>CM070772.1:164439123-169439123 GCA_036346955.1 Dipus sagitta | reverse complement strand
AGGGAATCAATTTCTGAGTCATTTCACAGAGATCTTGCCCTGGACTAGAGGGATATTCTTAAACTGGCCTTTGGCCTGCAAAGTACCATAAAAAAAATCTACCTAAAGCTGTTGGAAAGTTTTCATATCCTTGTCTCCAGTGAAATGCCTGGCCATTCTCCTATTTTAAACCTTCCAATGGCCCCTTGCTGCTTATTAGATATAGGTAAAATGTCTTAGATTGACAGATATGTTCTCATAACCTCCACACTGACCAGCTTTAAAAACTAAAACCAGCTTCTCCTCCTCACTCCTTCCAAATCACCTCACCACCCCAAAACCAAAATTATATATATATATATATATATATACAATTAAATATATATACATATATATAATTTTGAATATCCATGTGCTCTCATTTTGTAAGGTTTCATTCTCTTACCAAGTTTGATGAGACTCAATCATTTCTTTTCTCATCTTGAGACCAAAACCAGATAAGATATAGATATCAGATTGTGATAGAAGTTTTGGGAATAAGAATTATTACTGATAAAACAGCAAGCCTGCTAGACTGATTTTGTTAATATCTCCCAGACATTTGTGATCACCCAAAAAATTGGCATCTTCACCTGCAGAGACCCAGCTTCTTTTGGCTGAGTTAATCTCACAGTGGAGGAGATTGTGGGGCTCCAGAAGGCCAACTGGTTCTTGGAGGAAGGGCTAACTTAAGTATTCTCAATTTCTGTTTATGATTTACTCAGCATATAATTCCCTTCTGGAGAAGATGGGGAAATGGGACCATAGCAGCATGTTGAAGTACTTCCAGTTGTATCTAAAAATGTGTGGGATGATCTACCACAATCTGAAAAACCCTTTTGGCCTTTGTCTTCCTAAATGTAGTTGTTTTTCATTTAGCTCCTCAAGCAATCCAGCCATGTTGCTTCTCCCACAATGTTTATTTTAATTTATTGAATTGACTAGATGTGAAGTCCTCCAAAGCAGGGCATCTTGATGCTTCATTAATATCTCAGACAGATAAGAGCCTTGTACGTACTATACAAATAGAGATAATGCTAATTCATTTCAGTGACAGTTTACTAGGTACCAGGAGCTGGAATGGAAATTTATCCATTTTAATAAGTGAGTTAATCTAACCTAAACAACATCCCTATGAGAATGAACACTAGTCCCCATAAACAGCTGAAATAATAGGTTCACAGAAAATCTCTTTCTTTATTTCTTTCTTTCTTTCTTTTTTTGTTTGTTTTTTTGTTTTTGTTTTTGAAATAGGGTCTCACTATATTATTATTATCATTACTAATGCTGAAACAATAGTATCTAGCATGTGATAGATGTTAATGTATTCAAAACATCCTGCTATGTGTTGTGCATATATATTTTTTCCTAGAAATCATCACAAAAATGTAAGGTGTAGTCATTATTCTGTCTTGATTCTTGCTGAAACAGAAACATCAAAGCATTAAAAAACATATAAGTAGAGGCTAGAGAGATGGCTTAGAAGTTAAGGCACAGTTGGCAAAGCCAATGGTCACAGGTTCAGTACCCCAGTATCCACATACAGCCAGATGTACAAAGTGCTATGTTCATCTGGAGTTCATTTACAGTGGCTGGAGGCCCTGGCATGCCTGCCCCGCCCCCCTCTCTCCCTCTCAAATAAATAACATAAATTTTAAAAAAGAAAAAAAGTGAAGTTATCCATGGGAACACTTAGTAAATAGTATTGTTAAAATTCAAAGCTTGACTGACTCACTTTAAGACCTTACTTTTGGGGCTGGAGGGATGGCTTAGCAGTTAAGGTGTTTGCCTACAAAGCCAAAGACCCAGGTTCAATTCCTCAGGACCCACATTAGCCTGCTGCACAAGGGGGCGCATGCGTCTGAAGTTCATTTGCAGTGGCTGGAGGCCCTGACATGCCCATTCTCTACCTCTCTATTTCTCTCTCTCCCTCTTTCTCTGTTAAATAAGTAAATAAAAACAAAGTCGTTTTTTAAAAATAAAATAGAATAAAACCTTTCTTTTTAACTGTTTTGCTACCAAAAGCCTAATACCCAAGCTGCCCAATCTCTTTCAAGACACACAAAACAGATTTTCAGAGAGTGAAGTCAGCATAGTTCAAATGGGGTAAACATTATTAATTTAGGGAGAATTTGATTTTGTAACCACTCTTTTAGCCAAAGACTAGTAACAGGTTAACATTGGAAAGCATAATCTTTGTCGCCATAGGATTCTGATTTGGTTCCCAATTCCAGATATGGGTTGCTTTACACTGAGTGCTGCTATTGCACTGGTGTGTACATCCTGGCAGGGTGTTTGCTTCTGAGTAGCTTAGACCTCTGGTTGCTCAGACTTTTTTTTGGCCAGTTTCCCCCAGTAGGCTATGTATCACTTTCCAGCATTAGATGGGCTGTCAGGGGCTGGCTCTCTTCCGGATTCCAGCTAGGTCTCTCCATGCTTTGTGTGGAAGGCAGATAGTGTCTTCAGCAATAGGGTCTTACCTTTTACCTCAGGAAGGCAATACAAGTTCCTTGTAGGTCTCTCTGCTCATTATGAGTAGCAACTGATTTCTGGTACTGGGAGTTACAAGGTCAGAGGAAAAAAAAAATAAGCTTAGGCTTCATACCACCCTTCTCAGGGCCCTTCTTTTCAGGTGCTGTCCCCTTACAACTATTGTGGGCTATATCTTTTAGTCTATCTCCAAGGATAAAGGTTTCTATGGTACCAGTTCATTTTAGCTTTAATTTTGTGCTTGTTTTTCCCCACCATTCCCTTCCCCTCTCCCCAAACCCTTCCATCCCTATTGTCTGGGCTCTGACTTGCCCATCAGGTATGTCAGCACTTCAAGCTGGTCTAGATTAGGAACCTCAGATAAGTGAGACCATAAGACGTTTATCTTCCTGTGATTGTGTGAGTTCACTGAGTATGATCTGTTCCAAGCCTGTCCATTTTTCTACAAATTTCATTGCATCATGTTTTCTTACTGCTGAGTAGAATTCCATTGTGTAAATGTACCACAATTTTGTCATACATTCATCCAATTATGGACACCTTGGTTGATTACATTTCTTAGCTATAATGAATTGAGCAGTTATAAACATGGTTGAGCAAATATCTCTGTAGTGAAGTATGGAGTATTTAGGATAAATGCCCAGTAAGGGGATAACTGGGTCTATTGGTAGCTGTATGTTCATCCTTTTCAGGAATTTCTATATTGATTTCCACAGTGGTTATACAAGTTTATAATCCTACCAACAGTGGATGAGGGTTCCTCTTTCCCACATTCTTCCTAACATTTGTTGTTGTTGGATTTTTTTTTAATGATTGCCATACTTATTGAAGTAAGGTGAAATCTCATAGTTGTTATAATTTGAATTTCCCTAATGGTTAGGGATTTTGTACATTTTCTTCGGTGTGTGTTAGCCATTTGTATTTCTTCCTCTAAGAACACCCTGTTCAGTTGTCTGCTCCATTTGTGGAGTGGTTGTTTGATTGTTTAGTTTTGTGAGTTCTTTATAAATTCTACATATTGGGCTTCTGTCAGTGGCATAGCTGGTGAATATTTTCTCTCATCCAGTGGGCAATCTATTGGCTCTGTTTATGGTATGTTTGCATGTAAAAAAGGTTTTTTTTAGCTTCATGAGATTCCATTGGTTGAGTGATTGTTTAATTTCCTGGCCTACTGGGGTTTTGTTCAGGAAGAATTGAAACTAAAACTGTTTTGCATAATCAGAGAACATGGAATCCTTCCCAACTCCTTTTCTGAAGCTAGCATCACCCTAATACTAAAACCAGACAGAGACACAACAAGAAAAGAAAACCATAGGCCTATATCTCTGATGAATTTAGATGAAAATATCCGAAACAAAATCCTTGCAAACTGAAGTCAACAATGTATCAAAAGTATTATCCACCGTGATCAAGTGGGCTTTTCCCAGGGATGCAGGGATGGTACAACATATAGAAATCAGTTAATATAATGCACCACATAAATAAACTTAACCTTAAGAACCACATGCTCATCTCAATTGATGCAGAGAATGTCTTTGGCAAAATATCATTTCTTTTTTGATTTCTTCCACAACCCATTCACTGTTTAAAAGTATGTTCTTTGGTATCCAGGAGCTGGTGGAGTTCCTGATGTGTCTCTTGTTGTTAATTTTTAGCTTCAAAGCATTGTAATCTGATATGATGCAGGAAGTTACTCCAATTTTCCTGAATTTTGGAATCATGCTTTATGGCCTAATATATGGTCTATTTTCTAGAAGGTTCTGTGGGCTGCTATGAAAAAATGAGTTTTTTTTGTAGAATTAGGGTGGAAAGTTCTGTAAATGTCTGTTTGGTCTTGTTGATATGTGGTGTTGTTGAGATCTATTATTTCCCTGTTGATTTTCTGCTTGGATGATGTGTCTATTGATGACAGTGGAGCATTGATGTTTCTGAGTATGTTGGTGTTTATTTCTGTTTTATTGTCAAGAAAGTTTTGTTTTATAAACTGTGGTACATGTGCATTTGAGCATATAGATTTATGATTGGGATGTCCTCATGTTGGTTCATGATGAGTAAGAATATTGCATCTTGATGAATAAGAGGTATCCTTCTTTGTACTTATTGATTGCTTTTGGTTTGAAGTCTATTTTATCAGATATTAATATAGGAACACCTGCTTGTTTCTTATTTCTGTTTGCTTAGAATATCATTTTCCATCCTTTCACCCTGAGGAGGTGTCTATCTTTAGTACTGAGGTGGGTTTTTTGTTGTTGTTGTTGTTCATTTTTTTTTAAATTTGTTTATTTGATAGCGGCAGACAGAGAGAGAAAGGCAGATAGAAAGAGAGAAAGAATGGGTGTGCAAGGGCCTCCAGCCACTGAAAACGAACTCCAGATGTATGCACCCCCTTGTGCATCAGGTTAACGTGAGTCCTGGGGAACTGAGCCTCAAACTTGGGTCGTTAGGCTTTACAGGCAAGTGCTTAACTGCTAAGCTATCTCTCCAGCCCCTGAGCTGGGTTTTTTGAAGACAGCAGATAGAAGGGTCCATTTTTGTTTTTATCGACCCTTGTGTCTTTTGATGGGTGAATTAAGACCTTTAATGTTTAAGGTTATAATTGTGAGGTTCGATTTAATCCTTGCCATGATGGGGTGCTATATGGGAGTTGGTGCTTTATTGTGTTTTGTACTTTTTTGAGCCTGGTCTAGTTTTTGTTGTTGTTGTTTTTTTGTTTTTTGTTGTTTTATTGACAACTTCCATGATTTTAAATGATATCACATGGCAATTCCCTCCCTCCCCCCACTTTCTCCTTTGAAACTCCACTCTCCATCAAACTGGTCTAGTTTTGATTATTGTGTAGGCTCTTGAGATTGGTTGTTTTAATCTTCTGTGTGGAGTATTTCCTTAAGTATTCTCTGTAGGTTTGTCTTTGTGTTCATATAACCATAGAGTTGACTTTTTTCATTGAAAGTTTTCCTTTCACCATCTATTATAAGGGATATTTTCACTGGGTACAGTAGCTTGGTTTGGAAGCCAAGCCACTTTGAGGTGTTCCATTTTGGACCCTTCTGGCTTTCAGGGTTTTCCTTGAGGACGCTGAGGTAATTCTGATGGCATTGCCTTTGTATGTAATGACTTGTTTCTCTTTTGTTGCTCTTACCACTCCTCTTTGTTTTCATTGTTAAGAGTATGATGTGTCTTGGAGAGTTTCTTCTTTGCTCCTGCCTGTTTGGTGTTCTGTGGGCTTTTTGTATCTGAATGGGCCTCTCTTTTGAGAGATTGCGAAAGTTTACTACAATAATTTTGTTGAATATGTTTTCTTTGCCTCTGGCTTGGATTTTCTGTCCTTATGATATATCCATGATCTGGATGTTTGGTCATTTTAGAGTATCCCACAGTTCCCTCATACTCTGTTTCATGTTTTCTTTTGAACTTAGCAAAATTTTTGGTCTCCCGATCAATTTCTTCTGTCTTGTCTTCAGCTCATGTCTTCCACATGAGTAACTCTTTTAGTGAGGGATTCTAGAGAGGTTTTTTAAAAGCTCTACTTGCTTTTTGCTTTCTGTTGTATTATTTTGCATTGTGTCCATCTCTTCTTTGAGGTACAATTTCAGTTCAAGGTCTGATTTTCTTGATGCTTCCTGAATTCATGATTGCATTTGATCAAGTCTTCATTGAGCTTAATCAACTAGTTGTTAAGATCTTCCATTTGTTGACTCACATTCAGTTCATTTATATCTCTTTTGAGGCTTCTAAGGTTTTCTTCAATTAAGTTAAGCCTAGTGCAAAAAGCATAGAGGAATTGGGGAAATGAGCAATAGCATTGCTTTGTTGGTGAATATGATATCAGCACAAGGGTGAAGGAGATAGACACAGAGGACACTCAACTTCTACCATACCAGAAATCCAGAGGATCCCAAGAGCCCATGACTGAAGTAGACCTAAAACAAACCCAACATGGCTCAGGGAAATTCACAGAAGTGGGGGCAGAAAGATTGTTAGTGCCACAAATTGGGACATTACATGCAGAGACATTGCCTCTTCCCTATAACTGAAGGTTACCCCTACAATGCATGACCCACAATTCCCATGGGGATAACTGGCATCCCCAATGAGGAGGGTCCCTTCGGTGGTGGGGGGGCAGGGATGAGGGTAAGGATAGTACCAACATGTGCTGTTTACATACTGAGTATGTCCATAACTAATTAACATAACATAAAAAACTCTGTACTCTAGGGGGCTGGAGAGATGGCTTGGCAGTTAAGCGCTTGCCTGTGAAGCCTAAGGACCCTGGTTCGAGGCTCGATTCCCCACAACCCACGTTAGCCAGATGCACAAGGGGGCGCACGCATCTGGAGTTCGTTTGCAGTGGCTGGAAGCCCTGGTGCGCCCATTCTCTCTCTGTCTCTATCTGCCTCTTCCTCTCTCTGTCTGTCACTCTCAAATAAATAAATAAAAACAAAAAAAAATTAAAAAAAAAAACTCTGTATTCTAAGAGATGATTCTCTTCAATTTCATTTATGTGGTTGTTGGTTTTCTGATGGCTTGCTTCCAGTTCAAAAGTTCTTTTGATCAGGGTCACAAGGGTTGTTATGTTTCAATTTTGGGATTCAATTTCTGTTGATTTCTCTGTGATATCACTGGAGGCTTCCATTGTTGTGGGACTAGGCATCCTTGGTGGAGATCTTTCAGTTTTATGACTTTTTTTCCTTTTTGCATTGTGATCTACCTGTCTTGGGGAAGCCTTTTATTCTATTGAGGGGAAGAAAGTATTTGTCCTTATAGGATCTCCAGATCCTACAATGTGAACTGCATTGGTATACAATGGGGTTATAACCACAGAGGCACAGCTTGTGGAGATTGCAGGTACATCAAAGGCATTTGGGTACCTGGGAAGTGAGGAACTAGGAGTTCTGGCCTACTCACTCCACTTGCATGTCTTCTACAGCACATAGGGATCAGGGATTGAGGAACCAGGATCCAGGAAGCTGGAGAGCCAGGGCCAAGACACTAGTTCCTACAGTGGCCTGTGTACCTTCTGGCTCAGGGGAATAGGAATTAGTATATCCTGGGGCCAGTCAATCAGGAAACCTGACAAAATGCCTGCTTCCACAGCCCACATGCAGGGACCAGGCCACTCCAAGTCAGCAGCAGGAGTGCTGGGGCCAGAATGGTGGGCAGTGGGGAAGGAGTTAAAAGCACTGGCCTACTCACTCCAGGATCTGCACCCTCCAGAGCAAAGGATCCTGGAGTTGGGGTCCCCAGGGCCATTCAGTCAGGAAGGTAGAGCAAGGACCCTGCTTCTCAGTAAGCTCACAGGTTCCAGGTAGCCCCAAGCCAGCAGCAGGGGAACCAGGACCAGGGAACTGGGAGCTGGGGAAGGAACCAGGCGCTCTGGCCAATTCACTCTGCATGTCCGCTCTGGAGCAGAAGATCTAGGAATTGGGGATTCAGGGGCCATTCAGTCAGGAAAGGGGAGTAAGGGACCTGCTTCCACAGGAAGCTCACAGGGTCCAGTCAGCCCTAAGCCAGCAGCAGGGGAACAGACCAGGACCAGGAAACTGGGGGAGGTGGAGGTGGGGTAGGGAAGAAAGTGAGAGATCTGGCCTGCTCACTCTGCACACACCCTCTGGAGTAGGGGATCCAGGGATTGGGAAGCCAGGGGCCATTCAATCAGGAAGGCAGAGAAAGGGGCCTGCTTCTGCAGCAAGCTTACAGGGTCCAGGCATCCCCAACACAGCAGCAGGAAAACCAACCAGGACCATGGGACTCACATTGTTGTTTTCTCTGTTATTTATTTGTGCCTCAAAAGATCCCTATGATACAAATGATTATTATACCTGTGTTTCATTTGGGAAAATAAAAGCTAAGAAAGGCTAAGGGGTTTAATTCTGGCTATACACATGTTAACTAGAGCAAAGCAGGGCTGTTCCATTTCTTGCCCTGTTACTTTATTATGACATGTGCACCTATTTTAGTTATTGTCCTCACCCCTGTGAACAGTTACCTAACACGAAGTATCTTCATGGAGAAGAGGTTCAAGCTGGCTCAAAGTTTGAAAGTATAGTTCTATGTGTCTGAAAATATAAGATGGCAGGAAGAGCTGTACCCAGATAGGGTAGTGGAATCTTGTGCACAACTGTGTGGATCAGGAGCAGAGAGGGGAGAATATGGACTCTCTTCTGGCTCTCTCATTTTTCTATGTTTATTCACTCCAGTTCCCCAGCCCAGTGGGTGGGGCTGTCCACATTTTGGTGAGTATCTTTTCCCTCATTTAAACTTCTCTGGAAATGCCATAATGGACACATCCAAAAGTCTGCTCCACTAATCCCCTACCACGGACATACAAACTTTTGACATGGTGATACAAAGTTGTTGTCTACAGATGTAGACCATATTCATAACCACCCTGGGATGCATGAAGCCTTAGAACTGCAGGTTCAACTGCATGCTAGGCATTTCATGACCACTCAAGTTACCAATCAGTATTAACCATCACAGATACTTCTGGGAAAACTCATAAAGGCAAAAAACAGAGGATGTCAGTGAACTCTCAATGATTCATATATGAAAAAATATATATTTATTCATTTTACTTATGAAAGAGAGAGAGAGAAAATTGACATATCAAAGGCTCTAGCCACTGCAATCAAACTCCAGATGAATGCCCCATCTTGTGCACATGCACAACCTTGTGCATGCGTCACATTGTGCATCTGGTTTACATGGGTTCTGAGGAACCAAACATGGGTCTGTAGGCTTCACAAGCAAGTGTCTTAACTGCTAGGCCATCTCTCCAGCCCTCCAAAATATTATTATTTATTTTTAAACTTAATAATCTGCATTTTATTTGGAGTTATATGGGTTATATAGGAGATTTCCTACTTAAAAATGAGTAATTCTCCAAATTTTTATTTAAAACAGATTATTAGGATTAAAGATAATTTTTATTTGTTATTATTAACAATATATTTTGTATGGATACATCATGTGGTGGTACCCTCTTTTCCCTCATTCTTGCCCCCATTCCTCTGGGGACCCTCCTCAGTGGGGTTGCAGGTATTCCACAAGGAGTTATGCATTATAGGAGCAGCAGTCAGTTTGGGAGGGGGGAGGTAATGCCTCTGGGCATGATGTCTCAACCTGTGGCTCTTACAATCTTTCTGCCCTTCTGCCCCCTTTTCCCTGAGCCATGGTGGGTATATTTTAAGTCTATTTCAGTGATGAGTTCTTAGGAGCCTCTGGATCTCTGCTTTGGTAAGTGTTGAGTATCCTCAGGGCCTGTCTCCTTCACATTAAGAACATACTTTCTATGGATTCATCATGTGTTGGTACCATCTTTTCCCTCCTCCCTGCCCCCATTCCACAGGGGGGCATGTTGTTGATGAAGATATTTGCCCAATCTCCTTTCTTTACCTGAAAGGCAAAATTGTAAAAAGAACTCCCAAAGTACAATTTCGCTCCATTAGAAAGATAATTATCTCTGCTCAGTGAAGACCTTGATCTGAGTCAATGGCTAATTATATTTGTTTGTTTTGTAACTGCGGGTGTGTAGCTTTTCCTGCGGGTTCTTTTGTAATAGAGCAGAGGCACAGGGTATTTTCACAATGAGTAAATAATTGCTGGGAGTGATCTTGCTGGTTGGTTTTGTTAATGAAAAACAAGAAACCCTTTGTAAAATGCATTGCTGCGTTATGGATCTGCCTGCCATTCTGTGAGGCCTTGCCCTTCAACAAATCATACTTTGAAACAGCCTTTCTGGCTTTGATCAATCTATCACAGTCCCCTAACATATAAATATATATCACCATCTGGAAATAGAGCTGCTCAATGCACCTGCTCATAATCCTGCACTTTGCACAGACTCTTTCCTCCCGCTCCACGTTGTTCATGCTCCAAGAACACCAATCATGCCTGAGTAGGCAGCTCACATACATCAAATACTAATGCTTTCATTCTCTACAAGTTTGTGGGAGGATGGAAGATGGTTTTATTTTTTTTCAATTAATTTATTTATCTTTTTTTTTTTTTTTTTTTTTTTTGGTTTTTCGAGGTAGCTTCTCACTTTATCCCAGGCTGACCTAGGATTCACTATGGAGTCTCAGGGTGGCCTGGAACTCATGATGATCCTCCTACCTCTGCCTCCCGAGTGCTGGGATTAAAGGTGTGCACCACCATACCCGGCTTAGCAGATGGTTTTAAAAGGTCAAATAAAAAAATAAAAGGTTTCTTTTGCATGTGGATCTTGGGAAAAGATTCATTTATTTAGAAGAAGTTGCTTCTAGCTGCCTGGATGTAGAAAGCTTACCCTAACTCATGCTTAGAGGGTCGCATTGCATTGCCTATGAGCTGAGCTTCACAGGCCATTTTTTGTCCACATGCCGAAGGCATGCAATCACTTTCGATCCCCCACTGCCAGTGCCGTAATGTTGTTTTATTTTTTTTTTTTACTGTATTAAAAAACAGGTCAATAAAGGCCAAGATTTGTTTTTTTTTTTTTTTTTTTCCTAATGCCCTTAAAGTAGCTGGAGCCAATATTCTTTAATTTCAAGTCTGTGGCTTTGTCAGAGAAGTAGTGTTACCTAATGACTGTGCTTTTGTCTTTCATTTTTGAAATGGAAACTCTTTTGTTACATTTGAAAGAACTTAAAACATCAGAAGCTTAAGGATTAACTTTTTAATTAGATATGATGATTAAAAATTCTTCATCACAGCAGTTTTCCTTTCATTATGAAAAGAAAGTAGACAGTTTCTGTTCAATTAGTTTTCATTGAAATGTTTTTTAAATTAAATTAATGCTAAGCTAAAGGACTCCAAAAAGGATAGAAGTTCTTAAGGGCCTTGCCTTTTGACTTTTAGGGGAAGAGAGATTGATGATTAAGGACATTGTTGTCAAGGATGCAAAGCCTTCCATTTGTATGTTGGGTCACCAGTTATGTCTTAGTGCACTTTAAAACTAAATACCACAAAAGTTTTACCTCTTGACATATGTTGTCTAGGTTGTTTAGGTTAACTGACTCTTAATCACACCCTGCATGTCAGTGAAATCAAATTTGCAAGATTTATTTCTTTAAACCCCATTATTTGTGAATATAATATGAGATTTTCAACCTTGGAAGAGTATCCATGTTACTGTATTGACTTCCTAGTATAATTTCAAACGTTTTATGTGATTCAACATGACTTTTTTACTAACATATTAAACCATTTCATTTGGGTATGAATAGTCCTAGAACTAAGGAGAACTGAAGATAAATGCTGTTGGAGATTCTGAGATTGAGTTATATCTCTTGTTATATTTGTCATTTATATCTCTCGATCACTTTGTCCATGCAAACAACTCTTGTTGAACTCCCTGAATCAGTACTACTTACTTCTCCAGTCTCTTAACAAGTAAATATCAGAATCCCCTTTCATTATACAGTCTATCCTCATAGCTTTTATTGCCTAAGTATCAAATAGAAATATATCACCCTTACTTTGGAGACTATATATTCTACTTTCTGATAACAGTGATAATATTAATGATAACATGTCAATAATAACTGACACCTTGTTTATTATGCATTTAGCTTTATGTTTCAAAATGGCATGCATTCATTTGATCCTTGTAACGATTCTAGGAATTTGCTAAGATTAATTATTATCATGCAAAATTTATAATAAAAAAACACAAAACTTTGTGATTACAACCAATTTCCCCAAATGCATGAAGCAACTCATTAACACAACAGAAATTTATGTCTATTCATCTTCTAGGAAGATTTTTGTTTTAAGATAGTATTTAATAATTACTTTTTATTTTTATTTGAGAGAGAGAGATGAAAAGGAAGGGAGAGAGAGAGAGAATGAGCATACCAGGGCCTCTAGCCACTGCAAATGAACTCCAGGTGCATATGCCACCTTGTTCATCTGACTTACAAGGGCCCTAGGAAATCAAATCTGAATCCTTTGGCTTTTCAGGCAAGTCCCTCAACTGCTAAGCCATCTCTCCAGTCCTGTGTAATATTTTTTAACCCAAGTTCTATCCTTTGCTTTCGAATAGTGCATGTTCTTTGCCTAACCTAATAATCCAGGCTCATGTCCTCTTGTCTATCAGCTGACATTAGTAATCTTGGCATAGAAATTGGATCTCTTGAAGTTGTTATTAGTGACATCCTCTCCTTCCATGTGAAATATACTAATACGTTATATGTTTGTGCATGATAGAAATGGATAAGAGTGGTCTGGTGGATGAAGGGAAGAAGATATAGGGAGAAAAAAATGAGGAAAGAGAGATGGAGGGATGAGTAAAAAGATAAAGAAGAAGTTAGAAAAACAGAGACTTATGCAAAACTCCTACCCATGAAAATACAGTACTGCTAGGAGTTAATTGAGTTGGCTATTTCAAGAGTTGAGACATCGCTGATCTCTGTGGCCCAGTACGCGTGTCCGGTCTGCCACTCCACACTTGTGTCTACCCGTCATATAGAAAGTTTCTTGTTGATCATCATAGCCTAGGGGCATTAAAAATATTTTGTTTGGGTTAAAAACTTGAGTATATGTACCATATTTCTCTTGCTGTTTAATATCTAAAAAATATTAGAAATGTATTAGGCAGGACTAAAGCACCATTTCAGAGAAATTCAATTTCCAGTTGACATTGTTCTGGTTGGTCATACTTTAACAGAGTGAAAATTAAAGATAATTTTTATCAGCCATCCTGAGAAGATCTTTCATATTCTAGTTAACAATTCTGTAGTGCTTTTGTTAAGAAAAGAGTCCATCATGTGATTGCTATTCTTCAGATGTTTACTAGTGTGTATCACAAGGCTAAGAGGGTTATAAAAGCACATTGATTTTTTTTTTCTAAATCTTCTTGCATTTCTATTACACAATGAGCTGCACATTTCCTCTTGTACTTCCTATGCTATGAGATCTAAAAGCATCAGAGTGAAGCATCATAGGATGCATTTTGAGGCCCTGAGGAATTTAGCCCTTGGGATAAACACAGATATGCATTATTGTGTGCAGACTGCAGTGACACAATTTAATGGAGAATTTGGAAGGAAGGGAGGTAAGTTCATCTGAGAAGGTTTATAAAATCTTGGTAATGGTGATAAAATGATATAAACTCTTAAGTAGAACTGAGAGTGAGTGGGGAAACATACTTTCAAGTCTGAAATCTATCATTTCTTAATGGTGTGAACTGGGCTTTCCATTTAACTACTCATGGGTCATGTATATTCCATCCGTTTATAAATATGATTTCTCCTCACAGCTATACATTTGTTATAAGGCTTTTGTGAGGACAGAATTCATTTAAATATTTATTACTTATCTCATGGTTGATACTGTGTTGTATGATTGAATTTGTAACACATATATACATGGTAGAAAGTAAAATAATTGGTTTCTATGTATGTTAGTACAGTGGGGGAAATTCATCAATAATCTAAATATCTCACAAAGGTCACAAAAAAAGAGTTACATTACAGTGGTTCTCAATTTTGCATAACGTCATTCTCCAGGGACATTTTACTTATCACAACTGGGGACAGGAGTGCTACTGTCATCCAGTGAATAGTAAGCCACCTAAAATGCAGGACAGAGGTAAAATTTAAACAATAAGTGGGAGATGATTCTAACACAAAGGTGGGAAAGGGTCTGAAGCACAGAATGTAACGTTTGCATAGGAGCAATCATGAAATGAAATTCATCAAATCCTAAGAACTGGGAATTGAGTAGGTCTGGGGAAAATGAGCAGATGGCACAAGAGGACATTGGCTACAGAAGGGCCTGTCATATAGAGCACAGAAGGGCATTTTGAAGTAGACATGAGAGTTCTGGAGAGACAGACAATTTACTTGAGCAGCTGAGTGGGAGGAGCTAAGATTATCATATAAGGAAGCTAAAACCAAAACAGGTTGATGGAGAGATCAAATTTGAAGCTGTGAGGTCAGAGTGGTCTTTGAAACATCTGAGTGGAGATGACAAGAAGGTTACAAGATAACCATACAAAGCTTTCTACTTAATAAGAAAGTAAATAAATAGAAGAAATGATGAACTATAAAAAAGAGTGAAGAGTTAGGGAGATGGCTTAGTAGTTAAGGTACTTCCCTACAAAGCCTAAGGACCCATGTTCAACTCTTCAGATTCCAAGTAAGCCAGACACATAAAGGTGAAGAAAGCAAAAGGTTGTGCATGCCTACTAGGTGGCACAAGCATATGGAGTTTGAGTGCAGTGGCTGAGGCCCTGGTGCACCAATTCTCTCTCTCTATTTCTCACTTGCTTTCTCTGAGAAAATAAATTCAAACAAAAGTGTGAGGTCGGCACCCAAAATATAAATGAAGGAGCCATAAATATGTGAGTTAGAATGTGACAAGTAATAGGGAAGGGAACTCCTTGTAAATCAAAATATATTTTACAGATATAAAAAATTATTACAATTATCACACTTGTCCGTTTATTTAACAAAACTCTTCTGTCCATAACTGTCTCCAGGCAACTTAGTGGGGGGGGGGGTAATGAACACGTGCACAAGATTAATATCTCCCAGAAAAGTCAAAGAAACAAGTGGGAGAACAAACATAATTCTTTGCACTGTCCCACAGATAAGTTCATGTCACTTTCTTTTGGCCAAGATGTTCAGAGGGCAAGAGGCAAGGAAGACCCCTAGAAGCAGGAAAAAGGATGAACAGCCTCCACATACTACTGCCTGGCACTCACCCAGCAGAACTGTGTTCAAATGAGACAAGGGGTCCTGCCTATTTCACTCAACTTATCTCAGATCACTTGCTGTGTAGTACTGGAGTTATGATCCAAAGATGCTGAATAACATACGTAGAATAGCAGTCTAATACAGTGACTTGAATCTAGTAAGCATGTTTAAGTCTAAGCAAGACTGAATGCATAGCACAGTTTTCTGTTGCAGAATTTTATCATAATATAGGTCATAAAATATCCTCTGTAGATCTACTATAAACAGAAGTTTCTTTGCTATTTAACCATTTTATAGTCATGTGAGTCTGTTCCAATCAAAAGAGGTTGACTCTCATTGAAATAATAGAAAATAGGTTAGGTACTAGTTTTTATTAAAATAAGTCATAACCAAATGCACAATAGATTGTTAAGTGTATAATATCCTGATAAATATTCTATAATATGAATTTAAATTTTAATTAGCAGTTCTGTTTTAGACCTCATTAATATTAATATTATCAAACAAACTATAGCAGAGGCTGTGGGACTCAAGAAATGCCTCAGTGCACTTCCTGCATAAGCATGAGAGCCTAAAGAGGGATTGAAAGTTCCCAAGTTCAAATCTTCAGATCTTACGAAACAGCTGGGTATGGCCATGGACACTTGTAATCCCAGTCATGCAAATAAGAGCAGAGACCAGGGTATTACCTGGGTTCACAGAAAAAAAAAGGGCTCACAAAGAGCTCAAATAAGAACAGATGGAAGAGTGATAGAGAGGGACATCTGACCCCAACCCCCTCACTCCCAATCAAAAGTGAATGGGGCACCATAAGGTCCAAAACAATTACAAATACCCCCCTCTCACACACACACACACATGAACCTCTTTGCCAGAGCTGGGTCTCTGAATTTAGAGCCTTCTAGGGGAGACAGGAAATGTGTGTGTGTGTGTGTGTGTGTGTGTGTGTGTGTGTGTGTGTGTATATATATATATATATACATATATATATATATATATATATAATTTATTTGGGAGAGAAAGAGAGAGTGAGAGATTGCTTGTACCAGGGCTTTCAGCCACTGCAAACTCCAGATGCATGTGCCACCCTGTACATCTAGATTTCTTAAGTGCTGAGAGATGGAACCTGGGTCTTTAGGCTTCACAGACATGCGCCTTATCCACAAAGCCATCTCTCCAGCCCAATAAATATATTTTTAATTGGAATGGGAACTAAAAAGGAAACAAGTAAGGTTCAGAAACAACACAAGTAGGTTACATATTTTAGATTGGAGTATAGTGAAAATGTGAATTGAGCCACAATGTATTAATTTAATCTTAGAGCTATTTATTGCATATTAAGTAAATAAAACACATTAATTTCATAAAATGAATAGTGCTTACTATTATGTGCCAGGGTCTTTTCAAAACTTTATAAATATAAACCCATTTTTCCCCAACAATCCTATAAAAACTATCTCCATTTTCAGATTAAAATCTGAACAAAGAAAAGAAATTAAGGAATCTGTCTAAGGTCACATCAACTAACTCAAAAGTGATAAAGTAAGTTATTTTACTGACTCTGAGCCTTTATGATAGTGAGGGGTGGGTGAGGACAGGTACAATGTAGTTTTTAAACATCAAAATGGTGAATTTTTGTTATAATAATCTTAATACAAATAATTAGTTAACAAATTCAGATGCCAATCCTCAGGTGTCATCCACCTTTTATGAGACAGAGTCTCTCACTGCCCTGGAACTCACCTAGTGAGCTAGACTAGGTGACCAATGATCCCCAGGGATCTCCTCCCTCTGCCTCCCTAGAGTTAGGATTAAAAATGCTCACCGCCTTACCTGGACATTTTGTTTTGTTAAGTTTTAAACCACTGTTAAATGCTTAGTTTAGAAGAAGTAGGATTTGGGGGGGGGGGGTAAGGGTTCAAAGCAGGGTCTCGCTCCAGCCTAAACTGACCTGGAATTCACTATGTAGTCACAGGGTGGCCTAGAACTCACAGTGTTCCTCCTACCTCCCAAGTGCTAGGGTCGAAGGCATGCACCACCACTCCCAACAGGTTTTTTCCCATGTTATTATTATTATTATCATTAACAACATATTTTTATGGATACATCATGCATTGGCATCCTCTTTTCCTTTTCCCTGACCCTATTCCTCTGGGGACCCTCCTCAGTGGGGTTGCAGGTACATCCCATGGGGTTGTGGAAGATTAAAATATGCATCTCTAAATCATGGCTCTGTAAGACACTTGAGGAGTTGATGAGTCTGATCCCTTCATTCTATAAATGAATAACTAAAGCTTGTCGAAACAAAATCATTGAACAGAGATGTTACAACTAATTAAGGCAAGAACTATAACAGAAGCAAATACTTTGGATTTTGAAATGTTTGTTCTTTCCTTTGATAAAGTTGTCAACATCTTTGGCTTTTCTTTCTGCTGGAAGTTCATTGTTTTCCAGTCTTTCTCTTCCCTCACCATCTTCCCAGAGAGAAAGATCAAAGTAAAAATTATAACATGAAATGATAAGAACTCATCACTTAGGATAAAAACTCAGGAGTGTGAGCCTTTCTGGTGGCTCCTCTTGGAACTTGTAAAGAAAAGTTGTAAAAATAGCCTCAATGAGGTACAACTTCTCAAGTTTTGATATGTGAAACCATCTACTCAATATAATGATCTTAGCACCACCAAAGTTTCTTCATTCCTTTTTAAATCCCTCTATCCAACACCTTTCCCTACCTTTGACTATCCAGACAACT
Source organism: Dipus sagitta (assembly GCA_036346955.1). Classification (NCBI taxonomy): domain Eukaryota; kingdom Metazoa; phylum Chordata; class Mammalia; order Rodentia; family Dipodidae; genus Dipus; species Dipus sagitta. Next base: position 169,421,183 of record CM070772.1, on the reverse strand, counting down.
GCTGTTCATCTTTCATTCACTATACAGTAACTTGTTTTAAATGGAATCATATCATATGTATGCTTTATCTTCTCCCACTTGCTACAATTGTTTAGAGGCATATAAATTTTGCTGCATATATCAATACTCATTCCTTCTTTTGGCCAAATAGTATTCCATTGAATTAATGTATCACTTTTTTATTAAATTCATTTATGTAATGTTTCTAATTTAGGGGTATTACAAATAAAGGTGTTAAAAATACTTGTCAGCTCTTTTTTCTCATGAATGAATACTTCAAAAGAATAGGATGGTTGTATTATAGCATAAGTTCATATTTACCTTTTCAAGAACCCACTAAACTATTTGCAAAGGGCTTGTAACAGTTTTTACAACAACAAATTTCACAACAAATGTATTAGAATTACAAATTTCCACAGCCCTCCAATACTTTGTATGCACCACCTACTTTATAATTAGTCATTCTAACAGGTGTGTCATGGTATCTCATTATGAATTTAACGATAGTTCACATAGTAATTTATGCTGATGATGGTCCTGTTCATATGCCTTATCTGTCTATCTACATTTGTGAGGTATATGTTCAAATATTCTCTTTTTTTTCTTTGAAAGATTTACTGACAATCACCAAAACTATAAACAATATACCATGATCATAATTCCCTCCCAAGACCGTCATATGCCCCCCACTTCCCGTACTCCCTCCACTGAATCCCTTCTTTCCAACTTATGCTTGTTTTTAATTAGACTGCCCCCTTGTTTTCTTATTATTGAGGCTTCACATTTTGAGTTTAGCTACATAAATACTACAAAGAGATACTTTATTTAGTAATACTTTATTTAGTATTTGCACCTAGGTGTCTAAAATCCATTTGAAGTTACCACATAGTAGGATATGTAGATTGAAGTTTCTTATCCTGAATATGGATATAAAATTTTTCTAACATCATTTTTTTGTTAAAAATAAAAAAAGTTACCTTGTTACTTATTAACTCATATTTGTTCTTAAAATCTGTTCTTTCAAGTAGTTCATCCTATTTGGGTTATTTTAGGTGAAAGACCTAATTTAGACTGTGTTATCTCTTTATCTGGTAATATAATTGCCTGGAAGGTATATTTAAACCAATCCTCAAAAGAAAAGAAATAAATGCACAATGGTCTGAATATAGATGGCACTGTCAACACAAAGCTACCATTGGGAGCCCTGACACAAGTCTGTGTCAGAACATGCCAGTGTATGTAGACATGCTTGTTGTGTGACCTAGTGAATGTCTATGGGAAAAGTGACAGCCATCATATGCAAGGCATTGTGGGCAGGACAGTTTGATACTGAATTGAATTAGAAGAATCAGGGAATTGAAATTCTGTACATAGGGGATGGAAAGATGGCTCAGTGTACAAAGTACTTGACATGTAAGTATAAACATAAATTTTAGGGTCCCTAGAACCAATATAAAGCCAAGTAGCTCTGGTGGCCTGTGTGTAATTTCAGCATTTGGGAGGCAGAGATGAGGAAAACTAACTGAGTCAGCAAATTCTGGATTCAGTTGAGAACCCCTATCCCAGTATATAAAGTGGATAGGAATAGAAGAAGGAACCCAACAACTTCTGGCTTCAACATGTACCTGCACCCACGTGCACCTGCACACACATGCACACCTTTAAAAACAAGAAATATTTTACATATCTGTGTATTCTCTGTTTCTCACACTATAGTTGGAACATGTAGGTTTTGTACAATGTTTATTAAGCTGAGTGAACTTGAACTAAATCCATTTTTTTAAGTTTTTTGTTTATTTTTATTTATTTATTTGAGAGTGACAGTCAGAGAGAGAAAGAGGGAGAGAGAGAGAGAGAATGGGCATGCCAGGGTCTCCAGCCACTGCAAATGAACTCCAGATGCATGCACCACCTTGTGCATCTGGCTTACATGGGTCCTGGGGAATCAAGCCTCGAACCAGAGTCCTTAGACTTCACAGGCAAGTGCTTAACTGCTAAGCCATCTCTCCAGCCCTAAATCCAATATTTGATCAGGAAATGTTTGATTTATGGAGGATATCACTTCAATCTTAAGTAAGAGGTTCCAGAACTTATAAACCTAATTGAGTATAAATTAAAATCTTGTGTTATATATCTAGTAAAAACTAAATATCATGAAATATGAATGATCATGCCACCTATAATCTCAGAAAAAGGATATTGATTCATTTTAAAGAGGGGAGAATAAGCCTACAGAATTCATCACCTTAACCTGTTTTAGGGAAGCTTACCTGAATTTATGAATACCAATTCATTATAAATTGACTAAAGTTCTAGGTGTGGTGGCGCATGCCTTTAATCCCAGCACTCAGGAGGCAGAGGTAGGAGGATCACTGTGAGTTCAAGGCCACCCTGAGACTCCATAGTGAACTCCAGGTCAGCCTGAGCTACAGTGAGACCCTACCTCAAAAAAACAAAAAAAAAAGTAAATAAAAATAAAAATAAAATAATAAAAAAATAATAAAAAAAGATTGGTTAATATTAGCAATGAAAGGCCATTGGTTGTAATTCAAGAACAGTCTTTGCTCCTGTCCAAATCTGAGGATTTGGCTGGATGCACATATTTTTCATGGTTTCCTTTGTATATACTTATGTGCCATCCTTTCTATGAGGCTTTCAGTTCTTTCAAGATAGATTCAACTTTTTATATATCCATTTGCACAAAGAACCATCACAAAGTATAGCAAATGGGAGAGGCTTTATAAGTTTGGTAAGTTAGTGAATAAATGCATGATTCAAAGACATGTTTATGACATAGGGTCTTGCTCTAGCCCAGGCTGACCTAGAATCCACTGTATGGTTTCAGACTGGCCTCAGACTCACAGTGATACACCTACCTCAGCCTCCCGAATGTTGGGATTAAAGGTGTGCACCACCATGCCCAGCTGAAAGAATATTTTAAAAAATATTTTATTTATTTATTTATTTGAGAAAGAGAAAGAGAGAGATTAGAAGAGGCAGATAGAGAGAATGGGCGTGCAGGGCCTCCAGCCACTACAAATGAATTCCAGATGCATGTGTCACCTTGAGCATCTGGCTTACATAGGTACTGGGGAATCGAACCTGCGTCCTTAGGCTTTGCAGGCAAGCATCTTAACTGCTAATCCATCTCTCCAGCCCTGGAAGAACATTTTTTATGTTGGCATTTTCCATACACACAGTAAATCTATGATATTTTCCAAAGAGTAAGGAAAAGAGGCTCTTCCATGAGCTATTGGTTAAGAGCCTTGATCAGAAGCCTGTTGAACAAAAAGTAGAAGAAGCACCATGCACGGTGAAGGCCTCAGAAACTGCAGGCTAAAATAAAGGGGATATTTTGCTACAGGACTTCAGAAAGCATTGGCCTGGATTTTGGAAGATGACTTTCCAAAAAAAAAAAAAAAAAAACACTTATTTTCCAGTAGCTTCCTGAGAAATACAGAACATTGACTAGTGAAAGAATATTTTCAGGAAGTTGTGGGCTGCTGGTCGGCAGTGCACAAAGAAGCAGCATGTGGCTGGGGCAGATGGGAGTGAAGAAGGGCAGGAATGAAGGCAGAGGAGGGACTGTGGGTGTGAGCTGAACAGAACACCATGAATGAGGAAAAGAAAGGATGGTTGCATTGATATTGAAAAGCACACTACCTAATGGCAACAGTCTTATGGTGTATACTCATAACGCTAAAGAAAAACTATCCCCCTACTGACTAGCCCAGGTAAATATTCTGAAAGAGCAACCCCTGTGTCTTTCATCCCATGAGGTCCTGAGTGCGAACTAATGCCCCGCCACCAGGGAACAAAGGAAGAAGATCCATCATGATGATTCACCATGAATACTATAGCAAAAACCTTATGTTTATGCTGTCAAAGCATTTCCTATGTTTGCACCTTGTTTATACTCTTTGAATTTTTGTTTCTTTTTTGGTCAATTAAATGCTCAATTTACTCAGTGTTCTATGCCTTTTTTCTCTGTTTGCCTCTTACCCCTCACACTTCATGAATAATCATTGCCGTTGTTGGCTGTGAGGCTAGTCCCAGTCCTTTGCACCTTCATAGTACTCAGCACCTTCTTCAAGATGTCTTACCCTGACCTCAGCACTCTCTGGCCTTGCTCAGTAAGCTGCTGCCTTTAGAGGAAGAAATTGATATTATGTCATGAAGTTCTATTCATATTTTAGTGACTAATCTTTTGTTGTAAAGTACACATGCACATTTTTTAATTAACATATTCCAGCTCTGTGCACACATTGTCAGGTCCTAAGAATGCTTAATATCATGGCTCTCCTGATATTATCTATGTGAAGTTACCTAGAGCAAGAAACAAGTGGGACGTTTCCTGTTGCAAATACAATACAATTGGCTATATTTTGTCTTTATAGAGCTTCTCACTAGTCTTTGTTGATAATCTCATGTAAACAATTTGTAGGAATAAAGGCGAAATACTCTATAAATGAAGAACTTATCACTTCTATATCTTAACTCCACTGATGTGCAGATGTTAAAAGAATATGCATGTATTTCTCACACTGTATACAAGCGCAGACCCTTGCAGATGTACATACACGTGTGTGTAACGGGTTCCCTTCCATTTTACTATTTTTTTTAACAAGCTACTCAAATTTTACCTCTGTATCCTGCCACCCAAATCTTATGGTAGAAATATTTTTCACATCTCACTTCCACCTACTTCTTCCCCCCCACACACACTTATGGTATTTGCAGTTTTGCCAGACCCATATGAAGGCAGGGGAACTCTGATGGAAAAGCTTCTCACAAGTGTGAGAATGAAAATCCTTCCCAATGAAAACATCTGTCTGCGTTCAAGTCATGCCCAGTTATCCCCCCAAAGAAATGTTCTGATTCACTTTTTTTTTTTTTAAGTCTTAAGATAGCAGTTTGTGTAGCAGATCTAATTAAGAAGTTTATGTAACAGATCTGCAGGGTTTTTTTTTTCCTTCTTAAACTGGGTTCTTTGAGCTCAGTTTGAATGTTACCAGCTTTCAATATGCAACGGCCAAGTGCTTCCCGAGCTGAGAATTATCAGCTTTTGTGGGATACTATCGCTTCCTTAAAACAATGTGAACAAGCCATGCAGCATGCATTCATTCCGGTAAGGAAAATCTCTTCGTCTGTGCTTAGGGGTTCTTTTATTTTTATCATTTATCCCTGCTATAGCTATAGAGAAAAACAGGTATTCTGTACATTTTAGGGCATGATATCTTCCCTGTCATTCTTTTTCAGAAGAAATGTATGTCTGCTTCTGTTTGCTCTATATGCATTCTGAGTTCATGGTGTGGTCAAACCTGTAAATATAGGTCCAAATGAACACATGCCACTAAAGTTATTAGTTTTTAATAGTAACATGTAACAAAGAAGGGACACACCATTGTTATTTCTCAGATTAATACCTGAAATAACTTAAAGTACATATTTGCTGCTTCATACAAAAACAAATTTGAACTGCTTGATTTTTTTTTTTTTACTTTGGTTGGACATGTAGATTGAGAGGCCATTAATCAGTTTTAAGTTTTCTGTTCTATGATAATTTGTGTAGAATCCCCATTAAAAACTCTTGAAATGTGATAATATTTCTTTTAGTGGTGGTGATATATTTAGAGATGTATAAACATGCCTAGTATAATCTGTAAACATATGAAGTAAATCAAATGAGTCATTGCTATGTTTTATCTTAAAGAGATGATACTTATATTCATGATTTATCCAATGAGAGGCATAAGGCTAGCCCCGTTTGATAGGTTTAGATGAAGTGGGCAGTACTTGGATGAAGTATAGTAAAAGAGTTTATTCTTTTAATAAGAAGTATTTTGAAGTGTTAAGATGATGACTAATTGGGAATATAAGATAACCTCCTTAAAACTCAATACCTGTCAAAAATTGTGCTGAACTCAAATAAACATCATTTATGACATAAAATTCAAGAGGTTCTAATTTCAATACTGGGAAAACATAAATCTCCCTTAAAGCTCAGGTTATTTTTAAGTGTCCCAAATTACATGTACTCTCATTTTATTCTGTAACTTGGGAATCAGGTAAATGTTTCAAAGACTGCTCTCTCTCTCTCTCTCCATACACACACACACACACACACACACACACACACACACATGGTTTTTGAGGTAGGGTCTCACTCTATATCTCAAGTTGACCTGGAATTCACTATGTAGTCTCAGGATGGCCTCAAACTCATAGAAATCCTCCTATCTCTGCCTCTGAGTTCTGGGATTAAAGGTGTGCGCCAGCATGCCCGGCAAGACTGGTATATTTGAGGTTCTTTTAAGTGTACGTTGATCCTGAATATTAGCAGATGGAAATATGTAATTTCTGTCAAGAGCCTTAAAAGCTGGTGGAAGGAAGCTTTAAACCGTAACATGGTACTTGAGTTACTTTTTAAGCTGGTGTGCAGTCTGTTTTGATCTTCCTCATAGTCTTCTTCCATTGTTTTATCAAGGACAGGATAACATTCCCGAGATGCTCAAGTGTCTGTTCCCTCACCAGCCTTCCCTGGGTAGGCATAACACTTTCTCCCCTCATGGTTCCTTGTGTACAACTCTAATTCATCATCTAAAATAAGATTGCTAAGAGTCTTACCATCTTATTAGTTATCATGTAGCTTCTTAAGGAGAGGTAAAAAGAAAGTTAGATAAAGGACTTAATATTTTTATGCTGGTTTGCTTAGTTTCCTGTTTTGAACTCCCTGGCTGTAACACTGCCTCTATTCCCAGAGTCTAATAAAATGCCTGCCTGACACCAGTGGAGTGCTTGGAAAGCATGTGAGGAATGAGTAGATTAACTCAAATTCCAGGATTTCAAGTTGTATTTTTTTAATCAGTGATCTCATAAAATTATTTCTATTGTAAGTTCATCAGGAGAACAGTGCCCTTTTACCTGATAATTCTTAGCAGGGTAATGATGGAGCCAGTGATGATTTGAAACAGGTTATAGACTCTTATGGAAAAGGTAGCCATCAGGTCAGTGCTTGTGGATCATGGATACTTTGTACCTTACACCCTCATGTCTGTTCCCAAATCCCCTTATACCCACAGCAACATAAAATATCCGAGTTATTATTGACGTTTGATTATGTTGAATCCTATTTCTGAAGCTATTGAGAACTTTCTATTGTTTCAGATCTTCTAAAATACTTTTCAAAACTTTATTAACTATATAATTTTAAGTTAATTCAATTTACGATTGTTATCATTAGTATTTTGGTTTTTCAAGGTAGGGTCTTGCTCTAGCCCAGGCTGACCTGGAATTCACTATGAAGTCTCAGAGTAGCCTTGGGTGATCTTCCTACCTCTGCCTCCTAAGTGCTGGAATTAGAGTCATGCACCAAGCTGGGCGTGGTGGCACACGCCTTTAATCCCAGCACTCGGGAGGCAGAGGTAGGAGGATCGCCGTGAGTTTGAGGCCACCCTGAAACTCCATAGTGAATTCCAGGTCAGCATGGGCTAGAGTGAGACACTACCTTGAAAAACCAAATAAAATAAAATAAAATAAAATAAAATAAAATAAAATAAAATAAAATATAGAGTCATGCACCAATGAATACTTTTAAAATGAGCTCTAGCTGCAATTAAAATATTATTTGCTGAAGATAATGCTAATTAAACTGAACCTCAATTTACCTTTGTCAGCATCTATAATTTAGATCTCAGAAAAAGACTGTTCTCAACTATGTGCACCTTTATAATAAATACAATGACATACATTTCACACATGTATATATACATGCAAGCATATATGACATCTTTAGTTAAACATACCCTTCATTGTTTAGAATATCACAGTAAATTCTATTGTGTTGATTCTGTTATGTTTAAGGGATAAAAGTGTATATGGCTCAGTTAATTGTTTTCTATAAAAATAATCCCAATTGTTTTTAAAATCAAGTATTTCAAAATGAATAATGTATAGGAATTACAGACACACTACTGTTCCTGATCTTAGGAAACTTGATCTGAAGAGTCCACAAGCAGATGAAAGCCCTTCCGCACATGTGCTGTGACTGTGTATTCCTAGCAAACCACCAGAGTGGTCTGGGTCATTGCTCACACAGACCTTAGCTCATCATCCATGAGCTTTCAGACAGTTCGGTTCTGTAGACTAATACCAAACCTATGGACAACCTCAAGACATGGTACAGTCTACTCCCAGAAAACCTGCCATACATCAAATGCACACTTGTAAGAATAAAGTTAAAACAGCCTATGCCTGTTTTCAGAGAATTAAACCAAACTGAAGTCCTTCCATTTCAAGATTTGATTTTACACATGTGATTAGGCACTGCAGCAATGAATGGAAATAAGGTCTAGTGGACCCAAGAGCCCCAAGTGCAAAATAGCAACAAAGCACTTCTCATATGTTTTAGTATGAAGTCTCTGGACAGGGTAAGCTCATAAACATTGAATACATATATGATTGAATTTCTCTCATGGAATCTACTAAATGATTCCATCATTGAAGCTTTAATATGTTTTTATTTCCTTTCTACTGAAAATTTTGGAAATCATAAAAACCAAAGGTTTTGCTTTGTTTTATGGAAGTGTTTAGATATGCTTTTAAAAGAAGTTCCTGGCTGGAGAGATGGTTTAGCAGTTAAGGTGCTTGCCTGCAAGGCCAAAGGACCCAGGTTTGATTCCCCAGGACCCACATAAGCCAGATGCACAAGGTGTGGATGCTTCTGGAGTTTGTTTTCAGGGGCTGAAGGCCCAGACATGCCCAACCTCTCTGTCTTCTTTTTATCTTTCTTTCTTTATTTCTTCCTTCTTTCTTTCTTTCTCTCTCTCCTCCTCAAATAAATATGTTTTAAATAACTTAAAAAAGGAGCCCCACAATTAGTAGTTCTTTTCATAAAGACATATCTACCTGTGTTTTTATTAGAATATTATTTCATTCAACTCATTCACATATTCTGGGGTCACCTCTTGATGTCAAGTCTTAGGCAAGGTCCAGGATAAGCATGTAAAGGATCACCTGAAATTCTCTGTGCTTCTATCACATTGTAAGAGACTTGCCCCTTACCTGTGTGCATCCCACTGACTTTTACTGCAGTGCACAAAGTAGGTGTTCTTTCTGTTGTATGCCATAATATTTTGATTTCTGACCTTATTCATACTGAGATTCAATTGGTCTTTAGTGTATTTCATCCATCCATCATCCTGCCAAACCTTGGGCTTCTCTTAATCAAAGTTTACTTGAAATGGCATTCATTCATCCATCACAGAAAAAAAAAAACATATATATATATATATATATATATATATATATATATATATACTCTAATTGCTCTAATTCTAATATAGCTTGCTAACCATGGAAAGAAACACAAACAACAAATCAGGAGGATCCATTGCTGAAACTCCCTGTAGGAACTGTCAAATGAACACACAAATATCCATAGCACCAGATACAACATGCTCTAAATCACAATGAATTAGAACAAGGGTTCAGATAGAGGATAAGCTTCATCAGAGTTTTGCAGATTAAATATAATTTTGACTTGCAGTGATGATGAAGAAAGGAAGAGAAGGAAAAAGAAAATCATTAATAATTATCCAAATGTAGTCAGATTTTCCATGTGTTCATTTCTTCAAGCAGTACTTAAACACCATGTATTTTCAGTAATTGTAATATGTATGAATATAATGTCAATTAGGAAAAGCCTAAGCCCTGCCCTGACAGTATTTATAGTTTAGTGGAGGGGAAAGGCATTAATGAAACAAGTTCATTATTTCTATTTGTAGGCTTTAATGGTAGTCTATACACATTGCAATTCAATATTTTATTGAACACACTCATACAGACACAACCTACTAACAGAACAATATAGCAACAGTAGATATTTTTCAAAACCACTATAAATAAAACATTCTTTTCCAAATGTTATAATTGATTTACAGCAAAGTAAGATACTAGGCTTTTGAAGAGAATCTCCACTGAGAAGTGAGATGACGTTCAGACAACTGTTATAACATGGGCTGGCTTGCAGGTAGACGAATGTCAATGCCTAGATCCAAGGACATGCATGGAAAAGCATAGAAAGCTTATATTTAGGAAAACAAAGAAATGTGGCAAGAGAAAAGGTAATATGAAACCTGTTCTCAAAGAAAGAAGCAGCAAATGAGGATTGGGAGATGGATCAGTAGGCAATACACTAAACATGGCCACCTAGGTTGGATCCCCAGCAGGTACATAAATGACAAGAAGGTATTGAAACTGTTAGTCTGAGAATAAATTTCTCTTAGGCCTTTCTGTGCCTGAAACCAGACAGAAACTTAGGACAAGGCCTGCTTATTGACTGTATTATTGATTGCATGTAGACATAGCCCTGCAAGGAAGAGATGAGCAAGTTAGATGAACCCCCTGGGCCTCAAGGAGGGGTTCCTTCCTTCAAGAGGTAATACACACCCTTCTGCAAGTCTTCCTACAGGCCTAGAAACCACAAGATATCCTTTCTCCCTGTGTTTCAGCCCTGAGTAGTAGCTGCTGATAAACAGTGAGGAAGGACTCAATATACAAACTACTTTAAACTCAGTCCTCACAATATCAACCTGAAAAAAAATCCCTGTTACTGTTTCCATGTAAGAGGTGTATTGATGCCAACATATTTAAAAAAAATCAAATAGCCAAGGGCTGGAGAGATGGCTCAACCATTAAAGGTGATTATTTGCCAAGCCTTACAGTCCAGGTTCAATTCCCCATTACTAAGGTAGGTTAGATGCACAAAATGTTACATGCATCTGGATTTCAATTGCAGAGGCAAGAGGATCTGAAATGCCTCTCTTTGTCTCTCTCTCTTTCTCTCTCCCCTCTCTCCCTCTCTTCTCTGTATGCTTGCATATATATAAATAAAAATATTTGAAGTCACTAGCCAGTAAGATAAGTAGATAATCTTGGCCCCCTGACTCTAATCACACTTGCCATTCTTCTTCCTTAATGCCATGACGCTTTACTATTATCTTGCACCACTTTTTCCTTGTTCCTCCTACTTCCACAGGACCCCATGAACTTCTTTACATGGCAAAACCATGGTGGACTGCTTTTCCTCTTTCTATTTTTCTACAGTGCTTTAGACAGGATGCTTTCTACCTAAGTATGTATGGGCTGATTAATACATAACAAGTGAAAATTTAGACAGAAATGAGATGAGGAAGAAATGATGTCCCTGTTATCAAGTGTGTTCTCAGAATCTGCCTCCTCAGCTCAGCGTCACTACTACTGACTGCCTCTGGTTCCTGCTTAGGTCAGCTCTAAATAGCATTTGTTCATTGATGCCTCTCAGTCCTAGTTCATAGTGTTCCAAGTGGGATTTGTCCTTTCTGGATACTAAATATTACTTGGCTCACAATCTGCAATCATGTTAGATTCATTTCTCTATTTCGTACCTCTTAACCTCACTTCACACTCTGTTTAGCAACACCCCAATTTTCAGTCTAGTTCCTTCTGAAGAATATGAACAAAGCTATTAATGGAATTCCTATTAATAAAGAAGTAAAGAAAACACTTAATCTATGGAGACATTCAATTTAAGGTCAGGGAGGAAAGCACTGTTCTAGAAATGACCTAGATAATCACCATAGCTTGAGGCTGGGTGAACATTGGGTATTACTGACAAAATGGAATGACTATTGCTCGCTTCTGCACAGAAAAAACAGGAAGCTTCTCCTTCTCTTCCTCCTATGTGTAGTTATCATCTTCTTTGCCAGTCTTGTACCCAGTGGGAGTTAAAAAAAAATGAACACCAAGTGCGAGATGCCTTCCTCATATTCCAATGTTGCTCATCGTGTAGTGCTTTTGTTATAGCATCAAAATAGGTTATTGGCATGGACATATATCATTGTACAATAGCATAAGATCCATGGTGAATGACCATTCTCACCTGCCTCACTCCTTCTGGAAGGGGCAAAACTAGGACTTGAAACTTGCATGTCATAAAGTATGAAATTGGACAGTTGTTCAGAGGTAAAAATAGTAGCCTTCCTCATGTAGCAAAACAAAATTAAAAATTAGACACCACAAAACCTATAATGAGTTAGTGCTGGATTTTTGCCCTTTTAAGTTTCATTTAGATATTTTCACTTAACAAGAAGATCCCAAGGTACAATGGAATTTCAAGTTTTTGCTTTGTGTAGAAACTAAACATTTACTCTTCCAAGGCTTTCCCTGTGGCTGTAGCAGCTGCAGCTGAGACTACTACCTTGCATAGTCTTCCTTCTTATAATCATTAAAACAGATTAAATTTGATTACTTCTCATTAGGACCTTTCAAAACAAGCAAGGCATGTGTGAATTGTCCCTATGGCATTAGGGGAAGACTGAAGTTCCAAACACTGACATGGCTAGGATCAGAAATGGTTAAGTAGTAAGACATGATCAAACAGCAGTAGAATATCAGTGTGATGACTTGTTTGTTTCCTGTAGAACTTCATCTTCCTTTAGGATATGGGCCTCACCCTTGCTAGTTTTGTTAAGTTACTCAAATGCTCTCAGCCTTGGCTTCACCCTAAAGAACTAGAAACTATCCAGATGTTTTTAAGATTATTTGATATTGAATAAGATGTAAGTGAAGCCTTTAGCAAAGTTTCTTAACAAAAATTGCACCCAGTGAGTTTTGCCACTACTATTGTGAATGTTGCTAGCATTTGAATATGCACAAAATGTATGTATGCTTTTACAAGTTGCACAGTGTGGTCATAATTGATCCCATTGGCCTTTCCAAAGTATGTAACATTGACTAAATAATAGTATATAATTTTATATCTTAACAGACATTTCAGAGAGATTAAGTGAATCAGATAAGATCATTATAAAAATTAGGAGAAAATTTTTTAGCTGAGATTATTAAATTGCAAAATGCTTTTATCGGCATTTTAATTATATTCAAAATGACATAACTATTAAAATTGGAACTCAAACAATCCTTGGCTGTCATTGCATTTACACTTGAAATAATTTAGAGAGTGGAGAATAGCTGACCAATGTCCTTAGGGCCACAACCAGTTACAGAAGCTTCTCCTGTTGAGTGCAGAGTTGGGGGCCCCCTTCCTGTGGTGTAAACACAGAAGATGCAGCACTTGCTATCATTGGAGAATGGATGTCAAGGAGTCATGAGAGATACATTTGCAAATGTGAGACTCATAAAGAGGGTATCTCCTTTCTAGTCTGTTGATGTCTCTTGTAATGTGTGTGGTTGCAATCTCGATAGATACGAAGGTCATAGAGCTCAGGATAGAGAGAATCTCAGCCTTTGACTCATCATTTTCTCTAGTTTATGATGGTCTTTGTGGAAACCACCTTCTCTCCACCTCCTTTCTCTTCTTTCCATCATTTCTTCTGGTGTTTTCCTGTCTCTTTAGTCCACAGCAACAAATAGTATTATTTCAGCTTTATTCTGAAACATTCTCGAAGCTACATAGCAGTATTAAACAAGCAGGACACTCTTGCTTTCCAGAATAACCAACAATAAGAGAGTGGTGCCAAGGCTGAGGATCCAAGAGTAGCATATTCATTGCCACTCAGGAAGCTAGAACAGCTGCAGGGCTAGGAATTGGTAGGCATTTCCAATCTAGAAATTTGTAGTCTCCTAGCTTGTAGGACAAAGAGTACAATGCCTGTTTGGTGACAAAATACAGATACATCTACAGAATATGTCCTTTGTTATCAACAAATTTGGGCAGCAAATGCTTGGATAGCATTCATTTCTTCTTATTATCTATTCTTCATGGATTTTTGTTTGTTGTTGTATCATTGAAAATTAGTCCAGGGCCACAGTTGCTAGCTTACAAAGCCTTATGTCTCAGGTTTGATTTCCCAGTATTCATGTATCCAGATCCACAAAATGGTGCACGCATCTGGAGTCAGTTGCAATAGCAAAAGACCCTAGTGTGCACATTCCCTCTCTTTCCCTCTCTCTCTCTCTCTCTCTCTCTCTCTCTCTGTGTGTGTGTGTGTGTGTGTGTGTGTCTTTCTCTATCTCCCCTTGCAAATAAAACTATTTTAAAAAATAATATTATTCCATATATGACATTAATTTTGAAGGTAAATGGGGATAAGAGAAATTTTGAGTCTTCTAATTTCATCAGAGTTAAATAGAAACTAGATCTAAAGTATTCTCTACCCTGTTCCTCTTGCCACCCAAACCAAGTGCAGGCTATCAGCAGAAAACCTTGGAACATCTTGCAGACATACCATAGACATGAGCACATTGCAGATCAATAATAATTACATAGTAAGTGAACTCACAATTTCTCTTGGCCACTCTTAATATTTCCTCTGACACAAAAGACTCGTTCTAGATATGATAAATTTTATAACTTTGTCCATAACCTCACCCATGTTTCAAACTTTAGTATATGATTTAGTATCAAATTATCAGAGGAAGGCTGAGGAATTTTTCTGTACTTAAGGTTGCAGAGGTGGAGAAAAGAAAAGATGACAGCCAGAGCTCAGTCATAATGCTCTGCTTCACTTCAAATCATTATGACACATTTATATAGAGAAGTGCTTTTGCTGCTGATTATATTTGTTTGCTTTTTCTAACTCGTAGAACTGAGTGTAGAAACTAAGGCCTTGTGTATGCTAGGCAAGTGTCCTACTACTGAGCTACACTGCCAGGCCCTGCTGTGTTCTTGAGGTCAAAAAGTTAAGTGGTTTACAAGGAATAAAAATACAGACCATGAACATAAGACCATGAATGAATTTTAAAGTGTTTTCTCTAAGGCATATAGAACTTCATCCAGTAGCCAACTCATTAGAAACTAATTTATATCATCCATCGTTATCTAATTTAACTGCTATCTTTTATTTCAGTCAATTTTTTCTAACTTCCATAGATCAGAGTGGTAATAGAAGAAGTGGTCATTTCCCTGAAGGAAGAATTATACATTCTGCCTTATTTTTTTTGAACATTTCCCATCAGATTGAAATTTATGATGAGTGAAGTCAGATTCTTGATGAGACATAGACTGTTAGAGGTCACCCACTATACTTTTTATTCCTGAAATACAGAAATTAATGCAGAAGTTCACTGAATTACTTATTTACCATGAATTGCTGAACTGGCGAGTTCCAAAATTGATATCTCCTGGCTTTAGACTACAGACATAACTCCTTGACTGTAGTATGGCTACTCACAGGTATACAGGGTGTCTGTTTGTTTTTTGTTTTTGTTTTTAATTTGAGAGTGACAGAGAGAGAAAGAGGCAGATAGAGAGAAGGAGAGTGAATGGGCTCACCAGGGCCTCCAGCCGCTGCAAACGAACTCCAGATGCATGTGCACCCTTGTGCATCTGGCTAACATGGGTCCTGGGGAATCAAGCCTCGAACTGGGGTCCTTAGGCTTCACAAGAAAGCGCTTAATTGCTAAGCCACCTCTCCAGCCTCAGGGTGCCTGGTTTTTGATAGCCATGCAGATACTACCTGGGATATCAAGTCAATCACATTGAATATAACTTGAAACATTGTTTTTAATCAAAACCAGGTGGTAATGGTGAAAATTTGAAAAATCACATTTGTTTTTAAGATAAAATATGAGAGTTTAAATAAATATGTAGGTGGGTGTGGATCATTGGAGCTATGTTTTCACAATTACCTGCAATGTTTAAAAATGCTATAGAGGTGATCTTAATCTTTTCCATGATTTTTGAATCCTTAGCTTTTCTTTAAAATTATATGTTTCCACCCACCCTCCCACCCACCCTACTTCTTATGAAACATACAAAGGAATCATAACTTAGGGAGGATAAAACTGCAAGCCACTGCCTACTGGTCCCAACATGTCCATGATAATGGAAGAATGTGATTGCAAGTCAAAATGAGTGAGCTTCAGCTCCACTCATTAGTGTAGTGACCATGGGCAAGTTGAGTGATAGGTGCAGGTCTCCCCTTCCTTATCTATAGAAGAAGCATAGTTGGATTATATAATTCATCAGGTGTTATTGAGGAATCAGAAAGCATGAGCCTAATGTTCCTGCATATGGTTGGAATTAGAAGTGTTTCTGCTTCTAGTTTCTCTTGCCTTGTATGCCATAGTTTAGAACAGCAATGTCTGTATTGCATGAGAGGATCCAGACACCAACACATGGATACTACCTGCCAACATAACACAAAAAACTTATCACCTGAAGGAAGTTTTTGCTGTTTCTACCCATTTCACTAATTCTGTTGTCTCAGGAGTTAACTCATATATCTTGTATCTCGTTGTGGTTTTGGTCTCATGGGTCTAAAATTTATCAACCTTGTCCATATATTATTTTCTAAGTATTGTTAACACTACAAGTGAAGTGAGGTTGCTCATTAAAAATAAATCAGTGAAACCATGGTCCCCAAAGTGATTTCAGGTTTTTTTTTTTTTTTTTTTTTTTTTGGTTTTTCGAGGTAGGGTCTCACTCTAGCCCAGGCTGACCAGGAATGCACTATGGAGTCTCAGGGTGGCCTTGAACTCATGGCGATCCTCCTACCTCTGCCTCCCGAGTGCTGGGATTAAAGGTGTGTGCCACCATGCCCAGCTGTGATTTCAGTTTTATAGAGGAGGTTTAGATATCAAATGTGAACCAACTAGCCATCAGAAAGTATTAAATGGAGAGAATTATTCATCAAGATTTTGAGGTTTTGGTGCTTTCAGAGGACTTATTTCTTAAATATTTATATTTTATTGTGAACTGGCATGGTACTAGCAATATGATAAAATGTGTGGGGAGGAATTGATAGATTGAGTCCTGGAGTGATAAGATGGACAAGTTCATGGCAAGGGCATTTGATTGCCATTGCAGGATATAGAAATTGGTTGAACTGGGAAGAGTGGATACTACAGATGACTCAGGATAGGAAAATTTTAGCAAAGAAAGGATATTGGGTAGGGATGAACAAGATATGTTCTGGAGTAATGCAACAACTGGCCCAAGGGAAGAAAAGGAAAAGAGGAAAGACAACTAAATACAAATCATTGTGTATAAGGGCCTGAATCCATTAGCTAAGGAAGAAAAGGGCCACATTCCATAAAGACACAGGTCATCGACAGCTTCCTCAGAACCCTACTACCTAAATCTGGACAATGCAACTGCTAAGTTTATAGCTCTTGGTAACATAGCGACAGGGAACAGATGGCATCCACATGGATCTTTCCAGGAATAGCACCACATGGAGTGAATCAGTGAATTAAGTAGGTATGGTTATTGTGGCAAGAGTCATACTGATGGAACCACATCTGAGACTCCAGCTAATGGCTCCATTGCTCATGGTGTCTTCACAGAGCATTTGAATAAATCAAGCATTTAGATGTGTAAGCTCTCCCTGTGGTGCCGTGGGGGTTGGGGCATTGTGGCTTCATAGCGGAAAGCAGAGGGTTTAAGATTTAGAATACTTGGGATTGAGCTCTAGTTTGCTTTGCTCTAGAAGTCTGACTTTGAAAAAAAATCACTTTATAATTCAGAGCTTCTGTTTACTTAACTATAGACAAAAGAAAAACACTGTCATTCCCTCTGGGTTCTATATAAATAAATAGTAAAGCACAAGTTAGAAGCATATCATATTTGCGTGGCATGGAGTGGGCATTTGGTCAATCAATATGAGTTTCTTTCCCTCCTCCCAGGGGAGTTAAATGATCAAGTATGCATGAGTACATTATATAAGGTACAAAGTATGGTATTGATGTTTGATATAATTATTAATTTGAGTTTAAGATGATTCTGAAGATCTACTTTACGTAAGTCATTGATTTTAGCCTTGCATAGTAAGTACAGGGACGCATGAGGAGAAGGTGCAGGACGAAGGATGGAGAGCCTTCATAACTAGCAGTTCAAGCAGTATCTATCTCTTGATCTAAGCAGAGTTGATTCTGAAGAAAACTCGCTTGCTGTGGTTCTGTAGTACCTTCTTTCTGTGCCTCATTGTCCAGGCTACCCCATCCTTTCTGCACTGGGAAAAAGATGACCATCTCAGACTAAATGGGGTGGCCAAAACATGTCCAAAACATGGTATTGTCTGGTAATTTTTATATTATTTATGTATTTGTGGTAGAGAGAGAGAGAGAATGAGCACAGCAGGCCTCTAGACTCTGTAAATGAACTCCAGATGCATGTGCCACCTTGTGTATCTGATGTATGTGGAACCTAGGGAAGCGTACCTGGATCCTGAAGCTTTGCAGGCACCTTATGTGCTAAGCCATCTCTCTAGCCCTTGTCTTGTATTTATTTTATGCTATTTATTGGCTGGGGATGTTAGGACTTCTCTCATGCTAAGCAAGCACTATACCACTTAGCTATATTCCTAAACCCACTACCTTACTGTAATTTAAAGGAAGACCAAACAGTGGTGGTAGAACTTTGATCCAAAGGGATTAATTCCTCCTAATGGTGGAGGTTCAGTTATCAAAGTGAGAAACTGTGTTGATTGGAACAGTCTTCTGTCTACTTAGCAAATCTTCACAGCTCTGCAGAAGCAAGTGTTGTGCAGTAGTTAAGAGTTATTTGTTTTGGATTTGACATCTTGAACCTGCTGTTACAACCCAGACCTTGCACAAGTAACTTTTCACATCAATCCCCTTATCCATTAAGATAGGATAATGTTATTTTTCTCATTACAATAAATTGTTGCATTTCGGAGTCTGAGGCAGGAAAATCCTGAATTTGAGGTGAGCCTGGGCTACCTCCTGAGACCCTGCCCCCAACTTCAAAAAGAGTTGAAGCAAGCAGACTTGAAAGAGTTCAGTCCAAAATATGATTCTGCTATCCAGTCTTTCTATTTTGCAAGCCAGGTAAGTTAGCACCTGTGTGTTTTATTAGTGGTAGGGAGTATAACCAAGATCATGGCTTCTTGGTCATTAACCTGCAGTGAAGTTCAACTTATTGAGCCCTATTCACAGGCAGCTCTTTTTGTCCCCATATCCTCACGCGTGGGTGGTGTACTCTAAATTCTGCAGGTTAAAAGAATTAGTTAGTGACGTCTTTTAGTTAGACTGAATAAAATTGCACCTATTTAGGTGATCTTGTGGGAAAGAGAGCATGAGAATGAGAAGAAAATTAAAAGTAAAAGCTAAACTCAGTAAAAAAAAAAATGAAATAAACTTATGTTTACCATCCATGCGTTTGCTTCACATGCATTATTTCTTCACCTAACTGCTTAAGAAATAGGTTAGCTGGAAAATAGCATTGTCCCACTTTTTAAAGTAAAGATTTGCAATGGGTTCAGAACCTAGAAACCTAGTGAGAACTGGGAAATTTAATCTCAGTCAGTATGGTAAGAAATTTCTCTTTAGACTATAAAAAAGATAGTCATGGGTTTTCAATCAAAAAATGATTATATCTTCAGTTTTGTTGCCAGAAAGAAAAACTCAAAGAAATTGAACATTTGGGTTCTATCCTAGTCTCTGGGATATGGATAGAAACTGCTGACTTTAAGTAAATGAGTTGGTCAGTTTGGGCCACATTTTTTTCTTTTTTCATTTCTTTCCTTTTTTTCTCTCCTTTTCTCTCCTCTTTTCTTCTTACTTCCTTTCCCTTCTCTCCATCCCTTCCTCATTTCTTCCTTTCCTTTTCCCTTCTTTTCCTCTTTCTTTTGTGATGATAATAGTGTTTTCCTTAGAACAATGTAAAAAGCAAAAACATTGAGGTAGTCTGTAGTGTCAACATCCCTGCAGCATATTAATATGGGCTTAATTATTAATTACTAATTCTTTATTACCATGAATTATTTTCATGTGGTTATTCTAGCATCTATCATATGTTTTGATACCAATTATGAGATCTGAGGCATGCCACTTTCTTTTGCTCTTTGTTTTCACATTTACAAAGGAAAAAGTGAAATTAAACATTCCTTAGGATTGCAACTTTAGGAGCAAAGGATATATATTCTTCCTCTCTTATTATGGCTGTCTCTCACCTAGTCATCAGTATGGCTTTGCTTAGCCATTAACTAAACCATGACTCAGGCTTCCTCAAAAAACTGAACCAGCCTGGATATTCTAGTGCCACTGGCCTGCTCCTGTGTTTTGTTTTGTTTTGTTTTGTTTTAAGTTTTTAATGTACTGTTCCTTCACCTATGAATTAAAGCTAGTACCCCTTCACATGACAATTCTGTGAAGATTAAATAAGACAAGTCAGATGAAGTGCTACATAATTGTGTGTTCAACATTGTTCACACCACTATTAAGGTATCAGGGGATCTAGGTATGGCAGGACTGTGATATAGAAGCCTTCAAATAGTGCTTACTGTAGATTCCTTATAAATCCTTCAAATTCTGTAATATCCTGTTAATACCTAGGGATAGAGAATTAGCCCAGAGGATTTGGGGAAAGAAGGAGAAGAAAGAGATAGTTGGCTTTCTAAAAGATAATGGGAGTCAAGCATTTTTGCTTCTAGATAAGCTAGTTTGCTGGTTGTCAGAGGAAAAACCTAACACAAAATATAACCATCCTGGTTCACCCCTTGGCATATCCAATTCTGTACTTCAACCTAAGGTCTTATTTCAGAGTGTATGGACAGTAACCCCAATTTTCTACTTTCCTCACCAGGATCAGGATGTAGTCTGATTTGGGATTGCTTGCTGACAGCCATCTAAATGCGTTATGAAACTAAAAATTGGTTAACATGGTATCTTGTAGAAGTCAGACTAAGTGAGCTAAGAAATATCTTGTGCCTGGATGTTCTCTAGTGTTCATAGGGAAAACACACACACACACACACACACACACACACACACACACAAGCACACATTTTTAAAACAGTAATTTCCATTTTGTTTGAAATTATCATGCTATGGAATAGAAAGAAGTCATTTGTAGGGCCTTGGCACCTTTTGATGGACAAAAGTCTTTTGCCAGACAAAAGTTCTATCCCATAAGAATAAGGAGGTGTGCTAAGGATATCAGGCCCTCACAGAAGCTCATATAATATTGTCACATGTTGCCTCCCCACTCAATTTGACCTACTGACAGCTGAATGCGTGACCTATACAAGTTGGAATCCTTGTATAATTCCTAACTCTAAAATATTACTATTCATCATGCCTAGTCTGACTAATGAACTTGTGGGGTTTTCTCTGTGTTGCTTCTTAAAAATGTAGGAATGGGCCTGGATTCAGTCTTTCTACCTTTCTCTTACTTAGTTTGAACATCCAGGCACAAGCTTCCCAGTGTCCCCTGGCTGCCCAGCCACTGTACTCCCAAGCAAAGCTTTGTTTAGGCAGGCTTCTTTGCTATTGTTAGTCTAAGACTGTCTGCGTACGTATGTCAGAAATATTACCCAGAACTGGCCCTTAGCCAATACCAAGGAGGAGCCAACGGTTATGGTCAGCATCAGAGAACTCTGCAAATTATGCGCTCATTGTGTGAGATCCTTTAGAAGATTCTCATAATGACAAGCAACGCATGCAAATCGTTTACTGACAAAACCAAAGTTACCATTATAAGTCTTACTATTTGAGTATCCCATGAAACCCAACAAAAGAAAGGAAGCTAAGATGGAGAACCTTTAGTATTCAGATTTCATCAGTACTCTTTTCTCTCTAACTTTGTGCTTCTCTGTGATTGGCTTTATTCTTCTTTCTTCCTTTAATCTGGCGTTTTCCACATGGAAAGAAAATGTAATATAAAAGGAAACCACTTTCCCTTTAGTGTTTAGGTTGCCCAAGAAAGATTGCTTTTCTTAATCCTTTTTAGTTTCAAAATGCTTGCCTAGGTTTACATAAACATCAGCCTTGAAGCTTCTGATGGAAAGGAATTTCTTTCTTTTCGAACTTTGTTATGAGTCTCTTGGCAGTGAATGGAAATAAGCATCTGGTTAAGAGAGGTTGGAATCTGCTGAGTCACCATTGATTGAGATTTTCAATTAAAGAGGGTTTCTACCACTATGAAGAAAGAGTGCATATATGGGGGGTGTTGTGATGTGTGGATAAGAAACTGGGAAGGAACCATGAAAGTAACTGGCTATCTGACTTTTAAGACTCAGAAAAACAATTGCATCAAACTAGATCTGACTTGTGATGATTGCAAAATTGAGCAGGCAAATAGAAGCCAGGCTGAACAAATCTTATGTGAGCAACTTAAATATTTTGAAAATGTTCTATAAAGCTTTCAAATATATATTACTTTCCTTTAATCCCTCTGCTATACTTTATAGTTACATTTAGTCAATAATTCTTAATTAATGCTCAATAAGCAGCCAATGATAGACAACTTTTCTTATTATGGGCAAGATGATAGACTTGATCCTTAGCACCACAAAATTACTACTAATATTAGTAATAATAAATTGCTAAGTATATATTGAGTTGCTTCTGTGAATAAAAGTAATGTGGAGAAGTCTATGTAAGTATACAACCTTCATCAACTTTTAAATATAAAATGTAACTGGAATGACCAAATTTACCTAAAGGAAATGGAAAATAGCATAAACATTTTTAAATAGCACTGCATGAAAAATAAACTCATGTATTAAAATTATTCTTATAGACATTAATGTAATCAATAAGGAAAAAAGGATGGGACGAAATCCCCAAATCTGTTCAATGCATAATTATTGATCAATACTATATAGTAGGCAATATAGAAAATTGCAAAAGCCAGGTATAGTGCATCAAGCTTTGCAGTTTCCTCAAGGACATGAGACACAGTCGCTTTAGTGAATTATACAAAATATATATAAACCATAGGAGAGAAGGCATCAGGAAGATTAGTGCGCGCGCGCACGCACACACACACACACACACACACACATTAAGGTTTCACTAGGTTTCTTTTAACACCTGTACTCTAATGCTCTGGGGTATCTCTTCCTCCAGGGTGGTCTCTGCTATTGCCTGGATCACCTATGATGCTCTAAAATAGGGATCTTAATTTCTTGTGATAAAATAGCCAAGATGCTGGGATCCTGGAGCTGCTTAGGGCAAACAATGGATTTTGATGACAAAAATAACAATATTCAAATTTCAGTTTTCATTTTCATCTATAGCATAGGCATAATGATCATAATATTCCACAACTATGATTACTGTTTCTATCTACGTCATTATACATAGTTGACAAATGGATATATTATTGTTACAATGATCTAATCAGGTTTCCTGAGTAGTTGTCATTAGCATAGCACTGAGATATCCAGAGTCTAAATAGTTCACCAATTGCATCAATTGCTTTCTCATTGCTGAGACAAAAACATCGGATGAAAATCAGTTAAAGGGAGCAAGGGTTTATTTCAGTGTGCAGGTCCAGGTTACAGTCCATCATGATAGGGGAAATATGGTGGTAAGAACTTGAGGTAGCTGGTCACATTCAGTCCTCAGTGAGGAAGCAGAGCAGAGTAATGAATGTTGTAGCTTAGCCAGCTCTCCCTTTCCCATATAGTCCAAGACTCTGCTGATGGAATGGTGCCACCTACAGTTAAGGTAGGTTTTGAACTAGTGAACATAATCTCACACAAATATGCCCAGAGGCTAATCTATTCTAGGTAATCCCTCACAGGTGATTCTAAGGTTCTGTCAAATTGGCAATCACTGTAAACCATCACTTGTTCACACCTAACCAAGTAATCCTGAAATGTAGTTTATAAAGCACATCCAAATATATCACCTCATTTAATTTTCAACATTTTGAAAGACAGCCACTGTTATTTCTAACTTATAGAAAAGGAAAAATGGAATGAGAATTTCAGATTTTACCCAGGGTTGTACTCCCAGAAATTTCTCAGCCCACAAATCATATGATCAGGACATTGGAGACGCAACTTTAAGCCCTAGTCTTTAGACACCAAGCCTTATAAACTGCTCTGTACACCAAATACCTCTTCACAAAACAATTTGTTGGTATGGGTGTGAGTAATCTAGCATTCTCTAAAGTCCCTATTTACCTGCAAAATATTTCTTATCAATAATTATAAACATACCTTGCACATCTAGTTGACCCAGTACATAAATGTGTAGGCCAAGTTTATATTCACCATCGCAGATGTTTTAAGACATAGGATTTTGTTTTATACAACCTACTAGATTGCTTTTTAAAAAAAATTGACTAAGATTCCACAGACACAGGCTGACATTAAAAAGCTGTTAACTCTGTTAGCTCCAGAGGGCACAGCTAATGAAATGTCCCAAAATTGAGCACTTGCCAAGACACTGCATTGCACAGGACAGCTCTCTATTAATCATGATGGGAGTATTTCCCCTATCTAAATGAAATCTGTAATTTGGGATGGAGATTAAAGATCCTTTGGGGAATGAAGGGAAAGTTGCTGTGAAAATTCTAGAAACTCAAAAATAAAGATAGGTCTACTCAATATTCATGAAGTCAGATTGGTGATACAAACAGAGATTGCAATCTCTTATTCCCTAGTGACTTGGCTTCTAGAACTCCTATATCAGTATTACATAGAGTTTCATTCAATATTAAAGGGAATCACTGCAAATTGACCAGTGTTTTTTAAAAAGAAAGTTTAATCTATCCAGTGTAATTTTTCCCATTTCTTATTGATAAATTTCTGTCTAAGGATTTCTAATGTATATGATCAGAGATACATAAATTTAAAAACTATGATATAACACATATAATAAATATATATGAGACCTTAAGCTACATTGGATACCAAATACCTACAAAAGAAGCTTAAAGTGAATAATTATTAATACTGTTTGAGATTAAGTTTTGTTCATTTTATAAAGAATTGATAAAAATTTTAACTCTCACCCAATTTAATGGAGATGGCTATATCATACACAGCACAAATCCTGTTCCTACATGGTTGTATACAATTTAAGAGAAAACTAATGTCAATTCTGTGCATGCTTAATTTATTTCATTATTTTGTAATGTTTAAGAAAAATACTTGATGTGTGGAAAGTTATGGGAAATATAAGCCATTTTACTTCAGCTCACAACAGCTACCACTGTGCAGGTTCAGGACCTCATGATGTTGAGTTCTTTGATAAGTGAGGTAACAGAATTGGACTATGAATCAATTATTTCTTAAAGTGTTTTTTCTATTTATTTTCTTTAGGCCAGCCCTGCTCCTATAATTGTCAACACAGATACTTTGGACACAATTCCATATGTAAGTAAAATTTTATTAAGATTTTCCTTTAAAACAATGACAGAGTTCACTGAGCTGAATTTAATATTTAATATGTAATTAAATCTAGCCACTGAAGATAATATGATGAAAAGATATGCATATTCAGTTTTGTGAACTTTCATACCTTTCATACCGTAACTTTGGCTTACTCCTGCATATATTTTCCTGTTTCCTTCATGTTTTGTAAAACACAAGGGCCCATAGTGAGCAAAAAGCAAGATGAATATGTGCAAATATTGTTTATGTACTCTATGGTTTACTGGAAAAAGATTGAGTGCTAGTAGCAGACACAGACAAATATCTTTGTTGTTCTAACTAAAGGAATACTCAGAGCACTTACGATTGCATAGCTTAGTACATAAGTAAATAATAAATATTTGATCAATTCTGTTGAGATACTAACCAAAACTACAGGGAGATTTTTATAAAGATAGAATTCCTATGTGATGACATGTGTGGATTTGCAAAAACATTTGAGATACTAGGATGGAGTAGATTACTGAGGCCTAGGATTCTGCAACACAACCACTATGATGGTTAAATGCTTTGTGGTTAGTCTAGTTGGTAGGAAGATTAAAGACTGGCAGTAGGTCACACTGTAGATGACTAGTTCACATTATGTAGGTCCATTAAGGCTTTGTGAGGGGGGTAGGTGGATGCTAGTGATCAGGAAATATGGTATAGTTGGGACTGGGGAGATGGTTCTGCTATGAAAGATTTTTGCTTACAAACTTTGTGACTTGAATTTGATTCCTTGGCACCCACTTAAAGTCAGATGAAAAGTTGCACATGTTGTCTTTAATCCTAACTCACCTAAAGCACAGGGAAGCAGACCTAGGAAATCCAGACACTTGCATGGTTAGACTGGCACACATGCAGTGGCAGAAAACAAGAAAAGAGTCACTATCTCAAACAAAAGAAGACAAATCCCCTATGTTTACCTCAGATTACCACATGTGGGCAGTGACACATGTGAGCACAGATAGACACACTCACACACACACACACACACACACACACACACACACCACTCCACACACACACCACTCCACACACACACATCAAAAACATGCACATATACATATACACATAAACAATAAAAGATATATGGGGGCTGGAGAGATGGGTTAGCAGTTAAGGAACTTTCCTGAAAAGCCTAAGGACTCATGTTCAGCTCTCCAGGTCCCACGTAAGCCAGACATACAGTATTGCCGGGCATGCAAGGTCACACATGTGCACAAGGGGGCACATGCTTCTGGAGTTCAATCACAGTGGCTGGAGGTCCTGGTGCACCAAATCTCTCTCTCTCTCTCTCTTTCTCACTCTCACATAAAAAGGCAGTCTGTTGGGCTTGCCTGAAAGAAAGAAAAAAAGAAAAAAGGAAAGAAAGAGAAAGGAGAGAGGGAGGGAGGGAAGGAAGGAAGGAAGAAAGGAAGAAAGGAAGGGCGGACAGATACAGATCCATGCAAACAGAACATGTGAAGTAAGGAAGAAGGGCCACAAGGATAAGTGCTGAGCTTCAGTTGAGTGAGGAGAACATTTGAAGTACACAGGACAGTACTTGGCACAATGCCAGTGCTTAGTAAGTACCAGCTACTCTCAGACTTACAGCCCAGCCTCCAATGCCTACAGGGAGTATGGAAATCACAGACACCAATCAAGCAGGCAGAGTGGGTACTATGGGGAATAAAATTTGCATTACCCTCTAAAGGGGACAGCTGCCACTGGGGGCTGTTTTGCCAAATTATATCATTATACAAGCAAAGTAGGAAATATGGATTTTTGTGTAAAAGGTTTGCAGTTACTAAACACAACTGGTTTTCAAAAGTTCAAACATTTTCCAAACAGTATAGTCCGTAGACTGCCTGTTAGAAAAGATGTTCCTCAAAGAAACTAGAGGTCCCCAAGAAGCTGCTGCAAGCCAGGTCTCAGCCACAGGGGAGCAACATGCTAGAACTGCAGTACAAGGTTGGGACTTGATTACAGGGACAACTCACTAAACTGGGACACAGGGTCAGGACAGAAATAACAGCAAACTTAGCTTCATGCTGAATCACCTGAAGTTTTGAACTAGAGCTCCTTAAATCTTCCCAAACAAGATTAGTTCTGGGACAGACAAGGAATGGGGTTATATTTGCTGATGGGGACATTAGCATCCTCAGCTGTGCAAAGTTAAGGGATTTGCAGATGGAGACAAAATAATGCACTGGAGGCACTGACTGTCCACTACACTGCTAGTAACTCTTTCTACCTTCCCATTGTGCATCTTGCATTAGTTTAAGTATTCAGCAAACACGCACAATTATATACTTATAACAATTCCATGAAGCAGAGTCTAGTAATTTTTCTATCTTTATAACTGGGAAACTGAGTCTCAAAGAGGTTAAATAACTTGCTGATGTAAATGTATTCAGGTAGCTTACCTATTGTTTAAGGACTTCTTTATTTAGAAATTTATTACATGAACATATTGAAAATTGGTTATGTCCTCTTCAAATTATCCTCTTATGGCCCTTCTTCCCTGCCTACACCTCACTGACAGCCCTCCTCAGTAGGGTTAGCAGTAACCACCATGGGGTTGTGAATTCACAGTCAATCTCTGTGGAGGAGACAAAGCCTCAAAGTACAACCATGTGGCTCTTAACTTCTTTCTACTCTGTCTTCCACAAGGTTCTCTGAGCCTTTGAGGGCATGTTATAATCCTCCTGGAGTGTTGAGCTCTCAGTAGGCTATAATATTCTGTTTTGATGAGTTTTGAGTCTCTTCAGTGTATCCCACCATCTCCCTGCAGGAAGTTCTCAGAGGAATGAAGATAGCACTCATATTTAATCCACCACTTCCTCCACAGTGTTTTCTGGGGCCTGGCAGGTGGATACCATACAGATATCTCATCTTGTCTACTTCTCATACTACTGCTCAAGTTTCTGGCTTTGCTCCCTTGTATCCTGCTCTCAGCCTGAAAACAAGTTTACCTACTTTCTCCTGTCACAAGTAGATTTGGTTGACGACAACTTGTTGCAGAGGCCACAGCACAAGAGACCATCTACTATAAATATATGTAGGGATTCTATATTCCAAACAAATCTCTTTAGTAGAGGGATTTGACAAAGCAGATAAAAATAGTACACTGTAGAGTTAGACACAGAGCTCAGAAGTTCTATTTTGTCAATAGGACCACTTCCTTGTATTGAATTATGCTATTATAAAACCTAACTTTATAATAATGTAGCTTAACTATAGAATGGGCTGTGTAAAAATGACTTACTAATAGTATCTAAAGATAAAGTACAGCCATGCTTAAGTCATATCATAACCAACTAACCAGTCAGCCACATGTAAGAAATAATCCAAATTTATCCCATGTTTCTAAATATCGATTTTGGAGTTGGAGAGATGGCTAAGTGGTTAAGAAATTGCCTAAATAACAGTTTTGTACCAGACTTTGATTCTTCATAGAATGTTTAGTTTCTTTTTAAACTTTTTATTAAAAATTTTATTTTTTTATTTTTTTAATTTTTTGTTTATTCATTTATTTATTTGAAAGTGACAGAGAGAAAGAGGGAGAGAGAGAGAGAGAGAATGGGTGTGCCAGGGCCTCCAGCCACTGCAAACGAACTCCAGATGCATGCACCCCCTTGTGCATCTGACTAACATGGGTCCTGGGGAATCGAGCCTCAAACCAGGGTTCTTAGGCTTCATAGGCAAGCGTTTAACTGCTAAGCCATCTCTCCAGCCCTTATTTCAAATTTTTGTTAACAACTTCCATGATCATAAAAAATATCCCATGGTAATACCCTCCCTCCCCACACTTTCCCCTTTGAAACTCCATTCTCCATCATATCCCCTCCCCATCTCAATCAGCTCTCTTTTATTTTGATGTCAGATCTTTTCTTCCTCTTGTGGTGGTTTTGCATAGGTCATTCACTGTGAGGTCATGGATATCCAGGCCATTTTGTGTCTGGGGTCACACATTGTAAGGAGTCCTACCCTTAATCTTGATCTCTTTTACACTTAGTGAACTTCTCTTTGTTCTTCCTAAGTGTAAGACCTTTGGAGAGGTGTACTGAAATGTTTGATATAATGAAACCAT
Source organism: Dipus sagitta (assembly GCA_036346955.1). Classification (NCBI taxonomy): domain Eukaryota; kingdom Metazoa; phylum Chordata; class Mammalia; order Rodentia; family Dipodidae; genus Dipus; species Dipus sagitta. Next base: position 169,391,996 of record CM070772.1, on the reverse strand, counting down.
CCCATTTTCCATGGAGGTATGTTCTTATGCAATAATTTAATCTTTCTGGATCTATATGAATCCATGAGATAGAAATTATCATACCTACCTTGGAATGTCATGAAATTCAAATGAGTCTTTCATGTATAAAATCATGTTTCCAAAACTCTTATTGTTAGCAATGCATGTTCATGTTGGTTTAAATAAAGATTTATGAAGTAATACTTGCTAAACTCTGGGAGAATGGTAAGTATGAATATTTTGTTCCATATTGAATGTACATAAATGTGTTATTCATTGAAAGTGGCAGATTTTGTTCAGTGCCATTTATGTTGACATCTTTGCATCTTGGAATAGTTCTCAAATCTCCCTTTTTTTTTCCCCCGACTCACTCTGTAACCTTGAACAAATCACTGTCCCTTTCGCAGGCTATTTTCTATTTTCTCATCCCCCAGTGTTCCATATTTTGTTTGCTTCTTCCTTCTCATGTTCTACTTGTTCATATAATTTCAGCTCTATTTAATGAAAAGAATGATATCAGATGTCCCCAGGGCATTTTACTCATGGAACATAAGAATATTTCTTTCTGAAAATATTACTTGAATGGCAACCTTTACTTTGTATATTAACATTATTCTTAACAATAATTTGATTAAAAGTAAATATACTAATTTTGCTGATCAGAAAATCTGATTTTTATACCTAAATGGTTCTTTAGTATACATGCAAAGGGCAGTTGAATGCAAGGAAATGTGTAGTTTCTGCTTTTTCAAGAAGGCAATTTAGGGGGCAGTCATTGTTTGCTATTAATGAAGGAGTATCTGAGCCTTTTAAGTGTAAGTGCCTTAACTAGGTCCAGCAATGTATAATAAATAGATTGGTAGGATTTTGCATGTGTTATAGCTTAGCTTTCATGCAAATCATAAATCTCTTATATTAAAATTTGAAATAAGCACTCAAAGAGGAAGTTCAGAATGAGTAGAGCCCCTCTATGTTCTGCATGTCTAGTTCCCTGGAGGTTACCAAATGATAACATGCCACCTTCATTAGACTCTGTAGCCAACTGACATGTCCCCTCCTTTCCTGACACACACGTTCTGTTTAGTAGACCTATCAGAGTTCTAGTCTGAATACTATCCATGCAAATCCTATTCGTTCTGCTTTCTAAAACTAAAACATATCAGAGATTCTAGTATGCCTTGTTTTATACAACCTTATCTAGTGTTCATTTTATAGTTTAGTTTTGTTGTGAAATATACTGCCGGGAATAGGACACTTTAGAATCATGAGCTTTCCATTGCCATGGAGATGAATTACTTCAAACCTCTTGTGTTCTAGGCATAGTTTGTTATTCCAGCTTGACTAGTAAGTGGAAAGCTTGGTCTACCGTTTACTGATACCCTGCCCCCCCCCCCCATGTAATGTCAGTTTTCGGTATGTAATAAGTATTCAAAAGTTAAATAGAGTACAACAAAAAGCACCTACATATTTCCCCTCTACAAGTTTTTAGCTGTTTCAGTTGTCAAGCACCAGGCTAAATGAAACATCTGTGCTTTGTGTATTTCCGTCCGACATCCAGGAGGCCATGGCTTCCCTGGCTGTGCCACTTACTGGAGATAGCCTCTACCCATGTTAAAACCACTCCCACCCCATTGTTCAGAACAAGTCACATTGCCACACTCAAGGTAATTTGCAGAGCCATAAATCAGCACACCATGTCATGACATTAAAGAGCTAATAATATATATATATATATATATATATATATATATATATATATATATATATATATATATAATCTCCTTTATAAGTGAAAAGGTACAGAAGCAGGGAATTTGGCACTTTAAGAATAAGTAGGCCAATGACACCTTACAAAATCAGAAAAGCCTGGTTCAACTGACAGAAGGTGGAATCTTAGTTTCCACAGGTTGAGATGTTTGTGAAGACAAGGCTAACACTTTTATAACTGTCATTGGGAAACCTCCAAGGATAGTGAACTGTGAAGAGAGTCGAAGGAAAGGGGAAAAGGAGATGGAAGAATTAAGTTACAAAGCATAAAAGAGGGCCATTGGCCATTATCACAATCAGATTGCTTGTGTAAAAATTACTTGAAAGCAATTGTAATAGTTTCTCATTAGCAGTGAGACTTATTTAGAATGTTTCAGACATGATGGGCTATAGTATGCAAGCACAGCTATGGTAATATGACAGAGGACAAGAGACTGATCTAATGAGGAAAAATAGCTCAAAAGCATGGCTGATAACATGCATGAAAGCAAGAGAGGAGATTGAGAGAAGACAAAGGGAATGTACAGAAGCCATGGCATTGAGTGAGGTTCATTTGGGAACCTAGCCAGAGAATGAATTGGAGACAGAGGTATTATTGTTGACAAAGCTTAAATGACATAACAGAGTGATTCTAGTAGTAGGAAGATGAGGGAGAAAGGTCTCTTGGGAGAAAGCTGTGTCACAGAAGTGAAATGACCAAGCATTTAGTTGTGGAGCTAGGATGTTAGGCATGAATTTCTTTGAGTCATTCTACAGTAAAAAAAAAAAAAAAAAAAAAAAAAAAAAAAGCCTTGGATTTTATGCTACTGTACATTTTAAACTGGGAAGTTTTATAGAATTTTCTATGATAGGAAAGTAAGCAAAGATATGTTTATACTTCTTTTAACCATTCTAGACATGCTTAATAATGGTAAAATATTTTTAAAGAATTTGACATTTTTAGTTTATTTATCTTTCAGGAAGGAAGTTCCCATTTTTTTGTGAACACTGTTATAACTTATATTGTTGACATTTTTATGTGTAGTGTTATCCAGAGATGAAAAATTCTTACCTGTCAGGAAGCAGTTTAATTTTGGCTAAATTGTGCCCATGAGGCTGTAAGAATTCAGAAATAGAGGCAACACTATCAATATTTGTTCCAGTATCAAACCTAGCCAATTTAAGTTCATTCCTCAATTGTCTAAATCTGTAGAACTCCTTACTCTTCAACTTGTCATTTTGCTCTAAAAGGTAAGACAAAGAGCAGACTCTCCTCTTCAGATAATATTCAGCAGAGCAATCGCTGGTCTTAAAAGCCCAGAGTCTTGGGCTGGAGAGATTGCTTAGTGGTTAAGGCACTTGCCTATGAAGCCTACAGACCCAGGTTTGACTCCCCAGTACCCACATAAGCCAGATACACAAGGTGATGCATGCTTCTAGAGTTCATTTTCAGTGGCTGGAGGCCCTGGCATGCCCATTTCTCTCTCTCTCTCTCTCTCTCTTTCGCTCATAAATAAGTACAATATTTAAAAAGTCAGAATCTTATCTATAGCCTGGGATAGAGCCCAGGAGCATGACAAATTCATAGGCAATGCAGATGCTGCTCATTTGTGCACCATTCTTAGAGGCATGTGGATAAGGGGATAAGGGGACAGACTTGTCTTTCTTGCACAACTGGGTTCTAAGTACACAGATGCTAATTAGTATTTCTGTGAGTTTTGTTTGTCATATTGTCTATCTGAATCTCTATTTTATTTCATATAAAATGGGAATACATTGTGGGATTGTTATGAGTACTCTCCTATGCATATAGAATGTGTTTAACCAGTTTTGAGCACAATATTGAAAGTGGGGTGACAGTATGCTTTTGACAAAATAAGGAATTATCTTAAATAATTGAGCAAAGAATGCAAAAATCATCTCTTTCAGTTAGAACCAATTGCAATTATGTCTGACAATAGGCCTAACCACATCTAAGTTTTTGCTATTCTTGGTTGAACTAATCACAACAGCAGCATTGCCTGGGAACTTGTGAACAAGAGACTACTCTAAGGTGCCACTCAACACCTTCTAAACTGGAAACTTTTAAAAAGAACCTTAGCCATGTATGTGCATACTAAAGGCTTAAAAGAAACTTCTTTTATAGTCTGGATCCTGTTATCTTGGTTCTTTGACCACAACACTTTCCTAACATGCCTCTGCTGTCCATTTTCATTTTTCCTTTTTTATCTTAAACATGTAGGGAAAAGGATCAATTTATTTCAACACATCAAGCATACCTAATGACTATCTAATATATTGTGCTAGTTTGTAGACTGTGTTTTCCAATAAAGTAGCTACAAGTTAATGTGGTTAATAAAATAATGTAGGAGTATAAATTAATACTATAGCCACTTTTCTAGTGCCCAGGAGCCCATATGGCTGATGGGTATCATATTCAATAGCCACCTATAATTCCAAAAACTTCACACAGAGCTGATCTACATATTAAATACTAAATAAATAAAATGGATAAAGAGCTTTGTTCTTAAAATCAAGAAATCATTATATTCTAGTCACCTGTAATTAATTATGTTTTATATATTTGAAATATACTTTTAATATGTCTGAGATATGTTGTATTTATATGCTATATCTAATATGATATTATCAAATTACCAGCCCTACTTTGCAAGTCAGTTTCATTTCTTTTGCTTTAGGGCTGAGTATTTCCAAATCTTCTAAATGATTAGCCTGCAGAGAATTCTGGGTATTCTCATGTAGAAGACATAGCCATTGTTCTGATGACCTTCAGAAGCTTATCTTTCAAGACTCCCATATAAGAGAGATGAAGGCAAATGCTAATAATTACTATTTGTTTTTGATTTCAATGATTCTTCCATCTTTTGGTTGTGATATCAATAGAGCATTAAACTGGGATGAATTTTAAGAAAATGAGAAGATTGCCCTACTTACTCACTCACCAACCTAGTCCAATCATTTTTCTCCTGTGTACCCCATATAGGGAGGGTATTTTGCTGGCTTCTCTACATGCTTTTCTATATGCTTTTCTATCTGCTGAGAAAGGCAATGGGAAAATAAAAATGTTGTACACATAGATGATGTGGTTGGATGGTAGCAATTACAACGTAAGTCCTTCTAGGTGTGATGCCAGTGAAGGCACATGTTCCATATACCTGGAAAAAAAGACCACTCTGCTTCTAAGAAGTTCAGCCTGGAAGAATAGGGTTGCTAAAAGGGGGGAATAATCCTGAAGAATATTTGTATAGGTTCTCAAATGCATTGCTGTTAAAGATATCATCTGTGATATGGTGATGTTGTCTATATCATATCGCAAAATGCAGATTTGAATCTCAGAATCTCTAGCCCACTCGAGAGCCCTTGAATATTAACATTTGAAATTGGGACCCTTTCCCCCATCCATGAGTAGAGATAGTAATAAACATATTGTACGCTATATTTTGCACACTAACATCTGAGAAATGCTGCTCTACAATTTCTAAGACATCTTTGTAATAGAGTAAGATCCTAAGCAGCTCTGGTTAGTGACTTAAAAGGAGAGTAAAGGGTAGATAGGACATTTTGAATACAGGATAATCCAAATAGAACCCTATCAGCTCACTAAAGTATACATATAAAACCATGTGTATGCACCTGAACCAGTGTTTAATCCTAGCTGTATAATTTTTAAAAATCATTTAGGATATTTTTAGAAAACATTCTAATAGTGTAGTAGGAAAAAACATGCTAACAATAGTAGATTATACATGGTGAGAGCATATGATTTAAATCTGCCTGGCTTACGCCTACATGTCCTAAAATTTCTGTTTAAATCATGCTTCTTCTGGGGAGAGGAGGTTAGGGGTAAAACTGCTATTGTGTGTCTTTATTGTGGGCTCTTCTTGCCTTTCAAAGAAGTTACAACATTGTATTGAAACTGTTTCTTTCACCGAAGATCCCTTTTCCTAGAATGCTGACTTCATAAGCACGGGATTTTTTTTTTTTTATTTCTTTACATCGACCACTCAGTACATTTTTATGAAATGGTAGAGGAAATGAAGAAACAGAGGAAAAGAAGTAAAGAGACTGACAAGTGGGAATAAAAAACTATTCTACTTGAAGGACATAGATAAAGGATTGTATTAAACTCTTGAGGAATAAAGTATGGAGAGGTCAGAAATCCAGAAGCTTATGTGTCCTGAGTTCTTCATAAGAAGAACACAAGATGGGAGCATGACATGGGGCTGGGGAGGTGGTTTCAAGTATAATGGTGAAGGCTTGCTCGCTTGATGTGGGTTTTGAACTTCATTCTTAGGTATTGCTGAAAGTATCTCCTCATTTGGTAGGGAAATTCTGAACACCTTTTGTCAGTAGTATAATCTGGGACATAGTTTGTGCCTTTTTAGTAGATACCCTAAATTTATGTTGAAAAAGTGAAGCTAAAGAGATAATAAGACTACTGACCATAGGTTTTTCTTGAACTTTTTCTGTATTTCCTTATCTCTTTGCTTTTTACCCTGTTTCATCAGTCTAGGATACCTTTTCCATCTTTAGTATCTCATTAAAACCCCATCATCATCAGGGAGCCTTTATCAGCTCCTTTGTGCAACATTAATGTTTCCTTCCTCTTTATTTCCATAGTGTTTCACTTCTGGGAAATTGTCAGCTTTAGTGGTCTTTTTAGATTTTATAACTATTACCTATGTAACTTATGAAATTGACTTTTCTGACCCTCTTTCCTGATGCATAAGTAGCAATAGTAACAACAATCTTTCATGATGTAGTATTTAGAATCCAGGTTCAGTTACATTTAACAGGGACTAAAGTAATAGTGCTTTTACAAAGCAGGGATATAGTCTTGCTATGTTTGGCAGTTTATGAGTGAGGTGACCATAGCCAGAGTATCTCTTCTGTTCCTCAGGGTCTTAAAGGACCTAAGCACCTTTTACCTTCTTACTATTCTGCCCTTGCATGTTGTCCTTGTACACACAGTCCCAGAGGCCTGCCACCAGGATGGCATACCAAGGAGTACAAAGGGACAAATGAATAAATGAGTGTAATGTGTCCTTCTAAAGGCACCTCTGGGAAGATGTAAGCATAATTTCCCCTCATATATCAAGGGTTAGAATTTAGCAAAGAGCTGCTTCTATCTATAATGGGAGAGTGAGTGATGTAATCTTTATTCTAGGATGCTCTGGCTCAGACAAAAATTGAAAATTCCATCACTGTGGAAGGAAAGAGTATTGAATATTGAGAGACAAGCAGAATTCTCACTCTCAGTATGGTTAGTAGTGTTCTTTGATGTGAAGCTCTTTCTCCAGGGAATGCTAAAACCACTCATGAAGTGCTGCAAGCACATGTGAGAGCTCATCTCTGTAATTTCTCTTAATTCCTATTTTCAGCATTTGATATATTATGTAATAGGCAATGCATATTTGAGTTATAAAGTATTCAATTACTCTATACACCTTGCACATATGGGGGATGCAAGCTCATTAACATTTAACTTATAGGAATGTTCAAAAACTTAAGAAACCAGTCACTGGTTATAACCTTCAGAGATAATCTTTAGTAAAATGCTCCACTCATAAAAACAATGGCAATCGGACTAGAGAGATGAACTCAGTGATTAAGGGCACTAGCTTGCAAAGCCTGATGTTCTGGGTTGGATTCCTTAGTTCCAGATGCACAAAGCCGCATGTATCTGAAGTTTGTTTGCAATTACAGGAGGCCCTGAATTTACCATACTCTTTCACTTTCACTCTTGCTCTCCCTTGCTTACTCTCTCTCTAATAAATTAACAAGTATTTAAAAATAAAAAGTTAAAAACATGATGGCTATGACGGTGCTAAATTAATATTTGCTACATTTTAATTGTATATTGAAAGCTCTTATCACTCAGTATTAGCTGAATATAACTGTGCTTTGCTGAACTTTAAGCTTCTGGGAATACGTAACTCAAGACTGTACATATAGTAGAATATCAATAAAAGTCTTATTTGTCACTTTTACATTTAAATTTAGCTATTACAACAAAGAGTGACTGTTACTTGCAAAGGTAGTTTAGCAAAGTAACTTGATATGCATGTGGCCCCCACCAAGAATTGTGTGTCCAATTTATTGCCTTAAAATTTGCAATTTGACCTGTTTTTCCCCAAACACTCCCTTGATAATATAGCGCCATAAAGTGCCCTTTCTTCCTCAATTGTATATTTGAAAGGAACTGTATGCAATCCTTTGTGAGAAAGGAGAGGGTAATAGTTAACTGGTCAAAACAGAGAGTAACATGAGTGCAAAGCAAGATCAGGAAAGAAATAAGAATAATCAAGAGAAGTGGCTTATGATGTTCATATTATTTCCCTCATTTGCATGAGTATGTAGTTGTATTGGGCTAAACTTCAAACTAGAATCAGAGATGTAAACACATTTTCTCAGGACCTAGGGGATGTACTTGCGGTTCAGGGTATTTTATAATCTTAATACTCCCTTATTAAATTTTACTGCAAATTTTCTTTGTTTTTCTTTTCTATCTATTTTTTTTTAATTTTATTTATGTATTTATTTATTTGAGATAGCATGAGCAAGAAAGAGGCAGACAGAGGGAGAGAGAATGGGCACTCCAGGGCTTCCAGCCACTGCAAACAAACTTCAGACACATATGCCACCTTGTGCGTCTGGCTGACATGGGTACTGGGGAATCCAACTGAAGCCCTTTGGTTTTGCAGGCAAATGCTTTAACAGCTAAGCCATCTCTCCAGACCTCGTTTCTGTTTATTTTTTATTATTGAGAATATATTTTGCATAGATACATCATGTGTTGGTGCCATCTTTTCCCTCCAACCTGCCCCCATTCTGCAAGGGGCCCTCCTCAGTGGGATTGCTGATATTCCCCATGGAGTTTTGGATTATTCTTTGTATGAGCAGCAGTCACTTATTGGGGGCAGGCAATGCATCTGGACATGAAATCCCAAACTGTGACTCTTAAAATCTTTCTTCCCCTCTTCTGCAAAATTTCCTGATCCTTGGTGTATATGTTTGAAGCCTACTTCAGTGATGAGCTCTTAGGAGCCTCTAGATTTCTCCTTTGGTATATGTTGAGTATCTTCAGTGTCTGTCTCCTTTGCCTTGGAGCTGCTTCTGAGGTTCACCATGGATGCCACATTCTTGCTTGTCTCCCCATTTCCTCTGTGGTTTCACCTGGGCCTTGACTGAGATGTGAGGGGTGGCATACCTCCTCTGGTCTTGCTACCTTCTGCAACAGCAAAGCAAGTTCTTTGAAACAACAGAGAGTAAACATTGGTTAAGTTGGATTAGCATTATTAATTTAGGGAGAGTTTGATGGATCTAGGTCCCCTGTTAGCCAAATACTAGTGGGAGCTTGACATTGGAGAATGTAATCTTTGCCTCCATAGGATTCCAACCTGGTTCTCAGTTCTAGCTATGGGGCTATGGGTTCCTTTCCACTAAGCAGATCTCTTAGCCAATCAGAAAGCCATTGATTATCTAACAGGCTGTGTGCCACCATAGCACTGGTGTGTATTTCTTGTCCACCTGGTTGTTTTCTGAGTAGCTTAAACCTCTGCTTGCTAAAACCGTTGGTTGTGGGCCACTCCCCCCAAGAAGCTCATGTAGCGCTTTCCAGCATTAGCCAGACTAACTGTCTGGGGACTGGCTCTGTTCCAAATTCCAGACAGGTCTCTCTGTGTTCTGCGCCAGCAGCATATGGTGTCTTCAGCAATAGGGTCTTACCTTTTTACCTCAGATGGGAAATCAAGTGCTTTGACAGAAGCCTGTCTTGTTTTGGGGACCTCATAGGCCTCTCTGATCAACAGCTCAATGTATAGGGGGGGATACCTGAAAAGAAGGGCCCTGGAGAGGGTGGAATGAAGCCTAACCTTAAAACAGTTTGGCTCAAATTGAATTTTCTACACTGATATTGTTTTAGTGGGGATGACTGTAACTACAGGTGAATTGTGAAATCCTACAGATGTTCAGTTTCAGTTGCTTTCCCTAGAGTTTATAGTTTTCTAAGTGTCTCATATCTTATCCCTAAATTACCTCCCCTCTATTGTCATTTATAAATTCCCAGGTTTGTCTGAACATTTGAAGGACAAGTTGAATGTTCATGAGCCTTTCTTCTGATGAGAAATTGTCTATGTTGTTTCTCAAGAGGCTTTCATGGAAATGAGTTGTGATTATCCTGATTTCCATGAATGCCCCAAATGGTGTATTGCTGGATGTATTTTATGTTGGAAACTAAGTAGCATCACATGCATAGACACCAATCTAATTAGTTGCCACTTAAGGAAAAAGTTGCCATGAAATAACAAAGCTTAAGTCAAACATCCTTAAGGGAGTTAGAGATTTTTTTTTCAGTCTGTTGTTTTAAAAACATTGTTAATGCTATGTCTAGTCTTCTAAAACAATGCTTCTCAAACCACAGAGATACAGCACTTTTTATAAATAGTGAGGCCTATCTGTGTATAGTCTGGGTATATAGACTGGAGAGTTTGAAAACCTTTCTGGGTGGTTCTTTGGTACTGCCAAGGTTGAGATTCACTGGTACCAAATAGACTATTCTCTGACTTGGAATTGTAAATTTCAGACCTTACATTTTCTGAGTTTATTCTTCTTTGAAATAACATGGTAACTGCACCATGGAGTATATCACAAATCACTAAACAATGTCCAAACGTCCATTCCTATGTTCAGGTGATTCTAGAAAGGCCTTCGGATAGAGACTGGTTGACTGAGTAGACTCCTCCCAGGCAGTACAATAAGTTTGCCCCCTATTAACTTGGTAACTGACACAGCCCTGCTAACAGAACTGTCTGTGCAAAGCACATGCCCTGGGTTCAGACATGATCAATTTAATGGAACGCCCCTTCAAGGGCTGTTCTTCTGACTCGTGTCATCATTATGACTTGTAATTGGGTTAATGACAGAGGAAGGCATAGCTGGAGCTTGAACAATTCAGCTTCAGGGCCTCAAAGAAAACTGCAGCACAAAACTTCCAGGCCTGATGCCTACTGGAATCTAGTCTAGTTTTGACCTTCAGGTCATTACCATATCTTGAGGCCCAGTGTTATGAGGAGCAGCAAAATTTCAAGACCCAGCCCCCAGGTTCACCAGATGCTTTTGCTTAATCCACCTCCCTAAGATGCCTATCTCTGTAGATCTAGAACTTTTTGTAAGGAAAACAGTGGTCAAAATTTTACATATGCCATATATATATTTTTTTCATTTGTTTATTTGAGAGAGAAAGGGGGGGGGAAGAATGGGCACTCTGGGGTCTCTAGCCGCTGCAAATGAACTCCAGAAACATGTGCCACCTTGTGCATCTGGCTTACATGTGTCTTCGGGAACTGAAACTGGTTGCTTAGGCTTCACAGTCAAGTGCTTTAACCGCTAAGCCATCTCTCCAGCCCCGATTTTTCTGTTTTAGATTACTTTATTTTTCTGACATGTACAGCAACATCTGACTTTTTATGGGGGAGCTATGGATATTCATGCTTATGCAGCAAGCTTTCTTATCCATTTCCTTAGTCATATACTACTTCAGCTTCATTGTGTAGCTTGGTTTAGCACATATCTATTTTGGTAGTGAAATGATCTGGCTCCTTTAAAATAAAATATCATATTGGTTATAGCAAAGACTTGGTACCCAGTGGAGTTGGCTCTTGAGTTTAAATACCACCACTTCTGCCTTGCTAGGAGTGTGAACTTGAGAAGTTCCTTAAACCCTCTGAGCCTTAGTTTCTTATTAGGTAAAATGTAGAAAAGTGGGGCTGGAGAGATGGCTTAGCAGTTAAGGCGCTTGCCTGTGAAGCCTAACAACCCATGTTCAATCTCTGTCCAGATCCCATGTAAGCCAGACACACAAAGGTGAGGCAAGCACAAGATTGCACATGCCCACTAGGTGGCACAAACGTCTTGAGTTCAATTGTAGTGGCTGAGGTCCTGGCACACCAATTCCCTCTCCCTGTCTCTCTCCCTGTCTCTCTCTCTCTCTCTTTCTCTCTCTCTCTTACTCTCTCTAAAAAAAAATGTAGAAAACTGAAAATATCTCATAGTGCTGGTACGAGAATCTGAAAAATTTTATTCATGACCTGATAAAATAATTTTAATATAATAGCTAATGATTATTAAACTATTTGGAGGCACTATTAATTTTTTACATACGGTAATTTTTCGTTCCCCACAGTAAACTCTGGGAAGTATGTAATTTTTATCTCAACTCTACATGTGCAAAATATTGAATGAATAGATTAATAACTTGCCCAAAGTCTAACCTAAGATAGTGAAGGGCATGCAGTAATAGTAACTTTGTGGGTTTAATGTGAAACGTCCATGGCCACAAGTGTTCGTGTCTAAACCTCATATTCAGTCAGATTGTGGAACCTTTGACATGTGATTTGCTGAATTAGGTATGTCACCGGGAGGGGGGGTTGTCTTGAGGTTTATTGTTCCAATCCTGCTGGATATTCACTAGCTAGCTCACGCTTGCTATTACCTCCCAGCAAGATGTGATGCCCAGCCTCTACCTTTCCCCTGCCATGGTAAAAATTGCCTGTACTTGACTGCAAGCCAAAATAAATTGTTTCATTCCATTTACTCCTTTTGGCCGAGGGTTTTTTCCTAGCAACTAGAAGGTAACTACTGCATAATTATTCTACTCTGACTTAATAGTAGTCCTAAAAGTTAATTTGCTGAATTACTCATTTCCAAGACGGAGAGACTCTTGAAAGCCACTCAGGTAAAACCCATTCTCATTATATACCTTACTAAGGAAGGGTTGGAAAGCTACAGGCCAGTGCCACTTCTAAGTTGTGGTCCTTAAAGAAAATATTTGAGCATACAAGGCATGTTTGTGAAAATCGAAACTGTAACTTAAAAGAGATCAAAAGATCGTAATGGAACTTTAATGTACCTACAAATTAATAATAAGAGGATAAGAATGATCTAGAACAGATTGTATGAAAACCCTTAACCATATACTTTCACAAGTCTTATTTTATTCTCAAAATATTAGTGAAGGAAACGATCATTTTTAGGACAAGGAAACCTGAAAGATGATTTAAGTTGATGAGGTTCGAAGGTTTATGTCATTATTTAATGGTGAACTGGATTTGGATTCAGTACCTCAGAGTCTTCCCCACGAGTGGGATATTTTATCCAAGGTGGGTATTGCTGGGACTCAGATTCTCACTATCCACCTGATGTCTGAGCTCTGCTACTTGATGGCTTCGCTGTCTCCATTATTTTACTCTTTATAACTGCAGTCCTCATTTAGACTACTAAAACAGAATATCTCAGGCTGAGTGTCTTAAGTAATATAGATCACCTCCCCACCATTCTTATCTAGGAAGTCTAAAATCAGGCTGCCAACACAATCCAGTTCTGGTGAGCTGCCCTTCCTGACTTGTAGATGGCTAGCTTCATGCTGTGATGTCACATTACAAAGTACAGAAGGTGGCAGGCAGATACTCTCCTGAATCATTTATAAAAAGACACAAATCCCATCTAGAAGGTTATATGCCCATGACTGATTTACTCCCACAGGACCCATCTCTGAATATCATTCCATTCAGAATTGAATTCTAATATATTTGTTCTGCCAGTTGACTGGATTTCCTGTGTTCCATACTACTTTAAAATAATATGATATATTTATACAATAATATTTTGAGCCCTTTCTCTATGAGAGGCAACATTATCTTGTTCTTTCTTTGGTAGCTAGATCAAGACCCCAGACTGAGAAAGCATAAAGGATAGTGAGTAGATGACATGCACACACAAAAATATAAGTTATAAAATCATCACTAGTGCTCTGAAGATGAGGGACATGCAGCTGTGTGCAGGAGAGAGGTGGTTCCTTTAGAAGAGAAGCACAGGAAGGCCTCTGGGGGGAATGGAGATTGGATTGTAACTAGAATGCAAGAATAGCCAAACACAGGAATATCCTACAGTGCTTCAGTTTTTCTTTTCTATTTCTTTCTTAATCTATTCTACAAAACCTTCATTTCTTTTTATTTATTTATTTATTTATTTATTTATTTGTTCCTTTACTCCCTTAGTGACAGACCTCTTCATCAACTCAATTTTCCAAGCCTCATTATATTACTGGCAAATGTTTCAACTTTAAGATCCTACCTCATGTGGTCATTAATTCTTTTTTAAAAAAATATTTTTATTTATTTAATTACTTATTAAAGAGAGAGGAGGAGTGGGGAAGCAGTAGATAGTGAGAGAGTTAGGCACACCAGGGCCTCCAGCCACTGCAAATGAACTCCAGATGCATGTGCCATTGGGTACATCTGGCCTACATGGGTACTGAGGAATCAAACTTGGGTCCTCAGGCTTCACAGGCAAGTGCCTTAACCACTAAGCCATATCTCCAGCCCTGGTCACTAATTCTTATGTCATATCTTTCCAAGTGTCCCTTGTCAGTGGCCCATCTATTTTTTTGCTGTCAAGACCCTTTGTCCATTCCAGCTCTCTTAATTTCCTGCAGTCTTGTGGATGTCTATGAAATTATTCCCATGTTTTAAGCTCTGTGTTATTATTCTAAAATCAACTTACGGTCTTGTCATTTAACCACCAAATACCTTTTAATTTCCTGTATTGCATCATACTGTGTGATATCTAAGGCTTCTTACTGGTGTCCCTGTTCTCACGATGTACTTTGTTCTCCCAAGGCACAGTTCTCTCCATTTCCTGAACACTGATTGTTCTTGCTGATAGCAACACACATGGTGGTTCTTCTTTGTGCCTTGTCACTTCTTCACGGCTTGATTATCTCCTACTTACCTCCCACTAGTACCTACCTCACATGCCAAGTTCTTCTTGAAATCCTTCTGCATTTCTGTGGTTTCAAGAATTAGGATCAGTGCTATTATATCACGGCAGGCTCATGCTTCTCAGAATGGCTACTACCAAGGAAATTGCTAATTACCTTACTTTTTAGCTTCATTGACTTTGAAAATCTTAATTTACTAAGCTTCAGATGTGGTATTTATTTAATTCTTAACATTAAATAAATTACTGTGGTGTATTAATACAATTGAAAATGTGAAATGTCCATTTCTGCTTAGCTCAAGGTTTATAAAAATCACCTGTACTTGCCTAGGACCTGTCCCATAGTGGGTATTTTCCATGCTGTGACATGCATTAGTTTACAAGCTTTATTAAGGGATTGGCCTTATTCTCATTTTATAGACTTAAAAAAATTCATACATGGAAAAGTTATCTAATATGGACAAGATCAAGTTACTAGTAAGAGGTGCCTACACTCAAATCCCAGCAGGTCTGGCCCCAAACTCTTACCACTCAAAAACCCTCAGCTGGGAAGTACCAGCAATGCTGACGAATGTACAAAATGCAGTGTCTCAGGCCCAGCCAGACCCACTGAATCTGTATTTGTAACAAGATTCCCAGGAGGCTCACACACACATGTAAAGGGGAGGCACACTGCTCTATACCATGGCTTCATGGTTCCTGAGAGCAGCTTAAATGTGGGGCACTCCAGATGCAGCCTGTATGACCCTTATTTCAGGGCCAGTTAGATATTTGTTCTTCCTGTTGCCTTGAAGGGGTCACAAGTGACAACTTCCAGGCCACACAAATGTTCCCGTTATATTCTATATCACCATCATCCTCCCCATTGGGAATCTCATTGCTTCTTAACATTTAGGAAAAATATTAGTCCAAAATCTAAGCATCATTGACTTGCATCTTTGTGCACTCCATAGATCTTGAGGCTTGAGAGCCATATCTCATTATTGAAGGTGGCTACACAGAGATAGTAGGAAAAAAATGGAAGCAGTAGGTTAGATGTCAAAGCAAAAAGAACATTTTAAATCCTCCATTGATTTTCTTTCTCTGTGTTTGCTCCTTTTTATTACAGTAATACCTGCCAGCATCATTTTCTTCTTTCTCTGGTTTATAACTTTTCCATTAAAAGGTAATTTGAAAGACTGTATGGCCAGAGAGTTTTATTTGCACCTTACTGGCAGTACTCTATCATTTTGTCTGACAGTTATTTGTGTTCTTACCAAAGTATAATTATAATCCCTGCCATTATTGAAACATATGGTATGGTGCTAATTGGACCAAGTGGTTCCCCCCATCTTAAATAAGTTATTTGAGCCTCACCAAAACCTTGTGAAGAAGTTATAATTTTGATCCTCATTTAAGACATATGAAAATGGAGTTCTAGAAAATTTAAAAAATATACCCAAGGCTCATTGGCAATAAACACTGAAGTTGGATCTTAGCTTAGGCAATCTTATTTGAGTTCATTGGCTTAACCAGTAGGCAGCCATGACTTCTTTAAAACCAGTGGGTGAACATGCACAGAAATAAAAGTAGACCTTTAAAAGATAACCTTTATATGCTGTTTTTTTTTTAAATAGAGTCATTACCTTACTTTTGTTTCTGAATTTTAATTTGGCTTCAAAAAGTTATACTCTGTTAAAATGCTATGTTTCAAGTATTGTAGGATTCAAACAACCCCCTTTTCTTTCTTCATGTATCATGTTGGATCAAAAGTACACCCTTGATTTAGAAATATGTGGGAGACATTTTTGAAGATCATTTGGCCTAAACAATAAGAACCACTTGGAATTATTTTTCTGTGAATTTGTTAACATGGAATACATATAAATTAAGGTTAAAACAGCTTAAAGACTGGTTCCCTATTGGTAATAACTAACAATGGAGCAGTTGCCAAACACTATTGATTAAGTGCCAATAAGGTGCAAGATGAATATGTCAAGGACTAATGTGCTAAAAACAATCAGTCCCCAAATTTCATTGAACCAGAAGTATGTGACCAATGTAATTAAAACAACTATGATTGGATTTGGCTGAAAAAAGCAAAGAGAATTGTGGAAAATGTTCCTAAGTTGTCAAGTTCAGTGAAGGGTTTAGTAGTTGAGTAGGTGATGGACAGTCAGGGACATTGAGGAAATAAAAGCTTATCATGTCAGAACTACTACCAGAAGACAAGACAGATGCCAAGAGGACACCAATTGGCAAATTGTCATTCTGATTTAGATAAAAGCAACACAGGATTTTATAATATTTTCAGACAGCCTTTGAGTCCAGATTTTGCAATATAAGAAGAAAAAACTCATTCATCCAACATACATTTTTTTTAAACACCGACTCTGGCTGCCACAAAGCTGGTGGTAAGGAGCTCTGTGGAAAATACAAGTATGGGGCATATGTCTATTGTTTGGTAGACTGAACTGTTATGAATAAATAACTACATACTTCTATATCCTATTGATAAAAGGAGGCAAATACTTGGCAGGAACATAAACATGGAAGTGTTAATTCTCTGCAATTTTCCTTGATATATTCTTCATGACATTCTCCAATGCCCAGCTATTGTTTTTGTTTTCTGTATTTATAGTGGTGTTTGGTTTTGCTTTGTTTGAAACAAAGTTCCACTAAGTAGCATAGGCTGACCTCCAATTTGTGACACTAATGCCTCAACCTTTTGAATTTGGGATTACAGGAGCAAGCCATCATACCCACATGGCGTGCTTCGTAACTACTGTGACACACTGCTGCTCATATAAGACTTACTTTTTTCAATTGTTCCTGATGTTTCCTACCTGCATGCTTTTGTATCTATGTTTTATGCCTGGAATGTCATCTTTCTTTCATCTCCATTGATAAAATTCGGTGCATCTTCAGAACAAAGCCTCCTAAACAGCACCTTCGCTGTGTGCCTTCCTCCTGCCTGTTAAGTACACACTCCCCCATGTTAAAGGCTCTTCAAACTTGATTCAGTTGTAGCACATATCACATAATATTTGGTCATCTGTATCCTTGAGGCAAAGACCATTTCCATGTACCTTAAGATTTCAACAGATTGTCTGATGGATATCAGATTTTTAATAAGGAATTTTAGATTTTGTTTGTTTTTTAATAGATAAAATACTAAGTACATTGATTTATCTTTCCTGAATATCATTTCATTTTGGCTATAATATTATAGTCAATCAGTTCATACATAATATGATGTACAGAAGTAGTACTTCTAATTGGTCTTCCATTCAACTCTTTGGAATTTAAAATCCTATTTATATGGGAATTTTGCTTCATCTTTTTTCACCAACACTGAAAAATAGGGTTACATGAAATTAAAAAGCTTCAGGGGATGGAGTGATGACTCGGTGGTTAAGGTGCTTGCCTGCAAAACCTAATGACCTAGGTTCAATTCCCTAATAACCACATAAAGCTATCAAAAGGAAGAGTTTAGGTTGCATGTTTATTTAGTAAATGTAATTTAAAGAAGCTTCTCAATAGAAATGAATGTGATTAGTAACACAGGAAGCATGAAGATATAAACTCTATAGACTTTGTCCTCCGAGGATCTTGTATTGAGCAAAAGAATATGATGGGAATGTAGACTTCAGTGTTCCTTCACTTCTATTGTTTCAACCATGTGACACAGCTGGCAGTGAGAGTCTGCTGAAGGACTCTCATCAGTTGATACAATGTCTTTTGCCACAAAGGGCAGGTCAATCAGGACACTCAAGTGCCTGACGCTGGATCATCCTGGTCTTGGAGTACATCACATAGCTGTCATCTCCAGATCCCCAGAGCAAGTTCAAAGTTCATAGAAATGAGCCCAGCTTTCCAGACCCCTGCTTTACAGTGTGTGTGTGTGTGTGTGTGTGTGTGTGTGTACAAAATGTACAAAGAGGGTATCATAACACAGTGGTAGAGTGCCCACTCTGTGTGGTCAAAGCCATTGGTTTAAACTCCAGCACCCCTAAAAGCATCTCAGAAGCTCTTAGGACTATCCAAATATTATTCAATGCAATCCATTTATTTATTATAGATGTTGTGTCACAACTTAGCTGTCACCTGAGTTTCCAAGAAAATCTTATACTTGTGGGTGGTAAATATTAATAAACAGACAAATGAGAGTAAATGCAAAAGAAGTAAAAACCATAGTGGATCAAACACAATATTCTTGCAAGTTCAGGAATAGTATATCTTTGAAAATGAAATCTTAAAAGGTATGACTTAGTTTCCGGGGGGATATGGAGCTTGGAGGAAGGCAGTAGATGGGGAAAGGACAGTCATGTGCAAACAAGGACTCAGAAAATTGGAAAAGTTAGCAAATTTAGCCAACTAATTTTGTTTGATGTTGTAGGAGTAAGTCTGTAAGATGGCAACAATGAGGATTGGTACACAAGAGGTGTTTGTCACTTGTAGCTCAGTACATGTCACATGGGTTAACAGCACTGTCTCACAACAGACTGCTAGAGTTTCAATTCAGGGTCTGTAACCTTTCTGCCCTTAAGCAGAACCTTAGCTTCATCACCTGTGAGTGAGAATAATAGTGATGTCTACCACAATGGGATCTTTAAGGATTTCAACAGTTAGTATTTCAAGAAGTGCTGAGAAATGTGAGTGGGATATAGTATGTGGCTTAAATGTCATTATCGTAATTTCACATAGCCTTTTCCTAAAAACAGATGTACGATGCACACAGCTGTGTAACTATTCATCACTCACTATTAGTACTTACTAATTTATTACTTGATTCATTAATTCACTAGAAAAACATGTGAAGCAGACAGCAGGAAGACCAAGCAGCCTATTTAGACTTTAAGAGCTCTGGCAGATCTGGTTAGCAAGAAGTAGCCTACCATTGACTGAATTCATTTGCAGTTGTCTGCTTCATGCATCCGTCCTCCTGCACATGCTATTATGCCTTGTTCAGCACATCTCTCTCTCTCTCTCAGGTATCTGGAAATGATCATTCTCAACTTCTTTCTGCATCAGTCAGAGCCCTCTGCTATATCCTATGGGCACTGGAGAGAGGTTGGGGGAGGGATAAAATGGGGTATCACATGGGTAGGGAAGCTTTCTTTCTCTACCTGCTCCTTCTTCATGTCAAGATCATAAATGTCTAAACCCTGATTCTGGCAGGAATGTATAAATCCACTAGTCTAGCACTCATGTTACCTGACTTTCTGTTGAGCTGATTTAATTGTATAACAGGAACAGGTGGAAAATGGATAGAGTCACTATAACTGTACATTACTAAAATGTTTAATATTTTCCCAAGTAATGTCCTGGGGAGAAAATCTCATATGTCTCCAAATCCTGGGTGGGAACTAGAGATTGTGCTGGTCTAGTTCTGACCTACTCACAAATAATATGAAATGCTGGATAGTATACACAGGGTAGTGAAAATAGAGTTTTGTAGCTAGCAAATACAGGGGATAATTTAATATTGGTGAAACTCTTAGCTTTTTCTACCCAGAAAAGTACATTATTTTAAGCTGTATTCTTTCTCAGTCAATTTCTTATCTAGGGCAAAAGCATTTCTGTCAATTCCATGGTGCTTCTTGGTCTGACCACTATTGAATCCTTCCTCACTGCTGGAGAGAGTATGTCCTAGTTTTAGAGTTCCCTGAACAATGAAGTCTGATAAATGCTACTGCCATTCATCTCAGTATTGAACTATTCCTTGCTTATCTTAATGTTATTTGAGAGCTGAATAGTAATAGATCCTACAATACCTTGGCCTATTGGAAGCCTGACCTGGTTGTATTCACACAAGGGTAAAGAAAAGTTTACCAGGAAGGGACATGCAGCAGGTCTCCATTACACAGACTGATGAAGTCCACAAAATATGTCCAGCTATTAAACTCATTTACATTTTCATTATGCAAAACATTAACTGAGGATTTTATCACCTTTTCTATTCACTTGCAATTTCACCAAATTGGTGATCTGCTCTTAGTATCTTTCCCATTAATAGGAATTAGTGAGGATTTTTAATAGTCATTTAATTGGTTTTAACTTATGCCTCTGCATCCATCATTAAGCTCTAGAGAGAGCTTCTTTAAGTTGAGCAGAGTTGGGTAAGTGGAAGCCACAGTGTATAACGTTTTCTATGTCTCCTGAGCTCTCTGGGTAACCCTCTGGGTTCATGAGTGGAACACTGCTGTTGCTTTCCTCTCAGTAAGAAGAGAAGCAAGACATATGTGGGAAGTATCTAATGAAATTTTATGCACATAATATATTTTGTATAGTACCATTGTGGTTGTTAACTTCTGAAGGAAGAGAGATTTGGTGTTTTAAATGCCCAACTTTTCATTTGTTATGTCGTGTTTTTTTATGAATTGTAGTTGAATTCTGAGTTACAGTAGCAGGTATAATAAAACTAAGAAGCAAAAATGTATACTGTGCAATATCTCTGTGACATTAACTAAGAAATTATATCAAGTACTAGCACTTAAAAATATTCATAATGCAGTGCTATACCAACACTAGGAGTACTAATACGGTACGATTTTGTTACCATTAGTGTAGTACTTTATTTCTGGTGAAAAGAATAAAATCTGTACTTGCAAGTATAAAAATCTACTTAGCATTTATGTACATACATGTTTAAATTTTTTTATTGAGGTCTAATGTTTTTCATCATTCAGTCACTCTATAAGCATTAATAATCTAACAAGAGGCAAATAAGATAGAAGTTACTGTGTGTAAGCGAATATAGAATCCCATGCCTTCAAATGGCAGTACAAACCCCCAACTACTAATCCTCTAAAGAGAAAGCATTTTCTAATATCTCTTAGGAAAGAGGAGAGGAATCTTCTTGGCAATAAAAGGATCTCTTACAATATGGTGCTGGATTAACAAGCTGAATAATTATACATAAGAGAACTTTAGATAGAAAATGGCCTAGGGGAAACAAAAGCAACTTTTCTATTCAGCACTTTATAAAAATAGCAGTCATTGGGAATATTTGTTTTCCATTATGAAATTTTAATGGTTGTATAGACATAAGCTTTTTGATTCATTTGTTTATTTTACATAATCAAGATGCTTAAGAGACTGCATGTGATACTGTGTTAGCTAATATAAATTCTTCATAATATAAATACTTTGCATTCTTAATCCCCCAAACTCATTCAGAAGATGTAGTTTTTATACATCATTGGCTTTTTATTCCTCTTCATTATCAAGCCTTCTTAAGTGTGTAATTATTATACGTGTGTTAGAAGATTGGTGTTACTCCCTGAGTATACAAAATTATACATTAGCATTGCCCAACTTGTATGTTTTGTTTTACACAGCCTGTGTTAATTTTCAGTGATGTTTGTTACTGTTGTAGGTGAAGCGTAGGAAACAACAGAAATCAGACTTTGGGTATGTGTGTGAATTGTCAGTACTTTCTTTCAAGGCATAGAGGTATTTGGGAATTGTATAAATAAAAGCAATAATCTCTACATTTTTGTAAAGTAATAAGCACTGAGATAATTACTAGGCACAAACCATGTTTAGATCTAGGTAATGTAAAAGGAAAATATAGAAACCATGATGTTTGGTCAAGTATTTAAAGGAATTTAGTCCATTGGAGAGATAAATACTAAGCTGAGTTCAAGATATCAAGCATTACCTCTCCCCAATAACTGACTGCTGCTCCCACAATGCATGACCCACAATCCACATGGGAATGACCCTGCATCCCCAATGAGGAGGGCCCCTTCAGAAAAGGGGCAAGGATGAGGGAAGGGATGATACCAACATGTATTGTTTTCATACCATGTCCATAACTAATAAAAAATAAATTTAAAAAAGATATGAAGTGATAGGTCTCAGAACAGAGTCTAGTGTTTGATGAGAATTTTTGGAAGAAGTAAATCAGTGAGATGAATGAATACATGGATGAATGAGTGAGTAGGTTATTGCTTAGCTCCTGCTCCCAGCAAGGCTTCACAGAAAAACTGAAGGATTTGGTAGATAGGGAGAATTTGAACATGTAGTTATTCAGAAAGGAGTGATATGTGGTATTGCCTTTTGGATATTTATACCTCTGTAACTTTTAAACCTAAATTTATTTTTAAGAAGCAGAAGTAGAAATAAAGTTACAGTGCATGTACGGAAGACAAAATATTAACTTGAAAATCAATATAGTAAAAGGATTAAATGGCAATAGATGAACCGAACTGTAAGCAGACTGCAGGATAATAGGGTCATGCAAATCGAAGGCTAGCTCATAGTCTGGATATTCTGTGCATGTTCCCCCAGTATGCAAGCTGTAGGTAGAAACATAATGCTTGCAGCACTGACAGTCTTACAGGTTTCCCAAAGGCTCGCATAAAACACATTGCAGGGTAAGAAAACATATGCCTAGAGGAAACATCAAACTGTTTAGAGAGAAAGTGGTTCTGTGGGCCTAGGGAAAAGTACATTTCTTTTCCACTAATAGCTTCTATTCATCACATTCCAAGTTCTATGCTAATTCAAAATATATTT
Organism: Dipus sagitta; assembly: GCA_036346955.1. Classification (NCBI taxonomy): domain Eukaryota; kingdom Metazoa; phylum Chordata; class Mammalia; order Rodentia; family Dipodidae; genus Dipus; species Dipus sagitta. The sequence goes on along the minus strand of CM070772.1, from coordinate 169,368,947 downwards.
AGAAATTTTATATCATTATTTTTATACTTTCAAGATAAGGGAAACTCAGAGAACTTTACTTCTGATTGTTCTAATGTTATGATCTTAGTAACAAAACTATCCTAATTAGAATGACAATGTGAGTTCAAATTCTGGTTTTGCCACTATTCAATATTGTATTCATAACCATGTCAACAAGTGATTGTCTATCAAGAAACTGTTAAGAGTTCTGAAAAGAGGAATGTGCATATGAGTAAGTTATTACCAATAAAAACGTAGACTGTAATTAATTACATCAGAAATTTTCAAGAAGTAGAATTAGCATATCTTGTCAACCAATGAAATTTATTATCTTAGCCATCACAGTTTCAACTATACAGGTTGGTTTTCATGAAGCATGAGCCATTAAAACTATACATATATATATATATATATATATATATATATATAACTTTTTATATACAATGTATAAAAAATTTATGGATATTAAGATAGCATTAATTACTACATAAAAACCCATAATTTCAGTGTCTTCTTGCAAGAAAAATATGTTATTTTCTCACTTAGTCTGAAAAAGAGTTTCTGGGGACTTATCTCTTAACACTTTGACTAGATAGGACAATATTAGAAAAGACTGCTTAGTGTGTTTACTGAATGAATGAAAGAAAGGAAGAAAGAAAGAAAGAAAGAAAGAAAGAAAGAAAGAGAAAGAAAGAAGTTATTCCTTGTTTCCACATACTAAAGGCCATTGTGATCTCTCATTCACAGTAAAAATATGCCCAGACATGCCAAATGTCTCCTAGGGGATAATGTCTACCATGTTGAAAGTCTCTGGTCTAATACATGAGGTTCTAGCTACTGAGGACTTGTTTCTACACAATGACACAAAATACAATCTGCTTTCATCTGCTGTCCTTTCTTTCAGCTGAGTGAAGATGGAGTGATGGTAGAGAGGGACACATTTCCTTCATATATATATATATATATGTGTGTGTGTGTGTGTGTGTGTGTGTGTGTGTGTATAATGTATATATATATACATTATATATATATATACATTATATATATACATTATATATACACATTATATATATATATATATGTAATTTTTGAGGCAGGGTCTTACTCTAGCTCAGGCTGACCTGGAATTTACTGTGTAGTCTCAGGGTGGCCTCGAACTCATGGAAATCCTACCTCTACCTCACAAGTGCTAGGATTAAAGGTGTGTGCCACCACGCCCAGGTGAGGGATACCTTTCTTAAAGGCATTGTTTCAGGAAATTAGTGCTGAGCTTTTCCTTGCAGTGCCACTGTCATGATTCCATCACATGGAGGAGCCAGCAGTCATTCCTCAATAGGGCTGCTTTCTACTATGCAAAAGAAAACACAAACTTTGCTGGGAAGCTAGCCATCCTTGACCCCCTAATCATGTTTTTTTAAATATTTTTATTTATTTATTTATTTATTAAAGACAGACAGAGAGAGAGAGAATGAGCATGCCAGGGCTTCTAGCCACTGCAAAGGAACTCCAGATGCATGTGCTACCTTGTTCATCTGGCTTATGTGGGATGTGGAAGAATTGAACCTGGATCCTTAGGCTTCACAGGCAAGTGCCTTAACCACTAAGCCATCTCTCCAGCCCTAATCATGTGTTTCTGAACATTTCAGATTCTAGTCCTTTCTTACATATTCAAAACAAACATTAGTACATGACAATTTTATTCTTCTTGATGCTGTTAACTCATGTATGGGAACCAAATGTAAGTTATCCCCTCATCTACATGCGCTACAGTTGTTACAATATTTTCATGGTTCCTTAATATCAACCTTCAGATTCAGAAAAACCATTAAGTATAACAATTCATTCATGTCATGGAGGAATAATAGAATTATCACCAAATTTAAACAACTTCATAGTTGAATTACTATAAGCAATGTAATAGTCTCTGTGGCTAGAAATTTATGTTTTGCTTTTTTTTTGTTTTTTGTTTTGCTATTCATGCTAACTTCTTTTTTTTATTTTCTCAATTTTTAATAATATTTTCCATGATCATAAAAAATATCCCATGGTAATACCCTCACCCCCCCCCACTTTCCCCTTTGAAATTCCATTCTCCATCATATCCCCTCCCCATCTCAATCTTTCTACTTACATATATACAATACCAACCTAATAAATGCCCTCCTCCCTTTCTTTCTCTTCCCTTTCTATCTCCTTTTTAACTTACTGGCCTCTGCTAGTGAGTTTTTTTCCTTCTCGCACAGAAGCCCAATCATCATCCACATATGAGGGAGAACATGTGGCGCTTGGCTTTCTGGGCCTGGGTTACCTCACTTAGTATAATCCTTTCCAGATCCATCCACTTTTCTGCAAATTTCATAACTTTATTTTTCTTTACCGCTGAGTAGAACTCCATTGTATAAATGTGCCATATCTTCATTATCCACTCATCAGTTGAGGGGCATCTAGGCTGGTTCCATTTCCCAGCTACTATAAATCGAGCAGCAATAAACATGGTTGAGCACGTACTTCTAAGGAAATGAGATGAGTCCTTAGGATATATGCCTAGGAGTGCTATAGCTGGGTCATATGGTAGATCAATCTTTAGCTGTTTTAGGAACCTCCACACTGATTTCCACAATGGCTGGACCAGATTGCATTCCCACCAACAGTGTAGAAGGGTTCCTCTTTTTCCACATCCCTGACAACATTTATGATCATTTGTTTTCATGATGGTATGTGGCTAGCAATTTATAATATAGCCCACAATAGAATCTTTCCCATGATTGACAGTATAAATCTTGCCTTCTTCATGCTTTCAGTAGGACATTCCTTAGTTAGTTTATTCTCCCTATACTTAGCCCCATTCAACACTCATTTCATTTTTCTCTAACCATAAATTATGTTTATTCTTCATATCTTTCTGATTTTTAAAGAAAAAATATTTGTTTATTTCACAGAGACAGAGATATAGAAAATGAGAGGCGGGGGCGGGGGGCGGGGAGTAATGGGCAATCCAGAGCTTCCTGCCACTACAAACAAACTTGAGCTGCAAGTGGCGCTTTATGCATTTGGCTTTATCTGGGTACTGGGGAATTGAACTCAGGCCTTCCAGTTTTGCCAGTAAGTGCCTTTAACTGTTAAGCCATCTCTCCATCCCCTCTTTCTAAATTCAATGCATCATTTATCACAACCCTGATCTACTGACAATATTCACATTTGTATTTGTCTGCTTTATGATATTCTACAGGACAAGCAAAGTTCTTTCTAGGGATGTAGGTTCTTATTACGTCATGCCAGGCAGAATTTTGCTTCAGCCCCACTTCCTCTCTTCTGCTCGGTGTTATGCCTGTTCTCACATTATATTACATGACAGAGTTGAATTTCTAAATGAGATTATGGTTGTAAATCAGCTAACCTTAAAAATAGGAAGCTTACTTTGCTTTTTCTAGGACCCTGATCTAGTGTTATTGGCTTAAAAAGGAAGGAACCATATGAGAAGGAAATTAATTCAACCAGTGCCGCTGAACCCCAAGCTCCACATTAGAAATGCAAAACTAGGTCTTTTATTGGTTCAATCCAATGGGACCCTAAATTGATAATCTAGCTATTCCATGCCAAGCTCCTTACCTACAGAAATATGAGATAATAATTGACTGCTGTTTTAAACCACTACATTATGGTAGATTGTTATGACTCAATAGAAAACTAAAACATAAAACAGACCTATTCTTCCCTTGCCAAAATCGCTACTCCTGGGATTATTTTAAGCCATGAGCAATCACAGTGCATTCAGGTTATATGATGACTCATAGTTTTGTCCAAAACTTCACATTTTGAACTCTTACTACTCTAAAAATAAAGTAATCCTGTTCGTAACAAATGACGATATTTTCTGCTTTTTCATTTCAGTATGTATCCCTATATGCCTTCCTCAGATAAGTTTGTTTTATTGATGCTGGACCTTCTGTTTAACACCATGTATCTTATGCTCCCTTAGTAATGTCATTAGTACTCTCCACAATCTACTATGTCTCTATTCCATGGGCACAATAAGACCACATTTTCCATTTACTTGGACGTTACATGGTATCTTAACAGCATTTCTCATCAGTGACTAGGGGCTAAGGCAAAAAACATGTTCTTTGTTGAACTCTTGTTCTTGGTTATTGCTCAGAGAACTGCTTAAGTTGCAGAATTTTGTTATAGAAAAATGAGTACACATTGCCAACATTAAGACACTAAATATAGGTTCTATTTTTGTCTGATACTTCAACCTGTCCTGAGTTCGGTTATAAACAGGGACAAGCTCTGCCTTGTGTCAGTAATATCTTACTCAGGTTTCTTGATTATATAGGAGTAAAACCATGATATATGCCTGGAATAATGTGGAGGTTTTCTAATTCAATTCATGTTGTATTGAAAATTCAGAGCATGAATTTAGAAAAGCAGAACTAAGCCTTGACATGTTTTGGACCCATGTATCAACTAAAGCAGGCACATGCTTCACCCCCAGTGTTATCTTCACTGTGATTCACACTTCCTCTGTGATTTTCTTTGAAGTTTCTTTATTCTTTTGAAGTTCACCTTGAAGAACTGAGCAACCGTAAGACAGTCATTATTTCTTCACCATGACATGACTAATAGCTTCTGCCATCATTGACAGTTCTTCGCAATCTTTAATTTCTCTCTATTATTCTTTAAAGCTTGCATTGAAATGTATCTTCGTCAAGTGGATAAGTTTATATCCACCAGGAATTAATCAGATTTATAATATATGACCACTCTTTCAATAGACTACCAAAGTGCCTGAAAAAGAGTCACTAGTCAGATGAAGTCAACTGATTTTCTCTCTCAATTTGCTGGGGAAAAGTCCAGTTGGTTAATATGCTCAGAAGGAGGTTGTGAAAGGGACAGTAATTTAATGTTCAAATTCTAGTTCACTTATAAAATTGAAGCTAGCTAGATATTAATTTACAGTCTGAGATTTTACTGCACATATTTTTTAAGAGCTGTACTGAGAGTGCAATGTGGATAAATTTACTTTTATCTAATTGTCCAATACTTCCAGGGCATAAAAGTGTCAGTTTAAGGAATCTCCTGTGAGGGGTATCAAATTCCTGACCTCAGATTTTGGCTATGAGTTGATACTTCCACTTTCATATTAGTGTTTGCAAGATTCCTCTCTACCTTCTTTCTAGCAATTCTGGTATTTGTGATGTTTGAACTAAAATTTACAGTTCTTGGTGCAATCCTCTTTTAAAGGTAGTGAAATAACAATAGTGTTTCTCAATCTTCAGTGTGCATTGTGTTTTTCTAGGGAGTCATATACATTCTACTTCTAATCAGGCCTGGAGGCTGTAACTTCATTAATTTGCTCTCAGGTGCTCCAGTGTGGTTGGTTCATACCCCAGCACATGCTATAGAAAGCTTCACACTGATTCCTTCCTTTTCACTTATAATGTGGATCTTTACTGAGCCCCCAGTGTAAGCTAGGTCTTTTAAGTTCAGAGATAAAACATTTCTACCCATAAAGAGCTCACATTCTAGCTTATACACAGATAACAATGGACACAAGAAGTGATATAATGAGACAACTATAGTCTGTTGAAGGGACATGGAAGGTGAGAAGTTCTTGAGGCATGGCAAAGAGGTGGAAAGTAGGATGGAAGATGTCCTTGACCTCAGTCTCACAGAATACATATTATTCCCAATGGTCAGGACTGTTGGGTGGAACAAAGGTTCAGACTTGGTACACTGGGTGAGGAGCTCCTTTTGCTAGCAAAGAGCAATTATAGTGCACTCATCATACAGTAGCATGGGCCTTCAAATGAAAATGCTCCATCTGTCCCCTCAACACTTGGAAAACAGGATCAGTGGTTGAATTCCCTCAAATGAATGTTTAGAAAATTGTCATTGATGATTTGCTTTCAAGTCAATGTAAGAAACTTAAATTATGTATTTGATAATTTCTATATAGGTTTTAGTTCAACAAATTCTTGCATTTGTTATTGCCACCTCAAAAGAGAATTTGGACATAGAAATTTTTACTTTTAGACTAATGAAGTTTCTAATATACTCATTTGTATGGTATTTCTAACATGGAATAGAGAATGGAAACAGGCAGGTTAGCAATTTTGTTTCTGTAATTGTATGGCATTTCTAAAAGAGAGCTCCCAAAATTGGGCCCTACAATTTCTGCAACTACTTATACACGCATATCTTCTACTGTAAGAATTATTATGCCTTTAGTGTTTGCTTGAAGGATGATGCTCTGGTATCACTATAATTGGTAAATGATGTTTAATCAATTTTCATAGAGTTGAGCTCTGCAGGTAAAAAAACAATTCAAAGAAACAGACTCTTTAAGGATGATAAAAAATTATCTTTTAACTCATGAATATTCCATTTGCTCATTTTCTACAGATGGATGACTTCACTTAAAAACAATAGAAAGCACAGAACAGGCTACCCGCTGCAAACAGTGTTTAGTGCAGATGTTTTATAGCGAAACCTGAATGTTAGAAAAACTGTTTACGTGCATTGCATTGAGCTTCTCTAGGTTATACCTGAGGAAGGATTTATGCACATCTATTTCTTTCATTTTATCACAATGGAAATATACTTTATATTCCAAGTTTGGAAATGTCAGAGCCATCTACTCTGTTTAATCTTGATAAATATATGTTACCTCCATAGCAAACAATTATTTGAATGTGACTAGGTGATTCCGTTCCCTTTAACAAAGAGATTTTCTTACTGAGTTAGATCTGATTCTTAAAGTCTGAGTTTCTTTTCTTTTTTTTAAGTCTGAGTTTCTTGGTGGTGATAAAATCACATATACCATTTCAGACATACTCCTAATATAATCCTAAGCTAAGCCTATTTTATGTTACTTGAAAATTTTATCTTCTTTGTCTTTTGTTTTATTGTTGTTTTAAATTTGTGGGGAAAATTTTGGAGGTTTGTATGCATTAGTATATACTGACAGTTTTCCTCCTTTATGGCCTGTTAAAAGTTATGTAATTCAAGTATAATTTCTGAAGCCATTTATATAACATAGGTACTGGTCTTGGTGTAGGGCGGGATGTTGGTGGGGTTGATTACAAATAGAAAGCTCCATTTCTTAGGCAAATGTATTGATAAACAAAAGTTCATAGTGTTCCCCTTAATATCAGTTTAATGTCTGTCAGACCTGTAATAATGTCTGTCTAGTGATGTGCTGCTTTCCATTCTTGATACTGGTAAATTGTGCACCTGTCTTTTCTGAGCTAGTTTTGTTGGATTTCCAGTTAATCTGTGACTATCTCAACTTTAAGAATGAGTTCACTTATGGTTAGCTCAATATCAATCTCTCAGAGAAAGCATATGAGATTATCTTTTTTACTGTTTTTAACATGTATTTTTATTTATTTGCAAGCAGAGAGAAAGAAGAGAGGCAGAGACAATAGACCTGCCAGGGCCTCCAGCCACTGCAAATGAACTCCAGGTGCATGTGCCACCATGTGCATCTGTCTTTATGTGGGTACTGGGGAATTGAACCTGAGCAGTTAGGGTTTGCAGGCAAATGCCTTAGCCACAGAGCCATCTCTCTAGTCCTTGCCTTTTTTTTTTTTTTTTTGAGTCTAAATTAAAATAGTTTTGGCACTGAAAAATGTAAATGCATGAATTGTTTATTGATTTTCAGACTAACTTTGATTTCCTTAGAAAATTTTGGAGAGAATAGGATAGGAAAAATTTTAGGAGAAGCAAATTATGGTTTCATTCAAGACTCTCAAACCCTAAAGTGTTCCACCTCACCCACCGTCACTAATAGTGCTGTAAGATTATTTCCATTTCTTTATCTTTGGGAGATCTCTTTTCTACTGTCTGCACTTAGCATTTTCCTCTGAAAACAGTGGCCCGTCACTATTTATGTATAAAGCCTTTCAGGCTTTCAAATAATTGAAGATACATAATTCTGTATCACTCAGTTTTTTGTTTTTTGGGTTTTTTTTTTTTTTTTTTTTTTTTTTTTTTTTTTGCTTTACTGTTAGCAATTTGATAGACTCATTTGGCTTCTGAATATATGTAGAATTTTCTTGCCTGACTTTCTTCTCAGCTGTCTTTGTGTAATTCCCTACTTTTCTGCAAGTGGTAGGGGGGTACCAGACATTTTTTAAAATTTTCTTTCTAGTTCAGATATATCATTTATTTCGCTATTAGTAGATAATTGTCATGGTTAACTATCTATCTTTAAGAATAAACACAATGATAAAATTAATTTTTGACTTTCATTCTATTATTCTAGTGTGGCATTATCCGTGAAATAAAATATTTAGTAGCATTCATTTCCCTTATACTTACCCACAACTAAAGGAGCTGTGAGCTGGAGGCATCGGTTAGATTTCCACATGTTTAAAGGTAAAATAAAGGGGAAAAAAACTGTTCTGGTTTTATTAAATACATTTCCCTGAAGCTATTGCTTCTTCTAAGAATTGCAAGCAGATCCAATATTCCAGCAAGAGGAGGCCATAACTTTGTTATGTTGGATATTTTTCAGTGCAAGCACTATGCCATTGTAGAAAAATTATTAGAAGCTTTTGTTATGAAAAACGGAGGTGGTTACATAGTCTTTACCTTATGTGGTGTTGGATTGGTCACATCCTCATCTGTAAAATAAATATGACAATTTCTATGTCACAGGGTGGTTATAAAGCTTAAATTATTTATCAAGGCAAGATGTCTATGCTTGTAGATATAAGTAGTCCAGAAAGGAGCTCAAACTGAATAAAAGGTTATTTCCCCAGATTATTCAAACAATTTTGAGAAAGAATTATATTTGTATTATATTTCTCTTAAAATGAAACTTAAAATAATGATTAATTTATAGTCGAGAAAGGGAAAGCAGAATATACAAGCAATATATAAACTGTGCCTTCAAATCCTACATCCTCAAATTGGATGACTTCTCTTGACATTATAAGCTTTTTTAGTGATAATATATAGGAATTCCTAGACTGACTCAAGAAATGTCCAGGATTCCCTGCATATAAAATGTGCTCACCAAAGATTGCTGTTATTCTGGTCACTTAATTAAGTTGATAGCTCATAATTTATTTTCAGAATTAATTGTTTTCATTTTAGAATAAACTGTTATCATCAATAATGTGCCAATCTCACAAATATAGCAGCCAGGCTATTTTGTTTTACATATGACAAGAAGTATTTTAACTATAAAAATTACTTTCTATACCCAGCAATACCTCTTGATTAAGATATTTCTCTTTGGCTTCCTGGTCTGGGTTGCCTGCGCGGACAGTGTGCAGGCATGTACAGCTGTCTGCAGTGAGTAGGCCAGACTCTTGTTTTCTGGCTCCTCCCACCTCCCCAGTCTGGGTTCCCTGAACTGGTCTGTGTGCTGGAGGTCACAGAATGAAGTATGCCAGATCCTTGTTCCCTTGCTCTTCCCAGCCCCCTGGTCCTGGTAGGTCCCATTGTGCGTTGTTTTGGGAGGCCTGGTCCCTGTGTGAGCTGTGGAAAAAGGCTTTTTGCTCTGGCATCCTGACTGGCCACTGGGTACCAACATCCTTGTTCACCAGAGTCAGAAGGTGCATGGGCCAAAGGACAAAAACATGCTTCCTCCTCAATAAAATAAAGAGTCTTCCTAAAATGGGTGGACAATAATGCAAAAAAGCCAACAAAGTCAGGAAACTAAGAGCTCTCCACCAATGATGCCTACTCCTACAATGGAAGCCTCCAATTAAATCATAGGGAAACCAACAGAAATTCATTCCCAAAATGAAAACAACAACAATGAGACCCTCATCAAAAAAATCACTGAACTACAAGCAAACTCTCTAAGAACCAACTGTTGTGTCAATGAAAAAGAACAGAATTGTCTCCTAGGGCATTTAGCTTTTGACAGTAGGCTTAACTTGATTGAAGAAAATGTTAGAACTCGGGCTGGAGAGATGGCTTAGCGGTTGAGCGCTTGCCTGTGAAGCCTAAGGACCCCGGTTCAAGGCTCAATTCCCCAGGACCCACGTTAGCCAGATGCACAAGGGGGCGCACGCGTCTGGAGTTCGTTTACAGAGGCTGGAGGCCCTGGCATGCCCATTCTCTCTCTCTCTCTCTCTCTCTCTCTGTCACTCTCAAATAACTAAATAAAAATGAATAAAAAATATTAAAAAAAAGAAAAGAAAATGTTAGAACTCTCCAAAGAGATATGTATAAATTGAAGATATGTCAGGAAATAGAAGATCTCAACAACTGGTTGATTTAGCTTAATGAAGACTTGATCAAATGAAAGAATGAACTCCAGGAAGCATCAAGAAAGTCAAGTACTCAAATTGAAATTGAACATCAAAAAGAGATGGATACAATGCAAAATAACAACAAAAAATAAAAATCAAATAAACATTAGAAAAACCTCTCTCAAACCCCTCACCAACAGAGTTACTCATGTGGAAGACAGAACCTCCGATCTGGAAGAAAAGACAGAAGAAACTCACTGGGAGGCCAAAAACTTTGCGAAGTTCAAAAAATCAAGTAAACAGAATATGAGGGAACTGTGGGACACCTGCAAACACCAAAAGTCTGGATCATGGATACACCAGAAGGAGAGGAAATCCAGGCCAGAGGCATAGAGAACATATTCAAAAAAATATTGAAGGAAATTTTCCAAATCTCTCAAAAGAGAGATCCACGCAGATACAAGCCCACAGAACACCAAACAAACAGGATGAAACAGGAAACTCTCCAAGACACATCATAGTTAAAACTCTTAACAACAAAAACAAAAAGAGAGTGTTAAAAGCAGCAAGATTGAAACAATTCATTGTAAACAAAGGCAATACCATCAGAATTATATCAGATTTCTCAATAGAAACCCTGAAAGCCAGAAGGGCCTGGAACGGAAGACTTCATAGTCTGAAAATCTATGAGTTCCAACCCAAGCTATTCTATCCAGCAAAAGTATCCCTCATAATAGATGGTGAAAGAAAAACTTTCCATGAAAAAGTCAACTCTATAATTATATGAACACATAGCCAAACCTACAGAGAATACTTGAAGAAATACTCCACACAGAACAGTCAAACAACCGATCTCAAGAGCCAACAAGAAGATCACAATAACCAAAATAGACCAGGCTTAAAATAGTGCAAAAAAGCACTAAACCCCATAAAACACCTCATCATGGCAGGAATTAATTCAAACCTCACAAGAAAAATCTTAAATAATAATGGACTTAACTCACCCATCAAAAGAACAAGTTATCAGGATAGATCAAAAAACTGGACCCTTCTGTCTGCTGTCTTCATGAAACCCACCTCACCACTAAAGATAGATACCTCCTCAGGTAGAAAGATTGGAAAATGATATTCCAAGCAAATGTAAGTAAAAAACAAGTGGGTGTTGCTATATTAATATCTGATAAAATAGACTGCACACCAAAAAATAATCAAAAAGGACAAAGAAGGCCACTTCTTACTCATCAAGGGATTGAAGTAACTTTCTGCATCTGAATGTCAGAGCACAATGCTTTAAACCTAGAAATTAACAACAAGAGACACATCAAGAACACCACCAACCCTTGGAGACTAAACAACACAATTTTAAACAATGAATGGATTATGGAAGAAATTGTATATTCCTATATTTGAATGATAATGAAAACACAACCTAACAAAACTTATGGGACACAATGAAGACAGTTATAAGGGGAAAATTCATAGCCCTAAATGCCTTCATTAGAAAGAGAGAGAGATCTCAAATCAATAACCTGACTGTCTACCTAAAGGTGCTGGAAAAACAAGAATCCAACCCAAAGAGCTCCAGACAGAAAGAAATAATCAAGATTAGAGCACAAATTAATGAATTAGAAACTACGAAAACAATTTTTAAAAATCACTGATATGAAGAGCTGGTTCTTTTTTAAAATAAATAAGATTGACAAAGTTTCTGGCCAAATTGATCAAGTAAAAAAAAAAGTGAAGTCTCAAATTAACAAAATCAGAAATGAAAAAGGAGAGATCACACAGACATCAATGAAATTGAAGAATCATCACAGCATACTTCCAAAACCTCTACTCCACAAAAATAAATAATCTGGAAGAAATGGATGAATTTGTAGACACATACCACCTACCAAAACTAAACTCAGAGCAGATTACTCTCCTAAACAAATGAATCTCATCCATGGAGATTTAAAATATAATCAAAATCCTCCCCCAAAATAAAAAGCCCAGTACCAGATGATTTCTCAGTTGAATTCTATCAAACCTTCATTGAAAAACTGAAACCAATTTTTCTCAAACTGTTCTGCATAATCAGAAACTAGGGAATCCTCCTCAATTCCTTTTATGAACCTAGCATCACCCTAATACCAAAACAGACAGAGATGCAACAAGGAGAGAAAACCATAGGCCTATATCCCTAATGAACTTAGATGCAAAGATCCTGAACAAAATCCGTGCAAACTGAATTCAACAACACATAAAAAGCATTATCCACCTTGATCAAGTAGGCTTCATCCCAGGGATGCAGGAATGGTTTAACATATGGAAATCAGTCAATGTTACACACTACATAAACAAACTGAAACATAAGAACCACAGGATCATCTCAATTATGCAGAGAAGACCTTTGAAAAAATACAACACCAGTTCATGATCAAAACACTGGAAAGAATAGGCATGGAGGGTTATATATCAACACAATAAAGGCTATATATAAAGATGCTAAAACCCAAATAATACTTAATGGGGACAAACTCAATGAGTTCCCACTGAGATCAGGAACAAGACAAGGGTGCCAACTCTCACCACTGCTCTTCAACATAGTAGTGGAAGTTCTAGCCCAAGCAACAAGACAGGAGAAAGAAATAAAGGGGATTCAAATTGAAAAGGGAGAGGTCAAGTTAGTCCCATTTGCAGATGACATAATCCTATATATAAGTGACCCAAAAGCCTCCATCTCAAAACTTCTAGTGGTGATTAATTCCTTCAGCAAAGTGGCAGGATACAAAATAATGCACAAAAATCAGTAGCTTTTCTATAAACAAAGGACAAATATGCAAAGAAAGAAATCAGTGAGGCTGTCCCATTTTCAATAGCAACAAAAAAATTAAATACCTTAGAATAACACTAACCAATGATGTGAAAGACCTATATAATGAAAACATAAAAACAGTCAAGAAAGAAATAGAGGAGGTCTTGAGAAGATGGAAAGACCTCCCATACTCCTGCATAGGTAGAATTAATATTATGAAAATGGCAGTTCTACCAAAAGCAATAAACAGCTTTAATGCAACACCAATAAAAATATCAGCATCATTCTTCACAGAGACTGAAAAAGTGATCTCAATATTCATATGGAATGGCAGAAGTTCTCGGATATCCAAACATGTCCTCAACAACAACAACAACAAAAAACAATGTCTAGTGGTGTCACTATACCCAATCTAAAGCTATATTACAAAGCCACAATGACAAAAACAGCCTGATACTAGAATAAAAGCAGAAACATAAACCAATGGAACGGAATTGAACCCAGATCTTAGGTCAACTAACTATAGCTGTTTGATCTTTGACAAAGGTGCCAATAATGTAGACTGGAGAAAGAAAAAAAAAAAAAAAAACAGCATCTTCAACAAATGGTGTTGGACAAATTGGATGATCAACGAAATTAGACCCACTAATTTCTCCATACACAAAAATCAAGTCCGAATGGATTAAAGACCTCAATATAAGACCTGAAACTCTTCAAGTACATGAAGAAAAAAAATAGGAGGCACTCTCCGCAAAAGATTTCCTGAACAAAACCCAAGTAGCCCAGGAAATTAAGCAAGCATTCAACCAATGGGGTCTCATAAAGCTAAAAAGCTTTTGCACAGACAGACATACCATAAGCAGAGCCAATAGATTACCCACTAAATGGGAGAAAATCTTTGACAGCTATACCACTGACAGAAGCCCAATATCCATAACCTACAAAGAACTCAAAAAACTAAACAAAAATAATCAAACAACCCACTTCAAAAGTGGGGAGGAGAACTAAATAGGGAGTTCTCAGAGGAGGAATTACAAATGGCTAAGACACACTTAATAAAATGTTCAAATCCTTAACCATTAGGGTAATGCAAATTAAAACAACTATGAGATTCCACCTTACCCCAGTAAGGATAGCAAACAATAAATAAAATCAAATGAAAACAAATATTGGTGAGGCTGTGGAGAAATAGGAATACTCGGTCACTGTTTATAGGAATGTAAGCTGGTACAACCACTATGGAAATCAATATCCAGATTCCCGAAAAGGATTAATGCATAGTTACCATGAAACCCTATTATTCCCTTACTGGGCATTTACCCTAAAAGCTCCACATCTCATTCAGAGATATTTGCTCAACCATGTTTATAGATGTTCAATTCAGGCTGGAGAAATGGCTTAGTGGTTAAGGCACATGCCTGCAAAGCCAAAGGATCCAGGTTCAATTCCCCAGTACCCACCTAAGCCAGATGCACATGGAACAATCACCTGGAGTTCATTTGCAGTGGCTGGATGCTCTGGCTTGCCCAGTCTCTCTCTCTCTTTCTCTGAAATAAATAAATAAAATATAGATGCTCAATTCATAATAGCTAAAAAACTGGAATCTACCCAGGTGCCCATCATTGGATGAATGGATAACCAAGATTTGGTATATCTACACGATGGAATTCTACTCAGCAGTTAGAAGAAATGACACATTGAAATTTGTAGAAAAATGGTTGAACTTGGAACAGATCATTCTAAGTGAACTCACATGATCACAGAAAGACAACCATCACATGATCTCACTCATCTGCAGTTCCTAACCTGGATCAGCCTGAGTTGTTGGCATACCTGAATATGATCTCAAGGCTTCAACAATAGGAAGGGTAGGGCTTAGGGGAAGGGAAAGACTGGGGGCACAAAACTGAACCCAAAATTGAACTGGTGCCATAGAATCCTATATCCTGGAAGTCAGACTAAAGGGTGGAATCCTCAAGAAGATCTTAGGGGGAGCACCTGAATCAAAGGCCCCTGGAGAGGGTGAGATGAAATCTAACCTCAAATTTCTCCTGTTTCTCTTTCTTCTCTGTCTTTTTTGTTTTTTCTTTTCCCTTGTTGCTGGCCTATAACTCCCTGTACCAGGATGTGATCTACATCCACAATGAGCTATTGATCAGAGAGACCTACTAGATCTCCCAAAACAAACAAGACAGACTTCTATCAGAGCACTTGACTACCTACTAGAGGTCAATGGTAAGACCCTACTGATGAAGACGCCATATGCTGTCGGCATGGAATTAGAATCCGGAGGAGAGCTGGTCCCCAGAAAATTAGCCCATTTAGTACTGGAAGGTGCTACATGACCTACCAGTGGAAAATGACTAACATCTGTCCAAGCAACTCAAAGTCTAAGTGACTCAGAAGCAAACAAACTGATGTGATGCTCACACCAGTGCAATAGTGGCACACAGCCATGGTAGGTAACCAACTGCTCTTGGATTGGCTAACAGATTTGTTCAGTGGAAAAGAAACCATATCTGGAACTGGGAAACATGTCAGAATCTTATCCAGATAATGATTCCATTGCCATTGTCATGTTCTCACTAACATTGGGCTATAAGGGGGTCTATACCCTTTAAATTCTCTCTAAATCAATAATGGTTATCCCATTTAACCGGTACTGATTTCATTCACCGTTGGAGAATCTGGTTTGCTTTTTCAGATGGGAGCTGGACCTGAGGAGATAAATGACCCAGTGCACTTCCACCCAGGCCCAAGCTGAAACCACAGAGGAATTTAGGAAATGAGCAAGAGTGCTGATTTCTTAGTGAATCTGATATCAGCACAAGGATGGAAATAGACACTGAGGACACTCAACACCTACCAGAACAGAGATCCAGAAGCTCCTAAGTTCCCAGCATGGCTCAGGGAATTTTGTGGAATAGGGGGCAGAAAGATTGTTAGAGCCACAAGTTGGGACAATTTGGACATTTTGCACAGATACATTGCCTCTTCACCCCCCCCCTTAATGCATGACCCACATCCCCATGGGGTTGACCTGCATCCCCAACCAGGAAGGCTTCTTCAGTAAAGGTGAGAGGAGGAGGGAAAGGATGGTACCAACATGTGTTGTTTGCACACTAAATATGTCCACATCTAATAAAAAATAAAATAAATAAAAATAAATTTAAAAGACATTTCTTTCTTTGAAAATAGTAATTTTTTCTTGACTCTTTAGAGGCTTTTAAATGATGTATGTTTTATTTTTTTCCCAGATGACCTGGGAACCATGATGTTATTCTTCTCTTTTATCGTGATCCTAGAATGAATAATAGACAGCCTTAACATTTTGATAATAAATTTATAATGGCAATATATAAATTCATTGAGTTTTACCTATGCTATCATAATTTTATGCTTGGTAGATTTCTGTTTTATTATATTTTGATTATACATATAGATCATCCCTCCCTTCATGGAGCCTTCCTTTTGAAAAATGACATACTATAAGTCATTAGGGAGCCATTCAAAAGAAAATGAGTGTGCCATATATGTACTAGGCATAAATTGAAAATCAACCCTGATTAATCCTGCATATATAATATATTATACTTCATGGCTTAGTATAAAATCATATGTTTAATGAAGTTAAATCCACTTATTTTTAGATTGAATTGATCAGTATTTTAATTTGTATCTCGCTTTCTTTGAGTAACACTCTATATACCAAAATAACACTAAATAAATTACAGAAACAAATGATTCCATTAAATATATACTGTGTATACAAATACATTGAAAATCAATATTCCCAAAATATTAGTTCAATAAATTGTGATTCTTATATAAGATGAGAAAATTCTGTTTCTCAAAGTTTAATCACATAATACTTTGTCTTTTATCCTCTGTAATATACTACATTATTCCTCCAGAGTATCTTTCTATTTATAATCAAAACTAGTTTCATAGTTGCTTCATTCCACCATTTCAAGATTTTGTCACATAGTTCTTCTTGCCTAGAATCTCCTACCTATTTTCTTCATTCCTCTTACACACATCACTATTTACCTTAGTCTCGTGTATCTGTTCTGCTTGTGGACACGCTGAAACATTAGTGGTCTATTTTTCTCTGTCCCTCTTGTCAAAGAAATGTGGTAGTTTAAATCATATTTCCCTCATAGCCTCATGTATTATGAATTCTTGTTTCCCAGTTGGTAACGGCTTGAGAGGTAAAGTGTTGCTGAATGACATGTTTATGGGGGTTAGCTAAGGGATATTATAGCCAGTTCCCCTGTTGCCAGATTTCATCTCACTCTTGCTGCTTTCTACCAGCTGCTGTGTCAAGATATGGTGTTCATATTCTGTGCTATCATCCTTTCTTAGTTCTTTCCTCCCATCAGCTGCTTTTGGTCTGGTGTTTTTGTCCCAGCAAAGCTAAGGGAACTATAACAGAGAGCAAAGGGGATCATATTTCACCATGTCTTCTGGATGAGATGTAACTCAATTAGAACGCATTCAATGCAAGCCTCAAAGTTAGAAGTACCAAAAATAAGAACAGTTTTCTTTAAGTAGTTTAATCATTTAATTGATTACCAAAAGGAAGGATTTGATGGATTTAGGGTAGGGGAGATGATGAGTGGGTCTACTACTTGTAGTTCAAGCACAGTGACCTGAGTTTGAAACCCCATGCCGACATAAAAACTGAGCATGGTTGTGTGTGCCTGTAATTTCCATCTTTGGGATGTAGAGAGAAGAGGCTATTCAGGACTTACTGGCTAGCTAATCCAACCAAATCAGTGAGGCCTAGGTTTAGTGTGAAACTATGTTTCCAAAAATATGGTGTAGTGATCGAGAAAGACACTCGACATTGATGTCTGGCTTCTACATGCACATTTGCATATGTGAGCACCCACACATATAAACACATATGCCACAAATGCAAATATAATTTGGTAGTTTTAATAAACTTTTGAATGATTTCACTGACTTAACAATAATATACATGTAAATAAATTTATTATAATGTTTGATCTTTTGGTTAAGTAAACTAAACTTATTTAGTTTTGAGGTGAGGTCTCACTATGTTGCTTAGTTCAAGGAGTTTCTGGGTTTATACCTCAGCCTCCCAAAGGTTGGGATTATAATCATATGTAACATAGTCAGTTTCTTGTTCCCTTTAGTCCTCACATAAGCAAACATTTACTGTTTGTATACATCAGTCAGGAATACCACGTTTTAGAATTATAAGTACAGACATAACAAGTGTGTTTCCTGCTTTACAGAGCTCTCAAACTAGTAAAAAAAAAAACATAGCCATTAAATAAATAAGCACAGAATAACGTATTAGAATTGTTGTAAAAGCTCAATGAAGAAGGGAAGGCACCATGAAAGCATATAGAAGAGGAGCCTGACTTGTGCCAGGAAGGCTGCTGAAGAGTATTGTGAGGAAAAGATATGTGTGTGTAGCTACTTACCAGTTATTGTCTTGATTACTCTTTAAAGTATGAATTTTTAATTCCCATTGTATATACAAGAGCTTTATGCTACATTGTTTTGGAGAAACAGAGGCTTATAACTGATGAGGAACTTGTTTAAGTGGCAAGGCTAGAACTTAAACACAGGGCTGTGATTACAAAGACTTTTTCCGTGCATCCTACATTTAGGAAGATAGACAACTCCAAAAGAAAAGAAGATAAATACTGGGCAAATGGACAATTATAGAGGGAAAGGAAATAGACAGTGAAAGACTAAAGGAGAGAGAAGGGAAAGATGGCAAGAGGAGGGGGGAGAAATGTATTATAATTGTGAGCATTAGAAGGTTGATTATTTCCAGATGATTAAGTTAGCTTTGACATTATATAAAATCTTTATATGTGAAATGTGGTGCAGAATTAGGTCTTTTCTGTGGTTCTTCAAATTGTGTCTCTATAGTTATTTGGTTATTAAACTATCCAACAAACATTTATTGGACATATTCTGTGTGCCAGCACACTGGTGTCTTAGAAATACAATGGAGGATAGGGTAGAATTCTTGTCTCCAACTAGAAACAAATATTGCCATGTCTCTATAAAGGCAGGGAAACTGAGTCCTGTCATAGAAAAGCCAGAAGTTGTCTAGTAGGTACACAAGGGAACAAAGTAAGCTATTTTGTATGAAATACCTGTGCTAGTATTGTTTAGTGCAATATGTCATGATAGGAATAGTTATAGGCCAATCCTTTTAGGGAATAATATAGAACAACCAAGAATGTTTCTATCCCAAGACAAACGCTAATAAAATCAAACATTTGAGTTAAACCCAAGGGGAATACCATCCAAAATATTTCTTTGAAAGTAGAGAGCAAGTTAAATTGACTTTGTAATAGTGAATACTTATTCATCATTTATCTTCTGCCATCTACATTGTCACATGTTGACTCATTTACCTTTATTGCCCAGGTGCAGACTCCATGCTTTAATTACTGTCATACACTTCCTGTGCCAACTTAGTTCCCTTGAATCTCTGGTTTGTTCTAATTCCAGGGGATGGAATTGAATTGTTTTGTCCTGAAATTGATCTCCGTGAGCCACTGTTTAAATCCATGTTTGTAATGAGAATTCCCTAAATAGTGTTGGGTGGGTGTTAACACTGGGGTCTTCTTAGATACTAATAATAGTTTCATTCATAAGTCATATTTTATTTCTTTCCTACCCTCTCTTCAGCAAATTAAAATCTCTTTAGAAAGAATGGTGAGTCCTTCTCTCTCTCTCTCTCTCTCTCTCTCTCTCTCTATATATATATATATATATATATATATATATATATAGGTGTGTGTGTGCATATATATGTATATATACATGCATGTATATATGTGTATATATGTATATATATATGTATATCTATATTTATTAATTTTATTCAGAAAGTATTTTTGTGAGGAAAGCCCCTAAATTATTTTGTTATTAAAAAGAGGCCAGATTTTAAAACTAATTTCTGAAGACCAATACCATATTTATAAAACTAATCCACTCCTACTAACTTAGTAGTTCCTTTTTATAATGTATTTCTTTTTATCTCAGAGTGGGGGATATATATAACCCCATTTTGCCACATGTCCTGTGTGCAGCAGTTATATCTCATCCTCATACATTAGACAAATATAACCTTATGAATTCTTTTAAATCTTTTCTTATCTTCCAAAATATTGTATAGTGTTATTAGAACAACTTTTTACATAATAGAACATGGCTGCTTAGTAATGGTAGCCCACATAAATGCCAAGAGTAACCATATATTCAGGGTTTTGTTGGTTATTTGGTATGGCAGGGTTTTTTCCACTGAAAAGTGGAAGATCTTAATGTAAAGTTCAATGTACAAATTATAGTTTGTTCTTGAATTGTCTGCCAGAATGTTAAACTGAAATAAGTACCCATAGCTCTTTTCCTCATTGTTGTCCCACTCTCCATACACTCTATTAAATCAAGTAATAGAGTATTCCCTTGTCCATGATTGTTTATGTATCTATCTACTTAAATTTTTGGAAATAATGTCCACTGTGCCCCAGAGTGACCATTAACTTGCTATGTAGAGGAGTATGACTTTGAACTCCTGATTCTCATGCCTCTATCTCCCAAGTGCTAAGACCACAGATGTGTACCACCATGCTTGACATCAGTGATTACTTTAATAGTGACATCATCTAGGATTCCTGCAAAGATTATTTGTTGTAAATGGTTTATCCTTTCAGTTAGGATATTTACTTTTAAAAATGTCATGAGTGATGTTATAATATATATATATATATATATATATATATATATATATATATATATAACATATATATAATTATATTATATATATTATATATAATGTATATATATTATATAAATGTATATATATATATAATATATATATATATGTATCAGTTAAGTGATGATTTGAGATATTTGTAGTAGTTCATTTATATTTTAGACTTTTCTACTTCCTAGTAGCATGGACCTTTCACTTTGAGGCATGATAGCCAAGTTTCCTTAACAAACAGAATATTTGTTCTACCTGAGTTTCCACTGAAGTTATTGAAATACTTGTATTAATTCATCTTGTCCAATTACCTAGTATATTTCCTTTTATGGGTCAAGTATATATAAATGGGTTTTCTTTCTGTGGTTTCTAGCTAATACCAGATACAATAGAATAAGACAGTAAAGACTTACTCTAGTTGAAATTCTGTTTGGCATCTCCCTGCACAAAATTGCTTAGTGTTTAAATAATTACTTCTGATATGAATGAATGTTTTGAAGATTAAAAAAATAGGAACGGTAACTCAGCCTGGAATACTGATTTAGAAAACTATACTTGGACTTAGACTTTCCAAGATTGCATGTTTAGTAGGCAATAAAATCAAACCAGAATCCAGGCTTTCTGATTCTTGACCACAAACCAAACTGCAATTTAAATGAAAAAATAAAATAATGCAACTTGGCAAACTTTTCATTTTGCCCCTTTTGGGTCTGACATTTTTTTTGTCCTTCCCTTAAAATTATATCAAAGACTACTATGTAAATATATTGCAAGAGGCACTATTTATTTTAATATGTATAATAATAATTAACCATTGTTTATTTTTGTTTAGTAGAGCAATAGGATAGCAAGCTCTAAATTGTCTAAAATCTTGAGGAAACAATGAGCATTTGTCAATGGAGTTATGAGAAAATTACTAACAAAATTTTGAGCATGAAGAAATGGTGCTCTAAAAGTCACCTAACTACCCTTTCATTTTAGCTCAGTATTTCAGATCAATGTGAATCTCCTAACAGGGGATCCTTGGGGCCTAGGACAAAAGTGAGGATAGGTCCTCTTTCCAGTGAATAAATAGAGTGGCCACAGTTCCTTTGTGAATGACGATCATCCATGCTCCCCAAACATTAGATTTTTATAAACAGTAGAACCTGGAACTATTTTGTAAAATTATGCTCCTTATATGATAGCAAAAAAAATACAGTTCTTAAGGTATATTTGCTGATTAGTACATTACATCACTAACCATTCTGCGGAAAAAAAGGCACCCAATTGTTCTTTATTTGCATTGGTTTCTTATTCTAATTATGTAAATGTAAGATATGTTAAGTCAGGAATAATGTAGAAACCACAAAATTTTTAAAAATGCTATGCTGTATTGTCAGGATAAACTTCTTGTAGTCCATACACTGAAGCATGTCTAATGTGTGTCACATGGGCAGCATGCAACCCAGTAAAGCTGTAACTGTGGCCCAACACATTTGTAGGTGATATTATTTCACAATGTCAAATGGTTGGACCCCCCCCCCACAAGCATTTATGTCATATTGTTTATGTATTTTTGCATGTGCAGCCATGGATCTAGACTTCTTGCTCCATTGCTTTGTTGCCCATTCACCTTTTGTGTCTAATCTCTAACCTGTCTAAGACTATTTCCTAGATACTCCCTTCATCCCAGCAGGAGCGTTATCTATCTTCTAAAGATTCTCATCATTATACCATTATAGTTTTTACTCAACTGTTTGGGTTTCAGACACTTTGTCTTCAAGCTTCTGAGAAACTGCTTAGGCAGTAAGTTATTAGAATCCTGCTTTGATTATAACCAGCATTTCCACTGACCATTTTTGATCCTGCAGTGCTCAGTATTTTCAGAACATGGAAGACAGTCAAGACTTATTTGAAAAAAAAAATTTTTAAATATGTTAGTTAATAGGCTTTACTCCATAACTTACCCATTACTTGGTTCAACTTTAGGGCTTGTGAAAAATATAAAAAACAGACACTTCACAAGTCTCTCAAGAAAGACTGGCTTAGCATGCTGCTTCGTCCAGGGTTTTCTTTGCCAAAACTTTCCTGCTGGGGAAGTGGGAGGAGCAAAACAGAGAGCTGTGGCTTTGGGGTTGCAACTTTAAATCCAATTTTTAAAAAGAATGAGTTCTAAATTTTTGGTCTAACATGAGTGCTGTGGGAAACATTTTTTGTAAAGTTTGTGAGACTTCATTGAGGTCCCAAGTTTGCAAAATAAGTTCAAAACTAGAAATCAAGTATGTGTTTCCCCCAACTCCATAACATTTTCCACAGAATGTGTCTTCACTTGTCAATCCCCTAGTGGTTTGAATAGAATAGATGGCCCCCAATATATTCAGTTGTTTATTTGTTTGTAGTTTGCATCTCTAGCCATCTGGCTGGAGGCAATGCCATTGTGTAGATCTTAAGGTGTGGTGGTGGGTTTGAGATTTCAATCTAAAGATATGCAAATTGTGCCTAGCTGGAGTTCCTGAAGTGTGCTCTGGCTTTTGACCTTTAGGCTTGTACTGCTCTCTCTCTGCTTGAGCCTGTGAAGGCAGGGCAGTTTCTTCTGCCATTATGGAACTTCCCCTGGATCTGTAAGCTCCAATAAATCCCTTCCTCCATAACTGTGCCTGGTCTGGAAGTTCACTTCAGCGAACCTGAAGCTGACTAATACAAAATTTGGTACCAGGAGTGGGGTGAGATGAACCTTACTATGTGGATATTGATCTTGTGGAACCTTTGTTTTGGAGGAATAGGCATGGACTTGGTGCTTGCAACTGAAGATGTCTTCTGGAGTGGTAAGCCAAGTTTTATGGACTATTCTGATGAGAGTCTGAGAATGCTAAGTGCAGATAGCATTGAACTTCGAGGCTTGGCTTATGAGCTTTCTAAGGGGAAGGAAAGACTGCAGAGGACTTTGTTGGAACTGGGCTACTGGCATAAGGGCTGGCTGCGTCCTGCTGCCCAGGCTCAGAGAGTTTGATCAAGGTTAAATTTGTAGTGGACTGATGTGCTTGGCTAGAGATATTGGACTGAGAGATTTAAGATTTTAAGCTGGAAAATCTCAAGCAAGTTAAAATTACAGGCACTGAGACTGGTTTTAGGTTACTGAACCTGCTATTGTCAAACACATTAGCAATCTTAAGGAAGATGTTCCAACTGCTTTACATTAAAACAATGGAAAGGATGCCTGAGGAAAGACTATCATAGAAATGCAAACACTTTTGGAAAGAGTTGACTGGAGAAGGAACCTGCTTTTCAAGGTTATGATTTATTTCGTCCCTGAATTAAGAATATGGCTGTGTCCTGCACACCTGGTATTGGTTTCAGAAGCATGAAAAATGCATGGAGTGGCCGTGAATTGCACATGCTTCCAGGAGCCGCTGCTGAGATGCAGCATGAGGTAGGGCCTGATGCCCTGATAGGCTGAAAGAGCCTTTGAAAAATGTGAAGAGTGGTCATGAATTGCACATGGTTCCAGGAGCTGCTGCTGAGATGTGGCATGAGGCAGGGCATGATGCCCTGATAGGCTGAAAGAGCCTTTGGAAGATGGACCATGGTTTGCATGAAGACCTGAAGGTGTTTTGTATATACCAGGACTGTGCAAGGGCTACCATAGAGCACACTGTTGGCCTGGGATGGAAGTGTTCCCCGGGTACTCTGCCCAGCTGGAGGGGCCACATTGGAAAGTCTGGAGACTGTTAGTCTCTGGGTATATTGAATTTGAACTGCAGAAGTTTGATGTTTGTTTGATGGTGGTTGAGTTTGCATTGTTTTAGTCTCTCCTTGCTGTGCCTTATACCAGTTGAAAATGTTTACTCTGTGCCTTTATATGTTAGAAGTGTTTAAACTTGTTTGATTTTACAGGTCTTCATATCTTAAATTGGTCAAGACTGTGGGGACCTTTGAAATTGAACTGAGTACAGTTTGTAATGTGTGATGGTTATAAATCTATTGGGGGCCAGGGGCGGAATGTGGTGGTTTGAATAGAATAGATGGCCCCCAATATATTCAGTTGTTTATTTGTTTGTAGTTTGCATCTCTAGCCATCTGGCTGGAGGCAATGCCATTGTGTAGATCTTAAGGTGTGGTGGTGGGTTTGAGATTTCAATCTAAAGATATGCAAATTGTGCCTAGCTGGAGTTCCTGAAGTGTGCTCTGGCTTTTGACCTTTAGGCTTGTACTGCTCTCTCTCTGCTTGAGCCTGTGAAGGCAGGGCAGTTTCTTCTGCCATTATGGAACTTCCCCTGGATCTGTAAGCTCCAATAAATCCCTTCCTCCATAACTGTGCCTGGTCTGGAAGTTCACTTCAGCGAACCTGAAGCTGACTAATACACCTAGTTTCTTTATATTTAAAATATATATATTTTTTAAAATTTTAATTTGTAGTAAGATATTTTATGGAAGCGTACTTTGAGATACATTAAAAAAATGACTTACAATGACTCCATAGTTGATGAATGGAAAATAATTACTCGAATGTTGGGTTTCTAAAATTCAAATTTTACATGCACAAACAAATGGATTTCCCACTAGGTTTTTCTGTACATATGTCCATATAAGTGTGTGCATGTAAATTACACAACATCATTCTTAAGTTTCAGTGGCTCCCTCATGCTCTGGTGACTAGAATTTTGGTTTGAAAGGTTGTTGTATTATGGCGCTTTGCATATTTTGATAATGACAATTTTATAGGAATTTACATTTAAAGTGGGTTTATATGTTGACTGGAAACCAGCAACAATATCCTGTTTGATATTGGGAAAAGCTGGAGGCTGTGGGCTATTTGCAAAACTTTCAGGCAGTAGTGGTTATAATTTAGTCTTTTCTAAAGATTCCTTCTAAAGAATACATGCCCTGTTGCCAAGGCAATTTCTCTGTTGAACATTTTATGTTTTTCACTTCTGTGTGCAAAGCAATCGGGCTCATTACTCAGAGAACATTTCTGTTCTATTGATTAATAGTTTTAAGTAGTCCAAAGGCCTTTACCATGAGCCCTCTATCCAAATGCCCTTCATTAACTCTAGAAGACAAGAGGTGTTAAGCAGCCTCCATCCTTGCTGCCTGGAATGATGCCCAGAGAAGCAGATTCTGCTGATGACAATACCAGGAATTCTCAGCAATGCAGAGGGGAAATTTCCCTTAAAGCAAGGCATGGAAAGAACGAGTTCTTGTGGGTTTAACATGTATTTTCTCTTTTGGTTTTTGAGATTATCAAATGCCAAAACGGGAATTGGGTTAATTAGTCCTTGGTAAAGTTTCAGTTCATAGCTCAAGCTACAGACATCTGCTTTCATCCCTCATGGTGACAAGGAAGACACAACACCCTCTCTGTGAATATACCATTCCCCTCCTCCTTCTCCTAGTCCACATTCCACTGAGAGCCCTCCTTAGTGGGGTTGTGGGTTATGAGTTGTGAGTTGTGAGAGTAGCAGTCAGTCATTGTGGGGGGGGCATAATGCCTCTGCATAGTTCTTCCTACCTTGCGGCTCTTATAATCTCTCTGCCCCCTCTTCTGCCATGTTCCTGAGCCTTGGCAGGCATGTTATAATTCTACTTTAGTGTTAAGCTCTCAGAAAGTTCTGGATTACCACTTTGATGTGCTTTGAGTATACTCAGTGTCTTTTGCTATCACTTTGTCACAAGTTGAAGAGCTCACCTGAAGAGAAGCACTCTGCTTAACTTGCCAATTCCTCTGTGGTTTCACCTGGACCCTAGCTGATGTGCTAGAAGTGGCTTATCTTATGATAGGGTGTCAGATATCTTTAGTTGTCATGTTTTGATTGTCCCTGATTTTGGTTATCCCTGGTTTTAGCTGTTATCTATAAAAGAAAAACAGGGCTGTAGAAATGCTTTAGTGGTTAAGGCCTTTGCCTGCAAAGTGGTTTGATTCCCCCAGGATCCACATATGCCAGATGCACAAGGGGCACATGCATCTGGTATTCATTTGCAGTGGCTGGAGGCCCTGGCATGCTTATTCCCTCCTCTCTCCCTGTCTCTCTCTCTCTCTCTCTCTCTCCTTTCAAACAAATAAATTATACAAAAGGAAAACAGATTCTTCAATGTAGAATGAGACCAGCACAGGTTAAAGGGGGTAGGCATAGTGAATTAAGAGACATTTTAATGAGTGTAACATTTCTTTTGGCCAAAACTGCTGGAAACTTCCAACTGGCGTCCTTGACCCTTGTCTCCATAGGATTCTGACTTGGTTCCCAGTACCAGGTATAAGCCCCTAGGTTTCAAAGAAAATTGACCAGATAGGCTCCAGAGCCCTGTCAGGCTAAGTACGTGCTTTAAAAATTAGAACCATATTTTACTGTTGTCTTTTGTAAGCCAATAAATCCAGAAAAGTATTTTGACAATGACAAATATAAGATGATATGACAGTCCTGTGCCTACCAACTTTTAATGAGAAAAATGCTATTGCTTGGTTACATTTACATGGAAGCATATATATGTTCAATTGAATTTGTATTAGTGTTTATTTCATATATATTTATGTTAAAATCTAGGATATATAAGATATTCTATGTTTAAATGTTAAAATGCATAGAACATAAAAAATTATATTTACATAAATATGTACTTTACATAAAACACACACACACATATATATATTCAAAGATAGTGTGATCTTTATGTGACATATATATTCAAAGATAAATTTTATAAAATTTTCAATATCAGTGCCAGATGAATCTAATGAATGCCTTTAGCCCTCACTGTGCTTCTACCAAGTTACACAATTGAATAAAGTTGTAACATGTAACTGACTGATATTTGAATCATTCCAGAATGCAATTTTCTTTTTTTTTTTTCTTTTTTTTTTTATTAGTCAGTTCTGTATTCAGCAAATACAGTCAGTTTGGTACCATTATTAGGCTCATCCGTGACCTACCCCCTCCCCTTGGCCCCTCCTTGTTGAGGTATACGGGTCATGCATTGTGGAGTTAGCCCACAGTTATGGGTAAGCTAAATGTCTCTGCATATCATAACCCAACATGTGACTCTGACATTCTTTCCGCCCCCTCTTCCGCAAAATTTCCCTGAGTCATGTTGGGTTCATTTTTGGTCTGCTTCAGTGATGAGGTGTTGGGGGCCTCTGAGGCTCTGGCTCTCTGATTTGGTAGGAGTTGATTTTTCTCTGTGTTGATCTCCTTCCCCCTTGTGCTGGTATCCGGTTCATCAGGAAAACAGCCCCCTTGCTTGTTTCTCCAATTTTTCTTAGTTTCAGCTGGGGCCCTTTTGAGGTATGATGGGGTGGTTCTCTCCTTAGGGTCTACATCTATCTGAAAAAGAGAAGCAGATTCTCCAACGGAGAGTAAGTTAGCACCAGGACAAATGAGATAACCCTTACTTTTTTTTTTTTTTATAGAGAATTTAATAGGTGTAGGCCCTCTTGTAGCCCACAATTGATGGTAGCTTGATATTGGAGAGTGTGCTTATGTTTGGATATGGTTCTGACTTGTTTCCCAGCTCCCTGTAACTCCAAGATCCAGCATGGGGCTATCATCCACAATGAGCTTTTGATCAGAGAGACCTACAAGGTTTCCTAAAAGACAGACAGATTTCTGTCAGACTACTTGATGACCCACCAAAGGTTAGTGGTAAGACCCTACTGCTGAAGATACCTTATGTGATTGACATGCAAATTAGAATGGCATGGCTGGAAGTTGGATGAGAGTCAGTCCCCAGACAGTCAGCGCGTCTAGTGCCAGAAGGTGCTGCATGGGCGACTGGGGGAAATTGACCAATATCTATCGAAGCAATGCATGGTCTAACCTACTTAGCAGCAAATAACTTGTTGTGATGCCCACACAAGTGCAGTGGTGGCACACATCCATGGTGGGGAACCAACTGCTCTCAATTTGGCTAACTGATCCCCTCACTGGTATGGGACCCATAGCAGAATGCAATTTTCTAATAACACTATACGATTCATACAATTTTGCTACTAGTAATAAATTTTAAGTATTCACTTGATTAAGCTTTCTTACTTATACTTCAAATACAATTTGCCATCTTTGTTGCTTGTTCAACACAACATGGCTACTTTACTGAAGCTGATAGTGTTTCTGAATCAATTATTTAAGTATATTGCTTAAAATGCACTCTATCTAGCTGGGTGTGGTGGGGCATGCCTTCAATCCCAGCTCTAGGTAGGCAGAGGTAGGAGGATCACTGTGAGTTTGAGGCCAGCCTGGGACTAGGGTGAGTTCCAGGTCAGCCTGGGCTACAGTGAGACTCTACCTTGAAAAAGAAATGCACTCTATCTCATTTCATTCTCCTGCAGTTGGATATCCAGTTTTGCCAACACCATTTGTTGACTATTTTTGGCTGATTTGTCAAAAAAAAAAAAAATAGGTGACCAAAGAAGATGAATTTATTTCTGGGTCCTCTCTTCCACTCCGTTCCAGTGGTCTATGTGTCTGTTTCGGAGCAAGGACCATGTTCTCTTTATCACTATAGCTCTGTAACAAAAGCTTAGAAGAGGTATTGTGATCCTACCAGCTATGATTTTTTCTTCTCTTCGTTGCTTTGGGTGTTTGTAGTCTTTTGTGATTCCATATGAGTTCTTGGATTGTTTGTTCCAGTTCAGCGGGAAAAGTCACTGGGATGTTGACAGGGATTGTGTTGGACTTGTGGATTTCTTTTGGTGATATAACCATTTGCACAATATATTGACTATCCTCAGTGATTTCTTTTCTTAGTGTCTTTAAGCTTTCATTGTAGGGAAAGGAGGGAGGGACAAGAGTCAACTAAAGCAAATTTTATTTCAAAATTCCTAAATAAATGATACCTAAATTTTTATATGCTAGCTAAAAAATTAAAAATAAATAAATGTGCCCTTTTTTATTTTATTTAAAGTCTATAACTCTATCTAGCAGTATAGGTACATACAGTTACCTTAGACCCTTGATATACTCAGTCATATAATATGGATTGATTTCTGTAAGACCCTAGAATTATTTCTAGGAACCTCTAGCATTTCTTCCAACTTTGAGGTATAAGTATCAACTTAATAATTATTGAAAAAGTAGCATTCATAATCATTAATGATGATAACTATTTTATGTATGAGTTGGCCCTATTATAATAGATGTTTTTCTCCTCACTAATCTTATTTTTGTCTTAAACTCTACTATATCTGGTATCAATATAGTGACTCATTTGGAGATTACTGTTTGTACTTATTTTTAGAGAAAAATGAGTAATCATCAGAAAACTCTTCTTTCACCCAAAGTATTTTGGAATTTTTAGTACCATGCTGGTATTTATTTATCATTTAATACCATTATGCTCTAAAATAAGACATTGTGTGATTTTTATTCTTTTAAACTTGTTAAGGTGTTGATTATATCCCACATTGTCACTTATCTAGGTGAATATCCCATTTGAGATTAAGATTTGTAATTGGATGGATGAAGTCATGTATTTATGACTATTATATCCAGTTAACTGATGGTTTTATGTAACTTCATTGTATGCTTACAAATTTTATGAATGCTAGCTCTACCTGTATCTGAAAAGGAGACATTAAAGTCTCTTAACTATAAAAGGAGTAATTTCTCTTTACAAGTCTACTATGTTCAAATTAAGATTTTAGTTGGTGTACATACGTGTCAAAAGTAGTTGTACTTTGTCACCCTTCCCCTTTGCCATCTCTTATTTCCCCTTCTTCCATCTTGCTAGCCCCATTTCACAGAATAAATATTGCCCCTTCTACATAAACACTTAAACATATGTTCTTTTTCATTGCTTCACTTAAGAACCCTTCCTCCCTTCCCATGGTCTCCCTTCTATTTTCACGATCTACCCACATGTACAATTGCATGTATACATACATGCACAGGCTTAATATAATGATTTGAAGTTTCATCCATTTTCTTGGGAAAGACATCAGTTCATGGTTGCATAAGTTTCCATTCTGAATATGTATAACAAGTTATATATTCATCTTTTGATAGATATTTTTAGTTTGACTCTAGTTTGTGGATATTATGACTTGTTGTATAGAGCAGCGGTAACCATGGGTGTACAATTATCTATCTCTATTATATATTGACTGTCTTTTAGGTAAATACCCAAGAGTGCTATAGCTGGGTTATAGGGTAGTTCTGATTTTAGACTCTTGACAGATCTCCATTATGACTCCCATAGTGGTCACATTAGTTTATATTCTCCCCTGCAGTGAATAAAGGTTGTTTCTTGGCCACAATTTTCAGCATTTGTTGTCATTTCTTTTTTTAATATTTTATTTATTTATTTATTTGAGGGTGACAGAGAAAGGGAGACAGAGGCACAGTGAATGAGTGTGCCAGGCCTCCAGCCACTGCAAATGAATAGATGCAGATGCATACACTACCCTGTGCATCTGGCTTTTACATGGGCTCTGGGGAATCGAACCGGTGTCCTTAGACTTTGTAGGTAAGTGCCTTAATCAGTAAGCCATTTCTCCAGCCCTGTTGTGATTACTTGATGATAGAAATTCTAACTGGAATGAGATAGAATCTCAAAGTAGTTTTCATTTTCAGTTGATAGCTTATGTAGAACACTTTTTTCAAAAACAAGTATTGACTATTTGTATTTCTTCTTTTGAGAATTATTAGGTTCATTAGCTTATATAATAATTGAATGATTTAGGAGTGTTATCTACTTTTTCAGTTCTTGATATATTCTCCAAAGTAATCCCTTGTTTGATGCTTTTTGTTGTTATTGTTTGATTTGGCATTTATCCTGTCTGGAGTTCACTGAGGTTCTTGGAACTGTGATTTATTAGCTACTATTGATTTGTGTGAAATTCTCCATCATTTTTGCTTCAAACATTCCTTATGTTTCTATTTTCTTCTAGAGTAATCACTTTGGATATTCCTTTTAAAATATTTTATTTATTTACTTGAAAGAGGGACTGAGACAGACAGAGAGAGAGAATGGACATTCCAGGCCCTCCTAGCCAGTGCAAATGAACTCCAGATGCATGTGCCACCTTGTACATCTGGCTTTATATGGGTCCTGGGGAAATGAACCTGGATCCTTTGGCTTTGCAGGCAAGTGCCTTACCCGGTAAGCCATGTCTTCAGCCCACTTAAGCCTTTTAGAAAATATTTTATTTATTTATTTACTTGAAAGAGAGAGAGAGAGGAAGAGTCAGAGAAAAAGAGAGAATGGACAAGCCAGGGCCTCTAGCCACTGCAAACAAACTCCAGACACATGTACCCCCTGTGCATCTGGCTGACGTAGGTCCTGAGGAATTGAACCAGGGTTCTTAGGCTTCGCAGGCAAATGCCTTAATCACTAATCCATTTCCCCAGCCCACCACTTAAGCCTTTTTAAAAGTGGTTCCACAGTTGTTTTAATAATATATCTTGTTTTTTTTTTTCCTGTCTTCTTTTCAGTTTTGGAAATTTCCATAGTTACATCCTCTAAGTCAGAGACTTGTTCTCAGCTGGGTCCTTCTATTAAGCCTCTCAAAAGCATTATTAACTTATTCACAATGTTTAAAACTTTCTAGCGTCCCTTTTAATTCTTTCCTGGAATGTCCATCTCAACTTATATTATAATTTTATTCCTCCAATAAAATCCATAGTATATTATGTTGGATATTCTTGCTCTCTTTGACTCTAATGCTGATTCTTGTTCGAAATCTTTATGTTGCAATGTTCTTACCTTTTAGAAGTGCCATACAATTTACTTTTGTCATTGTTGTTGAAAGAAGAACTTGATGAACTGGGTATAACAAGCAGCATTAAACAAATCTTTATCAGCATAAGGCAATGGGAAGGGGATTCATGCTATTCTCCTATGATTCAATTATACCCCATTGGTGAGCTTGTGCTCTGGACTATGATTTTCCTCAAGCACTTTTCAGATTTTCTCCTTTCTAATAGCAGGTGACATTAGTTTATTCCCTTGCTCTGGGTAGATTGTAATCTGAAAACCACATCTATCAGATTAGGCTGTGATGAATTGATTCCTTCTGAGGGCAGGCTGTTGTTAAGAAGTGCAGAATGTGCTGGCTTATTTCAAAACAGTTCCTTTGAATTTTCCTCTCACCTTTCACTATAAACACTAAGATTTTCCTCCACTATCTATTGTGAAGACTTTGTAGAGATGCCAGGAATAAAACTCAGAAGTGTGCAGACTTCAGTGGCTCGTTTTCCCTGGAGTTTTAAATTCTCCGAGATGTACAAATTGACCTTCCTATGACTCATCAAGCACAATTCAAGTTTTCCTTTCCTGGATGGCATTTTGATGGGCTTCTTCTCATAGGTTTGGCACCAGTAATTGTTGGTGCTCTGTATGTCTTTGTCTCTTGAATTTGGCGGGAGGCATTGATGTGCTTTTACAATTTTATTCTCTGGTTTAATACCTATTGATTTGCCAGGAATTTATTGTTGTTTTTGTCCTTTTACTCGTTATTAAGAAAGTACTGCTCCTTATATGCTGGACTTGCAACTGGAACTCAAGCAAATTTTTCATTTCAATTATCATGATTTCTATTTCCTTGTTATTATTCTCCATTTGATGACTTGCTATACTAGTTTCCTTTAATTTTTTTTAATTCTTTGTACGTAATTGTAGTGACTTTAAAGCTTTATGGGTAATTCTAGCATCTGGCGTGCTTAGAAACTGCTATTTTCTGCTTCTTTTTATATGCATGGATCGTACTTTCTTCTCTTTGAAACTTATTTCTTTTCTTAAAGAGTAGACATATGAGGTGAGGCAAGTTCTGATTTACACTCTCTTCTCTCTAAGCCCAGAGAGTTGTTCCTATGGAGTCTACCTTGCCTGAAGAACTACAGGTGCTGATGTCTGGTTTATTTTTATTTTTTCTGTTTTCCTAGTATTACCTGTGCATCAGCATTGCTTAGCAAGAGCCAACTTTTTTCTCAGAAATTTTGTTTAAACAGTTCGAGCCCAGTAAGGTTACTGTCATCCACCAATGGAGTTGTCTGAGATAGAAGGATGTGTTCAAATTCAAGCAGTTTATAACTCTACAGGAAGTATTATTTTCTGACAAGTCTTTTCATGTATGTTCCGTTAGGAGCCATGCCTCACACTGAGTCAGGCATCTGTTGATGTTGCGGACCTTCTCTTTTCTCCTGAGTGTATGTGTAACCTTGCACGGGCACTCAGCCTGCTACACAGGCAGAGCTCTGTATGATACTCTAATTCCCCCAATTTCCCTTATTAAATTTATGGCTTCTCTGAACAATCTGTTGATCCCACCAACCACTGTTATAACCTCAGGCTGCTTCATTTTCTCTTGCCCTGATTTCTTGCCACTGAATTCACTATTGTTTCCAGCGACTGAGCATGAGTTTTTCCCATACTCATCTTCAAATGAAGTCAGCCTCCTCTGGCAATAAAGCTGAGCTATTTTCTGATTACCCAGATAGAAACATCATAACCTCAGAATTTAGTACTGGACAAGGGGAGTATGGTTACAGATGGGGCAAGACTTAAAAGCAGCCCTAGGCTAGAATACTGTAGATGCCTTCAGTAGTTTTTCTTGAATACTTCTCCTCCTCCTCCTTCTTCTTCTTTTCAATTTGCTATATCTCTTTGGTCAGTATTCAAAGTTAAGAGATAGCTATTTTGGCCAATTCCATCCAGTGTTAAAACTGCTATTTTGGGAGAGGCTTTGCTAAACTCCTTACTCCCCTGTCTCCCCTGTTCTATAACAATAATGACTAACTTAATAACAAAACTTACCATGTGCCTGGTTCTTGCATTTTACTAATTAATCTACTTTATGCTGATTCATTAATCCATTTAGCCTGAATTCACAATTCTAAGATTTTTATTAATCTCATTTTACAGATGAGGAAAAGGAACAGATACTTCATAGCTAGTCTCTGGTAGAATCAAATTCACATAATCTGTTTCTAGAGGATGAGGGTTTGCCAGAGGACAGGAGGAGTGAGACAAGGTCTCACTATATAGTACAGTTCTTCAAAAACTCATGATCCTTTTACCTCTAACTCCCTAGTGCTGGGGTTATAGGTATGAACCATCATGCTGAGCCAAAGTTTATATTATTGACCACCTTGGTAGGTTTCTTATTTATGTATTTCTTGGTATATTTCTGATCGTCAACGCTGCTCACAATCAGCCCAACAAAATGGATCACACCAGTGATACCAACACTCAGGGGGTTCAGACGGAAGGATCTAGAGCTCAAGGCCAGCTTGGGCTATATAGAAAGTTCCAGAGCTAGAAAGTAGAAAGAAATGGACACATATTAAGGTTCTTCCATTTGCTAGATGAGCAGTTTTGAGCAAACCACTTACTATCTGTGAGTAGTTCACTCATCTTCAGAAGTGAGATAATAGTATCAACCAATACAAGATGGTTCTGAGAAGCACTAAAGTATTCTTTGTTATATGTACACAAGTGATATTGTGGTTAACATAATCAAAAACAAGTCACATATAAAGAATTTGGAGGGCTGGAGAGATGGCTTAGCGGTTAAGCGCTTGCCTGTGAAGCCTAAGGACGCCGGTTCAAGGCTGGATTCCCCAGGACCCATGTTAGCCAGATGTACAAGGGGGTGCACACATCTGGAGTTCATTTGCAGTGGCTAAAGGCCCTGGAGCACCCATTCTCTCTCTCTCTCTCTCTCTCTCTCTCTCTGCCTCTTTCTTTCTCTGTCAATCTCAAATAAATAAAAAATAAAAATGAACAAAAAAATTTAAAAAAAGAATTTGGAACCTTACAATTTCTATGTCTTACCAACTGGGAAGTATAGGGAACAGGAATCAGAAACACATGTATAGTCAGGGTCCATCAGTGTCCTCAACTTTAAGATATATGAGATAAAGTTATAGAATGTTGTCCCTTAGTATCTGATCCAAAAATATAATACAATGATTGTTTTGTTTACAATCACCACCCCCCCCCCAGAGTCACAGAAATTTAGTTGAATTAGCAGAGAGACAAAGCCTTATGGTTCTTTTACAAGTTTACAAAGATGGTGATATGCTTTTAAATTAGGATAAAAAGAGATTCTATGAGATAGTGAAGAGGGTGGGGATACTCACTCAAAAAACATTTGATCTTGAAAGCTATTCAAAGGATGAGCTATATCCGGATGAATAGGGAAAGTTTATTGTTAGCAAGATTTGAAGTGAAATGATTACAGAGAAATTAAGGTAGTTCATTTCTTTGAAGAGTAACACTGGTTTTTGAACATAAAGAGGCTGGAATATTGTAGATAATAAAAACCCCATAACAAAAGATCCAATTGATTCATATATTTATTAACATTTTAGAAAGTTGCCACTCTGGGGAACAAATCATTATTGGAAGTGCCACATACAAAAAAATATAATAGCTACTGCCTGTATACCAAGTACATCAAGGAAGATAAAGCATGATCTAAGGGGCCATGTTGCCAAAACATCCCTACTGTGCATGGCCAGAAAGAAAGATCAGTTTTTCAATATCAGACATGATTCAAAGTTATTTATCACCTCCTCCTTCCTCCTTATAGAGGCTTATTTGTGGATTTTCTTCAACAAATTTATGTTTCTGATTGTTAAGTGATGTGAAGAATGAACATGATAGTGTTAATTTCATGTTACCTCTGTCTATGCAACCTTAGAGAAATTGCCTTATAAATCCCCTTCTTTTTAAAAAATTGTTATTTAGTTGAGAGAGAGAGAAAGAGGAGCAGATAGAGAATGGGTGTGTCAGGGTCTTCAGCTGCTGCAAATGAACTCCAGGCACATTCTCCACTTTGTGCATCTGTATAACATGAGTCCTGGGAAATCAAACCTGGGTCCCTTGGCTTTGCAGGCAAGCACCTAAACCACTAAGCTATCTCTCCAGCCCAGAACCTACCTTTTTACACAGTACAATTGGACACAAGAGTTTTGTGTTCTTTATTATTATCGTAATGATTGCAATGATTAGATTAGATTAGATTAACTTTAGTAACTACCATGTGGTTCCGTCTTGATAATACCTGGGGTGTTGTAGTAGTTGTCCCAGTTGTAGTCATAGTCAGAGAAGTAATTATACTTACCATAGTAGTTGTTGTTGATGTAGTAATTATTATTGTTATTATGAGTCACTCTTACAATAATGAAGAATAGAGTATTTATTTTCAGGGTATTTTTCTCCCTCTTTTTCTTACTTAATCTCCCTGTTTATCCCTCTCTCTCTTTTTCTTACTTAATCTCTCTCTTTATCCCTCTCTCTCTTTCTCTCTGACTCTCTCTCTCTCTCTCTTTCTATGTGTGTGTGTGTGTGTGTGTGTGTGTGTGTGTGTTTTGTGTGTATTTGTACAGGCATGCACATGCAACCATGCACATGTGAAGGATTCAAGATGACCTTGGGTGTTGGTCTTCGCTTTTTATCTTGTTTGAGGCAGGTTTTTGTTCACTGTTGTGTACTCAGGCTAGTGGGCCTATGAGTTTCTGAGAATTTTTCTATCTCTGCCTCCCACCTTGCTATCGGCAAACTACAATGTCCAGCTCAAAATCAGTTCTAGGAATCTGAATTCACATCATCATATATGTATGCCAAGCAATTTTACTCACTGAACCATCTCCCCTTCTCTTTAAGGGTACTGATAACAAAAATATTTTTTATATTTATGGTAGATACAATCTTTAGTTGAAAAGAAAAGATGCTATCTTGTACTGCCAACAGAATTCACATTCATGAAGATAAACACTGTGTTTGGTTTAACTACATGCCTAGGACTTCACCTAGTACTTGGGAATTTCTAGGTATTTAAGATAATTTTCTACATCAATTTGAAGTTTAAGAGCATAGATTGAGTAATTACATTTAGGCAGAACTTATGGCACTCTTAAAGATAGCAAAAGAAGGAGAAACTTGATATAAGTCCAGAAAAATTACTTGGTTAGAAAAACTTTTTGAAGATCCAAACAGTACCAACCTAGGACAAACTGCTCATTCCAGGGACAGTTGATGGACATTTTTGATGTAATTTAAGGGTAAAGAAAAATTACATGAAGCAATCTGAGCAGCAAAATTACCTGATAAAACACTGCTTTTAGAATGATAAACCTCAAAGCTTTCATGAATTGATGTTGAAAAATGATATGGGCAGAAACATCTTAGCAGATCATATCAGTGGCCTTAAGAAAGTAATTTGTGTTTGAAATAGGCTATTAGCGATTAATATCAAATATGAATGATGTATTTGAAAAAGAAAGTTCCCTTTCCAAAGCGGTAAACCAAAAGATATTATGTTCATATTTAGACTATATGATCAATTTGGTTTTAGACATATTGAGACTGGAGAGATATTAGGGAATTTACTCAAAAAATCAGGTGAGGTGAAAACTGAATTAAATATTTTAGATTAATAAAGAACGGTCCTTGGCAAATGTTCATATCTGGGAAGAGGAAAAGAAATGGGCACAAACACTGCTGACAGAGCAGTACAAAAGAAACCAGTCAGGATAGACCCTATGATAAAGGACAGGAAGTGCTGAGTGGTGGCTACTCTGGAGTTCCAGAAAGCTAAGGAGGAGAACACTGAGAAAAGATGCCTGTGTTCACATGTAAGATCTGTGTTGATCCTATGGGCCTCAGCTTCTGTATGACAGTGGAATGCAAACCATATTGCAGAAGATGAAAAAATATAAAAGGGGGACTCTTGGGCTGTGGAAAGGTAAATGTTACCAGGGACAATAGTGAAGAGTAATATAGGATGAATAGAACTGAATAAATTATGTGACTATATGAAGATGTCATAAACACCTTACCATGTACAATTAATATATGTTGATAATAATTTGGAAAGAATTTAAGTATAGAAAACAGAAAAGAGTGAGTATAATGAACTAGTAATATTCCACTAAATGATTTGGTAATATTATAACCCCCCCCCCAAAAAAAAAAGAAAGATGTTACTGGCTCTCAATTTGTGTCGTCATATGTGTGAAGTCCTCTGATGATGTGGTTCTCAGTTTTGTTGAGGGTAGTTGCTATGATTGTTGTTTGTTTTGTTTTATTTTTTTCTTCTTCTGTGTAATTTTTATTTCTTTGGCTGTGTATTTTGAGTTCTTGGTTCTTTTGGAAAATTTATCTGCACAAGCGATGTGCACATGGAGAGTGAGGGGCAAAGGGTGAATAAGGTTTGATGGGACAAAACTGTGTATCATGAAGCCTTTATAAGCATTGATTGAGCTTGTTCTTAACACCACTTAGTACTCTCAAAGAGCATATTCAAGCTCATGAAATATTTAAATCCAAAGAACAAAACAGGCTGCACCAGACTAAAGCCAAATGAATGCATGAAAACCACCAGTTCTTTCTCCATCTGCACATTGTGCAGAACAAGGAGTAATGTGCCATTTCCAAATCAGAGACAAATACAGCTATGGACAATAGTAAGTGACTATTGTCCCTTCATTGCAAAAGCCTTTAATCAAGCCTTTAATTTCTCCTGACAGAAATACTAAGAAAATGTTATCACAAATTTATAGGCAAAAATCTGCTTAATTGAAAAACTTATGCTTTTAATTAAAAATTTCAAGCATAATTGTTGAGCTCATGATCACTTTTCTAGACCCAAAGTTCTATGTGTAATAAAGACTTATTTTAAAGGCAGATAAGAGGAAAAAATAAAAATTGTTCAGCAATGAAAGAGATTATATTATAGAATACTGATTAATTTTTCCATTGTTTGGTATAAGCTATAATTTAGCAGTTCATTGAGTCCAGATGTTGGTTTAATTAAGATTAGAAAATTTAACTTAAAGTTAGTTTGCTAACAGAACACACTCAGGTGAATAATAGAAATAGTGCTCTTATCAAAATTAGAACCTTAAAGAAGAATCTCAATAAGTGCTTTTATAGTTGACATGTGTTCATTCAAAGTAAGAAATATAAAGGAGAGTGACTTTCTTATAATACTGAAGCATTTAGAACAGTCTGGTGACTGAAGAGTATACATTCTATAACTGGAGAAGCCAGTGTTCTACAGAGTTTAAGCAGAGGGTCCTTGCTTACTACTAAGTGTTTAAATGAGTTATATTGATACTTATAGAGATGTGTAGGTTAAAAGATGTCCAAGTTAAATCCTAACAGCTTATAAGTGACAGAACTGGCATAGAATTCAGGCACTCTAGAATATCAGTTTTTAATTTCTACAGGCTAATGCCTCTTAACTTGAAAAGAGGACATTCATGTCACCAGGAAAGGTGGCCTAGGAGAATAGACATTACTTAAAGATGGTAATGATGGATAGGTGTTTTGTTTTTTTGTGTGTGTGTGTATGTGTGTGTGTGTGTAGACTGTTCAGCTTTGTTTTATGATGTTTTGCCCTCATTAGCACATTCAAGTAGTTGGATTGTCCTTTTTATTGCTTTTTCATGTTCCACAAACATCCTTAAAGTAAAAAATATGATGTAAAGGTGGTTTTGATGACCATTAGGTCCTCCTGTTGTTCTTCTTTTTGTAAAGAGATGGAGCAAGCAGGCATCCAGACACAGACAGACAGACAGACAGACACACACACACACACACACACACACACACACACATTTCTAAAAGAAGTAACCAATTATTTACATCAATAACCCAAGACCGTTCATTTGTAGAAATGGGAAGATGCTAATTTGTTTGAGTGGAGTTCAGGAGAGGTCACAATGCTGCCATTTAGTTTCCTCTCTGCTGGGTGACCGTGTACAGTAGCAATAAGGAATATAGCAGAGGATATCATAGATTAGAGAATTGCCATTTCATAGGATCACGTGTCTCCAGGCTAGAATCTTCAGAACAGGGAGTCATATAAATATTTGACTCCTTCAGGTGAATTCAACTCTTACTTCCTCTCAAGACATATACTGAAAAGAAACAGCAGCAATTATTAAGGGCTGCCTGTGTTTTTGCAAACATGAGTAATAGTAATAAGCCACTCAGATAACCTGGATATCTACTGGGAACACAGCGTGGTACCAGAAACTAAAGATGTAGAAAAATGAAAACTATGCACCCACGGCTGTCATGAAAATGGGGACATAGGGAATGCTGTGAGAACCTTAGGGAAGTTATTAGCCCTAGCAGAGCAATATGATAGTACCAGGCAGGTGAATACTAAAAGGAAAATGGCAAGAGTGAGGAGGTAAAAGAGTGAAAGAAGTTTGGTTGAAATAATATTCTAAAGGAAGGTACACATTGACTTGATTAGTGTGAGAAAGCTAAGACAAATCGTGTTCAAAAGGTAGTACATCATAGTTGGAATCCAGAAATAGATGTTTAAGATAGAAAAAGGTTTTAAAGGGATTTTGTGGTAATAGGAAAGATTTTTGCCTTACTAATTAATATTTTATATTATTGGGGAAAAATCAGAAAACATACAATATTTGATCAAATAAACTTTCTGGTCCTTTCAGACTCATTAAAAATAACAGTAGTAGTTCCTAGTATTGATGACTCACTATGTGCCAAGCTTTTATAATCTGGATAAACTCATTTATTCCTCCCAAGATGTTCATGAAGTAGGGTCTAAGGATGTAATTGTGTGGAATTTATTGTGTATTAGGTAGTTCACAAAATTATATAATTTAATTCTTATAATAACCACATAGGGGAAGTACTAATGTTAGTATCATTCCATACTATAGATGGGTTATAGGAAATTTTCAAGATATCAACCAAGTTATTTACATTCACAAGTCTCACAAATGTTGGAACTCATATCTGCCTTTGTTTTTTCTTTCTTTAACCCACATTCTTATTTATGGATAGGGCACCTTCCAGTAAATAGTGGCAAAGCACAAGCATATGAGGGAGAGGAAGGGGAAATGCATGTGTACATGCATGTATATATTATTTATTGAGTGTTTGAGTGTGGTTTAGCCAGGGATTCTAAAAAAGAGTTAGTCTCTAAGGTGAGGTTTGTAAACTGCATGAAAACATCTTATATCTGGTAGGAATCCCATCACCATTAACAATCTGGATCTTGTTGGACCATGTCTGATTTTACCTACATTCAAAATTCCACTTATTGCTTCATTGACTTATCTATCTAGTCATTTATGTAGCTACTGTGCAGCTCTGTGATAAACTCCATGCAACATGCCATAGCTACAAATGAAGCAAAGTGTCATGGCCTGTTTCTTGCTCTGGAAGTGGCAAGAAGCAGTGGGAACTAGAGGCTCTGGTCTTCGTGATCCTCATATTCTCACCAAAGTCCAGTGGTAATGTTATACTCTATAGCAATAGTATTCAGAAATATGTCTTACATACTATATAATAATTCCTTATAGTAAGGGTTGTAATTAATATAGCAGCTTTGTTAGTTTGTGTCATTGTAATTAAAATACTGACATAAACATTAAGGAGGAAGTATTTGTTTCGGCTCACAGTGTCAGAGGTGTTGTAATAGCGGTACCATGGCTTTTGGCCCCATTTTTTATATATTATATGTCATATTTCCTTGAGGTCCTGAAATATTTGGTGTCTTATTAAAATATGTATGTTTCTTGATAAAGTACATATATCTTAAGGTCGACTATGTCACTAATTATCACTATTCTTTCTTGTTTTTAGTTATGGACATATTGAGTATGTTAACAGAATATGTTGGTACCATCCTTTCCCTCATCCCTGGCCCCCTCCAAAAGGACCCTCCTCACTAAGGATGCAGATCATCCACATGGGGATTGTGGTTCGTGCATTGTGGCAGCAGCCATCACTTAGGGGAACAAGGCAATGTCTCCGTGCCTAATGTCCCAACTTGTGGCTCTAACAATCTTTCCACCGCCCCCACCCCCATGAAATTCCCTGAGACATGTTGGCTGCTTTTTAATTCTACTTCAATGATGGGCTCTTAGGCGCCTCTGTATCTATGATTAGCAAGGTGTTGAGTGTCCTCAGTGTCTATCTCCTCCACCCTTCTGCTGCTACCGGGTTCAGGAGAAAGCAGCACTCTTGCTCATTTCCCCAGTTGCTATGGTTTCAGCTGGGGCCCAGGTGAAGTGTGATGGGTTATTTTCCTCTTCATGTCCCACTTCCAGTGAAGTCAGCACAGGTAAATGGGATAACTATTATTAGTTTAGAGAGAATTTAAAGGATGTAGACCCTCTTTTAGCCCAATGTTAGTGGGAGTTTGATATTGGAAAGCAAACTCATTATCTGGATATGATTCTGACTTGTTTCCTAGTTCTAGGTATGGGTTCCTTTCCACTGAAAGGATCTGTTAGCCAATCCAAGAGCAGTTGGTTACCCACCATGGCTGTGTGCCATTACTGCACTTGTGTGAGCATCGCATCAGGTTGTTTGCTTCTGAGTAGCTTAGACCTGGAGTTGCTCAGACAGATGTTGGCCACTTTCCCCCAGTAACTAATATTGCACCTTCTAGCACTAGACAGGCTAAATGTCTGGGGACTGGCTCTCTTCCAGATTCCAGCCAGGTCTCTCCATGTTCTGTAGTGACAGCATATGGTGTCTTCAGCAGTAGGGTCCTACCATTATCCTATGGTGGGTAATAAAGTGCTCTGACAAAAGTCTGTCTTGTTTTGGGAAACCTTGTAGGTCTCTGATCAATAGCTCATTGTAGGTGTTAACTGCATCCTTGTACTGTGAGTTACAGGCCAGGGCCAGAGGAAAAGAAAGAAGAAGAAAGAAAATAGAAAATAGACAGAAAGAAAAAGAGAGAAACAGGAGAAATTTAAGAGTAGGCTTTATCTCACCCTCTCCAGGGCCTTTCAATTCAGGTGCTCCCCCTAAGGTCATGTTGAGGGTTCAACCTTTTAGTCTATCTTCCAGGATATAGTATTCTATGGTACCAGTTCCATGTGGGTTCAATTCTGTGTCCCCCCTCTAAAACCCTCCCCTCACTTTTCTTGATCCTTTATTAATACCCAAAAATTGTGCTTTGGAAACGATCGTGTTTTGTCTAAGAAGTATATGCTGTAATAACTGTGTTTAAGACCTTGTTAAAATGTATGCCATGGGGATGTATAAGGACTTACTCATCATGAAATTAAGTGTTCATAACTTTAAATAGATTACAAAGGTGGTGAAGAATTTTAAAACAGAGAAAGCATTAAGATTCTAATTTAAAAAAATTAAGCATGGAATAGTTTACATGTGTGATTCATAAAAAAAATCTCCTTCAAGAAGTAAAAATAAATCTCAAAATCAAATTAAGTCATCATCCAGGCAGGTGGTTACTATAGCAGTGAAGAGGAAAAAGAAAAAAAAAAAGACAGTAAAATTGACTAAAGGTTGCCAGAGAGAAAATAGTATGTATTCAGAGTTTATAAAGTGATAACTCTAAATACTAAGTCTGGATGTGAGTGGACTTGGGTCACTCTCTTCATTTAACTGCCATATGATGACAGGAAGGCTACATGCCCAGAAAAATGCAGGATAATGTGTGGCATCACTTTGATTTCCTGGCCATCACAGAAACCTACCAGCTGTCATCACAGAACCATCAATTATCTAAAGCAAAATCAATTATCTAAAAAAAACCCATACTTTTCAAAACTAGAAAATTGCGTATATTTTATTGCCCTTCCAAGCCTACAACAATGCCAGTCCTCTCCGTTTTCTACTTGTCATGCTGGAGAAGGAACCATAGGTGATGAGCAGGACCAGAGTTGGACAAAAAGCAACTCCAAACATGCAATTTTCCAGATCCCAAGCTATTAGGCACAACAATATCATCGAGGTACATAAATACCACAGGAAAGGGGACTAATTCAGGGGAAAAAAATTGTATTTGGTAGAACGTTTTTTCAGTGAGAAAGCTTCTTGAATTGAAACTTTTATATTGAGAACCTGTTTAAGATTAGACAGAGACCACGAAGTTCACACAATAGTCCATGGTCTGCGAACTCCACTGCCAGAAAGCAATGGGGCCTATTCTCAATATATTACCTTTCTAAATGATGGTGCACAGGGGAATTGATAGAGATAAACACTGTGGACTCCTTAGTTCTTCCTCACTCCAGAAGCAATCACAATCTAAATAA
This sequence comes from Dipus sagitta, assembly GCA_036346955.1. Classification (NCBI taxonomy): domain Eukaryota; kingdom Metazoa; phylum Chordata; class Mammalia; order Rodentia; family Dipodidae; genus Dipus; species Dipus sagitta. Next base: position 169,324,193 of record CM070772.1, on the reverse strand, counting down.
ATGCAGGAAAATGTTGAAAGAATCTTCTACTTGTCCCAAGGTTTGAAATGGTCCTACAGATCCATGTCTATCACAGCCAAGAGTACATACTCCTAACTAAAACAGAGGCAATTTTAGCTCTTCTGTTTCATCCTCTCCATTGAAGTCACTGCAGTGTGGTTGTTGCATTTCTTGTATTGGGGATCATAAAAACATGGCCCTCAGTCTCCTAGTGTGACTGGACACCAGCACCTCTCAAATATCTTTCCTGAATTTCCCATAATAGATTCTGCGATTCCAGGCTTAAATATGCATCAAGGGGCTGGGAAGATGGCTTCATGGTTAAAGGGACTTGCTTGCAAAGTCTGCCAGCTGGGTTCAATTCCCAAACTAGCCACATAAGCCTGACTGAAAACGGCAAGTAGGTCCTGGCATTCTCTTCCCCCCTCCCCGACACACACAGACAAGTAATCAATATTTAAAATGTTCACCAAATAAGATTTAAAAGTTGCCTGTCTGAGCTAAAAATCTTTCACTCATTTATGATTTACTCGTATGAACATGGCATTCTTTCTTTTAAAAACAAGGTTACATGCTGGGTGCCCCCACCTTCCTTCATGAAGAAAGTACGGATAGAGTGAGCTTTTCCCTTGGACTGAAAAGTAAAGGTGCATGGAGTATTGACCAGGCTCCCATGACCTGTTTAGCCCAGCTGATTAGGGAACTATAGAACTGGGATACACATATATAATAATTCTAGGATGGAAGAGCCAGCATAAATGATCCTAGATATGTTAAGCATAAAAAAATTATATACAATGCATTCCAATCAAATTTTTTTTGTCTTCTAGCACTGCTTTACAGAATTTCTTTCATTATGAATCTTTACATATTTATTATCAGAGGCTTGTTTTTCTCTCTTTGAAGTCTTTTCTCCTCCACAGTTTGAAACACTTTAATAATGTGAAGGGCTTCACTCTAGAGAGCCAGTGAAACAAAGAAAAGCTTCGTGGAGCCATACTGAGAAAATAAAAACACACTACATTAATGCAGCCTTGAAGCCTTGTCCTGCTGCCCTCCTTCTAGCAAACATGGAAGTTTACAGAAAACAATAAACAAAAAACCCAGACAGAAGCATGCATACAGAGAGTTTGGAAGTTTCTTTTTCTACTTTGACATGTTCCAAACAAAAGCCTTCATAAAGCAGCAAATGCTTTCTGACATCATCAAGTCCTTTTCTGTGAGTCATTAAATTGCTGAAACCCAGAAAATCAAATTTAGTTTAAGACTGTTTGATAATGTAATAACACAGTAAAATGTGATTCACCAATTAGCTCATGTAATTGAATAATCAAAACCATGCTCTGAGTGAGTAGTGGAGGCATATTGGTCTCTGCTTGTTGCCATCTATATTTTTGCAGAGTGTCGCTACAAAGCATACCTTCCGCTGTTAATACTGTTTCCAAATTTCTTATAATGGAGGACACATGACTATCTGTGTTTGGAAATCAATTAAATACTATGTTTCTTTATTCATTCATTGCCATTTTCTCCTTTTGCTAGGCCCTACATTGAGCAAAGGGCTATCTAGTCCTTGCTAATTAGAGTTCTCAGTCTCCACATTTAAATTCTCTCAAGATAGAAAAGCAAGCTACAGATTAATACACTACAGAAATTTCAGTTGCATAGTCAGAAAACTGTATCCTTGATTAATTCCTATATTTGAATAATGTTGCCAAGATATTGCATAAAATGTAATAGCTAATTTGAACATTTTCTTGCTCAGGAGTTTTAACTGGCAATGAAGAAGACTGTGATAGATAAAAATAGGAACTTACTGTTCGATTCTTTTAACGCAGCCTCTCATAATTCTCTAACCACATCTGTTGACATCTGAGGTGCCTGGTTGTATTTAAAATTTCTCTCTGCAAGCTTGGATGAATTCAAGGATTGATGGAGTGATCAAAACAATTTCTAACTAAGAATTTAATATAGTGTTTCCTACTTTTCACTTTTTAAAATGTGTGTGTTGCCTGGAAGGATGGCTTAGCAGTTAAGGCACTTACCTACAAAGCCAAGGACCCAGGTTCAATTTCCCAGGACCCACATAAGCCAGATGCACAAGGTGGTTCATGCTTTTGGAGTTCATTTGCAATAGCTGAAGGCCCTGGCATGCCCATTCTCTCCCTCTCTCTCTCTCTCTCTCTCTCTCTCTCTCCCTCTTTCTTTGTCAAATAAATAAAATAAAAATAAAAATTTTTTAAAGTGTGTTTATGCATCACACATGTGTGGAGGTCGGAGAATCACCTCTGGGTATTAGTCCTCTCTCATTACACCTTATTTTTGAGACAGGGTCTCTCTTGGTGTCCTTTTGTCACGGGAAAGGCCAGTCTAACTGGACCAGGACCTTTGAGATGCTCCTGGCCCAACCTTCCATTGTCATGGGCATGTTGGGATTACAGACATGTGTGCTATGCACACCTGACTTTATGTGGGTGCTTGGGGTCAAACTTTGATCTACAGGCTTGAGAAGCAAGCACCTTTAACCACTGAGCCATCTCCAAAGCCCTTGTTTGGTCTTCTCATATTGCTACTAAAGTATAGGTTCATTATTACTTGGTTCAGGGCTTCACAATAAGTATCATAAGGAATAACTGAAATGGAACTTGAGCTTGGATCATTTAAGAACAGCAAAACTATTTCTGCTTAACTACAAATAAATGAAAAGGTATTGCTTATTTGGCAAGTTGACAGTTATTTTTAAAGCTCTTTTAATATATAAAAAGGGAAGGAAATAAATCACATATCACTGCTGTCATTTTACAGGTCAATTTTTAGTGTTCACTTATGAAATTTAAACAGATATTAGCAAACTATTTCCTGTGTAATTATAGTATTACCTTTAGGTGGTATATTATTTATAAATTTAAAATGCATGTTTTGTATGGTTCCTTCCCACTCACACAAAACAAATCTCAAAATTCGAAGGGATGCAATAATTTTCATTATTTTTAGAGTCTTGTTAATATAATTTAGAAGAGTTTGGGTCATATTTCATTTAGACAGATAAACATAATGACAAAGCACATTTGGAATGTTCTGGAATGAGGGGTGTGTACTATCACACCCGGAATTCCTTCAGCATTCTTTATAATGCAGCATCTCACTCTCAATATGCATTAACACTTCTTTCCTTGTTTCTCCCTATTTCTAGGTCAATGGAACAGAAATTGAATATGAATTTGAAGAAATTACATTGGAAAGGGTAAGAAGAATTAAAAATTTCAATACCCCAAGTTTGTAGTCTATCTTCCAGGTTTTAATTGGTTGCCTTTTGAAATTATACAATGATGTGAGTTAAAAAAAAAAAAAAACCTGGAAGTTTCACAGAAGTTTTACATTGAGAACATTAGTAAACTGCTTGAAGTAGAGAGCATTGGGACAGAAGACCTGAATAGCAAGAATGTTCAGTATGTAAATTGCATCACTATGAACTAGAGAAATAAATAAGAAACACAAAAATGTTCTAAGAGCATGTGCAATACTTTATTCTTGATGTTTTTATTGTTAGTATATTGGTCATATATTTCAAAGATATATCACAGATATTTTTATACTAATGTTACCATCCAGACTACAGCTACCAAACATCATCTATTTTATTAACAAAAATAAGTGATAAATTTGAAAACCACCCCATGTTGAGAGTCACAGCAGCCCTGTAGAGCTCTGTGCATATGCTGTAAAGACCTTGGTAAAGCTTCTGACTTTAAAAGGAATGGTGTCAAGCCGGGCGTGGTGGCGCACGCCTTTAATCCCAGCACTCGGGAGGCAGAGGTAGGAGGATCGCCGTGAGTTCGAGGCCACCCTGAGACTCCATAGTGAATTCCAGGTCAGCCTGGGCTAGAGTGAGACCCTACCTCAAAAAACCAAAAAAAATAAATAAATAAAATAAAAAAATAAAAAAATAAAAGGAATGGTGTCACCCACTCCTCTGTGTCTAGGTGCTTTACAGAATAGTTAAAGAAATATCAGACTATCAAGACAAAAACACCACCAAAGGCATTAGTAAGACAGTCACCACTCAAAAAGGCAAATCATCATACAAAAGCTTGCTTACCCTCATCAGGAAATAATGAAAGTAAACAGGTTTTGTCTCCAATTGGCAAATATTTTAAAGGACTATTAATATCCTTTGCCAGTGAGCGGTCCCAGAAATTAATGTAATTTAGAGTTATGAATCAAAAGCCTTAAAAATGGACATACCTTTGATCTACAAATTGTGTTTACAAATGTAAAAATACATAAGAACTATTGGTATTCTTATAATAACAAATACTGAAAGTGTCTTTAACAATATGTTATTATATATTTACATAATATACTTACTTATAATATGTATTTTTTTAATTAATTTATTTTTTATTAGTTAGTTTTGTATTCAACAAATACAGTCAGTTTGGTACCATTATTAGGCTCATCCGTGACCTACTCCCTCCCCTTGGCCCCTCCTTGTTGAGGTATACGGGTCATGCATTGTGGAGTTAGCCCACAGTTATGGGTAAGATAAATGTCTCTGCATATCATGACCCAACATGTGGCTCTGACATTCTTTCCACACCCTCTTCCGCAAAATTTCCCTGAGCCATGTTGGGTTCATTTTTGGTCTGCTTCAGTGATGAGGTGTTGGGGGCCTCTGAGGCTCTGGCTCTCTGATTTGGTAGGAGTTGGTTTTTCTCTGTGCTGATCTCCTTCCCCCTTGTGCCGGTATCCGGTTCATCAGGAAATCAGCCGCCTTGCTTGTTTCTCCAAATTTTCTTAGTTTCAGCCGGGGCCCTTTTGATGTATGATGGGGTGGCTCTCTCCTTAGGATCTACATCTATCTGAAAAAGGGAAGCAGGTGCTCCAACGGAGAGGAAGTTAGCATCAGGACAAATGAGATAACCCCCCCCCTTTTTTTTAGAGAATTTAATAGGTGTAGGCCCTCTTGTAGCCCACAATTGATGGTAGCTTGATATTCGAGAGTGGGCTTATGTTTGGATATGGTTCTGACTTGTTTCCCAGCTCCAGCTATGGGTCCCATACCAGTGAGGGGATCAGTTAGCCAAATTGAGAGCAGTTGGTTCCCCACCATGGCTGTGTGCCACCACTGCACTTGTGTGGGCATCACAACAAGTTATTTGCTGCTAAGTAGGTTAGACCATGCGTTGCTTCCACAGATATTGGTCATTTTCCCCCAGTCGCCCATGTAGCACCTTCTGGTACTAGACGCGCTGACTGTCTGGGGACTGACTCTCTTCCAACTTCCAGCCATGCCATTCTAATTTGCATGTCAATCACATAAGGTGTCTTCAGCAGTAGGGTCTTACCACTAGCCTTTGGTGGGTCATCAAGTAGTCTGACAGAAATCTGTCTGTCTTTTAGGAAACCTTGTAGGTCTCTCTGACCAAAAGCTCATTGTGGATGATAGCCCCATGCTGGTTCTGGGAGTTACAGGTCAGTGCCCACTAAGAAAATGAGGAAAAAGATAACTAATATACAAGAGTTAGAGATAAGAGAGAGAGAGAGAGAGGGAGAGGGGAAGTGAGGGAGAGAAGATGTAGAAGATTAAGGTTAGTCTTGATCTTACCCTCTCCTGTGTCTTGTGGTTCAGGTGTTCCCTGTAAGGGCCTGGTGAAGGATCAGCCATTTGGTCTGTCTTTTAAAAATTATGGTACCATTGCCGTTTGGGTCTAGATTTGTGTTTCCCACACCTTTGATGCCCTTACTTATAATATTTAAATGAAGACTCTAGTCCTTCCTGTATGTTATTTTACATCTCCTCTTTAATTTATTATTCTTCATGTTCCTGAGTCATGGAATTTCTCATTTACAGCCTACATTTTTATTGAGTGTGATTAGTTTTAAAGAGAAATTTACATTGAAAGCTAAGTGTTCATGACAGATGGATCTTTAAAACATCCATTATGGACTTTGATAAAAAAAAATTAATGGAAAGCTAAATAGAGTAAAGTAAGAATTATGGAAAATTAGCACTAATGAGAACAAACCTTGTATGTTACTAACCTCTTTTCCAAGGCTTTCTGTATGATTTGTGAGGTACAGTAAGAAAGGAACTGTCACTTTTCTCAACACAGGAACTGTGCAACTGATAGCTGATTCTCCCTTCCCCAACCCAGCACACAAGCATATTGAACAGAGCATTGTTTTGCTACCTTGGGTTTATATGTCAACAAATAATTAGAAGCGAGCACTGGATAAGAAGACACTTAATTGGAGTCATAAGATTGTAGACTCTGGTCTGGGTCTTGCTGCTTACTTGCTTCCTGATCTTGAGGGTAGCAAATCTTCTCCCTACTCCTGATCTAAGATTCTCATTCATACACTGAACCTTGTCACTTCCATTAGCTCCAACCGTCCCCACCAAGGCCTCTATGTTAGCATGCTCTTTATCACTTATTGAAGTAGCACCTCTCCAAAAATTCTTTAATCTCCATCAAGAAGTGATTCACTGATTTGGCCACTACCCCTTTCCACTATTTTCATCCTTCTTTATTCCTTCCATTCACTCCTTACATCCCAAATGTTGCCTGACCCATCACTCATTTTCCATCTCATATGCTCTTCACTTTTTCCACACCTTTTAAAATCATACCATTTATTTGTTTATTTAAATTGGAATATAGAGTCTTAGGTATCATTTTGGCATTTTCAAACAAACTTTGCTTTGTTTAACTCTCCTAATCTCCCTTGTTCTCCTGCCCTGCTCTATACTATTCCAATCTCCATTTCAACTTCACATATTTACTTTTGCCCCTCCTACCTCCTCAGCATCTCATTTTTACCCTTTCTTGACATCTTAAGTTTTCAGGCTTTACCCACATTTATTCCCATTTATCTGCATACATATATAAATTACAAGCTACAGTCTGCATATGAAAGAGAATATGTGGTTTTTGTCTTTCTGAATTTGGAAGACCTTGCTTAGTCTAATCCTTTTCAGATGCATTCATTTTCCTTCAAAATTTCTTTCTTTCTTACTACAGCTATGTAAAATCCCATTGTGTATATGTACCACATTTTAATGACTCCTTTATTTGTTAGTGGGCATCTAGGCTGCTTCCTTTTTTTTTTTTTTTTTTTTTTTTTGCTGTAGTGAATGGAGCAGCAATAACCATGAATGTACAGGAATCTCTGTGCCGGAGTTGGAATCTTTTGAGTATATGCCCAGGAATAGTATAGTTGGGTCATATAGTGGCTCTATTTTTAAGTTCTTGAGAAGCCTACATATCAATTTCTATGTCTTTTTGTGCCCATCCAGCAAAACCCCTGCTCTGGTTTACTCACTATGGTTAAAACAACACCTTTTTTCATTCTCCGTCAGCACATGAACAGTTGGGCATGCTGGAGAAACACTCACTCAACTCACTTTAAATTATTATGAATTTGCATGTTTATGTATGTGTTGTATATGTTTGTGTGTGTGCACACATGTGTGCATGCACACCTGTTTGTGTGTTTATGGGTGCATCAGTATCTCTTGATGCTGCAAATGGATGCCCATCCACTTTATGTGGGTGGCTGGAGAATTGAACCCAGGCCACATGGCTTTGCAAGAAGTACCTTTAACCACTGAGCTAACACCCAGGTCCTCATATTAAATTCATAACTATGAATTGATGACATTCTGAAAATCTCCTGACAGTTTATAAGTTTTCCTTAGAAAAATTACTTTTTTCATTCTTTGAACAATTTTATATCTTTCCTGCTATTTTCCTTATAACAAAAATATATAAGCCTTATTTATTATTTTTCTTCAATATCCATGAACAAGTCCTATTGGCATTTCTATGAATTTATCTTTAAAAATAATCTCTTACCACCTGTTCTACTGGATCCTAGTCTAGACTGTTCCATGCTTAGACCACTTATCAATCTTAAAAACCCTCCTTCTTATCTTCAACTAACTTAGAACTACCTGTCAGATATCCTTGAGAAAAGGCAAGAAATAAAATTAAAACCATCTTGCTTTCTTGCCACCCAGTTTGCCAGGAAAGTGATTGTATTGTCCTGTTTCTTTCCAAGACACCTTCTAGAGGATCTGGGCACTGGGTTTCATAATCTCTTGTTCCTTTAATGACTTTGCTTCTGTGTTGTCTTCTTTCTCTTCTGTAGTATCAGTTCCTCCTTTACTGTCCCCTGAAGGCCTTAGATACTGACATGATGAAATGGCTCACTTAAAAAATCGGTGACACTTAACCCAATATTTTTCTGCTACTTTTAGAACATTTTTTCTGTTTTGCTTCACCAAAACTCAAGGAAAATTCATATTTTCACTAACTACACATTATTAACCCTTTTAAAAGTTTTCTCTTGTTTTCCTTTCTTGTGATATTACCATGGTTGGACTCTAACTACATATACTATGCAGGGTTTGAGCTTGCACAGTGCTGGGATTATAGGCATGTAACACCACACCAAGCTTTTACTCTCTTTTCTTACTGTAACATATTTCATGTTTTCTCCTCCACAAATCTTAAAACTATCCCTGTTCAAGTTATGCTAGTTTCCATCTTGCCCAGCTGAAGCCTCCTTTCTCATTTACCTATTTCTCAGGAGTATCTCATGCAGCTCTCCCTACTCCCTTCATCAAAGGTGATTGTTTTCAACTTCCAGAACAAAATACTCATATGTTTTACCTTGTTGGTTGTACCTGTTTTACTTTCCTTGTTGTCTTTCCAAATGCAGATTATTTCAGTTTTAACCTGCTTCCCTTTGAGATCTATCTCATCCTGATCCATGGTTGAAACACCAATTCTTTCTTCCAAAATCTGAACCTGTGACCTCCTACCTTTGCTCAGTGTACATAGCTAACTGTCTGATTCACATCTCTGCTTAAATACCAGAAATCCTTCCCCCACACTCCTTCCCTAAAACCACTTCTACTCTAATATTCCTTGTCTGAGATAATTAGTTCTGCCATTTTCCCTATTATCCATCTAAAAGAGCCTTGAAGCTCTTATTTAATTATTCTTTCTGCAAAGCATTTATCAACAAAGCCTTCTGGCACTTCTATAAAATAATATTTGAAATCAATCAGCTTTTGCCACCTGCTCTGCTGAATGCTAGTCCAGGCCAATGCCATCTAGCCTAGACCTCTCTAATAGCTTCTACTTTTTCTGCTTGGTTCTCCCCAAAGTAACCAGAGTAATAGTTTTCAAATTTCAAACCACTGTTATTATTAAAACCATCTAAAAGGTGAGAATGACACCCATTACCGTCACCCATAAAGCCTTACACAAGGCTTCCCCTCCTCCTCTCTAACATGAACCCAAACCATCAACTTGTCATGTATTACTCTCTATCTATACTGACCCTCTTGGGATCCCATAAATCCAAGCTTTTCCCTCCTCAAGACCTAAGTGATATTCGATCTCTCTGGGAAAATATTCCTTCAGATCTTTGTACTCCTTATTCTTTTTTCATTATTTCAATATATTCTAAGTATTACCAATTCAGAAAAATATTTCTTATTTTCACCATTTGAACTAGGACTGTTTCATTCTTTATCCTAATCCACAGCTTTATTACTGTTTAATTGCACTTACTAACACCTGAAATTTAATTTTCAAAATTTTGTTAATGTCTTTATCCTTCTAAAAGTAATATGTACTAAATACTAATGTAAATTTAATATATGCTAGATGTAAATATATAGTCATTTCCATATCTAAAATTTAAATATAATCTAAACTTTCCTAGAATATGATCGGTACCCTGAAGATTCAGTCACGTGAATTCCTGGCTCTACTGCTCAAAGGACAGTGAAGTAGTTATGTGTGGCTGATTTGAATCCATATGTAAAATCCTGGCTCTATGGCTGGAGAGATGGCTTAATGGTTAAGGCACTTGCTAGCAAAGCCAAAGGGCCCAGGTTTGATTCTCCAGGAACCATATAAGCCAGTTTCACAAAGTGGTACATGTGTTCAGAGTTTATTTGCAGTGGCTGGAGGCCTTGACATGCCCATTCTCTATCTGCCTCTTTCCTTTCTTTCTTTCTCTAAAACAAATAAATAAAATAAAAATATTTTTAAAAATCTTGCCTCTACCTCATGTTGTTCACATGACCTTGGACTGCAGTGCATGTCTAACTTCATTGAACCCTTGCTTCATACCTGAGGATGAGCCTACAGCGTTTGTATCACAGGACCCCTATGATAAATGAATAGGTAATATAAATGTTCATAATAGTATGTTCAGATATTATCATGTCCTTAAGTAAATATGAGAGTTCTCACAAATATTTATCAGTATAATTGAGAAGGCTTACTTGAAAAAATACCTTCCCAATTTTAATGAACAACTTATATTAAACTAATAACAACTTCTTTCATAATCTGTTTTTACCTTGTTGTAGCTATTAGTTTGTTAGATGCCAGTCATTTAAAGTTACAGCAGTTACAGTCCTTACTATATAAATTTAGAGCTTATGCATTTCCTACATTTAATCCCTATGACATTTATTTTAATAGTAAACTAATCACATTTAATAACATCTCTATGAAATGGATACTGGTAACTCCATTGTTACTAGGAGACAGACTCAGAGATGAAATTGCCTATCAAAAAAAAGCAGAGATAAAGCTGGGCATGGTGGCGCATGCCTTTAATCCCAGCACTCTGGTGGCTAAGGTAAGAGATCATTGTGAGTTAAGGCCAGCCTAAGATTACATAGGAAAGTGTAAGTCAGCTTGGGCTACAGCAAGACCCTACCTCAAAAAAATATATATATCAGAGATATTGTGAGGTGTCGTGGTTCACACCTTTAATCCCAGCATTTGGGAGGCAGAGGCAGAAAGACAGCAGTGACTTTGAGGCCAACCTGGAACTACAGAATGAGTTCCAGTTAAGCCTGGCCTAGAGTGAGACCTTGACTCAAAAAACAAACAAAAATAAAAATCAGAGATAAAATCCACAGTGTTTGTAAGGAGTGGAATTTGGAGTCAGCCCCATATGTACCAGACATTGCAATGGAAGCTCACTGGCACTGAGTTAGTGCATCTTCAACATGGAGCTTAAATATCATCACTTCCCAGAAGGTTTTCCTGACTTCCCCTCTTGGGCAGCATTTCTCTTAATGAACAAACAGGTCTAGATTGTAAACTAAATAATATGTAGAATCTTTCTCTTCCACTGGGCTTTGAATTTCTTGTTGGAGATTTTTTTATCACAGTTTTCTTTATTTACCATGATGGCTCAGTAAAGGCAAAGCCATTGGACAATTTGGGGACAACTTGATGACTTGTTTACAGCACCATTGTTCAATGCACTGGCCATGTACCACTCAGGGTGAACCCTACAGTTTTTAAATATCAATTTTTCAAGCTTCTGCTAAACATGAGAACTAGGCACCATCATGTTTCATATACTGTTACAACCTCATACAGAAGTAAATAAACATAAACCATGAAGAAGAATGAAGTGTTGTAGATATCTGGCCAAGAGTGGAGTACTTCTATGAAACCTTATATATCAGATCACGTGTGAGAGATGAGAGGGAAATGAATAAAGGAAAATGAGTAAAGAAAGTCTCTTAGACAGGGAATAGCAAGTATCACTATTTTTAAAGGCCCATGAAAGAGTAGCATGCTAGAGTAGTTTAGACTACTGAATCTCAAGCTATGAAGCACAATTCAGAGAGAAAGAGAGAGGCCAGGCATGGAAAGATTCAGCAGGGAGAATATGAATGCTTTGGACAACATGACAGGTGGTTTAAATTTTGCCCTGAGGGCTGTGGAAACCCTTGATGAAGTTTAATCATAAAAGTGGCATAATGGCATTTGTGTGAAAACACCACTTCTACTGTAGTATTGTTATTCACATCATAGGACTGAGTAGAGTATTCAGGAATGACATTTAAGACATGTAATTAGTAAAAAAAAAAATTGTTGATAGCAAGGGGAGAGATGATAACTCAAAATGCATTAAGAATTGTAGAATGGATCCTAATGTAGGATGGAAAAGTGCTAGGGAGTAGAGGGGTCAAAGGTGCCTGGCATCTAATTGAACATATTCCTTCCACTAACATGATCTGAGACTCACATCTAGGGACACCTAAGAGTGCTCAAACTTTTCTGGCACTCTGGGGTCCTCTGATATTTGTAAAGGTGGCTAAGTAGATTCTATGCCTCCAAGTGATTTGTCAGTACTCTGTGTATGAAGCTAATAGATATGTATTCTCAACAAGATTTGACCATGAGAAACTAGTTGACCTGCATGGATAATAGATTGGTCATGCCCTGAAAACCATAACCAGTATGCATGACAACAACTGAATGGGGATGTGAAGTGTGTATGTCTGGACCTACCTATAAGTCTTCTCTCTCCTCCACATAAGAAAAAAAAAATGCTGTGCTGTCCTGACAACTTGAGAATGTACAGACATGTAGTATTACTTGAACTTTCTGTTTGACAAGCTAAGGATAGTTTTTTATAATTAATAAAAAAGAATCAAAGTTTGGAGCCATTTTTACAAGTATTCCACTGACTTTTGTTAGTTATTTCACCTATGTCAAAATAAATAGATTTATAAGGTAGTGATAAATTGCTGATCTGTTTAGTATAAAAAATTACTACAGATGATGCATTGTTGTGATAAAAGGTGAGTTAAAGTGAATTTTGAAAGTAGTGCTTGTGAACTGTCAAGTGACAACAATCAATTAAAGGTGTTTACTAATAGCCTCCCCTGCTTCACCAAGTTGTCAGATAAATTAGAAAGTAATTGAATGTCTGATTCATTTGGGCCAAATGCTTTTTATTTCTCATTATTGTCCATTGTGAAAATTCTTAAACTCAAATAGAATTAGCTCTATCACTTTAAATAATGTAGAGACTTCAGGTTTCTTAATCTTCCCCTGCCCTACATTTAGACCTTTTATCTATTTTCAGTTAATAGTAACAGGAATAAAATGCATCTGAGTCCAAGAACATATTTGATGGCTTTTCAGTGTCATATAGTCAGCCATGGCAAATCTTATTCAAGTTTAGCAAAGTAATTTTTGGTAATAGGTAACTGACTTCCGTAAGTAATCAACAATATTGAAAGGCATTCAATTTTCATAATCGTGGAAATAAGACATGTTTACGTACATGTTTGTATGTATATTTAAATAGATAGATATCACTCAAACATAAATGCATATTTAGATGTAAATAGAATTATAGAATAAGGGTGAATTTTGATCATTCTAATAGCTTTGGATGAAGGTATCACAGAGAGCCACTCTGATTTTGAATAGCCTGCTTCACGTCCAGGACTGGCCAGTTCCTGTGTAACCTCAAGCAAGTTACTCAACCTATTAACACTTTGGTATTTCCTATAACAAGTGACTTGGTAATATCTCCCTATGGCATGGTGGCAAACAAAAGAAAATCATATGCAAAAATCTAGACCACCCTACATGTTCACTCTTATCTATTAATATGAAGCTTATGTATGCATACACTTTCTAGGCCTTGTGTGTTTAGAAGATGCCATTGTTGGCATAACTTCAGACAATGAATCCACAGTGAAATAAAGTAGCAAATACATACTTCTGTTTATAAATATTCTCTTTCCTCGTGCACATGTGTTGCATAAATCTATATTTGTGGTAAATGATAAACCTTTTGTAAGCATTTTAAGTGTGTAAATGGAATCTAAGACTATGTTTACAGACTTAGCTAGTAAAATAACCTAGTACTGTTTGCAGCTCTTTTTTTTCTTTTTTTCCTTTTTCCTGACTCACTAGAAGCTCCAGGCTATGAAAGCATGGACAAATTTATATTTTCTTTTCAGTAGCTTACAAATGTAATACTTGCTTCTAATTCTCTATTATCTTCTCCAAATGGTTTAATAATCCAGACTTTCAGCTTCTGCATAGGATATAGGGAACAGCTATTGCATTATCCTTTTTTTTATTTTTATTTTTTTAAAAGCTATTGCATTATCTGTGCATTAGAACCAACATTGCCTTTGGAAGCATATCCTCTTCTGTTGTAGGACTATACTTCACCCCTGCCAATCATGTTATTTTGGGGAAGACTGACAGTCATAACACCCGTACTCATCCAGATGATCAGTCTAGAGCTACTCATTGGGAATTACCTGGAAAGATCCTATAAATAAAAACAAAAATAAATAAATAAGTCCTGCATAGACTAGATTAATCTGAGCCTCAGAATAGAGTATGTAAAATTTTTCATTTCAAATTCTGTGCAAGAAGTTTATGTACACTTTGGAAGATGCCCCCTGGGCTAAACCAAGCTCATCAAAGTGCTTCTCAAATTTTTCCACTTTGGAATATGGAGATAAAGACGAGTAGCATTTTTGATGAATAAAATGTGAGATAGGAGGCAGAAGAGTGGTTGATACATGGATTTCTTGTTGAATATTTAGGGGGCAGTCCTGTCTGAGATAGTGAGGTTTCCTGCAGAAGAATGATAGACACAAGATTAGAGAGAAGGGATTAAATAAAAGCATCTAATTCCCATGATCAGCCAGGAATCAACCAGATTCCATCCCTGATCTTACAATGACCCTTCCATTAAATTCTTATAGCCAGACTGGTTCAAATCACACATTTGTAACTTGCCAAAAATAACATTATACAGATATATGTTGGAATTTAGCTATCAGTGTGCTGAATTTAGCATACTTGAGGGGGATTCTTTCAAACAGCTGTTTATGGTATCATCTTAATATTTCTCAGGCAACTCCTTGAAGGATTGCTTTAACAGAAGCAAGCCTGTTCCTATGCTCTGTCGCTCTGCTTCTGTTGGAGATGTAGTCATTGCTTCTATTGGAGCTCCCACTTTGATGTGCCCCTACCTAATGCTCTCAAAAGTGGCTAAACAGATATCCCCCATCCCTGCCAGATCTTGAACTCTGAACCTTGAAAACTGTAATTTAAGTAACTCTTTGCTATTTTTAAGTTAGTTTCCCCAAGTATTTCATTGTAGTAACACAAAAGTGATTGGTATGTTGCCATACTTAGATTCTTCACCTTTTTAACATGCAAATCACACCTCTTACCACTGAGATAGGATTGTAAAGCACAGTTAGCCAATAGAACAGCATTGACAGATTTCCTGTAACCTTAATGACCCACAGCTCACATATATGATCTTCGTAAGGCAATAGCTCTTTTTCAACTTCCAGGAATAAAAGAGTAATACAAGACAAAATTAGTAAGTAAACAGAATAGCTAGTGACAGGCCTATGAATTTAGATCTCCATTGTCTAAAAACTTTTCTTACTTGAGAACTTGCAGGCCTTTGTATCCTCTTGCAGTGTTAACCATTGGACTCAGATGTCAGGCAAAATATTCTTTAGAAATATAAAGAAATCTTTGGGGTCATTAATCTAAGTATTCTTTAGATGTAAGCATCAAAGTCTCAGGATTTAGACGTGCCTAGTAAACATACCTCAAAGGGCTGATTTAGATGAATCGACCAGAAATGCATTTAAGCAGAAATTCAGCTGCTGACTCCAAACTTCTCCATTTATAAGTAGCTTCCAGCTGAGTTATCTTCCCTCTCCCACTGCAGAAACCTGTGTCACCAGATTATTAACAAGTTCTCTCTTCTAGTTCACTACTCTGAACCTTACTGCCCTCACATCACCTAAACTGGCTAATATATCTCCTTCTGTGAGTCACTTTATGACATCATTTTTTATTTAATTCCTGAGTTTCACCTGGCACATCCAATGCTTAGGCAGTCACCAGCACTTGTAACTCCAGACTTGCAAAGGGGAATAGAGACCAGAAAATCTCCTCCTACCCTCATGAAACACAGCAGCAAACTCCAGTATCATAAGAGATGCTGGGTAAAAAAATCAGAATTGGCAGAAGAGCAATGGAACCAGACACAGGAAGGATTTGCTCCAGCCACCACAGGCAACTGCACCTCCACCACAAAGGAGCACTTGGAGCACTGCAAGACTACATACACACACACCCCACATACTATCACAAACATACACATTTATTTCATTTATAGTTTTTGAGGCTGGGATGTCCAGGAGCATGGTACTAGCACCTGATAAGGATCTATTGTCATATGGCAGAAGTCCAAGTGTGAGCATGCAAGGTAGAGAGGGGATAAAAGGGGGCCCAACCTGTAGCAAATCCACTCTTGCAATAACTGACCCTCTTCTGTTGTAATAGCAGTTATCCATCCTTGAGAAACGTGATCTTTTCTATTTTGCTTAGACATTCTCTTGCTTTTAAGAGAAAGAGAGAGAGAGAGAGAGAGAGCACAATTTCGTAGAGTATTAGAGAGCTTAGAGGAGGTGATAGGGCACAGGAAAGTAAAGATTATAGAAATACTAACAGGCAGGGCTGTGAGTACTCAGTGGAGGAAATGAGTAGTTATGGCCAGGAGGTGAAGAAAGAGACTGTGGATTACAGTTCTCTGTGGTGTCACTCATGTTAGTTCAATTCCTATATGCTAGTATTTTCTCATGTAATAAGTTTCTTTGATCTACATTGTGGGACCTCTGTGCCTTTCCATGTTTTGTTTTGTTTTGTTTTTGAGAATGTGAATATGCTTCTGTGCCTTGCTTTTCACTGTTGGTATTAGTGTCAACTGGTCCAGCTGCTATGAAATCAATGTGGAAATTTCTCAAAAAGCTAAAAACTGAACTTTTACTTTTAAAGGCCTCACTTCTTGATACTGGTACAGAGTCAATTAAATTTCTACATGAGTTTTAGAGGTGGTATTAAAATAATAGCGAAGAGACTTATATAAGAATAACAGATCTCTGTCATGACCAAATCGAGTTTTGTAATCACAGGAACCGATCTTCATGGTTTATGTCAACAATGTGAGGGGGGCTAGGAAGGTTTGATGAGAAAAACTGATCTGGATATCCTGAGAGCACAGAACTATGGTGGAAGTTCTGGATCCTGAGAATAGTAGAAATAGCAAAGATGCAGTAAACAGTATTGAAAAATCCATTGTGACATTGGGATTACTAGATTTTTAGGTATTGAGAAATGATAAAAGCTGAAGACTTGTGCTTTTTGTTTCTTTGGAACTGAAGAAGTCATAATTGATTTGGCTATATCTTCTTGTATCTCAGCTATCATGCTAATAGAAAAACATAACCTGTCATTGTTAGTACTTTACTTTCTAACAATTCATCCATGTGTATAATTATCCTACAGTTCTGTGTTGTTACTCATATACAAGGATAAATGCATTTTTTGTGGTCATTTATCCTCATGAGTAACTGCTGTGAAACATATTGTCCCTCTCTGAGCTGTTACTTCCAGTCTGCCAGTGTCCACTTCATTTTTACCATCTGGGGGACATTTGTTGTTATCTTTGCATTGATCTTTCCCCACCATGTTTCTCACCCCCTAGAGTTTGGTTTGAATGTTTCCCTGCCCAAACATGACCTAGTTGTTTGTTGGAAGCTAACAGGACTATGAACTTTAGGAGTAAGCCCTTGTTCATATAGGCTAGTTAACATATCATACTCCAATAGACACCATGTCTGGTGAATATGCAACCTATTCTAGTATCACTGTGGTAACATCCACAATTCTTAGAATTCTGAGGCTGAAGCCCATCCATTTCCATAGGCAAAAAAGTAAGGAAGCTTGTATCTAGGAGCTGGGAGGCAATTTATGACCATAGATAGTGCCTGCTTCTCAATGAAGCTAGCATTATCAAAAAACAGAATAGATAAATAGGATGAGAAAATAGTGTTGCTGACAACTTGTGATTACAATGATCTCTGAAACCTTCTGTCTGAATTTTTGTTACAGAAGAAAATGGTAACACCCTTCATTATGTTATCCAGTTTTAATTAATGGTTTCTTTTATTATTGGCAGCTAAGCAAAACCCTAAGTGATATAATAAGTCAAACAAATATAAGGAAATCAATTAGGGCTTTAATATCTTAGGCATGCCTCAAAATATTTCTCTGAATTTTTTTTCATTCCTGTTTTGTTCCATCCCCCCCCCCCAACCTACACTCCCCAGCTGCCCATTTGGGAACTTCATTATGATTGCCTCCTTCACAAGAATTTTTTGCCTGTGCAGGACTACTTCTTCCTTCTCTATATAACTGTTATTTTTTTTCTTAAAGGCTTGGGCTTTATAAAAAACAAAAAAGCAAAGAAATCTTTGTATTCTGCTTCCGAGTTTTAATAATGTCACTCCTTACCTCACCCCACAATGAATACCTGCTTCCATGTAGAAAAAGGAAAGGAAAAACACAGAGAGAAGATACAAAGCATTGGTTTCTGGATTTAGTGCCTATCCATACAGAGATGCATAGTAGAAAAACATGGAAGTTATTTTAAGAGTTTGAGAGACAGACTATCTGAGCTTAAATGCTTATATTTTTCCCTTTACCTTGATAAGCTTGATATGTTTTAATCTTTCAAATTATGTATTCATGGAGAAAATGAATGTATGTATGTGTTATGCAAGTGTAGATAGGCATACGAATCTCTATGGTGATTTACTGATTTTAAAGTTTTAAATATTTGATCTATACAGATGCAGGTTAAAGAATGCACATATGGAAGAATACGACATAACTTTGTTTTTAATTCAAGATGACCAATCAGTTTTACTGATCCTAAAATTGTCCTTTGTCCTATTACTCTCTTTCTGTTTATTCTTCCTATAAAATCAGACCCTTTCAGATTTTGAACACTTCTGTTTGAAAGGCCTTTCTAATGTTGATTTAAGTTTTGTTCCAGTAATTTCTACTAAACTATTTTTGCCAATATAGCAAAGTATTTTTGAGAATAGTAATTTAGCATGCAATCCAATTATGACTTTAACAAATATCAGAATTGTGAATCTTGCAAATCACTCCCCCGCTTCAGTGTTCACATCTGTGAAAGTGGTATTATAGACATGCCTGCCTCAAAGGGTGCTTTGAGGACTAGATGAATTACTAAGCATGAAAGGAAGTTTTTTGGAGTGGTGTGTGGTGTGACTCTAATGATCATTTTACAATAGTTTTTCTTATCATTAGTACAA
Organism: Dipus sagitta; assembly: GCA_036346955.1. Lineage (NCBI taxonomy): Eukaryota > Metazoa > Chordata > Mammalia > Rodentia > Dipodidae > Dipus > Dipus sagitta. Next base: position 169,305,166 of record CM070772.1, on the reverse strand, counting down.
GTTGAGCTGCTCTTCATGTGAAAGCCCCCGAGAAACTAAGAAATGCCTTCTTTCCTCTCTTGAAACTTTTCTGAATCACCCCTTCATTCCTCAGTGATTTCTCTTGTGGCCTTTTCTACTTGGCAATGTTCCTGATTATTATTCCTCAACTAATATTTCCTCTCTTTTGGGACTGGAGTAATTGCTCAGTGATAAGAGCATTTGCTTCACACATGTGAAGACCTGGGTTTGATCCTCAGCACTAAAAAATTAAAAAATGATTTATTTAAAGATCTGTGTTGAATACCCTCCGTGGGCACCTGGGATTCATGGTTTCTTGATCATTTCTTCTGTGACAAGTGTGTAAGATGGTACTGTTGGGCAGTGAGAGTGTTTGACATCAGGGAGCTTAAGTTAGAAGGTAGCAGCACATGTGAATGAGCATTGTTATCTCAGCATAGTTCACGGTGGTGTGCAGGCAAGACTTGTCATCCTTGTGTTCTGCACCATAATGTTTCCATAGCAAATGTCTAGAAAATAAGAGAAAATGCATCCCTTCTTACTGACAATGCAGTAATAAAATAAAAATCCAAGCTTTTGTATCGGGTTGATATTAAATATCAATATTTCTTAGTCTGTGGTATGTTTCTCTGTATCTGCAGTCAGTGATAAAATACCCAAGGCAAAATAATCCATAAAGAGTTTTATTTCTGCTTCAAGATTAAATTCATGTCAGTGTTCTTTAGCCTCTGCCTCTCCAAGTATGTTAATTTGGGCATAGACTGGCTTGAACCTGAGCTGTTTCAACAGCAATTATAACATGCTTTGCAACATAGTCTGTCTCATTTGGCAATGCCTCAAGAAGGTTCTGAGGTGAGCTGAACAAATCCTTTTCCATCACTTTAATATTCAGAAAGATTGCAATACACTACTTTGCTTGAATAACCTATGCATCTCTGACTTGGCTATTCTGAATTAATTTTTCCAAGTATGCAGAAAATATAACTCTCCCTTGGAATATGCAGAGATTGGTTGCTAGAGACCTACAGATATCAACATTTGAGGACACTTATTATACCACATATCCATAGCAACAAAAACAGCATGGTACTGGTATAGAACCAGTCATGCTACACATAATAAGATATAGCAGTTCTTGAGCCCAAGACCCAGCACCTAGCCTGAGTCCCTGGCTAGAATAACATTGTGTTTTTTTTTTCTTTTTTTTTTTATCAACAATGGTGTTAAAAAAGAAAGAAAGAAAGAAAGAAGAGTACTGGAGAAAAGAATGCCTATTTAAAAAATGGTACTAGGAAAACTGGGTAATCACATGTAGGGAAGTAAAACTAGATCCATATCTCTCACCCTGTGCAAAAAATCAATTCAAACTGAATCAAAGACCTTAATGGAAGATCCAAAACCTCTGAAACTTCCAGAAGAAAACATAGATCAAATGGTTGAAGATATAAGCATAGGCAAGGCTTCCTGAAAAGGGATCTTAGGAAATAATTCTAAGAATTGACAAATACAGTTACACAAAATTCAAAAGATTCTGTACAGCAGAGGAAATAAACAGAGAAAAGACTATAAGATGGGAGGAAGCCTTTGCCATCATACATCTTTCAGTAAATTCATATCTAGATTATATAAATAACTAAAAACCCACAAAAACAAATAATTCAAACAATAACTATACAAACAAAATGAACACATTCATCTGAAAAGATGAAGTACATATGGCCAACAAATATGTTAAAGATGATCAACATTCCTGAACATCAGGGAAATCCAGATTAAAACTTCACTAAGATTTTATATTGCCCCATCAGGATGGCTATCATTAAAAACACAAATAGCAAATACTGTTGAAGATGGTAGGGGGTGGGGAGAAACCCCTGTACACTGCTGGTTGGAAGGTAAACTAAAATAAACTAAAACAGTTACTATGTCAGCATGGAACAAGTCAGCATGGAGTTTCCTAAAGAAAAAAAAAGAAAGAAAGAAGGAAAAGGAAAAAAATAAAAGTGGTATATGATCCAGCATTACTTCCCCTGGGAATATACTCAAAGGAATTGAACTCAGAATACTACAGAAACACCTGTTTATCCATGTTTACTTTTCATTAGGGCCAGGTTAAGGCATTAGCCTATATGACCATTAATAGATGAGTGGATTAAAATGTTATATATCCACAAAGGAGTTTTACTCAGCCATAAAAAAGAATATCATTTCCAGAAGAATGGAAGAAATTAGATATTATCATATTAAGTGAGGTAAACCAGCCCCCCAAAATACACATATTGTATGTTTCTTCTCACATGTATAACCTAGAATGCACACACACACACACATAGATGACATGAAAATAGAGGTGGGATAAATTTGAACTCGGAGGAGGACAAGCACATATAGAACTGTTATCACAAATCCCATTGCTTTGTACAATGGATATACACTAAGGTGATTTATTTTTTAAATTTCAAATAATCAATCCCCTTAACTTAAAATTACATGGTATTTTTTTATATAACCTATCTATACCCATTCATATACTTTATCTTTTTTAGTTTCAATGGTGAAACTTTCTTATACCAAAGTAGACACCGTAACAAGTTTCCATGCTTGCATTCACTTGCAACCATTAGCACATTGCCATTTGTTAATTGTTCCCCTCTTAAAATATATTTCCTATAAATATTTTTAAATTATCACAATGCATTGTTACTGTACCTGACAAGTTTCAAAAATTCTTTGAAATCATCTCATACACAATTTTCCACGCCTGACTAAGCAATCTAAAAAAAGAGAGAGAAAAGAAAATTATGTCAGTTTATTAAGACAAAACCAAGAATGTTCCTCTGGAATCTTTCTTTGCCCTTTGCACTCATCCATTATGTTTTCTTTCTGCTTAAAAAAAAAGTTTGATTTTTTATTTAAAAAATGTTTGCACACATAGACTCTCCCACCCCTCCCCAATTCTTTTTTTTTCAAGCCTCTTTTCTTTTTTTTTTTTCATTTTTATTTTTTATTTTATTTTATTTTTTACAATCAGTTTGGTACCATTATTAGGCTCACCCATGACCTACCCCATCCCCTTGGCCCCTCCTTGTTGAGGTATACAGGTCATGCCTTGTGGAGTTAGCCCACAGTTATGGATAAGGTAAATGTCTCTGCATATCATGACCCAACATGTGGCTCTGACATTCTTTCCGCCCCCTCTTCCGCAAAATTTCCCTGAGCCATGTTGGGTTTGCTTCAGTGATGAGGTGTTGGGGGGCTCTGAGGCTCTGGCTCTCTGATTTTGTAGGAGTTGATTTTTCTCTGTGCTGATCTCCTTCCCCCTTGTGCTGGTATCCGGTTCATCAGGAAAACAGCCCCCTTGCTTGTTTCTCCAATTTTTCAAAAGTATTATCCACCTTGACCAAGTGGGATTCATTCCAGGAACACAGGGGTGGTTCACCATACCCCTCCCCAATTCTGCTGAGAGTCTTTGGTGGGGTTATTGATGTTCAATGTGGGGACCATTATGCCTCAGTCTCTGCAGTGGTGGGGGGAATATAGTGTGTAGGGCTATTCCTACACACACTGAGCTCTTACAATCTTTCTACCTCCTCTTCCACGATGTTCCCTGAGCCTTGGCAGGAAGATAGGGATCAAATTTAGTGTTGCTTTCTCTGCAGACTCTGGATCTCTGATTTAATGAGGTTTGAGTGACTACAATGTCTGCCCCCATTTCTTTTCCTGATACTGGTTTTCAGGCTAGCCATGAGAACAGTATTCCTGTCACTACTTCCCCTGTAATATCTTCTGGGCCCATGCAGATGAAGTGGAGATGACCCATCTCAGTGGAGATAGTTGACTCTCTCTTCTTGATGTATTGATGTACCTTGTTCTCACCCCTGTTCTCATCCATCTGTAAGACAGCACAGATTCTCCAACCAAAATTGGTAACAGTTTTAATAAAGGGAGATAAACCTAATTACTAGGGAGATAAACCTAGTTATTAGAGAGATATATTGATTTGTATATCCACTCTTCTTAGTTGAAAGAGTAGTGGAGGTTCTCTCAAGAGCTTACTGGTTTCCTGTTCTAGGGAGTCTGGCTTGGTTCCAGAACCGGATGTGAATTTTCCCCCACTGGGTGGGTCTTAGGCCCATCTGTCAGCAGTTGGCTATGTTGTTGATGTTTTAATGAACTTTTTTCCTTTAGTAGAGGTTTGAAGGACTGGCCCAGGGCCCTGAACATAGGAGAGACTGGAGAGGCAAGCAGGTGGGCACTGCAGGCTCCCCCCATCAGAGGAAGGCTTTCTTCTCCCTATTACTGCCTGTCTTCCAGTGGTTTCAGTTCTGTGGAGTGGGGGGAGGGTAGTTTCATTACATGTGTCTAAATGTGTATACACAGATGCTACACATTATAAAGATGCATGTACAGTTTAGTGATATATTGTGTATGTATGTGTAGGTTTTGGGGATCTGAACTCAGATGTGGGTAATAAACACTTTACCAACCGAGCCACCTTCTCAAGCCCTAGGCTTTTTTGTTTGTTTGTTTGCTTGTTTGTTTGTTTTTGTTTAATTTTCTTGTTTTATTTTTAATGACTCTTCTCTGGACTTTGCTCAGTCTTTTATGGAACCCATGTTAACATTCATTGGTCAGTTGTAATACTTAATACATTGCAAATACTGGGTAAATAGCTGTATCACATCCTTTCATACATAAGGAAAAAGTGGTGTGTTCATGTTTGATACAGAAACAAATTGATTTTCTAAGTGTTTTGGATACACAGTTTGTAAATCTGTGGGTAGGGGAACCTTGAAAACAGAGAGGTGACTATATTCTGGAAATCTGAAGCTTGTTAAGTTCATTCATTAAACTACATTTTGTGTTCCTCCTTTCAACTGCTTTTTGAAGTCATTTTATCATATCTATCTCACAAATTGATGCATAAAGTGATTGACTTGTATAAGGATACACAGCTAGGAAGTAACAGAGAAGAAATCTGAACTGAGGGTGACTCAAGTACACAATTTCACAAAGGACATGCTGTACAGTTTTAGTGTTTTTCTGACTTCCCTAATTGTCAGTGCTCAGGGTTATTTCCTATAGCATTATGATTTTTTTCCTTTGTAAAGCTTGGTATTTAAACAGCTGGTAGGAGGAAGCTTTACTCTGGATTCCTCTGGGATGTTTCCCAACTTGAAGATGGTTTGCACTTTCACTCAGTGGGGAGGAAGTATAATGATTAGAATGATTACTAAGTGCGTAATCAGTTACTTTTTAATTCACAGGGTTCCAAATTAATGAACTAGTGTTAAAAGACTATGCATCATTCTTGGAATCCTGAGATAGGAAATTGAATATTAACACAGTCCACATTCATAAAGCATAATTTGTAGCCCCATGTAGATTGAACCATATGACAGAAATACTCATTCATTCTTTCTGCTTATTTTATGTCAGGTGCCTCACATACAACAAATGTTTTAGCTGACATGGCTTCTGTGATCAAATTAATGAAACATCTGTTGATAATAACTTTCAGAACAAATTGGTGTTTCCCGAACTTGTTTGAGCTTACAAAAATAAAAACAAACAGATAAAAAAAAAACACCTGTAATAATGAGCACAAGATGTACCAGCAACATACTTCACACACACACACACACACACACGCACGCACGCACGCACGCATGTACGCGCACACACACACACCCTCCCTGATCTTGTGACCTGATATGTACACCCTCCACTATGGCTGAAACCTCATTTACAGAAAACAGATTTTGGATAAATATGTGGAACTTTGTTTTCTTTTCTTTTTAATGGTTGTGCATTTTTTAAAAGTGCAGGAAGGGAAATGAAATAACCATACTGAGGTGGTTTCACATGAAGCATCTCAAAGCTGCATAGTTTCAAAACCTCAAGAGAAAGCTGAGCCTCTTACATATTTATAAGCCACTCCTGAATTGCCAGGCCCCAAGCCACCACAGAACTTTCCTGCCATCTGCGAAACTGCCACAACCTACACAGTCACAGCCAAAGAATGCTCCAAGCCAGAAACTCGGTGATTCTCATCACAAGCTCTGTCTTGCCTGCGCTGTGACCTCGGTCTGGTTAGAATGAACTGCGGAGTGCACTGAGGTATTTATACGTCTGCTGTGGCTCTCACCTCAGGTCTGCATTCATCATCAGAGTTCCTTGGGCAGTCCAGAATGCTTAGTAGAAATGCTATAGAACAAACACATTGAGATAGTTCTAGCTCCTGCTTTAGGTGAGGGGAGTAAGTGGAACAAATATCCAATATCCAGCAATTTTGAACCTACTGTTTTATTGATTCTGACTGGAAGTGCACTAAATGTTTATGGGTGCTGTTACCTACTTACACGCTATAGAGAGGACTCCAGAGATTAGGCATTGACTGCACACACAAACGAACTTTTAATCAACTGCAAACTTCCTGACACAATATTTCCTGTCATATGTTAGTTGGAAATCTGAGTTCTAGACAAATCTCTCCTCTTCATTATTTTGCCTTATATCTCACTGTTAATATTTTTCTCATTGTACCTCTAAAATACTAAAACTATATCCTTTATTTCTTCAGAAAATATTTCGTTAAGTGGACTTAGTAGTTTTTAATATATTATTTCTTTATAACACACAAGCAATGATGATGGTAATAACAGCTCCTAAATATTTAGTATGTGTTAAAGACCCCTGTTATTTTATTTAAGTTCTACAGTAAGCAACTAGTTAGCTTTAATAATCCCCACTTTGAAAATGGGAAAACTGAAAAAGTTAAGTAACTTATAATTATTTTGTCTTGCTTTATTTAATTGATGGATTGATTAATTAAGTAATTTAACCTTGCTGAATCAGACACTTACTCATTAATGCAGGCTGGCCTGGAACTCACTATGTAGTCCACATGGTCTGGAACTTGTGATAATTTTCCCACCTCAGCCTCCTGAGTTTTGGGATTGCAGGTATGAGCCACAACATTCAACATTAACTTGGGTCTAATAATCATACTTTTATTAAATAATAGAGCCAGAATCTACTAGAAACTATCTTGATTAGATAAAATTATGAATGGTAGAGCTCATTAAAAGCGTTACATAAATGAAAACAGTGGGGTCTAGAAGTGAAGTAAATTATCCCGTGTACAGCGTTTGTATTAAAAAAGCCACAGACAGAGAAAAAAAAAATCACCGAATGGTTTATATACCATAGCCCATTTTGTTTTCGTTTTATAGTCTCATCTTGGCATTACTACCTTTTCAACCAGAAGCACTTACTGACCCTATGAAGTTAGCTGCTGTGTTCTATCAATGCCAATTCTCAAATCCACCTGTTTATTCCAAACAGACTCTCTACTTCGGACCACCGTCATCATTCATGTGGATTATAGCAATCAACTACTGAGAAGTCGCCCAGTGAATTACCCACACTGTTACTAGTCTTTCTTAAAATTAATCATGACTGATAGTCAGTCCTCTATACATAGTATTCAGAAAAATATTCTTGGCCCAACACCAAAACTTTACATGGTTTATAGTCACCGAAGTTCTCAGTTCATTCCTTATCACATCCCTGCGTCTTTACTCCAGGAGCATGGCATCTGAAATTCATGAGCTTCTGTGTTTCTCACTCTTCTTCCCTGATGCTCTTCCTCATGCCCACACACTGCCAGATTGATGCTTGCCATGGCTAATCCAGAAGTTTAGGCATTAACTCCTTCTATGAGGCTTCCCTGACTTCCCCTAGCTCTCAGGTTCCATTGTTTAGCGATTTAAAGACCTCTTCCAAGGATTACTGGCCCTTATAAAGTTCATATAAATTAATCTCTCTCTCTAGCTGTTCAAAATAATATGAATATACAGATTTTTGAGTCCATCAAAGAAAGAGTATAGCTGAGCATGGTGGATCCCACCCATAGCTCTTAAATTTGGAAGGTATAAGCAAAGGGTTATGAATTCAAGGCTACATAGCAAGTCTGAGGTCAGCTTGGGCTATATAAAATGCTATCTTAAAAGTCAAAATGAAACAAAAATAATATAAAAACTGTATAATTGAGGAAATAGAAAAAAATGCCTTACTTTTCAATTCTTCCAAATTTGCATAGCCACTCAGGGTATAAATTTTCACCCAAGCATGTTCTGTTAGAGCCACATTTCTTCAGTCAGCCAGTGAATATGTATGTGTTAAGCACCTCATGAATTCTGTTCTAGTACATATAGAAGTGAACAAAGAAATAATCTTTAGCCTCAGATATATTATATTTTAGTATAGGAGACAAAATGATCTAACATAAATAGTATATTCTATTATGGTAAGTGCTATGGGTAACAAACTGTGGCAGAAGCTGTGCGGATTTCTCAGTGGTTAAAGGTACTGGCTTCCAAAGCCTGGCAGCTTACATTCAATTCACAAAAGTCATCTATGTAGGCCAGATACCAAAAGATGGCAGAAATATCCGGTGTTTGCAGCAAGAGACCCTGGCATGTGCATGTGTGCCCCCTCCCACACACACATGCATACACAAGTGCAAATAAGTAAATAATTTTAAAACCTAGGGAAAGATTTTTTGCTTACTTTAATAACCGAATGGGTTTTTTAAATATTTATTTCTCCCGAAATGGCAATTGTCATTCAAATTGACCATTGCCTTGGACTTCAGTCACATCGGTAAAGGGGGAGGAGTAGAAATAGGAGGTGTTACCCTTGGAAAACTGTCAAGACATTCCCCAAATATGTGTAGTATAAGATTGTAGCAGATCTCTTCTAAGAGTAGTTGGTTAACTTCAGACCAAGAAGGAAAAAAAAAAAAAAAAAAAAAAAAAAAAAAGACAGGGAGAGAGAGAATTAAGAGGGAAGATTTTTGGAAAAAGGACATAGTGGTTGAATGATAGAATTCCATTTTAGCTAGCCTGGAGCCACCTTTGAATAGTAGATGTGAAGCACTGAATCTACTTTCTTGCAGCATTGGGACTGGGAATTAAAAAGTCAAAAGGCCATGAAGATGAGTCCTGCTGGGTGTTAAGAAGATAACCATTGAATATGAATGACTATGCTCCAGAGCATTGTGAAAGACTGACTGAATATGCTGACCGCTGTTGTTCCTGCCCTCTGAGTCCTCATAGATTTTCAGACTTTGAGAGATAGCAGACCATACATCACATTGACATTATCTTCCTTTATCTGTGAAGCTAAAAAAAATCATATACTATGAGATAGACTATGTGGCCACTGTGAGGCAATAGTTATGAGAAGTATCTGTTCCTTCCTCATCAGGGAGATTCTATCTGTGTCTTTGGTTGCATCAGGAACTCTTCCTAGCTGTTGCCATAACACTAAAGCACGTATCACTCTGTACCACCAGGGCCTCTTTCTCATCAGTCTCCTGTACCTTCCTTCTGCTAAGTTAGTGTTCATTGAGAGAAGTATCCTTTGTGCTAAATTCCCAGCATCTTCCCAAGCGAAGGCACATAGTAACAAATCCAGGAAGTAAAGGAGGAAAATTGTGTGTATCAAGAGATCCTCTACCACAAACTCAGGTATAGATCTAGAGAAGATTGACACCTAATTCACTAATATAATTTTTATGGATTTTCACAGGTGAGGGAAATAGACTTACCCAGGGTCAACACAACTCAAGGATTAGGACAAGAACTATTATACCCTCACATAATTCTTTTTCTGGAAGGAAATTTATGATTGTGAAATACACTAAGAAAAGATATCCTCTTTTGAACAATCAAAATGATCACTTATGATGCATTTTAATGAAAATGAGCTACTTTCAGTTTAGCTACATATATTTTGTAACATAGTAATTTTCATCAATGATTCCAGACCAAAATCCAATTTAACAGAGAATTATTTTTTATTATTTATATATTGCATTTCCTATGGCTCAAACTGGCTGTTTAAAGATATTTCTACTTTCACTAGTTTCTTTATCCCTACCTGAGGAAATGATGCGTCTTCAGGTATACCTCCTAAACTGAAAACATCAAAAATCAAATGGAATATATTTCTTCCTCCAGCTGCAATGGAATGTTCTTCAATTCCCTTGAAGATAAGAAGACTTCAATTTCTCTCTTACTCTTTGGAAACACTCTGGTTTTTACTTTTTAGAAATATTCTGATATCTGACCTCATGTTATCACTCTATCAGAGGAAAGACATTTGAGGTTAAAATGTCCCTTCAAGTCCCCTGCATGCCTGTCTATGCCACAGCTAAACAACCAAATTTTAGTTATTTATTTCTATTCATGCCTTTTTAAAACCAATTTTCAAGATATTTGCTATGACCGTTGATCTAAGGCAATCATCTTCTAATGAACTCTTTTAAATGCAGCTCTTCTTTAAAGATGTCCTGGCTATTCGCTTGGCCCTGATAATTTTGATTTCATTTCTTGCTTCTGTTTAAGACTCATACATTGAATGTATAAGATGTCAAAATGCTCAATCTGCTGAAATGCCATTTCCTCTGCTTTTTTGGCCCTGACTATTCCTCAAGTTTTAATTATCTCTTACTTCCTCAGACTGTCAGTGACCTTCCTATGTAAATTAAGTAACCCTTTGTTTTTATTCTTGGTGATATTTCTTTTAATGTTCACTTCTGCCATTAAATGCTAAGCTCTGTGATATCGGATAACCATCCTGTCTTGTTTATCAATAAATGTACAATGTTTACCGTAGTTCTTGGTATTTATGTATGGATCTCAACAAATGAAGAGGTATATTGAAAGAAAAATATTTTTGCAAGTATTAACTGATGTAAGTTCCATTTTCATCTACCATTACTTTAAGATTCATTTTTATGAGTAATATAGGTGTTCAGAGAGATTTTGGCCCATCTCTAGCAGATGTAAAAATAGTACAACTACACAGAGAAGGAAATGGCACCCGCAAACTCTTTCCTGTATTCACAACCTTGTACTTAGCTGCTGTTTAACTGACGATGGCAGGTTTTGATATGTTGTTTGACAGTATATTTAGGAATAAGAAAGGGTGAGATGGATAGTGTGAGTACTGAGATTTTGGAGACATTAAGTTAATTTATGTGGGTGAGGAGACTGCACGTTCAAAACTGATATTATCCTGTAAAACTCAGATCACAGGCATAGCCAGCCATACTTCCTGGGTACCAACCCCGGTTCTCACTGTCATCTTCTAAGAGCTTCTGCCAAAGGTATTCACTCTTTGGGTCCATGTCACCTTGCCTGTGATTCAGTGGATGACTTCGCAGTCTTCCCAGGTTTAACACGTTTCTTGTAGGCCTGAAGGGACATGACTATTACAGTCCGTTTTAGTATTGCACCTACATTCTACCTAGGGAAGAACAAATATGTGGACAAAAACCTGTTCAAGTCTCTGAAACACATTTCCTGTGACCTATTTGGTATAATGTTTCATTTCATTTTTATCTGCTGCAAGATTGAATGACTTTTTGTTGGGTTCAGGGTCATTAAGCTAAAATAAAGACTGCTTTTAAGAACATTAATTGACAGGTTAGACCTCTTAGGCACAAAATGCAAAAAGAATAAAAAGATGTTCTATTATATAAATTGTATGTTGAACTCTGATGTTAGAAAATCACTTTAAAACCCAAACTCATTGGTTCCACTTAAGCTACTGCTGGTGGTGGTTTCCATATGGTTCCTGGTCTAACAGCTGCACAGCCTCACTTTATTGTACCAGTCAAATATGTTTCACTCATAATTGCCTAATTTATCCAGTTAGCCTAAGACTGAAACTTTTACAGCATAGTGCATCCAACAAGGATGTCTTGTTTAGTGTTGGATTCCCAGCAGCCTCTGAATTTCTGAATTTCTGATGAGTTTTGTGTCTCCTCTGTGTCTATTGGACTCTCCCTGGAGAAAGATCTCAGACTAGCAGTGAGAGAAGCACTAATATTTAATCTGCCACTGTCTTGGTAATGTTTTCTGGGCCTTTACTGGGCCAGATATGATAGAGATGACTGTTTCGTGCTAGGCAGTTGGACTTCTTATTGCTCTTAAAACATTAAAGTTCAAATAACTAATAGAGGAAATGTTTCAGTAACATTTGTGCTGGCAACATTTAGCACAAAATAAATTATAGATCATTCAGTCCATGGGTATTTACTTAGCACCTACTATATGCTGACATAGTCTATGGCCTGGAATTATCACAGTGAATAAGCAAAATATTTCTTTTCCCATTGAGTCATATTCTAAAAGAGAAAGACCTGTTACCAAAAAAAAAACATACAAATATTTTAGATTACTTTAGCAAATGTTAATAGTTGGCAAAGTTTGAATTATGGCCCCCTCAAGGATGGTGAAGTGCTAATCCCACCGTCTACTTATAAGTGTGGTCTTACCATAGTTATGATGAGGTTAGTAGGGTAAATTTTTATCTAATATGAATGATGCATTTACACAAAACAGAAATTTAGTGACAGCTGGACACACACGCACACACACACACAGGAGAATACCAGGGCAAGGTAAGACAGAAGAGATGAAATTGCCCAGCTAAATTGCCAGTGAACCACTTGAATCTAGGAGAGAGTTGTGGGACAGCTTCTCACAACCCTCACAAAGAATCAACCCACCAATACCTTGATCTCAGATTTCTGTATCCAGAACAGGATTCTTTGAAGCACCAAATGATAGCATAGGGCGTTAGCAGATAGAAGCATTGAAAGCTGCATTCAGAGCTCAATGTGAACGATGGAGTCGGCATGTTTTGTATACTAACGCTGTTCCTGACACAGGCTAGCTTATTCAATTCACAGTCTTTGAGGCTGAAGTCAGAACAGCCTAACACAGACTCTATCAAGGGACTCAGGGTTGATGGTGGAGCAAGTGTAAGAGGAAATATCAAATCTCCAAGTAAGAAACAGAGAAGGGAAAGGACCAAGCTTGCTCTATCTAAATCAAACTATCTTGGGAATTGCCAAGAGTTTTTAAGAACTGCATTAATCTCTTATGAAAACATGGTTCCAGTGATTCAAAGGCATCCTATTAGTCCCCACTTCTTAAAGGTTCTATTATCTCAAGCACTGCCAAATTGAGGACTGATCCTTTAAACACATGGACTATAGGGAAGTGCACAGACCAACTCCAAACCATAGAAAATGGGAAGCTTATGATAACCAAGACTGTGGAGTATGTATCACAACTAAGCACCCATCTCAGTCTAGGCTTCATGGTTTGGAATGCCTCTGGAGTCGGGCAGTCTAGGTTCAAATTCCAGTGCATCCACTCATCATCCACAATGTGCCTCAGGTCACTGTATAGAGCTATATTGGAAAGCACATGAAATCCCAAAAATTCTTACATGGGCCCAAAGCACCCATTAGAGGCTTGATAAAAATGACTCAGCAGATCAGTTAGCCAAATTGAGAGCAGTTGGTTCCCCACCATGGCTGTGTGCCACCACTGCACTTGTGTGGGCATCACAACAAGTTATTTGCTGTTAGAGATTTTCAGTTATTCCCCATATTCATATCACCTTGCTGCCTAGCTCCACTTACTCTTATTCATGAGCTCCACAAGAATTTACTGCTGCCCCTGTCTGTGTCTTACATTGCTATGTGCTTAGACGAGATTCTCTTCAGGATCCGCAGTAATGGCAATGCCTTTAGTAACTCTCCACACAAAAGTCTGTGTGCACCATGGTCAGATCCACAATGTGCACGTTCTCACTTTGTTTCATTGCTTACAGAACACTTTTCAAATGGCGTCTTTGTTTCTCGCACAGTTATAAACAGGCAAAGGATGACAGGATGGGTTGAGTTAGTTCCCACTGCTGTCATGAATCACCAGGCAGCGTTGTGGGTGTTATGGAAGAAAACCACATCAGGATTAAAGGAGTGGTAGAAAAATTTAACTGCAGGATTCTCAGTGTAAAACAGACTGTCTCTAAATAATATTTCCAGGCTCTACTGGTGAATGTCATTGTTACTTAAATAATACAGCCAATGTTGAGCTCAAACACAAATACCTGCACTTAGGAATTGGGACACTTGTTCTAGAAAGAGCATGCTCTGGGAAAGAAACAGAAATAAAAGAGGTGTGCTTCTGCTTTTCCTTTTTGTCTATTGAAAATGGAACACTTGTAAAGAAAGAAGGCTATATTCTAATGGAAGCAGTATAAATTAATTACCATCAAGCCAAAATCCCTCTATTAACTAATGAAGGCCAAAGCATTCATCGGAAAACATGCAATGCTATCTTAAGACTACAATAGAATTATGTAATTAATATGAGGTCATTAAGATTGTATTTCTACCTTAAGTCCCTTAAATGGAGATTCTAATCTGTTTTAGGTTTTGCTTAACATATGCTATTAGATTTAAATAATTACGGAAAGATTATTCTAAAAATAGAAAGGATTTTTTTAAAAATGTACAAATTGTGATATTACATATATAACACAGAATGTGTATATAATACATACATAATGTATATATATATACATGAGAGCTTCATATTAAAGGTTTAGAATTAAGATTATAGGAAATTGGGAATTATTTGAGATTTATATAAATAAGCCATCAGTTTTCTTTTTTCCAATTTTTTTCTCCCAACACAGTCAACAAAAATTACAATTTTCACAGATCCAAAGAGGAATCCTTGAGCCATTTAAAAAATATATTGTTCTGTTTCCTATGTAGAAATTTCATAATAAACTGAATTTTTAAATTTTTCTTCTAAATTTTCAGTAGATATTCACTCATTTTAATTGACAAACTCTTACATTATTTTAAAGTCTTATATCAAAGCTATCTATATTTTGTATCATATAATTTCTGACACATATGAGTGGACAGATCAATGACTAAAACCCTATGAGTTTACTTCCTTTGCTATTATACTTGAAAGAGCCATCTTTCCTTTAGATAATTAGTCTTTTCTTTTGCTGCTACGATTCCTTTCTACCTTAACTATTAGTTTCTTTCATTGATTTCCAGTTTCTCTAGTTCTTGACCTTTCAAATCAACATTTACATTTATTCAATTTTTTTCAACACAAACATTATTCCCCCTTTCCCATGATCCTTAAATCTACCGACTTTTATTGCCACATTTCTCTGCCTGCCTCCACAGCCTTGAATGTCTTCCTGTGAGTTACAGTATAGCTCTCACTAAGGTCTCCAGTGACATGCATGTCATTTAATCAAGTGGATTTACATATACTCAGAGATAGAAAAAGTATAACTGCAAAGTTCTTTATTTCAGCAGCTAATTTTATCCTATTTTTACTAAAAAGAGTTGGAGGAGAAGGAGAAAGGAGAAACTTTACTTTTATACTAAAGATGTTTCAATCTCTTCTAATTTAAATCAGTCTTTTTCAGATAAGAAATATGTTATTTCATAATTACACCAGATTACCATTTAATAATCCCATTGAATAAATAATAGATTTTACCTTCCAAACATCTTATCACAATTGTTCAAACGACAACATATCACTAACCCCCAGTAACCAGATAACCTGGAAGGAAAGGAAATATCACATGTTCACATACTCATAGGAACTTGTAGCTGGTTTGATATGGGTCTTTCTGTGGTCCTCTGAGTCCTCATTAAACTGTGTGGTCATTTCCTGAACTTTACTTTCCTTGGAATATCATGCTAACATCTAGATCCAGAGCCTTAAACTAGAGAATATGTGGACTGTGTTGTAGGTACTGAGAACCCAGTTATGTCTCACTCTTGCTGACCCTTGCGGTGCCTAGAATCATCAACACGCTGTCTAAATGACCCTGGCTTAGCTTGGTTATCTAGAAGCTTTTGCTTTGATATCTCCCCATTCTTCTGCAAGGTTGGCTCACAGAAGTCCACTGATTCTCCATAGTTTTCCCTCATTTTCAACAACACCACAAGAGAACTTCTGTGTCTATGTCACATGAAAGATGCAGAGACCTTGGGGGAAAAAAAAAAACACAGTGAGAAGTTGGACTTGTAGATTGAAATGCTCCATTTCAGAATTGCTCCTTTTGTCTTTATTGAAACACCCTTCTAGTCTGTTGTGCTAGGTACTACAAGAAGCACTTTTCCTGAGGGTACCAAAATTCTAGAGAAATACTCCCAAATTCTCTCAGGGTATTTACAATGTACCTTAAACTCATTTCTACCTCCAGACCATATATGGCTACTCAAAAAATCATCTTTTTTTTTTCTTTTAGTTTTGGCTTTCACTGCTAATTCTGCCAATTTACTGTAACCACAGTGGTTATTATAAGCTGACCAAAAGTCTCAACTGTCAATTATTTGCATATGTATTTGACTAATGAAATGTGAAATCAAATTATTTTTCAATAAACATTATTTCCTAGGAGGATCAAACATACTTTTCACTAATGATTTGTCATTCTAAATAGAGTAATTTTAGTTTATTCAGCAGATACAATTTAAAAACTTAGGACATACTTGGAAGACTAAATAATCACAGTGGTCCTTGATAATTCTGGCATATTATCTGTAGATACTGCTCTGGGCTGCTACTATCATATTTATTGGGAAGGAAGAAGAAACAATGCAATGGAAAATAGATGTCCATCTCATAATATTTGGTACATTATCTTTCATGAGCAGAAACATTGGTTCTACAATAAAGATTCAGAGTTGAATAAAAATGCAGTTTCCTACTTACTTGTCCTAGTCAAATTTTCATTGTAACAAAATGTCTGGCAAAAACAACTAGAAGGAGGAAAGTTTTGTTTTGGCTTCCAGTTTTAGAAGTTTCAGTCAATGGCAGGTATCCTCGTGACCTACTTTCTAAAATGAGGCCCAGGCTGGAGAGATGGCTTAGCAGTTAAGGCACTTGCCTGTGAAGCCTAAGGACCCAGGTTTGATTACCTAGAACCCCACGTAAAGCCAATGCACAAGGTGATGTATGCAGCAGCTAGAAGTTTTGGCATACCCATTTCTTTCTCTCTCTCCCTCTCTCTCTCTCCCGCTCTCTCTCTCTCCCACAAATAAGTGACTAAATAAAATGAAAACATATGAGTCCATACCCCCTAATAGTCTATTCAAGTAGGAAATCATCAGTGAGATCAGTGCTCCATGATCCAGCCACTTCTTAAGCATTGAAGGGTGACCAAGCTTCCTACATATAAGCTTGAGATGCATTTTATAGCCAAACAAAAACACTGCTAGCAACATTCATGAGGTAAACATTCAACAAATAGTATCTTACTTCATACAGTAGCCGATACGACAAGATGGTGAAAATGTAATTCTGTGGAAATGCAACTGAGTCCCATATTCTTACATTTAGGAAGATTCTTTTGGGCAACAGCATGTTTGAGGACGTTCTCTAAGCTGACCTTTCTATCATCAGGGAGCAATAACAACCAACGAGTTGTGTTATCAGAAGGCATACACATCATAGTTCATGACACCTTTCTATACCATCCTTGGAATAACTGCCTTCTCTGGCTAAACATAAAAATATACCACCATATGTTGGCTGTGGTTAGTACATGTAGAAGGTGAAAGCTTGAATCACATCACCAGAATAGGCTTTCTGGTCCCATACTGTATATCACCTGTGATTAATGATGGAATATCATTCACCACAGTTTGTTTTGGGAGGAGTTATTTTGAATGACAGGGACATTATGAAATAGTTCTAAACAAAATGTATTTTATTTTTATGAATCAGAGCCTACAATATTGACAGTTTAATGCTTTTAATGAGTAGAATGTCTTTCCCAAATTATTTTGTGAAAATATACCATTTATACTTACCAGAGGCTCAAATTCAGAAGAATTTTCATATCTAGTGATGTGAAAAGTAGCCTTCTTACAGCAGCTTCACAGAAGTAACAACCAAGAAAAATATAGTAAGACACACACACACACACACACACACACACACACACAAAGATAGTTTATTCCTTTAGTTGTTTTTCAGACCTCTCTTTCACACAGGAGATTGGTAAGAAATAATACATTTTAGAGTCTGACCCTACTCTCATTCCTTCTGAAGTAGGAGGCCAATATTCACACTGTAATCTCTGGACAGCAGGTCACTGCAGAGCTGGATTGAATTTAAGCAGGGTCTATACTATAGTCTAAACACAGGAGGTTGGAGAAGCATGAAGCACATGCTGAAGAAGCCACAAGTGGTATCATGTTTAAGAGAAGATAATAGTGTGATCCTAGAGTCTAGCTGTATAATACCTAAAAGCCATTGAGGAAGTGTAAGTGATAAGGTCATATGACTCCAAGTATAGCATAAACAAAGCTTCTAATTGACTTTTGCCTTAGTGTTGTATGGAAAGAAAGTGTGACCTTGTATGCTGATTGCCATAGCTCAAGATAATATTCTTGCACTGACTACATGAAATACAGTATTATTTATGGTGTGCCCACTGTGAAATGCCTGTTTAGCATGCTTTATGGATTTTTGTTATTGTCAATTCTCACAACCCTAGAAGTTAAGTATCATTGTATTCACTTTATATATGCTGAAATGGACTTGGTTTAAAAAAAAGTATCACCAAATTTCATAAGCAGAGGAGTGCCATTGAGATCTAACTTCAAAACATATAAAGTCCCCATTACAAGCAGTAAGTACGTAGATAGTTCAAAACCCATACTTGTTATGTTTTGTTTCTTTCCTCTATCTTTTTTCTCCCCTCTCTTTGAAATTAGTCCTTAAGGAAAGTATGTACTTTGAAACTATTATTTTCCCCTATATTATAGTAGAATACATTAATCTTATTTTTCCTCTCTCTCTCTTTCTCTCTCTCTCTCTCTGTGTGTGTGTGTGTGTGTGTGTGTGTGTGTGCGTATGTATGTATGTATGTGTGTATGTAGGTTTTCTGTGTGTCAGGAAAATTATGAAAGACTTTTGAGACCAATTTAATTTGAGGATAATGCTGTCTCACATACCAAAATTGCTTTTTTGGAAAAAAAAAACCACATTATTCATGTTTACAACCATTTCTCAAGACCATAAGATAGGTTTAAAAGTAGTCCACATCTCTCAGAGTACAACCATCATACCTTTTCTTTATCCTTGCATTAGAAGATTTCAAGGCTAGGTGCCTGGTTTTGAGTATATAGGTCACATGACCCAAGGAAACCTTAAAAAGTCCTGATGAGCATTCATCACCAGCCATCAGTTAGTAAACTGATAAGTCTCCAGCCTGTTGAAAGATTACAGCCTCTTCTCTTCTATGTTCTTCCTCAATACTGAGTTACTCTTGAAAATGTATATGCTCATGGGTTTCCACTGGTTGATTAGGTTAGTATGTATAAGTGAAATGACCTCTCTGAGTTTCTACAATTTTACTTCCAAACTGGTGCTAAGTACCCCTGCTCTGATTCTCACTCTGAATGAAGTTAAAATAGAAATACAGTAAAGGCAAGTTTTTTGAGATACAGTCTCACTATGTATCCCAGGCTGGCCTTAAACTTGAAGTCTTTCTGTTACAACCTCCCAGGTTGCAATACCACCATGCCCAGCAGAAAAAGGTTCTTTAAAAATAATCAAGGGGTGTGGAGATGCCAGCTGTAAAGTGCTTGCCTAACATATGAAAGGTCCAAAGATCAAAGCCCATGACCATAAAATAATTGATTAATTAAAATAAGCAAAGAACAAAATATCAGTTATCAAGTTTTATCATTTGCAGCAAGGGCTATACAATCTAAAGTGTATATTATTCATAAAATTAGATACTACGTAATGTGCACTCATTGTTTAAATTATGTAGATAATTAGTCTTTAATATATTCAGTAACTTGCTGATAAACATATACTGCCTGCTCTAGGTGAAATAACCAAAGTAATACTACAAAGAGTAAGACAAAAACATGGTAGGGCATTACTAACCCCATTTTCTAGAAGAAACTGAACTTAGGTTTGGTAATTTGCATCAGATTATTTACCTATGAACCCTTTTCATCTATATAATTTCTTTGGTTGATCAGATTTCTTGTTTTCGGTATTTCATATGCTTTCAAATCCTTATTTTGTTAACTCTTCATATTTAGTAAGTCTGTCATTGCTAGGTGGGAACTAAATGAACATTAGACACATAAATGAGTGCGTGAATAAATTCATAAACAGTGTGTGGATGGACTAGAAGACAAGTAAAAGAAAGAAACTATAGTAGTATTAATGGCTTGGAGCCCATTGTTTTATATATATATATATGAATCCTGCAGCTGACAAGCAGCACCACACACTTAGTGGAAGGCCTAATTATCTGAAAGTTACACACCATATGCTAACAGAAAGGCAGGATGATCATTATGCTTTTAAACACAGATTAAGAATCTTACATGACTTCATTAGCATCTATCTTAGTTCTGTTTTAATGAATGCCATAATAATAAAGTTGCTGAGTGTGTACAAACCACTAAGCTACTATAAACCACTCAGTCTGGATACTCAGATTAATATTTAATGAAGAAAACCTATTATACCTTTGTAACTCTAGTGGTTTAATGCTCAGTGTCTTTGATTCAGCATTATTAGCCACTTCTGTGACAGAGCTATCATGTGAGTCTATCTAGAC
The DNA here is from genome assembly GCA_036346955.1 of Dipus sagitta. Taxonomy (NCBI): domain Eukaryota; kingdom Metazoa; phylum Chordata; class Mammalia; order Rodentia; family Dipodidae; genus Dipus; species Dipus sagitta. Next base: position 169,284,652 of record CM070772.1, on the reverse strand, counting down.
CACCATTTAATTTACCTGGGATTTTTTTTTAACCTTCACTTTGATTTATAGATGTTGCCACAGATCATTCTCAGAGCCATTTGTGGAACTGCTTTAACAGAATGGATGTTAAGCTGCTACCTGCAAATCCTGAGTCATGTATTAACTAATTTCTATCCTTTAGAATGTTCCTGGACTTAAAGTACATGCATGTGATAGGCAAAATTAGCAGTTTTCTTTAGTGACTGAGGTACATCTTATGGTTATATGTGAGTCTACCATGTTTTGCATTTTCAGACTACATAGTGATGGGTGAAAATATTTCAACATAGTAAAATATCGAAACAATCAACAAAGGCTTTACAGTTTATAGATAGGAGATTAATTGTTAAGCAAATGAGTAGATATTAGACATATTTGTAAATAATTTGCCTTCTCAAGTAATAAAAAAGTATATCTACTTCATTAAAAACCTGTGCATTATTTTGCTATTCTATTTGGATTTATTGAAGATGAATTGGCATCCAGCCAGTTCTCTTCTCTATCTCCCCCTCAATTTCTCCTACTCCAAGCTAGCTAATTTAAATTCTACTGTCTGTGTCCTGCTCATAAATGGAAATAAATGTTCTGGTATAAAGCCAATAGGGCACATTTTATGCTAGAAGAATTTCTTTCTTTCTTTTCATTTATACATTCCATAAACACACCTACACTTTTCATGTAATGGTCCCTTATTTCTAAGAAAAATGTTGTTCATATGAGACCTCATAAGATATTATAAGAAAAATATAGAAAGGTTCATAGACTATATCTATATACCTTCTTTTTTAAAGAAGCAAAACACAGAGATTAAGGATATAGCTTAGTGATAAAGATCTTGTCTTTACCATACACAAGGCCCTGGGATTTGATTTCCAGTACTGTCAAAATTTAGAAAATAAATAAAAATATGGTGGCACATGATATAATCCAAGAACCTGGGAGACTAAAGCAGGATGATTTTGAGTTTGAGAATAGACTGGGATACATAGTGAATTCCAGGTAAACAGCTTGGGCTATAAAGAGAGTCCCTATCTATGAAACCAAACTTTAAAAAATGAATGAATGAATGAGATAAGAAGGAAGGAGGAAGAAAGAAGAAAGGAGGAAAGGAAGAAAGGAAAGAGAAAAAAATAAAAAGTCTCTAGGGTTGTTGTTTTTTATTATAGTTGTCATGGATACTTGCATAAGCTAGGTAAAAATTAGGTTAAAAATTACAATATACCTTCCCAAAACAGAAACTTTCATCTACAAATATCTATATGATTTCTAGTTTTAACTCTAGGCATGACTATCAAGCAAACTCAATCCTGTGGTAGCACAAATTTAGGATTATTTAGAATATTATTCATTTATTTATGAGAGAGGGAGAGAGAGAGAGAGAAAATGAGTGCACTGGGCCTTTAGCCACTGCAAACTAACTACAGATGCATGTGCTACCATGTGTATCTGGCTTACATGAATTTTGGGGAATCGAACCTGGGTCTTTAGGCTGCACAGGCAAGCACCTTAACCCCTGAGCCATCTTTCCAGCCAAATTCAGGATTTTATATAAGTAAATGATTGAAAATAGAAGAATAAATAAATGTCCTAATGGAGCTTTCAGAATCTTTCTTCATGCAGATATGATCTGGGCACCCTGGCTAACAGTGGGTAGCTCAAGCCTGTAATCCCAGCACTAAGGAGGGGAAACTAGGAGAATCAGATACCCAAGGTCATCCTCAGCTGTATAGTGAGTTTGAGATCAGCCAGGGCTGTGAAACCAGTCTCAAAAACAAAACAAAACAAAACAAAATAGAATGGTCGCTGTCCAAGCATATATGAGAAGTGTTATGGGAAAATTGACCCTGATGTCAACCTAAAAACAAAATATTTCAGCTGAGTAAAACTCCACTAATGGCTTGTGGAGATAGACTTCTAAGCTATCCCAAATTAGCATATCAGTATGGCCTGTCTAAATATGTACTTCATTGGGGCATTTGTATGGGTGATATATATGAAAATAGGATACATGTTAATAAATTAAATATATGAAATACATTGATATTAATATTAAGTTAGTGTCAGCCTAAAACCCTGTCTGCATATGGTCTCTTCCACCCCTCTTTTGTCAGAGTGGTTAAACTGTCCCTTGGATTCCTTGGGTGGGGGGGAGAAAGTACTAGCCCTCAGACAGAATTGCCACCCATGGTGCTGTGAAATAACATTATTTAGATAGTAAGGTTGTCTCTAAAATTCAGTGCTGGGCTTTGTTAACGTAAATTTGTACCTTGATCTTCTAAAAAGCTGCTGCTTTCATCTCAGCTTTAACTATGTCTAAGGTTGTCATTTTTGCCATCTGGTGGATGTTTCTTCTGAGAGGGAAGGAGCTGTGTGCACAAAGCCTTTCAAGGAAACATGGACGCATAATTTTCTTGAGGTCAAAGCCAACACCATGAAAGTTGGTTCCTCATTTATTGTGCTGATTTAGACATTAGAGAATTTGATAAACATATAGTGCTTTGATGTATAGTCACACAGGATCCGATATAGCAGAATGTTGCAAGTTTTACTATGGCTGAATGAGAACTATGAACTTGCCTAAGGTGTTGGCTCTAATTACCCGTGGACTTTAATGTCTGAAAGATAATAAATCAGAAAATGAAAGAAAAACCTGGCTAATATCTTTCTGAACCTGAGTCATAAAAATAAAATTTATTTCTACTGAAAATAGAAGAAAGTAAATATCCCATTTTTTGTTTTTTGGTTTTTTTTGTTGTTGTTGTTTTGTTTCTTTTTTGTCTTGTTTTGTTTTGTTTTTGCTTCTGCTGCTGAAAGGTTAACTAAAGAAGCAGAGAGATATTTTTATATTCTAGTTAAGAACGTCTAAAGGAACTATATAACTTTCTATTGTACTTCATTCAGTTTATTTACTTTACCTTCATAGAAGGGCTTAAGAGTTGGTGCTGAGAATTGAATGTTTTTTATTGTGTTCTTAAGTCCTTAGTCAAATATGAGCACTCTAGAGAAAAATGAATTAGGTAGAATTTCAATGCAGGAGGTGATTGAGAACTAAGAGAAATGTGAAATAGATTTTAATCCTCATTTTCTTTTAAAGCATGATTGGATGTTGCATGTAATTAAGGAGGTAAGAGGAAACCATGGTCGTGAATTAATTTCTCAGGGTTCCACTGGGCAGCCAGCCCATGATTCCAGTATACCTCATCACATAACAGGAAGCTAAAGAGGTCTTTCTTTTTCAGAAGGAGGATTTGCTTAATTTTTTTGCATCTTTATAATAAAGAATAAATAGCAAGGAATGAGTATTTGGATATGATAATTTAATGAATATTTAATATGTAGCCTATAAATTGACTCACACAGTAATATCATAATATCCGGAAAGATAAAAGATATAGCTGCACTTATGTATTTATTATTCATTTAACAAGTACTTACTGTATTTTCTGTGCCAGTGATGATTAGAAATATCCATAAATGAATATAATCCTTCATTTCTTATAAATCTAATTCATTTTTCATACTTCTGAAGGCTGGAGAGACCATGTTGATGACCAAGGCATCAACAGGACAGTCTCTGGTGAGGGCTGCTTTGTTCATCCATGATGCTGCTTGAACCTTACGTCTTCTGAAGGGAAGTACTCTGTCCTCACAATGCTGAGAAAGAATATAAAAGGAAAAACTCCCTGAAACAATTTCTTTTGTACTGACATAAGTCCATTTATACAGTTGAAATTCTTATGAGGTAACCAACCTCTGAAAGATTTCACCTCTATTGTTGCATTGGGAATTAATTTTTTGTTACTTTTTATTTATTTATTTGAGAGCAACAGACAGAGAGAGAAAGAGGCCGATAGAGAGAGAGAGAAAGAGAGAATTGGGTGCGCCAGGGCCTCCAGCCATTGCAAATGAACTCCAGACGTGTGCGCCCCCTTGTACATCTGGCTAACCTGGGTCCTGGGGAATCAAGCCTCCAACCAGGATCCCTAGGCTTCACAGGCAAGCGCTTAACCACTAAGCCATCTCTCCAGCCCGGGAATTGAATTTTTAATATGTGAACTTTTAGGGATACATTCAGAGCACAGTTGGAATTAAACCCATGCCTATCATCCCCACAATCTGTACTCTTTTCGGTATATATAGTCTCTCATTGATAGAGTTGTTTATTTCTTTAACGTGTATTCATGGGATGCTTATTAAGTGTTTAGCAATGTTCTGGAAATTAAGTATAACAGTCAATAGTAAACATGACATAAAGATCTCTACCTCCTGGAATTTATATCTCAAAGTAGCTCTGAATCTTAAAAATGATGTCCTTTTTTTGGTGTGTGTGTGTGTGTGTGTATGTGTGTGTGCACGCGCCCGCGCACACTCATGCGCATTTGGGCACAGATGTGCCTCCGTGGTTGCTTCCTTCAGATGAGTGTCTTGCTGAAGTAGTATCTCCCATTTTCATGCAGAATGAATAACCAGCAAACCCCAGTGATTCCCCGACCTGCACTCTCCACATACACAGTACTGGAGTCACTGGTAATCGTGGCCACACCCATCTTTTTGTGTGGGTGCTAAAGATTGGCATCAGGCCATCCTGAGCCCTCTCAGGCCCTCATACTTGTATGGCAAATGCTCCTACCCATGGAACCATCTCCCCAGCCCCATAAATGATGTATTTGAAAAAAGGAAGCAAATGCTACAAATAAATTTGTCTATGACAAAATTTTAAGGGTTGAAAACTTTATCCCTGTCAATGGTCCTTGAATCTGTCAAATGAATATAAAACTGTGGATGCAGAGTAGCCTTCTGAAACCTTTGATGGATGATCTACTTGGGCTAAGAATGTAAAGCCATAGCAGGCTTGGGACATCTTGTGCTGGAGATTTCAAATGTGTTGTATCATCTAGGCTTTAAACCTCAGCACAACTATAGACAAGCAAGTCATCCTGAAATCCCTGGTGTTCTCTACCATGTCCCAAGGTAGCAAGTAGTATGATTAATTTGATAAGTATTAAACTGTGATGGAGGCCATCTCCTTGTTCCCCTCAAGCACCCTGCTCTCTCAGCTCCTTGAATTCCCTTTCAAGCTAAGAAACTTGGATGTGAACTGAAGGTGATTTCAAGACCTTATCATACTGGTTAATACTTTATTGTGCACTTTACATAAAAAGATTTATTGATATTTCTTGAGCCCTTACAGTGTATGTACTAAGTGCTTTTGGATTATATCATAGAATGTTTATAATAGTTCATTATTTTAGTCTTGGGCCCTCTTTACACATGAAATTAATGAAGACATCTATATTTTTAACATGAATTCTAATATTTACCATATTACAAATTAAAACTGAAAAACTTGTAATCATTCAATAATTTAAAAATACTAGAGTAAAAAACCCATGCATGTTAACAGAACTTACTTTTAATTTTAAAATCTGTATTTTTGATTTTTTCTAAAGTTAGTAAAAACATTGTCATTGCTTGAAATTTTTTCTAATATCTTGAAATTAATAAAGGTCAATTATAGATTTAATTTATTATTGCTAGAATCTATGTGAATATACATATTTGTAGATTTTCATATCTTCATATGTATATTTAATCTGTGGTGTGTGCATGTGTGTGTATGTGTGTGTGAGAGAGAGATTTTGGTTGAAGCAAATTAGGACAATACGGTTTTTACTTCAAAATGTGATACGAAAGACACAATAACTTTCCAAAATGTCTTCATATAATTATAGACATTTTCAACACAGCATTAAAATCTGACAGGTGGATAGCTTCCATGGTAAGTTTATTAGCAACATAAACTCTGAAGCCATCTCAATCAGTATTTTTTTACTATGGCAGATGAAAATTTGTGCATGTATCTTATACTTTAAATGGTCCTTTACTCGTGTGTTACATACTATCATATATTAGCAAACTGTGAAATAACTGTTCAGTGACTAACATAGATCCTACAGATACTGACATATTTCAGTAGGCAATATCAAAATAACCATATTTACCAATATTGCCACCTATCCAATCAGAAACATTGTTTAAGTCATTGGAAGATGATTGTGGTGGTGAATCAAGGACCACAACCTAAAGTATTTTTGTTAAAAGCCAGATTTTATTTCTGAACAAAAATATTGTCAGTTGTTCTCCTTAAAAAAATAAGCTCACTTCATTAGTTTTCAGGAACATTTTTGTCAAGTACACAATATTGAATAACTACTGTTATAAGATAGTCATTCTTTTAAGAAAAATAATGTGTTATGAAAATGTCACTAGTTTAATTTATAACTGAAATAATTGCAGGGATTAAAAAAACAAGCTAGTTTATGTGTACCGTACAATCAAAATAAAGTCTATTGTCTTTATCTGGCATTCTATTACTGTGACAAAATACTTGAGAATATCAACTTAAAGAAGTAAAGGTTTATTTTTGGTTTATTGCATCAGAAATTTCAGTTCATTGTCATTTGATGCCATTGCTTCATGCCTGTAGTGAGGCAGAAGAGTATGGTGGGGCTCACTTGATGGAGCAAACTGCTCATCTTGTGGCAACTTGGAAACAGAGAGTGAGAAAGGGAAGTGGGCTAGAGACAAAATGCACCCTTCAAGGTCATTTCCTCCAATGATCTATTTATTTGCACTATGTCCCACCTCCCAAAGTCTCTACCATTTATCAATAGACAGTAATCTATAAGCCCTTAAATAGATTATTTGAATCATAAATTTAGAGACTTCATTATCTAATCACTTCACAAAAGCCTTCATCTCTGAACACTGCTGTCTTGGGAACCCAGCCTTCCATACATGATACTTAGAGAGGATTTCTCACATTCAAATTAGAACACATATCTCTCATTTAATCCAACAGAATATTATAAATTCATAGACTCAAGAATCAAGATTTAATAAAATTAATATTTTAGAGCTTTATTAAAGACCTGATCAGAAATTGATCTTTTAGTATAAATACATAATAGTAAAGAATTCTAAAATTACTGTTCTATCATGGGGTTACTACCCTATATTTTACCAAAGGACCAACAGTATTTATCACCACATTTTTCTCATCATTGGCATAAAGTAGAAAGGGTAAGTAATATCTTATTTGCATATTAATTTTTGTTAATATACAAAAATGTATTTCATTGTGACATTTACATACATACATACACCATAATACTAAAAGATCATGTAAGTACTTCCATTTATAACCCAAAAGTTATTATTCCTTTTGTTTAAGTGAAAAATAATTCTCAGTCTGCAGCCAAAAAGTACCTGCACTAGAATCTAGACAGCACATATGATGACTCAGCTCACCCTACTCATGGAAGGAATGACAACTCAGCTCACTCTAGACATACAGAAATAATGACCAGCTCACTCTAGACATAGCAGGAATGATGACCAGCTCACTCTAGACGTAGCAGGAATGATGACCAGCTCACTCCACACATAGCAGGAATGATGACATAGCTCACTCTAAACATAGCAGAAATGATGGCACAGCTCACTCTAGACGTAGCAGGAATGATGGCACAGCTCACTCTAGACGTAGCAGGAATGATGACCAGCTCACTCCACACACAGCAGGAATGATGGCATAGCTCACTCTAGACATAGCAGGAATGATGGCCCAGCTCACTCTAGATATAACAGGAATGATGGCCCAATTCACTCTTGTGGTAGAAAGTGTCCATTTCCATTCCTGTCGTCTTAGTCAAGATGAGTGGAGGCAGCTTTAGGCTTACCAAATTCCATTAGCTATCCCAATATTAACTCTTCAAAGGGAAGTTCTTTTAATGAATTAATGATTATTATTATAGCAAATGGGAGTCTACAGTGCTGCAAGAAATGCCAGAGTGAAGGAATTAGCTGAATGCTACCAGAAAAAAAAATAAACCCAGATTAATCTTTTAAAAATTACTCATGGTTTGGTAAAATAGGGTTTTTTAAATTTAATTTATTTATTTTCAAGGAGAGAGAAAAGAGAGAAACAGAGAGACAATGGGCACACCAGGGCCTCTAGCCACTGCAAACAAACTCCAGATGCATGTGCCCCTTGTGCATCTCGCTTATGTGGGTCCTGGGGAATTGAACCTGGGTACTTTGGCTTCACAGGCAAACAACTTAACCACTTAGCCATTTCTCCAGCCCAGTAAAGTAGGTATTTTAGTTTTTGTTGTTTTAAAAATAATGTTTTGCATAGATTGGCTATAGGGAGGAGAAGCAAGATCCTCTAATTAGATGATTTTAGAGGAAAGGGAGATGAAAAATAAGAGGAAGGGAAGAATTACTCTATTGATAAAATAGACCAAGCTTCCTAATGCAAAGTGAGAAGACGCAAGGAAAACAAGAATAAAAGACCAATTGGAATATTGTCGCATGCCCACACTTCACATCTAGGGCACTACTCCCCAGTTGTACCATAGGCTCCTTGAAAAAAAATGACTGGTTCCTTTAGGTTGTTTTGTTTTCAGTGTTTGCTACAGAGCTGAGAATATATTAGTTACTGAGATAAATATAGAAATAATTTATTTTATCATTATCTTTGTTGCATTAAAATTAAATGATCTTCTTCACCTTTCCTTATAAACTTGGTCATCCAAATTCATTTGATTATTTTTCAGATAGTTTAATTCAGCAAACATTTACTAAGCATTTTCTTTCACTAACAATTATATTGAGAGCCAGAAGCATAATTGGAAGTTTGATAAGAATTACAGTGGATCTATAGTTTAATTTTGGTAATATAGCCATTTTCACAATATTAATTCTGCAAATCCAGTAGCATAGAAAGTCTCTCCATCATCTGTTATCTTCTTTTCTCTCTTATTTCAGTGTCTTAAACTTTCTTTGTAAAATAATTTCCTATTTCTTAGTGAGATTTATTCCTGGCTATTCTTTTTATCTTGGGGCATTTGTGAGTTGGATATTATGCATGATTTCTTGCTTGGCAATATCATTATTATAATATATATGAAAGCTTCTGATTTGGGAGTGATTTTGTAGTCCTGCAACTTTGCTGAAGGTGTTTAAGTCTAAAAGTTTTCCTGAAAAGTCTGGAGAATCTAAGTATAGAATTATGTCATCTGTGAATATATATGTATGTATTTGTGTAGACCTGCCCTTCAGATGATAAGAATGTGCAGAGAGAAAACATACACCCATAGACAAATAACTTTGTGATAAACTTGAATTATGCATGAAGTTATATGGAAGTCCAGAAGGAAGAAAAGTTGTATCTGCATGTAGAAGTTGAAGAAAACATAATAGATAGCTGTGAAGAGGCATTTTTGTTGTTTGAAGTATTCAGCAGTGAAGAAGGGAGAAGCATTCCAACAAGAGAAACCTTTAAGTTCAATTGAGTCCATTCAAGAATTTATTCAGTTCTTTTCATATGCATGGACTCCCTGAATCTGGCACAGAAAAAGCATAACTGAATATTTATGCTTTGACTACACACTTACAATAGATTATAGAAGGTAGAAATGTAAGCAAGCATAGTACAATGTGATGCATGCAAAAAATGAATTGCGAACCAGTTACAAAACAACACAGAGAAGAAAAATGAAGGGCAAATGAGGACCTACAATACATCAGGCAACAGTTTATGAGCTGGAAAGGGGTATATGAGGCCACACAGGAGAAAGGACATATTAGCCAAAAAAGTAGTGAACAGTTACACAAAACTGTGACCCTGAGGCTTGCAAATATGCTTTCTCTCTTATCCTTACAAAGGAAATCTGTGTGGCAGCCATGAGAATGCCTCACAGACTGCCAAGTGCACAGAACATCATTCACCAGGAGCTGGGCTGCTGTACTCTGAAATCGGAAATTCACTGAGTTTACCCCAAGGTCGTGCTCTCCCAGGGGCTTCTCTGGGAAGGAGGTGTCATCGTCTCCATGATTTGAACAAGGAAAATAGACTCAAATTTGAAGAAGTTATTCAACATCACAGAGCTCATAATGGCAAAACCAGAATCGAGTCCACGACCCAATATCCCAAATCCGTGCTTATCCGCAATACTGTACCACTTTATTAGAATTTTTTAATGTATTTCCATTACACAAAAGTAGTTTGTATCCTTTCCAGAAACAAATTATGTTATTATTATGTTTACTATTTTCTTGCTACCAAATCAACTTTGAACTTAAGAGAAATCAGTTTGACACAATGAAAATGAAATAGTACTTCAGAGCCTGACAAATCTGACTTTGAATCTTAAATCCACTGTTTAGTTACATATAATTTGAGATGAATCCATTAGTGTCTTTGTTTTTATTGTTAGCATATGAAAAGGGGATAATACTGTCTTCCATCCAGATAGGAAATTTTAAGAAACGTGTATCACTCTTTAGCATAGAGTAAAAATATTTTGTTGTTAAGATTTGGTATTTTATTTGGTGCTTTATAACTTTTAAAAACAATGAACTTCTAAACAAAGTGTAGTAGCACATGCCTATAATCCTGTCACCTGAGGAGGCTGAGGCAGGAGGACAGCAAGTTTAAGACCAGCCTGGGGAACTTAGTGAAGTCTCATCTTAAAATGAAATTCTAAAAAGGTTATGTTGGGTCATGATATGCAGAGACATTTAGCTTACCCGTAACTGTGGGCTAACTCCACAATGCATGACCCATATACCTCAACAAGGAGGGGCCAAGGGGAGGGGGTAGGTCACAGATGAGCCTAATAATGGTACCAAACTGGCTGTATTTGCTGAATACAAAACTAACTAATAAAGGAAAAGAAAAAGAACAAGAAAAAAAAAAGGTTAGGGTTAGAGAGATGGCTAAGTGGTTAAGGCACTTGTTTACAAAGCCAAGGTTTGATTCTCCCAGGACCCACATAAGCCAGATGCACAAGGTGGCACATGCATCTGGAGTTCCTCTTTCTCTCTCTCTCTCTCTCTCTTTCTCTCTCTCTCCCCCTCTTTCTCTCTCTTTCAAATAAATAAAAAAAATAAGCTATTTTTAAAAAGGTTAGCAGTATGTCTCAGTGGTGGAGTACTTGCCAGCACACAGGAGGTCCTGGATTTAATAACTATGACAACAAGGGGGGGGAGGGAATCCCTTCTTAACTAGTTTAAATAGTTACTTAAGGAATGTTACTTTTAGTAATAAAAATTAGTTCTGATTTCTCATTAAAAATAAAGCATATTTCTCTGTAACATTTATAAACTAAATACTTCCCATTATTTTAGACATCACTGAAAACTTAACTCCAAAATAGTCCTACATTTTGTAAAGGAAATTTGGGTTCTTTATAGGCTAACAAATGGATAATTTAGAGCACTCCTGTATCCTTGTCCTATGAATTTGAAAAATGAAATCCACAGAACAGAGGATAAGGTTCAGAAAGATAATATTAAAGATTAAAATTTGAGGTGTAAGAAGAGAAGAGGCTTAAGCCTAGAACATAAGAGAGGAAAGTAATGCTGGTGGAACTCTTCCCAGGGAGGCAAAAGTGAGCTTTAGAAGCTCTGTGAGAAGGCAGAGCTCTTGCTTAGACAGACAAGTGAGGGTTTGAAAAGCCTACCTCAGGACTCACATATAGATTTTTTTTTAATGGGGAGTGGCTATGTGAGGAAGAACAAGTTTATAAGTTGTTTATGAGCCCATGAGTGGATGGCTGATTTAGCCAGTTTACCCCTGATGCTAGGAGTCTGGGGTCAGGAATTTTGCAAAGGTGCAATCTTCTCAGAATGTTAATTCTCTAGAAAGAGATTGGATGGACTTCTTAAGGGGCAGAGATAAGGAAAGGGATTCTTCTGATGTTTCTGACCTGTAGTAAAATGTAATGAACTAGATCTTCTCCTACAGGCCCAAAGACAATTTCTTTTTTTCTTTTCTTTTTTTCTTTATTAGTTAGTTTTGTATTCAGCAAATACAGTCAGTTTGGTGCCATTATTAGGCTCATCCGTGACCTACCCCCTCCCCTTGGCCCCTCCTTGTTGAGATATATGGGTCATGCATTGTGGAGTTAGCCCACAGTTATGGGTAAGCTAAATGTCTCTGCATATCATGACCCAACATGTGGCTCTGACATTCTTTCTGCCCCCTCTTCCGCAAAATTTCCCTGAGCCATGTTGGGTTCATTTTTGGTCTGCTTCAGTGATGACGTGTTGGGGGCCTCTGAGGCTCTGGCTCTCTGATTTGATAGGAGTTGATTTTTCTCTGTGTTGATCTCCTTCCCCCTTGTGCTGGTATCCAGTTCATCAGGAAAACAGCACCCTTGCTTGTTTCGCCAATTTTTCTTAGTTTCAGCTGGGGCCCTTTGGAGGTATGATGGGGTGGCTCTCTCCTTAGGATCTACATCTATCTGAAAAAGAGAAGCAGATTCTCCAACGGAGAGTAAGTTAGCACCAGGACAAAAGAGATAACCCTTACTTTTTTATAGAGAATTTAATAGGTGTAGGCCCTCTTGTAGCCCATGATTGATGGTAGCTTGATATTGGCAAGTGGGCTTATGTTTGGATATGGTTCTGACTTGTTTCCCAGCTCCGGCTATGGGTCCCATACCACTGAGGAGATCAGTTAGCCAAATTAAGAGCAGTTGGTTCCCCACCATGGCTGTGTGCCACTTTTGTACTTGTGTGGGCATCACAACAGGTTATTTGCTGCTAAGTATGTTAGACCATGAGTTGCTTGGACAGATATTGGTCATTTTCCCCAGTCACCCATGTAGCAACTTCTGGCACTAGACGCGGTGACTGTCTGGGGACTGAATCTCTTCCAACTTCCAGCCATGCCATTCTATTTTGCATGTCATCCACATAAGGTGTCTTCAGCAGTAGGGTCTTACCACTAACCTTTGGTGGGTCATCAAGTACTCTGACAGAAATCTGTCTGTCTTTTAGGAAACCTTGTAGGTCTCTCTGATCAAAAGCTCATTGTGGATGATAGCCCCATGCTGTTACAAAGACAATTTCTTTACTTCCTCCAAGAGAAAGCTATTCACTTTGAGGTCTATCACCCCTATCACATTCAGATAGTGTACATTTTTTGTTTGTTTGATTGATTTTTTTAAAAAAATTATTTGAGAGAAAGAGGCGAATAGAATGGACACACTAGGACCTTTAGCCACTGCTAATGAACTAGAGGCACATTCACCACCTTGTGCATTGGTCTTTTCTGGGTACGGGGGAATCAAACCTGGGTCCATGGACTTCTTAGGCAAGCTTATTAACCACTAAGCTATCTCTCCCACCCCAGATAGATGTACTTTTAAAATTTCTCCATGGTATGGTTGTATGGGTGTTTATTTTCAGGGTTTATTTTTTTCTTTAACTTCAGAAAAGTATTGCTATAAGTATTGCTTTGCGTATACTGTGGTTATTTCTCTAATATAAACTCCTCAAACTGGATTTCTAGATATAGTACTTTTAAACAATGTAAGTTTTATATATCAAAAAAATGTCAGTAGTAGATTATATATAATCATAAAGTTAAAGTTTTATATTCATTTTCCTTTTGGTAACTCTTGAGGCATAAAGTAATAATACAAGAAGAGCCTTCCTGGAGACATTTATTTATAATATATTTGACTATCAATTAAATGGTAAAATGTCTTTCCTTTATGCTGGTTGTTTTTGTGAGAGGACATGCTGGGTAGCAAATGAAAAAGGCAGCGCCAGTGGGCTGGACAGTGGGCTTGTGCCCTGGGGAAGGAACAGCAAATGTGGAGAAAGACTGGTCCACGACAGCCACATTCAGCAGTCATGGAGCCTGTCTACCTCAAGGACACAGCAAAGTGCTGCTCCTACCAGCACGGCATCTCAAAGTTTCCGTGAGCTGTGCCCACGTTCTACATTTACTTAATAGTCCACAGTTTTCAGAATACAAGAGTGTCAGCCAGAGGTGAACCTGTTCACACGGAGAAATTGCCACTCATGAGAGAAAAGCTGAGCGCTGCCCTTGCAGCTGGATGGTTCTGGGATGACTGGCAGGGAACTAACATGATTCATCCATGGATAGCAGCAGGCAGAGTTTTTTTAAAAATTATTTTTAATTCTTCATTTAATTGAATATTGCCACCTGGTAGAATAGGCTGGAAGAGAATAAGGGGAAGCAGCACTTCAAATCATTGTCTTAAGTAAATTCTAACAACCCTCTTCTAAGGAACCATCATGGTGACTAGCCAAACCTAGCTGTCAGGCTGGTTTTCATACAACTACAAAAGCTTTCAGGAATTCTTGAAACCAGTAATACAGGGCAAGTTTCACTCTGTTTATTTCCACTTTTTTCCATAATAGATACCCAGGTCCATTCATCCTTCTCTTTATAGTAGGTTTATGGTTTAGAAGAAAATATTCTAGGGAATATAGGAGCCACCACATTCTTCATATGGTAGTTTATTCAGAAACAGTAGTTAAATGTTTATTGTTATCAAAGCTGTCAGTGCAAAGATTTGTTGAATCACAAAATGCTTTAAAAATACAATATTTGCCAGGCATGGTGGTGCCTGCCTTTAATCCCAGCACTTGGGAGGCAGAGATAGGAGGATTGCCATGAGTTAGAGGCCACCCTGAGACTACATAGTTAATTCCAGATCAATCTGGTCCAGAGTGAGACCCTACCTCAAAAAAAATTACAATCTTTACCTATTATCCTTGTAAAATTTCCTAAAACATCTCTTTCCTAAACATATTCTCTACTGTAAGAGCAATTTTCCTATACCAAAGAACACTTTGAAGTTATCTATTTTAACCTCTCAATGAATGTTTGGGTCAGGGCTGGGAAGATGGCTTAGAGACTAAAGGCACTTGTTTGGCAAGCTTGATGGCCTGGATTCAATTTCCCAGTACCCACATAAACCCAGATATACAAAGTGGTGCATGTGTCTGGAGTTCATTTTCAATAGCAGGACATTCTGGTGGTCTCTCTCTCTTCATCTTTCTGTCCCTTTGAAAAAAATAAATAAAACATTTGAAAAAAAGAGTTTAGGTCAGGGGCTAGAGAGATGGCTTAGTGGCTAAGCACTTGCCTGTGAAGCCTAAGAACCCGGGTTCGAGGCTCAATTCCCCAGTACCCACATAAGCCAGATGCACAAGGTGGCACAAGCATCTAGAGTGCCCATTCTCTCTCTCTCTCTCTCTCTCTCTCTCTCTCTGTCTCTCTCTCTCTGCCTCTTTCTCTCTCTCTGTCTGTCTGTCAGTCTCAAATAAATAAATAAAAATTAAAAAATTACAAAAAAGAGTTTGGGTCACTCATGTCTATTGACTAGCCAGTTGCCCATTGAGTGAAGGGCACCCCACCCCATTCTAAGCTTTCCAAACTAGCATATCTCCAATTTGGACATTTCTGTTTCTTTTTTCCTTCTTTAGTGGAGTCACAGTTTGAGTATTTGAGCTTCACATTTTCATTCTTACAACAACTGCTACTTCTACAACCATTACTACTACATTTCATTTGTAACATGCTGTGAACATCTACAGTATCCTTTCTAAGTCTTTCCTAAGTACACAAAATGTAAGAGTATGTGCATCCCCCATAAATGTGTTTGTCCTTCACTCATCAAATATGTATTAACAATGCTGTATGCCAGACGAGATGTCAATAAAACAAGGATGAATACTGAAGGGATGTAACAAAAAAAAATAGCAGTGCATAACCTAGGTAAGCATAGGAATCTATAAAAGTACAAAAAAAAAGAGAATAGATCTATTCTGAGAACTGGGGTGATCATTTAACATTATTTGAAGCAAAACTGAATTCAACAGACTATTAAAAAAAAAATGAAAACCAGGCACGATGGTGCACGCCTTTAATTTCAGCACTTGTGAGGTAGAGGTAAAAGGATTGCCACAAGTTCGAGGCTACCCTGAGACTACATAGTGAATTCCAGGTCAGCCTGGGGAAGAGTGAGACCCTAAATTGAAAAAAGTCAAAAAAGAATGAGTCATCTTGAGCTGTATCCTTGGGAAGCTAGGAATGTTCAACATGTGCAAGTTAATCAATACCCTAGACAGCATTAGGAGAATAAAGGCAAAAACCTCACTAGATTACATAAGCATTTGACAAAATTCACAACACAAATTTTCTATTTCTTTGTTTTTGAAACAAGGTTTTACTATGTAGCCATGGTTGGCCTGGAACTTACTAAGTAAATAAGGCTGGCTTCAAAATTGCAGAGAACTACCTACCTCTGCCTCCCAAATCCCGAGATTAAAGGTGTGAGCCATTATGCCTGGTTTCAGAACTCTTTAATGATTAAAAAAAAAAAAAAAACTTTTGACAAATTAGTTGTAGAAGGAATATACTTCAACAGAACAAGTGGTATATGTGTCAAATCTGAAGCTAGTATATTAAACCGACAAAAGTTGAAAAGCTTTCCCTTAAATTTCAAAAGTAAGTTAAGGATGTCACTTTTTACCTATTGTTGTCAATGTATCACTGAAAATCCTAGCCATCACAATTTGACATGAGACACTCAACTTGGACAAAAAAAAAATGAGTTAAATTGTCCCTATTTTAATATAACATGATCTCATACATTTGGAACACTAAAGATTCCACCAAACAGATATTTATATTTATATATGATAAATTCAGTAAATTACAGAATACAAAACCAATTCATACAAAGCTATACTAACAATGTTCTTTCAGAAAAAGAAATCAGGAGACTAAATCCACTTGCAAATAGCTACAAAAACACACAGTTGATAATTTAACAAGAAGTGAAAGACTTGCCCTCTACGAACTAAAAATAATACTAAATGAAATTTTAAGTCTCAAACAATAGAGATATCTTGCTTTCATCAATTATAAATTAGTGCTGTGAAAATATCCATATTATCCCAAAATTCTACAGATATAATGTATGTCTTACCAAGATTCCAGTATCATTTCCGATACAAGTAGGTGCGACAAAATACCAAGCCAGAAGCAGCTTATGAAAGGAAAGGGTTTATATACGGTTTATAGTATTGAGGGGAAGTTTGATGTGTAGAGAGAGCATGCCAGGAGCAAAAAACAATGTGTGGCATCTTTTTCAGAATGGAAGGAGGCTTGGCTGTAACACACCAAAGCTTATCCCAGAGACACACCTCCTCCAACAAGGCTCCACCTCCCAAAGGCTCCATAACACCCCTCCCCCAAAGAAAAACCCCAGCGCTTTAAGGTTAAACGTTCAAATACCTGAGGCTATGAGCATATTTACATTCAAGCCATCCTAAAGAAATTTTAATTCCTGGAGTGCTAAATTTAGTAACATCAAAGTAGCCAATATTATTGAAGCTAGGCTCAAATCATGCTGAAATTATTCATCTTCTCACCTTTTTTGACCCCCAACTCCAAGATCTAGGAGAAACTACTTCTAAGTCACCGATGCACTGTCTCCATGGCTACATTCTTGACATTGCACTTGCAAGTATAGAGAATATGAATATATTCATCACCAGATGCCAGGGTATCATTGCTTTCCTCCTGTTCCTACAATTCAATGAAGGCAGAAATGATCTGCATTTCATCTCTGATACCTTCAACAATACTGATATAAACACGTGATACCACTATTCTCCTATTATTCTAAATGGATTTTCTTACACTCTGCCCTCATAAATCACATAACAAAGACACATCCTATCCAATTCTCCTTCTTGCTTTCTTTGTTCTAACTTTATTGTCTTGGACCTGGCATATCCTTCCTCACCTCTGAGATTTTATGTGAGCTCTTCCATCTCTGTTACGCTTCCTCCTTCTATGACATAACCCTAACTCACTGTGTTTGGTTTTCTTAGTCACTCTAATGTCTGCATTTCCCCGTTTTATGCCTCATAAATTCATATATTCACTACTGTCACTCCAGGGTTCAAGGAAATGGCAGACCACAGAGCTAGTTTCTAGTGAACAGCAAATAAACTAATGGTTCCATCAATGTTAATAAGCATTACTGTTCAATGAACATGGAATTGTCAAAGAATAAGCAGAAATAGATAAGACATGAGATTTTATTTGATCTCAATGACTTTTAAAGTTTAAGCTTTCAAAATAAATACACAATGGTAAAAACAACCATTTACCATGAAGTTTACTAATTCCATCAATAAAAAGGGATAGCCATTATCTTAACATGTATACTGGTTTAACTATCAAGTTAAATCTGACTTTATTTTGACATTGAACATCTCTGACTAATGGAGTGCCCTAATTAATTTGTCAGGATTAGGTATTAAGTTCGTACTCTTCATCTGTTTTTACCCAAGAGTGGAACTTAATCAAGTGTTCATAAATTTAGCAAGCTATATTTGTTATAAGAGTATAGAGAGAGATTAACTATCCAGTGGCAGGAGACCAGTTAAATAAATGATGGCATGTGACCTCAATGAAGTATTATTTGGCCATTTAAATGGATAATTTTCAAAAATGCTGAGCTGTACACAAAGGGCTTAAAATATAATTTGAATTGGGAAAAATCAGAACACAATTATGCAAACATGATATAACCATGGAAATGTGGATTAAAGAAAATATGTAACTAAAAAATGTGTTAAGATGACATGTGAATTTTAAAGGAACATTTAATTATGCCTTACATATGAATTTTTGGCAGATATATGTATATTGAGTGCCAATTACTATAATCTAAAGAAGTATGAAAGGTTTACTAGACTATAAACTACTCAAATTTTCATACTTCAGAATTATTACTTGCCTTGTCTACTGCTACTGCAAATTAAACCTTGTTTATTATTGAAAATATCTTATGTATTATGACCAAGAAAGAGCCCTGCCATCTGAAGTAAAAGTGGGTTACTTAAGAACATGTTTCCTTGATGAATAATCATACTAGACAAACATACTAAAATGACAAACCAAAGACATCCAAGTTTTGCTATTCCATACAGTCATGTATTTTCATGTCACTTTGTTCTTTCCCTTTTTCAAATTAATGTATAATTTTGATAGTTGAAACTCTAATGACTTCATTTTCCATACTGCATAATTTGCAAGTTTTCCTAATTCATAATGATCATGTTAATTACTGCCTAAAGTATTTTAAGTCAAAAATATACTGTGAAGCAGAGGCATAAGGGAGTTTTGCTTGACCTTCCTCTCTCTGCTGACAGTGAGTTTTATGGGTCTGTATATGATACTGTTATCATTTGATTTCCATTTGAGTAGTAAAGTGATAGTGTACAGTGCAGAGAGAACTAGGTTTTAGGTGACAGCACATCATTTAATGTCTGTTTATTGTTTCTACAGGGGAATTCCGGCCTGGGATTCAGTATTGCTGGAGGGACAGATAATCCCCATATTGGAGATGACCCTGGCATATTTATTACGAAGATCATACCGGGAGGTGCTGCAGCAGAGGATGGCAGACTCAGGTGAAGTTCTGAGACATTAGAATTACTTTGAAAGGTGCTCTGCAGCATCAGTGAGTCATGTTTTACCTTTGGAGAATAAGAATCCTAGGAAGATGTTGGACTTGAAGAGGAGGTTATTAAAGTGAACCTTCTATAATGCCTTTGTATTTATTTATTTAATTTGTGTATGGTGAAAGCTATCAAATGTATCATTGGGCATACAGATATGTCTTTCATTTTCATGGGGCTTTCTGTCTCACTGGAAATAATATGATATGAATAGGATAAGTAAAATGCATAGAAACAACACATTGAACATAACATTTGAAAGCCATGCATTGTTAGAGACATGGGTCAAGAAAGCATCTTAGGGTTTATCTACATTTAAAGAGAGTTTCAAAGAAATTATCCCATACGAAGATTCCATTTGGATCTTAAATTAAAATTAAGATTTATTAACCAGCTGGGCATGGTGGTATATACCTATAATCTTGCCACACAAAAGTACTCCAAAGTTCAGGACCAACCTTGCTTATACAGTGAGTTCTAGGCTGCCCAGCCAGCCAGAGCTACATAGTGAGACCCTCTCTTTCTCAAAAAAAAAAAAAATCAATAGCTATACAGATGTGGATCACAAATAAAGATCAAATTGCACCAGAAGAAAGAAGAAAAGTAACTTGATTTGGAAGAAAACCATGGTGAGTGTAGGGAGTGGACTAAGTAAATCCAAGTTACTGTTCAGGGGCAGAGTAGGGGCTGCCTAAGCTAAGTAGCTAAGTGTTCCTTTAAGATGCTAAAGAAAATTCTGGGAAATAAGTCACCTCCATTGGGCAATTAATAAATAATGTAAAATACCACTAGAAGTAAGGAACAATCATTAAAAGGCTCAAAACCTTAGAGTTCAAAATCTTATGGGAGGACCCCTTGTAGAAAATAGCATGCCCCTATATTGGGCTCCCTTGCTTAGCTGGATAAAGTACTTGTCTAGTTAAAAAAAAAAATGCCATGCCCTAATGCATCTAAAAAAAAAAAAATCATACCTATACCCAAATGTAAATCCTTGAATTCCAAGTAATGGTAGCTTTATATATTTCTTTTTCTGTTTTTTTTTGTTGTTGTTGTTGTTGTTTTTGTTTTTGTTTTTTTTTTTTTTTTTTGAGGCAAGATTTCACTAAGTAGACCAAGCTGGCCTCAAGTTTGTGGTCCTCATGCCTCAGCCTCCTTCAAAGTTCTGAGAATTCAAGTAGATATCATCATACCTGACTATGTCTTTATCTCTTTTGTGACTAGGTTTGGATGACTCAATAAATTCTTGTAGAATGAATGACATTTTCTCCATGTGTGAAGTGTGTATGTTGTGTGTGTGTATGTAGTGTAGGCACGTATGTGTGAAGATTTATATGTGTCATACTTATGGAGAAGTCAGAGGAGAATGTCAGGTGTCCTCTGCCACTTCAATATTATTCCCTTGAGATAGAGTTTCTCACTGAACCTTGGGCTGACATTTTTCTTGGTCAGACTGTCCTATCTGTGAGCCTCAGAGATTCTTTGTCTCCATCCCCCAGAGGACTAGGGTTAAAGATGGCCATGCCTAGTTTTTCCTATGGATGCTGGGGATCAAACTCAGGCCTTCTCAGGGTCTTGTGCTTGTGCAACAGGTACTCTATCAGCTGAGCCATATCCCTAGTCTTTGAATGGATGCTTTTTTAAATGAGTTAAAAAGTAGACAAGAGGAAGGAAGAGAAATTTAATGAGAGGGTAGGACATGAATGTTAAATTACACTTACTCATGATACTTGCTAAAGACTATAAGTAAGATTATTTTAGAAGGATAACTACACTGCATATTTTTAAAGACTTTGTTTTTATTTATTTATTAGAGACAGAGAGAAGGGGAGGGAGAGAGAGAGAGTGAGAATGGGCATGCCAGAGCCTCTAGCCACTGCAGACGAACTCCAGATGCATGCACCACCATGTGTTTCTGGCTTACATGGGACCTGGAGAATCAAACTGGGGTCCTTAGGCTTTGCAGGCATGCGCCTTGACTACTAAGCCATCTCTCCAGCCCCTACACTGCAGATTTTGCAGTGGGTGGACAACTAGAACATATGCCTGAATAAAGAAACAGTGGGGACATATAGCTAAGAAAGGAATGAGCTTTTTCAAGAGTTAAAATATTATTCAGAAAAAAAAAAAAACCTTAAGGGATAAAGGGGATTCTGGCTAGGGAGATTTTATAGGATCCTTGCTAAAGGCAGGCCAGTGCAGGATTATGAGATATCAAGGGTTGAATATAATGAAACTGATCAATGGTGATGGAGTTTTGCCAAACAAATATAATTCTTGCTAAATTTGCCAGGCTTGTCAAGGCTTGTCAGAAGAGCACTTATAGGAACTGGCCCCTGGTCCAGTCTAAGAGTAAGTCTGTCTGATAGCTAAAGCAGGCTTTGTAGGTAGGAATGATATCAACTTGCATGGTATGGCGCTGAGGAATGTGAGCTCAGACGCAGAAATAGAAACTTCATAGTCTCCCCCAGTCTGTGTTTTCATTAAGCATGAATAATCTAATTTGCTATTGTTCCCTACCCAAATGTTCTGATGAAGTGCTTGCTTTTGACAAATGCATCTTTACAACTTGTTGGAGGACAATCATATTTTTTTCAGGTACATCTGCATATACTAGCAACCAGAAATGGCACTTCCACAGAAAATGCATGCTTGGTGACAACAGAAGTTCTAAGTTTAATTCAATCAATTATTTTCAGAGTGAGGAAATATCCATGTGGGAGAGTGAAGGTTTTACAACACATAAAATTCCATGAGTCATAAGGGGGATTGTGTTGAATAATGTTGAGTCTTATAGGAGCTCAATTTTCAAAGTTTAGAATAAGTTTGGTGTGGTGGCTCATGCCTATAATCCTGGCATATGAGATGCTGGGATGTTGAGATAGGAAGATGGTCATGAGTCTCAGGTCAACCTGGGCTAAACAGTGAGTTCTAGGCCACTCTGAGCTATAGAGCCAGACCTATTTCAATAATAATAATAATAATAATAATAATAATAATATTAAATTACACTAAAAAGAAATAAGTAAAGTTGTTAGGGGATGATTCAGAAGTTTGAGCATCATTTCCAACTATTAACAAACGCTGACTCTAGGTGTGAGATAGAATAGGAATTCTGTTACATGCTTGCTTAGCGCAGAACAAAAGGTGATAAGTCAGAGAGCATCACCATTCTTTGTCTGCAATCATGAGTGTAAATCTCATGTCTAAAGAGATAAAAGGGAGCTCCACTCTCCTGTAAACTTCATTTGATAGTTTTATAGAATCATAGGAGCCAACATTAACTGAATTTTTACTATGTTTGAGGTGTCATGTTTCTATATTTATTCTGATCCTCTACCCATCGGCTCTCTTTCTGACTTTGGTGATCCAGGCTTATATCCAATGACTATGTATGTGAATGTGGCTTATAAAGTTTATGTAATGAAAAGCCTGAAAGTTTCTGTGCAGGGGGTCAAATCAGAGCATCAAAGTATACCTATTCCCTAATCAACAACACAGCCTTTGGCTATGTGAAGATAGCTACTGGGCCTCTATTTAATTTTGATTCATCCTTGTGTTGTAGTTACCTTTGTACTTCAGGGACAAAACACCTTACTAAAAGTAGCTGATGGCAGGGAAGCAATTATTTAGGTTTACAGTCTCCAGGGGAAGCTTCATCATGGCAGGAAGACACTGACTCACATTGTGTCACAGCAACAGGGAAGGAAATAGACTGAGGAGCAGGCTAATGCTAGCAAGCTGGGTGAATACAGCTCAAGGTCAGTCCCCAGTAACACACTTTCTCCAGCAAAGCTTCACCTCCCAAACTGCCATCTGCTGAGGGTCAAGTACGATGCTTAATCCTAAACACATAAGGCTATAGGGAACACTTTACTTTTAAACTGCCACACCTTGCTACTATTACAGAGATTACTATTCCACACACTGCTTCTTCCCATGCTCATGAGGGGCGTAGAAACATCTAAGAGCTCAAGAATAACTATCATTTGATATGAAAAATGGATTTTGAAATTTAGCAGTTGATCTAGTTTAAGGCTCACATTTTATGGACAGGGGGGAATTGAGGTTCAGAAGAGTGTCACCCTGAGTCATTAAGCATTTGAAATAAACCAGCAAGATGTCTTGGCTCAAATAATAAGCCTTCTGAGGTACTGTGTAGAGAGTAACACACAAGCCCCAACTAAACCCATCTATACATTTTCTCAGTGCGATTGGAGCTGTGTTTTAAGCTGGAGCAGTAAGCTCTGGGGAATACTCTTTGCCTCACTCTTCATCCTAAGGACAAGGAGAGAAGTGCATTTTACAAGCTCTGACTGTCATGGGTTCCAAGCCCTTTTACTAACATGATTGATATGGGACAAGTTTAACTCTCTTAGTTTCTGTTTTCTCACTTGTAAGATATTGACAGTGCCACCTACTTCACTAAGCTGTTTGTCAGACTTGGTAAAATGACATAAATTCTTATCATCAGGAACATAGTACATGCTCAATACAAAATAAACTTTGGGCTAGAGAGATGGCTTAGTGATTAAGGTGCTTGCCTGTGAAGCCTAAAGACCCAGGTTCAATTCCCCAGTACTCATGAAAGCCAGATGCACAAGGTTGTGCATGCATTTGGAGTTCATTTGCAGTAGCTGGAGGCCCTGGTGCACCCATTCTCTCTCTCTCTATCTGCTTCTTTCTCTCTAGCTTCTCTCAAGGAAATAAATGAAATATTTTTAAATAAATAAATAAAAATGAACTCTGCCATCATTCTCCTTGTTTGCACTTTCTACCCATTAGTAATCTTTCCTTCCATCTTCCCTCTTTCTCATTCTCTTTCTCTTTTCCCTTTCTTCCATCTTCCCTCTTTCTCATTCTCTTTCTCTTTTCCCTTTCCTGCCTCATCTCCTTTCACCATCAATGTCCTTCCCAAAGCTTTTTATTCCCACCTTTTGCATATTTCCTTTTCTCTTGATCATACTCTGGAATAGAATTTAAATTTTTTTAAATAGAAATGGTTTCATTTTAAGAAGCTAGGCTTCTAGTGATTTTCTAGGCAACAATGAAACAAGAAATTCTGAAATCATTATGGGACTGTTTTCTGTGTGTGCTAAATTATTCAAAAAATAAAATGATAGTGTAAGCTTAAGGCATAGATAAAATGAAAAGTGACTTTCTCCCTCAATAGGATAGACTCAAAATTAATCTCCAGTCTAAGAAAGAGCATATTATTTGGAATAGGAGACCTAGTTGTGTTTCCTAGCTATATGCCTCTCAGTTCCTTTTAAGCCCTTGGTTTTTCAGTTGCCTCACTCATGCATGATCTCATATCTCAAGAAACTTATATGAAAACATATGGAAGAGTGGGAATGAAGGCCTCCATATAAGTCAGTTATCTGGAGATCCAACCATTTAGCAGAATGATGAATCATAATAACAAGTCTGGAACAGACAACAATGGCAAGAACATTTCTAAAATGACCACATATACCATAGCCTTGTATAGTCTCATACCAATAATGTTGGGAAAGAAGTGTCATCATCTGTTGTCAGTATTCCCTGTGTTTTCATTTGTATAGTGGCAATCAGTGGTTAGTGTTATTTGCATTTATTTGATTAACAGTAAGATGTAACTTATGAAAGGTTACTGGTATTTTGTATTCTAGTCATTAAAATGGTCTATCATTACTTAAAAAAAAAGAGAGAGCTCATTGGAAAGTACTTCAGGATTTTCTTTCAGAGAAAAATAGATACACATCCCTGCTTAGGAGAATGATTTTTATTTCTATTTTTGTATCTGAATCATTAAAATGACCTCGATGTAGCTTAAAAGTCCCTAGATTGCCGAGAACCAATATTGATATGTCAGCCTGAGGAAGAGCCATCACATGACATTCTGCACTCAGCAATGCAGCAATGACATTTCACACAACAGTGCATTTATTAAACCCATCCACAGCACAAAAGCAAAGTGTAGAAGCATGCAGGAAAGACGGTGACCTGCCAGTTATCTGACAAGTGACACAATTTAATCTCCTAGCCTTCAGTACAATCGTTTCTACTTCCAGACTAGATGGGGAAAGTTATTTTCTTCAACTTCGTTGCCTCACTTATTGCTTCAATGTCTGTTTCAAAGTCATATCGGCTTTGTCCTAACAAAAGCCAAGATAACATGCATGCTCATTTCAAGCAGTGATATTAATTATATGGAGGTTTCACAGCTCTGACAAGTTGAAAGCTCAGGGAACATTGTTTTGTGAATGAATTCCATGTGGGGTTATTTTTTTTAACTGTCATTTGGCAAATAAGTAAAATGAGGAAAAGAGAGAGAAGAAAAAATGAGACAGGGAAAGGAATAAGAAAAAAAGATTGATAATTCCTGGAAATGAAGGTACCATATAACTGGGAAATAGAGAACATTAATATGATCTTGAATTTTTAAGCACAAATCACAAACACAAAGCAGAATGAAGGGAGAATATTCCAATCATGACTATATAAACCTTGTATCCGGGAATGTACTTTCAGATTGTTGAAGAAAATAAGAGATTCCCAGTAAATTGAATTGCATAAGGTATTGTTTGATTCCTAGAATACTTCCTTGTCTTGAAGTTTTATGAGTTTGGGTAATTACAAATGAGAACTTTATGAGTCACCATGCCAAGTCTTCCAATTACTACTGTAACCCAAATGGTTATGGCCTCGAAATGACTATGGCCATGCTAAATTTTCTATTAAAGGCATACACTTTTGATCCCTACAAAGTTAAATGAACTTTTTCTTCAGTGTTTTGAGACCAATATGGGCACAAACACAGCTTTGCTTTGAACAGAAGATGTTCATGAAAAGGGATATTTCATTTTCCAAGGAAAATGACACCATTATCCTCTTTAAAGGTGTGTTAATTTGAATGCAAAATGTCTCCCACAGACTTATGTGTTTGTGATGATCCACATGCTTGATCTCAAGCTGGTGGAACCTTTAAGGTTGGATCATTACTGGACAAGGTGTGTCACTTGGGACATCAGTCCAACCTTCCATCATCATAGCCCTTCTGTGCTCTACCACCTCCTTCTTCCAAGGACTATTATAATTACAATGGACTCATCCAAATAATTCAAGATAATCTCCCCATCACAATATCCTTAAATTGATTGCATCTACAAAGTTGTTTTTGTACCATATAAGGCAATGTATTCACTGGTTCCAGGATTATGACATGGATTTCTTTAAGAGTATGGGGAGACATTATTTACCTTATCACAGATTTGAAAATATATTTCTTCAAAAGTGATGGCCAATTAGCACATAAACCCCTCTTCCATATCATTTTCCACAAGAGAACTGCAAATGAAAACTATAATAACATGGACTTCATGTCCAGCAAGGTAGCTAAAGCTCAAAAGATGGACCATGGCAAATGCTGGAAGAGATGTGAAGCTATTAGAGCCCTCAGCAGTGCTGAAAGGTATGCAAAATGGTACAACCACTTGGGAAATGCTCTGCAAGTCTATTAAACAGTTATAAACAGTTACAAATGGACTAGTCTTGTCTTGGGTATATACCTAAGAGAATCGAACATATGTCCGTCAAATGGAAATATGTGCTGTGACAGTAGAAAGGAGGCTATGATGAAGGAAGAGCATGAGATAAGGAGGGGGACAGGGTCAAGAGCAGGCAAAGGAAGCAAAAATCAAAATATGTTTGAACACATCATAATGAAACCTTTTTCTTTTAAAAAAAAAAACACTTTTATTTATTTATTTATTTGAGAGCGACAGAGAGAGAGAAAGAGGCAGAGAGAGAGAGAGAGAGAAACAATGGGCATGCCAGGGCCTCCAGCCACTGCAAATGAACTCCAGATGTGTATGCCACCTTGTGCATCTGGCTAACGTGGGTCCTGGGGAATCAAGCCGCGAACCAGGATCCTTAGGCTTCACAGGCAAGCACTTAACTGCTAAGCCATCTCTCCAGCCCATAAAACCTTTTTCTATGCTAATTAAAAATAAATAAGAAAAAGAAAGCATGTCCATGTAAAAACTTATAATTTAGCCAGGCATGGTGGTATACTCTTTTAATCCAAGCACTTGGGAGGCAGAGGTAAAAGGATCACTGTGAGTTCAAGGCCAGCCTGTACCTACATAGTGAATTCCAGGTCACCTGGACTGGAGTGATACCCTACCTTGAAAAAACAAAAAACAAACAAACAAAAAAGAAACCTCACATTCATAGACACATTATTTGTAAAAAGCCAAAATTGGAAGGAAATTCACCAGTGGATGAACCAATAAATTACTTTTTAATAAATTATGGTATAACCATACAGTATAATATTATTAACCCATAGAATAAAAGTGAGTGTTGCTACTTCCTCTAACATTGATAAACCTTGAAAATATGCTACATTAAGGATACCAGTTACAAGACACTATATCTTATATAATTTTAATTGCACAAAGGATTTAGAATAGGGAAATTCATATAGATAGGAAATAGATAAATTATTTCAGAAACTGGAAATGGATATGAGATATTGTGAAGAGATGAAAATGTAAAATTAGTACTGGTTATTCCATTGCTCCATTAATATTCTTTGAAGAAATACTGAAGTGCACACTTTGAAAGAAAAAATGTAAATTATATCTAATTTTTTATTTAATAAATGTCCTGCCATTCTGGTCTAGCATAAAATTTCTATTTGCAAACCAAAAGATTTTTTTTACCTATTTTTCCAAAGCTCACAACTTCCTTATATTGTTGTTCTTTTAAAGGCACAGTTCATTGAGTTATTACATGAACTCACACAATTCTTGATTCTGTTTACCTAGTAAAGAACACTCATGTATTGGGCTTCATATCTATATAGTTTAAGTAAACTTAAAATAGACAAATACCATGTTATAGGTCCTCTTCTTAAATGTACTAGCAGAGGTTTGGCCTTACGTCCCATCTGTTCAAATATCAAGACTATAAATACCTGAAAAGTAACACTTCTGCTTTCTAAGCTAAAATACACTTGAGAATTGCTTGAAAAGTTAGAAGGATTAATTCATAAACTCCAGTTACATGAGTAGGCTCAATAAAGGACATCATAGTATGTTGGCTCCTCAAAGTGGAATGACAGGATGGCTAACACATGGATATAATAGTCCATAGTTCTTGAAAGTGGCTCTAGTATTGGCTCTAAAATTTCTGACTCAATTCTAACTCCTGCTGTGTGTGCAGGAAGCAGTTTCAGTCATGGTTTGTAGGTATACACCTAAACTTGCAGCTCAGAGAGAGCGTTAAGGAGACTGCTTTACTGAGGGCAAGAGGCCCTAGACAACAAACTATCTGGCAGGCCCTGAGAAGGTTACAACATTTTTTCAATTGTAGCATCTTTCTCAATAGCATAATCTTTGAGAATGTACAACTTTAAAATCACGTTTCAGGGCTGGAGAGATGGCTTGGCAGTTAAAGGTGCTTGCTTGCAAAGCCTGATGGTGCAGGTTTGAATCTCCAGTACCCACATAAAGCCAGATGCACAAAGTGGCACATGCATCTGGAGCTAATTTTCAGTGGCAAGATGCACTGGCATGCTCATATTCTCTCTTTCTCCCCCCCCCCCTCTCTCTTTCTCCTTGCAAATAAATATACAAAAATATTTAAGGGCTGCAGAGATGGCCTGGCAGTTAAGGTGCTTGCCTGTGAAGCTTAAGGACCCACGTTCGACTCTCCAGGTCATGCACAAGCCTGACACACAAAGTGACATGAGCCATAAGGTCGCATGTGTGCACAAAGTGGTGCACACATCTGGAGTTCAATTGCAGTGGCTGGAGGCCCTGGTGCACCAATTATCTCTCCCTCCCTCTCTCTCTCACTCTCACTCTTGCTCTCTCACATAAAAAAGGCCAGTCTGTTGGGGTTGCCTCAAAAAAATATTTAAAACAATGATATTCTAACAGTTGAACAATTAGTTCCATCCCAAGAAATTCAGAATGTTATTATGTAGGCCAAGAAATCAACTCTTTGTTTTGACTGAATCTGTAGTTATGAGATTCATTCCTTGTTACATGGGTATATCAAGTTTAAATACTAATAAGTCACTTTCGTTTATTTCTAATAGTCTCTCAAGAAAGTATATTGCCATTCTAGTATTCCAGATCTATGTTGAACATTGATTATACTAAACAACTCCTTGGGACATACACCCAACCAAAGGAGTAAGAGAAAGGAGGACTATACTCAGATGATCGCATTTCTAATTCAAAGGTAGTCCTGGTTATTTTCAATAAGTGTTTTTATGAAGATTTATAAAGTATACAACAATTTAGACAGGCCCAACAATATGGTATGCTGTGTGCAAGTAGAAAATGACTGCAAATTAGCTTAGTAGTTAGAGTCTAAAATCATAAAATCAAAATGTACACACCATACCACACACACACACACACACACATAGGAGAAATGAGACCTCAATATAGAAATGAACTGAAGTCTGAATTCCACATGGAGAAGTGGGGATTTATGGACAGGAGCAAGGTCATGTTCAGTAGATAGAGAAATTGCTAACAGGAAGCTTTGGGGGGTAAGATGAGATTTCTTCTAAATTGAACTAGCAGGATTATCCCTGAAGGCCAAGATGATCTGATATTAAGGGTTAGGGATTCTCTCTAAACTGACTTAGCAAGATTCTTGCTAAAACAGCCATACTGGCCTAACAAGGATGGAAACTGGAGCCCAAGGTCAAAGCCTCATTAAGCAGGGGCTTGAAGGAGCCTAACTAAAGTTCAGTTAAGGATAGTCTTTATCAGGACTGAATTTCCACTGAGCTCATTTTATGGTAAGTACAGCCCAACTTTGGCCTTGGGAACTGCCACAATAGGAGAAATCTCACATGTGACCTTCTATATCTAAGACATGAAACCTTTTTATAAGGTCCTCTCATTCTTCCCATGACCCCTACCTCATTCCAGGAAAACAAATTATACTGTGTTGTTATATAGGAAGCTGAGGCTGAAAGTCAGATGTGAAAGTTGGTTATTTAGATTGGTTATACCACACCATTTTCAGCATCTGGAGAGTAGCTACCAGTTCATAGTCCCTTGCCCACACCCTTCTCTTCCTGGCCCCAGCCTCTTTTGCCTCATGTATTTTTGACATTTACATTGTGTAATACATTGTAATGAACTTGTTTACAAAGGGAGTTAAAAATCTGGCAGATATTAGAGAATACAGGTTAATTATTCCCAGGTTAGTTCTTACATGTATCTGGGTCTGAAATTAATTAGTTCCAGTATTTCTTGACAGATTTTTGTCCATAAGTTTGGTTTTGGTTTGGTTTAGTTTGTTTTTAAGTCATAGGCCAGAATTTTCCTAAGGCAAACAGCTTTGGCTGGCTGAATCCAGCTTCAAAAGAGGAAGTGACGTTTAGTATCCATGATACTCTAGCACTTGAGCTTAGATAACCGCCATCCTCAGCCTGGTGAGCTGTAATTGTTCTCTGAGAAGTCATGTGTAGTCTCAGTTTAGCTCAAGTCATTTTTGGTTATACAAGTTAGTACAGTATTTAGAATACAGACAGCAGGTCCCATAATTTATAGTTCATTAGCACACCACTCATATTTAAATTATTGCCATAATTTTGATTCTACAGCCACCTTCCATTGATTTCTGTAGTTATTGTCATCTAACTTAGTAGCAAAAGACTAAGAACAAAAAAACACCACTAGAGAAAGGGGGGAAATCAGTGTTTTCTTTTAGAAGACAATTAACTAAAGAATTAATTAAAGAATTAATTAAAGAATTAATTATTAGCTGCATCTTATTTCATTTCTCATTTGAATGATGAATTGTTGTGTTAAAACATTAATAAGCTCCTTAGTAGACATCATCCCAGGTATATATTATTGTCATATATAGATATATTAGAGCTTAATTTAAGGTCACCCTGTGGATTAATCTTTTGTGCTGTTAGAGAGAGTCATCAAAGCTGTTTTATATGCCGCACACTCATTTCTCCTGCATTGTCACTTCTCTGACATCCAGATGAAACTGTCCAGCATAGAACCATGAATTATAAAAGGAAATGAGCTGAGTGACATTTTTGTGCGGGGAATGAGAGGTGGTCATTTCAGGATTTGGATGTAGTGAATAAAATATTCTGCCTGAGCTCAAATCATCGTCATCCCTTTCTGTGGCATGTCAGTAAAGTTGAGTTGGTAAATAATGTGACATGACAGGCCTAAGGCACAAAGCAAATATTTATGAAACAGACACAGAATCTGCCATTTTGCTCCTTGACTTTTGTTATCCATTATCCCCATGCATACTTATTAGGTATTCTTCTATGTATGAGGACATGTGGAGCTAGAATAGAGAAGCAGGCAAGAAAACAGACTTCAAGGAAAAGAGCGCTCTGTCTAACATAGTAATAAATATGCACTATAAAATGAGTGCTGAGAAAAGTTATAATTAATAACATCACCTAGTGTCATCTAGAGTGATCAAAGGAGAGCTGTGAAGAAGTGATGTCTAAGATGAAACATAAATGGTAAGTAATTGGGGCTAGTGGAGGTTTTAGGCCAAGAAAGCCTGTCCAAAGGCTTCAGAAAAAAGAGGGAAGACATTCCTGAGACTGGAACTTCTAAGGTAGGACAGGGAACAAGACAAGAGTGAATGGCGGACATGAAAATCCAGCAAAGAACCTTGGGAACCAGGTTAAATAGTTGTTTTATCAAGGAACGTGAAACCTTGAATGAATATCCCAATTGGAAAAATAGCCAAACTGAATTGTTTCTCATGGAGAAATTACTCTGATTTCTGTGGGAGTCTGGCTTAGCTGACAAGAGCATCTACAGGGAGAATAGTTTACTAAGCTGCCATTGGAATACAGGTGATGAATGACAGCAGCTTGTTATAAAATGCTAACAAGATTCTGAGAAAAGCATTTTAAAATATGCTTAAAGGGTAATCTTCATAGACCTTAATCATTATTTATCATGGTGAAAGGGATAGTTATCTCTGTCATTGTAGAATTTGCCATCTAATAGCTTTATCAAGGGATGACTTTGAGCCGTGGAATGCGGCAAACAGTAGTAGTGGGGAGGCAGAGTTAGAAGTTGAATAGTTATGTTAAGCACAACATTTGGCTTCCATTGCCCATGAGGAATTCAGGAGCAAACATCTCATAGGCAGCTGAATGAACAGACTTGGAACTCTAACATCTGGCTGGAACTGAAGCAATGAAAAGCTGAGACAATTAATACATTGTTTACAAATATGTAAAATATAAAGATGATTATGATGACCCCTGAGTTGTTTTAAACTTGGGAATGTAAGTTACAGCACAAGTTTTAAATTTGATTAATCTATATATTCCAAGGAGCTCAAGGAGATTTATTAGGACTGAATTTCCAGATCTCTAATTTGACCTAAGAAGTATCCTGCAGCCACATGGAACTACTTTTTTCATGCTTTCAACTTTTTTTTCTTTTATTTTATTTAAGTAATTATTTGATTTATTATTAGTTATGTATATAGTGAGTATACAGCCATGATGGTACCATCGTTAGCCTTCTCCCTGTCATCCCCCCCTGCAGATTGTGGGTATTGCATTGTGGGGGTGGCCTTCAGTTATGGGGAAGAGGCAATGTCTCTGTACATAATGACCCAACATATGGCTCTAGCAATCTTTCCACCCCCTCTTCGGTGACAAATTCAGTGACAGGAGGTCTTAGGAGTCTCTGTATCTCTGGATATCTGACTTGGTCAGAGTTGAGTGTTCTCTGTGTCTGTCTCCTTCACCCTTGTGCTGATACCAGGTTCACTGAGAAAGCATCTCTTGCTCATTTCCCCACTAACTTGTGTGAGCATCAAGTCAGGTTGATTGCTGTTCAGTAGCTTAGGCCTCGAGTTGCTTATAATTGCTGTTCTCCCGGTTTTCAGAGGAAATACATATAGCTTGCCAATTCCAGCTCCTACAATGGCTCATTGCATAGGTAGAAAGGAAAAATCTAAAATACTGTTGGCCATAATGAGAGAGTCAATGACTTCAGTGATGGCTCACCCTTTAATTAAGTCTTTCCTTTCATTTTTGGAGTGAATAAGTTTAGCTGACATTATTAAAATAACTTTAATGTTACAACTCAGGATTTGGGGCCTAAAATATAGAATTCACATTTCTCTTCCTATCCCATCTAGTTATTCATATTAACGTGACTTCTCAGCATTTACATGTAGAATTGAAAAAAGTTTTTCACTACTCCACCTCTCCAGATAAAGTGATGAAATCCAGATGTAGCAGTGTATGCTTATAATACCAGTACTTGGGAGTCTCAGAGAAGACGTTTATAAGTTGACAGCCAGCCTAGGCAGCAAAATGAACAGAGGGGAAAGAAGGGTCCCTTGTGAAATGAGATACTCACAAAACTTTTCTGCTGCTTCGAGTCAGAAGAAATTACTGGTTTGGAATTATAATAATCACAATCCCAGGAAGAATGGTTAGTCAGACTCTTTCACACATGCACAACAGATACACACAACAACCCACGAAACCCAATACCCACACCTCACATATCATTTCAAAAAGGGGATTACAATGAGGAAAGTTGGATTGAGTCAAGGTTGATATTTACTTGGATAATTTGTACACAAGGACTAAATGACTGCAGCATGAATAAGAGTGATAAATGGGGGTGTAAGGACAGGAACAAGAGATATAAAACTAATGCTGATTTTTTATTTCTGCCTCCTATCTGCATATGATTTCAAGTTGCTTAACTTGTCTACTCAGATTTTTAATTTAAAATTTAGCAATATTTCATTAGTGGTGTATATTTTTTTTCTAGGAAAGAAGCAGAAGATATTGTTGAAGTGTTTTAAAAATGGAAAACTATACAAAAATGGAAAACTGCTAGAAAGAGAGAAGTTCATCTCAGAGATTATTATAGTTGTCACAGGGGTCCTAGGAAAATGTGTGACATTAATTGTGGTACTCTTTTACCTCTCCTCCCACCCTGGTGCCTACAACCTGTTACTAAGGTCCTTCATGAAAATGCCCATCATAGAATCCTCTAGTCCTCTAGGCTCCAAAATGAAGTTCCATTGACAGTTACAAGGCCACGACGAACACAAACCACTTACAATCTTGTGTTACTATGTGTTTCAAAAGAGAATCTTGTGAAATGAAATGAACAAGGTACCTGTAAATCAGGAAGATGTTTGTGAGAAAAGGGGTCCTTCTTGGGTGCCCTTGTCTTCCTACCTCCATCCACAGGCCTCAGAATGTTTATGTGTGTGGCTGAGAACAAGCGTAAGGGACAGAGAAGACATATTTGAAAAGGGAGCTCTAGCTCTGGTTTTATGAAAGCATAGAATGTCACCAGGATTCTCAAAATGTCATAGTTTTCATCACACAAAATTAATTCAAATTTGTGTTGAGAAATATGATTTAGCCCAGGGAGAGGTGAGAAGTATGGAAATTGTAAAATTGCATAAACAATAACAGCTGATTTTTAAGGCTCGGGAAAGGTCAGAAGACAGCGTCACTAATCATCTACCGTTGGAAATTAGTAGCTTCAGGCAATTCAGCATTATCTGTTCCATAAAGAATTGTTCCCAACCTTTGGCAGCAGCAAATCATTTCAGTAATTATGGGTTTTAATGTAAGAAGGACTTTTAGCTGGAACTATCAGAATTCAAATTTGTTAGCAAAACTGTATATACTTTATATTGGCAAGCCAAATGCAATCTATGTGGAATCATTATTCATTCATTCATGCTTTCATTAAATATTCATTTACTTTACCATTTATTGAGCACCTATATAGTCTCAGCCCTGTCCTCAGCACTAAAAAAAAAACAGATGGCTTCTGCTCTAAAGAACTTACTTTTTTTTATGGAGCTGGGGTGATGGCTCAGTGGGTCAGAGCATTTGCTACACAAGCATAAGGATCTGAGTTCAATTCCCATGATTTATGCAAAAAGCCAGGAGTAGCCATGTGTGTCTGTGTCATCAGTCCTGAGGAGGCCATACTTAAGCTACAACTAGTCTTATATGAAAGTAAATGTAGGTTTCTGTCCCTATGGTGGAATATTGTACATCTCCTCTTGACTGTTTCCTAGGTCAGGAGCCAGTATCCTCATGTTCATCACTGGGTCCTCAGTGTCTACAAGATACCCCACACTGTGTAGACATAGTCAGTAAATGTGGGGTGGATATGAGGATATTAGATATATCTCTCAAACAGTATTTGAGATCTTATCATTGCCGATCATTTGCTTTTCTTGAAACTTGTTCTCTCAATAGAGTGCTTTTTAATGCAAATATGTCTATCAATGAGTTTGTTTCTTAGGGCTATTAACTTTGAATTCATCCTCTTTTTTATTTGTGTAACAGAGAGAGAAGGAGAAAGAAAGAGAGAGAGAGAGAGAGAGAGAGAGAGAGAGAGAGAGAGAATGGGCATGCCAGGGCTTCCTGACTATGCAAACGAATTACAGACACATGTACCACTTTGTACATCTGGCTTTACATAGGCACTAGGGTATGGAGCCCAAGCCTGCAGGCTTTGCAAAAAAGTACCTATAACTGCTGAGCCATCTCTTGCCCCTGATTCTCTTTATGTCAAGAAGAATGACATGAGAAAATAGCATTGTCAGGGAATGAGGTCACTGGAAAAGGTGGGGGGGTTGCAGTGAAGATGTCACTGACTATCTTACACACCTCTAAATTTATTTACTTACTTATCAAACCTACAATCAGTGGCAACTCTGTCCCAGGAATGACTTGAAATACTAAACATTCAAAATGAATGAGACACAATTTCTCTCAAATGACTCGTGAGGTACACATGGAAATTTAAAAAAAAAAAAAAAAGTTTCCTCTTTTTCCTAGCCTAACACCAGCATATGTAGTCAGTCAGTCTCTCCTCATCTGTCCCTTCTCCCTATGCTGGCTACCACTGGTCCAATCCATATCACTCTGTCTTTTATCAGGAATCTGTAGCAATCTCTAAGGATAGTCCTTGCCTTCTTCTACCCTAACTCCACCCTCCAAATCTAATTATACCTTCCTCTCCACACTGTAGCTTAAGAGCTCTCCAAGCATTCTTTTCTATTATAGCTTTAAACAGGGCTATCCCTTTCCATTGCCTTCCATCTCAAGTCCAGAATCCTTAATATGCTCTGTGGGCCTTCAGGACTTGACTCTGTTCCTAACCTCAACCACTAATCTATTCCTCTCTTTGTTCATTTGTTCAGCTCCTTCTTGGCCTTCAGTCTCAGCTACCTCAGTTGCTCTAAACAGTTCTCCTTCACCTCCTTAGAACAAACCTTAAAACATGGTTTTCTCATTATGTGCTCATACAACACAGTGTACAGCTCTTGCTATGGGCACTTGCTCTTAATTTTAGTAGGGTGTTTTGTTTTTTTTTTTCTATTTCCCTTGCTAAACTGTAATGCTACCATGGATGGATATTAGTGTTTTTAAAAAGTGGGGGCTGAGGAGATGGCTCAGTAGTTAAGGTGCTTGCTTACAAATCCTAACAACTGGGGTTTGATTCCCCAGTACCTACATAAATCCGTATGCACAAAGTGTTGAATGTGTCTGGAGTTTTGTCTCTTTTTTTTCCTTTGTTTTTTTTTTTTTTTGTTTCATTTTGTTTTTTTGCAAACTCCCTAGTATGCCCGTCCTCTCTCTGTCTCTGCCCCCCTCTCCCTGTCTCTCTCTACTTGTAAATAAATTAATAAAAATATTTTTAAATGTACATTTTACTAAATGGACTACTGAGGGCTAAAGTTAGGTAGTTGAACCAACTTTGGCTCATGCATAGTGAACTTGCTTGATTTTTGAAGAAAGTAATAAATAGCAAGAGAATGGATTGGAGAGATGAACACCAGCCATACTGTTGAGCAATTTGTGTGCTATGTCAAGGTCTTTGGGCTTCATGAAACAGACAGATTTAATCTTCAATCCACAGATCTGCTAACAGTAGGTCACAGGAAGCTATTATGTGCATTAGAAAGAGACCCTGTTCAGCCAACACAGCTCAACAGCAGTGCGCTAGCCTTGGAGAAAGAGGCTTGCCTGGATTCTCACTATTCTTGCTTGCCTGTGCTCTGTTGTGTGTGACACCCTGATTGTGAATCTCTCAGAACCATCTGAGGGTAACAAATAGACCCGTCCATCAAGCCATGCTCCAGTTCCCTGTTCTTCCCTACTGTGGAAATAAGGATACTCTGCCTCTTCTATTACATATAAGCAATTATAAATGTGCATTTATAATGGACATTTGGCAGCTGAGCTTCTTAGAATTTTTAAATATTTGGACATCTGCCATAGGCAGTGGAGAATAATTTAAGACTATTTGAATATAGGATAAATCAATCTGAATTATATTTAAATAACAACATTCTGGCAATGTGTTGGAAAAAGATTATAGGGGACAAAACTAGAATCAAGAAGACTAGTTAAAACATTTTCACAGAATCTAGGTGATTGACAATAAACACCATAATTGGGATTGGGTTGAATAAGTATATGTGTGTGTGTGTGTGTGTATGTGTGTGTGTGTGTGTGTGTGTGTGCAATGTGTGTGTTACATTAGGGATGTAGCAAAGAGGGGAAAAGTTATGTTGAAGAAATAATTTACCTTGTAAGAGGATGAAAAGTAAAGAATAGAGTTGTTTGGGGGGGTGGGAATAGTTTGGCATTTTGATCCATTAGAGATGCACCATGGATTTCCACCTAGATAGGTGCCATCACACCAGAGGTAGAACAGAATTTTAAAATTACTGAAGTCAACTTAGAAAGAGAGAAATGTTACCTACTTGGAAAGTCCAGTGGCAGGATTAGAATTTATGTCTGGTTTATAAACTCAATATTCCCTCCATCATATTATTTCCCTTATGGTTCCCAAATTTTCACTGGAATGTTGAATTAGTATCATGAAGCTAAGTTGCAATAGAATGAGAAATTGTGTACTTAGGAACTCCGTATTTGCTAACCAACATCCATCTCTGAGATTGGAGTAGATTTGAATACAGAAAAATAGGAAAACAAATCCAATATTTTAAGATTTATTTCTTTATGTGTATTTTCTTGATGTATATTTGATGATATGCAGGGCATCAAGTCAGACCCTGGATTTTGGATAAGGACCGAACACGTATTTATTTTGACTCTGAGCTTTACAGGCCATGAGGATTTGAGTGATTTGGAAACATTTTATGAGGCTATGGAGTCATACTTGTCCTTGTTAGAGGCTAGACAGGATTAGACGTGCGGGAGAAAGAAAGCAACATGAAATAAAATATGCTGCTGTGCTTAGAGCAGGGTGTAAGTATTATACACAGAAGGGCCAGAGTTAGATTTCATACTTGATGGTCATTCTTTCTTAAGTGACAATATGTGCCAAACAAAAGAAATAGAAAAATAATAGCTTTGTGTGTGTCTTAAGTAAATCCTGATGGAATTTGAGAAGAGAGGAAGTAATGAAAGGGTGGCTTGGAAAGAAAACCTGCATTAGAAAATCGAGGGGGCTGGTTAGCCAGGCATCAGAAAAACCATCTAGGGAGATATTGCAGTCGTTGAAGCCAAGTGGAGGGCAGCAACATCCCTCTCATGAATGTTGATGAGCAGTCCTGTCCATGGAAAGAACATCATATTGAGCTGTATCACTAAAATCCAGTCCCATGATTCACCCCTTTTGAAATTCCTACCCAATGCCTATTTTCCTTGTTACACCCATCATATTGTCTATCTTGAAACTTGCCACCAGCCTCTGTGCTTCTCCAGGAAAGTGCCAAGGACCAGTCAATAGTGCTGAAATAGCAATCTGCCCCTCCCAACCCCAGTGTGGAAAGCCATGATGTTTCCAGGTGACAGCTGCAGAGACTCCTGTGAGCATTTCATATACGGGAAATAAAGAGGCAAATAGAGAGGGAAAAACGGTTTATTCACTATAGAAGAGAGTTTCTGTGGAACGTATAAACCCATGTTACTATCACCCGGAATTAGAGACAAGGATAAAAGACCTATATTTAAAATGTAGAATGGGGGCTGGAGGGATAGCTTAGCAGTTTAAACATTTGCCAGCAAAGCCAAAGGATCTAGGTTCAACTCCCCAGGACCCACATTAGCCAGATGCACAAGGGGGCACATGCATCTGGAGTTTGTTTGCAGTGGCTAGAGGCCCTGGAGTGCATTCTCTCTCTCTCTCTCTCTCTCTCTCTCTCTCTCTGTCCCTGGCAAATAAATAAATAAAAATAAAATATTTCAAAATGTAGAATGAAGTGGCCATGAGTTGGCAGTTGCTGAAAAAAAGAGTGTAGGATATAAAGTGCATGCTGGACAGGGGTCTGCACGTGTAATGCTTCACACACTGTGGGTGCGGCTCTGGTCTCCAGGTTCAAGTTACAAATAATGAAAAGCTGAAAATTGAGCTGTTTGGTGTGATATAAGCACCCAGGAATTAACATTGAGAACTTGTATTCATTTTAGAATGGTCCATACATCAGCAAAGTAGTGTGCCCCTTCAAAACCTATAGCAGGGTCCTATGCCAGAATCAGCGGGTTACTAACAATTTAGGAATTTGAAACTTCTCTTATGCCAGTATTTCCAAGTAGGAGGTGCGGTAGAGTATGTGTTTATATGAGCATGGTCTGTCCATCTCCAACATCCCTTTCACCTACCCAAATAAAACTCCAGTAGAACCTAGCAACACGTAGTTTCATAAGCCCTCCAAGTGATTCTGATATACTGTAGTGTTTGAGAACCATTCATCTAGACTTTGATACTTGACTTGACCTCACTATTTTTAAATATTATCCTTGACTCCACTGATGGTCAACTAGGATTGGTTATTAAGTAGGTTACAAAATTTTTAGCAAACCAGGGAGGTATGCATGGTGTACTGCTTGAGTTTTATGATTATATACAAATAGCTTACTATTGTAAACCTCTTTAAGCTTAGTCTCTACTATAAACTGTAGATGTACATATATAAAACCCTTAAGTGTCTCTATTTTGATTAAAAATGTACAGAGTAGCACATAACATGTATATATCTCACTATAGACATTGTCATTCAAATAAACCAAAGATCACAGTTTATCAAAAATCACTTTGTTTGTAAACCCTGAATACTCAATTGAAGTTTACCTAAATCCAAGTGAAAACATAACATATTTACTTGAAAGCACCATAATGAAACCTAAACTCTGTATGATAATAAACAAAAAAATTTTAAAGGGAAACCAAACTCTGGCTTTCTGCCCTTACTATCTGAAGACTAACTTTGGCCAAACTCCATCATACACTGTAGTTTGAATCACATCACATCAAAATGGTTATAATTAACAGTTTGTTGTCATTACTAATAAAGTAGCCAATAATTGGTAATCTTTAAAAAAAGTGAAAAAGGAGAAGCAACCCTACGTTTGTTCTGTGACATCCACACATGTACTCAAATGCTCATGCAGATGATTGATTATTTTCTCTAACGATATGAAATAATTTCCCTACTAGTATTTTTTTAATTTTATAATAGATGATTGCATTCCAGGCAGCACTTAGACACTGATCAGGCTTTGCCATGACATCACTCTTCCTTCTGTACTTCATTCCTACTTTGATGAAAAGCATAAAACCAACATTGTTTAATATCCATGAGCTGTTTGAAGATAAAAATTTTCCAACCTTCTCTATGACCTAAAATTATATTTGGGATCGAGTTTGAGAATTTCAGACTGGATGAGTATAGCTGAGAATATGAAAGTGGGGTTTTAGGCCACAGGCGTGAGGGGAAAATTCAACCAAGTGTGCTGATGTCAGAAGCTCTGCTCAGGCTGATTGAGAGATGTAGTTTTATGAGATCAGCTGAATGTTTTCTTAGGGGCAGGAAAGGGTAATAAAACAGGGAAATTGCATTATGCTCCAAGAAACAAGACTAACTACAGGCTTATTTTTTTCATTATTCTTCTGAAAATACTATTCATCTCATGTCTTTCTCCCTTTCTTATAAAAACTTTCTTCCTTTGACATGTGGATGTTAGATCTCTTCCTTTCTTTCCCTTTAGTACCTTTTTTCTTCTTCAATGTTCTCTTCATATCTTATGCAAATATTTCTTGCTTAATTTCCATAGCAATAAGAGCCAATATTTCTTGGTATTTACCATTTGTCAGGCACTGTGCTAAGTATTTCTGTTGTGTTACCTCATTTAATCCATCTAGCAATTCTTTTTTTATTTATATTTAGTTATTTGAGAGTGACAGACAGAGAAACAGGCAGATAGAATGAGAAAGAGAGAGAATGGGTGTGCCAGGGCCTCCAGCCACTGCAAATGAACTCCAGACGCGTGCGCCCCCTTGTGCATCTGGCTAACGTGGTTCCTGGGGAGTCGAGCCGTGAACTGGGGTCCTTAGGCTTCACAGGCAAGTGCTTAACCGCTAAGCCATCTCTCCAGCCCCCATATAGCAATTCTTATTAGCCTCATTATCAGATGGAAAAATTGTGACTTTTAAATATCTAATGAGTTGCCTAAAGACCTATTGCTCTTATGTTGTAGAGCTGAGATGAGATCTGAGTTGTGTGAGGCCCCCAGGCACCATACTTGACCCTTTTCAGCACTATGTGTACATTATATAACTTCTGGAAAGAACATAAACATAATACACTTCATAAAATGCTCATAATCTCTATTTTCACAAAGAATAAGAATTATACCTTTACTATAATTCTTTTCTTTTAGTATTTTTCATTCATAATGAAAAGGAACTTTTAAACTTTTAACTTGCGTTATAAATTGAGAATCATCTTAAATGACATTTTTAAAGTGCAGAAAATCATAAATATTTTGACAGAAAAATATGTTAATATCTATGCAAAAGTATCTCACATGTTATTTCATATATATTCTAAACATAGAGCAAATAATTCATCATTACATTTTCGGTGATTTTTATATATGTCACATTATCCTTCATTGTTAAATAGTTTAGATGTGATTCTGTGGGTAGACGCTAATAATAAAATACTTTTGTAATTATGTGTTCTTCAGGGACATGTACCAGAATTGCAAAGGAAATCCAGAGAAATATTGAAATCAAATTTTAATCATGTGGCCAATTCTGGTCCACAGAATGAAATCACCAATAAATACTGCAGACATATGTAAGAGAGCAAGCGCTGACTAAAACTCTCAATTGTACTGGTGCAGTGGGGCGGAAGCAGTTCCACATTGAATAGCTTTCTATGCAATAGCTCAGAATATGACAGAGACTGAAATTCACACTATGGCAATGTATTTCTTGAGTTTGAAGCTAGTGATAAACCTGTATGTTTTAAAATGAACATGAAGGGTGACTTTACTCACAGAGGTTATCTGTGAAAAGAAACAGAGTGAGCAAGTAGGCTTTAAATAACTGTGACCCCTCTAGCCAAATTCTATTTCAAGTGATAGGAGGAAGGAAAGTGGAGTGCCCTAGTTTGCATTGACATTCTTTCCTTACTTTTAAGAATTTGAATATAAACTCCTTCTCATCATTGTTTTAATTCAAGCAAACTATGAAATGTATCAACATGGGCTTTAGAAAAAGGCAAAACCAGATTAAAAATATGTCCCTGTTCTCACCAACACTGTGACCTTGTCAATAACATTCCACTATTTATAAAGTCTGGATCAATACCCATGAACTGAAGTGAGAATAAAGAAGTGAAGTGACTAGACTAATAGATGACACTGTTGATGCCCTAAGCATTTCCATTTCCATCCTGTTTGCTTCTTAACAAATTTCTGGGAACATGTTTCACCCACTTGTGAATTGCAATAACTTTCCTACTTATAGCATTAGAATTTCATACATCTGTACACATTGACTATCTGGCTACTCCTCTCCCCAGTCTTTGACATGCTTACACTTTCCTAATGGGAAACTGAATTTCAAAATGAAGAGATGTTATGACTGTGCCCACACATTTCATACAGAACTGGGGCTCAAATCCAAACTTCCTGGCCACTAATCATGTGCTCTCTGAACTGCGCTAAGGCTGCCTACTTCATCTACGTATTCAGAAACATCCATGTGATTAAGGCTGTGTTTTGTTCATACTAGTAAACTGTTAATTAAGGATTCCCCTGTAAACAAAAGGAAAAACATTACTAGGGTTTGAATAAATTTAGACTCCAGAATAGATATTTTAATGTCAGCAACTCCCTTGTATGAAAAGTAGTGGTTTAAGATATGATTAGTATTCTGAACATGGGGTGATGGCAAACATGTTTTTTCGCTATCATGAAATGGCCAAATTACCCACTCCCAAAGGACCAGCTGCTGCAGGGTGGCTGGCACTCATGACGTCTACATTCTCAGAACTATTTTAATTGGTAATTTTCCAGGATATTTTTTTTATCAGAGAAGATATGTAAATGTAAACCTACTAAAGCCATTCCATCTGTTATGATGGAATAAAATCACTGAGCCTTAGAGAAATTC
The DNA here is from genome assembly GCA_036346955.1 of Dipus sagitta. NCBI lineage: Eukaryota > Metazoa > Chordata > Mammalia > Rodentia > Dipodidae > Dipus > Dipus sagitta. The sequence continues at coordinate 169,240,802 of CM070772.1, read as the reverse complement.
TCTATTTTAGGATCCAAGGAAAGGATTCCTTCCGAAATAGGCACAGAAACTTGATGGGCAAAAAGACACAAAAACCCTTCCTAACTTTCTTTTGTGTGTGTCATTGTTGTCGTTTGTTTTGTTTTGTTTTGTTGAGGTAGGGTTTCACTCTAGCCCAGGCTGACCTGGAATTGACTATGTAATCTCAGGGTGGCCTCAAACTCACAGTGGTCCTCCTACCTCTCCCTCCTGAGTGCTGGGCTTAAAGACATGCACCACCATACTGGACTCTAAACTTTTATTTATTTATTTTTTCAAGGTAGGGTCTCACTCTAGTCCAGGCTGACCTGGAACTTACTATGTAGCCTCAGAGTGGCCTAGAACTCAGGTGATCTTACTTTCTTGACCTCCTGAATGCTATGCTAGGATTAAAGGTGTGCTTCTCCATGCCTTCCCAAATTTCTATATAATATGACCACTATGGTCTTGTAACTTTGAATTGATATATACAACAATATATGAAACTATATGTGTGTGTGTGTGTGTTCCTTAAAAAATACAATACTTTAAAATAAGATGGCTTGAGGACTAGGGGTACAGCTCAGTCATAGAGTACTTGCCTAGAGTACATGAGGCCCTAGTTTGATCCCTGGCACTACAAAAATAAATATATAGATAGATGATAGATAAGATAGACCAAAACCAATTGCTGTTCAAATTTATGACAATTCCCAAATTGCTTGTGTTCATTTACATAATGTAGATGAATCACATTCAACAAAGTGATAAAAGAAATCTAACAGTTAAAAATATTATACCTCGGCTGTAGAGGTGGTTTAGTGGTTAAAGTGTTTGCCTGCAAAGCCTAAGGACCTAGGTTCAATTCCCCAGTACCCATGTAAGCCAGATGGACAAGGTGGTGCATGTGTCTGGAATGTACTTGCAGTGGCTGGAGGCCCTGGCATACCCATTCTCTCTCTCTTTCTCTCTATCTCTAATAAATAAATTAATTAAATATTTTTAAAAATATTATAACTCAGTGTACACTGCATGGCTACCAATATATTCATTAAGTACCTTTTACTTACCAATATCTATGGAAAAACATTAGTTCAATGTTTTCATACAAAAATTAGTATTATTTTCTACTTGAAGAAGGGACTATGGAGCCTTAGAGAGGTTAAAATTACTACCCATAGGGCTGTAGAGATGACTTAATGATTAAGGCACTTGCCTGCAAAGCCAAAGAACCCAGGTTCGATTCCTGAGGACCTATGTAAACCAGATGCACAAGGTGGCACATGCATTTGGAGTTCGTTTGCAATTATTAAAGGCACTGGTGTGTCCATTCTCTCTCTCTCTCTCTCTCTCTCTCTCTCTCATAAATAAAATAAATTTAAAAAAATACTACACATAATTACAAACTTAGGAAATGGAGGATCCAACAATTGAACTTAGAGATATTTCCTATTCATTTAACAAACACTCACTAAATAATGAACCTTACAAAATTTGCTGCTTGAAGAGGTGTAAATGGAAGTTGGGTAAGTCACCAAGTATGTTCAATTTGCCCTGGCCAGTGTGGAAAGGATGGATTCAAAAATAGCAAGGGGGAAAAAAAAAGGAGATTAGGCAGCAGGTTGTGGAGGTCATCTAGGTGAGATGATGTGGGCATCAGCCAAGTGGCAACAGGATGAAGAAACCCCTATAGGCTGTGAATATGCCCTGAGGGTACGTTTGAGTGTAGGAGATGGCAGGAAAGGGGTGTCAGGCAAGAAACAACCTGCACTTTTGACTCTGAGCACCAAGGTGACCTGAAATGGGAAATATTAAAAAAAATGGGTAAAGTGCAGAAATCCTTCTAACCTTAAGCCATAGGCTTCCATCAATTGTCAACATGATCACTACCTATTATCATGGACGTAAGAAGCATGTGAAGTCCATTCTGTGGAACTGTAAACTAATGGGAAAAGTTTATGAAATCCAATTATTCCTCCCAGTTGACAGTGGAAAAATGAAAGTTTAACGTAATTCATAGTGTTCCAAGTAAGTGTCTCTGACAGGACTCTCTAAGAATCTTAAGCTTCATCAGGTCTCAACTTCAGTATTTATAATATTGTGAGATGAATTCAGAGGAAAAGACATTTGAAGGCAATTATACAGAAACCTAACAGGTTTTAGCTTAGATGACTAACAGACGTATTTTTTTTCTTCTTCCTACATTTTTATATTTTTCAGACTTTTTACAATAACTACACATTACTTTTATAGCTAGAAACTTAAGAATTTGGAAAAATAAACTATTAAGTTTCATCTGTTATGTCTATGTGGTCTGTAGTAGTAAGTTCTGAGACGCTTTTAAATCATAACTTTTCAGCTACACCAACTGAAACCAATCAAAATAATAATGCAATTGACAGGTATCCAAAAAAAATCACATCCTTCTAACTGTGCCATATGTAATACAGTCCCAGCCAGAGTGGACTGGAAGTTCAAGATGGAAACCCACCAGCCCATGTGGCTAACGTGGGGAATGCTAGAAAGTCTGAGGAGTGTGAGGTTAACTTGAATTCTTGCCTGACAAGGGTCCTTCACTCCCTATATCCAAAGGTTAGATATTCTTAGCCTTTAGAACCTCTTCTTACCTTCTGCTAAGTTGCCTTGTCTCTTCCTCTTGTTCAGGGTCAATGACTGTATCCTGCGGGTGAACGAAGTCGATGTGTCCGAGGTCTCCCACAGTAAAGCAGTGGAGGCCCTCAAAGAAGCGGGCTCTATTGTGAGGCTGTATGTACGCAGAAGGCGACCGGTCCTGGAGACCGTGGTGGAAATCAAGCTGTTTAAAGGGCCCAAAGGTAAGAAAACATGGCTGATTTGTACTAATGCACAAGGAGCAAACCATTTGACTAAAATTTACTCCATAGCCCACCAGTGATGTACCTTACTTTCTTCTTTTATTCGGACATTTAGTGTTTACCAAGAGGTTTGAAAATTCATCCCAAGATGCTGCTATTTTTTTAACTGAAGGTTAAACAAACTATAAATATAAGGTCTTATGAGGAAAGTGTAGAATTATGTAGAAATGCTCTTCATAGGAATAATAACAACAGCTTAACATTTTGATTGTTTTGTCTTTTTTAACTGTCTGGATGGTCATAACATGGCCAGTATATTAATACTTTCTATTATTCAGATACAAATAGTACATTCTCTTATTTTAAAAAGTATCAATATAAAAAGATAATATATACTGATAAAACAAATTATATTTTATAAGGTTGCAATATGTTTTGATTTTGTAATATTTTATGCATTATTCTCAACAATACTATATTGTTTTATATTGGAATTGTAAGCAAAATTTAAAATTTGTTTGGTACTGTTCACAGATCTCTAGAAGTGCTTATGGTTAGTCTTGGGAATTTCATAAGTGGTGGAATATATCATCATACTAATTTTTAAGAATAATCCTTTGAGCACTGTTTTTAGAATGATTTCATTTAACACTTGTCTAATAGTATTTCAAATACTTTAGAAAATTACAATAAAACATTTAATAATATTTAAATATTTTAAAATGTGACTGCATAGTCACTATTGTCCTACAATGAAGTATTTCCCTTTTCTTGAGGATCGATTAATTTCTAATCCTAAATGTGATTGAAAAAATAACCATGCCACCTTTCCTGGAAGGCTGTAGCAAGGGTATCTAGGGTCTTAGGTACAAGAGTCAACTAAGGCTGACTTTTAAAGTGTAATTTACTGGGGGGGTCTCCTTCATGGAACAATCCCCTCATTATTAAATGGGGATTGCAATGATATTTGTACCATGCCTTCACAAGAATTAAGCATTTAACAAGGAGATGTCACACGGAGTCTGGTTACTATGAACATAGAATCCTGGCTCTTCCCCTTACTTGCTATTAGATTTGGGAGAAATGTTTCAACTCTGCTGGTCTTAGTTTTTACACCTAAAAATACACAAATAAAGATAGTACTTGATATTAGTGACATAAGGATTGGATAAATCAATTTGCATATTGAGAATAAATCGTGATACAAACTGACCACCCTAAAAATATAAGCAGTATATGCATTCTATTTGAAGTATTGTTTACTAAATATAGTAACAGTTGTTTGGCAATGTGATGGAGATACTAAGAGATCCCTCATGAACTAAAATTCCAGTGCTGAAGAAAATCCATTCTACCCATATACTAAAATCATATGGGCAAGGTGCTTTTTAAGGTCAAACAAGATAAGCATGCATATTCTTCCAATTAAATTTTCTATATATAAATAATATGTAGCTATTTCTACAATCCAATTAACAGCAATTATTCACCACAGCCTTAAGCAAATGCTAATTTAGCCTTCAGGAAAATACTGCCATTCTTTTGTTGGCTTCCTGCTCTCTGAGTCACTGGATGACACAGCTGAACCAGAGAGGGCTTAACGGCTAGAGGAAACTGATGACCAAAATTTGTGAATTCTACCAGGAAGACATTCCCTGGGCCTTTATTTTAGCTCTAGGGCCCACTTTAACTGGTTTAATTCAGGCTGAAATACTCTCTTCTTTGAGCTTGGTGCAAGGAAGGAACTGTTTTGAAACATGGAGAAAGAAATGAAAAATGAGCATTAATCTTCCAGGTATCTAGGCAATAACCAAATGAATGGATACAGTACATGGGAAATGGCCCCCCGGACCCAGCAACACCAAGAAATTCTTGTACTAACTATACATCCTGAAAGCTGTCTCTTGCCAGTACCTGTAGGATCTGGAGACTGCTGAGTCAGTCATACGCTTTGCATATAGGTCCCATGGACATTTGTCTTCTGATATAAAGCTTAGGGATTTACAAAAAAAAAGGTGTTCCAACCATTATTTCAATCACAAATGCCTCTCACGGTGCCTTAAACTCAGGAAGTTTAGAACAAAAATAACCTAAATAAATTAGACTCTGTACTGTCTGATGAGATATTGCTTTCTACACTTCACTTAGTGCTTTATAATTCTTTATTTTGGAATTATGGCATACTTGACAGAAATCTGTCAATACTTGTATTGTGGAAACTAATGCACTGTGGAAGATGAAGATGAATCAGATGTGTCTCTTTCTTCAAAAAGTTGTAATAAGAAAGATAGATGTAAAAAGTCAACCGATTTTAATGCAAAGCAAAATGATGTTTACTATGTACTTGGTACAGAGATGGATAACAATGATTGATAAAGAAAAGAGAAGTGGTTTAAAAGCACTTCTGTGCAAACATGAGGGTCTGAGGGAATGTAAGACCACCAGAGTCTCAGTCTCCAGAACCCAAGTAAACAGGTATGTGTTGCAGTGCAATGTCTGTAACCCCAGTCCTGCAAAAGAGAGACCAGGGAAATGCCCAAGCTTTTGAAAAAACAGCAACTTCAGTGAAGACAATAATGGATATAAGAGTGATGGAGTAGAACACCAAACATTCTGATTCAGCAACCTGCCATAGGTGGGGGTGTGGGGTGCTACTGCAAGGCCACATACATGTGTGTACACCACACACACACCCCACATATCCAGATGCATACGTACATACCCCACATAAAGAAAGAAAGAAGAAAGAGAGAGAGAGAAAGATAAAGGAAGGAACGGAAAGAAAGAAAGACAGAGAGAGAGAAAGGGAAAGGGAAGAAAGGAAACAAAAAAGAAAGGAAAAGAAAGGAGAGGTACTTATTTCTCTTAAGGAAACTATAATGTGGTGGGGAAAAAAAACCCTCCCATATAAGCTGGGGAAATGATATTAATGAGTGTAAAATATTGATAAGGAGGAGTCAATTAGATAATATGCCAAAGGAGACTAATATTCTGTGAGCAACTACCACCTAAACAACCTTTGACTTATAAACTAAAGTAATAGTGTAGCCAAGTAAGGTATCGAAGAAAGCATTCCAGGTGGAATGAAAGTACCATGGCTTAAGTATGAAAAGTTGTTGATACCATCTACTAGTTGAATGATGAAACAAAGAATGACAAGAAGTGATAAGGCTGATGAAAGTATGGTCCAGATAATGCCAAGCTTTGTAAGCTATATTTAAAGATTTGTGATTATTTTATAAATGCAAAGCAAAGGTATTTGACTGTTAACCCTAGCAAGCTAATGTACTGACATTCTCATAACCCTATATCTTGTCAGATGTTGGGATTTGAAGGAATAACTGAGTAATTGGCTTTTTTAAATCTACTAATAATCTTCAGTGCAAAATTATGAATATGGCTATTTTGCCCAGATGTAAACATCTAGTGATTTGATTTCATGGACATTCTACAGTTTGGGAATTGTTTTTGGTTTTATACAAGACAGAGAGTAAACAGATATTCCTTCCTGTTCTGCAGATAACTAATTAAGGGGTTCTTTGAAACAGTGTTTTGTGGCAGGATTTCCTGATTACCAATTCTATACCCTGTGCCTAGTCTATTGAACAAATTGCTAGTTCTGAGATAGTGTGGTTGCATGTGAATCTGCCTTTGCAGAAGTTCTTATCTTCCCAGGATCCAATGGAGTAATTTGCTTGGAGATTTATAATCATGAATCTCAGTAATGAAAATTTGGAAAATAAGCAATTTTGATTCAAAATGTCTTTATGTAACAACATATAAAAATGCCCATCATCTCATGGCTACTGATTTTATCACTGAAAGCACCTGGAGTGTCTGTGTGTGGGTAGTCAATTGAGAAAAAAAAAAAAAAAACAGGTAATCATATGTAGAAAGTAACCATTAGGCAAATCTACTTAGGCTTGTCAAGCAACCAAAAATTAAAGGAAGAAAATAGTAAGAAGGTAGATTTTGTTCCAGTGAAATAGCTTGATAATGAAAGGCTTTCTAGTGACTTTCCCAAGAGCATTCTAAGGCAACACTTCTAAGGAGCTGTGTAATTGAACAATTGTCAAGCCATTAGTCTGTGAAATAGTCCAAGGAAACTTAAAGCTCTAAAAGAAGTTGGATGTTTCATTTTAAATTTTAAATTTTATTACATAAAAATTATATAAGCTCATTTTCATGTGACTCTATAATGTATCTTAGGCATATTGCTCTCCCACCTACCATTCTACCCTCCTGTATTAGTTACTTTCTTATTGCTGTGACCAAATGCTGAAAAGAAGCAACTGAAAGAAAGAATGACTGATTTCAGATTACAGTTCACACTTACAGTCTATCAGTGCAGGGAGAACTTAGTCAGCCAATAAATACTATGTGGCTCTCAGCCTTCAAGCTGTAGTTCAGCGAGAAGATAAGGCACAGAAGAAGCACTGCACACAGTGCAACCGGAAGACAACTCTTCTGGGAAACCTGTTCTTCTTTAGTCTTGAGAATGCCTTGCTGCAACGGAGGTCACCCTGAGTATAATCATTCTGTTAGTGTTAGTGTACTTTTTTTTTTTCTGTTGAAACAAGCTAACTAATTAAAAGCATATTGTTTTACAATTGTGTTCATGACACACTATGATTGTTCTGACATGATCTTATGAAGTGAATAAAAGCAAACTCTGAAAGCCAAGAGCAGAAAGGGATGGTGACGGAAACATGAGCCCCTATTCGGGAAGTAGAGAGATGAATTCTGCTGCTCAGTTAGCTTTCTCCCTTGTATGCAGTCCAGGATACCCAGCCCATAGAATGGCACACCCACATTTTAGGCATGTCTTACCCCTCAAGTACCCTATCAAGAAAAAAATCCCTCTTGGACAGTCCCAGAGATTTGTTTCCGTGGTAATTCTAAATCCCATCAAGTTAAGAATTAAGCAATCTACTTCCTGTTAATCAGCCCTTCCATTAGATGCTTTGTTTCCTTAAACTAATTTTTTTCATGTTATATGTACATAGGATTTTTCATCTATATGAAATCTGGTACCTACAACTGAGACATGATATGAGATACTATCTTTACCAGTAGAACTAAATTTACTTAATATGAATATCTCCAGTTGTATCCATTTTATTTCTTTATGATTGAAAAAAATCATTTTGTTTATACACAACACTTTCTTTATCCATTCCTTTGTTGATAAACACCAAGTTTGGTTCTATAACTTAGGTATTGTGAATAGATCTGGAATAAACATTGATGTACAAGTATCTCTCTGATATGTTGATTTAGAGGTCTTCAGGCAGAACCCCTACAGTGGTATAGCTGAGCGATATTGTGGATCTATTTTCAGTTCTTTGGAGTAATCTCTGCACTCATGGTTTTTGTTAGGTTCTTGTGGTGTATAAGACTTAATTGGAAAATTGGAAATGTCAAAGTCTCAATTTTACTGACATCAGAACATAGATTTGCTAATGGGTTCATTTCAGCCAATTTACTTATTAACAAAACTTGAGTGATTAAGCCCATCTAGTAACAAATTTCAATAATTTTCTACCACTTCTTTTATAAATGTTTTCAAATATAATCTTCTATTTTCTTTATAACGAACATTTTTGCAGCTATAGAGCTTTGTACCAGTGCAAGCTTTAAATGCAGTAAAATGTGTGAGCCTCTGTTGTTTACAAGAAATAAGAATAACTAACATCCCAACTGATGAGCGTTTATGATGTACATTAAGTAATCATTAAAGAAGCCACATGTACTAGGAAAACTACTAGACATGTTTAAGTAGCAACAGAACCTAGAATAAGTTTGTGAGCATCTTTGTGCCTCACTTTCCTCATCTGAAAAATGAATAAAATTTAAGAATCTGATTAAGATTATTTTTAGGATAAAAATTATAAGTTCTTACAAAATGTTTATAATATTTTGTTATTACCATAATTGTCTGAAGATCAAATAAATAAAAACATCAATGAACTCATGTCAGGTCTTAAGTGTCCCCCAATGGATTTTATATACTTTAATCTCCTAGACCTTGGTGGTAATATTTTGGTAATTGAATATTAATTTTTTAATATTCATCAATTTAAAATGGCACCAATTTCTATTTTGTTTCTTCATGCATACATACACATTATATGTGTTGGTATTATTAAGTGTGTTACATATATATGTATATATGTGTGTGTGTGTGTGTGTGTGTTTAATACAACCATATAGTCTTTCTAGCTCTGTATGACTTTATTTGTATCCAGACATGGTTATGATTGTTCCATGAATCTATGTTATATGAAAACATGCAAATATGTTTAAATGCATATATTTCTCCTTTCTTGTATTTGAGCATTCTCAATATGTAATAGTAATCCCAAACATGGTAGAAACTAACATGATGTATCCTTAAAACCATATACATATGCCAGTTCTAAATGGTTCTCCTTTGGTCATACTTGGTCTCTTCTATTTTCTCTGCTCTCTTCCAGCCAGAAGTTTTGATTTTGGCCTTCTCTTTTTTATGTTCCTATTCACATATTTCCTTAACCAAGAAAACTAGATTGTGTATTATTTCTTAAACACATATCTTGTCCTTCTTACCACCAAGCTTTTCTTCACTGTATTAGTCAGGGTTCTTTAGAGGATAGAACGAATAGAATAAATCACATTAAAAAGGGAATGTATTGGATTAGCTTATGGCAGTCCAACAATAACAATTTATAAGCTAGAGATTCAAGGAACTTGGTGTGTGCTCAGTCCACATGGCTGGATGCTTCAGCTGTCTCAATCCAGCACTGAAGGCCTGAAGAGTTCCTAGGTAGCTGCTGGTCTTCAATCCCTATTAGAAAGCTGAGGAAACTTGGTTCCAATATTGATGAAGAATAGCCAAACAGGATAGATATATGTACAAGTGAATGCACTCACCAACAAGGTACACATCAGCCAGGTGGGAGGAAGGGATGCTTTCCTCTCAGGGATTCCTTACATAAAGCCCACCATGAGGAGGGCCACCCACTCTGGGGGGAGGGTTCACTCTGGAGGAAGTAAATTGTAAATTACTCTTTTCTTTCTCTTGTATCTGTCCATTTTCATGTTATCGGCCATTCTAGCAACTGAAAGAGAATGGAAAGGTTAGGTTTCAGTATCTTACATTAAGAAGATAAGCAAGCTACTAACTCTACACTATATTTGAAATATTCAGCAAGCACATAAAAGAAAAGTTAAATATGGGCTGGAGAGATGTCTTAGCGGTTAAGGTGCTTGCCTGTGAAGCCTAAGAACTCATGTTCAAAACTCCAGATCTCACATAAACCAGATGCACAGTGACACAAGCACACAATTTCACACATGCACACAAGGAGGCACATTCAACTGGAGTTTGTTTGCAGCAGCTGAAGACACTGGTGTGCCCATTCTCTCTCTCTCTCCCTCTCTCTCCCTCTCTCTCTCTCTCTCTCTCTCTCCCTCTCTCTCCATCTCTCTCCCTCTCTTATAAATTAAAAAGAGAGAGAGAAGGAGAAGTAAAAGATGAGGTTGAGTTTGTGGCCAAATTCTGTGTAGTAAATGATAGAAACTGTGGCACAGATGAGAGAAGAGCCTGAAGTATATCAACACCATCACTGTAGAAGAGATTGGAGTTAAACAGTATTCGACAACTCTTGCATATTGCCCAACAGTCCAATTAATTAAAACCTTATTTTCCAAATTATTGGGGTTTAACAAAATATTTTTCATAGCATTCTGCATGACAGATTTGCTGTTCTTCCAGTTTAAATATCTTCTTGACAGGTATCATAGCATTATATTACAGAACACAGTATTGATCAGACATCTAACTTCAATACACTTTCCTAGCTTTTCTATTTATTCATAATCATGTTTTTTTTCTAACCTGCTCTTCCTCCTCTGTCTTCCCCTACTTGTTTTTATCTCTGATACCAACACAGCCAAAGTCAACTATCCTAGCAATGATGTAAGAACTGATCTGAAAATATTAGGAATTATCCAGTTGGCAAATTAATTATTCTTACGCTGTGATTTGTAGTGTGCACATAATACATGTTCCATGAACACTGAATGAGTTAAGATTTTAATTGAAAATGAAATGCCTTAATAGGGACACTACCCTTACTAAAATTCTTCTTCCTTCCCTCTTGGTAGGTAGCTCTGCTCACAGTCCTACTTAACAATCTAGACTCACCTAATTTGGAATATTTAGGTAAAAACGTTTAGACTTGTCAAGAATTCATTTGTGTATGACCAGTTTACAATACCAATGGTAGAAACTTAGCAAAACCTTATATAGTGGTTTGATTACTGGCACTCAATAACTTATTGTATGAAGGAATACCATGCATTCTTCCTGTTTCTTTTCAGGGGATAAATTAGAAGGTGCATTTGTCTTTCCATTCCTATGCAAGTGTGTCTCTGCATGCAAGGCACAGTTTAATTTTCCAGGCCCATATTCTGGGCTCTGAGTTCCAAGTGGTAGGTGGACCTGTTTTCCACCGGAGGGCCATTCTGAACAATGATTTTGACTCTTAGGAAACGCAAATGGCAAATTTAACTTTGGCAGGTGGTCTTAAAACATTGTATTTTCCTTTTAATGCTAATTTTTTTCAGTACATTTGAATTACCAAAATTACTCTTTTGATTATATAAGGGAATCTGCTTAAGTGCAAACTGTTACTGGAATAAAATATACAGAATAAGAATGAAAATGTCAAACTATCTATTAAGCTATAGAAAAATTTCTTCTCAGAAATAAAGTGTAGCTAAATAGCCACTTTCTGTGCAAACAAAAATCAATTTTTTTCCTAGTTGAATAAATAAAAACACTTTTGATGAGTTAACCTTGTTTTCTGTCACTTACCCCCTGAATTTCTTGTATGTTGTTAATTTTTGGATACAAGATATGTACTTTTAGACTGTTGGTTTTCTCTGAGCTAACATTTGATCTGTTGTCATAATGATGTCTATAAACAAGTTTTCTCCTGAGAACTTGTAGCACATAATTTGTGCATGAAAAAATAAATTTTAACTATTGCCACTGTAATCATCACTTTTCTGTACATTTTGACATTATAAGAGAGTAAATCATTTGACCATTTGCCCCATGGGGCTAAGATATTCATCATTTTCTTTTCTTGTTTTACTAACATACTATTTAAAGCTAATCCATCATTTTGCAAGATTCTTGACACAATTTAAAGAAAAAATTTTTTCAACAATGAAAATACCAATTTTTTAAATGTACAGCATTAGACATTTCCATCTATGGTTTATTAAAATTCTACTTTTTTCTAAAACACAGCAGGTTCTGTGAAGAGTTGTGAATAGTTAAAAAGATGAATGTTTCCCTCAGCATGTTTTAAGGTTTTAAAGGAAAATGTATTTCCATAGTAAGCACTAAAACTTTAAATTTCTTCAATTTTTAGTCTACAACAAAGCAATTTGGTCAAAACAATTTAGTATTTGGAGTCAGGGCCTGAGTTTATTTTTATTTTTTACATACTGTATTTATTTACATGAGAGAGAAAGAGAGTGAGCAAGAGAGGCAGAGAGAGAAGGAAGGAAGGGAAGTAGGAAGGGAAGGAGGGAGGAAAGCAGGGGAGGGGAGGGCAGACGAGGGGAGGGCCTGGGCACACCAAAGCCTGTTGCCACTGCCAACAAATTCTATACTCATTTGCCACTTTTTGTGTCTAGTTTTACATTAGTACTGGGAAATCTGAGCAGGCCTATCAGGCTTTGCAAGCAAGTGCCTTCATCCACTGACCCATCTCTCCAGCCACAGAACTTGATTTAAATTCTTGATTTACCTAACTGTTGGGAATGTTGAATAAAGATATCTATGGCCATGTATAAGTGTCCATATAAAATGTTCTTTACCCTGTTTGCAGTTTTTAAAATTACATACAGAAATGCTCCATTCATTCAACAAATATCTCATTCCAAGGGCATTTACTATTTCAAACAGTTCTGAATAGCTTAAATCAAATAAATGAAAATAAATAAAACAAATTTGTTTTTTCTCCCAAGTTCTTTCCTAAAACACCAGTATTCACCTGGACTGAAATAATGTAGCTGTCCTTTGCTATCGAGCTGGCTTCAGGGTGAATTCATCACAGTCCCCTAGCTAATAATGCATAGTTTCTGGACTCAACAACTAACATACATTGAATTATTGTTCTATGGAACTATGAGATCCAATAGAATTAAAACCTACAATGTTTTTATTCATAGACATTTCTGTGAACATAGTTCAATTATGTCCAATACATTTTCTTTAGTTTACTAATATCCCATCTAAATAATAAAACACTGAATTGATCCTATAAATTCTCATATGATTGTAAACACAGGCTGTAGTGAGAGAAATCTGAGATGAGCTCCTTGCTGTTCTGTTAATACAGCATAGAATTGTATTAGGTTTATTTTTAAGATTTTTGTTGATTTGTATTAAGAATGTAGACATTTAAATACTTCATGTGTGCTGTTGGCCATGAGATCTATTGTACTCTATAATGTCACATTTATAAATATACATTCATTTCTTTTTTAAACATGTATTCATTCATTTATTTGCAAGGAGAGAAAATGGGTATGTCAAGGTCTCCTGCCCCCGCAAACAAACTTGAAATGCATGTGCCTTGTGAATCTGGCTGTATATGGGTAATGGGAAATTGAACATGGGACATCAGTCTTTGCAAAGAAGGACCTTTAACCACTGAGCCATCTCTCCAGCCAATTTATTTTTATTAAATCTAAACTTATTGCATGGAGCCTAGCATTCACACCTATTCAACCAATCTTTTTTAAATATTTATTATTATTATTATTATTATTAACAAGATGTTTTGCATGGATAGTGATCCAAGTATTACTTAGCTTCCATCCTAAAGATGAAATTCTTAGATTCAGAATGGGATTTGGCAGGAGAACATGCTGCCCAGCAGACATATAGAGGTGAATCCCACAGAGTCAAGAACTAATGTGGACATGAGGGAAAGGGAAAGGTTAAAAATAAATAAATAAAAAGAATTTCTAGAGGCAGGATTTTCTACCAAGAAAAGCATACTTATTACTCAAGAACTGATTTCTAGTTGAAAGAACTGAGTTTTGTTGCATGGCATAAGCATGCATTGTATAAAACACCCAACAAAACCTCCAGAGGCAACAAATGAGATGTTCTAAGAAGAGCAGCCCCATTCTTAAGACTTCTGCTGGGTTCTTTAACTCTTTCCACGACTGTGGCTCAGGCACAGGAAATGATTAGTACACAAAGTAACTCAATGGGCAGAAGAGGAAAATGATTATAACCCTATAATATAAAGATGAAATGTCTGTCTGTCTGTGCATTAGATCAGATCAGATAGGATATCTGAAGGTGGTCCCTAGCCCTGAATAAGAAAAAGTGTGGGTTGAGGAGCCTCAGTAACCACCACCAAACTCAAAAAGCATTTTCATTGCCATCTAATCATTGGTTAATCACTTACTGTGCACTAGCCAATGTTGAGTTCTGTATGCATATCTATGTTAGTCCTTTTAAGAAGGTCTATGAAGTACTGCTATTGCATGCATTGATAAGGAGGTTTGCAGCTAGCCTGATATTACCTGAACAGGGCCAGCATATAATTCACTGGTGCCTGGCTAAAAACTCATAGTACTTACATATTGACCATTGATCTTGGTCCTCAAAACCTGAAAAAAAAAATCAGAAAAGGAAACAAGAAATGGAGAGAAAGAAAGAAAGAAAAAGAAAGAAAGAAGAAAGAAAGAAAGGAAAAGAAAGAAAGAAAGAAAGAAAGAAAGAAAGAAAGGAAGGAAGAAAGAAAGAAAGAAAGAGAGAGAAAGGGGCTTGTCTGTGATTCAAAGACATAATGAAATTACTCACTATGGTTATAGAACACCTTAAGAAAGTCAGTTCAATACAATGAATGATCAAAGACAAAATGATTACAGACCTGAGGAAATTGATAAAAACCTAAATATCTTGACAGAATTTATGACTATCTAATAAGCACTGAGACAAAAGTAGATGACACTGAACTGGTGACAGAAAATAACTTGAGTTAATTATCATCCACACATAATTTCTTAGTGGGAGAGAGGATATCTAAAAAGCTATGCCAAAGAAGAACAAGAGGGTTTTTATAAAAATAGCTCAATGGTCTGATGAGTCCAGACTCAATCATGAGTTCAGAATAATCTAACTTCACCTACAGAAACTTTCTTAAAAGTGTACTATATCATAATTATTATTTAAATTGTTCCGGGTGTAAGTTTGATTATGAATTAAAAATTAAAAAACATATTTATTTATAATGTAATAGCAAAATAAATCATGGGAAAATATTTTAAGTGATAAAGGAATTCAATAAGATGGCTATGTGTAAAATTGATATCTATAAATCAATAACATAAATATATGTACACATATAGAAAGATGCTAAAAATTAAGGGACATCACAGGAGAAAATTTGTTATTTGTAATAACAACAAAAATGATAAAACTTAAAGATAAGCTGTTGATAAAAATGGGAGATCTATGCAAAAGTAATTCTAATGTGTCACTTATGATTTTATAAAAATGGTCACTTCCCAGGCATGGAGGCACATGTCTTTAATCCCAGCACTTTGGAGGCAGGGGTAAGAGGAAAGCTTTGAGTTTGAGGACAACCTGTGACTACAGAGATCAGCCTTGACTAGAGTCAAACCCCACCTTGAAAAAACAAGCAAAAAATAAATAAATAAATAAATAAAAAACCACAAGGACACCATAATTTATCTCTGGAAAAAATACATTAAAAACTTTCAGTTTTTGTTTTTATATTAATATTTTGCATTCTCTCTCTCCATCTGTGTATTTCTCACACTCTAATAAATAAATAAAAATAAAATATTTAAAATAAAAGGGCCAGAGAGATAGCTTAGTGGTTCAGGTATTTGCCTGCAAAGCCAACGGACCCAGGTCCTATTACCCAGGACCCAGGTAAGCCAGATGCACAAGGGGGCGCATGCATCTGGAGTTTGTTTGCAGTGGCTGGAAGCCCTAGCGCATCCATTCTCTCATTCTCTCTCTCTCAATCTCTCTCTCTCTCTCTCTCTCTCTCTCTCTCTCAATCTGCTTCCCTCTGTCTCTCCTCTCAAATAAATAAATAAATAAAATGTTTTAAAATAATAATAATAAATAAGAATATCCAGGAAAATTTACTAAAGTAAAAACATTGAAAGACACCTAAAATATTTAAATAGAAGATAAAATAAAATTTAATAGTAGACAAAGCACCAAAAGAAATTAATATAATTAATGTATAAAAGTAGCACTTTTAATTATAAAAAGTTAGACAATAAGTAAGACATATTAGGAAGACAATACTTATCTTAAAAAAGATAGGTGGATCCATAATTATTCTCCTACTTTCAAAAATGTTGCTCAGTTTTTGCGTTAAAAATATGAAAGCATACAACTCAGAACAAAAGGTCAGTAAAAGGACTATATTAAAATGGGAAAGTTTGTTTATTAAAAGATACCATTAACAGTGACAAAGAGAGCCATAGAGCACAGAAACTAATCTCAGTAAATGTCATATATCTATATAATGTCAATCATGTAACAAAACAATGACACAATAAAGGCTCAAAGAATCATTTTTCATCAATCATATTGCTCACATGACTTGTGACAATACCTTATGTCGGTAGGTCTTGTGAAAGATGCTATCTGACAGTCAAGAGGCTGATTAAGTTTAAACTGCTCTATCACTGAATAACAATGTTGAAGTATCATTTATTTCTTCAATGTAAGTTCTCCTTCTAGGAATTTATTGTAAAGGTACCTGCTGTATGTTAAATGAAAATTTTACAAATGTTTCTAGGAGCAAAAAAAAAAAAAAAAAAAAAAAAAACTTGGTGAAAAAAGAATGGCTACAAGAATTTCAATATATTTATATAATGCCATTAAGCTTTAAAAGCTGAGGGGCTGCTGGGCATGGTGGTGCACGCCTTTAATCCCAGTACTCCAAAGGCAGAGGTAGGAGGATCACTGTGAGTTGAAGGCCACCCTGAGAATACAGAGTGAATTCCAGGTCAGTATGAGCTACAGTGAGACCTTGCCTTTAAAATAAAAAATAAAAAAAAGCTGAGGGGCTAAAATTGAAGCACTGAATGAATAAATGAAGAAAATGAACAAATGAATGAATGATGCACTAAATGCATATAGTGAATGTATTCACATGGAAGAAGACACACTGAAGCTGTTAAATTACCTACAATTCACTGTGTGGGCAATATGCATGATGTTTCATCATTTATGTACAAGACAAGCACATAATAATATAAACAACATGTGTATGTATAGTATATACCTCAAAAATTAATTATTAGTAGTGATTGCCACAAAGGTAGCTATATGGCAACAAAACATATTTGTGTGTGTTTCCTTTATATCTTTTGGATTTTCTACTGCATGCAGATAGCATTTATTCTTAAATAATCCAAACTAAATTTAAAAGAAGTCATATAAAGTATCAAATGGGAAAATGTAAATATACTCAATGAAAAATAGACTTGAAAATAGTAGACTTAAATAATTTACTTAATCATAGACATAAAAATAATAGCCTTAATAATAAACTTAAATAATAGACTCAAAGCACCCCACCAAGGCTCAGAGAATTTTGTGAAAGAGGAAGAATGTAAGAGCTACAGTATGGAGGGAGTATCCTGAGCCATCCCCCCACCCACAATGACAGACTGCTGCTCTCACAACTCATAACTCACAACTCCATGGTGAATATCAGCAGTCCCACTGAGGAGGGCCCTCAGTGGATTGGGGTCATAGAAGAGGGTAATGATGCTACCAACACATGATGTGTTCATACAAAGTTTCTAATAAAAAAAGAAAGAAGGAAGGAAGGAAAGAGAGAAAACAAAGAAAGAATAATAGACTTGACAATAGTAATGCCAATAAAAAAGAATTTATGGTAAAATTTTTATTTTTTTTTTATTTTTTTATTTTTGGTTTTTCGAGGTAGGGTCTCACTCTAGTTCAGGCTGACCTGGAATTCACTATGTCATCTCTCAGGGTAGCCTCGAACTCATGGCAATCCTCTTACCTCTGCCTCCCAAGTGCTGGGATTAAAGGCGTGCACCACCACGCCCGGCTAAGGTAAAATTTTTAAATTTGGTCCTCTTCTGCTAATAAAAGTAAAAACTAATCAGTGATGGATAGGAAGTAAATTAGTACCAGCATTTTAAAAGCTAAAACAATGGGGCTGGAGAGATGGCTTAGCAGTTAACATGCATGTCTGCAAAGCCTAAGGACCCAGGTTTGATTCTCCAGGTTCCACATAAGCCAGATGCACATAATGGTACATACTCCTGGAGTTCTTTGCAATGGCTAGAGGCCCTGGTATTCCCATTTTCATTCCCTCTCTCTCTCTTCCTCTCTCTCTCTCTCTCTCTCTTTCTCTCTCTCTTTTTCTCTCTCTCTCCCCCTGCTTCAAATAAATAAATAAATATAAATCTTTTAAAAAAAACTAAAACAATTTTTTAAAGAAGAGCAATAGGAAAAGTATCACCTTATATGTGTATTATTTGTCTAGCATGAGAAATGTATTCAGCTCAGTGCATTCAACATTTCAAATAATGACTACTACTGTGGGTCAGGCACTATGCTATGGACAGAGAATACAAGATGGAGTCTTCCCTCTCTTTTGGTGCCCATGATGTCATTATAGGTCTCTCATAGTACAATCCTTCAGTGAGAACTATCTTACAATATTTTAACACTTATATAAATTTGTGGTATAATCAACCTAAACCACACACTTAACAAAGGTTGATCCAACTGTTATTTTTCTCTGCCATCAAACCCAAGTCTTCTCTCATAAAAAGTAATTACATTGGGGGGGGGGGGCCTGGAAGGATGGCTTAGCAGTTATGATGCTTGCCTGAAAAGCAAAAGGACCCAGGTTTGATTCTCCAGGTCCCACGTAAGCCAGATGCACATGGTGATGCATGCATCTGGAATTTGTTTGCAGTTGCTAGAGACCCTGGGAGACCCCTTCTCTCTCTCTCTCTCTCTCTCTCTCTCTCTCTCTCTCTCTCTCTCTCTCTTTCTCTGTCTCTAATAAATAAATAAATCTTTTTAAAAAAGAAATTACATTGTTCATCTATTTTGTCTTCAGAAATTTCAACTGATTTTTTGTTTGATATACTTTTCTTCCCTGGGTTTTTACACTTTGATTTTGTGATAATTTAAAGCCCTGGGTGGAAAGACATTTTAGGGAAAGAGATGTTAGAAAAACAAGCTCATTATTTACACATGTATTTGTTCCATGCTTAAATGCAAACTAAAACTGGCATTTCTCTTATTTGATTAAAAGGAAGCTAGTCCTTAGGAGTTCACATGAATGTTAACTAATTACAGATGATCTTTAATGTCTCCTGTCTCATAGCATCCCTCAGAGCACTAAGTAGTGTAGCAGTAGATTTCTTTGCTTGTTCCTTACTGTTCATAGCATGTCAGATGGCTTCAGCAAGAGCAGTAGTGATCAGCTCCTGATGGCTTCATTAGATCCAACTTCATTAGGGTTAAACTTGGAATGAGTCCTTAGAAACCAAATATGGCAGTTGAGCTTTTGTAGTCCACCTAAGGGTTGATGGAATTGAAGGGCTCCCTTTCAAATTTCTCCTTCAGCACTCTGAAATTAGTCTCTATTCATTTTCAGAAGGTACTGTGACCTCTTCAGTAAGGAATCATGCTTAGTTGCTTCTCTCATTAACTTGGGATAGTTGTTCATTACTGTAATTTATAACTTGTAAAACTTTTAACTAGAATTTTATCTTGAAACTTTCTTTTAAAAACTTTATAAACAGCTAGGTGTGGTGGCGCATGCCTTTAATCCCAGCACTCCGGAGGCAGAGGTAGGGAGATCGCTGTGAGTTCGAGGCCACCCTGAGACTACATAGTGAATTCCAGGTCAGCCTGGGCTAGAGTGAGACCCTACCTCGAAAAACCAAAAATATAAAAACTTTATAAACAAAAATCTCTGTAGATTTTAGTGAAAACTTGGGATATTTTCTCAGGAATAAACCATAATTGTTAAAAATAGTACCTTGGAAAAATAAAGTAGTAGTCCTTGATTATGATGAGCTATATTCCTGCTATTTATATTTTTTAACATTAAAATATCAGTGATGGGTTTAGAAAGATACCAAATAGAATAGGACATTTCTTCCATAAGACCATTAAAAAGGACAATTTAGTACTTCTGGCTTTTCTGTTCTACCTTGATGCTCACATCCTGGCAACATCACTTCATTTTCATGAGGAATATAAACAACTTATTAAAGAAGAAGCTATTTTGCTTTTACAGGAATATGCTCTCAAGACTCCTCTGTGAAACTAAAGAAGTAGACACGTTTAGAAAGAGAAACTAGAGAAGTTTTCAGACATTTTATTGAGAATTTTAATGCATGAAAATACTATAATTTCATCGTAATTCCCTCCCATTACCCTTAATAGCCCTCTACCCCCATTTCACTACACTCCTTCCCCTTTCCATACAATCCTCTTTTGTTTTAATGTCTCATTCTTTGTTTTTACCTCTTACGTCACCTACATCAAATGCTGATGGGCTCAATATTGTGTCACCTCCTTGGTAGACACCTCCACTGTGAGGTCATGAATACATCAGTCCTTTCACATCCAGAGGATAGTGTTGTACCAAAGTACTGCTCCCCACCTCCTGGCTCTTACATTACTTCTGCCCTCTTTCCCACAAAGTTCCCTGAGCCTTATAGGGTGTGATAGAGATGTCACACTGAACTTTCAAGAGCTTCTGGTTTTCAGCACTCTGATCAGTGTTGAGACTCCCCAGTATGCATGGCCATCGCTAAAAGTGGACTTCTCTGGTGAGCTATGAGAGTAGCACTAATATTTTCTCTGCCACCTCCTCTGCAGTGCTGCCAGCACCCTGGCATGTGTGACAGAGATTTCTCATCCTAAAGCCCCCTATTACTCACTGCATCTCCTTATTTCACTGTCTTTGTTTTTTCCTAGACAGTTTCATTGGGTCATAAATAAGTTATTAGGTGGTTGAGCCTAAGTGGATGAATAAGTCACTCTGTGCCTTGGGGGAATATATGCTATACCCCAAGATTCTCGCCAGTATTCTAGGCCAAACCTCGGCACCCGATATTATGTCAGTGAAGTGGGATATAAAGGCTGTGGCCCACCCGTACAGCTTTGTTGCACTGTATTATAAACCACAATAGCAAACTCTCCAGGGCTCCTTCACACTTTTCAACACACTACCCTGCTGCCTTTATTTCCTCTCTCTAGGCCTCTTAGGGCCAGCATACTTTCATATGTACATGCAGTTCACTCATCAAACCAGACTTCATACTTCATTTTCCTCTGGAAGTAAAATGTTAAGTTTAAAAACTGGAAAATAAATCTAGTTTTAACTTCCTGATTTCACTTTTTTCTCCTCTCTAATCCCTTGCTTCTCTCTTGATTTGTTTCAACTATGGTCAGGAGAGTGCTTACCCACAGAAACTTACCTTGCAGGCGCCAGGTGAGTCTCCAGCAAGCCTACAGTAAAAAGTCATTCAAATGACCTTAGGGAGAGTTATAAATATAAGGCTTGTTAATGCTAAACTGGCCTTTGAAAAAAGTATGCATGATCCCATGGGCATTGAAAACACTATGGAGTCAGCTAAACCTAGGTTCAAATTTTGGCTTCCTACTTGCTAGTAACTCAGGTGAAGTCTTTAAATGTTATTTAACCTTAGTTCCTTCTTTCATAAGATAGAAATAATAGAGAAAAAGTCCATTCAAATGACTGGTGATACTTTTGCTGGTGATGCCGCAAGGCTGGAAATCTCTATCTTTTCTACTGATACTCAACTGTTTCCCATACAAGGACCTTTGTTAGATTTGTGTTTCTAAGATTATGAACACTGGTTCAAAAAGTTTGATACTTTTGTTTTTGGGTTTTTTTTTTTAAATAAACCTTAGCGAGAGTTAAAAATACAAGGTTTAGCCAGGCGTGGTGGCGTACACCTTTAATCCCAGCACTCGGAAGGCAGAGGTAGGAGGATCACCGTGAGTTTGTGGCCACCCTACGACTACATAGTTAATTCCAGGTCAGCCTGGACCAGAGTGACACCCTACCTTGAAAACCAAACATATATATATATATATATATATATATATATATATATATGTATATGTATATAAATTAGTTATTCCTAAACTTGCCTTTGCAAAAAGTATACACGATCAATGGGCATTTAAAACACAGACTGCTAGCTAAGCATAGGTTCAAATTTTGGTTTCCTTCTTGGTAATAACTCGGGTGAAGTCTTTAAATATTATTTAGCCTCAGTTCCTTCTTTCATAAGAGAAATAATAGAAACTACAGTATTTATAGGCTTATCAAAACTAAATGACTCACTGCTCAATGTATATCTTGATTACTTATTACTAAGCAGTATAATTGTAATGATGTGGGCCTTTGAATATGAAGCTAGGAAAGAGTCAGTAGTCTAAATCCTTAGGAAAAATGTTCAAGATAAACTATTTAATACTGCGTTTAGGAAGTTATCTTTTCTTTCTTCTCTAATCTTTTTTTCTTTACTGGGAATTTAACATAGGTTCTAGATCATGCTAGGTATGTACTCTACAATATGGAAGCATGATGCTTAATTTTCCAGTAGACATTTTATAATGTTTGTACTTAGGAAACAGCTCACTAGATCTTCTAGTTTTTACTCTCACTATTCAAAGTCATAGATATTGATTGATGGTATTTAAAGAAAAAGTAGTAATAAAATAAAAACAAAATGTTAATTGGTCTACTTCTTACATCTAGTAGGTACTTTAATTCTCCAAATAATTTAATTTCAAAGGTGAAGTCACCTCTT
Organism: Dipus sagitta; assembly: GCA_036346955.1. Classification (NCBI taxonomy): domain Eukaryota; kingdom Metazoa; phylum Chordata; class Mammalia; order Rodentia; family Dipodidae; genus Dipus; species Dipus sagitta. The sequence goes on along the minus strand of CM070772.1, from coordinate 169,218,048 downwards.
CAAACACAGTTTGCTTCCTTCCATAGCAAGATCCCCTTTGGTGAATCCTGGATTTCAGCAATCAGTTTATTTATTGCTTCCTGGGGGATTCCATTAACATTTTGGCCACTACATTTGAAAACTTGTTTGTCCAATAAACTATCTTTAGCCTAGATTAATTTTTCAAGAGTATGTTGGACAGCCTACTTCCTACCACACACATCCCCCACCCCCCCCCCAAAAAAAAACCCAGTCTTCCTGATGTCATTTTTTTCTTAAATTAGTTTCTTTGAGATTTTTTTTTAATTTTATAAACCATTCTTTCAACGAAGATCATTTCAATATTAAAACATACTTCTCTTGCTCAGAAGTCAGAAGACAATGAAAAATGGTTTCTGCTTTGATAACATTTCTTGGTTTCCTGTAGAGAAGAGAATGAATAAGAGGTGCTCCCTCTTCTATTAACAGCGGGGTCCTTTTGTTTGGCTGGCCCAGTGGGGCTTTCATTTCTATCCAGCACAGACTGTTATTTTTCAGACTTGTGTACAACAATCCTTCATGTATTTCTGCTATCCTAGTGTATTTTACGGGAGTGAATGTCCAAGAGACTAAGTGTTGCTGAGTTACAGTATGTTTATTATGTTGTTCTCTCTCCAATGTTATCATGATCAGATACATTGTACTATTGCTGGATGCTGGGCGGGGGGTGGGGGGGAAGGTTGTTCACTATTAAATTGTACTGTTTTGACTTTCGTGGTTTGGGATCAAACAAGAGATTAGCCTGGAAATTTTCTAATAAGATTTGTCTGATACTAATGCTCTTTTCTGACAAAAAAAAAAAAAAATGACAGAAGCACATCCATGGCATAAAATGGTATTAAAACTTGAAAGGGACTCTGGAGACAGTTCAGGGGATAGGAAAGCTTGCCATGCAAGCATGAAGACTTGGGAAAACTTGAGACTGCCCAAGTTCAATTCCTCACCACCAATGTAAAAGAAAAAATGTTGTTCATGGTATACACATCCATAATCCCAGTTCCACAGGGTAGTAGAGAAGGCGACCACAGAATCATTGGAGCTTAAAGACAAGGGGAAAAAACAGTAGTTTCAGATTGAGTGAAAGAGACTCCATACAGGGGAACAGGCAGATGAGCAAAAAGAGGAGGCACTCAATGTTCTCTTCTGGCACCTACATGAGAGGACCCAGAACATGCACATGTGCACAAACTAGAGTATATACCACATACACATAACGTACCACACACGCATCACACATACACTACCCATACACTACACATACACACCAAAAAAAACTTAAAAGAATATTTTCCACCTAAAATATTTCCATTCAATATTTATTTTGTTTCCTTGTATACACAGTACAAACAACATTGAAATAAAAGTGATAGCCCATACGAATAAGTTTCAAAAACCTAAGCATTTAATTTATTTTCCTTATTGGACTGGGGCTGTGGTTCAGTGATACAGAGATCACCTAGCCTGCATTAGGCCCAGGGTTCTATCCCTAGTGAAACACACACACACACACACACACACACACAAATTACTCCCCTTAATTGATGTTACCAATTTTTTTCAAAGTACCTGCATTTCTTTCAAGACTAGAATTCCACCTACTACTGACAGGCATATCAGAGAGGAAAGTCTGCTCATCAATTTCAAAGGACCAACTTGCCAGCAGTTCTGAGGCATGCAGTTCTTTTGAGACCTACTATTACTGTCTTTCTTTTGAGACTTTGCAGCCAGTCTCTTGCTTTGTCAATAATAGGTAGAATCATGAACTTTGAGAGTGAAAAGACATATATAACAGATTACAATTAAAATTTTCTTTCTCAGCATGATAGATTGGGACTAGCACATGCCTCGTTGTCACACGAGGTTCTATTACTTGATATGATTGTTATCTATAGATGTCCATAAAGATAGAAGTCTTGAGACTCAGACAATTTTTCTCTAATATACGAATGAAAGTACTGGGCTGGAGAGATGGCTTAGCGGTTAAGCGCTTGCCTGTGAAGCCTAAGGACCCCGGTTTGAGGCTCAATTCCCCAGGACCCACGTTAGCCAGATGCACAAGGGGGCACACGCGTCTGGAGTTCATTTGCAGTGGCTGGAAGCCCTGGCATGCTCTCTCTGTCCCTCTTTCTCTGTCACTCTCAAATAAATAAATAATAAACAAAAAAGTTTAAAAAAAGAATGAAAGTACTAATGCCAAAACATACCTTCCTAGTTTAAGTAAGATAACATCATACACGGAGGCTGGGAGAAACATGTCTGGCACATGGTAGATACTTTAGTAATGGTATCTTTTATGCGTTCTAGGGTTAACTAAGCACTTATTACTGTTCCTCCTTCTGTTTGTTGTGTAACTCTAGACACATTTGCTGATTCAGCTCAGCTATTTACCCAAAGCCAATTTGTTTGGAAAGAAAGTGTGAAGACATAGCTCTCTTTGGTGTTAAGAGCACTTGAAGTAGTACCCATGGAGAGAAATCACCCTATAATTGCCCTGGTAATTGGCTCTAGCACTTTAAGGCTTTGGAAATATTGTAACCAACAGAGCTGCCCCCATGATATTTTTTAATGGCAATGGTTATAAATAACAGGCTTTGTATAGTGTCCTGAGAGAGTTGAATTATCATGGAGGAGCTGGGCAGATACAATACAAATGTCCTGGCCCCCAAGGCATGAAAGGCAAACACTGGAAATGAAGGAAAGAAAAATAACTAAGTGGTACAACTGCAGAAATAACTCTCATGACTTCAGTGAATTTAAAAGAAAGCTGAGCTCCTTGTGTGCCTGTTCTCAAGTGATTTCATCTTTTTAGTTTTCTTTCAGCTTATTTTATTTCCAGTAGTGAGGCACAGAAGCTTCTCAATGAAGAACATTTTTTCTCCTTTTCACATCCAAATACATATGTATTAAGCATATAGTAAACTGCTTCTTATTTACATACCTGTTTGTACATATGTAAATATGCATAGAGTGATATCATAAATATGTGCATGCATATGACTATATATGCAAACATATCTATACCTATACCTATACCTACATATACCTACATATATATATATATATATCAGTAATACTCATATATTTCTCTCTCTGCATGAATACATATGCTACTCATGTATTTATAAACATAATACCTAAACACATGCAGCCTTTGGTATATTCCTGGATAATAAACTTGATGTCACTTTACTTTCTGCCTTTTGTATTTCTTTAGTGTTTGGAGAGATGGCTTCACAGTCAAGGCACTTGCCTGTGAAGCCTAAGAACCCAGGTTTTATTCCTCAAAACCCAAGTAAACCAGATGCACATGGTGGCACATGCATCTGGAGTTTGTTTGCAGTGGCTAGAGGCCCTGGTGCACCCATCACCCATCCCCCTTTCTCTCTCTCAATAAATAGAAAAAAAAGAAAACAGAAAATAAGAGTTCAGGTCCCTATCTACACACTGTAGGAAGCCCAGGAACTCTTCAGTATCTATTATTGTCTCCCTGTCATCTCTACTTTTAAGGTTCCCACAGGTTCTCCCTGTAGTTTATCCCTTAACACTTAATTACATAATCCCAACCTGCTTCCTCCAAACAAGGGTTTCAGAGCGGATATACATGACCACTACAAACCCTGTGGCTTAGAGAATGTACATGTATTGCTTCATAACTGTGGAGCTACGTTTGAGCTCAGAGTATCAACCTGTTTTTTTTCCTTGCAAGGCCCATGAGAAAGTCTCTCTCCTGACCTCTGAGGGTTTGCTGGCCATCTTTGGCTTCCCTCCTTTGCCTTCATCTTCAGATGGCATTCTTCCCATGTGTGCATCTGTCTCAGTCCAAATTTCTCCTTTTTATGAGGACATAGTAATGTTGGATTTGGAGCTACTGTAATAACCTCGTCTTAACCCAATCATCTTCAAATACCTGAATTCCAAATAAGGTCACAGATACCAGGCAGTAAGGCATTTTCTTGTGGTAGAGGGTTAGTCATAATGCAATACCTAATACTCCCTCACATTCCCAAAGTTCTTCCGTATACTTGTTTTCCTTTATAGAACTACCAGGGAAACTTTTCTAAATTCATGATCTTTTATTTTTAGAGAAATATTGTTCCATTTCACTTTTGTTTCATTCATGGAAGAAATTTTCTCTAATAACAAAGCTATAGTTGGCCTATGGGGATTTTTGTATTCTCCTTTATAACAATTAACTCAAAGTAAAATCAGCATATCTATTTTTCTCTACACTCTCTAACTTATATATTATCCCTACAAATGCATGAACATATGGAGAATAATGAATGGTATATTATGTGTTTGTTTTAATATTTTATTGTGAAATAAAACACAAATACATAAAGCCACACAAAACAAATGTAGCTTAATGATTCATTTTATTTAGTTATTATAAAGCAATTATCCTATAAACATTCCCTAGAATGAGAACAATACTTTGCAAGCCAGCAAAACACTTTTATATGCCTATTGTAACCATACAGCACTTTTCCTGCTTTACAGTAGTCACTTCTTCACATTGTGTTTTATCATCTCTTCATTTATACATCTGTGCTTAACTAGGCACTCATCTTTCATCTTGCCCAAATTTTTATGTATAACATATACCTCTTAAGGCACTTTTAGTCTACAGAATTAAACTTCATCTCTTTATTTACCTTGAAATTTATGTGCCGAAGAACTTGGGCCATTAAGCCTAGAGAGCTTTCAAAATCCTTCTTTCATGTATAGTCATGAGATAGTTCAATATGTCTGCTTTTCTGTATTTGAATTTTGAAAAATTGGTAGCTTTAATCACAACTATAATCAGACTTATGTGTGCTCCGCTTAAAATACTGTAAGTGAGGGTATGTTCTTGTATACAAAACAAGTCATGGTAATATTCAGTCCATGTCAACAGCCATTGGTTTTAATTTATATGTCTGTTATTTAATTGAAAGTAAAATAGTAATATTATAATTTGTCTGTGCTTATTTTAAAATATTTATTTATATATTTATTTATCTGAGAGAGAGAGAGAGAGAGAGCAAGGCAAACAGAATAAGAGATAGAGAGAATGGGCATCCCAGGGCCTCCAGGTGCTGCAACAAATGAACTCCAGATATATGTGCCACCTTGTGCACCTGGCTTTACGTGGGCACTAGGAAAGCAAACCAGGTTCCTTACCCTTTGCAGGCAAGTTTCTTAGCCACTGAGCAATCTCTTTCCATTTTTCAAGTTTATTTTCATTTGTCTAGAATAATTCTATAAAGAGCCACTCACCTTCACTATTTCAAGCTATAATGTTCCCATAGAAAAGGCATTGTGAATGACTGATTCTTTCCCATTGCTCAGTTTTCAAGTTAACAAGTTGGTTCCCTACCTTCTCCCAAAGATGAAATTAATTGTACTATTATTACTACTTGTAACAGTATTTAAAAAGTAATTCAAACAAAACTGAAATACAAAAGTAAAAAAAAAAAAATTCCAATGACTTCTTTGACAATACCAAGCAGCTTAACATATTTATACCTGGAGTCTCATAATGGTTTAAAGAAAAGAAAAATTTTAGATTAAAGTGTTTGCAAATTTAAGGGGAAAAAAACACCAAAAAAGCCCAATGCAATAGTGCCTATCTGAAATCCTAGCACTTAAGAGGCTGAGACAGAGTGTTTTGTAACCCTGCTTCAAAAAAGAAAATTATCACACAGATCTAAAGGTCTCAGTTAACTTCCTATAGGATGAATACAAATAAAAACTGGCTGAAGAGATGGCTTAGTGGTTAAGGTGTTTGCCTATGAAGCCAAAGTTTTGGGTTTAGTCAGTAATACAAAAAATACTTTAGATTGTTAAATGAAAAAAGTAGCAGCAATCCTATTGCTAATTCTATGACTACTGTTTTGTTTTCCTACTAACTCAACACATATGTACTGAGAATTTAACATTTTCTAAGCAAAAAGCATAAAGAAGAAGAGTAATTCCAGTACATCTGCTTGCTTCCTACCCTAGGAAAAAAATGGTAGAAAATATATGTCACTGTATAAAAGCAAATAGAGATCCACCTTATAAACATCCAGATCATCCTAGAACCTCTTCTTTCAATAGGTGTTCACCATTCTTGTCTTTTTCTTTCTTTTGTTATTAATTAGTTTTTCTTTCTTTTGTTATTAATTAGTTTGTACTCAGTGAAGACAGTCAAGTTGGTACCATTGTTAGCCTCCTCCATGTCCTATCCCTCCCTCTGGCCCCTCCTTCTTGAGGTATATGGGTCATGCATTGTGGAGTTAGTCACAGTTATGGGCAGGAGGAAATGACTCTGCATATCATGACCCAACATGTGGCTCTGACATTCTTTCTGGCCCCATCTTCTGCAAAATTTCCCTGAGCCATGCTGGGTTCACTTTGGGTCTGCTTCAGTGATGGGGTGTTGGGAGCCTCTGTGTCTCTGGATATCTGATTTGGTAGGAGTTGATTGTTCTCTGTGTTGATCTTCTTCACCCTTGTGCTGGTACCTGGTTCACCAGGAAAACAGCACCCTTGCTTGTTTTGCCAATTATCCTTAGTTTCAGCTGGGGCTCTTTTGAGGTATGATGGGGTGGTTCTCTCCTTAGGATTTGTGTCTATCTGAAAAAGAGAAGCAGATTCTCCAATGGGGAGTAAAGTTAGCACTAGATAAATGGAATAACCCTAATTTTTTATAGAGAATTTAATAGGTGTAGGCCCTCTTGTAGCCCACAATTGGTGGTAGCTTGATAATGGAGAGCAGGCTCATGTTTGGATATGGTTCTGACTTGTTTCCCAGCTCCAGCTATGGGTCCATACCACTGAGCAGATCAGTTAGCCAAATCAAGAGCAGTTGGTTTCCCACCATGGCTGTGTGCCACTATTACACTTATGTGAGCATCATGACAGGTTATTTGCTGTTAAGTAGGTTAGACCATGAGTTGCTTGGACAGATATTGGTCATTTTCCCCCAGTCACCCATGCAACACCTTCTGGCACTAGACATGCTGACTGTCTAGGGACTGACTCTCTTCCAACTTCCAGCTATGTCACTCTGTTACATGTCAACCACATATGGTACCTTGAGCAGTAGGGTCTTACCACTAACCTTTGGTGGGTCATCAAGTACTCAGACAGAAATCTGTCTTTCGTTTAGGAAACCTCTCTGATCAAAAGCTTATTGTGGATGATAGCCACCTGCTGGTACTGGGAGTTACAAGTTAGTGCCCACTAAGAAAAGGAGGAAAAGATAACTAATATAAAAGAGTTAGAGAGAGAAAGAGAGAGAGTGTGTGAGAAGCTGTATAAGATTAAAGTCAGTCTTCATCATACCCTCTGCAGGGCCTTTGACTCAGGTGTTACCTCTAAGGGTCTGGTGAAGGTTCAAACATTTGGTTGGCTCTTAGGATGTAGAATTTTATGGTACCATTGCTGTTTGGGTCCAGATTTGTATCCCCCATCCCCTCCCTTGTCCTCCCCTCCCTCCCCACCCACCCTATTGTCTAGTCCTCGAGGTGCTTGCTGGGTATGTTGGCATCTTGGGTGGATTCAGGTTAGGTGCTATAGATGAGTGAGACTATGCAGCTATTATCTTTCTATGATTGGGTAAGTTCACTGAGAATGATCTGTTCCAGGTTCAACCATTTTTCTTCAAATTTCATTATGTCATTTTTTTTCTTACTGCTGTGTAGAATTCCATTGTGTAGATATACCACATCTTAGTTATCCATTTTTCTAGTGATGGACATCTGGGTTGATTCCAGCTCTTAGCTATTATGAATTGAGCTGCTATAAACATGATTGAGCAAATCTCTCTGGACTGAGGCTTGAAGGTTTTAGGGTACATGCCAAGTAAGGGAATAACTGGGTCTGTTGGTAACTCTATCGTCAGCTTTTTTAAGAGTCTCCATATTGCTCCAATATAGGGTGGAAAAAAAGACAGTATCTTCAACAAATGGTGCTGGACAAACTGTATAACTATATGCAGGAAATTGAAACTTGATCCACACATCTCACCATGCACAACACTCAAGTCCAAATGGATCAAAGACCTCAATGTTAGACCAGAAATTTGGTCACTACTGGAAGAAAATATAGAAAGAACTTTCCATGATATAGGAATGGAAAAAGACTTCCTGAACAAATCCCCAGTAGCACAGGATCTTAAATAGTCATTCAACCAATGGCATCACATGAAGCTGAAGAGTTTCTTCACAGACAAGCATTCAATAAACAAAGCCAATAGATTAGCCACAGAATGGGAGAAAATATTTGCTGATTATCCAACTGACAGAGGCCTAATCTTTAGAATCTACAAAGAACTCAAGAACCTAAACAATAAAAAGTCAAACAACCCACTCACAAAATGGCGCAAAGAGCTGGACAGGCAGTTCACAGAGGAAGAAATACAAATGGCAAACACACACTTAAGAAAATGTTCATCATCCCTAATCATCAGGGAAATGCAAATTAAAACAACTATGAGAGTCCACCTACCCCAGTAAGGATAGCAAACATCAAAAAATCAAAAGAAAATAAATGCTGGCGAGGATGTGGAAAAATAGGAACCCTCACTCACTGTTGATGGGAATGTAAGATGGTACAAACACTTTGGAAAGCGGTCTTAACTAATCCATATTTTGTCCCTACCTAGAATACCAAATTTAACTTTAATCATATGTATTAATTCACCTGAATTCACTTTTCTTTTTCTCCTCTGCATTCTGGTAAAGCATTATGTTCTTAACATTCCCTGGTTTATGACAGGTATTATTGTGTATCTGAATCTCTATTCTTTGCCGATATATTTATAAGGAACCCTTGACAATCTTTGTAGAGTGAAGTATGTTCTGGAGCAGTGATTAAACCAAATCTTCATTGAATCTTCATCTTCCCACAGCTGTCTGAATACATCTATATCCCTAAGTTACCAAACATGCATTTCTAAAACATTTGAGCTAATTATGACAATTGTGTGGTACATTTATAGGTTTCTGTATATTTGAAATTATGCTGCAAAAGCTGTAACAACTGTAAATGTATAGATATTATTTATTATGTTTCATGTTATACACAAATAGAACCCTTAGAGAGACTCTTTATAAGCCAGAATTCATGACTTCAGTCATGAGTTAAAGTAACTGGAGGGTATTCACTAAGAAGTTAACAAAAGAGTATGATATTGGGAAACTTACATATAATTCATCTTATTTCTCCTTTGGGACAAATACAGTTGTGATAACAATTGATGGCATTTTATGATAGTTTGGGGAATAAATTATATGCTGATAGATGATGTCACAGTGACCTCACAGGTTTTGTGTCTAGTAAATCATTTTATATTCTGCTGTTGAATCTCATGTACCCTACATTTATACAAATAGAAGTATATGGAAGTGACAAAGAATTATCACCACACTTAACTCACCATTACCTTAAAGGCAAAGGGGTAGATATTCTAGTAATACTGGTGCCTACACCTTGTGGTGCTTTCTCAAACATGAACATAGTTCTCACTGTGGTATTATAAAGTAATGTTAGGCTCCCTGATAGTCTCCTAAGAAACCTGAAACTTAGAGATGTTGAAAATAGAATGAGAAGATTACATAGCTTTTAAATTATAGTAAGTATAGCAAGGTTTGCACCCATAATCTTTGTGCCATACTATACAGTGGCTATGTCATACATTATTTAAACATCCTACACATTAGGAAACAAGCCCATGTGGGGCAAGTGCCCTTGTTCCAAACATCCACTTTCTATTTTATCATGTCAAATACAGTGTTTTATGTAATAATTAAAGATAATTAAATAATTAAAGTTCAAATATGTAGCAAAAGGTTTTTTATAAAGCAAAGTAACTTGGGAAAGAGTGTCAGATTAAAGATTGAGGCACATGCCACAAACTTTGTGTAAATGTATATGCAAGTTAGACTGATTCATGTAAAGATTAAAGGATTTGGTGCAAAAGATTTGCAGTTAAAGTGAGACACATTTTGTGGAAAAGCAAAAGTAGCTTAGTTCAATTGCTGTAGTTTACAATGTTAACCTTATCCCACACGATATCATAAGGGATCCTTTATTACTCAGTCATGTCAAACTTCTTCTTTAGTCCTTACCTAGCAAGCATGAAGTGGTTCCAGAAAAAAGCAACCAAAAGTGAAAATGTCACAAAGCCTTATTTGAGGTCAGTGGAGAGTGGAAATTTTATGTTGGAACATGAGGAAGAGCTGTGCAAACAAGGTGTTGGTGAATAAAGCCTGGTCTTGAATGTACCAAGATGCATCCACTTACCTTTCAGATGTTTCCACTCAATTTCCACAATTTTCCCCCTGCCAGCTGAAAAATCTTCATTAAACTTCAATATATGAATTGGCATTATGACAACTAAGTAATCTAAGTTGTTCTAATGACTTGGTGTGCTGGTATCTTGATGCTGTAAAATCATTCTCAACAGTATTCACTCATCAGTTTTAATGATCTTGGTTTTCTTACAACATGTAAAATTCACTTCTACAACAACTCACCCTGATAAAGTAGGTAGAGGCATTGCATGTTACTTAGGTTATATTTTAAATTATATAACGTGGGAGGGTATTTAATTGCAAGATGACATTGACCAAACAAGGAGAGCATCTCATTATAGAGTTCTGCTTTTCCATGATCAATCAGAGGCCGCAACACCTCATCACTGAAGCAGACCAAAAATGAACCCAACATGGCTCAGGGAAATTTTGTGGAAGAGGGGCTGGAAAGAATGTCAGAGCCACATGTTGGGTCATGATATGCAGACATTTATCCTATCCATAACTGTGGGCTAACTCCAGAATGCATGACCCATATATGTCAATAAGGAGGGGCCAAGGGGAGGGGGTAGGTCATGGATGACCCTAATAATGGTACCAAACTGACTGTATTTGCTGAATACAAAACTAATTAATAATAATAAAAAATAAAAAAAGAATGCTTTTTTGGGCTAGAGAGATTGCTTAGTTATTAAGGTGCTTGCTTGTGAAGACAAAGGACTCAGATTCAATGTTCCAGAACCCACATAAACCAGAAGCACAGGGTGGCAAATGCTTCTGGAGTTCTTTGCAATGGCTGGAGGCACTGACACACCCATATTCTGTCTGTCTGTCTTTCTCTCTCTCTCTCTCTTTCTCTCCAATAGATAAAATTTTTTTAAAAAAAATACTACTTAATTTATAAGGATAAAAACAAATGGTCAGAGCTAATAATGCTTTGAGTTTTAAAAGTGTAAATATATCTCTTGTCATTTATATTGTTCCTTGAAAGAAAATATTGACATAATTTTTATGAATTACCAAAGCTTATTATAGTAGTTGTAATATTAACAGTACTGAAAAAATATTTTGATTTTTTATTTTTAAAAATACTTTTATTTATTTGTGAGGAGTAAAGAGACAGAGGGCTCTTGCCACTGCAAACGAACTCCACACATGTCACTTTATACATCTGGCTTTATTTACAGGGACACTGAGGAATCAAGCCCAGCATGGCTATACAAGCAGTCCCCTTTAACCACTAACCGCCAAGCCATTTCCCCAAGCCCTTGTTTTTGTTGTTGTTTGTTTTGTTTACTTTATCTGAAGAAATAAACCAAATATGTACATCTTCGTTAATGTGGGATGCTTGGCATTTAAAGTTTCTATATGCCATGTGACCATTTGATCCCTGAACAAATTGATCAATTCATTCTTGAATGTCATTGAACAGTATCTATGTATCTACATATCAGCACTGTGCTTAACTTGGTCTACTTTATGAAAACTCCACTGTCTACAATTATATAATTTGATGAAAGAGGGAAAATAAGTACACACAAAAAGCTAATTTGTGATGATTCAATCTAGCTATATTCTCTATCATATAGAGAGTTATTTGAGGATTTAAAAATCTAGAGAAACATTATCTAATTTTTTTATTAATTAGTTTTATACTCAGCAAATAAAGTCAATTTGGTACCATTATTAGGCTCTTCCATTACCTACCCCCTCCCCTTAACCCCTCCTTGTAGAAGTACATGGGTCATGCATTCTGGAGTTAGCCCACAGTTATGGGTAGGATAAATGTCTGCATATCATGACCCAACATGTGACTCTGACATTCTTCCCAGCCCCTCTTCCACAAAATTTCCCTGAGCCATGTTGGGTTCATTTTTGGTCTGCTTCAGTGATGAGGTATTGGGGGCCTCTGGGTCTCTGGATATCTGATTTGGTAGGAGTTGATTTTTCTCTGTGTTGATCTCCTTCACCCTTATGCTGGTACCTGGTTCACCAAGAAAACAGCACCCTTGCTTGTTTCGCCAATTGTTCTTAGTTTCAGCCAAGGCCCTTTTGAGGTATGATGAGGTGGCTCTCTCCTTAGGATCTACATCTATCTGAAAAAGAAAAGCAGATTCTCCAATGGAGAGGAAGTTAGCACCAGACAAGTGTGATAACCCTTACTTTTTTATAGAGAATTTAATAGGTGTAGGCCCTCTTGTAGCCCATGATTGGTGGTAGCTTGATAGTGGAGAGTGGGCTTATGTTTGAATATGGTTCTGACTTGTTTCCCAGCTCCAGCTATGGACCCCATACCACTGAGGGGAACAGTTAGCCGAATCAAGAGCAGTTGGTTACCCACCATGGCTGTGTGCCACTATTGCACTTGTGTGAGCATCATGACAGGTTATTTGCTGCTAAGTTGGTGAGACCATGAGTTGCTTGGACAGATATTGGTCATTTTCCCCCAGTTGCCCATGTAGCACCTTCTGGCACTAGACGTGCTGACTGTCTGGGGACTGACTCTCTTCCAACTTCCAGTCATGCCATTCCATTTTATGTGTCAACCGCATAAGATGTCTTCAGCAGTAGGGTCTTACCACTAACCTTTGGTGGGTCATCAAGTACTCTGACCGAAATCTGTTTTTCTTTTAGGAAACCTTGTAGGTCTCTCTCATCAAAAGCTCATTGTGGATAATAGCCACCTGCTGGTACTAGGAGTTACAGGTCAGTGCCCACTAAGAAAAGGAAGAAAAAGATAACTAATATAAAAGAGATAGAGAGAAGAGAAAGAGGGAGGAGGGGGAGATAGAGAGGCTGTAGAAGATTAAGGTCAGTCTTCATCTGAACTAGAAACCCAGCACACGTTGTGGTTTGTTTATGTACAACTTTTATGGGTTGTTTTCTAATCAATTTTACTTTTATTCTTTCTAGCAACAACTTAATATTTTCTGCACCTTCTTCAAATTGCTGACCTCATTATTTTATTCATTCTTGGATAACAACTTTTCTTCTTTTTTATGAGGTAGGATTTCACTATAGCCCTGGCTGACCTAGAATTCACTATGTAGTCTCATGCTGGCTTCTGACTCATAGTGATTTTCCTACCTCAGCCTCCAGAATACAGCAGTTAAAGGCATAGGCCACCACACCTGCCTAAATTTTGTTGTTATCAAAGTAAACCAAAGGTGAAAACTTCTTTTTTATTTCATTAATAATGCACTTTACTGTATGAAAATATGGCAGTTGGTCAAATTCCCATCAGGTCATACTATTATAACCTCTTTCCTGCCACCATTCCACTTAGGGCCCATCTCAGTGGAGTTATTGGTGTTCACTGTGGTCTCATGAATTCATCAGTTAGGCTCTGTGGTGGGAACAGTATCTCAGAGTACCTCTTCCCTCCCTGTGGCTCTTAAATTCTTTCCACCTTCGTGTCCACAATGTTTCCTGAGCCTTGGCAAGTGGGTTATAAGTCTCCTTCCATGTTAAGCTCTCTACAACCTCTGAATTTCTCCTGTTATGAGTTTTGAGTGTCCTCAGTGTCTGTTGCCATTTCCCTGGAGCTGGATGTTAGGCCAGCAGTGAGAGCAGCTCTCATGGTCAAATTGCCCTTCTTCTGTGATTTCTCCTGGGCTCTGGTAGATGTGGTATAGGTGACTTGTCTCATGCTAGGCAATTGGCTATATTTTTGTCATATTGATGGACCTTGGTTCTCCCTAGTATGTTCTGCCATCTGTAAAAGAAAAGCAGATTTTCCAACCAAGAGTGAGAGCAGTGTGGAATAAAGGGGATATGCATAGTTACTTAAGAAAGTTTTGAATGGGTATACCCACTCTTCTTAGCCAAAGAATAATGATTACTTCTCTCTGGAGTCTATAACCTTCATAGCCACAGTATTCTGCCTTGGTTCTCAGTACCAAGTGTAAATTCTTTCCCACTAAAAGGGTCTCATATATGATCAGAGAGCAGTTGATTATCTGCCTAGACGGTGTGGCACTGTTGGCACAGGTGTGAACATCTGAGAACTTCTTTAGTGTTCTGTTACTAAGCAGTAACCTTATACCCATATATACCATCCACCGACCTTGCCTCTTTCCATTCTAGTCTAGTAAGGTGATCTCTGTATCAGTTTATTCATTTAGCATGAGCTGTTTATTATCAGGAACAGAGTGTTCTTTGTTGAATACAACAAACATGAACCTTCTCTTCAAGAAACCTACAATAATGCTTATTTCTGTCATCTGAACTATTTTCAGTTTTCAAGCCAATATCTCTCAGCTCTGGGTTCTTTAGTATGTGCTTCCCTTGGTAGCATGGTCTCTTCCCACTGTCTTCTTTGCCTAGCTCATTTTCATCTTCCATATCTTCTACATCTTTAACTAGATATTATAACCCACAGGAAACCTTCACTGATTCCACCTCTGACCTCCAACACAAAGTAGCCATCCCAACTATGCCCCATTGTTTCTCCCTTATTCAAATTTATTACAATGGGGCTGGAGAGATGGCTTAGCAATTAATATGCTTGCCTGCAAAGCCAAAGGACCCAGGTTCAACTACCCAGGACCCATGTAAGCCAGATGCACAAGGGGCACACGTTTGCAGTGGCTGAAGGCCCCGATACACCCATTCCCTCTCTCTCTCTCCCTGCCTATTCTTGTCTGTCTGTCTCTCTCTCTCTCTCTCTCTCTCTCTCTCTCTCTCCCCTCTCTCTCAAATAAACAAGTAAAAATAAAAATAGTTTAAGCCAGGCATCTCTCTCTCTCTCTCCCCCTCTCTCTCTCAAATAAACAAGTAAAAATAAAAATAGTTTAAGCCAGGCATGGTGGTGCACGCCTTTAATCCCAACACTTGGGAGGCACAGGTAGGAGGATTGCTATGAATTCAAGGCTACCCTGAGGCTACATAGTGAATTCCAGGTCAGTCTGGGCTAGAGTGAAACCCTACCTCAAAAAAACAAAAATAAATAAATAAATAAATAAATATAAAAATAGTTTAAATAAATTTATCACAATGCATTTTTCTGCCTCTGTACTTGTTTTACTCTCCATTAGAAAATAAGCTACCCACAAACAAGAACCACAGATATTGTGTCCTCTAACATAACCACAGTGTTTGGGCACATGGGCAGTCATTAATCATTGTTTCTTAAATTGGAAACTAGCCAAAGAGGCTTGTACTAAGAATTTCTTCTACCTGAGTGCATCTTAGAAATGGATTACCATGGGTTAGAGTTGACAGAAACAAGATGATGTTAGAAATAAAAGTGGTGAAGATATTTGAAGTTCAAGAAATGAGAACAGCAACATGAAATTGTCCTAACAAGATCAGCTGTCCTTGGGGAAGTTTAGTAGCAGAGAGGTAACAAACAGTAAGAATGATATGTACATAGAATTTCTATAGAAAATTAGGAGTGAAACACATTTCACACAAAGGAAGTGTGTAAGAAATGTGGGCCAGGCATGGTGGCAAACGCTTTTAATCCTAGCACTTGGGAGGCAGAGGTAGGAGGATCTCTGTGAGCTTGAGGCCACCCTGAGACTACATAGTTAATTCCAGGTCAGCCTGGGCCAGAGTGAGACCCTACCTTTCTGAAGTAGCAGCTTACTATAGCCCATGCTGACCTGAAACTCACTCTGTAGTCTGAGGCTGGCCTCAAACTCACAGCAACCCTCCTAACCTTTGCCTCCCGAGTGCTGGGATTAAAGGCATGCACCACCATGCCCGGCAGCAATGTAGAATTTTAAAGGAAAAAACAAACCTGGAAAATATTTGCAGAATGCACTGCAAAAGAAGACAAAGAGTGGACTGAAAGAATGTGGTCATGAGATTTCTATGCTAGAATAAGTGTGATTATATGAGCATTTGAATTAGTGAAGTAACAGTAAAGATGAATTATGTATTTAGGATTATCTCAATGTATGCTAAGACTTTTGGCAAAACAATAGCATTCACAAATATATACTCTGTAACCATTCTCTGACAATTATCATATTGTATTCTGAGATCCCCTGATGAATACATGTGGTGTCCACCATGAAAGTATTTCCTTTTAAACTGAAATATGAATACCAGTGAAATATACAGAAGCCCAGGAAAGGAATCCAATTTTAAAGCAATGTTGTAAATTCATTCTTTCAAGCTTGTGAATTTAACATAACTCAAAATAATTTTGGAGGAATAAGAAATTTGTCCATCAGCATAGCAGAAGCTATCTAACCTATGAAAATGGATTCTCCACAAGAAGATTACAGAAAGAATAGGATTTGGTGGAATATTCTAGAGGAAATATTATTTTAAAGATGTAATTGTCATATTCAGCATGTATCCTCTGAATTTCTGATTCAGGATATCTGGCTTAAGTCCAAAAATTTACATTTTAACAAATTCCTGGGTGATTCAAATGCTGTTAGTGAGAGGATTTCTTTGATGAACTGCAGGCTTAGAGCTATACAGAATGGTAGTAAGAAAAATACAAGAACCATAATAACATTATAAAGTAGGGATGTAGAATTTATCAGTAGTAGTTCTATGTAAGGAGATAAAAGCAAGAAATATTAAGCATTTACAGCACTTGTGGAGGAAAGTTCCGTTACCTGACAGAACTGGTTTTCATTGTATACAGCCATCCTCATTACAGGAGCAAGTGACATTAAATGCATATGACTGTGTATCAGCATGACTTTCATTCATTAGAAAAGAAATGCCCAGCACTGGAAAGATGGCTCAGCAGCTTAGGCACTTACTTGCAAAGCCTAAGGATCCAGGCTTTGATTTTCCAGTAACTGTGTAAATCCAGATGCACAAAGTGGCACATGTATCTGGTGTTTGTTTGCAGTGGCTAGAGGCCCTGGTGTACCCATTCTCCCTCTCTGCCTCTTTCTGTCTCTTTCTCTGCCTTTTTCTCTCTGTCAAATAAATAAATAATTAAAAGAAAGAAATATACAGATGTAAAGCTAACCACTCAGCTTGTGAAGATTAGATGTTGTATTCATTTCCTAGAACTGCCATTGCAAAGTGCCACAAACTGGGTAGTTTAAAAGAGCATAAATCTGATTTCCCACAGTTCTAAAGGCCCCAGTTGTGAGATAAGGTGTCAGCTGGCCGATTCCTCATAGCTGACTCTGAGGGACAATCTGTTCTATCCATCTCTCCTAGTGTTTTAGGGCCTCTGGTAATCCTTGGCACTTCTTGACTTTTAGAACTATCTCATGCATTCTTTTTTTGTATCTGTGTCCAGATATTTTCTTCTTGTAAGGACATTAGCACTGGATGCTGGCCCACCTCAATTCAATTTAAACTCATTTTAAATGGCATATGCAAGAAACCTGCTTCAAATATGATCGTACTAACAGGTGCCAGAGGGTAGAACTTCAGCACATCTTTTAGGAAGATAACTCAACTTGGAAGAAATACCATGGGAATGGACTGTGGTGCCTGAAGCCAGGCAAGTTAGATGAAGTTTTTGCAATATGTTCATGGAGTCGGCAGCCACAGACCACGGTTCACAGCATCTACTCTTGCAGTGAGATAGCTTCAGTTAGTTAAGAAAATATATTTTCAGGATAGGACAGAAGCATTGAATACAAAAATGAGTAGTGTCATAGGTTAGATGGAGAGATTTGGGCTTGGAAATAAGGAGTGGTGCTTATTCCTTTGAGCTGAGGGAACATGTGAAGATAATATGCTGTCTTCTCCTGTTAGAGATGGAGGCTTGCAGCATTGATTGTCTGCAGTCGTTAATAAGGTGATATGTGGGTGAATCTGACTCTTTAAGAAGGATTGAGGATCATTATACAGGCACTTGGGAATTTTAAACAGAGCTACTTCCTTCAACTCCAGACTTTGTCTTTTAAACCCAAAGAGCATCCAGATAATTATGGCTATGACTTTGAATTAACCACATCCACAGTGAAAAATAACATTAAGTATCTTTGCAAATGAAAATAAAAGATGCATTTTTGGTGTTATTAAAGTCTTTTTCTAAAGGGGAAGAGATGTCAAAGAATATAGTCTGTTATCAGTATAGACCAGACCCATGAGGACAGATTTATGGCAGGCAGGAATACTTACCGCCATACTAAACAGGGTGGGCCATAGGACAGGTTTAGTTCTGTCTTTTGAACCGATAGGTGCTCATATTTAGATGTTAATTTTCCTCTATGGGTAGGCGTGTTCTAAGTCAAGCCAGCTAGCGTTCAGGAAGATTCAAAGTTTTGTTCAATAGAAACATATACACAGTATTCTTAGACTATCACTAGTGCCTCTGGAAGTGCAGTAAACACCTCCTCTGGCAGATCCTAAATAAACTCTGACAGAACAAGTCTGCTTAATAATACAGAGTTCTTAGGAGAAGCCCTAGAGTGCTCTCCTAGTAAAGCCACATAAAATGAGGTTGAGCCAAGTTACTGAATGGTGATAAGACAACATGGGGCTTTGTGCTTTACACCCACAAGGGATATATGGGCACACTGTGACCATGACATTTTAAGTTTTTCAGGTTTTATTCTGAGCTTTTCAAGCACAGTAGCAATCTATGCTGCCAAGATTTCTGCTTCAGCCCCCGCCTCTCACTGACACCACCCGCTCAGTGTAGGCAGGCTACCCAGGTGAGCATGAACTATGATCTGCTCATTGCTTTCTCTATTTATACAGTGAATAAGAGATGGTACATGGAAAAAAAGTCAATTAAAGGCATTAATAAGGGGTGTATTCCTGTACCTATGCCTGCATCTCCTATGTTAATAAGGAAATACGAGTCAGGCATGTATCAGAAATACGGAATTGTAAACCCAGTTTTACACAGCAAATGTAATCCTAACATTTTGTTTGACATCATATCTCATATTTTCTAGACGGATCATTTTTTATTACTTAGAATATTAGATGTTTAAATGTTAGATGGCATTATCCTTTGGAGTCCTATTTACTTTGTGAATTCATTACTTAAGAATTTCTTGCACTTCATACAGAACCATCATACTTAGGAATGTTTAGTCTTAATGGCCAAAGTTCTGCAGGAGGTGGTATTATGGTAAATGTCTTTGGTGACACCTACCAACACTTTTCACTGTGTTACTTTTGAAATTGACTGATTTTCCATAAGTTGATGGTTCAAAGTAGTTTGTTTATTCTGAGAACTACTTTTCAAAAATGGTGACCAGTTTTCTAAATATTGTAAAAGTATCTCCCTCAAATCAATACTTTTCTCATTTGTAGTGTTTCTGGCTCAAATATTTATAAAACTTATACTATCATGCTAGATGTATCTTGTCATATCACAAACACAGGTTTGTATGGTTTCCAAGGCATTTTTGTATTTATCTCAAGCTTAGCAGAGCTGTAATTTTATTTACCCTGTGTTCCTAAGTCAGTTACTCAATCTGTCTAAAATCCAGGGAATATTTTAGTATCAAAAGTTCAATCATTTTTATGAACTCTACTTCATCCATAGACTGAGGTGCAATGCTAAACGTTTTGTTAATCTTTTCCCAGACCCTGTAAGAAATAGTATGTTCCTATTGCTCAATGTCTCTGCCATCCCAAAACATCCTAACCAGTCTCATTATATCAAAGTGCTTGTACCTAGTTTTCTAGACAACATCGAGTTTTGTGAAAACAGAGTTTTTTATTTATCATGCATTTATTATGTATTAATTACTATAGGGTAGAGAGATATGTTGACTTCTTTATTGCAGATAAGGAAATTGAAAGTGGCATTTTCAGTTAGTAGGTGAAAGAATTGATGTGATGGTGGCTCTGCTGTTGCCCATTTCCTACTCTGAAACTGGCATATCTCTTGGTAGGCTAAGGGAGAAAAGATAATCAGAGTTCTCCAACAGCAGAGAAGTATATTACATAGTCAGTGATTATGAATAAGAGTGCTCAGTTTTCAGTCCTCTCTCATTCAAAGCCACCAACATATGAATTTTTTTATGAAACTCTGGGGATTCTCTCATTTGATTCATATTTATGAAGCACCTTAGTTGTTTGCCTTTGTTCTACATCTTACACAGCATAAAACAAAAAGCTATATCAGCATGGAGCATATGTTTTCACTAACAGACACACACACACACACACACACACACACACACACACACACACAAAACACATGACACCTGTAATCACAGGTAATGGGGAGGCAGAAGAGGTGGAAGGATTGCATAAGCCCAGATGTATGAGGCCATCCTGAGCTGCAAAGTGATCCTGTTCCAAGAAACAGAAGCTACTAAGGTGATTTACTTACCCAGTATGTAACAAGATAATAGATTCTAAGAGTACATGGAATGTAGAGCAAAGTAAGGGTGTGGGGTGCTTAGTCCAGGACAATATTAAGTAGGGAGGTCATATACAGGCTGTGATTTGAATGCAGCCCTGAAGAATGTGGACTCCAGCTATAAGAAAACGTTGTGGTAAAGATTCTAAGGTGAAATCATACCTAGAATATTCCAGAAATATCAAGGCTGCAAGTATGTCTAGAATGGAATGAAGAAGATTGGTGACACCTGTCATGAAATAGCTCTGGAGGGCTGTACAGATGGCTTAACGGTTAAGATGTTTGCTTGCAAAGCCTAATGACCAGAGTTCATTTTCCCAATATCTATGTAATGCCACATGCACAAAATGGTGCATGCAACAGCTGGAGGCCCTGGCATAACCTCTCTCTCTCTCTCTCTCTCTCTCTCTCTCTGCCTGTCTCTCTCTCTGTCTCTCTATTCTAGCTCCCTCTGCATGCAAATAAATAAAAATAAAGATCATGCATTGTGGAGTTAGCCCATAGTTATGGGTAAGATAAATGTCTCTGCATATCATGACCCAACATGTGGCTCTGACATTCTTTCCGCCCCCTCTTCCGCAAAATTTCCCTGAGCCATGTTGGGTTCATTTTTGGTCTGCTTCAGTGATGAGGTGTTGGGGACCTGTGAGGCTCTGGCTCTCTGATTTGGTAGGAGTTGATTTTTCTCTGTGTTGATCTCCTTCCCCCTTGTGCTGGTATCCGGTTCATCAGGAAAACAGCACCCTTTCTTGTTTCGCCAATTTTCTTAGTTGCAGCCGGGGCTCTTTTGAGGTATGATGGGGTGGCTCTCTCCTTAGGATCTACATCTATCTGAAAAAGAGAAGCAGATTTTCCAACGGAGAGTAAGTTAGCACCAGGACAAATGAGATAACCCTTACTTTTTTTTATAGAGAATTTAATAGGTGTAGGCCCTCTTGTAGTCCACAATTGCTGGTAGCTTGATATTGGAGAGTGGGCTTATGTTTGGATATGGTTCTGACTTGTTTCGCAGCTCCAGCTATGGGTCCCATACCACTGAGGGGATCAGTTAGAAAAAAAGGCTGGAGAGATGGCTTAGCAGTTAAGGCACATGACTGCAAAGCCTAGGGACCCAAGTTCAATTCACCAGGTCCCGCGTAAGCCAGATGCACATGGTGGTACATGCGTCTGGAATTCATTTGCAGTGGCTAGAGGCCCTGGTGTGCCCATTCTCTCTCTCTCTCGCTCACTCGCTCACTCGCTCACTTGCTCGCTCGCTTGCTTGCGCTCTCTCGCTTGCTCTCTCGCTCTCAGTCTCACTCTCAGTCTCTCCCTCCCCCATCTCAAATAAATAAAAATAAACATGTATCTTTTTAAAAAATTAAAAAAAAATAACTCTGGGCCATCAGGTGATGACAGACTAGTCAATTGTAAAATTAACTCAGTGAAAAGTGTTGGTAGCTATCACCAGAGAGGAAAGAAGAGTATTAGAATGGGGAACATGTGTTGGGTATGACAACCTGACCTTGTCCACATAATATATGCAAGGTGTCCCTTCATTGGCAGAGAGTCTATAAAAGAGCACTCATTGTGTCCAAACTAATAATTTGTTGTTTTTGTTTGTTTGTTTTTGTTTTTTAAGCAAGGTAAAGAAGTTGCATTGAGAAAAGGGTAGAAAAGCCAAGTTGTTGTGGTAAGAATGATTAAAATTTTGGCTACTATCTAAAGAAAAGAAAGACCAAAAAAAAAAAAAAGGGGGGGCAAAAAAGTTAGGTTTTTTGAGTTCAAACTCAGAAAAGTGGGTAGGTCTACAGTGAGTGTCTGTGAGTAGTTACGTTGAAGGAGGGGCTCCTGCAGCCTTAAATACTTTATCTCATTGATGGGATAAATATTCTGCCCACCTCCGCAGCATGCTCATGACCAGCATGAGAGGTGGTCCCTTGACCCTGTAATTGATCTACAGGTTCAGTTGAAATAACTCTTAATGGAGGGATCACTATCTCATGTTTTGGGGAGATTAGAATTCCCTGCCCCCACCCTGGGTGAGTTGGTCTTATTGTTTAATGGTCCTGATCGACATTGGTCTTCATTCCGTATTCCTCCAAAATGCACTAGCTTTGTCTAAGTTTAGAATACTGTTTCAGCCAGCGTCACCTATACCAATTCACATGAACCTATTCAAGAATCATTATTTCCATAGTGTTCCTATTTCATACCACAAAAAGCCATTCTCTTACATTTGTATTAGTCACAGTTGACAGAAGCTGGCTACATAATGCACAGACTGATCAGGAACATGCATATGATCTTAGAACTTGGCAGGTGAAAAGGATCTGGAGTTTAAGACCAGTCTAGGTTACATGATATCCATCTTAAACAAACAACAATGGAAAGAAATAAAAACCAAGTGTACTTAGGAGATACTGGCTAAATAACTATATGGATAAATAAATAAGGACAGTCAATCTTACGACACAGATGGATATTTATACCTGTAAATAAATTTGTATCTTTAGAGTTAAGTTATACATTATTTACCATATTGAAACAAATATCTGAAATATGGCTAAATATGGTACTGCATACCTGTAACCCCAACACTTGGGAGGCCGAAGCAGGGGATCATGTGTTTAAGGAGAGCGTGGAGTACACAGTAAAATCATGTCTCAAAACATCAAAATAATAACATCTGAAATATATTAAATGTGATTTCTTTTGAAAATGTATTCATACATAATAAAAATAGGGCAAAATTTTCACTCGGGGTTGTCTAAGAGAGTTTTGTCTCAAAAGTGTCTACCATCACCTTCAACAGAAACACTAGATAAAAAAGTACATAAACCTCACCTCAAAACAATGTTATTCACATTTTAGCTGATGTATTTATGTCCACAATATTTGTAGTGATTTCATTGTCTTGATATAATCTTTAGCTTCAAATGTCAACTACAGAGTTATTCTGTTTATGAGACTTAATCGTCTTTATGGTGGTAATGTGCTCATAGCTCTTCTGGAACTAAGAATGCCTTGTGTTTATTGCTGCTCTGGTGGCTGCAAATCAGAGTTCCTAGATTTGTTAAACCTTTTCTTTACAGAGTTTAGAATGACTTCTGCAGTGTTATAAATGCAATAGGCCAAGCTTAATATGTAACTATTAAACTTATGTAAATATCTTTATTAAACTTCCTTATATTC
This sequence comes from Dipus sagitta, assembly GCA_036346955.1. NCBI lineage: Eukaryota > Metazoa > Chordata > Mammalia > Rodentia > Dipodidae > Dipus > Dipus sagitta. The sequence goes on along the minus strand of CM070772.1, from coordinate 169,194,312 downwards.
ATTTATCCAATTTTAGTAAACATGAGCTAATGTGTAAAGTTCATAGGAAAACCCACCTAAGGAAGAACATGTTATGCTTTGGTCAACTTTTACTTAATAAACACATCTTTTCAAAGTTTTATTTTTAATTTACTTGTGTGTGTGTGTGTGTGTGTGTGTGTGTGTGTGTGTGTGTATACATTCATGCCAGAGTCTCTTGCCAGACATGCAAATAAATACCAGACACATGTACTACTTGTGTCTGACTTTATGTGGGTACTAAGAAATTGATCCCAGGTTATCAGTGCCCTTGTGGCAAGTGCCTTTAACCTCGGATCCATCTCCTCAGCCCAATAAATATATTCTTTAAGTCCTCAGCAAACAAATTAATTCATGATCCTATGAGGTGGAAAGCATCAATAAAGAATAATTACCCACTTCAGTAGGAAATTATATAACACTGATTTTAATTGTTCTATCAATTAAAATCCTCTTTCCATTTGTTTTAAACACCTATTATGGTTAATTTAACAAAACCATTGCATTTTAATATAATTCTAGGGGTGTTATTTGATAATTTTCTAAGTTATCATTTTTTCATTAATCATTTGAGGTATCTTAATAGCACATAGCCCAGCTAGATATTTATTATGAAAGCAGAGTGAAATAGAGTTCATACTTGCCAAAGTTTTTATGAAAATTTTATCAGTTGACTAGATGTGTGGTTTTAAAACAAATTCTTAAGCCAAGAAAGTTATAGAACTTCTCTGTGTTTAATTTCAAAGTCCTTTGATTAATAAATTTATCAGCCTGGGTAGCTCAGTCAGTAAGTATTAAAAAGCTTAATGTCTTTATCATTTTAGTAATTTGCATGTTAATTATTATGACTTCTAAATGAAGTCAAAATGTATGCTATATGCATGATACTGGATTTATATTCAACACAGTTTAACAGGGTTTTTTTTTTCCTTCTACCCTTATTGATGCCATCATTCATTCCTTTAAAGCTGTCTTATCATCAAACAATTATTTTCTGGTTATCATTCACACAGCTAAATATTAATCAACATTTTGTATGACATAGGGTAAAATTCATCTCTCAAATATAAAATGTCCACGTTTAAAATAATTTTAAATTCTGTCATTCATTAAAAAATAATAAAGTTAAAGTATGTTTTATATTCCTTTATTCTTTAAGCTGTGTAGAGGAATGTCTGTGCCATTAGCTTCATTGTCCATTAATAACAAACAGTAAGTGCTAGGAAGTATGAAACTATGAGGAGGGAGGCAGAGTAGAAAGCATGAAAGACAAGCATCCAGCTTCTTGTCTTCACCTGCTTCCTGCAATGCTGACATAAATACCTCATATATCTTCCTCTGGGTTCTCATCTCACAAGCTGTATGCTTTTCTTATTACTATATTTTTCACACTGCAGTGTCAAGAGTAGCCATATGCTTGACCAAATGGTTGTGGTTCTTCTGTTTTCTGGCTAGAGTGACAGTGACCCTGAAGAGGAGCCCATGGGATCAGCACAAGCAGGACTGCCCCTGTGTTTCTCCCGGCTCACCTAGGATCCCACCATGCCTGACCCCTTTCTCACCAGTCATCCATGATGAACTTACTACCTGACAAACAGCAGCAGTTGTTTGCACATTGTTTACATATAACAAAACAAAAAATTCAAATGTGGTTGACTAAAGTAATCTTTGTTTCATTAGCGAAAATCAATGAGTTTGAAATATTTACAGGGCAAAATGGATTTCAGTAGAAACCTTACAGTCATTTATTGTTATGAGAATTTGAAGATCCATTTAAAAAACAATAGGTGAAATATGGCTAATTGAGTTTGCTTTTTATTTTCTTGTTCTCCCCTAGGTTTAGGCTTCAGTATTGCCGGAGGGGTGGGGAACCAGCACATTCCTGGAGACAACAGCATTTATGTAACGAAAATTATAGATGGTGGAGCTGCACAAAAGGATGGAAGGTTGCAAGTAGGAGACAGACTACTAATGGTGAGTGTGATTACAAGCGAAACTGTGGGACTGTTTTTGAAGCTCTAGTTCCCCAGTGTGTGACTGACTGTCTTAGTCCGTTTAGGCTACCATAACAAAATAGCAGAGACTGGGTGGCTTAAGCAACAGAAATGTATTTCCTCAGAGTTCTGAAAGCTGGAGAGTAGAAGGTTGCTACCTACTACCTTTCTGGTTCGTTGTGTACAGATGGTCACATTCTGGCTGCATCCGTACAAAGCCCATTCAATGTGTTCATCTACCTGAGAGAAGGATCTCTTACTTATTCTGTTCTTGGCTATCAGTTCTATGGAGATTAGAGTCCTACCCTTAATTCGCTTAACCTTCAGTTCCTCTTAATGACCTTCTTCCAGTTACAGTCACATTGGGGCAGAGGCTTCAACATATTAATTTTCAATTCAGTCCTTAGCAGTGATCATATACAGAAATAGGAAGGAAGGGAAGGTAGATATCAGGAGTAGAGAGCAAAACAGTGTGGGTACGATTGTGTTTGCTTTGTTGATCTTTTCCAAAACAGAAATCTAAATGTTTACCAGCTTCCTCAGATACATATGGCATAAAAATTAGGCAATGTTCTGTAAATATAATTCTTCCCTTGGTGGTGAAAGCAACTGTAATTTCCAAGCTGTTATAAAGGTGGGCTTTACATACCAAAAGAATACATGACTGCTTTACTTGTCTGTGTATATTCCTGATCTTCTCTTCAACCAGTGAAAACACAACTCCTGACTTCCAAGAATTCATAATCTGAACTCTGTAGAATGTATAAATCAATCCTTTCTCCTTTCCCTCAGGAACACTTAAGAGCTATTTTTGTTTATTCATTTATTTATTTTTGCTAGTTTCTCACATGCTTCAGAACCCATGGGTAGTGGCAGACACCAGCACACAGGCACTCTTTCTGAGCCATGAAGTTACCCAATAAACTAATGCAAAAATAGTCATAAACAAGAAAATACTTAAGGCAGCATTGATAAAGGTACTTAGCTTCTACGGACTATATATGCTAAATCGACAGAATACTAATCAAACACTGAAATATAGGTAGAATTCAAGCAAGATAAGAATATCCAGTCATGGGCTGGAGAGATGGCTTAGTGGTTAAGCGCTTGCCTGCGAAGCCTAAGGACCCCGGTTCGAGGCTCAATTCCCCAGGACCCACGTTAGCCAGATGCACAAGGGGGCGCAAGCATCTGGAGTTTGTTTGCAGAGGCTGGAGGCTCTGGCGTGCCCATTCTCTCTCTCTCTCTCTCTCTCTCTCTCTCTCTCTCTCTGTCTCTCTCTCTCTCTCTCTCCCTCCTCTCTGTTGCTCTCAAATAAATAAACAAACAAAAAAAATTTAAAAAGAATATCCAGTCTGCCCTCTCAGCTGTATCTGCAAGGACCCATTGTCTCCAATTCCTTCATGAGAAGTGTTCGGAAAAGTGTGATGTATACAATTACAATAGAAAAGCCATCTCTATGAAACATGCCTGTTATGGAAATTAAATACCTTCCAACTTGGCTCTAGAGAATTTGTGTTTAATTCCAGTGATCTGATTTTACAGTAGTGACTGAGCCTTGCATTGCATTATCTGAAGACTTTTATAATCTTTATTGCTAACAGTTATTTGGTTATTTACTATGTTTCATATGCTGCTTAAGTGCTTTTGTAATGTAACATATGTTTCTCACCACAGTATATTTCATATAAGCAAAAGAAAACACAGGTCTAGAGATATTTGTCAATGTCTGTGATCCCATAGTCAAAAAGGATAGGGCTGGCTTTCCATTTGAGGCCATCACCCAAGCAATACTGCTTTCTGTGTGTGGTGATTGTGATCAGTTTCTTTAAAACTTCCTTTGTTCAGCATTCCATCATTCATCTATTACTTTAATGATTATCTATTATGTATCTACCAATCAATAGCCAGTCTTCAAGAAGGAACCATGTTATGAGAAAATAACTGGTCAACCTTGATGAGCAAAATATGCATAATGACCTGTTTTGTTGCAATTCAGGGTCGGGGGCCTCTTTATCACCTGAATTCACCAACATTTCCTTGCTCAAGAAGTTATGAAACTTCTGTGTTTCTTTATATGCTTTGGATATAAAAATAGGTTCGTATGATGTTGTATGTTCTCAACTAGGAAGGTTATGGTTGAGGCATAAGATATGCACAAATTTCCCCTATCATATAAAATTGATTATTTGAAATGTTGACTTGTAAATAAATAAATTGTGATAGCCCCCTTCTATATAGGGCCAAATTGAAAGCTTTGCTTTCAAGTAATGACTATCTGACATATCAGCTGGCTTGTCTATGGCCATTCCACCCTGAACAAGTCCAGTTGAGTCTGTGATCTCAGAAGCTAAGCAGGGCCAAGCCTGGTTAGTACTTGGATGGCTTCACTTTTGAAGCATTGTTGTGTAAGAATTGAGGTGTAGGCAGCTGTAGCAGACAGCTTCGGGTTCACTGAGATGAACTTCCAAGCCAGGCATAGTTATGGAGGAGGGAATATTTATTGAAGTTTACAGATCCAGGGAAAGTTTCATAATGGTAGAAGATGTTGCCCCCCTCTTAAAGGACCAGGCAGAGATAGAGATCACAAGCCAAATCCCTAAAACCACACTACAAAACAAGCACACTTCAGAAACTCCCGGCAGTTTGCATATCTTTAGATTGAAATGTTAATCACCATCACACCTTAGGTCTGGACCACCCATTTACACCTCCTCCAGCCAGGTGGCTGGAAAGCCAAGAAGTTCTAATAAATTCCTGAATCTATTGCGGGGGCGGGGGGGGTATTCATTCAAACTACCGCATTCCTCCCTTGGCCACAGTCAGTCTCACACTGTAAATTATACTCCATCCAATTTCAAAGGTCTCCACAGTCTTTACCAATTTAACATAATCCCAAAGTCCTAAATCTCATCTGAGATTTAAGATTGTCTCATACTTGTGAGTCCTGTAAAATCAAAAAGTTATATACTTTCAACATGTAAAGGTACAGAGTAAACATTTTCAATTGGTATAAGGAATAGCAAGGAGAGACTAGCACAGTGCAAACTCAACCACCATCAAACATCAAACTTCTGAAGTTCAATCATAACCAGTGACTGACAGTCTCCAGATTTTCCAATTCTTCCCCTCCAGCTGGGCTGTATAGCTAGGGGAAACTTCCATCCTTAGCTAACAGCCTCTAGGGAAGCCCTTGCATAGTTCTGGTATATTCAAAATATTTTCGGGTCTCCATGTAAACCATGAACCATCTTCCAATGGCTATACCAGCCTATCAGGGTCATCATACCCTGCCTCATTCCATGTCTCAGAAGTGGCTCCTGAACTAATTCATGACCACTCCATGCATTTTTCATGTTTCCAAAACCAATACTATGTGTTCAGGACAAAACCATATTCTTAATTCAGGGAAGAAATAAACCATGGCATTGAAAGCAGGTTCCTTCTCCAGTCAACTCTTTCCAAAAGTTTTGCATTTCTATCATAGTTTTCCTCAGCATCCTCACCATTGTTTAATGTAAGGCAATTGGGTGATCTTCCTCAAGACTGCTAATGCATTTGATAATAGCCGCTTCAGTATCCTAAAACCAGTCTCAGTGCCTATAATTTTAACTGGCTTGAGGTTTTCCAACTTAAAATCTTACATCTCTCAGTCCTATATCTTTAGCCAAGCACATAAATCCATTACGAATTTAACCTTGATTAAAATCTCTGGGCCTAGACAGTAGAATGCAGCCAGCCCTCATGCCAATAGCCCAGTTCCAACAAAGTCCATTGCAGTCTTTCCTTCTTGTTAGACAGTTCATAAGCCAAGCCTCTAAACACAATTCTCACTGCACATAGCATTCTCAAATTCTCTTCAGAATAGTCCATAAAACTCCAGAAGATGTCTTCAATTGCAAGTACTAAGTCCATGCCCATTTCTCTAAAACAAGGTCCAGAAGACCAAAATCCACATGGTCATAGTCATTTACCATACTCCTGGTACCAATTTCTGTAACAGACAGCTTCAGGTTTGCTGACATGAACTTCCAAACCAGTCACAGTTATGAAGAAAGGGATATTTACTGAAGCTTACAGATCCGGGGAAGTTCCATAATGGTAGAAGAAGTTGGTCCCCTCTTAAAGGACCAGGCAGAGATACAGACCACAAGCCAAATCCCTAAAACCACAACACAAAACAAACATACTTTAGAAATTCTGGGCGCTTTGCATATCTTTAGATTGGAATGTCAAACACACCACCACACCTTAGGGCTGGATCACCAAGTGACACTTCCTCCAGCCAGGTGGCTGGAAATCCAAGAAGTTTTAATAAATTCCTGAATTTATTGGGGGGGGGGGCATTTATTCAAACTACCACAGCAAATGTGGGTGGTATGTCATTAACTGCTGCTATTGTTAAATCATGCTAGGTATATGTATTCATTTCTTGAAGGTATGTTTAAATCTGTGATTTATTTTCAATTAATTTCCAATATCCTCCAAATTATTCTACCAAAGGCCTTTTTTTAGGCACCAGGCTATTTCTCCATTATAATTTTCTTGATATTCATTGCAAATATAATGATTTCAAAAGTAGCTGTGACATAAATCTTAGCTCTTTTAAGGCATAGGGTTTTTTTTTTGTTTTAATGAACCTTCAATAATAGTAGATCTCTTCTCGCTTATATAAGAGGAACATAATTAGCACTTCGGAGACACCTGGCAAGCTGAATCTGGAAATGAAAGAAAATGATTCACTTTATAATTTTCTGAAGGAAAAATGACCCAGAGAGCAACAAGAATAAATAACAACAATCTGTGAAGCCACCCTAAAGACTAATTACCATGTTTCAACCCAAAAAGTATTTGTTAATGCTCTCCTTCTGCCATTCTTTTCAATCTCCTCTTCCTTTTACTACCCTACATTCATAACCTCTTTTTCTTCCTCTTTTCCTACTCTTATCCCCTAAAGGAAGTACAAATGATTTAGATTCTATGCCTTGCCAGCTGTACCACACTGCATATTTTTCTCTAAATATGCTATTCTTTCTAAAGCAATTTGCACTATTTCCTTCTCTTGGTTCTTAGGAAAAATTCCCCAGTATACTCAGAATTCTATAAGTATTCTGGCCTGAAATGAAACCCTAGAGCTAAGGAGACAGCTCCAAAGTAGAGTGCTTACCTAGCATGTACAAAGCCATGGATTCAATTGCTAGTTAAATTGGCACCCACACCCCACTGAAGTTGCCAGGTTCTTATGGCCAAAGACAAGGAATTATATCCAACAAACATAGTAAGGTCATAGAAGTGGAGACAGTTTATTAAGAGAAAGGCTTTCCTGAGAAATAGCAGTGAACTAGTGAGGTGGAGAAGACATACATTCAAAAACCCAATGGCCACAAACCTCATAGCCCTTTACTAGGTCATTTACATAGCATCCACCTCTCCTGTATATGCTTATCACAAGGGCATTTTTCTCAGGCATGCTCTATTGTTACATGTAGCCAACATTGGGAAGGTGTCCAGTCTTCCTATTGCCTTACCTCCTTTTATGATGATCTTGATATAGTCCTCTGTAAGTGTCTATTCTCTGACACAATAGTATTTCATAAAATTAAAATTAGGGCTGGAGAAATGGTTTAGTAGTTAAGACACTTGCCTACAAAGCCAAAGGACCCAGGTTCAATTCCCCAGGACCCATGTAAGCCAAATGCACAAGGGGACACACGCATTTGGAGTTTGTTTGCAAGGGCTGGAGGCCCTGGTGTGCCCATTCTCTCTCTCTCTCTCTCTCTCTCTCTCTCTCTCTCTCTCTCTCTCTCTCTCCTGCCTATTTCTCTCAAATAAATAGAAATTAAAAATTTTTTAAATTGAATAAAATTAAATTCCATTTGCTCAGACTAGGATAGCTAGTTATCCACAATTCAGGAAGTCTCCTAAGTACCAGACCATCAATGAGAGGAGAGTCTTTTTGTTTAGCTTTGGAAAAGGATATGAGAACAGTCTTAACAATAAACTTTTCAAGTTCACAAATATAATAGCTATTACGTTGGTCTTCACCGGGATATATATATGGTATACATTTTCACAAAGAAGGTCTTACATCTCAGAATTAAAATATGAAATTTCATTTTATTCCATCTTTATTTTGGACATCAGAATCATACAGAAAAGCAACCATTTGAAGTGGTGTCTCACCTCTGATAGAACCTCTCCTGAAGGAATATACCAGATATTAACCACATTTAAGTATTTTCCCATAAAGAAATGTTGAAATCTATTTCTTATAATTTTCTCCCTTTATGTATAGTTCTTCTCCTTGAAAATAGAAATGTGAGGATGAGTTTCTTATCTTTACATGTTTGAGAGGTTTGTATGGCCAGATCTCCACTGCCCAGTTTTTAAAGATGCTTGCCACATTATCTATCACGTTTGAAGTAAAATGCATCACATGTTCATTTATCCTTTACAAATGGAATGTACTCAAAATGTCATTGGATTCCTTATAATTTTACTCCTCACTTTTAAAGATCCAGGAAATTTGTACAATATGACCTTTGCATTTACGCTCCTGTAAGAAATAATTATCCTGTCTGTCATGTTTTCTAGAAGCTGCTAGTGTTTCGAATAAGATGACTGTAAGGTCAAACACACTGATGTTTCATGGGTATCCCAAATACTTGAAATATGCTGGACTTTGCCATATAATATATTTTAATTTCCTTTGCTATATGCCACTAGAATGTTTTTGTTTAATTGAATGACAGGAACATTTTGTTTTGAGGATTACTTGGTAGCTTATTTTTGAAGTTTCAGACTGAATAGTCTATTTCTTGGTGTGGAATTTCATGACATAGATGATTAAAAGTTAACAGCATTGAAGATTTTAAAATGTTTTCTTATGTTTCCACACTTTGATCTTAAGCTTTATTAAGGTGATACACAGAGCCAAATATATTATAGAAATGTCATCTTTTTTTTTTTTTCACCTTTTCTTCATTCTACCAGAAACTCTATCTAAATCTGGGATCATTTGTCTTTTTTACAGCAGTAACATTAGTTGTTAGCTGTCAAGTTCTGTGTCACATTATAATTTAGGGTTTAAAATCTTGCTTTTTTTTCTATGACCTCTTCATGACATTTAAAGATGAAATTGTCAGTGAGAGAACTTATACACCTTTTGCAGAAAATGAGTACATGTCTTCTTTCCTTAAAGGGATGTAGTAAATGAAGGGAAAGATAGCAAAGTTATTGAAGTCAAGCAGAAGAACACTATACTTAGACATAGGGGAGTCTGCATGTTAGTCAAAGGCAGTTTCATTAACTCTATCTAATCACCTTAGGCAAGTTAGGTCCATCTTTGGTCCTCTGTTTTGGCCTCTTTACCATAGTAGCATGTAGCATAGCCTTAGATCAATATTTCCAAATATGTGCTTTAAATTCTTAGTTTTACTCCTATGATACTTGAGTTCTTATGGCTCTCTGATCAGATCAATTTGAAGACTTCTGTGACTTGCATCTTAGCCTTACCGTAGATCTTCATACATTTTAACATATTAACAAGACTGTGACGTTCTCTAGTCAAAATTGCTTAATTTTGATTAACTCTATAATTTTCAGCCCTATTTGACTATAGAATACCTTTCTTTAATTGATATTTATAAAACACATGCAACTAGAGTTCAGTGGAATTGTTATACACAAGCATCTGGCAGGCTTATTTCAAAATTAATGTGCAATAATAAAGTTGAATGGGTTCAGACGATATGAAGATAACCAATGCAGTTTTTTTAATGAGTATTAGTTATAAGGTCTTAAATTGGTATATTTTGATAGATTTACAAAATTGCCTGGTTTTATCTAAGTATCAATAGTAACATCATATTTAAAACAATGCAAATATGTAGAAATTATCTGAATGTGAAATAGGACATTACTGGTATTTCCCGCCTTTGATAAGAACTGTAAGATATATACAGCCCTGCACTAACACATTTCTTCCATGTTTCCCCTCAGAAGACCTGTGCCTACAGAACCTCATTTATTTCTTACCTTTACCCTCAGGAAGTAATTAGGGCACTTACTGCACCATATTATTTTCCAGAAGAGAAACTTGGAGTTTCGATAGGAAAACTTCTAATACTTCATAATAGGTAGAACTATAAAATTAGATATTACCCTGAAGTCCAATTCCTCTCATCAATTTTCTCAGTTCCTTTGGTTCTCAGTCTCCTCTATTCCCTGGAATCTCATGGTAAGGCTCTGAACATTGTAAATACCTAGTTCTCAATCAATTCAGAATAAAGAAATGGAATGTCTGAGGTAGGGAACATGTTCATCTTTAGTAGTTTAGTTTTCCAAATGATTCTAATATTCCACCTATGTAAGAACTCATTTGACAGTGATATAACTCTGTATCAGCCCTTTCTACTGCTATATTGCTTTCCTTAGGATGACTGGTGACAGTGCTTTTTCTGTCAAGGCACTAATGTCACTTAGCAATTCAATTTCATGCAGTGAGCTGGAAGGCATTTAGAATAGCTCACCCCTTCAAAGTCTGTCCCCTGCATTCACTCTCACTTTTACAACAAAATGAAAACAGCCTAGAGGGCTGGGGAGATAGCTAAGTGGTTAAGGCATTTGCCTGCAAAACAAAAGGACCTAGGTTCAATTCCCCACAACTCATGTAAGCCAGATGCACAAAGTGGCACATGCATCTGGAGTTCATTTGCAGCAGCTAAAGGCCCTGGAATACCCAATCTCTCTCTCTGTCTTTCTCTTTCTCTCTCTCTCCCTCATCCTCTGAAATAAAAATTTAAAAAACAGCCTGGATAATTATTTCTTGGGCTCCCTTCTTTATCTCAAAGGAAAGTTTAGGGGTGGGGTATAGCTCAGTTGGTAAAGAGCTTGCCTAGCAAACACAAAGCCTTGAGTTTGATGCCCAGCACCATACAAACGGGATGTGATGGCATGTGGAATTCCAGTACTTGGGAGGTAGAGGCAAATAAATTATAATGTAGTTCAGACACAGTGATATATTTTAAGGATTAAAGCTTTCCATTGATTCCATTTTATTTATTTTGCTTATGCTTGGGATATTAACCCCTTTCACAAAACTTTCTCTACAGGTATCATATATCATTTAAAATCTATTTAAATTTATTAAATTTACCTAATTTATTAAATTTATTAAATTTAAATATCATCATCATTATTATTGTTGCTGTTATTTGAACTCCTGGTGATTGAGACAAGCATGCTAAGCAGTCACTCTACTACTGAGATATATGCGCAGCTTAAAAGTATGGTGTCTCTCAAAAATTAACCTATCACTGTCAATAGTTCAAGCCTATCTACACACTATTTATAAGTTTTCTATAAATTTTTATAGACTATTAGGATTTTTTGCTTATATGTTTGTTTCTGTCATATGGTACTGAGGATTGTACCTATGGCCTTGTGCATATATGGCAAGCACTCCACCACTGAGCTAAGTCTAAAAATAATTCTAATAGCCTATCCTATTATTAAAAAAACAAATGTTGCCTCTAATATATTCATATCTCTCTGTTTTAAATAGTATACATAAAAGTTAATATAATATTTAACTTATAAACCTACACAAGAAAAATAGAAATGTGGTGAGTACTGATAGTGTTCAAAAGTTTTCTTCCTGCACCCAGTAGATTGCCCTGGCTTTATTCCATACTGTCCATTTTAGCAACCAGTGTTAAGTTTCCGTCAATCAAAATTTCCTTCTCAGTTGTTCTTTCTGTTTATATAGAAAGAAGGGTTAAGCAATGTATTAATGATTGCTGAAGGAATAAAATTCATAGGACTGGAGCTTCAATTCTACCTCATAAGCAGAAGTGACCTAGTGCTCACTGTCTGTACCACAATTCCATCCTCATGCCCTATACCTGGTACAAAGTAAATATTTAACATGTGCATAGTTCTTTGAATGACCTTCAAGTGTCTTCTTTGCTTCTCCATTGAGCACAAATGTAAAATAGATACAACACAGTTTCATTATTCTTCCTATAAAATAAAAAAAATTGACCACTTTCTTCATGGGCACATTCATTAATTTAAAGCTTATTGACCTGATTTCAATACTTAATGAATGTTAGGTATTAAAGTACTTCACGTAAGAGAATGCAAAAAGGAATATAATTTAATCATTTCTCTTGAAAAGATCAAGGACAGTACAAGGTTCCTGTAAGCAGTAGGTGTTGTGCAAGGTAGGGGGTAATAATTTCCATCAAAAAAATCCCTGACCAGGAAGAAGCTATTTCTAGCAGCAGGATCAGCAATATCTCAATATCTGATTATGGTTGCTTGATTCCTATTTGCATACTGTTTTATTTTATAGGGGTCTAATCAAATTCATGGTGTTATTCCTTTCTCATAAACACAAATCAACAAATAAATGAGTTTTATCTCCATTTTACATCAAAGCAGATGAAATTCCTAATAAATGTTTTAAATGACTCAAATTCATGAAACTAAAAAGTGTAATGTAATCTAGGCCTACAATCAAAATCATTCGCAAAAAATTTAAATTTGATTAGCACTATAATTTGCAGTCTTAATCATGGGTCCTTTCGATAAAAATTATATATAAAACACAACTAGAATTAAGTGAGGCTTTCATTTCTAAAAAGTCTAAGGATTAGCATATGGCTAGTATTTCTATTACATTGAAATCTATTCACTATGCATGAGAAGTTAACATCCTTCTTTCCCACCCTGATTTTTATTATTCATGAGATCATATTATGTGTGACTCATAATTAGGCCTCTATTCTTGGTCTCTCTTCTTTTCTTAAAGTTTTGTTTCTCGGTCAAATAAAGTTAATTCTGTCTAAACCATACTAATACATGCTTATTTCTGAAAAGATTAAAACAGCATTAACACTGATTATCCAAAGATAGTGAGTATCAACATATTTATTATTTTTAATATCTATTTTACAGTCAATTTTATTAAAACAGTTCATTTCAATATACTTTGAAATGTTTTTTTTCCTTTGTTTATGCATATTTTTATATCATTGACATAACCACATTGGATTGATCCCCTTTTTAATTTATTTAACAACCTAATGATAAAGCACTTGGTCTCCTTGTAAAGCTAATGGTAAAGTTTGTGACTTGTCTTCAGTGTTTCTAGAGTCCCACATTTCTTTATACTATCTTAAGTAGCCATCTGTCCCTTATCACCTCCCATTTTGTCCCATGACATTGATATTGCATACAGAGATGGAAGGTCAAATATTCACAGCTTGTACAGAGCAGAATCTGTTTGTCACCACTTCTCCAGGTCTTCCACATCCCACCTTGCATTATCACATGTATTCCCCTCTTGAGAATGTCCCAGCATCTCTTTCTTCAGCTGATTTGCCATTCTGTGCCTGCTGTTATGATTTCATGCACCCCCTGTTCTGTTAGAGAGAGTGAGTCTTCTTACCTCCAGCTTCTCTCTGTTGGCCCCAGTTCTCTTACCTATTACAAACATGTGCCCATGATGTATGTAAGTCCCCTCTGTGGGGCGCATCACACAGACAGCCCTTTCTTCAAATGCACATGACTTTTTTTTTTTTTCCTGAATGCTGGCCAGTTGTTCAGTGTTAACAGTGATAGTGGAATATTGGATGCAAAATTTTCAAAAGTTTAAAATGACAGTGAAAAACAATGACAAGAGCAACTAGCCAATGAGTGTAATGTCCCTTTTCTGACATACAATCATCTCCAGCTGTGAGCCCTTTATCTTGAGAGTTCATAGTATAATTCACACACATAATTTACCCAAACAAACCCTTTTATGTGAAAAATATTTGAAGACTTCAGCACAAAAGAGCACTTTTTGGTCCAGAACCCACACTATTCTGAATTTTTTTTAAAGACCACACAGCAGCTTCATCAGCAGTACCCTAATTAAACTCCTCGATTCACAGATGTTTACAGAAAAGTGATCAGTGAAAACACTTCATAAGAATCCTGTTTCCTGGGCACAGAGATGGATGGTGACAATAGAAATAGGGATGAGAAATGACATCAGTTACTTTCATGTGCCTGCCACTTTACATGGAGCAACAGATATAACTTACTTACCTAACCCTTTGAGGCAGCCAGTGACTAGCATCATTTCTATTTTACAGATGTCAAAATTGCAGTTTAGAAAGTTAAAGAAGTTTCCCAAGGTCACAGAGCTAGGAGGCACCATGGCCAAGGCTCAGTTTTCAGTGTGTGGTATAAAAGCACATGTTCTTTGTCACTCCAGTCTTCTCCTGTGATAGCCCCTGTTCCATGACTGACGTCTACGTTGATGTTTCGCTGCCTCAGTCACAAAATAAACACCAACTGAACAGCCACAATCTCAACCCACCACTGTTATTCTGCCCAATATCCTCTTTCCCACTCACCATCTTCACTCTTCTTTACTTAAATTCTTCATTCTGGTCTAAAGATTTTTCTGGTGTCTCTAAAATCCACTGCTTACCTTAAAATGGTAAGAAGTAGAATTTAATAAGCACTGTCTAGCCAGGCAAGGTGGTGCACACCTTTAATCCCAGCACTCGGGACACAGAGGTAGGAGGATTGCTGTGAGTTTGAGGCCACCCTGAGACTATATAGTGAATTCCAGGTGAGCCTGAGTTATAGTGAGAACCTACCTCGAGAAACTAAAAATAAATAAATAAATAAGCACTGTCCATATCTCTTTCATTGGTAATCTAATGAGCTGTGTGCTTTCTGGAGAGAAGCAATGAACCCTTTGTAAAAACAGAACTTTTGTGCCACTTGTAAACTAATCCAGTTAAGTTTATAGCCTTTGGGGTATTGTTTTATTGTCTTTGATATTCACACCATTGAATTCTCCTTCTTTTCTGTTTGTTCAGCATAGTCTTTGACAATGGTCACAGCATTCAGAGCTAACTTGGGAAGTTGTTTTGTGGGGGGGGAGGGGCAGTTTTACACCCATTTCCATATCATTATACATCATCATCATATTCTTCTTTGCAAGCACTACTGCCTTAAAATAAGGTACTTATCAACAGCGTCCAGCATGTCACAGGTCTGCAACAAACATTTGATGGGTGAATGAAGGCCTGTCTGGCCCTGGGTGTATGAAGGGTTTTAAGAGCATCACTTGTCTAGGAAAAAAAAAGAAATAGGAGATCCAATAGTAGAACTTTGCCTTAACAGAGAGGTCATGGTTAGCTTTTATAAGTAAATTAATGTAAAATGGTGCTGTCCGATTGTGCGTGACTAAAGTGCAAAGTATAGGGAATGTGTATAGCAACCCCTCTGATCCACAGCTCCACTTCCTGTGGTTTTAGTTACTCACAGTCAACTATGACCCAAAACTGCAAAACAGAAAATTCTATACACAAGCAATTCAATTTATAGGTTTTAAATTGTAGTGTTTTGAGTAGAGTGAGGAAATCCTACAGTGTGCTGCTCTCGCCTATGATGAGAATCATCTCTTTCTACAACATGTGGCACAAGATTTCTACTTATTAATGACTTAGTTCAAATCTCAGTTATCAAACTGATTGTCACAGTGTCACAGTGATTGTGTTTTAAGTTAATGAAAGCCTAGAGGTAGTGATGCTGGCAACATTGTTCTGGGTACTATTATAATTGTTCTATTTCATTATTACTAAACTCTTATTATGTCAAATTATTGTGTTTTTTTTTTTTTTTTTTTTTTTTGGTTTTTTGAGGTAGGGTCTCACTTTAGCTCAGGCTGACCTGGAATTCTCTATGTAGTCTCAGGGTGGCCTCGAACTCACAGTGATCCTCCTACCTCTGCCTCCTGAGTGCTGGGATTAAAGGCATGCGCCACCACGCCCGGCTCAAATTATTGTTTTTGATTTACAAAATGAACATTATTTTACCTATGTACCTATGGAAAAAAAGTACATATAATATTGGGAGCAATTGAAAATTCCAGGCATTTACTAGGACTCTTGGAAAAGATACCCCTCAAATAAAGGGAAGTATTTGATAGTTAGATGTGATGGCACACACTTGTCATTGAGAGGCTGAGGCATCAAAAGCTGCATATAAACACAAAAACTATATATTGCAATATTATATAGAGAGCAAAAGGTCAGAAGCAAACTGGTTGTATACTAGCAAATGATTAAATAATTGTCATAGCCATAGCCATGAAACACAAAGTTCTGTGATAAACAAAAGTTGTGTTGATGAATTATGGACAAGCAATCACTCTAGAATTAAAAGACAGGTTTAAAAATAATGTGCATAAGCTGGGTGTGGTGGTGCACGCCTTTAATCCCAACACTCACTCGGGAGGCAGAGGTAGGAGGATCGCCATGAGTTCAAGGCCACCCTGTGACTATGTAGTGAATTCCAGGTCAGCCTGGACCAGAATGAGACCCTACCTCAAATAATTAATAATAATAATATGCATATTATTGTCACCATGGCTTAAGGAAATAAATTCAAACCAGGAGATAAATAATAGTTTTTTGTATGTCTTGAGTTTCTTTTAGTTTTCTTCTTCAATTAGTATGTGTTGGTTTGGAGGGGATGATTTTTCTTTTTTTGTTCTGGTGGGAACTGAATTGATGGTCTAACTCATTATGGTCAATCACTCTATCACTTAGCTACATCTCCAGACTGATATGCATGGCTTTCTAGTTACAAAACGATAAAATCATATGAAAAACATTTGAGCTTTATTTTTCCTGCATGTTATTCTGGTTTCAATTACAGTGTTATCACATTCTTATAGAGAAAAGCAAAGACATCCTTGATATATAACATCAATGGCCTGCTTTAGTTACTATTTACCCCAAAGTATGATATAAACACCAAGCTAATCACTGTAATTTAATGTTTGAATAAAAGCATAATCTCAGATATCATTCTGCCTGCATAATTAACATTTCTCAGCTTCATAAATGTAACTCAAATATTGATTTTTTCCCTTTCAGGTAAACAACTACAGTTTAGAAGAAGTAACACATGAAGAGGCTGTAGCAATATTGAAGAACACATCTGATGTTGTTTATCTAAAAGTTGGCAAACCCACCACCATTTATATGACTGATCCTTATGGTCCACCTGATATTACTCACTGTAAGTACATGCTCAGTGTCATCTTTGAATAGCATGCCAGCTGGGCAAGCCATTCTCAAAGTCTTTTGACTCTTCTCTAATTTCTGAAGATACCCTGGAACGAGTATTGCATACTTCATTCCACTATTACTTTTCAGGACCTTAGCTAGTGTTGGGAAGGTAGCATATATTCATGAGTTGGTCGATTCATCATTGTGGAAAGCCTGAGGGGAAAGTGTTGTAAACGATATACTTGCAATGGCATAGATGCAACATAGTCTAAAGATTATTTCTCAAGCCCATAGAGCATAATAACTCAAGGCTTAAAATCTGTCTTTGTAGTTCAGATCTATATAAAAGCTGAGTAGAAAAAAAGAACTTGGGAATTGATCCAGAGAAAAATGACTGTGCACTTGAGTGATGAAATCATCATCCTTAGTCATCATCACAATGCCTATCTTTAGCTGAACTTATTACATTGCATGGAAACAAGAAAAAAAAAAAAACAGTCAAAGTGACCCTAGAGGTGGGTGAGAGTGGTATTCTAGAACAACGAATAGCATGAGTCATTCTGCTGAAGACCTCACATGTCCAGCGCTACTTGGGCCTTGTGTTTTCCCTTTTCTTTATAGATCAACAAAAATCTTGTCCAAGATTCTCTTTAGGGACTAAATTTAAAAATAATTCATTTTTGACATAAATTTAATAGATATTTTATTGTTATAAGGAAACTTGCTGGTTTTAAAACTGAGAGTTCACTTGTGAGTAAGTGAACTCAAAATGCTTTCAAGACCTGTTACTCATTAGCACTATGAGCTTCAGCCAGTTATTGACTCTTTCTTAGGTTTAGATGCTTCTCTTGAGAAAAAATTTGAGAGCTGAGTGACATTGTTACCTGTTCATTGATTCAACTATTGCTTTTTTAAATGATTCTTCTAAAATGCCTTGGCCCCAAATGTCTTCTGTTTTAAGAAGTCACTAAGCTGAAATAAACTTTGCCTTTGGGTAGGAAAGAGTTTTGATTTTCACTGTTTTCAAATTGATGAATGTTAGAAGAATCAGCACTAGCCTTAGAGTCTGTGAGCTACTTCATAAAGGGCATGTAAGATCAATGTAAGAGAGAAACATATAGAACACAAATCTCCCTAATCAATTAAAAACAATAGGAATCAAGCAAGGCAATATGTGTAAAGTACCTTGTAAAATAAGGTGTAAGATATAGAGGAAATATGATCATGGCCTTCAAGGGGTCTATCGAGTTGGAAAGTAAGCTAACTTAATAAGAGGGATGTGCATGCTATAGGAGAGAGATAAAAATATCCCACAGAAACAGAAGAAGGGGATTTATAATTTGTTTTGGAAGTATTAGAGGAATTTTTCTGCAGAGCTGCCATTTACATGATAGCTTGAGGAATGGTAAGATTTCTGCATCTGAAATGGAGTAAGGGACATACGTTGTAGACACGTGATAGAGCATAACCATGGTGCACAAACCAGAAAGCACAGGTTTTCTTTGAGGATAGCAATATGTATAAGGGAGATGTTGAAATGGGTCAATTTTATTAGACTTAAAAGGGTAACATTATACTATATCGAATGTAGTAGTAGCAATGGAGAACATTTCATCAAGAGAATGAGAGCAGATCTATGCTTGAGGAAGCTGTACTTCATTTCAAGGTGCCAAGTGGATTTGAGGAAAGAATGGTGAGTAGGAACCCCAGACAGGGAGTATCAAAAAGACAATAGGGCTAGAAAGATTATGTGGTGTTTAAGGCACTTTCCTGGGAAGCCTAAGAGCCCATGTTTGATTCTCCAGGTGTCACGTCAGCCAGACGCACAAGGTAACACACATTCAAAGTCATGCATGTACAAGGTGGCCACACATCTGGAGTTTGATTGCAGTGGCTAGTGATCCTGGAACACCAATTCTCTCTCTGTCTTTCTCGCTCTCTCTCTCTCTCTCTCTCTCTCTCTCTCACACACACACACACACATACACACACATAAAAAAGAAGATGAATTTGGGAACAGGACTGGCCTGAATTCTTGGCCTTTCTGGAATGAAAGATTTATCTAAGACCTTATTCTGTAGGAGCCTTTTGTTTTTGATGATTGGATATTAATTATTTGAAATGAATGTGAGGCCTACAATTAGAATTCTAACATTTTTATTTCAGTAGGAAATTAATCATTATTCTGGAAAACATGTTCTGTCTCTCCTTTGATTCTTCTCATCACCTAATTTTGCTAACTGGAGTTACACATTTAACTGTTATTACCTCTTTCCAATTCTAAAGGTTACCATGTGCCTGTATATATTAAATGCAAACAAACAGCAACACCCTTCTCTTGGATAACAAGAAAATCATTGGCATGTAACAAAGTCTTTGTATTTTTAACATATCCTCAGAAAAGTATGACATATTGAATCACCCACATAACAGGTTTCATTTTATTTCTTTTTATTTTCTCCCCAATCACTTAGCTTATTCTCCACCAATGGAAAATCATCTACTCTCTGGGAACAATGGCACTTTAGAATACAAAACTTCCCTGCCGCCCATCTCTCCAGGAAGGTACTCACCAATTCCAAAGCACATGCTGGTTGAAGATGACTACACCAGGTCAGATATGTTCATTGGTCAATTGAGTTTGTTATAATTATGAGAAAAAAAACTCTTTGTTTACCTATTAGCATATCAGGTATTGCTTTGGCATCAAACTAACACTTCTGGGTGTCATTTAAATTTAATATAATCTTGCCTGAAGTGATAATCTGCAAATATTATAAACATGTGATTATATTTTCCTGTTAGAAAAGAAAGTCACAAATTCCTTCTAGAGAAACACCTACCAATCACTTGGTGATTTGTTAAGATTTTCAAAATATGATACTATTTGAGCTTTTGTGGCATTCTGTAGAGGGACTCTCATCAAGAAGATAGTGCTGAGGTATAGAAGAAAGGAAACAGCATGCCAATCTTACCCATCTGGCTAGTTGGCGTCTGAACTGAAACTATCCTCTGCTGACTCAAATTTTCATGCTCTTGCCTACAATGACTGCACATAGTTAATAAAATTTGGTTGCCAATCAACTCTCCCTCTCAAAAACATAAATAATGGTGGAAAAGAAGGGAGTAAGTTGGCTCCAGATGGTTTTAAAATTAATATGTTGTTAATACCACATTGGAACAGGGCTAGAATCTAAGAGCACGCAGCTACAGTTCTCATCCCCCCCAAAAATGCTAAATGGATACAGCACCCCTTTAAAAATGTCAGACTTGATAGTTCACAAAGAGGGCAACTTCATTTATTTAAGTCATCATCAGTAAAGAATCAACATATAATGAGTAATAAATATGTGAATGCATGAATTGGTGGGTGAATAAGATGATCTGTAATTTTTTTCTTTGTATTTTTAAATATATTTAAGTTTCAACAGTAATACATACTTATTAAACTTGGCAAAGGAATGAAAAGTTCATTATGAAACAAAAAATCTCCTCAAGCTCCCTCCAGAGTGACATATTTTGAGGTATATGCAGTGTGACAGACTCTTATGAACCTTTATGTTCACACAAACACATACATTCTCAGGTACAGATGAGGCTTGACAATAACTTCAAGTTAAGACCATAATTTATACATTTCTCTTTCTGTCTTCAATAGTATTCTTACCAGCAGTAATATTAAATATAGATATGTACTTTTCCCATATATAAGAGAGATGGGTTACTTAAGTTTTATACTTTGCCTGTTTAATTATACCTTTTGTCAAAAAAGTAAA
The DNA here is from genome assembly GCA_036346955.1 of Dipus sagitta. Taxonomy (NCBI): domain Eukaryota; kingdom Metazoa; phylum Chordata; class Mammalia; order Rodentia; family Dipodidae; genus Dipus; species Dipus sagitta. The sequence continues at coordinate 169,173,438 of CM070772.1, read as the reverse complement.
GGAAATGTCATGCTGGGACATATGTATTCTTTAGCTTGTTGGTTTAGTACATCTTTTTAAATGATTAAGCATTTTCCATTTATTTTGCAATATCAGGTTTGCTGAAGTGGCTTGTTATATCTTTCACTGAGGAATGAAATGTTTGGAAGCTGAAAATGTGCATCTGTGATATAAATCAAACGCAGATTTCCTCCTGTGCTGAAATGCCTGATCTCTATGCTCTTAGTTAAAATGAGGAGTGCAGCAAAGATAGATAACTCAAGAGGGTCTATAGAAGATGTTGTAAATACAGATACCTTTAAGCACCAGAGCACTTGCTCTATCACTAATTTTTAAACCTGAATTTAATGTGAAAATGTTATTTTATATCTCTAGGACCCATAATAAATTAACATTTAGTAAAACCTTTTTATAATTTAATTACTTTATTGACTCTTTTACATATACTATTTATTAAACCTTTCCCCAAACAGAAAAACTTTCAATTCCATTTTAGACATATAGAATGATTTCAGAGATATAGAAATCAAAGGTCAAAGAGGTTAAGGAAAGTGTTTAAGGTCACACAGTGTTTAAATGGAAAAGTTTAGTTCACAGTTTTAAAAGTTTTAGCTAGAAAGGAGCATTTAAATTTTCTCAATATCAAAGTGAAAGTCAGTTGAAATAAAGAACCTTTTTATAGAAAGGTGAGGGTGAAAAGGTATTGGGAAGTTCTTGTGTATTATAAAGGCGACTGGACCAGTGTTGAGACCTACTTAGGTCACTGGCTAACTGTGGCCCAGGGTTAATCACTTAATTTCCTCCTTTGTGTCAGGAATGGCAGTTGAACCTATCTCAACAGTTGTTGAAGCAACTAAATGAGATGATGAATGCAAAGAATTTAGAATGATATCTGGCACATGACACACATGTTCCTTGTATACAGTGACTGTACTTAGTATAATTCCTAACCACTGTAGAAGTGACATGCAATGTTCTTACAGATAGTCACCTGTGAAGGCAGTCAATTCCAATAGTATGCCTCAGCATTTTACTTCCTATCCCCAGTTCCTCCTCTGTTCCCATGCAGGATAGTCTTACTAATAACTACATAAAACTTTCAGAATGGCTAGTGCCCAGAAAACTTGGGAAAAGTTCACACCCTCTCATTGTTCTGTCCCTTCACATGTTCCCCAGCTATCGGCCTAACTATAGGGAGGGGATGTTGTCTTAGAGGCTGATTCATTGCCACATTCATCCTATTAATCTGATATTTCCTACTGGAAAGTGGAGATTAAGAATCTAAAGATGAGCTGGAGAGATGGCTTAGCAGTTAAGGCTCTTGCCTGCAAAGTCAAAGGACCCAGGTGTGATTCTCCAGGACCCACGTAAGCCAGATGCACAGGGGGCACATGCATCTGGAGTTTGTTTGCAGTGCTGGAGGCCCTGGCACACCCATTCTCTCTGTGTCTGTCTTCTCTCTCTCTCTCTCTCTTTCTCCTTGCAATAAATAAATTAATTAAATTGAATTTCAAAACTTAAAAAAAAAGAATCTAAAGATTAAGGACTGAAGGGATTTCTTAGTGGTTAAGGAACTTGCCTGCAAAGCCTAAGGACCTAGGTTCAGTTCCCCAGTACCCACATAAGTCAGATGCACATGGTGGCTCATGCATCTGGAGTTCATTTGCAGTGGCTAGGTACCCTGGCGTGCCCATTATTATTCTCTCTTTCTCTCTCTCTCTTCTCTCTCAAATAAATAAAGTAAAATTAAAAAATTAAAAAACAATAATCTAAAGATTACTAAACTGAGGCAAAAATACGTTTAAAACAATACTTATTTCCCAGCCCTTTATGAAACTTTCCACAAATCCTAGTTTATTAATTGCTTCAAAACCAAGATTGTATATTCTGGTGTCCTTTCTTTTGTAAAAGAATTATAGTACTTGTGGCAGTTATTATGTTCCCGCCTCAAAAACAAAATATCAATAACTTTATATCAGACTTTAGCTTTGAAAACAACAATGTCAACTATCATTTGGATTGAAGTATTTTAAAAAAAATGAAAATTGCAAGAACTACTACTAAACATAAGTAAAACTCATTCACATAGATGGAATGTGCATGCGTACCCCTAGCAGTTTCCCTAACACTGAGGAAATGTGTATAAGTGAGCTTGAGATGTGCACAGATGCCACAGGAACAGCCTGTGGCAGCAAAGGAAGTTTTAAAGAAGTGACTCTTGAGTCTGAACTTGGTAAACATGCAGGTACTAGTCAGAATCAAGGGATTAGAAAGGGGCTGGAGGGATGGTTTAGTGGTTAAGGCATTTGCCTGCAAAGCCAAAGAACCCTGGTTCGATTCCCCAGGACCCACATTAGCCAGATGCACAAGGGGGCGCATGCGTCTGGAGTTCATTTACAGTGACTAGAGGCCCTGGCATGCCCATTCTCTCTCTCTCTCTCTCTCTCTCAAATAAACAAATAAAAATAAAATATAAATAAAGATCAGAAAAGGTGTTAGCAGTAAGGAGATAGCTTCGTCCTATTCCCCAATTAACGCTAAGTGTATATACCATTGTCCCTGCATTGTCTTTGAGCAAAAATGCTCAAAGAAGTTAAGAAATTGCCTGCCACAAAGCAAACAGTTGAATCAAAATAAGAATATCAAACAATGTATCTTTAAAGGACTCATTCCCATATCCCTACCCTTTATTTCATATAGTCTTATTCTGGCAAAATTCTGGGCTAGGGATACTGGGCTTATTCTTGCCACTTGTTGCCTACATGACTTAATATGTCACTACGTCTCTAAAAGTCTTGATTTTCTCAGCTATGTGTTTGGGTTAACGGATCTTTTAATTTCTTCAATAAATTGCAAGTTTTTATATGATAAAGTTGTCATTTTTGAATACCATACAGCTATTATAAGTATATACTATATTATTTTAAGACCTCCTGTACCTTTTCCAAAATAATTGTCTAATAAGAAATGGAGCAGTGGAGAAAACATTTTTGTAAAATGGAAACTTTCCAAAACCTATAAAATCACAATGAGCTGGAAACACTTTATCCTATATGTTTCATATCTTATGCAATCTGCTATAAGAAGTATTGTTATATAGCTTTATTTATCTTCAATCTGCTGTGGTTATATTTTAAGAATTTGTAAACAGTTTTGAATGGAGCAATGTTAATATGGCTTGAGTAATATATTTCTTATTTTTAATGTTATTTAAAGTGAGCATAGATCAAATAGCCTTGCACAATATTCTCTTAGTAGAGAGCCCACCAAATCCCCTGTAAATCAGTATGCACTGTTATGAAGACACCTAGTTTTCAACCAGTATGGTGGTTCATTCCTATAACCCCAGCACTGGCAAGGCCAAGGCAGGAAGATTGCCATCAGTTCAAGGCCAACCTAGGCTACATAGTGAGCTCTGGAAGGCACGAACAACAATATGAGACTTTGTTAATAGATTTTTATTAGGTAGATAGTTGATAGATCAATAGATAAATTTCAATTTTTTGAAAAAGAATTATGTAAAGATGGTTTTTGCTCAAAGTTATAAACTAATAAGAGTTAAAAAAAAAAGACTATAAATATAATCCAACCTTCCTAAACACTTGATAGGAAAGAAACCCAAGGCTTAGAATGACATGTTAACGATTTCTAGTTCCATGCTTATAATAGTTGTATCATATTTAGAAATGGTGCTTTTAAACATCCAATCCAGTTTTCTTTCAAAAATTTCCCTATGATATTATTGGGGGACAGATTCTGAAGGAAGAAGCTAACAAAAACAAAAAACTGTAGTCAGTCAAGTATCACCTGTGAATGATGCCCACTTTCTGTGTTACATTCAATCACAGATTGCGCTGTACTTAGCCAGCTCATGCCCCATGTTCAGAAGTGTTGAGAACCACACATCTTCACATTGTGGCTGAATAGTCATAGAATACTCATACACATGCCACCTATACATACAAGTTCACATACAAAACACATACACAGAGAGAGAGAGAGAGAGAGTCCAATGATAGACACAAAGTTCATTTAAGCTTGGACTTCATATATCCAGGAGTCCTTTTGATAGTGCCCACAAAGTGTGCCCTCACATAGTGTGGTTGATCAAAAAGTTAAAACAAGTCTCAAGGAAGAGTCCTTGTGTACAGTAACTTCCAAGGAGAACTCTGAATTGTGACTTGGCTGCTCCCTATTTGACTCTGTTTTTTACTAAGGAAGTATTATTCAATTAGTCCAGAGTTCACCTCCACTCTATTTTCCCCAAAGTATTGAACACTAGCTTACTAGATGTGGTAGTTTGAATGTAAAGTATCCTGGTAACCTCATGTATTCGCAATTATGTCTCATACTCAATTCCCAGTTTATGGAGACTTTTGGGAGATAGAATCTTCCCAGAGGAGATGTGTCAGTGGAGACAAAACTTGAAGTTTATTAGTTGATGTCCAAGCCCAGTACTTAGATATCTAAATATTTCTATATTACTAGAAATAGAAGATTTCTAATAATTTTTAGAATGTTAAGAAAAATAAATAAATGAACTAATTTTGGAGTGAGTTAAGGGCTGTTAAAATGAAATAGGATCACACAATAGGCAGTGCTTATGAAGCACAGGAAGAGGTAGGAGAATAGCCAGGGGAGTAAATTTGAGCCAAGACCTAAAGAAAAAGAAGAAACAGTGGTGTAAAGACCAGAGAACATTCCAAGAAAAGGAAGAGTAAGGCCGAAGTCAAGAATGGGCGCACGCATCTGGAGTTCATTTGCAGTGGCTGGAAGCCCTGGCTCACCCATTCTCTCTCCCTCTCTCTATCTGCCTCTTTCTCTCTCTATCTGTTGCTGTCAAATAAATAAATAAAAATAACAAAAAATTAAAAAAAAAAGAATATGCATAATGTACATACAGGAGTTCAGCTTGAGTAACCAAAACTTGTAGACAGTTACACTGGGGAAGGAGGCAGGAGGCAGGCAAGGAGGGACTTGAGATAAATAATCTTAAATGCATTAAGAATCTACTGAAGAATACAAATCAAGAACATTACCTGGTCCTTAATGAAAAAAAAAATTTCTGGCTTATGTGAGAAGTAGACTGACTGACCACTGAAGAAAATGAGAGAAAAGCTTATGACAACTGGAATGGTGGGAGTGTGTTCAGCAATGGAAGACTAAGGTGGAATCTGAGCTGTATTTTGAGCTATGTCTCACAGCCCAGGTTCTATGTGAAGAACAGGATTGCTTTAGTCAGGCAATTTTACTGTAGACCATCTTTATATTTTTCCATCACCTACATATTCACCTTTCAAAGCAACATAAATATTTGCCATTGCAATTTTTCCTTTCTTTCTCGGGTTTACTTTTGCAAGTTAGGAGGAGAAGCTGGGCCACTGTTTGTCAAAGGGCCTTAGGTCTTGGGAATGAGCCTGTTCTGCTCAGAACCTGTGGTGTAACCTAAAGCTCTTTGACCAAGTATAAGACACACAAAACCTTGTGTTTTCTCACAAAAGCTTTTTTTTGTTGTTGTTGTCTTGCTTTAATATAAAAATATTTTGATTACAACCTTAATCATTTGTATCAAAATACTTAAAGTGAGCCGGGCGTGGTGGCGCACTCCTTTAATCCCAGCACTCAGGGAGGCAGAGGTAGGAGGATCGCCGTGAGTTCGAGGCCACCCTGAGATTACATAGTGAATTCCAGGTCAGCCTGGGCTAGAGTGAGACCCTACCTCAAAAAACAAAAAAACAAAAACAAAATACTTAAAGTGAAGTTGACAAATCAAAATATTTTTTCAGGGATACTAATAATATCTGCAAATACTACAAACTCTAATGAGCATATAAGTCCCAAATTTGAGAAGCACTGAGCTAAATCATATAAACTTCAATTATTCTTTTTGTAGAAAAAGTTTCTTAGTGGTTCATCGGCTAATGGTCTTCATTAAAAGCAAGCTTTCACAATAGGTCTAGACAGCACTTTCGCTCCAAGTCTGGGTATGTTCTAGTCTGTCTTTTTATTTTGTGTTTAGCATTTTAATGTCATTGCTGGATGAACTGGAAGTTTTTTATCTTCTTACACAGTAAGTCAGTTCTTTCCTATATGGCTTTAATAAAGCACAGCGGACAAGAGCCAGAAGTGCCTTAAGAAAGAAACAACTGACCTTCCTTTGGAATTATGAACAGCATGGCATGATTATGAGCTTAGGTTATGAAGACCCCTTGCTCAGGTTTAAATATCACCACTTCAATCATTGTGAGCTCTGTGACCTTGGACAGGTTATAGAACTGTCCTTTGCCTTAGTTTTTTCTCATAAATAAAAGGAGCAAAAAATACTTCCTACCTCATGGGTTTATTGTAATAATAAACTGAGTTATTGCTTGTGAAGTGCTTGGAAAGAAGTAGGTACTTTGTAAAGACTATGTTATTAATATTATTTTTTAAGTTTTTAAGATGAGCTATTTTAAAAAATAAAACACACTTGATAAACATCATCCAATTATTTGTTGAAATATACCAAAAATATTATAGAACTGCTGAAACATACTCAAATCTATGTATATTCTTTTTTAACTGGTTTATCAATACAGCATTTTCTTACAAAAAGCCATATAGTTTGAATGCTTTGCTGAGAATCTTTAGTTTTATAACTACAATGAATACCTAGCACCACCTGAATTGAAATTCTAAGCTAGGATTCAATGAAATGAAATGGTATAAAAACCAGTCTTTCAATCTGATTGCTTTGACTAAATAAATATAAATGTGCTTTGGATAACTTGGAGATTTTTCTTTCTCATAGCAGCTAATAACTAACACCATCAAGGCTTTCCCTTTAAAACAAATTCACAAAACAGGCCAAAACACAATTTTTATAAATTTCATTATAAAACTTAACCAAATTGAAAGTCTGTGGAACTGGGCATGGTGGCACATGCCTTTAATCCCAGCACATAGGAGGCAATGGTAGGAGGATCACTGTGAGTACAAGGTCAGCCTGAGACTACATGGTGAATTAATTCCAGGTCAGACTAGGCTAAAGGGAGACCCTACCTGAAAAACCAAACAGCAACAACAAAAAAGTCTCTCAGTTGTTATCTGTTTTGCTCTGTGTCACATGTCTCATTTCTCCACTATGAAGTCTAATGGCATATCTCCTTTGTCTTGAAGTGTCCTAATAGGCAGGGAGAAATGGGGCAACACCAGTGTTATATGGAGAACAGACCATTAAGTAAGAATCTCAGTGGGGAGTATTCTCTTTATTGTTGGTAGCTCTACATAACCATTTAAGTTTACTTACATAGACTTTCAGGCATGATTGATAGAGCTATTCAGTTAGGAGCAGAGAGAATGATAATAAAGAAGTTGACAACTCTTAATTAAAGAGGAATATCCAAATATGTATTGCAAATATCTTAAGTTGCTATTTGTTGTCAGAGAGATGAATTGGATATTAGCAAAAATGAACCAGTAATAGGAATTGTATAGATAAATATGTTTCATAGATATTTACCATTTTCTATGCCTTTAACATACAACACCATGTCTATAATTTTATGGAATGTGCTTAGTGCACATCTATAGCTATGGCATAGTTGTAAAATTCAAAGAGTTATTGCATGAAAGCTGCATTACTTTCTAATAGAATGGGCCCATTATTGCCTCACAGGCTGGCTGATGCAATAAAAAGAAAAATACAGATTAAAAATGGGCAAGGGGAGAACATTGAAGGGACCAATACAAAAGCCATGAACCATTACTTGACTTGTCTCTTAGACTGCAAGTTAATTTCTATAGGCATCACAATATAAAACATATATTTTGGCCCTTAGGTGTAGGCCACTGAAATAGGTCACTTGATATTATTACACAAGACAAATGGCTAGAATCTGTTCCACTGAGTTTACCTTCATTTCCATGCATCACTGAAGTAATAAGCAGAAGAGGAGAGAAGTCTGTCCACATGTGGAGGTGTACCTTACTAGTTCTCCATGGTCACATTTTATCCTTTGACAGTCATCTATGAGAGCATTCCTGGTGAGTTCCCATCTCCTCTGTCATTATTGCTGTGAGTGACATTGGTCTTTTGATCCACATACATACCTTAACACTTACAAGAAAAATGTGGTCTATAACCAATGCATTCCAGAGACATAGTTATACTATATCATAAACTTACACATTTACTAAGGTTTGGAATGCAAAATGCGCTTCTGGCTTTTAGGTGATTTCAGTAATATAAATAATAGATAAAATTGTACCTGAATTAAAAATTTTAAATCACCATTTTGGTTTATTTTCCCTAGGCATCCTTTTTTAAATTTAATGTTTTTTTACTAATTAGTTTTGTACTCAGTGAATACAGTCAAGTTGGTACCATTGTGAGGCTCGTCCATGTCCTACCTCCTCCTCCTGGCCCTTCCTTGTTGAGGTATATGGCTCATGCATTGTGGAGTTAGCAAAAGTTATGGGTAGGAGAAATGTCTCTGCGTATCATGACCCAACATGTGGCTCTGACATTCTTTCCACCCTCTCTTCCACAAAATTTCCCTGAGACTAGGCATCCTTTTCAATCTTCATCTCTAAAAGCATTTTTTTTAAATTTCTGAATTACCAATTACTTTATGTTTCATTTTGATGCTTCTTGTCAATGTTTTGTTTTATCACATTTTTCATACTTGAAAATAATATGCATTCATGGAATTAACCAAAACTAAAAAGATATGAAAGAGTTACATGGAAATCGGCTTATTCTTAGCTAATTAAAATATATAACTTTTTATTATGGGCATACTTAGTATGGATATATCATGGGTTGGTACCTTCCTTTCCCCTGTCCCTGCCCCCACTCCACTGGGGGTTTTCCTCAATGGGGTTGATGATATTCCCCATGGGACTGTGGGTTATGCATTGCAAAAGCAACAATCAGATACTGGGGGTGGGGGCAATGCCTCTGGGTATGAAATCCCATGCTGTGGCTCTTACAATCTTTCCACCCCCTCTTCCACAAAATTCCCTGAGCTGTGGTAGGTGTTTCAAGTCAACCTCAGTGATGGGCCCTTAGGAGCCTCTGGATCACTGCTTTTGTATGTGTTGAGTGTCCTCAGGGTCTGTCTCCTTCACCCTGGTGCTTACCCACAGACTGGCCATGGAAGCAGCACCTTGCTCATCCCACCATTCCTCTGTGGTTTAGCTGGGCCTTCACTGAAGTGTGAGGGGCAGTTTATTTCCTTGGGCCTCACTACCTTCTTAAAAAGAATAACAGATTCTCCAATGGAGAGTAAAGTCAGCATAGGTTAAATGGTATAAGTGTTATTAATTTAAGGATAATTTGATGGATGTAGCCCCTCTTTTATCCAGACTAGTGGGAGCTTGACATAGGAGAGCATAATCTATTTCTTCCTAGGATTCTGACCTGGCTCCTAGTTCCAGATATGGTTTCCTTTCCACTGAGCAGATCTCTTAGTTAATCAGAAAGCCACGGGGTACCCACCAAGGCTGTGTGCCACCACTACACTGGTGTGTACATCTTGCCAGGCTGGTTGCTTCTGAGTAGCTTAGACCCCTGCTTTCTCACACCATTGTTGGCCACTTTCCCCCAGTAGCTCATATAGTGCTTTCCAGCTCTAGACAGGCTGTCTGCTGGACTGGCTCTCTTCCAGATTCCAGCAGGTTCACAAAGGGTTCTGTGTCAGCAGCATATGGGATCTTCAGCAATAGAGTCTTATCTTTAAACTAAGGCAGGTAATCAAGTTCTTTGACAGAAGCCTGTCTTATTTTGAGGGTCTCATCAGTTAAAAAGAGTTTGAGCATTATGGCCAGGCGTGATGGTGCACACCTTTAATCCCAGCACTCGGGAGACAGAGGTAGGAGGATCACCATGAGTTCAAGGCCACCCTGAGACTACATAGTGAATGAATTCCAGGTTACCCTGAGATAGAGTGAGACCCTACCTTGAAAAAAAAAAAAAAGAGTTTGAGCATTATGCACCCGCACAGAATACTTATGCTCAAACTCTTTTTAAAGCCATGGGTTGTCATAGGTAAATTTCAGTGGCAGAAGTGATATACCTACCAGCAAATTATTGAAGCCAGAGGGCCCTGAGGTTCTCAAAACTATGCAGGCCATGGCCAATGCTCTCGGTTGCCCACTAGAACTTGTAAGACCCTATTGCTAAACACATAAGATGCTTTGATTGCAGGACACTGAGAAATCAAGATGGAACTGAGCTGGAAGCTCCTCCCTGTTGGTTAGCTTTGCAGTGCTAGAAAGTGCTGTGCAGGCTGTTAGAGATAAAAGTCATTGTGTCTTACCTAGTGGTGGATCCACTGTATGTGCTATATAACTGATGAGCCAGGCAAGATGTGCTCATTGGTGCAGTAGTGACATAGCTGCTGTGTTTGTAACCAAATGCTCTCTAATTAGATTTGAGGCCCATTTTTCAGGAAAGAATTCATTCCTGCTACTGAAAACCTGTTCAAGGTTTATGGCTGGGAAGATTATCATCCCTAGGAGTGAGGCTACTACTGTTGTTTGTCTAAATGTATATGCTATGCCCATTAAATTGTTCTCTAAACACATTATTTTCATAGACTAGTGCTTCTCTCACCTTTGGACAAAGTCCCAACTTGAAGACTTCTGGCCTCCACATACACACATGCACACATGTGTACCCACATGCATATGAACGTGCATACATGCATACACACACATACAGAAAAGATACAAGGTTCCACTGCACAGGATGAACAGATATTGTGCATCTAGTGTACAGCATGTGACTCTTGCCTAAAATAGATATTACACAAATGAAATTTTTTATAAAAATTAAAGACTCCCCTGGTAAATGGCTCTATGACCTTGGGCCATGTATCACTCACTCTCTTTTGCCATCATCAATTGTAATGAGGGGACAGTAACTTAGTTTTGAGGATGGAAGAAATAGAAAATAGATCCTATAAGCAAAGCAAATAATTTGTACTTCATATATAGTAAATCACTTCCTTTTTTCCCTTTTGTTATGGGGATACCAATTCTTGTCTTTCATTAATCTTAACACACTTTTATCTGAGTAAATGTAAGGTAGGGAGAGGCAGAGATAGGATTATGAGGTGTTATCATGGGAAACTTTTCCCCTGGGGAGAAGAGAACACACATCTTCACTCCGCGATAGTGTTCATACCAAAGAACAATTGCACCAATATCAGTTCCTTGAACCAAAGAGTTTATTGGGGTTACTGACAGACCAGGATCAGTTATTTATAGGACTGTGGAGCCTCCAAAGCAATCACTTTGATAGGGCCTCCTGTGTCAAGATTACTCCTTGGATGTTCCTCCCTCAGTCACAAGGTGAGGGCTATTTATAGACCCCAGAGTAGCTGCACCACCTAGAAGGCTCATCCCAACCTGAGTGACAACTTCCCCATGGCCACTTTAAGGAGATCCTTGACCTTGTCAGGAGTACAAGGCCACACAGCAGCACTCCAGAGGGGATCACTGTATCAGGATTACCCTATGGATGCGCCTTCCTCAGAGCCTCTGGGTGAGGGCTCACTCAAAGAGCACCAGACCCCAAAGCAGCACTTCAGTGGGGCTCACTATTTTGAAATTACCCTCATGGATGCTCTGCCCTCAGCCTCAAGGCGAGTGCTTACTTATAGAGCATGGAAACCCCAAAGAAACCACTTAGATGGAGCTCATTGTTCCTTGATCTTTTACCTTCTATATACTCTATTTTCTCCTGAGGCTCAGACCTCATGTGACAGTGCATACAGCTGTCACAGGGGACAACTGAGATCTCAGGTGGGAATCTGATGCCCTTCCTCATGCCTTTCTTGTGAGTTGTCAAGCTGCTTTAGATAAAGCTGGCAATATTTGTTCACTATTTTCAATGTGAAGAAATCTTGCTGTACATGTCATGTAGATATATATATATATATATATATATAGAGAGAGAGAATCTTACTATTTATACATTTATGTTATCAACAAAAAGTTAAATAAATCAGGATGTATACTCTTAAAAAGTACATGGGAACAAAACACTTTATTGAGGCCTGTTTGATGTAGATGTCTTTCATGTACTAGCACATTTAATCTGCACTCAGTTTACCATGCCTAAGCTGTATGTATTGACTCACTTAAAGAAAGTGAAAGTATGTACTGTATTTTGATCATCATCCCCCTCCCAGTACTTTCTGTTGTCCCCCACCCTCTCTTTTTCCCCTTTACTGAACCTCTTCTTCTTTCTGATGAATTCCTCTTCAATTTCAATGCCTTTTTTGGTCCTCCTTCATCATTCATGTGGAAATATTGATGGGCCCAATATTGTGCAGATTTGGTGTAGGTAGTGAGTGACACCTGGAGGGATCATGAATGTAATGACCACCCCATGACCAGAAGATTCCAGTATTCCACCCATCTACTTACATGTCTACTATCCCCTCCCCGTAAGCCCTCCCCAGCTTATCGCTCTCATGGCTCCTTTGTAGTATGTGCCAGTACTCACATGGTGCAAGTCCCCAGCTCCAATGACAGCTCTGCCTGCTCCCCAGGGCAGGGAAGAGGGAATTAATCAGTGGCAGCTGTGTTCCTGATCTAAAATGGCATAAGTCTCCTAGTTCCAATACTCAGGTGGGGGAAGAGAGAATCTCACCTTCTCTTCTATTTTTTTTTTTTTTTTTTTTGGTAAACAAAACTGGGACCATCAACAATAATCTTTTTGAAAGTGTGATAACAGATTTTGAACTAATGTTTATCATTTCTACCATTTGTTGAATTTTACCCTGTATCAAACCTGTGTTATATATTTCCCATAAAGTATCTCATTTAATATTTTTTTATTTATTAGAGAGAGAGAATGGGCACACCAGAGTCTCTAGCCACAGCAAACAGACTTCAGATGCATGACTACCACATGCATCTGGCTTACCTGGGTTCTGGGGAATTGAACCTGGCTACTTAGTCTTAACAGGCAAGCACTTTAATGACTAAGCTATCTCTCCAACCCATCTCATTTAATCTTTAAAGAAGGTATTGTTATTCTGACTTTATGCGGGAGCAAAAGCAAGATAGTTTAATAACAACAGATACCTGTGTAGCATTGCTATTTATTGACACTACAAGTACATAGTCAACAACTTTCTGTCACTCCATGATTCAAATCCTATTTTATTTCCAGTTTGCAGGAGTGAAACTGAAGCATGGAGCAACTCAATGCTTTCCTCGTAACTAATATGGCAAAGCTCGGTCTGATTATAGATATTCAGGCTCCGTAAGCCATGACCTTTACCAGGCTACTAAAGGTCAAGTAGTTTGTATAAATCAGTACTAAGATTCAAACTAACTCGAGTCTAGCTCTTTTTGCTATGCTTTTATATTTCTAGAATATTCTCTGGATTTCAAGTTAGTCTGTGGTTCTTCTTTTATTAGGAAATGTATAACTGGAATGCTATGTGATGGCCTCCTCCCACAAACAATTACCACCTGTTCAGGGAAGCAATCAGCTTTGGTGCATTTCCAGGTGGGGGTCAGTCCTAATGCCTTTCATTCTGGCTGTTATTCCAGACCCCATGTGGCTGCCTTAATGAACATGTATTGGGGGAACTTAGAAGTGACTGTGATTATCTCTGTGTGTCAACATTTAAATATCTACCTTGATCTTGGATTTTTTTTTAAATTGGCTTGACCTTGAGGTAGAACTGAGACTGAGTTTTTTCCCTTGTAGACAGCTTCCTAATAGAAATGCTGTCAACTGATCCATTGGAGCACACTATTGTGCTTTATGCTTTGTTTTGCCCTAATCTTTTTAAAAGTCTCACTTACCAACCTGAGATCATGGATGAAGGCAGAATGAAACAGCCAAAATAAATGTGATAGCCAAAGATTTCAAAGCCAATTATGTGAAGACTTGCTCTGAATTTATAATGATATTAGGAAACCCTTAAAGCTGTCTAGTACTGCACATATAGATACCTTCCTAGTCCTTGTTTTAATTCTTATGACACCACATAAAAGGAAAAGAGAAATAATTTAGCTATTCTACAGCCTGAGAATCAGAGATAATAGAAAATATACTATTTCTACTGTCACAATTAGAAAGCAAATGGCAAATCCAGAATATACAACCCAACAATAGAAGAGTATCTTGGTTAAAAATATAGATTGAGGGCTGGAGGGCTTAGCAGTTAAAGTTCTTGACTGTGAAGCCTAAGGACTCAGGTTCAGTTCCTCAGTACCCATGTAAGACAGATATACAAGGTGACACATGCATCTGGAGTTGTTTGCAATGGCTAGAGTCCCCAGGACACCCATTTTCTCTCTCTCTCTCTCTCTTCTCTCTCTCTCTCTTTCTCTCTCTCTCTCTCTGCTTCTTTCTCTCTTAAATAAGTGAAATATTTGAAAAAATGAAAACAATCATTTAAAAATGTAGACAGGGAATACAATTAAATATCGCCAAGTTTGTCACTCACTAGCTGTTTGACCTTGAATGAGTTATATAACTTGTCTATACCTCAGTCTACCCACTCATCCATATTCCATGGGTCTATTAGGATCAAGTTATTGAGTTAGAAAATACATATAAAATATCATAAACGGTGCTTGTACAAACTGACATATATTAAGGATAGTCTTAAGATAGTTGTTATAGTCAGCTCCACACTGCTGGAATGAACCTCCCAATCAGACACAATTTATGGGAGGTTTGGGATTTGTTTCAGGCTTACAGATTCAGGGAAAGTTCCATAATGGCAGAATAGACTGGCCTGCTTTTTTTTTTTTTTTTTTTTTTTTTTTTGGTTTTTCGAGGTAGGGTCTCACTCTAGCTCAGGCTGACCTGGAATTCACTGTGTAGTCTCAGGGTGGCCTCGAACTCATGGCGATCCTCCTACCTCTGCCTCCCAAGTGCTGGGATTAAAGGCGTGCGCCACCACGCCCGGCTTGACTGGCCTGCTTTCATAGATCCAGGCTAAGAGACTCAGCCATATAGCCAGCAGCAGGGAACTGAAGCAAGAAGGGACCCATGTAGAATTCACTCTGCATATCTTAGGCTGGAATTCGTATTCGTCCCCAGTGACATGCCTCCCCCACCACCTCCCACAGCAAAAGTCTGACTGCTAGGGACAGAAGCTACTAAAATTTAATAACACCTGAGTCCACTGGGGGACATAGACTCAAACTAGCATAATAGCAAAAGGTGCTTATGGCACTGACTACAGCTATGATGAGGTGATTGAGCTCACTGGGAACACTGGTGTTGGGAAGTGAGTGGAAAGAATACCCTTTAGTAGTTACCTTTCTCACTACTGGGACAAAACACCTGACCAGAAGCAGCTCATGGAAGGAGAGGGCTCATTTTGGCTCACAAGTTTGAGGAGACATTTTTGTCATGTTGGGAAAGCACACCCCAGTGGTACATTTCCTCCAACAAGGCTCCATTCCCAAAAGGCTCCACCAGGTGGGAATTAAGTAAGAGGTTTTGTCACAAACACATGAGGCTATGGGGGAACATTTCTCATTCAAACCACCACATATGCCTTCATCAAGCCTAATAAAAGCAAAGTTCTACTATGCATCTGCATGGATGATTAGATTCGCTGACTTTGTATGGACATGGTGACATTTCCTTTAGTTTTCCTATGCCTTTTATAGCTAGATGATAGATAGATAGATAGATAGATAGATAGATAGATAGATAGACAGGTAGATAGATGATAGATAGATAGATAGATAGATAGATAGATAGACAGACAGGTAGATAGATGATAGATAGATAGATAGATAGATAGATAGATAGACAGATAGATGATAGATAGATAGATAGATAGATAGATAGATAATAGATAGATAGATAGACAGGTAGATAGATGATAGATAGATAGATAGATAGATAGATAGATAGATAGATAGATAGATAGATAGATACTGGTTCAAGAAAGCTCCTAATTATAAAAGTTATAAAGAAGTAAAGTTCTGTGTGTCAAATAAACCAATTTATAATTACAAAACTTTTTGAATTCTAGCATTTTGGAGCTGAGGAGACAGCTAAGTTCATAAAATACTTTCCTTACAAGTAGGAGTACCCAGAACCCACATCAGCTGGGTGTGGTGATACATGACTGTAATTCCAGCACTGGGATGGTACAGGCAGAAAGAGCTCTAGGGCTGGCTTACCTGACAATCTAGCCAAGCTGGTGAGCTCTAGGCCAATGAGACTCTGTCTCCAAAAACACTTTTTCTCTGACCTCAACGTACATGCACACATACATGTGTGCACACATATAAACATACACACATACGCATACATGAACACATTAAAATTCTAATATGGAGCTGAAGAGATGGATTAGCTGTTAAGGCATTTGCTGGCAAAGCCAAAGGACCCAGGTTTGGTTCCCCCTGTACCCACAGAAAGCCAGATGCACACGGTGGATCAGATGAATATTTTCAAGTCAAAAAAAAAAAAAACTTTAACACAATAATTTGGGTTCTTTAAGATGAAAAGAATTAATGTCACTCAAAATGTGACTTAAAAAAGAGCAGATCTGTTATCTAAAGTTATAGCTTTCAACTCTGATACCAAATAGTGACCTATGGAATTTTTATAACCACAAACTCCCCAACCCCACACTATTGCCATAGGATGGAGTTGGAACATTAGTCAGAAATATATTTTTTAAGAAAGGCAGAAGACTCTTTAGTCACTGTCATGCCCTCTGCTCATTTTTCAAGGCACTAAACAAACTTGTCACGAACCCCCTTTTCTTAAAAAAAAAAGAAAACAGACAAGCGAAAACAAACATGTAAACATAAAACATGTAAACTAAAATTCCGACATATAATTCTGATTTAAGATTTAAGAACCTGTGGCCTAAACTAACTAGTTCTTTGTTTTCAGAAGATTATATTATTACTAAATAATATATATAAATAATTATATTATTACTAAAGGTAAAAGCAAATTGTAGCATATTAGAAGAAAATGGAATTTTTCCTATGGGGTAAATATGCATGGAAAAGGTAGATAAATCTAAACTAAAGGCAGTGTCAGTGATGATGTACATGGAAGTGCATTGCTCCCGAGCCAGAGGTACTAAACACAGGCTCTATGTAGTGGTGTTTAGACTTTTCAATTTAAAATAGCAGCTATCCAGAAACACCTGCAACACTATACATTTGGCTGCATAAATACACACTTAAAAAACAAGTTACTTCATTTCTTCTTTTAATTTTGCACGTGTATGTGAGGTGTCCTGATCTTATTCCCCCACTTACTCTCTCTTATCCTCCCCCCACACCCATAACAAGCCATCTTCCCCATGAATATCCATCTTCCTTTCAAACTTTTTCTTAACTTTTTTTTCTTCCTTTCATACTTTTTCTCATTGAGTTAAATTAGGGTTGATCACATGACCGACCACAGATGGAAGGTTATTTACTATAAAAGGGACATTTTACCAGTGGCTACATTACTAATGAACCCGGCTTCCCCCTCTGAGAAATCTTTAACTGGAATTAGCTAGTCTGGGAAGTGTGGGGTCTCATGTATTCTTCCCCATCAATGCTGAAGTATTAACAGCCTCAATCTTGTGCCAGAAAGCACAGCTGCTGTGAGGTTAATAGCCATGTCCTATCCAGAAGAGAGTGCCTGGCAGCTCTCCTGTTCTTACATTTCTCCTGCCTTTCTTCTTAGAGGCTTACAGGGAGTGGTTCCTGAGTGTTGGAGGGCATGGTTTAGATGTGCTATTTGAGGCTGAACACACAGCAGTCACTTTTTCTTGGCAATTATGCCACCGATTCATCTCTGCATCAACCAGTGCCCATTCTGTGATCAAGGCTTCAAACAGTACTAATTTATAGTAACTAACACCATATATATAAATATATACGTGTGTGTTTGTGTGTGTTTCAGAAAGCAGTTTGGCATGCTGACCATTTAAGACAACCACAGTTGTAGGTTCCCCTAGGGAATGTCCCTAGCTATGAGCTTTAGGCCAGACTTCATTTCATTTCTTTTAAATCAAATTATATCAAACAACATGTTTTTCTTATCTACCTGTCTTTTCAGACACTCACTGAGCAGCAATCCTTTAACAGATGAGACATTTGATGCGCACAACCTTAGAAATGTAATGTCTTTGTTAAAATTCTCCTTTCCCACCTGCCTTGCAAATCCAGCGATGCAAGGCAATAAATACCTATACCTGCTAATGTGCTTCAAATGGAGGGAGGAAACATAACAAATCCAAGTAACGTTAATATTTGAATAAATTATCATGATGTGTTCCTTTTTAAGTATACTTCCTAGAAAATTCATTTATGTTGCTTAAAACCACCCCTTGATTTCCCATGGAAACAAGGTTTTGTATAGGAGTTTCAGTGATTTAGTTTCTTAAGCACATAGCTGCCTTCTGAGAGAATAGACAACGTATTTAGAGCAGTGCATATCAGAGACAGAAGTAGCCACTGATCATCTCATGGACATATCACACATGCCAGAAGAAGAAAAGAAGGAGGCCGTGGGGAGATGGGCAGAACATCCTTTCCTAATCCCATGCCTGGGCTTGGCTTCCACCTGAGTGCCCCGGTACCGTTGTGTGTAAAAGATGATCTTTGTGAGATCCGAGTGGTCCAGAGTTATTGCAAAAGCAGAGATTCAACAGTGCACATTGGCACCACACATCCTGCTAGCAATTCTTAATTCGCTTTACATTTCTCCGCTTAGTTTGCTTCAGTGAAGTATTGGGCAGAGAAAGATTGAGTCAGAGACCTGCATTCATGTCACAGTTTGATCACTGCCTCATCTAGGCAGCCTTGCATGTCTGAGCCTTAGTTTCATTAGGGAAATGTCACAGGTAATATGCAGTGGGGGAAATGCAGCTGTGAAGACTGAAGCTGGGGAAAATGCTACTGTGAAGAGTGATGGTGATGACACATTTAACTGTCTTAGTCACTTATGCATCACTGTGACCAAATACCTGACAAGAAGCAGCTTAAGGAAAGTGTTGTGGGTTAAATGTAAGACACCTAGGATAAGATCACATGCTTGCTGTTCAGGAAGGCACTGGAGCCTGGAGGAGGCCATCCTTGCTGGAAGGAGTGTGTCACTAGAGGTGAGTCCTGAGGTGTTATGCCACTCTCCATGGGCGCTGCAGCACATTCTCTCTGTGCTTCCTTCCTGCTGATGTGACTATGTGACAAGGCTTCCCGCTCGTCTGCAGTGCCTTCGCTGCCATGACGAACTCTACCTCTGTAACTGTACGCTGAATTAAATCCTTTTCCTTCCATATGCTGCTTCTGGTCTGGTATTGTGTTGTGGCAATAAGAAAGCAACTGATACAGAAGGGGAGCATTTATTCTGGCTTACTGATACATTACACTGTGGCAGAGAAAGTATGGCACATAGAGAGAGGCAGGAGATGGTTGGTCGCATTGCATCCACATTCACAAGCCAAGAAACAAAAAGTGAACAGAACAAGGGCCAGGCTATATAAAACCTGAAGGGATCCACCCCCGACCCATGCCTTCAGCAAGGTTCCACCTCCTTAAGGTTTCACATCTCTCCCAAACATGCCACCAAATAAGGACAAAGCATTCAAACACAGGAGACTTTGGGGAAAGTTTTATTTTGGCTCATGGTTTTGAGAGGATAAAACCACTGTGGAAGGAAAGGCATAGCCTTAGAGCAGGAGATGGTTAGTCACATTTTACCCAAATCAGGAAGCACAGAGAAGACAGGAAGTGGGGCCAGGCTACAAAACCCGAGTGAGATCCATTTCCTCCAGCAAAGCCTCACCTCCTAAACAGCCTTCCCAAACAGCAACACCAGCTGGGGGTCAAGTGTTCAAACACATGAGCCTGTGGGGGACATTTTATATTCAAGCAACAACAATGACTGAATTATATAACTGCGAGATTTGAATGAGTCTTTGTTATTACAACAATACTGTATTCAAATGCTTCCTCTCCCCGTCTCAAAAAATTACAAGTCTCACCCACCCAAGGCATGTAGATTTTACAGACTGTTTCATGAAGAGATAAAAAAAGAAGCAGGACTAGAGAAATGGCTTAGCAGTTAAGGCACTTACCTGCAGTGCCAAAGGACCCAGGTTTGATTCCCAAGTACCCACGTAAGCCAGATGTGCAAGGTGGTGCATGTGTCTGGAGTTTGTTTGCTGTGGCTGGAGGCCCTGGCACACCCATGCCCCTACCCTCTCTCTCCCTCCCTCCCTCTAATACATAAGTTAAAAAAAGGAAGCATATGATGGAACTTTCTCCTCTGTGTTCTATATACCATTCTTCTGCACTGATCTAACCTGAGCTGACACCAACTGAGAGAGCCCACTATGTCTCTGATGCTTTAGTGATTACTTTTCATTATATTTGTTTTTATTACGACCATTATACAGTATCTAGTACTATCCACCTTGACTGATGATGAGAATGTGTAATTCTAAAAGTGTTTTCATTTACTCAGTATATTCTGGATTGGATAGATACAGTGAACAGTTTTGGCTTTCGTATTAGCCATTTTATAAAAAGTCCCCTCCCTCCAGTTTCATTGCGGCAGTGTCATCACCACAACTGTTGGCTAGCATCTCTGATGCCCGTGGGTTGTACTGGTCTCATCAAGAGCTCCAATAAATCACAGTTTTCCCTGGAGTCTCAAGAAATCAGATGGAGTTCACTGTCATTTCTCAGTGCAATTCATCCACTTATTTAACCTACATGTAATTCCTCAGAGTGCGTACAAGGTACAGCTCTTTTTAAGGAGCATCCCTTCATGTGCAGATCCTAGCTTGTAATATTAACATGTATGTATACAAATGAGGACAAATATGAGTAAAGCTTGAAAAGTAACCAAGAGGGTAAAAACAGATGAACAGGACAAGAGGGAAAGCAAAAGGACAGAGGTGACATAAAAGCAGAAAGCGGGGATATATTCAAATAAATTGTGTGTTGAGAGTGCCATAATTATGTCTACTACTTTGTATGATGATTAATAATATTAATAATTAATAATAAATGAACATAAATAATAAGAGAGCCATAGATATGGTTGTTTCA
Source organism: Dipus sagitta (assembly GCA_036346955.1). NCBI lineage: Eukaryota > Metazoa > Chordata > Mammalia > Rodentia > Dipodidae > Dipus > Dipus sagitta. The sequence goes on along the minus strand of CM070772.1, from coordinate 169,152,384 downwards.
AGCTAGTTAACATTGAGAGAAGGGCAAATTCTGTAATGAAAAAGTATGAAAGTCTAGGGATTGGGGAAAATCTCATTCCTTCACCTCAGCTCCATCATTTTAAACTTAATAAATATAAGCACAACTTCTTCAAGATGAAATGGTACTTGTGGGAAGAAAATTCAATATTTTTATTTTCCATATCACCTGGTCTAGTAACTGCTGCATCAAAATAGTGGTTTCATGAGTACTACGTACATATAGTGGCTGATTCATTTAAGCTTTGCATATTTGCATATGTGTAATTTACTCTTGAAGCAGTCCTATAAGGTAGGTGTTAAGTTAGATTTAGACAATTTGAGTAACATTCCCAATCCACATGGACGCATAAGCAGCAGGGCAGTGTTCAATGCCACATCTTTTACCTACAAAGATCAATCCCTTTCCTTCATGTGCACAGCTTCCCTGTATTTATTCTAATTGCAGCAAACAGATACTAAATGAACAAGTAGATGTACTAATAAAAAGACTATAGTTGCTGTATGGAACTCTCCTGACGTAGATTAAACTTTAACTGGAATCTTTTTACTAAGTTAATATGTTTGCATAACTGAAGACATTTGGGATTATGATGAATTTAAGTAGCAAATATGGTGATACCAGTTAAACCATCTGACTAGTCAACAAATTATTTATAATATTGCTTTTAACACTCTTCTGCTACCTTATTAGTACCTGTGCATCCCACAGAAGTAGGAGTTATTCATTGCTCAGAAAAACAAAATAGCCCTAACATGAAACATTGTGTATTTTCTATTTCTGTCTTGTTTGAGGATATGTGATGTTTGGGGTTGAATTGAATGCATAAAATAGATCCCTAGTACAAAGAAAAATGTGTGTGTGTGTTCGAATCTTTTTCACCTTTTATTGAAGTATAGTTAACATATATGTACCTAAGATATACACCTTATTTTAATATAATGTGAAATGATTACCACTATCAAACTCATTATCACAGTCATTACCTCACATAGTTTTTGACATGGATTGGGGATGTAAAAAGATCATTTCAGATTTATTTTATGGAGTAAAAATATTTTAAAACTTAAAATTAGGGGCTGGAGGGAGAGAGCTCGGTGGGTAAAGCCACTCAAGCCCCATTGCCCAACTTTGATGGCCAGACCCCACACAAAAGTACAGGCTTCTGGGCTGGAAAGATTGCTTAGTGGTGAAGGCACTTGCCTGTGAAGCCTAAAGACCCACGTTCAACTCCCTGCAGCCCACTTAAGACAGAGATACAAGGTCCTGCATGCGCACAGGCTCACACATGTGCATAAGCTGGCACACTAGTGTGGATTATGGTGGCTAAGGCCCTAAGGCCCTACTAGCACACCAATTCTCTTTCTCTCTCTCTCGCTCTCTCTCTCATAAAGATGCTTTAAGCAATCCAGGCTTTTGTGATATACCCCTAGCACACTGACACCAAGATATGATACAAAGACAGAATTTGCTGTGAGTGCGGCAGAGAACAGCAGCAGTACAGTGAAATCCAGAGAGAGAATCCGGCCATATCAGAGGCGAAATGATGAGGACCAACTTGCATTGTCCTGTGACTTACACACACACACACACACACACACACACACACACACACACACACCATGGCACCTGCATGCCTGTGCTCACACACACATAAGCACATATGTGCACACACAAAAAAATAAATGTAAAATAAAATTTAAAACCAGAAAAATTATCTCATCCCTTTGCTTAAAAAAAAAAACAACAGTATTGACATATTGGTGGCTTTCCCATGCTTTCATGCAAAGGGACAGGAGGTGTACACATGCTCCTTACAAAATTGATATTATACAGAACAGGCATATTTGTGGCTTTTACCTAGCTCTTCATATACCAAGGAATTTTAATGTCACTTAAAAGTCATTTACAATATGAAATAGTAGTAGAAAAACAAGATTTTATGTAGACATATTATCCAGAAGTGATATTTAAGCAAATTATCTTGTATATACTACCAGACTTATTTTTCTCATTACCTGTTAAAGTATAATGGGGCTATATTTATATTTTCTCTTAGTCACAAGAAAAACTGTGTATATCTATTCTATCTTATTTGCTTTTTAATTTCCCATGTTATGAATATGTATGTCATTCAATCTCCTTGCAAAGCAATACCTATATAGCTGTGCAATACTAATGAACATGTATATTTTTCCAGCATTTGGCCTTTTCAAACTCCATGACAATGACAATTCTCCATACAATGTTGTTCTCAATATTTTAAGACACATCCTTGGAAATGGAAGTTCTGGGTTGTAGAAACAACCATTTGTACCCCCACCACCACTGTGTAGAGAGGGTCTCTGCAGTGGTTAGAAGAAATAACAATGATGATGGTGTTTTGTGTCATTTTGTTTTGTTTTGTTTTTTTAAGGTAGGGTTTCATTGTAGCCCAGGCTGGCCTGGAATTCACCACGGAGTCTCAGGGTGGCCTCGAACTCACGGTGATCCTCCTACCTCTACCGCCCACGTGCAGGGATTAAAGGCATGCGCCACCATGCCTGGCTGTGTTTTGACTTGGAAAGATTTCCAATATGCAGTGAAAAGTTAAAAACTTAAAGCCCTCCCCCACAATGCATGACCCACAATCTCCATGGGGGTTGATCTGCATCCCCATCAAGGAGGACCTCTTTGTAAAAGGTGCAGGGATGAAGGAAAGGATGGTACCAACAGGTGCTGTTTACATACTAAGTATGTCCATATTTAATAAAAATAAATTTAGAAAAACAATGGGAAGCTGGGCATGGTGGTGCATGCCTTTAATCCCAGCACTTGGGAGGCAGAGGTAGGAGGATCGCCGTGAGTTTGAGGCCACCCTGAGACTACATAGTGAATTCCAGGTCAGCCTGAGCTAAAGTGAAACCCTACCTTGAAAAACCAAAAAATTAAAATTAAAAAAGGGGGGCTGGAGAGATGGGTTAGTAGTTAAGGTGCTTGACTGTGAAACCTAAGAACTCATGTTCGAATGTCCAGGTACCGTGTAGCAAGACACACAGTGACACAAGTGCAGTGTTGCACATGTGACACAAACGGGTGCATGCATTTGGAGTTCATTCACAGCAGCTGAAGGCCCTGGTGCATACATTCTCTCTGTGTGTCTCTCTCTCAAAGTAAGTAAAAAAAAAAGGGGGGGGGACTGGAGACATGGCTTAGTAGTCAAGGTGCTTGCCTGAAAACCTAAGGACCCAGGTTCAATTCCCCAGTACCCAAGTAAGCCAGATGCATAAGGTGGCGCATGCATCTGGAGTTTATTTGCAGTGAATAGAGGCCCTGTCATGCCCATTCTCCATCTGCCTCTCTGTCTCTGTCTCTCTCTCTCTCTCTAATAAATAAAATGAAATAAATGTTTAAAAAAAAAATAAAAGAATGAAAGCCCTGGCATAGTGTATATAAAATGATAAATGTTTTATTAAAAGTGATATATCTGGGGCTGGAAAAATGGCTTAGTGATTAAGGAGCTTGCCTACAAAGCCAAAAGATCTAGGTTCAATTCCCCAGTACCCATGTAAAGTCAGATACACAGGGTAGTGCATGCATTTGGAGTTTTTAGTGGCTGGAGGCTCTGGTTTGCCCATTCTTTATCTACCTCTCTTCCTCTCTCGCTCTCTCTCTCTCTCTAATAAATAAATAATTTTTATTAGTTTTGTACTCAGTGAATACAATCAAGTTGATACCATTGTTAGCCTCCTCCCTATTCTTCCCCCTCCACAGGGACCCTTCTTGTTGGGGTACATGGTCATGCATTGTGAAGTTAGCCATCAGTAATGGATAGGAGGAAATGTCTCTGTGTATCATGACCCAACGTGTGGCTCTGACATTCTTTCCATCCCCTCTTCCCCAAATTTCCCTGAGCCATGTTGGGTTCATTTTAGATCTGCTTCAGTGATGAGGTCTTGGGAGCCTCTGTGTCTCTGGATATTTAGTTTGGTAGGGGTTGATTGTTCTCTGTGTCTATCTCCTTCACCCTTGTGCTGGTACCAGTTTCACGAAGAAAACAGCACTCTTGCTTGTTTCCCCAATTATTCTTAGTTTCAGCTGGGGTCCTTTTGAGGTATGATGGGGTGGTTCTCTCATTAGGATCTGTGTGTATCTGAAAAAGAGAAGCAGATTCTCTGAGAGAGAGTAAAGTTAGCACTAGATAAATGGGATATCCATTATTTTTAGAGAGAATTTAATAGGTGTAGGTCCTCTTCTAGCCCATGATTGGTGAAAGCTTGATAATGGAGAGCGGGCTCATTTTTGAATATGGTTCTGACTTGTTTCCCAGCTCCAGCTATGGGTTCCAATCCACTGAGAAGATCAGTTAGCCAGATGAAGAGCAGTTTGTTTCCCACCCTGGCTGTGTGCCACTATTGCACTTGTGTGAGGATCATGACAGGTTATTTGCTGCTAAGTAGGTTAGACCATGAGTTGCTTGGACAGATATTGGTCAATTTCTCCCAGTTGCTCCTGTAGCACCTTCTGGTACTAGACGTGCTAACTGTCTGGGGACTGACTCTCTTCCAGCTTCCAGCCATGTCACTCCTTGTTACGAGCCAACACCAGCAGTAGGGTCTTACCACTAACCTTTGGTGGGTCATCAAGTACTCTGACAGAAATCTGTCTTCTTAAGGGAAACCTTGTAGGAAATATATTTTTAAAGATTTGTATGTTTGTATATGAAAATTAATATGGGTATAAATATAAGTCGGGATATTGTGTGGGGCAGTGAAAGCAAAAGATTAATTAAGCACATGTGTTAATTTTAACAAAATCAGATCTAAAGAAAGCTCAGAGTAAAGAAGCAAATTTTTCCATAGAGTGAATGTATTCAGTGCTGCATAGTATATTTCTTGCAAGGTGGAAGGCTTCAAGGCAAAGGGACTGGCTAGCTTCTAAATAAAATAGAGATGTCCAGTTAAATTTGAATTTAAGCAATGATAAATAATGAATAGGTTCTAGTATAAATATGTCCTTGAAATTTATACTAAAAAATTATTGGTTGTTTGTCTGACATTTAAATTTAACTGAGCATTCTTTATTTTTATTAGCTATATCAGGCAACCTAGAAATAGCCAGAAATACGACTTTGTCATCATAGGAGGAACTGATCCCTGAAGAAGGATTTCTCATCCTCAAAAGTGACAAGAGATGGGTGTATAAACCTGATGGCCTCCTGCCAGAGTGCCTGCTTAACTCCGATGGAAGTCACTTCTGTGCTAGATGCTAGCCATGTACCATCTCATCTAATATGCATAAGACCCCAAGAAGGACTGTGGAAAACAGCTTTCCTCAGGATCAATGGCAGCTAGGCCAGAATGCACATCTAGATGGTCAGACTCAGAGTTTGCTCTCTTTGTTCTTTTCTCTGCTAGGTTTAATAACTTAAAAGGTCATTTCCCATGAGGAAAAAAAAAAAAAAACAAGTTTCAAAGAGACACAAAGAGAAAGGGCTGCCTTAGCCTGGAACAGTGGCTCATGCCTATAATCCCAGCACTCCAGACTGAGTCAGGAAGACAGCAAATTCAAGGCCAGCCTGGAGTATGTGACAAGACCTGGTGTAAAAACAAAATGAAATATAACAAGCAATGTCTAGATGGAGAGGGTTGAGTGAGGATCCTGTTTCTTAGGTCTTACCCCTCTGGTCTCTCACTGTGCCTTCTTCTGAGTACCCATGCACACAGATCCTCCAACCTGGAGTCACTTCAAGAACTCTGTGCTTAAAATGATGTTTCCTTCCAAACAAAGTGTTGCTCCACGAACAGAATGGGTCTCTCATCAGTATTTGTGGAATAGATGAATGGATGTATAAATGAATGATCAAATGACTGAACTCTTTTAATGCATGTGGCAGAGGGGCACTAACCTTCATAGCTTCCCATCAACTACAATTGCTAGGATTACACTCAAGACCTTCCTCCTTTAACTTTGCCTCCTACACAACCCTTTAACAAACATCTCAGTGGGGCATGTTTTCAGACTTGTCTTCGAATTGTTCTTGCTACTGTCACTTTCTAAAAACCCTCCTTCATCCCCACTTTGTCCCACACAGAAATCCCTTCCTGCTATTACCACTACTGCCAAGTCTTTACGTTGTCACTTCAGTTTTAACCCCAAATGGTGAGAAACTTGAACCTTAGACTTCCCACTGTCCCCACAGCTCTACATACAATATTATGTTTTATTTGACATTATAAAATAGAGCATTTCCTAATGAATTAAAAACTCTCATGAACAGGTAGCTAAACGTTAGACCCTCTTGTGTGTATACCTTAGGTTACATGATTGTTTTGTTTTAATCTGGTTTCTCTTTCAACAAAGCAAAATAGATTTTTCTCTTAAAAAACTTTTGTACACATTTTTTAGGGTACCTCTTTACAAGTAGAATTTCTGAAATGAAATACCAGATTGCATCTAAAACTTCAGAAATGGGGCTGGAGAGCTGGCTTAGTGGTTAAGGTGTTTGTCTGGAAAGCCAAAGGACCCAGGTTCAATTCTCTAGGACTCAGTAAAGCCAGATGCACAAGGTGGTGCATGAGTTTGTTTGCAGTGCATAGAGACCCTGATGCACCCATTTCTTTCTATATATCTGCCTCTTTCTCTCTCTCTCTCTTTTCTCTCTCTCTCTCAAATAAATAAAAAAATTAAAAATAAAAGCTCTGAAACATACTGCCAAATTGCTTTCTTGAAATATTATAAGAGATTTAAAACCCAACAGCACTAGAAATATGAGGATCTGTTTCACCATACCACACCTACATAGGCGTTTGTTGACTCTTGCATCCTTTATTACTTTTAAACACACAAAATTAGCATGCCATTTAATGTGCATTATTTTTGTTTACAGTGAAAATAGACATTTAGATGTGTGTATTTGCTGTTTGTATCTTCTGTCATTGTATGCTAATAACCTTTGTCTAATCTTTATTAGAATACTATTGTATTTCTCAATAACTTGTAGGAGCACCTTAAAAGTAATGATAAATATGTTTGAGTAGATGGTTCCAGCTTATTGATTATTTATATGGTATTTTAAATTATTTCAGTGATTTTAGGTGTTTATGATGTTAAACCCATGTTTTATGGGGTTTGTTTAATTTATTTTGTGGTTAAAATTTCATTTTCCATCACCCTGCTGTTTGGTAGATTTATAATTAAAAAACTGCAATAGTTGTTTCAAAAGCATGTAAAACTTTAAGCACCATAATAGGATATATTAACTTTCCCTCAAGTAATTCAAATCCAGGTCTCTGGCCATAATTCCCAGCCAGTGTGTGTCTTAGATAATATTTACTTGAATATCTCACAGAAAGCCCTCCAATTCCTTCTGCAAATGGACATACTCATCCATATCAAGGCTCAGTAACTTACTCCTCTCTGTTGTTAGGGTCTCTGATTTTCAACATCTTATTGCAATAAAACATTCCACCACTCATATATACCATTATGACATATATAACATACACACAAACATATATATATATATATATATATATATATATACACACTTTGAGATGGCCAAGTTTGTTGAAACCTAAACATTCTTAGGAAAGAAATCAAGCATCTTAATAATTCAAAACTTTTAAAATGGTTTAAGATAGTACAGCTCTAACTCTGCCCTTTCTCCCTTCAATAAGCAAATACTAAGGTATAACTGAGAGTGGTGTTTATAGAGAGAAAATGCCAAGCCAAGCCAATTTTCTATTCTCCAAAAGTAAATATTTGCAGGTTATGGTACAGAGACTATTATTAATAACTGATTAGTTATGGTACAACACTTCAAAATGACACCATAACTGTAGGCCAGACCAAAAGTAAATCATTATAAAGATGCAGGCACAAAACTGAGGTCAGAGTTTGCCCTGGTCTGTTGTTAGAGGCTTTGAAAATAATTGAGAAATTTAGAGAAGTTATCGACAACCACCAGGGCTATGACAGATGATCAATTACATTTTAAATATCAGGAGCAATATGGTTAGGAGCTTTGTGTGATAAAAAGCTACCATAGTTACTTGCTTTGTTTTATCCCTTTGTGTAGAATTTACAGCTCAGGAAAGCTCTATTGTGTGAAATGCTTGATTTTGGGTAAGTAAGTAAAGTGTATGTGTCTTGTGTATTCACACAGAGGGAAGCAACATCCACAGAGCTCTGTATCCCTGGGAACTTTTGTGTCTGAAAAATAACTGAGAGTACAGGGCTTGACATTTGGGAGTTAGCGCTTAATGAGATAAGAGTTTAATGCTCATTGCCGCTACTTCTCCCAACTGTCTGTTATCTGTGTTGCCATCCCATTTTCCAGATGAGAGTGCTGAGCCTCCAAGGTATCGGTGGTCTTTCACACAAGGAAGAATTTGAAAAAATACAGAATCCAAACCTCACTCTTTGCACTCTCCATCCTGCTACATAGCAATTTACCTCTCAGAGCCATTTTATAGTTTATATCTTTACTAAAAATTAGTCTAGCTCAATAAGTGAGGAAGTTATATTTTAGAAAAGTCAATATTATAGAAAAAAGTATCCATGCCAAGGACCTTTGGGAAAATTTCTGGACCCATACTTATAGTGCTTAGAAAAAGGGATGAATGGACTCATCTAACTCATCTCTGCTAATCTCTCTCATAGATCTTGGCACATCTTACTGTAAGTTACTTACAGTATCTTTACCAAGCGACTTTCTCCTTAAAGTTCAGTGTAAGAGAAGACAGCCTTCTCACTACATAATCATTAAGGTGTCAGTTCATGGATCTTCCCACAGCTCTACCATTCACTTATTAGCAGGTTTAGAATCTAATCCCCTTATGCTTCCTCCTGCACTATTTGACCAATAAACAGTGTATAATTTGTGAATGAGAGGAGGCATACTTTTAAGATTAAGAAACAATTTTATGGGCCTATGAAAATGGTTCAGTGGGTAAAGTACTTGCGAAACAAGCATGAGGAATTGAGTTTGGAGCCTCAATATCCACATGAAAACCACTCCCAGTGCTAGCAAAGCAGAAACAAGGAATCTCTGGGGCTCACTGGTCCCGTCTTTATGAATAAGTGAGCTCTAGGTTTAGTGTGAGACATTTTCTGAAAAAAAAATATTGTCAAAAGCAACTAAGGAAGACACCATTATTACACTCTGGCCTCTACATACATATGCATAGGTGTGTACAAGCACTCTGATATACATACACACACACAAACACACACACACATACACACACACAAATAGGCTTGCACACCACACACATACACATGCCAAAAAAAGGGTTTTTTTTTCACATTATATCAGGGATACTAGATGCTTAGACATTGAGCCCTTTGTGTCCTTGATGCCATCCCTGATGTCATTAAGAATTGTGTCCACTTTAAAAAAATATTTTATTTATTTATTTAGGAGAAGAATACAAATGAGAGAGAGAGAGAGAGAGAGAGAGAGAGAGAAAATGGGTGCACTAGGGCCTCTAGCCACTGAAAACAAACTCAAAGATACATGCTCTGCCTTGTGCATCTGGCTTACATGGGTCCTGGAGATTCAAACCTGAGTCCTTAGGCTTTGCAGGCAAGTGCCTTAGCCACTAAGCCATCTCTCCAGTCTAATTGTGTCCTCTTAATACATAGAACTGGGCAGAATTTCCCAATGAGGCAGCCACAGAAGGCTACAGTAGGATGATAGTTGAAAAATCCGAATATATTTCAGTTTGACCCATATCAATCTACTTGATAGAGATTCATGCTCAGTGGCCGACAAACACAGAACCCAAACCTTCCCTACTGTAATATTATACTCTTTCTTTTCATTCAGCTCAACAACAGAGAATAAAAAGTACTGATTATTTTTTTCTTACCTCTTCTCATTTTCTATGGGAGGGATTTATTCATACACCATTGCATTCAAGAAAACAACTATAAATGAAGGTTGGTCTTGATCCTCTAGGAGTTCATACTCTAGAGAAAGAAAGTGCCCTTTAAACCTAACATGACAGCACGATTAGGTGAGGCCCCTGACAGAGACAGCTTGAGGACTTTGTTGGGCAGTTGAAAAACTCAATAAACTGTTATCTGCCACTAAGAAAAAGGGAGTCATATTCTTTTGATCTCATACCTTCAGGTGCCACATAGATGAAGGGTATTCATACACACAGTCATCCTTATCACTCTTAAACATTGTTACCTCTGCTATCCAACCTAGACTAGACATGAGGCATTTATATCAGGTGCAAAATTTAAAGAGGTTGCAAACAAAACTCAGTACTTAGGATAGTAACACTTTAATACAATATCTAAAAATATTAATCAAAAAGAACAACACTAAGCAAAATATCAAAATGTGGAAGGCAGCATTGGTCTGGTACTAGTCCTCAGTTATGGTGAGACCACATGGAGGTCCAAGTTTTGCCAGTTTCTCTGATGAGTATATCTACCTGCAGTGAGCTGAAAGTAGGTGAAATAAGCAAATGAAGTGTCTATTTTATTTTCACTCTTAATTACAAGCAAGATATCTGACCTAAGCATTAGCAGGAAGGTAAGGTGGGAGTTGGCTGTTGATTTTTGTTATTCAACAAATGTCACAAAGGAACCATCAAGGAAGTTCAGTTGCCTGCACTTTGACAGCAGCCTTTAATAATGAACCCAGACTGTAACTTGTAGACATCTGGGGAGCAATATTTGGTAGGACTTCTCTCTGAGTCTCTGTAATTAAGCAGACTTCTTGAGTGACCCTCTGTGAATGTACACCTTTCCTTTATGCCACCGGCTGATGAATTTTCATTCATTATCTTCATTCATACTATCAGTGTCTCATAGAGAATCCAATTAAGGTAACTAGTCCTGTTCTGGTAGAGTGGGTTTTTTTAAATCTCTACTACACAGATCATTCCTGAAGAACAAGATGCCTGATCCTGTCAAATGGTCTCAGCTGCTCTGGCTATGTAGAGGGCTGAGTTGGGGTGGAGTCAAGTGGGCAGGCAGGAGCAGATTTTCTGAGTAGGGTGTACAGCATGCCTTTCTCTCCAGTATACTGTAATTGTGCATTAGCAATTAAAATGCCAAGGAAGCAGAGCAAATAGCAAATGCTAATAGGGTTCAGAGAAGAGAGAGATCACCAAGGGCCAGGGTTGTGTTAATTATATGCTACAAGAGTCTGCAATTATAAACTCATACATGAGCAAATAAATACTGATGGCTCAGCAGATGGGACCAGGAAGCTACTTATCTGTGGCCCCTTATAAGTAGATGGCAGGATAAATGATTTGTTTATAAATTCACTTAGAGGTTTCAGTAGTATCTTCAGCTACCCCCTCCTTTCTTGAGAACATCCACAGAATAAAGAGAAGCAGTTAGCACCTTGGTCGTCTTTCCCTCATCATTACGGTTTGACCCTGGATGCTTATAATGGGATAAGCAGTCTCTTCCTTTGTGACTGGTTGATTCACACTGCAGAAATTAGTGGGAAGTGGTGGTGACATCATTTTTAGCCACCCAGATCACAGTGACAGTGGTTGGAATTTTTTTTTTTTTCTGTCTATCTGCAGAAGTCTCAGAGGATGTAACTTTAGGGAAGGATGAAGATGCTGCCTACCAGTATAAAGCCTCTGTAGTCCAAGGCTGGGACAGCTTTGAGTAGCATGAAGCCCGTGAGAGAATCTTACAGAAACTATAGGCAGGCATTGTGGGCCAGACTATAACACATGGAATCCATCCTCCAGAGGGCAGATGAATCCTGTACTCCAAGCACTTAAAGCCTTTCTTTCAGTTCCTAATTGACGACACTGGGCTTTCAGTCTTTCTGTATAACCAGTGAAAAATAATACTGGTCTTAAAAGTTTAGACCAGGCTAGAGAGATGGCTCAGCGCTAAAGGTGCTTGCCTGCAAAGCTTAATGACCTAGGTTCAATTCCCCAGGGCCCGCGTAAAGCCAGATGTACAAAGTTTGTTTACAGTGGCTAGAGGCCCTAGCACACCCATTCTCTCCCTCTCTCTCTCTCTTCCCCTCCCTCCCTCCCTCCCTGCATATAAAAAAAAAAGTTTATACCTAACTAAGAAATTCTGAATAAATTATAGCTTCCTTGAAAGAGCCTAGTGCCTTTTTCTTTGTTTCTCTCAGTAAAAAAAAAAAAAAAAAGGAAAATTCACCAGGTGTGGTGGCACATGCCTTTAATCCCAGCACTTGAGAGACAGAGGAAGGGAGATTGCCATGAGTTCGAGGCCACCCTAAAAATACAGAGTGAATACCAGGTCCGGTCAGCCTGGGCTAGAGTGAGACCCTACCTCGAAAAACCAAAAAAAAAAAAATTGTGAAATCTATCTCTTTATTCAATAAATATCCATCCAATTCCCACTATGTATGTTCCTATGTTCAGAGCATAGCTTATGTAGTACTTACTCCATGTTGTACCATGTTCTATCTGGAATCTACATATCAGAATCCTGGCACTGTTAAAACAAAGCTACGAATCTCAAATGTGAACCCCACTTGTATGCCATATTGGAAGGAGATTCTCACTGCCAGTGTTTCCTTTGCTGTTTGCTTTATAAGAGGATTTCATCAAGTATGTCAACTATGCTGTAGTATCTTGACTTTTTTTAAATCAACTCCTCTCCAGAGATATCAGGTGTTCTTACAATCAAGAAACAAATCCTGAGTCAGATATACCTAGTCTTTAGCGAACTGCCATATGAAAGTAATACATAAATACGGATGGAATGAATGAAAGACTAAAAGATCAGGAAAATGAATCTGTCACCTTTGTAACTATATTTCTTCAGTGGTAAGACTTTTAATGATAAGCAATTAAGCATAGCTAAGTAATTAACCAATGAAAGAATTCAAAGTGTAACTATAAGCAAAGAATAAAGACCTGTTTATAAAACCCCAAAGTACTGAAGCTTGACTGTAATACCAAATCTGCTAGATACTGGAATTGCATAATAAATTATAGCTGTACAATATTTTTTAAAGATACAGGTAAAAGTTTAAAGAGTTTAGCACTGGACAATGTACAAAAACTCATTTTCATCAGTTTGAATATAGTGTAGTGTTGAGAGAATGAAACATTTTCATTTACTTCATTTGAATATAATACAGCTAGGATTTTTAAATAGCAGAGATTGTCCAGTTTTCTCTCTAAATATGGTATTACTAAGGTAAAAGGGATGGAAAAAAATAACATTTTTTTGGCCTATATAGTCAACATCAGAGCAGGAATTGAATCAGCCCTCCTGAGCAGAAAATGCAACGCTACTAAAGTGACACCATCATGGAACTGTTTTATGGCCCAAAGAAGTCATTAGTTCCTTTCTTCTGTGGTCCTCTCCTGCAATTTAGATCAGATTCCATTTTATGTACAATAATATTTTAATATAAGACTCAATGAGTTCTCTATAAAGTTATAGACTCTAAATTATATATTAAGAAAATACCATAAATATATTTTCCTGTGTATAGAGATGTTAAATGAAGTTAAAATGTGATTAAATGTTAGTCCTGTGGTAGGCCCTATATCTATAGTTATTTCTTTGTATGAAATCTGCAGTCTTAGACTGGGGAGATGTCTTAGTGGTTCAGGTGCTTGCCTGCAGAGTCTAACAACCCAGGTTTGATTCCCCAGTACCCACATAAAGCCAGATGCACATAGTGGCACATGTGTTTGGGGTTCATTTGCTGTGGCTGGAGGCCCTGGAGCACCCATTCTCTCTGTTTCTCTAGTCTATCTCTCTCTGCTTGCAATAAATAAAAAAATAATATATTTTTTAAAATCTTTAGTCTTAAAGTTTGTAGAAATGCATCTTGATACTAGATTCTGTTTATATACCAAAAAAAATGATACTGTCTTCAACTAGGTAGTGTGGTTTTATCTCATACAAGTGAGATCCAACGGCAGTATAATGTCCCTCTATATCACCAGTGATATCCCACAGCCTGTTCCTTTATGCCCCATTGTCTATTGTTTTCTTTCTTCTTCTATGCTTTATCATGGTCCTAGGTGACCACTGACATACCACCCATCACATCACGTATGAGTCTTGGGTCAGCAGAGGAAGGAAGCAGGAAGGTCCCACCTAAACCAACTTCCCTCTAAGCAGCTATTCCACAAAACTCTTCTGCTCAAATCACATTGGACTGAATGCCTGCATTTGTTGTTGTTGTTGCTGTTGTTGTTAAATGAAACCTTATCTAGTCACAAGTGAAGCTAAGGATCAAGTCTTTATTATATGAAACATAACCAGTGGAAAATACGGTTTCTGCTAAGACATGGTGAATAAATGGCATTGGTTTGGGTTTTACTTTTACATAAGGTGAAATGCTGCTAACTGCACAGTTGTTCCTTCTGTATGCTAACCTTCCATCTTTCTCTCCCTCTTGTATCACCAGGCCTCCGGAACCTGTTTACAGCACTGTGAACAAACTGTGTGATAAGCCTGCTTCTCCCAGGCACTATTCCCCTGTTGAGTGTGACAAAAGCTTCCTTCTCTCAGCTCCCTACCCCCACTACCACCTAGGCCTGCTCCCTGACTCTGAGATGACCAGGTACTGCATGTGCTTCTTCACTTCATCGTCTCCAGTTGCATGTGCTTCCACCAGGATGAATGAATAGTATCTGCCTCAGCTCACTTTGCTTACACTCAACATCTTCTCCAGTGGAGAGATGTTCTGTTTCTGTGGTGCAATGGGAGAAATGAAGAACATTGCCTTTTCTTCCTGCTGTGATCGAACATGATCACATGGAGTTTCACGTGTTCTTGATCCCATCCATTTTATTAAAGTGTCAACTATATTGATCCACCATCACTTCCCCCATACAGAAGGATGAAAGAGAAGACTTATTGAGTATTTTTGAGTAATACTTAATAAATCTTCACTAATCTTCAGAAAAAAGCTTAGCCTAAGACCTAGACATTATTATTATTGCCATCATTTAACATTTTAACTAAAATATTAAATTAATATTACTACTTAACTGGCTCCTTGAGGGCATTAATAACTTTTCTAAAACTATAAAATTAATTGATTTTCACTAACCACTATATTTACATTGTATCACTGTGCTAGATTTTACACATATTGCCTTGTTTACCTAACCCCATCTGGTATAAAGATACAAAGGTTAAATAAAGGTTAAGGCATTTCCCTCAGTGTGATCTTGCCAACAAATGTGTCATCTAAATTTTACCTTAAAATGTTCTGAGTTTTTCCATAAAATTTTTGTGAGCAAATTCTTCTGTGCCTAAATACTGGACATGAACCTCATTAACATACTAAAGCATATGTATGATAAATGAAAGACCTGTTTTGACATAGTAGACAAAATAAGAGAGGAGAGTAATAGAAAATAGAATATGTGATCCATGAGGCACTTCTAGTTTAGGCTAGAGAGCCCAGTCATCATGTTCCTACAAAGAATAGGTTGTTTATTTGGTTAAATTTTTGGACTTAATATCTATATATTGTTAAGGCTAAAAATATAGATTTTTTAGAATGTTTCAAAGTAAACATGAATATACCAAAAGGATCTTCATAGAATATCAACCTTTTGTTTTTGTTTTTTCAAAGTAGGGTCTCACTATAGCGAAGGCTAACCTGAAACTCACTTTGTAGTCCCAGGTTGGCCTTGGACTCACTTCTGCCTCCTGAGTGCTGAAATTAAAGGCATGCTCCACCAAGCCTAGGGAATATCAACTTTTAGTTTACAAATAATTAGCTTAGTAGTCATTTATGGTTTCTGTGAGGGAATTCAAAATAAATTTTAAGTTATTCTAACATCTCTAGAAATAAGTTTTAAGGTTTTGATTAATCAGTTGGAACAATTTTATTTATTTGCAACAATTTAATTTAGTGTTTCATAATGCTTTATAAGTATTAATTATATTCTACCTTTATTAAAATTCATAAAAATGAACTCTTGTTGAAGTAAACTATACCATTTTAATGCTGAGAGCCCAGGTAACACAGTCACAGGGAGGTGAGAGGCAGCACACATCTACAGTAACGACGTCCCAGTAGCCATGCTTCTAGAGTCATCTATACACAGGGCAGCTCATCTTCACTGAGCTCTTCCTCTATGCCAGGTATCATATTAAAACTCTTCTTATGAATACTTTTTGTCAATCCTCAGAATCCCTTCATGAACTAAATGTGCTCATGACCTTTGTTTTATAAATGAGGAAGTTGGAACTTGAGAAGTTACATTATTTGTTCAAGATCACCACTAATAAATGGCAGAGTTGTGGTTCAAATCCAGGTGACAGCTGACCTGGGCAGAGTATTAGTCTTACATCTGCACAGGTGCGATGACAGAGACAATTTTGCTAAAGTGAAATTTTTTTCCACTCATTTGTCTTTATCCTTTTCTTTATTATTTTCCTCATCTCCATTCCCCTGGCTAAACATCAGTTGTTTAAGTCACTCTCCTCTTTCAATGGATGTGAATGTTGCATTGGTTTCTTTCCACCCCACAAGGGTTATTGAGTCATCCCTTTTTAAAATCTCACCAATGAACAGGGAGAAGTGGTCTAACTTTGGGATGGACCTTCCAGATTTGGTTCTTTTCAGTCCTCTCTCTGTGACCTCTATTATAAAGACCACATGTCTTATTACTTATTCTTTTGTCAAATTAAAACACATAATGCTTTACTTGTCTTTTTCAAATTATATTCCCTCAGTGATTCTGATCTACATCATTCTCAATCCGACATTCATCATCCCCACAACTTTGGGAATTCAATTTATATTATTAATTCTATCTCCTTTCCCCTTCTTTCTCTTTTCTTTCTACTATCTTCTGCTTTATCTTATCCCTCTAGGAAAAAGTCATACACATTCACATGTATGCACTCATTTTAAAGGCCTTGTCACCAATACACTAATATTAAAGCTCATGGTTCACCCCACTTGGCTACCCTTTCATAATTTTCCACCTCAGTAAATGACATCTACCCCTGGCTCTGCTTCTCAAGACAAAATACCAAGAACCCTTCTCAACACCTTATTCTTTGTCTCCTCCCTCACTGAGTCCATCTTCAATTTCTGTTGAAGTTCAACCCCAAAGTAACTTCTCAAGTGTGTTACTCCCCTCTGTATTTGTTTCCGCCATGAGTTAAAGCCCATTGTTTCCCACGTGCAATAGCCTCCTCATTGATGCCATCACTTCCCCTGCTGGCCTCCTCTCTTGTTCAGAATGCAGCCAAAGTGATTTGTCCTAATGCAGATCAAATCTCTTCTTTTGCATTAGAATAAAATGCAAAGACATGAATGAACATGGCACACAGGCTTTGCATGATCTAGCACCTGCCTCTTGAACATCTCATCTTGCTCCTCTTTGTGCTGACCACATGATTCACACTGGTGTACTTTGTATTCACAAAATGCATTCAGTCTCTTCTTGTCTCAAGTGCTTCACGTGTGCTTTTCCTATGAAGTGAAAAGCTCTTTCTACACTGCCTAGTTAACCTCTGGTCATCTTAGAGCTAAGTTTAAACTGCACTTGGTCAGAGAAGCTCTCCGAAAGAGAAAAGTAAAAACTCAAATTCTCTATTATGTAATATAAACTCTACAATTGTGCATTTGTTTATATAATTTCCAGATGAAGTGCTCGCTGTGCACTGTTAGCTCAGTGAATGGAATCATGTCTATTGTGTGCGGTGCTATATCCGCAACATTGTAACACAGTGCTTAGTACACCAGAAGCTCAAAATTGCTTAGTGAATAGGTAAACATAGAAATAAGATATGTAGATAAGAAAACTGATATATGTCTAGCACAGGTCATAACTCAAGCTCTGTTTCACCCGGTGCTTAGTAAGTAGATAAACCTATTCCATGAGTGATCAAATCTATGCATGGAAACTAATAACAATGAAACAGAATTCACTTGGTACTGCACTCTTACCTAAATTATTTTGGTGATTAGTGTACACATTATAGATCCATTAGGCAACTGTGGATTTTTCATGAAGACTGAATGTTTTGCATCAGAAATTAGTTCTTTCTTCTCCAGTGGGAAATAACCTCTCTAAATAGATGTTTATTGAAATGCAGCCAGTAGCTCCTGAGAATGAATCAGAAATTACGGCTCCATTTATTGTACCATCTCTTGCTTTTTCCACCATACCCCTGAACAACTCAGAATCTATTGTAGATAAGAATGCAGCTAGGCCAGCCCTTATCTAGTGCTCACAGTGCTGAGGAACACAGTCCACTATCTTCACTGGTTTATGTCTCATTTCTACTCGTGGTGAAATGAAAATATTGTGGAATCTTCTGCCTTAAAAAAAGAACATTGCAAGAATGCAACTATTAATTCTTTCAACCAAGATTTATCAAGTACCAACCGAAGGCAGATACTATGCTTTGACAATGTTTTACAAAGGCACATGATGAAAAGGCCAGCTGAAACTTAAAAAAAAACAATATTTGAACTTTAAGTCATAGTAAATGACAAAGGGTATCTTTAGGACAATTAAGAATTTTCAGAGTGCATTTTAAAAGTATGCACATATTGGTACAGTGCTCCACCTCCCAAAGGCTCCACCAGCTGGAGATTGAACATAGCAAACACATGAGGCTACTGGGGACACTATATTCAAACACAACAGATACTTTCAGTCATAGATGAGAATACAGTCAAAGGACTTTTGGATACCAGGCATTATCCTGGAGACTTGGGATTCAAAAGTGAGTGAGATATATTCTTCTTCCTTAAACTGTTCAAAAACACAAATAGTTACTTATTCACTATTTAACATGTATCTGCTGAAAGGTCTCTTCCTGTAATGTGCCTAAACTCTGTAACTGTTAAAAGAAAAACTTTAAGCAAATTAAGTATAAGTGATTGTTTGAACAGAGAGCCGTCGACGTCAGGTGGCACTCAGATCAGAAGAGGTTTAGAGTGCCTCACCCAGTAGCAGGAGCAGTGAAGACAGCCTGAGCGCAGAAGCAAGGAGACATCACTGAATTGGCTACGCCCAGGCATCTGCTTTAACGCGCATGGGATGAAGAGTTCTCTGCTGGTGATTGTCTTAAACTCGTCTACTTCTTATACTACTAAGTTAGATTTTAGTCTGTTCATTTATTATTAGGCTAAATTCAGGCAGGAATTCAGAAGATCGAGACAACCACAAGTCAATGCCCTCTGGCTCATTTTTTTTTTTTTTTAAACATAGCTAAAATCATCTTAGTACATGAAGTAGTGATGGAAGCAGCCATGGACTTGGGCTCTGCAGAGATGTGATTATACGAGCAGGAATTCCTCCTTCCCCATCTTGTTTCACCAATTCCTGATCATTTATAAGTGGCATTATCTTCTTATAAGAAGATATAGCTTCATCTTCTCATACATCTATCTAACTGGTCTCTTCAGGGCTCAGAGAACCCACACCTGTAGTGTATTAAGATTAGTGTTAGAAGCCCAAAACTACTCCACATTTTGAGCCAAAAAAAATGAAAACTTTATCTCACATGACGTCTTCAATCATGTGCCAGTTATGATGGCTTATTTTTGGCAAGCTTTCTCTCCTTTGAAAATAACGGAAAATATACCTGAACCTGTAATGTTTCATCTTCATGAATATCTGTAAATCTAAACATCAAATATTAATTCAGGAGATAATCTGTAATAAAAGTTAATATGGGCCTATAAAGATAAGCAGAGGAAGAATCAGATCACTTTCTGTTTTTCTTAAAATCATCAGGAAGATACTCATCACTCAGATCAAGAAAGAAATACATTCTAAGTAAAAGAATGTCTAATGGTGTGTCAAAGCCAAGTGCATTATGGGACAACCAGAAGCTCAGTGTAGCTTTGGGTAGGTGACCAAATTGGAGATACAGGTAGCTACAGATCATAGACTTGCTTGTCAGGCTGGAGATATCAGACCTTACCCTATAGTTGATATGAAAGTGTTGAATAGTTTTAATGCTGCACCATATCTGACATACACTTTTAAAGAGATTGCTCTGTCCATTGTGTAGAAAGCACAGAAAGCAAGGAAATGAGTGAGTAATATATGTTCATAAAGTTGTGTTTGAAATCTTATACTGACCAGAGGTTGTCAAGGTAGACACAAATATATCCTAATTATGTCTGTTGAATAATTAGTAATTAGTAATTTGTAATTAGTAATAATTAGTAATTGACTCAAGGGAAGGATGGATTTTCTGACTTGCTATATTTAGTAGGCGCTTATCACACTGCATCTTGGAGAGGGTGAACACTCTCGTCTGTGATAAATGCACTTTAAAAGTTCCCTAGAACAGGGCTGGAGAGATGGCTTAGCAGTTAAGCACTTGCCTGTGAAGCCTAAGGAACCCAGTTTAAGGGTCAATTCCCCAGGACCCATGTTAGCCAGATGCACAAGGGTTGGAGTTCGTTTGCAGTGGCTGGAGGCCCTGGTGCGTGCATTCTCTCTCTGCCTCTTTCTCCCTCTGTCTGTCACTCTGAAATAAATAAATAAAAATAATTAAACATTTTTTAAGTTCCCTAGAAGAGAATGAAATGTTATGTGTATGTATAAAAAT
Organism: Dipus sagitta; assembly: GCA_036346955.1. Classification (NCBI taxonomy): domain Eukaryota; kingdom Metazoa; phylum Chordata; class Mammalia; order Rodentia; family Dipodidae; genus Dipus; species Dipus sagitta. Next base: position 169,131,846 of record CM070772.1, on the reverse strand, counting down.
GTCACAGTATATCCATATTTTGCACAATTACTACATACTAGTTTAAAAAAAAAGATTTTTAAGACATTGAAAAGGAAGAGAAGCAAAGTCAGTTGGATTTCTTATTTGGGAGAGTGGCAATGTTATGTTGCAGAGAAACAAATACTTATGCCCAAAATGCTTAGGCTCAAGTCCTTCCTTTGGCCAATCCAGTCACACATATTTTAGCTAAACATTTCTCTCTCTGAGCTCAAATTTGCTCATGTGGAAAATAACCACATTTGTGCTGTTCCCCTCCTAAAGTAGTTGTGAAAAACAAGAGCAAATAAGGTTTTCCATCCAGGACCTATCCACCTTAGGCTTTATTTTTTCCACATGCTTGTCATATTTTGAAGCTCTGAACTCATGTTTTTGCTGTATCACTATAACAAATCAAGTGAAAAATGCTTATCTCAAGTGAAAAGTGTGGGTTTTGTTCTATCAAGTTGAAGGTTCTGGGCAGTGCCCAGGGCTTACTCACACGTAAAAGCAGGAACTCCCAGAATGTTAATCTTAATCCAACTCTTTCTGCTTGCCCCAGTGGCTTTCACAGTCCTCCACATCTCGCATCCATCAGCCATCAGCCTATGGATCCTAAAAGGAAAGTAGAGCCTTGTTTCACACCATTTAATCTGAGACCATAATAATACCATTAGAGAAAAACGATGCTTAGCAAATCATTGACCTTCTTATTCCATTAAAAGGCTCATATAATTCCCTTTAAAGGCTCATATAATCTTAAAGAAATCTTAATTTCATTTTTAATTGAAATTAAGAAAGGAAGCCCTGTGGGCATGGCTCATAAGCATAACCCCAAAAGAGTTGGTGCAGCAGCATCTTTTCCAAAGCTCTTCCTGTCTTTGTGAAGTAGGTGCTCATTGCACCTAGTCTGATTAGAGAAAATAGGAAAACTTCACTGGCACTGTGGTGTTGTGGGTTATGAGTTGTGAGAGCAGCAGTCAATCATTGTGTTTGCGGGGAGGAGAGACAACGCCTCTGGATGCTCCCTCCCAACTTGTGCCTCTTAAAATCTTTCCACACCCTCTTCTTCAATGTTCCCTGAACTTTGGCATGTATGTTATAAGTCTACTTTAGTGTTAAGCTCTCAGTAACTTCTGGATTTCTGCTTGGATGTGTTTTTAAAGTCCTCGTTTTCCATTGCCATCACTCTGGCACAGGTTGCCAGGCGCCCATGAGAGCAGCACTCCTGCTTAACTTATCAATTCCTCTGTGGTTTCTCTTAGACCCTTGCTGATGTACAAATTGTGGCTCCTCTGATGCTAGAGTCAGCTATCTTTTCTAGTCATGTTGAAAGATTTTGGTTCTCCCTAGTTATTGCTGCCTCCTATAAAAGAAAAAACCAGAGGCTTCAATGGAGAGTAAGCACAGCTTAGGTCAAAGGGGATACGCATAGTTAGGTGAGAAAGCTGTTGATGGGCGTAACCTCTCTTTTTTTTATTTATTTTTTTTATTTATTTATTTTTTATTAGTCAGTTCTGTATTCAGCAAATACAGTCAGTTTGGTACCATTATTAGGCTCATCCGTGACCTACCCCCTCCCCTTGGCCCCTCCTTGTTGAGGTATATGGGTGATGCATTGTGGAGTTAAACCACAGTTATGGGTAAGCTAAATGTCTCTGCATATCATGACCCAACATGTGACTCTGACATTCTTTCCGCCCCCTCTTCCACAAAATTTCCCTGAGCCATGTTGGGTTCATTTTTGGTCTGCTTCAGTGATGAGGTGTTGGGGGCCTCTGAGGCTCTGGCTCTCTGATTTGGTAGGAGTTGATTTTTCTCTGTGCTGATCTCCTTCCCCCTTGTGCTGGTATCTGGTTCATCAGGAAAACAGCCCCCTTGCTTGTTTCTCCAATTTTTCTTAGTTTCAGCCGGGGCCCTTTTGAGGTATGATGGGGTGGCTCTCTCCTTAGGATCTACATCTATCTGAAAAAGAGAAGCAGATTCTCCAATGGAGAGTAAGTTAGCATCAGGACAAATGAGATAACCCTTACTTTTTTTTATATACATATATAGAGAATTTAATAGGTGTAGGCCCTCTTGTAGCCCACAATTGATGGTAGCTTGATATTGGAGAGTGGGCTTATGTTTGGATCTGGTAACCTCTCTTTTGGCCAAAGACAAGTGGGAACTTCTCACAGACCTTTTGTCCATAGGATTCTGACTTGGTTCCAAGGACAAGCTATGAGCTGCTTCCCACTGAGCCAGTTGCTTAGTCAAATAGAGAGCTACAGCTATACCACTGAGGCCTAATACCTAGAATCTACAAACAACTCAAAAAGCTAAGCAATAAAAATTTAAACAATCTACTCGAAAAATGGAGCATAGAAATAGAGAATTCTCAAAGGAAGAAATAAAAATGCCAAGTACTCATTTCCAGAAATGTTCAACATCCTTAGCCATCAGGGAAAGGGAAATTAAAATAACTATGAGATCCCATTCTTTCTGTTTCTCTCTTCTCTTCTCTCTCTCTCTCTCTCTCTCTCTCTCTCTCCCCTCTTTCTGATTTCAAATAAACATTAAAAATAATTTATGTATTTTTAAATCACAATTAAAATTTTATAGTTTAATGACAAACTCATACTGGTCTACAAGTTCCCACTGACTCTACACAACTCTAGCCAGAAGACTAGGACTTGGAGATTCAGTCAGAGACAAGAAACTTGTTATGACAGATCTGGAATTAACCCAGATTGTTCTTGCTCCAAAGCCCCTGTTCTTGTTTAAACAACTGTCTAAAATAAAACAATTAAATTTCATTGATTTGCTGCCTTCAAAGCAAACTGCCAGTCATGGTGGAACACACCTTTAATTCCAGCACTTGGAAGGCAGAGGTAGGAGGATCACCATGAGTTCAAGACCACCCTGAGACTACATAGTCAATTCCAGGTCACCCTGGACTAGAGTGAGACTCTACCTCAGGGGAAAAAAAATCATGTGGGCTGGGAGGTTTGCTCAGTAGTTAAATTGACTTACATTCAATTTCCCACCACCAAAGTAAAGCCAAATGAAAGGTGGTGTATGCATCTGTGATCCCAAACACCGGGGAGTCCTTAAAGTTGTCCTCTGACCTCCACACATGTGTTGTAGCATTTGAACCCATACACATAAACAAACACAGAAATAAGTGAATAAAAATGTTTTCTTAAACTGTGTCACTAAGATGATATAGAGATTTGCCCATAGTTTTAGGATATCTTTTTAATGTTTTAGTCACAATCTTTCTATTTGTTCTAGCAGGCATCATATTATTAAGTGCCAATAGATAAAAAAACAGGCATAATTCCAAAAGCAGCCTTCTATGGAAGAAAAGGAGCTAGAAAAAAATTCTATGCAAAATCAATATAGAAACAAATTGTAGGCCTCAGAAAGAATGGAAACAATAGCATTAAACCATACATGCATGGTATAGGTATGAACTGAAACTGATAACATTTTCTAAGTGCCTTTATGTGCAGGGGACAGATCCAAACTTATACATGCACCAACTCTTCCATCATTGCAACAACTGAAAGGATAGTTAGGATTATAACAGTTTTATAGAAAAAGTATGGTACCTGGGTTAACATAGACATGAAAAAATGAGGCAAGAACATTGAAATATGACTTTCAAGATGGGTGACACATGCCAGGCTGACCAAAGCTACATACATAGCAAGACTCTGTCAAAATAAATGACTTAAACTTATATTGGTTCCATTAGTGTGGGATGTTGTCTTATAGATAATAAAAAAAGTTGCCTGGCATTGTAGTAATGATGATGATCACAATAACAATAACAACAATGGCCATTATCTTTACCGTCTTATTACCAACACAGCAGCACTTCCCTCAGAATCATTCATTAATTCCCATGACACCCCAGGAAGGTGTTATTATAATACTCATGGTTCAGGTGAACTGAGGACTGATGAACTTTAGGAACATGCCACATAGGTAGGATATGACTAAGTAGGCTGACTCCAGTAGCTGTACTTTCAAATGTGATCAATGAACACATATCGTGTAAATGTAGTCATGCACAATACTCTTTGAATATTGAATTCTACTTGACAAAAGTTTACCTCATTTAACTATTGTCAGATCTCTTTAAATAGTAGTTACATGATAGATGCATAAGTAGGTAGGTAAAAAATAGATCAATAAAAAATAGATCAGATCTGATGATAGATGATAGATAGAAAAGGAAAGAAAGAGAGAGGGAGGCAGGAAGGAAGGAAGGAAGGAAAGAAGGGAGGGAGATAGAGGAAGGGAGGAAAGAAAAAAGATAATATATCTGGTGTTGTAGTCAGGTTCACATTGCTGGTAGAAATCATGCAACCAAGAGCAGCTTGTGGAGGAAAAAAAGAGGTTTATTTTTGGCTTACAGGCTCTAAGTAGAAGCTCCATGATGGCAGGGGGAAATGATGGCATGAGCAGAGGGTGGGCATCACCTCCTGGCCAACATAAGGTAGACCATAGCAACAGGAGAATGTGCCAAACACTGGCATGGGAAAACTGGCTATAACACCCATAAGCCTGCCACCAACAATACATTGCTTCCAGGAGGCTTTAATTTCCAATTGCCATCAGCTGGGGAGATTAGCATTCAGAATATCTAAGTTTATGGGGGACACCTGAATCAAACCACCACATTCTACCCCTGGCCCTCATAAACTGATAACCATATGTGATGTAAAATGTAATACATTCATCCAACTTTAAAAATCCCCATAGTTTTTATCAATCCCAATGATGTTCAAACATCCCCATAGTCCAACATCTTTTAACTGAGCCATAATAAAAAAAAAAATCCCCCCAAAAACCATAATGGCACAGAATAAACATTCACGCTACAAAAGATGGCATTGGGCATAGCAAAGAAGTATTTAACCAATACAAGATTTAAAACAACCAGGACAAACATCAAACTCTGTAGCTTTAAGACCAGCAACTGTAGCCAGTGACAAGTCTCCAAGTTTGATAATTCTAACCAGCAACAAGTCTCTGGAGTTCCAATTCTGCCCCTCCAGCTAGGCTACTCACAGTCCTACAAAACTTCATCTGGGGATGGCAGCCCTCCCCAGCAGCCATCTCATGGTCCCAGCCTCTCCACTGGGTCTCCATTGCAATCCACAGTTCATCCTCACAACTCCATCGGATCTCCATGCAGGCAATACTGCTTCACACTGCCCATGGCCATTTCCAAACCACAAGACTGTGCTGCAAACTCAATGACCCTCTCTTTTCTGCATTTCTTATACTCCACAATTCCAGGTAGGGTGCCAATTTGTTAATCCAGGGAGAAATAAAGCAGACTTTGAAGAACAGGACACTTCTTGAGCACTCAGGCCCCTTCAAAGCGGTCTACATTCTTCCTGTTGCCCCAATACAGGTTAGCTGGCCCAATCTCAAAGGTTGTAATCTCTCAAACAATTGCTGGTGAACTGCCAGAAGTTTAGGTCCAAAGATTTCATTTTTTCTATGCCATATCCCTCTGCACACATCAGTCCATTTCTATGTACCGCAACCCTACACAAGTTCTCAGGACAGCCATAACAGCAAGCCTCTCACACAAACTGCATCTAGCCCAGTCCAGACAAAGCTCCTTTTCACCCTCATAAGCCAAACCTCACAGTCCATAGTTCTTACTACATTCAGGTCTTGAAACTCTAACCAGAAGAATCCATCAAGCTGTACTTACAGCACTGCAGGGTGTCTCTTAGGCCAAGGTTTCAAATCTTTCTATATTCCCCTTGAAAATCAGCTCCAAAAGGCCAAAGCCACACAGTCAGGTGTCTAATAGCAATGCCACTCTCAGTACCAACATTACTGTTGCAGTCAGGTTCACATTGCTGGTGGAAATCACCAAACTAGATTAGCTTAGTGGGGGAAAAAGAGGTTTATTTTGGCTTACAGGCTCGAGGGGAAGCTCCATGATGGCAGAGAAAATGATGGCATGAACAGAGGGTGGACATCAACCCCTGGCCAACATAAGATGGACTATAGCAACAGGAGAGTGTGCCAAACACTGGCATGGGGGAACTGGCTGTAACACCCATAAGCCCACCCCCAACAATACAGTGCCTCCAGGAGGCTTTAATTGCCAATTGCCATCAGCTGGGGAGACTAGCATTCAGAATACCGAAGTTTAGGAAGGATACCTGAATCAAACCACCACATCTGGATATGAACCAAGTCTTTGGAGTCAGTGTTAGGGTTGGACTTCTGACTCCACAGCTTTCTGGCTTTAAACTTGAGTGAGTAATTTGTGGTATCAGGTTCACTGCCAGTAAAATAACAACATAGCATTCATCCCATAGGGTCATGGTGAGGATCTGACAAGGTTAGATATAATGTGCTAAGAGCAATGTTTGTAAAATGTAAGCTTCTACAGGTGTGTATATTAAATGATATTTCATGGCACCCCTGCCGAGTAGATATCTTATGCTGGGGTGAAAATGATTTTTTAAAAGGACTGTTTCCATTATCATAGCCTAATGATAAATCTGGTAAGTTGTAAGGTTAGACGATTGGCCGTAAAGGCTTGCTGTGATAGACTACCTGTATTTATAAAGAGATCTAAATATTTTAGACTATTTTTTATTTATCTGAGAGAAAGAGAGAGGGAGAGAGGCAGAAAGAGAGAGAGAGAATGGGAACACCAGAGGCTCTAGCCACTGCAAATGAACTCCAGACACATGTGTCACTTTGTGCCTCTGGCTTACATGGGTACTGGGAAATTGAACCTTGGCTCTTAGGCTTCACAGGCAAATACCTCAATGGCTAAGCCATCTGTCTAGCCCAAAACTATTTTTTTATTAAGATTAAATTACTTTCTCTATCCTATCTTAGCCTTGTTAAGCATTTCATTCCATTTGGTAGACCATAGCTATACTGGAGGATCAATCTTATGGTGTGTTATTTTCTTTTCTGAGGCAGAGTTTCACAGCATATCCCTGACTGGCCTTTAACTCAATATCCTCCTGCCTCAGCCTTCTGAATGCTGGTGTTAAAGGTATGCACCACCATACTCAGCTATAGGGATGTCTTTAAAGGGGCCACTGCTAAGGTAGCCAGTACCTTCCTTCATATTGCAGAAAGTTCCCATTCTTCTGAATGAGAGATGCATGTGACAGAACCTGTGACCTGGAAAGCAGCATTCAGACTGAATTTCAGCCCTGGATCTTCCCCACCCCCATCAGGTAGTCTATGGACATCCTTCCTTACAGAATAAATTGCCTAACTTTAGAGTAAGAGATTTGAGTCTTAGTTCTCTTTGTTATTTCCATCTTTCTCAAATGCACTTAGTATTCTGCTTCCTTTTAAATGCCTCTGCTGTCAGGAGAACATCCTCTCATCAGTGGAGCCTAATTCATGTAAGTTCATAGTGCCAAGGATGATCCAAGAAGATAGGGTCTCACTCTAGCTCAGGCTGACCTGGAATTCACTATCTAGTCTCAGGGTGGTCTCGAACCCATTGCAATCCTCCTACCTCTGCTTCCTGAGAGCTAGGATTAAAGGTGTGTGCCACCACACCCGGCTTACTCCAATTTTTATGTATTCTAGGTGTATTCTAGGTAAAGAAACTGTGACTCAGTTCACTAATATGTATCAAATGCTCAGTGTAGACTTTATTATAATGGCACTTTATGAGAATATACAAAACAGATGTAGCTGAATCTTGTTTTCAGGAGACTTAGTCACCACTGAGCCTACATGATGTCTTTTTGCATGTAGTCAACAGATATCCATAATGTTAAAAGAAAAACTAGAAATATGTTATGATATGTGTGTGTATTTTTGTTGGCTTTTAGCTTTATTTATTTCAGATCCAGTTGGTTCCCTCTGAGGCTCCAGGTTTATATTCACAGAGTGTCAGGCATTCAGAGATTCTCACTAAATCTGAATTCTAATCTGAAAATCTGAAGTCTAATGATAGAGCCTCTTTTCCCTCTCCTGACCCCATCCCAATCTCATCAGAGCAGTTATTCAGTAAGTTCCTATTTTTCTTGCTATAAGTAGAACCTATGTTGCTGATGGGCATGAAGCTATACTGACATAGGAAAGAGGCTATGAGGAAAAGGAAAAACAGGAGAAAGAGCCTCTGAAAATATTTTCCTTAATATTTCTGAAAGTCTGAGTCCCTTTCTTCTTTGCAGGTACTCTTGGTGACTCATGTATTGTCCCAAACACTCCCACAATACAACCTTCTTCTCATTTTTCCCATAGAGTTCCTTTCACTCATAATAGCATACTTAGTCTTCTCACAAACGGCACTGTCCAGTGTCTTAGAGGATATTACCTCAGATATGCATATCCTCTCTTCCCACCACTGCCCATGCAGGAGGAGTTCATGCCTAGGCTAGGAGATATGAGGCATCTGACATAGGCAAAGTGGTCTATCTCTTGTCCAATGGCTTTCTTAGCAGATATGTTCCCTACCTTGGAGAGCTGCTTCATAGTCAGGAGTCTGATGCTACAATCACAGAGATCACCCTTCTTCTGTTGCCGGACAGGTGCCATGTGGGACTCCTAGCTAAAGGGGACACCTTACCCATGGCAGAATGGGGGCCTTGTCCATCTCACTTTCCGTGTTCTGGAGCAGTTCTGTGCCTGTCTCAGTCATGTTCCCTTGCCCCGATTTTAGTGATGGAGTGTTTTCCACTGGGATCCTTGTGACCTATAAAATAATTCTCTAATCCAGAATCTCAAACAGGGACATAGAAAAGACAAAAATGTTTTGGGTTGAGCTTTATTAATGTTCAGTTTCAGGGGGATTCTATTTCTCAGAAGATGATCTACTTTTTAAATTCCTAAGGTAAAAATGGGACTATAGGAGAGATGAGGACAGTGACTAAAATCAGGAAGACATGGAGAAAATCCTAGTCTTTTGATTCCTTAGGCAGCTGCTGACATCATGAGAGCCTATAAATCTCTAGATCTCTAGCTAAAACCATCACAACTCTACAATAGTAGCTGGCTGCCTTTCTGAATTCTCACTCAGGGTTTGTTTCATTTTTCCATTCTCCGTAGAAGACCCCTAATGAATCCTATGCCCTTGCCTTACCTCACTCACAATGACACTGTTAACCAAGTGTCATGGAGTTCTCTCTTTTCCTAGCTCAACAAGTAGGAATCACATATACTCAAGACACAAACTCTTCCTAACCCCCCGTCTGCCCTCTCACTTACTGCAGTCTTTCAACCCTTTTTATCTTGCCAGGGGTTTGCCAACAATTCATAGTTTTTCCATGTGAACTCCCATGTCAGAATAACTGGAGGAATAATAAACTTCAATAACTGTCCAAATGACAGGCTTTCATTCTTTTTAAGGTTGCATAGCATTCCATTGTATATAGATACACACTTTCTTCTTCCATTCATATAATTACTTTTCAAATAATTAATTATATAGACTAATACAAATCAACTAGCAATTTTCTCTCCAGCAACAAGTTTGCATAGCAGTAAAATATATCTGTCTTTCCACTCTGCAAGTAAGAGCCGTCCTACCTGTTGTCTATGTAATACATAAGCACATTAGAAACTCAGGGGGATAAAAGTGCTGGGTGTTTACTTAAAACAGTAATTTGCAGTTTCGGAAGTCAAAAGGAGAGTTTGCATTTAGGGAAAGCTCTTATCCACACTCAAGTCCATACACAGAAGTGTTGATAGGTAGAAAAGTGTCCTTAAAGCCATGTCACATTCTCCTTTCAGAAAGGTGATATGAAAAGTTTTCTCTGGGACTTCTGATTTCTGAGTTAGACTACAGAAACCAATTTTCTTTTATTTTTTTTTTATTTGTTCAGTCAATTTTATTCAATGTAAAGCATTGATTTTGCCCAAATTCCTGATAAAGTAGGTTCTCTAGTCTACATTCCATTCATTAAAAAAAAAAATGACAGTGAGAATTGGGCAACTTTAAAGCCTTGTTCCTATAAATTGCTTATTTACTAAGAACTTGGTAAGGCCAGGCAAAGTGGCACATTCCTGTAATCTCAGCCCTCGGGAGGCTGCATTTGGAGGATCCCAGTTGGATGCCAGGCTGGGCTACATAGTGAGGTGCTGTCTGAAAAACAAGCAAACAAGTAAAATAAAACAAACCAAAGCAAAAGCCAAACCAAAGACAAGACCAATCAGCCAACCAAAAACTTGAAACTCCATTTTGTTCTCAAGATTCTTAAACATGCATGGGACCTGCTCATTAGCTTCTTATGCTTTTATAATGGAAACGGATAGTAGGTTTTTTTTTCTAGCAGCACAAGTTTTTATAGTGTGTTTTTTTTCCAATTATCATTACAATCTTTATTACACTGATGCATCAATTACAACTCAAACTGAATTATTTATTAACTTAATAATAATTTATTAAATAATTTATTATTATCAAAAGTAGCATATATAACTGGGAGGAAAGCAGAGATTGGAAGCCAAGTAGACATGCTCTGTCACTCCATCCATTGCATTTTCTTATCCTATGTATATTACTGCTTTACTTATAACTTTTAAGTCTTATCCATGATGCTTTGTAATTTTCTTTTTTTATTATTAATTAGTTTTGTACTCAGAGAATACAGTCAATTTGGTACCATTGTTTGGCTCATCCATGTCCTACCCCCTCCCTGTGGCCCCTCCTTGTTGAGGTATATGGGTCATGCATTCTGGACTTAGCCCACAGTTATGGGTAGGATAAATATCTCTGCATATCATGACCCAACATGTGGCTCTGACATTCTTTCCGGCCCCTCTTCTGCAAAATTTCCCTGAGCCATGTTGGGTTCATTTTTGGTTTGCTTCAGTGATGAGGCATTGGGGGCCTCTGGGTCTCTGGATATCTGATTTGGTAGGAGTTGATTTTTCTCTGTGTTGATCTCCGTCCCCCTTGTGCTGGTACCAAGAAAACAGCACCCTTGCTTGTTTCACCAATTGTTCTTAGTTTTAGCCAGGGCCCTTTTGAGGTATGATGGGGTGGCTCTTTCGTTAGGATCTATGTCTATCTGAAAAAGAAAAGCAGATTCTCCAATGGAGAGTAAGTTAGCACCAGGACAAATAAGATAACCCTTACTTTTTTATAGAGAATTTAACAGGTGTAGGCCCTCTTGTAGCCCACAATTGGTGGTTGCTTGATAGTGGAGAGTGGGCTTATGTTTGGATATGGTTCTGACTTGTTTCCCAGCTCCAGCTATGGATCTCATACCACTGAGGGGATCAGTTAGTCGAATCAAGAGCAGTTGGTTACCCACCATGGCTGTGTGCCACTACTGCACTTGTGTGAGCATCATGACAGGTTATTTGCTGCTAAGTTGGTGAGACCATGAGTTGCTTGGACAGATATTGGTCATTTTCCCCCAGTCACCCATGTAGCACCTTCTGGCACTAGACACGCTGACTGTCTGGGGACTGACTCTCTTCCAACTTCCAGCCATGCCATTCCATTTTACGTGTCTACTGCATAAGGTGTCTTCAGCAGTAGGGTCTCACTACTAACCTTTGGTGGGTCATCAAGTACTCTGACAGAAATCTGTCTTTCTTTTAGGAAACCTTGTAGGTCTCTATGATCAAAAGCTCATTGTGGATGATAGCCACATGCTGGTACTGGGAGTTACAGGTCAGTGCCCACTAAGAAAAGGAAGAACAAGATAACTAACATAAAAGAGTTAGAGAGAAGGGAGAGAAAGAGAGAGAGAGAGAGGGAGAGAGAGAAGCTTTAGAAGATTAAGGTCAGTCTTCATCATACCCTTTCAAGTGTCTTGTGGCTCAGGTGTTCCCTCAAAGGGCCTAGTGAAGGTTCAGCCATTTGGTCTGCGTTTTAGGAACCAATTTTCTATGTAGTGTAGCAAGTGGTGTCTACTCCATGTTAAAGTCTGTTCAATATCTACTCAATATGAAACAATACCGTGTGCTCTTATGAAGTCACACGACATGTGGATGTCCCTAATATGTCTTATGTCAGGTGTGTCCAAACCATGGGCCAAATGTGTCCCAGGACAACTATGAATGTGGCCCAATACCTTGGTAGATTACTATATGCCACAGTGTCAAAAGGTTGAACACCCCTGTCTTAGAGGGTTTGGACCATTGTGAAATGTGCTCCTAAACTTTCAAAGGTACAATCAAGGTACACAGTGAGCAAACTTCTCAGCTACTCTGATTGACCCTGTAAAGGGTAATAAAACACAAATCAATTCAACAAACTTAGAAGATTGAAAAGGAACAGATTAAGATGTGCAAAAGGTCTTTATTTTCAGCATCAATCACTCTGAATGTTTGCTTAGCATGCTAAGTAAATGCCAGCACTTGGCAAGGTGAAAGAAATCCCATTCTTTACTTCTTATGTTCCTTCCACCAACTATAAATGAAAAGAAAGGGGGAAAATGTGATGCAAATAAGCCCAAAGCTCATACCACGTCTCCAGGGTCCTAAGTTATTACTAAATCATAGGCTATGTGGCTGGAAAGGGTTAAAAGAGATTTTTAAGAGCTTGAGAAAAATAAGTCCAGGAAAATCAAAGGATTTACCCCAAACCTCACAGTTATACAAGTTGACTTCATATGCCAAGATATCATCTTACACATGTCTATTACTTTAACTAAACAGTCTTCCAGAATATGGTAAATCTGTAAGGAAACAGGACTGTTCCCTCACAGCAACAGTGTTTACCTGAGAGAAGTCTAACTGGACTAGAGAAACAAATTATTACTTATACTGTGTAAATTGATTTAAGTACTTATAATAAGAATGCTTATTTTCTATTATAAAGCCAATTTAAGAATCTACCATATAATGATCAAAATACATTATATGCATGTTAAATTATCAAAAATAAATAAAAATTAATCCAAATGTCTATGTAAAATTTACATACAAGTGTTTATATCAACATTGATAACCCAAATATAGAAGTAACCTAATACCCATTAACTGAGTATATGTGCTATATCTATCCAATATATTACTCAACCAAGAAAATGAAATATGTGTATATGGAAAATCATGGATAAAACCTGAAAGTGTTAAGTGGGAAAAAGCTAATCACAAATGATTATATATCATTGATTATACTTATGTAAAATTTCAGGAATAGGCAAATCTACAGAGTCAGAAACTAAATTAGAAATTTCTTAGGACTGAAAGGAATGATTGTGGAAATTAAAAACAATTAACAAAGACTATGGGATTGTTTGAGGGGTAATGGACATGTTTTCAAATGAAATAGTAATGATCATGCACAGCTGTACTAAAGCCACTGATGCACTTTGAGTGAATTTATTTTATGGGATCATATCTCAATTAGCTTAAAATTTCATTTAAATATTAAATAATTCACATATCCACAATGAATTTAAGATCATGCCCTTTATAACAGTAAAATAAAATAATAGAAACATGCTTAATTAAGCAGCTCACCTACCCAAGTTTAAATGATTTGTCTACTTTTTAACAGAAGATTGAAATAACACATTATTCAAAAAAGTAAAAGGTCCTCAGAATTTTACATTTTTAATGTACATATATATTACATACACATATATATCAGTTCTCATGTACTAAGTACCTTTGTTCTGTTAGGTACTGTGCAAACATAGTTACTAACCCTTACACCGCTCTACATAGTAGGCATTTTTAAAATTCCTATCAGTGACAAAGACAGCAATTGGTAGAGTTGAGTTATAAACTGAGTTTCATTGGCTTCTGCTATAACATAACCATCATCTCATTATATAAAGATACTCATGATGCTCTTCTTCCCAGCTTGGTGACTGGTCTACATAAACTTCCCCGTGCATGCCCTGCTCAAGTTTTGTTCCTCTCAAGCATCTGAAATGATTTTTTTTTTTTTACCAAAGTTATCAAGATTCGTTTTCTAAATCCAGTGGGAATTAGCCTTATATTTTAACTTCCCAACATAAGTTAAATAGTTCTATAGTTACAACACCAGGACATTTGCCTAAATTCTCCTACTGGTTTGCCTTAAATTCATTTCTAGCATCCTATGAATGTATCTTTAAAAACTCTTGATGGATTCTTCAGAAATTTTTCCACATAGCTTCTAGTCTAGATCCAGCTGAAATCATTGTTCATCTGGAGTACTCACCAACTTATTTCCACCACAGTCTGCACACATCTTCAATCCATGTTCTACACCTCAGCCCATGTGGTGCCTTCTAAAATATGATTGTCATTGCCCTAACTCATCTTCTACTCCCCTACATTACCTTTCTTTCAATCATATTATTTCTTAAAGTTCTTAAAAGCCAGTGTCATATTGTCTCTCATACTGTGAATTCCTTCTTCATGCTTCTTCCATTCTTAAACTCCTTCTCTTAGCAGTCAAACATACCATTCCTCCTGCCATTACAACAACAGCTCCCTGGTATATTCACCTATGTAAGTGTTCAAACTATAAATCTTATCTAACCCAGAAACTCTTCCCTAATCCTGCAACCTGAGTGGGAGGGCCTTCCTATATTCTCATTAAGTCCTGGAAATAAACATGATTTATTATTATTTGATTTCATTATCTTTCTTATCCATGTGACAATAAGCCTCCTGACCTTGAGGACTATACTATAATCATTTCCTCAATTCCTAGTATCTAATAATGTACCTAACAATTGTTAAGTTCTAAATTTTTTAAAAGCAATGTGAGAAAAAATGTATAACAATTATTCATTTATCCATTCCAATAAATATTTAGAGAAACCTACATTTAGTGAGACTGATACAGCCCTGTGCTCTACATTGAGAAGATACAAATAAGTTAGATGTAGCCCTTTCCTGAAGAACTCTCAACCTAATAGAAAGATGCACAGCAGACAGGTAATGGAGGGTATGCCTTGAAAGCGTATTAAGAAAAAAATATGTTAATTTATTGCCATGATTAAAATGCAAGATAAGAATTGTACACACACTAGGCTGAGAAGATGGTTCAGTGGTTAAGGTGCTTGCTTACAAAGACTATGAGCCCAGGTTCAATGCCCACATAAAACCAAATACACAGGCAGCATGTGCATCTGGAGTTTAGTTTGCAGTGACAAGAGGCCATGTTGTGCCCATTCTCATTTGTATTATCTCCCTCTCAATCTTGAAAATTAATATATAAAATATTCTTTAAACAAATTGTATACATACAGAGAGAGGGAGAGAGAGAGAGAGGGAGAGGCAAAGTCCCAGAAATCTGCAGTATATTAACTAAGGGAGTCAGGTGACTATATTCAATTTAAAATGAAATAGAAATGCTTACGTATATACAATGATTGCCCTTTACTTATTTAAATTTCCATGTTAATATTTTCCCCAAGGATAGAAAAAAACAGAAAAATGCTATGTATTATTATTCTCTTATAATTTTAGCACTCCCTGGGTCTTTTTTCTCTAAGCAAATGGTTTTATTTTTTTTTCCAATTCCATAGACTAGTGCCAGTTTATAGCTAATTTTCTACTGTCCTGGCACAAACAAAAGAAAGAAGAAATTTCAATTTCCATTTATATACACCAATATTTGATTATTCTCCTTTCATAGAAAGAATCCATGAGATTTTAATTCCTTATAATTTTGTTTGTAAAAATATTTTATGCAATTTTGATTATAAAAAAATCCATATTGTTTTCATGGGTCTGCCTTCAAATTGTCCCTGTGATTGTGTCCTCTTGGCACCGCTCCCCATTCCCTCTCAAGTCAGCATTTTTTCTCTGGTTACCATTTTTTGGTACCCTTCAATTGCCATTATAAGACCCTGTGTTTGGATAGGCTACAGTTTGGACTAGGGACTTTCCCTCTCTGGAAGCCCTTGGATCTCAACTTTGTAACTTGTAAGCCAGAAGTATTGAATGCTCAAGTATAATGTACTTTAGATATGACAGCCCAACCATCAACTTGATAGTTATAATACGTACAAGTCATGAATAATGTCATTTCAGCTGGGTGTGGTGGTGCGCACCTTTAATCCCAGCATTCAAGAGGCAGAGGTAGGAGGATCGCTGTGAGTTCCAGGCCACCATGAGACTACATAGTGAATTCCAGGTCAGCCTGAGCTAGGGTGAGACCCCTATCTCAAAAAACAAACAAAAAGAAAGTCATCTTTACTGTTAAGTTTTTCATTTTTATCTCTCAAATTAATGACAGATCTATTTTCATTTTTATTCTCTGTGTGTGTTTGTGTGTGTGTGTGTGTGTGTTCATCAGTGTGTGAGTGCAGGTGTGCACATGTGAAGATCAGAAGATGACTTTGGGTGCTGGTCCTTACCTTCCACCTTATTTTGAGGCAGTGTCTCTTGTTACTTACCACTGCAAACACCAGGCTGACGTGCCCAGGAATGCGGATTCTTCTCCCCATCTTGCTGTAAGGCTGGGATTGCAGACGCTTGCCACATTGTCTAACTTTACCTAGGTCCTGAGGCTCTGAATTTGTGTCTTCAAGCTGGCACATCAAGTGCTTTTACCCCTTGTGCCATCTCTCCTGCTCTGCCCTTTTAAATTTACTTTGTTAGTATACAAAATAATAGATTTCATTGTGACATCTTATAGATATATGTCACTATACTTTGCTCTTATTCCTTACCCATCTCTACCATCCTTCCTCTCCCCCCTACCCCTACATTATTGCTGGTCACCTTCACCTCCATAGTGCCCCCTTCTGATTTCATGTCACATGTATTTCATAACCCTTTCATTGACCCCCATCCACCCTGCCCTACAACCTTTGATATTGTAACAAGTCATGAATAACTCTTGATATCGCTCTGTTTGACAAAGTGAAAATCGCATATTTCAATGATGGTCCTTTTACCTTTCATTTTCTCCATGCATAGCTATGGTATATAATTGCCTTGATCTGCTACCAGCCCCTCAGCAAGTGACACATAAATGCGAAACAAGATTTCCAGCTTTGCTTTTGTGCTTTTCAGTTGCTGTTTTTTTAATTCTTCCTTCTGCTGCTCTAAATGCCTTATATTATAACCTTTGGGGTAGAAATTAACAAGCTCTCTGTAAAACTTTCAAAATATCAAAATAAGGAAATGCATTTAATAATTGCATTATCAAAAAAAAACATTTTGATTTCCCCTTGGAAATAAGCATAAAGTGTCACATTATTTCTTTTGATTTTTTTCTCCCTAACATGGTCCTTTAGTATTTTTTTAATTCACTATACAATGTTTATCTTATGAAAGAGCGTTTTGGGGGTTGAGAGGGTATTTTTGTTAGATCTTATCCTGGTGGATAGAAAAATAAAGTGATTTAATAGCTTTATATTATTAAATATTATGGGCTAACATGTTAGAAAGCGGGCTTGAAAATTATCGAGGCCACATAGACCAGCAATAGCACATGGAGTGAGTAATTGTATTGTAAAACCAGCACTTTTAAATGTCACTCATTAACATTGCATATGCAGAGGAGCTAGTCTGAAACACAAAGGGAAAATATCCCACACACTAAGAAGAAATGAAATTAAAAAAGCCTTAGTTCACAAAAACATCCAATGTTGGACAAGGTGTTCAGGCGGGGAAAATTATGGGTTTAAATGCCTTTTGATTCTGCTAATATGAAGTTGTGACCTGGAGGAAAAAATTAACCATGCTAGAAGCACCATGGAATGATCATACAATCCTTTACACACTAAAGCCACACCTTTGCTTTGAATTACTTTCAAATTCTCAATTCAGGAAGATCTCTCTACTTTCACCTTCAATCTCCTGTTCCATTTCTGAGCCTCCACCCTCACTGTCCCACCACACTGGGCTGCTGTCTCCATTTTGCTCTGATTCTACCACTGTAA
The DNA here is from genome assembly GCA_036346955.1 of Dipus sagitta. Taxonomy (NCBI): domain Eukaryota; kingdom Metazoa; phylum Chordata; class Mammalia; order Rodentia; family Dipodidae; genus Dipus; species Dipus sagitta. The sequence goes on along the minus strand of CM070772.1, from coordinate 169,114,048 downwards.
AATCTAGTCCAAGTCTTTACTGCTTCCATAAATCTTTCCTAAACATTCCCAACTATGCAACTCCCCTCTTTTCTGAAGCCAAGCTGTGTTTTGTCCACCATAAGGAAAATTATTGTTTTTTTTTTTAAGTAAGTAAAAACTTGGTATGGACACATCACATATTGATACCATCATTGCCCTCCTCCCTGCCCCCATTCCACTGAGGGCCCTCCTCAGTGGGATGCTGGTCCTCACCATGGGGATGTGGGTTATGAGTTGTGAGAGCAGCGGTCACTGTGGGGTTGGGAGAATCAATGCCTGGATATTCCCTCTCAACCTGTGGCTCTTAAAATCTTTCCACCCCCTCTTCTGCAAAATTCCCTCAGCCATGATGGGTGTGTTTTAAGTCTCCTTTAGCATTGAGCTCTCAGCAGCTTCTGGATTTCTACTGTGGTAAGTTTTGAGTATCCTCAATGTCTGTCTCCATCACCCTGACCAAGGTTGCCAGGTTCCCCATGGAAGCAGCACTCTTGCTTGCGGCGAGCCCCCCCGACCAGCGGGAAAAGAACAATCACCACACGAGGATCCTTCTTGATCACACTTTATTGGAGAGCTTCTTGGTTAACAGGAGAGCGGATGGAGAAAGACTCGGGGGCGGGGTGTGCAGCTACTTTTATAGGGGGATGGGCAATGAGGCACCTACTGATTGGCTGTTATCTGCTTGCCACCACCAGGCGCCACAGGATAGGCTCAGGACAGGTTGCGTCAAGCGCATGCGTGTACCTTGAATACGGTTGGCGCCAAAGCACTGTCGTAAAAGAAGTTGAACACCACGAGGTTAGCGCCATCTTGTAATGGCGGATTAGATGTGGTTTCCTGCAGTGCCAGCGCCATCTAGTGGTGGGGACTAGATGTGGCTCCCTGCACTTGCTCATCTCACCAGTTCCTCTGTGTTTTTACCTGGACCCTAGCTAATGTGCGAGGGGTGTTTCATCTCCTTCCAGAGAGTCAGCTATTTTTTTCTTGTCTTGTTAATAGATTTTGGTTATCCTCAGAAAAACAGATTCTCCAATGAAGAGTGAGATCAGCATAGGTTAAAGGTATAAACATAGTTAATTTACACATATTTTGATGGGTATAGCCTCTCTTTTAGCCAAAAACTAGTGAGAGCTTCTCTGTGGAGTCCAGAATACTGCTCCCCATAGGATTCTGACTTGTTTCCCAGTTATAGCTATGGGTTCTATTCCACTAAGTGGATCTCTTAGCCAGTCAGAAAGCCATTGGTTACCCATTTAGGCTGGGTGCCACCATTACACGGGTGTGTATGACTTTTTAGGCTGGTTGATTTTATATAACAGTGTCCCCTGCTTGCTCAAAAACTTGTCATTCATTTCCCCCCAGCAGCTCATGTAGTGCTTTCCAACACTATAAGGGATGGCCCTCTGGGAACTGGCTTCCTTCCAGGTTCTAGCTGGATATCTCGATGTTTTGTGTCAGAAGCATGTGGTGCCTTCAGTAATAGAGTCTTGCCTTCTACCTCAGGTGGGTAATCAACTGCTTTGAAAGAAACCTGTCTTGTTTTGAGGCCCTCGTAGGTCTCTCTGATCAACAGCTCAATGTGCGTTGTAACTGATTTCTGGTCCTGGGAGTTACAAGCCAGAGGCAAATGTTTTAGGGTTAGGCTTCATCCCACCCTCTCCAGATCCCTTCCTACCAGGCAATCTCTCCCACACACATACACCTATTGAGGGTTCTATCTTTTAGTCCACTATCCAGGAAGCAAGTTTCTATAGTACCAATTCATTCTGTATTATTTTTGTGTGTATCTCCTCACATTCCCCTCCCCTTAAGCTCTTCCATCCCTGTTATCTGTCCCTGAGTTACCTGATAGATATGCCTACAACTGAATCTGTCCCTGGTTAGGAATCACAGGTGAGGGAAAACATGTGACATTTGTCTTTCTGTGCTTGTATGAGTTTGCTTAGTAATGATCTGTTCCAAGTCTATCCATTTCCCTACAAATGTCATTATATCATTTTTTTCTTACTGTTGATTAGAATTCCATTGTGTAAATTTACCACATCTTCATTATCCACTTGTCAAACAATGAGCATCTGGTTTGATTCCATGTCTTAGCTATTGTGTAGTGAGCAACTATAAACATAGTTGAGCAAATATCCTGCAATGAAGAGTGGAGCTTTTATGGTAGATGCCCAGTAGAGGAATATCTAGGTCACTTGGTAGCTCTATTTTTATCTTTTTCAGGAGTCTTCATATTTATTTCCAAAGTGGTTGTACAGGTTTGCATTCCCACCAGCAGTGAATGAGGTTGTTTAATGCAAGATTATTTGAGTTGTTCTCAAATCATTTATTTCTATGGTTTTCTTTCTCACTGAGTATATAATTATAACCCACTTGAGTTGCATTGCCTTGTGTCAATCAGTTTGTTAGTATGTCGACCAAGACCTTAAGTAGTCATAATCACATAGTAGATACTAAAATGCCCAGTGAGGCAATTTCAATCATGTTGCTATTGTTGTTCATGTGATCTGTAATGATGAAGATGTATCATCAATGTATGTGTATGAAAACTACATTTTTCTTTAAGTTTAAATCACTTTCTTCTTCACCTGAATAACATTTTGTACCACAAATGAAAACAGCCAAGAAGGCAAGTCCCCTAATGCCGGGCTCCCCCAAGAAGTGAGAGAATTCCATCCAGGCAAGGCAAACTTAAAAGCAGATATTAAGTCATCAGCAGCTTTAGCTGCATCAAAAGTAAGATGATTATTTTGCAAAGACAAAATTTCTGAATGCAACTGAATCAGATCCAAGGAAATATTATCATTATGCCAAATACCTCTTAAATGTATTTTCCCAATGCTGCTGACTGTTATTAAATTTTTTAGAAGTAACACAAATCCACTGAAAATCTACATGACACTCCAAACGAGTTCTAACTTTCAACTCTAGTATCTCTTTGCCCAAATACGTAACCACATCATACAGAGCATATAACAGGTGAAACTGTATCTAGGGTAAGGATCGAGCCCAAGATCTTAAAGGGAGGCACAGTTTGAACTTTCTCAGGAGCTACTTTAAAGCTGTGAGTATGAAGGATAGTTACACATTAAAAGTACAAGCCTAAAACCAAAAGCCACAGCACATTTCAGGAACTCCAGCTAGGCACACTTTGCATGTCTTTAGATTGAAATCTGAAACCCACCATCACACCTTAAGATCCACACAATGGCATTGACTCCAGCCAGGTGGCTGCAGAATGCAAACTACAAACAAATAAACAACTGAATATATTGGGGGCCATCTATTCAAACTACCACATTCTGCCCCTGGCTCCCAATAGTTTTATAACCATCACACATTATAAATTGTACTCAGTTCAATTTTAAAGGTCCCCACAGTCTTGACCAATTTAAGATATTAAGACCTGTAAAATCAAACAAGTTAAACACTTCTAACATATAAAAGCACAGAGTAAACATTTTTAACTGGTATAAGGCATAGCAAGGAGAGACTAGAACAATGTAAACTCAATCACCATCCAAAAGTGTTTGCATTTTTATGATAGTCTTTCCTCGGGCATCCTTTTCATGGTAAAGCAATTGGACCATCTTCCTTTAAGATTGCTAATGTGTTTGACAATAGCAGATTCAGCAACCTAAAACCAGTCTCAGTGTCTGTAATTTTAACTTTCATGAGGTTTTCCAGTTTATAATCTTAAATCTCTCAGTCCAATATCTCTAGCCAAGCACATCAGTCCAATACAAATTTAACCATGATCAAACTCTCTGGGCCTGGGCAGCAGGACACAGCCAGCCCTTATGCCAGTAGTCCAGTTCCAACAAAGTCCCCTGCAGTCTTTCCTTCCCCTTAGAAAACTCATAAGCCAAGCCTTGGAGTTCAATGCTGCCTGCCCTTAGCATTCTCAGACTCTCATCAGAATAGTCCATGAAATTTGTCTTACCACTCCAGAAGACACTTTCAGTTGCAAGCACCAAGTCCATGCCTATTCCTCCAAAACAAAGGTTCCAAAAGATCAACATCCACATGGCCAGGTACATCTCAGCCCACTCCTCGGTACCAAGTTCTGTAGCAGTCAGCTTCAGGTTCGCTGAGATGAACTTCCAGACCAGGCACAGTTATGGAGGAAGCGATATTTATTGAAGCTTACAGATCCAAGGGAAGTTCCATAATGGCAGAAAAAGCTGGCCTGCCTTCACAGGCCCAAGCAGAGAGAGAGAGAGAGAGAGAGAGAGAGAGAGAGAGAGAGAGGAACAAGCCCAAAGGTCAAAAGCCACACAGTTGTCCACTAGGGACATATGACCCATTCAGAAATACAGAAGCCACAGATGCAGCTTGCCGACAAACCAAAGTGAAAGGAAAGAGAAAGAGAAAGAGAACGAAGAGATGTTGACAAGCAAGTACAGGTTGTAGAAGCAAAGTTTAGCACATTAAATATGAAGACTGCCTCATAACTTATGAGGGTACACTCACCTGCACACTGATTGACCTCCTCAACAAATGCCTCTCATGGGGCACTAGTCTGCCGGGTTCCCAGAGCCCCACGTTAGGCGCCAGATGCCAGGCTCCCCCAGCAGGTAGTGCTGAGGAAGGACCAGGCCTGCTGGTTCCTCCCAAGGGGTTGAGGAAGTGGATGAGTGTCGTCAACTCAGAACCTCTCCTACTCACCGGAGAAAAACCACACTGAGTTGGGAGTCTTGTCGAAGCAGGAACTCACTTTATTGTTATAGGCAGTTGCCTATATAATGTTGAGAATGAAGGCGGGGATTCTAGGATGGGGGGAGAGGTAAGGGCCAATAGTAAACTGTGAGTATTGAGATTATAATTCCAACTCCTACGCGGAAGTAGCAGGCAAGAAGCCATTAGGCGTCTTGCTGAGTCTTAGCTGGCCAGAGACAGGTCTCCAAACTTTAGCTAGGCTCAGGAAGTTCCACTTGGCCTCACATCCAGGCCTCTGAAGGCCCAACACCCTAAGGTGCTTTCAGAACCTGTTCATGTGGTGCTAGTGTCTCATAGGACCTTGACCCCTTTAGAAGCATAAAAGTTAAACCTTAATGATATCACTATTAGCAAAGCATATTCTCAGTTCCAGCATTGTCAGCTTTGAGATCATCACATGTCACTTTGATGCCTTCAAAACTTCTTCTGCCTTAGAACTAGACTCCTTTCATGGTGTCGTACCATAGCCTACACTCAATTTTGGAACCACCTTAACTTCTTTAAGTGTTCTTTTTTTTATTATTGTTGTTTTTGGTTTTCAAGGTAGGGTCTCACTCTGGCCCAGGCTGACCTGGAATTCAGTATGTAGTCTCAGGGTGGCCTCGAACTCATGGCGCTCCTCCCACCTCTGCCTCCCAAGTGCTGGGATTAAAGGCGTGCACCACCACGCCCAGCTCCAAGTGTTCTTTATACTACTTAGTTGCTACAGTTCTCCTATAGCTGTGACAACTTTTTGGTCCAACTTTTCAATGTAGTTTTCACTCCACTTTGTTGATTTACTCTGCTGAGTTTATTGCTGAACTGGTCATTTAATTTAATGACTAACAAAGGAGTCAGATAAAATTCTTTGTCCCACTTTTACAGCCTAGAGAAATTAGTCAAATCTCTCACATCTACAGGTATCAAATCTAATTAAACTCTCCAGTGGACCACTTTCTAGGGCAGAGGCAGGACATAGAGACATTGAGGTTGCCTCCCTGGAACAGAGGGAGCCTTCCCAAGCATCCTTGTTAGTGACCTGGATCAGATTTTTCAGGAGGATGGACCAGAAAATAAACCTGTAGGGTACTCATCCCTTTGTGAAATATCATCTCCAGTAATCAAAGTCCTGTTCCCTTACCCAGTCATCCTTAATGAAGTATAACAATTAATGATCCTTGTAGTTTCTCAGTTGGTCCTGCATAATTCTCTCCTTTTGCAGATATTTTATATCTCTGTTTCTTTTCTTCATAAATTTTAAAATTAAAATTGACATCAATAAATTTGCATAGTTATACAACAACCCATAATTTACTCCCACTTTATACTTCCTCATAACACACCATTACAGCTCACCACAGACACCACTTTCTTACTTTTCACTACACTGAAGGTAAGCAAAGCTGTGGACAGTAGCTGACACTGTCAATCAAGATGCTACCAGTAATTTTCAATCACACTCTACCAGTGTGTCCTAAGGTGACACTGATTTTACTTCCAGGAATTATTACATTCACTTCCCTGAATAATTCCTATAAACAAGTATCTTGCAGGTGGATAGAACCTTTGAGTGTTAGCACTGAAAGGTACTTCGAGAATTACGTGTTCCAGAGCTCTCTGTTGTACAAGTAGGACAACATTACCAGGAAGGGAAATGTTTTGCCCGAGGTTGTGCATCAACTTAGTAATAAGTGTTCTATGAGGACAGAGATAATGTTGCTGTCATTTACTTTTCATTTTGGTGTTCCGAAACTAAAATCTGTTGACTGCTATGTAGCATGTGTGATGCAATAACATTTTTCCTTTACTTCCTTCAATCTGCTATTCCATGGGGCAAGTAGACAAAGTCTACCAAGGCAAAAAGGCTATGTATTTGATCCCCTCCAATAGCCAAAATACTCATGAGCAATAGTCTTTCATTCAACAAATACTTATGGCACAAATGAACATTTTAACTATGTTAGGATTATCTCAGATGATTATGTGAAGGTTTTTGTAAGTCACTCTATTTGACCTCCAGGATAAATTCTAATGGTTTTAAACAAAGGAAATGTGCTATGTGGGTTTTATGTGTGTGGAGAAAGCCATACACCCATGGAGAAAAAAATAGAAAGAAAGAGAGAAAGTCTATGTAAATATAAGGTGCTGAAGGGGATTCTAAGATAGTAGTGGACTAAGAGAGAAACAAAGAGAGGTCACCCATGCTAGAAATTTCAGAGCATCTCATATGGAAGGCTTACCACAGTGAGAAGGCAGAGGTGATATCCAAGGTTGATAAAAAAACAAAAGTGAAATGACTTGAACAAAAGAGTGGAGATGAGAAAGCATATATGAACTCATTCATACATTCGGTGATCAGTTATTAAATGCTAACTCTTTCCAGGTATCATTAGGATATCTGATATTTAAATGAAAATTTGTGTTTCCTAGCCTTAATTTCTTCATACTCTAGCTGCAATTTCTCAAATGTAATGCACAGATGAATTACCATTTCCAATGAGTTCCCAAGATGCTCATGCTGCAGATACTTGAACCACACTTGAGTATAATGAACCTGCTTATAAAGAGATGTTTATAATATGACACTGGCCACACTAGGCTAAAGTCCTAATGCTTGTTCTTAGTCCTAAAATGCTTGGGAACACAGAGGCAAAGGCATTAGCGATAGTCCTATAGGTGGGCTTGGAAAAAAGAGGATGTGCCTAGAAGCAGTAGACAAGTTTGAGACCATAGACTAAAACTACACATAATTAACTGTAGGACCATAAATGAGCAGGAAGGAAGTCAAGACTTACTTAGGAACACCTTGCCACTTCTAAGCATGATTTTCTTCCCTTATTAGCCATGTCAAGACAAAATTATAAACATACTATAAATATAATAACTGATAGTTGCTGAATATCTGTTAAACATAGTACACCCATTGTTCATTTGATCAGTAGTATCTAGGTATTTGAAAATTATTCTAACTTTACTTCAGAGTAGCTGTCATTCTAATTCACTCAATGTGAAGCAAACAAAGGCCTCACCTCCTTCCACTCTCTATTCTTCAACCATTTTCACATTTTCTAAGTATATATGTTATTATATTAAATAATTTGGTTCCCTGAATTTATCCCTCACCATGTGACATGCAACATGCTTGGTGCAACTTTTGTCATCATTAAAATCCTAGCCATTATTATTACTGCATTAGGGTTTATTCATATTTTGTTCCTCGGTGTATAGGGAATGGTAGATCTTGGGTAAATGACTGATTTCTTCTTCTAGAATGATTCTCCTATTGTGTATTTTTGCCTTCTTTTCCAAGATGATTCCCCCACATTGAATATTCTCTCACAGTCTCTGCATCTCAACTTCCTTGCTAGATCTTCAATCCCGTCTCCTCGATGTAGTCTTTGCTGCTTATTCCTTGGCACACATTGAAGGAAGCCATCCCTTCTTTATTGGCATTCACATTTTTTCTGAAGCTAGTTGGTATATTTTTAGTTTTCTATGTAATTACCAAGGATATATAATTTGCACAGTTTGGGGAAAAAGATAACAGAGGGTGTGTGTGTGTGTGTGTGTGTATGTGTGTGTGTGTGTGTGTGTGTGTCATTCTCTGTTACCACTAAACTCTAGAGCCCAAGCAGAATAAGTAATCCCACTCCCATAAGGTAGTTACTAAGTGACCTTCAGGTAATTTTGAGAGGTTTCATGAAGTTTGGGGTTTGTTGGTGGGAGTGCTGGGGATTGAACTCAGGACCTCATGTTTATGCCGCAAGTGCTTTTTCCTGCTAAGCCATCTCCCTAACCTCCTCAGGTCCAGGTTTTTGTTTCATGGTTTTTGTTTTGTTTTGTTTTTTTACCATTGCTTCTCATTAACCTAGTGACATTATGTTTTTCTTAAGCCCCATGAGTTTCATGTACAAAATGGAGAAAATCTTTACCTTGAAGGTTATTTGGTATATGAAGAGACCACATAGCAAGTACTTTGTGTTGCTACGCAGTGAGCACTTGGTCTACAGCCAGAGTTGATTCCCATTAGTTTAACCCTATTTTCTAAAAGTGGAAGCCAATAATTTAAGAACTATTTTTAAAAACATTTTTATTTTTTATTTATTTGTAAGGAGCGGGAGAGAGAGACAATTGGTGCTCATCAGGGCCTCTTGCCACTACAAATAAACTCCAGACACATGCATCATTTTGCACATCTGGCTTTACAAGTATACTGGGGAAATAAATGCAGGCCAACAACCTTTGCAAACAAGTGCATTTAGTCACTGAGCCATCTCCCCAGCCCTAAGAAGCGTTTTTGTCTTGCATGAAGATATATGGTTCTTTTCCTCTGCTCCCTTGTCTCCCAAACTGTGCACAATCTGTCTTTATCAAATACTGTCATCTAACACAGCAACCTTCTCATTAATGATCAGGAAACTTGAATTTACTTCCAACAAATATATCCAGTCACAAAACTATTGCCAATTGCTGTTAAACTGCAAAACTATATATTTTACTAAAATTGCTTCTTTAAGGGAGAAATTGACATCACAATTTTTGTGGCCCACCCCATCTATCACACAGATGCATAACATTAGGTTGATCAGAAGAAAATGGCCTACAGCAAAGTTGAAGCAGCTCATTAAAATGTAAACAGTCACAGTCCCTGAAAAGGTGGCCGTGAAAGCTCTGTGGGGCAAGGAGGACTTTTACTCACTGGAAGTTCTTAGCAACCAGTTAGGATAGAACACGCAGACCATACGGTTTTCAGTAAATGGTCCACAAATTGTATATGTGAGCAAGAACAACCATGGTGAGCATGTCTTTCTGTCCTCTGCACTTGTTATCGTTCACGCAACACTGTGTTTTCTGCTCTTCTAAGTACATTGCACAAATTTGGAAAATGTCTCAAATTTCTCATGGGAACCAAACTCTGAAATCTATTTATTTTAATAGCATAAATTGGTATTTTTCATGAAAAAAGCATAACAATGCAGAATATTTGGAGAATAATGAAATCAGCACCATATGAACAAAATTTTGTTATAGAGAATCTATTAACTTATATTGAATTTATTAATCCACATGTTGTTCATTAGTTCAGCACATGCATTGAGTCCCAGACTTGCTGAAGCTTTGGAGAACAAAGTTTACCTCATCCGTTTGCCTGTAGATTTGTGTACAAGGGAAGAAAAACAGCAATTGAGAAATCACAGGGGTCTCTCAATTAACTGTATGATGAGTGTAAGTTGTAATAAGTGCTACAAAGCTGAGCGTAAGAATAAAAACATAGTCATGAAGATGCTTTTCTAGGGGACGTAATCTGAGACAAAATACATTAGTGAAAATCAGATCAAAAGTGAGATAAATTGCTTAATAAATGGTCTAGGCATGAGAATCTGTGATTCTTCCAAACCATTTTGTCTCTGCCTCAGTTTCTCACCTGCTAAGTGCTTGTGCTAGGTAGTCCATTAGAGGATATTATGACATGTAGCACATTTTGTGCAATGTCAAATATTAGCCATTGTTGTTTGCATAGGATATCCTTATCACTAAGATTTGTCCTAAATACATAAGATGGCACTGAAAGCACATTTAACATTTTCAGGCAAAAGAATGCGCGTATGTAGTAACAATAGCCTGAGTATTGGGATTTTCTCCAGCTTTCCGAGCAATCCCACAGGGCTGCCCAAAGAAGGTCAAGGGTACTTGCAAATGCAGTGGGTTACATTACAGAGGAAGAACCCAAGTGTAGGGAACCAGAATCTGCTGTGAAGAGCACTAAACTTGCTGGTCTTTGCTTTCGAGAAAGACATTATCTTCATTGTGCAGAACAATAAATGAGTGTACTCTTTGCTCCAAAGGTAGATACTCTATCTTTCAAGGCTGTACACTGCACAAATATCCTTGAAAACACTGTAGACCATCTGCTAGTCAGAGGGGTAGAAATCCAAGAGATGTATATAGAATTATCTCACAGGAATTTATCAGATCTATTTTATTTTTCCAAGGGACTCGGGATTGTTTATTATGGAGACAAATGTGAGTGACCATGGCCTGGGAACACAGGTTTAAGTTATGCCAAATTCCATGTTGCAACATAGTAACAGTTTTATGATGTTTTATACTAATGGAACAAAGTCATAAATCAAAACCCTGCTCAGGTACATTGGTGAAAACCTCAGGTAGGTGGGTTATAGCAAAGGAAAGAAGTCTTTGCTCTTGGCCTCAAATGTTATCTAATGACATTTTTAGCTTTGGAATGGGTAGAAACTAGGGGTTCTGTTTTTGCATTCCAAAAGAACTTACCTAATAGTCACAGGATGTTAGATCACACAGAGATGAGCAATAAATGGCCACTTAAGGACCTGAGCAATCCAAGTCCCCACAATCACTGAAGAGCTCATCAGCCTTAACTGCTTTACACAGGTGTGGTTTCTTTCCAGGAACTTCACTTCAAAATACTTATCCATGAAGAAGTCATTTTTTGTTTTTTGTTTCTTACCTGATCATTTTGTAAGCTGTTGAGCTCATTAGAAACCACATAATTTTACATCCTTTGTTGCCATTCTTAATCCTAAGTACTTTTCCAATCTGTCACATTGTGTATGCAACACTAATTTTAATGATCAACTATATTTTGATAATAGGATCCGTAACAATTTACTTAGTAATTCTCCTATTACAAAAGATTTAGTTTACTTCCAATTTTTGAAAATGACCAATGAACATTAACTTTAAGATGTGAATTAGTTGAAAATATAAAACAGCTACACACTTTGAAGTAAGGTAGAAGGTAGTTTAGGTGAGGAATCAAGATGCTAATGTTGCTAATTTGCTTAAAATTCCTAAGAAGTAATGTTAGGGATGCAACATGTTCACTCTGGTTGCAAAAGTAAATTGTTCAATATGTGCATAATATGGATTCTATTTCTACCAGAGACATCTTGAGACATAGAATCAATGAACAGTAATAGAACCATAAGAACTTCCTTCAGTGGAAGCCCCACCAAGATGGAGTCACCAACAAGAGAGAATGAATCGGATGAATCTTCCTGCATCTCTACCTCCAAATAGTATCCATATAACGTGGAACCACTGGGATTTTTCTACTCATTTCAAAATCAATTTTCACATTGGTGCTCATTTGTATTTTAATGATAGAAGGAAGGTAATATCATATTTTAATTAGAAAGTTTACTACATAGTACTATTCAGAATGGTAGATGGTCAGACTCAAAGCTCCTGTTTATTGCTAAGAAACCCCAATAAAAGGACAAATGAAGTGTCTGTGATCATAAAATTAAATCCATTCCTGTTATTGAGCATCCTTTATATTCAAGGAGCTGGGGCTTTCAGTATGAGGAATGTGGAGCTAATGGCATGCTTCCCGTGCAGAGATAGCTTCATTAAAAGCAGTGAAGATGTGATTTGACATGCGGTATCACTGGAATGGAACGCGAGACTTGTTTGTGACTTGTCCTGAGGGGAGGGCAAGAGGGCATAAGGAAAAGTACTATGAACGAGGGGCAAGGGAGTCACTACATCTTGGCGGCATCACAGCTTACTGTGTTTACTACCTGTGTGTTTTTAAGGCCATCTTCAATGTCTTCCCCAGTCCCCCAAATCCTGTAGAAAATTCAGTCTCCTCATGCATTCCAGTCTACCTCCCCCCACTAATCCTGCTGATTAGGAAAGGATTCTCTTTAAAAAATATTTTATCATTTATTTATTTATTTGAGATGGGGTGAAGGAGAAAGAACCAGATAAAGAAAATGGGTGTGTCAGGACGTTTAACCACTACAGATGAACTCTAGAAGCATGTGTCACTATATACATTTGGCTTATGTGGGTACTGGGGAATTGAACCTGGGTCCCTAGGCTTCACAAGCAAGCACCTGAACAGGTAAGCCATCTCTCCAGCTCTAGGAAAGGATGGTTTAAAATGCCTTTTTCTTGGCTGTTTATAACTTTCACTTCTTGGTTTTAGTGTTTCACTTTGGGGCAACACAATGGGTGTCCACTGTCCATTCCTTCTGAGGAGATTGTTAATGTTTCTAATTTACTTGGAGCCTTGTCTTTACTAGGTTATCCATTGCCAGTGCTTTCTAGAGCTTCTCAATGGCATGATTTAAAATGATTTGTCACCCTTACATTCTTCATGTTAAATATTAAACATAATTTACAAATCTAAACCAGTATTCTTAGAGTGGCTTGACTGCTACATAATAGAGTATAACTGTTTTCTCCCTGGTTCTTAATGCTACCTTTGTTAATGTGGTAGGTTTTATATCCACAAAGCTGTCTTGATTCATTAGAGGCCTGTTGTCAAATGTCTCTTTCAAACATTTATTTTCCAATGAAGGCTGGTGATTTGTGCAAAGTACTATAGAGTACAGTCAGTATGTATATCAAGAAGTAGTACGTAGGAACTAGACATTGCAAGATTAGGAAAGCCATATGTAAATTCTATGACATGAAAGAGAATGGCATGTTTGAGGAAGGTTGAATGACCCAGAATAATATCATAGAACATGTGAAGCTTTTCAGTTACATCATTGAATAAGTGTTTTGCAAGATTACGTTGATGAATCTTACAGGACAAATTGGAAAGAAAAAAAATTTTTGAAAAATGAGGAAGAAGGTTGTAATAGTAGTAATATTTAGCAATTGACCAAGTACCTGCTTACCTTTTATATCTTGCATAATTTATCTCATATATATATTCTCTCTCTCCCTCCTTCCTTCTCTCCCTCTCTCTCTCTTTCTCTCTCTCTCTCTCTCTCTCACACACACACACACACACACATACACACACACTATAAAGACCTATTATCTCCACTTTATAGACTGTGAAATAGGGGATTAGTTAAATATTGCCAAGTTTAACTCAGCTATTTGGTGAAGGCACCTGCATTAAATCAAGGTCTTCTCACTTTGTCTTTGTCATGCTGTGACAATAACTGGGATACTGTGAGATGAAGACCAGGTGAAACTATTCTACAGGTAAAACCAGTAACATTTCATGGTATAATAATTGAGAAGGAAGAATCCAGTAGAACTGAGTTTTCTAACCTGGGAGACAGAAGGACAGCATGATTTCTGGAACAGTGACCCAGGTATACTATGCAAGACCAGAATGTTGCTAGTTCAGGAAATGAGGCTTGTGTTTGTGACTCTAGCTAAGAGTGCAAAGCTACCCATAAGGCTTCTGGCAGTATGGACATGCCCTTGCTGACCAATTTCTGTGACTCAGGATCAGCAGTAAGTGTCAGCCATGTTTCCAAAGACAATTACCTTTGGCATTACTTTACCAAATGATTAAACTTGAAAATGCCCTCATTCATCATACATAAAAAATGCCCCATTCAGTATATAAATTTAACCAGCTGACAATTGGTAATGGGGCTGTGCTGTTTAATCCTCACCTATCAGAACAGAAATGTTCCCTCAGATATTTATGAGACTTGGTAAGGTTGTTAGAGTAAAAATTTTGACAATATTATGCTAAAGTCATATTTCCTTGGACTAGTCAAGGTTACGAAAAGAAGCAGGAAAGTAAGTATACCTCGATAAAAATAGCAAAATTGATAGAAACATTTTATTATTCTATAAATCATTGAAAGGTACTAACATCAGAGATTTACTAAGCTAAGGTAGAAGTGGATACATTTTGACATGTATAAAGGATTGTAAAAGGGATTGATCAAATAAATTTTAAATGGACTATTGCAAAAATTACTTTCATAGGAAATATTTTTAATGGCATCACATAGAATAAGAAAAAAATGAAAAAAGAGAAACAGGCTTCCTTCAGTTTATTTGATCAACATTAGCACAAGCTCCAGAAAGTTTGTAAAAATGGTCCTTCTTCATTAGGTATATGATGAATGAGGAAAAGACATTATGAATTTTCTATTTTATGATTCTATATAAAACAAAATTTTAATTTACCATTTTAGTCACAAAATATTACCTAATACTCTTTAGTATGAAGAAATCACACATCTTTAGCTTTCCTAAGGACATAGAAATTTACTTGAATGTAAGAAACAGTTTATATGTATATATACATTATGTACATATACATATGTATGCTAGCATAAATATATAAAAATCTCTATGCAGATAATTTATAATTATGATTCAACTTGAAATTCTCACATTCAAGCACATAACTTCATTACTTATTACAATTCCTGGAGGGTCCTTTTATATGCAGGTTCTGAGGGCCATCAATTACTATTCACTATAGACAGTTAGTTCTCAAGGCTAAACTGTACAGTGGTTAAAAGCAAAGGCTTTGAATTTGAAAAAAATAGAGGTGAATATTATGTCTTTTTCGTTTTTATGACTAGAGACAAAGCATTTTTGCCTTTCTCAGCCTCGGTTTTCTTCATCTACAAAATTGGGATGATACAACCTTCACAGAGATTAATTAAGATAAGTAAAGAAATTGTCAAAAT
Organism: Dipus sagitta; assembly: GCA_036346955.1. Lineage (NCBI taxonomy): Eukaryota > Metazoa > Chordata > Mammalia > Rodentia > Dipodidae > Dipus > Dipus sagitta. The sequence continues at coordinate 169,098,881 of CM070772.1, read as the reverse complement.
GCCTTCAATATAGTTGAAAATAGGAAGTAGATAGTTTGCTGTTGTTTGTTTTATACCCCTACCAGTTCCAACCAAGGCATGAACGTGTAATGAAAACAGGGTTGTTCATCAGCTTCTTTCATTTTAATCACTGCTTTATTTTGATAGTCTAAGAACTCTTGGCACATCTTAGGTATGTGGTAAATATTTGTGTATTAAACTAATAAGAGAATGATTTAATAAATAATTAATTCCACCTCTACCTCAACAGGCTTATCTAGAGAGTTGTATTACTCCTTTTGCCCTTTGTGGTAACAAAGAATTGTAATAATCAAGCAATCAGAAAGGTTTATTTGGAAAGTAGGCTAGTCTGAAGTAATTAAGTGTGAATACCTGTGCTGTGAGTGAAGACTCAAGCTGGGGTCTTATTGTTTTACTTTAATAATCATGTTAGGTTTACATAGATCCTCACAGGCACTAAAAAACAAAACAGTCTCTCCCTAGGGTTAGTTTGTGTCCTTTCCTTTGAATCTAATCTTTTCAGAGCCACATCCTCATTTTCTTGTTCATTAATATATTATCTTGCCACAATAACATGGTTTTAAATCATATGTAGCTCAAATACAAGGAATTAAGAGAAGCCCAGACAGCGTGCATCCACCACATACAATTCAGTTGGGGTGGGAAGCAGCTCCCCCTAGTATTCTCTGGCTTCAAGGGTGGAGAGCAAGCAAAGTGTGACTAAACACTGGACTTTTATAAAAGGTGGTGGTTATCTCCACAATGCATGACCCATATACCTCAACAAGGAGGGGCCAAGGGGAGGGGGTAGGTCACGGATGAACCTAATAATGGTACCAAACTGACTGTATTTGCTGAATACAGAACTGACTAATAAAGAAAAATGAAAATAAAAATAAAAATAAAATAAAAATAAAAGGTGGTGGTTGCTGCCATGTAGCCTCCGATGAAAGCTTGTGAAGAGTGTAGAGATTTGGATCTTAAAAGTGCACTAAGTTCTTAGTGACACAATACTAAGAAAAGAAATCTGGTGCTACATGCTATTTTTTAAATTACTTTTATGTTTTATTTGGGAGGGAGGAAAGAGAGAATGGGCACTCCAGGGCCTCTTGCCCCTGCAAACTGTAGACACATGTACACTTTGTGCATCTGCCTTTATGTGGGTACTGGGGAACCAAACTTAGGCTGGAAGTTTGCAAGCAAGTGCCTTTAGCTTCTGAGCCATCTGCCCAGCCCCAGTGCTATATTTTTAAAGCTTTAAAATTTGCCCTAAACTTGTTGTTAATAAACAGTTTTGTAATATATATCTTAAATCGTATAACCATCATCCATTGCAGTTATACATCTATGTAGTTATGACAAAAACTTATTTGCCCTACTCATAAAAGCAACAGTTTCAGAGGGAACATAAGTCAGTGGAAACAAATATTTAGATAGCAGAATGTGGTGGTGCATGCCTTTAATCCCAGCACTTGGGAGGCAGAAGTAGGAGGATTGATATGAGTTCAAGGCCACCCTGAGACTGCATAGTGAATTCCAGGTCAGCCTGCACTAAAGTGAGACCCTACCTCCAAAAAATAAATAAATAAAAGAAAAAATATTTAGATAATAAGTAGATAATTTCCAATGTATAAAACCTGAGATAGGAGTAGTAGCTAGAATGTGAGGGAAGACCTCTCTCTGGAGATAACCCTTCTGTAGAAACTTGAATAGAAAGATGATGTCCAGGAAAAGAAGTAGGGGCAAAGCAATATATAATGCAGGTACCAGTAGAAAAAGCCAGTGAAGGGCTAGATAGATTGCTCAGTGGTTAAGGCACTTGCCGCAAAACCTAAGGACCCAGATTTGATTCCCCAGTACCACATAAGCCAGATGTTCAAAGTAACACATGCAACTAGAGTTCTTTTCCAGTGGCTAAGGGCCCTGGCATTCCTATTTCTCTCCCTCTCTCTCTCTCTCTCTCTCTCTCTCTCTCTCCCTCTCTCGCTCTTTCTCTCTCTCTCTCTGTCTCTTTCTCTTCCTCCTCAAATAAATAAATAAAAATAAAAATGTTTTATTTAAAAAAAAGAGCTAGTGAAGATATCAGAGTCAGGAGAAAGACCAGATGGTTAGGTGTTGAGGAGAAATGAACAGAATGATAAGCAAAGACCTCTGAAAGGCAGTCGTGGCCATAGGACCTTACAGCCTTTGAAGGGACTTTGAATTGCATTCTTACTGTACGGAGAAGTCTGAAGCATTTTCTTTAAGGAGATCAAATCATGATTTGCTTTTGTGTTGTAAACCATCTCCTCACAAGCCACTGTGATAAATGACTATATAGAAGGACAGCAGAAGGGTCTGCTGCAGCTGTCACTGAGAGAAGTGCTCTTTCCCCATAGAATGGTATCTCTGGACTGGTGAGGCCCATTTCTGTGACAGAAGCAAAAGGGCTTGTTGATATAGAGTATGATAAAAAATGATGGCGGTGCTGGAGAGATGGCTTAGCGATTAAGGCATTTGCCTGCAAAGCCAAAGGATCTCAGTTCGATTCTCCAGGACCCATGTAAGCCAGATGCACAAAGGGGCACATGCATCTGGAGTTCATTTGCAGTGGCTGGAGGCCCTGGCATGCCCATTCTCCCATTCTCTCTCTCTCTCTCTCTCTCTCTCTCTCCCCTGCCTCTTTCTCTCTCAAATAAATTTAAAAAATATATTTTTTAAATTGAATAAGTGTTGAAAATGTCTAGAGTTTTGCATTGAAATTGGGTGAGTGATATAGCTTGTGAAGGCCCAATTGGCGTGGGAAGGAATGGATTCATATGATCAAGTGAATGGATAAATATTGGTTCTCCCGAAGTGATTACAACTATTTGATGATCCCAGCCCTTATTTCAGCCTTCCTTGTTTCCTTCATTACATCAGGCTCAGACCTTGGCATATAGTGGGAGCTAAAAAAATGTGTATTGGCTGGCTCGGCTATTGGGAGATGGTATGAGGTATAGATGCACAGACAGACCTTCTTTTACCTCATTTAATGAAGTGCATTGAAACATTTGTTCTCTGAATCCTAAATGACTTTTTAGTTCTTTACAAATCTTAACTGAGAAGAAGAAAGTTATTACAGATTTAAATTTTGCTGTTATAACCTTTCAGATGCTTCCGCAGGAGGCTTCCTGGAGCTATGACTTGCATACAATTTAGTTAGTTGCTAAGTGGAGGGAAGCAAACAATTGGCCATTTACTCATGCTGCCATTTAGTTCTGGTGATGACTCCGTGGTGCCCTGACTGGGAATATTCACCTACAGATACCCGATGAGAGATCTCCCTTCTCACAAAACAGCTGGGGCTTTTCCCTGAGATGAATAGATCTCACCAGATCAAAAGCTCACGTTTATTTGGGTGTTCCAGCTGTCGGCATGAAAAATCAATAAGGAAGATAAATTGCAGACTAGAAGCACTTCTTCTCTAAAATTAAAATCCAGCAAAATGATACAAGAAAAGTCTTATTTTTTCTTCTTCTTTTTCTTCTTTATAGCCTGGACACCTACAGTGGTTTGCCAGGCTAATTATTCCCAAAGTTCTATGAGAACTGATTCCTGGAATTGAAAGGACAGGAAGCCTTGAAAGTCTTCTTCAGATCTGCTTTCTCTCATGACTTGTCTCCAACTCTTCTCTAGCTAGTTAAAACCTGACAACATAGAAGGTTCTTTCTATTCTACGAAAGAGACCTAAAAGTGTTCATATACTCCTGTTTACCTCAAAAATAGAATATGAACTCCAACCTGTTAACACATTTTATTTCTCTGCTTCATATTTAAGCTATTTAAGGTCATGAACAATTGTTGACTAAACTCTCCTCCTCCTCAAAACATCCCGTTAGGGCTGAGGAGATGGCTTAGCAGTTAAGGCACTTGCCTGCAAAGCCAAAGAGCCTAAGTTCAATTTCCCAGGATCCACATAAGCCAGATACACAAGGTGGCACAAGTGTCTGGAGATCATTTGCAGTGGCTGGAGGTACTGATGTGCCCATTTTCTCTCTCTCTCTCCCCCTCCCTCCATCCCTCCCTCTCTCAAATAAATAAAATATTTTTAAATCCCTCTATTCATGCCAATTCCTTGGTTTTCCTCTTATCTTTTACTCACTCCTTGCTAGCTGTTTTCCCAAGTTTGTCTTCTTCTATTGATCCTTTAATATTGGCTATCTAGCAAGTCTCTATCTCAGCTTCTAGTTCTTTCAATCAGTCTTTCTAAGTAGTGCTCAAGACTTCAAATGAACCCATGCTATGTTGATTCCAAAATGTACACTTTTAGGCCAGAACTATCTGTTTAGTTTGCAATCCAACTTCTATCAATCTTCTGACTTATTTCTACTTCAATGCTTCCCAGGGTCCTGCCACACACTATATACAACATTAAATACACACTTTCCTCAAATCTGTTATTCTCATTCTTCTTTCTCAGTATCAAGTGCCACCACTGATCTCTTCACCCTAAACCAGAAACAAGGCTGTTGGTCTAGTGTCATTCTTCAGCCACCACATGAAGTTGCCACAGCCTACAGAATTCATTTTCTTGGTTTTATTGGCTCTTGCCATTTTTTCTTTCCTTCATCACATTGGCTATTTCAGGTTTAGATTTCTAGTTATGGATACCTTGTCTCCAAAAAATGCATTGACTCCCTAGAAGGTAGTCTCAATTTATTATTTCCTGTGTTTCAGACTTTACAAAATTTCTTTCAGATATGTTGCTTTACATCCCTCCCTCCCCACCAAAGTAATCTGTGAGAAGATATGGTCATCTACATCACATGATAACAGTGCAAAAAATAAGTGTCTACTGTCTGGGGTGATCATGTGCCTAATTCAGAAATATTGAAGTCCCTAAAATCCAAGACTACTGGCTCCTAACTTGTGCTCCTTCCCATCTCTAAGCTACAAGGCATAGATGATATAGGGAGGACATTAACAATTACCCTTATTCAAGCCGGAGGAAAACAGCAAACCAAAGAGACTAGCCATTGAGTTCATGATCACAGTGGGGAAACCCACATTTATTACTTCTAGACCTCTGTTCTTTTTTCACATAGTTCTGTTTTGCATGCTGTCAAAGAACAAAAACTGGAATACATAATCCTGAAAAATATGTTTCTTGTGTGGAATGAAGGAGTATGTACAGTCATATCAACTAGTTACCTAAAATCTCAGCATATGTACACACACACACACACACACACACACACACTTTCCATTTCAAGCTCCCTAACTCATGCTGCGTTCCATGACACTTTTCTGTGTTTCAGTATTCGCATTTCAAACTCTCTAATACATAGTTTATCCTATAGTATTTGTCAATGTTTGGTCTAAAGTTTTTAACTAATTCTTTTTTTCCTCTTTGGAGCACCACACTCGGAGATAGCAAGTACTTGATTTAAGCTATGGTAAATTCAGTTGTTCACATTCCTTCTAAAGAATAGTCACTATGGAAATGCGGTTTTTGATACTATTCCATAGATAGTTGCTTCATTACCTTCTGAGACGCATCTTGAATACTGAAAGTATCAAGGAAAAAAAATGATGTGCAGACAAAGCATGAAAGGAAAAGTGAGTGAGAAAGGCACAGCCCTGCTCTGCAGTGCATTTTGCTCCAGGTGTTTCAGGCTTTGAGACCAGTAATGACACATTTGGGTTAGTTCATTAAGCAAATTGCTAATATTTCTGATTATTTCTTTAAGCAAAAGGCTTGTCTTAGATACTAAATCAGCATTTGCCATGCATTCCCAGAGTCCCCCAGCTACCTAACAGTGGTAAGATGGACTTTGAAATGGCCTGTGTTGTGTTAACCATTTTCATATGGAAGAATATGGAACAGTCAACATGGCTGGAAAGTGGATCAGTGTTCTGACCTCAAGCACATTCTGTCTTGGCAAAATGAGTATCCTTACATCCCCCAGGGAAATACTCTCCTAGGATAAAGAGAGAACAAATAGCTGGATAATCATTCTGTTAAACATATCTAAAACAGAATTTCCCTTAAACCACACAACAAGACTGATTGTTAATCTGTTGGTCAAAAGTTTGGATTAAAATAGTTCTCATTTAGAAAAAAAAAAGATACTTAGATGCATTAATTATTTTACCACAGCTTGTAAATCTGTAACTGCATGATAGCATATCAAAATTAATGATTTGTTGGTATTTAAAAGAAGAAATGGGACTCCCAATAAAGCCCCAATTTTTTTGATGTGGGTATGTAACTGTTTATGTGTGCGAATGTGGGCGTGCACACACATGTGAAGGTCAGAGGTCAACTTTGGGAGATGGCCCATGTAAGCATAAGCACATGAGTGTAGATATCTGGAACCCATGTAAAGCTGGATGCTGTAGTGTGTCTTTAATCCCAGCATTCCTATAGTGATAGGGAATGTGGAGAAAGGAGAATTCCATGGAAGTTCAGCTGGTCTGGTTAGCACATCAATGAATAATAAGAGTCCCTGGCTCCAATAAGGTGGAAGGTGAGGACCAACACCCAAGGTGTCTTCTGGCATGTGTGTGCATGCCTTCACCCCTGAACATGTCCTCTCTATCTCTTTCTTTCTGTCTCTTAAATTCTGTACAAATACTTACTCAGTTAATAATCCAATGTTATCTTAAAATTAGATTAAGATCAGCACCAATAAATCTAGCATACTGTATCAAATTTCTAAAAACCCAGTGCATAACTATGAAAAGATTTGATTTTTAATATTTTATGTCAAAAATGCGTTAAAAGTTACGGTAATCCTAAACTTAAAAATACAGCTCAGTAAACTTTAAAAGTCCATTTTGTCTTGTGAGTCCTGACACAAGTATGGAAGCCAGCTGCAAGGAAGAAAGCATTTCTGGCACACTATAGATCATACTCCTCTCATTTGTACTGGGGCATCAGGACAACCTTATACAAGGAAAAAATCATTTACATTATTATAGCCACACATATATGTTCCTTTCCACATATGCCATTCTTTGTTCTGTTACTAGTGCCATGGTCCTTACAGCCAGTAGTGAAGCTCTCAATTTATTCTTTCTCGTCTCCCCTGACCACCATAAACATCAGTCTTATTTAGAAGTTCTATAAGAGAATACAGAGGAGGGGAAAGGGACGTTTCTATGGAGGAAAATTTATCATTCAGAAGGAAAATGGCTTCTCACCCAGGCCAACCAAATCAAATCTAGTGATCAAAGTGCCTTCACCAAAAGACAGTCTCCTAAACTAGTGATGCGATTATAAATTAGTACAGACATTATGGAAAATGATCTGAAAATTGTAATACTTAAGAATCAGAGTCAGTCTGCAGAGATGGCTTAGCAGTTAAGGCACTTACCTGCAAAGCCAAAGGACCCTCGTTCGATTCCCCAGGACCCATGTAAGCCAGATGCATAAGGGGCACATGTGTCTGGAGTTCATTTTCAGTGGCTCAAGGCCTTGGCACACCCATTCATTCTCTCTCTCTCTCTCTCTCTCTCTCTCTCTCTCTCTCAAATAAATAAATAAATAGTTAAGGGAAAAAAAAGAATCAGAGTCATGCTCAGTACCTAACACAATCTCTGGAGGATAAATAACTACACAAGAAAACTCATGTCAAGTTCAATAAAGCAATGGGAAGAATACCCAGCTTCCTGTTTTAATTATATTACATCTGGAGCACTAGTTGCATATATAAGATGTGCCCTTCTTTATAATAGTATTTAGCATCCTAATACATGTACAAAAGAAGCAGAGAGAAGCACAGTGGAAATAAAAATGTATATATATATATATATATATATATCTTAAATGATATCAAAGACATGAAGAGTTAAATATGGTACAAATGATGCACGTTCTTAAGAAAGTGAATGAAGAAATAAACAATAGTGAACATATATCATGAGGTGTTGTAATGATGCATGAAGCAATACAAGACAATTAAGTAACTATGGTTACTGTTTATTAGTGAGGGACTCAAATAATGTTTTGTGTTAGTCCTGGTGGGCACAAGCCTAGAATTCCAGCTACATGGGAGACTGAGACTGGAGATGACAAGTTCAAGGCCACCCTGGATTTCAGAGTGTTTTCCAGGCCAGTCTGGGCAACTTTTTGAAACCTGCTCAAAAAATTAAATTGAAAAATATATGTGGTTATCTGTCATTTCTTAGTCATAACAATACTCTAGTACACTGTATGTGGCCTTTAATGTGGGAGGACAGAACCTGCTTGAACTCAAATGGAAGATGTTCTGTAGGTTTTTTGTGTTTCCTATTCAGAATTTTAATCCCTGAACATACCGTAATTTGATCATAATCTCTTCTCACTGTCCTCATCCCCCCCCCCCGCCTCAATTCTAGTGAAAACACTCTTTTTTTCCATGGAGGTCTTCTTCTGTTTTGATGTCTCATTCTTTTTGTTCCCCTCCTCCTTCATCTGTCAAAATGCCAATGGGCTCAATTGTGCAGACTTATGCAGGTAGCAACTTTCCCTTTGAGGTCAAGAATGCCCCAGTCCCTCCATGTCCAGAGGATAGTGTCCTCAAGTACTCTTCCATACCCTCTCGTTCTTACATTCTTTCCATATAATACTGCTTATCTGCTTCAAGCAGCTCCTATCCTCACTGCAAGTATCATCCCTCCACATGGGGCTCAGATGGAACTGTCTCTGAGTAGCAAAACTCCACTGCTGTCTGGAGGTTTTTGCCTGTCAGGTAGTTCACTTTATTTGTCTTCCAAGAGTAAAAGATAATTACATGTTGTGAAAGGCTGTGTTTGTTTTGAGCTTACATGCTAAGAGAAACTGGTTGACATTGCCTGTGTAACAAAAAAGAAGTCAAATTAAAATTCTCAAAGCACTTCATTGTACCGTTTGCACTTACATGTCACTAAAACTTTAACCATAGCATTATTGAGATAATTTAAGGTAGAATAATAACTAGTTATGAGGCAACGATATGTAAACTGAGCTTGCTGAGTATTTCTTTGTTTTAATCATGTGGGCTGGGCCAATAATGAGGAAGTTATCAAGGATTCCAGTTATGCATTAATAATGGTTAGTAAGCATCATTGATCTTTACCCAAGGACTATTGGTACTTTCTAAGCCAGTGGAAAATAAATGATAAAGGAAAACATTAGTGAGTTGACAAAAAAGGAATACAGTTAACAAATAAGCACATATAAAAAATGGTCATTCTCACTAATAAAGAAATGCATGTAGGAAATATGAGTGTCATGTTGCATCTATTAAATTTTCATAGATGTGAAAAATTTATGATGTCATTGGTTCTCAGGTCCAGGTGAAATGTATAGACATTTTAAATATATAAACATCTTAAAATGCTTCAAAGCTTCCAAATAGTAATTAATAACATAAATTAAGAACCCAATATTTTCATTTGAAGAACTGCATCTAAAGGAAATTGTGAAATAAGGAAAAAGTAATTATTCTCAACATGTTCATGCTAACATTGTTTATAATAGTAAAATAACATAAAAACCTAAATGTACAACTATAAAGGATGGTAAATAAGTTATGTCACAATATGGTGCCAAAATAATAGTCAGTGTGAGAAATGGTTCAGTTATGATATTATTAAAAGGTACAAAGCCATATCTATGTTCTGTGAATATATAAAACTATATGAAGTACATACAAATACATATAGGGAGCCAGTAAGGTAGAACAGAATAGGTAAAAAGCAGGCACCACATTTGTAGGGTTAATTTCTATGTGTTTTGTTTTCTTATATACAAAACAAGCATATTTGTATCTAATTTGTAGGACAGTCATGAAAATTAAGTTAGATAACTCTAAAATAAGAGAATATAATAAAACTGTGGATGTTTCCTCTTTTATTTCCATTAATTTAAAAGTTAAATTTACTCCATATAGTCAAGATATAGAATATTACTTTGTGGGGAACATATAGATAGTAAACAGGTTATTATAATGAAGCAAATTAGCTTATTCATCATCTCATCTAATTGTGCTTTTTGTTTGGTTTTTGAAGTAGGAGCCACTGAAATCTCATTTAGCATGAAGCTCATATACAGCTCAGTATTATTACCTCCAGTGTTGTACATTGGCTTATTAAACTTGCTTTTCGTATACCTGCTCTACTTTGTATTTCCATTGATTTCATAATATGTTTCTAATAGAAAAATATTTTAATTTCACATGTATCACCAAGGCTATATTCTTTGTAGAAACATACACATTGTAGTATTGACTGCATTGTTAACTGAAGAAATCTAAATAATTATTTATATTTAGTACTAAACATCTCAAAGTACACCCTACTAAATTATACTCATCTATTTAACAAGTTGGTTTTACTAGGTAGCAGTCACTATTTTAAATACTATGCATGGACTCCTTATAGAACCTTATGAAGAAAGCATTATGACAATTATAACACTGCTAGATGAGAAGCTGACAGGCTAAGAGGTTGAAGGGAGGGGGAGATGGTGGAAAAGATGAAGAGATTCGAGTAAGGTGAAGATTGGTAGATGTGGTTGAGTCAGGATCTGGACTCAGGCAGACTGAGTAGTAGTCTGAGTCCTGAGTATGGTGCTGTTTTTCCACTGACTGATCAAAATAGCCCATTGTCCATTAAGCATCCATGGTACTTGTACTGCGAGGGACACAGGAGACCAAGGTAGTCCTTTGTTTGAACAAAACCATTCTCTGGGCATTAGCTAATGTCTCAAATTTCACTCCCTAGGCCTTAAATAAATGGCATCTATTTCACAACCAAATGCTAGTTCAAAGAAACATCCCTTCTCTCCTGTGTAGTGACTAAGATGCTAAATAAATCTTTGCAGCATAGGATGTGGCAATAACTGTGTCTGCAAGTGAGAACTCCTGGAGCTTTGTGAAGGTGACTAATACTCTATAGATGTTAGGTTCTGGTTTGAAGACACATAGACACACGCGCGAGCGCGCACGCACACACACACACACACACACACACACACACACATATGTGGACATGTGCTGTGTATGCCCATGCTCACTTGCCACATGTGTGTATAACTAACATTTCAACTAAGGTATCAAGTGAAATTACATGTTCATTCAGATAAAGTTTTTCTGGGTAATGATTGTACCTTCCTCAGATAAGACTTTCTCCTCCATCTCTCTCTAAATGAGGCAGCTTCAGAATCTGTCTAGATGCTGCTTTAAGTCTGAGTGTGTCCCAAGTGACTGAGCAAACTTCTAAACCTCTTTATACCCACATTTTTTCACATGTTAAATAGGATCTCATGCACTGAGTTGATGGAAATAAAAGACATAAAAATATGAGATATTTCTAAGAGTGGTTCATGGGTATATTAGTAAACATTAGGTATAATCATTTTTATTTCAACAGCATCTCTACAAAAGCAGACTTTTCTTGCTACATAAAATCAAAACAAAATAAGAAATTACATAAAATGCTAAGATGAATATTCAGCTAGAAGCCCCATGTTACATGTTCATTAAATAGCTGAATTGTTGTTAACTGATTTCACAAACAGATGTTACATATTTGAACCAATAAGTACAGTAAATACTATGATTTGAAGGTTAGTCTTTGTAGAAATTTTTGTCTGGAAAAACTGTCCTGCTGCTTAAAAACTACATTGTATCATAGTAAAATTTATGTGTCTCAGATCTGTGCCTCATTCCAAGGAGAACAATGACTTCTTTCAATTATGTTTGCTTCTTTTTATGCTACTTATCATTAAAAATTGCTGTGGACTAATGCATGTTAAAATCAAATTATAAGGAAACACTAACTCTTTATCTGGCAGACTATTTTGTGGATGATTCTGTTCATCACTAAAGATTTTATTGCTACTGTCTATCTTTCAATATTGATTCTTTTCTTCACAATAGAATTGGACTAAAATGTACAAAGGCATTTTAAATAAATGACCCATGTTTTTCTCCTATCTTTTCTTACAGTCATTCCCAACACAGCACTGCAACTCGTCAGCCTTCAGTGACTCTCCAACGGGCCATCTCTCTGGAAGGGTAAGATAACAATATGAGTCTTTCTCTTAAACTAAAGTGAACAGCTTTAGAGCAGAAAGTTTCTCTCTCTTTCTCTCTTCTTTGCCTATCCTGGCAAATCTTTATAAAGCTCATTTCATATTATAACAAACACTGTGGTAGACACTAGACTGAACATGTCATGTATAAGATCTCACCTTTCCTTCAGAGGCCTCATTGCGAATTACAGAAATATAAACCTACAATGCATGCTTGCCGTATCGTACAAGCATTACACTGTAGAAGAGGCGTGCACACAGATTTAATGGAGAGCTTAGGAGAGGCATCAGAGGAAAGATGAAACTCAACATTTTTGAGTTAGAGTCATACCCCCAACTCTAGATGTAACTCTTGAGCTGAGCATAATATTTGTGGATACTTGCCAAACAGCACAAGTTCATGAATATTCTTTGAAAAGAAATGTTTATTGAGTGCTTATTAGGTACCAGGCTCAATCTGTCTGTCTGTCCTCTCTATTCTGCTATCTGTCTTATCTGATTTTATGTCTAAAAATGTCTAATGTCTAATGATTTTATGTCTAAAAATGTAGTTATCTTTTTTCTAAGACTTGCTTCTCAGCTGGATACAGTAATTCTCCTGTCAACATGTACATAAAAGTAGCACAGGTTGTATTTGGAAAGAAGGCTGATGCTACCATACACCTCTGTTCCCTCCAATGTGATAGAAAGACTTCACTGAGCTCGATAGCACTGGTCACACAATTCATGAGCCATATCCAGGCTGTTATACATGGTAAAGTTTTTGTAGTGTAAAAAATAATGACAGGGCTGAAATTGATATTGATCATGGAAATAATTAAATGGAATCAATAACCTGTTTTGGGTGGTCTGGAGGTCAGCGTGTGATCTGTGTGACTGAGATGCTGGTTGTGGTGAAGGTGGGGAGACCAGTCTTACCTTTCACCTCTACCTTACTTGTTCCCAATGAAGAGCTCTCCAGGCAGGGCTCAGGGTGGCACCATTCTGCTGTACATTATCACCGAGACTTATGAATAATGACACGTGTTCTAAAGCCATCTCCAGACCTTTTCTTTTGTCTTTTTCATTACAAGAATCTTCTTAGCAGTTTGCCTGTGAAACATTTCGTTTTGCCTTTTTCACTTGAGTTAAATGGACTCTGCTATAGGTATGAGTGCTAATTCAAATTCTCTGATGAAGATGAAGTTGCCAAAGGGAGGAAAACTTTTCTACTTGCCAACTTTTTGCAAAGTATTAAGTGTATATTAGATTTTCAGTAAGTATTCTTGAATATATGTTTATTCCCAGTGTTCTGATAAAAAGAATCTAATTTTTGTAGCCTCAATAAGTTTGAAGACCCACTTTGAACACTTGCTCTAAAACACATGTATGGACGAATTTATTTGTATAAATCACTTCTGAATATAAAAAGATAAAACATGAAATTGATACACTATCACATTGCTAGACCATTTAGAAGGGAACATTTCAGTAATTCCTTATAAAACTTAGGACACTACATGTGCACAGTGGATTAGCATAGCAAGCTAATGTAACATGCAATTGTTGCTATGGAACACATAGTGAGACAGTTATTTTCTGTTTCATATAGACCAATGAGTTTTTCACATGTTTCCTATTAAGACATTAAACCATTTAGAGTTGGCAATCAGCTGAAATTGGAAATTCTGTTATTTTGAAACTCTTCTTCCCAGTGTTTTGTGAAAGGTAACTATGTAGAATAATTTTTAATCAGCATGGTTTAAATGGCCATATATCGTATCATTTTCACCTTGGTTTCTATCTACTTGACATAAAATAAGTGGAAGTGTTTCTGATTTTCATTTAGCTTGATCCATGGGGACAACAAAGCTATCTATCTGAGCCTGCTACCATAGTCTCTGCTATTTTAAAATTGATGTCTGAATCATCTATAACTGTGCCACATAAAACAAGGCAGAATAATACCCCCATTAGCAGTGTGAGCTCTGTGCTTCCCGTGCAGCTTGACAGACACAACCTGCACCTTAATCTCCTCTTCCTCCTGAGAGGGAGGAGGCTAACAATGCTACCAACTTGAATGTATTCACTGAATACAAACTAAAAATAAATAAATAAATAAAACAGGGATGCCTATTGTCATCATAAAAATTTGATATTTTACTAGCAAAAAAAAAAAGGAAGTTAATGGAATTTTAAAAAGGACAATCTCTATAGTGGCCCAAGATACCCAGTGTATACCTGAAACTGCAGATAGTACCAGACTGTGTGATTGCTGCTTTTTCCATCTTATGTAAGCACTTACCATATACTGTGGAGGAAACTTTTTCAGTTTGAGAGGCAACCACAAAACTAGCATGGGTTTCTTTTTCCTTCTTCAGAATTTCATGGCTAGAAGATACTTTGCTACTATACATCTTAACAACCTCAACATAAGATTTATTTTTCTTCCCTTTAAGTTAAGAACTGTTATCTTTTCAGGGAAGGAAATCGATTTTTTATGTGGGGGAGGGATATTGCAGTCAGTTTTTATGTTGCTGGGACAAACATCCAGCCAGAAGCAGCTTATGGGAGGACAGGATTTATTTCAGCATTGCAGATTCCAGGGAACACCATCAATGGAGGAAGAAGCTGGCTCATTTCCACAGATCATAGCAGAGAGACATCACCAAACAGCCAGCACCACAAAATGTCTAGAGCTCAAACTGTTCTCCACATACCTTAGGGCTAGATTCAAGATTTGCCCTTAAACACACCTTAGGGCTGGACTCCAAGGCTTCCCACTATAGCAGGGATCTACTTGCTAGGGGTTCATGTGGTAAACTCAATTTTCCTTAAACATCTGAGTCTATGGCCATACATTTAAACAACCACATTCAAACTATCACGGGTGGGGGGGGGGAGAGCCAAATTGCCAGCATCATTACTTGAATGTTTTGAGGAAGTTATTAAGTAAAATAAGGATTTCTTGAGCACCATCCCTGTGATCTTAGTATCTAGTCTCATAACTGAGACACTTCAAAATGATTAATATACAGATAGCATATACAAGGTGCAGCAGATTCCTTAATAATGTTCAGAATGTATTATAATTGAAAATGTATGTATGCCTGGAGCTTTCCATTTGCCTGTTATCAGACCATGGTTGACTGTGGGTAACTGAAACCACATAAGGTAAAAACACAGATAAGGGACATTATTAAACTTGAAAGAAAAGCTTTATTCAAATTTTTAGTAGCTGGCCCCCTGGTCAAAAACTGGAACCATTATTTAGCATAGGAATCTGAGTGGCTAAGAGGGTCATGATGGCATACACCTATGATCTCAGCACTCAGGTGGATGAGGTAGGAAAATTTTGAGTTCCAGGCCAGCCTGGGCTGCATAAGAAGACTTTGGCTCAAAAAAAAAAAAAGATGGGGCTGGAGAGATGGCTTAACAGTTAAGGCATTTGCCTACAAAGCCAGAGGACCCAGATTCAATTCCCCAGGACCCATGTAAGCCAGATGCACAAGAGGCACATGCATCTGAAGTTTGTTTGCAGTGGCTAGAGGCCCTGGCGTGCCCATTCTCTCTCCGTCTGTCTCTCTTCTCTCTCTTTCTCTTGGCTTGCAAATAAAATAAAATAAAACAAAACAAAACAAAATAAAATAAAATAAAATAAAATGGTAGATGTAGACAATTAGATGATGATAGATAGGTAGATAGATAGATAGATAGATAGATGATAGGTGATAGATAATAGATACATCAGTTACTTTCTTCTTGCTGGGATAAAATATTCAACTAGAAGTAGCTGGTGGAAGGAAAGATTTATTCTGGGCTGACAATGATGAGAGGAAGTGTTCGTTACAGCAGGGAAGGCATGGAAATAGCAGAAACCCATCCTCACATCAGTAAGGAGGAAACAGAAAGGTCGTAAGCCATACACAGGGCTGAGAAGTGGCACAGTCCCTCCAACAAATCTCCTCTTGCTAAAGATTCCACAACCTTCCCAAATAGTACCACCAACTGAGGATGAAGTATTCAAACACATGAGGCTACACTTTACATTCAAACTACCACAGATAAATGATGACAATTGATAGATGATAGATAAATGCATAGATACATATTGAAGTGACTCCACCACATGAGAGAGACGACACGGTCAAGTGGAGATGACACATGTGTATCTCCACAGTGTATAGGCATGATTCATAGCTGCCATCCTCTTCTTTCTTTTGCTCTCTTGCCACATGAAGAGAGTATGAACAGAGCAGTTCAGAAAAGTAGGGCAATGACTAGCTAGCTGAAGTTTAGAAATGTTTTGAAGAACTCAAACTTTCCCTTTAAAAATGGTTATTCTCTGTGAGTTATAGTGTAATAAAGGCAGACTTGTCTCTGGAATGTGGAGGCTCTAAGTGAGAGCCCCAGTTTTAATCTGCTGCCAGGATACCTGCTAAAAGACTCCAGTAGCTTCCAGAGCCTCTGCCCGTTCTTGGAGAAGATAATTTTACAGAGTTTAAACCTCAAAAGATTTCTTAGGAGCAGCAGACAGCCTTATACCATTGGTTTCCCCAGTTCCCTGTCACAGGGTTCCTTTGCATTTCTCATTCTGTCCTGTGATTTCCTACCTCTGCTCCCACTGAGCTGTCAGCTCATTTTCCTTAGCCCCATTTCTATGTCCTACACTCTCTCTTTTCTGTTTCTTTAATCCACAAAGCATTCTTTTCTAGGCTTTATAATCTCTCTTTAAATGCAGAGCTGCAAGTATGCAAGGTGTCATCACAGCAAACTTTAAGGAATGCCAAAATTTTATCAGTGTAGAAAAAGTGCTGAGACTGCAGGGAGCAAGGAAAGATTTAATAATGGCTATCAACATGAGGGTTCTCATTCGCTCACCGGGCCTGGGTTTCTATTGCCATCTGCTGTTGAAATAACAACTGTGTGAAAATAAATAAATCTTTTCTGTGACCAAACACATAACTTTTATTACAAGTTGGCCAATTTAGAGACCTAAAAAAGGCCTTGACATACAAAGTGGAGCTCAATATGATTTCAGAGCTTTTGTAGTTTATCTCTTACTTAATCAAAAATGCAAGCTTAGGGCTGGAGAGATTGCTTAGTGGTTAAGGTTCTTGCCTGCAAAGCCTAAGGAGCCAGGTTCAATTCTCCAGGACCCACATAAGCCAGATGCACAAAGTGCATCTACAGTTTGCAGTGGCTGGAGGCCCTGATAAGCCCATTCTCTCTCTCTCTCTCTCTCTCTCTCTCTCTCTCTCTCGCTCTCTCTCTCTCTCTCCCTCACTTACTCAAAGTAAATAAATAAAATATTTTAATGCAGTTTTAGGACTGGAGAGATTGCTTAGTGGTTAAAGTGCTTGCCTGTGAAGCCTAAGGACCCATGTTCGACTCTACAGGTCCCACATAAGCCAGATTCACAGTGATGCAAGTGCACAAGGTTGCACATGTGCACAAGGTGGTGTATGCTTCTGGAGTTCTATTACAGTGGCTGGAGGCCCTGGTGCACCAATTCTGTCTCTCTCACTCACTTGCTTTCTCTTGCTCTCTCACATTTAAGAAAATAAAGGCCAGTCCATTGGACTTGTACTTAAAAAATGAAGTTTTAGCCAGGCATGGTAGTGCACCCCATAAATCCCAGCACTTGGGAGGCTGCATTAGGAGTATCACTGTGAGTTCAAGGCCAGCCTGAAACTACATAATGAATTCCAGGTCATCCTGGGCTAGAGTGAGACCCTACCTCAAAAAAAGAAAAACAAAAAAAAAATGTGGTTTCATAAAAGAATGTTAATAGAAGCAGAATTATCTCCTAAGTTATTTTGTTCACATTGAAGTACACAGAATTATAAGTGGAAGGTAATGCCCCCATGCTTTTTGACTTGTGTTTTATTCAGCAGGAACAAGAAGAAACCAGGTTGCCAATTGCTGCTTGGCTGTCTGTGGAATGGCCTCACATACCAAGGGCTGCTCTCAGCACTAATTAGTAGGAATTTATCATGGAAGGATGCCACAGAATCCACAAGGAAATCTGGATTAAGTTTTTTTATAAGCAGTTTTACTGTCTGGGCACAGTCCAAACCAGTATGATTATTTGTTACCACCATGCACATCTTCTTTGGAAACCTCTTCTTTTTTAATAAATTGGTTTAATAAAGGCCTCAAAGTAAATTGTGAATTAACTTCTTCCTCATTATTATATAATTATGCAAACCGAAAAACAGTGTGCTATAAAATATTTAACTAGAAAATCTCCCTTCATAATCAATACTCAGTTACTAAACTAATAAGGAGAACATGGTCAGTTATGACACTTATTGAGATAAAGAAAGAACAAGTTTTATATGCTTCATAAGTCAAAGAGGAATACAGAAAGTATCCAATGTTAAGTTTATTAGAGTCACAGAAATAAATACAGAAGCCATTAGTTCACTAAGGATGTAGTTGCCCAAACTGTCAGAAAGATTATCAGTCAAAAGCCTCCCAACAATACCCACAGCACCAATCTCTGCCTTACATTTATAGCACATCCCACTAATTTTCTTTTCACTTATGTCTGCTTATGATGCTGTCAGTCAATACATGCAGTTGGAAACAGAACACTGAGCAAAGACACTGGCTCCGCACTAAGTCTAGGATGGAGAAGTTAATCAAATAATCTCACAAGCAAGTATAAATTCACCACTGTGCCACGGTCTATAAAATCAAGCTCTCTGATGGACGGCCTGAGTACCTAAAACAGAGGCTCTGACCTCATCAGGGAGATCACAGAGGTTTTCGTGGGAATGACAAGTTAGGCAACAACTAGACAAAGAGAGAGAACTGCCATTCGTTGCTGGACACACAGTGAAAACAGATCTGTCTGAGTACATTAGTGAGCTAGTACAAACCAGAACAACATGAATTCAGGAGCGTTTTCCATTTAGAAATTCATAATAAGAAGGCTGACTCATCCTTGACTTGCTGTCTCCTCCGGAAACACTGTCTGATGGAGACTTCTCTGCTTATCAGAACTGTGTGGTCTCTGCAAAGATGTCGTGTTCTAAATTGCATCTCGGATCAGTTTTGCTCTTCTGGTCCTGGCGGGATGCATGGGTTGCTCATTGTTCTGCGGGAAATGACATCCTTCCTGCCGCTGCTACTCCCATGCCTCTGCCAGTGCAGGTCCTTGGCTTATCTTGTTTTCATCCTCATTACTTCTCCCTTCTCACTGAACTTTCTGCTCTTTCATGTTAGCTTTTATTTTGATTCTGTCCCCCTTCTGTTTGTTTCCTCTTTGTTGTTCACCAAAAAATGTACTAGGCTTCTCGGTACAAGGCAGGAGGATAACCATAAGCTTGAGGCCAGCTTGGGCAACATAGTGAATATGAGGATAGCCAGGGCTACAATGTAAGACCATGTTTAAAAAAAAAACACACAAATAAAAATTAGAAAAATACTTTTATTTATTTTGTTTGTATATACCATTACAATTTAGAGAGGTGTTTCATGGAGATGATGCCTTTTGATTCCAATATCTGATTTGTGAGGTACTTGGATAAAAACAATCTGTCTTGGGCTGGAGAAATGACTTAGTGGTTAAGGGATTTGCCTGAAAAGTCAAGGCACCCCCGTTTTAATTCCCCAGGACCCACATAAGCCAGATGCACAAGGGGGCACATGCATCTGGAGTTTGTATGCAGTGGCTGGAGGCCCTGGCATGCCCATTCTCTCTCTTCCTCTCTCTGCCTCTCTCTCTCTCTCACTCTCTCTCTCTTTCTCTGTCTCTGTCTCTCTCAAATAAATAAATAAAAATAAAAATAATATAAAAGCAATTTATCTTAATTGTAGATATGAGACGCTGATGAGTGCCTTCCCCACTGTCATGTTGAGAAGGGGAGAATCCTGGACTGCAACCCAGCATCCCCTTGTTCCTGCCCCATATTTTTCCCCAATGCCTGTTATAGCAGAAATGTCACAGATATCCCGGCCAGGTCTCTTAGTCTCATTGACAAAGAAGTCTAAACAAAAGTAACAGTCACGGGGGCTTTCTGGTTGCTCATCCATCACATGAATAGATACAGCATTAGTCTCATCTGATGCATATTACTGGACATCTCTTTTGACCTTGGATTTAGCCATGTATAATGCATCATTTTTATTATATTTTACCTTGCCTGGCTTTGAGCAGGAGGGAGGCTTGGCTGGGGAGAGCAGAGAATGAAGAGGACTGATTTGAGTATCATTTGTCAGCCTGCATTAGATTTACTCATCCTGAGACATCCATCTTTATATATCCAAACTAAATCTGGTGTTTTTCTCTGCATAGATTGTGAATCCCTCAGAGACTCTCAAATTCCATTAGGATTCCTGTTTACTTCCTTCTCCTAGTGAATTATAAAAGCATTTAAAGAAAGAACACATCCATATTCTTTGCCACAGGCCAGATTTCAGTCTATTTAACTGCCATTTAAGAAGCCAGTGGTGTCTGTCTTTTATTTCCAAATTTTTCAGCGCTTGCGGTCTTTACCCTACTAAACAGTGCCTTTACATTGACAATCAGAAACCTTCACTGTGTGTCATATCTGGGAAAGCCTCCTGCTTATGACATAGAGAATCAAACTACTCATCGAGAATTGTGCAGGAGATATCCATTCAATCAGGCATTGATTTATCGATTAACCTTTTACTCACCCATTTAACTAAGCATATGTTGAATGGCTAATATGTATCAAAATTTCCAATGGAGGTTTTGGAAAGATCAAGAACAACAACAAAAACAATTGCCATCCTTGAGGGTCTTGCCCTCCACTGTGACAGAATGTCAGTATTGCACTAATGCACTCAGATTATATTTCTGTAATTTAAGAATAAGCAGCTGGTTTAGGGGAAACTCATAATACTGTTCTTCTGATAGAGTTCTAGTTCCAGGAGCAGCCTCCTGGGACAAGCAAGTTCTGTGCTCACCAAGGCTGATATCAAGAGTTGGGGAATTTTCCTCCTAGGCATAAATCTACAAAAGCCAGGTGTAGATGGACAAGAGAGCCACACTTCACAGCCCACCCCGTCTTGCAAAGGACAATTCTGTGTTCAATAACATTGCGAACATTGATGGGAAATGAATTGCAATGCCAGTGTTGCATGATGATGAAACATGAGAGCACCTCCCATTGCAGTGGCCTCCCTGCAACTCTGAGGTCATTGCTTGTCCTCAATTCCCTCCCTCTGGTATAGAATAGCTTACTAGAATTTTTCCATTTAATTAATTATGTACATACTTTACTATGGATATATCATGAGTTGGTACCATCTTTTCCTTCCTCCCTGCCTTCCTTTAGCTGGGGGCCCTCCTCAGTGAGGTTGCAGGTATGCCCCTTGTGGTTGTGGGTTATGCCTTGTGAGAACAGCAGTCAGTTGTTGGGGGAAGGAAATGCCTTTGGGGCATGATGTCCCAACCTGTGGCTCTTACAATATTTCCACCCCCTCATCCACAGAATTCCCTGAGCCATGTTGGGTGTATTTTAATTCCACTTCAGTGATGGGCTTTTAGGAGCCTCTGGATCTCTGCTTTGGTCAGTATTGAATGTACACAGTGTCTGTCTCCTTCACCCTGGCGCTGATTGTCAGGTTCACCATGGAAGTTGCACTCTTGCTCATCTCCCCAATTCCTCTGTGGTTTCAGCTGGGGCTTGGCTGAAATATGAGGGGTGGTTCATTTCCTTGGGTCTTGCTACATGCTGGAAAAGAAAAACACATTCTCCAATGGAGAGTGAAGTCAGAACAGGTAAAATGGGATAAGTCTTGTTAATTTAGGGAGAATTTGATGGATGTCGGCCCTCTTTTAGCCAAAGGCTAGTGGGAGCTTGACATTAGAGAGCATAATCTTTGTCTCCACAGAATTCTGACTTGGTTTGCACTTCCAGATATGGGTTCTTTTCCACTGAATGGACCTCTTAGCCAATCAGAAAGCTATTGGTTACTGTGTGCCACTATTGTACTTGTGTGTACATCTTGTCAGGGTGATGGCTTCAGAGTAGCTTAGACCCCTGGTTACTCTCACCATTACTGGCCACTTTCTTTCCCCCAGTAGCTCATGTAGCACTTTCAGCACTAAATGGGCTATCTGGGGGACTGGTTCTCTTCCTGATTCCATCCAGGTCACTTCATGTTCTGTGCCAGCAGCATGTGGTGTCTTCAGCAATAGGGTCTTACCTTTTACCTCAGATGGGAAATCAAGTGCTTTGGAAGAAGCCTGTCTTGTTTCAGGGACCTCACAGGTCTCTCCAATCAACAGCTCGCAACCTCATTCTGGAAGTGGGAGTTATAGGCCAGAGACAAAAAATATCTTAAGATTAGGCTTCATTCTACCCTCTCTCTCCAGGGCCCTTCTTTTCAGGTGCTCCCCCAATGCTCCTGTTGAGGTTTCAATCCTATAGTCTATCTTCAGGGATAAAGGAATTTACTATAACTTTAAAGAGGGCAAGGCTTTTTGTTTATCCGGACCTTCATTTGAACCGTGGCTCCAGCACTTACAAGCTGTTACAGAGCCCCACTGAGCCTCGGCTTCTTATATCTACAGAGTAGGAACTGATCTGTCCCCCCACAGGATTACTTCAAGAATGTTGTTAAAAATGTAAATGTCAGGGAGTGTGAGAGGGCTCAGCAATTAAAGGTGCTTGCTTGCAAAGCCTAACAGCCTGAATTTGATCCCCTAGTACCCATATAAAGCCAAGTGCATGGTGTGGTGCAGCCAGAGGCCCTGGCACATGCATTTTCTGGAGAGAGGGCTCAGCAGATAAAGGTGCTTGCTGCGAAAGCCTAACAGCCCGGGCTCAATTTCCTAGTACCCACATAAAGCCAGGTGCACAAAGGATCTCATCTCTCTGTCTCTCTCTCTCTCTCTCTCTCACTCATCTGTGTGTGTGTGTGTGTGTGTGTTTTCCTCTTTCCGACTGTCTGTCTGATACTCTCTCTCAAATACAAGTATTTCTTCAATAAAAATTAAAAATGTAAATGTTATTCTAGGAGTTATATAGCTTCGCATTTTGCATTTAGGTCTGTCTCTGTGTTAACTTAGTTTTTGTGAAGGGTGTTAGGCTTCTTGACTCATATTTTAGTATGTGGATATCCAGTTGTTCCAGCATCATTTAGTGAAAAGACTGGCTTTTGCTCATTTAATTACCTTGCTTATTCCTCTAAGTTGTGTCAACTATATTTATAAGATATAATTTGAGGTTCGGTTTCTTCCGTTGCTCTGTTCATTTCCTACCAGCAGCATAATATGACTAAAGCAGCTTGATAGTAAATTTTAAAGTCAGGTGATATCAGGCTTCCAATTGTGTTCTTTTGAAATGTTATGTTGATTCTTCCAAGTTCCTTGTGTCCCCTTCTACTTCTTAGAATCATTTTGTTGATATTGGCAAAATGGCTTTGCTAGAATTCTGATTGATACTGAATCAAATCTGTAAGTCCCTCCATTTATTTAGTTCTTTGATATTTTGTCACTGTCTTGTAGTTTACATTATATAGATCTTATATTTGTACACAATCACTTAATTTTGAGAGATGCTAATATAAATAACATATTATTAACTTCACTTTCTCCTTATTCTGCTGGTATATAAGAAAATGATTGATTTTATCATATTAAGTTTGTATCCTTAAACCATTCTATAATTGCTCATTAGTTTCAGGAGTTTAAGTGATTTACTTTTGTTTTATTGTTCTGGAATTTCCACGTAGACCATATCATCTATAAACAAAGGCAATTTTATTTCTTCCTTCCCAGTGGATTTACTTTTTATTTTATTTTCTTGTCTTATTGAATTATCTAGAACTTCCATGTTATATTAAGCAGTAGTGGTGAGAAAGATTTGACCCTTAAGGACCATCTCATCCTTAAGGATGATATTAGCTACAGAGTTTTTATAGATCTTCTTTATCAGTTTATCTCAGTTAACTAGAAGAAGTTCCACTATTTCTAGTTAACTGAGAGTTTATCACAAATAGCTGTTGGTACTAGCATTTCATGTAAGGTGTTATTTTTTATATTTTGTTTATTTATTTGTATGAGAGACAAAGAGAGAGAGAAAGAGAATGGGCATACCAGGACCTCTAGCCAATGTAAATAAACTCTAGTGCATGCTCCTCTTTGGGATTCTGGCTGTACATGGGTACGTCAGTCCCTCATAAACTCATAATTCCAGTGGAACCTTCCAACCAATATTTGAAAGAGATAGAATGTAGCATTTGGTAGTTGGCATGTAAGTCCAGCACAATGAAATTTTAGGAAAGCTAGTGTTAAAGAGAGATGAGAACAAAAACTCAAATATACATGGCGAATAAGGAGAGGTGTCCCAAGTATGCAAAACAGAAGAAGACAACTTGTAGGATGATGTATGCTGCAACCAAGAGAAGAAAAAGTCAGGCATCTGAACAAAAGCTAGTCATTTGGAGAAATTCAGAATTTTAATGTAATCAAACTTTAGGGTGTTTGTGTATACCAAAAGATAAGCTACAAATGTTAGTCAAGGGAAGAAAATATTTATTTTTCTAAAACTACATTGTGCTCATGTCAATGTCCAAAAGTTGGCTTTGAAACTTTTCCATGTCTAAATCAAAGAGTTAATGAGTAACTTTAAAAATGCATGTCAAAGAAAGGGATTAAAACAACTTTACTTCTAAAGGTAGGAATCTGGGTAGGTCAGCAAGAGACATGAAATTTCCCTATTGGAAAAGCCTGGATATGATGCAATTATCTTCAACTTCCTCATCTAATGTGAAAATAAGGAACTAGAAAGTCCATATGGGTTCAGTTAATTGCTATGTATAGATTTATCTGAAGCAGAAAACAAAAATTGTCACAGGAAAAAGCTACAGGGACATGTGTATGAGCCAACACCTATAATACCCTCAGAGAAGAGAGTAGAATATCCACTTTAAGACAAGAAGTCCAACAGCAGCTAATGGTTAGTGAAACAGGTATGTATCTTTATGCGTTATCTTGAAGGTTAGTTACATTCATAGCAGTTAATGCATGCATATTAGTGCTCTGTCATATTTCTATAATTCCTATGTAGATGTATTTTTTTTCATTTTTGGTCTTTCAAGATAGGGCCTCACTTTAGCCCAAGCTGACTTGGAACTCACCACGTAGTCTCAGGGTGGCCTCGAACCCACAGCGATCCTCTCACCTCTGCCTCCCAAGTGATGGGATTGAAGGTATGCACCACCATGCCCAGCCCTATGTAGATGTTTTTATGTGGAAACTTCTGAAGTTCTGTTTGCAAGCCTTATTGGAAGCCTTGGTGTTTGAATACAAGTGCCATTGTCCAAGCACCTGGTGACAGTTACCAGATTGCTCAGATATTTCAATTTGGTAGTTGTGAAAGTAAAGGTAAAAGTAATCTCCTTTTACTCGAGGTCCATTTTCTAAGGACAGGTCAGGGGATTGGATCAACCTCAATGACGCATTCCTCCTCACACAGGTGATGCTCATGTCAGTCTTGAATTAGTTAAGGTAGCCACTGTGAAGGTAGATTAGCTTCCTGGAACTTCTAGAATTACAAGGCTTAAAACAACAGAAAGTTATTGTCTCACAATTCTTGGGACTACAGTCCAAGATCGAAGTGTCAGAGGACCATGGTCCCTCTGAAACCTGTTGGGGAACCCTTCCTTGGCTCTTCCTAGCTTCTCGTTGTTTTCTGGCAATATTAAATGTTCCTTGGCTGGTAGTTACATTAACGATTTTAAATGTGCCTTGGCTTGCAGCTGCATATCTCCATCTCTGCTTCTGTCATTACATGGTGTTCTCCTAGTATATTTCTGTCTTTCCATGGCTGTATTCTTATAAGACCAAATCTACTTATAAAATAGACTCAACATAACTACAATGCTCTACTTCTTAATGTGTCATTTTCTGAACTACTGGGGTGTAAGATTCAAGATATCTTTTAGAAGACACAATTCAGTGCATAACACACAATGTTAATGTTTCAGGGAAGAGCAGTGTTATGAAGCTTCTTATGCCAAGGTGGGCATCGTAGCTTCTGGGTAAGCATTTATTGAATGAATAAAGTATATATAAGTGATCTGCTCTGCATTTTGAAGAACTAGGTCTCTGTGCCATACAAGATCATTATCATGAGATAGCCCTTGCCCGTATGTTTCCACTGCAATCCCACTAAAACCCTCCAGAACATTCTAGTCATGTAAGAGTATTTGCATTTTGTTAAACCCCATGAATTCTCTCACTTCCTTCAGTGGTGCTTTTCCTTATTCATGAGACATCCTCCCACTCTCCATCTATAAATATCAAACCAGTGCTTGCCTGTCTATGGTAGAATGTATCCCAAATGTTGTAAAAGAACGAATGTTAGTATATCAGTTATTTTTATGTACCTTGCTCCTCCCCTGCCTGTCAGAGCATCCCATGAAGTCAGGAACTAGATTATATTCATAGTTATATTTCCTACACCAAGCACAGCACCAGATGTGGCTTTACCTTGAAGTTCTAGGAAACAGAGACTGGCAGGAAAGGAGGGTAGTTTTATTTTTAATTAGCAAAATAAAATACATATATTTATCATAGTTGATACATGCATACATTCTAGAAGGATCAAATCTGAATAATTAGCATATGATCTCAACTATTTAACATTTCTTTGTGCTGAGACCATTTAAACTCCTCTTTTACTCTGATGTGCTCTGATGCTATGAGCCATAGTCCCATGCTTACAATGGAATATCAGAACGTCTTGCTCCTAACTGTAATTTTGTACCTTCATGTTAATGAAAAATGCAGACACAGTGAAACAAAGGCCATATAGTCATTGTTGTGAGAAATCTACACAATTAAAACTCCTGGAAGTAGAACGTGGGATGGTGATTACCGGAGGTTGGTGGAGGAATCACTAAGTAGGGTGTCATCCTACAGGTAAGCAGTGAGAACTTTAGAGAGGAAAATTAAATGCTGTATTTAGATTTGGATTTTTGTTTATTTGCTTGCTTTCTTGTGGGTGTTTTTCTTTTGAGGCAAGCCTAATAGACTGGACTTTTTTATGAGAGAAAGAGAGAGAATGTTGGCTTGCCAGAGCCTCCAGCCACTGCATTCGAACACCAGATGCATATACCACCTTGTGCACATGTGCAACATTGAGCACTTGCATCACTGTGTGTCTGGCTTGCATGGGACCTGGAGAGTCCAATATGAAATGAAATAGGAAGCAAAAGTAAATACCTGTCATATAATTTAATACATATAATTTACATATACACAATACAAATGTATTATATGTATACATAAAATAAGACATACAGGGCTGGAGAGATGGCCTAGTGGTTAAGCACTTGCCTGTGAAGCCTAAGGGCCCCGGTTCAAGGCTCAATTCCCCAGGACCCATGTTAGCCAGATGCACAAGGGGGCACATGCATCTGGAGTTCGTTTGCAGTGGCTGGAGGCCCTGGCATGCCCATTCTCTCTCTCTTTCTCTCCCTCTCTGTCTGCCTCTTTCTCCGTCACTCTCAAATAATTAAATAAAAATAAACAAAAATTTTAAAAAATACATATAATTTAATGGGAAAGGTTTCAGCCAAATTATTACAAAAGAAAAATAGAATATTATTGGCTTTTGCTTTAGAGCTGAAATAATGATTAAAGGTATGATTATGACAACTGGGACATATTTGAGATCAAAACACCTGCATCTTTATCTTTATGATGAATTTAGACAAAAGAAAATTGAGATGAAATGTGTATCTTAGATTAGCCTACTTGATATATGAATAAACAAAAACTTCATATATTTTTAAATCAAGTTGATTGAAACTGATCTATACTTGATTTATATTTATGGGAAGAAAATGACTTATTTGTCTGTTTAATTTCTTTCACCAAGGATATTATGTGTAATCTCAGATGTGCAACTAACTCCAAGATTTTCTCTAGAGAAGAGAGTGAAAAGAGGGTTTTACAAAGTATGCAGGCTAGATCTTAGCAGTTAAATGCCAGACTTCAACCACAGCCCCTCACTTTGCAGCAGAGGTATCTCTAGAAACTTAAAATGTTAAAATTAGTCCTATTTCAGGCAATGTTGAAAAGCTATAGAAAAAGCGCAACACAATGTAAACATTTTAGGATGCCAGACTCAGTCTCCCCTTGGGGTAGAAACATTCAGTGTCTTCATATTATCTAAGTGCAAACTCTGAATATCTAGCTTGGCATCCAGGATCCTCCTAATATACCTCAGCCTCCCTTACAGTCTTTCTTTTTTTTTTTTGTTTCTATATTTTTTTTCTTTTTTTCTTTATTAGTTAGTTTTATATTCAGCAAATACAGTCAGTTTGGTACCATTATTAGGCTCATCCATGACCTACCCCCTCCCCTTGTTGAGGTATGTGGGTCATGCATTGTGGAGTTAGCCCACAGTTATGGGTAAGATAAATGTCTCTGCATATCATGACCCAACATGTGACTCTGACATCCTTTCCGCCCCCTCTTCCGCAAAATTTCCCTGAGCCATGTTGGGTTCATTTTTGGTCTGCTTCAGTGATGAGGTGTTGGGGGCCTCTGAGGCTCTGGCTCTCTGATTTGGTAGGAGTTGATCTTTCTCTGTGTTGATCTCCTTCCTCCTTGTGCTGGTATCTGGTTCATCAGGAAAACAGCCCCCTTGCTTGTTTTGCCAATTTTTCTTAGTTTCAGCCGGGGCCCTTTTGAGGTATGATGGGGTGGCTCTCTCCTTAGGATCTACATCTATCTGAAAAAGAGAAGCAGATTCTCCAAAGGAGAGTAAGTTAGCACCAGGACAAAAGAGATAAGGCTTACTTTTTTATAGAGAATTTAATAGGTGTAGGCCCTCTTGTAGCCCATGATTGATGGTAGCTTGATATTGGCGAGTGGGCTTATGTTTGGATATGGTTCTGAATTGTTTCCCAGCTCCAGCTATGGGTCCCGTACCACTGAGGAGATCAGTTAGCCAAATTAAGAGCAGTTGGTTCCCCACCATGGCTGTGTGCCACTATTGCACTTGTGTGGGCATCACAACAAGTTATTTGCTGCTAAGTAGGTTAGACCATGAGTTGCTTGGACAGATATTGGTCATTTTCCCCCAGTCGCCCATGTAGCACCTTCCGGCACTAGATGCACTGACTGTCTGGGGACTGACTGTCTTCCAACTTCCAACCATGCCATTCTATTTTGCATGTCAACCACATAAGGTGTCTTCAGCAGTAGGGTCTTACCACTAACCTTTGGTGGGTCATCAAGTACTCTGACAGAAATCTGTCTTTCTTTTAGGAAACCTTGTAGGTCTCTCTGATCAAAAGCTCATTGTGGATGATAGCCCCATGCTGGTACTGGGAGTTACAGGTCAGTGCCCACTAAGAAAAGGAGGAAAAAGATAACTAATATACAAGAGTTAGAGAGAAGACAGAGAGAGAGGGAGAGGGAGAGGGGGAAGGAGGGAGGGAAGATGTAGAAGATTAAGGTTAGTCATGATCCTACCCTCTCCAGTGTCTTGTGGTCAGGTCTTTCTTAATGTTAGCACTGAACTCCATTGAAATTGAGCTATGCCCAGCTCTCCAAACCCAGATCACAGATGATCCCCTCTGACCCTAGGCTCATGCTACCTACAGAGACTGTACCCACCACTTCCCAGTCCACTTATCTGCACATACCAGTCCTTCTAGATCTAGTTCATGTTCTATGTTCACCAGAACTTCATCTTTACTTTAACACAGGATCCCTCATTATCCATAGCACTCATTTAATACTTAATGTGTGTGGCCCTCCATTGTGTACTTATTATTTTGTGCATGTCCCTTTGCTTTTCAGA
The DNA here is from genome assembly GCA_036346955.1 of Dipus sagitta. NCBI lineage: Eukaryota > Metazoa > Chordata > Mammalia > Rodentia > Dipodidae > Dipus > Dipus sagitta. The sequence goes on along the minus strand of CM070772.1, from coordinate 169,069,073 downwards.
AATCTTCACTCAAAGTAAAAATAAGTTGGGCTGGGCATGGTGGCACACACTTTTAATACCAGTACTTAGAAGGCAGAGGTAGGAGTATCACCTTGAGTTCGAGGCCACCTTGAGACGAAAGAGTGAACTCCAGGACAGCCTTAGCTAGAGTGAGACCCTACCTTGAAAACAAACAAACAAACAAAAAAGTTGGAATTCATGTGGTCCTAGCAATTAATATGCTGTTTTAATTCATATTCACACCACAAAATTAGATAGCATTGTTCAAAATTTATAGCAACAAAATATTTCAAAAAACTTCTAGAGTCTCACCTGTTAATGGATAAGACTATGATCCAAACATATATCTAGCTTCAATGGCCATCATCGTTCCCGGTACCACAGCACATCAGACTATCCCCATCTTTATTTTACCCCATGAAGTACCAACCACAGTATATTCTACATGGACTCTGCATCTGCAGGAAGACTGCTTTGCTGAAGCCAGCCTACCCTCTGTTGCTTCCCTCAGATCTAGAGCATAGGTCCTTCCCTGTAATGCCAAATTTCTTGTGTATTGTTTTATCATTGTGTCCTCACAACAGCAACTCAATAAGAGCCTTTCATCTGTTTGACTATTATACTGATTCAGCAGATAGACTGACTGTTGGAAAGTGAGGCATGCAGTCTTTTGCAGTCTTCTGAGGACTGACTGCTCATTGAGATACATGACATGAATTATAATGGACCAGCAGCTTTGAAGCTTTCTGCAGTTGACCTCCAGGTGACCACCTTCACCATGACCCCCTCACAGCCATGCTAATGCACAGATTTCCATTGTGCTAAGAAGTCTCTTTGATCTCCTATCACTATCTTCTTCTCTTAATAACACTGCTCACATGAACACAGTCTCACTTATGGAGAAATGAAGGAAAGGGGGACTCAGGGAGACGGACTGTCTGCACATGTCTTGAGGGGAAACAGTCCTTTATTGAGTTGTCATGGTAACAATCTGAGTCTTAGGTGCATATGTGCTGAAACTCATTTTGTTAATGTATCCAGGAGTGATCACGTTTATATATTATAATCATTTTTCATTTACAATGAAAATATAAATGCTCTAGATACCAGAATGTGCTGATTAGCCAGCACACAGTTCCCATTAGGAAAAGTACTGTGAGAAAATAAGTTTTAATAAGAATGTGCTGTGGTGACCTAGACCCTGAGAGAGGGGAAAACATCTATGTAGATGACCTCAATGGCTACTGTTGTTGAGCTAGGTTGTCCACATGAGCCTACCTCATGGGCTGCCATGACCAACCATGGCAGAGTATTCATGGTAACAAACCAGAATCAGAGCTGAAGCCAATACCCGCCTCACCATGCTGTAGATTCACCAACTTCTTCCTCCTACCACCCAGCTGGGCACTCTGTCCTTCCTTCTGCCAGTGTACCCAGTTTTATTAATTCTGTTCCAGAGGCACAACCTCCTCCTATAAAGTAATGCCTTTTCTTTTTGCTTTGAGGCAGTCACATATGCATCCTTGATATCATGGAGAGGCTGATATTTTTGTACTTTATACCTTTGTTTAAGATATAGCCTTTCAGAGTCCCACTTTTACTTAGGGTCCCCAGTCCAACCCCCTACCCCTGTGTGCCCATGATCCTATTTTCTGTGCAACAGTCAAATCTCGAAACTGAAACAGTAAATCTCTGTAGTTATCTCAGTTGTTAGCCTTTTCTTTCTTTTTTTTTTTTCTGGACCTTCATTTCTGCTTCATTTTAAACCTCTGAAAATGTCTCATACTTACACCTTTAGCTAAATATTTAAAAATATTTTACAGGGGCTGGAGAGATTACTTAGTGGTTAAGGTGCTTGCCTGCACAGCCAAAGGACCCAGGTTTGATTCCCCAGTACCCACATAAACCAGATACACAAGGTGGCACATGTGTCTGGAGTTTGCAGAAGCTGGAGGCCCTAGTGTACCCATTCTCTCTCTTTCTCTCTCTCTCTCTCTCCCTTTCTCTCACAAATAAATAAATAAAGAGAAAAATGTTTAATATTTTTAAAAATTCTATCCTATTCTGGATTTTTAGCTTCTCCTTACTGAGAAAGGTTATCAGCGTATCTGATATTCCAGATGGCTGCTAACAGAATCTCAACAGATTCTTTTCTTTAGCACTTCTTTAGTTTTTATATGCTTTTGGCCCATTATCTTATCTGAATTGTGCCACTTCCCAAGGAGCCAGGCATTATTCCCTGCATTATTCATGCACAGAACCTGGGCCATAGATGGTGATTCTCGGCTTCTTTCAGAGCTCTATGTATGGAACCACAAATCAGAATCATTTCTCCCAACCCCTCCTTTCTTTTTTTTTTTTTTTCTTTATTTTGGACATATTTTGTTGTATGTCTCTTGTGTGCTCAGCATCATGCTACATCCAAAATTATAAAACAAATAAATAAACCAAAAAAAAAAAAACTCTGAAGTTCCCTTACTCTACAAAATCACACAAAATCATCATATAGATGGGAGGATAAACAAAGTAATTTCAGAAAAAGTAAAGGCAGAAAGAGTGATATAAATAAATGGATAATGTAGTTGCAAACAGCAAGTAATGAAACAGGGCACAACAACCATTGCAAGTACCCAAATGCCCTAACTACTCAAGAGGCTGAGATGAGACGATCACTTTAGCCCAGGAGTTCACATCTGGCCTGGGTAACACATTGCAATCCTCACTGGTCATTTCATCTAGAGGGGCCACAGAGAAGATGCACTTGGTCTCAATCTTGAAGGACAAACAGAAGTTCATTAAGTAGAGAATAGCAAGAAAAGGTATCATACCAGCCAAAGAGAGTGACCTGGGTGAGACAGTGTGAGGAGCTCTGGTTGGCAGCTTCACTTAGTAGGAAAGGGTGCATGGAAATGTGGTGAAGTTAGGCACTGGACAGGTAGGGAAAGGGAAGTCATGATGAGGATTGAATGTTGTGCTTAGGAGTTTTTTTACCCCATATCCCGAGGACACAGCTATCCCTAGAAGGCTTTTCTTTTTGAAATTTATTGACTGTGAACTTCACTCCATGAACATATTGCACATTGTTCATATTCCCACTGGGTACTACTCTCATAGTTCCCTCTCCCTTGTCCCATTCCACTGAGGCCTTTTTCAGTGGGGTTATTGATATTTACTGTGGGGTCATGGATGTACCCATCATTCTCTGTGAGGAGGAGGCATTGCCTCAGGATACTCCTTCCTATAATGTGGCTCTTAAAATCTTTCCACACTCTCTTCTGCAATGTTCCCTGAGCCTTAAAGGGTGGTTTTTAAGTCCTCTTTAGTGCTGAGCTCTACGCATGCTCTTATTTTCTGCTTCAATGAGTTTTGTGTTTCCTTGGTGTCTACTGCCAGCTCCCTGGAGGAGGTTTTCAGGCTAGTCTTGAGAGCAGCACTCGTGTGTTTAATGTGCTTCTCCCTCCATGATGTCTTGTGGGACCTGGTAGATGTGACAGTGATGACTGATCTAGTGCTAGGCGGTCAACTTTCACTTCTTGTCACACTGAAGGATCTTGATTCTCCCCGGTATTTGCTGCCATCTGTAAGAAGGAAATTCTCCAATCAAGAATGAGAGCAGCATGGATCAAAGGGGATAAGAGACAATCATTTAAAAGAACCTTTTGGCAGCAATACCCTCTCATCTTAGTCAAATAACAGTGGGAGCTTCCCTATAGAGCCTATGACCTTCCTAGTCATAGGCTTCTGATCTGATTTGCTTCTCTACCCCAGGTATGAATTCTTTCCCACTGACCAGGTCTCCTGTCTAATCAGAGACCAACTGATTGACCCCGTAACTTGTATGTCACTGTGGTGGTTTGATTCAGGTGTCCCCCATAAACTTTGGTGTTCTGGATGCTAGGTTCCCCAGCTGATGGCAATTGGAAATTAAAGTCTCCTGGAGATGGTGTATTGTTGGGGGCAGGCTTATGGGTATCTGTGGTGGTTTGAATAGAATAGAAGGCCCCCAATATATTCAGTTGCTTATTTGTAGTTTGCATCTCTAGCCACCTGGCTGGAGGCAAGGTCACTGGGTGGATCTTAAAGTGTGCTGGTGGATTTCAGATTACAATCTAAAGATATGCAAAGTGTGCCTAGCAGGAATTCCTGAAGTGTGCTGTGGCTTTTGACCTTTAGGCTTGTACTTCTCTCTCTCTCTCTGTTTGGTCCTGTGAAGGCAGGCCAGCTTTTTCTGCCATTATGGAACTTTCCCTGGATCTGTAAGCTTTAATAAATCCCTTCCTCCATAACTGTGCCTGGTCTGGAAGTTCATCTCAGCGAACCTGAAGCTGTCTGATACAGTATCATAGCCAGCTCCCCCTTTGTTAGTGTTTGGCACACTCTCCTGTTGCTGTTGTCCACCTTCCGTTGTCCACCCTCTGCTCATGCCATCATTTTCCCCTGCCATCATGGAGCTCCCCCTCAAGCCTGTAAGCCAAAATAAACCTCTTTTTCCCACAAGCTGCTTTTGGCTGGGTGATTTCTACCAGCAATGCAAACCTGACTGTAACAGTCACTACGTCACAGGTGTGTACATCTTATCTGAGTAATTGGTTTTGTAGCTTGCAGCATTCCCTGCTTGTTCATGCTGTTGGTGAGATTATCCCCAGAAGCTCACACGGCACTTTACAACACGATACGGGCTAGCCAAGAGGGATCTGACTTCCTCCTCAGCCCAGCATTATCTCTTGATGTCCTATGACCTTAGTCTGTGGTGGCTCCTACAATATGGTTTTGCCATTTAGATCTGGTGGGTGACCTGCATTGTTTGAGGGACCTTATGGGCTCCAGTGACCAACAGCTTACTGTGGGAAGTAACCCAGTTCTGGCACTGGGATTTACCAGCTAGAGCCTAGAGTTTTAGAGTTAATCTTTCTGCACCCCCTATACAGGTACTTCTGCCTGGAATAATCCCTGCACACCCTTATGAAGAGTTATATCTTATAATTAACTGACCAGGAGGAACTTTTCCATGGTACTGATTCATGCCACCATTATTCTTGTGTATTTCCCCCTGCCACCTCCTTTATCCCATTTTCCCCCCAGGTCCCTTCTATCCACCTCCTATATTCTATCTCTGCATTTGACTGTCACACCTCTCCTCTGTTCATCCCTCCATGTTTCCTGTCTCTCTCCTAGCCTCATTCTAGTTCCTTGCCAATTCTACTGATCCTTACTACAACTTATAAACAAATCAAATTGTTCACTGTTAGGAACCATGTATGAGAGAGAACATGCAGCGTTTGTTTTTCTGAGCTTTGGTAACTTTGCTTAGTATGACTTTTTCCTAGTCCATCCATTTACCTGCAAATTTCATTATTTCATTCTTCCTTATTGCTGAGTAGAATTCTATTGTGTATATGTCCCACATCTTCATTATCCATTCATCAGTTCAGAGGCACCTGGGCTAATTTCAATTCTTAGCTATTGTGAATAGACCAGCAACAAGTATAGCTGAGTATTCTGTAGTAAAGAGTAGAGTCTTTAGGGTATATTCTTAGAGGTGTTATAGCTGGGCCAAATGGTAGATCTATTTTCAGATTTTTGAGGAGCCTCTGTACTGCTTTTGATAGCAGCTGTATGAGTTTTCACCCCTACCAGCAGGTGATTAGGGTTCCTCTTTCTCCACATCCCTACCAGTATTTGTTGTCATTTGATTTTTTAGTGATAGCCATTCTGACTAGGGTGATGGAATATTTAAGTCATTTTAATTTGCATTTCTCTGATGACTAAAGATGTTGAACATCTCTTCAGATGTTTATTGGCCATTTGTATTTCTTCCTTTAAAAACTCTCTGTTCAGTCCCCTGTCCCATTGTTTGGGTGGGTTAATTGATTTTTTTCACTGCTTCATTTTTTGGAGTTCTTTGTATAATACAGAAATTGTACCTCTGTTAGATGGATAGATAACAAAGATTTTCTCCCATTCTATAGGTTGTCTGTTGACTCTGTACAATAGCTTAATTTGGTGAGATCCCAATGGTTAAGGGTTTGTCTAATTCCCTGAGCTACTGGCTTCTTATTCAGAACGTCTTTCCCTACACCTATATCTTGGAGTGTTCTCCCAATTTTTTCTAGAAAACTTTTCTTATAATGTGTGTGAGTGTGTCTGTATGTTCGATTCACTATGGAGTCTCAGGATGACCTCGAATTCACAGCGATCCTCCTACCTCTGCCTCCCAAGTGCTGGAATTAAAGGCGTGTGCCACCACACCCGGCTTGTCTGTATATTCTTATATGTACAAGTACTGTATGTGTGCAGGTGTTAATGTACGTATGTGTATGTGTGTGGGTGGGTGTGCATGTGTGCATGTGTGTGTATTGGCCAGCGGATACCTTAGGTGTTACCCTCAGGAATGCCATCCACCTTTTATGAGACAGGGTCTCTTATTGGCTTGCCAAGTAGACTAGTTTGGCTTGCCAGTGAGACCCAAAGATTCTACTCTCTCCATTTCCCTACACTGGGATTATAAATATGCCTCACCACACCAATCAAATCATTTTTATGTGGGCTACAAGGATCAAACTCAAATCCTCATGCTTGCACAACTGAGCTATCTGTCCAGCCCCAATACGATGCTTATGAACTAGAAAATAACGGGACTGATACATATTTTAGAATGACCACAAGCATTTTTATACTTCCCTCTATACCAAAAATCTTTCAGGTTTGAGTAGTCATTTTTCTCATGAATCCTTAACTCTCTTAAACCATCTGGAGTAAAAAAGAATTCCACAGCACCCCTCTTCTCTCTACTTAAAACTCCATAACTGCCTTAGCACATCCTTTATGACCATAGCTAAACAATCTTGTGGTATTTACTAACTCACACAGCTTGGAGTGGGTCAGAATAGCATTGCTACAGTTGTCCAGCATCTGAACGTTTTATAATTCTATAGCCATTTTAAATCAAACTAAGAGAAAAACAAACCTGCATACATGAATGTAGCATATTTTAATTAGGTGATGGTAATAAAAGCACAAAACATTTTAGAAGACTAGCCACTCTTTTCTCACAAGCTTCTACCCTAGCAGGAGTGCTGCTTCTGGGTTCTTATAACTATTTATTGCAAGTGGTTCCTCCAAGTCCAGGCTCTTTAATTCATAGTGCCCAACACAGAATAAGTATTCCAGAGATGTTTATTTATTAGAAGATTGGCTGGATGAATAAAACATGTGTTTAAGTATGCTTTATTTATAGTCTTTCAAACAAAAATACTGATATTATGTGCACCAGGATCCATCTTTTCTAAAGTCAACATTTAGAATATAACATAAAAGCTATAATTAGTAGACAGTAAGTACTTATTATGTACCAAGTATTGGAGACAAAAAGCAAATACCATGGCCCCTGATTAATGGTAAAATTAATCACTGTAGATGGAAAGGAAGATATGTAAGCCAAGCCAGTCTAATAAGCATAATGAAACTACATAGAAAGAATGCTTGGAGAGGCCCCCAATATAGCAAAAGGCTGGGCATCTGAGCAGAGTGCCAGGGAGATCTTCCAGATCACCACAAACTATGAACTAAGTCATGAATGAGGGATGGGATGAGGGTTAGAATTTCAGTCTACTGCCAGTATATAATGATGTTTGATAATGACTGGTGAAGTGGTTTGAATGTAAACTATATCTTTCAGAGTCTCACATGTTTTAAATATGTGCTCCCCAGCTGGTGGCAATTTAGGAAAGTTGTAGAGACTTTGGACACAAAGCCTTGCTGGAGGAAATGTGTTGCTGGGGATAGACTGTGGGGTTTATTAGAGCAGCCCTGCTAGGTGTTGGCACCCAGCTTACTCTCTGAACCATGTCCTTGCTGTTGATAAGTGACACTGTAAGCCACTTTACTTATGCCTCACTTCCCCTGCCATGATGAAACTTCCCCTTGAAACTGTCCCCCTCACATAAGCTGTTCCTGCTCAGGGGCTTTGTCCCAGCAACAAGCAGGCAGCTGTGACATCTGGCAATGGGCCCTAGGCCATCTGAATTCTGGTAGAACGACATAGAGAATTAGAGCCAAATCATCTTAATATGAAAAGTATTTGAGTTCCTTATAAATCAGCGTATGAATTTATGTATCTCATCACCAGGTGTTTATTGAGCAATCTTCTAGGGGAGCTGGCAATACCTGAAAATAGAAACTGACACTACACCCCAGGAGATTAAGACCTCTCTAGAAGCTACAGCGCCTCGTTCACAGAACAGTCCATAGAAGTGCAGGATGTTCAATGCATCAGACCCAGTCTCTGACCTTGGCAATAAACGTGTGGAAGTGAGGTCTATGACACTGAATGTTTGGAACTAGGTTACCATGAAAATGATGGGCCTTGAGCAGTCCTAATACAAAAGAAAAATTAACACGAATATAAAAAATAAATAAAAGGAAAGCCTAGTGTAGAATGGGAGAATTTACAAGGGAAGGACAATGATGGAACTGAATTCCATTATTCCATCACCTTAAAGTTACAGAGAATTACCATGAGACAAGTAGCATACTGAGCAACACATAAAGCAAATTAAATGTGTCATCAAACTTCACATAATGAAAAGTCATATACTTGAAGCCCATAACGAAAGCCACAACAGAGAAATGTTTGGAGTCTGGAGAGATTTCTTAGTGGCTAAAGCACTTTCCTGTAAAGTCAAAGTACCCAGGTTTATTTTCAGGTTCCCATGGAAAGTCCGATGCACTAGGTCGCTCATGCATCTGGAGTTTGTTTGCAGTGGCTAGGGGCCCTGCCGTGCCCATTCCCTCTGTATCTGCCTCTCTCTCTTTCTACCTCTCATAAATAAATGAATAAAATGTTTGTTAAAAAAGAAATGTTTGGTGGGAATTATACCATGCCATTCTTTTTGAAAACTCACTGTCAATTTAAAATTCTAGAAAATTCACATAAAATCTGATTCTTGGCTTAACTTAAAAATTGGACAATCAAGCAGGGTTGGTCCTTGGTCAACCTTTCAGCTTAGGTCCATTGTTTAGAGTCAACCAGCAGCAGCCCGTTTAGGTGAAGAATGCCATGATCCCTTGGCAGCCTGTTTCACTCACTTCTGTTGTGTTTGGTATTTTTTCCCTGTGGTCTATAAATTTCACCATCCTTGATTGAAAATTTAGTGAGAGTAAAAATGCTTGCATATAAATAATTATAATATAAAGGTCTAAATCACTGTGGGAGCTTGCCTTTTCACTCAGAAACTATCTCCTGAGTTTCTGCTAGTTGTGGGGTCTCTCATAGTGGTGGGGAAATGCTGGTGCCCAAGTTCCAGGAATTCACATTATACTGTGAAGGATGTATGAACCAATGCCCTCTGAATACCAAAGATGCTACTGTAGCATTATGTGTACGAGACAGTGTGGTCAAAGGAATACATAACTACCTGTCCTTGGGAAGAAGAGAAGTAGCACGTGAACTGAATTTTAAGGGGTCTGTAGCCATATCACAGAGGTAGGAATCGGAATGTCAAATTCAAGGAGCTTGATTTGGCTGCAGTATAAGGTAGCTAGAGACAAGTTTACAAGTCGGAGATTCAGATTTTCATTTTAGTAAGGAGAATGTATTTGGAATCAGACACTTCAAAACCAGGGACTATCTTCAAAGTCAAACCCTGAGCTATGAAAGACAGAGGGGTTAGTATGAGTACCATGATATACAAATAAAGACATAGTTGAAGGCAACATATGATGAATATTGAAGAAGGTAAGATAAATTATCAAATGTCAATAATGCTCAAAATTCTATTCTGTGATTTGGTATATTATAATCTCTGAAAAATTCAAGTCCTCCTCTAGCTTATGAAAATGTGTTTTACTTTAGCATTTTAAAAAGTTTCCACTTAGTTCCTCCTCTATAACTTAAAGTAACAAAAGTAGCACCAAAGGATGCTTCTTAGCTGTGGATATAGATAGGGTAACTTATCTAAGCATCAGTAAACAGGGCTTAAAATACTTCACTGGATTTCAGTTCTGCAAAAGGAGAAATATATATGAAAGTATTTTTGTCTCCAGTTCAAGTGTAATGGGTTATTAGTATGAGAAGTTTAAATTAGAAAAACTAAATCATTTGAAGTATGCTTAAGGCATTTTATTTGCATAACATTTTACAGATTTATTTCATCATTTGTCTTCATCATTGAAATAAATATAACTAACCTTGATACAAAACTCTATTTTTAAAAACGCATCTAAATCTTGTCAATTGAAAACATTCCAAATATTTTGGCTTAAAATTTTTAAAGTTTATGCAACATGGTGCTTGCTGGTTTACCGTCTCTTGGGAATTAGCAGCTAGAGAATCAGGAATTCAAGTTCAAGTAAATAGGAAGAATAAGGCCAGCCTGAGCTACGTGAAACTCCATCTTAAAAAAATAAAAAATAAAAAGAGTAAAATGAGTGAAAAAATGTTCAAATAATTTGACATAAATCATAAAAGATGAGGTAGAGGTAAGGTAATTAAAATCCACTTAACACAAATAAGTACTATGTGATTTATATAGTCACAGACAAAAGTAATGTTTCAAAATGCCGGGGTCACTGAAGAAAATGTACTCACAAGGTAGTACATAATAGATAAGTAATTGGGAAAGATGATTTATAATTATCTTCAAAAGCTGTATTCTGTTTAGAATTACATTACAGATTAGATATGTAATGATCATCTTTAATTCCATAGAAATCATGATGTCTCTCCTTTTATAATGAAAGCCAAAGTTTTCATCCATAAAGCATGAATTTCCCCATTTTTTAAAGAATTTGAATAAGAGAAAATACTTCCCTTTCCTCTTAATTTTACAGTCAGTACAAATGTGATACACTGACAGAAAATTTTTGTCTGAGAAGTATTAGAAAGAAGCTAAAACTGTGGCAAACTAGGGAATAAATACCCTCTAAAAAGGGTCCACTGGGGCTGGAGAGATGGCTTAGCAGTTAAGTGCTTGCCTGTGAAGCCATAGGATACTGGTTTGAAGCTCGATTCCCCAGGACCCACATAAGCCAGATGCACAAGGTGGCGCATGCATCTGGAGTTCGTTTGCAGTGGCTGGAGGCCCTGGTGTGTCCCTTCTCTCTCTCTCTCTCTCTCTCTCTCTCTCTCTCTCTCTCTCTTTCTCTCTCTCAAATAAATAATTTTAAAAAAAGAAAAGGAAGGGTCCACAGGAGAAAAGTATAGTGAATGTTAATGGAATGTCTGTTTTGTTTTTTTCTTCAAGTTAAGGCACAAATCTGTATTTCATGCACATTTCCTAATTGTAAGCATGAGTGAATAATTCAAACATTTGTAAAAACTGTAATGTGGCTCCCTGGTCTAGAGGTATGACTGCCACTTAGAATGTGTATAAATACTTGGGATCAAATTCAGCACTCAGCTTACTGGTTTATAGCCTCTGAAATATATCATAGTCTCCACTTTTTTTTTTTTTTACATTTTTATTATTCAATTGCATGTGTAGAGGGAGGTACACGAGGGTCTCTTGTCACTGCAAAATAATGCCTGTCTGGTTTTACATGGCTGACTTGGGAATTGAACCTATGCCAGCAGGTTTTGCAAGCAAGTGCCTTTAACCACTGAGCCATCTGCTCCAGACCCAAATCTTCAGTTGTGAATCAGAAAACTTGTATCTGAACCTTGCCTTTCCAAGAAATATCGTTTCACTCATCTAAAAAGTTGTCCTAGTGATTGCTCAATAAAGTTCATTATTTTTCTCATGATTTTGTTATACAATATTCCTAACATAATCAGAGGTTTCAAGAATTATATAATAAATGTACATAACCCATAGATTCCCATAATAGCATTTTCCTATACTTTCTTTACAAAATACCTATCCATCTAACCTACCATTGGGACATATTTTCTGCTGGCTGTGTTTCAAAGTAGTCGCTGAAACCTGCATACTGCTTTAGTGGGTTACTTTCAGTAATAAGTAGAATGATATACATTGAGTACACTCTCTACTGTGCAGGCTACTAGAAGAGTGACAATAGACCCTTCCCTCCTGTTTTCTATGTGTGGCTTTAATGTTGTAACTACTATGAATCCATATGCATTTATCCTGGAGGAAGAGACAGGTTTCTACAATAGCTTCCTCATGAAAACCATCCACAGCTGTCAACACTGATACAACACAGATGTTGGAATCATCTGACAAGCATTTTGAAGCAGCTGTCATACTTCAGCCACAGTGGTTTCCTGGTTCTTTCTTAAGCACATCAAGGACCCTCCCACACTAGGGTCTCTGTATTAACAGCTCCCCATATTTAGTCAGGGTTCTCTAGAGGAACATATTTGATACAATGAATATATATTAAAGGGGACTTACTAGATCAGCTTACACAATACAGCTGGGTGGTCCAAAAACAGCTATCTTGTCTATAGAGTAGAGAGGCTAAGAACCCAGTAGATATTCAGTTCACAAGGCTGAATGCCTCAGCAGTCCCAATCTGGTGTTGAAGGCCTAGGGAATTCCTGGAGAGATGCTAATTTTCAATCCACGTTGGAAGGCCAAAGAAGCTGAGTTCCATTCGTAGCAAGTGCCTTTAACCACTGAGCCATATCCCCCATCCTGAGTTTCATTGTCAATGAAGGATAGCAGCCACAGGGTAGCTGCACTCGCTAGCATAGGCCAAAGACAGCCTAGCAAAAAGGGCCCTTTCTTCCTGGAACCTCTTTATACACCACCAGAAGGGCTGCCCACTCTAAGAGAAGGTCTTTCCCCCTCAGTCACTCCTTCCTGGAAAAGCCTCAAGAGACCTGCCCATGAGGTATATCTCTTACTTGACTCCTGATCTAATGACAACAGAGATGAGAGATGACCCATCACACCCCCCTAAGGTGCAGTACTCTTCCTTTAGGTACCCACATGACTATGACAGGTGTCTTCACTTTCCAGTCTTTCTCAAGTAGAAATAATAGAAATGCTGTCTAGGACCAATCCTTGCTCTTCTGTTGCTCTGCTTTCTCTTTTATGTTCTCCAAAATAATGTCTGAACATAGTAAACCTTCTTATTCACATCTGTTGATTATTGTGGTCTCCCCTTACAATGTAAACCCACAAGGGCAGGAATATTCATTTAGTTTGAAAACACTAACTCATAATAGTGCTTATCCAGTATTTGTAGAAAAAATTGAATTTACTGTATGTCAATTTACGTTATGACAATGCATTACTATATAATGTATTACTTAGAGTTCAAGCTATAATGTACATTTTATAGTCTTATAATAAGGCTCAGCATAGATATGTCACCTTATGCATGAAAATGTGACTGCAAATAAATTCTTTGTGTCTAGTTAACATAAAGCTATATTGGATGGCTCTTTAACAGTCATTATTAATGACAGCAGGCAAAGAAAGGAACTCCATTAATTACAACATAGATGTTTAGGAGAGGAAAAGAAAGGAACTCCAGAAATTACAACTGAGATGTTTAGGAGAAGAAAAGAAAGGAGCTGCAGTGATTTCAACAGTCACTTAGGAGACAAGGCTAGGGGATAAGCACCTTGGGAAAACATAAGAGTAACAAACAGCAAAATAAATAAATAAATAAGACTAACAGTCTTTTTGTTTTTCAAGGTAGGGTCTCACTCTAGCCCAGGCTGACCTGGAATTCACTATGTAATCTCAGGGTGGTCTCAAACTCACAGTGTTCCTCCTACCTGAGGGCTAGGATTAAAGATGTGTGCCACCATACCTGGCCTAACAAACATTTTTGAAAATTACTAGTACAGAGAATTGAATTGTCTTTTATGATCCCTTATAATCCTATAGTTCCATAATTTTCTGGCTTTTACCCAAACTCAGCAAACTGTTGACTCAAGATTTTATTTTCCTATGTTCATTGAGGTAATTTAGGTTCATAGTCTTATCTGAAGACCCAAATACCTATCCTTTGTAACTCAAAAATACAGTTCTCACTTCAAAAGGGATAGTTTATTCTGCAGCCAAATATGAGTGACTACAGCCCAGAAATACAGATTTGAGTTACGCTGAGTACCATGTTCTAACATGGTAACAGTTTCATAAAGTTTTTTATAATATCAACAAAAGAACATAATAAATCAAGAAACTTGTAAAATACATTGGTGATAATGTCAAGTAGGTGGGGTACAGTGAGGCAGGGAAGTCTCTGTCTGCTATAGGCCTCAGATGCTATCTGATGACATTCTTAACCTTGAGTTGTTGGAAGCAAAGTATTTATTAGTACAGTCCAACAGAATTTACCTAATATCCACAAGGAAGTTAGGTCACACACAGAGATGAGCAATGAGTGGCCAATAAGTAGGTTGAAGATATTGCCCAAGATAATTTAGCCCTGGACTTGCAACATTCAACTGTCCACAACAACAGAAGATCTAATCAGTCAGTCAGTCTAAGAAAATCTGTAACACAGGCATAGATTATTTTTTTTCTGAGAACTTCAGTTCACATTTGTCTCTAACTGCTTCAGAACATCTCCACAAGAGTGTCCTGCTGTTAATGGGAACTGAAAAGATCACAACTATCTCACCTTCAGGACCCTGCATTCCATGCCCCCACTTTTTGCCAGTTGCTTTGAAATGCTCTGTCCTTCCCCAATGCCAGAATCAATGTCTATTCAATGTCAATTCACTGCCTCTCCCTTTAAACTTCTTCTCTCTTGCTGCCATTTCTTGTTGTACTCACTGCTATAACCTTGTTTCAGCTGTGATTTCTTAATACCTAAATTACTTGGGTAGCATTCTAACTAGTTTCCTACTGCCGGTCACATCTGCACTCTCTCCCCTTCAAACCTACATAAGACCATTTGTTAATCTTCTGCATTTAAATATTCTTAGTGTCTCAGAAGCTTCCAATCTGTCCCAACACCAGCACCTAGCCTATAATGTTCAATCTAATCTTTTTTTGTTTTTCACCTCTGAAAATGTCTCCTTCGCTTCTTAGCATATCTGCATACTGAATATTGTATGGCGCCCAGTACTATTACAGAGATTTTAAACAAAGCAGAAATAGAAGGGAGGCTGATTTAATAGGATGTTTTGGAATTAAGGAATTATTTTTGCCAGAATTTTGGTAGTTATGATGAGAACTTGGTTATCTGCCTTCATAGCTTGCTTCTTTAGGTACAAGTATTTTTGAGCATGGGAAGTTATGGACATTGTAGTAGGGAGTGAATGGCTGCTATCATATACCCCAGGGAAAGTAAAAGCAACAAGAATCTCAGAGGGGGTGAGCTCTGTTCTCCATTTGTTTCTACAGGGAGCCCCGCAAGGTGGTCCTGCACAAAGGCTCCACTGGCCTGGGCTTCAACATTGTGGGCGGGGAAGACGGAGAAGGTATTTTTGTGTCCTTCATTCTGGCCGGTGGACCAGCAGACCTGAGTGGGGAGCTCCAGAGAGGAGATCAGATCCTATCGGTGAGTATTTCTCTTTAATCTTTATTCCTGGGACATCTGGCATCATTTATGAAGAAGTGTGTGGCTTCAAACAGTAGTTCAAATGGTGCTAAGGGGCCTGCTACATTGACTTCTTCTGGATAAAGATGAGAATATTTTCATTTTAGATTTTTTTTGAGGCATATCTGCATCCAATAGAACACTGAGAAGCATACTTTTTTAATGGATACCACTTATTTTATAAAAATACAAAAATTTGGGCCAGAGAGATGGCTTAGCAGTTAAGATAGTTGACTGCAAAGCCTAAGGACCCAGATTCAATTCTCCAGGTCCCATATACACCAGTTATGGTGGCACATACATCTGGAGTTCATTTGCTGTGGCTAAAGGCCCTGACGTGCCCATTCTCCCCCCCCCCTCTCTCTCTCTCTCTCTCTCTCCTCTTCTCTTCTTCTGTCTCTAATAAATAAATAATAAGAAAAAAGAAAAAAATACAAAAATTTTCCCAAACTTGTGACCATGTTAGTAATCCTGCAACTTCATAGTATAATATGATACATATAGTTATGTGAGAAAATATGTAAGAGAATGATGCATGAGACATGTTATATATATCATTCTCCATATGTATCATTCTCCATATATATATCATTCTTCATATATATAATTTAACATGCATTTTAGACAAGTAAAGTTCAAGATCACTTTACTAAGGTATGAGTGATATACAAAACCTGTACCTAATAATATACAACTTAATATATTTAGAAACATGAATATTTCCATGAAATCCTCACCACAATCTATGTCACCACAATCTATGTCATAACATATCCATCACCTCTAGTAGTTCCTCTTGGCACCCTTTATTTGTGTGTGATAAGAACACTTACATAATGTTTAACCTCAACAAAGTTTAAATACACAGTGCATTATTATAAACTATAGGCTCTATGTTATACAGTTGATCTCCAGGTCGTTTTCATTTTGCATAGGAGTAAAACTAACGACAAAAGTAAGTTCAGTTCTCACACTCACCCTGGAAGTCATTGCCCTGTATCCAGATGAAGAGACTAAGGCTCAGCAGGATAAAGTAACTTGTCATAAGTTTACCAAATTAATGTGCACAATTGGCTTTTGTGAAACAAAGGTATAAATAAACAAAAACTTTCAAAAAGTTTGCCAGTTACAGAGAGTCAGAGTGGGATTTAAATATTCAATTTTAGGGCTGGAGAGATGGCTTAGCAGTTAAGCGCTTGCCTGTGAAGCCTAAGGACCCCAGTTCAAGGCTCGATTCCCCAGGATCCACGTTAGCCAGATGCACAAGGGGGCGCATGCGTCTGGAGTTCGTTTGCAGTGGCTGGAGGCCCTGGCGTGCCCATTCTCTCTCTCTCTCTCTCTATCTGCCTTTCTCTCTCTGTCTGTTGCTCTTAAATAAATAAATATAAATAAATAAATAAATATTTAATTTTAAATTTGCCCTGAAAATTCATGGAAGAGGGGCCAGATAGATTGTTAGAGCCACAAGTTGGGACATTATTTACCTTTTCCTTTTCTTCCTTGTTTCTGCTTTTTCCCCCTTTTACTTTCTTTCATTTCTCATTTTTGATCATATATTTATTGACTGTTTCCACTGCATCAAGCTCCTTCTCTGGTGTGATGGGTATTTAATTCCTTTGTGAGTATTCATGCCCATATTAGAATTGTGCTAGCATTGTAAATAATGGACAGTTACATAAGGAGCCTAGTTCCCATGGCTGAGGTTATGGTTCATAATTCAATGAAGTACTTAGTTTTTGACTCTCACTGTGGGCTTAGAAAGAATTGTTTTCATTTTCCAGCTATGATTTACCAATAGATTTTTCCAAGTGACCTTATTATTTGTTAGTCATTATTCTAATCTCTTAAACAAATACACAGTGCTTCTCCCCTCATTCTACCTTGCCTCTGTCTTCTTCCTTTCCCTTCCCTTCTCCTTCTGCTTCTCAGCATATACAGTCACACACACACACACACACACACACAACATCCATAGATAGAGCACAGATAATTGGCCTAAATACACAGTGTCCATGATGGATGGCCTTGCCTGGAGGGTTCCTGTGGGCTCCTGTGAACTCCTATATGTACAGGCCTCTGCTCACTCATCAACTTGCAGGTCTCTGGTGTTGAGCATGCAGGAAGCAGTGAAAGGTACCATGCCAGGAACTTGTCCAAGGCTCAACTGCTTTTGGGGGATTTTTGTTGTTGTTGTTTTGGATTTTCAAGGTAAGGTCTTACTCCATTTCAAGCTGACCTGGAATTCACTATGTAGTCTCAGGCTGACCTCAAACTCACAGTGATCCTCCTACCTCATCCTCCCAAGTGTTGGGATTAAAGGTGTGCACCACCATGCCTGGCTTCACTTTAACTGCTTTTTGACACTTAAATGCCAAAGTGCTATTCGACCTTAATCTGTCTCTTACTCTAATATGTGGTAGGATTCCTTAAAGAAAATTCTTTGTCTTAAAGGATTTGTACTCTCAACATTTAGCTCAGTTGCAATCTTTCAAACAAATGTTTATTGAATGAGATTGTGTGGAGAAGTATGATGACACTTTAAAAAGTCATGAGAGGGCTGGGGAGATGGCTCAGTAGTTAAGCTCCTTGCCTGCAAAGCCTAAATGACCCAGGTTCGATTCTCTAGTACACACATAAAGCCAGATAGATGCACAAAGTGGCACATGCATCTGGAATTCATTTGTAGCAGCTAGAGGTCCTGGCATACACCCATTCTCTCTGTCTCTCCTCTATCTATCTCTCGGCTTGCAAATAAATAAAATTTTTAAAAAAAGAAGTCATGAGATCCTAGGAAATTGACTGTGAAATTATTCCTTCTAAAGCATACTAACATATCTTTCTCATCCTGGTGGAGAATCTGTACTTAGCGGGGGAGTCATTCTGTCATCCCGCCACAGCCAACATTCACACTGTGACAGCTCATTCTCAGACCCAAGCATATTTATGTGCATGAAATTCTGCTGATATCCACAGAAACTCAAGTGTCAAGATAAGTTATTGCTTCTCCCACTTTCCAGATTATGACAACGGAATTCTGAAAGGCAAAAGCGAGGACTTGTGAGATAGCTCAGTGGTTAAACTGATTTCTCCTCAAGCTTACAATCCCCAGCACCCATGTAAAGCCGTATGTAAAGTGGAATCCTAATGGGCTTATGGCAATAGGATGCAGGAGAATCCCCAAGTTTGTGAGACAGCTAGTCTAGTTTTCCCAGTGACAAAACAAGAGAGACCCTGTTTCAAATAAGGTGGAAGCAGAGAACCAACACCCCAAGGTTATCCTGTGACTTCCACACATGCTCACACACCCATGCACACAACCTTTAAAGGCTATATCATTTTTCCATGGTTTCATTGCTTCTGATATGGAGTTGGACTCAAATCTGGTCTTCTGACCCCAAATGAGTATTAATTCTCTACACAGCACAATTTTCAAAGTTCTCTCAACAGTCTTTTTTCAATACCTCAGCACACACTGCTCTGCGTGTACACTACATTCTGCATCCCTAGCTTGCCCTGGATATTAACAAGTTACACATTCCTGGAAAACACAAAGCAAAACCTCTAGCAATCTAAAGCTACATAAAAGCTCTGTGCATGTCACTGGGTCATGTAAGATTAACTTTCAAGTAAGTCATGCTAACAGTAAGCTAGTAAATTCAGACACGGGAAACAGAAACCTCGGGGAAAGGGCTGGGGCTAGGTCTTGCTTTTAATTGGTCTTCATAGATAAGAGAGCTGTGGGAGATAGCTACAAGATGGCTCAGTGTTGAAAGGCACTTGTTTGGAAAACCTGAGGCCCAGGTTTGATTCCCTCATGTAAAGCCAGATGCACAAAGTGGTCCATGTGTCTGGAGTTCATTTGCAGTGGCAGAAGCCTTGGTGAGCACAATTTGTCTCTCTCTCTCTCTCTCACTCACTTTCTCTCTCTCTCTCTCCCTTTCTTACATAAAAAATTTAAAAGAATATGTCTGATTTTTAAGTACCAGATAATCATGTATAAAGAAGAACTCATGTAGCTTTGACTCCTCCTCCTCTCAGACAAGGTTTAGACTAGATGGCTACTACCCAAGGTGTGTCTCGCAGAGCCCTGAGGCATCAGGGTTGCAGCAGACTGCTATTGTAGTCTCTTAGCACCAGGATTCTTCACTGAAGAGCTTCTCAAAAACAACTGTTTGCCAGTGTGCACTGGGAATGTCTTGAAAGTAGATGAAGTGTATGCTCTTCCCCATCCTATCTGTCCACCAAACCCTCTAAGGATGCCAAAGGTGGGAAGTGTATAGGTAGATATTTTTATAGCTCCCATAGTTGAGTGTTTTCTACATTCTTTTTTATTAATTTTTTTAGGTTCTCATACGCAGTAATGTTTCATTACACACACACACAGACACACACAGCAATTACATATACATAGATATACATACATATGTATGGCAGTATACTTTGTTCTTATTTGTCCCAGTCCCCAATGTCCTCCCTCATGGCCCTGCTCCAGTCTTTCTGGTCCACTTCCTTTCTGCAGATCGCCCTCTTCTGTTCTCACCTCAATGAGTTCCATTGAGTAGCCTTTCTCCTCTTGCCTTCGCTGCACAGAAAAAGAAACAGGCCTTTTCTCCGTTTTTAAGGTTGTGGGCGCCATCTAGTGTTCGTGCATTGTCTACACACATTGAATGGCAACCAGGAAAAGAAGGTAACCAGACTCCATTGTAGAGATTTATCTCCGGCCTCCCCCACATCCCCTCCACTCCCCTAGCTCCGGTGCTAACAAGTAGTTAAGATGCTGAAAGAAAGTATCATCGCCTTGGGCAACACTCCATACATGTATTGTGAGTGATCTTTCTAATTTCTCCTTATGTATTTTATGTCTTACGGCTCTGTTATGGAAAGAAATGCAAACATTGAATCGTCTTCTTGAGGTATTCTTGGGGGAGAATTTAGGGCAGTCGGCAGGCAGGCACATTAGCTACACAGCGGCTTCCTGGGGCATTTTTCCTGCGGAGGGAAAGTAGCAAAGCTTCTGTTATTATTTGTTTCAATGTGTTGTTATGAAAATATGTGGAGCAGAGCATATAGAAGCAATTCGCCTAGAAAGAGTCCTCTCAATATAAATCTGAGCTTATTCGTTCCCCAGGAGTCTAAAACCAACCATCGCATATGGGACCTCCAACCCTCCCTCTTCCTTTTGAGGGACTTTTAGTATTTAACTACCTGCCTTCCAAGATGTGTGCTTGGCAATATGTTGGCAGAAGTGGGATGCTGCCGCACTGGAGGTGAAGATACAACAGGAAAGCGAGTCTTCAAATCAGGATTTAATTGGCATTGATTCAGAAAGACAATGAGTGACTCACTGCTGGGCTCACCTGCATGTTTCAAGAACTTCCAGGTTACCTTCCTTAGGTACTCTTCATGGTTAGAGCCATTCAGAAGGAAAGGCCTGCTGTGGTGGTTTGAATAGAATAGATGGCCCCCAATATATTCAGTTGTTTGTTTGTAGTTTGCATCTGCAGCCACCTGGCTGGAGTCAGTGCCATTGTGTGGATCTGAAGGTGTGGTGGTGGGCTTCAGATTTCAATCTAAAGATATGCAAAGTGTGCCTAGCTGGACTTCCTGAAGTGTGCTGTGGCTTTTGACCTTCAGGCTTGTGCTTCTCTCTCTCTCTCTCTGCTTGGACCTGTGAAAGCAGACCAGCTTCTTCTGCCATTATGGAACTTCCCCTGGATCTGTAAGCTTCAATAAATATCCCTTCCTCCATAACTGTGTCTGGTCTGGAAGTTCATCTCAGTGAACCCAAAGCTGTCTGCTACACCTGCTTACCAGACCCTCATTGTCAGGGTATTTAAATGGAATGTGAGCACTACACACTGTTCACAGTTTCGGTGATACTGGTAAGGTGACCCTAATATGGTTACTCACAGGGTAGTTATGGTGTTATGTTCTGGTGTTGTGGCTAAAGTACATTTCCCTCCACCACCACCACCACCACCCTATAAATTTACTAAACTGGTCATCTTAAATCCTATAGATCCCAGATTTCTAGTTCTCATACCACATCTGCCAGGGCCTTCCTCTCCTATTCTGACTGCCAGTTTCAGGAAGAACTTGCTTTCATAGTTTCCACTGTTGAAGGTGTGTGGAAGAGACTGCCTTCAATGTTCCTGAAACTAGAGCTTTCTTGGACACCAGAGGGGGGCTGGCATCTGGTATCTCCGCCTCCTCCACAGCTCCATGCAGCTGTTTTACCTTACCTATCAAAGAACATCTCAACTCAGAAATCATACAAAATCACTCACCTACATAGTACAGATGTGTCAATGTATACTTGTTCCCCTACCCTCTGCCCCATGCTCTTCTCAAGGTTTCAGAAATTTCAAAGATCTGTGCTAACCAGGTCACCTTGCAAAATGTAATCTTGTAGAGTTGGTACTACTGTCTTAGAAAAGGGTGAAGATTTCCTGCCTTAACTCAGTTACACTCAGGTGTCAGAGCCAGCAACTATGCAGAAGATGTCCCCTTGCTGCCCTATCCTACCCCACTTCCAACCAAATCAGGGTGCTTGATCCCACATCTACCCTCTCTGCTGAACCCATGCTTCTGTTTCTCATTTTCATTATAGAACCCACTTGGGTTTCTCTCCACCTACCTGGCTTTATCCTCCTGTCCAATCAGAACCCACAGCTCCTTGTCTCAGGACAACCTCGGATAAAAACAGAGTGTCCATGAGAGAGACTCCTCCCCAGCTTGGGCTTAAGAACCCCACGCCCAGGCAGGGCCTGTGTCTTGGTCCACTTTCTGTTGCTATAACTGAATACCATAGACTGGTCAATTACAAAAAGTGTTTTATGTTGCTCCCAGTTCTAGACGATGGGAAGTCCAAAAGCATTGTGTTAACATCTCCTGGAGGCCTTCTTGCTTCATCTTAACATAAGGAGGGTAATCACAATAGCAACTCAAAGCAAACATACAAGCTCAGGTCTCTCTATAATAAAGCTACTGGTGGCTGTAGATGTAGCTCAGTTGGTAGTGTGTTTGCCTTATATGCAGGAGGCCCTGGGTTCAATCCCTAACATTCCATATATTGGCCATGTAGCAGGTGTCTGTAATCCCAGTACTCTGGAGGTAGAGGCAATAGGGTTAAAGTCAGCTACATAGTGAACTTGAGGCCAGCCTGGGTCATATGGAACCTTGTCTCAAAAAATAAACACAACCTAATTACCTTCCAAAGCCCCAGTAACTTCCAAATATAACATATGAATTTTAGGATTTGTTTCAACACAAACAATTCAAACAACAGCAGCTTGGCTATGCTGTAGGAGTCCTTTGAGACATCCCTTGCCACATACAATTTTCAGGCCCTGAAAAGAACATGCCTTAATTTTAAAACAGCATATCTGATCATATCCTATCTCCTCCTTTGAAACTTCTTGGTAGCTTTCTCTTGTCCTTAAGGCATCAAATTTTGATATGGGCTACAAGGTTTTGCAGGGTCTGGCTTCTGCCCCACAGTATGGCTTCTTACTACTTCCCATACATTCATATTTCAGTTTCCCTGACATTTTCTTAACCTCTAGTCAGTGAACTGGTGAAAATATTTGCCATCTTGACCAGTCCTGGAACCAGTCCATACAATGAATGGCCCTAGTTCCACAGCTGCAGGTGTGTGTGGAGCTGGAGGGTTCTAGACAGCCAGGCCTGTGGGTCATTCAGGGATGCTCAGCATGACAGCTATTTACTGACAAGCCACAGAAATGGTTTCACTGTTCTAACAAGAGGAAGAACTGTGTTGAGAAGTAGGGGCCAAGCATTATCCCAGCCTCTGTATGCTGGGTTCTCTCTCCCACCACTGGCCTGCACATGCATGGAATTTCCTCTGAAAAGGAACTTGAAGTTATCAAAGATATTCTGATATCCAGAAGAGACCAGAAAGCTGGAGACTCATGCTTCATTTGAGAAATGTCCACATAGTCTGACATAGACTCTAGCTGTGTGAAACCTCAACAAACTTAATAGGCATAGTAAGAAACAATATTAATATTGCTACTTTACAGCTATAGTTCTTAATTCCTATTTATTCAGTGCCATCATCACACTATATATCAAAAGTTGGATAGCTGAAGCAAAAATAGCACATTGGAGCCAGGCATGATGGCACATACCTTTAATCCCAGTGCTCAGGAGGCAGAGGTAGGAAGATTGCTGTGAGTTTGAGGCCACTTTAAGACTACATAGTGAATTCCAGGTCAGCCTGGGCTATAGCAAGACCCTACTTCAAATCAACAACAACAACAACAAAAAAAAAAATAGCACATTGGGAAACATGTACTTTATAGTAGTTTGAATATATAATGACCCTTTACAGATTCATGTGTTTGAATACTTAATCCTCAGTTGGCAGTAATGTCCGGGAAGTTTGTGGAACCTTTGGGAGATGAAGCTTTGATAGAGGAGGTATGGCAGTAGAGTCAAGCCTTGGGATTTTATAGTCCAGCCCTCACTTGGTGTTTTTATGCTTTCTACTTTCTTCCTGCTCATGTGAAGAAGTGATGCTAGTTGTCTACTTCTGTCATGCTTTCCCCACCATGATAGACTTCCCCTTGAAACTATGAGCCAAAAATAAACCCTTTCTTTCCTTAAGCGTTTCTGGTTGGGTATTTTGTCCCAACAATGAGAAAGTAACAGTACACACTTAAATTCATACTTGCAGCAGTAACTCACACAATGACTATTCAAAAAATCAACTGTAAATTGCCTTCAAAAGGCCAAAATTCAATTATGTGAAACTTTTACCCTCTCTTCTCAAAGTAATGTGTCTAAAGCTGTTTTCTGTATAACATCAGATTTGTGCACTGTTCTGTGAAAAGTTCATGATTATAACAAAGGATCTGAGAATTCCTACAGAAATAAATAAATGCTATGAAAACAATTTATAATCCTATTTAACTCAAGAATTTCCTTTTCCTAGAACATAAATTACTATTAGATGGAACATATTTTAGAAAGTATGCTTTAATTTCCAGAAAACTTATGTGTGTGTTATATTTGGGAAAAATAAGATTTTTATCTTAAAATCTTATCTGTAGAGCTCAACAGCACCTACTAAGTGTGAAAAATTAACAAGTGCTGAGGACACAACATTTAAAAAAAGATGTAGTTTGTGTCCTCAGTGAAAATATAGCCCCATGATGAATCAAAGACATATTATTGGAGGATTTCTAGTATAACATGGAGTGCTGGAACCCCAAAGTGCTGGAAGTACCACTTTTCCACAAAGAGGCCTGGCAAAAGCAGAAACAGAGGAAAATTAGAAATAAAATGCCTAACAGTACTTGAGCATCTGGCTAACCACTGCATTATGATTTTATTGAATTTCCCCCAAAACATTGGTGACTTGAAGACTCAGAGAAATTAAATAATTCACCCCAGACCACATAAACAATCAGCTATGACAAAGGTATGTGAACTGCTATCACCTCTGATTTCAAATCAGTGCTCTTCCTGCAATACCAGCCTTTGAAAAGAAAATTGAATGTGATGCTTTGCTTATGTCTGAGACTGTCCACATTCAAATTCCAGTTATTGAAAGAAATGCACATAATGGCTACAATGATAGAATACTTACAAGGAGACAGGTGACTCTCCCAAGAAGCCACTGTCCCTGTAAAGTCTATGATTGAGGGAACATAGAAGTGCATCTAGACCCTAGAAAGCTGTGGCTTGAGGTCAGGACTATGTCTCATTCATCTTTGCAAACAAACCCTTTGATTAATTTGGAACCCAGCTACTGAGCACATGTTTAGTAATGGATGAAGTCCTTATCCATGCTCTCTCCTCTGAAGGCAGCTGAGAAGCCTAGGCCCTCTCTGTTGTCAGTCTGAATATCTAGCCCACTGGCTCTGCCTTTCCTAAAGATTCATAATATCTTAAAGTTTCTAGCTTTCTAATTGATGAATATATTTTCTAATTCACACAGATCATTTTAAGTAGTAGTAAACCCTATAAATCAGAAAAATTACTAAAATGTTGAGGGTTTTTTTTAAGCATGCTTGTGTTATGGGGTCCGGTGTGGCACAAGTAAGACCATCGACTCATGGAATGTGAGGCAAAATTTTATTGGGTACAAAAAAGAAAGAAAAGAAAAAGACAAAAATCTGGTATACCAGGTCTGTACCCCAGAGGTAATCGCACGGGGCAGCAGCCCTGAACTGGAGTGTCAGCTTTTACTGGAAATAACCATATGATGTTAGAAAAAACTAGGATGGATGTTAAACCATAAATCATAATTTACATGTGATAGTTACAGCCAAACAGATCTGTTGGTCAGTTACAGGAAGGCTTGCCTGGGGGTGCGAGGTTGCCCTGTGACCAGGAGTCCTGCTTATCTTAAGGAGTTTGCTCAGCAGTGCAGGCCCCAGGAAATGCTATTCATCCCAGCAGAGCCTCTTGTTTACCTGCCATTAGCAGAGCCTCTTGTTTACCTGCCATTAGCAGAGCCTCTTGTTTATCTACCATCAGCAGAGCCTCCTACAAGCAAGTGACTTCTATATTTTTCTAGGCTAGGAATAAAGAAATATAGAGAAACATTTTGTTCTCTTTACATTTGTGATATATTCTGTTCTTCCAAAAGAGATATTTAGGTGATTGGGACTTTTCTACACAACCTTCAAGGGAGTTGTTCATACCTGTTACTATGCTTCTTCTGGGTAAACATTTAAAATGTGCTATGATAGCTTATGTCAATGAATACCATACCTTGAAAGGAGACCAAATGTTTTAGGGGAGAAGTAATCATAAATTGAAACTAGACTGACTTGGTTACAGTTTGATTTTGCCTCTGAGTAACTTACTTTGCTAACCAGTAACCCATATGTTTGTGTCATCATTCATATATTCAAAGAACATTACTGCAGACATTATCCCATTTGATCTCCATAGGAACCCTTCAAGATTGATAGGCAAATGATCACTTTGCCATTTTATTCAAGAAAAGGCTGGTGCCGATTCACAAAACACATGGAAGAAAATAGGCTCTAGGAGCTTATGTAGAAATATTTAAATGAAACATGCACTCCTGTGGATGGCACAGCATAGTCTGTGAGGTTCATTTAAGAGAAATTGAGGTCTAAGAAAAGACTAGTAGTAGAATCACAAAACACTTGGGAGACAACATAATCAGGAGCTTATGTAGAGAGATTTAGAAGAAACATGTACTCATGAAAGCATCTCCACGGAAGAAAGTTAAGACAATAAGTGGTGATAGCTTAAGAATAGGATAGAGAAAGTACCAAAGCAGGGACCAGAAAATTCAGATGAGAAATGGGTAGAAAGAGAGTTACACCCATGTTTACCCTGAATTTAGAGAAATTACACAGGTAGCAGGCCCAGAGTTTAGAGGAAATACCCACATGGTAGATCTAGAGTGTGAAGGGAATATACACATGGTAGACTCAGAGATTAGAGATAAATTATTCATGTAATATAATTAAAGTGAGAAGTTACCCCAAAGCATACGGCAGATAGAGGCAAGCAGAAAACTACCCAGGCCAAGAAACTGTGCTCTCCCCTACCCAGCTAGGCCTGATAAGGCAAAGCCAGAGTTACACGTGTCCAGACAGAGATCACAGGACAGAGAGAGCAGTAAGAACAGTATGAACATGCTTTTAAAATCGATTAAAAATGTATTATTTCATCAGACTCAGGTATGCTTGTTTGCAGAGTCAAGGGGCTGAACCCAAAGGCCAGCCTACCTAGGTTGCATGATAGAGTGTGGACCCAGCAGGGGGCGCTGCACCCCGCATCCACTATGGATGAAGAAACTGAGTCAGACACGAGATCCATTCCTTTATTTATTTATTTATTTTTGTTTATTTATTTGAGAGAGAGGCAGAGAGAGAGAGAGAAAAAATGGGCATGCCAGGTCCTCCAGCCACTGCAAAGGAACTCCAGACGCATGCACCCCCACGTGCATGTGGCTAAGGTGGGTCCTGGGGAATCGAGCCTCAAACCGGGGTCCTTAGGCTTCACAGACAAGCGCTTATCCACTAAGCCATCACTCCAGCCCTCGAGTTCCATTCTTACCAAGGCATCTTCTGCTTTCCTCTTCCGGGCTCCTGTCCCTAAGCGAATCTGCCTGAAATAAGCTAGGTTTTTCCTATTTCTCCTTCAGAGCAAGACAAATACCAGACACAGGCTTCTTTCTGTCACTACCAGCTGCCTAGATGCCCTGCTAAGTGCTGTAGGAACATGCCTGATAGGAGCCTGGATGGAGAACTTTCCTGCTGGGTTCTTGACTACAACAACTGTCATCAGCTCTGGGTAGTTTAAACGAACAACAATAATAGGGTTTTTTTTTTAAAGAAATAACTGATAGTGTTATAGGAATTAATGAGTCAATGAGAATAATCAGGCAAAATCTACTTCAGAGAGAGGGAGAGGGCCTTTATTCACACACGAACCTCACACCAAAAACCTGACAGAGGCCCCAAACTCAGACTGTGCTAGGCTTATATACCTTTTACAATCCTTTGTCTGAATTCTCCAGTGTTTAAAGAGCGGAGAGATTTACATCCTTAAGTGTGGGGTTCTGTCAAATAAGATCAAGTACAGGCAGCTGTCTCCTGAGATAAGGTAGTTACATATTGTCTAAAGACTCAGAGTCACAGAGTTCTTGTTAGCTACCATCAAAGGAATCTCCCCCTCACTGAAAGTCCTCGGGCATTTATATTTCTTATAGATACATTGATTATATTCCACCTAAACTAATATAAGCTAGAAACATCAAGCTGTTCAGAAACTTCCAGGAAACCAAGACCACAGGCCAGAGAGAAACTTCTGCAAGATAGCTGCTCCTGAGGCCATTGTTACTGTCCACTTATAGCCAGGCTATACTGCTCTAAAAATAAGTAACTCTTCCTCTCCTTGCACTGTATGCCCTGGCATGAATATGCTGGATCTCAGCCCCTGTCTATGCTCCTGCTGAGGTGAGGAAGGGACTCCTAACTTCTCATGAGACAGAGCTAGGCCTCCATCCTGTCTCGGCCTGTCTCAAAATAATAAAGACACAAGATCTCATTTAGCTTTGTGAGCACTACAAAAGGAATTGCTTCTTTTAAAATATATTTTTTAATTTTTATTTATTATTTATTTGCAAGCAAAGAGAGACAGGGGCGGCGGGGGGGGGGGGGAGGAGGGGAGAGAGAAAACAAACATGAATACACCAGGGCCTCTTGCCACTGCAAACAAATTCCAAACACATTTACCACTTCATGAATCTGGCTTTACATGGGTACTGAGGATTTGAATCAGACCAGCCCAGGAATAAGAATTAAACAATTTTAATTCATTTGTTTAGATAATTTTATTCATTTATGTACATACAGAGAGAGATAGAGAGAAGAGAATCAGAGAGAATGGGTGACCAGGGCCTCAACCACTACAAACAAACTCCAGATACATGCACCACTTTGTGCATCAGGCTTTAAATGAGTATTGGGAAATTGAACCTGGGTCATTAGGCTTTTTAGGCAAGTGCTCTAACCACTGAGAAATCTCTCCAGCCCAGGAAATAGCTTCTTAAACAATTAAAAATATTTATGGAGAACGGTCTTCAAAAAGAAGGGCCCTGATATGACCCAGCTATAGCTCTCCTAGGCATATATCCTAAGGACTCATCTCATTACCTTAGAGATACTTGCTCAACCATGTTTATTGCTGCTCAATTTATAATAGCTGGGAAATGGAACCAGCCTAGATGTCCCTCAACTGATGAGTGGATAATGAAGATATGGCACATTTATACAATGGAGTTTTACTCAGCAGTAAAGAGAAATGAAGTTATGAAATTTGCAGAAAAGTGGATGGATCTGGAAAGAATTATACTAAGTGAGGTAACCCAGGCCCAGAAAGCCAAGCGCCACATGTTCTCCCTCATATGTGGATCTTAGCTAGAGATGATTGGGCTTCTGTGTGAGAAGGAAAAAACTCAGTAGCAGAGGCCAGTAAGTTAAAAAAGGAGATAGAAAGGGAAGAGAAAGAAAGGGAGGAGGGCTTTTATTAGGTTGGTATTGTATATATGTAAGTAGAAAGATTGAGATGGGGAGGGGATATGATGGAGAATGGAATTTCAAAGGGGAAAGGGGGAGGGTAATACCATGGGATTTTTTTTGTTATCATGGAAAATATTAATAAAAATGGAGAAAAAAAAAAGAAAAAAAAATCAAAAAAATAAATAAATAAATAAATAAAATGTAAAGAAGGATTGCAGATTTCTCTCCCCAACTGTATGCTCAATGGACAGGGCCTGACTGTTTATGGTGTTTTACATTTTTAAAGTCATGGTTCAAATGATGAATAAATACATTATCTAGTTTTTAAAAAAAAAAAAAAAAAAAAAAAGAAGGGCCCTGGCCTGAGATAGGAAAAGAGAATAATTTGTAAGAGAAAGGGTAAGAGTGCTTCCCAACTGATAGGAACTGCCCATGGTTTGACCATTATTATCTTTTTTTGTTGTTGTTGTTATTTTTATTTATTTATCTGAGAGTGACAGAGAGAGAAAGAGGCAGATAGAGAGAGAGAGAGAATGGGCGCGCCAGGGCCTCTAGCCACTGCAAACGAACTCCAGACGCATGCGCCCCCTTTCGCATCTGGCTAACGTGGGTCCTGGGGAACCGAGCCTCGAACGGGGGTCCTTAGGCTTCACAGGCAAGCGCTTAACCGCTAAGCCATTTCTCCAGCCCCCATTATTATCTTAAATGCCAAAATTCTGAGTCTCAGATTTAAGTAACTTCATTGAGATTGATGTAGGATTTTGTGGTTCAGGAGAATGCATGAACCTCAAGTTTTGAGTTCTGTCCTTATGTTTAATAAAGAATTATTAATAAAGATGGACTCAACAAGGATAAATTATGGATTGTTTTTGTTAATTACATAAAAAATAAATAAATTCTTTTATTAATTATATAAATTTAATTTATTTATGGGGAAATCACAAATTGTGGGGTTTATTTGAGAGAGATTGGGATTTAAGAGAAATTGGGCCCTTAAAGAGAGATAGAGTAAAGCTACAAGCATGTGGAAGAGAAACTGAGGCCCTTAAAAAGACTAAAATATAGCTGCAAACACATTTAATGCTCACTTGAGACAAACTGAGGCCTTTAAAGAGAGGTTAGGGTAAAACTGTAAGTGTGTGGAATATACCATTTAGGAGCTTGTGCAAAGCGATTTAGAAGGAACATCCATAGCATCCACCCTGGGTTTCCCCATGAAAGAAAGTAAAAAGGGCAAATGACCGTGACTTGAGGAAGAATAGCAGAGAGAAAATATTTCAGATGAGAAATGAGTAGTTAAGAGTATTATACCCATGGTTACCCTGATGTTACAGAAATTACACAGGTAGCAAGCCTAGAGATGGTGAGAACATGAGAGCATGCATGTGGCAGATCTGGAGTGTAAGGAAAGTCCACACAAGGTACATTTGGAGACCAGAGGAAAATCATACAAGTAATGAAAGTGGGAAATTATTTCAAACTGTAGAAACGGGGGTAAGCAGAAAAGTTCAGGTCAAGAAACAATGTTATGTTCTCCCACTCCCACCCAGCCAAGCTTGGTGGAGGTAGAGCCCAGACCCATGTGTGTCTGAGCAGAGAGGAGATGGGATCCAGAGAGGATCACAGAGAGAGAGAGAGAGAGGAGAGAGAGAGGCCACAGCTTATATAACGTCAGATTCAGGTATGCAAGAGGAAGACCTGATTGGCTTTGGCACGTGGACCCTGGGGCCAGCCCACCTGAGCCAGCCCATCCAGGTAGCACACTAGACTGTGGGCAACAGGGGGCATTGGAGATCAGTCTCTTTCAGACACTAGTTCCATTCCTGCCAAGAGTTCTATTCTTAGGCCAGGGCAAGATAACATGTGGGGTGGCATTTCCTGGTTCTCGTTGGACTTTATCCTCTAATTGAAATTACCTAAAAAGCTAGCTTTCTCCTATCCTCCTTCAAGACCACACAGTAAGTGGACTGGACTCTATGACTGCCCAAATTCAAAGTCAGTATTTTCTTCTTTCGCACTAACTTTGATCATAATGCTCCTTTACTTAAAACCTTTCTATAAAGTCTGGCTACCTTTTCATCCAAATTTCTTCATTTAGTGATAGTTAATATTGATGTTCTTTTGACATTTGGTATAAAATGGAAGGGAAAAGATGGCAAGTAAAAAGGATAGAGTTTTTGCAGTTTTGTACCCATGCTTTTTAAAATTTATTTTATTTTCTGTGTGGGAGGCCACAGAGTCTCTTGGAGGCACAAATGATTACCAGGTTTTTGCATCTGACTTTATGTGTGTACTGGGGAAATTGAACCCAGGCTTTGAAAGCAGGTGCCTCTTGCAACATTCAGAATTTAGAGACCGGCAGAGGCAGTTTCTTCTTTGGATCCGTGGATTTCATTAATGCCCACATAGGGTCCAGATGAGGTCCAAAGCAAGGAGGGAGTTCTGAAAGACCCTCTTCTTTTAATATTTTTTTAATATTTTTAAATATTTTTTAATATTTCATTTTTATTTTTATTTATTTATTTATTTTATTTGTTTATTTGAGAGAGTGAAAGAGGCAGAGAGTGAACTCCAGATGCATGCGCCACCTTGTATGTCTGGCTTACGTGAGTCCTGGGGAATCCAACCAAGGTCCTTTGGCTTTGCAGGCAAGTGCCTTAACCACTAAGCCATCTCTCCAGCCCTGAAAGGTCCTCTTGTGGGGAAGCGGGGAGGGGCAGGTCTTACACTGCATTGTTGGGGTGTTCATTTCACCTTGGGGAAATTATGCTGAAGCCATACTGTCCCAAGTCTTTTTCCTTTTTTTTTTTTTTTTTTACTAGTTTTTCAAGGTAGTGTCTTGCTCTAGCTCAGGCTGACCTGGAATTCACTATGTAGTCTCAGGGTGGCCTGGAACTTATGGAGATCCTCCTACCTCTGTCTCCCAAGCTCTGGTATTAAAGGCGTGCACTGCCTGATCTCCTTTTTGTTTGCTTGTTTTATTTGAGGTAGGGTTCTGCTCTACCCCAGGTTGACCTAGAATTCACTATGTAGTGTCAGGGTGGCCTTGAACCCACAGAGATCCTCCTACCTCTGCCTCCTCAGTGCTGGCATTAAAGGCATATGGCCCCCCAAACTTTCTAAAGTGGACTTTGATCTGGGTTTTAAGTCCCCAGGTGTTAGCTCTGAGGGAGGAGCAGTTTCTTCCCAAGCAGGTAAGGAAGGAGCTAAGTATTAGCATAATAGAAGGTGTTGATCCTAAGATCCTAGAACAGAGTCTGAGTTTACTTTCAAGGAGGAAAAGAAACAACTTCTGAATCCTCAATTTCCATATCCAGGCTTGGGAGGTGAGGTGCCCAGAGATTGACACTTGACCCCTGAGGCTTCTCCCCAGCCCTGTAAACATGTTTTTATGTTAATGGAGCTAATTCAGTAGAGTGGGGAAGCCATATCAACATAAAACCTCAGTGTACAAGAATCTTATAAAAAATAAATTCATTAAAAGAAAGAGAATCATATATGACAGTTCTTTTATTCACTGAATATTTTTTATTGCTGTATTCCAAAGCCTTGAACAATTCCTGGCAGTTTATGCCGGATTTTAGGATTAAAGTGTTCAAAAACAAAATTTCTGGGCTCCAGGGCCTGTAAGCAATGGAAGATAAGAGTTGGGAAGATAAATTTTTAAATGAGATCACAGCATGAGGAGTTTGGACAGTGTACAAGAGAAACGGAGAGATTCTTGGACAGGAGAAGAGAAGGAGTTTCAGCAGATGCTGCAACAGCTCCAGGTGATAAAATTATTTACCTGCAGGAAATTTGATCTACACTGTTTCCATGGAAACTCCCATCAGGGAGACTGGTGCTTTGAAATTACCATGTCTAAAAACTAACTGCAAATCAAAGTAATCAGGAGCTGGGAGCTGCCTAGCCCCAAATTCCTGGCATAAAGTTGATTCTTAGTCAATATTTTAATTAAATTAAAAAACCATATCAGAGAGGGAGGAATGAAAATTATATTGAGGCCATTGCTTGATTATCATCTATAAATAACATTTTAATTGTGAAGATCAAATTGCAGGTACAGAAAGGACAATGAAGATTACTTGGTTGAAAACTATCCAGGCAAAGTATTTGAGATGAACAACTACTCAAAAAAAATCATTATAGTTAAGGGCTTCAAGAGTTCAGAGGGAGGGGCTGGAGGGATGGCTTAGCGGTTAAGGGGCTTGCCTGCAAAACCAAAGGACCCAAGTTTAATTGGCTCATGCATCTGGACTTTGCTTGCAGTGGCTGAAGGCATTAGTGTGCCCATTCTCTCTTTCACTATCTGCCTCTCTCTCTTTCTCTCTTAAATACATAAAATAAATAAATTTAAAAATAAAGGGCTAGAGAGATGGCTTAGTAATTAAGGCGCTTGTCTGAAAAGACAAAGGACCCAGGTTCAATTCCCCAGGATCCATGTAAGCCAGATGAACAAGGTGGCGCATGCATCTGGAGTTCGTTTGCAGTGGCCAGAGGCCCTGGTATACCCATTCTCTCTATCTGCTTCTCTCTCTCTAACAAATAGAATAAAATAAAATGAAAGTTTAAAAATAAATAAATAAATAAAAATAAAAAGAGTTCAGAGGGAGAAATGTATTTGATATGGAGGAAGCCAAAGTAAAAGGCCCAGACAAGACAAGGAGAGATAGCCTCACCCTTCTTCTCTTTGTCTCCATCATTTTCTTTAGAGAAGAGTGAAGGGCTTTGTTTCATGGAGATTTTTCTCAACCAACTGAATTCCTTGTGTTGCCTGTGGTTTGAGCATCATTATATTCTAGGACCTAACCCAGGGCTTCATAGGGTGCCTCATAGTGTAGCAGGGTGCTAAGGATCCAGGAAAGTCCTTGAACCCCAAACCCTAGGTTTTTTTTTTTCTAATTTTAATCAAAGAATTGAATAAAAAAGAAGACTGAGAAGGATAATTATTAAATTATTATACTGATTGAAGGAAGTACAAAGCCAAGGAAAGGCACTCTCGTGGCCAAAAAATCCCATATGGAGAGCCTGGAAAAACCACAGAAAGAATAGAGAGAAAAAGTTCAAGGAACTCCTGCCACGTGGCAAGCTGGAGAGGGTAAAGAACCCATGTGGAGAGTAAGGTCTAGGAGGCCCTCCCTCACCTCAACCCCACTGGGCCTGTGCCTGGGCTGAGGGAAAAACTTACCCATAGCTGGAAGTTCCCTAGTGGTCCAAGAGCCTGTCCTCCCCTTGCAAATGAACTTATAACCTTATAGTGGTGGGCTGTCTTCTGGCTCAAGGGAACCGGAGGGACGGCTGGTTGGTTAGGGCTAGTGGCTGTCTCAGAAAGAGGTGAGCCCTGGCACCAAGTTCCAGGGGGTGAACTTGATCAACCACAATGTTTAAATCCTGTGAAAAACCTCCCTCCCAGGAGGGGTCCTGATTGTTTGTAGAAAAACAGGTTTCTAGGGAACTAGGCAAGGGATAAAAGTCAGATCATCTTTGATTTCTAGCAAATGCAAACTTTCCTGCCTTTTTTTTTTTTTTTTTTTTTTTTTTACCTTTTAGGGGTCCAGTCACCCTTACTATACCACCTGCCCCCCGCCATTAGTAAAGAAATTGGGCAATCATAGAACATGAAAAAGCCTTTCCTAAGGTCTTATTCTGAATTATTTTTCTCAAAATGCTCAATTATTGTGTAAGTCATTCATGTCATCTATAATTCCACCTCCTGCCTCGGTAGTCCACTGTGTTTTGGGAAGAGGGAGAAAAGCACACTGGAAAGCTTATAAGAGAATGACCAATAAAGAGGTAGATTTTGGGACTGTGTTTCAGGGAAAGCATTTTTCACTGGAAAAAGTTATTTATCTACTGCACATGTGCTGAGCTTTGGGGATTTCAGGATCTAACTACATGTCAGAAAACCCGTTTAAAAAAAAAATACACAGTTGGGAAGATGGCTCAGATGTCAAAGGTGCTTGCTCCACAATCCTGTCTACCAGAGTTCAAATCCCCAGAACTCTCCTAAAATCCAGTACAAACCCAGAGAAGCATGTGTCTACAATGCCAGTGGACCTTGGCAATGGGAGGCAGGGTCAGAAGACTCCCGAAGCTCCTGGCTCAGATAGCCTGGACTTCCCAGCCCCAAAACAAGAGAGACCCTGTCACAAACAAAATGGGAGGAGAATGAGAAGGAAAAGGTAGCTTTGTTAGGTACTTGAGGGTGACTGTGCCCCAAAAGTAAAGGCAGGAATGTTCTTGCAAGCTCCAGTTTACTAGAGATCAAAGAATGATCTGACTTCTTATCTCTTGCCTAAAGAAGTTCCTTAGACCTATGTTTTTCCATCAACAACCTGATCCCCTCCCAGGTAGGGAGTTTCCCCTTTCCTAGAATTTTTTTAAATTTTTTATTTTTCTATTAGTTAGTTTTGTAGTCAGCAAATACAGTCAGTTTGGTACCATTATTAGGCTCATCCATGACCTACCCCCTCCCCTTGTCCCCTCCTTGTTGAGGTATATGGGTCATGCATTGTGGAGTTAGCCCACAGTTATGGGTAAGATAAATGTCTCTGCATATCATGACCCAACATGTGACTCTGACATTCTTTCTGCCCCTCTTCCACAAAATTTCCCTGAGCCATGTTGGGTTCATTTTTGGTCTGCTTCAGTGATGAGGTGTTGGGGGCCTCTGGGTCTCTGGCTCTCTGATTTGGTAGGAATTGATTTTTCTCTGTGTTGATCTCCTTCACTCTTGTGCTGGTACCCGGTTCACCAGGAAAACAGCACCCTTGCTTGTTTCTCCAATTTTTCTTAGTTTCAGCAGGGGCCCTTTTGAGGTATGATGGGGTGGCTCTCTCCTTAGGATCTACATCTATCTGAAAAAGAGAAACAGATTCTCCAACGGAGAGTAAGCACCAGGACAAATGAGATAACCCTTACTTTTTTTATAGAGAATTTAATAGGTGTGGGCCCTCTTATTATAGCCCACGATTGATGGTAGCTTGATAATGGAGAGTGGGCTTATGTTTGGATATGGCTCTGACTTGTTTCCATTTCCTAGAATTTAAATTTAACCTGGACATTATGGTCGCTTATCATGGATGGCCTCTTCTTGAGCCAGACCCTAGCCCAGACCAATCAGCCCTCACTCTGGCTTACATGAGCCTGAAGGTGAAACCCACCACAGTAAGGTTATAAATAGACCCTTACCAAGGGTTAGGGCTTCCTTGGCTGCTCTCTTATCTGGCTCTTAAACTTTGAGGTATTGGTAAATTGGGCTGAAATGAGAAGAGATCCCCCCCTTACTTCCACATGGGCCCTCTAACCCCCCCCCCCCACCCCTGCCTGCCCTCCTCAAGACCGGAGCTCTGCATTTTCTTCTCTTTCCTTCTGTTAATCAGATAAAGTCTCTCTACACCTTACCCTCTGTTTATGGATTTTAATTCTTTAAATTCATATGACAAGAATCCGAGTTACCCTAAATTTGCTGGTACATCAGTGTATTGGTGTATTGGCAAGGGGCCCCCAAATTCCTGTTTCATATGAGTACATTGGCCAAGAATCCAATGCCTTGAGGTTGTCTGCAGACCTCCAGATGTGCTCCATGGTATGGCATGTGTACACCTATACACACACACTTCGTACACATACACAAATAGGAAGGAAGGGAGGGAGGAAGGGAGGGAAGGAGGAAGGGAGGGAAGGAGGGAGGGAAGGAGGGAGGAAGGAAGGACAAAGACAGGGGAAAGAAGGAAGACAGAAGATAAAAAAGAAAGATTGTAAGAGCCACAGGTTTAGACATCATGTCCAGAGGCATTGCCCCCCCCCCAAAAAAAAACTGCTACCATAACACATAACCCACAACCCCACGGGGAACATCTGCAACCCCACTGAGGGGGTTCCCAGCAGAACGGGGGCAGGGGTGAGGGAAAAGAGGGTACCAACACATGATGTATCCATACAAAATATGTTGTCAATAGTAATAAATAAGAAAGAAAGGAAGGAAGGAAGAAAGAAAAAGAAGGAAGCAAGAAAGGAAGGAAGTTCCTTCTTAAGTCCCAGGCCCACATTATCTGCTTTAGGAGAAATGAGAATTCTACTTTCTTATTCTGATAGCCCAAAAGATGAATCCCTGCACAAGGCAGGTATCAAAGTCTGGGCTCTCTCTCTTGTCTGAACTGCAGCCCACTTGTTACACATGAAATGCCGCCAGTCTAGCAGAGTTGTGCGAAAGCAAAGGTAAACCATGGTTTCTGAATTGTACTTTTTGATTTACTGAGCACCATTATATTTTTATTCTCAATCTTTTGATAGGCAGCAAAACTGGCATTATCTCAATACCAACTTTTCATGGAAAAAGCAAGCCCAGAGAGGCTAAGCAATGCACACAAAGGAATGAAAGTAAACAGAAACCTGGATAGTGGCCGTTCATTTTTTTAAATACTTGTACTTATTATTTGGTGTGTGTGTGTGTGTGTGTGTGTGTGTGTGTGTGTGTTGTGCTGTTAGGTATGAGTGTGGGTGCAGAAGTCAGAGGTTCGTTCTGAAATGGGGTTTTTTGGAGTTTAGGAAAAGTTTATAAATTCTAACCTTTGGGATTTTGTACATTTTAACAAAGAATTGAAATAAACAGACTAAAAAGGGTAGGTTATAAATCATTACTTTTGTTTAGGGGAGTTCATGAATCAAGGAAGGGTACTAGAATGGGGATGCACCCACCCCAGTCTCGGGAGCCCATGTGGGAAGCAGAACGTGGAAATGGAGGATAAATATGAAGAGGGCTTTTCCATGAACACTGGAAAAGGTTTAGGGCTTGAAAAGAAAGCTGAAAGATAGAAAGAGTGTAATAAAAATAAAAAGAAAAGAAAATACCCTTCCCCTCCCTATGGGGGGGGGTGAGGGTAGAAAGCCTTATAGGTACAGGGACTCAGAGATTCAAGCAAAGTGAAGTGAGCAGTCAAGGAAGTAAAAGAAGGCCTTGCCCACCTGGTAAGTCCCCCTTATAGTTTACTGGGGTGGGTCTTACCCTCAGGTTCAGGGGAGTTCTGAGAGACAGCTGATTGGTTTAAACCCAGGGGCGCTGGCCCAAGGAGGCCGACACACCTGAGTAGCAGGAGTCATCTCTGAGCGGTAAGACTAGACCTAAGGCCTAGTTCTGGTTCTGCTGAAGCAAGTGGTGTGACATCACCTTTAGTTCCCTCTTTGGGCCCTCACCTAGCTGACTACCTATGTAAATATAGAACTACCTTGCTCCTGATTCTCCCTCATCCTTGCCCTCCACCCTTTAGAGGCAGGGTCTCCCCCTCTCTCCTTCGTCACTCCATTCATGAGCTTCCATGCATTTCTGTCTCCACTTCCCTTCTCACTGCAGGTGCATTGGGATTGCGGAAGCCTGTAACAGCCCCTGCTTTTTATATTGGGGGTATAGGAATCTAAACTCAAGTGCTCAGAGGTACACAGAAAGTGCTTTATCCACTGAGCCATCTCCCCTCCCCATGTCTTATCTTACACATTTCTTCCAGTTATTTTCCTAAACTGTGGCGCATGAACCTAGTACTCCCATGCATAAGTAGCATGCAGCAGCTGGAATTATTTCCTAACATTCCACAGGGTGGCAGCAGGAGCTTTTGCACAAAACTGTGTGTCTTGACATTTTGTACTATTAATGGCATCGAATCAGTGTTAAAATTAGTTGTTACCATAATGGTAGATTTTTTTTTTTGAATATTCGTATGTTGAATATTCATTAAGTTAAAACTAAGATCTGACATTTTAATTGAGAATTTGTAGTGCATCGTTAGTATTTATTTTTACTTAAGAGAATCTATCTATATACGTATATATAGAGAGAGAGAGGAGAGAGAGAGAAAGGGAAAAGACAGGGTCATGCCATGTAGTCCAGGTTGGTCTCAAATTTATGATCTTCCTGCCTCAGCCTCTCAAGTGCTGGGATTACAGACACATGCTTTTTCGTCCTGTTATAGTCTAATTTAAAAATAAACACTAGGAATAAGTTAGTAAAGTTACCACTCATGATTGTTTGAGGAAGCTCAAAATGAACAATGTTGCTCCTTCCCCAACATGGCCTGATCTATATTTCCCCTGCTCAAAGGACAAAATTACTAGAACCAGTAAAAGGCCAATACTTAATCTCCCATTTAATTTAATTTAATCCCATTTAATTTAATTTCATGTTCAAAATCTCACCTGGAGGGAAAGCTTCCTGATTGGCCAGGGAGGCTATATAATACATTATAAAAATACATATTGCCTTTATCTTTCAGGTCTTGCAAGCAAGATAAAATGCATTAAACCACAACTATTTTTTCATGTATTTTTATTATTTTACTTCCAGGTATATGATAGCATTCTGCAGGATCAAACATATACTTTCACTTCTTTAGTCTGCTCTATGTTAAGCAGAAATTTTCTTGAGGCCTGGAGAGACTGGATCAGACTCTTGGCTATTAAAAGTGCTTGCTTGTAACCCCACCAAGGAGGGCCCTCAGTTGAAGGCAGAGAGGAGGGAAATGATGGTACCAGTACATAATGCATACATACAAAGTACATTAACAATAAAAAAAAAAGAAAAAAAATGCTTGCTTGCAAAGTCTGATGGCCCAGGACCTATTCCCCAGTATCCAAGTAAAGCCAGATGCACAAAGTAGCATATGTGTCCATGACTGTTTATGCGCAGTGGCAAGAGCCCCAGGTTCACCCATATTTCTTTTTCTCTCTGTGTCTCTATATATCTTGCTCATAAATGAATGAATGAATGAATATATTTTAAAAAGAGAAATTATCCTGCCGGGCGTGGTGGTGCATGCCTTTAATCCCAGCACTTGGGAGGCAGAGGTAGGAGGATCGCCATGAATTCGAGGCCACCCTGAGACTACATAATGAATTCCAGGTAAGCCTGGGCTACAATGAGACCCTACCTCAAAGAGAGAGAGAGAAAGAGAGAGAGAGAGAGAGAGAGAATTATCTTTAATTATCTTTCCTGATCATTAGCCTTAAGTGACAGTGGATCTGTCAGCCATCTCTGGAACTGAGACCATCACAGTTTTAAAAAAAAACACTCTTATCTGGGCATGGTGGTGCACGCCTTTAATCCCAGCACTTGAGAGGCAGAAGTAGGAGGATCACCATGAGTTCAAGGCCACCCTGAGATTACCTAGTGAATATCAGGTCAGCCTAGGCTAGAATGAGACCCTACCTCGAAAAAAATAAAATAAAATAAAAACACACTCTTTCCAATCCAACAGAAATGTAATCGTGTGTTCCTTCCAACTTTATGTGTGAGCAGGTAATACTTAAACCTGGAAAAAGTGACTTTGGCTTTACATCCAACAGAAAAAATCATAAAATAGAGATTTATTAGATATCTCCAGTTTTAAAGTTCTTTGGGCACCCTCTCATACTGCACAGATTTCTATCTTCTTTTCCTTCTGAATTTTCTAATTTCTATCTTTAATTCACGATCATTGCTTATGAAAAAGAATGTTGTCATGTCTTCCACTTAGCAACCACTAGAGGGCAATGAAAGCAAACTTTGAACATCCTTGGGAGTGTTGTAAAATGCTTTGCCTTTTTTCTGATTAAAATTTGTGTGGATAATCTTATGTTTGTGATCACTGTAGGATCTGTAGGCTGTAGTTTCTGTGATTATGGGTTTAGCAGTTATAATTACCTTTCTTGTGTGAAATTAAAACCTAGATTATCTGTGATAATAACATTACCTAACATTGCAAACATTATCTCATGAGTCTCCTACAACCAGACCAGGGAATATATTCTTTCCATTTTCTAATGAAAACATTCAGGCTCAGAGGCACTAAACTAGTTAAGTAGCCATAACTAACCAAAATGTCCTTAAATACTTGTTAACTACTTATATGAATCAGACACACAAAATTTCCTGCTCAGACAGCCAGAAAAAATACAGATAAGGTATTCACAGTTTACAGTGGGGACATACTGCAAAAATGCCTTAAAGAAGATCTGTGGTTTTGGGTGATCATAAGATATCCATCTGACAATGTTGCCCTAAAGGTCACCTTAGACTGTCCACAGAAATGCAACCCTGAAGTATGTAGGAGACATCCTTCTAGACTCCACGCTGACTAGACCCTACTTAGGTTACATGTGCCATTTTAGTTGCTATATATTTTTTAATTTTTTATTTTTTTAATTTATTTTCAAGCAGAGAGAGAGAGATGGTGGGGGAGTATATTAGTGTGCCAGGACCTCCAGACAGTGCAAATGAACTCCAGATGCATATGCCACTCTGTACATCTGGCCTACGTGGGTACTGGGGAATGGAACATGTGCCACCAAGCTTTGCAGGCAAGCATGCCAACCACTGAGCCATCTCTCAGCCCCAAGTTTCTTTATTTTAATAGAGGAATCAGAAAACCACAGACTAGGATTCATGATCACAGACGTGATATAGTAGAGTAGATTAGTGGTGGGAAGGAAATAGAGATGTCCTAGAGATGAAAAGAAAAGGGAAAGGGAAGAAGATGAAACTAGAAATTGTTTATAATAATATAATTCTCATAAGGCTCATACCTGTAACCCCAGCACTTGAGAGGCTGAGACAGGAAGATTACCATGAGGTTGAGGTCTAGCCTGAGATATAGTGTGAGGCCGTCTCAAAACAACAACAGAAACAACAAAAAAGAATAATTTGATGTAGTAATGCTCAAGCTTGCTGTCTCTGGGGTAAGAATGGGTCTGATGTGGCGAAAAAAAAAAAAAAAAAAAAAAAAACTAGTAATTCCACACATCTGGGTTGGTCTATTATGTATGTCAAATACAGAAGAGAATATGTTTGTAAAACTGGGACTGCAACATTCACAAAAGGCTGACACAGAGTCCTTCCACTGCCTTAGTCTGAGCTGAGCAGACATCAGGACTTTATAAAGGTCCCTGGGTGCAGCCTTCCATGTTAGCTCTAGGAGCAGCATAAAATGGAAGCATTAGATATCCAAATGCCTTCTTCCTGCAAGCCCCAACCCGTTCACCACAACCGGCCTGCTGATTCCCTCCAATCTCTTCCTACTTCCCCTGATGGAGCAGCCAGTACCTGGGTTGCAGGAGTCCTGCTGAGCAACTGCCTCTGCAGAAGTGCTTTTCTGCCTTGGATGGTTCGGTGTCCCTACCAGGAGGAGCACATCCAATGCATGGGCCATTGACCCTTCACCCCTGTTCCATGATTGTGACTACCAAGCCTCTCGACTTACCCAGAAGTTTTGCATAGGAAATAGCTGGGCTGGCATAGTTGTCACCATTGTATTGAAGGTTGAATGGATGAACGTTTTCTTTTGTGATTGTCAATGACAGTAAATTAAAGTTTGAGGATGGATCTTAAATAGCAGTCCTTTTATTAAAATGCTGACTATTGTTCCTAGCAAAGATTGTTTCATCACTGCAAACTCTAACCTAGTTGTTATCACAGCAGGTGAACACC
Organism: Dipus sagitta; assembly: GCA_036346955.1. Classification (NCBI taxonomy): domain Eukaryota; kingdom Metazoa; phylum Chordata; class Mammalia; order Rodentia; family Dipodidae; genus Dipus; species Dipus sagitta. Next base: position 169,026,119 of record CM070772.1, on the reverse strand, counting down.
AAGAGATGGAGAAAAAGGTCTTAATTTAGTTAAGTGAAGTATAACCATTTTCAAATTAATGACACTCAATAGTATCTAAAGTAGTCCTCACTGCAAACTGATTATTGTATCCATTTCAGTGGGTACCTTAATACCTGCAATGTGGAAACATTCCCCAAAACCATGTTATTGCTATAATCTGGATATTGCATGTTTCCATTTCATGATTGGGTTAGAGGCTTGTTGCCCCTAAGGGGATCTTTACAGAGCATGGACGCATATGTCCCTGTGTATCCTGAACTCAGATACAGGTACTGATAAGGACCGACCCTGAGAAGTGGGGAAGTGTTCACAAAAATGTGATTGCCAGTACCTGTGAGACTATTGAAGTGAAGGGCGATGCTTCTTGGGTCATTGCCTTCCTATCGCTAATTTAGCAGAAAGAATTTTGAGGAATTTTATAAATAATCATGTAGTATTCATGAAAATTAAAGGGCCCTATGAAATAAAGAAGAACTGTTTCTCAATGTTCCTTGTATCCTGGTAGTAACAATGTTACTACACACCTGATAAAGGTATAGCTGACCCATAAAGAGGAGACCAGTTTGAAAAACAAATATAGATACTCTGGAAAATTCATAAGGAACTTGTGCTGTAAAGCTATTTAAAAGTCATCATTCTGAAGTCATGAAAGAAGAGGGAGTAATTCTGGGATTGTTTATGGCAGCCTTTTTGAATAAACTTAAATTCCTAAAGCTTAGAAACAGAAGAGCAGGGAGAGCATCTGTGCTGTTTATTTAGCCCTGTGGCTATTCTAAGCACCCAGATGCTAAAAGATGCTTCTTTTCCACATATCTTAAGTGACTGCATCAGAACAGAAGTGTGGTACCCCTGTTTATCAGCTCTTGCTTTGGATGCAGATGGAGTTGCCAAGTAATCCAAGAGAATGTACAACAATACAGGAATTTATTGTGTTATAGAGATCCTGAGGAAGTAAATGCTAATTCTGTCATTCTGGCTGGCTTGTACTTAGTATATTTATTTATATACTTGTGGTAGTTTGAGTGGACCCCCCTAAACAATTCAGGAGTTTTATTCAAACTTGTAACTTGGTGTCACTGGGTGGATCCTAGTCCAGCCCTAAGGTATGAGGTGAATTTGGAATCCCAGTCTGAAGATATGCAAAGTGCCTGAGCTTTGCCTGGAGTTCCTGAAGTGTGCTTGCTTGTGCTGGTGGTTTGGAGGCTTTTCTTTCTCTGCTTGCAGCTGTGAATGTAGGACAACTTCTTCTGCCATTATGGAACTTCCCCTGAATCTATAAGCTTCAAATAAATCCCTTCTCCCTCCCATAAACTGTGTCTGGTCTGAGGTTCACCCCAGCAACGTGTGGCTTTCTACAACAGAGTTGGTACTGGGAGTCGGGTAGAGCTGCCATGTGATTTTGGTCTTTGGAACTTGTGTATTGGAGGAATGGGAAACTTGGTGCTTGAAACTGAAGATGCCTTCTGGAGTGGTAAGCCACATATTATGAACTATTATGATGAGAGTTTGAAAATGCTAAGTGCAGAGAGAATTGTATTTAGAGGCTTAGCTTATGAACTTTCTAGGAGGGAGGAAAGAGTGCAGAGAACCTTGTTGTAATTGGGCTACTGGCATAAGGATAGGCTGCATTCTGCTGCCCAGGCCCAGAGAGTTTGATTGAGATTAAATTTGTAATGGGCTGATGTACTTATCTAAAGATATGGGACTGAGAAAGTTAAGATTTTAAGTTGGAAAAATTCAAGCAATTTTAAAACTATTGGCACAGAGACTGGTTACGGAAGCAGCTATTGACAAACACATTAGCAGTCTTAAGGAAGATGGCCCAACTACTTTCCATTAAAACAATTGAGAGAATGCCTGAGGTGATCATATCCCAGACAAACAATTGAGAGAATGCCTGAGGTGATCATATCCCAGACAGACTAGATAGATAGAAATGCAAACTCTTTTGAAAGGAGATCTGAAGAGAAGGATCTGCTCTTCAAGGTCATGATTTATTTCATCCCTGAATTAAGAATATGGCTGTATCTTGCACACCTGGCATTGGTTTTGGAATCATGAAAAATGTGTGGAATGGTCATGAAGTGCACACATAGTTCCAGGAGCCGCTGCTAAAATGTGGCATGAGGCAGGGGCATGATGGCCCTGATAGGCTGGAAAAGCCATTGGAAGATGAACCATAGTTTTCATTGGAGACCCAAGGAGAAATATATATATATATATATATATATATATATATATATATATATATATATATATATAACATGACTGTGCAAGAGCTACCATGGTGGTTGTTGGCTCAGGACAGAGGTTTTCCCTAGCTTCTCAGCTCAGCTGGATGGGCAGAGGTGGAAAATCCAGAGACTTTTATTCACTGGTTATATTGGACTTGACTGTAGAAGTTTGATTGCTTGATGGTTATTGAGTTTGCATTGTTCCAGTTTCTCCTTGCTATGCCTCATGAATTAAAAATGTTTACTCCATGCCTTTATATTTTGAAAATATATAACTTGTTTTGATTTTACAAGATTCACAGCTAAGAGACAATCTTAAATCTCAGATGAGACTTGGGATTTTAGAACTATCTTAAGTTGGAAAGACTGTGGGGAACCTTTGAATTTGGACTAAACACAAAATACAATGAGATGGCTATGAATCTATTAGGGGCCAGGAGTAGAATTTGGTAGTTTAAATGGATGTCCCCCAATTGATTCAGGAGTTTTATTCAGCTTGTAACTTCATGTCACTGTGTGGATTCTAGGGACTAGCCCTAAGGTGTGGGGTGGATTTGGATTTCCAGTATAAAGATATATAAAGTGCTTGCGCTTGCCTGTAGTTCCTGGAGTGTGCTTGCTTGTGCTGGTGGTTTGTGGGTTTTTATCTCTCTTCTTGGACCTGTGAAAGTGGGCCAGCTTCTTCTGCCATTATGGAACTTGCCTTGGATCTGTAAGTTTCATGTAAAATCCCTTTTTTCCTCCCATAAACTGTGTCTGGTCTGGAGGTTTGTTCCAGCAGTGTGTGGCTGTCTATAATACAACGAAAAATTTACTGTTTCTACAATGTAAAAATCCTCTTGCATGTGAGGGAGTGGATAGTATATGTGTATTTGGTGGGCATGTTTGTGTGTGGGGTGATGTATGTGTTTGTGTGGGGTGTTATATATGTATTTGTGTGTTCAGATGCTTGCTCCCCTGTGTGCAAGCATATTGGAGCCAGAGAATGATGTCAGGTATCCTCTTTTATCATCTCCCCATCTTATTTCCCTGAGACAGAGTCTCTCACTGAACCTGGAGCTCCAAATATTTTAATTAGACTGATCAGTGAGCCCCAGCAATAGATTACAGACAGGTGTGGCCATACCTGGCTTTAAAAAGTGTGTCTTTAAATTTTTTTATTTATTTGAGAAAGAGAGAGAATGGGCACCCTGGGGCCACTTACCACTGCGATCAAACTCCGACATAAGCACCATTTTTACTTATTTGGTTTTACCTGGGTATTTGGAAATTGAACCTGGGCGAGCAGATTTTGCAGTGCCTTTAATTTTTGAGCCATCTCCCCAGCCCACAGGCCTAGCTTCTTATATGAGTGCTACAGATGGAACTCAGGTCCTCATGCTTGTGCAACAAGTGCTCTTATATGCCAAGCCACCTTCCCAACCCCTTAAGTACTGAATCTACCACCATTTAACACCAGTGACCTTGGACAAGTCATGCCGTTCTCCCCGTCTTCATGCCCCACTCACTGTGGCTGCTCACTGCACTAAGTACTGGCCTCAGTGAGAGAATCCCCATTCACGGTATTGCAGCAACTCAAGCAGGAGCCTGCGGACAATCCAGGGATTCAGAGGATTTGGGAGAAAGTACTCTTGCAATGGGTAGAATTTTTCATTAAAGCCGGAAAGATCTAGAGTCTTCATATTGGAAATGATGGAAATACACTTTGTTCTTGTTTTCAGTTTGCCTTCATCTGATGGAATATAAGGTGACTCCTCAAATGGATATTCATTAAAACTTATTTCCCTCCAGTAGAATATCTTTAGTCTTCAGGATGACTAGAGACTTGTTTCTGGGAGAATAAAATGAGGAGAAAATGTGACTTTGGAATCAGAGAGGTATTTGAATCCTGCTTCTGTACTAACTCCATTTGGGACATTTTGACAAGTATTTAACATCTCCAAGCTGTCTCCTCATCTCCATAGGAGCCAGTGACTACAGGCTTAAGTGTTCCCTGGGGTATGGTATCTACTATCAAGAGGTCCTTCCTGCTTTGACAACAGCACCAGCAAGTGCAATGTTAATGGCTCTGCAAGCAGAACCAGCCTCGACTATAAGAGCAACTAGACCTACTTCCTATGTGATTGCCTCATGTCAACCCAGTGACAAAGTACAGGTTCTGCACTGTGAGAAATGAGCTCCAGTGCAGTTTTACACATTCAGTCCATGGACTTCTCACCTCAGTCATATCTAGGGGTCTAGTTTCTTTATAAGCTTTTTGCCCTTTCTAGTAATGAAATCAGAGGAAGTGGCTCACACTGAGGTCCAATGTGAGGAATGAGGTAGGCATAATCCCAATTACCTGTGTCAACATTTTCATAGTACTCAGTATACTAAGTTTAAGACCAAATAAATGAATCTTAAATATTACAATGATACAATTCTCAAGAATTCTTTTTTTTAACTTTTAATTTTTATTTATGTATTTGAGAGTGACAGAGAGAGAAAGATGCAGAGAGAGAGAGAGAGAGAGAGAATGGGCATGTCAGGGCCTCCAGCCACTGCAAATGAACTCCAGACACGTGTGCCCCCTTGTGCATCTGGCTAACGTGGGTCCTGGGGAATCGAGCCTCGAACCAGGGTCATTAGGTTTCACACACAAGCACTTAACCGCTAAGCCATCTCTCCAACCCAGGAATTCTTTTTTTTTTTTTTTTTAATATTTTACTTACTTAATTGAGAGAGATTAAGAGAAACAGAGAGAATGACTATGGGCAGGCCAAGCCTCTTGCCACTGCATCTGGCTTTACATGGGTACTGGGGGATGAAACACAGGCCATCGGGCTTTGCAAGTGAGTGCCTTTAACCACTGAGCCATCTCTCCAGCCCCAATTCCCAGTAATTCTTAGAAAAAAAATTTCAAACACATAGTTAAATGTTTCATAGCATTATTTCTCCAAAGCTGACAACTACCTAAGACTGTTTTCCTTCATGGAATACCCTGTATTATAACTGACCTCGGTACAGTCCCTGTCACCATTTTATAGGCATTCAGTAAATGGGGACTACATGGTTTGGGGGCCATATCCAATGTTCAGATACACTTCTTAGCCCACCCAAGCACAAAACATGTAATTCACGTATATAGAGGGAGTCAGAAGAAATGGGGGTAGAGTACTTTGCCTCATTAAAGGGCAGAGAGAGAAATGACTCATCTAAAAAAAATGTCCAGGGGCTGGAGAGATGGCTTAGCGGTTAAGCGCTTGCCTGTCAAGCCTAAGGACCCCGGTTCGAGGCTCGATTCCCCAGGACCCACATTAGCCAGATGCACAAGGGGCACACGCGTCTGGAGGTCCTTTGCAGTGGCTAGAGGCCCTGGCGTGCCCATTCTCTATCTCTCTGTCTGCCTCTTTCTCTCTCTGTCTGTCACTCTCAAATAAATAAATAAATAAATTATTTTTAAATGTCCAGTGGGCTGGAGAGATGGCTTAGCAGTTAAGGTACTTGCCTGCAAGGCCAAAGGACCCAGGTTTGATTCCCCAGGACCTGTGTAAGCCAGATGCACAAGGTCTTGTATGTATTTGGAGTTCATTTGAAGTAGCTAAAGGCCCTGGTGTGCCCGTTCTCTCTCCATCTGCCTCTTTCTCTGTCTCTTTCAAAAAAGTAAATTAAATTTAAAAAAAATCTCTTGTAACCAACGAGATTTCTAGAAGTCAACTTTGAATTGGGCTTCCCAAGATGAGGTGGCAGCAAGCATGGTTACCTAGACAAACACCTCTAGCCCCACAGACAGCACAGATGGAAGTCCAGAGGCTGCAGGAAGAGGGTGTGGACAAGCTCTTGGAGGGTGGACACTCCTTTTGGAAACCTGTGCCCCAGTGTACATTTTCTTGTCTTCCTTTGACACTGAAACACTTCTCCCTTGAATCCTCTCACATGGGCACTCTCAAGCCACTGCCTGTCTCACAGCTTCAGAGGGGAATGTGGAACAATCTTTCTGTCACTTGGATTTCCTCGCACTCAGCAGCATGTCACGGAACACACTTCAGTTCCTACACTGACAGCCTTAATGTTGCTATCTTACAATAACCTGAGATTTGCTTTTCTCTTAATGGCAAGTAATAAATATGTATTTAGTAATGTCCCTTCTCCCATTTCCTGAGGCTAAAATTTTCACATAAAACTCACTAATCACATAAAACTCACTAATCACATAAAACTTCTAACACTACTCAGGAAAGAAGAACCAAGAAGATTTAGTTTATACTGTTGTCTTTAATCTTAAAAAAAAAAAAATGCCATGACTTTCATGCATTAAGCAGTATTTTTATCCAGGAAGTGTTCAACCATGAAGAATAATTTTTAAAATGTACTTTTTATTCAAGTTTAAAATTTTATTTCAGTGGTTATCATTAGTGGTATTAGTTTAGACCACACTAAGTGAACATTTTTCTTGGTAAGGACAAATATATATAATCTCATGAAGTTCATCCTAATACAGACATATCCTTACATTTATCTGGTATCTGCAAAATCATTACAAATGTCTTGATCCTAGAACTCTTGGGTAGAGATTACAGCAGGTAGTAATATATGCTGTCTTTAAAGAGTTCATACCAATAACAGCTTTCATTGGTTGCTCATTTTAGAAGGAGGTTTAAACAAAACAAAAATATTTTCTTAAATTTCTTATATTAAAAAATGGCAGACTGGAGAGATGGTTTAGCAGCTAAGGTGCTTACCTGTGAAGCCTAAGGACCCAGGTTCAATTTCCCAATCCATGTAACCAGATGCACAAGGTGGTGCATGCATCTTTAGTTCATTTGCAGTGGCTAGAGGCCCTGGTGTGCCCATTTTCTCTCTCTCTCTCAAGCTAATAAATAAAATATTTATAAAAATAACTTCTTGCCAGGCGTGGTGGTGCACGCCTTTAATCCCAGCACTCGGGAGGCATAGGTAGGAGGATTGCCATGAGTTCGAGGCCACCCTGAGATTACTTAGTGAATTCCAGGTCAGCCTGGACTAGAGTGAGACCCTACCTTGAAAAATAAAAAAATAAATAAAATAAAATAATAAAAGAAAGAAAGAAAAGAAAAGAAAAAGAAAAGCTTCTACTCATTGGATAGGTTTATGTGAATCTATTTATTCAGTCCTCAGTATCATCCTACAGCCCTTTGGAAGTAGATATTCCAATTATCACTTCACTGATATAATGAATTAAAACTCTAAAACTTAAGCCTATGGACAAAACCTATCTAATATAATGACCCATTGATTTTAAAAAGAAAGAAAATAAACCAATTATCTGAAGTACAATGTCATTTATCATCAGTGCTTGGTAATATACATTGATTTGAGGCATCTTCAGATGAATTTTTAGTTGCTACAACTATGTCCTTGACATGAAATCCTATAAAGTAGGAGGTGCTCTTACTGACAGTGAATTCCTTGGGAAGAGAGGCTGTCTGTATGTGCAGACTTGGGACCCGAAATATAGTAAAACCCAAATGGTAAATTAGGGAAAGAGCTCTCTGCAGAATCAGACGTTTCATAGTACATAGGTGTTTTGAAACCACAAGATCAAATCATGGAACTGTACTGAATAGAAACTCAGAGATCCCGTTATACACTATTTTGCTTATTTATTTGTTTCATAAGTGAAGTGACTGAAGCACAAATTCTTAAAGTCAAATGGTGGCAGAGACTCAGGGCCATATCCAATAAACATTTTTGAAATCACAGCTATTGCTGAATTTTGCTACCTATCAGAACATAAAGGAACCAATCTAAAATAGTACATTACCTAAAATGATATGCATTTTTAAGCATAGCAGTGCAAACAGCTTAACGGTGCTTGGACAAAATACCCAACCAAAAGCAGCTTATGGGAGGACAACATTTATTTTGGTTTTACAGTCTCACGGGGATGCTTCATGATGGTAGGGGAAAGATGGTAGAGCAGTGGCTGAATGTCACCTCTGCCACAGTAGGTGGAAAATGGTAGCAGGATAATACGCTAAACTCTGGCAAGGGGGAGTTGGCTATCGTATCCCTAAGCCCACCCTCAACAACACACTCCTCCAGCATGGGTCTACCTTCCAAATTGTCACCAGCTAGGGACCAAGCATTGAAAGCACATGAGTTTATGGGGGATATTGAATCCAAACCAAACACATGAGATATGTATGTGTATATGAACATACATATGTACACATGTAAAGAATTGTGGCAGCACTTACTTCTTTTTAAAATTTATTTTATTTTATTTGAGAGAGAGAGAGAGAGAGAGAATGGGCGTGTTGGGGCCTTCAGCCACTGCAAACAAACTCCAGACGTACGCGCCACCTTGTGCATCTGGCTTAGATGGGTCCTGGTGACTCTAACCTGGATCCTTTGGCTTTGCAGGCAAGCACCTTAACTGCTAAGCCATCTCTCCAGCCCACCACTTACTTTCTTTGTAAAGTGTATTTTATTTATTATTTGAGAGAGAGAGAGAGAGAGAGAGACAGAGAGAAAGCCAGTATGGCTATGCCAGGGCCTCCTGCCACTGCAAATAAATTCCAGATACATGCAGCATTTTGTGTTTTAGGTGGGTAATGGTGATGCTAACTCAGACTTTCAGACTTTGCAAGCAAGTTCCTTTCACAGATGAGCCACATCTCTAGCCCATTTACTTTCTCTAGAGACGTTTTATTGGATATAACATTTGCCAGAGATCAACATTTGCCAAGAATTTCTAGATGTCAGAAGAAGGTCAAATACAAATTTTGTATCTAAAATCCATACCAAAATCACAAGAGGATGATATGTATTTTCCCTTTTAAGAGCAAAAAAAGCTGAGCTTGGTAGTGTATGCCTGTAATCCTAGCACCAGGGAGGCTGAGATTAGAGGATTTCCAAGAGTTCAAGGCCAGCCTGAACTTCATAGTGAATTCCAGGCCAACCAGAACTACATAGCAATATCTTGCCTCAAAACAAAACAGACAAAACAAAGAACAAAGGATACATTGGCAAAGAATTGGAAAGAAATTGAGATTATGATTGAAATGGTGTAAATCTTGAACTATGCACAAACCCAAAGATGACTTGGTATTAGGCAAGAGATAAGAGGCAGGTAGGGAGACAATGTGGAGCCTAGGACAGTCAGCAAATAATGATGATGTTAAGGAGCGGGTTGAGCATTCTATCAGTTCTTTGATATATAGCACAGCTCTGCATTAGACAGTGACAAATGGATTTAGCAAGTGTTATAAAGCAGTTCCTGGGCCCTATAAATCCCAGGGAGCTTTTCCCAAAACCCTAGATAGAAAAACTATAACTTAAGGCTTATTCTTGAATTAAAAGTCACAAAGCATTAAACATAAAAAAGACAGCCTACGATAGCATTTCGAAATGCTAGCATGGATAATTTTGCAATTTCAGTTTCAGGGAAACAAGCTCCTCTGATTTGCCCATGTTTGACAGCTAACCCAACATTTTCGTTGTCTTGCTAATGAAATTAGAGCCATTTTTATTGGCTTAGCTAGGAAGCTTTTACAGTAAGTTTAAGACTCAAATGGACAGTGCAACTTCAGAAAGTACGTGGTAAGCAGCCTCGGACAATCCTCAGCAGAGCAGGAGACATCAGCCCGGGAAGAGGAGAGAACAGCAGCCAGAGGAGGAAGTGGAGACAGCTCAGCTAGCTCGAGGAAAGGGAAGAGAAAGGAGAGGGGGTGTGTGTACAGAAGCTCCCATCATCACCAGTTCACACAGGTAAACCCTGGCGCAGGGGGTGGAGGAGGAAGAAGGGATGGGGAGAGAGAAGGAGACAATACACAAGAACAAAGGGAACCCATCTTTGCAGGGTAGTAGTGTATGTGGTAACTTTTCCAGGAGGTAAGTGTTTGCAAAAAGGGAAACAACGCAGTAGGAAGCTGCCTGCGTTGTTAACTGGAAAAGGAACAGATAGAGGGTAGAGATTAAAAGATTCAGAGTTAGATTTCTGGGTGCTGTGGAAGGACAGTGCTGCGAACAGCAAGGGTTAGTCATGTCCATTTTACTCTCATGCCGGCCACTGTAGTGCAGGAGATGTGTGAGCCCGAGCTCCGCTGTTCCGTTGCTGCCTCCATGCCGGCCCCCCGCCAGCTCTTACTAATTTCATGCTCGGTGGTCCGCTCTCATAAGATGCCGCAGAGCCTGCAGCTGGCCAGTGCTGGTGACTGGCCTCTCCTAGAGCTCACCCCAGTGATAAGTACAGTTCAAGGAGAAAAATCAGTCAAGAGGTTCTGAACTTGGTCACAGCGCTGTTACGAGTTTGACATTGATTAAGATGCTCCCAGGGGTTGCTGTGTTCTCAGGACAGCCTGAAGTGGCAGAGCTGCTGCAGAGAGCTGTCCCTCTCTTCTGGCCAACGGAGTCTGAGGGGAGCAGCTCCTAGAGACAGGACTGTCACATGCCTGCAGGGGCTTGTTGATGGAGACGGCAAGGCAAGGTGACCCGCAGGGGCTGTAGCTCCTGTAAAAGACATATTGTGGGGCACATGACATGCATGGAGGAGGAGTCAGTTTGGCAGCCCTGGCCGCATTGGTGGCTGTCAGAAACAGTGCGCTACCTGCACACCAGAGACTAGAAGCATCCAGAATTGTAAGAGTAAAGGACAACAGAGTGAGAGAAAGGACAGCCTGCGAATTGCCCAGACAGGACCCCGAACCTACCTCTGTTAGTCTGAAAGCATTTTGCCTCTCTGTATGTCAGATTCCTCATTTAAAAGTTGACTTTATCGGAGGTTTGGGAAGAACTACCAATAACAAGCCTATGTAATATTTGACTACTAACCTTATCTTTATTAATTGCTTCTTTCTACACTTAAATTTCTGGTCACAGAGAGTTTGAGAGAGCATTTTTCTAAGTATCTTTCCTCTATCTTTCTTCTGTCTTTTCTTTCCTACTCCCCTGATTCTCTCTGCCCTTTCTTCCCTTTATTAACTGGGAGTTTTCTTTGTTCTGGGAACCAAAACCATGGCAGTGAACGTGACTTCTTGATGTTGTTTTCTAATTAAAGGAGTGTGGCTTAGCAGCTCTGTTCACATCCAGAGCTCCAGCAACTAGCCATGGAAACTCAGACATTGCTGGGGAACTGTTTTCTGTAGGGAGTGGCGTTCTGCACTCTAAATTGGGAGGGCTGGAAGGAGGGAATTGGTTAGTAATTAGAGAAGATTTAAGTGACTGCAAATACCTCCCTGACTATGTAAATGGAAAATTTTTCTGATGCCTATAATATTCACTTGGGACTTCTAAAGTACTGAGCATAGCCGAAGCAGGTTGATGAAATCTTGATATTTGCTCAAGAGAATGGGCAAAGTGATAATTGAGAAATGCTTTCAGAGAGGGGTCATTGTTCTTCAAATTTTTATGGAATTTTCCTTTTCCAAGGAATTTGGAAATGCTTTTCTAGCTTTCTCAGATTTTTCCAGTATTCAGAATCTTTTCATGAAATCATTGAATCTTAGAGTTAAGGCAGTATGTCCTGTGATCCACTTAATACTTCCTAAAAGATGACACATTCGAGGCTGGAGAGATGGCTTAGAGGTTAAGCGCTTGCCTGTGAAGCCTAGGGACCCCGGTTCAAGGCACCATATCCCAGGACCCACGTTAGCCAGATGCACAAGGGGGCGCCCGTGTCTGGAGTTCGTTTGCAGTGGCTGGAAGCCTTGGCACTCCCATTCTCTCTTTCTCTCTCTCTCTCTGCCCCAATCTCTCTCTCTCTCTCTCTCTCTCTCTGTCTGCTGCTTTCAAATAAATAAACAAAAAACAAATAAACTAAAAAAAAAGATGATACATTCAAGATAGACACTACAAATATACAAAACTTAGTCCTGGGGGGAAAGCCAGTCATGTCCTTTGCAGGGTCTTACACATCTCCCCCATTAATAATCTTTGCTTCGCCTTCTTTGCTAGTTTGTCATCTTATTATTAGCTACTGAAATGGCCAACCAGTTATTGGCAAGCTAGTTAGTACTGTTTCTGTCAAGAAGCACCAATATGTTCATCTTCAGAGTTCTTCAGTCAGGGAAGAGATTTGTAAAGCACATGTGACTATACTCATTCTCAGTAATATGTTATGTGCAGGCAATTTGTGCCACATTCAGGAAACACAACACAAAAGACCTAAAACAGTTGTTGGGTGACTTCTTGAGGATTACAATCTAGTTGGTGGTATTTATTCATAACGAAGATCCTTTTATTGACTAAAGGAAGCAAATCACAGAAGGTGTGTAGTTTGATTTATTTTTAAGCAATAACTATATAGTGAGGTGAAGATTTTAGTTTTCTGTTAAATTTTTTTTGAAAGAAAGAGGCTGATAGAAAAAATAGGTAAGAGAGAGAATGGGCATGACTAGGTGTGCACTAGACATTAGGGTTATAGTGTTATAGGAAGATTAGGAGAGAGAGAGAGAGGAGTCATATGTTCAAGCTACTTGAAGGCAGCTTGAAAGATGCTCAGTATTTCTACATGCCATTCTTTTATGCTGTTTAATTATTTAAGATGCCTTCCTTCTTAAAATAATGAGACACCAAAGGAAGATGGCATTCATGGAATGCTGCTGGCTCATAAAGGCTAATAGCCAAGTGTGTTACAGTTGTCCATCAACCTCCCAGCACGGCTAGGAAAGTAGAACTTGACCTTGATGTGAGAGAGGATGAAGACACCAATGAATTCTGGGAAATAAGTAGTATAAAAGGAAGGAGAAAGTGCTCCACAGGGAGTAACACTGGGATACAGATGTGCCTAAAGCTGCTGGCTGCAGAAGAGATTTGCTTAGGTGTGTCGTGCTGGGCACCAACCACTCGCATTTTCACCTGGACTCAGTTACAAATACATTGAGTGATGCTACTCAGTGATTTCATTCTCTGGGCCAGAGTCACCAGACCTATCTGATATGGGAAGACTGGATAAGACTGACCCTAATACTCTCCCACAACAGAGAAGTTTCTAGTCTTGAGAGAGCTATGGCAAAAGTCATGTTAAGGAAGGTCTTACAATTTTAAGGTAAGAAATTTGTGCATAACCCTCATGTTGTGAGGACCATAGAAGGATACAAGCGTCAATACCACATAACATGTGAACAGCAGCATTTGGAGAAAAGTAGAATGGCTGGGATGTACATGGTGCCAATCAAGGGAGTCAGAGTAGAAAGAAGAGGAGAGGAAATGAGGGAAGGAGGAGGAAGAGGGAGAGATAGAAAGAATAAATGATGAGGGGGGAAAATGAACAGATATATTAGAAATAAATTGTAACAACGTCATGAAAACTCCATAAGCACGAGTCGCTGATAATTTCTTCACCTAGGCTGAGGTGTAAGACTCTGAAAAGACCTCTGAAAAGCCACACTATAAGTATACTTTCTTGAAGCCAGGCACCATAATTCTAGAAGAAATTGGTGCCTATCTAATTTAAACCATGTCTTTGCTATACTTGAGCTTTGCTTAGTGCTAGAAAAAAATGACTCTGCCTTTTCAAGTCACTTTTGATGAATTTCTCATTCTTACTTAAATGAGTACTAAAAGAGTTTATATCTCATTAATCTGATGCAAGAATAAAATGATACACAAATAAGAGCACTGTGAATATATTTTTTTAAATCACAAGTCTGGGATGATACTCAGAGAAAAAAAAAAGTATTAAGAAAAAAACCCTTTATCAGATAATGGCTCTAAACCAAATGGAAAAATACAAAATCCCCATTTTCCAAATCTCAATAATTGTGTTTCAGCAAGCATAATGAATAGGTGCTTTTAAAATGGGGATGGATAAAAGAACAATAGCAAAAGGATATTGACATGATTTAAAAAAAAAAAAAGCACCCCTCCCCCAGATTGATTAACAAGCAAAAGAAGCAGTCTTCTGAGTGACAAGATGTGATAGTCTTTAGACAAATAACCAGCCTTACAGTCAGCAATAGTGACACAGCCACAAATTTGGGGTCTCCTGCTATAATGTACTAAGGAGTACACAACATTACTCAGATTTTGCTTAAAACGTTTGTCTTGTTTCTCGTCAGAAAAAAATCAGAAAAGCAAACAAATCCAAGTTGTGAAACATCCAGCCCAAATCCTGGAAAAAAAAAAAAAGTCAATGCCCTTAAAGGAAAAATGCCTGGATTAAGAAAGAAAAATCTATAAAAGACTTTTATAGGAGCCAACTGAGGATATTTGAATACAGCATAGTGAATGGCATGAATTATTTTAAGTTGTTAGATTCCTTGGGTACAATGATGACATTGTGGTTACATAGAAAACATCTTTACACTTAGATGACTTTCTGACAAGATATGTTGAGTATCATGATGTCTGTGATATGTTCAGATGATTCAGAAAAAAGTGTGTGTGAGAGTATATGTGTGCATGCACACACATGTGTGTGTTTCTCTGTTCTAATAGGAAGGCAAGTAGTAGATAAAGAAAGGAGTGGGAAAGAGAAATGTTCTAAGATATTAAGAACTATTTAATCTTGAGAGTTTTGCTAGCCCTTATTGTACTGTTCTTCAAGTTTTCTACAATTCTAATTTTTTTTCAAATTAAATTTTAAATTTTTTTAAATTAAATTTGTTGTGTTGGTTAGATTAGTGTTTAGGGCTAAGGTCATAAATTAGAAAGATAAGAACAAGATTAAAAGACATTTTAAGGGAAAATAGATTAGTAAATATTATTTCTCTACAGTAGTGGTAAATGACAATTTGATTTTCAGCCTTTCATCTGTTCAGAGCCCCTCTTCTTGATGAGATTAGCAATGCAATGGGAAAGGATTTAAGAGCTCTAAACACATCTGGTCTGAACTCAAAAAACCTGTTCCTTGAAATTTAAGAAGGGGTGTTGAAGAATGACTAAGAAAATGCTAAGACATGCGTAGGGGCAACAATAAGATACCTAGATGTATATAAGCTGAAACACAAGAAAATGTCACTGTCTGAGAAACTAAAGTGAAGCAAACCTCAAGAGCCAGATTGTGGTTTCAGGGCTAAAGGATTTTGACCAATATGTTTCCATTAACACCTTTTCCCTCTCCAACATTTCAGAGGCTTTGAGGATGGCCCATTTAACAGTTATGTCACTAGAGAAAGTCAAATTTATTTTAAAGCTCATTTATTTATGAGCAAGGTCAACTGTTTGGGAAAAAAATAACATCACAATCTCAGAAATTCATATTAGGATATTAAAAAACATAGTTAATGTATCCAGAAATGCTAATAGATATTGTCAGACATATGGAAGTAATTGGCTTTCCTCCTTTCAAATCTGTATGCTAGTACTAGTAAACAAATTTTGTGAAGAATTTAGGCAACTTATTTTTAACAAAGTTCATTTGGAATCGGAATATTTAAGTGAAAATGGTGTTTATGATTAAAGTAATATAAACTTCAAATTCAGTAGTTATAACTTTCTTCCACTTTTAATATTGATATGACTTCACGTTTCACTTAAGAATTATGCATATACTACTTCAGGCTATAAAATAAACTATAGCCCCTTCTCTTCTCTTCTCTTCTCTTCAGTATCCCCCCCACCCAGCCACAATAAAATAGCCTTTTAAAGTGTCCATTAGTATTAGGTTATGAGATCTTTCAAGTATTCTCTGTAAGATCACATACCTTTTACTTACTTTATAAAAAGGAAATGCAGTAATACCACTTTTTTTTTTTCCTTTTGGTTGGTTGGTTTTTCGAGGTAAGGTTTCACTCTAGCTCAGGCTAACCTGGAATTCTGTCTCAAGGTGGCCTTGAACTCACAGCAATCCTTGTACCTGTGCCTCTCGAGTGCTGGGATTAAAGGTACACACCACCATGCCTAGCCTCTACTTTGTTTGTTTTCTTTAACTTTACAACATGTGGATGTTTCCTTTCAATTTCAGAATATTAGACATATACACTATTGCTTTTAATAACTGAATAGCATTCTATTATATAAACATTTTATAATCCCTTTACTCAAATCCCTATTGATATTGGTTAACAGATTAATTTAGTAATGCTGTAATATCAGCAACCTAGAAACCACAAAAAAGTGTTTTTTTTTTAAATACAATAGAGCACTTACAATCAATTCCTTAACTCAAAATTGTATAAATTTAGAAGATTGCTTTTACTGCCAGAATCTACCAAGGATAGCTAATTTAGGAGAATCTTTCAGTCTGGAATCACATACCTGTGCCATCCCGGAATGGAAGGTTTGAAAAGTGAGGCAAGCGGTGGTGAAGCAGACCCCTGAGGGTGGACATGTGGCCTCCCACCCAAGTCTGAATGCTTGGCAGTGAGGCTGAGGTGGTGTCAAGGTGACAGTTTCCTCTGCAGCCGTGTCTCCAAGCCTATTAAGGCATGAGGTGAGGTCTTCGTGGATACTGTCAGTATCCACCTGCAGCTTCACACAGTTTTGAGACACAAGCATTTAGAGAGACTCTTGCACAAAGCAAAATATGATGGACAAGTCCCTGGAAAGAGGAGAGCCATGAGGGTTGTCATGGGTTGCAGTGATCACTGTTCTTATGTTAGATAGTCTCTCCCCAGTACATATCAAATGGAAGTTTTAAGCATTTTGCCATGTCCTAAGTAGTGACCCTAAACAATCAGGGAGTTTGTTGACTACCAAAGTCCTAGCACAAACTGAGGTGAAATCAAGCACAGCATGAATGAAAGGCTTCAGTGAAAACATAGCATAAAAACAAGAGCTATGTTGCCATGAGATGGTCCACATATGGCTGATCATCTGTCCTCAGAGATTTACAGAAATAAAGATTTTTGAGCTCCACCCTCAAAGGGCCTGTTTCAGTGAGCACTGTTAATTGATTGTTCTTCCCCTAGATGACGGAGTCCTTCTGAATAGGTCCCTTACCAATACCTAGATCATGATAAGTGATCAGTACCCAGTTGTTGCTAAAACTTAATGATTTAAATAAAACTATGCGATCTAATAGCTATAATCCATCATTAATCCAAGCACTGTTTCTATTCGGAGAACATTCTAAGCACTGGAAGTATGGAAGTAAAAGCTTTTTCTTGTGGATAGGTCAAGAAACTATGAGATAAGTCTAAATTCTGTAAGAAATTGAAACAGAGGATATTAGACAGGCTGGGATGCTATGTTCCCTGGAGAAGGAGCAAAGGGCTCTCTAAAGAGTTGGCATGTATGCTTGACACGTGGAAACATGTGGTCAAATATGAGAAGGACCAAGGAAGAACTCTCCAGCCTATGGGACCTGAGGCTAGAGGGAACTTACACCAAGACCAAAAAGAATGAAAGTCCTGGTGACAGAACAGTGAGGTAGGTAGAGTGACATGAGATGGAATTGGAGGCACAGGCAGAGGTCAAGGGCTAGAGTTTGGATTTTATTGAAAGTAAAAAGCCAATGGAAAGACTGTAGCAAAGGAAGGGTTATTGAAACCTGACTGCTGAGTGCAAAATGGATCCAGGAGGGTGGAAGCAGACAGCGAGAGAAGAGAAAGTAAGAGGCGATAGCAGCAGCCAAGGGGGGAATGATGTGGTGCCAAAGGAATGGGTGGAAGTTGGAGCTAGGGTAAATACACTTGGGTTACATGAGGAGGGGGCGACAGAAATAAGAATCAAGGTTCCTGGTTGAGGGGTTTGGAGAGGTAGATGACAGCAGTATTAATTTTTAAGAATGAGAAAAATCCCCAGAAACAGGTTTAGGGGAAAATAAAATTTGATTTTGGTGAGTGAAGTCGTACACATCCATTTGGAGACGTTAAGCAAGATTGACTTAGAAGTACCAAGTGAAGAGAAAAGTCAAGCTGAGATCCTACAGCATCTAGTGTGTGTGTGTGTGTGTGTGTGTGTGTGTGTGTGTGTGCGTGCGGTAGTTGATAGGGTTTTGGGTACTTTTCTTACGTATTTTCATAGCAATTGTTGTTATTCAAAAATATATGACTCCTAAAAGCTATTATTTGCTATGTTTTATTCTATCATAAGCTAGATTTGGATAGCTAAATTGTATTTGATCATTTTCAGTAATAAATTCCAAAGTAATCAGTGCCAAAGCCAAAATATTTTTTTTTTAACTTTTAAAAAATGAATTCCATTTTTTTTACAACAGTAAGCCAAATTTAAAAGGATTTTAATGTTTAACTGCTAAGAAAAGTAAATAGCCAATGTCAATTTTTCATTTTGCCTGTGTTCCGGAATCCTAGTCCTGCCCCCTCAGGCAGCTACTGTCAGAAGTGTTATCATTCTTCACCAAGTGCAACAGCCTCCAGGACGAAAAGGGAACTTAATTATAAATTTCTACTTCACATACAATTTATACTTCATTCACTTTGAAATATGCTGTGGGGTGTTTTAAAAGCTTAATGCTGAATGAACCGTTTGTTTTACTCAAGTTGTCAACAAAATGCATATTGAGCACAGAACTGGAAGGAACTTCAGACATTTAGCATAAAGGTTGGTCTCTTTCTCCACAAAGAAACTGGGGCACGGAGACATGAGGGATGTTTCAGGGTGCCATGGGATTGCATCAGGACATCAGGTTGGGACTGGCATTCAGGACTTCTGACTTCTGTGATGTTGCATTACAGAGCCCCATGCTTCCGCTTTCATGCAACCCCAGTACTCCCCTTGGCCAACTGAATCTTTACTGAAATCATTTTTTACCAGCCTGGGTCATCCTCTCACTTTGTGTGTCTAGAAAGGCATGAACAATAGCTGATAAATTGAAAGCTCTTACCATATACCAGGCAGTATTCTAAGTATTTTACACATATTACCTAATCTAAGTTTATGCAGCTGTGTAAAGTGGGTCATCTTAGCATTGCCTATATTATATAACAAGCTTCTTCTACAACCCTCTTCTACCAGGGGCATACAAAAACCTAATGATCATTGACCATTTCTCTAAGCTCTGGCTACATATCTTTCAATGGCTAGCAAATCTGTGAATGTCCAACAGACAAGTCATTAGCTTCTCATCCAAACTCACTTTCCCATCTTGTTAATGGTATCATCATGCTTCCAATTTTCACCCTCCTCATCACCCATGTCCAATCTGATCAACACTGGAAATATTAGTTGAATCCTGCTTGATGTCAAGAGCTATTTCAGGAGAATGGCTGCTCCAACTTCCCTTTGTGTCTTCTCTCATGTCCGTGCACACCTCCCACCTCAATCCCATTCCCAATTTCATAGTCCAGCCTTCATTTTTTTAAAAATTTTTTTGTTTATTTATTTGAGAGTGACAGAGAGAGAAAGAGGGAGAGAGGGAGATAAGGAGAGAGGGAGAGAAAGAGAGGGAGAGAGAGACAGAATGGGCGCGCCAGGGCCTCCAGCCACTGCAAACGAACTCCAGATGCATGCGCCCCCTAGTGCATCTGGCTAACGTGGGTCCTGGGGAATCAAGCCTGGAACTGGGGTCCTTAGGCTTCACAGGCAAGCGCTTAACTGCTAAGCCATCTCTCCAGCCCCCAGCCTTCATTTTGTATCATTTGTAATCCTTCAGTCATCTCTCATCTGTTGACTTTTGATCACTTGGTTCTTGAACTCTCACATTTCGTTGTTGCCAGTATCCTTCCCCATACACAGGTTAAATTTTATGCAATGTCTCTGAGAGCCCTCGGCACTTATGGATAAAACCTCTCTCTGGCATTGAAGGACTACTCTTGCTGCTCCCTTTCTGCCTCTTCCATGCTCTGTGCCAGCCACTGAAGCTGCTCAAATTCTATACCAAGTGAGATATTTATAGCTTCCTTGCTTACTTCCCTCATAAGTATGTGATAAGGATCACTTAATGCATGTGAATGTTTTTATTATATTTGTTTGTTTATGTCTCACCTTGTTCAGTATAAAATTAGAGGTGGGAAGACAGTTTACTAAGGCAAAACACTTTTGAGATGTTATTTTTAAGTCATGGAAATCACTGAATTTACAACTCCAGAAGCCCCAAGAGATAATCAAGCTCCACAACATCATTTTCAAGTGGCTCATTGGCAGGCCTGAGTAAACCAGTGGGAGAGTCAACAGCGGAACCCCATATCTCAGAAAAATGATAAGAGCTCTTTTTTTCCTCTTGAGAAAGGATGAGGGCCTACTTAATATATGTAAGGCATCTGCTTATATCCATAGTCTTACTGAAAAAACTAGAAATAATTTGGATTCTGCCCCAGTTTCTTCCCTGCTGCCCCACTACCATATTCTACCCAGACCCCCAAGTGTGAAATAGTTTTCTGGAAAGAGTCCCTTATGTCATTTACCTGTCTATTTCTAATTGAAATCTGGTGCCAATTATCTAAATCTTTCCCCATTGGATGGCCCTTTTGTATCTGTTTCATAATTAAGAATTCAGTTAAATCTATACTTCTTAGCTACACTTGTTTCAAGACAGTCTTCTACCAAATCTATTCTTTATTTTTGTTATTGCAAATAAAAGCCCATCTTAAGGTCTTAGGTTCATAGACATTATATAATACAAATGGCAACCATTTATCAAATACCTGCTATGTGCCAAGATGATCTGTACCATCTCTAATCTCCCTAAGAATAGCCAAGAAAAATAAGGATTAATGTCTTCAGGTATATGAGAAAGCCAAGTTCCAGGAAGTAAATTAACCAAGGTCATCAAGTTGGCAAATAAAGGAACCAAGGTTTGAATCCTGGCCAATCCAAAGTCTAACCTCAATGTTATTTCCATGCCATGGTAGGCAGATGATGTGGGCTAAGGTAGGCAATCCCAGAACCACAGCATCAGTGTTGCCCATGACAAGCATCTGCAGAGCCATCAGTCCTCCCTCAGAGTCTCATAGCAAGGTTGGCAATGAGCACCAGCCTCCTTCAAGTTCTCTGCTATGCTCTGCACTCTTGGGGCATATGCAAGGTAGTAAACTTTAAGCAGCAGAACGGTCTCCTGTTCCAGTTAGGATAAACTCCAGTTTCTCAGAAATGGCTTACCGTGCCATACACACTTGAGAAGGAATCTATGTCAGGGATAAGAAAGCAGAGCCCCACACCAGAATACCTGGCTTTAATGCCTAGTTTTAACTTTCATTACTTGGTCAAATTACTGCACCTTTGTCCTAGTTTCTAGCCACATACAATGGAGATTATTATGGATTCTTGTTTGACAGAGCTATTATTAAAGTGTAAGAGAATTTTAATATATATAATATTTAAACTGGGCTAGGGAGATGGCTCAGTGGATAAGAGTACTTTAACTTAATGGGTAAGAATGCTTTGTAAGGGAACCTGAGTTCAATTCCAACATCTAAGTAAAGGCTATAGCCACACACACTTGTAACCCCAGCACTGAAGGGGGGCAAACACAAAAGGACCTGAGGTCAGTCCCCAGTGCCCATGTCAACTGCCAGGCAAGAAGCATGTGCCTATAATCCAAGAGTTGGGGAAGATGAGATGGGGTCCCTAGAGTTTACTCACTAGCAATCTAGCTTAATTGGTAATCTCCAGGCCAAAGAAAGACCCCTATCTCAAAATGAGGTAGACGGGGTACCTGAGTAACGACACTCAAGGTTTTTCTCTGTCCTCCTACACACACACACACACACACACACACAACTGTGCCTGCATCCACATGCATGCACACACATGCATGCACACACATATACAACATACACACACACAAAATTTTTTAGTCATTTAGTATCTGAAGTTCATTTGCAGTGCTGGAGGTCCTGGTGAGCCCATTCTCTCTCTCTCTCTCTCTCTCTCTCTCTCTCTCTGTCTCTCTCAAATAAATAAATAAATAAACAAGCGATTTTTATTTACTTTATTTACTTATTTGAGAGATAAAGAGGGAGAGAGAGAGAATGGGTGCCCCAGGGCTTCCAGTCACTGCAAACTCCAGATGTGTGCACCCCCTTGTGCATCTGGCTAACATGGGTCCTGGGAAATTGAGCCTTGAACTGGGGTCCTTAGGCTTCACAGGCAAGCACTTAACTGCTAAGCCATCTCTCCAGCCCACTTTTTAAAAAGTTTTTTAAAATGTTTTTAATTTTTTTGTTTATTTTTATTTATTTGAGAGTGACAGAGAGAGAGAGAGAGAGAGAGAGAGGGAGGGAGGGAGGGAGGGAGAGAGAATGGGCGCGCCAGGGCCTCCAGCCACTGCAAATGAACTCCAGATGCGTGTGTCAACTTGTGCATCTGGCTAACATGGGATCTGGGGAATTGAGCCTCAAACCAGGGTCCTTAGGCTTCACAAACAAGCACTTAACCACTAAGCCATCTCTCCAGCCCCCAGTTTTGTGTTTTTTTTAATAAAAGGGCTTATCTTATTCTCCTTTGGCCTTACCCACTGTCCCTCTTCTCAGGTACACACAGAGCACTAAGGAATTATATTGTGTTTTATTGGCTGACTTGATACAAGAAAGATTTTAGTTTTTGCTTCTTACTAAATTTGCCTTACCAATGATTTCCCACCCTGGCCAAGTTCAGGGCTTGTTTTATAGATGCTCTGTTTCTCTTAAGCATAGGCTCCACAATCGGAGTTAGCAACAGCAAAATAAACTGCAGGCACTCTTGATTTCATTGTGTCAGAATTCATCATGGAATTGAGCATGAGAAATGGGGCAGTCAAGTTTATTTTGGAACAGGGCTCAAGGCTGTCTCGCCAAGCTCAGTATGATAGGACCAGGCACTTACCCAAAGAGAGATCTGGCAGACAGCCAGCCTCATTCCATACGGTCCCCCAGAACCTCATCTGAATATATTAATCTGTCAGCACATACTTGTCTGTGGGCATGATATGTGTCTCTCTTCATTATCCTGTTTTTCCTCTATTTTGAAGCCTATTTGCCTCAGAAATCTGGGAAGCCCACAGGAACATAGTAACATGTATGCTAAAACCCCCCTGGATTGGGACAGACAAAAATATTTCCAATTCAGTGAAATCTTGCCACAATCACCACAAGATAAAAAATGCCTTTTTTTTTTTTTTTTTGCTCTCTAAAAGTTATCGTATCTATGAAACTTGCTATCCTAAGAAACACCTAAGGAGGGTTTTGAGAGATAGGACATAATTTTAGATAGCTTCTTAATTTAGGGGAACTCTTTGCTCCTATCAGAACAGAGATACTGTGCTTAAAGTTCTGGTTTCCTCTCTCCCAGGTGAATGGCATTGACCTCCGTGGAGCATCTCATGAGCAGGCAGCTGCAGCACTAAAGGGGGCTGGACAGACGGTGACGATCATAGCACAATATCAACCTGAAGGTCAGTCTGAACCTACATTTGGAGTGTTCTGATGTGGCCACTTGTGGGTATGTACCCACAATACTGATCACCTGCATTACCCAGGTCACCATCAGTAATGGCTTCTTAAAACTCCCTATTGTGAAAACATAATGATCTATGTCCAGATAAACCTATGAGACAGTTACTCTTAATCTTCTAGGAAAACATCAGGTAGTTATGAACATGAGTTCAAATAAACAGCTACCAATTTCAATAGAATTTAAGTCATATTCCTACCTACTATACATTTTTAGTCTTAGTCTCCAGAAGATATTATAAAAATAAGATTTGAAAAGGGTGAGGAATTTGTGCTATAGAAATAGACTGTTACAAGTAGATCATATTCTTTCTTCGAGGCAGTAATTTAATTCTCATTATTAGTAGCATGGTTTTTGATGCCCCTACGTCCCTTGTTGCTATATAATTCCTAGAGACTTAGTAAGACACCATTGCTATCAGTTGGACTGGCCATTTGGAAAGCTAAGATATCCCAAACTGGATTTGCTATACCTTAATCTTTAGTTTATTTAAACATGTTTTTTTAAAGATATTTAATTAATTTATTTATTCATTTATTTACTTGAGACACAGAGAGAGCATGAGAATGGGCACTCCAGGGCCTCTGGCCATTGTAAACAAACTGCAGACGCATGCACCACCATGTGCATCTGGCTTATGTGGGACCTGGAGAAATGAACCTGGGTCCTTAGACTTTGCAGGCAAGAGCCTTAGCTGCTAATCCATCTCTCCACCCCTAAACATCTGTTTAACAAGGCTTAATGATACAACTAGGATGTTTCTGTTATGTGGTTGATTGGTTGATTTCTTAGCAAATTTACACACACACACACACACACACACACACACACAGGAGCACAACACTGTGGATTAAAGTTTGTGCCTCCCACCACCCACACCCCCCCAAATAAAACGAAAAAGAAAAGAGGACTATGATTTCCGTCTTTATGAAATTTAGCTAACTGCTTTTGGCCCATATGTCTTGACCAACCAAAAATGATGCTATCCACTGTCAGTGAAGAGGTTGTGCTTGTGGGTATAAAGAGCTCCACTGGCCTTTTCAATGATTCTTTACTAACTTCGTTGGCTATGTGTGATTTAGAAGATTGAAGTTGGTATCATGCCTGTGACAATGTAGTATAAGGGACTGTCAAAACTGTTTACCTTGGAACATGATATTGTCATCTACAAATAAATATCCCGGGACACATACAGCCCACATGTCATGGGTTGGACACACCTTATTGTCAGAGGTGACAAATCACATATTCTGCGTAAGAATTAAAAAGAAAAATACTTTATTCCAAGTGGGTTTCAGTATGTTACCTTCATTTGTGTCTGGCTTTAAAATTAGAACTTGCAAGGAAGTTACACAAAGCTTTCATAAATAATTTATCCTATCAAACCTATACCATAAATGACCAGTGAGCTGGGGAAGAGGGGACTTGTGGTCAGACATGGACCACCAGAGAGCATGGCTTTCTTGACAGTTTTAGCAAGTGTTTTTACTTCATTAATATTAATAGAATTTTTTTCTAGTGGAAATGGTTCCAAAAGTGTCTATAGTAAAACAGAAAATGAAAAAAAAAAAAAAACAAGTTAAAATGACTTGACTAACTAATTCCATGTCACATACAGAAAAGACTATTCCATGGGCACCTTCCATTTTCCTGACTGTTTTCTTTGCTTTTCAGACTCTGTGCCCTTTACCTTAGCTTGACTCATGGCATTAATTTCCTACCTGCTTTCTTGTTTCTGACAATTTTATCTCGAATTAATCTAAAGACTACTAAGATGGTTGGAACCAAAGTTATATGAATTATGAGTTCTTGATAGCGAGCAAATATTTAAATAACCTTGAATTGCATGATTTCAAGCTCTAAAGGTTACACTAAAAACAATCATGTTCTAGCTCTGTCAGCATAAATCTCCCTGTTTCCACTGGAACTTCCTTCCAGCTTGGTTTCCATTACACACCATGCTTCATTGAGTACTGTGTTGTACTTTATCCAGATGCCTATTAAAAGCATGCTTTATAAATCATATAAATTTGCTCTTAAGATGCTTCTAACAAAACTGCAAATAACAACAAGCTACTTTCAAAACGCCAATGAACAGACTGAATTCACAGAATTACTTCCCTATCTTAATAGTCCAACTGTGATCTCGTTTGTGACAGCTTTACATCAGCTGGAAATGTGGTCATGGCAATGAGGAGCAATCAGCTTGATTCTCCCCTTTTGCAGACTTTATGTGCAACTAGGCCTTAATTGAACAATTGTGTGGAATGGAAAATTGATTGGATTTTTGTTTTTGTTATATAGGGACAGTACACAAGAGCTTTAGGAAATAACCAACAGTTTATTTTTAAATTAACAAGGAAGTTGAGATTCCATTAGAAATGAAGTATGTCTCCTTCATTTCTATTATTATTGAACCCTTGTGACAATACTGAGATTTTATTGACCTCTCGTTTGGTATGGTCATGAACTAGGCTTGCAGTAGTTATGTTTTTCAGTCACTGTCAAATGCTTTATGTGGAATCCTTTAGATGCTTTGATAGTATTACCATATATTCAGAAAAATATATTTCATACATATCCAAAGAATTTTTTCAATTTATTGAAGATAAGTAACTTTAATACATTTAATAGAGATTAGTTCCCAATGACATATGACTGACTTTAATAAAAACATTATATCTTAGACTATGGAATGTCAGAGAAAGAATAAACTTGCAGTGCCCATCACAGTGCAGGAATACAGAAATGTGGGAACAAAGCTAGACTTTGAACCATGCGTAAGGTTGGTATTTTAGAGAAGTAGAAAAAGGAGTATCTTGCTAATCTACAAAATTGTAGTTTCATGCCGGCAGACACATCTGTGTTTTGTGTACAGAGAGATCCCCTTGATGTTACAATAGGCCTTTCTTTGAGTTGCTAAACTAGTAGATAAAATATTTACCATGCCTTGGTACTTCAGTTTGTACTTCAAGATAATTGCTGATCAAAGGGATTCTTTTTTAATTTTTTTTTATTCACAAGGAGAGAAAGAAAGAAAGGGAGAATGGCTACATCAGGGCCTGTAGCCACTGCAAATGAACTCCAGATGCATATACTACTTTGTGCATCTGGCTTTATATTGGTACTGGGGAATCAAACTGGGGTCATTAGGCTTTGCAGGCAAATACTCTAATGGCTTAGCAGTTACCCAGACTGGGATTCTTCTTTTTTTACTTGTATTTTTCATTTTTGCTTCAAAGATAGAAAAGAATTGCTAAACACATATGTTGCAAAATATAAAACATCAACAGCTATATGTTGTAGTGCTTAGCACACTCTTCTCAAGCAACTGAAAAAAATATAATTACTACAGGAGTAAAATCTCTTCTTTGGCAAGTTTCATTCTACAAAAAGAGGCTATAATTTTACGTAATTCTGCTTTAAAAAGTCCCAGTTGTCTGCATCATTCTATCCATCATCAATCTTAGTCAATATGCAGGTCAAACTAGTAGAATTAAAACCAATGTAAAGAATTTTATATAAATACTGGTTCTGTCTCTTGATGTGATTGTAGTTTTATTAATTTTTGCTCCTTTCATACATATATATGTTGATACTCAATCCCAAACACCCTCTTTTATCTTCCTCTAATTCCCACTAAAAGCCTTCTTTTTCCCAACCAATCCCCTTCTATTTTCATGCCTTTTGTTGTAACCCACTGAGTTAAATTAGGGTTTCTGTATGAGTGTGGGTGGAAAGTTATTTAATGGACTATGGAAAATTACCAGTGGCTATACAACTGAAGAGCATAACCTCCCCTATCCCAGCAACTATTAACTGCCAATAATGCCTCTGAGGGGGGTGTGGGTCATGTAAGGACCCCATCTGTGGGCTCAGTCTTGTGCAGAAAACCACAGCTGTTGTGAGTTCATGAGTGTAATGGTCATGTCATAGCCAGAAGACAGCATTCCATAGTATTCCTTTCCATTCTCAGGCTCTACATTCTTTTCTGTTCCCTCTTCTAGATTCCCTAGCTTAAAGAATTTAGATTTATCTCCAGGTAAGCAAGATACTAAAATGAGGTAGATTACTGAGCAACACACTAGGTTTTCTCTGTCACCTACACACACAGACACACACACACACACACAACTGTGCCTGCATCCACATGCATGCACACACATGCATGCACACACATATACAACATACACACACACAAAATTTTTTAGTCATTTAGTATCTGAAGTTCATTTGCAGTGCTGGAGGTCCTGGTGAGCCCATTCTCTCTCTCTCTCTCTCTGTCTCTCTCAAATAAATAAATAAATAAACAAGCGATTTTTATTTACTTTATTTACTTATTTGAGAGATAAAGAGGGAGAGAGAGAGAATGGGTGCCCCAGGGCTTCCAGTCACTGCAAACTCCAGATGTGTGCACCCCCTTGTGCATCTGGCTAACATGGGTCCTGGGAAATTGAGCCTTGAACTGGGGTCCTTAGGCTTCACAGGCAAGCACTTAACTGCTAAGCCATCTCTCCAGCCCACTTTTTAAAAGTTTTTTAAATGTTTTTAATTTTTTTTGTTTATTTTTATTTATTTGAGAGTGACAGAGAGAGAGAGAGAGAGAGAGAGAGAGAATGGGCGCGCCAGGGCCTCCAGCCACTGCAAATGAACTCCAGATGCGTGAGCCCCCTTGTGCATCTGGCTAACATGGGATCTGGGGAATTGAGCCTCGAACCAGGGTCCTTAGGCTTCACAGGCAAGCGCTTAACCACTAAGCCATCTCTCCAGCCCCCAGTTTTTTTTTCTTTCTTTTTTTTTTTTTTTTTTATAAAAGAGCTTATCTTATTCTCCTTTGGCCTTACCCACTGTCCCTCTTCTCAGGTACACACAGAGCACTAAGGAATTATATTGTGTTTTATTGGCTGATTTGATACAAGAAAGATTTTAGTTTTTGCTTCTTACTAAATTTGCCTTACCAATGATTTCCCACCCTGGCCAAGTTCAGGGCTTGTTTTATAGATGCTCTGTTTCTCTTAAGCATAGGCTCCACAATCGGAGTTAGCAACAGCAAAATAAACTGCAGGCACTCTTGATTTCATTGTGTCAGAATTCATCATGGAATTGAGCATGAGAAATGGGGCAGTCAAGTTTATTTTGGAACAGGGCTCAAGGCTGTCTCGCCAAGCTCAGTATGATAGGACCAGGCACTTACCCAAAGAGAGATCTGGCAGACAGCCAGCCTCATTCCATACGGTCCCCCAGAACCTCATCTGAATATATTAATCTGTCAGCACATACTTGTCTGTGGGCATGATATGTGTCTCTCTTCATTATCCTGTTTTTCCTCTATTTTGAAGCCTATTTGCCTCAGAAATCTGGGAAGCCCACAGGAACATAGTAACATGTATGCTAAAACCCCCCTGGATTGGGACAGACAAAAATATTTCCAATTCAGTGAAATCTTGCCACAATCACCACAAGATAAAAAATGCCTTTTTTTTTTTTTTTTTGCTCTCTAAAAGTTATCGTATCTATGAAACTTGCTATCCTAAGAAACACCTAAGGAGGGTTTTGAGAGATAGGACATAATTTTAGATAGCTTCTTAATTTAGGGGAACTCTTTGCTCCTATCAGAACAGAGATACTGTGCTTAAAGTTCTGGTTTCCTCTCTCCCAGGTGAATGGCATTGACCTCCGTGGAGCATCTCATGAGCAGGCAGCTGCAGCACTAAAGGGGGCTGGACAGACGGTGACGATCATAGCACAATATCAACCTGAAGGTCAGTCTGAACCTACATTTGGAGTGTTCTGATGTGGCCACTTGTGGGTATGTACCCACAATACTGATCACCTGCATTACCCAGGTCACCATCAGTAATGGCTTCTTAAAACTCCCTATTGTGAAAACATAATGATCTATGTCCAGATAAACCTATGAGACAGTTACTCTTAATCTTCTAGGAAAACATCAGGTAGTTATGAACATGAGTTCAAATAAACAGCTACCAATTTCAATAGAATTTAAGTCATATTCCTACCTACTATACATTTTTAGTCTTAGTCTCCAGAAGATATTATAAAAATAAGATTTGAAAAGGGTGAGGAATTTGTGCTATAGAAATAGACTGTTACAAGTAGATCATATTCTTTCTTCGAGGCAGTAATTTAATTCTCATTATTAGTAGCATGGTTTTTGATGCCCCTACGTCCCTTGTTGCTATATAATTCCTAGAGACTTAGTAAGACACCATTGCTATCAGTTGGACTGGCCATTTGAAAGCTAAGATATCCCAAACTGGATTTGCTATACCTTAATCTTTAGTTTATTTAAACATGTTTTTTTAAAGATATTTAATTAATTTATTTATTCATTTATTTACTTGAGACACAGAGAGAGCATGAGAATGGGCACTCCAGGGCCTCTGGCCATTGTAAACAAACTGCAGACGCATGCACCATCATGTGCATCTGGCTTATGTGGGACCTGGAGAAATGAACCTGGGTCCTTAGACTTTGCAGGCAAGAGCCTTAGCTGCTAATCCATCTCTCCACCCCTAAACATCTGTTTAATAAGGCTTAATGATACAACTAGGATGTTTCTGTTATGTGGTTGATTGGTTGATTTCTTAGCAAATTTACACACACACACACCCACACACACAGGAGCACAACACTGTGGATTAAAGTTTGTGCCTCCCACCACCCACACCCCCCCAAATAAAACGAAAAAGAAAAGAGGACTATGATTTCCGTCTTTATGAAATTTAGCTAACTGCTTTTGGTCCATATGTCTTGACCAACCAAAAATGATGCTATCCACTGTCAGTGAAGAGGTTGTGCATGTGGGTATAAAGAGCTCCACTGGCCTTTTCAATGATTCTTTACTAACTTCGTTGGCTATGTGTGATTTAGAAGACTGAAGTTGGTATCATGCCTGTGACAATGTAGTATAAGGGACTGTCAAAACTGTTTACCTTGGAACATGATATTGTCATCTACAAATAAATATCCCAGGACACATACAGCCCACATGTCATGGGTTGGACACACCTTATTGTCAGAGGTGACAAATCACATATTCTGCGTAAGAATTAAAAAGAAAAATACTTTATTCCATGTGTGTTTCAGTATGTTACCTTCATTTGTGTCTGGCTTTAAAATTAGAACTTGCAAGGAAGTTACACAAAAACTTTCATAAATAATTTATCCTATCAAACCTATACCATAAATGACCAGTGAGCTGGGGAAGAGGGGACTTGTGGTCAGACATGGACCACCAGAAAGCATGGCTTTCTTGACAGTTTTAGCAAGTGTTTTTACTTCATTAATATTAATAGAATTTTTTTTCTAGTGGAAATGGTTCCAAAAGTGTCTATAGTAAAACAGAAAATGAAAAAAAAAAAAAAAACAAGTTAAAATGACTTGACTAACTAATTCCATGTCATATACAGAAAAGACTATTCCATGGGCACCTTCCATTTTCCTGACTGTTTTCTTTGCTTTTCAAACTCTGTGCCCTTTACCTTAGCTTGACTCATGGCGTTAATTTCCTACCTGCTTTCTTGTTTCTGACAATTTTATCTAGAATAAATCTAAAGACTACTAAGATGGTTGGAACCAAAGTTATATGAATTATGAGTTCTTGATAGCGAGCAAATATTTAAATAACCTTGAATTGCATGATTTCAAGCTCTAAAGGTTACACTAAAAACAATCATGTTCTAGCTCTGTCAGCATAAATCTCCCTGTTTCCACTGGAACTTCCTTCCAGCTTGGTTTCCATTACACACCATGCTTCATTGAGTACTGTGTTGTACTTTATCCAGATGCCTATTAAAAGCATGCTTTATAAATCATATAAATTTGCTCTTAAGATGCTTCTAACAAAACTGCAAATAACAACAAGCTACTTTCAAAACGCCAATGAACAGACTGAATTCACAGAATTACTTCCCTATCTTAATAGTCCAACTGTGATCTCGTTTGTGACAGCTTTACATCAGCTGGAAATGTGGTCATGGCAATGAGGAGCAATCAGCTTGATTCTCCCCTTTTGCAGACTTTATGTGCAACTAGGCCTTAATTGAACAATTGTGTGGAATGGAAAATTGATTGGATTTTTGTTTTTGTTATATAGGGACAGTACACAAGAGCTTTAGGAAATAACCAACAGTTTATTTTTAAATTAACAAGGAAGTTGAGATTCCATTAGAAATGAAGTATGTCTCCTTCATTTCTATTATTATTGAACCCTTGTGACAATACTGAGATTTTATTGACCTCTCGTTTGGTATGGTCATGAACTAGGCTTGCAGTAGTTATGTTTTTCAGTCACTGTCAAATGCTTTATGTGGAATCCTTTAGATGCTTTGATAGTATTACCATATATTCAGAAAAATATATTTCATACATATCCAAAGAATTTTTTCAATTTATTGAAGATAAGTAACTTTAATACATTTAATAGAGATTAGTTCCCAATGACATATGACTGACTTTAATAAAAACATTATATCTTAGACTATGGAATGTCAGAGAAAGAATAAACTTGCAGTGCCCATCACAGTGCAGGAATACAGAAATGTGGGAACAAAGCTAGACTTTGAACCATGCGTAAGGTTGGTATTTTAGAGAAGTAGAAAAAGGAGTATCTTGCTAATCTACAAAATTGTAGTTTCATGCCGGCAGACACATCTGTGTTTTGTGTACAGAGAGATCCCCTTGATGTTACAATAGGCCTTTCTTTGAGTTGCTAAACTAGTAGATAAAATATTTACCATGCCTTGGTACTTCAGTTTGTACTTCAAGATACTTGGTGATTAAAGGGATTCTTTTTAAGAATTTTTTTTTATTCACAAGGAGAGAAAGAAAGAAAGGGAGAATGGCTACATCAGGGCCTGTAGCCACTGCAAATGAACTCTAGATGCATATACTACTTTGTGCATCTGGCTTTATATTGGTACTGGGGAATCAAACTGGGGTCATTAGGCTTTGCAGGCAAATACTCTAATGGCTTAGCAGTTACCCAGACTGGGATTCTTCTTTTTTTACTTACTTGTATTTTTCATTTTTGCTTCAAAGATAGAAAAGAATTGCTAAACACATATGTTGCAAAATATGAAACATCAACAGTTATATGTTATAGTGCTTAGCACACTTTTCTCAAGCAACTGAAAAAAATGTAATTACTACAGGAGTAAAATCTCTTCTTTGGCAAGTTTCATTCTACAAAAAGAGTCTGTAATTTTACGTAGTTCTGCTTTAAAAAGTCCCAGTTGTCTGCATCATTCTATCCATCATCAATCTTAGTCAATATGCAGGTCAAACTAGTAGAATTAAAACCAATGTAAAGAATTTTATATAAATACTGGTTCTGTCTCTTGATGTGATTGTAGTTTTATTAATTTTTGCTCCTTTCATACATATATATGTTGATACTCAATCCCAAACACCCTCTTTTATCTTCCTCTAATTCCCACTAAAAGCCTTCTTTTTCCCAACCAATCCCCTTCTATTTTCATGCCTTTTGTTGTAACCCACTGAGTTAAATTAGGGTTTCTGTATGAGTGTGGGTGGAAAGTTATTTAATGGACTATGGAAAATTACCAGTGGCTATACAACTGAAGAGCATAACCTCCCCTATCCCAGCAACTATTAACTGCCAATAATGCCTCTGAGGGGGGTGTGGGTCATGTAAGGACCCCATCTGTGGGCTCAGTCTTGTGCAGAAAACCACAGCTGTTGTGAGTTCATGAGTGTAATGGTCATGTCATAGCCAGAAGACAGCATTCCATAGTATTCCTTTCCATTCTCAGGCTCTACATTCTTTTCTGTTCCCTCTTCTTCTAGGTTCCCTGAACCTTGAAGGGAGTTGTTTAGATGCCTTATCTAGGGTTAAGCACATAATATTCATTTATTCTCAGCAACTTTACTGGCTATATATCTGCATTAACTTCAGCCCATTCAAGAAAGAAATTTCTGGATTGAAGCTGAAAGCAACACTAATCTATGGGTACAAACATAAATATTTAGTAGGCAGTTTGACATGTACACTTAGCATAGCAACAGTAGTAGGTTCCTTGCTAGGGCCTATGTCTCTAGCCATATCAAGATATTCTACATGGACAGATAAAACTGCTGCCAGGGGCCATAGGTTATTAGCCAAAAATTCAAGTGCCATGGGTGAGATATCTCCCAATGAATTACTGGTCAAGAAGATTACAGAGGCCCTAAAATAATATAGGCTATTGCCAATGATCTTGGTTGCCCACCAAAACTAGATGTTAATTCCCTACTGCTAAAGACAACACACGCTTCAGTTGCAGATCATAGAGAAATCAGTCTGGAGTTCAGCTGGTAGCTTTCTCCCTGTTGGCTATAATTTGAGAAGGTGTTATGCAAGCTTTGGGGGAGAAAAATCAACAGTCCTACCCAGCTATGGGTCCTGTGAACTACACAGCTGACCTGTCAGGCAAGATGAATAGTGACATGACTGTACCAACTGCTTCTTGAGTGGATTTGAGTCCTGCTCCACAGGAAGGAACTCATGCCTAGTACTGAAAATCTTTAGTTCATTTTTGCCATCATTTAGACTCAGCTTACTTTCAAATGAACGTGTGTTACACTGGCAAGAAAATAGTAAAGTCGTTTTCTTTATTTCTTTGTTTAATCATATATAGGATCCTTTAGGAATAATTTCTTTAGGCACTATAGGAAGCTATTTCTTGTACAAAAAAAACCTTAATTATCTGTCATTACTGAAGGTACTATATCACTACACATATGGAAACATAATACTGTACTCATACACACACACACACACACACACACCCCACAACCTTTAACCTTTTTCCTTCCTTATCTTTCCCAGTCATTTCACATCACTTTCAGAATTATCTTTCTAAAACACCTGACCCCATCCAGACAGCCTGTGCTCAAACCCTGTGCCCTCCATACTTCTCTGCCAACTTCCATTCCCATTGTCACCCATAGCACCATCTTTTTTCACACACCCCCACACACACTTCTGCTCAGAACTATTCCCTGCTCTTGAATTTGGTTACAAGCTGCCAGGTTTCCAATGCCTTGGTTTTAATGGGTTCCTCTCCTTAGAATCTCCTGATCTTTCCAGCTGTTGATTTCTTCCTTGAGGATGCTCATTTCAATTCCACCATAAACCCAGTTTTCAATTTTCATAATATTTTTATTTATTTATTTGTGAGAGAGAAGGGGGGAGAGAGAGAATGGGCATGTGAGGGCCTCCAGCCACTACAAACAAACTCCAGATGCAAGTGCCGTCCTGTGCATCTGGCTTTACGTGGGTACTGAGCAAGCAAACCCAGATCACTGGGCTTTTGCAGACAAGCGCTTTAACCACTAAGTCATCTCTCCAGCTCATGAACCCATTTTAATCTGCTCTATCACATGATCTGATTCTTTTCCTATACTCTCTAGACTTATATTTAGACACCTGTGTGTCTCTTGTCATAATTTACATATCTCTGTCATCAAGGGAGTTCCTAGAGAAGGAGTCTTCTATCACTCATCTTATTTCCTTCCCATATCAATTCACTCAGTACAAATTTTAATATATGTTATTAGTCAGTTATAAAGCTTCTTTCAAAAGTACAATATAGTATTTCCAGTGTGTTGGCAAATAAGTATTAATAGTAAATGTTCAAGAAATGTTTGTTCAATAAATATTAATAATGACTTCAAGTTCTTATATTAGATACAGAAATGGTAAATGAATCCCTGGATTTGATATTTCATGTTCAAATACCTTTTAGATGATCTCCTTTAGAGTTTTGTTACAATGCCTTTTGCAGTCCTAGAAAATGAACTCCCTTTCTCCCACACTTGGTCCTAGTCAAAAAACCAAGAAGTGATTCCCTTTCTCCTGCATTACAGAAAATCCACAGTGGTTGATTTGTAATATCACACACACACAAAAAAAAAGTTGATTAAAATTTCAGTACTTTTTAATCTCTTGAAAGTCAACTTTAACACCACCGATAAATTTAAAAGGCATGGATTACAGCCTAATTATACATTTATCAAGAAGGAGCTGACAGCATTTGCCTGATTAAGATCACAGCAAAATTTTATATTTGTTGCCTTCTCATTTACAGAATAACTAAACTTAATATGAAATAGCTGACTTGCTTTGGGATAGGAAGCCACCATTCACCCACAGAACCATGGTGAGCATTAACAAGTAGAGCACAGAAAACAAGCATCTAATTCCCAGCTAATTCCTATGGAAATGACTGAAAGGCCTCAGTGTGGCATACTGGAGAGAAATCCCTGGGGAATTACCATCCCATCAACAATCAAACAGTGCTGCTTGAGTAGATAGTGTAGGGGCCTGATTCCTGCACCCTTTATTCTTCAATAGGGTTCTTAAAAGAAAAGCCCAAAGAACAGAGTTGATCACTGCCTGAAGATTCCTAAGTGGGGTTTGTTTGACGGAATTGTGGCCAACTTGCCAATTTTCCTTTAGATTCTTCAATCCATGTTATTATTCTGAATATTACCTGTGCTTCAGTCAGTGTTCTGGGGGAAATGACAAAACAACACACTGACAAAAGACCCTCTTTGCTACAAAATGTGATGGTGAAAAGTAGTATAAAGAAATAAATTGGGTTGGAGAGATGGCTTAGCGGTTAAGCGCTTGCCTCAGAAGCCTAAGGACCCCAATTCGAGGCTCAATCCCCCAGGACCTACATTAGCCAGATGCCCAAGGGGGCGAACGTGTCTGGAGTTCATTTGCAGTGGCTGGAGGCCCTGGTGCACCCATTCTCTGTCTCTCTCTATCTGCCTCTTTCTCTCTCTGTCTGTTGCTCTCAAATAAATAAAACTAAACAAAAAAAATTTTTTAAAGAAATAAGTAAAGATGATGATGACCAAGAAATATGTACATATCTAACAGTGGCCATATCAGGCTGTTACTCAGGTGATATTTGAACAAATACCTAAAAGAAATGAGTGAGTATGCCACATGGGCAACTGGGGAAGGAATGAATTATTCTAGAGTATTCCTCTACCAAATGTGGTATAGGAACTGGCAATATCAGTAAGCCCTAACCTAGGCTTACTAAACCAGAGTCTGTACTCTACCAAAATGCTGTGGATGCGTCATTAAGTTTGAGTCGTCATATTCTACAGGGCTAGGGATGTTTCTCAGGTGGTA
The DNA here is from genome assembly GCA_036346955.1 of Dipus sagitta. Taxonomy (NCBI): domain Eukaryota; kingdom Metazoa; phylum Chordata; class Mammalia; order Rodentia; family Dipodidae; genus Dipus; species Dipus sagitta. Next base: position 168,989,456 of record CM070772.1, on the reverse strand, counting down.
CAGTGTTTGCCTTGCGTGCATGAAGCCCTGAGTTTCTTCTCCAGCACAACATATATCCAAGGTCCTGAGCCCATACCTGTAAACTAAACACTCAGAAGTGGAAGTAGGAGAATGAGAGGTTCAAGGTCATCATCGGCTACACAGGGAGTTTGAGGCCAGCCTGGGATACAAGAAATCTTGTTTTAGCTACAAAAATAAATGCTCTAATATACTTTGGTACCATGAAAAAAAAAAGTTGCTTGTCACTATTGAACTAGACTTTCTCTCCCAGGAGCACTGGGAAGTCACATAACATTACCAGGTTTTGACTCCTGGTATCAGCCAATGATTGGTCATATTTAATTAGTTTGACTAGAGATAGATGGGCCTGCAGGAAATGTATGAAGCTCGTGTGTCATTCAACTCAATCTGTTCTTCATTGCCTGTAGAGTGTCCTCTCCTTAAGGCAACAGAAGTTGAGAAGAACTAACAATGAATCCCACCCTGGCAGATGCCTCTATAAACCAAGAGAAGATCTTTAAGGCATCAGTGTAAAATTTATTTGATTTAAAATATTTTAAACAGAAACTCATTTAAATAATCTTTTCATTCCTTTTAAGTTGTAAGGCTAATTTCAAAGGGAAAGTACTTATTCCTTTCATCAAGAAGTGAAACTCCAGGACAGGAATATGGTTTAATAGTTAAAGGCACTTGTTTGCAACCCCTGTCAGCCTGGATTTGATTCCCCAGTAGTCATGTAAAGCCAGATACACAAAGCAGCACATACAACTGGAATTCCTTTGCTTTAGCAAGAGGCCCTGGCATGTCAATTCTCTTTCTCTCTCTCTCTCTTTCTCTATCTCTATTCTCAAATAAATAATTAAATAATTTTTGAACAAGAAGTGAAACTGATCTTATCATGGGCACCCTGTTATAAAGCTTAAACCACTATTGAACACTGTGTGCATTTCTCTATTGGGCCAAAGGTATAACGAAAGCTTGAAATTAATATATAACTGAAAAAGTAGGCCTATCTCCTATGATTCACAGGAAAGTGAGTTTATATAACATATAAAAAGCTTATTTACAATGCAAGACACAGTTCTTTCTTTAAATCAACATATCAGCAGGTTTATGCATATGAATGAGCAGCTGTGGCATGTGGGAATATTTTCTCAAAGCAAATATCAGCATCTTAAATGCTCAGGCAAGATTTGTAAAATCCAGCTGTGGATCTTTGTCAGAAATCACACCAAATCTTCAGGCAGCATTTAAGGTAAGCTTTTGGGGTAGAAAAGACTGTGCTGAACTCTGGATTGAGACAGAAACATTGGTGTTCTGGGGTAGGCTCTTTTTAAAATTTTTGAAATTTGCACATGTTGCTCCTACAAATGAATAACTTTTCATTAATGGGTGACAGGGAAATTTAACCCAGGCTGGCAGATTTTTCAAGCAAGCACCTTTCACTGCTGAGCCATCTCCCCAGCCCCTAGTGCTGACTCTTATCAATGTAACCTTGTACTATACCGTGTTTGTGTATTTACTCACCTATTTAAAACATGGCCAAGGTAGATAAAATATTTTCTTAAGAACCTTTACAGTTATTAAATTCAAGCTTTGAAAAAAGCATTGACCTCAAATAGTGTGGAAATGTAAGTTTCTGTACTGGAGAGATGGCTCAGTGGATTAAGTGTGTACAGCTCAAGCTGATGTACCAGAGTTTGACCCCCAGACCCCACATAAAAATCTGGAGGTCATAGTGGGCTTTTGTAATCTCAGCAGCTGACACTGACAGTGAAATGGAAAGTGAAGACAATAACACATGCATCAATGCAATAAAAAAAATTAAAAAGAAATGTAAGTTTCAGGACTTGTAAGTTTTCTCACAAATATTACATCTTTTCTTTACATAGTTTAATACATAAGAAATGGATGTAGAATCTGGTCACTTTGATGGATTCTGTTTGATTTTAAGAGAACCATTAGCAAATAAACTTTAAAACTTTTAAGAACCCTTTCAGATCATCTTTTCTGGTTTCCTCCTTTCACAGGTGAGGAAAATGAAGTCCAGTCACCATCCAGATAGAAAAGCAAGTCACTGACTTAAAATGGTAAAGCCAATGAAGCTTAGGCCCGATGAGCAATTAGTAATTTCCTTAATTCCTTCAATTCATCATAGTCACTGATGATGAAATAGAGTTTAAACATAATCCAGTAAGCTTCTTATAAATTTGGGACATAAAAGGTTCAAAACATTCTCAGGGAATCTTAGGATTTCCTCATGTATACAACCCTGCTTTCATTTCTACCTTGTTACAATTAGCTGTCATGGCCCATAGATCATAGTTGAATTATTTACACATAAGGATATTAAATATATAAGCAATTATTTCCTATTAAAATTGCCACCAGCCTGAAAATACTAGTAGCTTAAATGCATTGCAATTTTCCTCTTCCTCATTCTAACTTCTTTTTGCAGGACTCTTAACCCATCCATTTATCTATTAATCTGTCATCAATCATTTCACCCTTAAGTGCTCTTATTACCAAGTATCATGTTTCTCTAAATATATTGTATTGTATTAATTCTGGCTTCATTGAAGAATGACATAATTTTTACTGAAAGGTTAGGAAGAAAATGTCACATGACACTAGAATTTTTCTTGTTCGCTATATATTTCTTAATAACTCTTTCTCGCATACACATACTCTTCACTAAGAGATACTTCTTCCACAAATAACTAGAAACCTCCCAAGAAATTCGTTCACTCAGTGTATTGGTTTCTTTCTAGCTGCTTTGGTTTCATGTCCAGCCTCTGCCTAGCATACCACTATAGAATATGACTGTGCAGTATGTAGATTCCTGGGAGGTTCTCTCTCCAGGTACCATAATACTGATGATGCTGCATCTGTCATCCTATGCCCAAAATAGTTTGGGCCTAGAGCAATGTAGTAAAAATAAAATCAGGCATTACTTTCTGACTCAGAAAACTATAGCTTTCATTGTCTATCCTTGGCTTGTGTTTTATCTGTTCGATTTAACAAGGGCCTAAAATCTTGTCATATTTTTATCACTTGGGGAGGTCCTTTGGCATCTAGTGACATAAACCACTCCACACACAAGTCAAATATTCCATGTACTAGAGACATTTTGACAACCAAGAAGGGCTTTTATATATGTATATATGAAAGCCCTTTTATATATATAGGCATATATCTATATCTATATCTATATCTATCTATATCTATATCTATATACCTACCATTAGCAAAACCTAAATCAAGTGCATGGAAATAAATATATTATTTACTATACCTGTACTACAAAATCCATACAATTTTCTGTAGATACCCATTTTATAGAGACGTTCATGATAGACAGTGATCCTAGAAACAAGCAAAAGAGAAATAAAAACCCAGGTGGATGAAAAATGCCTGTTAAACTTTCTCCATCTTCTGTGTTCCGTAGAGTTTATCCCACATTTGTTTGAATATTTGCTAATTTTAGCCAGTTCTCCATTTTTTTTAATTTTTTTTTGTTTATTTTTTATTTATTTATTTGAGAGAGACAGACAGAGAGAGAGAATGAGCACGTCAGGGCCTCCAGACACTACAAATGAACTCCAGACGCGTGCGCACACTTGTGCATCTGGCTAACGTGGGTCCTGGGGAATCGAGCCTCGAACCGGGGTCCTTAGGCTTCACAGGCAAGCGCTTAACTGCTAAGCCATCTCTCCAGCCCCAGTTCTCCATTTAATAGTGAGTAGTAAGGTAGAGTTTTTCTTCTATCCCTGATTTTATACTCAATGCTTTATTGACTGTCCCCATGCCACAGCACTCTTCCAAACACTAACACATTGACTCTTTTGTTACTTAAGGTGGCTAAAGAGATTATTCTTTTTATTTTCCAAACAAGATCTCAATCCCATGTAACCCAAGCTGACCTTGAGCTCACTATGGGGACATTACTCTTAAGCCTTATTTCAGCTGACATTCTATGAAGTTTTACTTTTCACCTCCTTTAACTAAAGCATGTCATCAAACAAAATTACTGTGAGCAGGTAATTTCCATTTTACATATGTTCTTTCATACATTTTAAAGGCATAGAAATTCTGCTTTCACCCACTTACGAGAAATATTTATATCTGTGCAAGTTGGTCTTTTGTGCTCAATAAGATTTGAAGTTTTTGTTAATGATTTTAAATTTCATTTAAACAGAAATGCTTATTGCTTATCGGAGGTTTTTAGATTAATAACTTATTGGGAATGACCTCTTTCTTCATCGATTTATTGTATGCAAAATCTTTCCCATTTAATAAATTAAATTGCAATTGCTGAGCTTGGAAATAAATTTACTGAAGCTAGAAGGAAATCATATGGAAAAAAATCATTTCAGGAAATCAAGGATACAAAGAGCTGGAATAGTGGAGATGTTTTCTGCTACTATTTGTGATTATGGCTTTAGTGTAGAACAGCCAATCCCAGGAAATATAAAATCTGAATCTTTAATGTTTTGTAGAACCCTAATTCAGAAAGAATTCCTGGTAGACTCATTGACTAAGTATATAAATGGCAAAAGTATCCAAATTGTATTTTGGTTCAAGACAGTGTTCTTGAATTCCTCTCAGTTTGCTCATATTCATCATATCCCAACTGCTAAGGATAATTTTCTTGATTAATAAAGAGCTGCTGACACACTGGGAGCATTTAGTAGTAGAAGAAAAACTCATTCATTCAGTCTTCATTCAGCTAGTGTTCATTATATGCTTCTAGAGTGGCATGCTGCCCTGGATATTGGAATGGGATGGCAGGAATGAAAGGTATGGCCTGTTCCCTAAGGGGCCTGTACTCAGCCAAGTAATATCACACTGATGAATTACACAAGTGATGGAGCGTGCTCTTGAAATAGGACAGAACTTGGATATAAACTCTTCAGGTCTAGACACTATTCCAAGTTCATACTTTGTGTGTAAGTTCATATGTATGTAGGTACACATGCAGGTATGCCTGCATACATGTAGAGACTAGAAGTGGCCTTTAACTATCTTTCTCAATCACTCTCCACCTTATTTTGTGAAACAGGCTCTCTCTTAAGTAAGGTTCCATGATATAATGGTTAGCACTCTGGTCTCTGAAACAGAGTCTCTACTGAACCCAGAGCTCACCAATTCAGCTCGACTAGATAGCCCGCATGTCCTGGTGAATCCTCCTGTCTCTGCCTCTCCAGCACTGTGATTAGACACACATTAACAGGCTGAGCTTTTACATGGGTGCTAGGGATCTGAACTTAGGATCTCATATACTAGTCAATCTTCCCAGCCTATCTCCAAATGTATTCTTAAAAGTATAAAAAATCCAGAACAAACTCCCTGATATAGATATATAGAGAGGATCAAGAAGGGATCTCATAACAGCTTCTCCAACCTGAAGGGTGAGTAGGCATTAATTTTCTCAAAGTACAGCAGTAGTGGGAAGGAAAAATTATTTTAGGAAGAAAAGGTTTATTATGAAGCCATTCTGTGGAGAAGAAAGGATGGTCCAATGAGGGCCTAGAAAAGAAAAACAGAGAAAATTAAGAAACACTGTGTGAGGAGGCAGATGAGGGATGCTAGATCATGTAATAAGACTATGTAGGTTTTGGTTTTTCTCCTAAAATCAGTGAGTGATTGTTGAAAGGTTCTAAGCCCAAGGCTGTAGGATATTTGCTTTAGAAAAGACAACTGTCTGTGTCTTCTGTATACACAGAATGGTTCAGAGAGCACTGGTGAAACAGGAGAAAGAGGCTGTTATTTGATCTTGGAAAGCCCAGAAAGCAACAAACATACTATGATTTCTTCTTTGTATTCATACCTGTGAAAGTCTATAAATTAGTCATAATAAGAAAAATTTAGCAATAATAAAGTAGTATAATTATAGCTATATATACTATAATGAAAGTTATGTAAATGTGCTCTCTCTTGCTTGCTCAAAGTATCTTAATTCCTTGTTGATTTAAAGCAATATTTTGGGACCATGGTTGGCTATGGGTAACTAAAAATGCAAAAAGATAAATCTAACTAGTTCAGGTAAGAATAGTGGTGGAGGGCTAGAGGGATGACTTAGCAGTTAAGGCGTTTGCCTGCAAAGCCAAAGGACCCAGGTTCAATTCCCACATCAGCCAGATGCACAAGGAGGCACAAGCGTCTGGAGTTCATTTGCAGTGGCTGGAGTCACTGGTGTGCCAATTTTCTCTCTCTCTCTCTCTTTCAAATAAATAAATAAATAAATAAAATAAAAAATAAAAAGAATAGTGGTGGGTAGATCAGAGTTGTAGCAAAACAGGTGGAAAAAAGTAGACACTCAGGAAAATAATAGATAACAATAAAGCAAAAAACATATGTAGATTGGCTCATGGAAGTGTATAAACTCATCTAGGCAGAACAGCTCCTGTCAGTAATCGCAGCAACTAGGAGGCAGAAACAAGAGGGAAAAAAACCAGAGATAGATAAAACCAGAATGGCACATACCTGTTATCTTAGCATTCTGGAGACAGAAAGAGACAAGAAGATGGTAAGTTTGAGGCCAGTATGGGCTACATAAAGAGACATAGCCTTGAATCCAAGGGCTGAAAGTATAACTTAGTGGAAGAAATTTTCCTGGCATGAACATGTCTCCTGGGTTTGATCCCCAACACTACACACACTAAACAAATAAATATATAAATATAAACTTCATGATGGAGCTCTTACTAAATGCCTAATAATATTCTAAAATCTCTACATTTGTTAACTCAACTGATTTTCTCAATTTATGACATGGGTTCTATTGATTTGTTCATATTATGGATAAGGGAAATTGATATACAGGAAGCAAGAGTGAATTTCCAAGATTACCATATGGAATAAGGCAAGAAGTCAGTCTAGGGTCAGAAGGACTCAGAAAGCAAATAGATTCACATGCTGGTAAAAAAAAAAAAAGAAAAAGAAAAAGAAAGTTATAGAGAAAGAAACAAAGAGATTTAATGCATTTGGAGGAATCAAAAAAGGAAGAAAATGTCAGGCCAGAGGTATATAGAGAGGATAAAAATGAGTTGAATAGCATGATAGAGGTGAGAGGATTTAAGCAAGCAAGTTTGGAAGCCTAGTACTCAAATGTTACTGAGGTGAAGCCAGGCAGTACTGGAATGGAATAGGATATGACTGTGGAACATATGTGAGATAGAAATGTTTCTCCTTCATTTTTTTTTAAAATTTTCATCTTTGAGAGATGGAAACCTTGGGCTGGAAGCTGGCTCTGGGATAACTGTGGCACCAGATTGTATAAAGCCATGTAGATGTTCACCACTTGTTGCTGTGAAACCTTAACTGAGGGACAACCTCTCAGAGCCTAAGAGTCTTCCACTATAGCACAGGGACTATCATATTTATCTTCCAAAGTTGTTGGTAGAGTTGGACACAGATTGTTTGGAATTAGTAGGCAGTTAGTGTAACAGCACTCCACATAAGCATGAATCCCAGTGAAGAAGCTAACCTGTGGTCATGCGATAGTGTATAGAACATTCTATGAGTTGAACTTGCACACAGATGATCCTATTCTATTCCTAGTGTTTTCCCCTCACAATCAAACTCTTCTTTTATCTAAATAAGAATACATGAATCAATTTAAAGAAAACTTATCTACTTGCTGAATGAAGATTTTGGTGATATGACATTTTAATGGTTTGGTTTTTTTTTCGAGGTAGGGTCTCACTCTGGCCCAGGCTGACCTGGAATTAACTATGTAGTCTCAGGTGGCCTTGAACTCACGGCAATCCTCCTACCTCTGCCTCCTGAGTGCTGGGATTAAAGGGGTGCACCACCATACCCGGCTCATTTTAATGTTTTAATAGTAACATAATTATGCGTTCAAAACTCAAAATAATATTAGGTAAAAACATACACTTCCATTTCATCTCTATTGACTCCTTGTCCCGAAAGTAGCCATTAAATTAATGAGAAACTTATTTAAATAAAATTTGAAACTAGGCTGGAGAGATGGCTTAGCAGTTAAGACACTTGCCTGTGAAGCCTAAAGACCCAGGTTCTACCCTCCAGGACCCACATAAGCCAGATGCATAAGGTGGTGCATGCATTTGAAAGTTGTTTGTAGTGGTTAGAAGCCCTGGCATGCCCATTCTCTTTCTCAATCTGCCCCCCCCCATAAATAAATATTAAAAAACTTGAAACTAAGACTGTAAAGTAGTACAGATAATCTTATTGACTGAGTACTGATGAAGAAAACAACAGTTATTGGGAAACTGTTTAGCAACCTGGAGAATTAAATTATTTTTTAGTTGACTTAAAACTCATTCTGGCTGTTCATGCCTTAAGATATCTTCACAAATCAGAATATTACATTTTTATTTCAATGTGACTGTCACAATACCCAGTGTACTATAAATTGTCAAGGGTACACATGTCCCAAAAGAAACCTCCATTTAATTGTTCATCGTTAATTGCTATGGCTTTCCATAAAAAAAAATTAGAACACTTAATATCATTTAAAGAGGTCACTGGAGTCCAAAGGGACATGAAATCAAGGTCAAAACCACCTTACTTCTTTGGAAACAAAGGCAAGAGTTAACTAGTTTCATGCACTAGACATCTTCCTAGGAAGTTACATATAACATTTTATCATATTATATATTGGTACATTATTATTATTATATGTAGTTGGTACATTAATTTATTTTTATTTAAGGTTACTTCTAGATGACCTTATAAATTTTTAATCATTTTATCTTCTTAAGGTAGGTAGCACTCATTATATTCCAGAAAGCAAAGGGGGAAATGGCAAAATTTTAGTGACAATCCCACTGTCATATACTTAGTAATGAGCAGCTGAAACACAAAGGCCATTTCAGAAGAAACACAATTACCTATGAAATTGCAGAGAAAATGTTGTTTTAGGTAACTACTAGTGAGAAATAACTAAAGTAATGTGTCTTCATAATCATCATGAAAACAAAGCTGATGAAACTTCCAAAGAAATGAAGATGTGAAGAATTTTCAGGGATGGGGACATGAAGGCAGGAGGACATGCTGAGAAAATTGCTCAGGAAAATTAAATGTTTTCAACTTAAATAGCCCTGTTTCTTGCTGGAACACGCTTTCCCCTCCTAATATTCAAAAGATCACACTTCCAGTAGTCTGCAAAGAGATGAATATTTAATCTTATTGAAAGCAAAGAAAGTGGATTTTCTTAATGTCTTTCTTGCTAGTTTATTTTGTGGAGATTTTTGATGTTGAAATGTTAAATACACATTATTGTAGTTTTCTCTAAACTGTTGTTTCTGTCACAAATTGTGTTTCCTCATTGCAATTCTCTATCTTTGTCTTGCTTATGAGCCAAAAATAAAAAGTAAAAATAACAGATCCTGGCCTGGAGATATTGCTTAGTGGTTAAGGCATTTGCCTGCAAAGCCTAACAACTCAGGTTTTATTCCCCAGTACCCACATAAGCCAGATGCACAAGATGTTTATTTGCAGTGGCGAGAGATTTTCATATGCCTATTCTTTTTCTCTCTCAAATAAATAAAATTACAGATCCTAAGACCACAATACAAGCTATGATGAACATGCAGGTATAACATTTGAATATAAAATATAAAGTATTTTTATAAAATAAGAATTAATTTTTGGAAAAAATATGCATTTCTCAGGTACATATCAAGCTCAACTTGTTTAGATACTTTTCATCTAAGTTACCTCAATGTTTATCTCTTGCCATCCTCTCCCTAGGTACATCCTAGACTTGAACATTTTCCTTAAATGATACCAAATATATATATATATATATATATATATATATATATATATATATATATTAGAATTCACTATGTAATCTCAGGGTGGCCTCAAACTCACTGTGATCCGCCTACCTCTTCCTCCCGAGTGCTAGGATTTAAGGTGTGTACCACCACACCCAGCTGATAACAAATTTTTAATCATTCACTTGACATGTCCTAGTATTTAGGAATCTGTCACTTAAAAAATATTGTTTTAACATCCCAACATTCCCTTCTTCTTCTTCCTTCACTCATTAGACACTTTTCCTTTCCATGAATGGTTGAACAGTATCTGTCAGAAGCCTTCCTTGATTATACCACTTTATCCCCAACAAAGCAACACTATTTACTCTGCTACATCGCTATCCTGTTGGTTGTATTTCTTTTTTTTTTAAAGTATTTATATTTATTTATTTGCAAGCAAAGAGAGATAGAAAGAAAATATATAGACAACAAGAATTGGCACGCCAGGGCCTCCAGCCACTGCAAATAAACTCCAGATGCATGTGCCTCTGGTTTTATGTGCATACTTGGGAATTGAACCCAGGATCATTAGGCTTTGCAGGCAAGTGTCTTAACCTCTAACTCATCTCTCCATCCCTGTTGTATTTCTTTATTTTCATACAATTAATAGAAATAAATGCTCGACATCCCACAGACCATGAGCTTCATAGGGGAAGGTGGTGACTCCCATGAGCAATCAATAAGTATTTGATGATGAATGACTTAATCAAAGATGATTTGGGTGCTAATGACTGTCTTAAGCTGAAGCACCATGAAAATGGGTTAGACCATGTGTAGAAGCTGAGGCTGATCTTTAAGATAAAATTAAAAATAAATGGGAAACAGTTCAGCAGAGGAACCACAGAGTTTCTACTCTGTACCACGATGGATGGTCCACATATCAAGAAATTAACTAGGTTTAAGAGTTCGAAAACAACCATGAATGAATAGAAGAGAATATGTAGCAACTAATGATTAGCATGACAGAGTACCCAGTATGTAGAAATATTGATACTTATGCCACTTAGTCCTCCCAAAGCATTATAAACATTGTTTTAACACTATTCCACAGATGAGGAAATAGAATCTCAAAGAAGTTATGCAGAGGCAAAATTTCAAAATTTTCCCAGTGACCTGCCTGATTGGTGCTGATTTGTAAAAGTACATCTCCCAGAATGGTCAAGGTCCAGCCCTTAACCACCTCCCTATGGGTCCTCATCTAGTTCCCTCATCTTACAAAAGAATCAACAGTCATGGTCTTACAACTAGTGTGTGTGAAGACTTTGGCTTTCATAGCACTTTCCCTTGAAGGCCTCATTAACTTCTGTAGTGTGGTCTCAAGATCTGCAGAGCTGCGCTATTCCATTGAGCCCTGAGCTCTACACCTCCCCTTGGCTCTAACAGAACACTTTCCAATTCGACAAGGCGCTGCTTAATAAAATACACATCAACTGTCTGAGCAATTGAAGGAAGAAGGTTGTGATTATGGTTCAGAACTGGGTATAAAAAGAATTCAGATTACCACTGAAGTGAGGATTTTCTGAATGTCATTTTTTTCTAAATGGAACTGTGATTAGGAAGAGAAAAAAGGCATCTGAAAAGGTTATGAAAAGAAAAATAGTAGCAATTTTGAATTTCAGCTAAGTGGACGAAATCTGATGCATCACAAATGGAAAAACACTCTCAGCTCTGGTGCCTCTGAGGTAGAAGGTACAGCTGTAATAGCAAACTGTATGTAATTCCCACCTGCTGCATGATGGGTGGATAATTAATCAATTCTATTGGGATAAAATAACACCAAATGTATATAAAATATTTTTCTAAAGGAATGAACACCCCATCTTTAGGCAGCAGCAAAACAAAGACTTGTGCAAAATAGGGAAATATGTATATCAGAATAAAAAATTGAGGATAGGTGTCTTTTTCCATGAATATGTATTATCCCTATAGTCACACATGAGACATTGTGTATTTAATAGGCTTAATTAATGAGCTAGTAGAAAGTATTGGGGGGATTGTTATGAAGCGGAACAGAAAGAATTTAGAACAGAGCAGAAATTAGTATTTCTGGCACCTTCCATCTGCATGACATTATGAGAGTTATTTGATCTCTCTAACCTTCAGAGTTCCCATCTATGAAAAGAGGTCAGTGATATGTACTTCATAGGGTGATTTTAATGAAAAGTCGTAATCATAATTCCTAGATCACGGAACATGGTCAGCAAGTATTGACTACTAAAATAATAAAGCTAATGTTCCCAAGTACCCAGTATATGCCAGATATTATTTTATATGTTCCAGACTTTAATTTCTGTAAGCCTTAAATCAAGCTATGAGATAGCAGCTATGATTGTCCCCACACTTAACAGACAAATTAATTAAGGCACACAAAGGCTAAATGACTTGCCCAAGACTGCACAACAGGGTCATGTTAGGGCTCCAGAATCCCTGTGTTGACCATGCTATTTTTCAAAATGAAATAATGGTTGTTTTAATTTTTTCATAGCCCTTACAAAAGTATGCATGGCCTTTACCACATGTAGTTACCTTATTTGTTCATTTTCTTATAGTCATCCTTGTCCCAGTTGAAAATAAGCAACGAGAGAGAGAGAAAGAGAGAGAGAGAACTCTGGCTGCATTACTTACAAGTAATATTCAGTGACTAGAATTATGATAGTCATACAATATTATTGATGGCATTAATTATATATCGAATTATAATTGTATTCTTTGTTGGTAAGTAATAATGCTGAAAATATAAAATATTTTTTTCAAAGATAAAAACTAAAAAGAAAGCCATAAAAGATACTGAAATAATCAGAAAAATAAAAGAAAATTTAGGTAGGGAAAGATTCTAAGAGATAGTATTACAAAACTATTGCTAAGAATGGCTCAGACACTCCCAAAGATTAACATGCAGTTTATTTACAAAAGTTATTCTAGGCTATCTTTGGCAATTGCAAGGCACATTTTTTTTTCAGTTGTTGGTAATTGAATTAAAGATAGACCAGTCTCATTTCCCCTCATTTTCTAAAATGATACGAAGAAAGAATACAATGAAGTCAGCAACATTGTGGAGCCAAACAAGAAATACCAAAGACCAATGGGCTTAACTCATACTCATTAAGAAAGAAAATAGTCAGTGAAATCTCTCATGGTTAATATTATCAGCCATACTGCTTAGAAGAAAATATAATAGCATTTGTCAACATCTAAGTACCTGAGCAAAATCACAATGTCAAGGAAATAAAATGGGTATTATATAATGACAAGCAGGTAAGAATCCATGAAGACCCACTTTTCATTCATTAGCCACATCTATGCCCCAGACAAATATACCCCGTCACTTCAATATGTATGTTTGGGCAGTAATTTTAATGACATTACTTTTCATTGTTAGGGTAAGGAAACAATTTTTCTACATCTGGTTGAAGACAGCCATTTGTACATTGATTTTCCTTTGTTGAACATTTTTTTTTTCTAGACACAGAAGAACGAAGAAACGGCTCCCATTCACAAAGCCTGGCAAAGCAAGGTCCATTTGACCTCTGTTATTTGTCTGAGGCATCTTTCTACATGCTGAATTCTAATTCTGTGTTTGGGGAATTTATTTTAACCTCTGCCAAAGCTGAAGACATATGTTTAATGACAGATACCAGGGCCCAGATATGCTCTCTGGTGCACAAAAGAGCTTTTATGTACTTAGTATTAAAAGACAAACATAAATCAAGAGCTACTTTTCTATCTAGGTTCAAAATAACAACATAAGAACCAGAAATTCAGAAGTTTGATGTAGAAGATATTGATGTATTAATAGATGATACTGATACATGGAGTTTTAAAAAGTGAATCTCTTCTTCAAAACAGAAACTATTTCAAGACATCAGGATTGTTTACAAAACAAGTCTGCTATCTCCAAGTGGTTTTGATTAGTTCTTCTATTTAACATTAATAAAAAATAGAAAGCTCCTTGAGTATGTAATAATCAGAGGCAAAGAAATATGGATTTGGAGAAATCTGGGACTAGTATGCTCTTTGCAGACTTCAAGATCAACCATCCCACATAGAAAAAAAAATATAGAAAGCATTTTCTTTTGATGCTAATGTTAATTTTTCATCTACAAAGTTTGAGAGAAAATGGGGATAAAGAATTGTTTTAATCACTGATAAAAGTAGGTTGACATGCAACTACGAGTGATCCCCTGGGGCATTCATTAAGCTACATTTTTACAATGTCAGAACAAAAACAAAGTCAATAAAATCAATACATTCTCCACATACTAGTCCTGTCCACCCTGCTATTTGAAATATTGGAATGGGACACATATTTTGAGTAAGGTTTTGAAGAATCATTTTAGAAACCTGAATTATATCTGAGTTATATCTAGGATGTGTGCCTTATCGACCTACAAACACCCGTCCACCTAACTGTTTGTAGCATGAGAACTAAGCTTCTCATTTCTCATGTCTGCTGTAGACCACAGATAATCTGGTCTCAAAGGATCAGAGTTCAGAGTGCTAACTATTACACAATGAAAAACCTGGCCTCAAAAGATCTATCAAGGCAGTGGCTAAAATGCATAGCACCTGCTGAATGAATTAAGAGGAATTGGTGGGAGGGGGGCGAGGGTGGGTGGAGTGGTCAAAACTGAGCTTCCTGTGACCAAATCCTAAAGCTATCGCTGACTAGCTGTGAAACCTTTAGCAAGGTACTTAAGCTCTCTGTGCATCAGTCTTTTCAATAAAATTGAGCTAATAGTTAGAACTAGCTTATAAAATGACATGAAGATTAAAAGAGTTGATATTTGTAAGCTTGTAGAATACTACCTTGACAATAAGTCCTAAATGTTAATAGAGTGACTCTCATCCAACTTCTCCACCAAGGAAGGGTCAGTGAGATTATCCTTCTACCTCCACCATGAGCCCCCCTGTGGGAAGAACTCCACTTTGCTTCAGCACCATTCATTCATACTGCTCTGATGTGGTACTTGACCAGGTATGCACATTAATTCATTCCACAGTTATGTACTGAACATCTGCTATACATAAGCACTCCCTAGATTCACAACCTGGAAGGGGCAAGACAGGAAACTGTCCCCTTCATGACACGTAGTCATTATCACTCCCACTTCTACTGTGATTTTCCCAAGTCTGTACCTGTCTCAGGAGAACTAGTAGTCAATGCATGATTATTTCTGCCTGTGTAGTAGTACCATGGTGCTTTTAAGTTGACCAGTGTGAGGCATGCTCCCGTTTATTGAGAAATGGCTCTCCCCTCCAAAGCAGTCTGTGTCCAGTTGGAACTCACCAGGTTTCAGAGGGTCTTGCTCGAATTGACCAGTGCCGTTTTGTCTAAAGCATCTTCAGTTGCTCTTGACTTGCTGCAATGACTGTTTCAACAAAGAACTTCTTCATAATGACATGAATATGACATACAATAGGCACTCAGTATTTTGAAAAGTGAATTGTTAGTGTGAAAAACTAGGGGGAGAATAAGACCATGTCATTGAGAGCAATACAGAGATGAATTTCAGAGAGTGGGACAGGGAACCTGGCATCATTAATTATGAATCTAAAGTCCAGCTGTTATATATAAGATATAGTGATAGTTCCTACTCCATTAAAGTAACTGCCTCATATAACCATAACATACCATCAACTGTAATACATATCCTTGATTGAGAGATGTGATTCTATGAAATATAGTTCCTGCAACTCACATCATAGACAAACACATGTGACCTAAGTCAGATGGATTGAACTTACTGTGGTTTCCATACGCATTAATAATATATAACTTAATTCTTTTCATTTCTAAATAAGAGAACATTCTTGAATGCAAATGCATGTCAAAATCAGTCCAAAATTTTAGCTCTTTGACTAAAACTACTAGAATGTGGTATATTGGTCTAAAATACAACCTGGGTAAGAAAAATGTCCTAAGCTAATCTTACTAGCATGGCAGCTCAATATAGGGGATTGACCAAGTTATCGGTCAAAATTTTGGCAAGAATTCAAAGTGAATAAGTTGAGGAGAGCTTAGCATTGGGGTTAAATACAAAAAAAAGTGGCCAAAGTGTCATGAAACCCAAGAGATACCCCAAGACTGTTAAGTACCCTTTGGTGATATGAAAGATCTCGTAGAGGACAAGTCAGCAGAGAAGGTTCTTGTGTCAACAGTTAGGCAGGAGACCTGGGGAAGAGACTGTGATGCTCAATTGAGGTGGAAACAAAGTGGAGAGAGGGTAATAGAGTCAGAATTCTTCTATTTAAATGTTATTAAGCTGGAGAGATTGTTCAGTGCTCAAGGCACTTGCCTGAAAAGCCTAATTACTTGGGTTCCATTCCCCAGTATCCACGTAAAGCTGGATACACAAAGTAATGCATGCCTCTACAGTTTGTTTGCAATGGCTAGAGGCCCTGGCACACCCATATTCTCTTTAAATAAATAAATATCTTTAAAAGACTGCTTTGTTTTATGATAGAAATATGAGTATAGAGAAGATTGATTGAGGACAAAAATGAATTGGGATTCTAAGCTATCAGAGCCTACTGTGTGATTTGGATCTAAGTTTTTGCACTATGTCAAATGTGTGATCCAAGTCATTCAAGTTCTTGAGCTTCAAGCTTGTTTTTTTTTCTTAATGTGATGGAAACTCATGTTCTTAAGTTTGGAATTATCTGCTTGTTTCCTTTATTGAAGCTGGAGCCAATTTCCACCTCCCATATACAGAGGTTTTATGAGTGAACTGAATTTTATGAACTCACAAAAAGGTGGCTCATGATATTGTACAAATGAAGGGAACCACTGGGTATTTTTATTAAACAGTTCTTTTGTGAGTGCCACAGATTTTATGTAAGTGAATAAAAGTCTCTTGGGGTAGGAAAGTTCGAATGTTCTGTCAGCCCTCCAAGCATCATAAACCAAGCTCGATGTTATCCATGCTGAGATGGCTTAATGAAACATCCTCAAGGGCCTCTAGACTCCTTTTCTAAGGACGTGCTTGTGGGTTCTGGAAAAAAAAGCTAGGCGGAGCTGGCAATTATCACTATGATAATTATCAATTTGTGTTCTGAGAAAAACCTATAGAACCTTTCCTAGTAAAAGGCAGAAGTGTATCTGGTCTGCATAGCTGCCTACACCAACGTTCCTGCAGAAACACGTATCACTTTCAAAATACCATGCAGACAAATCCCAAGGTTCCATTTAACTTTTGTGTCAACAGGAACTTCTATAGAGAAAAAAAGTCACTTCTCGGAGAAATAGCTCGGGTGTCCAAACAGCATGAGACTAGTTTATTGAACAATGAGTACAGAGGAAATCCACACTAAGCTGAAGTCCCATAACCAAAAATCTTTAAAGCAGCTGGAAAGCAAAAGCCTTTGCTAAAGTCCCCAAGATTACAGTCGTGTTCATTAAAACAAAGTCTGAGGGAGTCAAGCACATTTCTGAACTGCTGTCCCACTGCTGCCCTGTGGTCACTTGCCCTCTTCATCCACACACAATCTTACCTGCTCAGGTCAGTTACTTTGAGATGCACGCTCTGCCATCCACCATCCCCGTGCCCACCTCTCAGTTTCTGATCCACTTCCAGTACAGCTCAATGTAGCTTTCCAGTTGCTATCTTTCTGTCTTCTGAACCCACGTATTTTTCCTCTATAGACACAAGGCTTTTTATTTTATGCTGTGGTAATTTATGACATATTATTCTCTCCTTTAGCTCAGAATCTTTCTGCTCCTTCTCCATGTCTGGAATATTTTACAGACTTAATGTACATATATTGATTAAATGAATGAAGAAATCAATACTTCAGTCAGTCAAGGAAAATTAATGAACATGTTCTTTAAAGTGTACTTTCTCTAAGCCCATTGAAGATATGTATTTTATAGTTTCTTCTCAACTAAAGTTCAACATTTACATTGGTGAAAAAAATTGTATTCTAGAAAAGAAGGTAATATGGGGAATGAGATGAGTGAAGCACAATGATATAGTATGAAAATGTCATTTGGAACCCATTATTTTGTACAGTAAGTAAAAATTAATTTGAAAGCATTGCATTGCAAAATGAAAATCATCCTGATACAGTATGTAAATAATAGGACTTAGGGAGTGTTATGAGTAAGTAAAGAAATAGATAAAATCAAAACCAAAATGATTAGCATAGGAAGTAGGGTTAACATTGTGATATTTAATTTTTAAGTTATTTTTATTAAGCCTTTACTATATTGTGCCAAGCACTGAGCTAAAAAGAGCACATGCATTATTTTATTTAATCTCCAAAGAAGCATGAGGTCACACTTGTATTCCCCTCATTCTGTGGATGGAGAAACTGAAACTTGGAGAGGTTAAGTAACCTCCCTTAGATCACCCAGCCCTTAATGACAGATCTAGGTTTCATACATGACTCATGTATGGCTTCATCTATGTTGTAGTAGGCTAAAAGAATAATGTAGTTTAGATAAATGTTGTATATGAAGAGAAGCGAGGCTGGAGTGATGGCTTAGCAGTTAAGTTGCTTACCTGTGAAGCCCAAGGACCCAGGTTGGGCTCTCCAAGTCCCACAGAAGCCAGACGCACAAGGTGATGCATGCATCTGGAGTTCATTTGTAATGGCTAGAAGCCCTGGCATGCCTATTATCTCTCTCTCTCTTTCTTTCTTTCTTTCTTCCTTCCTTCCTTTCTCTCTTTCTTTCTTTCTTTCTTTCTTTCTTTCTTTCTTTCTTTCTCTCTCTCTCTCTATCTCTCTCTCTCTATCTCTATCTCTCTATCTCTATCTCTCTCTTTCTCCCTCCCTCCCTCTTTCTGTCTCTAACAAATAAATAAATTTTAAAAAAAAAGAAGAGAAGCAAACTGAATCCAGATGTACAGAGGTATGAAATGGGACCTTGTGTGGTAAAATCAAGGATTATGAATTTCAGACCACTTGATAATGGAATGAAAGGGAGATAAAGGAGGTTTGCTGTTTTGTGGGGTATTAGACTACAATATGGAAATGACTGTGGGGACTGACAGTATACAATATTAGATGACAGACTAGAAAGGCCAGACTAAATGCTGGCTGTGCTGAGAGGGAGAATAACTAAAAGATGTGGCAGGCTTAGAATATTAGTCCTATGACAATAGTCAGATAGACTAACAGGGCTATAGAATTTTTATTAAGAGATTCAATCTTTTACCCTAAAAGGGGGAGAAATTTATACCCAGTAATAATTTTATTCAACTTGAATATCTGGGTGATTTTTCTCCATATAACCACAGGACTACCCCAAATTCTCATAGTTCATGGACACAGGCAGCAGCTTCTTTGCGCTATCCAACATCAACACCAACAGCAAATATGCCACTCAGACAACAGATCACTGGAAACCAGTTTTTCCATAGGAAGTTGCAGGAAGCAACAGACATGAAGTAACTCTCTCAGGTCATAGCTTTATAAGAGGAAAATTTGGGACTTAAACCAGGAATTTTGGCTTTAGAGCCAAAACTTGAAATGACTAGATTGTATTCTAGTCTAGTTTGTTTCTGTTTCTTTGTCACAGAGTCTGACTATGTTGCCCAAGCAGTCCTGCAACTAATGACCCTGTTGCCTCGATCTTTGCAATACTGGAAGTAGGTCTGCTTCACCATGCCCAGCTCCTGACATATTCTTATTGTTGTTTTGTTTTGTTTGTGTGCGTGTTCATTTTAACATGGAAACTATGGAAGTTACTGATCAATATCTTCTAAAGCATTATAAAAATAAATAGAATTGTCAATATTATATACTTACAAATAATACAATTACAGTAGGTGAATAGCTTCAGGCCATCGTTAGCAAAAGAACCTTACATAACTTCACACATGAGAATAAACATCTGCTCACACAAGCAATGACAGGGCCTGTAGGGCTGATGCTGACACACGGCATGCATGTGGGATCTCACTCACAGTGCAGTGATCTTGAAATTCTAAATGCATGGCACCACTCCATAATGATTTCAGGAACTTTTTTTTTTTTTTTTTTTTTTTAGCTCTAGAATATATGAAGTTAACCAAAGATTTGTTGATCGAAAAGCATACTTAGGAATAAACAGTACAGTTTACTTAGGTTCCATTACTGAAACAAAAGAAAAATAAAAATAAACTAAGTATAGTAGCTTACCCCTATAATCCCACAGGTAGAGGAAGGAGGACACCCTGAGCTACAAAACAAGACTATCTAAAAAGAAAGAATGTGAGGCTGGAGAGATAAGTCAGTGGTTAAGGTGCTTGCCTGCAAAACCTACAGACCTGTAGCAGACAGCTTCAGGTTCACTGAGATGAACTTCCAGACCAGGCACAGTTATGGAAGAAGGGATATTTATTGAAGCTTACAGATCCAGGGGAAGTTCCATAATGGCAGAAGAAGCTGGCCTGCCTTCACAGGCCCAAGCAGAGAGAGAGAGAAGCACAAGCCTAAAGACAAAAGCCACACAGCACAGCACACTTCAGGAACTCCTGTTAGGCACACTTTGCATATCTTTAGATTGAAACCTGAAACCCACCACCACACCTTGAGATCCACCCAGTGACTTTTCCTCCAGCCAGGTGGAAAACTACAAACTACAAACAAATAAATATATTGGGGGCCATCTATTCTATTCAAACCACCACAAGACCTGACTTCAATTCCCCAGCACCCACATAAAGCCAGATGCAACAGGTGGTGCATGTGTCTGGAGTTTGTTTGCAGAGGCTGGGGACCCTGACACACCCATTTTTTCTCTCTCTCTCTCTCTCTTCCTCTCTAAACAAAAATAAAATAAAAAATAAAAAGAAAGAAAGAATTAAAGAAGAAAGGTAGGAAGAAAACATGGGTTAAGGATACAGCTCAGTTGTGGAGTACTTGTGTAACATGTATGTGTACATACATAGGCATATGTGTTTACATATACATACAGAGCACAAACTGGACATTTTCATCTTGTTGAGTATGATTCTGCAGGTTAGTGGCTTATTATGGTAATTTGTAATTGTGTTAAAGGGATATTTGGGAATAAACCTTAGCTAGAAAGAGAATACAGACCCCAAATCCATGCTTCCTGACAGCCTTGCTCTTATCTCACCCTAACTATCTCCCTCCCTCCCCCTCCTTTTCCTTTCTCTCAGGAACAGAAGGTATATTTAAAATGGGCAAATAACTGACTCCTGGGGTTTGGGTGGTTAACCATTTCATACCCACTTACTATCTATTACAAAAACCCATACTCTTGCCCAGTAAATTTATAGTACAGATCATAATGTGCATCTATCTATGAATATATCTAACCGCTGATTAATAAATTTTAGGGCCATGACAATGAGCACAATGTTTCTTGGGTCTGGAAAAAATAATAGGATATTTTTATATTTATCTCTTGTTTATAAACCTAAATATTCTGTGTAGACACGTTACAATCATCTGCATTTAAGTTGGTGTGTCCATTAGTGTTTATGTGAGAATACTAATTGAAACCACTGTGATCATCATAGTCATACCTTTCTTGTGATGCTATGCCCATCATGTATAACACATGAGCATGTCATGTGTGAATATGTGCATATGTACACACACATGTACTTGTTGTTTGCTTATGAACATCATACACTGGACTCTCTTTTTTTTTTTTATTAGTCAGTTCTGTATTCAGCAAATACAGTCAGTTTGGTGCCATTATTAGGCTCATCCGTGATCTACCCCCTCCCCTTGGCCCCTCCTTGTTGAGGTATACGGGTCATGCGTTGTGGAGTTAGCCTACAGTTATGGGTAAGCTAAATGTCTCTGCATATCATAACCCAACATGTGACTCTGACATTCTTTCCGCCCCCTCTTCCGCAAAATTTCCCTGAGTCATGTTGGGTTCATTTTTGGTCTGCTTCAGTGATGAGGTGTTGGGGGCCTCTGAGGCTCTGGCTCTCTGATTTGGTAGGAGTTGGTTTTTCTCTGTGCTGATCTCCTTCCCCCTTGTGCTGGTGTCTGGTTCATCAGGAAAACAGCCCCCTTGCTTGTTTCTCCAATTTTTCTTAGTTTCAGCCGGGGCCCTTTTGAGGTATGATGGGGTGGCTCTCTCCTTAGGGTCTACATCTATCTGAAAAAGAGAAGCAGATTCTCCAACGGAGAGTAAGTTAGCACCAGGACAAATGAGATAACCCTTACTTTTTTTTTTTTTTATAGAGAATTTAATAGGTGTAGGCCCTCTTGTAGCCCACAATTGATAGTAGCTTGATACTGGAGAGTGAGCTTATGTTTGGATATGGTTCTGACTTGTTTCCCAGCTCCAGCTATGGGTCCCATACCAGTGAGGGGATCAGTTAGCCAAATTGAGAGCAGTTGGTTCCCCACCATGGCTGTGTGCCACCACTGCACTTGTGTGGGCATCACAACAAGTTATTTGCTGCTAAGTAGGTTAGACCATGCGTTGCTTCAATAGATATTGGTCAATTTCCCCCAGTCGCCCATGTAGCACCTTCTGGCACTAGACGCGCTGACTGTCTGGGGACTGACTCTCATCCAACTTCCAGCCATGCCATTCTAATTTGCATGTCAATCACATAAGGTATCTTCAGCAGTAGGGTCTTACCACTAACCTTTGGTGGGTCATCAAGTACTCTGACAGAAATCTGTCTGTCTTTTAGGAAACCTTGTAGGTCTCTCTGATCAAAAGCTCATTGTGGATGATAGCCCCATGCTGGTTCTGGGAGTTACAGGTCAGTGCCCACTAAGAAAATGAGGAAAAAGATAGCTAATATACAAGAGTTAGAGATAAGAGAGAGAGAGACAGGGAGAGGGGAAGTGAGGGAGGGAAGATGTAGGAGATTAAGGTTAGTCTTAATCTTACCCTCTCCAGTGTCTTGTGGTTCAGGTGTTCCCTGTAAGGGCCTGGTGAAGGATCAGCCATTTGGTCTGTCTTTTAGTAAGTAGAAGATTATGGTACCATTGCCGTTTGGGTCTAGATTTGCATACACTGGACTCTCTTGAGGTCTAGCGAACATTTCACCTTGGCATCAGAATGGGTCAGATTTTGATTATCTCAGAATAATTTTATAAATAACCATTTGCACTGGAGATATATGAATACAGTTATTATATATAAACATAAAAGTATATATTGTATATACTATTTTATTTTTATTAACATTGAATATATTGCATTTGTTTTTTTAAAATCAATATTTAAAAAATATTGTTTACTTGCATAATATTTTTAAAAAGGTAAAAATAGGGTCTAGAGAGATGGCTTAGTGGTTAAGCACTTGCCTGTGAAGCCTAGGGACCTCAGTTTGAGGTGCAATTCCCCAGGACCCAGGTAAGCCAGATGCACAAGGTGGCTCATGCATCTGGAGTTCGTTTGCAGTGGCTGGAGGACCTGGTGTGCCCATTCTCTCTCTCTCTCTGCCTCTTTCCCTGCCTATTGCTCTCAAATAAATAAATAAATAAGCAAAAGAAGGTAAAAAATAGATAGAAGTTTACCACACATAAATTAATCTTTTTTCTTAGTTTTTCAAGGTAGGGTCTTGCTCTAGCCAGGCTGACCTGAAATTCACTATGTAGCCTCAGGGTGCCTTGAAAGCATGGTTATCCTCCTACCTCTGCCTCCCGAGGGCTAGGATTAAGGTATCACCACCATGCCCCACTGCAATTTATCTTTATAATGTTAATTTCAGGCAGCATTTACTTAACTTTTCTCACAAACCAATGGATCCGACATTTAAATCATCCCAATATTTAATAGCTGGACACAATATAGAGTACTCTAAAAAAAAGTATTCCTTTTTCTGTGAATAAAGCAATATTTTCCTTTTTTTTTTTACTTAAAGCTATTTAAGTATGTTGGACATGTATTAAATTAATTAGAAGAATAGATAATGTTGTTAAGTATATATTTTTAGTGTATGTATGTGTGATATGCATGTATAATATATGTATTTGTGTGAGAATATGTGAGTGCGGGTTTGTGTGTGCCATGACATGTGTGTGGTCAGAAGAAAACTGTTAGTCCTCTCCTTCCACATTTTTTGTTTGTTTGTTTGTTTGTTTGTTTGTTTGTTTGTTTGTTTGTTTTTAGGCAAGATCAATAAACTGGCCTTATTTTTTTTTTTTTAGTGAGTGAGAGAGAAAGAATTGGAATACTAGGGCCTCCAGTGACTGCAATTGAATTTATGTGCATGTGTGGCATTGTGCGCTTGTGTCATTGTGTGTCTGGCTTATGTGGGACCAGGAGAGTTGAACATGAGTCCTTAGGCTTCACAGGAAATTGCCTCAACCACTAAGCCATCTCTCCAGCCCTATTTTTTCTTAATATTGTATTTATTTATTTACTTATTTTGAGAGAGAGAGAAAGAGGCAGAGACAGAGACAGAGACAGAGACAGAGAGAGAAAAGGGGTATATCAAATGAACTCTATGAAGAGTTGCCACTGCAAATGAACTCTAGACGCATGTGCCACCTTGTGTATCTGGCCTATGTGGGTACTGAGGCATCGGACTCTGATCCTTAGGCTTTGCGGGCAAGCACCTTAGTCACTAAACCATCTCTCCAGCCCTTCCACCTTGTTTTGAGTTGAGTCTCTGTTGTTCACCACTGGGATCACCAGTCTAGTTGGCCTGTGAGTTTACAGGGGATTCTCCTGTCTCCACCTCCTTCTCACCCTAGGCAATAGCGCCACAGTCTGGCTTTCATTGAGTTCTAGGATCCCAAACTCAGGTACTGACACATATAATTGAAGTGATTTATCCACTGAGCCATCTTCCCAACCCAAGTACATCTTTCCCATCCTGGGCCATCTCTTTGCCAATATTGCTCCTCTAACCACCTCATATTACTCATTGCTTTTTTTATAAGAAAACTAGTCACTTTTAAAATTTGTAGTTATCTGTGTGTGTGTGTGTGTGAGTGCACATGTGCACGTGTGCTCACGTGCACACCACAGCATGCATTTGGAGGTCAGAGGACAAATCAGAGATTTCTGTGCTTCACTTTCTTTGAGAGAGGGTTTCTTGTTGCTGTAAACAAACTACCAGACTGCAAACAAACCTCAAACTAGTGGTCTTCTGGCTTCACCTTCCATTGTCATAGGCGGGTTGACATCACAGATGTATGCACCACTCTGTCTCTAGATTTATGTAGTTGCTTGAGAATTTAACCCAGGCCAGCAAGCTTTGGAAGCAGGCAACTCTTCCCATGGAGCCATCTTCCTAGCCCAGTCTTTGCTTTTTTTTTTTTTTTTTTTCAAGGTAGGGTCTCACTCTAGCTCAGGCTGACCTGGAATTCACTCTGTAGTCTCAGTGTGGCCTCGAACTCATGGCAATCCTCCTACCTCTGCCTCTCGAGTGCTGAGATTAAAGGCGTGTGCCACCTTGCCTGGCTTAGTCTTTGCTTTTTAATGACTGTTTTTTCTACATAGCAAAGTTTTTCCTTCTGTATGCCCTTTCATAAAAGTCTCATGTGTCTTGCAGGAACCAGCAATCAGAAATAAGGCTCTTAACCTTTGCTCCTGAGTCTCTTCATGAAGTCACAGGCCAGAAAGGCAGATACCATTTAGAAGGGCTCCTGTTATGTAGAACCTCATTTCATTTAGCATCATGTGAGGACAAGAGCCCTGTCCTTCTTTAATGCAGATGATAAGTGTTACTTTTGCACTTTACCAGCTCAACTTGCATGATGCAATGTTCTCTGTAATGGTATCCCAAACATAGGGAATTTCAGTACAATACACTAAATACAATTAGGCAAGACAGAAGCCCAAATTCAGTATTTGTTATTTCAAGCCCCTCATTGAATACACTTGACATTTGATGTAAAGTAGGAGCTCTGCTGCTCTCCGAGGATTTATGCTATAGTAAAATCTCTTTCAAAAGTTAATGTTAGAAACTTTATCCCCAAAAAAGAGGTCATCCTTGATTTTTAATAGATTTGTAGGAATACTGTTTTACGATAGTAGAGAATTAACATAATTATTTGGATAATTCAGGATAAATATTCCCCAGTTACAAGCTTGACAGTTTGAATGAGATAAATTTCATTTTTAGGACAATAGCATGCTTTTTATGTGTTGGAGAGGGAGAAGAGTTGGGACAGTGCTTGATTGAATTGTGTTACTGATTCACTTATTTCACTTGGCATATAACTCCAGAACTTAAGAATGTGTAATGAATGCTAAATATTTAAAAATTGTACATGAATATAAAAATTCTCAAAGCAAATGCTTACTGTATTATATAATATGAGGGGGAATCTAATAAAGAGTCATGAATTGAGAGACCTGAGTTTTAGTAATTATTCAACTAGCCAAGGTACTTATTCTTTCTGAGTCTCAATTCTTTCTGGAAATCATGCTACATTTCCCTTATACATTCATGTTCACCTAGCTGATTATTTTCTCTTTCTCCATTTACCTCACACCTTTGACAACTCTGTCCTCATCCTTGCTCCTAGCTAAAGAATTTACTTCGTGTTTTCCTGAGACATTTGCCTTTAATCAGAAGAAAATTTTCCACAAGCTACCCCACTTACGTCCCCCCATCCCTGAACCTTGTGTTCTCTTCTGAACCCGTGGACAGAGGTTCATGTTCCTGGCTACAGACTCTTCCCTGCTTTTATTTAAGGTGATAATGATTCTGCAACACTCTTGTTTCTCTTCTGCATTATCAACATTTCCCTCTCTACTGGATCTCTATATATTCTATCTCACTGGAAAAAAGTCAACACCAATTTCTCCCATACAAAGACAAACAGTGTTGCTTTATAAGTTCATAGGAAAAGTTTTCTTGTGTCCCTAATTTCGCTTCATCCATTGTTTACTTAGTCTGTTCCATCAGAACTTCATCCTTGGCACTCACCCAAACTAATTCTTAAATTTATTTATTTTTATTTTTATTTATTATTACTAACTACTACATGATCATACTGAACTACTAGGATGTCATTCTTTTTTCATCCTCAGGGTCACAAAATTCTCAGAGTCACCATCACTTCTCAGTTCTCACCTTATTTCTTCATAAGCAGCATTTGCTATAGCTCATCACTCTAAAAATATCTGCTTCAATTGACTTATATGAGCCATACTTATGTGTCCCCCCCCCCCCCGCCATCTTTTTCAAAACAAAATAAAATAACATTGAAAGGCAGGTTCATTCTCCTTACTAAAACCTCTGATTTTAGAATACCGCTGGTATTAGTCCATTTTGATATCTATACTTGTTCCTTTGTTCATCTCACCCAGTCTATTAATTTTAAATCCGCTCTCTATGCAGATAACTTTCATTATTCTCTGGAGACTAAATGTTAAACTTCTCACAAGAGCCCTGGAGTCATGGTCAATGTCTCAGTTGAATGTGTGCTAGGCACCATAACGTTTATGCTAACATCCCCCAAACTCAACCCTTGATTTCCCTTCACTCCCTGTATCTAACAACTTACTTTGGTGACAGGTCTATTTTTTCAGTAGCTCCAGTTGGAAAAAATGTAGTGTCGCCATGATTGACTTCTCTACTGCTATCATACTTCACTTCTGGTTTATAGTTGGATTCTATCAGCTATTCCATAAACCCATATCCAGAGTTTAATGTATCCTAAGATCCTTATCTTCCATCTTAGTCCACATGACTACGATCCAGAAGACTCCTAATAGAGTCCTTGATTATGTCTTTCCTGCCTTCAGTCTTCAACACAAACATTGGTTAGAGTATACCAGTGTTCTACTATCCCACTCAAGGTTAAAGCCAAAATCTCTTGACCTCTGAGATCCTGTGTGATTTGGACTCCAGTCTCTCAACCTCTTTCTATGTGCTTCTCTTATGCTGTCTCCTGAACTTGTGTGTTCCTCACACACACCAGGGTCTTTTCCAGATCAAACTCTTCCACTTTTTCTGTCAGGAAGGATGCTTTCCAAAGTATTCATGTAAGCACTTCTGTTAAAACCTTTATTTAAAAAATTAGCCACAGCCAGGCATGGTGGTGCAGGCCTTTATTCCCAGCACTCGGGAGACAGAGGTAGGAGGATTGCCATGAGTTCAGGCCACCCTGAGACTCCATAGTGAATCCCAGGTCAGCCTGAGTTAGGGCAAAACCCTTCTTTGAACCACCCCCCGCCCCAAAATTTAGCCACTCAGAAAGAATGTTTCTTTTTCCACAGCGTGCATACACACTGTATTCCACTTTTCTGCCTTATATTCTTATCCTTTATCTTTGTCACCATCAGGCATATATTGTGTCTGACATGTTTATCTGCCTTCTAGTCAGAGTAAATGTTTAACCAGAACAATAATTTATCTGCTTCTCCCTCTCTTGAATCCCTAGTGCTGAGTAACATTTTTGATACCTAGGGGTGGTCAATACATGCTTATTAAATGCATACAGAAATAGATGAACTGTGTCTACTTCATATGTAGGCTGTAATCCAGGAGTCAAATGACCTCAGGGCACAGTAAAACCAGAGGTGCCTTTGGCATCATTATTGAAAGAAATAAATCATATTTAGTATGTTCTTTATTCTTTTTTGCAGGATCAATATTAGAAGATTAACTTTTATGGAACTATCAGTTTTCTCCTGAGAAGACTGAACTCATCAACAGTTTATGGAATCATTTGTTCCAGTGAAGTATTATGTTAAAGCCCTAGATACAGAACAGATGAAAGTAGAGATGGTTGTAGATACAACCAGAAATAGAGCCTTTCTCATTTGCTTCTCTGGCATCTCAGAGCTGAGGTTAAAAGTAACCAAAAGGGCCTATTATTCTATAATATTTGATTAACCATAATATTCTGTTCCCTCACTGTACTATATAACATGAGATTAATAATGTTAAAGAAAATATTTTCATAGTTGTCAGTAATTTTTTAAGCACTCATTAAATCCAACTACAAAATAGTGAAAAGATTTCCAGTGAGTCATTTCATAGGAAAAAGCTAAAACCAACTTCTTCCTTCTTAAATGACTTGCAGCCAAAAATCTTCAGGCTAGTGAGCTGCATCTGATGAGAAGATAGGAACCACAATGAACTCTTCACACTCCCTCCCGGGATGCTGTAGAGAATGTCCATGTCAGCTGTACAGATGTCCATGTCTCTGCTAGTGCTTAAACTCAAAAATGGCATAAGGCTGGGATGAGGATGGAAGCTGTATCCACTACTTCTGGGCACATGTTCAGAGAAAGTGTGTCTCAGAGGGAAAGAAGGATAACACTAGGAAGGGGAGAGATGGGAGGAAACTGTATGAAAGTGGAGCAAGACACGTGGCCAGCATGATGAATCAGAAACTCCCTGTATTCCTAGGCTTGGTGGCTCCTGCCTCTAGATGCCCTCAAAACTGAGCTCCCTAGGGTTCTCAGACATGATCCCTGTATCCTAACAATAAAATTCATATTTTGAGTTAATTAATTATGCAAACAATGCTCTTTCTCAAGACAGATAATATCATAGCAGATACCTACAAGAAGGGCAAGAAGGCTGTCTCTCTGCCCAATGTGACTTGATTTTGTGGGCTCCATGCGGTCATCGCTGCCACTGCCCATCAGTGTTGGGTTGTGAAAATTTCCCCGTGGTAGCTGCATGGGCATGGCAGGATACATCTGTGGGGCTAGTCTGCCACAAAAGCCACAGGGTGGTAGAGACCCTTGACCAATACCATACTTCTTACTACACATCCTCAAAGCTGATCAAAACCAATATAACTTATCAAAACCGATACAAAAGTTTTCTGTAAAAGGTTTGGGAACGATACAATGATTCATAGAAGAATAATTCTTATCTTCAAAGGGGTTCAGAAAACATTGTTTTCTATTTTTTTCAAATGGAATAGAACCTGCACCAGTACAATGGCTACTTTGTTTTGGTTTGATTTTTTTTCTAATAGGGAACAAAGTTGTAGAAATTATATTTTGGGCCTAAAATAAAAATTCATCATATATTTTCTAACACCAATAATATAAATAGCATATCTAAATGATGTGGTTAACAATATATACAAAATTATGGGAGCTCCTTTTCTAAATGTAAGCAGTTGTAATTTTGAGTTAATTTAAACATTGTGCTTCTAAAGAAGCCCTCTATGACCCTTGGACTCAAGGCAGAGTTAAATCTTCTTTTAGGGCCATTGACCCATTGGACATGTCCCAATAACTATCATATGACCTCAATAATAGTTTTGTGGGAGCTCTATTTTCATTTTTCTGTTTCTCCTCTTGAGTAGGGAGCCTCATGAGTAGCAATAACATTAAACAAGGGGAATAATATACTAGGAGGAAAAAAGGATTGTTGGAGTTAAAGGGAAGGATGAGAAAGAGAAGTCATTTAAATTGAACATGCATGAGACATACAACCAGTTGATCGTGGGAAGAAGAGCTAAGGGTAGATAGCATACATCACCAATAGACCATACTTCTTAACGTGGTATTTTTGAAAGTTTGACCAAATTAGTACACATTCTAACCAAAGGGAGGCAGCATTCCATATGGTTAAAGACAGATTCTAAAGCCAAAATGTCTGGATTTAAGTCCTGAGTGCATTATTTACTTGCTGTGGAATTACAAAGTGGGGTTAGCAAAAGTACCTGTACCATAATTAAATAAGTTAGTTGCTGAAATAATGTCCAGTATATAAATGGTTCACACGTTTGTAAAATGCATTGTAAATAAGAAAGGGGAGGAATTTTTGAGTAACCTCAGGTTGTTTATATCATGTAAATGTATGAGAACATAAACTCAATATAAATTATATAAACTTATAGTATTGATTCAACTATAAAGGTAATATATGTTTATGAATAAAATATAAAAGAAATTCTAAAACAAGCTAGAAGTCACAAAGGTAATTTAATATAATAACCTACATTATTCTTACCAAAACTAAATTACTACCCACAACCTGTAATATGCCACCGGTGTTTTGAGTTGAGTGTACTACTTTCACATACCATGTGATGACTCAGACCTCTCACCACTTTTCCATTTTTGTGCAATGCTCCAAGACAATATTTAACCTTAGAACATGTCTATCCCTGTCCTTTTCTTTTTGGTCCAAGGTAATTAAAGCAGTACCACCCAGCACCAGAAATTTCACACATACAAAGATAAGAGATGTGGAAACCTCGTCGTACTGCTTGGCACCAGTGTAGTCACACATACAAGGAGGCATGCATGGAAGGCTGGTGGTACTGCTTGGTTGGCAAGGTAGTCATGATGCTCTGAAATGTGTGTATGTTATTATTCAACAAAATCAAAACATTCAGTCTTCTGAAGAACTCATGGGGCTTAGTAATATATCATCTAACTCTAGTCTTAAGAAGTCAGGTGTTAGCAGTTGCTTTGAAAAAGAAAGATAATAATGACGGGGTATAGTATTATAAGCTTTTAAGGCAGGAAATACTGAAGAACATTGACTTGTGAAGGGGAAGGAACCAGGAAAGAGGAAGATGTTAAGCATAAAATGAAAGACTTACTAGAGAATAAGATCTTAAAAGAGACAGTAGGTTTGGAAATCAAAGGTGGATGTGGAAGGATTAGGCTACTTTAGGAGGAAGTAAAATTCAGTTCAAGTTTGTAAATTTGGTTCAGAAATTGTATTGAGTGGTTTTATTTTTTTTCAAACTTTAGACACTCCTTGTTATATAAAGAACACAACCCCAAATTTTGCTTTAACAGCATTTGACTAGGTTTTTAATCCTATAGTATGGTTTGAACAGTGAGAATATGTGTGTAGCCTAAATCCTGTAAGGAGAACTCCAGGATTAGTAGACCAGTTGATCAAGGTGCTTGGGAAGCAGACAGGAGTGTCAACATTCAAAGTTTGGGAACAGAGACTAGTATTTTTAGTTGCTTTGACAAAGTACTAGTGACAGGTATGTGTATGGTAGCTTCCTAAGAAGACAGTTTATATGGAGCCAGCCTGAATTAAAATTCCAAGCACGGGAAATTATTTTTCCACTCCACATAAAAGGCTCTGGAAATTAATCATTTTACTTCAGAATGAAATCTAATGGCTACAGGGCAGGTCTGGGCAGCTGTCTTAATGTCATTTTAGCCGCCATGTGGGTGGAATATACAACTTCCTGAAATCCTTGTTTACATCACACCCTGGTGCCAAGCAGGTGTCCCAGAGTCCCAGAGGTGGTGAATCATAAACATTCATGAGGCGTTTTCCGTGTAGGCATTTTCAGCTCTCAAACTAAAGTAATAAGGGATCAGAGACTGAAAGACTTTTAGAGCTCGTAAAAGTTCTAGAATTTTATAGGCTGACATTCCACCGGTCAGGATTAAACCACCTGGGTCCAGAATACACCATCAGTTTACTGTGAGGTGTGTGAGACTAACTAGGAGAATTGTGTGTGAAAGAAAGTGTGATTTCTACATTGGACACAGGAAACGAGTTCATATATTTGTCAAAAAAAATGTTACCTTACACATCCGATTCTTTATAGCACCATGTTGTGTTTGTATCTCCACTGTGTACTTGTGCACGGCACCATGGGTTGCTTCGTGACTCAGTCAGACTGCGTATGGCAAATGGAAATCATCTTATAATACTTGAGGGAGACAATTTAATTCAGGAAATTAAATGCAATATCACTAAAGAATTGAAAGGAGTGGGCATTAGGAGACTGCCACTGGATGGAGGTAAATAACACGCCTCCATACTTAAACGTAGAGATGAAGCAGAGGGGTTTCAAGGCAGGTTTTACATCCCCTGTTGTTACACTATGGCCTCTAAACACTTAATTGGTAGTAGGAAGCACAAAAGGAGAAAAGATGTGCCCACCCTTACTTCAGCCTTCCAGATACATGAGAAGGGCATCTGTCCAAATGTGAAAACCTAATTTACAGCAAGAAGTCTAGCTACAAGACAGTCTAGAACTGTGGTGTTTCGTTTTCTAGTCACAAAGGAGCAGGAACTGGCATCCTGAGTACATCACAATAAATACAGTGTGTGTGTGTGTGTGTGTGTGTGTGTGTGTGTGTGTAAAGGTAAAGTAGAAGTCGTTTGGGAGAGCAAAAATAGGCAGCAAGGACAATGTTTCCTAACGCTTGTATTCAGAATGCTTCCTCCATGGCATGACTGCTTTCAGTGTGTGGTTACCTTCTCATCACTGCCGTATCACTTCTATTTTCTGCCATGATGGACAGAGGAAGTGTTTTCATTTCTATCACGATTTTGAAGTTTTATTGAAACGTAACACACAGAAGGGAAAGTGCACACAAATCAAAAGGGTACAGCTCAGGTAGTTTTGTGGTGAAGACATCCTTGTAATCACCACTCAGGCACAGAACAATGCCCCTTGTCCTCCTCCCAGTGCTCACCCGACTTCTTTCCCACAGATAAACACTATCTTCTCATTAGTTTCTGTCTTGTTCCCACTTTACATAGATATGATCACACAGATGCATTCTTTTATGTCTAGTTTCTTAAACTCAGCTTGATGTTTGAGAATGTTTCTATTTATTCATTGGTAGTTTTTATATCCTGTTCTAGAGATATTGATCTATATTAATACCATAAAGAGTTACATTTTATTCTAAAAGCTTTATTGTTTTATATTTCAAGCTTAGATCAACAATCTACTTAAAACAGATTTTGCAAAATATTTAAAATTCAATTGGTATTTTTACTTATATATCTTGATTGTACCTAATTAAAAAAAATCTGCTAGTGTTATGTTACTAAAACAACTTACCTACAGAAAAGATAAGTTAAAAATGAAAGCTTATAAAAAGCAGGGCATGGTGGTGCACGCCTTTAATCCCAGCACTTGGGAGGTAGAGGTAGGAGGATTGCACTGAGTTCAAGGCCACCCTGAGACTACATAGTGAATTCCAGGTCAGCCTTGGCTAGAGTGAAACCCTATCTCAAAAAGAAAAAAAAAAAAAAAAGAAAGAAGGAAGGAAGGAAGAAAAGAAAGAAAGAAAGCCTATGGAAAACAAGAATGCATAATTTATTATTGGTTAATGTTTCTTTTAACTACATTGATACAATGTAGCCAGTACATCTCTGTGTGGTACAGAAGATCCTTTAGCCACTTCCAATGGAAGCACAACCTAGACCTGCTTCGTGGCGCGCGCTGTCTCTCTCTCTCTCTCTCTCTCTCCCTCTCTTTCACTCTCTCTCATTTTCAAAATGTCTCCAATCCTTAAACAGAAGATAGAACTCATAGGACAGGTGGAGACACTCACAGCAACCCACGTATTAAAATATAGCAAGGCTGGATTTCTTATCTGTAAGAGAAAGAAAGCTACATAAATAGAAGTGCTGCTATTTTTATCTTTACATGTGGACCTGTCACATGCACTTCCTGAGCTGTGCCCATCCCCAGCACCTTGGAGCCACTGTTACCCAAAGTAACTCTTAAAAGATTTTGAGCAGGTTTTATATATACTGAAAGTCCACACTAGTAGCAATGACAATGGACCTAAATAGAGCAATCAAGTTTCTGTCATGACTCTGATGATAAGTAAAGCCCCTTTTCATGCAGCTTAGAGACAAGGGAGGTGGTGAGCCCAGAGGTGTTTAGGAAATAGATTTGACAAGACAGACTTGGCAATTAGGATATGATTCCCAGTCATTTAGATGAATGGGGAACCTTTGAGAATTGCAAATTTTAGAAAGGTGAGGAAGGTGATGACAATGTTAGTGATAATTGATGCCCTGGAATTCTGTGCCTTTTTGTGCAAAGCACATCTTCCTAATATGATTGTACCTCCTGCTGCTGAGATAGAGAGCATTGGGACCAAATGCAAATTACTTCAAAGTTGTTTTTTATCTCTCTCTCTCTCTCTTTCTCTTTCTCTCTCTTTCTTTCTCTCCCTCTCTCTCCACTTTAGCAAAGCACAGTAAGCTTGTTTGAGTTTCCCTAGACAAGTACATTTTGTGTAAACAAAAATGCCAATGGTCCTTATGTGACTAGTATGTACCTTTGGGAAACAGCCACTAGTTATAAATTTTAACTACAACAGAAAAAAAGTTTCTGACTGAATTCTGGCTTCATATTGTCTCCAAGCAATCTAAATCAGTAAATTATAGCATGAATGTGGACAGGAGACAATTGCTAATGAGGGTTTGTTAAATACCATAATGGTAAGCTGGGTAGAGTTAAAGAATAGCAATCAGTGTGTAATTTGTGATAGTGCATTTTCAAGCCCTGGAAAACATATAACTTTGGAATCTGAATTTGGTCTAGATTTCCTTTTCTCACAAAAAGATCAGGAGAAAGGAGAACGCCAACAATATCATCCTGCCATTTCCTCCGTAATGCCCCTGTCTGGGCTTTGAATGGGCAGCTGAGAACAAAGGGAGAGCTGCAAGGGGGGAAGGCATGGGTGTAAAGTAGATGAGCCACACCTGTTGGCAATGCTGGTCATCCCAGCACTGTGGAAGCTGAAACAAGGGTGAGAATATAGCTGGCCTGGACTGCAGAGTAGAATGCTATTTCTAAAAAGAAGGGGAGAGGAGGAGGAAGAGGGTGAAGATAACAAGAAGGATGAGAACGATAGGCCAGCACCTCTGGGAGAGTAACTGGAAATTTAGTGTATTCATCAGAGTTCTCTAGAAAACAGAACTGACAGAATGAATACTCATGAAAAGGAGGATTTATTAGACTGTCTTACATGACAGGGACTGGTTAGTCCAACAATGGCTGTCTTGTCTGCATGCTAGAGATGCTAAGAAACAAGGCGCTGCTCAGTCCATGAGGCCGGATGCCTCAGCAGTCCCAATCTGCCACTGAAGACCTGGAGGATTCCTGGAAAGTTACAGGTCAGCCTTCAGTTCACACTGGAAGATTACATTGACAGCAAAAGATGGCAGCAACGGGGTGGCCGTTCTTACTCTCAAGGAGCAAGGGTAGCCCAGCAAAAAGGGCCACTTTTTCCTAGTGCCTAAGCTGCACTAGAAGGCCTGCCCACTCTGGAAGAGGGTCTCCCCCTCAGTTAATCCTTCCTGGAAATGTCTTCACAGACCTGCCCCAAAAGGCACATCTCTTACTGTATTCCTGATCCAATCAAGTAGACATATAAGTTCAGAAGAGCATCTTGGGAATCAGCTCAACTAACACTTTTAAAGACCTACTAGCTGTGCAACACTGAGATATAGAAGTTATAACTAAGACCAGTAAGGACATTACAGCCAAGATTTGTCTCAGCTGTAGGGCTGTTCAAAAAAAAAAAAAAAGAGGGGATAAGAAATGGCCTAGCAGTTAAAGATGCTTACTTGGAATGCCTCCCAGCCCAGGTTCAATTCCTCAGCATCTATATAAAGCCTGATTTAAAAAAAAAAAAAAAAAGTCTCACAAGTGTTCTGTTTGCAGTGGAAAGAGACCCCAACACACCCATACATACACATATGTATGCAAATAAGTAAAATTTAAAAAAGAGAAATCCTGTAATATAGCAGTATCTTTGTAATTACACATGTAGCCTCGCATTATACTGGAGACATTTCTATGGAGGCAAGTTGGAAAATCTGGGATTCACACCCAGACAGGCCACATCCAGCCTGAATTAATCATTCCCCACAACCCCATAATGCAGACAAAGCAAACCTTGCATTCCTACCTTTACAGATAAAAGGTTGATGCTTTTACATATTGGATGTCATAGCCAAGGAGAAAACTCTGAACCATTAACTCCAGGGACCAAGAAGACCAAGACTACGTCAAAGACAATGCAGTCAGCCAAACACACTTTCCCAGCATCATGGAAAGCTGAGGCAGGAGGATTGCAAGTTCAAGTCCAACCTAGGCAATTTAGTGAGTCCCTGCCTCAAAAGAAAAAAGTGAGCAGGACTAGGAATGTAGCTTCTTAAAGGCAGAGTGTTTGCTAGCATCCAGAGGCTCTAGATTTAATTTTTTTTCAAATAAATAAGTATGAATGTCTTGACACCAGTACCCATGGCCATTGACTCTAGCCACTATACTACAAACTCAATCAGGGCAGGGATTTTTATATCATTATTGGTTAGTTTATACCAAAAAACTTTGGACAATACCTTATATGAAGAAAACACTCAATAAATTGTTGAATGTTAGTTGAACAGATCAAAGTAGTGATTGAAATTACAAGTTCCAAATCAATGCTAAAGAGAATAAATTTTATTTCTAGTCATTGTTTCATTAGTCATTCATTGACCAATTATCTAGAGTTAATTAGGGACCAAGTATACAATTCTTTTTGAATTTTTATTTATTTATTATAGAGAGAGAAAGAGGCAGACACACAGAGAGAGAGAGTATGGGTGTACCAAGGCATCCTGCCACTGCAAACAAACTGCCAGATATATGCACCATTTAGTGCATTTGGCTTTACATGGGTACTGGGGAATCGAACTTGGGCTTTGCAGACAATTGCCTTAACTACTGAGCATCTCTCCAGTCCTACAATTCTTTTTGCTATATTTTTCCAACCTATGTGTGTCAGTCAAATTCTACACACTATGACAAAATACTGAAACCACGTAAGAGAGAAAGATTTATTTAGCTCACAGTTTCAGAGTTTTCAGGCCATGGCTCTTGATTTGGTTGCTCTGGGACCTGTGGGAAGTAAAGCAAAATATTGTGTTGGGTGGGAAGCATGTTGGAGAACAAAGTGCTTACCCTATGAGAAACAGAAAGAGAGAGAGGAAGTGAAGCCTGAAACAAGGCTTGGTCCCCAAGAACATATCCCTTGTGCAATGTCCAAAGGGACCCCACCTCTGAAAGCTTCTACCATTTTCCAATGATGCCATCAATAGATTAGTTCACTGATTATGTCAGAACTCCCATAATCAAACTATCTCAAGTATTTAACCTGCCAGCTGGCAACAAAATCTTCATTGTATGAGACTTTGGACACATATTTCATATCCAAACCGTAACACTATGTTTCCTGATACTCCTCATGTTTTCTTAATTTGAAGCTTAGTAGAAAATATGTCCTATAGATCTAAGATGATGGAGAAAAAAACATAGCTCTAAGAGATGTAGAAAAGTCATGCCATTAATCAAAGCATAGTTCTTAAAATGAACTTTCTCAATTTTTTAACTGACTGATTTTCTTCCACCTACTTTTTTATCATGAGAATGTGTGTTTCCCTTTGAAAACCAGGGAGTACTATGGTGACATTTTTATCATAAAAAAATTCATCCAGGAGGGCTGGAGAGATGGTTTAGCAGTTAAGGTGCTTGCCTGCAAAGCCTAAGGACCCAGGTTTGATTCTCCAGGTCCCATGTAAGCCAGATGCACAAGGTGGCACATGTGTCTGGAGTTTGTCTGAATTGGCTAGGAGCCCTGGTGCACCTATTCTCTCTCTTTCTGTCTCTAATAAATAAAAAAATTAAAAAACTAAAAGAAAAAAATTTGTCCAGGAAAAGAATTAAGCTCACATAAAGAAAGTTCTTTCCTGGTGTAAAGAATCTTTCTAGCATCGCTATAGTATCTCTTCTAACCCCTTGTTGTGAAGAAGCACAGCTTGGATGACCCAAGTGGGTTGTTTTCATCTGCACAGATATGCTTATTTGAGCCCTACAGTGTGGCTCATTGCTTAATTGGAACATGAAATTTTATGCTTGGATTTTATTTCCCCTAATAAAAAGATACAATGATGTTCGTTGTTGGGCTATTTTTGTTTTTGTTTATTTTGTGTGTGTGTGTGTGTGTGTGTTTGTGTGTGTGTGTGTTAGTAGATATCTTAGAATCTAGCACCAGATGCTTAGAAGCTAAATATTACCATGTCTAGAGAACTAGCCAGCATCGCATTGCATTGAAATGGCTTTACTACACTCTGATTCACCCTTCCGTTGTTGTCTTCTCAGTACATCATGAGCTAAACAAAGCTGCTCTTCAAGTTCAGATGCTGTTGTTATTCCTGCACATAGTTTTTCAGAGCAATCCCTTCGAGAAGAAGCAGACATTGTAGAGAGCTACCACATTTTCAATAATAGATAAGATAAAAACAGAGCTATACATCATACATACTGTTGATTTTCACTGCTATTGCTTTATCCTCTATGTCTTACTTATTAACCACTGCTGTCTGCAAGAGAAATAGGGTGTTTGAGACAGTCAATGGAACCAATAAAGCCAAATGCCAGTCTATTTAACAAATGAATCACCAATCTTGCTGAAGAAAGCAATGTCAAAATCTCCACCTCTCCAAAAGACTTCTGTGCCTATAAAACCCTTTTCAGAAGAAATGTG
Organism: Dipus sagitta; assembly: GCA_036346955.1. NCBI lineage: Eukaryota > Metazoa > Chordata > Mammalia > Rodentia > Dipodidae > Dipus > Dipus sagitta. The sequence goes on along the minus strand of CM070772.1, from coordinate 168,950,513 downwards.
TAATGTCACCCTAAAGGATCATGCCATCTGGCTAGTTAGTGTTTTAAGTTCTATGAACAATAATAATAAACATATAGTGGTACAGTGCTATTCTATCAGAAAAGAGTGTGTCTACCTCCCTAGGAACACAGGACTGGTCCACATAAGAACTTGGACTTGGTGGACATGGGCCTGGACAGTTGACTTAAGTCTATGCTCTCAACAAATAAGCTATACTACTCCTCATTTGAAACTAAATGTTCCAGTGTTAGAGGCAGGAGCTGGTAAACTAAAACTCTTTAGTTTTAACTATATTAAAAAATGCTCATATTTGACAGTTTTGACCCAAGCTATTGGCAGTTTTATCTTGTTCAGCCCAGCAGTGGCTAAAGTGAGCAATGTCCCGCACTTACAAGGCCTCTGCTTGGAATCAGGCTTTGTATTCTGGGGTGAAACTACAGTCCATATTACTTGGTGACATAGAAGGGTCCTAAAGGTAGGCATTGCCTTAAGGCTAACCTCAGTTAGTCAGAACATCTCCCCAGACCTCATTATTTTCATCTATAAAATTGGTAGGTCTTACACTTTTCAAGTACAGTCCGCTTAGAAAGGATGAGACATCTTGTACCTCATCTACCCAACTCACCCATTCTCAAGTTCCAGTTGCAACACACCCACTACCAACCAACAAAGAGATCATAAAAGCAAACTGGAAATGGCAGAATTATGTTGGTATGTGCTTCTGCAATATAGATACAGATGATTTGTCTTTAGGTATCCACGTGTTTTGCAACCTATCTATTTGAAAGAGTGAGCCAGTATAAAGCCAATGAACATTATGGACCATTAATAAATGACAAAGTACTTTACAACAAATAGAAAGGATAGCAGGCTAAACTAAGTTTATAGTTAACAGTAATAATGGTGCTATTTTGCTCAAACCTGGGGATTTCTACCTATGTGGAAAGACAAGTATTTGACAAAGTAGCCAAATACCATATGACACCTCATCTTCCAATATGATGCCAAGTGAATGTTGTGTCAAGAATCCCTATCCATTCACTCATTAGTTACCAGTCAGTATATCTTAGTAGCATCTGAAAATAAATACTTGCAAAAATGTAAGTGATTTTCCTTAAAAGCAAAAAAAAAAAAAAAAGTATTTTGGTGTCCTCACCTTCTCTCCTGACTAATCTTTCCCATTGGCTAATACTAATGTCAAACTTTTCTATAAAACACAATCATAAATATTTGTGTTTAATTTAAAACTCAAGACATGAAGTTCAAAGATGGCTTAACAGCTAAGGCACTTGCCTACAAAGTCAAAGGACCTGGGTTCAATTCCTCAAGACCCACATAAGCCAGATGCACAAGCTGGCATTCTTGTCTGGAGTTCATTTACAGCAGCTGGAGGCCCCGACATGCCCATTCTCTCTCTCTCTCATCTTCCTTTTTTTCTCTCTCTCTCAAATAAATAAATAAATAAAATATTTTGAAAACTTATGAAACACATATACAAAACTGGCGCTTATATCGGTGCAGTTTAAACCCATGTGTAATCGAAACTGGGCTAGCAAGTGAGCATATGCTAACATCTAGGCCAAATTCTGTGCATTTTGTATGGGGTTTATAGTGTGTGTGGTGAATATGTGTAAATATGGTAATGTATATATAAGTATGATGCATTAATACACAGGTACACATGAGCAAGAATTTCATGAGCCCATACATTTTCTTTTTACATTACTCTCTCATATTTTCTTTAACTAAAAATAATACAGACACGGTGGCATATACTTTTAATTCCAGCATTTAGAAGGCCAAGGCAAGAGAATCTTGAATTTAAGGACAGCCTTGGCTACTAGAACCAACCTCTAAAAGGGAGAGGTGGGGAAGAAGCAGAAAAGAAAGGAAAGAAGAAAGAGAAGGAGGAATGGAGAAGAAGGGAAATGAAGAGAAGGAAAAGAAGGGAAGGGAAAGGAAGTGAAACAGAAACATTTTGGAGCTGGAGGCTTTGCTCAGTGGTTGAGAGTATGGTTAGCATGCTTAGCATGTGTGACACTCTAGATTCAACCCCTACTTTAAACCAATGAAGGAAAGAAAGAGAAAGGAAAAAGGGGGGAATGGAAGGGGAGAAAGAGGAGTAAAATACTGATCACAATACACAAGGTTGGTATTGCAGTCCTCCTTTGAGTTGTGATTTGCAACTGAACAAGCACTGCTCTTAAAGGGTCTAACCCTGACCAGCCCAGTGGAAGCTCCCTGTGACCTCTACAGGTTGCACAGGAAGTTCTTATATCTTAGGGGTAAGATCTTTTTCCCTATTGGGGAAAAAAAGAAACACATACTAAGAAGTTGCTTAGACATATGGCTTGTAGTTTTTTGTTTGTTTGTGGTGTTGAGGGTTGAACCCACAGTTTCTCATGCATGTCAGACAAGCAGTGAACCACTGAACTACATCCCAGCCCTGTATGAGTAGGTTTGAGGCAAAGATGCATGGAGCTGGTGATAGTTTGCCTGAAGAGAACAGTGTTAGTGAGGAAAAAGAGGAGAAAGTCAGAAGAACAAGTGGTAGTCTGCTAATATTGGAGCACTTACCAAGAGAACCAGATGTCACAGGGACTAGGCATTTTTATCAATGGTTTCTGTGGGGTGGGGGAGGAGTATCCACTCTTTCAGCCTCCTGAGCACTCAGTAACCACCAACTCCTGGCCATCTTTGGAGTCAGAGACTGCAAATAACAAAATAGCAAATATAGTCAAGAAATCTTTATGTGAACAAACTTTGCTTTTCCAATGATATGACAGTACAATATGCTTGACAGCCAATTGCAAACCTCCAGAGATTAGTTCCAACAGTATTGAGATAATTGGTTTCATTAAGTTCTTCTTAATGGATTTATTAGCAACTCACATAATCTCTCATTTCCCAGAGCTGCCATTACAGTTTATTTTTAAATTCTTGCAAATATTCACTAGTATAGAGTCACCGATCAGCAGATGGAAAAGGGGTTCTAAACACATTATGTCAGACAAAACTTGTCCAATGCTGTCCTCATGTTCCTATCCAGTCACAGTATGATGCAATAAAAGATGTCCTGTGTAGCTTGTGGAGTCTTTGTAGAATCCCATCTTTAAACATAGTTCAGCCCACATTTTATTTTAGCTTGTTCACTTTGCAGGGAGGTACACAGAGGAAGGAGCACAGGGGTCTGCTCAGTTTCTCGCACAATCCAGATAATAAAGCTCAGTCTCATAGCTGTTGTGCTCTCATCAGTTTCTTTGCAACTCCAAAATAAATCTGTTAATAGCACAATCCCCATCATTTCAGCAGAATGGGGGCAAGGAGGAAGGAAAAGAGGATAGCAACACATGATGCATCCACATGAAATATGTTCAGTAATAACAATAACAATAATAATGAATGGGAAAAAAAGCTAGGTATATTGTGATCCCAGAATTTGGGAGGTTTAGGTGGGAAAATTGTCATGAGTTTGAGGCCAGCTTTGCCTACAACGTGATTCTCTAGCACATGTATGTGAGTGTCTGCACCTGCACACACATACATACACCACAAAAAAAAAAACACAAAAAATTTCTAAGGGTGACTTGTGATTTGTGAGTTTATTATCAGTATGATGAAATTATAGGGACACATTTTGTTTTAGTACAAAATTGAATTTCTAGCTTGCTGTAGGACTTGTAAACCAATCACGCAGGAATCTGAAACAGTAGGATTACCTTGAGTTCCAGGCCAGCCTGGCTACATAATAAGTTCAAGGTTAGTTGGGCTACATAATGAGATTGTCTTAATAAATAAATAAATTGAATTTATACATATAAGATCTATCTTGCTACTTTTTAAGTTTCTCAATTTGGAAAACATTCACAAACATTCAAAGGTTACTAGTATATCTGTTTGGAGTGAGGGAAGGGATGTTACAAAAAATTACTCATAAGCTTCCGACCAGCTTTGAGATTATATATTGTGATTACCCAGTTACTTCTCCACCTCACAGCTTGGTTCTTTTATAGAAAAGAACTTCTACATGGCTTCAAGACTCACAACCCAAAATAAAGAATTTCTTTGTCATTAAGTGAATATATTTAAAAGTTTCAATGAGGGCTGGAGAGATGGCTTAGAGGTTAAGTGCTTGCCTGTGAAGTCTAAGGACCCTGGTTCAAGGCTCAATTCCCCAGGACCCACATAAGCCAGATGCACAAGTGGCAGATGCATCTGGAGTTCATTTGCAGTGGCTGGAGGCCCTGGCATGCCCATTCTCACTCTATCTATCTGCCTCTTTCTCTCTCTCTGTCTGTCACTCTCAAATAAATAAAAACAACTTTTAAAAAACGTTTCAATGAGTTCTAAATTAGTCAATAAGTACTTTAATTAATATTGTAACAATATTGGCACAGCCCAGCAAAATCAAACTATTAATAATAATCACTTATTAATGATTAAAATAAGAACATTGTACAAATAACAACAGTCATTATTTTTCAATAGCTAATAGTTGCTATCATGTTGCAGGTGCTGGCTAATGCTTTAAAGGCACCAATTTAGTGATACCCTTATCAGGTGGCATAGCTCTTATTATTGAACAGATAAGGGAGATCACAAAAGACAGAAGCTAGGAGTGGAGAACCAGCATGTGCATCAGTGACACTAACCCCAGAGAATAAAGTCAAAGCCACAGCCTGTCTATAACGACTCTTATTCATATATTTCAGACTGCTCTTATTTAACTAGATTGATTGTGGCTATCATGTAGGGGAGGGAAGGGAGAGTCATTCCCGTAGATTCTTATTTGTAATGGACCTCTGTTAGAAAAGTCAGAGAAACAAGAAAAACAGAAGATCAGCAACACATATATGTCATATATACATGGGAGACTCCCAGGGAATGAATAGGTCTCAGTGAAGTACATCTCAATGAATTCCATGTTATCCATCTTCAGAAAGAAAGAGGAAGGAAGGAAGGAAGGAAGGAAGGAAGGAAGGAAGGAAGGAAGGAAGGAAGGAAAGAAGGAAGGAAGGAAGGAACGAAGGAAGAGATGGAGGGAGGGAGGGAGGTGTAGCAGACAGCTTCAGGTTCACTGAGATGAACTTCCAGACCAGGCACAGTTATGGAGGAAGGAATATTTATTGAAGCTTACAGATCCAGGGGAAGTTTCATAATGGCAGAAGAAGCTGGCCTGCCTTCACAGACCCAAGCAGAGAGAGAGAGAAGCACAAGCCAAAAAGGTCAAAAGCCATAGCACATTTCAGGAACTCTAGCTAGGCACACTTTGCATATCTTTAGATTGAAATCTGAAACCCACCACCACATCTTAAGATCCACCCAGTGACACTGCCTCTAGCCAGGTGGCTAGAGATGCAAACTACAAACAAATAAACAACTGAATATATTGGGGGCCATCTATTCTATTCAAACCACCACAGGAGGGGAGGAAGGAGAGAGGAAAGAAGGAAGGAAGGACAAGAAAGATGACAGACAGGGAGGGAGGAAGATAGAGAGAAAGGAAGAAAAAGAGAAAAAAAAAGAAAGAAAGAAAGTATAAATTTTCATAAAAATAACCGACAAAAGGCTGAGTTTCTCAAGGCCTGGACAGCAACTTAGAGAAGACAAATGAGTCCCAGACAAAGGCTTGATAGAATCATGTCTTAACAGTAATGTAGACTCCTCTGGTGCCATCTCTGGGCCAATAAGGGTCCAAAGCTGGCTTGGCAGTTAGCCTTTGTTTTTCCTGGTAGAAAGGTGGGGGAAGTAGATACCTTTTACCTTTGTCAAACTGTGCCCAGCTTCTGGGCAAACAGGACACAGAGCTTACCAGCATTGACTTCTTAACCATCCTTCATATCCAAGGAATGGCATGTTGTGGTTCTACAACCATATAGATATAGCTAAAATGCCCTTTCTTAAAGTCTGAGATGTGAGATCATAAATTTTACCACAGAGTAGGCTCAGTGATGTTTAAAGAAATGTTAAAATGCTATTGTCTGAGTTTTTAACAGATAGGAAAATACAGCTGTAGTTATTGAAACAGCAAAGGACAAACATTTCCAGTGTAGTGTGAGACCTCAACTTTTTGTTAAAAAGAAAAAAAACAACAGAAAAATACCTAGAAGGAAATAATTAAAAATCTCTATAACCGGCTGAGGGTGATGGCACACTCCTTTAATCCCAGCACTTTGGAAGGCAGAAGTAGGAGGACTGTTGTGAGTTTGAAGCAAGCCTGAGACTACAGAGTGAGCTCCCAGTCAGCATGGGCTAGAGTGAGACCCTACTTCAAAAAAAAAAAATCTGTATAACCTTTGAAAATTATTTAAATGCTCAACAATAATTGATTCTGGGTCAATTAAAATCATATATATATTATATATATTCTATTTTTTCCTCTTGTAAAGTTTTCTTTTCCCCTAATGAACTATATTATTTCTACGTCTTACAAAATAGAGTTTTTTGTTGTTTTACTTTTGTTTTCATAAAGCAAGTTAATCTTCCTATACAGTTGCTTGATTTTTGATCTGACATATGCGATATCAAGTATTAATGTCCCTCTTCTTATATGAGATAATTGAAATGGTCATTTGGACATTTAGCAGCAAAAGAGTATACATAGAAATAGACCATTCAGTCTTACTATAAAACATGCAACTATATAGGTGTGCAAAGTAGACAATTCAACCTTGCCCAGCTGAAAGCAAAAAACTCACTCCACTGAATTAACTGGAAACTCCATTAAATTGACCGAGGCTGAGTTCCTCCTCACTGTCAACCCTGAGAACTATGATCCTAGTGTTTTTAGATCACCAAACATGGTAAAGACTTGTCAGGCTGTCTTGGAGGACTTCATGCAATGTGATTTCTAGTCTATATTGGCAGGACCCATTCTCCTCAGACCCCAGAGTATAAATGCCGCTTCAGGCGCTAGGGAAGCATAATTCCTGCATAAGTCAGTATGACTAACCTGGAGAGTCTTGGATTCCTTTTCAGGCAGTCTTCAGATGCCTCACACAGAGATTATTATGGTTTGAAATACAACTTTAGAAAACTCCACCTTTGTTCAACTATCACTTCAGAGCAAAGTGAAACTTCTATCAAAATGGCCCCCTTTTTCTTCCTGTTCTTTGTAAGTTTTCCAACATTAAACATCAGTTTTAGAGTCATTTACAAAATAACTTATACCATTATCCTTAATGGCAGGGAATGTCAAATATGAGGAGACTTTAAGCTTTGCTTGTCAAGATGTGTCTAACAGATTTAACATACCATTCTCATGGGTGGACTGCTTCTGATCTAGCATTTCTAAAATTTAAGACACTTCATGGTTGAGACTCTGCAAATTACCTACCTGGATACAACCATTATGCTGATATTGTTGTAGGAAAGAAAAAAACAAGACAACAGTATTTCACACCTTAATTTATTCCTGTGAGAGCAACCTTGTAGTTCTATTTTGCAAATATGGATATATCACTGTGAAATCCATGTTTAGTTTCAAGTAAAAGTATAGGACCCAGGTGGGTTCCCAAGGAACTCAAGCCATTTCATGAACAAATTGTGATTAGGTTCTAAGCCAAGAGTGTTGCCACCATGACAGTTCATTGCAGACAAAAGGAGAGAGATGTCTCCTCACTCCAGAGCTACCCAGATGTGCCCAGAGCTCTGTGTAACTCCTTCATGATTAATTCAAGCAGGCCTTCAGAAACAATATGTTGGGTCAGAGCAGTGGTATCTTCAGCAAAAGATGGACCCAAAATATCACAGGGTGATGTGTGATGAATGCTGTGTGAGATGCTGTGGGGAATCACAGGATGATCTTTAACCTGGGCTTGACCCTTCAGAAGTACTCCTAGAAGCAGCAATGTTTTGTGTGTTTTAAAAGAAAACAGAGGGCTGAAGAGATGGATTAACCATTAAGGTGCTTGTCTGCAAAGCCAAAGGACCCAGATTCAATTCCTTAGGACCTATCTAAGCCAGATGCACAAGGTGGCACATGTATCTGGAGCTCATTTGCAGTGGCTGAAGGCCCTCGCACCCCCCATTCTTCTCTCTCTCAGTCTCTTTCTATCTGCCTCTTTCTCCCTCTCAAATAAATAAATAAAAATATTTTAAAAAATGGAGTGTGCAAATAACAAACAAAGAGCTGTCAGTACACTGTCACCAAGTTTTTGAGGGAGAAGAGGGCAAGAAGCAAGGCTATGAGGAAAGTAAGTTTGTGAAGGGCTTGTGGACTTCAGTGAGAACATGGGCTTGATAACACAGTGAATGCGAAGTTAGCCAAAATTCCAACAGAGACAATAGATTATGAGCACTTTCAGAAGAGTCCTCTGGCTGTTTGAGGGGCTCATACATGTAGAAATGGTGTCCTAAGAGGGAAGGAACACATTAGAGGGAGCCTATTGGTATAGCAACAGAAAGGAATATACAGACCAGAGAAAAATTTTAGAGGTCAAATTGAGGGATTTGATGACACATTAAGTACAAAATTGAGGTTTGAAGCTGAAGTTTCTAACTTAGATCGACTCAGTTAGGTTGATACAATTTGAATAAGGCTAATCAAAGACTCCATGCTCTCTTGAAATGTTTAAATTTGTTTGAAACCTTCTCAAATTCATAGTGTCATTTCAGTTGTACAATAGTTCTATGACATCTAACATTTGCGCAAACCTTTATAGAAAATTCCTTTGATTAATCTCATTAACTATAAATTTTGAGAGATTAATATGGCTAAGTATATTGGATTTGACTAAAATCACCTATTTGAATTTGGCCAAGGCAAGATGTGAACCAAGCCTCTATATTCCCCAGTCTTAAGCAGAAATCTTTTTTTTTTAAATTAATTAGAAACTTTGTTGAATGGAATAAATTATGTGTTGTCCCAATTCCACTGAGGGCCCTTCTCGTACCTTTGCACTGCATGCCCCCCCCCCATCTCTTTATCCTATTTTGCGTGAAAGAAATTAGACTTAGAAAGATTTCTCAGTCAGAGCTTTGGAGATCCAGAAAGAAATCTCAAGAGCTTCTAATGAGGAAGAGGCAACCCACACAGCAGCGGAGTGAACAAAGCGGACTTGACCTGGCCTTCCAGCGGTCAGGTCAGCATTTGTATGAGTAAAACTCATCTCTGCTACCAGCTGACAGAAGCCATGAATGGCAGTCACAGCGGCACCCTGCATGCCTCAAGTCTCATCTGTTCTGAGGGTCCTGGGTACTGATCAGTCTGGTTGAAGATTTTCATACTGTCTGTCCAGTTCTTTGTCTCGCAACTATGAAAAATTAGGCACAGGTAAGTTGAGGAGTGAGTAAGTAGGGCAAAGATTTATTGATTCAAAGGAGAGAGGGTTTAGCTGTTAAGGCACTTGCCTGCAAAGACAATGAACCCAGGTTCAATTCCCCAGGACTCACATAAGCCAGATGCACAACATGGCGTATGTGTCTGGAGTTCATTTTCGGTGGCTAGGGGCCCTGGTGCTCCCATTCTCCCTCTCTATGTATCTCTCTCTCATAAATAAAAATTTAAAAGTGTGGGCTTTTGTTGCTGATGTTTGTTTGTTTGTTTTAAGGTAGAAAAGTCCTAAAGTATCAGGGCAAGCATACTTAGGATTCAGCGGGCATCTAAGAAGAGAAAGTTAAAAAAAAAAAAAAAAGACTTATGCTTTTTGAGTTAGAGCTCAGAGAAGCAGACAGACTCAAAGAGTTAAAAACTGTGTGTGTGTGTGGGGGGGGGTTACAGTACATTATTTTATTAAGGGCATAGCTATTCATCCCACTTCCTTAGCACCTTTAGGAGAAGAGTACTTGAGATCATGTGAGGGCTTGACGGATTCTACTGGGTTAACACCTGAGAGAGGAACTTAGTCTCCACCCTGGCCCTGAGGGCTTTGTTCCCCTGGTCTCAAGAAAGTGGCTCTTCCCTTTCAGGGGGTATTTTCAATCCTATGGAGGAGTTGTGATGTTTCCCATTCTCATGTTTCCAGGGAAACAGGAGGTGGGGGTCCATCCTTCAATGATCTCCAAGTCTAATGCCTGCCTACCTACTACAATATCATACTCAAAATCTGTTCCCAGGCAATCTCATGGGAACCAGTGGATTTGTTGATGAGGTTGGGTGAGTGTATCTATGCAGAGGCCGTGGAAATACGCCTGCTGCGTTTGAAAGTGGGAAGTGCAGCTGCTCATCCATGATTAAAACAACAAAGAATGTCAACATCAGGGATCACAGAAAACAGCCAGTAGAAGGCCCCACAAACTGGAAGTTCTCTACTAAAAGTAGTAGAGTTACTTTGCAATCATAAGTCATTTGGAACTTTTTATTTCAAGTCAGGGTCTTGCTATGTAGCCCAGGCTGACCTCAAACCTCCTGCCTCCATCTCCAAGTGCTGGGATTATGCGCATGAACCACCTCACCCAGCTGTAGCTCTTTTCTATCCATGCTGGTGACTGGGAAGCAGCAAGACACCCGTCTTAGAAGAGATGACATTTGTAGACAGGAATAGAGTTTTTATCTGAGGGGATAATCACTAGGAGCCAAGGAGGCAACAGTTTCATGATGCCTAGAGAAAATAGCTCTTTGTGATTAAAACTCCCTTCTCTATTGTTTCTTTTTAAGGCAACTTAGACATCTTACAGAGTCTATAATTACTAAAGTGCCCCAGAGATCAACTCTCACTTGTGGCTAACTCTCTTAGCAAAGTTTGTCAAATACCTTAATAATGCAGGTCCTCAGACATATAATGGCATAGACCTCATCCCTCATCCCTCTGCAAGAGTTGATCATCTGCCTCCCTGCCTGTCTTGGAGACACTTTTGCATGATGCTTTGTCACTAGAACTATGAATGGATGATCTACTAATTGTAAAATAGATGAGTTAATACTGCTTTTTTTTTTTTTTTTTTTTTTTGAGATAGGGTCTCACTCTGGTCTAGGCTGACTTGGAATTCACTATGTAGTCTCAGGGTGGCCTTGAACTCATGGCACTCCTCCTACCTCTGCCTCTCGAGTGCTGGGATTAAAGGTATGCGCCACCACGCCTGGCTTCCTTAGTACTGCTTTAAAAAAAAAAAAATTTTTTTTTTGGCTCTTTCCCATCAAGGTAGCCATTCTATTAAGACCAGTTAAAATGATCATGATAATCTCTGAAAACACCTTTGATTTTTTTTTTTTAACTTCTAGGCATTAAGCAGATCCACACCTCAGTTTTGTTTTCATAGAGATAATTTTTTTCTGATGAACACAATTACAAATATTTTTAAATAAAATATGTACACTGAAATTATTTCCTTTGTCAAAATAAGTTGGATTGACTGAATTCAAAACATCATAGGGATTTTCTAGTCTTATAAAAAAATGGAGAATGAATAGGTGGTTACCATAGTGACCACATCACCACATCTGATTACAGTAACAACAGACAAGACAGGGAAATAGTGCCCTGTGAAACTGAATTCCAACAACGATCAATAGTTGAGGGGGAAATTAAAATGTCTTATCAGGAGGTCAATCAACCCAGGAATAGCAATATGTGCACCCTGACTTCAGAAAGTACATAAACTGTACAAGTCTAAGCAACAGCCCTGTATAATGCATAGTGGGAAAGTGCCTTTGGAAAGGAATAAAAACCATTCTGATTTCCAAATTTTATTTACATTGAGCTATCCAGAAAAGTCTGAAACAATTAGCATTAGATTCCCTAGTTCAAGATAAATGAAGAGAGGGATTAATTTCACAGATTGAAGGGTTCTAATTTTGTGACCTGGTTTGACCATACAAAACAAAGGAAATGAGTGAAATTCCACTTCCTGCCACTTTCTTTTTTTTTGAAGAGTCTTCTCACTTAAAGCCGAACTAAGTCAGCATTTCCTGGCCTGGGCAGCTAGCAGATTCCCATCTACCAGCTGAAGAATCCTCACTAGCCCAAGAAGGATTTGTTGGCTCTCTTCTGCATTTTAAAAGAAACTCCCAGACTCACACATCAGTGCTGGAATTTCAAAATACCCAACAGCTAAGTGGAAGGTAGGATGGTATATGGGGGTAAGATAACCTCCTCACTCCCTTCAAGGGGTTTCTCCAACCAGCTACACTTCTGCTCTTCTAAAGCTAGCACTTTTTTTTTTTTTAATAGCAGAAAAGAAAGGAGGCAATCCACATCTGGAAAGTGATTTGTTATGTTGAAAAGAGTGGAAAGGGGAAAAACATGGCTATTTCTGAGATTGGTCCCATTGTGTTGCAAAGCATCTCAAACTAGCTCTGCCACTAAATTGGGAAGGTAGCCCCACCTGCTTGACTCTGAGGCCTTGGCTACCACTCAAGAGAGTCAGGTGTGTGCAGGCCAGGAGGTGGATACCCGCCCCTGCAACTGCTCCAGGAGGCAAAGCAAAGGAACTGATTTGTGCAGCAGCTGTCAGCTATGCCGAAACCCTCTGGAAACTGGCTGAGGTGCTGCGGTGAGACCCAGGCTGCTTTTCTCAGACCATTGCTCTTGACACGTTGGGGGAATTATGTCCAGTAAACTACACAGAGGACCGCAGCTCTGCCCCGATTCCTTCCTAGAACAGCAGCTCCTGCGGGCGCTCAGCACTCACTGCTTGCTGGTGTCTGCAGCTCTGCGCTCAGGGCTGTTGCTTTTCGTGTTCTGAGGAAGCAACAGTCAGTGAAGTTTTCTCCTTCTCCACTTCAGAGCGGCCCCCAGACCACAGTCTGTAAGTTTACTTCACCAGAAACCTCTTTATAGTAAGTCTGTCTCGCCTAAGCTGCTGCTTTGGGGCGTGCGTGTGTGTCTGTGAGAGAGAGTGTGTGATGTGTGTTCAAGAATGTAAAATCCTTGCAGCAAATTTAAATAGATTCCAGAAATGCTTAAACCTATACTGATTTCAGAGCAGATGTTTGATGCATACAAGCCCTGTTCAAATAGGAGCCAGAGCGTTGGAGGACGGGCTAGTGCTCATATCCAGGAAGCAGGCTGGTCTGAGAGAACCGGATAGACTTGAATGCTGAATATTGCTTTCACCAGGCATAAGCATATGCAACCTTGAGAAACCACGGAACCTGGTGTCTTCAGTTTTGTCATCTGTCAAATAGGAATGGCATTAGCTGCTCTGTATGGATGTTTAAAAACTGTAGTTAATATCTGGAAAGTTAGACTCTAAGATATTCCAGAGGGCATGGTTACCTTATATAGGGATAGTTAAGTGTCTACAAAAGGCAATTGATGAACAATTCTAGCTTAGTTAGGAAGCTATCTCAGGTTACTTCACTTGAGTTCAAATCCAACGCCTCTTGTTCTGAACTTCCACATGTGTGAAATGATGATCCATGTGGTAGATTTGTGAAGATCAAAAAGGAATTCCTTTGTATGATATAAAGCCCTCAGCATTAGGCCTAGCCAAGGAATATTCAATAGAAGTTTGCAGTGGCTACTGTGATATAGGAGTGTGCAGTGGGCCTTTCTGGACGACATTTATCTCAGTTATTAACTGGGAGGTTGCACAAGTTGAGTCCTGAGACATCTACCTCTTCCCAGCTGTTTCTAAGTGTATCCATATGCCTATCGCCTCACTGAATGTCTTCCTTGGTAAGGGAGGTAAATAAAAAACTCCAACATGTTTTAAGATGGGGAAATAATGATATATAATATGGTTAGAATACTACACATGTTGGACTTAAGATATAACCTGTTCATAAGACCAGATGTGAATTCTATATGCTTCCATGCATGACTGTTATTTCCTGACAGCGTCAAAGGCTGCTTCACATTTCCATTTCCATGGCTTTGAGGATTTAGAGATTAGGATCCCAGTATTCTGTACTGGATTTAACAAACTATTCACACAAGTTGGTTGAGAGTGGCATTATTTCTGAGAAGGAGCGGTAACCTGTAACTCTACATTCTAATGGCAATTCATATGCATCTGGCATTACATCAGCAGCTGGCAACAGCAGTTTAAGAAGCAGCCCAGAGTCTCTCCTCACCCTGGCCCTGGGGTGAAAGAGTAGAATGGCTGGACTGGAGAGCCGATTTTCCACAGGCCTGGGGGAGCTTGCCCCGACAGTACTTCTTTCTTCTCTCTATAGGCTTGCTATCAAGTTACTTCTCCCAGCTCCTTGACAACCTGTATAGAAGCTCTAAGCCAGCACCGTCTTTAATACAATTAATCCCAGGTGTTTAGAATTAACTTGTCAGACGACCATGAGGGCAGGGACTGTGTCTTCTCAAACTTGGCACTTAAAACGGGTGGTGCTTGGTAGTTTGAGACCATGAAAATGACATTATAATTATCAGTTGGCAATTCTCTGATTGTTCTATGACCTTCCCAGCCTCCCCCCCCCCCAAAAAAAAAACATTAAAAGCTGTTGGCAGGTTTTTGTTTTTTGTTTTTTGTTTTTGGTTTTTCGAGGTAGTTTTAAATGTATAGGGAAATAGAAAAAAAATTGTAAGATGGCTCCTCATTTAGTATGTTGCTTAAAATAATAGAAACATTGATTTTAATATATCTTATTCTTTAAAAAAATAATTTAAATAGTGTTTACCTTTTTCTTGCAGTTGGCCATATGCTGAAGAGGCACCCTTTCTATACCTTAGTGAATTGTCATACTTTCTTCTAAGTTTGGTTCTGTTTTTAACCCTTTATAGTTTATACTTTCAGTGTTCTGAATCACCTAAAGAGTTCCGTTAATGCGAGGAGGGTCCCTTGGGACACTGAGATCCTTTTCATCCTAACTGCTTTCTTCATTCATGCTCATGCGTTTTTTGTTGACAGCTTTTCTGGATGTATTTCTGGAATTTCTCAAAAGGTGACAATGTCGACATTCCTATGGTCAACTACACCTTCTCTTACTCATGGTTCTATTTGAATTTCACTTGCAGCATTACCACTTTTTTGTTTCTCAGAGGCACTTCCAACTCTGTTAGCATTCCCTCCTTAGGGAATTCATTTTCATAAAATGTCATTGTTGAGACAAAGGGAAAATGGTTTGCAGACGGTATGCAAACTGAATAATGAGCTTCTCAGTAACTAGTCATCAACAGACCTGGGAACAATTGTAGACTGTGATACACACATGTTTTTAGGTAGTAACTGCTGAACCAAGAGCTACTAGCAAGTTTGTGCTTTATGTAGTCACTCAAGGTTAATAAACTTTTGTAGCTGAAATTTGAAACATATTGTAGGAGAACTGATGTTGCTTCATTTAACTATGATAATGGAGATCCATGCGAAGCAAAACACATGGACAGTTGCTCAAAAATAAATATCTGCTAAGTGAATGAATTTTTCATTCATACCGATCTGAGATTTAGTCTAACACTTTGCTGCTATTATCTCCCTTGCTTTCTGTTCATAGAAGGTGTTCAAAAGATGTGATAAATGCATGTCTTTGGAAATTTGGCTTTGAACAAGTCCCTAACCTCGGAGACTCCTTTCATGTGATAATGGCCTACTTTCTTCCTTATCTGAGTTGTCCCTTCCTCCATGCTCAGCAGTCTACCTCTAAAAGCAATTAATCAAAATGATAACTTTACACAGATGCCCTGAAGTTTTATAGGCCTCCAGGCAGGTGGGCTTCTGTCTGTGGTGAGAAGGTCAGCATTTGGTAGAGGAGGCTGTTTAAGCACTGCCTCTAGCAGGAACACTACAGCCCAGAGGGCCTCAGAAAAGAAGGGTTGAAGCTAGACAAACTTCCCTGACCTTCCTTTCTCACCGTTCTAAACTCAACTTCAGTTAAAAAAGAGAAAAGTTTTAGATGGATAATCAGGGTCTCACAAAGATAATCCTAAATTTCACTCAGTCTTTATTCTCAGGGAGCTTCTATTCCAAGATGGGTGACAAATCCTGAGGCAAAGATGCAGCTACCGGGGAACCGGGGAACCGTGGAGGCAGAGGGTAGGAGCTGCCATTCCTAGCTCTGTGAGCTTTCCTAAGTTATTTACCTTCCTCTCTATTGAACCTAAGAGGCACCAAAACATGTTTATGTTGAGGGATTGTCATGATTATCCCCCTGGGGCTTCTGAGAGGCTTGAACAAGATGAAGAATGCAGCACATGTGAAGCAATACCTTACATACACAATGCTTGAGAAGCAAAAAAGATTTTACCTAGTTATATAGAATTCAGGTAGCTGTCATTCTTTGTTACTTAGTAATGCATTGTATGTACTTAGAAGCATTCATAATATCAACAAAAAAGATGCAACTTTTTTTTGCAATTACAGAAACTGTATCAATCATTTCTTTTTAAAAAAATGTTTTATTTTTCTTTATTTATTTGAGAGACAGAAATAGGGGAAGAGAGAGAGATAATGGGTGCACCAGGGCCGCCAGCTGCTGCAAATGAACTCCAGATGTGTGTGCTCCCTGGTGCATCTGGCTTACATGGGTCCTGGGGAATCGAACCTGAGTCCTTTGGCTTTGCGGGCAAGCGCCTTAAACACTAAGCCATTTCTCCAGCCCTCAATCATTTCTTATAAGCGACATCAGAGACTGTGCAGATGTACAACCATGTAACTAACTTGCGTTATGAACCCACGAGAACCTGCTTTAAAGTTACATGCCAATCCAGGACCCCCATTCCATATCAGGCAAGGTTGGTGGCTACTGAAAATACCACCAGGAAAATACAGCTTGATGGTGCTTTCTTGGAATCTCAGCACTCAGGGCAAAGGCAAGAGGATCAGAAACTCAAGGTCATGCTCTACCACATGAGACTCTCTCTCAAAAAAAAACCAAAACGGATGAAAATGCCATCAGAACAAGGCTATCTAAAGACACATTTGGTAGTGTGTCAACTGTACAAAATCAAACCAAAAAAACCAGGGGTAGGCACTGTATATTTTTGGTGCAGTGTTAGATGCATGATAGAAGGAAAATATCCGTGCTAGAACCAACAATTTCACCTTTATCCTCATTCATCCTTTTTGTTTCCTTCCTTTATGATCTCTGAGCCCCACCTCATCCTTGTTTTGCTGCATCAGGGTTTCCTTGAGCCTTGGAGGCAGTGGTAGTCCTTTCATATTGTTCCACCAGCCTCGCAGCCTTCAGTTCGGTGGTAGCTTGTCTGCTGCAGCAGTGCTATTCTACACTGTGCTAGATCACCAGTGGATACCTGGAATGGTCTCCTTCAGTGTGGGGCAATGCTCAGGGAAGAACAAGAAGGAAGCACAAGGACTCCTCTTTCTTCATTTCCCTTTTAGAGGGGACATAGATTTTCTTTTCTTTATTTTTTTAAAATTTTTTTATTTATTTACTTAATTTTAGAGAGACGGAGACAGAGAGAGAAACAGGGAGAACTGACACACCAGGGCCTCAACTACTGCAACCAAACTCCAGATGCTTGCACCACCTAGTGGGCATGTGCAACTTTGTCCCTGCCTCACCTTTGTGCATCTGGCTTACATGGGATCTGGAGAGTTGAACATGGGTTCTTAGGCTTCCCAGGCAAGTGCCTTAACTGCTAAGCCATCTCTCCAACCCCTTTTCTTTAAATTTGAATTAATTAGTTGTGTGTGTGTGTGTGTGTGTGTGTCCACAGTATGCATGTCAAGGTCAGAGGAGAACTTTGGGGTCATTCCTTGCATTCTACCTCTTTGGAGGCTGCTTGTCTCATTGTTCACTCCATTTTCAAGCTTGGGGAAATTCGCCTATCTCCACTTCCCTTCTTGTTTTATGTGCACCGGAATTACAGAAACCCACCATAGCTTTTATAATGATATTCAAGCCAAGATACTAAGAGTTGTGTGATAAGTTCTTTATTCACTGAGCCAACCTCCAGCCAGGATATAGGTTTTCATCTAACCTTCTAATAAGCTTTGACTGCCATTGTCATGCTTCAGATTTTCTTTTATTTTTTCTCTCGTAAGCAGATGTGATTTTTATCTTGAGTACTCCATAGAAAACTCTGAAAAGTTATTTTAAGGTGCTGTTTTTGTACTTGTGACAAGTTTGCACAAAATGTGCAGAAGATGTCAGTTTGCCTCTTGGTTCCTTGGGATCTCCTTTGCCCGTGTTTCATTGCTTTTTCTCAGAGAGCCCATCAGGCTCTCACTTGTCCCAGCGTGCTCTCTCTCTCTCTCTCACTCACTCTCTTGCTCACTGCAGGATGTCATGACAATCTTTTCACTAAGCTTATTTACACAGTATAGAGTTGTAGAGTCAGAGTATATATAGTATATGATGGAGCTTGAGAGAAGTGGCCCAGCCAGTCTGTGGGGGACTCGACTCCTTATGGACGTCATCAGATGACTAAGAATCAGCATTATATTTGGATTCTGTGGAGTCTGCCCAAATGCTATTGCACTACCTCCCTTTGATGGGTAGGTGCAAAGGAGTTTTCATAGCTGTCAGAATCAAAACACTAAGGACACTTGGTGGCCAGACCCCTCTTGTTTCTCTGCTAATAGATGCCTCCTAAACTGACATCTATTACAATGTGTCCCTACTTAGGTGTGCATGTATGTAAAGGCTTTTTGTGAAAGCAACCTAAAAGTCTTTGTGACTAACAGTCAGTTTCTGTTGCTGTGATAAACTACCTCAGAAATTTAACTGAAAGGAGAAAAGGTTCATTTAGTCTCACAGTTAGAGCTTTCATTCCATAATCACTTGGCTCTATTTTCTCTGGGTCTGTGAAGAGTCAAACATTGTGGTAGGAGAAAGCTGACCTAGAAGCAGAGGAAGGGCCTGGGGTCAAGATATACCCTTCAAAGTCACAGCCCCATAGCCTATTTTTGCCCATGAAGCCTCCACTTCTGTTAATCCATTCAGCTCCCTCAAGCCCCAGTCACCTCTCACTAGTGCCATTCACTGGGAAAAAAATAGTTCAACACCGAGCCTTTTGGGAGATGCTTCAAATCCAAACCATAATAACTGCTGTGTGGGCCACAATTCTCTGTATCAGAAATGCGGGTCCTGGGGTTTGCAGAACCTGCCAATGTGACTTTGATCCTCCCCAGCACTCATGTCAAACCAGACACAAAGTGGTGCTTGTATCTGTGATCCTCATGTGCCTACAGCAGTGGGAGACACAGCCAGGAGAGCCAGAAGCTCAAGAGCCTCCTCTTCTGGCATTCATTTTTGGTGGGAAGAGACCCTGTGTCAAAGAAGGGAGAAAAAGAGGATGGACACCTTGAGATTGTCCATGATGTCTACCCACATGCTGTGGTGTAAGTGCACCCATCTCCTCTGACACAAATTAATTAATTAATTTTAAAGAATGCAAAGCTTCCTAGGAATCCTGATTTCATAGGTCTGAGGCAGAGTTGAGGCACCTGCCTTGTATGTTTCCTAGGGGAAGTACAGGCCAGGCTAAGAGCTGCTGCTCTGATGCCTGTAGGTGCCAGAGTCTAAGACCAAATCTGGACAGTAATGTGACCTTCACTCTCCTAGAGACTGGCTTGGCCTTAAAGGTGTAAGTTCCAGAACGTGGGGTACTTAACACCTGCATGCACACGGTTAACTTGCCATCACACCTTTCCTCCCAATTCACAGTTGTGATATTACTTACTCTCATAAACAGCAAAGTAGTCATTTGAAAATTTAACCCTCCCTAGTTCCTGTGCTAAGTATTTTACATGTGTCTGACAAACTCCTAGTGGCCATAGAAGCTCAGTTCTAAGACTAGCCACTCAGAGTGAGTGGTGTCCTTCCAGCTGTGCCCCTAGAGCACTCTCAGAGTTTAATGTGGTTGACTGTAACTTACTGTTTATGATCTGTCTGTCTGTCCTCCATAAGGTATGTGCTACATTTGTCATGTAATCCCTTGAACAAGGCTATGAATACCAGAGGGAGTGGGAGAATGTGGAGGAGGGCAAGCTCATCTACACTTCCAAAGGAACATCTAGACATAGATGATTCCTTTAACAATGGATCAGTGAACCATATAAACCATTATCTATATAGTCTATTATGTGCTGTTACACATAATAACCCAACATCATACCTAGTTCCCAGAGCACCCCAAACCATGGGCAGAAAGGTTGTCTAACTTTGTGTTTAGCATACAGACCATGCTTCCATATTACCATATCCTGGGCTTAACTCTGCTACCAGAATTCTCTTGTATCATCCCTGTGAGTGGTGCTTCACCAAGGACATGCAGCCACACAGCGGCACTGGGGTTTTTGTGGTTTCCTTCTGTTTTCACAGGCAGACACTGTAATCAGCTGTCATGATAGCTATAATCAATTAGCTTACGGGGTGTTTTTCCCCATCTGCTCTAATTGAATAGTTGAATTTGTTTGTAGTTTTGCTTTCCTCACATTCCCTGAGTGTGACTTTGGAGCCATGACTAAGCTCCTGTAAAACCTTTAGCTGCTCTTTTTTTTTTTTTTTTTTTTTTTGGTCCAGCAGCCTCTTAGGAGGTGGTCATAACCCATTCAGCTACAGACAGACTTGCATCACACATCTGGGAGACCTGTCTCACTTGAAAACTACACTTAAGTGGGCCTTCTAGTGCTACAGTGAAAACCAAAGTAAAATCATCTCGACGATGAGTTAATTACATTTATAATGGCAGTGCAGTGCCTTTACTCAGTTTGTGTTGGTAGTGCTGTTGGGAGAGAGCTGTGATCAAACTGTGACCCTGTGTGGCTTCATGGGAAAACTTGAGGACTTTCTATGTTGAGCGAGCTCTGTGTAACGAAAGAAGCTTGAGTGGAGTGTGAAGTTAATAGAATCCAGAGAGTAGAAGTGGCAGCCAATAGGAAATACTGAAGTTTCTTTTGAGGCTAAGAATTCTTTTCAACAAGGCAGGCATGTTTCACTGGAAGAGTATTTACGAGCAAACATCTCAGTAATTAAAAAAAAATAGATTTGGACATGTGTGGGTATGTATGTGCCAGGGTCTCGTGCCACTGCAAACACAGAAGATGTATGCACCTTTTTATTTTATATTTTTTTTGCATATGGCTTTTTGTGGGTGCTAGAGAACTGAACACAGGTTGGCCGGCTTTGCAAGCAAGTGCCTTTAACCTCTGAGCCATTTCTCCAGGTCCTCAGTAATGTTTTCTTTGCTGTTGTTCACATGTTTGTGTATTCTATGTGCCTGCAAATTCTGGGTCCTAAATTAGGGACAGAAAGAAAAGTGAGAATGAGCCCCTGTTCTCTAGAGGCTAAACTCCAGTAGAAGAAAATAGGCTTATACAGATTTTTTTCTTTTAAAGAAAAGCAATAGCACATTCAAGATAACATGAGAGAAATCTACAGTAGGGTAAAAGAAGTGGAATTAGAGAGAAAAAAAAATCCATTTTCCAAATGCTCTGGTATCTGCTAAAAAGGAAGTCAATCCTTGATCCATCAGCATTCAAATTTCTACCTGCAAAATGAGTATAGCCAATGGCAGTGGACCAATTCTTTTTTTGTTTGTTTTGTTTTGTTTTTGTTTTTCTTTCGAGGTAGCGTCTCTCTCTATCCCAGGCTGACCTGGAATTCACTATGTAGTCTCAGGGTGACCATCCAACTCATTGTGATCCTCCTACCTCTGCCTCCTGAGTGCTGGGATTAAAGGCATGAGCCACCACACCGGGCTTGACCAATTCTTTTAAAGATACAGTTTGAAGAGCAAGTGGAAAGCACTTACAACAGTTTGTGCATGCATGAGCCTAGGTATTGTATAATGCTCATGAGAGACAAAAGTACAGTTAGCTCTTGCCATCATGGAAGATTGGCTCCACAGTCTCCACAGATACCCAAATATGCATGTGCTCACATTGCTTTTACAACATGGTGGTATGTCCTTATACCTGTGTAATCCTGCTGGGAGCTTCATTTTTTTGTTGTTATTGTTGTTTTGTTTTTTCCAGGTAGGGTCTCACTCTATCCCAGGCTGACCTGGAATTCACTAAGTAGTTTCAGAGTGGACAAGAACTCACAACAGTCCTATTTCTGCTTCCTAAGTGCCTGGGATTAAAGGTGTGTGCCACTATGCCCGGCTTCATTTTGTTTTTATTATCACGGAGTGTACATAGAAGTGTGATATTTCAGCATGAGCCAACAGTGCCCACTGATTGATTCCAGCCTCTTTGTATTCACCCTTTCCCTGACCAGTCACAGCTACCAGAAATCACTGTTCTACATTTGGATTCACATCTGTACCTTCCACATATGAAAGAGAACACATGGCAATTGTCTGTGCGAGTGTATGTGACTTTTTTCCCTTAACATACTATCCTCTATTTCTATCCATTTACCTGTGAATGACAGAATTCATTCTTTATGGCTAAATTGTATTCCTCTGTGTGTATCACATTTTCTTTTTCCATTCATCTGTTAAGTACCTTGGTTCCAGAGCTTCTCTCTTGCTAATAGAGCTGCAGTAACAATAGACACATGGGTATCTCTTTACTATCTCTTCATTTGTGTTGGATGTATACACAGAAGTGATATGTATGATATATTTTTTTTGTTTTTTGAGAAACATCCACACTTTTCTCCTATACACTTCTAAACAATTTCTAGATTACTTAATAATGCCCGATACAATATAAATACTATGTAGATATTTGGTATGCTATCTTCTTTAGGGAAAAATAACAAGGAAAATTTTTGTGCATGTTATTTGCAATTTTCATTTTTCCTAATGTGTTCAATGCAAATTTGGTTTAACTCATGGATATACAATCCATAGAGATATAGGCTGACTATAAATCTAACAGTACTCACTCAGCTTTAGATTAATTTTATCACCAGTTCCATTTAAAACTTACCCAGAGATACTCAAGTTCTTATAAAAAATGCAAAGCCCCATCTCTTTTTCTTTTCTGTTTAAATATTTTATTTTTATTTACTTATTTATTTGAGAAAGAGAAAGAGAGAGAATAGGCATGCCTGGGCCTCCAGCCACTGCAAACAAACTCCAGAGGCATGCACCCCCCTTGTGCATCTGGCTAACGTGGGTCCTGGGGAACTGAACTTGGCTCCTTTGGCTTAGCAGGCAAACACTTTAACAGCTAAGCCATCCCTCTAGCCCCTCATCTCTTTTCCTTAATCCCTCCTGATAATAAACTGATACTAAACTGTTACTTTTAGTATTTGTATACTTACATTTGCATTGTATACTTAAATTTCTTCTTTGTTTTTTTAATTTTATGTATTTATTTATTTGAGAGAAAGAGACAGAGAGACATAGAGCAAGTAAATATAGATACACTATGGCCTCCTGCCACTGCAAAGGAATGCCAGATGCATGCTCTACTTGATGCATCTGGCTTTACATGGGTACTGGGGAATTGAACCCAAGTCATCAGGCTTTACAAGCATGCACCTTTAACTGCTAAGCCATCTATCCAGCCCTATTTCTTGTTTTTAACTATTGATTTTCTTAAGAACAAGTTGCTTAGTATATATGACTCTTAGTGGAAACACATGTCCTACGTGCATGGTGTTGAACTGAAGATGTTTTTTCATTCTCACTCCAACATCTTTCTTTCCTCCACATTCTTGATATTCAAGAGATCACTCACCCATCCAGTGCCCTGCTTAGAAGGTATTTGTTCTCAGCCAAGGCTCTCTTCATTCTTGTGTTTTCTCCAGGGTTAGCAAATGCTCCCTGTCCCAGTCAGAAAGCAGTGCAGTTGGGGCCACCAGGGTAGTTCCAACTGGTGTGCATGCCATTCTGAAGGAGAGCTTTTAAAAGAATGTCTTGGAATTTATTCCCTTCTCATTTTAAAAGCATATTTCCTAGTCAATATTAAACTCTACACTAAAGTTGAATGAACAAAACTATAACAAAATACATAAATCTATTTCATAGATCAATCTATTAAAATGGCCATATAGCCCCATGTTCTAGCCCAGCTTTCAAGGCCTTCCATTATCTGCTTTTCACCATCTTTTTACTCTGAATCCAGCTACTTATGTGAAGAGATGAATGTTACATTTAAATATTTTCTTCAACCTTCTGAAAAATACTGTCTCATGCCTATCTCCAAAAATGTTTCTCCTGATGTCTCATTTGCAAACTGCACCCATCCTTCAAATCTCAGGTTCTACCTCTTATAGTTTTAATTGAATTGGACTAGTAGTCTAACTTAAATTGGTTTTCTGAATTCCTCTACTGAGGTGTGGTGTGGCTTGCAGGAAAAATTTTGGAGTCTAGCTCTAGATTCAATTTTTTCCCTAAGGAGGAGACTTTTTAACTCTCTTTGGACAGTGTCCTTATCAGTAAGAAGACAGATAATATTTAAGGATTTGGGGGTTTTTTTTTGTTGTTGTTGTTGTTTTGTTTTATTTATTTATTTTTTTTTTTGTTGCTGTTGTTGTTGTTTGTTTTTTTGATTTGTCTTGTTTTGTTTGGTTTTTTGAGGTAGGGTCTCACTCTGGTCCAGGCTGACCTGGAATTCATTATGTAGTCTCAGGATGGCCTTGAACTCATGGTGATTCTCCTACCTCTGCCTCCCTAGTGCTGGGATTAAAGGCGTGGGCCACCACGCCCGGCTTGTTGTTTTTTTGAGGTAGGGTTTCCCTCTAGTCCAGGCTGACCTGGAATGCACTATGTAGTCTCAGGGTGGCCTTGAACTCATGGCGATCCTCCTGCCTCTGCCTCCTGAGTAAGATCAATATGGAAAAACATGAGATCATTATGTAAGTAGTCTGTTATCTTTTCCATTTTATATGTTCATTCAGTTTTCAATTAAAGAAAATATTTAATAAGCAAAGTTTCTGAAAGTGAGAATGTGTATATTCTATATCAGAACATCTCACATTAGAAATCCTGTCAACATTCAGCTGCTGATCTGGTAGCACAGGGAGGGGCTTGTACTTTTGTGATTTTTAAGATGCTTCAGAGGTAGCTGCTGCTCCTGCTGTCTTGCTATGAAGCAAGCCTCCAGCAAGCCCTTGGACAAAGGTTGGCACTGGAAGGGCCCTGGTGCTTATTTTGCTGTCTCTGAATCGTCTAGACATGGCATTTGTATGGTGACCTTCATCTTAGATCCAATTATTATTTTTTTTATTTTTTTGCCTACAATAGTTCTTCATAATTGCAAAACTTGGAAGCTGGGTACTTATCTTGGTCACAAAAAGATATTAGTCAGCCCTAGGTGTCAAGTACAATTACTTCAGAATAAATATAAAATTCGGCAGGAAACTTGCAGGACTCCCACAGGGTGAGCTTGATCTGTTCTGAATTTCCTGCTGCATGGTGACAGTGACATGACTCACGATGTCAAGTCACACATGGACGTCATTTCGTTACCTGGGAGGACCTCCTTTGGCGGTAAAGGATGCCGCAGAGGCATCTATAGGAGGAAAGGCTCAGGGAGGCTGGTCAATCTGTCTAAGCATCAGGAGTCACTGTCTCTACTGACCAGAGTGGGTAGAGTACCTGCATAAAGGATTCCTGTCCTTTTCAGCAGTTTATCACTGCTATTTCAGCCTTTGATGAGTTGTCATATACTTTGTCTATATTCTCCATGTGTACATAAGGCAAGAAAGAGAAAGAGGAAGAGAGAGAGAGAGAGCCTGATTTTGAATAGCATGCAGTATTTTGGGTCTTTACTTTTATTTTTATTTTTGCTAGAGTCTCACTCTAGCTTAGGTTAAACTGAAGCTCATTCTGTTAGCACCATGCTAGCCTCAAACTCACAGCAATCAGCCAACCTCAGCCTCCCAAGTACTGGAACTAAAGGTGGCTTTACATACAGTGTTTTGAATGTATATTATAAGAAGAAGTATACAAGGTTACTATTGAAAGCATGAACTTTACAGTGAGGCGAGCTGGTGGATCTGCAAGTCATGTCACCTAGTCTAAGCATCAAATGTTACATTTGTCAAAAGGAACCAGTGAACAAGGGAGACAGTCCCAGTTACATGTGCAGTGTAGACCTTGGCATACAGATCATGTTCCCTAAGTATTAGTTATGTTTATTAGTATTACAAATGATGATTATTAGCATTTTAATACTTTATTATCTAATTATATATATTTTAAATTGGTTTTGGTTTTGGTTTCAGTGCAGGGATACATTTTTAGTTTTGTTTCTGGAATATATTGGTATAAACTGACATGATAAAGCCTCAGGGTTCTTAGATACAAGACTTAGCTCTGGGTGTCCTCCATGTCCTACTAACTCCATGAGTGTCCCTGTACCACTTACAAGCTCTGATTACACCACCAGCATCTACACATAGGAGTATGCTACATGACTGTGAACTGTGTTAGCCTCTGATGGCCCTTTCTCCCCCACCAGTGCCCCTTATCTATGTTCCTAAGATTACCTGTCTTCAACCTACTATGTGATGATGAAATTATTAGCTGCGTGGTCTTGAGCACATGAAAAGCACCTTGTGAGCCTATGTTAATTCTCTGCTGGTTTTGCATGTGTTAAACTGAGTAGTTCATATGACATAGAGCCATTTCTTATTCTTCTCTCATTTGCTTTCCCAAGTCCAGTTTTCATCCTGAGATTCTTTTCTTGAAACCCCTTTTACCTAGTCACAACAGTGGTTGGTGAGGGTGTGGAGCAGGCAAGTCTAGGACAGTATGGGCAGCAAAAGGGTAAAACTAGAAGATGGGAAAAGAAAGCCTTAGCCTGAGTCTTGCACTCTCTATCATTGCAATGGCTTAGCTCCGAAACTTTTTTTTTCTCCTGCCAAGTGTCTAGGGAGTTTAAATGTCATTGTTACATTCCAAGCAATTTGGGAGAAATCCAATCTGCTCTGGAGGACCTGTGTATCAGTAGTTATTGAAGAGTCAAGGTTCATTTTTTGTAGCAGGGGCCAAGACAATTATGTAACCTGAATTTCTCTGCTGGAAGCATAACCTATAGATGTTTAGAGAGCTAAATTAAACTCCTGACTTGTATCTCAGCCACTAAATATCATGGACAGTCTAAAGAGTATTACCAACCCCAGGGTAGTAATTGTTATGATGCCCAATGAAAGACTGTCTTCATCTTCCAGCCAGTGTGATCCAAAAGTCTGCCCACATTAATTGGGCAGAAAGCTCACTAGCTGAGATTGAGTTGAACTTTACAATGCGGTTTGCTGCTTAATGAGCAATCTTCTTAAATATAAATGGCAAAATTTAGTGCTAGGTACCCTGATTTGAAAACATTTTTTTTTCTCTCAGGAAGTTTCTCTTATTGATAAAGAATTGCATGATATATATTGGGATGGTAGATGGAGCTAAGAGAAAGAATGCTATTGGTAACTACTGAAGAACTCATGCTTCAAGGAAAGAGGAGCCAGCATGATTGAACACATACCATATGCCAAGCATTCAGCTTATGTTTACCCAATAAAGTATTAGGTCAAGTCAGGGAAATGGGCACCAGCAAGAAGCCTCATATTAGGCATTATGAGAAAAAATAGAGCTAACAGCAAGTAATTCATCCAAGTTTACTTAATTAGCAAGTGGCAGAGCTGGTAGATGACTCCATCATGATCTTAAGAGAATGTCCACTATTCCCACGCAGCTTTGGGTATTGACTTTCTACCATTCAGTTTTTCCATCAGTATATTGTATCTTCGTCTTATCAAATAATGGTTCTAAAACAGATATTTACATCTTCTACTTCCAAGGTTATAAGAAAGTAGTACTCACTAAACAAGTGTCCTAAGAAAAGACATGGTCCAACAATAAGAACAATAAAAAAAGATATATTGCAAATTGAACCATTTTTGAGTAGGAAACACAGGTGATATGTAATTTGGTGATACATAGGTCAAATATTAAAGAAATTCATGATCATATTATCTTAAAAATAACTCCCAAATGTCTGGCCTTGCTTGGTGGCTCATACTTTCAAAGGTTACGTAGTTGTTTCTCTGTTGGCAGTCAGAACTCGAGTCACTGATACTTTCTCCTAATCAGATATTAGTTGGTAATTTACAGTGTTTCTCTTTGTGTTTTGCTTGTGAGCAACTGATGCCTGCCTAAACTAGATGTGGCTCATTGTTTCATTTGGTATACAACAGATATGTATGCAGCATCAGCTAGGTGCCAGGAATTGTATTCTAGTAGAGGTTTTGTGTTCTGCAGGTTTCCCTACATATTTCATAGTGCAACCCAAAGGTCTTTTGATCCAGTTTAGGAACCTCAAATGCAATATAAACACAGAAAAGTATAGAATTTCCAACAATACAGACAAGAGCTGATATTCATTACAAGTGTTCTATGGGCCAGGTACTAATAATGGGTGCTTTTACATGTATCTTGTAACCTTCACAACAGCCCTATGATGATGTTCTATTATCACCATGTCTTTTTACACATAAGGACACTGTGGCTTAAAAAGATCGTTACAGCTGAGCATGGTGGTGCCCAGCTTTAATCCCAGCACTCTCGGGAGGCAGAGGTAGGAGGTTGGCCAAGAGTTCAAGGCCAGCCTGAAACTCCATAGTGAATTCCAGGTCAGCCTGGGCTAGAGCAAGACCCTACCTTGAAAAACCAAAAAAAAAAAAAAAAAAAAAAAAAGATCATTATATCGTTTGCTGACAACCATATAACTCATAGTCATAAACCAGGCCCATCTAACATGAAGCCAACATTTTTATCCACTATGCTCTCCCTGCCTTTCAGAAGAGGCCTAACTTCCATTCTGTTAGGGTCAACAAAGGTTGATTAAACTTTGTGATGTTTGACGATAAGGAAGATTGGTTCTGGTTCTTGCTCTCAGGGACTGCTGAGTCACTTGGAGTAGACTGGTCATCCCATGGGAGGAGCATGCACCCAAGTAGTCTCCAAAGCACTGTATACTCACCGTATGTTGCACACTGCTAGGGAGTGCTTGTATGTGGCAGTTTCTTCTGCCTAGGAACTCATACACTGATCAAATACAGATTAAAAAAGGAGGAACTCCTGCTGATAAGTGTTCCTACCTCTGTTTTCACATTTAGGTAATGTTTGGGCACCTATAGGTCGGACAATAGGACCCCAAAGCCCTAGACTCTTGCCTCTTTGTTTCTGTCAGCCCTTTTCTGGTAACGTTAGAATATTTAGCCCCTTAGAAAGCTCTTTCATTGCATTAGAAATTAAAGTTAAAATATTAGCTACATCAGAGAGTTGATTTTTGAGGCTCAATCAAATTTCCATACATTTGCATAAATTTGTATGAGTTTGCATATATTTGCAACTCAATAAAAATTGATCACTGCTGTTATCATGCTTTGATGTAGCTTATAGGAATTTCAACTGTGGTGTCACAGCTTACATTCGGCGTTTGGTTGTATCTTTTCTGCCAAACTTAAATTCATCTGTTGCTGCCAAACTAACCCAAGGCATTATTGTGGCAACCAGCTTCATGCCTCTACCACCACACCTGTGGCTGCTGTTTATCCAGAAGTCCACTCACCTTTCTGGAATGCATAAAACTGGAAGTACAAGGGAGTTGGCACCTCATGTGGCAATTCTTGATAATTAGCAAGGGGAGAGAATGAACTGAAGGATAGAGGCTTTCCTCCTGTCCCTTGAATAAAAGGTTCTGAATTGCATTATGTGTACTCCTTAGAAGGTTCTGGATTGAATCCCAGTGCTCACAGCAGTGCACACCTCATTGACACATCTTATATTGCCTTTCTCTCCTTCCTTGTTCAGCATCCATGGTACCTCAAGCCTCTTCCCTAGGATCATTGCTCAAAATGACCTGGAACATGTGAACATCTGTATCAATTACTGCAGACCTTTAAACCAATCAAACTCTGTTTTCCAGAGGACTGCGGAAGTGGAGGTGAGGGGATCAGAAAGGAAGAGCAGAGATGTGCAGACTGAGAAATGAATGGCAGAGTCTTGCCGCCTCACATGTTAGATGCTTTTATAACATCACTACCAAATAGTCACTCAGCCACTGCTTTCATACAGCAGGGAATGTACTGTCACCAGTGCCATTTCTAGATCTCTGGTACCTAAAGTAACACCTGACAAATATTTTTAAAATGGATTTTAGGTGAAAATTTTGTTGGTTTTGAAAACAAAGTCAAGGCTGAAGAGATGGCTTAGCAGTTTAGGTGCTTGCCTGTGAAGCTTAAGGACTCTCGTTTGACTCTCCAGGTCCTAAACAAGCCAGACGCACAGGTAGTGCTCAAGGTCACACATGCGCACAAAGTAGTGCATGTATCTGGAGTTTGCAATGGCTAGAGGCCCTGGTGCACCAATGCATGTGCTCTCTCACTCTCTTTCTCTCACTCCCTCTCTTGCTCTCACTCTATCTCACAAAAAATAAAAATAAAATGTGTAAATGTAAAAAGCAGAGGTGGGACATAGGAGATGGCTGAGCAAGTAAGAGCACTTGCTGTGAAGTATGAGAGCCTGAGAGGACATGATTTGTCTCAAGTTGAAACACCAGCACCCATGTAAAAAGCCAGGATGGACCATGCACTCCTGTGACCTCAGTCTTGTGGGGAGAGGAGACCAGAGTATTGCTAAGGTTCACTGGTCAGCCAGACTGACGTGAAACTTTGTCGGCAACTACATGAAAAAGAGTTAGAGGAGGATCTCTAACATTCTCTTCAGGCCTCCATATACCTGTGCATGGGAGACATGCATCTTCATACACACACACATGCATACACTATACATACACACACCACTCCACACATACATGCAAAAAAGAAAACCTCTTTTAAGTTAAAATTTATGTGAGTTTGCACAATGGCTGGAAATAACCTTCCTTCACGTTGCATGCATTAGACATAATTTTCCAAGGACCACAGAGATTAAGTTTTCACAGGCTTTTTGAATTTATTTATTTTTTCACAAAGAAAATTAATTGCTAGGAGGTCTGCAAATCTTTTAATTGCACATTAAAAAAATAAACTAATGAGTAGGTGAGTAGGAACTATGAATTCTACCTTGTTTAATTATGGCTTTTTTCCCTGAGAAATTGCATTAAGAAGATTGGTGGTATGGAGAGTAAATTTGGGTTTAGAAGGTCATGAGGGGCTGGAGAAATTGCTTAGCTGTTAAGGCACTTGCCTAGAAAGCCTAAGGACCCAGGTTTGATTCCCCAGGACCCATGTAATAAGCCAGATGCACAAGGTGGCACGTGTGTCTAGAATTTGTTTACAAATTCTGAAGGCCCTGACATGCCCAGTCTCCCTCCCTCTCTCTCTCTCAAATAAAATACAATAAAAATTACAAGATCTTGAGCTTAATATGCATGACCATATTTTATTGACCTTCACTTTTAGTTTTTCTTGTTGAATTATGTCTCTTTGTTTTATTTTCTTGTGTCAAGGCAGAGTTTCACTCTTGCCCAGGATGACCTAGACCATGATGTCCTCAATCTCACAGCAATTCTATTACCTCAACCTCTCAAGTGCTAAGACTATAGGAATAAGCCACCACACCTGGATTGAATTAGGCCTTTAAAAAATAACTACTGCTTTGATTATAGTGTTATTCTGATTATAATATTTATTGTTGAAAATGAAAATGCACATAAATATAAGGAGAGGAGAAATTATCAATAATTTCTACTACCCAGAGATCCCTTCTGATTTGACTTTTTGTGTTATTTCAGTCCTATGTCTGTTCATGAAATACACAAGGAAAATTAACTAGTATGTATAACTTCCTATCTTGATTTGCTTTAGTTACAATATAGAATAAGCATTTGACAGTGTCATTTAAAAGATGTTATAGGTCTAGAGAGATGGTTCAGTAGGCAAGTTCTTGCCAAGAAAGCAAGAGGACCTCAGTTGCAGCACCTATGTAAAAGCTGGGCATGATAGCATATACCTGTAACTCAGCACTAGGGAGGCAGAGATAGGAGAATGCCCCAAACTTGGCTCTCTGGCCAAGTCAGTGAGTCTGTGAGAAACCTTGGCTAAAAGAACAAGGTGGAAGAGTGAATGAAGAAAAGACTAATGCTCACCACTGACCTCCATACACATGTGCAGTTATCCATGCCGACACACACACCCAAACCAAATCCTTATATATAGCATAGACAGGGAAGGGAGGGGAAGGAAAGGGAAAGGGGAAGGGAAGAAAGAAAGATAGATGTTACTAACATTTTGTGTGTGTTGAAGCCAGGAGGTTGCTGAGGCTGTCCTCTAGCGTTTAATTCCTGTCTCAGCTTCTCAAATGCTGAGATTCTGGATACACGCCATGACACCCAGCTACAAACATTTTTTTAAATTTTTATTTATTTATTTATTTGAAAGAGAAAAAGAAAGAGGCAGATAGAGAAAATGGGTGTACCATGGCCTCCTGCCACTGCAACTGAACTCCAGACATATGCATCACTTTATGCATCTGGCTTTGCATGCATACTGGGGAATTGAACCCAAACTGTCAGGCTTTGCAGGCAAGTGCCTTAACCACTGAGAAATCTCTCCAGCCCAAACATTATTTCTAATGTTTCAAAGTTTCACATATTTTTATACGTACTTTTACACACCTCCATTTCCTGCTAAGCTTTTACAAAATAATGTTTTATTGAAATTTTTCAAATTACAAAAATAATAGAGGAAACAAATGAAAATAGCCAGTAACTAACCCTTGTTAAGTCTATGGCAGATCTTAACCATCTTCCATATATTCTGCAGATCTGAGTCGTGCTGGATGCAGCATTTGATTTCTTTTATT
Organism: Dipus sagitta; assembly: GCA_036346955.1. NCBI lineage: Eukaryota > Metazoa > Chordata > Mammalia > Rodentia > Dipodidae > Dipus > Dipus sagitta. The sequence continues at coordinate 168,918,012 of CM070772.1, read as the reverse complement.
CATCTATATATTGTGTGTCCTCATGTCATTACTGTGAATGTCAAAAAGAAATTTCAAGAATTAAGGATTCCATAGAAAGGATGCTATGCTTTTAGTTTAGCCAGTTGCCACTATTACATTTCTAGGTTATGTTGCAGTCAGGTTTGCATTGCTGGTAGAAATCACCCAACCAGGAGCAGCTTGTGGGAAAAAGAGGTTTATTTTGGCTTACAGGCTCGAGGGGCAGCTCCACGATGGCAGGGGAAAATTATGCCATGAGCAGAGGGTGGACCATAGCAACAGGAGAGTGTGCCAAACACTGGCAAGGGGAAACTGGCTATAACACCTATAAGCCCACCCCCAACAATACATTCCCTCCAGGAGGCGTTAATTCCCAAATCTCCATCAGCTGGGAATCTAGCATTCAGAAGACCTAAGTTTATGGTGGACACCTGAATCAAACCACCACATTCCACCCCTTGCCCCCATAAACTGATACCCATCCATGATGTAAAATGCAATGCATTCAGTCCAACTTTAAAAGTCCCCATAGTTTTTTATCAATCCCAATGATATTCAAACATCCCTCTAGTCCAAGATCTTCTGAGCCATAATACCAAAAAATCCCCCCCAAACCCATAATGGCACAGAAATAACATTCACACTGCAAAAGATGGCATCGGGCATAGCAAAGAAACATTCAACCAATACAAAATTTAAACACGGCAAACATCAAACTCTGTAACTCCAAGTCCAACAACTCTAGCCAGTGACAAATCTCCAAGTCCGATAATTCTAACCAGCAACAAGTCTCTGGAACTCCAATTCTGCCCCTCCAGCTAGGCTACTCACAGTCCTGGAAAACTTCATCCAGGGCTGGCAGCTTTCCTTGGCAGCCATCTCATGGTCCCGGCATCTCTACTGGGTCTCCACTGCAACCCATGGTTCATCCTCATGGCCCCATTGGGTCTCCATGCAGGCATCCAGCAAACCTGTTTCACATTGCCCATGGCCATTTCCAGAACACAAGACCATGTTGCAAACTCAATGACCCTCTCTTTCCTGCATTTCTTATACTCCACAATACCAGGTAGGGTGCCAATTTGTTAATCCAGGGGGTGGGGAAATAAAGCAGACTTTGAAGAACAGGACACTCCTTGAGCGCTCAGTCCCCTCCAAAGGGCGTGGTGGCGCACGCCTTTAATCCCAGCACTCGGGAGGCAGAGGTAGGAGGATCACCATGAGTTCGAGGCCACCCTGAGACTACATAGTTAATTCCAGGTCAGCCTGGACCAGAGTGAAACCCTACCTCGAAAAACCAAAAAAAAAAAAAAAGAGTCTACATTCTTCCTGTTGCCCCAGTGCAAGTCAGCTGGCCCAATCTCAAAGGTTGTAATCTCTCAATTGCAGCTGAATGGGCAATTTACCCAAAGAGTTTTCTTTCTGTGCCATATCCTTCTGCTCACACCAGTTCATTTCTATGCAAAGCAATGCTGCACAACTTCTCAGGACATGTTAATTCCCAAATATCTTATCATCTGGGAATCTAGCATTCAGAATACCTAAGTTTATGGGGAACACCTGAATCATACCACCACCAGATATTTCTGCTATGACAAATATTAAGTTCTATTGAGATGGGCTGTTTATATAGCTCTTTGGAGTGCTCATCTAGGACCCATAGCTTTTTAGATAGTCATATTAAAAAAGCAGATTATTTAGAATGTTAAAAAGTTATTGAGGGCTGGAGAGATGGCTCAGCTGTTAAGGCACTTATCTGCAAAACCTAACAAGCAGGTTCCATTCCCCACTACCAACACAAAGTCAGATGTGTAAAGTAGCACATGCATCTGGAGTTTGTTTACAGTAGATGGAGGCCCTGGTGCACCTATTTTCTCTCTTTCTCTTTTTCTCTTTCTCCCTATTGAAATTTTCAGGTTTACCCTTCCCATACTAGTTTACATTAAGCTTTACAAGTCATGTACTTGGGTTCATAAAATCCTATTTCATTTCACTGGTCACCCTTCATCTGCACGTTTAACATCCAGATTACCTTTGTATTCCATTATAAGTGATCTTCAGTATAAACACATTTGTGGTCTACAGAGGTAATGAGCTTTTAACTGTTAAAGATACTGGGTTAAAAGGCAAGAGCATGTGGTTTTCCTCAGGTCACAGGAGAATTCAGTCTTGTCTGAGATGCCTGAGCAGCACAGATGCACCATAGAGGATGCGTATTTTCCTCCACACAGTTAATGTATCATTATTATTTATAGTGCATCTGGGAAGGATTAAAATTCCTAACTCAGTCTGGGTCTTCTTTCCATCGCCTCCTCTATGGATGTTTGTGTCGATTCTAGAAAAATTGCTTGTATTTATGAGACCTCATCTGTTAGCATCTTTTTAGGTTCCAGACCTAGACACCAAAAGTCAACATGAAACTTACAAAAGATGTTTCAGTTGAACTTGATTGGTCCAGGAGTTCAATCTCCTAGGCGAAATTATCACTTGTACCTAGGAAATGAAGATAGGGAGGAAAGAGTTGGGGTGAGAGGAAGGAAGGGGGAAGGCAGAGGAATGGAAGGAGAGGTAGATGTAGTGGAGAGAAATCAAGATGTGGGGAGAGCTAGAGATCAGAGGCTCTCTGTCCCAAGTACAACACACACAGGCATGAGAGCTTTCACCTAGTGTAACCCTCATGTGAACTGCAGAGTATACACTGTCTGACCTCTTGTGCCCCTGCTTATGCCTGGATTCCTGCAGATTTCTCTCTTCTAAGGTTGTCACCCAAATCATCTACCATTCAAGAGCTGTCTCATTCTTTGTAGTAGATACTCAGTGTTAGACCATAAATGTGGCCACTTGAAATGTTCAAAGCCAGGCAAGCCCAGGGCCCTGCTGCCCTAGCTGAGGCAACCTTGAATTGCAACTTTACTCTCTTATATAGGTGTCATCCTGCCTCTCCCCAACCCCCAGCACTGCCAGGGGCTGAAGCAGTACAGCCCATCCTTCCTCTGAAAGCTTGGACTAGAGTTCTTTATCTCTCACACTCTACTCCAGTGCCTCTGTGACTCCTCTCATCTAGTCTGTGCCCATACATCTCCTTTTCCCCCAGCATATCTCTCTCTCTCCTCTTCAGACCTTACCCCACAATGCCACCTTCATAGAGCATTGTAACTCTCCTAATACAACTTTAATTCTCAAAAGGTATTTCATCTTAACTACCTCTCATCAAGCCAACCTGCTGCTCCCTCACCACTCTCCCTCTTAGCAACATCTATCACTTATATCTGTCAGCAATATCTATCCTGGTCTTTCCACGTATTCAACATCCCAGGAGATAGTCAGGTTTTATACTCTCTTCGTAGAAAAGGAAATTAAGATTCATAAAAGTACAAAGAAAAATTGACTTCATACCTTTAGAAAGTAGTAGACATCTGGAATTGTACCTGTTTGATCATTTTGATTCTACCGCACCCCATTAAGAAAAACTTTTAAGCCACTACTGACTCTGTTGATTCTTTTGCACAAGAGTGAATTATCTGTTTGAGAAAGATATATAAGAAAAAGAAAGTGAGGAAAGGGGGGAATCTGTTGACATATCCTTACATTGACTTGAGAGTCAACACTGAATCTGTAAAGATGGAAAATTCCTGGCAAGATGGGGCAAGACACTCTTTCAGAAGTATCTTAAGATCCTTGCCAGGAAGTAAAATGCTATTCTTCTACCATAATAATATGGAACACCCTCAGGACATTCCTGTGGCAGAGCAATACAAACTATTTCCAATCATCCTAGCCTTTGTTTGTTTTCTAAACGTGTGTGTGAATGTGGCAGCAGGAGAATAACCTGGGGTGTCGCATTCCTCAGGAACACCATTCACCTTTTTATTGAGACAGATTCCCATTGGCCCAAATCTCCCCAAGCCCTATGTTAAGCAGCAGCCTCTCCAGGAAGCCCCATAATCATCCTTGTAGCAGAATCTACTCTCTTTCTGTGCCTAATAAAACTTGCACTGAATTCTTCCATCACAGCCCCAATGCCATGTTGCACTCTTTTGTTCATCTCCCCCCAGTCAGGCTGAGAAATCCCTGTGTACAAATACTATCTCCTATCCTTCCTGGATTTTTTTTCTAACGGAAAGATTGACCTAACACAATCCCTAAATGATAGTTCAGTGGGTGGATAGATGAATGAGTGAGAAGACAGGTGAGGATGATAATAGGTAACATGTATCAAATGTCTACTGTATTCCAAGCATTGTTATAAGCATCTTAAATACATCGTCTCTTTTGATCTACATACCATTCCTGCTAGGTAGGCGTTATAGTTATCCTGATTTTGCCAATGAGAAATTGAAGTTCAGCAAGGTTAAGTAACTTGCCCAGAGATATGCAACTAATGATAGCCAGATTTTTTTTTCTCTCAGATCGTCTGCTTTCTGAGCTGAGATTCTTAACCACCTGTAGCTAACAATATAACATCTAAGCAAGAGGTGCCTCCTGCCTGTCCCCTTATAGAACTTATCTAAAGCAATAGTAAAAAAGGCCTGCACATCATGCAGAGGATTATTTCCCCAACAAGTGTCCAGAATGATGCTGTTTTGTGTTTAAATCATGCTATTACAAGAATTAAAGTCTTTAACAGCTACTTAACACAACCCTAAGTAAAACAGAAATATTAAAGTGATGTTTGGACTACAATATTTAAATACTCATGAGTCATTGTGAGTTCCAACTTTTTGTGTCTGATTATTAAATCTTTTAATAATAGTCTTTTGCAGATGAAGCAAAAAAAAAATGTTGATCATTGTGTGACTATATAAAAGGTTCTATTTATAGCCAGCTTCTTAATATTTATAATCCTCAGTCCATTGTGGTATTTCCAATTATTCCACCACAATATGTGCTTTGAAGACATTGAAGCCCTTGCAGGGCACAGGAGCAGACGAAGATACTTATTGGCATCGGTTACCTTTTGTTTTGTTCTGAGGCATCTTCATTTTAAAAATCATCTTTAACTCTTGGCATGGTGGTTGGACTTGGTCTGGGTTGCAGTTATGGTTCTGCCCACCATGCTCAGGTTCCTGGTGGGCTGAGCAGAAGGTTCTCATGTGCCTCAGTGCGTCCAGTAGCCAGCCTTCGGCAACTTTGTCCCCAGCAATCTTTGTCCCCAGATCTCTTCCTACTCCTTTTCAAAAGAAATGACAGGCATGAGGAAATGGTGCAGTGATTAAAGCCTTGCAAAGCCTGCTAGCCCGGGTTTGATTCCCCAATACCCACATAAAGCCAGATGCACAAAGTGACGTGTATATCCGGAGTAGGTTCTGAATGGCAAGAGGCCCTGGCATGTCCATACCCACTCTTTTACTCCTTAATTAAATAAGGATATTTTGGCTGAAGAGATGGCTCAGTGGTTAAAAGCACTTGTTTGCAAAGCCTAACGGTCCAGATTCAGTTCCCAAGAACCCATGTAAAGCCAGATGCACTAGGTGGTAGTGTATGAGTCTGGAGTTCTTTTGTAGTGGCAAGAAGTCCCAGTAGGCTCTTTCTCTTTCTCCACCCCCTTTCAAATTAATAAAAATTATAAACTAAGAATACATATATTTGGTTTTTTGAGGTAGGGTCTCACTCTAGCCCAGGCTGACCTAGAATTCACTATGTAGTCTCAGGGTGGCCTCGAACTCACGGTGATCCTCCTACCTCTGCCTCCTGAGTGCTGGGATTAAAGGCATGCGCCACCACGTCCAGCTTGTACTAGTCTTTTTACATACAGATTTGTCTTGAAATCTTTCAGAACAGTCTGCAGAAAGCTTCTGCATTCTTTACTACAAGTACACAGTGGTACACAGTAGTAGATTGTATGTATTATAATGTTCTTTTCTTTTCATTTTTGCTTTTAGTGCTATGGATCCAGCCCAGAGCCTCACACATGTGAGACAAGTGCTTTAACACTGGGCATCTCTAGCCCAGTCCTATACCATGATTTTCTTAACACAGTTTTTTTAAATGAATTACTGAGTTTATTTAGGAAGAAATCATCAATTATGGGGCTTATTTAAGGGAAATTGGGGGACATAGTTTTAAGAATGAAACCAGTCTCAGAGATTACTTTCTTTTTAATTTTTTAAAAAAATTATTTATTTATTTATTTGAGAGAGAGAAAGAAGAGAGACAGAGGGAGAGAGGGAGGGAGGGAGGGAGACAATGAGTGTGACAGGGCCTGTAGCCACTGCAAACATAATCTACATGCATTTTCCTTCTTGTGCATCTGGTTTACATGGGTGCTGGGGAATTAGACCTGAGTCCTTAAGCTTCACAGGCAAGCGCCTTAACAGCTAAGCCATCTCTCTAGCCCTAAATAACTTTCTTAAAACTAAGAGAGAAGGAATTATTTTATGCCCCTTACCTATAACTCTGGGGACCAGAAAAATCTAAAGATTATCTGACAAAAATATAAAGGCCTGTGTGCGCACAGAAGCGCGTGTGCACACACACACACACACACACACACACACACACAAACAATAAGACAACCCTCTATGCTGCTCTGCTTCAGACCTTCTTTAGAAGGCTCTGCTGTGAATCTTGTGGGGCCTATTTAAATCAGATCTGAGTAATATAGTAATATGACTTGGGTCCCCCCCCCCCCCGGTTCCTTTTCAATCCATATGATAGATTCATCATCTTATTTCTCTGTTCATGTCTACCTTCATGTCAACCTGAGATGTTTGCTCCATACAGACATAGGGACAGTTACTCAGGGTGGACTGCTTGACCATGGACCCCAAAATTTCTGATGTATGTGTATAGTCAGAATATATTACCTGCTCCTGCTGCACCTGGACTTGTAGCCCAGCCCTCCTCTGTCTAAGACCTGACTGTCTTGAATACAGCCAAGGTGACTGATCTTTTGGTTAATCATTTAGAAGCCTTCTGCCTATCTGGTTGCTTGATTACCCATAGCTGGTTCTGAACTCTGGGCTCCAGACCCTAGTGTTATAATCACATGTCTGGGAGATAATATAGAATGAAGTGAAGTGGAGATCATTTAGGAAGGGTTGGCACTTAGAAAACAGTAAAGATATTATCTTGTGAAATTTTTTTCAAAATTGTATGAGCTATAAGTACAAGTATTATCCCTACTATACAGATGTGAAGACTAAGACTGAGGAAGTTTCTATTCTTTCAGAATTCATAGTCATCAAATTATAGTTTGGATTCAAACCAAAATCCATCCAAGATAGCATTCTTTGTATTTTATTATCAAATAGTGTTCAGAAGAAACCCATGCTACCCCATGGCACATGAACATGCATATTTAGTAAAATGTTCAATGGGTAGTCCAGGTTCACTCATGAAATAATTTTACTATGAGGACATGCTCATAATTGGCAGAGGTTGCTGCTGAATTCTTTAGCACATTGCAATAATATTAAAAATGAAACACCCACGTTCATTTGTGCAAATCTACCATCCATATATTTTATTTAAGTCTCATAAATGTTTGAAGCAATTTTTTATCCAATTTTGGAAAGAACATTTCTCTTTCAGCAAAACTAATTATAATCACAGTAGTCTCCATACTTGCTAGGTCCCAGGTACTATACTAAACTATTTACATCTACCTTCTCATGAACTTCCTATAACTCTTTGAGATGGACATGACTGTTGTTTTTGTTTACAAATAGGCCTTCATGCTTAAGGAAGACTAAGTAACATGTCCAAGGTTATAACAAATAAGTGATATTTGAATCACAACCAACAACCAAGGCAGTCTATAGCCAAAAGTCCCAGAGAGATGCCAGTTTCTCCATGGCTTCCTCCCTCCAGCGGTGATCAATATGCTAGCCATCTCAGCTGGCCTCTAATAGGGTTCAAAGCCCAAGGGCCAACCAAGTCTCATAGGATCATTCCATATGTACATTTGAGGGGGAGAGAGAGAGAGAGAGAGAAAGAGAGAATGAATGCACATGAGCATACCAGGGCTTCCTGCCACTGCAAATAAACTCCAAACAAATGTGCCACCTTATGCATCTGATTTTACATGGGTACTTTCTTTCTGGCCAGAGATTTTCAATTAACATCAGTTTTTTTTTCAAATCAACTTCAGACCCATGGGCCTCTTTGCTCAGGAACACTGTCACAGTTCAGTAAATGTTCTTTACAATTTCCACCTGCATCGCTGGCACTTTCTGTGTGTTTCAAAGCTTTTCACATATATTTGCTACCTTGGCCAGGTCACTAGTAGAATCCCCTCCTCTCATGCCCCGAGGCGTTCCGTTCTTTCAGAGCAGTGCCAGTCCCACTACCTCCTTTCAGATTTGATGTTTGCAATCAGAACAGCTTGCTGTTTGTAAGGACCTGGGAATTGATTTCTCTTAAAGCTCTAAATGCTCCTTAAAGCAAATTAGATGCCATCTGCTTTCCAAAAGTTTGAGAATGTGTACCTGTTGTTTAGAAACCTTGTAGGAGTTTATATTACAGTAATCCTGTGGTTTGATTAATTACTCATGGCTTCTTATATCAAAGTAATTTTTTTTCTAAGTGTGTTCTTTGGATAATTAAACACAAAGTGTTTGTCTTTTAGTCGACTTCATTTTCTTTAACAAATTGAATTTTGTTCATTACAGTTGTTCAGCACATATAGGCAGGTACTGTTCAAGACACCTTAGGTTGTTGGATAGAAAAGACTAAAATCCAAACTTTACTATTTTCTCCATACCATAATCCAAAATGTTACTATAATAGAATTTATTTGTTTATTCTAGCACAGAATGACCTAAAACTCACTCTGTAGCCCAGAATGGCTTTCAACTCACAGTGATCCTCCTACTTTAACCTTCTGAGTGCTTGGATTCAAGGCATATGCCACCAATCTTGACCCATAGACTTGCTTCTTTGAGGAAAGAATGTGTGTATTTATATTGAAGTCTTACCTATAGAAAAGTCACTGTTTAAGGTAAATGACCTGTTTCATTAAGAAGTCTTAGAAAATGGCATTCGTACTTCTATTGGCTCTGGCAATTTTGTTTTAAATTACAAAGTTAGTTAAAGTTCATCTTTATTTCTAGATTCCCACAGTGCTTTGCAATTCCCTAGTATAACAACTATGAGGGGCCATGCTGTAATCATTTCTGTTTCCTTTCCCTGGTAGACATAATATAGGCATTTCCTGGTGTAGGTTGAGTTGAAGTAATTACAGGCTGTCTTATTTCCTTACCAAGAGGCAAAGGGCATGTCTTGATAATTTCCATGCCACTTTAGCCACATCACACCATAATGTACATGACTGGAAAATGCTTATGGTCTTCAAGCCTCTTCATTTCCTAGGATGGGTTCTTTGTACCGCTGTTTTGATTTGTCATAGCAATATCCCCAATAGTATGAATTAATGAATGAGTGTCTTCACTTTCCAACTGGCCTTCAACTGAGTGAAAAATAAGCAAATACATGTATAAAATGCCTTCTCTTATGCCACAGAATGTCTCCCTTGTATCACCTGACAAGTTGGAAAAAGGAGCCAGGAAAGGAAGAGCTTCTCTAAGGTGATATACGGATATTGTATTAATGCAGGGAACAGAATTCAGCTTTCATTATCAATAACCTGGATTTCTCCCTGTGGAACATCTGTCCTTTCCTTCTACTGCTGCATAAGATCAGGCCCTGTCCCTCCCACCTGGTCTGTTGCACCCATCCCTTCACTGTTCTAACACCTCCATCCTCCACATGGTTACCAAGGTAATCTTCCCAAGTGTGAATCAGATCATGTTCAGTCTGTTGCTGAAGATCTTTGAGGCTCCAGTGGATATGGGATAGTCTCATGATCCATCCTGAAGCAAATGATGAATTCTCTCATTCCAAGATCTTGTCTCTCATTTCACCCTAAAAATCTATTTCCCATTGAGTTCAATCATCTATTGTGACACCGACTTCAGGTTGTTTTTATGTCATCATGAACTTGTTCTCTCCATCCAGGCCACATCTTACCCTGGGCCTTCTAGATTGATACACAGGGGCCTCCTTTACTGAACCATAACCTGTCTTTTTCCCCCAACACACATCTTCTCTCCATCATTAGAGCTGACGTGTAAGCATCTCGTCCACTTTTTGTATCTAGTTACCTGCAACAGGTCTTTTACACCTGGTTTGTGAATACATCTCTCTCCTAGGGGGCTATGGACTTCTTAAAGGCAAGGTCTGGTCCTTACTTGTGTCATAGTCCCGGAACCTAGCACTTCTTTGAATGGCTGCTGTCTCTCTGGAATAAATATAACTTCCATGACCCTTTACAGTGAATTAACCCAACTTATAGTCTCCTTTTAATTAAGTCTCACATGGATGGTCACTGGATTATATAAGACTTGAAAGAAAGCATATTCAAAGAAATCCAGCACTGGGAAATGTCTTGCTTTGATAGGCGGTGAACGTCAATTGTGGGCTAACGTTTCAGCATGTTGATGATACAGTGGACAGAAGGTCACTGAATATTCCACTGAAGCCCTTCATCACTGCCTTCCCACTACTTCCTCACTAACCTTTACTTGACTTACTGGCAGAAGTCAGCAAGGTTACATATTAAGAACTCTCAGATCTTTTATTGTTGAGTAGATTTTCATCTACATTTCCAGCTCAGTTGTTAAACTCATTGCCGCCTGAGTTCCCAATTGCTGAATTGTTCATTGTTTATTTATTTATGATGCAAGTCCCCTGGGCTTTAGAACTAGCTTTAAAATGCTCCTGCTCCATCTGGTTTAAATAGAGCATACAAAGACGAGATAGAGAAACAACAGGACCATGAGGTGGAAGGGAAAAAGGAGCTGCCTGGCAGATACCCCGAAGAGAGGAATTCAGATGCCTTTTTTTTTTTTGCTTTCATTATGACTTTGTGCTGGGGAGGGGAAGCTATTTTCAGTGAGTAGACATACTTTCTATCTGGAAGTTCATATTTCTACCTGCAATGATCTGATATTCCAAATCTGTGTATCTGAGTCAGTGAGTGGCTTATGAATCATATTCAGGAAGCTAGTCTCTGGGGCCTAGAACAATGGCCTTTGTTCATCTTTTTTTCTTATCTGTTTTATTGTTCTTTTGGCCACTTAATATGCCTGAACACAAACTGCCTTGTAAGACTTTCTACATCCACAACAGTAGGTACTTCGCTTTGTGCATCTGTAAATCTGCTGGACTCTCTAGAAGATCTGTTTACCTGGAGAATATATGATGTTGGTTTGAAGTCATGGAAGGCTATGGTAGTCAGAGATGTGAGCCCTTCAGCATCTCTCAGTTCCTAGGTAAATGCTCAGTTCTGCTATTTTCCACCCCTGTGACCTTGGCAATCCTACTTTGTCCTTATATCTTACTGGTGCTCATTATTATAAGACTTATATAATAAGCTTGTCAAAAACTTAACAAGCTCAGTAAAAGGACTTCACAGTAAATATTCAAGAGTTGCTGGAACTTTTACAAGACCTTAATGCACTTTTAGTCTACATGATCACCAGTCCTCACAGAATCCTCCTGTGAGGAAAGGTTGTTAGGCCAATTTGACAAAGTTTAATAAGGAAATGGGCTCATAGACCTAAGACGCCCACCCCAACAATTTGTCCCTCTCCTTTCTGTTACCTTTTGGTTTTGGCTGCATATCCTCTGTTCACCTTCTCTAAAGAATGACTCAGAGCTCTTCCTTTTGACAGCAAATCTTCTGAATGAGATAAAATAGCAATCAGATATTTTGGCATAATTCACTGGGAGAGCTAATGGTTTTTCTGCAGTCCACATTTACAGAATGAAGGATGCTCCTTTAGAATGCGCTTGGCAAGGATGATGCCTAATCTGATTGGCTCAAGTCTTTGACTTGTATTGTTTTCCCTTTCAGCAAAGGGGAAAAGGTCAGGGTGCAGTGTTCTCCACAGAGAGCAGGGGGTAAGCACCAGTTTGAGTTTTCATTTCAAACTGCTGCACTTTGACCCTTCCTGCAAAGGGCTTGAGAACAAAACAAAGAGAAAGCTTCCCCAAGATGGCACAACTAATTTGAAGCATCATACTCTCTCGAAAATTTACAGCTTCTCTGCCACACCTAAAATTATAGCCAACAAGCCAGGCGTGGTGGTACACAGCTTTAATCACAGCACTCAAGAAAGTAAGAGAATCTCTGTCAGTTCAAGGCAAACCCGGGCTACAGTGAGTTCTAGGTCAGCCTAGGCTAGAGTGGGACTCTACCTCAAAAAAGAATTATGATCAAATTACCCAGACACCCTGTGCACTATGCACTCAAGATAGCCAATCCAGCATGGTCAGCCTGTTCAAATAGTTTCAGGTATGACAAGGGCAGACATTTCTCCTCAACTTGGAAAACATAAAACTAACGATAAGCCGGATGTGGTGGTACACTCCTTTAATCCCAGCACTCGGGAGGCAGAGGTAGGGGGATAGCTGTGAGTTCGAGACCACCCTGAGACTATATAGTGAATTCCAGGTCAGCCTGAGCCAGAGCGAGACCCTACCTCATAAAAAAAAAAAAAACTGACGATCTAATGATAATGCATTCAATGCAAAAGTTATGCCTGGAAATGCAGTAAAGCTTTGAATAGAAAAGTAATTTAACTTTCTCATAAAGTCTAAAACCTAAAACTGGTCTCTTGCCTAGCAGGTGTTCTCCTCTAGTCAGTGGCTCAGGAACTTCTGCTTTTTCTACCTTGTATTCCATTATCTTCAGGACTTGACTCCCAAGGTCAAAGGGTTCATTTTCCTGAAGCTGGTAGGATGCCTGTGCAGGGAATATTTTTGTGAGTCAGAACTACTACATAGACCAGATCTCACACACTTTCCCTTAGCCAGAACTCAGACACATGTCCACACCTACCTTCTAGGGTGGAGTCTAATTTATCCTCTGAAAGGAAAGTAAATCAGTGTGGTGAACCAGCTATCTCAGTTTCAAAAAGTCATGATAGAAAGCAACACTTACAAAGCTCTTTGTGTAAGCCACTGTGCTAAGTACTTTACTTATATTGTCTAATATCATGCTACATAATTCATTCATTTAAAGCATATGATTCAGTAATTTTAATATATTTAGAATTAGCATGTGCTTTGATGGCCATGATCAATTTGGGCATTATTATCATCCCCTGAATAAACACCATACCGATCAGTAATTCCTCATTTGCTCCCAACCCTCATCCTGAGCCTTATGTAACCACCAACCTAGTTTCTATCTGTCTGGATTTCCTTCTCTAAACATTTAATATGAACAGAACATCTCCATTCTCTTACATAACCCACATGTAACCCACAAGTATGTTAGACACATTTTATAAACTAATTTACACAAGATCAAGTTGCTTAAATGACTTGCTTCTAAACTTAAATCTTGACTATTGTAGAAACCCCTCATATTATCTTGCATCTGTAAAATGGGAATACTACATCCGTGTTTCCTGGGAGTATTTAAGAAGATAAGCATGCGCGAAAGCTGATCTTGCAGTTTTACATAATTGATGCCCTGCCAGTGTCACTTGTGCCTGCTTACAGACGAAGTTCTAGCTGTAATTGGGCTAGAAACTATGTTCAGGATAGGGTCCAGGAAGACATTATTGTAATTCACAGCTTATAGTCACCAAATGACAACCTGAGAGTGGCTGAAGCTCCAGGAGGCTCTGATACAGTGAGAATTAGAAGAAAGGAATGCATTCTTCAGCTTCAAGAAGCACTGGAAGAGAAGAGCCTCTCCTATCAGCTTCTAATCTCAGTTGGGCAGAGCTGCTTGTTACAGGCACCTGGAAGGAACCCGCTGAGCCAGCGTCAGTTTGAAGCTTCTTGGGAAAGAAGATAAGCTAGTTGAGTTTCTGTAGGCAAAGAGCCAGTAATGAGGTTTCCAGAATTCCATCACATGTCCTTTTCATCACTTTCTGCTTGGCTAGACACGGCAGAACTTCACACACGGGCCAGATGTGTATTTGAGAGACCTGAGGAGTAGAATGAAAGGTATTGTGAAGGATTGAATTGTGCTACTGTTCCATTGAACTGTTCCCTATCGTACGTTGGCCCTAACCATAATTATATTAAAATTGTGGCATCAAAGCAGAAAAGACAGTGGGGAAGCTGTATTGAGAGTGACTGGCTAAGCAATGTAGCCAGAAGTAGGCATAAGAGAAAAAGTCTGGGCCCTGGACATGATCAAAACCATATACCAACATTAATTCATTTTGTTTTTTCCTACAAACCCCTGGGCAGGCCATTTTCTAAGTGTGTGAACAAGTGACCTAACCTCTGTGATCCTCTAGTTCCAACAAGAATGACCAGGACTCTGCCTTATTGCCATGCAAGTTGTAACTTGCATATCTCTAAGGTACTCTATTCACACACACAAGTCAGCAAACTTATTCTTTCAAAGGACCAGATACAAAGTGATTGAGATTTTATATATCATATGATTCCGATTGAAATAATTGACTCTAATCCAAATGTGGCGTACACATCTTTAATGCTACTACACTCAGGAGGTAGAGATAGGAGGATCGCCACTAGTTTGAGGCATTCTTGGCTATAGATTTTAGTTCTAGGTCAGCCTGGGCTGGAGTGAGACCCTGCCTCAAAAAAACACAAACAAAAGTTTAAACTAATTGACTATCATTGTGATTTAAAAGCAGCCACAGACAATATATTAATCAATGGGCACATGTTTCCAGAAAAAGTTTGAGCACTGAGATTAGATTTTTGTGTGATTTTCATGTGCTGCCATTCATTAATATTTTTTTGATTTTTCTTTTCCCTCTAACCAACTAAAAATGTGAAAAGTAGTCATATCTCATGGGTAGTAACAAAACAGACAGTAGACCTGACTGGCAACGGTCCAAAGACCATGGTTTGCAGTGCATAGACTAAAATGATGTTTGATGCCCTCTGCAGAGATACAATATTATTGATACCTGATTATTTTAAAGACCAAATAAGAGAGTGCGTATGAAATGATTAGCATAATGCCTGTCTCTTATAATTGCTCTGCAGATGGCTATCATTACTATTATCCCTTAAAAATTAGATTATCTCGGGCTGGAGAGATGGCTTAGCAGTTAAGCGCTTGCCTGTGAAGCCTAAGGACCCCAGTTCAAGGCTCGTTTCCCCAGGACCCACGTTAGCCAGATGCACAAGGGGGCACATGCATCTGGAGTTCATTTGCAGTGGCTGGTGGCCCTGGCATGCCCATTCTCTCTCTCTCTCTCTCTCTCTCTCTCTGCCTCTTTCTTTCTCTGTCTGTCACTCTCAAATCAATAAATAAAAATAAACAAAAAAATAGATTATCTGTTTACCACTCATGTTTAAAATGGGAGTACTTTATACTTTGGTTGTTTATTAATTTTTTGTATCTATATGTATATGCCCATTCTATGTGGATAATCATACGTGTGTGGATGTTCATGCCTGTGTGTGAAGGAGGTCAATGTTAGCTGTCTTCCTTAGTTGCTCTTTCACCTTATTACTTGAGACAGTGTCTCTAGCTAAACCTAGAGCCCACCAAATAAGCTAGAGCCAGTCAGTGAGTCCCAGGGTTTTTGCTCATGCATTACCAGCCCTGGAAGCATGAACCATGACACTTGGCATTTTACATAAATTCTGAGGAACCAAGCTCAGGTCTTCATGCTTGCACTGCAAGCACTTTATCTCAGACATCTCCCCAGCCATTATTAATCTTTTATTACAATGAAAATGTATATTAAAATTCGAAAAGTAACTAGCATGGATAGGTAGAGGAAACATTAGTAAGCTGCCTACCTCACTGTTCCTCTTTAATTCCTAGATATTTCTGTAGTACTGTGCCCTTTTTGAATTGGTGAGATTGGGTCTTTTCTGTCCAGGATCTCTGTGTTCTAGAAAGTGGTTATGTGTACCCCAGGGGTATGCCTTGATTAATTTATATTAACATTTAAAAAATAATATATATTTATAAGATCCACATTGTGCCACAGTGATATGCTGTGCAATCAATAATCTATAAATGTACAAATATTCAACTAATTGGGATAGGTGCTCAGAATGATTTACATGATGATATTGACAAAGTTTTGAGTCCACCATTCTAAGAATAAAGAAATAAATATATCTTAGAAAGAAACAGCAGTTGGCCTGAGTGATATAGGCTCTTATCCACAATGACACAAGTGTTATTAGGATATGAATTGACATTTACTCTGGTGTCTATTTAGGGAAAGACAGGAACCAAGAAACTTAATATTTTAAATTTCATAAGGATACAGCAGCCAAATAAGATTGATACCATTATGCTCATTTTATAGATGAGGAACCAAGAATCAATTTCAGAGATGTTAAGCACCTTGCAAAGGTCGCTGGAATGAATCAGGACAGTCTAACTATAAAGCATGACATTTTCTTCTTCAACTTTCTTTGTGCTGAAAAAGCTCAGGACAAAGGATTTATTCTTCTGGTATTTGATAAACCTGAAGTTAAGCTTTTTTTTTTTCCCATCCTATTTACCTAGATTGTTAAGTGCTAAACAAGATAAAATTTTACTTCTCCAGAATTCCTTCATCAGCATCTCTTAATGTGCTACTTAGTCTCAACAGGGCGCTTCCTGGTCACTCTCCCATAGGCGTTAGTCTATTTCATAGAGCTCTAACAATATCTGAAGTTGGGTAATGTATAATAGAACAGATTTACTTCCTATAGTTCTGGAGTCTGAAAAATCCAGGATTAAGTTACTGCATCTGGTGAGGGCATTCCTGCTGTGTCCTAACCTGTAGCTGGTGTCACATGAGAGGAAGAGAGAGCCTGAGTTTGCTTTGATAACAAAGCCACTCCTCCAGTAGGGACATGAGTCCATTGACCCAGCTTCTCTAATCACTTCTTTTTTTATTTTCAAATTTTTATTAACAACTTCCATGATTATGAAAAATATCCCATGGTAATACCCTCCTTCCCCCCACTTTCCCCTTTGAAACTCCATTTTCCATCATACTTCTTAATAGGCTACACCTCCCACCTCTGTTGATATAGACCACTGTTATCATCCATTAATACACAGTGTGCATTTTATCACCTTTTTCACCCTCTAGGTTGTTTTAAATGCTTTTCCCCTGGGCACCTTAGACAAAGTCCTTGTAAAATATTATGCAGCTACAAAGTTAGCTGTTACCCCCTCGTTATTGCCCCTGAACTGGAGTGCCTTAGGTCAGAGAATCTGTGACTGTGTTGAGTTTCTGGCATTTGATGTGATCATATAGTGTCTGGGACATAGCAGGTAGGCTCTTCATAAATACTCATGAAAAAAAAGGAAGGCTTTCTCTGCTGATGTGGAATTTGAGATAATTTAGGCAAAGAAATATGGTGATGTTAGTCTTAACTAAGGATCTGAGGGTAAAACAAATGAATGGGGTTATCATAAAATGAAAAAAAATAAACTACTGTTTAAAGACTTTTTCCTTCTATATTTTTGGACACTGAAAACCATTGAAATTTATACTAAGGATCTCTCTCTCTCTCTCTCTCTCTACATATATATATATATATGGCTTATATACTCATTTTTTTAAAAACACATGCATTTCATGAACATTAATACATAAAAATAGAATGCTACCAGTTTTATAAACTGTCCATGGAAGGCTCAGCAAGGAGTGAAGTTCACTGACATTCTCCAAGATGGCAGGTCCACCTCAGTTGCTTCACATCTCCTTTAGTCCCAACGCCATAGAACTTGCATTTTTCTTTGAAGAGAATTAGCATCTACTAAAAGCCTTTATGCTGTTCATGACACTTAGCAGAAGTGATCTCATTTAATCCTCAGTCATGTGCACAAGCCCACAGGTCCAAAACCCAAAAGAGAATGGATCAAGTCAAAAGAAAGTCAAAACTTTTACTGAAAAATGGGAAATCTTCACTAATAAGGTGTGGTGTGGGGAGTTAATACTAAGGAACTGTCTGAATTAATAAGTATTGCTAAATTCAGGCAAACAAATTTGCTATATGTGGTTACACTAGATTAATTTATTGCTAATGAGAGATTATGACCATTAATGTCACAATTTATTCAAGAGCAGGAGTCTTTCCAGTTGATTGGTAGCAAAGCTTTCCTTTTTTACTCCCCCCCCCCCCCCTCCGCAGCATGTCTATATGTGAAGAGCATTCTTGACTTTATTTCATGAAGGGAACAGCATTAGAGCATCTGTTCCCAAAATTCTAGATAATTTTTTTTTAATTTATTGATTTTTCTCTTCTGCTCCTGCCATCTGTGAATGGGCCTTCTGGAAAGGGATGATTTTTTTTTTTTTTTTTGAGGTAGGGTCTTGCTCTAGCCTAGGCTGACCTAGAATTCACTATGTAGTCTCAGGATGGCCTTGAATTCGTGGCTATCCTCCTACCTCTGCCTCCTGAATGCTAGGATTAAAGGAGTGTGCCACCAAACCTAGCTATTGATTTCTTTTATTAAAAAGCTTACACATATAGCCCTCTCTCCCTTCCCCAACTCTGCTGAAGGTCTTCAGTGGGGTTATCGGTATTCACTGTGGGGACCAAGATGCCTCAGTCAGTTGCTTCAGGGATGGGGGAAACATGGTATCTCAGGCTATTCCCATGAACCCTGAGGGCCTTACAATCTTTCCGTCTTGGCAGGCAAGATGAGATCTAATGTAGTGTTGCTTTCTATGTAGACTCTGGATCTCTGTTTTTATTATATTGTAGTTATTTATTTATTTGACAAAGAGAGCACAAGCCAGGGCCTCTAGCTGCTGCAAACGAACTCCAGATGCATGCACCACCATGTGTACCTGGCTTACATAAGTACTAAGGAATCAAACTTGGGTCCTTGGGCTTTGCACGCAAGTGCCTTAACTGTTAAGCCACCTCTCCAGCCTGAGAAGGAAATATTTGAACCAATAGAATCCTACCTCCCATGAAAAAACAATTCCTAGGTGAAATGGGAGCTACCATAGGAAGAAGAGGGTTGGGTCTGATTTTGGCTTCCATGTAGATAAGGGGTGGTAGCAAGGTGGTGGAAACAAACCAGGCAGGAGATGGAAAATATCTCTATAGGAGACAGAAGCACTATAAATAAGAGAGATAAAGCTGGAGACAGAGAAAAAATTCAAGATAGACATTTAAGACAGCAAGGATTTGATGGCAAAGTATGAGAAGAGTCAAGATTGTCTGAGGTTTGGGCCAAGCACAGCTAGGGAAACGTAGCAGTTACCTTCTCATTGCTGGGACAAAATAACTGCCCAGAAGCGGCTTATGGATGGAAAGGGAGCAACTCAGCTTATGGTTCCACAGAGTCCATCATGGCAGGAAAAGCATGGCATGAACCAGAAGCTAGCATCACATCATCATATCAGCAGGGAGAAGAGAGGCCAGGCTTTGCCCCAGTGACAGTTCCTCCAATAAGGTTCCATCTCCTAAAGATTCCACAGCCTGCCAAACAGATGGGAGCCAAGTATTCAAATACACTAGCCTGTGGGAGACATTTTACATTTAAACTACCACAGTAATGATGATGTCATTTATTTAAAGGGTAATACTTGGAGTAAACTTAAAGGGAGCAAAGCAAGAGTCTGGTTTTGGACATTTTAGATGTGAGAAGCCCATTATTCAACGGTCAAGTGGAGATGCTTATATCTGGGCTGTAGCTAGTTATGAGAACATCAATACCTTATTATCTGCTGCCTCCATTTTTGCGGGGGGGGGGTATTTTTGTTTTCGGACTCAGGGTCTCACTTGGGCCCACACTGACCTAGAACACTCACTGTAAGCCAGGCAGACCACAAACAGCGCAGTCCTACCAGCTCAAATTCCTGACTCCTGGAATTATAGGTGTGTGCCACCACGCCTGACGGGGCTCCACTTCTTATAAACTATGGGTGAAATAGTTAGGAGAATAGTCTTAAACTTCAATTATCCTGAATGTTATCTGTTATCACATCATCTAATATTTCTAGTCATAGAGTTCTTATCTATAATGTAGAAAAAGTAAAGCTTATTTCTAAAAGCTGTTGCAAGGGTTTAAATGAGAAATGTAAGATTCAGCATATCACTAGTCCATATTAAATGCCAGTAAATATTAATGCTGTCACTAATGCTGTATAAGCCAAATATTGGTATAATTACAAGGTTCCCTGTAATTCATTATGTGTGAGAAGTAATTGGTGGCATGAGGTGGTAATCATGACTGAATTTATGTAAAGTTATGATTACTAATGGCAGAAGCAGAAATACATTATGTAGAAGTTCGAAGTGCTCATCCATACTAATTTTTCGTGCAGTGTGACATAATGGTGATGTATCCAGGTGACAGGAGAAAATGGACAGGAAAGAAATGGCTGCTGCACCAGGGCAGGTGTTGTAGGGACTGTGGAGGAGCTGGAATAATGGAAAGAATAGAGCAGCCAAGCTACTTCAGGTCATATGTGGACAACCCACACGTGCATGTGCAGGGAGTAACTACTGGTCCTGAAATCATAGTTATCATGTGCTGTTTGCTACATGTGGTGTTTAGACCTGGCTCTGCTTACCAGTTTAGAAGTTTATCTCTCCCCCACATCCACAATTATATTGCTTATGTTTACTTCTAAATGCCTGGAATTAAGTATGGTCATGAAAGCAGGGATGTTATAACCATGTATATTTTAGACTTCCAGTAAGATACTTAAAGAAAAAATTAAATACAGAGGAGGTAGTCTGTATATGATCAGATTAAGTTGGCTGCAAAGTCATTCTTTGGAAACAGGAAGCTGAGAAAGTCTCTCATGTATAAACTTGCATATGCTACAACATGAGAACATCACCTTATTTCTGTTAAGAGTTGGCACTGATGGCTCTCCAGGAATGCTGACTGAGTACCTTGAAGCAGTGGCTTTTTCTTTTTTTTTTTTTTTTGTCTTTTTATTTCTCTTTGTTTTCATTTGAGACAGGGTCTTGCTATGGAGCCCAGGTTGGCCTTGAACTTGCCATCTTTCTGCCTGCACCTTCCAAGTGCAGAGATAAGAAGTGCATACCTCCATGCCCAGATGAAGACAGAAGTTTCTTTTTTGTTTTTGTTTTGGGTTTTGAGACAAGCACTCCAGTACCCCAGGATAATAGGTTTATACCACCTTGCCTGGCTGAAGATAGCATTTCTTTTCTATTGTTTTTGCTTTTGTGATAAGGTATCATATAGCCAGGAGGGCCTTGTACTTGTTAAGTATCCAAACTTCTGATCATCCTGCCATAACCTCCCAGGTGTTGGGATGACAGGCATGTGCCACCACACCCAGTTTATGTGGGGCTTGGAAACTGAACTTAGGGCTTTGTGCTTGCTAGGCAAATGCTCTACCAACTGAGCTACTGCTCCAGTCCCAACATTTTTTTTTTAATAGAGAATCTCGCTTGACTTCAACATTACAGATGGCTAAATAATAGGTTACACTCACTTGAGTTGACAATAGAACCTTTGAGGGAGAGGTGACCATCTCCTTCCTCGGCATACCATCAGGAAATTGTCAGGAAATAATGATCCCATGCAAAAGTTTGTTGGTTCTAATGGGTTTTATGGTAGGTGCTTATTTGGAAAGGGCAAAAGAAGCCAAGCGGGTCTAAGAGTGGACAGTAAACATGCTGTGCATATGCTTTCCTGGGCTGGTGAGTTTGTGGGGATTGATGAAGGACCTGGTGAGCTGATTCATTATCCCAGAGCAGAGTAGAAACTCCATGGGTCCCTGCTGATGTTCTGCAGCATAAATGACAGATAGCTGTAGATTTTTTCCTCATTTATTTCATAGCAGCCTAGAAGACTCCTTGGCAAAGAGAATATGACATTTTAAAAGACAGTTGAGGGGAAAAGTGAAGCAGAAATTCAATTTCCTAAGAGGTGTGGTAGGGAAAATAAACACCAGCATGTGTAAACATGTTATAAACTAGAATTTTTTTGATGCTCTGTTTAATTTTCTGAGATAGGTGCTAAGGTACCAATTTTATAGGGGGAAATAAAAGCTAATTTATCATTAATTACTGACAAAGCTGGGGATTTAAAAAAATCTGTTTCATTTCTAAACCTGCTTACTATCTTCCTGTCATTTCTACTAAAGAACATAGTAAATCAATATACTCATTGCTGACCTGCTTTGAACAGCAGTGGAAATGTATGCTGAAGGGCATGGCTTTCAACTAGGTTGCCATGGGCTTGATTCTACCTCTGCTGCCTAGAGGTTGTGTGATCCTGTCTAGCTTAGTTATCTTGTCTGATGAGCATTTTTTTTTAAATCTGCAGTATGTTTTTCATGATAGAACCTACTTAAAAGGAACATTTTAAAGATTGAGTCAATACATGCTAAACACTTAGAATATTGTCTGGCACATAAATAAATACTCAATACATAGTAGCCACTATAATCCAAAATGTGTTCTCTATTATTGATATTTGATGAACATCATACAGGAAGCAGAAGGCTCAGACATCACTCTTGCATGAAGTCTACCTGTTAGTGATTATATGTATATATATATTTATTTATTTGCAAGGAGAGAGCAAGAGACAGACAGGCAGAATGGGCACACCAGGTCTTCTAGCAATGCAAATGAACTCAAGATATATGTGCCACTTTGTGCATCTGGCTTTACATGGGTAGTGGAGAATCAAACCCAGGTTCTTAGGCTTCGCAGGCAAGCACCTTTATGTCTGAGCCATCTTGCCAGCCCCTCCCTGTTAATGATTTTTAAAAAAATATATTTTATTTATTTATTTGAGAGAAAGAGGCAGAGAGAGAGAGAATGGGTGCACTAAGGCCCCAAGCCACTGCAAATGAACTCCAGATGCATGTGCCTCCTTGTGCATCTGGCTTATGTGGGTCCTGGAAAATCAAACCCAGATCCTTTGACTTTACAGGCAAGAGCTTTAACCATTAAGCCATCTCTCCAGCCCTGACTTTTTTTTTTTAATCAATGATACCATTCCTCAGTTCCACATGTCTTATCATTTCCAAGGTTTCCATTCTCTGGAGGCAACATAAGAAGATAGAAAGATTCTATCCTATTATGATCTAGGCTTAGGTTGAAGTTTAAATCACCCTTAGCCATTATGAATCATGTGACCCAGCCAAGTCACTTCACCTTTCTTACTATGCATCCCTTACTGGTACAGTGAGCACTCTGGACTCCCTAATCTCTAGTGCTACTTGCCTCCACCAAGTTCAGTGAACACCAAACAAGTCCTTCAGCCTCTCTGAGCTCTTGGCACTCATCTGTACTGTTGTGCTTCAGATGTCTTTCCTAGTCACAGAGAGACTAGAGCAGAGAGCAAGTTTTTGGTGCACTATGACATGCTGTGGAAATACAGGGGTTGGTCTTTAGAGAGCTATTATGAGAAATAGCTCTGAGTTATACAGCCCTCTCTCTGTGTACTGATGCCGGGGCTTTCTTCTACATTTTGCCTTTTTTTTTTTTTTTTTTTGCCTACTCCCCACTGGCTCGGGTGGATCCACCTTAACAAGGTATAGGGGAACCCAAGTGGAGAATGAGAGCGCAGTATGGATGGTGGGAAAGCATCTTATTGGTTAACACTGGTACATCCCAAACACCAATTACTGTCGGCACTTCTGAGGCTGATATATTTGTCAGGATGAGTTAACGGGCGGAAATATATGTACCCAGCCAGTGAGGATGCTGCCTGGTCACCCCTTGAGATGTAAAATATGAGAGTCTAGGAGGGGCTGTTTTATAATTCATCAGGTTCTGCTAGTGAGTTCTGCTGGAGTCTTAGTTATAAAGGCAAGTGTGAACCGGACGGCAGACGAGAGAACCGGGCACCAAGCAAAGGGACAAGCTGCTTTTGGTGCCTCCTGCCTCCTCCCTGCTTTGTTCCATAATTTTGTGCTCGGTAAGTTCCCCTGGCTTGGCAGCTAATCGCTGTTGTCGGATAAGATTGGCAACCCTATGGGTAGCGTGGTATATGCACTCGCTGTCAGAAGTGTGTGTCAGTGTTTGGGCTTCTGACAAATTCCACAATTTGCCTTTAATGACCAAAACAGCTTAAAAGATGAAACAAACCCCGACCAATCAATTATTCACCTTGATCCTTGGAAGGCTTTCTTTGGTAGCTAAAGTTTCTCAGGTTTCATTCTGTCAGTTTCATTTGTTGGGTGAGCTTTGAAAAGAACAAGTCTCTTTGTCACGAAATTGTTTTTCTTAGCTGCCAAAACGAGGTATGTACAGGGTGGTTTATCCATCCCCCCCCCCCCCCCCCGAACTAACTCTCCCCAGCAAGCGATCGGTGAATCTTAAAACAGACTGTTTGCCTGGTAACCAGCTCCAAGGGAGCTGAACCTGGGCAAGGCAAGATTCAAATTGCAATCTTTTGTGTGAACAGAACTGAGGGGCTGTGAATAATTGGCATTGTGGAGATTATTGTAAAACTCAGTATGGTGGTCGTGGCTGCATTTTGCAGGGGTGAGATGAGAATGTGAGGAGATTTGCATTTGGTGTGCCTGTTGATGATGGGGGAGAGAAAAGACCGTTGTTTGGGAAATAGCTGTACCACGCACCCACAGGACGGACAGATGCAGAGGCATGACTTGTAACCATGTAACTTGTGGCTGTTTCGTTTCCTGTTTCCATTAACAACTACCTGAAGCTGCAGTTTGGTTCTCGGGGTGTGCTCTGGGTCCTGGCTGGAGGTCTTGGCTCCGTGGTTTTGGTCAGTGAGCTCTAGGGGATATCATTTCCTTGTCAGGAGCGAGACGCAAAGCGCTTCCTCTCCAGATTCCTTTCCTCCTGTCTGCTGTGTTGTTTTGCCTCCGTCCAAATCTCATGGAAACCAACAGCTTGATGTACTTTTTTTTTTTTTTCAGAACAGATTTAACTGTAGTGTCATATGGCGTATTATATATGGAGAGGAATAGCAAGGACATTTTCCCAAATGTTTCAAGTGTGTCTGGCTTGTTGACATTCGCTCTATTTCACCAGCAAGAAGCTTCTGTCTTCTGATCCCATAACTGTCCACATGCTAGCTTGTACATTTTTTACATTAACACACTTTATGATTAGATGTAAACAAGAACACCTTTTTTATCCTCAAAAAAAAATTTTTATGTTAGCATCTCTTTGAAATAGAAATGTGGGCTTTTTTTTTTTTTTTTTTCCTACCAGGAAACTTAGCCTCTTAGCCCACTCTTTTTCTTAATAAATAGCTTGGTCATTTGGACCATCATGCTGTAAACAAACTTATTTCTCCTTTCCTAGTATACTTTCAGATTGCCCTGAAAACTTAGAAAATTTGGAATGTGGGATATATTTTGTTCCAGGAACACATTTCTCGCCCATACTTTTTCTTCCATAAATAGCTTTTCCATATTTTCCGTTTCTCTGAATAAGTTTTGCTTAAAGAGCCGAGGAGTGATGTATTGGGGCTGGCACTCAGGCTGTGTAACCTGAGACTTGGTTTCTAATCTACAAGCTGTGTCCCACGAGGTGTCTGTAAAATATCTCTGTTCAGCTCAAAGCCTCTGGGCTTCAGCAGTAATGACTAAGGTAGGAAATCTAGCAAATCATTGCAGATATAAATGGATATCTGCATTTAATGGTCCAGCCTGCCCATGACATTCTATAAAGCTGAGGACACACGGCTGAAGGTTCCGGAAAGTGTTAGTCTACCTTAGTGCCAACTGCAATATAGTTATAAAGTACCTTTGAGATGTATTATACTTTGAATTTTATTGTACACATTTTAAAAAATCACATGATAGAACCCAAAGTGTGCTGTACAGTAGAATCTGGGTTTTGATTCAGTCTGGCTTTATGAACAAATGAGCCAATGTACCAATCTCAGTAAGCCGAATTTCTTCTCATCTGGTGTTGGTTTTTCCCTCTTCTCCACCCACAGAGGATGAGCTCTATTTCCAGAAACAAAAGAAAATTTAGCATGACTTATTCTGAATTAAGTTTAGGGCAAGAATCATACAAACCAATTCTAAGAAGAGTCACATAGACAGATCATCTGTCTCAAAAGAAAGGACTGAGAGCCAAAGAAGCAAATGTCAGGTTTGCTTTTGTGACACACATGAATTCATTTGAAAAATGGGGAAGATGGCAAAAGGCAGTGGGATGCACATGGCAAGAGCGAGGTCTGTGCCCAGCCGAGTGCTATGGCCTCTACCTCACTCTTCTTAGCTGTAAAATGGAACAGTGGAAGGGGCAGGGAATCTGAGGAGGATTAAGCCAAGTGAATAATGTGTGAAATTCAAATGGCACAATGCTTAGCACAAAGGGACACCCAATAAATGGTAATTAATCATGATTATTATAAATTGCATTTTATAGAACATATTCTCACTGTGACAAATGTTACTTTTGGAATGAATATGCACAGTAAACAGAAAGGTCTCTTTTTTTTCTGTTAAGATTTACTTATAGCTAGATAATCTTTGTTTTTGTTTTTGAAACTTCGTAAAGATAGTTATTACATGTCAGTTTGCTTTTAACTAATTCCTAGGATGTCACCAAGGTCCTTATGTAACGATTCAAAAAATAAATTTCATTTCAAGTAGGAAGCATGAAAATAAAATGGTGCCAAATACCATATCACCACTTTCTAAATTACATGCAAACAATTAGCCATAGCTCCAGCCCTAACATCATATTAAAGTATTTCATTGTAAGGCAAATATCATTTATGATGTCCCAGCCACTTTTCTGAATGCTTTATTCACATTTTCTCACTTATCATCACAGACTTATCAGGTGGCTTCCAATGAGATCAGAGAGAAGGTTATCTGATATTATTAAACTGATCAGTTTAATTTATCATATGTCAGTGCTAGGGTTTTAGACTCACACCTTTCTGATTCCAGAATCTACATCATAGTCATCATGGTGGAATTACCCAGTTGGATTGGTCAGGCTTTTCATGGCTCCATTTGGGGCTCTTAAGCCTATAGCTTTGATTCCTCTTCTCAAATACTTAATTTCTTTCGGAGTCTAGGATTTTTTTTCTTTTATCTAAAGCTGGGGAATTCATTTACTCTCATTTTTGGGTTTTGCCTACTAAGGTCATATTTCTCTAAACCATCTTTTCTGTCTTCACCAAAGTGTAAAATTGATATAAAAGTCATGAAGCTTACAAAGCTCACAAATCTATCAAACCCAAGGGAGGAGCTGAAAGTTGCCCTGAGTCACGTCCTTGGTTTGAGCTGAGAAGCCTTTCTGTATACCCCTGACTTTAGAAGAATCTGTGAGCCAAGAGGATGGGCCTACTTCAAGTTCCCTCTCTCTTCTGGGGTACATTCAGAGTAAATAGAACCCTAGGATTTCTTCTCATCATGCTACTGTACCCAGTTCTGTTTTGAGGGAAAACTAAGAGACTTCTTTATTCATGCGGCTAGGGAGAAAGGACAGAGCATAGGGCATCATTGATCACAACTTAGACTGGTATGCTAGGATGTCCATCTGGAAGAAAGGCTTTTTGTGGTACAGGAAGGAACTATAGAACAGAAGGCTGGACCTTGCAATGATTTCATTTGCAGTATGTTGCAGGTCCCATAATTACTGGAGACAGCCCTGCCTTGATGTGCACAGTGCTCACCTACATCTCAAAGCAGTTAGTCTAAAGGTCCTCTGGACTGGCTTCATGGGGCTTTTGTTTGGCTTTGCTTTGGACTTTTTTACCTTAAGGGAAAAGGAAATCACTTAAAAAAAAGAAAGTGGTCAAAAAGCTATAAGGATGTCAGACTAAAAGCTTTCTAAGTGCCATTTGGAATTGACAACAACTTGATCCAGCCAGGAGAGACATTGTCTTTCTTTACCCAGGACAGATTTACTTTGGCAGGCAATTTGGGGGCCATCTGGATTAATACTCTCTCCCATTTTTTTTTATGCCATTTGAAATCATGATGGCTTGGAGGGACCATTGTTGATTTCAGGGGTCCTTTTCTTATTTCTGGTTTTTAATTATGGTTGTAACCTTTCGGGAACTAAACTCCTAGAGGGCTGCCCGAAGGAACCCTCCCTTGCAAGGTGTGTAAAGTAGAGATGGAATCCGTGGCTTTGTGCAGCTTCAGGTCGTTGTCACAGCTCCTTCTTCAGTGTTTCGCTGTCCTTCTAGCTCCTTTTCCTCCATAGTGTTAGAAACAAAGACTCACCTGAGGGGAACTAAAAGCTAGGAGTTGTAGGCAGCAGATCTGTCTATAATTATTAAAAACCTCTGTCTGTGTGTGTGTGTGTGTGTGTGTGTGTGTGTGTGTGTGTGTGTGTATCTGCACATGTTTAATGCCACTAGAATTACACAGTTAATATGAGTGATTTTTTTTTTTTTTGCTTTTATTTTTTACTGCTGTTACTCTTATTTTCTCGAAGCAGTTTTTGAGGTGGGAAAACATGTTGTGTCGAGAAATATTGCCTTCTATCAAAGCTTGCAATTTTGTTTCTCCTTCACTAAAAAACTAGAATACTATTTCTCAAGGTTCTTGAAAATATAAAATGTCAAAACTTAAGTCCACATATTAGTTGTTCTTCATTGAATTGTTCATTTTTAAGCTGGGCGTGGTGGCGCATGCCTTTAATCTCAGCACTAGGGAGACAGAAATGGAAGGATCACTGTGAGTTCAAGGCTACCCTGAGACTACATAGTGAATTCTAGGATTCAAGGTCAGCTTGGGCTAGTGGAAGATCCTCCCTCACAAAAAAAAAAAGAAAAGAAAAGAAAGAAAGAAATGTTCGCTTTTGAGAAATAAAATGATAACTTTGAAAACCAAGGTATATGCCACATTTATTTTGCTTAGAGTAGATGATGGTGATAGGAATGAGTCAAGGAAATAAAAAGTAAAGACAAAACTGAAATTCATTTACCTTCTGCATTGAAAACTCATCTTTTGGGCTGGAGAGATGGCTTAGTGGTTAAGTGCAGGCCTGTGAAGCCTAAGGACCCCAGTTGTAGGCTCGATTCCCCAGGACCCACATTAGCCAGATGCACAAGAGGGTACATGCATCTGGAGTTCGTTTACAGTGGCTGCAGACCCTGGCATGCCCATTCTCTCTCTCTCTCTGTCTGCCTCTTTCTCTCTCTGCCTGTCACTCTCAAACAAATAAATAAAAATTAAAAAAAAAATTAAAGAAAATTCATCATTTTTGTGGTACTTTTTTTTCCAGGTAGGGTCTTGCTCTATCCCAGGCTGATCCGGAGTTCATTATGTACTCTCGGGGTGGACTTGAACTCACAGCAATCCTCCTACCTCTATCTCCCGAGTGCTGGGATTAAAGGTGTGTGCCACCATGCCTGGCTTGAAAACTCTTAATAGTGAACATATTGGGTCCCTGTTCACTTTTACTTTCTCTGTGATGCTTTATGTGTCATTTTGTAACAGCATGCATTATCTATATATATGGGAAGGGAGAGAAAACCAAAAATTCAATTAGTTTAGGAAATCGCTGATATGTCAAGTATATCAACTGCAAGGAGAGGCAAGTCAAATCTCTATAAAATATGCAAAATATTTGTGGAAGAGCTTTGTTCTGGTCTGAATAGTCTACGTTAGCTTGTTGTATACAGTTGCTTTGCTGTCTTTTAATAATTACTATGGAGGTTTGATACTAAAATCTCCATAGCTTTCTTCATGTGTGATTTGTGATTACTCCTCATACTTGATCCCCAGGTGGTGGCGCTGTTTGGAGGAGGTATGCCCCTAGGGGCAAGCCTTGAGGTGACAAGGCCCAGTTCCCTTGTCATACTCAGCTCACTTTATTTATTCTCCGCTGACGTTGAGATGTGACACTGTTTCTGCCTTGTTTTTCCCGCTATGATGAAACTTCCCCTTGAAACTTTAATCTGGAAATAAACACTTTCTTCTATAACCTGCTTCTGGTCAGATATTTTGTCCTAGCAATATCTGAGTGCCAGGAACTCTACTAGGGGATGAAACTGAAAAGTTAAAAAGCCTTAATCGTTAAAGAGTTTGTAATTCAAGAGAAATGCATATGTGACCATATGATTCTGAGTGTGATTCCTGCTCTGGCATAACAAGAACAGGTAATGTTTCTTTCTGTTGCAAGTGACAAAAACAATGGCTTAAACTTACTTTCTCAGTAAAGGGCATCTTGAATTCTTAAAATTCTTAAAAATACAGCGGCAAAACCAATTTCAAGAGGTCAGATCCTATAGCTTGCCATGTTGTTGCTGGTCTTGTTCCATCCCAACACTGACTAATCGCCCTCCTAGCTCCAGATTTGTTCCAGGGATTCTGGGGCAGCTTGTATTCATAGTCACATCTAGCCAGAAAGAGATCCTGGCAATGGTCCCTGGAATTCAGCTTGAATGGACTGCTTATGTCCACTCTGAACATGAGACCAAAACATTAGCCTCATTCTAAAACTTACGTAGGATAAAGATAGCTTCCCTAGGACCCTAGTCTCTCAATGTAGTCTTGTAGCTGGTGCTGTTAGTTAGGGATGGTGATGTCGAGGGAGGCTGGGAAACTATCTACTAAGAATTTACAGCTCATGAAATATACTACACATAATGTACAAATATCAACTAGAGACAGACACAGGATAATGTAATGGAGGCCAAAGATAGCATATGATAATGAATATCCTTAAATTGTCCAGGATAGGTATGGGTTTGCCAAGGAATAAGACAAAAGGAGATCTGGGGATGTAGCTCAACGTTAGCATATACAAGGCTGTAGGTTTGTTCCAAAGCACTGAAAGAGAGGGCAGGAGAAAAGTGCAAGAGAGACAGATGGAGGGAAAGACAGAGACTGGCTTCAAGGCACAGAATAACATCTCTCTGCAATCACAACAATTAATCAGATAGTTGTTCCATTTCCATTGGCACTATTACAAGAGTCACCAGCCAGAAGCCATCTGCCCTGTCGTGTAATGAACACAAAACCTGAAGAATCTGTCTCACCAGAACCTGCTGTCGGATTGCACCTATTGGGTTTTAAACAAAAACATAGTCGAATGTGCGCTCTTTTCAATGTAAATACAGGCTCAGATTCAGTTCAATGTGAACCTTAAATTTATGTCCCTGAGGATTGGAAATAATAGTACTTTCATTCTGAACCATACCATCATCATTTTCTCTCTCTTCTTTCTGATGAAACCTGCTGAAAGAAGGTTAATGCCACACCCAATGCTTCAAATTTATTTAGATCTTGAGATCATGAAATTCATGATGTTAAAAACGTCATAAGACAAATGGGAGTACTTGTGTGCAAATGTGCTTATCAGGTGTATAATGCATATCACCTTGGGAATAAGATCATTCCCAAGCCACTCTTTTTTAATATATTTTATTTATTTAATTATTTATTTGAGAGAGAGAAAGAGGCAGAGAGAGAGAGAGAGAGAGAGAGAGAGAATCAGAAAGAGAGAGAGAATGGGCACACCAGGGCATCTAGCCACTGTAAACGAACTCCAGATGCATGTGCCCCCTTGTGCATCTGGTATACGTGGGTCCTGGAGAATCAAACCAGGATTCTTTGGCTTTGCAGGCAAATGCCTTAACCTCTAAGCCATCTCTCTAGCCCTCCCAAGACATCCTTTGTTTTACCAGAGAGCAGTACTCTAAAGGAAAAGTAGACTTTGATTTCTGTGGGACTCAGAGTTTATATAATTTGTAAGTTCTTCAGTTTTGAGCAATACTTTTTTCTTCCCATTGAATAAATAATATTCTTTTGAAAAAGTTATGTTAAATGAGCTTGGTAACAGTTTCCCCCCCAAATTTCCAATTCTAAATTGAATTAACTATATTTTGGATTGGTTTCCCAGTTTTGCCTCATAGAAGAGAAAGTCATAAGACTATTGTTTGCATTCTTTTTTTTTTTTTAATCTCTCTCTTTCTTTCTGTAGCAGACAGCTTCAGGTTCACTGAGATGAACTTTCAGACAAGGCACAGTTATGGAGGAAGGGATATTTATTGAAGCTTACAGATCCAGGGGAAGTTCCATAATAGCAGAAGAAGCTGGCCTGCCTTCACAGGACCAAGCAGAGACAGAGAAGTACAAGCCTAAAGGTCAAAAGCCATAGCACACTTCAGGAACTCCTTCTAGGCACACTTTGCATATCTTTAGATTGAAATTTGAAACCCACCACCACACCTTAAGATCCACCCAGTGACATTGCCTCCAGCCAGGTGGCTAGAGATGCAAACTACAAACAAATAAACAACTGAATATATTAGGGGCCATCTATTCTATTCAAACCACCACACTTTCTCTCTCTCTCTCTCTCTCTCTCTCTCTCTCTCTCTGTGTGTGTGTGTGTGTGTGTGTGTGTGTGTGTGTGCATGTGTGTCCCCATCCCTCAGGTTGTTTATTTTCTATAGGAAGTGTGTTCATGCTGTCCATAATTTTCTGGCTTCCAAATGCAATGATAAAATGTTCTTTTGCTCGTGTAGCTTGTCTCAGTGCTGTCAAGCCACCTACCTGATGCTTACTCTTCTAAATACTCATTTGTCTATCTAGATTCTTCCCCAAGAACACTTAGTAATGGCAATAAATAGAATCGAAGTACGTATCTCTTGGCATTTGTTCTTAGTATAGGAAATCTGTTCCGAAAGCCTACAGCTAGGCACAGGTAGCTGGTCCCTGTCCAGCTGAGTCAGTCAAGAATCTAAAACTTAATTTAAAAAATATGCTGAAGTGAGAGAAGGATTTAGGGAGCAAATGGAGAATGCTCTCCAGGACACTAGCTTCTTCCTCTTCAATTAGCTTTTTAGTGAAAAGGAAAAAGCAACTAAATATACTGGGAGGGTGATAAATGATGTTCATTTCAAAGCATAGTCAGTCACCTAAGCATTAAAATGTCCATGATCCCACAGCTTTACTTCACTTACTCATACCAGATAAAATCCTCTGTATTTTTCTGAAGGTCTCTCCTATAAATAGAGAGAGCCACTTACATTGATTCTGGGCTGAAATTTGTACCTTACTGACAAGTGTTAAGTTCTTACAAATGGGGGATAGTTGATAAAGAGGTATCAGAGACCAGGACTGATATTCCACTGAAATACAGAGCTCCTGGGGCTTAAAATAGTTGAGTATTGGGGCTGGAGAGATATCTCAGTGAATTAAGTGCTTGCTACACAAGCATCAGGTTCTGAGTTCAGATCCTCCAAACCCATGTAAAAGACACATACCTATAATCTCAGTACAGAGAGACAGAGGCAGAGACAAGAGAATCCCTGGGGCTGGCTGGCTAGATAGACTAGCTGAGTCAGGGAGCTCTAGGTTCAGTGTGAGAACCTGTCTCAAACAATAAGGTAGAGAGCAATGGAAGAAGGCACCTGATGTCAACCTCTGGCCTCCACACACCTGTGTGCCCATACTATATACCACACTTGACAAGCAATCTACTCACATACCACATACACACATGCACATGTTAAAAGGGGGAAACTAAGAATAAAGTTCCTTGGAAAATAGCTTCTAACTTGGGCCCTCTGAGTGCCCCTCTACCAGCACTCCTATGTCTTCCCCAGGATTTGCACATATCTTCATGGTTGAGCAATTTAAACGTTACCATGGGTCTCAGCTGGTTATTAAGTATGGTGATATGAATTTTGCATAAATCCCTCATTTTAAAGAATTATGGTTATATTTGAGGAATAATAGCATTCCGATATGGAAATAATGTGTAATTAAGCATTAAGATGTTTAAAATAACTTTGTATGTTTTTTTAAGGATGAGAAAATAGATATTACTTGAGACAATCTGGAGAAGTTGACTCAGGATTGGAAGCTATTAGGGTAATGGGCAATGGAAGGCTGTGCAATTATTATTCATTTGACAAACAACCACATTTTTAAGCTTATTGTTTGCCGCTCTGTGCCAAGCACTTGGCATATAATACCACTTGCTTCCCATAACAGTGCAATAAACACAAAGGAAAGAGTGATGTGTGAACACTAATAGAAAGTGGTAGGACACTCAATGTTACCCACTATTCTCCACAATACAGGACACACTATGTTAGGCACTGACAGAGAGTGAATATTAACTAGTGAAAACAACAGGAAATATTGGCAACCCCTCCCATTAGTTTAGTGAAAGACAGGCAGTGCTTCCTGTAATCAAGACACTAAAAGTATGACTGCAGGGCTGGAGGGATGGCTTAGCGGTTAAGGCGCTTGCCTGCAAAGCCAAAGGACCCAGGTTCAATTCCCCAGTACCCACATAAGCCAGATGCACAAAGGGCTGCATGCATCTGGAGTTTGTTTGCAGTGGCTAGAGGCCATGGCGCGCCCATTCTCTCCTCCTTCTCTCTCTCGGTCTGCTTGTAAATAAGTAAAATAATTTTTTTTAAAAAAAGTATGACTGCAGCCTGGAGAGATGGCTCAGCAGTTACAGGCACTTGGTGGATGGGCACCCCAGCATCCACATAAAGCCAGATGCACAGAATGGCATGTGCATGGAGTTTGATTGCAGAGGCAGGAGGTGCTGATGTGCATAATTCTTTTTATCTTCTCTCTCTGCTTGAAAAGAAATAATAATTAAAAATGTCTATTAAAAAGTCTGGGTAATATGTCTATATTGCTGATTTCAATTGCTCAAATAGTGATGTAAGTGCGATATAGGATACCAGCTAAACTTACTGTAATTTAATTATGTAATTTTCAAATATTACTTTTGGCATGGCCATTATACTACATAGGATTTTGCACACAAAAAAATAAGATAAGAGCCCACAGTCTGTAGACAGTCTCACTTATCTTTAAAAGAAAACTGAAAGAACAAGATTATTTATTGTGATTCTATAGCTAATTGAAACTAGATGACTCACATATTTGCATTTAATATTCATGGTATTCCATATGTGAGGTCATGTTTTTAATTAGGATAAGATGCCATTGTTTGAAATCTATTTCATTGTCATAAAGATAAGGCAACTTGTAAGAGAACATTTTATGTGTATTTAAAAGACTTTTAATTACCATGAATATTGTTTAGTTGTGGAAGTTGTTAATTATAAAAAATAAAAAAAATTTAAAAAGGACTTTTACACTATGTTAACAAAACAAATAAATTACAAGAGTAGATGTTTTTTGTTCTCACAACAAAAATAAGTTAGTATGTGAAGTAATCATATATTAAATAGCTTGATGTAGCCTTTCTGTAGTAGAATTTTGTCAGTTAAAAAATAACAACATGGAAAACTATGCTTACCTGAATCAACTTTTTAAATATAAACCTCTAAAAGTTCTAAATGTACTTTCTTTCTAAAAAAAATTTGTGGGGTGTGTTTTTGTTTTTCTAAGTATGGTCTTATTCTAGCACAAGCTGACCTGGAACTTAACTCTGTAGTCTCAGGCTGGCCTCGAACTCACAGTAATCTTCCTACTTCAGTTTCTTAAGTGCTGGGATTAAAGTCATGTGCCACCACGTCCAGCTCTTTTTTTTTTAAAATTTTTTAATTATTTTATCATGTGTTCATACACGCATCCCACAGCACGCATGTGGAGGTGCGAGAACAACTTTTGAGTTTGTGCTATCCTCCATACGTCACTTGAGGCAGGGTTTCTCAGCCTGGATTCTCACTCTGCTGTTCTTTGCTGCGCTCCCCAGGATCGTGCACGTGCACATGCCAGACCTTTCCCATCTTCACCTCCTATTTTGCTGCCAGAGTCAGCATATTGGGATTCCTGAAGTTTATCACAGCTTGCAGCTTTTTGTGTAAGGTCTGGCGATTGAACTCTGGTGCACCAGGTTGTGCAGTGAGTGCTTTATCCATCTCTCAAGCCTCCAAACAGACCTTCTGATGAGCTGCTTTGCTGTGGTCACCTTTGATTCTGTGGAAGCTAGCTCTCAGGCTGGCCTCAAATCTATGGCGATTCTTCTACCTCAGTCTCCCAAGTGCTGGAATTAAAGGTGTAAGCCACCACACCTGGCAGTATTATGGTTTTATAAGCATTTTTTTTCTTGTCCTTTAAAGGTACTTATTTTATGCTGATAGAAATTATACCTCTGGAAGTTAAGGAATTAAATGACGCAAGGAAGTTCTGCTAGGTGGTTTAGCCATGTTCCTGCTTTAGTTCCAAACTGTGCAGAAGCACTAAGGACAAACAAAATCCAGCCTGATATTTATTGTTTTATGAAAAGATTTTAGTTGTGGCAGTATATTTTATTGGAAATGACAATTTACTTACATTTCCAAATCATTTGTAAACATTTTAGTCTATATGTGTTAGCAGTAGAAAGGAATCCATCTCTCCTTCAGAGTTCTTAGTTCCTGCCACAGGAACTGTGTGAGATGAGTCCATAAAAGCATGCACAATATCCCAAGGGAACCTGTTTCTGTGAATGAATTCACTGTTATTATAAAGAGATTTCTTCAGCTATGAGAGCACAATCAACTTCTTTACATCTTAGAATGTCATGAATATGTATATACCTGTTTTCAAGCACAATTGGTTCTATTTCTTTCTGTGGTGTAGGTATAATTACTGATACAGAGTTGTAAATAAGATTACATGTACCAAGATCCATTCCTGTGCTCAATAAGCATAGTCTCTCAAGATAGAACTCACTGGTGGGTGTTGTTTTTATTATTATATATTCTATATGTTTTTCTATATGTTCAGAACCTTGCTTGTGCTCAGTATATTTTTGTGACCTTTTTTCCTACCTTCACCTTCTCCCATGAGCCTTATGGCCCACAACTACAGCATCCAGTTTACTTGTGATGAGTAGCACAAAGCCAAAAACTGATAAAGGACAGTGCATGGAGAAACATCTACAGAGTGTGCCAAGCTTACCAGAATGGAAAGGTTATTGAACATCTGTTTACCCCCAAACTTTACTAGAACTCATTGAAATGTTTACAATTCCTCATCTTGTCTGGATAAGCTCACTGGATTATGTATTAGGTATTATGTAGGTGTGTTATTATACCCTGCAAACTGCACATCATTGCCCTGAGAAGAGAGAGAACAAAAAAAAACAACTTAGCTGTAAGGTTAAAAAAAATTAGTCTAGATGGAGCTCTTTTGACCCTTTGGATCAGGACTTGGTTTTCAACTCTTTCCTTGTTAACACTATACATTTCCTTTTAGTTTGCTGTAATGCTGAGCTCCATATTTGCAAGTACATGTTTGTCCATTCATTTAGCTATGCAAAAAGTATTCATCCTACTTTGTATTTAGCACATTTGTGATGCAGGTAAATATACAATAGCTATTGAGTTGTCTTGGTATTGATTTTTTAAATGCATTTTCAGGATCAGAAAGATTATCCCTTTCTATATTAAGTAATATGTGTGTGTATATATAATCATGTTTTTAAATATTATACAAAAAATTGTACACTTGAAAACCATAAGGCACTATGCTAGGACTGCAAATCATACAATGTTCTTAGTTAAATTGATCTTGATTGAAAGGTCTAGGGCATTGTTCTATTTATAAACAGGTTACTTCTTTTGTAACTATTAATTGTATGTTATATGGGTAAACATTTGGCATAGGAAATGTCCATGTACGTAGAAAATACATTCATACTATATTTTTCAATGGAAACAATGACTGAACCTTTCATTATAGATTGTCCAGCTGAGACATAATCAAAAACTTATTACTAGTTTCAAGAATCTTATTTTGTAGCAAATTAGCAGGAATGAGAATTTAAGTAAGTTTGAGTAAAAGGAAGGGACCTATAAAAGAAAAGACTATGTCTATTTGCCTATATTCCCAGGACATGACACTGTCTGGCCTACAATAGGTACTCACTGAGTATACAGATCAATTAATGCAAGATTGGGATTGGAAAAAATATTGTAATAGTGCATTCTGATAGACCTTGGAATTCTTTGAGCATGAAATAAAGAAATCTTTGCTATCTGGAAATTTCATTATGTAAACAATCTGTCTTCTAATTTCTGTTAGGTGCTGGATGAGCCCTGAGCTTCAGGAACACACACACACACACACACACACACACACACACACATATACATTTCGTCTACATTATAATAACAGAGTTTAGGCACATTTATGTTAGTATTAACAAAGTATAAAGAGAATCCAAGATAGAAGTGGTTACTTCTGGCTAGGAGAAACTTCTTTAGTTGTTAGTTGTCTCCACAGTATTTAAAAACCAAACAAAAAAAACAGGCTATCCCAGGTATAATGAACAACCTATGCAGAAATATGGAAAACATTAAACAGTAAGGTATATATCCTCTGGTTCACAAGGAGTATTATTTTTTCTGTCAATATAGAGACAAGTGGTAGCATTTGAAAGTCCTTCACTCTCCCTTCTTGCTACAAAAATCCAACCCAAAGCTGGGCATGGTGGTGCATGCCTTTAATCCCAGCACTCAGGAGTTAGAGGTAGGAAGGTAGGAGGATGGCCATGAGTTCGAGGCCTCCCTGAGAATGTATAGTGAATTCCAGGTCAGCCTGAGCCAGAGTAAGACCCTATCTTGAAAAACAAAATCCAACTGTGCTTCAATGCCTACCATGCCAGACTTGGCAATTATTGTCCATATGCATCTCGTCTTCCATGGGCTTTGGCTTGAGGGCCATTATTCTGGTTTTTCACCTCAGTTCCTGAGGAGTTTATCAAATGTCAGACGAGTAAGGGCCATGCTTTCTTTCCCTCTTCCTTTGATTTCTATACATGGCTAGTATCAACCCCTTGTTTATCAAGAGGGATGTTAGTTATTTCTAGGGAGGCTATAAAGAATTTCCCCAGCATGTGTCTTCAGGGTATCAAACAAGCTGGATGTATTCTTGGGACTAAGTGCCATGTGCGACCCTTCTTTTCAGATCATGGGAATTGTTGAAGATCACATGGAAATGTCCATTAAAAGATACCTGCTAGGGACTAGAAAACTAAAGTTTCATCTAAACCTCAGGTTTGATAAAAATGAAAATAAATTGCTTACAAATGAATTAGAAAATATATTAACATCAAGCCAGCTCCATGTCCACCACCTTGTGGCAATATACATCAGTCTGAATGTCATATACTTAGACAGCTATAATGAGTGCAGGTAGGACAGAGTTTGCAGAGCACCTTTAAATGGCAGTAATTCCATTTCAAAGGGCAAATGAATGAAAAATGCACTTGAAAAATTGAATGCTCTGAGCAAAGCTTATCTAAACTCTGTAGGCAGAGACAAAAGCATACCTGAGAAAAATTTTCTAAAATCTTCTTTACTTCATATTTATCTCCATTTCATTGTCTTGATATGTACTCCAAAACACATGCAACTTTTATTCCAAAAGGCAGATGTGCCAAGAGAGTATAAAAGATTGAACATGCAGTCTATGTGCCTAGGTAAGTTCCTTTACATGTGTGGATCTGAAAAATTATTGATTATAGGCAAAAAGGGTTGTAATGAGAGCATTTTGCTTATTTCCCTCCTTATCTTTTATTTTTTCCATAATTATTATTTAATTGTCTTTTGATGATTTTGTTTTCAATATCAAAGATTGAACCCATGGACTTGCACTTGCCAGAAGTGCTCTACCACTGAGCTAAATCCCCAAACTCTTATTTAATATCAAGACAGGTTCTAAGTGGCCTGGGCTAGCTTTGAACCTGTGATATCCTCTCCTGCTTCAACATCTAAAGTACTGGTATTATAGGCAACTGGCACCATGTCTGGCTCTTTGTTATGTGTAGAAGTTGGATGGGAAGTAACATAGAAAGGTGAAACCCTGGCCTTGAACTACGCCCTTCTACTTAACAATTTGGGTAAACCATGGAGTCTTTCTTGCATATCATTTCTTTTTATTTCCATGTCGTATACTCAGTACAGGGAGGGATTTTTAGTTACAAATTGATCTGTTTCTAAAGTCTCTAAATCTTATCAGCTAAATACAAGTTAAAGAAACCATGAACCAGTAGCTTCAGAGGATAAAAGAAATAGACACAATATTTTGCAAATAGAAGAAATGCAATTAGGGAGTTGAGATTCTAAACTTATATTACTGCAGAGAGCAGACGTGGACCTCAGGAGGAAAATCAAGTATTTAAGACCTCTATAGGAAATCTTTTAAGGGCTCAGAATATAGACCAGCAATTAAAGGCACTTGCTTGCAATGCCTGTTAGCTCAGAGTTTGATTCCCCAGTACCCACATAAAGCCAGATCTGCAAAGCAATGCTTGTGTCTGGAGTTTGCTTGCAGTGGCAAGAGGTCCTAGTGTGCATGTACTCTCTGTCTCTCAAACAAATAAATAAATGGTATTTTTCAAAAAAACAGTTTAAATAATAACATCTTGTTTAGCAACAGGAGAGGCTAATTAATCAACAACAGTGCTAGTGAAAGAATGAAGAGGAAAACTTTATGCAGTGTTGGTACAATCAGGTAGGAGGTTAGAGTCAAGTAGGAGGTGGGCTTCCTGAGAAAAACCAAGGTGGGATGTGATAGCTCTACACTGTATGCTAGTGCCCTTGCCCCTCCTACGTGTCACTTCCTTCTCCTTGGACTCCTACAACCTCGGCAGCTGACAGAGAACTCCAACCTCATGACCCTGTGGAAATGCAGACACATTCTCTAAAATCTTCCACAAGACCTCCAAAAGGTCCATGGAGGTTATTCAATTTCTTTCAGGCAGACTGCTTAATGGTAGACAAAATGAACATTGGGTCTGCCTTTCTTTTGTCTAGGAGGGCACATAATGGTTTGAATGCTTTATTATAGTTCATACAACAATTACGTATGGAAGATAGAAGAAAATGGTAGGCTTTGTAGGCTTGAAATTCTTCCTCTAATATATCTCTACCTTTCAACTTGTGGAACCCCTCTTCTGTTCTATCTATCAGTTTATCCTTGGTGGTGACAAAGCACCCAGGAGATGTTCTAACCTTGAAAAGTGTGCTTACTCTTTGCGCTGGGCTTTGCTGTAAGCCATGGCACTCCATTGTTATCTGTGTGCGCTTCTGCAAAAGGGCTCTAGAGCCTAATGTCAAGCCCTTCTGATCAGACACTGCCTTTCACACCACTGGGTCCCTACTACCTAGTGAGGCATTTGACATTAACATGACAACACACACATGGTTTTGAAATGATGAAAAACCCATTTTTCCCTAGAATCAACTCTGTAAGCCCCATTCAAACATGATTCAGGAGTTCAGCACTCTCTTTCTGGTTCCACAAGTCTTTTCTCAGGTGCACACACTTCACTTTTCATCATCTTTAAGGTTCCAAAGCATTCCATTTCTCTTCCTTCTTTAATAGTACTTTAAAACTAGTTAATTAATCAAGACCAAAATCTGTTTATTGACTTCTTGCTGTAGCCAAGTACCCTGCTAGATACTGAGGAATTTTCAGCCATGCAAAAAGTATGTTCTGTAACTTCCAGGTTAGTTGGAGTTCAGATGTGTAAACAGGATAGGAAAATCTATAGTGCCTGTCAGGACTCTGTTAAGTGCTAAATAAA
Organism: Dipus sagitta; assembly: GCA_036346955.1. Taxonomy (NCBI): domain Eukaryota; kingdom Metazoa; phylum Chordata; class Mammalia; order Rodentia; family Dipodidae; genus Dipus; species Dipus sagitta. The sequence continues at coordinate 168,876,675 of CM070772.1, read as the reverse complement.
CACTGGTATTGACTTAATGAGCGTTCAAAGGAGGATCTTTCTGGGAGACTCAGGAAACTCATAGACTTAGTTATCTTTGAGAAGGTGAGTTTAGATTATAAGAGAAATAGAGGGCATGAGCATTTTAAGGAACAATAATGCACTCTTCGAATTTATATTTCCTTATTCAACAGATATTCATTAGGCATCTGGTGTATGCCAAGCCCTAAGCTAGAGAAAAGTACTGGGACTTTTCTAAGATCAACGATAGTTCAGTTTTTCTTACTTAATCTAAACTACCCATGACCTCATTCATTCCTGCAGTTTTAACTACTACCTTCAGCATACAAAAGGCACTCAATTCTACCTGTCCACCCCCAGATTCTTCCAGTGAGTAATTTTGATTCTCATCTTAAGTCAAAGTGAGATGTGAGATGATCTTGCTCTACCCACTCTGAGCTAACCACTCGCAGTCCCCCACCCCTTGCCACCTGAAGGGTCCACACATTATGAAGAGTACAAATAGGACAGTATTTAGACATTTGCAATTATATCAGCTCGCTGTGTTGTATAATTTTGAGCATGAAAAACATACTTTGTGTTCCTCTACATCACTGCTGTTAATTTGAGACTGGTAAGTATTGTTCACAAATGGGGACCAGCCTGCAGGATGACAGCCTATGTAGACACAGCCCCTTATTCATACTTACCATGACCATCCCATTTTCATTCAGTGAGTCTATCCCATGGAAGAGATGCTGTGCTAGACACTTTCTGTCTGCAATAGCTTAACCACATAGAAGGTTTTGCAAGAGAGATACTGCTACCACTAGTGCATTAGTCCAGTTGCAGTTATTAGAATGAAAGCCTTGTGGCTTGGTAATTTCATGAAGAATTTTTTTTTAGCTCACAGTCCTGGAATCTCACAGTTATAGCACTGGAGTGAATTTGGGTGTCATGAAGGCCTCTTGGTAATTATTATTACTATGGAAACAGAGAGAGAGAAAGAGAGATCCCATCTCAAGACAGGAAGTCAAAGAATAATTAGAGTTCCATCAGAACTATTTTAATCCTTCCTAAGGGCATGCCCCCCAGATGACCTAACAATTTCACACTAAGTATCTCCTACCTCTTAAAGACCCCACCTCTGAACATTGTTCCCTGGTGCCCCAGCTTCCAACTCATAATTCTTTAAGAAATAAAATTAAATAACAACCCAACCAGGGCTGCCATCATATAAATGAGAAACTAAGACCACAGAAACAGGTTGGCTGAGATTTTAGGTCTAGGACAAAGCAAAAGTCAGGGTGCAAACACAGAGGTATTTGTTTCCAAACATGATGCTATTTCTGTGACTTTACAGAGGAGTACTCCATACAGGCTACTAATCTCCAGTGCCTTAGTCTTATTATTTGAAAAGTTTGGATGGGTTTGTCCTTATCTGTTCCAGAACTATAATGCCCTTGACGTCTGAGGCTTCTCAGGTGGCATCCCTGTGTCAGTACCTAGGAGCTATTGTTATTATTCTGAACATTGGGCAGGATCTAGGCACTAAAGTTAACAATGTGAGCATCTCATAAGCAGGTTATGACGTGAATGACCTCTGAGTCAGAGCATATGATTGGCAGGTGAATTTCTGGCCAAGTAAAACAGGTGAACTTTCATTCAATTACTCAGTCCATTTGAACTCCACAAGCTTCAGCTGTGCTATGCACACACTGCATCTTCAATGACCCCACAGATCAAATGGGCATTTTTAACAGGGAGTCTTGGCAGGTCTAATACATATTTAATGCACTGGTTACCTGGAAATTAATGTACTCTTCAAACATAAGGAAGTGTCCAGATGCAGTGGTATACCAGTAGGAGGAAGGTGAAAACAGCCCTTCAATTTCTGGATGACATTGTGACAGCAATGCGGTAGGTTACATCCACTGAAGGTGGTACCAAAAGGTAGTAGCAAAAGCAAAACACATTGACATGGCACAGTCCAGAGCTAACAACCCCGAGAGCTAATACCTGTCTATGTAGTCTTATATGATTTCATTCCTCAGAGCCTCAATTCTGCAGCTGCAACAAAGGGGTAATAATGTCCATTGAATGAATTGTTTAACAAACAGTGATTGAATATTAAGTCAATTAGGAAAACAGCGCCTTTGATATTTTAATCAGAAAGGGATGTAATTCAAGATAATAATAAATTTACAGATTGTTGGAAAGAGGGGTTAGACAAAGGGCAGCTACATAAAAGTCAGGAAATTTCTGGAAGCCATTACCTGAGCCAAAGTTTCTTGGGGTTGTGAAGCTAGAGACCAACAGTAGACCTCAGAGTCTGAGGTAAGTTTGCAAGGCTGTCGCCTCTTAACATCTGCAAACTTCTGGGCCTGCCTGTCACTGACTGTCCTCCATATCCCTAAACTCATACAAGTTACTTTGCTTGCAAGAATGCAAACTGCAACTCTGCTGATAAGATTCTGAGAAATGTAGAAACCGTGTGTGGAGGGTTTAGGGATAGCCCTGAGAACCAGTGGGAAGTAGCCAGAAAACGTGTCTTTCTTGTGCCAGGAACCATTCAGGGAATACAAGGAAAACAGAAAAGATTTTTCTTGTGGCTCACATTTTGTTGAATATTAAAAGAGTTAATATAATAACACATTTAGTAGAGCCAGGCAAAGAGCAGGCTCCTTAAAAATAACCATCTCCTTCTTTAAAATCCTATAGTGGACTGGAGAGATGGCTTAGCAGTTAAGGTGCTTGACTGCAAAGCCAAGGACCCAGATTCCATTTCCCAGAATCCACGTAAGCCGGATGCACAAAGTAGTGCATGCATCTGGAGTTTGTTTGCAGTGGTTGGAGGCACTGGCATCATGCCCATTCTCTCTCTCTCTCTCTCTCTCTCAAATAAATAAAAATACAATATTTAAAAGATAAAAGATAAGGACTTAAAAAAATCCTACTTCCATGAGACAGAGAATACAAAGATGAGAGAGGAAGTGCTAAAGAGAGAGACTGGAGCTGGATAGTGTAGTTTCAATTGACAGCACTTGCCTCTTATAGTTAGAACCATATTTCAATCTTCATTGGCTTTGAAAAATCATTTGGACTGCCTCAAAGCATATAATCTCCCACTAGATAATGTATCATCTTTGAAGATACCTATCAGTAACTCATTCCAACTGCATTGAGAATAAATATCCTATGGCTAGAAACTGCCTATTTGTAGTAAGGAACAGAGATGAACATGTCAGAGCATGCACTAACATTTTTATTTACACAAATGATTCATGTGTCCTGAGAATTTGCCATTCACTCTCCTCCAAGGAAAGGGCACTCTGCCTTGCTGTCTCTGGCAAGTCAAAGTGAAAGATGCAGCTGAGTCACTTAACCTCTGCATCGAGGCAGCGCTGCAGTAGCCAGCAGAGTCTGGGGTGGAGGTTTTTCCCCAGCACTTGTAGAAGCCTCAGTCCTTGTTCCAAGCTGTGAGTCACAGCAGGTGGACATAAGCTTTGCAGCCAGTCATGTCCATAGCTCCTAATAGAGCCATAAATGTCAAAGTACGTTTGTTCTTCAACTTATTTCTGCTCCAAAAACCTTGAATAATGAAATCTAACATACCATAATATCAGGAGGGTTGAGATGGCATAAATAAACTACTTGGCACACAGTAGTCATTCAACAAATGTTAATTTTGTTACTCATTAGTAATATGTTATCATCTGTTTCCTTTGTAGTTTCAACTTCATTTCCTATTCATCTGAATAATAATAGTGGATAGTTGTGTTTTTTTCATGACAGCACCATATCTAACCTGTGTAATAACTACATTAAGAGTTATATGAACAATAATGATGTCAATGATTATAACTATATGAATAACTACATGATTAATAACTCTGCTGGCCTCATTTCATAAATCCAGACCTTAAGTAGAAGAAAGGCTGCCGTAACTTGCTCAAGGTCACTGCACAAATTAGATATCACAGGCAGGATTTAGTTGTACATCCTCTTACCTCGGAGCTATCACGTCTTCCCCAACTCAAGAATGCCTCCTACATGAGGCTAACCTTGTGTAAGCAGGAGTGTGTAAAAGAACATGGTGACAGTAATTTTTGAGATTCTTCTTTGTAGTCAAATAATATTGATCTGAAGGGTTGTTCATAAAATTTAGTGTCATCTCCAATACTAAGCAGGTGCTTAACATAGTCATGGGTCTTCTTATTGTCATGAAAGAAGTATGTATACAGGGAGAGAAGGGAGGGGGAGGCAAACTGGGAGGGAGATCACCTACTACAACTTAATCGCCTTTGTGTCTATCTTCCTATCACTTCTTTCCACCTGTACTCCTCTTGTTTATGTATTTCAAGCTTTTCTCCTCTTGTCAATACTGCCTTGGTAACTTTTATATTCATCATCTTAAATGTCAGTATGTGACTTTATCTATAGGCATGTGAGCACTGCTAGCAAGGTTAAATATTATATCATATATGCTCCTGATATCAAAGAGTGGTTGTAGTTAACTCTCTGAAGAAATTGTCAAAGAAACAGAAACCATTTTATATAATTATGCACTTATATTTGAAAGCAGAGGCTACTGGGCCCAGGGTGATGGTGGCCACACAGCATGGGGGTTCAATATTACCAGACTTTTTTGACTTCTTGTATGACCACAAAAGGGTAAATTTGTTTTTAAAAATATTTTTATTTTTAATTATTTATTTGTGAGAGAAAGAGGTAGAGAAACACAGAGAATGGGCACACCAGGGCCTCCAGCCACTGCAAATGAATTCCAGATTCATGTGCCACCATGTGCATCTGACTTATGTGGGTCCTGGGGAATCGAACCTGGGTCCTTTGGCTTTGTAGGCAAGTGCTTCAACCACTAAGCCATCTCTCCAGCTCCAACTGGGAAGATTTCTATGTGAAATTTCTCAATTTTAAAATGTTAACTCCTATTCATGGCTTTGAAAACACTGTGAATTCAAAGGAAATAGTCATAGGTCTCAAGTTCGGGGGGGGGGGGTGGCCAATTTGTGATCTGCACTGCATCTACCATCATAGCATATGAACCACATTATGGCACATGCTTGTTTCTGTGGGTTCTCTCACTAGGAAAAGTGCTCCAAGGGCCTGTATATATCTTACTTATCTAATACTGTCAATGAAGACTCTTGAGCTAACCTAAACTGTTATTTTTTCTTGAAAGGGCAAATTTCTATTTTCCAGAATAAATTTTTTCGCTTTAGTTTTTTTTCCTCAGCTGTACGTTTGTTTATAAATTATAATGTAAGTCATCATAAATCAAGATGTTAATACTAACATACACTAGTCACTAGCCTTGTGCAAAGCAGGAATGTGTATTTGTCATTTGAATTTTCGTTTAGAAACTGGGTAATTAATGGTCTACCTGATGAAGAAAAGCAAATGAAACTCCTCATCATATCATGGCCTATCTTCAGAGTTGGCTTGTTTGGAGACTACATGGAAGGAGAACATTTATAGGCTCTGGAGGTAGAGATGGGTCAAAATCTTGCCACTGTCATTTGTCAGCCATACAAACTTGAGCAAGTACTGTCACTTGCCTGGGCCTCAAGTGACTCATTTATTAATCAGAAATAATTATGCCTTTGCCCTAAGATAGTTGAAAAGATTACCTTAAGTAATTTACATGCTATCATATACACAGTAGAAATGAAATCAATGTCAATTTACAATGAAGAAAAGGGTATCTCACTTTCTCTCCCTTCTCTGATGTATTAAAGACTACAGTCTGTATAGGAATTAGAAATGCATATTTGATTTTAGGGTCATGATACACAGAGACATTTCCTCCTACCCATTACTGAGAGCTAACCCCACAATGCATGATCCATATACCCCAACAAGGAGGGGCCAGAGGGAAGGGGGAGGACAAGGAGGAGGCTAACAATGGTACCAACTTGACTGTATTCGCTGAGTACAAAACTAATTAATAATAAATAAATAAATAAAATTAGCAACTTTGTAATGATATAGACTCTATACTTTGGGTGTGGACTAAAAACAAAGAGGGATGGATTTCTCATTCTCTCTCTCATGCTTAAAATGTGGAAAGCTATAGAATATATGTAATCTCAGTACTTTGCAATGGAGAAGATATTTTCCCCAGTTCTTTTTTAAGTGATGCCCTCAAGCAGTGACCGAATTGTGAATAGGAAAGGGGATCACACTGGACAAAGGTGAATCTTACTAAGCTAAAAGCATCTATTATTGCAAATAAGACACTAACAATAATTTAGCTAACAGAAAAATGAAAGTCAAATGGTGTCAGTTGACATTTCAAGATATACTTCAGATACTAAGAATAACTGTTATTGTCACTCTATAAGGCCATGGAAAGACTTCTCCTTTGATTGCTTGGCTGACAGATATAATTAATATGATTATGGTTGGATTTCCTGATGATTTATGGCCATAATGTTTTTCTTTGACTACATATCTGTAGGAGCTGCAGATCAAACAATAAAATTACATTTTGTTCAGAAATAGTGAAGTTTGTGTGTGCTTTCTCTGCCATGTGCTTATTCTTATCCTTTTTCAGAAAATAGGGATAATCAGTACTTTAGAAAACCCTTTTATGTATAGAAAATGTCCAGTTGACCATATGTTGAGGACTCAATATAAACTGGCAATAATAAGATAAGAGTATAAGACCAAACCATAATTAAGAGATAGTGCAGATATAACAAAAATGACTGACATTTTAGTACATTTCTGACAAGGTGTTTTCCAGATACCACACCAGCTCTTACCTACCTGAATACATGCAGTCTAGGCTGGTGTGACTATCCTAATTTCACAGAGGTTAATGAACTTGCCCAATGTCACACAGCAGAGCCACACTTTTCTTCTCCTAGAGCCATGTTTTCTTTGCTATGTGCGTTCCTGAAAGAAATCCGAGTTGATTTTACATAGGCAACTACTAATGTTTTCTTAACCTAGTTTTATTGGCAGTGAAAGTAAAGTGTGCGAGTAGAGCACATAGGTGAGTGGTGGACAGTGGTATAATCAAGGCAGAGTTTATTGATGACATTTATGAGATAACTAAATAACTAACAAAAGATAGACCCCCTGGTAAGGGAGAGCTTTGGTTCACTGTGGTGTAAGCTTAGGAGGAATGTTAGTGGCAAGGATGGAATTAGAACTGAAGTCTCCACTCCCAGGCAACTAATGGACCCCAGCCTTTCATCTAGATGGTTTCCAGTGTCTCACTCATGTCATCTCTTACTTCATTCCTAACCATGGCCATATAAGTTGGGTACGTGGACACAAGAGCACTTTTTGTTTATCCATCCAATGGCCTCTTTATGTCAAGCAGCAAATATGTTTTAACTAGTCTTCACGGAGCTGTAGCAGTAGGAAATCATAGAGAAAAAGACAAGTTGCAAAGAGCTATGGGGATGTAGATGAAAGACCACCTCTCACTAACTTTCCGGGGTGTTGACTAGACAAGGTAGAATTTGCGCTGGATTTTGAAGGTGATACAGGCTTTGGGAGGCATTCGTGGGGTCAACAGTCAGAAAGGACTTTGTAGAAAGAAGATCTGGAGGTGTGAAAATATGACTGTTAAAGTTTTACCTGTTGGTGAGTATAAATGGGGAGCCTTGGTAGAAGGGGGTGTGCTGACCTTAAGGCAGCCAAAGCAAAGCAGTCTGGGGCTGGCACGACGACAACCTAAGCATCGCGACCCAGGATTAGTGGTGTGTACATCTGACCTTAGTTTCACCTATCAATATTTCTGTTCACTAATGGCATCTGAAGTACAACAAAATATGGTTTAACAGGCTGCATTCAGGTGCATGTATCCCATTATGAAGGAGTAGAGTGAAAGAGAAGGAATCATTATCTTTGAAAAATTGCTGATGTCATTAAAAATGTTAGGATGAATGAACTCCCTCTGTGAAAGGAGCTCTGACTTGTAGAATAGGAGATTCCCTATGTAGCCCTTTCACTCTTTCTTCTTACCTCTCCCTCCCCCAAGTATTCTTCTGGGGAATAAGCATTGACCTGGAAATGAATGTCAGGCTCTTGATGAGAATGTCTAGGTGTTACTTCCTGCACTGACTGTGGAAACTAAGAGGGTTAACGGAGGTGATCTGATCAAGACCCATCCAGAGAAAACGATGGGTGGAAAGTTCCAGAGGCTCTGATAGTCCTCGTTAACTGCAGGGCTTCAACCAGGATGGCATTATAGGCCCCTAGAGTAATTTTCATTCAAGCAGATTGGCACTCTTTGGAAATTAGTATTTCTGTGGGACAGAATTCTGTTGGAGACGGATTCAGAAATGACTTAATGAGCATTGCCCTGCTGACTGACCAAGGTTGTGCTTAGTCTGCCATCTGTTAGCATCTCAGAACTCCTGCAACAAGTGCTGTAAGACAGTCCATGACTTATGTAGGCTCAGCTATGTTATGGTCAGATTAGCTGGGTGCTGACCAGGGTGCCTTTGTGGAGAGCCTCTCCCAGAGCTCAGATTGCATCAGCAGAATTCCTCCAGCTTTGTTTTGGCACTTTAAAGACATGTTGGAGCTTATATCAGCACAACTTCCCCAAAGTACCATGATACTAGTAGCCCACTGCTGAAACAGTAAAACAGCGTGTGACAACTTAGAAAAGAACAGCATATATCAGGACAACAGACTAGATTCTTTGGATTTAAATATAGGGAATGAAACATTGGCAATGAAAATGAGAGGGATGATAGCCCATTATGTATGGGTAGGGCAAGATGTATCATGTTTTTAATTGGCCTAAACACCTCAATTAAAATTTTCCTTTTCTGTAAAGGAATTGGATGTAAATAATCAATCCTCTCAATATTTTCCTGAAGATGTATGCTATTGCTTCTTTTAAATTCACATGAATATGTCCACAAACCTATAATTTCCCAGGGTTACAGAGCAATTGCAGCTGAAGTCTGGGCAGGGAAATGGGATTCAACCATCTGCTCCCAAAACATGTCCCATCTGACCCAATATATGCACACACACAAACCACCCCCTTGCACTCCGAGTGAGCATGTCCTGAATGAAAATCAAGGAAGCATATTTCAGCGAAGCCAGCAGCAGTATCTGCCCCATAATTCTCTTGATTCCTGCAGTGGTTCCAATGAATATTTCCTGAAGAGCTAAGTAGCTTCCCTTTTTTATTTTCTTCTTATCGTGTTTCTTTATCTGCTCAGCTACTTGTCTAGCTGATCATAAACCAGACACAGAACTAAGTGCCAAGGCTGTGATGTTGACTGCCATATGCTAGTCCTCAGTGGCGAGGGACAAAAAGCCACTCATTACATTACAGCTTGATGATAAGTGACAAGATGGGGAGGCACTGGATGGGTGGGTACAGAGGATACCTCTTTATTCAACATCTACTTTATAGCAGGCCACCTAGTCATAAAGACCACAATCATCCTCACAGAGACTACCACAGAATGCTTGAGGAGTTGTTTATAGTAGTTGTTTCCCTCGTGCCCAGCCTGGATAGCCCCTGAGCCACCTTATTTATGCTCTCATCTCTGGGCCTCCAAATTCTGGGACCAACGTCCTGTTCTGTCATAAAAATGTTAATCAGACTTCAACTTCACACTAACTTCATTCTGCTAGACATCAAATTATTTATTTCCATTCCTGCAGGTTTTTTTTTTTTTTTTCCCGAGGTAGGGTCTCACTCTGGCCCAGGATGACCTGGAATTCACTATGTAGTCTCAGGGTGGCCCCAAACTCATGGCGATCCTCCTACCTCTGCCTCCCGAGTGCTAGGATTAAAGGCATGTGCCACCACACCTGGCTTAATCCTGCAGGTATTTTAAAGAACTTATTAGATACAAGATGTTGTGCTATAGCATTAGATTTGATAGGGATAGCTAAGAAATGTGTCCTATGCTTCTAGCATGTCTTCTTTAGGACACATACCATCACAATACAAAGCCAGGCATGTATGTCATAACAGAATCCTTTGTGAGTATAGAGCAAATGGTGTGGCTTTATTGGGAAATATTTAAAGGAAGTGGTAATTTCCCTGGGCCGTAAAGGTTGGTTGAAATATCAAGAAAAAACCATCTTGAGAAGAGGGAAAAAATAGCATAAAAGAAATATGAGTGGGAAGATACAGAGTATGTTCTGCCAATACTTGGTGCACTTGTGAAGTTGAGAGGAAGGTCTGCTGAGGGCAGACCTTAAGAGCCTTACATGTCAGTCTAAGGATTGAGAACATTTACACTGATACTCTAAATCTAGTTATGTGACGAGTCTACAGTGGTCCTTTAACTTAGCTTTAAAAATCTCATCACAGATGTGAGCAAGGAACCACACTGGATGGGAGGTGCCCTAGGATATAAAAATATAGTCCCCTGCCTTAGAAACTCCCATTCTGGTACACAGCCAGTCTTATCTACACAATTCCACAAGTTTGGCATTCATTCTTTCATTTTTTTGGAAACAGATTCTAATACAGCCTATGTTGGTCTCCAGCTTGCTCTTTGATCTACATCTCAAATGCTGAAATTACAGGCATGTGCTACCATGCCCAGCACATTCTGAAGTTAATATTCATCGGGTGGAAAAGTCTCATTTTTTGTTTAACCTCTGTGTGATTTATGTCTCTAGTCCTTGGATGTGCATGACCACTTTCACTAACACATAAAATATATTTATCATATTTATTTCTTTCAGAAGACTGCCCCCCAAAGAAACTGTTCTTGTGATGATAATGAAGTGTGACTAATGTCATACTGGATTTTATGGGTGGTTATGTCATGACAAAGGGTAGTCATATATTTAAGAATTCTCAGGGGTCCCAAAAGTATAGCCTGTTTGAATTTACAGACAAAATATATTTAATTTAGGACCAATATCAATGCACAAGAAAGTGATTCATGCAGATTAAGAGTATTAGCTGTGAAGCTGGGCGTGGTGGCGCACATCTTTAATCCCAGCACTTGGGAGGCAGAGGTAGGAGGATCACCGTGAGTTCAAGGCTGCCCTGAGACTATATAGTGAATTCCAGGTCAGCCTGGGCTAGAGTGAAACCCTACCTCAAAGAAAAAAAAAAAAGAATATTAGCTATGGACTTGGGGTGGGGGCAGAAAGGAAGCAGCCTTTTATAGATGGCCCGTTTGTACATTGTGTCTTTTATCTGTGGAGGAGAAAGCCAACAAAGAGGGAGAGTTGACTAAAGACCTACTATTGTCAGTCTCTATCAGTCTCACAGGTACATTCAGTTTTTAGTCACTACATATAGATATGACATAGCTCACATGAATGTGAATGCTAAATCATTGTCTTCTCTGCTGGGCAGGTAACTGCTTATATTTATAATCAGTGTGTGTTCATAACTAAAGGAGAAATCAGCACTGCACTATTGCATCAAGGTTCCATTTCTGCCCACACTGGAGTTCTGTGACTTTTGCATATTCTACAGCTAGTATGAGCCTTAGTGTTCACCTGTGTATGGTGGGTAAACTGTCTTCACAGAGCTTTTGGGAGGGCAAAAAAAAAAAAAAAACCAGCATGCATAAAAGCCCATGAGTAGTATTGGTATGTACAACTTCAATGGGATACGAAATTTAGAAGAGCCTGAACGATCGCACCCCAGTGACACTCAGACAGCACACAGCTACGTTTCAAGTGTGCACATAAGCACTGCTCATCTCGATCATGTCTCAACGTGAACAGCTTTCAAAGCTGGCTTCTCTCCTTCCCAAGAGCAGACAGAGGAAAGCAAGTGTGGGGTTTTGCCAGATAGATACCCTCCTACATCCTCTGCAATCCCCGCTCTGTGGTTCCAAGCTGAGGAGCAAATGTAAAAACACCCTTATAATACTATTTATGAAAGCTTTTAGCAGTGGGGATAAACAGTGACGATTCTGCATTTAATTCAGAATGCATGGCTCTTCTATACCATGAATTCAAACTCACAGCATGGTCACATTTGGCCCAACATAGGTTGAATTTGATAATCTAGAAAGAGCTCAGGTGGTTTGATTTTGCTTTCTGAAATGCTGCTGGCATCCCATAACAGTTTACCGGGGCTTCTTCCAGCCACAAGACATAGGCTTAGATAGCCACTGTGATGTTGGTGTTTCTGAGCCAGGTAGGGGCAACTTCCTAGCACAGCCTACTCCTATCACTGTGTTTTGGAAAGGGATTTACATATCTCCCCATTAGATGGTCTTTTTTCAAAACAAATAGCATCTTCTTTTTTTTCTTACTTCCTGGGATATTCTTTTTCTGCTTACTAATTTAATGAGAATAAAATGAATATAGTGATTGTTTCCTTCTTTTTCTGCCCCAACTCTTCAGTAAAAACTGTTCTTATCATCAGATTCTGATATTAAAGCAACATCATTAAAGAGTTACTAAGTTGTCCTAAATTAGCACTGAAGGCCCTTTTCTCTACCTAGGTGATGATTTACTTCAGTGCAATTTGTCTAGCGTGCACAAGGCCCTGGATTTGGTCCCAAGCACATTTATAAAACAAAATAAAATGACATGAACAATTTATCCACAAACTATTTTCAATTTAATGTGAGGTATCAGGCATCGCCTATTTTGTATAACATCTTACAAGAGTCATCTTGCTTGGCCTCATAGTAGTCTTTAACTTGTAGTTCACATTATTTAAAAATAAAACAAGGCTGGGGGGTGTGGCTAAGCAATTTGCCCTTGGCTACCCTGGCAGTTTGTATGGCCAGTGTTCTTGCTGAGATTTCTTTTCACCTTAACCTTGGTTATCTGGTTTATTTCAATTATAGTTTTGATCATTATGTTGTAGGTACTTATACTAAGTGATGAATATGCAGAATTGTTAATTAAGGCTTAAAGTCTTCTTCCCTGGTGCTTTTAGACTAGAAGGAAACAGGTAAAATAAGTATACAAAAATACATCGTACATGTCACAATGTCTGAGGTACAGAGTGAGATAAGAAGGTCATGATTAATTCCGCTTAAGAGGGAATTATCAGAAAAGATTTACTATGAAAGGAAACACGGAACTTGACACTTAGGGAAGGTAATGGAGTATGCCATGATGTTGCAAATAGCCTGTGTAGCTGTTCAAACTATCTTAAGAGATTTTCATTAGTTTGTCTTGGATTGTTTTTTTCTCTGAAACAGGTTTCTACTATATGGTCCAGGCTGGCCTCAAACAAAACCTTAAGTCTCTTAAATGTAAGGAATGCAGACGTGAACCATGGTGCCTGGGTTAGGGGACTTGTAAGCAATTAGTATACATGGCAACAAATGGTCTTAATGTTGGCTTGTTAGGGACTGCTACACTGGATCCAATGTGATAACTCTTGAAGTAAGATAGACACTGAGAGATACAGATATTCAGAAGCAGGAGAGCTGGGATTCTGAACATGGTGATTGTTGTAGTTACCTTCTTGTTGCTGGGACAAAGCATCCACTTGGCACTACCCCTTATGCAATAGAATGGGTGTTCCAAGCCCCTCCCAATCCCTTGTTTTCTAAGTCCTTGAGGTCGGGGTACTCTAAGAACCCTTCACTTGGAGATGAGGACTCCGGAAGTACAGATCCCATACCCCATTGTAAGCTGGATCCCCAAGGACAGCCTCTTTCTAGAGAAGGGGGCCTATTTGGTCGAAACCATTTGACCAAAAGCAGCTGATGGGAGCAAATTTTTTACTTTGGCTTCAGTGTCAAGGAGAAGCTTCATGATGTCAGGGAAAAGCATGGCATGAGCTGGACATCATCTCCTTGCCACAGCAGGTAGAAAGATAGTAAGCCTAACTCTGGCAAGGGGGAGCTGGCTTAATACCCATTAGCCTCCCCCAACAACACACCTCCTCCAGCAAAGTTCCACCTCCAACATTGCCATCACCTGGGGACCACACATTCAGAACATCTGATATAAACACCACACTAATCAAATAAAGCTTGACAGAGGATGTTGCATTTTGGCTGAACCTGGAGGGAAAGATGAATCTTGGAGAAAGTCATTCCAGAGATGTAATTTCCATATTTGAATACCCAATCTCATTTATTCTCCAGCCATATCAACTGTCCTCTTCACACTACAAATTCTTATGCTGTAAAATTGGGATAATACATCTTGTTCTGGCAGTAATAGAATCAAATGCCTAGTGATCACCAGTGTATTCTATACCTTTCATACTGCTCAATGCAGGCGGATGCTTAGCAATCCCATCTTCTGCCCTGTCCTGATGCTTGCTTCTTCCTTCCCAACTCATCCTGCTGCACCAAAGGCCCCAGCTGAGGGAGAGATTGTGTATGGTCATCACGTCGTCGTCGTCGTTGTTGTTGTTGTTGTTGTTGTTGTTGTTCTCCTCCTCCTCCTCCTCCTCCTCCTCCTCCTCTCTTCTTCTTCTTCTTCTTCTTCTTCTTCTTCTTCTTCTTCTTCACCTTGAATTCTGCTGTTAGTTTTTACTTCCCTACATTGTAAGAAAGTTGATTAAATATTACTAGCAACCAAACAGTTTTTCCAAAGTATAAAGACATCGCTTTAACAGGTTGACTTCCCCAGAAAGCATAATCAGGAGATTGTAAGATGAGAAACTGATTAGGGAGTGGTTCAAAGTCAACATGCTGTGAAGAGAAGTAGGATTGGACAGAAGAGAAGTTGATTGCTAAAGTAATCCCAACAAGAACTTCTCAAATGACTTGCCTTGTCAAATCACCCTGAGTTAAGTTGGAGAAGCTGGGACATCACACTCCTTCCTTGTTCAGTCACTTCATGCAGGCTGTCCACAGGAAGGAATGGTTCTGGGTCATGTGGCCCTCTGCAGCAAGAGCAGCTGAGTGTGGGAAGTCCTTCACTCTTGAAGGGAGATCTGAGGCCTTGCTGTATGTCAGACTAACAACTTCATTTCAGAAATATATTCACCAGTGATTAGACCAGAAAGAGGAAGTAGGAAACTGAATTTCCAACAGAAAAAACCCTTCCCTTCTCAGTGGATGTTGATCAAATGTTAATTATCCAGAGCACTTTGAATTCACCATGGTTTCTGTGTGTTCAGGCTCAAAACATCCCACTATTCACTGAGTCAGTGTTGAACCTAGCCTCTGATCCAACTGATTACCCCTGAGACCATCTAGGTTGGATTTTATTTTCAAAATAATCAGCAGCAGCACACTGGATTCAATTCATTAGTCCTGATTAGAGATGCAAAGGAAGCTATTTCCAAGAAAAGCTCCTCCACCTTCCACCTACCCTCCTCATCCTCTTCTTCCTCCTCCCTCTCTCCTCCCCACTCATCTTCGCTAAAGGAAGTTTCAGAGGGCTGTACCACGAGTTCCTGCACCTCTCCACCCAGCCTCCCCTAGTGTTGATATCCTGCATAACTGGAGAACAGTACCAAACCAGGAAATCACCAGTTTACCTAGATGAAGCTTTATTTCACAAATTCAAGAGGATTCCTTGTAAGGAGAAAGGATGGTGGTTAGTATGTAGGAGTAACAATAATAATCTCTTAGGTTCACGCAGTACTTTTCCACTTTTCAATGCTCATATCCCTTCCTACTAATTCAGGGGTTCTATGAGTAATTGTCTCATCTATCCAAGGGTTACAGCCACCTGTTTTATTTGGTAATTCAAAAGCCAAACACCTCATTATAGGAGACTGCTTTCCATTTCCTCGCAGACAGACACTGACACGAAGTTGCACTGTCAAAAGATGACTCAGTGCCGCTTGCTCTGTATGTCCTAGTGGTTGAAAGAACTTTCTCTGCTCAGAGGCATCAACCTTTGTCCCTGCCAGCTGTTCCTTTTGCTTTGGTAGGTTTCCTGTCACCTTTATGCTTAGCCACCTTTGCCAGCCCTATGCTTCTTCATCTTCTAACATTAAGTCTAGGTGTTGCCTCCTCTTCTGTAGACCCATCTTTGAACTTGTTCTCCAGCTCTGCTAGCTGCCCTCTCCTGTACTGTGTGTACTGGCTCGGTGCCTTGTTTATGCCTGAACAAACTTTTTTTTTCAGGCCAATGTTCCCTAAACTATGAGTTCTTTGAAGTCAAGGATTCACTAGTTTAAATCTTCATGTCCATTTCCAGCACATTCTAAAGAGGATTTTAAGTAGATTGGATGGATTATTGGAAAGCTATGTCAATCTGGAAAGGCAAGAGGGCATTGATAAAAACATGGAAATTTATGAAGGTCAATGACTCTTTGCTCATCTCCTCTTGAGGTCACCTGTACTTTTTAAACATGTGGCAAAGTCTGAGGATGGTGAACCTCTCCTGATGATAGTTAAGATTCTTGTGATCCTAACAAGGACAGACTGATGGCAGGAAAGCCACAAAGTTAAGGCTAATAAAGTGTAAATTTTGAAGTGCTTCCTAAATGTGACTACGTAAGTACCTAAGTGTATTTATGATCCTTTTCAGCACTACAA
Organism: Dipus sagitta; assembly: GCA_036346955.1. NCBI lineage: Eukaryota > Metazoa > Chordata > Mammalia > Rodentia > Dipodidae > Dipus > Dipus sagitta. The sequence continues at coordinate 168,860,293 of CM070772.1, read as the reverse complement.
CAGTGTTAACTAGTAAAGAATTACAGTAGGCAAAAATCTGAGATCAGAAAAAGAAGTGGGTCAGCACAAAACATGTAAGAGATGTGAAAAAACTTTGGAAGTTTGAGAAACTGGAAAGAAGATAGGTGAATAGTGATGTACAGAGCTAGGAAAGAAAAACCAAGTCCCTGGATATGAAGATAAGGAAAACTGCAGAATCCTGGTTATCTGAAGACAAAGATGCGAGGAAGGACTAAAAACACCACGACCGGTTAGAAGTCTTATAAGTGACAACTGGAACTCCATATTTCCTTCAGCCTGCCCACCATTCCCACCTTCATCCAGTGGATGTTTCTTTCGTCTTTGAAAGGTTGAGCCAGGGAGTATCTGGACATAACACATCAGCTATGCATTATGACAGGGTAAAACAATGCAGAGAACAGAGATGTTGTGGAAGGGATGTAGTGAATCACACACACACACACACACACACACACACACACACAAACACACACACATCTTCCATGCTCTTTTCCTTCCATCACAGAACTTCTAATAAAGAAATGACACTAAGATGAGAGATGCTAGGGAAATTCCCCTGGCCTAAGCATCTAGACAGAGATCTTAATTATTTGGGCATCTCCAGAATGAGCATGTGCAAGCTTCTGACTAGTTAGGGATCCTTGCCCAGGCGTATAAAGCTACCAGTGCACACTGTAGTCTCGTCCTCCTCTATTCCTCCTCCTCCCCTTCTTCCTTCTCTTGTTCCTTTTTCTCTCTCTCTTTCCTTCCCTTCCTTGCTTCCTCCCTCCTTTGGTCATTCCCTCCCTCATTTCCTCATTCTCTTCTTCCTTTTGCTTATCTCTCTCTCTGGCTTTTATGGCTGTGGATTGGGCCTAGGTCCTTATACATGCAATGAGTACTTTACTACTGAGCTATATTCCCAGCCCAGGGCTTCATTCTGAATTTATGTTTAAATTGCTTTTTAGCTTTTTGCTTAGATCGACTATAATGTCTATTATCAGTTAAACTGTGCTTCATAATCAAGGATCACATCTGAGGATATCCTTAAAACAAAATATAATAATAAAACATCCCAGGAATCCAAAGATAATACAGAGAATTAAGGGAAACTTCACAATCCCTGCACTAATATATTGAAGGAGATGCATGAAATAGGGACAAGAAGCTGTTAATAGGAGCCTAAAGAAAGTGCTTTAGAATATTTAGGGTATCAAATCAGTAACTGTTCACTTTGAAGGATGCCCCCATTTTAAGAAAAACATTGAGAAAATAGAAGGTACCTCATTCATTCAGCATGTTCATTTTATGTCTGGAGGAGTGTGTTGTAAGGAGTCCTACCCTTCCTTTGGCTCTTACATACTTTCTGCTACCCCTTCCTCAATAGACTCTGAGAATTAGACAGTGAGATGTTTCAGTGCTGAGCACTCCTCTGTCACTTCTTCTCAGCACTATGGTGCCTTCTAAGTCATCCCAAGGTTACCGCCATCTAAAAAGAGAAGGTTCTCTAACCAAAAGTGAGAGTAGCATTAATATACGGGTATGAACATTAAGATAAATACTTACCAGGCAGTTAGGTGACCATAGTGTATACATTTAGCCAGATACCAGCAGACATTATACCCATAGGGCTCATGACTACCCCATCACAGGTTTTGAGTATTAGGCATATATTCTCTCCCATAGAGTGGACCTCCATTCCAATTAGAGAGTAGTTGGTTTCCCCTATAACAAACATACCTCTATTTCACCCATTGGCTCATTTGGCCAAATTTAAGGTTTGCAGTGTCCACTGTTGAGTATCTCCACTGGTGATTTCTCTCTCTCCCATCAAACTGCATGCAGCATAGCTTTTATCAGCTTTCTGTCAGCTGGTCTACATGGAGAAGATTTTCAGCTCAGCTCTAGCAGGATTTCTCAGTGACCTTGCAGCCTAAATATGTTGAGTCTTCAGCAATAGGGTCTTGTCATCTATTCCTGGTGGGAAACTAAGAGCCTCAGCAATGGTCTGTAATGTATTGGGGGCATCAGGGATCTCACTGGAAGGCATTCCATCCCTGGCACTGAAAATTTTCTAGAACAATCTGTAGCTTCTGGGTGTTCTGGCATCTCCTATTCCTCTTCACTCAGGGAAGTGTTCTATCTGAGCCATGTGGGTAGAATGCTATAGCATGAACCTCCCAGTTAGCACCACTGATCAGTTGGAACATAAGTTCCAATTGACTGCAAGTGTGTGTGTGTGTGTGTGTGTGCGCGCGTAGGTGAGAAGACAACTTTCAGTGTTGGTCTTCACCTTCTACCTCTTTTGATGCAGGATCATTTTCTTTTTTTTTTTTTTTTTTTTAAGATTTATTTTTATTTATTTATTAGAGACAGATAATGGGAAAGAGAGAGAGAGAGAGCGAGAATGGGCACACCAGGGCCTGTAGCCACTGCAAATGAACTCCAGAAACATGCGCCACCATGTGCCTCTGGCTTACGCGGGACCTAGAGAATCAAACCCAGGATCATTTTCTTATTCACCACTTAGTTCACCTAGCTAGCTGGCCCTTGAGCATCCAGTAAATTCTCCTATTGCCTTCTTCCTTCCAGGTAGGCTGGAATTACAGGTGCTGGCACTTAAGTAGCTTCTGGGGATTAAAACTCAGGAACTCATGCTTACACAACAAGCAGTTTATCTACTAATCTACCTCCCCAACCCTGGATGCAAGTACAGAACCGCACTAAGGACTTTTGGAGTTTTCATTTAGGGAGGCTATTGGGAAAGCCAATTAAGGTTTTTTTTTTTCCTTTCATATTTATCTTACCAACCTACCTATAGAACTCACTATAGCTATGAAGCAATATATGTATTAGAAATTTGCTATTCAACAGCTACTTACAGTGACTAAGCAGCCGGAGACAGCCATGGAGCCATGGAGCTACACTTGGCAGGAACCAAACAGAAAGTAACAGTTACTTGTAGAGGAAAGTATAAGACCAATGCAGTGAAAGAAGTATTGGATGATGCTGTGGGTTCAAGGCCAGGCTCTGCTGTATAACTTTGGACAAATTGGCCGGCCTCTCTATACCACCATTTTCTCTTAATATACTTCTTATTATGTCCTGCCTTATCTGGACATGACAGGCTGCCTTTCCAGATTTTATATGTATGCAACTCTTAAGATGCTTTTCATGGGCCAAATCCCAAATAGGAGTGTCATGGAAACAGGAAAGACATCTGTGTCCCTCAAGTTACGCGCCTGGGGGATGACTCCCACTATCCTAACACCAGAGCTGCTCAGGCTCCTATCTTTACCCTGGTCTGTAATTATGCAAGAGTATTATCCTTTTCATTGGGCAAGATCTAACTGATTATTATTGCAGAATGTAGGATGCCTAAGAATTACTATTTCAGCTGTGAGCACCATGATTTCTATACAAAAGAGCAGGACAAACCCAGCAAATCTTTAATGTGCTCAGGAACATCCTAAGCACTATGCCTTCAAGTGGAAGGCACATTCCCTTGTTCTTGGTATGCACCATGGGCTACCAGGCATGCCCACTAAACTACCAACTGTGCCTCCCCACTCTGAGCCCCTCACCCAGCCTGTCAGCAAAATATTAGAATCACCATTGGCAGTGAAGCCCTAATACTATCTGGAATTTCTCCTCCCTCCCCCTGCAAAGAGGAGAATGTACTCTCTCAGCTCATATTTTCACAGCTGAGATAAAAATCAAATTCCAATTTTGGGGAGAAATTTTAGATATTGTGAAAATACTCTTCTAGGACTATTGGGGTTTTGTTTTGTTTTTCGAGGTAGGGTTTTGCCTTAGCCCAGGCTGACCTGGAATTCACTATGTAGCCTCAGGCTGGCCTTGAACTTCCCAGTGTTGGGATTAAAGGCATGCTCCACCACACCCGGCTGGTGTTGGGAGTTTTAAAAAAATAATATGTTAGCCAGGCATGGTGGTGCATGCCTTTAATACCAGGACTCAGAAGGGAGAGGTATGAGAATTGCTGTGAGTTCGAGGCCAGCCTAAGACTACATAGTGAATTGCAGGTCAGCCTGGGCTAAAGTGAGTCCCTACTTCAAAAAACAAATAATAATAATAATAATATATTGATAGGAGTCATTTTTGTCAACAGTTTGACACTTACTTTGTGTACCAAACATTTTCGTTTGTTTCCTCATTTGAGCTTTACAGCCACCTTACAACATAAACAGAGGATCAATACTATCTCCATGCTATAAGGAACACGAAGCCCTAAGAGAGCCTCATGGTCTCTCTCTCTTTCTCTCCCTTCCTCCCTATCTATCTAGCTATCCATCATTTATTTACCGAGCACCTGCTTTTTTTCTCAGACTCTACTATGCCACATCTAAGTACTATCATATTTACCTTTCAGACAATATCAGTTAGCAGATATAGATTTTATTTTCTGCAACTAAAACAAAGTCAAAAACAAAAAAAAAAGTTTTCTCTAGGGTGAGTAGCCTATACAAAATCTATATGACAAATTAATAGTATATTTAAGAATTCAAACTTGGGCCAGATTTACCTTGGAGATCCTATTTAAATAACAACAAATAAAGAAAATCCCCACAAACAGCAATGTTCAGAATCACCCAAAGAAATTGGCTTTGTCAAGTTCTGGAAGTTTCTGTTAGTTCCATTTTCTTTTTCTTTTAATTTATTTACTTTTATCTATTAGAGACAGAGTGAGGGGGAAAGAGAGAGAGAATGGGCATGCCAGAGCCTCTAGCCACTGCAAATGAAGTCCAGATGCATGTGCTACCATGTGCATCTGGCTTATGTGGGACCTGGAGACTCAAACCTGGGTCCTTAGGCTTTACAGGCATGTACCTTAACCACTAAGCCATCTCTCCAGCCCCTAATTCCATTTTCTAACAACCCTGATCATCAAGAAAATAATGCCTTTATGTATCCATAATGTAAATCTTGCATTTAACCTAATTGGAAATTTGATTTATCTAATTTTCTGAGTTAATAAAAATATTGTATGAAATAACTAGTTGGGAATTCAGGCTGTTGATTACCTATAAATTTACTTCAGACATTAAAGAATTCCTCAGTGTTTGGCTGGAACCCCTTTAAAAGTTCTCCAGCCAAAATTAGAAAATTGTTCTACTCAAAATAAATGATCCCAAATCTGTTTGAAAATGGCAGGTGGTGGCAAGGATAATCAAGAAAGACTACCTTAATTCAGTGTGCTACTGGATTTTATTCCAAATAGTGAATCTGTTTAGTAATGGGCCTAAAAACTATAGGAAGAAGTTTCTTTCCATGAAGTCTCCACTCAGCTCATCCAATTCAATCAAAATCTTATAACTGGATGCTGTATCCAGTGTTAGGGACAGAGAAAAAAAGTGACAGTGTCCTTGTCCTCATTGTATGCATGACTAAGTTGTAGAATTCCCATGCCAGAGATGAACAATAGAGGTAGACATCCTCTTTCTTCGCAGAGTGCTTTGTCTTTATATCTATGTGTCTTCCTCTATTTCTGTCTCCTGTTTTGTGTGTTTCTGTCTAACACAAACACACACACACACGCACACACACTTTGTAACCCGACTTAAGCAAAGCAACATCTGTAAACCTGAAGCAGTGGAAAATTCCATTATCTTCTTCCACTCAGAATCAGGTTAGCAACCTGAAGGATGGGCTAGGTTTGGGGTTGAAATAAAAAGGCTAGAGAAATCTTTAGGTTGAAAAACCAGCTGGGAGGTCCACTCAGAGTTGTTGCAGTAGCCAGAGGTCTGTGCTCTTGACAGCAGGTGGGCTGTCACTCACAGCAATACCGATGAAGGAAGCCAGTCTTGCAAAGCAGTTTATAAACACAGCACTGTTCCAGGCATGACTAGTTTGAAAAGTGTCCAGCACAGAAAGCTCTAAGGGCATCTCTAATCCTAACATAACATGGCTGGTCCCCTTCTGTGTTGTCTGGCTCTGAAACCCCAGAAAAAGTAAGAAAATAGAAAGTGGTAAAATGGCAACCACAAAATATATTCTAATTCCAAATAATTAAAATGAAATTTGTTATCATCATATGAAAAAATTGGCAAATTATTACCTCGTAGACTTAAGTTCCAACCAGTGTTCAATGACTGCCTCACTTATATGCAGCAATGTGGTTAATATAGTGAAGACTGGGGAGATAGCTCAGTGATTAAAGGCACTCTGCTTGCAAAGCCAGCTGGTCTGGATTTATTTCTCCAGCCACAAACCTGAAGCAGGATACAAAAGGCAGAGCGTGCACACGCATGCAAATAAAGAATTTTTTTAAAGTATAGTGAAGAGAGACCAGTACTGCATTTGTTTGTAATTTTTGTTAGTCTAAATCATTTTTTACAATGTTGATTATGACTCACATGTTCTGAGTTAGATACAAGTTAATTTTAGCTTAAGATATCAGAATAAGTAATGCCCACTTGCTTAAAAAGACTAGATTGTTAGTGCTTATTAAAAATCACTACCTAGAAGAGTGAAAATAAAAATACAGTGTAATAGACTTTCAGAATACCATATAAAAGCAGTGATGATTTCATTTCACACGCAGTATTTCTGAGAAGATAGATTTTTTTCCCAGCAACTCTCAGAAATAGGATTTAAAGCCAGAAACTGACTCCAAGATATAGCCTTGAATCTATTGCTCTTCTCAGCAGTAAGTAACTGAGTAGCTTTTCACAGAGATTTCACCTGCCCAATGTGTCCACAGAAGCATGGACCTGGCTATGCTGGTGTATTCCCAGAAAGGGAGAATTTTTTGACAACCTGTTGGCGTCTAGAGTCTAGAAAGCACTGGTACTCCTCACAGGGAGCAGATGCTTAAATGTAGGGTGTGCTTTTGTTATTCGTGAGGAAACAGAAAAGCAGTCTATGAACGCTTTAGGGTAAAAACCTATTCAGTGGATTTGGTATCATTAGCAATTGGCATTGTATGTGGCATGTAACAAACCCTCAAGAAATATGGAAGTATTTACAGCTGGTCACAGTATCACACCCCTGGAGCAGTGATCAAGTGCTATGCTAAGAATAGATGTAAATGATTTCCACTGCATCCTACCCCATGTATTGTTCCTGGGTCCTAGTGACAATCACATTTATGTCCAGGTAAATAATAGTGTGACACAAATATTTGATCATATCATTAATATTTATCCCAGCCCCAAAGTTCCTCAGATATAGTGTGGGTGGTCTCTTCAAGATCAGCTCCCCTGCAGAATTGAAATGGGTAACTCAATAGAAAATCATGCTGTCATGTGTATGTGTAGAACCCTGTGTATAGCTCAATGTACTTACCAGTTGCAGTTAAAGTTGTGCCCGTGTTCATAAAGAAAACACAGGAAGAAGTTATTGCTGTCACCATTAGTGCCATAGAGCACTGGATATGCATCTCTCCTGACAGAACCCACCACAGGAATAACATCTAAAAATGTTTCCAATCAAATCCCCTTTAGATCTCACAACCAGTTTAGGAGGTGAATATCTGGGTATAGATAATAAGCTGTGTTTTCGTAAAATCCAGAGGCCCTACTATAACAAATAGCAGAGCTAACCCTAAAACTCACCCTCCTAGCCTGGAGTTCTCACTCTCTGCTCTCTCCTTCTTCCAGTAAACTGACACTTGGGAGATTTCTAGAAAATATGACTGTGGAGGGGCACTCTCCTCACCAGCTTTCTTCGGGAAGGTGCCTGTTCCTCAGGCTGTAGTCTAATCCACTGAGCTTATTCTTTACTTCTTTGAGAACTAAGATATTCCATCCAAGTCAAAGATGTGAGCAGCTGGGCAGCTTTAAACAACGGCATTAAGCAACTTACACTTACACTTCACTGAAGACTATGCCTCCTTTGAATCCTGGCTCTTCTTGCTCACTCTTGAATAATTTCGAAGAAAACCAGTGCATGTGAGAGCCCCCTCTCATTGAGTAGTGTGTGTTCACAGACATATCATTCTATGCAAGTGACCATCAGTAGCTCAGTGTTGGGATGATCCCGATGGGTGAAGTCACTGGTATTGAAAACAGCAGCAGCATTGGAATTCAGCATCACTGTCCTTGAGCTCCACATGACCGTGAGTTTGCAGGAAGATCCTAAAGGCACATTTAATGTTTGCCCAGCAGTGCCAAGTGTCCCAAACTATGGCCACCTGTGTCTTATTCATATTTCATACCAATTCATAATAGGTAGGGAGAGACTAAACCAGAGGGCTCCTGAAATGGACATGTTTCTGATTTCTTGGGTACTCACATGGATATTGACTTTTACAAGTGATGAAGATGACTAAGTTGTATATTATATGTAAAAATAACAGGGAATATGACAGTCATTACGAAGAGCCAAACTTTCATATCTGGGAGCTCCCTCTTTTAATCTTCCCAGCAATCTTGAGCAATCTGAGATACAAATATTATTCCCATTTTACTTATAATAAAATTGAGCCCAGAAAAATTAATAATTTTCCCTATGATGCACAGTTTGTAAGTGGCAAAGCTAGGGTTTTGACAATATCTACATAACCCAAATCTTAACAGATTTCTATTATCTGCCATCATATCAAAAGTGAAGAAAGTTAATCCCTCCCCCACCATAAATGCATCCAATTAGAAACAATTAGATATTTTTAAATTTTGTAAATGTTTAATGCACTTCAACTTGTTATATATACTAGAGTCATACATATACATGGAAAGTACATTTTCAATTTTGTTACTACTTTACTTATTTATTTAAAAGAGAAAAGAAAGAAACAAACAAAGAAAGGCAGATAGAGAGAATGAGCGTGCTAGGGCCTCTAGCCACTACGAACAAACTCCAGATGCATGTGCCACCTTGTGCATCAGCTTACATGGGTGCTGGAGAATCAAACCTGGGTCCAGAGTCTTCACAGGCAAGTACCTTAAGCAGTAAGCCATCTCTCCAGCCTGAAGGTACATTTTTATATAAAAATCAAGTTTAATAAAATTCAGTGAAATACTTCCATTCAGTTAACACTGATTCATTTAACTAGAACACTATGCTGGGAAAGTTTAATTTTGAGCATTTAACCTGAAGATATCAGAGACTTTATATATTATTCATATATTTCTTTTCATTGCCGTGGCCATCATTGATTGTTGCTGGGCACTGCCTGTTTATAACATATCGCATTCTCCCATATCCTCCCATCACTGCCTCCACTCTGGACATAACTCTTGGGAAATAAGTGGTTTCTCTATTCCATCTCATAAATGTTTATGAACATAAAGAAGTATTAGTAAGCAAGAATTTTCTCTTCGAGTTGAGCATCTCCCCGGTGCTTGGCAAGAGAACAGCAGCAGCGGGAACAGCAGCCTAGTCTCCATAGCATTTCTAACCGTTTGAAGACACAGAACTAAACCTGCCACGTTTGTTTCTTCCGTTCCCAGATTACGCTCGATTTGAGGCCAAAATCCATGACCTACGAGAGCAGATGATGAACCACAGCATGAGCTCCGGGTCCGGGTCCCTTCGAACCAATCAGAAACGCTCCCTCTATGTCAGGTAGGCATTGTAGCATTTCCTACTCTGGTGAGCACGTGGTGAGCAATCCAATCTGGCTAGGGGCAACCAAGGCCAATTCTTATCACAATGGAACCTAGTTAGTCCATGCTAGTTGGTACACTAATGCTTAAAGACCTTGTGAATCCTGCGAGTTCTCATACCTCAGATATTCTCATACCTGAGTTTTCTTTTTTTAGAAAAGTAAACAATCAGACTTTTAACTTCCCAATTTTGATCAACTGCATTTCAGAAGGTTATTTTAAAGCATTTTGTTGTAGTCTCTGAAAGGCTGTTGAGATCAACTGGAGGATATGTCTTACAGTGATGTTGGAAATATGATGAAAAGGTGTTGCTGGTCTCCATGATTAAAAAAAAAGTTTGTTTTTTTTTTATCTTGAGATGTCTTTGGGGTAGCTCAAATAGAGAAAAAACAGTTGGGCTAATAGTATATAGCAAAGTAAATTAATGCACTGGAATTAATTTATAGAATTAATCTGCAAGGAAAAATTACCCAATTTCAATGTCTTATCTACAAAGAATGCATGGGGCTAGAGAGATGCTCAGTGGTTGAGTGTTTACTGTGTAAGCATGAGAGCCCGAGGGCACCTGAGTCCTCCAGTTCAAATCCTCACCCCACGTAAAACAGCTAGACATGGCCATACAGCCTGTAACCCAGGGCCTCAAGGGAGCAGAGACCCCAAAATCTTCTGATCTCCTCAAGCTCTGGAAGCTATAAAAAAGAGACTCCAGGGCTGGAGAGATGGCTTAGTGGGTAAGCGCTTGCCTGTGAAGCCCAAGGTTCAAGGCTCAATTCACCAGGACCCACGTTAGCCAGATGCACAAGGGGGCGCACGCGTCTGGAGTTTGTTTGCAGTGGCTGGAGGCCCTGGCGCGCCCATTCTCTCTCTCTTTTTCTCCCCCCCTCCCTTCTCTCTCTCTATCACTCTCAAATAAATAAATAAATAAAAATACACACAAAAAAAATTTTTTTAAAGAGACTCCAGGGCTGGAGAGATGGCTTAGTGGTCAAGCGCTTGCCTGTGAAGCCTAAGGTTCGAGGCTCAATTCACCAGGACCCACGTTAGCCAGATGCACAAGGGGGCGCACGCGTCTGGAGTTTGTTTGCAGTGGCTGGAGGCCCTGGCGCGCCCATTCTCTCTCTCTTCCCCCCCCCTTCTCTCTCTCTGTCACTCTCAAATAAATAAATAAATAAAAATACACAAAAAAATTTTTAAAAAAGAGACTCCAGGGCTGGAGAGATGGCTTAGCGGTTAAGTGCTTGCCTGTGAAGCCTAAGGCTCGAGGCTCGATTCCCCAGGACCCACGTTAGCCAGATGCACAAGGGGGCACATGCGTCTGGAGTTCGTTTGCAGTGGCTGGAAGCCCTAGCACACCCATTCTCTCTCTCTCTCTCTATCTGCCTCTTCCTCTCTCTCTCTGTCACTTTCAAATAAATAAGTAAAAATGAAACAAAAAAATTTTAAAAAAAGGGAGACTCCAGCTCAAAAACAAGACCAGGAAAAGAGCAGTGGAGCAGGGCACCCAGTGTTATACTCCAGCTACTGCAGGCAAGCAACCCCCACTGCAGGCCAGTGTCTGGGAAACCACAAGGGTACATGCACACATGCATACCATACGTCTGTACATACACACCCAAAGAAATTAATTAAAATATCCTAAAAACAGAATGCATGAAAATATTTTAATGTACTAGAGAAAATTGATGGAAACAGTTGAATCCCTAAAGCTTGAAGCATGAAAAATTAAATGATATATAAAATAAAAATTCATATTTGAAAGTAATATTAGGTCTGGGAAGTTATCACAGTTAGTAAAATGCTTCCATTGCAAGCATAAGGACCTGAGTTTCATTCCCAGTACCCACATAAAAACATCAGACATGGTGGTACGTAACTGGAATCCCAATGCTAGGGAAGCAGGGGCAGGAGGATCTCTGGGGCTCACTAGGCAGCCGGTCTAGCCTCATTGGTGAACTCCAGATTAATGAGAACCAGACTCAAAGGAAATGGATGGAGTTGCTGAGGACAACACCTGAGGTTGTCCCCTGGCCTCTTCACGTATGCGCATACACATACACATTGCCACATACATGTGTACTTACACACATGAAAATGCACATTCACATACACATGCACACACTTCCAAAAGAAGTAGCGCTAATTAGAATCAAATCTTGGCACTTAGAAATGGGAAATAAATAAAAGTGTAAGACACAGAAGAGATAAAACCGGTCTTGAAAGGAGGAAATTCTTAAGGGCAACACAAAAACTCTTGACTTTCCATGGGGAAGTCCCTTAGAGAAAATCCCTATAAGATACAATGATATTTGGTTTCCAGAAATTCCATTGTTAATAACCTAGAGAACCTCAGTATTTAAATGATTTGAAGACACATAGCTTTAGAAAGGAATACCATGCATACAGTAAGATCACGGGGAAAGAGCTTATAAGAGTGTCTGACCTTGTTCTTATACAATATCATAAACAGACAAAAAAAGAAAAGTCAAGCATACGAAATACAATAGCAAAACCTAACCAGCATCCTTATCAAGAGCAATTGATAGACATGCACTGTACCTGGAGCACCCTCCTCAACAGGACCCGTGCAAGCTGGTGGGTGATTATTTAAGAAAGCCAACTACTTGCTCTCTCAAAATAAATTGGTAGCAGGGCTTCTCTGACTATGAATCTAAGGTGATGAGCCCATTTCTTTAGTCTGGAAATGACCTTCTGGAATATGACTACTCATTTTGCTTAGCCTTGTGTAGTCTGAAGGTTGGAAGGAAGCTTGGCTAACCTGCTCTGCTGTTTGGTTTATGGAAGTGAATAGGAGGTACAAAGAAGACATTTACTTGGGATCCCTCAGCTATTATGGCAGAGTCAAATACCCTCCCACCCATCCCATACTTCTCCCCATGTGGTTCTGCCTCCCTCCCTTCTTCCTGGTTGATAGATGTAGAGTAGACTTGAGCTTTGATCCCCAGTCTGCTTTTGTCACCATGGTGCTAGGCTCTTGGACTAATCAATAGGTTAAATGAGAGGAGAAATCCAAACATAGTAGACAGGATACATTGTGCTATGGGACATTTGGACTGCCTTTGGTATTATTCATATTTTCACTTGACATCAAAACCCAAATCACAAAGTCTGTCAACATCTTTGTTCTGTGATAAACAACCTAGCTGACAGCAATATTTGGACCACAAAAAACTACTCTTCCCTTTGGAGTTACACATACACACACACTCTCACACACTCACTTCAAGTCCTACAGTCCTGGTCTTGGTGTGCGCACACATATACACACACACACCCTACCTTCCAGTCCTATAGGCCTAGCCTTGGCTCTGGCCATGTGTGTGTCAGCATTGGGGGTGGGAGGGGTGTATCCTCTCAAGATTCTGCAGAAGCTGTCTGCATTCTCCAGGTAGAAATGATCCTCCCAGGTGGTAACAATCTGGCTGCATAAAATCTTGAAAGGAGAGAGTATAACCAGCCCTATCTGAGTATCTGAGTCAAGCAGTGTTTTAAACTGCTCAGTTCTCTTTCTTCTGTAACCTAGTTGGACTGTTTTTTTCTTTTAGTCATTTGTGTGAGATGCTGAAAGTGCTGTGGTAGTTCTCTGCAAATGAAATTGGTGAACGCTTACACTCCACATGCTGTATGGGAATGATTCAGGCATGCTCGATTTAATGGACTATGTGTATTGTGTATTTCCTCCATTCCAAAACCCACCATTGTGGAATCTTAAAAGTGGATAGAAAAGGACTTGGGACATTGCTCAGTGTTACAGCTCTTGCCTACCATAAGAGAGACCCTGGATGTGATCCCTAATGCTGCAAACAGAAAAAACAATAAAGTATAAGATGTATTTCAAAATTTTCCATAAGTACTTTATAAATTCTTCAAATCTCAGTGTACTGTGCCTCCTGAGCTACTGGAATGGGTTTTCTTCATGTTTTCAAAGGTTCCCATATGGACAGAGAGAGGAGACAGCTACCTACATGGAATGTCTTTATGAGCTTATCCTCTCATACACATTTTCCCCTTCCACCTAGTTAACAAGCCTTTCTTCTGATAAAGGACAATAAGAGCACCCAGATCACTGAGAGAAGGCAAAGGGGCAGAGAGGAAAATAGAGAAGTCTACCTGTTGGTAGTAAGTGATCACAAAAGTAAAACTTGGCCTTTGTTCAAAATTTGTTAATAAGAGTGGTGTTGAAAATTCAAGCACATAACTTCTGTGTTGTGAATTCGGGTTTAAGAGTCCATGCTGGGATTGCTGTGGTTGGCACGTGCATTCATGAAACGTCTTTTGAGGTATGTTTTACTACTGAAGCTGTGGTAGACACTGAGGACTCCACAGAAAGTGCTTTGTTTCTGTCTATGGGAAACTCACATCCAGTGGGAGTCAGGAAAAGACAGATAAATTCAATGTGATATAAATATTCAATGTGATATAAAAAAGACTCCAATTAGCCATAGAAACCCTTGGAAATTTGACTGCTTCCTGATATAGAATATATGAATTGATGTTTCAAAATCTTTTGACTCAGGGAATGAAATACATTCTTTTTCATGGCCTAGTAAATAGACAAAATGGGGCATGCTCAGGGGGCATGGCCATAGACAACCCTGTAAGTAGAAACACACGTGGAGGTAAAAGAAAGTTCTCATGAAATAATGCTCTCACTTCTTATGTACAGTGAACCTCATTCTTTTCCATTCTATATCACTCTCTGTTAAATGCAACTGATTAATCTGATTTAATAATTCCAGAATGGGTCATGATTTCTGATACATAAGAAGGATTAGAGACCCATGACTCATGATGTAAGCAGTAGAGAACTACATTAACCATGGAGTGTCTCAGATATTCCTAGACCCTGGCTGGTGTAGTCAATTTGGAAGATAGTTATACTTTCCATAGGGGAAAGAGAAGTAGAGGGAAATATATGACATGTACCTTCCTTGAGCCAGCTACTCTGGTAGTTTACATTTTCATAGACAAACCAAAATTCAGTTAAATGATATCCCTCAGATCATAGAACTACACTAGACAGGGGTCCAGAGATTCAGATGCTGTTTAGGAGACATGGTCAAGAACAGTATTTGAGGGCAGAGGTGTTAGATTCCAGACACATAAACTTTAGAATTATGGTCCTGTCACTGACTAGCTCTATGACCTTGTATAAACAGGTAATAGAACTGGTTGTAAACAGGCACTGATTTCTTAGCAGAGATTAGCTCCTTCTACTCTCCCCACCTTAGTCTCATTGCTTTTCTTCAGCAAAGAAGGGTGGGTAGGCTTCCTGGTGGCCATTAGGTTTTCTGACTTCTGTACCACAAAACCTTGAAAGGAAAGCCAGGATCTTGTGGTCCTGTTCTGTTAACTAATCAGGCATGCCAACCCTAAAGATTCTACCCAGAGAAGCCTGAAAAGAAGTCAGTAAAGCCACACATAGACCCATTCACACTTCCTCATAGATGTCATCAGTGTCGCTAAAAACATATGATTTCTCCTACTTCCCCTATACCTTCTTTGTGTCTTCCAGCTCCCTTCTCAAGTTCATCCTGAAAGACTATTTGTCTTTCACTTCCTCTGAGTCTGCATTTTACCCATGGTTTCCTTTATAGAAAGTTGTTTTCTTTTTGCTTCAGAGGCTATATGTAATATGTCCAATGTGCTCAGGTTGGCCTCTTGCCCACTATTTAACATAGTGTTTCCATACATTGATTCATTAGTGCCTTCATTCTTTTATTCAATAAGCATGATGTTTCTACTTGAGCACATGGTGCAAGCCTACAGTATGTCTTAAGGATATGAGGTGAATAAGAGCCCTGCCTTCCATCCCTCAAGCTATTCATAGTCTAAATCTGTAGATGGTTCAAATAGCATGCAGATCGTTATTGCAAGGCTTGTTTCCTGACATGGGGACATGTTATGGACCTTGCAATTATGGCCCTACTTTAATATCTGAAGGAGGAATTTTTTAAACAGGCCATTACACTAGCCAAGACTGGCCTTCTAGCTTGTGACAATCCTCCTGACTCAACTCCCCACCAACCAAGTGATAGGATTATAGGCATGAGCCATGAAACCTGGGTAGGCTTTCTACAGTGACTTTTGCTCAGAAAATTGCAAGTTTTGGAGCTTATCTGTCAAAATAGCGACCACTATGATCTTCATTAAGATCTCACAGCAAAACTCTTTGATGTGGAGATACCATTCAATAGTGAGACTGCAAATTCTAATTAATGTCTTAATTTTATTAAATTTCCAATGCCTTTCATCATAGTGCTTGACATAAAATACTAGTAAATATTTATTAGATAAATAAATTCTAGTCCTTAAGGATATGTCATCAGTCAATGTCCTCAAACAATCCCATGGGGACACCAAGGACTTGAAGTACGTAGGTATCCTCAGGATATAGCCACTGGGTTTCCAGGAAAATTTTGGTACACTGTAAGCCCTTCAGTCTGCTTCATTTGTCCCCTGAATACTGTGACTTTCTTTTAATTGCAGTCTAATAACATAGTTAGACATACACATAGACTTAGCTTCTTAGTGAAAGAACTTGGAATAAGGTCAATTCCAGGGCAAACCTTTCTAAGCAAAATTAGTCTTTCTATTCCAGGAAACAAAGGCTGGAAATTCTATCAAGGACAACAGGCTTGAGAAGCAAGTCCCATCTAGGACACTCTGCCCTGATGGATTTTTATTTGGGAGAAACAGTGTTTCCACATGATTGGTTATGGCAGAACAAGAAAGTTGTATGATCATATATGTAAAAGATTCTCTGATCATTTTTCTTTGAGTAGTGGCATATCCATCCACTCTACTTCCTTCCACATTGACATGCTGGTTAGTAACCTAAGCACAGCAGTAAGCTTGCAGAGCAGAGACCAACCAGGAACTTGGTCCAGCGACACAACTGCACCCAACCTCATATGGCTAAGGATTTCACCAGGAAGTATAGGCAGACTTTTCTCTCCTTCCCCATCATCCTTGGACCCAGCATGTTGTCAACCACTGTCCTCCAGTCAGTTGTATGCACCCTCCTGCCTAAGACGTGGCAAAACACTAGCTGACAATAGTTTTTGTGTTGCGGTTTGTTCATTCATTTATTCATTCATATAGCCTCCTCTAGCAACACCATCCTTTATTCACTCAGAAATTTATTGAATGCAACATGGTGCATCAGATTAGAAAAACTAAAAGTACTGAATTCAGAGATACTTTTCTCTTAAAATTTTATTGGGGAAGAAGTGTGACATGGTTGCCTAGGACAGTTTAAGAGGCTGAAGCAGTATGGCTAGACTGGGAAAACCAGGAGCAAGCAGGAGAGGTGGCAATCTGGACAACATCAGTAAGGGAATCGAGAACTTATGTTCCAAAACTTCCCTTCTGTCTTCGTTTAAACCATACAAGTGTACTATAACACAGAGATCATTATTGTTCCCCTTCTACACAGGAGGAAGGAAACTTGTAGAAGGCCAAAGAGGTTTGAAAATAACCAGCAACAGATGTTCTGTGGCCAGGTCACATTCTTTACTCAGTTATGTCGTTTGTTGAAGACCACACTTGCTTTAACCAGTATGCAGCAAAGACAGAGTTAATGCTGAAGGACCACTGGCAAAATTCAGAGATGGAACTTGTTTGTTTTGTATTATACATTGAGTAAATCAAGATAGGCACACTAGTTCTAAATTCATGGCTTCTCAGTTACAACCTCTTGACTTTCTAATTTATAGTATAGACGTAATACCTGGATCAGAGCCTTCTTAGGAGCCAGTTACACTAAGTCTTGGAAGGAACCTTCCCTATGGGGACTTGTTAGATAAAGAGGATGTCTCTGTATCTCTGTAAGTGCTTAGAGTCTTGCCATCTAAACGGTACTTCCATTAATGCAGAGTTGATTTTGACTCTTCATTTATACTTTGACACTCATTAGCATTATGCTAACCCCTTCAGTCATTTATACTTTTATTTGCATTCTTAATTGTGGAATAAAATGCCTTGTCTTCATTTAACTAATTTTATGTCTGAAATAGAAAGTAGGAGGAGTCATTAGGGATCTGAGAAGTTTTTTCCTTGAAATCACAATTTGCCACTACTTTTTTTTAAAAGCTTCTAATTTTCAGATTACTATAGGATAGGGACAAAAGTATCATGGGTGACTCTCCCTATGGCCATCACATTCTCTCTCAGCCAAATACAGACCTCAAATCTCATTGTTATTAATTGACTTATCATTCATTCATCCTTTCATTCTTTCCAGAAAAGTTTTTCTGAGCTATTAACCATCCTCCTCATTCTATGCTAGGCTTTAGTGATAAAAAGATTAATTAGGTACATTTTCTGCCCTTATGAAGCTCAAAGTCACATTTTCAGAAATCCCTCATCTCCAGAGGAGTTTCCTGGGTTTATAGTATAGCAAAGCAGACAGCTCTGGATAGAAAAGGGAGACCTACAGGGTGAAAATTAGAATCTCACAGGATAGAAAAGATGAGAGGGTAGGTGTTGCAATTACCTTCTCAGTACTGGGATAAAGCACCCAACCAAAAGTAGCTGATAGGAGGAAAGTTTTTATTTTGGCTCACCATCTTAAAGGGATACAGATGTTGGACATCACTTCTTCTACAGCAGGTAGAAAATAGCAGCA
The DNA here is from genome assembly GCA_036346955.1 of Dipus sagitta. Lineage (NCBI taxonomy): Eukaryota > Metazoa > Chordata > Mammalia > Rodentia > Dipodidae > Dipus > Dipus sagitta. Next base: position 168,842,080 of record CM070772.1, on the reverse strand, counting down.
AGAGAGTGAAATTCCATTAAGCCCAGCCCCAAAGAACACACGTCTTCTAGCAAGGCTCCACCTCTCAAATTGCCATCATCTGGGGACGAAGCATTCATAACACATGAGTTTTGGGGAGACATCTGATTCAGACCACCACAGCAGTCATGGAAATACTGAAGGAACTCTTACCCCAAGTCCTGAAGGTTAAGTTAAGTGCAGGGGAATAGACAGGAGACATTTTTCTTTTAATCTTGGTATTTCAACAGTACTTGACACATCATAGAAATTCTTAATACTCTGAGTTTGTGGAATGCAATTGAGCATGATGATTAAACAGAACAAGGTATTACGAAAATCATCAACCACTGGTTGGTCAAGCACATGCTCCTCTCTGCCTCTTCACCACATGAATTATTTGTCTCTAGTCTTCACCTACTCTTTTCCTGCCTACTACTTCTCTCCCTGCTCCACTAGAATGTGGCTTGTTGACATCTGTACAGAGTGATGATGTAACTCCTGAGTCATTCAAGTGAAAGTATTAAGAATTTTATTTGGTTTCCTCAGGGCTTGCAAATGTTCCTGAAGATCTTTCTCTCCTTTTAACATGGATAAGCCATCCTGTTCCTTAACTCTCTCAGATTAGTCATTTTGGATGTGTGGGGTTTTTTAAATTTGTTGACTTTTTTTTGTAAAAAGATTGTACATATAGACCCTCCTCTCCCCCACCCCAATTCTGCTGAGGGTCTTTGGTGGTGTTATTGATATTCATTGTGATTTCATGTTGCTTTCTCTGTAGACTCTGGATCTCTGTTTTTATGAGGTCTGAGTTACCACATTGTCTGTCACCATCTCCCTGGAACTTGTTTTCAGGCTGTATCTTTGTTCTCCTCTATATTTTCCTCCATCACTGAGTAGAACTTCCTTGTGCATATGCAGCACATCTTCATTAACCATTCATTTGTTAATGGACATCTGGGCTACTCCCATTTGAAGTTGATTTCAGTGCAAGGTGAGAGGAGGGTGCCCAAATTCAATCTTCTATATGTGGCTATCCAGTTTCTCCAGCACCATTTGTGGAAGATGCTGTCTTTGCTCCAGTGAGTGCTTCAGGCCACTTTGTCAAATAGATCAGGTAGCTGCACTTACTAGAACTCTTATCTGGATCTTCAATTCTATTCCATTGATCAATGTGCCTGTTTTTATGCCAGTACCATGCTGATTTTATTACTGTTACCTTATAGTATAGCTTGAAACCAGTTATGGTGATACCACCAGAGGTGTTCCTTTGGCAAAGTACATTTTTGGCTATCTGAGGCCTTTTGAGCTTCCATACAAATTTTGAGACTTTTTCTAACTCTGTGAAGAATGTTGCTGGGGTTTTGATTAGAGTTGCATTAAATCAAATTAAACTTCTAAACCACATTTAACAAAGCTGTATTTATGATGGTTTACACCTCAAGTCCTTCTTATTATGCTAACAACAATAAAAGTAATGTATAACAAATACTGTTGTAGATTTTCTTAAGGTCAAATCCTTTGTCTTGTGACCATGAAAAGTTGGGCAGAGGGATGAGGGAGGAATGAGGAAAGCAAAGGAGATTTATTGAGACAATAGTGAGGAAAAAAAAACAAACGTGTCAGGGCCAGCATGCTTAAGATTTCAGCTGGCAACCAAAAATTAGATTAAAAGGAGGGGAAAAAAAGGGCTGGAAGGATGGCTTAGCAATTAAGGCTTTTGCCTGCAAAGCCAAAGGACCCAGGTCCAATTCCCCAGGACCCACGTTAGCCAGATGCACAAGGGGGCGCACGCATCTGGAGTTAGTCTGTAGTGGCTGGAGGCCCTGGTATGCCCATTCTCTCTCTCTCTCTCTCCCTCCCTCTTTCTCTGTCAACTAAATAAATAAATAAAAATACTTTTTTTAAAAAGGATGGAGAAAAGCTTGTTGTTTTAAGTTAGAACTCAGAAAAGCAGGTAGGGTCCCAGTGTAGATCTGTAATAACTGTATTGACGGAGGGTATTCTGAGCTGTATAAGTACATTATCTTAAATAAGGGGATGGCTATTTCTCTGACCTCCTTAGTGTGTCTTTAAGTGAGAGTGCTAAAGGGTGGTCTCTTGAGCATGTGATTGACAGGATCGTTTGAATTAACTTTTAAGGAAGGAGACCATAGTCTTGTGTTTTGGATAGTTTAACCTTCCTCCAGGGCCAGAGGACTTTGATCTTTTGACCCAGAGAAAGTATCTTTTCTCTAGATGGGCCTAACCCAAAATTAAATAAAAGCCCTGATGCTTCCATCACCCTCCTTTACCCCTGCAATATAGTATTTTAAGTCTATGGAGGGGTAATTGGGATGTTTTCCTGACCATTGTTACGAGGGAGATGGATATCGTATCTGGCTTCTAAGACCTCCAAGCCTGCTAATGTCTGCCTAGCAACAACAAAAATAAAAATAGTAATAATAATAAACATCTAATAAAAGCTGCCTATTTTATACTAGCCAGTTTTAAAGTACTTTAAATTGTTTATTTTACCAATTATTCACATAACTACTATGAAATGGATTCAATTATTATACCTCCTATAGGGGAAAAATGAGGTCAGGTTTTAAGTTCACTCATAAGATGCTAAACTGGAGCTAAGACCTAAGTTGTTCTATGTTATTCCTACCATATGCTCTAATGAACAGCTTTCACAAATTTATTTTTATTTCATGTAATATGTATGTAAATAAGTATCCCCCCCAACCTAATTTTAGATGAGGAATGCAAAGTTCAGAATATTAGGCTTATCATTCATTTCTCCAAGTGTGTAGTGCCAAGTCATTGGTTGGGTCTAGCCTATGCAAATTCATCATTCACATGTGTCCTTTCCTAATGTTTATTGTCATGTCAGATACTATGTGAGTTGTTGGGAGGTTTTGTTTTCTTCTTTTTTTTTTTTTTGTTGTTGTTGTTGTGCTTTTGTTTCAAGATGGGTTCCTACTATGTAGCCCAGGCTGGGCTTAAGGTCCCAATCCTCCTGCTTCAGGCTTCTAAATGCTGGGAGTTACAGATGTGTGCCACTACACCCAGCTACTAGTACCTGAGCTTTCATAGAACTACTTGTGCATTAGTACCAGTTGAATGGTGAGTTGAAACTTAGCAGTCTCCTTACCTCTTGTACTCTAGTTGGATGATACTGAGAGCCTGTGAATTTGTGATTCAAGTCCTCACACAGTTGAGACTAAGCCCATGTCGTTCCTCTGTCAACCATAGTCTAAAGTCAGGATAGCACTATTCAGATGTAGAGCACAATTAAAGGGCATGCAGAATGCTTTGCATGCATCAGGGCATGCATCTCCTCTGTCCTTACTGAGACTCCATAGCAAAATGAAAACACAGGGCTCCTTATTTAAAAGTTCAGGATATGTTGACAATGAAAGATTACCAAGAATGGCACCCTGAGGAATACAGGCTTCACACCCATGAAGCTCTCCCTGCTGACACCTGGTGTAGTGTTTTGTGTGTTCTCTCTTACATGTAATGCAGCAGGTGCCCAAAATACAACATCAGCATTGGGAACGTTTTCAAGGACCCAAGCTTTTCCTTTGCCTGAAAGCCTGCTTTTATGTAAATCATCCATATGTCTGTCTTATGCAGAAATACTATCTCCCAGCACTCTTAGTGTTTGAGAGAATTTAAATTCCTACTTTCTCAGAGCTTTCAAAGGTCCTCTTTGAATCATCCGTCTCCACTGAAGTAAACCTTTCAGAAATTAAGTGGTATTATTATTTCACATTTGTCTTGCATCTGCAGTGTACTTTGGATTGTTTTACATTTTGCAAAAGTAGTCCCCCACCCTTTCTCTTCAGCCATAAATTTTGAAGAAATGTACCAGAGTGTCTCAGGGAGCTTTGAAAATCAGTGGTCACTGTTGGGTGTTCCTGATTTCTCTGATCAACAACACTAGAATGAAAATCTGGGGTCTGACAGAGGACTGACAACTTCATTTCATCAAATAAGTCTAAAATAGAGCGGAGGGACTTGGGAAGAGGGCTCAGCAGGTAAGAGTGCTTGAATGCAAGCATGAAGGCCTAAGAGTACCTGATCTTCCCTGAGTTCAATTCCCCAGCACACATGTAGGCAGCTGGGTATCTATACATGCCTGGAGCAGCTGTGCATGGCTGTGCCCCACTGTTACTCCAGTCCCGAGGGAAGCAGAGACAGCAGCATCACTGACGCTCACTGGTCAGCCAGTCTGACTGAAAAACAACACCTCCAGGTCTAGTGAGAGGCTCCATTTCAAGTAAACACATAGATGAGCAATAGAGGAGAACACCCGATATTCTCCTCTGGCCTCTACACCTATGTATACAGGGCAAATATATCTGTACCCATACACCACATATACTACAGAAAGAGAGAGGAAATGCAAAAATAATAAGCCAATTGTAATATATTTTAATTATTTATTTTTATTATTGCCATTAACTTTTTAAAGAAAAGACATTTTAGTGAGAAGAAGAAAATAACATAATTTAAGCATCAGGAAAGTACTCAGTTTTATAAGTTGCTATTCTTAAGGGCTTTACTAGATAGATTTCTATATTTCTTATATCCATAATCTTATAGCTGAAAAAGTAGACAAATGTTGCAATGTCTAAATGATCTAGCTCTTAATTCCAAATGTTTTTTTTTTCTTAAAAATGATTCTAAAATTCTTGGGATGCATTTTTCCTTTGTCCTTTGTTGACAGAGCTAACATGTTAGATTTTTTCTTTTCTTTTCTTTTTTTTTTTTTGTTTTTTTTTGTTTTTTTGTTTTTTTGAGGTAGGGTTTCACTCTAGCCCAGGCTGACCTAGAATTCACCTGTAGTCTCGGGGTGGCCTCGAACTCACAATGATCCTCCTACCTCTGCCTCCCGAGTACTGGGATTAAAGGCATGTGCCACCACACCTGGCAAGATTTTTCTTATGTACTTATTTTTTTAACCATCCATGCCATTTTCTCTACGAGTGGGAAGCCCATTCCTACTTCTGAGGTAAACTAATACTTTTCAATGACACTTTTTAAAGGGTAAAAAAGGTTTTGCTACTACCAAAATATAATTATTTATTGTTGTTGTTACTATTGCTGAGATAAGTTCTCACTATTTTTAGCTCAAGTTGAAGTCAGGATATCCTGACTCTGCCTCCTGAGTGCTAGGATGAGCAGTGAACAAGACCCAGCTAGAATTATGTGTTAATTATATGGTCAACTTATGTTACATGTATGTTTTTATCTGCAATTGAAAAAAACAGGCTTTTTAAACAATATTTTCAGGATTTAGTAGATCTGTTTTAAAACTCACATGTTTAATGTATATTATTTGATGAAAAACTCCTTTTAGAATTATCATTACATTGTAGTGTTTTTCATTGTATTTTAAACCATTATGTACTTTATATCATATCAGAACAAACTTCTTACCTTATATACTTTTTTTGCCTTTGTTTTCCCTAGTTGCCTAATGTACAATGCAGCTCCCTTAAGGTAGTCAGAATGGCTCCTTGTCATTAAGTCATGCTGGCTCAAATCTGAACCACAGAATCCTACTTGCATTGACCATGCATCCTCAGCAGAAGTGTGAGGTTTCCTGCCATGAGATGCTACACACAGCATGAGAGTACTTGTCCAGAAAGATGTAATAGAAAGGACATGGGTCTAAATTCTAACCATCTTGGTGGCTGTTAATTATAAAATGATACACAGGATAGTACCAGGGTAAAAAGATAGACTAGACACGTTCTCAAGGATAAAACTATAATTAATTGGGAAGAAAGATGAAAATAATAAGCTACCATTCTAAACCTAGACTCTACTTCAGCATCTGACAACATATAAAGGTTAGGAACTTTTGAAAGATTTGAAAGTCCAACTGTAATGGAGTCATCCTTGGCAGACTATTTTCTCCATACAGGAAGTAGACACTGCCATTGAATTAAATAGTAAGTCCTCTAGAATACCGTATAATAGAGTAGGCAGAGAGCCCAGGTTTTAGTAAAAAATAATATATGGATATACATCCTGGCTCAATGAGAAGCTGAAGCCAGAGGATGGCTACTAGTTTGTAGCCATCCTGGGCTACAGGATAAAACCCTGTCTCTCTCTCTCTCTCTCTCTCTCTCTCTCTCACCCCTCCCTCCTTCCCTCCCTCTCTCTCTCTCTCTCTCTCACACACACACACACACACACACACACACACACACAAATCAAGGTAATGATATTAAGGTATAAGTAAACCCTGACTCTTTCACTCACTGTCTTTCCTGTGACCTTAGTAATTCATTTCATCTCCTTCTAGGCCTCTGCTTTAAAAAAAATGAGATTAGCAATTATACAACTCATATGGTTTGTGATGTTATATTCATAAATCATCTAGTATTTTATACAAATATCCAGAAATAAGAAAAAAGGATAAAAAGGTTTTTATAATGTTACTATTACCTTGATATCAAACGATAGCAATGTCAAAGAAAGCAAAATTATAGTCTAATCTCTCTTATAAATTTACAATAAGAAATCCAAATTAAGTCTAAAAGATGGCTCAGCCAATAAAGTGTTTACCCCACAAGTGTGAAGACCAAAATTCAGACCTCCGCACACCCACAAAACTGTGGGGTAGGCATGGTGGCCAATCGTGGGCCGGAGATAGGGAATCCCTGTAACAAGCTGGCTAGCTGAATCAGCAAGCTTCAGGTTCAAGTGAGAGACTGACCCTGCCTCAGTTAATAAAGTAGAAGAAAATTTGAGGAAGAGCCCCTCCCCAACACCAATACATCCACTCCTGCACAGACATGCAAAAAAAATTAGCAGAAATAATCAAATGATGCATAGAAAAAATAGTAGAAGATGGTCCAGTAGGATTTACTACAAGTAAAAAGTTGCTTTTTAAGCAGTCTGTGGATCATCTAACCCAACTCTAAAGTCCCAAGCACAAGCTCTACCTCTGAGCTACATCCCCAGACCTAAAGGCTGCTCTAGCATTAGAAAATCACAGCATTGACAGAGTAGAGGATACAAGTCAAATGATTAGGCTATTATAGAAAAGACATTTTAATAAAATTTAAAATCCACTTAAGACAAAAAGTTCTTAACAAACAAGAAATACAGTGGACCTCCTTCATCTAAACAACAAACATCTAAAGCTTGATGTGAGTGATCCTATCTATCCTTATCCAAAGTGCCTCGCTTGCTATGTACTTTTTTAAGCCACACAGAATCAGCCATATTATGCAAGTGAAAACATAAGGACATCTTAAAATACTGGACTCTGCACAGATCAATAAAGAAGTGCTATTCAGTGATTTAGAAACTTAGTCTTTTCATAGAAATCCCAATCTGTTTTCCTCAGGGTCTCCCACATGCCTGAATAGAAACTAGGTCCATAAATGCTCATTAAATTCACTGAAATTAGAGCACATCTGGTTGCTTTTACTTTTCCTTTTTTAATTTAATTTTGTTTTGTTTTCATTAAAGCTTTCCTCATGACCATGACATCTTGAATGTTTTAAAAAAAAGAAATCTGGTAAAACGGACTCTCTGTAGCACTCATCTCATATATTGCCTAAAACATTTGTTTATTCATTTTATAAACTATTATTGATAGTATAAATACCAGAAACTCAGGTCCAAGAGTAAAAATTCAGTCCTTGCTTAGAGAACTCAAAGTCTAAGTGGGATGTATAGGATCAACAATAAAAGGACACTAAGGGTCACCTCCCCAACCTACATCAAATTTACATGGTGCTGTGGTGAAGAAACACAGTCAGAAGTCATATCCCAGGCTCTCTCCTGCTGTATCCAGTCTACTCTGGGTTTCTTACATGAGAAAGACCAAAAACAATTTCCAGTCTTGTTTTACTAGATTTTTTTCCCCTTAATCTCAGTGTTTTTCACCCTTGGCTGTATGTTATATGTTAGATTAACTTTGGGAGCTCTCAATGCTGAGGTCTTCAGACATTAGTATCTTGTTTGGGTATATGTATATGTGTGTGCGTGTTCATGTGTGTGTAAGTGCATGCATGCCACACCATGCATGTGAAGGTCAGAGGACAGCTTTCAGGTGTCAGTCCTCACCTTCCACCTTGAAGCAGGGTTTCTTTATTTTATTTTATTTTTTTGAAGCAGAACACCTCATATTTATTCAACAATGTGCTTTCTTTAAATGACAAATGCTTGTTTTTCTTCCAAATTTTTATTAACAACTTCCATGATTTAAAAAAAAAAAAATATCCCATGGTAATACCCTCCCTCCCTCCCACTTTCCCCTTTGAAACTCCACTCTCCATCATATCCCCCCCATCTCAATCAGTCTCTCTTTTAATTTTGGTGTCATGATCTTTTCTTCCTCTTATGATGGTCTTGTGCGGGTAGTGTCAGGCACTGTGAGGCCATGGATATCCAGGCCATTTTGTGTCTGGGGGGAGCATGTTGTATAGAGTCTACCCTTCCTTTGGCTCTTATATTCTGTCTGCCACCTCCTCTGCATTAGACCCCAAGCCTTGGAAGGTGTGACAGAGACATTGCAGTACTGAGCACTGCGGTCATTTCTTTCCATCACCATGATACCTTCTGAGTCGTCCCAAGGTCACTGCCATCTGAAAAGAGAAGATTCTCTACCAAAAGTGAGAGTAGCATCAATATAAGGGTATGAACATTAACAGAAATGCTTACTGGGCAGCTTGATAAGCATAGTATATACATTTAGCCAGGCAACAGCAGACGTTACACCCCTAGGGCTCATGACTACCCCTGTTTAAGTTTTCAGTATCAGGGTTGTATTCCCTCCCATGGAGTGGGCCTATAGTCCCATTAGAGGGCAGTTGGTTTCCCCCATAACAGACATTCCACTATTGCACCCATTGGCTCATTTGGTCTGGCTGGCCAAATATAAGGCTTTCAGTGTCCACTGTTGATTATCTTCACTGGTGATTTCTCTTTCTCCCATTGAACTGCATGTAGAATGGCTTCTTCCAGCTTTCTGTCAGCTAGTCTACATGGAGGAGGTTATCAGCTCAGTTCCAGCAGGATTTCTCAGTGGCCTTGCAGCCCAAGTATGTGGAGTCTTCAGCAATAGGGTCTTACCATCTATTCCTGGTGGGAAACCAAGGGCCTCGGCAATGGCCTATAATGTTTTGGGGGCATCAGGGACCTCCCTGGCCAACAACTCACTGGAAGATATCCCATCTCTGGCACTGAAAATTTTCTAGCAACAATCTACGGCTCCTGAGTATTCTATTGTCCAAAAAAGTAGGTTTCCATATGTTTTATTTATATCCTCTTAGATTTCGATTAGCCCTCCCTCCACCTTTCCTTTACTCAGTCTCTTCCCCTGACCTCATTTTGGGCCTTTTCACCTCCATTAATCTATTCTTCTACTTACATACATACAATACCATCCTATTAAATACCCCCCTCCCTTCCTTTCTCTTCCCTTCATATTTCTTTTCTAGCTTACTGGCCTCTGAAGCAGGGTTTCTTATTGTTCACCCTTGCATTCGCCAGGCTAGCTATTCCTCAGGTTGTGGAAAATTCTGCTATCTCCCTTCCCTTCCTATAGTAGGCGTGTGTGGCAAGCACTTACTCCCTGATCATTCCCTGAGCCCTTCACGTCAGTACTGAATAAAGTAAGTGGTTCCAGTGCACAGCCAGTACTTGGTTTTCTTTGCTTTCTCTTCAAATTTCTTTTTCTACCCATATCCTTTTTTAGTTTTTCAGTTCATTCTTAACCTCACAAGAGTTGGAACAGTCTCAAGTTTCTTCCATGAAAGCTTGATGCAACTCCACAGTGAATGGAAAGGCTGGATGCTGGGGATGACTCAATTTTGACAACATTTAGGGCAGTAGTGGACCCAGTATTTGGAAACCAATCTTGAACCCGATGCTGAAATTTGCTAACAATGGACAAAAAGTGGTGTCTTCTAGTTCAAGGCTAAAATACTTAAAAAGGAATATTCAAAGACTTGCTAAGATTGCTCAAAGATCGGGGTTTTGACATTCTTAATTTTATTTCTAGTGAATAAGAAATGACTAAAAGTTATTGAGTTGAAAATGTTCAGGATCCATTTGACTTCCAAAGAAACTTGGTGGCAATGGCGGTGGTGTGTGGCAGGGACCAGGTTTACAGAGGATTCAGACTCTCCCCTTACAGCCTCCCTCCACAATTTGACCCTGGCCCTGGCCTTCTGGCCTCTCCCTTGTTCTCTTGTTCGCTGGCACCACTTCCCACCTTACACTTAGCCTATTCCAGGCCTCAGCAACTAGTTGGCATGGAAACAGATGAGCCTGCCTGGTGGGAGGGATGTTCTGCTTCCAAGTGAAAATGGAAAAGATTCGAGTGTAATTCACTTCCAGATATTTTAACCCTTGAGTTTATCCACCTATTTAACACATGTCTGCAGCTCCTAATCACCTCATAAACACAGGATATCATCTTAATCCAGCCTTTGCTCTCCTCTGCACCCTCCTCTGCCGCCTCCCATGAAAGCCCTAGGTATAGGCTTTCTTCAGTCTTCATACTTTCTCCTCCACTTTCCTATTCTAAGAGGTTCAGAATAGATCTTGAACTCCCAGCCAGGCATCCTACCTCCCTAGAAGCCTTCCTGGCTCATACTTCTCTGCTCCCTACTTTTATAGCACTTCGGTTCTTATGACTAAATACAACGCCAGGTTCAGGTGACTGCTTTCTTCTGTAGACTATGGGCTCACTAAAGGAGACGCATGCTACTTTGAGGAGTACTCGTGCTTGTCACACTCTGGGAGCGAGGCTTGTCCCTATCCATTTCTGGATCTGAGGTCTTACATGAGTTACTTTTTCAAAGCCTGTTTTCTCATACCTGATTAAGAAATAACTACACCTAATGCCTGCACCTGCTATTTGTCAGGTATAGACTGTGCATCATTCATTTTTACATTTAATTCCTACCTGATTCCACAAAATCAGACATAATTACTGACCCCCTTTGGCAACAAACAAAAAGTTGAGCTCAAAGATGAGAAACCTGCCTTAAAATCATACTCCTCTGAAGACAGCCAAGATTTAAGCACAAGTCTGATTCTGTTATTCTGTTTAGAGCCTTGTGGATGTAAATCACTTGCCTCTGTACCTGTCCTTAGGAAGAGACCTATGCATGGATGATGAGATTAATAAACATTTTCCTTGAAAAAGCATAACCTTTTGTACTATATAAGGATCCATATGGGTTCCCTCCAGTGTTCAAGCCTACTGTGTATAGTATCTCCAAGCTTATAGTGAAAGTAAAGAATGTAAAGGCTTCTGTCTTGCCCGTTGTGTGTTACTCCATGAAGCATGTCTCCCTCCCACATGCTGCCCCTTCAAAGGCTGCTAATGGGAGCCTGGTCCTCTGCGAGTTGAAAACCAGAAATAAATGGCTTTGGATAGCTATTAAATCACCTGGTCATTTTTCATGTGGAAACAAGCTCTCAATGTCCCATGTCACTGTGACGTCACTGTAACTAAGTGTCGGAAGAGGACATGGTACTTAAGTGAGTGTCTTTCAAGGGTTCAGAATTAATCTTTAGCTAAATCATTTAGTACCATTCAGTAGATTTTTAGCATTTTCCTTCCTAACTTAGTAATTTACCAAAGAAGCAAGGGGGAAAAAAGACATGGTCTTATTGAAATATTTCTGTTTTTTTTTATATGTATACAACTATAGAAAAGTCTCTTTTAATGGAGATTCTGCATTGCTGTTGAATGTATGTAAATCCCTTGAATTTCAAAAGAAAAGAACAAAGCTTGTCAGCTTGCCTAGGTCCAACCAGCCAGCTTTTGCACTTTCACCAGTAGACTTGGTTACCAAGACTGCTCATTTTTTAACTTGGAGTGGTGAAAATGACTAAACAGCATGGTCTCCCACAGGATCCTAGAAGCAGCGAATACGCTCCTTTTTCCCATCATGTAGCCATATTACCTGTTCACCTTTCGCCCTCCCCTCCCACACTCCCTCCCCTGCCCTCCTTTCTCCCTCCCTCCCTCCCTTTCTTCTTCTTTCTTTGCACCCTCCCTCCCTCCCTCCTTCTTCCCTCCCCTTCCCTTCCTTCCTTCCTTCCTTCCTTCCTTCCTTCCTTCCTTCCTAACCTGAAATCCAATTCCTTCTGTACTCAGAAGGGCTATACAACTATTCCCCAGTGATACAACATAGAATGAACAACAGATACCACAGCCAATAACAATTGTAGGTATAATGCCCGAGAGCAAAGCTGTAACTTATACTCCAGCTAGCAACATAGATAAACTGGACAATAAAATTATTTTTATAAAATACTTTAATTTTGGCTTAGTGGTTATTTGCCTGTGAAGCCAAAGGACCCAGGTTCAATTCCCCAGGACCCATGTAAGCCAGATGCACAAGGTGGTGCATGTCTCTGGAGTTTGTTTACTGTGGCTGGAGGCCCTGGTGCTCCCATTCCATATCTCTCTCTCTCTCTATCTATCTATCTCAAATAAATAAAATAAAATAAAAACTTAAAAAATACTTTTATTTTGGATCTAGTTATTTTTGAGGAAATAAAAGTCCAGGAGTATTAACATAGCAATGGTTTTACATTGATTTTGTTTAATATTTTTATTGATTTGCAAACAGACTAAGAGAGACAGAGAGAGAGAGAGAGGGTGTGCCAGGGCCTCCACTTGGTGCAAATGAACTCCAGATGCATGTGCCATTGTGCATCTAACTTTATGTGGGTACCAGGGAGTAAAACTCGGGTACATAAACTTTATAGGCAAATGCCTTAACCATGGAGCAATCTCTCCAGTCCTCACTTAGATTTTTAAGGCACCTGTATTGAGAGGCAAAATGGTGTTGCATTCAGATGCTTAGCTTCTCTGATCAAATGATCCGGGTTTAGATTTGGTTCTTCCATTTAACAGTTGTGTGATTCTGGAAGAGGTCTGTAAGTCCTTCTCTGTTCATTTTTCTCTTATAGATGACTACACTGCCAACTTAATAATCATATTGTATAAGTGAAACTGGTTATGAGACCAGGTACTGTTTATATAGGCCAATGTCCTGCCGTATATAAAAGATCCTCAATAAGCATTAGCCATCACTTATTACCACCTTGTTGGAGAGGTGTGAGGATCAGATGACACAGCACATTAAGCCACATGACATTTTTTTCTGATGGATAAGGATGTGTGTAAGAAGCATTCGATCTATTATATTAGTGCTGGTTTGTTATCTGTAACATTCTAAAGTCAGTGTATGAAACATTGCTCATTCCCAGAGCTCCCTTTTGCTTCCCTCATTGCTTTGTTTGCTTCAATGCCAGTGAAATTACGGGGTTCCATTACTATTTAATTATTTCACCATTTCCCCTTTTCTCTTTTTACAATTATTCCTCACAGTAGACATGTTACTTTTCCTAATACAGATCTGTACAGCACCATGGACCAACAAGAGTTCCAGGGGGTCACACTTTTTCTTTTAATCATTTTATTGACCATTTTCATATATCTGCATAATGTATTCTGATCATAATCTCCTCCCATTACTTTCTTTTGTCATCCTTCCCTTGCCCTCATTCCAGTGAATCTGTTCTTCTTTCCAAGTAGTCCCTCTTCTATTTTGATGTCTTTTTTTTTTCTTTCAATCTTCCATGACAAAGTTTTGACAGCTCAATATTGTAGAAGTTTTGTGCAGGTAAGACAGTGGCTGTGAGGTCATGAACGCAATGGCCACTTTGTGCCTGGAAGGCAGAGTTCCAAAGCATTCCTCCCCATCCTCTGGGTTTTGCATTCTTTCCACCCCCTCTTCCACAATGTTTCCTGAGCCTTGGAGGGCATGATAGAGATGTCTGTTCTAGTGGTGAACATTCTCAGCACTTGAATGAGTTTTGAGTCTCCTCCATAGTCAACACCATTTGCTGAAAGAAGCTTCTATAATCAAAGGTGAGAGCAGCACTAATTATGGGCAAATGTTTAGAGGGAAAATTACTGGACAAATCATGTGCATTTAGTCAAACAACAGTAGTAGCTTACCCCGTGGGCCTTTGACATTCCCAACCATAGGCTTTTGATTAGGTTTTCAGTACCAGGCATGAATTCCTTCTTGTGGAGCAGGCTTCAAATTCACCAGGGTCACTTTGGTTGGCTCTGAGACATTGTGTAAATTACATTTGTGGTTCTCACTTTTTTTTTCCCATTAAAGCCACGTAAGTCGAACAAAGCCACCTCTGAGATCCCTTCTGGTCAGACACCTGCTGATCAGGTATCTTGGGGAGCTACAAAGTATACAGTCCCAGAATTTATGGTCCTACCCTTTACAGTGAATTTAAAGATTAGTCATGGGAAGGAAAAATTCTGAACAGTGTCATTTGATTAGTTTTTACCTACTATGTGAAAAGCTTTGGGGCTGCAGTGTCAAATGATGATGTTATGAAAAGAATCCTCAGCTTCAGTGCTCGCTTTGGCAGTATGTACACTAGAATCCTTAGCTTTGCCAGAAGTATAAGCCCATGACTACAGGAGCCAAAACATTTACAGTCTGACATGTTTACAGTGAGTGTTACATACAGCTGGAATCCATGTGGCACTCTTTGCCCCAGAAAGACTATATTACACATGAGAGGTGATTCAGACTTAATAAGAAAAATCTAGTAGAAGCTGTAGGCTAGAAAGAGGTTACAGTTCTATGTCCCAGAATCCTCTTCTTTTCTCTCTTTGTTCCTTAGCCTCAGTGTCAGTTAAATAATGGGGTTCTATAATTATTTAAATATCAGGTTAGGGCTGGAGAGATGGCTCAGCAGCTATGGTATTTGCCTGCAAAGCCTAAGGACGCAGGTTCATTTTCTCAGTATCCATAAAGCCAGATCCACAGAAGCACATGCATCTGGAGTTCATTTGCAGTGGCTGGAGGCCCTGGCATGCCCATTCTCACTTTCTCTGCTGGCAAATAAACAAATACAATATTAAGATTTCAGGTTATTTCAACCCTGCCTGGCATAGGGAAATAGATGAGAGTTGGGAGCAGAGGGAATGTATGCAAGGAGTTACCCATGGTCTTACACACATCTAGTGCTGTCAATAGTAGGTGATGTGTTATTTAAGGGTTTTCAGTCAGCTCATAGATGAGTTACTGAAATCAAATTCTCTTATTTTTGTGGACATGTGTCTATAAAAACCAAGCCAGCTTAATAACAGATTTCAAATTCTGTCACCTCTAGCTCCCACAGCTCCTGCATCTGCTCTGCCTGCACTTGGAGCCAGGAAGGAGCAGGGAGCCAGATTTCTCACTAGCAGTGAAGCTTTAGCTGGAGCCCTGCTGAGGCATGTTAGGCACAAGGCTAGAGATGGTTATCTTGGGGCTCCGAAGCCTGTGTGTTGGGCGATAGGGCGTGTCTGAAGTTAAGAATTGCCCGAATCGGGATGGTTTCAGCTGTGTGTCCTGTGGTGGAAGTGTTTGGAGCAGGGGAAGGCTAAGGCCCTTCTTCAGTCACTTTCTTTTCTGATTTAGTTCCACCTGTGTTGTGATGTAGATATTAGGTTGAACCATGTGCAACTTAAGGTCTCTTAGGGTTTGACCTAGCGTTTTACTTGAAAGAGAGCTCTTTCCTGAACATGCTGGCACTTTGCTTCCACTCTGCTGGCAGGAAAGGAGCTTCAGGAACAGCAGGGGTTTCACAATGGGAACGTGGGCACAATTCCAGTCTGCAGTTGTTGAACAGTCTGTTGTGTTGAAGAAACTAATTGGGAACTCCTGATTGTGTAACAGAATTCCGCCATGGCGTGTCAGGTTTTAAATTACAATCGTAGAGCTATAAATAAAAGCTCTTCTTTCATAAGCTTGCTGCCCTGACAAACACCATTACTAACTCTGCTTTTAACTCTGTTAGGATCAGTGGTAGTATCTGAAAGGGTGCCTAATCCATTTATCTGAGGTGTAACTACATACAATGAAATGCACAGATCAGGATTTTAATAAAAACATATGTTGCCACACCATTACAGAAATTCCCCAACACCCTGTAAGTTTTCCTCAGGGCCATTCTGGCCAATCCAAAGCCTCGCCCACTCACACCCTAAAAAAATAACCAGTACTCTGAATTTTGCATCATAGGCTAGTTTGGCCTGTTCCATAGCTTCATGTAATTTACCTATGCAATCTTTGTTTGGCATGTCTAGTTTCCTTGGCTAAATATAATGTTTTTAAGACCATCCATATTTTCTTTTGTTTTGGAGGTTTGCAGTATTTTATTGTTTTATGTATAATTCCATTGCATGAACATAGCACAAAGTGACCATCCATTCTTCTGTTGAAGGATGACTTGCATATTTCCAATTTAGAGCTCTTATGAATAAAGCTGTTATAAACATTCTTATACACTTATCTTTGAGAAAATACTACTGTTTCAGTCAGATTCACGTTTCTGGTAGAAATCACACAACAAAGAGCAGCTTGTGGGAAAAAAAAGTTTATTTTGGCTTACAGGCTTGAGGGGGAAGCTCCACAATGGCAGGGAAAATGATGACATAAGCAAAGGGTGCACATCACCCCCTGGCCCACATAAGCTGGACAACAGGAACAGAAGAGTATGCCAACCATTGCCAAAGGCACACTGGCTATAATACCCATAAGCCCACCCCCAACAATAACACTGCCTCCAGGAGGCATTAATTCCCAAATCTCCATCAGCTGGGAACCTAGCATTCAGAACACCTAAGTGTATGGGGGACACCTGAATTAAGCCACCACAACTAATATCTTGCATTTGCCAAAGAATGAAATTATAGGGTTCCAGCAAATACTTTAAAAATAAGCAACAAGAAAGTTTTATTACGGCATCCATAGGAAATGTAATGGTGGCCTTATGCCTTCCTAACACTGCAGCTAGTGCATAGGTGTCTCATGACTATAAGAGATAAGAGGAAAAGTGATTGTTGGAGGATAACTATAGTCCTCACCACAGAGCTTATGACAGTTATTTTATGACTGTTCTTTTTTTTATGAGAGAGAATTGGCATACCAGGGCCTCCAGCCACTGCAATCAAACTCCAGACACGTGTGCCACCTTGTGTGCATGTGCAACCTTGCACGTTTGCATCACCTTGTGTGTCTGGCTTATATGGGACCTGGAGAGTTGAACATGGGTCCTTGGGCTTCTCAGACAAGCACCTTAACAGCTAAGCCATCTCTCTAGCCCTATTTTATGACTATTCTTACTGAGATGGTTGTGTGTATGAAGTCTATAATATGAGATTTAAGCACTAACATGTTTCTAAGCATCAGCAACTGTATTCTGATAGTGAAGGCAAACTCCACAGAGGGTCCAACAACTGTGGTAGGGCTGACATTGCCAAAGGCCTCAAATTTGTTTTCTTTGATTTCAAGGATGATGAGAAATGCTTTCAGTGCCTCTGATCTATCTTAGTGCTTTTAGCTCCTGGCTGTACCCATTGAACAAGCACTTGCCTTGGGAAAATAGAAAGTGCCTAAGATTTCAATACATGAATATGAACTGGCTCCTTTTTTCTCCCTGTTCATTATGTTTTATCTTGAAATTTCTCTAAAGACAGATTTTTCTGGTTGTAAAGAGGTTCAAAGAATCGTCACTCTCAAGTTTGCATAAATCTTTAAGTACGTGAGAATAACTGGGGTTTTCAAGTGGTGCAAATCTCTTTCTGGAAGTAGAATTAAATACACAGTCACTAGTATGTTTGTGCAATGAGAGACAATGTGTGTCTCTTCTCCCAAGATTTCACATAAAAACAAGATTGCACTCTGGAGTGTTAAGTGCTAGCCTTTACTACAGGAGATGTGAATGCTTCTATTGCTTCATTTTGTGGCTTGATGTCAGAAAAAATGCTGGCTGCCATGAATGGCATGAAGTTCTCACTTTTGTGGACAGTAGTGAGACCCTAAATTGTGCTATACTATGCTTAGTACTCACCTTCATAAAGCTCTGTGAAAATTCCCGGTAGTTTATTGCTCAGTAACCCGTTTACAATTTTGACTATTGAACCCTTTTTGACCATGGGTGATGATAAAGAGAATTTTAAAAGTAGAAAGGGGCTGGAGAGATGGCTTAGTGGTTAAGGGACTTGCTTGCAAAGCCAAAAGACCATGGCTTAATTCCCCAGGACCCACACAAGCCAGATGCACCAGGTAGCACATGTGTCTGGAGTTCATTTGCAGTAGCTGGAAGCCCTGGCATACCTATTCATTCATTCATTCATTCATTCTCTCTCTCTCTCTCTCAAATAAATAAAAATATTTTTTTAAAAGAGCAGAGAACAACCAAGGAACTCTCCCAGCCCCTAAAGCAAGCTAAATTTTAAAGGGAAATGTGACTGTGAGCAAGATCTTAAACTTTGAGTCTTGGTGACTGCATATTTAAAAGCAGTCCTATCTCGTAGTATGCTTCTGAAAAAACTCTGTAGAATATTATCTGGTATTGGTAAGCACCAGTTGCTGCCCTGGTTTTCTTGGTGACATTTACTATAGACATTAGCTACAACATTCCTGTTGGTTTCTTTGCTTATTTGCTATTGTACCCCCATCATTATTACTCAAGATGATGCATTGTTATCAACCGTTTTCATAGGGAGAGTATACCCCATGAGTTTGAACAAATTTTTCATGACATGTATCCATCATTACAGAGTAATTTTTTGTCTGAGGAAAGTGAATTTTTTGATAGAGTATATTATTTAGCTCCTAGGAACAGTCACATAGAAGGAAAGCAAGGCAGGATATTTACTTATGGTCTCAAAATCCCAAGGTGGAGCTGTCCAAAATAGGACTTGAAGAGAATTGTATTAAACCAAAAAAAAAAAAAATCTCAAATTTTACTCCAAGATCACATTTGAAATTCAAGGATGAACCTGTGAACATATGCCTGAGTTAGCTTGTGATGTATACACATGAAATAGATGAACTGTCTTATGAGTAAAGAAAGCTGTTTGAAGTATTGTCATGGTGGATATAGTAAACCTCTGAAGACACATTTCTCAGTATATTTAGAGCCTTGGCATGAAACTTTCATCATCACAGTGCTGACTTTTTGTTTTTAATTTAATTTAGTTTAATAGGCTCTTCAAGCACTTTCTGCAACTTTACCCAAAAATATTCATTCCCAACACTGCAAGACAGGAAAGAAAATTAAGACATAAGATATAAGAACTATTTTTAAACTTTTTTATTGACAACCCCCATACATGAACATATTACACCATGATCATAATCCCTTCCCACCACCCTTCTTTTCCCCCAGTCCGCTCTACTGAATCCCTTCTTCTTTCCATCTAGTCCCTGTTCTATTTGATGTTATCATTTTCCCCCTCCTATTATATAGGCCTTGTATAGGTAGCATCAGCACTGTGAGGTCATGAATGCATGGTCACTTTGAATCTGGAGGGCCATATTGCAAAGCACTTCTGCCCTTCCTTTTGCTCTTATCTTATTTCCACCGCCTCTTCCATTCTCAAGCCTCGAAGGGTATGATAGAGATGTCTCACTCTGTGTTGAACACTCCATTGTCTCCTGTCAGCACTCTGACGAGTTTTGAGTCTCCTCAGTGGTCACTGTCATTTGAAAAGAAGTTTCTCTCACCAAAAGTGAGAGTAGCATTAATATAACAGCATAAACCTAAGTATTTGGCAGATTGATGAGAATAAGAATTATTTTTATTGAATGATCATATAACAGTTTTCTTCAAAATATAAGACTGAATTATAAATAAATGATGGCTTACAATCTTTCACCAGGTTCTTTCTCCTTGCTGTAACATAATGAGGGAGATAATTTGCCCAACTTTGCAGAGAGGAGCACTGTGAATTAGAACCATTAAATAATTGGCTTATTGCAAAGCTGAAAAGTGGCCAAGAGGCTGCTCTGAAACTTAGGGTCCAGACCCATCCTTTTATTCTGCCCTACTGTTCCTTGGATTAACATTTCTTCAAGTGATAAAGTGATATCTACTGAAGTCTAGGGACAAATAATGTCTTCATTGGACTTCATCAGTCCTTTCCTGTGGTAACTTTCCACAAAAATATGAAGCTTGTATATCCCTAACATTAGCTACATTGCCTACTGCCAAGTTGGCTGTACTTTACTGGAAAATAATGTTCCAAGAGATCTAATCAGTATGAAGGCACAAGCATTTTGCACAGTGCTGGGTCAAGGCATGGGTCAATTCAATTACATTTTTTATAATGACCAGATTTTCATGCTGGAACATGTCAAATAATTGGCTGCAATGAAAAAATACTAGGGATAGTTTGTAAGAAAATTAATGAACTCAGAAAGCAGAATGACTCATTCATTTCCAAAATTGATATTTGAAATCCAGAAGCACACATTAAATCCATTTCCTCGGTCTCTGATTTCTTCTCACTGAAACACATTAATCTCTCTGCTACTGAGCAGAAATTGTACATAACCCTCATCTTTCTTCTGGAGAGACTGCTCTATAGCCAAGCTCTCTGTGTGTTGGAGTGTGACTCACCAGAAGGTGTGACAGGTCCAGGATCTCAACATAGGCAGGGACAGTTCTGGTCTCAATACATACCCAACACAAGGAGCCTAAAAAAAACAGGAAATTAAATCAATCAATCATTGATCAATGTCTTTAAGAAATTCAGTGGACCATATCACTTTGCAGCTATAGATCCCCAAGCCTTGCTCTCATATAGATTGCTGGAGAAGCTAGGAAAGGGTTCAAGCAAAACTAAAAGAGAATCCTTGACTCCAACCAAAACTACCAGGAATCTATATGCATAGAACCTTTGGGAAGCCAACTAAATTTAGAAAAAATTGGCTCATCCAGTTTAATGCTCAAATACTTGGGCATGGCATTCAGGGCCCTTTTCAAGTTAACCTCAGTGTGTTCCATTTTCCCTGATCATAAGGGGAAGAACAACCCTATAACTCTAGTTCATTTTATTGATAATTTTTATACCTGCATATATTCTGATCATAGTCCCCTCCATTACCTTCTTTTATCCCTTCTCCCCCATTGCCCTTTGCTGAACCCCTTCTTTTTACCAACTAGTCTCTCTTTTGTTTTGACATCTTTTCCCCCTCTTCCATCATCTATAAGGAAGTGTTGATGGGTACAATATTATGCAAGGTGTGCACAGGTAATGACAGGGCTGTGAGGTCATAAACACAACCACTGCTTCATGTCCAGAAGACAGCATTTCAAAGCAGTCCTCCCTTACTCTGGTTCTTATATTCTTGCCTCTCCTTTTCCCATAAAGTTCCCTGGGCCTTGAAGGGCATGATACAGATGTCTCATTTACTGCTGAGTACACAACAGTCTCTTATTCTCAGTGCATTGATGAGTTGTAAGTCTCCCTAGTAGTCACCACCATCTGCAAAAAGAAGCTTCTGAGGGCAGCCCTAATCTATGAGCATAAACATAAATATTTAGAAGGACCACGCAATGCGCATAGCATATTCATGTAGCCAGACAGCAATAGTAGCTTCCCCTCCAGTGCCTATGCCCTTACCAACCATAGGTTTTGATTAGATTTTCAGTACTAGGCATGAATTTCTTCTCATGGAGTAAGCCTCAAATCCAACGAGAGAGTAGTCGGTCGCCCCCATAGTAATCATGCTACTGTTGCACTGGTGGGCACATCTTGCCTGGGTGGCTGGTTATGAAGCATCAGGGTCCACTGCTGATCAAGACCACGATGACTTTTCTTCCCCAGCAGCCTGCATAGCTCTTTCCCAGCACTATGGCAGCTGATAGCTGGCCAGCAGGAAGGAGGCTTCTAGCTTAGTTTCAGCTTGAGTTCTCAGCATCCTACCACCGAAGCACACATTGTAATCAGCAACAGGGTCTTACCATCTAAGATCTCTATCCTTTTTCCTATATAAAGTCATTTAACTTTTCGTCATCCTGTCGGTAGCTATTTGTTGGGTACCCATGATGTGCCAGATCCTACAGATAGGATAGATGTGTCCTTTGCTGTCACCCCATGCCTTCAGTTCAGTTCAGCAACCTGAACAGACAGTTCCTGAACTCGATTCATCACACAGTAATCTGGTTTATGCTAAATGGCAATTGAAATGTCTACCAAACATGTCAAATACTACAAGGTATGTTTTTTTCTCAATCCCCCCCTCCCAAACACTATTCATCACTGTTCTTGTCATTCTTCCCACTGGAATCTAGAGACAATCAGAATCCTTCTTGGTGGCCACTATCAGAGCAACTGCTTTGGTAAATAAGACAAGACCTATTTGTAGTCTCTGTTGTAGACCATGTTTGAGAACTCTCATCTAAACAGCCTCTCTGTGCTTGTTCCCACTGAGGTAACTGAATTTTGCAATAATAGCACAAAGGCTAACAGAGATGTGAGGTACTCATGTGACCCCAAAATACTAGGCTGTTATGAATATCTTTCCAGGGCTCCATAATGTCACAAATAAGTCATTTGTCACCTTCTATGGTTAGGGAATTAATATTTATATGGCACAACAGGTTTCCTAAAACCTTAGACACTTGGACATCTTAGGAAAGATTGACAAGTATTGATCAGAAAATGGGGGATAGGAAGGGGGACATAATTCAGACAAAGTTAGTAGCATGATCAAGAGTGAGAAGGGGCCCCACACTCTAGTGCCCTCAGGACTCTGCCATAGGGGACCTAGTTCCTCTGGAACTAAGTTGTGAGGCATCAGGCAGAAGAGGAGGTGAAGCTGGAGAGGTGACAAGGCCTGCTCACGGAGGTTTTTATGTACGTTCTGTGCTGTATGTGTGGGCAGGATGTAGCCCAGGGAGAGCCACTAAAGGAGGCTCTTTGTCTGTGGTGGTTGTTAAGCCAACATGTACAGAGATGAGATTTGGTCTTAGAAAACTTACTCTTGCTGAGTGTGGCGCTCTGAAAGACTTTGAGATAATAAGGCTGGGCCTGGAGCAACCTGTTAGGCTGCTACAGCCATCTAAGTCACAAATCTTGAGACTTGAAAAGGCCTGGAGAATATAGGAGAAATGAAGTCAAGGTAAAGGAGGTGACACAGCAGTTTTCAAAGTGTGACAGATTTAGGGCAGGGACAGACAGCTTTATTTACCAGTAGCCTTGAAGCCCGATACACTTTGCCATAAATGATAATGTTGAATGATGGCCTTGAGTCTTCAAAAGAGTAAAGTGCTAAAAGTGCATTTCAGAAAAATTTCTGCCTGAGTTATTTTTTATATTAGAGTATGGTCACCAATGATCCTAATCACTGAGCTTAACATATGAAGAGTTGTAAAACTTATTATGTAACTAATATTTAAGAATCATGGTGTATAGACTACCTCATCTAAGTTCCAAAATAGGGCTGGGTATAAGGCTCAGTCAGTAAAGCACTTGCCTCACAAGCATGAGAACCTGAGTTCAATACACAGTACCCATATAAATGCTAAGCACAGAGGTTACATACCTGTAATCCTAATACTGGGGAGGTAGAGATAGTAATTTCTCTAGCAAAAAAATAGCCAAGGAGAACAGATAACACATATATGAGGTAGAGAAAGTTATCAACATCAACAGTTGATCTTATTTGTACCTCTTTCTCAGAAGTGCAGAATTAAATTCACCATCTTGCCCATGCAAACACTTATCTTCAGAAATGATTTTGCAATATCAATGCAACTACCAGGTACTACAGGCGACTTAGTCACAGAAAGAGCATCTAACCATGAGCCTGCTCTCTTTCAAGCTCTCATTGAACTTTGTGAGCTCAGATAGGCCATTTAATTGTGTTCTTCCTCAGACTCTTCAGATGCAAAAGGAAAATGGTCATATTTGCCTTCTGGAGAATGTTATAAAGATAAGCAATGAAATGTCAGTACATTGAAAGGTCAGATATTCTGTACAAATGCAGAGTTTATTTTTATTTTATGAGCCTCTGGATAGAAGTGGAATTTTTTTTGTTACTTCTTTTATTTTCTTCAGCATGCATTTCTTATGAGCGAGGCACAGAGGGGAATTACGCATATCCCCCAGTCTAGGCTTGGGGTTCTGGCACCTAACACATGCCATAGGAATCGTGCATTCATTGATGTTATCTAATCTTCATTTTGTCTTGAAGGTAGGAATTTGTCCACCCCTCTTTTCAGGATGAGGTTTTTGAGTGTATCACATAACACAAATGGGACTTACTCTGGGAATTCTGACTTCCCAAACTCAGACCTCTTTGTATCATCATGTAATTGCTTGCTGTTTCTCAGGAGAGAATACAGGTATGTTCATAACGAACCCCATTGAAAATCTGATTATGGGCTGGAGCAATTACTTAGCAGTTAAGAAACTTGCCTGCAAAGCCTAAGGACTCATATTCGACTCTTCAGATCCCATGTAAGCCAAATGCACAAGGTGCCACAAATATGCAAGGTGGTGCATACCTCTGGAATTTGATTAGGGTGGCTGGAGGCCCTGGTGTGCTAAATCTCTCTCTGTCCTCCCCCCTCCCATTAAAAAAAAGGCCAGTCTGTTGGACTTGCCTCAAAAAAAAAAAAAAAAAAAAAAAAAAAAGGAAAATCTGATTACAGGAGGGATTTCAGATGTAAATGGAGAGTTGTGGGAGCCCAGAGAAGAAAGCAAGTACTTTTAGATTAGATCCTCCCTAGAATGTATTCTCAGAAGAAGAAACATTTGGCATAGATTTAGGAGGATAAAACAGAGACAAAAATAAAGACATTAGTTTTATATAGAAAAAAAGGATAAACAAAAGTTTAGAAATAAAATATTTGAAATTTAAAATGTTAATTTCTGTGGATACCGTAGCACCTGCCTGTTGTTGCTGCGTTTGGAAGGCTGAGGCAGGAAGCTCATGAGTTCAAGACAGCCTGGGCTACATAGAGAGAACCCTCTCAAAAATAATAAGAACTGTGAAAATCAGTAGATAAACGATGTGCTTAGGAGCAATGAATGTAGCATGATCAAATAGACTGATTGTTTTTTAAAGTACGGTTGTGACTGGATATAAAAGACCTTGAATATTATATAAAATGATTTGGGACTCCGTTTACACTGTGAGAAGTTTGAACAAAGGAGTGAGATGTTAATATTGGTGATTCAGAAATTATACTAATTGCATGGGAGGATGGATTATAAGTAGCTGAGACCCAAGAATATTGATCCCATCAGAGAGTATTACAGTAATGTATACAAGTATGTAGAAGATCTGGATTAAGACAGAGACAATGGTAATTGATGAGGATTGAAACAATATTTTGAAGGGTATTTGAAATATTGGACTTGAAGGAAAGGAGAGATCAGTAGTGAGCAACTGGTTTCTGGCCTGGGCAACTGGGAAAAATGGTTGTGTCATTAACTAGGAAAGGGAATGAAGGAAAAGTCATGTTTTTAAATTAAAATTTCAGTTAGTGTTCAATATAATAGAGTTTATCATAACCTTTCCATAATATGCATACATAGTATATTTTTATTGTACCTTGCTCATATTTATTCCCATACTGTCTTTCTCTCTCCCTTTTCTCCCAGATGCAATTTCTTAATATGTTAACTGAAAATGAGGAAGAGACTTCCTCCACCTGGACCATCTAAACCAATGTTAGTGGTTTACTATGGTGACCAGTTAGTGGTGGTCACTCTTCCCTTAAATCTTGTGACTGTCACTCAGGCTTTATTTGGCTATATTTTATAGATAGCTTAAGCTAATTTTAGGGGCAAAGCTATGAGATGTATGCCAGCATTGACAATGACAGACTTCTGCTTATTTTTGAATTTTGGTATTATTCTATTTTTTCTTTAGATTTCTCAATAAAATACTTGTAATGACATTTGATGTGTTAAAATAACTTACAATTCAATTAGGTGGTGCCTCCCAAAATCAAAGGAATCATAAAAAAATTCAAAACTCTAAAACAATTTGCTGGTGATCAGCCCAAGACCACATTTGTAACAGCGTTTCTAGCTTCCTGCAAAGAACCTAGTTGTAGAGTAGAACTGGGGCAAACCAGGCTGAAGCATTCAGTTTAATTGTTGCCATGGAATCACCTACACAGAAGCATCAACTAAAATGAATGTTGTAACCATTGCAGTTGTGAATTTTATCCCTGGATTCTCTTTTTAAAAAATATATTTATTTATTTGACAAAGAAAGAGAAGAGAGGAAGGAAGGGCAGGAAGGAGGAGACAGAGACAGAGAGGAAGAGAGAGTGGGCACAGCAGGACCTCCTACCTCTGCAACCAATCCCAGACACATGTACCACTTTGTGCATCTGGCTTTACGTGGGTAGCTGGGGGATCAAACCCAGGCCTGCAGGCTTTGCAAGCAAGTACCTTTAACCACAGAGCCATCTCTCCAGCCTCTGATCTTTGGATTCTTAAAAGTGAGGAAAATGGGAAGGGTGCCCTATTCATTTCATTTTGTATGTGAAACATAATAAGCTACCAATATTTGGCCTCAGTTTCTTCATCAGTTCATCGAAAAACTATGAATAACAGTCTACAGTAAGATTTTGATAATCAAAAGAGATGGTACATGAAACATTCTGTACTGCAAAGCCCCATAACACATAAGCCCTCATTAGCAGCTCCAGTTCTAGTGCTACATTTCTTTCAGCATACCGGAGCTAGAGAGAAAATCTACCCCACATTGGTATTTACCTGTGAGAAATTGGAGGGCCTGGAAAGATCTGTTATAATAAATAAATTTATTGCTCCTACAACTTCCTTGTTCTAAAAATAGTTTATATAATATGAGGATTTGTGTAGCCAAATAATCTTTTGTTCAATACAGTCACTATAAAAGAATAGGCCCAACACCTGTGAAAAGCCATGAACCGCATCACCATCTATATCTTAAGGTATTGTGAGTCTCATCCATTGCTCTGGTCCAGAAGTGACAGACTTGCCTTTTAGTTCAAATAGAGCTTGGCTCCTTTGAGCCAATTCATTTCCCTCCTGAAATCAGGGCCATTCTCAGAGGAAGAATAAGTTATTTAAAATCACAATGGAAGCCCACATGCTTTCATGAGAAATTCTATCCCACATAACTTCAGATACCAAGGATAATAACTCTTCCAGGAAAGGACATGCCTCGGTTCTCGTGATAGCATCTCAAAAGTGGGAAGACATAAAGACACTCCTGGTCCCACCAGCCCCTTCCCATCCAATTCATAAATTGCCCCTCAGTGTCCTTTATATGTATGTGGTAGTTTGAATGTATGTCCCCCATAGACTCAGTTAAAACTTGAAACTGAGATCTCTAGCCACCTGCCTGATGGAGGGGTCCCTGGGGGTGGATCCTGGACTCCAGCCCTAAGGTGTCACTGGGGCAGATCTGAATTCCACCCAAAAGGCATGCAGAGAAGCTTGAACTCTGCTGGGGGCCCCTACTGCTTGCAACTGGGTTTGTGCTTGCCACTTTTGGTGTTTACTGGATGGTCATGGTTTTTCTGTCTCCTTGGATTATGGAAGCTGCTTCTTCCACCACGGATGGAACTTTCCCCTGGCTCTGTAAGCTTAAAATAAACCCCTTCCTCCCCTAAACTGTGCCTGGTTTGGATGTTCAACCCAGCAACATGGCGCTGTCTACAGCAACGTGGTTTCTCTTCAGCAATGCCTGCTCTGTCTAATATAAACCCTTATTGCTTTGATCTAAGAAAATAAAACTTCTAATTTTATGGGTTTTTGGACCATTTAACAATTCCTTAAACATATTCGTTAGGCCTGTTGTCAGCTTGAACAAGACCATAAATCTGAACTATCTATGTAAGTTCCAGTGCTGTATATAATTACTTATCCCATGTCTGTACTAACTAGCTAAGATGGACTCTACTGCAGTAATAATCTTTAAATTACAATACAACAAATGCAAACTCCTCTTCCCACATTGCATGCCAGTTGGGGCTTATGCAGGGCTCTGCTCCATGCAGCTACTCAGTATCTAGGAGGTTGTCACTGCATCACTGGTAATCCATTCCTGATAGGCAAGGCAGAAGGGAGAGGACTGCATACTGACATGTTACAGACCATTGACCAAGACAGACCACAAAGCCCTGCTAACCTGTAAGAGCCCCCAGAAATAGAGGGAACACATGGCTATTTGGGGAGGTGTGCATGTTTCATTTCTAGAGTTTCTTCCCCAGGCTGAGCAAATCAAAGTATGGTATGTGTGTGGGCAAGCATGTATGTATAGAGACCACAGGCTGACCTCGTGTGTCTTGTCTGATCTCTCTCCACCTCATTTGTTCAGGCAGCTTCTCTCACTTGAAATCAGAACTCACTGATTAGGCTGGTCTAGCTAGCCAGCTTTCCCAGGGGTCCCTTGTCTCCTTCCATGTGCTGGGACTTCAGGTGACCTCCACACCCCCAGGCAGTTACATGAGCATCAATTCCAGTCCTCGTGTTTACATAGCCAGTGCTTTATCCACTCAGCCATCTTCCAATCCCTGAGCCCTATTTATTTTTTCAATTTCCCTTTTAATTCTTAATTATTGCTATGTTTATCTATTTACTTTTGGCTTAAAATATATGTGATTCATTTTAAGTAATTTTTAATAGGGACTTATGATATAGAGAAAAGGAATTATTTTAGGCTGTTGTCCTGTCATATAACACCACCATTTTATTGTTTCTTTCCCAACTACTGAGAACATTATGACCTAGAGAAATCTATTTTTCATCCTCATAGTGAGGCAAATTTATATTGTGCTTTAATATATATCAGCTTGATACTTGCCATTAGTGAGTTTTCATCTTTTATGAATTATTTAGCTCTATTGACTATTAATTCCAGTTTGCTATTTTTTTTTAAGAAATAACAAATGTGATATTGACATCAAGAGATATTGGAACTGAAGTGGCCATTTACAGCCAAACCTTAAGAAAGAATAGTTATGTGTGTATAAAACTACAAACAGGGCTGGAGAGATGACTCAGCAGTTACACACTCGCTTGTGAAGCCTAAGGACCCCAATTCAAGGCTCAATTCCCCAGGACCCACATAAGCCAGATGCACAAGGTGGCACATGTATCTGGAGTTCGTTTGCAATGGCTGGGGGCTCTGCTGCACCCATTCTTTCTCTCTCTCTCCTTGTCTGTTGTTCTCAAATAAATAAATAAAAACTACAAAACAGTAGAATTTTATTTAAGCAGTCATAGCAACAACCACATTCTTAAATAGATGTCATATATTAAGCATTTTACAGAGGTAATTTTATGTAATCTTCATAACATTCTTGATAAATAAGGGTAACTCATTAATAGCCACTTAGCTAGAAGTATAAGATAGGACTATTTTTCTTCTAAAGCCTAATTGATTAGGGCCAAAGAAAACTCCCCTTGTGGGCATCATTGTGTTGCAACTTTGATATTCATGACCATGGATGAAATCACAATAAAAATGATACTAAGTTCAGAAGCATCATGGCAGTCATTATGACTACTACCCTACCTTCAGAGATAGATTGTCTGAGTTACAAGTTTGAGTCCTGGCCTTGAGATTTCTTAACTATGAGAACTTGGGCAAGATGATTTTAAACCTCTCCATACCTCAGTTTCTTTCTCTGAAAAAAAAAAAAAAAAGACTAAAAACAGTGTCTTCCCTATAGTGCTGGTAAGTTGTTACTGCAAGTCAAGCACTTGATAAATATTGTCTATTATTTTGAGTTCTGACCATGTCCCTTGAAGACATAGGTAAAAATAAAGAAGGAAATAAACTTAAAGAGCTAAAGATGCACAAATACAGTAAATTCCATTTGATCTTTACAACAACCCTAAGAAGTGGCTTATGCTCATAAAAGGAACAAACCCAAAAGCCCAGAAAAGTGCAGGTACCAAGCTTTTAGGTAGACCACCAGAAACCTATTCTAGGTCTGGCATTGTTGAAGTGGAACTAGGACTATTCTGCTTTGAACAAAACATGAAAAGTCCTCCCTGAGTGGGTACCTAGAGCGCTGAGTGTAACTTAGATTTAATCAATGCTGATAGCAGAGGCTGACAATGGCTCCTGGCTCTACAGTGCTCCTGTCTAGCCAATGCCGCTGGCCCACACCTCCTCCTCCTCCTCCTCCTCCTCCTCCTCCTCCTCCTCCTCCTCCTCCTCTTGCTGCTGCTGCTACTTGCCTTCATTCAGACTCTGCAGCTGTCTGGAGTGGTGTTCTTTGCTGCCCCTGCCTCTGACTGAGCCCTTACAGGCAAACTTTGATTTCTGTCATGCCTACTGCTACACTTTTATTTGTTGGCAGTTTTTCTTTTCTTTTCTTTTCTTTTTTTTTTTTTTTTTTTGGTTCACTATGGATTTAATTTATCCCAGTTTCTTTACTTCTTGATTTTTTTTTCTTCATTTCTTCTAGCTCCATTCTGCCCTCCTTAGGCATTGTGAGTTTTACAAAGCCTCATCTTCTTGGTGTATAACTATACTATGTTGTGAAATACCTTATTCTCTGGAATGTTCAGGCCTTGAATGAATTTTCTAATTTAGTTTTAGATAGTTGTTTTCAAAGCTTCAGAATTTTAAAAATAGAGCTAGTAATAAACAAAAAACTTCTTTGTGGAAGGGGAGGGAGTCACCATTTTGTTTGACAAAGTTCAATGGGAAGATACTGTCTAAAAAAACATATTCAATCTTAAAAATATCCAAGTGTTATTCATATGTTCTTTATTTTCATACAAGTATATTTTTTTTCTGGTCTCATGTCTGAACTCCATATTTATTATAAGAGATGATTGATAAAAGAAATGAAATAAATACAAGTTAGTTCATACTACATCATAGGGTGATATCAATGGGACCTTCAGGGTTGTCTAGAGAGAAAGATAACAAAACATTCAAAACTGTGGCTGCATCCAGGTGTGGTGGCGCACACCTTTAATCCTAGCACTCCAGAGACAGAGGTAGGAGGATCACCATGAGTTCGAGGCCACCCTGAGACTACAAAGAAAATTCCAGGTCAGGGCCGGGCGTGGTGGTGCATGCCTTTAATCCCAGCACTCGGGATGCAGAGGTAGGAGGATCGCCATGAGTTCAAGGCCACCCTGAGACTCCATGGTGAATTCCAGGTCAGCCTGAGCTAAAGTGAGACCCTACCTTGAAAAACCAAAAAAAGAAAAGAAAAGAAAAGAAAAGAAAAGAAAGAAGGAAGGAAGGAAGGAAGGAAGGAAGGAAGGAAGGAAGGAAAGAAAGAAAGAAATGTGGCTGCATCGGACTGCAACTGTAAACTTGGGCTAAGATCACTTCATCTGTTCTCATAGTACATACTCTGGTCTTGGTCATAAATTCTTATTATGCCTATGTTATAGGGTCTATCATATTAGGAAACTAGTCTTAATCACAGAAGCTCAGAACCTGGTTTCAACATTTTGATTACCATTTATAATTCCTGTTGAATTCTCTACTGACATTGTCACAGTGGGACTAGAGCAGCTCACCAATGCCTTGTGATTCTGACACTTCAAAAAAGTTCAGAGCACAGAGGTCCAGCATAAAACACAAACACCTAGTCCTCTCAAGTTTGTTTTTCTCCAAAGTACATACTATTCACCTAATGCTGTCCTTCACAAGTGTTCCAGAAATGCATGATGAATGAGAAAATTAAGGCTAACTTTTTGTTGGAAATACTTAGTGAACAAAATTCAATTATAGAAAAAAAATGCATGTTTTTTAATGATTCAAAGGAATCTAAAGTCCAGGTGTGGTGGCTCAAAACTGTCATCTTAGCACTCTGTAAGCAGAGGCAGAAGTTCAAGGTCATCTTCTGTCAAATGTTTGTATTTGAAATTTCATCTACTTTTCTCCAGTACAGTTTATTCACTATCAATAAAACATTGTCAATTGAACAGATCATTATGTTCCTGGTGCTTCAAGAGGGGAGTCAGAAGTTCTTATTCCACATGGAGAATAAGACCTGTTTTTGAAATTTTTACAATAAGATTATATTCATGAACTCATTCAGGTCAATTTTAACCCAAGAAAGGAGCTGTGACATTTAGTAGCTCTAAGTTACCTTAGAAATCAAACCTTCTAGTAGTCCTTCTGTCCTGTGAAAAAGAAGTTGAGTATCAGAATCAGAATGACAAAACATTCAAAACTGTGGCTGCAGCCAGGCATGGTGGCACACGCCTTTAATCCCAGCACTAGGGAGACAGAGGTAGGAGGATCACCGTGAGCTCGAGGCCACCCTGAGACTACATAGAGAATCCCAGGTCAGCTTGAGCTACCAAGCCACAGAGACTAAGAATAGATGTGGATTTAGAATCCATGTCTTGACTCACAGGCAGTATCACTGCTTCCTGTGCAGGCTGCCCATAAAAAAAGTGGTCTCTTAATGCAAGTCTCACCTGAATAAACTTTTAGTGCTATGTGTATGAGTGAGCATGAGTATGTATGTGCCAAGTGGCAGTGCCAGCAGAGCAGTCTTCTCTGGGACAGACCTACTCTGCCTGACATATTTAAACACTAAAGAGGCAAATTTCTGATTTTTCCCTTTGAATATTTAGCATTCAAAAAATAATTCTTGCCTTATGCCAAACAGAGACTCAACAAATGGTTTTGAATATGTCCTGCTATTTAACTTAGTATGCCTTAGCTATCTTGAGACTCTGAAATGAGGGATGATGCAAATTAGCTTCTGCACTATTTTCTGGTCCAACTGCATTAGAGGAAAAGAGCAGGAGCTTTAGAGCTAGAAATCTCTGGCACGGTGCCATGATCTCCCATGCTGTCTCAGATCAATCATTTGGCCCCTTTGAATCCGTGATTCTTCCTCTGTTCAATGGAAATGTGCATCTCCTATTAGGTTTGGCAGTAATGCTAGCAGTGAACTGGGTGTGGTGGCTCATGTCTGCAATTCTAGAATAAGGAAAATTGAGACATATATAGTAAGACTCTATTTCAAAAAAAAAAAATAGTAACAGCATTATGTCTCTTTTCCAGTCCCTGACCTGGGTGTTTTCTGTACATTATTTCTCCCTTCTTGTACAATATACATACAGCATATAATAAAGCACTTGACACGAAAGGATAGCAGTGTTTCTATATCACTAACAAACTAATACCCCTTGAAATGCTGTCATTGTGTTCCTATACATTGTTGAAAAAAATCAGAATCTTGTTTACTAAAACATAGAGTAGAATGAAAATTAAACAAATACAACCCAGTCCATTTATTATATTGCTGGGTGGGTGAAAATGGTCCCTGCAGAGGTGTGAAGTGGTAGCTTTGAACCTACCCATGATTTCCCTGGTGAGCCGTGGACATCCCTCTTTTTCCTGTGAGGGTAGTGACAACATCTTAAGCCATCATCACACCCACTATACCAAACAATAGTCCTAAGGCACTGTTAGCATTGGATTTAAGTTTATGCAGAA
Source organism: Dipus sagitta (assembly GCA_036346955.1). Classification (NCBI taxonomy): domain Eukaryota; kingdom Metazoa; phylum Chordata; class Mammalia; order Rodentia; family Dipodidae; genus Dipus; species Dipus sagitta. The sequence continues at coordinate 168,808,781 of CM070772.1, read as the reverse complement.
TGGAGTTGAAAGGTATCTCTTCTGGTTCTCTAGTTCCTGGCTTTGGTTGAGAAAAAAATGTGGCATCTTATAGTGTGATAGGCTCATAACTTCATGGTCTTAGAACGGAAGCACAGTGACTAGAGGCAGTAGTCCTTGAGATTGCCAAGTGAAGAATTCCAAGGGCAGAACATCAAAATGAACAGCAGAAGCAAATATGGGAGCCAAGTTTATGATACTCTTGAAACCTGATTTCACTTACAGTTTACTTACAGGGTATTTGTATGGTGTGGTGTGGTGTGGTGTGGTGTGGGATGGTGTGGTGTTGCTTTTGAGAGGCTGTTCTAGAACTCTCTATGCATCCTAGACTCACCTGAAATTCATGACGTTCCTGCCTCTGCCTCCTGAGTGGTGGGATCTGGGGCACACGCCACCATCTCTGTCTTTTCTTTTTATATGCCAATAGACCATGCTGATAACCAGAACAGGAGAGTAGTAGCTGTTCCCTTGATGTTTTTGACTCTGATTAGTGGAGCCCTCCTGCTTATATGGAGATCTGTCCCACATTCAATACTTCTACCTGGTGACTTTTATTGCCACTTTAATTAGCAAAAGATTTACTGGAGCTTAACAAAAAAGGTTCCCTTCTAGGATCACACTTATTTCTCCTGTGACAAAGGAAGTCAACATTAAGTAAAAAGTGAACATCTCAATTCCAACTTACAGTAGATCTTACATTTTCTTGCAGTGGTATATTTGTGTCAAAATAATAATTATTCCCTGTTGACATTTACTTGGGGTGATTCTCCTTCATAAAGCAAACATTTTGCTTATAGAAGCATTATGAAGCCCTCTGATGAATAATGTGGTTTTTCTGTTCTTCTCTAAGCCAGGTCTTTCCCAATTGGTAAAAGATTCTTCTCTTTAAGACATCATTTCCCAACTGGAGTGCTGGAGTGTACTTGTTTATGTCCATTTGCTTGCAAGTGATTTAGAAAAGAAAAGGCTATACAAGCATGACCATAAAAGGGGCAGCAGAACTCAGGAAACAGATGGAGAGACTACATGAAAGTTGTGTGTCAGCCATACAAATAAGGCACTGGGCACCTTCAAGACTGCCAGTAGGAGGGCTGTTACTATGGACAGATTTGTTCATGAATCACTTTTAAAGAATACTGCTCTTAAAGTTTTCCAATGTTACCTTTTAACCTCTTTGCTCAAGGAGAATAGACTGCCTGTTGCTCTGCTTGTTAGAAGCAGGAAGGGCTAAGAAGGAGAAGAAAGCACAACAAAGAGGGAGAGGGAGAGGGAGGAAGAATAGACCTTTGATTACCTTGGCCTGGGTTAGTTTTATAAGAACAAAACAATTCCAGTGGGGATTTTAACAATGAAAACTGGAGGAGGGAATGGGAAGTGGTATTGAGTAAATGTTATCACGAATGTAATGTATGACGATTAGTGAAGCCAGTTTCCTTCTAGTAGCCCTTTCACTTGTGTGTATTTCACACTGCTTTATTGAAAAGGAGACAGAAGGTAGTATATAGCCATTGTGACAGGACCATGCTAAAACTGGCCCCTATTTTCATATGGACAGGATCCACACCTACCTTCACTAGCTTTTGTGCCTATCAGAGAGCAGTACGCCATAAACTAATTTTGTTGTATTTAGAATTATCCCTCTGCTTGTAGCAAGCAGTGTACTTAATAGCCATGACACTTGTTGATGGCAAATGATGATTTATACAGTAACTCCCTTTGCTTTTAAGTTTTATTTTTAATTTTTAGTTATTTATTTGCAAGGAGAGAGAGAGAGAAGGGGCATGCTAGGGCCTTTTGCCATTGCAATAAACTCTAGATGCATGCACCACTGTGCATCTGACTTTACATGGTGTTGCAGTCAGGTTCATATTGCTGGCAGAAATCACCCGACCAAGAGAAGCTTGTGGGGGGGAAAAGGTTTATTTTGGCTTACAGTCTCAAGGGGAAGCTCCATTATGGCTGGGGAAACGATGGCATGAGCATAGGGTAGACATCACCCCCTGGCCAATATAAGGTGGACAATAGCAACAGGAGGGTGTGCCAAACACTGGCAAGGGACACTGGCTATAATATCCATAAGCTTGCCCCCAAAATAAACTGTCTCCAGGAGGCATTAATTCCCAAATCTCCATCAGCTTGGAACTTAGCATTCAGAACACCTAAGTTTATGGGGGACACCTGAATCAAACCACCACATGTGGGTATTGGAGAATTGAACCAAGGCCTTTAGGCTTTGTAAGAAAGCACCTAAACAGCTGAGCCATCTTTCCAGCCTGCTTTCAATTTTCAACCATGACCATATACTTTAATGAAGGAGAAAACAAAGTTGGGGAAAATGAAAAGAATCCAATTCCAGGTACATTGTAGGTGACTACACACAAATGTTTATGTTAGTTACAAATGTTAATGCTAGTCATAACATACACAAAGACTGACAAATACTATGTGATGATGATGATGATGCAGGGAAATTGGCAAGTGTAATACTCTAATAACCAACCCTGGGAAGTTCTGTAGACCTTCACTTGAAAAGTAAGTTGCCACTCTGTTTCTCCATCATTACCACATGCTTCCCATGTTTATTTTCTTTTAAATTATTTATTGCTATTTTTGTCTCTTAGTTTATATTTCTGTACTTTTTCCCATAATAATGAGGAGCTTTCATACATAATATCACAAAGTTTACAAAATCTGGATATGATTTACATTACAGCTTTTTTGGTTTTACCCAAAATCTGGGTACAGTCATAGGGATGTGTCACTCATGACGTTGATTTTCCAGAAACAAGATCACTGTGAGTGCACTGTCTAGGGCATAGCCATGTCAGAAAGAGGCTGTTTCATGAACACTGAATTGTGTAGTAGAAAACCTGAGAGAGTAGAGCAGATATAACTGCATTTGTTTCTGGAGTCAATACAATTGAAATTAATGTATGGGGGAAAACGAGTATTTTCCCAGATATTGACTGTCCTAAAGTCTTAATTAGTGTCTTCCATGAAGAACTCAGCGTAATACAACATACTGTTTCAGTTGACTGGGAGTCAAGGAAAGGCTTATTCTTAAGTCTTGCAAAAGAGCAGGGTTGAAGTCACTTTCCTACCAGATAACTGTTATAGTTGAGACAGGAAAAGAAGCCCAGAGTCACATAGGCCCAAGAAACATGTAACGTATAGGAGGCCACAAAGAGGGAACAGTGGGGAGAGCAGCGATTCTAAATAAAGGCACACTTTGGCTAATTCCTACTGCTAAGTGCTTGCATGGTCTGAGAACATTTTTGCATGATGTGATTCATTGTTTTACAGACCTATGATCCTTGTTTCCCTCTGTGATATTTTTTTATTAATGTATATTCAGCACACAAAACAGTGGGTTTGTCTATTAACATTTTTTATTTTTTTTATTTTTTTTTTTCTTCAAGGTAGGGTCTCACTCTGGTTCAGGCTGACTTGGAATTAACTATGTAGTCTCAGGGTGGCCTCGAACTCATGGCAATCCACCTACCTCTGCCTCCCGAGTGCTGGGATTAAAGGCATGTGCCACCACGCCCCGCTTTCTATTGACATTTTTTACACGTATATGGTGCATGTTGACCATGTATACCCTATGATCTTTGTTAGCAAATATTTGACATGCACTTAAATGTTTTACATGCACTGCAAATGTTAAATTAGTAGACAGTGGTGTACAGATTTCTATTTCATGTATTTTTAGGCTTTGCTATTACAAGCTCAAAGATTTAACATGGCTATGTCCTCTTGTTGAATATCCCCCCTTTAAAGTCATAAAATTATCTTCTTTATTGTGGAGAAAAGTCTTTGTTCTGAAACCTACTTTTTTCTAGTGTTAATATAGACAGCCCAGTCTCCTTTTGACTATTGTTAGCATGCTGTATGTTTTTCATCTAATTTTAACCTAGTTGTTTTATATGTAATGGGTACTTCATATAGTGGCATATGGTTGGATCTTTTACTCTGTCTTTTAATGAAGATGTTTATACCTGCTACATTTAATGCAACTTAATATTGTATGCTTAAACCTTTATATCTTGGCACTAATATTTCTCTTTTTTTCTATCTTTCTTGTTATTTTTGAGGTTTCTTAGATAATGGCTAGGACTGCTTCATCTTCATTTTTAGCTTATTTGCTATAACTGCATTTCATTGTTACTTTAGTTACTATACAATTATATAGTTGCTAGTGTGCATCTTTAACTTATTCCAGTCTAACATTACCATCAAGTAATAGAGTTTTTCAGGTATAGTCTTGGAGCCTTACGAAGTATTTTCTGTCCTTCTACCTTTTGTGTGGTACATTTTATACATAAGCATATATACATACATATAGACATATGTATTAGATAAATGTAAATAAATCATCACGGTACTGTTTTATTTCTTATGCCAAGCCAGTTATGTTTTTAAAAGAATAATAGCTACAAAACCATCCACATAGTCACCATTCCCAGGTAGTTCCCTTTGTGTAAATCCTGATTTCCACAAGGGGTCATTTTTCTTCTGCCTGTAGTCCTCCTTTACCATTTCTTGTAGTTTTAGAGAGCCACTATTCATGAACTTTCAATATCTTGCATTTAAAGTTTTTATTTTTCCTATATTTTGTGAAAAATGTCTTCCCTGCATATAGCATTTTTGGCTCATTCTTGCCATACTTTAAGGACACCACTGTACTCTCTTACCTACGTTATTTTGATAAGAATTGTGATACCAACTTTTATCTCCTTTTTACTCTCAATATGTCTTTTTTATTTTCTCAGCATGAATATTTTTTCATTATTGTTGAGTTTACACTAACTGGTCATGATGTGTTTTGTTATATTTATCTTAATGTTTCTTGTGATTTTGTAGTATTAAGATTCTGGAGTTTCAGATTTTATACTTTTCAGTAAAATTTGGAAAAGTATTGAGCATGGTTACTTCAGAGAAATTTTCTTTCCCTTCTTTTCATCCCTTCATCACCATACTTACACATGTGTTTGGCTACTTGAAATTGTATCAGACATGACTGATATGTCTTGTTTTGTTTTGTTTTTGTTTTTCGAGGTAGGGTCTCACTCTAGTCCAGGCTGATCTGGAACTCACTATGTAGTCTCAGGGTGGCCTCGAACTCATGGCAATCCACCTACCTCTGCCTCCCGAGTGCTGGGATTAAAGGTGTGTGCCACCACGCCCAGCTGATACGTCATTTTTTTAAAGAATAAATTTTCACTTTCAATAATTTCTTTTGGATTCATTAATTTTTTTCTGAAGCATTTAATTTGCCATTAATCTTGTTCTCAGGCTACTTTTTACCTCAAATATTATAGGTTTCATCTTGAGAGGTTCAATTTTATCTTTCTTATACATCTTTTGTACTTCTGTTTTAACTTGTTGACCATCTGGAATTCAATTATTGAACTGTTTTAATGTTCTTTTCTGGTAATTGTTAACGTTTATGTCAGTTTGGGGATGGTTTTGATTGGTTAACTCTTCTTTTTGGTCATTTTTTCCTACTACTTTGCATATTTGATAATCTTATTTAATGCTAGCCATTATGAATTTTGCTTTGTGAGAACTAGATATTTCTGTATTTCTGAAATATAAGTTCTGAACATGGTTAGACTATTTGGAAATGGTTTATCCTTTTCAAATCATACTTTTAACATGGTTCTTATTATTGTTTGTTTTCAAACCAGAGCAGCATTTAGTCTGTGGGTAATTATGTCCCACTACTGAGGCAAGAGTCTTCTGATTATACTCACTAAAGTGAGGCTTTCTTATTTGGCTGGTAAGAACTATCATTGTTCCTAACACTTTGGGAAATACTGATTCTTCCAGTCTGTTAAAGTGGTTCTTTCACTGGCCTCTGGTGGCCACCCCCTCCACATATCCCTCTAGTCAGTACTCTGTTTAATGCTAAGGGTAACAGAATAATTCCAGAATTTTCATTCCATGTAGTTGTCTTCTCTCTCATGTTCTATTCTGCAAACTTAGTCTTTCCTTCTGTCTTGGTCTCCTCGGATTCCTAGTTCCATCTCTTCCACTGAGGAAACAGCCAGACTCTTTAAGGTTGCTTCCCCTCACTGTCTAATGTCCAGTTCCTGAAAAGCCATTATTTCATATAGTTTGTCTGATTTTTTATTTTCCTAAGTTGAGATACATGGTTAAACATGATTCCTGCTACTCCATTTTGAAAAACAAAAATGAAAGTCCCTTCTCAGATCTTTAAAGATAAAGGCTATGTTCTACATTTACCATTTGCCCTTGTAAATTCCATTTCTCTATGTTGTCAGGTGTGATTTAGGTTTAGCCAATCAAATGCACTTAAGCCAGTCTTGGGATATAAAAACAAGCTAGAAGTGTTATTTCTTTTGCATCTTCCATTTTTTTCCTGGTGTTCACAGAAGTTGTAGAGATGTACTAGGTTTTCCTGAGCTATGATATCAGACTTTCCATTGCTTAGTCGACAGTTTCATGAGTGTCAAGTGGTTGGCCTCAGAGTATCTTCTTTCTCCCTTTACTGACATAGGAGCTATCTCATGTCCCTGGAGCCAAGAGTATTAGATAATCTCCAGACCTCTAAAGTTTAGCTAAAATTGTTTTCTTATAGCAGCAAGCCTGGTGATGACGGGTTCTTAATTACCATCTTAAAGACTGTGTCAGAGGCAGCAACTCACACTGTAAGTTTGCAATTAGGAGTTCGGTTAAAAAAAAAAAAAAGAAAGAAAAAGAGAAGAAAAACAGTGAGGGTACATTCACTGTCTAATACCTTGACTGTTGTTATTCAGAGGAACACAGCAATGTCTAGAAACCACCTAAACACAGACAATCCCAAAAGTCTCAAGAAATTATCAAATCATGGCAAATGAAAATGTAAAAAAAAAATGGCTCTGTGGATGCTTTATTCAGTCATGGCCCACCATAAATACTCTCTTATAAGCAATATTTGAGCTTTTTGTCAAATATGTTCTGAATAAGCTTAATGCATATACATAGAAAAAATCATATTGAACTGTTCAATATTATCTGAAAAGGGAATTTAAATTGCTTGAAATAAGTATAAATGAACTTTAAAATCAGTCCATGCTGCTGTAGCGGCCATGTCTGCAAAAGAGAGACTTCCATTTGAGCTTTTGCCTATAAAGCTCTCTCCACCCTCATCCATCCTCAATTTCATAACTGCCTGAACAAGACTATAGTGAAGGAAAAGCTTGTCTGGGTTACTTGTGAAGTCTGAAATAAGGAAATATAACACAGTTAGCATACTTGTTATGTGCCAGGCTGTGATAAGGCTTGTATATACTACTTCATTTAATCATTACAACAACCTCATATATACATTTATTATTACTTTCTAGACCTCTTGAAACCCAAAGAGTAGCAAACCCAATAAGGCATAAGGCTAGAATATAATCCAAATCAATCTATATCATAGCCTATCTTCTTTCCACTTTTCTGTACTACTTATAACTAAAGACAATTATCAAGGACAAGCATCCATGTCTATTTAAACGAGTCCAGTGATGTATAAGAACAATACTCAGTCTTCCTAGTCCAAATATAAGGTTTATATACCCTTTAACAAAAGGTAAGGTTGAAATGAAATAATAAAATGTATTCTTGTTAAGAATTATTTACTTGGGCTGGGTGGTGGCTCAGTGGCTAAAGGCACTTGCTTACAAAGCCTGATGGTCTGGGTTCAATTCACCAATACCCACGTAAAGCTAGATGAACAAAATGGCACATGCATCTGGAATTTGTTTGCAGTGGCAGGAGGCCATGGCATAACAATACTTTTTCTCCTCCTCCCTCTCAAATAAATAATTAAAAATAATGATTTATACCTCCATAAGATTTTTTCTTTATTATGTTGGATTTTTCTTGGGTGTTAAGAGTTTTATGTTTCTAGGAATGATGAAGCTGATCTTTGTGTTTCTGTGGGGTGGTGAATGAAGTGGTGAATGTCAGTGTTCTGGGAAAAAATAGGTACATATTATCAGAGTAGTTTTAGTAATAAATAGGCTTTGATATGAGAAAAAAAGGAATTAAGTACTATCTCTGTGTTATATGTATGACAAATATATAATTACACCCCTCTGTTGGTATAATTGAGATACATATAACCACATCTCTTGCCTATCCACTAATATACGAGTGCACAAGACCTGAATTTAACATCTGTTGGAGGCTAGAATCATTACTTTGGAAATGCTCTTTGTAATCATTTTGATGAGGTACACCATACATAATTATGATTATAAGTTGACTCTAATGTTATGATGACACATCTTGTACTTCAAAAGTAAACAAGGCAAGATGATTTATTAATTGGGTTAGACTAGCCATTCAATTAACTAGGGAGCAGGAGCAAAAGCGCCTACCAGTTCAAATCATCAGCAGCTGTTAAGGAACTAGGTAGCATATAAAACGCTTAATCTGGCAGAAAAATCCAATGAACCTGAAAGCTTTAATAGTACAAATTGATAGAGAGGAAGTCGTGAAATTAGAAGAGTCAAGTTCAAGCCCTTAGTGTCACAATCATTAATTATTTGCATGGTTAAGATGCGGAAGAGCAAGTGAACTTAAAGTCTGTAACTAGAATGAAGGCTTTGGTACAGAGTAAGGAAGAATGCACCAGAGATTCATCCAATAAAATGCTGCAATGTCTTGCTGAGGAGGAAATTTTCTCCCCATTTCAGCAGGCACTCCAGCAAAGGTTGCATTGCTTGCCATCCTGTATAGCAAAAAGCTCCAATGGTTGACTGTGGCGCTGGAGTTCTCTAGAGGATTTCTGATTTTATGTCGCAGCACATGTTACTTTCTGGTATTCTGGAACTGCCTCGAATAAGGGGACAAGTGCAACCTGTTTGTACCACCCAACTTATTTTTTCTTAGCAACTCTTTGTTTTATCTCTTACTCAGAGTGGTCAGAAATCTGATTTGCTTAACTAGATTTGAGACTTTCTGTCAATTCTCAAACTGTGTCATCTAAAATTTTAGAGTTATATAGATTGGTTGTTGGGCTGGAGGGATGGCTTAGCAGTTAAGGCCTTTGCCTGCAAAGCCAAAGGACCCAGGTTCGATTCCCCAGGACCCACATTAGCCAGATGCACAAGAGAGTGCACGTGTCTGGAGTTCGTTTGCAGTGGCTGGAGGCCCTGGAACACCCATTCTCTCTCTCCCTCCTTCTCTGTCAAACAAATAAATAAATTAGATTGATTGTTGAAGCTGTCTCCAATCACTGACTCAGTCCTGATCATTCCCCTTGTCCTTTAACTTCCTACAGTCCTCAGTGTCTGTTAGTAACACATATCCCCAGGGAATGTATCCACAATGGGCTCCCCTCAAACCAAAAGGGTCCATCTTTGGGAATAGTAAACAAAAATATGTAAGAATATTAAAGTGAATTGGAGTGAAGTTTTGATGATTTCCTCATACAAAATGAATTTTTTAATGTTAAATAAGAGTTTATAAAGACTAGGGAGTTTGATCATCAGGTAAAGGTGCTTGCCTGCCCAGGTTCAGTTTCCCAACACCACACAGAGCCAGATGCACAAACAAGTACAAGTATCTGATGTATGTTTGTGGTGGCTTGCCTGATATGCATGAATGTGTGTGCGCTCTATCTCTCACACACACATAATTTTTTTAAGTTACAAAATTAGAAAGATCTAAAATAGTACAGTAATAACACTGACACTCTAAGGTTCTTTTATCTTTTCATCATCTTTTACCTTTTCAAGGCTCTTCTGTCTATTCATCATCTATCTTCTATTTCTCTGTTTTTTTCTGTATTGTTACTTTTTCTCATTGCTGTGGCATAATATCTGATAAGAAGCAATTTAAGGATGGATTTCTTTTGGGGGGGGTTCGAGGTAGGGTCTCGCTCTAGCCCAGGCTGACCCAGAATTAACTGTGTAGTCTCAGGGTGGCCTCGAACTCACAGCAATCCAACTACCTCTGCCTCCCAAGTGCTGGGATTAAAGGTGTGTGCCACCACGCCCAGCTTAAGGGTGTATTTTTGCCTATGGTTTGAGGATACTGTCCATCGTGGTAGGAATGGCCCAGTAGAGTTTGTGAAGGCAGGAGCATATGGCAGGAACTTCTCACATCTCAAAAACAGTAGGAAACAGAGAAAGGGGAGTATGGGCACTCATCTGGCTTTCTCCTTCTCCCTTTATTCAGTCTGAGACTCCTAGCCTATGGGATGATGCTACCCACATTCAAGGTCTTCCCTTCTTAAACCTTTCTGGAAGCATCTTCACAGGCACATCCAGAGATGTTGCTCCTAGATGATTCTAAATATTGGAAAATTAATGATGACAATGAACTATCATGCGTATATATATATATTTTGGAATAATACTATACAGAAAATTCTACATTCTGTTTTCATTTACCTAGCATTATGTTGTGATTATTTCTCCAGATTATTATACCTTAGATCTGAATTTAATGAATTCTAGATACCTGGAAATAATAATCAAGAAAGATGAATTAATATATTAAGATTAACATGTCAATCATGCCAATGGCTGTAGCTACTCAAACATAACTCTGCTTCCATACTATTCTTCATCTTTTTTAACAACAGTTAGCTTTTCACTCAGAATTTTACCCAAATAAAATAGGATGAAAAACTTCAATCCAGTCCATAGTGCTGTTTCTCACTACATATAATAAACCACCATTCTAGGGTGTGAATGAAACATGTACACTTTCTTGATGTTAACATTTGCATAGTCATTATTTAATTTAGTTTCCATAGGTTCTCTGTGAGTAGGCAGAGTGGTTGATGTAATATCTGTTTTAGAGATGGAAAACATAGACTCACAAAGTTACATAAAGTGCTCAAGGTCATCTTTTAACAGGGCTGGACAACCTGTCTGTCCTAGAGAAAGGGATTTGGAAGTTTACAAGAGGAAGACGTGGTTCAGACCAGGTGTTTGCAGTACCTTGTGGTATCTTGCATGGCATCGTGCATTAGTTAAATATTTACTTGCAAAATTATTTGATTTAGGTAAAATAATAAATTTGTTTCAAAAGGCAAAATAAATATCTATTAAGTATAGTAAATCATCTGTCATTTAACCTAAGCATAGGTTCCCCAACCCTCATTAATATTTACCTGGAGAATTTCCTCAGATTAAAAAAAAAATGAAGGGGTTGGAAAGATGGCTCAGTGGTTGAGGCATTGGCCTGCAGAGCCTGACAACCTGAGTTCAGTTCCCTAGTACCCACATAAAGCTATATGCACAAAGTGGCGCATGTGTCTGGAGTTTGTTCACAGTGGCTGGAGGCCCTGTTGTGCTTCTCCCTTTTGTCTCTCTCCTCTCTGTTTGCAATAGGTAAATAATTTAAAAAAAAATGAAAATATATTCAAACTTGTAAAAATGGGTGTGTCTTAATAGAAATATATTTTTGTGAGGATTCTAAAAACACTGAAAAGGCAGTGATAATGATAATAGGAATGATGTCTTTTCACAACCAGGTAGTCATTCTCAGCTCACAGAGTGTTTATTCTGGTTCATCCATCCCATGTATTTGGATTTAATGGGAATTTTTATTTCCATCATATAGGCTAATAAATTTCATGGATCTCAAATCCACGCTTTGCTTCTCATAATTTTCCAGTGGGCTTCTGTAATTTCCATATAGTATTAAGGGACTGCAGACTAAGATGCTAGGCTAATATCTCCACGGTCCAGTATGCCTAACAGAGATCCTCTCACGAGTCGTAGCAACTGAATATTAAGCAGTTACTGTGTCCCAGACATTGTGCCAGGGGCTCAAACAAAAAGCTCTAAAGTGACCAGCCATAGGCTAATCTTCTTTGTCAGGACGAGGTAAAGAAGCTGATTCTGGTGTTGTGCTCATGGGGGAGTGTGGCTTGAGAGTCTGGATCTTACTTGTCCCCCGCAGGACACTGTTACCAGGGAGCTGTTCTGTTTAAATCCATGCCCCTGCTCTGCAGCTTGGAGTTTTCAGAGAATCCCCTGACTTACTTGGATGAGTCTACTACCCAGACCTGCCTTAGCAGAAATCCTCCTATCCCGGGACCTGGTTAAGTCAGCCTCCTCCTGCATCTTGGCTATGTGATGTTCTTTTACTTAGGAACTTAAAATCTCCTTTGTCTCTGATGGCTCCAGAGGATCAGAAAAATGTCTCCTGTTCTCATCCTGTCTGCCTTCTACCATTCTTATCATGTTCTTAAAAGTCACTCCAACAAGTCATCAGCTTCTCCGCCACAGTCTCGGGTTATGTGACCTATGAGAAATCACTTCGTCACTCTAAGCCTTAATTTCCTCATCTGCAAAATGGGATAAAAGTATTGAAGGGCCAAAATGAGGTCATGTAAAGGACCTGACATAACAAAAACTCAGAGAGGTGGGCATTATTGCTTAGCTAGTACTTATTCCTAGTCTGCTTTCCTGTGTTCTCCCTGCCATGTGCCAGTTTACTTGAAATTTCTACCATAAGCTGTCAGAAAGAAACAGCACAATGATTGACAATGGCCTTCAAAGAAAGCTTCAGGAATTTAGCAGTACCTTATGTTTTTTAACAAATCAAATTCAGAACAAAAAAAAATAAAAGAAATCTTTCAGTAGCAACCTGTCTTACAGTACATTAAAAAAAAATTTTATGTGAATTTGTAAATGACTTTTCAAGAATACAACTGTTCAAAGAAAGAAAGGTAAATTTAAGGTCTTTGAATGAGTCTGATGATCATACTTATAATTGTGATGTTGTAGAAATCATGATTCCTTTGTGACAAGTGTAAATAATTTAACTCTGGTGGTTTGATTTTCTCATCAGTAAGTGGAGGAAACATGACATGTCGGCAGTGAGAGAATCAGGGCTGCTAACGTCCTCTGATTGAGTAGCTGTGCCTAAGCCAGCAGAGAAGAGCTAATAGTGGCTTAGACAGTGTGAAGTATTCCATGATCTCATCTACACTCACTACATCCCCTCCAGAAGACAAGTGTGGTCATTACCCCATGGGTAGTTTTCACCACGAGCATCTGGGACTTCTGAAGCATCTCTCACCACTGACCATTGTCCCATCAGTAATTGTCTTCCTCCCCTGCATCTCTGATATATCACTCTGGATATTTTTACATACCTACCCACTCTTTTAAGAAAAACACTTTTTAATTGATAATTTTCATACATGTACATGATGTATTTTGGTCATAATCCCCTCCCATTACCTTCTTTTTCCCTCCTCTCTTGTCCTTTCTTTTCAACTAGAGCCTCTTTTATTTTGATATCTTTTTTTTTTTTTTTGTGGTCTCCCATGATCCATGACAAGATGTTGAAGAGTCCTATATGGAATAGCTACTTCATGTCCAGAAGAGCGTTTCTTGGTTGTATCTTCTATCTTCCTCTAAAATAATGCTGTTCTCTTTATCTTAAGTTTTGTTTCATTTTGTTTTATGTTGTGTCATATTCTTTTCTTCCTAAGGCCAATCTCATCTACTGAATAACATCCACACTTTCATTTCTACCTAATTTGGAAGCTCTGACCCAAATTGGTCTCCCTAGCTCCCAATACCTGTCCTACTCTCACCGACCATGTTTATTTGTACATCTCCCAGGTACCTCATGCTCACCCTTTATGAATCCCTTCTAGCCAATTCTCCATATCTCTCATCCTGGGTTCATGACACCATGCCCAAGACAAACTTCTCAAAGTCGCCCCTTGCTTTGTCTATCTTCACTCAATAATTCACTCAATTCTTCTTGATTCTGTTTTCTGAAAGTCTCTTGTATTTCTAGTCCTCATGGATTCTACCTGAATTATGACTCTTACCATTACTTGCCTCCTTTTGTAACATCATCCTGGCTATCCTCTTGCTTTTGAACTCTACCACCAACCAAGCCAATCATACGATAGCTAGAATGACCTTTGAAAATGCTAATCTGTGTCCTAGACATAAGTGTGTGTGTTTCTTATTTTCCATGGTAGGACACATACACAAAACACTTGTCTAGTCTTTCCTACCTCTCTCCCATTTTTACCACTTTCAACTCCATCAGCAATCCCTATCCAGCTATTTCGAGCTGGGTATAATTTCTTGCAGTCTCTATCTTAATGATTCTGGCCTCTATCCTTTGTTTACAACTAACTCTACCACATACGTCTCATCTTCCACATGCTTGTCAGTCTCCATGGACAGACCATGCTCTGGGTCCTCAAGGAAGTTTCCTTTGTGTTGTTCTTCCTGTGTCAAACCATCCATTGCAGTTTACGCCTTAGCATCAGTTTACTTAGCATTAATTTAGTTTTTTTTCTCCTTACCTTTTAAATGCCCAGCATTCTACTGCCTACAATAATAGAAACTTAGCACATAGAAGATACTTAATCATGTTCTTTGGATGGAGTAACTTTTAACAGTTGAGAAAATCAAAACACGAAATGGCCACAATTTTCTAGTTGTTATGTTGTGGAGTCAAAACCAGATTAGCAAACTTCTAACTCTAGCTGCAACTTCCTCTTCAGTTTTCTATTGCTCCTTCTGTGTAACAGAGGCTGAGAAAAAGACTTTGGGGGAAATTTTATCTTTAAGTTCATAAGGTCATTACAAAGGAAACCAGTGACTTGGTGAAGAGGCAAGACAACGTTCTACTTTGGGATCCAGTTAGATGACTCATCCTTGTCATATCTGAGGGTGATACATGCTGAGTTTTGTCAAATCTGTGTGCTTCAGTTTTACCATGAGTCACCCTAAACTTAAGAATTAGTTACCTCCTTCCTATCTCTGTGTTTCTGTTTCTGGAGGTGATTGTTTTCAATTAGATTAGCTGTTCCTAGGCAGAACTCAGTAGCCCTTGAGATTTAATCAAGAGAAAGTATGTAGCTCTCCTCAAACATTGTCATACACCAAAATAAATTAATCTATTTTATAGTAATGATGGCTATATACTAGTTGTGTAGGCCCTGTTCTTGGAAATTTGTGTATCATAATTCACTTACTCTCATGTAAACTTTACCATAAGATAAAATAAAATAGCACCTACTGTGAGATGCTCTGCAGTTATTTGAGACATTGAACATATTATTTTTGAATAAAAGAATGTCAAGAAGCATATATTATATATAAATATACATAAAAACTGTATATATACATTTAGTATATATAAATAACATATATAATTAGAAAATAATTAGAAGTAAAATAATTATTTAACACCTTCATTCAAGACATTGTATTATGTATTATATGAAAATGTGTGTTTGTATATAGTCAAATCTTCACCAGAAGCCTGTGAGATTCTGTAGGTGGTCAAATGTAGGCCTGTCAGAATTCACATCTGCTCTGCTTAGCTCTTCCAATTCCATCACATGATGACCAAAGGAGAGCAGTAAGGAAAGTAGAGGGCTGGGGAAAGGGAATGAACTTATTGGAAACAGCTTGGTAGAAGCAAATCAAACACAAGTTAGGAACAGAAAAGAGAGTGTTCAGCTGGAATGCAGGGTCAGGATATGTACCAGGCAGGGCAGAGTTGCTGAGCTGTTTGGAAAGTGGCTCTCAGTTTTCTGTCTTCAGCATATGCTATCACTGTCCCTACACTTTTCCCCAAATGTTTGCATTTAATAGCTGAGCAATTATCTCTGTTATTACGTAACACATAAAAAGTAAATTTTAAGCTATACTTTTCTTGTATACCCTTACACTGGGAATTACAGTTTCAGGAAAGTAATTTTTTTCTAGTTATACTAGATATGAAAAATTTTGCCAAGCATGCAATTTACTGCACTGAAGATGCCATTATTTATTTCACAAACACAAAACAAAAGGAATGGTATTGCTAGTGCAGAAAGTTCTCTCATTGGTGAATAGGGATCCAGAATATGACATAGTGGAAACAGGAAGTTTGTTAGTGAGTAGGGTTCCACAATATGGCATAAATAGTGGAAACAGATGTAGATCTGGACTATACTCAGACTTCCTAAAATCCACTGCTGTCTCACCAGACTTTAACTAAGAATGATTATTTGGATATCCTTGAATGTGTCTCTTTTACCTTGCAAAACCTGGCAGTAGTTCTATAGACAAAATGTCCAGATTGGATTAAGCCAGGGTTTTCTAAGGTATCTGTTCCAGTGACCTAGTATTTATCCTTGTGGATTCACCATGTAATTGCTCATGTATGAGTTCCTGATAGCCCTGTAGAAAGCAAACCATAAGACACTGTTCAATCCAACATTACAACAGTTAAATCTGACAGGACAACCACTGTGAACAAGATTTCCAACAGTTTGGAGAAAATTCAGTTTGCTTTTAAACGTGATTTCCAGGATGCTGCAGACATATTCATGATCCAAGTTACTAAAGTGTGCAGAATTGCACAAGAAGTTCATAAACATTCCATGTTTTGCACTGGCTGCCCTTTTCCTCGCCTCCAGTGTTCTGAAAGCAAATCAAAGTGTCTTATATAATTCCAAAGGCAATGAGGTAGGGAGAAGAGCAGGGGTAGTGTTTTTGCTTCAGTTGCTGAGTAAACATTTTGAAAGGTGAGTTCAGGATGCAGGTATCCACCCACTAGAGGCTTCAGATTGCAGTCAGAACTGATTCCTCAGCAAGGCTATGTAACATAATCTCCTGTACAACAGAATGCTGGAGGTGGCCTTTGTATTTGCTTAGGAAATATATGATGGTTAGGTATTGTTCAGTTAAGCATCCTGTGATAAGGAATCTGTGTCAGGAGCTATGCTAGTCAGTGGTGAAGGTGCTGTATTTAAAACAGATGCCTGTCTTCATGTATAACACAATCCACTGGGGAAAACAGATAATTAACTACACAATAACAACACAGTTATGAAAACTGGATAAGGTATAAGGTGCAATGACCACTTGGAATGAAGGTTCTGGTAGACTATGATTACAGGAGAGAGACCTGCATTGGGCCTATAGGGCCAGAGAGATGGCTTAGCCATGAAGGCACTTGCCTGTAAAGCCTAAGGACCCAAGTTTGATTCCCCAATACCCACGTAAGCCATATGTACAAGGGGGTGCATGCATCTGGAGTTCATTTGCAGTGGCTAGAGGCCCTGGAGCACCCATTCTCTCTCGATATCTGCCTCTCTCCCTCACTCTCTCTCTCCAATAAATACATAAATAAATTTAAAAAAAGAATGGACCTGTCAACATTCCACCATGGATAGGAGAGAAGTCATCAGGTGCCCTTCCCTCCCTAAGTATCCATTGTCCATTAATGATTATTGAGGGAGGGAGATACATTTTCTTCAATGGTGTAGCCACTGGTAGGTTGTTCATGATACTGTTAATAACCCCTCACCTATGCTTCTATAAGCAACCCTAATTAATATCAGTGAGTAATGAAAATAAGACATGAAAGTAGAAAAGGGAATAAGTAGAAAAGGAGTAGGGTGGGTGACAAGAAATGGTAATGGAGATGAATGTTATCAAATTACACTATATAAATGTCTAAATGAGAACATATTTATATGCTACCTTTTTTTGATCCAATAATGCAGAATCATTACTTAGGACTTCACAGGACCTTTGCTAGAACTGAAGGAGAAGATTCATTTATGTTGCAGGGATAGAGCGCTGTAAGAAGGGCCTAGTCTTACTTATAGCCTGAGTCAAAGATCTATTTGTGGGGAAATGCTTTTCTTCTCTTTTAGTAACTTTAATCCTTATAATCATTATATCCCAGTAGAAGTGGAATGAATTAACTCATTGAAAATTGGAGGTTGAAACTGTACATGGGTAACCAAAAATCTCTGTATGCCTTGAATCCCCACAGTTTAGTAGTCCTATAATCAGCCCTGTGTTTTTATTTCTAGAAATGAATATTTTAGATCAAATGGAATTTCTATCACCTTCCTCCTCCTGCCCTCCAACACAAGCTTACATAAATATCCCAAGTGCAAAGTGGTACGTATATCTGTAATCCCAACATGCCTACAGCAATGGGAAGTGGAGTCGGGAGAATCCCAAAACTCACAGGCCCGCCAGTCTGACCTTCACCATGGCAAAAGGGCAAGAGAGGCCCTGTCTCAAAGCAAAGGAGAACGCCTCCACTCTGAGGTTGCTCTCTGACCTCCACATGCACACACCCCCACCCCCCCACACACACCCCTACACACATATTACACATATATACATACATACGTTATACACACCAAATAAAGAAAAAACTCCAGGGATTCTGGACAACGTGTAAATCCCTAATCCCAATGCATTCTTTTGTAACTAGCTATCTTTGTTCTGTTTCCTTGGCCTCTAGTGCTGCTCTTAATTTACTTAATTTATCTTGCCAAGTTACATGCATTCCTTATGCCAACTCTTTGCTGAAATTCTCTCTGCTTCTCCACAATTGGAAATAGTGTTACTCCTCCTTCAGCTTATCCCACATGCACCCTTTATAGTCTGCCTTGTCATTTAATTTGTGTACCTATCTATCTGCCACATGAGACTGGAATTTCAGTGTTGGACATAGCCAGTGAGGTTTTAGTCAACACACACACACACAGACACAGACTCACAGACATGCACACGCACATACACACACACACACTCACACACACTCACACACACACATCAGCACTGCTCTTTGTGTATAGTAAGTAGGTGGTTAATTCATGTATATGCTCAACAAATGGATGTTTACATGAAAGTGGGAACTTAAATTAACATCCTGAAGATGTAATTCTCCTTTCTAGGAGATAAGATGCCCACAGAGGCAGAGATATAGTGGCAAAAGACCCAAAGGGATAGATATGCATTCAGGTACTATTCTGCCCCTTTCATGGCTCATGAGCATTGTAAGGTGACTTAATAACTGTTAACCTTGTTTCTATTTTTAATTGTATGGTGAAGAGAATAACATCAAATTCACAGTGCTTTTATTATTCATTGCTAATACAAAGCACCTATTACGGTGGTAAACAATGGTAGGTGCTCAGTAACTATTAGTTCTCTTCCTCCATCTCCTCTTCTTCTTAACTCCATGCTATTTGATAATATCTAGACAAGGGCATCTTTGACCAACAAAAAAAGATATAACTTGTATTTTCATGTCTAAAAAGATTGAAAGAAGGTAAAAACATGATTTTTTTTTAAAAAAAAAACTTAGTTTTCAAATCATTACTGAAATTCTCTTCAACCACCTTAATGATTTATTATATGTATCAGACTCTGGAAACAAAAGTTAAGAAAGAACTGAGTGTGGTGCTACATGTCTTTAATCCTGGCACTTGTGTGGCAGAGGTAGGAAGATTACTCTGAGTTTGAGGCCAGCCTGAGACTAGAGAGTGAGTTCCAGATCAACCATGGCTTGAGTAAGATCCTATCTTGAAAACAACAAAACAAAACAAAACAAAAAAAAAAAAGTTAGGAGAAGAAAAATTAAAAAGACTAAAATAAATACCATTGGGAAACTCAAGGCAAAGTAAAAGACTACATCCACAACTGGTTTGTAGAGAAATTGGAAAGACCTCCAGCTCTGTGGATTATGAAGTAGATTATTTCTCAAATATAGATTTCTCCAGCTATCTTGCACACTGCATATCCTTTTCCACTTAGAGTTAGCAACTCCATCTTCTCTGATTAAATGAAATTGAAAAAGGCCCCATGTGGATATTCTTTCCTTCCAAAATTGATCTCAAGTCTGTCTAGGCAATGAGTCTCTTGCTTGCCAAACAGTCTGCCTTGATTAACTTCACAACAGGGTAGTTAGTTCGTTTAACATGCTCCAAGTCAATAAATTAAAAATCCTCCCCACTGCCCCAAATTGCCAATCTATGGTGCATTTCTTTAAAACCCAATGTCTGCTTTATTTTGGGAAATTTTGATGGGAATCAAATGTTTCCCCTTTATTTTACTATTCATTGCTATAATAACTAAAATTCATGAGACACCTACCAGAAACACGAGCCTGTTTTCAGGTTTCATTTCTCCATCATTTCTATCATTTCATTTGAAACAGGAAGCACATGGCCAAATGCAGGTTTTAATATTAAGCCTCAGAGAGTAATACTTCTTTGTAACTTTTAGCAAATGGACCCAGTAAAATGGAGGCTATTTGCCAGAGCTTGGGTGGCAGAAAAGGTGTCCCTGTCTCTGTCTCTCTCTCTCTCTCTCTCTTTCCCTACATAGTACCATCGGAAATAGCCTGGGATCTTAAATCTAGACAACCCAGTAAAGGTGGAGGACCAGAGGAGATTGTCACACCCACCATTCAGAGTAGACAGGTCTTGGTCTCCTCTACAGAGTGCACAAGCTTCTATGGTTGTATTTAACAAACTATATATAATTGATTTTCTGGCAGTACTATCTCACTGACAAGATTCATAAATCTGTGAGTACAGATATATTACCTTGCTCATCTTTTACCATCAGTACTGAGTATAGTATTTGGGGCAAGCAAGAAGCTCTTAGTAAATTCTGGCACCAATATGAGAACACAGGGCAAATAAACAAGAGATAAAGGACATGGGCCACTTCAAAGGTAGTTTCCAGACAATTGTTATAATTGCTGTTTGAAACAAATCTATGAAACAGAAAAGGGCAATCGTGATTTCACTTTCCGTCCTAATAATTAGAGTTATGGATCTTTCTAGTTCTTCACCACTGCCTTCTCATCCAGACATCTTCTCTGACACTGCCCCAGGTTGCCTTGCACTGACTGGATGCTGGCTTTTCTAGAAATAACTAGCATGATTGAGTCACTCTTATGCTTTCCTGTTCAAATTTCCAACTTCTATCAGAGCTGATTGGCCAACATCATGTTGGTTTTCCCATTTGCTTTTTGATCAAAGCCTGGTCTTGGCAAACGTTAAGGATGTCAATAAGAACTAGAATTCTCCTTCTTCTTTCTTCTCTCAGCATACTTCTTTCTCCATCTGTCAAATTGTTCTCAACACATCCCATCATCCCCAGATGTGTGACTTTCCCCCTGGACCTTTTTCTAGTTCTCTGTGAATGTGACAAATTTCTAACAAGATTTCTCTTCTTCCAAGGAAACTCTATCTTCTTCTTGTCAACATTAATAACCTCTGAACAGAAAAGTGTCCTCTCTTCAGACCACATGCAGTAAATATAATCTGAGCTGAATTCTGTTGCATGGCTTTGCAGACTCCTAGACTGATCACAGTTCCATCAGCAGAGTTCCTGTAATTAGAACTCTAGACTCCCTGGTGTTTCTCTACTTAAAGAGTCCTTGGGAAATTTAACAAAAGTGCTTCAAGGAAAATTTTTCATCACACTTTCATTTTGAAAGCAAGGGGACATCTGTGAGATTGAAAATGGACTTGGAGATGACATAACATCAGTGAAAGAAAACTTTTATCATTTAAAGTATCTGGGAACTGAAGTACTAGACCAGGGCTTCCGTGCTCTGATTTAAGCCTGAGGACTACTGAGCAGTGGGAGGGAAAATAAGCCAGTGTTCTATTTTCTATGTCTCTTGTCAGAGGTTTTGATATTGTTTCTAGGAATATTTTTGAAGAAAAAGCGATTATTTATTCAGGCAATGAAATTATGATAAAACAGACTGACCGATACTGACCAAAGTGACTATGTGGATGCTCTGTCCATCCCACCTGGCCTGAGCCTGCTCCCTCTGCACGAGGTTCCCTTGTTCCCACTCCGATGAATTACTTGTCCATCTGCTTTTGATGTTGTATCACACAACCAGAAAAATTACTTCTGTATCTCTTATCCTTCTTAAATCCATAACAATAATAATATTTTTAGTCACTACTGAATCCCTAGCACCAAGCACAATATTTTACACTATAATATTTACATTATAATATTTTATTACATTATATTATTATATAGTATTATATTACATTATAATATTTATTTATTACATTATTACATAATATTACATTACATTATAATATTTACGATATTTTAATGAGTGCTTGTTAGACAAAGCTGAGAGCCTGATTGCATGGTTTCAGGCAACTAGAAGTTGCACACCATGGGCTGCCTTCATTGCTGTCCCATCAGAAGTTCTGATCTCTTTCCCCAGAGGACAGGACCATGGGATGGGGCAAGCCCATTGCCTAGTCATGCCCCACCCCCATGGGGCACTCAGATTCACTGGCATTTCCTACTAGTGGACCTTGCTAGCCTCACATCTTGATTTTTAAGAACGAGATAAATGCTTGGTAGGTCAACATTAAAATAATGGGGAAAAAAAACAGAAATGAATCATTGTTATATGCCAAAAAGTTGAGTTGCCTATCCAGTACAAATAATTTTTACTATTTACCATGTGTCTATGTGGCAAACCCCCTGTTGTGTGAATTTTACATGTGTTGCCGCAATCTCACCAAGGTCAAGCAAATAGGACTTGTCTGTGATTTAAAAAGTGGAGAACAGGACATTCGCTCTAGCTACAGACTAGGTAAATTGCAGGCGGCAGAACTGGGATGTGCTCTTATGGCTGCATGATGTTTCCCATTGTCCTGTTGTTTTGCATGCCAGTCAATAAACTAATGAATGAATGAGTACATGGAAAATATCTAATGTTGAAGCTTTAGCACTGAAGTTAAGAAATGTATTGTTAAAGGGAAACACAAATAATATTCATACAAGCTGTAGATACTAACAGTAAAGATGCTTTATTTTGTGAAAAACTTTAGTTTTATTACTCTGTATATTCTGAATTATTGAGAAAGCTAGGGACATTTCTTATAGACATTTCATCCAATTAAAAAGAGCTGTTGGGGCTGGAGAGATGGCTTAGCAGTTAAGGCGCTTGTCTGCAAAGCCAAAGGAACCAGGTTTGATTCCCCAGGCCCCATGTAATCCAGATGTACAGGGTGGCATATGTGTCTAGAGTGCATTTGCAGTGACTGGAGGCCCTGGTGTGCCCATTCTCTCCCTTCCTCCCCCCCAGTAAATAAAAATTTAAAATTAAAAAGAAAATAAGAACTGCCGAACAGAAGTCATAGTGAGCAAAAGTCAGACTGTGTGGCATGGTGTTTGGCCTCTCAACACCTCTGCATTGTTTTGTTTTGTTTTGTTGTTGTTGTTTTGAAAAGTTACCCAGGAAACAGCACAGGGTTTACAAAATTCAGGTTTCAAAAGAAGAAATAACAATGTGATGCTAAGTGACCACCATCCACAGTCCAACAGAAGCAACACAAGCAAAACACACACACACACACTTGTGCCAAGTACTCATATGAGGGCTTTTTACCCACAGATCATTAAACCTTATAACCGGTGAGATGATTCTTACCATGTTTATTAAATATGTCTTGTTACTGACAGTAAGATGCATCCTATATGCTACTAAGAAAGGTAAAATTCTGTCAGTTAAATCACAAGACAGTGTCAATGGTTAAGCATCCTCATTTTTGGCATTAAAGTGAATGCAAATATATTTTTAAACAAATATAAAAATAATGGTGTTCCTAATTCTATTTTACAGATGAGGAAACCACAGGAGACCCAACAAAATGAAGTCCGTTTCCCCAGAGTCATACAAGTTGGGCATTGACTTTCGCTATAGTCAATATAGTCTTGTTTTGTGAGTGCCCCCTCCTTCAGGCTCACTGTGAAAACCACAGAGATGAGTGACACTTTTCCTCATACTCATAAGAGGAGAAATCTAGAAGAGACAGTACTCCTACAAACAGTACTCCTACAGGCAAGCCAACTGAAGTGTGGCTTGTTAAAGAGCAAGAATAAAATCAGGTACAAGGTAGCAATGTGGCACAGAGAGGGAAAGAGTAGTGCTATTTAGGAAGACTTCAGAAGTATGTACAGAGGAAGTCATTAGCTTCAAATGGACTAAATTTGTAGAGTAATCGTGTGTGTGGGGGGGGGTGTGCGCGCGTGCACGTGTGTGCATACATGCATATGTTTTTTCACTTTCTACTTTCTTAACAATGCTAAGAAAAATTCTTGGCTGAAAAATCCTATCATGCTATACAAGTTGTAGTAAACTATGTCTGAGAGAAGGAGGTATTTGGTGGCCAGGGTCAGGGTATTCCTTTTAAGGAAAGAAGCTTGAAAGAGGGTAAGGGAAGGAACCTGAAGAATGTGGGATCATTTTCAGTGCAAAGAGAGCTCCCAGTGAGAAATGACTGAGTCATGGGCTGGAGAGATGGCTTAGAGCCTGAAAAGCCAAAGGATCCAGGTTCAATTCTGCAGGACCCACATAAGCCAGATACACTAGGGGGCACATGCATCTGGATCTTGTTTGTAGTGGCTGGAGGCCTTGGTGTGCCCTGTCTTCCTCCCTTCCTCCCTCCCTCCCTCCCTCCTTCTCTCTCTCTCTTCCTCTCCCTCTTCCTCCCTCCCTGCCTATTTTTGTCTCTCTCTCAGATAAATAAAAATAAAATAAAATAAAGAAATGATTGAGTCAGGGTGCTGTGTAGAGTGTGGTGAGCAGAGGCATGCCCCCCTGTCAACTAGTAGATAGGGAAAATTGTCCCTTCATTTTTCAGCTTCTCCCAGTCACCTAATCAGGATGCCTGCTTTGTGATTCCATCTGTGGCTCCTCATAGTTTTCCTAACATAGCACCTGCTGGGCTCAACTGTAACTCTGTGTAGGTCCTCATCCTGGCTGCTCCTCTGACTAAGGCACCTTCTTTTCAGATGCATGCTCACTCCCTCACCTCTTTCAGGCCTTGATGCAGATGTTGCCTTCTCATCCCACAATTGTAATCCCAGTTGCCCTGCTCTGTTGTTAACTGTTTTTAAAACAATGAAAAACTTGTCACCTTGCTCATTATTTGCTTATTTATGTGCTTACTGGTTTTGCCCTTTTCTTCCCACTAGAATTTTATCTGTTGTTGTTGTTTTTGTGTGTGTTTGTGTGTGATATGTTCCAGGTTCCTGCAATCATCATTGTTTTACATATGCCCACCATTTACTGAATGAATAAATAGCCCAAAGCATGTCCTTCTTTACTTATATTCTCAACTAAGCAGGAAGCATGACTCTGGGTCATCTCTGAGTCCTGAGCAAAGACCATAATGCCTGGTATACTTAAGAGCTATGTTCTAAATAATAGCTCATGTAATATTTAAATGTGTATTATCTCATTTCTACATATAAGGGGTTGCTTACATTCTGAACTCAATGTGTTCTCCTAGGTGAGTGTAGAACCACCTTGTCTATCTATATGCCCCTTACATGATGATGGAAGCCTTTATGCTCACATGTCAGATTTGGAGGGGACGTTTTCTCAATTCTAGGGCTTCTTCTACCACAGTCCAGTTCTCAAATGGGAACTATCCCATTCAGTTTTCTGAAAAAGTCGTTAACAATGCAACAAGCCCAGTAGCAGAGAGGCAGCTGAAAAGATTGCCTAGTCATCTGGTAATGTGGTATGTGAATATTTTATTAATTGTCGTGAAATGCCACCTCTATAATGTCACTAAAGATTTGAAGCAGTCATTCAAATGTTCTTGGGTGTCTGTCTCCTGTTTTCATGTGCTCATGAGAAAATGAATTTTATAAAGTACCTCATCGGCTGCCGGTCAGTAAACACTGAGTGAAAGAAGTATGGGAAAGCAGAGGAGTGTGTTAAACCTTCTCGTTGCTAAGACAAATATCTAGCAAAGACAACTTAAGGAAGGAAGAGTTTGTTTCAGCTTGGCAGGGAAGGCATGGCAGCAGGAGCATGAGGCTATTGGTCATACTATATCCACAATCAGGAAGCAGAGAGTGATGAGAACTGGTACTCAGAGGTGAAATGCTCCTTTGTTTGTTTGTTTGTTTGTTTGTTTGTTTGTTTTTAACTAAATAGGAAGAGAGAAGAGAGGGAAAGAATGGGTACCCTAGGACCTCTTGTCAATGCAAACTCCAGGCACATGTGCTGGTTTATGCATCTGGCTTTACATGGATACTGGGGAATTGGACCTAAGCCAGCAGGCTTTGCAAGCAAGTGCCTTTAACCACTGAGCCATCTCCCCAGCTCTGACTTGTTCCTTTTTGTATGGTCCAGTAGCCCCATGCCATGGAATAGTGCTGTTCACAGCTAGGTTGGGTATTTGTACCTAAGATATCATAATCTAGAAACTCCCTCATACACAAACCCAGAGATGTTTGAATGATAATGGTTTCTCAACAGTATGACATTTCTTGTCAGAATCTTTTTCCCCTACTGCAAACTTGTAAGACCCTGAAAGATCAAATCTCGTTCTACTTTTTTAGCTCAGGTCAGAAGAAGGAAAAGACTACAACTGGAGCTGCATCAAGCCCTTTAAGTATATGTTCCTCATACACAGAACCAGAATATCAGAGCTCTTAAAACCAGTCCTGTTCCTCTTTCCCTTACTCCATTTTCTAAATAGCTAGCTTATGGTATTTGGAGGAAAGGACCATGGTTTTAAGATAACCAAACTTAACAGTTGCACACAACCCTGCACTAAAGTACCATTCACCACGGCCCAGTGACCTCTGCCATTGAAGAGGTTCAGCTCGGCTTCTGTGTGCCAGAACTTAAGTGGGGGATGCAGGGAACTTGTCAATCAGCCCTGGAGTGTAAACTAATCTGACATGCTGTCAGGATACCTTGTGAGAGGACACAGGTTGCAGTGTGTCCTTTCCCCAGAGACTCTGAGGATACGTTGCCTGAAATAATCAACATGCAAGACACTGGATGTGAGAAACATGTTCACACCATGTCCCTAGGGAAATCAGGAACACTGGAGACCCAAAAGGAGGAAAGAGAGAAGGAGATAGTCATCACCCCTGGAAACCGTGCTGGTTTCCTGATTGTAATCAAAATGCCACAGCTACAGAAACACCCATGCTGGGAGGACCTCTCCTATCCAATTAGTTCTATCTTCAGTCTTGAGAGTAATTGCCTGATTCCTGGGTAGAGTAGAAATTGGTATTTGTCCAGTTTTCTCATAACATATAAATAGTATGATGTAATAACAAAAGTTATCTTTAAAGGGTATAAAACTAAGTAAAAATTTAAAAATAAATTTAAAAAAGAGCATAAAACTGCCTTATAAGGTTTTAATGATTAAATAGCATCACCCACTCAATCCCATAATTCATGTCACATAAGAAGTCTTCCCTTATGTAAAAAGGGAATGATGCCTTCATTTTAAAGGGTATCTTTTGCGTCACAGAAATAAATACCTGTCACAGAGTAAGGCCACGGCCATAATATGTAGTCACTCAGTAAATAATGGCATCTTAGTCATTGTGGCTTTGTGAGGATTGACAGAGACCATGAAGACTAGTTTTCTGGTGGCTTCTGCTGCCCCACTTCATTGCAGGAGAAAATAAGTGGCTACTTGGAACTTAATCAACCTGGACAGGAGGGTTCTCCCTGAGGGGAATGTATGTTATGGTTTCTCAAGATGTCAGAAGTAATCATTACAGGGCCATGTGCTTCCCTGTCCCCTGACACACATGTGAGAGGGCCAGAAGGAGAGCCAGTGACATCACGCTTGTCATTTCCTAAACATGACAGGGAAATCCATGCTGGATATTACTCAGGCCCTCCTTACTTACTACCCTGACTGCCCAGGCTGTCACGGGAAAGGGAAGCAAAAGCTTAGAATTTCAAGAGTTGTCCCATGACACAGGAGAAGTTAAAAACACAAAATAACTGCTATTGATCATCTGCTCTGTGACAAGCCCTGGGAATGGGATGACTACAAGACTTTCCTGTTCCCTAAGTTTAAGATAATATGAGAGGCTAAAAGTCAAGCTAGGAGTGGTGGTGCACACTTTTATTTCCAGCACTCAGAAGGTAGAGGTAGGAGAATTACCATGAGTTTGAGATCACCCTGAGACTACATAAGGAATTTTAAGTCAGCTGGGGCTAGAGTGAGACCCTACTCAAAAAATATCATAATATACTGTAATGAGAGAGGAACTTTCAGTGCACATGAGAAGAAGAAAAGAAGGAGTTCTGCATTTCATAGATGTTTATAGTTTTTTATGTTTTTTTGTTTTTGTTTTTTGTTGTTGTTTTTTTTTTTTCATTTTTGGAGGTAGGGTCTCACTCTGGCCCAGGCTGACCTGGAATTCACTATGTAGTCTCAGGGTGGCCTCAAACTCATGGCGATCCTCCTACCTCTGCCTCCCAAGTGCTGGGATTAAAGGCATGCGTCACCACGCCCAGTGATGTTATAGTTTGGATCTGAAATATTCCCAAAGCTCACATGTTAAAAGTTTGGTTCCCAGTGCAGCAGTGTTCAAAAGTAGGATTTTTGAAAGGCCATTAGACTAAGAAGTCCCTGACATCATCAGTGATCATAATTTGATGGCAGGGCTGGAGAGATGGCGCAGTGGTTAAGGCGTTTGCCTGCCAAGCCTGAGGACCCAGGTTCAATTCCCCAGTATTCATGTAAGCCAGATGCACAAGGTGGCACCTGCATCTGGAGTTGGTTTGCAGTAGCTAGAGGCCCTGGCACACCCATTCTCTCTCCCTCCCTCTCTCTCTCTAATAAATAACTAATTAAATAGTTTAAATGTTTTAAATAATTTGATGGCATTATTGGGAAGTGGTAGAAATTTCAGGAGGTAAAGCCTACTTAGTGGAAGTACATCACTGGAATCATACCCTAAAAGATCCCTGGTCCTTTCTCACTAGCTCCCTGCTTCCTGGCCACCAGGAGAGTAAGCAGCTTTGTTCCACTGTGCACTCCCAGCCTGATGTTCTGCCTTAACATGAGCTCACAGTGATGAAGCTCAGTTGCATGAAATACTCTCTGAAACCATAATTATGAATTGTTTTTCTCGGGTATTTTTTCTGTGATGCAAAACTGGCTAACACAAAGGAGGAGGTGAAAGGTTACCTCATTTCCTCAAAGTGTTTTGCAGGATCAAGGCATAGAGCATGGCAGCTATAATTGAGAGCATTTTTGTTGTGGCTGTTGTTTTCTTTGTGGGGGTGGAGGGGTGTTTTGTTTTGTTGCTGGTTAACTATGTAGAAGTTATTTACCCAAGATCACCTGGTGAGATTATGTTGAAACCCAGACTACAACCCTGCTTCCCTAACTCCACTGAATCTCTTTTTTAATCTTGTTGAGTATATGCTTAAGTCAGTAAATGAGTGTTTCTTAAAAAAGAAATTTCTGATTTTTTAAATAATAAAAACTAAAGATTAGATTAGCCTGCTCAAGTCCTGCTGGTGGGAATATGTTTTGGGAGGTTTACTACATGTGTATTTTAACGTCACATTTAAAACACACCACATTCCGTTGTTTTCCCAGTACTTGTGGAAATAACCACTCATCCATAACCACAACAGGGAAGAGGTGAGGTAAAGGATCTGTTGGCCCAAAGTGGTTGTGCTAAATGCTGTTCCTCTGTCACCTCACAGATTCTCTGCAGCTATGTGAAATGTAGAAAAGATCACCTTCAGGCTGGAGAGATGGCTCAGTGGTTAAGGTACTTGCCTGCAAAGCCAATGACCCAGATTCAATTCCCCAGTACCCATGTAAATAAAGCCAGATGCACAAATTGGAGCATGCTTCTGGAGTTCATTTGCAGTGGATAGAGGCTCTGGTCTGCCCATTCTCTCTCTCTCTCTCTCTTTCTCTCTCTCTCTCTCTCTCTGACCGCTTTCTTTTTCTGCTTGCAAATAAATAATTAATACATAAATAACATTCAGAAAAGAAAAAGATAACCTTCACTTTGTAAGTAAATTAAGATTCAATGGCCTGGTGTGGTGGAGCATGCCTTTAATCCCAGCACTCAGGAGGCAGATGTAGAAAGATTACTATAAATTTGAGGCCAGCCTGAGACTACATAGTGAACTCCAGATCAGCTTTGGCTAGAGCATGACCCTACTTCAAAAAAACAACAATTTTTTTTTCAAGTTATCCCAGAATTTTCTCAGGGACACACTATTGGAAAAAGTTTACCTAATTTGAATGGGTCTCTTCACTACAATGTCTATACAATTTTGCACCATCTATAACACCTTCACAATACAGAAAAGGAACATACCCTTCCAAGACAGGCATAGTGCAATTGCAAAAAGAGAAGGCTTTATAATTTGCTGCTTTAGTTTTTTTTCTCTTGCTGAGCAGAAAGGTGAGAACTCAGTCTCCTCTCATCAAGCAGAGGCTTCAGTTTCCAAAGGACTAAGGAAATTGAATTGAACAACTCTGCTTCTTGAGACTTAAAGTTGTCATGGAAACAAAGGTTTCTCCAGCCTAGAAACCTTCACAGCACAGAAGGAAGTAATGCTGATTCACTAGTTCATGTATAAACAATTTTGCAAAGATTCTGCTAAGGCTGGACCTGAGAGCTACTGACTTTGAGTAGCTTCTGATCCAGCAGAGGTGGCAAAATTCACTCCCAACCAAGACTGCAAATCACATGTTTCATTAGAGGGGTCAAGGGCAGTCAGCTGTGCAGCTTGGAGAAGAAAGAGGCTACCGCCTCTGTACCCTGGATTCCTCTTCTACAATAAGTCAAATATTTATTTTGGAGGGTCTTATAGAATTAGAAAAAGTATAAATGAAAGCAATTAAACTCCTAAGTTCTTCACCTGCAAGTAGAAATAATCATCTCCATATTTCACGCTTTTAAAAAATATTTATTTATTTGCAAGCACAGACAGACAGGAGAGAAACACAGAGAATAGGTGCACCAGAGCCTCCAGCCACTGCAAATGAATTCTGATGCATGCACTGCTTTGTGCATCTGGCTATACGTGGGTACTGGGAAATCAAACTCAGGTCATGAGGCAAGTGTCTTAACAGGTGAGCCATCTCTCCAGCCCCTATATTTCACACTTTTAATATGGAAACATAAATGAAATTATGTCAAGCAAAGGTGCCTTATACATGTCCTGGCTAGTATTAGGCATTCTGTAGGTTTTGTTCCCTAGTAATTGTTTTTATTACAAAGAATCTTTGACAGGACCATCAAACTGATGGCTTTTGCCTACTCCTGGCCCTTTGTTTAATCATACTGCTTCTATCCCTTCTGTAAGTTCCACAGTGCTCCTATAACAATTGTAGATCCTCCGTTTTCAGGTCCAGAAATGATTGTCATGCTATATCTCCGTTCTTTTGTCTCCTTCCACTTTCAAGGACTTATATGAATAGACTGGATCCTCCTAGATACTCCAAGATAATCCCCTAATCTTACAAACCTAGATTATAATCACATCCCCTTATATCACATAAAGGTCTAGAGACTAAAACAGGGACATCTTTGGGGAGCCATTATTGTTTCTACTACATCTCACCATCTGTCCTCCATTGATTCTTCTTTCCAGGTAACTGCATAATTACATAATTACATAAAGTTTTTTGGGGGGTTGTTTTGTTTCGTTTTTACCACTCTATAGCAAAGATCCTTTTCCTAGTTTCTAGTAACACATTTTCATACTCGGTATCCTCCAAGTCCATATTTCTGTAAGGAATCTGTGAATATTCACTGGCACATCCTTAAACTCTTTGTTTCTCCTCCTATTTTGTTCAAGGAAGCCTTGGCTTTTTCTGTCATTCCTCAGCATTCTTCCAGCTTCTTCTCAGTGCACAATTCCAAAGCTACTTCCACATTTTTAGGTATGTGTTATGTAACACCCTATGCCTTACACCAAAATAGGTTGTAGTTTTCTACTGTTATTATAAAAAAAGATCATTTGTGTCCCAGTAACTGAACACAACACAAATTTATCTTATGGTTTTGTAGGTCTCACCAGAGTAAAATCAGGCTTGTCAACAAGCTCCACTCCTGGAGGTTGGAGAAGAGAGTCCACTTTCCACTTAAACAGACTGTTGGCAGAATATACTTGTTGTGATTTAGCAGGATGTAACCTACCATATCGCTCTGTTCAACTCATCTGTTTTTCTCTTCAACTTTCAAGGACTTGTGTGATTAGATTGAGCCCATCCAGATAATTCAGGGTAGTCTCCCTGACTTAAGACATCTAGTATAATGCAACATATTCACAGGTTCTAGAAATTAAAGTATAAACATTTTGGAGGGTAGGTGGGGCCATTATTCTTCCTACCATATCTTTCTAATCATGAGGCATATCATGTAATTTTTCCTATTCTTAATGACATAGTCCCTGACCAGCACAGAAAATAACAATACTGTTATGATTGAGTGTTATATAATACCGCAGTCTAGGCTCAAGAAGAAAGTTTGAGTGCTTGAAGGTAAAGAGAGCTGCTTTCAAACGAAAGAACACACACAATAAAATAGCAGGAAGTTCACAGGTCTTGGAGTTGGACAGGTTTTAGGTCCTCACTGCCCCCTTCAGCTCATGCTTGATAGCTGATATAACACCAAACATATTGTTTCCATGATCCAAGTCTATATTTCTTAATCTGTAACACAAGGGTAATCATGCATGCATTGCAAGGTAGCTGCAAGAACTGAATGTACACTCGATAAACCATCTGTGACTCTCTTGGAGCCAGTCCATGGTGTCAATATAAACGTTGTCATCAAATCAAGAAATCCTTGGAGATGAGACCTATATACAACATTCCATATCAGGAATTCCTGGGAGACTTCTAAGGTTAGGAACATAAGATTTTGTATCAGATATCTTTCCAGTTCTGCCATTAGCTTTTAAAATTTCAGTTCTTTGTGTCTTGTTTACTTTATGAAACAAACAAATTTAAAAAATTGCTTTTATGACAGGTTTGCTGTGGAAAATACTAAGTGGAATTTATTGTGTGCTGGGCACTCTGCAGACATCATCCTATTGAAAAGCTCCAAAACTCTCTGTAAAGTTAATGCCATCTCTATCTGTCTGTCCTAGTTGAAAGAGCAGTCATCAGTGGTTAAGTGATCATCTAAGAGGCTAAGTAACATGATTCCAATTCATAGCCAAGAGTGGTGGAGTTGGGATCTAAATCCAGGTCTCTTTGGCCTCAGAAGTTAGCCATATCACCAATACACTATGAGACAATGTGCATAAAATGCTTAGCACCTTGTGGGACACCAAGAAGTTTTACTCATTAAGCTCAAGTATTTCACAGCCACAAGCATGAGCAGCTGCTGGCTTCAACCCTTTCCTTCCTAGACTTTACCAGTTGGCAAGAATCCACTGCATATTGGAATTCAGGTGGGGCAAGAGGGATGAGAAAGTCATTGTGTTATTTGTGTCAAATTCCACTTGTCTAATGGACTTGTTAAAAGCACCCTGGGTGGAAAGTGTGAGTCTTAATGGCATTTTATAAAAGTTGTTGTGATGAATTAGCCCAGAAAGCAAATTAAAAACCGCTTATTGCCTTTTAAATTGGGTGATGGGGGCACTGTAGCATGTTTCCCAGACGTGAGGATCCATTAATATCCAAAGGAGCAGAAGCTGCTGAAATGTGTCAGCTGTTTGGTTCTAGGAACCTGACAAGTCTGAATCAGTATAATGTGAGAGGGGAAGATTGTCTGAGATAAGTGAGCTCATGGAAAGAGTAATTGCAGAGCTCCTCAGCCAGGGTGTCTGATGCTCTAAGCAGAAGCCAGAATCTGCCCTTGGGGGGCTCATAGGAAAGAGATGGAGCTTGGTAGGATGAATGTCTGACCTGGTGGGGACCTTGAGAATGGTTTCCACACCCCCACCCATTATACATGGAGATAATAAGGCATGAAAGAAGGGTCGTGGCAAACATTTCCATAGAGCTATGTTGAGAGTGTGCTTTGAATTCACATTGAACTTGGTCAGGGAGACAGAGAGGAGCATTTGAAATGTCATTACACGCAGTAGAGAAAGCAGCTACTAGGTTGGGACCCAGACATGAGTCAGAGTCCAATAGTTTTCAGAATAGGTTATGGTACTGATCAAAGTTAGCATCGATCACGTATTCACTAGTGTCAAGTCATAGTGTTGAATTATTTCACATATGCTCTTTCATTTACCCTCATCTCAGTTGTAAGGTGGTAGCTGATGTTTTAATATGGCAGTTTTACAGTTAAGAAAACTTTAGGCCTAGAGAAGTAAAGCAACTTGCTCAAGACCACCAGATAACAAGCTACAAACCATACAGCCAGTCTGCTGTTTTGGCTACCACCTGATGGCTTCTCTATCTACTCCCACTCCCCCATACCTCTCACCCAGAGGGGCCTGGATCTGAGCCAGTGGTTCAAATACTATTAGGGTAAGAAAGGCTGGGACAAGAATTAAGCTTTAAGAGAGTCTTAAGGAATTTATAGATAAGGCAGTCAGCTTTGAAGGGAAAATTTAAGGCTGCTAACTCTTCTAGGTCATGACCAGAGTGACAGGCTGGGAAAATGAGCCACAATAAAATGGTTATGAATGTTGACTTTTGAGTCAGCCCTAATTTCATATTCATTCTCTAACACATGTATGCATGTCACCTGGGGCTGGTCCCTTAACTTCCTGAAACCCCTTTCCTTCTGTATAAAATAAGACTGCTGGTTTTTACTTTTAGTGTTAGTATGACCCCAAAAATATAACAGTGGTTATAGAGAGAGGGGAGCAGGAAAAGAGAAAGAAAGAAAAACAGACAGACAGACAGACGGCCGGCCACAGAAAGGCCTCCATC
The DNA here is from genome assembly GCA_036346955.1 of Dipus sagitta. Classification (NCBI taxonomy): domain Eukaryota; kingdom Metazoa; phylum Chordata; class Mammalia; order Rodentia; family Dipodidae; genus Dipus; species Dipus sagitta. Next base: position 168,774,316 of record CM070772.1, on the reverse strand, counting down.
CATTGTAAATGAACTCCAGACACATGCAGCACTTTGTGCATCTGCCTTTACATGGGTACTGGGGAATCGAACTCAGGTCATTAGGCTTTTCAGGCAAGTACCTTAACTTCTGAGTCATCTCTCCAGCCCCTCACGACTGATTTTTTTTTTTTTTTTTTTTTTTTTTTGGTTTTTCGAGGTAGGGTCTCACTCTAGCTCAGGCTGACCTGGAATTCACTCTGTAGTCTCAGGGTGGCCTCGAACTCTCAGCGATCCTCCTACCTCTGCCTCCCGAGTGCTGGGATTAAAGGCGTGCGCCACCACGCCCGGCTACGACTGATTTTTTATAGCAATATATATATATATATATATATACATATATATGTGTGTATATATATATGTGTGTGTGTGTGTTTATATATATATATGTAAAATCAGCAATGGGAGAAGATCAATGGGACAAAGTCTACAGGAAATAAGATGGGAACTTCTGAAGGTCCTTTGTCAGCACCAATTTGTGACAACAGATGTGAAGTGGTGTCTGCCAGGGAAGCTCATCACAGACTCGAGAGCAAGGGTGATTTGGTACTAGGGGCTGTTCACACAGGCAACCTCTGCCTGAAGCATACCACAGCTGCTTTCAGCTTATGTGAAAATGTTGGTACAGGTTAGACCATGAACTATTCTTGTCAGAAACTAGTGGGAACCCTTAGAAAATCTAAGTTCCAAATGTCAGCTAAAGACTGCTCTTTCAGGCCACCTATATTAACCTTTTTCTCATAGATAGGAATTTTATTGGAATTCACTTTGAAGGGAATAGGTCAGACTTACTGTTCGTACCAAGCACTGTTGAATGGGCTTTACATATATTACCTTATGTAACACTTCATCCACACAACTTAGTAATGGAGGCACTGTTACCATCATCGTAGAGCATATATGAGGAGATGAAAGCTTTGAGAGCTTAAACAAGTTTCCCAGGTAACCGGCTGCATGACTAGCAAGGCATAGTAGGAATAAGGCATGGCCCCAGGAGTATGGCCTCTGAGTCTATTTCCTAACCCACCACAGAATGGATGCTGAGTATTTATTTTCTTAATGCTTACAGTACCTGTATGTGAGTGTTAGCTGTTGGAGTAATTTCATATCAGAAAACATGTGGCTCTAGAAGGTTGATTAATGAATGTCTCATCGCACAGCCAGAGAATTGCCAGCATCAGGAGTGGTCTTTGTCCTCCCTGTCTCCCTTTCTTAGGGCTGAGGTTTCGTTTGAGTCTTTAGTAGGGAAGATGCAGATGGTCAGGAGGGAAATAATTTGGGGCTGGAAGATTGCTCAGTGGTTAAGGTGCTTGCCTGTAAAGCTTAACAACCTGGATTCAGTTCTCCAATAAGCCAGATGCACAAAGTAGCACATGTGTCTGGAGTCCATTTACAGTGACTGGAGGCCCTGGCACACCCATTCTCTCTGCGCTCGCTTACACGTGCGCTCTCTCTCTCTCTCTCTGCAAATATACACATATATACACACATCTATATACATATATATGTGTGTGTGTGTATATATATATAGACAGAGAAAGAAAGGAATAATTCCCTCTGGGCACTGAAACAAACAAAAATAAAACTCCCTGAATTTCATCACTTAGGGATGGTGGAAGTGGCTATGTTATAATTCATTAAACTGCTATAATATTTGAGTTAGATGCTGTCTTCAGCTCTTTTTGGTTACCATGACAACAAATGTGACATTTCTCTGATGGAAGAAAGTGGGAAGGAAGAGGAGAGAAGAAAGAAAGGCCCACAAATGGCTCTTGGTGAATTTTAGAAAAATCTTTTCTCCAAATATAGCTTTTCTGCACGCATAGTGGCTATACTTTAAGGACATTTTAAGAGTAGAATTAAAGGGATAAGTAAGGAGTTGGTAAAATCGACTTCTGGAAAACCCTGTAATGTGTTTCTGTGGTAATGGGTTTTGAAAGGTGTGGTATAGAGCAAGGCATGTACAGTGTAGGTCTTGGAATAAGTTATTACCTCCTTATGACCATAGCTACTTAATAGGGTCTTGGTCACCATTTTGATTCTACTTCCAACCGTGGCACCTCACAGTCATAGAGATTGCAGGGTACTGGTCTTAGCAAAGGCTCAGCAAATGCTCCTTTGCAGGTGAAACACAACACTGACAGCATGAATTATGAGTTAATCATAAGTGTAGAGACAAGATATTCCTGGCTTTTATGGAAAAAAAGGATTTATGATGTAAATCAAATGATTTTTATCTGTTAATTACATACATAAATGCAGATACTTTTTAAATTTATTGCATTTTAAGCTTTAATTCAAGTCATTACAGTAACCCTATCAACCATTCAGGATCAGTGAAAACCCAACATTCTATTGTTTGGAAGAATCATATTCACTGCGGTAGACATTTTAAATATTTACCATTTTTGCTATTAGAAAAGAAAGATTTCTTCAGGATGTTTTACCTGAGATTGGTTTAGAATTAAAAAAAAAAACATTTATTCAGAGAGATAGCTAGAATTTTCTTCATTTTATTTCTTTTAACTTTGATTATGATGGTAGGGGAAAAATCCAAATTAGGTAATAAACTAATGTCTTATCTTGCATTTTTGCCTTTTGTCATGTGATGGTCTCCAGTAAAGAAAGTAGACCCCAGCAAAGAAAAGCAAGAACTAACCCCAGTTTGCAGACAAAGCAGTGAGAATGTAGACTGCAGTTCATAAAGTCATGCTGGGAGTCAATATCAGATAGATTATAGATTCTCAGGGCAAGAGGGAAAGCATGAAGTTTAGTGGGTTGGGAAGATGGTTCAGTAGTTAAAGGTACTTGTTTGCAAAGCCTGATGGCCTGGGTTCATTTCCCATGCCACCCTCATATGCAGGGTGTTCATTTGCAAGGCCATGGCACATCACATCCATACACACACACACACAATTTATAAAGCATGAATTTTAAATCTGTGGTACACATTTCCTAACAATACCATCTTTTGTCCTTTCTTTCAGAGCCATGTTTGACTATGACAAGAGCAAGGACAGTGGACTACCAAGCCAAGGACTCAGTTTTAAGTATGGAGATATTCTTCATGTTATCAATGCCTCCGATGATGAGTGGTGGCAAGCCAGAAGAGTCACACTGGAGGGAGACAGTGAGGAGATGGGCGTCATTCCCAGCAAACGAAGGTAAGAATTCTCTTGCATCAGAATGTTCACTTGTCAGGAGTGGAAGTGAGGGGAAAGGGAGATGGGGGAAAACGATTCACAAGATGGCTATTTAAGTATGATCGACAAACGACAGGAAAATTGTCAGTGGTGACAGGTGACATGAATAGAAAGCTCTCATTCTTATGTGACGATGTTACCAAAATTGGTAACTGTGACAAGGCCTAAGGAAAAGGGAAGATCTGCTTACTTTTCCCAGCACCTGCACATGCCAGGCTATGCTTATCAGCCTGCACGCCTATTCACAGACCCAGGATGTCTCTTCCAGCAGCTCAGCGTGTACCAGTGGATTTTACAGAAAAGCCAGGTGTCAGTCAAATAAAGAAGGCGATGTATAAGCTAAGACCAAATGCTTGGGGTATGCGATCACATACATGGTGGATTCTAAAGACTAGATAAGAGGTATTTTTTTTACTGTTTTAAAATATTTTATTTTTATTTATTTATTTATTTGACATAGAAAGAGGGGAGAGAGAGAGAGGAAGGGAGAGAGGGAGAGAGGGAGAGAGAATGGGCATGTCAGGGCCTCCAGCCACTGCAAGCGAACTCCAGACACATGCTCCCCCTTGTGCGTCTGGCTAACATGGGTCTTGGGGAATCAAACCTGGGTCCTTTGGCTTTGCAGGCAAATGCCTTAACCTCTAAACCATCCCTCCAGCCTTTTTTTTTTTTTACTGTTTAAATTAGTTCTGTTCTTCGTTCCATAGTTCTCTTTAGTCACAGAAATGTTAGTTCTGTATTTCTAAGAGTACTATGTCCTCTCTTCCAATCATTCCTTCAGCTCTGCTGAAGGTAGAAATATTCTTCAAACAGCCAACTATCTTAGTAGCCTCTAGTTACCACCACCTTAGGAACTTTCCTTCCCACAAATGTCCTTTTGGCACAAGTGATTCTTTCCTAGAAATACGACAGTACAAAATCAGGCAATAAGGATGCCAATTCCACGTAGTCATCAGCTTTTCCCAAGCTGAGTTTTTCTCAAAGGGCCCTCATTCTTAACATCTCCAGAGCAAAATGCCCTGGTAAAAGTCTCCTCCATAAAGCTGTTTGTTCATGAGTAGCTCCACACAAAGTGATACAGCAAGTGACACATCCAGAGAACAGATTCCATCATTCTCTGCCTGGAGCCACACAGCTTAGGAAGCCATGCCAGTCCAGTGCTCCCCAGTTGCTCTCTCCTTCATTGGAAGAGTCACAGTCAAGTGGCTAAGACTCCAGGGAACCTTCCCTGCACTGATGTTATTACCTAGAGCTGTTCTCCAGAAAGGGAAGCTATCTTGTTGCTTTGGCCTCAAAAGCTGAAACAGGGTGGAGAAAAGAAATAGATTTCACCTGATTTTAAAGAAATCCTCTTGCTCATGAAACTTCCTAAAGATTCTGTGGGAAGATACCAGGGAAGAAATAAAACAGACCCAAACTTCCAACAGGAGAGCTAAGCTCTGTGATGTACAGATGCTTTCTAACCCTGAGGTTAGAAACATAACCAAGTTATGTCAATAATCATTCATTTGTTCTAGCACTCATCCTATCCCCCCTGAGGAATATTCCACTTTGAATCAATTTTCTCCCTACTGATGATCGCTCTTGAATTGGCTCCTTCAGTGTTTGGAAGAAGTCATCTTAACAGCCAGACTGCAGCTGGCCTGGAGATATTCACTCAGCTTCTGCAACATTGATACAGATTTGATTCTCTTGCAGAAAGACTGCAGCAGCCCCACCTCACAAATACGTTTATTTTATATAAAACATACCTACTTACTTTATGTATTCATATTTGTATAAAATTTATAGCAATGAATGAATGTCAATTTTTTTAGGACTTCAATTATGTCAAATGGATTTTTAATTGTTTTATATATTTAAAAAAGTAATATCTTCTCATTGTACAAAAGTAAAAATCTTGGAAAAACATGAGGAAAGTGAAAAACAGGTCACATATAAGCATACCCCATAAAGATTCCTTATGTACTGCTTTTAATAGAATTTAAAATCCAATAGAGGTACAGAGATGGCAAGTGTGAGGACTTGAGTTGAGAGCCCCACAGCTCATAGAAAGCCAGACCTAGTAGCTCTTATCTGTAACCCCAGTCCTCCTCTGCGTTATAGGAAGCAGAAACAGGAGAACGCCCTAAAGCTCATGGACCAGCTAGCCCAATGTGCAAAGCACAAAGCAAGAGACCTTGCCTCACACAAAGTGGGAAGGAACGGAAGATTGACATCTGAGGCAGTCCTCTGACCTCCACACATGCCTACACACACACACACACACACACACACACACACACACACACACACAATCATGTACACACAGGTACAAAAATCTAAATACATTTATTTGTTGGATTGATAGATAGTTTTAAGTCCTTTATTCCTTTTTCACCTGTCTCCTGAGTTCATCTAGTGGAGCTGGCCTAAGACAAGGAATATGAATATTGTCAGTTTCCCATCTTTTTTTAAGGTAGAGAATAAAGCACTTGTGTATAAAGCACTCCTATGCCATCCCAAACCCAGCTTTAAGCGCTCTGTAGTTAACAGTTTATCTCAATCTCATTGCAACCCTGAGTTATGATGCCCCCCCCTTTTTTTTTTTTTTGCAAATGAGGAAGATGAGGAAGATAAAACACAAAGAGCTTCTTCATTTTCATGAGATTGCCCATTTAGCAAGTGGCAGAGCTGGGATTTTAATTCAGGCAACTGAATTGTTCTTTACTCATATGATCCTGCCTCACAAAAGTACGGAAATAAGAGTTGACAGAATACAATTCAGCAAGCCTTGCTTGGGGCATGTCTGTGTACCTGACATACTGTGTATGTTATAGGGTTGCTGACCAGATCTTGTCACTCATGAGACCAGCATGCAACTGAGGACTTTTGTAAAGGTCCCAAGAGAGGTCAAAGGGTCGTAGACTAAAGGATGAAATCCTTCAGATGATGGCATTAACCATATGCCATAGTCTATTTGTGTTGCTATAATTGAATGCCACCAACTGGGTCAGTTATTAAGATTTATTGAGCTAGTGATTTTCGGAGACTGGAAAGCCCAAGGCTGAAAGACCACATCTGGTAAAGGTCTTTTTGTACTTGTGAGGACCCTGCAGAACCCTGAGGCTTTTCAAGGCATCATGTGGTAAGAGAAGCACATAAAGATAGACCCCAAATGGCTTTTTTTAAAGTATTTTATTTAAGCCGGGTGTGGTGGCGCACACCTTTAATCCCAGCACTCGGGAGGCAGAGGTAGGAGGATTGCCATGAGTTCGAGGCCACCCTGAGACTCCATAGTGAATTCCAGGTCAGCCTGGGCTAGAGTGAGACCCTACCTCAAAAAAAGAAAACAACAAAAATTATTTATTTTTGTGTTTTTTATTAGATATGGACATATTTAATATGTAAACAACAGGTGTTGGTGCCATTCTTTCCCTCCACCCTGCCCCTTTTCTGAAGAGCTCTTCCTCGCTGGGGATGCAGGTCAACCCCATGGGGATTGTGGGTCATGCATTATAGACGAAGCAGCAGTCAGTTATGGTGGACAGGCAATGTCTCTGTGCAAAATGTCCCTACTTGTGGCTCTAACAATCTTTCCACCCCGTCTTCCGCAAAATTTCCTGAGCCATGCTGGGAGCATTTTAAGTCTACTTCAGTGATGGGCACTTAGGAGCCTGTGGATATCTAGTTTGGTAGGTGTTGAGTGCCCTCGGTGTCTATCTCCATCACCCTTGTGTTGGTATCAGATTCACTAAGAAAGCAGCACTCCTGCTCATTTCCCCAGTTCCTCTGTGGTTTCAGCTGGGGCCAGGGTGGAGTGCACTGGGTTGTTTATCTCCTCAGGTCCAGGTCCCATCTGAAAAAGAGAAGCAGATTCTCCAATAGAGTGAAGTCAGCACTAATTAAATGAGATAACCACTATTAATTTAGAGATAATTTAAAGGGTGTAGACCCTCTTATAGCCCAAGATAAACGGGAATTTGACAATGGAAGCCAGAATTATTATCTGGATATGATTCTTACTTGTTTCCTAGTTCCCGATATGGTTTTCTTTCCATTGAGCAAATCTTTTACCCAATCCAAGAACAATTGTTTGCCTACCATTGTTGTGTACCACTATTGCACTTGTCTGAGAATCACATCAGGTTGTTTGCTTCTGAGTCACTTAGACTTTAAGTTGCTTGGACAGATGTTGGCCACTTTCCCCTGGTAGCTCATGTAGCACCTTCCAGCACTAGATGAGCTAATTGTCTAGGGACTGGCTCTCTTCTGGATTCCAACCAGGTCTGTCCATGGTCCATGCCAACAGCATATGATATCTTCAGCAGCAGAGTCTTACCATTAACCTCTGGTGGGTAATCAAGTGATCTGACAGAAGTCTGTCTCGTTTGTTTTGGGATATCTAGTAGGTCTTTCTGATCAACAGCTCATTGTGAATGCAACCCACATCCTGGTACAGGGAATTGCAGGCTAGTAACAAGGGAAAAGAAACAAGCAAACATCAAAGAAGACAGAGAAACAGGAAAAAATTGAGGTTAGGTTTCATCTCAACCTCTTCAGTGCTCTTCAATTCAGGTGCTCCCCCTAAGGTCCTCTTAAGGGTTCCACCTTTTAGTCTAACTTCCAAGATATAGGATTCTATGGTACCAGTTCAATTTGGGTTCAGTATTGTGTCCCCTCCACCCTTCTCCTTCCCCCAAGCCCTACCCCCCCAATTGATCAAGCCTCAAGATGCCATTCAGATATATCAGCAACTCGGGCTGACCCAGGTTAGGAACTGCAGATGAGAGAGACCATGAGACAAATGCCTTTCTGTGATTGTGTGAGTTCACTTAGAATGATCTGTTCCAAGTTCGACCATTTTTCTACAAATTTCATTGTCATTTTTTCTTAATGCTGCGTAGAATTCCATCATGTTGATATGCCACAACTTGTGCCATTCATGCAATGATGGGCACCTGGGTTGATTCAAGTTCTTAGCTCTTATGAATTGAGCATCTATAAACATGGATGAACAAATATCTGTGAACTGAGATGTGGAGCTTTCAGGGTAAATGCCCAATAAGGGAATAACAGGGTCTGTTGGTAATTCTATATTCATCCACTTTAAGAGTCTCCATGTTGATTTCCACAGTGGTTGTACCAGCTTACATTCCCACCAACAGTGAATGAGTGTCCCTATTTCTCCACAGCCTCACCAACATTTTTTTTTATTAATTAGTTTTGTACTCAGTGAATACAGTCAAGGTGGTACCATTGTTAGGCTCGTCCATGTCCTACTCCCTCCCCGTGACCCCTCCTTGTTGAGGTATATGGGTCATGCATTGTGGAGTTAGCCCACAGTTATGGGTAGGAGAAATGTCTCTGGGTATCATGACCCAACATGTGGCTCTGATATTCTTTCTGCCCCTCTTCTGCAAAATTTCCCTGAGCCATGTTGGGTTCATTTTTGGTCTGATTCAGTGATGAGGTGTTGGGGGCCTCTGGGTCTCTGGATATCTGATTTGGTAAGAGTTGATTGTTGTCTGTGTCGATCTCCTTCACCTTTGTGCTGGTACCAGGTTCACCAAGAAAACAGCACCCTTGCTTTTATTCCTAGTTCTATCTGGGGCCTTATTGAGGTATGATGGGGTGGTTCTCTCCTTAGGATCTGCGTCTATTTGAAAAAGAGAAGCAGGACCCATAGCTGGAGCTTGGAAACAAGTCAGAACCATATCTAAACTTGAGCCCTCTCTCCATTATCAAGCTACCACCAATCATGGGCTACAAGATGGCCTACACCTATTAAATTCTCTATAAAAAAAAAAATAAGGGTTATCCCATTTGTCTGGTGCCAACATTTGTTTTCATTTAATTTTTTTAATGTTTGATATCCTTACTGGGGTAAGGTGGAATCTCGTAGTCCTTTTAATTTGCATTTACCTAATGGTTAGGGATGTTGAACATTTTCTTAAGTGTGTGTTAGCCATTTGTAATTCTTCCTCTGGGAACTCCCTATTTAATTCTCTGCCCCACTTTTGGAGTGGCTTGTTTGGTTTATTATTGTTTAGTTTTTTGGGTTCTTTGTAGATTCTAGATATTAGGCTTCTGCCAGTGGTATAGCTGGCAAAGGTTTTCTCCCATTCAGTGGGTAATCTATTGTTTCTGCTTATGGTATGTTTGTCTGTGCAAAAGCTTTTTAACTTCATGAGATCCCATTGGTTGAGTGTTGGTTTAATTTCCTGGGCTACTGGAGTCCCCCTCCCCCGGCTGCCCCAGGAAGAGTTTTCCCAGTCCTATGTCATGGAGAGTGCTTTCTATTTTTTCTTCCAGTAGTTGAAGAATTTTGGGTCTTATATTGAGGTCTTTAATACATTTGGACTTGATTTTTGTATATGGCAAAACGAGTGGGTCTAATTTAATTTTTCTACATATGATCACCAAATTTGTCCAACATCACTTGTTGAAAATGCTGTCTTTTCTCCAGTCTATATTATTGCCACCGTTGTCAAAGATCAACCAGCTGCAGTTGCTTGACCTAAGATCTGGGTGTTCAATTCTGTTCCATTGGTCTATGATTTTTGTTCTTATTCCAGTACCAGGCAGTTTTTGTCACTGTGGCTTCATAATATAGCTTTAGATCAGATATGGTCATACCACTAGAGGATATGTTTGGACATCCAAGGCCTTCTGCCATTCCATATTAATTTTTAGATTATTTTTTCAATCTCTGTGAAGAATGATGCTGGTATTTTTCTTGGTATTGTGTTAAATCTGTATATTGCTTTTGGTACAATTGCAATTTTCACAATATTAATTCTACCTCTCCAGGAGCATGGGAGGTCTTTCCATCTTCTCAAGTCTTCCTCAATTTCTTTATTGAGTTTTCTTATGTTTTTATTATATAGGTATTTCACATCCTTGGTTAGTGTTATTCCAAGGTATTTAATTTTTGTTGTTGCTATTGAAAATGGGACAGACTTACTGATTTCTTTCTCTGTATCTTTGTCCTTTGCATATAGAAAAGTTACTGATTCTTGTGCATTGATTTTTGTATCCTGCCACTTTGCTGAACTAAATTATCACCTTTAGAAGTTTTTGAGATGAAGACTTTTGGGTCACTTACATACAGGATTATGTCATTTGCAAATAGTGCTAACTTGACTTCTTCTTTTCCAATTTGAATCCCTTTCATTTCTTTCTCCTGTCTTGTTACTTAGGCTAGTACTTCTAGTACTATGTTGAAGAGCAGTGGTGAAAGTGGACACCCCTGTCTTATTCCCAATCTCAGTGGGAACTCCTTGAGTTTTTCCCCATTAAATATTATTTGGAAAACTTAAAAAAAATTTTTTTAAAAAAGGGCTGGAGAGATGGCTTAGCGGTTAAGCACTTGCCTGTGAAGCCTAGGAACCCCAGTTCGAGGCTCAATTTCCCCAGGACCCACGTTAGCCAGATGCACAAGGGGGCGCACGCATCTGGAGTTCCGTTTGCAGTGGCCGGAAGCCCTGGCGCGCCCATTCCCTCTCTCACTCTATCTGCCTCTTTGTCTGTGTCTGTTGCTCTCAAATAAATAAATTTTAAAAAACTTTAAAAAATTAAAAAATATATTATTTTGGCATTGGGAGCTTTATATATACACCCTTTATTGTGTTGAGATATAAACCCTCCATGCCTATTCTTTCCAGTGTTTTGATCATGAAGTGGTGGTATATATTGTCAAAGGCCTTCTCTGCATCAATAAGATGATCATGTGCTTATTATGGTTAAGTTTATTTATGTGGTGTGTTACAATTACCAATTTCCATATGTTAAACCATCTTTGCCTCCCTGGGATGAAGCCTACTTGATCAAAGAGGATAATGCTTTTTATGTGTTGTTGAATTTGGTTTGCAAGGACTTTGTTCAAGACCTTTGCATCTAAGTTCATTAGGGATATAGGCCTATAGTTTTCTTTCCTTGTTGCATCTCTGTCTGGTTTTGGTAGTAGGGTGATACTAGCTTCATAAAATGAGTCAGGGAGGATTCCATAGTCTCCAATTATGCAAAACAGTTTGAGAAAAATTGGTTTCAGTTCTTCAATGAAGGTTTGATAGAATTCAGCTGAGAAGCCATCCAGTCCTGGACTTTTCTTTTAGAGGAGGTTTTTGATGACCTTTTCAATCTCCATGGATGTGATAGGTTTGTTTAGGAGATTAATCTTCTCTGAGTTTAGTTTTGGTAGGTGGTATGTGTCTAGGAATCCATCCATTTCTTCCAGGTTATTCAGTTTTGTGGAGTAGAGGTTTTGGAAGTATGCCCTGATGATTCTTCCAATTTCATTGATGTCTGTTGTGATCTTTCCTTTTTCATTTCTGATTTTGTTAATTTGAGACTTTTTTTTTTTTTGCTTGATCAAATTGGCCAGAAGTTTTTTCAATCTTGTTTATTTTTCCAAAGAACCAGCTCTTCATTTCACCAATTTTTAAAAATTGCTTTCTTCATTTTTAATTCATTAATTTCTGCTCTAATCTTGATTATTTCTTTCTATCTGGAGCTCTTTGGATTGGATTCTTCTTGTTTTTCCAGTGCCTTTTGGTGAATATTCAGGTTGTTAATTTGGGATCTCTCTGTTTTTGTAATGAAGTCATTTAGGACTAATTTTTCCCTTAGGACTTCTTTCATCATGCCCCGTAAGTTTTGGGAGGTTGTATTTTCATTATTATTCAATTCTAGGAATTTTCCAATTTCTTTTTTGATTTCTTCCATGACCCATTCATTGTTTAAAAGTTAAAAACTCCACCAGAGCTGGAGGAGTTCTTGATGTGTCTCTTATTGCTAATTTCTAGCTTTAAAGCATTGTGATCTGACATGATGCAGGAAATTACTTCAATTTTGCTCACTTTATGAAGGCACACTTTATGGCCTAATATACGGTCAACTTTGGAGAAGGTTCCATGGGCTGCTGAGAAGAATGTATATTCTGTAGAGTTGGTGTGGAAAATTCTATAGATACCCACTAGGTCTATGATGTCATTGAGCTCTATTAGTTCTTTGTTGATTTTCTGCTTGGATGATCTGTCTGTTGATGATAGTGGAGTATTGAAGTCTTAACTATGATGTTGTTGGTGTTTATTTCTGTTTTATTGTGTGGGTAGATTTTGTTTCATAAACTGTGGTGCACCTGTGTTTGGTGCATATGTATTTATGATTGTGATGTGCTCATGTTGGATCATTCCCTTGATGAGTAAGAAGTGGCCTTTGTTCTTTTTGATTACTTTTGGTTTGAAGTTTATTTTATCAAATATTTGTATAGCAACACTGGCTTGTTTCTTAATTCCATTTGCTTGGAATATCATTTTTCATCCTTTCACCCTGAGGAAGTGTCTGTCTTTAGTGCTGAGGTGGTTTCTTGTTTATTTTTATTTATTTATTTGAGAGCAACAGACAGACAGAGAAAGAGTCAGATATAGAGAGAATGGGTGTGCCAGGGCCTCCAGCCACTGCAAACAAACTCTAGATGCATGCGCCACCTTGTAGATCTGGCTTACATGGGTCCTGGGGAATCGAGCCTTGAACCGGGGTTCTTAGGCTTCACAGGCAAGCACTTAACCTCTAAGCCATCTCTCCAGCCCAGTGAAGTGGTTTCTTGAAGACAATAGATAGAAGGGTCTGGTTTTTTGTTCCACCCTGATAATCTGTCTTTTGATGGGTGAGTTAAGACCATTAATATTTAAGGTTATTCTTGTGAGGTTTGAATTAATTCCTGCCGTGATGAGGTGTTGTATGGGGTTTGATGCTTTTTTTGTGTTTTGTACAATTTTGAGCCTGATCTGTTTTAGTTATTGTGATATTCTTCTTGTTGGCTCTTGAGATTGATTGTTTGACTGTTCTGTGTGGAGTATTCCCTCAAGTATTCTCTGTAAGTTTGGCTTTGTATTCATATAATCATAGAGTTGACTTTTTTCATGGAATGTTTTTCTTTCACCATCTTATGAGGAATACTTTTACTGGGTAGAGTAGTTTGGGTTGGAAGCCATAGTTTTTCAGACTTTGAAGCATTCCATTCCAGGTACTTTTGGCTTTCAGGGTTTCCACTGAGAAATCTGACATAATTCTGATGGGATTGCCTTTGTATGTTGTGAATTGCTTCTCTCTTGCTGCTTTTAACACTCTCTCTGTTTTTGCTGTTAAGAGTTTTAACTATGATGTGTCTTGGAGAGTTTCTTCTTTGGTCCTGTCTGTTTGGTGTTCTGTGGGCTTCTTGTATCTGGATGGGCCCTCTCTTTTGAGAGGTTTGGGAAATTTTCTTCAATAATTTTGTTGAATACATTCTCTATGCCTGTGGCCTGGATTTCCTCTCCTTCCAGTATACCTGTGATCCAGATGTTTGTTCATTTTAGGGTATTCCACATTTCCCATGTATTCTGTTCACCTAATCTTTTGAACTTAGCAAAGCTTTTGGCCTCTCAAACAATTTCTTCTGTCTTGTCTTCCAGATCAGAGTTACTGTCTTCCACATGAGTAACTCTGCTGGTCAGGGGTTCTAGAGAAGTTTTTATAATTTCCATTTGTTTTTTGTTGTTTTTTTTTTGTTGTTGTTGTTGTTGTTGTTGTTGTTGTGTTGTTTCGCATTGTGTCCATCTCCTTTTTGAGGTATGATTTCAATTCAAGTTCTGATTTTCTTGATGCTTCCTGGAATTCATTCTTGCATTTGATCAAGTCTTCATTAAGCTTAATCAACCAGTTGTTGAGATCTTCCATTTCTTGACTCACCTTGAATTTATTCATATCTCATTGGATGCTTCTAATGTTTTCTTCAATCAAATTAAGCCTACTGTCAAAAGCTGAAAACTCTAGGAGATGATTCTGTTCAATTTCACTGATACAATTGTTGATTCTTTGATGGCTGGCTTACAGTTCAGTGATATTTTTTTAGTCAGGATCTCATTGGTTGTTGTATTTTCATTTTGAGAATGAGTTTCTGTTGACTTCTCTATGATTTCACTGGAGCTTTCCATTGTAGGACTAAGCATCCTTGGTGGAGATCTCTGTATTCTGACTTTCATTGGCTTTTTTGCATTGTTGTCTAACCATTTTAGGGAGACTCTTTACTTTATTGAGGAGGAAGCAAGTTTTTGTCCTTTGGCCTATGCACCTCTTACTCGGGTGAACAGAGATGTTGGTACCCGGTGGCCAGTCAGGATATCAGAACAAAAGGTCTGATTCTACAGCTCACACAGGGACCAGGTCTCTCCAAGCAAAGCACAATGGTACCTACCAGGACCAGGGGACTGGGAGGAGCCAGGAAACATGGATCTGGCATACTCACTCCACCTGCATACCATCTGTGCAGGGAACCCAGACCAGGGAGCTGGTAGGAGCCGGTAAACAAGGGTCTGGCCTACTCAATCCACACCACCATGCCTGCCTGCACACAGACCAGCTCATGGAACCCATTTTGTTTATTTTTATATTTAAGAGAGAGAGAGAGAGAGAATATGGGCACACCAGGACCTCTAGTCACTGCAAACGAACTCCAGATGCATGTGCCACCTTGTGCATCTGGCTTTATGTAGGTAGTTGGGAATTGAACTTGGGTTATTAGGCTTTTCAGCCAAGTGCCTTAACCACTGAGTCATCTCTCCAGCCCAAAAGTTGGTTTTTATAACAGACTCACTCTCCTGATACTCCATTAGCACATTAATCCACTAATGAATTAATACCTAAGTAGATCAATTTATTCATGAGAGCAAGACTATAACACATGTCACTCCTCGAGAAGGTACTACCTGACCTTTCTTCTTAAGCCCTTACAGTGTTAGGTTTTAACATGAGTTTTAGCAGGAACATCAACTATAGTATTATGTATTCTGTCAAATATTTTCAACTTTTTAAGCATTTTAAAACTATTAAAGTTTAACAGATTCTACTTTAAACTTTTTATTTGTTTGAGCATGTGTGCGTGAGAGAGAAACAGAGAGAGGAAGACACAAAAAGAGAGAGAGAGAGAGAGAGAATAGGCATGCCAGGGCCTTCAGGCACTGCAAGCAATCTCCAGATGTATGTGCCACCTTGTGCATCTGGCTTACGTGGATCCTAGGGAATTGAACCTGGGTGCTTTGGCTTCCCAGGCAAGCACCTTAACTGCTAACCCACCTCTCCAGCCCTTCTTAAACACTTTTCTTGAGCATTTTAATACATGAAGTTACTGTAATTTGATTGCATTCTTGTACATTACACTTTTGTTCCATCTCCCCCACCCCTATTCTATTGAGTGCCTTCCTCTCCAACCTCTGATCCATCTCTCCAGCCCGAAATATTAATAAAGGCATTTTCTTGTTGCTGTTGCTTTAAGGTAGGGTCTCACTCTAGCCCAGGCAGACTTGAAACTCACTTTGACCCAGGCTGGCCTCCAACTCCCAGTAATCCTCCTACCTCTGCCTCCCAAGTGTGGGATTAAAGACATGCGTCAGCACATTGGCTGTGCCTTCCTCTTTCTAGATAGTCATTTTTCTGTTTTAATGGGTCACTCTTTGTGTCCTCTTCCTTCCTCTCTGTTGAAATGTTGATGGGCACATTTGTACAGGTGTTTTGAGAGTAGTAACAACCACTGTGAGGTCACAAATTTACCAGTCAGTTCATGTCCAAATGACAGTGCCCTACCCTGTGGCTCTTACATTCTTTCCACCACCTCTTCTTCAATGTTCCCTGAGCCCTGGAGGTAATGATAGAGATGTCTCATCTAGTTTTGCACTATCAACTGTCTCTTATTTTCAGCTTTGTTGGGTCTTGAGTCTCCTCAGGGTTTATCACCACCTCCATAGAGAAGCTTCTCTGGCTAACAGTGTGAATAGCACTTGTATTCTTTCTTCTACTTTCTCCACAATGTTCCATGAACCCTAGCAGATGTGATAGAGATGACTGATCCAGTGCTAAGCACTAGGCTTTCTCTTCTTATTGTCACCTTTATGTATCTTGGGTCTCCCCAGTATTCACCACCACCTGTAAAAAGAAGCTTCTCTAACCAAAAGTGAAAAAAGCAGTAATCATTAGGCATAAACATACACATTTAGACAGTAATTTGGGGGCTGGAGAGATGGCGTAATGGTCAAGGCACTTGCCTTCAAAACCAAAGGACCCAAGTTCAATTCCCCAGGACCCATGTAAGCCAGATGCACATGGCACATGCATCTGGAGTTCATTTGCAATGGCTGGATGCCCAGCATGCCTCCCCCCACCCGTTATAAATAAATAAAATATTTTTAAAAGCAATCTGATGGGTTCAATGTGTCCATTTAGCCAAAGAACTATGATATCTTCCCTCTAATGTCAAGTTATTTTTTCTGTTTCCATTGCTTTCTCTCTGTTTCTCATTGCTGTAAACAAATACCCCTGACCAGAAGCAATTTAATGGAAGGGTTTTTGCTTTTTTTAATTGAGAACCTTAATATGAGAACATACCCTATTCCCTTTATTCTCCTTCGTCCCTCTACACACCCTCAATCCTCTGAAGACCCTCCTCTTTCCAAGTAGTCCTTCCTGTGTTTTGTTGTCTCATTCCTTTTGTCTTCCTCCATCCTCCATTTCAAAATGTCAATGGGCTCAGAATAGTGCAGGTCTTGTGGGGGTATGAGAAACCACTATTGGGTCATGAATACACCGGTTCCCCAAAGTATTCCTTCCCACCCTGAAGGTTTTACATTCTCCCACCCACTCTTCCACATTGTTCCCGGGGCCTCAGAGGGTATAATAGGTATCTTGTTCAGCGTTGTATTCTCAACAACATCTTCTGTTCTTCTTTGATGGTTTTTGAATCTCCTCAGTGTTTAAGGGTAGGATTTAATTCACGTTAGTTTCCAGAATAGGTTTCATAGGCAGGAACAGGAAGCTACTTCCTAACATCCGCAGACAGGAAGCACCAACAGACAGGAAGCAGAAGGTAAACAGGAATTAGGTCCAGGCTACACAACTTTAAGGCCCACCCCACTGACCCACTTACTCCCGCAAGGCTCCACCTCCTGAGGGTCCACAAACTTCCCAAACAGCGCCACCAGCTGGCCACCAGTTGTTCGACTACATGAGGCTATGGGTAACATTTTACAATTCAAACAACAATATTATTTGTTTAATCTTCTTAAAAATCTCAAAGGCAGATAAAGGTCAGATAAGTGCCTAGCCAGCTTCTAGGTGGTCTAAGAGCAGTACTATAAGATACTGTCCATTGTGGAAATGGAATATTAAAGTCACTGATAGCAAGAGGCTAAGGCAGGATTTGAGCACACACCTCCAAAACATCTCTGTGGTCAACTGCAAAGGTTTGGGCTCTTCTCGGCCCTATAGCTCTCAGTTAGTCGTGGGCCCTATATTTACTACTTTTCTTATCGCTGTGACAGAATCTCTGAAAGAAACAACTTAAGGGAGGAGAGGTGTATTTTGCCTCAGTGTTTAAAAGGTTACAGTTCATCATGGTAGGGAAGACACAGCTGAGTAGCTTCATGACTATTGGGAGCAGGAGGTGATGGCTTGCTACATCTCAGTGAGATCAGGAAGCAGAGGAAACACAGAGGCATTGGAGTGCTGTGAATAGAACCAGAACTGAGCAGTTACCCATAAGGCCTACCCCAGTTGCTCTCTGTCTAGAGCTAGGCTCCATGTCTAACACCTTCTAAAACAGCACCACCAGATGGATACCAAGTGTTCAATCTCATGAACCTGTGGGAGACAGCTCACAGGCTCACCCACATTTGGAAAACTCCCCACAGGGAAAGGAGAAGTCTATACTTGTGTTTCACCTGCCAAAGCTGATCATGGGGCGGGTTGGGGGGGGGACCCAAAGTAGGTATAACCTCCCTTTTACAAGGTAAGGAAATTGGGACTAGGCAAGCCACCTTAGAGATGGTGTTATCATAGCCATTTTAGCAACCTTTCATGTACTGAGTTCTGACTCCATCGGACTGTGCTAGCCAATTGTCTTGTCTGATCTCATTTAACATTCATGTAAATTTTTTAAGTTCTTATTACTATCCTGATTTTGCCAACCTGAAATAGATCCTAGAATACTAAATAACTGTTCCAAATCAAAGACTCAGAAAATGGCAAGGGCAGAGTTTAAACCCATGCTTGTGTGATTTTAAAATCTGGGCTCTTAGCATAGAGTCTCTATTTTGATAGGACATAAGTTATAAATGGCCAAACCAGTAGTTGTGCTGCATGCTCTCACTCTAAGTGTCCATCCATTGACCCATAGTGAGTGATCACCTGTGTTCTTGCAGACAGCCTGTATCTACCATTACATAGCGCTTACTCACATATCCTTCACAGCAAACCCGTGGCCACTAACATGGATGATATTTCAATTTTCCCTCCTGTCAGAACACAGGAAGAAAATTCCTTAGGATGAACTGTGTTCCCACTATCCAGTGCACCGAGTCTGCCCCAATTATGTGGTTGGCAAGAATCTGAAAATACCATATGGAAGATGGGGGAAGGACAAAGCAAACAGTTGAGCCGTTTAGTACTATCCGGAGATAGTATTTGTCAGAATTCATTGCTCAAATTTTGCCATCCAATTGATGTTTTTAGTATTTTTGTCAGTGATAAAACTAAGGTGGGAAGGATTATTTCTGCTGAAACAGTCTAACTAATTGCCTAAGTGTGTGAGTGTGGAAGCAGTAGTTTCACTGTTATCTGGTCTATGTATTTTTGGGGGGGAGGGTTAATTTTTTATTTTGCAACATAGGCTTTCACTGTAGCCCAGGTCTGTGTATTCAGTGGTCCCACTATCTCCTTACAAAGGCCTGTGAACCAAACCTTAATATCTATTTTTGCCAAATGAGTTTTGCTCAGTAAAACAACTAGAA
Organism: Dipus sagitta; assembly: GCA_036346955.1. Classification (NCBI taxonomy): domain Eukaryota; kingdom Metazoa; phylum Chordata; class Mammalia; order Rodentia; family Dipodidae; genus Dipus; species Dipus sagitta. The sequence continues at coordinate 168,755,295 of CM070772.1, read as the reverse complement.
ATGGTGATGCTATGCTTTTCCTAGATTCTTACTGAGAGAAAAGGTTGTGAAATGAACAACTTTTTATAGGAAACACTGGTTGTTTGACAAGTCACTTAAACTCCTCAAGCCTTGGTTTATACATGTAGGTCAAGAACTAGTAACCTCCTGGAGAATTCATTCATTCATTCAACAAAGATTCACAAAGTATTGCTATCTGCCCAGTGCTAGGTGAAGTCCTAAACCATTACCTGGGTTACAGATAAAATTGGTAGTGTTCAGCACAGCTTCCAGTGCTCAGTGTACGCTTAGGTGGTGTCTGTTTTCCTGTTTTTAAATTTTTATGGGAAAAAGGGACAGGGAGAAGTTTATGCCTGTGTCTCACCTGGCAGGGCTGACTTAGGTAATAAGCACCCAAAGCAAGTATTAGTTCCCTTTTGCAAGACAAGCCAATTGGGAAAGTGATGGCAAGTGACCTTAGTGATGGACAGTGTTATCCCTAACCATTTGGGCAACCTGTCACATACTGAGTTCTAATTGCATCAGTCTGTTCTAAGCAATCATCTTATTGATCTCATTTAATATTCACAGTAATTCTTTCACCTTTGGTACTTACTACCATGCTCCACCCTGCTAGGTGAGACAGTCATGGACTTCTCCCCCTTTGTCTCTGAGGGAATCCCACATGGGAGCCTGTAATGGTTTGAATGTGAAATATGCTTCCCCCGACTACACATGGCTTAGGTGCCACAGAAAACAGCACTGTATTGTTGAAAACCCTGTCTGAGCCTTAACTCTCATTTTAGCAAGAAACTAGCCACCATAACCTCCAAAAAGCCACAAGGGCACAGGGGGCTAAGGCATGGAAGGGAGAAAAAGTAGGCACTGCCACAGAGAAGAGAAGTTTGCAGAGAGCCAGTCAATCTACAGAGGTCTTTGTGATGCAGAGGTACACGCGAGGTTGCTTGCGCACTGAGGAGAGAGACCAGTTCAGTACCAGTGTTACAAATGAGCATTTACTTGCTGATTTTAGTATTCAAACCAAATGTATTCTGAATTTTGAGGCCAGCCTGTCACGGTATATTACTACCCTGCTGATTATATGCTTAAAAAATTCAGGAGGTTGGGACAATGGAGATGGGGGAGGCAAATAATGCCGTTGGTGGACAGCTACCACCTAGACTTCTAAAGGTCATGTACTGGCCTTAAACTATATATGGCCCATCCAAAATCTCATGCTTGTTGAGGATTCTCACTAGATAAAGCAGGCAGGGCAGGGTCTGTGAATGCTGTTTATGAGTAGACCATGAAACCAGCTGTTAGACTCCAGCAGCTAGAGATGTGTGTGCAAACTGTTTCTACCACCTTCTGGCCTGGAAAACTCCAAGCCCCTGCTTTTACAGCCATAAAATGGAGCTGATAAAACCTGATTAATGAGATCATATAAATTTGAAAGAAAATCATTAATAGTTATATACTAAACCTACATCATTAATGAAACTTCCCTTCTAGATAACAGGCAAAACTTTCCAACTTCATTCATGAGTGAATCTAAACAACTGCACCTTGATAAATCACATCTTTTTCCTGTAAATGTTAGGGAAGTATGTAAGTGTGCATGTGTGTCAGACAATATTCTTTGTAAACATTTTATGATTTAAGTGATGAACCACTAAAACTGGCCTAATAGGGACATTTCATACGAAAGCTGAAATGATAAACTTAGAAATCAGAGAGGAAAACAGCATTCTAGCAAAGTATTCTTTAGGTTTGAATATTGAGTTCAGCCATATATTATTCATGTTTGGGGCCTGTGTGAATTCTGTGAGTTTTTGCAGCAATTATTTGCATACTCTGATCAAGTAACCGTGTATTCTCCACGTGGAATGAGTGAGCTAGGGGTTTCCGTCCTTGGCCTAACTCATACGAAGGAGCTAGAATAAAGTTGGAATTCTAGCAACAGTTTTAGGAGAATGCAAAAGAGGAATATGCATTACCGTTTAAACTCGAGATAAGGATGTGAAAGGCTGATGAAGTTCCGAGGAGGCCTTTCCTCAGTGCCCATCTTTCTACTTGGCTTATCTGAGGTCTTTCTTGCTGTATGTCACATGCAGGTAAAGCCTCTTGTGGAATATGTTGCTTTAATATGTGAAGTTATATGTGAAAGGTTTTGCTCAGCTCTTCCCACTCAAATATTCTACTCTCACACTGAAATAAATATATTATGAAACTTCATTTTGTAACTATAGAAACCCTGATCTCTGCTGCGTTTCAATTGGAAACACAAAAGAGCTCTCCATTAGTAAGGATTGTGCTGTTAATTACTGATCTATAAATAGCGTAGATTTCATAATCCATTAAATTTATGTAGATTCAGGAATTTTTTTCTCTTGTGCTCTTTTCTTTCCCCAAAAAGGAAAAAAAATTAAATTAAAACTGGCTACATTCAAAAAAAGTCATGTCAAAACAATCTGTCAAATATTACATTTGTTCAACAATTATTTACTGAAGATATGCTATTATACAGACATTGTACTTGCTGACATATGAGCTCGTCCCCAAGAAACATACAACCTTGTACACGCCATGTGAAAATAAATGGGGGAGAGGGAGTCAAAGAGTGATATGTACAGAGATGAAATTAAGTGCTATTGTGTCTTACAGGAAGGAAAATTAATGTCTTAACTGGAAAGACATGGGGAAAAATCAGAGAAATATTTAAATTTCTGTTCTTTGACTGCTCTTTCAAACAGACATAAGCAACATTTTATTTCCTTTGTATTGTTCAAGCTAACTTCTCTCCCCACTTCATTATCATTTCCCATCATCTGTTGCCTGGATTATGTCAACATCTTCTAAGTGGCCCCTCAGCCTTCTCTTTGTCCTCTGTTCTAGATCCTCTACTTAAAACACTAATTTTATTCTCACTTCCTCGGTTTATATCCTTTAATAAATTACCAAGATTCTACAAGGACAGAACCAAAATCCTTGAAGTGACTCAACACGTTTACATTTTTTGTAAGACAGGGTCTCATGTAGCCCAGGCTGGCCTTTAGCTCTTTTTTTTTTTTTTTAAGAAATGTGCCTATTGAAAAAGGTACATTGAGACAATGATTAGCTTTAACACGGAGCAAGATATCTTCAGAAAGAGAACATAAGATATTTTACATCATAATGTCTCAAAATGTTCTAAATACTATACCTCCTTGGATATCATAATGTCTCAAAGTGTTCTAAGTACCCTACCTCCTTGAATATGAAGGGAGATAGTCAAGATTATACCTTGCATAGGAGCCTGGGTATTGCTAGCCCAAAAATACTGCTATTTTTAATAGCAACAAGCCCTAGCACACAGACCATAAAGTCTCCAAACACCAAGATGTAACTGAGGTTGGTCTTGAACTAGTGATGTTTCTACCTCTACCTCCCAAGTGCTAGAGTTATAGGTGTGCACAGCCATACCCAGTCCTTATTACCCTCTGTAAGGAGCCCTACAACCTCACCAGCCTCACTTCATCTTGTGTAAACCCCATGCAACAGTATTCCCACATTATTCTAGTTTGCTCATGGCATTGCTGCTCCTTTTATCTGGAGTTCCCACTGACTTTCCTTCTGACAAGCTCTCACTCATCTTTCTAGTCTCAGATAAATTGGCACTTCCTTCCAAGAACTCACCTCATTGCTCTCCATCTTTCCTTTCTTCTTCTGAATGATTCAATTATGCTTTAGATTTTTAATTTTTTTTAATTTTTCTATGAGAGGGAGAGAGAGAAAATGAATTGGCGTGCCAGGGCCTCCAGCCACTGCAATCAAACTCCAGACACCTGCACCATCTTGTGCGCATCTGCATCTTTGCGTGCTTGTGTTACCTTGTGCATCTGGCTTATGTGGGATCTGGAGAGTTGAACATGAGTCTGTAGGCTTGGCAGGCAAGTACCTTAACCACTAAGCTATCTCTCTAGCCTCTGATTTAGATTTTGTCTTTACTTTGTTCCCTAGCTTCTTGGTTGCTAACATGGTAGTTACTCAAAAGATATTAAATATGGAAATGAAATTCAGGTAAGAAGATAGATCTGCAAAGATGACAGAAGGACATATTTGGTTCTTAAGGGAAACTAGATGCAGCAATGTTCTCAAGAAGAAAGGAGGAAAGGGAGGAGTAGTGTTAGTTTCCTCCTCAGGTATTGGTCTCTGTCTGGGCTGTGAATTCCTCAAATAGATTTTGATCAATTCATTTGAGCATTTAAATAACAAATGGTTTTGTTTTTCCTCTTTCATTGTTACCTCCAAATACTGTGATTCTCAGTACATGTAACACAAATGCTTCAAGGGACATACTAGAAGCTTAGAGACTTTATACCAAGACTAAAAGCAAAATATTTTAGAACGCATTTTATTTAAGTGGTAAGGATAAGAGGAAGAAGTGTTCTTTACTTAATAGGGAAGTTAATCATAAATGCCTTCTCATGTAATAGACTCTTTATTTTTTATTTCTGTTAGAGTGGAAAGAAAGGAACGTGCCCGATTGAAGACGGTGAAGTTTAATGCGAAGCCTGGAGTAATTGATTCAAAAGGGGTAGGTACAAAGTGATGGAAGCATTGAGTTTTCTCTGTTACTGTGGATTCCATGATAAAAATAATTAACATTTGGGCTTTTCATAGCCAAGAAATAATAGAGCCACTAGATAGTAGAGCACTGTTATAAATATATTGTTAAAAGTAAGAATGTCATTTCTGATAAAGGGGGCTTACTGCAAATATATTATATATACTGAGGGTAAAACTAGATGAACAGAAATGATGTATTGGTGAAAGTGATGTATTGACTATGATGAAGAATAAAACATAGTGTAGGTGTACTCATTTTTTCTTTTAATTAGTGTCCTAAAAAGTCAAATTTTGTAAGAAGTTATCTGTTCTTTAGAAAATATATTTAGTTTGATACACATTATAAAGATAAGACTATAGTCATGGAAATGTACACATAGATCATTTAAGTGAATATGTGGATTGTTGTGACAGACATAAGAAAGGATAAATTTATCAAAACATTACCAGTATTAACATATTCACTCACATGTACATCCTTTAAATAATATTTTTAATGAGATATAATTCAAATAGCATACAATTTACCCACTTAAATTTAGAGTTTTATGGTATTCCCATAATCAATTTTAGAGTATTTCATCACTCCATAAAGAGATCCTGCGTCCGTTAGCAACATTTCTCATTTCCTCCAACCTTCCATCCCCACCTAGCCTCCATCAGTAATCTACTTTGTACATCTAAAGATATGCATATAAATATTTCATACAAATATGGTTTTGTGTGACTGCTAATCCTACATTGCAGTTTGTAAGTGGCATTTACAGTGTTGCATGAATAAGCACTTCATTTCTTTTTATTGCCCCATAAAATGACAGATATTTCTGTTGTTTCCAATTTTTAGCTATTGCGGATAATGTTACTGTGAACATCTGTGTACAAATTTTTATGTGAACATAGGTTTTTATTTTCATTGACTAAAACTGCTGGTCCTCTCAGCAATGTGATAACTCCATATTTAACATGTTGAGGAACTGCCAGGCTGTTTTCCAGAGTGGTGGCCACATTTCTCATTTCCACCACAATATATGAGAGTTACAATTTCTCATTACAGTGTTTTCATGCTGTTATTGTTACTGGATTGTAGAGGCTCTTAATATATTCTGCTTTAAAATTATTTATCAGGGCTGGAGAGATGGCTTAGCAGTTAAGGCATTTGCCAGCAAAGCCAAAGGACCCACTTTCAATTTCCTAGCACCCACATAAAGCTGGATGCACAAGGTGGAGCATGCATCTGGAGTTCATTTGCAGTGGGTAGAGGCCCTGACACATCCATTCTCTTCCTCTCTCTGTCTCTCTCTTTCTCTCAAATAAATAAATAAAAGATTTATCATGGGGCTGGAGAAATGGCTTAGCAGTTAAGGCACTTGCCTACAAAGCCTAAGAACCCAGGTTCAACTCCCCAATACCTACATAAAGCCAGATACACAAGGTGGTACATGCATCTAGAATTCATTTGCAGCAACTAGAGGCCCTGATTGTACCCACTCATTCTCTCTCTTTCTCTCTCTCTCTCTTTCCCTCCCTCCCTCTATCTCTCTCATAAATATATAAAATAAAATAAATTATTTATCAGATAAATGCCTTTCAAATAGTTTTCTTTTCCATTTACTTGAATCTCTTTGTACTCTCTTGCCAGTGTTCTTTGAGATACAAAAGTTTTAAATTCAGATGAGATCCAATTTATCTATTTTTCTTTTGTTACTTGTGCTTTTTATGTCATATATAAGAAACTATTACCTAATCGAAGATCATACAGGATTACACCATATTTTCTTCTAAGAGCTTCATAGTTGTTGCTCTTATGTTTAGGTGTTTGATCTGTTGAGTTAGTTTTTGTGTCTGGAGAGTTGTAGGATTCTAATTTAATTTCTTTTTATGTAAATTATTTTCTTAACTTCATTTTTAGATTGTTCATGACAAATATATAGAAATATAATTAATATTTAATGTACATCTTATAACCTTTGTGGGCCAACTTACTAGTTTTGATAGTTTTTAGGAGCTTTCTCAATTTTTTATATAGATTATATCATCTGCAACAAGAGAAAATTTTATTTTTCTTCCTTCTGATAGGAATGATTTTATTTCCTTTCCTTGATTAATTGTCTTGGCCAGAACCTCTAATACAGTGTTGGATAAAAGTGGCAAGATCAGTTATCTTTGTTTTGCTCTTGATCTTAAGAGTTTAGTATTTTTACCATTCAGTATGATGTTGACTAAACTTTCTCAGCTTTTTAAGGATCTGGTTTTTTTTGTGAAGAACAAATACTGATATTAATGCTGTACTATAAAAGAACTAACTCTACCTTTTCACATGCTATTCTCTTTCTATTCATGTCCTTTCCTTTGCCTTTCTTCCCAAACAATCATGAACACAAAAAACTACAAGCTTTGGCTAATAGATATCTCCGTGAAAAATAAGCTGGAGAAAACTGCGTATGTCAAGATTTTTGAAAACCAAACCATAGTGTTGCCCTGTGCCTTTTACGTAGAAGTTTTGTTGGGAGACCCAGTCATTTACATTAAATTGCTTCCCCAAAAATATTTAAGTGAAGCCGGGCGTGGTGGCGCATGCCTTTAATCCCAGCACTTGGGAGGCAGAGGTAGGAGGATCACCCTGAGTTCAAGGCCGCCCTGAGACTACGTATGTAGTGAATTCCAGGTCAGCCTTGGCTAGAGTGAAACCCTACCTCAAAAAAACAAAAAAATTAAGTGAAATAGAAATTTATCTATATGTAGTATCATTCTTAAAAATGAGTGTTTCCAGGTGTGGTGGTATATGCCTTTTGTCCCAGCACTCAGGAGGCAGAGGTAGGAGGATTGCCATGAGTTCGAGGCCATCCTGAGGCTACATAGTGAATTCCAGGTCAGCCTGAGCTAGAGTGAGACCCTACCTCAAAAAAATAAATAGAGTGTCTATGATCTCATAGTATATACTGCTTTATTAAAAAAGGATAGGAGAGCTGGAGAGATGGCTTAGCGGTTAAGCACTTGCCTGTGAAGCCTAACGACCCTGGTTCGAGGCTTGATTCCCCAGGACGCACGTTAGCCAGATGCATAAGGGGGTGCACGCATCTGGAGTTCGTTTGCAGTGGCTGGAAGCCCTGGCGTGCCCATTCTCTCTTTCTCTCTCTCTCCCTCTTTCTCTGTCTGTCACTCTCAAATAAATAAATAATAAACAAAAATTTTTTTAAAAAGGATAGGAATTTTTGTTGATTCCTACTAAGAAGTAAAGAATAGATCTCCTGTTTGTTCCACATGTATCACTGAAATAAGGGAAGTTATACTGAATACCTATCACTTTTCAGCTATAGGCTTTGGACTTGTGCAGTATACAAAATACAGTATAAATTTGTGTTTTTAAAAGTTGCAGTATCAACTGTAGTCTGTCTCTTTGGTAAGGCCAAAACAGATGTGGTACCTTTTAATTGTATGAGCTAAACACCATTAGATATTTACCAGTGAAAATATAAATTCTAAGGCTAGAATGGGCTATTGAAGGAGAAGTGTAATCATCTAGGAAGTCCCAATACTGAAAGGCAGGAAGATCAGTAGCCTGTGCTCTGATTCCAGTTCATAACCAAGACACTGTTGTCCTAGGACCATATCTGACATGTCAAAATAAGTTTCATCTTTTTTATAAAATTAGTGATTGACATATTTTAACAATAGTACTTTGTTGAAAATGATTCTGAAGCCATATATAACCTCAACGCATTGAGAATTGTTCTCTGTTTTCAGTCCCCAGATTGAGTGACTTTTTTTTTCAGGTGGCTTCCATTGGTAATCTTCCATGAGATATACTCATGAATTAATTGATAATGCAACCACAAATTTTTGATATCCTATGAGAACAATACAGTGGGGAGATTTCTTATCCCAAATCAGAATGCATAGGAAGGTAAAGGCCAAGAATACACTGAAGAAAGTAGACAGCCACCAAGTATGTGAAGAATTTGGTCAGAAGCTGCCACTCACCTTGAGTTGAGAGCAATGACTACAGAAATAAGTGGTGGTTATAGAGGTTGCATTATTGGTCCTTGTGATAAGTTTATCATGAAAAGAGGAATAAAAAATATTTGAAATGAGAAAGAGAATGGGTTATCTTGAATAGTCTCACCACTAGCTGGCAGTTAGACCACACAAAAGGAGCTTGGAGTGAAAGTCATGATTATTGCCCTGAAAGAACATTGGAATCAATTAGTAGCAATGGAGCAAGCTTTGAAAAAGCTTTACTAGTAGAATGTACAAGAGCTAGGAGAAATCAGATTAATGAGTACAGGAATGACCAGAGAGCACTTCGTAGAAGAACTTGGACATCAATTGGCCCATTGGTACTTGAGTTATTTTTCTAGAACCTTGAGTGCCATAAAATACCAGGCATTGTGTTGGGCATCTTTTGAAGCAGCAAACAAATTAAAAAGACAGGACCTGTCATCTCAGTGATTTCTCAAACACAATATAGGCAGACAAAGTGTAACAATACAACATCACGGATGATAAATTTAGCAAATTAACAGTTTTCACTGGGGATGAATAAACACATGTTCCTCATAGTGTATTTACTCGTCAAGTTACTGACAAGGAAACTGCTGGTCTATGGGATGGCACTGAGAATAAATCTTATGCCCTTGATGAATTCTTATGCCAAACATTTCTCAATAGATGTCTCTATTGGGTCAAAAAGTACTTCTGTTAAAAACACCAAGTTATGGGCTGGAGAAATGGCTTTAGCAGTTAAGGTGCCCACATGCTAAGCCTAAGGACCCAGGTTCAATTCCCCAGTACCCATGTAAGCCAGATGCACATGTGTCTGGAGTTCATTTGCAGTGGCTAGGGGCCCTGGTATGTGCTGTGTGCGCATTCTCTCTCTCTCTCTTTCTTTCTCTGTCTCTGTCTCTTTTTCTCTCTTAAAATAAAATAAAACAACAAATTAATCTGCATATACATAAATATACACCTGATATTTAGTATTATATATAATATATATGTATAAATATGGATAATAATATTATGTATAACTGGAAAAAATTTATATACTACACATGCATACATACATACACATATGTGCACAGTCCATATTTTATGTTTTAATTTTTATAGTTCTTTTCTGTTCCCTGAGCTAATTATATTTTTCAAACCTTTTTTTATATTGTATATATTGACACTTGAATATGTTTGGTCAAGTTCATGCACAGAGAAAATATGAAGTACAAAAATGGTGAAATTTGAAAAAAAGATGTTTGAAATTCAATGTCATTTTGATGGCCTCGGTGAGCTGAAGCTTTGATATAATTCAAGTTGGGAATAGTCTGCTGAAGTGAAGTAGCAGAAATTCACTAGCCCAATGTTTTGTTTTGTTTGTTTTTAAGATTTTCAGTATAACAGATATGCGTTGAAGCTATATTAAGAGCCAGGTAATGATTTAGGCAATGGAAATATATCATGAATAAGTCATGGCTCCAGCTTCTGGGAATCAACAAATGTTCTATAGACACAAAAGTATTTGTGTATAACAAATAAAATCTGGTAAGCATTGAGGGAAGGGTGAGTCCAGGATACTACTTGAACTCTAGCCATCAATGCTTAAGCCTCTCAGAGTTCTAAGGAAAGTTCTTAGGAGCGAAAAAAGTGTCCAACATGATTCTTAGAGAATCAGTGAAATCTACCAGTGTTCAAAAGAAATGGAGAACACTGTAGGTGGGCATGATAGCACATAAGGCAGGGTGAAGCCCTATGTGCCTCTGGAAGCTAAAATATTATTTCAGCACAAAAATCTAAGTACAGATATGGAGAGATGGATGGCTTAGCAGTTAAGGCCCTTTGTGAAGCCTAAGGACCCAAGTCCAATTCTCCAGTACCACATAAGCCAGATGCCCAAGATGGTGCATGCATCTGGAGTTCATTTGTAGTAGCTGGAGGCCCTGGTATTATCATTCTCATTCATTATCTTCTCTCTCTCTCTCTCTCCCTCTCCCTTTCCCTCCCTCCCTCCCTCTCTGCCTCTCTCCCTCCCTCCTTCCCTCCATGCTTTCCTCCTCTCCCCACCCCCAATAAATAATGTTTTAAGCCTGAATACAAAGGCTCAAATGTCAAGAGATAAGGCAAGGGGGATGTCATGAACCAAGTGATGAAGGGCCTTGGTCTTGAGGACCAGGGAAGGCCTTTGGAAGAGTTTTATAGAGGCTACAGTTTTAGTGGATCACCACAGCAATGGTTAATAAATTTCCCAAAGGAGATAGCCTTAGACAATGGGAATCCATGTCAGTAATACAGGTAATGCATGAAGACCTGATTTAGAACCACAGAGAGGCTATGGAGATAGTGAAAAAAAATCAGAAAATATTTAGCTGTGTGTTAGGGAATGGTGTGGCCTGTCACACCCATCCATATCAAAATTATCTGAGCCTTTTATTAGATATGGGATGCCCATATTAGATATGGGATTCAATACCAGGCCTGTGAAATCAGAGTCTCTGAGGGTTAGAATGTATATTTTAACAAGCTCCCCAGAGATTCCATTAAGCACACCAATATGTAAGACACAGACATAGTGGAAATGTTTGATTTCAAAGTTACCAACATATTTCAGCTTTCTTATTTCTAAGCCTCAACTACCATATATGTAAAAATAGGAATTCTATTTAAATATGTGTGTGTACATATATATACATACATATAAAGTTCCTAGAAGTATTCATCTATCCCTTTCCCACCCATACACACATATCTCACAGTCCCCTAATAGGGTTAGAACCAGCTTCTCAGCAACACTCTGTTCTAAAGACTCTAAGTCTCCTCATCCACTGACGGAGAAGAAGACACAGTGGCTCAATCTTTGCCCTCACTCCCTTGCATAAGAGCTGTTTCTGATCATGTGCTTGCCTACTCTGGCTAGGGAGAGAACTTGTGACATGCTGACTCTTGTAGGCAGAGGGGTGGAGCCAAGCAACAGGAATGAGCTCAGGTCCCCAGTCCCCACCCCTGAACCCGCAAATCTGACATATTTCTGAGTTCTATGCCATATTGTCCAGCTACATTGGAAAAATTCTACACCACTCTTGAGTAGTTACTTATTGTGCTGGAAAACTACTGCATTCTAGTTATTCTCGACTTCCACAGAGTTCTTTGTTTTGTACAGTCTGTCTCTCTCTCTCCATCTGTCCTTCTCTCCTCTCTCTCTCTGTCTCTGTCTCTCTCTCTCTCTCTTTCTCTCTGCTGGCCATCAAGCCCAGCACCTTTGCTTATAAGCATACACAGTACCATGGGACTGTACTCCCAACTCCTTCTCCAGATAATTTTTATAATTATTTGCTACTTCAATAACCCTGATTAACTAGGATTAATGTGTCCATTTCACAGATAAAAAAAATTAAAGTTTGGAAAGAACTTACCCAAGTCCCAGGGCTGGTAAGCTGCAGATACAGTAACATGATTCTTGTCTGTGCAAAATGGAATAATTGATTATTTAAAGCATTCTCAGGGATGAACTAATTCTAGATGTTATTAGCTAATTCTATGCACTTAATTAGTGATGCCAGGATTAAAGTAATATAAATAGAGTAATTTATGAATAACAAGTATAGTCTCATCAGATGAGAGCATGAACCTCTTAATTGAGAAGGTTATTATTCATAAAATTTGGCTCATGTCTGCTGTGGGAGTTATTCATGCATAACTTCTGATTCACTATCAAACTTCCCCTAACATGACTTGTGGTAAAAGCCCTGGAGTCATACTATGGAGCTTGTGGGTTTCACTTGGCCAAAACCTTAATTATCTGGGAGCTTAAACATCACTACTAAGAGATAAAGATACAGATGATGTGGCCATCCAGTCATCCAGCTTCCTCAGCACAGTCATTACAGAAAAGATCCCAGCAAGCGAAAAGCATATGGTTCTTGCCTCGTTTTGACTTTGTACTTGTTTTTATGTGAATAGAATGTCTTGTTTATGACAGATTATGTAATGTCTGAAAAGAATTTCAACAATAACTTCCAGTAGGCTCCTAATTAGGGGGAGATGATCTGATATTGAGCTATTCTAAATCATTGCAATTGACCAATAATTACTGAGTTAAATGTGGAAAAAAAAGGAGGTAGTATATTGGCAGAAAAAAAAATTTGTGCTTTGTACTTTAGAAGGCGTAGTCCATGTATTTTTTTTTTTTTTTTGCTATAGACTATGAATGGAAAGCTGAACAATTTATTGTTGCCTTTTGAGAGATGGTCTCTTGATCTGAGTGTAACTGTCTTTCATGTCAGTAAGTCTTCTCTGTATAAGATACTGCTGTGAGCACTGGAAAAAGCCCACTTCTGCCATCCCAGAACTTACCTTAAAGCTCATGGACTTTTGCTGAGAATAGAGGGTAGGTAGCTGGGAATGACTGGAGGAGCAGAAGCAACTGGAGCACTCAATGGATTCAAATAACTCAGGAATAATAACACAGGGATTGAAGGGAGACCACAGGTGGCCATATCATTGAATAGACCATTAAACATTTCATCTGTGAGCATATGATAGTGAAGAAAGTAGTAAAAAGTGAACTATGTGGGCTGGAGAGATTGCTTAGCAGTTAAGGTGCCTTGCCTGCAAAACCAAAGGACCCAGGTTCGATTCCCCAGGACCCACATAAGCCAGGTGCACAAGGTGACACATGTGTCCAGAGTTTGATTGCAGTGGCTGGGTGCCCTGGAGTGTCCCTTCTCTCTCCCTTTCTCTGCCTCTTCTTTGCTCACTTGTCTCTCTCTTTCCTAAACAAATAAAAATAAAATATTTTAAAGTGAACTATGCAAAGTAATTGTGCCCACTAGGATAATGGCAAAAGGTCAGTGAGGTAGAAAAAGTCCATATTAGAACTTAAAATGGTGTGTGCACTTCAAGGCCTGCCCTCAAATGGTGTCTCCCTAATACCCCAGCACAATACTATTGCCTTGCCTGCCAACTGATATCTCTGGCACTAGGTATTTTTTGTGTGCTGTTAAGACAGCATGAGCTAAACTGGGCATGGTGGCGCACGCCTTTAATCCCAGCGCTCGGAAGGCAGAGGTAGGAGGATTGCCGTGAGTTCGTGGCCACCCTGAGACTCCATATTGAATTCCCGGTCAGCCTGGGCTAGAGTGAGACCCTACCTCAAAAAAAAAAAAAAAAAAAAAAAAACAGACAGCATGAGCTTATGCGTGATACTGAAATAACCACTGATGAAAGGTGAATACCAACCCAGGGCAGAGTAAATATAATTTTCACTAAAAGAAACTTTTTTCAAGGGCTGGTGAAATGGCTTAGCAGTTAAGGCATTTGCCTACAAAGCCTAAGGACCATGGTTCAATTCCCCAAGGCCCATATAAGCCAGATGCCCAAGGGGACACATGCATCTGGAGTTCATTTGCAATGGCTAAAGGCCCTGGCATGCCCATTCTCTTTCTCTCTATCTGCCTCTTTCTCTCTCTCCCTCTCTCTCAAATAGATAAATAAAATATTTTTTTAAGAGAAGAAACTTTTTCAGGCTGGTGAAATGGCTTAGAGGTTAAGGCACTTGCCTGCGAAGCCTAAGGACCCTGGTTCAATTCCCTGGGACCCACGTAAGCCAGATGCACAAGGGGGCACATGCATTTGGAGTTCGTTTGCAGTGGCTGGAGGCCCTGGTGTGCCCATTCTCTCTTTCTATCTGCCTCTCTCTCCCAAATAAATAAAAAGCTTAAAAAAATAAACTTTGTCTAGATTGAAATCAATGTTAGACTGGCAATTCCTTATCCTTAGAGAATTTCTTTATAGATCCTAGGAAATCAACACTGTACTTTGCAGAGTACTTTGATACAGTCTCCATTTCACAAATGAGAAGGCAGAGTCAGAGGAAATAAGTGGCATGTCTATATTTTCATGTCCAGGTACTGCTGGGCACTTGAGCAAGTAAGCATTTGATATACATTTTGTTTATGTAACAGTTTGAAGAAAGCAAATATGCCTGAGCCTTTTCCCCTGCTCTTGGCAAACATCAGATGGTCTTGGGGAGGTTTAGATTTCATTTGAAGTTGGCACACTCAATATTTGATCTGTTCCTCTCATGCGGTCAATAAACCTAGACCTCAACTATGCCACTGGCCATGCCATCCAAAGTAGGCTAAGCTCGCTTCATTAAGATGTGAGCTATACTAACCCACGGAGTTATAATATTGAATCTAATTAAAATTATACTTTTCTAAAACTGGCCATGCATAGCTTAATCTTAATTTTCTGTGTATCTACCCCATGATAATTCAATAAGCCCCATAGATCTAATGCCAAAGGCAAGGACATAAAACTGCAAAATTTGCATCCTGGCTCAGAATTATAATTTATCCTTTTCTGTGTTCTTGAGGTACTTTTAGGGGAAGAACAGTAAAAGTAACTGTTCCTGTTCACCTGGGTGGTTGTGACACAGGTAGCAATGGGAGGCATCCTTTCATGCTGGCTGCAAGGACCATGCAAGGTAGTTTCCATTCATGCACAGACTTGGGAAGTTTGGGTGACAACCACATGTGAGAGCTTCCAGTTTATTACAAGCCCTGTCACCGCATGTTGCAGCCCTCCACATTGGAAAGAAGCAAAGAACTTGCAGAGATGCCAGTTGCCTTTCAGGTTTTGACAACTGTGTGAATATTTGTAAAGCTATTTCACCCTCTTTTTTCTGAATGTGAATGATACTTTTTTTTTTTCCTGGAAGGCTCAATGAAGCCCTTTTGTTGTCTATAACTGGCTTGTGTTAAATTGCCCTGAAGAATTGGGGGCATTAGTTCAATGGGTAGAACAAACCCAGGCTCTTCATTTCATGGGGAATACTTTCCAAGGAGTGGGCATTCAATGGATTGAAATACTAGGAGCATAAGCCCAAACTGCAACTGGGAGAACCGGGTATGTGGTTGCATGCCTTTAATCCCAGCACTCAGGAGGCAGAAGGTAGGAGGATCTCTGTGAGTTCGAGGCCAGCCTGAGATTACAAAGTGAATTCTAGGTCATCCTGGGCAGGAGTGAGACCCTACCTCAAAAAAAAAAATTTAAAAATTGCAATTGGGAGGGAAAATACACAAAGCTGGGCTGGAGAATTGGCTTATCAGTTAAGTCACTGGCCTGCAAAGCCTAAGGACCAAGGTTCAATTCCCTAGTACCCATGTAAGCCAGATACACAAGATGGCACATGCATCTGAGTTCCTTTGCAATGGCCAGAGGCCCTGATATGCCCATTCTCTCTCTTTCTCATGAATAAATATTTTATTTTAAAAATACACATAGGTATAATTGCTTCTTAGTGGGATAATTGCTTTGTTAGAGGGAAAGTACTCCCTACCCCCAAGCCCAGCTGACCCCCAAAATCTCTCTGAGCTCTTTTCAGAAAATAAGCAAAGTTCACATTGGGTCAACAAAGGATTCAACTTGGATTAGCATTTCTAAAATACGATAACAATATAACTGACATTTATCAAAGACTTGTAGGCCAAGCATTTTGCTAACTATAAGGATTTCTCTTTTTAAATTTTCACAACAATCCCATGAGATGGGAACTACATAAGGGCCTCTCTAGCCCTTTCTTAAAGTTTTTGTATTTATTTATTTATTTGAGAGAGAAAAATAGGCAGGTAGAGAGAGAGAATGGGCATATCAGGGTCAGGGCCTCCACTCACTGCAAACAAACTCTTGATGCATGCAACCCTGTGTGCATCTGGCTTACATGGGTCCTGGGAAATCTAACCTGGGTCCTTGGGTTTGCAGGCAAGTGCCTTAACTGCTAAGCCATCTCTCCAACCCCTAGCCCTTTTTAAGAAAAAAAATTCTAGTGTGTGTGTGTGTGTGTGTGTGTGTGTGTGTATGCACACGCACATATCAGAGCCTTTTTACTGCTGCAAATAAACTCTAGATGCATGCACCACTTCTTGCATCTGGCTTTACATCGATACTAGAGAAATGAACCTGGGCCACCAGGCTTTGCAAGGAACCACATTTAACAACTAAGCCATGTCCCCATACTTACAGACAATAAACCATGATAATTCCCTCCCCTGCCCAACTTTCCCCTTCACAAATCCACACTCCATCATATCCCCTCCCTCTCTCCATTAGTCTCTCTTTTATTTTGATGTCAACATCTTTTCCTCCTATTATGAGAGTCATGTGAAAGCATTGCTAGGCACTGCAAGGTCATGGATATTGAGGCCAATTTCTGTCTAGTCAATTGCATTGTCAGCAGTCCTACCCTTCCTTTAGCTCTTATATTCTTTCCGCCCCCTCTTCTGCATTGGACCCTGAGCCTTGGAAGGTGTGATTAGAGATGTTTTAGTGCTGAACATTCCTCTGTTACATCTTCTCAGCACTGTGGTGCCTTTTAGGCCAAGGACCTATCTTAATCAAAATTATCATCCTTCTAGACAGCCCACTGAACCTTAGTGATGTTACCTAAAGACATATTAACATAAAAGTGGCTTATAGCTCTTATCTATAAAGTTAGATAATTTTATAAAATAAGTATTCTATATGTGTAACATATTACAAAATAATTCAAAAACACACATGTTGAGTGACATTGTAGTGATTTTAGGTCTTCATCCATATCACCTCTGTGGTGGCTACTGCATGGGAGTCTCTTTGGAGTCAGGCCTGCCAGTGTTGGGGAGATTCAGTACTCATACATCTAGTTGGCTACAGTGCACAGAGAGAACCACTGAGAAGGTCACTGCTAGGCCACATTATTTTACCCAGCTCCTAACACAGAGACTGGCAGGCTAGAGTCACTGAAGAAATATTTACAGACCTCAGTCATCAAACATCAGACCCCTGGGTAGCCACTGGCATTGCCCTGTGGTTAGGACCTGTTCTGAACCCCGCCCCCCCTTGACATCCTCCCACCTCACTGCATGGTGATCAGCTGGGTCTTGGCCCTGTCACCAGATGTCTGCCTAGAGCAGCCCCCACCCACACTGAGCTTGCTATTTTAAATCTACTGTGGGTGGAGAAGTCTCAGAAATAAGCTCTTACCCATTTATCTTTAATTCTCATTCTCATTATTTACAGCTGCATGTCACACGATAGTAAGTAGAAGCTCGTGCCTAGACTTTGATGGATAATTTTTGTGACTTTCTCTGTCAGCTGCAAAATTCTCCTTCAAGATTTATAATCCAAGCTACTGATTAAAAATGATAAAAGGATAGATGCTGAGCTCTGAAAAAAAATCGGTAGTGCTCCTCATTAATTGCCGCCTTCTTTCACAGGAGTAAACATGTCGTGGAGCCATTTGTAACTGATGGCCTTTCACATACCTGCCCTTTGAGTGTCCTTCCCACAGTTCCTCTGAGCCCCACTCCTTTCCAGATCCCACACCCCATCCACACAGCTTCTCAGAATCCCTGCTTCCCATGGAATGGGGGAAGGATGGAGGCTGTTGCATGAATTCTTTTCTGGGCAAAACTGATGATCGTTTGCACCCCCAAGCAAGGAAGCCCGTATAAACTAAAAGCCAATCCCACCAGAGTTTACCTCAGTGAACCAGCTGGGCTTTCTGACCAAGCATGGGTGAGGGGTTATTCACAGCAATGTGGAGACCCCAAAGCAGCCTCATCGAAAGATCATCCCATTGTGGACAATAACCTCCCCATGACTGGATAGGTGGTACTCTCTGCTCCTCGATCTGCCACCCCATCCATCTCAACCTACACATGGGCCACCAGACCTCATACATCTTTGAAGACAGCTGGCACAAAATTTTCCTGGGATCTAAGGCAAGGCTCCAGCTCTTTCCCTGCCCTTCTCCTGCTATGAAGAAATGTCAATAGGCCCACTACAGAGACTATCTCATGTGCTTGTCACACACGACCATGTCACAAAACAGAGGCCTGGGGGTGACTTTGCACACCCCCACTGGGCTAGCCTGACCTCGGCTTTGCTACTGACAAGTTCCCCCAGTTAGACTTTACTTGACACCTAAGCGTACTTCAGAGCCCCCTCCAGCATCACTGCGTCCTTCCTTGGCACTTATAATCTGTAGTACACACCTATACACCTCCAGCACTGCAATTAGCACACTGGGAGCACCTCACTTGGTGTTCTAGATACTTGCTGTGGCTCTCCCCACTTCCACCCCTGGTGCTCAGGACAGAACTCAGGGCCTTGTTCTTGCAAGGCAAGCACGCCTACACTGAGCTGAATCCCCAACTCCATACTATAGCTGCTTTTTATGTATAAAGTAATGGGTTTCATCGCAACATTTCCAGACATGAATATAGCACACTTTTGATTATACTCAGCCCTTTTATTTCCCCTTCCTGTCCCCCTTTCCTATCCTTGGAAAAAGCCTTCCTTTTATGCTAATGTCTTTTATTTATTTTCACCCAAATCCATCATATAAAACAACTCCCAGCCAGGCCTGGTGGCACACGCCTTTAATCCCAGCACTTGGAAGGAGGATCGCCATGAGTTTAAGGCCACCCTGAGACTACATAGTGAATTTCAGGTCAGCCTGAGCTAGAGTGAAATCCTACCTCAAAAAACCAAAAGAAAAAAAAAAAAAAAAAAAAACTTCCATCCCATTCATCAAGAATTGACCTAAGAAAAGGTGAGATTGTTACTCTTCCTTTTCTAGTTTACACTGTGTGCTTTTTGCTATTGGAAGCCTGATTATGAATAACACTTGAGAAAACCAATGAACAAGAACCACAGTAAAGCAGCTGCCAGCTATGGAGTGCATGCCCCGGCAGAGCCCCGCTTGATGGTATTGAACACTGCAGTAGTACAGGATGGAGCCACAAGCAGACCATGTCTCTGGAATCCTTAAGTAGTGGGCATGGCTGTTACTGGCTCATTTCACTTAGCATAATGATCTGCAGTTCCACCCATTTTCCTGCAAGTGAAAGGGTTCCATTCTTCTTTCTGGCTGAATAAACTCCACGATGTGTACAGACCACATTTGCTTTATCCATCCAAATGCAGTAGTTTCTACTAGGATGTGCGTACTTCACATGAGGTGAGACATGACGGCAAGTAGAGAGCGATAATACCATTTACTAGAAACTGTTTCCCAGGCAGGGTGCTATGTACTTCAAGTACACTTTATTTCTATTTTAATTTTATAGTTGGCATACAGAGACTTAAGTTTCATTCATCCTGGCATTTTCAAAAATGAGTGGTTTTGTTGACCCTTGCCCCCCTCCTGTCCATAACCCAATTTCACCTTCACCTTCCAGCCTACAATACAAGTATGCTCTCCCACAAGCGGAAGGCAATTGTTGTATGAATGCTATGACCACACACTATGGGGAGAAAACGTCAGTTCCCAAGCATAAGCAGCATTGGAAGGAAGCAATAGTATGTTCTCTCAGGCTTTAAAATGGCATTTGGTTTCCAGTGATGGTTACTGCCTACTGCAAAAATGAAAATAAACCTGTTGAGCTTGAAACAGGCATGAACTGGAAAGGAAGTGTGTGTGAGTGAGTGAGAGGGGAGTTGTTCTCAAAAAGCAATATTGAAGCTTTTTAAAGTATTTCATTCTCATGATATTTCTGTGCACATTTTCAATGCTCTTATCTCTACAGTCTACAATTTTAGAGGAATTTAAATCTTAGCAGGGTGAGAATCTATTCTGTTATCTGCTACTCTTGAAAATTTAGCCAGCTGTACTGGAAGTTCTTACCTCCCAAGTTTAGAAAGCAGTATTTGGTTTTTGTCTTATTTAAAAAAAATGAACTATTAAAGAAGCTTTTGGATGACTGACATACTCTTTCAATGTAAGTGTGAGCCACTCCTGACTGGCCATTTGAGCAAATGGTATGGGAGATGCATCTCAAAGGAAATGTTTAGATGAAAGACACACTTGCTAGATCAAAGAACCCAAGGCAGAAACCAAGAGGTCAACATTCTCCTCCCACCTCTTAACTCACTTGTCACAGTTGAACTGACTGAACACCTAGTGAGAGTCCTAATAACTGTGACTCACTGTGCTGACACAGGGCTACTGGCTAAGGGCCAGAAGTCTCAGTAGTAGATGGAATTTGCCTCTATTTTTAAGTGCCCCTTGTTTTCCTTCAAGCAAGGAAATAAGAGTTAATTCAATCAGACTCAGCATTATAAAAACTACTTTTATTATTGTATTTTACTTATTGGCTGGTCTCCAGTCACTCCTGGGTCACAAAGAATATGATGGGTCTAGAGGTGACATTAGATGTCTAGAGGTGACATTAGATGGAGAAAGACAAGAAGCAACTGTCACCAGAAAAGGAGTCATCAAAGATCCTAATGGTGAAGCTGGGCACCTCTCCCCACTGCCTGCAGGAGGGAGGAGAGGCTAGAAGAAGAAACATCCTCACAAGCATAGACTGGAAATACTATAAAAGACCTTCAAAGTCATCTCACCCAACTTCCTGTTTGACAGAGGATGAAGCTGAAATGTAGGGAGAAAAGTGACTTCCTACCCTATGATAGGTACAGGGATGAAGAACAGGACCAGGAGTCTCTCATCTGAGCACCTGCAGCCTTTATAACCTGACATTTGCCTTTTGCTTCCTGTTAGACAGTAAGCCCAAGCAGAGCCTCTTTCCTGACTTAGTCCTGGCTGTATTCTAGCCCCTAGTGTGAGCATCTGCATATGGGTGCTTCAGAAATAATTGCTGATTGAAGAGATAAACCTTAACTATTTTCTCAACTTTTACTTTTTGCTTGCCTACACACTCTATACTTGATCTTGCATTCTCTATCTCCCTTTAGTTCTTGGCACATATTGTCACATTGTATTATTAACTTAGGGATTTCTGTCACAGATTCTGAGGTCTTTTAGAGTTTTTGTAGCTCTAATTCCTAGCACAGTTCTTGCAAGGTGAGTTAAACTTAAAAGTGGCTTATCAGATAGCATTGAACACAGGAAAAAATTGAAAATCCTGCCAGTTTAAGTTGATATAACTCAATGAATGGATTTGACTAAGTCTTTTCTTCATACTATTATAGATTCCCTGCTATCCTCATGTGGGGGTAGGGGGGGTCATAGCACCTTTAGGGTATGTAGTTAATACTGGCCTGAGAGAGTAGCAAGGAAAAGAAAGGGAACAAAGAAGTGAAAATGAGAGGTAATATGCTCCCTGTGAATGAGCACACTATGAGACTCACAGATAATGTTCCATTCTTAGGGACTAAATCATCCTGCTTGAGCTACTTGAAAATGATAAAGCAAGAGAGATTAGGTTTGATAAGTCTTAAATATCATAGAAAATAATTTCCCTGGAGAAGTTGTTAACAGGGTTATTGCTGGTGTCTGCTATGAGCAGTGGAATACATACTTGGAATTTTTACCAAGGTCACAGAAAAGGCAGGGTCTTATAGAAGGTGAGAGCTTACTGTGAACCCAACTACCTGATATGGAAGGTGGCTTATGACTCCAAGATGTATCAACCATTGCGCAAGTGACTAAACCTTTCTCTGTGTCAGTAGCCTTGGTTTCACGTCTTTAGGCTTCATTATGAAATGTGAATGTAATCAATGTGTAGCCAGTTAACAAGAGTTGATATGTGCAATGCATTTAGAATGATTCATCTATAAAAGGCATTCTGAGGGCTGGAGAGATTGCTTAGTGGTTAAGGCACTTACCCGAGAAGCCTAAGGACCCAGGTTCAATTACCCAGAACCCACATTAAGCCAGATGCACAAGGTGACGCATGTGTCTGGAGTTCATTTGCAATTGCTAGAGGCCCTGGCACACCCAGTCTCAGTCTCTCTCTCTCTCTCTTTCTCCCCGTCTCCCAAATAAATAAAATCTTTTTAAAAATAAATAAAAGGCATTTTGAGAAGTACCTGCCAAATGAGTGAGCATCTACTAAATGCTAGTAATGAATACCATGAATGCTGGCAAGTATTTATCTGTGTTGTCTTATATATTATTTTGGGTCACAGAGAGTTCAAAAGAAAATTTTAAGGCAAGACTCTGGTCCTGACAGAGTTAAGCTGAAGATGAAATATGGAGCTAGCATCAATGGAACACTGTTCAAGCCTAAAGTTCCAAACTAGATGACTGTGGGAAATGAGAGTGGAGACAACCGGATTCAGTCAGCGAAGGGGTCTCATCTGGGCATGGACTGCATCAGTGTGCCAAGGCTCATTAAAACCAAACTGACTGTATTTGCTGAATATAAAACTGACTAATAAAGAAAAAAAAACTAAAAAAAACCACGACTTTATTGGCTATCTTGTCAGGTTCAGGATCACAGGAATAAAAACTATCTTCCTCAATTATCAATGCATTTGGAGATTGTTAAAACAAAAATATTTTTAAAATTTTACCTGGAATGATATTTCAGAATTTTAGAATGGATGAAGATTTTTTAAAAAGTCCTTAGAATCTGGGTTTGATTGCCCAGATCCCATGTAAAGCCAGATGCACAAAGTAGCACATGCATCTAGAGTCTGTTTGCAATGGTTGGAGGCCCTGGCATGGCCATTCTGTCTGTCTGTCTGTCTCTCTTCTATCTCCCTACGCTTGCAAATAAATAAATAAAAGTATTTTTTAAGCTGTTTTAGAATTAGAGCTTTACTAGGAGAGTTATAGCCCCATGCCACAGATTGGCCCAGCGTGTGGGATTTGAAACTGGTCAGAGGCCTTGGGGAAGGAGGAGAAAGAAGAAGAGAGAAGAGAGAGAATATGAGTGTCAAGGTGGTGTCTTTTTATGAGTTTATGGGGCAGATAGTTCCATACCACGTGATTCAGCCTACATGCTAGGAGTGCTAGGAAGGCAAAAAAAAAAAAAAAGTCCTTAGAGATCAGCTGGTCTCTGCACATAATTTATAGATAAATAGACCCAAAGTTAGAGGTAACTAGCACAAGTCACACTGGAAACCCGGCTCTCCTCATTCTCAATCTCCTCAAGTCTGAATCTTGCTCTCAGTGGACCTGAATTGGCTTCTCTGGCTCCTGAAAGCCACCATCCTCACCCAGCACTGATCAGCCGGCTGGATTCCCATGGATGTCCCTGAAGTTTTTCCTGCCAGCTCTTATGGCTGTTACCTGCTGTGGCCAGTTGGATGCTGAAAGCCACAGCAGGCTTAGTCCTAGTCTAGTCCTTGACAAGAACCTTTGAATTATAGAAGATAGCAGTAAAGTGCAAAATGGGGGAAAATAACATAGAAACCAAGAATTGGCCCACTTTCCTATCTAACATATACAGGAAAATATGGGAAGTTAAGAATAATTCCAGTGTGTCTCAATGATAAGAATATTTTTTTAAAATAAGGGAAGTAGAGCTGGAGAGAGGACTTAGCAGTTAAGTCACTTGCCTGTGAAGCCTAAGAACCCAGGTTCAATTCCCCTGTACCCAAGTAAGCCAGATGCACAAGGTGACAGCATGTGTCTGAAGTTCATTTGCAGTGGCTGGAGCCCTGGCATACCTACTTACTTTCTCTCTCTCTCTCTCTCTCTCTCTCTGCCTTTCTCTCTCAAAAAATTTTTTTTTAATTTCTTGAAAATAGGGAAAGTGAAAAGTGGATAGTTTTGAGTTTTTCTTAATTTTGTTTTGTTCTTAGAGCCTCTGGGTTGTTGTGTATGCCACAGTGGTTGAGCACGTAATGGTAAAATGCTAGATAACTTTAGTCAAAGCATTCAGAGTCACAAACTCTGAGAAATGCTGTGTAAATTGGCAAAGCGTTCATCAGCATATATTACTAAATGTTTTGGTCTTACTCTAGTCCTGATTGTGAATCTGTAAATGAAGACCAATGGTTAAGGGCTCAGCAGAAGTTCTGGCACATAGTGCAAAATAGTAATCAACAAATAAATTTTGTAATAAAAGGTATAATGATTATAAATATATTGATAACTTTTATAGTAGATTTATAAAGAAACGAATGAGTTTCTTGCTGACAGTAGTACAAAAGAAATCCTATCTGCTTCAATAAATTTGAAGTTCATTGAATTTTTTTTCCCCAAAACTAAACCTATGACCTAGTAACCACACAAAGTTTGTAGTGTGTAAGGCAGAAGGGACCACAGGAAATAGCTGTGGTAAATGGCACAGTGCAACAGCCACATCTTTGATGTGTGGTTCTCTTGTATTCCTCTCATATTCACCATCTGAGGTTGCATCCACTTGGAATTGTAACAAGTAAACCCCTACTAAACTGAGGTTGCCAAAGCAACCACTATGTCCAGAATAACAGCACCCCCCCCACACACACACACACACCAGCCTTCCTCTCCCACCAATAGTAAAAATACCACACCAGGAACAATTTTTAAAGGCTCTCTTAAGTCATTTCATTTTAAGTCAGCAGTAATGATGGAGACACCGACACCTCCCTTGTCGGCTGATTAGAACAACGCAGGCACCATGCTCAGAAATGTTGCTCCATCACTTACTCCGATATGTCTATGGATTGGATGTCCTGGATTACAAATACATTGTTTTCTTACATTTTATTATTGTCCCATTTTAAAGGCTTTTGAAGTTTATGCTTTTGTGACAAGTGATTGATTTTTAAAAAGTTGGCCCTCAAGCAGGGAATTGGATAGTGAAGAGAAGGGACTTAATTTCCCCACTGTACGATTTATCCTGGCTCTGTTATTAAGTGCCTGACTAAATCTTGCCCTTGGCTAACAGATTTAAAAATGTTACCTCATAAATGCCTTACATTATAATGAGGTAATTAGGAGAACATGGGGGTGTGAAAGGGAAAATAAGCAATCAGGATCCATCAGTGGACCAGTTATGAACTTCGAATAAGTGGTTGCTGGCAGAAAAGTCAATTAGTATAGACCACTTGAAAGCAATCTGGACATATGTCAAATTTCCTATCTATAATTTTAATTCAATAATTCAACTGCTCAGAATCTGTTCCAGGAAAATAATTTTAAATGTAGTGTTACATTCATTGTACTAGAGTACCTAAAATGGAAAATAACAAAAGTGTCTAAAAATATAGCATTGTTTAAGCCAGATGTGATGAATTACTATATTGTTGTTATTTCTTTCTTTAAAATTATTTTTGTTTATTTTTATTTATTTATTATTTGAGAGCAACAGAGAGAGAGAGAGAGAGAGAGAGAGAGAGAGAATGGGCGCGCCAAGGCTTCCAGCCACCGTAAATGAACTCCAGATGTGTGTGCCCACTTGTGCACCTGGCTAACGTGGGTCCTGGGGAATCGAGCCTTGAACTGGGGTCTTTAGGCTTCACAGGCAAGCGCTTAACCACTAAGCCATCTCTCCAGCCCTATTGTCATTATTTTTTAAAGTTATTTTTATAGTTTTTTTAATTTATTTGTGACAGAGACAGAGAAAGAGAAAGAGAAAATGGGTACTCCAGTGCCTTTATCCACTGCAAATGAACTCCAGATGCATGTGCCACCATGTACATCTGGCCTATGTGGTTTCTGGGGAATCGAACCTGGGTCCTTAGGCTTCTCAGGCAAATGCCTTAACTGCTAAGCCATCTCTGCAGCCCTGGCGTCATTACTTTTGTAGGATATATTGGATTGTAGTCATCTGTCGTCGTGATATTTCCATCTACTTTTGGCATCTGGGTAATAGTAGACTCAGAGTATGTTAGCAAATGTTTCCTCTTCTAACTTTTGGGAAATTTTGTGAGATCAGTACTCATTCTTTTTCACTATTTACTAGAATTGATCATTAAAGCCATCTGATGTTGATAATTTTGTGATTATTTATTTGCACATGTGTGTATGTTTATGGCCTGCCAGGGTCTTGCTGCTGCACATGAATGCCCACCCAGCTTTATGTGACTGGCTAGGGAATTGAACCTGTAATATTGCAGCAGTCTTTGCAAGCAAGCACCCTGAACTACTGAGCCATTTCGCCCAGCCCCAGTATAATTTTTTTAATTAATACTTCAATCTCTTTAGCTGTTGTTTCTATTTAGAGCATCTGGGTTTTGGTTTACTCATTTTTTTTTCTACATGAATTTTGTTAGTTGGTATAAGAATTCGACTCACTTGTCTGTCATATAAGTGGTAAACATTTTTGTGAGTTTCTGTAAAATTAGTAATATCCCTCCTTCTGTAATCCTTCTGAGTTTTTTTAGTTTTTTTGTTATTTATTGATTGATTGATTTATAAATTTGTCTTTGGTGGACAAAGTCTCAATATGTAGCCAGGATGGCTTTGATCTACAGTGCTTCCACACTAGCCCCTCAAGTGCTAGGATTATAGGTATGGCTTCATTAAAAAAAATTACAAACTCAGAGAATCTGAGGGTCAGGGCCTCTTGCCACTGCATACAAACTCCAGACACATGTGCCACTTCGTGCATCTGGGTTTATGTGACTACTGGGAAATAGAACCCAGGCTATCAGGCTTTGCAAGCAAGTGCCTTTAACCACTGAGCAATCTCTCCAGCCCCATGACTTCATTCTTAATGTTAGTGAATGATCTTCCCTTTTTCTTGGTCAGTCTAGCTAAACATTCACTAATTTTATTAACCATTTTTAAAGAATCAATTTTTGGTTTTGTTAATTTTTCCCTATGGCTTTTCTATTTTCTGTTTCATGAATTTCAGCTCTAACCTTTATTATTCCCTTTTGCTTCTTACTCTGTGTTTACTTTGGCATGTTTTTCAGAGTCTAAAAGATAGAAGGCTAGATTATTGACTGGAGATATTTTTTAACATTTTTTTTAATTATTTTTTTATTAGTTAGTTTTGTATTCAGCAAATACAGTCAGTTTGGTACCATTATTAGGCTCATCCGTGACCTACTCCCTCCCCTTGGCCCCTCCTTGTTGAGGTATACGGGTCATGCATTATGGAGTTAGCCCACAGTTATGGGTAAGCTAAATGTCTCTGCATATCTTGAGAATCTTCACATGTGGACATATTGCAATTGATCATATTATCTTCCTATTTCCTTTTTGTTCTCTCCCTTCCCCCTATTCCACTGAGCATCCTCCTCTTTCCAAGCAATCCTTCTTCTGTTTGGGTGAGAAGATCTTTTTTACAATACTCATTCACAACTATAAATCTTCCTTCAAATATTGCTTTAGCTGGATCCCATAAGTTCTGATATTTCGTGTCTCCTTTGTTATCCTTTATTTAGAAGGACGTTTTTTCCCTTGGTGCTTTCTTCTATGACCTACTGGCTAGTTAAGAGAGATGATTTCCATACATTTGAGAAGTTCTCAAGTATTTTTGTTAATGAGTTCTAATTTCATTCTACTGTTATACATTCATTAAAATTGATGTTTACAAAACCTTTATACAGATGTTGGAAAGGGCTTCTACTGACAAGTTATTTTCATGCCCACATAGACCCTGCCCACGGTCATCATTTAATAGCACAGGACTGAACACCTAATGAACTCTGAGTACATCAGATACCTCTCTGGGATTTCTAAAAAGAGCTTTACTTTGTCTTGAACTGATACATAATAATTATACATGTTTATGAAGTAGATTGTGATGTTTCCATACATGCATATGTTATGAAATAATCAAATTAAAGCAATGAGTATATCCTAGCCATAACTTCAACACCTAACATTTCCTTGTGATAAAAATATCCCCTCTTTTAACATCTTGAAAATACACAATATATGTTGTAAACTATACTTGCCCTATTGTGTCCCTTAGATTTTTTTAACCTGACCCCCAATAGTGCTAGGGTCAGTGGCTGGTGAGGAACAAATATGTGTGAGAGAGAAAAAGCTTAAGGATCAGTGGTGGCTGTGTTTGATACCATATTTAAAGGCTTGGTGAGACAGAATAGAGTGCACACTTAGCAGGATCGATTCAGGGAACAGTATGGCAGTCTTCATTGTGTTCGAATCTATGACTAATTTGTAGTTCAGCTGTATGTAGTCCCACTTGTTTGGGTGTTGAGCATTCGATATCGTCTTTGGTTGTTTGAGCAATGGTGAGGTTTCTCAGTGAATTCCCTTTTGTCTAGAGTGGAACTGGGCTGCCACATACACTGTGCCCACCTCAGCTTCCAGGGACACTATTTTCACACAGACCCCAGTGTGTATGGTTTCTTTTAGGGTTGTACAGTGTAGAGACTTTGCTTTGGAAGAGCCCTGGCTAAAACGACCTGGATCCACTGTCCAAAATCCTTTATTTATATCCTTCCTTCAAAGGACTCTTTAAAAGAGTTGTTTTTTTTCTTTTAATTCATTTGAGAAAGACAGAGGAGAAAAAGAATGGACACTCTGAACCTCATGTCACTTCACACGAACTCCAGACACATATACACTTTGTGTGTCTGGCTTGACAAGCAAGTACTTTTAACTGCTAAGTCGATCTCTCCAGCCCTCCTTCAGGGGACTTTTTGGAAACATCTTTTCATCATTATCTTATGCATTCCAGGAAGTTTAATGCATTCATGTCTTCTGTCTTGTACTCCCTCCCTCTGCCTCTTTCCCTTTCTTTTCCCTGGATTTTTTGTTTTGTTTTTTGGTTTTCCGAGGTAGAGTCTCATTCTAGCTCAGGCTGACCTGGAATTCACTGTGTAGTCTCAGGGTGGCCTCAAACACTCAGCGATCCTCCTACCTCTGCCTCCAAGTGCTGGGATTAAAGGCGTGCGCCACCACGCCCGGCGATTTTTTCTTTTTTAGTCTCAGGTAGCTACCTTGGAAACGTGACTCCTCTTCTCCACCCACAAGAAGTAAAACTAGAGTGCCCTAGCCTACCAGCTGGATGATTTGTCTGTGTCACGAACTTAAATCACAAATTGGTCCCTGTTGGAAATAAAAACACAGTAGAACATCTGAGAACATTACAGAGTTTCAATCAGAGATTTGCAGAAAAATACATGGCACATTTATTTGTCTCACTGGTATATTCATAAATTCATCATCAGTGACACTTTGTTTCTGTCTTAGATTTTATTTATCATGACTCATAAAATAGGTATTTGGAGTAAGACTAATAATCAAGGAAGTAGGGAAAATACACAGATGTTTCTGGGATTTTCATTTTGAAAATATTTTCCTATTCCATATAATAAACCCATGGAATTAATGTCACATGCCATGTACCTACATATGCCACATGTGAACATATGTTTGACATAATCATCAACTTTCAAAAACTGGTCCCATGTGCATTTTGTTTGTGCATGTCTGTTTGCAAATGGCCAAATAACCACCTTCAGATGTAGAAGAAAGCAAGTAGAGACCCATTAGAAACATTTTTAAATGAGCATTTTGGAAGCACCTAGTGCCTAAGATGAGCAGAAAGAGAGATCATATATAGGCACTAGCAGGCAAGAACCTCAGAGGCTCATCTCTCAGGCATACACCAGCTAAGGATAGTGAATGTGACATCCTTGAAGTCTGGGGCAAGGTCTACAGAAATCATCTATTTGGGCTGGGAAAAAATTCATCTGAATCTGAAAGTATTCTAGAAAAAAAAAGAGAGAAAATATACAAGTACATCAAAATCAACCATTAAAATTGTTGTTGTTCCTTCATCTGGGCAGGACAGATAGCTAGAAAGGGTTTCTGGAGTAGCCTCAGGGAAATCACATCACAGGGAGCTGGCAGGGAAATATTACTGGGGTAAAGAGAAGGATGATCCTCCCAATTCCCAAACCTGAGAACATTACAGATTTTCAACTCAACTACTCAGTTGGAGTTTCTGGTTAATATCAATTTCTATTTATTGGTGCTTTTTAAAGATAATTAGGGCTTAATTTTTATTAACGTGTATTAATTGTACACATTGACATCCAGTGTGCAAGATCCTACATGTACAAACTCAAACACCTTTTCTCTGCCCTCCCAATCACACACATTTTCCCCAATATCTACTAATCACTATTCTAGTTTCAAGTCAATTCCTTTTTGCCTCCACATAAGAAAAAGATAATGTGATACTCATCTTATTGAGTCTGGATTATTTCATTTACTACAATGTTCTCCAATAATATTCATTTTGCTGTAAATTATAATAATATTTCACTTTTTATAACTAATAATTCTCCATCAGATATTTATACCACATTTTCATTATGCATTAATCTGCTGATGGACACCAAGGCTGATTTCATATCTTTGCAATTGTAAATACAGCAGTAATAAATATGGACATACAGAAACCTCTGTGACATGCTGATTTCATTTCTTTTGAATATATAGCCAGCAACGGGGCTGCAGGGTCATATGGGTGGTCTAGTTTTAGTCTTTGGAGGAACCTCCATTCTGTTCTCCATAAGGCCATACTTGCATTCTAACCAAAGTAAATGAGTTATTTCTTTTCCATCTACACCAACATTTGTTTTTCTTTGACAATAGCAACTCTCAGTAGAACAAGGTATTATCTAGTTGCAGTTTTGATTTGCATAACCCTCATGGCTAATGACATTGAGTGTTTTTCATATAGTACTTGGCCATCTGTATGTCTTCTGAGAAGTGCCTTTTCAGATAGTGCCCCCACTTTAAATTGAATTGCTTGCTTTGTTGTTATGTTTTGAGTCCCTTACAAATTTTGGATAATAACTCTCTGTCACATGGAGAGTGACAAACATTTTTCCTAGATGTTATCTTCTCACTGTTTCTGTTTTCTTTGCTTTGGGGGTCAAAACTAGACAATCATTACCTCTACCAATGGCTTTAAAGTGTTTCCCTGTGTTTTAAGAGTTTCACTTTCAAGACTGGCATTTAGGTTTTCAGTAGATCTTGAGTTGGTTTTTGCAAAAGGTGAGACAGGGGTCAAGTTTCAGGATTTTGCATGTGGATATCCACTTTCCCCAGCACCATTTATGAAAGAGGCTCTCTTTTCTCCAATGTGTGTTTATAGCACTTTCATTGAGAAACAGAAGTGATGTTATAGTCACCTCTCTTTGCTGGGACAAAGCACCTAATAAAAAGTAGGTAATGGGAAGAAAAAAATTTTTTTTTATTTTGGTTTATACGCTCGAGGGAAGCTCCATGATGGCAGGGGACATCATGGCATGAGCAAAGGTTGGACATTGCCTCAGCCATAGCAGGTAGAAAACAGCAACAGGAGAGTGAGCTGAAATCTAACAAGAGGGGAGCTGGTTATAACACCCCTAAGCCCACCCAGAACACACCTCCTCCAGAAATGTTCTGCCTGCCATCAGTGGGGGGACCAAGCATTCAGAACACATGGGCAACATCTGATTCAAACCACCACAGTTGGATATAGATCTGTGAGTTTACTTCTGGTATTCCTGTTCAGTTCCATTGTATCTACTTAAGTGTCTGTTTTTTTTTTTTACCATGTATCTGGGTTACTATGACTCCCTGGTGCATATCTGAAATCTGGTATCATGGTGCTTCTGGCTTTAGTCATTGTGCTCAGGATGGCTTTGGATGATCAGGGATGTCACTCTTCCATATGAATTTGAAGATCACATTTTCTTTTTTGAATATTTTTTTATTTGTTTAAGAGAGAGACAGAGATACAGAAATAGGAAGGTAAGGAAGAGCACGGGCACGCCAGGGCCTCCAGCCACTGCAAACGAACTCCAGATGCATGCACCCCTTGTGCATCTGGCTTATGTGGGTACTGGAGAATTGAACTGAGATCCTTTGGCTTTACAGGCAAGAGCCTTAACCGCTAAGCCATCTCTCCAGCCCAAAGATCACATTTTCTAGTGCTATGAAGATGAAGAGTGCTATTGTTTGTTGGTGACTGTGTCGCTGTGTTACTTTGGCTAGTGCAGGCATTCTGACAATATTGATACTTTTCATCTATGAATATGGGAAGTCTTTCTGTTTTGTGGAGTGGTTTTCAATTTTTTCATCATTGTTTCATAATTTTCATTATAGAAGGTTTTTACTTCCTTGATTAAGTTTATTCCTAGGTGTTCTAATTTTATAGCTATTGCAAATGGAAATTTCATGATTTCATTCTCAACAAATTCATTATTGGTACATAGAAAGCAATTGACTTTTGTATGCTAATTTGTATCCTGCTGTTTAAGTGAATTTATCAGTCCTACAGTATTTTGGTAGGGTTTTTTTTTTTTTTTGCATTTGTCTATATAAAGAAATAATGTCTTCTGTGGACAAGGATAATTTTGCTTTCCTCCATTTCTTTCTCTTGCCTGATTGTTATAGCTATAAATTCTAGTGCTGTATAGAAAAAGCATGGTGAGAGTAGATACCCTGTCATGTTCCTGATCTTAGTGAAAATGCCACCAGCTTTTCCTCATTAAATATGATGTTGGCTAGAGCTTTGTCGTATATAACCTTAGTAATGTTAGGGCATAAATCTTCTGTACTTTATTTTTCCTTCATTTCTGAGCGATAGGCTTGCCAAATACTGTATTTTTGTTCGGTATTTTCTTCATAACTTTCAGCATATCATTCTATTCCCTCTTAGACTAGAGTGGTTTTTTTTAATATTTATTTATTTGAGAGAGAATGGGCATACCAAGGCCTCCTGCCACTGCAAACAGGAACTCCAAATGTATGTACCACTTTGTGCATCTGGCTTCACATGGACACTAGGAAATCAAACCTGTGTTATCAGGCTTTGCAAGCAGGTGCCTTTAACCTCTGAGCCATCTCCCCAGCCCTAGACTGGGGAACTTCTATTGAGAATTTTCTTGTTAGTCTCATGGAGATGGCCTTAAATGTGCCATGGGGCTGTCGTCTTGCACTTCTTATCTCTGTGTTGCTATGCCTAGAACCCAGAACCACACGCATGTTAGGCAAATACTCTGCTACTAAGCTACATCCCTAGTTCTCATATTTATGCTCAACAATAACTTAGTGAGTCAAATATGCTGTGGTGATCTTTTTTATCTCACTATTTAAGATCATATAAATCTGCTATACTTGAATATCCATACCGTGTCCAAGATTATGAAGTTTCCTATTATTATTTCACTGAATGGGTTTAGGTTTCCTCTGCCATTAATTTTTTATCCTACAAAACTTAAAAAGTTTAAAAAAAAAGTTAAAACTACAGGTATCTGTTCATCTAAGGGTGTCTCAGAGCTCTTCAATGTATTTTCATTTTTTGTCTGACCAGAATATTTCAAAATATCTGTTTTCATACACAGATACTCTTTCTTCCACTTGATCTAATCTGTAATGTAGGCTCTCTGCTTGTAGTTTTATTTGACTTTCTCAGATACTCATTTCCAAGGGTTTTATTTAGAGCTCTTAAGATATCTCTATTGCTTTGCTGAATTTTCTCATTTATATCCTACATTATTTTCCTAATTCCATTTAAGTGCTTATATATGCCATCTAAAATCTCATTGAGCTTTTTATACTCATTCTTTTAAATTCCTTATATAAATTTTAATTAGCATAGATTCGTTGTCACAGGTTTCATTTAGATAATTTAATTATTTTAAACTCTTAATCAGGTATTTCATCCATTTGATTTGCTAGAGATCTGGTGCTAATGAGTTGTTGTTGTTTGTTTGTTTTTTTTAGAAGTATCAAGTGTTAGCCAGCTTTCTGTCACTGTAACCAAGAGCCTCAGGTAAACAACCTGATGGAGGAAGGGTGACTATAACTTCAGTGTCCATGGTGAATTGGCTATATTGTTTTGGTGGCATTTATCCAAATTCTCCTCAAAGGTTTCAATCTCTTGCTGACGTCTCGTATTCTCATACCAGCTACACACTTGCTGTTTTATTATTATTCTATATTATATAGGATGAGCTGAGTGTTAGACACCTCTATTCTGCCATCTCAGATCTGTCTTGTAGTTTAATTTCAAAGCCCATATTCTTTCATCCATATCAGAAGTCACCCAACAAAACCAGTGCTTTGGAATCAATGGTAAACTCACAGCCCAAGGAAGAAGAAATTGTAGTCTTGTTAGGGTTCAAGGGGACCCTGAGCCACTCACTGCCTAGATAGTGGCAAGGGTAGGTGAGTGGGAAGATCACAGTCAGATAGAAAGGAATTCCAGCTTCCCTGGATCATAGGAGTTATTTGAAAATCAGACCAGACAGCAATTTTGTTTGCCTTGGCTCTGAGTTGCAGTATCATCTGCTAAGAGCTTCCTAAAAATGTGGCTGGAGCAAGCAGATGCAGAACCTCATTCAGCAAGATCAGCTAAGCAGGGAAGGTTTTAAGACATGAAGTCAAATAGGTTTCAGTTAGCAGAAACATTGTGCTTTGATCACTTGTCTACTGCTTAATGCCAGAAGAGACCACATTTCCTGGAAATTGGATTTTGTATACCTTCCACTTCTAAGCCTCAGTTGATGTTTCTATTGTGAGTCAGTTTCTGCATGTTTGCTTACCAGCAGACTTTGTACTGGATTTGGAGATACTAAAAATAACATAAGAAGAAGCCCTACCTTCAAAAAGCTTATAGTTGATACAGCTTATTGGGAGATAGCCAAGGAAAAAGATAAAAAGCAGTAGAGACAGAAGGCAAAAGAATTTGCAGTATTTATTAATGTAGTAAATATTGTGTACTAACTGTGTATATGCATTTTAGGACATCAGTGAATGAAAATGGGTGGTAAACGGTAGTTAATGTTAAAAATAAAGGAGAGCAAACAGGGATAAAGATGTTAGGGTTTTACATATATCTGTCAGGAGGGAAAAAAAAAACCGCCCTGATAAGAATGTCAAGTGCCAGTCTGAACAAGATGAGAAATCAGCTAAGGAAAGAACAGTAGAAGCAGAGGGGGCAAGAAGGGTGATATCCCTAAAGATGGCACAACAGGCATCAGAGACATGCAGTAATAAAGGCAGCAGCAGTATGCTGGGGCAAAGAAGTCCCAGTAGCAGTTGAAACCAATGTAGTAGCTAGAATTCTGACAGTTCGTAGAGAGCATTGAAGTCCATGTCAGACATAGATTTTCGGATTTTATTCTGAGTGAGACAGGAAACCACTGGAGGTTTTTGAACAAAGTGATGTGATCTGAATTTTTATGTGAACAGATCACCTGTGAGGAGAATGGAGCACAGCAGAAATAGGTGGAAGGAGGATCACCAGGTGGAAGGGGGTGTGGGCATTAGAATCAATGTAATACTCCAGAGAGATGGGTGTGACTTGGACTAGGGTGGCCGGGAGAGTAGAAGTAGATAGATTAGGGGTGTGCTTGAGAACACAGAATTTACCAATATATGAGATGTAAGGTGTGAGAGAAATAGAGGAATCAAAGGTGGCTTACAAGTTTCAACCTGTGTAATTGGAAGAGTTACAATGTTGTTGTGTATGAAAGATGAGAGAAATCTAATGAAGACAGAGCCAAGTAGAGATAGGAAGCAGACTGTGAGAGCCCAGAGATCAGGGAAGAACTCCAGCTGGAGATACATTTGGGTGGCATCATCACTGGCATAACAGACCATTTATGCAGTACGTGCTGGGAAAAAATAGGAAGGGCAAGAGGGTAAAAAGGAAAAAAGACTCTCATGAGTTGAGGCTAGGTACCTTCAACTTTTGATGAGTTCAAGAGAATATCAGATGGGGAAAAACTTGGTCATTAGAAGTAAAGAAATTATCCTACTTGCTGCATGTCAGGGTGACCATAAAATCCAACCTATAACTGAGCCATCCTTCAGCTATCCCATGCCAGGCTTGCTCTCTGTGGAGCCTCTCCACCTATTTCGCTACTGTAATTGAGCCTCTTCAGCTTGGACTATGAGCTAAGCACCATGCTTTTTACTTAGTATGACCAGTACCAGAAATAATTTAAGTAGAAAAAGGGGAGATGGGATTCTATTCTTCAGAGCCATTTTTAAAATGGCTGATTTGATTCTTTCTTCAGCAAAGAACTCTATCCTCTGAGGTCAAAGAAGATGAGCTCCCACAGTTTCATGAATAATGAATCTCGCTTGTTGCCTCCAGTAGGACACAGCTGGTGGTCATATAAAAGGTGGAGAGAAATAAAGTCCCTTATCTGGTTTTCTTATTTGCAAGTACAAGTAGTCCTTTGTTCTTAATTTGAATTAGAGTTATTTTTATTTCTTGTATTAGATGCAAAATAGTAAGAAGGGAAGCTATAAAAAGCAATGTTTTTTTTTTTACCTGCTATAATCTAGTATCGTCTGGTTTTAGAGGCACTTCACTAATTAGTTTACGTTTCATCTTTAAGCCTTACTATAACAATTTTTAAAACAAAAAGGTAGAAAGAATAGTAATTCTTAAGCATCTATCTCATACTCAAGAATTATCGATTCTTATATTTTCCTCTGAACTAATATGATTCCATCGTGGACTGCTTTCACGTGTGTTTTATTTGCCCTATTTCTTCCACAATGATTCCTTGTTTTTTTTTGTTTTTTTTTAATGACATGGACATATAACTTAAGAGGATGTATTTCAATTTGCCTGATGTTTTCTTCATGTTAATACCAACCAATGCCTTTTTGGTAGGAACACTGCATGAGTGGTGCTGCCTCTCTCTCTCGGTCTTTTCCATCAGGAGGCACATCATGTAAGACTATTGCACAATCTGAAGGTGCTAAGGTGGATCACTGACGGCACTGCCCCACCATCTATGTGTCTTCTGCGACCTTGTCATAGCTAATATGTGAAGAGATCAATGTCCTGTTCTCCAACAGACTTTAAACCAATAGCTTAAGCAGCTACTGATGAGTATCAACAGAATTATTTATTACTGTTATAATAATGGTCACAAAACAGTGATTTCCCTTTATTATCCCATGGTTGGTATTAGTTGGGATTCTACTGTACAGAAAGCTTTTGCTCTGTTTTTAATTAACTAATTTAGGTGGTATTTTTGTAATCTTCATGGCCTCAAGGATATTTCTTAAATTTAAATGCATCCATTGTTATCATTATTCATTTTAATATTCAGATCCAGGCTTGGCTTCAATATCCTTTTCACCCACTACATTAGTTGTAGGTTTGGCACATTTTTTGTGCTTGCTTAATACTTCTTACTTTCAGCTACTGGGGTATCATTACCTCCAGGCTTCATTAGAGAGGAAATAATAATTTTTAGGTGAATCATTAATTTTTTATCTAATGCCTCTAACTAGAAGGTTCTTCCTTTCAACCAGTTCTTATTTGTAGTTGCCTTTCTTTGACAGTGACAACCCTTGTTTCCAAAGTCCCTGTGTTTCATCATTGGCTCAACCCTACCTGTATCACAGTAAGCCTGCCAGGTGAAAGTCGAGATTTCTTTACAATTCTAACTTTGTGATATGCTAAGTACTATATTGTACCTATATTATTTTAAAACAGTCCAATGCATCAAATCATTTTACCTGCAAATATTCAATATGACTTGTCTCTTCTAATTTATACATTTCCCTCCAAAGTTTTTTGGGTTGTTTATTGAAGTCTTTATGTTGAAGACAACAAGTGATTTGTAGAGTTTCCCATACTTCAGATTTTGTTGATTGCACCCTTATAGTGAAACCAAAGAAACACAGAAAATTAAATCTGTAATTGAATCTGTGGGTTTGATTAGATTCAGGTTCTAGATTTAGAGGTTTATTTAGGAAGTAGAAGTTAGCAGAGCTACTTTTCAGTAATAATTTCTCTTTCAATCAGGAGGCTCAGAACATCTGATTGTCTTCTTGTCTATGATAGCTTAAGCTACTTATTCTTAGTGCCTACATACATTAATTCATTGAGATGATAGAAAGAGTTATTCGGGTGATGTTATATACCTAATTTCATATAGACATTTCAGGATAGATTTAACTCCTCCTTGTCTCATGATTTTTTCTTTTTTATCAGATCTCTCTCTGTGTGCATGTATCATTATTTTAAAGGTTTTTAAAAGATTTTATTTATTCATTTTTAATTTATTTTTATTAGTTATGGACATACTTAGTATGTAAACACCACATGCTGGTTCATGTTTTTTTCTTTAATAGCTCCTTTTTTAAAATTATTGTGTGTGTATGAAAGATATCCATAATACACAAAATGGCAGACTAAATATATAGTAATAACTTTCCTTAATTAAGAGAAAAGAAGTATTTATAAAAATTAAGAGTGCAGAACTAGGGAGATGCTCAAGGGTGAGGTCATTTGCTGCTCAAACATAAGGATTTGAGATCAATCCCCAGCACCTATGTAAAAAGGTGTGCATGGCAGCACATGCCTGTAACTCCAATGCTGAGTGGGGTGCAAAGACAGTAGGAGCCTATTGGAGCTCTTTGGTCAGGCAGACAGTGTAAGGGAAAATGGGGAATTCTAGGTTGTATGAGAAACTCAGCCTCAAGGAAATAAGGTTGAAGAGCAACCAAGGAGGAGATTGGGCTATACATACGCATATGCATATACACAAAAATGAAAAAATTGAGGGCCACAGAAAAAGTTTGAGTTTGGGATAAATTTAAATTCCACCCAGATAACATCCTTATCACAAAGATGACATTACAGAAACACTTGGAGCTTGAGAAATTGGCAGATGAGGATCAAAGCCTGTCATGTGCTTTTAAGAACATGGAATTTAAATGGGAGAAGAAATCATTTGAGCTTTCCTCTTTGTGAATTGCATCTCAGCTTCTCCCAGAATTGTAATCCTGAGCTCAGGCTGGGAAATTTCATGCCACTTGACCTAACAACCAAGTGACATGATAAGATGCTGATGTGATGTCCCAATGTCTGTCACAACATGAAAGGTATTCACTCAACTGATTGATTGTGAGGTTTAGAGAGCATTCAAGTAGAGATACAACAGATTTACACCAAGTGAAATAAGAAATCTTCTGTAATTGTGTTTTCATCCCAAGATACAGTGAGCCTTTCTAAAAATGGCCTCACTGAGATATAATTAACATAGAATATGATTCACCCACTTAAAATATACAATTCAATGTTTCCTAGTGTACTCATAGGATTTTGAAACCATCATTACTAATTTTTATCTGCCCTCAAATAAACTGCCTACTCATTAACTGTCACTTTCTACTCTGTCCCCAAGTCATAAACAACCATTAACTTTCCCTTGTAGAACTGCCTGTTACAAGCAGTTTCCTATAAATTACCATGAATAGCCTGTCTGACTCAATTCTTTTATTTTTTACAATATCATAAGAAAAATGAGTTAGAATCCTCAAATGCATGAATTAGAATCTGAAAAACTTATAGCCAAATAACCAAGAGATGTTATTGAGTCCATTGGCATCTGGGTGGCTTAAGTAATCAACAGGAACTGAAGCTTTAGCAGTAAGATTGTGGTGTCACCTGGAGTCTAATGCTAATCATTTAAAACATAAACTTAAAGCAGGCTTGGGTGATAGGAAAAAAAAAACCCTGTGCTCACAAGAACAGTAATATCTGTAGCCAAGAATAGTTGCAAATTCAAATCTTGATTTCACTCCTCACTGCCAGTGAGTCTATGGGTAGTTTCCATGAAATTAGCCTAGAGATTTATACATGTAATACTTTCAGAACTAATCTTGGCACATTTAGTGCTCAATAAATGTTTTAATCAATTCTATTCATAAGAAAACATCCATTCAAGTCAAATTCCAAAGAATAATTCCCTATGCCAACTTACCCATGCCACTTTTATGCCACTTTTGATTGGCTATTTTCAAAGTCTCCATTCAAAGAATTTTCCTGCCATGAAAGCAATGGATAGATATTGAAGATATAATATAGAAAAAGAAAGAATTGATCAGTGTCATTAAGAACAGAGCCATAAACCAGATTTCAGTTACTTTGCAGCCATGTTTCCATAAATAGCAAAAGTGCTCATTTATTCTTCCCACCTACCACTTGTGTATTATCAGTAGCAATAAAGCTTGTGTTGTGGTATTAAACATGACGAATGAAAAGAAAGAATAGCATTAGAGCATTATATAAGCCACATATAATCCTTTATAGTCAAAATGTTTAAGTAAGACCCTAAATGTGTGATATTGAAATCTTTGTGAGCTGAAGTTGTGATTTGGTTTTATGTCCATAAATGTAAGGATGTGTAACCACCAGTAACTCCATTACCTGCTCTACTGTTCCAATGCAAAAAAAAAGCTTTTGTTGATAATCCTGTTACATAATTTTATTTCTGAGGTACTCTGTATTTTCTGTCCTTTTAAAGTGTGCTGTTCAGTATTATGATGTCCAGTCAGATTACTCATGATACACAACATTTTCATATTTGGGAAATGTTAACACATTACATTCCTTGCTTTAAAACATGAAAGAATTAATCAAAGTCAACACCTCTTCATTTTCCTTTGAACTGTGAGACAGCGTAAACAATATGGTTTGCATGCAATACCACCTCAAGCCCCAGATCCTCTCTGCATTACCCACTTGTGTTTTATGTTTTCACCCAGGCTTTCTTCCTCCTGGCATTGTTGTGTAGTTGCATGAGAGTTCATAATTGTTTTGCATGGAAAGTCACCTGCAATGTTAAAGAGAAGTGTCTAACATTCCCTGCAATGCCACATGCCATTAATTCTTACATGGTATTTTTCTTTTATTTTCAGTTACTCAGGTTTAAATATGCTTGACATGTAAAAGTGGCCTGAAACTGGAGTGATGCAAGAATACTTAATGTTCCTTTAAGGGTTATCTTTTTTTCAAAAACTGGAAAAATACACAGGCACTTCCCAACCTTGTCTTTGGATGCCAGTTCTCAATTACAAATTTTGCTAAAACTATCTTGAATGCAGGTGCTATCAGCAGTCAT
The DNA here is from genome assembly GCA_036346955.1 of Dipus sagitta. Taxonomy (NCBI): domain Eukaryota; kingdom Metazoa; phylum Chordata; class Mammalia; order Rodentia; family Dipodidae; genus Dipus; species Dipus sagitta. The sequence continues at coordinate 168,714,192 of CM070772.1, read as the reverse complement.
AAACTCTGAAGCAACACTTGTTTTTCCTGAGCATTCATTTTTAGTTGCTTTAATATGAAGTGTGAAATTTGTTCCGATGACTATCATTAAATAATTGATTACTTTTCATGAAGCCTTCTTAATGTGGCATAAAAATTTAGCTCCATTGACTTTGGTAAAAACACTCCCAGCTCCTAAAAAAGTAATGAATCATAGCACTAACATGTTAGTACTTTAATGTCTCCTAAATGAACATGATTATCAAAAGTGATATTTAATGTAGGAACACACAAGTACATGAAAGAAAGTAAGTTATTTTTCAACATTTTGTCAAGCTTCAAATCCATAAGGGCATGTGACTAATTGCCACCTGTAAGACAAAATACACACATCCAAATGAGTACTCTGCTTCCGGGTCCCCTTACTGGCTCTACATTGATTGCTGTCAATTGCCATTGCTAATCCTGGTTTAGCATGGCCCTTTTCAAATTATTCTCATAGCCATTGGCACATTCATTTTAAAACCTTTGTGAGTAAGAAACTTTATTCAATGGGGAATTATCTTAGTGTTCTTAAGTGGCCAAAGATGGATCATAATCAAGCTGGTGAAACATTTGTGTAAATGGCATGGAATATGAAGTGACTAAGATTTGCAGGCTACCAGCCATGAACCCTTTCCCCAAAGAAGAACCCCACAATGCATGTACATAATATCAGTGGGATGAGTGGAATTGCCTTTCAAAGCCTTCTCAAAAAGTGCACGATAAGAACTTGAGTCAATCTATTTAACCAAATATACTGTGTTTATATGTATTATTATTTTTTTTTTTGCCCAGTCTGTTTAAGATGAATAGAGTGGTTTATACTTTAAAGGCAGTCATTCTTAGGCTGTTTTCATCTTACCAAAATATGGATGAGTGACTGTCGTTTCTCCCTTGCTGAATTAGCCAAGTTAATCCTACTTTAACAACAATTTTAACCCACTATTGGCTAATGGTCACCAGCAAGCTTGTGATATTGGCATAAGACTCCCCCTCTCTGTTCTGAATCTCAACCTCTGAAATGAGGACTAGAGACTAAATTATCTTTTAATTATCTTTTAAATTAAAATGTTTTATACTATAGCTACCAAATATCATAAATCTGCAAGCTTCTTTGTGCAACTTTAATTAAATCAAAAGATGAAGTAACACAAATTCATGTTATTTTTAAGATACCTAGACCATGAGGAAAAAAGCAAGTTTCATTCATAGTCTTCTCTATCTGATACAAAGGAGATTTATGTGCCATATATACTGTCATATGTGAGTCTCTCCACCTCACAGTTGTTTATCACCCTCATTTTGTGGATGGAGACACTGAGGTCTGGAGTGATCTCAGTCTTCCAATCTAAGACTTTCCCTTCATCACTATGCACATGTAAGGAGTGTTTTGTTTATAAAAAAAAAAAAAAAAAAAGTTGTTCCAAGGTGTTAAAACTCAGGCTTTGCACCCCTTGAAGTCACTGTTAGAACCCTCTGGAAAGTATCCACTTGCGTCACTACAGCTCCCTCTGCTTTTACAGACTAGTTGTTTTGTCAGCATGAGTGTGACAACAATTAGACGTCCCCTGTTTTTGCCCCATGCCTTTTCTCCTTCACAGTCATTCAATGACAAGCGTAAAAAGAGCTTCATCTTTTCACGAAAATTCCCATTCTACAAGAACAAGGAGCAGAGTGAGCAGGAAACCAGTGATCCTGAACGTAAGTAGATTCTCGAAGATAACGTCACATGCCACACAAGAGAAACAAACAATCCATGGGCAACACTCCTGACAGGTGTCCCATGCCACACGCCTAGGCAAACACACGGCAGGCAGGCAGGTCAGGTCTCGCTACTGTGACCAGTGTTTGACTGCAGTCTGGATCCTTCCCTTCACGTGGCCGTCCTTCGCAGAGAGCTCCAGAAGCAGGCCTTGACAAAGCTGGGGCCTCGCCTCCAGCCTGCATTCTTCTGTGCCCAGGACAGGTTTGCTGTCATGTACCTCCTTGGGGCTTGAGACAAATTTCTTTTCTGGGCAGACATACTGGGTTCCATTGCCACATATATATATATTTTGGAATGCCGACTTATTGGAAACAATTAAATTGCTTTTATTGATTTCTGGCACATTTGCTCACTCGTACCTTCCCAGAAGACAAAATACTTATTGACGAGCGAGCTAGTCTTAGTGGATACTGAATCAAATAATTTGTGATAAAATTCAGAGTATGGACATTTCTGTGGCATCACTGACATTGAACAAAATTTTTATTTTATTTTATTTTTTTACAATATCTGGTTAAACTACTTTTTGAGTTGGTTTCACAAATTGGAAATTTCCTTTATATCTCAGCCCAAGGAATTTGGGGTGAGCGTGATTTCAAAAGGAAAGAGAGTGGGATCCAGATTGCTTGGGCAACACGGTCTGTCATGGTAGTATCCATTTCAACTCCACTGACTTCTTCCTTCCTCTTCCGTGGCTGTTCTTGCTCTCTCATTGCTCTCTCTGGGGACTTCCATGCAGGACATCCCCGGATTAGGTGACGACGGTTATGGAACAAAGACTCTGAGTAAGTTTCCAGGAATGGTCACTGTAACTGTTTCTTTTCTTTTTTCTTTCCTTTTGAGTTTGGCTTTTGTTACTTTCCTTGAGGGCCTTTCATTCCTAGCATGCACAAGATACGAGTTTTATTTGTTACCTAGCTGTGAATGCTCCTACAAAATAATTTTCAGTCGTTTGTTCTGCATGTCAGCATTGAAAAGCAAAGCGTGCCAGGCACTCTAACGTCTGCTGCAGTTAACACCTTTCTGACCGTGTGACAGTAGCCAACATGGTCCTCATGCCCAACATAGCACCTCTTGCTCTGCCGCCTAAATTCCTCCCAGAGAGCAAGAAGCCATGTTGACAGAAAGGGTGAGCTAATGTTCCAGAACAGCAAAGTACAAGTATACTTTATGTTCTTTCTTCTGGCTTTTCAACATGGAAATACTTAATGACCTTGCCAAATTCCATAATTGAGATGCACTTTGCTATTAAAGTACAAAAGGAGCTATTTGTAGTCAAAAGAAACATGCATTCTTTAAAAGTAAATGTGCAGCTGTTTGATCTTTTTAATTCCTTGTTATTAACTTTGACTGGTTTTTTTTTTTCTCTGACTTGCAGTGGTCCTGCTTGAACCGTTTGTATAATAAAGATTTAGATATCAATTAATATTCTAACAATGATTTCTTAGTTGTATTATAAGGTCATTGTTTTATAGTGTAGAATGAGACATAAGCTATATTAGACCTTCACATTTTCAAGTTGTTCATGTCTTTGGTCTGTGTCTCCTTGCACTTAGCAATTAAAAATAAAGATCCTATATATCAATATCCTACACTGTGATTTTGCTTTAATCCCATTGTGTAAGCACCAATGAACTAAGAACAAAATTCTGTGTCTTCAGCAAATGTATCACATATTCAATTTCATTGTTTTAATTTAACAGCTATGGGCAATGTTTTTAGAAGGTGTTCATTTCATTTTATAAAATAGCATTGAGCTGGACTTCATTTTCAAAGGCTGTTTATATGACCCGAGCAATGATACCTTTCAGAATTCAAATCTGATCAAGAATAGTGATTTCTTTAAAGATGAAAACTTTATCTTTGAGTCACAATAGAACGTGATTTGAGATTTAAGTACTGATTTTAACATTATCTATGTAGCTTCCAACACCACCAGGGTGAATTTGTAAATTTCCAATTTAAAAGGGTGATTTTTAATATTAGTAGTAATGAAAATCATTAAAATTTATTGTTGTAATGTCAAAAATATCACTGATGCCCTTTTAAATCCAGAATGTCCAGGCATTTGCTTTATCTTTAAAGACTGAACAGGCCAGGCATGATGGCACATGCCTTTAATCCCAGCACTCAGGAGGCAGAGGTAGGAGGATCGCCATGAGTTCAAGGCCACCCTGAGACCATATAGTGAATTCCAGGTCAGCCTGGACTAGAGTGAGACTCTACCTCAAAAAACACACACAAAAAAAAAAAAAAAAAACTGAACAGATATGATTAATGCAAATACCAAAAGAGGAAACCCTACTTTAAAGTAAGTAAGATAACAATGGCATAAAGGGACACTTGTCTTCACTGCCTTTAGTGATAAATCCTTTCCCTCATGCCCCTATTGGCTTGTTAGATATGTACCTAAGGTAGAAGTGCAGTTCTGGCCATAAAGCCACACAAGGAGGAAATGATTTATATGAATTTAACTTTGAACTTGCTTTGATTTTCAGTAGTCTCATGATTTGAAATGAATCCACTAGCTAGCAAGAATGCATAGATCAAAACATTTTTAAGCACTATCACTGTTAGAGAATAATCCTGTAACTTCATTTCCTCTTTCTATAAATGTATAAGAGTTGTTACCTTTTAAACAACAGAAGTGCTGCTAAAATAGTTCAGAATTAAGTAATTACATATACTTCATTTTACTAAAGTGCTATAGGAAGAAGTTGAGAAGCTGATGAGTTGATCATATTTAAAAACAAACAGCACAAATGAAAGAAACGACTGTAAATAAAAGCTCTAATTCTGGCATATAACCAGTACACACATCCCTGTTCAGGTTAGCCAACCCAGGTTTGTATGAAAAAAAAATAGAATGTCAATAAGCACCCAAGTCATTGAGATTGAATTGAGATATGATTCGAGCCTGTGCTGGTGATCAGGCCATTGATTTCCTGCCTGTTCCATCCCCCCAGAATCCAAGAGCTAGCCAAGCAAGGGTCTTACTATGTCAGTGAGGAATTATGGGATGAATCATAAGGCATTTCACAGTGACTCACTTCTTCCTCCAATATTCTCTCCTTACTTTCTGAGCCAGGAAAGATCTTCAAGAATCCCCTTTTCATCTTCAGAATGTGTGCACCAAGTATTTAAATAGAAACAAAATTTCAGAGCATTCCAGGGATAAGGTAGCTTCTTGAAAGGCAGTGTTCCTCAACATAATTGAGGAGCTTGCAGAAACTCCTGCAATTCAGAAAATATTCAGCAGAATATTTGTGTGTCCTTTGTCACACAAATCTGGAATGGCAGTCCTCTCCCCATGTGTCATAGTATTTATGAAAAGAGAACTGCCTGGGCTGACACTGTTCATTGTGTTCTAACTAAAGGTGCTTTCCTTATTTTCTCAAAGGAAGCCGCAGCAGTATCCTGTAAAATGACAATAAAGTTTTCATCTTTATCTTAAGCTTTCTTAATGCCACCCTCTCTGCGGCTTTTACCTGCCTTTTGCTTACATTTCTAGTAGCTTTGCATGGGTGTACTCCTTTTGGTTCTGGCTGCTCTCCAGTGCTTGGTGTCTCTTTAATTTGCTGTGCTGTTCTTGCAGAACACGTTTCTTCTAATGCCAGCGATAGCGAAAGTAGCTACCGTAAGTTATTGCTTTGGTTTGCCGTCCTTTTCTTTGCCCCATTGCCTGTGGTGGTCATTTCAGATTTTTGTTGTTATTTTTCAATTGCTGCCTTTTATCATCCTTATCCAAAGCAAATGGCTTGCAATGAAATCAGCATTTGATGTGGAAAGATACAAATGACACAAGGGCCAGTAGTGGACCCTTATGTGATTTGTGCAAGCAGTAGCAGTCTTGCAGATATCAATTCAAACCACAGCTGGTCATGACCCAAATGATTCAATTCTCATAGAAACTGGGCAGGAACAGTTCAACGTGGTGGATATTGACATTCTATCTTCCCAAAAACAATTTAACCTCCCTGCAGGAGGGTAGAAAAGTCATCATGGTTTTATTTGCCTTCTCATTTTGCCTTTTTCTTTCTGTTCTGGGGACAGAAATCTTTGTAAATTACAATGTTCCTTTTAAATCAGGTGGTGGGGAATGGCTGGGAAAGTGATTTAAAAAAAAAAAAGTTTCACCCTCCGATGCTAAAAAGAACTTTTACATTATCTTGGGTCAGAAAAACCTAACTGAAAAGGTAGGTAAGCTATTGAAAAATGCTTCCTGGTCTTTCTTTGGCCACCTCAAGCCATTTGCTTAGTCTGTGGATAAATTCACCAAACAACAAGCGCACTCTTCTGATCAGCTCTTGTGGTTTCCTATAACCTACTTACTGGTCTGTGGTGACTGAAGTAGGTACATATTACTAGGGAGATTCTGATGATTTCTGTAGTAATTTGTACTCCTTTGTGAAATGAGTTACCCAGAAAACAACTGGCAAGTGTATCAGAAAACTGCAGGCCAAACACATGACCCACAGCTACCAAGACAGAAACTGGTGTTGTCTTCAGCTTCAATAGTAACTTAGAGGTGGAGTGCCAAATAGTGTCCTTGGAGTGTAGTCATTGTAATCTGGATTTTGAGAAAGACTTTGGAGAATCAGATTGATGGCCAGTAGAGGGGAAAATGTCAGATAAGGATAGGGACCAGAAGAGGAATTTTATGTAGACCAGAGAATGAAATGACAAAATTGTAATGAGATATCCAGTCATAGCACTAGAACCACATAATTTTCATGTAGGTGAAAGCATTATTAATAGAAAGAATTCTATCAAACCCGATTAATGTAAGGATTAGAAGGGTTCCTGCTCTCAAGACAGTTCTTAGCATGGCTACATTCTTCCTGCTCTCATGATTTAGCCCAACATCGCCTCTCCCACTTTTCATTTGATTGTAAACTCAGAAACCAGGCCAAGAAGTGACAAAAGCTTGTCTTTCCAACTCCGAAGTAACTCAGTTTTACATGAGGAAAAACATAACTTCTTTCTTGGGTTTCATGAAGATCACTGACACAAATCAAGTATTGTCTTCTCGTAGACAGAGCTACAGAAAAGGAACACACCATACCTTGTTCTTCAGTCCTTTGGAATATAAACACAAGAAATATATATTTCTTTGGAAATTACATTTTTAGAATACTTTAGAGTCTTCTCCTTGCGAAATGTGCATATTTTTTTCTGGAATCACTCTTATAAAACTTAAACCACAGCTTTAAGCTGCCTAACACATTTTTGGAGTGATGTGCCATGATGACACCAATTGTTCTTTTCACTTCCAATAGCAGCTAGAGTAAGTATTTACTGAGTGAACAGAGGAAACATGTACATGCACCTGAAATTATCTACCAGAATAGAGAACAGTTGGGCCAGGTTCCATGATATTAGTAAAGTGAATGTGGAGCCTAATCAGTACATTGTTTCAGGTCTGAGGAGATAGAGAGCCAGACAGTCAGGCCTCCCTTAAAAATGAACTAAAGGCTTCAAAGTTCAGAAGAAAAAAAATGATATATTTTTTCTAATATGTAAATACAAAGAATTTCAGAGAAATACTCATTTGGCAACTACTTTCCAGGTCTCCTTCCTAGACACTATGACACCCGATATGAATGTGAACTAACTCTGGATCTAAGCACACACAGTGGGAGGGAAACAGCTCATTCAATAAACAAGAATTGCAGGTGCCAGGATAAAAGTCTGGCTCTAGAGCAGCAGGACCATCAGACATAGTCCTGAAAAGTGGTCTGTGAGCTAAGCTTTGGAAAAATGAGCACTTATCACCTACACAAAATAAGAGGAACTTTCTAGAAAGATCAGAGTTACAACAAAAGGCACAGGAGCTTGTTATGGACATGCATTCCAGAAGGTAGCAACCTTTTCTAGTGAATTCTTGGCTTTTTTCTAATTAGGACTAATTTTATGCCATATGAATAGCAATGCCAAGAGAAAGACTTTACTGATGTGAAGATATTACCTGTTAACTCTGGGAGCAAGAAGGATCTTTTGAAAGTACATTGTGAGAAACAGTCCCAGACCACTGTGTTTCAAGATCAAAAGGACACCAGTCATGCCGCATCTTGAAGTCATACACTGTGGCTCCCTTACTTGAAAATCCCACATATTTTCTGACAGATACCCTCACACACACACATACCCATGAGCCTCAATTTTAATAGACAGTTCAGACATCAGCTACACCAAATCGAGATTATAGAATTATTTTTCCCAAGTCCAACTATACTGAGTAGCAGCTAAAATGAAATTAATCACAGTATATATTGTTTAATTATACAAAACAGCACCTCAAAGCCTTAATCATTGGCAAGAGAAGGCATGTATTTTTAGCCATCTGTATCCTTCTTTTCTACTGCCCTTGCACTGAGAGGCAATAAATACCATGTAGGTATAATAAGGACCCAACTTCACAGCTGAAGACCTTCCTTCTCAAGGCTCAGTCAAGCTCTTCACACATCATGTACATAAGGGAGTTGATTATCTTTCTTGCCCATTGATGTTGATCAGTTAAATAGAATTCCTAAAAAAAAAAAGGATCTATGTTCAACATAGTGAGTGAGGGACCAAAGACATCTCCCACAGTCTACACCTTACTCCATTTGTTTTCAAGTGCCCTTGGCTGCCTTTAGTTCTTTTGTCTTGGTTCATCCGATTTTTTTTTATTACATCTATGGCCTCATTTGATTTTTTTTTCCCCTCAAGAGGCTCCATCCCTCATCAGTTAGCAGTCACATGGCAGTTCTAAGATCTTTTAAGTCTGATTCCCGTACATTTTCCTTCTGTCCTGTGGATGGTAATCTAAGATTCTCAATATTTTATTCAGCACTTTGCCACCATTCTGTACTACCCATCAAAGTACTAAAACCAAAAATATTTAGCAGTAACTCTATACTAAGCCTGATTATAAGGGCTTTGGGTATAGGAAGTAATTTAATACTTTGACTCTCCTGGGAGGCACTAATCTACTAATTTTCTATATGATCTTGAAACAGTTCTCAAAATCTCACTTCTATCTTGTTTTCTTTTTCAAGGCAGGGTCTCACTCTAGCCCTGGCCAACCTGGAACTCACTCTATAGCCCAGGCTGGCTTCTAGTTCAGGTGACTCTCCTACCTCAGCCTCCTGGGTGCTAGAATTAAACATGTGAGCTGCCACTTCTAGCTTCTCACCTCTATAAAAATGAATATCTTGAATTAGAGCTGAGGTGGCAAATACATTTAAATCAAAATTTCAGCTCTGCAATGCAATTCGTCAAGCAACTATTACCAATGGGTCAAAGCTTTCTGAGATCACACTGAGGATCAGCAGAGATGTAGATAATAGCATTTACGAATCCTGTCAAGGGCACAAAATAGTAACAAATGCTACATGCCTACCAGCTATGAATTACAAGAACCCCAAACCCTTTCTTAACCCAAACACCCTAGAACTCGAGAACCAAATTCATTCTTAGTAGCCATCATATGCAGCCACTGAAAGCTAAACTTAGGAGATCAAGCATCCTACCACTGACTGGTCTTCAACTCTCTGTTCCCTCTCCCTGTTTCCAAGAATTCCTAAAGAAAAGCAACTTGCCTTTCTCTTTTCCGAAGACACACTAGGGTCTCATTCTAGATTTACCTCACTGTCACATGCTTTTAGTTTGCACACAAAGTGTTTCATGGGGATTCTTGCAAAATACTTAGCCCAAGTCTCTGGCAGCTGTGAACATCCCCACGCAGCACTGTGCTGCTCGCCCACTTCCAGCCACGAACTTTCCAAAACAAGACCAAGAAATCACTCGTACCTTTTTGCCAGTTGTTATTGCTAAGTGCAAACCTTCTGAGGAAAGAATTAAAAAAAAAAACCTACTGAAGATGACTGTTTTATTGAGATGACACAGCAAGGGAGAGAAAGGGAGAAAGAGAACTGAGAATGAGCACGCAAGCTGGAGCTACAGGTGGAATACCTTCTGGCTTCTTAGTGACTCTGACCTCATTTCTGCTTCCCCACCCCTGTCCTTTGCTTATGTACCCCAGTCCCACAGAGAATTGTGTATCTCTCTCCCTTTTGAATCACTATGGTATCCTCAACAAAGGATCAACAATATGGATTGAAATCTTGACTCCACTACTTACTAGCTGAGGAAACAGGCCTCATCAACATCTCTGAACCTCAGCTTCTTCATTAGAGTACCCACATCCCAAGAATGGCTGCAAAAAACAGAAGCCAGTGCATGGGAAAGCCCCTTTGGCCCAGCTGAGTACCACACAGACAGGAATTTTCTTTCTTCGGTGCTATGGACTCCCTGTCCATTTGTTTCCTGTCCATTACTCACAGGACTTCTCATTCATGTGCCTGAAAGTAAAAATTGGTTAAAGTACTGAATTCATAGCTCTTCTATAAAATTCCAAGTGTCATGGCTTCCCTAAAAGCTGCATGGGCAGTACACAGTACGTACACAATGCCCTTGATGGGCCTTACATGAAGGATGCCACCATTGCTACCTGCCAGTACTACTGCTCTGAATGAGAACCAATACCTTGTGTAAGAAGTAGCCCAAAAAGGCAGCAGATAGGTAGAACTAGAGAATGCTCTCATAAAAGTAAAGCTCTTTTGCCCTGGTTTTCTGAATCACAAATCATGCATACTGACACCAAATGCCTTATTTAAGATTTACCTTCAGAATAGCCCATCAGGATGACTTGTAAGACTATTGGAAAGAGATCATAAAGAAGCATGACGTATTACATTTATTTAGAGAAAGCCACATTTCCCAAAGTGAGATGATCATATTCACAGAAACAGAGTAGAAACTGTCTTTGGCCTCATGACTCACTCTGTTTTTCACAGCTGAAATCAGAGTGTGAATTCACTGACATCTTTAGGTTGAATGCTGGACTGGCATTGGGGACACAGTGATGACAGAACTTCCTTTGTCCTTATGGAGCACCCAGTGACGCCAATATCACCTGACACTTGATTATCTCACAGTCAGGATTATCCTTCCATATTATTTTATGACGATTTCCCTGTGACGTTAGTTTAGTATTACGGTGTTAGTCTACCATGCTTCTAGCCTTAAAACTTTTTCACCACTAATTTTGCTAAATTTTACCCTACCTATCATTCTATTTCTAAATGTCAGTGGCCTCTGTATCTCCAGTGTAGATAACCCAGGGCTCTGAATCAATTTACTTATACTCTTAATTTCAATAGTTTATAAACAAGGAATCATTCTTTTCCAGAATACATAAAGTTCTGAACCATCACATACCAAACCCCTGTTCAGGCATGAGAAAGTCTCCTGAATGCTTCTGGAATAGCTATGGATAGGTGCCACTTAGGAGGAGCCCACTGTGCATTTAGGATATGGCATAGCCTATTGATGCCATTCTGGGGAACAAGCCTTCCCTGACTGAAGTTGGCAGCCATTTCTTACACGTGACAAAGTAAGAAAGCCATCTCCCCTTCCCAAATGACTGAGGTTCCAAGGAAGACATCTGAACGCTACAACTTTACAGATTATGTAATGTCACAGATCAGTTGGCCTATCAAATCCCTCTATGACATGATCTCCTTTCGTGAAATTGACTCATTTTCTCCTGGTGATGGACTGACTAAAGGAGAACACGGTGTTTCAGGGTGGCAATGAAGCAATGAGCTCCATTGGGAAAGAATAACTCAGATCCCATTCCTCCTCTGCTGAGTCCTCTGGCAGACACTGAGTTGTTTTCCACAGCCTATCCTATTGTCACACCAAAGGTTAGTCAATTATAAGACTAACCCAAATATAGAGGCATTATTTTCAGGATTTCCAGCTGAATTGAGATAGTACCATGACTAACTAGTTGTTCAAGAGGATAAAATAGATGATATAATAATAACTGCAGGAGATGAATTTCTCTCCGAGTGGCTTATTGGTGAGAATCTTCCCCTGCATTGTGTGCAGCAAATGGCACTGACACTTAGAATATTGCTTTCCTTAGCTGTCTTTGTGAAGTCTCAAGGTGTGATTTTGCACAAATTACAGCCAAGGATCTAGGGCACGCCTCTCAATTTTGGACATGAGGAGGGTACCAGAGATTAAGGCAAGGCCTCACACCCGCTAAGCATATGCTCTACCACTGAGCTGCAATCCCAGCCTCCTCTCAGTTTTAAACGAGCCACAGCATACTCCTGATGACTTAATATTAGTGTTCTATCATATATTCTCACAAAGTTCTTATGTCACAAATGAAATAAGCTCTGGCTTTTGGACAGTGTACTTTTTGGGAAAGTAATATAGAAAATGAAATAAAAGAAACAGAAATCTAATTAGGTAGCACAAAACTACTGGATGGACCATTTACTAAATGGCTTTAATTTAGATGGTAATGCTTGGTGTTGAAGCATGCCACTACACTCCTAACGTCAGACCAACATCAGTCTCTCAGAACATTGTCCTAGTGCACAGAGCTAGCAACCAGTTATCATTTGGAGTTATGACTATGCAATAACCTGTGTTAAAGTAGTGCTAAAGAGGTTTGTGAGCATGAAGGGGATTTTTGAATGGTTCAAGGAGAGACAGCAAGGAAAATTAACCCTGAACTGTATGTTTCCTATGTTTCAGAGCAGGTATTATATAGCTACAGAATAGAACTGGCTGTTAAGTCAACTGTAATTTTCCTCTCTTTTCTTCTCAGGGGGACAAGAGGACCTCATTCTCTCCTATGAGCCTGTCACAAGGCAGGAAAGTAAGTTTCCTGGCCTGCTTGAATTCCTGGTTTCCAGGCTATAGCAGGTGACACCATTGAAGGGAGGGCTTAAAGGATTAAGGAACACAAATTTAGCTTAGTGCTCAGTTGTGCCAGCAGCATCCCATGCTGCCTTTTGGGGACCCTATCACCGTAAAACAAATGCTCTGTTGAGAATAAATAGTAACATCCAAGAGGATGGAGTGGTCCTTCAGATAGTGGCCTCCACAGGATGGTGCACATCCAAACCACCTGAAGATCAAGATGGAACAAATCTCCAAGGAACTTGAAAACAACCTAATCAAGAGAAGGACTTTCTAGCACATCTAAGATCCAGGCCACTTGTGCACTGCCCCAGGAGTCTGAGTACCTCTTAGGTACACATAGGCTCTGATAGTGTCTCTGCTTACAGAGATGCTGCAGAGAACATTTGAGCATTAGATAGGGAGCTGTACCAAATGAACTAAAATTCCTTCTAATCCCAGACACAAAAGAATCAGGAAAAAAAATAGCAGAGTACAGACAGTATTTTGAGATGAGGAAAAGAATTTTTTTAAAAAAAAAAGTGAGACTGGAGAGATGGCTCCGAGGCTTAAAGGCACTTGTTTGCAAAGCCTGGCGGCCTTGGCTCAATTCCCCAGTACCCACATACAGCCAAATGCACAAAGGGCACATGCATCTATAGTTTGATTGCAATGGCCAGAGGCCCTGGTGTGTCCATTTCCTCTCTCTTTCTCTCCCCTTGCAAATAATAAAAATATTTTTAAAAACATAAAGTGGCATCACTACTAACAATTACTTTGAAACAATGGCCAAGAGGCTGGCTTGAATTCTCTCTCGTGTTCCTCGGTTCACTAAATCTAGGTGTCTTGGCATAGCATAGCTATAGCCTGGGAATAAACAAAATCCCTCCTACTTTCCATTTGGAAGACACTTCGCTGTTTTTGTCCCTCCAGAAAATAGCATAGCTAACATGCTGAGGGTTAAACATCCACTTCCCTATGCAGGGTTATATGGGTAATTTATCCCAAGTCAATGGCTTTGGTGTTTCTTCCTTTGGAGCAGTTTCCCCTAAAGAATCACCCTCACAGGAAAGCAGTGCAAGTGTCTCCAAGACTTCCTCCTCAACACCTTCTTTTCCTTGCCTGCAGTAAACTATACCCGGCCAGTGATCATCCTGGGCCCCATGAAGGACAGAATCAATGACGACTTGATATCCGAATTTCCAGATAAATTTGGTTCCTGTGTGCCTCGTAAGTAGAAACTTTGTATGGACACATCATGTGTTGGTACCATCATTTCCCTCCTCCTTGGCCATAATCTTTTGCGGCCCCTTCTCAGTGGGATTGCTAGTATTCCCCCTGGAGTTGTGGGTTATGAGATGTGAGAGCGTCAGTCAGCCATTTTGAAGGGATGTGAGAATACCTCTGGACATTCTATTCCACTCTGTGGCTCATACAATCTTTCCACCCCTTCTTCTGCAAATGTTGTTAAGACAGGATCTCACTATGTAGCTCAAGTTCATGATCATCTGCCTTTGAATCGTGATGACATATGTGCACCATCACATGGTGAGCATCTGGATTTTACTTATTTATTTATTTGAGACAGGGGTTGGGGCAGATATATATATATATATATATATATATATATATATATATAGAGAGAGAGAGAGAGAGAGAGAGAGAGAGAGAGAGAGAGAGAGAGAGAATGGGCACACCAGGGCCTCTAGCCACTGCAAACAAATTCCAGATGCATATGCCACCTTGGCATCTGGATTATATGGGTACTGGGGAATTAAACCTGGGTCCTTAGGCTTCTTAGGCAAGTGTCTTAAGCACTAAGCCATCTCTCCAGTGCAGAGTCTGGAGTTTTTTCATTGCCTTTGTAGAATATCTTTGTTCTAGCAAGCAATAACTTATTGACAGGTCATCTCATCTCAGGTGTAAACTTTTTTCTAGACCTTTTAAACAGTCCAGAGTAGCCGAGCATAATGGCACATGCCTTTAATTCCAGAATTCAGGAGGCAGAGATAGGAGCATTGTGTGAGTTGGAGGCCACCCTGAGACTACATAGTGAATTCCAGGTCAACCTGGACTACAGCAAGACCCTACCTTGGGGGGAAAAAAAAAAAAAAACAGAACAAGTCTTCAGACAAGTCCAGAGTGGCTTCAAAAATGTTGCTCTTGGGTCTGGAGAGATGGCTTAGCATTTAAGGCATTTGCCTAAAAAGCCAAAGGATCTCAATTCAATTCTCCAGAACCTACATAAGCCAGATGCACAAGGGGTACATGCATCTGGAGTTCATTTGCAGTGGCCGGTGGCCCTAGTAAGCCCATTCTCTCTCTCTCTCTCTCTTCCTCTCTCTATCTCCCCCTCTCCCTCTTTCTCTCTCTCAAATAAATAAATAAAATATATTTTTTAAATGTTGCTCTTTTTGGCATCTCAAATACTGAGTTCAGATGACCTAGAATGTCTTCTAACAGTGTATGACTTCCATACCCTCCATTTGGAAATAGCATCTAGACAGAGATAGGGTAAATATCTCTCATGTCGTTCTCTTCTCTTAAAGTTATAGCTATGCATTTTCTTTTGTCTAATGCCTGAAAAGAGTTGTTTCTTACATTTGCCCAATTTTATCATTGTTTATGTGGAGGATAAGACTAACACATTACCACATTGTGGTCCATCATATTTCATATATTCATGTATTTGTGTTGAGCATATAGTGAAGAAAATAGGTAGAAAAGCAATTAATGAATATAAATGCATCTCAATTTCATTATTTCTTGTTTTCTAAAGATACTACGAGGCCAAAGCGTGATTATGAAGTCGATGGCAGAGACTATCATTTTGTTATTTCCAGAGAACAAATGGAGAAAGATATCCAAGAGCACAAATTTATAGAAGCTGGCCAGTACAATGACAATTTATATGGAACGAGTGTGCAGTCTGTGAGATTTGTAGCAGAAAGGGTATGTTTGCTAATCCTCTTACAGCAACCCTAAAGGTTTCTTGGTAGAAAACTACTTTGGGGGAAGGGTCATACCTCTTTCCTGATTGTAGATATGAATTTTGATTAAGTATTCCTTTTAAGACAACCATGAAGAGAATCACCTGAGAGCAATGTCATTAATCTTTATTCTAATTCTAGTAAAATCTTCTGACTGACTTGGAGATGGGAGATGAGAGGAGGCTTCATGACCTAAAGATAGTTAACACCCTGTAGGCAGTTCGTGGGGATCCAATTTGTCCTTGACATACAATCTGGGACCCCAGTTAATAACATTGAATCGACTAAGAAAGTTTTGTTCCTTTTGATTGTCTGGATGGGCTGTGTTTATATTTTTCTCTCTCCCCTCCTCTCCCTCCCCGCCCCCCAAAACCTAGCATCCTCATGGTGTAAGGGAGATACATGAGGAGGGCTGTTCGGCTTGTTGGTGGCAGACATTCTAACTCAGAAGAGGCAATGATGCTGCAGTTCCCATCTTCCTGACAACTGCAGATACATATAAAAGAGGAGAATGTTTAAGGGACAATAAGTATGTATGGCACTTGAATGTGGCCTTACTGTGTGCCCATACAGAATCTATGGAGAAGAAAGGTTTTAGTGGGAGGGGTAGAGGGATAAGAAAGGGTAATTGTAGAGAATATGATCAAAATACATTGCATACATGTAGGAAAGTGTCAAAGTATGTTTAAAAAAAAGTTAAAAGCAAATTAAAATTAGGACTCATTATTTCTAATTATGTTGCTTAGCCCCTAGAAGGGGGCAGGGTAATATTCTATATGACCTACTTTGTAATAGTTAATATTATGATGTCCATATTGCAACATATAGGAAGAAATAAATTGGAATGTATAAAAAAATTCTGAGAGGAAAGGATGGCTGAGTAGAGAACCCCAGTACTCACCTTCCCCCACAAGGAAGAAGCAGAGTAAGAGGAATGTAGTTCATTTCAAGGTAAGGTAAGAGAACCTTGTAAAATTCAGAGACTTAGAGTAATGACATAAAAAGAAAACTAAATATCCTGGCAGGAACCTCCCGAATGCCAGAAGAAAGGGTATCTCTTCCTGGCAGGGAGAAAAGTGACAGCATTCCACATTCTACCAGTGTTTATGCTAGCAACCCTACCTACAGGAAAAGTCCTCACAGGCTCACAACGCGCTTACATAAAAACCCTGAAATGTGCAACAGTAACCTTCTTTTAGGAAAGGATTTCACATCATCTCCCATGAAACAGCTGGCATGTTTGAGCCAGTAGCCATGTAAAGAGGAGAGCTGCTGTCTGACTTTGGACTCCTATAGGCCAGAACTCCTGTATTTTCATGTACGAAAATCTCACAGACCTTCCACTGAACGGACTTGAGCATAGCTGCCTTGGCAACCAAACTGAATCCAGCAGAGTGACTATGACCTAGTACAGCCAGGTACTATGACCTAGTACTGTCGGGTGTCTTCTAAGAGACAGATGTTGAAACGTGGAGGGAAAAGGATGTGGCCAGACATGTGTGTACTTATGCTAGTGCCAGGACTGAAGACGGGCACTCACTGGTACCTTGAACAATTCTGTGGCGTGAACTGTCACCATAGGCATGCAAGGCTA
Source organism: Dipus sagitta (assembly GCA_036346955.1). NCBI lineage: Eukaryota > Metazoa > Chordata > Mammalia > Rodentia > Dipodidae > Dipus > Dipus sagitta. The sequence goes on along the minus strand of CM070772.1, from coordinate 168,697,077 downwards.
GAGGACACTAAGAGCAGCTTTGCCTAGCCGCATTTATGTCCCACTCCCGGGTGAGCACTACAGCTGAAGGAGTTAGGATGACAGAGTCCCAGCTGTCCCCTCACCAAAGGACACTTGTGACCAAAGGGTACCCCTCCCCAAGAGAACTTTGACCAACACTGGCCAAATTCCCACTCCTAGGCAAGCATTACCACTCAAGTAGAAGAGAAGAACGCCACAATTATTTGCTACCACACAGTTCCCACTACTGCCCACTACAGCTTGTCAGAGATAGGAATATAGAGATAATAAAACAATACAAAAGATGGATGAAACAAAGTTGGTTTTGGAAAAAAATAAATAAAGTTGACAAACCCTTACCTAAACTAACCAAGAGTAAAAGAGAAGACTGAAAATTAGACTGAAAAACGAGACAGTCCATCTGAAGCCCACGGAAATGAAAATGAGCCTTATGTAGTATCATAACACTGTATCCTTAGAAGTACAAACTTAGAAGATATGGTCAAGTTTTTGAACACACATGGCCTATCAAAATTGAACCATAAGGCCATGAAAATTGTGCATCGTTCAATCTTAAGTGATGATGTTCACCTGGTGATACATCTGAAAAAGGTAAAATCAGGGGTTGGACTGCTTCACCAAAATTCTTTTTTTATTTTTTTAATTATTTATTATTTATTTATTTGACAGAGAGATTGAGAGAGTGGGCATACCAGGGCCTCTAGCCATTGCAAATGAACTCAGATGCATGCACCACCTTGTGCATCTGTCTTACATGAGTCCTGGGGAATCAAACCTGGGTTGCTACATTTTGTAGGCAAGCACCATAACTGCTAAGCTATCTCTCCAGCCCAGCCAAAATTCTTTTTAAGGAAGAATAATGAAGCTAGATGTAGTAACCCAAGCACTTGGAAAACTAAAGAAAATATAAAACTAAAGAAAAATATAAAGCACAGATAAAGTAAGTTGAGAAACCTTCAAAGAGAAATGGAAAGCCACCTCATCCTCATGGATTGGAAGAGTTAATATCATTAAAATGTCCATGCTGCCTGTTATAGTTTCTTTCTCGTTGCTGGGACAAAGCACCCAACCAAAAGCAGCTGATGGGAGGGAAGGATTTGTTTTGGCTTGCAATCTAAAGGGGAAGCTTCACAATGGCAGGGGAAAGCATGACATGAGCAGAGGCTGGGCATCACCTCCTTGCCAACAATAGGTGGAAAACAGCAGCAGGAGAGTAAGCCAGATTCTAGCAAAGGAGAGCTGACTATAAAACCCTTAAGCCCCCTTCCAACAACACACCTTCTTCAGCAAAACTCAACCTCCCAAATTGCCACCAGCTGGGAACTAACCCTTCAGAACACATGAGTTTATGGGCAGTGGGGGTGGGGGAGATATCTGTTGTAAACTGCCATAAAAGCCATCAAAATATGAATGGTATTCTTCACATAACTTGAAGTAATCCTAAATATCATAGTAATGTGCCTGCATGCGCGTGCGCGCGTGCGCACACACACACACACACACACACTGACTAGCCAAAGCCAGCTTGAGCAAAAAGAGCTAAGGTGGAAGCATCCCAATTCCTAATTTGAAGGATTTCATTGTGAATAGCCACATTAACCAACATAGCACGAACAGAATATTTGTCAAAATAAACTAACACATGGAAAGTGAACTGATTCTTAACAAAGGCACCAAAAAATACACTGAAAAAAAAAAGACAGTCTCTTCAATAAATGGTGCTGAGAAAGCTAGGTACCTTTACACAAAATTCTGAAACTTGGCCCATTTAGCCTATGTAAAAATACTGTCAACAAGGGTTATGCACCTAAATGTAAGACCAGAATGTCTGCAGCTACTAGGAAAAACATGTAGACAAAACACTTCAAGACATTGGTATAGGCCATGATTCTCTGAATAGGGACCCCAAGCACAGGAAACAAAAGAAAAAAATGGCAGATGAGACTACATCAAACTAAAAGGGAAGCAATCAGCAGAATCAGGAGACAGCCAACAGGATGAGAGAAAATTATTTGCCAACTATCCATCTAACAGAGGGCTGATATCCAAAACACTTAACAAAAACTAATCACTTCCATTGTTTTAAATGGGCAATGTTCCTCAAAAGAAGACAAGCCAATGGCCACAAGTGTATGAAAAATAGGGAATTCATCAGCCATCCTGGAAATGCTAACCAAAGTGAACAGTCCATGCCACCTCACCTGATAGAATGGCTACAATGAAAAAAAATGGTGCTGAAGAAAGTATGAAGAAAAAGAAAAAAGAAAGTCTAATATTATGTGAGCAGAAATATAACCTAGTGTAGCCATTATGGAGAGCAGTATTGAGCTTCATCAAAAATTAAAAATAAGGGCTGGAGAGATGGCTAAGGTGTTTGCCTATGAAGCCAAAGGACCCAGGTTTGATTCTTCAGTACCCACTTAAGCCAGATGCACAAGGGGGCACATGCAGCTGGAGTTCGTTTGCAGTGGCTAGAGGCCTTGGTGCACCGATTCTCTCTGTCTGTCTCTCTTTCTCTGCTTGCAAATAAATACATAAATAAAATAATTTAAAATAGGTCTACCAGATAACCTAGCTATTTGGGGTACATATCCAAAAGTAATGATGTCAGTATATCAAAGAGATTCCTGCATGCCATTGTTTATTGTGGTACTATTTGCAAATATTAGATATAGAATCAACCTGGAGTCTGTTATCAAGGTGAACAGATTTTATACACGTACACACACACCCCTACATACCTGCATACATATATATAATCTGGAGATCATGATGTTAAGCTATAGTAAGATAGACAGGTACTGCACATTCTCCCTACATGTGGAAGATAAGGAGTGTCTACCAGAAAGAATAGTGATTACACTGTACAGAAAAGCCTGTATGGTTTTGGAAGACAAATCATGTTACTTAATTTCAAAGGTGCTTGTTATATTCATATATAGAAATATCACACTGATCCATTAGTTATGTATATTTAATGATAATTTTGAAAAGAAGCTTTATGCCTAAGAACATATTAAGATCTCTCAAATTTCTTCTCTTTCAATGGTTAAGGTCTGTCAAGCCTTATTGGATACTGTTTCTAGTCAGTATCCTGGAAAGGTGCATTGATTTTCCTCTTTGAACCCATAAACACAGCCGCTGCTAGCTGGAAGTAGGCTGGGAGTACATATTGAAACAGCACTTGTACGTCTCACATAGCCACTGTACTTCACAAATAGCAAACTTGGAATTTATTACTTCAGTAATAAAAGCCCCATCTCTGAGCATATCTCAGATGTGTTTCAGGATTCACTCAACTATTCATTTTGTGTGGGTATTAGAAAATGAGTTTTTATCCCCTGCAATTGATTTAGGACTGCTCCTCTCTGCCTAAAATACCTTTACTCTTCTTGTGTAAAGTTCTTCTAGCCTCAGGGTAACATGGCCTTTTCTCATCAAGAAGTAGAAAGTGATGTTGTCCAGGCATTTGCTTTTCCAGAAATATTTTATAAAGTAACTCTTTGCTCTGAGCACTCATTGCACTGGAAGCCAAGCCAAATGAGGTGTGCTACAATGTAGTAGGGCTGCATTTGTTAACAAACAAGAGGCTTGTATATCTTCTGCAAGATTCACAGCATGTAGCCACATAATATTGAGGAGAATGGTGGGTCTGACCTCCAGAGTGCGCATGTCAAGGGCAGAGTGCGTATGAGCACTGAGCACATGGATGAGTCTGTGTGGTTACCATTGTTCCTGGTTTAACATTGGCCAGGCTATAGGGAAGTGTCTGTCTATTACAATCAACAAGTCTGTCTAGGGTTGTGAACTGGGTTTGAGTCTTCCCCTTAGAGAACTTTGGGACAAGTTAGATAATATTCTTTAGCATACTCTTCTATAAAATACAGTTGGTCATACCTACGTCAAGTATTTGGAATTATTCTTTGCATTGATTTCTTTTTCAAATATTAGAATTAGGTTGGGTGTGCTGGCATACTCCTTTAATCCCAGCACTCCGATGCTCAGATCACTGTAAATTCAAGGCCAGCTGGGACTACAGAGTGAGTTCCAGGTTAGCCTAGGACTATGGAGTAAGACCTTACCCCCTCCCCCAAAACAGATTAGAATTATACAACTTTCCTAAAACATGCATTATTTTATTTTCATTGGATTACCACCATTTTTTCTCAAACTTGACTTTGTATTTTCTTTTCTTTCTACCAGGGCAAACATTGTATACTGGACGTATCAGGAAATGCTATCAAGAGGTTACAAGTTGCCCAGCTCTATCCCATTGCTATCTTCATAAAGCCCAAGTCTCTGGAACCACTGATGTAAGTAGAGGACCAGTGGTCCTCATCCAGCTCCCTGTCCTGAATTCCACAGCTCTGTCATGCATGCTTGCAGGTGCAAAATGCCGTCACTCATTCCTAAGCATTTCCCCCGTGTTAAGTAATTGTAAAACATATCATTAAACTGCTTGAGTCAGTGATTCTTTTAAAATGTTTTTACACGTGTTTCTCAATTTTTACTTTTTTATTTCGTAATTAGGTTTAGTTTTACTTTGTTGTTGGTGTTTTATAGATTGGTTTAGTTTAGGTTTTTGAGAACCATTTCATAGGTAAATCTTTATTTAATGTATGGGATTTTCTTACAGAGGGAGCAAAAAAATATTTTAGACTTTTTGCATTGGTATTTTATTTGGTCCTATAATAGAATTCAGGTCCTATATATGTGAAGATTTTTAGACCACTGTTCATAAGGGTTGTATTAGTGACAATGACTATAAAACATCCTTAACTTATCCACATCTATGTATATGTATGAGTAAGGGGAGAAGCATGATGCTGACTTCTGTTTTTAGGACTTGTAAAATATATTCCTTTTAAAAAAAAGAAGTCAGTAAATCCAGGCGTGGTGGCATACACCTTTAATCCCAGCACTTGTTGGCAGATGTAGGAGGGTTGCCTTGAGATCAAGGCAAGATGGAGGCCAGCTTGAGATTACATAGTGAATTCTAGGTCAGCCTAGGCTAGAGTGAGACCCTACCTTGAAAAAAAAACAAAAAAAAATTGTAAAATAGGGGCTGGGAAGATGACTCAGCAGTTAAAGGTGCTTGATTGCAAAGCCTGTCCGCCAGGGTTAAAGACACTTGCTTGCAGAGATTTCCAACTCAGGTTCAATTCCTCAGCCACCCAGATGCAAAAAGTGGTGCAATTATATAGTTTTCATTTGCACTGGCAAAAGACCCTGGAATATTCATACATATATACAAATATTTTTTTATTCAGCAAATAGATTGAGCAGATATTCATGATCTGCTAACATTCCCCATACAAAAGTAAAGCTACTATAGGCAAAGAGGACACCACAGAGATATGAAGATTGGTCAAGCTAGGTTGGATCTTTACTTTGTCAATAAATACTCATAGACATTACTAAGTACTTTGTAGATTTAAGTTAAACAAGGTCATAGATGTTTACACATTCTGTCATATAGTAAGCTCTCAGTAAATAGTGTAGTTATTACCCAAGATAGGATGTTCCTTCATTATAGAGCTTTAGTTCAGGCATCATAAGACACAAATAGCTTCTGAGAGTGCAAGAGATAATGCTAGTGCATCTGTTGTAGGCAGAGTCTTGCTCAAAGATTGCCTCCTCTTGGGTGTTCACAGTTCAGGATTGAACCATAGTGTACACACTGGAAAACAATGTTTATGGAGAGATTTAAAAATGGTAATTATTATCTGTTCTGGCCTCCTCTGAGGACAAAGAAGCAAAGTGTGCTACAGTAACTGGAATGGCAGCTGAGAACATTAACTTAAATACGTAGTTGATCTCTGAGGACCTTAAAAGCAGAACATATTCCCATAAATATTTAAAAGTAGACAAGTGTTTTCACCAAGACAAAGAAATAAATTTGAGAGGTCACTGTGAAGAACTTTTCTTCTCACGCAGGATACTGTGTTGGGCATTATATAAGTGAGTTAAGCACAAACTTAATCATGTAAAAGTGATTTATAATCTATGAAGAGCCTCACAGACATATTATGTAATGCTAACATTAAGAGCAGAAAAATGGCCCTCAACTCGGGAGCAGCATCTTAATAGCCTATTTCAGAAATAGAACGTGGTCTTCACAGCATACCAGTGGGACACATGGCTTCTGAAGGAGGGGAAGCCTCAGGGAGCAAGAGCAGTTGCACATTTGGTCCACTGTGACATTGGGAGACAGCCGCTCGGTTGCTCAGTAGAAGGTCTACCTCCTTCCATAACTATCAGATGATTTATTTAATGTTGCCTTAGGCACTGTCACAGCCACTTATCACTAAGGAAAATTAAACATCCCAAAGGCTGGATTCCACAATGAGGACGGCGAATGTGACATAATTTGCTGCAGCCCTATTCAGAGGTCTTAGCAGCAGTGATGATGACATTCAGACCCGAGCAAATGCATTAATAAATGCTGAGTGTTTACAGTCCACTCTTCCCTGAGGCTTTTACTGCAGGGGCAGCGCTGCCCTAATTTGCCCATTCCCCGGGAAGGAGCGAAGCTCGGTCAGCTGGAACAGAAGCATGGCAGCTGTCACAGTGAGGCACTAACACATCATCACACACATTATTCCTCAAGTGCACCATCCGCATCAAACCACAGAGCTGATTAGCCCGAACATAGCTGACTCTTCAGAGGAGCATAGATTCAAGGGCATGTGTGAGAAGGATCTTTTTACATAGTGCTACCACCCTACCATATTCTTTTGCTGTCTTGCACCATAATGTACCATGTCTACTTCTACTTGTATCTGTGTCCTAATTAGATTTATCTGCCTCCCTCCATTTTTTTCATTCACTCACTCAAGTTCTGAATCAGGCTTCATCCTGAATGATACTGTACAAGGCACAGACTGTACTCTCAAAGAACTTGTAGATCAGGCATAGAGGCAAAATAGACTCTCACATTAGAAAATAAGTTTAAATGTAATCAATGCTATAAAAGAAAAAGAGTTGAGAAAGAAAAAACACTACCTTGAACAAAGCAAGTCAAGGAAGATCGAGAGTTATATAATTTCTTTATATCTGGAGAAAAAAATCACCATCTTTCTCTGAAGAGTTTTCTTGGGCTTAGCCCAGTATCTTCTATACCAGAAAAATGACATCCCCTCATAGCTTCTGTTGTTGGGACTTCTGGGGACAATATGAGTTGACTTCAGTAATAAAAAGCTCAGGAAAGTTCTACTTTATATTTTAGCTCTCAGCTATCTCCACACTCATGCTAATATCCAACTTCATAGCCCTGTGTTAAAGGATGTCAAGTTTTGGTATAACAAGAAGTCTATGGTTTAGAAAAAAACTAATAAAATGTCAGTTCTTACTCCAGGTGACTTTATTAAATGCACAACCTTAGGGAAGTCCCTTCATTACTTCAAGCCTCTAGGACTTACATTAGAAAAGGGACTGACTAGGCCCAGGTGTTCCAACCCTGGGTCTTTGGCACCTCAATATGTGGTTTCAGAGATGTACCTGTGATGCATCCTAACAGGCCAGTCAAAATGTCTTTGCATATTTATGAGGTGTGGTATATTATTTTGATACATGAATATAAGATACGATTACCAGATCAGGCTAATTGGCATGTCTATCTCTTCATACATAGGTCATTTCTTTGTTATGAGGATCATTCAAAATCCTCACCATTCATCATTTTGAAATATTTAATTAATTCATACAAGGATATCCTAACATTAGAAGTTATTCCTCCTAGCCAATTGTATCCAATACCTATTAACCATTTTAGAGATCCTTTTATACCAAACCCCTCTTTCCTGGCTTACTAAGTGACTGAATTGCTTGACTATAGTCAATATGAAAATACTGTGGTCCCAGCACCTTTCATTTACACCATTCTGTGTCCGTTGCAATTCAGTTCTCAACAGATACTTTAGCCATTGTTTGGCTGTAAAAGCAGGGCCTTCAGGGCTCTGACTGATATAGGAATGCCTCCATGTTTACAGAGGTTGAGTACTTAGAGGTAAAGAATACTGTTTTGGCTGTGTGTGTGAATGTGTGAGATATATATATATATATATATATATATATATATATATATATATATATATGATGATATCTTTTCTATTCTCTAGCTCTTTATGTCTCCAAGTATGCAATGAGAACAAGCAATAGGCCTTAAGCAGGTTATAAAAGACAAGAAACAGAAGCCTTTTGCAAGGTTGGAGTCTGAGAACATTCAAGTCTAGTTCTTTCAGACAGGATGAAGCTAAGCCAGCCCATATATATTTTCCCTTCCCTCTTGCTCTCCTCCTGCCTTTGGCCACTTCTGGAAGACTTCCTTCATTTCTGTGTCCTACATTTAAGAAGGGCTGAGATCTACCAATGGGGTCACATGAAGCACATTTGGATTTAGAAACTATATCCAACAAGAAAATGGTTGAAGCAAGATAGTTCTGAGATAGAGTGCTCAAGGGACACATAAGCGCTTTATTTAAACACCTCTGAGCCTACCATGGAGGAAGTTGAGGCCTACTCCAGGGACCACAGTGGACAGAGCAGAAAGCAGGGACTACAAATAAGCAGGCAGGTTCTGTTGCAGTCCAGCATGGACTAAGAGCTTGTCCTCTGAGAGTGTGTACTCCCTGGCAGAGGGCCCTTGTGGCTGAAATTACTCCAACAAAAAGTCCTAAATGAAGACTGAGAAGCTACTGCTAAGATTAAACAGTGCTTCTTGCAGGATCCTTTTTTTGCTACGCATTTTACTATTTCAGGATTCAGTACATTCCCTTTGTGTTCTAACACCAAGCTCTCATTTTTTCCAGGGAGATGAATAAGCGTCTAACAGAAGAACAAGCCAAGAAAACCTATGATCGGGCAATTAAGCTAGAACAAGAATTTGGAGAATATTTTACAGGTAATTTTCCCTTACCCTTGTACTATAAGAAAGTTATCTGACATTTGGCTTAAATTGGGTCCCAGGCCTGGTATATTGAGGCCCTAAAACCTTCCTGTTGAGAACCCCTAATACTTTTATGCACAGGAAGGTGCTCTCTGCTTCACCCATTTGACTCAGAACTCTAAGTTCATCTGTCACCAGCTCCCAGGTCCCCTCTGGCCCTATCTTAAATCATGAGTGCAGATGCCTCTCAGCTATTTCCTGCTATTAAGGAGATTTTTAGGCATGATAGTTCATTAAGCTATCTCCCTCATGGATCAGAAAACTTGAAAAAGAAAGTTTTAGGGCTCAAAATTGGCAGTGTCCAAAGCAGTTCCTGTCTTCCAGTTTCTGCCTGGATGACTTACAAGCCTGTCTCATCAGCATTTGAAGAGCATGCTTGGAAGTTTTCCCTGTTTCTGTTAATGTTTAGCAACTCTGAATGTAAAACTTCTCTGTAAAAAAAAAAAAATACTTCTTGGGATATAGAGGAAGAATTTCTTCTGGATTTTTTGAGTCCTCTATTTTATATATTTTCATGAAACACTGAGTCCAGAGAGAAATCAGACTTCATGGAATTTACTTTACAACCAATTCTCAATGTTTTTGTTTAATTTTTTATTTTTATTTATTTATTTGAGAGCGACAGACAGAGAGAAAGAGGCAGAGAGAGAGAGAGAGAATGGGCACGCCAGGGCCTCCAGCCACTGCACATGAACTCCAGATGCATGTGCCACCAATTCTCAATGTTTTTAAAACAAGAAATTAGATCAGAGATGTAGCTCAGTAGTATATTGTTGGCCTAGTGTGCACAAGGCTGTGAGTTTGATTACCAACACCTCAAAAAGTAAATAAATAAAGCCTGACGAGATGGCTCAGAGTTAAGGTATTTGCCTGCAAAGCCAAAGGGTCCAGGTTCAACTCCCCAGGACCCAAGTAAAGCCAGATGCACAAGGAGGTACATGCGTCTGGAGTTCATTTGCAGTGGCAGAAGGCCCTGGTATGCCCATTTTCTTTCTATTTGCCCCCCTCCAATAAATATTTTTTAAAAGTAAATAAGAGCTTTCCTCCTGAATTTCCTGGCGTGAAATTAGATAGGTTTTGTTATTTTGTTTATATCTTATTCAGAATCCCAAACATGACAATAGCATGGAAATTTGCAAATATTTTTAATGTGATGCTACACAAAGTTTCAGTAACTAAACTGTAAGTTATGCTTCGTCCTCAAAGGACATCAGGCAGGAATATTGCATCCAGACAATGAGCATTTGACCAATAGTGGTATTCAGTAGTTTGCAATATAATCTGACGATGCTTTTTTTAAGACATAGACTATGTTTTGGTAGCATTTTATTTTGAAGCCTTCCGGTCATATAGATAGTACTGTTGTGGTTGGAGAACTGGCTACAAGACAGTTTTTACTCAAAGGAAACAATGAAATGTGCTTAAGTCTTCACTAAGTAACCTAGTGTCTTAATTTATAATTGAGCAATTTATGATTCCTATTGTTTTTCTTGTAAGTAGGGGCTACCAGATATTCTGAGTATAGTACAGTATTCAAGAAAAAATTTATCAAACTAGAGAATGAATGGGATTTCTTAGTAACGTTTTTGGAGATTGGAAAGGTTAATTAAACTTTCCTTCAAAGCTCTTATTTCCTCTGTGTCTAAAATATCTGCCCTTCTGCCTACTGATGCTTTTCTCCGGTGCCTGGCTCAGAGCAGGCCCCCACAGCACAGTTGCAAAATAAACGAATGATTCATTGACAGATCTGTAAACAGGCACAGAAAAAATACAAAGATCATGATGCATGATTACTGATCGAGGACATGTATCAATAGTATTTTTAACCACATGACCCCACATGAATGTTCAGCTTTTAATGAATGAAAGAGGATATTGAGCTTCCTGAGGAGTTGTGAACACTGATTTGGGCTTCTGTTGGAGGGACAATGATTATCTTTATTCCATCCCCCAGGCAATGCTTCCTAACTCTAGTATATTTGCTTTCTTTACAGCTATTGTCCAAGGAGACACCTTAGAAGATATATATAACCAATGCAAGCTTGTTATTGAAGAGCAATCTGGGCCTTTCATCTGGATTCCCTCAAAGGAGAAGTTATAAATTAGCTACTGCGCCTCTGATGACAACAGACGAGCATTTAGAAGAACAAAATATATATATACTACTTGGAGGCTTTTATGTTTTTGTTGCATTTATGTTTTTGCAGTCAATGTGAATTCTTATGAATGTACAACGCAAACTGTGTGAAGCCATGAAGGAAACAGAGGGGCCAAAGGGTGGGACGGAAAAGACATTGCAGTATGCAGGAAGGCTTTGGTTTGCTCAAAGTACCAGGTATAGGGATGAACCTCTGATGGGCTTTCTGCCCTAGAAACGGGCAGCCTCCTCACCCAGCAGATGTCCAGAGCTGATGTAGCTGCTGAGCTCTCTGTGTTTTTGCTTTAAAAAAAAAAAGTTGCCAGCACTCGAACCTCACCAACCTTCCCATTACTCACATCTGTAATTGGTACACTTCGAATTTGATAACTATGCACATTTGATTTCTTAATAAGCAAAGAAAATAAAGAAGGAGAAAAGAAAGAGTCCCTTTGGAGATGACATACTATCAGGGGAGGATAAGTGTGTAGTTTCTTTGACTGGCATGTGCAAAGATGAGCATTTCATAAAATTCACAAGTGTATGGAGGACTGACCATACCGAGAGGAGGGATTCCACCTGGAATTAACTTTACGGTTGTTGATTGTCTATTTTGCCATTTATAAACGGAAAGAAGGCACTGAAGATGAGAATAATTTATACAATAAAATATATTAAATGTATAGAAATGAATTTCTATAGGTTAAAAAAGTTTTGTGAACTATTTTGTAAAGATTAATTAATTGAAAGACAAAACATATGCACTATCAGCAGATGGTCAAGTTCAAGGACTGAAAGTTGCACTCTCCCTTGTTTTGCCAATGATTCATTTGAAGCATCTGAATTCCTTCCAAGTCTGACAAAAAGACTTCTCCTTCACTCCCCTCCCATGGCCTCTCTTGCACACTAGCGATACACTCTTATGGAGCACATCCCTTCATGAGCTGCCCTCATGGATGTTTTTAGAAAACATTATTTGGTAAATACACTTTTACACTGATGACTTTTCAGAGACACGCATTCAAATCAGCTAAAAGGAATTTTTGCTTTTCTCTAGTCAAGTGATCTGGTCCTACCGTGCAAACAGTTAAGTAACTTTGCTATTAGTCACATGTATACAATTTCTTAAAGGACCACTTAGTATTCTGGCAAACCATGAGTAATTTTTTTTTTTTTTTTTTTTTTTTTTTTGCCTCACAGAGTAATTGAGTATTTTGTAACAGCCCAAACTGGTATTACATGGGGAGATCTGTCCTAAGATGCGCTATTTCTCTGAGGAAGAAAGTGAAGTTATCTGTTTGGAAGGGGTGAGGGGTGAACATTTTTCTTTCAGTATGTAGGGCAAAGAGAACCACAAGGAAACCATGTTAAAACTTTGAGCTCAACCAATTGAGTTGCCTTCCTTGGGGCTGTACCTGGACCAAGTTTATTTTTTTTAACAATTATAATAATGATTTTAAAAAAAAAAGAAACCTCCTAGAGCCTATAACTGAAACCGAAGAGTTAGCCTCCCACTTTAGAGCTGATGATGACGTCAGCACTGGTTCTGCCCAAGGTGTTCAGAGAGAGACTTTTCAGTGATGTTAATAACCACTCAACTCTGGGCTCTGTACATGCCCAGATTAAGCCCCATCGCCTTATTTCTGGGGTACATCAAGACCTGGCAGGGATTCTGCCACACTGTGCAGCAAACCAGCATGTAGGCTGGAGTGAGAGAACAAAAGGCAGAGCTGTCGGAGTGATGGGGCTGCTTCGTAAGACCATCGGAGCTCAAACACGAGTGTCTCCTTCCAAAAAACAAGGGTGGTTCTTCTGCTGAATACCATTGTCTGCCTGACTGCAGTCAACAAAACAAACCCAAACATGCAAAAGCATGCATCTACCTGTAGTCTTGAGGCTGCCTTTGCCAACGGAAGGGCTAGCAATGCATTTTTCCCTCTGATGAAAGTTAGAATTCCAGAGACCACCCCTTAGGGGACTCAAAATGTTAGGCTTTTCCATGTGTACAACTCACCAGTTTCAGGTCAAGGCCAACTTTCATCAATATTGCTCCCAGAAGTTTTCTTGCCACCAGATCTGCCATTCCTGATCCCAGCTCTCTTTTTAGGCCACCATGATAACTTCTTTGGTTTCTCAACTGAGCATGCAATCATTTATTTAGAGGACTGTCATTAATGAGTAGGCGTTTTCTCCGGGTCGTGTGATGTACTAGTATTGCTGTGCTGAGTACAATCAAATTGAACCACCAACCCTTGGTTTTGTAGTAACACATTTATTTTCCCTGTGTAGATGCTTTCAGATTAGAATTGGCATTTGCACTGATTTTTATGTAGATTTATATAAATATATATATACATATATATTTGCTTGAATCACCAAGCAAATTGGTGAGAGGGTCTTTTCCTAGAGAATTTACACCTCCATTTGTTGTGTTGTCCCACGCTTCCTCCCAATGTTGAGGTCTCCGGGGCTCCAGTGAACTGGTGTATTTTGCAGCAAACCTGATGATGTATGTGAAAATGGCACGAAAGTTACCCAGACCACATCTGGTGCAAATGCACCTGGAGCCTTGGGCCAGACTGGTGCTAACACCGCGAACTTTGTCCAGAGCTCTCTCCAATTTGAAGGCTTGCTGGGGGCACAATGTCACCTTCACACGCTGGGCCCTTTCGGAAAAGTGCCAGATCGTGTCACTGGTGCTATTTTTCATGCTCTGGTACGATGTGTAGCACCATGGGGGTCTCAGCTTTACCAAAATCAAAATCCCATTTGTCAACCAATTGCTTAGGGCATTTGGTTTTGGTTTTGTTTCTTTTGTTTTTGTTTTTGCTTTCTCTCCTCCCACAGAATTTGTTGGCCATTTCTGTAAAGATCTTCTCTCCCAGGTCCAAATTGTTGGGTTAGCTCTGCTTAGCGAGCCCATCCATATGAAGCTGCACTCAGGTGCCTCTGTGAGCTGTCTTAGATCCTACTGCCAGCCCTTCCGGACTAAGCCAGGGCAAAGCTCTCCGTGCCTCTGGCTCTCAACCAATGATTGTTGCCCTCATTTTCCCCCTATTCTCCTATCTCTTCCCAACTCTTTTTCTGTCCCTCTCCTATTACGTTTCCTTCTTTCTGAGTTGTTGAACTTGTCCTTTTCCTATTCATTCTCTTTGTCCATCTCTCCTTTCATCCGTCTCTACTTGCCCTTTTTTGTAGTCTTTTCCCTATCCTTTCTACCCCACCGCATCAAACCCATACCCTACTCCCCAATTTTATGTCCCATGAAGGGTTCACGGCTGAGTCAGACAGCAAGTCCATACAATGGGCTAATGACACAAATACTTGGAGTCACCTTTTCAGCAACTCAGCTTCCAAAAGCAAAGCTGAGTGTGAGGCCCTGACCTGGAGCCAGCCTGCACCGCTGCCCTGGCAGTGCCGATGCATGCGCTGTGGTCCCGCGGCACCTGGGAGCCTGTCTGAGCCAGTCCTCCAGGAGCTCACTCCCAACACCACCCTGGCTGAGGACACTTTCTTTTGGCAAAGGCAGATTCTGGCCCCAACAAACCTCTTCTTTCTCATTGACACCATGACACTACCCTGGTTCGGAGAGAGATTTTTTTTTTCCCACTTTCTTCCCATTTTCATGGGAAGCCCCCTCTTGTTTTTCAGCTGGTGATGGCTCTGGTGAGACTGAGTGGAGTAGCTAGTGAAATGACATCTCTCTCTCTCTCTCTCTCTCTCTCTCTCTCTCTGTCTCTCTCTCTCTCTCTTTCCTGTCTTGGTCCTGCATAAAATTCCTACAAAAACATACCAAGGACTCAGGCTAGTTCCTAAATTTATCATTCTAATTTGTCACTCCTGGGGAGGAGATGAGATCAGTTTCCTTAAAGCATGTGGAAATATCTCCTATGACAACTGATTTTCCAGGAAACTCCCTAGAAAACTCTGTGGATCTACATGAACTATTTAAGTGTATGGTATATATGGTCTGCTTACCATGTATACACCTTTTACATTAAGTATGTAATAATGTGATTGGAAACCCACACAGCCCAGTCTGTAAATATCCTTCCTCACTGAATTGAAACCTGTGCTGATGAAATCATTCCTGGTACAGCTGTGCAGTTTGTTGTAGCAGCTGGACAAGCTAAGACAGGAAGACAAGTTAGATGAGGATCAGCTGTAAGAATACAGTGTCTCCCTAGCAGCTCATGTGGATGGCCAACCAAGTGACAAGGTTGACTCCCAATGGGATGGCAAACTTTTCTTCTTTTCGAATTTGTGTTTCCTAAGTCTCTTAACTCCTGAGTGCACCAGGTTGTACCCATTAGATCCTTTTAATATGACGATTTTGTGCTTCTCTCTGACAGGATGTTTCTCCATCGAGCTGTAATACAGGATGGGAGGGAGGGGGGACTTACTCCTTGCCTGGCTGGAGTTTACAGAGACACTGCACAGCTTACACTCCTGTTAAGTGTAAATATTCAACACTTCCATTCCATTTGTGTAAAAAATAAAGCACACACGATTATAAAATCAAGATGTATATTTCATACTCAGTGTGTCCGTGAATATTTATTGTGTTTCCAGATGTTGGTGGTGGCCCCATTGTAAAAATGCTCAATAGAGTGTTTATAAATATGTCATGGTTTTATTATAATATATAAATATTAAAACATTTTATACTTTATAGCAAATTATATTCTCCCAAAGCATAATTTGTGTTATTTCATAAAGAGAATCACATATTTCTATTAGCAGATGTGTCTGATTTCAGAGCTCAAGTGCAGATAGAGTAGGTTATTTCTGAGGAACATTGACACTACTGAGAAACTAAAAGTGATGCTTTGGCATATTTTTAAATATTTGGTCACCATTTTGCATGCTTTTAATCAGGATGTTTGCCAAGTGTGAGTAACATATTAAAGGATAGGCTTTTAAAAACATGCATTATATGAAAGAAAAATTCTCAGTGTCAGAAAATGCTAAGAATAGAGATCTTTTTATCTGATGCAGCACAAAGGAAGGCCTAATGTTGAGAGGTAGTCTCATTATGGATATACATTAAGACAACAAAATATGCCAGCTACAAAGATGTGACCATATCAGAAACGTCAGGTTTTGGAATTGGGATCTTCCAGTCCCAAGCACGTACTTCACCATCTTGGCATTTACGTACCACAGGTGTGACAGCCTGTTGCCCGAAGCAAAGTCCCCCCATGGAAGTGGTGAACTACCACCATCAAAGCAATCACTGTGAAATGTGATGCAGGGTGTCATTCAGGAATCCAGCCTAGTTGACAGCATCCTTTCTAACAAGAAAGATGACTCAGGCTGTCCCTGGTACTTACGAGTAAACAAAAGACTCTCAATTTAAGTTCCTGTGCCTACAAGACCAATGCAGACCTCCAATTTCAATAATTACATCACTGTTAACATTTAAACAACCTCACATGGATTTTCTAAAAAATATTTATATATTTTCAGGCAGAGAGAGGGTGGGAGGGAGAGAGAATGGGCACACCAGGGCCACATGCTGCTGCAAGGGAACGCCAGATGCATGCACCATTTTGTGCATCTGGCTTTACATAGGTACTGGGAAATCAAACCCAGGCCATCAGACCTTGCAAACAAGTGCCTTAACCAAGACATCTCTCCAGCCCTCTCCTTTTTGTAAATGGAAAGAAAGGGCTTATCTTGACAGGTTTTTTACAATTTTTTATATTGACAACATTCACCTGCTTTCACACGAATGGTGACATGACACCAAAGCAGAATTATTT
Organism: Dipus sagitta; assembly: GCA_036346955.1. Lineage (NCBI taxonomy): Eukaryota > Metazoa > Chordata > Mammalia > Rodentia > Dipodidae > Dipus > Dipus sagitta. The sequence goes on along the minus strand of CM070772.1, from coordinate 168,680,207 downwards.
CAATAATGGTGTGGCTATCTGAAGCAAAAAAATAATAATAATAAAGCTAAAAAAGGATTTGGTTTGTGTACTATTTATATATAATGATTTTTATACCATAGTCACTCTAGAAGTATCAAAAGATAGAAATGCGGGACTAGGAAGATGAATCAACAATTAAAGGCACTTGTTTACAAAGCTTTCTGGCCTAGGTTCAATTCTTTTTTTTTTTTTCTTTTTTTCTTTATTAGTTAGTTTTGTATTCAGCAAATACAGTCAGTTTGGTACCATTATTAGGCTCATCCGTGACCTACCCCCTCCCCTTGGCCCCTCCTTGTTGAGGTATACGGGTCATGCATTGTGGAGTTAGCCCACAGTTATGGGTAAGCTAAATGCCTCTGCATATCATGACCCAACATGTGACTCTGACATTCTTTCCACCCCCTCTTCCGCAAAATTTCCCTGAGCCATGTTGGGTTCATTTTTGGTCTGCTTCAGTGATGAGGTGTTGGGGGCCTCTGAGGCTCTGGCTCTCTGATTTGGTAGGAGTTGATTTTTCTCTGTGCTGAATCTCCTTCCCCCTTGTGCTGGTAATTCTTAAACCACCCATGAAAGCTGGACACAAAAGCGACAAAGGCTCTGGTATTCATGGTGTTCATTTGCAGTAGCAAAAGTTCCTACTGCCTCCCCACCGCACCCCCCACACATAGACATGCATATCAATAAAAATTAGAAAAAAGTAGACATGACCTCTGTATCTCTGAATCTAAATCGATCAGGTCATCTAGACCACATAACCCAGGTTTTTGTTCTCTGTGGCTCACTTCTCTTAGGGACATCCCAGAAGGCACAATTACTGTAGTCAAACTGATGCCTCTCCTTCCGAGCATCACAGCTGAAGTGTCAAGTCCAGGCTGTATCCCTAACTCCCCCTCAGCACACTCGAGACAAAGTTAGAATAACTCAGTGAACTTTGATAAGCCCTGGGGATAACAAAGGGAGCTAAGAGATCATCTGATGTATGGTATGAGCTTAGGACCCAGCTCCTGACAGTCTGCCTCATGAGAAAGGCCATCTTTCACTCACCCCCCAGGGCTCCCTCCAGCAACAACAACAAATAAAAAAAGCTGTGATGTCAGAACCTTCCCCTGTTCCCATCCCTGCCTTGGCAGCTGACGTGTCAGCTACAGGCTCTAGGGTGCCTGTTGGCTTCCTCCCCTTTGCTCCTGCTTCTTAAACGCAAATGGAAGCAACCACTGTAGGTGTCTGCTCTTCACTGTCACTGCAAAGGATAAATGATTTGCAGCATGCTTCACAACGATACCAGACATTTCAAGAAGACACCACTGGTCAAAGCCTAGAGCCTCAGGCCCAGGAGGGACACCAGTTCTCTCCTGTACTCCTGCCTATGGCCTATCTTTTCTGTTCTGGTTATATGTTGTTTGGATATTGATCAGGTAACTTCTCTTTAAGGACTCAGGATTGATGGGGTGAGTACAACACAGCAGAAAGCTAGCTTTCTTACCAGGAGATAAACACATAAAACAGGCTTCAAAGTGGCCTCTACAGCCATCAGAAAAGAATGAAAGGGGAGCAAGTATTTCACTGTTGAGAGATAATCTAAAAGTTTTCAAATTCCTTGTTCTCAAAAGCAAATTACAATGAACACTTCCTTACTGTGGAACTTAAGAGCAGTTGATTTCTAGCCAATGAAAATATGAAGCCAGAAAGCTGAAAGTTTGGGTCCTATTTGGGTTGGATTGCTTGATTTTCATGAGCCACACCTGTATCATTGATATTCTTAGGATCACAGGGATTTCCATGGGGAATCACATGTGCTGGCTCACACCTATAATCCAAGCACTCAGAAGGATGAGGTAGGACGATATCCATGAATTCAGAGCCTGCTTGAACTACAGAATGAGTTGTCAGTCAGCCTGAGCTAGAGTGAGATACTGCCTCAAAAAAAAATGGAACTTTTAAACCAATATTTCCTACAAATAAAGAATAACAGTTGCATAATCAAAATTTCCCCACAAGAAAAATATTTCCAAGCAATCTGGAGTTTGTCATTACTTATCTAGTTATCACCTCCTTCAATGTTTGGCCACTGAACAATAACCACCTGCCCACAGCCTAGCTCTATTTTCATGCTGGGAAACAAGTGAAAAAAAGAAATACCCAGAACACTGTATAACAGCCTGCCTTCCTAAGAAATGCAATTCTCATAAAATGGATTTAAAAGGAAGAAAAAATAATTAAAAGGCAGGAGATCTAAAACAGACTAGTGAGTACATAAAAATTGAAAATGTCACCTTGACATGAGGGATCACATATTCTTACAATTTGTTCCATATGCTCATACCTTGAAAGAATTAGTCTCTCTCTCTCTCTTTCTCTCTCTTTCCCTCTCTTCCTCTCTTCTGTCTTCTCCCTTTCCTTCCTTTTTTCTCCCCTTTATCCTCTTCTCATTCTCTTTCTCTTCTGTACTTTTCTCCTCCCCTACGCTCCTCTCTCCCTCCCTCTCTCTCTCTCTCTCTCTGTTCTTTGGTTTTCTTTGTTTGTTTGTTTGTAAACACAGTCTTGTAGTATACCTCTGACTGGCTTGGTACTTGCTATGTAGCCTAGGCTGGCTATGAATTCATGGGTATCCTCCTACCTCAACTTCCCAGATGCTAGGATTATAGGCATATGTCACCATGCCCTGCTTTAAAACTTGTGTTACTTCCTTGTCACAAATTCCTGTGCCTGTCAATCCCCAGATATCATACCCACCCAATCTTATTGGCCAACTTTGTTCTTTTGTCCTGAAGCTTCAGCTTCCATGGCAGCCATAGTTATGGAGTGAATTCCATCCATATCTGCCCAGTGAAAAGTAGAGGTCTTCTTCCAGCTTCCACTGACTTGGGTTGCTGTAGCTACTGTACAAAAAGTCATGGCTTTGGGCTAGAGAGCTGGCTTAGCAGTCAAGGCATTTGACCCTGAAGCCTAAGGACCCATGTTCAACTCTCCAGATCCCACATAAGCCAGATGCACAAGGGGACTCAAGTATAAGGTTGCACATGCACACAAGGTGGTGCACACATCTGGAATTCGATTGCAGTGTCTAGAAGCCCTGGTGCACCAATTCTCATTCTCTCTCTCTCTCTCTCTTTCTCTCTTTCTCTCTCTTTCTCTCTCATAAAAAAATAAATAAATAGTAAACACTTAAAATTTTTCAAAAGTCATGGCTTTAACCACGCCCATGTGTTACAGCTCCAGGAATGCAGCTTCCAGAGCCCAAGCCCTCCTTGTAACCCCTTTATTCATTCATTATAAAAATTACAGGAAGTTTCTTCCCCAACCTATAGCCTTAAAAGTCTGGTTGTGACAAGCCGGGCGTGGTGGCGCATGCCTTTAATCCCAGCACTCGGGAGGCAGAGGTAGGAGGATCGCCCTGAGTTCAAGGCCACCCTGAGACTCCATAGTGAATTCCAGGTCAGTCTGGGCTAGAGTGAGACCCTACCTCGAAAAACCAAAAAAAAAAAAAAAAAAAAAGTCTGGTTGTGGGTGCCCAAAACCCAAGTATCACCCATGCTCTTGTCCATGTCTTTTAATTCCAAGACAATGACTTCCAATGCCACATGCCACCAATGAACTAGAGACATTGATATCCATAGCACTGACCTACAGAAGTGTAAATACTAAAACTATAAGACGTGGCACCATGCATGTGCAACCCTTGAGGCCTAGGAAAGACCTCCTCTATGCCTTATATGTCTAGAAGCATGGATCTGTGAAATGAGCCCAAATATTACCTACATATGCCCTCCTAAACCTAGGGAAATTCTTCTCCACAGCCTATGAATGTGGGACCAGATCTTCTGGTACCAAAAGCCCTGGCTTCATATGTGTTTATCCCTTGGGACTGGGAAAGGGTACCATCTTGACCTCAAACCTACAGAAACTTTACAAGTACTATAAGCCCCAGTGCCACCCACATTTGTCCCACTGGACCTAAGGAAGGTCCTCTTTGTGTCTCACTAATTTGAGTCTATAATTACCACAATTACACACAAATTTATAAATTTCACTAGAAGAGTAGATAGAAGGAAGAAGAACAAAACAAACTTTATTATGACAAAAAAGCCCACCAAATAGAGGTTGTGGATATATCTCAAGGATAAAACACTGGCCTAGTATGCATGAGGCTCTGGGTTCAACTGATATTGAAAATATTAGCAAGAGTACATGTGCAAGAGAAAGAAATGGGAAAATAGATGTTAAATTATTAATAGTTATAGGTAATGGTTTTATGTATTAAAAAACTACTCCACCAAAAAAGATGTCAGAGCCAAAGGTGAAATTTTTTTAACATTAAAGTTATGAAAACACTGAATGATAAAATTATGTGCACAAAAAAATTTTAAATGGGTTAGAAATATTAATACTAAAATGACCATCCTACCCATGGTGATCTATACATGTAATGCAATTCCCATTAAAATACCAATGACATTCTTCACAGAGATAGAAAAATACATCTAAAATTCAAATGGAGTAGCAAAAGAGTCCAAATAGCCAAAAGGATCCAGATTAATGGATAGGCTGAAAAGTTTAGGCAGCTTTGGAACCAGTGCACCCACCTTCTTCTGTAGCAAAGAGCAAGCCCCATTACCCAAGGACAAATGTGGCCAATATACTACTTAGCCTCAGGAGCTACCTTCCTGCCACACTTGGTTTCCTGTCAAGCTGTAATGAGAGCTCTGAGCCCAGATCTGGCAGGTTATTCCTACAGGGTACTTCAAGCTGGACAGCAGATAAAACATTGAGACTGGTGGGCAGAGCACTGAGTTTGGATAGATCTCCACCTTGAGTGCAGATCTCTTATCTATTTGTTTTCCCCGCTCTCCAAAACGCTTGAAGAAAATCTTTTGACTTGAGTGTTTGCTGCCTTTGGGTACACAGTACTATGGAGCAAGTGGGAATCTGTCCAGCCCACAGGCTGCAAAGCTCCAGGAGCACTCAGCACTGAAACATCTCTATCATACCTTCCAAGGCTCGTGATCCATTACAGAAGAAGTGGTGGAAAGAATGTCAAAGGAAGGGTAGGACTCCTTACAATGCGCTCGTCCAGACAGAAAATGGCCTGGATATCCATGACCTCACAGTGCCTGACACTACCTATACAACACTATCATAATAGGAGGAAAAGATCATGACATCAAAATAAAAGAGAGACTGATTTAGAGGGGGAAGGGATATGGTGGAGAGTGGAGTTGCAAAGGGGAAAGTGGGGGTAGGGAGGGAAACACCATGGGTTATTGTCTATAATTATGGTAGTTGTCAATAAAAACAAATAAATTAAAAGAAAAGAAGAAAAGTTTATCAATTGAATGCAGACATGTCACTGACAACTGGTCTTTGACTAGAGGCTAGCAGGGCTGTCAGCCCCCACAAACAGTGTCTTTGCTGTGGCAGCAGTTTTCTCTCTCTTCTCTGAGTGGTCCTGGTGATTGCTAGGGGAAAGCTGCTCATAAGAAGATCCCAGTCTGTGGCATACCACCCTAAATGTGCCTGACCTTGTCTGATCTCAGAAACTAAGCAGGATTGAGCCTGGCTAGTACTTACATGCAAGATGACTCCAAATAAGGAGAAATAGATATCCACTCCAACTGTGTATAAATTACAACAAAAACATAAGAAACATGAAAAATCAAGACTATATAACTCCCCTGAAAGTTCATAACCAGCCAATAACCAAATCCAAAGACACCTTCAGCTAAAATGCCAAAGAAATCAAAAGTCTAGTTTTGAAAATTATTAGTGGCTTCAAAAAGGATTCAAATATGCAGATTAATGAAGTTTAAAAGAAGTCAATTCAGGATCTGAACAAGGAGACAATCACATATATAAGAAAACAATCCCTCACAATAGCCCCAGGAAAAAAAATGTAAGAATAAACCTAACCAGCAGCAAAAGACCTTTAAGATGAACATGCTAAAATACCAATAAAGAGAAAGTGATGAAAACGTTAGAAGATAAGAAGGCCTCTAATGTTCACGGATCCACAAAATTAATATTATGAAAACTCCGATATTACCAAAAGCAATCTATAGATTTAATGTAATAATCAAAAACTCCAATAATATTCCCCACAGAAATAGAGATCACAATCCTGAAATCTACATGAAAGCACAAAAGACCCCAAAGCAGTCAAGTCAATCCTGATCAGAAAGAGCAATGCTAAAGTTACCATAATACCTGGGCTCAGATTACACTACAGAGCCATAGTAACATAACAGCATGGTTCAGACCCAAAAACAGACATGTGGACCAGTGCAATAGAATAGAGGACCCAGAAGTAAACCCACACAGACCTAATTTTTGACAAGGGTATCAAAAGCACATATTGGAGAAAAGACAGCCTCTTCAGTAAGTGGTACTAGGAAAACTTCACAAGTAAAAGAATGAAACTAGATCCCTACCTCTCACCCAGTATAAAAACAATTCAAATGGAATTAAAGACCTTAATGTAAGACCTGAAACTTTGAAACTAAAAGAGAAAAACATTGGGGGAAACAATTCAAGATACAAGAATACACAAGGATGGACAGGGAGGCTCCTGATGCCCCAAAACATTATAGACTATTGCTGAGGCTCTTGATTTCCCACCAGAAAGAGATAGTAGGACCCTGTTGCTAAGATTCCGCATACTTGGGCTTCAGGTCACTGAAAAACCAAGATGGAGCTGAATTGAAAGCCTTCTCCTTGTTGACTAGCTGTCAGGATAGTAGAAAGAGCTATATAGCATGCCACCTTTGGGGGGAGAAAAAACATTAACCACCTGTGGACCCTGAAAGCTCTATGGCTGGTCAGCCGGGCCCAATGTACGAACTGGTGCAATGGTGGCATGTCTATTATGGAGGAAACCAACTGCTCTGTGATTGGGCTTGAGGACCAATCCATAGGTGGTAATTCATTCCTGGTACTAAAAACCTAGTCAAAACCCTATGGCTGGGGAAGTCATAAATAGAGGAAACTACTACTGTTGTCTGGCTAAATCATACATTATGCCTACAAAACTGCCCTCTAAACATTTGTGCTTTTGCCAATATATTAATATTACTCTCACACTTTGTTAGAGAAGCTTCTATTTTCAGATGGCAGTGACTACTAAGGTGAATCAAAACTCCCTGTAGTGCTGAGAAGTGACAGTGGAGTGTTCAGCACCTAAATGAGACATCTTTATCACACTCTCCAAGGCTTAGGCCATTGTGGAAGATATGACAGAGAAAATGTAATAGCCGAAGAAAGGGAAGAATTGCTTACAATGCTATCTTCTCCACACTAAGTGATCTTGATATTCATGACCTCACAGTGGCTGACACTACCTACACAAGACTTGCACAATAGGAGGGAAAAAAGTGATGACATCAAAATAGAAGAGCAACTACTTAGAAAGAAGAAGGGATTCAGAAGATGGGGAAGAACTTGGGGGATGGCAACAGGGGGTTGGAGAAGGGGATTATGATCATAATATATTGTACTTATGAAGTTGCTAATAAAACACTTTTTTTAGCCAGGCATGGTAGTGCATGCCTTTAATCCCAGCACTCGGGAGGCAGAGGTAGGAGGATTGCCATGAGTTCGAGGCCACCCTGAGACTCCATAGTGAATTCCAGGTCAGCCTGGGCTAGAGTGAGACCCTACCTCAAAAAACCAAAAAAAAAAAAAAAAAAAAATTAAAGAATGGACTAAGAATTTCTGCATAAGAATTCAACCTGATCTGCCAGGCATGATGGTGCACACCTTTAATCCCAGCATTAGGAAGGCAGAGATAGGAGAATCACTGTGACTTTGAGACCAGCCTAGGGCTACTGAGTGAGTACCAGGTCAGCCTGTGCTAGAGTGAGACCCTACCAAGAAAAAGGAAAAAAAAAAAAAAGAATTCAACCTGGTATATATTTGCTAAAGAAACGATAGCAATAATTAACATGTGGAAGCTTGTCAAATTTAAAGCTTCTGCACATCAAGAGACAGAAAAAGCCTAAAGGAATAGCAAAATATTTGCCATATCACAGGGGATTAAAATCTAGAACATATAAAGAACTCAAAAACATTAAACACCAAAAACCATCAAATAGTCCAGTTACTATGTGGACAAACAAATGGAAAGAACATTCTCAAAAACATACAAATGTCCAGTAAATACATGAAAAATGTTGAACATCCTTATCCATCATGAGAAATGCAAATAATAATAATTATTAATAATAATAATAAATTCCATCTCATCTAGTTAGATTGGCCAGAAAAAAATAAAAACAAATGATAGCAAGGATACAAGAAAAGTGGAAACTTTATGCAGCTTTGGTGGGAATATAAAATAATCTACTATAGAAATCAGTATGGAGGGTCTTCAAAAATCTAACACTAGACCTACCATGTTATCTAGCTCTTATGGAAATATCCAAAGGACTGATGTCAGCATGCAAAGAGATACTTGCATGCCCAGCTCATTGTGATATTATCCTCAACAGCAAAATGAGTAAAGAAAATGTGATATAATAAGTACACAATAGAGTTTAGTTGTATTCATCCATAAAAATAAATGAAATTCTGTTGTTTCCAGGAAAATGGATAGAACTATATATCATTATATTGAATAAAATAATCCAGAATCAGAAAGACAAAATAATATGCTTTCTCTCAGATGTGAAATCTAGATTAAACAAAGAAAAACACGATGACTGGAGAGATTGCTCAGTGCTTGAGGCACTTGCCTTCATAGCTTAACAACCCAAGTTCCATTCCCAATGCCCATGTAAAGCCAGATGCACAAAGTGGCTTCTATATCTGAAATTCATTTGCAGTGGCTAGAGGACCTGGCTCTCTGTATGTCTCTCTTCTCTCTGCCTCTCTGCTTGCAAATAAATAAATAAAATATTTTTTAAAGACATGAGAAGGGACCAGTAGGAAGGAGAGACAGAGCAAGCAAAGGTAACATGGAAGGTTAATATTCACCTTCACAAAATTCACTAATACATCTAAGAGCATGTCATAATGGAATTTGTTATGCTTTACAATGAATATATACTAATAAATAATAAATAAGATATATTGAAAAAGAACCAATTCAATAATATATTATCTTACCCCAGTTAGAATGGCTGACATGAAAACAGATTTTTTTTTAAATGCTGACAAGGATAGAGACAGTTGGGAACTTTTATATACTTCTGTTTGGAAAGTAAGTTAGTGCTACCATTATGGTAATTACTCAAACAAACAAAAACAAGAATAATCATATGATTCAGTAATCCCTTTGAAATATATCCAAAGGAGAATTCTTTATACTAAAAAGACACTTATAGTCCACATTTATTGGAGAACTATTCACAATAGTAAAAAAAAAAAAAAAAGTAATCAATCTAAATGTCTATGAGTGGATGAATGGACTTTTTAAATGTTAAGTATATACAAAATTGAATATATTCTGACATAAAAAGAATGAATTCTTGTCATTTAGAGCAAGGCAGATGGAACTGGAAATCTCTGTTAAATGACATAAAGTGACACATAAAGACAAATGCTGCATGTTCTCCTATATAGAAAGTAAAAAGTCAATTGCATATGACAATATCATAATGAAACCCATTTCTCTTTACACTCATTTAAAACAATAATAATGAAAACAAAAGTCAATACCCAACCCAACTCCATCTGCCTGGGTTCCCTCAAATGTTCCCCAAGGCTACAAGTAAGAAGGAAAATCCTAAAGGTAACCAGTTTGCTGTGTGCTCACTTTTTATTGACTCCTTACTTTTATTCTTTCTCCTCAACATTTTTTTCCAAGACTACCTTCCTGCACTCCATCAATATGCTTTCACGGTCCTTTAGAATAGTTCCCCCTCTCGGGAGAAGACTCTCTAACTGCCATATTTCTATACCCCCATTCAGCTGGAAATAGTTCAAGGTGACGTCATTGCCCCCTGTCCTCTAATAGCAGTTAGAGTGTCCCTCTCATGAGAGGGGGGAATGAAAGGGAAGTACAGTTAGGGTGACTGGACCCCTAGAAGTAAAAAAAAAAAAAAAAAAGGCAGTAAAGTCTACACATGCTAGAAATCACAGATGATCTGATCTCTTATCTCTTGCCTAGTTCCCTAGACCTGTTTTTCCACAAACAACCAGAACCCCTCCTGGAAGAGAGGTCTTTCATAGGATTTAAACATTGTGGTTGGTCAAGTTCAGCTCCTGAAACTCTTATGTCAGGGCTAGCTTCTTCCTGAGACAGCCTCTAGCCCTAACCAACCAGCTGTCCCTCTGGTTCACCTGAGCTGCAAGACAGCCCACCTCTATAAGGTTATAAATACATTTGCAAAGGGAGGGCAGGCTCTCTAACCACTTGGGAACTTTAAACTGTGGGTGAGTTTTTCCCTCAGCTGGACCTGGGCCCTGGGTTAAGCCAAGGGGAGGGGCCCCTAGCCCTTACTCACCACATGGGCTCTTTATCCCCATCCAGCTCCCCACATGGCAGGAGCTCCTTGAACTTTCTTTTTTTTTTCTTTTTTCTTTCCATGGTTTTTCCAGGCCTTCCACACAGGATCTCTAGCCACATGGGTACCTTTCCTTGGCACTGTAATTCCTTCAATAAATATAATAATTTTTTAAAAAGTCAATCTCATAGAAGAACAAAGTAGGATGGCTGTCACATCAAACTAGCAAAGTCAGCAGAAAGAGGGGGAAAGAGAGAAGTTAAGTAAGTCTCCAAAGCACAGAAAGGAGGGATTAGCTATGGTTCTGTCTAGCACACTAGGACAACTACTGCTTTAACAACCTAGGATATGCTTCAAAATGACCAGCACAGTATGAAAATCCCAACATACAAAAATGATTAATGTGGGCTGGAGACATGGCTTATCAATTAAGGCACTTGCCTGTGAAGCCTATGGACCCAGGTTTGATTCCTCAGTACCCACATAAGCCAGATGCACAAGGTAGCACATGTATCTGGAGTTCGTTTGCAGTGGCTAAAGGCCCTAGTTCACCCATTCTCTTTGTCTCATGCTCTCTCTCATAAATAAATAAATATATTATTTTTAAAACTCATAAAAATGTTTTAAAATGGTAAACATTTAGATATGGAAGTGATTATTATCCTGTTTTGGTTTTTGTACATTGTATCCATGTAATAAATTACCATAGTTTTGCCCATAAAGATTCACAAATATTAATTATGTCTCCATTAAGAAATATATAAAAGTGGCCGGGCGTGGTGGTGCATGCCTTTAATCCCAGCACTCAGGAGGCAGAGGTAGGAGGATCGCAGTGGGTTCGAGGCCACCCTGAGACTACATAGTGAATTCCAGGTTAGCCTGGGCTAGAGTGAGACCCTACCTTGAAAAACCTATATATATATATATATATATATATATATATATATATATATATATATATATATATATATATATATATATGACAGTGACTTGTGATGTTTACATACAAAATATGTCCATGTCTAATCATATAAAATGAAAAAAATAATATTCTTCATGATTTCCAAAAAAAAGAAATGTAAAAGTTATGCAATGAGGTATTTTATATCATTACAATGTAGAGCACATAAACATGATGCTTAGAAAAATAAGAATGTGGGCTGGAGAGATGGCTTAGCAGTTAAGGCACTTGCCTGCAAAGCCAAAGAACCCAGGTTTGATTCCCCAGGACCCACGTAAGCCAGAAGCACAAGGAGGTGCATGCATCTGGAGTTCGTTTGCAGAGGCTGGAGGCCCTGGCATGCCCATTCTCTCCCCCTCCCTCTCTCTCTCTCCCTCTCTCTCCCCTTCCTATTTCTATATATCTTTCTGTTTCAAATAAGTAAATAAATAAATAAATAAAATTGTAAAAAGAAAAACAAGAATGTAGTATATTGCAAGTGGTAGTTTCCTGGTCTGGAGACTTACATAAGAAGCATTCAATAAGAACTAAGGGGAACTTAAACTTGAAATTTAGAAAAGAGTGAATAAGGAGTTTTTGCCTATGAGATAAGCATGTCCCTACTCTGCCACCTACTTCTACCCATGAGACATTTTAAGTTTTATAAGCCCGAGTTGCTGATACATCTGAATGGCATCTTACGGCTTGGACAACAGGGAGGGTAGGGCTTGGGGAAGGCAAAGGGTGGGGGAGACACAAAATCTGAACCAAACTGAACTGGTACCATAGAATCCTATATCCTAGAAGTTAGACTAAAAGGTGAAACCCTCAAGCAGACCTTACAGGGAGCACCTGAATCGAAGGGCCCTGGAGAGAGTGAGATGAAACCTAACCTCAAATTTCTCCTGCTTTTCTTTTATCTTTTCCCTTGGTGCTGGCCTGTAATTTCCTGTACCAGAATGTGGTCTATATCCACAACAAGCTGTTGATCAGAGAGACCTACTAGATCTCCCAAAACAAACAAGACAGACTTCTGTCGGAGCACTTGATTACCTACCAGAGGTTAATGGTAAGACCCTACTGCTGAAGATACCAAACGCTGTCTGCACGGACCATGGAGAGACCTGGTTGGACCCAGGAGGACAGCCAGTCCTCAGATAATTAGCCCATCTAGTGCTGGAAGCTGCTACATGAGCTACCAAGGAAAGTGGCCAACATCTATCTGTCTGAGGAACTCAATGTCTAAGCAACTCAGAAGCAAACAACCTGATGTTATGATCACATAAGTGCAATAGTGTCACACAGCCATAGTGGGTAACCAACTGCTCTTGGATTGGCTAACATTTTCTCAGTGGAAAGCAAACCATATCTCGAACTGGGAAACAAGTCATTGTCAAGCTCCCACTAACCTTAGACTATTAAAGTGTCTAAACCCTTTTAATTCTCTCTAAATTAATAGTGGTTATCCCATCTAACTGGCACTGACTTCACTTTGTGTTGAAGAATCTGCTTCTCTTTTTCAGGTGGGAACTGGACTTGAAGAGATAAACAACCCAGCACACTCCACCCCAGGCCAGCTGAAACCACAGAGGAATTGGGGAAATAAGCAAGAATGCTGCTCTCTTAGTTAAGTTGATATCAGCACAAGGGTGATGGAGATAGATACTGAGGACCAACACCTATCAGACAAGAGATCCAGAGCTCCTAAGTGCCCATCACTAAAGTAGACTTAAAATGCTCCCAGCATGGCTCAGAGAATTTTGCGGAAGAGGGAGCTGAAAGATGTTAAGAGCCACAAGTTGGGACATTTTACGCAGAGACATTGCCTCTCCCCCATAAGTGACTCCTGCCCCCATAATGCATGACCCACAATCCCCATGGGGTTGACCTGCATCCCCAATGAGGAAGGCCTCTTCAGAAAAGAGGCAGGGAGGAGGGAAAGGATGGTACCAACATGTGATGTTTATGTGCAAAGTCTGTCCATAGCTAATAACATAAATAAATAATAATAATAATAAATAAATAAAAAGAATGATTGTTGGGAGAGTAGTAATGTAATATGCTTATAATTGTCTTGGTATCTTACATAGTAAATTATAGTTACTTGATGTGTGCTCTTGGGATAGAAACCCACATGTAATGTCCAAGTCCCTTAATATAGTCACTTCTCATCCTTTGAAGATTTTGTCAGAGCTTAAGACATAAGGCAATGCTGTCAGAAATGTGATTGTGGGGGCTGGAGAGATGGGTCAGTGGCTGAGGTACTTGCCTGTGAAGCCTAGGGACCCTGGTTCGATTCCCCAGTACCCATGTAAGCCAAATGTACAGGGTGGTTCATGTATCTGGAGTTCATTGGTAGTGGCTAGAGGTACTGGCTCCTTCTCTCTCTCTCTCTCTCTCTCTCTCTCTCTCTCTCTCTCTCATAAATAAATAAATAAATTTGGCTGAAGAGATGGCTTAGCGGGTTAAGGCACTTGCCTGAAAGCCAAAGGACAAAGGTTCAATTCCCCAGGACCCAGATGCACAAGGTAGCACATGCATCTGGAATTCGCTTCCAGGGGCTGAGGGCCCTGGCGTACCCATATTCTCATTCTCTCTCTCTCTTTCTCTCTCTCTCAAATAAATAAATAAAAATTTAAAATAATTTTTTAAAAATGTGACTCTATTTCCAGGACCAGCACATAGCGAGGGTGGCGGACTGTAAAAGATGAGACTGAGCAATGCAGCAGCAGCCTGTGCCTTCAATGAAGACGGGTTTCGGCCAATAATCTAAAGCAAATTCACAAGAGAATTCTAATGCCACCTCCTATCTTTGGCTTGCAAATGTCAACCTCCTTATCACACCACAGTTTAGTGAACTCAGAAACCATGCTCTGTGTGCACTGAGAAAGGAAACTTTCCTGTTCGTCATTGTGTTCCTGTAGAAAAAGCTCTCACAGAGCAAACAATTGCTGTGGCTCAGTGCCAGTAGGGGACAGACTACAGAGCTATGCCCAGGTTCTGTGTGCCCTTCTCCTATTGACCACTCACACAGCGTTATGCAGCACTGGAAGCTTCTAGCAGTCCTGGGCAGTCCTGAGTAGGCAGATTGTCAATTCCTCTGAGGCCGTCCTCTGGGACCAAAGGTATCACCTGCAGCTTGTTGGAAAGGCTAAATCTCCAGGCTTCATCTCAGGCATGTAGATGTTGACAAGACTCCTGGGCTAGTCCATACATGTAAAAAAAAATTATCACATCCTGGTGCCCAAGACTAAAGCAATTGCAAAGAAAAGTACATTGGGAAAAATATTTTCTTATGCGCAGGAACCGAGTTTCTATTCATGATGCTGTGAAAGTGGAAACAAATAGCAATAAAAGGAGAAAAAGCGGATTCTCTTCAAGTAAAGAAATGCCCTGGTAGCAGCATCCTACAACCAAAGACCCACCCTGCCTCCTATACCCCAGGACTGCAAGAGCATACTGAGAACATGTTTGCTGAGTGGAGTTTAAACCCAAGGTTGTTTCCTGCTTCCCCAAGCCCTTGGCATGAGTCTCAAAGGGTGGCAATGTCACAGGGCATGTGCAGTATCCCAAGTGATCACCAGCTTGGAACAATGGATCTGGCATTGAATCCTGGCTCCTCTCTACACCCAACTCTGGCAAGCCACTTAACCATCACCAAAGAAAAATTTACTCACTGAAACCTGGTGTCAATAAACCACCAACCTAGAAATACAGGAAATTGTGGCATAAAGCATGCATTCAGCAAGTCTTAGTTATTCATTTGTTATATAATCTCTGGTCTTCACAACAGTCTTGTGAAAGAGAAAAGAGCATTTGCTTCTGCATTTAGAAGTCAGAGTCTATGGAAGCAGAATTCGGCCCAGTTTACGGCAGACATTAAAAAAAAAAAAAAAGCAGGCTGTGGCTTCTCTGTCTCACTGTCCTGTCAGTGTCACACTAGACAGGTCTGATGAATGTTAACGATGACCTGATCTGGAGAGCAGTGATTACAAGGAAAGATCCAGAAGGCTAGCCTGATGGACAAGCAGACAGCCATCTGCCAGCTCGCTGGATTATCTGCCCCTCTGTCACAGAAAAGTCACCACTCTGTCAAAAAGCAAACATACTATCTGGAAAGGATCTCTCAGCAAGCACAAATGCAAGAAATAGTTTGTCAGATGCCACAGCTAGAATTGAGGGACCAGCAGCAAGAAAGAGAAGGCCTGTATGAGGGATGGGATGCTCCAAGAGTGAATCTAGGAGAGCAATGTTTCTGCCCTATTAGACAAGGGATGAGGAAGAGGAAGGGAAATAAAGACAGGGAAGATATCCGGTACATTTTCTGTACAGGGCACAGAGCCTCAGCTGTAATGTCTCATTTAGCCAGTGCTACAAATTTGTGATATGGGTGTGATCCCCTCCACACAAGTTAGTAAACAGGCTCAGAGAGTGAAATACAAAATTATCACATGAGGGAGACAAAAAGCAATTCTAGTTTATCAGTTACTTTTTCCCTACCACACCACATTTTAAAACTAGTTCGGGACTGGAGAGTTGGCTCAGCTCTTAAGGCACTTGCCCATAAAGCCTAATAACTCAAGTTCAATTCCCTAGTACCTATGTAGAGTCAGATGCACAAAGCAGCACATGTATCTGGAG
This sequence comes from Dipus sagitta, assembly GCA_036346955.1. Lineage (NCBI taxonomy): Eukaryota > Metazoa > Chordata > Mammalia > Rodentia > Dipodidae > Dipus > Dipus sagitta. The sequence goes on along the minus strand of CM070772.1, from coordinate 168,664,169 downwards.
TTCATTTGCAGTGGCTGGAGGCCCTGGTGTACCCATTCTCTCCTCTCTCTCTCTCTCTCTCTCTCTCTCTCTCTTTCTCTCCCTTTCCTAGGCATGGTGGTGCACTCCTTTAATCCCAACAATTGGGAGGCTGACTTAGGAAGACTACTGTGAGTTCAAGGCCAGCCTGAGACTACAGGTCAGCCAGGGCTAGAGTGAGACCCTACCTGAAAAAAAAAAAAAATCGGAAGCCAGGCGTGGTGGTGCATGCCTTTAATCCCAGCACTCGGGAGGAAGAAGTAGGAGGATCACCATGAGTTCGAGGCCACCCTGAGACTACATAGTGAATTCCAGGTCAGCCTGAGCTAGAGTGAGACCCTACCTCGAAAAACCAAAAAAAAAAAAAAAAAAAAAAAAAAAAAAAAAAGGACTAATTTGGATTTAAAGGTAAATTGCAAAAACATAGTATAGAGTATCCTGAATGTAGCTTCCTCTATTGTTAATGTCTTGTCACATTAATGACCCAACACTGATACACTGCTGTTAACAAAAGTCCATATTTTATTCAGATTTCCTTAGCTTTCTGTTTTCTCTGTGTTAGGATTCCATCCAGGGTACCATATAACATTTAGTCCTTGGGCTTCTCTTGGCTGTGGTACTTCTTCCGATTTCCCTTCTTGTTGCTGGTCCCTAACAGTTTTGAGGCACCCTGATAAGGTATTTCAAAGAATGCTGCTCTGAGATTTGTGTGAGATTTTCTCATGATTAGACAGGGGCTATGAGTCTGGGGGAGGAACAGAGTTAAATTCCAATCTCATCACGTCAAACGTAAGTGACTAATCGCTACTGACTTTGACCTTGATAGCCTGGCTAAGGCAGTGAGGCTCAAGCTTTTCCACTGTAAAGTTACTCTGTTACCCTCCTTTTCATGACGTATTCTCTGGAAATAAGTCACACTGTGCATCCCACCCTTAAGAAGTAAGGAATTATGCTTTTCATTTTTTGGAGGCAGGGCAGGTATATGAATTACTTGGAATTTGTCTATTCCCATTTTTTTGTTGTTATTTACTAAGTTATTTGTGTCACTAAATACTCATCGATATTTATTTTATAATTTGAGTTATAATCCGATATTTTTATTATGCTCGTCAAATGGTTTCAGCTTTAGCACTGGGAACTTTCTCAGCTGGTTCCTCATATACCCTCATCATTGTGTGTTTGTTTTTTAAAATATGTCCTTATTTCCTAGTACTACAAAAAGTTTACTCATATTTTGAATCTTTCCTACTCAAGTCCTTGAGTCAGCCATTTCTCTAAAGCACACAAGGTTGATTTTATTGGAGTGGTACTGTAAACTGAGACCTGGGTGCTAGATGTATGCAATGCTGTCAGAACATCATTTCTTCTAAGTCTAGACCTGGTGCTAGTTATATTCACTGCTGCTAGGACACCATTTACTCTAAACCCTCTCGTTGACAGAACAATAAATAAAAATATGTATACTCTCACTTGTGAATACACACATACTGAAGATATTTCCATCCGCAGCTTTCCATGTTTCCATTCTAACCCATCACCACGTGGGCAGTTCCATCCTCCCCTTCAACTTCCAGCCAACAATGAGGAACCAAATAGTGATTTTTTTTTTTAAAACACTTTCATGCTTTCTGAATAGCTGGTCAGAAACTTCTAATCTAGAAGCTCCAAAAAATTCAAATCTCTCACATTTTAGCATTTAATGTTCTCTGACTTATCTTGGGTTCTGGCTTTTTCTTTCCAATCTTCAAAGTAAACATCTTCACTGTACTTCTGAAATGTACAAGATCAATTAGTAATTGATTTAAAAGGCAGCAGGTACTTCATATAATAGAAAAACTTTCACAGTAAAACAAATCTGAAGATGCTAATTGCATCTAGCATTTTAATTTAACTGTTAGTCTTTAAATGCCTCATAGAGGCAAGCATTCTGTTTTTAAGATAAGTTCAGTCAGTTACTGTGATTTTTTTCCCCAAAATCCTTGGATTATCCACTCCCTTGACCCTGATTCCCATAGTCTTTGAGGTAGCCCCTGTGTTCCAATGTGATTTCTATCATTTCTTGGAATCATGAGGTAGGGGAGCTTCTGTCCAGCTGACTGACCTGAGTCTCCTGTCCTCAGAGCATGGAAGAATCTCACCAGTCTCTATCCTGAGCCAACTCTCTTTTGGATACTACTTGAAACTTTTTTAACAACAGGAAAAAGTTATCTTTAGGCAAATTGGCATAGTCAGCTTCACATTGCTGGGATAAACCTCCAAACCAGACACAGTTTGTAGGAGGAATGGAATTTATTTCAGGCTTACAGATCCAGGGGAAATTCTGTAATGGCAGATGAAGCTGGCCCCGTTTCACAGGTCCACACAGAGAGAAATGCCACCACCAGCACCATAAACAGGCACACTCTAGGAAGCCCAGGCAGAGCTCAAGCACTCTGCATATCTTTCAAAGGGAATTCAAATCTGCCCCAAACACACCCTAGGATGTGCCCACAGTGACACCTCCTCCAGCCAGGCAGCTGGAGAACTAAGTTACAAGCTTTAATAAACTCCTGAGTCTATTGGGGGACATCATTCAAACTACAACACAAATGTTGTGTTATGTTGTTTATATCAGTTGGGGTTCTTTAGTAAAAAGTAGAAAGGAAATATTTGAATAATTTTAATGTAGATTTACATTGCACATACATCTTGCATCCAAGTAGCCCACCTGTGAAGAATGGGAAGCAAAGAGGCACAATTGTACTGCTAAGAAAGAGTACAGAAAGATAATAGCTGCTGATGTTTGAAAGTGATGCAATAGGTTAGAAGTATTTTTTCCAGATTTTGTTGGCATATATTAATTGTCTAAATTAACAGGCTCCATTATGATATTTTCATACACATTCTTGATGCATTGATCATGTTCACATACCCTATTACCTTCTCTTGTTCCCCTGAAAGTCTGAAGTTCTTTTTCTCTCATTTAACATAGAAATTTTCCCATGGGGTAGATAGGAGTGCCTTAAAACTGAAGGGAGGGGACTATGGAGATAGCTTCAGCAGGTAAGAGAACTTGCCACACAAGCATGAGGAACTGACTTGGGTCCCCAGCACACATGTAAAAAGCTGGGCATGGCCACATATGCCAATAACCCCAGTCTTGCAGGGAGGGGAGAGACAGGAGAATCTGGGCCTCACTGGTCAGCCAGTCTGACCAAAATTGGCAGAAGAGCCATAGAGGATGACACACAACATTCTTCTAGGCCTCCACGTGCATGTGCACGAGGTATGTACATCTACTCATGAAAACATGGACACACCACACAAAAATAAAAAGGAAATTAGAGGGAAGCAAGGAAAAGAAAGAGTCTGTTAGGTAAGAGAATTCCATCCTTCATATCTGAAGGCCACTAAAAGCTGAAGAGAGGAACTCAAGTGGGAAAATACTATCAGAAATGTAGTCCACCTGCTCCACCCTGAGCTAGAACACTGACTGCCAAGTTGAATGTAAGAGGAACTCGGAAAGGTCACTCTAGCATATCAGCACTCTGGGGTTGGCCATATCAAAGTAAACCTAGTTGTATAGCATGGGCAGAAAAACAGGGCTGAACCTCAGCTCTTACCCAGGCAACTCTCTGCCCTCTCTTTACCAGATATATTGAATCCAGAAAACTCCACTGAGGATGAAAAGAGGGAAGCTCAACCTGGTTGAAGCCAAAAGCCAGCATTCTGATTATGGAGAGGAGTGACTCAGCAGAAGATGGGTCCTCCCCCAGCGTCCCATCCCACCCTCCCTCTGAACACAGTAAGACCCATGTACATCCTCAGTGGGTGCTTAAAAGCCCCCAGGGAATGAGGGAATGTTGGATTCTGAGAAACACTGCAGGCTTTGCAACGCTTGGAGAAACCGTACTGCAAACAACCCCAGCTTTGACTTTAGACACAATGCCAGCAGGACAAGCATCCCTCAAGGGGACAAAAAGATGTTGTCATGGAAACAAAGGACATTGTCATGGAAACCAGAATGGTCTGGGGATACTATACCAAGACAGAGAACTCTTTCTTCCCCATTGACAAGAGAATACAGTAAGCTACATCCTTACCTATTCATCCACATACTACCTTGGACAGGGACAGGAGTGTGGTAAGAAATCTGAGGGGCAGAATTCTCATCTAAGGAGGCTAAGCTTTACTTTGAAGGATGCTTGAAGCTATTGTAAGGGACTCTTTGAGGTTTTATGGAAATAAAATTATATTTGATGTGGTACAGCCCACAAATGATAACTCAGTCAAGAAAAGAAGTGTGATGAGAGACTCCTGAGCATCTCAGAGCTTAAGGAGGAGTCTCAGCAGCAGCCTGGGGTGAAGATGGGAAGGGTGGGAATGAAGGAAGGGCAAGAGGAGTATAGGATAGTATCACTAAAACAGAATTGATGCAGAACAAACACAGAAATGTGCTTCCTCTTAGTAAACAGGGAAGGTGGCCTAGAAAACACCATCACTTTTGAATTTTTAATCACTATATTAAAAAAAAAAAATGTAGCCAGGCACGGTGGAGCACATCTGTGACCCAAGCATTTAGATCATGAGTTTGATGTCAGCTATGGCTACATAGAGTTCCAAGCTAGCATGGTTGACATAACAAACCCTGCCTCTAAAATAAAATATTATGCATATTAGTGGGATAACCATGTAATATTTTGATACATGTTTACATTGTAATGTCCTTAAAACATTTATCCTTTCTTTATGTGAGAAAATTTTCAAAATTCTTTCTAGTCGCTTTTGAAAATGTACAGCATATTGTTATGTATAGTTGCTATACTACAACCACACAATAGGACTTCTTACTCCTAAAGGTAACAGTACTCAGGGATTACCCTTTGACCTTCCACCCCTCCCTAATCCTGTGTTCTAAAGAGAAGCCATTCCATGGGCTCTGATTAACCAAGTGCAGGAGAGCCACATCCTCGGAGGTTCCCTACAGAAAAGAGGAAAGAAGACATACCTCTGGATGCTGAGGACCCCTGCTAGCTCATGGGCTTCCTGCTCACTGTCCCTCTGCACTCACCCCCACCCTTCCCACCTCTGCCTACTTCCCCCTCCCCCCACCCCCGAAACCCTGTAAAAGCTCCTTGAGAAAGGAAGAAGGAAGAGGAAGGGGGAAGAGTAAAGAGATATGAGGCAGTCTCTTCTGTCTTCTTCATGGCCAGCTTTGAATGAATTTGTTTCCTTTCACCAACTTCAGCCTCCCAGATTTTTGGTTAAGCAGTAAGAAGTATAGATCTCAGATTCTGACAACAGGAGCATGTTCTAAACTGTCACCAGAAAAGACTTGGGTCCTTTGTTATCATTGACAGGCACTCCTAGGAGACTCTAGCCTTCAGAGAATACCCTTCCAGCTTTGAAGTTTTGGGAATCTATAGACTCCTTCCTCCATAAATCACCTAGAAAAGTGGCCACAGCTTCCAGTGGCCACTGTGGCTCCCATTTCCTCTATGGACTGTATAGAGAGCTCTTCAGTGAGATGGCCCCAGTGTTCGTGGATGGTTGAAGAACAGTCTATAGGTCTGTGACCTAGTCTCCAGGCATAAAAGCATGTGGTCAGTCTGCCATTGGGATCCATAAAATGTTCTTTCTACCAAAGTTGTTCTTTTAAAGAAAGGCATTATCCCAGTAAAAGGAATTGTTTTATTTTTTTATTGACAGTTGCCATAAGTATAGGCAATAAACCATGATAATTACCTCCCCCATTCTCTCCCTCTAAAATCTACTATCCATTGAATCCCCTCCCCCTTCCAATTAATCCTTTTTTATTTTGATGTCATCATCTTTTCATCCTACTATAAAGTTCTCATGTACGTAGTGTCAGGCACTGTGAGGTCATGAATACCAAGGCCATTTTGTGTCTTTAAGACAGCACTGTAAGCAGTACTACCCCTGCTTTGGCTCTTACATTCTTTATGCCACACTGATTTTTGTATGCCTGCCTCCCTTCTCTCTATCTTTCTCTGCTTGCAAATTAATAAATAAAAATATCAAGTACTTGTTATTACAGGTAGCATTTAGTAAGGCCTTGCTGTGTCACAGACATGGTTTTACACACCTTCCATTAAAAAAAGAAGAAGAAGAAAAAGAACACAAAATTTTTTTTAATTTTTATTTATTTATTTGAGAGTAACAGACAGAGAGAAGGAGGCAGAGAGAGACAGAGAGAGAATGGGCGCGCCAGGGCTTCCAGCCACTGCAAACGAACTCCAGACGCGTGCACCCCCTTGTGCATCTGGCTAACGTGGGTCCTGGGGAATCGAGCCTCGAACCGGGGTCCTTAGGCTTCACAGGCAAGCGCTTAACTGCTAAGCCATCTCTCCAGCCCGAAGAACACAAATTTACAAATGCTACAAAATCAGAGGTCTGCCTATTTCTACTCCTGAAATCAGTTATCAAAACATTCACCCACAGGAGTTATTTGTGGGGAAACCACAGGGATCCCACTGTGCTCTGTGGCTGTTACCACACTAGGTGCAAAAACACCATGGGAAGAACAGTTAGCAGATTATTTTGAGTTGGGAAGACAGGGTCACTTTAACAGACTGAATGATCTTTTGAGCCAAAGAACACCATAAACCAAAAGAAACATTTGGAAAAAGAAAACCAGGGAGGTGTTTGGAAGGGGAATTAATAATTTTTCAAGTTCCTCTATGTGCCAGGAGCTTTACATATGTTATCTCATTTCATCACCAAAAATGGAACATAAAACAGAATGTTAAAATTGAAGCTTTCAATGAGAAGCCAAGATGATAAATATCAAATACTAAATAGTGCTAGACCCACAACATGAAGAAAAAAATTTAAATTGGTGAGCATGAACTGGTTAGATAATTTGTACATATCAGTAGCTGGGTTGCTGAACATGTGACAAGACTTTGAAGAGTATATTTTGTGAAAAATAAGAATTTTGGGAATTATCATGGTTGTAAAGAGGGAACAACATTGCTGATTCAACTCAAGTCTACTAAAGAGTGCTTGCCTACACAAATCTAAGATACAGCCTCTGCAGTTTAGGGACTCAGGGTTGTGGTGTGAGACCCGCCCAGGAAAATCAAGCAGAAGAGATCAGACTGAGGTTTTATTTATTTGTTTGTTTGTTTTGGGGGTATCTAACTTTTATTTGCTTTTTTTAATTAGGTAGAAACTTTGTATGGACATATCATGTGTTGGTACCCTCCTCCCTGCCCCCACTCCACTGAAGGCCTGCCTCAGTGGGACTGCTGGATTTCACCATGGGATTGTGGGTTATCAGTTGTGAGAGCAGCAGCCAGTCATTGGCAGAGGAAGAGGGGAACAATGTCTCTGGACATTCCCTCCCACCCTGTGGCTCTTACAATCTGTCCACACCCTCTTCTGCAAAATTCCATGAGCTGTGGTGGGAGTGGTTTAAGTCTAATTCAGTTGGAGCTCTTAGCAGCTCCAGGATTTCTGCTTTGGTGCATTTTGGGTGTCCTCAGTGTCTTCCTCCTTCACTCTGGCACAGGTTTCCAGCTCCCCGGAGAGGCAGCACTCTTGCTCATCTTACCAGTTCCTCTGTAGTTTCACAGGGGCCCTAGCTGATTTGCAAGGGGTGGCTCATCTCCAGCCAGGGAGTTAGCTACCTTTCTTATCTTGTTGATGGTTGCCCTCAGTCCTCACTGCCTTCTAGAAAAAAAAAAAAAAAAAAAAAAGATTATCCAATGGACAGTGAGATCAGCTTAGATTAAAGGGGATAAACATTATGAACTTAGAGAGATTTTGATGGGAATAGCCACCCTTTTGGCCAAAAACTGGTGGGAGCTTCTCTTAAAAGTCCACAATCTCTGGGCTGAGGAGGCTTAGCAGTTAAGCGCTTACCTGTGAAGCCTAAGGACTCTGGTTCGAGGCTCAATTCCCCAGGACTCACGTAAGCCAGATGCACAAGGTAGCACATGCATCTGGAGTTGTTTGCAGTGGCTGGAGGCCCTGGTGAGCCCATTCTCTCTCTGTCTGCCTCTTTCTCACTCTGTCTACTGCTCTCAAATAAATAAAAATAACACAACAACAAAAGAAAATTTTAAGTCCACAATCTCAGTTTCCATAGGATTCTGACTTGGTTCCCAGTACCAGCTATAGGTTCCTTTCCACTAAGCAGATCTCTTAGCCAATCAGAAAGCCATTAGTTAACCACCTAGGTGTGGTGCCACCACTGCACAGGTGTGTACATCTTGTCAGGCTGGTTGCTTTCATATAGCACGGTCCCCAGCTTGCTCACAACATTGTTGGCCATTTTCCCTCTTTAGCTCATGTAGCACTTTTTAGCACTATATGGACTAACCATCTGGGAACTAGCTTCCTTCCAGATTCCAGCCAGATTTCTCACTGTTCTCTGTAGGCTGAATGTGGTGTCTTCAACAATAGGGTCTTACCTTTACCTCAGGCAGGTAGTCAAGCGCATTGACAGAAACCTGTCTTGTTTTAGGGATCTCATAGGTCCCTCCAATCAACGTGGATTGTAACCAATTTCTGGTACTGAGAGTTACAAACCAGAGCCAAATGTTTTAGGATTAGATTTCATCCCACCTTCTTCAAGGCTCTTTTTTTTGTTTTGTTTTGTTTTGTTTTGTTTTGTTTTGTTTTGTTTTGTTTTGTTTTGTTTTGTTTTTTGAGGTAGGGTCTCACTGTAGCTCAGGCTGACCTGGAATTCACCATGTAGTCTCAGGGTGGCCTTGAACTCATGGCAATCCTCCTACCTCTGCCTCCCAAGTGCTGGGATTAAAGGCGTGCGCCACCACACCCGGCAAGGGTTATATCTTTTAGTCTACTATTCACAAGGAAATTTTCTATGGTCCCAATTCAACTGGCTTTAGTTTTGTGTATATCACTCCCCACCCTCCCACCGTTCCATACTTATTATCTATCCCTCAAGTTGCCTGTCAGGTATGCCTGCACCTCAAGCTGTTCCAGGTTAGGGACCACAGATGAGGGAGAACATGTAGCATTTGTCTTTATGTGCTTGTGTGAGTTTGCTTAATATGATTTGTTCCAACAAATTTTCCTACAAATTTCATTATATCATTTTTCTTTACTGCTGAGTAGAATTCCATTGTGAAAATATACCACATCTTCATTATCATTTGTCAAACAGGCATCTGGGTTGATTCCAGTTCTTAGCTGGGAATTTAGCAGCTATAAACATGGTTGAGCAAATATCTCTGCAGTGAAGAGTGGAGTCTTTAAGGTAGATGCCCAATAGAGGAAGAGCTGGGTCAGTTGGTAGCTCTGCTTTCTCTTTTTCGGGAGTCTTCATATTGATTTCCATAGTGATTGTACAAGTTTGCACTTCCACCAGCAGTGAATGGGGGTTCTGCTTTCCCCACATCCTTGCCAAAATTTATTGTCATTTGATTTTTTTTTATTTCAAGAGATTTTATTGCTGGAGTACACAAGATAAATTTATGCCACTAGAGCAGAGGCTCTGGATGACTCATATTTCCAGTTGGGAGGAAGCACCCGCTTGGTCTTATAGTAACGAGCCAAACGGTGAATTCGGCTCTCGATCAGAATCAGCCAGAACTTAGCATCCTTATCCTTTCTGTTCCTCTCAAGATGCTTGCGAACAGCAATCGCTTTCTTGATTAGATGGTAGAGGTCCTCAGGAAGATCAGGAGCCAGTCCTTTGGACTTCAAGATTCGCAAGATTTTATTGCCTGTCACAAAGCGCACTTGTGCGACGCCATGTGAGTCCCTCAGGATCACACCAATCTGCGAGGGAGTCAGGCCCTTCTTGGCCAGCTTGTAAATCTGCTCCTTCAAATTGTCCGACGTCAACTTCAGCCACATGGGCACGCTGCGGCGGTACTGCAGAGCCGACTGGGACAGGCCCTTCCCGGGAGCGTGCATGCGACCCATGATGGCGGCGGTCTGGCAGCAAAGAGGTCATTTGATTTTTTAATGAGTGCCATCCTAAATGAAGTAAGGTAGAATCCTATAGTTGTTTTAATTTGCATTTCGCTGATGGTTAAGGATGTCATTTTTTTTTTTTGGAGTATTAGCCATTTGTATTTCTTCCTTTGAGAATTCCCTATTCAGTGCTATGCCCCATTTTTTGAGTGGCTTGTGTGATTTTATTATTATTAATATATTTTGTATGGATATATCATGTGTTGGTACCCTCTTTGCCCTCATCCCTGCCCCCATTCTGTTGGGGATGCTCCTCAGTGGGGTTGAAGGTATTTCCCATGGGGTTGTAGTTTATGTGTTATAGGAGCAGCAGTCAGTTTTTTTTGTGGGGGAGGGAATACCTCTGGGCATGATGTCTCAACCTGTGGCTCTTACAATCTTTCCACCCCTAGTTCTGCAAAATTCCCTGAGCCATGGTGGGTGAGTTTTAAGTCTACTTCAGTGATGAGCTCTTAGGAGCCTCTGGATCCCTGCTTTGGTAGGTGTTGAGTATCCTCAGGGACTGTCTCTTACATCCTGGTGCTGGTTATCAGGAACAGCATAGAAGCAGCACTCTTGTTCATCTCCCCATTTCTCTGTGTATTCAGCTGTGGCTTGGCTGAAGTATGAGGGGTAGTTTATCTCCTCAGGTCTCTCTACCTTCTGAAAAAGAAGAATAGATTCTCCAGTGAAGATTGGAGTCAGTGTAGTTTAAATAGGATGAGCATTATTAATTTAGGGAGAATTTGATGTATGTAACCCCTCTTTTAGCCAAAAACTAGTAAAAGCTTGACACTGGAGAGCAGCTTTGTCTTCATAGGATTCTAATCTGCTTCCCAATTCCAGATACGGGTTCCTTTATCCTTAGTCAATCAGAAAGCTATTGGTTACCCACTAAGGCTGTGTGCCACTATTTCCCTGGCATGTACATCCTGTCAGGGTGTTTGCTTCTGAGTAGCTTAGACCTCTGGTTGCTCAGACTGATGTTGGCCACTTTCCCCAAGTAGCTCATGTAGCACTTTCCAGCACTAGATGGGCTAACTGTCTGGGGACTGGCTCTCTTCCAGATTCTAGCCAGGTCTCTCCATATGCTGTTTGGGCAACATATGATGTCCTCAGCAATAGGGTCTTACCTTTTGCCTCAGGTAGATAATCAAGTACTTTGACAGAAACCTGTTTTGTTTAGGGGACCACATAGGTCTCTCTAATCAACAGTTCATTGTGGGTAGCAACTGATTTCTGGTACTGGGAGTTACAGGCCGAAAACCCCTCCAAAAAAAAAAATTAAGCTTGGGCTTCATCCCACTCTCTCCTGCTCCCTTCTTTTGAGGTGCTCCCCCCTCCTTACCCCTTTTGAGGGTTATATCTTTTAATCTGTCTCCAAGGATTAAGTTTTCTATTGGTACCAGTTTATTTAGAATTTAGTTTTGTGTTTGTTTTTCCTCGTCCTCCCCTTCTGCTCTCCCCAAACACTTCCATCCCTATTGTCTGGGCCTTGAGTTGCCTATCAGGTATATCAGGACCAGTTCAAGCTGGTCCAAGTTAGGAACCACAGATAAGATCTGGGAGTTAGGGACCCAGAGGTCCTGCAATCAGGAAGGTGGAGCAAGGGGCCTGTGTCTGCAGCAAGCTCATGGCGGGGTCCAGGAAGACCCAAACCAGCAGCAGGGGAACCTGGACCAGGGAATTGGGAGGGGAGGGGAGGGAAGGGGAGGGTGAACAGGGAGAGCTGGCCTAGTCACTCCTCTCACACACCCTCCAGAGCAGAGGATCCAGGAGTTGGGGACCCAGGGTCCATTCAATCAGGAAGGTAAAACAAGGGGCCTCTGTCAGTGGTATAGCTAGTAGCAAAGACTATCTCCCATTCTCTGGGTAGTCTGTTGGCTCTGTTTATGGTACATTTGGTTATACAAAACCTTTTTAGCTTCATGAGATCCTACTGGTTGAGTGATTGTTTAATTTCCTGGGTGACTGGGGTATTATGAAAAAAGTCTTTTTCCCTCCTGTGTCATGGAGCATTCCCCCTATTTTTTCTTCCAGTCATTTAAGAGTTTCAGGTCTTGAGGCTGGAGAAATGGCTTAGTGGTTATCATAGTTTGAATAAATGGCCCCCAATATATTCAGTGTTTTATTAGTTTGTAGTTTGCATCTGTAGCCACCTGGCTGGAGGCAGTGTCACTGGGGGGATCTTGGGTTTGAAATTTCATTCTAATGATATGCAAAGTGTGTCTAGCTGGAGTTCCTGAAGTGTGCTGTGCTGTGTGGCTTTTGACTTTTAGGCTTTTACTTCTCTTTCTCTGCTTGCACCTGTGAAGGCAGGCCAGCTTCTTCGGCCATTATGGAACTTCCCCTGAATCTGTAAGCTTCAGTAAACCCCTTCATCCATAACTGTGCCTTGTCTGGAAGTTTCTCTCAGCGAACCTAAAGCTGTCTGCTGCAGTGGTTAAGGTGCTTGCTTGTGAAGCCGAAGGACCCAGGTTTGATTCTCCAGATCCCACATAAGCCAGATGCACATGGTGGCACAAGCATCTGGAGTTCATTTGCAGTGGCTAGAAAACCTGGTGTGCCCATTCTCTGTCTCTCTCTTTCTCCCTTTCTCTAATAAATAAATCAATAAAATATTTTTTTAAAAAGTTTCAGGTCTTATATTGAGGTCTTTAATCCATTTAGAGTTGATGTATTTGCATGGTGAGATAAGTGGGTCTAGTTTCATTTTTCTACCTATGGTTATCCAAATTGTCCAGCAAATTTGAAGATACTGTCTTTTCTCCAGTGTACATTGTTGGCTCCTTTGTCAAAGATCAAGTAGCTGTAGTTACTTCAACAAAAGGCTTGGTCTTCAATTCTGTTCCATTGGTATGTCTGTTTTTATGCCAGTACCATGCTGCTTTTGTTTCTATGGCTTTGTAATATACCTTTAGATTGGGTATGGTGATACCTCCAGAGGTGTATCTTCTGCTGAGGACATTTTTGGATATCCAAGGCCTTCTGCCATTCCATATGAATTTTGAGATTATTTTTTCTCTGTGAAGAATGACAATGGGATCAGGTGAGAGTCCCATGAGTAAACCAGATGAAGATTCTTTTGGTCCCTGATAAGGGCCTGCTTCCTAATTTATAGATAGCTGCCTTCTCACCATGTGCTTACAATTAACAGCTGGACATCCAACACATAAAGAACTCCAGTGTTTGACTACAAGTGCACTAGCCATATGAAATTGCCTTTCTGCCAGCTCTCCTTGTGCTATGACCAGCTATATCTAGCTCTAAAAGTAGGAAAATGAAGGAAGGAGTAGCAGTTCCACTTCTCCATCTTCACTGTAGCTGTAGTTCTGATACAAGCTCTGAGGCACGTTTTGAGCTGGAGGATTTTTTGTTTGTTTGTTTTGTTGTTGTTGTTGTTGTTGTTTTTTCTGAGGTATAGTCTTACTCTAGCTCAGGCTATTCACTATGTAGTCTCAGGGTGGCCTCAAACTCACCGTGATCCTCCTACCTCTGCCTCCCAAGTACTGGTATTAAAGGCATGCACCATCACACCTAGCTTGAGCTGGGTTTTGATATAAGAAGTTTTAACCTATATGAGATAGAGCAGAGTTGAAAAAAGACTGGTATGGGCTCTTCTAAGCCTTAGAAAAAGCAGGAGAGCTCTGGGATATACTGAGATATGAACTGGTAAGAACCTAAGCTATTTTTTTCCATTTACCTATTTGGAATCCAGTTTAATAAACTGGTTACACATGTGTTCCTCCTTGTTCAAAGGGTATGCTGGCATCCATGATAGAATAGAGTGAGCATTATCTTGAGAGTCAGATCACTGCATACATTCACTCCAACCTAGCACCTGATACTTATGTGGACCTGAAAATACTGCATTTGTTTACATTTGCTTCCATACCTGCATAATGGGAGTAATAACCTTCTCTATGAAGTAAGGTGGTAACAGTAAAATTTCATAGAATTTGAGAATCAGTCTTTAAACTTTATTATGTAAAGCTCACACTAACACTGAACACTGTTCACAATGACATTTTTTATACTAGCAGAAAATTGGAAACAATAAAGTTGTTTGAAAATAATAATAAAACAAACTACCCCTTATCTGTACAATGATTGGTAAGTTCTCCATGTGCACACATCTGCCTCAGCCCTTTCCCTTATGATTGTCCACTATGGTCCATGTTCATTTGTCCCTCATATGATGAATAAACAGGGCCACAGACACTCAGAAGCCATTTGGATCCTGGCACAAGATAGATTTGCTCAGTAAAATCAAAATAGTTATATTGAATGTCTTTATGACAGATTAACTTATTACTGATGTCTAGAACTCAGATAAATCTTGAGTTACAGAGACTTGTAACTGCCCTCAAATTCTAATTTTATACTATTTCTCTGCTTAAAACCACCACACCATATTCTGTGCTAACACTGAAGACATTTCTTGAGTGTTTCCAATATCAAGTAAGATCAGAGGGGCATATATTCATTGTCTGGTGACACACAAAAGTATATTCTGCCTGACTGGTCACTTTTTCCACAACCATCACCATCTCCTGAACTACCTGATCCAGACTGCATCACTGTGAGTGCCTATGAGCACACTCAATGATGAACACAGGTCACAGTGTGATACAGGAAAGAGCCATCATGAAGTCATGGCCTCCTGTTTGGCTGCTGATCCCCTTTATTTTCTTTAATACTTCCTTAACCAGACTTTGTTACCACATGCCTCCCCTTCCAGTTTCCTTCAGATTCTCCATGAGAAAGGCCCAGAGCTGGTCTGGCAAGTAGACCCCTGCTCAAGGTAGAAAGGAGAGAAATTGGAAGGCTTCTTACTTTGAAATATCAGTAGCAATGCAGAATGAACCAGAGCTTGCTGTCATCAGCCAAAGGATAGGGGCAGTAATTCTTGGTTCAGCCAGAACTATTAAATGTTAAATCAACATACAAAAATCAGTATCTTTTCTACATACCAATAACAATCTTGCCAAGAAATCAGAAGAAGACTACAATCAAAATAATTTTTACAAAAAGGAGTAAGTGTACTAGAGAGGTGACTTAGCAGTTAAGTGCTTGCCTGTGAAGCCTAAGGACCCCGGTTCAAGGCTCAGTTCCCCAGGATCCACATAAACCAGATGCACAAGGTGGCACATGCATCTGGAGTTCATTTGCAGTGACTGGAGGCCCTGCCATGCCCATTCTCTCTCTATCTATCTGCCTCTTTCTCTCTCTGTCTGTTCCTCTCAAATAAATAAATAGAAACAAATGAAACATATTTAAAAAAAAAAAAAAAAGAGTAAGCATTACCAAGGAGGTGGAAGGCCTCTGCAGTGAAAACTCTAAAACACCAAAGAAAGAAGTTGAAGAAGACATCAGAAGATGAAAAGACTCCTCTATCAGTTACTTTCTAACTGCTGGGACAAAATACCTGACCAGAAGCAATTTGTGGAAGGAAAGGAGTTTAATTAAGCTTACAGTGCCAAAGGGAAGTTTCACTATGGCAGAGAAAGCATAGCAGGATGGAGAGGGAAGCTCCTTTCTTATCTCACTAGTCAGGAAGCAGAAAGAACAGCAAGTAGGCTGGGGATAAAACATTTCAAGGCCAAGGAAGGTCCCTGATGCCCCCAAAACAATAAAGGCCATTGCCGAGGCCCTTGGTTTCCCACCAGGAATACATGGTAAGACCCTATTGCTGAAGACTCCACATACTTGGGCTGCAAGGCCACTGAGAAATCCTGCTGGAACTGAGCTGATAACCTCCTCCATGTAGACTAGCTGACAGAAAGCTGGAAGAAGCCATTCTACATGTAGTTCAATGGGAGAAAGAGATACCACCAGTGAACATACTCAATAGTGGACACTGCAAGCCTTATAATTGGCCAGCCAGGCCAAATGAGCCAACGGGTGCAATAGTGGCACGTCTGTCATGGTGGAAACCAACTGCCCTCCAATTGGACTGGAGGCCCACTCCATGGGGGGGAGTATATCCCTGATACTGAAAACTTAAAACAGGGATAGTCATGAGCCCTAGGGGTGTAACATCTGCTGATGTCTGGAAAAATGTATATACTATGCTTATCAAACTGCCCAGTAAGCACTTCTCTTAATATTTATACCCTTATATTAACGCTACTCTCACTTTGGGTAGAGAATCTTCTCTTTTCAGATGGCAGTGACCTTGGAATGACTCAGAAGGTATCATAGTGCTGGAAAGAAGTGACTGGAGTACTGAGTTACATCTCGATCACACCTTCCAAGGCTCAGGGTCTAATGCGGAAGAGGTGGCGGAAAGAATGTATGAGCCAAAGGAAGGGTAGGACTCCTTACAACGTGCTCCCTCCAGACATAAAATGGCCTGGATATCCATGACCTCATAGTGCCTGACACTACCTACACAAGACCATCATAAGAGGAGGAAAAGATCAGGACATCAAAATAAAAGAGAGACTGATTGAGATGGGGAGGGGATATGATGGAGAATGGAATTTCAAAGGAGAAAGTGGGGGGAGGGAGGGTATTACCATGGGATATTTTTTATAATCATGGAAAATGTTAATAAAAATTGAGAAAATAAAAACACTTCAAGGCCAGTCCCCAGGGACACACTTCTTCCAGCCAGGCTCTGCCTCCTAAAGATTCCAGAACCTTCCTGAACAGCGCCACCAGCTAGCGATCAAATGTTCAAACATATGAGCCTGTGGAGGACACTACATTAAAACCACCACAGCTCACTCCCATGTTCACAAATTGGCAGACTATTATGAAAATGGCTGCATTGCCAAAAGCAAGCTAGAGATTCAGTGCACCACCATCAAAATTCCAATGAGAATCATCACAGAACAACAAAACAACAATCTAACAATTCAGGGAGATATACAAAAGACCCCAGATAGTCAGAGCAATCCTATACAGAAACAACAATGTTAGAAATATCATAATGTCTGATTACAAATTCACTGCATACTCACAGGAACAAAAAATGCATGGAACTGGCCACAAAGGGCGGGGAAACCAATGGAATATGATAGGGGACCCAGAAACAAACATTCAGCTGCAACCTTTTGACAAAAATATCAAAAACATACATTGGAGGGGGGAACTCTTCAACCAACAGTGCTGGGAAAATGGAAATCCACATGAGAGAGAATGAAACATTCCCTCTCTCCCATGTTGACCATACAAACAAATCTATTCAAAGCAAAATTTTAATACGGTATCCAAAACTTTGAAACTACTAGGGGAACATACTTCAGATACAGACATAGGCAAGGGCTTTCTGAAAATAGTTCCCAACAAACAGCACGGGAATAACCTAAGAATTGACAAATAGGATTCCATGAAATTAAAAAGCTTCTGTATAGCATAGGAAATATTGTGAACAGTGAAGAGACAACCTACAGAATTAGAGAAATCTTTGCCAGCTATGCATCTGACAAGGGATTAATATCCAGAATGTATAAACAACTGAAAAAAAAAGTACACACCAAAAATCAAAGCCTCCAATCAATAAATGAGCTAATGAGCTGAATAGACAGTTCTAAAAAAAAAAAAAGAAATATAAATGGCCAATAAAAATATTAAAATCAGCATCAGAAAATGCAAATGAAAACTGCTTTTGAGAGTATCTCACTCCAGTCAGAATGGCTTATCATCAAGAAAGCAAATGACACTGGTCGTGGTGGCACACGCCTTTAATCTCAGCACAGAGGCAGAGGTGGGAGGATCACCGTGAGTTTGAGGCCACCAAGAGACTACATAGTGAATTCCAGGTCAGCCTGGGCCAGAGTGAGACCCTACCTCGAAAAAAAAAAAAAAAGAAAGAAAGAAAGAAAAGAAAGCAAATGACAACACTGCTGGCAAGGACGTGATGGGAAAGTAACCGTGCTCACTCCTCTTGGGAATGTAAGCTGGTGCAACCACGATGGAAATCAGGATGGATATCCCTCAAAAGAAATTAAAAGTAGAGGCTGGAGAGATGGCTCAGTGGCTAAGGTACTTGTCTGCAAAGCCTAGCAAACTGAGTTTGATTTCCTAATACCCACATAAAGGCAGATGCACAAGGTAGCACAATGCATCTGGACTTTATCTGCAGTGGCAGAAGACCCTGGCACGCCTATATTCTCTCTCTCTCTCTCTCTCTCTCTCTCTGTGTGTGTGTGTGTGTGTGTGTGTGTGTGTGTGTCTGTCTGTCTGTCTCTCTGTCTGTCTGTCTGTCTCTCTCTCATAAATAAATAAATAACTAAATCACAAATGAAAAGTAAACCAGGCATAATGGTTCACGTCTTTAATCCCAGTACTCAGAAGGCTGAGGTAGGAGGACTGCCATGAGTTCAAGGCTAGCCTGAGCTACAGAGTGAGTTCCAGGTCAGTCTGGGCTAGAGTGAGACCCTACCTCAAAGACAAATAAAAAATAGTAAAGTACAACTAACATGATTTTGCTCCACTACTCTTTGATATACACCCAAAGAACTGTAAGTCAGCTCACCACAGAGATCCTTGCACACACATATTTACTGTAACACTTTTCACAATAACAGCCCCCGTAGAGCCAGCCTAAATACCTACTGCATGAACTTTTCCTGAGGAGATGTAAACAAATATTTGTTCCTACCAGAGAGGGCACGAGCTACATACAATGTAATGATTCTACTCAAGTCTAGAGTGGTGAGCCAATGAGTTGATTGGGCTTACTTACAGGAACATGGGTTACTCCCAAGCAGCTGCGTCACTGAAAAGTCTCACCTCAGGATAAATTACTTTCCCTTAGCTGCATAGAGTGAGATCCCCCTTCAGTTAACTTCCACACTATGTACTCTAGCACCTCCCAGGATAACATGCAGCTGGAAGAGAATTGCATAAAGGTAGTAGGGAGGGGCGGGAGAGTGGCTGACATCTCAGGTGAAGGTCTAATGACCTTCCTCACCCCCTCCTTTTAGGGGGAAACATTAGCAGGCCTGGTCTTGAGGGTGCAAGCAGTTACAGCTGCCCTGGTGAAGCAGGTAATGGTTGCTAAGAGGACAGTGTTCCATAGCAGTGCTCACAAACAGATGAATGCATAAAGAAAATGGTGTATACACACAATAGTTTTATGCAGCTGTAAAAAAATGAAATTATGTCATTTGCAAGAAAATATAAAAAACTGGATCATGTTAAGTAAAATAAGCCAGGTTCATAAAGACAAATGTCATATACTTTCTCTAGAACATGGAATAAAGAAATACATAGGTACATTGTGTGTGTGTGTGTGTGTGTGTGTGTGTGTGTGTGTGTGTGTATCTCCATAAAAGCAAAAAGGAACACTATTTCAGGGCTGAGGAAGAGGCCTAAGGAGAATGGGGAGAGAGGAACAAGAAAGGGTAGTGGGGAGAAGACAAACATTGCATGTTTTCTCATATACGCAGAATGTAAATTTAAATATATGCATAATATACATTTACAGCATGAAAGCAGAAGGGAAAGGAGGGGCAAATGAAAGTAGTGGGAGCAAATACAAGCAAAGTTCAATGATACAGCCTGAAAATGTCATAATGAAATCCATTAGCATGCTAACTAAAACATAATAAAAGAACTATTAAATAGAAATATTAATATTTTCTTTGCAGTTGACAAGTTGACAGATTAGAGTTTCTAGGAAAGATTGGCTCTGCCTTCCTTCTGGCTTCCAGAATGGTAAAGGGCTGTGGAAGGGATGAGAGGCAGCACATGATGAAGCCAGGCCAGGAGTGTCCGTCAAAGCCACTCGGAATGAGTCCTTCAGTGATGACTGGGCCCCAGTGTACTGCATCCTTTGCACTGGACCCCATAAGTCTTCTTCTCAGAGGACAAAGAGCTTGAAATTTCCTTCTGAAGCCTCCCATCTGGGAGGAATTACAGGTCTAGTCTGGAATGAGAGAATTATGTCTTTTTAAATTTATGCACTGCAAATAGTCAATACAAAATTACAGATTCAACTACTTAAAATGATGTTCTGGAAAAATATTAAATGGCATAGTGAATTGCTCACAACAAAATAAGAAGGATATAAACTGCATAATGTCACAGAATAGTCTTGCTTGCATAGAGAGTAAAAACATGCACCTAGAAAAAATGTCAACCACATTTGTCTCTGTAGCTGGATGGTTTGTTTTTTGTTTTTTGGGGTTTTTTTTTTTTTTTTTTTTTTTTGGCTTTTATTGGTTCCTTTCTGTACTCCTAGAGAATTTGTCACTGGAAGTAAAAGCTTCAAAAACCAGTAAAACATAACCCAGACAGTAAGCTGTTCTCCGGTGACCCATAGTTATTCAAAAAAATTAGCAGGGCTGGAGAGATGGGTCAGTGGTTAAGACACTGCAAAATATAAGGACCCGAGTTTCATTCCCCAAATTCCCACATAAAAGCCAGATACACAAGGTGGCACTTGTGTCTGGAGTTTGTTTGTAGTGGCTAGAGGCTGGGGAGCACCCATTCATATTCTCTCTCTCATTCTCTCTCTCTCTCTCTCTCTCTCTTGCATAAATAAAATATTTTTAATTAGCATTAAAGATCACCTTAGCCTGAATTGCTCTCAGCCTCCCCAGACTTCCCCATGAGCTCCTCTCTTAGCTCACACCTGACTGTGTGCACTATCCTCTCTAACCAGCACTTGCTCTTTGGTCCTAACCGAGCTGCACCCTGAATTTCTGTGCAGGTGATGGAGGAGGGCAAGTGATCAGCAGCTAGGCAGAAAGTAAGAGAGGGAAAGCAGGAGATTGCAGTCTAGGTAGAAACCGGCATCAAGATGTTCTAGGTCACATCTGCTTCTGTGAAGAGGAAGGGCCAAACATCTGGAAAAACTTCCTCAAATTCCAGGGCAAAGCTAAATTTGGCAGCTATATTTCCATGGGAACATAGTTCTGACCTGCATGATGCTTTTTAATTTTATTTATTTTATGAGAGAGAGAACTTGTGTGACAGGGCCTCTAGCCACTGCAATTGGACTCCAGATGTGGAGGCCACTTTGTGTGCATGCATCATGTGCATCTGGCTCACATGGGTTTGGGGGACTTGAACCTGGGTCCTTAGCCTTCACAGGTCACAGGCAAGCACCTTATCACTAAGCCTTGTCTCCAGCCCATTTTTTTTAACTTTTTTATTGACAACTTCCATAATTATAGACAATATACTATGATGATTCACTCCTCTCCCCCATTTTCCCTTCACAAATCCACTCTCCATCATATCCCCTCCCTCTCTCCATTAGTCTCTCTGTTATTTTTATGTCATCATCTTTTCCTTCTATTATGAGGGTCTTGTGAAGGTAGTACTTAGGTACTGTGAGGTCATGGATATTGAGGCCAATTTGTGTCTAAACAATTGCATTGTAAACAGTCTTACCACTTCCTTTGGCTCTTACATTCTTTCCGCCACCTCTTCCATAATGAGACCCTGAGCCTTGGAAGATCTGATAGAGATATTTCAGTGCTGAACACTCCTCTATCACATCTTCTCAGCAGTATGTTGTCTTTTGGGTCATCCCAGTGGTTACCACCATCTGGAAAAAGAAGCTTCTCTAAACAAAAGTGAGAGTAGCATTAATATATGAGTATGAATGTTAAGTAAAGTGCTTATACGGCAG
The DNA here is from genome assembly GCA_036346955.1 of Dipus sagitta. NCBI lineage: Eukaryota > Metazoa > Chordata > Mammalia > Rodentia > Dipodidae > Dipus > Dipus sagitta. Next base: position 168,642,628 of record CM070772.1, on the reverse strand, counting down.
TTTGGTAAGCATAATATATGTATTTAGCCAGACAAGAACAGGTGTTACACCCCTAAGGCTCATGAGCTACCCTGCCATAGGCTTTTGATTAGGTTTTCAGTACCAGGCATGTATTCCCTCCCATGGAGCAGACCTCCAGTCCAATTAGAGAGCAATTGGTTTAGCCTATAACAGACATGCCACTATTGCGTACATTTAGTCATTTGGCCTGTCTGGCCAAACTTAACGCTTGCAGTGTCCACTGTTTTCATGACTGATGGCTTCTATCTCCCATAGGGCTGCATGCAGTGCAGCTTTGTCCAGCTTTCTGTCAGCTGTTCTACAGGGAGGAGGTTTTCAACTCAGCACCAGCTTGAATTCTCAGTGATCTTGCAGCCCAAACATGTGGAGTCTTCAGCAATAGGGTTTTACTACCTATTGATGGTGGGAAACCAAGAGCCTTGGCAATGGCCTATAATGTTTTGGGGGCATCAACGACCTCCCTGCCCAACAACTCACTGGAAGGTATCCCATCCCTGGCACTAAAAATTTTCTAGTAACAGTCTATGGGTTCTGGGTGTGCCATTATCCAAAAAAAGTAGATTACCATGTGGCTTATTCACAACATCTTGAATTTTGATTAACCCTCCTCCCACCCTTCCTTTTTCTAACCTTTTCTTAAAGATTTTTTTGTCATTTTATTTATTTATTTGAGAGGGAGAGAAAGAGGCAAAATGCTTATTTTTTTATTTATTTGAGAAAGAGAGAGAAAAAGAGGCAGAGAGAGAGAATGGGCACACCAGGGCCTCTAGCCACTGAAAACTAACTCCACGTGCATGTGCCATCATGTGCATCTGGCTTTCGTTGGTACTGGGGAATTGAAACTGGTCCTTAGGCTTCACAGGTAAATGCCTTAACTGCTAAACCATGTCTCTAGTCCCCACCCTTCTTTTACTCAGTCTCTTCCCATGACTTCACTTAGGCCATTACACCCCCAGTAATCTGATTTTTTTTTTTTTTTTTAATGAAGAGTAACCTGTGGACAACATACTCTTTTTTATTTTTTATTTTTTTTTTTTTGATGTAAGGTCTCACTCTACCTCCCAAGTATGGGATTAAGGCATGTATGTAGCACCACACCTGGCAACAAGCTTTTTTTTTTTTTTTAATTTATTTGAGAAAGAGAGAGAAAAAGAGGCAGAGAGAGAATGGGTACACCAAGGCCTCTAGCCACTGAAAACAAACTCCACACGTATGTGCCACCTTGTGCACTGGCTTACATGGGTGCTGGGGAATCGAACCTGGGTCCTTAGTCTTCACAGGCAAGTACCTTAACTGCCAAGCCATCTCTCTAGCCCAACATGCTCCTTTTTAATACACCTGTGGGTAGTTAGGATGATGATTCAGCAGTTAAAGGTGCTTGTCTTGCAAAGGCTGCTGGTCTGGGTTCAAGTCCCAAGCTACTCACATAGCCAGATGAAAAACGTTGTGCGTTTGACATTTGCTTGGGACAGTAAGAGGCCCTGGTGCACATCCATCTACCCCCTACACACACACACAGACACATGAAAATAAATTAAATACTAAGTTAAAAAATAACAATATGCCTGTGAAAGTTTGCTGAAACCAAGGCTTGTCACCAAGAAACCTTGAGGAACACACCCAGTGTGGATTCTGAGGCTGATCTTAAATGTCTAGGGCCCAATTTTGTCAACTCACTAGACAACTCCATCTCAGTGCCATGTACTTATATAAATAACTTCATAAGGGGCCAAAAATAATGAGACTGAAAACTCACTGACCAAAACTTAAAATATTAATCCTGGGTGATGGCTCATGCCTTTAATCCCAATACTCAGGAAACAGAGGTAGGAGGATGAGTTCAAGGCCATCCTGAGAGTACATAGTGAATTCCAGGTCAACCCAGGCTAGTGCAGACCCTAAATCAAAAAACAAAAAAATTAAAATATTAAATTATACAGTTGCCATGTGACCCAGCAATTACTTCCCTAGGCATGTGCTAAGAGAATTGAAAACATGTGTCCACATACAAACTTGTGCATGAGGGCTGGGGAGATGGCTCAGCAGTTAAAGGCACCTGCCTGCAAAGCCTGCAACCTGAGTTTCATTCCCCTGCACACACATACAGCTGAATGCAATGTGGCACACATGTCTGTGATCCCATGACAACTGGAAGAAAGACAGGAGAATACAAAGCCTGCAGATCAGCCAATCAGGTGTTCATTTGCAGCAGCAAGAGACCCTATCTCAGAAAGTGGATGAAGAGCATTGACACCAGACCTCCACATAGCTCACACACAAAGACATAAATGAGTGATAAACAAATAAATAAATTTGTAAAAATTAAAAGACTGGCTGCTTAGAGGACAAAAATCACCTGATTAGCTCATCTTTCAGGCCCTATTCTGACCGAGTCATAATCAGAGTATGTGAGCAGCATATCTTCTTCAAGGAGGTGTTAATGCAGTTTTCATGGCTTGTCATAACTGGTCTCATTTCTTGGTGTCATGTGGGGATGAACTATAAGAACAAACTGTGGGCATGAACTGTAAGAATGAAATATGAGACTGCACTCATATGTCTATAACATTATAAATAACTTCTGATATTATGGCTGTGAGATGCTCAATTCCCTTCCTTGTACCTGACCCTAAAATGAATCTTACAACTATGTAATCCACCCACTTAAAGCAATGTGACTAACTAGGTTTCCTCTGCCTTGGTGGACCTTTGGCCTGAACAGCACAGATGACCAATATTGACAAGCAATGTTCAGAGATGCTGACTCATCTTAAGCTATGCTCTTTGCCTCAGTGGCCTGGTTGGAATCTCGACTCTGAGCAAACACACATGCATAAGAAGTGCTGACCATAGCATTGAAGACACATTAAGTGCAGGCCCAAAGATCTGTTGAAGACAACAGGTGGGCTTAATGCGATTGCTCTTATGATTAGAGTTGTATATGTGTTCTGAATCAACAGAGTCCAGCAGGTCATACCCCTAAATCTCTTCCTTTAGCAAATGTTTAAGGTTTACCCCAAGTTGAAAGTTCCTTACCCTTTGCTCATATAATGCACTACCTGTTTATGAATTAGTGGGTTTTGGCTGTTCAATGAAAGTGCCAGTGAATGCCTGCATGTAAGAGAGGAAGCCGCAGCCAGAGCGACATCAGAACGGTGGTGACAGCAGATGTAGCGGTTTACTAATGCTTTGAATTAAGCTCATCATCAGTTTCTTTTTTCCTCAGTCTGCTGCTTGAGGCAGCGAGCCCACTCCCAGGCTGGGTGTACCAGGAGTTAGCTCTCTCACCTCACGGGCTCTAATCCTAAAAGCACTTTGCCCACTTCTGGATAGGAAAGTTCCAGAGGTTAGTCTTCCCCAAATTGAGGGCAAATAAGGCAGTATGCTCCCAAAATAGGGTAATGTGGCCTTGATTACATCTCCTTCACGGGCACAAGAGGCCACCCAGATAGGTCCTGGCCTTCACAGAGGAGCACTATGAGACTTCCCTGCTTCACTGGGTAAGGCCCCAGATACAACCCTGGCTGGGCTTCTTTCAGGTTTTGAGCATGACAGAACCTGCAGATATTGTTAATGTTTTCTATGTCTGGACAAAGGTGGAGTGAGCAGGACCCACTAAAAAGATACAGTAGGGCTGGAAAGATGTCTTAGCAGTTAAGGTGCTTGCCTATGAAGCCAAAGGACCCAGGTTTGATTCCCCAGTACCCATGTAAGCCAGATGCAAAAGGTGGTGCATGCATCTGGAGTTCATTTGCAGTGGCTAAAGGCCCTAGTGTGCCCATTCTCTCTCTCTCTCTCTCTCTCTCTCTCTCTCTCTCTCTCTTTATCTCTCTCTCTAAAAGTAAATAAAAAAGATATGGTAAAATAATACAATTCTTATGCTATCCAGTGGGAAACCTGATGGCTTGATAATCCAGTCAGCCTAATCAGCTTAGTATGGATACCTGTAACTGCAACTGGAAATATTCCAAATTCTTTTAAAAAATATTTTTATTTATTTGCAAGCAGAGAGAGATAGAGAGGAGACAGACAGAAAGAATGGGCATGTAAGGGCCTCCAGATGCTGCAAATGAACTCCAGATGCATATGCCACTTTGTGCATCTGGCTTTACATGGGTACTGAGGAATTGAACCTGGGTCATTAGTCTTTGCAGACAAGTGCGCCAACCACTAAGTCATCTCTCCAGCCCCTCCACATTCTTAATAAATTGGCAAACCTTCTGTGTGAGCATCTGGCTGGAGTCCCTGGTGAGGAGAGGGCAATCATTGTGTTTCCTTGTGCACTCATTGCTCCAACTAATTATTTGCTTGTTGACTTTGAGCTCTTTGCTAAAGAATGATGACTTACAGAGGGATCCACTGGGCTTGCTGCAAGGTCCTAAGAAACGGATCTGTCTTTTAAAGACAGCTGTACCTTCAAGGCAGGGAGGTTGCTAACCCAAATAGAGGCATAGCAGCAATAAATCCATTAAAGAGTTGGGTCAATGCCGATGGGTGTGACATTCCCCCATTAGATGTTCTTTCTCGCTTTGTGAAGCTCATCTTCACATTTTTTTCTTTCCTTCTTTTTTAAAACAGTGATGTTTATGGAACAGCATCTGTCAATTTAGATGCCTCTCTTCAAAGGACTTGCGTTGTAATTTGATTTGTATCCACCCTGCAACATTCACGCCTCTCACTCTTATCGGCACTCCCACCTTGCAACGTCCTTTCATCTTGACCTTGTCTGTACTAACAGAACTAACTGAATCTGTATGGATTTTTCAAGGCTCTTATGAGTTTCCCTTTTTTCTTATCAATTAAGGAAATGGATTTTTTAATGGATTTCTTCAACTATAAGAAAAGAGTGTTTTATAAAAATCCTTCATTCTGAAATATTTATGAAAATGTTGAGACATTTATTTAACTTTGCCACCATAACCAGTTTAAAACAGAGCTGGAAAACAATAACCTGTCATTGTTTACTCCCAGCCACCTCTATGCCTCTGTTTCCACTTTTGTTACCAGGTGATTAGAAATTTTTATTTTGAGCCAGGTGTGGTGACGCACACCCTTGATCCCAGCACTCAGAAGGCAGAGGTAGGAGTATTGCCGTAAGTTCCAGGCCACCCTGAGAATACATAGTGAATTCCAGGTCAGCCTGGGCTAGAGCGAGACCCTACCTAGAAAAAATATATATATATATTTTGTCTTGAAAAGCCAACAGCCAGACTTCTGGTTAAGATGGCAGTATAATAATCCCATCAAAGTGCCTGGGGTGGGGAGGAATAAGCAGAAAAACAACACAACATACTCTCCTACCAAAAAGTGAAAGTACAAAAGGGATTATTAACCACAGCAGAGAACCAGGAGAAACCCAGAGCTTCTAGCAACCACACTAGCAGCCAGAATCAGCTCCAGCCTTGGATTCTGCTGGCCATATGTTGGGAAAAGCTATGTGGGAGCCTAGCCCTGCCTGAGCCACAGGAGCAGAACCACAGTGAAGGGACTCTCCATTCACACCAGCCTCCTCACAAAGTCAAGAAACCTGAAGGAGAAGATAGCAGAGACCAGCTGAGCAGCTCCTGAACAATTCAGGCCAACTGCCAGCAGCAACAGGAACTACTAGAGAACTCAGGACCAAGGGGCCTCAGCAACCCCTCAGCCACACAGCATGCAGAATAGCTGATCTGAACAGCAGACCCACTGACCCAACCAGCCTAGCAGAGCCCACAGTGCAACAAAGAGGGACACAGGCAGGCACTTGGCAGAGGTGAGACCAGAAACCTATAAACATCTAAAAATATGGTCTACAACCTTAGCCATCAGGGAAATGCAAATTAAAACTACTTTGAGATTTCATCTCACTCCTGTCAGAATGCTATCATCAAGAAAATAAATGACAATACATGCTGTCGAGAATGTGGAATAAGAGGAACTCTTCTACACAGTTGGTGGGGGTGTAAACTGTTATAGTCATTGTGGAAATCAGTGAGGAGGCTCCTGAGACAGCTAAATATGGATCTACCATATGACCCAGCTATACCACACGTAGGCATATATCCTAAGGACTGTTGTCACTACTTTAGAGATACTTGCTCATCCGTGTTTATTGACAGTCTATTCACAGTAGCTAGTGAATGGAAACAGCCTAGATGTCCTCCAATTAATGAATGGGTAGTAAAGATGTGGCATATTTATACAATGGGATTCTATTCAGCATTAAAGAAAAATGAAATTATGAAATGTGCAGGGAAATTGTTCAATCTGGAAAGGATTATACTAAGCAAGGTAACCCAGACACAGAAAACCAACTGCCACACATTCTCTCTCATATGTGGATCCTAGCTAAAAATGTTTAGATTTGTGTGTGAGTTGGAGTAAAAATTGGTAGCAGAGGCTAGTAAGCTAGAAAAGAACTATAAGGGAGGGAGGGGGACCTAAGGAGAAGGCATTGCATATATGTAAGTAGATGAACAGATTACTAGAAATGCAATGGCCTAAGTGAGGTCAGGGGAAGGGATTGAGTAAAGGAAAGGTGGGAGGAGAGTCAATCAAAATTTAAGATGTTATAAATAAGCCATATGGAAACCTAGGTTTTTGGATTATGACACACCCAGAAGCCATAGATTGTTACTAGAAAAATGTCAGTGCCAGGGATGGATACCTTCCAGTGAGTTGTTGGCCAGGTACATCTCTGATGCCCCCAAAACATTACAGGCCATTGCCAAGGCTCTTGGTTTCCCACCAGAAATAGATGGTAAGACCCTGCTGCTGAAGATTCCACATGTTTGAGCTGTAAGGTCACTGAGAAATCAAGCTGGAGCTGAACTGAAAACCTCCTTGCTGACAGAAAGTTGGAAAAAGCTACACTGCATGTAGCTCTATTGGAGAAAGAAGTCATCAGTGGCGATAAGCAGCAGTGGACATTGCAAGCCTTAAGACTGGCCAGACAGACCAAATAAGACAACTGATGAAATAGTGGCATGTCTGTTATGGGGGAGACCAACCATTCTCTAATTGGACTGGAGTCCTGCTCCACTGGAGGGAATACATGCCTGATACTGAAAACCTAGTCAAAAGCCTATGGCAGGGGAAGTCATGAGCTCTAGGGAAGTAATGCCTGCTTTTATCTAACTAAATGTATATATTATGCTCACCAAACTACCCTCTAAGCACTTTTCTTAACATTAATACCCATGTATTAATGCTACTCTCACTTTTGGTTGGAGAAGCTTCTCTTTCCAGATGGCAGTGACCATTGGGATGACTCAAAAGGCAACATAGTACCGAGAGAAGTGACAGTGGAGTGTGCAGCACTGAGACATCTCTTATCATACCTTCAAGGCTCAGGGTCCATTGCAGACAAGGTGGCAGAAAGAATGTAAGAGCCAAAGGAAGGGTAGGACTGCTTACAATGCAATCTTCCAAACACAAAATGGTCTGGATATCCATTACCTTGCAGTACCTGGCACTACCTACACAAGTTCCTCATAATAGGAGGAAAAGATGATGACATCAAAAAAAAAGAGAGAGAGAGAAACTAAAATGAGAGGAGAGACTAAATGAGAGGAGGAGGGGATATGATCAAGGGTGGATTTGTAAATAGGAGAAAGGGGAGGGGATTATGTTTATTGTCTATAATTATGGAAGTTGTCAATAAAAGTTTTTTAAAAATAAATGAAAATAATTTTTTAAAAGGCCAACAAGGAGCGCTTGCAGCTTTTGGGAATTTGATTGCAGTGGCTGAGGTCCTGTCGTGCTAATTCTCTGTCTCCCTCTGTCTCTGTCTCTCTCTCTCTCTCTCTCTCTCACTCTCTCTCTAAAAATTAAAAATAAAATAAAAAACATTTAGAAAGACAACAGCCACCTTAGACTAAAATGCTATATTAGGCTTATTGCAGAAAATTAAAACATCAGGTATGTTTTATAATGCCTAAGTTAAAATATTTTCTATAATCTCTTCTCTGCTGAGGCCCATCTTATGACAACTTAATATCCCATAATAAATAGCTAGACAAATGACACCAGGTGAGTTCAGTTTACTGTTAACTGTTTTTGTTTTTTGAGGGGTACATCAGTCAAATGTGTATCTCCTCATTGTGTAGTCTATGCCCTATGTTAGCCTCATGTATTTCAGATCTATCTATTCACTCTCAATTCCAGCTACTATAATGACAGATTAAGATCAAGTGTCCTTCCCCAACATGCCTATGACAAAGACCACACAGAGAAGAAAAGCGTTCCAGCTTCACTGGGTACGGCCTTCTCTGTGCTCGGACAGCAGCTTGGTCCTTGTCTATGTGCTGCTTCACTGTAGTCAAACGGCCTCTTCCCCTGATTACCTCTCCCTCTGGACTGAAGAACTCAAAAAGGCAGGAGCCATATCTTATTTGGTGTTCAGTTTCTTTTTTTTTTCCTAGAAGCCAGGAATAAACAACTGTTGCATGAAGCAGCAGAATTGCTGGATTTAGAAGGTATAGGTTCCAAAACTATGAGAGGTAAACTCAAGTTTTAAAATAACTTGTGAACTGCACATACCATGTGTACAAAGTAGACAAGAGTCCCTGTGCACTGACAGGCTAACTGACATGGCTCAATTCAAGGCCATCATGTAGCAACTCAAACATTTTCCCTAAGCTTTCATTGAAAAAAATTAATATTCAAAGAGGCATTACAAGCCAGGTGTGATAACTCATACCTACAATCCCAGCACTTGGGAGGCTGAAGTAGGAAGATTTCTACGAGTTCTAAGTCTGCCTGGATTACAGTGAGACCTTGCCTCAAAAATAGTGTAAGAGGACTGGAGAAATGGCTTAGCAGTTAAGGTGTTTGCCTGTGAAGCCAAAGGACCCAGTTTTGATTCCCCAGGGCCCATATAAGCCAGATACCCAAGGGACACATGCATCTGGAGTTCATTTTCAGTGGCTGGAGGCCATAGTGTGCCATTCTCTCTCTCTCTCTCTCTCTCTCTCTCTCTGTGTGTGTGTGTGTGTGTGTGTGTGTCTGTGTCTCTCTCTCTCTCTCCCTCTTTGCAAAAAAATAAATACTTTTTTAAAATAGTGCAAGAAAGAGAAATTAGATATTAATTCAAAATAAAACAGGGTGTTAGGGGTTCAGGAAAGTCCTTGAACCCCAAACCCTAGGTTCATGTCTACTTTTAATCAAAGAATTGAATAAAATAAGACTGAGAAGGATAATTATTAAATTATTATGTTGAGGGAAGTACAAAACCAAGGGAAAGAAAATGAATACACCCATGTAGTCTGAGAGTCCATATGGTGGGCCTGGAAAACCCATAAGAAGAGAGTTCAAGAGGAAATAAAAGAAAGTAAAAAGAGCTACTTCTATGTGGAGGGCAGGAGAAGGAAGAGCGCCCACGTGGAAAGTAGGGATCAGGGGACTCTCCCCTCCTGTTAGCCCAGCTGGGCCTAGAGGAAGGGAAGCTCACCAGAAGCAGGAGGTTCCCAAGAGGTCAGGCAGCCCAGAGAACTTGCTCTCACCCTACAAATGTATTCATAACCTTATTTGGTGGGCCCTACCTTCCAGCTCAGGAGAGTCAGAGTGACAGCTGATTGGTCTGGGGCTATCTCAGGAAGAGACTAGCCAAGTTCTGGGAGATGAGCTTGACCAACCACAATGTCAGGATTTTAGAAAACAACCTCCCTCCCAGGTAGGGGCTCAGGTATGGAAAAATAGGTCTAGGGAACTAGGCAAGAGATAAGAACTCAGGTAATCCTTTGATCTCTAGCAAGTACAGACCTTCCTGCTTTTTCAGGGTCACAGTCACCCTAACTGCCTAACAGAGCTACCTGACTCCCTTTCAAAAATAGTACAATGGCCTGGAGTGGTGGCGCACGCCTTTGATCCCAGCACTCGGGAGGCAGAGGTAGGAGGATTGCCGGGAGTTTGAGGCCACCCTGAGACTCCATAGTGAATTCCAGGTCAGCCTGGGCTAGAGTAAGACCCTACCTCAAAAAAACAAACAAAAAAAAAATAGTATAATGATCATCTGTTTTCCTATCAGATAAAGCAAGATGTTGAAAACTTAATATTTAGCTACATTCATCTGTATCTATAAACTACATAGGCCTCTTAAATATTTGTTGTGTTTAATAGCAAGACAGTCTTTACAGAGATAACACCTAAAGCAAGACTATGAAAGGTCATTAAATGTACCCTGACATGAGCACAAAGTCCCTTCTGGAGGCTCTCGGCCTCTGCAAGCTGGATGTAGTTGTCTCTTTTCTGGGTTTGTCTGTTGCTGCTGCCCCTCTTTGTGCACTCTTCCAGCCAGGATAAACCACTCTCAACTCCAAAATCAGCATCCAGTTATCTCTCTGCTCCTTCTGCATCTCTGGGTTAATTTACTATTCCATTTGCCTGGTACTTTCTACCTCCATCCCTCGTCACCTGGCTTATTCTTACTTTTCTCTTAACTTAGACATCCTCTCACCTAGAAAATATTCCTGACACTCTTAGGTCATTTAGGAGCTTCCACTATCTGCTCTAAGTGAACCCCTTGGAGAATTTCTCCCTCTATTAGCTGTTTCCTACAACCCAGGCCACTTCCTGAGGTTTGGAGATTCAACAAATGGTTGCTATAGAAAGAGAAACCCTCCTGAAAGCCTCTTTTCCCTATGTGCCAACTACTCTCGAGCATGCAGGTTAACTCTTGGTATATCCAGAGATAGTGCTTTAACAAAAGCTGACTTTTGAGAGAACCAAGAAATGACATATGCATTATATCAAGCATCATCTAACACCAGCTCTTCTGCCATGACAACAGAGAAGAATGATTACCATTCCTATTTCATAAACGAAGGAACTGAAGCTCAGCTCGCAGTGTAGAACTCTTCCAGAGGCTCAGCTCGCAGTGTCAGAACTCTTCCAGAGGCTCAGCTCGCAGTGTCAGAACTCTTCCAGAGGCTCGGCTCGCAGTGTCAGAACTCTTCCAGAGGCTCAGCTCACAGTGTAGAACTCTTCCAGAGGCTCGGCTCGCAGTGTCAGAACTCTTCCAGAGGCTCAGCTCGCAGTGTCAGAACTCTTCCAGAGGCTCAGCTCGCAGTGTAGAACTCTTCCAGAGGCTCAGCTCGCAGTGTCAGAACTCTTCCAGAGGCTCAGCTCACAGTGTAGAACTCTTCCAGAGGCTCGGCTCCCAGTGTCAGAACTCTTCCAGAGGCTCAGCTTGCAGTGTAGAACTCTTCCAGAGGCTCAGCTCACAGTGTAGAACTCTTCCAGAGGCTCAGCTCGCAGTGTAGAACTCTTCCAGAGGCTCAGCTCGCAGTGTAGAACTCTTCCAGGGGCTCGGCTCGCAGTATCAGAACTCTTCCAGAGGCTCGGCTCACAGTGTAGAACTCTTCCAGAGGCTCGGCTCGCAGTGTCAGAACTCTTCCAGAGGCTCGGCTCGCAGTGTAGAACTCTTCCAGAGGCTCGGCTCGCAGTGTCAGAACTCTTCCAGAGGCTCAGCTCGCAGTGTAGAACTCTTCCAGAGGCTCAGCTTGCAGTGTAGAACTCTTCCAGAGGCTCGGCTCGCAGTGTCAGAACTCTTCCAGAGGCTCAGCTCGCAGTGTCAGAACTCTTCCAGAGGCTTGGCTCGCAGTGTAGAACTCTTCCAGAGGCTCGGCTCGCAGTGTCAGAACTCTTCCAGAGGCTCAGCTCGCAGTGTCAGAACTCTTCCAGAGGCTCAGCTCACAGTGTAGAACTCTTCCAGAGGCTCGGCTCGCAGTGTAGAACTCTTCCAGAGGCTCAGCTCGCAGTGTAGAACTCTTCCAGAGGCTCGGCTCGCAGTATCAGAACTCTTCCAGAGGCTCGGCTCGCAGTGTCAGAACTCTTCCAGAGGCTCGGCTCGCAGTGTAGAACTCTTCCAGAGGCTCGGCTCGCAGTGTCAGAACTCTTCCAGAGGCTCGCTCGCAGTGTAGAACTCTTCCAGAGGCTCAGCTCGCAGTGTAGAACTCTTCCAGAGGCTCAGCTCGCAGTGTAGAACTCTTCCAGAGGCTCAGCTCGCAGTGTAGAACTCTCCCAGAGGCTCAGCTCGCAGTGTAGAACTCTTCCAGAGGCTCAGCTCGCAGTGTAGAACTCTTCCAGAGGCTCAGCTTGCAGTGTAGAACTCTTCCAGAGGCTCGGCTCGCAGTGTCAGAACTCTTCCAGAGGCTCAGCTCGCAGTGTAGAACTCTCCCAGAGACTCACCTCGCAGTGTCAGAACTCTTCCAGAGGCTCAGCTCGCAGTGTAGAACTCTTCCAGAGACTCACCTCGCAGTGTCAGAACTCTCCCAGAGACTCACCTCGCAGTGTAGAACTCTTCCAGAGGCTCAGCTCGCAGTGTAGAACTCTTCCAGAGGCTCTGCTCGCAGTGTCAGAACTCTCCCAGAGGCTCGGCTCGCAGTGTAGAACTCTTCCAGAGACTCACCTCGCAGTGTAGAACTCTCCCAGAGGCTTGGCTTGCAGTGTCAGAACTCTTCCAGAGGCTCGGCTCCCAGTATCAGAACTCTTCCAGAGGCTCAGCTCGCAGTGTAGAACTCTTCCAGAGGCTCAGCTTGCAGTGTAGAACTCTCCCAGAGACTCACCTCGCAGTGTCAGAACTCTCCCAGAGACTCACCTCGCAGTGTCAGAACTCTCCCAGAGGCTCGGCTCGCAGTGTCAGAACTCTTCCAGAGACTCACCTCGCAGTGTAGAACTCTTCCAGAGGCTCGGCTCGCAGTGTCAGAACTCTTCCAGAGGCTCGGCTCGCAGTGTCAGAACTCTTCCAGAGGCTCGGCTCGCAGTGTCAGAACTCTTCCAGAGGCTCAGCTCGCAGTGTAGAACTCTTCCAGAGGCTCGGCTCGCAGTGTCAGAACTCTTCCAGAGGCTCGGCTCGCAGTGTCAGAACTCTTCCAGAGGCTCGGCTCGCAGTGTAGAACTCTTCCAGAGGCTCGGCTCGCAGTGTCAGAACTCTTCCAGTGGTTCGGCTCACGGTGTCAGAACTCTTCCAGAGGCTCAGCTCGCAGTGTCAGAACTCTTCCAGAGGCTCAGCTCGCAGTGTCAGAACTCTTCCAGAGGCTCAGCTCGCAGTGTAGAACTCTTCCAGAGGCTCGGCTCGCAGTGTCAGAACTCTTCCAGAGGCTCGGCTCGCAGTGTCAGAACTCTTCCAGTGGCTCACCTCGCAGTGTAGAACTCTCCCAGAGGCTCGGCTCGCAGTGTCAGAACTCTTCCAGTGGTTCGGCTCACGGTGTCAGAACTCTTCCAGTGGCTCACCTCGCAGTGTAGAACTCTTCCAGAGGCTCGGCTCGCAGTGTCAGAACTCTTCCAGTGGTTCGGCTCACGGTGTCAGAACTCTTCCAGTGGCTCACCTCGCAGTGTAGAACTCTCCCAGAGGCTCGGCTCGCAGTGTCAGAACTCTTCCAGAGGTTCGGCTCGCAGTGTCAGAACTCTTCCAGAGACTCAGCTCGCAGTGTCAGAACTCTTCCAGAGGCTCGGCTCGCAGTGTCAGAACTCTTCCAGAGGCTCAGCTCGCAGTGTCAGAACTCTTCCAGAGTTTCGGCTCCCAGTATCAGAACTCTTCCAGAGGCTCAGCTCGCAGTGTCAGTTAGAACTGTTCCAGAGGCTCAACTCGCAGTGTCAGAACTCTTCCAGAGGCTCAGCTCGCAGTGTAGAACTCTTCCAGAGGCTCGGCTCGCAGTGTCAGAACTCTTCCAGAGGCTCGGCTCGCAGTGTAGAACTCTTCCAGAGGCTCGGCTCGCAGTGTAGAACTCTTCCAGAGGCTCAGCTCGCAGTGTAGAACTCTTCCAGAGGCTCGGCTCACAGTGTCAGAACTCTCCCAGAGGCTCGGCTCGCAGTGTAGAACTCTTCCAGAGGCTCAGCTCGCAGTGTCAGTTAGAACTCTTCCAGAGGCTCATCTCGCAGTGTTTGTTAGAACTGTTCCAGAGGCTCAGCTCACAGTGTTTGTTAGAACCTTTCCAGTGGCAGTGACTTCAAAGCCAAGTCTGACTTTCAAAACCTGTCCTGTGTTCTTAACCACCAGGTGTTACTGCCTCATAATTCCAGCAGAAACAAGTAAGAGCCTAGCACCATAAACTTGAATGAATGGAATTCTGGTGCTGAGAAGCTATGGTATGCACTAGCTGTCCAGCCTTCCCAATCTAAATGGTAACTGAAGACTGGGGATGGTACCAATTCCAATTGGGTAGGCAAGGCAGACCTGTAGGACATACCAGACACTGGCAGAATTCACGGACATGGTACTATTGTGAGGATTGCTACATCCTCTTAAACCTTGACTTTCTCATCTTTAGCTCTTTTAAGTCTTACAAAAGGTCCATTACAGGTAGAGACAGGTTATAACGCCCACTTTACAGATGAGATGACAGAGGCTCAAATAAGTAACCTGCCAAAAGCTAAGAAGTAAATAAATAGTTTAAAAATTTACAGCTTCTAGCTGAGCATGGTGGTGCAGGCCTCTAATCCCAGAGATAGGAGGATCTCCATGAGTTCGAGGCCTCCCTGAGACTACATTCAAGGTCAGCCTGGGCTAAAGCAAGACCTTACCTCAAAAAAAATTACAGCTTCTAGTTATAATTACCAAACATTAAAGTTGTAACCATATCTTGCCCCAGAAGGCATGGCTAGCAGGGCTGTTATAGACCATTTAGGGCTGGGAAGATGGCTCAGTCTGTAAAGTGCTTACCACACATGCATGAGGACCTGATTTTAGATCCCCAGAATCTATGTAAAAGTCAGACATGGTGGCACACACCTGTAATCCCAACACTGGGGAGGTAGAGACAGGAGAAATCCCAGGGCTTGTTGGCCAGCTAGTCTAGCAGAATCAGTGAACTCTAGGGTTAGGAAATGACACTGTCTCAAAAAATAAGGTGGAAACAATAAGCCTACTGAGTAGAGCCCTCAGGGAAAGTGGGACAGGGAGAGGGGATAAAAGACTATGGCCTTTGTAAAATAAAATAATAAATAATGTGGAGAGAAACTGAATAAGGCATCCAATATCAACCCCAGGCCTTGATAAGCACACACATTTGCACACATATATATGCAACTACATACACCACATATGTAGAGAGGGGAGGAGCGAAGGAAGAAAAGTGAAAGAGGAAAGAAGGGAGAAAGGGAAAAGGAGGGAAGCAGAGAAAGAGAGAAGGGAGAATGAGAGAGAGAGAGACTTTTTTTTATTATTAATCAGTTCTGTATTCAGCAAATACAGTCAGTTTGGTACCATTATGAGGCTCATCCATGACCTATCCCTCCCCTTGGCCCCTCCTTGTTGAGGTATACGGGTCATGCATTGTGGAGTTAGCCCACAGTTATGGGTAAGCTAAATGTCTCTGCATATCATGACCCAACATGTGACTCTGACATTCTTTCCGCTCCCTCTTCCGCAAAATTTCCCTGAGCCATGTTGGGTTCATTTTTGGTCTGCTTCAGTGATGAGGTGTTGGGGGCCTCTGAGGCTCTGGCTCTCTGATTTGGTAGGAGTTGATTTTTCTCTGTGCTGATCTCCTTCCCCCTTGTGCTGGTGTCCGGTTCATCAGGAAAACAGCCCCCTTGCTTGTTTCTCCAATTTTTCTTAGTTTCAGCCGGGGCCCTTTTGAGGTATGATAGGGTGGCTCAGAGAGACTTTTTAATTGAGACCAGTGTTTTGAAGAGGCTGGAAAGTTAAGGATCTCTCTCCACTCAGGCTACATATTCTCTCCCAATTTTATAACACCATGGAGTACATATTACTGTCCCCATTTTCAGATTCAGAAACTCAGGAAAGTGAAGGACTTACCAAGACACATATTAAGGAGCCGGGGAAAAGGTGGATTTCAAATCATGTATGTCTTCATTATTATTATTGACAACTTCCATAATTGTAAATAATATCCCATGGTAATTCCCTCCCTCCCCCTACTTTCCCCTTTGAAACTCCACTCTCCATCATATCCCCTCCCCCTCTCAATTAGTCTCTCTTTTATTTTGATGTCATATCTTTTCCTCCTATCATGATGGTCTTGTGTAGGTAGTGTCAGGAACTGTGAGGTCATGGAAATCCAGGTCATTTTGTGTCTGGAGGAACACATTGTAAGGAGTCCCACCCTTCCTTTGGTTCTTACATTCTTTCTGCCACCTCTTCTGCAATGGACCCTGAGCATTGGAAGGTGTGACTGAGATATTTCAGTGCTAAGCACTCCTTTGTCACTTCTTCTCAGCACCATGGTGCCTTCTAAGTCATCCCAAGGTCACTGCCATCTGAAAAGAGAAGGTTCTCTGACCAAAAGTATGAGTAGCATTAATATATGGGTATGAAAATTAAGAGAAGTGCATACTGGGCAGTTTGGTGAGCATAATATATACATTTAGCCAGACACCAGCAGACATTACATCCCTAGGGCTCATGACTACCCCTGTTGTAGGTTTTCAATATAAGTGATGTATTCCCTCCCATGGAGCAGGCCTCCAGTCAATTAGAGGGCACTTGGTTTCCCCCATGACAGACATGCCACTATTGCACCCATTGGCTCATTTGGCCTGACTGGCCAAATTTAGGCTTGCAGCGTCCACTGTTGGGTATCTTCACTAGTGATTGAATGCATAAAGTATAGGTTTTTCCAGTTTTCTATCAGCTGGTCTACATGGAGGAGGTTTTCAGCTCAGCTCCAGCAGGATTTCTCCATGACCTTGCAGCCCAAGTATATAGAATCTTCAGCAATAGGATCTTACCATCTATTCCTGGTGGGAAACCAAGGGCCTCGGCAATGGCCTGTAATGTTTTGGGGGCATCAGGGACCTCCCTAGCCAACAACTCACTGTAAGGTATCCCATCCTTGGCACTGAAAATTTTCTAGTAACAATCTATGGCTCCTGAGTGTTCCATCATCCAAAAAAAGTAGGTTTCCATATGAGTTATTTATATCCTCTTAGATTTTGATTAGCCCTCCCTCCACCTTTCCTTTACTCAATCTCTTCCCCTGACCTCCCTGGGGCCTTCTCACCCCCATTATTTGTTCTTCTACTCAAGTATGTCTTATTCCAAAGCCTAAATATCATTTCAGCCAATGATTAAAATCTCCACTACAAGAACACTAGATTTATAAAGAATACCAAAACTTGCTTTCCTTTATCTTGTTCATACTCAAAGATCCATCAGCTTACTATGCCCTCACTTACCAAATATAATTCCATTTATATCAGGTTTAAGGCTTCATGTGCCCCAAAGTAACAACAGCTTAAAAGTTGGACATAATTTTTCTTTCATGAAAGTCTCTGAAGGTTTATCTCACCAAGTGGCTTTTTTGCATGCATTATATTAACTTCTGAATTATTTATGTACCAGATATTATGACAGTTATGATAAATAAATAATAGTGGACCACATAGATTAATATGAACATAGGCATAGATGTGGGCATGAATAGGCCTAGATGCAGAAGCAAATAAAAATATAAATATAAACTTTCTGTACAGAGGTTCAGAAAAAGCATATGCTCTAGAGCCCAACAGCTCAAAGTTTAAGTCCTATTACAACTATTAATTTCTGTGTGAACTTATAATTAACCCAGTTTTTATTTTCTAATCTTTAAATGGGATAGCACAACCATACCTTCCTAACAGGCTTGTTGTGATGCATGTGAAGGACTGACTATCATATCAGACACACAGTAGATTTTCATTACCTATCAGCCATTCTTTTAAAAAGATTGTGTGTGTGTGTGTGTGTGTGTGTGTGTGTGTGTGTGTGTGTGTACACAAGAGCACTTGAATGAACATGCCAGGGTCTCCTGCTGAAGCAAATTAATGCCCATCCAGCTTTACATAGGTGGCTGGAGAATTGAGCTTGCCTGGTAAGCTTGGCAAGCAAGCACCTTTAACCACTGAGTCATCCAACACCCAAATGTTAGCCACTCTTCTCCATTTTTTACGGGGATCCTATCATACTTATATCATAACATTTAAAAAGAAGATACTAGCCTGGTGTGGTGGCACACAGCTTTAGTCCCAGAGGTAGGAGGATCACTGCGAGTTCAAAGCCACCCTGAGACTACAGAGTAAATTTTAGGTCAGCCTGAGCTAGAGCAAGACTCTACCTCAAAAAAACCAAAATAAATAAATAAATAGGAAGCAGATAGTGAGTTTCAAGGAAGGGAAAGAACTTGCCTGAAGTGACAATATTGATACAGTTACTACTAAGACATGAACCCAAACCTAATCTCAAATCCTGAGCCCATATTTCAAGACCTTTGTCTTGTCTCTTTTCAACCTTACCATGTCTGATACATAGTAGACCTTCTATAATTCCCTGCTGTAACACAGTCAAATGAATCAACTGTCATTTTTGTCTCATTTTAGTGTTTTCTAAGCTGTTATCTCCACTGCACATTGGGATGCAAAGAGGGAAATGTTTTTAATTTTCAAGATAGGGATCATATTCATATGAAACCCATATAGGCTAGAAAATCTGATTAGAAACCTTTTATTTAGAAAGAAGTTAGCTCAAGGCAGTCTTTTTGACTAGCAGAGGAGTCAGGAGGAAAACCAGATGCATCTAAATCAAACGCTGAGCTGCTCTCCCATGGAGATGAGACTTAGCATTCCAAACCACCTCCTTCATGTGCTCCAGGTACAAAACAATTTGAGTCTCTCTCTTACCAAGAATGAAGATATTTTCATAAATAATAACTCAATTTTGAGAGATAATTGCCCCTGGGAAGGCAGGATTGAGTTACACCCACATCCATTTCTAAAAATTGAGATATGCTTAGATCACTGTAACCGACAACCCGAGCAGGAGGCCACTCTGTCACACACGCAGAATGGTAATAGAGGGCAGATCCCATGTCTGTTGTCATCGGCTGGTTTGGGTCCTTTAGGGTGGCGCAGTGTGAAGAGGCTTGGAGTCAGAATCAGAATCTCTGAGTCCTGGTTTGACACTTTGCTATGTGACTTGAACATGTGCATTTGTTTCTCTTTAATCAAATGAAAGCAGTGAACTCTGACCATTTAGGCCTCTACACATTAAAACACTATTATATAAATCTGGGATTCATTCTGGACATCTGCAAATGATAAAGTGAAGCATAGTAAATGTTATAGGTCACACTATAATCATTTTGGCTGCTGGTTAGTTTGAATAGATCATCTTTGGCTCTCCATTTTTCTCTTTCTTTAAGAATGTTACATATTGTTGAAAAGCTAATAATTTTTTTTAAATATTTAACATCTTTATAGTATTTTACACATTCCAAAACAATTTCACTCTTATTATCCCACTTGATGTTCATATTTAACCCAAGATTGAAACAATTTTCTAATTTTTTGATAATTTTATACATGCATATAATGTATTTTGATCATATTCACTCATTACCTCCTCTTGTCCCCATCTCTCTCCCACTGAACCCCTTCTTCCCAACTAGTTCCCCTTCTCCCCCCTTCTATCTCTCTGGTAACCAACTGACTTTAATTATTATTTGCATGCACGTGAGTAGGGATTATCTGCCAAAGTATGGACAGCCTACCAGTGGCTACACCACTGAAGAAAATGTCTCCCCTCCCCAACAATCATTGACTACTAATAATTCTTGGAGGATGGGGCCTCATTAGCCTCACTGTCATCCACAACAGATTGTTAGTGGTCACTACAGCTATTGGGAGCTCGTTAGTGCAATGATCAAGTTATGTGCAGAAGACAGTGAGGAACAATATTTTTGTTTTGTTTTGTTTTTGTTTTTTGAGGTAGGATCTCACTCTGGCCCAGACTGACCTGGTATTAACTATGTAGTCTCCGGGTGGCCTCAAACTCACAGCAATCCTCCTACCTCTGCCTCCCCAGTTCTGGGATTAAAGGTGTGCACCACCACACCTGGCAGAAGAAACAGTATTTTTTTTCCGAGGTAGGGTTTCACTCTAGCCCAGGCTGACCTGGAACTCACTATGTAGCCTCAGGGTGGCCTCGAGCTCACAGCAATCCTCCTACCTATGTCTCTCGAGTACTGGGATTAAAGGCATGCGCCACCACGCCTGGCTCAGGAACAGTATTTTGTGATGCAGAGGGATTAGCATGGATTTGGGAATCAAAAATTCTGGGACAAGATTTTAGCTCAACTCTTTGGAAGTTAAGAGTCTTGGGAAACCTGTCTGTTGAACCTTCCAGTTTTCTTGAATTCAAAATTAGGAAAATGGTAACAATAAATGAAGCTTTTAGGTACAACACCTTGTATTCCCCTTTAGCTTGGGAGATGACGATCCAGAACTATAAGGGACTCTCCCCAGGGAAGCATAGGACTAACAGGAAGTGAGGGTTGGACAAATCTAACACACCTGAAAAAAGAAAAAAATTACACTTTGGTTTTCTCATATGTCTGCTTGAAAGATCAAGAATGAGAACATTTAGCAACTGGAAAAGGTCCAAGAAGAATGTTAGTCTGCAATAGTGATGCAAAACACACAGTTCTCATCTTAAAGGGACTAAAAGAAAGCTTATTCTGGAGTCAAATATGAGTTATCATGGCCCATGGATACAGGTTTATAATACTCCAAACTCCATGTTCCATTATGTTAACAATTTCATTAAGTTTTTATAGCTTCAGAACAAAAAAATAATAATAATAAAGGTCATTTTTCAAATACATTGGGAGTCAGAAATTCTGAGGCAAGATTTTTACATCAGGTAGGTGGGTTACAGTGAAGGGGAAATAATTGCTGTAGGCTTCAAATGCTCACTGATGACATAATTAGCCTTTGGGTTGGTGGAAGCTGGGTGGTCTGTTAATTTCACCTGATCATCTGAAAGTCACAAGGATGCTAGGTCTAACACAAAGATGTGACAATAAATGGCTATTAAGGTGATTAAGATAGCCCAAGACAATTTGGCTACCGATCTGGGACATTCCACCTTCTCAGAACCACATTTCTATCAGTCTATCAGCCTTCCAGGATGGTTGAGGTCGGTGCAGCTGCTTAAGGGAACTTTAGCTCACAGCAGAAAGCTCTGGAATTCAGAAGCATCTATTCATAGTCATCACTCATCCTTGCACCCAAGGAACAGTAATGAAGCATGTGCTCGTGGCAAAAAGAACTGCTATCCCTCCAGGAAAGAGGCAAGGGCAAAGAAGAAAAGATTTGAGGGCTAGTGAAAGGTCATGAAGTCTAGGGAGGTTTTATAATTAATTTATTATTTATTTACTTGAGAGACAGAAACAAACAGGCAGAAAGAGTGTATGGTCATGCCAGAGCCTCCTGCCACTGCAAACGAATTCCAAACACATGTGGCACTTTGTGAATCTGGCTTTATGTGGGTACTGGGAGATTTGGTCTGGGTTGTCAGGCCATGCAAGCAAGCTTTTAACCACTGACCACCTCCCCAGCTCATTTGTTTGTTTGTGTGTGTGCTATATACAAATAGTATATATTTATACACCTTGTTGAGGTGAGAGAGGTCACAGGGTAGATGTGGACTCTGGGTAGGGTCTTAAGTCACTGCTTTATTCAGACTTTATGTCAGATATGGAGACACAAGTTCTTTTCCTCCTCAAGTGATTTGTGGTCTACAAGGGCACAGAAATGGTCCAAGAATGATATGGGTGATCAAACCAGAGGATCAGAAAAGACCACATGGGCTTCCTGAGAAGGCTTGATCTCATGGTAAGGCTGAAGCGATCCCAAAACCCACAAGAAGAGAAGTCATTTCAGATGGAGGCACTACAAAGCCTATAGGGTTTAGGGAAATACAAATACGAACTTAGAAGAGAGCAGAGGAGGAAGAACTGCAGGGTTTGGCAGTCAAGGTGATATCTCAAACTAAATAGAACATTAAAGGACACTATCCACAGGAAATAAGTCGCCAATAAAGTTGAGCAAGGAATGCACCCACTTGGTCTCTTAGAAAGATCCTACTGGCCACCAATCACAGATAGTCGTACATGGATAGCAGAGACAGTAAAGTTTAGGGAAACCAACTGGAAGAGTAAGCCAGTGCAAAGTCATTGAAAATCCTTGTCAACTGGTGCTGCAAAATTTTAAATTATTTTTCCATAAAAATTCAGACAGAAATTACTTTGTAAAACTATTGTTTTGAGGCAGCTGTTTTATAGATTGGAATTGAAACCAATTTAAATTCTGATTATCAGGCTGGAGGGATGGCTTAGTGGTTAAGGCATTTGCCTGCAAAGCCAAAGGACCTAGGTTCAATTCCCCAGGACCTATGTAAGCCAGATGCACAAGGGGTTGGGGCACATGTCTGGAGTTCGTTTGCAGTGGCTGGAGGCCCTGGCGTGACCATTCTCTCTCTCTCTCCATCTTTCTCTGTCAAATATATAAATAAATAAAAATAAAAAATACGTTAAAACTTTGATTATCACTTATCAGAGTGGCTTAAACTCCATGCATCAATTTCATCGTTTAAAATGATAATAACAAGCCAGGCATGGTGGCACATGCCTTTAATCCCAGCACTTGGGAGGCAGAAGTAGGTGGATTGCCAAGAGTTTGAGGCCACCCTGAGATTACATAGTGAATTCCAGGTCAGCCTGGGCTAGATTGAGACCCTACCTCGGAAAACCACCAAAAAAAATTTAAATAAGAATAACATATCTTGTAAGATTGTTATGAGTGTACGGTAATATATCTAAGGGTGTCATATTCAGTAGTTAACCTAATATATGATTATACAAACGTTTGCATTTTGATTTTCCAAAGAGTTAACCAGCTCTCTGGGTATACTTAAATATGACTTAGAGAGTCAAACCTACAAAAAAAAGATCAATTCAAACATGACATTTCAAGAACTCACTTATTCCTTAAAAGGACATTTGCTAGAATCTTCTTTGCACTTTTCTATCTTCCCCTGAAGGATGGATTCTTAAAATGTTGGATGGAAGAATGAAGAAATAAAGTAGGCAGGAAAATATTAAATCATTAAATTACATTATCTAAATCATTTGAATCATATGGTGACACTTAACCTTTCTCGGTTTTCCTTTGATTTTTCTCCCCAGAGTTCTAGTCACCTAAAACAAACCAATTAAACTCAGTACCCTTGAAAGGATTATGTGCTCCAAACTCAGACTCACTTAGCATTTCAAATGAGATGCCATCTTTCAGAGAATGTGCGATTGTTCTTTTATCAGCTCTTGTGATTTCCTAATGTCAGTCATTTAGTCAGCTTTTATTAGGTGACTTCTATTCTTGGTGGGTAGAAGCAAAAGAAGAAAAAGACATCATTCAGATAGAGAATGAACAGCCCACAATCCAGGCTCGTGGCAAAGCCTCCTTGCAAAGAAGGCTTACAGTTGAATTCTGCCTTGTAATTTAGAAGCCACTCAGCAGTTTTAAGGTGCTTTCATGGGCAGACACTGGTTTTTAATCCTGGCAAGGACTCCCATTGTGAGATAATCAGTGCTCTGCAAAAAGAAGCTATTGCTTAGAAAGTACCTGTGACCTTCCTTACTCATAATATTCAGAATTAGTAGGAGGCAAAATTGATGTTTCAACCTAGGTCTTTCTGACTCCAAGTCCTGGTCTCTTGAAACACAGTGGCCTGAAAAACTCTGAGGCTGAAAAACTTTAATAAAAAGACAAATTATGCTAAATTTGTTAAACTTATTCAGATGGGTAAACTACAGTTCTCTAGTGGGACTGAAAGTAGGTTTCTTTTCTTACCATAAAGTATAGGCACAGTTCAGAAATGTGTCACAGAATGTCTCAAAGGCTCTTAAAAAATGTATTCATTTAACATGTTTATTGAATGCCCAAGCATCTCTTTCTGTGCATAGAGAATATAGCAATGAATGAAATGGGAAAAACACTCTCAGGAAGTGTTTGTTCTAAAGACAAAGATGCATTAGAAACAAAGAAACAAAAATAAAATGGGATGCAGAATTGTAGGGTGTTGGAAGGCTGTGGCCTTCATTTTATGGGTTGCAGTTAATTTGACTATGTCACATAGTGTCATATTAAACATTATTTCTGGATGCATCTAAAGAAGTATTTCCATATGAAATTAGCACTAGTGCCAATGGACTAGAAAAGTGCCTTGGCCAATGTATTATCCAATCTGAATATTAAAAAAATAAAAAGGAGCAGAAGGAGGAGTGCACTCCTCTTGCTCTCTGCCTACCAGTTTAAGTAAGAATATCAGTCTCCTGATCTCACACTGGGCTTTAATGATTCGCAATCCCTCAGAATTGGACTAAATCATACCACCTTCTTTCCCCAGCCCCTACCTTGCAAAGATCAGATCTAGGACTTCTTCACCTCTATAATCTGCTGAGACTATTCTTCACAATAAATGTCTTCACATATATTGTGTGATATATATGCATCATATACATAGTCTTCTTGGTTCTGTCTCCCTAGATATCCTAATAGAGATGCTAATAAAGGCACAAGAAAGACCGCCAATGGAGAGGAGTTCAGAGTTGGCAGGGTTAAATCCAAGCTGTACCACATAGTAGTTTTGACTTGGAGAAGTTATTTCATTAACCTCTGTGAATCTATTTCTTCATTAGTAAGGCTTCCCAGGATTATTGTGACACTAAGTAGTAAATGCAATATTCCAACTAGGCTCAACAAAACTACCATGCTCTGTTTCTGTGCCCACTCCTGGCTCTGGTGTCAGAAGGCTGCCCTTGGAGACCCGAGGCCACACCTCATGAGAGTTCATTCTTCAGACATCAGAGGAAGAGGTGACTTGATGGTCCATTGCCCACTGATTGAAACAAATGCTTTATAAATTTTGTTCAGGTTTATATTGTTTTTGTTTGGAGGAGTGGCCAAGACAGAAGCAGAACCCAACTAATACTTTCATTCACTATTATGAATAAAACAATATTTTTTGACTTATAAAACAACAGAAAAATTGTACCAAGATTTCTAATAATGTCTTCTTTGCTGCTCCAAGATCTCATTTAGGGTCTCATATCGCATTTAGCCATCATTTCTCCTTAGTCTACAATCTGTGATTAGTTCCTCAGAGTTCCTATGTCTTCAGAGAATTAGTCAATTAGCTTGTAACATGTCCTCCAATTTGGATTTTTCTGATATTAATTTATATCTACATTGAAGTAATGTATTAATTAACAGAATACTTCAAAACTAGGTGTGGTGGCTCATGCCTTTAATCCCAGCACTTGGGAGGCAGAGAGAAGTAGGAGGATTGGATCACCATGAGTTTGAGGCCAGCCTGATACTACATGGTGAATTCCAGGACAGCCTAGGCTACAGTGAGATTCTACCTTAAATAACAAACAAAAAGAATACTTCAGAGGTGATAGGCTCTTCTCAATGATTATATTGATCTTCTCTGTTCTATAGAAGTGTCCTTCAACATTTTCTTCAGAGTATGGATATCACCTTGACTGCCAAACCCTCTGGTTCCTCCTCCTCTGCTCTCTTCTAAGACCATATTTGTAGTTCCCTAAACCTTCTAGGCTTTGTAGTGCCTCCATCTGGAATGACTCCTCTTGTGAGTTTTGTGATCTTCTCTTCAGCCTTACTTTGAGATCAGGCTACCGCCTTCTCAGGAAGCCTATGTGACTTTTCCAAAATGAAGCTCTGTCCCTTCTGATCCTTGTTTTGCCAATGTCTCTCCTGGGCTATTGCTGTGCTCCTTCTAGACCATAAGCCACTTGAGGAGGGCAAGAACTGTGTTTCCAGTACACACATAATGTCTGAATAAAGCAGTGACTTACCAACCTATCCAGAGCCCAGCATCTGTCCTGTGGCATCTCTTACCTCAAGATGTAAAGGAAAAAAAAATCTTAAGATGTCAAGGCCTTGCCCTAGCCCCCAAATCCTTTTCTTTCCATTGTGTGTGTGCATTGTATTTGTGTGCGTATATATGGAGCTAAGAGGACAAACTTGGAAGGTGTTTTTCAGGTGCTATGCACCTTCTCTAAGACAAAATCTCTAACTGGCCTGGAGCTCACCAAGGAGCCATACTGGCTAGCCAATAAACCCCTGAAATCTACTATCTCTACCTCCTCAGCACTGGCTTAACAGAAGAAGAAGAAGAAGAAAGAGGAGGAGGAGAGGGAGAGGGAGAGAGAGGGGGAGGGGGGGAGGAAGAGGAGGAGGAGAAGAAAAACTATAGGTCTAGGGTTTAAACAGAGGTCCTTGTGCTTACAAGAGAAGCACTTTTCTAACAACTATTACCCAGTCCCTTATATTACCTATTTTTGCTGTAGTTTTACTATTGGGATTGAATTTAGGGTCTCCCACATGCTAGGCATTATATATTATGTATATTTAAAACTTTCTTACTCATATGATGTTTTCAATCTACTTAAATATATATTGGTATATAAATGAAAATTGTGTTCTTTTCCCAACAACAAAGAATTAAGAAATAATTCCAAGAAAATAATAAAAAATCCTTTCATTTTCTGACCAGTTCCTGCCTATATTAATCACTGATGTGTAACACCATGTTATTACATGCCCAGCTTTTACAAATATTTGGAGCTGCTTTTGAAGTCCCATTCTGTTTCACTGACCTGTGAGGAGGCTGCTTGTTACCCTCAGGAACCTCCTGGCCACTTATATTTTACTACCTGTGAGTTGATATGACCAGCTGCCTCCTACTCCTCCTGAGTCCACCTCTCCTCTCTAGCTTGTTCTGCCTTCTCATATTGAATGTGGTGAAATTTGACTAAGCACTCCATTTCCTATTTTAACTGGAGTGTTTATCATTAAATGACAAGTGTTTCCAAGCCTTTTCAGTTCTAATGTTCAAGAGAGACAGAGATCATGATTGATTCAATCTATCAGAATTCACTTGAACTTATTATAAGATTGTTACCATACAGTTTGAGTAATGAGTAGCATTTATTCTTATCTACACTGTGGTATCTTAAAAGTCATTTATCTCAGGCTGGAGACATGGCTTAGCAATTAAGGCATTTGTTCCCAAAGCCTGAAGACTCAAGTTGGTTTCCCCAGCACCCACATAAAGCTAAATGCACAAAGTAGTATATGCATCTGGAGTTTGTTTGCAGTGACTTAAGCCCTGATGCACCTCCCCCTCCACCTCTTTCAGGTGTGGTGGCACACACTTTTAATCCCAACACTCAAGAGGCTAACATAGGAGGATTGCTGTAAACTCAAGGCCAGCCTGAGACTACCTAGTGAATTCCAGGTTTGCCTGGGCTAAAGTAAGACCCTACCTTGAAAAAAAAAAAAATCATTCATCTCAAAATCATTTTATATATTCTTCAATGTAGCCTTGAAAGATGACAAAATATGGTGAATAAAAGTGTAGATTCTACAGTAACATAATACTGACATGCAATTGCAATTTACTATGCAGCAAAAATGATTCAAGAAAAAAAATAACATACAGTGTCTATTTACCTTTGTACAGGCAATTGCTTACGATACTCTGCTTTAACATTTGTACTTGGATAAAATGCTCATGTATGTATAGGAATGTCACAGTGCAAGATGCTGCTACCCAGGCACAAAGTATTAAAACTTATTTTGTGGGGGGAAAAAGTGTAGATTCTAGATAGCCAGACTGGGTTTGAACCCTATCTCCATCACAGCATGTGTCTTTGATTATTTAACCTTGGGTAGTGTTTCAGTCTCCTCTGCCTCATAGTGCATCAAGACTTACTTTATTGAAGCCAATCACTTTCATTTTATAGCTAAAAATGTTGATCATAACTTTCTTGTGGTCGCAATTTTGACAATGGGATCCAGAAAATCCCACAACTTGGATTCATGGCCATGTGTAACTCCACCCCCCACCACTCAAGTAGAATTTGTGACTTGCTTCTCATCCCTAGCCTGTGGCAACAGCAGTGGATTTTCACTTCAGAAGTGAGGTTACGTTTTGAACATTAACCTCTTTCTTGCTTGTTCTCAGTGTTAGTTATTTTCTCATTGCTAAGATAAAATACCTGACAGAAGCAACTTAAAGAAGGGTTTACTCTGTCTTACAGTCCCAAGACCTGAGTTCATGTCCCCAGCACCCACATAAAAGCTGGGTGTTGTGGTGCACATCTGTAATTCCAGCACTGGAGAGGTGGACACAGGAGGATGTCTGGGACTCACTAGCTAGCTAGCTTAGCTGTCAGTGAGCTCCAGGTTCAGTGAGAGACTTTGTCTCAATAAGATGGAAAGCAACTGAGGAAGACACCTGATGTCAGTGTCTGGCCTCTACTACATGTGTTAGTATGTGTATACGCACACAGACACATAGGCACACGTGCATACATACTTATACCCATGCATACATGTATACACACATACATGTGCAAAATAAAAATAAAAAGTATAAATTAAGCCAGGTGATTTCTGAGGTCCCTGGTAGTAACGGCATTCTATGTCTCCACCTCTCAAATCTTTTTTAAATATTCCAACTCTCAGTTCAATTTGAGCCATTCAAATTTTTGCAAATTAAGTTATTATAAGCCTGCGGATTCCAGCTGTTGAGATTTTAGTAGATGGCATGATTTCCTGCTGTCTGGAGTGGCTGAGGCTGCGTGTATAAAATATCAAAACAACCATTGAGCTCTGTCAAGCAGCTCATCAGTGCTGATTGAAGGGAGGGCAGCCTAGTGCAGATAAAATGCCTACTTCATGACCTCACGCAGATATAAGTTTCAATGGCTGAGTCTAAGTCTCTTAGTCATAGTCTCAACTTTCCTTCCAATCATAGGAAAAATGAATTTGATAACCATATAAACCTTGAAATTATATTGTGCTATCAGAATGCAACCATTTACACTTTTTTATTTATTTGCTTGAAAGACAGACAGAGAGAGAGAGAGATTGAGCATGCCAGGGCTTTTAGCTGCTGCAAATGAACTCCAGACGCATGTGCCACTTTGTGCATCTGGCTTATGTGGGTCCTGGGGAATTGAACTTGGGTCCTTTGGCTTTGCAGGCAAGCACCTTAACTACTAAGCCATCTCTCTAGCCCCATATTTTTTTTATAATAGTGACTGTGCTGTAGAAGAAAATCTAGAAAAGGCTGGGCAGGTGATATAGTGGGTAAGAGTGCTTCCTACTTAAGCATGGGGTCTGGGAGAGCCTGAGGCTACTTGAGTACAATTCCCCAGCACCCATGTAAACATGGCCACATATGTCCCAGTCCCACAAAAGGCAAAAGAACAGAGAATCGCTGAGGCTCACTGACTGAAAACAGAAGCTCCAAGTTGAAGGCAAGGCAGTCTCAAGGACATACATGGATGAGTGATAGAGGAGGGTCTCTGATGTTCTCCCCTGAGCACCTCACATGCATGGGACACATGCATCTACACACATGGCATGTGAACACTATTACTCTCATCACACACTTATACCACACACACATGCACACACACGAGCATGTGCGTGTGCGTGCTTGCCAAAAATTAAAATCTGGAAGAATGCACTGCAAAATGGAAACTATTTACAAGGTAGAATGAAATGACATTCTCAAATTTGCATCTCTATGGTGCTTGAAATTAAACAATGAACTTATATATTTATATATCCAAAAAACTAGATAAGAGAAAAGAATCAATAACATGACCGCCATTCTGAGTATAATATTGCTGTGTAATAATTTTAACAATCCCTTATCCTTGAGCAAAGAGTCTGGAACAAATTTGCTAATTGGATTGTGAAAACCCAGCCATCCAACATAATGAAGGCTGTTCATTCACGTGGATAATGTTGTCTCACAGAGCCCATCAGAAAAACTAAGAAGCCAGTCAGAAAACACAGCAGCCTAAACAATATCTACTGTTATATTACTGTATCTTCTCAGGAGCCATGACACTTTGGGGGCTGGAGTTTTTTCTTTCCCAATTTGTGAATGAGACAACAAAAGCCCAGACAGACTAAGGAAATGGTTTCAGACAACCAAGCGAGTTAACCCAGAGGCATATGTTCTGCTTACATATTACGTGCTTATATTTTATGCATGCATTTGTTTGCTAGGGGCTGGTGTGTCACTTCCCTATTATTGCTATTCAATCAATAAATACCTATGAAGAAAGAAAATCTCAGCTAACAAATCTACCACTAACAAAAGAATAGTCACCATCTTGGGCAGCAGCAAAGCAAGAACCATGTAATCCAAGCCTTATTAGAGCTCTGCAGATATAATTTTCCCCAGCTTTATTTATCACTGTTAAGCAGTTAAACAGGATATGGAAAAGATGAGAGAGAGAAAATAGTTCATTTCAAGCCAACAAGCTATATTCTTTGTGTTATCTCTTCCCTTCCCCCAAATCTCACTTCAGCGTTCCCCCTCTTGAAATGCCCGTGAATTTTTAACATATGGAGGTTCTGTCTCGTGTTTCACAGTTCTTGAAATGACAGCTAGTGCACAGGTTGTCACTATGAGTGGCAGATGCAAAGGCTGGGGGCTCAGCTACCTCCATCATTCAGAAAGGAATTTCTGAGTATTATTTCTTTACTGTGTGTCAGGCAGGCTTGTCAGACCTTGCATCTAACTTGTTGCAGCCTCCATTTTCTCATCTGTAGAACAGGTATTTTGGTATCTACTTCATAAAGTTGCAAGAGTCAAATGAAATGATAAACACAGGATTCAATGAATTTAAGAGTAAAACATCTAACACATGATTTGGCATATGATAGGGGCTCCAAAATTGCTTGCTCTTGGTAATAAGGGATCAGTAGCCAGGTTCTGAAATGGCAGCCTGGGTTTGAGTCCTAGCTCTGCAATTTACCACTATACATATGCCCAAGTCCTTTAAACCTGTCTACTGGACTTCTACAGAGTGTTGATAATGATAGTGTCTACATAACAATTACAAAATGCTTAATTTGGGGTGAGGAGTTGGCACTATGCAAATGTGGTAAAACAAATAGGAAAGAATAATACATTATCAAAATTAGATGTGGGCAATAAGGAAGCAGGGAGACCCATCTCAGCCAAAGTCATCCATGATGCCATGAATTGTTCCCATGACTCAGTAGCATCCCTGCTCCCTCACTTCTCCGTTTCTGCTGTTCTGGCAACTTCTCACCCACCACTTCTGTGCCAGCCTCATGGCTCGCACTGGCTTCTCTGGATCTGCACCCAGGCTTCTCTATTTCTTACCCATGTGCCTTCAAATTCCTCGGCACAAAGGATTTGGTTGGTGTCATTACTCACCCAGGGCTCCCTCCCAAGGCTTAGCTTTCAGGAGAGGCCACTTCAGAAGTCAACCACTGACATCCTTGTTATCCAACCTTTCTGCCCTAGGTGGTGTTGGCAGTGGAAGTGGTGAGCAGTTTGCATCATGGTTTAGTAACACTCATTAAATAAGCTTCAAATCCAAATTTTTCATTTTATACGTGGCATCTTAGTCTACTATTCAAACCATACCTAAGAGCTGGTCATTTACAAAGAACATAGACTTATTTCTCAGGAAATTATTTCTTATCGTCCTGGCAGCTAGCAATCCAAGGCCAGCAGGTTTGATCTCTCCTGGGGGCTCCCAAAATGAGGCTTTCTTGCTGTGTCCTGCAGAGGGGATGACTGCTGTGTCTCCCATGGCAGCAGAGATGGAAGGGCCTAATTAGTCCCCCCTAGCCCTTCATAGGGGTATCCCAAAGACTCCACATATATTTTTTACAACTTTTTTGTTTATTTATTTGAGAGTGACAGAGAGAAGGAGGCAGAGAGAGAGAGAGAATGGGCGCGCCAGAGCTTCCAGCCTCTGTAAACGAACTCCAGATGCGTGCGCCCCCTTGTGCATCTGGCTAACGTGGGTCCTGGGGAATTGAGCCTCGAACCGGGGTCCTTAGGCTTCACAGGCAAGCGCTTGACCACTAAGCCATCTCTCCAGTCCAGACTCCACATATTAATAACTGTTCCAATATGGATTTGGGGAAGGCACAACATTCAAAACATTGCAGATGGATATCAAGTTCCAGACTGAGGTTACCCAATATTATATACTGTGTTAACATGTATAGACTAGTCCATGGCTCACTTCAATTCTCCAAACGCTACATTTTCTTCACATTATTGAGGCCTTACTAAGGATCAATCACTAGGCTAGATATTGGACTCGGAGAGGAAGAAAGTTCAGTGACTGCCTTCCAAAAGCACATTCTGATGGGGGACAGAGTAGCAAATAGAATGGGACAGACAATATTCTAGAAGAGTCCATAAAGTGTTAAGAAAGTCCAAAGATATGGAGAGGAGGGGATATGATGGAGAGTGGATTTGTGAAGGGGAAAATGGGGGAGGGGAGGGAATTATCATGGTTTATTGTAAGTATGGAAGTTGTCAATAAAAAGGAAAAAAAAGAAAGAAAGCCCAAAGGTAAGTGTGCCAATTAAATCTCTATTGTCAACTTCATCAGATCAGGCACAGAGTAAGAGACATACCCCTGGGGCAGGACTGTGCCGGCATTTCCAGAAAGAATTGAGGGAGGAAGACCTTCCCCCAGAATAGACAACCCTTTTGGTAACAGCCTATATAGAGAAGGTTCCAGGAAGAAGCAGTGCCTTTTTGCCTGTCTGCCCTTCCTACTGGTGAGTGCATCTACCCTGTTTTTGCTGTTCTTTGCAGACATCAGAGCCAGCTTCTTTAGCCTTCTAACATGGACTGAAGACCAGTGGCTCTCCAGTTGTGGGATTCAGCATTTGCCCATTTCATCCAATCAGATCTCTCTTGAGCTTGCACCTTGCCCATGTGTGGGTGTATACACGCTGCTGAGCTTGAATTCCAAAACATATCTTCTCTGACCCACAGAGAGATTCTCTCGGGCTATCGGTGGAACTGTTGCAGCATGCTCTTAGGTCCTCATGCCAGTGGTAAGACTTTCCTCTCTCACCCTGACATGACTGCTGGGGTGGGAAAGGACACTTGTTATTACTGTCTTTACCTTTAATCTTGTTGTATGCGCACACCTTTTTAAATCTCTTTTCACTTTTTTTTAAATTTATTTTTGTTTATTTTTATTTATTTCAGAGCGACAGACAAAGAAAGAAAGAGGCAGAGAGAGAGAGAGAGAGAGAGAGAATGGGCGGGCCAGGGCCCCCAGCCACTG
Organism: Dipus sagitta; assembly: GCA_036346955.1. Taxonomy (NCBI): domain Eukaryota; kingdom Metazoa; phylum Chordata; class Mammalia; order Rodentia; family Dipodidae; genus Dipus; species Dipus sagitta. Next base: position 168,609,662 of record CM070772.1, on the reverse strand, counting down.
CAACTGAACTGTGCGCCGCCTTGTGCATCTGGCTAATGTGGGTCTTGGGGAATGGAGCCTCAAACTGCGGTCCTTAGGCTTCACAGGCAAGCGCTTAACCGCTAAGCCATCTCTACAGCCCCACTTTTTTTTTTTTTTTTTTTCCGAGATAGGGTCTCACTCTGGTTTAGGCTGACCTGGAATTCACTATGGAGTCTCAGGGTGGCTCGAACTCACGGCGATCCTCCTACCTCTGCCTCCCGAGTGCTGGGATTAAAGGCGTGCGCCACCACGCCTGGCTTCCCACATTTTTTTTAAATCTAAGATCCATGTTTGCTTATATGGGCTCCCTTCTCCCCACTTTACCTTCCCTTCCTCAGCCCTTTATCTGAATAAAATGTGATATTTTTAAAAATCATTTTCTGGAATTGCTAATTCTTTGGTTAATTTGCAGAATATAGGCTCAGGGCTTGGGGTTTCAGGAAGCACCCCAGAACTCCAAATTTATCCATTACATTATGCCCACCAAACTACCCTCTAAGCACCTATGCTTATACCCATTTATTAATGCTACTCTCACTTTTGGTTAGAGAAGCTTCTCTTTTCAGATGGCAGTGACCACTGGAGTGACTCAAAAGCCACCACAGTGCTAAAAAGAAGTGACAGTGGAGTGTTTAGCACTAAATGAGACATCTCTATCACACCCTCCAAGGCTCAGGGACCATTGCAGAAGAGGTGGCACAAAGAATGTAAGAGCTAAAGAAGGGTAGGACTGCTTACAATGCTGCCATCCAGGTGCAAGGTGGCCTTGATATTCATGACCTCACAGGGGCTGACACTACCTGCACAAGACCTGCATAATAGGAAGGGGAAAAAGTGATGACATCAAAACAGATGAGAGACTAGTTGGAAAGAAGAAGGGATTCCTTGGAGGGGGGTTGGGTGGGGAAAAGAGAGGATGGAGAGAAGGAATTATGATCATGGTATATTTATGGAAAATGGTGGCACCCAGTGCAGCATAGGCCACACTTGGGTTTGCCAAGGCTGACTCCCCCTTTCACTCCCCGTTTGGGTGCCCAGTGCCGTGAGACAGGGGCCGAGCAGGGACAGGGGCGTCTGCGTGGCTGGATCGCAAGCCCAGGCGCAGCTGTGCCGCCCCACCCAGCCCGGGCCCCAACAGGTCATGCCAGATCCCACTTCTGCTCCTTGCTCCGGGCAGCCAGCGACACACAGCAGGAAGCTTCTAGAGCTGAGTTACCTCCTCCAGTCTTCTCTCACAGGCAGCCCTCCTTCCACACCGGGACTCCTTCCCCTCTAGTAAGACTCCCTCTCACCTATTTCTTCCTTACATCTTGGCTCTCCCTTGGTTAGAGACCCATTTTCCTTTAAATGACTCTCGAACTCCCTAAGATATAGGCAAGCTAGACAACAGCTCACTGGAGAGCCGCCCTTCCTTCTGAACGCAGCTCCTCAGTCCTGTCATGGAGGCTGTGTACCTGGTACTGAGTGGGCTGGGCCTGGTGCTGGACCTGCTGACCTTGGTGTTGGATCTCAACTTCCTGCTGGTATCCTCCCTCCTGGCCTTCATCTATGACCTGCCACACACGGTACTTACTAGCCTTCTGCACTCGGCGGAGGGGTCCTGCTTTCGTTGCTGGTCTTGATCGAGGCCTCAGTCCTGGTCACCTTTGGGGGCACTGCAGGCTTTGTGTCCTCTGCTGCTCATTCAGCCTGGACAGCTTAAAGCTCCTGGGCACCTGGCCTCTTGTGGGGTGCTACAGAGACGGGAGGTACTGAACGGACGCATCCTCAGGGTGCCTGCTGAGTTCCTGATGAATGAAGTTCTGTTGATAGCTCTAAAAAAAAAAAAAAAAAGAATGAATGAATGAATGAATGTGTTGCAGGTGTATTCTGTGACATTGCCCCACACACACACACCCAGAGGAGGGCCCTCAGTGGAATGAGGATGAGAGAGAGTATAACCCCATGGGAATATGACCAGTTTTCAATATGTTCATGTATTAAGTTAAAGTTCTCAGTTTAAAAATGCATCTCTGTTTCTGTGGAAATAAGCTCTATTTCATATTTCATAGGATTTATATAACATTGAATTTAATTATAGATCAACAGCTGCAACTCGAACTGGAATAAATAGCTCAGGGTCAAATAGACTTCACTCTTACAAGTAATAAGGATCTTAATCAATAAGAATAAAAGTCTACATGCAAACCAGATAGCTGCCTCTTACCTGCAAATACTCTGCTTCTAGTGACTAGCAAGCAGAACATTCCAGAGAATCCTATGCTCCAGATTACATAGACAGTGACATGAAGGCTAGTCAAGAGCGTCTACGGAAAGGTGAATTGTACAGAAATGCACTGGGACTTTGTAGGTGAGAGTATTCATGTCGATAAGACAACCAGAAGTGACCAGAGATGGAGAAAGTGAGACAGTCCACTCTTCCGGCAACACAGGTTGTCAACAGGCCACCTCACTACCTGTCACTACCAATCGGGTCTTTCCCACAGCTCAGGGCTGTTTGGGGTGGCAGCTTCTCTGACCTCCTACAGGTTTGTTTCCTGCCATCTGGTAGGAGGTGGAGGCCATGGAGCCCCGTCAACCTTATGTGCTACATCTCCCACGGGAAGCTGGAAAATGAGCCTCTTTGGGTCATTTTTCTGTGGCATGCCAGGACTTCAGAAACACACAAAGAAGCATTTTGGACTTGGCAAATCCCTTCTGTGAGGCTGTGTGCATACAAAAACAGCCTGTACCACATGGGAAGTTGGCCTCGTTTTCTTTAAGGGGCATTTGCCCAAGAAAAGATAGCAGACCTGTTCTATCTCTGGTGGCCTCGGAAAGATGGCTTGCCAAGAGCAGACATGCAAAGCAACAGGAGACAGGAGAGAGGGAAAAATGACATAAAAGCCAACAAATGTCAAGCCTTAACTGGGAAACAAATACACATGTACTGAGCAGGAATTCTATAAATGCTTGTGGCCTCAAATAAACTTGTCACTCTTCTGTTAGGTGTGTGTGCCAGCAACCAAGTCTTCTATGCGCCCATAGATAACTTAGGATGAATCGCAGTAATTGAGTTATGCATTTACTTGTCCATATCCATATAAAACCAAATGCTCCTCAAGGGCAGGGTATCTATCACAGCCTTACATTCTCAAGAACCAGTACATACATAGATATGTGATAATCATATGGATGAATGAATATCTATACAATTTATTATTTATTTACTTGAGATAAGGTCTCATGTAGTCCCAGGTGGGCCTGCAACTTCCTATGTGGCTAAGGTTGACCTTAAATTTCTGAACACTTATCTCAACATACCAAGTCTTAGGACTACAGATATGTGCCAATACATCTTTAAAAACAAATTATTTGGGGCTGGAGAGATGGCTTAGCGGTTAAGCGCTTGCCTGTGAAGCCTAAGGATCCCGGTTCGAGGCTCGTTTCCCCAGGACCCACGTTAGCCAGATGCACAAGGGGGTGCACACGTCTGGAGTTTGTTTGCAATGGCTGGAGGACCTGGTGCGCCCATTCTCTCTATTTCTCTCTATCAGCCTCTTTCTGTGTCTGTTGCTGTCAAATAAATTTTTAAAAAAATTATTGAAAAGAGAGAGGCATAGAGACAGAGAGAAATAAAGGGGGGAGGAGTTTGGGCACACGAGAGCCTCTATCCACTAAAAATGAATTCCAGATGCCTGCAGCACTTTGTACATAATGGCATTAACTGGGACTGGGGAATTGAACCCAGGCTGTTAGGTTTTGCAAGCAAGCACCTTTTAACTGCTAAGCCATGTCTCCAGCCCCCTACATTTGGTTTTATTTGGTCCTAGGAATTGAGTTCAGAGTTTCTTGCATGCTAGGAAGACACTGTACCCACTGAGCCACAGCCCCAGCCTGGCTATAAAATTTATAGAGGTATTTATTTATTTATTTATTTATTTATTTTGGTTTTTCAAGGTAGGGTCTTACTCTAGCTCAGGCTGACCTAGAATTCACTATGTAGTCTCAGAGTGGCCTCGAACTCTTGGCGATCCTCCTGCCTCTGCCTCCCGAGTGCTGGGATTAAAGGCGTGGGCCACCACGCCCGGTTCTTATAGAGCATTTTTCCAAATACTATAAAAATTTTATAGAAGTCTTCTTCTAAACTCTCTAAATTCTAAATTCTCCCTAAACTCTGTAAATTAGTAAGTGTAGGATTTTTTTTAAATGTTTTGGTTTTTCAAGGTAGGGTCTTTCTCTAGCCCAGGCTGACCTGGAATTCACTATGAAGTCTCAGGTTGGCCTCGAACTCACAGCGGTCCTCCTACCTCTGCCTCCCAAGTGCTGGGATTAAAGATATGTGCCACCACACCCCGCTAAGATTTATGTTTTTTTTTTAAGTTACTGACAACCTGCAAGGAATTTAGCTTATTAATTCATTTTATAGATGACAAAGCAACTTCAGAAAAGTCAAAGTTAGTGCTAGCATAAATGGCAAAGCGTTTTCTCACATAGAAGTCCAGCCTCAAATCTCCATCACAGAGGTGGAAAAGGCAATGAGAAAGCATCACCTCCAGGTGTGAAAGAGGAAGCAGACCCTAGGCCCTCCCTCTGTAGCTCAGCGGATGGGAATACCTAAGCCTGCAGAACCAGTTAGTGGCAGAACCAAACCTTAATCCAGGTGTACCACCTGCAGTCCAACGCATTGTAGACTGCAACTACCAAATGCCTCTAACGGGACTGAGTTACCTCCCTATCCCTGATTCTACATTTTCATTACAATACCCATCCACTTGTTTTTCTTTTATTTTTTCACTTTGATTCTGCAGTGTTTGCTGTTTCCTTAGGAGTATACTGACCATTTCCCTGAGCCATGCGCTCCTGTTAAGGCTGAGATACAGTGACTCTGAGAAGGCATTGCTGCAGGCAGAGCAGATGGGGCACAGCTGACAAAAGAGGAGCTCCCGGGCTGGACAGATGGCTTAGCGGTTAAGGCACTTGCCTGCAAAGCCTAAGGACCCATGTTTGACTCTCCAGATACCACATTAGCCAGACATACAAAGGTGAGGCAAGCACAAGGTGACATATGCCCACTGGGTGGCGCAAGAGCCTGGAGTTCGATTGCAGTGCTTGATGCGCTGGCTTTCTCTGTCTCTTGCTCTCTAAAATAAAAAGAAAGAAACAAAAGCTCCCTTGGGGAAGAGAGCTCACGTGTCAAGCACTGAAACCCAGAAGTATGGTGAGGGCAAAGCCTGAGTGCAACCCAGGTAGAGACTAAACAATTACACAGGCGTCTTTTAGCAGAATACATACACCTTTGCAGTGCCGGGAGGATTGAGAGACATCCTTGCAGCCCCTCTTCTTTAATGGTTCAAGCTGAGCCTAAGGACCCCGGCAACACCATAATTACAAAGACGGTTGCTATTATGTGACAATGTTCAACTTCTTTATTTCTAGGACTCAACCCTGTAACAAAGGTATCATTATGATTCCACATATGATACTTGTGAAAGTCAAGACTTGGAGAAATTAAATTTGTTTAAAATTAAATTGTCCAAGGTCTTACAGCTGGTGAGCGGTAACTGCAGAACACAAACCTGAACCCTGGAGGGCTAGAGGTTCTTTCCATTTACCTCACGATATCTCCCAGGGAGGATTTTTTTTTTAATTCATTCCCACACTGCACACCAGAGACTGAAGCAGGAAGCTCAGCTTCGAGTAAAGAGTCTGACTAACAGGTCCAAAGATGCCTCCTGTTCCAAGATTCAGACAAGATGTTTCCAGGTTTGAAGTTCTCTGAAAAAGCCATACCTATGTTGAAGATTCCACAGACTAAATGACTGATTAAAAGTTCTTAATTGTAGAGTGTTGAAATGTTTCAGATTACCAGACAAAAGTATCTTGGACTAACCATAGTTCCTCTTCAAGAGCCATATTCACCACCTCTGGATATGACCCAACAACCTTTGACTATCAGATTGGAATGTATGAATTAGGTTATTATTAGACTGCTATTCTACTGTAATGGGGCTTGGGAAGTTCAGGAAAGGTCCTTGAACTCCAAACCCTGAGTTCATGTCTGTTTTTACCCAAAGAATTGAAATAAACCTGGCTAAGAAGGATAATTATTAAATTATTACATTTATTCAGGGAAAAGGAAAAGAAAGTACAGAGAGCTTCTGTCATGTAGAAGGCAGGAGTAGGGAGACCATATGGAAGTAGGGATGGGGGTCTCCCCATGTCTTAGCCCAGCTGGGCTGAATTGAGGGGAGGCTAACCAGAACCCAGAAATTCAGGAGAGATTAACAGACAGCAAAAAGAGGTGCCTGCCCACCTGGTGAACATCTTATAACCTTATTGTGGCCAGCCTTACCTTCAGGCTAAGATGAGCCACAGTGAGGGCTGAGTGGTCTGGGCTAGGGGCTGGCTCCAGAAGAGGCCAGCCATGATGCCAAGTTTGGGGCCTGAGCTTAACCAACCACAATGCCAGGATCAGATTTAAATTCCCAGAAGGGGCTCGATCTGTATATGAAAAAACAAATGTAGGTAGCTCCTTTAGTCAAGAGATAAAGTGAGGACAGATCCTTTTCTGATCTCTAGGAAAGTGGAGATTGGAAAGGCAGATTTAAGGACATTTCTGCCTATAAAAGCTACCTGACTCCCTCTCACTACCAACCCCAAAGCTAAGAAATGTCATCAGGTAGTAATAAAGATTTCCCAGCTTGTTGTAATTTACCTACTTGATGTCCCCACCAATGTATTTGGTAAACGTATGGATTTATGATCCTTTTTGTTTTATGGATATATAAAAGCTCATTTAACTGCTCCCACAGTGAACCATGTCATTCAGGGCAAAATGACTGCATGTTCTCAGGCCATTGTCACTCACATTTGGCTCAGAATTAAACCATTTCTTATTCCCTTTGGAGAGCTGTGTCTTGCGTCAACAGTTTTGGCAACCCAATTGAGACTCAGGGATGTTTTCATAATATCCTCTTCCATCATATACACAAACAATAATATCCATACACAATATCTGCATGCTTCCAAAATTTATACAAATATTTATCATTCTGCAACTTGTCCTCTCATTTATTTACTTCATTAATATTTGAGGTCAGCATACAAAGTAAAGGGTTTCATCACGGCATCTTCATACACATGCAGACTTACACTTTGTCCTTACTTGTTTCCCTCCCACACTCCCTTCCTCATAGCTCTTCCCCATCCCACCTCTACCAGATTCCCTTTCTTCCCTCAGTTTGTGCCTACATTTAGTTCTCTGGTTGCTCCAACTCATAACTGACAAAAGCAACTTAAGGAACACATGGTTTATTTTTGCCTGCAGTTTGAGGGTACAGTCCATCAAGGTGCTTGAGGTGGCTGGTCTCAATGTACCCACAGTCAGTAAGCAGAGAAAGACAAATGTTGCTACTCAGCTATTTCCTTTCTATTCAGTCCAGGGCCCTAGCTCAAGGAATGGCACAACTCACATTTAGGATAGGTTTTCCCAGTTCAATTAACCTAATCTAGAAAATCCCTCCCTGTCGTGCCAAGAGATTTGTTTCCATAGTGATTCCAAATCTTGTCAAACTGACAACTAAGATTAACCATAACAGTTGCCCCCTTTATTTTCCTATTGCATGTACTCCATGACTCTCTTTATCATGTGCCTGAAGATCTGCCCCCCCCATGATCCCCTTTCCAGTTTTGTAACTAACAAGCATACAAATATAAACACACACCAAATAAATGAATAATTTTTGTAACATTTCTACTTGTTTATTTATTTGCAAGCACAGAGAGAGAGAAAGAAGAAAGACAGAGAGAATGGTTAGCCAGGGCCTCTAGCTATTACAAACAAACTCCAGACACATGCATCACTTTGTGCATCTGGATTTATGTGGGTACTGGAGAATCAAACTTGGGTAGTCAGAATTTGCAGGCAAGCTAAGCCATCTCTCCAGCCCAACTTTTTAAATTAGTTTAAAAAAATTAGGACTGTAGAGATGGCTTAGTGGTTAAGGTGCTTACCTCAAAGCCAAAGGACCCAGGTTCAACTCCCCAGGACCCATGTTAGCCAGATGCACAAGGGGGCGCACACATCTAGAGTTCATTTGCAGTGGCTGGAGGCCCTGGCATGCCCATTCTCTCTCTCTCTCGCTCTCTCTCCCTGCCTATTTCTATATCTCTCTCTCAAATAAATAAAAATAAAATATTTTTTAAAAATTAGATGGAGAACAATTGAGGAAGCAAGCCAGTGTTAACCTGTGGCCTCCATGGGCACACATATACATGCACACACATAGATATTATCATGCATACACAATACATACACACACACAAAAACAGAACAGTATGACAATTCTGTTTGAGAGTGTTTCAAACTATAATTTTCATATTTATTATCTATTTCTAATTGAACAACACTGACATCACAGGAATCACAGGCTAGTGACTATAGTCTCAAATTTGATGAAGTATTGGGCATGATGGTACACACCTTTAATCCCAGCATTTGGGAGGCAGAGGTAGAAGGATCTCTATGAGTTTGAGGCCAGCCTGAGACTACCGAGTGAATTCCAGGTCAACCAGGGTTAGAGTGATACACTACCTCAAAAAAAGAGGAGGACTGGAGAGATGGATTAGCGGTTAAGGAACTTGCCTGCAAATCCTAAGGACTCATGTTCAACTGTCCAGATCCCACATAAGCCAGACACACAAAGGTGAGGAAGTGCAAAGTCGCACATGCCCACTAGGTGGCACTAGCATCTGAAGTGTGATAGCAGTGGCTGAGGCCCTGCAATTCTCTCTCTAAAAATAAAAAATAAATTTTAAATTAAAATTTGATAAAGCTTTGTTACTCTTACATAATCAATTTTTATAATGATCCACAGGTTTTTATGTAAATGTACATTTTGTATTTGTTGAGTACAAAACTTTCTCTCAAGGGGACAGAAAAGCAAGGCCTTTGGGCCAAGTTTGTCCTGATTCTTTTTTAAACTTTACTTTGAACATAGTTGTACTTATTCACTTATCAGATCTTTATAGAAAAAAATTACCATCCTTTATTATGGGAAGCTTCTGATCATACAGTTCAACACTTTCATTGCTTCTTGCTTAATCTATGTCCCTGAAAGTATGAAAATACGGCTGCCCTGTGCTCATGGGTGTAGCCATTGCTTCTCACCATTCTGACCAGTTTTGGTTCGTGCTCTTGGCTCTCAATGTCCAGGATTTCACCTTTCCCATTTGAACCAAGTGTCACCCCCTGTGGCCCCACTCTCCAGGAGACAAACACCAAGCTTTCAAAACTCTTCTCTTTCTTTAAAACTATTTATTGACAATTTTCACACATTTACATAATGTATTTTGATCATAATCCCCTCTCAACACCCTATTTTGTCCCCATTCCCACTGAATCTCCTCTTCTTTCTAACTAATTCCTCTCTTATTTTGATGGGATTTTTGTTGTTGTTGTTAACTTGTTTTGTTGATTTTTATTTTATTTTATTTTTTGCATAAGACCTACACAGTGGGCCCATCAACATTCCATCATGGATGATGGAGGAGGGGGAAAAAGCATGCTTTCCTCTTCTGCCTTGAGGAAAATATTTAATGCATGACACACAGCTGCCAATGAAAACCAAAGTAGAACATTTCTGTGTCCTGGTCGTTTTCTTCTGCAAGTCCAGCTTCTCTGGTCACAAACAAAATTCTCCTGACTCTTCTCAAACAAGAAAGTCTAACAGCACTAATTGCAAGTATGGTTGCGGGGAAAGGCCTAAAGCCAAGAAGTTGCAGCAATGTTCCACAGAGAGGAGAGCAAGCACATTTGGTGGATTTATTGGAAGGAAGATAGTGTGCCAGCCAGTGAGACTGACCGCAGGCTGCACACTGCTTCACTTTCTAAGCTGCCAGAGACAAACCAGGAATTAGGAAACATGGCAAATCCCTCCACAACTGTAGCTGCCTGGCTGAGAACAGCGCTGCCGAGCAGTGACCAAGAGGAGCACATGTCTATCACCTTGTCCAGCACTGCACAAGCAGAACAGTACCACAGATTTGAGCCTGACAAGCAGGTTTGGAAAGGGGCTGGAGAGATGGCTCAGTGGCTCACGTGCACATCTCTCAAGCTGGAGAACCTGAGTTTGATTCCACAAACCCCATGTTAAAGCCAGAAGCCGTGGTGGGCTTCTGTAATCCCAGCACATTCACAGTGAGATGGAAAGTAGAAGACGGGAGAATTTCCCAGAAGCTTGTGGTGATCACAGCAAAGAACAGCAGGTGAACGAGATCTAGAGAAAAAAAAAAAAAGCATGACTCAAACGAGGTGAAAAGACAAGGGCCAAGCTTAAACCTAAAACATCCACAAAATTTCATTTGTTGGAGTCCTGGGTCCAGGCTGGTGGTGCTATTGAGAGGTGATTGGATGGGTCCTGATGGTCCTAGCCTCATCAATGGATTAGTCCATTCATGAGAATCACAGCTAAATAGACTATTAGGAGGTGGAGCCTAATTGTAGTAAGTAGGTCACTGTGGACATGTCTTTGAAAGGTATATCATATCCCTGGTCTCTTTCTCTCTCATTCTCTCTCTCTCTCTCTCTCTCTCTCTCTCTCTCTTTCTCTATGATATGAGCAGCCTTGCTCCACCAAATGCTCCCTACCTTAATGCTCTGCCTCGTCATGGCCCAGAAACACTGGAACCAGGTGATGACGGACTGAAACCTCTAAAACCATGAGCCAAAATATACCCTTCCTCCTTTGAGTTGATTCTCTTAGATATTTTGTCCCAGCAACAGAATGTTTACTGTCATGAGTATTTGGACACATGGACAGACCATTAAGCTTTATACTGGTTTATCAGTTCAAAAAGTGAAGGGCCATCCTTAAGACTGAATCACTTTCCTACAACATATAGTTGCACAATTCAAAAAATATACATCAAATATTCTAAAGGCCCAAATATGTGGATGCAATGTACTTCTTTTTTTGTTTGTTTGTTTGGGGTTTTTGTGTTGTTGTTTTTTGTTGTTGTTGCTGTTTGATTTTCAAAGTAGGGTTTCACGCTAGTCCAGGCTGACCTGGAATTCACTATGTAGTCTCAGGGTGGCCTCGAACTCATGGTGATCCTCCTACCTCTGTCTCCCGAGTGCTGCGATTAAAGGCACGCACCACCACACCCAGCTGCAATGTATTTCTTTATGTAGTTCACAAGTAACAATACATGTGTATTCTATCCAATGGGTGACCATGTGGTGCCCAGAACTATTTAGTTGACAACTTCATATTATCACTGACTCTGCCCCTAGTTATATAAATAAGCTCAGCCTTAAATGGCCTTGTGTAACTCAATAGTTCAATAGGTTAAGAATGAAATTGTTGTTGTTTTTGGTTTGGTTTCTTTTTTTTTTTTTTTTTAAGGTAGGGTTTCACTCTAGCCCAGGCTGATCTGGAGTTCACTATTTAGTCTCAGGGTGGCCTCGAACTCATGGCGATCCTCCTACCTCTGCCTCCCGAATGCTGGGATTAAAGGTGTGTGTCATCACATCCAACTAAGAATGAAGTTTTATATAACCCATGAACATTATATCTCCTTCCCTTAAGGCTGAGTTTAGCATTTAACATCCAGACTTCCCTTGACTCAGGAGCAACGTAACAATAGCAGCGTATTCCTCATAGTGACAAGGACATTCAGATACAGAGGTAGCCAGGACTTTTTTGAGAAATAAAATCAGTCTTTTCTAGGGAGAAGCCCCTAGAGCAGCACATACCTGGCTGAGGAGATTGCTCAGCAGGTAGGAGCACTTGCTCCATGCATTAGGACCTAAGAGGGCCTAAGAGGGACCTGAGACTGCCTGAGTTTGATTCCCCAGGACCCATGTCAACAGCTGGGCATGGACATACACATCTGTAACCCCAGCCCTGTGGGTAGCAGAAACTGGAAAATGGCTGAGGCATGGAAACCACAGCTCCTCATTCAGAGGACAGTCCATCTCAAGGAAAGAGGTGAATATGTGAATGAGCCATAGAGGAAGGACACCAGATGTTCTTCTCTGGACTCCAAGTACCTGAGCACGTGTGCAGGAATATGTTCACATACCACACACACCACCACCAACACCATACATAATGCACATACAAAAATAAAGCAAAAGGCATGCCTTTAATCCCAGCACTCTGGAGGCTGAAGCAGGAGGCTTGCTGTAAATTCGAGGCCAGCCTGAGACTACATTGTAAATTCCAGGTTAGCCTGGGCTAGAGCAAGACCCTACCTTAAAGAAAACAAAAACAGTAAAAAGAAATAAAGAGAGAGAGAGAGAAAGGCACATTGCAGATGTACTCTCATTGTTATGAGGAGCTTTATTAAATCTTTTCTAGAAATAACATAGAGACCTGAGTATTTTAATTAAAAGTCATTTGAATTTTCCGTGCCACTTGTTTCTGCTACATTTGGTTCCTGTGCACGTGTGGTAAGGCTGGGATAAAGGGCAAGTGTGACCATATGCATGAAAATGAGAACTGATTACAGACCCAGAGGAACTGGAAATGGAATAAACTGTCACGATCCCCCTAAACAGGAAAGTACTAATGAGATTTTTGAACTCAGCATAAACATCTCCTAAATTGCATGTTAATATAGAAGCTCACTGTATGTTGATTCAATCTTCCTGATTCAAAGGATGCACTAGCTGCATGTGTCCCTAGAGGCTTCACTGTTCCGAGCATTCATTCTACAGCAATGGTTGTGTTGAGGTGTAAATAAATGCCTGCCGCGAGCCATCCTTTCTGCTTGCGGAGATTGGAAACTGGTCCTTCTAAATTATTATTTTTAACTTTCTCCTACATCAAAAATGGCCAGAACTTACTCCAAGGTCAGACAAATACATTTTTATTAATTAAACACAAAGCAGATTTATGAGTTTAAATCCTTGTATCAATATGACAACTTACTAACTAAGAAACCCCAGTCATTAAACAGTTCTCAGTGAGGATATGAGGTCATCAAGCCCTAGGCTTGACACCCAGGTCACTGAAAGCACTTGTGACAATTGCATTTTTCAGGAGAGCATGACCTGCTTTTGACAATTGCATTATTTCAGGGCGAAGTCAGGGAGCCCAACAAGGGCATACATCAAAAAAATAGAGGAAAGTTAAAGTTTGCAGCACTTGAGGTTGTAAGGCTAACCCTCCATCCTGACACAGCAGAACTCAAAACCACCAAAGCGAGTCAAGAGGCAATCAGAAATAAACTCAGAGCTGAGATCAGAAGAAAATATTTACATATAACTTCCTTTGTGATGGCTTTCAGTCAAAAGAATTTTCTTCCCAGGATCCTCTAGGTTCAGAGAACAATGGTAGTTGCCTGACTGAATTCTCCTTTGATTCTCCCTTATGTCCACCTCATTTACCAAAATACAAAACCAACAATGGGAACAAACGTAACCAAGCCTGATTTGAGTCATCAGCATTACTAGAAGACACAACACTATGCTTGATATGCATGCTATCTAAAAGTAGACAGAAAAATGTACGAATACTGCTACTTGATGTTCATGTAAACCCGTGCAGGAGGGTGGTTAAGAGACGTGAAGAATAGAATAGAGGGGAGCAAAGGACATGGGCAACATGTAGATGGAAGCACCCCAGAAGCTGGAAGGGAAGGAGAGGGGATAGGAGAGAGAAGAAAAGGGGAAAGTAAAAGAACAGAAAGGAGGGGAGGGAGAGCAGAGGGAAGAGGAGGAGAGGAGGAGAGAAGCAAGTCCAAGACCAAATGCCAAAGTACTGAAAGTAGCCCTAACTGACTTGGAAGTTCATGCCACTCCCTATAGGGAATGGGCTTGAAGTATGAGACTAGAAGTATTGTTGAGGAAGAAACTGCTCTGGGAAGAATATCAAGTACAATGAAAAGAGATGCTATCAGCTGGAGGCAAAACAGTAAGGAGTCCAAAGGAAATAAAAGGGAAAGGATTAAGGACACTGTAGGAATAAAAGCGAGGAACAAAACATGCCAATCCCCCTTCCTGAGAGCTCCAGCAGTAACATCATTTTCCATAAGAGGAATTGCACAGGACAGGGTAGAACGGACATGAGAAGATGCTCTCAAACTAGGAACCCTGCCCATAAAATTAACTGGAACACACAGAAAGCAAACCACAATTACACAAAGCTATTTGTTTAATCAGAAAATACAAGTCAAAATATTTCCCCTGATACAAATTATCTCAAAAACCAACCATGGAAATGGGGAAACACAAACTGCAAACTAGTCTCAAATAAATCATTGAGGATGTAGAAAACAGCTTTATTCAGAAATATAATAATTAAGCATCAAAATAGAAAGACTACTTGGAAAAAAGAAAGTATTCATTAGAGAGAGGGTAGGAGAGAGGGAAAAGGGAAAGTGGTGGAAGGGAATTATGATCATGATATATTATCTGTATATGGAGGCTGTCAATAAAAGTTATTTTAAAAAGAAATACAAGGACTGGAGGGATGGCTTAGCAGTTAAGGCATTTGCCTACAAAGCCAAAGGACCTAGGTTCGATTCCCCAGGACTCACATTAGCCAGATGCATAAAGGGGCGCACACATCTGGAGTTCGTTTGCAGTGGCTGGAGGCCCTGGAACACCCATTCTCTCTTTTTCTCTCTCTCTCTGTCTGTCTTTATCTGTCAAATAAATAAATAAATAAAAATAAAAATGTAAAAAGAAATACAAAAATTCAGAACAAATGTGTATACAAAAAAGAGAAGGAAAAAAATAGGGGAAAAGCACTGAGAGTTGATTGACCTAATGATGATAATAGAAAAAAAAAGATCAAAAATAAATAAATAAATAAATAGAAAGGATCAATTATTTCAGAAAATGATATTACAGTCTTCCTCCTGAGTAATGAAGAGCCCCTTTGTGGTCTCCATTCCTTCTTCTTTTTAATCCCACTTTCTCCAAATATCCTGCTCCCTCCTGTCCTTCCTCCTGCATTGATGAGGCAAGTCCCTAGCACTAGTACAAGTATCCCTGAGACATTTCCTCACCTTCAGAGTCAGATACCCAACCACAAAGCACCCAGCACAAGGCCTTATTTGCTTTGTTAAGCCAAACACCCTCCCTGCCCATGAGAAGTCTCCTCTCCTTGCTCTCAGCCAAGCAGTCAGTATCAGAGTGAGCATGGCTACCCCATGTTCCCAGCCAACCACAACCAGGATTTTCAAGGGTTGATAATGTAGAGGCAGGGCAAGTAATATTGCTTCCCATGCATCACAAGGCTTATTTAAGAAAGACAAATTAACAATAATAAGGGAAAAAAGAAGACACTTGTTAAATGAAAGTTTTATGTGACATAGGAACCAAAAACCCAGAGGAAATGGTATGGACAGTTGTCCAGAAGAATGCTTAGAGGATAAAGGAGTATAATTTAACAGTGATAAGATGAATAAATCTTATCAAAGCCTTTTTATTCATGTTCTTCCCAGAGTCCTTGTGTGGTAGGTACTCTTTCACTCTGAGTATAAGACAAAGCTCCTGTTACGTGGTGTCCTTCCGGGACAAAGGATGGTAAAGTCAGAGAATGCCTTTCTTCTCCTGGGGTTTTTCACTGTCTTTCAACTTAACATACTTAGTATGCCAAGTTGGTGTATTTTGGGGTGTCACATCCTGAGCCTTGATAGTACTTGTGATCATCCTCCAACTCCATAGTAAAGCGCAGCTACTCAGAAAAACGAAGCCTCCTGGATGAGGGTTCTGAAATATTCACTAGTTTAACATACTTCTGTGTTCCCTTATATGACCCAAAACACCACCTTTAGGTGAGGCTGAAGAAGATGATTTAAGGACCATGAAAAACCCCAGAAACCCAGGGCATAAGACTGGTGATAGCTAAAACTCAAGCAGTGAGTTTTCTTTGTTGACATTTTTATCATTTCACCTGACACTTTATGAGCTTTGAGAACTTCTCTTGTAAGCCTTCATCTTAAGACACTCAGCTCTTTCCTTTCTATTTAATTTTAATTAATGTATTTATTTTCAAGCAAAGAGAAAGTATGGGTGCCCAACGGCCTCTTGCCCCTACAAATGAACTCCAGACTCATGCACCACTTTGTGTGTCTGGCTTTACATGACTACTGGAGAATCAAACCCAGGCCAACAAGCTTTGCAAGCAAGCAACTTTAACCACTAAGAAATCTCTACAGCCCTAATCTTAATTTTTAACAATTTCACACACACACACACACACACACACACACACACATCTTAATGCTCTCTCATTGTCTTTGCTTGTCCCCCTTCTCTCAATCCCCTCCCATTGAATTTCTTCTTCTTTCTGACTCTTGTGCATGCGTGTGCGTGCGTGTGTGTGGGTCACACTGAATTTAATTAGGGTTACCTACATAAACATGGGATGAGGATTATTTATCAGCACATATGCAACTTACCAGTGGCTATACTACAGCAGAAAATGACTCCTGCTCCCTCAGCAACCACTAACTAACAATAACTCTTCAAGGAGGAGTGGAGGCCTTCCTCCATCATCCATGATGAAATGTTGATATGCCCAATACCCTGCAGGTCTTATAGAGGTAGTGACAGTCTCTGTGCGGTCATGAATGCAACAATAATCTATACACATAATCTATACATATAAACATAAATATTTAGAGGTCAATTTAATGGACAAGACTTATCTGTTTAGTCACACAACAGTAGCAACTTCCCTGCTAGGTCCTATGACTTTCCATTGTTTTCAGTACCTGGCATGAATTCCCTTCTGCAGAATGTGCCTCAAGTCCAGTCAAAGTGCATCTGGTTACGACCCTCTCCCCATCCCACATGCCATGATTACACGAGAGCAAGCTGGTCAGTTGTACAGCCCACTGAGTCCACTGCTGGGTAAGACTGTTGAAGACTTTTTTTTCTCACCAGTTGGCACAGCACTTTCTAGCACTATGACAGTGGGCCAGCAGGGAGGAAGCATCTAGTTCAATTCCAGCTTGATTTCTGTGTGCCCCGAAACAAAAGCAAGTGCTGTATTCAGCAAATAGGATCTTACCATGTAGTTCTGGTGCAGCCCTCACCGGAGTGTGCTTATGAACCTTGTTTTTCCTAGAAGTTCAGTCTGGGTCTTTCTCTCATTGTAGTTGAAGTTTGATGACTTGCTGTACTGGCCACAGTTTGGCTGTTACTGGAACTTCTGGTTTTCTATGTCTGCCTCGAGGCTACCAGTGAGAGTATCCTGTCTCTGCTATATCATCTTTTCCCCTCTGACTATTGTAGATAGCTTCCTTTTTCCCTCTGAGTTCATCAGGCAGGATCTTCAAAGATCTCAGTGCCCAAGGGGCCTATAGTAACTTCTGGATCTCTGTAGTGGTTTGATTCAGGTGTCCCTCATAAACTTAGGTGTTCTGAATGCTAGGTTCCCAGCTGATGGTGATTTGGGAATTAACACCTCCTGGAGGCAGTGTATTGTTGGGGGTGGGCTTTTAGGTGTTATAGCCAGCTTCCCCATGCCGGGCATACTTTCCTGATACTGATGTCCATCTGATGTTGGCCAGGAGGTGATGTCCACCCTCTGCTCATGCCATCATCTTCCCCTGTCATCATGGAGCTTCCCCTCAAGTCTGTAAGCGAAAATAAACCTTTTTTTTCTCACAATCTGCTTTTGGTCAGGTGTTTTCTGCCAGCAATGCAAACCTGACTGCAACAGTAAAATTGGTACTGAGAAGTGGGATCATTACTGTTAGAAACCTGATTTTGTGGCTTTGGCCTTTTGGAACTCCTTTGCACAAGGAATGTGGATGGACTTGAAATATTGGCTTAAGAGGCAGCTTGCAGTGCTGTAAGTACAGATAGATGGACTATTTTGGTCAGAGTTGAAAGATTTGAATGCATTAAGAACTATGAAAAAAAAAGAACTATGGACTGTGAGGTTTAGCTTGTGAGGGTGAGAAAAAGCTTTTCCTGAACTGGGCTAGAAGCAGTTTGTGTGAGAGGCTTGCTGAATTCTGCTTTCTTGTGTCCTGGGAACTTGTGCAGGATTGCATTGTGTAGAAATGGACTGGTATGGGCAGAGGTATATGGCATAGAAAGAAATGAAATCTTTGGGCTAAAACTTCTGCCCACTCAATTGCAATTGTATTAGAGATTCCAACCTGTGAGATTGGGCCAGTTGACCTGCATTGGGACAACAGGAAGAATGCAGACTCCTCTGAAGGGGCCTGAGTGCTCAAGGAGTGTCCTGTTCTTCAAAGTCTGCTTTACTCTCCCCTGAATTAACAAATTGGTAGCCCACCTGGTATTATGGAGTATAAGAATGAAGGAAAGAGAAGGTCATTTGAATTTGCAATATGGTTTTGTATTTTGGAAGCAACCATGGGCAGTGTGAAGCAGGCTTATTGGAAAGGAAGGAAGGATGGTACTTAATAGGTTGGTATTATATATATGTAAGTAGAAGAATAGATTAATGGGGGAGAAAGGCCCAAAGTGAGGTCAGGGGAAGAGATTGAGTAAAGGAAAGGTGGAGGGAGGGCTAATCAAAATCTAAGAGGATGCAAATAAACCATATGGAATCCTCCGGTTTTGGACAACAGAACACTCAGGAGCCATAGATCGTTGTTAGAAAATTTTCAGTGCCAGGGATGGGATATCTTCCAGTGAGTTGTTGGCCAGGGAGGCCCCTGATGCCCCCAAAACATAGGCCATTGCTGAGGCCCTTGGTTTCCCACCAGGTATAGATGGTAAGACCCTATTGCTGAAGACTCCACCTACTTGGGCTGCAAGGCCACTGAGGAATCCTGCTGGAACTGAGCTGATAACCTCCTCCATGTAGACCAGCTGACAGAAAGCTGGAAGAAGCCATTCTGCATGCAGTTCAATGGGAGAAAGAGAAATCACCAGTGAAGATACTCAATAGTGGACACTGAAAGCCTTACATTTTGCCAACCAGGCCAAATGAGCCAACAGGTGCAATAGTGGCATGTCTGTCATGGTGGAAACCAACTGCCCTCTAATTGGACTAGAGGCCTGCTCCATGGGAGGGAATACATACCTGATACTGAAAGCCTACAACAGGGGTAGTCATGAGCCCTAGGGTACAACATCTGCTGCTGTCTGACTAAATGTATATGATATGCTCATCAAGCTGCCCAGTAAGTACTTCTCTTAATGTTCATACCCATATATTAATGCTATTCTCACTGTTGGTTAGAGAACCTTCTCTTTTCAGATGGCAGTGACCTTGGGATGACTCAGAAGGTATCATGGTGCTGGGAAGAAGTGACAGAGGAGTGCTCAGCACTGAAATATCTCTATCACACCTTCCAAGGCTCAGGGTTCATTATAGAAGAGGTGACAGAAAGAATGTTAAGAGCCAAAGGAAGGGTAGGACTCCTTACAATGTGCTCTTCCAGACACAAAATGACCTGGATATCCATGACGTCACAGTGCCTGACACTACCTACATAGGACCATCATAATAGGAGGAAAAGATGATGACATCAAAATAAAAGAGAGACTGATTGAGAGGGGGATATGATGGAGAATGGAGCTTCAAAGGAGAAAGTGAGGGGAGGGAGAGCATACCATGGGATATTGTTTACAATCATGGAAGTTGTTAATAAAAAAAAACAATAAATAAGCTGGGCGTGGTATCGCATGCCTTTAATCCCAGCACTCGGGAGGCAGAGGTAGGAGGATCGCCATGAGTTCGAGGCCGCCCTGAGACTACATAGTTAATTCCAGGTCAGCCTGGGCTAGAGTGAGACCCTACCTTGAAAAACTAAAACAAAAAAACCTGGATTAAAAAAATAAAAATATGAGGGGCTGGAGAGATGGATCAACAGTTAAAGGTGCTTGCTTGCAAATCTGCCAGCTCAAGTTCAAGTTCCCAGCACATGTGCAAAGCCAGAGGCAAGGTGATGCATTGGCCAGTTAGTTGCAAAATCTGTGGCTATCAAGTCTGAATCTCAATACAAATAAAATTGATAGCCAATATTTTATCTTCCCCTCATGCTTTGATGAGAAATTGGTATCCACATACAAAATATTTGCATCAAAACACACATGGAAGCTGGGTGTGGTGGCACACACCTTTAATCCCAGCACTTGACAGGCTGAGGTAAGAGTGCCCTGAGTTCAAGGCCGCCCTGAGACTACATAGGGAAGTCCAGGTCAGCCTGGGTTAGAGTGAGACCCTATCCTGAAAAACCAAAAAAAAAAAAAAAAAAAAACCACACACACACACATGGAGTTACCCTAAGGTAAGTACACATTCTCTGTACAATTTGAACTTTCATGTGGGTGTCATAGGCATAAAATATACCATTGTTATCCATAACAAGGCAAGTTGGATTTTCCCCTCTACATCTCCACAGGATATGAGTGACCAAGCAAAACTCTTCCCATACGCCACAGGCTCTGAAAACATGGCCAGGAGAAGCAAAATCATGTCATGTTGCTGTTGCAACCTTTATTCAATGTAATATGTAGATGATTAAAAACTGCTTCTGTCAAGAGCTGGGGAGATTGCTCAGTTGGTAACAGGCAAGCTTGAGGACCTGAGCTCAGATCCCCAACACCCGTGTGAAATACCAAACATGGTGGAACACACTTGTAATTCAAGAGCTAAGTAGGTGGAGACAGGAAGATCCCCAGGGCTTACTGGCTAACTGATAGTGAGTCCTAGGTTCAGTGAGAAACCCTGTCTCATAAAGTAATGTGGAGATGCAAGAGAGAAAAATACCTGACACCAACCTCTGGCCTCTGCATGCACAAATACATGAGCCCACATGAATACAAACATGCATATGCACACGCACACTACACACACATACAAATGCAAAAAAAAGTTGTTTGAGTTCAGGTATTAAAATGAGATAGGCTGGGCTGGAGAGATGGCTTAGTGGTTAAGCACTTGCCTGTGAAGCCTAAGGACCCCAGTTGGAGGCTCAATTCCCCAGAACCCACATTAGCCAGATGCACAAGGGGACGCACACATCTAGAGTTAGTTTGCAGTGGCTGGAGGCCCTGGAGCGCCCATTCTCTCTCTCTCTCTCTCTCTCTCTCTCTCTCTCTCTCTCTCTCTCTCTGTATCTGTCTTTCTCTCTGTGTCTGTCACTGTCAAATAAATAAATAAATAATGAACAAAAAGTATTTTTTTAAAAAATGAGATAGGCTTGGGCCAGGCGTGGAGGCACACGCCTTTAATCCTAGCACTTAGGAGGCAGAGGTAGGTGGATCGCTGTGAGTTCGAGGCTACCCTGAGACTGCATAGTGAGTTCCAGGTCAGCCTGGGCTAAAGTGAGATCCTGCCTCAAAAAGAGAGAGAGACAGAGGCTGATAGAGAAGTTGTTAGAGTTGATGGGCAGTCATTACTACGAACCATGGAGCTCAGCCAGCAGATGCCTTTGGACAGGAAGTAAATATAAGGATTTGTGGGAGGTGTCAGGCACCTGAGTGGCAAGTAAGGTGCTCAAAAGGAATCCAAGTAATGCAAACACTTCTTCCAACTGTACACTGCTGTCAGCCAGCCTCACAATGGACCAGACTCTCAAAATGCTGCTTATTGCTACTCAACATCTCAACCTTGAAAACTGAGACTAGTCTCAGTGTCCTTGAAATGAGAACACTCAAAATTTCTCTTAACCTAATTCCAGTCACTGCACTGCAATTAAGATAAGTGTCTTTCTTTGATTCTAATCAATCTTTAGCCTAAAGATATAGGGGTTTTTTTTTTATTTACCTTTCTATCATTTTCTTCTCAATGTCTATTTTTAACCTTTTCTCTGAAACCTCTTTCAGAAAATGGGACAGAGCTCTCACATGACTGTATCTTAATAGTCACTTGTTCTCTCTGTCTTCATTTTTAAAGAGCCCAGTCACTCATATTGCACAATCATAGCTATAAGAGTAAACCCTCAAGTTGGAAAAATGGCTCAGTGGTTGTGAGCACTTCTTGCACAAGCATGAGGGCCTTCAAGGGCCTGAGACGGCCCTTGATTCCCCAGAATTCACAGAAACAGCTGGGCATGGTCACACACATCTGTAATGCCAGCCCTATGG
Organism: Dipus sagitta; assembly: GCA_036346955.1. Taxonomy (NCBI): domain Eukaryota; kingdom Metazoa; phylum Chordata; class Mammalia; order Rodentia; family Dipodidae; genus Dipus; species Dipus sagitta. The sequence goes on along the minus strand of CM070772.1, from coordinate 168,587,623 downwards.
GAAGCAGTGACAGGAGAATTGCTGCAACTCAAGAAAACAGCAAGTTCCAAAATGAGTGAAGAGACTCCATCTCATGGGAACAAGTAGATAAGCAATGGAGAGGGACACCTAACATTCTCCTCTGGCCTCTGCATGCACTTGGGATGTCATATCTGCACACACATACACATACACACATTCACACACACACATACAACACACACACCACCTAGTACACACATGTGCAAGCAGAAAAAGAGACTAAATTCTCACTTCTATGCACCAATGGGTTAGAAACCATTAACAAAGCATGTTAAATGTCAGTGATTTTTTTAAATGTATACTTACATACTTATAGACAATAAGCTATGATAATTCCCTCCCCTCTCCCACATTCCCCTTCACAACTCCACCCTCCATCATATCCCCTACCTCTCTCCATTAGTCTTTCTTTTATTTTGATGTCATTGTCTTCTTCTCCTATTATGAGGGTCTTGTGAAGTAATTGCTAGGCACTGTGAGGTCATGGATATCAAGACCAATTTCTGTCTGGACAGTTGCATTGTAAGCAGTCCTACCCTTCCTTTGGCTCTGAAATTCTTTCATCCACCTCTTCTGCAATGGACCCCTGAGCCTTGGAAGGTGTGATAGAGATGTACCAGTGCTGGACACTCCTCCATCACTTTTTCTTAGCACTATGTTGCCTTTTGGGTCAGCCCAGTGGTCACCGACATCTGAAAAGAGAAGCTTCTCTAACCAAAAGTGAGAGTAGTATTAATATATGAGTATGAACATTAAGTGTAGTTCTTACTGGGCAGTTTGGTGAGCATAATATATGCATTTATGTGGACAAAAGCAGGCTTTATACCCCTAAGGCTCATGACCTCTCCCGCCATAGGCTTTTGATTAGGTTTTGTTTGTTTGTTTGTTGGTTGGTTGGTTGGTTGGTTGGGGTTTTCTGTTTTGTTTTGTTTTTTGAGGTAGGGTCTTGCTGAAGCCCAGGCTGACTTGAAATTCACTATGTAGTCACAGGGTGGCCTTGAACTCATGGCAATCTTCTTACCTCTGCCTCCTGAGTGCTGGGATTAAAGGTGTGTCCCACCACACCAGGGCTTGATTAGGTTTTCAGTACCAGACATGTATTCTTTCCCATAGAGCAGGCCTCTAGTCCAATTAGAGAGCAGTTGGTTTCCCCCAGAACAGACATGCCACTATGGAATCCATTCAGTCATTTGGCCTGTCTGGTAAAACTTGAGGCTTCCAGTGTCACTGTTTTCACCGTGATGACTTCTGTCTCCCATAGGGCTGCATGCAGTGAGCTTTTTCCAGCTTTCAGTCTACAGGAAGGAGGTTTATGGCTCAGCACCAACTTGATTTCTCAGTGACCTTGCTGCCCAGGCATGTGACGTCTTCAGCAATATGGTCCTGCCATCTGTTTCTCATGGGAAACTAAGGGCCTTGGCAATAGCCTGTAATGTTTTGGAGGTAACAAGGACCTCCCTGGCCAACAACTCACTGGAAGGTATCCCATCCCTGGCAGTGAAAATTTTCTAGTAACAATCTGGCTTCTGAATGTGCCATTATCCAAAAAAGTAGGCTTTCATATGTCTTATTCAGAAGATCTTGAATTTTTATTGACCCTTCCCCACCCTTCTTTTACTCAATCTCTTCCCCTGGCCTCGCGTAGGCCATTCCACTCCCTATAATCTGTTATTCTACTTACATATATACAATACCATCCCCTTAAGTCTTGCCATCTCCTCCATTCCTTATAGCTTTTTTCTAACTACTGGCCTCTGCCACCAATTTTTGGTTCCAGCTCACACACAAGTCTAAATATTTGTAGCTAGGATCCACATATGAGACAGAATTTGACTTTCTGGGCATGGATTACCTACTTATTATAATCCTTTCCAGATCCATCCATTTCCCTGCAAATTTCATAATTTAATTTTTCTTTACTGCCAAATATACCACATCTCTATTATCCATTCACCTGTTGAGGGACATCTAGGCTAGTTCCATTTCCTAGCTATTGTGAATAGAGCAGCAATAAACATAGTTGTGCAAGTATCTCTAAGCTAGTGAGAAGAGTCATTAGGATATATGCCTAGGAGTGCTATAGCTGGATCCTATGGTAAATCTATTTTTAGCTGTCTCAGGAACCTCCATACTGATTTCCACAATGGCTGTACCAGATTACATTCCCACCAACAGTGTAGAAGGGTTCCTTCCCCTTTTTTCTGCACCCTTCCCAACATTTACTGTCATTTGTTTGTTTTCTTGATGATAGCCATTCTGAAATGTCAGTGATTTTTAATGAATATTCAAAATGAGACTGTGCCCCAGAATACCACATACAGTAAACCATTCTAGCCATAGGTGTTTATGTGACCACACTTATATTCCACAAACTCCCTCCAGGCATTCAGATACTTACAATGTATCCCTTGAGGATGAAAGAAAATTACTATACAAATCCATTTAGGAAATTTTTCCTACTGGGTTATAATTGTTGCATGCCTGTTTTATAGGACACCAAGGACATTGAGAACAAGGGCTGTGTTAGTGATAATTATCAGAAGAAATAGAACCAATTTGTCAGTATAATAATAGATATTCCTCAACTTACCATATGGTTGCCTCCCAATAAACGCACTGTAAATTGAAAATACTATAAATTGAAATGAACTGAATATATATAACCTTTCAAAACATCACAGCTTAAAGACACAGTATACTGTACATTGTACACAGGACACTGAATGCATTGTTCACCTTTGTGATTGTGCAACTGGCTCATAGTTGCAGCTACTTCTGCAGCCTGGCATTGTGTGACAGAATTTTATCACATATCCCTAGCCTAGATAAAGGTCAAAACACAAAGTACTGAATTTCTACTGAGTGTATCACTTTCAGACCACTATAAGGCTGCAAAATCATAAGTCAAACCATCATATGTCAGATACTGTATGCACATAGATTTATTTATTTGTTTGTTTGTTTGTTTGTTTGTTTATGAGAGAGAGAGAAAGGGAGGGAGAGAATGGGTGTGCCAGGGCCCCCAGCCTCTGCAAACAGATTCCAGATGCATGCGCCACCATGTTCATCTGGCTTACATGGGTACTGGGGAATTGAACCTGGGCCCTTAGTCTTCACAGGCAAGCATCTAACCACTAAGCCATCTCTCCAGCACTGCATATTGATTTATTTTAAGGAATTAGTTCACAAAGTTGTGTGGACTTGATGTGTCCTAAATCTGATGAAGACCAGCAGACTCTGGAAGAAGTTATATCCATACCCAAAGGTCAACTGCTGGCAGAATTCCTTCTTGCCCACAAGAGGTCAGCCATTATGCTTCTCGGGCCTTCACCTTTCTGATGAGTCCCACAATATGGGGGACAATCTGCCTTACTCAACATCCACTTTTGTACATGAGTGTGTGTGTGTGTGTATGCATGCTCATATGTATGTAGGCACACCTGTATGTGGGTGTGCATGCACAAATGAGTACATGCATGTGGAGGCCAGAGGTCAACACTGGATGTCTTCCTCTATCACTCTCCACCATATTCTCTGAGACAGTGTCTCTCAATGAACCTTGAACTCACCAATTCAGTTAAACTAACTAGGCAGTAAGCCCCAGGAATTCTGTCTCTGCCTCCCTGGTGCTGGGATTCAGGTATACACCACCCACCTTGAATTTTAAATAAGTATTGTGGAATCCACAGTAAGGTCCACATGCATAGAAAGCATCTGACCTGCTGATCCATCCCTCCCTAGCCAAAGTCCATTATTTGAATGTAAAGCTTATAAAAAGCCTTCTCATCAGGTGGCTCTGTAGCACAATGGATAGCGCATTGGACTTCTAGTTGATGAAAAAGCCTTCTCATCAAATAATGTCTAGCCAAATATCCAGGTACTTTGGCCCACCAAGGTTGATATATAAAATTAACCATAATAGGGGTTTTGTCTCATTTGCTTTTGACATACTCAGAACCCAGTAAAGTCTGAAATCACATGGAGCTATTGAATAATTGATGTCTGACAAACAGAGAAGCATCCTTGGAGGCTTGAAGTATCCAGTTCAGAATGACCTAGGCATTTCACTACTTGATGCATCAGTATGACTACAAAAGTTCTTAAAACAGTGACAAAATTCTATTTAGATTGGTGAATAATATGGACCTGAAGGCAAGATGTTAAGGGAAATTCTGTGAAAAGAAAACTAAACTTCTATCTGGGTGGTAGAAAGGATATGCACAGCCATTCCTCAAGCTGAGACCATGAAATCTTTTCCTGCATGGTCCTTCTCCTTCACTGTGTACCTGGGAAGGAAAGGAAGTTGCACACAAGGGCTTGTGAGCCACATAAACCAGAGGTAGAGATGGTAGTTGGTGGGACAGGGTTTTGTCCAAAACATGGAGAAAGGCCACTTCTGCAATTCCTCATTCCTTGGTTTGTGTTTGACTCTTCACACCTGACATACAGCCCCTGAAGCCACAGAGAGAAGATGGAGAAGGAAGCTGAAGGTACAGGAATTATTCTAAGATTATACAGAAAAGTAATACAATGTCCTTGAAATACCTTAATGTTACCCTAACAGAGACAATGGGGGCATTCAAATGAGCAACAGAGGAAAATGTTCCAGGGGTTGCTTGGGGATTTTACTTATCTGTTTTAGTACAGCCCTTTGTGAAGTACAGCCCTCAGTTTACTGGTGAACTGAGCTCCTACCTTGGGACTCATTTGTATAGTTTTGATATGGTTCAATAATTTTCAAGGAAGACAAAGTGAGCACTTCTCATTCACTAAAGTACATGTATTGAGGCCCTATTGTACTTGTATGTTCACTAAAGCGCATGTGCTGAGGTCATGGAGATACAAAGATAAGACCAAGCCCCTACCTTCAAAGAGCCCAGTAAGGGAAGGCAACCGTATATGGATGGTTTTAGAAGCAATATTTTTGATAACAGAAAACCTGAAAATCAAATGTTTCCATCAAATAGGGAATGTACAGTCATTGAGTAGTCTCTGTCTCTATACTCTGAGAACTAAGATGACTTCCTAATTCATTTAGCAGCAGAGCTTGTAATGAACTAAACTGAGGTCATTTAGTGTCTTTAGTTTTCTGTTTAATGTGACTATTTTCTACATTATCACAAAAAAATATTCACCTGATTAGTTACAAAATATTTTTCCAGACCCTATTATGATAGCGGTCTTACATAATGGATGTAATACATATCCTATTCCCTTTTTGTAAAGCAAGTAGAAACACATCTGGCCCCAGGGATTTGGGCTGAATATTTTAAGGATCCATATACTTGAGATTCCACTGCAGTGAACATGAGTTATGATTCTGTACAATAACAATGACGAGTCTCAAGACATGAATGCAGTTGGGGCGATGGTGCAGCAGTTAAGAGCACTGATTGTACAAGAATGAGGGTCTGAGACCACCCAAGTTCAACTCCCCAGAACCCACATAAACATCTGGATATGGCCATGCACGTCTGTAACCCCGATACATGAGAGGGGGCAGAGATGGGGGATACGCTGTGGTTTGCTGACCAAAAATTGGCAGCTCTGGGTTGAGTGAGAAACCCAGTCTCAAGAAAGCAGTAGGAGTAAAATGAGGGAGACACCTGAAGAATCTCTTCTCTGGTCTTTGCACACCTGCACACAGGACACATCCATACACACATTCATATCACACACGCACACATATGCACGCATCACAAAAAAACATGAATGCAGACTGGAGAGATGGCTTAGCAGATAAGGCTTTTGCCTGAATAGCCAAAGGACCCAGGTTCGATTCCCCAGGACCCACGTTAGCCACATGCACAAGGTGGCACATGTGACTGGAGTTCATTTGCAATGGCTAGAGGCCCTGGCATGCCCATTCTCTCATGCTCTCTCCCTCTTTCTCACTGTCAAATAAATTTTTTTTTAATTTTTTTGTTTGTTTATTTATTTATTTGAGAGTGACAGAGAGAAGGAGGCAGAGAGAGAGAAAGAGAGAATGGGCGCGCCAGAGCTTCCAGCCTCTGTAAACGAACTCCAGATGCGTGCGCCCCCTTGTGCATCTGGCTAACGTGGGTCCTGGGGAATTGAGCCTCGAACCGGGGTCCTTAGGCTTCACAGGCAAGCGCTTAACCGCTAAGCCATCTCTCCAGCCCCTGTCAAATAAATTTTTAAAAATAAAAATAAATAAATAAAACATGAATGGGAGCTGGAGAGATGGCAAAGTGGTTAAAGGTGTTTGCCTGCAACGCTTAGATGCACAAGGTAGCACATGCATCTGGAGTTTGTTTGCAGTGACTAGAGGCCCTGGTGCACCTGTTCTCTGTCTCTCTCTCTCTCTCTCTCTCCCTCTCTCTCTTTCTCTCTCAAGTAGATAAATAAAAAATGTTTTGAAAATGCTCTACCATGTTTATTGCTGCTCAAATCACAATATCTGGGAAATGGAACCAGCCTAGATGTCCCTCAACTGGTAAGTGGATAATGAAGATGTGGCACATTTATACAATGGAGTTCTATTCAGTGGTAAAGAAAAATGAAGTTATGAAATTTGCAGGAAATGGATGGATCTGGAAAGGATTATACTAAGTGAGGCAACCCAGGCCCAGAAAACCAAGCATCGCATGTTCTCTCTCATATGTGGATCCTACCTACAGATGACTAGACTTCTGTGTGAGAAGGAAAAAACTCAGTAGCAGAGGCCAGTAAGCTAGAAAAGAGATAGAAAGGGAAGAGAAAGGAAGGGAGGGGGTACTTAATAGGATGGTATTGTATATATGTAAGTAGAAGAATAGATTAATGGGGGTGAAAAGGCCCAAAATGAGATCTGGGGAAGAGATTGAGTAAAGGAAAGGTGGAGGGACAGCTAATCAAAATCTAAGAGGATATAAATAAACCATATGTAATCCTACTTTTTTGGGACAATGGAACACTCAGGAGGCATAGACTGTTGCTAGAAAATTTTCAGTGCCAGGGGTGGGATATCTTCCAGTGAGTTGTTGGCCAGGGAGATCCCTGATGCCCCCAAAACATCATAGGTCATTGCCGAGGCCCTTGGTTTCCCACCAGGAATAGATGCTAAGACCCTATTGCTGAAGACTCCATATACTTGGGCTGCAAGGCTAATGAGAAATCCTGCTGGAACTGAGCTAATAAACTCCTCCATGTAGACCAGCTGACAGAAAGCTGGAAGAAGCCATTCTGCATGCAGTTCAATGGGAGAAAGAGAAATCACCAGTGAAGATACTCATCAGTGGACACTGCAAGCCTTATAATTTGCCAGTCAGGCCAAATGGGCCAACGGGTGCAATAGTGGCACGTCTGTTATGGGGGAAACCAACTGCCCTCTAATTGGACTGGAGGCCCACTCCATGGGAGGGAATACATCCCTGATACTGAAAACATAAAACAGGGGTAGTCATGAGCCCTAGGGGTGTAACGTCTGCTGTTGTCTGGCCAAATGTATATACTATGCTTATCAAACTGCCCAGTAAGCACTTCTGTTAATGTCACACCCTTATATTAATGCTACTCTCACTTTTGGTTGAGAATCTTCTCTTTTCAGATGTCAGTGACCTTGGGATGACTCAGAAGGTATCATGGTGAAGGAAAGAAATGACCGCAGTGCTCAGTACTGCAACATCTATATCACAACTTCCAAGGCTCAGGGTCCATTGCAGAAGAGGTGGCAGAAAGAATGTAAGAGCCAAAGGAAGGGCAGGACCCCATACAACATGCTCCCTGCAGGCACAAAATGGCCTGGATATTCATGGCCTCACAGTGCCTGACACTACCTGCACAAGACCATCATAAGAGGAGGAAAAGTTCAAGACATCAAAAGTAAAAGAGAGACTGATTGAGATGGGAAGGGGGTATGATGAAGAGTGGAGTTTCAAAGGGGTAAGTGGGGGGAAGGAGGGTATTACCATGGGGCATTTTTTTATAAGCATGGAAGTTGTTAATTAAAAAATTAAAAAAAACACTTTCATCTGGCGTGGTGGTACATGCCTCTAATCCCAGCACTCAGAAGGCAGAGATAGGAGGATCGCCATGAGGTCGAGGCCACCCTGAGACTACACAGTGAATTCCAGGCCAGCCGGAGCTAGAGTGAGACCCTACCTTGAAAAAACAAACAAACAAACAAAAATACTTTAAAATTTAGCCGGGCCTGGTGGCACACACCTTTAATCCCAGCACTCGGGAGGCAGTGGTAGGAAGATTGCTGTGAGTTTAAGGCCACCCTGAGACTACCTAGTGACTTCCAGGTCAGCCTGGGCTAGACTGAAACCCTACCCTGAAAAACAAAAACAAACAAACAAAAAAAAAAACTTTAAAATTAAAAAAATAAAAATGTTCATTTGGACACCTTACTGGAAGGAGGAATGGCCCATGGAGATGCTAGGGAGTAGAAGCTGGACAGTTGAATGGCTGCTATAGTCCTAACAAGGTTGTCTGGAAACTGTCTCCAAGAGTGCTACTGACTCGGTTTTCTAGGTTTTCCTTTCCTTTGCCCCAGATGTAACTTCATATCCCCTGATGGAATGAAGTGGAGTGGGCTAAAAATAAAGGCTCTGACAAGAAACCATCCAATTAATAATCTCCACTCAACAGGAGGCCAAGGTATGTGGTTCATCTCTGCATTTGTAATCCTGACTTTATGAGCATACCAAACAATTTATGAAAATTGCTCATGAGATGGCAAAGCAATTTGATATTCAGAACCATTTGCCTCATTAAAAGATAATCACAGTTTCAAGTCACCGCCCCCTACTTCATTCTACATTCACACAGAGTCTGCCCTGTTGAAGCTGACTGGAATAAGCGAAGACTGAGCATGGAATTGGAGAATTCTGAACTGTCTTAAGTTTTACATCTCTGGACTGCAGAAATGGCTTAATGGTTTAAAGTGCTTGCTAATAAAGCCTGATAGCCTAGGTTTGATTCCCCAGTACCCACATAAAGCCAGATGCACAAAATGTCACATGCATCTGAAGTTCATTTGAAGTAGCAGGAAGCCCTGGAGTGCCCATATTCATGTGCTCTATTTCTTTCTCTTTGTCTCTCTTTTACTCTCTCTCACACTTAAATAAATAATCAAATAACAGTTTTAGACAGCTATGTAGCAACGCCACTAGCAGTGCCCATGGGAAAGATGCAGACATGACAAACAACAATGCGTGATGCAAAATAGTAATAGCACAGTTCTGGTTACAATCACTGCAGATTCTCATTCATTCATCCATTCATTCTTTCTATAGACAATAGTGCAAGCCCTGTTTTAGGCATTGGAGAATAAAAGTTGAATATGGGAATTGGGGGAGATGGCTCGGTACAGCACATCACATAAAGCACTTGTCAAAGCCTCGGTACCTGAGTTTGATCCTAGACCCTACATGAAAAGCCAGAAGCTGTGGCCGGCTTCTGTATTCCAACAGTGAGGCGGGAGGCAGAAACAGGAGAGCATTTTCAGGAATCCCGTGGCAACACAGCAAGGAGCAACAATAGCAAAGCAAGATCAAGAGAAACCCTGCTACAAAGGAGGTGGAAAAGCTAGGCAAACCCAAAGGTTGTGCTCTGACCTCTGCATACACACCGTGCCACATGCATGCCCCCACACACAAGAGCACATGTACACATATGTACAAACATACACACACCTTATATATCCATACCTCAAAAGGGCCCCAGCTGAAACTAAGAAAAATTGGAGAAACAAGCAAGGGGGCTGTTTTCCTGATGAACCGGACACCAGCACAAGGGGGAAGGAGATCAGCACAGAGAAAAATCAACTCCACCAAATCAGAGAGCCAGAGCCTCAGAGGCCCCCAACACCTCATTACTGAAGCAGACCAAAAATGAACCCAACATGGCTCAGGGAAATTTTGCGGAAGAGGGGGCGGAAAGAATGTCAGAGTCACATGTTGGGTCATGATATGCAGAGACATTTAGCTTACCAATAACTGTGGGCTAACTCCACAATGCATGACCTATATACCTCAACAAGGAGGGGCCAAGGGGAGGGGGTAGGTCACGGATCAGCCTAATAATGGTACCAAACTGACTGTACTTGCTGAATACAGAACTGACTAATAAAAAAAAAAAATTAAATTTTTAGCCGGGCGAGGTGGCGCACACCTTTAATCCCAGCACTCAGGAGGCAGAGGTAGGAGGATCGCTGTGAGTTCAAGGCCACCCTAAAACTACAGAGTTAATTCCAGGCCAGCCTGGACCAGAGTGAGACCCTACCTCGAAAAACCAAAAAAAAAAAAAAAAAAAATTAAATATTTAAACTTTTTTTTACTTCTATTTATTTAAGACAGAGGAAAGACAAAGGAAGGAAGGAAGAAGCAGAGAGAGAGAGAAAATAGGTGTGCCAGGGCTTCTAGCCACTGCAAATGAACTCCAGACACTTGTGTCACCTTATGCATCTGGCTTACGTAGGTACTGGGAATTGAATCTGGGTACTCAGGCTTCGCAGACAAGCACCTTAACTACTAAGCCATCTCTCCAACCCAAAATTAATTTTTTAAGTTGAATGTGGTCCTGGTCCTTGAAAGAGATCCTTGTTAGAAAAAGGATACAAGGACTGAGAGATGGCTCTGCAGTTCAAGCACTTCCTTGCAAAGCCCAAGGACCCATGTTCTACTCCCCAGAATCACAGTAAGCCAGATTCACATGGTGGCGGCACATGCATCTGGAGGTTGTGGTGGGTAGAGGCCCTGGCGCACCCATTCTCTCTCTCTTCCTTTCTATTTATCTCTCTCTCTCTCTCTCTCTCTCTCTCTCTCTGTCTCTCTCTCTCTCTCACACACACACACACAAACACATGTAAATAAACATTTAAAAAGAAAAAAGATACAGGGAAGAGAATGGATAATTTTAAGCAACGTAGTTTTAAGTGCTATTATAAAAGGAAACAAAGCCAGGCATGGTGGTGCACACCTTTAATCCCAGCACTCAGAAGGCAGAGGTAGGAGGATTACTGTGAGTTCAAGGCCACCCTGAGACTACATAGTGAATTCCAGGTCAGCCTGGACTACAGTGAAACCCTACCTCAAAAATTCAAAAAACCAATCTGGGAGTGGTGGCACACACCTTTAATCCCAGCACTCGGGAGACAGAGGTAGGAGGATTGCCATGAGTTCGAGGGCACCCTGAGACTCCATAGTGAATTCCAGGTCAACCTGGGGTAGAGTGAGACCCTAGCTCAACAAACCAAAAAATAAAAGAAAAGAAAAGAAAAAAAAAGAAACAAAAATGGCCCCCTACTGGACAAACTAGGGCCATAGACACATGAACATAAAATGTAACTTCTGACCTCTGGAAATGTCTGATAGGAGAATGAGGATGCTGCTGAAACCTAGGGAAGGGCTGGGCACATGCACCCCTTAGAAGGTGATATTGACCTGGGTTTTGGAGAATGAGTACAGCTGGCTATGTGAAGGAGGGAAAGGAAGATATGTTTGATGGAACAATTTTGTTCTTTATGAAATAAACTCTATTCTTCAGCTGGAATCATTCAATCATGAACATGTCATTTCTACTTCCATCAGTACCTTCTTTCTTGAAAAATTTCTGTCTCACCACAGAGTATTGAACACACTCAGTTTTGGCTTGAAGAAAAGTCCCTAAGATCCACTAGATGGCACATATGTAGTAAGTACTTATTCTTTATCCTGGGGAATTCAAGTCAAAAGCCTATTAGACAACAAATACATTGAAAGAGTGATAAAGGGGCTGGAGAGATGGCTTAGTGGTTAAGGTACATTCCTGCAAAGCCAAAGGACCCAGGTTCGATTGCCCAGGACCCACATAAGCCAAATGCACAAGGTGGCATATGCATCTGGAGTTTGATTGCAGGCTGGATGCCCTGGTGTTCTCTCTCTCTCTCTCTCTCTCTCTCTCTCTCTCTCTCCCTCTGTCAAATAAATAAGTACAATATTTTTTTAAAGTAATAAAGGAAGTAAAGTGGAAGCCAGGCCCACATACCTTCCCCAGCCTTCAATAGGTATCTCCAGCCAACCAGAGGAAGATAAGGAGAAGCCATACTCAGGCATCTACCTCTATCTAGAATATATAAGGAACTTAATAAACTAAACACATAAAAAGTGCCAATCAATAAACAGGCTAATGAAATGAATAGACAGTTCTCAAAAGAAGAAACATAAATGGCTACCAGACGTTTTAAAAAATATTCAACATCCTTGGTCATCCAACAGATGGAAATGGAAAGCTCTTTGAGATTTTATCTCACCCCTGTCAGAATGGCTATCATCAAGAAAACTCATGACAGCACATATTGGTGAAGGTGTGGGTAGAGGGGTACTCTTATCTACTGTTGGTGGGAGTGTAAACTGGCATAGCCACTGTGTAAGTAAGTCTGGTGGTTTCTCAAAAAGCTAGAAGTTGAACTACCATATGACCTAGCTATACCACCCCTGGACAAAGACACAAAATATCCTACCATAAAGATACTTGTACACCCATGATCGATGTTGCTCTGTTGCCTAGGAAATAGAACCAACCTAAATGTCCACCAACTAAAGAATGGATAATGAAACTGTGGTACATATACACAGTGACTTGTACTTGGCTATAAAGAAAAAAAATGAAGTTATAAATTGTGCATGAAAATGGATGGAACTAAATCTGGGCATGGTGGCACACACCTTTAATCCCAGTACTTGGGAAACAGAGGTAAGAGGATTTCCATGAGTTTGAGGCCACACTGAGACTACATAGTGAATTCCTGCTCACCTTGGCTAGAGTGAGATCCTACCTGGAAAAAACAACAACAAAAATATTTAAGTAATAGAAATAATGCCTTGCAACTTGTGGGAGTTTGGAAGAGTGATTACTTTTATTCCACAATGCATTTTCTCCCAGTCGCTTAACAAATTTGGCACCAATTGAGCCCTAGAAATACATAAAAAAAATAACATTGAGAGTTGTATTGGCTACAAAAAGCATTATTATAAAACAAGAACATATTACTGAAACAATTTATTAGAAAATATTATAAGCAATGTGACAGCAACTAAAATATTTATTGAGTAATGCCAAAAATATTCTGAACTACATTACTTGTTTTTTTATTAACAACAAAAATTCTGTCACACGAAATAAGCATTTTGATATATTTCAATGATATGCCCTAATTAAACTTTTACTTCATTTTATGACCAAAACAAGAATAAAAATAGCTTCCATTACCACCCTGGACAAGGTACATTGTAAATAACATCTTAAAGAATTCTTGAGGGCTGGGGATGGCTTAGTGGTTAAGGCACTTGCCTGTAAAGACCCAAGTTTGATTCCCCAGTACCTGCATGAGCCAGATGCACAAAGTGGCACATGCATCTGGAGTTTGTTTGCAGCAGCTGGAGGCCCTGGCATGCTCATTCACTCTCTCTCTCTCTCTCTCTCTCTCTCTCTCTCTCTCTTCTCTGTCTCTCTTTCTTTCTCTCTCCCCTTGCAAATAAATAAATAAGACATTTTTAAAAATTGAAAAAGTCTTGCACAAAACTAAATTGGTATTTTTATAGACACTGTTACTGAGGCTTAAGCCATAACTTTACCTTACACAGTCCCAAAGGAAGTAGATGAAAAACTTAGACTTGTCTGCTTTGAAGTTTTGAATAATAAAAAAAAAAAAGCCAGTAAAACTTTGAGGCATCACACCAAGCATTCCTGTTCCAGACCTCTCTTATAGTTCTATAAGAGGGGTTCATTCCACCTCCTACCTCCCATCAACTACTGAAGTGCTCCTTCATATAATTTTTTAAATTTTATTTTCTCTTATACATATTATAACAGGTTATACTCTTTTCTCTTACCCCTGCTCCTGTTTTTCTGGGACCTTCCTTAGTGGGGTTATGGTATTCAGTATGGGGTCATGAAGGCCTCAGTCAGTCCCTATACAGTAGCAGGAGGGGCAGGGGACCATGCCTCAGGGTACTCCTATCCGCTCTGTGGCTCTTATAATCTTTCTGCCCCTCTTCCACAATGTTCCCTGAGCCATGGCAAGCCTGTTGGCCATCTGATTTAGTGTTGAGTTCTCTGTAGCCTCTGCATTTCTACTTTGATGGGGTTTGATTGATCACCATGTCTGTCACCATTGCCCTGGATCTGGCTGCCAGGCTAGCAGTAACAGTAGTATCCATGTTGCTGCTTCCTCTGCAATTTTTCCTGGGCCCCAGCAGATGGAGTAGAGGTAGAGGTGACATGTCTTGTTGTGGGGAGTCGGCTACAGTTTTGTCTTCTCTCTCTCTCTCTCTCTCTTTCTTCTTCTTCTTCTTCTTCTTCTTCTTCTTCTTTTAAAAATATTTTATTTTTATTTATTTGACAGAGAAAGATGAGGAGAGAGAGAGAGAATGGGCACGCCAGGACCTCCAGCCACTGCAAACGAACTCCAGATGCATGTGCCCCCTTATGCATCTGGTTTACGTGGGGCCTGGAGAGTCTCACCAGGGTCCTTTGGCTTTGCAGGCAAACACCTTAACCTCTAAGCCATCTCTCCAGCCCCCCCTTTTTTATGTAGGGTCTCACTCTAGTGTCCCAGAGGTCCCACCCCACTACTTCTGGCCCACATGTGGCATTTGTCTGTGATTGTGTGTGTTTGCTGAATATGATCTGTTCTAAGTCCATCCATTTTCCTACAAATTTTATTATATCGTTTTTTCTTATTGTTGAGTAGAGTACCATTGTGTATATGTACCACAACTTTGTTATCCATTCATCCAATACGGGCACGTGGGTTGATTCCAGGCCCACGCCTGGCTCCCACAGGCTGCACATACTGAGTCCACAGCCCACTTGCACTCCTGCCATGCTCAATCTGTCTTGCATCCTTGGTGGACTGGTCTGAAGGCTGCCTCTACTCCCCCGTGATTACAGACCCTCAACACCCTGTGCCTGCCTACAAGCACCCTTGTGTGTGCCCTTTGGCCAGTGCCCCTGGCTCCCCTACACCAGCCAACTCCCTGATCTGGCCAGAGCTGTGAAACCCAGCAACCCCCACCACCTCTCCAACACCCTGCCCACTCCCAGTGACTACTTGGGGCACCACATCAGCCTCAGAAGGGAAATGCAGGAAAACCAGGTAATCACCTGCTTGAGGAAACCAGTGAGTCCTCCATAATCTGTCCATCTGGGGTCAGTAGGAGAGCAAGGTCAATCTCTAGGGCCCCAAGCCATAGGCAAGGCACCGCTGAGACCAGGTCAAAGGGATCCCAGACCTCCAATCCCACCTTTGGTATTAAGCACCAGCCCAGAGTGGCTGGTGCACTTATGCCCTCCACAATCTGCACAACCCAAAATACAAAGCCATCAATAACCTATTCTATTCAGTCATAAAACAGAACACTCACTGAAGACACTACAAGGGAAAACTCTTGCTTCCTCATTAATTAAATAAGATTCTCACACTGTGATGGGCAGACCACAACACAAAAGAAGCAACATGAAACATCAAATGGAGGGAGCCCCAACAACGTCTCATAGTCCCACAGTGGAAGTCTCCAATGAAAACACTGAGGAGACAACAGGAATAGAACCCCAAAAATGAAGACACTTCAGAATAGCAGGGATTAAATAAAACCTCACAGTTATAACCTTAAATATTAATGGTCTTAATTCATTTATCAAAAAACAAAAATTAGCCAGGCATGGTGGTGCATGTCTTTAATCCCAGCACTTGGGAGGCAGAGGTAGGTGGATCACCATGAGTTCAAGGCCACCCTGAGACTACACAGTGAATTCCAGGTCAGCATGGACTAGAGTGAAACTCTACATCGGGAAAAAAAAAAAAGACAAAAATTAACAGGGTGAATCAGAAAAACGAACCCTTCGATTTGCTGCCTTCAAGAAACCCATCTCACCACTAAAGACAGACACCTCCTCAGGGTGAAAGGATGGAAAGCAAATCCAAGCAAATGGAAATAAGAAATAAGCAGTTGTTGCTATGCTAATGTCTCATAAAACAGACTTTAAACCAAAAATAATCAAAAAGGAGAAAGAAGGCCACTTCTTACTCATCAAGGAAATAATCCAATAAGAGGATAACACAATCATAAATCTATATGCACCAAACACAGGTGCATCACAGTTTATAAAACAAAACCTACTTGACAACAAAACAGAAATAAACACCAACACCATCATAGTTGAGGAACACAATACTCCACTATCATTAATAATGTTCAGATCATCCAAACAGAAAATCAACAGTGACATAAGAGAGCTCAACACCATAGATCAACTAGACTTAATGGACATTTGCAGAACACTCCACCTGAACTGTACAGACTACACACTCTTCTCAGAAGCCCATGGAACCTTCTCTAAAATAGATCATATATTGGGCCATAAAGCATGCCTCCATAAATTCAGGAAAATTGATGTAATCTCCTGCATCATATAAGACCACAGTGCTTTCAAGGCAGAAATTACAACAAGAGATGCTTCAGGAATTCCACCAGCTCCTGGAGACTGAACAAGACACTTTTAAACAATAAATGTGTAGTGGAAGAAATCAAGAATTGAATGACAATGAGTACAGGTATGGTGACACATGCCTTTAATCCTAGCACTTGGGAGGCAGAGGTAGGAGGATCACCATGAGTTCGATGCCACCCTGAGACTACATAGTGAATTCCAGGTCAGCCTGAGCTAGAGTGAAACCCTACCTCAAAAAAAAAAAAAAAAAATTCCAGCATCATTCTTCACAGAGATATAAAAAAGTATCTCAAAATTCATATGGAAGCCAGGCATGGTGGCACACACCTTCAACCCCAGCACTCATGAGGCAGAGGTAGGAAGGAGGATTGCCATGAGTTCGAGGCCACCCTGAGACTCCATAGTGAATTCCAGGTCAGCCTGGGCTACAATGAGACCCTACCTCGGAAAACCAAAAAAAAAAAAAAAAAGTTCATATGGAATGGCAGCAAGCCTCAGATATTCAAACATACCCTCAGCAAAAGAAGCACCTCTGGAGGTATGACCATACCCAATCTAAAGCTATACTACAAAGCCATAATAGCAAAAACAGCATGGTACTAGCATAAAAACAGAAATATATACCAATAGAACAGAATTGAAGACCCAGACTTTAGATCAAATAACTATAGCTACTTGATCTTTGACAAAGGCACCAATAATGTAGACTGGAGAAAAGACAGCATCTTCAACAAATGGTGCTGGACAAATTGTATAATCACATGTAGAAAAATGAAACTAGATCCACTCACCTCACCTTATACAAAAATCAAGTCCAAATAGATTAAAGACCTCAATATAAGAGCTAAAACTCTTCAACTACTAGAGTTCCTATAGGAGGAACTCTTCACAATATATGAGTGAGGAAGGACTTCCTAGACAATATGCCAGCAGCCCAGGAAACTAAACAATCTATCAACCAATGGGATCTCATGAAGCTAAAAAGATTTTTCACAGACAAACATGCCAGAAGTAAAGCCAATAGGTTACCTACAGAATGGAAGAAAAATTTTGCTAGCTATACCACTGACAGAGGCCTAATATCTAGAATCTACAAAGAACTCAAAAAATAAATAAATAAACAACTGGCCTGGAGAAATGGCTTAGTGGTTAAGGCAATGGCACAGTCATCTGGAGTTCATTTGCAGTGGCTGGAAGTCCTGATGTACCCATTCTCTCTCTATCTGCCTCTTTCTCTCTCTTCTTTCTCTTTCCCTCCCTCTCTCTTTCTCTCTCTCAAATAAAATAAATAAAAAATATTTTTTAGAAAAGAACTGGGAATAATAAAAAATAAAAATAAATTAAATGACAACAAATGTTGGTGATGATATGGGGAAAGAGGAACCCTCATTCACTGTTGATGATAATGCAAACTTGTACAACCACTATGAAAATCAATATGGAAGTTCCTTAAAAGGATGAATATAGAGCTGCCAAGAGACCAGTTATTCCCTTACTGGGCATTTATCCTAAATCCTCCAGGCTTCTTTACAGAGCTTTTTGCTCAGCCATGTTTATAGCTGCTCAATTCATAATAGCTAAGAACTGGAATCAATCCAAGCACCCATCATTGGATGAATGGATAATGAACTTATGGTACATACACACAATGGAATTCTACTCAGCACTAAGAAAAAATGATACAATGAAATTTGTAGAAAAATGGACGGACTTGGAATATATACTCAGCAAACTCACACAATAACAGAAAAACAATTGCCACATGGTCTCACTCATCTGCATTTCCTAACCTGGACCAGCTTGAGTTGCTGACATACCTGATAGGCAACTTGAGGCCCAGACAATGGTGATGGAAGGGTTTGAGGGGAGGGGAAGAAGAGGGTGGGGAAAAAATAAACCCCAAATGAATTGGTACCATAGAAACCTTTATCCTTGAAGATAGACTAAAAGATTGAACTCTCAAGAGTATGAGGGGAGCACCTGAAAAGAAGGGCCCTGGAGAGGGTGGGATGTCACCTAACCTTAAAAAAGAAATTGGCTCTGGCCTGTCACTTGTGCTACCAGTAAGCAGTTGCTACCCACAATGAGCTGTTGATCAGATAGACCTTTGAGGTCCCCAAAACAAGAAAGGCTTCTATCAAAGCACTTGATTACCCACCTGTCCTTACTAGTATGTGCATAAACTTGTTATTTAATGTGTAGTCCAAGGCAGTTCTTCATCCAATGTGGCTCAGAGAAGCTAAATGGTTAGACAGCCTGTGTGAAAGGATTGGGTTTCATCTACACCTTTTTACATTCATTTCAAAAGGAAAAGCCCTGTATAGTGCCTGTCCCTTAACAAATACCCAATACAGATTTACAATCACCTCTTTTTACTTATTCATAAGCATCTACCACACTGAAGCCCCTTAACGAGAATAATTCCTTCTAATTTCCCAGTGCCTACCATATTACTTGGCATATAGAGGCATCTAATAAAGATTTGTCACATGTATAATCATCTTAGCTATTAACTTTGATCATTTCCACTTCAGATACCCTCTTCACTGTTAGTGTACTGAAGTATTTTCCTTAGTAGAAAGATTTTCCTTGGCATACTTCTACTCTTTAATATTCTTCTTCCTCTCTGGCCCCACTCATCCTAGTGCCTGACATAGTACTGGGTGCATGTTAGGGATGCAATATGTTGATTAACTGGTGAATAGGCTCTATGTCTGTACCTTTTTCCTATATATCAGAGCTTTCCCCTGTCCAGACTTACCCCAATCCTGATGAAGTCAACAGTGGAAAATCAGGCTGAGTGAGTCTAGGTCAACTCTGCCTGGGAGAGATGGAATATATGTCTCTTGTGATTAACCTGCACACATCTCAGGCAAGCAAGGACCCAAACTCTCCAAGAGGATTATATTTTGACCTGATGATCAGATGATGGGTGAACACAAGAGGAATTTGAGGGAGAAAAGCTTACTGAAGAAGAAAGTTCATGACTGTACCTTGAGACTAAAATGCAGCCAGACTGTGTGAGAAGGAAAAAAACTCAGTAGCAGAGGCCAGTAAGTTAAAAAGGAGATAGAAAGGGAAGAGAGAGGAAGGGAGGAGGGTACTTAATAGGTTGGTATTATATATATATATATATATATATATATATATATATATATATATATATATATATGTATGTATATATATATATATATATGTAAGTAGAAGAATAGATTAACAGGGGTGTAAAGGCCCAAAGTGAGGTCAGGGGAAGAGATTGAGTAAAGGAAAGGTGGAGGGAGGGCTAATCAAAATCTAAGAGGATGCAAATAAATCATATGGAATCCTCCGGTTTTGGACAATGGAACACTCAGGAGCCATAGATCATTGTTAGAAAATTTTCAGTGCCAGGGATGGGATAGCCTCCAGTGAGTTGTTGGCCAGGGAGGTCCCTGATGCCCCCAAAACATTATAGGCCATTGCCGAGGACCTTGGTTTCCCACCAGGAATAGATGGTAAGACCCTATTGCTGAAGACTCCACATACTTGGGCTGCAAGGCCACTGAGAACTCCTGCTGGAACTGAGCTGAAAACCTCCTCCATGTAGACCAGCTGACAGAAAGCTAGAAGAAGCCATTCTACATGTAGTTCAATGGGAGAAAGAGATACCACCAGTGAAGATACTCAACAGTGGACACTGCAAGCCTTATATTTGGTCAGCCAGGCCAAATGAGCCAACAGGTGCAATAGTGGCACATCTGTCATGGTGGAAACCAACTGCCCTCTAATTGGACTGGAGGCCTGCTCCATGGGAGGGAATACATCCCTGATACTGAAAACTTAAAACAGGGGTAGTCATGAGCCCTAGGGGTGTAACATCTGCTGATGTCTGGAAAAATGTATATACTGTGCTTATCAAACTGCCCAGTAAGCACTTCTCTTAATATTTATACCCTCATATTAATGCTACTCTCACTTTGGGTAGAGAATCTTCTCTTTTCATATGGCAGTGACCTTGGGATGACTCAGAAGGTATCATAGTGCTGAAAGAAGTGACTGGAGTACTGAGTAACATCTCTATCACACCTTCCAAGGCTCAGGGTCTAATGCGGAAGAGGTGGCAGAAAGAATGTAAGAGCCAGAGGAAGGGTAGGACTCCTTACAATGTGCTCTCTCCAGACATAAAATGGCCTGGATATCCATGACCTCATAGTGCCTGACACTACCTACACAAGACCATCATAAGAGGAGGAAAAGATCATGACATCAAAATAAAGGAGAGACTGATTGAGATGAGGAGGGGATATTATGGAGAATGGAATTTCAAAGGGGAAAGTGGGGGGAGGGAGGGTATTACCATGGGATATTTTTTATAATCATGGAAAATGTTAATAAAAATTGAGAAAAAATAAAAAATAAAATGAAGCCAGAGCTCACTGACATGAATGAAGCCAAGGGAAATTGTAGTTTCAACTAGAACCAAAAATTAACAGGTCGCAGGGAAGCAAAACACACACTAGTACCTGAAGCAAGCAGCACCTGGAAGGTGATGAGTCCTTCACATCAACGTCTTTGGTCAGCATTCCAGGCATCTGAACTCCGTGTGTAGCCAAAGCCCTGGACTCCCACATCTTTTCACTCTTTATACCTTACTGTAGTACTTTTGGCTATATTGTTATTTAAAGGTTATTGACAACTTCCATACATATACTCAATGCATCCTAATCATCATCCTCTGCCACCACCCTCCTTTGTTCCCCCACCTGTGCCCCTCTATTGAACCTCTGCTTCTTTCCAGCTCATCTCTCTTCTGCTTTGATGTCTGGGTTTTTTGTTTGTTTGTTTTTGTTTTTTGAGGTAGAGTCTCACTCCAGCTCAGGCTGTCAGGCTGTCAGGCTGACCTGGAATTCACTATGTGATGTCATTTTTTTACCCTCTTAGTATGCAGGTCTTGTATAGGAAGCAATAGCCACTGCAAAGTCATAAATGCAAACACCACTTTGTGTCTAGAAAACAACATTGCAAAGAACTCTTCCCCATCCTTTGGCACTTACATTCTTTCTGCGACCTCTTCATCAATGGCCCTGTAGCCTTGGAGGGATCTTAAATTATAATTGAGTGACCTTGGAAACTTACTGAAGTCACACAGTTGGTCAAAAGAAACAACACTCAAATCTAATAAACTATACTATGGTCATATAGTCCAGGGTCTCCTAACCCTTAAAAACAGGTTCATTCTTCCTAATAGTTAACCTGATTTATCCTCCTACCACCTATATCTTTTAAACTCTCACTTACCTTAGGGCTGGAAAAAATGGCTTAGAAGTTAAGGCACTTGCCTGAGAAGCTTAAGGAGTCAGGTTCAATTCCCCAGAACCTATGTCAGCCAGATGCAGATGGTGTGGCTCATGCGTCTATAGTTTGTTTGAACTAGCTGGAGGCCCTGGTGCACCCATTCTCTCTCTCTCTAAGTAAATAAGTAAATAAATAAATAGTAAAATCTGACTTACCTTGCACCTCACATAGATATCTCCTAGGAGAAAATTAATTTACCCTTGTTAACCCAAGTCCATGGCCTTTGAATGGGAAGAGGCGACCAAGGTTTGGTATGATGATTCAATTGAGAAATAGGGCATAGAGGGCAGCCTATGAATTGTGAGCACCTGTGCTAATTGTTATCCAGGTCTCTGTCTCCAAGCAACAGAGCACATGGAGTAATTATAGGCTCTTGCTTTCATATCATATTCAACAATTTTTAAAGCACACCCACATCAAATTGAGTCTTCCAAACATCTTATGAGGACAGAAAAACAAGAATTATGATTAATGAGGCTCAGAAAGACTAAATGATTTTTTTTCCCCAAATCGCAAAGCTGGTAAGTAGTCAGGCCAGGACCAGAACCTCAACCAGATATTTTCCCCTAGGCTTTTTTCTCACACATATTGGAAATGAGAGCTCAGAATGGAACATGCCTTATATTATTATTAGAAATTCACTGATCAGGCCTGGAGAGATGGCTTAGCAATTAAGGCATTTGCCTGCAAAGCCAAAGGACCTTGGTTCAATTGCCAAGACCCATATAAGCTAGATGCATAAGGTGGCGCATGCGTCTGAAGTTCATTTGCAGTGGCTGGAGGTCCTGGTGTGCCCATTCTCTCTGTTTCTCTTCCTCTTTCCCTCTCACACTCTCACATGTTCTCTCTCATATGTGGATCCTAGCTACAGATGATTGGACTTCTGTGTGAGTAGGAAGAAAACCCAGTAGCAAAGGCCAGTAAGCTAGAAAAGAGATAGAAAGGGAAGAGAAAGGAAGGGAAGGGGTACTTAATAGGATGGTATTGTATATATGTATGTAGAAGAATAGATTAATGGGGGTGAAGAGGCCCAAGTGAGGTCAGGGGAAGAGATTGAGTAAAGGAAAGGTAGAGGGACAGGCTAATCAAAATCTAAGAGGATATAAATAAATCATATGGAAACCTACTTTTTTGGAAAATGGAACACTCAAGAACTGCAGATTGTTGCTAGAAAATTTTCAGTGCCAGGGATGGGATACCTCCAGTGAGTTGTTGGCCAGGGAGGTCCCTGATGCCCCCAAAACATTATAGGCCATTGCCGAGGCCCTTGGTTTCCCACCAGGAATAGATGGTAAGACCCTATTGCTGAAGACTCCACATACTTGGGCTGCAAGGCCACTGAGAAATCCTGCTGGAACTGAGCTGATAACCTCCTCCATGTAGGCCAGCTGACAGAAAGCTGGAAAAAGCCATTCTGCATGCAGTTCAATGGGAGAAAGAGAAAACACAAGTGAAGATACTCAACAATGGACACTGCAAGCCTTATATTTGGCCAGCCAGGCCAAATGAGCCAATGGGTGCAATAGTGGCACATCTGTCATGATAGGAAACCAACTGCCCTCTAATTGGACTGGAAGCCTGCTCCATGGGAGGGAATACATCCCTGATACTGAAAGCCTATAACAGGGGAAGTCATGAGCCCTAAGGGTGTAACATCTGCTGATGTCTGGCTAAATGTATATACTATGCTTATCAAACTGCCCAGTAAGCACTTCTGTTAATGTTCATACACATATATTAAGGCTACTCTCACTTTTGGTAGAAAATCTCTTTTCAGATGACAGTGACCTTGGGATGACTCAGAAGGCATCATGGTGCTGGGAAAAAGTGACAGGAGTGCTCAGTACTGCAACATCTCTATCACACCTTCCAAGGCTCAGGTCCTATTGCGGAAGAGGTGGCAGAAAGAATGTAAGAGCCAAAGGAAGGGTAGGACTCCTTACAAAGTGCTTCCCCCAGACACAAAAGGGCCTGGATATCCATGACCTCACAGTGCCTGACAATACCTACACAAGACCATCATAATAGGAGGAAAAGATCATGACATCAAAATAAAAGAGATTGATTGAGAGGTGGAGGGGATATGATGAAGAATGGAGTTTCAAAGGGGAAAGTAGGGGGAGGGAGGGTATTACCATGGGATATTTTTTATAATCATGGAAGTTGTTAATAAAAACAAATTGAAAAAAGTTATAAAGAAAAAAAAAAGAAATTCACAGATCATCAATTGATGCTCTAATGGGAGTGAGCTGGCAGCAAGCTGACAACAAGAATGACATACAACCCCCTCCCCCATCAAAGGAAGGTGGGATGGAGAATAAGGTAGGAGAGGGTTCCAGGGACAAACGTCTCTGACTCCACACTTTTATTGAAAACTCAAACTGAGGAAGCAGCATATTTGCCAGGTCTTTTTGCCTCTGGTCTCAGACCAGGTGGTGCTGGGGTATGGAACCTTATGTCTACAGTAGCCAGCACCCTGCTGGACACAAGATGCTACAGGAGCATAGCCTAGAGCTGCTCACAGGCTAGAAAACCTGCAACCTGCTTTTCTGCAGGAGCCCATGAGGGAGGTATGGCTGTGACTAGTCTATGAAAAAATATATGAATTATTTTTAAAAGGCTGGGTTCCTAAACAGACAGCGCATAACCAGAGAAATATTGAAAGACCCCCAAAATTTCTATTACAAAAGATACCAGATCCAGAGAGTTTCAGCAAGGAGTTCTAGGGCTGGAAAGATGACTCAGCAATTAAGTGGGCTTCCTGTACTACCATGGGAGCCTGAGGGGCCTGAGACCACCCAGGTTTGAATCTGTAGAACCCATGTAAGTAGCTGGACATAGCCATGCACATCTGCAACCCTAGTCCTGTGGGGAGCAGACACTGGAGGATCACTGGGGCTCCCTAGCACCAAGCTCCATAATCAGTAAGAGACTCATAAGGAAAAACAGGCAGGTTGAGTAATGGAGGGGATAGGTGATGTTTTCCTCCAGCCACCTCAGTCAAACACACAGGGCACCACACCAGCATATGCTCATGTGCATACACCACACACACACCCTACCACACGTACTATGCATGTATCAAAAGAAAAAAAGAGCTCTACCAAACCTTTAGGCAATGAATAAAATGTAATAATACAGCAAAGAACAATAACACATCTAGAAACAAGTTCATGAATAACATGAATAATAAAAGCAATATTAAATTAATAATGAAAAATATTAAGCCTAACTAAAGAGTGACATTATTTTGAATTTTGAATCTCATAATTAGCAAGATGTTTGTCCTAGATTTATAAATGTAATTCCATTCATTTTTTTTTCCAGCTAAACTCATGTTTGTGTTTCCTCTTTATTTTTGTAAGAGCAACTGGCTTTCTTTTCAGGAGTACATTTCACAAGAAAAAAAGAAAAGAAAAGAAAGAAAGTTCACTACATTATAAAATATATTTATATGTATCATGCTGTGTGTGAATGCACAAGGTATATGTTATCTCATTGTAACCTATGCAACTCTGTATGAGACAGCTTCAGTTACGAAAGGTGCCATTTATTTATATACCACTAAGAAAGAAAACTTCTTGTCATTTAATCTATAGATCCCTATTTCAAAGCTGGTGAAACTAGAAAGAAAATGCATCTTGGAATCAATGAAGGGTGCTATTATCCCCATGGTACAGGGAAGGAAACTGAAGGTCATTCAGAGACCAGAGTATCTTTCCCATTAGTTTTTTATGCATCCTAGCCTGCAATTGCTTTGTGTACTTTCTTTCCCAGCCACTTAAGAGACAACTTTCTATCTGTTCATTTGTAATGAGGGAGGCTGATGGGGTTGTTTTTTGTTGTTTGAAGCTTTTTTGTGTGTCGTTTGAGTTTTTGAGAGATAGTTGACCTGAAACTCACTATGTAGACCAGACTGGCCTCAACTAGGCAATGATCCTCCTGCCTCTGTCTTCCAAGTGCTGGGATTACAAGTATGCACCACCATTCTCAGCTTGTTTATTCATTTTTGATTAAATATATCTATATGTATATATATATATATATATATATATATATATATATATATATATATGCATACGCTATACCACTTATGTTACTTTCTCATTGATGGGACAAAGAAGCATATGGAAGGAAAGGGGGTTAATTCAGCTACAGTTCTTTGGTGGTGGTGGTGGTGGTGTTTGCGGGTTTTTTTGAAGCAGGGTCTCACTTTAGCCCAGGCTGACCTGGAACTCACTCTGTAGTGCAGGCTGGTCTTGAACTCACAGGGATCCTTCTACCTCAGCCTCATGAGTGCTGGGATTAGAGGTGTATGCCACCGTGCCGGCTTGGCTACAGTTTTTTTTTTTTAATTTTTTTTGTTGTTTATTTTTATTTATTTATTTGAAAGTGACAGACAGAGAGAGAGAGAGAGAGAGGCATATATAGACAGAGAGAGAATGGGCACGCCAGGGCCAGGCCACTGCAAAGGAACTCCAGACGCGTGCGCCCCCTTGTGCATCTGGCTAACGTGGGTCCTAGAGAATCAAGCCTCGAACCAGGGTCCTCAGGCTTCACAGGCAAGCGCTTAACGGCTAAGCCATCTCTCCAGCCCTTGGCTACAGTTTTAAGCGGAGGCTTCATCATGGCAGGAAAAGGCATGGCAGGCTAGAGCAGGACTCCTCATCACACCTCACCAGTCAGGAAATAGGTAGCGAGAATAAGACATTGAGGACCTATAGCAGCTCAAGGCTAGGCCCCAGTGACACACTTCTTAAGGTTCCACAACCTTCCAAAGTAGCACCACCAGCTAGGGATCAAGTGTTCAAACATGGGGGGCACTTTACATTCAAACTACAACACTGCATTTTTCCTGCTAGAAGCATCCAAATGACTTGACCGATTCCAGAAAGACCAGTACTGTTTGAAGAGTTGGAGTTCCCTTTGTTTAAAAGCAATTCTAATGTTTCACAGGACTTGAAGGTAAGATCTGTCACTCAAGTAGCATGTACTGAAGAGAGCATTCCCTTTTATAGCAAATGTCTTTTTGGTCCTCCAGGATTGGTGAGAGCCTGTGAGAAGCAACAAGAACATGGCCCCCAGCATGTCATCCTTCATTCATCCAAGTTAGAATGGGTCTTTGAGGACATTTACTGGAATCCTCATATTATAAAGAGGAAACTCAAGTCCTCATGCTGCAAGTGACCAGCCCTGGGAAAGACCATGGGCTCTGTGGCCTGTCTAAGGCCTGGGCTCAACAGCAGCTCTTCCGCCGGGCGTGGTGGCATGCGCCTTTAATCCCAGCACTCGGGAGGCAGAGGTAGGAGGATCGCCATGAGTTCAAGGCCACCCTGAGACTACAGAGTTAATTCCAGGTCAGCCTGGAACAGAGTGAGACCCTACCTCGAGAAACAAACAAAAAAATAACAAACAGCAGCTCTCCCACTGTTTATCTATGGGAACCTAGGGAGGTCCCTTTACCTTCCTGGAAATGGGTGTAATAATTCTTCCCTTCAATTAGTGACAATTAATAATTACCCAACAACTTTAACTGGCATAAAGATCATAATAAGTACAGCTTACTATCTATATCTGCAATCTGCAGCCCCCACCACTGGCCTGGCGATGCCTTCTCCAACCGTGCAGAACGTCTGCTTTCTCTCTACCACTGCAGCTCGTGCACAGAGAGCTCAGCCCTGCCCGCCAATCTTGCTCAGCTTTAACTACACAAGTCTCAGTTCTACTTTGTGTGACATGATTTTTTTTTTATACTTCAAGAACTCAGTTATCCGAGTTGAAAAATTACAATTGATTAAAAAAAAGAAAAAGAAGAAGCTAAGCATGGTAGCACACACCTTTAATCGCAGCACTTGGGAGGCAGAGGTAGGAGGGTCGCTGTGAGTTCGAGGCCACCCTGAGACTACACAGTGAATTCCAGGTCAGCCTGAGCTAGAGCGAGACCCTACCTTGAAAGAAAAAAAAATAAATAAAAACTACAGATTTCCAAAAATGTTTCATTTTAAAAGCACATTTTGATTTGCCTTAATTCATTTGCTAGGTATGACTGGATAGCTTCTCAGAGGCCTGGTCCCTGAACTCAGTTCTCACAATAAATGATTATAAGACCTTATGCAAATAAATAAATAAGTCCTTATGCAAGTTGTTTAACCCTGTTAAGCTTCAATTCTCTCATCTGTAAAATGGGAATGATAATTATTATAGAACTGCTATAAAAATTAGATTTTTTAATTAATTTATTTATTTGAGAGAGATAGGGAGAGAGAGAGAGAGAGAGAGGGAGAGAATGGATACACCAGGGCCTCCAGCCACTGAAAATAAACTCCAAATGCAAGTGCTACCTTGTACATCTGACTCACGTAGGTACTGGGGAATCGAGCCTAGAACCGGGGTCCTTAGGCTTCATAGGCAAGTGCTTAGCAACTAAGCCATCTCTCCAGCCCAAAATTAAATTTTTAAAAAGGTATGTATTGTCAAAGATTTATCAAAGCACTGGGAAGAGAACTTTCAGGTAAGAAGGTGGACTAGATACTACCTCCATGTGACCTGACAAAGAAGTGTCAGAATAAGAAAAATGGACTATATTCCAAAGAAAGGAGGACCTTCAGAACTCACAGTGGTGGGTGGGCACCTGTGAAATGTGGAACAACAGCCGGGCGTGGTGGCGCACGCCTTTAATCCCAGCACTCGGGAGGCAGAGGTAGGAGGATCGCCGTGAGTTCGAGGCCACCCTGAGACTCCATAGTGAATTCCAGGTCAGCCTGGGCTAGAGTGAGACCCTACCTCGAAAAACCAAAAAAAAAAAAAAAAAAAGAAATGTGGAACAACAGAGGGTCAAATACTAAAAAGAAAAAGTAAAGCTGAATACAGTTCCAGCCAAGAGGCTCCCCAGGCAAGGAGAAGAGAAGCAAAAGCCTCATACAGAAGACAAACCAAGCAGCCCTGGTGAAAAGGGTCTAGCAGTTCTGCCCACAGGGCAGGTACACATTTCTCACAAACCCCAAACCCAGTTGGAGGTCTTGTGGAGACAGGCTTCTCTAGTGTGACAAATCAGAAGTAAGGAGCCGTGGGGAGATGGGTGCTTGCTTGCAAACCCTAATGACCTGAGTTTGATTGTCCAGCACCCACATAAAGCCAGAGGCACTAAGTGGGCCAGGCATCCGGAGTTTGTTTGCAGCAGCTGGAGGCCCTGGTACACCTATTCTCTCTGTCTGTCTCTCTTCTACCTCTCTCTGCTTGCAAATAAATAAATAAAAATATTTTTTAAAAAAAGAAGTGGGGAACCGGGTGTGGTGGCACATGCCTTTAATCTCAGCACTCGGGAGGAGGATTGCTGTGAGTTCAAGGCCACCCTGACACTACGTAGTGAATTCCAGGTCAGCCTGGACTAGAGTGAGAGCCTACCTCGAAAAACAAACAAAAAAAGAAAGAAAAGAAAAAGAAGCCGGGCGTGGTGGCGCACGCCTTTAATCCCAGCACTCGGGAGGCAGAGGTAGGAGGATCGCCGTGAGTTCGAGGCCACCCTGAGACTCCATAGTGAATTCCAGGTCAGCCTGGGCTAGAGTGAGACCCTACCTTGAAAAACCAGAAAAAAAAAAAAAAAAAAAAGAGGACAAGGAAGGAGGAGGAGGAGGAGAAGGGAGAAAAGTTGTCTACTTCCTCCCTGGCTTGGAGGACCATCTTGAGAGGAAATCTGTTGTTTAATACTGAGCTACACTGGGGACCTGAGTACACAGAACAGTAACTAACAATCAGAGAGCCTGAATTCAACCCGCCACAGCTCCAAGACTCATCCATGGAGGCAACCGTGGGGAAGAGGAGTTTCTGGGGCAGCAAGTGTGACCTGGGAAGTGAAATATGTAGATAAGGCAGCCCTGCCCTCCATGCCTGAGAGCAGTTCTCACCAGGAGATGAACTCTGGAGCTTGATAACCCCAAGCCTGAGGTCACCCAGTAGATCAACTTGTCATGTGGTTCAGTGCCATGGAGTCTGCAAACTCTAAAGTTCCAGCAAACTGTTTGACATCCACAGTGCATCCCTCCAGCAAGAGGATTAAGCTTTGTGGGGTTTGATAGTCCTCTATACAGATCTCACTGCACTGGTTGCTTCCTCCACTCCTGACACACTTGGGAGACACCCCCCCCCACCTCCAACCCCCAGCTAGTACATCAGTCATTCCAAGGAAATACTCGCTGTGGATTCTCAGGTGGGTGGGAGCAGCTGCCCAGTCCATGGGCTGAAAAGTGTACCTAACAGAAGCCACTGACATACAAAAGACAGCTGCGACGGTGAAGACAGCTCGGTGGACATCAAATGCTTGTCTAATGCAGGCTCAGTACCGGCAGAAATCCCAGGAAAGGCAAAAGTCCTCAAGTTCAGTAAGCATCCCAAGTCCACAGCCCCTAGCTGACAGTGTACAGTTTCCAAGAACCCAGAAGGAAGCTACTCCAATAGCTCACCTTTTTATTGCCCCTTATGTTTCCAACTTTTTTTTTTCATTTTACTATACTTTTAGTAGTATTCTTACTTTATTGTGTTTTTAAGAAATTGTATGCTATAATCTGGTTGTCCTGGAGTTTAATAAAAACACTTTGAAACTTCAAAAAAAAAAAAAAAAGAAAAGAAATTGTATGCTTTTGATTTTTTATTCTCCCTCCTACATTTTTATAAATTGCTTATGCTTTTTTAATTATAAGATAATTTTCTTTTCTTCTTTTCCTATGAGTTTTTACTTATTTTCAACTATATTTTTATACTATGTTGCTTTGATATTTTCTTTCAAAAAGAAAAGCTTTTGGGCTGGAGAGATGGCTTAGCGGTTAAGCGCTTGCCTGTGAAGCCCAAGGACCCCGGTTCGAGGCTCAGTTCCCCAGGACCCACGTTAGCCAGATGCACAAGGGGGCGCACGCATCTGGAGTTCGTTTACAGAGGCTGGAAGCTCTGGCGCACCCATTCTCTCTCTCTCTCTCTCTCTCTCTCTCTCTCTCTCTCTCTCTCTGCCTCCTTCTCTCTGTCATTCTCAAACAAATAAATAAACAAAAAAATTTTAAAAAAAAAGAAAAGCTTTCATATTTTTATGTTTTATTTTCCTTGTTGCATTTACCTAATTTTGATAGGAAGTCTTTTTTTTTTCTCTTCTCAGTCTACAATTTTTTGTTTTTTTCTTTTTTATTTTGAAACTTTTTTATTGACAATTTCCATAATTATACACAATAGTCCATAATAATTCCTTCCTCTCCCCAACTTTCAGTCTACTTTTTATCTCTCTTGTTCTTTTCTCTTCCCCTTCATTTCTCCTCCACGCCTTTCCTTCATTTTACTCTCTTTAATTAACCTTGCTAATCCTGTGTTTTCCTCCTTTTCCTACATCGCTTTCCTTCATCTCATTCATTTATTACTTCCAAATTTGCACTAAATAATTTTTAACATCATACTGTACTCCGATCTAAGAAAATTCCCAGAGCTAAGGAGATGGCTCAGCAGTTAAAGGCACTTGCTTGCAAAGCCCACCAACCCAGGGTTGACTCCCCAGCACCCATGTAAAGCCAGGTGCACAAAATGAGATAGACTATATTACTTTAATTTTGCAAAAGAAAGGAAACTATAGAACAGTTAATGAGCCCCACTGAAGGTTACAGAGCTAGTGAGTGACTGTGCATGAACCACCATGACCTATATGAGGTGAAGGGGGAGCTGAGGCTGATGAGAGAGGTAAGAGCCTTGTGTCCTTTGCCAAAGAACTTGAAGTCTATTCTATACACTGGGGGAACACTGACATACTTTCTGCAGAGGTGCAGCACGAACACATGAGAGACTGGTGGGAAAGACAAGCTATGGGGCCATCATACTCTCTGGAGCTGGACCTAGGTAAGATCTTGTGAGGGCTCTTTTTCTTTTTCTTTCTTTCTTTTTTTATTTTTGTTTTTCAAGGTAGGCTCTTGCTGTAGCCCAGGTTGACCTGCAATTCACTACGTAGTCTCAGGGTAGCCTCCTACCTCTGCCTCCCAAATGCTGGGATTAAAGGCGTGCGCCACCAAGCCCAGCTCGAGGGCTCTTCTCTTACCCAAGCTGAGTACATGGCAAGACTCTTATATCTATGGGCCACAGAGACACATGCTCTGTTCTCACACCACCCTCAGTAGCAGGGAGGCTGATAGGCAGGTCCTCCCAAAACTGCTGGCTGTCTATTGAGTTGACACACCATTTGCAGCTTCCATTAGTTGAGCACTGGTATCTGTCAGAAGAGAGGACCACTCCCTCTGGGTAGGACCCAGAGCATCTACAGTTATCATCAAGGAGGCAAAATAAATGAAGTAGGACCAGTATGTACCCTTTTATTATAAAGTTCCTTTGCACACACATTCCCTTATGATTTAAGTAGTATCCTCTATGGACACTGCTTTTTTTATTTTATTTTTTTTCTTTCTGGTGAAGATTGCTTTCCAACCTTATGTCTTTCAGCCAGAATTCACACTCAGCCTCACATTCCTTCACCACCTCAAATAACGTGACACATCACCCAAGCTTCTGAGAGAAACTCTTAGGAGTGCTTTGTGTCCTGATTTCATTAACATTTTTAAACTGTGCTGTTACTAAATTTTCTATTCTTACACTTGTTCACATATTTTATCTGGGAGGCAACCTGCCACAGAGTATTGACCTGGAAATTGAGAACCTGAGCATTAAAATATAAACTAAAAATCTGGATAAAGCTAAAAATAATTTCAATCACTGTGGGGAGATATTGAGTCATCATAGTTGGATGAGATAACTTCTCAGATTTTTGCAGGCCTGTCCTCACCACCGCCAAATTCTGTTGTCCTTGTCTTCCAATGGTGGAGAGAGAGGGTACTAAGTGACTTCTAGCTGAAGAACCATCCTCACCCAGTCTCAGGAGACAGTTCTACCCCGAGGCTGTCTGACTATCAATGCTCCTAAGGCAGGGACTATCTCTACCTTTCTCCTAGCTCAGGCCCTAAACACCACAGCTCCTCAGGGAGTGACTATGCTTCCTGTGCCTAATCCACATCCTATAGGCTTCCCAATAACTCAGCTGTGGCAGACACAAAAGATTAGAATGTTCTCGCTATTATTCTGTGTTCTATACAGAGGCTACAAAACTAAAAACACAACTTCCCAAACTTCTTATCACCTAGACTGGGTGCAATTTAGTTTCTCTAGCCAGATACACCCACATTCAGAATTGAGTCACACGGGGAAAGCGTGAAGCATTGGTTAATCCATGTAAAATCAGGGTAGGACTGACTTGATTCCACAGCTGAGGGCCGTGGCAGCAGCCCATCAAGGCCCCCATGCTACAGTGAGATTCTGGAGAGCCATTCCTGAAAGTTCAGCTTGGATTCTTTTTTTTTTTTTTTTTTTTTTTTTTTTTTTTCTAGTAGTTTTTGTTTTCAGAGAGGAGACACATATAGGGAAATTTCTCTCTTTACCTTTTTATTCTTTAAATATTTTACTTATTTATTATTTATCTATAAGAGAGAGGCAGATAGAGAATGGGCATGTGAGGGCCTTTAGCCTCTGCAAACTAACCCCAGATGCATGCACCACCTTATGCATCTGGCTTTACGTGGGTACTGGGAAATCAAACCTAGGTCCTTTGGCTTTGCAGGCAAGCACCTTAACTGCTGAGCCATCTCTCCAGCCCATCAGTGTAGATTCCTTTTTATATATTTTTATTATTTTTTATTGACAGTTTCCATGATTATAAACAATATCCCATAGTAGATTCTTTTTATTAACTTCCTATATAGCCATGTAGAAGGGATTCATTGTTTCTGACTATAATCTCCAAACATAGCCTCATAGTCTCTCAGATTGGTCCTGGCCTTGCACCTTTCAAATGTATTCCTCAGACTGAAACTCCCACTCCTCACTGTGGCTCAGTTTACCTAAGCTATATTAGAAACTCATTTTGTTTGAAGCTCCGGGCTGGAAGCTAGATTTATTGTCATGGCTGGCTCTCTGCCATTTTAGAGTTTATAGTATAATAAGAAAATTAGTTACATAATCACTATCATCAGAGACCATAAATCTAATTTTAAGTGGAAATTAGTTGTATTTCTAGAAGGTTTAGAAGGAAGATACTCATGTTTTGGGAAGATCACTGGGAAGGATTTCAACTGTTCTACACTTTCCACTGAGCATTACTCTGAGCATCTTCTGGAAAGTGAAGCAAGGACCAGTAAATGCTTCATGAAACAATGGATTTTTACTTATTCTTTCATTTACTTATTTGTTTATTTATTATTAATTTAATTTCAAGCAAAGAGAAAGAGAGAGAGAAAATGGTCATGCCAGGGGCCAGGACCTCTAACCGCTGCAAACGAGCTCCAGGTGCATGTGCCACTTTGTACATCTGGCTTTTTGAGGCTACCAGGGAATCAAACCTGGGTCCTTAGGTTTTGTAGGCAAGCCCCTTAACCACTAAGCCATCTCTCGAGCCCACAGTGGATTTTTGGTTGTTGTTGTTCTCAAGGCAGGGTCTTGCTGTAGCTCAGGCTGACCTGGAATTCACTATGTAATCTCAGGCTGGCCTGGAGCTCACAGTGATCCTCCTACCTCAGCATCTTGAGTGCTGGGATTAAAGGCATGAGCCACCACACTGGGCAACAATGGGCTTTTAAACTTACCATGAACTACTGCTCATCAAAGTCAGGCTTTCATAGAATAATAAAACATACAAGTGCCCAAGCAACCTCTCTGCAAAACAAAGACCATAATTCATTGTTTAGGACAGAGCAAGAGGAGACCAAAATGCTACCCAAAGGGACTACTGGGGAAGAGAATGCTGTTATCTTGGGAACTGGAAGAACTTACAGCATTACAACTTCATTCCCATTGACCATGGCCTACTCCCACCCCCATCCATCCAGAGCTGCACACACATCTGACTTTTCCCAACCCTCTAACGTGACATGCTCTGTCCTGCCGTGCCTTCTTCATTCTGATCGTCCATAATTCTCCTGCCTTGTTAAAATCCTGCCCTTCCATGATGGTTAATCTCTTGTTGTTAACTTGACAGGATTTAGAGTCATCAAGGAAACAAATCTCTGGGAATGTCTGTGAGGGGTTTTGCTAGATTAGGTAAATTGAGTTTGGAGAACCCACTCTAACAGTGAGTGGCTCCATCCCATGGGCTGGGGGTCTACATAAAAAGGAGAAAGACAGCTGAACACTCGGCATTCATCACTGGCTGCCTGTTCACTATGGAATCAATGTGACCAGCTGCCTCAGCCTCCTGCCACCATGCTTCCCCTCCCTGATGGACTGTAACCTCAAACTGCAAGATGAAATAAACCCTCCTTCCTTAGGTTGCTTCTGCTCCAGTAGTTTGTCCCAGCAATGAGAAAGTAACAAATACATCTTACTTTGTGGCTCAGCTAAGTGCCTGCTTGTGCCACATCTGACTTGCTCCATGTCTGTACTGTAGACCCTTGACATTTGTAGATTTTGACATCCGTCACCTTAACTATTTTCAAACTACACTAAAAGCCCAAGACAGAAACTAATTTGAAATTTTGTTGAGAACAGACTTTGATCCACAGCTATGATGAGGCTGAGTATATAGGAAAATGTCAATCAACCAATATAGTGCTGAGAATATTCGGTATAAACGAGGCCCTAGAGGATCAAGAGGACAGAGGAGGATGGAACTTCCTATTTCCTCCCTCACCCTCACTCCACCTGATAGAGGAGAAGGAACTGGTAGGGTTTGAGACCTAGTTCCTAAAGCCCAGCAGAAAGAGCTAGGGGCAGCAGAAGGTACAGATCAGGCTCTCAACTAAGGGAAAAGACTATATAGAGGGATGGTCAAGACCAAGAAAGCAGGACTACAACAGGGGCCAGGACTGAGTAACCATTTGTCAGGTGAGAGCTGAAGGTCTCAGGGCCAGATAACTGACTGGGTAACCAGGAGTCAACTATCTTTATTTTCATACTTACTTTTTTTTTTTTTTTTTTTTTGAGATAGGGTCTCATTTTAGGCCAGGCTGACCAAGAATTCACTCTGTAGTCTCAGGGTGGCCTCGAACTCATGGCGATCCTCCTACCTCTGCCTCCCGAGTGTTGGGATTAAAGACGTGTGCCACCACGACTGGCCCATACTTACTTTTTAAAATATTTTTATTTTATTTTATTTTATTTGGTTTTTCGAGGTAGGGTCTCACTCTAGCCCAGGCTGACCTGGAATTCACTATGGAGTCTCAGGGTGGCCATGAACTCACGGCAATCCTCCTACCTCTACCTCCCGAGTGCTGGGATTAAAGTCGTGTGCCACCATGCCCGGCAATATTTTTATTTTTATTGGGCTGGAGAAATGGCTTAGCAGGTAAGGCGCTTGCCTGCAAAGCCAAAGGACCCAGGTTCAATTCCCCAGAACCCACATAAGTCAGATGCACAAGGTGACACATTTATCTGGCATTCGTCTGCAGTGGATGGATGCCCTGGCACACCCATGCTCTCCATCTCCATCTCTTTCTGTCTCTGTCTCTCTCAAATAAATAAAGCCTAATTTTTAAAATATATATATATATTTTAAGGCTTTACTTTGAGGCTGGATTGATGGCTTACCAGTTAAGACACTTGCCTGCAGAGCCAAAGGATCCAGGTTAGATTCCCCAGGACCCACGTAAGCCAGATGTACAAGGTAGTGCATGTGTTTGGAGTTCATTTGCAGTGGCTGGAAGCCTAGCATGCCCATTCTCTTTCTCTAACTGCCTCTCTCTCTCTCTCTCTCTCTCTCTCTCTCTCTCTCTCTCTCTCATAAAATAAAACAGAGTTTAAAAAAATAATTTATATTTGTAACAGAGAGGGTAACCAGGGCCTCCTTCCACTGCAAAGTCCATATGCCTGTGCCATGTTATGCATCTGGCTTTATGTGGGTACTTGGGAATTGAAACTGGGCCTGCAGGCTTTGCAAGCAAGTGCCTTTAACTGGTGAGCCATCTCTCCAGCATCTCCATACTCACTCTTTACATCTATTGACCCAGACACAGTAATTCCATTATAGTTTTCCTGAATTCTGTGTGTAGAATGTAAAGCTATAGAGGACTCTCTAAGTGCAGAGGTCCCAAAGGCCTTAGCAGGTACCCTCAGACCCATGAACCTCTGTTGGAATCCATTAATGTGTCTCTCCCAACACTGTTACCAGAGGGACTTACCTGGATCCTTATCTTGCCCTGATAGATAACCAGAGACCCAACCTGGTAGTCCTTTTTTGGTATTAGAACCACAGACCAAAGTAAACTTCTTAGCCAGTGCCATGATTGGCTGAGATGCCTTCACAGGAATGAGGCCCCTTAACCATGTCGAAGCCAGAGAAGATTCAGTCTCGTTCTGGTGGCTGAGGTTAGATGTAACACTTCAGAGCTGTCAGAGTCTTCTCTCCTACCATCTTGAAATAACAGTCTGCAATTGGATAACAGAAGTAATAGTAATATTGAAAACAGGTTTTTAAAAATATTTTTATTTATTTGCAAGCAGAGAGAGAGGGAGAGAATGGGTGCCCCAGGGCCTCTAGCCACTGCAAATGAACTCCAGATGCATGCATCACTTTATATATCTGGGTTTATGTGGTGTGATGGTTTGATTCAGGTGTCCCTCATAAACTTAGGTACTCTGAATGCTAGGTTTCCAAGTGATGGACATTTGGGAATTAATGCCTCTTGGGGGCAGTGTATTGTTGGGGGCAGCCTTATGGGTGTTACAGCCACTTTCCCATTGCCAGGGTTTGGCACACTCTCCTGCTCCTGTTGTCTACCTTATGTTGGCCAAGAGGTGATGTCCACCCTCTGCTCATGCCATCGTTTTCCCCTGCCATTATGAAGCTTCCCCCTCAAGCCTGTAAGCCAAAATAAACCTCTTTTTCCCATAAGCTGCTCTTGGTTGGGTGATTTCTACCAGCAATGAGAATCTGACTGCAACATGTGAGTACTGGAGAATCAAAAACAGGTACTTAGGCTTTGCAAGTGAGTGCCTTATCCATTGACCTATCTCTACAGCCTCAGCTAACAGTTCTTAAGAACTTTCTTAAGATATGTCACAATCACAAACTCATTTAGTCCTCCCAACAACCTCAGGGTGTTAGTGATATAGTAATTCTTGTTTATAGATGAAGAAATGGACACGGCAAGGTTAAAAAACTGTTCAGTATCACATAACTCATAAATAACAAAGGGTTTCTGGTTCCAGGGCCTATCACCTCAACCATTACTATAATTGTTGCAGAGCTTGAAGGCAAAATGCAGTGAAAATGAGAGATGGTAAAAAGTCTGGTCATGCCAAAAGAAAGAGAGAAGAGACACCAATTAATAAGATTAGAGATGTAAAAGGCACCATCAAAACAGATACCAGAGAAATTCAAAGAATCATAGGGACATACTATAAGAACATATACAGTTCAATGGGAGAGAGAGAAATCGCCAGTGAAGATATTCAACAGTGAACACTGCAAGCCTTAAATTTGGCCAGCCAGGACAAATGAGCCAATGGGTACAACAGTGGCATATCTGTTATGGGGGAAACCAACCACTTTCTAATTGGACTTGAGGCCTGCTCCATGGGAGGGAATACATCCCTGATACTGAAAACCTACAACAGGGGTAGTCATGAGCTCTAGGGGTGTAATGTCTGCTGGTATCTGGCTAAATGTATATTCTATGCTCATCAAACTGCTCAATAAGTACTTCTCTTAATGTTCCTACCCGTATATTAGTGCTACTCTCACTTTTAGTTAGAGAACCTTCTCTTTTCAGATGGCAGTGACCTTGGGATGACTCAGAAGGCATCATGGTGCTGAGAAGATGTGACAGAGGAGTGCTCAGAATTGAAATATCTCTATCACACCTTCCAAGGCTCAGGATCCATTACAGAAGAGGTGGCAGAAAGGAAGGGTAGGACTCCTTACAACGTGCTCCTCCAGATACCAAATGTGCTAGATATCCATGACCTCACAGTGCCTGACACTACCTACATAAAACCATCATAATAGGAGGAAAAGATCATGACATCAAAATAAAAGACAGACTGATTGGGGGGGGAGGGATATGATGGAGAGTGGAGTTTCCAAGGGGAAAGTGGGGGGAGGGAGAGAATTACCATGGGATATTGTTTACAACTATGGAAGTTGTCAATAAAAATAAATAAGTGAATAATTAAAGGCTGGTCATGTTCAAGCCTCAATTCCAGTAATTTCTAGAGCCAGACTATACCTGTAACCATGCTGTTCAAAACAGGCTTGGCCTCACAGGTTTGGTTGCTGTCAGTAGCAGATAAACATTTCCTGACAAGGTAGTATCTCTCAGGACATAATATGCTGCCCATCAACACTGGGATGTGGGTCTGTGGCCATGGTGGGTATCAAAGAGCCCAGCAATCCTGACAAGATAGTATCCTCAGCCGGGCGTGGTGGCACACAGACCTTTAATCCTAGCACTCGGGAGGCAGAGGTAGGAGGATCACTGAGAGTCCAAGGCCATCCTGAGACTACAGAGTGAATTCCAGGTCAGCCTGAGCTAGGAGTGAGACCCTACCTCGAGAAACCAAAAAAAAAAAAAAAAAAAAGATAGTATCCCCCAGGTCTGAGGCTGTGGGTGGGTATCAAAGAGCCCAGCATTGAAGACGGCAGCGCTCAGCTCCACAGGTTGACAAGCTATCAGGTCAAATAGGCCTTCCCACATAGCACCTTGCTCCAACCCTACAGTGGCTATAAAAAGAACTAGCTCAAAGCAAGCTGTTCTGGAAGCACCATTCCATCTTTGTAGCAATTCTATTTGTGTCAGCAAAAGAAAGAAGGTTGGAGCATTCCATTCTGCTGCAATTGGAACAATTACCCCTCAGATGTGATAATTACAGTTTGATCTTTTTTTTTTTAGATTGGTCCCAAGATTTGTTTCTCCTCGTTAGAACTTTCAGTGAAGAAATGACTTTTGTTCCTGGACCTATGAGCTTCATCTTCCAGAGCCAGACATGAACATCTCTGAGTGCCTACCTTTCCAAAGGGACAAGAATCCTGAAGGGTGAGCCAAGCCCTTTATTTCCATGACTGAAGCCAGGAAGACTAGTGTGTTTATTCTTCATTGCCGTGACAAATAACTGAAAGAAATTATTTTAAAAGATGAAAACTTTATTTGAGCTCATAGTTTCAGACATCTCAGTCCATGGTCAGACAGAAGTGTTCTTTCTGGGCCTGTGGTAAGTTAAGACAGAACTTCCTGCTAGAAGGGTGTACTGAAGCAGAGCTGCTCACCTCATGGCAGCCAGGAAGCAGAGACCGACAGGAAGGAGCCAGGGAAAGACAAAGCCCTCAGTGACCTTTCCCTAGCTAATTCCTAACACTTTCTGAAACAGAACCACCAGCTGGGAATGAAGTCTTTAACATGTAAGCCTGTGGAGAGCATTTCCTATTCAAACCATAACAAAACCCTTCATATATGCCAATCAACTCAAGAGCTGGCTGTCTTATTAGAAACCACCTTGGCATCTATTTGATTGACATAGCACCATAAATAGTGCTTATATAAAAATCATGAAGCCGGGCGTGGTGGCACACACTCTTAATCCCAGCACTCGGGAGGCAGAGGTAGGAGGATTGCCATGAGTTTGAGGCCACCCTGAGACTACATACTGAATTCCAGATCAGCCTAGGCTAGAGTGAGACCTTACCTTGAAAGTCAAAAAAAAAAAAAAATCATGACTATAGGAAGAAAGCTATATTCAGTCCCATTTTATATGGCACTCTTATATAACTGGATGTCCACTCTGTATACCAGCACCTTATCTACAAGATGCAAGGTTTATAATCTTGTAGCAGCTGCAAAAAGTTGAGAATAAACACAACCAAGCCATGTAATGAATGTGATAAGATCAACTGTGAAAATTATTTAAGCATACATACATACATACATACTAAATCAAATGTAGCCGGGTGTGGTGGCGCACAAATTTAATCCCAGCACCTGGGAGGCAGAGGGAGGAGGATTGCCGTGAGTTCAAGGCCACCTGAGACTACATAGCAAATTTCAGGTCAGCCTGGGCTAGAGTGAGACCTACCTCAGGAAAACAAAAAAAAAAAAAAAATGTAACCATCACAGCAGAGTAAGAAGGTATATTTAGAAATGGCAAAAACCCTCCTGTCTAGAAATTCCACATCTGTCATCCTAACTCTACATAAACAGCCTTCTCTAGGTCCTTACAGGGCCCCTGTTCTTCACATCTACTTTCATGGCTCACCTCTTAGTCCTGAAGCTTACAGAACTCCCAGTATTTCCATTTCTAGCAGTACTAAGTCCATGCCTTAAGCACTGACTTTATCACAGTATCACTGTTCTGTGGTTCTAGTGGCTGTTGTTGCTGATATTCCAACCCAAAGACCCGCACAGTGCTGTAAGAGCTCCACAGTCCTGCTGACATCTCTGTAGCTGGTACGGAGCGAAGCATCACCTTCAGGAGTATCCACAACACCCACAGGTCTTCTAGCCCAGGCCACTTTGGCTGTTTCGTAACTATCATTCCTTCTCTCCTCCCTCACCTCCAGCAGCTTGGAGGACTGTAATTTCTCCACTACTAATTCTCAGATGGATGGTTTGTGCGTGCTCTCACACAAGCTAGAGAGAATGAACACCCTTCACTGTCTCTGGGTCTTCCACAAGGACATAGCCACCCTTTCACAAGGCATTCTCCACTTCGTTCCATATATTATATCAGGCTATATCATGTGGCTCTGCTACATAGTCACAGTTATCAGATAAATGTTGGGTGACTAATCTAAATGAACCAGTCAGAGTCCCTGCTGAGCAATTCAGAATTAGAATTAAATGATTCCCAACATAGCTGGGTGCTCTCTTCCACAGCAGACACTGTGTAATGGCCATTTTTCTTAATCTCATGTATCGAGATTCAGAGAAAACAAATGCAGAGAAATAAGGAAGTAGGAGCAAGAGAGAGAGAATTCAGGTTATAATCTTTTTGAGCGAGCCACACTCCTATATCTATTGTTTGGTATTACCCTTCTGTGATTTCTGTGTTTGCCGATCAAAGTAATTCTAACAAGTGCTATGCTAATTGTGAAGTCTCACTTCTTAATTCCCATAAAAACCCAGCAACATTGCATAGATATCCCTTGAGGCAAGCCACATGGACTAGGAGAAAGATGCTGTCTGAGGTCAGACATTCACACTTTGAAGTAATGAGGATGACGTCTCTGCACACCATGCAGCGTGGTCAATTCCCAGTTCCTCTGTTTATTTGCACTATGACTTGGAACGAGTTACTTCAGCTGTTTGAACCAAGCCTTTCCTGTCTATAAGATAGAAGCAATGCCACTCAGCTGATAGCTCAAGTGACCAGCTGCATAGAAACAAAAAGAGATAAAGGAGAGAGTGGAGAGATGGCTCAGCAATTGAAGGCATTTGTTTCTAAAGCCTGCTGGGCCAGGTTCACTTCTCCAGTACAAACGTAAAGCAAGATGCACGAAGTGGCACATGTATATGGAGTTTGTGTGAAGCCCTGATGTGCCCATATTTCCTCTCTCTCTCTGTCTTTTACCCTCTCTCTCAAATAAATACATATTTTCAAAAATAAATGGAAAAAACTATCCTAAAATTTATTTGGAAATAAAAAAATGTAACAAATTAAGCCAAGTGTGGTGGCACACACCTTTAATTTCAGCACTCAGGAGGCAGAGGTAGGAGGATTGCTATGAGTTCGAGGCCACCCTGAGACTACATAATGAATTCCAGGTCAGACTGGGCTAGAGTGAAACCCTACCTTGAAACCCCCCCCCCAAAAAAAGTGATAAATTAAAATTAAAAATTAAATAAAGAGATAAAGCAGCATAGACACACACTTTAAGAGTTTGAGGAGTTTAAGAGTTGGAGAACTGAACTACCTTAGATGTAGAGATACTTGCCCAACCATGTTTATTGCCACTCTATTCACAATAACTAGGAAATGGAACCAGCCTAGATGTCCCTCAACTGATAAGTGGATAATGAAGATGTAGCACATTTACACAATGGAGTTCTAATCACCAGTAAATAAAAATGAAGTTATGAAATTTGAAGGAAAATGGGTAGATATGGAAAGGACTATACCAAATGAGGTAACCCAGGCCCAGAAAGCCAAACGTCACATGTTCTCTCTCATATGTGGATCCTAGCTACAAATGATTGGACTTCTATGTGAGTAGGAATAAAACTCAGTAGCAGAGGCCAGTAAGTTAGAAAGGAGATATAAAAGGAATAGAAAGGGAGGAAGGAGGGACTTAATAGGATGGTATTGTATATATGTAAGTAGAAGAACAGATTAATTTTGGATTAAATGACCTAAGTGAGATTCAGGGAAGAGATTGAGTAAAGGAAAGGTGGAAGGAGGGCTAATCAAAATCTAAGAGGATATAAATAAGTCATATGGAAAACCTATTTTTTTGGACAATGGAACACTCAGAAGCCATAGGTTGTTATCAGAAAATTTTTAGTGCCAGGGATAAGATACCTTCCTGTGAGTTGATGGCCAGGGAGGTTCTTGATGCCTCCAAAACATTACAGGACATTACCAAAGTCCTTGGTTTCCCACCAGGAATAGATGGTAAGACCCTATTGCTGAAGAC
Source organism: Dipus sagitta (assembly GCA_036346955.1). NCBI lineage: Eukaryota > Metazoa > Chordata > Mammalia > Rodentia > Dipodidae > Dipus > Dipus sagitta. The sequence continues at coordinate 168,544,203 of CM070772.1, read as the reverse complement.
TCCACATACTTGGGCTGCAAGATCACTGAGAAACCCTGTTGGAGCTGAACTGAAAGCCTCCTCATGTAGACCATCTGACAGAAATCTGGAAAAAGCTATGCTGCACGCAGTTCAATGGGAGAGAGAGAAATTACTAGTGCAGATACTAAACAACGGACACTGCAAGCCTTAAATTTGGCCAGCCAGGCCAAATGAGTCAATGGATACAAAAGTGGCATGTCATTTATGGGGGAAATGAACCACTCTCTAATTGGACTGGAGGCCCGCTCCATAGGAGGGAATACATCCCTGATACTGAAAACCTACAACAGGGCTAGTCATGAGCCCTAGGGGTGTAACATCTGCTGATGTCTGGCTGAATGTATGTACTATGCTCATCAAACTGCCCAGTAAGCACTTCTCTTAATGTTCCTACCCATATATTAATGCTAATCTCACTTTTGGTTAGAGAACCTTGCCTTGACTCAGAAGGCATCATGGTGCTAAAAAAAAAAAAGTGATAGAGGAGTGCTCAGCACTGAACTATTTCTATCACACCCTCCAAAGCTCAGGGTCCATTGCGGAAGAGGTGGCAGAAAGAATGTAAGAGCCAAAGGAAAGGTAGGACTCCTTACAGCATGCTCCTCCAGACACAAAATGGCCTGGATATCCATGGCCTCACAGTGCCTGACATTACCTACACAAGACCATCATAATAGGAGGAAAAGATCATGATATCAAAATAAAAGAGAGACTGATTGAGAGGGGGAGGGGATATGATGGAGAGTGGAGTTTCAAAGGGGAAAGTGGGGGGGGGGTTAGGGGAGGGAATTACCATGGGATATTATTTACAATTATAGAAGTTGTCAATAAAAAATTTTAAATTTAATTTTTAAAAAAAAGAGTTGAAGAGCTGGCTCTGTGGTTACAAGCCTAATGATTTTGGGTTTAATTCTCCAGTACTCATGCAAAGCCATATGCACAAAGCGGCGCATGCATCTGGAGTTTGTTCACAGTGGCTAGAGGCCCTGGTGCACCCATTTTCTCTCACTTTCCCTCTCTCTCTCTCTTTCTCTCTCTCTCTCTCTCTCTCTGTCTCCTCTCTGTCTCTCTCTGCTTGCAAAGAGATAAAATAAAATAAATAAAATATTTTTTTAAAAGAAGAGTTTGAGGGGCCCTGACATGGTGGCACATGCCTTTAATCCCAGCACTTGGCAGGCAGTGGTAGGAGGATCACCATGAGTTCAAGGCCACCCTGAGACTACATAGTGGATTCCAGGTCAGACTGAACTAAAGTGAAACTCTACTATGAAGAAAAAAAAGCGGGGAGAAAGCGGGGTGTGGTGGCGCATGCCTTTAATCCTAGCACTCGGGAGGCAGAGGTAGGAGGATCGCCATGAGTTCAAGGCCACCCTGAGATGACAGAGTTAATTCCAGGTCAGCCTGGACCAGAGTGAGACCCTACTTCGAAAAACCAAAAAAAAAAAAAAAAAAAAAAAGCGGGGAGAATGACCTACCTTGTTTAGGACATGGGAAGGATAAATGAACTTTTGATGACATATATATACCCCATTGCAAAAATTGGATTCCAGAGTTGAGACTGCAAAGCTCTGCTTCCCAGATCAGTCCCTCTGAAATCTGAAGTTATCATGAAGTACCCTTCTGTTCAGGTATCCTGAGCTGAGCTACAGGTTCTGCTAAGCAAGGGCTTGTTCTTGCCCAAGAAAAGAGGCACTCGCTGAAGTTGCTCAGGCCAGAATGGAGGTAGGTCAGGGGTAGGTCAGTGACATACATAGTCCTGATTGCTAAGAGAAAAGCTCAGAATATAATTGAGCAGGTTTAAAAAAAAAAAAAAAACTTTCTTTTCAAAGTCATTCCCCAGCCTAATAGTTTACAATTCTTCTTATCCATGGAGGGTTCTCTCTGATCCCATATGAATCAGACTCTCACACATATTTCAACATCTCTAACACTATTATCTCATCTATCAAATCCACCTAACTAAACATTTACTTATCTTTCCAAAGTAAAGCCTTCACAGGGCTTCGTGATGAGTAGTGTAAGCCTCTCTCACATATTCCCTTGGCAGCCTATATTTTCCTTTATCATTATTAATTAAAATTAAACTCAACCAACCTGAGGTCAGAACTGTATCTTATGAATTTTCATGGCTTCACACCATAAATCATGTTCAGTAAGGACTCCTTTTTTTTTGCTCAAGAGCATGCAGGCATGTGTGTAATGTATATGTGGTGTATGCAGTGTGCATGAACATGCATGTATGCATGTGGAGGCTAGAGAAAAATGCTAGGTGTCCTTCTACTATCCTTCACTGATCTTTAACCTTGAACCAGGGTTTCTCCCTCAACCAGAAACTACTGTCCATTAGTGAGCCCCAGTCTCCTGCTCCTCCCCCACTGAGGTTACAGAGGAGCATGGTCATGCCCAGGTTTTTATAGGGGTCTTGCGGAGCCAAACTTGTTGGTCTCTACCCAAAAGACCCTCATACTTAAGTAGCAAGGGCTTTTAACCACTGAGCCATTTCCCCAGCCCTCAATAAGGAGCCTTTGAAAAACTAATAAATGAATAATTAATGAGAGAGACCAGGATGACATACAATTGTACAGTATATAATGTTTTGACAGATCTTTTGTGCTTTCAATAATTCTTCCCTTTGATTTATTGATTTATTGTAATTGACAAATTTGTAATTGAGTGTCACTATTGTCTTTCTAATAAATCAGGAAGAAATTTTCCATAGATTTGTAGAAAATAAGGAGTGATGGTTTTTCATAGGTGGGGTCTCTCTCTAGCCTAGGCTGACTTGGAATTCACTGTGTTGTCTCAGGCTGGCCTTGAACTCACAGCGATCCTCCTACCTTGGCCTCCTGAGTGCTGAGATTAAAGGTGTGCTCCACCTCACCTGGCTGGTGGTCATTTTTAAGCCAGGGAAAAAAACGTGATGTTAACAAAGGTACCCAAAGCTTTTCTACCAGTGGACGCCTCTGGCTCAGGATTACATAAAATCTCTTAAGATCTGCTTCAAAATAAGAACAAAAAACTGTCCTCTATTCTTTCTCACATATGCCCCCTAGTGTCAAGAGCTCCAAGAAAGCTAAGGAAGAAAAACCCCAAAATTTCCCAGTGTTTCACTCACCCAGTTTAAAATATTCATTTCTGTGCAGAAAAATTCTAATTTGGGGTAGATCCATTTGTTAATTCCTGGGACTATTTCCTGTTCTATTGAAGTCCTATTCAGAAAGTTCTTGCCTTTGCCTCTGTCTTTTTTTTTTTTTACTTTTTCTTCTTTATTAGTTGTGTACATACTCAGTATGTAAACAGCCATGTTAGTACCATCTTTAGCCCCCTCTCTGTCCTCCCTCTTCCGAAGGAACCCTCATCATTGGGGATTATGGGTCATTTATTGTGCGGGTAGTCATCAGTTATGGAGAAGAGGCAATGTCTCTGTGCATAATGTCCCAATTTGTGGCTGTAACAGTCTTTCTGACCCCTCTTCCAAAATTTCCCTGAGTCATGTTGGATTCATTGTAGTTCTACTTCAGAGATGAGGTCTTGGGAGCCTCTGTGTCTCTGTATATCTGGTTTGGTAGGAGTTGAGTGTTCTCTGTGTCTATCTCCTTCACTCTTGTGCTAATACCTGGTTCACCGAAAAAGCAGAACTCTTTCTTGAGTGATTTTTATGTTTTCAATATATAGGTTTTCACATCCTTGTTTAATGTTATTCCTGTTGTTGTTGGTATTGAAAATGGGACAATGTTGCTATTTTCTTTCTCTGTATCTTCTTTTGCATACAGAAAGGGTACTGATTTTTTGCATTGATTTTGTATCCTGCTACTTTGAGGGGTCTAATTTTTTGATCCATCCTGTTAGCTTGTGTCTCTTGATGGGTGAATTAAGGCCATTAATATTTAGGGTAATGACTGTGAGATTTGATTTGATCCCTGCCATATTGTGATGGTAAATGTGGGTTGGAGTTTTCATGGACATTGAAGTTTTTTGTGCCTACTCTGAGTTTGGTTGTTGTGATCTGCTTCTTGTAGGCAATTGTGTTTGATTATTTTTTTCTTCTCTGTGGAGAATTTCCTGAAATACTCTCTGTAGGTTTGGTTTTGTGTTCATATAATTGTAAAGCTGAGTTTTGTCATGGAAAGTTTTTTGTACACCATCTATTATGAGGGATACTTTTGCTGGGTAGAGTAGTTTGGGTTGGAAGCCATAGGTTCTTAGACTTTGCAGTGTTTCATTCCAGGCTCTTCTAGCTTTCAGGGTTTCCATTGAGAAGTCTGAAGTAATTCTGATGGGGTTGCCTCTGAAGGTGGTGTGCTGTTTTTCCCTAGCTGCTTTTAGGATTTTCTCTTTGGTGTCAATGTTTAGAGTCTTAATAATAATATGTCTTGGAGAGTTTCTCCTTTGGTCCAGTCTGTTTGGAGTTCTATTGGCTTCTTGTATCTTGATGGGCCTTTCTTTTAAGAGATTGGGGAAGTTTTCTTCAATTATTTTGTTAAATAAGTTCTCCATGCCTTTGGTCTGGATTTCTTCTCCTTCTGGTATTCCAATGATCCTGATATTGGGACGTTTAACTGTATCCCACAATTCCCTCATGTTCTGTTCACAGGAGCTTTTAAACTTACTGAAATTTTTGAATTCTCTAACTGTTTCTTCCATCTTGTCTTCCAGATCAGAGTTTCTATCCTCCACTTGGCTGACTCTATTCTTGAGAGCTTCTAGTGAGTTTTGGGCTTGTTCAGTTAAATTTGCATTTTCTATTATTTTTCTATGTATAATTTCCATCCCTCTGTCAAGCTCCCTTTTCACATCATTTTCTGATTTTCTTGATGATTCTTGGAGTTCATCCTTGCATTTCTTTATGTCTTCATTTAGCATGGTCAGCTGATTTTTGAGGTCTTCTTTTTTTTCACTTTCCCTCAAATCTCTTAACTCTCTTTGAAATCCTTCCATTTTCTTATCTAATCCTTCCAATTTCTTATCTATTAGTTCTAGTTTAGTGATGGCAGCATCCACACGATTGTCTGCCCTTTGTTGCTTTCCTTTCTTTCCCCGGGATTTGCAGCGCAGCTAGGCGGTCGCCATCTTGGCCGGAAGCTATCTTTTTTTGGTTTTTCGAGCTAGGGTCTCACTCTAGCGCAGGCTGACCTGGAATTCACTATGGAGTCTCAGGGTGGCCTCGAACTCACGGTGATCCACCTACCTCTGCCTCCTGAGTGCTGGGATTAAAGACGTGCGCCACCATGCCCGGCTAAGCCTTTGCCTCTATCTTGAAATGTATTCTCTATGCTTTTTTCTAACAATTTTAGCATTTCAGGATTTAGATTTAGTAAGGTGTTGAGACACTTTGAATTGATATTAGTACACGTTGAAAGATATGAATCTAATTTCATTCATCTGCAGGTAAATATACAGTTTTCCCAGCACCATTTGTTGATAAGCTACCTTTCTTCCACTGAATGTTTTGGCTTGACAAAGATTAGGTGGCCAAAGCAGTATGGGTTTATTCCTGGGTCCTTTATTGTGTTCTATTGGTCTCTCTCTGTTTCGGTGCCAGTACCATGTTGTCTTGTTACTATAGGACTGCCAATCACCAAATAGACTAACAAAATGAATAGACAGTACACTAAAGAAGAAACACAAGGGCTGGAGAGATAGCTTAGCGGTTAAGGCACATGCCTGCAAAGCCTAAGGACCTCGGTTCGATTCTCCAGGTCCCACGTAAGCCAGATGCACATGTTGGCACATGTGTCTGAAGTTCATTTGCAGTGGCTAGAGGCCCTGGAACACCCATTCTCCTTCTCCCCCCCTCCCCCTGTCTCTGTCTCTAATAAATAAAAATAAATAAAATTTTTAAAAAAGAAGAAACACAAATGGCCTATAAGTACTTTAAAAAGTGTTTAATGTCTCTAGCTATCAGGGAAATGCAAATTAAAACCACTTTGAGATACCATCTCACTGCAATCAGAACAGTTACCAAAAAACTGACAATAGGCTGGGGAGATGGCTCAGTAGTTAAGGTGCTTGCCTGCAAAGACTAACAACCCAAATTTGATTCCCCAGCACCCATGTAAAGCCAGATGCACAAAGTGGTAAATGTGTCTGGAGTTCGTTTGCAGAGGCTAGAGGCCCTGGCATTCCTGTTCTTGCTATCTCATTTTCTCTCTCTCTCTCTCTCTCTCTCTCTCTCTCTCTCTCTCTCCTAGAAAATAAATAAAAAGATTAAAAAAAGAAAACTGAGCCAGGCATGGTGGCTCACACCTTTAATCCTAGCACTTGGAGGCAGAGGTAGGAGGATTGCCATGAGTTCAAGGCCACCCTGAGACTACATAGTGGAATTCTATGTCTCACTAGAGTGAGACCCTACCTTGTAAAAAATAAAAAAGAAAAGAAAACTGACAAATAAATACTGGGAAAGAGGAATCCTTATTCATTGTTAGGGGGCGTGAAACCATTATGGAAATCAGTATGGAGTTTTCTCAAAAAGTTAGAAATAGAACTCCCATTCGACCCCACTGTCCCACGCCTGGGCATACCCTAAGGACTCCACACTGTGCTGCAGAGACACTTGCACATCCGTGTTTACTGCAGCTCTATTTACAATAGCTAGGAAGTAGAACCAGACTAGATGCCCGTCAACAAATAAATAAATAATGAAAATGCAGCACATTTACATGTTTTTTTTTTTTTTTGCTCAGCAATATGGGAAAATAAAATTATGAAATATTCAGGAAAATGGAAGAATCTAGAAAGAATTATATTAAGTGACATGACCCAAACTCAGAAAACCCAAAATTGCATGTTTTCTTGGAAACGCAGGCCCTAGCTGTATATATAAAGGAGGACAACCATGAATAAAACCTATCAAGAATGGTAACCAAGAGCAGATATAAAGACATGACTAGGAAAGGGTAGGAAAATGGCAAAAGGACACAAGGACACATGTGACATGTAAACAGAGAGGGGATGATATGGAAGGGAAAGAGGTTGGGGAGAGAATGACGATGGTGAATCAATTAAAATAAACTGCATTTGAATATGCCATAATGATACCTTAAATTCTATATTCTAACTAAAAAATAAAGATTATTTTGTCTTTTTTCCAATTTTTTTAACAACTTCCATGATTGCAAACAATATCCCATGGTAATGCCCTCCCTCCCCTGACCATCCCCTTGGAAACTCCACTCTCCATCATATCCCCTCCCCCTCTCAATCAATCTCTCTTTTATTTTGATGTCAACATCTTTTCCTCCTATTATGATGATCTTGTGTAGGTAGTGTCAGGCACTGTGAGGTCATGGATATCCAGGCCATTTTGTGTCTGGGGGGAGTACATTGTAAGGAGTCCTATCCTTCCTTTGGCTCTTACATTCTTTCCGCCACCTCTTCTGCAATAGAACTTGAGCCTTGGAAGGTGTGATAGAGATATTGCAGTGCTGAGCCCTCCTGTCACTTCTTCCCAGCACCGTGATGCCTTCTGAGTCATCCCAAGGTCACTGCCATCTGAAAAGAGAAGGTTCTCTACCAAAAGTGAGAATAGCATTAATATAAGGGTATGAACATTAACAGAAGTGCTTACTGGGCAGTTTGATAAGCATAGTATATACATTTAGCCAGACATCAGCAGACGTTACACCCCTAGGGATCATGACTGCCCCTGTTTTAAGTTTTCAGTATCAGGGATGCTTTGGGCCTCCAGTCCAATTAGAGGGCAGTTGGTTTCCACCATGACAGATGTGTCACTATTGCACCCATTGGCTCATTTGGCCTGGCTGGCCAAATATAAGGCTTGCAGTGTCCATTGTTGAGTATCTTCACTGGTGATTTCTCTCTCTCCCATTGAATTGCATACAGAATGGCTTCTTCCAGCTTTCTGTCAGCTGGTCTACATGGAGGAGATTATCAGCTCAGTTCCAGTAGGATTTCTCAGTGGAAATAAAGATATTTTAAATGCATTGTATCTTCTGTTCTGAGGGAAAAGGCTAATATTGTGAGTGTTCCAAGATACATTCTCTCTCCTCAAAGTCACCTAAACTACAGTCACAATGCAGGATGGCCCCATCTCATGTAATTGCACCCAGCCTCAGTAACAAGCCCCTGGGTACCAGAGGAAAAGAGTATTGGATCCTTGAAAGAGTTTTCACATTTTAAATGATTAAAGACAGTGTGTCATGTCAAGAGATAAAACTGGAAGCCCTCAGAGAAATTGGCAGGGATCTTTGTCTTCATTTGGAAATTTATCAGCTTGGGGTTGGATCAGTTCAGCTTTTCCCCCACTCACTAATTAGGTGGTTTATCTTGAATTAATTGAAAATAGGAAAATAAGTTATTGCTTCATACATGTAGTTGGCAAAGAGCAATACAGATCTAAAATTGCTGCTCATCAGAATAAATACAATGCATAATATAATAATCAGGTCCTTCACAATGAAAACTCCAGAACCCACTACTCTTGCTACCCTGTTGTTGCTGGGACAAAATACCTGACCTAAAGAAGCTTCAGGAAGGAAAGAGTTTATTTTTGCCTTACAGTTTTGAGTTAGAGTGTCTATTTTGGCAGGAAAGGCATGGCAGGCCTCAGTAGGAAGCCTGTGTCACATCCTCACATCAGCAGAGAGGAAAGCAAGGAGTATGAAGAGAAAGAGAAAGACAGAAAGAGAGAGAGGAATGTTGAATGCCCCCCTAGCTTTATCCTTGTTATACAGTCCAGCCTCCCAACTCAACTAACATAATATAGAAAATCCCTCAAAGATATGACCAGCAATTTATTTCCATGCTGATCCTAAAGTCTGTCAAATTGAAAACCATCATACTAGGATACTTCCAGACTGGTTACATTTCTTATATCCAGGTCACCTCATGACATTAGAATAAGAAATCATTCATTTGCCTGTACTGGTAAATGGCAGGTCTTTATTTTCTGGAAAAGAACTCAAACCACCTTTTTACACACTTTTGCTTATAAACTTTCAAAAACTCCTATAAGTCTACTATGTGAAACCCACAATTCCTCAGCCATTTTTATTAAGTTTCTTTTATTATTTATTTTGTCCAACCCCACCTAAACCCCACATATCCCTCTGCCCCAGTCTATAAGACTTCCTCATTAAATTATGACTATATTTTGAACATTCATTCAAAAATTTGGTATGGGCCAAGCACTACGAAAAATTCTAGAGGAAAAAAATTTTTTTAATTTTTTTAAAATGCTAGAGAACACAGCAACAGATGTGGGCTCTCCCATAAAGTTCATGGACATGTTATAAGAAAAATGCACATAACACCTAACCTATCTCAAGATTATAGCTTAGTCTTACTCACCTTAAACATGTTAACACTTATTTTAGCCTACATTTGGGCAAAAATGGGTATCATAACATCTGTTTTATATTAAAATATGACTATCTTATGTAACTTATTGAACACTGAACTAAAAATGAATGATTGCATGAGCACTCACCATTAACTACACAGCTGAAAGCACGCCGGGATGAAGATGCCTGAAGCTTTGAACTAAAATTAATTGCTGAGTGATGGGGGATACTCTTGGCACAGGGTCATTTATTTCTAACAGAGAGCTGCAGCTCCCCACAGCTGACCATAATTCCAAAGATTTTCCTACTTCACATCACTAGCCAGGGAAAAGATCAAAATTCAAAATGTGGTTGGGCGTGGTGGCATACACCTTTAATCCCAGCACTCAGGAGGCAGAGGTAGGAGGATTGCTGTGAGTTCAAAGCCACTCTGAGACTACATAGTAAATTCCAGGTCAGCCTGAGCTAGAGTGAGACCCTACCTTGAAAAAAACAATTCAAACTGTGAAGTACATTTCTACTGAACATGTAGCCCTCTCATACCATCATAAATGAACTGCTGTCTTTGATTCTTTTTGTTTGTTTTTCTTGTGCTTCTGGGGATTGAATGCAGGGCCTTACCAGTAACAGAACACTGAGCTACATCCCTGTGGTAGTTTGAATGTAAAATGTCCCCCATAGCCACAAGTGTTTAAGTTTCCTACTTAGTCCCCAGTTATTGGAGACTTTGGGAGGTGGAGCCTTGGTGGACTAAGTGTGCTGTGGGGGGGCAGGCCTTAAGGTCCAGCCCACTGGATATTGAAAGCCAACTTGCTCAGGCTGCTCGCTCGCTCTCTCTCTCTCTCTCTCTCTCCCTCTGATGTATGGAGATGTCATGCCCTAGTTGGCTCCTCTGCCATGCTTTCTCCATCATGATTCAACTTCTCAAACCGTAAGCCTGAGATAAATTATTTCCTCCCATCAGCTGCTTCTAGTCTCCTGTTTTGTCCTTGCAATGAGAAGGTAGCTGCTACAGAAAAATTGGCATTGAAAAAAAGATAAAGAAAATTGGCCTTGAGAAGTGAACTGTTGCTCTAATGTATCTCACCATGTGGTTTTTGTTCTTTTGGAACTTGTTTGTGGGAGGAATATGAAAGGATTTGGAACTTGGGACTAGAGAACCCTTACAGTGCAGTAAGCAGAGCTTGATAAGCCATTCTGGTGGGAGTTTAAAAGATCAAAATGCAGAGAGAAATGTAGAGTGTGAAGACTTGGCTTATGAAGAGGTTTCAAAGAGGGAAGAAAGGATTCTGTCAGAACTGGACTGTTGACAGAAAGGCTGACTGCATTCTGCCCATGTTCTGAGAACTTGAGCAAAATTGAATTTCAAAGTAATGGATTCCATGGAAGAAGATATAGGTCAAATATCAGAAAAATACAAAGTTGAAACAGAAAGAGATGTAAGCAAGTTTAATGTCACGGGCACAGAGACTGATTTTAGGCCACTAAAGCTACATTTGTTAAAAAGATTATCACCATTAAAGATGGGCAACTTTATACATTAGGCAATGGGAAATATGCCCTGAGAGTGAAACCTAAGCCATGCAAGCTAATAAGAATGCAAATTTTTCTGAATGGAGTTGGCCTGAAGGAATAGTCTGTGCCTCAAAGTCAGACTTTATTCTCTCCTGGATTTATAATTTTGGCTATATAGTCCACCTGGCACTGGTTTTGGAAACATGAGAAATTCAGGAAATAGGTCATGAAGTGTACATGGTTTCAGGAGTTGCTGAATGCAGCAATATGAAGCAGGGTTGTATGGAACTGTGAAGATGAGGCATGAGTTGCAATGCAGACCCCAGGATTTTGGAAATGCCAGGACTGTGGCATGGCTGCCAAGAAAAGCTGCTCGCTCTGGCCCTGGTGGATCTACCTGGAAAACAAGCAGCACAATGGAGAAAGCTGGGGAGCTGCTGATGCCTTTTGGAGTCCAGAGGGCTAGCTGCTAGACATGGAGCTACAGGATTTGATATTTGCTCTGCTGGATTTTGATCTTGCATTCATCCAATCCTACGACTTCTTTTTGTAATGGGAATATTTATTCTGTGCCATTCATCATGTGTTGCTATCTTGTAACTTGTGTTTTGATTGTACAGGGCTCATAATTAAGAAACTTGAGGCTCAAATGAGACTTTACATTTTGGACTTTTGAATGGTATTGGGATTGATAAAGACTGAGGACTTTTAATGTTGGACCAAGTCCATTTTGCATCATGAGATGGTCATGAGTTTATGGAGGCCAGGGGTGGAATGTAGTGTTCTAAATATAAAGTGTTCCCCATAGCCTCAAGTGTTTACAATTAAGCTTCCTACTTAGTCCCCAGCTAATGGAGATTTTTGGGAGATGTATTGCTGGAGACTGGCCTTAAGGTCCAGCCCACAATATGTTGAGAGCCAGCTCAGGCATGAGCCACCATGCCTGGCTTAAAAGCATTTTGAATATGTTATTTTTCAATTTGCAATGAGTTTATCAGAATATGGCCCCCTTGGAAGTCAAGAAGCATACATTTTATATTTATGAATTTTCATGTGCCTACTAATATTACTTAAAATAGTGGAGGCTGGGAAAATGGTTCAGCACTTAAAATGCTTGCTTGCAAGCCTGCGAGATGCAAAGTGGTGCATGTATCTATAATCTGTGCCTATGGCAATGAGAGGTAGAATCAGGAGAAGCCAGAAGCTCTCTGGCCAGCCAGCCTGGTGCACTAACAGCAACACAACAAGGCAGATTTTGTCTCAAGCAAAGTGGAAGAAGGCAAACACCCAAGATTGTCCTCAAACACACACACACACACACACACACACACATAAAAGGAAGGAAGGAATGTTGTAGGAAAATAAATGTTATCCCCTTTCAGATGGTCAGGGGCCCACAGGTCCTTTCTTTTTTTCTTTATTTCTCTTCTTTGCTTTTTGTTTTGTTTTTTTGAGGTAGGGTCTCCCTCTAACCCAGGCTAACCTGGAATACACTATGTAGTCTCAGACTAGCCTCAAACTCATAGCAATCCTCCTAAATCTGCCTTCCAAGAGCTGGGATTAAAGGCATACATCACCACAGAAACCTGGCAGAGAGAGAGAGAAAGTGCACCAGGGCTTCTAGGTGCTGCAAATGAACTCCAGACACATGTGCCACTTTGTACATCTGACTTTACATCATGGGTACTGAGGAACTGAACTCAGTGTTAGGCTTTGTAGCCACGTGCCTTAACCACTGAGCTATCTCTCCAGCACCCACAGGTCCTTTCTTGAAGCTAACAAAGATTTGGAAGCTTCAGAAATGAAGACAGACTCAGAAGTACAGTGAAAGCAGAAGTGACAAACTCTCCAAGGCCAGGGCATGGTGGCACATGCCTTTAATCCTTGCACTAGGGAGGCAGAAGTTGGAGAATCAATGTGAGTTCAAGGCCAGTCTGGACTGAAGCAAAACCCTACCTCAAAAAGAAGAGGAGAGGAAAGGAGAAAGGAAGGAAAGGGAAGGGAAGGGAAAAGAAAAAAGAAAAGAAAGGAAAAGAAAGAAAAGAAAAGAAAAGAAAGAAAAGAAAAAGCTCTCTCCAGGAAAGCAGGGGTCCCAGAGCTGGGATCTATTTGAATGGGCTCCAGGACTGGGTTTGGTCTCCCTCTTCCCCCTCCTGCCATGTTAACGAAGGATTAGGGTTTAGCTCACCCCATTAGCTGCTCCCCACCACAAGACATCTAGAACTGCTGACCTTTTAAACTTTTTTCCTTTCTCTCCTACTTAAAATGGAGTCACCAAGGACAGCAGAATGGTGACAGAGACTTATCCACATTCCTCAAGAAACCACCCAGCCATTATCCCTTCCTTGCCTAACAATAACCCCAGGTCATGGTTTCCTGCCCCCTTATCTCATAAGTCACCTGCTCACTGTTCTGACCTCACACTCTAGCTATTTGAAATGGCTAATGTAAAGAATAAAGGAGTTCTTTTCCCTTCCTCACTTTCCCCCAACTGAAGAGCCCTATAAAGCCCACTATCTGGAATCTCAGGTTGACTGTGCTCCGCTCTTGAGAGTCAGTCCTGGCAGCTCATGTTTTTCCCCAATAAAAGCTTTCATCTTTGCGTCAGAGTGGTTTGAGAGGTCTTGGTCACTCCTGAACCTTACAATGATGTTCTGGTTAATTGTATAAAAAGACTGTCTGCATTTTCTGAACCATTTCCTATTCTGCCCATCTAATTAAACTCATCTAACTCCCTTCAAGAAGGAAGGAAAGGAGGGAGGGAAGAAAAGAGGGAAGGAGGGAGAAAGGGAAGAGAAAAAGAGAGAAAGAGAGGAAGAAAGAACAAAAGAAAGAAGAAAGAAAGCCGGGTGTGGTGGCACATGCCTAGGAGGATCACTATGAGTTCAAGGCTACCGTGAGACTACATAGTGAATTCCAGGTCAGCTTGGGCTAGAGTGAGACCCTACCGTGAAACATACCCCCCCCAAAAAAAAAAGAAAAGAAAGAAAGAAAGAAAGAAAGAAAGAAAGAAAGAAAGAGAAGCGGCAGGTCTTGGTTGCTAGAAGAGTTCCAAGGACTGGCCAAGTGGACAAGAGTCAAAGATAACGTAGACCTGAGAACTGTAACGATATGCACCTGAAGCATGTTTATGAGCTGCTGCTGGCTGTAGCCACCACCCACTGATGTTGGAATCTGAACTAACAAACACGATGTTGAAAGAAGTATTAACAGGGCCACTAGTGGCTAGAGTACAGACTGACTAGCTTCCAGCCTGCGCCTAGAGTCATAAGACTTTAGCTTTTAAAGCCTTCAGCAATAAAGCAGGAGCTCTGCAGGCTTGGAGCTGTAGCCCAGAGGGCTCAGGATTTCCAGCACTAGAAGCGCTTCTTGCTACCCATTCCTATCCTGGTATTGCAAAAGGGTTCCAGCCAGCTAATTGGCAACACTTTGGCCTGAAACTGCCTCTTTACTTTTCAGACATTCTCATGTATTAAAAACTACTTTCACCAGACATTGTGTTGCATGTCTTTAATCCCAGCACTAGGAAGACAGAGGAAAGATGATCGCTGCAAATCCAAGGCCAGCCTGGAACTACAGAGTGACTTCCAGGGTCAGCCTGGGCTACAGCGAGACCCTACCTTGAAAACAATTACTTTCCACCCACATAATAGTGAGGGAGAAATTGGAGAAAAATTATTTTTTGTTTGTTTTGTTTTGTTTTCTGGAACACACTCTGTAGTCTCACGCTAACCTCAAACTCATGGCAATCCTCCCAAGAGCTTCCTGAGAGCTGGGATTAAAGGGATGTGGCACCACATTTGAGGAGAAAGATAGCATTTTATACTCAGACAAGGACAAAGGCCACCTTTCCTGCCCTGGCAGAAGTAGAACCGAATCTGATCCAGTCTCATCCAAGATGGATCACTGGCAGCAGCTTCCTGCTGCTTCCTCAGCCCTGAGTGAGCCTCTTGTGTCCACCAGCCAATCAGGTCTCTTCCTCACATGCCTGAGCCTGATGACAAAGGTCATCCCAGTTAGATTTTTGATCCATATAAAAGAGCCTAGAAACTGGGCATGGTGGTACACGCCTTTAATCCCAGCACTCGAGAGGCAGAGGTAGGAGAACTGCCACCATGAGTTCGAGGCCACCCTGAGACTACAGAGTGAGCAAGATTCTACCTCGAAAAACAACAACAACAACAAAAAACACCCTAACAAGTGTGCAAGTGCAAGTGTGTTGTAGTCACTCTTTTCTTCTTCCCCTCAGCCCTGTCCGTACTGTAGATCTGCCTGAACACAGTGTGTAAGGAAGGAGGAGGGTGCTTCCTCTGCCCGGGTATTTTCCTGCCTGCTTCCTACACATACTTAGTTTTCAGCACTTTCACTTTGTTACACACATGATCTCTTTTTAGGCTCTGAGCCCTTTACTATCCAATCTCTCAGCCTTTTCTGACCCCCTAGGTGAAGGTGAATGGACTGCACTCTCCTGCTTTGCTTGTGTGTGTGTGCGTGTGCACGCTTGTGCACGTGTGGGCATGCACCTTCTCCAGAGGCTTCTTCAAGGAGATTTCCTTATGTGAAGGAGAGTCTCTCTTCTATCTTTCCAGCCAGGAAGGAAGGAGAATTCCCTTCTGGCTTTGGTCTTTCAGCTTGCCCTCCCAGCCCTGGATCCTAACTCTCCCTAACATAGTAAACCTCATAATTGATAACTTAACCCTTCTTGGAGTCCATTTGTTTCAAATCTGCTAAAAATTGGATAAGGGGGCTGGAGAGATGGCTTAGCAGTTAAGGCACTTGCCTGCTAAGGACCCAGGTTCAATTCCCCAGGACCCACGTAAGACAGATGCACAAGGGGGTGCAAGCATCTGGAGTTCGTTTGCAGTGGCTGGAGGACTTGGAGCACCCATTCTTTCTTTCTTTATCTGCATGAGTGCGTGCATGTTAAATTAAATAATTAAAAATTGGATGAGGACTCAAGAGTTAGGGCCCACAGGTCTGGGATCTCCTACATATTTATGGAATTTACTCCCTCCCTTGACCCAAAATCCTGCATGAACCGGAGGGAGAAATGACTGAAATAGAAGAGAGACTAGTTGGAAAGAAGGGATTTAGTGGATGAGGGCTTCTAGAGGAAGAAAAGTTTGGGTGGTGGGAAGTGATTATGATTATGGTATATTGTCTATTTTTATAGAGTTTGTCAATAAAAAGTTAGGAAAAATGCTTTCCAAATATGTACTAATAACTTACACCTCTACCCAGAACATTTGCTATCATTAAAAATTATCTTGTGGTTATGTAGTATAATTTCTCTAAGCATCTCTCTCTAAATGTCCAT
This sequence comes from Dipus sagitta, assembly GCA_036346955.1. Classification (NCBI taxonomy): domain Eukaryota; kingdom Metazoa; phylum Chordata; class Mammalia; order Rodentia; family Dipodidae; genus Dipus; species Dipus sagitta. Next base: position 168,528,048 of record CM070772.1, on the reverse strand, counting down.
GCTTTAATCTAAATCATGCTCTCTCCCTTATCTTAATAAACTCAGTAACTTTGCTTTAAAAAAAAAATTATCTTGTGGAGCCAGGCATGGTGGCGCATGCCTTTAATCCCAGCACTGGGAGGCAGAGGTAGGAGGATCATCATGAGTTCAAGGCCAACCAAGTCAGGCTGGGCTACAGTGAAACTCTACCTCAAAAAACAAAAACAAACAAACAAAAATTATCTTGTTGGTACTAGAGAGATGGCTCAACTGTTACAGCACCTGCCTGAAAAACCTAAGGACCTGGGTTTGATGCCCCCATTCCCACGTAAGGATCGATGTACAGGGTGCACATGTGTCTGGAATTCGTTTGCAGTGGATAGAAGCCCTGATGCACCCAGTCTCTCTCTTTCTCTCTCTCTCTCTCTCTCTCTCTCTCTCTCTCTCAAATAAATTTATTTACTAAATAAAAATGTTTAAAAAACAGCACTTCTTGATCTGTCATTAAAAATTATATTTTTTCTTAATAAAATTAAACATGGGCTGGAAAGATAGCTCAGCAGCTAAGGCACTTGCTTGCAAAGCTTGCCAGCCTGGGTTTGATTCTCCAATACCCATTTAAAACCAGATGCACAAAGTAGTATGCATCTGTAGTGTCTTTGCAGCAGCAAGAGGCCCTGGTGGGCCGATCACACACTCTAAAATAAAAATATATTTAAATGAAAAATTATATTTTTTCTTAAACATGTTAGGCAAAAATGGTATATCCCATGTTTTGTTCACACAGACAGCAATTTAATTTTATATAAATTATAACAGGTTATATTCTTTTATCCCCTCACTCCAGCTCCTGTTGCCCTGGAGGTCCTCCTTAGTGGGGTTATGGTAGCCACTGTGGGGTCATGAATGCCTCAATCCTTGACACACACCAATTTTTAAAGCAACCCTTTGCATTTTCTCTATTAAAGCATTTACAGGCGGAAGCAAGTTTTGTTCTTTTAATGCGCCTCAATGCTTAGAATGATGCTTGTTAGGAAGACGACTCACATAGTTTTGAATACATAAAACGTTAAGCCGGGCGTGGTGGCGCACGCCTTTAATCCCAGCACTCGGGAGGCAGAGGTAGGAGGATCGCCGTGAGTTCGAGGCCACCCTGAGACTCCATGGTGAATTCCAGGTCAGCCTGGGCTAGAGTGAGACCCTACCTTGAAAAACCAAAAAAATAAAAAATAAAATAAATAAATAAATAAATAAATAAAACGTAGGAAACCTGGGGCTGGAGAGGTGACTTAGCAGCTAAGGTGCTTGCCTGTGAAGCCAAAGGACCCAGGTTGGATTCCCCAGGACCCACGTAAGCCAGATGCACAAAGGGGAGCATGTGTTTGGAGTTTGTTTGCAGTGGCTAGAGGCCCTGGCATGCCCATTCTACCTCTGTCTCCTGTCTCTCTCTGCTTGCAAATTAAGGAAAGAAAGAAAGAAAGAAAGAAAGAAAGAAAGGAGGAGGGAGGGAGGGAGGGAGGGAGGGAGGGAGGGAGGGAGGGAGGGAGGGAGGGAAAGGAGGAAGGAAGAAGGAAACCTAAATAAACCACTACAAACTTGCACTTTTATTTTCAACTTTAAAAATTTTTATTTTCATTTATTTATTAGTGTGAGAGAGAGAGAGAGAGAAAGAGGGGGGGGAGAGAGAGAGAGAATGGGCACACCAGGGCTTCTAGCCACTGCAAAAGAACTCCAGGTGCATGTGCCACCATGTGCCTCGGCCTTATGTGGGACCTGGAGACTCAAACCTGGGTCCTTAGGCTTGACAGGCATGTGTCTTAACCGCTAAGCCATCTCTCCATCCCTATTTTCAATTTTTTACCATGTAGAGCAGACTGAGGTAACAGATCTGAGAAGGATGAGCCATGAACATTATTATATTATTATATTTATAGACAGGGAATTCTGTTTCCTTGAAGAGAGGAACTACATTGGTCCTCCAGTGCACCAGAGGGCGAAGCATCAGAACGTGAAGAAGCAAGGCGCTAGCTGCTAGGTGGACTTGCACATTTCTCTACTGGTGAGGTTCCCCGTTACGCCCTCGCCCAGAACGCAGCAAGGCGACTACAGGTCCCAGGTTGCTATGCGGCTAGAGGCCTCGTTCTCCCTCCCACCAGCGCGAATGGCCGCTTCCGGTTGGTGGAAAGCGTGCTGTGGGATTGTTTCTTATTGCCAGCGAATGGGTGCCAGAACGTTCTCCAAAATCCTGCTTTCTTAAGGCGGTAAAAATGGAAACAATTGGAAATGGGCGGTGGGAGAAGGAGCAACTCTGAAACCAGGTAATGAAGCGTGACTGTGTGAAGAGGCCCAACTTTGCGAGACTGGGATGGAGGCTGCCCTGGACGTGCCGTCCGTGACAAACTGGAAACTACATTTCCCAGCATCCCCGTGGTACCAGAACTACTTTACCCGAAAGCCTCAGCGAGGTTGAGCCCGTCTTCCGCAACCTCCGGTCTCCCACTCTCGGAGAACATGAGGGGCCGCTGGCTGTGGCGGCTCGTGCGCCCCTCTGGTAGCGGGGGCAGCTGGGTTTCAGCTCCCCGCGGGCGTTTCTCGATGGCCCCGCGGAGAGGTGAGCCGAGGCCGCGTGCCACCGACGTCCGAGAGCGGGTGGGTCGCGCGTGCTCCAGGCCAGGGTGCCACACCCCCAGCGGCCGTGGCGGGCCTGGCCTGCCGCGGGGAACTTGGGCCCGGGAGACGAGAACTGGGTGGAGGACACCTTCCTCTTCTGAAAGCCTTTGTCGTCAACCTGGGCTTCACAACTGAGTTTTGTTTCTGTCACCCACGGGAGTTCAGCGATTTCCTACCCTCGTGTTGGAGTGGCTGGTTCGGATTTAGAATGTACATAGCTGCCAGCCGGGAGCCCAGGTTTTTGGTAGACTATTACATTTCAGGCCCCATGGGTTTTTCTTGCTGTAATTCTCAGTCCCTTACAATCGCATAAGTAGAGTTTGTTTGTTTGTTTGTTTGTTTTTAAGTACGCTGAAAACTACAAGATTCCAACCACTTGTAACAACCTCTGTTAGAGTGGCTTTCAGCACATAAAAGTTTATTCTGAGAACATTGCCAGAGAACTTTTTTTTGTGTTTTCTATTTTTACACTTTTCAGGTGGTCCCCAAAGTAGACACTTCGTACCCACCTTAGCATTCTCTTTTCCTTCTGAATCTTTGGTGTCAGATAACGGAGCCATTCAGTATCCAAACACTTCTTCCACTAATGCACTATTTGTGTTGTTTTGCCTGTTCACACCACTGACCTGCAGCTAAGACTGCCTTTGTTCTACAAAATTGCTGTTTACCTGCCAGGATCATTTGCAAATTCTTTTGTTTATGTATTTGGGAGGTTAGTATAAATACACATGTGATAAGTGATTTACACATGTCAAAGGGGTAGCATTTTTTGAACCCTAGGAAATCATAAAAATCTCAGCTTAGCTGTGTACTTTTACAAATACACTTTAAATACTGAAAATGAAAACATTTGTAGAGAATAAACTTTTAAAAATATTTTTTATTTTTATTTATTTATTAGGGACAGAGAAAGGGAGAGAGAGAGAGAGAATGGGCACACCAGGGCTTCCAGCCACTGCAAAGGAACTCCAGACACATGCGCCACCATGTGCATCTGGCTTACGTGCGACCTGGAGAATCGGTCCTTAGGCTTGACAGGCATGCGCCTTGACCACTAAGCCGTCTCTCCAGCCCGAGAATAAACTTTTAAGTACCTACAAATCATTATTGGGAAACATACCACCCCAAGTAAATGTTAATATTTCAATATAATTGCTTATTCCACTCAGATATTCCTGGAGGAACCTTTACAACTGATATATAATTCATATTGCTATTTTCTGCTTACTGTGGACAAGTAGTTTATATTTGGCCTAATATCAACAACCTGAAAATTTTGATCCCTATATCATGGAAGAATCTTATTTATCTAGTCCTTTTTATTTAAATAAATGAGCAAAGGCATAGGAAGATGTGATTTGTATGCATTTTATGCTCAGTCAGTGCCGTATTCCTTGTTCATTACTACTTCCCAAACTAAGCAGTGCATCAAAACCACTAGAGAGTACAGTCTGCCCAGCCTTATGCTAGAAGTGCTTAATTAATCTGCATGGGTGGAGCCCAGAGACCTCTGGGGTTATTCAATTTGCCTTTGTAATGCCTGTTCTGAACTCCTGCTGAAGAAGAATCAGTTATGTCACTCAGGTTCAGTTCTAAAAAGTAGCAGAGAATCAATATAAAACTTGGATTGCAAACTGGGTGTGGAAGCGCGTTCCTTTAATCCCAGCACTTGGGAAGCAGAGGTAGGAGGATCACCATGAGTTTGAGGCCACCCTGAGACTACATAGTGAATTCCAGATCAGCCTGGGGCTAGAGCAGAACCCTACCTGGGGGTGGATGGGAGGGACTTGTAATGCAGATTTAATGAGGTAAAAGTAAAAGATCCGGTCTTTTTCAGCAGAGAGGGGCTTTGTGCAAGGGAGGCCAAGTTACAATGTGATAAGTGATTTACTAAGTTTTGTAAGCTGTCAAATCTTTAAACTTTGAATTTTTCTCACTGTAAACATGCACACGAGACGGTTCTGAAAAAATCAAAATGAGGAAGATTTCAGGTTATATACAGATCAGTTTCCACCATCAGATGGAAACACTGATTCTGACCATCTCATCTCAAACTAATAATACACTTGTAAAACCTACTCTTGAGTACTTATGAATCCCACTGTTCATGACACAATTGGGACAATGATCATGACATCCTATTATGAATATCCAAAGGCTCTTAGTTCCTTTTTTGCCTCTAAAAAGAAATGAACCCTCCTCTCAAAGTCCTACTGCCAAAAAGTATAAGCACCTCCCTGAGAGGACTGTTGATTAAGCGAAATCAATGTAAAAGATAAATGTTCCTTCATTATTCTCAGTCCTGTCATAAACAGAACTCAACATACAAAATAGCTGAGTCTTCCTCCATGCTTTGGCTCATTCTGTTCATCTATCTGGTTAGCTTCTCTAAGGTTTAATATAGTTGTAGTATTATTTCCAAATAGCCAATTTTGAGCCTTTATTCTCAAAAAGGACCAAACATTATTCCTGTGTATTTCCATAGGGACATATCTTGAAATCACTTTAAAAAAACCACAACCTTAAAAGCCCAGTGCAGTAGTGCATACCTTACCGTCCAGGTTACTAGGTAGGCAAAGATAGTGGGATCATGTGAACCCAGGAGTCTGAGGCCAGCATGGGCAACAACCAAGCTGTTCCAAAAATACCATTGTGTGCAAATGCCAAGCACAGTACCTTGCAGACTGCAAATACCTTTGGAACACCTGGAATTGTGTTGTGCACTGGGAGTTCAGTGGTAATCAAGAATACAACAGAGGGGCTGCAACGATGGCTTAGCAGTTAAGGCACTTGTCTGCGAAGCCAACGGACCCAGGTCCAATTCCCCAGTACCCACATAAGCCAGATGCACATGGTGGCACATGTGTTTGGAGTTTGCTTCCAGTGGCTAGAGGTTCTGGCATGCTCATTCTCCCCTCCCCCCCAAAAATAATTTTTTAAAAAGAACAAAGGGAGCCGGGAGTGATGGTGCACACCTTTAATTCCAGCACCCGGGAGGCAGAGGTAGGAGGATTGTGAGTTCGAGGCCACCGTGAGACTACCTAGTGAATTCCAGGTCAGCCTGAGCTAGACTGAGACCCTACCTCGAAAAACCAAAATAAATAAATAAAAAGAATAAAGGTGATATAATGGAGGGTGGATTTGTGAGGATGGAAATGGGGGTGGGAATTACAGTTTATTATCATTATGGAAGCTGTCAATTAAAAAAAAAAAAGAACAGGGCTTGGGAAATGGCTTAGCGGCTAAGGCACTTGCCTGAGAAGCCTAAGGACCCCAGTTCGATTCCCCAGGACCCACGTAAACCAGATGCACAAAGGGACACATGCATCTGGAGGTTGTTTGCAGTGGCTAGAGGCCCTGGCATGCCCATTCTCTCTATCTGCTTCTTTCTCTCTCTCTCAAATAAATAAAATCAAAAAAAGAACAGATGTGGCCTCTACTCTCAGTAGATTTTATGGTTAAGTTTAGGAGTTAGCAATCTTTCTATACAGAGCCAAATAGTAAATATATGGAGCTTTGTGGGCCATATTATGGTCAGTTACAACCTCTGTGTTGTGGCATGAAAACAGCCATAGATAGGGGCTGGAGAGATGGCTTAGTGGTTAAGGCACTTGCCTGCAAAGCCTCAGGACCCAGGTTCAATTCCCTAGTACTCACAAGGTGGTGCATTTGGAATTCATTTGCAGTGGCTGGAGGCCCTGACATACCCATTCTCTAATTGTCCCCCCCCCCCAAATAAATAATAATTTTAAGAAAAGAAAATAGCCATAGATAATTCATAAATCAATGAGCTATCTACTGGGTAGTAATAAAAGCCTGAGGGTAATTGATGCCTGGTCTAGTGCGGATGTTAAAAATCCATAGTTGTTGGTGGGCATGTTAGCCCACACCTGTAAGCCCAGCACTCAGAGGCACAGGCAGGAGGACCGCCATGAGTTTGAGTCCAGCGTGGGACTACAGAGTAAGTTTCATGTCAGCCTCAACTACAGTGAGAACGTACCTTGGGGGGAAAAAATTACACTTGAAAGCTAGGCCTGGTGGTACAGGCCTGTAATTCCAGCTACTTAGGATACTAAGGCAGGAGGGTTACAAATTCAAAGATTACCTGACTACAGTGAATTTAAGGCCACCCTGGGAAAATAAGTGAGACTCTACCTCAATAATAAAAAGTAAAAAAATGGATGGGAATATAGCTTAGTAGAACACTTGCATAAATGTATAAATTGTTAATGTTGCAAAAGAATATTACACAGTACTTTAAAAGATCATAAAGACAGACTTGACCCTAAGTGATCTGTGCACACTTTCAATCAGAAAAAACATTCAGGCAGAGCTCTAAAGAAAAATATGACTAGGCACAGGGGAGGCCTTTCTTAACAGAGGCCCTGTGAAATCACTGAAGAGCATAGGGTCCATGCTCACCATGTTAATACATGTCATCTTATACTTTTAGGGCAACTTTTAAAACATTTTTGAATGCTGAATGTTTGCTATATGAAGAATAATATTAGCCGGGTGTGGTGGCGCACGCCTTTAATCCAAGCACTCAGGAGGCAGAGGTAGGAGGATCGCCATGAGTTCGAGGCCACCCTGAGACTCCAGAGTGAATTCCAGGTCAGCCTGGGCTAGAGTGAGACCCTACCTATGCCTCTAATAATAATATTAGAAACTTTTTAGATAAAAATGACAGAGAAGTCAGTTAATTTGGACAAGATTACAGCACTCCTAATTAGGAAGCTGGCACTATATTTACATAGATGGGAAAAGCTTAGAAGCCAAAGTCACTGTCAGTTATTACAAGAATAAAGTAACATGGTCTTCTCGTTTCAGATTTCTTAACCACCACAACTAAGGAAGGATACGATAGGAGACCAGTGGACATAACTCCTTTAGAACAAAGGAAATTAACATTTGATACTCATGCATTGGTTCAGGACTTGGAAACACATGGTGAGAAACATGAGCACTTTCAAGAAGAAAACCTAAGCAATTTTACAGAAAAGTTGGCAAAGGTCATATAAACAAGTAGCATACAAAAAAAAAAAAAAAAATCACAAAAGGGCTAGAGAGATGGCTTAGTGGTTAAGGTATATACCTGCAAAACCTGAGGACCCAGGTTTGGTTCTCCAGGTCCCACGTAAGCCAGATGCATGTGACGGCGCATGTGTCTGGAGTTTGCAGTGGCTGGAAGCCCTGATGTGCCCATCCTTTCCTCTCTAGCTCTCTCTCTCTCCCCCTCTCTGTCTCAAATAAATAATCTTTTAAAAAAAAATCACACAAATATATGTAAAGATGCTAGATTTCATTACCAACTAATGTAAATTAAAATAATGCAATATGAGTTCATACCAATTATGTATGCAAAAAAGTAATATTCATTATTGCTGTAGATGTGGAAGTTATATCAGGAATTAAAATTACATAGGAGTACTTTTAGATTAATTTAGCACCGTCATGTTTTTAATTATAACTGTTTCTAAATATATTAAATATTGAAGAAAGCTTTCTATTCTGATAGTGATAAGCGTATTTTAAAACATATAAATACCTATTTGTTGCCTATAGGATTTGACAAAGCCCAAGCTGAAACAATTGTATCAGTATTAACTACCTTATCAAATGCCAGCCTGGATACTATCTATAAGGAGATGGTCACTCAAGCTCAACAGGTAATATGCTCATTTTTATCACTTCTAACAGTTTCATTGGACAGTCTTTCTTACAGAAGGAAGGAGAGGAAGGAATAAGGGGGAAAGAGAGGCTAGAGAGATGGCTTAGCAATTTAGGTGTTTGTCTGAGAAGCCTAAGGACCAAGGTGCAATTCCCCAGTACCCACATCAGCCAGATGCACAAGGTTGCACACATGTCTAACACATGTCTAGAGTTTGTTTGCAGAGGCTGGAGTCCCTAGCATGCCTATTCCCCACCCCCTCAATCTCTATGCTTGCAAATAAAGAAGAAATAAAATATATTTTTTAAAAGTTTGGCTGGGCGTGATGGCGCATGCCTTTAATCCCAGGCATAGGTAGGGGGCTCACAGTGAGTTTTAGGCCACCTTGAAACTACTTAGTGAATTCCAGGTCAGCCTGGGCTGGAGTGAGATCCTACCTCGAAAAACCAAAAAAAAAAAAAAAAAAAAAAAGGTCAGGGAAGGAGGATCTTTTAATAAAGTCAAAGTCTAAATCCTGAAGAGTTAGTCTAACAAGATTATGGTACTACTTTAATCTCAGTATTTAGGAGTCAGAGGTAGGAGCATCACTGTGAGTTAAGTATGAAGCCAGCTTGGGGATACAGAGTACGTTCTAGATCAGCCTGGGCTACAATGAGACCCTACCTCAAAAAAACAAAGCAGGGCTAGAAAGATGGCTTGGCAGTTAATGTGCTTGCCTGCAAAGCCAAAGGACCACAGTTTGATTTCCCAAGACCCACGAAAGCTAGATGCACAAAGTGACACATGCATCTGGAGTTTGTTTGCAGAGGCTGGAGGCCCTGGGGTGCCCATTCTTTCTCTCAATATAAATAAAAGTAAAATATATTTTTAAAAAATGTAGAACACACAGAGAGAGATTATAGTACTACAAAAAATAGAATTTTGTTATCTACTGTGTAAAATAAGCATATTATTTCAATTCTAGGATGGTGAAACACTTTTTTCCCTTGGAAAACTTCACTGCATAAGAGCTAACCTTTCTGTATGTTTCTGCTGGTCTTATGTGTGTCCTGGTTAACTTTCAGACTTTGAAAGCTAGAGAGGACTAACATGGCTGGAAAGATGTCATAAACATCCTGGCTAAGATGCTTTATTTGACTGGATAATTGTTTGTTTGTTTGCTTTTTAGGTAGGGTCTTACTCTAGCTCAGGCTGACCTGGAACTCACTATATGTAGTCCCAGGCTGGCCTTGAACTCACAATGATTCTACCACCTCTGCCTCCCGAGTGCTGGGATTAAAGGCATGTGCCACCACAACTGGCTGATAATAGTATTTTGTTGTTGTTTTGTGGGTTTTGATTTTTGTTTTTTTTTTTCCCCAAGGCAGGGTCTCACTCTAGCTCAGGCTAACCTGGAATTCACTATATAGTCTCAGGATGGCCTCGAACTCATGGCGATCCTCCTACCTCTGCCTCCAAGTAGTGCGATTAAAGGCGTGTGCCACCATGCCGGGCTGGATAATAGTCTTAGTTAGGAATTCTTACTAAGAGCACAGGGCTGGGTACTTTCATACAATAATCTCTCTAACAACACTAAAAAAGCAGGCATAGTTCAATTTTACTCTAACATAGGCCCAGTAAAGTTGAATACTTTGTAAGACTTCATATTATAGAAATATGGACAGAAAGCAATAAAATACCATGTAAGAAAAATTAGGATTTCTTATGTAAAATTAGAACCTGCTCTATGAAATTTTATTGCTTTAAGAGTCATGGTGCTGGGTGTGGTGGCGCATGCCTTTAATCCCAGCACTCAGGAGGCAGAGGTAGGAGGACTGCTGTGAGTTCGAGGTCACCTTGAGACTGCATAGTGAATTCCAGGTCAGCCTAGACTAGAGTGAGACCCTACCTCAAAAAACAAACAAACAAAAAAAGCTTCATGGAAGATCAAAAGTACTTAAAGATTTTTACCATAATCCCTAATTAGACAAGAAATGAAACATTCCTCCCCCACATTTAACTTACATTTTAATTTTTACTATTTTAATTTGTATCATTTTAATTTATTCAGGATCATAGCAGGCTAGTAAATTCATTAAAAACCAAACAATTAATTCTCCTAAAGCTCTATGGAGCTACCAATATTTTCAATAAAATACTTGCTCTTAAAGTCTGTCTCTTATAAAGCAGTGAGGAATCTTCATGCCAGAACCATAGAGCTACACACATACAAAGCAGGAACCTTACTATTGAACTGTTGGCTTTTTAAATGACTGGTTTGTGAAGTTAAAAATCCTGTTCCAGGGCTGGAGAGGTGGCTTAGCGGTTAAAGCATTTGCCTGCTATGCCGAAGGACCGAGGTTCAACTCCCCAGGACCCACATAAGCCAGATGCACAAGGGGGTGTACACATCTGGAGTTCTGTTGCTGTGGTTGGAGGCCCTGGCACATCCATTCTCTCTCTCTCTCTCTGCCTATTTCTGTCTTTCATATAAATAAATAAAAATAAAATATTAAAAATCCTGTTCCAACCTTGAGCCTAACCCTATTGCTGACTCCACATCTAGGACAGAATAAGGCACAAGGATATCTTGAAGGATGGAGGTAAGGCTCATCTTGAGGCAATCAGGCAACAAACTGCTTCCTAGATTGCTTCAGAAAGGCCATAAGACATCGCATGCAAAAGACATGCATTTTATAGGTTTGCCTGCTTAATAACAGATTATGCATGTAGTTTTTGAAGATATACCTGTACCATTTTATAGGCTTTTTGAATCACAATCTGTATTCTGAAGAATGTGGGTAATTATTTCTATGTTTTTTTTTTTGTTGTTGTTGTTTATTTTATTTATTTATTTGAGAGTGACAGACAGAGAAAGAGGCAGAGAGAGAGAGAATGGGCGCGCCAGGGCTTCCAGCCACTGCAAATGAATTCCAAACACGTGCGCCCCCTTGTGCATCTGGCTAACGTGGGTCCTGGGGACTTGAGCCTTGAACTGGGGTCCTTAGGCTTCACAGGCAAGCACTTAACCACTAAGCCATCTCTCCAGCCCTATTTCTACGTTCTACCAGAGAAGTTATATAACTCACAGAAAATGGCCAAGTTTAGGTTCAAATCCATACAGCCTAATTTAAGAACTCATACTTTGAACCTCTACTTTATGAAAATATGTGCATTTTACAACCTTTGAAGACTTGTTATCTTAGTCTCCAACTGGCAGTTTCCTGACTATGTGTGTCTGATGTTTCTATATCTGGTAACAAAAGTCCAGTCAGTTTGTTCAAGTCTTTCTCACTCGTATCAGTGGAGGACTACAACCCCATTAAGGTACCCCAGCTACAAGCTGTAACTTTAAAAATTCAACTAGTGATCCTGTTCTTGTTTGGGCTTTTGTTTTACTTATAAACAAGTATATAGGTCCTTTTCACAGTTACACACTGCTTTTTCTATTGGTAAAGAGAGATAAATGTAATCATTTATCTGACTCATTTTAAGAAATTTAGTAGTAGTGAATTTTCCTTGTAGAGCTGCCTTAAATATTTTCTTCAGAAATGTTCCTCTTGCTGGGTATGGTGGCTCACACTTTTAATCCCAGCACTCGGGAGGCAGAGGTAGGAGGATCACTGTGAGTTTGAGGCCACCCTGAGACTACATAGTTAATTCCAGGTCAGCCTGAGCCAGAGTGAGACCCTACCTCGAAACCCCCCCTCCCAAAAAAAAAAAGTTCCTCCTGCTAAGTGTGGTAGATGAACATCTGTAATCCCGGAACTTGGGAGGCTGTGGCAAAAAGATCAAGATATGTATAGAGAGAATTTTTATCAAAAAATATATATTTGGGGGGTGGAGAGATGTTTTAGCAGTTAAGGTGCTTGCCTGCTATGGAGGTTTGATTGGCGTATTCCCCATAAACTTAGGTGTTCTGAATGTTAGGTTCCCAGCTGATGGAGATTTGGGAATTAATGCCTCCTGGAGTGTTGCCAGTATTTGGCACACTCTCCTGTTGCTGTTGTCCACCTGATGTTGGCGAGGAGGTGATGTCCACCCTTTGCTTATGCCATCATTTTTCCCCTGCCTTCATGGAGCTTCCCCTCAAGTTTGTAAGCCAATATAAACTTTTTTCCTACAAGCTGCTGTTAGTTGGGTGTTTTCTGACAGCGATGTGAATCTGACTGCAACACCTGCAGAGTTTAACAACTCAAGTTTGATGCTGTAGTACCCACATAAACCCAGATGCAAAAAGTCACTCATGCATCTGGATTCTGTTCACAGTGGCCAGAGGCCCATTTTCTCTGTATCCAGGCATGGTGGCCCATGCCTTTAATCCCAGCACTCTGGAGGCAGAGAGGATCACCATGAGTTCATGGCCACCGAGACAAGTTAGTGAATTCCAGGTCAGCCTGGACTCCAGCAAGACCCTATCTCAAAGAAAAAAAAAAAAAAAATAGGGCTGGAGAGGTGGCTTAGTGGTTAAGCACTTGCCTGTGAAGCCTAAGGACCCCTGGTTCAAGGCTCGTTTCTCCAGGACCCATGTTAGCCAGATGCACAAGGAGGCACACACATCTGGAGTTTGTTTGCAGTGGCTGGAGGCCCTGGCACACCCATTCTCTCTCTGTCTCTCTCTGCCTCTTTCTGTCTCTCGCTCTCAAATAAATAAAAATAAACAAAAAAATTATATATACATATATACATAATTTTAAGTCCCTTCTGCGAAAAAGCAAATGCTTATAAATCTGTCATGTAGGGCCACCTTTTCTCTCATATATTTTCTATAGTGTCAAATACAGTAAAGGTACCAGGAAGCTCTAACAAAACTAATTATTTTGCACTGAAAAAAGGCAATTATTTTAGCCATATTATTGATTTTGTTACTATCTGATCTGTATTTTAAAAATATTTGTGTGCATGTGTGCACACACATGCAGCTCCAGGTCCCCTTACTGCTGCAAATGAACACCAGACACATGTGGGTGGCTTGGGAATTGAACCATGGCCAGCAGACCTTAGAAGCTAACATCTTTAAGTGTTGAGCCATTTTTCTCACCCCTGTCCTCTTACTTAACACCTCAGTATTTTCCAATGGTAGGAAATCCTCAAAATCTAAACACAAAAGGGTTATAAAACTGCTTCTAGATATTAAAATGTATATATAATTTATTAAGGAACTTTTAAGAGCTAAATAAGTGTTGTGTTGGGATTCTTTTCATTAAGAGACCTAAATATTTCTCTTTACTAGGAAATACATTTTTTTCTCCCTTGAACATCATTTTTACTTTGACATTTCAGATATGTAGGATTCCAATGTGTTTTTACTTAACCAGCCATTGTACCTAGCAGCATGCAAACAATCTAAAAATAAAGGGATTCCATTCCCTAGATCCCAGGTTTTGTGTTGTTTCTGTTTCCTAGAAAATAACAGTACAACAGCTAATGGCTCATTTGGATTCCATCAGAAAAGACATGGTCATACTAGAAAAAAGTGAATTTGCAAATCTGAGAGCAGAGAATGAGGTGAGCAAATTTTAAAATTACTGTTTAAAAAAAGAACTAATCTCACAAGTATACTACATAGTAAATAAACTACAAAGACCAAATAATACTATGTTGTTATTAAACAATTAGCAAGTTTTTAAATTAAAATATTCTATTTAACCTTACATAATCTTTATGTGTAATTTCTTGCATGATGAATAAAAGTTTTAATTTACATATGTAAAAGCCACATAAATAGGAAAGTCACTGAGCTCTGTATATTACATGAGACTTCTATTGTAGCTAACAATATCATATATTGTTCTTAAAGCTGAAGATAATGTACTGCTGTCCACTTTTTTTTTTTATCTTGTACTATCTTTGTCACTTAAGAGAAAAATACGTCTTTGAGGCAGAGTTAGGAAGATCACTGTGAGTTTGAGGCCAGCCCGGGACTATAGAATGAGTGTCAAGTCAGCCTAGGCCTGAGACCCTCCCTCAAAAAAAAAAAAAAAAGAAAGAAAGAAAGAAAGAGAAAGAAAAATGTTTCTGTAGTTAAATCAGAAACTTAAGTTACTTGCTAGCTTAAACATTTTTTGAGCTTTTTGTTTTTCTTTTGTAAATATTTTATTTATTTGAGAGAGAGGGAGACAGAAAGAGTGAGACACAGAGAGAGTAAGTGTGGGTACGCCAAGGCCTCCCACTACTGCAAATGAACTCCAGATACATGTGTCACTTTGTGCATCTGGCTTTAAGTGGGTACTGGAGAATCAAACTTTGTAAGCAAGTGTCATAAATGCTGAGCCATCTCCCCATTCCCCGAGGTTTTGTTTTATTTTGTTTTAAGCATGGTCTGTCTAAACCAGGCTAGCCTTGAACTCATAGTGAGTGAGTTCTCATGCTTCAGCTTTCCTGGCTTTTATTTTTTTTTTTTTCTTTGGTTTTTTGAGGTAGGGTCTCACTCTAGCCCAGGCTGACCTGGAATTCACTACATAGCCTCAGAGTGACCTTGAAATCACAGCAATCCTCCTACCTCGTCCTCCTGAGTGCTGGGACTAAAGGTGTGCACCACCACTCCCACCTTGTTTTTAAAATCTGAAAAAAAAATCATTCTTAAAGTAAAATTTAATACCAGTAGATAAATGCATTACCTAATGTATGTGCCTAAAATTATTTTATGAATAGTTTTTTGCCTTATCATTCCATACTAAAAATCTATAGATGTCCAAATATTACTAACTTAAGGTTTCAGACTTTTAAAGTAAATCATAATATGGACTTCGATGCTAATTACATGTGATTTCTCTTATACCTAGAAAATGAAAATTGAATTAGTCCAAGTTAAGCAACAGCTGGTGGTAAGTAAAACTTTGTACCACTTACTCATTTCAGTACAGTACTTATTGCACATTATTTTAAAAAGTATTTTTCATTTTCTTTAAAGCATGAAACCAGTCGAATCAGAGCAGATAATAAGCTGGACATCAACCTGGAAAGGAGCAGAGTCACAGATATGGTGCTGGGCTTTGAAGTGTGCTTTCTGGGTTCCTTACTCTTTTTTAACTCTTTAGCGATAACAGATGTGGTGTTGGGCTTCAAAGTGTGCTTTCTTTGTTACTCCTTTTTAACTCTGTAGTCTGGTTTTTTCTTTTTTCCTTTCCTTTTAACCTGCTGGCTACATATCCTTTAGTTTACAGATCAAGAAAAGCAGCTTATGGAAGCAAACACAGAATTTACCAGAAAGGTAAGGTAGTATGTAGAAGTTTCTCTTCCATATACTTCATGTGTCTTCTATAGCTGCTTTTGTGCTTATCAGCTTATAAGTTTGAACTTTAAATAGCTATCCCTATAGAATCCATGATTCCCTTACAGCTGTTAAGAGTTAACCAATGCTTTGGGAAAAGCTGCTCCCAAGTAGATAGTTGCACTTAAACTATGATTTTATTAAATAATTAAGCTTTCCACACGACATACATTTTTAAAACCTTTACATAGATAGGAGTCATTTTTTTAAAAGCATATTTAAATCTTAAATTTTTAAATATTCCAGTAAATGTATATTATATTTGTTTTTATTTTACTTATTTATTTTTAGTTTTTTTAGGTAGGGTCTCACTCTTGCCCAGGCAGACCTGGACTTCACTAGTAATCTCAGGATGGCCTCGAACTTTCAGAGATCCTCCAACCTCACCCTCCCAGGTGTTGGGATTAAAGGCATGCACCACCATTCCCAGCTAGTGTTCATTACTTAATACAAGAAAATTATGTGTTTATTATGTGCCAGGTACTATTTTGCATGCTTTACCTAGTATCGGTTATTTCATTTAACCTTCAGTTTGAACCTGTGGTTACTATTATTCCCATTTAACCAATGTGAAAAATGATCTTAAAGAAGTTAAAGTCACACAACTAGTAATTGGTGGACTTGAGATAAGAACACAGATTCTAAGCAAGACACTCAAGAGACTGAGGCAGGAGGACTGCCAAGGTTGAGGCCAGGCTGGGTTACTACATATAGTCCAGGACAGGACGGGCTACTGTGTGAAACCCTATCTCAAAAACCAAAAAGGGGGAACTGGAGAGATAGTTTAACAGTTAAGGTGCTTGCCTATGAAGTCTAAGCACCCAGGTTCGATTCCCCAGTACCCACGTAAGCCAGATGCACAAGGTGGCACATATGTCTAGAGTTTATATGCAGTGGCTAGAGGCCTCTCTGTCAAATAAATAAATAAAATACTATTTGAGAAAAAGTGGAGGACTGGAAAGGACAAGAGAGATAAAGATGATGGATCAGCAGTTAAAGGTGCTCGCTTACAAGGTGTGCCAGCCCAGGTTCTGGGGAAATAGCTTAGCAATTAAGGTGTTTGCCTGCAAAGCCTAAGGACCCTGGTCAATTCCTCAGGACTCAGGTAAGCCAGATGCACAAGGTGGCACATGTGTCTGGAGTTTGTTTGCAGTGGCCAGAGGCCCTAGAGTGCCCATTCTCTCTCTGTGAATGGAGGACTTTTTAGTTGGCAGCATCCCCTTCCCTGTTTTCTGTACGGCTGTGGTTTTGCTACACTTCTCCAATTAAGACTTTAATAATACACCATTAGCACATAATTGAAGATTTCTAATGTATACATGTTTTTGTCCATAACACATAGGGACAGAATTGAGTCCTCCGTTTTCACTCTTGTTTACAACAGGATACCCAAACAAAAAGTGTTATTTCGGAGACCAGTAATAAAATTGATACTGAGATTGCTTCCTTAAAGACACTGATGGAGTCAAACAAACTTGAGACAGTTCGTTATCTTGCAGGTAAGACTGTTTGTCAGAGAAAGGAATTGCTGGCAAGTAACTTTTGGTTCCCTTAGTTCCTGCTTTTCAAAAACAGGAGCTGTAATAAGATTCCTTTATTGCTCAGTCCCTTGTGCTTGTGAAGAAAGCTCCAGTTCCAAGATGATTACCAGGAAACTTTAAAAGTATTTCACAATGAAAATCTCCATTTTGTTGCTTATACTTTTCATAAGATTTGAGTGGAATTAGATCACTAAATAGTAGACATAGACTGTTAGAAACCACAGCAAACAGAGAAATGGGGTTGGAAAATAACCTTTTTACCTTAAGTCAACTGGCAGCACAGATTCCTAATCCAAAATTAGATTATTTGTGATATACTGAGCTCCCCAACTACAATCTAACCTAAAAATTATATGACCCCAGTGAAATAGGAAGACTTCACTAGTCAGGTATTGTCTTTTTCCTTTAAAAAATAAAAACAGGGCTGGAGAGATGGTTTAGCAATTAAGTGCTTGCCTGTGAAGCCTAAGGACCCCAGTTCGAGGCTCAATTCCCCAGGACACACATTAGCCAGATGCTGAAGGGGGCACACGCATCTGGAGTTCGTTTGCAGTGGCTGGAGGCCCTGGTGAGCCCATTTTCTCTCTCTCTCTCTGTCTCTTTCTCTCTCTCTCTACCTCTTTCTCTGTCACTCTCAAATAAATAAATAAAAATTTAAAAAATTAAAAATAAAATAAAAATAAATAAATAAAAACAGCCAGGTGTGGTGGCGCACACCTTTAATCCCAGCAATTGGGAGGCAGAGGTAGGTGGATCACCATGAGTTTGAGGCCATCCTAAGATTACATAGTGAATTCCAGGTCAGCCTGGGCTAGAGTGAGACCCTACCTCAGAAAAAATAAAATAAATAAATAAATAAATACAATATATTTTAGCTATAAATTTATATAATTCAAAAGTGGTAGAAAGAAAAGCCTTTGAAAGT
The DNA here is from genome assembly GCA_036346955.1 of Dipus sagitta. Taxonomy (NCBI): domain Eukaryota; kingdom Metazoa; phylum Chordata; class Mammalia; order Rodentia; family Dipodidae; genus Dipus; species Dipus sagitta. The sequence continues at coordinate 168,510,010 of CM070772.1, read as the reverse complement.
TTCTTTCCTTATATAATTACTATATACCTTTTCTACTATGTAACAATGTATGTACTTAGGCTGGGCATGATGGTTCATGCCTTTAATCCCAGCACTTGGAAGGCAGAGGTAGTAGTATCAATGTGAGTTCGAGGCCACCCTGAGACTACATAGTGAATTACAAGTCAGTCTGGGCTAGAGTGAGACTCTACCTTGAAAAACAAAACAAAACAAAACAAAAGTACATATACATAACATAATCCACTTGAATATGGCTCCACCTCATGTTAGTTATGTAACTTTGGGCTAACGCCCTCTTATGCAATGGGGATAATGCCAGTGTCTTCTGCCTTCACTTGTATGGAACAGCTCAGCACACTGCTTGATACATGCTAAATGGTAGAAGGATCAAATGGGAAATGTATAATTGCCCAAAGAAAGAAAGAGGAAACACTTTTCATGTATTTCTTTTCAGGTATATAATTTTCTGTGTGTTTAAAGAGGCTTAATCCCATTTTTTAAAATTGAAGAAATGATCTAATCATTAACCAAGTTTCAAAATGTATGGAATCAAATGGGATGATGTATATGGCTACTTTCTTTTATCTCTAGTCAAAGTCATTTTAAAGATGCTTTCTTATGCAAAAGAGTCCCTGAAAACCATCTCTCAAATTGAGCTTCTTTTTATTTTATTTGACAGAGAAAGAGGGGGAGAGAGAGAGAGAGAATGGGTGAGCCAGGGCCTCCAGCCAGCCACTGCAAATGAACTCCAGACGCGTGCACCCACTTGTGCATCTGGCTAACGTGGGTCCTGGGGAAATCAAACCTGGGTCCTTTGGCTTTGCAAACAAACACCTTAGCCGCTAAGCTATCCCTCCAGCCCCTCAAATTGAGCTTCTTGAAGCTGGGAGAATAGAAAGGTTTTGTCAGGCTGGAGATGGCTTAATGGTTGCCTCCAAAACCTAAGGACCCAGGTTCAGTTCCCCAGTACCCACGTAAGCCAGATGCACATGATGGCGCATGTTTTGCAGTGGCTACAGCTAACCCTGGTGCACCCATCCTCCCTCTTTCTCTAATAAATTTAAAAAATTAAAAAAAAAAAATAACCCAGGGGCCCAGGCCTGGGAGCCACAGTGGCTTCCACAGCGGTTTCAGCAGCACTCTCTGGGGGCCCCCTCCAGATGAATGTGCCACCTTGTGCATCTGGCTTTACGTGGGTACTAGGGAGAGCAAACCCAGGTCCCTAGGCTTTGCAGGCAAGTGCCTTAAATGCTGATCCATCTCTCCAGCCCTAATCAGGGATTTTTTAAACAGATCTCAATATATTACCCAACATGTCCCAGACATCTGGGCTCAGTCTCCCTAGTTGGGCACATGCTATCTGTGCTCAACAGAGAAATGATTAAAAATGTACTGAAGGGCTGAGTTAGCAGTTAAGGTGCCTACCTGTGAAGCCTAAGGACCCAGGTTTAATTCTCCAGGTCCCACGTAAGCACAAGGTGGCCCATTTGTCTGCATTTCATTTACAGTGGCTAGAGGCTCTGGCATGCCCATTCTCTCTCCCTCCCTGTCTCAAATAAAAGTAAATAAATAAATACATAAGTAAGATCTACTGAAAAGACAATCACAATTTTCCTGGCCTAGAGATACAGCTTAGCAGTAGAGTGCTTGCCTCACAGACCCAAAGACCTAGGTTTCATCCTAACACTAGAAAAAAAAATTCTTATATGAATGTATAGATACTTGTCTGTATTAACATTTAATGTTTTCCTAGTTATATTTATGCTGATTTAGTATAACTGTATAAGAAACACAAGTATTTATTGTCATGAGATATGAAATCAGCTTATAATTAAAGTAGTCATTAACAATGCTGATGTTAATAACTATAAATACTACATACATTCTGACATGTCACCTCCATTTTTCCATTATTTCCATTCTTACTCTGCCTTAAAAGATAGGAAGCTTTTAAGAGGGATTGACCTAAATCCTTCCTTTAGGAATACATTTTACTTTTCATTTTCTTTTTTTATATAGTTGTCTTTCTTTATAAACAGAGAAAGTACAAATGAGTGTGCCAGGACCTGCAAACACATACCAGATGCATGCATCACTTTTTATATCTGCCTTTATGTGGATATTGGGAAATCAGACCCAGGCCACCAGGCTTTGCAAGCAAGTGCCTTTAACTGCCACCTCTCCAGTCTCAGTTTAATTTTCTAGGGAATGAAACTGCATAGGCTATGAATTTGATTTCCTTTGGCTTTTATTATTTAAAAATAACGTGCTAATATTTTCAAATGATTACAAATATGTAACCTGGAACATTTTGTTTCGTTTTCTCACAGCCTCAGTGTTCACTTGCTTGGCAATAGCTTTGGGGTTCTACAGATTCTGGAAGTAAGACTAACACTCCCTCCCTCTGCTGCCACTACTGACTTCTGAGAACCTAAGTGAGGACAGACTTTCTTGAATATTGTCAGCTGCAGCAAAAGCTTACTCCAAAGTTATGCACTGAAGAGAAGTGTTTTTGGTATTTATTTTGTATGCCTTTATTATGTTGAGAAGCTGTTATACAAAACCTGACTTATTTAAAATAGAAGAGCCCTTTGTCCTTACCTTTTTGATAGTTATCAAAACACAATCAGCTTTCCTGTGGATAACTTTGTAAATAAAATAGGACATTGTTGGTTTTCTGTTGCAGATTTGAAAATAATTTTGTAGTTTACATACATACTGGATCTAACCTTCTTGATAATTATTGAAGTTTTATATAAAAGATTATTATAACATTGTTTGGATTTTGAAAGTGACTTCCTATGTAAGTGAAGTTATTTTGTAATGAACAATAGATTTTAAAATAAAAAATGATTTTAAAATAATGTGTGTACACCTAATATGAAATAGAGCTGCTTTATTATGTGTACCTTTTTAAGGTTCACTGAAAATCCTGATACTGTAACTAGGCTGTATTTGGTATTTCTTTTGTTTTTCATATACAAAACAATTTATGTTTTTCAAGGTAGGGTATCACTCTAGTCCCAGGCTGGCCTCAAACTCACATCAATCCTCCTACCTCTGCCTCCCAAGCGATGGGTTTAATGCCACCACTATGCCACCACATCTAGCTAATTAATAATTTAAGGTTTGATGCTACCCTAAGACTACATAGTGAATTCCAGATAAGCTTGGCTAAAGCGAGAACCTACCTCAAAAAACAAAGAAATTATTAATTACATGAAACACATTTTCTTAATGATTCATTTAAATTCAGCAAACATCACTTGATATAAATAGTGCCAATTCTTGGGTGGTTGGGACTATAACTCTGTGGTACAAAGTTATATATATGCCTTGCCTTGCCTTGCCCTGCCCCAGAACAATGCCCGCCTCCCCCACAAAAAAAAAAAAAAAAAAATCATAGGGAAGTTTAGAAATTTATTTTGTTTGGCTGTTACATAAACTTTATCTTAGTTCTCCAGTTCTATCAACATCAAGATGTTAGCACCATGCTGTGTGTGGTGGTGCACGCCTTTAATCCCAGTATTCAATAGGCAGAGGTAGAAAGATCGCCCTGAGTTCAAAGTCACCTTGTGACTACATAGTGAATTCCAGGTCAGCTTAGCTAGAACAAGACACTACCTCGAAAAATCAAAAAGAAAAAAAAAAAAGTGTTAGGGCCAGAAAGCTAAAAACTTCAAAAGATTTCTGTTTTTTAAATATTTTATTTATTATTTGAGAGAGAGAATGTGCATGCCAGGGCTTCCAGCCACTGCAAACGAACACTAGAGCATGCTCCACCTTGTGCAGCTGGCTTATGTGGGTATTGGAGAATCAAACCTGGGTCCTTAGGCTTCACAGGCAAGCACCTTAACTGCTAAGCCATCTCTCCAGTCCCAAAAGGTTTATTCTTCAATTTTTTTATGAGAGAGAGAGTATGTGTATGGGCACTCCTGGGCCTCTTGCTGCTGCAAATGCACCCCAGAAACATGTAGTATATTGTGCATCTGGCTTTATATGGGTACTGGGGAGTCAAACCTGGGTTGACAGGCTTTGCAAGCCAGCACATTTAACACTCAGGAACAGGGGTAGAACTAAGTCAGAGCCTAGTCTTGGTTACAGAGAAAAACCTTGTATTTCAAAAAAAAAAGAAAGAAAGAAAGAAAGAAAGGTGGGGGAGGGGCTGGAGAGATGGCTTAGGGGTTAAGATGTTTGCCTGCAAAGTCAAAGGATCCCAGTTCGATTCTCCAGGACCCACGTAAGCCAGATGCACAAGGTGGTGCATGCATCTGGAATTCGTTTGCAGTGGCTGGAGCCCTGGCGTGCCCATTCTCTCTCTCTCCCTCTTCCCTCTTTCTCTCTCTCAAATTAATTAATTAATTAACTTTTTTAAAAAGGCAGGTAGGTGGAGGGTAGATAAGAATAGCCATGCTGTGGTGGTTTGATTCAGGTGTCCCCCATACACTTAGGTGTTCTGAATGCTAGGTTCTGATGGAGATTTGGGAATTAATACCTCCCGGAGGTAGTGTATTGTTGGGGGCGGGCTTATGGATGTTTAAGCCAGCTTCCCCTTGCCATTGTTTGGCACACTCTCCTGTTGCTTTGGTCCACCTTATGTTGGCCAGGGGGTGATGTCCACCCTCTGCTCATGTCGTTGTTTTCCCTGCCATCGTGGAGCTTTCCCCTCGAGCCTGTAAGCCAAAATAAACCTCTTTTTTTTCCCTCAAGCTTCTCTTGGGTGATTTCTACCAGCAATGTGAACCTGACTGCAACAGTAAAGTGGTACCGAGGAGTGGTATTGCTGCTAGATATCTGACTCTGTGGCTTTGGCCTTTTGGAGCTGATTTTCAAGAGGAATGTGGAAGGATTTGAAACATTGGCCTAAGAGATGCCTTGCAGTACAGGTCAGTGCAGGCCATGAGGATGAACAATAGGTTGCAGGGGAGACCCAGTTGGAGATGCCAGGACCACAAGATGGCTGCTAAGGAAAGCTGCCAGCCCCCATGAAGTTTTCCAGGACTGCTTTTGACAGCTAAGCCATCTTCCCAGCCCCCTAGATTCTTTTTAATAAAAAGTGGGCTAGAGCAAGACCCTACCTTGAAAAACCAAAAATAAATTTTAAAAAAAAAAGGTAATTCCAGGTCAGCCCAGGCTACAGTGAAACCCTACCTTGAAAAACCAAAATAAATAAATTAATTAATTAATTTTGCATGGTAGTGTGATGTTTGGTGACAAAGTCTCATTATGTAGGCTGGCTGCCCTTAAATTCATGGTCCTTCTGCTTCAGCATCCTGAGTGCTAGAATTACAGGTATGCACAACACCAGGAAAAACACAAAAATTTTGGAACCATACGCACACTAGTAGTAGTAAGAAAGAGCCCTGAAACCACTAAGACCAACGGAAGTAAATGGTGCTTTCTAGAAAGTGCAAGAGATACAATTTTTTTTTTTTTTTTTTTTTTTTTTTTTTTGTCTTTCGAGGTAGGGTCTCACTCTAGCCAAGGCTGACCTGCAATTCACTATGGAGTCTCAGGGTGGCCTCAAACTCACTGTGATCCACCTACCTCTGCCTCCCGAGTGCTGGGATAAAAGGCGTGCACCACCGCACCCAGCTTGGAGACATAGTTCTTAATTTTTTTTTCAAGATTGGGTCTAACTCTAGTCCAGGCTGACCTGGAATTCACTATGCAGTCTCAGGGTGGCCTCAAACTCATTGCAATCAGCAGTCCTCCTACCTCTGCCTCCCAAGTGCTAGGGGTGCATGCATCTGGAGTTCATTTGCAGTGGCTGGAGACCCTGGTATGCCCATTCTCTCTCTCTCTCTCTCTCCCCCCCCCCCTCTTTCTGTCTCTCAAATAAATAAAAGCTTTTGTTTTTTTTTTTTAAAGAAGAAAATCCTAGCCAGGCATGGTGCTGCACACCTTTAATCTCAGCACTTGGGAGGCAGAGGCTGTGATTTCGAGGCCACCCTGAGACTCCATAGTGAATTCCAGGTCAGCCTGGGCTAGAGTGAGACCCTACCTCAAAAAACCAAAAAAAAAAAAAAAAAAGAAAGTCCTTTTGATATAATATTTCCACCTTCAGATTTGGAAGAGTGGGGCTGACACTGTCTACTCAAGACCTGCAATAATAGGAGGGGGGAGCCGGGCGTGGTGGCGCACGCCTTTAATCCCAGCACTCGGGAGGCAGAGGTAGGAGGATCGCCGTGAGTTCGAGGCCACCCTGAGACTCCATAGTGAATTCCAGGTCAGCCTGGGGTAGAGTGAGACCCTACCTCAAAAAACTAAAAAAAAATAATAATAGGAGGGGGAAATAATGACATCAAAGTAAAGGAGAAACTAGTTGGAAGGAAGTGATTCAGTGGAAGAGGATTCAGGAGAGGGAAAAAGGAAGATGGCGGTGGAAAGGAATTAAGACCATGTTATATTGTCTATATGTATGGAAATTGTCAATGTTTAAAATGTTTAAAACAAGAATTGGGGGCTGGAGAGATGGCTTAGTGGTTAAGCGCTAGCCTGTGAAGCCTAAGGACGCCCGTTCGAGGCTCAACTCCCCAGGACCCACGTTAGCCAGATGCATCTGGAGTTCGTTTGCAGTGGCTGGAGGCCCTGGCGCACCCATTCTCTCTCTCTCTATCTCTCTCTATATATATCTCTATCTGTCTTTCTCTCTCTGTCTGTTGCTCTCAAATAAATAAATAAATAAAAATAAACAAAAAATTAAAAAAAAAAACAAGAATTGGAAGAGTGGCATTATCAAAGTAATTCTGAGAAGAATTTATGAAGTTCTACATATACATCAATTCTGAAATGTAAGAAAAACAGGCATGTTTATTTAAGGTCATTTCACTGATCAGTACCTTCTCACAAACATTCCCCCAGTAGCCACTTTTTTTTTCACTCTCTTCTTCTCTTTGCTAGACTCACATGTGTTGTCTTCCTATAAACAGAAGAAAAAAGCGTCAGTTATAATCTTTATGCTACCATACATTTTCATCTTTATACAGTGCCCAAAGAGAAAAAGAGCTTTGTGAAGTATTTTCAGTTCTGTTTAATTTTCCCTTAGTATTTTGTCTAAATGTGTTCCCAAATCAGAAGTGTCCATGCTTCATTTTGTGCTGAATCAAGGCATGGAGACACCCTGAAACCATTCAGTACAATCTCTACTTAAGAGAGTCCTTTGAAGAAAACAGCTTATTATTTCTGCTTCTGTCTGAAGACTATCATTTCACATGATTGAAATGTAGAAAGTGTTCATTTGTCTTCTTATGGAATCTTTACAAGCCCCATAGGGCTAGGATTTACATTTCCTGACTCCCCCATTTCCAAGTTTGTACAGCATCCCTTTTCTATTCTTGTCTCATTTTCCACTTTGCCCCATTCCTCACTATTCCTAAGTACTTCTTATCTTAGTACTCTCATGACCTAGAACAGAAGAAACAAATGCTATGAGAAGGAGCTAGGGAAGGGGCTAGAACACAATAGACATTAATCACTGTTTTACAGCTCTGCACCTACATAGGCAGAACAGATCTGAACACAGACTTGCCAAGAACAGACAGATGTGCTCACTGTTGCAGTCAGATTCACATTGCTACAGAAACCACCCAAGAGAAGCTTGTGGGAAAAAAGGTTTATTTTGGCTTACAGACTTGAGGAGAAGCTCCATGATGGCAGGGGAAAATGATGGCATGAGCAGAGGGTGGACATCACCCCTTGGCCAACATCAGATGGACAACAGCAACAGGAGAGCGTGCCAAACACTGGCAAGAGGAAGTTGGCTATGACACCCATAAGCCCGCCCTCAACAATACACTGACTGCAAGATGTGTTAATTTCCAAATTTCTATCAGCTGGGGACCTAACATTCAGGATACCTAAGTTTATGGGGGACACCATAAACCACCACACTCACCAAGGTATTCCTGCATTACCTTTGCTACTGAGCTTAGATAGCTTAACTCAGTATATAGTAGTGTGTGAACACGGAAGCAAGCTGTCACCATCAAACAACATGGAAAAACAGAAACATGTCTCTATACCTTCCTCTTCCCTCAGCTGCAAACTTGCTATCATGCAAGCTCCTAAAGCACAGTAAGAAAGTGAAGGTGAGGGGTATAGAATGTTAGTAACAGGAGATGTCAAGCATGGGCCCAGGGTTAAAGTAGTTAAGACATAGCTATACATCTAACAATCTATGTAACTTTACAGACTCATTTGACATTTCATCTCTTCACTTGTAATACAAGAGTAGCTTCTACTAAAAGTAATGTCCTGGCATTGAGCCCAACATAAAGTAATACCTACTATTGACAATGAGTAACTTATTACTAAGGTGAGCTAGATGATCTTAAGAAACTTAAAACTTTCAGTACTATAGGGGAAGCAAATATTCAACCAAATAGGGGAAAAAAAAAAAAACAACTGAGATGTCCTCAAACCAAGTACTAAATTCTTGGTGGAAGGAGAGATCGAATGCAGCTTGGTTCACTCTCCAGCTCCCCAAAAGGCTTTAAATGACACAGCTGAATCTCCGTTCTTAATTCTAAGGTTCCAGTGATTAAAAAAAAGGAAGCTATATGAGCTGGAGAGATTGCTCAGTGGTCAAGGTGCTTGCTTATAAAGCCTAATGACCCTGATTTGATTCTCTAGTACCAACATAAAGTCAGATGCACACAGTGACACATGCATCTGGAGTTCATCTGCAGGAGCTAGAGGCCCTGGCACACCCATTTTCATTCTGTCTGTGTATATCTGTCTGTCTGTCTCTCTCTCTCTCTGCTCACAAAGAAATAAAGTTTTTTAACTGGGCATTTAATCCCAGCACTTGGGAGGCAGGGGTAGGACGACTGCCGTGAGTTTGAGGCTACCCTCAGACTACATCATGACTTCTAGGTCAACCTGGACTAGAATGAAACCCTGCCTCGGGGGGAGGGGTGTTTTTTTAAAAAGAAGTTACAAAATACAAAAAAAAGAAATTTATAAAATCACATGGCTTTAGGTATCCTCACAGCAGCCCAGGGTGGTATCTGTGCCATTATCAAGGTTAAATGTTGTGTGTATTATTCCTGATAACTCTGCTAATGTCTCATCTGCTTTACAAGACCTACAGGAACACATTCAGACCAGGTCAGCCAATAATGTGCCATTCCATAAACAGTTCTGGGAATGGATCTCAGGTTTTTCATGGTGGAGAAAGTTATACTCAATTGCTGTTTTAACTTTATCTCTGCTCTTTTACAGTCAGCTCACACTCAGATGGTTCTGTGACAATCTAACTCATATATCTGGATTCCCTTGACTGCTCTCCAAGGCCTGAAAGTCTACAAGAATGGAAACCCAAAGGCCTCCAGTTTGCTCTGTACCCACTTCCCCCTTAACTCCTTGCTTTGATTCTTTCTCCCCAACAATTTTTTCCAGGACTGTCTTCCTGCACTCCACCAATGCACTTTCAGGGTTCCTTAGTCCCAACTGCCATAACCCACAGCCCATTCAGATTGAAGAAGACAGGATGGTCACCACCCCCATTCCCTAACAGCAATTAGGGTTACTTCTCGGGGGAGGGGTTGAGAAGGAGTAAGGTAGCTCATTAGGCAGTTAGGGTGACTGAGCACCTAAAAAGGCAGAAATGTCTGCCCACTGCCATCTGCACTTGCTAGAGATCAAAGGATGATCCCTGACTCCTTATCTCTTGCCTAAAGGAGATCTGTTTCTCTGCAAACAACCTGGGCCCCTCCTGTGAAGGAGGTCCCCTTTCCTAATCCTGACATTATAGTTGGTCAAATTTAGCCCCCAGATCTTGGCATCATGGCATTCTGGTTGGTTAAGTTCAGCCCTAAAAGTTGTCACAGCTGGCCTCTTCCTGAGCCAGCTCCCTGAGTCCACACCAATCAGCTCTCTTAGACTCACCTGAGCCTGAGGGTAAAGTCCACCACAATATTAATTATAAATACATGTTTCACCTCTCCTGAACTTCCAGGTCCCTGCTCTGGTAAACCCTCCTTGTCTCAGCTCAACTGGGCTGAGATGGGGGGCTAGAGGATCGCTACTCCCACATGTGCTCTCTATCCCCTCTTGCCTTCCACATGTTAGGAGCTCTCTGTACTTGCTCCTCTTTCCTTCCCTTAATCTAATAAAGTCTCTCTAAACTTAAAAAAAAAAAAAAAGCTATTAAACTTTTCTGACATAAAGTCTAAAAAAAAAAAACTAGTAAAGACTTCAACAATCAAACTGAAAATGGTAAAATCATTCATTTAAAGTTGGGGGGGGTAAAAAAATTTTTCTTGTTGTTGATTTGGTTTTAGACATTTTTAAAATAAGATACTGCCAGGAAATGTCCAGCTAGCAGCTAGAAATAAGAAAAGAATCCAGGTATGGGGATGATGCAGGATTGTGGAGTTCAAGAGGCATCCCCAAATGTATGAACCCCAAGTTTTGGGTTCTGTCCTACCTTTGACAAAGAACTGATAAAGACAGACTCAAGGGTAAATTATGAATTTTTAAGTTTATTGAAGGGAAAATCACAAATTGTGGGGCTTAGGATACATTTCTACATGGAAACACTACATAATTTGTAAGTTTTGTTTAAGAGAAATTGAGATTTTTGGGAAAAAAATGAGTAGAGCCACAAGCATGTGGACTTAAGAGAAACTGAGGCTTTTAAAGAGAGATTAAAGCTGCTAACACATGGAAAGTAGAATCTACGAGCTTCTGTAGGAAGACTTGGGAAGAACCCGCACATGGTAGATTTAGAAATAAAGAGGAAAATCATGCATGTAATCAGAGAGAGAAGTTACCCCAAATTATAAAGCAGAGATAAGCAGAAAAGCCATCCAAACCTGTTCTTCCCCCACCCCCAGCGAGGCTGGGTGAGGGGGATGCTGGACTCATGTGTATCCTTGTGGGCCCAGTGAAAAGATAGTCGGGCCAAGCAGAGAAGCAAAGTTGAGCTGAGCTGATGGAGTTGGGGACAGGAAGATGACAGGAGCCTTTGTAGGCAAGGGGAAGACCCAAATGGTTGGTGAATTTAGAGGCCAGATCCCTAGGTCAGCCCATCCAGGCTGTCTAGCTAGTTGCTAGACTGGGCAGCAGGTGGTGTCCCAATCAGATACGAGTTCCATTTTTGGGGTGGCACCTCATGGTTCTCTTTGAGCCTCAATCCATAACTGAGACTGCCTTTAAAAAGCTAGCTTTCTCCTATCCTCCTTCAGTGCCACACTCCTTTAATCCCAGCACTTGGGAGGCTGAGGTCAGAGGACTACTGTGAGTTTAAGGTCAGCCTGAGACTACATAGTGAATTCCAGGTCAGCCTCGCTAGAGCAAGACCTTACCTCAAAAACTCAAAAGAAGGAAGGATGGAAGGAAAGGAAGGGAAAGTAGGAAGAGAGGGGTAAGGGGGAAGGGGAAGGGAGAGAAAGAAAGAAGCCCTGATAGGGATGGAGGAGTAAAGTTGATTTATAAAGCTGATGTATTAGACTATGATCAGGAGGCAGATTCTGAGTTTGTCCTGCTTCACACTAGCTATGTGCTCAAACAAGGCACCTGACTTAGACCCGTGCAGTGCTGCCCCCGTAGCTGTGGCACTTGCGAGGCTGAGGCAAAAAAGTTCTCACTTCTCAGCCAGCCTGGGCTACACAGTGAGTTTTTAGGTTAGTGATGCACAGTAAGACCCTGTCTAAGGAAGGAGGGAGAAAGGAGACACACACACGAGTTTGTAAATAGAAACTTTTTCTAAAATAAGATGTACTAAAATTAATGGCTTCCTTGGGAGAGTGGAAATTGGCGCAAGGAAGAATAACTACCTGGTCTTACCATCTATAAGCAAATACACTGTGTTAATATTTCAGTAGTGATTGTTTTTTTAAAAAAATGTTTTATTTATTTGAGAGAGAACGAGAGAAAGAGGCAGAGAGAATGGGCATGGTAGGGCCTTTAGCCACTACAAATGAATTCCAGATGTATGTGGCACCTTGTGCATCTAACTTCTGTGGGTACTGGGGAATTGGTCCTGGGTCCTTAGGCTTCATAGGCAAGCACCTTAACCACTAAGCCTTATCTCCAGCCCTCAGAAGTGAGTGTTAAAACAACTAAAATAATGATAAGAAATGCGATACACACACACACACACAGTTTCTGGGCTGGCAAGATGGCTCAGCACTTGCTTGCAAAGCCTGATGGTACATGTTCAATTCCACAGTACCCATGTAAAGCCAGATGTACAAAATGGCACATGCATCTTGAGTCTGTTTGCAGTAGCAGAAGGCCCTGGCACAACCATTCTCTCCCTCCCTTCTTCCCTCCCTCTCTCCCCCCCCCCCTTGTCTCTCAAATAAATAAATAAATAAATAATTTTAAAAACAAAGTTTGTTATAGATCTTACAGGTGGTAGCCTAGAACAGAATGAATTTGTCATGCTGACTGAAGAAGAGAATTCTCCATAGGAGAAAGTATTGGGCACACCTGAATCAGTGCACTATCAGGATAAGCTGTCCACAGGGTCACATCATGGCTGTGTTCACTCACAAAGGAGAATAGGAAGCCTACTCTACTGAGATTAGCTGGCCTGGAATACAGTCCCTACTCAGAATTTCTTGCTGTCATACTGACTGTTTTCTGTACTTGTTCTTTGTATATGGTTCTGTAAGTTTCCTTTTTGCTTCTATGTATTTCTTCTTTCATCACTGCAAGTAAGCATTTTCTGTTTTCCTGGTGCTATATTCTCAATTCCAAATTCGTAGCTGTCACTTAAGAAAAAAAGCCAAGCCAAGGGTATGGAGTCAAAAGGTAAGAGACTTTAGGGCTTTTTTTGTTTTGTTTTGTTGTTTGTTTTTCAAGGTAGGGTCTCAGTCTAGCTCAGGCTGACCTGGAATTCGCTATGTGAGACTTTAGTTTTGTACTGATCCCACCATTACACTACCTATATGAATTTAGACAAGTTATTTAGCCCCCTCTGAGATCTGATTTTTCCATGTGAAAAGGAGACAGGTCAGATGACATATATGAGATAAAATATTAGAAGTTTGTTTGTGTTACTCCACAACCTGAGCAACAGAATGCTATGGGGCTGAAGAGATGCCCCATCAGTTAAAGGTACTAGGCTTGCAAAGTCTGAAAGCCTATGTTCAATTCCTTAGTACCCACATAAAGGCAGACACACCAAGTGGCATATGTAACTGGAGTTCATTTGCAGTGCCAAGAGGCCCTGCCACACCTATTCTTTCTCCCTCTCTTCTTTTCTCTCCTTGCAAATAAATAGTTTTTTAAAGCATTTTACTTATTTATTTGAAAGAGAGAGGAGAGAATGGGCACGCCAGGGCCTCCAGCCACTGCAAACGAACTCCAGATGCATGCACCCCCTAGTGCATCTGGCTTACATGGGTCTGGAGAATCAAACTGGGATCCTTTGGCTTTGCAGGCAAAAGTCTTAACCGCTAAGCCACCTCTCCAGCCCAATAAATAATTTTTAAAAGGATGCTATGACATTTCTGTTCTGCCTCTTTTCTACTCTTACAATGGCTAAAGATTTCTTAGAACCCATTCCAAGCACTTTCTCTTGGTTATTAAGAATTGTAAAATACATTCTCTGGCTGCTTCAGCATTCCTAGTGACTGCTCTACTCTTGGACAATGTCTTTTCCTTATATAGTACAAGAGTAAGTTACACTGAACACATGCATCAGGCTGCTATTCTAATGTGTGTTCAATCAGTTTCAGATATAACTAAGGATGTAGACATGTTCTTTTAACACTGACATCAGCTCTAGAAAGTATATATTATCTACAGTTTATAACTGAGGCATTACTAAGTTAAATGACTTAACCAAATCAAAAAGGTTATACATAGAATTCAAATACAAATAGCCCCAACTCAAAGATTATACTCTTAGCCACATTTATATCCCTTTTATTAACAAAATAAATAACAGCCAGGCATGATGGTGCACACCTTTAATCCCAGCACTTGGAGGCTCAAACAAGGTTGGGAATAGAAGGAACATATCTCAATATAATAAAGGCTATTTATGACAAGCCTACAGCCAACATATTACTAAATGGGGAAAAACTGGAAGCTTTTCTACTAAAATCAGGAACAAGACAAGGGTGTCCACTGTCCCCACTTTTATTTAATATAGTTCTGGAAGTCTTAGCCATAGCAATAAGGCAAGAGACATGCATAAAAGGGATACAAATTGGAAAGGAAGAGGTCAAGTTATCATTATTTGCAGATGACATGATTCTATATATAAAGGACCCTAAAGACTCTACTAGCAAACTGTTAGAGCTGATAAAAACCTATAGCCATGTAGCAGGATACAAAATAAATACACAGAAATCAGTAGTCTTCATATATGCTAACAACAAACACACAGAGGATGAAATCAGAGAATCACTCCCATTCACAATTGCATCAAAAAAAAAAAAAGTACCTTGGAATAAACCTAACCAAGGAAGTAAAGAATCTCTACAATGAGAACTTTAAAACACTCAAGCGAGAAATTGCAGAAGACACTAGGAAGTGGAAAAACATCCCTTGTTCCTGGATTGGAAGAATCAATATTGTGAAAATGGCAATCTTACCAAAAGCAATCTACACATTTAATGCAATCCCTATCAAAATTCCAAAGGCATTCTTCATGGAAATAGAAAAAACAATCCAAAAATTCATTTGGAATCACAAAAAACCTCGAATATCTAAAATAATACTGAGCAACAAAAATAAGGCTGGTGGTATCACCATACCTGTAACCTATACTACAGAGCCATAGTAACAAAAACAGTGTGGTACTGGCACAAAAGCAGACTTGTAGATCAATGGAACAGAATTGAGGACCCAAATGTAACTCCAGGTAGCTATAGCCACCTGATATTCCATAAAAATGCCAAAAATACTCATTGGAGAAAAGACAGCCTCTTCAGCAAATGGTGTTGGGAAAACTGGATATATATCTGTAGAAGGATGAAAACAGATTCTTCTCTCTCTCCATGCACAAGAATTAAGTCCAAATGGATTAAAGACCTTAACATCAGACCTGAAACTCTGAAACTGCTAGAGGAAAAAGTAGGGGAAACCCTTCAACATATTGGTCTTGGCAAAGACTTTCTGAATACAACCCCAATTGCTCAGGCAATAAAACCACAGATTAACCACTGGGACCTCATGAAATTACAAAGATTTTGCACTGCAAAGGACACGGTGAATAAAGCAAAGAGGCAACCTACAGAATGGGAAAAAATCTTCGCCAGCTATATACCTGATAGAGGATTAATATCTAGGATATACAAAGAACTCAAGAAGTTGAATAATAAGGAATCAAACAAGCCAATGAAAAAAATGGGCTATGGAGCTAAATAGAGAATTCTCAAAGGAAGAAATACGAATGGCATATAAGCATCTACAAAAATGTTCTACGTCACTAGTCATCAGGGAAATGCAGATTAAAACTACATTGAGATTCCATCTCACTCCTGTCAGATTGGCTACCATCACGAAAACAAATGATCATAAATGTTGGTGGGGATGTGGAAAAAGAGGAACCCTTCTACACTGTTGGTGGGAATGCAATCTGGTGCAGCCATTGTGGAAATCAGTGTGGAGGTTCCTAAAACAGCTAAAGATTGATCTACCATATGACCCAGCTATAGCACTCCTAGGCATATATCCTAAGGACTCATCTCATTTCCTTAGAAGTACGTGCTCAACCATGTTTATTGCTGCTCAATTTATAATACCTGGGAAATGGAACCAGCCTAGATGTCCCTCAACTGATGAGTGGATAATGAAGATATGGCACATTTACACAATGGAGTTCTACTCAGTGGTAAAGAAAAATGAAGTTATGAAATTTGCAGAAAAGTGGATGGATCTGGAAAGGATTATACTAAGTGAGGTAACCCAGGCCCAGAAAGCCAAGCGCAACATGTTCTCCCTCATATGTGGATCCTAGCTACAGATGATTGGGCTTCTGTGCGAGAAGGAAAAAACTCAGTAGCAGAGGCCAGTAAGTTAAAAAGGAGATAGAAAGGGAAGAGAAAGGAAGGGAGGAGGGCATTTATTAGGTTGGTATTGTACATATGCAAGTAGAAAGATTGAGATGGAGAGGGGATATGATGGAGAATGGAATTTCAAAGGGGAAAGTGGGGGGGAGGGTACTACCATGGGATATTTTTTGTAATCATGGAAAATATTAATAAAAATTGAGAAAATAAAAAAAAGAAAGTAGGAAACAGATTTGTTGAGAAGAAGAAGGATTTTAGTGGGAGGGGGAATAAGAGTAGGTAATTGGGGCAAAATAAGATCAAAATACATTATATACAGGTATAAATGTGTCAAAGATAAAAATATAAATAAATTTAAAATTATTAAAATTAAATTAATTACAAAAAAAATAAAATAAAAATTGAGAAAAAAAAGATTTAAAATGAAAAAAAAAAAAGAAAATAAATAACAGCCAGGCATGATGGTGCACACCTTTAATCCCAGCACTCGGGAGGCAGAGGTAAGAGGATTGCTGTGAGTTCAAGGCCACCCTGAGACTCCATAGTGAATTCCAGGTCAGCCTGGGCTAGAACGAAACCTTACCTTGAAAAAACAAAACAAAAAACAAAGAAAGAAAATAAATAAGTGGAGGACACCAACCGTAGCCACGAAGTTGGGAACTTGCATGTTCTCCAGGGTCTCCCTGAGCTGATCCACCTCTGCTCGGTATTCGTCCAGTTGACATTCTAACTTTTCTCTACGCAGTCGTTCATAGCCCAGCTGTCCCTGCAGCTCTTTAATGGTCCTATAAGAAATGTTTTTCAGTCAGTTCCAGATCACCTAACAATTATTTTTGCTAATAGTGGAATCTATACAGTATACTGAAGGCAAATCTATTTAACTGGGCATGTAAGGTCAACTATGAATCTTTAATCATCTAAATACTGGGGATAAGTTTAAGTAGGTTAAAGCTGAGAAAAGTAAGGCTGAGGAGATGCTCTTAGGTGAAGTGTTTACTAGGAAAACATAGATCAGATTCCAGAAACCCCCTAAAATGCTGAGCATAGCAGTGTGCACCTGCAATTCCAGTACTGGGTAGGTAAAGACATGCAGATCTCTGGGAGTTGATGGCTAGGTAGTCTAGCCAAATGGGTGAGTTGTAGGTTTACTGAGAGACCCTGACTCAATAAAATAAGATGGAAAGCAATCAAAAACAATGTTGAGCTCTGACTTCCATACACACCCACATAAATATTCACACACAAAAATACAAAAACACACAAAAATAAACAATTATTATTTTTTTTGGGGGGGGGGGATTTTCAGGGTCTCACTCTAGCCCAGGCTGACCTGGAATTTACTCTGTATTCTCAGGATGGCCTCAAACTCACAGCAATCCTCCTACCTCTGCCTCCCGAGTGCTGGGATTAAAGGTGTGCGCCACCACGTCCAGCTAATAAGATTATTTTTAACAAATAGCCAGGTGTTACAGTTAGGTTCACACTAGGTCCCAGGTTCGAGTTCTTAGGACCCAATAAGCCAGATGCACACTGCTGGCAGAAAATCCGAACATGAGCAGCTTATGGAAAAAAAGGTTTATTTTGGCTTACAGACTCAAGGGGAAGCTCCATGATGGCAGGGGAAAACAATGGTATGAGCTAACCAACATCAGATGGACAACAGCAATAGGAGAGTTGCCAAACACTGGAAAGAGGAATCTGGTTATAACACTCATAAGCCCGCCCCCAACAACACATGACCTCCAGGAGGCTTTAATTCCCAAATTGCCATCAGTTGGGGACCTAGCAAACAATTAAATTCACCTAAGTTTAGGGGGACATCTGAATCAAACCACCACATCAGGTATGGTAGTTCTTGCCTTTAACCCTAGCATTTGTGAGGATCACCATGAGTTTGGGGCCAGAATGGGCTAGAGTGAGACTCTGCCTTTAAAATTTATGTATAGGGCTGAAGAGATGGCTTAATGGTTAAGGGGCCTTCCTGCAAAGCCAAAGGTCCCAGGTTCGAGTTCTTAGGACCCAATAAGCCAGATGCACAAGATGGCACATGCATCTGTAGTACATCTGCAGTGGCTGGAGATCGTGGCATGCCCATTCTCTCTCTCTCTCTCTCTCTCTCTAATAAAAATTTTTTAAAAATTAATACATATATGCCAGTTGTGGTGGTGCACGCCTTTAATCCCAGCACTTGGGAGGCAGAGGTAGGAGGATCACCATGAGTTCAAGACCACCATGATATTACATAGTAAATTCCAGGTCAGCCTGGGCTAGAGTGAGACCTTACCTTGAAAAAACAACAACAACAAAAATATATATATAGATAGATAGATACATACATACATACATACATACACACACACATACATACAGAGAGAGAGAGAGAGATGACTGATTTTTGGTACATTGAAAGGTCCTAAGGGGGAAAAAATAGTGATACAAAATGTGGAAGTGATTGACACTTCACAGGCAGTGGCTAAGGAAGACTTTACTGAGAAGGAGGCTTGGAGTAAAATTCTAAAAAGGGATATAAGAAAACAGTTCGTATAAAGTATGTCTGGGGAAATACAAGAAAACCAAAGGCTACTGTATTGACTGGAACAGTTTAAAGAATAAGAGTGGGCTGGAGAAATGGCTCAGCAGGTAAGGTGTTTGCCTGCAAAGCCTAAGAACTGCCAGGTTTGATTCCCTAGTACCTATATAAGCCACATGCACAAGGTGGTGGTTGTGTCTGGAGTTCATTTGCAGCGGTTGGAAGCCCTGGTGTACCCATTCTCTCTCTCTGGCAAATAAATAAATAAAGTTTTAAGAAAAAAAAATAAGAGAGTAATGCAAACCAGAGATAAAGGACAGCCAGAATGAGAAGGGCCTCATAAATCACAGTGAAGACTCTGGCTTTTACTGAGTGAAGTGGGAAGTAGTGGACAACTTCAGCATAGGAACAGCATGATCTCACCTAAGTTTTAACATGATTCCTCTGGATACTATGTGGAGAACATCAGGGGTGTAGGTAAAGTTGAGCAAGGTCAGAAAGCTATGAGACGTACTCAGAAGATGTTGTAATAATCCAGATGAGATGTTGTGACTTGAATCCAAGTTTCTGTCTGCCTATGGCTGAATGGTAACAAAAAATGGAATTCTCAAGACCTGCTGGGTTGGGGGTCAGGCTCAAGGAGAGCAATCTAGGAGTCCTGGTACAATAATGAATAGTATTAATAATACTGGGGCTGGGTAAGAGGAATGTCAGCCTTGGAAGCCTAAAAATTCAATGAATAAGAAAACTGGGGCCAGGCATGGTGGCACAGGCCTTTTATCCCGGCACTCAGGAGGCAGAGGTAGGGGAATCACCGTGAGTTTGAGGCCACCTTGAGACTATACAGTAAATTCCAGGTCAGCCTGGACTAGAGTGAAACCCTACCTCAGGGGAAAAGAAAAGAAAAGAAAAAGAAAAAGAAAACTGGGGAGATGGCTGAATGGTTTAAGGTATTTATTTGCACAGCACCTTTAACCATAACGCACAAGGTGCTGCATGCATCTGGAGTTCATTTGCAGTGACTGGAGGCCCTAGTGTAGCCATTCTCATTTTCTCTCCTCCTCCGTCCCTCCCTCTCTCAAATAAGTAAGAGTAAAACTAAAATATATGGGGGAAAAAAGTGAGGAAAACTAGCAGACATGGTGGTGCATGTCTTTTACCCCAGCATTCACAAAAGCGAGGTAGAAGGATTACCATAGGTTTGAGGGCAGCCTGGGGCTACAAAGTAAGTTCCAGGTCAGCCTGAGTTAGATATAGTGAGACCCTGCCTTGAAATATAAATAAAGAGCCAGGCGTGGTAGAGGTAGGAGGATCACTATGAGTTTGAGGTCATCCTGAGACTACATAGTGAATTCCAAGTCAGTCAGGGCCATATACATACATACATACATACATACATACATACATATATGTGTGTGTGTGTGTGTGTGTGTGTGTGTGTAGGGGGGGAGATAGTGATTAAGGGAGCCACCAACATAGACCCCTGGATATATGCACACATACCTACAGACATACAAACATGCATACACACATATACATGAAAAAAGGAGGGAAATTATCCTCAAAATAGAGTAATACAGGTTTTTTGTTGTTGTAGTCTGAGTTTGATTTAACTAACGAATTAAAGAAAGCATATCAAATGAGCATCCCTTGCCAGGTATGGTGGCGCACACCTTTAATCCCAGCACTTGGGAGGCAGAGGTAGGTGGATCACCATGAGTTCGAGGCCTCCCTGAGACTACATAGTAAATTCCAGGTCATCCTGGAAATCCTGACTCGAAAAACCAAAAAACAAAAAAAACAAAAAACAAAAAAAAAAGAGCATCCCTGAAATCAATGTTTATCCAGTTTTTTAAAAAAAAAAAAACAATTATACATAAGATCAGGAATTGTACTAAAAAAAAAAAAAAAACAGATGCTTTCAAGTGCACTTAATATCAAGTGGAGACCAAATGGTTCAAGAATAGCTAACTGAGTGAAATTTAGAAGAAACACTGCCTCCTAGCTGATACAAAATTACCTCCTCACACAAGATCTGAATGGATCATAAAAAAAAAAAAAAAAAATCTGGGGCTAGTGAGATCACTTGCAAAAACTGCTGGTCTGGTTCAATTCCCCAGTACCCACATAAAGCCAGATGCACAAAGTGGCACTTGAGTCTGGAGTTCATCTACAGAGCCAAGAGGCCCTAGCATGCTACCCCTTCTCTCTCCTCTCTCTCTCTCAGCTATCTCTCTGTACCTATCTCTGTGCCCCACAATAAATAAGTTACTGATTTATTTACTTATTTATTTGAAAGAGACACAGAGTACAAGGCAGAGAAGGGGGGAAGAGGAAGAGAAAGAATGGGCACACCAGGACCTCCTGCCACTGCAAACAAACCCCAGACCTATGTACTACTTTGTGCATCTGGCTTTATGTGGGTACTGGGGAACTGAACCCAGGTCATCAAGCCCTGCTAGCAAACACCTCTAACTGCTGAGCCATCTCTCTAGACTTAAAAGTATTTTTTAAAACTCTAGGCCGGGCATGGTGGTGAACACCTTTAATCCCAGCACTCGGGAGGCAGAGGTAGGAGGATCACCATGAGATCGAGGCCACCCTGAAACTACATAGTGAATTCCAGATCAGCCTGAGCTAGAGTGAGACCCTACCTCAAAAAAAAAAATAAATAAATAAATAAGTCTATTTAACAACCCCTTACATCAATACTTTATTCCACAGTGAGAAACTATTCTGTGATTACTAAAGTTCCATTATAGACTGTTAAAATCATAATGAGAGCTACGGAGATGGCTCAGAGGGTAAAGTGCTTCCACACAAGAATAAAGGGCTGGTTAGGATCCCTGGCATCCACACAGAAGCTGGGGATGGTGGTGTGCACTGGCAATTCCAGTGCTGGGGAAGTGAAGAAAGAACAATCTCTGGGGCTTGCTAGCTAGCTTGTCTGGCTGAACTGGTGAGCTCTGGGTTCAGTGTCTCAGAATACAAGATGACAAGGACTGGGGATGATATCTGGCATTGATCTCTGACCTCCACATGTACCCCTCCACACACATACACATGCAAAAAATTATAATGACCCTTGAAAATGCTAAAAATAAGTGACTGTTGAGTGCTCAGCATTAAGTGAGACATTTATATCATGCCCTCCAAAGCTCAGGGAGTACTGCAGAAAAGGGGGTGGAAAGAATGTAAAAGGCAGCGGATGGAGAGGCTGTTGCATTTATGACCTCACAGCAACTGTTGTTACCTGTACAAGACCTGCTCAATATTGGGCCCATCAACATTCTGTCACAGATGATGGACGAGGAGAAAAAGACATCAAAATAGAAGAGGGACCAATTGAAGAAAAGGGGTTCAATGCACAGGGAAGGAGGGAAGGAGGGCAAAAGAAGGTAATGAAAGGGGATTATGATTAAAAAAAAATACATTAATTACATGTATGAAAACTGCCAATAAAAAAGTTTGAGGTGGGCCGGAGAGATGGCTTAGCGGTTAAGCGCTTGCCTGTGAAGGCTAAGGACTCCGGTTCGAGGCTTGATTCCCCAGGACCCACGTTAGCCAGATGCACAAGGGGGTGCACGCGTCTGGAGTTTGTTTGCAGTGGCTAGAAGCCCTGGCGCACCCATTCTCTTATCCATCTGCCTCTTTCTCTCTCTCTCTCTCTCTGTCACTCTCAAATAAACAAAAAAAAAAAAGTTTGAGGTGCTTAGTATGGTGGTGCATGCCTTTAAGCCCAGCACTCAGAAAGCAGAGGTAGGGGGACAGCTGTGAGTTTGAGACCAGACTGAGACTAGAGTGATTTCCAGATCAGCCCAGACTGCAGTGAGACCCTACATCAAAAAAAAAAAAAAAATTATATATATGTTGGGGCTGGAGAGATGGCTTAGCTGTTAAGGTGCTTCCCTGCAAAGCCTAAGGACCAGGTTCAATTCCCCAGTGCTCACATAAGCCAGAGGGCACAAGGTGGTACATGCGTCTGAAGTTTGTTTTCAGTGGCTAGAGGCCCTGGCATGTTCTGCCTCTTTATCTCTCAAATAAATAAATTAATTAATTCAATATATGTGTGTATATATATACACTGTATACACACACACACACACACACACACACACACATATATATATAATTTTCTTTAAAAAAAATTTAAGGCTAGATGAAAGGTTCATGCTTTTTAAGGCCAGCACTTAGCAGGAAAGGTAGGAGAATTACTATGAGTTTGAAGCCAAACTGGACTACAGAATGAGTCCCAGATCAGCCTGGGCTAAAGTAAGACCCTACCTTGAAAAAAAAATTTTCTTATCATAATCATCTTAAACAGAGTGGAAGTCACAGACTGGCTCAAACCTAGTCCAGCCTCACACCCTTACTATTCCCTTTGTGATTATATACAAGTTTTGTGTGTGTGTGTGTGTGTGTGTGTGTGTGTGTGTGTGTGTGTGTGTGTGTTTATGAGAGAGAAAACAAGAGAGGGAATTGGCATGCCAGGGCCTCTAAACACTGCAATCAAACTCCAGTTGTGCCATGTGTGGTGGCGCACACCTTTAATCCCAGCATTTAGGAGGCAGATGTAGGAGTATCACCATGAGTTCAAGGCCACCCTGAGACTACATAGTGAATTCCAGGTCAGCCTGGGCTAGAGTAAGACCCTACCTCAAAAAACCAAAAAAATGCTCCATATCTAGTGCTCATGGTGGCAGTGTAGTAACACACTTTAGAAAAGAAGCAAGACAAACCAAAATTTAAAGCTCACTATTAGGAAATAACTACTCAGCACTGAGGTTCTTTCTATACTGCAAAAATTCTAGGAACTTTCAGTTGGAATTTCAGACCAGGCCAATACTAAAACCATTCTACATCTCAAGACACAGTAGTCTAGGGCAGAGAACAGTTATCCTTATGATATGGTCTGTGAGATGCCAGGAAAGAATCACCCCCCTCCAAAAAAAAAAAGCCCTGCCATATCTTCCTGCTGTCTAAAAACCCCCTTGAGGGGTAAGTATTCAGACCCACATGACAGAGTTGTAAACAAAGATCTCTCAAACACAACTGTCTCTGACCTGCTAGGAGGGGTGCTTGTCTTTTTATTAAGAAAAGCACATATGTTCATTCTCAAGGCTAGAGGTGAAGGTTCAAATAACAGTAGCTAATTAAGGAACTTAAAATGAGTACATCTCAGTCTAAAGGTATGCAAAGTGCTGAGCTCTGTCTGAAGTTCCTACAGTGTGCTTTATGGTGTTGGTTGCTTTTCTCTCTCTCTGCGTGGTCCTGTGGAAGTGGGCCAGTTTCTTCTGCCATTATGGAACTTCCCCTCTATCTGCAAGGTTCAATAAATCCCTTCCTTCATAACTGTGCCTGGTTTGGAAGCTCATCCCAGCAATATGAGGCTACTACAGGTACCTAAATATACATTGTTAGTTTTAAGGACATTACTTTTCAGACTCAAGCTGTTTTTTCTTCTGCTTTACATCCTCTTCTGATATGCCACCCAAGTGTTTGTAGTTGCTCTCAGCAATTTCCAGAAGGTGTCTCAATTCTACAACTTTCTTGTAAGCTCTAACTGCAAGACAGAATATGAACATAGTCAAATAACAATTCATGTGCTTACATGATGTCAGTACTCCCAAACATTCTATTCTAGAACCAATGAGAGGTACTTAGGAGGTGCTGAAATAGGGTGGACTATATACAAGAAAAGATAGATATCAATGATGATACTCAGATGAGCAAGCAGTGGAGTTGGAGGAATCTTTCTTTGTTACTGGAGAGTACTATCAGATAATCATGATCAATGAGCAAGTTATTAATCTTGCTGTTATGAAACTTAAAAACCAGATAATAAACTTGCCAGGCATGGTGGTATACACCTTTAATCCCAGCACTTGGAAGGCATAGGTAGGAGGATCGCTATGAGTTCAAGGCTGGTCTGAAACTACAGAGTGAGTGGCAGGTCAGCCTGGGCTATAGTGAGAATCTACCTCAAAACCCCCAGCCCCCCCCAAAAAAATTTAAAAGTTGGGTCAAAAACATGGAGAAATGAATTAAGTGTTTACCAGTGTAACCTTAGCACCTAGACATTGTCTGTCACATAACTAATACTTGACAAATACATGTTGACTGATAAAAGAAAAAAAACCAATGACGCATGATTTCAGAGACTACTTTTAGTACACTGAGTTCAGAATATTTTCAAAAATTAGAACCATTTTGGATAGGCTACCATAGCCCATAAGTTAGGCTATGAACATAGTATCTATTCACATATTCGTTAGATGAATGATAAGCCTTTCTCATCCATTTTATCTAAGTCCTGGCATTTCAAAGAAAAGCCTAAATTCTACTTCCAAAAAGGTTTTACTGCTACTCTATGCTGAGAAAATAGTCCTTTTAGACTCATTACCATTCACCTAGTCATAATCCAGGCAAGTATCTAAGAGCCTTCCTTGATTACCTTCATCTCCAAACCCTCTGAAGTAGATAGCTTCAAGTCACTGAGATGAACTTCCAGACCAGGCACAGTTATGGAGGAAGGGATTTATTGAAACTTACAGATCCAGGGGAAGTTCCATAATGGCAGAAGAAGCTGGCCCACTTTCATAGGTCCAAGCAGAAAGAGAGGAGACCCAAGCCAAAAAACCCAAAAGCCACACCACAAACAAGTACATTTCAGGAACTCCAAGCACTTTGCATATATTTAGATTGGAATTTCAAATCCATCACACCTTAGGACTATACCCTAAGATCCACCCAATGACACCTCTTCCAGTTAGGTGGCTGGAAATCCAAGAAGTTTCAATAAACTCCTCAATCTACTGGGGAGCATCTATTCAAACTAGCACACCCTCATTTCCAAATCCATGGGCAAATCCCATGATTGCTCTTAAAACTACATCCAAGGCTAAAGAGATTGCTTAGTGGTTAAGGCGCTTGCCTGCGAAGCCTAAGGACCCATGTTCAACTCTCCAGATCCCACATAAGTCAGACACACAAAGGTGAGGCAAGCACAAGGTTGCACATACCCACTAGGTGGTGCAAGCATCTGCAGTGCGATTTCAATGGCTGTGGCCCTGGCTTTTGATGAGTACTAGATCTCCTGGTCAGAACCCATAAGGTGTAGGGGGAGGTGCCTCTCTCTCTATCTCACTTTCTCTAAAATTAAAAACAAAAAAAAAATAGCTTCTGATGTCTTCTGGACATGTCCTTAGTGACTGGACTGCCTGGCTATATAAAATACATAGTTTAAAAAAGAAAAAAAAAAAAAAACTACATCGAAAATCTCACTCTTTCTCACTACCTCCATAATCTCCACTCTGGTCCAGGACATCAACTCTCCACTGAATCACATCCTCCTAACAGAGTTCCCATCCAGTATTGCACTGTGAAAGGAAACAGGGTTTTCACACTACTGTAAATTGGGGTGCACAAATAGGCAGAGCTAACCAGATCCCTACTAGGCTTTCTTTCTTTCTTTTTTTAATTTTTGTTTTATTTATTTATTTGACAGCAACAGACAGAAAGAGATAGAGGCAGAAAGAGAGACAGAATGGGCGTACCAGGGCCTCTAGCCACTGCAAACGAACTCCAGATGCATATGCCACCTTGTGCATCTAGCTTACGTGGGTACTGGGAAGTCGAGACTTGAACTGGGGTCCTTAGGCTTCACAGGCAAGCGCCTAACCACTAAGCCATCTCTCCAGTCTTTTTTTCGAGGTAGTGTTTCACTCTAGCCAAGGCTGACCTGGAATTCTCTTTGTAGTCTCAGAGTGGCCTTGAACTCATGGCAATCCTCCTACCTCTGCCTCCCAAGTGCTAGGATTAAAGGTGTGTGCCATCATGCACAGCCAACTAGGCTTTCTGTCTTCAACCTCCAGATAAAAGATGGTGTTAAAGATGCTGTTTGGGCCTAGGGCTAGAGCTCCGGTGTGCTATAGCTGCTGCAGTTTGCATGAGGTGAGAGCTGTCATTGGGAAAAGTTTTCCTGGAGGCCGGGCTGCCTAGTGGAACAGTGTGGCTTTATTTCAGGTGCAAGAACACCTCTGGCCACAACTGCAAGCCATCTATGATAAGGCACCTACCCCTACACCACATGGGTTCCGACCAGGAGATTTAGTACTCATCAAAAGACACCGGAAGGAGACTCTTGAACCCGGTTGGAAAGGACCCTACACTGTGATTCTGACCACCCCAACTGCCATCAAGGTGGATGGTGTTTCAGCCTGGATATACCACTCACACGTGAAGCCTGTTGACCCACACGCGGATCCAGACAACTACACACCTAAAGAAAAGCCAGGACTGTGGCAAGCCATTGCACATCCGCAGGATCCACTCAAACTAAGAATCTGTAAGCTACAGACTTGCCCCGGCCAGCGGGGCTTCAACGGGAGCGCGGACCCCAGAGAACCTGAAATGAAAGGGACAAGAGACACAAGGAACCGACAGCAAGACAGGAGTCTGATCAAGCTGCCAAATTTTATTTTTCTCAGGGTGCCTTTTATACAGCAGAACAGAGGAGTTTGTCAGCAGTTTAGGTATTGTTACAGTTCTGTTTCACCAGCCCCCAAACCACAAGATGTTCCACAGGATAAGGCCCCAGCCCCGAAGCCAAGAGATAACGACTTTATAGGTTACATTGTTCTTTCCCTGTGTATGGGTTAATAAACAACTGCAGACCTTTGCCCCGGCCCCAGCCCCAAGGCCACAAGACAACGACTTCCTCATTCTTTGTGGGTGCATGGTTTAGCAAACAACTGCAGATCTTGTGATTTTCCAGAATAGACAGCTATTTACAAAATGGAGTCATTATTTAAGATGGAGGCACTTTTGCTTTCCTAGTGTCCAATGGTTCCCCACACAGACTCAACAATGATGCTAGGGATGTTTATGGTTATGCTTCTTACTGTACTCACATGCTGCTCAGAACTTTGGGCTTCCCCTATAGACCATGCCCTCCAGTCTCACAATTCACATAGGCCCTAACACCTCACTTGGATAATTTCCAACCCCACCACTGAACTATTATCAATTCCACTTCCCACCTGGGCCCTCTGCATACACAGTGGCCAGAGCTTATTGTAGACCTCAGTGATCTTTTTGAAGGGGAATGGGAACCCAATGACCAGCAGCCCTTCCCCCCTTTCGGATGTACCTTCCCTGCTAGGAGGCAGTGAAATAGAGCCTTAACTATCTACGTTTGCCCTGCAGGCGACCTGACAAAGGCCTAAAAATCCAGATGGGGGGTCCCACACAGTACTACTGTGCTAGCTGGGGATGCAAGACAACTGGCACTTTTAGTTGGGCATCGCCTATCAAAGGAAAAGATTTAATTACACTGGAAAGGGCCAACTGGGGAAGGGACACAGAAGAACACCTCACAAACGGGGCTTGTAAGGAAAAACAGTGCAACCCCTAGCCATTAGGTTTAAAGAGACAGGATGAAAAAATCGAAATTGGAACTCTGGGAAAACCTGGGGGCTTAGACTATACGTAACAGGATCAGACCATGGTACCTTGTTCACTATTAGACTAGCAGTGAACCCGTTAAACAGGCCTCAACCCTTAGGGCCTAACCAAGTGTTGGCTCTGCCTCCAAGAACAACACCCTCCCTAACCACCCGAGCTTCTAGATTGCTAACCTCGTTGGCTCCCTCACCTTCTACTGAAACAGATGACAACAGGGGCCCTTCCCAAATTCCTGAGGTGCCATCCTCTGATATTGGCCCCATGAAGGTATTAAAAGCAACCTACCAAGTTCTCAACTCCTCCAGACCCGAACTTACTAAGGCTTGCTGGCTATGCCTGAATGCACAACCCCCTTACTATGAAGGCATAGCAATGCCAGATAGTTACTCTGAAGCTACTGAGGCCACTGCCTGCCATTGGCAACAGTCAGAAAAGGGAAAGCTTACCCTCCAATCAGTTACTGGAAATGGGCTTTGTATTGGAAATCAGGTTCCCCAAAGCTATTCTCATCTATGTAACCAGACTCAAACCCTATGGTCACTGGGTACTTAATTCCCCCAGAAGATAGATGGTGGGCTTGTACCTACCTCAGGATTAACCCCTGTGCCACATCCAGGTTCTCAACCAGACAAATGACTATTACCCCTACCAGGATGTCCCCTTACAATTATGGATAACAGGATGAAAAAAATGAGAAATCACTGCTGTCTTGTTATCCTCTCTTCTAGGCCTTGGTGTAGCCAGAGCAATAGGCACTGGTACTTCTGCTTTAGTTCTCCAAGATAAAAAGTACAAATATCTTAGGTCGGCCATCAATGCAGACCTAGAACAGCTGGAAAAATCTATTATACATCTCCTTAGCTGAAGCAGTTCTACAAAACAGACAAGGATTAGACCTATTATTTCTCCAACAAGGTGGTCTCTGTGTTGCCTTAAAAGAAGAATGTTGTTTCTACGTTAACCATTCTGGTGTTTTGAGAGTCTATGGCCATTCTTAGAAAGAGATTACCTGACATCCCAAGGATGGTATGAGTCTGTTTAATTGGTCCCCCTGGTTAACAACTCTGATCTCCACTCTAACAGGGCCCCTCATCCTCTTGTTGCTGGCCCTTACTTGTGGGCCCTGCATTATTAATGCCTTGGTCAAATTTGTTAAGGATCACTTAGCCACAGTACAACCAATGGTTCTGAGGCAACAATACCAACTTTTGAAGCCCTTAGATACATCTCAAGGATTCGAGATGAGGCCATACTCAAGGGGGGAATGAAGGGACCAAACTGACACCATGACAGGCTTCAGTAAGGTAACACCTTAACTAGGCCTAAGTTTCAGTTTCCCAGACAGGCAGGCAACACTTCTGGGAAAAACCACAAGCAAAGGGCTACTAATCAACAGTGACCCTGACATGTGGCTGGGGAAGACTGCCACCCAGGGGCCTGAGTCAATTTCTGGAGACATGTCCAAACATGCCCAAACATGTCTCTTTCGTGCCTTTCGCCCCAACCAATCAAAGATGTACAACTGTAACTGCTGCTTTCCTAGCCAATCATGTTAGAAGATTACCTAACCCACCTGGAATTCCCCTAGTTGTGCTTAAAAGGGGCCTGCGTGCTCCTCTTGGGGTCGCCATTTTGTATGAATGGTTGACCCCTGCATGCTGGCTGATTCTGCAAAATAAATGCTCTTTGTTTTTACATTAAAAAGAAAAAGATGCTGTTTGGTTAAAGAACTAGGAAATAGACCTTAAAGGGAAACATGTCAAGCCAGGCATGATATATATGTGTGTGTGCGTGTGTATGATTTCAAATAAATAAATAAATATATTTTAAAAGTCTGAAGCTAAAGAATGGAAGTTTTCAGTTTCTGGCAGTCACCTCTGATACTAGACACTCTAGGAGCCCAGAAAACCTGTGCAGGAAACTGCATTGGCTCTTGTACAGTTCTAGGGTTCTGTCCTCAGAAAATTCAAATATATCAGGCATTTTGTCCACATTGGTGGATGAGTATGTTCTCTTACCTCCTGATAATCCATTTGAAATCTTCCCCACTCTCTAGTCTATTATCTTCCCCGGAGCCACGAATGAAATCAATTTATATCATTTTCCACCCCAAATTCCCCCACTGGCTTCCTGTATAAAATAAAACCTAAATCTAAATTCTTACTGGGCCACTGCTTACCTATCTAACCCTATCTTTTTTTTACCACCGCCTTAGTGATTCTTCTCCAGTTGCACTGACCAGCACAACGCACAGCCTTCTCATGTACTCTGCGTGTATCTTCACTCTTTGCTCAGGTCTCCTCTAAAATGTCACCTCAGAAAGGCCTAATGATTACCTACAGATGCACCCAACTATGCTTCATTTATACACCTTTTTTTTTTTTTTTTTTTTTTTTTTTTGCATTTGCAGTAGGGTCTCACTCTAGTCCAGGCTGACCTGCAATTCACCATGTAGACTCTGGCTCGCCTTTAACTCACAGCAAGCCTCCAACCTTGGCCTCCCAAGTGCTGGGATTAAAGGTATGTGCTAACACACCAGGCTATACATCTATTCCTTTGTTAAAAAATATTTTATTCTGGCTTATGTGGAATCTGGAGAGTTGAACATGTGTCCTTAGGCTTCGTAGGCAAGCGCCTTAACCGCTAAGCTATCTCTCTAGCCCACACACCTATTCTCTATCACTCTCTCCCATCTCTCTTTCTCAAATAAATATTTAAAGAAATAAAATAAAAAGCTGGGTGTGGTGGCACAGGCCTTTAATCTCAGCACTTGGGAGACAGAGGTAGGAGGATTGCCATGAGTGAGGCCACCCTGAGGCTACATAGTGAATTTCAGGTCAGCCTGGGCTAGAGAGAGACCCAACCTTGAAAAACCAAAAATATAAACAGATAAAAATAAAAATGAAAAAAAAATTTATTTATTTGCAAGCAGAAAGAGATAGAAGAAAGACAGAGAGAATGGGCATACCAGGGCCGCCACTATAAATGAATTCCATATGCACACCTCCCTTTGCATCTGGACTTTACACAGGTACTGGGAAATTGAACCCGGGTCATTAGGCTTTGCAGACAAGCGTCTTAACTGCTGAGCCATCTCTCTAGCCCAGTATATCTATTCTTACCAGTTATTTATTACCCTCCCCCATGGCTACCACTACTGAATATAAGTGTCTTTATATGTTTCTCTAATAACTCCAACTATCTGGAACATAAGACAGTCATTAAAATTGGCTGCCGCCTGGCATGGTGGCGCACGCCTTTAATCCCAGCACTCAGGAGGCAGAGGTAGGAGGATCGCCGTGAGTTGGAGGCCACCCTGAGACTACATAGTGAATTCCAGGTCAGCCTGGACTAGAGTGAGACCCAGCCTTGGAAAACTGAGGAAAAAAAAAAAAAACTGGCTGCCATCACTTTAAAAATTATCTACCACCAAGACTTGGGAGTCCTTGAAATAACGGTTTTCCTCCCTTTTTCATCCTTGTTTTGTGTTCCTTTTTTTTAAGATGGGGTCTTATTTTATAGCCCAAGTAGGCTTTGGGCTATGTAGCCTAGACTGGCCTTAAACTAATCATCCTCTTGCTCAGGCCTCCCAAGTACTAGGATTAACTGCACTCCCTACCATTCCAACAAGGTAGAGTCTCAATCCAGCCCAGAATGGCCTGGAATGTAGTCTCAGGCTAGCCTCAAACTCACAGTGATAGGATTATCATTCTTTTTTTGTTGATGTTTTTGCTTTTCAAACAAACTCCAGATACAGACACCACCATGTGCATCTGACATTACGTGGGTACTAGGGAACTGAAGCAGGCAAGTGCCTTAAGAAGCCATCTCGCCAGCCCCAGGATTATCATTCTTGAATATCTTTTTCCATATTTCTTATGATCTACTTAATTTTGTCTTACTTAACTTCCATGTTACAGAAGACATGATGTCTTATACCTGTTTATGTTTTCAACAATTCCTAGGACAAAAAACCTGGAATTGGTTCTGGTTTCAAAATATATCAAATTAGCGGGGTGTGGTAGCACACGTCTTTAATCCCATCACTCGGGAGGCAGAAGTAGGAAGATCGTCGCCAGTTCAAGGTCATCCTGAGACTACATAGTGAATTCCAGGTCAGCCTGGGCTAGAGTGAGACCCTACCTCGAAAAACCAAAAAAAATAAAAAAATCAAATTAGTTTACTTTGTACACAATAATTGTCTATAGAATAATTTCTGACATGTAGTTAAAAGTAGCTATGGCATTTCTGAAAGGCAATTCACGACAGAGGCAGCACACTTACTCCTGGCGTCTGTCTTGTCTGACTCACTCAGACACAGCCCGTCCTTGGCATCCGTACTCCCCTCAACACCATGCCTTATGAAAAACTTCATGTCACTGTCATCAATTTCATTTTCATCATCAATATCATATTTCTGCAGACCTGCCAGAAGCTTCACTGCTGCCAGATGGGCAAATCTATGGGAAAGAATCAATAATTAACCAGATCCACACTCTTCAACACACGTAAGCTGCAGCTTACACTTAGGCAATTCCACTGGGCATGCTTTCCCTTCAACCCACCTGGCAGCCAAGGTGTAAATCTGTCTCTGAAAGCCTAACAATCTGACATGCTCAGCTATGTGGAAACTAAGTACAGAATACTAAGGATGGAAAAGTGATTCCATATTTTTTATTGGTAAGAACCCACTGGAAGAGGAGATCCACTATCAAAGAATATTTAAGCTGGGCATGGTGGTGCATCCCTTTAAGCCCAGCACTCAGGAGGCAGAGGTAGGAGAATTACTGTGAGTTCAAGGGCACCCTGAGACCAAAAAATAAAAACTAAAAAAGAATATTTAGGTGCCCCAAACACACTTACTCAACTAAATAGAACAGAACCACCTGGTTCCCCGTGTTACTTCTTTTTGTTGGCTGCAATTAGATGATAAATTAGTTCTAGTCCCAGTTTTAGAGTTTACTACAGTTCTAACTTACTTCATCTCCATCCTTCCTCAACCCAAAGAATTTGACATGGTTTTAAAATTTAATGGAAAAAAATAACCTCTAAATCTATGTTTTCACTGGGTGTGGTGGCACACGCCTTTAATCCCAGCACTTGGGAGGCAGAGGTAAGAATATTACAATGAGTTCGAGGCCAGTCTGGGACTACAGAGTGAATGCCTGGTCAGCCTGGGCTAGAATGAGACCTGACCTCAAAAAACAAAACAGGGCTGGAGGGATGGCTTAGCGGTTAAGGCGTTTGCCTGCAAAGCCAAGGGACCCAGGTTCAATTCCCCAGGACCCACATTAGCCAGATGCATAAGGGGGCACACACATCTGGAGTTCATTTGCATTGGCTGGAGGTCCTGGTGTGCCCATTCTCTCTCTCGCTCTCTCGCTCTCTCCCTCTTTCTCTGTCAAATAAATAAATATTATTTGAAGTGGCTAGAGGCCCTTCTGCACCCATTCTTCTTCTTTTATTAATTAACAACTTCCATGATTATAAAAAAAAAATCCCATGGTAATGCCCTCCCTCCCCCCACTTTCCCCTTTGAAACTCCATTCTCCATCATATCCCCTCCCCCTCTCAATCAGTCTCTATTTTGATGTCATGATCTTTTCCTCCTATTATGATGGTCTTGTGTAGGTAGTGTCAGGCACTGTGAGGTCATGGATATCCCGGCCATTTTGTGTCTGGAGGAGCATATTGTAAGGAGTCCTAACCTTCCTTTGGCTCTTACATTCTTTCTGCCACCTCTTCTGCAATAGACCCTGAGCCTTGGAAAGTGTGATAGAGATATTGCAGTGCTGAGCATTCCTGTCACTTCTTTCCAGTACCATGTTGCCTTCTGAGTCATCCCAAGGTCATTGCCATCTGAAAAGAGAAGATTCTCCACCAAAAGTGAGAGTAGCATTAATATAAGGTTATGAACATTAAAAGAAGTGCTTACTGGGCAGTTTGATAAACATAATATATACATTTAGCCAGACAGCAGCAAACTTTACACCCCTAGGGCTCATGACTACCCCTGTATTAAGTTTCCAGTATCAGAGATGTATTCCCTCAAATAAATAATTTTTGAAAGCTGTTAAAAAAAGGGGGGGGCTAGAGGGATGGTTTAGCAGTTAAGGCATTTGCTTAGAAAGCCAAAGGACCCAGATTCAATTCCTCAGGACCCACGTTAGCCAGATGCACAAGGGGGCGCACACGTCTAGAGTTTGTTTGCAGTGGCTAGAGGCCCTGGTGCACCCATTCTCTTCCTTTCTGTCTCTCCCTCCCTCCCTCTTTCTCTGTCAAATAAATAAATAAATGAAAATATTAAAAAAATACTTTAAAAAAAAAAGCCAGGCATGGTGATGCATGCCTTTAATCCCAGCACTTGGGAGGCAGAGGTAGGAGGATCACTGTGAGTACAAGGTCACCCTGGGACTACATAGTGAATTCCAGGTCAGCCTGGGCTACAGTAGGACCCTACCTCGAAAAATCAAAATAAATAAATAAATAATTTGTTTTCTATTCTCTGTTCTTTCTCACATCTCAGTGAAGTATCTAATAACAAACTCCTGATTTTAGAGGTTTTTTTTCGAGTATAATTACATGTAATTTGCATTATTTTGCACAATTTTGCTAATTGAAATGTTTCATGTTTCCTCTCAGGACATAGATAATCATGAAATATAAAATTCTATTTTCAAAAAAAAATTTCCCCTATAAATAAGTCATATGGAAACCTACTATTTTGGGCAATGAACACACAGGAGCTAAAGATTGTTACTAGAAAAATTTCAGTGCCAGGGATGGGATACCTTCCAGTGATTTGTTGGCCAGGGAGGTCCCTGATGCCTCCAAAACATTACAGGCCATTGCCGAGGCCCTTGGTTTCCCACCAGGAATACATGGTAAGACCCTATTGCTGAAGACTCCACATACTTGGGCTGCAAGGCCACTGAGAAATCCTGCTGGAACTGAGCTGATAACCTCCTCCATGTAGACCAGCTGACAGAAAGCTGGAAAAAGCCATTCTGCATGCAGTTCAATGGAAGAAAGAGATACCACCAGTGAAGATACTCAACAGTGGACACTGCAAGCCTTATATTTGGCCATCAGGCCAAATGAGCCAATGGGTACAATAGTGGCACCTCTGTTATGGGGGAAACCAACTGTCCTCTAATTGGACTGGAGGCCCACTCCATGGGAGGGAATACATCCCTGATACTGAAATCCTACAACAGGGGTAGCCATGAACCCTAGAAGTGTAACAACTGCTGCTGTCTGGCTAAATGTATATACTATGCTCACCAAACAGCCCAGTCAGCACTTCTCTTAATGTTCATACACATACATTGATGCTACTCTCACTTGTGGTTAGAGAACCTTCTCTTTTCAGATGGCATTGACCTTGGGATGACTCAGAAGACACCATGGTGCTGAGAAGAAGTGACAGAGGAGTGCTCAGCACTGAAATATCTCTATCACACATTCCAAGGCTCAGGGTCCATTGCAGAAGAGATGGTGGAAAGAATGTAAGAGCCACAGGAAGGGTGGGACTCCTTACTATGTGCTCCTCCAGACACAAAATGGCCTGGACATGACCTCACAGTGCCTGACACTACCTACACAGGGCCATCATAATAGGAGGAAAAGATCATGACATCAAAATAAAAGAGAGACTGATTGAGAGGGAGAAGGTGATATGATGGAGAGTGGAGGGGAGGAAGGGAATTACCATGGGATATTGTTCATAATCATGGAAGTTGCCAAAAAAATTAATTAATTAAAAAAACTTTCCCCATAGTTATGGTATGAATTTACAACATTGCCACAGACTTCTGTTTTGAACATTTCGTCCAATCGGTTTTAAGGAGTTTTTAGGAGTCAAAAGGTTGCTAGGAGCTAGGAATTAAAGGTTATAACCACTCATGGTTCTGGCCTGAGCTCTCAGCTTCTTGGCACCTGCTATGTGAACAGCCACCACCACACACTCTAACTACTATACCTTTCTCAGCAAAGATGAACTGAAGTCTGAAGATAAGCCAAAACAAACCTAACTTCTCTTATGTTATCTGTTAGTTATTTTAGTCACAGCAATGTAAAAGTAATTAATGCATCTGTATTTTTTAAAATCATGCATATATACTAATATTCTTATTTTTCATGACACTGCAAGCAAATTATTAAAGATATACTAATAAAGGCTGGATTTCCATTTCAGGGGTAAAGTGATTATCACCTAGCATGCTTAAGTACCTGGATTAATTCTCAGCATCACAAAGACAAAGTATGGGCTGGAGAGATGGCTTATCAGTTAAGGTGCATGCCTGCAAAGCCTAAGGGCCCAGGTTCTATTCTCCAGGTCCCACATAAGCCAGATGCACAAGGTGGTGCATGCGTCTGGAGTCTATCTGCAGTGGCTAGAGGCCATGGTGCGCCCATATATTCTCTCTCTCTCTCTCTCTCTCTCCCTCTCTCTCTAATAAATGAATAAATAAGTAAATCTTTTAAAATATTTTTAAAAACAAAATATATAGTAAAAAGCATCTAAGGATAGTACACTAGAGACTCCTGTGTTTCCACAGACCGAAACAAAACGTCAGGTGTATAGCTACAGAGAAACAAGGTGGTATGGAAAAGCGTAGGAATGGAAAGGCACAGGTGAGATCCAGAAATGCTGTACTTCAAACTTATGAATGAAACAAGAACCCTAATACTGAATGCTAGGCAGCACAGTACACAAGGAGAAAGATTCCCCGCAGGAGAGCTTTAAGCAAAAGAGATGGAAAACCTCAGCAAGCTCCACAGGCACAGAGCTGGCACTTTGCAGAAATGTCAGACAAGATATCTGCAATCATATATCAAGGCACACTGGACAAGGAGGCCCCCATGCTTGATAGCTGACTCAGGAATACCATGCATAGGACCTATCTTGAGAGGTCTTGCCATCACACCTAAGACTGGGGGAACCAGGGGACCCTGCATTTTTATGACTCTAAGTGCCAAAAGCCCCTTCTCTTTACTTGCTAAGCAAGTGACAGTGAGTCACAGGAGTCAGTATGGGCCAAAGAAGTGATTGTGACTTGACTCAGATTTGCAGACACAGTTTTCCACCATGGGAAATGTACACAAAGGAAAACAGAAGGCACTTTCACTTGGGAATGGAGACCTGACCTGCGGGAAGTGCAGAAAAACTAGCTGTGTGTGGCTCGGCTGGGGCTGGGGCTGGTACAGAGGGGTGTGGCTAGGGCCTGTGGGTTCACTGGGTGCCCACACATCACACCGCTAGCAGATTGCTTTGGGTTTGGTACATTCACTCTCAGAGCCCATGGGGTATATGGTGAGAATGCAGCCACTGCCTAGGCATCACCGTTAATGGGCCTGTGAAGCCCCTGTGGTACAAGGGATGTCCAAGCAGGTTTGTCACCCTCTGCCCCACACACATGCGTATACACAAACACACACACACACACACACACACACATGGTGCGCGTGCGTGTGCAGAGAAGCAGCCTGAGCATGGCTCCTGTACTTGCTGTATTACAAGAGCACCAACATACCCTAGGCATGAATTCAGCCAGAAATAGTGGTTTTCTTGACTCCTGAATTGGTAGCAGGTAGGAGAGCTGAATAGGACGCCACCTTCATACAACTAAGGTTCAGCTTGTTTAGCAATCAGAAGAGCTCTGATCATTTGTGTGTACACAAATACATACACACACACATCTAGTGAACTTCAGAAGCAGCCACCTGGGCAAAAGCACATGTCTCTCTTTCTTTTCTCTTACTTAATATTTTTATTTGTTTATTTATTAGACAGAGAGAAAGAGAATGAGAATGAATGGGCACACCAGGGCC
This sequence comes from Dipus sagitta, assembly GCA_036346955.1. NCBI lineage: Eukaryota > Metazoa > Chordata > Mammalia > Rodentia > Dipodidae > Dipus > Dipus sagitta. The sequence goes on along the minus strand of CM070772.1, from coordinate 168,472,204 downwards.
TCTTACCACTGCAAACAAACTCCAGACACATGTGCCACCATGTGCATCTGGCTTACATGGGTACTGGAGAATCAAACCTGGGTCCTTAGGCTTCACAGCAAGAGCCTTAACAACTAAGTCATCTCTCCAGCCCTTGTTCTGATTCTTGACTGCTTTCTATTCACTTGATTTTGTTTTCCCTCACTTTTTTTCTCACACCTTCATCCTATACACATCCCTATTCTTTCCAGTCTTACTTCTCACATTTTCCTTTTCTTTATCACTTTTTTATTGCTTTATTGTTAATTTTTTTAAAATTTGTTTGTTTATTTATTTATTTGAGAGCGACAGAGAGAAGGAGGCAGAGAGAGAGAGAGAATGGGCGCGCCAGAGCTTCCAGTCTCTATAAACAAACTCCAGATGTGTGCGCCCCCTTGTGCATCTGGCTAACGTGGGTCCTGGAGAATTGAGCCTCGAACCGGGGTCCTTAGGCTTCACAGGCAAGTGCTTAACCGCTAAGCCATCTCTCCAGCCCATATTGTTAATATTTTTTACCTGCAGCAATTTTTAACTTCTTTGTTTATCCTGCAGTTTCTTGAATTCCTTTATTTTTCTATTCTTATTGAGGAAGTAGTTCTTTGTTGTTCTTTTAACTTTTACCATGTGACTTTTTTTTGAGAGAGAGGAGAGAAATAGGCAGGTAGAGAGAGAGAGAGAGAGAGAGAGAGAATGGGCACACCAGGGCCTCCAGCCACTGCAAACAAACTCCAGATGCATGTGACCCCTTGTGCATATGGCTTATGTGGGTCCTAGGTAATGGAATGTGGGTCCTTTGGCTTTGCAGGCAAGTGCCTTAACCGCTAAGCCATCTCTCCAGCCCTATGTGGCTTTTTTTTTTTTCCCACTATATTTAAGTATCTGGCTAGTCATGATGGCACATGTCTGTAAACCCAGTACTTAGAAGGCTGAGGCAGGAGGGTCATAAGCTTAAGGCAAGCCCTTAAAAAAGTTTTTTTTTAATTTTTTTTATTTTTTTATTAAGGGCTGGGGAGATGGCTTAGCAGTTAAGGCATGTGGTGGTTTGAATAGAATAGATGACCCCCAATATATTCAGTTGTTTATTTGTTTGTAGTTTGCATCTCTAGCCATCTGGCTGGAGGCAATGCCATTGTGTGGATCTTAAGGTGTGGTGGTGGGTTTGAGATTTCAATCTAAAGATATGCAAAGTGTGTTTAGCTGGAGTTCCTGAAGTGTGCTGTGGCTTTTGACCTTTAGGCTTGTACTTCTCTCTCTCTCTGCTTGGTCCTGTGAAGGCAGGCTAGTTTCTTCTGCCATTATGGAACTTCCCCTGGATCTGTAAGCTTCAATAAATCCCTTCCTCCATAACTATGCCTGGTCTGGAATTTCATTTCAGTGAACCTGAAGCTGACTAATACAAGGCACTTGCCTGTAAAGCCTAAGGGCCTGCGTTTGATTCCCCAGGACCCACATAAAGCCAGATGCACAAAGTGGCACATACATCTAGAGTTCATGTACAGAGGCTGGAGGCCCTGGCATACCCATTCTCTGTCTCTCTTCTCCCTTCCCTCCCTCTATCCCTCCCTCCCTCCCTCCCTCTCTCTCTCTGTCTCTCTCTCTCCTTGCAAACAAATAAAATAAAATAAAAATTAAGGGGCTGGAGAGATTACCCAGCAGTTACGGTGTTTGCCTGTAAAGCCCAACCACCCGGCTTCAATTTCCCAGTACCCAGACAAGGCCAGAAGCACAAAGTGGTGCATGCATCTGGAGTTCATTTGCAGTGGCTAGAGGCCCTGGCACACCCATTCTCGCTCATTCTCTCCCTCCCCCTCTCTCCTTGCAAATAAATAAAATATTTTAAAAAATAAATAAAATCAAAATTAAAATCACAATGAGTTACCACTATATACCTATTAAAATTATATAAAAATCAAAAAGAAAAAAAAGGCTGGAGAGAATGCTTAGAGGTTAAGGTGCTTGCCTGAGAAGCCTAAGGACCTAGGTTTGATTCCCCAGTATCCACATAAGCCAGATATTAAGGTGGCACATGTGTCTGTACTTCATTTGCAGTGGCTAGAGGCCCTGGGGTGCCCATTCTCTCTCTCTTTTCCTCTCTCTCTTTTCCTCTTTTTCTCTCTCAAATATATAAATAGATTTTTTTAAAAAAAACATTTCACAATAACAAATGCAGGTGCAAATGAGGAGTAAGCCAACCTTTCATTCATTGTTGGTAGGAATGTAAACTGACAGTCACTTTGGAAAGGCACTTTAAGAGTTTCTTTTATTTATTTATTTGAGAGAGAGAGGCAAATAGAGAGAAAAAGAGAATGGGTGCCCCAGGGTCTTTAGCCACAGTAAACGAACTCTAGATGCATACACCCCCTTATGCATCTGGCTTATGTGGGTCCTGGGGAATTGAACCTGGGTCCTTAGGCTTCGCAGGCAAATGCCTTAACCGCTAAGCCATTTCACCAACCCTCTTTTTATAGCATAAACATATTTACTATATGGCACAGTAATCCAAAGGTATTAAAAACTTCAGTTAATATAAACACCTGTATATTAATGTACATAGCAGCTTTATTCACAGTCACCCACAAAGGGATGGAACCAAGGTGCCTCCTATGGTGAGTGGAGAAAATACTAAGAATGCTACAATGGAACCTGCTCAGCAATTTAAAAAAGGAGCTAGTAACACTGCAGTGGTATGTTCATCTTGACAATCTAGAATCACTGAGGAGACAAGCCTCTGGGAATGTCTGTATAGGAATGTCTAGATTGGGTTAACTGAGTGCAGAGAGCATGGGCTGGGGTCCCAGACTAAAGAGAAAAAAGCAAGCAAGCACAGCACTATTACTCTCCTCTAACTGCTTCCTGACTAAAGACATACTATAACCAGCCCACCATGACTGGCTGTACCCTCAAACTGTGAGCTAAAATAAACCTTTCCTTCTTTAAGTTGCTTTTGTGAGGAAATTTGTCACAGTCACAAGAAAATACATACACATATAAGGTAAATCTCAAAATAATTATGCTGAGTAAAAGAAACTAGACATGAGTAAGAATTATATACCATGAGAACACTTTGGTTAGCAACAAACTGCACATACCGTAGTGACTATATAATAATAAATGGAGCTGAAAATTTCTGTCACCTAATTATTTTCACTTCCTTAACCCAAAACATTTCTATGTTTAAATATGTCTAGCTCCATCATATAGCTTACGTGTATAGGAGGCTAGATTCATATAAATACACTCTGATATTTACACTATCGCAAAATCACTTACACAATTCTCTCAGAACAGAACACCACGATTAAGCAACACTTGACTGTATGCATTTTAAGTTTCTTCTTGTATAAAATCCAAGTAAATACAAACTAATCTATACTCACAGAAAGCAGATCACTATTGCTTAAGGCAGGGACATGAGGCACAATGGAAAGGGACAAATTATAGCAATACAAAGAAACCTCAGAAGTGATAAATACAGTCATTATCATTTCTCCCATCCCCCTTGGTTCTGGGGGTTGACTATATTATAACCTTGAACATGCTAGGCAAGTGCTCTGCAACTGAAATATATTCCCAGCCCTGTTTTTATTTTCTATTTTGAAAGAATCTTGTTCAGATGCCCAGGCCAGATTTGAATTCACTCTGCAGCATAGGCAGGCCTTGAATTGCAACTCTCTTGCTTCAGCCTCAAAGTATCTGGGATTACAGGCCTGTGTCACCAGGCCCAGCTTCTATTTACTTCTTCTTTTTTCTTTTTTTTTTTTTTCTTTTCTATTTACTTCTTGATCATGGTGACTGTATTATGGTTGTCCATATATATCAAAATCACACTGTAAAGTATGTGCATTTTATTGTTTATTAATTATACCTGTTTTAGTTTTAAAAACTAAAACAAGCTTCAACTGATAATGATCTCATGTACATGGCACAATAAATAAAATAAAAATAAATCATGATTTATTTTTCCATGATCAATGTGGATTATTCACTTTTCTCAACAATGTGTTACAGACATGTGGGTGGAGCACTGCATTGTATATACTATTCTGGGAATTCCTGGACCTGACCTCCTTCATGGTAGATAGTCTTCTCTGACAACTTTTTTTCTTTTCTTTTCTTTTCTTTTTGGGTTTTGTTTTTGTTTTTCAAGGTAGAGTGTCACTCTAGCCCAAGCTGACCTGGAATTCACTATGTAGTCTCAGGGTGGCCTCGAACTCATGACAATTCTTCTACCTCCCAAGTGTGCTGGGACTGAAGGTGTGCACCAGCATGGCTGGCCCTTTTTGCAATTTTTTTTTTGTTTTTTGTTTTTTTTTTGTTTTTTGTTTTTTTGAGGTAGGGTCTCACTCTGGTCCTGGCTGACCTGGAATTAACTATGTAGTCTCAGGATGGCCTTGAACTCACGGCAATCCTCCTACCTCTGCCTCCCAAATGCTGGGATTAAAGGTGTGCACCACCACGCCCAGCTTCCTTTTTGCATTTCTAAATGCCCTCCTCAACAGAAAAAGGGACTAATAGTACCTTAGAGATGAGAGTCACTGCTCCTGCTTTACAGAGAAGAATAAATGTCACCTCAGCTTGAAAACTGCGACTCTATTAGCATTTGATTGAGTTACCTAAAATTGCATTAAATTCTCAGATATCTAAGTACAAAAGAGTAAAAACAAAACTTTAAATACAGAAAAGGAGCACAGTAGGCAGGGGTTCACACCTCTTAGCCACATCACTGGGTCTCTCTCCTGCTTTGTTGGTAATATTACTGTCTGCTCCCACTTCAATTAACCACTGCAGACATTCTATGTGACCTTGTCCAGCAGCTGTTTAAAAAGAAAGAAAGAAAAAAATAACAGGAAAATACACAAGAAGAGCTATTATTATTAATAATTTTCTAAATATTTGGAAAGTACTATTATAGAGTACTTTCTTAATCATAACAATTGATCCTTATAGTAACAAAAGTAGTGTAGGCAGATATTATTTTCTCTAATTTTCATTTAATCAAATATCTACTGTGCTCAGGCCCAGTACTTTACCTGTACTTAAAACAACTGAAGCTCAAGGCTGGAGAGATGGCTTAGCGGATAAGGCACTTGCCTATGAAGCCTAAGGACCTAGGTTTGACTCCCCAGTACCCATGTAAGTCAGATGCACAAGGGGGAGCATGCATCTGGAGTTCATTTGCAATGGCTAGAGTCCCTGGTGTGTCCATTCTCTCTAACTGTGCTCTCTCTCTCTCAAATAAATAAATAATAAAAATTTCAAAAACCTGAAGCTCAAAGCTCACATAGCAAGCAAATCATAGATTTAAAACTAGAATCCAGTTTTTTCTAACCTATATCCAAAACCTATGTCATACTATGTAGCACCTAACCAATCTTGTATCATAGCACAATGTGAATACATACTAATCATAGGGACCTTCAAACTCTTGCTCTAGGGATGGGAGCAGTTAAAAGTACTTGCTTGCAAAGCCTGCTGGCCAGGGTTTGAGTCCCCAGTATATACACACAGCCAGATGCACCAAGTGGCATTTGTGCCTGGAGTTTGTCTGCAGTGGCAAGTGGCCCTAGCACATGCAATCTCACTCTCTTGCTTATAAATAAATATTTTTAATAATAATAACTGGGTGTGGTGGTACACACCTTAAATACCAGCACTTGGGAGGCCCAGGTAGGAGGATCACTGTGAGTTCAAGTCCAGCCTGAGACTACATAGTCAATTCTAAGTCAGCCTGGGCTAAAGCAAGACACTACTTCAAAAAAAAAAAAAATCTTACTCTAGCAAATGTGTGTATATTATAGATAAGTGTGCATGTGTGTGTATTTCTCTTAAAACTATCAGCCTCTCAAACCACACTTGATCATATAAGCTACTTTTGTCTAAATCTTGTCCTTAAAACACACACACTACCCTAATTTTCACCACAACTCCACTTAAATCCACTCATCATGTGCTCTATTGTTCTCAGCCCACATTAAGACTCAAGTAAGCTCTGAAAAAGAAACCTGACAGACCTGAATTCATATCTACTGAACAATAAGACTTGAGGACAGGACTGTGATCTTCAGAACTCAGCAAGTGGCTGGAACAGACAATAAATATCTGTAGTTGGGGCTAGAGAGATGGCTCAGCAGTTAATGGTGCTTGCCTGAGAAGCCTAATGACCCAGGTTCAATTCCCCAAGACCCATGTAAACCAGATGTACAAGGTGGCGCATGTGTCTAGAGTTCGTTTACACATTTACAGCGGCTGGAAGCCCTGTTGCACCCATTCTTCCTCTCTCTCTAAGTAAATAAATAAATCAATAAAATATATTTTTAGGGCTGGAAAGATGGCTTAGTGGTTAAAGTGCATGCCTGCAAAGCCTAAGAATCCAGGTTCAATTCTCCAGGTGCCACATAAGCAAGATGCACATGGTGGCCCCTTCATCTGGAGTTCATTTGCAGTGGCTAGAAGCCCTGGCATGCCCATTCTCACTCTCTATGTCTCTGTCTCTGTCTCTCTCTCTCTCTCCTTCTCTCTGCTCTAATAAATAAAAATTAATTTTTTTTAAAAAGCAACAAAACAAGACAAAAAAGAATTGAAAAAATAAATGTTTATAGTCAATAACTTAATTGAAGAAAGTGAATGTAATACAAGATCAGGTATAATAGCTATGTAACCTTCAGTCAAGGCACCTGACCTCTCTGAACCTTAGTTTCCACTTTTTTTTTTCTTTTTTTGGTTTTTCGAAGTAGGGTCTCACTCTACCTCAGGCTGACGTGGTCACTATGTAGTCTCAGGGTGGCCTTGAACACTTGGCAATCCTCCCACCTCTGCCTCCCAAGTACTGGAATTAAAGGCATGTGCCACCACTCCCAGGCCCCTCAATTTTTTTATGTGCAGAGAGAGGGAGTGTGCCAGGGCCTTTAGCTGCTATAAACAAACTCCAGACACATGTGCTACTTTGTGCATCTCACTTTACATGGGTACTAGGGGATCAAACCTGGGTAGTCAGGTTTTGCAGTCAAATGCCTTAACCACTGAGCCATCTCTCCAGCCCCTGTCCCTCAATTCTTATTCCCTCCCCCACTCTTATTCTCCAGAACCAGCTAACAAAAAATACTACAGGATTTCCAAAGCCTCTATAAGTAAATCTACCATTAGATAAAAGCAATAACATATTCTGTCCTTAAATGTGATTTTTAAAAAAACATATTTATGATCATGGGAATGGTATGGCTTGTAAGGTAGAAGGCACCAAAGCCATGTTTCCAATCTGTCACAAAGGTGAGAGGAAGGATAAATAATTTATAATGAAAAACTTCAGAAAGAGATTATAACACAGAAATGTTACTATATATTGATAAGGATATATTCATTGAGTTTATTAATTTTTTTGCAAGAGAATAAAATAAGGAGCTTTTACCCCTTCCCCACCTTTTCATGGGCTGGAGCTCTCCGTACTCAGTCAGGCTTTACTCCTCTTTTGCCTTCTCATGGTCAGGGGCTCTTGGTACTCTCTCCTCTTAATCTAACAAATCCCCCTAAAATTTAAATTAAATAAATAAACCCAGATGTGTTGGCACACACTTTTAATCCCAGCACTCAAGAGGCAGAGGTAGGAGAATCATCTTCAGTTTGAGGCAGCTTGGGACTATATAGTGCCAGGTCAGCCTGTACTAAAGTGAGACCCTACCTAAGAAAAAAAAAAAAAAACAAGAGAGAGAATAAAATACAATTATGTGGTGTTTAGTATATGTATGCATATGTATATATATAATCTAGCTCAGGCTGACCTGGAATTCACTATGTAGTCTCAGGGTGATCCTCCTATCTCTGCCTCCCAAGTGCTAGGATTAAAGGTGTGCACCACCTGGCTCTAGAATATTTTTTAATGTGTTGAAATAATTCTATAATCGAGTAAATGAGCTGAGCATGGTGGTACAAACCTGTAATCCTCAGCCCTTGAGAAGCAGAGGCAGGAGAGTCAATTCAGGCCTCAGAAATGACCTGACTCATGGGGGAGGGGATGGGAGGGGAGGGAAATAACATGGTTTATTGTCTATAAGTATAGAAGTTTTCAATAAGAAACTTTAAAAAAGCCGGGCATGGTGGCACACGCCTTTAATCCCAACACTTGGGAGGCAGAGGTAGGAGGATCGCCATGAGTTCGAGGCCACTCTGAGAATGCAGAGTGAATTCCAGGTCAGCCTGGGCTAGAGTGAGACCTACCTCAAAACAAACAAAAAATTTAAAAAGCCAGGCGTGGTGGCACACTCCTTTAATTCCAGCACTCGGGAGGCAGAGGTCTCCGGAGGATTGCTGTGAGTTTGTGACCAGCCTGAGACTACAGAGTGAAGTGAGTTTGAGACCAGCCTGAAACTACATAGTGAATTCCAGGTTAGCCTGGGCTAGAGTGAGACCCTACCTCACAAAAAACAGGGGTCTGGAGAGGGCTTAGCAGTTAAGGCTCTTGCCTGCAAAGCCAAAGGACCTCGGTTCAATTCTCCAGTAGCCACATAAGCCAGATACACAAGGTGGCGCGTGCATCTGGAGTTCGTTTGCAGTGGCTGGGAGCCCTGCTGTGCCCATTTCTCTCTCTCTCTCTCTCTCTCTCTCTCTCTCATACACACACACACACACACACACACATCTGCCTCTTTCCCTCTCTCAAATAAATAAATAAAAATATTTTTTAAAACAAAAAAAACTTTTAAAAAAAGAAATGACCTGTCTCACAGAACAGTACAAAGAACAAGTAAATAACTAGTAAGAACTCAATAATAGATGCTACAACTTAACTACTTCATCAAAATTAAAACAAAAGAACAATGCAGATTCACAAAATGTGGCAAAGATAAGCTGGACCAGGCATTACCAACTTTTACATGCTAAGTTTGGGTACAATGTAAACATACAGTCCCCAAGAAAAATACACACTAGCCACAAGATGGCTCTTTTCCCTGCTGCTGTCACTTACCACTCCCCCAACCCATCTACTCCACCCCTAGCCCTAGAGTCCTTGATAGACTCACAAGAGCATGAAGGGAAGCCTAATGGTTCCTCTCACTCCAGCCATCCAGTCTCTAACAAAGACTGCACTCCAACACACTGCACATCAGTCCCCTTAGTTCCTTCAGAGCCTTCTTCCACATCCCTCATTTTTTTAAATATTTTATTTTTGTTTATTTGAGAGAGGGAAAGAGGCAGAGCAAGAGAGAATGGGCGTGTCAGGGCTTCCAGCCACTGCAAACATACTCCAGATGCATGCACCACCTTGTGTGTATGGCTACATGGGTCCTGGGAAATTGAACTGAGGTCCTTTAGCTTTGCAAGTGCCTTAACCACTAAGCCATTTCTCCAGCCCTTTTTTTTTTTTTTTTTTTTTTTTTTGGTTTTTTGAGGTAGGGTTTTACTCTAGTCTGGGCTGACCTGGAATTCACTATGCAGTCTCAGCATAGCCTCGAACTCATGGTGATCCTCCTACCTCTGCCTCCCAAATGCTGGGATTAAAGGCAAGTGCCACCAAGCCCGGCTCAGATCCCTCATTTCTATCTCAACTCAAGCAGTGTAAAGAAATGTCCAAGTCAGACTAAAAAGCAGCTACCAGGGCTGGAGAGATAGCTCAGTGATTAAGATGCTTGCTTGCAAACCCAAGGACCCATGTTTAAATCTTCAGGTCCGCCGGGCGTGGTGGCGCACGCCTTTAATCCCAGCACCTGGGAGGCAGAGGTAAGAGGATCGCCATGAGTTCAAGGCCACCCTGAGACTACATAGTGAATTCCAGGTCAGCCTGGACTAGAGTGAGACCTTACCTCGAAAAACTAAAAAAAAAAAAAAAAAAATCTTCAGGTCCCAGGTAAGCCAGACGCACAAGGTGATGCAAGTGCACATGCACAAAAGGTGGCACACATGTCTGGAGTTCGACTGCAGTGGCTGGAGGCCCTGGTGTGCCAGTTCTCCCTTTCTCACTCTTTCATAACAATAAAATAAATAAAAACCAGCTACCACTGATAGCTGGTTCCCCCAAAATGCACTATAAGTGCTGTGAATTAGCCTACATTTTGCTACTGTGTCTAAATGAAATCCAGTAGATACATTAGCAACAAAATCCCACTCTAAGCCCCTCCCCTGTCCACACTGCCACTGCCACTCAACAGCAATCAATGCAAGAGATTCATAACTGGCCAAGTATGAAGTGCTAAGCGACTGATAAATGCCCAGCCCTGAACTAGACACATACATCCTCCCCTCCAAGGATCAAGGAACATCTCGGAAGATGGAACCAAATGAACATAACAGCTGGAGGATGGGGAGGAGCACTGTGAAACTCTGATACTCAGACATGGCAAGGGCACTGCACTCAAGACCTGCATATGATGGGCCCAGTCAACATTAATGGTTGCTAGAGAGAAGTCATGCTCTTCTGTGGCATAGTCACTAGCAAAAGAGGAAAAGGAGTATAGTGATGCTGAGGGGGATAAGAAAGAGATGATAACACAGAGCACATATAATCAAAATGTTGTGCGTGTGTGTAAATGCCAAAAAAAAAAAAAAAAAAATCAAGCATGGGGCTGGGGAGATAGCTCAGTCAATATGTACTTGCCTCAACAGCATGGAGACTTGAGTTCAATCCCCAGAACCACATTTAAAAAAAAAAAAAAAAAGGTGGGCATGGTGGCACAGGCCTGTACCCAAAGCACTTAGAAGTCAGAGACAGGAAGATAGCTGGGGCCTACTGGCCAACCAGTCTGGTCTACTTGGCAAGTTCTACGTCAGTAAGAGAACTTGTATCAAAATGGTTGGCCAGGCCAGGAGTGGTGGTACAAGTCTTTAATCCCAGCATTCAGGAGGCAGAGGCAGTAGGATCGCTGTGAGTTAGAGGGCAACCTGAGGCAACAAAGTGAATTCCAGGTCAGCCTGAGCTACAGCAGCACCTTACCTCAAGAAAAAAAAAAAAAAAAACGTTGGACAGCATTCCTGAGAAACACCAGTCAAGGCGGTCTTCAGGTCACTACATGCACATGCATATATGTGCATTCACATAAGCATACCAAAAAACTTGAAGCATGACCTATCTGAAAGGGCTGTTAATGGACCCAATTTCTCCCTAAAACACTGGGCTTATCTTTCAAGGTAAAGTCAAGATTGAGTTGGATTAACAAATAAAAAAAGTTTCAGGGCTAGAGAGATGGTTCAGCAGTTAATGGCACTTGCTTGCAGGGTATGATGTACTGGTTTCAATTCCCCAGTACCCATGCAAAGACAGATACACAAAGTGGCACATGCATGTGCAGTTCGTCTGAAATGGCCAGAGGCCCTAGAGTGCCCATTCACTCTCTCTTTCTGCAGGGCATGGTGGCACAGTGGCACACTCCATTAATCCCAGCACTCAGGAGGCAAAGGTCGGAGGATCGCTATGAGTTTAAGGCCAACCTGAGACTACAAACTGAATTCCAGGTCAGCCTGGGCAAGGGCAAGACACTACTTCAGGGAAGGAAAAAAAAAAAAAAAAAGAATATAAGATTTGGGACTGTCAGAAGTTATTGAGAAAACGAAGTCCAACTCAAATACACACCCCCTAAGAGCAAATTTTGTTGTTTTTTTGTGGGGGGGTTGTTGTTTTTTTGAGGTAGGGTCCCACTCTAGCTCAGGTTGTCCTGGAATTCACCATGTAATCTCAGGGTGGCCTAGAAATCACAGTGATACCTCTGCCTCCCGAATGCTGGGACTAAAGGCATGTGTGACCACGACTGGCATAAGAGCAAATTTACCATGGTTTTTCTCTAAGAGTATCATTAGAATCAGCTACCCTCAGGTTATAGAGAAATCGCAAATAAACCTGAAATTTCTGGTACAACAGGTTAAAGATTTGCTTTGGGGTTGAAAAATAAAGTAACAGAGCTAGAAAGATGGCTTAGCAGTTAAGGTGTTTGCCTGTGAAGCCTAAGGACCCAGGTTTGATACCCCAGTACCCACGTAAACCAGATGCACCAGGTGGCACATGCATCTGAAGTTGGTTTGCAGTGGTTAGAGATCCTGGTGTACCCATTCTCTCTCTTTGCCTCTCTCTCCCTCAAATAAATAAAAATAAATTTTAAAATATTATTAAGAAAAAAAGTAGAGCTGGGCGTGGTGGCGCACGCCTTTAATCCCAGCACTTGAGAGGCAGAGGTAGGAGGATCACAGGATCGCCATGAGTTCGAGGCCACCCTGAGACTCCATAGTGAATTCCAGGTCAGCCTGGGCTAGAGTGAGACCCTACCTTGAAAAACCAAAAATAAATAAATAAATAAAGTCCGGGCGTGGTGGCGCACGCCTTTAATCCCAGCACTCTGGAGGCAGAGGTAGAAGGATCACAGTGAGTTCCAGGCTACCTTGAGACTACATAGTGAATTCCAGGTCAGCCTGGGCTACAGCAAGACCCTACTTCAAAAAAGTAAATAAATAAATAAACAAACAATTATCAAGTATAATTACTAGAGTCTAAACACTGAGTTGACAGCTTGACAAAGCTTCATTTAAAATAAAAGTTAGGGCTGGAGAACTGGCTTAATGGTAAGGCATTTGCCTGAGAAGCCTAAGGACCCAGGTTTGACTCCCCAGGACCCATGTAAGCCAGATGCACAAGGGGGTGCATGCATCTGGAGTTTGTTTGCAGTGGCTAGAGGTCCTGGCACATCCATTCTCTTTCTCTCCCTCTCTCTCTCAAATAAATAAATAAAATAAAATATTTAAAAATTAAAAATATAATAAAATGTAAAAAATACTAGGCTGAACCTCTGTCAACCTTTGGCCTATGCATGCATATCTCCTCACATAGATAGGCAAAAACAAAACAAAAATAAAAACTATGCAAACATACTGCTGTCCTTTTTCTCAGTAAAGATTCATGCCATGAGCCAGGCATGGTGGCACACGCCTTTAATCCCAGCACTTGGGAGGCAGAGGTATGAGGATCGCCATGAGTTTGAGGTCACCCTAAGAATACAAAGTGAATTCCAGGTCAGCCTGGGCTGGAGTGAGACCCTATCTTGAAAAGCCAAAAAAAAAAAAAAATTATTTTGCATAGTTATTAAAACTAACAATTTTATAGACTGTTCTCATATTTCAGACTGCTCTAGAGATTGGACAGTTTATCATTCTCTTTGGAACAGTCTTGGCTAATATTGTGTTTAGCTAATTTGTTAGTTCAATATGTATATAAACACATTTTAGAGTTGAATTCTTATCTCCTTAAATGATAGTCATTATTTCTTTATAAGTATAAATACCATTATTTCCTCACAAGCTACCTGTTGCAATCAGGTTCACATTGTTGGTAGAAACGACCCAACCAAAAGCAGCTTGTGAGAAAAAGAGGTTTATTTTGGCTGACAGGCTCGAGGGGAAGCTCCACGATGTCAGGGAAAATGATGGCATGAGCAGAGGGTGGACATCATTCCCTGGCCAACATAAGGTGGACAACAGCAACAGGAGAGTGTGCCAAACACTGGCATGGGGGAAGCTGGCTATAACACCCACACCCATAAGCCTGCCCCCAACAATACACTGCCTTCAGGAAGCATTAATTTCCAGTTGCCATCAGCTGGGGAACCTAGCATCCAGAACACCCAAATTTATGGGGGACACCTGACTCAAACCACCACACAACCATTCTCTTTTTTTGTTTGTTTGTTTTTTGTTTTGTTTCGTTTTTTGTTTTTCGAGGTAGGGTTTCACTCTAGCTCAGACTGACTTGGAATTCACTATGTAGTCTCAGGTGGCCTCGAACTCACGGCGATCCTCCTACCTCTGCCTCCCTACTGCTGGGATTAAAGGTGTGCGCCACCACACCCAGATTTACCCATCTTCTTTAAATCAAATAGAATCTAGAAATTGATTATGCATTTGTAACATTTGTACTTTGAATAGCAAACTTTTATTAAATATATTGTCCACAAATAAACAAACAAAAAAAAAAAAAACTACTAGGCTGAGCTGGGCGTGGTGGCACACGACTTTAATCCCAGCACTTGGGAGGCAGAGGTAGGAGGACTGCTGTGAGTTAGAAGCCACCCTGAGACTACATAGTGAATTCCAGGTCAGCCTGGACTACAGTAAGACCCTACCTCAAAAAAAAAAAAAAAAAACACTAATCAATATGACAGAATTATATAAGGAAGAAAAAGAAAGATGTAGATACCTTAAAGTTTATTTAAATGTAATAATGTTCTTTGATGTTTCCATGCAATAAAAACATGCTTGTGGAGAACTAAAGGAAATTCTGCTTTAATTTTATAAGGTGTAATTTTCAATTTATCATGAATTAGTGTGTCTGTCTGGTTTTTGGTGTTTTGTTGTTTCTATTTTTATTAGAGATAGAATCTTACTTTGTATCCAAGACTGGTTTTGAAGTCCTACTCCTCCTGCCTTCATATCCCCAGTGCTAAGCTTACAAATGTGTGCAGCTACACTCAGTTAATAGTTCCATATAAAAATATTATTCTGCCAGGCGTGGTGGCATACACCTTTAATCCCAGCACTCAGGAGGCAGAGTTACAAGAATTGCCATGAGTTCAAGGCCAAGCTAGGACTACATAGTGAATTCCAGATCAGCCTGTATTAGAGTGAGACCCTACCTCAAACCCCCGCCCCCAAAAAATTTTTAAAAAGTCACCACAATGCTGAAAGTAACAGTGGAGTGTTCAGCACACTGAGACATCTCTATTATACCCTCCACAGCTCAGGGTCCATTGTGTAAAGGTAGAGAAAAGAATTTAAGAGCCAAAGACAGGGTAGGACTACTTACAATTAAATCTTACAGACACAAAATGGCCTTAATACGCATGAACTTAGAGTGCCCAAAACTGTCTACACAAGACCTTCAGAATAAGAGGAAAAGATGATGATATCAAAATAAAAGAGACTAATTGGAAGGGGAGGGGACTCAATGGAAAGTGGATTTGAGCAGGGGGAATGGGAGTGAAGGGAAGGAATTATCATGGTTTTATTGTCTATACATATAGAAGCTGTCAATAAAAAGTTTAAATATATATTATTTTAGCAGGGCATGGTAGCACATGCCTTTAATCCCAGCACTTGGGAGGCAGGGGTAGGAGGATCACCATGCATTCAAGGACAGCCTGAGACTACACAGTGAATTACAGGTCAGCCTGTGCTGCTACCTTGAAAAAAAAAATTATTCTAGGGGGCTGAAGAGATGGCTCAGCAGTTAAGGCACTTGCCTATAAAGCCTAATGACCCTGATTGAATTCCCTAGGTATCCACATAAAGCCAGATGCACAAAGTGGTGCATGCATCTGGAGTACATTTCCAGTACCTACAGACTCTGGTGAATACGTATATTGTCTCTTTCTCTCTCTGCTTCAAATAAATAAATATCTAAAAATTAAAACTAGGTAAATAAAATTATATTCTAAGAAACTTCCCCACCAGTATATTCCACATCTTCACAAACATAATGACAACACAAGAAATTTTATGGGTACAACCCTTAAATGTCATAATGTGTCTGGCATAATAAAAGGTATGTCACTGCAAATGGGAAAATGGGCATTCTGTACTTCGTATGATGTATGATGATATCCAAAGGACATGTTTCTCATGGGTAATTACTTTAACAGCTGAGTAAGTCAGCAGCCATTGTCTCAGGATTGAAAAGAAAGCAGGAATATAACAGCTCACCTTTATGCATAGGCGTTGATCCGTTATCATCGCGCTCATTAAAATTGATCACGCCATCTCCTACCAACTTCTTGAGCATTTCCAAATCACCCTTAAAGGCAGCCACATGACCTGGAAATGCTAAAGCTATAAATAAAACAAATGTAGCATTTCAATAAATACATGAGTTTATTTCCCTATCTTAAGCCATCATACATTATATTTTCCAATATTATCTTAAACATGAGTCTGCTGAGCTCAACTGAAATATTGAAAAGTAGTAAAAACAGATTTACAAAACAGGTAGTATTAATTAATACCCTCCTCCGCCCAAGGACTTCCAACTTGCCAGAATATTATAAAATTCTTTTAGCTATATTCCTTTCCTCCCTGATCCCACAACAAAACACTAGAAGATGGGAAGTTCTAACTCTTTGTACATAGACACTTTTTGCAAATGATAATCCAACATAGTAACTGACCCTCAAGGAAAAAGAAAAGGAAATTAGATGTATGCCTCAACTATATATTTATTCTTAAGTTCAGTAACACAAAAAGTGCTCTTTATGTTCCTATATACATGCTTTTGTCAAAAATGTTTTATTAAAAAATATATTCTATAAAGAAATCTATGACTGGGAATTGGAAGATGGTTCAGCGGTTAAAGGCATCTGCTTGCAAAGCCTGACAGGTTCAATTTCCCAGTACCCACATAAAGCCAGATGCAAAGTAGCACATGCATCTGAAGTTCAATAGCCCTGGAATGCCCATACTCACTCTTGCCCTCTGTCTGCTTATCTCTCTCTCAAATAAATAAAAATATTTTTAAAAGATTGTAGGATTGGGAAATGGTTAAAGGTGTTTGTTTACAAAGTTAGCAAGCCCAGGTTCAATTTTCCAGTATCTACATTAAGTCAGATGCAAAAAGTGGTGCATGTGTCTGGAGTCTTACAGTGGCAAGAAGCCTGGTGTACCCATACACACATTCAAACACACACATGAATGCATACACACATGCACACACACAAATAATGTTTTTAAATCTACATGAATATGTGAATAATAATCTATAGTAAATTCCCTGTAATGTTTGCCTTAGAAGTTCTTGGTGTTTTTATTCCACTGATTCTATATATCTACATCATGATATAATAAAATATTCAGGTTAATTACTTACTTTCCTGATCTTCAAGATTGCTTCCCTCATACTCAACCCCCTGGATAAACTGTAAAATGTTCTCTTTCAAAAACCGCTGGGCCAGATCCAATACATTTTCTCCATTATCATTGAAGGCTTTCAAAGCTTGTGTTCCACTGCTCATTCTACTAAGTAGGAATTTAAAACAGTGAAGGTGGCCTTCCATGGCTGCTAAGTGAACTATACAGGTAAGAGAACAGAGAAGAAATTAATGTGAAGTTAAGGTAACCTGAAAATTTGGGTGTGCTGGCACATGCCTGTAATACCAGCACCTGGGATGGAGAAGTGGGTAGAGCACAAGTTAATGGCCAGACTGGGCTACAATAGTAAGTTCTGGGATAACCTATGACTAGATAATGAGACCTCATCTTTAAAAAAAAAAAAAAAAAATGAAGGAGATGGGCCAGAGAGCCAGCTCAGTTAACAGCACTTGCACGCTTAGATTACTTGCCTGCTTTCTTCTGGGTCTTCTATCTTATTCTTATGGAGTTCTAAGAGTTCTTCATATAGTCTAGATGTAAGTCTTTTGTCATCTGCATGAATGGCAAATAATCTTGCCATTTTGTGACTTGCCATTTTATTCTTTTGAGAAGATATCTTTTAGTGAATATAAGCTTAATTTCAATGTAGTGCCATTACTAATAATTTCCCATTTGACTGACAACCTCCTTGCCAGTTTCTTTTTGGCTGGTATTGTTCCAGAAAAAATAAATCCTTTACATGAGTGGTATGTAAGATAGTCAATGATATTAAATATGGTGGCACACACCTTTAATCCCAGCACTCAGGAGGCTGAGGCAGGATGCTGAGTTCGAGGCCACACTAAGACTACAGAGTTAATTCCAGGTCAGCCTGAGCTGGACCAAGACCCTACCTCAAAAATTAAATAAAAAAATGTTCATAGTAACATACTATTTTAGCTTTGTGAGGGACTTAAAGTGAGATTTTAAATTTCTCAAATATGCCAGGCACGGTGGTACACACATTTAATCCCAGCATTTGGGAGGCAAAGGTAGGAGGATCGCCATGAGTTCAAAGCCAGCCTGAGATTATATGGTGAACTCCAGGTCAGCCTGAGCTACAGTAAGACCCGACCTCAAAAAAAAAAAAAAAAAAAAAATGGGGCTGGGGAAATGGCTTAGTGGTTAAGGCATCTGCCTACAAAGCCTGACCCCGGTCAATTCCCCAGGACCCACAAAAGCCAGATGCACAAGGGGGCGCATGTGTCTGAAGTTCGTTTGCAGTGGCTGGAGGCTCTGTTGTGCCCATTCTCTCTTTATTTCTATTTGCCTCTCTCTCAAATAAATATTTTTTTAAAAAAGAATGATGTTTTAAAAAAATTCTCAAATATGATAAAATATTTAGTTTATATTAGTTAAAAACTAAAATGTGGGGGCTAGAGAGATGGCTAAACTGTTAAGGTATTTGCCTGCAAAGCCAAGGGCCTCGGTTCAATTCCCCAGGACCCATGTAAACCAGATGCACAAAGTGGTGCATGTATCTGGAGTTCATTTGCAGTGGCTGGAGGCCCTGGCATGCCCATTCTCATTCTCTCTCTCTCTCTCTCTCTCTCTCTCTCTCTGTATGTTTGCTTCTTTCTCTCTCACTTTCTCTAAATAAATAAATAAATAAAAATTTCAAAAAAAAGAAAAAGAAAAAAATGCTAAAATGTGGGGCTGGAGAAATGCTTAGTGGTTAACACACTTGCCTGAGAAGCCTAAGGACTCAGGTTTGATTCCCCAGAACCTATGTAAGCCAAATACACAAGATGGTGCATGCATGTGGAGTTTGTCTGCAGTGGTTGGAAGCCTGCCACACCCATTCTCTCTCTCTCTCTCTTAAATAAATAAAAATAAAATATAAAAAAAATTTTAAAAACTAAAATGTTTGCTTTTGTACACACCTGGAAGGTTTCCGTTGTGGTCCACATCTTGTATGCCACATCCCCATTTGACAAGAAGCTGTAAGCAACCCAGCCGCCCATGAAATGCTGCATAATGTACAGGTTTCCATTCTTTCTTATCAGTCAAACTGGGATCCTAGAGGTAACATTCACAAATTCTCAGCTTTGTTCCATTCTAAAGGGAAAATACAAGTCTAGACACTTAATTCTGTACACAAAAATTAGAGGTTGTTTTTAGATTTATAAGGCATCCAATGTAATAGATAAATTTACTATGCTCACTGATTTGAACATGAGCAGTAAAATATTAGCAAAAATTTAAAAATAGCCTTATAAAGCTGAGCATGGAGGCTCATGCCTTTAATCCCAGCACTTGGGAGGTGGCTGAGGTAGGGGATCACCATGAGTTGGAGGCTAGTCTGTGCTATAGAGTGTCTTCCAGGTAAGCCTGGCTAGAAATCCTACCTTATAAAAAAAGGGGGGGGGGGTTGTGGAGCATGTCTTTAACCCTAGCACTAGGGAGGCAAAGGTAGGAGGATCACAAGGCATTTGAGGCCAACTCAAGACTTCACAGTAAATTCTAGGTCAGCCTGGGCCAGAGCAAGACCTTACCTCAAAAAAAGGGGGGCTAGAGAGATGGCTTAGTAGTTAAGACATTTGCCTGTAAAGCCTAAGAACCCAGGTTTGACTCCCCAGAACCCATGTAAGCCAGATGTACATGGTGGCACATGTGTCTGGAGTTCGTTCATTTGCAGTGCCTAGAGGCCCTGGAGTGCCCATTCTGTCTCTGTCTCTCTCTCTCTCTTTCTCTGTCTCTCATAAATTAATAAAATATTTTAAAAAATAGAAAGGTCTTTTAAAAAACACAACTTGGCTGGAGAGATGGCTTAGCGGTTAAGCGCTTACCTGTGAAGCCTAAGAACCCCAGTTCAACGACCCACATTAGCCAGATGCACAAGGGGGCACACATGTCTGGAATTCATTTGCAGAGGCTGGAGGCCCTGGCCTGCCCATTTTCTCTCTCTCTCTCTTTATCTGCCTTTCTCTGCCCTCTCAAATAAATAAATAAAAATAAACAAACAACAACAACAAAAAAGCACAACTTGGACTGGGGAGATGGCTCAGTGGTTGTAGTGGTCTGATTCAGGTGTCTCCCATAAACTTAGGTATTCTGAATGCTAGGTTCCCAGCTGATGGAGATTGGGGAATTAACACCTCCTACAGGCAGTGTATTGTTGGGAACAGGCTTACGGGTGTTATAGCCAGTGTTCCTTGCCAGTGTTTGGCACACTCTCCTGTTGCTATTGTCCACCTTAGGTGGGCCAGGGAGTGATGTCCACCCTCTGCTCATGTGGTGGTTTTTCCTTGCAATTGTGGAGCGCCCCCTTGAGTCCGTAAGCCAAAATAAACTCTTTTTTTTTCCCAAAAGCTGCTCTTGGTCTGGTGATTTCTGCCAGCAAAGCAAACCTGACTGCAACACTAATGTTGGTACCAAGGAGTGGGACTGCTGATAGACACCTGACTGTGTGGTTTTGGCCTTTTGGAGTTGATTTTCAAGAGGAATGTGGAAGAATTTGAAACCTTGGCCTAAGTGACGCCTTATAGTGCTGTAAGTACAGCTTGATGGACTATTCTGGTCAGAGTTGAAAGACCTGAATGCAATTAGAACTATGGACTGTGAGGTTTGGCTTGAGGGTGAGAAAGAGCTTTGCTTGGACTGGGCTACAAGCAGTTTGTGTGAGAAGCTTGCTGTTATGCCTGTGTCCTGGGAATTTGTGCAGGGTTGCTTTGTGTAAAAATGGACTGGTATGAGCAGAGGAATATGGCACACAAATGAAAACTTTAGGCTGAAATTTGTGCCTATTCAGCTGCAATTATAGGAGACTAAAACCTTTGAGATTGGGCCAGCTGACCTGTACTGGGGCAAAAGGAAGCATGTAGACTCTTTTGAAGGGGACTGAGTGCTCAAGGAGTGTCCTGTTCTTCAAAGTCTGCTTTATTCCGCCCTGAATTAACAAACTGGCACCCTACCTGGTATTATGGAGTATAAGAAATGCAGGAAAGAGAGCATCATTGAGTTTGCAACACGGTCTTGTGTTTTGGAAATGGCCATGGGCAGTGTGAAGCAGGTTTGCTGGATGCCTGCATGGAAACCCCATGGGGCCATGAGGATGAACCATGGATTGCAGTGGAGACCCAGTGGAGATGCCAGGACCACGAGATGGCTGCTGAGGACAGCTGCCAGCCCTGAAGTTTTCCGGGACTGTGAGTAGCCTAGCTGGAGGGGTGGAATTGGAACTCCAGAGACTTGTTGCTGATCAGAATTATCGGACTTGGAGACTTTTCACTGACTAGACTAGATTTCTGCCAGCAATGCAAACCTGACCGCAACAGTCATTAAGGGTGCTTGCTGCCTAAGCATGAGGGTCTGGGAGGGTCTGGGAGGGCCTGAGACTGCCCAAGTCTGACTCCCCAGAAGATACATAAAAAGCTAGGTATACAAACAGAAATCCAGAAGCTGCTGAGAGCACAACACTAACGTACACTTAAAATGTACCCAACAAGGCTCAGGGAAAATTGTGTAAGGGGGAACAGAAAGACTGTAAAAGTCACATGTTAGAAGAGAATATTCAGAGGCATTGCTCCACACATAATGACTGACTGCTGCTCTCACAACTCATAACCCACAATCCTGATGTGATCATACAAAGTTTCTACCTAATAAACAACAACAAAAAAAGCTGGGTATAACATACACATCTGTAACCCAAGTGGGTTGGGAGGATGAGGAGACTGGAGAATCACTGGAGCTCACTGACCAAAAGTGGCAGCTCCAGGTTGAGGGAGAGGCACTTTTCAACAAAGTATGCAGATAAGTAACAGAGAAGAGCACCTCCAGCCTCCACATGGATGTGTATGGCATGCAAGCATCTGCACACACATGTGCAGATACCACACCGCACATATTCTACATATACACACATAAAAAAAACTAGCCACACAAACGAACGCTTTAAAAGGAACTTAACTATACATGTTACTACTCTCAGATTCTTAACCAATAATATGAATTCAAATGATCAAATCATGGCATTGAGAACAGAAAGAATTAATGAAAAAATGTTTAATATTTTCATTTATAGAAATTACCCTTAATATTGTCTTAATATAGGTAGCTCTGTTCTTCCTTTGAGGGGAAGGGAGGGTTGAGACAAGGTCTCATGCTAGCTTCAAACTTACTTGTAGCCCAGGATGGCCTCAAATGCATGATAATCCTCCTGCCTCAGCCTCCCAAGAGCTGAGATTACAGACATGAGCCACCAGACCTAGGGGCAATTTCTTGTAACAAGTTACTTTTGGGCTGGAGAGATGGCTCAGCAGTTAAAGGCACTTGATAACAAGTTACTTTATGACCACTTGGGTACTAGTAAAAAATAAGTATTACAAAGCCAGATGTGGTGGTGCACACCTTTAATCTTAGCACACGAGAGGCAGAGGTAGGAAGATCGCCATGAGTTCAAGGCCACTCTGAGACTACATAGTGAATTCCAGGTCAGCCAGGGCTAGAGTGACACGCTACCTCAAAAAACTAAATTAAAAAAAAAAGTATTATAGCCAGGCATGGTGGTGCACACTTTTAATTTCAGCACTCAGGAGGCAGAGGTAAAAGAACTGCTATGAGTTCGAGGCCAGCCTGAGACTATGTAATGAATTCCAGTCAGCCTGGGCTAGAGCAAGAGCCTACCTTGAAAAAACAAAAAAATGACAATTATAATAAGGGCTGGAAAGATAGCTTAGCAGTTAAGGAGTTTGCCTGTAAAGCCAAAGGACCCAGGTTCAATTCTCCAGGACCCATGTAAGCCAGATGCACAAGGGGATGCATGCATCTGGAGTTCATTTGCAGTGGCTGAAGGCCCTGGCATGCCCATTCTCAATCTCTCTCTCTACCTGCCTATTTCTCTCTCTCTCTCTCTCAAATAAATAAATAAAAAATATTTTTAAAAATTATAATAAGTATTACAATAAATAAATGAAATCTTATAAAAATAAACACTTTCTAAATTAACAGAAGAAATAAAGAATTTCTGCCCAGATATTCATAAAGACTCACAGTTACCTAGTTAAGGTTTGTTTAAAAGCTTCAGAATTTTCCTAGTTAAGACTGAACTAGCACAAGAACACCAAAACTCCCAAAATATTAGCATTACTAAACTATTATTTGGGGGAGGAGCAGGAAGATTTATCTAATTATTGCTGCTACACTTAAATGATCAAACAGCTAAAGGGAAAAATTACTTCCCCAAAGTCACATAGGGGATTTAAAAGGCCAGAAAGAGATAACCAGACAACCATATTCTCTCCGTCTATATTTTTACAGGCTATCACTGAGAACAATCCCTCACCACTCCACTTCGCAACATTGTTTGTAAAGTGAAGGAATGTCCATGAGTGGCAGCAAGGTGTACAGGAGTGCATCCAAGGTCATCTTGAGCTGCCAGATTGGCTCCATTGATTATCAAAGCCTAAGGGAGAGAGACAGGAACAGGCAGGCATGAGAATAGATGTTAAATTATAAATGCACATACAGATGAAAGACAACATATTTACCTGTAGCAAAACGTGTGTGTGTGTGTTTGTGTGTGTGTGTGTGTGCGCGCGCACGCACGTAAGGAAATGGGGTGGATAGCAACTATGAGATGTTTCTTAGCTAAACCTAAAAAAAAAATTTTGAGGTCTACTTTAACATTCCCTAAGAGACCTTGATAATGCCAGATTTAACATTCTGACTTGAGCATATACACACAATTTGTAAGATGTAGTTTTCAAAGCACAGATTACTAGTTAGTAAGTTAATACTCTAATACTGAGATAAGAAATTTAAACTTCCATTATTTCAAAAGTAGAATATTTTGAAAGTTAGCTTTAAACACAATAAAGGGATTGAATTACTGTGGTAGTTTGAATATGAAAGGTCCCTCATAGCTTCATGTGTTCATGATTAAGCTTCATACTCAATTCCCAGCTGGTAGCAGTTTGGGAGGTGGATCATTGCTAGAGAAGGAGCATTACTTGGGGTGGGCCTTAGGCGTTATAGCCCAACCCACCCTTGCCAGATCCAATGTGACAAGGTGTGATGCCCAACCTCTGCTCTGCCATGCTATGATGAAATTTCTCAACACTGTAAGCCAAAATAAACCCTTTCCTTCCATATGCTGCTTCTGATCAGGTGTTTTGTCCCAACAATGAAAAAGTAACTGTAGCAATTATTTAAAATGAATTAGTTCTACACTCCCAATCATGCTTCTGAGGTTGTTTCATCTGAATACACAACTGGTCCAGTTTCCACACAGAGAATTAGTTTAAAAAATTATTTAGACCCAATCAGAATTCCAGCAATGTATTTTAGATTATCAACAAACAGAACCCAAATTTCATAGAAAGGCAAAAAATCAAGCTAGCTAACACAATAACGAAGAACTGAGTTGGAGGCCTGACACTACCCAGTCTTAAGACTCACCACAAAAGTACGGTAATCAAGACAATGTGATACTGGCCAAAGAACAGACATCAGTCAATGGTACTGAACAGAGAGCCCAGAAACAGACCCATATAATGTAGTCACTGACTTTTAACAAAAGTGTTGAAAGTTGTAAACATAAGGAGGAAAGACAACTGGAACAAGTGACATTCATGTGTAAGAACAATGACTCTAGACACAGACCTTATACCCTGCAAAACTTAAACAGAGGGCTGGAGAGATGGTTTGCGGTAGTGGTTAAGGTGCTTGCCTGCAAAGCCTGACAATCCAGGTTCGATTCCCCAGTACACACGTAAAGCAAGATACACAAGGTGGTGCATGCATCTGGAGTTGGTTTGCGGCAGATTGAGGCCCTGATATGCCCATTCTCTCTGTGCTTGCAAATAAATAAATAAAACTTTTTTAAAAACTGAAACACACATAAATGCAAAATACAAAATTATAAGCCCTTGGGAGAAAGGAGAAACTCTAGATGCCTCACCAAAGGCATAATCGTGAAAGAACTGACAAGCTGGGCCAGGCATGGTGGCACATGCCTTTAATCCCAGCACTTGGGAGGCAGAGGTAGAAGGATTGCCATGAGTTTGAGGCTGCCCTGAGACTGCATAATGAATTCTGGATCAGCCTGGGCTAGAGGGAAACCCTACCTCGAAAAACCAAAAAAAAAAAAAAAAAAAAAAACCGTTGACAAGCTGGGCTTCTTAAAATTTAAGCTAGAGTGGGGGAAGGGGGGTGCTGGAAAGAACTCAGTGGTCAAGGCATTTGCCTGCAAAGCCTAATGACCCAAGTTCATTCCCATGTACCCACAGAAAGCCAGATGCACAAAGTAGAACATGCATCTGGAGTCCATCTGCAGTGGCTAGGAGCCTTGGTGCGCCTATTCTGTCTCTCTTCTATCTCTTTTTGCTGGAAAATAAATAAATAAAATATGCTTTTTAAAGAAAGTTAAACTGAGCCTGGTGGAGCATACCTTTAATCCCAGCACTCTGGAGGCTGAGACAGGAGGATCACTGTGAGTTCCAGGTCAGCTGCACTAGAGTGAGACCCTACCTTGAAAAAAAAACAAAAAAAAATAAAAATTAAAAGTTGTTGTTCTATAAAGATACAAGCAGGGCTGGAGAGATTTCTCAGTGGTTAAAGGTACTTGCTTACAAAGCCTGAGGACCTCAGTTCAATTCCCCAGTACCCATGTAAAGCCAGATACACGAAGTGGCGGAAGCATCTAGTGTCCATTTGCAGTGGCAAGCTGCTCTGCTGCATTCTCTTTCTCTCTCTCCCTGTTTGCAAATAAATAAATAGATAGATAGACATATAGATTTTTTTTTTTTTGTTTTTGTTCTTGTTTTTCAAGATAGGGTCTCAGTTTAGCCCAGGATGACCTGGAATTCACTATCTCAGGGTGGCCTCGAACTCAAGGCAATCCTTCTACCTCGGCCTCCCGAGTGCTGGGATTAAAGGTGTGCATCACCACACCCAGCTAATAAATATTTTTTAAAAAAGAAATTTCACATATTTTGAAAAATATTTGTTAAAGATATATCTGGGGACCAGGCGTGGTGACTCAGACCTTTAATCCCAGCACTTGGGAGGCAGAGGTAGAAGGATCGCCATGAATTTGAGGTCACCCTGAGAATACATAGTGAATTCCATGTCAGTCTGGGCTAGAGTGAGACCCTACCTCAGAAACACACACACACACACACACACACACACACACACACATCTGGGGACTGGAGAGATGGCTTAGCAGTTAAGATGCTTGCCTGCAAAGCCAAAGGACCTAGGTTCAATTCCCCAGGACACACGTAAGCTAGATGCACAAGGTGGTGCATGCATCTAGAGTTCAGTTCGTTTGCAGTGGCTAGAGGCCCTAGTGTGCCCATTCTCTCCCTCCCTCTCTCTCTGTCTTCTATCTCTCTGCTTGCAAATAAATAAAATAAATAATTTTTAACCAAAATAGATATATCTGATAAAACACTGTTATCTGAGATTTAAAAAAAAAAAAACTCTTAAAATTCAACAAGAGGCTGGGAGTGGTGGCACATGGCCTTTAGTCCCAGCACTCGGGAGGCTGAGGTAAGAGAATAACTATGAGTTGAGGCTGACCCTGAGACTACATAGAAATTCCAGTCAGCCTGGGCTAGAGTAAAACCCTACCTCAAAACAAAACAAAATGCATCTAGTCCATCAAGACACTGAGGAGCCTTGTTGGCTTTGCCTGTGAACCTAAAGCTGGAAAATAAATAAATAAAATATGCTTTTTAAAGAAAGTTAAACTGAGCCTGGTGGAGCATACCTTTAATCCCAGCACTCTGGAGGCTGAGACAGGAGGATCACTGTGAGTTCCAGGTCAGCTGCACTAGAGTGAGACCCTACTTGAAAAAAAACAAAAAAAAAAAAATTAAAAGTTGTTGTTCTATTAAAGATACAAGCAGGGCTGGAGGATTTTCAGGTGGTTAAGGTTACTTGCTTACAAAGCCTGAGGACCTCAGTTCAATTCCCCAGTTACCATGTAAAGCCAGGATACCAACGAAGTGGCGGATGCAATTTAAGTGTCCCATTTGCAGTGGCAAGCTGCTCTGCTGCATTCTCTTTCTCTCTCTCCCTGTTTGCAAATAAATAAATAGATAGATAGACATATAGATTTTTTTTTTGTTTTTGTTCTTGTTTTTTTTTCAAGATAGGGTCTCAGTTTAGCCCAGGATGACCTGGAATTCACTATCTCAGGGTGCCTCGAACTCAAGGCAATCCTTCTACCTACCTCAGCCTCCCGAGTTGCGGGATTTTTAAAAGGTGTGCATCACCACACCCAGCTAATAAATATTTTTTTAAAAAAGAAATTACACATATTTTGAAAAATATTTGTTAAAGATAATCTGGGGACCTTTAAATATCCCCAGACTCAGACCAATTTATCCCAGCACTTGGGAGGCAGAGGTAGAAGGATCGCCAATAGTAATTGAGTCACCCCTGAGAATACATAGTGAATTCCATTGTCATTCTGGGCTTGACTGAGACCTTACCTGCAACGAAATCACACACACACACACACACAACACACACACACACACATCTGGGGGCTGGAGAGATGGCTTAGAGAAGTTAAGGATGCTTATGCCTGCCAAAGCCAAAGGACCTAGGTTCAATTCCCCAGGACACACGTAAGCTAGATGCACAAGGTGGTGCATGCATCTAGAGTTCAGTTCGTTTGCAGTGGCTAGAGGCCCTAGTGTGCCCATTCTCTCCCTCCCTCTCTCTCCTGTCCTTTTTATCTCTCATGCTTGCAAAGAAAACAATAAATAATTTTTAAAAAAAACCAAAAAAGATATATCTGATAAAACACTGTTTTATCTGAGATTTAAAAAAAAAAAACTCTTAAAATTCAACAAGTGTCTGGGAGTGGTGGCACATGCCTTTAGTCCCAGCACTCGGGAGGCTGAGGTAAGAGAATCACTATGAGTTTGAGGCTACCCTGAGACTACATAGGAAATTCCAGGTCAGCCTGGGCTAGAGTAAAACCTACCTCAAAAACAAAACAAAATAAAAAAAATTCAACAAGACACTGAGGAAATGGCTTAGTGGCTAAGAGGGCATTTGTCCTGTGAAAGCCAATGGACCCCCCCCCCCACACCGGGTTCGATTCCCCAAGAACCCATGAAAGGCCAGAAGTCACAAGGGGACACATGCATCCGGAGTTTGTTTGCAGTGGCCCTGGGGGTGCCCATTCTCTTTCTCTCTACCATTTCCTCTTCCTCTGTCTCTCTCTCTCTCAAATAAGTAAATAATTTTTTTTTAATTCAACAAGAAAAAAAGTCTAGTTTTAAAATGGGTAAGACTGAGAGTGTAGCTCAGTGGTAGAGAATTTGCTCAACATTCAAGAAACCTTGGGATGAGTCTCAACACTACCAAAAAGAGGGAAGCAAAGAGCAGAGCAGACACCTCACAAATATGCATATGATAAAACACTACATATCAAATGAATGTCAGAGAAATGCAAATTTAAACAATAATGAAATATCACTACCTATATGTTAGAATGGCTAAAAATCCACAATGTTGACACCACCATCTGTTGGCAAGGGTGAGGGGCAGCAGGTGCTCTCATTCATTACAGGTTGAGAATGTCAAGTGGTGCAGTCACTTTGGAAGGCAACTGTTTAATTTCTAATGAAACTAAACATACTCTTAACCCAACATGACCATGAGTTCAAGGCCAGCCTAGGATTACTGAGATTGAATCCACATCAGCCCTGGGCTAGAATGAGATCCTACCGCAAATAAAAACAAAAAAAAAAAACAAAATAAACAAAATCTTGGACTGGGGAGATGACTCAGTGGTTAGTTCACTTGCATGCAAAGCCTGCCAAGGCTAGGTTCAATTCCCCCCACTACCCAAATAAAGCCAGATGCACAAAGGTGATGTTTGCATCTGGAGTTTGTTTGAAGCAGCAAGAGGCCCTGGCATGCCCATCTTCTCTCTCGCTCATTCACTTTCTCAAATATTTTAAATAATAGTAATCAAAATCATTACCTGCATACAAGCATCCTGACCCCTGATTGCAGCTATGTGAGCAGCTGTCCAAAACCGCTCACAGTCCTTTGTGTGATATCAGCACCATGCCAGAGAAGCCAGTGAAGACACTAAAAGTAATCATATTTACAATGGTAAGTTCAGCATGGTTTTAAGCATAGTGTTTTTTGTTTGTTTGTTTTTGTTTTTTTGTTTTTTTGTTTTTTTTTGAGGCAAGCCCAACTGACTGGCCTTTTATCTTTATGCAAGAGAGCGAGTGAAAGGTAGGGTCTTTAAGGTCTTGCCCTAGCCTAGACTAGCCTGAAATTCACTATGTAGTATCAGAGTGGTCTTGAACTTACAGAGTCTTCCTACCTTGGCCTCCCAAATGCTGGGATTAAAGGCATGCACCACCATGCCTGGCTAGCATTTTTATGCCTTTTAAATTTACTCTACAATCATGAAGTTCCCACTGAGGCCCTAACAAACATCATGAGAGTCAAGCACAAACACAGAGCAACTAGCATTTGGCCTCACAGTTGAGGAGACGAGCCGGAAGTATAGGAGCGTTTGCAAACCAGCAGTCCTTTTCTGCGCAGGTATACACAACTCACTTGTAGACAATTCTTGCATGAGTGAAATGCTAACCTAATGTTGGTAAATGGTCTACCTGACTAATATTGAGCAAGCCAAGCACAGCCAATCTGTGAACATAGATAGAAAATATAGATTTTTTTTTTTTTTTTTTTGTTTTTGTTCTTGTTTTTCAAGATAGGGTCTCAGTTTAGCCCAGGATGACCTGGAATTCACTATCTCAGGGTGGCCTCGAACTCAAGGCAATCCTTCTACCTCGGCCTCCCGAGTGCTGGGATTAAAGGTGTGCATCACCACACCCAGCTAATAAATATTTTTTAAAAAAGAAATTTCACATATTTTGAAAAATATTTGTTAAAGATATATCTGGGGACCAGGCGTGGTGACTCAGACCTTTAATCCCAGCACTTGGGAGGCAGAGGTAGAAGGATCGCCATGAATTTGAGGTCACCCTGAGAATACATAGTGAATTCCATGTCAGTCTGGGCTAGACTGAGACCCTACCTCAGAAACACACACACACACACACACACACACACACACACATCTGGGGGCTGGAGAGATGGCTTAGCAGTTAAGATGCTTGCCTGCAAAGCCAAAGGACCTAGGTTCAATTCCCCAAGACACACGTAAGCTAGATGCACAAGGTGGTGCATGCATCTAGAGTTCAGTTCGTTTGCAGTGGCTAGAGGCCCTAGTGTGCCCATTCTCTCCCTCCCTCTCTCTCTGTCTTCTATCTCTCTGCTTGCAAATAAATAAAATAAATAATTTTTAACCAAAAAAGATATATCTGATAAAACACTGTTATCTGAGATTTAAAAAAAAAAAACTCTTAAAATTCAACAAGTGGCTGGGAGTGGTGGCACATGCCTTTAGTCCCAGCACTCGGGAGGCTGAGGTAAGAGAATCACTATGAGTTTGAGGCTACCCTGAGACTACATAGGAAATTCCAGGTCAGCCTGGGCTAGAGTAAAACCCTACCTCAAAAACAAAACAAAATAAAAAAAATTCAACAAGACACTGAGGAAATGGCTTAGTGGTTAAGGCATTTGCCTGTGAAGCCTAAGGACCCCGGTTCGATTCCCCAAGACCCATGTAAGCCAGAAGCACAAGGGGACACATGCATCCGGAGTTTGTTTGCAGTGGCCCTGGGGTGCCCATTCTCTTTCTCTCTACCATTTCCTCTTCCTCTGTCTCTCTCTCTCTCAAATAAGTAAATAATTTTTTTTTAATTCAACAAGAAAAAAAGTCTAGTTTTAAAATGGGTAAGACTGAGAGTGTAGCTCAGTGGTAGAGAATTTGCTCAACATTCAAGAAACCTTGGGATGAGTCTCAACACTACCAAAAAGAGGGAAGCAAAGAGCAGAGCAGACACCTCACAAATATGCATATGATAAAACACTACATATCAAATGAATGTCAGAGAAATGCAAATTTAAACAATAATGAAATATCACTACCTATATGTTAGAATGGCTAAAAATCCACAATGTTGACACCACCATCTGCTGGCAAGGGTGAGGGGCAGCAGGTGCTCTCATTCATTACAGGTTGAGAATGTCAAGTGGTGCAGTCACTTTGGAAGGCAACTGTTTAATTTCTAATGAAACTAAACATACTCTTAACCCAACATGACCATGAGTTCAAGGCCAGCCTAGGATTACTGAGTGAATTCCACATCAGCCTGGGCTAGAATGAGATCCTACCGCAAAAAAACTAAAACAAAATAAAACAAAATCTTGGACTGGGGAGATGACTCAGTGGTTAAGTTCACTTGCATGCAAAGCCTGCCAAGGCTAGGTTCAATTCCCCACTACCCAAATAAAGCCAGATGCACAAAGGTGATGTTTGCATCTGGAGTTTGTTTGAAGCAGCAAGAGGCCCTGGCATGCCCATCTTCTCTCTCGCTCATTCTCTTTCTCAAATATTTTAAATAATAGTAATCAAAATCATTACCTGCATACAAGCATCCTGACCCCTGATTGCAGCTATGTGAGCAGCTGTCCAACCTCTCACAGTCCTTTGTGTGATATCAGCACCATGCCAGAGAAGCCAGTGAAGACACTAAAAGTAATCATATTAACAAGTGGTAAGTCAGATGGTTTTAGCATAGTGTTTTTTGTTTGTTTGTTTGTTTTTGTTTGTTTTGTTTGTTTGTTTTTTTTGAGGCAAGCCCAACTGACTGGCCTTTTTCTTTATGCAAGAGAGCGAGTGAAAGGTAGGGTCTTTAGGTCTTGCCCTAGCCTAGACTAGCCTGAAATTCACTATGTAGTATCAGAGTGGTCTTGAACTTACAGAGTCTTCCTACCTTGGCCTCCCAAATGCTGGGATTAAAGGCATGCACCACCATGCCTGGCTAGCATTTTTATGCCTTTTAAATTTACTCTACAATCATGAAGTTCCCACTGTGGCCTAACAAACATCATGAGATGTCAAGCACAAACACAGAGCAACTAGCATTTGGCCTCACAGTGAGGGAGACAGCAGGAAGTAGTAGGAGCGTTGGCAAACTGCAGTCCTTTTCTGCCAGGTATACACAACTCACTTGTAGACAATTCTTGCATGAGTGAAATGCTAACCTAATGTTGGTAAATGGTCTACCTGACTAATATTGAGCAAGCCAAGCACAGCCAATCTGTGAACCAAATTCTCTCAAGGACTGCCAACTTACAAATATTTCTGCCTTTTTTTTTTTTTTTGTCTGCATTTTTTAAAGAGATGATACCCTGATGTCATGATTCAAAGGGGGGATGAGAATGGGGTAGGGATAAGTAGCCTGGAGCTGACGCAGGCTCACATCCTCCGGGACATGTTTCTTATGACATGGAGCCACAAGACAACCACTTTCACAGATGCATTCCTGCTGAAGCTCAAGATGGAGAACATCCTCCAGGGGCTGCGCATGAACAGCAGCTGTACAAGGATGACCAGTTCCTCTCCTCAATGACAACCAGCCAGACAGCATGGCCACAGGCGCCAGTCACAGTGTCTGGCCTTTGGGCAGATGTTGCCTACCAGGCCCTCAGGAGGCAAAGGTAGGAGAATCATTGTGAGCTCAAGGCCAGCCTGGAACTACAGAGTGAATTCCAGGTCAGGCTGGGTTAGAGTGTAACCCTATCTCAAAAAAGAAAAGAAAAAAAACAGAACAGTTGAACAGATACATTAGTGATTCACACTGTGAGCGAAACACACTACACATGATTAGTTGCTAAGTACCTAAAAATAAATAAATAGCAAATAACCACCCCTGGAAGAAAAGGATCAAAACCCAGGTTTTTTGTGAGGTATGGTCTCACTCTAGCCCAAGCTGACCTGGAATTCACTATGCAGTCTTAGAGTGGCCACAAACTCATGGTGATCCTCCTACCTCTGCCTTCCAAGTGCTGGGATTAAAGGTGTGCACCACCACGGCCGGCTCAAAACTTTATTATTTTTATTTTTTATTTGAGAGGGAGAGAGAGAAAGAATGGGCACAGTAGGGCCTCTAGCCACTGCAAACAAACTCCAGATGCATGTGCCACCTTGCACATCTGGCTTACGTGGTGTTGCAGTCAGGTTCGATTTCTGGTAGAAATCACCCAACTAAGAGCAGCTTGTGGGAAAAAAAAAAAGGCTTATTTTGGCTTACAGGCTCAAGGGGGAAGCTCCATGATGGCAGGGAAAATGATGGCATGAGCAGAGGGTGGACATCACCCCCTGGCCAAAATCAGTTGGATAACAGGAACAGGAGAGTGTGCCAAACACTGGCATGGAGAAACTGGCTATAACACCCATAAGCCTGCCCCCCAAAATACACTCCCTCCAGGAGATGTTAATTCCCAAATCTCCATTAGCTGGGAACATACCTGAATCACACGTGGGTACTGAGGAATCAAACCTGGGTCCTTAGGCTTTGTAGGCAAGTGCCTTAACCACTAAGCAATCTCTCCAGTTGCAACTTTTTTTTTAAGGGTCAAAGTTACCACAGGGTTTTAAGAAATGTTTTAGTTGCGTCAGACTTTAGTTTTCATAGTACTTTTGTGTTCCAAATTGGGGGGGAGGTGATGTATGCAAGTGTATATGCAGATGCGCACACCCTGTGCACGCACATGTGGAGGAGAGGAGAATGTCACCTCTATTGACCATTTATGTGCTTCTTTGAGATGGAGCTTCTCACTAAACCCAGAGTTGCCACTTTCCCAAGCCCCAGTGATTCTCCAGTCTCTGGTCCCCACCGGGCTGAGGCTCCAGCAGTGTGTAGCCATGTCCAGCTGTTTATGATGGTGCCAAGGAATCAAACTCAGAAAGAATCACGTCTTCCCAAACCCTCATGCTTGTGTGGCAAGCACTCTTGCCCAGTGAGCTATCTCCTTGACCCCCACAGATAACTTTTGATATATAAAATATTAACTGGAGGTGAGCAGTCCAAGAAGGAACTCTAATGGACCTAAGCAATGGCTTTGAGGATGGAAGAATAAATTTAGGAGACAGAGATGGAGCACAATCAACTGACCTAGTGACCAGGTCTCTCAACATTTATGTACTACCACTAAGTGCCCTTCATCTAGATAAATGTTACTGTGTGTTCGCTTCTGTGAAATACTGAGACATTTCAATGACCCAAAGGCTATCATCCTGGGAAACTAAAACAGGGGAGAAAAGAATAATGCTTTTAGTTTTAGGCTGCTTAAAATGTAAGTCAGATATGCTATCAATTAATCACCTGATACAGAATCCAGTTGTCAAAAGAGAAAATAAACATGTGAATAATGTGGTCATGACAAAGTGCCAGATGGGGGGCTGGAGAGATTGCTCAGTGGTTAAGGCACTTACTTGCAAAGCTTAAAGGCCAGGGTTCAATTCCCCAGTACCCACATAAACCAGATGCACAATAATGAGGAAAATTCCACTGATTGTATACATCGCAAGAATAAAAAAGCTTATATAAAAATATTCACTAAAGGGCTGGAGAGATGAATCAACAGTTAAGGTGCTTCCCTGCAAAGCCTAATAACCTGGGTTTGATTCCCCAGTGCCCATGTAAAGCCAGATGCACAGTGGCACATGCATCTGTAGTTCATTTACAGTGGCTGGAGGCCCTGGTCTGCCCTACTCACTCACTCACACTCTCTCTCTCTCTTTTCTCTCTCTGCTTACAAATAAATAAAGTATTTTTTTGATATTTTATTTATTTGCAAGCAGAGAGAGAGACAGAAGAGAGACAGACAGAATGGGCATTCCAGGGCCTCCTGCATTGCAAACACAAGATGCATTCACCACTTTGTGCATCTGGCTTTATGTGGGTCCTAGGGAATTGAACTAGGCTGTTAGGCTTTGTAGGCAAGTACCTTAACTGCTGAGCCATCTCCTGAGCCCCTAAAGTTTTTTGTTTTTTTTTTTAATGAGGGCTAGAGATGGCTTAGCGGTTAAGGCACTTGCCTGCAAAGCCAATGGATCCAGGTTCAATTCCCCAGGACCCACATAAGCCAGATACACAAGGTGGCACATGCATCTAGAGTTCGTTTGCAGTGCCCAAATGCCCAGGAACACCCATTCTCTCTCCTTCTCTATCTGCCCCCCCCAAACAAATAAATTTAAAATTTTTTAAATATTTTTTAAAAACTTGAAGCAACTATAGTAACAACAGAGAGAGGTTATATTTGTTATGTTATCTTCCATTTTTTAAATATTTATTATTTACTTATTTGACAGAGAAAGAGGGGAGAGAGAGAGAATGCATGTGCCCCTTGTGCATCTGGCTAACGTGGGTCCTGGGGAATCAAACCTGGGTCCTTTGGCTTTGCAGGCAAATGCCTTAACCGCTAAGCCATCCCTCCAGCCCATGTTATCTTCTAAAAGTTATCCTCTATGTTTGTCTTTGGAATTTGATCACTATACTGTGAAGAAGCACAAACTAGCTCAAGTGGAGAGAACACACCAAACAGTCCACTTGGAAAGGAATGTGCCCAGTCTGCATTATTAGTCACCAAGCATCTGAGTGAATGAGGCTTTAGAAGATTTTAGCCCCAGTACCACATCTCCCTCCCTCAAACTCCAGAACTTCAGATTGAACCTAGGCTCCTATGTACATAGGGTTAGACATTCTCCCAGTAAATCATATCCCTAGATCTGGCCCTTGAATCTTCTAGCTGAAACCCCAAAAACAGACCACAGACAAGTGTTCCTGCCATCCAAATTCTTTACTCTTGAGCAACATAATGGTCATTTTATGACACTAGGTTTTGGAATAATTTGTTATAAAGCCTGACAAAAACAGAGAACCCAAACATTAGACTGAACTTAAAACTGCAGTACTAACAAAGTCTCGTCCTTGACAATTAAAGTCATTTGCTTAAAAAGCTTGCAGGCCCAGGTTTAATCCTCTAGCCACCCACATAAACTAGATGCAAAAAGTGATGCACTAGGGGCTAGAGAAATGGCTTAGCAGTTCAGGCATTTGCTTGCGAAGCCAAAGCACCCAGGTTTGATTCCCCAGGACCCAGGTAAGCCAGATGCAGAGGAGGAACATGCATCTAGAGTTCGTTTGCAGTGGCTAGAGGCCCTGGTGTGCCCATTCTCTCTGTCTCTCCTCCCTCCCTCCCTCCCTCCCTCTCTCCCTCTCTCTGCTTGCAAATAAATAAATTAAATAAAAATTTCAAAGGGCTAGAGAGATGGCTTAGCAGTTAAGCACTTTTGCCTGTGAAGCCTAAGGACCCCAGTTTGAGGCTCAATTCCCCAGGACCCATGTTAGACAGATGCACAAGGGGGCGTACACATCTGGAGTTCGTTTGCAGTGGCTGGAGGCCCTGGTGCACCTATTCTCTCCTATCTGCCCCTTTCTCTGTCTGTCGCTCTCAAATAAATGTATAAAAATAAAGAAAAAAATGTTTAAAAAAAAAAAAAACAACTCCATGAGCTGGGCATGGTGGTGCATGCCTTTAATCTCAGCACTCAAGAGGCAGAGGTAGGTGGACTGCTATGAGTTTGAGGCCACCTTGACATTACATAGTGAATTCCAGGTTAGCTTGGGCTAGAGTGTGAGACCCTACCTCAAAAAAAGGGGAAGGGGCTGGAGAGATGGCTTAGCAGTTAAGGCATTTGCCTGTAAAGCCAAAGGACCCAGGTTCTATTCCCCAGGGCCCATGTTAGCCAGATGCACAAGGGGGCACATGTGTCTGGAGTTCGTCTGCAATGGCTGGAGGCCCTAACTTGCCCATTCTCTCTCTCCTCCACTCTTTCTCTGTCAAATACATAAATACATAAAAATAAAATATTTTTAAAAAGTGATGCATCTGGAGTTTGTTAGCATCAGCAAGAAGGGTGCGTGTGTGTGCATGCATGTGTACATGCACACACATGCAAATATATTAAAATTTTAGATAACAGATATAGGTACCTACCTCCAAACTTCCAGAGTGTGCTGCCCAATGTAAAGGGGAAAATTTATGGAGAACATCCACTTCATTAATGCTGGCTCCCCGCACCACTACGTCTGACAGTTGCTTGACATCACCAGCCCGCACTGCGTCATGTATGCTACCAAAATGCACCTTTTTCCTGGAATCTATTTAAAAAAGCCAATTTCTTAAAATATATTACAGAACTGTGAAAAAAGGCTAGCACAATATTTAACAGAAAGCATCAGATCACTTCAGCTTTTTCAACAATTTACTACGAAGATATTTGTGACTAACATCTTCATCTGATCTTGGGTTTCAGTTCTGATGCAGAGAGCATGAACACTGACACTCCATTCTTCTAACAAGGAAGCTGAGTACACTGAATCAACAACTACTCTAGGAACCATCAGACGTCTTAGGTCTGGAGAGACAGGCATATCCAGAGAAGTAATGGAGGAGTCAAGCGGACCTGGGGCAGAAGCTGCTGGCGCCATAACTAGTAGAGGCACTTGCATGGTAATTGTGATGTGCCTAAGATGTAGCGTTAGGGAGCCCCTACACTTTCACAGGTTTTCCTTCAGAAGCCCCTCTAGGAAATCACCATGTCTTTGGTGGGAAGAACATGACCCTTTTGAAATAAGCTCAGTGGATTTATAACAAAGGCTGACTCCCCAGTGAAAAAATCTTCACCACAGCCTTTCTCACATTGACAGCTGACATAATTAATGTTTTTCCAATTTATATCTTTTTAAATATTTTATTTATCAGCGTGAAAGAGGCAGAGGGGGAGAGAGGAGAGAATGGGCATACACCAGGGCCTCTAGACACATGCACCACTTTGTGCATCTGGCATTACATGGGTACTGGGGATCGAACCCAGGTTGTTAGGCTTTGCAGGCAAGCACCTTAACCGCTGAGCCATCTCTCCAGCCATCTAATTTATATCATATAATAAGAAGGGAATGGAAGGGCACAATTTTTATTTCATGTAGTCAAGTAGTTTATATTTTATAATTTAACATTCCAAATACCAAGAGCGCATTACCTGGCGTATTACACTATGAAATATTTTAATGTGCACCATGAGCCAGAAGAAGCAATAAAAGTTATGTGACAGACCAGGGTTGGAGAGATGGCTTACCGGTTAAGGCACTTGCCTACGATGCCTAAGGACCTAGGTTTGTTTACCCAGCACCCACATGGCCACATGCAGAAGATGGCACACGTGTCAGGAGTTCGTTTGCAGTGGCTGGGAGGCCTGGCACGCCCGATACCTCTCTCTGTCTTCCCCTCCCGTCCCCCCTCCTCATCTCTCTCTGCTTGCAAATAAATAAAAATAACAAGTGGGGGAGCTGGAATAGGAGATGATGAAAGGCAGGTGAACAGCTTTGAAAATTAAAATAAAGAGAATGAAAACGCAAGTTTGGGGGTGGGGGGAGTGCAGACTGAAGCTGGCTGAGGTGAGAAGTGTGGCAGTGACGAGGATCGACGAGAGTCGACCCACCCGAGCCAGCTGTCTCCTTTGAGGACGTGGGATTGGCCACTCCAGGCATGGTGCGAGCCCTGGGCCTCGGACTGTGGGGAGGAGTGGACCCCAGGCCCCTGCTGCTCCGGCGGTCCTCGCTGGCTGTCACCCACGAGCCCTTGCCGCCAAGGCGGCTGCTGTCGTCGTCGCTAGAACAGGAGCCACGGTCCTCCCTGCTTGCAGGCTCCCAAGCACGAGGGTCTTGTGCACCTCCTGGGCCCCAGGAGCCGCTGAGAAGGCGGCCGGCGTCTTCGCCGAGGCTCACCCCGGACGAGTCGCTGGCCGCGGAGCCACGGTCGTCACTCCCTCCGTCCCAACAACGGCTGGGGCCGCGGCAGCCGTCCACGCCGCCGCCTCGCTCCCCGGAGCCGCTGGATCGAGGCCTCCTCGCCTCGTTCGTGCGGGGACCCCTCACGGTCCCCCGGGAGCTGCCGCGCCCGCGCCCCGCATCGCGCCCGACGCTCGCCCGCGGCGGGCCCAGGTCGCCCCCGACTCTCCTCGAGTCCCTGCCGGAGAAGCCCGCGTCCTCCCGGGCTCTCCCCGAGGCGGCCCTGGCGCGGTGGCCGCCGCCGCCGTCCTGCGAGTCGCTTTCCAGCGTCCCTGATTCCGGACGCGCGCCTCGGCCGTCGCCCTGGAAACAAGTAAACTTCCTGCGCGTGTGGTCATTTCCGGATCCTCGCGGCCTGCGTCACTTCCCGCTTCCTTCCGTTCACCTTTTGCAAGGCTCCTCCTGCAGAGTCGCGGGACGTGCTCCGTGTGTGTGTGTGTGTGTGTGTGTGTGGTGGGGTTCGGTGAGATTTATTTTTTTTATTTTATTGATTTATTTATTTATTTTTTTGCTCGCTCACACAGGATCATCCAGGCCTGTCTCCGGAACAGCATGTCATCCATCTCGCCCTCCATCAGCCAGTCACCCAAGTGGACCGCCCTGGACTGCACCTCTGCGGAGGTGACCTGTGGTGCCGCGCGGGCCTCGACGGGCCTCGGCAAACCTGGTATACTTTTTTCATTTGTGATTGGAAGAAAAACCTCTTACCCGATCATTTTCGCAAATATGTAAAATAACCTAAAAGAGAACTTAGCAATTGCAACCGCTGTCTTGTTGAGTGCTTGCTGTTTCAGGCTCTTTGACAACCCATTGTTGGGTCTTATCTCCGTTTTACAGGTGGGTCAAGATGCCAGGAATTTGCTAGTCAAGAAACAGGTAAGTTGTAGAGCTACTGTGAAAACATGGGTCATTGGTCAAAACTGTTCCATATCTGCTGGCTTCAAACCAGGGGTTTTTTTGTTGTTGTTGGTGGTGGTGGTTTTTGGGGTTTTTTTCCTGTGTGTGCTTGCTTTAACACTTCGACCTAGGTCTTTTCTCTCCAGCTCTATTGTTTAACATACATATTTTTCCCGTTCATGATCTGTTAGAAATTTGTGTACTAGCACTTGAGGATTCAAAGACTGGTAAGAATTCTCACTCTTCTTGCTTCCTCTTCTCAGCCTGATTGTTTACACCCTTGCCTTGCCTTGACTTGCTGCACACTTCTCTCCCCCCCCCCCCCATGAATTACCTGCTGGGGGTCCTGGATCCAGAAACCGATTCTTATCTCTGTGCCTTTGTGTATGCTGTACTTCCTGTCAGGAATCGACCTAACCCTCCCCATAATTTTATATGACTACATTGGGGGAATTCCTGTGACCATATCCTTTTTCTCTTGAGGTATAGTATATTGTTTTTCTTTGCCATCACCTTTTTTGATAATGACTGCCATTTATTATGTTAATATGCTCAATCTGACAGTGCCCTAAGTGCTTTATATTAAGTTTCTTATTGTGGCCATTGCCTTCTAGAATAAGTATTAGCTTTTTTCATTATACAAAGAAGAAGGCATCAAAGTTAATTTCCTGAGGATACACAGCTATTAAGTAGTAAAAGACTTGATTTAGGATTACTACCTGTGTCCTGGTTTTGTTGCATATCCTCAAAATCTGAATTCCCACAGCCTTTATTGGATGATAACACATTGTATTTTAATTACCTATTTCACAGTGGATTCTCACTGTGTCCTCAGTGAGCTTCTGGAAAGTAAGGACTCTTGTCTTACAAATCGTGATGATCCTTCAAGGAAGGGCTTCCTTAGCATGTATTGTATGGTTGAATGTGTGGGGTGATCAGCTGATTGTCAGGTAGATGAACTGATAGGCCAAAAATAGTGGGTTTCCACTGTTGGAAGGGAATGTGGGATTATTCATTCCAGTGTTCTTGTTTTTAAGAAATGGGATAAATAGGGCCACGTGTTTGTTAGACATTTATTGGTCTAAAGGTGGACCAGTGTTTATGCCAAATGATTTGCAAATAGTTTCAAACCTAATTTGTATTGTTATTTTTATTTTTCCAGATGAAGAAACATTTCAGATTTGACCAAGACCACATAAGTAGGAGCTTGAGAATTAGAGCCTACTCTGACTGACCCCAGATTAATACTGAGTTTATAGCCACATAAACATGGTAGAGGCTTTACTTTTGCTGTGTCTTAGAGTGGATAAGCCCACGAGGGGATGAGACAGCACATGACAAATCCATAGAGGGTACACACATAGTAGAAAGGATCAGAAAAGGAAACAGAAATAGGTAGCAAAGAAACAAACTTCCAAGGAACTAAAATGTAAAAATTAATGAAATACACAATAAAATTGATCACAGAGCACCTGGTATTTGGAAAGAATAGACACTGTTAACAAATCTGAGGAGAGAAAACAGTATTGGAAACAAGAACAACATGTTATAGATATGAAGGTATTTGAAAATCGGAAGTGAGTTTCTTTATATAGTGTTATACTAATAATTTGGTAATTTGGCTAGGATAGTTTCCTAGGAAAATACAAATTTTCAAGTTGGGTGTGGTGGCTTATGCCTATAATCCCAACACTCAGGAGGGTGAGGTAGAATCACTGAGTTAAGTCCAACCTGGGCTACAGAGCAAGCTCTGGGTCAGCCTAGCTAGAGTAAGACCTTGCCTCCAAAAAGAAAATATATCAATCTATCTTTGAGCTAGGTGTGGTGGCGCACACCTTTAATCCCAGCACTCAGGAGTCAGAGGTAGGAGGATCGCTATGAGTTCAAGGCCTCCCTAAGACAACATAGTGAGTTCCAGGTCAGCCTGGACTACTGTGAGACCCTTGGGGGAAAAAAAAAAAAAGCTAAGAAAATTACACTGGTTTTGGCAAAGAGTCATTGATGGAATCAGGAGAACAGTGTTAATAAAACACTCAAGATGTGAATAAGGGATTGCATACAATTTAAGGTAAGTGATAACTATTAAGGAAGCTCCTCAATGGAAACTTAAGTTCTGAATTCATGCTGGACTGGATGTCTCAACATTCCAGAAAGCAGGAATTGTTTCTAGATATGAAACTATGGTTCTCATTAGTAAAAATAGTGTCTCCACTTGTTTTTCCAAAGTCCAGTGATGAATAGGGTAGTCCTATCTCCCATAAGGCAGCTTTTTGCATGTAATTCCAGAGGAAGCAGGACTTTCATGTGGGATTTGATGAATATTTTTGTTCATGTACACCCTAATTTTATTTTTTTGTTTTGTTTTTTTTCATGGTAAGTTCTCACTCTAGTTCAGGCTGACCTGGAATTCACTATGTAGTCTCAGGGTGGCCTCGAATTAACTGCGATCCTCAAAGATGTGCCACCATGCCTGGCTTAAACTTTAAATGAGGCTGGATTCAAACTCCTGCATTCAAGGAGCCATGCTGTTATAACAAGTCCACCCATGTACTCCTCTTCCAAAACATTTTCCTCTCCCTTTGGTGCCTAACACCAAATCTTCTTAAGGAGTACCCAGAAATCATTTTTGGCCATTATTTAGCTAGCACTTCCTCACCTGCCCAAGAAGATATTCATTGCCTCAGAAAACTGATTTTGTTTTCAAATAGGGAAGAGTTTCTACCACCATGGAAGTACAGACCTTTCTGGACAGTGGCTTCCTAGTTATCTTCCCCCGCCCCAAGCCCTTTTGTGTATTTTTAAAATTATTTTTTATTAACAACTTCCATGATTGTAAACAATATCCCATGGTAATGCCCTCCCCCCCCACCTTCCCCTTTGAAACTCCACTCTTCATCATATCCCCTCCCCCTCTCAATTAGTCTCTCTTTTATTTTCATGTCATCATCCTTTTCCTCCTATTATGATGGTCTTGTGTAGAGTTTTAGGCGGTGTGAGGTCATGGATATCCAGGCCATTTTGTGTCTAGAGGAGCATGTTGTAAGGAGTCCTACCCTTCCTTTGGCTCTTACATTCTTTCCGCCATCTCATCTCTTGAGCCTTGGAAGGTGTGATAGAGATATTGCAGTGCTGAGCACTCCTCTGTCACTTCTTCCCAGCACCATGATGCCTTCTGAGTTATCCTAAGGTCACTGCCATCTGAAAAGATAAGATTCTCTACCCAAAGTGAGAGTAGCATTAATATAAGGGTATAAGTATTAAGAGAAGTGCTTTCTGGGCAGTTTGATAAGCATAGTATATACATTTTTCCAGACATCAGCAGATGTTACACCCCTAGGGCTCATGACTACCCCTGTTTTAAGTTTTCAGTATCAGGGATGTATTCCCCCCCTCCCACCATGGAGCAGGCCTCCAGTCCAGTTGGAGGGCAGTTGGTTTCCACCATGACAGACATGCCACTATTGCACCCTTTGGCTCATTTGGTCTGGCTGGCCAAATATAAGGCTTGCAGTGTCCACTGTTGAGTATCTCCACTGGTGATTTCTCTCTCTCCCATTGAACTGCATGCAGAATGGCTTCTTCCAGCTTTCTGTCAGCTGGTGTACATGGAGGAGGTTATCAGCTCAGTTCCATCAGGATTTTTCAGGGGCCTTGCAGCCCAAGTATATGGAGTCTCCAGCAATAGGGTCTTACTATCTATTCCTGGTGGGAAACCAAGAGCCTTGGCCCTTTTTTTTTTTCTTCTGGTTTTCTGAG
Organism: Dipus sagitta; assembly: GCA_036346955.1. Classification (NCBI taxonomy): domain Eukaryota; kingdom Metazoa; phylum Chordata; class Mammalia; order Rodentia; family Dipodidae; genus Dipus; species Dipus sagitta. The sequence continues at coordinate 168,428,912 of CM070772.1, read as the reverse complement.
GTAGTGTCTCACTGGCCCAGGCTGACCTGGAATTAACTGTAGTCCCAGGGTGGCCTCGAACTCTTGGTGATCCTCCTACCTCTGCCTCCCAAGTGCTGGGATTAAAGGTGTGCACCACCACGCCCGGCTCCTTTTGTGTATTTTTTAAAATACTTTATTTATTTATTTGTGAGCAGACAGAGACAGAGAATGGGTACACCAGGGCTTCTATCCACTGCACACAAACTCCAGACGCATGTACCTCTTTGTACATCTGGCTTTATGTGCATTCTGGGGAATTGAACCCAGGTCATTAAGGGATTGCATGCCATAGCCGCTGAGCCATCTCTCCAGCCTCCTTTTGTGTATTTTTGCATGAATGTATGTATATAGTGGGTGTGATGTGTTTGTGGTATATGTGTGTGGTATGTACACGTGTGTGTATGGATGTAGCTCCCTGTGTAGGCAGAGAAGCTAGAAGAGATCATGGGGTGTCCCCTCCATTGATCATCCACTTGTTTACATGGAAGAGTTTCTACACTGATTCTAGCTTGCTATCTTTTGCAAGAACCAGCAATTCTCTATCTCCCCCACAGAACTGGGGTAAGACATGGCCATAACCACCTACTGGCATGGGTTCTGGGGATCAAACCCAAGGCCTTAGATCTGCTAGACAGGTACTCTACCACTGTGCTATTATAGCCCTAGCCTTTGGGTGGTTTTTTTTGTTTGGTTTTTTTTTTTGTTGTTGTTGTTGTTGTTGTTTGAGAGAAGATCTGCTTCTACCTTCCAAATGTGAACTGCCACATTTGACCAACTTCAGTCAAGTACATCTTTCTACTTGCAGATATGGTTACATGCCTCAGAATTTTCTGAATAATTTCTTAGTGCATTTATTTGGTGCTAGGCTAGAATGCTTACCAGCTACGGAATATATCTAATTCTCCTAAACTGTTAATATTAAAGTTATATATGTGTGTGTGTGTGTGTGTACATATATATATATATACTTTTCAAGGCTTTAATTTTAGCAGCATTTAGCAAGATTATTTTTAATTTTCCTGACCATCAAAGTTGGATGTTTTAAATAGGAAACAGGGTAGGGAAAATGGCTCAGGAATAAAGTGCTTGCCATACAAGCATGAGAACTTGGTACCCCCAGCACCCATGTAAAAGCTGGATACACCTATAATCCCAGTACTGGGAAGGCAGAGGAGAATTTGGGCTTACTGGCTCTCTTGTCTAACCAAATTGATGAGCTCTGGAATCAGTGAGAAACCTTGTCTGAAAAAAACTACAGTGAAGAGCAGTTGAGAATGAGACATGAGTTGTTGGCTTCTGGCCTCCACAAACAGGCATGCAAGAAAAACCAGGACACTGTCAAAAATGAACATGAAATCTACATTTTAAGGGTATTATATATATATTTTTGAGGTAGGGTCTCACTCTAGCCCATGCTGACCTGAGATTGAGTATGCAGTCTCAAGGTAGCCTTGAACTCATGGCAATCCTCCTACCTCTGCCTCCCAAGTGCTGGGATTAAAGGCATGCGCCACCAAGCCCGGCATAGTATTTATGTTCTCAAAAACCTCAAGCTCAGTTCAAAATTGTATCTCTAAGACTTCAGGTTTAGATCACTATGTCTAGCTCCCAGTGCTGTGTTGACTTTCATCTTTTGGGGTTGAAGTCTTGCTTACTGTATCTGACTTCATTAGAATCGACTTTGAGGGTTAAGGTGCCTTTCAATGGAAACCAACTGTGACTCTCCAAAGATGTAGATTTTTTTTTGTTTGTTTTGTTTTGTTTTTCTGAGGTAGGGTCTCACTCTAGCTCAGGCTGACCTGGAATTCACTATGTAGCCTCAGGGTAGCCTCGAACTCGTGGTGATCCTCCTACCTCCGCCTCCTGAGTACTGGGATTAAAGGCATGCACCACCACGCCTGGCCAAAGATGTAGATTTTTAACTTTGACAACCTCCATACATACACACAATGTACCATGATCAAAATCTCCACCCATTCCCTTTTTTTAAATTTTTTTGTTGTATTTTTATTTATTTATTTGAAAGTGACAGAGAAAGAGGCAGAGAGAGAGAGAGAATGGGCACGCCAAGGCCTCCAGCTACTGCAAACGAACTCCAGATGCGTGTGCCCCCTTGTGCATCTGGCTAACATGGGTCCTGGGGTATCGAGCCTTGAACCAGGGTCCTTAGGCTTCGCAGGCAAATGCTTAACCACTAAGCCGTCTCTCCAGCCCACCCGTCCCCTTTTCCAATGAACCCCTTCTTTCCAACTAGTACCTGTTCTGTTTTGATGTTATACTTTTGAGGGGTGGGGGCTTCTATTATGCATATCCTGTGTAGATGGCCATCAGTCACTGTGAGGTCATGAGTGCCACAGCCACTGTCTAAAAGACCTATATTCTTTCTTCCACAAAGAGATGGCTCAGTGCTGAACACTTGACTGTCAGTTTTCCACAGCACCTAGATCTTAGCATTTGTTGCAAATGATTCTAGCATGGTTAAATCAGATCTGTCACTAATTCATACCTGGCCTTCTACTTTTAAGAATAAACAAACTCAATTCCAACTGTAAATACTAATCTCAAAAAGAAAGTCCCTTCAACATTCCAAAGCTAGTCCCCCTTTTGCCATCTGTCTTAAGCCCATTTCTCCACTGAGCTTTAAATCGCTGCAGTAAAAGTTTATAAAAGTAGCGGGGGCTTGGGGGGGGCAGGCATAGTGACTTACCTCTAATCCCACCACCAGGGTCAGTGAGGTGGGAAAATTGCTGAGTTGAAGCCAGCCTGCCCTATCAAAGGGAGTTCAAGGTCAGCCTAACACCCAGCCTCAGAAATAAATCAAAATAGCCAGGTGTGGTGGCACATGCCTTTAATCCCAGCACTTGGGAGGCAGAGGTAGGAGGATGGCCGTGAGTTCAAGACGCTACCTCCAAAAAAAAAAAAAAAAAATAGATGAAGATAGCTCATGTTTTATTACCTCCTATCCACACTACCTACTGCATGTGGCCTTTATATTCAGCAGTTAATGGGCTGTTTCAATCTTGTCATATTTTGTGATGCCTCCCAATTCCTTAATTTTTCCATGGCTAATTCCCTGCCATACTTCTTGCCTTCATACCCACCAACCTTTTACACCATGTTCTTGACCTTCACACTCTATGGATACTTAGTACATGTGTAGGGTTGAATGTCACTTTTTCAGCATCCATACCTCTACGCTTTTGGTAAAAGCTGAGTGGTCTCCCCAGAAATAGTAGGTAATCTGACACTGGACTCGACCTCCAAAAATTCTCCCATAAAGTTATATGAGTTGCCTTCATAACATACAGAACCCATGAAGACTTAAAAGTTCTCTTTCTGTACCTCTCTACATGTGATCTTCAAAACTGCATTCATTTGATTCTTGGGAAAAAAAACTCCAGTGGATATTTAATACCTAGCATGACCAAGAAGGTATATACCAACACAAAACTATTAGATTTTCACTATGTAATTTTTGGTGTGTGTGATGTATGCGTGTGTGTGCAGAAAAAAAGACATTGTGTTTTGTCCAACATCTTATTTCCTTGAGACAGAATCTAATACTGGACTTGGAGCTTGCACCATGTTTTTGGCTAGCCTGGCTGACTGGCTAGACCCAGAGGCTTTCCCACATTTGGTAGCCCCCCCAAAAGCGGTGGAGTTACAGAAATGCATAGCTATGTCAGCCTTTTTATGTGGGTGCTGTACTAATGTACTCTTGCTTATCTGAGCCATCTCTCTAGCCTGCCATCTGAAAATAAAATTTCAATGGGCCAGGCTTGGTGATACACACCTTTAATCCCAGTACTTGGGAAGCAGAGGTAAGAGGATCCCTGTGTTGGAGGCCACCTTGAGACTACATAATGACTTCCAGATCAGCCTGGGCTAGAGTGAGAACCTACCTCTAAAAAACAAAAAAAAAAAAAAAATGAGGAATGAGATGGTTCAGCAGGTAAAAGCCCTAAACACACAAGTATTGAGGGCCTGACAAGCCCCAACAACCCATATGAATAGCTGGTCATAGCCATGCATATGCCGGTGATCCAAATGCCATCTGCTATGGGGAGAGGAGGATCTAGCCTACTGTCAGCCGGTCTGACCAAAGCAGGTACAGGTTCAGTGAGGGACTCCTTCCATCTCAAGAAAGCACACAAGTCAAGAAAGAGGACATCAGATGTTCTCTGGCCTCCAAACACACACTGGCAATAAAAAATTTTTTAAACACATGAGAACTTTTTCATGGATTCCATCCCTATTCTCTCAGACTGAGATACAAGAAGTCTGTAAACTTCATTAATCCCTCTCTAGGAAGTTTAGTATAGCTATGTAACTATTTCAATCTTAGTGGTTTATCTTTGGGTACCTTTTGTCTTTTCACTATAGCAAAAGCTGTCCTGGAACTCACTCTAGTCCTGGCTGGCCTCAAACTCACAGCAGTCCTACATCTGCCTCCCCAGTGCTGGGATTAAAGGTGTGCACCATCATACCTGGCAAGATTTTTTAATTCAAGTTCAAATACGTTCAAATTATTTTGTTTGTTTTTATTACAGATACAATGGGATAAAACAGGTTCACACTTGTATGCTTTTTGTTTTTGAGGTAGGGTCGAGCTATAGCCCAGGCTGACCTGGAATTCACAATGTAGTCTCAGGGTGGTCTTGAACTCATAGCAATTCTCCTACCTGTGCCTCCTAAGTGGTATTAAAGGCACCTGGCTTGTAGACTTTTGAAATAAGTGCTAAACTTTCTTCTTAACCCAAGGATAAGTAATAGATTCCATGTATATGCCTATCTCTGTTAAGAGATATCCTACAGCTCAAGAGTGTCTGGTTCATAGAATATACCACGTTTTCAATCTCAGATGGCCAGAGGCAGAGGTAGGAGAATTGCTGTGAGTTTGAGGCCACTCTTGAGACTATGCAGTAAATTCTAGATCATCCTCAACTGAAACTATCCTACCTTGAAAAAAAAAAATCAGATGAAGCCAGGCGTGATGCTACACGCCTTTAATCCCAGCACTTGGAAGGTAGGACGATCGCTGTGAGTTCAAGGCCACCCTGAGACCACATAGTGTATCCAGGTCACCCTGAGCTACAGTGAGACCCTACCTCAGAAAAATAAACGAACAAAAAAAGGATGAAAGACAATAAAAGGATACATTCTAAAGTTAAGAAATAAAGAAACACAACCAGAGATTCCTCATCATTCTATTTATTACATGTATAAGTATTAACATCTCATGGTATCCATCTAATTCAATCAAAACCAACAAAGAAAAAGGGTTAACCATGTTTCTTAAGAACATTCTTATAGTTTCCCTGTAACTTAAAATAGAAATATGTTCATCTGCATTAACTTGACAATTTTTAAAAATATCATTTGGAAAAAAATCACTTTTAATTCTTAAATATTACTTGTTAATTGCTTGATGGCTTAAGTGTCCAAGTTCAATAAAGGTTGCTGCTTCATTAGACACTCCAAAAATAGACACTGGGATAGTTCTTTCTAGCTGGAGATACATATTTATATATGTATGCAAATATGCCCTATTTTTAAGTCTGTAGCATTCCCTCAGTCCTGGTGAAGGACAAAACTTACAACTTTGCTTTAATCTTGGGAAGCTACTAGGAAAAAAAAAATCTTAGGTTGCTGTTCAGTTCCATTTTTACCCAATAAAAAGTACAGAAACACTGTCTTTATTGATGGTGTGCATAAATATTACACTCCATGAATAGCAAAAATATTTTTATTTATAATTTACAGTTTCACAAGTGAAAAATCGTACATTTTTACACATACAATTTCATTTTGTTAAATTTGCACACATCTACAGAACTTTCACACAACAAGCACCTGAAACTGTGCAGGCAGTAGGAAATGCAAATACTAAAATGTATTTATTAACCAGATGATAGCTGAAGGCCCTGCCTCAGCTGGAGAATTTATATAGATATATGTCTATATATACATAAAAAATTCACCTTCTAGATCCAACAGCAGCTTAAAGAAAGAAAAACATACCTTTCTCATTTTATTTAAACTGACTCAACTGTATCATTTTCTGTTTTAATTTCAGTAGGTGTTGCTACACTTTCCTCTGTACAAGCTGGTGGGGTATCAACTTGTTCTTCCTTAACTTTCGGACTTTCACAGGTTTCCTGTAATTCATTTTTGACAATGTTCAACATAATGTTCAAAGGATTTTCAACTGGTGTCTTGCTGGGAGACGGTGTACAATCAAATGAAGATGTCTACAAAATTAAAATCCCTATAAGTACTGATGAACATTCAAAATCACATTAAATAGTTTTTTATAAGACCCCTCTTTAGACAAAGAAAGCATATACCCCACATGACATGGCACCAAAGTAGCCCAACAATAAAATATACAGACGGAAAATTTAATATGTACTCAGAAGTAAGAGGTATGTTAACAGCTGAACTGTTAACATATACAAGCCAAAACTTGGTTAAACTTGTTTCAGTATTTAATTATTAGAAGGGAGCCCCAAATATTCTTTTAGTGACTATCCCACAAAACATTTTAGGGCTGGATGTGGTAGCGCACACCTTTAATCCCAGCACTTGGGAGGCTGAGGTAGTACAATAGCTGTGAGTTTGAGGTCAGCCTGGGGTAGAGCAAGACCCAAACTTGAACCCCTCCCCAAAAAAGTTCTAGGGCTAGATGTGGTAGTGTACACCTTTGATCCCAGCACGCAGAGGTAGGAGGGTCTCTTAAGTTTGAGACCAGCCTGAGACTACAGAATGCCATGGTCAACCTGGGCTAGAGTGAGACCCTGCCTTGAGAAAAATCACACAAAAAAAGGGAGATTGAAGAAGAAGATCCAACAATGACTTCTGGCCTCCACACATACACATGAGCCCAGTATCCTTCCCCACAAAAAGAATAATTTCTTAGAATTATTTTTTTTTAGGTAATCTCACTCTAGTTCTAATTCCAGGCTAGCCTTGAATCCAAAACAATCCTCCTACCTCTGCCTCCCCAGTACTGGGACCTAAAGTCATGTGCCACCACACCTGGTTCTCATTTTTATTTTTGAGCCAGGGTCTCCTTGTCACCAATTCAGCTAAACTAGCCAGCCAGTAAGTCCCAGGGATTCTGGGACTCTGCCTCCCTCTGGTATAAACAAAAGTTGTATACCACCATGCCAGGCATTTTTACATGTGTACTAGAGAATCCAACTTAGAGACTCATGCTTGCATGATGAGCATCTTACCCCAAGCCATCTTCCCTAACCCAACTATCTTTTTTTTATTGGGGGGGGGGGGGGCTTTTCAAGGCAGGGTATCTAGCCCTGACCTGGAACTCACTCCATAGCTCCAGGTTAGCCTCGAACTCACTGTGATTCTCCTACCACAGCCTGCCAAGTGATGGAACTAAAGGCAGACATCAGCAGGTCGGGCTTTTTCTGTTTGGGCTCCAACTAATCTTGACCTAAATTTTACAACCTACCTCAAAAACCCAGTTTCAGTAGTGTGCTCATCTGTTGTGGTTTTAAAACTAAGGGTCAGGAATAGTGTTGCACACCTTTAATCCAAGCACAGGGATCTGTGAGTTCAAGGTCAGCCTGGCCTAGAGTGAAACCCTACCTTGAAAAAAAAAAAAAGGGAAAAAGAAAACGTACTGGGTAGTCCAGGGTGGGCTCAAACTCAGCAATTCTATCAGATCAGTTTCCTGAATGCAGTGGTTACAGGCATGAGCCATCATTATTGGTTCACTTTTGTTTTTTTGTTGGGGGGAGGTAGGTGTACATTTTGAAGCAGGGTCTCACTCTAGTCCAGGCCAACCTGGAACTCGCACTGTGGCCCAGACTGTCCTCAAACTCAAAGCAGTCATCCTACCTCAGCCTCTTGAGTACAGGGTTTAAACATAAGCCACCCCCAAAAATAAAAATTAAAAACTCAGGCATGGTGGCTCATGCCTTTAATCTCAGCACTTAGGAGGCAGAGGTAGGAGGATCACCATGAGTTCGAGGCCACCCTAAGACTATATAGTAAATTCCAGGTCAGCCTGGGCTAGAGACCCTACCATGGGAAAAAAAAAAAAAAAAAAAAACATGAGCTACAATGCCCAGCTTACAATGAGATTTTTAACACCACCAGACTGGTATATTTCAGATTTTATGTCATCATTTAAGAAATAATCCTTAGCCAGGCATGGTGGCGCATGCCTTTAATCCCAGCACTCGGGAGGCAGAGGTAGGAGGATCGCCGTGAGTTGGAGGCCACCCTGAGACTACATAATGAATTCCAGGTCAGCCTGGGCTAGAGTGAGACCCTACCTCAAAAAAACAAAAAAAGAAAGAAATAGTCCTATATTAGACAGCTAAACAGAGTAATATAAAAGGTTCTATCCCTATTCCTAGAACTTATTCCCATTTATGATCTTTCTTCAGTACTCCACAATTCTCTGCCTAAAGGCCCAGTAACTGAAATCAAGGTCAAATGAAAAGAAAGCAAGGAATGAATTTTTTTCATTACTTCAAATTTTAATTATTTCTGTATTATGGATGATATATCAATGCACATCAGGTCCTATCTAACACCATTATTTAGGAAACAATCTAATATATCAAAACCCTGAAACAGCTAAGGATATTTTGTATTAAAATAACAGAATTCATTAAAATAAGAACAAGTACAATAAACCAAAAAGAACTTACATTTTGATAATCTTCGTAACATGATGGATGGTAAATCTGAAATAAGAAAAAGAAAATGACTACTCACCTGCATATTCTAGTAATTTCTAATCTGAAATAATTTTCTTTAAAATTTAAATGAAATGATAGCTATATTTGTTTTGCTTGTCAAGGTAGTATCTTGCTCTAGCCCAGGCTGACCTAGAATTCACTATGTAGTCTCAGGCTAGCCTAGAAATCACAACCATCCTCTTACCTCTCTGCTTCCCAAATGCTGGGATTACAGGCATGAGCCATCTCGCCCAGCAATAGTCATATATCTAAAAAGTCATTTGGTCAAATTAAAAAAAAAAGATGAAACTAATTCTTTCACCCTTACTCTTAAAAGAATATATAAGTGATTTCTCTTTAAACTTGCTTAGTTCATTTAAGGGTTAAGTCCAACCATTCACAAGTCCGTAACAGTTTTGATGACAAAAATATAAGTTCAGAAGCAGTATAGTGCAGTTAAACAGAAATACACAATACCTAGCTGAGTTTACCATTAGTTAAGTATAAACCTGATATAGCTAAGATTCCCTCCAGACAGTCTGTGTCTTTAAAGTCCAATATCTTTTTTACGGACCAAAACCCCAGATTATGTTCTTTCAAAATGGTAAACTATTTCAAGAAAAAAATACTAAAACCTTAATGATCCTCATAAAGCACTGGAAATTACCTTTCCGTCCACTCTAATCGCATTTTTTAAGTGCCATTCCTCCTCCTCTTCATCCCAGTATTGTTCAAATTGCTCTTGACAGATTTCACAACTCTAAAATAGAATCAAATAAAATGAAACTTACATACAGAATATATGTAATCCCATAATAAAAATGTACACACTTTTTTTACAAAAACATTTTATTTATTCATTTGAGAGCAAAAGGGCGAGGAGAGACAATCAAGGACATATCAAGGCCTCTAGCCACTGCAAACAAACTCCAGAATACATGCACCACCTTGTGCATCTGGCCTTATGTGGGTCCTCTGGCCTTGCCAGCAAACGCCCCAACTGCTAAACCATCTCTCCAGCCCCTAAACATTTTTTAAAAAATTTTAGATGTGCCGGGCATGGTGGCACACGCCTTTAATCCCAGCACTACAGAGGCAGAGGTAGGAGGATCGCTGGGAGTTTGGGCCACCCTGAGAATAAAGAGTGAATTCCAGGTCAGCCTGGGCTAGAGTGAGACGCTACCTCAAAAAACCAAAAAAACTTAAATGCTATAAAATTTCAAGCACATTCTTATGTTAGATATAATACTAAGTTTTAAGAATTTTGACAACCTTCCAGACAAAAAAAAGCAGTCAACATTTCACTGCTGGTGGCCACAGTGGTTATGAAATTAAGATAAATATAGACAAGCTTGGGCTGGAGAGATGGCTTAGCGGTTAAGCGCTTGCCTGTGAAGCCTAAGGACCCCAGTTCGAGGCTCGACTCCCCAGGACCCACGTTAGCCAGATGCACAAGGGGGCGCACGCATCTGGAGTTTCATTTGCAGTGGCCGGAGGCCCTGGCGCGCCCATTCTCTCTCTATATATATATCTGCCTCTTTGTCTTCCTGTCACTCTCAAATAAATAAATAAAAATAAACCTTGTCGGGGGTGGTGGCACACGCCGTTAATCCCAACACTCTGGAGGAAGAGGTAGGAGGAATGCTATGAGTTCGAGGCCAGCCTGAGACTACATAGTGAATTCCAGGTCAGCCTGGGCTACAGCAAAACCCTACCTAGGTGGGGGGGTGGGGGGGAGGTATCAAGCTTGTAAGATTTGTTCTTCACTTTGAGGCAGGATCTCCCTCTAGTCCAGTCTGACCAGAAACTCAAAGCAATTCTCCTACCTCAGCTTCCTAGTGTTGGGATTACAGAAGTCAGAAGTGTGCTACCACACTCAGCTAAGAAATCATATAAATATTTAAAAGGGGATGTAAATACAGTATTTATGATTATTTACTGAGAGAGAGACTCCCAAAGACAAAACACTGCAAACACTCTTCTCTTACCTCAACTGCTCCAGCTGGTCCAGCAGGTACACTTTGGAACTCCTTTTCCTTAGCAGCCTCCTGAGTTTTGAGCACAACTTCTTCATGAACTTTTTCAAAAAACTGGCTCTTTGCACGTTCCTCCAGATCAGCTATTTCTTCAAATTCTATCCAATCCTTAAAAGGAATTGAAATAAAAGAATATTCTCATTTGTTTCTGAACTTTTACTACTTTACTATAATGCCATTTAAAGGTCAAGTACATTATTCCATAATATGCTCTAAAACACAATTTTCTAATAAAATATATTTCTTGCCGGGCGTGGTATCACACGCCTTTAATCCCAGCACTCAGGAGGCAGAAGTAGGAGGATAGCTGTGAGTTCGAGGCCATCCTGAGACTACATAGTGAATTCCAGGTCAGCCAGGGCTAGAGTGAAATCCTCAAAAAAGCCAAAATATGTATATGGGTGTGGGTGTGTATGTGTGTAATACTAAGGCTGGAGAGATGGCTTAGTGGTTAAGGCACTTGCCAAGCCTAACGACATGGGTTCAATTCCCCAGTACCCACATAAAGCCAGATGCATAAAGTGTTGCATTTGGAGTTTGTCTGCAGTGCCTTGAGTCCCTGACACACTCATTTGCATGTTCTCTCTCTCATCTTCCCTGTGCTTGCAAACAAATAATTTTTAAAAATATACATTTCTCTCCAGGCATGGTGGTGCATGCCTTTAATCCCAGCACTTGGTAGGCAGAAGTAGGAGGATTGCCATGAATTCAAGGCCTCTTTGAGATGACACAGTGAAATCCAGGTCAGTCCAATAACTAATAGACAGTATGTAGCAAATGATGAAGTATCTAAAATCTTTTTGGATTACATTTTGAGACAGTTTCACTATATTATAGCTCAAACTCCTAACAGTCCTCCTGCCTTAGCCTACCAAGAACTAGAATTATATGCATGTGCCACCATGCGCAGCCATGTTTAAGACTTAATGTCCAGGCTAGGGAGATAACTCAATCAGCAAACCACATTAAGCACAAACTTGAATTCAATCCCAGCACCATGTAAAATGCTAGGCATGGTGGTACACTGCAAATACCAGTAATAGGGAGGGAGGCAGAGAAAGAAAAGGAGCCCCTAGCGGCTTGCTGGCCAGCTAGTTTAGCCTAATTTGCTAAGTCAATGACATACACTGTCTCAAAAGCAGATAGACAGCATTCTCTGAAGGTGACACTCAAGTTTGTCTTGCAACCTTCATAAGCACACACTACCCTGAACACACAAACATGTATACATGTGGACACCTATACACACCTGCACATAAAGTAATATCTTAATGCTAATTTCCAATTTATTCTAGAGTTATAATCAATTTAAATAACTTTTATGTACTCTTTTTCTACAAAAAAATCTGTTAGTAAATTCTTGGAATTTAAAAGCTATATATATGTTTATTATACAAATTTCAACAAAAAAATACTTCCCCAAAATTATTTTTAAAACTTCCTATTCTAGAGATCAAAGTTTATTTTAAAAAATCATGTAAACTCCCAGCAATTATTTAATATATTTTCAGAACAATGTAAGTGACCCCTAAAGATAATTCAGAGACACATGTATTACTTACTGTTAAACTGTAGTACCAACGTCTGTGTGTGACTTTTCTGCTAACATCTTTCTCTGTACGATTTTGTCGATAATGCCAGTCCAAATGATCTGCATATACATCTGTCTGTGATGTTGTAAACCTCATTCCACAAGAGTAACACTGAATGCCAGTGTACAGTCGGTTTATAACACTGTCATAACGTCTATTTTGAAAATGAAATAATCTTCAGTTTGATAACATGACTTAATGGCCAAACAAAATCCATTATAAATACTGTAGTTTTCCATAATTTAACAAAAGTAAAACTAAGAGCTGGCTGAAACAGTTACTATCCAAAGATAAATGTTACCTAATAGTGTCATGGCCCTTTTAAGTTTAACTGGGTGAATATGAAACATAAAACCCCCTTACTGACAGACGTATCCTCGTTACTTAATTTCCTTTTGGCTAAAAATAAAATTATCCTATAATCTAGCTTATAAGGCAATAACTATGCTTTTATCTTATTGAATTTGTGTGCGTGTGCGTGTGTGTGTGTGTGTGTGTGTGTGTGTGCGCGCGCGCGCGCTCATGCATGAATGAGCACGCCAGGGTCTCTTGCCACTGCAAATAAACAGGCATCAGGATGGATGGGAAACTGAACCCAAGCTGACAAGCTTTGCAAGGGAACACCTGAGCTATCCCCCAATCCCTTTTCTTTTTAAGACCTGAACTATAAAAATCTCATTTTCTGCTGGGTGTGGTGGCGCACACCTTTAATCCCAGCACTCGGAAGGCAGAGGGAGGAGCATCATCATGAGTTGGAGGCCAGACTGAAAATACATAATGGTTTCCAGGTCAGCCTGGACTAGAGTGAAACCCTACCTTCAAAAAAAGAAAGACAGAAAGAAAGAAAAAAAAATCTCATTTTCTGAACTTGAAAAGTATATCAATATAAAAAAACTAATGAAAAGCCAAGCATGGTAGCTCACACCTTTAATACAAGCACTTGGGAGGCAAGAACTGTAGGATGACTGCCATGAGTCTGAGACCAGACTGAACTACAGAGTGAGTTCCAAGCCAGCCAGATAGATGTATATACTACTTTTTGCCTGACTAGAATGAGACTCAAAAAAGAACAAAAAAATAAAAATACAAGGGTGGAGGGTGCTGGAGAGATCCATACTCTCTCTGTAGCTCTCTGCTTGCAAATAAATTAATGAATACTTTTTTTTAAATAAAAGAGGGGCTGAAGAGATGGATCAGTGGTTAAGGTGCTTGCCTGCAAAGCCTGATAAACCAGATTTGATTCCCTAGTATCCACATAAAGGCAGATAAACAAAGTAGTTCATACATCTAGAGTTCATCTGCAGTGGCTGGAGGCCCTGACACGCCCATTTTGTCTGTCTCTCTCTCTCTTCTTGCAAATAAAGAAATTACATAGTACCCACGTAAATGTGGATGCACAAGGTGGTGCATGTGTCTGGAGTTCACATGCAGTAGCTGGAAACCATGGCGGACCGACCCATTTCTCTCTCTCTCTCTCTCTCTCTCTCTCTCTCTCTCTCTCTCTCTCTCTCTCTCCCCCCCCCTCTTTTCTAGCTCTCTCAATAAATAAATATTTTTTAAATTTATTATTTGAGAGAGAATGAGAAGGCACACTAGGGCCTCTATAGCCATTGCAAATTAACTCCAGACACATGTGCCATCTTATGCATCTGGCTGTACATGAGTACTGGGGAAACGAATTCAGGTTCTTAGGCTTTGCAAGCAAGTGCCTTAACCACTGAGCCATGTCTCCAGCCCAAACATATAAAAAATATTTAAAAAGAAGAGAAATGGCCAGGTGTGGTGGCTCATGCCTTTAATCCCAGCACTTGGAAGGCAGAGGTAGGAGGATTGCTGTGAGTTGGAGGCCACCCTGAGACTACATAGTGAATTCTAGGTCAGCCTGGGCTAGAATGAGACCATACCTCAAAACCTCCCCCCACAAAAAAGAGAACATTATACTCTCTGCTTTCTTATTTTGTAGTAAAAGTGACCAGCTGCCTCAAACTCCTGATGCCATGCCGTCCCCCAACACAGACTGTAACCAGGAATTGTAGGTGAAATAAAAACCTTTCTTACCTTAAAAGGAAAAAATTAAAAATGAAATGAAATAAAATTCTGAAGCCGGGTGTGATGGGGCATGCCTTTAATCCCAGCACTCAGGAGGCAGAGATAGGAGGAACTCTGTGAGTTCAAGGTCACCCTGAGACTACATAGTGAATTCCAGGTCAGCCTGGGCCAGAGTAAGACTCTACCTCAAAAAAAAAAAAAAAAAAAAAAAAAATTATGTGTGTGTGTGTATGTACAGATGTATATATGTATATAAAATGAATAAACTAAATAAAATAAAATTCTGATCTAAATACTTGTGTAACAGACATTTTAAAAATGGGTTTCCTGGCTGGGTATGATGGAACATGCCTTTGATCCCAGCACTTGGGAAGCAGAGGTAGGAGATCACCATGAGTTCGAGGCCACCTTGAGACTACCAGGTCAGCCTGGGCTAGACTGAGACCCAACCTCAAAAAAAAAAAAAGTGCACTTCCTAGACTGGGGATACGGCTTAGTGGTTAAATTACTTGCCTATGAATCCAAAGGACCAAGGTTCCATTGACCAGGACCTACGCAAGCCAGATGCACAAGGTGTCACATGCATCTGGAGTTCTCATTCTCTCTCTCTCTCTCAAATAAATTATTATTTAAATAGGCTTCCTGGGGTTGGAGAGATGGCTTAACAGTTAAGAGCTTGCCTGTGAAGCCTAAGGACCCCAGTTCGAAGCTCAATTCCCCAGGACCCACGTTGGCCAGATGCACAAGGGGGTGCACATGTCTGGAGTTCATTTGCAGTGGCCGCAGGCCCTAGAGTACCCATTGTATCTGCCTCTTTCTGTCTGTTGCTCTCAAAAAAATAAAGAAAAATACACTAAAAAAAAAGGGTTTCCTGAAGATTGTTATAAATATTTTACCACATTTTTTAAAAAGGCTTTCTAGCCAGGCATGGTTGTGCATGCCTTTAATCCCAGCACTCTGGAGGCAGAGGTAGGAGGATCACTGAGAGTTCGAGGCACCCTGAGACTACAGAGTGAATTCCAGGTCAGCCTGGGCTAAACTGAGACCCTACCTCAAAAAAGAAAATAAATAAATAAAAAGTTAAAATTAAAATTAAAAAAAGACTTTCCAAATTTTACAGCAGTAAAGGATAAAATAGAATATAATAGTAATAATTTTCACTGTTATTAAGATCACTAGATCAAAAATCAAGAGACATACTGTTTTAGTTCCTCAATTGTAAAGTTGGTGAGGTCTGGAACATCTTGGTCTTCACTTTGATCTTCTTCCTCCTCAGGGGGAGGCTGAGCAGCAGCTTCACTCACTTCTACAGCAGAGAAGAGAGAAGTTCTCAGTGCTACACTATATATGCTTTTTACAGAAGAACACTCTTAAGAAGCGTAGGAGGATCACCATAATTCTAGGCTACCCTGAGACAACATAGTGAATTCCATCCAGGGCTAGAGTGAAACCCTACCTCAAAAAAATCAATAAATAAGTAAATAAATAAATAAATAAATTTCATTATAGCCAGGCCTGGTAATATACACTTTTAATCACAGCACTGGGGAGGACAGATGTAGGAGGATCATCATGAGTTCAAGGCCACCCTGAGACTACACAGTGAATTTCAGGTCAACCTGAGCTAGTGAGACCCTACCTCAGAAAACAAAATAAACAAACAAAAAAAATTCATTATAAGCCAATTATATTTTTCAAAACTTGCTGGGCATGGTAGCACACACCTTTAATCCCAGCACTAGGGAGGCAGAGGTAGGAGGGTCACCATGAGTTTAAAGCCACCCTGAGTCTACACAGTGAATTCCAGGTCAGCCTGAGCTTAAGACCCTACCTTGAAAAACCAAAAAAAAAAAATTTATTAAACATAAAAGGTATAAAAGTTCAATTACTGTAAGTATGGAACTTCAATAACATATCACACAATGCATTTATGACATAAACTCATACTTACGTGTTGTAGCTGAATCAGGCTGTGACAATTTGAGAATTCCTGTTTTTAGTAGTTTTGAAAACAATTCATTTACATCCACCTGACTGAGATGATTATCAGGATATGCCTTAGGAATACCACCTTTAAAAAAAATAACATTCTTAAAGTTAAAGCACAACTTACAGATTCATATCATATTAAGCATTTTTCAAAGTTAAAATTTTTTTTCAAGTTGTTCTACCAACAGTAAATTTGGTGATGACTATTTCAACAGCTCAAGTTTTCATTTGGTCAACAAATCACCACCACTTAAAAATATTTTAAGGGCTGCAGAGATGGCTTAGTGTTCTAGGCGATTGCCTGCAAAGCCAAAGAACCTAGGTTCTATTCCCCAGGACCCACGTAAAACAGATGTACAAGGTGGCACATGCATCTGGAGTTCGTTTGCAGTGGCTGAAGGACTTGGTGCACCCATCCTTTCTCTTTCTCTTCCTCTGCCTCATTCTCTCAAATAAGTAAAAATAAAAAATATCATATATGTATACACACACAGACACACACACAGTGTGTGTGTGTCTGTGTGTGTGTGTGTATAAAAAAGCTTGGCCTAGTGAAGCATGCCTATAATCCCAGCACTAGGGAAGCAGAGGTAGGAGGATCACCATGAATTGTAGACCAACCTGAGAGAACATAGTTAATTCCAGGTCAGCCTAAGCTAGAGCAAGACCCTAACAAAACTAGAAAAAAATTAGGACAAATACTGGCATAGTACACATTATTTTAAAAAGCATTATTACTCATTTTTGTCTAATTCCATGCCAAATAATAACAGGATACAAAAAGCCTCATGCTCCCTTTGTTGCAATGTCAGTACCATGCCTAAGTCCAAATTTCTACCTTTCTAATTCTAAGTCCTCATCTCCTAACCTTAGAAAAAGTACTTTTGTAAAGGTAAAATAATGTGCCATCTTTTCACAGACTTCTAGGGAAAAAAAACATCCAAAGTGGAAGACCCCTGTCTCTAGGATGATAAACCAAGGAACTGATACAAGAACATGAGGGGGGATATCTGTCCCTGTAACACCTGCTGAATGAGTGGTCACCCCTGCAAAGCAGCCCAGACTACTACTGTATAGTGTCAGGCTCAATAAAGCTTCAATAATTTGAATAAACAAGGTAACAATTTTCTCCATAAGTGCAATCTAATGGCATATTTTGCTAAGTACTATATCTAATAACTGATCAACTATAAACACAGGATGGAGATGAATGTTAAGAGTGATTGTCTAGAATGCTCAAGACCCGAGATTCAAGTTCCAGCACCACAAATTATATATATCTAGCACAGTCTAACTCTAGCCCAGGCTGGCTTGAACTGACAATGCTCCTACACTAGTGTACGAGTGCTAGGATTTTAGGCTATGTTTACCATATGTTTAAGAGACCTGGCTATGAAATCATGATTTTTTTTCCATTTGTCCACTCACAACAACTTAGAAGTCGGGCTAAAGAGATGGCTTAGCGGTTAAGAACTTGCCTGTGAAGCCTAAGGACCCCGGTTTGAGGCTCAATTCCCCAGGACCCATGTTAGCCAGATGCACAAGGGGCACATGCATCTGCAGTTCATTTGCAGTGGCTGCAGGCCCTGGAGCGCCCATCCTCCCTCCCTCCCCCCCTCTATATATATATACACCTCTTTCTCTATGTCTGTCGCTCTCAAACAAAAAGATTTTTCAAAACTTAGAAGTAAATCATTTAATTAATAAGTGTTTACTGAATTATAACACTATCATATCAAATGATTTAAATTTTTGCAGTCTGTTGTTTATTTTGATCTTATTTCTGGGTTTGGTATTTTCTTTTTTTTTTTCCATTTACTTCAATCTTAAGAGTGTCTATCCCACCTCCCACTTCCACTCAATAGATCTCCTTCCCTTTGTAGTATGGTCTATCATTCCGGGCTATAAAAAGGGTAGACATGACTAGACATGAACAACATAAGATCAGAAAGGAAATAACACTTCAGTCAAATTAGATTTGTATGAATTGCATATGCTATCTCAAACTGACAACTACTGAACAAAAACATTTTTATTTAATTATTAAATTATTATTACTTATTTAGAGACATACAGAAAGAACAAAGGAAGATACCCACAAGGTTTGACAGCCCACATGGTGAGCCCGGAAAAACCATGCAAAGGACAGAAAACAGAGTTCAAGAGCTCCTGCCATGTAGAGCGAGAACAAAAAAAAAAAATAAAAAATAAAAAATAAAAAAAGGCCCTGGAGCTGAGGAGAAACTCACTGGGTCAGGCAGCCTAAAGAAAACTACTTTTATTTGTCTTTTGATAAAAATCAAAATTCAGAAAGTACATACCTGAAGGATTTTGAATAAATGCTCCAGGATTTTGTGGATGAACTGGTAAAAATTGTTGTCCTTGGCCAAATGCTACTGGCTGAGCAACACCAGTCAGAACCTTTAAGATAAACCTTGATTTTAGGATATTCTAAGAAAAATGTTAACATTCTCACCATAAAAACATTCACAGATGTCATAAAGCGTAACTTGTATGATAATAAAGATTTGGAAAGGCAACAACTGATTCACCTCACTTCTAGATCTTCCACAAATAGACACTACCCAATACCTTCCCTATGTTTCAGAGTCACAAGGAACTAAAAATGGGTTGAAACATCTTTGAGAGTTTTAATATACCATGCAAATGTAAGGTACCCACCAACTAGCTGTGAGACCTTAAAATAGTTATTTTACCTTGGGGATGCTGTTCCTTATTTTACAAATAGAAGAACTGGCATCCAGCGATGAAACCTGTACACAATCACAGGGGCTAGTTAGCAAAGCTGAAGCTAACTCCTAACCCTTGACCTCTTTCCAGTCAAACACAGCTGTGGTTTCCTGTACAAGATACAGCCTTTGACTACATCACTTTCAATAGGGGAAGGATACATGAGAACCCACACTTTAAGAAGTAGGTAATGGTTGGGCGTGCTGACGCACGCCTTTAATCCTAGCACTCGGGGGGCACAGGTAGGAGGATTGCTTGAGTTCGAGGCCACCCTGAAAATACACAGTGAATTCCAGGTCAGCCTGGGCTAGAGTGAGACCTTATCTCAAGACAAAAAGAAAAAAAAAAAGTCAAAGCTGGGCTTGGAGGTACCTTAAAAAGTAGGTAATGGCAGCTAACAGTTGCTAGGAGAAACGAGTCAAGTTCATCAGTGGTACAGCCACTGATGTTGCCCATTCCATGGTAAACAGCCTTCCAGGATCAAACAAGCAGCCATAATTTAACACAATGGGTAAAAAAGGGGGGGGGGAGGGGAAAAGGTTGGATGTGGTGGCAGCATGCCTTTAATTCCAGCACTTGGGAGGCACAGGTAAGAGGATCACTGTGAGTTCAAGGCCACCCTGAGACTACATAGTAAATTCCAGGTCAGTCTAGGCTAAATAGCAAGACCTACCTTGAACAGGGGAATAAAAGGAAAAAGTGGGCTGGAGAGATGGCTCAGCAGTTAAAGGCACTTGCTTGCAAAGGCTGATGGCTCAGGTTTGATTCTCCAGTACCCAGATAAAGCCAGATGCATGAGGTGGCACATGAATCTGGAGTTCATTTGCACTGGCAAGGGGCCCAAGTGTACCCATTCCTCCCTCTCCCTATTTATCCTTGCAAAGATATAAAGTATTTTTTTTAATTATTTTAGGGGTTAGATAGCTTAGCAGTTAAGGTGCTTGCCTGCAAAGCCCAAGGATCCAGGTTTGATTCCCTATGCCCATGTATGTCAGATGCACAAGATGGCACATGCATCTGGAGTTCATTTGCAGCAGCTAGTGGAGGCCCTGGCGTGCCCATTCTGCCTCTTCCCTCAAATAAACAGTTTAAAATATATAATTTTTTAAAAAACGAAACAAGTTTTTAAAACATTTTATTTATTTAAGAGAGAGAGAAAGACGGAGGGAGGGAGGGAGGGAGAGAGAGAGAGAGACAGAGAGAGAATGGGCACACCAGGGCATCCAGCCACTGCAAACCAACTCCAGACACACGCACACTTTGTGCATCTGGCTTATGTGGGTCCAGGAGAATCGAACCAGGATCCTTTGGCTTTGCAGGCAAATGCCTTAACCACTAAGCCATCTCTCCAGCCCATGAAATAAAGTATTTTTTAAAAGTTAGAAAGTTCTTTGGGCTGGAGAAATGATGGTTCGGTGGTTAAGACACTTGCCTACAAAGCCTAGACTAAGGAGTTCAATTCTCCAGTGCCCATGTAGAACCAGATACACAAGGTAGCAGATACAGCTGGAGTTCATTTGCAGTGGCTAAAGGCCCTGGCGCACCCATTCTCATTCTCTGTATCAGCCCCTTTCTCCATCCCTCTCTCAAATAAATAATAAGTTAAAAAAAAAAAAAAAAAACAGTGAATCTAACTTATCAGGCCAACAGTTTTTCTCCAAACTATTGGCAATGAGCAGAAGACTTTCAGTAATGTTCAAATAATTTGCTCCTAAGATTCTTTATTATTGTTATTTTGCATGTGTGTGGAGGATGGGGCATGCCAGGGTCTCTTGCTGCTGCAAATGAACACCAGATACACATGGCAGTTTTGCATACAGCTATCATGCTGCTATGGAATTAAACTTGGGCTGGCAGGGTTTGCAACCAATGCCTTTGACCACTAACACATCTCACATCTGCAATCTTTTTTGTTTTTTTTTTTAATTTATTTGCACAAGGGGGACCCCGGCCATCAAGTTTTGCATGCAAGCACCTTAACCACTGAGCCATCTCTCCAGATACCCTGCAATCTTACTAATGTAAAATAAATCTGCCCCAGTAATGTGCCAACACATGGAAAAAAAACTGTAAATTTAGCACATGAGAATTTAAGAAGTCAAGCAAAAATCATTAAAGGGTGATCTGAATTAATTACATACCAGAACTATACTGTCTTAAATTGACTTTAATATATATTTTTTAATGTGAAACATGCAGGAGGATTCAGTTAGAGCCCAGCTTAAGCTAATAGCCAATTCCAGCTAGGCTAGGCAACAGATCTATTGTAATTCTGGCCTGGCCTTAAAACACCATCTCAAAATAAAGAAAAGTATGTGGATGAAATGTGAATCAGTAACAATGGGTACTGTTCACATTCATGTAACTACAGTATATTTGAAAGGAAGATATCAAGTTTGCTATGTTGACATTAGTATCAAGCAACTGTTATTTGGCTGGAGTAATTAAAAAGGAGGTTGCTGGGCTTGTGGTGGCACAAGTTTTTAATCCTAGCACTTAGGAGGCAGATATAGGAGGACTGCTGTGAGGTCAAGGCCACCCTGAGACGACATAGTGAGTATCAGGTCAACTTGGGCTACAGCAAGACCCTACCTCAAACAATCAAAAAAGAAAGGTGCTGAAAGAATAGAAAACAAGCCGGGCATGGTGGCTCACATCTTTAATCACAGCACTTGGGAGGCAGAGGTAAAAAGACTGCCATGAGTTTGAGGCTACCCTGAGACTACATAGTGAACTCCAGGTCAGCCTGAGCTAGAGTGAGAACCTAACTCAAAAAACCAAAAAGAACAGAAAAAAATAAATAGAAAGAAGTATAGAAGTATAAGAGATTTTTGTTTAACTATAGCTACAAAAGTCAAACAAAAGCAGCTCTATGGTTACTTTAAGGAATATTAGTACTTTATAGTTGCCCAATGTGGCAAGTCTATGAAAAATAATACTTCATTAGCCTTAAAGTAAAAACTTAAAACAGCCAGGCGTAGTAGCACACGCCTTTAATCCCAGCACTTGGGAGGCAGAGGTAGGAGGATTGCCATGAGTTCAAAGCCACCCTGAGACTAGATAGTGAATTCCAAGTCAGCCTGGACTAGAGTGAGACCCTACCTCGAAAAACCAAAAACTAAAATAAAGTGCAACAAAAAACAGTGCAAGTTTAAGGAGAGAATGTAGGAAAAAAGGAGATTCAGATAGTTCCCTAGATCTTGGAAGAGATAAAACTATTTTGGACTTAAGTTGCAAATATCATCTCTCCAAGACTCCTCAGCACACCACAGGTTTTGAAGTGTATTAAGAACATCCTAGGCAGGGGAGATGGCTCAGAGGTTAAAGGAACTTGCTTTCTGCAAAGCCTTCAGGCCCAGGTTCAATTTCCCAGTAGCGACATAGAGCCAGAAAAAGTGACACATGTGTCTGTATTTTGGTGGCAACAGCAAGAAAGACCCTGGTGTGTACATATGTACGTACACACACACACACGCACACACTCTTCTCTATGTGCACACACATGCAAATAAAAATATTTTAGCCGGGTGTGTTAGCGCATGCCTTTAGTCACAGCAAAGATAGGAGGAGGCCACCCTGAGGCTACATAGTGAATTATAGGTCAGCCTGGGCTAGAGCAAAACTCTATCTCAGGGGGAAAAAAAATTTTTTTAATTTAAAAAGGACTTCTTTCCAACATATTAATAATAGCCTGAGTTCTTTAAATGTCCTCAAACTCTAGACATGAATAATATTAAATTTATCCTCAGCTACAAAGGGAGCTCAAGGCCAGCCTGGACTACATGAAACCCTGGGGAGGGGAAGGGTGAACCTATTTATCTGCATAATTTTAAAGTAACAAAAACAAACTTACTTGTTGAGACGCCTGAATATTTCCTACTGATAGTGGAGCGGGTAAATTGCCAAAGTTTCCAAACTGAGAATTCTGAAGATTCTTTTCCTCAAAATAATGTCCAGAAGCTCTGTTAAGAGGATTTGAGAAACTCTGGTTTCCAGGGCCGTGTGGTCCATTGAAATTTGGTCCTTGAGGTGACTCAAATATTTGTTCATGTCTCTGGAACTGCAGTCCTTGGGATGGGGCATTAAAAGCATTGCCAGGTGGATCATTATATGGCCCAGTCTGATTGAAAGATTCAAGCCTTTGTGAAGGATGATTGTCAAATCGTGTGCCTTGTAGACCAAGAGGAATATCAAACCTTGATGCTTGCTGGTGTTGTGGACCATCAAATCTTTGAGGTACACCGTCAAATCTTGGTTGAACCTGCTGTCCAGGTGGTCCATCAAATCTCTGTGGACCTGGCTGACCAGTTCTTTCAAATCTAGGACCTGGTTGGCCGTGTAATCCGTCAAATCTTGGCAAGAGTGATGGCTGACCTGGCTGCCCATCAAATCTTAAAGAGTGACAACCTTCAAATCTTGGACCACCTTGACCCAGAGGCCCTTCAATTCTCAGGCCACCTCCTGGTACAGAAGGACCCTCAAACCTCATTCCACCTCCTTGTTGGACTAAAGGTCCCTCAAATCTGATCCCAACCCCCGGTTGACCATGTGGACCCTCAAACCTAAGGTTCCCACCTAGCTGATTATGTTGTCCTTCAAATCTCAGACCACCTACTGACTGGCCATGGGGACCCTCAAACCTCATTCCAACTCCTTGTTGTAACAAAGGGCCCTCAAATCTGATCCCACCTGCTGGCTGACCATGAGGTCCATCAAACCTAATTGCAGCCCCAGATGGACCATGACCCCCCTCAAATCTAAGTCCACCTACAGGTTGACTTCTGGGATTTTCAAATCTAAGACCCGCCACAGGCTGCCCATGAGGTCCCTCAAACCTTAGACCACCCACAGGCTGACCACGATGTCCTTCAAACCTGAGACCACCCACAGGCTGACCCCCTGGTCCTTCAAATCGCAAACCTGCAGGTCCCTCAAACCTCAGACCAGGGGAACCTTCAAACCGAAAACCACCTCCTCCTGCTTGACCAATTGGCCCCTCAAACCGCAGAGGCGTTCCTACTGGTCCTGGAGGACCTTCAAACCTCAGAGGACACCCACCCCCTATCTGACCTTGTGGTCCTTCAAATCTCATAGGGCCTCCTCCCCCCATTTGTCCTGGTGACCCATCAAACCGAAGAGAACCTGGTGCAGGAGGTCCATCAATTCTAGGGCTTAATTTATTAGGTCCTTCAAATATCATCTTGGTTGGGCCATCTCTTGTTACTGATGGCCTACCAGGTCCATCAAATAATGGTCTGTCTTCAGCTAAAGCTGTAAGTCGTTGATTTGTATCAAGGCCAGCAAATCTTGATACTGGGCTATCTGCAAATGGTTTATCTGAATCTTCATACCTAGGTCGCTTAAGTGGAAAACGATCATTGAATGGAGATCGCTGCTCTTCTCGTACACCTTTTAAAAAGAAAAAAACATTTTCACTAAATTTGACTTTATACCAAGTTATCTTGAAGTGTGATTATATTCATCTAAATATCTGTCCAAACATGTATTAACTATTTCACTATATTAGACAATGGGGAAGAAACAAACCGTAACAGTAGGTAAGAGGATGCCCTCCAGATTTATATACTTCTGAGACTAAATAAAAATCCCATCCTGCCAACGTTCTTATTGTTTGACTTTGAGAGCAAGCTATTTAATATCTCTAATTTTCTTTCCTATCTGTAAAACGGGGATAATATTGGTTGTCACGTGGATTTAATCAAATTAGTGAGTCCCTGATACAACTAACTCTATATTAGCTCCCTCCCTTTCTATAGGGGAAAGAAGTAAATAAAAATATACACAACACACAAAAAAAGAGTAGTCCGAACAGTAATAGGATCCATCCCCACTTAGCTTGTTCATTTTCCCTTCACTGCTGTGATTCAATAGGTATAATCTGATTTAACTTTTTCTACCTTTAGCAGAGACTTGCTCGTCATGTCTTCTCCGGCCCTCATGGGGTGAAAGATTCTCAGCATAAGTACGACTCCCAGATATAGGAGAAAGACGTCTTGCTCTTTCACTAAATTGTTCTTTTCTGTCAAACTGTGCTCCACTATTCCTACTTGCATGTTTACATTTGGATGGCTCACATTCTATTCCAGACAAGGCATCAGTCAAAGGGTAGTCAAAAATATCAGGATCTAAAAGATCAAGTCTTGGAAATGAATGCTGAACCTGTGTCCTTTTCAGTTTTGCTTTATGTTCATAGTAGGTTAATTCAGCATCAGATAAGAGAGGTTTCTTTTTTAATCCACCTTTATTTTCTTCTGTAGGACTATCCCGTACATTGCATCTATGTTTACCTTCTTGATATTGAAATAGCTGTCGAATTTGATGCACAACAACAAGGAACTCATCCTGTGTAATTTCACCAGAAGCTAAACGTTCACTCGTCTGCAAAGGGACAAAAAATGAAATTAAATATTTTAAATATAAAAGTACTTTAAAAAATTAGACAAAAGAAAATAATGACTAAATGAGATTAATCAGTCACTACCTTTTGAAGTAATTCTCTTTTGCTCGCAAGAGTTAACTCTTTAGGAATCTGAAGATTGGCATCTACACTTAATCGATGCTGCTGCTTTGGAGTTCGAGGTGACAAGATTCCTTTAGTGCTCGACCAGCTCTCCCTATGCCTTAGATGAGGAGATTTACTATGATCATCACCCTGTTGCAAGCTGAAACCACAAAAGAAATGTTATATACAGGTGGTGGTTTTCTTTTTTTTTCGGGGGTGGGGGGAGAGGTTGAGGTAGGGTCTCACTCTACCTCAGGCTGACCTGGACTTCACTATATATTCTAAGGGTGGCCTTCAACTCATGGTGATCCTCTGCCTCCTGAGCACTGGGATTAAAAGCATTATGCCACCATGACTGGCTTCCAGGTGTAAAAGAGAAAAGAAAGAGACAGAAAAGGAAGGAAAAGGAGGAGAAGGAAAGGGAAGGGAAGGGAAGGGAAAGAAGAAGAAGGGAAAGGAAAGATGGAGGGAGGAAAGAAGGAAGGAAAGAAGAGGGAGGGAAGGAAAGAAAAAACCTCCGGGGAGGAGGGCAATCCAGGAACCTGAGTGCCACCAGGATGGAAGTGCATTGCCAACCACCAGAGTCCTGCATAGAACCCACAGACTGTCCTTGAACCTACAGCACAAGCATATGAAGCAGACGAGACGACCTAGCAGTTCATATTTCACGGCAGTGAAAAATGCAAAACAAAAAGGGGCAGCCATCCAAACTCAAGAGGCACAGCTATGCATAAAGCCAAACTGAGTCACAGAGGGCCCAGGTTTCAGGTGGGTCCTGGCCCTCCCTAAATTTATGCAGTAACCCGTCATTTTTTTTTTTTTTTAATTTTAAAGACAGAGAGAAAGAGGCAGATAGAGAAAGAAACTCCAGCTGCTACAAACGAACTCCAGACACATGTGCTTACGTGGGTCCTGGGAATCGAACCTGTAACCCGTCATTGTTTAAACGACCTTCCCCTTTCCCCTGCACCCTATGTCCCTCCCACATATGAAATGTCCTAGAATAAAAACAACTTCCCCTGTGCAATACCAAATGTACCAGTACAGATATTCCATACTTAAAATAGACTGTAATTTTCAACTATCTTCACAGAATTTGGAAGGCTGAAACAAGAGGATATACCAGCGGGGGCTACAGTTGTTTCAAAAAGGGGTGAGGGGCAGGAGAGATGGCATAGCAGTTAGAATATTTGCCTGGGAAGCTTAAGTACCCAGTGAAGGATCCAGGTTCAATTGCCCAGGACACATGTAAACCAGATACACAAGGTGGCACATGCCACCTGTAGTTCATTTTCAGTGGCATCCTCTCTCTCTTTTTCTCTCAAATAATTTCTTTTTTAAACTACACTCTGACCATGTGAGAACTTCCAGCTGTGGGTATGAATATCGACCCAGGCCCAGCCTGGAGGGCATCCTAAAGCCCTTACTATCCAATGGGGCTCCTTTATCCCTTCCAGCTCCCCACATGGCAGGAGCTCCTTGAACTTTCTTTTCTCTTCCCACACCCAATGTTTTTTTTTTTCAAGGTAGTGTTTCACTCTAGCTCAGGCCATCCTGGAATTCACTATGTAGTCTCAGGGTGGCCTCAAACTCATGGCAAGCCTCCTACCTCTACTTCCCAAGTGCTGGGATTAAAGGCCTGCGCCACCACACCCGGCTTTTCCTATGCTATTTTTTCCAGGCCCTCTACGTGGGGCCTCTAGCCACATGAGTGTCTTTACTTGGCTCTGTACTTCCCTCAATAAATATAATAATTTTTTAAAAAAAGAAAAAAATTGGGCTGGAGTGATGGCTTAGCGGTTAAGGCACTTGCCTGCAAAGCCAAAGGACCCAGGTTCAATTCCCCAGTACACCACATAAAGCCAGACGCACAAGGTGTTGTGGACATTTGAAGTTCATTTGGAGTAGCTAGAGGCCCTGGAATACCCATTCTCTCTCTCTCTCTCTCTCTACCTGCCTGTGTCTCCCTCTCTCAAATAAATAAATATATAAAATATTTTTAAAATTATTTTTCAAAGGCTAGAGAGATGGCTTAGCTGTTAAGACACTTGCCTACAAAGCAAAAGGACTCGGGTTCAATTCCACAGGACCCATGTAAGCCAGATACCCAAGGTAGCTCATGTGTCTTGGGTTCCTATGCAGTGGCTGAGGGGCTTCGTGTGCCTATTCTCTATCTGCCTTTCTCTCTCTCTCAAATAAATAAAGAAAAATAAAACATTTAAAACAAAAATTTTTCAGGTCCTTATTTAAGGATCCTTTTCAAAGGATCTTAAAGACAAACCACCTGGGTATGCTGGCACATGCCTTTGATCCCAACACTTGGGAGGCAGAGGTAAGAGGGTCACAGAGTTTGAGGCCAGCATGGAACTAGAGAGTCCCAGGTCAGCCTGGGCTAGAGCATGATGGGGAGGGGGGGCTGCAGGGAGCAAACCAAATCAGATAAGAAGTCTGATTCTGGGGCTTAGCAGTTAAGGCATTTGCCTACAAAGCCAAGGAGCCAGGTTCAATTACCCGGGACCCACATTAGCCAGATGCACAGGGGGTGCACGTGTCTGGAGTTTATTTATAGTGGCTGGAGGCCCTGGCGTACGCATTCCCCCTCCCCCACCCTTTTCTGTCAAATAAATAAATATATTAAAAGAAAAATAATTCTGATCCTTAGGAAGTGGGGATTTGGTTCGGTGATAGAATGCTTATGTAGCATGTAGATAAGAAATCACATTCTTAAAGCTGGGCATAGTGGCACAGACCTTAAATTCTAGCACATAGGAGGACTGCCATGAGTTCAAGGCCACCTTGGCTAGACCTCAAGACACCAATAAAAGGGGTGGAGCGATGGCTTAATAGTTAAGGCACTTGTTGCCTGCAAAGCCTAAGGAATCATATTCCTCTACAGGTCCTGAGTTAGACAGGTACACAGTGACACAAGTGTACAATATGACAGACTGACAGAGGCACACAAGCGTTAAACACGTCTGGAGATCAACTGAAGTAGTTGGAGGCCCTGGTGTGCCAATTCTCCCCCCTCCGCCCCATTAAAAAAAAAAAAAAGGCTAGTCTGTTGAACATGCCTAAAAAGAGATAGAGAAGAGAAAGAGAAAGGGGAAGGAGAGAGGAATGCAGAAAGGAAGTTAGGTAGGTAGGAAAAGAAAAAGAAATATGATTCTTAGAGGTTAAGGATTTGGCTCAGTGGCAGAATGCTTGCATGGCATGCATGTATAAGGTCCCGGGTTTGAACTCCAGCACCACTCAAAAAAGAACTCGGGCTACAGAACTAGTTCAGCAGTTAAGACACTTGTTTGCAAAGTCTGACTAACCAGGGTTCAGTTCCCCGTGGCCACATAAAGCCAGGTGCACAAAGTGGTATATGCGTCTGAAGATCATTTCCTTTGGCAGGAGGCCCTAGTGTGCCCATACTCTTTCTTGCCATATGCCCCCCCCCCAAACCCACACACACACTCTCTCTCTCTCAAATAAGTAAACAGATAGGTAGGTAGATAGATTCTAGTTCTTAGGTAGAGGCAGGAGGATCCCTGGTCCAAGAACAGCCTTGTGGGAACAAAACCCAGAAACCCAAAAACAATCATTTGCTAGGTAAATTATCTACCACTGTTATACCTCGAGACCTTAAATACTTAGGTGTAACAAGGCAGACTCAATCCGTTCACACACTGCACACTGTCAAAGGCCAGACACGTTTAATCCCTGCACTCAGGAGGCAGATGTACGAGGATCACTTTTGTTGCTGAGATAGGGTCAGGCTGGCCTCGAACTCACAGCGGACAAATTACTTTGAGTCTGAGGCCAACCTAAGACTACAGAAAAAGTACCTGGTCAGCCTGGGCTAGAGTGAGACCCAACCGGGGGGACAAAATTATTCTGTCATAATCTAACATCACTTAACAAGTTTGATTCAACAACAAATGTTCATCAATTGCCGACCAAAAAAAGCAGCCTTAAGCCAGGCATGGTGGTGCCTGCCTTTAATCCCAGCACTCAGGAGGCAGGCAGGAGGATCACCATGAGTTCAAGGCCACCCTGAGACTACATAGTGAATTCCAGGTCAGCCTGAGCTAGAGTGAGACCCTACCTCAAAAAACCAAAAACTAAAAAATAAAAATAAACACCAATTTTGATTCTTGCATGTTGGGCACATATCCTTAGTTATCACATTAGTAAGCCATAAACTCATATACTTCAGTTTCTTTATCTGTAAAATAGGAATAATGGGGGAAGAAACTATCATGGTTTATTGTCTATAATTATGGAAGTTGTCAACAATAAAAAAAAATAGAAATAATGGTATTTAGTCCATACAATTCTAAGTAGAAAGATACTGAAAAATTACAACATCCAGTAAGCATTTTATAACATCTAATTAAATAAATTAGCACTATCTTTAATGTGCATACACTAACACAAGGGGAATACCACAAGAGTTCCAGGTCAGCCTAACCTAGTGAGGCCTTGTCTCAAAAAAAGAAAAACAAAATTGAGCTGCAGACAGCTTAATAGTTAAGGCACTTGCCTGCAAAGCCAGAGGATCCAGGTTTGACTCCCCAGGACTCACATAAACCAGATATACAAGGTTCACACACATCTGGAGTTCATTTGCAGTAGCTGGAGGCCCTGACGCATACATTCTCTGTCTACCTGCCTATTTCTATATCTGTCTCTCAAATAAATAAAAATATTTTTAAAAATAAATAAAAATAAACTGCTGGGCATGGTGGTGCACGCCTTTAATCCCACCATTTAGGAGACAGAGGTAAGAAGATCACCTTGAGTTCAAGGCCACCCTGACACCACCAAGTGAATTCCAGTTCAGCCTGGACTAGAGCCAGACCCTACCCTCAGAAAATAAAGTACTAAAATGCATACAATATTATATAACTGTATCAAAAATGACGTTAAGCCGGGCTGGAGGGATGACTTAGCAGGTAAGGCATTTGCCTGCAAAGCCAAAGAACCCAGGTTCGATTCCCCAGGACCCACTAAAGTGGCCAGATGCACAAGGGGGCAAACACGCCTGGAGTTTGTTTGCAGTTGGAGACCCTGGCGTGCCCATTCTCTCTCTCTCTTTTTCCCTCTTTCTCTGTCAAATAAATAAACATAAAACCTCATCTTTAAAAAAAGTGGGGGGGCTGGAGAGACAGCTTAACGGTTAAGGTGTTTGCCTGCAAAGCCAAAGGATCTCGGTTTGATTCCCCAGGACCCAAGTAAGCCAGATGCACAAGGGGGCGCATGGGTCTGGAGTTCGTTTGCAGTGGCTGGAAGCCCTGGCACGCCCATTCTCTCTCTCTCTCAAATAAATAACTTTTTTTAATGTTAAGCTGGGCATGGTGGCATAGGCCTTTAATCCCAGCACTCGCAAGAGAGGGGTTTGATTACTGTGAGTTTCAGGCTACCCTGAGACTATATAGTGAATTCTATGTCAGCCTGGGCTAAAGCAAAACCCCACCTCTTAAAAAACAAAAACGATGTTACTATCTTACCTTTTATTTTCTTCCCAACCAGATTTCCATCTTTTAGCAGACTTGGAGCTTGGCCAGTTTTCAATATTCTCCTTTGGTTCAGAACCTGACTTCATAGAATGTTGACTTGCACTTTCCTGGGGTCGTTCATCTTCAGTCTTTTTCAAACGTCTTGGATCTCGAATATCTTGTTTAGTACTTCTCTTAACATTTCTTTCTTCTCTGGAAGATGGCATGAACTCTTCCATGTGAGACTGCTTGACTCCTGATTGGCGAGTCTTTCCAGCTTTGGGTGTCAAAGTTGGAGACATGCTTCTTTGTCTTCTTTTAGGC
The DNA here is from genome assembly GCA_036346955.1 of Dipus sagitta. NCBI lineage: Eukaryota > Metazoa > Chordata > Mammalia > Rodentia > Dipodidae > Dipus > Dipus sagitta. Next base: position 168,397,430 of record CM070772.1, on the reverse strand, counting down.
GACCGCCTATCTCTTCTCTTTGGGGAATGTATAATAGGTGACCGAGACTTGGGTGATCTTGATCTTGATCGCTTCCTAGTACTTGATCTCCCTGGTTTTGTCCCCTGTTTTTCCAATTCTTCTGTTACAATATCCTGTTTCTGTACAACGCCATTTATGATCTTACTTCTACTTCCCATCAGCCTGTGTTCAGATGACTTCATGTGCTCATCTTTATCCTTTTTGTCTGCAGTTTTTCTTTTCTCTTTTACATCTTCATCTTTGCCATCAGTCTTATCCTGAAGATGTTTTTTCAATCTTGGATCTCTCTTGCTCATATCAGACAACCTCATACTTTCAGATTCTTGATTTTTCAAGTCTTTTGTGTGGGATAATTTATTTTTCAAAGGTGATGGGGATTTGGATTTAGATTTAGATTTAGAATCAAATTGCTCAAGTTCTTTCTTGGTTATTTTTTCACCTGATTTACTTTTTTCCTGCTTAGATGAATTTAGTTTTTCTGAAGGTACAGTTTTACTTGCCTTAATATCAGACTGGTTCAGTGTGTTCATTATGAATTCTTTCCTATGACTTTGTTCTTTGACATGAGAGGAATGTTGGCTCATCCTGTTAAGACGCGGATCCCGGTTAGTTCCTTTCAAATCTTGCATTTGTAAAGATGGTCCTGGTCGGCTTTTGTCAGGCTGTATAGGAACCTGATGGGGAGTTTTAACTGCCATAGTGGGGATTTGGGAAACATGTAATTTAGATGGTGCTGATCCAGGTCCCAAGTTAGCTGTCTCTTGTTGAACACTAAGAGATACTGCCTGAAATACAAAATATGCTTATGTCAGTACTACAAAACCCGTAGAATATTTCATTTCCTCAATACAATAAAGATTATAAAGCTTTCATCCAGGACTGGTGGCTCACATCTTGAATCCCAGAACTGGGAGGGAAAGGTAGGAGGACCACCTTGAGTTCGAGGCCACTCTGAGACTACATAGCGAATTCCAGATCACTGCACTAGAGTAAGACCCTACGTCAAAAAAACAAACAAAAAAGATCATAATGCTTTCAATAAATATTGTATACTTCTAGCATATAAATGTAATTTTTAAAAGTCCATGTACCTAAATGACCTGTTACATTTTTGGTTTTTATGGTTTTCAAGGTAGGGTCTCACTAACCCAGGATGACCTAAAACTCACTATATAGTCTCAAGGTGGCCTCGAAATCACAGCAATCTTCTTAATCTTACCTCTGCCTCCTGAGTGCTTGGATTAAAGGCATGTAGCACCAAGCCCAGCTCTGTTACTTTTTAAAATGCTAGATCACTCCATTCCAGCTGTGTTGTACAAGTCAAATTCATTCTACTTAAATTCTATGCTATAAATTTATTTTCTCCCAAATCACTGTTAAAGAACTTACACGATTCTGTCTTGATAGATTATATGTGTGTGTGTGTGTGTGTGTGTGTGTGTGTGTGTGATATATATACTACATTCTCAAATAATCCCAGGTGTTAAGTAAAATAACAGTCTTTCATGCAAAAATAAAAATTAGGGCTGGAGAGAGAGCTCAGCAATTAAGGCACTTGCAGGTGAAGGCAAAGGACCTAGGTACAATTTCCCAGTACCCACATACAGCACACATGGTGGTGCATGCATCTTGAGTTCATTTGCAAAGGCTGAAGGCTCTGGCATGTCCATTCTCTCTCTCTCTCTCTCTCTCTCTCATAAATAAAATATTTTTTAAAAATTTTTTAATTAAATTAAAAAATTTTTAAGCTAAGTGTGGTGGCGCACACCTTTAATCCCAGCACACGGAAGGCAGAGATAGGAGGATTGCCACGAGTTTGAGGCTACCCTGGACTACACAGTGAATTCCCGGTCAGCCTGGGTTAGAGTGAGACCCTACCTCAAAAAAATAAACAAAAAACAGCCAGGTATGGTGGCGTATGCCTTTAATCCCTACACTCGGGAGATAGAGGTAAGAGGATCGCTATGAGTTCGAGGCCACCCTGAGAATACAGAGTGAATTCTAGGTAAGCCTAGAGTAGATTGAAACCTTACCTCAGAAAATGAAAACAAAAAAAAAAATTTTTTAATTCTCCTAGGTCTCATTTGATGACTTCTAGAAACCTGATTTATTCATGACACTCATAAAGCATTAAAAGACTACTTATGGTGGTGCATGCCTTTAATCCCAGCACTTGGGAGGCAGAGGTAGGAGGATTGCCATGAGTTCAAGGCCCTGAGACCACATAGTGAATTCCAAATTACAATTCAGCCTGAGCTAGAGTGAGACCCTACCTCGAAAAACCAAAAAAAAAAAAAAAAAAAAAAAAAAAACTACTTAAGCCAAGTATGGTGACGCGTGCCTTTAACCCCAGCATTCAGGAGGCAGATATAAGGGGACTGGCATGAGTTCGAGAACAACAGAGTGAGTTCCAGGTGAGCTTGGCCTACAGTGAGACCCTAAGCCTCCCTCATTAATAAAATAAAAATAAAAAATAAAAAACTATTCAAAAACATTAACCACAATACGCGTGCCGTCTTAGAATTGAAATATTAGATATATAATAATATATTAGTTAAAATTAAAGTGTTGGGGAGATGGCTCACCAGTTAAAAGTGTTTGTTTGAAAACATGCTGGCCTAGGGTTCAATTCCCCAGCCATTCATGTAAAGCTAGATGCAAAAAATAGTGCAAATGTCTGGCATTCCATTTGCAGCACCAAGAGACCTTAGTCTGTTTTTGCACAGACACCATGTGCAAATAAATCATTAAGTGGCCTGAAGAGATGGCTCAGTGTCTAAAGGTACTTGCTTACAAAGCCTAACAACCCATATTCGGTTCCCCAGTACCCACATAAAGTCAGATACACAAAGTGGCACATGTATCTGAAGAATTCATTTGCAGTGGCAAGAGACCCTGGTACGCTCCTTCTGTCCCTCTCTACTTGGAAATATTTTTTTTAATTTTTCAAATAAAATTTTTATAGAAAAACTAAAGTGCTGGGCTTGAGAGTTGTCCTAGTGGTTAAGGTACTTGCTTATGAGGCCTAAGGACCCAGGTTCCATTCCCCAGAATCCAAGTAACAAGATGCACAAGGTGATGTATGCATCTGGAGTTCATTTGCAGTGCCTAGAGGCCCTGGCAATGCTCATTCTCTGGCTCAAATAAATAAATAAATAAAATACATACAAGATAAAAACTAAAGTGCTGCCAGGTGTAGTTGGCGCACACCTTTAATCCCAGCCTTTGGGAAGCAGAGGTAAGAGGATAGCTGTAAGTTTGAGGCCACCCTGAGACTATGTAATGAATTCCAAGTCAGCCTGAGCTAGAGCAAGAACCCATCTTGAAAAACAAAAACAAAAACAAACAACAAAAAAAAAAAACACAAGGTGCTACCAATATTAATCTAATCTATTTATAGGAAATGGGTACAATGAGTTTCATAAGGATATAAAAATACTCCAGACTTGTAAACTAAATAGAATTCATGGAAGAATACAGTATCAGTAAATTAACAATAATACAATTCAAATACAAGACACTGACTTCCCTACTGGTAGATGTTTAGACCTCCCTTACTTACCAGCTGTGCCTTAGCCTGCTCTAACTCCAGCTCCAGCTTCTTCTGCTGAAGCTCTAATAACTGCTTCTGCTTTGCCAGTAGCTGCTGCCTGATTAGTTGTTCTTGGGTAAGGTTCTTCTGTATATCAGGTACAATCGGAGGAGTGGAGATACTGGGGGAACTGACTACTGTACCAGGTGTTGAAGGCTCCTCAGGCTGTAAGAAAAAATACTGTTAAGAAAAACATAAAAAAGAAAGCTAAAGGCCAACTACAATCTAATCAGCTAAACTCAACTTTATTATCATAAACAGCCCATCATGCTTAAGACATATACAAAAAAATTTTCAGTAATTTTAAATGGCAAATACATGTTACATAGTAACAAATAGTTCAAAATGTAAATATACTTTTATTACTTTTTCAAGCTGAACTGATTCTATTTTTGCTTCTTGCCAAGAAGTTCTAGATAAGTTAGCACTTGACAGTTAAAAGTACCAGTATATACTGTTCATGTAAAAACTTACCGATTTATTTAAAAATTTGGGATTCACATGGATGCTAGATGTGTTCACATTGGGGGGCAGAGGTTTAATAGGCCAAGCAGGATCTAATGAATTAACTCTGACATCCAAGGCATAAAGTTTCTTCAAAGGGAATATTTCATCCCATGTGGAACGTAATTTAAATAAACTTTTTCTAGTATTTTCATCCACCTAGAACAACAGAACAATTCTATGGCTTGTTAAATTATTATAGAATATGATATATATAGTAAGTATAAAATGACTTGCTACTTCTATGTATGCTGCCCACCTGAAATGTACGCTACAAATTATCCTTCAAAAGAATGAGGAAAAGCAGCCATTATGTCTTTATGCAAGCAACCAAACAAGCAAGGTTTTGCATTTTTAAAAGTACAAACTGTCTCTCATTTTAGGGCCTGACATATTCCCAACACTACTCACTCAGCAGATGAAAATATAAAACCATGGTTTACCTGATAGCAAATTGTTAAAATATTAACATAGTAGCAGAAAGTTAAAAAATATAAAACTATAACCAAACTATATACTATTGTTGGTACCTATGAAAAGGTACCTTTGGTTAGAAGGCACACTGATAATTTTAATTCCTAAACTCCTTAACACTGATAAAATGTATATAATTTTCTGCTCACGTGTAATGGTCGTAATAGACATTTTTAGAAACCTAGTTATCAGAACAAAAATAGTGCTATTTTAACTTTAGGTCTTAACTATATTCCTGTCTTTGAAGAATATATTTACAAGGTCATTTTTAATCAACTTTAGTAAAAACCTAGCTAGCTTCAATGAAATTATCTACCAAAACATCCAAATAATTAGAACATACACTGAAAAAACAGTTAAGCTCCCTCAAATTACTTAGTACAAAGCTGTTTCTCCTTAGCCTCAGCTTACTATTTGACAAAGATCTACAAATACACTAGACACTTCTAATGTCATCTCAAATGTAGCTTTCCAAATTTCTCCAGTGTGTGCTTTTTCTTTTAACTTAGAAGTCTCTTTTCTAATTCCTACTACCCAATTCTATTATTCTGACAACTGTAAGTACAATATTGACTATATGTACAACTGTAACAAGTGCATCCACTAACCTATAAGGCCAGCTATAAATTACTATTAGAAAACAATCGTTAAGTCTATTTAAGTGTCCTCAGTGTAAAAGAAAGCCTAAGCTCAGAAAAATCCCTCCTCTGTATTTCTCAAACTACCAGATGTCTTAAAGGAATTCAGTCTCTACTTACAGAAATAAGCCTTTCTTCTAAGCACTGAATAAAAATATTTCTAAAATAACCTAAATTGATGGGTCCACCATTCATACATCCCTACATTCACACAAAACAAACTTTAACAAGAAAACAAAACAGAAAGCATCCTAGGAAAAAAAGGTTCCAAGAATCAGACACACACTGGATTATTCTCCCCCCATCCCCAACACACACAGAAATTAAAACAATGAAACTGAAGTAATCTTGAGTTTTAGGTCTTTTTGCCCATATTCTGATGAAATGTCTTCAAATGAACAAAGCTCAGTTTTTTGAAAAATGCACAATTCTTGAAGTTAATATCCTAGTCTTGAATGGATAAAATCCCAGGGTCTGCTTTAAAGATCTAGCATAAAACATCAGCATTAGCCACTTTCCATGTAAAAGTACTTGACAAATACACAAGACATTTTACCACCCAAGAAAACCCAACACAAGGCAAATATTTATTTAATCAGGAACACGGTAAAAATGTTTCTAAATGTATATATACCTTTTCAAACACACAAATAAATGTTGCAACTAGATTTTTAGTAAAGGCAGTGAGATACTCTCTTCCAACGTTTTTCACGATAGAATCCATGAGGTACATAACAGGAAGCTTCTCTGAGGAAGGAGCCTGAATAAAAAGAAACTGACAAGTTTAGTATAATGAATTTCCAAAGAATTATTTTTAAGTGAGTTTTAAAAACCTACAATACAGACCTCTATGTTTGTTGGTACAAAATACTTTTCAGTTGATGTTAACTTTATCAAATTAAGTGTTCAACCAAGTACTCATCTCTCACAATGATATTTTAGTTGGACACACAAAAGCTCAGAATTATCAGGAAGAAAAACTACCTCTAGTATTCATTTAACACTGGACAGAGTTTCAGTGCATGTGGTAAAAAAAGGCCTGTGTTCTAAGTGACAATAAAATGGGAGGGAAAGTTATTTCCTGTAATCCACATGTCAAGCTTTGGGATCAATATTTATGGTGTGCCTAGACTCAAAGTTGTTAAAGAGCTGTGGCAGAAACCCTAGTTTCAAAAGATGTTATATGTTAAGAGTCCACAAAGCTTTGTTACCCATAAAATCATTAGGATTACTTTTCCATAATCCAAACCAAAAAAAAAAAAAAAAAATCAAACACACTTCACATTCGAAGTCAATGCTAAGACACTTAAAACCTGCACCTAAACCTGTGGGAAGGTGCAACTTTGTTCCTGATACAAGAAAAACTGGATGGAGGAGCTGCTGAGTCACGTAAATCAGGTTGAGCTTCACTTTAGAAACCTGGATGTCTTGAAGATTTTCTTCACAGCATGGACTCTCCGTCGAAATATTTTCCTCTGACATGCATAAACCAGGGGGTGTAAACTTTTGCTGAGCCAGTAATGCCGATGCTGATATAGGTAGCCTTATTCAATGTAGTTGCCCCAGTTCAACTGCAATGCCTACCCACCACTGCTTTTAGAAGGTACAGCAAGGTTCCAGAAAGAAAGCAGGTTCTCGGATTTTGAGGAGCATAGTGTTAACTCTGACTCCACAGGAACACCCATGATTTAAAAAATAAAATAACTTAAATTCATCCCCATTTACCCACCATGTGTATAAGAATCACTTATCCATAGATAGCTAAGTGTAGCTAGGGTAGGCTCAAAATTCGAGTACTCAAGGTCTAATTCACAAAACCAGCTGCCCCTTACAAGTGTGTAGAAATGCTCTTGCATTTGTTAGCACCTTTACTGTGTTATTCAAAGAAACCTTTGAATATGAATTTGTAGGAAAAATTCTTTTAACATAAGAGTTCACAAGGCCACTTTTATGTGGACAAGCTCTTAAGTACCAAAATGTCAAATGCTTCATTGCTGTGTTTTTACCTTCCCATGTCTTGTTTTATACCATTTAAGTAAATATTGTACTTAAGATAACTAGGCTCACTTTTAACACCAATTAATAGGCTGGTGTTTACTGCACAAGTGAAGTCCTTTTATTTGTTCACTACTGCTACCTTCTGGGCTGGGAAGAGTCAAATCAGGTGTGAATCCCCTAAACTTAGCACTGCTGAGACCTAGAGTAAGGACATAAACATTCACTTCAGGAAACAAAGCCAAGCCACTTGCTACTAAATGAGCATCCCTCCCCTCACCCCACATAAGATTGTTCCCCCAAAGTGACTTCAGTCTGGCTTTTCAAAAATAACCAGGAAGCGTGTGCCCAAAAAATTCAGCTGTCGTTTACTGGCGAATCATCCATTTTCGCCACTTTATGCAACAGATACACAAATACAAGTTTTATGTGATCACTATTATCTGGTTTAGTTTTCAGTTCTCCAAGGTCTTCAGGATCCGTTAAAAATCAGCAAAAAAAGCTGTAGTGACAGTCTGAGCGACTAAACATTAGGTGCTGTGGAATACGAATACCCAAAATACAATTAGATTTTGAAAATTGTTATTTTCTTAAAAGTGGAAGTGCTGTTTTATTTAAAAAAGAAAATTATGTTAAGCCTTCAAAAAGGCAAAAAATTGTCACATCCAACATGTGGTTATCAACCAAAAGTTGAGTATGAGGAACACTTCCTTCTTAAACCTCATACTTTAAAAAACAACAGCTGTTTCACACACATACAGAACAAGAAAAGGTGAATGAAGACCTGTTTTAGCTGTCAAAATGAACATGATAAATTTGTTGAGCCCTTAGGAAAAACAACTTTTTCACTCTTTAAGTTATGAAAGGATCACCTGCAACCGTGTATCTTGTGATTTACGCGAAAGAGTGGATTGAACCTGAAGAATGAACCCAAGTCACTTAAAGACTTGTTTAAAACACACAACCACGTAGATAAAAATAAGTCTTGGAAACAAATTCTACACCTTACAAAGGTAAATAAAAAAGACAAATACATATTTTATATGTTTTATTCACAAAATTTTATAATACCAGTCACACATTTCAAAACCATTTATTAAGAGTCAGACCACTGTTTTACACTAGACAGAAACCGTCTCTAAACAATATATTTGGTGGTTGTTGTTAAAGTGGCCTTTTAAAAGGGGTTCACTCTGCTAAAAGGAGGCTCATCCTGATAATTGCAATCGCTAACAACTAGAAAAATTAAACCTTAAGTACAAGCTTGAAAAATAACTTAAAACGTATTACTACTGGGAAGCGGTTAAGACTCATTATAACTAAGTTTAACAGTAACTTGACTTAAATGATGGCTCCGAAGAGGAAGACTACAGGGAAATAAGGTGGCAGAGGACCACTTAGGTCAAGGGGGTGAAGAAAAAAGCAAGCTTTCACTATCAGGGAAGGGAGAAAAAGAGAAAAGGAAGAGGAGGAGGGGCTGAAATTTTTCAGAGAAGCTACAACTATTTGTTACCCACTGGGCCAAGTTCTCTCTCCACCTACAGGTTGGATAAGACCTACCCCCCCACACACATCCAAACCCCACCCTCAGCCCAATTTCCCTATGGGGGGGGGAGCAAATGAGACACTCCCATCGGAGAATTAAAAGTTTGACCTAGCCGCCCCCACCCCAAAAGGGGGCTGACGGGTGCGAGCAGCTGCCTGGCTGGCAGGGAATGGATTCTCCTCTCTTCCCTTTCGCATCATGTGCTTTGCAGGCGCCATGTTGGGCTCCTAACAGGCCGCTGCTCCACTCGGGGCCAATTCCCTACACCCACCCACAACAGCTCGCTCCCAGGTCCCCCTTCACCTCCTTTCCAACCCACGGAGCACCATGACCCACAAGGGCACTGAGGGAAAATGGGAATGCCAAGTCCCCACCTTCCCGGGGGTTGGGGGGGGGGGAGCTGTTGCTGAAGATGGATTGTTTTAACTCTTCCTTCCCCAAACCACAAACTGCCTGCAAGTCTACACGCCCCCGCCCCAATCCCATCCCAAGGGGCTCTCCAGACGGACGCGTGCGAGTGCGGGGACGTCCGAGGAGGTGGTGGCCCTACACCGGGAATGGGGAGCGGAAACGGGGCTCCACCCTGGATCCTCCCCACTCCCTTCCCCGAGCGAGGCCCACGCTCCGAGCCCGGGCCGGACACCGAGCCTGAGTGGGGCGGGGAGGGGGAGGTTGGAGAGGAGGAACTCCGTCCTGCCCCCCCGCCCCTGCCCTCCCGCTCCACGCCCGGGCGGAGGGGAGCGAGACCTGGGGACGAGGCTGGCGCTAAAAAAATCAGGGAGGATTAGAAGAATAGGAGGCTGCGGGGTGTATAAAAACCTTGGCGGTTTGGGCCTCGATGAGAGAGACGATCTCCTTGGCGAAGGGCAGGTTCTCCTCGGCTAGAATGGTCAGCATATTGATGTGCGGTTTGCTATTGAAGGTCAGGTCTTCGAGCGACGACTGATAATCCCGACAGGCGTCCTCGCGGGCCCCGGCAGCCCCGGCCTCGGCCGGCGTCTGCTCTGACATTGCGCCGCGGCCCCCCTCCGAGGTCCGCCGAAGCCGCCGCCGACACCCCGCCTCCCCGCCGACACTCCTCTTCCTTTCTCCCCGGGGTCTCCTCTCGCGGCTCCGGCTTCACCACATGCTGACCGCGGAGGGAGGGAGGTGGGGGTGGGTGGGTGGAGGTGGTGGTGGTGGTGGGGGACGACGACACAGGGGGGAAACCTCGGGGATGAAACGCCGCCGTCTCACGGGTGATCTCTCCGTCCACTTCCCAGCCGCCGCCACCACCACCGAAGCTTCTTTCTCCACACACACAAAATGGCGGCGGCGGTGGCGGCTCCAGCTCCGAAAATGTCTGTGTTCCCAACCGCTGCGTCGTGCGAAATGAGCTAAGGGGAGGGGAAATGCGCGGCGAGAGGGCGGGGCCGTTGGAGACGCCGAGCGCGATTGGCTCGCCCTCCTGACGTCATGGGCCCCGCCCCCGGACCTTCCGCAGGACATCCTGGCATCGCCTTCTTCGCCCCCCCTCCCACCCCCACCCTTCGGCCCCTTACGGGGCTTTCGCAACACCTAAGGCATCGATGCGCGCTGCGAGAGAAGGCGCTTTCTCATTGGCTCGTTCGTAAGGGAACTGTTCGGTCATTTGTTACCATAACAACCCAGTCGGGACAGCCAATAGGACTGGGGAAGGCTATTTCCTCGGACTCACCCAACCAGTTGGAGAAAGCCCCGCCTCCTTCCCTTTCGTCCCTCCCTCGTGCAGTCCTCTAGCCACTGGGCGGCTCCGTCAATCATGCTTGCTCCCGCCTGCTCGGGCGGGGAGTGGAGCTGGGGAAGGGAGGCTGGGCCCTGGCGGCTCCAGTCCTCCAAGTCTCAGGTGCTTCTGAGTAGCTGGGCGGGGCTGCCGGCGGGCCACATTCCCTGGGGCAGTTCGGGCGGTGGTGGAGGAGAGAGGGGGCGGAGGCGCCCTGTGGCCCCGGAACCGTGGGCAGAGTCACGGCTGCACGCCGCTTCCCACTCTCGTAAAAACACCCAGGCTGGCTCGCGGGAGTTGAGTCCCCAGGAAATGCGTTTTTCAGAGGGGGCGTGGGAGTGAGCGAAGCTGGTCCCTAGGAGGTGGCTGATGTGCGAGGAGCCGGCTGTCTTCTTCAGGGGTTTGTTTGCACAACAGCCGCACCCAGCCCCAGGCCTCACAGCTCCCACTTCGGGAGTCCTGGGCCCGTAGGGAAAATAGAGATATCGTGCTTTTGTTTCAACTTCCAGTAATCAGGTTTTTTGTTGTTTTGGTTTGGTTTGTTTCGAATCGAGTTCTCATTGTTGCCTAAACTGACCTGGAACTCACTCCGTAGTCCCAGGCTGGCCTTGAACTCACAGCGGTCCTTCCTACTTCGGTCTGGAATTTAAAAAAAGCCTGCGCCATCACGCCAGGCCTCTGGTGGGATTTTGTGGGTTTTTTGGAGATAGGGTCTCACTCTAGACCAGGCTAACGTAGATCTCACTCTGTAGTCAAGCTGTCCTTGAACTCCTTTACCTGTGCCTCCCAAGTGCTGGGATTAAAGCCATGGGCCACCACACCGGCCCTTTTTCTTTATTCTTTTCTTTTTGTTGTTGTTCGTTTATTTGGGTATTTTCCGAGCTAAAGTCTCACTCTAGCCCTGGCTAACCTGGAATTCAGTGTTCTCAGGCTGGCCTTAAATTCAGTGAGCGATTCACCAACCTCTGCCTCCCAAGTGCTAGGGTAAAAGGTGTGTGCCACCACACCTAGTGTGTAATTACTTCTTAAACTGGTGGTATGGTGGGCATCCTCCCGAGCATAAGAACAATTACGTCATGAACAGTCATACAGTAGAAGAGTAACTCTGCTTAGACAGGACCCAAAACAAGCTAGTCTAGGGTTGCCTAAAAATGAATAGTCAATATATACATACTGCTTGATAGATCCAGACCTTCTCACTTCAATGTTATTTTGCTTTTGCACTGTGCATCCCACCAACTCAAAAAACCAGCTAGAGATTAGCTAAGAATGTAGACAAGAGGCTGGACTTAATGCTTGGACTTTAGAGATAAAGACTATCAGGACACAGCATGGCTAATAACGCCAAGGGTGTGATCACCATGTTCCAAAAACCACTTAATACTTCTAAGGTTTAAGAACTACATTTAAGGGCTGGAGAGATGGCTTAGCAGTTAAGGTGTTTGCCTGTAAAGCCAAAGGATCCCGATTCGACTCTCCAGGACCCGTGTAAACCAGATGCACAAAGGAGCGCATGTGTCTGGAGTTCGCTTGCAGTGGCTGGAGGCCCTGGTGTGCCCATTTCTATCTCTCTCTCCCCCCCCCCCCCCGCCCCTTCTTTCTCAAATAAATAAATAAATAAATATTTTTAAAAAAAGAACTACGCACACACCTTTAATCCCAGCATCAGAAGGCAGAGATAGGATCTCTGTGAGTTCAAGACCACCCTGAGACTACACGATGAATTCCAGGTCAGCCTGGACTAGAGTGAGGCCCTACCTCAAAAAGCAAAAAAAAAAAAAAAAAAAAAAAAAGACACTTAGCCAGGTGTGGTGGCACATACTTGTAATCCCAGCATTCATGAGGGCGAGTTAGGAGGATCACTGTGACTTTGAGGCCAGGCTAGGTCTACAGAGTAAGTTCCAGGTCACCCTGGGCTAGAGTGAGACCCTGCCCCAAAAAGAAAAACAACAATAGGGCTGGAGAGGTGGCTTAGCTGTTAAGGCTCTTGCCTGAGAAGCCATAGAACCCAGGTTCGATTCCCCCAGGACCCAGGTAAACCAGAAGCACAAGGTGGTGCATGCATCTGGAGTTTGCAGTGGTTGGATGACCTGGTGCGCCTAGCCCATTTTCTCTCTTCTTCTCTCAATGGGCTGAGAGATGGCTTAGTGGTTAAGGCATTTGCCTGCAAAGCGAAAGGATCTCAGTTCAGTTCTCCCTCTCTATCTGCTCCCACTCTCTGAAATAAATAAAATAAAAATATATATATATATATATATATATATATATATATATATTTTTTTTTTTTTTTTTTTTTGGTTTTTCAAGGTAGGGTCTCACTCTAGTCCAGGCTGACCTGGAATTCACTGTGTAGTCTCAGGGTGGCCTTGAACTCATGGTGATCCTCCCACCTCTGCCTCCCGAGTGCTGGTATTAAAGGCATGTGCCACCACGCCCGGCTTAATAAATATTTTTTTTAAAAAAGAATAACAACAAACCAGATGTAATGGCCCACACCTTTAATCCCAGCACTTGGGAGGCAGAGTAGAAGGATCACCATGAGTTCGAGGCTACCCTGAGATTACCTAGTAAATTACAGATCAGTCTGGATTGGAGCAAAACCCTACCTCAAAAAAACTGAAATAATAATAATAAGTATATTTTAGAATCAGTAAAGTTAAAAACACACAATTATCATAACAAACTTTATAAGCAAGCCACATGTCAAAATATACTTAACAGCCGGGCGTGGTGGTGCATGCCTTTAATCCCAGCACTCGGGAGGCAGAGGTAGGAGGATTGCCATGAGTTCGAGGCCACCCTGAGACTCCATAGTGAATTCCAGGTCAGCCTGGGCTAGAGTGAGACCCTACCTCAAAGAACCAAAAATAATAATAATAATATGTTGTAAATCTTGTGCCAAATGATTAAGATAACTATTTGGAAGCAAAACTTAAAATTAGGAAATGTATTAGTCAGCTTCAGGTTCGCTGAGATGAACTTCCAGACCAGGCACAATTATGGAGGAAGGGATTTATTGGAGCTTACAGATCCAGGGGAAGTTCCATAAAAGCAGAGGAAACTGGCCTGCCTTCACAGGCCCAAGCAGAGAGAGAGCAGTACAAGCCTAAAGGTCAAAAGCTACAGCACACTTCAGGAACTCCAGCTAGGCACACTTTGCATATCTTTAGATTGAAACCTGAAACCCACCACCACACCTTAAAATCCACCCAGTGACACTGCCTCCAGCCAGGTGGCTAAAGATGCAAACTACAAACAGATAAACAACTGAATATATTGGGGGCCATCTATTCTATTCAAACCACCACATTCCGCCCCTGGCCCCCAATAGATTTATAACCATCACACATTATAAATTGTACTTAGTTCAATTTCAAAGGTCCCCACAGTCTTGACCAATTTAAGATATGAAGACCTGTAAAATCAAACAAGTTAAACACTTCTAACATATAAAGGCACAGAGTAAACATTTTCAACTGGTATAAGGCACAGCAAGGAGAGACTAAAACAATGCAAACTCAACCACCATCAAACAAACATCAAACTTCTGCAGTTCAAGTTCAATATAGCTAGAGACTAACAGTCTCCAAACTTTCCAATTCCGCCCCTCCAGCTGGGCAGAGTACCTGGGGAACACTTCCATCCCAGGCCAACAGTGTGCTCTATGGTAGCCCTTGCATAGTCCTGGTATATACAAAACATCTTCAGGTCTTCATGCACACCACGGTCCATCTTCCAAAGGCTCTTTCAGCCTATCAGGACATCATGCCCTGCCTCATGCTGCATCTCAGCAGCAGCTCCTGGAACCGTGCGCAATTCATGACCACTCCTCATATTTTCCGAAGGCTCTTTCCAAAAGTGTTTGCATTTCTATGATAGCCTTTCCTCAGGCATCCTTTCCATAGTAAAGCAATTGGACCATCTTCCTTAAGATTGCTAATGTGTTTGACAATGGCAGGTTCAGTAACCTAAAACCAGTCTCAGTGCCTGTAATTTTAACTTGCTTGAGGTTTTCCAGCTTAAAATCTTAAATCTCTCAGTCCAATATCTCTAGCCAAACACATCAATCCATTACAAATTTTACCTTGATCAAACTCTCTGGGCCTGGGCAGCAGGAAGCAGCCAGCCCTTATGCCAGTAGCCCAGTTCCAACAAAGTCCTCTGCAGTCTTTCCTTCCCCTTAGAAAGCTCATAAGCCAAGCCTTGAAGTTCAATGCTATCTGCACTTAGCATTCTCAGACTCTTATCAGAATAGTCCATAAAACTTGGCTTACCACTCCAGACAACATCTTCAGTTGCAAGCACCAAGTCCATGCCTATTCCTCCAAAACAAAGGTTCCACAAGATCAACATCCACATAGTAAGGTTCATCTCACCCCACTCCTCGGTACCAAGTTCTGTATTAGTCAGCTTCAGGTTCACTGAGATGAAACTTCCAGACCAGGCACAATTATGGAGGAAGGGATTTATTGGAGCTTACAGATCCAGGGGAAGTTCCATAAAAGCAGAGAAAACTGGCCTGCCTTCACAGGCCCAAGCAGAGAGAGAGCAGTACAAGCCTAAAGGTCAAAAGCTACAGCACACTTCAGGAACTCCAGCTAGGCACATTTTGCATATCTTTAGATTGAAACCTGAAACCCACCACCACACCTTAAAATCCACCCAGTGAAACTGCCTCCAGCCAGGTGGCTAAAGATGCAAACTACAAACAAATAAACAACTGAATATATTGGGGGCCATCTATTCTATTCAAACCACCACAGGAAATGTCTAAACTGGGTGGTAGATCATGTGTATAATCCCAGCATCCAAGAGGTTGAGGCAAGGGAACTGCCTCAAATTGAAGACTACCCTGGACTATATTGTGAGACCAAACAACAAAAAAACAAAACAAAAAGAGAAAAAGGGCTGGAGTGACAGCTTAGCGATTAAGGCACTTGCCAGCAAAGCCAAAGGACCCAGTTTCAATTCCCCAATACCCACATAAAGCCATATGCACAAGGTGGTACTTGCGCCTGGAGTTCGTTTACAGTGGCTAGAGGCCATGGAGTGCCCATGCTCTCCCTCCCATTCTCTCTGTCCTCTCTCTCTCTGTCTCTGTCTCTCTCTCTCGTAAATAAATAAATAAATATTTTAAAAAGAAAGAAAGACATTTTGTCTGTGAAATTGTATTTTCCTGCAAACAAAATTGACCTGGAACTCACTCTGTAGCCCCAGGCCTCACACTCACAGAGATCCTCCTGCCAGGGCCTCCAGCTGCTGTAAGTAAACTCCAGACACATCTACCATCTTGGATCTGGCTTTACATGGGTAGTAGGGAATAGAACTCGGGTCATTGGGCCTTGCAGGTAAGTGCCTTAACTGCTGAGGCATCTCTCCAGCTTTTTTTTTTTTTTCCCAAGGTAGGGTTTCACTCTAGCTCAGGCTGACCTGGAATTCACTATGTAGTCTCAGGTTGGCCTCGAATTCACGGCAATTCTCCTACCTCTGCCTCCCGAGTGCTGGGATTAAAGGCGTGTGCCACCACGCCCGGCTGCTTTTCTTTTTTTAATATTATTATTTATTTGCAAGCAGAGAGAGAAGAGAGACAGAATGGGCACACCTGGGCCTCCAGCCACTACAAACAAACTCCATGTGCCACTGTGCATCTGGCTTTACTTGGGTCCTGGGTAAAACCTGGATCCTTTAACTTTGCAGGCAAGCGCCTTAACCGCTAAGCCATCTCTCAAGCCCTTGTTTTGCTTTTCAAGGTAGAGTCTCGCTCTAGCCCAGGCTGACCTGGAATTCACTATGTAGTCTCAGGCTGGCTTCGAACTGATGGCAGTCCTCCTTCCTCAGCCTCCCATGTGCTAGAACTAAAGGTATGCACAAGCATGCCCAGCTTCCCTCTTTTTAAAAATTTTTTATTACTGACAACATCCATAACTATAGACAATAAACCAATTCCCTCATTTTTTAATCTTTAATTATTTATTTGTATGTATGTATACCTATATCTGTGTGTGTGTGTGTGTGTGTGTGTGTGTGTGTGTGTGTGTGTATACTAGGTCCTCTTGCTGCTGCAAACAAATACCTGTCTGGCTTTGTGTGGATGATTGAGAATTAAACCCCACCAGGCAGACTTAGCAAGCAGCTTTAAACACTGAACAATCTCACAATCTCACCAGGAACCCCTTCTATTTTTATGTCTTTTTTTTTTTGCCCTCCCCCATCATCTATGACAGCATGTTTATGGGGCCAATGTTATGCAGATCATGTGTAGGTAACAACAGCTGCTGTGAGGTCACAAATGCACCAGCCACCAAAGCATTCTAAAGTACTTCTCCCCCTCCTTTGGCTCTTACATCCTTTCTGTCACTTCTTTCTGCCATGTCCCCTGAGCCTTCGAGTAGGTGATAGACATGTCTCATTTAGTGCTAAACAAGCAACTGTCACTTTTTTGTTTGTTTGTTCTTGTTTCTTTGTTTATTTTTGTTTTCCAAGGTAGGGTCTCACTCTAGCTCAGGCTGACCTAGAATTCACTATGTAGTCTCAGGGTGGCCTCGAACTCTCCGTGATCCTCCTACCTCTGCCTCCCAAGTGCTGGGATTAAAGGCATATGCCACCATGCCTGTCTGAACTGTCACTTTTTCTGAGCATTTTGACAAGTTTTGGAACTCTTAAGTATCATCAGTGTAGAATATTAGAAGTATGTAAAGAATGACAGGAATATACCATAGATACCCACTTAAATGACTCTTCCATTTTCAAATCTGGGACAATTTATTTTGACCATTAAATATAAATTATAGCTCTTCTTCCCAGGGTCTCTCTGCCCTGTAGCTGTCTGGAAGCATGTAAGTCAGGCTCTTCCCTATTCAGCAGGGGAGGGGAGGACACCGTTCCTTGGCTTGGGTATTTTTCTTCTTGCCTTCTATCTTCCTCATGCTCTCAGGTGACTTCTCCCTTTAATCATGTGTGTATGACTTTCCTCTAATCCCTAAGTCTACCACTTGTGCATTCCCTTCACACTCTAGATCTACTATGTGGGTATCCTTCCCCAGTAACCTCTGGCCCTGCTACCAAAAAAATAAAATAAAATAAGCAGGGCGTGGTAGTGCACCTTTAATCCCAGCCCTTAGGAGACAGAGGTGGGAGGATTGCCGAAAGTTTGAGGCCACCCTGAGATTATATAGTGAATTCCAGGTCAGCCTGAGCTAGATAGAGTGAGACCCTACCATGAAAAAAACCAAAAAAAACAAATAAATTAAATTAAATTAAAATAATTACAATAGCGGGGGCTGGGGAAATGGCTTAGTGGTTAAGGTGTTTGCCTGCGAAGCCTAAGGACCCAGGTTCGATTCCTGAGGACCCACGTAAGCCAGATGCACAAGGTGGCACATGTGTCTGGAGTTCGTTTGTAGTGGCTAGATGCACTGACATGCCCATTCTCTCTGTCTATCTACCACCCCTCAAATAAAAAATAAATAAAAATATTTTTTAAAATGTTTCTTGGGCTGGAGAGATGGCTTAGTGGTTGAACGCTTGCCTGTGAAGCCTAAGGACCCCGTTTCGAGGCTTGATTCCCCAGGACCCACATTAACCAGATGCACAAAGGGGTGCACACATCTGGAGTCCATTTGTAGTGGCTGGAGGCCCTGGCACACCTATTCGCTCTCTCTCTATATCTGCCTCTTTCTCTCTCTGTCTGTCACTTTCAAATAAATAAATAAAAATAAGCAAAAATAAAATAAAAGTGTTTCTTAACCACAGATTAACCACTGGAACCCCATGAAATTACAAAGCTTTTGTATGGCAAAAGACACCGTGAATAGAGCAAAGAGGCAACCTACAGAATGGGAGAAAATCTTTGCCAGGTATACATCTGATGGAGAATTAATCTCTAGGATATAGAAAGAACTCAAAAAATAAATAATAAGAAATCAAACAACCCAATTAAAAATGGGCTATGGAACTAAATAGAGAGTTCTCAAAAGAAGAAATACAGATGGCCTATAAACATCTAAAAAAATGTTCTATATCCCCAGTCATGAGGGAAATGCAAATTAAAACTACTTGGAGATTCTATCTCACTCCTGTCAGATTGGCTATCATCATGAAAACAAGTGACCATAAATGCTGGCAAGGATGCGGAAAAAGAGGAACCCTTTTACACCGTAGGTGGGAATGCAATCTGGTCCAGCCATTGTGGAAATCAGTGTGGAGGGTCCTGAGACAGCTAAAAATAGATCTACCATATGACCCAACTATAGCACTCCTAGGCATATATCCTAAGGATTCATCTCACTACCTTACAGATACTTGCTCAACCATGTTTATTGGTGCTCTATTCACAATAGCTAGGAAATGGAATCAGCCAACATGGCCCTCAGCTGATGAGTGGATGATGAAGATATGGCAAATTTACACAATGGAGTTGTACTCAGTGGTAAAGAAAAATGAACTTATGAAATTTGCAGGAAAATGGATGGATCTGGAAAGGATTATACTAAGTGAGGAAACCCAGGCCCAGAAAGCCAAACATCACATGTTCTCTCTCATAGGTGGATCCTAGCTACAATGACTGGATTTCTGTGTGAGTAGCAATAAAACTCAGTAGCAGAGGCCAGTAAGCTAGAAAAGAGATATAAAGGGTAGAGAAAGGAAGGGAGGGGGGTACTTAATAGGATGGTGTTGTGTATATGTAAGTAGAAGAACAGATTAATGGGGGTGAAAAGGCCTAAGTGAGGTCAGGGGAAGAGATTGAGTAATGAAAAGGTAGAGGGAGGGCTAATCAAAATATTACAGGATATAAATAAGTCATATGGAAACCTACCTTTTTGGACAATGGAATACTTGGGAACCATAGATTGTTGCTGGAAATTTTTCAGTGCCAGGGATGGGATTCCTTCCAGTGAGTTGTTGGCCAGGGAGATCATTGATGCCCCCAAAACATTATAGGCCATTGCTGAGGCCCTTGGTTTCCCACCAGGAATAGATGGTAAGACCCTATTGCTAAAGACTCCACATACTTGGGCTGCAAGGTCATTGAGAAATCCTGTTGGAGCTGGGCTGAAAACTCCTCCATGTAGACCAGCTGACAGAAAGGTGGAAAAAGCCACACTGCATGCAGTTCATTGGGGAGAGAGAAATCACCACTGCAAGCCTTACATTTGGCCAGCCAGGCCAAATGAGCCAACGGGTGCAATAGTGGCATGTCTGTTATGGGGGAAATCAACCGCCCTGTAATTGGACTGGAGACCCACTCCATGTGAGAGAATACATCCCTGATACTGAAAACCTACAACAGGGGTAGTTATGAGCCCTAGGGGTATAATGTCTGCTGCAGTCTGGCTAAATATATATACTATGCTCATCAAACTGCTCAGTAAGCACTTCTCTTAATGTTCATACCCACATATTAATGCTACTCTCACTGTTGGTTAGAGAACCTTCTCTTTTCAGATGGCAGTGACCTTGGGATGACTCAATAGGCACCATGGTGCTGAGAAGATATGAGAGAGGAGTTCTCAGCACTGCAATATCTCTATCACACCTTCCAAGATTCAAGGTCCATTGCAGAAGAGGTGGCGGAAAGAATGTAAGAGCCAAAGGAAGGGTAAGACTCCTTACAATGTGCTCCTCCAAACACAAAATGGCTTGGATATCCATGACCTCACAGTGCCTGACACTACCTACACAAGACCATCATAACAGGAGGAAAAGATGATGACATCAAAATAAAAGAGAGACTGATTGAGAGGGGGAGAGGATATGAAGGAGAGTGGAGTTTCAAAGGGGAAAGTGGGGAGAGGGAGGGAATTACCATGGGATATTGTTTACAATCATGGTCAAATCAATCAATTTGTCAATAAAAGCATAAAATAATAATTTTAAAAGTGTTTCTCGGCCTGGGGGAACTTTAAAAAAGAAAATTATAATAATCCGGCTGGAGAGATGGCTTAATGGTCAAGGCACTTGCCTGCAAAGCCAAAGGATCCAGGTTTGATTCCCCAGGATCCATGTAAACCAGATGGACAAGGTGGTGCATGCATCTGGAATTCATTTGCAGTGGCTGGATGCCCTGGCACACCCATTCTCTCTGTCTCTCCCTGTCTGCCTCTTTCTCTCTCTCAAGTAAATAAATAAATTAAATTAATATTTTTTAAAAAATTATAATAGCCGGGCTGGGGAGATGGCTTAGTGGTTAAAGTGCTTACCTGCAAAGCCTAAGGACCCAGGTTTGATTCCCCAGTACCCATATAAGCCAGATGCACATAGTGGCATATATGTCTGGAGTTCATTTGCCCTGGCTAGAGGCCCTGGCACGCTCATTCTCTCTCTCCCTACCTCGCTTCCTCCCTCTCTTTCTTCTATCTGCCTCTGCTCACAAACAGATAAATAAAAATGTTTGAAAATAATAAAAAAATTATAATAGTGAACTATAATTCATATAATAAACTCAAAATGCATGAACCTATTATAAAAAATATACATCCGCTGTGAACGAGCTTAAATCCTTCCATGGCTTTTCATGACCTTCAGGATCAGATTCCAAACTTCCAGGGCTGTTATGTTATGGGTGTTCCCAGAACGTGGGCAGTGGAAACAGGATTCCTAAATCCCAGGTCAGCCTGAGCAACATAGTGAAACACTATCTCAAACAACAAAACCCCAAGTCCTAAAAGCTACCCTACACTTTTGCTTCTGTCTACCCTTTCTACATACAAAGTCAATCTTCCTGATTCTCAGCATTTCAGACACATAAGCCTGTCATATATATATGTATACACACACACACACACACACACACACACACACACACACACACACACATATATATTAACCTGGAGTGGTGGCGCACATCTTTAATCCCAGTACCAAGTGAATTCCAGGTCAGACAGGACTAGAGCAAGACCCTACGTTGAAAACTATATATATAATTTTTATCTATTTATGAGAGAGAAAGAGAAAGAGGCAGATAGGGAGAGGGAGAAAGAGAATGGGCATGCCAGAGCCTCCAGCCACTGCAAAGCAACTTCAGACGCATGCACCAGCTTGTGCATCTGGCTTATGTAGGTACTAGGAAATTGAACCTGGGTTCTTAGAGTTCACAGGCAAGTGCCTTAACCACTAAGCCATCTCTCCAGCCTCATATAAGCCTTTTAGCCCCACCAAAGCTCCTTCCTTTCTCAGTGTCATTTCCTCTACTTGGATAGCATTCCCTAACATTCTCTCCCCACAGCACCCCTGCCTCTCCTCTTTCCCAAAGCAGGTCTTTCTTCACCTCCAAATGAAGCTACAGACCCTACTGTACAAACAGAATCTCACTACATATCCCAAAATGGACTCAAACGCACATCCTCCCATGTCTAGTCTCCCAAGGGTGAGGGCATCCCAGGTACTGGCATGACAGATCAGTACCTTAAACCCAGCTACCCCTATCTTTGAAAAAGCTTAACAGAAATCCTATCTCCTGGTAATAGGTTGTTCTTGCAACCTCAACCTATCCCCACTGAGGTACATTTAGGTTGTTTATAGTGTTTTATTATAAATAATGACTCAGATAACACCTTTTCTCATTAATATAGGACAGCAGATGCTGCACCAACCTCACTCATAGTCCCTTGGTGCGCATTGTTTCCTTAAACACTTTACTCAAGCACCTGAGACTAGCCTTGGGCTCTCATTGAGAGGAGAGAGGTTGGCCATGCCGGCATTGGTGGTGCATGCCTTTAATCCCAGGACTCAGGAGGCAGAGGTAAGGATATTGCTGTGAGTTCCAGGAGATCCTGAGACTACATAGTGAATTTTAGGTCAGCCTGGGCTAGAGCAAGACCCTACCTCTGAAAAAAAAAAAAAAAGAGGAGAGAGGTTGGTCCACTGAAGGGCAAGGCATTAACTACCCCTCTCCCCAGCAGCCCCCATCTGTGATAGATAAGAACTTCAGAATGAGTACCCCAGCTTCCTTGGATTAGACACCCATGAGGCAAGTTGTATGTAGTCTCCCTGAGTAGGATTGAGCTCTGGTTACCCAAAGGAGTCATCTGCTAAATAATTTTCCACCCATATGATCTTCTTTCCCTGTTTTCTCAGTGATTCTTGGATCTTTATCCAAATAAAGTATTCGTACTCAACTCTTCAATTTAGGGACTATTTCACAAAGAACCAAACCTAAGGTATTATATTTTCTGACTTAGTCATTCAGTAATTATTAAAGTATAATTGTCAGCTCAATGGTAAGTGTTGCAAATTCTGACATATATAATGCTGAGCAGTGTGACTCATAGACTCCAAAAAACTGGTATGAAGAATGCTTGTTTAGCAAGAATCACTTAAAGGTTTTAATTTTTTCAAAACATACATCCAATTATATTTTATTTATTTTGTAGTACTCTCTGGGGATTGCACGTAGGATCTGGCACATGGTAGGCAAGTACCACTGAGCTACATATATCCCCACCTTTTTTTTTTTTAAGACAATCTTGCTAAGTTGCCCTGGTTGCCCTTGAACTTATTCTTAGCCCAAGCAGTCTGAACTTGTGAACTTTCTGCCTTAGCCTCCTGACCACTGGGTCCAGCTTCCTATTTTGTTTCCTATCACATTTGAGACATGTTTTCCACAGCAACAACCATTATTTACTAGCATATTTTAGTAATACATTAAGGGAATTTGGGGTCAGATAAATTCAGAATAGAGTCCTACATCTTATGTTTTAAGTTTCTGTTACTGTTAGTTAACTAAATGAACTTGTCAGTAATTAATATCTCAAAGCACATTTTTCTGGTTTTTTTTTGTAAATATCTTATTGATGTATTTATTTAAGAAACAAACAAAAAGGCAGAGAGAGAGAGAAAAGGCATGTCAAGGCCTCCAACCACTGCAAACGAACTCCAGACACATGTACCACCTTGTACATCTGGCTCATGTGGGTACAGAAGTGAACCTCACTCCTCAGGCTTCGCAGGCAAATACCTTAACTGCTAATCCATCTCTCCTGCCCACTTTTTTTTTTCAAGGTAGGGTCTCGCTCTAGCCCAGGCTGATCTGGAATTCACTATGTAGTTTCTCAGGGTGGCTTTGAACTCTCGGCAATCTTCCTACCTCGGCCTCCTGAGTGGTGGGATTACGCCTGGCTCTCTGTTATTTTTGTTTTGTTTTTGTTTGTTTTGTTTTGTTTTTTTTCTGAGGCAGGGTCTCACTCTAGCTCAGGCTGACCTGGAATTCACTATGTATTCTCAAGGTGGCTTCAAACTCACTGCGATCCTCCTACCTCTACTGCTGTGATTAAAGGCATGCACCACCACTCCCGGCTCTGTTTTGTTTTGAGACAAGGTCTCACTATAAAGCCCTGGCTGACCTGGAACTCATAATGTATACCAGGCTGGCCTCAAATTTGCTACCATCCTCTTGCCTCTATCTCCCAAGTGCTGGGATAACATCTGACTTTCAAAGCATCACTCCCGGTTTTTAAAGCATCACTTTTTAATTTATTTTTTATGATTTTATTTATTTATTTATTAGATACAGAGGGAGAGAAAGAGAGAGAGAGAAAATGGACACACAGGGGCCTCTAGCCACTGCAAACGAAGTCCAGACGCATGTGTCACGATGTGCATCTGGCTAATGTGGGACCTTAGGCTTCGCAGGCAAGTGCCTTAACCGCTAAGACATCTCTCCAGCCCAGCATCACTTTAAAAAAATTTTTTTTGTTCATTTTTATTTATTTATTTAAGAGTGACAGAAAGAGAGAGAGAGAAAGAGGCAGATAGAGAGAATGGGCACGCCAGGGCCTCCAGCCACTGCAAACGAACTCCAGACGCATGCGCCCCCCTTGTGCATCTGGCTAACATGGGTCCTGGAGAATCGAGCCTCAAACTGGGGTCCTTAGGCTTCACAGGCAAGCGCTTAACTGCTAAGCCATCTCTCCAGCCCCCAGCATCACTTTTATTTTTAAAGCTTTTTCAAAGTAGCTCAAGCTGACCTGGAACTCACTCCGTTGTCCCAGGCCGGCCACCAACTCACAGTGATTCTCCTGTCTCTGCCTCCTGAGTGCTAGGATTAAAGGCATGTACCACCATACACACCTAAGCATCATTAGCTTTAATGTCTAAAATACATTTTTTTTCAGCCAGGGTATGGTGGTATAGACCCATAATCCCAGCACTTTAGAAGGCTGAGGGAAGAGAATCTTGAATTCATGGCTAGCCTGGTATAGTAAGCTGAGTTTCAAGCCAGCCTGGACTACATAAGGAGATATCTGTCCAAAACAACAGAATAAACCCTACAATTTTACTTTGAAAGCCAAAATTTCATTTGAATTATCTACTTAAATCAGCCTGCAGCATGTGAAGAAGGCTTTTGTGTATGTGGTGCTGGGGATTGAGCCCAGAGCCTACATTCATACAAGGCAAACACTCTACCACTGGGCTACACCCCCAGTCCAAGACACCTCTTATTTTAGGAGAAAGAACAGCAATTCTGAGAGATTAATAATCTTGCCAAAATCTACTACTAATAAATGCCATTACTAAAATTAGTGCTACTATTTCCTGATTCCTCAAGCCAAGTTCTTCTACTCCATTCCATTCCAAATCAAGCAACAAATTACTAAGGCAAGTAAGCACTATCAAATACCTGTATTAGGGGTGATAGAAGACTATGGTTCTTAAAATTAAGACAAAGCTGGCTGGGCTTGGTGGCATACACCTTTAATCCCATTGATCAGGAGGCAGAGGTTGAAGGATCACTGTGAGTTTGAAGCCAGTTTAAGACTACATATTGAACTCCAGGTCATCCTGGGCTAGAGTGAGAACCTACCTCAAAAAAGGTGGTGGCACACACCTTTAAACCCAGCACTCAGGAGGCAGAGGTAAGAGGACCACCATGAGTTCAAGGCCACCCAGAGATTACATAGTAAATTCCAGGTCAGCCTGGGCTAGAAGGAGATGAGACCCTACTTTGAAATTAAAGAAAAAAAGACTTAAATCTGATTGTTACACAAAAATGACAAAACTATGTTAAGTGAGTGATTCCAAGTAAAACAAGAGTTCCCAAGAAATACACAATAATGTGAATGCCAATAGTCCAAGATAGTTTCTTAGAAAATATATAAATTGTCCTAAACTACAGGCACCTGCATTTCTGCAATGATTAATCTCTGGTTGTTAATTAATAGGATTTAGAACTCCCAGGGAAACACAGCTCTCGGAATAGCTGTTAGAAATTTTCTAGATCAGATTAATTGAGGTGGGATGACCTATCCTAACTGTGGGCAACCAGCACCATTCCTGGACTAGGGGGTTCTGGACTGTATAAAAAGAAGAGAGCTGGGGCTGGAGAGATGGCTCAGTGGCTAAGGTGCTTGTCTGCAAAGCCTAATGACCTGGGTTTGATTCCCCAGTACCCATGTAAAACCAGATACACAAAAGGGGCACATGCATCTGGAGTTTGTTTGCAGTGGCTAGAGGCCCTGGTGTGCCCATTATCTCTCTCTCTCCATCTCTCTCACTCCCTCTATCTCTCTGCTTGCAAATAAATCAATTTCTTTTTTTTTTTTTTTTTTTTTTTTGGTTTTTTGAGGTAAGGTCTCACTCTAGCCCAGGCTGACCTGGAATTCACTATGGAGTCTCAGGGTGGCCTCGAACTCACGGCGATCCTCCTACCTCTGCCTCCCCAGTGCTGGGATTAAAGGCGTGCGCCACCACACCCGGCTTCAATTTCTTAAAAAAAAATAAAAATTAAAAGAAAAGGAGAGACCTGCCTGAGCACCAACACTCTGATCTGAAAGTGACCAGCTCCCGCAGCCGTGCCTTCCCTGACACGATGGACTGGAACCTAGAACTGTAAACTGAAAGCGGGGCATGGTGGCTCAAGCCTTTTTTGTTTTTGTTTTTTGAGGTAGGGTCTCGCTCTAGCCCAGGCTCACCTGGAATTTATTATGTAGTCTTAGTCTCAGGGTGGTCTTGAATTCAACCTTGACTGGTTGACCAGATACAGTTCCCCATAAGGTTATGTGACACATCAGATCATATTGTATTCAGCTAGTTTCTTGTCTTTTTTCCCTTCAAGGATATGATCTTCAGAACCATTAACCTTTGTGTACACACATTCTCACATAACACCTACTATGTAATAGGAGTTTATAAAGTTGAAGTAGATGAGATCAAATGGCTTTTGAGAATTTACACGGAAGCATGATTTAAGACTTTAAGACTAGCCCGGGGGGGGGGGGGGCTGGAGAGATGGCTTAGTGGTTAAGGCTCTTGCCTGTGAAGCCTAAGGACCCAGGTTTGATTCCCCGGTACACATGTAACCAGATGCACAAGGTGTCACATGTGTCTAGAGTTCCACTTGCAATGTCTGGAGGCCCTGGCTCACCCATTCTGTCTATCTACCTGCTTCTCTCACTCTAAAATAGTAAAATATTTTTTAAAAAAAGACTAAGAAGGGGCTGGAGAGATAGCTTAGTGATTAAGTGCTTGCCTGTGAAGCCTAAGGACCCCAGTTTGAGGCTTGATTCCCCAGGACACATGTAAGCCAGATGCACAAGGTAATGCATCTGGAGTTCGTTAGCAGTGGCTGGAGGCCCTGGCGCGCCCATTCTCTCCCTCCCTCTCTCTCTCTCTCTCTCTCTCTCTGCCTCTTTCTCTCTCATCTGTTGCTCTCAAATGAATAAACAAAAAAATAAAATAAAAATAAAAAAGACTAACAAGCCAGGCTTAGTGGCGCACGCCTTTAATCCCAGCATTCAGGAAGCAGAGGTAGGAGGATCACTGTGAGTTCAAGGCCATCCTGAGTGTGAGTTCCAGGTCAGCCTGGGCTAGAGTGATACACTACCATGAAA
Organism: Dipus sagitta; assembly: GCA_036346955.1. Classification (NCBI taxonomy): domain Eukaryota; kingdom Metazoa; phylum Chordata; class Mammalia; order Rodentia; family Dipodidae; genus Dipus; species Dipus sagitta. Next base: position 168,370,093 of record CM070772.1, on the reverse strand, counting down.
ATACAAAAACAAAACAAAAAAAGACTAACGAGAGAGGGAGCTGGGCGTGCTGGATTGCTGTGGGCATGAGCCCCCAGCCTGGGGCCACAGAGTGAGCTCCAGGTCAGCCTGGGCTAGAATCAGACCCTGAAAAAAAAAGCCTTCCTAGTCCAAAACCCTCAGTCATCTGAGATTACCGACTCCTTGGGAAATGAAGAAAGGTAGTCACAGACATGATGAAACTCAGAAGCACTTAGGAACACTGGAGAAACGTGCAAAACATTCGTGATCACCCAACGACAATGTGGACCAGCCCAGAGGAACCATACTGTGCTGCCATCTCACCTGGGCTGCTAGAGTGCATTCCAGGGCCAACGTGATGCCATCTTTCCATTTGGTCTGAAGGATAGCTCCAGCTAGGGCTCGAGAAAATAATCAGAGTGCTAAGGGTGGCCAATTAGAAGTCACATCTTTCATTGTCATCCATCTGCTTCTACTCCAGAGTGCAACTCTTTCAGTCTTTCCCACTAAGCTATGACTTTCCCCCACTGGCTGAGTTGCTATATTCTCTAGTGTGCTGGAGTAAATCAAGGTGGGACTGAAGTGTTTCTTAGTATACTAAGAGCTCTATTTTGAGAGGCTGAGGGGAGGAGAGTCACACAAACTGGAGCCTTTTAGTCTGTTTCATGTACTTAGATCCCTCACATTTTGATTGCAATTTAATGTGGAATTTTTGGGGTGTATTAACTAAAAAAAATACAAAAATCGCTACCATGAGCTGCTTCACAGGGGGAATCTGACTCCAGATGAAAGACCCCACAACCTTTCAAAGATACCCCCACTTTACAAAGGCTTTTTAAAGGCAAAGAGTAAGGCAATTAGGCCTAAACCACAGACTATTTGTGTTTGGATAACTAAGAGGAGAATTTTCTGAGGATCATTTTTTGTTTGTTTGTTTATTTATTTATTTATTTGAGAGCAACAGAGAGAGAGAGAGGCAGAGAACGAGAGAGAGAATGGGTGCGCCAGGGCCTCCAGCCACTGAAAACGAACTCCAGATGCGTGCGCCCCCTTGTGCATCTGGCTAACGTGGGTCCTGGGGAATTGAGCCTCGAACCTGGGTCCTTAGGCTTCACAGGCAAGAACTCAACCGCTAAGCCATCTCTCCAGCCCAAGGATCATTATTTTAAAGAGGACAAATTCTCTACTTGGGCAGTTTTAAGTCTGTCCTAACAGTTTAATTTGAAAAAGAGCTTTTAACCACAATCTTAAAAATTTTTTTTGTTTATTTTTATTTATTTATTTGAGAGCAACAGACAGAGAGAGAAAGAGGGAGAGAGAGAGAGAAAGAGGGAGAGAGATTGAGAATGGGCACACCAGGGCCTCCAGCCACTGCAAATGAACTCTAGATGCATGTGCCACCTTGTGCATCTGGGTAACGTGGGTCCTGGGGAATCAAGCCTTGAACCGGGATCCTTAGGTTTCACAGGCAAGAGCTTAACTGTTAAGCCATCTCTCCAGCCCCTTAACCACAATCTTAAATATAGATGCATATGTATATATTTATTTATTTATTTGTAAGCAGAGAGAGATAGACAAAGAGAATGGGTGTCTCCAGCCACTGCAAATGGACTCTAGATGCATGTGCCACTTTTTGCATCTGGCTTTACATGGGTACTGGGAAATCAACTTGGGTCTTTAAGCTTTGCAGGCAAGCGCCTTAACCAGTGAGCAATCTCTCCAGCCCCTTAACCACAATCTTTGACCTGATTAAATTCCAATCCCTAGACACAATCCCTAGATGCCTCTAGAGGTTTAGGTAACCAAGGAAGAAGATTCAGGGTTGGGGGCAAGAATTTAGGTTTATCTTCTGGTGCAATATAGTTTATTCTTTGAGGCAAGCCCAACAGATTGGCTTTTTTTTTTTTTTTTCATGGGGAGAGAGAGAAAGAGAGGGAGAGAATTGGTACACCAAGGCCTCTAGCCACTGCAAATGAAAGTCAGACGAGTGTGCCCCCTTGTTCGCATGTGCAACCATGCGTCCTTGCAACACTCTCTGTGTCTGGCTTACATGGGACCTGGAGAGTTGAGCATGAGTCCTTAGGCTTTGCAGGCCAGCACCTTAACCACTAAGCCACCTCTCCAGCTTGCAATGTAGTTTTATTCTTCTATCAAACATATACTCTAAAAAAATATGTGTCTGGGTATTTTCCACTATCCAATTCAAATCACAGTGTCTGCACTGCTAATTTATTAATAACTCAGTCAATATATAGCAAGCATGACCATGGACCAGGTATCCTGAAAACAGAGATCAGCAAGTTGCAGATTTTACTTTCAAGGTCCAAGAATGTAGTCAATGAGGCAGTACGTCAAAGATGATGACAGCTATGGATCAGATATAGAGATGAATGACTGAAGACCAACTTTAGGTGAGTGTGATGCTGTGCACGTGTCTTCTCAGCAATTCAGGGGCTGAGGCAGAAGGGTCACTTGAACCCAGGAGTGTGAAACCAGCCTGGGTAACAAGAGAGGGAAGGAAGGAAGGGAGGGGGAAGGAAGGGAAAGAAAGGAAATTTACTTGTGGCCAGTGAGGCGATGATTTAGGCATAAGTAGGAATGTGATTCATAGACAAAGAAAAGTCATTTGTGGATGAATGAGTAGCTCATGCCGAGGCATTTAAGTGTGGAGTTGCATGGTGGCATCAGTGTTATCATACAGTTGAGACTTACACGTCAGTCATCAGAGCCTACTTCAGCAAGGGTAGGCCAGGTACCCTTCATTTCTTATTCATTTAGCAAATATTTCTTGAGCCTTCCCATATATGGTGAGCTCTGATCTAGGGGTAGAGGATGCAAGAAAACAAGCAAAGGCCCTGCCCTGAATGAGGGAAACAGGGAGAAACAGTTAGTGGGTGACAAGGATTATGTAAACAGATGTCTAGCACCACATAGAATATCAGTTTGGGAAATAGATTATTTGGGATTAGTTTGGCTTCATACAAGAGAAAAAGCAGAGAATTGTATGATGTAGAGTTGATCTTTCATGTAAAACAATCTTGAGGTAGGCATTTATGGCAAGTTATCAAGTTGGCAGACCCAAGTCCTTTCTAATTTTCCATCCCACCCTCATTAGGGGGTGGCTTGAATCCTCACATTCCTAGATTGGTGCTACAGTCCATGAATCCTACCATCATCTGCACAGCTGGTTTGAAGAGCTGAAAAGGGTGGGACCTCTTTTCCTTTTTTTTCTTCCTTTTGATGGGAATTTTGGGGTGTCTTCGAGAGCGATAGAGCCTTTCTTGGCTCTTGGTTGGACAGTAGCTCAAGAGTTGGAGTGCCAGTCACTCATGGTCACACAGAGCTTCCAAGTTAGTGGCCTCTGGGTTGACTTGTGAATTTTTTTTTCTTCTTCTGGTTTTTCAAGGTAGGGTCTTGCTCTATCTAGCCCAGGCTGACCTGGAATTCACCATGTAACCTCAGGGTGGCCTCGAACTCATGGCAATCCTCAGACCTCTGCCTCCCAAGTGCTGGAATTAAAGACATGCGCCACCATGCCTGGCTGTTGTCTTGTGAATTTTAACAAATGATATTCACAGACCATATAAGGTTAAGTTTAGAAATATTTTATTATAGATCTTAAGAGAAGGAAAGAATTCAGAGAGCTCCTGCCCCAGAGGAGGCAGGAGGGTGTTCCCAAAAATGGGCAAGCTACCTAGAGACACAGATTGGGGTCTTTCATGGGAGTTTACTGGATGCAGGCTGAACTGGTTAGTCAACCCCAACTCCAGGTGTCTAGGCACTACCAGTTTCTTAGAAAAGAAAGCAATAACTTTACATTCCTTTTCCTTCTAAGAAAGCATGACATAAGACCAGAGGTGCCTATTCACCTTCTCCTGTGAGGAAAAGAGACAAGGACAGAGAACCAGGTTCTCCCTCACAGGCTCAAGGACACACCTCACTTTTCCTTTCAGGGGGCCCTGTTACCCTTAAACTGTCTCACTTCTCTTCTTTCCTTTTATTTTGAAAAACCAAGTAGGCAGCATGGTGACACACACCAGTGATTTCAGCACTCTGGAGGCTGAGGCAGGAGGATTGCAAGTTTGAGACTAGTTTGGCTACATAACCCTGTCTCAAAAAAAAATTAATTAAATGTAGATAAGAACAATCACCAAAAAAAAACAACAAACAAACCAACCTGGGTGTGGTGGTGCATGCCTTTATTCCCAGCACTTGACTTGTAAGGCAGAGGTAGGAGGATCGCTGTGAGTTCGAGGCCACCCTGAGACTACAGAGTGAATTCCGGGTTAGCCTGGACTATAGTGAGACCCTACTTTGAAAAAAAAAAATCACATACAATTTCTACTTATGTGCAACAGAAACTTGGAAAGTGAGGTTTTTGTCAGGTGTGGGGAAGACCTGGACCTGGGGCTAGTGACCACCATTTTGCTACCAAGTTAAGATCTGGAGGGTCATAGAGAAGAAGACTCTCAGAGTTCAGGAGGGAGGGGTGTCCAGGTCTAACTGCCTCCAGACACCACGAGTTGGCTTGAGAGGCGAAACCTGTCAGTGGCCCTGCGGGGAGGAAGCCAAGGAGTAGTGTGACGTCCCTTCTTGCCTATCTCCACTCTCTGGCCAGTACTTTCCTTTGCTTTGAGCTGAAAGCTGAAAGGTACTAAAGGCCTGGGCAGGTTGAATCTTGAAACTATTTTTTCGTTGCTGTTGTTTTTTTTCAAGATAGGGTCTTAATCTAGCCCAGACTGACTTGGAACTCATTCTGTAGTCTGAAGCTAGCCTTGAACTCACAACAATCTTCCTACCTCTGCATCTCTAGTGATGGGATTAAAGGTGTGCACTACCATGTCACACTAATCTTGAAATGCTTTTTAAATCCTTAATTTTTTAAACTTTTTTATTGACAACTTTTTTAAAGCTTTTTGTTTATTTTTTATGTTTATTTTTTGGTTTATTTTTATTTATTTATTTGAGAGTGACAGACAGAGAGAAAGAGGGAGAGAGAGAGAGAGAGAGAGAATGGGCACGCCAGGGCTTCCAGCCACTGCAAACGAACTCCAGATGCGTGTGCCCCCTTGTGCATCTGGCTAGCATGGGTCCTGGAGAATCGAGCCTTGAACCGGGGTGCTTAGGCTTCACAGGCAAGTGCTTAACCACTAAGCCATCTCTCCAGCCCTTTATTGACAACTTTTATAAATACAAATGGTACAACATGACTATAATCCTCTCCCACCAACTCTCCCTTTTCTCCCTCCCAAAACACCCCTCCAATGAATTCCTTCTTTCCAACTAGTCTGTCTTCTATTTTGATGTCATCATTCTTTTTGCCTCCTATTATGCAGGTTTTATGTAGATAGCATCAGCCACTATGATGTCTTGAATGTAGCTGCCACTTTCTGTCTGAAAAACAGTATTATATTCTTTTTGTTGTTGTTTTTTGTTTTTTTTCGAGGTAGGTTCTCACTTTCGCCCAGCTGACCTGGAATTCACTCTGTAGTGTCAGGGTGGCCTCCAATTCACGGCGATCCTCCTACCTCTGCCTTCCAAGTGCTGGGATTAAAGGCGTGTGCCACCACGCCCGGCTTAGTATTACATTCTTTTGTTGTTGTTGTTGTTGTTTTTAGTTTTTTGAGGTAGGGTCTCACTCTAGCTCAGGCTGACCTGGAATTCACTATGGAGTCTCAGGGTGGCCTCGAACTCATGGCAATCCTCCTACCTCTGCTTCCCGAGTGCTGGGATTAAAGGTGTGTGCCACCATGCCCGGCTCAGTATTACATTATTTTTTTTGTTTTGTTTTGTTTTTGTTTTTTGTTTTTTCTTTATTAGTTAGTTTTGTATTCAGCAAATACAGTCAGTTTAGTACCATTATTAGGCTCATCCGTGACTTACCCCCTCCCCTTCGCCCCTGCTTGTTGAGGTATACAGGTCATGCATTGTGGAGTTAGCCCACAGTTATGTGTAAGATAAATGTCTCTGCATATCATGACCCAACATGCGGCTCTGTCAGTATTACATTCTTTACACCACTCTTCTGCAATGGTCCATGAGCCTTGGAGGCTGTGATAGAGATGTCTCATTTAGTATTAATACTCTACTGTCACTTCTCAGCAAGTTGGTGAGTTTAGAGTCACACCATCTAAAAAGAAAAGCTTCTCCAACCAAAAGTGAGAGTAGCATTAATATATGGGCAAAAACATAAGTATTTAGAGGGCAATTTGGTGGGCATAATATATCCACTTAGATAACAGTAGTAGTTTCCCACCTAGGGCTTATAACCTTCCAAGCCATGGTCTTTTCATTAGATTTCAGTACCAGGCAAGAATTCCCACCTGTGGAGTAAGTCTCAAGTCTAGTCAGAGAGCCGTTGTTTTCCCCCATAATAGGCATGCCATGCCACCATTGCACCAGTTGGTACATTTGGCCTGGCTGGCCAGCCATGAAGCTTGCAGGGTCCACTGCTGGTTGACACTGTTGATAACATTTTTATCCCCAACAGGCTGCATAGGTCTTTCTAGCATCCTGACAGTGAGCCAGCATGGAGGAAGCTTCCAGTTTAGCTCCCGCTTGACTTCTCAGTGTCCTGCAGCCCAAGCATGTGGCGTCTTCAGCAATAGCTCTTACCATCTAGTTCTGGTGGGAAACCAAGAGCCTTGACAATAATCTGTCACCTGGAGATATTAGGGGCTGCCCTGGCCAGCAACTCTCTGGGAGGTATCCTATCCCAGCACTGAATTTTTTCTGATAAGAATGTATGGCTTCTTCCAGGCATGGTGGCAAACACCTTTAATCCCAGTACTCGGGAGGCAGAGGTAGGAGGGTTGCCATGAGTTCAAGGCTACCCTGAATCTACATAATGAATTCCAGGTCAGCCTGGGCCAGAGTGAGACCCTACCTAGAAAAAAACAAAAACATAAAATAAAATAAAATAAAGAATGTATGGCTTCTGAGTAAAATATTATCTACCTACACAAGATACTTCTGTCCAAATTATTTTCTTTATTTTATTTTTTGTTTTTTCGAAGTAGAGTCTCACTCTAGCCCAAGCTGACCTGGATCTCACTATGTAGACTCAGGCTAGTCTTGAACTCACAGCAATCCTTCTACTTCTGCCTCCCAAGTGCTGGGATTAAAGGTGTGTGCCACCATGCCCAGCTTCATAAATCTTAAATTTTAATTAACAGTTCTCCCATCCCTGCCTCTCCCCTTAGATCATTTCTCTTGCCCCAGTGTTCTGCCCCTGTACTAACATATCTGCTACACACTTCCCTTAAGCCCTCCCCTCTCTTCCCTCCCTCATAGTCCCATTCTAGCTTCCTGTATATCATTAACTTTGATAGCTAGAGCCACAGACTGTCTAGAAGTAAATGTTCTCTGCCTGTTATCATGGCCTCAAAGCAGAGCAACCTGTGTCCTGAAGACCTACTCTAAATGTTCTAATTATTAGGAACAGAGTGCTCCCAAATGTTCCTAAATAACCCTTAGCAACATACCCAGGTTCCTAAAGTAGTCATAAATCTGTATTCACAGGTGAGGGCCCTGGGCCCAGCATAGCCTTGTAGAAATTGCTCTCTGGGAATAACCTAAGAGAAACATCATCAGCTTTGAGCAATCCAAAGCTCAAATCCTAAGGCCCTTCCCTTCTTGGCAAACTGAACTCTTGGGAGTCCCAGTTTCTCCATCAGTGTAAGTTAGATCTATAAATGATATTTATTCATAAGATAGTTGGGATTGTCTCTGAAAGGGATTGTAGGAGACTAGAGAGGTCTTAAAAAAAAACACAGCTGGGCGTGGTGGTGCACACCTTTAATCCCAGCACTCGGGAGGCAGAGGTAGGAGGATCGTCATGAGTTCAAGGCCACCCTGAGACTCCATACATAGTGAATTCCAGGTCAGCCTGGGCCAGAGTGAGACCCTACCTCGAAAAAAAAAAAAAACAAGCCAGGCTTGGTGGCGCATGCTTTTAATTCCAGCACTCAGGAGGCAGAGGTGGGAGGATCTCCATGAGTTCGAGGCCACCCTGAGACTACAGAGTGAATTCCAGGTCAACCTGAGCTAGAGTGAAACCCTACCTTGAAAAACCAAAAAACAACCAAAAAAACATTTTTTTTAAATTTCATTTATTTATTTATTTATTTATTTTAGGTAGGGTCTCACTCTAGCTCAGGCTGACCTGGAATTCACCAAAAAAAAAAAAAAGGGGGGGGGCAGTTTCTTTGGGAATATGTGGTGTTTACCCCTTCCTTCATCAAAGGAGTCAAAGGAAATACTTGAACATATTTTTTGAGTTTCTGCTATGCAAGCATGTGTACAAACAACAGGACACAGTGGTTGTGAGCATGAACACTAGAACGTGACTCTTGGGCACTACTTTGTACTAACTGTAGAAGCCTACAGTTGTTCCCTTTCAAATTGGGGCCATAATAGTAACTGCTTTAAATTATTTTATCATTTTTATTTATTTATTTGAGAGCAACAGACAGAGAAAGAGGAAGAGAGAGAGAGAGGAAAGGGTGTGCCAGGGCCTCCAGCCACTGCAAATGAACTCCCGAAGCATGCGCCCCCTTGTGCATCTGGCTAACGTGGGTCCTGGGGAATGGAGCCTTGAACCGGGGTCCTTAGGCTTCACAGGCAAGCGCTTAACCGCTAAGCCATCTCTCCAGCCCATAACTGCTCTTAATGAGATTAAATGAAGTATTCTTTTTTGTTTGGTTTTGTATTTTTGGAGGTAGGGGCTCACTGTAGTCCAGGCTGACTGGGAACTCACTCTATACTTCCAGCCTGGCCTCAAACTCACAGGGATCCTCCCACCTCTGCCTCCTGAGTGCTGGGATAAAGGTGTGTACCACCATGCCAGGCTAAATGAGGTAGTCTTTACAAAGTGCTTTTATTTTGTTTTATTTTATTTTATTATTTTTCTTTGGTTTCTCAAGTAGGGTCTTACTCTAGTCCACGTTGGAAAGGGGAAGGGAAAATAGCATTTCTTTTTATGTTAGTGTCCCTATCCTCACTCTATGAGACTGTGCCTTACAGATTTTACACATATTTTATTTTCACCTTTTTTTTTTTTTTTTTTTTTGTCAAGGTAGGGTCTCACTCTATCCCAGTCTGACCTGTAATTCACTATGTAGTCTCAGGGTGGCCTCGAACTCATGGCGATCCTCCTACCTCTGCCTCCCAAGTGCTGGGATTAAAGGCGTGCACCACCACGCCCGGCTTATTTTCACCTTTTGATATCCACATGTAATTAAGGAAACTAAAGGTCAGCTAAGTTAGACAGGTGCATTGCTTAATATTGTATTGTATAATCTTGTGTAGAATTTCTGCTGTGATAACAAATGCCATCATCATACATCTCAATAATTGTGAGGCCTTGGAGGGGAGGTGCTGCTAGCTTCATGATGATATTCTGTTGTTGCTTTCCCTCTCATCAGCTATCCTAAAGTGTTCAGTGTGTGTTTCTCAAATAAGACATGTCACATATTCAATCTTGTGCCTATCAAGCATAGATACAAGAGCATTCCTTCTACTTCCCCAAAGCAAATACAAATTATATCACAGAAAAAAAACGTAATTAATGATTACATTCCCAAAGAGAGGTAAAGGAGAGGAAGAAAGGAGCAGGGAAGAGAACAGGAAGGGAAGGGAAGCTATTTTGTTAACTATAAACTTTATTTACAAGACTGATGAGCACAAGCATGTGGGACGCATCCTAAGAAACATAGAATTAGCTGCTGCCTAAGGAAAGACTAAGTTGGCAGGCAAACATGTCACAGGCTAAGTGGACCAACGTGAATAGACCAGGGATCAGTGGATACAAGAGGCATCTCAAGAAAGGAGGAAGGCAGTGTGAGAAGACTGGGACCCACTGTCGTTGCTGGTGACCTCAAGGTAAGTCTGATAAATGGGTGTCTTTTGGAACTGGGTTGTTTTATTTGTTTGTTTGTGTTTATTTGTTTTGAGACAGGGTCTAACTGTAGCCTAAATTGTCCTGAACTCACTTACATATGTATACCAGGCTGGCCTTGAACTCATGGTGATCCATCTGCCTCAGCCTCCCGAGTGCTGGGATTAAAGGCATGTACCATCAAGCCTGGCTGCCTTTGCTCTTTAAAAAAAAAAAATATTTATTTGCAAAGAGAGAGAAAGATGGGGAGAGATTAGACATGCCAGGACCTCCTATTGCTGCAAATAAACTCCAGACATATATACCATTTTGTGCATCTAGCTTAACATGGGAAATGAACCTCAGCCAATAGGCTTTGCAAGCAAAAGCCTTTAGCTGCTGAGCCATTTTTCCACCACCCGCTTGCTTGCTTGCTTACTTGCTTCCTTTCTTTCTTCCTTTCTTTCTTTTTCTGGGGTAGGGTCTCACTCTAGCCCAGGCTGTCCTGGAATTCACTATGTATTCTCAGAGTGGCCTCGAACTCATGGCAATCCTCCTACCTCTGCCTCCCAAGTGCTGGGATTAAAGGCGTACACCATCATGCCTGGTTTAGACTTTTTTTTTTTCTTAAAGCTTTTTCCATGTAGGGTATTCCTCTAGCCCAGGCTGACCTGGAATTCACCATGTAGTCTCAGAGTGGCCTCAACTCATAGTGATCCTTCTACCTTTGCCTCCCAAGTGCTGGGATTAAAGGCGGGTGCCACTATGCCTGGGTACATATTAATTGTTAATAAGGTAAACAAAGTAATAAGATTCATCAACTTATGCTCTTTCAAAGAAGTTCAATGATCTTAAAATTGATCACTGGGGGAATTGGATCAAAATGTACTGTGTACATCTATGAAAGTGTCAAAAAATTTAAAAATTAAAGCCAGAGCTGGACGTGGTGGCGCATGCCTTTAATCCCAGCACTTGGGAGGCAGAGGCAGGAGGATCTTCATGAGTTCGAGGCCACCCTGTGTTAAGATAGCGAGACCCTACCTAAAAACAAACAAACAAAAAAAAGAAAAATTAAAGCCAAGTATGGCAACACATGCCTATAATCTTAGCTTTTGGGAGACTAATGTAGAAGAATTGCTGTGAATTCTAGGACAGCATAGGCTACAGAGTGAGTTCCAGTTCAGTCTGAGCTAGAGTAAGACTTGCAGACAGCTTCAGGTTGGCTGAGATGAACTTCCAGACCAGGCACAGTTATGGAGGAAGGGATTTATTGGAGCTTACAGATCCAGGGGAAGTTCCATAATGGCAGAAGAAGCTGGCCTGCTTTCACAGGACCAAAACAGAGAGAGAAGCACAAGCCTAAAAGTCAAAAGCCACACAGCACAGCACACTTCAGGAACTCCAGCTAGCACTTTGCATATCTTTAGATTGAAATCTCAAACCCACCACCACACCGTAAGATCTGCCCCCTGACACCACCTCCAGCCAGGTGGCTGCAGATGCAAACTACAAACTAATAAAGCATATTGAATAAAGAATATATTGGGGACCATCTATTCAAACTATCACAGACACCCTGCCTTGAAAAGACCAAAAAGTAGTAATAATAACAAAAGTGATTGCTAAAGCACGTAAAACAAATCCTGTTCTTGTACTTACATTTTCCATTTAGAAAATGCCCATTTGATAAAAAGGTGATCTCCTCACACCTTCCAAGGCTCAGGGTCTAATGCGGAAGATGTGGTAGAAAGAATGTAAGAGCCAAAGGAAGGGTAGGACTCCTTACGACGTGCTCCCTCCAGACATAAAATGGCCTCGATATCCATGACCTCATAGCACCTGACACTACCTACACAAGACCATCATAAGAGGAGGAAAAGATCATGACATCAAAATAAAAGAGAGACTGACTGAGATGGGGAGGGGATATGATGGAGAATGGAATTTCAAAGGGAAAGTGTGGGGAGGGAGGGTATTACCATGGGATATTTTTATAATCATGGAAAATGTTAATAAAAATTGAGGGAAAAAAAGGTGATCTCCTTGTTGTCTGTCATAGTACACATTTCTCTCATGTTACTAAGACTTGGTGGGTTTTCATGTCTTTGGATCTTTCTACCTTGTGTGTGTCACACAGTAATATCTCCTCTTCATTTTCATTTAGAATATCTGTTTCTTACTGATTTGCAAATTATATTAAGAATACTCTAGCCGGGCGTGGTGGCGCACGCCTTTAATCCCCGCACTTGGGAGGCAGAGGTAGGAGGATTGCCATGAGTTCGAGGCCACCCTGTGACTCCATAGCGAATTCCAGGTCAGCCTGGGCTAGTGTGAGACCCCCTACCTCGAAAAACCAAAAAAAAAAAAAAAAAAAAAAAAAAGAATACTCGCAGGGAGCCCAGCATGGTGGTGCACACCTTTAATCACAGAACTCAGGAGGCAGAGATAGGAGAATCTCCATGAGTTCAAGGCCATGCTGAGACTACATAGTGAATTATAGGTCATCCTGGGCTAGAGCAAGACCCTACCTTAAAAAACCAAAATAGAAATAAATAAATAAATAAATAAAATAGAATAGAATACTGCCAGGTATGGTGGCATACACCTTTAATCCCAGCACTCAGGAAGGAAGGGCAAGAGCTGTAAATTCGAGGCTCGCCTGGGACTACAGAGTGAGTTCCAGGACAGCCTGGGCTAGAGTGGGACCCTATCTTTTTGTTGTTGTTGTTGTTGTTGTTGTTTTTCGAGGTAGGGTCTCACTCTAGCTCAGGCTGACCTGGAATTCACTCTGTAGTCTCAGGGTGGCCTCGAACTCTCGGCGATCCTCCTACCTCTGCCTCCCGAGTGCTGGGATTAAAGGCGTGCGCCACCACGCCCGGCGGGACCCTATCTTAAAAAACAAACAAAAAAACTTAGCCTTCTCTATTGCACATAGTACATATTTTCCTACTTTCTTTTGTTTATAGTACTATACTACAGTTAGACATAAAGTTGAGTTTTTTTGTTTGTTTTTGTTTTTGAGGGAGACTCTCACTCTAGCCCAGGCTGACCTGGAATTAACTATGTAGTCTCAGTGTGGCTTCGAACTCACGGTGATCCGCCAACCTCTGCCTCCCAAGTGCTGGGATTAAAGACATGAGCCACCACGCTCAACTTGACATGAATTTTTTCATTCTTATGTAAGCAAACCTACTGAACTTTTCCTTTGGTTTTCTCTTTAAAAAAAAAAAAAACTTATTTATTTTTTTATTTGAGGGTGAGAGAGTGAAAGAAAGAAGGAGAGAGAGAGAGAGAGAGAGAAAGAGAGAAAATGGGCATGCCAGGGCCTCCCGCCACTGCAATCAAATGCCAGACACATGCACCATCTTGTGCGTCTGGCTTACGTGGGATCTGGAGAGTAGGCTTCATAGGCAAGCACCTTAACCACTAAGCCATCTCTCCAGCCCAGTAAAGACTTTTTTTGTTTGGTTTTTCCAGGTAGAGTCTCACTCTAGCCCAGGCTGACCTGGAATTAAAGGTGTGCACCATCGTGCCCAGCTTCCAATAAATCCTTTTTTTTTTTTTTTCTTTGTTTTTGTTTTTGTTTTTTTGTTTTTCAAAGTATGGTTTCACTCTACCAGGCTGACCTAGGATTTATTATGTAATCTCAGGGTGGCCTTGAACTCAGGGTGATCCTCCTACCTCTGCCTCCTGAGTTCTGGGATTAAAGGCGTGTGCCACCACACCCAGCCTCGAAGCCTTTAAAAATATTTTTTTATTTATTTATTTGCAAGCAGAGAAAGGCAGACACAAAGAGAGACAGAGAGAATATGGGCATGCCAGGACCTCTAGCTGCTGCAAATGAACTCCAGATGCATGCACCACTTTGTGCATCTGGCTTTATGTGGTTAGTGGGGAATGGAACTCAGGTCATTATGTTTTACCGGCAAGTGCTAAGCCATGACTCCAACTACAACAATAAAGCCTTTTTATTTTTTTTCTTTTTTGGTTTTTCGAGGTAGGTTCTCACTCTGGCCCAGGCTGACCTGGAATTCACTATGTAGTCTCAGGGTAGCCTCCATCCCAGGGCGATCCTCCTACCTCTGCCTCCCGAGTGCTAGGATTAAAGTCGTGAGCCACCACGCCCAGCTCAATAAAGCCTTTTAACCACCTCCCCTCACCCAAAAGACAAGTTTCCTCGGATTTGCACATATAAAGGAAGTTAAGAGAGCTAGGGTATTATAGTAGCAATCCAGGTGCTAAGTGTGACAAGTTGGCACAGATGGCTGGATAAATGGGATGGAGAAGGCAGATCCAAGAAATGTTTCTATAAGAAAAACAAGAAAAGAAAATAACCACAAGAACACATCCAGGACTTGACAACCTGCTGCACTGAGAAGCAGACAAGGAAAGAGGCATTAAACATACCTCTGATGTGTGCACAAGGAGGTGAAATTTCTGTTTCAGTGACAACAGCAGAGAGATTTAGAAGGGCAAACTGGTTCTAGAAATGGGGAAACCCAAGCTTTGTATTTGAGTGCTCTGATTTCTGGGCTTCAGTGGAATATCCACAATCTATCCCTGGGTTAAGAGGAGAGGGCAGTTCTCTCATCAAATGAAGGAAACTCAACATCAAACAGGAAACCAGAGGCCATGATGCTCCTCCCCCAATGATGGATCTGAGCCAAAGCCTATGTTGGAAGGAAGAGAAAGCAGCCTTCTGCCTCCTTAAGATTTTTTTTTTTTTTTGGATGAACCAATTAATGAACACGGAGCCTAAAAAGACATAATTCTGATACATGACCCCCTCTGTGTCAGCGCTTGGGGTGCAGTCTGTGACTGAGGTTACCAGTTGTCAGATGCATTGAAATTGCATATGCACAGTGAAAAAAATGTTTGGAAGCCGGGCGTGGTGGCACACGCCTTTAATCCCAGCACTCGGGAGGCAGAGGTAGGAGGATTGCCATGAGTTCGAGGCCACCCTGAGACTCCATAGTGAATTCCAGGTCAGCCTGGGCTAGAGTGACACCCTACCTCGAAACCCCCCCCCAAAAAAAAAAAATGTTTGGTATTGTCAGTGGCAGGAGGACCTGGTTTGTGTCTTTCCAGGAAACCTCAACAAGTGGCAACCCAAGCCTTTCACAATACAGAGGATGATGTGCAGCCATCTACAGACTGAGGGCTCACTAATACTTCAAAATCCGGAAACGTTGAGATGTGGTCTCTTAAATATGATAATCATCAGATCCACATCTTAGATGCTGATGGTGAATATAACACTTGAAAGTAAAAATGCCCTTCTCCATCAAGTGGGTGAAATCTGACCCATTAGGGCCAGCCCAGCAGATAAAGGTATGCTGGCAGACTTCAGAGAATCGGGGCTAAGTGTGTGTTGCAGTGTGGAGGATGCCCAGAGAACAGGAATACATCAGCCAGGAGTCCCCAATGAATGGCTGGGCACTGCTCTGTTGCCTTTACAACATGGGCTAGCGCAACATAATCTGATGGGTATATGGCAGAAAGAACACCCACAGCTGTAGTGTGTGACCTTGACTTCTGCCCTAGCACTGCTTAGCCAGCTGTTGAGATGACTGTAATGTGAAGTTCTAGGACATCTAGAACGTCACCAAGCCCGTGAAGTTCCTAGGAGAGCACTTCCCACTGGGTAAGGAGGGGTCATTAGAACTGCTGTCACTACTGGCTTTTCCTATCAGCAGCAGGGACAGCATTCATTTTGTTCAACATGGTAGCCGTCTCCTTGGATCCTTTAACCACATGGTGGACCATGATGACCTTAGGTACCAAGAGGAACACCACAGGATAATAAAACTCAGAAAGAATGAAGAGTCCCTGCAGAACTATGTCATTATACCTACAAGGAACACAGTGACAGCAGTTTATGCTGTGCACCCAGCCTCTGCTGACCCATGACTGTTTCCTTCCCTGAGTTAAGATGGGGCTGGATATCAGCAGGGTGCCTAGGGTTCTGAATTACCACACACGGCTTTAGCGCTGTGTGGCACTTTATTGCCATTGTGGTATTCCCAACTGATTCACTTGACAGATTCTAGAAAAAAATTTTTTTCCTTTTTGGTATTTTGAGGTAGGGTCTCACTGTAGCCCAGGCTGACCTGGAATTTACTATGTAGTCTCAGGGTGGCCTTGAACTCACAGTGATCCTCCTACCTCTGCCTCCTGAGTGCTGGGATTAAAGGTGTGTGCCACCATGCCTAACAGATTCTTGAAAATCTACTGGAGGCCATTTCTTTTCTCTGTGGAAAGACTAGTATTGCCTTCCCACGCGAGCTCTTATGAAAGATGATGAGGAACGTCTGCCAACAGCACACTTGGTGTCAGGGTTGGCAGCCATGCCCAGCTCAGCCCACTCAGGTGTGTGAATCAGTACCCGCCCAGTGGATGCTCGAGTTTGTTTTCTGTCCCAAGGGAGTTGGGAGTTTCACTTGTCACCAAATAGCTCTATTTCCATTACATTAATTCACAGTTCTCTTGAGATTAGAAAATGAAATACATTGAGGATGCAAAAAAGAAAAAAACGAGAAGAACAAGGATAAAGTTAGCAAAAGAGGAGCTTTTATGTCTGTGACTTTGCTTAGCTTCAGGAAGCATCCATAGCTCAAAGGGAGCAGCAATCAGAAGGCCACACATTAATTAAAGAAGAGGGGGCAGGCCTTGAGTCATTCTTAGGCTCTGAGATACCACAGAGCTGCTGGAAGAGCCCTGTCCAGAGTTATTTGCATCAAGGTGAACATGAAAACAGTATCTTCTGAACATAAAGTGCTGAGAAAAAAGATTTTCTTAGGGTAGAAAGAGGCTTAGTGGTAAAGGTCCTTACCTACAAAGCCTAAGGACCCAGGTTTCAATTCCCCAGTACCCACGTAAAGCCAGATGCACAAGGAGGCGCATGCATCTAGAGTTCGTTTGCAGTGGCTAGACCCTGGCATGCCTGTTCTCTCTCTCTCTAATAAATAACTAAATAACTAAATACATAATTTTTAAAAATTTTTTATTTTTTGGTTTTTTTCAAGGTAAGGTCTTACTCTAGCTCAGGCTGACCTGGAATTCACTATGTATTTCATTAATTTCTGCCCTAATCTTTATTATTTCTTCCTGTCTACTGATTTCTGGTTTGTCTTATTCTTCTTTTTCCAAGGCTTTAGGTGAAGCATTAAGTTGTTTACTTGCAACCTTTCTAATTTCTTAATATAGGCACTTAAAGCTATACATTTCCCTCTTAGAACTGCCTTCATTGTGTCCCAAAAGTTTTGGTACGTTGTGTTCTCATTTTCATTTGACTCCATGAATTTTTTGATTTCCTCATTGACCCATTCATCATTTAGTAGTGTATTGTTTAGTTTCCATGATTTTGTGCATGCTCTATAGCTTTTCTAGCTATTGATTTGTAGTTTGATCCCATTGTGATCAGATAGAGTGCAAGGAATTACTTCAGTTTTCCTATATTTGTTAAGATTTGTTTTGTGTCCTAATATATGGCCTATTTTAGAGAATGTACCATGTGCTGCTGAAAAGAATGTGTATTCTGTAGCATTTAAATGAAATGTCCTCTACATATCTGTTAGGTCCATTTGATCTATGACCTCATTTAATCTAGATGCACCTCTGTTTATTTTTTTGCCAGGGTAACCTGTCAATTGAAAAAAGAGTGGGGGCCGGGCGTGGTGGCGCACGCCTTTAATCCCAGCACTCGGGAGGCAGAGGTAGGAGGATCGCCGTGAGTTCGAGGCCACCCTGAGACTCCATAGTGAATTCCAGGTCAGCCTGGGCTAGAGTGAGACCCTACCTCAAAAAACCAAAAAAAAAAAATAAAATAAAAATAAAAAAAATAAGAAAAAAGAGTGGGGTATTGAAGTCACCCACTATGACTGTGTTTGGTGTTATCTGTGACCTTAGTTCTAATAGCGTTTGTTTGATAAAGTTGGGAGCCCCCATGTTAGGTGCATATATGTTTAAGATTGTAATGTCCTCCTGTTGGAGTGTGCCTTTAAACAATATAAAGTGACCTTCCTTATCTCTGTTAACTAATGTTGGACTGAAGTCTACCTTGTCAGATATTAGGATAGCAATCCCTGCTTGTTTTCTAGGCCCATTTGCTTGAAACACTGTTTTCCAATCTTTCACCCTAAGATAGTGTCCATCCTTTGTAGAAAGGTGAGTTTCTTGGAGGCAAAAATTGAAGGATCCTGCTTTTTAACCTAGTCTGCAAACCTGTCTTTTGGTTGGGGCATTGAGGCCATTGATATTAAGAGATATTATTGAAAGATGTGTATTTGTTTTTGCCATTTTTTTATTTTTGTAGTTCTTCCAGTCTTACTTTTGCTCTCTTGTGTTAACTGGTATTTGAGTATTGTTTGTTTTTTCCAAGCTCCTTATATGTGTGCTTTTCTTCCTCTTCAGCATGGAGGATCCTTTCAAGTATTTTCTGTAGAGCTGGTTTTGTCTTCAAATATTCCTTTAGCCTGCTTTTGTTGTGGAACGTCCTTATTTCTACATCTATTTGAATAGATAGCTTTGCAGGATAAAGGAAGCTTGGTTGATAGTTGTTATCTTTCAGAACTTGGAATACATCATTCCAAGCCCTTCTGGCTTTGAAAATGTGTGTTGAGTAATCTGCTGTGATCCTAATGAGCTTGCCTTTGTATGGAACTTGATTTTTCTGTCTAACTGCTTTCAATATATTTTCTTTGAGCTGGGAGTGGTGGTGCATGCCTTTAATCCCAGCACTCAGGAGGCAGAGGTAGGAGGATTTCCATGAGTTTGAGGCCACCCTGAGCTAGCCTGAGCTACAGCGAGCCCCTACCTTGAAAAACATATATATATATATATATATATATATATATATATTTCATTTGGTTTGTATGTTTGGTAGCTTAATTATAATATGGCAAGGAGAAGTTCTTTCCAGGTTTTGTCTGTTTTGTGTTCTAAAGGCTTCCTATATCTACATTGGCATGTCATTCCCATTTGGGGAAAGTTCTCTTCTGTGATTTTCTTGAAAACACCTACTATACCTTTGGAGTGAAATTCTTCTCCTTCTACTATACCCTGAATTCTTATGTTTGATCTTTTCAGAGTGTCCCAAATATCTTGAAATTCCCATTCATACTTTCCTATTAGTTTGTCTTTCTCTTTGTTGGACTATATTAGATCTGCCACCTGGTCTTCTAGTTTAGATATTCTGTCCTCTCCTTCATCCATTCTACTGGTGAGATTTTTTTTTTTTTTTTTCATCAACTGTGTTCTTCATTGCTAATAATTCTGACTGGTTTTTCTTTACTATTTCTATTTCCTTATTTAGGTCTTGTATTGACCTCCTTATTTCATTAAATTGGTTTCCTGTGTCTTCTTTGATTCCTTTGATTTCCTTGAACATATTTATAGTCATTCTTTTGAAATATTTCTTAGGCATTTCCTCTAAATCAATCTCACTGGAGGTCATTTCTGATTAAAGTTTTTTTGTAGATTTATATTGTCTTGATTTTTTTGTTTCTTGTGTTATAATGTACATGTTTTTGCATCCTAGATTAATTTAATGCTTGGATTTTCTAATTATCTGCAGTATTATTAGATGCATCAATCAATCTGATGTTATATATCTTCAGGGTAGGAGCTTAAGGTGCTAGGTGTGGCTCTTAAGACTCTCAAAGTAACTACAAAAAAGTGACCCTAGGTGTTGGGTTTGCCTGCTATGAGAGAATTCAAGTAGGTTGAGTGGAACAAAATATAGCCAAATTCTAAAATTTAACTGAACAATGTACACATTCAATGAAAAACAGCACAGGGTATTTATGCAAGAGTAGGTATTATGACAACCAGATCCTCTAACAAAGTTACAGTCCTTTAGGATGTGTGTTGCCCCACACCCTAAATAATGTCAACTAGGAGGCTAATGTTTCTGGTCTGTTGAGGGTTCCAAGTCAGCTTGTGACCAAGTGAGACCCTTCCCTAACAAATGATAGAAGAGGAAACAAAGGCACTATAAATGAGGAAGCAACAAATAACAAGCCCAAAACATAGCTTATTTAAGAATGGCAAGTCAGGCTGGGTGTGGTGGTGCACACCTTTAATCCTAGCACTTGGGAGGCAGAGGTAAGAGGATTGCCATGAGTTCGAGGCCACCCTGAGACTACATGGTGAATTCCAGGTCACCCAGGGCTAGAGCAAGACCCTACCTTGAAAATCTCCCCCTCCCCCAAGAAAGAATGGCAAGTCAGACCATCCACCAGATTTAACATATAATTTATCCTGACATGGAATGTGCAATTAGCATTTCTGACTCAAGCCTATATGCCAGGCTTATTTGGTGGGTACTGACCTGGTGTAATCCCAGTTACCTTTTGGGATGGTTATGGTCTCAGTTATACTGAGCACCTGCTAGGGTCCCTCTTTGCTTCACTGTGGGCTCAGGTAGGCTGGCTGGGTCACTGGGTCACTACTCTGATCGTCTGTGCTGGGTGCTGGGTAGGTGAGCTCCCTTCCCCAGGTCTCTGGTGCTTGCTGGCGCTTGCACTGGTGGTGGGGGAGGGGAGGCTGTGGACGGTGGCTGAAGTTCTCCTGCTGGTCCTCAGAATCCTCTTCCTCATGAGCTGCTTGGTCATTGGTCCCTGCAGTCCTTCCTTCACATTTCTTGAATTTGCAATGAGCTCCAGTGTGAGTGGAGAATCTCCTCACCTGGCTTTTCCTGTGGCTCAGGACAAGCCTTACGGCTGTGGTCACACCACTGCTAGAGCCACTTCTGCATACTTCTGTGCACTCTAGATGTTCTGAATCTCTCCTACTTCTCTGCTGCACTTGATAATTTCTTATACACCTCACTTTTTAGTAGAAGAGTGTATTTTGCTGGGTTTGGTGTGTGTGTGTGTGTGTGTGTGTGTGTGTGTGTGTTTCTCCTAAGCTGCTTTGGCGTGGTTCCTATGCTGCCATCTTAACCAGAAGTCCCTGGAATTCACTATGTAGTGTCTGGGTGGCCTCGAACTCACAGTGAGCCTCCTACCTCTGCCCCCAAGTGCAGGGATTCAAGGTGTGTGCCACCATGTCCAGCTCCATCCCACTTTTTCTCCAAGTTCAAGAGTCCCTTGTTAGACCTTAGTAGAAGGATTCCTTCTGTGAGAAGAGGGTGCAGGTTTTTTAGGATTAGGTGGGAGATAATGAAAAATTCCTTGCTTGGCTGACCTTGGAAAACTGACCCAGAACTTTCTCATGTCAGAGTCTCCTTTATGTCCCTCTTCTCTTTACCTGGATATGTAGCACCCTGGCCCTTGACATGTTCAGCTATAAGGTCATGAGATCTTCACAGTCCATCTGATGGGAACCCTGGGTCTTCCTCACCACAGAGCATCAGAGCTCTTTTTTCTTTTCTGGAGGTAGTCTCACTCTAGCCCAAGCTGACCTAGAACTCACTCTGTAGTCCCAGGCTGGCCTTGCACTCACGGTGATCCTCTTACCCCAGGCTCCTGAGTGCTAGGATTAAAGGCCCCACCTCCCCTCCACAATGCCTGGCTAAAGCTCTTTTTGTAAAACTTTTATCTATTTTTATTCATTTATTAGAGACACAGAGAGAGAGAGAGGCAGAGAGAGAGAGAGAATGGGCCGCTAGCTACTGCAATCAAACCCCAGACACATGCGTCACCTTGTGTATCTGGCTTACATGTGTCCTGGGGAATTGAACCTTGGTCCTTTGGCTTTGCAGGATAATGCCTTAACTGCTGAGCCATCCCTCCAGCCCTAAAGCTCTTTTTTTTTTTTTTTTTAAATGCCATGACTGTTACAGGGTGTTGTATGAGGTTTTCCTCTGGGCATAACATGATGTCATCTTAAAGTAAAAAGTGCTTTGGCCCCCGGTAGCTATGACAACTTTGGAACAGAACAATACTGTGATACCAGGTCTGTGGTAATGATAGTGTAATATTGGCAACTCCCTGGTAGATAGAGGAGGTGAAAGCCACAAGACTCTCACTTGGGTCCAGTGATTATTCCAGCCTGCCCCCCACTCCCGAGTTGCAAGCGCTCTTGGGAGAAGCTAGATTATATAGGAGGTAGAAGTGGAATTCCATGATGCCACTTCCATGAGGTCACCAGCCAGCATGGGGGAGGGGGGACTTCGAGGTGATACAGCTACCTTTGAGTCACCCATCAAAACTGTCATCTGCAGCCTGTCTGGGGTGAATAGATGTGTGTTGGCATCTTCCAGGGAAAAGGCTTCATGCAACACAGGCCCAGAGACAAAAGGACCCACTGGTATATTTTTTTGTTTTGTTTTGAGGTCAGGTCTTGCTTTACGCCAGGCTGACCTGGAATTCACTATGTAGTCTCAGGGTGGCCTCAAACTCATGGCGATCCTCCTACCTCTGCCTCCCAAGTGCTGGCATTAAAGGTGTGTGCCACCACACCCAGCCCCACTGGTGTTTTTAAGAGCATGTCAACAATTTATAAAGAGTTGTAATACACATTATATCTCTTGTTACTCAAATTATTTTCAGATGGGTAACCCAAATTTCAAAACTGACAGGTGACCAGTTCAAGAGAACTCACAGAGATCTTGGCCTGCCTGGCCTGACAAGTAGGGGGCTTAAAGGCATGTGCCACCAAGCCCAGCCAAATCTGTCTCTTTTATTGATTGATGCTTAGCCAAATATTAAAAGCAGCACAATAGTAACTGAGTTTACTATTATCAGTTGTATTCTCATCACAGTTCTGTCAGACCGAATAAGGTTCATTAGCTGAGATTTCATTCCTGGCTCCTCTCCCAATGGGCCAATTGGCTAGACTTCTCCTCTGCCATTGTTCTTGAGGAAGCCCTCTTCTTGCAACACAGCGCTGGCACAGGGCAGCCTGCAGCAGGGAATGAGGGTGAAGGCCTTGGGGGCCTGAATGTGCTCCACACGTGACTGATAGGCTGGGGAGATAGCTCAGTGGTTCAGGTTCAAGGCGTTAGCTTGCAAAAGGCCAGCTGACTTCTTTCAGGGCACCACACTAGAAGAGATTTTTTTTTTTCAGGGTAGGGTTTCACTCTAGCCCAGGATGACCTGGAATTCACTATGTAGTCTCAGGGTGGCCTCGAACTGATGGCGATTCTCCTACCTCTGCCTCCCAAATGTTGGGATTAAAGGAGTGCATCACCATGCCTGGCTTTTTTTTTTTTTTTTTTTTTTTTTCCTCTTCTTTAACTGTGAACTCTGTAGGGTGATGTCTGAAGCAAGGCTCAAGGTTTTTACACATCTCAACTTTTAGTGAGGAGGGCTCTGTATTGATTTTTCTGGCGCCTTTGGACGAGGAAGTAGCAATGAAGATAAAGATGGGGCAGGAATGGAGCCTGGTGCAGTTCCTGTCCGGGGCAGATTCAAAACAAAACCTAGCATGCTCACACCCTCTACTTACTGGATTAACAAATAGTTACTGAGGACCTCCAGTGGCTACACCATGCCCTTCTAATACAAGAAGGTAAAGAGACAAGAAGTCATCTGTTTCCATGTTCTAGACTCGAGTCAGGCCTGCAAGGTATAGAGTTAGGAGTAGTGGCTCACTATATATACCATCTCTCCAGCCCTAATTTCATTTATTTATTTAAAAGAGAGAGAGAGAATGGATATGCCAGACCTGCAGCCACTACAAATGGAACTCCAGATGCATGTGCCACCTTGTGTATCTGGTTTATGTGGGTCCTGTGGAATATGAACCTGGTCCTTTGGCTTTGCAGGCAAGCGCCTTAACCACTAAGCCAACTCTCCATCCTTTGAGGTTTTTAACATCATTTTTTTTGTTTTTGGTTTTTGAGGTAGGGTTTCACTCTGGCCCAGGCTGACCTGAAATTCACTATGTAGTCTCAGGATGGCCTCAAACTCACGGTGATCCTCCTACCTCTGTCTCCCGAGTGCTGGGATTAAAGGCATGTGCCACCATGCCCAGTGGTTAAAAATTTGCTTTCTTTGTGTTTTTTTTTTTTTTTTCCCCAAGGTAGGGTCTCATTCTAGCCCAGGCTGGAACCACCATTCCTGGCTATTTTGAGCTTTCAACATTTGTCTGGTGCTATACTAAGTATCTTTACCCTTGTCATTTACAATTTGTTTCTTTGTCTATGAAATAGAGGCAATAACGGTAGCTGCCTCGTGGGGCTATAATAAATGAGACAGTGGTAATCACAACCCTGATTTGTTGAGAGCAAACCTATGCCAGGCACCCAGGTAACGATTTCACTGAATAGGTATAAAAACCATGAGGTATGAGCCGGGCATGGTGGCACATGCCTTTAATCCCAGCATTCGGGAGGTAGAGGTAGGAGGATCACCGTGAGTTCGAGGCCACCCTGAGACTACATAGTGAATTCCAGATCAACCTGGGCTACGGTGAGACCCTACCTCAGAAAAAAATAAGGTGCTGCATCTCTCTATTTCTCTCTCCCCCTCCCTTTCCCTTCCCTTCTCTCACTCTGCTTGCAAGTAAATAAAAATATTTTTCTAAATTTTTCACTTATTTTCAGACAGAGAGAGATAGAAGAGAGAGAGAATAGGCACTCCAGGGCATACAGCCCCTGAAAATGAACTCCAGATGCATGCACCACTTTGCATCTGGCTTTACATGGGTACTAGGGAATCAAGTCCTGGTCATTATGCTTTACAGGCAATAACATTAACCACTAAGCCTTTTCTCCAGCCCCAAAGAAAAACATGCATGGTATAGAAAGGGACGGAGAGGGGATAGAATTGTATATATATAAGGAGAAGAACAGATTAATGGGAGTGAAAAGGTATAAGTGAGGTCAGGGGAAGAGACTGAGTAAAGGAAAGGTAGAGGGAGGGCTAATCAAAATCTAAGAGGATATATAAATAAGTCATATGGAAATCTACTTTTGTGGACAGTGGAACACACAGGAGCCATAGCTAGTTACTAGAAAATTTTCAGTGCCAGAGATGGGATACCTTCTAGTGAGTTGTTGACCAGGGAGGTCCCTGATGCCCCCATAACGTTACAGGCCATTGCCGAGGCCCTTGGTTTTCCACCAGGAATAGATGGTAAGACCCTATTGCTGAAGACTCGACATACTTGGGCTGCAAGGGCACTGAGAAACCCTGCTGGAGCTGAGCTGAAAACTTCCTCCATGTAGATAAGCTGGCAGAAAGCTGGAA
The DNA here is from genome assembly GCA_036346955.1 of Dipus sagitta. NCBI lineage: Eukaryota > Metazoa > Chordata > Mammalia > Rodentia > Dipodidae > Dipus > Dipus sagitta. Next base: position 168,345,079 of record CM070772.1, on the reverse strand, counting down.
AAAGCCATGCTGCATTTAGTTCAATGGGAGTGAGAGAAATCACCAGTGAAGATACTCAACAGTGGACACTGTAAGCCTTATATTTGGCCAGACAGGCCAAATGAGCCAACGGGTGCAATAGTAGCACATCTGATATGGGGGAAATTAACCACCCTCTAATTTGACTGGAGGCCCACTCCATGGGAGAGAATACATCCCTGATACTGAAAACCTACAACAGGGGTAGTCATGAGCCCTAGAGGTGTAATGTCTGCTGCTGTCTGGCTAACTGTATATACTATGCTCACCAAACTGCCGAGTAAGAGCTTCTCTTAATGTTCATACCCATATATTAATGCTACTCTCAGTTTTGGTTAGAGGACCTCCTCTTTTCAGATGGCAGTGACCTTGGGATGACTCAGAAGGCACCATGGTGCTGAGAAGATATGAGAGAGGAGTGCTCAACACTGCGATATCTCTATCACACATTCCAAGGCTCAGGGTCCATTGCGGAAGAGGTGGCAGAAAGAATATAAGGGCCAAAGGAAGGGTAGGACTTCTTACAACATGCTCCTCCAGACACAAAATGGCCTGGATATCCATGACCTCACAGTGCCTGACACTACCTACACAGGACCATCATAATAGGAGGAAAAGATCATGATATCAAAACAAAAGAGAGACTCATTGAGAGGAGGAGGGGATATGATAGAGAGTGGGGTTTCAAAGGGGAAAGTGGGGGGAGGGGGGAGTTACCATGCTATCAGTATTGTTTATAATCATGGAAGTTGTCAATAAAAATATAAAAATAAATAAATAAAAGAAGCCGGGCGTGGTGGCGCACGTCTTTAATCCCAGCACTCGGGAGGCAGAGGTAGGAGGATCGCTGTGAGTTCGAGGCCACCCTGAGACTCCATAGCGAATTCCAGGTCAGCCTGGGCTACAGCAAAACACTACCACGAAAACCCCCCCCCCCAAAAAAAGAAAAATATGCATGGTGGCACATGCCTTTAATCCCAGCACTTGGGAGGCAGAGGTAGGAGGATTGCTGTGAGTTCAAGGCCACCCTGAGACTAAATAGTGAATTTCTGGTCATCCTGGACTAGAGTGAAACCCTACCTGGAAAAACCAAAAAAAAAAAAAAAAAAAAAAAAGGAGGTGCTTGTTTTCAAAGCCTAATGATACACACACACACAAACACAGAATGGGCATACCAGGGCCTCCAGCCACTGCAAACGAACTCCAGATGCATGTGCCCCATTGTGCATGTGGCTCATGTGGGTCCTGGGGAATCTAACCGAGGTCCTTTGGCTTTGCAAGCAAATGCCTTAACCGCTAAGCCATCTCTCCAGTCCCCTTTTTTTTTTATTTTTAAATTATTTTTTTATCGACAACTTCCATAATTATAGATGATAACTCATGGTAATTCCCTCCCTCCCCCAACTTTCCCCTTTGCAACTCCACTCTCCATCATACCTCTTTCCCCTCTCAATCAGTCTCTCTCTCTTTTTTTTTTTAAGGTTTTTTTTTTTTTTTTTTTTTTTTTTTTTTTTTAGGTAGGGTCTCACTCTAGTCTAGGCTGACCTGGAATTCACTACATAGTATGAGGATGGCCTTGAACTCACAGCAATCCTACCTCTGCCACAGGAGTGCTGAGATTAAAGGCATGCGCCACCATCTTTTATTTTAATGTCATCATCTTTTCCTCCTATTATGATGTTATTGTGTAGGTAGTGTCAGGTACTGTGAGGTCATGGATATCCCGGCCATTTTGTGTCTGGAGGAGCACACTGTAAGGAGTCCTACCCTTTCTCTGTCACTTCTCAGCACCATGGTGCTTTTTGAGTCATCCTGATATCACCGCCATCTGAAAAGAGAAGCTTCTCTAACCAAAAGTGAGAGTAGCATTAATATTTGGGTATGAACATTAAGAGAAGTGCTTACTGGGAAGTTTGGTGAGCATAATATATACATTTAGCCAGAAACCAACAGACACTACACCCCTACGGCTTATGACTATCCCTGTTGTAGGTTTTCAGTATCAGGGATGTATTCCCTTTCATGGAGCAGGCCTCTAGTCAAATTAGAGGGCGGTTGGTTTCCTCCATAACAGACGTACCACTATTGTACCCGTTGGCTCATTTGGCCTGGCTGGCCAAACTTGAGGCTTGCAAGGTCCATTGTTGAGTATCTTCACTGGTGATTTCTCTCTCTCCTATTGAAATGGATGCAGCATAGCTTTTTCCAGCTTTCTGTCAGCTGGTCTTCATGGAAATTTTTAGCTCAGCTCCAGCAGGGTTTCTCAGTGCCCTTGCAGCCCAAGTATGTGGAGTCTTCAGCAACAGGGTCTTATCATCCATTCCTGGTGGGAAACCAAGAGCCTCAGCAATGGCCTGTAATGTTTAGGGGACATCAGAGACCTCCCTGGTCAACAACTCACTGGAAGGTATCCCAGGTTTTGATTAGCCCTTCCTCTACTTTTTCTTTACTCATTCTCTTCCCCTGACCTCACTTAGGCCTTTACACCCCTATTAATCTTTTCTTCTACTTACATATCTACAATACCATCCTCTTAAGTGCCTCCTCCCTCCCTTTCTATTCCCTTTATGTCCCCTTTCTACCTTACTGGGCTCTGCTACTGAGTTTTATTCCTATTCACATAGAAATCCAGTCATTTATAGCTAGCATCCACGTATGAGAGAGAACATGTGATCTTTGGCTTTCTGGGCCTGGGTTACCTCACTAAGTACAATCCTTTCCAGATCCATCCATTTTCTCTCTTTTTTTTTTCCTTTGTTTATTTGAGAGAGAGGGAGAGAGAGAATTGGCAATCCAGGGCATCAGCCACTGCAATCAAACTCCAGACACTTGCGCCACCTAGTGAGCACGTGTGACCTTGTACTTGCCTCACCTTTGTACATTTGGCTTATGTGGGATTTGGAGAGTCAAACACGGGTGCCTTGGTTTCGCAGGCAAGTGCCTTCACTGCTAAGTCATCTCTCCAGCCCTTTCTCTCTCTCTCTCTCTCTCTCTGTCTTTCCCTGCTTGCAAATAAATAAAAAATATGTTTTAAAGTCATGAGATGGAGACTGATTTCATAGCCTAACTCACTGAAGAACACGGTTCTGAAAGAAATGGCCCCAGCCCTGAGGAAAATAAGTGACAGAGTTTGAACTTTGACATCTGCTGGTCAGGGGTTAAGCCTATGTATTCAACTACTGGTCCATGATGTCTTCATAATGAAACTATAAAAATAATCTAATGTATAGATAGATGATGGCTACTTTTTGTTTTTTATTTGAAGTCCATTCTGAAATACAATAAGTAAACAGTTTTAACAATTAAAATTTGAATTTTTTTTCCTACTAAGCAACAGTGGGCATTTGACCTAACAGAAAACTGGACTATCCTTTAGAGAATTAGAATTTCAATAGTTTTACTGCATATCCCCTGTTGGTTTTCATTTTTGTTTTGTTTTGATTTTTCTGTTTAAAAATAGGCTTTAATGTCCTTTGGGAACAATCTTGAGAAAGAAAAAAAAAATTCATGAAGACAACACTTGGCTGGAACTGAAGGTGAGAGAGAGGGAGAGTGGGGAGAGCATTGATAGTTATTGAACCCCTTTATTTTCCAGTCAGTGTGTACAAGACTTGCTGGGACCTGCTGTGTTCCTGGAACCGTGTTGCTCCTACTGCTGATCTGTTAGGTCTTCACCATGGTATTACAAAGTGAGGACACAGAGCCTTAAAAAAGTTAAGTAGCCATGTGTGGTGGCACACACCTTTAATTCCAACATTCTAGAAGCTGAAGTAGAAGGATTGTTATGAATTCAAAGCCAGCCTGAGACTACATAGTGAGTGAATTCTAGGTCAGCCTGGGCTAGAGCAAAACCCTACCTCAAAAAGCTAACAAACACCCAGAGTCGTGGTGCACGCCTTTAATCCCAGCACTCAGGGGGCAGAGGTAGGAGGATCACTATGAGTTCGAGGCCACCCTGAGAATACATAGTGAATTCCAGGTCAGCCTGAGCTACAGTGAGACCCTACCTCAAAAAAAAAAAAAAAAAAAAATTCCTCAAATTCACATGACCGATTATTAACAGCCTAATTTCAAACTCAGGCCTGTCTACCTTCTGCTACACTGTTTACATTCTGTCTGCCGGGGTGATGCTAGCCAAGGAATTGCCTGAGATGCTGAGCTGACAAATCCAAGTTAGAGTCACAGCTGGTACACTTAACCCTTCCCCTTGTTCTCACATTGGCTGATTCATGTTTTCTGAGAGGCTGAGAAATAAAGAAAGCCCCCCCAAAATAATGTCTTTCTTACAGAATTAAGAAAAGAGCCAGATGTGGTGGTGCACATCTAGAATTCTAGCACTTGGAAGGCTGAGGGCAGGCGTTTGAGACCAGCCTGGGCTGTATAGTGAGTTTCAGGCTATGTGAGACCCTGTCTCAAACAAACAACAAACAAACAAACAAACATGCCTCTAGAAGTTGATGATTACCAGCTGTTTATAGATCTTCACTGCTAGGCCTGCCAGCTTTTTCAGTTATAACTCAAAAAGTGTAACCTTTCCTTTCTCTCTTTCCATCTCTTCTTGAGATACCAGCAGAAATACATCCTAAGCATGCTTGCCCGGACACCCTGGGCTTCCTCGCTGTTTTTTTCAATAAAATCTCCTTTGCATGACTTTAAACAAAAGTTGCTGGCTATTCTGGGGCACTCTAAATATCATGGCTTTCCAGAGGCTGGAGGCTTCACAGCCAGTGTAGTGTTTGCACGTCTTAAGAGACAGGTGACAGGAACTGCTGGGAACACATGCTTATCTAAATTCTGATGAGAATCCTACAGGAGCATTAAGGCTGGGGGTTGGGGTGAACAACCTCTGCTCTGAACAGTCTGGCACTAGAAAGAAAGGTGTCTAGTAAAATGTCTGGCAAGGTAAGTCCCATACTTGTTCCTGTTAGCTCTGTGGTGAGGCAGGTGTTTGTAGAATATTTTGAGTTGTTCTCTTGTATATTGGAAGGCTAAACAACATCAAAGGGAAAGCTTGCTCCTGAATTCTGTGGTGGTACAGTTTACCACCATCCTCATCCTGAGTTTTGCTCCTTAAATTAGTGCTGGGATTGAAGGTGTGCGCCTCCACGCCCAGAAGATTCTTGAAAATCTACTGGAGGTAAAACCAGATACACAAAGTGGTATATGTGTCTGGAAGTCATCTGCAGTAGCAGGAGGCCCTGGTGCACCCATACTCTCTGTCTGCCTCTTCCTCTGTGTCTCCCCTAAACATACCATATATATATATATATATATATATATATATATATATATATATATATATATAATTTTTAGAGGGCTGGGGAGACGGCTCAGTGGCTACGGCACCTGCTTACAAAGCCTGATGACCCAAGTTTAATTTTCCAGTACCCACATAATGCCGGATGTATAAATTGGCGCATGCATCTGGAGTTTATTTGCAGTAGCAAGATGCCCTGGAGTGCCCATACTCTTTCCTCTCTGTCTCTCTTTCTCTCTCTCCCTCCTTGCAAATAAATGAATATATTTTAAAGATGTTTATTTATTTATTTATTAGAGACAGACATAGAGAGAGAATGAGGCCCACTAGGGTCTCTAACCACTCTAAACGGACTCCAGACACATGTGCCACCTTGTACATCTGGCTTACGTGTGACCTGGAGAATCAAACCTGGGTCCTTAGAATTCACAGGCATGTGCCTTAACTGCTGAGCCATCTCTCCAGCCCCATGAATGTATTTTTAAAAAATATTTTTAGAGCGAGGCTTGGTGGTACATGCCTTTAGTCATAGCACTCAGGAGCAGAGATAGGATCATTGTTAGTTCAAGGCATGTCTGGGACTACAGAGTGAGTTCCAGGTCAGCCTGGAACAGAGTGAGACCCTACTTCAAGGGGAAAAAAAGGGAGAAATATTATAATTCATCTTAATATAGAAAAACCTAATTAGAAATGTAACATATACAAAATAAGTATTAGATTTCTCAGAAGGATTATTAATATCAGAACTCAGAGTTTGACCTCTGTGAGGGCAAAATTAATGCTCTTTACATGAGTCTAATCTATCTCAGCTAAAAAAAAAAACATTTAGGGCCGGGCGTGGTGGCACACACCTTTAATCCCAGCACTTGGGAGGCAGAGGTAGGAGGATCGCCATGAGTTTAAGGACACCCTGAGAATACAGAGTGAATTCCAAGTCAGTCTGGGTTAAAGTGAGACCCTACCTCGAAAAACCACGCACACAAAACAAACATTTAGGGAGAAAATAAAAACCATCTTGCATCATGCAAGGAAGCAAATTGCCCCCAGCACTTGCAATGCACCAGGGATCACATTCCCTGTACTATCATGCATCATCAATTGAGTTTAACTGAGTGTTCTCAGGAGAACCCATTATGACTCATAGCTGTCTCCATGCTGAACTGACCAGTTGCCCTATTTACAGAAAAATCAAACAAACAAAACCTGTACTCTCTTATTTTTCTTGCTATTATTCTGCAACTCATTTGGGAAAACATGTCAAATTGCACTAAGACATTTAACACTGTAAACATAGTCATATTCAACTGTAATCCAAAAATACCTTACCTAAACCGGGTGTGGTGGCACACACCTTTAATCCCAGCACTCGGGAGGCAGAGGTAGGAGGATCGCTGTGAGTTTGAGGCCACCCTGAGACTACATAGTGAATTCCAGGTCAGCCTGGGCTAGTGTGAAACCCTACCTCGAAAAACCAAAAAATAACAAAACAAAATAACTCACCAAAAGATAACATCGTCATTAACTATACTGACTGTTAAAGAGTATGGGGATTATGAACACATCCTTAAATGACTTTGAAAGACTAGTGAATTATTGGAAGATGACAACCTGATGGTTTGGAACTGATGCTGCAGTAGTGTGTGTAGTCTGAATCACTGCCTATCCTGAAAAAATCCTATGTTTATATTTTATTCTTTATGCTCATCAACTTGATAGCTTCCCTCTACATCTGCTATTTTTTTATTCTCAGCATTTTCAGTGGATAAGTGCCTTCATTATTGTAACCAGTGAGTGTTTGTTAAGCCTAGTAAGGTAATTGATGGCCTAGCTGCTTAGTATTTTGTTCCCAAAGTTAATTATACACGTGATATTCCAAGTCCCTAAAGAAGACAGCTTAAAAAAAAAAAAACCACTAAGGCACAATGTAAATATTAGCAAGAATATCTAACTATAAATAAATTAACACTAATTACCCAGGTATTGGCTTACAAATAAAGGTACAGAAATGATATAATAACTCTTTCAGAAAAATAAGCAGGGCACAATGGTTCATACATATAACCCTGACACTTAGGAAGTGGATAGAAGCAGGAGGATCAGGAACTCAAAGCTAGCCTGAACTTTAATCTCACAACAAAAAAAACACACACAAATGCAAAAGTACAAGTCTGTCAAATTTGGACCATAATTTGTAGTGGTACAAGCCTATAATCTCAGCACTGTGGAGGCAGAAGAATTGTGAGTTTGATACAAGCCTGAATTACATAGCAAGCCCTTGTGTCAAAAAAAAAAAAAAAAAGAGAAAGACAGGCTGGAAAGATTGCTTAGCAGTTAAGGTGCTTGCCTGAGAAGCCTAAGGACGGAGGTTCAATTCCCCAGGGCCCATGTAAGTCAGGTACACCAGGTGGTGAATGTATCTGGAGTTCATTTGCAGTGGCTAGAGGACGTGGCATGCCTATTCTGTGTCTCTCTCTCTATTTGCCTCTCTCTCAAATAAATAAATAAAAATAAAATATAAAAAAAATGCCGGGTGTGGTGGCTCATGCCTTTAATCCCAGCACTCGGGAGGCAGAGGTAGGAGAATCATTGTGAGTTCTAGGCCACTGTGAGGCTACATAGTGAATTCCAGGTCAGCCTGGGCTAGAGCAAGATCCTACCTCAAAAAACCAAAATAAATGAATTAAAAAAAAAAAAAAAAGATGGGCTGGAGAGATGCTTAGTGGTTATGGCAATTGCCTGCAAAATCAAAGGACCCAGGTTCAATTCCCCAGGACCCAGGTAAGCTAAATGCACAAGATGGCACATTTGTTTGCAGTGGCTGGAGGCCCTGACTCCCATTCTTTCTTTCCTTCTGTCTCTCTCTGTCTCAAATGATTTTTTTTCAAAGGGGGCTGGAGAGATGGCTTAGCGGTTAAGGCATTTGCCTGCAAAGCTGAAGGATCTCAGTTAAACTCTCCAAGACCCATGTAAGCCACATGCACAAGGGGGTGCATACATCTGGAGTTCATTTGCAGTGGCTGGAGGCCCTGGCGTGCGCATTTTCTCTCTCTCTCTCTCTCTCTTTCTTTCTCTCTGCCTGTTTTCTCTCTCAAATAAATAAATAAATAAAATATATTGGGGAGGGTGGGAGAAAGAGACAGAGAATGAGTGTTTTGTGCCAGATCAGATTAGCAAACAAGAGGGAAGAGGGGATGCCCCAAAGGCTCTGATCACTTTTGCCAACATCTGAGGAGAACCATGAAGGAAGAGAGAACAGCCATGTTCTACAAGATCCTTAGGCAAAAGACCAGAGTACAGTTTCTACCAGGAAAGAGACTCCTGAGAATTGTCTTTCTGTCAGCTTCCCCAAGACTACATTGTCAGCCTGGGCTACAGTGAGACCCTACCTTGAAAAAGAAAGAAAGAAAGAAAGAGGTTAAAACAAAACAATAACCTGGGCAGAATGAGGGCAAACGTGGCAACATGTCAATGGGTGGTGCAACGAGGTGAAAGGTCGTGGGCCTTGGACTATTCTTCCTTCCTTGTCCTACCATCTGCCTCCAGAGGGCTGGGATTAAAGGCTTGTGTCATCACATTCGGTTTTCAACATTTTTTTTTTTTTTTAACTTGGGGAAAAATTCCTTTGAGCTAAGTTGGTCTGCAGCCAGTTCCCGTTCTGTCATGCAAACTCCTAGAAGATGTTAGGTATACTTTGGGTCTCCAGTTCCTTTTCTGTATCTTACTCCTGAATTTATCCCTAGCAGGCTTTACAACTGGTTATTCCTCAGTCTCCAGTGACCTTTCTGTGACCAAGCACAATGATTGTATCAGTCCTTATCTTATTCAATATTTGTGACCCTTTACACTTAGTCTTTGTGGTGGTTTGAATGCAAATATATGTCCCTTATTGCCTAAGGTATTTTTTTTTCTTTTTAAATTAAGATTAAGCCAGGCATGGTGTCACTTGCCTTTAATCCCAGTACTTGGGAGCCAAAGGTAGGAGTATCAGCGAGAGTTCGAGGCCAGCCTGAGACTACATAGTGAATTCCAGGTCAGCCTGGACTAGAGGGAGAACTTACCTCAAAAAACCAAACCAGGGCTGGAGAGTTGGCTTAGCAGTTAAAGTGCATGACTGTGAAGCCTATTCTCCAGGTCCCACGTAAGCCAGATGCACAAGGTGGCGCATACTTCTGGAATATGTTTGCAATGGCTACAGGCCCTGGCACGCCTGTTCTCTCTCTATCTCTTTCTCCCTCTCCCCGTCTATAATAAATAAATAAAAATAAATCTTTAAAAAAAAACAGACAAACAAAAAGAAAAAAAAAAGATTAAGCTTCCTACTTAGTCTCAAGCAGGCAGAGCCCTGCAGGAGGAGGTGTGTCACTGGGGGCAAGATTTTAGTCCAGCCCTACTAGGTGTGTAGAGATCCAGTTTGAGCTCTGGCTGCTCCTGCCTGCCGGTGTTGGTTTCTTTCTTTGCTGTGGATGTATGGATGTGAGTCAACTTCTTCAGCCATGATGAAGCTTCTTCTGGAAACTCTAAGCCTGAACTAAGCCCTTTCCTCCCATAAGCTGCTTCTGGTCGGATGGTTTGTCCCAGTAACAAGAAGGTAACTGCAACAGTCTTTCTCTTTCTTAAAACATTTTCCAGCACCCAGATTATGTGCTCAGGAGATGTAGCTCAAGTGTAGAGTGATTGCCTTGCATGCACAAAGCCCTGAGTGTGACTCCCAGCACTGCCCAGGATCACGGTGATCCTTCTACCTCAGCCTCCTAAGTGCTGAGATTAAAGGTGTGTGCCACTACACTCAGCCAATTTCCTCTCTAAAAAAAATAATTATATTTGGCTGGGTGTGGGGGGGCATGCCTTTAATCCCAGCACTTGGGAGGCAGAAGTAGGAGGATCGCCATGAGTTTGAGGCCATCCTGAGACTACATAGTGAATTGCAGGTCAGCCTGGGCTAGAGCAAGACCCTACCTCAAAAAGCAAAACAAAACAAAAAAAATGTATATTTGTTTATTTGAGCGAGAGGGTATGCCAGGGCAAATGAACTCCAAATGCATGTGCCACTTTGTGTATCTAGCTTTATGTGGGTACTTGGGAATTCAACCCAGGTCATTTTGCTTTGCATACAAGTGCCTTTAACTGCTAAATAATCTCCAAGTCCCTTAAAAATCACACACACACACACACACACACATATTATATTATATTATATTATATTATATTATATTATATTATATTATATTAATTTTTTTAATTTTTTTTCAATGTAGGGTCTCACTCTAGCCCAGGCTGACCTGGAATTCACTATGTAGTCTCAGGATGGCCTTGAAGTCATGGTACTCTGGTATTCCTCCTACCTCTGCCTCCTGAGGGTTGGGATTAAAGGTGTGTGCCGCCACGCCCTGCTAAAAATTATTTTCATTTATTTGTAAGAAGAGAGAGAGATAGGGAGAATATAGGCACAACAGGGCCTCTTGTCACTGCAAACAAATTCCGGATGCATGCACCACTTTGTGCATCTGGCTTTACGTGGTGGGTATTACGGAATCGAATCCAGGCCATCAGGCTTTGCAATCAAGTGCCTTAACCACTGAGCAATCTCTCCAGCTCTTTCCTATATATTTTTAAAAATATTTTCTTTCTTTATTTATTTGAGAGAGAGAGAGAGAAGAAGAGGCAGAGAGAACGAGAGAATGGATGCACCAGAGCCTCCAGCCACTGCAAACAAACTCCAGACACCTTCCCTCCCCCAAATCCCTCCTCTGCTAAATCCTTTCTTCTTTCTAAATAGTCTTCTATTTGGATGCTATTATTATTATTATTATTTTTGTTTTGTTTTGTTTTTTCAAGGTAGGGTCTCACTCAAGCTCAGGCTGACCTGGAATTCACTATGGAGTCTAAAGGTGGCCTTGAACTCACGGCAATCCTCCTACCTCTGCCTCCCAAGTGCTGGGATTAAAGGATGCTATTATTATTTTTTCACCTCCTATTATACAAGTCTTGGTAATGCCAGCCACTGTGGGATGGGCCTCAAGTCCAATCAGAGAGCAGTAATTCTTCCCACTAATAGACATTCCACCATTGCACCAGTTGGTACATTTATTTATAAGAGAGAGAGAAAGAGAAGAGAGATAATGGCACACCAGGGCCTACAGCTGCTGCAAATAAACTCCAGACGCATATGCCACCTGGGCATCTGGCTTCCATGGGTCCTGGGGAATTGAACCTGGGTCCTTTGGCTTTGCAGGCAAGTGCCTTAACCACTAAGCAATCTCTTCAGCCCTTTAATTTTTATTTTTTTACTTGAAAGAAAGAGAGAATGGGTGCACTAGGGCCTTTAACCACTGTAAACAAACTCCAGATGCATGTGCCACCTTGTGCATCTGGTTTATGTGGGTACTGCAGAATTGAACATAGGTCCTTAGGCTTTGCAGGCAAACACCTTAACCACTTAGATATCTCTTCAGCCCTTTTTATTTTTATTATCTTATTTTGTTTTTTGAGGTAGAGTTTCACACAAGTCCAAGCTGACCTGGAATTCACTATGTAGTCTCAAGGTGACCTCGAACTCACTGTGATCCTTGTACCTTTGCCTCCTGAGTGGTGGGATTAAAGGCGTGCACCACTCCTGGCTAATTTTATTTTATTTTTAAATATATTTTACTTATTTATTTGATACAGAGAAAGAGGCAGAGACATAGAGAGAGAGAATGGGCATGCCAGGGCCTTCAGCCACTGTAAACAAACTCCAGATGCATGTGTCCCTTTGTGCATCTGGCTTATGTGGGTCCTGGAGAATTGAACTGGGATCCTTTGGCTTTGCAGGCAAGTGCTTTAACCTGCTAAGCCATCTCTCCAGCCCCAATTTTTAAATTTAAATTTTTATTTTATTAGTATTATTTTTTTATTGATTAGTTTGGTACTCAGCAAATACAGTCAATTTGGTACCATTGTTAGGCTCATCCATGTTCTGCCCCCTCCCCCTGGCCCCTCCTTGTTGAGGTATGTGGGTCATGCATTTTGGAGTTAGCCCACAGTTATGGGTAGGATAAATGTCTCTGCATATCATGACCCAACGTGTGACTCTGACATTCTTTCCACCCCCTCTTCTGCAAAATTTCCCTGAGCCATATTGGGTTCATTTTTGGTCTGCTTCAGTAATGAGGTGTTGGGGGCCTCTGGGTCTCTGGATCTCTGATTTGGTAGGAATTGATTTTTCTCTGTGTTGATCTCCTTCCCCCTTGTGCTGGTACCCGGTTCACCAAGAAAACAGCACCCTTGCTTGTTTGGCCAATTGTTCTTAGTTTCAGCCGGGGCCCTTTGGAGGTATGATGGGGTGGCTCTCTCCTTAGGATCTACATCTATCTGAAAGAGAGAAGCAGATTCTCCAACAGAAAGTAAAGTTAGCACCCGACAAATGAGATAACCCTTACTTTTTTTATAGAGAACTTAATAAGTGTAGGCTCTCTTGTAGCCCTCGATTGGTGGTAGCTTGATAGTGGAGAGTGGGCTTATGTTTGAATATGGTTCTGACTTGTTTCCCAGCTCCAGCTATGGGTTCCGTACCACTGAGGGGATGAGTTAGCCAAATCAAGAGCAGTTGGTTCCCCACCATGGCTGTGTGCCACTATTGCACTTGTGGGAGCATCACAACAGGTTATTTGCTGCTAAGTAGGTTAGACCATGCGTTGCTTGGACAGATATTGGTCATTTTCCCCCAGTTGCCCATGTAGCACCTTCTGGCACTAGATGCACTGACTGTCTGGGGACTGACTCTCTTCCAGCTTCCAGCCATGCCATTCCATTTTACGTGTTAACCACATATGGTGTCTTCAGCAGTAGGGTCTTACCACTAACCTTTGGTGGGTCATCAAGTACTCTGACAGAAATCTGTCTTTCTTTTAGGAAACCTTTTAGGTCTCTATGATCAAAAGCTCATTGTGGATGATAGCCACATGCTGGTACTGGGAGTTATAGGTCAGTGCCCACTAAGAAAAGGAAGAAAAACATAACTAATATAAAAGAGTTAGAGAGAAGAGAGAGAGGGTGGGAGAAAGAGAAGCTGTAGAAGATTAAGGTCAGTCTTCATTGTAGCCCGCGTAGTCGTCTCGCCAGCAAGAACGCACACGGACACCAGGATCCTTCTGCAGCAAGCGTTTATTGCAGTTAACAGATGAAAAGAGGAAGACCCAGAGCCCCGAAATGGCGCCGCTTATATAGCCCCTAGGCGGCGTGTACTCTGCTGATTGGCTGCGCGCTCATCACCCCATATGATGCCCCGGGCTGGGCAGTGACTTGGCGCGCTTTCACCACTTGCACATGCGCTATTCTACTTGTTCACCAGGACCGAGGCCGGATGTCAGCGCCATCTTGTAATGGCGATCACACTCTCTCGGCTCTCCACACTTCATCATACCCTTTCCAGTGTCTTGTGGTTCAGGTGTTCCCTCTAAGGGCCTGGTGAAGGTTTAGCCATTTGGTCTGCCTTTTAGGATGTAGAATTTTACGATACTATTGCCATTTGGGTCTAGATTTGTGTTTCCCATCCCCTCCCTTGCTCTCCCCTCCCTCCCCACCCATCCTATTGTCTAGTCCTCGAGAATGATCTGTTCCAGGTTCAACCATTTTTCCTCACATTTCATTGTGTCATTTTTTTTTTTACTGCTGTATAGAATTCCATTGTGTAGATATACCACATCTTAGTTATCCATTCTTCTAGTGATGGACATCTGGGTTGATTCCAGCTCTTAGCTATTACAAATTGAGCCACTGCAAACATGGTTGACCAAATCTCTCTGGACTGTGGTTTAAAGGTTTTAGGATAGATGCCCAGTAAGGGAATAACTGGGTCTGTTGGTATCTCTATAGTCAGCTTTTTCAGGAGTCTCCATATTGCTTTCCAAAGTGGTTGTACCATCTTACATTTCCACCAACAGTGGATGAGTGTTCCTAATTCTCCACATCCTTGCCAGCATTTATTTTCACTTAATTTTTTGATGTTTGCTATCCTTACTGGGGTAAGGTGGAATCTCATAGTTGTTTTAATTTGCATTTCCCTGATGATTAGGGATGATGAACATTTTCTTAAGCGTGTGTTTGCCATTTGTATTTCTTTCTCTGTGAACTGCCTGTTCAGCTCTTTGCCCCATTTTGTGAGTGGGTTGTTTGACATTTTATTGTTTAGGTTTTTGAGTTCTTTGTATATTTTTATTGTTGAGGTAGGGTCTTACTCTAGCCCATGCTGACATGGAATTAGAATTTGCTTTGTACTCCCAGGGGTCTTGAAATCATGGTGATCCTCCTACCTCAATGTCCCAAGTGCCAAGATTAAAGGCATGCATCACCACAACCAGCCTCTTTCCTTTCTTAAAATGTGAAAATATAATATCTGCAGAAACTCAATTACTTTGGAATAGAAAATGTAAAAGTATGCACAATCCTCCCAAGATCACTAATCTTTATAATGCAATCCTCCTACTTCTGCCTCCTGAGAGCTGGGATTAAAGGCATGTGCCACCACGCCCAGCTAAACATATGTTTTTATAGGTGAGAATACGTCGACTTTTTTTTTTTTTTAGTTTCTTGAGGTAGGGTCTCACTCTAGCCCAGGCTGACCTGGAATTCACTATGGAGTCTCAGGGTGGTCTCGAACTCATAGCAATCCTCCTACCTCTGCCTCCCAAGTGCTGGGATTAAAGACATACACCACCACGCCCGGCTCTACATTGACTTTGATACCAAAATGTCTACCTTTGGGACTGGAGAGATGGCTCAGTGGTTAAAAGACTGTGATGGTTTGAATGTAAATGTTTGTTTATCATAGCCTCAGGTATTTTTTAAAATTTATTTATTTTTATTTTTTTATTGACAACTTCCATAATTGAAAACAATATCCCAATTCCCTCCTTCCCCCCCGACTTTCCCCTTTGAAACTCCACTCTCTATCATATCCCCTCCCCCTCTCAATCAGTCTTTTATTTTGATGTCAGCCTCTTTTCCTCCTATTATGATGGTCTGGTGTAGGTAGTGTTAGGCACTGTGAGATCATGGATACCCAGACCATTTTGTGTCTGGAGGAGCATGTTGTAAGGAGTCCTACCCTTCCTTTGGCCCTTACATTCTTACCTTACATACTATCTCTTCTGCAATGAACCCTCAGCCTTGGAAGGTGTGATAGAACTATTTCAGTGCTGAGCACTCCTCTGTCACTTTTTTAGCACCATGGTGCCTTGTGAGTCATCCCAAGGTCACTGCCATCTGAAAAGAGAAGGTTCTCTAACCACAAGTAAGAGTAGCATTAATATATGGGTATGACCATTAAGAGAAGTGCTTACTAGGCAGATTGGTGAGCATAGTATATACATTTAACCGAACACCAGCAGATGTTACACTCCTAGGGCTCATGACTACCCCTGTTGTAGGTTTTCAGTATCAGGGATGTATTCCCTCCCGTGGAGGAGGCCACCAGTCAGGTTAGAGGGCGGTTGGTTTCCCCCATAACAGATGTGCTACTATTGCACTGGTTGGTTCATTTGCCCTGGCTGGCCAAATATGAGGCTTGCAGTGTACACTGTTCAGTATCATCACTGGTGGTTTCTCTCTTCCATTTTTGTGAAGAATGCCATTGGAATTTTGATGGGGATTGCATTAAATGTATAGATTGCTTTTGGTAAGATTGCCATTTTCACAATATTAATTCTTCCGATCCAAGAACAAGGGATGTTTTCCCATTTCCTAGTGTCTTCTGCAATTTCTCCCTTGAGTGTTTTAAAGTTTTCATTGTAGAGATCCTTCACTTCCTTGGTTAGGTTTATACCAAGGTACTTTATTTTTTGATGCAATTGTAAATGGGAGTGATTCTCGGTTTTCATCCTCTGTGTATTTGTTATTAGCATATAAGAAGGCTACTGATTTCTGTGTATTTATTTTGTATCCTGCTACATTGGTATGGGTGTTTATCAGCTATAACAGTTTGCTGGTAGAGTCTTTAGGATCCTTTATGTATAGAGTCATGTCATCTGCAAATAATGATAACTTGATCTCTTCCTTTCCAATTTGTATCCCTTTTATGTGTGTCTCTTGCCTTATTGCTATGGCTAAGACTTCTAGTACTATATTAAATAAAAGTGGGGACAGTGGACACCTTTGTCTTGTTCCTGATTTTAGTGGAAAAGCTTCCAGTTTTTCCCCACTTAGTAATATGTTGGCTGTAGGCTTATCATAAATAGCCTTTATTATATTGAGATATGTTCCTTATATTCCCAGTCTCTGTAGGACTTTTATCATGCAGGGATGTTGGATTTTGTCAAATGTTTTTCCTGCATTTAATGAGATGATCATGTGATTTTTGTCCTTCAGTCCATTTATATAATGTATTACATTTATTGATTTGCATATGTCACACCATGCCTGCATCTCTGGGATAAAGCTTACTTGGTCAGGATGAATGATCTTTCTGATATATTCTTGTATTCTGTTTACCAATATTTTGTTAAGAATTTTTGCACTTATATTCATGAGGGAGATTGGTCTGTAATTTTCTTTTTTTGTTCTATCTTTGCTTGGTTTTGGTATCAGGATGATGCTGGCTTTGTAGAAGGAGTTTGGTAGGATTCCTTCTTTTTCTGTTCTATGGAAAAGTTTAAGAAGCACTGGTGTTAGTTCTTCCACAAAGGTCCAGTAAAATTCACCAGTGAATCCATCTGGGCCTGGACTGTTTTAGCTGGCAAATTTTTGATAGCTGCTTGGCTCTCCATACTTGTTATTGGTCTATTTAAGTGGTTAATCTCATCTTTATTTAATTTAGGTAGGTAATATATATCAAGGAAATGACCATTTCCTTCAGATTTCTAAACTTAGTGGACTATATGTGTTTATAGTTTGTCCCTATGATATTTTGAATTTTTCTGGTATCTGTTGTAATGGTGCCTTTTTCATCATCTCTAATTTTATTAATTTGTGCCTCTTCTCTCTTCTTTTGGTCAGATTTGCTAAGGGTTTATCAATCTTGTTTATCCTTTCAAAGAACCAGCTCTTTGTTTCAATGATTGTCTGGTTTTTTTTTTTTTTTTTCATTTCTATTTCATTAATTTCTGCCCTCATCTTTATTTCTCCCTGTTTAGTGACTTTCAGTTTGTCTTGTTCTTCTTTTTCCAAGACTTTAAGGTAAAGCATTAAGTTGTGTACTTTCAACCTTTCTAATTTCTACATATATGCACTTAAAGCTATAAATTTCTCTCTTAGGACTGCCTTCATTGTCCCAAAGGTTTTGGTCCTGCTGCTCCTGGAGCTTCTGTGGGCTCTAGATGCTCTGGATCTCTCCTACTTCTCTATTGCAGTTGATAATTTCTTATACTCCTCACTTTTTAGTAGAAAGAACAGTGTATTATTAAGTTTATTTTTGGCTTTTTCTCCCCTAGGCTGCTTTGGTGTGGTTCCTACATTACCATCTTAACTGGAAGTCCCTATTTTTATTTTTATTTATGAGAGAGAGAGAGAGAATGGGCACACCAGGGCCTCCAGCCACTGCAAATGAACTTCAGACACATGTGCCCCCTTGTGCATCTGGCTAACATGGGTCTGGTGAATCAAACCTGGATCCTTTGGCTTTGCAGGCAAATGCCTTAACCACTGAGCCATCCCTTCAGCCAACCTCCTGTGTTTTTGATTATGCTTCCTACTTAGTCTTCAGCAGATGGAGCCCTGTTAGAGATTTGTCACTGGGGATGGATCTAGAGTTTAGCCCTACTCTATGTGTGGAAAGCCAGATGGACCTCCAGCAGTTCTCTCTCTAATGTGCATGCATGATACAGTAAGCCAGCTTTCTCCACCATGATGAAACTTCTCCTGGATTCTGTAAACCTGAAATAATCCCTTTCTTCCCATAAACTGCTTCTGGCCAGTGTTTGCCCCAGCAACGAAAATGTAAGTGCAATAGGCACTTATTTATAAAGCCTGTCTGCTGGGTTTGACTCCCCAGTGTCCACATACAGCCAGATGCACACGGTGGCATATATGTCTGTGGTGGCAGGAGGTCTCGGCACCTCTCAAATAAATAAATTGTCTCTCAAATGAATAAACAAATAAATAAATATCCTGCGGCTGGAGAGATGGCTTAGCAGTTAAAACACTTGCCTACAAAGCCCTTAGGTCCTTAGACCCAGGTTTGATTCCCCAGAACCCATGTAAACCAGATGCACATGGTGACGCATACATCTGAATTTGTTTGCAGTGGCTAGAGCCCCTGGTGCTTTTTTTTTTTTTTTTTTTTTTTTTTGTATGTGTGTGTGTTTTCCAGGTCTGGCCAGGATGACCTTGAACTCACTCTGTAGTCCCAGGCTGGCCTCAAATTCATGGTGATCCTCCTACCTCTGTCTCCCAAGTGCTGAGATTAAAGGCATGTGCCACCATGCCTGGCGACATGCCAGTTTTTGCATTTGGTTTTATATGGATGCTGGGGAATTGAACTCAGACTGGCAGGCTTGCAAACAAGCACCTTAACCACTAAGCCATATCCCCAGTCTGGAAAATATTATATATAGGCCAATTTAAGGGGAAAAATCTATGACACGTATTTCAGATTTTAGATTTAAATAGACATTAAAAAACCCAGCTGGGCATGGTGGCACACACCTTTAATCCCAGCACTTGGGAGGCAGAGGTAGGAGGATTGCTGTGAGTTTCAGGCCACCCTGAGACTACATAGTTAATTCCAGGTCAGCCTGGACTACAGTGAGATCCTACCTCAAAAAAAAAAAAAAAAAAAAATCAAAACAAAACAAAAAACAAAAAAATCCCCAAACAAAATAAAACCCAACATGATCAACATGTGGGAAGCATAACCCATGGCCACACAGTGAGATACTCTCACAAAAAGAAAACATCTCGAGCCGGGCGTGGTGGCGCACGCCTTTAATCCCAGCACTCGGGAGGCAGAGGTAGGAGGATCGCCGTGAGTTCGAGGCCACCCTGAGACTCCATAGTGAATTCCAGGTCAGCCTAGGCTAGAGTGAAACCCTACCTCAAAAAACCAAAAAAAAAAAAAAAAAAAAAAAAAAAAAAAAGAAAACATCTCACGCTACAGTCCAGATCATGTTGGAGATGGGCAGGGGAGGAGAAATCTTATAACTGAGAGGGGTCTGAGGGAGGGGTAAGCATGGGGAATTGGGAATGTCTCATGCATGGGTCAGACCTAGAGGTAATGCTGATCACTTCTACCTATGTATGAACTATATATTAATGGCTAGAGTAGAACTATATATGAATAACTAGAATATAAATAAAGTGGTTACACCTTCTTGAAAGGGAAGCCAGGTAACATAGTCTGAGTGTTGATAAGATAAAGGAAACTGTATCAGTTGCGTAGTTAGGCCCTACCCATGGTTTGGTTTGCTGCCACCCATTTGAGTCAATGAGAAGAGCTGACTGACAGACATGGAACTTTAGTAACAAGACCACGTAGTGGAGAAGCCAGGCTCCCTCCTTCCTTGCTCCTGTAGGGGAGAAAATTTTATATGATTTTTCAATTATGTCAGTTCCAGACAGGTGGGTGCTTCAGTTGTCCAGTTTTAAAAAAAGGAATTGGTTCTGGGATGTGGACTGTGTACATCTAAATCACATAAATTGGAGTGGGTGCTGGAACAAAATGATCAAAGTTTGTGTGTTGATTAAAGTGGCTGGCTTTGTATTTAGTTTCTATTGTGGTCAGCATTCTGGCAAGGACTCTTTCAGGTATGACCTTTTCTTCTAAATTGAGACTGAGGTATGCTCCGGCAGGGAAGGTTTGGGTATTCCTAGGTAACTTTTTTGCATAGCTAATCTACAAATGATGGGTTTCAGTGGGCAGTGAATCCTTAGGAGACAGAGTAGGCAGAACAAAGGCGAAACATCTGAGAATTGGGTTGTGATGGAGATATTATGTGCACTTTCAGTTTATGGAAGACTAGTGCTTGTGAAAAGTTTAGCTCAGCCTCTCTGCTCATGGAGGGCCCTCTATGATCACGTTGTGTTCGTCTCAATAAGACAGTTATAGTAATTGTCTTCATTTCAGACATGTTCCAAGAGGTTGTGGCTTTTCCAAAGTTGCATAGCTAGTAAACAACACAGTGGGGGATTAAATCTAAGTCCAGTTTTTAAGTTTTGTGAACTTAAGAAAAAAACATTTTAAAAATAAGCTCAGATTAAGTTGCGGTTCATTTAGACAAAGCTTGTTGAGAGTTCTAGCCTGTGAACACAGTGGTTATTTGTACCTAGTAACCACATAGTAAGTCAGTTGCTGCAATTAATATTTGGTATATGGGAACGAAGCAATAACAAATTCTGATGTGACAGATGTCTTTTAGACCCCAGTCCATTTTACCTCAAGTAAACAACAAAATCAGTTCTCTCTGGAAATAATTTCTTGGTCTGAAATTATGAAATTTGCTGCAATTATAATGACAGGCAGTCACCTTGACTCAAGAAATAATAGAAGGCCTCCCTCTTATCTTTTCGTTTTGGTGTGACAGGGAAACCCAGATAGAACTTCCTTAAGTCTCCACTATGAACACTGATTCCTGTGTCAAGGACTATCTGTGCTTCACTTTTCATGCTCCCCAGTGCACAGTCTAAACCTCTCAATGACTCGTAAACATTGCTTCATGTCTGCCTGCTGATGAATGCACTGAGCTCATAGGCTTAGAGTTAGTGCAGACTATCTTAGCTGACACTAAACCCCTCCTAAGAATTCAATTTCAACTGAAAGGTAGAAAAATACTTCCTAGGACTGTTGTCAACACTAAAGCATGCCTTTAGTCCCAATACTCAGGAGTCTGAGGTAGGAGGATTGCTGTGAATTGAAGGCCACCTTGAGACTACATAGTGAATTCCAGGTCAGCCTGAGCTACAGTGAGACCCTACCTCGAAAACAAACAAAAAACAGCAAATGAGGGCCGGTTTAGTGGTCAAGGCATTTGCCTGCCAAGACAAAGGACCCAGGTTCAATTCCCCAAGATCTATGTAAGCCAGATGCACAAGGTGGCACATGCATCTGGAGTTTGTTTACAGTGGTTGAAGGCCTGGTGTGCCCATTCTCTCTCTCTCTCTCTGAAATTAAAAAAAATGAGGCAATAAAACTTAAGGAGACATATATATATATATATATATATATAAAACTTGTTTTTTCGAGGTAGGGTCTCACTCTAGCCCAGGCTGACCTGGAATTCACTATGTAGTCTCAGGGTGGCCTTGAATTCATAGCGATCCACCTACCTCTGCTGAGATTAAAGGTGTGTGCCACCACGCCCAGCTTTAAGGAGATATTTAAATCATTTTAGGAGCTCAGTGAAAGTTATTGTTTTCTTCATCCTCTCCACCCAATCTCTTTTTTTAAAAAATATATTTTATTTATTTATTTGGGAGAGAAAGAAGGATATAGAGAGAGAATGGGCACGCCAGGGCTTCCAGCCACTACAAACAAACTCCAAACACATGTGCCTCCTTGTAAATCTGGCTTACATGGGTCCTGGGAAATCAAACCAAGGTCCTTTGGCTTTGCAGGCAAACACCTTAACCACTAAGCCATCTCTCCAGCCTCTTTTTTTTTTTTTGGTTTTTCGAGGTAGCGTTTCACTCTAGTCCAGGCTGACTTGGAATTCACTACGTAGTCTCAGGGTGGCCTTGAATCCACCTACCTGTCTCCCAAGTGCTGGGATTAAAGGTGTGCACCACCACGCCTGGCTCCAATCTCTTTAAAAACAATTTTTAAATTTATTTATTTATTTGAGAGAGAGAGAGAAAGAGGCAGATAGAGAAAGAGAATGGGCCCACTAGGGCCTTTAGCCACTACAAACAAACTCCAGACACATGTGCCACTTTGTGCATCTGGCTTTACGTGGGTCCTGGGGAATCAAACCTGGGTCCTTTGGCTTTGCAGGCAAATGCTTTAACCACTAAGCCAGCTCTTCAATCTCTTTTAAAATGCATGTGAGTAAAAGAATCATTTAGGTTCTGAGATTCTCTTACCACACGTGACTTTTCACTATTGTGTTAAGTACTGTAATGTGTGCTTCCACTCATTTTTCTTTAATCTTCCCACCACCACATGAAATATTGCTAAGATCCCAATTCCAGCCGGGCATGGCGGCACATACCTGTAATCTCAGTGCTCAGAAGGCAGTGGCAGGAGTACTACCACATTTGAGACAAGCCTGGTGAACATAGTTAGTTCTAGACCAGCCAGAGCTAAATAGCAAGGCCCTCTCTCAAACTAAACAACTATGAAGTCAAATCCCAACTTCACACATGAAAACACTGGGTCCAAGTCATTTATCCACAGTTGAATGTTGAAACCAAGGTTAGAACCCAGGTGTTTCTGATGTTAGGACTCGCATATAATGAACTGTTTGCTGCAGAATATTAAAGGTTTAAATATGCATATTCATATTTTTATTCACATTTAAAATAATAATATATTCATATTTTTATTGACAAACCCAGAACAGAGCTGTATACATTTGGGAAAGAGTAAACATTGCCTGGGGCTTTCACAAATACCCTTGAAAGACTATCCTGTTCCTTTCCCCATAAGATTGTGCACTCTGCTAAGCAAAGTGACCCAGCAGTGCCAAGAATCAGATCCTTTGAAGTATATAGCCCATGAAATCAACCTGTCTGGGCTCTGGCCCATCTGCCAGCTCTTAGTCAACTGGCAGGCAAAAGGCCCAGAGGCTCAAATATAATCAGTTCCTAAACAGGTCTGACTACACCACCTCTGCCTTCATTAGCCTGTCATATTTTTCCAACCTGATTTTACCACAAGAATCCAGTCTGTGAGGGAAGACATCGTTCTTTCCAAAGTGGTATAGTGGTTCCTCTCAACGCTTCCCTCATTGATAGCCACACTTGCTTAATAAATGATCAATTACAATACTAATCTTTGGAGTCAAATCGGCCAAGATTCAAAGTCCCAGCTTTGCAATATTGTTGCACAGATTGTCTAACCTTTGTTTCAGTTTTCTTATTCACTCACAAATTGGTGGTGACAGAAGAAAATCAAGTTGAGCTGTTAGACTGTAGTGTTTTGATTATGAAGTGTGCCCCATAGTTTCATGTGTTTGTTATTAAGCTTGCTTCATATGTAATCCCCAATTGGTGGAGCCTTGCTGGAGGTGTGCTATTGGGAGAGGCCTTATGGTGTTACTGCCTAGCTTCACTTGCTGCAGAGCTCATTCTTTCTTTCTCCCTACTGTTGTGGAGATGTGACCTGCTCCTGGCATGCTTGCCCTGCCATGATGAAACTTCCTGTGAAGCTAAGTTGAAATAAACCTTTCCCTTCCCTAAGATGCTTCTGGTCAGGTATTTTGTCCCAACTAGAAGGTAAGCTCTACAGAAAGTTGGTACTGAGAGTGGGGTCTTTGCTGCAATAAGCCTGACCGTGTGGTCTTGGTCTTTTGGAATTGCTTGTGCGGGATGTAGGGGACATAGCAGAACTTGGAACTTTGGTCTAGGAAGCCTTGCAGTGCTGTAAGCAGAGCAGGATGGGCCATTCTGGTGAGACCAAAATGCAGAAAAAAGTGGGCAGTGGGAACTTGGCTGATTTCCTCTCTAAAAAGAGAGGAAATAGGACTGTCAGGAACTGGACTACAGGGAGTTCTTGTCATGTTCTGGTGGAGAGGCTGGCTGCATTCTGCCTGTCCCCAGAACAGGAGAAAAGTTGAACTTAAAAGTAGTGGTTTGGTGTGTTTAGTGGAGGAAAATAGTGTAGAAAGATGTGAAAAATGTCGTTTGCACATAAAGAAATGCAAATGGCTTTTGGGTCCTAGATCCAGACACTGCAACAGCTCAGCTGAAGTTATTTTAGAGATTACCATCATTGAGGATGGGACAGCTGCTCTGGAGTTTTGTTTTTGAAAGGAGGGGTCCTAAAAGAATAATACTGAAGGAGTTTCCTGCTCCTCAAACTTGGACTTCATCTGACCCCCACTCCCACCAGCTAAAAAATGTGGCAGTGTTCTGCCTAGTACTGGTTTTGGAACAGCAAGGTTATGCAGGAAATCAGATGGTCATGAAGTACATGACAATTCCAGGGAGCTGTTGAGGCTGGGCAGTGAGGCAGGACTGAAGGTTCTGCAATGAAGCCCTATGTGGCTATCGTGTGAAGCTGTTTTGTAGGTTACAAGGATACCTTGGGATGTTGGAGATGCCAGGGATGACCACAAAGGAAAGGTGCAGAGTAGCCACAGAACAGCACTGAAGGGACAAAGCCACCCAAGCCTTCTGGAGTCCCAATAATTGCACTACAAGTCCCATATGTTGGACATGGAGCTGTCAAGCTTGATGTTTGCCCTGCTGGTTTTCAATCTTTGCTATGCCCCCATTATTCCTTTATGGGATGACAATATGCATTTTGTGCCACTGTTACTATTTTGAGGTAGGGTCTCGTTCTAGCCCAGGCTGACCTGAAATTTACTATGTAGTTTCAAGCTTGTCTTGAACTCATGGCAATCCTCCTACTTTTGCCTCCCAAGTGGTGGAATTAGAGGTGTGTGCTGACAAAGAATGGGCACACCAGGGCCTCTAGCTATTGGAAATGAGCTCCAGATGCATGCGCCACCTTGTGCATCTGGCTTTACGTGGCTACTAGGGAATTGAACTCCAGTTGTTAGGGTTGGTAGGCAAGTGCCTTAACTGCTGAGCCATCTCTCCAGTCCTGCACCATTATTTGTTGGAAGGAGGTAACTTGTTTTGATTTTAGAGGGCTCACAATTAAGAAACTATCTTGAGTCTCTGATGAATCTTTGGACTTTTAAACAGCATTGGGACTGGTAAAGACTATGGAGACTTTTGGTTTTTCGGGGTATGGTCTATCCCTGGCCCAGGTTGACCTCGAACTCACAGGGATCCACCTACTTCTGCCTCCCAAGTGCCAGGATTAAAGGCGTGTACCACACCTGGCTCTACTATAGGGACTTTTAAAATTGCAATGAACACATTTTACATAATGAGAGGCCCACAGTTCTATGGGAACCAGGGGTTGAATGTAAAATGTCCTCAATATCCTCATGTATTTGTGATCAAGCCTTACTTAATCCCCAGCTTTTGGGAGGTGGAGTCTCCAAAAACCCCTGCCCTGCTCACTGTGTGGCGCTCACTGCTGCTATGGAAATGTGCGTGGCTGTCTAGTCCTGCCATGATTTCCCCTTTATGGTGAAACTTTCCTTCAAAACTGTAAGCCCAAATAAACCCTCTCCTTCCTTACCTTCTGGTCAGGTGTATTGTCCTAGCAGGAAGGCAACTTCTGCAGATTAAATGCGAAACATGAATGAAAGGCCCTGGAGAGAGCGTCTTTACTCAGCCAGCACTCAGATGCTAGCTATACTGTGTAGTTTGGAGAGTGAACAAGAGATTCTACTAGTCTCTTGGCCAAAATTTTATGTGAAAATTGAAAGGCTCTGGGCACACATCAAGAGATCAAAATATTAATTCACTTGATCAGAAAACTGTTTCAGGCTGGAGAGGTGGCTCAGCAGTTAAGGTGCTTGCCTGGGAGCAGAGGTAAGAGGATTGCTGTGGGGTTGAGGCCACCTTGAGACTATATAGTGAATTTCAGGTCAGCCTGGGTTAGAGTGAGACCCTACCTCAAAAATCCAAAATAGTAAATTTTTTAATGAAAAAAGGAAACTGTTTCCTACTTTGATAGCAGTCAACACTCAAGTTTCTTCCATCACAAGCCCATTCAAGATAGTCTTGGGCTGGAGAGATGGCTTAGCAGTTAAGGTGCTTGCCTGCAAGGCCAAAGGACCCAGGCTTAACTCCCCAGGACCCATGTAAGCCAGATGCACACAGGTGGTGCATGCATCTGGAGTTCACTTGATTGGCTGAAAGCCCTGGCATGCAAAAAAAAAAAAAAAAAAAATGCAGTCTTGTAACGTACAAAAGGGAAAATGTTTCAGGGTCTTTGGTAAACATCCGGATAGTTGCTCTGGTTAATCATACTAGGCCTTGGAGATTCTGTGGCATGAGGAGGCCAAATAGGTAATAAAACTGTAGTGTACATGGCACTGTGAGGGCACACTAACCAGTTTTGAGTATTTGTTTTACTTTTCTTCAACATAAGTTTTTTTTTTTTTTTTTTTTTTTTTGGTTTTTCAAGGTACGATCTTACTCTGGCCCAGGCTGACCTGGAATTCACTATGTGGTCTCAGAGTGGCCTCCAACTCACGGTGATCCTACCTCTGCCTCCTGAGTGCTGGGATTAAAGGCGTGCGCCACCACGCCCGGCTCAAGGTTGTTTTTTTTGTTGTTGTTGTTGTTGTTTTTTCAAAGTAGGGTCTCACTCTAGCTCAGGCTGACCTGGAATTCACTGTCATCTTAGGGTGGCCTCAAACTCACGGAAACCCTACCTCTGTCTCCCAAATGCTGGGATTAAAAGCATGTTTCACCATGCCTGCCTTGCAAGACAAATTTTTGCCATCATTCTCTACCCAAACAAAATTTCACAGATGAGGAATTGGACTAGTAAGGTTTCAAGTAAATTTCAGAACAGGAAACTTAAGTATTCAATCTGGAAAGCCAAAAATATGCTGCTTATGTGAGGTTAACCTTCATTTTTAATCTGTAAATTTATAATAACATGCATTTTAAAACTTGAAAAATATGTAATGTTAACCTTTTGGTTCTAGCACACATTCCTGAATCTAAAAGCCAAGTGGATGCACTTCATACTAACAAAAGTGAAGGTGCTCAGTAGTGAACAAAGGCATGGCATGTTTCAAGGCCATGAAAGGCCAAAAGAGCCTGGCAGCACCCCCTGTACCGGACAGATAGATGGATGGCCTTTTGGGTCATGGAGACATGTTTCTAGTGCTGAGTTTTCGACCTGGGGCCCGTGAATGTGGGTGTGGTTAGAGAGAGAAGTTGGCCATTTACTTCTGTGTGCAGGGAGGTAACATTTTGGGAGAGTTCAATACCTCTTATGCAATCATTAGAACTTTATACACCTAAAGCATTAAGAAATACTGCGGGGTAAAATATACTCCCAACACTCAGGAGGCAGAGGCAGAGGCAGAAGGATCAGGAGTTTAAGCTCATCTTCAGCTTCACAATGAATGTGAGGCCAGCCTATCTCCATAAAAAAAAAAAAAAAAAAAAAAAAGAGGAAATGTTAGCCTGGTGTGGTGGTGCACACCTTTAATCCTGGCACATGGGAGGCAGCAGTAGGAGGATTGCACTGAGTTTGAAGCCACCATGAGACTACACAGTTAATTCCAGGTCAGCCTGGGCTAGAGTGAGACCCTGTTGGGGCGGGGGGGGGGGGGAGAGGAAATGTTTAAGTAATCATGAAAGGGGAGGTTTCTTTTTTTTTTTTTTTTGGTTTTTCAAAGTAGGGTCTCACTCTATCCCATATTCACTATGCAGTCTCAGGTAGTCTTGAACTTATAGCAATCCTCTTACCTCTGCCTCCTAAGTGCTGGGATAAAGGTGTGTGCCACCAAACCTGACAAGAGAAAGAGATTTTAAGGGAGAAGGGGTAAAAGACCAGGTATTGGAATACATGTGATATGAGAAGGGAAGGCTACTTATGTGAGGAAGAGATCAGCCAAAGGGTGATACAGGGTTAGGAGCAGACTATAAAGGAAGATAAAAGAGAACAAGTGTAATGGCACATGTACACTATCTTAATGATTCCCATTACTCTGTATGCTGAATAATACTACCATAAGGCATGAGGAAAACTCCTGTTCATCAAGCTGCCATCAAACACCATGGAGAGGCACCATGCAGTCTTTGTCCTCATGGGGGAGAATGACATGAGAAACAAATAATTTGAATAATTTTATGATTTTAGGTGAGTCTGGTGACACAGACATGTAATGTACCATTTGGTAGTCTGTGAGGAGAAAGATTTCAAGACCAACCTAGTAAAATTTAGGACTTGTGGCCAGCTTAGTAGGATCTTGTCTCAAAAAAAAAAAAAAAAAAAAAAAAGTGGCAACTGCAGAGATATCTCAGCAGTTAAAGGCACTTGCTTGCAAAGCAAGTTGGCATGGGTTTGAGTTCCAGTTCCCATGTAGCTAGGTGCACAAAGAGGCACATGCGTTTTGAGTTCATTTTGCAATAGCAGGAAGCTCTGGTGTGCGCATTCTCTCCTCTATATTTGCCTGAAATAAATTTACAAAAGGGGGTTGGGTGGGTGTCAAAAAAATCAAATAAGAGGCAGGCAGATCCCTGGGGTTAGTAAGCAAGCAGTTGTAGTCTACTTGTCCAATTATAAGCCAGTGAGAACCTGTTTTAGGACTGGAGAGATAGATAGCTTGGTAGTTAAAAGTACTTATTTGCAAAGCTTGACAGCCTGGGTTCAATTCCCCAGTACCCACATAAAGCCAGATGCACAAGTGGTACATGTGTCTGGAGTTCATTTGTAGTGGCAAGCCCTGGTGTACCCATTCATTCTGTTTGCAAATAAATATATTTCAAATTTTTTATTTTTCAAAGTAGGGTCTCTAGTCCAGGTTGACCTGTAACTCACTCTGCAGTCCCAGGCTGGCTTTGAACTCAGTGATCCTCCTAACTTTGCCTCCCTACATACTGGGGCTAAAGGCGTGTGCCACCACACCTGGCCTAATATATATATAAAATCTGGGCTGGAGAGATGGTTCAGTGGCTGTGGTGGTTCGAATAGAATAGATGGCCCCCAATATATTCAGTTGTTTATTTGTTTGTAGTTTGCATCTCTAGCCATCTGGCTGGAGGCAATGCCATTGTGTGGATCTTAAGGTGTGGTGGTGGGTTTGAGATTCCAATCTAAAGATATGCAAAGTGTGCCTAGCTGGAGTTCCTGAAGTGTGCTCGGGCTTTTGACCTTTAGGCTTGTACTGCTCTCTCTCTGCTTGGTCCTGTGAAGGTAGGTCAATTTCTTCTACCATTATGGAACTTCCCCTGGATCTGTGAGCTTCAATAAATATCCCTTCCTCCATAACTGTGTCTGGTCTGAAAGTTCATCTCAGCGAACCTGAAGCTGACTGCTACAGAGGCTAAAGCATTTGCCTGCAAAGCCTAATGACTCAGTTTTAATTCCCTAGTACCCAAGTAAAGCCAGAGGCACAAAGAGGCGCATGCATCTGGAGTTTGCAGCAGTTGGAGGCCCTGGTGTGCCTGCCCAGTCTTTCTCCTCTGCTTGCAAATAGCTCCAAACACACACACAAAGGCAGAGATCGCATGGTGATCTTTAGTTCCAGCACTTGAACGGGTGAGGTAGGATTGCTGTTTCATGTTAGCCTGGGCTAGATTAACCTTGAAGAAACAGAAGGACAAGCTTTGGCAGAGTTGGTAGCAGAACTCGTGTCTATACCTACAAATCAGATGATGAATTTTCACATGAAGGCCACTCTTCAGGACTTACCTCATTTGTATCACCTGTATTTGTGAATTCAGAGATTTCTGTTACTCAAAGCACTACCCATGTCTAAATGTCCATACACACTATCCTGTGGTCAGACCCTAACACCTTCCTGGGCCTCTGACTCCCACTTGCTGCCTAACCCAACACACATACATCCTTTGCCTCTTGTGAGTCTTGTTTTCAACAGCCAAATTACAATTTGCTGATGACTAGTTATTCCCCTTTCCTCTGTATATATTGCCACAGAAGTCACTGTTATAATCGCCAAAGACACACTTTTAAAAATAAAAAGCTGATCATGGAAAACATTAATAAAAATTGAGAAAATAAAAAAAATAAAAAAAATTAAAAAAAAAAATAAAAAGCTGGAGCCAGGTGTGGTGGCACACACTTTTAATCTTAGCACTTGGGAGACAGTGGTAGGAGGATCACCCTGAGTTCAAGGCCACCCTGGTACTACATAGTGAGTTCCAGGTCACCCTGGGCTAGAGTGAGACCCTACCTTGAACCCCCCCTCCCCCGCAAAAAAATAATAAATGTACATGGAACATGCAAACATGACTTTTGTTTTGAGGTAGGGTCTCACTGTAGCCCAGGCTGACCTGGAACTCATGGCAATCCTCTTACCTCTGCCTCCCAAATGCTGAGATTAAAGATGTGTACCACCAAGCCGGCTCCAAACATGACTTTTTGAAAAATGATTTTTTTTTTTTTCTCAATGTAGGGCCTGGCTTTAGCCCATGCTGACCTGGAACTTACAGCAATTCTTCTATCTTGGCCTCCCAAGTGCTAGGATTAAAGGCATGTGCCACCATGCCTGGCTGAAAAAATTATGTTTTCAAGGTGGGGTCTCTCTAGGCCAGGCTGACCTGGATTTCACTATGTAGTCTCAGGTGGCCTTGAACTCACTGCGATCTTCCTACCTCTGCCACCCAAGAGTGCTGGGATTAAAGGCATGTGCCACCATACCTGGCTTGAAAAATAACTTTTTTTGGCAAGTTTTTTTTAAGAGAGCAAGTGAGAGGGAGACAGAATTGGCACGTCAGGGGCTCCAGCCATCAAACTTCAGATGAGTGCACCACCTTGTGCACATGTGCAACCTTGTATGCTTGCATCACCTTGTGCGCCTGGCTTACATGGCAACTGGAGAGTCTAATAACACGGGTCCTTAGGCTTTGCAGACAGGCCCCTTAATCACTGAACCATCCGTCCAGCCCTGAAAAATAAAATTTTTAACCACAAAAATTATTTTTATTTTTGATTTTTTTTTAAAGGTAAAGTCTCACTTTAGCCCAGGCTGACTTTGAATTCATGGCAATCCTCTCACCTCTGCCGCTCAAGTGCTGGGATTAAACGCGTGTGTCACCATGCCTGGCCACAGAAATTATTATGGCATATGCCTTTAATCCCAGCACTTGGGAGGCAGAGATAGGAGGATCACTCTGAGTTCAAGGCCACCCTGAGACTATAAAGGAATTCTAGATCAGCCTGGGTAGTGTGAAACCCTACCTCGTAAAACCAAAAAGTGTTTCCAGAGGTAGGAGGATTCCAGGTCAGCCAGGGCTAGAGCAAGAACCTACTTCAAAAAAAAAAAAAATAAATAAAATTGTTTTTCTACCTCTCCTTACAAGACTGGCAAACTCTCATGGATCCATCTATTTATTTTATCTGCCCTGACACCTGGTGGACACCCAGTGAATATCTGCTGAACGAACAAACACTGAAATGTGAAAACTCTTGCTCTCAAAGGACCTTACAGCTTATTGGAAATAGAGTTTTATATATGTCTCAGGCTGGCTTTGAGTTCATTATGTAGTAAAAGATGACCTTAAACTTCTGATTGTCCTGCCTCCATCTTCTGAGTTGCTGGGATCAGATGTGACCCGTTTATGCAGTGCAGGGAATGGAACCCAGGGCTTGGGAAACACTTTACCAACTGAATTATATTCTCAGCTACCACTGCAGTTATTAGCACAAAAATGTGGGTAAATGAAAGAAGGCAAAGAGAAAAGTCTGAATTTGATTACAGAACCTACTTATTTTAAAGTTCTGTCATAAACCTTAGTGTTAGCACGTGTAGAAACAGCCGTCTAATATCCTTTTACATTGTTGTGGCTATCATAGAAAACCTTACTAGGTAAAGGTAAATAGACCATATGTGGCCTACTTGACCCATCTCATTCATATATATCTATATCTATTTATCTATCTAAATTTAGTGATGAGGACCAAACCCAAGGCCTCATATATTAAAGACAAGTGTTCTATCACTGTACTACAGCCCCAGCCTTCATTAAAAAGCAGAACAAAAATCTTGAAAATCTGTTCTAAGAATAAGGTCTCCAGGTCATGTGGTAAGCATTGACTTTATCCATAATTTTTTTTTCCACGGTGGGGTCTTGCTCTAGCCCAGGCTAACCTAGACTTCACTATGTAGTCTCAGGGTGGCCTTGAACTCATGGCAATACTCCTACCTGTCTTCCAGAGGGCTGGAATTAAAAGTGTGTGCCACAATTGGCCTCATGATGTTTTTTTTTTTGTTTTGTTTTTTGAGGTAGGGTCTTACTATAGCTCAGGCTGACCTGGTATTCACTATGTAGTCTCAGGGTGGCCTTGAACCCATAGTGATCCTCCTACCTCTGCCTCCTGAATGCTGGGATTAATGGTGTGCACCACCACACCTGGCTCACATAATTTTTTTTTTTTTTTTGGAAGGTCTTACCTAGCCAAGGCTACCACAGCCTCCCAAGTGCTAGGATGAAAGGTATGTGCCACCACACCCATCTCTATTTTCTTTCTTCCTTCCTTTCTTTGAGACAGAGGGAGGGAGGGTGAGAATGGGCACGCCAGGGCCTCTAGCACTGCAAACAAACTCCAGATGCATGCACCACCATGTGCATCTGGCTTACGTGGGACCTGGAGAATCAAACCTGGGTCCTCAGGCTTTGCAGCCATGTGCCTTAGCCGCTAAGACATCTCTCCAGCCCCCATCTCATATTTTCAAAACAAATTGGGTCTACTGGGCATGGTGACTTATCACCCCAGTACTCAGAAGGCTGAGTGAGGCAAGACTGCAAAATTTGGGCCAGCTAGGGCAACATAGTAAAATATTAACCCAAACACTGGAAAAATAAAAGGTGGATTACGTGCAATGCATTTACTGCAAATTTATTTTTAAAAAGTAGTTGGAGCTGGGCGTGGTGGCACACGCGAAAAACCAGAAAAAAAAAAGTACTTGGCATTAAGTAGTTATTCTATAAACCACCCATGATGGTACACTCCTGTAACTCCAGCTCTTGAGAGGCTCAGGCAGGTGGGTCACCATGAGTTTGAGGCCAGCCTAGGCTACACAGCAAATTCTAGGCCGGCTTGGGACAGTGTGAAACCTTGTCTCAAAATAATCACAGGTCAACAGCCCTTTATCCTAAATTCTTGGGACCAGGTGCAATTCAGAATTCTTTGGAATTTAGAATGGCAATGAGGCCCATGGACTGAGCTTAGGGCCACTACAAGGGTCTGGGTGGTCTACTGGGTTCATTTGTTTCTGCTGTGGTATAACCACTCACACAGTAAATAGCATTCATACACAAGAGGCCTGGCTCTACCCACCCCCTCCAAGCACTTAAGCTTTCCAAAGGGCAAAATGAAATTCTGTTTACCAACTCAAGTGCTTGAGTCAGAACAGAAATAACCTAAATCAAACTAATTCAGACATACTGGTCTAGACTTCCTTATGTGGAAATCACTTTCACTAACATTTCCTCTTTCCAAAGAAATGTTTTTGTATAAATTACTTCATCTTCCTTTAAACACACTGGAGGTGGGAGATTAAAGACCTTGACTTGTAAACCATCAATAACACCAAATCTTATAAAGATTATACTCTGAGGCTGGAGTGGTGGTACACTCTTTTAATCTCACCACTTGGGAGACTGAGGTAGGAGGATCGCCCCGAGTTGAAGGCAACCCTAGACTAGACAGCCTGCTTCAAAAAACCAAAATTACACTGTACACAAACACACAATGTTTTCAAAACATACACTTTAAATTATAAAAGCTTCAAAATGTGATTTGCTGAGTATGTACAGGCTGGTCTTCAGCTAAGTACCCCAGATTGGTTTTGGCCTCAATTCTCCTGCCTCAGCCTTTTAAATGCTGTGATTACAGGTTTACACCATGTCCATCCAGCAAGATTCCCTCCCCCCACCCAAGGTAGGATTTTGTTCTAGCCCAGGTTAACCTGGAATTCACTATGTAGTCTCTGGCTGGCCTTAGTGATCCTCTTACCTTAGCTTCCCAAGTGCTGGGGCAAGATGTGTCTTAATTACAGACTTCTGTGACCATGTGTTTGTTTCAATGGCCCTGGCACTCTGTGAAGAGACCACTTGGCAATCAAGTAAGTTTTTTTTTTTTTTTTTTTTTAAAATGTGTGAGAGAATTGGTATGCCAGGGCCTCTAGCCAATGCAACCCGACTCCAGGCGCGTGCCCCCTTTTGCGCATGTGCGTCTGACTTATGTGGGATCCTGAGAGTCAAACATGAGTCCTTAGGCTTTGCAGGCAAGCACCTTAACAACCAGCAACCTCTCCAACCCTGTTTTTTTGAGGTAGGGTCTTGCTGTAGTCTCAGGCTGGCCTTGAACTCACAGTGATCCTCATGCCACTGTTTCCTGAGTGCTGAGATTAAAGGCATGCACCACCACACCTGGCAATAAGTTTTCTTTTGTGTAAACAGAGAATTAAAATACTTAGGTTAAGGATGTTGTTTCCAATAAAGATAAAAGGAGCAGTTTTTCTGTAGTGGATTTTAAATGCTGAGCAAACCTGAGCTTGTTCAATTTGCATTAGTGGGAAATGCTCAACTTATACTTTAATATCAATATTGTGCACAATCCTATCCTAAATAGTTAAAATTGCTGTTATTCACTTGCTGTTACTAAACTCCTACTATGTACAGCTGCAGTGGATACAGCCAAGCTGCAATACTAAACCCACTTTCAGACATCAGCAGGAGTTAGAAGAATCCCATGGAGATAAGTATTTTGAATTATATGGTTTAAGGCATCACAACTTATCAGACCCATGTTCTACATATTTTGGGTAAAGGTCATATTACATACATAGCACATGCTGATTTCAAATTCAGGGTAATATTCCAGCCATCAGCCTTCTAAGGGCTGGAATGGGTAAAAAAAAAAAAACTGGCCATGAATAGTGTGAATATGTTGCTTTTTCTTTTCTTTTTGGTTTTTTGAGGTAGTGTTTGCTCTAGCCCAGGCCAAACTGGAATTCACTATGTAGTCTCAGGCTGGCCTTGAACTCACAGCAATCCTACCTCTGCCTACTGAGTGCTGAGATTAAAGGCATGTACCACCACACCTGGCAGGTTTTGTGCACATTAATGATATACCTGGCAAGAGTAATTTTAAATACCTTTTCAAACCAAGTTAGCTTCTCAAAAGGTGAGGCTCAAGGTCACTGCTGTTTTGGGGTAGAATCCTAAGAATGTACAAGCATAATCAATGTACTTCGGTTAAACAGGCAACCAAGAGAAACCTGAATTTGTTAGCTATGAAGAAAATTCACATGAATCTTTGCTTTGACAGGGTTTCAAAATGTAACTCATGCTGGCCTGGAACTACCTAAGTAGTCCAGGCCAAGTTCCAATTAGCCACCCTCCTGCCTCTGCCTCCACAGGGCTGGACAAAAAACAAAACAAAAACAAACAAAAAAACCCATTGATTATCACACAGAAATGTGCTTGCATAAGAACTTCAGAGATCTTCTTTCCTCCTTCTTGGCTGGATTTTCCAGCAAGCCAGAATTTAAGTCTCTCTAAATTCCTTTGGGAAATGATCACTGTGCACTAAGAATGAGATTTTGGTGTCTAAAGGAGAAGGATTTAAATAGGCTGTTGCTTTTACCATCTTCAAGAAATCCATCAGTCTTGCCACCACCACCTCATTATTTCTTGTCTTTATCTGAGCCAAACTTCTCATCTACACTGTTTCTGCTTTTCTTCATTCTTACCCATTCATTCATTCCTCAAACCCCTGCAATCTGGTGACTTTTCACTATTCTGCTCAGTTTCAGTAATGATGAAATCTAGCAAGCCTTCTCAGGGAAATACTTCCAGCTGACAAGAACAAACTGTCTCATGAGCAGCAAATAAATAAACAAATAAATAAGGGGTTCATTCTCAAGTTAGTTAAAATGTAGGCTCTTGCAATTATGACTCAAATACAAGAAGAAATAAATGTAAGCAGTTCATCCTTGAATACATTTTCAATTACTGACAGAGCTGAACTATTCCATCATGTCTGTGACCCAGGCAGGCAAACCTACCTGTAACTGCAGTATCTGGAAGGTGTTAGGGGGTCCCCAGAATAAACTGGGTAGCTAGACTAGCCAAATCTGTGAGTTCTTGGTTCAAGCGGTAAACAAGGTAGAATGTGACTGAGATAGACAGACAGTGTCAGCCTCTGGCCCACACACAATGCACACATGCATCCACACACATGCAAATACACTACACAATGGGTAAAAAAATTTCTTTGCTACAGAAAACTGTAGTTGCCAGGGCCTGGCTCAGTGGATAAGAGTGCTTAAACCCAAGTATGATCCCTAGCACCCACAGAACCCTAATAGGGGATGGGAATAACAGGGCAGAGAAAGAAAGATCCCTGTAGCTGAGGGTATGCTTCAGGTTCACTGAGATACTTGGTCTCAGGTAATAAGGTGGAAGTGACAGAGGACATGTGATGTCTTCCTTTGGCCTCTGCACATGGATCAGGGCACGCGTGCGTGTGCACACACACACACACACCATATACCCCAACACACAGACCAAAAAAACCCCAACAAACCCCAAAACAACAAAAAGCTGCTAAATCCCAATGGGGTGCTCATTATGCTTACTTAAAGAAATGTAGACTGGAAAAATTTTAACTTAAAGAGGTCTGAAAAAATATTTTTTTTGGGGGGGGGCTGAAGAGATATCTTAGTTAAAATGCTTGCCTTGAAGCCTAAGGACCCAGGTTTGATTCCCAAATACCCACATAAGCCAGATATACAAGGTGGCATATGCATCTAGAGTTTGTTTGCAGTGGCTGGAGGACCTGGCGTGCCCATTCTCTATATGCTTCTCTCTCTCAAAATAAATTTATATATATATATATATATATATATATATATATATATATATATATATAGTAAGTTATTATTGTTTTATTTTTCAAGGCAGTGTTTTACTCTGTCTATCCCAGACTGACTTGGAACGCACTCTGTTGTCCTTGGATGGCCTTGAACTCAGTGACCCTCCTACCTCTGCCTCCTGTGTGCTAGGATTAGAAGTGTGTGCCACCATGCTCAGCTAACATCATAAAATTTTAAATATGTGTACAGCCTGTTTTGCCTTAAAATTTTTCTTTTTTGGTTTTTCAAGGTAGGGTCTGGGATGACCTGGAATTCACTATGTAGCCTCAAGGTAGCCTTGATCCTCCTACCTCGGCCTCCCAAGTGCTGGGGTGCACCACCATGCCCTGCCTTTACCTGAAATTTCTAAAGGTGTAGGATTTTTTTCCTCTAAAAGCCGAGTTAAATCATGGCATCTTAAAATTTTGTGCTAAT
Organism: Dipus sagitta; assembly: GCA_036346955.1. Lineage (NCBI taxonomy): Eukaryota > Metazoa > Chordata > Mammalia > Rodentia > Dipodidae > Dipus > Dipus sagitta. The sequence continues at coordinate 168,307,813 of CM070772.1, read as the reverse complement.
CATGGAGCTTCATGCTTTTAGGGTTAGATATCCATTCTACATAGGGCTAAAACACTTCCAACTACTCAAGCACGTGACAAATTATAGAAATCACTACATTGCGCAGGTCTTTTCACACACGATTTCTATATAATCTGTCTTTTCTCTCCATGAAGTTGTTTTTTACATTAACTTAAAACTGTAAAAGGTTACTGCTTATATGAATGTCTTATAAAATGAGCTAGATCCATTGGCTTAAAGCATTTCTATAGTTAAAGATCAGAAGAAAATGGTAAACATTTTGCTCCTTTTGTAATACTTACCATCATCATTTGCACGTGCTTCCATAGCAGGAATATTTTTGAACCTTTTACACTGTTGAATTCATTGATGACACCAACATGCACATCGCCTCAGGATGAAAACCACGCATGTGGCTTGATTCCAGATGAGCAACATATAAGTTGAGTCTTTGAAAAATCGTTTTGTCTATCTTTTCTTTGACAGGATTACCTTATCAGCTGTAATTTTATTAATTCCTATCAGAGAGGTGTAGTGCATAAGTCAACTGGCCCAAACAAACCCAATCAGTGCTGGGGAATTGAACCCAGGACCTTGTATGCCCTAGGCTGGATGTGCTCTACCACTGAGCTACATTTCAGGCCCAAACTGATTAGTTTTGTTTTCTGAATAAACTGCAAATGGACAGAGAATAAACAGCACAAAGCACACAGATCAGTATTTTAACTCTTCAGACACCATCAGGAGTAAAGGAAATGTCTCATCTTTCCATAATGAAGAATCTGTAAAAGAACATACACACACACACAGCAGCATTTTAGTAATGCAACTGGAAAAAAAAAAAAGTTAATTTGAGATGCTGGGCAAAGTGACTTGAAAGTCGTTAAAGTAATCATCTATGGAGTACTCCAAATCAGACATTTATATTAAAAATTAGTTGGTGAGCGTATTCATAGGTGAGGAGGCGCGTATAATATGTTAACTTACATGTATGAGCATTTCACCATGAAATGCACTGTTTTGTACAATATAGGTTAATAAACCTTAAGAAAAAATAAGCTGGTGATCCACACTGACGAGCTTCGAGTCTTCGCAGTCTTTCAGCATATACTCCAGGTTGACTTCAGTGTTACGGATCAGACCGCAGAGCTGCATATACTATTACGCCCTTTCTGCCTCTCCCCATTTTCACTGGGGGAAACGTTTTAAACCAAGTGTTAGCCCTGGTGTTATCTACGGAGTCAAAGCAGCGTCCCGTTCCCGCTCGGCTACCTTCCAACCATTCCTGTTGTAAAACAATGCAGCAGGGGTCCGGCACCTACGGGACAGGACGTGAAGGTTGGAGGATAAACGGCAGGAAGACAAAAAATGAACCTGGCAGGTCTGAGTCGAGCCTGGGTGGGTGTAAGCGGGCTTCTCAGCCTAAGGCCGCCCGGGAGTCCCCAGCACTCAACGAAGACACCTACCGCCTCCGCGCTCCCTCTGGCAGCCCGAGGGATGCTCCGCGCCCCGAAGTCAGCCGCCGCCCTCACCCCTCGATTAGGAAACCCAGCAAGCGGCGTGGGCCCGGCGCAAGCCCAGCAGGGCCGCCGGGTCCCGGGGCTCACTCTGGCTAGATGCCGCCTCCAGCCCGCCCTGTCCCCCGCGCAGCCTCCATCCACCCTCTGGCCTGTGCGCGAGGCCCCCGACGCCCACTAGGTCCTCTTCCTCACCGTCCCGCACCGCGCCACCACTCAAGCTTCGCGAGCGCACTGAAATCTTCATCGGGCTCGGGCCGCAGCTCCGGAACCACCTAACATGGCCGTCGGTGGTCTCCTCCGCTCCGGACGCGTCCAACCGCGGTGCATCTTGGGAATTGTAGTTCCCCCAGCCGCGTCGGCGTCCCTCCTAGACTGAAGGTGAACTACAATTCCCAGAACGTGCAGCTCTCGAGCATGGCTATTGGGGCCGCTCGGACAGAGGGATGATGTCATTGCAAAAACCCCACTGCATTCATTGTGCTACGGTCTCTCCACCCCCTCCCCGTTGCTGCTGCTGCTGCTGCTGCTGCTGCTGCTGGGCTTGTGATTGCCGCTCGTTCCAGCTGAGCTCAGAGTAGCAGCAGCACCAGGGCAGGGACTTTGACTCCAGCCCTTGGACTTAGGGCGCCGCAGCCAGCAACCTTCCCTTGGCGTGCGTAGACTCATCCGCACATCATTTCTGTTTATGCCTGGGGTGGGGAGAAAAATCCCAAACCAGGTGAGTTGAAGTGATTTCTTCAAATGATTCTCTCAAGTTATTCCTCCTGCTTATTCCCAAGGCTTTCTTTTGAGAAGACGGAGTGGCGGCGGGCGTGCATTGGGAGGGTCTCACGGGCAGTAAGAAAGGGAAAAGCTCTGTGCAGTTTGGGTCACTGCAAAGAACAACTCCAGTAACCTTCCCCTCCGCCAGAGGACCAGTGCCTACCGATTGCCTGGTCTCAACTCCCTTCAACCTTTTTGAGGCTGGGAGAGGGGGCTGGGCTGGGAAGGATGTTGGGAAGTGCTTTTGGAAAATCTGAGGAGGGCAAAGGCGGCGGACTGCAGTCCTGTCACTTAGGGCCCGGGCGCTGGGGTTGAGTGGGCAAGGGTGATGCGTGGGGAGACGTGGGCACAGCGCGTTAATGCGGTCGCTCTTCTTTAGAACATTTGTGTCGCTTGGACGAGCACACACTGTTTTTAAGACGAGCTTGCTTCTCCCGAGACGCTTAAGTTTCGTAAGGCTTTATTCCATGCATGTATGTCTGCGTCGCATGTCTCGGTTTTTTTTTTTTTTTTTTTTTTTTTTCTGATTTGAGGTGACAGTGTCCTTTAATGGTGCATTCCGTGCCACTCAGAAACATTTCACGTGTCTGGGGAAGGTTCTCTGAGGCTGCTGGACGCAGCATTTTTATTTTATTTTATTTTTTTCCTTAAGCGTTTTCCGTTCTCCTGACTGCAGGACTCGGGATTGTTTGGAAGTGGAGCGGACAGATTTGTGCTTGTGTGAGTGTTTTAAATTACATCGCAATAGGCTCTTGCCACTGACAATGGTACTGTAATGAGCTGCCGTTTCCCGAGGCTCAGTCACCACTCACAAATAACGGTTTGCAGACGAGATCGATTAAGGGAACTCTGGTTCATTTTAACACTTTAGGGAGAGGGAAAGTTAGAAGTGCTGTCCATCTTTATTGGCTGAGAAATGTCCAAGGAAAAGTGAGCCTGGGCAGAGAAAACCAAAGAGCATAGTAGTGTTTTTTTTTTTTTTTCTTTCAACGAACTGACACATTTAGTAAGGCAGAAAACATTCTGACCTGTATGATACTGGCATATGGGTGATCAGTGCAATAATAAATATATTTCGTTGAGACAAACAGTTGGCTGGTTCCAGAACAGATGGGGCCAGTCTTAACTGGAAGATCTGCAACCTTGGAAATGAATGGAAGTAGGGTCAGCCACACCCCCTCTAGGAATGTCAAAAGAAGGAGAAATGCCAGAGTATTTGCTTAACTCTAAAATGCTAAAGCTTTTCATAGCTGAGTCAGGCTGGGTGGGGGGGTGGTGTCATTACTGGCTATCTTCAGTTGCTCTGAACCAATTTAGTTCATTTTTTATTTTAGATGCTTATGTCTCCAGAATTGTAGCTGGGTGATACTTTTTTAAATGCTGCTTGTTACTTAATGCAAAGGACAGTCCATCCTATGGCCTTTGTAATAGAGTGATTTACTGGGATGCAACGAGAAGCTTTTGGATTTGGGGAAAAGATCAACAGTCTGTCTCTCCCTCTCTGCTGCTACTCTCTGCTCTTCTAGACGCCCTGCCCTTCTCATCTGTACCTTTTCTCTTCCTACCCCACCCCACCCCACATCTCTTGATATTTTGTTTCTTTCCTCCTCTATTCCCAGTAAACATTTTCTCTGTTTCAGAGTCTCAGCTGCATGTGTATGTATATCACATCTCTTTCTCTAAGTCTCTTTCCAACCTTTGCACGCCCTCCAGTCCTCCTCCCTTCACGAGGGAACCCTGGGGCATAGGACACAGGCATGTGCCCATCTTGATTCAGAAACCTCCTTGAGAGGCTTTGGGTTTTCTTTTCCTTGGAGTCTGTGCTGGCAGGAGGAACACCAATGAGCTTGCTCCAGGGCTGGGTTTGCGGTTTCTGTGACAGACATAACCTGGCCCCAGCAGCATGTGGACAATGAAAAGCTGCGTTGGGCTTACGCCACTTTTCCTTTTGTTGGCACCTGTTAAGAAGTGTCAGTGGATTAACAAGAATTTTAAATGTTTTACATAAAATGTTTTCATAATTCCCAAAGAATAAGTAGTCTTCTGTTTCAGCTGATACTTTCTGTGTCTCATTCCTACTTCAAGTGAATGGTGGAAAACTGCCTTTCTCCTTGCATGCTGCTGTTATCAATCTAGGGGGCCAAACTGCCCATATGTGCTGTCGAAGTTGTTTTCTTTGTAGAGCAAAAAAAACTTTGTTGTTTTATGCTGCTCTTGTCGGGAGAAGGGTGTGGTGGCATCTGTATGCCATATTGTTTTCTCAGGCATGAAAAGTCCTCTGTCCATTTGAAGGCAGCTAATGTGACAGACATACTCGGAGAGGCTGAGACCTCTCACTGCACCTTCATTTTACTAATTTTCTCCTGAAATACTCTCTTACATAGTGAGGGCTTTTAGTGACATAGGGAGGAGAAATGAGCAGAACTGAAGGCTAGGTTTGGCTCTGTCACTGCTGTCCCTACTATAGCTAGGCATTTCCTTTTGCCTCAGTTTGCACACCTCCACTGGGACAATGGTCTTTGCGTCTTGGTTTACTTGGCCTGATGTTATAGCCCTCCATGATTGGCCCCAACTTGTCATTCTGGCAGTGGACATTAATTGATCAGGTAAGGTGTCCTAAGCACTGTGGACACATCAATGAACAGAAATGTTTCCCCTTGCTAGGTGTGGTGGTGCACACCTTTAATCCCAGTACTGTAGAGGCATGCCTTTAATTCCAGCACTCTGGAGGCAGAGGTAGGAGGATCACCATGAATTCAAGGCCAGCCTGGACTACACAGTGAATTCCAGGTTGGCCTGGGCTCGAGAGAGACCCTACCTTGAAAAACCAAAAAAAAAAAAAAAAAGTTTCCCTGCATCAACAATTCCCAGGCTTCTTCCCAAGGAGCGTGTACTGTGAGATGAGAGAAAAGTACCTACTGTGGTGCTCTTCCTTTTCCTGAAGCAATCAGGGAAGGGTTCCTGTAGGAAGTGACAGCTCAGGAGACTTGAAGAGTGAGCTGGAGGTAATTTAGGATGAAAGTGGGAGATGATTAGAATAGGACAAAGAGGGTTCCTGGGAGAAAAAACTTCATGTTCAAAGTACAAAGGGTAGAATGGTGAGCAAGGGGATAGGGAACCAGAGTGAAGAGGTCTGAGGCTAGCGAGGTAGGCAGAGGCTGGACCTTGGGCAAAGTTTTGAGCTATAGGTCTTTATCATAATGACAGTGGGAACCAAGAACAGGCTTTAACTAGATAGATGAATGACATAGGTGGAATGATATTAAAAACTTCATCTGGCTGCTAAGTGGAGGACAGGCTTAGCCATAGTGACTGGAGACTAAGTAGCAAGGCATTTCTTGTTGGCTGGTTATGGATGACAGTGCTGGGCTCTAGAGTAGGGAAGAAGGGCTTGAAAGGATACTAAGTATGGAATGTATAGTTGGTAAGATGGGTTGATTAATGTAGAGATAGAAAAAAAAGAGAGTGAAATATGACCTGAGTTTTCTCTTCATCAATCCAGATGACTTTTGCAGAGAAAAGGAAAACCGAATGGGGACCTGATTTTGTGTTTGCTTGTTTAAGAAAGGGAGACTTTTGGTCATGTGGACTTTTTTAAGGTTTTTGGAAGCCATCTAATATCTTCGTTTCACTCTTCCTGTCCATGTGGCATGATAGAGCAAGAGACAGTGCTCTGGAGGAAATCTTCTAAGACTGGGTACTCCACTTAGCAGCCAGATGAAGTTTTTAATATCATTCCACCTATGTCATTCATTTTTGATCTTTAGTTTCCTCATCTATAAAACATTTAATCTGTTAAGATACTCTGATGTCCAGCTATACATGTATCATGCTAGGAATATAATGTTGAATGAAATAGTGTTTGCTTTGGAGGAATTCACTGAAGAGAGGAAAACAAACATGAACAGAGCGGGCTGGAAAGATGGCTTAGCGGTTAAGCGCTTGCCTGTGAAGTCTAAGGACCCCGGTTCGAGGCTCAATTCCCCAGGACCCACGTTAGCCAGATGCACAAGGGGGCACACGCATCTGGAGTTCGTTTACAGAGGCTGGAAGCTCTGGCGTGCCCATTCTCTCTCTCTCTCTCTCTCTCTGCCTCCTTCTCTCTGTCGCTGTCAAATAAATAAATAAATAATCAAACAAAAAAATTAAAAAAAAACATGAACAGATAGTGAGGTATGGCATAGTGTCAGGAGAGCACAGCCCCATGGGAGGTATTCACTCTTGGTTGTTGGAATAACCGCAGACTGGTTCACAACCCTTGACCCTAGACATGAAGGCAAGAAATAGCTCTAGGGTATTTGTTCCCAGGCCTTCCACAATTAGAGAGTCTGAATGTTTGTTAACTGAGTGGACTAACCTCAGTTTCTACACACCCTTTTAAAAGTAGGAAAGCTCAAGCTGGGCATGGTGGTGCACACCTTTAATGCCAGCACTCGGGAGGCAGAGGTAGTAGCATCACTGTGAGTTCAAGGCCAGCCTGAGACTACAGAGTGAATTCCAGGTCAGCCTGGACTAGAGTGAAACACTACCTCAAAAAAAAAAAAAAAAAGGTAGGAAAGTTCAATAAATTGCACAAGGGTAATTTGTTTACTTGTTTGGTTGGTTGGTTTTTCAAGGTAGGGTCTTGCTGTACCCCAGGCTGACCTGGAATTCACTCTGTAGTCTCAGGCTGTCCTTGAACTCACAGTGATGCTACTACCTCTGCCTCCTGAGTGCTGGGACTAAAGGTGTGCACCACCACTCCTGACTCAAGAGGGTAATTATTAATTAATAATAAAAATATCAAATGCAAATGCTTTTTTTTTTTGTTTTTGTTTTGGCTTTTCAATGTAGGGTCTCACTCTAGTCCAGGCTGACCTGGAATTCACTATGTTCACTATGTATTCTCAGGGTGGCCTTGAACTCAAGGAGATCCTTCTACCTCTGCCTCCCCAGTGCTGGGATTAAAGGCGTGCGTCACCACACCTAGCTTGTAAATGCTTTTAACAAATCAGTTTCTGAGACCTGCATGCTTTGAGATGTTTTGCGGGTGACTTTTAGGGAAATTCAGAAATATTTCAGTTCTGTTTTTTTTTTTTTTTTTGTACTCAGCTTCCTTAATTCAAGTTAGTTTCTCAAAAACCATTCTCATTTTCATTTATTTATGTGCAAGCAGAGAGAGAGAGAAAGAGAGAACTATACTACATGAGGAAAATCTTAAATTTCACCCCACAAAGATGATCAACCATCAAATTTTACTGTGTATTGTTCACTCGTTTCCACCATACATACCATAATTTTTAAAAAAAATTTTTATTTATTTATTTGAGAGCGACAGAGAGAGAGAGAAAGAGAGCGAGAGAGAGAGAATGGGCACACCAGGGCCTCCAGCCACTACAAACGAACTCCAGACACGTGTGCCCCCTTGTGCATCTGGCTAACGTGGGTCCTGGGGAATCAAGCATTGAACCGGGGTCCTCAGGCTTCACAGGCAAGCGCTTAACCACTAAGCCATCTCTCCAGCCCCACATCATAATTTATACTAGCCATGTGTGGTGGCACACCCCTTTAATCCCAGTGCTCTGGAGGCAGGGGTAGAAGGAGCACTGTGAGTTCAAGGCCACCATGAGACTACATAGTGAATTCCAGGTCAGCCTGGTATAGAGTGGACCCTACCTCGAAAAACAAACAAAAAATACTATTCTTGTGTTTTGGACATTTTTCTTAATGCATTTCATCTAAATATTCATATGCTTCTTTAAGTTATGTCTTCTAATGGCTGTTGGAAACTTACCACAAACCCTTGAGTGCCTATCTTTTTCTTTTCTTTTTTTTTTTTTTTTTTTTTTTGAGGTAGGGTCTCACTCTAGCCCAGGCTGACCTGGAACTTACTACGTAGTTTCAGGGTGGCCTCTAACTCATGATGATCCTCCTACCTCTGCCTCCTAAATGCTGGGATTAAAGGCATGCGCCACCATGCCCAGTGGGTGCATATCCTTTTGTTAGGAACTTGTAGAAATATTTCTGTAGAATATCTTTTTTTTTGTTGTTGTTGTTTATTTTTTATTTATTTGAGAGTGACAGACAGGCAGAGAAAGAAGCAGGGGGAGAGGGACAGAGAGAATGGGCGTGCCAGGGCCTCCAGCCATTGCAAACGAACTCCAGATGTGTGCACCCCCTTGTGCATCTGGCTAACGTGGGTCCTGGGGAATCGAGCCTCGAACTGGGGTCCTTAGGCTTCACAGGCAAGCGCTTAACCACTAAGCCATCTCTCTATCCTTACAGAACATCTTTGAAAGGATTTAAATGCTGATTCAAAAGGCACCAGTCTCATGTTATTGCTCCTTGATTTAAATTCTTCTCAGCAATATTTTAGAGTGCTACTCCTACATGCCTTTGCCAAGTCCCTAGCATTCTAAAGGCCAAATCCTTCCTGTCAAGGGAAGGCAATTGTGAAGGGGAGACAGAACAGGGAAAAAAATGTGATCAGAGGTGGCTTTTTTGTTTTTGTTTTTGCGTGTGTGTGTGGGGGGGTACATGCATGTATCTGTGTGCCTATGTGTGTGTAGGGGGGCAAAGATGAATGAATGTCAGGTGTCCTTACTTTATTGCTCATCTGCATATGTCCTTGAGATGGATTCTGTATGTGCACACAGAGCTTCAGTTTTTGTGAGTCCCAGGTCTCTACTCTCCATAGGACTGGGGTGACAAATGGTCATGGCCACAACCAGTTCTTTATGTGGGATCTGGAAAATTGAATTTAGGTAGTCTGAGGCTCTCATACTTCTGCAAGCACTTTTACCCACTGAGCCAATTTTCCCAGCACTTCTGATGGTTTTTATGAGGTTGTGATAAAAGTTGATATATAAATAACTTGGAAACCCCTAGAAGAGATAAGTAAAATGTACTCTTTCCCTGTAACATAACATATTGTTTAAAAAATAAACCCACACAATGAAACAGCCAAGAGATTTCCCCAGAAAATTTTGAAGATAAATTTTAGTTTTGAGTTACAGTTAACTCATTAAAATGTGGACATTATCTAATTTGAGAAGGAAATAACCTGTTCTTACTTCCTCTACATTTCAGTCACACAGCCACATTGGAAGTGGGGAGGACTTAAGTTTCATTTAAAAAAAAATTGTTTGAGGGCTGGAGAGAGGGCTTAGCAGTTAAGGTGCTTGCCTGCAAAGCCTAAGGACCCATGTTCGACTCTCCAGATCCCATGTAAGCCAGACACACAAGGTGATGCAAGTGCACCAGGTCGCACATGTGCACAAGGTGGCACATGCATCTGGAGTTTGGTTGCAGTGGCTGGAGTCCCTAGTGTACCAATTTTCTCTCTCTCTCTCTCTTTGCTCTCCCTCATAAAAAATTTTTTAAAAAATGTTTGAGGGGCTGGAGAGATGGCTCAATGGTTAAGGCCCTTGCCTGCAATGATTAATAACCTGGGTTTTATTCACCAGTACCCACATAAAGCCAGATGTATAAAGTGGTGCATGCATCTGGAGTTAGTTTTCAGTGGCTGGAGGCCCTGGCACATCCATTCTCTCCCTGTCATTCTCTGTCTCCCCTTATAAATAAATAAATATTTAAAATTAAAAAAATTGACAGGTGGTTAAAGGATAAACGTTCATCCTTCTGAATTGCAGTAGAAGCAATCAGTTCTAGGGCAGAATTTTGGCATTTTCTCTCTTTTTTTTTTTGTTTTTGTTTTTCGAGTTAGAGTCTCACTCTAGCCCAGGCTGACCTGGAATTCACTATGTAGTCTCAGGGTGGCCTCGAACTCACAGTGAATCCCAGGCTGACCTGGAATTCACTATGTAGTCTCAGGGTGGCCTCGAACTCACGGCAACCCTCCTACCTCTGCCTCCTGAGTGCGGGATTAAAGGTGTGCGCCACCACATTCGGCAGCATTTTCTGTTGAAAAGCAAGAATGAACTAAGTGTAAGTGGTGGTGCATGCCATTAAACCCAGCATTTAGGAGGCAAAAGTAGGAGGATCACTGTGAGTTCAAGGTCAGCCTGGGCTAGAATAAGATCCTACTTTGAAAAAAAAGAAAAAAGAAAAAAAGAAAAAAGGAAAGCAAGAATGGATGCCTGTCAGCTATTCACACTGCACTAACAGGGACTCTCGAGAACAAATTGTGGGAATCGTTAGCTACTACTAAATTATTTCCATCCTACTGGGTAGAGCAAAGGATCTGAGTGGTTTGCTATGTGGGCAACCTATTTTTTCAAGCCTCCTTTCAAGCCTCCGTTTCTTTACCTCTAAAATGGAGGTTACTAAAAGACTCAACTGAAATAGATGTGTAAAAGATGGCTTTGGAAAAGTTTATGTGACATAAGCGTATAAAGACAAGTGCTGGTGTCTCTAACTAAGCTAGTTCATACTTTTCTGTGAGTCCAAAGGCATTTCAAGGCTGAAAGGGTTTATTTTGACTTACAGACTCCAGGGGAAGCTCCATGGTGGCAGGACAAAACACGGCATGAGCAGAGGCAGGACATCACCTCCTCACCAATATCAGGTGGACCACAGCAGCAGGAGAGTGTGTCAAACATTGGCAAGGGGAAGCTGGCTATAACTCCCACAGTGTCAAACATTGGCAAGGGGAAGCTGGCTATAACACCCACAGTGCCAAACACTGTCAAGGGGAAGCTGGCTACAACACTCATAAGCCCGCCCCCAGCAACACACCTCCAAAAAAGTTCCAATTATTATTTATTTATTTATTTATTTATTGTTTTGGCTTTGGTTCCAATTTCTAAATTGCCATCAGCTGGGGATCAAGCATTCAGAACACTTAAGTTTATGGGGAACACATGAATCAAACCACCACACACACTGTGTGTGTATGACTGTGAGTGTGTGTGCTTCACCTTATTAAAGACAGGGTTTCTTTCACTAGGCAGTCTCAGGGTGACCTTGAACTCACAGTGATTCTCCTATCTCTGCTTTCCAAGTGCTGGTATTAAAGGCGTGTGCCACCATGCCTGGTGATACAGGGTTTCTTTTAAAAAATATTTTCTTGAGCTGGAGAGATGGTGTGGTGGTTTGAATAGAATAGATGGCACCCAATATATTCTGTTGTTTATTTGTTTGTAGTTTGCATCTGCAGCCACCTGGCTGGAGGCAATATCACTGGGTGGATCTTAAGGTGTGGTGGTGGGTTTCAGATTTCAATCTAAAGATATGCAAAGTGTGCCTAGCAGGAGTTCCTGAAGTGTGCTGTGTGGCTTTTGGTTTTTGGCTTTTAGACTTGTACTTCTCTCTCTCTGCTTGGTCCTGTGAAGGCAGGCCAGCTTCTTCTGCCATTTATGGAACTTCCCCTGGATCTGTAAGCTTCAATAAATCCCTTCCTCCATAACTGTGCCTGGTCTGGAAGTTTATCTCAGCGAACCTGAATCTGTCTGCTACAGATGGCTTAGCAGTTAAGGAGCTTGCCTGAGAAGGCTGAGTATCCAGGTGTGATTCCGTAGTACCCACATAAGCAAGATGTATAAGGTGGCACATGCGTCTGGAGTTCATTTGCAGTGGTTAGAGGTCCTAGTGTACCCATTCTCTCTGTCTTTGCCTGCCTCTTTCTATCTCTGTCTCAAATAAATTATATATATATATATACTTTTTTGTGGGGGGGTTTCGAGGTAGGGTCTCACTCTGGCCCAGGCTGACCTGGGATTCACTGTGTAGTCTCAAGGTGGCCTCGAACTCACAGTGATCCTCCTACCTCTGCTTCCCAAGTGCTGAGATTAAAGGTGTACGCCACCACGCCTGACTTAAAAAGTATTTTTTAAAAAGCAGATGTAGGATTTTTTGGAGCCAAAACAATTCTGCTTCCCCAGCTACTTTCTGTTTTTACCTTGGTTTTTGACTGAAAGAATAAGCTTCACGAAGGCAGGACTGGCTGGTGGCATTTGTTTTCGTTACCCTCAGACACAGACAGAGTTTTCTGTCTGTCTGCTAAGTTATCTGAAGCATGTTCTGATAAGATTAACTGGGGGCCAGGTACTTCATATATTATATTTCATTTTTTTTCTTTCCAACTTATTTTAAAAGCTTATTTGCAGAGAGAGAGAGAGAGAGAGAGAGAATGGGCTCACCAGGGCCTCTTGTCATTACAAACGAATTCAAGACACATGTGCCACTTTATGCATCTGGCTTTAAAAAAAATATTTATTTACTTATTTATTTGAGAAAGAGAGAGAAAGGGAATAGGCATGCCAGAGCCTCTAGCCACAGCAAACAAACTCCAGATGCATGTGCCACCTTATGCATCTGGCTTTTTAAAACATCTTATTTATTTATTTGAGAAACACAGAAAGAGAGAGAGAGAATGGGCATGCCAGAGCCTCTAGCCACAGCAAACAAACTCCAGATGCATGTGCCACCTTATGCATCTGGCTTTTTAAAACATTTTATTTATTTATTTGAGAAACACAGAAAGAGAGAGAGAGAATGGGCATGCCAGAGCCTCTAGCCACAGCAAACAAACTCCAGATGCATGTGCCACTTTATGCATCTGGCTTACGTGGGTCCTGGAGAATCAAACCTGGGTCTTTTGGCTTTATAGACAAATGCCTTTACGGCTGAGCCATCTCTCCAGCCCTGCATCTGGCTTTTTACATGGGTAATGGGGAATCACATGTGGGCTGGTATGCTTTGGAAACAAGTGCCTTTAACCACTGAGCTATCATCCCAATCCTAATTTGAAAATTTTGAATACTCCATGCGCCCAGAAGCATTTGCTTTTTCTTTCTGTACCACACCCACACCTATACTGTTTTTTTCTGAACTGCTTAAAGCTTGATGAAATCAAGACAGTTTACCTCTAAGTAGTTGTGATAGCTTGACTGAATCAGGATTGATCTGTGATGGCATTTCAAGGAAGAATTAAATGAAGGAGGAAGATCCTGTAACCTCATACTACCAGCAATAATACAAATTAATGCTACAGATCCCTAAGATGATAGAAGGGGAGGGTTGCAATAACACCAATGGGGAATTGTTACCACACATTTTTTTTTTTTTTTTTTTTTTTTTTTTGGTTTTTCGAGGTAGGGTCTCGCTCTAGCCCAGGCTGACCTGGAATTCACTATGGAGTCTCAGGGTGGCCTCGAACTCTCAGAGATCCTCCTGCCTCTGCCTCCCGAGTGCTGGGATTAAAGGCGTGCGCCACCACACCCGGCTACATTTTTTTTTTTTTTTTTGAGGTAGGGTCTCACTCTAGCTCAGGCTGACCTGAATTCACTATGTAGTCTCAGGATGGCCTCCCACTCACGGCGATCCTCCTACCTCTGCCTCCTGAGTACTGGGATTAAAAGCGTGTGCTACTACCACACATGTTTAACCTGAGTCCAATAATGTGAAAATAATCAGAAAATTCCAATTCCAATTTATAACACAACAAACTTGGTCTCTTCAAAGATTTCAGTATCATAAAAACAATAAGGCTGGAGAGATGGCTCAGTAATTAAAGGTGCTTGCTTACAAAGCCTGATGGCCTGAGTTCAGTTCCTCAGGTAAAACCAGATGCATAAAGGGGCACATGTGTCTGGAGTTTTCAGTGGCAAGGGACCCTGGCATGCTCGTTCTTTCTTTCCTTGCAAATAAATAAATAAATATTTTTTAAAGCAGGTAGACAGAAGTAGCTGTGCTTTTTTCTCAGGTCTCTTTATATCTGGGCTACTGCATCATGGTTGCCTTAGCTTCATTTAAAGTAAAAAAGAGGGGGGGGGTATGATGATGCACCTTTAATCTTAGCACTTGGGAAGGGATGCAGAGGTAGGAGGGTTGTTATGATTTTGAGGCCAGTCTGGAACTACAGAGTGGGTTCTAGGTCAACCTGGGCTCTAGTGAGACCCTACCAAGAATATCAAACAAACAAAAATTTCATAACATGAGTCTAGCCACAAGGAAATATCTTATGCACCCAAATTGAGAAATAGCCTACAAAAATTTTATTTTTGCATTTTTCAAAAGTGTCAAGGTTAAATTGAATGACAAAGACAGGAATGCTTCTAGGCTAAAGGAGACTTAAGACAACAGAAACTTATTGTTACATGTGTCCTAGATTAGTTCTTGGACCAGGGAAATTTTATTTTTGTTGGCCTATACTGAATGATATTTGATCAATTGTAAAAATTGAGTAGGGGTTGCAATTGGAGAATATTTTAGGATCAATATTAACTTTCTGATTTTGATAGTTATGCTATAAGTTATATATGAGAGACTATCCTTGCACTTTAGGAGGTATTTAGGAGTAAGGTGATATCTACAGAAGAAAGAATAATAATGAAAATGTGGTAAAATATTAACATTTGGTTATTTCTGTGAAGGTTTTATGTAACTTCTTCGTAACTGTCTTGCATCTTTTTGGTAGGCCTTAAATTAAGGATAAAAATGGAGGGAAGAATAAAAAAAAAAAAAAAAAGAAAAAAATGGAGGGAGGGAAATGCCAATCTTTACGGCATAAGATGGCCATGAGGATGAGACACTGCTCAGGTCTCAGTGTGGTGCCTGCTACCTAGTAGGCCTGTAAGTACAGTTGGGCATTTTATTTTAGTTTAGTTTTTTTTTTTTTTTTTTGAGGTAGGGTCTCGCTCTAGTACAGGCTGACCTGGAATTCACTATGTAGTCTCAGGGTGGCCTTGAACTCCCAGCGATCCTCCTGCCTCTGCCTCCTGAGTGCTGGGATTAAAGGTGTGCGTCGTCATGCCTGGCTTTTCAGGTGGGCATTTTATGACGGGCACAGCTAATGCTAGCTCTTATCTATTATCTGGGAGTCCAGTTAAAATTCACATGTGGTATATGATGGCAGTATTGTTCTGGATCCAAATTGGGACTTGTCTGGCAAAGCATTTTTTGCCTTACTTATAAATTCATTGGGTTGCCATTTTACCAAAGTATACACATCAAATCACATTTGGCTATCTGTGTAAGAGGAAGTCATCTTAGTACGGTGTTATATTCTCATGCATTCATGATTGCTATAGGAAAGCTAGGGGAAAGGGTCACTTTCCAGTTCGGTCTTATTTGACCCAGTTTTTCCATTTTTCCTTCCTCCCTTCTTCCCCACCTTCACACAAGTTTCTCATTTTGTCTATTTAATTAGATATGCCAAATTTTAATTGTTTTGGCAGACAGAAAAAGCTGACTTTGAAAAAAGGAAAAAGCTGAATGAGCATTCCCTGTTAAGAATTTTGCTTTCTAAGAGTTAACTTTGGAAAGAATGCTTCTAGCCTGGAAAATTCAGGTAGTAACCTCAAAGGAATTCATGTTTTGGTGGAAATGTGAATAGAAAGGGAACTAAACTTCTTTTGAAAGAGATTAAAAGAAACACTTCTGTCTGAAATAGTAATGCAGAATTATTTTTCATCTTTGTGCTGAAACCTCACTATGTGAATGATTAAGTTCAAATTAAAGTTAGTTTAAGCACCAAAAGAAATAAAAACCAACCAAACAAAACCCCTTAAATAATCTTGATCAAAACTACTTATGAGAGGAGCCAGGCATGGTGGCACATACCTTTAATCCCAGCACTCGGTAGGCAGAAGTAGGAGGATCGCCATGAGTTCGAGGCTACCCTGAGACACATAGTGAATTCCAGGTCCGCGTGACCTAGAGTAAGACCTCCACCTTGAAAAACCAAAGCACGCAAGCAAACAAGCAAACAAAAAAAACTTATGAGAATTTGTACTGGCTACTTTGCTGACACAACCTTTAGTATAATATTTAAGCTTGTCTCTTTGAAGTTACACAGTATCCTGCTTGGTTATCTTCAATTGCATAGCTCAGCGTTCCAGGGCCAGCGACCCCAATCTGCATTCGTTATGTCTATTTTGAGTATTATTTGCCATAAATTGTTTAGTCTTAGAAGTGTGTACACGTTTTGCTTTTATAGTAACAGGCCAGGAAGTGAAATGGTCATATGTACAATAAGTCACTTTTATTGGGTAACCCAATATTGCATTCATTTAAAAATTTTATGATGTTAGCAAGCCCTGTATTGACTGCTTTACAGTAAGTTATATCATTTACTTGCGACAGAAGAAACATTATGTCTGAGAGCTTAAATGACGTTGTCTAAAATCATTTGGCTAAGACAGTCTTCATTTCTGGTCTTAGATCCGCTTCTTCCAGGTCAAATGATTGATTGCATAGATTGTTAATACGGGGGCTGGGTGCCAGGATGCTCATGACTTTAATCTCAGCACTTACGAGGCTGAGATGATCACTGTGAGTTTAAGGCCAGACTGGCCTACAGAGTGAGTTCTAGGTCAGCCTGGGCTAGAGTAAGACCCTGCTCCCCCGCAAAAAAAAAAAACTGGGGGGGGGGGAGCTGAGGAGATAGTTCAGTAGATAAAGCACTTGCCATGCAGGCATGAATACCTGAGTTTGGATCCCCAGACGCCACATAAAAGATGAAAGCCAAGGTGGGCTTCTGTAATTCCAGCATGCTGCTGGAAGGCAAAGACTGACACTCAGGAGTTGTCCTCTGCCGCTAAACGTTTGTCATGGCACATGTGAACATACGCATACACACACGCCCCAGAAAAACCCAAATTAAGGTAATAAATTTTATATTCTGTGCATTTTACCACAAAGTTGAAAAAGCAGACAGAGATACCTTTGCCTTAGTGCATTAATGATACTATAACAAAATTCTCCAAATTGGGTAATTTATAAACAATAAAATTTTCTTCTTTTTTGAGACAAAAGTCTTGCTATGTAGTTCAGGCCAGTCTGGAACTCATTATGTAGTTCAGGCTGGTCCTGAACTTATGGCATTCCTACTATCTTAACTTCCAAGCATTGGAACAGGGAGGGGACACAAATAGTCTCTTTTCCACTTATATAATCTATTGGTGACCATTTCCACTGTGTTTTTATTTAATTTATTGCATTTTTTGTTCATTTTTTATTATTTATTTGAGAGTGACAGATACAGAGAGAAAAACAGAGAGAGAGAGAGAATAGGTGTGCCAGGGCCTCCAGCCACTGCAAACGAACCCCAGACATGTGCACCCCCTTGTGCATCTGGCTAATGTGGGTCCTGGGGAATCAAGCCTCGAACCGGGGTCCTTAGGCTTCACAGGCAAGCATTTAACCGCTAAGCCATCTCTCCAGACTTTTTTTTCGTTTTTTTTTTTTTTTTTTTTTTTTTTGAGGTAGGGTCTTACTGTATTCCAGGCTAACCTGGAATTCACTATGGAGTCTCAGTGTAGCCTTGAACTCATGGCAATCCTCCTATTTCAGTCTCCTGAGTGCTGGGATTAAAGGCATGTGCCACCACACCCAACTGAATTTCTTTTTTTTTTGGTTTTCTAGGTAGGGTCTCACTCTACCTCAGGCTGACCTAGAATTCACTATGTAGTCTCATGGTGGCCTCAAACTCATAGTGATCCTCTACCTATGTCTCCTCAGTGTTGGGATTAAATGTGTGTACCACCATGCCCAGCTCAGGCTGAACTTTTTTATTTCTAACATTTATAGTTTATTCAAAGTTCTAGTTTGTTTGATCAGAATTATAAGAGCAGCTTTAAGCTCTCACCCTACCAAGGATCAGATCTCCCAATACAGGATCTTATAATTATGGGTAGTTTAGTCATCTTCCAGGTAGGCAAAGTCTCAAATATGTTCATGATGTTGTGGTGTACTGGGCAGGGACTCATTCATGATTCATTCAGTAAATATTTATTTATTTATTTATTTATCACACACAGCAGGGTGATATGCCTGGCACTTTAAATATGTTGGCAGATTCAATGCCCTAAAGAACTTTGGAGTTATTAATAGCCCAGTTAACAGATGCAGAAATTTTGACTCAGGTAACTTGCCCAAAGTCACATGACTTGTAGATAGCAGAAATATGGCAATACCTGGAGCCCAGGTGTCCTCTAAACTACGCTGCCTCCCTGTGGAAGTGAGTGTGAAGTGATCTATGCCTTTGAACTCCAAGTCAAAATGGCAGGTGACTCCCACCACTTGTTATCTTCTCGCTGCATCTGTTCCTCATCTAAAAAATGAAGACTATATAGCCGGGTGTGGTGGCTCACGCCTTTAATCCCAGCACTCGGGAGGCAGAGGTGGGAGGATTGCTGTGAGTTCGAGGCCATCCTGAGACTCCATGGTGAATTCCAGGTCAGCCTGGGCTAGAGTGAGACCCTACCCCGAAAAACCAAAAAAAAAAAAAAAAAAAAAAAAAGACTATATTAGATTAAATTATTTGTTGTCTCTCCTTGTTTCACTAATCACTTTGTGCCACATAGTAGGTACTGTGGTTTAAATGTCTGTGTCCCCTCTGTTCATTCTTTTTTTTTTTTTTTTTTTTTTGGTTTTTGTTTTACGAGGTAGGGTCTCACTCTGGCCCAGGCTGACCTGGAATTCACTATGTAGTCTCAGGCTAGCCTCGAACTCTTGGCCAACCTCCTACCTCTGCCTCCCGAGTGCTGGGATTAAAGGTGTGAGCCACCATGCCCGGCCCTCTGTTCATTCTTTTATTCATTCATTAATCCAACACTAATTTAATATCTACTGTAATACTAGCTACTTTGCTGGTGGAGTTCGTACTGGGCAGGTACTGGCCTATAAGGAGATTTTAGGCCACCGAAAAAGGTACTCACTGTAGAGTTTGGTCATAGTGCTGGTTGGGGTATATACAGAGGACATGGGAGTATAGAGGAAGTGTAGAGTAAGACCTTGTCTTGTATAAAAGGATGTTATGAGAAATAACCCCAAAGGTGATGCAGACTACCACAGAACCTCCTCCTTCCTGTTGTTCCCATGCTCATCAGCATAATATGTATTTGTTAAGTTCAGCAAAGCCTTGTAATTTATAACTCCATTTTATTTTACATTTATTTTGTACATTTTATTTTGTTGTACATAGTCAAATTAATTAAATGCAGTTATCAATAAAGCTTTTTTCTTTTTTAAAAGTATATATATATATATATGTATATACACTTTTATATTTATATATACTTATATATATACTTTTAAATTTTATATATATATAATTTTAGAGAAAGAATTGGCGAGCCAGGGTTTCAACCATTGAGATTGAACTCTGTATGCTTGAGCCACCTAGTGGCCATGTGCGACCTTGTGCTTGCCTCATCTTTGTGCTTCTGGCTTATGTGGGATCTGGAGAGTCAAACATGGGTCCCTAGGCTTCACAGGCAAAGATCTTAACTGCTAAGCCATCTTTCCAGCCCTGAACGTATATTTTTATTTATTTGCAAGGAAAGAGAGATAGAGATAGAGAAGGATTGAGAGTGAACATGGGCATGCTGGGGCCTCTTGCTACTGCAAATGAACTCCAGAAGCATGTGCCACTTTGGCTTTATGTAGGCACTGGGGAATTGAACCTGGGACAGCAGGCTTTTGTAGCAAGTGCCTTTAACTACTGAGCCACCTCCCCAGTCCCAAAACTTTTTTTTATATTTATTTTTATTTATTTTCAAGCAGGGAGAGATAGACAAGAGAAGAGAGGAGAACACACACACACACACACACACACACACAGAGAGAGAGAGAGAGAGAAAGAGAGAGAGAATAGGTACACCAGGGCCTCCAGCCTCTGTAAACAAACTCCAGATGCATGTGCCACTGTCTATCTGGCTTTATGTGGGTATTTGGGAATTGAACTCTGGTCAATTAGTCTATTAGAACTTGCTCATAAAAATCATCTGAGGGAATGCTCTTTGTGGCCAGCTAGGTTTAATGATTTGATCCTATCTCTCTATCCAACAAAGAATAATTTCTCCAGATTTTTTCTTTGGGGCCCTTGGAGGCCTTGGCTTTTGGTTTTCAGAGACCTTGAACTGAGAGATTCTGTCCTGACAGCATCACATGAAGGTCTCAACACTTTGAATCCTCTGTCTCTTTCCTCTCATGATCCTTGGTGGGCATGGTGTCTGTTAGAGAATGTTTCCCCAATGGTTTTGGAAGCAAGCCATGCATCTATCACAGTCCTTTTATCCTTCTAGAAAGTTCCCACATGTGGCCACATGAAACACTGTAAAGCAGACACCCACATAGGGTGATGAGTTGTGAGAGTGTGGAAGAATCTTGTAGGTTTTTCTCCGCCCTGGCATTCTGTAATTTGGGCTACAGAAGTGTGAGTAGAGGGTTCAGGAGGCTGGAGCTAAGACTTGGCTCAGGTCACAAATCTTTCAGCTATAAGCACAGGCCTGTCTGAGCCTGTTTTCCTAATTGTGGATGAAGGGCTGATGAGAATCCCAGTCTCATTCTGTTATTCTGAAAGGCAGATTACTTGGGGTGTAGTGTCCAGTGGCTTAATGACCAGCCCATTGAATGTATTACAGTGTGTTACTGTGCTGTTTGTAGCAGCCCAAAACGGGCTCCTGGAGAAACTATTCTGGAACCTGCATCACACTCTGACTCTGTGACTGACCCTGGTTCATGGCAAATGGTTTTTATAGCATCATTCTCCAGTTTATTTTTAATCTTCTCATTTATTTTCTTATAAATGCTACCGGAGCTTTGGTGATTCTTCAGTACTCATCTAGGAAGATTCTGGTTGAGCTTGTACACTCATACCCAGAACTATTTACTTCAGAGTAATGATACGAATTCTTGGAATGGCACGTGATTCATTTCCCAATAAGTTCCCAGACAGCAGAAGAGGCTATTTATGATAAGTGAAGCTGACTTGTTTGCTAGAATTCTGGGTGATTGAGAACCCCTGAGAGCATCTTAGGTGAACTGTGAGGCTGGGCTGTTTCTGGGAATGAGGGACTGAGGAAGAGAGCAGCTTACTGTAAGTGACTTGTGTGTTTAAAGCTAGCAACCCCCTGGAAATGGAAGAGGATCTTTTGTGTATTGTTGTTTGAAGCTAGTGACCCCCTGGACATGGAAAAGGGTCTTTTGTGTACTGTCTTCAGTTGGCTGGAGTTGTTACCTTGTTCTGAGAAGATTTTGAGATGTTTCCTGGGCATTTGGGGCTCCTGCATACTTCCATCTCCTTGGATGTTCACTGTTTATTCTTCCTGGTTATTCCTTGGAACTCTTTTAAATTGCACATTGAAAGAAATCCACCTCTCTGTTGACCACCGGGGAATCTTTGGGAAGGACACTGACGTATTTTATGAGACTTTCAGAGGAATCAGCTGAAACTAGTAGTGTGAGCAGATAGCTGCACAACAGCCCCCAGATTTCAGTGGCTTTAATACAAAAGAAGTTTATTTCCTGTTCGCACAGCAGATCAACCTGTGGTTCCCATTTCTGAGGAAGGAAAGTAAAAGATCTCCTGGGGGAGGTTTCCATGAGCCAGGGGTGGAAGTGGCTTATCTTCTTCTTTCTTTCTTTTTTTATTTTATTTTGGATTTTCGAGGTAGGGTCTCACTCTGGCCCAGGCTGACCTGGAATTCACTATGTAGTCTCAGGGTGGCCTTGAACTCACGGTGATCCTCCCACCTCTGCCTCCAAGTGCTGGGATTAAAGGCATGTGCCACCACACCTGGCTTTATCTTCTTATTTCTTCACTGTAATAGTAAAGGATCCTGAGAAATATGGCCTATTTGCCTTAGAAGAAAGAAAAAAATCAGGTTTGATGGGCACCTAGCTGCTAAGAACTCCACAGGGTCCAAAAACTGCCAAGATTCTGTGCCTTGCAATTCTTTCTTTTTTTAAAAAAATATTTTACTTATTTATTGTAGAGAGAGAGAGGAAGAGATAAACGAGGCAGATAGAGAGAGATAGGTGCACCAGGGCCTGCAACCACTGCAAACAAACTCCAGACTCATGCACCACCTTGTGCATCTGGCTTATGTGGGCCCTGGGGAGTCAAAGCTAGGTCCTTAGGCTTAGAAGGCAAGCACCTTAACTGCTAAGCCATCTTTCCAGCCCTATTATTTTTCTCTTATATGGGAAGAATTATGGCCACTGATTGTTCTTTCGTTGTTTGTTTTTTGAGATGGGTCTTGCTTTAGCCCAGGCTGACCTGGAATTCAGTATATAGTCTTAGGGTAGTCTCAAACTCACAGAGATCCTTCTACCTCTGCTTCCCTAGTGCTAAGATTAAAGATGTATACCAGCCTGATTGCTCTACTTAATTTATTTCTACTCTTGTGGGAAATTCAGCTCTATTTTAGTCATCTTTCCAACCCCTCTAAATTTCATTGACCTATACTTTGACTGCCTATAGGTAGAAAATCTCATAGAGTAATGATTGGTGTAGTTTGGATTATATGACCCACGCCCCTTGGGCCAATCACTGGCCACCAGAAGGATAGTAGTAGCCACTGGAATCTCCACTTAGACCACCCTTAGAGAAGGGAGAACCATTGTAAGATAGAGTCACTATTTTGCCAACCCACTAATAAGGTTTAGCTTCTCTCTCTCTCTCTCTTTTGTCTTTGTTTTCCAAGGTAGGGTCTCACTCTAGCCCAGGCTGACCTGGAATTCACTATGGAGTCTCAGGGTGGCCTCGAACTTACGGTGATCCTCCCACCTCTGCCTCCCGGGTGCTGGGATTAAAGGTGTGCGCCACCACGCCCAGTTCTCTTTCTCTTTTTTAATTAACTTTTTCCATTTTAAATTATTTATTTGCATATGTATCTGTGTGTATGTGTATGATGTGTGTGTGTGCATGTGTATGAGTACACACATGCCAGGGTATGTGTGTGAAGGTCAGAGGACAATGCATATGTTTTTCCTCTCTTTTTTCTTTCGTTTATTTATTTGAGAGAGAGAGAGAGGTGGATAGAAAGAATGGGTGCACCAGGGCCTCTATCCACTGCAAATGAACTCCAGATGCATATGCCACCTTGTGCATCTGGCTTTATGTGGGTACTGGGGAATTGAACATGGATCCTTTGGCTTTGCTGGCAAGTGCATTAACCACTGACCAATCTTTCCAGCCCTCTTCCCACTTTCTTGAGACAGTCTTTCTCTTTTTTAAAAAAGTTTTTTATTGACAGCTTTCATAATTATAGACAATAAACCATGGTAATTCCATCCTCCCCCCCCCCACTTTCTCTTTGTAAGTCCACTCTCCATCGTATCCCCTCCTCCTCCAATCAGTCTCTCTTTTTTATTTTTTTAAATATCTTATTTCTATCTATTTACTTGAGAGAGAGAGAGAGAGAGAGAGAGAGAGAGAGAGAGAGAGAGAATGGGCACTACTCCAGGGCCTCCAGCCACTGCAAACGAACTCCAGATGCATGTGCCCCCTTGTATATCTGGCTTATGTGGGTCCTGGGGAGTCAAACCTGGGTCCTTTGGCTTTGCAGGCAAGCACCTTAACTGCTAAGCCATCTCTCCAGCCCTCTCATTTATTTTGATATCATCATCTTTTCCTCCTATTATGATGGTCTTGTGTAGGTAGTGTCAGGCACTGTGAGGTCATGGATGTCCAGGCCATTTTGTGTCTGGAGAAGCACGTTGTAAGGAGTCCTACCCTTCCTTTGGCTCTTACATTCTTTCTGCAGCCTCTTCTGCAATGGACCCTGAGCCTTGGAAGGTGTGATAGAGTTATTT
This sequence comes from Dipus sagitta, assembly GCA_036346955.1. Lineage (NCBI taxonomy): Eukaryota > Metazoa > Chordata > Mammalia > Rodentia > Dipodidae > Dipus > Dipus sagitta. The sequence goes on along the minus strand of CM070772.1, from coordinate 168,284,048 downwards.
CAGTGCTGAATACTCCTGTCACTTCTTTCCAGCACCATGATGCCTTCTGAGTCATCCCAAGGTCACCACCATCTGAAAAGAGAAGCTTCTCTAACCAAAAGTGAGAGTAGCATTAATACATGGGTATAAACATTAAGAGAAGTGCTCAGTAGGCAGTTTGATGAGCATATTATGTACATTTAGCCAGACAACAGCAGGACTCATGACTTCCCCCTTTATGGGTTTTCAGTATGAGGGATGTATTCCCTCCCATGGAGTGGGCCTCTAGTCCAATTAGAGAGTGGTTGACTTCCCCCATGCCAGACATGCCACCATTGCACCCGATGGCTCATTGGGCCTGGCTAGCCAAATTTAAGGCTTGTAGTGTCCACTGTTGAGTATCTCCACTGGTGATTTCTCTTTTGCCATTGAACTGCATGCAGTGTAGCTTTTTTCCAGCGTTCTGTCAGCTGATCTACATGGAGGAGGTTTTCAGCTCAGCTCCAGCAGGATTTCTCAGAGATCTTGCAGTATGTGGAGTCTTCAGCAATAGGGTCTTACCATCTATTCCTGGGGGGAAACCAAGGGCCTAGGCAATGGCCTGTAATGTTTTGGGCATCAGGGACCTCCCTGGCCAACAACTCACTGGGAGATATCCGATCCCTGGCACTGAAAATTTTCTAGTAACAATGTATGGCTCCTGTGTGTTCCATTGTCCAAAAAAGTAGTTTTCCATATGACTTATTCATACCCTCTTAGATTTTGATTAGCCCTCCCCCCATCTTTCCTTTGCTCAATCTCTTCCCCTGGCCTCACTTAGGCTTTTTCGCCCCCGTTAATCTGTTCTTCTACTTACATATATACAATACCTTCCTCTTAAGTCCCCCCTTCCCTTTCTATTCCCTTTATATCTCCTGTCTAGCTTACTGTCCTCTGCTACTTAATTTTATTACTGTTCACATAGAAGTTCAATCATTTGTAGCTAGGAACCACATATGAGAGAGAACATGTGACATTTGGCTTTCTGGGCTTGGGTTGCCTCACTAAGTATAATCCTTTACAGATCCATCCATTTTCCTGCAAATTTCATCTTTTCTCTCTCTCTCTCTCTTTTTTTTTTTTTTTTTTTTGAGGTAGGGTTTCACTCTAACTCAGGCTGACCTGGACTTCACTATGTAGTTTCAGGGTAGCCTTTAACTCACAGCAATCCTCCTACCTTTGCCTCCCAAGTGCTGGGATTAAAGGCATGTGCCACCATTCCCGGCAATTTCATTTTTCTTTACTGCTGAGTAGAACTCCATTGTATAAATGTGCCACATCTTCATTATCTACTCATCAATTGAGGGACATCTAGGATGGTTCCCTTCCCTAGCTATTGTGAATAGAGTGACAATAAACATGGTTAAGCAAGTATCTCTAAGACAAGTCCTTAAGATATATGCCTAGAAGTGGTATAGCTGGGTCATATGGTAAATCTACTTTTAGCTGTCTCAGGAATCTCCACACTGATTTCCACGATGGCTGGACCAGATTGCCTTCCCACCAGCAGTGTAGAGAAGTTCCTCTTTTTCCACATCCTCGCCAGCATTTATTGTCATTTGTTTTCATGATGGTAGCTGTTCTGAAAGAAATGAGATGGGATCTCAAAATAGTTTTAGTCTGTGATGGCTACGAATGTAGATCATTTTTTTTTAGATGCTTATATGCCATTTGTATTTCTTCTTTTGAGAACTGTCTAGTTCCATAGCCCCCCTCCCCTTAAAAAATTTTTTTTTTTTGGTTTTTCGAGGTAGGGTCTCACTATAGCTCAGGCTGACCTGGAATTCACTATGTAGTCTCAGGGTGGCCTCGAACTCATGGCGATCCTCCTACCTCTGCCTCCCGAGTGCTGGGATTTAAGGTGTGTGCCACCACGCCCGGCTTTTTTTTTTTTTTTTTTGAGGTAGGGTCTCACTGTAGCTCAGGCTGACCTGGAATTCACTATGTAGTCTCAGGGTGGCCTTAAACTCATGGCGATCCTCCTACCTCTGCCTCCCAAGTGCCTCTTTCTTTCTTTTTCCGTCTTGTGGAAAAGTCAGTGCAAATTTATAGTTGTCTTTCCAACCTTTCTTACTGTAGTCACCAAATAACTGTATTTCATTAAATCTATGAACACCATTATTTATAATATGTGCTACTATTTTGCCACTGAGAAAGAAATTAAAAATTGGGTTTAGAATACATTATGACCTAATGTAAAAGTGCCAGAAATTGAAGAATCATCGTAATTTCAAAGCTGTCAAAAGTATAAGACAAGGACTGGAGCAATGGCTTAGCAGTTAAGGCTTTTGCCTGCTAAGCCTAATGAACCAGGTTCAGTTCCCCAGTACCCATGTAAAGCTAGATGCACAAAGTTGTGCAATCATCTGGAATTTGTTTGCAGTGGCTAGAGGCCCTGGCATACCCATTCTCTATCTGCATCTTTGTGTCTTTCTCTGTCTCTGTCTCTCTCTGTCTCTTCAATAAGTAAGTCAATAAATAAATAGATAAATAAAATATAAAAAATGAGCCAGGCGTGGTGTTGCACGCCTTTAATCCCAGAACTTGGGAGGCAGAGGTAGGAGGATCACTGTGAATTCGAGGCCACCCTGAGACTAGATAGTGAAGTCCAGGTCAGCCTGTGCTAGAGTGAAGCCCTATCGCTTTTCGGCCTTTTGGCTAAGATCAAGTGTAGAGTGAATCCCTATCTTGAAAAACCAAAACAAACAAACAAACAAATAAATAAATAAATAATATATATATATACATACACACAATATGTTCTTAGAACTGATGAAAGATGATCTTAATTATTCCACAATCAAGCTCTAAATGTTCCTACTTTGGTACCCTTGCTCATTTTGTTTCTTCAGTCCATCTATTGATTGACAAGACATTTGTGGGCCATGAATAAGACAGATTCAACTTCCTCCTCAACACTTACTGTTTCTCCTCTTGAAGCACTATGTTAGTTTGTTTTTCATTACACCAACAAAACTTCATGAGCCAGGTTACTTATGAAGAAAAAGAGATATACATAGCTCACTGTTTTGGAGGCTGAAAATCCAAACAGCATGTCACTAGCTCTGGTAAGGACCCCAAGGCTGATGACAATGGTTAAGAGGCTGGGAGGAAGAGAACACATGGTGTGCAGAAGTGAGAGAGACTCAGAGGTCAGGATCAAGCTTTTATAGCAACTTGTTCTCATGGGAACTCGGAGGCTCACATTTCCTTCTATGGGCAGCATGAGGCCCACATCATAAAGATACACATCATCTCCCCACACCACCAGGCTGGGGACTAAGAAACCAACACTTGCACTTATAAGAGGACAAGCAGCATCTAAACAAAAGCATTCGTGTATTCCCTCTGTCCATCCTCATACCATGGAGCACCAGCTGTGTGTCAGGAAGCCTGCTGGACACTGAGGGCTCAAGCAAGAGTGCAGTAGGATCCTGGGTAGTCAGGATGACCATCATGTAAACAAATGAGTTAATAGCTTCTGCTATTAGTCTGCAGTATACCTGCAAAGCAAGGCAAGAGCCCATTTTGCTTGAAGAGTGAGAGTGATTGTGCTGTGATTATTCAAGTGATTGTGCCCTACTAAGACAGGATGCATCGGTCTCTTGAATGATAACATGGAATTGTTTCCATAGCTACCTGATAATAAGCACAAAGTGGCCTGTTTGAAATCACCCCAAAGTTTCCATTGAACCTCATGTTCAAGAGGCACTTAAGGGGGCTGGATGATGGATCAATGGATAAAGTGCTTGCTGTGCTGAGATCAGAGCCCCAGAACCCATGTAAAGCTGGATGCTGTAGCATAAGCATCTGTAATCTCAGCGTACCTGCAGCAAGAAGGGAGGTGGAGACAGGAGAATCCCCTAGAAGCTTACTGCTTATCTAGCCTGGTGAGTGTAGCAGTGAATGAGAGACCTGCCTCAAACAAGGTGGAAGGTGAGGACTAACACCAAAGCTGTCCCCTGATTTCTATGCCTGTGCTATGGCATGTGCGTGTCCCCCAACTCCAAAAAGAAAAGCCTATATGGGTTACATCATTATTATTATTATTGATGATGTTATTTTCCAAAGCAGGATCTGACTGACCCAGAACTCACTCTGTAGTCCTAAGCTGTCCCTAAACTCACAAGGATCTTCCTACTTTAGCCTCTTGAGTGCTGGGACTAAAGGTATGTCTGGCTTGGGTTTCTTTTTTGTGTGCAAACATTAATGAGTTTTTTTTTTTTTTTTTTTGTCTTTAGAGGTAGGGTTTCACTCTAGCCCAGGCTGATCTGGAATTAGTCTCAGGATAGCCTTGAGCTTACAGCAGTTCTCCTGTTGCAGCCTCCCTAGTGCTGGGATTAAAGTTGTGCATCATTATGCCCAGCATTAATGAGTAGTTATAGAGACAAAACAAGGAGATAATTAGATTTATCATATTCTGGAGGTGGTCTGTTTTTTTTACATTAGTTACCTACCTTTAAAAAGATTGTTTTTTTGTGAGGTTATGCTGTAGCCCAGGAATTCACTATATTGCTGACCTGGAATTCACTATATAGTCACAGGCTGGCTTGAACTCACAGTGATCCTCCTACCTCTGCCTCCCGAGTGCTGCAATTAAAGGCATGTGCCACCACACACAGCAAAATGATTTTTTTTTTTTTTTTAAGGTAGGGTCTTACTCTAGCCCAGGATGACCTAGAATTCACTATGTAGCCTCAGGCTGGCCTCAAATTCACAATGATCCTCCTATCTCTGCCTCCCAAAAAGGATTATTTTTAATGACGTGATTATTTTTCTGGGTGTGGTGGGGTTCTGTAGATCACGTATAACAGAAGGCAGAAGTCAGGAGCAGGCAAGAAGGGTGGTGTGCAGGACTCAGGTTTGCTGGGTCCCAACCACAGGGGATGTATAGAGGGTCTTTGGGGAATATGTAGGTGAGGCTGTTGGGGCTTGGGCTCAGAGATTGGACATGGCAGGACCATTCCTGCCAGGGAGCTGGAGCTCAGCCGGTGTGGGGTCCTCATCTTTCCAGCCACGATACCAGTGAAGTTTGGGCCCATTATAGAAAGCCCACAGAGAACACAAGACTGGGAATTAAAGAGATTTCCTTGAGGTTCATGGGAAGGCCTGCAGAGAGGGCCAATGTCCGTCCGTCTGTTCTGGCTATTAGGCAATGTTTACTTAGTCTACAGTCATACCACCCTGACCATGTGTGATCCTACCTGACTTTGGACTCAAAGCAGGGTTGGGCCTGGTTAGTGCTTTGAGGGGACAAAATGCTTACTTAATGAGTCAGAAAAAAAAGTTTAAGCTCTCCTTTCTTCTAGTTCATGGAGATGCTAGACACGAGCACTAAGATAGCCAGGAGGTTTTTGTTTGTTTGTTTGTTTTTTAACTTTCCAGGCCATGCAGAGCAGGATACTCGTGAGTGGCCATGGTTGGGAGTAGGTTTAAGATCTTTGAATCTACCTCACCATTGGACACAGGGGCCTGAAGGGACTTCTCTGTCTGGACTTTTTTTTTTTCCTGCAATTTTTTTTATTATTATTCATTTTTATTTAGTTAGTTGAGAGTGACAGAGAGAGAAAGAGGCAGATAGAGAGAGAGAGAATGGGCACGCCAGGGCCTCCAGCAACTGCAAACGAACACCAGACGCGTGCGCCCCCTTGTGCATCTGGCTAATGTGGGTCCTGGGGAATCAAGCCTCGAACCAGGGTCCTTAGGCTTCACAGGCAAGCGCTTAACCGCTAAGCCATCTCTCCAGCCCTCTGTCTGGACTTTTGAAAGAGGAGAGCTCCAAGAAGTTGTGCGTGGGAGTGTGTGAGTGTGGGTGCGTTCATGCTCAGATATGCATGTGGAGCTCAGAGAACAATTTGGGGTGTCAGCCCTTACCTTCCACTTTGTTTGAAGCAGAGCATATCTCATTGTTCACCACTGCATTTGCCAGGGTATCTGGCACAAAAGCCTCCAGGGGGTTCTCCTGACTCTCCCCTTCCTTTTTTAAAATAATTTTTAATATATTTTATTTATTTATTTGAGAGAAAGAAAGAGGGAGGGAGGGAGGGAGGGGGAGAGAGAGAGAGAGAGAGAGAGATAATGGGTGTGCCAGGGTCTCCAGCCACTGCAAAGGAACTCCAGATGCATGCGCCCCCTTGTGCATCTGGCTTACGTGGGTCCTGGAAAATGGAACCGATCCTTTGGCTTTGCAGGCAAATGCCTTAACTGCTAAGCCATCTTCCAGCCCTGCCTTCCTTTTTGCTATAGAAATGTTGTGATTACAGATGCTTTCCCTACAGCATCCTGTTTTTTTTTTTTTTTTTTTTTTTTTCCCAAGGTAGGGTCTCACTCTAGCTCAGGCTGACCTGGAATTCACTACGTAGTCTCAGGGTGACCTCCAACTCACAACAATCCTCCTACCTGTGCCTCCCAAGTGCTGGGATTAAAGGCATGAGCTACCACACCCAGCTAGCTTTTTTTTTTTTAAAGAATATTTTTATTTATTTAGAAGCAGAGAGAAAGAGAGTATTGGCCTGTTAGGGCCTTTTGCGGCTACAAATGAACTCTAGATGCATGTGCCACTTTGTGCATCTGGCTTTACTTGGGTACTAGGGAATCAAACCCAGGCCGGCAGGCTTTGCAAGCAAGCACCTTTGACCACTGAAACATCTTCACAGCCCAGCATCCAGCCTTTTATGTGAGTTCTGGGGTTCTGAACTCAGATACTCATGCCTGCACAGCAAATGCATTATCCACTGAGCCATCTTCCCAGGCCTAGGAGCTTCTTTAGTGGAAAGGAGAAAGAGTGCATTCTTTAGATCAACCTTGTAGTTTGTAAGTAAAATTTTTTCTCTCTCAATTTTTATTAACATTTTCCATGATTATAAAAAATATCCCATGGTAATACCCTCCTCCTCCCACTTTCCCCTTTGAAATTCCATTCTCCATCATATGCCCTCCCCATCTCAATCAGTCTCTCTTTTATTTTGGTGTTATGATCTTTTCCTCCTCTTATGATGGTCTTGTGTAGGTAGTGTCAGGTATTGTGAGGTCATGGATATCCAGACCATTTTATGTCTGGAGGGAGCTCGTTGTAAGGAGTTCTACCCTTCCTTTGGCTCTGTAAGTAAAAATTCTGACAGTAATGTAGATGGTTGTAGGATACTAGACTTGTAGGAAGAGAAACTTGATTGGAGGGTGAGGGAACAGCACTCCAGCCCTCTTTAGAATTGCCTGTAAGTATACAGAAAGAGGAAAAGCAAAGAAAGAGGAAAGAAAACCATGCTTTGAAAACAGCAAAATTTTTATGCCCTGCAATGATTTATCAGCATACAGAGGAAGAACGTTAGAGGAATAATTGCTGGCTGTTTATTTTGGAAAAGCATGTGTCCTATGAGCCAGGGCAGGGAGCTTTATTTTCTCTCTTACCTTCTACACACTACCATTAGTGATAATAGGATCATATATTTTAGACTTTCCTTGGCTTGCTGCCCTGACATAAATGGTTGAATTCCTTGTTTGGTATTACATATTTTAACATCAACAGGGGGGAAGAGAAAGAGAATGTTGTGAGCTAAATTATTCTTTGTGTGTTATTGTAGATAGCGTTTATTCACTGGGGTCCATGGCTATTAAGGTTATCTGTTCAGATGGTCTGTTTCCTGATAGCTTCTACTAGATAGCTTTATAATTTGCCCAAGGGAGTTGTTCAGGGGCTGGCTTCATGTATTTTTTATTTGATGGAGCAAGGTGAGTCTTGATCCTGGTTATCTGAGCTCTGGACCCTTATAGGTATTCTTGTCATCCAAGAAGCCAGGAGTGTTGTGTGTTCCTCTCATTGTGACGTCCATGGAGGCCTTTATCAGGCCATCATTTGATACACATTGACCCAGCTTACCGTCATGGTGGGGGATTTAGTTCTTAGGATTGCTGCTGCGCAGCCACTGGAGTCAATTAAACAAAAAGCAGTTGAGCTCCTGTTGTGCCTCCAGTCTTGTTTCCAACTTGGGAACACTCTGAGTGGAGAGTCAGAATGAGATTGTGATTCAAGGAAACCCAGTAGAATTAGAGTGCTAAACTGTCAGGGTCTTAAAGGATCTTAGAGATGATTGAATGCAGGGGGTTAGCAAGCTTTTTTCTGCAACAGGCCAGAAAGTAAATATATTAGGCTTGGGGGGGGGGTCACCCAAAGTGTCTAGTGCCCATGATCCTTTGTCTTTATAATCATCTACAAATGTAGAAAATCATTTTAAGTGAGATATTGAGGGGTAGACTTAGTTTAGCCCATTAGCCATATTTTGCTAACCCACTGATCTATTAGATTCCCCTCATTATACCAATGCAGAGACCACAGACAATATGGTAAAACAAGTCCCTGCTTCCCTTGTCCCCACAAGGTCACACAGCTAGTTACTAACATAGCTAGGTTGATGTGGTAGTTTGAATAGATGGCCCCCAATATATTCAGTGTTTTATTAGTTTGTAGTTTGGATCTGCAGCCACCTGGCTGGAGGAGATGTCACCGGGTGGATCTTAAGGTGTGGTAGTGGGTTTGAAATTCCAATCTAAAGATACATAAAGTGCCTAGTTCCACCTGGAGTTCCTGAAGTGTGCCGTGTGGTGTGGCTTGTGGCTGCTCTCTGCTTGGATCTGTGAAAGCAGGCCAGCTTCTTTTGCCATTAAGGAACTTCCCCTGGATCTGTAAGTTTCAATAAATCCCTTCCTCCATAACTATGCCTGGTCTGGAAGTTCATCTCAGCGAACCTGAAGCTGTCTGCTATAGAAGGGGCCTGTCATAAAGGGTCTTACACCCTAGCACCTTGCAAATGTATAGCTTTGGGCCAGGGGGAAGTGACTCAATGAGGTGAGAAGTTATTGTGTATCTACCACACTTCAGGCACTCTGTTTAGGATGGAGCATGCAAAATTAAGTGCAGCAAAGTCCCAGCTGTCAATCACTTTAGTTATTGGTGTTGGACAGTAAGATGGCAAGTGTGGCAGTGTAAAGTACGGGCCCTCCTCCCTCAGTCGGTGGACGCTTTACTGAGAGAATGAACGAATCCATCCACTTAGGTTTTAGAAACCAGTCCCTAGCCCAAAGGAAAGGGACAGGTACCCAGCTTCCCTTGTAGTAGCTTGTTTCCCACCCCATCCTTTGGCGATTAATACCTGGTACACATCCCATATATGTATGCATTGGTAATGAAGTGAAAGGAATAGAAATGAAAAAAAAAATCCAGTCATCAGAGAAAGATAGTTTATTTGGTAATTACTCTGTAGCTTCAGTTTATATGACAGTGGCATTGAGATATGAAATCATGCAGGATCAGTCATAGAGACAGAAAGGCACACACACACACACACACACACACACACGGAGAGAGACAAACAGAGAGAGAGAAAGAAAGAGAGAGAGAGAGAGAGAGAGAGACAGAGAGAGAGAGAGGGAGAGAATGAATGTGTGTATATAGGTGCTCCAGGGTCTTCTGCCACTGCAAACGAACTCTAGATACATGCATCTGGCTTTCCATGGGAACTGGGGAATTGAACCTAAGCTGTCAGGCTTTATAAGAAAGTGCCTTTAAATACTGAGCCATATTTCTAGCCCCCTCCTTCTTTTATTTCTCTTCTCTTCCCCTCTCTCATCTCTCTCTCTCTCTGTTTTAATACAGGGTGTCTACATAGCCTATGCTGGCCTTGAATTTAGTCTTACTGCCTCAGCCACTTAAGTGCTAGGATGTCAGACATGTGCCACCATGCCAGAGTTCCCTCGAACACTTACAGAAGTTAACATGTACAGTAGAACTATACTGAGCATCAAAGGTTGCCTGAAGGCCTTGATAGCCTGGCTGGTGCCTCTGAATCTGAGGAAGTTTGTGTGGGCAGCTGGGAGGTTTTCTCGGCATGTGGTGACTTTTACCTTTTGCATAGCCATTTTAAAGTTATGATTTCAAGCCATATTCTGAGGTATCCTGGAGTTTGTGGGCTAGAGAAATGGCAACTGTAAGAAAAATCAGGCATAAATTTGGCTTTAAGTCAAATAATACTTAGAACAAATACCCTTGCTGCTGCATTAATTTTTAGTTCTGACAGATGAGAACAAGCAGTTCATTAAATGTACATAGCCTTCTTCCCTTTATTATGTAAGTTGAATGCTTTTCTTACCTGACAGTTGTTTAATTGCTTAAATTCAAGGGCTTTTTTTTTCTTTTATTATTTATTTATTTGAGAGAGAGATACAGAAATAGGTAGGTAGAGAGAGACAATGGGTGTGCTGGGGCCTTTAGCCACTGCAAACAAACTCCAGGTGCGTGTGCCCCCTTGTGTATCTGGCTTACGTGGGTCCTGGGGAGTTGAACCTGGGGTCTTTGGCTTTGCAGGCAAGCACCTTAACCACTAAGTCATCTCTCCAGCCTTTAAATTCAAGGGCTTTTAAAAGCAGGGGCTGGTTAACACCATGTAAAGCTGAATAGAAAGCCTCTGGTATTTTATTTCCATTGACAAGAGACCCTGGCATGCCCCCATCCCCATGCAAGCAAATAAATTAATTAATTTTTTTTTTTTCTTGAGGTAGGGTCGCACTGTGGCCCAGGCTGACCCGGAATTCACTATGTAGTCTCAGGTTGGCCTTGAACTCATGGCAATCATCCTATCTCTGCCGCCCAAGTGCTGGGATTAAAGGCATGCACCACCGTGCTTGGCCTTAAATTAATAATTTTTTAAAAAAGCAAAAATCCCTACCTAGATTACTGATTAAAAAAATTTTTTTGGGGGGGGGTAGGGTCTTATTTTAGCCCAGGCTGACCTGGAACTCACTTTGTAGTTCCAGGCTGGCCTTGAACTCACAGCGATCTTCCTACCTCTGCCTCTGGAGTGCTGGAATTAAAGGTGTGTACCCCCATGCCTTGTGTGGTGGTTTGATTCAGGTGTCCCCCATAAACTTAGATGGTCTGAATGCTAGTCTCCCCAGTTGGTGGCAATTGGGAATTAACGTCTCCTGGAGGTGGTGTATTGTTGGGGGGGGAGCTTATGGGTGTTATAGCCAGTTTCCTCATGCTAGTGTTTGCCATACTCTTCTGTTGCTATTGTCTACCTTATGTTGGCCAGGGGGTGATATCTACCCTCTGCTCGTGCCTTCGTTTTCCCCTGCCATCGTGGAGCTTCCCCTTCAGCCTGTAAGCCAAAATAAACCTCTTTTTCCCACAAGCTGTTCTTGGTCGGGTGATTTCTACCAGCAATGCGAACCTGACTGCAATACCTGGATTTTTTTTTAAGTTTTTAAATTTATTTGTAAGCAAATAGAGAGAAATAAAATGAGGGGGGGGGGTTGAGGGGGAATGGGCACACCAGGGCCTCTTGCATCCATCACTTTGTGCACTTGGCCTTATGTGGGTACTTACGTGGGTAACTTATGTGGGAATTAAACCCTGGCCACAGGGCTGGCAGGTTTTGCAAGGAAGCTCCTTTAACCACTGAACCATCTCTCCATCACTGTTTTTTTTTTTTTTCAAGGTAGGATTTCACTGTAGCCCAGGTTGACCTGGAACTTACTCTGTAATCCCACACTAGCCTTGAACTCACAGATAGCCTCATACCTTAGCCTCCTGAGTGCTGGGATCAAAGGTGTGTGTCACCATGCTGGCCCTTTATTTTTATTTTTGGTTTTTCGAGGTAGGGTCTCACTCTAGCCCAGGCTGACCTGAAATTCACTATGTAGTGTCAGGGTGGCCTCGAACTCGTGGCCATCCCCATCCTCCTTCCACTGCCTCCTGAGTGCTGGGATTAAAGGCGTGTGCCACCACACCCGGCTCCCTTGGCCCTTTATTTTTTATGGGAGGAATAGTGTAGGCTTTGTTTGCCATTCATTGTAAGCAGAGTTTCTCTATATAGCATAATAAAGGCAAGGTCCTTGGATTTGAGTTTGTAAGATATACCCTTTGAATTTAGACCCCTGGGTTTGTTTATATAAGCAGATATATAGCATTAATAATCTTTTTTTTTTTTTTTAAAGATTTACTTTTAGGGCTGGAGAGATGGCTTAGCAGTTAAGCGCTTGCCTGTGAAGCCTAAGGATCCCGGTTTGAGGCTTGATTCGCCAGGACCCATGTTAGCCAGATGCACAAGGGGTTGCACATGTCTGGAATTCATTTGCAGTGGCTGGAAGCCCTGGCACGCCCATTCTCTGTCTTTTGTCTGCCTCTTTCTCTCTCTGTCTGTTGCTCACAAATAAATAAATAGAAATAAAATAAAAACAAAAAAGATTTACTTTTATTTATTAGAGGCAGAGAGAGGGAGTGAAAATGAGCACATCAGGGCCTCTAGCCACTGCAGATGAACCCCAGAACCATGCGCCACCATGTGTATCTGGCTTATGTGGGACCTGGAGAATCGAATCTGGGTTCTTAGACTTCGCAGGCATGTGCCTTAACTGCTAAGCCATCTCTCCAGCCCAATAATCTTCTTATCATTTGGAGGAAAGTTCAAATTAAGTAGAGGATGCTTTCATTAGGCTATTAAAAAACAGATTTATGTTTGTTCTATTGGTAAAGCTCTAGGGATTTTCTGGTGGAATAATTGTAATCTAAGTGAAAAAATCCTTTAAAATATAGAAATATGCTGGACGTGGTAGCGCACATCTTTAATCCCAGCACTTGGGAGGCAGAGGTAGGAGGATCACTGTGAGTTCAAGGCCACCCTGAGACTACATAGTGAATTCCAGGTCTGCCTGAGCTAGAGTGAGACCCTGCCTTGAAAAATAACAACACAACAACAACAACAGAAAAGGGCTGGAGAGATGGCTTAGTGGTTAAGGCACTGGCCTGAAAAGCCAAAGGACCTGGGTTTAATTCCCCAGGACCCATGTAAGCCAGATGCACAAGGTGGTACAAGCATCTGGAGTTCGTTTGTAGTGGCTGGAAGCCCTGGCACACCCATTCTCTCTCTGCCTCTTTCCCTCTCTCAAATAAATAAATAAAATATAAAAAACAAGCAAATATATATGTACATATATATTTGTTATATATATGTATGTATGTGTATATATATATATATATATATATATATATATATATATATATATATACTTGTTTTCTCAGACAAAGTAGTTTGAAGACTGGCTCTTGTTTCTTGCCAAAGCTCTTTTCTTTCCACATCTCATCCAACCCTACATATTTTTTCCTGATTGTATCAGAAAGAAAACCTCTTTTAGTGATTGCTTGCTATTGATACCTACCTTTAAACATACCTTAATTATTAATGACTCTTTCTTATTACTGTATCATGGTGTCCCCTTGGCTTACTGCCGTTTGTAACTACCCCTTCCCCCCTTCATTAGCAGAAATAATTGCTTCCAGTAAGAAAAGTCAGGCATGATGGAAAGGGTCTGTTCCCTACCTGGAGGCTTCCTGTGTTCTCAGGTAGATTATGTATCACCATGTTCTGGAGATAGGTGTATGTTTTCTTCCATTTAACTTTTTATTTTGAAAAAAAAAAAAAAGACAGATTCAGGGCTGGAAATATGTCTTAGCAGTTAAGGTGCTTGCCTGCAAAGCCTGATGACTGGGGTTCTATTCCCCAGTGCTCTTTGTAAAGCCAGATATACAAAGTGGGGCATGCGTTTAGAGTACATTTGCAGAGGCTGGAGGCCTTGGTGTGCCCAATCTCTCTATCTCTCTTTTCTCCCTCTTTCTGCTTGCAAATAAATAAATAAATATTTTAAAAAATTCACAGGTTAGGGCTGGGAGGATGGCTTAGCAGTTAAGGTGTTTGCCTGTAAAGCCAAAGAACCCAGGTTCGATTCTCCAGGACCCACTTTCATAAGTATAGACAATATATCATGAACATTATATCCTCCCACTATCCCTATTTCTCCTCTTCCTCCTTCCAAATCCCTCTCCACTGAATCCCTTCTTCTTTCCAATTAGTCTCTCTTCTATTTTGATGTCATCTATTTTTTTTTTTCAGTTTCTCAAGGTAGGGTCTTGCTCTAGCCCTGGCTGACCTGGAATTCACTATGTAGTCTCAGGGTGGCCTCAAACTCACAGAGATCCTCCTATCTCTGTCTCCCAAGTGCTAGGATTAAAGGCCACCATGACCGGCTGATGTCATTGATTTGTGTTTCCTCCAATTGTGCAGGTCTTGTATAGGTCATGTCAACCACTGTGAGGTCATGAATGTCAAGGCTACTTTGTGTCTGGAAGACAGTATTGTAAGCACTCCTCCTCTTCCTTTAGCTCTTATATTCTTTCCACCACCTCTTCCGAGGTGGTCCTTGAGCCTTGAAGGGTGGGATAGAGATGTCTCACTTAGTACTAAACACTCAACTGACACTTCTTTTCATCACATTGGTACCAGTCAGAATTCCCTCCTGTTGAGCGGGTGTATAGTCCAATCAGAGAGCAAGTGGTTTCCTCCTTAAAAGACATACCACCATTGTACCAGCTGGCACCTTTGGCCTGGCTTGCAGGGTCCACTGCTGGCTAAGACTGTTAATGAGTTCTTTCCTTTAAAAGGCTGCATGCTGCATAGCTCTTTCTAGCATTCTGACAGCTAACTAACAGGGAGGAGGCTTCCAGTCCAGCTCCAGCTTGATTTCTCAGTGACCTGCAGCCCAAGTGTATGAAGTCTTCAGCAATAGGGTCTTACCTTTGAGTTCTGGTGGGCAACCAAGAGCCTTGGCAATAGCCTGTAATATTTTGGTGGCATCAGGGACTCTCTGGTTGACAACTTACTGGAAAGTATCCCACTTCTGGCACTGAAATTTTTCTAATAACAATGGCTTCTGGGCACAGCATTATTCACCCCAACAGGGTACTTCTGCCCAAACTCTGTCTCTTTTTGTTTTTTAACATGTGTGTTATTAATCCTCCCTCCCTTCTCCCCTCTCTCCCTTTCTTCCTTCTTTCATTCATTCTTCAGTGCTAGGGATCAAACCTGGACCTGACCTCACACATACTAGGCAAGCATTGATTCCCTAGCATCCATGTAAAGCCAGATGCAAAGTGGCACATGTGTCTGTGATCCTGATGTGCCTATGACAGTGAGAGGTGGAACCAGGAGAATCCAAAGCTCTTTGGACAGCTAGACTGGTATTCTTTTGCAGTGGCAAGAGATCCTGTCTCAAAGAAGTTTGAAGACCATGAAAGCTGGGCGTGGTGGTGAACGTCTTTAATCCCAGCATTAGGGAGGATCACCATGAGTTCAAGGCCACCCTGAGACTGAATTCCAGGTCAGCCTGGGCTAAAGTGAGACTCTACCTTAAAAAAAAAAAAAAGAAGAAGAAGAAGAGCACAAGTGTGGTGGTACACACCTGTAATCCCAGCCCTTGGCAGTTGGAGGAAGAAGGATCATGGATTTACTGTCAGCTTCAGCTCCATAGCAAGTTGGAAGCCAGCCTGAGCTACATGAGACTGTTTCAAAAAACCAAAACTGAATAAACAAATGAAAAACCCCAACCAACAAAGTAAATAAACAAGCAAACAAAAAATAGATTTGAGGGCTGGAGAGATGGCTTAGTGGTTGAGGCGCTTGCCTGTGAAGCCAAAGGACCCAGGTTGGATTCCCCAGGTCCCATGTAAGCCAGATGCCCAAGGGGGCACATGCGTCTGGAGTTCGTTTGCAGTGGCTGGAGGCCCTGGCATGCCCACTCTCTCTGTGTCTGTCTCTCTTCTCTCTCTGCTTGCAAATAAATAGATAAAAATAAAAAATAGATTTGAACTTGAGCTTTGCCCTTTTCCTGTGTGACTTTCCATTACTTTACCTCTCTGGCTTCAGGTGCTAAATTTGCCTAATAGCAATCCTGTCCGCCTCACAGTACGTTCAGTGTGCTTCATCCACCTCAGAGCCTGGTGCCTCATTCTGAGCATGCATGGAAGAGTTCTGTCAAGTTTCTGCCTGCTTCATGGCACTGTTTGTGTGACACCCCTTAGGTAACGCTTACCTGGCTGGGAAGACAGTTCTTCCCCAGGGTATCAGCTGTTTTGCTGGGTGATGCCCAGTGGAATAGTTGAGAAGAGCCAAGGCCAGAGCCTTCACTGAGATGCCAAACACAGACCCCCAAAAACCTAAATGAGCAAACCTGACATCATGCGGTTCCTTTCTTGTCAAGATGGATTGGGATACTCTGTCTAGACAGTCTTCTCCCTTGGGAAATCACAGTTGCTGTAGGTGGAAACACGTGATCTCCTGTTAAGAATGCAAAATGAGCCTGTGTGCTGTTGGATGAGGGTTGCTCTGAGGTTGTGTGTATCCGTAGAGCAGTCTGCAGGAAGGGGCTATCTGCCTCTTGCACATGGGGATCTCTTGCTCATGGTGGCAGACTCCTCCACACATGAGGGGTAGTAGAGTCCACGTGTGTGGGAAGGTAGGTGTATAGCAATCCGCCTTCTCAGGGCCAGTGATGGAAGGGTGCCAAGAGGACTAGAAGGTAAGCCTGGAACCAGGATTTCTCCTGTTAGAGGAGGCAAGCAGAAATCTCTGTGGGACTTGCTTACTTGGCATGACGGACTAAATTACTCTCTTCTGTAGGCAGGTAGAGTGTTTTAAAGTAAAAGCTCTGGTATTAGATAGTCCCATGCTCAAATCCTTGCCTGGACCAAGTCACTTAACATTAAAGCCTCAGTTTGCTCAGCAAATGGGGACAACCGTGTCCCATATCTTATCTGATTGCTACGAGGGGTAAATGGCAGTATGAGTGCAAAAGACTTAGCTTAGTATCAGACATAAAACAAGTGTTCAATGATCATTCTTTTATTGGACAAGATGACCCAGTGTTGAGGTTGAATTATTTTTGTTGTTCGTTTGTTTCTGTGCTGGGGATTAAACCTAGGGCCTCACACATATTAGGCTTTTTTTTTTTTGGTTTGCTTGCTTGCTTTTTGTTTTCAAGTCAGGGGCTCACTCTGTAGCTCAGGCTGTCCTTGAACTCGTAATAAATCTTCTTGCCTCAGCTTCCCAAATGCTGAAGTTACAGTTGTGAGCCACCATGGCTGGCTTGAGTTTGCATTGTTTTATATTTTTATTTATTTGCAAGAAGAGGAGAGGGGGGAGAGAGAGAGAGAGAGAGAGAGAGAAGAGAGAATGGGCACTCTAGGGCCTCCTGCCACTGCAAGTGAACGCTAGACGTATGTGCCACTTTGTGCATCTGACTTTATGTGGGTACTGGGGAATCGAACAACCCAGGCCATCAGGATTTGCAAGCAAGCGCCTTTAACTGCTGAGCCATCTCCCCAGCCCCTGAGTTTGCATTTTTGATGAGCCTCCCTCATACTGAACTTTGAGTCTTGGTTTCCACTTGGTGCAGTATTGCACTATTCCCCCTCCTAGTAAACGTAAATGAGATCAGTGCCTCCTCCCCACTAGTAAGTGCTCCACAACAAATGCCTACTCCTTCTCCTTTGGTTCTCAAGAATTTGAAATCTGGCCCCTTTAAGCTTGTTAAGATTCCCTACTAGCCTTGTATGCAGCTGTGGGCAGACGGCTTTGGCAGAAGGAAAGAGGCATTATTATTATTATTATTTTTAATGACTGTTTCATAATCTGCTGGCGCAGATCCACTGCAGCCACACCCTGTGCTTCTTGGGGTCCTGTTGTGGCTAGCATGTGCCTGTTCTAACCTAAATAACCCGAAAATGTGGCTGCTGTGAAAGGCCTTCCTGAATGCAGAATGGATTTTCTTCCCTGCACTTTGGGAGGAAGCTGGCTCAGGGATTCTTGGCTGCAGAGGGAGGGGCTGGCGGGCCTGGACCGCAGTCCCTCCTAGCAGCCAGGGGTTTTCTGGTTTCCATTAAAATTCTCTGGCTGTCTTTCGAGATTGCTCCATTGGAGACGACTTCACTGGAGCAGCTTGTGCTGGTCTCTCAGCTGCACACGCCCATTCAGGCACAGGGGTCTGGAGAGAAGAGAAAAAAAAATTCAAAGGTGGGAAACAGCCTAGCTGAGGGGTTAGGGTTAGCAATTTTTGTGATGTGGGACCTCCCAAATATAACAGCAAAGCTTGTGTTTTGCTAAGTTTTGAATACACATGAGAAGGCATAGATAGCTGAGCTGGGATGGACCATGGCATGAAGATTGTTACACCTTACATTTAAGGGCAGATGGAGTCCCCCCCACCCCCCACAGAGGCGCTATAGGTCCCCAAGTGCTGCATTAATGGCTGCAGCCTGATCTGGTCAGTTTTTAGAGGTTCTGATATATACAAAGGTATAGTCAAAGGAGTTAGGGTTAGGGCCAGTTCTCTGAGGGTGATAAGCCGTATTAAAGAGGGCTCTGTTTTAAACGTTAGTTTCTGGTTGCTGAAGGAATCTCACTTGAGATTGAAACTGGAGTCTGCAAACCTAGGTTGTAATCATGATTCTGCTATTAACTTGCTTTATGACCTTGGACTCATTATATTCCAGGGCTTTGACTCTGCAGTGTGGTTTGAGGATTAAATGAGACAAATTATGTAAAGCTCTTGGCAAATCCTGTGTTTTCAACAAATGGTAGATGTGATTGTGTACTGGGCTAGATGTGACCTGTCACTGCAGCTCACCAAGATATATCCCAATTCTGTCATCTAAAACATTTGTTCTGTGTCCCTCCCAGCTTTATGTCATTTATGAATCTGAGGCAAACATATTCCCTAGGGCAAGTTGGAACTCTTCTTGCTGGAGAAATACATCAAGCCGTATTATTAGGTTTCCCAGTGAGAGGCTTAAGGTGTCAGATATTTCATGGCTAGGTAACTTAGTAGAGAGCAAGGATTATTTTTCCTTGTCATTCTCAATGGATAGATTGTGAGAAAGCCATCTTAATTGATCTTAGGGAATAAATGTCCCTTGATGATATTCCCAAGAGAGCACCCCTAAATTGCCCATTTGCCTTTAAGTAAACTCCATTCGTAGTCTTTGTTGTTGTCTGTCCCCCCGAAGTAGGGTTACACTCTAGCTCAGGCTGACCTGGAATTCACTATGTCTCAGCGTGGCCTTGAACTCATGGTGATCCTCCTACCTCTGCCTACCAAGTGCTGGGATTAAAGGCGTGATCCACCACACCCGGCCCATGTTGTCTGTTTTTGTTCGTTCATTTTTTTTCCTTTGAGGTTTTTTTGGGGCAGGGACTCACTCTAGCCAAGCTAACTGGAACTCACTATATAGCCCAGACTGGCCTTGAACTCACAGCAATCCTACTTCCTTAGCCTCCAGAGTCCTAGGATTAGAGGCATAAGCCATCTGTCTTCCTGTTGCCTGCAAACCTTGTTTCCAAGCCATAGGAAACTGCGTGCATGCGCGCACACACACACACACACACACACACAATGCAAAACAATACTTACTAAGGAGTGCTTTAAAATTTAAGGAAAAAGATTAGAGACTTATGTTGCATCACTGAATTAATTAAACTGAACTTCACTGAGATAGCTGTGTACCCTTCTCACCAGAGAGAGTACTGACTTCTGTATTGATCATTTCCTTGCTTTTCTTTGTGGTTTAACCACCTGTGTTTGTATGACTTAGATATATGTTCAGTTCAACACAAACATACACACACACAGAGAGAAATAAGCACAAAACTAGCTCTAGGTTGTAGTCTGGCTTTGGTCTCCTTCAGGGTCACAGAAGGCTCTAGTGCAGAAGTAAACTGGCAAGATTGTGAGCAAACCCCAGGAAATGCAAGACTGTCTTCTGCAGGGGTGTCTGGTAGGGTGACAGTGTGGACAGGCACTGGACGTCTGGCTGGAATGTGGTCAGAGTGGACTGCTTTGCTCCATCTGTCTCTGGCCAAGCTCCAGCTCTCTGGAAATAGGCCAAAGCCAAACTCTTTTACAGATGAACTAAATGGCATTGACTATCCCAAACAGATATCAAAGAGGAGGTGAATAGAGAGTCCTTCAGCCTGTAGTCGAGTCAGAAAACAAGGTGGACCAAGTTTACCTATGCATTTATTCTTACCTAACAAGTTACACCTAAATCTGAAAGCATGTAGGGATGGCTTTGGTTTACTAGAAGTCATGACAGGTTCAATGACATCCTAAGGAAACAGAGAAATTCAGTGTGTAGAACATTCTGTTGGACAACTGTCTTGGCTACTAAAGCAAATTAATAGCGTGAAAAATAAATGTGACTTAAGAATTATAAACAAAGCCAAGCCAGTAGTGCATACTTACAGTTCCAGCTACTTAGGAGGCCGAGGGAGAATAATTTCTTTTTTTTTTCAACATTTTAAAATATTTTTATTTATTTACTGGGGGGGGGGGGAGAGGCAGATAGAGCGAGAGAGAGAGAACGGGCATGCCAGGGCCTCTAACCACTGCAAATGAACTCCAGACACCTGCGCCACCTTGTGCATCTGGCTTACGTGGATACTAGGGAAATCAAACCTGGGTCCTTAGGCTTCACAGGCAAACACCTTAACTGCTAAGCCATTTCTCCAGCCTCAGAAAGACTTTCTTCTTTTCTTTTTTTTTTTGGGGGGGGGGGGTAGGGTTTCACTGTAGCCCAGGCTGACTTGGAATTCACTGTGTAATCTCAGGGTAGCCTTGAACTCACGGCAGTCCTCCTACCCCTGCCTTCCAAGTGTGGGATTAAAGGAATATGCTACCACATCAGGCCAGAATGATTTCTTTTTTAAAAACATTTTTTTATTCATTTTTTATTTATTTATTTGAGAGCGACAGACATAGAGAAAGAGGCAGATAGAGAGAGAGAGAGAATGGGCGCGCCAGGGCTTCCAGCCACTGCAAATGGAACTCCAGATGCGTGCGCCCCCTTGTGCATCTGGCTAACGTGGGTCCTGGGGAATCGAGCCTTGAACCGGGGTCGTTAGGCTTCACAGGCAAGCGCTTAACTGCTAAGCCATCTCTCCAGCCCCAAAATGATTTCTTTAGTCCAGGAATTCAAGGGGAACATAGTAAGGCGTAGTCTTTACAATAAAATCATAACTGACTGTGATATGTGGACCTTGTTTTGATTTGAATAGTCTGTGCATTAGTTTACTAGGAGCTTCCTAACAAAATACTACAGGCTGAGTAGCTTAAGCACAAACTTCTGTCACAATTCTGGAAGTGGGAAGTCTGAGGACAGGGTGCTAGCAGAGTTAGTCTCCTCTGAAGCCCGTCTTTTTGGCTTGCAGGTGGCTGGCTCCTCACGTGGTTTTTCTTCTGTATGTGTCTGTGGTTCCTATGTCTTAGCTCCTCTTCTTGGAGAATACCAGTCAAGATTAGTGCCATGAGATTAGCCTTATTTTATTGTCACTTTTTTTCAAGGTTTAGAGAGATTTTATTAGAACTTCAAGCTCTTAAGAGAAGAGAACCCAGAGAGCTCCTGCCCATGGCAGGAGTGAAGACCCTAATTTATTACTTCTTTAAACGCTCCATCTCCATTTATAGTTACACTCTGAGGTGTTTGTTGGTTAGGGTTTCCATATGAAATTTTGGGGAGAACACAATTCAGCTCATAATTTTTTGTGGTTTCAATGTGAAATGCCCCCCCCCCCAAATTAGGCTCATGGTTTTGACTACTTGGTCCCCAGCAAAGTGGCACTATTTGGGAAGGTTGTAGATCTTTTAGGTGATGGAGCCTTACTGGAGGAAATGGGTCCCTGGGGGTGGCCCTTAAGGTTCTCTGCCCTGTCCTCATTTACTGTTTTCTCTATGCTTCATGACTGCCATTGTGACACCAGATTCCTGCTCTGGCCTCCCATGCTTCCCCGACTATGATGAGCTCTACCGTGTGGTACTACAAGGCAAAATAAACTCCTTCCCCATGTGGCTTCTGTTCAGGTATTTGTTCACAGTAAGGGAAAAGTAACTGTTAAAATATTCTAATTATGAGAAGGCATATTTTAGATCTTGGAGAATTTTTATTGGACTGAGTATTAGGTAACAAGAAACTGCTAATAATTTTATATGTAAGAATAGTATCGTAACATATAGGACAGAGTTGATATAGAAATGAGTTCTGAAATGTATAGAGATGAAGTGCTATGATATGGAATTTAAAAATATATTTAGGGCTGGAGAGATAGCTTAGTGATTAAAGGCACTTGCTTGCAAATCCTATTGGTCTGGGTTTGATTCCCTAGTACATATGTAAAGCCCAATGCACAAAGTGACATGTGTCTAGATTTTGTTTGTAGTGGCTAGAGGCCCTGGTGCACCCATGCTCTCTCTCTGTGTCTCTGTCTTTCTCTCATACATAGATTAAAAAAAATTAAGCAAAAATATAGAAAAATGTGATAGATTAAGTCAGTATGCCACATTCTTTTTTTTTTTTTTTTTTTTTAGTGAGTGAGAGAGAGAAAGAGAGAAAGAGAATGTGTACACCAGGGCCTTCAGCTGCTGTGAACGAACTCCAGACACATGAGCCCCCTTGTGCAACATTGCATACTTATGTCACTGTGTGTCTGGCTGTGTGGAACCTGGAGATTTGAACATGAGTTATTAGTCTTTGCAGGCAAGTGCCTTAACTATGCCATCTCTCCAGCCCTAGTATGCCACATTCTTCATAGTTCTTGAATCTGTGTAATGGGTGTGAGGGGGTCTACCTTTGTCTGCTGGAAAATATAATAATATGGATAAAGCAGAACCATAGCACAAAAAGGGCTTGATGGCAGGGTGGCTGTGGGTGCTCTCAACATGTCTGCCTATACGTTTTGTTCCTTCAGTCTGCTTACCTTCTCTGTGTGGTAGTTGTATAAGGGTCTCGTTGCCTATCCGTGTCCTGGAAACCCTATTTTCTGTATACTACTTGGTAAAGGACCTCCTCAATAACTTCTCTAAATGAAGTGCGTGGAATATGAATTTCTGTGAATGTGTGTATTTCAGAATGCCGTTGTCTTCTCAAACTTTGGTCTGTGGTTTGCTTAGTATCTTAGTTATTTTGTCTTATCACTGTGACAAAATACTTGACGTAAACAACTTAAAATAGGAAGTAGGTTTCTTTATAAGTAGTATTATTTTTTCTCACTGATGGAGGGTACAGGCCTCCGTGGTAAGGAAAGGATGGTGACAGGAGTGTGAGGACATAGGTCCCATTTCGCCCATAGTCAGCAAGTAGAGAGTGAGGAATGTTGATATTTGTTGTAGTTACCTTCCCATTGCTGGGACTGAGCACCTGACTGAAAGCAGCTGATGGGAGGAAAGTTGTTTGTTTTGGTTTCCAGGCTCAAGGGGAAAGCTCCATGATAGCAGGGGAAGACAGACATGACATGGGCAGAGGCTGGACATCACCTCCTAGCCAACTCCAGGTGGACAACAGCAGCAGGAGAGTGAGCCCGATTCTAGTCAGAGGGAGCTGGCTGTAACACCCCTAAGCCTGCCTCCAACAACACACCTCCTCCAGCAAGGCTGCACCTCCCAAATCCATTGGGAACCAAGCATTCAAAATTCACGAGTTTATGGAGGACATCTGATTCAGACCATCACAGTGTTTAACTCTTTCTTTCTTCTTCTTTTTCTTTCTGTTTTTGCTTTTTTGAGGTAGGGTCTCACTGTAGCCCAGGCTGACCTGGTACAGGCTGGTGTTGAACTCATGGAGATCTTCCTACCTCTACCTCCCTAGTGCTGGGATTAAAGGTATGTGCCACCATGACTGGCTCTGTGTGTGTGTGTGTGTGTGTGTGTGTGTTGGCATGCCAGGGTCTCTTGCTGCTACAAATGAACCCGAGACATTTGAGCCTCTTTTTGCATTCAGTTCACATGGACAACTTTGAAACTGAATGTGGGCCAGCAGACTTTGCAAACAAACACCATTAACTGCTGAGCCATCTTCCCAACCCTCCCATTCTTTCCTTTGTATTCAGTCCAGAACTCCAGCCAGTGTAATGGTGCCTCTTATTCTCAGTGTGGGGCTTTCTACCTTAGTTAAACCTTTTTGGAGACATCTTCATAGACACACCCAGAGGTATATTTCATCTATTTCTTTTTTTTTTTGTGACTTTATTTATTTTTTTGTTTTTTTTTTTGTGTGTGTGATTATGTGATTTTATTATTACATGGAAATATTTTTTTCTTTCTTTTTTTTAAATTTTATTTTTTCTCAAAAATTTTAAAACATTTTCCATGATTATTTAACATTAACATTTTCCATGATTATAAAAAATATCCCTCCCTCCCCCCCTTTCCCCCTTTGAAATTCCATTCTCTATCATATCCCCTCCCCATCTCAATCAGTCTCTCTTTTATTTTGATGTCATGATCATTCCCTCCTCTTATGATGGTCTTGTGTAGGTAGTGTCAGGCACTATGAGGTCATGGATATCGAGGCCATTTTATGTCTAGAGGGAGCACTTTGTGAGGAGTCCTACACTTCCTTTGGCTCTTACATTCCTTCCACCACTTCCTCTGCATTAGACCCTGAACCTTGGAAGGTATGATTGAGATGTTACTCGGTACTCTAGTCACTTCTTTCCAGCACCATGATACCTTCAGTGTCGTCCCAAGGTCACTGCCATCTGAAAAGAGAAGATTCTCTACCCAAAGTGAGAGTAGCATTAATATAAGGGTATAAATATTAAGAGAAGTGCTTACTGGGCAGTTTGATAAGCATAGTATATACACTTATCCAGACATCAGCAGATGTTACACCCATAGTGCTCATGACTACCCCTGTTTTAAGTTTTCAGTATTAGGGATGTATTCCCCCCCATGGAGCGGGTCTCCAGTCCAATTGGAGGGCAGTTGGTTTCCACCATGACAGATGTGCCACTATTGCACCCGTTGGCTCATTTGGCCTGGCTGGCCAATTATAAGGCTTGCAGTGTCCACTGTTGAGTATCTTCACTGGTGATATCTCTTTCTCCCATTGAACTGCATGTAGAATGGCTTCTTCCAGCTTTCTGTCAGCTGGTCTACATGGAGGAGATTATCAGCTCAGTTCCAGCAGGATTTCTCAGTGGTCTTGCAGCCCAAGTATGTGGAGTCTTCAGCAATAGGGTCTTACCATCTATTCCTGGTGGGAAACCAAGGGCCTCTGCAATGGCCTATAATGTTTTGGGGGCATCAGGGACCTCCCTGGCCAACAACTCACTGGAAGGTATCCCATCCCTGGCACTGAAAATTTTCTAGCAATGATCTACGGCTCCTGAGTGTTCCATTGTCCAAAACCGGAGGATTGCATATGATTTATTTATATCCTCTTAGATTTTGATTAGCCCTCCCTCCACCTTTCCTTTACTCAATCTCCCCCCCCCCCCGACCTCACTTTGGGCCTTTTCACCCCCGTTAATCTATTCTTCTACTTACATATATACAATACCAATCTATTAAGTACCCTCCTCCCTTCCCTTCTCTTCCCTTCGTATCTCTTTTTTAGCTTACTGGCCTCTGCTACTGAGTTTTTTCCTTCTCACACAAGCCCAGTCATCTGTAGCTAGGATCCACATATGAGAGAGAACATGTGGCGCTTGGCTTTCTGGGCCTGGGTTACCTCACTTAGTATAATACTTTCCAGATCCATCCATTTATTTCATCTATTTCTAAATCTAGTCAGGTTGATATTGAATATTACCATCACACTTGGGTGTTGCAGTGTCAGTTGGAAATCATTTCTCTTTACCTTTGAAAGGTATTGGTTCAATGTTATATTACTGTAGAGAAGTTGAAAGGGTTCTGATTTTTTTTTTTTTTTTTTTTTTTTTTTTTTTTTTGGTTTTTCGAGGTAGTGTCTCACTCTAGCCCAGGCTGACCTGGAATTCACTATGGAGTCTCAAGGTGGCCTCAAACTCACGACAATCCTCCTACCTCTGCCTCCTGAGTGCTGGGATTAAAGGCGTGCGCCACCACGCCCACTTGGGTTCTGATTTCTTATTCATTATATATAGTCTGCTTTTCTTCTGTGTGACAGATTATGGGATCTTCTATTTGTCTATAGTTTTTTGAAATTTCATAGAATCTTTACAGTGGTTTGTGTGCTGACCCATTTCAACCTGGATCCTTTAGTTTTTCAGAATGACACTGAATTGTATTGTTACGATATTTCTTTCATTTGTCCTTTCTTTCTTTCTTGGGAGTTTATTTTATTCAAATATATCCACCAATTATCCTGGCACCTTGGAATTCTTTTTTTTTTTTCTTGAGGTAGCGTCTCACTCCAGTCCAGGCTGACATGGAATTCACTATGTAGTCTCAAGATAGCCTTGAACTCACAGCGATCCACTTACCTCTGCCTCTTGAGTATTGGGGTTAAAGGTGTGCACCATCACGCCTGGCCTGGAATATTTAACAAAAAGAATTTTTTTTTTTTTTTGGTTTTTCGAGGTAGGGTTTCACTATAGCCCAGGCTGACCTGGACCTCATTATGTAGTCTCAGGGTGGCCTAGAACTCATGATGATCCTCCTACCTCTACCTCCCAAGTTCTGGGATTAAAAGTTGTGTGCACCATGCCTGGCAAAATTTTTTTTAATATAATTTTATTTTTTTAAGATTTTATTTTCATTTATTTATTTATTAGAGACAGAGAGAGGGGGAGGAGAGAGAGAGAATGGGCTTGCCAGGGCCTCTAGCCACCGCAAATGAACTGCAGATGCATGTACCACCATGTGCATCTGCCTTACGTGGGATCTAGAGAACCGAATCTTGGTCCTTAGGCTTCACAAGCATGCACCTTAACTGCTAAGCCATCTCTCCAGTCCCCCATTTTTTTTGAAGCACGCCCAACAGATTGGCCTGTTGTTTTTCAATTTTTTTTATTAACAACTTCCATGATTATAAAAAATATCCCATGGTAATATGTTAATTCCCTCCCTCCCGCCACTTTCCCCTTTGAAACTTCATTCTCCATCATATCCCCTCCCCCTCTCAATCAGTCTCTCTTTTATTTTGATGTCATGACTGATCTTTTCCTCCTATTATGATGGTCTTGTGTTGGTAGTGTCAGGCACTGTGAGGTCATGGATATCCAGGCCATTTTGTGTCTGGGGGGATCATGTTGTAGGGAGTCCTACCCTTCCTTTGGCTCTTACATTCTTTCTGCCACCTCTTCCGCAATAGACCCTGAGCCTTGGAAGGTGTGATAGAGATATTGCAGTGCTGAACACTCCTGTCACTTCTTTCCAGCAACATGATGCCTTCTGAGTCATCCCAAGGTCACTGCCATCTGAAAAGAGAAGATTCTCTACCAAAAGTGAGAGTAGCATTAATATAAGGGTATGAACATTAAGAGAAGTGCTTACTGGGCAGTTTGATAAGCATAGTATATACAATTTAGCCATACAGCAGCAAGGGTTACACCCCTAGGGCTCATGACTAGCCCTGTTTTAAGTTTTCAGTATCAGGGATGTATTCCTTCCTATAGAGCAGGCCTCCAGTCCAATTAGAGGGCAGTTGGTTTCCCCCATAACAGACGTGCCACTATTGCACCTGTTGGCTCATTTGGCCTGGCTGGCCAAATATAAGGCTTGCAGTGTCCACTGTTGAGTATCTTCACTGGTGATTTCTCTCTCTCCTATTGAACTGCATGTAGAATGCAGATTGGCCTATTTTTAATGAGAGCCAGAACATATACGCACCCATGAGACAGAGAAAGAGGAAAAAAAAACTGGTGTGTCAGGGCCTCCAGGCATTGTAAATGAACTCCAGATGTGTGTACCACCTCGTGTGCATGTGCGACCTTGTGCATGTGTCACCTTGTGCGTCTTACTTACGTGGGATGAGGCATGTGCCTTAATTGTTAAGCCATCTCTTTAGCCCCCTTGAGAAATTTTTTTTTTAGTTGTTTTTTTGAGGTAGGGTCTTACTATACCCCAGGCTGACCTGGAATTCACTATGTAGTCTCAGGTGTCCTCGAACTCACAGTGATCCACCTACCTCTGCCTCCCAAGTGCTGGAATTAAAGGTGTGTGCCACCATGCCTAACCCTCTTGGAATATTTTTATTTATTTATGTTTGAGGTAGGATCTCACTCTAACTCAGGCTGACCTGAAATTCACTCTGTAATCTCAGGGTGGCCTAGAACTCTTGGCAATCCTCCTACCTCTGCCTCCTGAGTGCTGGGATTAAAGGCGTGTGCCATCACACCCAGCTATTTATTTATTTTTATGTGTGTGAGAGAGAGTGTTGCAGTCAGGTTTGCCTTGCTGGGGGAAAAAAGGGGGGGGTTATTTTGGCTTACAGACATGAGGGGATGCTCCACGATTGCAGGGAAAAATGATGGCATGAGCAGAGGGTGGACATCATCCCCTGGCCAACATTAAGTGGACAATAGCAACAGAAGAGTGTGCCAAACACTGGCATGGGGAAATTGGCTATAATACCCATAAACCCGCCCCCAACAATACACTGCCTCCAGGAGGCATTAACTCCCAAATATACATCAGTTGGAACTCTAGCATTCAGAACACCTAAGTTTATGGGGGACACTTGAATCAAACCACCACATTCCACCCCTGGCCCCCATAAACTGATAACCATACATGATGTAAAATGCAATGCATTCAGTCCATCTTTAAAAGTCCCATAGGGGCTGGAGAGATGGCTTAGCAGTTAAGCGCTTGCCTGTGAAGCCTAAGGACCCCGGTTCAAGGCTCGATTCCCCAGGACCCACATTAGCCAGATGCACAAAGGGGCACACGCATCTGGAGTTCGTTTGCAGTGGCTGGAGGCCCTGGCATGCCCATTCTCTCCCTCTCTTTCTCTCTCCCTCTTTCTCTCTCTGTTGCTCTCAAATAAATAAATAAAAACAAAAACATTAAAAAAATCCTCACTTTTTAAAAAAATAAATAAATAAAAGTCCCATAGTTTTTATCAATCCTAATGATTTTCAAACATCCCCATAATCCAAGATTTTTTTTTTTTTTTTTTTTTTTTTTTTTTTTTGGTTTTCCGAGGTAGGGTCTCACTCTAGCTCAGGCTGACCTGGAATTCACTATGGAGTCTCAGGGTGGCCTCGAACTCTCGGCGATCCTCCTACCTCTGCCTCCCGAGTGCTGGGATTAAAGGCATGTGCCACCATGCCCGGCAGTCCAAGATATTTTAACTCAGCCATAATACCAAAAAAATCCTCAAAAACCCATAATGGCACAGAAATAACATTCAGACTGCAAAAGATGGCATTGGGCATACCAAAGAAATACTCAAGCAATACATGATTTAAATAGGACAAACACTAAACTCTGTAGCTCCAAGTCCAACAACTCTAGCCAGTGTCAAGTCTCCAAGTCCAATAATTCTAACCAGCAAGTCTCTGGAGTTCTAATTCCGCCCCTCCAGCTAGGCTACTCACAGTCCTGGAAAACTTCATTGGGGCTGGCAGTTTTCCTTAGCAGCCATCTCGTGGTCCTGGCATCTCCTCTGGGTCTCCACTGCAATCCACGGTTCATCCTCACAGCTCCATTGGGTCTCCATTCAGGCATCCAACAAACCTGCTTCACACTGCCATGGCCATTTCCAAAACACAAGACTGTGTTGCAAACTCAATGACTCTCTCTTTTCTGCATTTCTTATACTCCACAATACCAGGTAGGGTGCCAATTTGTTAATCCAGGGGGGAATAAAGTAGACTTTGAAGAACAGGACACTCCTTGAGCACTCAGGCCCCTTCAAAAGAGTCTACATTCTTCCAGTTGCCCCAGTGCACGTCAGCTGGACAATCCCAAAGGTTATCATCTCTCATATTATTGAATCTGAACGGGCAGAAGCTTCAGCCCAATGATTTCATTCTGTGCCATATCCCTCTGCTCCCACCAGTCCCTTTCTATGCAAAGCAACCCTGCACAACTTCTCAGGACACGACATAACAGCAAGCCTCTCACACGAACTGCTTGTAGCCCAGTCCAGGTAAAGCTCTTTCTAACCATCATAAGCCCAACCTTACAGTCCATAGTTCTTACTGCATTCAGCACTGCAAGGTGTCTCTTAGACCAAGGTTTCAAATCCTTCCACATTCCTCTTGAAAATCAGCCCCAAAAGGCCAAAAGCCACACAGTGAGAGAGATGTCTCACAGAAACCCTACTCCTTAGTACCAACATTACTGTTGCAGTGAGGTTCGCATTGCTGGAAGAAATCACCTGACCAGCGGGCTGGAGAGATGGCTTAGTGGTTAAGGCGCTTGCCTGTAAAGCTGAAGGACTTTGGTTTGATTTCCCCATGACCCATGTAAGCCAGATGCACAAGGTGGCACATGCATCTGGAGTTGGTTTGTAGTGGCTGGAGGCCCTGGAGTGCCCATTCTTTCTCTCTCTCTCTCTCTCTTCCTCTGCCTCATTCTCTCTCTCAAATAAATAAGTAAAATAAAATATTAAAAAAAGAGATCACCTGACCAAGTGCAGCTTTTGGGAAAAAAAGGGTTTATTTTGGCTCATAGACTTGAGGGGAAGCTCCACGATGGCAGCTGGACAATAGCAACAGGAGAGCGTGCCAAACACTGGCATGGGGAAACTGGCTATAATACCCATAAACCCACCCCCAACAATACGCTCCCTCTAGGATGCATTAATTCTCAAATCTCCATCATTTGGGAACCTAGCATTCAGAGCACCTAAGTTAATAGATGTCACTTGAATCAAACCACCACAGAGAGAATTGGCGCGCCAAGGTCTCCAGCCATTGTAATCAAACTCCAGATGTGTGCACCACCTCGTGTGCATGTACAACTTTGTGCACTTACAACATGTTGTACATCTGGCTTACATGAGACCTGGAGAGTTGAACATGGGTTCTTAGACTTTGCAGGCAAGTACCTTAACTGCTAAGCCATCTGTCTAGCCTGTCCCTTGGAATATATATATATTTTTGCTTATTTTTATTTATTTATAAAAGAGAGCGACAGAGAGAAAGAGGCAGAGAGTGAGAGAGAGAAAGAGAGAGAGAGAGAGAAAATGGGTGTGCCAGGGCCTCCAGCCACAGCAAACGAGCTCCAGATGCATGCGCCACCTTGTGCATCTGGCTTACCTGGGTCCTGGGGAATCGAGCCTTGAACCGGGTCCTTAAGCTTCACAGGCAAGTGCTTAACCACTAAGCCATCTCTCCAGGCCCCTTTGGAATATTTTCAACCTCTCTTCTGTCTTCTACAAAACTTGTCTTTTGATTTTGTGTTATGAATTTACCCATGCTTACCTTTGTAGTCTTTTTTTTTCTTTCTCTTCTCTCCCCTGAGGTAGGGTCTCACTCTAGCTCAGGTTGACCTGAAATTCACTGTGTAGTCTCAGGGTGGCCTCGAAGTCACTCACGATGATCCTCCCACCTCTGCCTGTCGAGTGCTGGGATTAAAGGTGTGCGCCACTACAGCCAGCATCTTTCTTTTATTTTACTGAGTTTAAAAAGATTTCTAGGGCTAGAGAGATAGCTTAATGGTCAAGGTGCTTGTCTGCAAAGCCTAAGGAGCCAGGTTTGATTCACCTGTACCCACATAAGCCAGATGCATATGGTGGTGCATGTGTCTGGAGGTCGTTTGCAGTGGCTAGAGGCCCTGGCCCACCCATATTCTCTTTCTCTCACTCTCTCTGCCTTTCTGTCTGTCTCAAATAAATAAATAAAAATAAAACCCAGGGCTGAAGAGATGGCTCAGCAATTAAAGCAGTTATCTGCAAAGCCTAACAACCCAGGTTTGATTCCCCAGTGCCCATGTAAAGCCAGATGCACAAAGTGATACGTGCATCTGGAATACATTTGCAGTGACTGGAGGTCCTGTCTCTCTTATCTCTATCTCTCACTGCTTGCAAATAAATAAATAAAAAATATTTTTTAAACCTAAAAGTGGAATCTTATAAAAGGAAACACTGTAAGAATAAATGAGCTCTTAGAAATTGACAATGTAGGGACCTGGGGAGTTGGTTTAGTGGCTAAAGGCACTTGCTTGAAATTGACAATGTAATAGAAATCTTTTTTTTTTTTTAATTTTTCTTTATTTGAGAGTGACAGGGAAAGAGGCAGAGAGAGAGAGTGGCTGGAAGGCTTTGTAAGCAAGTGCCTTTAACCACTGAGCAATCTCCCCAGCCTTACTCCCCCCCCCCAAACCACCAGTATCCACTTGAAAATGTTGATGAGTTCAGTATTTTAGAGGCCTTGTGGAGGTAACGAAATCTTCTGTGACAGTCATGAAATAATGGACACAAAGCAAGAAGATAGTGTCTCAAAGTATTCTTTCCTATCCTCTGGCTCTTTCATTCTTTCCTCCCCTTCTGCAATGTTCCCTGAGCTTTAGGGCAGTGGGCACAATAAAGAAGTCTTATTTAGTACTGAGTATTTAGCTCAACCATCACTTATTCTCAGCACTATGACAAGTTTTCAGTCTCTCCTGTAGTCATTGTCATCTGCAAAAAGAAGTTTGTGACCAAAGGTGAGAGCAGCATTATTAATCTATGGGCATAAACACAATATCATATTAGAAGGCAATTTGACAGGTATAACTATCAATAGTGGCTTATACCCCTGGGGGCCATGACCTTCCCAGCCATAGGTTTTGGTCTAGGTTTTTGGTACTAGGCATACATTCCCTCCTATGCAGTGGGTCTCAGATCCAGCCATTCAGATTCTTGTTATTTCTACTTGTTCCTCTGCTCCCCAAACTTCTAAAGTTTTCATCTGTTTGTATACTTCAAGGTTTTGTTAGTAGGGGAAAAAGAAACACTGCACTGAATTTATTTATTTATTTTTTTGGTAGTTTTAGGAATGTGTGTGTGGTGGTTTGATTCAGGTGTCCCCCATAAACTTGGGTGTTCTGAATGCTAGGTTCCCAGCTGATGGAGGTTTGGGAATTATCACCTCCTGGAGGCAGTGTATTGTTTGGGGGCGGGATTATGGGTGTTATAGCCAGCTCCCCCCTTGCTAGTGTTTGGCACACTCTCCTGTTGCTATTAGTTCACCTTGGGTTGGCCAGGGGGTGATGTCCATCCTCTGCTCATGCCATCATGGAGCTTCCCCTTGAGCCTGTAAGCCAAAATAAACCTCTTTTTCCCACAAGCTGCTCTTCGTTGGGTGATTTCTACCAGCAACAATGTGAAATTAGATTCAGGTTTTTTTTACTTTAAAAAAAATTTTTTAAATTTTTTATTAACAACTTCCATGATTATAAAAAATACCCCATGGTGATAACCTCCCTCCCCCCCACTTACCCCTTTGAAACTCCACTCTCCATCATACCCCCTCCCCATCTCAATCAGTCTCTCTTTTACTTTTGATGTCTTGATCTTTTCCTCCTCTTATGATGGTCATATGCATATAGTATCAGGCCCTGTGAGGCCATGGATATCCAGGCCATTTTGTGTCTGGAGGGAGCATGTTGTATGGAGTCCTGCCTTTCCTTTGGCTCTTAAATTCTTTCTGCCACCTCTTCTGCATTAGACCCTGAGCCTTGAAAGGTATGATACAGATACTGCAGTACTGAGCACTGCGGTCATTTCTTTCCATCACCATGATATCTTCTGAGTCGTGCCAAGGTCACTGCCATCTGAAAAGAGAAGATTCTCTACCAAAAGTGAGAGTAGCATTAATATAAGGGTGTGAACATTAACAGAAGTGCTTACTGGGCAGTTTGATAAGCATAGTATATACATTTAGCCATACAGCAGCAGAGGTTACACCCCTAGGGCTCATGACTAGCCCTGTTTTAAGTTTTCAGTGTCAGGGATGTATTCCCTTCCCATGGAGTGGGCCTCCAGTCCATTTAGAGGGCAGTTGGTTTTCCCCATGACAGACGTGCCACTATTGCACCCGTTGGCTCATTTGGCCTGGCTGGCCAAATATAAGGCTTGCAGTGTCCACTGATGAGTATCTTCACTGGTGATTTCTCTTTCTCCCATTGAACTGCATGCAGAATGGCTTCTTCCAGCTTTCTGTCAGCTAGATTCAGTTTTAAGTGACACTTTCTCTAGAAGTTGGCTGTTTTTTTTGTTTTTTTTTTCAATCTTGCCTTAACCCATATTACATTACTTAACGCTATGGCCCTATTTCATTTATTTGTCTATGTATTTATTTGTCTGGGAGGCTTGTTAATCCTTTAAGGACCTCTGAGGAACATTATTATTTAATGAGCCTCTCTTCTGACCTTAACACTAGGCAAAAGTTAAGGAGTCCTTGCTTTGTGCCTGCCTGGCATTTTCTGTTCACTTCCTATTACAGAATTGTTTTCTTGCATTTTGCTTGCTGCACTGCGGTGTGTTTGTTTACCTGTCTGTCTGCCCCTTTGGCCTGTGGAGCAGGACTTGGGAGCAGAATTCCATCTGATTTTTCTCTGCATTGTGATTACAATGCCTCTCTCCCAGTGTACATTTGTTAACTCACAGGCTGGATAATTCAGCATTGTGTTTTCAGGGTGGGACAGACAAGCGTACAATGACCCCTTTCCTTGTTATCTTTTAGAAGCAAATATCACAAAGCAAAATATGTGCTTGTTAGAAAAGTTGTTCTTTCTGTTTTGAGTCAAGTGTGGTGTTTTTAACCCAGTCAGCAGGTTGAAGAGGGACAAGGGAGAGAGAGTGGCTACATGAGTGGAATTATTCTGATTGGTGGAGGGGAGGGGGCCGTGCAGTGAACTGGGTCATACATGTGTTCTTTCTGTCCCCACAGAAAGGTTCATATGCTCTGCTTCATACTGGAGAAGGAGAGAATGTGTTCTGTTTTGACAGACCCTTACTTCTGTAGTGTTCCTGTGTTCTTTTTCCCTTTGCACAAAGTGTCAGGAGATTTTAGAAATGGCTGGTGGCATTCTTGAAAACTCCGATGTGAAGGTATTATCTACGCGAGGTCCTGCTAAAGATGCCCATATATAGCATTGGGAGGATAACACTTAGCATGTTGTTTGTGCAGCTGTGCTTCCCCAAGGGTGTGCTGTAAAATATCCTTCAGGAGGAAAAGAAGTAGTGAAGTAGACTTGAGATGCTGGATTAAGCGGTTACATAGGGACTCCCTCCTTTGGAACTTTCCCAGAGGGGAGTGTATTAGGTAGCATTTCCTGAATTGGCTTCACTTTTCATTTGAGGAGCTGGAGCTCAGCTCCACTGCTTGAATCCATCCTTTATGGTCCAGTTCAAATGCCACGTCCTCAAGGCTTTTTGGGCTACCCTGAGATGCACACCCTTTTCTGTATTGCGTTTGCTGCCTAGTTGTCTGTCACCCTGCTTTCCTGCCTTCATGTATTCTTCCCATGCATGTCCTATTACTTTCCACTGTGCCTGGTGCTCAAAGA
Source organism: Dipus sagitta (assembly GCA_036346955.1). Lineage (NCBI taxonomy): Eukaryota > Metazoa > Chordata > Mammalia > Rodentia > Dipodidae > Dipus > Dipus sagitta. The sequence continues at coordinate 168,248,954 of CM070772.1, read as the reverse complement.
AATGTTTACATCACTGCATGGGTTCCTTAGCGAGTGGGCTTAGAGTGCTGGGCTATGGGTGCTTGCGGGGGCGGGGGAGCACAAGATAGTTTGAGCTCAGGACCTTCCCTGCTCAGCCATTTGGACAGGTGCCAGACAGGTTCCCAGCAATGGTGTAGGGTGGTTGTAGGGTCTGAAAGGACAGAACTGGAAAACAGGGTAGAAGATGCTGAACCAGCACCTTGCACATACTCAAGGCCTGTTGTACTTCATCGATGAAACAGAGCGTCAGACAGATGAGGCAGAAGTAAATACAGGGATTACAATAACTAAGGAAATAAATAATTCAGTCCATTCCCTAAAAAGCCCTCATTTTCCATATCTTTGTATGCATGTGTGTGTGTGTGTGTGTTTGTCCTGCTGAATTTAATTAGGGTTGCTTATGTGAACATGGGTGGGGATTATTTACCAGAGCATGGGAAACAGCATATCCCTGAGGAAATATCTCTCCTGCCCCCAGCAACTATTAACTACCACTAGCTCCTCAGGGAGGGGGAAGCCTCCCGAGCCACTTCCCCATCTGTGATGGAATGTTGCTGCAGAACCCTCATTTGTATGAAACAGAAAGTCCGATAGATAGGTAGACAGACAGACAGACAGACAGATAGATAAATAGATAGATAGATGGATAGATAGATGGATAGAAAGAAAGATAGTATGGGAAAATCAGATAGGAGATGCTAAGCTATGTATGGGAAATGGAAGGTGGTAATTTCTGGAAGGCAGGGGGTGGTGCTGAGCAAGGTGGGGTGCAGGGACTAACGGGACTGAAAAGAAGCAAAGCATAAGAGTGAAGAAGAGTAACACAATTCCTTGGTGTTGCTGGCATCTAGTGTGAATTAGATGTGAGCCTGGAGAAGTTGAGAGGGTGTTGAGAACAGATTGAGGAGCTCTTGACTTTGAAAACCATGGGAGATCATTTAGGTTTTTTTGTTAGCAGAAGAATTTTGGGTACAGAGCTGTGGAAAATGAATGTGAGCTAGAAGAGGCAGAACGATCAACCACAGCTCTCTCTCAGCAATAGCACAGTTGAGGTAGGATGAAGTCTATCCCAGGACTGTGGCAGGAGGGTCGGGGAAGACCTGTTTGGTAATATTCAGCTGGTTTTGGGAATTAGGGAGCAGAGAGGAGTCAAGTACAACTCTCAGGCTTTGGGCTTGTGCATCCTTCTTTCATTATTAGACATTTCTCTCACCTTTTGCCTTAAACCTCATGAGAAATGTAGACTTATGATGATTAATTGGGAGATAGCATGTTATGGAGATACTGATATCAGATTCCTTTAACATCATCAGCTTCACAGCATTTAACATATGTGGTTCATCTCATGCTTTTTGTTCATATCACTCCAGGAGTAAATTCACTGGGTGAAAGCAGTGGTTCCCAAACCAGGTTGTCATCAGACTCACCTGGAAATGTGTTCTTTACCTTTTATTTATTTATTTTTAAAATATTATTTATTGGGGCTGGAGAGATGGCTTAGCGGTTAAGGTGTTTGCCTGCAAAGCCAAAGGATCCCGGTTTGATTCTCCAGGACCCACGTAAGCCAGATGTACAAGGGGGCACATGCATTTGGAGTTTGTTTGCGATGGCTGGATGCCCTGGTGCGCCCATTCGGTTTTCTGAGGTAGGGTCTCACTCTAGCTCAGACTGACCTGAAATTCACTATGTAGTCTTAGGATGGCCTCAGAATATTCTTGCTGGAGATGCTGACATTCACACTCCTTAGGAGATAATGAATATTTAAGGAATAACATGGCATGTGTTTTATGAAAGCATGTCACTTAGATCTCACAGCAGTCCTTAAGGTAGGTCATATTGCTCCCATTTTCCAGATGGAGGAAGCAAGGCTCAGAGAATGACTTCCTCAGAATCATTCAGTTTGTAAGAGGGAAAACAGACTCATCCTTTCAACCCAAATCTATCTGAATCTTTCTACAGCTAGGCTACCCCTCAAAGTAACAATGACCAGCAGTTGTCTTGGAGTCTCTGTTGAAAAATACTCAGGCTGGGGAGATGACTCGGTGGGTATAAATTATGTGCTTGCTGCTTAGACATGAGGTTTGGGTTCAGATCATCAGAACGCATGTCAAGCCAGACATGATAGACACAGGTGCATGTGCCTATAGCAAGATGGGAGATCGAGACAGGAGACTCACAGGAAGCTTGTGGGCCAGCTAGCCTGGTATACATATGCAGAGGTGAACAGCAAGAGACCCTTCTCTCAAACAAGGTGGATCACAAGGACTGACACCTGAGGTTGTCCTCTGACTTCCATACGTGTGCAGAGCAGTAAATGCGCACACGTGGGCACGCGTACACACACACACACACAAAAAAAAAATTACTGTTCTTCCCACTATGCTATTTGAATCAGAAGTGCTTTAGTGTTTTTTTTTAAATATTTTTATTTATTTGTGATCAGAGAGACAGAAAGACTATGGGTGCCCCAAGGCCTCTTCCCATTGCAAACAACCTCCAGATGCATATACCACTTTGTGCATCTGGCTTTACGTGGGTATACTAGGGAATTGAGCCTGGGTCAATAGGCTTTGCAAGCAAGCATCTTTAACTACTGAGTCATCTTCCCAGCCCGAAGGTGTTTTAAGACAATATCATTAAGAGTTAAATGTAGTGCTTCGCTTCGGCAGCACATATACTAAAATCGGAACGATACAGAGAAGATTAGCATGGCCCCTGCTTAAGGATGACATGCAAATTCGTGAAGTGTTCCATATTAAAAAAAAAAAAAAAGAACTGGGAGTGGTAGTGCATGCCTTTAGTTCCAGCACTCAGGCGGCAGAGGTAGGTGAATCACCATGAATTCGAGGCCACCCTGAGACTACTGAGTGAATTTCAGTGACCTGGGCTAGAGTGAGACCCTACCTCGAAAAAGCAAAAACAACAACAACAAAATAAATAAATAAATAGTTAAATGTATGTGATTCCTGTACCATAGTCTTAAAAGGTAGAGGAGGAGCAGTCAGGGAGGACTTTGTGGGGGAGATGGCATCCCTGTTGTCTGAAGGAAGGAGCCAGAACAGATGAAGCTTGTGGGGCAACCCTGCTGCCATGTGGCACACAGGTCAGGCATGGAAGAGGTAACAGCCTGAGCGTGGTGGCGCACGCCTTTAATCCCAGCACTCGGGAGGCATAGGTAGGCGGGGTTTGAGGGCACCTTGAGACTACATAGTGAATTTCAGGTCAGCCTGGGCTACAGGGAGCCCCTACTTTGAAAACCAAGGAAACAAAAATAAAGGCAACAGAAGACTACTTCTTTGAACATTCACCACTACTAAGGTAGCCTGGCAAAGGAGAAAAACAAAATGATCACACATTTTAATTTTCACCTTCCTTTATGCTGAATGTACTGTTTTGTATTACCGCTTGTTGACAGTGTTCATACACAGATATAATACATACTGGTAATAAATATCCTGCTGTCACTCTCTGTCTCCCCTTCCCCAGACCCTTTTTGACTGTGGTGGTTTGAATGTCTTTGTGTACATCACCTTTCTTTTTTCTTTTTCTTTTTGTTCATTTTTATTTATTTATTTGAGAGTGACAGAGTGAGAAAGAGGCAGAGAGAGAGAGAGAGAGAGAGAGAGAGGGAGGGAGAGAGAATGGGCGTGCCAGGGCCTCCAGCCACTGCAAACAAACTCCAGACATGTGTGCCCCCTTGTGCATCTGGCTAATGTGGGTCCCGGAGAATTGAGCCTCGAACCGGGGTCCTTAGGCTGCACAGGCAAGTGCTTAACTGCTAAGCCATCTCTCCAGCCCCTCTCTTTTTTCTTTTTTTAAAAATATATTTAATTAATTTATTTATTTGAAAGAGAGAAAGTGAGAGGGAGAGAATAGGTGTGCCGGGGCCTCCAGCCACTGCAAATGAACTCTAGATGCATGTGCCCCTTGTGCATCTGGCTTATGTGGAGAATTGAACTGGGATCCTTTGGCTTTGCAGGCAAGCTCCTTAACTGCTAAGCCATCTCTCCAGCCCCATATCACCTTTCTTATTCAAAACACTTCCTAAATATAGCCATTTCAAGAAGACCTTCTCTGACAACTGAAGCAGTCCCTTTGTCCTCTTTTGATTTTCTACTTAGCACCTGTCACCACCTGATATTTTCTTGCTCATTTATACTTATGTGCATTTTCCCATGAATAGGGGCCATGTCTGCTCTTCCTCACATATCCCTGCTTCTGGGTGTGTGATTGCACATAGTACAAATGTATGGGATCAATGAATATGTTCTTGTCTTCTGCAAAATAGAAACCAATGCTTAGGTTATAGAGTCAGTGAGGATTACCTGTCTAATTTGATAATGCACATAAACTTGTTACAGACATCCTACAAAGATGAATTCTTTCTTCCTTCCAATTTGAGTCTCTGAAGTCCTTTATATAATCCATGCTTTGGTCAAGTACTTCTCAGGTTTGTTGAAGCATTTTTTAAGAATAAACAACAGGGTTGGAGAGATGGTTCAGCAGCGAAAGGCACTTCTTGTAAAGCCTGATGGTTCGATTCCCCAGTATCCATGTAAAGCCAGATGCACTAAATGGTACATACATCTAGACTTCATTTGCAGTGGCATGAAGTCCTGGTGCACCCATACTCACTCTGCCTCTTTCTCTCTCTCTCAAATACATAAATAAAATATTTTTAAAAAGAATAAACAATAGCTGGCTTAGAACCATTTTTAACTCTGTTCTCTCTCCCCCAATGCAAAGATGCTGCATTATAATAAGGGTTGACTTTCTCCTGGGAAATTACAAGTTTTTTTTTTTTTTCTCTTTGGTTATAGGATCTTTGCCAATTAACTCTCCTTTGGATCAAGGTGTTTGGGGGTTTGGTTTCCTTATCCTGGTATGTACTTTCTCTGGCAGTTTTTCTTGTTTACTTAATAAACATTTGCTGAGAGTCAACTGAAGTGCCAGGTTATGAGGATACACATAGAAGCCCACAGGAGCCTCTGTTCCTCCCGATAGAGGACGTAGGAGACATAATCATAGAGTGTGATAATGAAGCAGAGTTGGTGCAAAGGCGGGAGTGACTAACCCCATGGGGTTGGGGCTTTCAGAGACCAGCCCACAAGAAGAGAAGGATCCTGTGCTTAAAATGTGTGGTGGGATGAACCCATCTCAGCTTACATTCTGGGAGCTTGTTACAGCTTGTAAATGCAGTCATGGTCACATTAAGGTCATAAGAAGCAAAACCAGAGGACTGCGCAGGAGCTGGGTCATGGGCACCTTCCTCTGCCCTGCCGGGGAACTGGAGCTTTCCCCAGCATAATGCTAACAGCCCAGCACCTAGCATTTATTCAGCACTTCTCAAATACCAGCTTGCGCTCTCTCTCTCTCTCATGCTTTATCATATTAATTCTTCTAATCTGTAATTAACTCTAGAAAGTAAATGTTGTCATAATTTCCATTTCCAAATAAAGAAACATAGGGACCCAGAAAATAGGAGACTTGCCCAAGGTCACCCACCCCATAAAGGACAGGGTAGGACTTTGACTCAAGCACTTTAAAGCTAAGAGCCCAGAGGTACTGGAGAGATGGCTTAGCAGTTAAGGCCAAAGGGCCCAGGTTCAATTCCCTAGGACCCCTGTAAGCTAGATGCACAAGGTGGCGCATGCATCTGGAGTTCGTTTGCAGTGGCTGGAGGCCCTGGAGCACCCATTCTCCCTCTATCTGCCTCTCTCTCTCTTTCTCAAATAAATAAATAAGTGAATAAAAATAAGATGCTTTAAAAAATAAAATAAAAGTCCATCCTCATAAGCAGGGCCCTGCATTTCCTTCTATAAATGACTTGCCAACGATGTGACATGATCAGATTAGTCCCTTGGAAAGGTTGCACATTGCATCTTTACAAGCGCAGGTTTTCATTTCTAAAAGCATCAAAGCAGCACATGCCAAGTTCTGTTTCTCCTTGACTCCAAGGGACTTGAGCTGTGTTGGTGACAGACAGGCATGCCTCAGCCAGTCCAGCACCACAACGTTCCCTGACTATAGGAGCAGAGGGCAGCACCCTGGCAGACAGGCATGCAGTGAGTGAATAGTGGGCTTGTGTTGAGGAGACTTATTGTTTGGAAGCACAAACGGTTTACACTCCGGCCAACATGGAGCCCCTCTGCAGACTGTACTCACTGTCCACTCCCTTCTGTCCAAGCCTTGCTTGTTGCATGGCAGCAGAGCCCGTGCATTACGTTGTATGTGTGTATGTATGCATGTATGTGGGTGCACATGTGTGTCCCTGTGCTCCTCAGAGCAGCAGTGATCCAAGTTGCAAATTAGGCCCATGTGTGAGCTGTGGCGCTCTCAGCGGACTGCATGTGAGCCGGAAGCGGAAAGGCGGGAGGAGCTGCTGCCTGCGGATTTGGCCTCACTGAAGGTCAGAGCAGGGAACAGCAGAACGAGGACCTGAGCCATGTGGAAGGAGTTAAACATTTTGGATTAGTGATCAATTACTTTGTTCCCTTCAAGATTTTTCTGATCTGAAAACTTCGCAAATCGCTGTATCTTTCTGTTTTCAAAGTCAAGTAAAATTCTTTTTCCTTTCTAACTGCTTCAGCATTTTTTTTTGTTTTTCGAGGTAGGGTCTCACTCTGGCCCAGGCTGACCTGGAATTCACTATGGATTCTCAGGGTGGCCTCGAAGTCACGGTGATCCTCCTACCTCTGCCTCCGGAGTGCTGGGACTAAAGGCGTGTGCCACCACGCCTGGCTACTTCAGCTTTAAGAGAGAGAAAGGGCGCTCCAGGGCCTCTAGCCACTACAAATGAATTCCAGATGCATGTGCCACCTTGTGTATCTGGCTTATGTAGGTCCTGGGGAATCAAACCTGGGTCCTTTGGCTGTGCAGGCAAGTGCCTTAACTGCTAAACCATCTCTCCAGTCCCACTTCAGCTTTAAGAACACAGTGCTTTCCAAGCTCTTGGCTTATGCCCTGACATAAACCTTAGGGGTCATCCATAATATTAGGAATTAATTTTTAATTTTTTTTGAGGTATGGTCTCACTCTGGCTCAGGCTGATCTGGAATTAACTATGTAGTCTCAGGGTGGCCACAAACCCACTGTGATCCTCCTACCTCTGCCTCCCGAGTGCTGGGATTAAAGGTGTGCTCCACCATGCCTGGCTTTAATATTAGGAATCTTGATCAATCCATCTATTTTGTCAGTGGGATAGTATTTATTCTTTGCTTAAAAGAAATATGTGGGAGGAAGAGGGTTTCCTCTCAGGGATTCCTTACATAAAGCCTACCACCAGGAGGCAACCTACTGTGGGGGAAGGGCTCACTCGGGAGGAAGGACCTCCTCCTGGTCAGTTCTTTCTAGAAGCAACTCTAAAGAGCTGCCCAACAGAAATGTCTGTGGATTCCTAATCAGTTCAAGTTGACAACAGAACTTAACCCTCATACAAGGTAAGTCAGATGTGCAAAGTGGCACATGTGAATGGAGTTGGTTTGCAGTGACAGGAGGCTCTGTTGTGCCCATATTCATTCTCTCTCTTTGTGAAATAAATAAGTATATATTCTTATTTTTTAACTTTTTAAAAAATACTTATGTTATTCTTTTATTTGTTTGAGAGAGAGAGAGAGAATGGACATACCAGGGCCTCACCCACTGCAAATGATCTCCAAATGCATGCGCCCCTTTGTGCACCTGGCGTATGTGGATACTGGGGAATTGAACCTGGGTCCTTAGGCTTTGCAAGCAAGTGTCTTAATGGCTAAGCCATCCCTCCAGCCCAATATATATATATTTTAAAAATCCCAAGCCATCCAGCACAGATAAAGGAAATGGAGGACACACCCATATGCTGTTTGAAATTGTATTCCTGTTGGTAATTTTTTTCCTGTTTTGTAAGATTGAAAAAGTGTGTATGTGATATGTGTTTATAAAGAAAAGGTGAGGGCTGGAGAGATGGCTTAGTGGTTAAGCACTTGCCTGTGAAGCCTAAGGACCCCGGTTCGAGGCTCGACTCCCCAGGACCCACGTTAGCCAGATGCACAAGGGGGCACACGCGTCTGGAGTTCGTTTGCAGTGGCTGGAGGCCCTGGCACGCCCATTCTCTCTCCCTCTCTCTATCTGCCTCTTTCTGTCTGTCGCTCTCAAAATAAATAAATAAAAATAACAATAAAATAAAATTAAATTAAATTAAAAAAAGAAAATAAAAGGTGAGGCATAAAACATAAACGCTCCCTGGCATCTCATAGTCCCAAATGGCATATTTTTTTAGTTTATTGTTATTATTATTTTAGATAGAGTGTGAGAGAGAATTGGTGCACCAGGGCCTCAGCCACTGTAATTGAATTCCAGATGCTTGAGCCACCTAGTGGGCATGTGTGAACTTGTGCTTGCCTCACCTTTGTGCATTTGGCTTAAGTGGGATCTGGAGAGTAGAACATGGCTCCTTAGGCTTTACAGGCAAGCGCCTTAACCAATAAGCCATCTCTGCAGCCCTGCTTTTAGTTTTGAGGTCACCTTGTTCACATACGTGCTGATTGTTGGTAGCTACGATCCTGACAAATGTAGCTTTGTGTATTTATTTCCTTTTTGGGCTCTCATTGACATTATTTCTTGTTTCCACATAGTTTTCATAACTGGCACTTCTGATGGCTGCCCTGTGTTCTGTGGTGTGCATGGTCTGTCCTGAACTGCCTCTCTTTGGACCCTGGGATTGTTTCCTGTTCTGTGTCAGATAAGATGTGTTACAGTTAACTTTGAGTTGCTGCACAGAGAACCCAACAGAAAGCATTTTATGGGAGGAAACGGTTTATTTTGGCTTAAAGACTTGAAGGGAAGCTCCATGATGACAGGGAAAAACGATGCATGAAGAGGGTGGACATCACCTCCTGGCCAACATCAGGAGGACAACAGGAGAATGTGCCAAACACTGGCAAGGGGGAACTGGCTGTAATAACCATATGCCTGCCCTCAACAATACACCGCCTCCAGGAGGCTCCAATTCCCAAATTGCTACCAGCTGGGGACCTAGCATTCAGAACACATAAGGTTATGGGAGACACCTGAATCAAACCACCACAAGATGTATTGACCAGTTTTGTTCACTTAGCACTTTGCATTTCTTAAGGTTTTTTTTTTTTTTCCTTTTCTTAAAGCGAATTATCAGTAGAGAATTCATTGAGTGAAACTTTTTTTTTTTTCCGAGGTAGGTGTCTTGCCCTCGCCCAGGCTGACTTGGAATTCATTATGTGGTCTCAGGTTGGCAATCCTTTTACCTCTGCCTCTAAAGTGCTGGGATTAAAGGTGTGCCCAGAGAAACTTTTTTTTTTTAATGTTTTATTTTATCTTTTTTTTTTTTTTTTTTGATGTAGGGTCTTGTTCTAGCCCAGGCTGACCTGGAATTCACTATGTAGTCTCAGGGTGGCCTCAGAGTCATGGCGATCCTCCCACCTCTGCCTCCCGAGTGCTGGGATTAAAGGCATGTGTCACCACTCCCGGCTAAATATTTTATTTTTATTTATTTATTTGCGAAAGAGAGAGAGAGAGAGAGAGAGATTGAGATTGAGAGAATGGATATGCCACGTCCTCTACCCACTGTAAATAAAATCCAGATGCATGTGCTACCTTGTGCATCTGGCTTACATGGGTACTAGGGAATCAAACCCAAGTCCTTTGGCTTTGCAGGCAAGCACCTTAACTGCTAAGCCATCTCTCTAGCCCGAAACATTTTAATTCTGCTATAGCTTCTGATTAGCTCTTGCTTTCTAGATGAGTCATTTGAACATGTATGGTCACTAGCATTGTACTTGTATATCTGCCACATATATATATATATATATATTTTACCATTATAGAGCTCCCGAGATAGTTTAATAATGTGCATTGTTTCTAAATAAGACCTGTTTATTGAAAGATATGTTGTTGAAGACAATTTAGGAAAGATATAAATGTGTAATCAAGAAAACAAGTCATCCCTAATCCCTCTACTGAGTAGTAAGGCTTTAAAATGTGTATTTCTTCCCATTTTCCCTATTTCCTAATGTTACATGATATGGCTCCATGAAAATGTAACCACTTCTCTGTTGTTGGGTAAAGTTTTACTCTTCCTTCCATCTTGAGGGAGGAGATACTGAGTAATACTGGAATGCACTTTCTTGTCAGCAAATATTTATGCACATCTTGGAATCATTGCTTGGGGAAATTCCTAGAGGCAACGCTGCTGGGTCAGAGCATGGATCTGGTTAAGCTTTGGATGAATACCGGAAACCTGGTGCTGAGGGAAGCTGAGTTCTTTAGCCTCATTTGTTGATGCGTATTTGTCATTCCTGCCTTCTCTGGGTTAAGTACAAGTTGCTATTTAATTTTCCATTTATCTTTTAAAAAAGATTTCGAAATCTGCTTTTGTTCCCTGGACATGTTGTTCTGAGATAAAAATCCTAAATTTTTTTTTTTTATTGTTTTTATTTTCAAGGTAGGGTCTCACTCTAGTCCAGGATGAGCTGGAATTTACTATGTAGTATCAGGGTGGACTTGAACTCATGGTGCTTCTCCTACCTCTGCTTCCGACTGAGTGCTGGGATTAAAGGTATGCACCACCATGCCTGGCTTTGAATTTTTTTTTTTCAAGGTAGTGTCTCACGCTTTCACTATGTATTCTCAGGGTGGCCTCGAACTCACAGGGATCCTCCTACCTCTGCCTCCTGAGTTTTGGGATTAAAGACATATGCCGCCACTCCCGGCTCAAATTTTTTTATTTAGGATTTTCCTCAGATTCCAGCAGCTGGTGATTTATCCATCCACACCTTCTGTCCAACCTTTTTGTTTGTTTGTTTGTTTGTTTTCTGAGGTGGGGTTTCACTGTAGCCCAGGCTAACCTGGAATTCATGATGTAATCTCAGGGTGTCCTTGAACTCACTGCAATGCTCATACTTCTGCCTCCCACGTGCTGGGGCCCGGCTTGCTTGACTTTGCCTTCCTGAAATTTAGAACTCTTTGAAAGATACTGCTGATTTTAGCTTTAAATTCCCCCTTCTGAGACCCAAAACTTGTCAAAGCATGGAGAATAAGTGACTATGGAGTCCTTTTAGTGAGACATCTATGCAACCCCTCCAGGGCTCAGAGAACATTGTAGAAAAGTGGGTGGAAAAAATGTAAGAGCCAGAGGATGGAGAGGAATGTGTGGAACACTCTCTTCCAGACATGATATGGTTATTACATTCACGACAGCAACTCACAGCAACTGTTGTTACCTGCACAATATTAGGCCCATCAACATTACGTCATGAATGGTGGAAGAGGGAAAAAAGACATCAAAGTCAAGGGGGGATTGGTTGGAAAGGAGAAGGGGTTCAGAGGAAGAGGGAGGAGGAACAAAAGAAGGAGAGAGGGTTCTTATCAAAATACATTATAAGACGGATGTGGTGGTGCACACTTTTAATCCCAGCAATTGGGAGGCAGAGGTAGGATTACATGAGTTCAAAGCCAGTGTGAGAGACTACATAGTAAATTCCAGATTAGCTTGGGCTAGAGCAAGACCCTACCTCAAAAAAAAAAAAAAAAAACAAGAAAAAGTTTTTAATAATTTCTCCCATTCTCACCCATTTCTTTGGCAAATGCTTATCCAATTTTCTAGTTTGACGAACAGAGTTTAAGGAAGATAGATTATTATATATGGAAATATAGATATAGTATTATGGGTGCTGAAGTATTATTTACAGAGAGCTTAGAGGAGTATGGAGAAAGAAGACATTCTATGCATGGGACTTGGGAGAGGGGGCCATCTGAGCTTCTTCTTGGAAGGTGAGAAGGAATGCTTTAGCAAAAGAAGCAACATGCTAAGGAGGGAAGGAAGGAACATATACAAGAGTGAATGTCCAAAAGGACATAAAATATTTTGAGAAAAGGGCTGGGCATGGTGGCGCCTACCTTTAATCCCAGCACTTGGGAGGCAGTGATAGGAGGATCACCGTGAGTTCAGAGCCACCCTGAGACTACAGAGTGAATCCCAGGTCAGCCTGGGCTAGAGTGAAACCCTACCTCAAAAAAAAAAAAAAAAAAAAAAAGAGAAAAGGGAAAAATCTATGTGATGGAGCCTTGAGTTCAGCGGGGATTGGAAAGATGAATTTGGGTCAGATTATAAGAACCTTAGTACACTCACCTAAGTACTTTAAACTTTATCCTTAAGGCTAAGAGTTAGTAGGCATTTGGTGTGTGTGTTGGGGGGGTTACTTAGTAGATTGGCATCTGAAATCTGTTATAGACTGCTTGCTAGGAGAGAGCTGCTGAGGACCTGAGCGCCACAGTAGTGCAGGAGGGACAAAGGTTAAGCACAGGATACATTCAATATACATTTCTGGCTGAAAGTTTATAGGCCTTGGCGACCAATGGTTTAGGCATTCTGTTTGTGTGTTGGGGAGAATTTGTGCCCTCTCTCATAAGAATTTGCCAGGATACATATAACTTAAGACATAGGAAAGTACTTAGCCACCTAGAAGTGCTCTATAGATGTAAAAATTTCTTTAAATAATTTATTGCCATATGTTCATTGCATGAAGTGTTGGACTTCATGATGAAACTTTCATATACTTTGATAATATTCACCTCCTACTTCTTCCTTCTCCTTCCCCTCTCTGCACTAGTCTTTTTTCTTCCCAAATCACCCCTCTTCTTCTTCTTTCATGGTGTGTGTGTGTGTGTGTGTGTGTGTGTGTGATGTATGTTTTTGTTTTGTTTTTGAGGTAGGGTCTCACTCTAGCCCAGGCTGCCCTGGAATTCACTATGTAGTCTCAGGCTGGCCTCAAACTCACAGTGACCCTCCTTCCTCTGCTTTCTGAGTGCTGGGATTCAGGGTATGTGCCAAAAGCTACTGCAAATGAACTCCAAATGCCACTGTGTGCATCTGGCTTTACATGGGTACTGAGGAATCAAACCTGGGTCCCTGGACTTTGCAGGCAAGCACCTTAACCACTGAACCATCTCTTCAGTCCCTGAGCCATCTCTCTAGCCCTGTTTTGTTAAAAATATTTTTGTTATTTATTTGCAAGCAGAGGAGAGAGAGAGAATATGAATGAATGAGAGAAATGGGCACTCCAGGGCCTCCTAGCACTGCAACCAAACTCCAGCTGCATGGGTCACACTTGGCATCTGACTTTATATGAGTACTGGGGAATTGAACCCAGGCCATCGGGCCTTGTAAATAAGTACTCATAACTGCTGAGCAATCTATTCAGTCCTGATGTAGGTTTTGCATGTGTGAGAAAACATGATTATTTGTCTGAGTCTGGCTTATTTTGTTCAGTATGATGATCTCTAGTTCTATTCATTTTCCTGCAAATGACATAATTTCTTCTTTATGGTTCTTTGAGGTAGGGTCTTGCTCTGTAGCCCAGGCTGGCCTGGAATTCAGTATGTAGTCTCAAGCGGGCCTTCAACTCACAGTGATTCCCCTACCTCAGTCTCCTAAATTCTGTGATTAAAGTAGTGTGCCACCATACTTGGCTCTTTTTTCTTTATATAGTTGAATAAAACTCTGTTTTGTGTTCTCTCTCTCTCTTTCTCTCTCTGCCTCTTTCTCTCTCTCAAATAAAAGAAAGAAAGAAAGGAAGGAAGGAAAGAAAGAGCTGAAGAGATGGGAGAGATGGACCTAGCAGTTTAGGTGCTTGCCTGTGAACCCTAAGAACTCATGTTTGAATCTCCAGGTCCCACGTAAGCACAGTAACCCAAGCGTGCGATGTCTCAATGACACAAGCATGCAATGTCGCAATGCACACAAGAGAGGACATGTGTCTGGAGTTCATTTGCAGCAGCTGAAGGCTCTGGTGTGCCCATTCTCTCTCTCAAATTAAATAAAACTCTCTATTTTGTGCATATATTATATGTTCTTTATGTATTATAGATATAAAAGCATTCTGCTAGTGATGGTACTTAAGAACTCTTGCCTGGGCTGGAGAGATGGCTCAGCACTTAAGGCTCTTGCTTTCAGAGCCTAATGACCTGAGTTCATTTCCCCAGTACCTACATAAAGCCAGATACACAAAGTGGCGCATGCATCTATAGTTCATTTGCAGTGGCTAGTGTGCTCATTCTGTCTGTGTCTTCTCTCTCTGCTTGCAAATAAATAAATACATATTTTTAAAAAAGAAATCCTGCCCAGCAGTACTGTTTTGGGAATAAGACAGTATGTATAAAGTATTTGGTCTCTTTTAAAAAGTCATTCTTGAGAGACAAACTGAGAATTCCTGTATTTTATCATAATCCATCTTGTTCCCAGAGCATGTAGACACTTTCATGAGAAGGGAATGTGTTTGAACAGCTAAGGGAAGGGTTTAACCTGACATAACAGTCTTCCAGCATGGGAGGAGACCATTCCTCTGGGATGGAGGACTGGAGGACTTTCAGGGAAATGCTTGAGCCCTTTCTGGTTGGTGGCCCTTGACCTCTGGCTACTCTGCTAGGCTGCATTGCGTGCTTAGCTGGAAGGGAGGAGGCTTGAAGAGGCCTGTAACTAGACTCTTCCTGTCCAGCCAGACAGGCCCAAGAAGGCTTCTGTAGAGGAAAGATTAGACATAGGCCCTGAAGTAGAGAATACTATCAGGAGGCAAAACCTGGAGTTTTTTGCAGTGGTGTTTACTGTGGAAGGAGGATGGCGACGGGGAGGGGTGGGGGCACTGCTTGTGCAAATGACAGAAATAGCAAGTTGGCTTTGGAAGGACCTTTGTTTTGTTTTGCTTTTGAGTTTTGGACTTTTTTTTTTTTTTTCCTGGTAGGGTCTCACTCTAGCCCAGGCTGACCTGGAATTCACTATGTAGTCTCAGGTTGGCCTTGAACTCACACTGATCCTCCTACCTCTGCTTCCCAAGTGTTTGGGTTCTTTTGTTTTGTTTTGTTTTTCGAAGTAGGGTCTCACTCTGGTCTAGGCTGACCTGGAATTAACTATGTAGTCTTATGCTGGCCTCAGCTCACGGCAATCCTCCTACCTCTGCCTCCCAAGTGCTGGGAGTAAAGATGTGTGCCGCCTTACCCAGCATACGTTTTTGGTTTTTTGAAGCAGGGTCTCACTCTAACCCAGGATAACCTGGAACTTACTTTGTAGCCCAGGCTAGCCTCAAACTCATGGTGATCCTCTTACGTCAGCCTCCTGAATGCTGGTATTTAAAGGCATGAGCTACCACACCAGGATCCATTTTCTTTTCTTTCTCTCCTTTTCTTTCCTCCCTCCCTCCTTCCCTCCCTCCCTTCCTTCCTTCCTTCTTTCTCTCGTTCTTTCTTTCCCTTCTCTTCTTCCTCCTCCTCCTCCTTCTTTTTAGATCTGTTCAATAAACATGTTTTGTAGACAGAAGCTCCCTGTCTCAGAGAGGACTAATAAGTGGGATGGGTATCTTTATTCTTCCTCCAGGAAATAGAATGCCAGAATTTCAGGTGCATGCAAAGCTCTGTCAAGCACCTGCTCCCAGATTCTGTGGCCCTACTTTTCATGTCTTAAAAAAAATACTTGAAGGGCAGCAGTTGAGCTCCCCCCTCCTCATTCTACACTCAATCCATGGCACAGACCCATGCCAACCAATCCTGTGACCTTTGCCTCCTGCCTTACCCCATAGGGGTTTGTATTTGCAGATCATATTTGTCCTGGTGGCAGCTCTGATTTAGTCAGGGGACCTGTGGGCCCGAGGCAAGCCACTTCCTGGATTTCAAATACCATCTCTGTAAAGTGGAGAGAGATGACTGCTGATGAAGGTGCTGTGTCAGAGGGCAATGAGATTCCTTTCTAAGCTGTACAAATGATTGAGGGCTTTGCTTTTATTAATGTCACAAATATTATTTGACCCACTGGTTTTGACTTTCATACAGTAGGTAGCTGATTTTGAGGGATGCTGCTGCTCTGGAAGAGTGAGTCTCCCTTCTAGAGAAGGCTGTGCTTTGGCACCATTGAACAGAGAAAGCAGCAGTGCCCACAGTGAATGAGAAAAGGCCACTCCAGAGTCACATGAAAGGACACAGCTTGACACACTAAGAAAGATACAGGTAGAATAGCACACCAGACAGATCTGATTTGATTTGAGACAGCATCTCCTGTATTCCAGACAGGCAGGCGTCTAGCTCCCTGTGAAGCAGAGGAGGACCTTGAGTTTCTGATCCTCTTGCTTCTACCTCCCGTGTGCTGTGATTACTATGTGACATCTCAGCCACACTGTGCAGTGCTGGAGCTCAAACCCAAGGCTTGGTGCATGCCAGCCAAGCACCCTGCCAATTGAACTACATCTCCAGCCCTCAAACAGATTCTTTTTAAACAACTGTGTTTCTTTTTTTTTATTTTAATATGTGTTTGTGAGGGAGGGAGAGAAAGGAAGAATGGGCACACCAAGGCCTCTAACCCCTGCAATTGAATTCCAGATGAATGTGCTACCATGTGTATCTGGCCTATCTGGGTTCTGGAGAGTCAAATCTGGATCCTTAGGTTTTGCAGGCAAGCACCTTAATAGCTAAGCCATCTCCTCAGCCTCCTGAAACTGATTTTTTAAAATGTCCTTTTCTCATTATATTAGGAAACCTGTCCTGCTTTTCCTGTACTACTAGAGCTTAAATGGGAGAGGAGAGAATGTGAGCTGGCAGGCATGTTCTTTCCTAGAAAGAGCTAAATCTCACGGCCTCTTCAGGCCAACTTCCACTGCTGATTTTTATATCATCATTCCAGAAACATTTTGCCCATATGTAGATGTAGTGCCATGTGCCTCCACCACTCCTTGTTCATACAATATACACCATTGGAAGTGGAGATCCTACTTCTTTTACTTAATCCGTCCTACAGATAGGTGTCTGAGGCAGGCCATGTGGGCCATTACTGTGTTGTGCTCCATATAACAACTTTATGCAGATGGACGTTAGTGTGCTTACGTAAGCGCTGTTGCAGTGAATGTCCTAATGTGACAGTATATGTGGGCGTAAGTATAAAGGTATAATAGATTCCTAGAAGTGAAAGTGCTAGTGTAGAGGATTTTTAATCGAAGATGTTTTCAGTTTTCAGTCAATAGTGTTCTTCATGAAGGCATTGCTTAACCTTCTACCTGTAGTATAAAAGTGCCCTGTTTCTCTGTACTCTGTGGAACACAGAAGGAACTCTACCAATTGCAGTCAAAAAATGGTCTCTCACCAGGCATGGTGGAGCACGCCTTTAATACCGGCACTCGGGAGGCAGAGGTAGGAGAATTGCCGTGAGTTCAAGGCTACCCTGAGACTACATAGTGAATTACAGGTTAGCCTGGGCCAGAGTGAGACCCTACCACCAAAAAAAAAAAAAGAAAAGAAAGCCCTCTCTCTTGGGCTGGAGAGATGGCACTTGCTTATGAAGCTTAAGGACCCAGGTTCAATTCCCCAGTACCCACGTAAGCCAGATGCACAAGGTGGCATATGTGTCTGGTGTTCGTTTGCAGTGGCTGAGGCCCTGCCATGCCCATTCTCTCTCTGTCTCTCCCTGGATAGATGGTCTAATGGTTAAGGCATTTGCCTAAGAAGCTTAAGGATCCATATCCATATAAGTCAGATGCACAAGGGGCACCTGCATCTGGAGTTCATTTTCAGTGGCTAGAGGCCCTGGCGTGCCCATTCTCTCTAATAAATAAATAAAATAAAATATTAAAATAGCCTCTCATCATCAAATCATTATAGTTTTAATTATAATTATATATTTATTATAATTTGAATTTACTCTTATGAATGAGACTGGTTTTGAAAATGCATGTTACTTTTATTTCCTTTCTTTTGAACTATCTATTCATACCTAGTTTTTAAAAAATATTTATTTATTTATTTGAGAGAGTCAGACAGAGGCAGATAGAGAATGGGCACACCAGGACCTCCAGCCGCTGCAAATGAACTCTGGATGCATGTGCCATCTGTGCATCTGTCTTATGTGGGTCCTGGGGAATCGAACCTGGGTCCTTTGGTGTTTCAGGCAAGTGCTTGCACTTCTAAGCCATCTCTCCAGCCCATCCAGCCCTTTTTAAAAAAGAACATTTTACCAGGTACTTTTTTACTCTGTATGATTTTAAACAAATTAACCTTGTTGAGTCCTAATTTCTTTATATTGGGAATAATAATACCTATCTAGCGGGTTACTGAAAAGATAAAACAGTTGGCTCTACTCCTGACATAGTTTTCAAATCATGACCCAAATCCCAAGAAACTTGGGAAAACATGGCATGTCTGGAAAAAAAAAAAAAAAAAAAAGTAAGTTCTAGGTCACCAAGATAGTTACTTGTGACTCACCAGTGTGTGATTTAGGATGAGTCACTTCATTACCTAACCCCCAATTTCCTCACCTGTATGAGCCATAAGCACTAGATATGAAGTTGTTGTGGGGGGTCAGACTGGCTCTTATGTGTGAAAGTATTTCATAAACCATAAAGGGCCATATAAAAATGTCCTGATGTAAGAGGGGCTGCCATAGCACAGGTGGGTATTTGACATCTGTGGCCAAGGAGTGTAATTAACTTACAATAACATGAAATTAGCAGCTGATGTAAAGCAAGGGAGCTTGCAGCAGTTGATTATAGTAATGGTTAGTAATTGCCTCCTAGTAATTAAGCAATAATGAGCTTGCTTCCTGGGACAGAACCTTGTTAGAGTGAAGGATGGAGCAAAAGCTTTCAATTCAATGTATGCTGATTGAACGCAGTGGCGGGGTGAGCAGAGATGAATGTGTTGTTGAAGTATGGCCCTCGTGCTTTGGGATAGAAGAGTGATGGGTGTGTAGAGCACGGCCCCTCAGCCAGGAACACCTGTGTAGGCTGTGGTTTTACAGAGATCCACAGTATCTGGGATTACCCAGGAGGAGGAATGTTGTCCGCAGAGCCTGATTCTAAAGAACTCCCATCTAGTAATACCTTCCTGGAATTCTGATTATCCTTCTTATTCCTGTGTGCCTCCTTTGGATTTGTCAGAGGTGCCTTGTTGGCCATGCCCTACCCACCTTCCTTCACAGCTTCTGAGTGGGGAAGTCATTTTGCTTACATCTCTGTAGTATGACTTAACCATTCAAACTTTTCCCTGGGTACTATAATAGAGAGAGCTCTATAAATTTTGAGTTTTAGATAAACAACAGATTTTTTTTTAGTGTAAGAATGTTCCATGTAATATTTGGGCTACACTATTATTCTGAAGCTTATTCATATGGACAGGCTGGAGATGTAGCTAACTGATACAGCACTTACCTAGATGTCCAGGACCAAGTTCTAGCCCCACCACCACACACACAGATATTCACATGTCTCATACAATGTGAAAATATTAAAACTTATATTTTTTGCTATCTGAAATTGAGATTTTAGTGATATCCTACCTCTCCCATCTCTATTTTTTTTCATATCTAGTAACCCTGCCTGGGCAGTCCTGATTTACATGTGTAAAATAGCATTGATTAATGTTTCAGGAGCATTCATGGTAGCGAAAGATGGTAAAAGGGTTAGATGAGAAAATAATTCTCAACTGAAGTCATGTTGAGTAAATCTATCATTAAAGAAAGTTAGTCTGTTTTCTTCATTATGAGAGATGGTTTAATAGGGTGGGGCGTGATGGCACATGCCTTTAATCCCAGCACTGCGGAGGCAGAGGTAGGAGGATTGTTGTGAGTTTGAGGCCACCCTGAGACTCCATAGTGAATTCCAGGTCAGCCTGGGCTAGAGTGAAATCCTACCTTGAAAGAAAAAAGAAAAGAAAAGAAAAGAAAAGAAATGGCTTAGTGGTTAAGGCGCTTGCCTACAAAGCCAAAGGACCCAGGTTCAATTCTGCAGGACGCACATAAGCCAGATGCACAAGGTGGCACACACATCTGGAGTTCCGTTTGCAGTGGCTGGAGGCCCTAGCACGCCCATTCTGTCTCCCCCCCCCCCCGCCTATTTCTCTCTGTCTCTCTCTCAAATAAATAAAGAAAAATAAGAGAGAGAGAGACAGAGAGAGAGAGATGGCTTAATGGTTAAGGCATTTGCCTATGAAGCCTAAGGACCCGGGTTTGATTTCCCCAGAACCCAGGTAAGCCAGAGACACATGGTGGTGCATGCATCTGGAGTTCATTTGCAGTGGCTGGAAGCCCTGGCACACCTATCCTCTCTTTCTCTTTCTCTTTGTCTCATTTTCTCTAAAACATAAAGAAAGAATATTAAAAATAATTCAGCCAGGCGTGGTGGTGCACGCCTTTAATCCCAGAACTCTGGAGGCAAAGGTAGGAGGATTCCCATGAGTTCAAGGCCATCCTGAGACTACATAGTTAATTCCAGGTCATCCTGGACCAGAGTGAGACCCTGCTTCAAAAAACAAAACAGCAACAAAATAATAATAATTCATTCTTACATAGTGAATTCCAGGTCAGTCTGGGCTAGAGCGAGACCCTACCTCAAAAAAAAGTATTCCTGTATCTTACAAAGATCCCTTTTCTCCTTTTCAATTCTCTGTCCATTTTAAGCCTCACATGTACATCAGTTTATTTAGAACTATTATGGTGATTATGGTATTTGGGATTCACTTGTTTGTTTCTCAGTGTTCCTATTTATTCCTCTGTGTTTGGTACTTAGTTATATGGATGACCCACTAACAAATTGTAGGAGTGCTATCTGCAGGAGAAAGTCAGAGCCTAACTGCGAAAGAGGCCTGGGTTGGGTGGTACAAAGAGGAGCAGCAGTGTACGATGTGGGATCAGTGTGTGGTCCCATCAGTGCTGTAAGAACCAAGGGTTTCTAGAACACCACAGTTCAAAGGGGGATCTTTAAAAAAAATATTATTTATCCATTTATTTTGAGAGAGAGAAGGTCACAAATAGCTCAAGCTAGTGTCAAATTCCCTATGTAGCCAAGGATGAGCCTGAACTTCTGGATCCCCTGCCTCTACTTCCTGAGGGTTTACGCCAAGCCTGCTTTATGTGGTACTGGGAATCCAACCCAGGACTCTGTGCATGCTGGCCAGTCTACCCGCTGAGCCATACCCACAGACCACCAAAGGAAGAGCATCGAGGTCCTGTTCATCTGAGCCTCTAGCCTTGACGCTATCAGTCTGAAGACAGAAGGCAGCAGCATTCTGCTTCAAGAGTCATGTTTTGGGCAGGAGAGATGGCTCAGCGGTTAAGGCACTTGACTGTAGAGCCTAACAGCACAGGTTTGATTCCCCAGTGCCCATGTAAAGCCAGATGCACAAAGTGGTGAATGTGTTAGGAGTTCGTTTGCAGCAGCTAGAGGCCCTGGTGCACCCATTCTCTCTCTCCTTGCAAATAAATAAACCAAAACAATACTAATAATAAATAAATAAAGTATTTTTTTTGGTGGGGGGTTCCAAGATAGGGTCTCACTTTAGCTCAGGCTGACCTGGAATTCACTATGTAGTCTCAGGGTGGCCTTAAATTCATGGTGATCCTCCTACCTTTGCCTCTCGAGTGCTGTGATTAAGGGTGTGCACCACCACGCCTGGCAGAGAAAAAATTTTTTTAAGTAAAGTATTTTTTTTTTAATGAGTCATGTTTCGAAGTCAGATAGATCTAGGTTTGAAAGGCTAGTTATATGACATCATCTCCATGTGTTTTAGTTTCTTCTTCAGAACATTAGAGATGGTAATATCATTGGGTTGGTGTGAGGATTAAATGAGTAAATGCATGTAGAAGAATACCTGGTAAGCATGAATAATTGTTGGCTATTATTATTGATAGTAACAGAATAGAAAATCATAAAACAGCTCTTGGTCAGTTGCAACATGTTTGTTCTGCAGACAAGATAGGGCTTTGCTGTCTCTCAATGACTGTGTGTAAGAAGCCAGTTTTCTGAATAGGTTTCCTTCTCTTGCATACAATCTCATCACATAGTGATTGGTAATACCTGGGTTGTTCACAGTATGGCCCAAACAGAAGGGCTTCCTCAAAGCATGGTAGTTTCCAGAGAATCTTAGGAGCTTTTCATTCAGTGATACATTTCTATGAGAAATGGAGAGCTGGCCCGGTATGGTGGTGCACGCCTTTAATCCCAATACTTGGGAGGCAGAGGTAGGAGGATTGTTGTGAGTTCGTGGCCAGTCTGGGACTAAAGTATAAGATCCAGGTCAGCATGAGACCTTTCATTTAATCTCTAGCACCAAAAATAAATACATAAAATAAAGACATTTAACAAAACATAAAGTAAGTTTCTTATAGACAGTCTTAACTTTTACCCTGTGGTCTCCAGTGGGTAACCATGTCAATGTTGACTGTGATGGACCTCCTTTTTTCATACCTCTTTCTCAGGGTTGTTTTTTTTTCCTCTTCTTCCATTTTTATTTTTGGACATTCTCCTTGGGATTTATGTTTTGTTTGTTTTTGTTTTTACATCTGACAAAGATTAGAAATAAATGTGTGTTAAACAATCTAAGAACAAGGAAAGAATGCAGCCCAGCACTGTGGTCTTTTAGTTGTTGTTGTTTTGAGGTAGTTTCACACTAGCCCAGGCTGACCTGGAATTCACTATGTAGTCTCAGGATAGCCTTGCGCTCACAGCAGTGCTCTGCCTCTGCCTCCCGAGTATTCGAATTAAAGGCATGCACCACTATGCCCAGCCTGGTTTCTTATAAAAATGTGTTGTGAGTCTGGTCCATACAGCTTTGAGTCTTCCTGCTGTCCTGTGCACACCCTGAGTTTCCTTTTCTTTTTATTAACAACTTCCATGATGATAAAAAATAACCCATGATAGTACCCTCCCTCCCCCCACTTACCCCTTTGAAACTCCATTCTCCATCATACCCCCTCCCCATCTCAATCAGTCTCTCTTTTACTTTTGATGTCATACAGTTTCCTTTTTGTTTAGCTTTTGTTTTAGTTTTTTGGAGACAGAGTCTCACTGTATAGCTCTGGTTGGTCTGTAACTCACTAGGTAGACCAGGCTGGCCTCAAACTTGCAGCAATCCTCCTGCTTCTGCCTCCTGAGTACTGGGATTACAGGCATGGTGGCCTTCATTTTTTATATGAAGTAGTTGAAATTCCATGTCCTTGAGATTTATCGAGTTTGTCTTTTTTTTTTTTAACCTAAATTGCTATAGGTAGTGTAGTAGACAGTTTTTTATTTTTAAAAATTTTTTTGAGACTTTTGAATTTGAAGCCAGAGGAGAATAGAAAAAGAAAATCACATGCAATGAGTGCCTACCCTCCACCATTCAATTCTTCACATCTTTCTTGAATTCTTGTGAACAAGATGTTAGTATTTCTATGACCAGGCATCTGAGCCAGGCTGAGTTTGACCCTTAGTGAGAGAATGAGAATATGAATGATAACGGGAACAGTAGGGCCTCTTTGCCACTGCATACGAACTCTAGATGCATGTGCTACTTTATGCATCTGGCTTTACCTGGAAATCAAACTCAGGCCATCAGGTTTTGCAAGCAAGCGCCTTTAACCACTGAGCCATCTCTCCAGTCCCTTTAATGTCTTCTTTTTTTGTTTTGTTTTGTTTTGTTTTGTTTGTTTGTTTGTTTGTTTGTTTTTGTTGGTCTTTCAAGATAGGTTCTCACGATAGTCCAGGCTGACCTGGAACTCGCTATATAGGCTCAGGGTAGCCTTGAACTCTCAGCGATCCTCCTACCTCTGCTTCCCAAGTGCTGGGATTAAAGGCATGCGCCACCATACCCAGCTTTAATTCATTTTTATTTCATATAAATTATGACAGATTATTCTCATCTATTCCCTCACCCCAGTTCCTGTTACCCTGGGCCTTCGTAAGTGGGGTTATGGTATTCACTGTGGAGTTATGAAGGCCACAGCCAGTCCCTGTGGGGTAGCTGTGGACCGTGCCTCAGGATATTCCTGTCCACTCCATGGCTCTTACAAGCTTTTTTTTTTTCTTTTTCTTTTTCTTTTTCTTTTGTGGAGGTAGGGTCTCACTCTAGCTGAGGCTGACCTGGAATTCACTATGTAGTCTGAGGGTGGCCTCGAACTCGTGGTGATCTCTCCTACCTCTGCCTCCAGAGTGCTGGGATTAAAGGTGTGCACCACCACACCCAGCCCTTGAAAGGTTTTGATTGATCACCATGTTTTTCACCATCAACCTGGGACTTGTCAGGCTAACAATAAGAGCGGTATTCATGTTGCCACTTCCTCTGCAATTTCTCCTGGGTGGCAGATGTGGTGGAGGTGGCACATTAATGTCTTCTTCCTTTTTTCTTTTTGTTTTTTTGAGGTAGGATCTCGCTGTAGTCCAGGCTGATCTGGAATTCACTATGTAGTCTCAGGATGGCCTTGAACTCATGGAGATATACCTACCTCTGCCTCCCAAGTGCTGGGATTAAAGGCGTGTGCCACCATGCCTGGCATGCCTTCTTTTCTCTCTTTCTTTTCTTTCTTTCTTTCTTTCTTTCTCTTTCTTTCTTTCTCTCTCTCTCTCTTTCTTTCTTTCCTTCTCTTTCTCTCTCTCTTTCTTTCTTTCTTTCTTTCTTTCTTTCTTTCTTTCTTTCTTTCTTTCTTTCTAATTATTTCTTTATTTGAGAGAGAGAGAGAATGAGAATGGGTGTGCCAGGGCCTAGCCACTGCAAATGAGCTCCAGATGCATGTACCACCTTGTGCATCTGGTTTACATGGGTTCTGGGTAATTGAACCTGAGTCCTTAGGGTTTATAGGCAAGCACCTTAACCAGTAAGCCATCTCTCTAGCCCTTAATACCTTTATTTATTTATTTATTATTTTCTTTTCAGGCAAACCCAACATACTGGCCTTTTCCTTTCTTTCTTCTTTCTTTCTTTTTTTCGAGGTAGGGTCTCACTCTAGCTCATGCTGACCTGGAATTTACTATGTAGTCTCAGGGTGGCCTTGAACTCACAGCAACCCTCCTACCTGTGCCTCCTGAGTGCCGGGATTAAAGGTATGCACCACCATGCCCGGCTTTGGCCTTTTTCTTTTATGAGAGAGAGAGAGAGAGAGAGAGAGAGAGAGAGAGAGAATTTGCCTCCAGCCACTGCAATCAAATTCCAGATGTATGCCCCACCTTGTGCATATGTGCGAATGAATTTGCATGCTTGTGTCATTGTGCATCTGGCTTATGTGGGACCTGAAGAGTTGAACATGAGTACTTAGGTTTTGCAGGCAAGCGCCTTAACCACTAAGCCAGTTCTCCAGCCCCTTTAATGCCTTCTTATTAAGCTTTCTTGTACCTCAATTTCTGTATCTGTCAAGTTAGGAATGCCAACAGTATCTACCCCACAGGAGTGTTGTGAGATTAAGCATATTGAGATGGTAATAACCCATGATGGGAGGGGTTGTGGATTGCAGTTCACTTAGACACTTCTTTTTTTTTTTAATATTTTTATTTATTTATTTATTTGAGAGAGAGACAGAAAGAGGCAGATAGAGAGAAAGAGAGAGTGGGCACATCAGGGCCTCTAGCCACTGCAAACAAACTCCAGACGCATGCACCCCCTTGTGCGTCTGGTTTACATGGGTCCTGGGGAATCAAACCAGGGTCCTTAGGCTTCACAGGCAAACACCTTAACCGCTAAGCCATTTCCCCAACCCAACGTAGACACTTCTTTACCCTCATGCTGCAGTCAGTTGTGAGTTTGTTTAAGCATCATCGAGGTGCTGAGGGATGGTGGTGTACTATAGATATAAATAGTTTCAGTAAAGAATGGTGGGTAATTATGTAGAAGAAGGTATTGTGAGAGCATAGAACAGGGAGATCCCCTCTCAAGTCAGAGAAGCATACCAAAAAGAAAAAAATAAAAAAGATAGGATGTTCCAGCCCTGATCTGAAGGAGAAGTGAAAGTCAGCTGGGTTGGGGGGCGGGGGGGGGGAAGGGCCAGAGAAGTCTGAAGAGGAGAGCAAGCTTGTGGTGTTTAACCCGTGAGCTGCGTGTGAGTTGTAAGTAGGCGGTGAGAGATGAGCTGGGCAGTAAAGGCAGAAAGCAGACATTCTGTGAATGATCTTAAGGAGTGTGGGTAACACAGGCCAGGTGCTATTCTTTTTTTTCAAATTTTTAAAAAATGTTATTTATTTATTTATTTATTTCCAAGCAGAGAGACATAGAGAGGAGATAGGCACAGAGAGAATGTGCATGCCAGGGCCTCTAGCCACTGCAAATGAACTCCAGATGTGTGTGCCCCCCTTATGTATCTGGCTAACATGGATACTGGGGAATTGAACCTGGGTCCTTTGGCTTTGCAGCCAAGTGTCTTAACCACTAAGCCATCTCTCCAGCCCCCCACCCCAAGTGCAATTCTTGAGACTTTGCTGATTTCTTTAAGCATGACAATTCTGTGATTATTAGTCCCATTTTGTTAGTGGGGAAGTTGAGCTTCTGAAAAATTATCATTTTCCCAAAGGCACATACTTAACAAAATCCACAGCCAGGATGTGAACTTTGGTTGCTCTGGTTCCAAAGTTAGAATTCTTTTGATAATACAAATGACTTTTGAATTTGAAGTCTGGCTGTTCACTTTCTGATTTTGGGCTACCTTTGGTTTCCCATAACCTCAATTTGTTGAAATTATATACAGTATTAATAAACACCAGCTTCACAGACTATTAAAAACAAATGGAAACATACAAAATATACAATAAAAATACAAGCACAATGTAAGACATATAGCCAGTGTGACTACTGTTTATGGGCCAAGTTCTAGTATAGGGAACTGTTTTTCCTTCACTGTTCCAGTGACCCGAGGCAGAGCCCTTTGGACAGCTGCCTGCGTGTTGGTGTGGTCATCAGGCCTCTCTCAAGAACTGTTGACCCTCACATACTAATTGCCATACCACGCCTAGCTACTTGACAGTGCACTGGGCTCTTCACCACCACTGACTCTGGCCTGGTGGTCAGTGTAACCCTCAGGCTTCCCTGACTCTCCCAAGCACCCTTCTCCCTAGGGCTCATGGTCCTTTTCTTCTACTGGGCCTGCCCTGCCCTGCCCTGCCCTGCCCTGCCCTGCCTAGGACACAATGAGCTCAGCTGTTTGTTACATGGAATTGTTTTTTAACTTTTTTTTTTTAAGATGAATTCTCCCTATGTAGCCCACTGTGGCCTCAAGATCCTCCACCCTTAGCCTCCCAAGTACTTGGATTATTGTTGAACATTTTTGTTGTTATCTAACTTTTTTTTCATGTTATTCTTAGGGGCAAGTATTGTCTCTAGGTTATAATAGGTACTCAGTCGGAACTATTGCATTCACAGGAAGGGGCTTTGTGAGTACCAAGGCTCTTTGGGAGTGTGTGTGTGTGTGTTGTGTGTGTTTTTTATAAATCTTCAAAACAGTCCTCAAAAGTAGACAACACTAGTATTCTTCAGTCTAACGCTCTCCCAACTGAGCTATTTCGGCTGGGTTTAACACTAGTATTCTTTTCAGCACAGTTAGATAAACGAAGGCCTACCTTATGCAATATGCCCATTAAACAGTTCTTTCCTTCTACAGAGGGAACTGAAAGCTAAGAAAATAGAGTTAAAAATCATCATCTCTTCCCTCAAGAATAACTGTGGATTGCAAGTAAAGTTCTAGGACAGATTTGAGGAGAGACAAAAGAGGCTTACACTGGGTTTTGAGGGAGTTGGGCTTTGAAGAAAAGGTGAGAAGTATAGCTTCCCAGGCCGAGGAAATGACATACCCAAAGCCCATTGTGACTAGCATACAGGCACTTTGGGAAGTCATTTAGCATCAGCATGGCTGGCAGGAAGGAATATAGGAATGGGGTGGTGGGAGAAGGGCAAGATGACTGTAACTCCCACTTTTATGATCTTCAAGACCCCAAAACTTGCCGGACACTGAAGGACCCTTTATAATTTTCTCCCCTTCATTGTTGCCTAGTGACTGTCACTGCTGAGAATCACACACAGCCCATAAACCAATTCTGGATGGTTATTCTTTGTTTCTGCTTGTCTGTACTCCTTGCTGGGCTGGTAATCTCTTTTCCATACACTAAGAAGATAGATCTTATTATCACTTGAGAACCTGTGGCCTGACAACTTGGAGGAATAAAGGTCACCAGGCAAAAAGATATCTGTGTCATTCACTTTCTGTGGCATTGAGGAATAAAGTCCATCTATGACCAGGCACCTGTGTTCCTCTCACTGGCAGGATCACCAGAGGGAGGCATTAAATTGCTCTTCAAGTGAGTCAGATCCGCTGTTCCCGCGGAGAAGGGGCTGCTGCGGCTTGAGCTCTGCGGGCAAGCCTGACGGACGCTCTCACTGTTGCCTGTGTTTGCTTGCAGCCGTGTAAATGAGTATGGAAGATTATGATTTCCTCTTCAAAATAGTTTTAATTGGCAACGCCGGCGTGGGGAAGACGTGCCTAGTCCGACGATTCACTCAGGTAAGAGAAATGCGGCGCCCAGGAGTTGGGTTCATTTGTCCAGTTTGCCTCAGGGTACTCATTGGCTTCACAGGTGACTGGGCCACTTTGCCAGCCTCTTGGCTGCAAGTTCTAAGGACTTTGGAAGCAATGTGAGTTCATAGCCTGGAGTTTTTCTACATTGCCTGAGGGAGCACAGTTCTGAGAGCGTCCCCCACACCTCTTATGAGAGGGGCAGGTGGTTTCACTTTCTGTGCAGTATCAAAAATAGGTTATTCAGTTAAAAAAAAATAGTTAAATTCACAGTCAGGTGCACATCAGTGGAAACAAACCAGGGCATTAAATATTCACGTTTTAAGGGCTGGAGGGATGGTTTAGCAGTTAAGGCATTTGCCGGCAAAGCCAAAGGACCCAGGTTCAATTCCCCAGGACCCACGTTAGCCAGATGCAAAAGGGGGCACATGCGTCTGGAGGCCCTGGCATGCCCGTTCTCTCTCCCTCTCCCTCTTTCTCTGTCAAACAAATAAATAAATTCAATTAAATATTTTAAATATTCATGTTTTAAAAACACTAATACAGGGGCTGGAGAGATGGCTTAATGGTTAAGGTGCTTACCTGCATACCTGCAAAGCCAAAGGACCTTGGTTCAATTCCCCAGGTCCCATGTAAGCCAGATGCACAAGGTGGCACATGCATCTGGAGTTTGTTTGCAGTGGCTGGAGGCCCTGGCACACCCATTCTCTCCCTCTCTTTCTCTCTCTCTCTCTTTCTTTCCCTCTCTCAAATAAATAAATAAATAAATAAATATATTTATAAACACTAATACAGGCTGGGCATGGTGGCACAATTTTTATTAACATTTTCCATGATTATAAAAAATATCCCATGGTAATACCCTCCCTCCCCCCACTTGCCCCTTTGAAATTCCATTCTCCATCATATCCCCTCCCCATCTCAATCAGTCTCTCTTTTATTTTGATGTCATGGTCTTTTCCTCCTCTTATGATGGTCTTGAGTAGGTAGTGTCAGGCACTATGAGGTCATGGATATCCAGGCCATTTTATGTCTGGAGGGAGCACATTGTAAGGAGTCCTACCCTTCCTTTGGCTCTTACATTCTTTCCTCCACCTCTTCCGCAATGGACCCTGAGCCTTGGAAGGTGTGATTGAGATGTTACTGAGTACTCCAGTCACTTCTTTCAGCACTATGATACCTTCTGAGTCATTCCAAGGTCACTGCCATCTGAAAAGAGAAGATTCTCTACCCAAAGTGAGAGTAGCGTTAATATAAGGGTATAAATATTAAGAGAAGTGCTTACTGGGCAGTTTGATAAGCACAGTATATACATTTTTCCAGACATCAGCAGATGTTACACCCATAGTGCTCATGACTACCCCTGTTTTAAGTTTTCAGTATCAGGGATGTATTTCCCCCCCATGGAGTGGGCCTCCAGTCCAATTGGAGGGCAGTTGGTTTCCACCATGACAGACGTGCCACTATTGCACCCATTGGCTCATTTGGCCTGGGTGGCCAATTATAAGGCTTGCAGTGTCCACTGTTGAGTATCTTCACTGGTGGTCTCTCTTTCTCCCATTGAACTACATGTAGAATGGCTTCTTCCAGCTTTCTGTCAGCTGGTCTACATGGAGGAGGTTATCAGCTCAGTTCCAGCAGGATTTCTCAGTGGCCTTGCAGCCCAAGTATATGGAGTCTTCAGCAATAGGGTCTTACCATCTATTCCTGGTAGGAAACCAAGGGCCTCGGCAATGGCCTATAATGTTTTGGGGGCATCAGGGAGGTAGCGGTAGGAGAATTGGGGTAAGTTTGAGATCACCCTGAGACTATGTAGTGAATTATAGGTCATCCTGCCCTAAAGTGAGTCCCTACCTCAAAACTCCCCCCCCCCCGCAAGAAACGCCCAACCAAATAAACAACAATACTAACTACAAGTCCAGGCGTGGTGCGTGCAGAGGTAGGAGGATCACTGTGAGTTTGAGGCCAGCCTGGGTTAGAGTGAGACACTACCTTAAAAAAACAAACAAGCCAGGTGTGATGGCTCACGCCTTTAATCCCAGCACTCAGGAGGCAGAGGTAGGAGGATTGCCATGAGTTCGAGGCCACCCTGAGACTACATAGTGAGTTCCAGGTCAGCCTGGGCTAGAATGAGACCCTACCTCGAAAAACCAAAAACCAAACAAACAACAACAAGCAAGCAAGCAAACAAACAAACAAAAAAAACACCCAGCCACACACACTGTAATACAATTCAGACCTCAAACTACATTCCCATACCTCTTCTCATCCTCCTAGAAAATTGAGTGAATTGTCTAGAACCAAACATACTGACTTTTCTGAACCTGCTAAATAGGAGGGAGCTACAGAAAGCGAAGAAGGCATGCGGAGTTGAATGTCCCTTCCCGAAGTACAAGTGGCCTAAGTACAAGTTCCCTTCCAGGCTGGCCTCTTGAGAATCTCCAGTTAAGATTACGTATCTGTTTTGTACAGAAATTAGTGATAAATCATTCCGAAGTTAGCTTTCTTCTGTCTTTTCCCCTGAAAAGTATGAACAGTGCCCTTTTCTGGACTGCCATGCGTACAGTTTGTGTTTTTGTAACATATGCCCTGGGAAAGTTGCAGCATGGTCTTCTAAGGTGTACCCAGATGCCATGGGAAGAACGCTGCCTCAAGATCCCAGACACAGGCCTCAGTCCTGGTCCTGCTGCTGGCTTGCCCTGCGAGCCTGGGCGTGTTACCTGCCCTCGTCAGATACGCCCCCTGCACGAGAGGGGCCTGGTGAGCTCCAAGGACCCTGTGGCTCCACCAGTCTGTACATCTGTGGGAAACTGGAGAGGCAGATTGGGTAACGCCAATAATTTTAGGGCCCAGAGCCATTGGAAATGTCAGGTCTTTTCCCATGTTAAGAAACCACAGAAGAGAACCCATGCTTTTTACTAAGCTTTGGTCTGATGAAATGAAAAGTGTCAGAGCTGGGCGTGGTGTCGCACGCCTTTAACCCCAGCACTCAGGAGGCAGAGGAAGGATCGCAGTGAGTTTGAGGCCACCCTGAGACCACATAGTGAATTCCAGGTCAGCCTGAGCTAGAGTGAGACCCTATCTCAAAAAAAACAAAAAACACAACAAAACAAAAAAGGTAAAACATCAGCCATCACGGAGAGGTACTGGAGCTCCCCATGGTTTCACATTCACCTAACATTAGTCATCTCTGCTTTAGTGAGACGGACAAACTTATGAGCCTGCGTAGATACAGTTGTTTTTAGCTTATCAAAGTTTGCTTAACCATGTCTCATCACTGAAAGGTCACCTACAGATTATTCAATTCAGTCCTATCATTTTGCCGAGAGAAAATTCAGACCACAGGGACTGACTGACAATGCTTATGACCTCACAACAGGACAAGGCCAGAACCAGATTTCCTGATTCTCAGCCTTATAGTTTTTATCTCCTGCAGGATCCAACCTCTCAGACCATACTCTTTAAAAACACAAACTTTATTGCTAAAGGTGAAAATGAATCTACTTTTGAACAGTGATTTTTTCCAGCAAACATATTTTTTCTTATTTTTCTTTTCTGTCTACCTTTTTGCCTTCCTCAACCTCTTAACTCCCCTTCAAGTTCACATTTCATAGACAAGATTATGTATGTTTTGGTTATGTAGTAAGCTGCTAAAATGAATTTGATTCAGCTGCTTTTGAGACATGAAGGGTTTGGGAATACAATGGAGGAGCAACCATTGGGAAAGATTTGGTTTTTTTTTTTTGGCATTTATTAGGTTGCAACACAGCTGAAGCTGTAAACCTGAGGCTTGGCAGCCCTATTCCAGACTCAAGCCAAAATAGAAGAAAATTGATTCAATATTTGTAAGTAAAGTTATGAATGTTTATATTTACATTTTCTTTGCAGACATGCAAGGAAGCATTTTCTTTTGGTTTGAAGCTCAGCCTTCTGAGTTCAAACTTACATTAAGGAACTCTCAAATTAGGGAATGGATTTAATTAAAAGTGCCTCAGTCTGTACTTCAAGAGCTGATACAACCCACTTTACTTTATTTCTGGAATTCTGGAATTGAGTGAAGAGAGAGTAGGTAATGACTTGTTTCTTAGTAGAATTCCTTGCTACCTCCAACCTCCTCCCTAAGCTTACAGGAAATACTTTGAGAAAGTAAACTACATTGTTCATGCAAGTTTGTTAATGCTTTTTTCCCTTAAAACTGCTGTTTCCAATTTGAGATAAAGAAAGCCTTTTCCTCCTTTTGAATGTTTACTTCAACCTCAAACTCATAGAACTTGGATTTTCAGAAGGGAAGTTGTTAGCCAGACATGGTGGCACACGCCTTTAATCCCAGCACTCAGGAGACAGAGGTAGGAGGATCGCTATGATTTTTAGGCCAGTCTGAGACTATATAGTGAATTCCAGGATAGCCTGGGCTAGAGTGAGACCCTACCTAGAAAAACCAAAAATAAATAAATAAGTAAAAAAGAAAGGGAGTCATTTGTCTGAGATCACCTAGGTATCTTAAGCCTGCTGATTCTAGTCCTCTGTCCTACCACTGACTTAATGGTGTTAGATGCTGTGGCGGTTTGATGCAGGTGTCCCCCATAAACTGGTGTTCTGAATGCTAGGTTTCCCAGATGATAGCAATTGGAAATTAAACCTTCCTGGAGGGAGTGTATTGTTGGGGATGGACTTATGGGTGTTATAGCCAGCTTCCCCTTAACAGTGTTTGGCACATTCTCCTGTTGCTGTTGTTCACCTGATGTTGGCCAGGAGGTGATGTCTACCCTCTGCTCATGCCATCATTTTCCCCTACCATCATGGAGCTTCCCCTCGAGTCTGTAAGCCAAAATAAACCCCTTTTGTCCCCAAAAGCTTCTCTTGGTCAGGTGATTTCTGCCAGCAATGCAAACCCGGCTGCAACACTATTGTTGGTACCAGGAGTGGTGTTGCTGCTAGACACCTGACTGTGTGGCTTTGGCCTTTTGGAGATGAATTTCAAGAGGAATGTGGAAGGATTTGAAACCTTGGCCTAAGAGATGCCTTGTAGTGCTGTAAGCACAGCTTGATGGACTATTCTGGTCAGAGTTGAAAGACCTGAATGCAGTAAGAACTATAGACTGTGAGATTTGGCTTGTGAGGGTGAGAAAGAGCTTTGCCTGGACCGGGCTAGAAGCTGTTTGTGTTAAGAGGCTTGCTGCTATGTCTGTGTCCTGAGAATGTGTGTAGGGTTGCTTTGCATAGAAATGGACTGGTGTGAGCAGAGGGATATGGCACAGAAAGAAATCTTTAGGCTGAAACTGCTGCCTGTTCATATACGATTGAGACATTACCACCATTGAGATTAGGCCAGCTGACCTGCATTGGGGCAACAGGAAGAAGGTACACTCTTTTGAAGGGGCCTGAGTGCTCAAAGAGTGTCCTGTTCTTTAAAGTCTGCTTTATTCCCCCCTGGATTAACAAATTGGCACCCCACCTGGTATTACAGAGTATAAGAAATGCAGGAAAGAGAAGGTCATTGAGTCTTGTGTTTTGGAAATGGCCATGGGCAGTGTGAAGCAGGATTGCTTGCTTGGAGACCCCATGGAGCCGTGAGTAGAAACCGTGGGTTGCAGTGGAAACCCAGTAGAGATGCCGGGTGAGATGGCTGCTAAGGAAAGCTGCCGGCCCCAATGAAGTTTTCCAGGACTTTGAGTAGCCTAGCTGGAGAGGCAGAATTGGAATTCCAGAGACTTGTTGCTGGTTAGAATTATTGGACTTGGAGATTTGTCACTGGCTAGAGTTGTTGGTCTTGGAGCTACAGATTTTGAAGTTTGACCTGGTTTTTTAAAATCTTGTATTGGTTGAATATTTCTTTGCTATGCCAAATGTCATCTTTTTTTTTTTTTTTTTTTTGGTTTTTCGAGGTAGCGTCTCACTCTGGCCCAGGCCTGGAATTAACTATGTACTCTCAGGTGGCCTTGAACTCACGGTAATCCTCCTACCACTGCTTCCCAAGTGCTGGGATTAAAGGCGTGTGCCACCACACCTGGCTCCAAATGCCATCTTTTGCAGTGTGAATATTTATTCTGAATAATTATGGTTTTTTTTTTTTTGTATTGTGGCTCAGTTAAAAGACCTTGGATTATGGGGATGTTTGAACATCATTAAGATTGATAAAAACAATGGGGACTTGTAAAGTCATATTGAATGCATTGCGTTTTATATCATGGCTGGTTATCAGTTTTGGGGGGCCAGGGGTGGAATATGGTGATTTGATTCAGGTGTCCCCCATAAACTTAGGCATTTTGAATGCTTGTCTCCCCAGCTGATGGCAGTGTATTGCTGGTAGCGGGCTTATGGGTGTTACAGCCACCTTTCCCTTTCTAGTATTTGGCACACTCTCCTGTTGCTTTGGTCTACCTTATGTTGGCCAGGGGCTGATGTCCACCCTCTGCTCATGCCATTTTCCCCTGCCATCATGGAGCTTCCCCCTTTGAGCCTGTAAGCCAAAATAAACCTCTTTTTTCCCACAAGCTGCTCTTGGTTGGGTAATTTCGACCAGCAATGTGAACCTGACTGCAACAGATGCTTTCCCGGTCGTTACCCTGAGTTCTTGTGGCTATGTGTGTATGGGACGGTGCTCTGAAAAATTCACTGACACCCTCAGGACAGAGTGAAGTTCAGAAGTATCACGTTTTTATGCTGAGTTCCTATTTTTTTATTTATTTATTTTTATGCCTGTGTATGGTGTAAGTGGATGCATAGATGTGTGTCTCTGTGTGTGTGCATGCATGCATGTATGTGCCTGTGTGTGTAGGCCAGAGGACAACCTTAGGTGTCACCCTTGGATACACTTCTTTTTTTTTGAGGTAGGGTCTCACTCTAGCCCAGGCTGACCTGGAATTCACTATGTAGTCTCAGGGTAGTTTCGAACACATAGCCATCCTCCTTCCTCTGCTTCCTGAGTGCTGGGATTAAAGGCATATGCCACTAAGCCTGGCCACTTCTTTTATTTATATTTATATTATTTATATTTATATATTTATTTAAGAGAGAGAAAGAGGCAGGTAGAAATAGAAACAGAGGGACTGCCAGAGCCTCCAGCCACTGCAAATGAACTCCAGATGCTTATGCCATCTTGTGCATCTGGCTTACGTAGGTTGTGGGGAATCGTACCTGGGTTCTTTGGCTTTGCAGACAAGCACCTTAACTGCTTAACTTCAGCTTCTTGCTTTCTTGTATAGTCTTTCTGTATCTGCTTCTGTTAGTATTTCTCCCTCCTCTCCCTTCCCTTCAGAACAAAGTTAAATTAAACAGGGCTCCCATGACACTAGCCAGAGCTCTCTATTCTACCAGTCAACTTGGTTACAGGATGAGCAGTGGTTGGGGTTGGGAGGTGAGGAGAATTCCCTTAAAGATGTGCTTAAATGTTATTTGCCATTCTTTTTTCTTTAGGGTCTTTTCCCCCCAGGTCAAGGAGCCACAATTGGAGTTGATTTTATGATTAAGACAGTGGAAATTAATGGAGAAAAAGTAAAGGTAAGAACTAAATGAATGTCTTGTAGGGTTTTGGCATGCTTTCTGAGAGTTTAGAGGAAGCAATGCAGTTGTGTTTTCGTAACATCTATTAAATCTCATTAAAACCCACATCAGAAGCAATACACTCTCCCACAACATTATTTCCAGTCATTTGTGGGACCAGGAAGGGATTTGGGGTGATGTGTTTATAGATGGGAACACAGAGAAAGAAGAGCTGCTTTCTGACTTGTCAGAGGTAATGTAAAACCAGGGTAGGCAGTTCTTTCTGGGTTTCCCAAGTTTCCAGCCCCACAGGAAAGCCTCCTGACTCCTGCATTTCATGTCAGGTTATTCAGTCACTTGAATACTTGTTACAATTATCCTGTTTTATGCCATATCCTTATCCATAGTAAGAGGGAGATAGCAAATGTGAGGTCCAAGAGAAGACCCATGAGCTCTACTCTGTCCCCCACTCGGGACTTCCAGGTGCCTTAGTATCTGGATGAAGTATGTTACGCTAAGTAACAGGAAAAGGGGGGTTGTGTGTTTACTGAATATCTCCTGTGAGTCAGTGCCTCTGCTAGGAGCTAGCACACATGTTGCCATAGTTACCTTAATCCCTAGTGTGAGGTAGATGGTATTGTCCTTATGTTACAGACTTTACAGAGGTTCCTTAACCTACATATTCATGACTATGCAGTCAGAAAGTTTAGAAAGACAGGATTTGAACCTCTTTGGAGTCTGCCCTGCTAGGGATAAGAGGGGAGTCACCTTGCAGCAAGGAAAGAAATGTAAAGTGAGACTGAACTCCATGGAAGGGGATAAAGATACCGATCTTTGGACTGAGTGCTACCTGTCATTCAGTTATTGAAACTTCATGCCAGGCTTTCAGAGCCAAGTCACATGGAAAGCAGGAGAAATCTGGCTATCAGCAGCATGGTAGAACCTGGCACCAGAATTCTAGCTAAATGCAAGCTTTAGCATCCCACGTTCGGTCCACATGATTGGTATCCTTCACTCAAGCACCCCTGAATGCCTTCTATGAGTGCCTTGGGAAGGTCAGAGAAGTTCAGTGGTGTTCTTGTAGCCCATAGATGCTCACCATCACAAAGAATGTTGCACGAGGCTCCTGTCTCTACGCAGGAGTGACTCTGCCCTGCCTGACCACAGACACATCTATACCAAATACAATAGTCACTAGTGAGCTGGGGGCACTGGGAGATAAAAGCAGGGAATAAAGGCCAGCCAGAAGGGCAGTACAATAGTATGTTTGGGTGAGGAGAAGGAGTTCAGGTATGGAGAGGGGAAGGAAACTGGAGTGAGCTCAAGAGACTTTGGCAGGAAGAACCTTCTGTAGCTTTCTTTTGTTCCAGGGGATGTAGGTTCATTTCCAGATATCTGGGCTCCTGTTTACATAAGCACACGCATATTCATGTTAGTATCTATGATATGCCAAGCATGGACAAAAACAAGGATAAGTAAGAAATGGTCATGTAGTAAAAGAACAGGCTTGTTTTTCTTTCCTGAATATCAACGCTTAGGAATTCCATTTATTCTACTTTTTGGAAACCATGACCTAATTTTTAAGTGCTGATTACATGACTAAAATTAATCTTTTTTGGCATTTGCTCTACCACAAGACCACAGTCTCCCCAAGAGCAGGGTTTCTATCTTACTCATCTTTTTTTTTTTTTTCAATTTGTTGATTTTTTTTTTTTTTTTAGTAAAAAGGTTGCACATATAGATCCTCTCTCCCCCACCCCAATTCTGCTGATGGTGTTTGGTGGGGTTATTGGTATTCATTGTGGGGACTAAGAGGCCTTAGTCAGTCTCTGCAGGGATGGGGAAACATGGTGTCTCAGGCTGTTCCCACCCACCCTGAGGCTCTTATGGTCTTTCCACCCCCTGTTCTGTGATGCTCCCTGAGCCTTGGTGGACAAGATAGAGATCTGATGTAGTGTTGCTTTTTCTGTAGACTCTGGATCTCTGCTGTTACGAGGTTTGAGTAACCACTGTTGTGTTGTAACCACTTGGGTGTCTGTTGCCATTTCCCTGGAACTGGTTTTCAGGCTTGCATGAGAACAGTATTTGTGTCACCAATTCTCCTATAATGACTTACCCTGTAATGATTTCTGGGCCCTGGCAGATAAGGTGGAGATGACCGATCTCCTGGTAGACAGTTGGCTTTCTTTTCTTTCTTTTCTTCTTTTTTAGTTTTTTCTCTCTCTTCTTGACGTATTCTTCTCCCCCATTTTCTCCTCCATCTGTGAAATAGAACAGATTCCCCAGCCAAAAGTGAGAGCAGTTTGAACAAAAGGGGAGAAGCCTAGTCATTGGAAAGCTATAGTGATGTGTATGTCCACTCTTCTTAGTTACAGAGCAGTGGAGGTCCTCTCTGCAACCGGTCAGTTTCCTGTTAGGGAATCTGGCTTGGTTCCCAGATCCTGATAGGAGTTTCCCCCCACTGAGTGGGTCTTATGTCCAATCTGTGAGCAGTTGGTTGCCTACTTTGGTTGTGTGCCACTGTTGCACAAGTGTATACTTTTTGCTCAGCTGGTTGATTTTGTAACAGGCAGGATCTCTGCTTAATCAGTCTGTTTGCAACTGTTTTATCTATCTGTTCTAAAAAAATAATTTTTTTTTGATGTAGGGTCTCACTGTAGCTCAGACTCACCTGGAACACTCTCTATAGTCCCAGGCTGACCTCAAAATCATAATGGTCCTCCTACCTCTGCCTCCTGAGTGCTAGGAAATCTTTATTTATTTATTTGAGAGAGAGAGAGAGAGAGAGAGAGAGAGAAGGCACACTAGGGCCTCCAGCCACTGCAAAAGAATGCATGCATCACCTTGTACATCTGACTTACATGGGTACTGGGGAATGGAACCTGGGTCCTTAGGCTTTGTGGGCAAGTGCCTTAACCCTAAGCCATCTTCCAATCCAAATCTTTTTGATAACAGTGTTTTTTCCATTAGTGCTTTTCAGGCTTTCTCAGAGCCCTGTGAGTTCAGAGGAAAAGAGAGAGTTTAGGATGAATTTGTGCAACACAAGTGTAGTACCAGATCCAAAGTCTCTTTCTTGACATTTTCCAAGCTCCCCAGCCCCCACACAAGTACTGTTGTCTTTAGAATGGCTTCCAAGAAAGTCAGGAAAGCCAAGCAGATTCTTATAGCTACCTACTGAGGCTGTCAGATTACTGGAGACCTATCTCTTAAAGGGATCTGAGGCATGAAGGTGACCCTGGGTAGAAAGTTATGATTAAAACATGTAACCACATGCCTGTATATTTAGAACTGGTTAAAGTGATAATTTTTGCTATGTGTATTTTAGTGCAATTAAAAATAAAAGAAATACTATCTTATCCATTGCTTTTTCAATCTGTCATAAATGACTAATAAGCATAACTCCAAGCTCAGTCTAAAACATTTCAGATTAGATTAATTATAGTAGAATATTACTATATTTATTTATCAGCATATGTATACTTAAATGGAATACTCACAAAAACAAGTATAACTTCATTCATCTGACTGCCTATCTTTTAAGGATAATTAGTTTTTTTGTGATTCTTCAAAACATGAGGCCATCATTTTCACAAAGGAAAATGAGTGTAATATCTAAGCCTAGAGAACCAGAAAGGGAAAACAAGCCTGTTCTTTTTAAAAATGTTATTTATTTATTTATTTTTTATTTGTATGTGTGCGTGCGTCAGGGTCTCTTGCCACTGCAAGCATATGCCCATCCAGATTTATAGGGCTGGCTGGGAATTGAACCTGGGTCAGCATTCTTTGCAAGAAAGCATCTTTA
This sequence comes from Dipus sagitta, assembly GCA_036346955.1. Classification (NCBI taxonomy): domain Eukaryota; kingdom Metazoa; phylum Chordata; class Mammalia; order Rodentia; family Dipodidae; genus Dipus; species Dipus sagitta. The sequence continues at coordinate 168,209,367 of CM070772.1, read as the reverse complement.
ATAACCACTGAGCCATCTCCCCAGGCCCAAGCCTGTTCTTTAAACACAGAACCATTTGTTTACCCTTGTTCTTGGCCCATGGTGACCATATGGTAGACACTTAACATTTCAGACCAAACGAGATGCTCTGTGTGAGCACTGTGGTAGGTAAAGCATCTTTGTCCCCTTCAGCCTCACTTTGTATAGCTCTAATGTCATTTTATCTATGAAATCTTTTACACGCCACTAACCTCTTAAAGATAATTAGTCCTCTTTTGTGATTTCCCAATCCTACGTGTTTAGTTAATTACTAGTGTGCCCACCACATACTGTGTTAGGAAGGCATTGAACGTATGGGTCAGACAGACAATCGTGGCCCTCAAAGAACTCAGTCAAAGTAGGAGGACAGCCTGACAAACCAATGACAGTACATCATTGTGATTATGAGACAACTGGGATGAAATAGTGATGCAAGTAAGGTGGTGATAAGCAAATGGAGTAGCCCCACCCATAGCATATATACTGATAATATGTGGCCATTAGGATATACTCTGTCCTTCTGGGACCTCTTCGATAGAACATCTCATGCTGGACTGTAGTGAATCAGCTATAGATTTGGTTTCTTTCTAGAGTTCTTTCAGATCAATGCTTGTGTTTACTCATGTTGTACCTTCCTGTGCCTAGTACGATGCTCGGCATATACTAGTGTCCTGTAAAGCTGAAAAAAAGACAAGTGGGTAGCAGAGAAAGGTGAAAAACCTAAGCTGAGTGATAGACAGTGAACTGTGACATCCTTACTAGTCAACTCTCAGGCAAGAAACAGGCAGTTCCAAATGAGAAAATAGCAAGGCCACACAATTGCTATTCTAGAAAATATTTTAATATTCAAAGCAGTTCCCAAGATGTTCCAGTCATGAGGCAATCAGTACTTCCTGATGATTGGTGTTCTCTAAATCGAATCATAAGTGTTTTACAGGCTCAGTGGAGCTTTAAAACAATAGTCTGTTATTCTAAGACACATCCTGGCAGAGGGAACTGATGTTCTAGTTTTCAGCGGAGAAAAGAAATAGCTTTTTGTTCCAGTCATCTGTATGTTTGCATTTGGTGCACACAGACATTAGTGTATATCATCAAAGAGCGGCTGCAGCTTCAAATCAAAGGAGAGCCTCTGTGTGCTGACTCGTGGCAGGAGCTACTGGTCACTGTTCATTCTCTAGCTTAATTGATACGAGCAGAGGGTGACCCCAACTGGCTCCTTCTCTGTGAATTTAGATGCATATTGAAATTAGTCTGCACTGACACAGGCAACATGGTACTCTGGAATGAGTTCTTCTATTAAATTTTTTTGTTTATTTATTTACAAGGAGAGAGCATGAGAATGAATGGGCACACCAGGGCCTCTCGCCACTGTAAACGAACTCCAGATGTATGTGTCACCTTGTGCATATGACTTATGTGGGTACTGGGGAATCAAGCCTAGATCCTTAGGCTTTGCAGGCAAGCACCTTAACTACTGAGCAATCTCCCCATTCCAATTTCTTTTTTTTGTTTTGTTTTTTTGTTTTTTATTTTTTCGAGGTAGGGTCTTACTCTGGCCCAGGCTGACCTGGAATTAACTATGTAGTCTCAGTGTGGCCTCAAAGTCACGGCGATCCTCCTAACTCTGCCTCCCGAGTGCTGGGATTAAAGGCGTGCGCCACCACACCTGGCCCAGTCCAATTTCTTAATTGTGTATAGAAGACTTGATTCCCAGCTTTGTGGGTAGCTGGTCAGGAGAAATCTATTCAACTTGCTTACCTTGCTGTAGAGGCATTAGGAGCTGAGACCATCAGTCAAATATGAACATCTGTACTTTATTCCAGGTATTGTATTTGGTCAGTATGACAAGATTGTGGCTTTGTCTCTCATGAAGCTTTAGATCAATTGGGAGAGTCAGATATTAAATAAATTACTACAAGTAGATGATTTAAATGTTAGGCGCTGTGGAGAATGACATGCTATATTACAGGACAGACTTCAGTAGGGAAAGATTCCAGAAGGCCTATTTTGAGGAAGTGGTGCTGTGGCTAAAGAGGCTAATTAATGTATCTGTGACCTATAGAACTTATACACTTAGGAGGGGAGCTGCTGTTGGTGTGGATATTTCTCAAGACCTCGTGCTCTGCTCTATAACTCAGTTTTATCTCTGAGCAAAGGTCTTTCATTTGTTGTCTGCCATGTGTAGAGAAGTTGAGAGGGATGTGGAAGTGTTCATTAGAATTTTCAAATGGAATATATAGGGAGGTTGGTTGATTTCCCTGTTTCTCTCAGTAGCAGCTTGTGTGACACGGCCCATGGCTAAGAGCATGGAACAGTGAGTGCTGAACTGCCGATGATATGTGGAGCAGATTAATCTCTCTGTGCTTTAGTTTCCTTGCGTAGGAAGGTATATCACAATAGTCCCTACCTCATAGGATTATTGTGAGGATTGAAGTCTATATAGATAAAGTGGGTAGAAAAGAGAGTTGATACTATAATGTATGTGCACTAAAACGAAGAAGAAACTCTTAAATAGCATTTTTTTTGAAAAAAAAAAAACAAAAAACAGCCAGGTGTGGTGGCGCACACCTTTAATCCCAGCACTTGGGAGGCAGAGGTAGGAGGATCACTGTGAGTTTGAGGTCAGTTTGGGACTACAGAGTCAGTTCAAAGTCAACCTGGGCTAGAGTGAGATCTTACCTCTAAAAACAAACAAACAGAACAGAAAAAGACAGAAACAAAATGAGCACTTTTGTCTAACTAGAAACATTCTACCAATAAAAAGAAATAAATGTTTTCCAGGCATAAAATAACCATGGAATTGTTCAGGTGAAGATATTCCTATTTCCAAGCTAATGCAGGGTGATAATCTTTTGGTTTCTGTGTTCTCAAGCTGATCTGTCTTTTATACCTTTATAGCTACAGATTTGGGACACTGCAGGTCAAGAGAGATTTCGGTCCATCACCCAGAGTTATTACCGGAGTGCCAATGCCTTGATCCTTACCTATGACATCACCTGTGAGGAGTCCTTTCGCTGCCTTCCTGAGTGGCTGCGGGAGATCGAACAATATGCCAGCAATAAGGTCATCACTGTGTTAGTGGGTAAGTAAGGGTGAATGAGCAGGAAAATTCATTTGAGGGCATTTGAAAATTTATGATCACATAATGCCTGGGCCTTAATACCTTCCAAGAATAGAGTCTAGAAAAATTAATACAGTCTATAGCAAGATAAGTCATGCAGTCAACATTCAGTTGTGCAGTTGAGAGAAGATGAAATAAGTTCTATCCTAGGGTCATGATTTTTAAAGATTTTTTTAAAATATATCTATTAATTTATTTGAGAGACATGCAGATAGATAATGAGTGTTCCAGGGCCTCTACTCACTGCAAATGAGCTCTAGATGCATGTGTCACTTTGTGCATCTGGGTTACATGGGTACTGGGGAATTAATCCCAGATTGGCAGGCTTTGCAAACAAGCAGCTTTAACCACTGAACCATCTCTCCACCTTCTATGATGATGATTTAGAACAAATAGCACGAAATACTACTGATTGATTTTTTTTTTTCGGTTTTTCACTTTAGCTCAGGCTGACCTGGAATTCACTATGTAGTCTCAGGGTGGCCTCGAACTCACAGCAATCCTCTTAACCTCTGCCTCCCCAGTGCTGGGATTAAAGGCGTGCACCACCATGCCCGGGTGATTGATTTTTTTTTTTTTTTTCTGTGAATGTAGGTTGTAGGGAGAAGTTAGATGGTCAAGAAAGTTATGTGGACTGATAAACATTAAAAATACAGGGCTGAGCTGGGGAATTGCTCAGTGGTTAAAGGAGTGTTTACATAGCTTATAGGCCCAGGTTCACCTGGCTTTATGTGAAGAATTGAAGAGGGCCATCAGACTTTGCAAGCAAGTACCTTTAACTGCTGAGCCATCTTTCTAGCCTGGCACATTTTGTTAATCTCAGCACTTGAGAAGCTGAGGTAGATGAATCACCATGAGATAAAGGCTAGCCTGGGCTACTTTAAGAAAACTGCTTCAAACACAAACAAAAAGGCAGAAGTAGGAAGATCAACCGTGAGTTCGAGGCCACCCTGACACTACATAGTGAATTCCAGGTCAGCCTAGGCCAGAGTGAGACCTTACCTTGAGGGAAAAAAAAAAAAAAAAGAGAAAGAGAGAGAATTAATTATTGAAGCAGTTGTTTATTTTATAGAAGACAAACTGACTAATTTTGCTGTTCTTCCATTTATGCTGATTTAAGACATTGTGTTTCAGAAAGAACCCACCACGGGAAATGCTGGAGTCGGCTTTGTCTTGTAGGAGGATAGAATCACTGTGTAGTATATGTGTTGGGGAGGGTGTGCAGAAAAGAACCCTCAACTCTGTTTGTGTGGTGACAACTATATCCATTAAAACTGAAATTATAGTAAAATGAACCAGGTCATTACAAAGTCCTCTAGTTGTAATGGAAAAGTGGTATTAACTTTCTGGCTGTTAAATATTTTCTTCCTAGGAAAGAATTTGCTGTATATTCTAATAAGACTCAAATCTTAGAAATATGGGTAGAGAACCTCAGGAGCATTGCTAAGTTACAAATTATGGCCAAGAGTAAGCTGAGTAGACATTTTATAATAAGCATTATAACTGCTTTGCATTTGCCAGAAATCATAGCCAGGAGCTTTATATGTCATAATCCCTAATTAACAGACGAGGAAACCATTGCTGAGAGATAGGAAATTTTTCTTGAGATCAGATGTCCTCACATGCTGTGGTTACGCACCTATAATATACTGCTTTGTAGTGTATTGCTGGACTTTTCTTTCAGACTGCCAGTTAAATTTCTGCCTCTTCAGAGCGAGTGCTCTAGCTCAGTCCTGAACACCCTTGTGTGCTGTGGTGAACCTTGGCTGGGAAGCATTTGAAAGCCCCTAGCTCTGGATTTAGGCTTTTTTGTGTTCCAAGGAAGTCCTTGAGAACTTGAGTCAAGGCAGTAATGCTGGGGGTCTTATGTAAGGAAGTTAAATAGCAATTAGAAGGTGAGATTATTATTATTACTATTATTTTATTATTATTATTTTAGTTTTTCGAGGTAGGGTCTCACTCTAACCCAGGCTGACCTGGAACTCACCATGTAGTCTGAGGGTGACTTTGAACTCATGGTGATCCTCCTACTTCTGCCTCCGAAAGGTGTGAGCCAGCCTCCCCCCCCCCTTTTTTTTCTTTTTTTAAGAGATTGGTTTAGGCTGGAGAGATGGCTTAGGTGTTTGCCTGCAAAGCCCAAGGACCCAGGTTCAATACCCCAGGACCCATGTAAGCCAGATGCACAGGGCAGCACATGCATCTGGAGTTCGTTTCAGTGGCTGGAGGCCCTGGTATGCCCTTTTTTTCTCTCTCTCTCTCTCAAATAAGTAAACAAAAATAATTTGTTTGTTTTTTTGGGGGGGGGTAGGGTCTCACTCTAGCTCAGGCTTATCTGGAATTTACTATATAGTCTCAGGGTGGCCTCAAACTCATGGCGATCCTCCTACCTCTGCCTCCCCAGTGCTGGGATTAAAGGCCTGCACCACCACACCCAGCTAAAACTAAAATATTTTTTTAAAAGAGATTGGTTTTATAAAGATAACTTTTTAGTATGGAAAAATTCAAATACAAGCAAAGTAGGAAAAAAAAAAAGAACATAGTAGAGAGAGTCCCCATATGCAGGTTTCAACAGTTAATAATTTCCCATGGCCAGTCTTATTTTATCTGTTCCTATCCTTCCTACCCTCCACATCCAGATTATTTTGAAGCATTAAAAATTATTTTGAGCCAGGTCATCAGCTTTTGCAGGCAAGCACCTTAACTGCTAAGCCATCCCTCCAGCCCTCATTCATATTTGTAATATAATATGGACTTAAATGTGCATTCAGTATATTATAATCCTATGCAGATATTGAGATTCATGCTTCAATTTTCCATCTTTGATATTGGAAACTTCTTCATAACATAACCTCATGGACTAGAGAGATGGTTCAGTGGTTAAGATGTTTGCCTGCAAAGCCAAAGGACCCAGGTTCAGTTCCTCAGGACCCATGTAGCCCAGATGCACAAGGTGGCACATGTGTCTGGAGTTCATTTTCAGCCACTACAGGTCCTGGTAGACTCAGTCTCTCTCTCAAATAAATAAAAATTTAAAATATTTATAAAAAATAACATTGCCTCAGTAATCTTTAAGAATTTTGATTTCTGGCATGGCACGTACTCCACATTTCATGATCCAGATCTACAATTCACCATTTCTTTTTTGGTTTTTCAAGGTAGAGTCTCTAGCTCAGGCTGACCTGGAGTTTACTATGTAGTCTCAGGGTGGCCTCAAACTCATGGCGATCCTCCTACCTCTGCCTCCCAAGTGCTGGGATTAAAGGTGGGTGCCACCACGACACCTGGTCCAATTCACCATTTCTTTATGAGGTACTGTTTCTTTTTAGTGGGCAATATATATCTAGAAGCCTCAACCTTGATGCTGGGATCCTTCTTATCTGTGAATTGGTCGTTGGTTTCAGGCTTTTTGGTCTTGAGAACTCATACGTATGCACGCATATGGTGAATTGTGTGGTATCCATAGGAAGGATGTTGATTAGGCTCTACAAAGTGTTCTGACTCACAGACTATCATAAGCCACAGTTGACCTCACATTTACTTAGAAAGTTACAGGCAGCAAATATGACTCAATGGAAAGTCAGCATCAGGTATCATAGTCCTCCAGGCAGTCCACATAGCTTCCCAGGACCCTCATTTAGCCAGGACAACTCAAGCAAGTGTCAGGAAACACAGTTTACTTTAGGCAAGTGCAGATCTGCCCTGGCTTAGAAGCTTCAACGTCCCATAGGAAGAGCTTGACATGATAATTTTCAGGACCTTTTCAAATGAAAAATTAGCAGTCAGGGAAACCCAAATCTATGGAATTCCATTAGGTCTTTATAACTCATATGTAAAATTCTCAGGCCAGAGTCATTTATCAGTTGGGTCACTTAAGTTGTATAGCCAGGTAATGTAGTTGACATACCACTTTTGTCAGGCTTCCTGGAGAAAGGTAGAAAACTTTTTAAAGATAAAATACAGCGTGATTGAATTATTCATACTAATTCTTGCACTTATAATTTAAGGCTGCATAAATTTTACTTAACTTCATTAATCTTATATCTGTATATCATCTTTTACATACCCTTAATCCCAGTTCTACATGATACCAGCATAATTACTGATTTAGCTCCTCCCTTAATACACATAAGCAGTCTCCTTATCACACTTGCACTACCATCAACAAAATGATTCCCAAAACAGCTTAGGACTTTGCCCTTCAATTCTTTTCCCTCTTTTTATTGACAATTTCATATATGAAAATAATGTATTTTGATCACATTCACCCCTATTGTCCTCTTTTATCCCCCTCCCATGGAACCCCATCTTCTTTCCACTGTGTGTGTGTGTGTGTGTGTGTGTGTGTTCTACTGAATTTAGTTAGGGTTGTTTGCATGAGCCTGTGTGGAAGGCTGTTTACTGTCACATGGGCAACACACCATTGGCTGAACCACTGAAGCAAATGACTTCTCTTTCCCCGGCTACTATTAACTCCCAAACAGTCCTGCCACTATTGCACCAGAGGTACATCTTTTCTGCAGGCTAGTTGTGTAGCATGTAGGGTTCATGTAAGACTACTGATGATTTTTCTCTCCTGGAAGACTGCATAGCATCTTCTGGAACTGTTAACAGTAACCAGATTCAGCTTGATTTCTCTTTGTCCTATAACCAAAAGTGTATGATGTCTTCAGCAGTAGGGAGTTACCATCTAGAATGCAGGGTTACATTATGATAACTTTTAAAAAATATTTTATTTTTATTATTTATTTATTTATTTATTTTTAAAATTTTTTCGAGGTAGGGTCTCATTCTAGTCCAGGCTGACCTAGAACTTACTATGCAGTCTCAGGATGGCCTTGAACTCACAGCAATCCACCTATCTCTGCCTCCCAAGTGCTGGGATTAAAGGCATGTGCCACCACACCCGGCAAAAAAATATTTTATTTATTTATTTATTTACTTATTTGAGAAAGAGAAGGAGAGAGAATCGGCGCGCCAGGGCCTCTAGCCACTGCAAACAAACTGTAGACACAGGCACCATCATGTGCATCTGGCTTACATAGGACCTGGAGAATCGAATCTGGGTCCTTTGGCTTTGCAGGCAAGCACTTTGACCACTAAGCCATCCCTCCAGCCCATGATAACTTAAAAAAAACATTGTGTGTGTGTGTGTTTTTGAGGTAGGGTCTCAGTCTAGCTCAGGCTGACCTGGAATTCACTATGTAGTCTCAGGGTGGCATTGAACTCACAGAGATCCTCCTACCTCTGCCTCCCGAGTGCTGGGATTAAAGGCACATGCCACAACACCTGGCTTTTTAAAAAAATTTTTATGAGAGCAAGATCAAGAGAAACAGAGAGAGAGCAGATTGGCATGCCAGGGTCTCCAGCTATTGCAATCGAACTCCAAACACATGTGCCACCTTGTGCGCATGTGCAACTGTGCATGCTTGCATCACCTTGTGTGTCTGGCTTACATGGGACCTAAAGAGTCAAACACAGGCCCTTAAGCTTTGCAGGCAAGCGCCTTAACCACTAAGCCATCTCTCCAGCCCTATGGTATCATTTAAAAACTATTTTAATTTTGGGGACTGGGGAAATGGCTTAGCGGTTACAGCATTTGCCTGCAAAGCCTAAGGACCTGGGTTTGATTCCCCAGAACCCACGTAAGCCAGATGCACAAGGGGGCACATGTGTCTGGAGTTCATATGCATTGGCTAGAGGCCCTGGCATGCCCATTCTCTCTTTCTCTCTATCTGTCTTTCTCATAAATGAATAAATAAGATATTTTTAAAAATATTTTATTTTTCTTTATTTATTTGAGAGAGGGAGAGAAATAGGCAGGTAGAGAAAGAGAGAGAGGGAGAGAGAGAGAGAGAATGGGCATGTCGAGCTTTTAGCCACTTCAAATAAACTCTAGATGCATGTGCCCCCTTGTGCATCTGGTTTATGTGGGTCATGGGGAATTGAACCTAGGTTCTTTGGCTTTTCAGGCAAGTGCCTTAACCACTAAGCCATGATGATATCTTTTTAAACACTTTCTTATTTTATTTTTAAAAATATTTTATTTATTTATTTGAGAGAGAGAGAGGCAGATAAAGAGAGAATGGGCATGCCAGGGCTTCTAGCCATTGCAAGGAACTCCAGACACATGTGCCACCTGTGTATCTGGCTTTACTTGGGCACTGGAGAATCAAACCCAGGTCCAAAGGCTTTGTAGAAAAGTGTCTTAGCTGCTGAGCCATCTCTCCAGCCCCACATTATGATATCTTAAATTCACTTGAAGTAGTTGTGCATGCTATACTACTACCTGCTATACATGTTTATTACATATGTACACTTTGATTTTTGGCTGGGCATGGTGGCGCATGCCTTTAATCCCAGCTTAGGAGGCAGAGGTAGGAGGATCACTGTGAGTTCAAGGCCAGCCTGGGACTACAGAGTGAGTGCCAGGTCAGCCTGGGCTAGAATAAGAACTTACCTTGAAAAAAGAACAAATTAAAACAAAACAAAACAAAATTTGATTTTTGTATCAATTATATAATTGTAATTATTTATGTAGAACATAAGTTTCTAAAGTCAAATCTGTGAAGTGGAATATGTTCACAGAGGTCTGTTCCCTGTCCTCGCCACTCTGCTGCTTTCTGGGTAACCATGGTTATGATTTTAGATTACTGTTTCCATAAAAATAAGCACATTGCTGGGTGTGGTGGTGCACGCCTTTAATCCCAGCACTCGTGACACAGAGGTAGGAGGGTTGCCATGAGTTCAAGGCCACTCTGAGACTACATAGTGTATTCCAGGTCAGCCTGGGCTAGAGTGAGGCCCCTACCTCGAAAAACCAAAAAAAAAAAAAAAAAAAAAAAAAATGCACATAGCTAGGCATGGTGGCTCATGCCTATAATCCCAGCACACTCAGAAGGCTGAGGTAAGAAGATTGCTGTAAGTTTGAAGCCAGGATTGGGGGCTCTACAGTGAGAACCAGGTCAGCCTGGGCTAGAGTGAGACCTTGCCTTAAAAAAAAAAAGTATGGAATGTATTTCATATTTTCCCTTTTTCTTAGATGATTATAAATTGTACTTTTTCTGCCTTGGTTTTTTGCTTAGCCTTGTATCTTAGTGCTCTCACTTCGTGGCAGTCACTAGAAACATTTCCCGTTGCTTTTGTTACAGGGGCAAGTACTTCATTGTGTGTATGTATTGTATGCAGCCATTCCTGTACTGGTGGGCACTTGGGTTGTTTTCCAGTTCTTTTTCATGACAAATGGCACTGGTATTTTAAAATAAACATTCCCATAACCACAGTGACTTTGGCTTTGCTCTACTCATCCATCTGTTAATGTACTCATCCACCTCAGACCTGGAATTCAATTTTTGTGTTTCTCAGCTTGTACCAAGGCAAGTGACAATTCTTTCTTTTATTTTATTTTATTTTTTAAATCCCATGACAGGCAACAAGATTGACTTGGCTGAAAGGAGAGAGGTCTCCCAGCAGAGAGCTGAAGAATTCTCAGAAGCTCAGGACATGTATTATCTGGAGACCTCAGCCAAGGAATCAGATAATGTGGAGAAACTCTTCCTTGACTTAGCATGCCGCCTCATCAGTGAAGCCAGACAGAACACACTGGTGAACAATGTATCCTCACCCTTACCGGGAGAAGGGAAAAGCATCAGCTATTTGACTTGTTGTAATTTCAACTAAAGGCTGAGGCACGGAGAAGCAAAGGGAATCCAGTAGCTGCCCAAATGGGCCATGAGTTGCTAGGGAAATCTGGCGATGACTGTGGCTCCTGCTCTCCGACCTTCTGACTCCTGTGGGCTCCTGAGCTTACAAAGCATGCAGGCCAAGGGCCTCAACCACTGGCCGGCATTGGCAGAACACATACCGGTTTCACCCTTTTGCAGTGTGGAGTTGGAGCAAGGAGAAAGTTGCACTAAGCGCTCCATGACCTGCAGAGCATGTTGCTTTTACTTTTTAAAAAAGCAAGTAAACGTGCATTCCTGAACATGGTCCGGGGGAATGTGCTGTAGGCATCCCTCCTGTGCGCCAGTGGGTACGTGTGGGGGCTGTTCTGTAGGGCTTCAGTGGTAATCTGGTGCCCCTGGTTTTCTTTTCTGCCAGGTAAACCAAAACTGGAAAGGTCAAGCACTATCCCTGTGGTACTTATTGATGACCCCATGGAGATTTTGGAAAGTGTTATTTCTTTAATCCACAGGTACTTTCAAAACCTTTGGGATGTAAAAATGAAATGAAAACTTTACTCATGACCAACAGTAACAATTATTGTTTTAATAATATATACAAGCTCCATGACTCCTTTCGGTGCTAATGATTCTGCTATTTCACAGACCAAACATTTTAGTACAGTGATGCCCTTAAACGTGTTATGTAGAAATAAAAACAGGGGATGTCCCATGAGTCTGGCCCTCTTTTGCAAAGTCTCATTACTACCTTCTCTAGGATGGGTATGTTGGACACAAGAATACTTTTTCTTTCATGTTCCCCATTGAAATCTCTTCTTAATTTTTTTCTAGTATTCCATCTTTCATGCCCTTCAAGTAAGTGTAAATTTGAAAAAAGGGGGGAATACAAATGGGTGATGGTATTCTAATATAAAAGATTAGTTCTAAAACATTTCAAGTGGCCTGAGAAAGCCAACCAGATATGACCAAAATACTGTGGATTACTGGACTGCAGAGCAGGGTTCCAAGCACAGCACAGTCCTTGATAATAGGTTACACCTTTTGCTTTCTGGTACTATCTTTGGACACACAGAGGCTTAGGATTTTGTAGATATTTTTAGTATGATAAGTGAGAATAGCAACATGAAAAGTCTCACAAAGCACTTTTGTATCTTCAATAACTTTAGCAAAGTTCTACTTGTGGGAGCAGGATGAACATCATTTATCAAGTCCTTATATCAGTGTTCCTCCCGGACTCATAACTGGACCTTTTTTTTCTGTTTATCTTTTCTTTTTCCCCATTTCCCTTTATAGCTCTCCTTTCCCGCCTTCCTTTTCTCTTTCCCTTCCATCCTGGTATGCATGTGTTACTGCAAATCTCCAATTCAAATGGAGGTATATATGCCTTTACTTAGCCAATTTTAAAACAGGACCCAAACTGGAAGATGTGTTGCTGAATGTGTTCCTGTTTCTTCAGTGCCATATTTTATACCTTCCAATTTGTTCACTCCTATAAATGCAAATCAGGATGATAATTTAGCCTGTATGCTGTCAGGTGTTTCTGTGGCTTGCTGCATATGTAACTGAGGGATGACTCACTGAAGAAGGATATGATACAGAATCTTGCTGTGGCGTTTGATGGTGACAATCTCAGTTCTGACATGTAGTTGTTGGGAAGCTGTTCAATTGTAAAGAAAGGAGTTATGTACAGCAGGATGCCGATAGAGCATGTCCACCATTTCTCTGGCAGGTCCCAGATTGACCAGTCTCTTGCACATGGGATTGTACGTGCTATTTGTAGTGACTAATACTGCAAGTGATTGGTTTCACTGTGTTTTTCTTGGTTCTGTGAGAAACACAAAGTTTTCCTAGAAGAATTGTCTTTCTTTTGAACTATATCTCTACAAAATATTCACTTTCATAAAAAGTAAAATTATTTATAATTACCTTTCCTTCCCCATCTTTCCCACTTAGCCAGTGACTAAAGATATCTATCACAAAGTAAATTGATCAAGGTGGCAGAATAATTTCTTTTTATACTGTGAGAGAATGTCCCGAAATTTAGACTCTTCTTTTTGGCAAAACTCTAATCTCCCCAGCATATGATGACTCAACTTGGTCTCACAGCAGCATGTTAAAAATAAAGTTTCTTTGTGAACTTCAAGGGCTTTGTTAGATTGGGCTAATTTAATTCCAAAATAGCAGTTTCTGGGGCCACATTCCTATGATGGAATTTTTCTTCCCTAGTACTTAGTCCCTCTCTCTACCTTTGACCAAGCTCACAAGGAGATTAGTTAGGGAGCTCAGCTTTAGGTCCTTGTCTTCCTGGTACTCGGAGGACGTTGGCATTTGCGTAGCTCGCTGTCATCAATTCTTAGCCCATCAGCACAGACATGTAAGAATGTGGGGCTTGCTTTCTTCTTTCCCATAGTTCTGTGAATTTCAGATTAGGCCTTCTGGACATTTGTCCAGTAATGTTTCTCAGGTTTGAGAACAATTCCCTGACAATATTGTAGGTGCAATAAATGTTAGCTGAGTAAAATGATTTGGTGCCAAGGGGGTGGGAATTAAAAATTGAATGATCACTTGAAAAAGTATGCTAACTAAATGAAGTCCTTTTAATCCAGAACATGACATTGCTTTGCTTAATAATTCTTATTGTCAGGGCAATATGTGCTCAGATCAGCCCTTTAAAATAGATTCTAATTCAATGATGGATACAAAAGTTGTTTTATTGTAATTCAGTTTGGCTCATCTTGACAAGTAAGTGTACCAGAATTTATGTTTTTTATTTGTTACAGGATTTTTTTTCTCCTTTTAATAATATGGTTAAAGGCTTAGGAGATAGCTCAGTGGATAAAGAGCTGCTTGCCACTCAGGTCTGGGTACCTGAGTTCAGATCCCCAGGCCCCATATAAGAGCTGGAAGCTGTGCTGGTGGACTTCTATAATCCCCATGTTTATGGCAAGAGGGGAGATGACCCAGGAAATTTTCCAGAACTTGCAGAAGGAATAGTGAACAATGAGACCCTGCCTCAGATGAGATAGAGGGCAAGACCTACCACCCTGAAAGTTGTTGTCTGACCCGCATGTTGTGGCATGTGTGCACTCTCTACACATACCAGCAAAAGAAAAAGAAAGAAAGAAAAAGAAAAGATTGGTTTGATCACCCCAAACCTTTAAAAACTGAAATTATTGCTGGACGTGGTGGCACATGCCTTGGGAGCCAGCCTCTTAGGAGGATTGTTGTGAGTTCAAGGCCAGCCCAAGATTACATAGTGATTTCCAGGTCAGCCTGGGGTAGAGCAAGACCCTACCTTAAAAAAAATTACTAAATATATGGCAATTCTTTTTTTTTTATAGTTTTCAATGAAAACACATTTAAGTTAGCGGAATCAGGCTGGGGAAAATCAGTGAAATCGTTATTTGCTGATCTTGATGTGACTTGTATAGAATGCTTCCTCAGAGAACCCTGTGCTTTCCTTGGCCTATGCAAAGCTTTGTGTTCTTTTTTTTTTTTATTAGATCTATTGAATTATGTTAGTATTTAATTTTTGACTATATAGGACCAGTTGTTTTGTCTGTGCATTATTTTAATCATTGACTTTTTCTGGCTTTTCTTTTCCCTTGTACTTTAATCATTTTTATATTAGCATCTCTCCCTGAGTAAGTAATAAGACAATAAAAATGAAACTCAGATAGATTGGCTTTGATAGTATATCAGATTCTGATATAGAGTTTGTTAAGAAAATAGAACTCACTAACCAAAACAGAATGTTTGGATTGGAATTATTAAAAGCAGGGCTGGAGAGATGGTTTAGCAATTATAGAATTATTAAAACAATTAGACTTGATGGAGGGAAAAAGATTCAACAGGCTAGATTCTCTGTCTTTCTTCTGTTCATGAATATATTCCTTGGAATGATCTTGGCAACTCCTAGTGTTAGGTCATGATTTGCGTCATCTCCCCTTTTGAGCTATTCCGTACTTCCTCCATACTTAGTGTTGACTTTCAGTTAGACTCCTGAAAAAAAAAAGTCAGTTGCAAATGATCTTAAACAGGCTGTCTGATTTAACTAAAACATCCTTAAAAAAAATAAATGAAGCTGTAGAATGAGATGTCATTATAATCAGAAAAAACTTTTTTTCATATATACCAGTGGCCTTAAAGATAGAAACAACTTGTTTCATCATCCTAAGCATTCTGCATTTCATGGTCATAAATATTTAGGGATCACTTCCCCATTAGCCTCAGGAGGAGCTCTTAGGATTTTGACATTTTGGTTGTTTAGAATTATTACTTTAATTGTAGTTGTGTACTTTATTTCCTCAACCATGGCTCTTATAGGTGTGGTTTGTATCTCTGTGACAAAAAGGTATTCCACATGAATACTCATTTGGGGCTAAAGGAAGGATATGTTTTCTTCTTTCTGGGTTTTGTTCCTGTGGCATGACTCTCTGTTTGAAAGAAAGCTGCGTTCCCTGTACTCACTGGTAATATCTTGGTACTGGTTTAGGAAATTATCCCTTCAGACCACTACTTAATATAGTAATGTTAGACAAGGGAGATGGCATTTCATTTCCTCCTAAGTCCTATGAAATGTTATCATTGTGCTCCCTCTTTCTCTGAGACAGGGTCTTAAAATTTGTGGTTCATGCTGGCCTAGAAATTACTATGTAGTCCAGGATGGCCTTGAACTCATGGCAAAATTCCTGCCTCAGTCTCCTGAGTGCTGGGATTACTGATGTGAGCCACAGCTGGCTTTGTGAACCCTTCTTTGAAATTAAGAACAAATTAAAGCATAATTAGCTCAGTAACATTGGCAGGATTTTTATGGGACTTAGGAAGGGGGCTTGGAATTGATAGGTTATATCAAGACATTCTGCAGAGGTCAAAAGAAGCCCACTGAATTGAGTCTATAGAGCCAAAGATTAAGTTCCGCCCATGTGGGGAGAATGGCTCAAAAAGCCAAAGTTTCTACCTGCTTGAGATACCAGTCTCTGCCAAACAAAGTGTATATAAAAATTGCAAACACAATGTGGAGATGATCCAAGCATTGGCTGAGAATTGGCACTGATGGTCTGGTAACTCAGATTCTGTATTGCAGTACTTTGCCTTATGCTCAATTAAATACATATTGGTCACCAGCTAATCGTATATGGGGGAAAAGGCTTTCTTTTTTCTGCCACAATTGTATCCACCCTCCAGGGAAAGGTCAGTAATGTCTTTAGGTCAAGTCTGGTCTGTCATTATGATGCCCTAAGCTGGGACTGTCCTGTCAGTCCACTCGCCAGTGACATGTTGAAATCAAACCAGTTCTTGGGTTAAACATTGAAAAGGTATTGTTTAGGTAAAAGTTATGTGAAATCATGGAAATGATTCATCTCCCTTGGCTTAATGAGTAATGTTTTCTCTTCAGGATTTGGAGAGGCCTTTAAGCACTGCAAAATCTTCCATTAAAGATCCTGGCAACAGACCAACATGAAGTTTTACAGCTCCCGTGCCAGGAGGGCTGGGATCATGATCGTAAAGCAGCCCTTAGGTCTATTTTAGAAAGGTCTCAAATGACATTTAGTGGGTTTCCTTGATTCTGTTGAGAAAGTGACACAGGTCTTTAACATGAAAATGATATAACCATAAGTATCTTTTGCTAATTAAAGCATATCAGCCAAATTATTTCACCTGTAAAATAGCCTGCACTCTTGCTAGGCTGATAGGTGGCTCATGATGGGTCTTTATAAAGGGGAGTCAGTGGTCTTGATTTAATATGGAGAGCCATGTACTTGAGTTTGGTGAGGCTCTGATTCCTTTGGGTGGGAAGTCACAACACAAAGGCAGCTGGCAGTTGTTTGGTTTCTTGAGATGTTTGAGCCTCTTTCTTTTCTTTCATGCTGGTTTAAAGCAAAACTGCAGATGTTGTGCTCTAGGTCTGATGGCATTCTTGGAGAATGTGGCTTCGATGCTTCAGATAGCCATGTAGAGTGCTGTGATGTGGATGTCTGGAGCCCTGCAATGCACAGGTGATCTGGGACTTTAGGCCACTCTTCAGCTTGCCCATCTATGAGATGGACCTGTTAGAATTATTCTGAAAAAATTTAGATGAATTCAAAGCACCATTTTCAGCAAACAGTGGGTATTCAGACATTTAGTTTTTCCTCCTTGATTAAGATGTTGGAACCAGGAGCAGTGGCATGTGCTTCTAGTCCAGCTACTTGGGAGGCTGAGGTAGGAGGGATTTCTTTGTCACTAGCCAGGGCAACATAGGGAGGCTCGCTCTCAAAAGAAGAAGGAAAAAAAAAAAAAAAAAAAAGATTGGGGGTAGTCTGATAAAAAGAAAAGAATTCCATTTCTGACAGGGTTCCTTAGAAGGAAGCCACCTATTTGGTTTGCTCTTGGATATTACAGTTACCCCTGTGTTTCTTTACATACTTCTTGAAAGACTTCTTGTCTATGTCTCAACAGACGATTCCAGGGTTGTAAACTCTGTATCAGGAAACTATCCTAGAACTGAAATACCTCTTGGTGCAATGAAAACCTCTTCTTGATCTTATTCTCCATGGGAAGAAAAATGGGTTGATTTTATCTGTAAGGCGCCTCATTTGCCATTTGTTATTGCCCTTTGTCTCTTTTGAAAACATAAGTCATGAAAAGCATATTAAGCTGGTAACTGTTATTCCTTTGATAAATGTCAGGTTTTCAACTTAGTTTCTGACTGGTCTCAGAGTGTGACCATCTTATTGCCAATTAACTCGTCATCAGGTCCATCCCATGTAGCTGTCATAGAATAGGCTTTTGAAGCATAATCCTGGTTGTATGGCTCCTGTTTCAATCTGTGGCAAAAATAAAATCGTGTTTCTAGTTGTCTTATTTGCTTTTACAATTTAATTTCAGATGTGACTTATTTGATGAATGTAATTAGCAATACCCAAAAATGTTGTTTTCCCTTTCTATGTGTGCACTACACTTTGACATAAAAATTGGGGAACTAAATAGTTAGAGCAAAATTTTATGTACAAAATAAGAAAAAAGAATCTGTTCAGTTATAGTAATTCACCAGTTGGCTGAATGGTGCACAGCTTTTAAGATTGCATAGCCTGGATTAAATAACAGCAGTAAACTCGATAAGCCCTCTGAAAAACAGCTGCTAAGCATATTGCTCTCTGGAATGTAATCATTAGGGATCAATATTATCTTCTTCTATACAAATATAGAATGCTAGTAGAACTTTCTTGTAAACTATTTGACAATGAATGTCAGTTGATTTACTAGAAAAGATACTTTAAATGATTTTATCTACTTTTAACGCTTGATGGGACGTTTTTGTCCTTGTTGTGGAACATTTCAAATGACTGGAGTGCTGGCTTCTAGCTTCTCCTCGTTGAAGTGTCCTCTAGCCGTGCAGGCTGTCAGAGCCCCTTTGGTGGTGCAGAAAGGGGCTGCACAACTCACTTCAACTAGCGCATGAGTAAAATCGCTGTTTTCAGAAAAGGAAAAATGCTGCCCAAAATATCAACTAATAAAGAATTAAGTAAAGAGTTTTGATAATCTAAAGGGGGAAAAGTGTGCCCTATGTATATTATTGCACACAATTTAATGCATGACTTTTAGTATAGGGATGAAATAAAATGCAAAATACGTAATTTTGGAGATCTCAGCAGCTAGTTAAAATATTTAGAGAAGCTGCTTTATGGAGACTTAGAAAATTCTTTATTTTCCTCCTTTCGCTATCTGTCCATTAAAACATAGATATTTTATATACACGGTTTTAATAAACAGGTTGATCATTGAGTTTTATGAACTCAATTATTAATATTTGGCTACTGGCTTTATGCATAGGACCTCAGTAAAATTCACATATATTATTCTATAAAGCCAAATCCACTTCCATGTAAGCATAGTACTTGAGTTTAAGTGTCAATGTGCAAATACTAACAGTATAATATACATTTTATGTCCATGCATTTGTTTTGTTTAACAAAAGCCCACTAGAAACCTAAGCCACTGATGACCTGAGGACAATTAGCTTAAAAAATTGCTTCAAAAAGATGATTTGTGAAAAATTCAGTCAGCATTTAAAAAGAGGAACCCAAACAAATATTTTTAAATGAAATTGTGTTTTCCTTTTAATATCATGATAGAGTCATTGCACCATATAACCCACTCCTTTAAAGTTGTAAAATTCAATGTTCTGTATGGTCATTATATTGTATAATGTCGCTACTATGTAACTTCAGAACATGACATCATTCTCCAGAGAGCCTGTGGTCCACAAGCATCCAAACCCCTCTCTTCCCAGCAACTCTTTCTGTCTCTATTGGTTTGCCTTGCTTGGACAGCTTATATCAGTATAATCCTATAGTGTGTGGCCTTTTGTGTCTGGCTTCTCTCACTTGAGGGTCTCAAGGTCCATGTATGTTGTAGCATGCATCAAATATTCTTTTCATGGCCAAGTCATGTTCCATTTTATGTATATATACCACATTTGTACATTCATCAGCTTTAGGCTGTTTGGGTTGTTTCCAAGTAATGCTGCTATGAACATTTATGTAAGTTTTTGTATGGACATATGTTTTTCACATCTCAAAACATTACCTTCACAATTCATTTGTATTTATTTAAATAGAACCTCTTAAATCTGATTTTGAGAATGAAGCTTATGAGTTCTTAAACTGATCAATTAGACCCCTAAACAATGACTGACCCTCTAGAATATCCATAAGGGTTTTCCTGTGAGGCTGACTGTCACTTGGGTATGCTGTCTTCATGAAGACTGTTAGATTTTCTGTAGAAATTATGCTGTTATCACAGAGAATTTCTGAAGAGCTCTGTATTCCTTTAAAGACAGCTACAAATCATGCTGGATAGGTATACTCATTTAATCTTTCAGGGTTCAATGAAGGAGAATTTTAAAGGTGTTTCTTTTATATATTAATTATCTCTTAAAGTTTGGGTTTTTCTTCTTGAAAAAAAAAGATTGTCAAATTGCCAAACCACCTGACTGTATAGCTTAAGTAGCTTAATTTCTTATTAAGAAATAACTCATACTGAGGGTAAAGGTGAAAAGAATGTATTTTGTGTGCAAAGAATGAATGTATTTACAAAAACTTTATTTGTAACGATTTTTTTAAAGCTGAATGGAAATTGCTTTCCCATGTACTTGTATATAAATAAACATTTCCTGTTGCTCACAGTTGGAGAATCAGATGTCATTCAATATTGTCACAAACAAATAAACTTCAAGTATACTAATGTCCTTTAGCATAAAGTGGAATGTGACATGCACGTAGGGATCTAGACACCTGAGTTTGAATTTATTTTGCCAACTGGCCAATCTTTGGCAAGTCATTCAACATTTTATTTGATCTTTTTTCCTTCTGTAAAATAAGAAGGCTTGATCAGATATCTGTAAGTCTCCATCAAGTTATAGCGCAAAACAAACTTGTTATATTCAAGATGTGAAAATTATGCTAATTATTTATAGTGGCAAGAATTCTTTACCCTATAATGGATTAGAAGTATTACATTGGTAACCAAGAATATAAATTGTAGTCCCATTTTCAGTCATTAGGGCAGTCATTTTATTTCAAGCTTTATTTTCCCAACCTCGAAATATAGGCATATCTTTAAAAAGCCAATAAAGGTAGAGTCAAATACTAAATGGGGGGAAAGCAGGAAACATTGGGTGAGAGAACAAAAAACCAAATAAATTAAGAAAAAAATCACCCAAATATGGGGAAAATGCATAAACAAAATTGCATGAATGTATGAAAGAGAATAACAAAACATTTATTTAAAAAAATTTTATTGCTGGGCATGGTGGCGCATGCCTTTAATCCCAGCACTCGGGAGGCAGAGGTGGTAGGATTACCAAGAGCTCAAGGCCACCCTGAGACTACATAGAGGATTCCAGGTCAGCCTGAGCTAGAATGAGACCCTACCTTGGAAATCCCCCCCCCCAAAAAATATTTATTGACAACTTCCATAATTGAAAACAATTTCCATGGTAATTCCCTCCCCACTCCACTTTCCCCTTTGAAACTCCACTCTCTATCATATCTCTTCCCCCTCTCAATCAGTGTCTTTTATTTTGATGTCATGAACTTTTCCTCTTATTATGATGGTCTTGTGTAGATAGTGTCAGGCACTGTGAGGTCATAGATACCCAGGCCATTTTGTGTCTGGAGAAGCACATTGTAAGGAGTCCTACCCTTCCTTTGGCTCTTATATTCTTTCCACCACCTCTTCCACAATGGACCCTGAGCTTTGGAAGGTGTGATAAAGATATTTCAGTGCTGAGCACTCCTCTGACACTTCTTCAAAACATTTATTTTTTGAGATAGGGTCTCTCTCAGGCTGACCTGGAATTCACTATGTAGTTTCAGGTTGGCCTTGAATTCACAATAATCCTCCTACCTCAGCTGGGAATAAAGGTATGTACCACCACACCCAGCAAAACAAAATATTTTTAAAATATATATATGTATATATATATTTTATTGATAACTTCTATACTTACAGACAACAAACCACAGTATTTCCCTCCCCTCCCCTGCTTTCCCCTTCATAACTCTGCTCTCTGTCATATCCCTTCCCTCTTTCCATTAGTCTCTCTTTTAATTTGATGTCATCATCTTTTTCTCCTCTTATGAGGGTCTTGTGTAGGTATTGCTAGGTACTGCAAGGTCTTGGATATCGAGGCCAATTTCTGTCCAGACAATTGTATGTAAGGAGTGGTACCCTTCCTTTGGCTTACATTCTTTCCGCCACCTCTTCCGCAATGGACCCTGAGCCTTGGAGGGTGTGAGATGTTTCAGTGCCTGACACTCCTCCATCCCTTCTTCTCAGCACTATGTTGCCTTTTGGATCATCCAAGTGGTCATCGCCATCTGAAAAGAGAAGCTTCTCTAACCAGTAGTGAGATTAGCATTAATATATGAATATGATCATTAAATGTAGTGCTTTCAGGGAAATTTGGTGAGAGTAATATATGCATTTATCCAGACAAGAGCCGGCTTTATACCCCTAAGGTTCATGACCTTCCCTACCATCAGCTTTTGATTAGGTTTTTGGTACCAGGCATGTATTCCCTCCCATAGAGTAGGCCTTCAGTCCAATTAGAGAGCAGTTGGTTTCCCCCATAGCAGACATGCCACTATTGTACCTGTTCAGTCATTTGGCTTGTCTGGCTGAACTTGAGGCTTCCAGTGTCCACTGTTTTCATCGCCGATGACTTCTGTCTCCCATAAGGCTGCATACAGTGCAGCTTTTTCTGGCTTTCATTTGGCTGGGTTATAGGGAGAAGGTTTTCTGTTCAGCACCAGCTTGATTTTTCACTGACTTTGCCTCTCAGGCATGTGAAGTCTTTAGCAATAGGGTCTTACCATCTCTTTCTCATGAGAAACCAAGGGCCTTGGCAATAGCCTATAATGTTTTGGAGGCAACACGGACATACATCCCTGGGCAGCAACTCACTGGAAGGTATCCCATCCCTGGCACTGAAAATTTTCTAGTAACAATCTATGGCTTCTGTATGTGCTATTATTCAAGAAATTAGATTTTCATATGTCTTATTCAGAATATCTTGAATTTTGATTGACCCTCCCCCTCTCCCTTCTGTTATACAATCTCTTCCCCTGATGTAGCTTAGGCCTTTCCCCTCCCTGTAATCTGTTTTTCTACTTATATATATATATATAATATAAAATATCTTAAGAGCTGCAAGACAATAAAAATCTTGCTAAATATATAGAAAAAAGGAATTACTCAGGGAAAAACAAAACAAACAAACAAAAAACAAGCCAGGTGCATGCCTTTAATTCCAGCATTGGGGAGGCAGAGGTTGGAGTGAGTTCGAGGTCACCCTGAGACTACATCAGGTCAACCTGGGCTAGAGCAAGACCCTACATTGCAAAACCAAAAAAAGGCTGCCCAGGGCAGGCCTATCTTCCCTTATGCTCTTTCTAGCTTGATCAAGCTTTCTGCTGCCTGTACCCTCCACTTACCAGGGTCTGGTACTCTCTCTCTCTCTACTGCTACTTTGGACCGTTCTTCACCCATGGACTGTGCTAGACCAAATTGAGGTTCTCCAACCTGTGGCTTTCCCTGATCTCAGGCCCCAACATAGCTCAGTAGTTAATAGATTCTCAAGATGGTGCCTAACCACTGCCATCTGTCCTATAGTGTGACAAAATGGAGCTCTCTTGTGCTGACTTACTTGCTGGAGTAATCACTGTCTAACCAACACTGCAACTGGATTTGAGGCTCATGAGGGTTGTGGGTTTGTCCTGAGGGGAGGATGGCTCAAGTTTCCATCTGACTTACTGTCGGAAGTGGCTTCTTAGTCACTTCCCTTTGCCAGGGAACTGCTTGGCTGAGGTGGTGCTTGTAAAGAAAGTGTAAGAGAAAATCAAAAGCTCTACAGACAAGACTGTTTATTGAGAGAAACAGCGAGGGGCCTCAGCTTTCCCAACGGATGAAGGCTGAAGCATTGAGCCTGGCTAGGGTGTAAGTTTATAAGGAGAATCCTAAGAAAAACAGACTGTACTAGGTGCAGTTGATAAGAAAATTGTAGCTGTTTGTGTCATTGTTCAGAATAGGCTTCTTCAGCTAGGAATGTCTAAGGGCAGATACTCAGATGGTCTCTGGTCCTTCAAGGCCATCTAGGCTAGGGGGAGTACATCAATCTGCGAAGGCTGCCAAACTTCTTTATTGCCAGCAAGCTTTAGGGATAGCTAATTAACTCTTTAGTTCCCTTTAGTTTTCAGGGAAGGCTATTAACCCTTCAGTGCTGGGCTTCGTTGGGCAAAGATTGAGTGGTGGCATGTTTCTGCTCTATTCCAGTATCTTCCTGGATTTCTGAAGATTCTTCTCCTCTTTCTCTCTTTGGGATACAGTCTATGTATTTTTAAAAAATCTTAATTGTCTCCTTTGGTTCTCACAGAAGCATCTTCTAGTCTGCTAACTTAACTGGAGCTCACCAAATTTGTTTACTGAGTAACCCAGACAGACCCCTTTGCTGGCCTTCCCTTTCTCTCATCCCATTTTGATTGCTTTAGCACTTTACAAACCTGACTGACATGGTGGTCTACAGTAATCAGATCCACCAGGCTTCTTTTGTTTATTTATTTATTTGAGGTAGGGTCTCACTCTAGCTCAGGCTGACCTGGAATTCACTATGTAGTCTCAGGGTGGCCTTGAACTCACGGTGATCCTCCTACCTCTGCCTCCCAAGTGCAGGCTTCTTCTATTTCATAAAGACCAAATCACTTGGACTGGCGAGATGGCTTATTGGTTAAGGTGCTTTCCTGCAAAGCCAAAGGACCTCAGTTCAATTCCCCAGCACCCACATAAGCCAGATGCAGAAGGGGGTGCAGCATCTGGAGTTTGTTTGCAGTAGCTGGAGCCCTGGTGTGCCCATTCTCTAATAAATAAATAAATAATTAAAAAAAAAAGACCAAATCACTTCATGGACCTCAGCAAAGGGTAAAGCCCCTGTTGCAGTCAGGTCTGCTCTGCTGGCAAAAAACACTCTACCAAGAGCAGCTTGTGGGGAAAAGGGTTTATTTTGGCTTACAGACTCAAGGGGAAGCTCCACGACGGCAGGGAAAATGATGGCATGAGCAGAGGGTGGACATCATCTCCTAGCCAACATCAGATGAACAGCAACAGGAGAGTGTGCCAAACACTGGCAAGAGGAAGCTGGTTATAACACCCATAAGTCCACCCTGAACAATACACTGCCTCCAGGAGGTGTTAATTCCCAAATCTCCATCAGCTGGGAACCTAGCATTCAGAATACCTAAGTTTATGGGGGAACACCTGAATTAAACCACCACTGTCCCCATGTCATTGCTAAACTTTCTTTTCAGTGAACACAGTCCTATCTGACCTGGCAAATCTGGCATCAAATACCACCTTTCATGTGTTCAGTACCATCAGTAATGCCTGTTCTTCTATTGTTTTCCAGTCCCTGGTATTCACAAGGAACTCAGCCAGTGATAACCAAGTGTCCCTAATACTCATATGAGCCAGTTCATCAGGACTGATTTGCTTTGTATTGCCTCAGGTTATGCAATCCTTGTCTCCAGGAGGGACAGACAGGTAGTTCTACTACTCAGTTTCTCTGCTTCCATGTCACTTAGACTGATCCCATCTGCCACTTGCCCTACCGCTTCATAAGCCAGTGGTGAGGGGCTCTTATTTCCTAGTTTAAGTCTTTTCCAAGTCAAGCATTGGGATGCAGAGTATCCCCTCACTACCAGATTCTGGTACTGGGCCATTATTGATCCCTCTCTCCCACCTGCAGGATGAATCATGGGTTTCCCTAATGAGTCTCATCACTTCTACCTCATTCTCCTTCCTCACTGTCTACTACTTCCCACAGGCTAGTTTTTGGAGCCCAGAAAGGGTTCTTTAGCATAAATTTGTATTTTCCCCCTTGTGCCTTGCCAGTTGTAACAATCTGCATGCCAAGACCTCCATGTTACCCTGCTTTCATGTTACCCTGCTTTATTCCCACTTTTCCTGTCAATTGAGAAGCTAGTATGGAGTACTTGCCTTTTTCTTGTTGAAATTCCTCCCTTATCTGGGTAAGTCCTTTCTGGGCACACAGCTTAGCCCCAGCATGTCTTACTGCCATGGCAAAGGCCATGTACTGGGGCCACAGCCTGCATACTGTGCATCCTGTACTTTCAGGGCTTGCAAAATATTCTCTAGTCCTTTACTCATTTTGGGGCATACCCATACTTGTATGATGGACTCCACTCATCAAGGTAGGATGCCATTCCATGCCATATAGAATTAAGATGGCCACCCTGGGACTTCCCCAAGGACACCCCGCCCTCAGACAGATCAATCTCAGTTGCACGTCTTATCACCAAAATAGGCCACATAACTACTGCTATCAAACTCATATTTGGTTCTGTCATTCTTCACTCAGGTACAAATTGTGCCCCCCCCCCCCCGGGAGACATGAACAAATACCCATTTATCCTAGTGACATAAAAAATGATTTTACCTGTTTAGTTTGGTGAATCCACAATTTATTGGGGCTATCTACAGGAGCATGGGTGAGGGTTAGCAATAAGATGGTGGCATCCTGAAGACAGTAAACCATGATAATTCCCTCCCTCCTTACTTTCCCCATCACAACTCCATGTTCCAACAATCCCCCCAATCAAGTCTTTTATTTTGATGTCATCATCATTTTCTATTATGAGGGTCTTATGTAGGTATTGCCAGGCACTGCAAAGTCATGGATATCCAGGCCGTTTTGTGTCTGGAAGAGTGCATTGTAAGGAGTCCTACCCTTTCTTTGGCTCTTACATTCTGTCTCCTCTTCTGCAATGGACACTGAGCCTTGGAAGGTGTGATAAAGATGTCTCAGTGCTGAGCACTCCTCTATCATTTCTTCTCAACACTATGGTGCCTTTTCAGTCATCCAGAGGTCACTGCCATCTGAAAAAAGAAACTTCTCTAGCCAAAAATCAGAGTAGCATTAATATATGGGTATGAACTTTAAGTAAGGTGCTTACAGGGCAGTTTGGTGAGCATAATATATGCATTTAGCCAGACAAGAGCAAGGATTACACCCCTAGGACTTATGACCTCCCCCACCATAGGCTTTTGATTAAGTTTTCAGTACCAGACATGTATTCCCTCCTGTGGAGTGGGCCTCCAGTCCAATTACAGAGTGGCTAGTTTCTCCCATAACAGACATGCCATTATTGCACCTGTTGGCTCATTTCGCTTGCCTGGCCCATCTTAAGGCTTGCAGTGTCCACTGTTTATCTCCACTGATGACTTCTCTCCCCATGGAGTGAAGCATAGCTTTTACTAGCTAGTCTATACAGAGGAGGTTAGATCTGTGACCTTTAAGCCCATGTCATAACTTTAGTAAGCAGTTAGCATACTACCTACCAGTTATTTTATTAACTCAACTAAATGATTAAAAGGGTTGGGGAGGGACTGGACAGGTGGCTTAGTGGTTAAGGTGCTTGGCTGCAAAACCTAAGGACCCAGATTGGATTCCCCAGTACCCACATAAACCAGATGCACATTGTGGTACATGTGTCTGGAGTTCATTTGCAGTGGCTAGAGGCCCTGGCACACCCATTCTCTCTCAAATAAAAATAATTTTTAAACAAAGATGGTTGGGAAGATTTCTTAGTGGTTACAGCATTTGCTTGTAAAGTCTGCTGGCTTGGGTTCAATGCTCCAGCACCCACTTAGGTCATTTGTGGGCCAGACTCATTTGTAATAGCAAGAGACCCTGTCTGAGAGGTGGAGCACAAACAACTCCTCTGACCTCCAAACATGCGCCCATACATGTATAGATGCACACACAAATAAAAATTAAAAAAAAAATTATTTCTGGATCTACATATGATTTTAATAATAAACAGTTTTTAAAAGGAAAAAAAAGTATTACT
Source organism: Dipus sagitta (assembly GCA_036346955.1). Lineage (NCBI taxonomy): Eukaryota > Metazoa > Chordata > Mammalia > Rodentia > Dipodidae > Dipus > Dipus sagitta. The sequence goes on along the minus strand of CM070772.1, from coordinate 168,182,140 downwards.
ATAGTCAACAGAAGATAAAGTGCTCAGTTATCTAAATGTATTCTGGAAAAAACTGGGAAAACAGTGGCTTGAGGTTTTTGTAATTAATTTTATTTATTTTTGGTTTTTCAAGGAAGGGTCTCACTCTAGCCCAGGCTGACCTGGAACTAAGTAGTTTCAGGGTGGCCTCAAACTCATGGCGATTTTCCTACCTCTGCCTCCTGAGTGCTGGGATTCAAGGTGTGCGCCACCATGCCCATCTTGGTGTGAGGTTTTTAAATAACCAACAGCACTGAGAACTGTCCCTTCTGTTTATATCTCCATGAGTGTTCACAATGTAACACACTTTCTGTGCTACTGGAGGTAACACTTTCACACAGATTAATGATTATGTCAATTTTCAGGAACTGGATTCAGGTGGCTAGCCACTGTTTTAGACACAGAAGGTGGACAGCATTCTGAGAAATGGAGGGCAAGATCTGACTTTTGAAAAAGAATCTAGTCCAAAAATGGGCTTTTTCCATTTCCAACCTGATGATTTCTAGTTAAGCTTAGTTTTCTATTTTTCAACTGTTGCTAATATTTTCTTTAACTCCTTAATTAGACGTGTCAGTTTTCTGTCTGACTTGTATCATTTTCTTTCTTGGTAACTCTTTTTGGTCTGGGGAATGATGAGCAACAAGGCATTTCCTTAAGCCCATGAATTTGAACTCCGGCATATCTGAAATAAATACTTTCTGGGTGGTAGGAGGAACCCACTCATCACCCTCAGTTTCAAGGCACTCAGCAGTAGTGCAGTGGTTGAAAACACCTAGCTGCGTAACACTAGATTTAACAGGATTTCTGCATTTATGGCTAGGTGTATTTACATTCTTTGGGCAGGCTGGGGTGGCTTGTTTGTCATTTCCAGGATAGAATTTTGTTTTTTTATAGTTAGCATCAAGATCTGAATAAAAGGAAGGTAATTTTTGGAAAGCTCCACTTAGCCTAAAAATTCTCTGGTGGGAACTTGAAATAGGAGTTGACTGTGAACACGGAATAAAGTCTTGGCTATCTTCGAGATCACATTCTGAATCTAACTGATTATGAGGTAGAGGAGAATATGGTCTTGGATACCTAGAGGCTGACATACTTTGCAAAGATAATTTTTGTGAAAGCTGTCTATAGTTTTCACCTGTAGGATAGTTTTTTGCCTTAGACACATCCCAAGGTAACACAACATCTTGTGATGTCTTGGTGATTTCTGTTACGTTATCCTTATCTTTAGCAGTATCATCAAAAAGATCAGCAGAAGCATTGTAGCTACCTTCATGACCAGAATAACTCTGTGTAAAGTTATTATTAGCACATCCACAAGATACTTTTTTCAGTGTATTTGTACTCCTCCTTGGAGTACTGCAAAAACTTTCTAGAGGATATGTAAGTTTCCTACAAATGGCAAAACTGTCACCTTGGCCCTTTGGCCACCCATAGATCTGCTTATTTTTTGATTTGGAAAAAAAAGAAACATCATTGTACTTGTTGGAACACAAAGTTGTCCATTCTATATTCATTTCTGAAAGTGATTTTTCTTCACAGCCATTAAGATATTTACTACTGAGACAAGAATAATCACTCTCTGAGGTACTGGGCCTTAGAGAAATTCCACTCCTATGTGGTAGGATCTTGGTAGTGCTCTTAATGGTGACTGATGTTTCCATATTTTTTGAAGATGCAAACACAGCTGACAGATAAATATTCGGTAGAAAATATTCTGAAATGTCTCTTCCATTACTGCTTCTAGAGATGGTCTCTTCTGTGTTATCTTGTGATTCCTTTAGAATCCCAGGACTTGGATTTGACTCACAGTTGGAAAATAAGTTATCTTTGCTAGAATTTTCTTTGGCCATTGCTTGTGATGATTGGAAACATATAGCTGGTATGTTATGGGATCCAGTAGTTCTCTGTGGAGTAACACAGAGCCTCCTGTGGTCTGCATGGAACTGATCCATGTCATTATCTACACTGTGCTTTCTGTTCTTGGCATCTGTCTGAGATAAAGCAAACTCACTTTCAACAACTATTAGAAACCTGTTCAGGCTTTCAGATAATGGCAGGTCATCCCACATCAAGGAATCACAATTCTGAGAAGCACCAGCTATCTCTTCAAGTCTAAGTGTTGAAGGTGACCAACATGTAGATCTCTCTTGTAGGACAGGGGTGGTTCCAACATCATGATGCTGGTAGCATGGGAGCTCATACGATGAATCCATATTTTTAACTTCTGCTGCACTGGAGGATTCTGTTTTACCCTCCTCCAATAGCTCCTGCATTTGAAAGGTGGGTAAATTAGAATTAGAAACTCCAGTTTCATGGCGACCAATGCAAACTGCACTCAAATGATTAGCTTGTAAGACAAGTTCTTCACCCAGCTTCCCTGCTGCATTCTTTTTGTCCATATATGAAATAAAGCTCCATGAATCTTGAAGGAGATCCTGGCGACTCCTGGAACTAGTGACATCTGCAAAGGAGCTGTCCTGTCTGTTTTGGTGAGGTGTACCATGGGCCACGCTGTGTTGTGCAGCTGAGAGATCATCATTATCTGTTAGCTCTGAATCAACAGAAGTGAGTTCAAGTGAAGGCTGCCAGATCCTTAAAAAATTGTTTTTGTCACAGGACCAGAGAAGATGGGAAGCATTTTCAGAGCCACATATGCTGCTGCTGGGATCACTGCTTGAATGGTCCAAAGCACGTAAGTAGCTACTAGTTTCCTGGGAGTCACAATGTTTCTTGAAATTGGAAGTCTGCAAAAACTGATGGAAGTAGTCAATGACAGTGAAGCCTGCAACATGCGGGTCAGGCAGGACAATCTGGGAAGCTACTAGTGCTCTGACTTCTCTTCTGTGTTCACAGGACTGCTGACAGAAGTTACTGCAGTCTGAACCATGTCCACATAGATTTCCATAGTTCTATGAAATAAGTAAATAAATTTAAATGACAATAAAGTAGATTTTTTTGACTTAAATAGGGATTTCAAAGGTTAAAGGAGATTCAACCAAACCCTTTTAATTTGATTCCTTTTAGCATTATCAAGACAATAGCAATATATTAAATAATATGAACCTTGGAGTAGTCATTTCTTCAGATCCTTGTTTAAGCCTCTGCTATTAGTGTTGTGGCCTTGAGCAAGTTATTTAGCTTCTCTGAGATTTATTTTTCTCATTTATGAAGTAAATATTATTGTTCAGCATTCATAAAATTGTATAATACTTAGCAAATAGCAGTTGTTCAATAAGTAGAAGCTACTATTTGTGGAAGAAAGCTGTGTGGTGGCACATGCCTTTAATCCCAGCACTCAGGAGGCAGAGGCAGGAGAATTGCCGTGAGTTTGAGGCCAATCTGAGACTACACAGTGAATTCTGGGTCAGCCTGGGATAAACCCTACCTTGAAAAACAAAAACAAAGGAAAAAAAAACAAATTCTGTATTTTAAAAGTAAACTTCTATAGTTCTTGATTCTATAGTTCCCTTATTTATTTATGTTTAATATATTTTGCATTTATGAGTCCTCTATTCTCCCTACTAAGACCCTGATTTCAATATAGCAAAAATTTCCATTTATGGGCTAGAGAGATCACTCAGTGGTTAAGGCACTTGCCTGAAAATCCTAAGGACCCAGGTTCAATTCCCCAAACCCACATAAAGCCTGATATACAAAGTGGTGCATGTGTTTGGAGTTTGTTTGCAGTAGCTAGAGGCCCTGGCATGCCTATTCTCATAAATAATAAATACATAAAAATAAAATATTTAAAATATTTCCATTTGTTCTCCTTAATGTAGACAGTAAGCTATTACTTCTTCAGAGTCAGTACATTTATTAAGTCCTTCTATATGTATGTATGTATGTATACAGGTATGCTCTTGATCCTCCCATTTCAGCCTCCTCAGTGCTGGGATTATAGGCATGAGCCACCATGCCTGCTCTTCTTAACCCATTCTTAAATGTTATCTTTTGCAATGTGAATGTTTACTCTGTGCCATTATGGGTTTTGAGGGGATTTTTGGTATTACAGCTCAGTTAAAAGACCTTGGATTATGGGGATATCTGAAAATTATTAGAATTGATAAAAACTATGAGGACTTCTAAAGATGGACTGAATGCATTGCATTTTACATTATGGATGGTTATCAGTTTATGGGAGCCAGGAGCAGAATGTGGTGGTTTGATTGACGTATTCCTCATAAACTTAGTTTTCTGAATGCTGGGTTCCCAGCTGATGGAGATTTGGGAATTAATGCCTCCTGGAGGCAGTGTATTGTTGGGGGTGGGCTTATGGGTATTATAGCCAGTGTCCCCATGTAAGTGTTTGGCATACTCTCTTGTTGCTGTTGTCCACTTGATGTTTGGCAAGGGCATGATGTCCACCCTCTGCTCATGCCATCATTTTCCCCTGCCATCATGGAGCTTCCCCTCAAGTCTGTAAGCCAAAATAAACTTTTTTCCCCACAAACTGCTCTTGGTCAGGTGATTTCTGCTAGCAGTGCAAACCTGACTGCAACAGTACTAAAAACAATTAAATTACAATCATTCATTACAATGGAAATATCAACAGGACATTCAGAAGAAAACTGCTCACAATTACCGTCACTCCAAAAATAAAGCTTTGCCCAACGAAACAATTTTCAACTGCTTTAGTTAGTAAGTTCTGGGTCGTACCACTGTCCAGTGTTTCTGGAATTTTATCAGAATCTTGAAGGAACCTTTGAAAGAATAAAAAATATGAAGCGTGAACTTTGACTAGGCAATTTGGCCCTCTACTTTCCCACAGCACAGAAAGAAAAAAAAAATATTTAAAAAAAAAACCCCACAAAAACCCAATGAATGAGCCGGGCGTGGTGGCACACGTCTTTAATCCCAGCACTCGGGAGGTAGAGGTAGGAGGATCGCTATGAGTTCGAGGCCACCCTGAGACGCCATAGTGAACTCCAGGTCAGCCTGGGCTAGAGTGAGACCCTACCTCAAAAAACCAAAGAAAACAAACAACAACAACAACAAAAAAAAAAACCAAACAAACAAAAAACCAATGAATGAAGTGTAAATAGAACAGACACCACAAAGAGCTGGGAATGTACCTCAATGGCCGAATGCTTGTTTACCATGTGGAAAGGTCCTAGGTTCAATATGAGCAAACAACAATAAAAAACAAAATAGACGCTTATCGAATCTCTCAGTTAGTAACAGAGGAAGCTGGGCATGGTGGTACACGCCTTTACTCCCAGCACTTGTGAGGCAGAGGTAAAGGATTGCTGTGAGTTCAAGGCCAGCCTGGAGCTACAGAGTTCCAGGTCAGAGCCTGTGCTAGAGTAAGACCCTACCTTGAAAAAACCAAAAATTAAAAAATAAATAAATAAATAAGTAACTGTGGTAGTAGTGGTTTTTCCTCTTTCTTGCAACTGTGGCACTGGCATCTCTAAGTATCCCTTCCTTCAAATGTTTACTCTACAGAACAGTGACATGGACATAGATTTCTTCTGTCAAGAGACTACAGGAAGAGGGCAGAAGGTTGAGAGACTACTTTAGTTACCTATGTAGAATTTGGCATTGTTAAGACTAGATCTTAATGGGTGAAACTGAGGGGACTTAATTTGCAAAATTAACAAAAGAAATGACAAAATTTCAACTTCTGATAGGCAGATATTCCCCCAAATAGTTTCTTCTGCCTCACAGGACCATAACCATTTGGTCTTTAACCTGAATTTGGATAGTTCAACTCAAAATGATTTCACTTTCTTATTTAAATTTTTCTAATTTAGATTAGAGTTTTGCAAATATGTGTGTGTGTGTGTGTGTATGCATATATATATATGTATTTGGTTTTTCGACGTAGGGTCTCACTCCAGCACAGGCTAACCTGGAATTCACAATGTAGTCTCAGGGTGGCCTCGAACTCAAGGTGATCCTCCTACATCTGCCTCCCAAGTGCTGGGATTAAAGGTGTGTGCCACCACACCTGGCCTGAGTTTTGCAAATATTTTAATTATAGCAGGGTTATCATGAATTTCAAAAGTCCAATATGTTTTCAGCATGATATATACTCATGAAATAATAGTTTTCTTTTAAGAAAACTGATAGTCTGAAATAAAATGAGACTCTTCTGGTAAATGCTTAATACATATCTCTAGATTCTATTGGCATACTAGAGAAGACAGGAAAAAGAATCAACACTCTTACCTGTGCAAGCCAATGGCAGTAAGTCCAAAGAATTTATCTAAGCAGTTTCCAAATATGGTAATGACATGTAATTTGTTTGATTCTGCAACTTTTAAGGAGAGTTTATATCTGTAACTGGCATTTCCAGCTTCACCTATACAGCCACATTTTGGACAAGTAGACCTGGAAAAGTATAGGGGTCTCCATTGATATTTTTATACATTGACAAAATACAAATCTACACAAGTAAAAATTTATGCTAATTTGTGCCACCTTGTGCATCTGGCTTATGTGGGTACTGGAGAATTGAACCTTGGTCCTTAGGCAAGTGCCTTAACTGCTAAGACATCTCTCCAGTCCTCCTTAAATTATTTTAAGAAGACAGACTCTCATGTAGTTTAGCTTACCTCACACTTGCTGCCTAACTGAGGTTGGCCTTGAATTTTTGACCCAGGAGCCTCCACTTCCAGAGTGGTGGAATTACAGGTATGTGATCAATTTCCTTGGAATTTTATTTGGTTCATAAAAGAGTTAGGCAATATCAAAAGACTTAGGATATAGAGAGCTTGTTTGGAGGTTTTAGCAGGAGAGCACAGCAACTTGTAAATCCTTGACCGAAGACTGGTCCTCCTCTATTCGGGGAATGTTGTTTTCTTCAACCAGACCGAGCATGCACATAGAGCGGTGAGGGAAGAAGGGGACACCCACCTAGACAGCCAGATCAGCCGAATCAACCCTGGCATCAATGGGGTGACAGATGTTGCAGCCAGATTGTCCTCACATCCAAGAAATGGATATTGAAATTGTTCACTACATTTGCTGGGTTAGTTGGTTCATAATCTTCTGGGTGATTCTCTTATCTCTACCTCCCTTCTCAGTGTAAACTTGGATTACAGATGCTACCACTATAGTATCCAGCATTCATACTTGTATACCAAGTGCTTTATCCAACTAGCCCAGCAAGATTGCATGTTTGGCATTCTAGAAATTATTATAATAATTATTTTTTTGGGGGGGGGTTCTTTGAAATAGGATCTCACTCTAGTGAGGCTGACCTGGAATTCAGTTTCAGGGTGGCCTTGAATTCATCCTCCTACCTCTGCCTCCCAAGTGCTGGGATTAAAGGCGTGTGCCACCACACTTGGCAATTCTAGAAATTATTCTAATTCATCAGAATATGCTGAGAATTTATGAGATAAAAAACAAGATATAAGAAACACATATTAGGTGTAGAGGTGCATGCCTCTAATCCCAGCATTTGAGAGGCAGAGGTAGGAAGATGGATCACTGTGAGTTTGAGGCCAGCCTGGAGCTACAGAGTGAGTTCTAGGTTAGCCTAGGCTAGAGTGAGATATTACCAAAAGAAAGAAACCTCCCTCCACAGAAAAAAAAAAAAAAAACAAATAAGAAATGTGCACCTTGGCATTGTCCTCATGGTGGCTGTCATTAACCAAACAAGATTGGCTTTGTAGGCCAATGCCTTAACTGCTAAGCCATCTCTCTAGCCCAAGTTAGTAGATTTTATTATAAAGGCTTGGGTTCCTATCCTGAAGTTCTTTCCTTTATTTCCTGTATGAGGTCTTGTGATAAATATGAGAACACGGTTAAGGTGCTTGCGTGCAAAGCCAAAAGGACCCAGGTAAGGCTGATGCAGAAGGTGACGCGTGCATCTGGAGATCATTTGCAGTGGCTGGAGGTCCTGGAATGCCCATTCTCTCTCTTGTCTCATCCTCTCTTTCTCAAATATATAAATAAAAATAAAATATTTTAAAAAAATCTGGCCAGGAGGTGATATCCATCCTCTGCTCATGCCATTGTTCCCTTCTGCCATGATGGAGCTTCCCTTTGAATCTGTAAGCCAAAAAACCCCCCTTTTCCCCACAACTGCTCTTGATTGGGTGACTTCTGCCAGGAATGTGAACCTGACTGCAATATATGTGTGTGTGTGTGTAAAATTTTTTATTGGTTTTTCAAGGTAGAGTCTTGCCCAGGCTGGCCTGGAATGCATTATGCAGTCTCAGGGTGGCCTTAAACTCACAGTGGTTCTTCTGCCTCCCTAGTGCTTTTCTAATTTTTATTTATTTATCGGGGGGAGGTGAGAAAGAGAGAGAGAAGGGGGGTGAAAGTGTGAGCAGCATCAGGATCTCTTGTTGCTGAAAACAAACTACAGATGTATGTACCACTTTGTGTATCCGGCTTCATGAGGGTACTGGGGAATCAAACCTTGGTCAACCCAGGCAGGCTTTGCAAGCAAGTACCTTTAACTGCTGAGCCATCTCCCCATGTGCTGGGAGACTGAGGCAGGAGGACTGACTAAGGCCAGCTTATGCTACATAGTTATGTCCAGGCCACCCCAGCACAGAGTGAAACTTTGTCTCAAGCACTCCCACCCCAGATATGTTAGAAGTGACCTAAGATTTTGCATTAGGACTAAGCTTTGCTTTGAGAAATTATTTTTCTTCTATGAGGCAGACAATTAGCAAAGAATTGGTAGTTACCTGCAAAATTCCTTAGAAACTAGATTATTAAACAATTCTATTCTGAAATTTATAGAAGAGCAACTCTTGAAAATCCTGATGGAATCCAATGAGGAATTCAGGTCTTACTTACTCCTGAATCACAGTAAGTGTATATTTGCATTTTCCCTCATGTTTTTAGTCTTTTTACCTTTTGGAGTCAAGGATTAACCGAGAGAAGCACTTTTGACATGATGGATATATAAAACTTGAATTCTGGAGAGCAAGTACTGAGCCAAGAAGAAATTTCTGTCTTCTATTCATGTGTCTATACCATAGCCTACAAAAAAAAAAAAAATAATAATAATAATAATAACCATGTGGGTAAATGGCAAACTGACTCTATGTGAAAATCCAAACAAGCTAGCCAGCAATGGTCTTTTGTTTCATTTTTTTTTTTTTTTTTCTGTTTGTTTTGAGGTAGGGTCTCACTCTAGCCCAGGCTGGCCTAGGACTCAACTCACATCAATACTTCTACCTCTGCCTCCCAAATGCTGGGATTAAAGGTGTGCACCACCACACCGGGTGCTTCATTTCCAAAGTGAAGGCAGTGTCGCTACAATGCCCTCCCCTACCATCAGCACTCATGATGAAACCTAAAACCTCTGCATGGTAGGTAAGCACCAAGCATTATGTCAGTGTACTAGAAAATTATGGTACGATATATCATATGGGTATGATGTGTGCATATGTGCATACGTGCATGTGTGCCTGTGTGGGTAGGCCAGAGGTTGAAGTTGGGTGTCTTTACTGATCACTTTCTATTTTGTTTACTGAGGCAAGGTCACTTGCTGATGTGACTATCTAGTTAGTCAGCTTGCCTTAGTGATTCCATGACACCTTCTAAGCATGGGGATTACAGGTGTGCCACCATGCCCACCTAGCTAGGTGCTATGGATATAAACTCCTGTCCTCAAGCTTGAGCAGCAAGCACTTTATCTACTGAGCTACCTTCCCAGCTTTTTCCTGCATTTTTTGGAAGTTTTCCTTATGCTGATCAAGGTGTTTTTTCTTTCCTTTTTTTATTTTTTGAAGTAAGGTCTCGCTGTAGCACAGGCTGACCTGGAATTCATTATGTAGTCTCAGGGTAGCCTTGAACTCATGGCAGCCCTCCTACCTCTGCCTCCCAAGTGCTGGGATTAAAGGCACGGGCCACCACACCTGGTTTAAATCATTTTTTAAAAGAAATCCCAGCACTTGGGAGGCAGAGGTAGGAGGGCTGCCATGAGTTCAAGGCTACCCTGAGACTACATAATGAATTCCAGGTCAGCCTGCGCTACAGCGAGACCTTACCTCAAAAATAAAATAAAATAAAAAGATTTATGAGAGGAGAGAGAGAAATGGGGGATGGAGGAGCATCAGTGCTTCTTGCCACTGCAAAGGAACTACAGATGCATGTACCATTTTGTGTTTCTACCTTTACACGAGGACTGGGGAACTGAACCTGGGCCAGTAGGGTTTGCAAGCAAGTGCCTTTAACGGCTGAGTCATCTCCCCAGCCCCAAACAAGCTGTTCTTGAACTCACAGGATGATGTAATCCTCCTGAATACCTGGGATTACATTCATGTGGTAGTTTGCAAGTAAAATGTCCCCCAGATCCTCAAATGTCTGCGATTAAGCTTCCTACTTAGCCCCCAGGTAGTAGAGCCTTGCTTGCTATGTAGAACTCAATTTCAAATCCTTACAATAGTCTGCAAGGCCCTGGGACATCTAGACCTTGTCCCTGAGCTCATTTTATACCACTGTCTCTCACCAGTGCACTCTGAGCCTTCTTTCTGCTCATCACATACGTCAAATGATTTCCTTCTCAGGCTTTTACGTTTACTGTTGTCTTTGCCGAGAATATTCGTACATAAGTCTTAGAATAACTGACTTCTTCAATCTTTTTTTGTCCCCCCCCCCCCCCGCCACCCCTGCTGAGGTAGGGTCCCACTTAAGTACAGGCTGACCTGTAATTCACTATGCAGTCTCAGGGTGGCCTCAAACTCATGGTGATCCTCCTACCTCTGCCTTGAGTGCTGGGATTAAAGGCGTGCTCTACCATGCCCAGGAACTTCTTCAGTCTTGATCTGTTACCTCTTCAGAAAGCCTCACTTTATCACAAGACAGTCCCTTTCTTAGGTTTTATGACCTCACCTGTTTTATTCTTCATGGTACTTATTAATCACATCCTATAACCACCCTCTACATGTACTTATTTACTTGTGCTGGTTCTACCCACACTAATCTGGAAGTTTCATGGAGAAAGGCACCTGATCTATCTTGTTCTTTGTATCCCAGTGCTTAATACACTGCACTTGAACAACAAACATTCACTGAATGAAAACTGACGTGGTGACATGTGCCAGTCCATTCCAGCACTTGGGAAGCAGAAGCAGAAGGATGGAGATTCTGAGGCCACTCTGGGCTATATAAAGACAATCCCGTAAGGGTGTGGGGGGGAGCTGGGCATAGCAACCTACGTCTTTAATCCCAGCACTAGGGAGGCGGAGGTAGGAGCATCACTGTGAGTTTAAGACCAGCCTGGGCTACAGTAAGACCCTGCCTCAAAACAAAACAAAACCAAAAAGATAAAAATATTCCTAACAAAAAATAAAAAAATAAAAAAATTAAAAAATAAATATTCCTAACAGAGTAGGCACATGTAGTTTTCCTTTTCTTTATGGTAAGTCTCCAAGAAATAAGGAGGGTGGTCTTTCTTTATATACCTCAGATGATTGTATTTCTGAAGTTCTAACATTTGTCTACTGTTTATTGCATGTGTGTGTTCACCAGAGGCTGATGTTGGGTATTTTTCTTGGTGAGGCAGTTTAGCTAAACTAGCCAGCATGTCCTGGGGATCCTCTGTCTCCACCTTCCAAGTGCTGGGATTACAGGTTGGCTGCCATGACCATCTGGCATTTACTTGGGTGTTGGGGATCTGAACTTTGGTCCTCATGCTGTAAGGCAAGTGCTTCATCCACTGAGCCAGTTCTCCAACCCCTTGTTTTCCAATTCTACTCTTACTGGGCTTTATTGTCCCTAATGCCTTTCCTCTTGACCTCTTCCTTGGTGATTAAGCTGTAGGAATTTATAAAGGGAGCACAGAAAGGCATCTTAGTTGTGTTCCCTGCCCCTGCCTTACAGTATTTCACATTTCCCTTTTCCACTTTCTCCCCTCTCTGCCATTTTGTGGGCTCATGGTTATTCTTTAAGATTCTTCTCAAAGGTCAGTGTTCTTCTCCAGGAAGCTTTCCTAAGCTAAGTGACACTACTTTCTTATACTTACTCCATTATAGGAAAAATTTCCAGAACTAGAAGGTCTTAGAAGGACCATCGCTTTACATCTCCTGTGCCAAGCTCAAATCTGTCAACATGAATTTCAGATAAAAACCTTGTTTATAATTTTCAGCTTTCCTATCACTTAGGAAAGTTTTACCATAAAATATAAAACATAACTTTACTAAACTTTAAAGTAATTTTATATCTCCATGTGGAATACATAGTACTTAAAAGTTTTTTTTGTTTATTTTTATTTATTTATTTGAGAGCAACAGAGAGAGAGAAAGAGAGAAAATGTGTGCTCCAGGGCCTATAGCCACTGCAAACGAACTCCAGATGCATGCGCCAACTTGTGCATCTGGTTTATGTGGGTCCTGGAGAATGGAGCCTCGAACCGGGGTCCTTAGGCTTTACAGGCAAGTGCTTAACTGCTAAGCCATCTCTCCAGCTCCATAGTACTTTTATACATAGTATGAAACTATATGGGTACTGGGGAATTGAACCTGGGTCATTTGTTAGGCTTTTCAGCAATTATCCTAACCGCTGAGCTATCTTTCCAGCCCTAGAATGATATATGTTCAACTTATTATATTCATAAAATAGTTAATAGTCGTAACCATTTATATTTGATTTCCATTTTTTCTTACTTGTAATTACACTGTAGACATAGGCTATCTTCTTTAGGGGTTCAAAACAGAATTTTATACTGTACTGTAACTATGGTGATATTTGACAAAATTCTTTTTACAATTCTGTCAAACTTTAGATGGATTAAATTTGTAATTTAACAAGGACACTGTGATGTTACTCACACACACATATCTTTTTTCTCCCCCTTTCCTCTATGGTACTAGGGATTGAACCTAAGGCCTCATGCATGCTAGGCACTCTACAACTGAGCTTCACTCCATACCTTCTTTTTATTTTTAGATAGTGTCTCACTTCCTGTCCTAAAATACCATAGGATTAGGCAGGTAACTCATGAATACATGGAAAACTTAAAGAAGCATGCAATTTTGGAATTAATTTCTAAGTTATACAAGCATGAATTGCTATATTAACAAGGAAGACTGAGTAAGCTGTCTTTACTTAAGCATTTATTGCCCTCTAGTGGATCACTAGGTGAAAAAAAAAAGTGGCAAATTTAACAATGGGAATGAAAAAGGTCAACTCATTATTTTTACTATTTGTGTGCTTTACTTGACAATCTTAGCAAATGGCAAAAAGACTTTTCATTAATTGGATAATGGGAAATAAAGTAAGAACCTTTTATGTAGTTAGTTTTTGTTTTCATGACATTTCCTTCATGAAGTGTGTGACCTAGTTTATCTTTATTATTTGACATGCAATATGGTGAATGTATGCTTGATGGGTAATTGAATAAAACTCTAGAAATGAGTAAATACTAAAATGAAGAGTACATCATGATAGTCTTTGGTAAGAATGTAATTTCGAAACCCTATGGCTGGAGCTCTAGGGGGAACCTACAACTGTTTTCTGGATAAACAGATATTATGCTCATCAAACTGTCCTATAAATACTTAGGTTTATGCCCATATATTAATGATACTTCCACTTTTGTTTAGAAAAGTTTCTTTTTTCAGATGGTGGTGACCACTGGGGTGACTCAAAACTCACCAGTGTTGTGAAGTGTATGTGCTCAGCAAACAATGTGGGCGAGGTGGTGGAATGAATAAAAGAGCCAAAGGAAGGGAGGAGCGCTTTGCAATACTGTCTTCCAGACACAAGTATAGTGGCTAAAGCCACCTATACAAGATCTGCATAGTAAGAGGGAAAAAAATAGGGGCTGGAGAGAAGGCTTAGTGGTTAAGGTGCGTGCCTGCAAAGCCAGATGATCCCAGTCTTTAATCCCAGCACTCAGAAGGCAGAGGTAGGAGGATCACTGGATCACTGTGAGTTTGATGCCAGCCTGAGACTACACTGTGAATTTAAGTTCAGCCTGAGCTAGAGTGAGACTCTACTTCAAAAAACAAACAAACAAACAAAAAACAAAAACAAAAACAAAAACAAAAAACAAAACAAAATTAGGGGCTGGAGAGATGGCTTGGCAGTTAAGGCATTTGCTTAGAAAGCCAAAGGACCTCGGTTCGACTCCCCAGGACCCACATAAGTCAGATGCACAAGGGGGCACATGTGTCTGGAGTTCGTTTGCAGTGGCTAGAGGTCCTGGCGTGCCCATTCTCTCCCTCTCTCAAATAGTAAATAATAAAAATAAAAAAAAATTAGAGATGAAAATGGTGCCATCACAAGATACTAATAAATTCAGAAAATCATTAGGACATTACCTTAAACATGTATACTCCAGTAAATTGGAAAATCTGCAATAAATGAATCAATTTATAGATGCACATAATCTCTCTAAATTAAACCAGAAGAGGTAAATTAAAACAGATTTATAGCAAGTAGTAAATCGAAACAGTAATAAAATAGCTCCCAAATAAGAACCCTGGCCAGGATTAATTCTACTAGGATACTGCTAAATTTTACCAGATCTTTAAAGAAGATCTACACCACTGCTTCTTTGTTGGGATTCAAAATTGAACTTTTTAAAAAATTACTTTGTTCATTTTTATTTATTTGAGCGTGACAGAGAGAAAGAATGGGCACGCCAGTGCTTCCAGCCACAGCAAACGAACTCCAGACGCATGTGCTTCCTTGTACATCTGGCTAACGTGGGTCCTGGGGAATCGAGCCTCGAACCGGGGTCCATAGGCTTCACAGGAAAGCGCTTAACCACTAAGCCATCTCTCCAGCCCTCTAAGTTGAACTTTTAACCCACTCTGCTTTGCTGGCACAGTGCTAATCTCTAGCAAAGTAGATACATTTCATTAATCTTTTTTTTCTTAATTTTTATTAACATTTTCCATGATTATAAAAAATATCCCATGGTGCTACCCTCCCTCCCCCCACTTTCCCTTTGAAATTCCATTCTCCATCATATCCCCTCCCCATCTCAATCATTAATCTTTTTTTTAAAGGAATATTTTAAAACATTTTATTTATTTATTTGAGAGACAGAAAAAGGCAGACAGAGTATGCCAGGGCCTTCTAACACTGCAAACAAACTCCAGATACATGTGCCACTTTGTGCATCTGGCTTTATTTGGGCACTGCGGAATTGAATCCAGGCCATTAGGCTTTGACAGCAAGTGCCTTTAATGGCAGAACCATTTCTTCAGCCCTCATTAATCTTATATATGCTATGTTCATATATTCTCCACTGTTCTAACAAGGCTGACACGTTGGCCATATTTTTCCTGCTGCCACTGCATGAAGTACAGGCAGAACTCTTTTCGCTCCCTCTCTCTCCCTCTTCCTCCTTTCTTTCTTTCTTTTGAGGTAGAGTATCACTCCAGCCCAAGCTGACCGGGAATTCACTATGTAGTCTCAGGCTAGCCTTGAAGTCACAGCGAGATCCTCCTACCTCTGCCTCCCAAGTGCTGGGATTGAAGGTGTATGCCACCATGCCCAGGGCAAAACTCTATTCTAATTCCTCCCTGTCTTCTCCCTAGATAGGATAAGTCCATAATGTCTTTCCAGTTAAACTCCTTTGGTGATGAGCTTTTAGAAACAATCCCCAGGTGCACTCTCTTTAAGTTCCCTAGTTAGTTACCTACAACCCTGACAGCAGGTAGATATGTCTTCCCTAAGATGTACTCACTTTAAGTTTCTTAATTAGCTACTGCTATTTGAACCTTCCCCTCTAACCTTGAAAATGAACAGATATACTTTTCCTAATAAAAAGACAAGTGGCCCTCTGGTATGTGTGATTCTCTGTCTAGAGTTTCCATCCTGTGAGGAAGCTCAAAGACAATCTTGTTTGTCTGAGGGATCTAGTTTGCAACTCCATCACTTCTCAAACCCTTTTCTAAGACAGAAGGGAATACTATTAAACCAGACACCAAAACTAGATTAAGGTATAGCTATAAAAGACAATTCCAGGGCCGGAGAGATGGTTTAGTGGTTAAGGCACTTGCCTTCAAAGCCAAAGGACCCAAGTTCGATTCCCCAGGACCCACGTAAGCCAGTTGCACAAGGTGGCACATACATCTGGAGTTCGTTTGCAGTGGCTGAAGGCCCTGGCTCACCCATTCTCTCTCTTTCTCAAAAACATAAATAAAAGAGAGTTCCAGACCACTCTCCCTGATAACCTGAGCACGAAGCCTAACACCTAAGATCAATGGAACATCTCTGAAGCTAAATTCAGCCTTCTCGCTGTAGCCCATCCCAGAAGCTCATTCTGTGCTAACTCGTGGGCACGCTTAGTACTCAATAAACGTTGTGATTAAGGGTATAAAACGGTTTTCTTTCCCTCCTCTCCCCTCACAACTGTCCTCACACACCTGGCTCCCGCAGCTTCCGGGAGCGCAGGGCCCAGCGGTTAAGGCGCTTGCCTGCAAAGCCGAAGGACCCCGGTTTGATTCCCCTGGGCCCACGTAAGCCAGGTGCACAACGCGTCTGGAGTTTGTTTGCAGCGGTTGGAGGCCCTGGCGCGCCCATTGCCCCTCTTTCTCTCCCGACCTGCCTATTTCTCTCTCTCAAATATAAATAAAAATAATTCATGAAGCGCCCGAGTGGGCATCTCAGCCCAGAGCCCCAAGAACTTCTTCCCAGCTCCTCACCTGACACCAAACCGGAATCAGCCCCTGGCTGCTCGACCAGCTCCACACAGTCGAATCTCCCGCGTCCCCTTCCGCCGGAAGTGACGCACGGCTCCCACAGAGCCAATCAGGGAAGGCTCTGCGGTGCTTGGGGCTGGGCGGCCGTGCTGCGGGCTGTGGAGGACGGGCGTTTCGGTCCGCGGAGCAGAGCCGGGGTCTGAGGGTGTCTCCCCCCGCTGGGGGGCGCTGCAGTCCCGAGTCAGGCGGTTTCCGGGTGGGCGGAGGGCGCGCGAGGCGCCGCGCCAGGCAGCAGGGGGCGCTGTGGTCGAGTCCGCGCTCGGGGCGGCGGAGGACGGTCCCCCGGCAGGTCGGCGGAGGGCCCGGGCTCCCCGCGTGACGCGCGCCCGAGCGAGGCTCGGCGCTGCTGCGGGCGGCGGGGGAGTGAGGCGGGCTGGCGTGCGCCTAGTCCGTTGACGGCGTGTCAGTAAAACTGCCGCGGGCTCCGGTGGGGTTGGCGCCGGGATGAGGGGCCGGGCAGCTTGGCGGGGACCATGAGGGCGAGGATGGTTCTTGACCTTGGGGTGCCCAAGCTGAGGCTCGGGTTTGGCGAGGCCACGGTGGGATGACGGAGGGGGACCGCGGTGCAGGTGGCCCCGAAGGCGGGCTCGGGCGAGAAGGGCGGGGGCGGCGCCCCCCGGGATCTGCCCCCGGAGCTCCTCGGGGGAGGAGCCAGTCCGCGGCGGGCGGGGCTGAGGGCTGGGCAAGGCTTGAGCTTGGCCCCGTGGCCCTCCAGCCTCTTTGTCGCTGCCAGCCTGTGCCATGGGCCGTCCAGCTCTCTGGCTGCTCCTCCAGTTTCTCCTGATACCCTGGGCCGCCGCAGGCATCAGGCCCGTGCTAAGGGCTCTCGGCAACTTGCACTTGTCAACCAGCTCCACATCCCGCCCTGCTGTAGCCAATAACTACTCAGTGTATTACTTCCAACAGAAGGTAAGGGGGGGGAGAGAGAGAGAGTGTGTATGTGTGTGTCCCAGCAATTTGCGTTTGGGTTTATGAAGAATTTTAATTTTAGCAGAAGCATCAGAAACAGTCTCGTCTTCTCCCTTGCAACTCCTTCAATCCGCTAGGGTACAGTTTCCTCATTTGCAAATTAAGAGGTTGGGGCCAGGACCCTTGTGTTTTGTACTTTAGAGGAAAGGCTCTTTAGGGAGCCAGTTCTGGGGGAAACGAGATAAGGCTGAAGTGAAGGCCAGGTTAGTAACTCTAGGACTTCTTTCCCTGTCCTTTTTCACTTGGATCTATTTCCTACCCCCTCCCCCTCTCAGGTAGGGTCTCTCTCTAGCCCAGGCTGATCCGGAATTCACTATGCAGTCTCAGGATGGCCTCGAACTCACAGTGATTCTCCTACCTCTGCCTCCTGTGCTGAGATTAAATGTGTGTACCACGACCTTTATCTGTTACATGATTATGTACTGGAATTTTTTTATACAAC
This sequence comes from Dipus sagitta, assembly GCA_036346955.1. Taxonomy (NCBI): domain Eukaryota; kingdom Metazoa; phylum Chordata; class Mammalia; order Rodentia; family Dipodidae; genus Dipus; species Dipus sagitta. The sequence goes on along the minus strand of CM070772.1, from coordinate 168,164,083 downwards.
TGTTTACAGCATCTGATTACTAAATGTAAGGTTAGGGGGAGAAATTTTAGAATATATGGTATTTAAAATCCTTTTGGGACTGATGCGTCAGAAAAGGTAGAAAGGATGAAATGATTCATTTCTAATATTTTGTCTTTCAGAATATAAGGTGTTTTGGTGGTTTGCATATATATGTTTGGTTTATACTCAGCCAAGCTGCCATCAAGGTTTATGCTGACACACACACACACACACACACATTTTCCTTATATTGACTCCAATTGAGTTTCAGTTCATCAAAAACAAACAAACAAACAAAAAACCATTGTATAGGGTGATTGTCGTAACTCAGTGGCAGAGCACTTGCCTGGTGTGTGTAAGGTCCTGGTTTCAATCCTCAGTACTGCAAAACAAACAAACAAATAAGCAAACAAACAAAAAACCCTACCAGTAAAACTTACATACATGAATGTATTGCATATCCATTTCTAGATCATAGATTTTTGCTTGGGATAGTATGTAAACTTAACTTTAATGAATTTTCTTATTTCTGCTTATCTTTCTGTGTGCATGTATGAGCATGTACATGCCACAGCAGTCGTATGAAGGTCAGAGGACAACTTTTTGGTCAGTTGTTGACTTTTGTTTCATTTTGAGGCAGGATCTCTCGTTTTTGTTCACCACTCCATTTGAGAGCTTCTGGGAAGTTAGTTCTCTTGTCTCTGCTTCCTACGTGCACTGGGATTACAGAAGCCCACTACAGCTTCTGGCCTTTTTTTGTGGGGGTTGGAGATACAAACTCCGGTACTTAAGAGTTTTGTGGCAAGTACTTTATCCGCTGAGCCATCTCTGCAGCCTCACATGGAATTCTTCTATGCTTCTTCCCTTTGTTGGTGTGGGGATCAAAACCGGGAGTCTTGTACATACATGCTAGGCCAGCATTCTATCATTAAGCAACATCCCAGCCCTAGGTTTTCCTTTGAGACAAACTCTTGCTAAATAGCCCAGTCTGGCTTCAATCTCTTCATCGTGCCTCCATCTCCTGAGTGTAGGAATTATTGGAATGCCACTTTGCCAAGTTATTTTATGCATTTTAATTATGTGTGTGTGTGTATGTGTATTTATTACTATGGCTTTACACACATGCTAGTCAGTGCTTTACCATTTACCATTGAACTGTATCCACAGCCCCCTTTACTTTCATTATGAGGACAGGGTCTTACTAACGTGTCTAGGCTGGCCTTGGAATTTGTGATACTCCTCCAGAGTAGTTTAGATTATAGTCCTGTGACCCCAAGCCTGATAAGGTTTCTTTTTAAGGTTTGGCTTTTATCAAAGTTGTTATTGGTTTCTTTATCTGTCTCTATCTGTTTAGGAAATCAAGCTAGGCCCAGAGGTCCTTATATACACAACAAGGACATTTTATGGAGAGACCTATGTGAAAAGACTTACTTCATTGTTTTGTCCTCTACTACTTAGAAATTCTCTAAAACTTTGACTGCTTGTAGGATAAAGATGAAATTTCTTGACCAAGATCTGTTGTTCCTTATGACATAACCTCATCTTCCCTTTCCAGGCTCCAAAACAATACCTTTAGTCACTCTAGCTATATAGATGACAAAAGATACAAAATTAGTCTATTAAGGCAAAGGAGAGTACATGCTTTGTAAGTGTAGGCTTTTATTTTTATAGGGAGAGGTGCTCAGGAAGTGGAAAGTACACAACCCAAGATATAAGCATGGGCTTCTCAAGAAGGAGAGCCACACTATGAATAAGGTTTTTTTTTTTTTTTTTTTTTTTTTTGAGGCAGGTTCTCAGTCTAGCCCGTAGAACTCTCTCTGTAGTCCAGGCTAGCCTTGAACTCATGGCAATCCTCATATCTCAGCCTCCCTAGTGCCGGGACCAAAGATGTGTGCCACCATGTCTGGCTAATAGGATGTAATTAGCTGGGCGTGGTGGCACATGCCTTTAATCCCAGCACTCGGGAGGCAGAGGAGAATCGCTGTGAGTTTGAGGCCACCCTGAGACTACCTAGTTAATTCCAGGAGAGCCTGAGCTGGAGTGAAACCCTACCTCGACAAACAAAAACAAAAACAACAACAATAGCAAAAAAAAAAAAAAAAAAAAAAAGGATGTAATTTACAATAAGGTTTAAAGACTTAAGCAAGGCTTAAAATTTAAACTTTAAAAATTAGGTAAAAGTATTTGAGCTAGTTTACTTATATCTCTTAATTTTTTCTTTTGTAAATAAATTGTAAGGTCATTTTATGACGTTCATTGTTTAGATTTAGGGATCATTCAGGAGTGTTAATACTGTTAAACCCAAGGTTGGAAACATTTTGGCCTTAGTGAGCATACTTGGTTGTTTTTAACATCTCTTTTTGGATGGCATTGAGGGAAACTGATTTTTATCAGGTATATTGTAGTTTCTGACACCCAGCCAGATTTTAGAGGGGCTTTTTATCTTTTCCATACTTCTTCAGCTTTTCCTGTCTTTCTGTCCTGCCTCAGTGCCAGTGTCATAAGGTCTTTCAGGAATGTCTGGTTTGTGATTAATGTCTCACTACTTATTATTTTCCCTTAACAACCCAGCCTCTTAGGTTGGAATGAGTCCTGAGGTTATTTTACTGTGTAATATAGTGAGGAGGAGGAAGAGTCCTGTTTTGCTGTCATTTATCTAAGTGGCAAAATAGGGAGAAATATCTACTGTATTAGGCATGATTCCTTAGAAAAATATAACCAATAGGATGTCTATTCAGGTATATCTTTCAAATCCCAGTTTCACAGGTAGTCTTCTCATAGGATTTCTTTTGGCTGAGCTAAAGTTCTATTAAGACCTTAAATTGATTGGATGAAGCTCAACTCAATTGTGTAATCTTTAGAATCTACATACATTACTCAGAGTCCACTAATTTAAGTATTAATCTCATTTTTAAAGATCCTCTTAGGGGGCTCAGCAGTTCAAGGCGCTTGCTTACAAAGCTTGTCAGCCTGTGTTCATTTTCCCATCCACCCACGTGAAGCCAGACAGGCATTTGTTTGCAGTGTTAAAGAGACCCCCATTCACACGCAACGCAAATTAAACAAACAAAAAACTTTCAGAGAAACATCCAGAGCAGTGGCCAAATATCTGAGTACTATGGCTTGTCCAAGTGGACATTAACTATGACATATACCAAAGTTATTGGGGTTAGTTGTGGTAACACTTGAAAGCACAGTTCCTGGAGCATGGAAGGGATTAAAAAAGAAAAAAGCTTTAGCATAAAGGTAAGTTTTCTTCCCACTTCCCTAAAACTAAACTTTCCATAGTGGCTATACATTTCTGACTAATCCAAATGCAGGCTGCTGTGATTATACCTCTGCTGTCCTCTGGAAAGTAGTGGTCAGTCATCTTATCAAGTATTCCCATTAGCTGCTGATCAGTGTTCCTGTTAGAAAGCTGTCTGGGTCCAGCCTGAGACTCACAGCCGCTGCTCTTGCAGGCCTGTCCTCAGCTTCTTCCTTAGTTGTGAGGTGGTCATATTAGTGGGCTGAGTTGCTTCAGTTTATAGACATCCTTTGCAGTTCTGCTTTCTCTTCCTGTTTTGGGTTCCCCTTTCCAGCTTTTGCTATGGTTGCCCAATCTGTAGTAAATGCAATGTAGAAGAGTAAATTGACAAACACGGTACATGTGTCTAAATAATCAATTACTTACTTATAGCTATAAGTACCAAAGGTAATATGCTCAATATCCTAGTAAACATTCACTTATGTAATCCCTCTAGCCATGCTATGAGGTGGGTGTTGTTATTATCCTACTTTAGAGGACATCATACAGAGAAGTTGTTAAATATTTGAGTTGCTTTATTTATTTATCTTTTTTTTGAGTTGCTTTTTTATGATGATTACACCTTCTCTTTCTACCTGTGTGTATTATTCATCATCATTTGTTTTTGCCTTAAATTTGCTTTGTCAGATATTAACAAAAATTGTACCTCAGCTTTCTCCCCCCCCCCTTTTTTTTGAGGCAAGCCCAACAGACTGGTCTTTAAAAATTTTTTTTTTGATTTTTATTTATTTATTTGACACAGGAGAGAGGGAGAGAGGGAGAACAGGTGGGTGCTCCAGGGCCTTCAGCCACTGCAAACTAACTCCAGACGCATGTGCCCCTTGTGCATCTGGCTAACATGGGTCCTGGGGAATTGAACCTGGGTCCTTTGGCTTTGTAGGCAAACGCCTTAACCGCTAAGCCATCCCTCCAGCCCTGGTCTTTTTTTTTTATGCAAGAGAGAGAGAGAGAGACAGAGAATTGTCATGCTAGGTCCTTCAGTCACTGTAGTAGAACTCCAGATGTGTGTGCCCCCTTTTGTGTGCACATGCAGTGGGACCTGGAGAGTCGAACATGAGTCTTGAGGCTTTGCAGGCAAGTGTTTTAACTGCTAAGCCATATCTCCAGCCCTTTTCCTTTTTTAAAAAAATTAATTTATTTTTTATTGACAACTTCCATGATTTTAAATAATATCCCATGGTAATTCCCTCCCTACCTCACTTTCCCCTTTGAAACTCCACTCTCCATCATATCCCCTCCCTCTCTCAACCAGTCTGTCTTTTATTTTGATGCCGTCATCTTTTCCTCCTATTATGATGGTCTTGTGTAGGTACTGTCAGGCATTATGAGGTCATGGATAGCCAGGACATTTTGTGTCTGCAGGTGCACATTGTAAGGAGTCCTACCCTTCTTTTGGTTTTTACATTCTTTCTGCCACTTCTTCTGCAATGGGCCCTGATCCTTGGAAGGTGTGTTAGAGATATTGCAGTGCTGAGCACTCCTCTGTCACTTCCTCTCAGTACCATGGTGCCTTCTGAGTCATCCCAAGGTCACTGCCATCTGGTGTAATCCCAGTTACCTTTTGGGATGGTTTTGGTCTCAGTTATGCTGCGCTCCCATTTGGGTCCCTCTTAGCTGCGCTGTGGGTTTAGGTAGGCTGGCTGGGTTGCTGGATTGCTGCTCTGATCGCCTGTGCCAGGTGCTATGTAGGTGAGCTCTCTTCCCCAGGTATCTGGTGTTTGCTGGCTCTTGTGCTGGTGGTGGGGGAAGGGAGGCTGTGGATGGTGGCTCTGGTTCTCCCACTGGTCCTTGCGATCCTCTTCCTCACAAGTTGCTCCTCCATTGGTCCCTGCCGTCCCCCTGTCTACTGAGTTTGCTGGGAGCTCCAGAGAGTGGAAAGTCTCCTCACCTGGCTTTTCCTATGGCTCAGGCTGAGCCTTACGGCTGTGACCATGTGGACCTAGTTCTGCTGCTGCTGGAGCTGCTTCTGCATGCTTCTGTGGGTTCTAGAAGCTCTGGATCTCTCCTACTTCTCTGCTGCAGTTGGTAATTTCTTTTCTTTTCTTTTTTTTTTTTGGTTTTTCGAGGAAGGGTCTCACTCTAGCCCAGGCTGACCTGGAATTCTCTATGGAGTCTCAGGGTGGCCTAGAACTCACGGCGATCCTCCTACCTCTGCCTCCCGAGTGCTGGGATTAAAGGCATGCGCCACCACGCCCGGCTAGCAGTTGGTAATTTCTTATACACCTCACTTTTAAATTTGTATTTATTTATTTGAGAAAGAGTGGTGGAAGGGGGAGAGAGAGAGAATGGGTGTGCATGGCCTTCAGCCACTGCAAACAAATTCCATATGCATGTGCTACTTTGTGTATCTGGCTTATGTGGGTCCTGGGGAGTTGAACCTGGGTCCTTAGACTTCGCAGGCAAATGCCTTAACAGCTAAGCCATTTCTCCACCTCCCCCCACTTTTCCTTTTTTTTTTTTGTATGGTTTTCAGCTGTTATATTCAGCTGGCAATTTTTCTTTTGAGGCTGTGTCTCACTCTAGCCTGGGCTGACCCATAACTCAGTCTGTAGTCCAGGCTGGCCTCAAACTCACAGTGATCCTCCTACCTCAGCCTCCTGAGTGCTGGCATTAAAGGTGTATGCCACATGTTTGAGTTGTACTACTAATCTTTTTCATTTTGTTTTTCTGAATATAGACTCCAGTGAACTTCTAGTTCTAAAATGAATATCATTGTCTATTATGCCAATCAGAATAGGTCAGGTTATGCTGCCATAACAAAACTCCAAGATTTCAGTGACATAGCCTAAGAAAATATATCAGTCTTCCGCCCCCCCCCCAATTTCCTATATTTTATTAAGAATTTTCATGTAGGAGCTGGGTGTGGTGGTGCATGCCTTTAATCCTAGCACTTGGGAGGCAGAGGTAGGAGGATCGCCATGAGTTCAAGGCCACCTTGAGACTACATAGTGAATTCCAGGTCAGCCTGGGCTAGAGTGAAACCCTACTTCAAAAAACAAAAAAAAAAAGGAATTTTCATATAGGGACATAGAGTAATTTGGTCCTATTGGTCTCCTTTTCCCCTCTCCTCTGCTTGCATTCCCTAAGGACCCTTCTCTTTCAAGGTAGTCTTTACTCTGTTTTGTTGTTTCATTCCTTTCATCCTCCTCTAGCCTATATATCAAAATACTGATGAAGCTGGGTATGATGGTGCATGCCTTTAATCCCTGCGCTTAGGAGGCAGAGTTAGGATCATCGTGAGTTCAAGGCCACTGAGACTACAGAGTGAATTCCAGGTCAGCCTAAGCTAGAGTGAGACCCTACCTTGAAACCCCCCCCCCAAAAAAATATATGTATTTATAGATGAATGATACTGGACTTCTGGGAGTATCAGTAACTACTTTGGAGTCATAAATGTGCCAGTCAGTTTATGATGGGCAGACAGTTTCCTGAAGTTCACCTACACAATCTGTGGCTCTTATACTTCTTCAGCCCCCTCTTCCACAATGTTCCTTGAGCTTTGGAGGGCATAATAGAAATCTCCTTTAGTGTTGAACTCTCAACAGCCTCTTATTTTCTGCTTTGATGAGTTTTGAGTCCCCTTAGTGTCTACTGCCATCTCCATAGAGAAATTCTTTGGCTAACAGTGAGAGCATCATTCATATTCATTCTGCCACTTCTTCTGCACTGTTTCCTGAGCTCTGATGTATAGAGCTGACACACACAGTGCTAAGCCCTAGACTTTTTCTCGTTATTTTGATGAATCTTGGGTTTCCCTGGTATCAAGTCCATCTTTCTTATTGCTGGAACAAAATATTTGAGAAGGGAAGAAAGGCTTATTTTGGCTTACAGTTGGAGGTTACAGTCCATAATGGCAGGGAAGACATGGTGGCAGGACCTTGAGGCAAATGGTCACATTCAGTCCATAGTAAGGAAGCAGAGAATGATGCATGCCCGTGTTCAGCAAGCTCTGTCCTTCATACTAGTCTTAATGTATTTCAGGAGAATGAGCAGTAGGCTGTACTCATTCATTCAGAGATGAGTGGTTGGTGGAAGCTTCCTCTCAACATAGTGTTTTTTTTTTTTTTTTTTTAAATTTATTTGAGAGAGAAGAGAGAGGCAGATAGAGAGAGAGGGAGGGAGCCGAGCATGGTGGCCTTTAATCCAGCACTGGGAGGCAGAGGTAGGGGGATCGCTGTTGAGTTCTAGACAACCCTGACACTACATAGTGAATTCTAGGTCAGCCTGGGCTACAGTGAGACCCTACCTCAAAAAAAAAAAGGAAGAGGGAATGGGCATGTCAGGATGTCAGGGCCTCTAGCCATTGCAAACCAACTCCAGACACATGCACCATCTTGTGCCTCTGGCTTACATGGGTATTAGAGAATCGAACCTGCGTCATTTGGCTTTCCAGGCAAGCACCTTAACCACTAAGCCATCTCTAGCCCCATCAACATAGGTTTTTATGATCACTTGAGCAGTGGCAGAAGACATGTGGGAGGTCTAATAATATTCCAATCTGGGAATGATAAAAGAGCCTTTTCTTTCACAATTCCTTGGCCAGAGTTGGTAAATTCTGGCACTGAACCAAGGGAGCAGGGAGACAAAAAAAGCTTTGGAGTGCCCTGAAGGAGAGACAGCACTCATGACTCCCATCCTCAGTCAGTCATTTACCCACCCGCCCCAGCCACATATTCAACACTTGACAATACCTTTCACGTGTCAGGTGCGAGGGTGGTTCCTGGGGAGGCAGAGACGATTGTTTTCCTCATATTTGCATGTTTTTCATTCCTATTGTATATACTCAAAGTTGTATATTACGAACATGGAAAAGTTTTATATTTCTTAAGCATTCATAGCACAGTTGCTGGCCCTGGCAAAGTCTCTCTGGCTGTCATCACATCATATGTAAGAAGGAGAGATTACATGGGTGAGGGGATAGTTTGCTCCTCTATGATAATTCTCAGAACTCATTCCATGCACTAATCTTTTAGGAGACAGTCACCGTAAATGAACTAATTACTTCCTTCTAGGCTCTCCCTCTTACAGATTTTACCATCTCCCAGAATCATGTCTTAGGACCAAGCTTCCAACACATGAATCTTTGAGAGAAAACCCATATCCAAACCGTAGCAACTGTGTCTACAAATTTACTTAATTATTTACTGAGTGCCTGTTGTATACTTGGCACTATTAATATGCACCGAACTTTTAGATGTGAGAAGCATTTGAAGCCCTGGGAAGGTCGAGTGACCAAACTCATATGTAGCGGGCAACTGCAAGGCGAGTGTGACTGGGGGCCATGTTCACAGTCGGGAGAGGAGTGGGGCAGGGTAGGAAGGTGGCAAAGGGGATCAGAATGTATGGGAGCTATATTTGCTATTTCTGTTGTTGCTGTGATGCAATACCTGGCAAAAACAACTTAAGGAAACTTAAGGAAAGGTTTATTTGGCTCACAGTTTGAGGGTACAGTCCATCTTCGTAGGTAAAACTGAGTATGATATTTTAAACAGCTCTTTAGACTTTCAAAGTAATGGATAATGTGGAAGACAGCTCCACATGCTGGGATGATCATCCAACCAGACACAGTTTGAAGGCAAGAATGGGATTTATTTTGAGCTTTCAGATCCACATGAAGTGCCATCAGTGGTAGAAGAAGCTGGCTCCCAATCATTAATTGAAGCAGAGAGAGAAACCACCACCAGCCAGCAAACACAAAAAAGTAGCAAGCAGGACCCCCAGAGCTCAAACTGCTCTCTCACACTTTTGAACTGGAATTCAGATCTGCCCCCAGTGACACTTCCTCTGGCCATGTGGCTGGAGATCCAAGTTATAAGTTTAATTTTAACACCTGAATCAATGGAGGACATACATTCCAACTACCACAGATGATATGTGGTCTCAAATAATAATTACAAAATGTACTATCCAAGAGAATAATGAAAGCAACTAAATTGGCAAGGCAGGAGTGAAGTTATCATTATAGAATTTTGTCTTTGTGTGTGTACTTGTTTGTGGGTACATGTGTGTACATGCATGTGGAGGCTGGAGGACAACCTTGGGTGTTGCTCCTCAGGTACCATCTACCTGTTCTGAAACAGGATCTTTCGTTGCCCTGGAACTCACCAACTTAGCAAGACTGGCTAGCCAGTGAGTCTCAGGGATCTGCCCATCTTCACCTCTGCAGAGCTGAGATTACAAGTATGTGCCACCATACTCAGCTTCTTTTTCATGGGTTCTGATGATCAAACTCTGGTCCTCAAACTTGCATGGCAAAAGCTTTACTGACTGAGCTGTCTCCCCAGCCTGAACTTTGTCTCTTTACTTCTTGCACTCAGGGTAGCTTACTCTAATTCCTTAGTGAATCTTAACCTTTCTTGACAGCCTGTGTAAGAAACTTGGCTTGAAATATTTAATGAGAGCACATGCAGTATGCTCTGCAGAACTCTGGGGTTCCTGATGTTCTCTTAGGGCCTATGAAGTCAAATGTATTTTATAAATGTAAGTTGTCACTAGGCTTATCACTCTGTTGCAAGTTGCACCACTGATGCACACGCATGTTGGCCAGCACTGCAGGTGACATTAGGCACCAAATAAAATATTCCAATAGTTCTTAAGTTCTTCATACACTGAAAAATAAATAGCCACTTTCACTTATGAGTGTCCTTGGCAAAACAATAAAAGTCATTAGTTTTGTTACTCATATTTAAAAAAAGCACACAAACAAGTTCATGTAAGTGTCCCTAGTTTGTGCTGCATGCACTAGCCACATACATCATCATCTACCTCTGCTTGTAGAGGACATTGCAAGACTGCTTCTTATGTTCTTTTTTTAAAAAAATTATTTATTTATTTGAGAGAGAAAGAGGGAGGGGGAGAGAGAGAGAGAGAGAGAGAGAGAGAGAATGGGCATACCAGGGCCTCTAGCCAAACAAACTCCAGACATACACACCACCTTGTGCATCTGGTTTACATTGGTCTTGGTGAATTGAACCTTTCACTTTGCAGGCAGGTGCCTTAACTGCTAAGCCGTCTCTCCAGCCTCCACATTCCGTTTTTTTTTTTTGTTGTTGTTAAATTTATTTATTTTTTTAGTATTTATTTGGAAGGGGGTAGAGATGATAGATGGGTGCACCCAGGCCTCCAGCCACTGCAAACGAATTCCAGATGCATGTGCCACTTTGTGCAGGTCCTGGGGGATCAAACCCAGGCAGTTAGGCTTTGTTAGCAAGTTCCTTTAACTGCTGAGCCATCATCCCAGCTTGCATTCTGTTTTTGAAAGTCTGTCAGCTCTCCTCAATTAGGGAGTCAAGTCCAGCTAACTATACCTAGGTATTTTACGTCCATTAAACATAATTTTGGGTGCTATTCTTTCCTTTAATAAAATGTTATAATTTAAAAGAATATCTGGGAGTGGTAGCACATGCCTTTAATCTCATCACTTGGGAGGCAGAGGTAGAAGGATCACTATGAGTTTGAGGCCAGCCTGGGACTACAGAGTAGGGTCCAGGTCAGCCTGGGCTAGAGTGGAACCTACCTCAAAAAACCAAAACCAAACCAAAACAAAAGAATATTAGCCTAAAAATCTAAGCTAGTTTCCTTAGCCTTTTTTATGAAAAGCTGGGCTGTTTGTACCATAACTGTAGTCATGTTGTTTGGGTTACTGAGGAATAAGAGTCCCTTGAGAAATGGATTTATAATCTTTAGCATATAAAATGATGAATGTAGTGCTCGTTTCAGCAGCACATATAATAAAATTGGAATGATAAAAGGAAGAATGTATATCACAGATTATTTAGAAAGTTATAGTTAAAAACAAAATCACTCATTTCTGCAATTTATCCCATTCCTCAGCAATCCATAATTTATACACCAATGAGTGCATACTAAAGGCATATTACATATGTCACAGCATTGGTGACTGGTAACTGGATGGAAAGCCAAGGAGAAAGGCATATCATCAGCTTGTGTCATATTTGGTATACATGAGGCTCTCAGTGCAACCAATACATTGTCTTCTTGATGAAAGTTGCTTCCAAGATAGCTGGATTTTTTTTTCAAGGCAGGGTCTTGCTCTAGCCCAGGCTGACCTGGAATTCACTATGTAGTATCAGGGTGGCCTTGGACTCCCAGAGATCCTCCTACCTCTGCCTCTCAAGTGCTGAGATTAAAGGCACGTGCCCCCATACCTGGCTTCATCACAGGTTTTCATTCTGCATATAGCAAACAATCTCAAATACATGAAGTGACTGGTTCAAATTCAAATAGCTAGTGAATGGCAGAATTGGCTCTCAGACTTAAGTCTGCCTTTTAATCCTCCTCCCCCCTCCCCACCGATAGCACAGAGCATTACAGTCTGGTGAAAAGGTTTATAAAAGCCACCATTAAGTTTTAGTAAGTACCACTGGTACTGATTAGAGGTCTCTCCTTCTCTTTCCCTTGGGGTATATGGGTATATAAACCTTGATGGAAGTGATACTTTAGGTAAGATTCTATATATGATAGAAAAACCTGCTATATTTATAGTTCATACGACCAGTAAGCTTGGCCAAGATCATTGTGATTTAATAACCCAATTTAAACAAGGAACCACAAACCAGACAATGGCTCTGACTCATCAAACAGGAAAGCAAGGAAGTACTTGTTATCCTTTGCCAATCAGTTTTTGTTTCTGTGCAGTTGGAACCTTGGGTCACACTGCAGACATCGTCGGAAACCTTTGCCACTTCCTGAGCACTGATAGCTTCTTCCTGTGAGGAAGCGGCCCGTATGACAGTATGGAGAAGGCTAGTGACAGCTCTCTTGTCTTGGCACCAAAGGCTTCCTTTTCCTTGAACAATGTAGTTTGAACCTTGCACTATTATCTTTAAATGATAATGAGAAGGGCAGGTTAAGACAGGTTTTTCTGTTGGCCTGTTGATGTGTTCTGATTTCTAAAGCATGCTCACTCTCCAAACAGTAGGGATTCATGTTTACAGAGCAACTCTCATAGATCTCGAGGGCAGCCACCTTGGATCTTGCTTGTCTGTGCATGTGGGAGGTCTGTTGCAGCACCGAGGTTCAGCTTGCATATGCCATCTCACAAGGACATCGTCTGTCCTTGTGATGGCATCCCATGTGCTTGATTTGTTAAGTTCCAAACCGACTGACCGTGACCTTCTAAGGTAGCTTGACTCTCCATGCTTGCTCAGCTAATGTAGATTTAGATAGTGGACTTCATTTATTTATTTGAGATAGAGAGAAAGAGAGAGAAGCAGAGAAAGGGAAGAGAATGGGTGTGCCAGGGCCTCTAGCCACCACAAACAAACTCTACACACATGCACCACCTTGTGCATCTGGCTTACATGGGTACTGGGGAATTGAACCTGGGTCCTTTGGCTTTGCAGGCAAGTGCCTTAACCACTAAGCCATATCTCCAGCCCCTGGAATTTATTTTTAAGGTCCACTTTAAAAATGCATTCAGAAGTAAATTTTCTAGGAGTAAGTATGTGACATTATTCACTATTGACACTATGTAGTAGGCATTACACACCAGTCACCTCACTGTTGTGTTCACTCTGCTGGGAAGTGGATCGTACGATGCTGGCACATCTCTTCCTGGAATCTCTTCCTCGTGTCTGCCTGGCATTCCTGTTCATTCTTTACAGTCCAGATGTTGCATCATCCTCTCGGTGGAAATCAGGAATTGTTTTCTTCCCACTACCGTCCACCCAGGTTGGGTAGCTGCCTGCTGTCCTCTGTGTGCCTCCCTTACTCTGCTACCATGGATTGCAGTGATCTGTCTGTATGGTGGTGTTTCCATTTGGCTGTGGCAGCCTGGTGCTGGGCACACCCAGCACTATATCCTTGGTGTATTCTCTTCCCTCCACAGCTGCTTGAGTAGATATTTAAGCCAGACTGGTTGCTCCCTTTCCTCATGCCATGTTTGTCTAGTTCTGCCAGGAGACACTGACACTGCCCAGTCAGCAGCTGTCCATACAACAGAGGTCTTGACAATACTGTGAGTTCTAGCGGCCTGGAGGTCTGAAAGGTACTTGGGCAGTAGGGCAGGGTGTGTGTGTGTGTGTGTGTGTGGTCTGTGTGTGCGTCTGTGTGTGCGTCTGTGTGTGCGTGTGCATGCATGTGCAGATTCACATACTGTAGTTGCTCAGGTAATTATTTGTCAACTGGTGTGGAAGTACTTCAATATTTTAAGACCTTGATAAAGATCAGCTTTGGTTCTTCCAGGTAGTGAGTACCTTAAGAATAGGACACTGGCCGAGCGTGGTGGCGCATGCCTTTAATCCCAGCACTCGGGAGGCAGAGGTAGGAGGATCACCATGAGTTTGAGGCCACCCTGAGACTACATAGTGAATTCCAGGTCAGCCTGGGCTAGAGTGAGACCCTACCTCAAAAAAAACAAAAACAACAACAGCAAAAAAAAGAATAGGACACTGATTAAAAAAAATAATGGGGTGTTTTTGTTGAACTGGTGGACAAAGACTTAAAGATGGGTGCAGAAGTCAATCCTGCGCTGGAGAGATAGCTTAGTGGTTAAGGAAGGTGCCTGTGAAGCTTAAGGACACAGGTTCCATTCTCCACGTCCCACATAAGCCAGATGTACAAGGTGGTGTATGCATCTGGAGTTCATTTGCAGTGGGCTAGAGGCCCTGGTGTGCCCATTCTCTTTCTTTCTGTCTCAAATTTAAAAAAAAAAAGAGTAAATAAAGTCAATCCTCTTTGTGAAATCAGAGCGCATTGTTTAGTATGAGCTTTGAAAAAAAAAAATATCACTTGGCCAGGCATAGTGGCACATGCCTTTAGTCCCAGCACTCGGGAGGCATAGGAGGATTGCCATGAGTTCAAGGCCACCCTGAAACTACATAGTAAATTCCAGGTCAGCCTGGGCTAGAGTGAGACCCTATCTCAAAAAAAAATCACCCCCAAAATATATATAATCACTCATTTCATGTATATATGAAAGATTATAATAATAATAATAAAACCATGGTGTACTGCTTTTATTTCTTTAGTTGTTTTTATTATTTATTTATTTTTGCTTTTTCAAGGTAGAGTCTCACTAGCCCAGGCTGTCCTGGAATTCACTATGTAGTCTCAGAGTGGCCTCAAACTCACCGCAATCCTCCTACCTCTGCCTTCTAACTGCTGGTGTTAAAGGTGTGCGCTACCATGCCCCGCAATGCTTTTATTTCTTAATGTTCCTCCTAGGTAAAGGTATAATGCTAGGCAAGTGCTTTGCCACTGAGCCACATCCTACTACTAATTTATGCCATTTATTTACATTCCCCCAGGGGTAACAACTGTATGTAGTATGTCATTACAGTAGTCTCTTGAGTTCTTTATTATTTTTGTATTTTTATTATTTGTTTATTTATGAGAGACAGAGAAGGAGAGAGAGAGAAAGAATGGGTGCGCCATTGCCTCCAGCCACTGGAAACGAACTCCAGACACATGCACCACCTTGCGCATCTGGTTTATGTGGGTCCTGGGGAATTGAACCTGAGTCTTTTGACTTAGCAGGCAAATGCCTTAACCACTAAGCCATCTCTCCAGCCCTCTGTTCATTTTAAATTCAGATACAGCCAGCTGGCACCATAAATTTCCTTCCTCTTTTCCAGTCCAACCTTACTGAACTTACTCAAACTTGACCTTCTTTTGAAAGGCTTTCTTTTTTTTTTTTTTGTTTAAAAAATTATTTACTTGAAAGAGAGCGAGAAAGAAGCAGATAGAGAGACAGAATGGGAATGGGTGCACCAGGGCCTTTAGCCACTGCAAACAAACTCCAGATGTGTGCACCACTTTGTGCATCTGGACTACATGGGTACTGGGGAATCGAACCTGGGTCCTTTGGCTTTGCAGTCAAGCACATTAACTGCTAAGCCATCTCTCCAGCCCTTGAGAGGCTTTCTCTAACTGACCTAGCCTGGCAGGAACTATATGTCTCCTAGCTCCCATAGTATTTACTCTCTGTGGCATTCATTCGGCATTAAGTGTGCACTACTTTGTGATACTGCCTGCTAACAGTAATTATATCTTGGCATGTGACTTGACAGGTAGTCATTGTTCACACAGAATATTATACTTATAAGGACATAATAGCTCAGGACACTTAAATTTTTCTGTTAGGTAGAAATAATTTCAGAATCTTTAGGTTAGTGTTTCATAGTATGCAATTTAGCTAAAATAATGCTGTGACCCACTAAATTGAGTTTATAACTCACTAATGAATTGCAGCCTTCATTTGCAAAATACTTACCTAGATAAAGTAGGCCTACAAAGAGGAATACTTCTCTCATGATGGAAAGGTAAGGCAAAGAAGCAAGTTACTATAGGATGAGCTGGGAGGCAGACCTGTAGCATGAGGATTCAGGGGAGGCAAAATTGCACATTGAAAACAACTTCCTGTTGTAGGAAGAAGATTTTGTTTGGGGAGAAGAGACTTGAGAGTCTCTTGGGATAGAAAGATGGGATAAATGAGGGGAACTTCAGAAGGGAAAAGAACCCTCATCCTGGAGCCTAGTTGTCTTGGAGCCTAGTTGAGGTCTCTCATCAGCTGGGAATCAATTTTAGTACAACTAATAAAATTGCTTGTAAAGATTGCTCACATACAATATTTTTTTTCAAAATTTTTTTATTAATAACTTCCATGATTATAAAAAATATCCCATCGTAATGCCCTCCCTCCCCACACTTGCCCCTATGAAGCTGCATTCTCCATCATATCCCCTCCTCTTTCAATCAGTCTCTCTTTATTTTGATGTCATCATCTTTTCCTCCTATTATGACGGTCTTGTGTAGGTAATGTCAGGCACTGTGAGGTCATGGATTTCCAGGCCATTTTATGTCTGGGGAGAGCACATTGTAAGGAGTCCTCCCCTTCCTTTGGCTCTTACATTCTTTCTGCTACCTCTTCCACAATAGACCCTGAGCCTTGGAAGGTGTGATAGAGATATTGCAGTGCTGAGCACTCCTGTCACTTCTTTCCAGCACCGTGATGCCTTCTGAGTCATCCCAAGGTCACTGCCATCTGAAAAGAGAAGATTCTCTACCAAAAGTGAGAGTAGCCTTAATATATGGGTATGAACATTAAGAGAAGTGCTTACTGGGCAGTTTGATAAGCAGAGTATATACATTTAGCCAGAGAGCAGCAGTCATTACACCCCCAGGACTGATGACTACCCCTGTTTTAAAGTTTTCAGTATTAGGGATGTATTCCCTCCCATGGAGCAGGCCTCCAGTCCAATTAGAGGGCATTTGGTTTCCACCATGACAGACATGCCACTATTGCACCTATTGGCTCATTTGGCCTGGCTGGCCAAATATAAGGCTTGCAGTGTCCACTGTTGAGTATCTTCACTAGTGATTTCTCTCTCCCCCATTGAACTGCATGCAGAATGGCTTCTTCCAGCTTTCTGTCAGCTGGTCTACATGGGAGTTTTCAGCTCCGCTCAAGCAGGATTTCCCAGTGGCCTTGCAGCCCAAGTATGTGGAGTCTTCAGCAATAGGGTCTTACCATCTATACCTGGTGAGAAAACAAGGGCCTCAACAATGGCCTATAATGTTTTGGGGGCATCAGGGACCTCCCTGGCCAACAACTCACTGGAAGTTATCCCATCCCTGGCACTGAAAATTTTCTAGCAACAATCTATGGCTCCTGAGTGTTTCATTGTCCAAAAAAGTAGGTTTCCATATGATTTGTTTATATCCTCTTAGATTTTGATTAGCCCTCCCTCCACCTTTCCTTTACTCAATCTCTTCCCCTGACCTCACTTGGGCCTCTTCACCCCCATTAATCTATTCTTCTACTTATGTATATATAATACCATCCTATTAAGTACCCCCTCCCTTCCTTTCTCTTCTCTTTATATCTTTTTTCTAGCTTACTGGCCTTTGCTACTGGGTTTTCTTCCTACTCACACAGAAGTCCACTCATTTGTAGTTAGGATCCACATATGAGAGAGAACATGAGATGCTTGGCTTTCTGGGCCTGGGTTACCTCACTTAGTATAATCCATCCATTTTCCTGCAAATTTCATAACTTCGCTTTTCTTTACTGCTGAGTAGAACTCCATTGTATAGATGTGTCATATCTTTATTATCCACTCATCAGTTGAGGGACATCTAGGCTGGTTCCATTTCCCAGCTATTGTGAATTGAATGGCAGTAAACATGGTTGAACAAGTATCTCTAAGGTAATGAGATGAGTCCTTAGGATATATGCCTAGGAGTGCTATAGCTGGGTCACATGGTAGATTTACTTTTAGCTGTCTTAGGAACCTCCACACTGATTTCCACAATGGCTCACATACAATATTTTTATAGAGATACTTTAAATAAGAATGTAAAAATAGGGCTGGAGAGATGGCTTAGTGGTTAAGGCGCTTGCCTGCAAAGCCTTATGACCCAGGTTCCACTCTGTAGGTCCCACTTAAGCCAGATGCACAAAGGTGAGGCAAGCGCAAGGTCACACATGCCCACTAGGTGGCGCAAGCATCTGGCATTCTATTTTAGTAGCTGAGGCCCTGGCTCACCAATTCTCTCTCTTCCTCTGCCCTCTGTCTCTGTCTCCGTCTCTCTTTCACTCTAAAATTAAAGAAAATGTTTAAAAAGAGTATTAATATAGCAGTAAACCATGCTTAAGGCCTAAGTGTATATAATCTTTGAATGTAAACTACTTTTCCTGCAGTAAACACGTATCTTTCTGAGAATATCACAAACATGATTGTGAATGTTGTTTAATCAAAATATGTCTTAACTCCCTTGTACCTAGTGTAGTGAGAATTTGTGAGACTCTTGTAACCTGTGGTTTTAACTTTTTAAAAATTTCCTCCTTTTTTGCATGTGTATGTGTATACTAGGTGTGATGTGGTATATGAACACATATATGCATGCATGCATGAGGCCAGAGGAGAATGTCTGGTGTCACTCTCCATTGCCTTCCTACTTATTCCCTGAGAATGTCAATTTCCATAAGCCCCAGCAATTCTCGTCTCTGATCCCCACAGGTTCGGGTGGAAGACTTGCATGGCCATGCCCAGTTAGTCATTTACATGGGGCCTTTTTTTAATTACTTTTTTTATTGACAACTTCCATAATTATACAAAATAACCCATGGTAATTCCCTCCTTCCCCCTTCCCCACTTTCCTGTTTGACACTGCACGCTCCATCATACCCCTTCCCCCTCTCAATTAGTCTCTCTTTTATTTTGATGTCATCATCTTTTCCTCCTGTTATGATGGTCTTATGTAGGTAGTGTCAGGTACTTTGAGGTCATGGGTATCCAGGCCATTTTGTTTCTGGAGTAGCACATTGCAAGGAGTCCTACCCTTCCTTTGGCTCTTACATTCTTTTTTAAAAATTAATTTATTTTTATTGACAACTTCCATGATTGTAAACAATATCCCATAGTAATCCCCCCCTACTTTCCTATCTGACACTCCACTCTCCATCATACACCTTCCCCTTTTAATTAGTCTCTTTTTTTTTTTGATGTCATCATTTTTTCCTCCTATTATGAGGGTCTTGGAGTTTATAACAGTATTGCAGATATAGGACATATGTTTTGTGTTTTATTTTACTGCTGGGAAACAAACCCAGGGCCTCATGCATGCTAGTAAGCTACCAAGCTACAACTCCATTCCCAGACCACTGTAATCTCTATCAGAATAGAACTTGTACAGTTAGAGTTTCCAAGTTCTTGTGTGTCTGTTTCCAGTATATTCTGTCATTAGACTTTAAGTACTGCTGGTAGCAGCCATCTGAAGCTTATTCACTGTTGTCCCTTTTCCACTTACCCCGTAGTGGTTACTCAAGACATGCTTGTCCAGTGCATGCATGTAACCACCAACTGTCAGTTCTCTTGTGTACCTATAACTCTGACAGTTGCCATCTGAGATGGTGATGAAGTGGCCCAAGCACCTGAAAGTAATCAAAGGAAGCCACTTACTCCCTTTTGAACTTGCTGTTATTGTTTAGAGCTTTTGGGTTCAGCTGAGGATGTCCTTTTTCCCTTTGCCTGTTTTACAGTGCTTGAAACAATGGTTTGTAGAATGTAGTTTTAAGATGACGATACGAAATCCCTGGAGGCCACTTTATAGTAAAATCAAACTTGAAATTTTGATGTTGGAATTTCCCGGGAGGAAAACCCTAGGCAGTACTTTCTTCAGTTGCTTCCTTTTGTGGACACTATTCACGTGAGGACTTTGAAAAGTTCACTTTTTCAAGTGTTTTAAAATTATGCGTTTTTCAGCATAAAAGAGTGTTTTAATACAATCTCTAAAAGAGAGCATTGTAAGTTTTTTAAAAAAATATTTTATTCATTCAATTATTTGAGGGAGAGAGAAAGAGACAGATAGAGAATGAGTGCACTAGGGCCTCCCACCATTGCAAATGGAGTTCCAGATGCATGTGTCACCTTGTGCAGCTGGCTTATATAGGTCCTTAGGCTTTGTAGGCAAGTGCCTTAAGTGCTAATCCATCTATCCAGTCCCTATTATAAGTTTTTTAGATAGTGATTCTTATAAGTGTGATATGCAGAGGATTGTCTCTGGAAGATGATGATTTTTACTTTAACATTATGGCATTATATTATTCTACTCTTTTTTTTTTTTTTTCCAGCTGACCTGGAATTCACTGTGTACTCTCAGAGTGGCTTTGAACTCATGGTGATCCTCCTACCTCTGCCTCCTGAGTGCTGGGATTAAAGGCATGTGTCACCATGGCCAGCTCTACTTTCTTTTTTTTCCTTTTTAAAAAATTTATTTTGTTATTGACAACTGCCATAATTGTAGACAGTAACCCATGGTAATACCCTCCCTCCTCCCACTTTCCCCTTTGAAACTCCATTCTCCATCATATCCCCTCCCCCTCTCAATCAGTCTCTCTTTTATTTTGATGTCATGATCTTTTCCTCCTATTATGATGGTCCTGTGTAGGTAGTGTCAGACACTGTGAGGTCATGGATATCCAGACCATTTGGTGTCCAGAGGAGCACGTTGTAAGGAATCCTACCCTTCCTTTGGCTCTTACATTCTTTCTACCACCTTTTCCACAATGGACCCTGAGCCTTGGAAGGTGTGATAGAGATATTTCAGTGCTGAGCCACTCCTGTCACTTCTTCTCAGCACCATGATGCCTTCTGAGTCATCCTAAGGTTACTGCCATCTGAAAAGAGAAGTTTTCTAACCAAAAGTGAGAGGAGCATTAATATATGGGTATGAACATTAAGAGAAGTACTTACTGGGCAGTTTGGTGAGCATAATATATACGTTTAGCCAGATACCAGCAGACGTTACACTCTTAGAGAGGGCTCATGACTACCCCTGTTGTAGGTTTTCAATATCAGGGATGTATTCCCTCCCATGGAGCAGGCCTCCAGTCCAATTAGAGAGCAGTTGGTTTCCCCCATAACAGATGTGCCACTATTGCACCTATTGGCTCATTTGGCCTGGCTGGCCAAATATAAGGCTTGCAGTGTCCACTGTTGAGTACCTCCACTGGTGATTTCTCTCTCTCCCATTGAACTGCATGCAGCATAGCTTTTTCCAGCTTTCTGTTAGCTGGTCTACAGGAACGAGGTTTTCAGTTCAGCTCCAGCAGAATTTCTCAGTGGCCTTGCAGCCCAAGTATGTGGAGTCTTCAGCAATAGGGTCTTACCATCTATTCCTGGTGGGAAACCAAGAGCCTCTGCAATGGCCTATAATGTTTTGGGGTATCAGTGACCTCCCTGGCCAACAACTCACTGGAAGGTATCCCATCCCTGGCACTGAAAATTTTCTAGTAACAATCTATGGCTCTTGAGTGTTCCATTGTCCAAAAATGTAGGTTCCTATATGACTTATTTATATCCTCTTAGATTTTGGTTAGCCCTCCCTCCACCTTTCTTTTACTCAGTCTCTTCCCCTGACCTCACTTAGGACTTTTCACTCCCATTAATCTGTTCTTCTACTTACATATATACAGTACCATCCTTTTAATCTCCCCTCCCTCCCTTCTATTTCCTTTATATCCCATTTCAAGCTTACTGGCCTCTGCTACTGAGTTTTCTTCCTACTTACACAGAAGTCCAATCATTTAAAGCTAGGATCCACATACGAGAGAGAACATGTGACATTTGGCTTTCAGGGTCTGGGTTACCTCACTTAGTATAATCCTTTCCAGATCCATCCATTTTTCCTGCAAATTTTATAACTTCGTTTTTCTTTACCGCTGAGTAGAACTCTATTGTGTAAATGTGCCATGTCTTCATTATCCACTTATCAGTTGAGGGACATCTAGGCTGGTTCCATTTCCTAGTTATTGTGAGTGGTGTGGCAATAAACATGGTTGAGCAAGTATCTCTAAGGTAGTGATACGAGTCCTTAGGATATATGCCTAGGAGTGCTATAGCTGGGTCATATGGCAGATCTATTTTTAGCTGTCTCAGGAATCTCCACACTGATTTCCACAATCGTTGGACCAAATTGCATACCCACCAACAGTGTAGAAGGGTTCCCCTTTTTCCACATCCTCACCAGCATTTATGGTCATTTGTTTTCATGATGGTAGCCAATCTGACAGGAGTGAGATGGAATCTCAATGTAGTTTTAATGTGCATTTCCCTGATGACTAGGGATGTAGAACATTTTTTTAGATGTTTACTTGCCATTTGTATTTTTTCTTTTGAGAACTCTATTTAGTTCCATAGCCCATTTTTAATTGGGTTGTTTGATTTCTTATTATTTAATTTTTTGAGTTCTTTCTATATCCTAGATATTAATTCTCTATCAGATGTATAGCTGGCAAAGATTTTCTCCCATTCTGTAGGTTGCCTCTTAGCTCTATTCACAGTGTCCTTTGTCATATAAAAGCTTTGTAATTTCATGTGGTCCTACCAGTTGATCTGTGGTTTTATTTCCTGAGCATTTGGGGTTATATTCAGAAAATCTTTGCCAATACCAATATGTTGAAAGGTTTCCCTTACTTTTTCCTCTAGCGGTTTGAGAGTTTCAAGTCTGATATTAAGGTCTTTGATCCATTTGGACTTAATTCTCATGCGTGGAGAAAGATAAGGATCTATTTTCATCCTTTTACAGATATATATCTAGTTTTCCAAGCACCATTTGCTGAACAGGCTGTCTTTCCTCCAGTGAGTATTTTTGGCATTTTTGTTGAATATCTGGTGGCTATAGCTGCCTGCATTAACATCTGGGTCCTCTATTCTGTTCCATTGATCTACATGTTTTTTGTTTTTTTTTTTTTGTGCCAGTACCACACTGTTTTTGTTAATATGGCTTTGTAATATAGGTTAAAATCAGGTATGGTGATACTACCAGCCTTATTTTTGTTGCTCAGTATTGTTTTAGATATTTGAGGGGGTTTTGTGCTTCCAAATGAATTTTTGGGTTGTTTTTTCTATTTCTGTGAAGAATGCCATTGGAATTTTGATGGGGATTGCATTAAATGTATAGATTACTTTCAGTAAGATTGCCGTTTTCACAATATTTATTCTTCCGATCCAAGAACAAGGGATGTCTTTCCATTTCCTTGTGTCTTCTGCAATTTCTCACTTGAGTGTTTTAAAGTTTTCATTGTAGAGGTTCTTCATTTCCTTGGTTAGGGTTTATTCCAAGGTACTTTATTTATTTATTTTTTGATGCAATTGTGAATGGGAGTGATTCTCTGATTTCATCTTCTGTGTGTTTGTTTTTAGCATATAGGAAGGCTACAGATTTATGTATGTTTATTTTGTATTCTGCTACATGGATATAGGTGTTCATCAGCTCTAACAGTTTGCTGCTATAGTCTTTAGGGTCCTTTATGTATATAATAATGTCATCGGCAAAAAATAACTTGATCTCTTCCTTTCCAATTTTTATTCCTTTTATGTGTGTCTCTTGCCTTTTTCTATGGCTAAGATATCCAGTACTATATTAAATAAAAGTGTGGACAGTGGACAACCTTGTCTTGTTCCTGATTTTAGTGGAAAAGCTTCAAGGTTTTCTCCATTTAGTGTTATGTTGGCGGTAGGTTTGTCATAAATAGCCTTTATTATGTTGAGATATGTTCCTTCTATTCCCAGTCTCTGTAAGAGTTTTATCATGAAGGGATGTTGGATTTTGTCAAATGCTTTTTCTGCATCTAATGAGATGATCATGTGATTTTTGTTCTTCAGTCCGTTTATATAATTGTTAAATTTATAGATTTGCGTATGTTGAACCATTCCTGCATATCTGGGATAAAGCCTACTTGGTCGGGGTGAATGATCTTTCTGATATATTCTTGTATTCTATTTGCCAATATTTTGTTGAGAATTTTTGCATTTATATTCATGAGGGAGATTGGTCTGTAATTTTCTTTTTTGTTCTATCTTTGCCTGGTTTTGGTATCAGGGTGATGCTGGCTTTGTAGGAGTTTGGTAGGATTCCTTCCTTTTCTATGTTATGGAAAAGTTTAAGAAGCATTTGTGTTAGTTCTTCCATGAGGGTCTGGAAAAATTCACCAGTGCATCCATCTGGGCCTGGACTTGTTTAGTTGGGAGATTTTTAATATTTATTTTTATTTACTTATTCATTCGAGACACACACACACACACAGAGAGAGAGAGAGAGAGACAGACAGAGAGACAGAGAGAGAGAGTGAATATGGGCACACCAGGGCCTCTAGCCATTGCAAACAAACATCAGATGCATGTGCTACCTTGTGCATCTGCCTTATATGGGACCTGGAAATCGAATCTGGATCCTTGGGCTCCACAGGCAAGTGCCTTAACCACTAGCCATCTCTCCAGCCCCAGTTGGGAGATTTTGTTTATAAGTGTTTGGATCTCTATACTTGTTATAGGTCTATTTAAGTGGTTAATCTTATCTTGATTTAATTTAGGTAGGTTATATAAATCAAGGAAATCATCTATTTCTTTCAGATTTTCAAACTTAGTGGAGTATATGTTCTTATATTAACTCCCTATGATTGTTTGAATTTCTCTGGTATCTGTTATGATGTTGCCTGTTTTATCTCTTAATTTTATTAATTTATGTCTCTTCTCTCTTTCTTTTGGTCATATTTGCTAAGGGTTTATCAATCTTGTTTATCCTTTCAAAGAACCAACTCTTGCTGGGTGTGGTGGTGCACGCCTTTAATCCCAGCACTTCGGAGGCAGAGGTAGGAGGATCACTGTGAGTTCAAGGCCACCCTGAGACTACAGAGTGAATTCCAGGTCAGCCTAGGCTAGAGTGAGACCCTACCTCGGAAAACCAAAAAAAAAAAAAAAAAAAAAAAAAAAAAGAACCAACTCTTTGTTTCATTGATTCTTTGGATTTTTATTTGGTTTCCATTTCATTAATTTCTGCCCTAATCTTTATTATTTCTTCTCATCTGCTGATTTTCGGTTTGCCTTGTTCTTTTTCCAGGCTTTAAGGTGAAGCATTAAGCTTACTTGTGACCTTATAGTTTATTAATATAGGCACTTAAAGCTATAAATTTCCCTATTAGGACTGCCTTCATTGTGTCCCAAAGGTTTTGATATGTTGTATTCTTATTATCATTTGACTCTATGAATTTTTTGACTTCCTTTTTGATTTTTTTCTTTTGGGTTTTCAAGGTAGGGTCTCACTCTAGCCCAGGCTGACCTGGAATTCACTATGTAGTCTCAGGGTGGCCTCGAACTCACAGCAATCCTCCTATGTCTGCCTCTGAAGTGCTGGGATTAAAGGTGTGTGCCTCCATACCCTGCTCCTTCTTGATTTCATCATTGACCCACTCATCATTTAGTAGTGTATTGTTTAGTTTCCATGATTTTGTGCATGCTTTATAGCTTTTCTTGCAATTGATTTGTACTTTGATCCCATTGTGATCAGGTAGAGTGCAAGGAATTATTTCAATTTTTCTGTATTTGTTAAGATTTGCTTTGTATCTTAATATACTGTCTATTTTAGAGAATGTTCCATGTGCTGCTGAAAAGAATGTGTATTCTGCAGCATTTGGATGAAATGTGCTCTACATATCTGTTAGGCCTATTTGTTCTATGACCTCATTTAATCTAGATGCATCTCTGTTTATTTTTGCTGGGATGACCTGTCAGTTGATGAGAGTGGGGTGTTGAAGTCACCCACTACAACTGTGTTTTGTGTTATCTGTGACCTTAGTTCTAATAGCATTTGTTTGATGAAGTTGAGAACCCCTGTGTTAGGTGCATATATGTTTAGGATTGTAATGTCCTCCTGTTGGAGTGTGCCTTTAATCAATATAAAGTGACCTTTCTTATCTTTCCTAACTCATGTTGGACTGAAGTCTACCTTGTCAGATATTAAGATAGCAATCCCTGCTTGTTTCCTAGGTCCATTTGCTTGAAACACCATTTTCCAACCTTTCACCCTAAGATAATTTCCGTCCTTTGTAGAAAGGTGAGTTTCTTGGAATCAACAAATTGATGGATCCTGCTTTTTAACCCAGTCTACAGACCTGTGTCTTTTGGATGGGGCATTGAGGCTGTTGATATTAAGAGTTATTATCGTGCCAGGTGTGGTGGCACACACCTTTAATCTCGGCACTCAGGAGGCAGAGGTAGGAGGATCGCTGTGAGTTTGAGGCCACCCTGAGACTGTGCAGTGATTTCCAGGTCAGCCTGGGCTAAGGTGAGACCCTGCCTTAAGAAAAAAACAAACAAACAAAAACCAAACAACAAAAAAAGCTATTATTGAAAGGTGTGTATTTTTGTCATTTTTTGTGTTTTGTAATTCTTCCAGTTTTACCTTTGCTTTTTCTATTTTCTCAAGTCTTCCTCAATTTCTTTCTTGAGTGTTTTTATGTTTTATTGTATAGGTTTTTCACATTCTTAGTTAATGTTATTCCAAGGTATTTTATTATTTTTTTGTTGTTTCTATTGAAAATGGGACAATGTTGCTTATTTCTCTCTGTATCTTTGTCTTTTGCATTATAGAAAGGCTACTGATTTTTGTGCATTGATTTTGTATCCTGCTACTTTGCTATAGGAGATAATCACCTTTAAGAGTTTTGAGGTTGTTGTTACCTTAAGATCTGCCCAGTGACACTGGAGGCAGCCAGGTGGCTGCAGATGCAAACTGAATATATTGTTGGCCATCTATTCAAACTACCACAGCCGGCTAGAGTCTTAATGACAATATGTCTTGGAGAATTTCTCTTTTGGTCCAGTATGTTTGGAGTTCTGTTAGCTTCTTGTAACTTGATGGGACTTGCTTTTGAGAGAGTGGGAAAGTTTTCTTTGATAATTTTGTTGAATAGGTTCTCCATGCTATATAATTTTTGTTTATTTGACAGAGAAAGAGGTAGAGGTAGAGGTAGAGAGAGAGAGAGAGAGAGAGAGAGAGAGAATGGGTGCGCCAGGACCACCAGTCACTGCAAATGAACCCCAGATGCATGTGTCCCTTGTGCATCTGGCTAACGTGGGTCCTGGGGAATTGAACCTGGGTCCCTTGGCTTTGCAGGCAAACACCTGAACCACTAAGCCATCCCCCTAGCCCTCATGTTATTTCTTTTGTGCTGTGTTCTGCCCATCACAGTGTAGGAATCTTATTTAATTTAGGAGGTAGCTGTAGTTTACCCTTGAAGTGTCTTCTGTGATTATTCCCATTTATGTTTTCTTCAACTAGGTTTCTGATTGCAATGGAGCCTGCCTGCTCAGAGGGAAGGAGCCTGTCTGGCTCTGGTGGGGACCTGAAGACCCAATGAAGGGGCTTGTTGTTTGGTGGTTCGGGATATGGGACTGTATGGTTAGGTGGCCTGAGGGGACAGGGGGAAGAGGGACGGGACAAAGCAGACTGGTGTGGCTGGGCTGCAGAGGGGAGGACGGGAATGTGTGGTGGTTCCACGATGCTCAGAGGTGAGGGGATAGGACAGGTGGTCTATTGGGGCTGTGTAGCAGAGGGTGGATGGGACTGCAGGGTCTTGTGACAAGGCAGGGCAGGGATATGGGACTACTACAGGTCAGGTGACGTGCAGGGGGTGGGGAATTGGAAGTGGTCCCAGTGGGGTGGGGGGAAAGGGGAGGAAGGGGTGAAGAATAACCTGCTGGATAGGTCTGGTCTGCACAGGGTGGGGCAGCCACGTGTGGAAGTCCTCTGTGGTGGGAAAGCCTAGGGAGGGGGGAACACCTACTTAGCCTGCGGTTAGTGCAGGAGGAACCTGCAGCTGGGACTGCGGCTAGGACAGCTGCTTGAGGGGATTGGGGGACTGGTGGGCTACCTGAGAGCATGGGAATCAGCAGATTCCCTACTTTGCTCCTCTTCGCCCTCCCACTGGAGGTTTACTAGGATCTGCAAACCCTTAAAATCCCCAATGTACCCTAAAGATCCTGCCTTTCCTTCCCCATGAGGTGAGGCATGGTTAGGCAGACTGGTGGGTGAATTTTTTAAAAACTTTTTAAAAAAATTATTTATTAGAGAAAGAGAGAGAGAGAATGGGCATGCCAGGGCCTCCAGCCAACGAACTCCAGATGCATGCGCCCCCTTGTGGATGAATTTTAAGTCTACTTCACTCTGCTTTGGTAGGTGTTGAGTATCCTCAGGGTCTGTCTCCTACATCCTGGAAGTGATTATTAGGTTCAGCATGGAAGCAGTACTCTTGCTTGTCTCCCTAATTCTTCAATGGTTTCGGCTGTGGCTTGGCTGAAGTGTGAGGGGTAGTTTAACTCCTTGGGTCTTGCCATCTTTCTGCTGTGCACCCTCTGGACAGGGGATGCAGATCCCTGATTACTTTCTGTCATGATCATTGTACTTTTCCCATGTTTATTATTAAGTTGCATTGTTAGAAAATGTATTCTAGGGCTGGAGGGATGACTCAGCGGTTAAGGTGTTATCCTGCAAAGCCAAAGGACCCAGGTTCAATTCCTCAGGACCCACGTAAGCGGAGTTCGTTTGCAGTGGCTAGAGGCCCTGGTGTGCCCATTCTCTCTCTCTCTCTGTCTCTCTCTCTCTCCCTCTAATAAATGAATACAAATAAATAAAATTTAAAAAATATTTAAGCCAGGGGTGGTGAAGCACACCTTAAAAAAAGGAAAATGTATTCTATACATTGATCTTAATATTTTCTAGCAAGTTTGTCTCAAAATAGTATAAAATACCAGTATGCGGCTGAATGGATCATTATGATCTACATTTTATAGGATGCTGTTATTTGGGTAAAATTAGGGTGATCTAACTGTGGTTGAGAGCCACACTTTAAAGTCTTTCCAGCCTTGTGTTTTGACTATAACTTTGTTACAAGGTTAGGTTGATTTTAGATAGTATGCTTTAATACAATGCTGATTAATCCCCTCCCCCATCATACTAGTCTCCTGTCTGTATTACTTGCCATTATTTAATAAAACAGGAGAATAGGCCTGGAGAGATGGCTTAGTGGTTAAGGCATTTGCCTGCAAAGCCAAAGGATCCCGGTTTGACTGTCCAGTACCCACGTAGGCCAGATGCACAAGGGGACCCATGCATCTGGAGTTTGTTTGCAGTGGCTGGAGGCCCTGGCGTGCCCATTCTCTCTCTCTCTCTCTCTCTCTGCCTCTTTCTCTCTCTAATAAATAAATAAAATACATTTTAAAACAGGAGAATATAAACTTGCTGTTTCTTCCTCCACCAGAGGCCATGCAGTCCCTAATTCTGCAGCAGCTGGGAAGACTTAACTGTCATAGACTAGCCTCAGATTTAAGGCTTAGATTCTCCCAAAGTCATGTGTTGTTGCTGAATAAAAGCCATAACTAGCTACACACAGGGGTGTCCAACTATTTGACATTGCTACATTATGTTGTCGTCTACACATGTGGTAGGTCTCATTCATAGCTATCCTCGGCTGCGTGCAGCCCATAAGATGCAGGTTGGATACACCTGATTATTTTACTACAGCTTTCTAAAACTCTTCCAAAGTCAGTAACAGACCCACACAGTGAACCTGCCTGCACAGACTTGATCGTGGAAACTCTGCTTCATTATCATTATTGTGGTTCATGTTCTTCTCTGAAGTTATGTTAGGTCTGTTTTTATAGCAGTTGTTATAAAAACACCTTCCTTCCTTTCTTCCCTCTCTTATTCTTCCTCTGCTGAATTCCTCTTCTTTCCAACTAATCTAGTTTGATGGTATGAGTTTTTCTTCTATTATGCAGGTCTTGTGCAGGTAGCATCAGGCACTGTGAGGTCATGAATTCCATGGCTACTTTGTGTCTGGAAGGCAGTATTGCAAAGAATTTCTCCCCTTCCTTTGGCTCCTACATTCTTTCCACCACATCCTCCACAATAGTCACTGAGCCTTTGAGGGTATGATAGAGGTGGCTGGCTCACTTAGTGCTAAACACTCCACTGTTACTTAGCACTTTGTTGAGTATTGAGTCTCCCCAGTGGTCACTGTTATCTGAAAAGAATAGCTTGTCTAACCAAAAGTGAGCGTAGCATTAATACATATGCACAAGCATAAGCATTTAGAGGGCATTTGGTAGACATATTAGCCAGACAACAGTAGTTTCCCTCTAGGGCTTATGATCTCCTAGTCGTATGCTTTAATTTTTTTTTTTTTTAATTTTTAGAGACAGCAAGAGGAGAGAGAGAGAGAGAATGAGAATGAATTGGTGCACCAGGGCCTCAGCCACTGAAATTGAACTCCAACTCCAGATACTTGTACCATCTAGTGGGCATGTACAACCTTATGCTTGCCTCAACTTTGTGTGTCTGGCTTATGTGGGATTTGGAGGGAGACTGAACATGGGTCCTTAGGATTCGTAGGCAAGCACCTTAGCCGCTAAGCCATCTTTCCAGCCCCCATATGCTTTTTGATAGGTTTTCAGTTCCAGGCTTGAATTCCCTTTCATGTTGTGGAGCATCCTCCTTTTTCTAAGGAGCCTTTCAACTGTTTTGATCTTTCTTGTTTTTTTTTTTTTTGTTTGTTTGTTTGTTTGTCTTTCTCCATCCTCTATGATGAAATGTTGATAGGATTGGAACTGTGCATTTCTTGTGGGGTAACAACAGCCACTGTGAGGTCATGAACGCATTAGTCAATTCATGTCTGGATGATAGTGCCCCAAAGTACTTTTTTTCTCCCCAAAGTACTTTTCCCCACCCTATGGCTCTTACATTCTTTCTGTTCCCTCTTCCACAGTGTTCCCTGAACCTTGGAGAGTGTGTCAGATTTTTCATTTAGCTCTCGACAGCCTCTAGTTTCATCTTTATTGAGTTCTGAATCCTCTCAATATCTACTACTATAACCATAGAGAAGCTTGTCTGACTAGCAGTGAGGGAAGCATTAATATTCTTTTTTTGTTTTTTTGAGGTAGGGTCTGGCTCAAGCCCAGGCTGACCTGGAATTCACTATGTAGTCTCAGGCTGGCCTTGAACTCACAGTAATCCTCCAACCTCTGCCTCACAAGTGCTGGGATTAAAGGTGTGCACCACCATGTGTGACAAGAAGCACTAATATTCTTTATGCCATCTCTTTGTAGTGTTCCCTGAGCCCTGGTAGATGTAGTAGAGATGAATTGTTCAGGTCTAAGAAAGTCTTTTTTTTTTTTTTTTTCCTTATCACCTTCATGAGTCTTGGGTCTCCCCAATTTTCACTGCCATGTATAAAAAGAATCTTCTGTAACCAAAAGTGAGAACAGCAGTAATCAATGGGCATAAATACATACACATACGTTTAGAAGGCAATCTGAAGAACTCAGTATATCTACTAAGCCAAAGAACAATGGTAGCTTCCCACTTAAGGCTTATTTATGTCCTTCTAAGCTATAGGTTTTTGATTCAGTTTTCAGTACCAGGCATGAAACCTCTCCCACTAAGTCAGCCTCAAATCCAATCAGAAAGCAGTGGATTACCCCCATAACTTAGGTGCCACTATTGTACCAGTGTGCACATCTTGCCTGACTACTTGATTGTATAGTTTGCAGGATCCACTGCTTGTTAGACTGTTGATGTCTTTTCTCCCCCAGCAGCCTACCTTGTACTTTCTAGCATTGTCAGCTAGCCATCAGGGTGAGGGCTTCCAGCTTGATTTTTGAGTGTCTTATGCCTAAAGCATGTGGTGTCTTTAACAATAGGATTCTTACTATTAGTTCAGGTGGGCAGCCAAGAGCATTGACAATAGACTATTGTTTTGAAGGTCTCATGGACCTCCATGACCAACAACTCACTGGAGAGGCCCATCTCGGCACTGGTTTACCTGCATCCTAAGACCTCAGGGTAAAGCTTTCTCCACCTCAGCAGGGTACTTCTGCTCAAGCTCCCTTTCTTCCCTCATTGACTTTTTTTTCTTTTTGGTTTTTTGATGTAGGGTCGCACTCTTGCTCAGGCTGACCTGGAATTCACTATGTAGTCTCAAGGTGGCCTTGAACTCATGGTGATCCTCCTACCTCTGCCTCCTGTGTGCTGGGATTAAAGGTGTGCACCACCATGCCCAGCTCCTCATTGACTTTTGAGAAAGGGTCTTGTTAGGTGGTCTCTACATCATGATACTCCTGCTATAGCCTTCCTGAGCAGTAGAATTAGACGTGCACCACTGTGCTAAGCCCCTTTCTTTTAGACTGAGTAGATATGGTTGAAATAGCTTTAGTTGAATGCAGGAGTTGTACCTCAACCTAATCTTTGTACAGTCTTTCAACTTAGCACTTGGCCCAGACAGGACACATGCTTGTTGAATGAGTGAGTTATCATATGTATTGGGAGGTATGTAGCACATGGACATCATTATTATATACCTATCCCATAAAGTGTCCTACCTTCTGATTTGTCTGACTGCCTCTTCAGCATGTTTTTGATTTACCCTCTGTATGTCTTGAAATCGGCATTAGATCTAGTCTAGATTAAGATAAAAATTGAATATTTTTGCCAAGAAAGCATCAAAAGTGATAAGCACTTTATGTTGTGCACATGAAAAGGCACATAGAGGGCTGGAGAGATGGCTTAGCGGTTAAGGTGCTTGTCTGCGAAGCCTAAGGACCCATGTTCTACTCTCTGGATCCCTTGTAAGCCAGATGCACAAAGGTGAGGCAAGTGAAAGGTTGCACATGCCCACTAGGTGGCGCAGTGTCTGGAGTTCAGTTGCAGTGCCTGAGGCCCTGATGGCCAGTTGTCTGTCTCTCCTCTCTCTCTCTCGCTCTCTTCTCTTTTGGGAATGGTATTAGAACACAAACTCCAGTTACTTAGAATGACTGCCAGTATGAGAGTGACAGTATTTATAGATCTTCTCAATGGTCTGTTTAGTTCTTTATTTTTATTTTTTTTCAACATAGGGTCTCACTCTAGCTCAGACTGACCTGGAATTCATTATGTAGTCTCAGGGCGGCCTCAAACTCACAGTGATCCTCCTACCTCTGTCACCTGAGTGCTGGGATTAAAGGCGTGTGCCACAACACCCAGCTAGTTCTTTATTTTTATATTGAAAGCTTAGATAATGAAAATTGAGATAGGATATCTGCATCTTGAAAACTAAGGAGATACATTGAATACCTGAAACCTAAGACAATAGATTTCAAGTGTTCTCACCAGAAAAAAAGATAAGTATGAGAGGTAATAAGTATGAGAGGTAATTCTTACACAGATTAGTTCAATTTAGCCATTTCACAATCTATACACATTTCAGATGATCAGGTTGTATATTATAAATAGATGGATTTTGTATTTCTTTATTAAAATTAAGTAAAAATAAATAAACTTTTCAATTATAAAATGATTGAGTTTTAAAAAATATTTTATTGATTCTTTTATTTGAGAGAGAGAGAAAGAAACAGAGTGAGTGAGAGAGAGAGAAAATGGGCACACCAGGACCTCCAGCCACTACAAATGAACTCCAGATGCATGTGCTATCTTGTGCTTCTGGCTTATGTGGGTACTTGGGAATTGAACCTGGGTCCTTAGGCTTCACAGGCAAGCGCCTGAGCTGCTAAACTATCTCTCCAGCCCACATTATTGTTTTTAAGTAGCTACTTGATTTTATACTTGTTTTTCTTTTATAGCAAACATTGCATTATCTTACCATATAAACAAAATAATTTCCAATAATAGAAATGACAAGTAATGATAAAACTAAATGAACTTTATTTTTATTTAATTAATTGCAGAGAGAGAGTGTGTGTGTAGGGGCACATCAGGGTCTCTTGCCACTGCAAACCAATTCCAGATGCATGCACCACTTTGTGTATCTGGCTTTACATGGGTATTGGGAAATTGAACCTTGGCTGGCAGGCTTTTCAAGCAAGTGCTATGCTATCTCCCCAGCCCTGCCCCCCCCCCCCACCAGCCAGTGAATTTTAAATTTATTATAGAATAGGTTGATTTTAATTGAAGAATTAATTTATGCTGATCTTTGAAATATGTCATGTCTATTTTGCCTTTATCATAGGTTGATCATTTTGGATTTCATAATGTAAAAACTTTCAAACAGCGGTACCTAATAGCTGATAAACACTGGAAGAAAGATGGCGGCTCAATACTTTTCTACACTGGTAATGAAGGGGACATTACCTGGTTTTGCAATAATACGGTACGTGCATGTTAATAAGATGCTTCTGCTGAAGCAGTTTGCCCATTATAGTGATAAACTGGAAAAAATATTTTGCAGTACAGATGTCCAAGCACTACTGTTCTTAATTACAATGTCCCTTTAAAAGATAAATTCACTAATAATAGAAGAAACAGCATGGAAGAAGAAAGTGCATGTAAAGTATCAGTAAAGAAGGGCTAATGCAGTGTGATAAGAAGAGTTAGAATGCTATGAATAGCAAAAATCTATAAAAGGATAAATATAGATACCCAAGAGACCTCCATATTATATTATATATATATATATATATAATATATATGTAATATATATATATTACAAATGAAAACAATGAGAAGCCAAGGGCTGGAGAGATGGCTTAGTGGTTAAGGCACTTGCCTACAAAGCCTAAGGACTCAGGTTCAGTTCCTCAGGACCCACATAAGCAAGATGCACATGGTGGCACATGCATCTGGAGTTCATTTGCAGTGGCTGGAGGCCCTGCTGTGCCCATTCTCTCTCTCTCTCTCTCTCTCTCTCTCTCTCCTTTAAAATAAAATAAAATTAAAAAAAAAAAGAATGAGAAGCCCAAGTGCTGTGGTATAGGCCTGTAATTCCAGCATTTGGCAAGTGGAAGACATGAGATCCTGTCTGAAAAAATAGAGAGAGAATGGTTTCTCTTTTTTATGAAAATTTAATTTTAAGGGAAATAGGCATGGTGATATTATTATATATAATTTGTTTTGATTATGGTCTTTCTGATCTGGTTTTAGTGATGATTTTTCACATCCTGATTTTACTTGTGAATTTATAAACTCTTTTTAGGGGTTCATGTGGGATGTGGCTGAGGAGATGAAAGCTATGCTGGTGTTTGCTGAGCATCGATACTATGGAGAGTCTCTACCCTTTGGTGAGGACTCACTGAAGGTAAGTACTCACTTTTCTTTAAAGGTTAAAAGTTTTGGGAGTCCATTTTGTTTAAGTTCAGAATGTTTTCTACTTATATTACTATGTGATAACTTTAACTTCAACTGTCTGAAAACTCAACAACTTTCCTTCATATATATAATTTGGACAAATTGAGGCTTTTTCTTTCTTTTTGTTGCTGGGAACCAAACCTAAGGCCTCATGCATGAGTAATAAACACTTTACAATTGAGCTACATCCGCAGCTCTACATTAAGGCTTTTAAAGCCTCAGTTTTTAAAATATTTTTTTGAGGTAGGTTCTCACTCTAGTCCAAGCTGACATGGAACTCACTGTGTAGTCAGTCCCAGGCTGGCTCAAACTCACAGCAATCCTCTTACCTCTGCCTCCCAAGTGCTGGGATTAAAGGTGTGTGCCATTATGGCTGGCTAAGCCTCAGGTTTTTTATTTTTCTTTTTTTTGGTTTTTTGAGGTAGGGTCTCACTCTAGCCCAGGCTGACCTGGAATTCACTATGCAGTCTCAGGGTGGCCTCGAACTCTTGGCGATCCACCTATCTCTGCCTCCCGAGTGCTGTGATTAAGGTGTGCGCCACCACGCCCAGCTAAGCCTCAGTTTTTTTTTTTTAAAGGAATTCCTCTTTTTTTTTAAGTTACAGAGGGTTTTTTAAAAATTATTTATTTATTTATTTATTTATTTATTTATTTATTTGAGAGCGACAGACATAGAAAGGTGGGGGGCGGGAGAGAGAGAGAGAGAGAGAATGGGTGCGCCAGGGCTTCCAGCCACTGCAAACGAACTCCAGACGCATGCGCCCCCTTGTGCATCTGGCCAATGTGGGTCCTGGGGAATCGAGCCTCGAACCGAGGTCCTTAGGCTTCACAGGCAAGCACTTAACCGCTAAGCCATCTCTCCAGTCCTAAGCCTCTGTTTTGTTTTTTTTTTAATTAGTTAGTTTTGTATTCAGCAAATACAGTCAGTTTGGTACCATTATTAGGCTCATCCGTGACCTACCCCCTCCCCTTGGCCCCTCCTTGTTGAGGTATACGGGTCATGCATTGTGGAGTTAGCCCACAGTTATGGGTAAGCTAAATGTCTCTGCATATCATGACCCAACATGTGGCTCTGACATTCTTTCCGCCCCCTGTTCTGCAAAATTTCCCTGAGCCATGTTGGGTTCATTTTTGGTCTGCTTCAGTGATGAGGTGTTGGGGGCCTCTGAGGCTCTGGCTCTCTGATTTGGTAGGAGTTGATTTTTCTCTGTGCTGATCTCCTTCCCCCTTGTGCTGGTATCCGGTTCATCAGGCTAAGCCTCAGTTTTTAAAAGCATTATTTGTTGGTTTTCTTGATACTGTGACAAAATACCTGGCAAAAGCCTCTTTGGTGGGGAGTGGCTTATTTTGGCTTGTGGTAGTTCCAGGGAATGGACTTCATCATGGCAGGAAGACACAGTGGCAGAAGCAGGAGCTGGCTACTTATATTTATCATAGTCAGGAAGTAGAGAGAGCACTGCTATGCTCAGCTCACTTTGTTGTTTGATTTCAGTCATGGAACCCAGTGTACAGAATGGTGCTGTCCACGGTTAGAGCGGGTCTTCCTGCTTCAATTAACCTAGTCTAGAAACCCTCCCAGACATGTCCCGAGATTTGTCTCCTAGGTGATTTTAGAGCTAACCAAGTTGACAATCCAGATTAACTATCACAGTAGTCATCAGTTGGTTTTTGATGTGGTGTAGTGTGTGTTCAGATGTGTGCTTCCTGTGCATATGCATGTGGAGGCCAAAGGAGAATACTGGTGTTCACTGTTGCTCTTCTGTCTTGAGATGGAGTCTCTCATTGAACATGGAGCCACTGTTTTTCAGTCAGATTGGCTCACCAGCAAGCCCAGCAAAACTTGTGTCTTTACCTACCTCAGCCATAGGTACAGGTATACATGGATGTACTTTCTAGGGCTTCTGGCTATTGCAAATGACCTCCAGATGCATGTGCCAACTTGTGCATCTGGCTTACATGGGTCCTGGGGAATCCAACCTGGGTCCCGAGGCTTTGCAGGCAAGTGCCTTAACTGTTGAGCCATCTCTCCGGCCTCATACTTGTCTTTTTTTTTTTTTTTTTCAAGGTAGGGCCTTTCTCTAGCCCAGGCTAATCTGGATTTCACTCTGCCATCTCAGTTTGGCCTTAAAGTCATGGCGATCTTCCTACATCTGCTTCCCAAGTGCTAGGGTTAAAGGTGTGAGCCACCATGCCCAGCTTCCATACTTGACTTTTTACATGGTTGCTGTGGGTTGAACTGAGGTCTTCATGCTTGCACAGTAAGCACTTTTATCTGCTGAGCCATCTCCTCAGTCTCCTTGTGTTGCTTTAAGAAACAAAGTAATTACATTTGACTGGGAAATATTTAATATTCTTCTACAAACTTAATATTACTTTTCATGGATTGCTTTATGTGGTGATTTAGCTCAACTGCCTGGAAATTCTGTTTGAAGGAAAGAAAACATGTGACTCCGGTTCTTTTGTGGGTCTGTATTGTGACTAAACTGCTATTATGTACACATTTATACCTATGCTCCTGAATTTCTTTCTTTAGGATTCCAAACACTTGAATTATCTGACATCAGAACAAGCGCTGGCTGATTATGCAGAGTTAATCAGACACTTGAAAAGAACAATTTCAGGTGCTGAAAATCAACCTGTCATTGCCATAGGGGGCTCTTATGGTGGCATGCTTGCAGCCTGGTTCAGGATGAAATATCCTCATATAGTAGTTGGGTAAGTGCATATATGCTGAACATGAGAACTTAATGACCATAATAAAAATTTAGAGACTGATCTTGGGTAATGCATGCTCCATTCTGCTGTACAGACATTTCTGATGTCTGTCTATTAATAGTTTTATTATTTTTCTCATTTTTGTTCAGACTCAGTTTTCATTTTAAAGTTTGGATTAGATAAGCAACATAGCTCTTTTTCCCTCTCATTTCTCTCATTATTTAGAGCTCTTGCATCTTCTGCTCCTATCTGGCACTTTAAGGATTTGGTCCCCTGTGGTGCGTTTATGAAGATTGTAACAAGAGATTTTACAAAAAATGGTCCAAATTGTTCAGAGAGCATCCACATGTCCTGGGGTGCCATTAACCGACTGTCAAAAACAAGTAAGCTTAAATTAAGAGATGAATCTGTGTTTTAATATTTTTTTTGGTTTTTCTTTAATCTCCCTCTTGTTAAAGTCAAGTCAATACTGCCACTTAAGCACACTTAAAAAAAAGTCACGTTATACATATGGAGAACCATGCCAATAAAAATGTCAGATTTCATAAATTTTCACTAAGTACTTGGCGCACTTAGTATCCAGATCCACAAAGGACACAATCAGCATCTCACAGATGCCATGATAACATTCTCAGTCACCACTTCTGCACTCAGCTGATCACTTTTTGAATCATAGGCCAATTTTACTTATTCTTAAATCTTTCAGTAATTGAAATTACATAGCATGTGATCATCTTTTGTCTTCTATCTTTTCAGTGATACTTTTATTAGATGCATTCGTTTTAGTTGTAGTTTATGCTATCTCTTGTAGTTTTTTTTCAAAAACTTATTTGCAAGCAGAGAGAGACGGGTGAGGAAGATATATATATATATATATATATATATATATATATATATATATATATATATAGAGAGAGAGAGAGAGAGAGAGAGAGAGAGAGAAGAGGGGAAAAAATATGAGAATGGGCATGCCATAGCCTCTAGCCACTACAGATAGACTCTGGCTGCACATGTCACTGTGCATCTGGCCTTATATGGGTACTGGGGAATTGAACCCATGTTGTTAGGCTTTGCAGGCAAAAGCCTTAATTGCTGAGTCATCTCTTCATCCTCTCTTTTATGTTTTTATTAATTTATCCAGATAGTATCTTAAAATGGGGAATAATTCAGAACACTAATTTTGGTAAACTCCAGAACAGGATGCAACTGTATATCAGGGATTTATGTAGTTACTCTAGAATATTTTGTTGAATACTGGAAAACTTCTTAGAGAAGTGGTATAGAAACTGTATTCTATATTAACAAGTAATGAAAAAAATGACCTGCTGACTTAGATTAGCAATTTAATTCCATTCCCAGGCAGTGGTCTACAATGGCTTACTAAAGCCTTTCACCTGTGTAGCCCCTTAACTTCTGAAGACATCCCATATCTAAAAGACTGGCTTTCTGAAACCTGGGTGAATCTGGCTATGATGGACTACCCCTATGCATCTGACTTTTTACAACCTTTGCCTGCTTGGCCTATCAAGGTAACAGGACAGGGACTTCCTATCCTTGTTTATTTTTTAAGACAGAGACAGAGAGATGGGGGGTGGGGGGGAGACTGTGTGTGTATACAAGTGCCATGGCATGTATGTAGAAATCAAAGGACAATATTGACATGTTGGTCTTCTCATTCTACCTTAAGTGAGAGTCTGTCTTGTTTGTCACTGGGAAGGCCAAGCTAGCTGATCTTCAAGGTTTAGGATTCTCCTGAATCTGCCTCCCAGTGATGTAGGCACATTAGGATTATAAATATGTGTACCACTTTGTGTCTGGCTTTCCGTGGGTGCTGGGAACCCAAAGTTTAGTCAGCCAGCTTGAGGAGCAAGTGCCTTTAACCACTGAGCCATCTCCCTAGTCTACTCATCATTTTTTCCCCCTAGGGTTTCACTCTGGTGTAGGCTAACCTAGAACTCACTTTGTAGCTCCAGGATGGCATCAAACTCACAGTGATCCTCCTACCTCAGCCTCCCAAGTGCTGGGGATTAAAGGTGTGTACCACCACACCCAGCCCTGCTTATCATTTTTAATAAAATACTTCCTCTTCAAGTATATATTCTGTGGCTTTTAGCATCCAAAGAAATCCTAATGACACAGGGGCTTCATGAAGCTAGCAGATCTGGGCTGGAATTTTGGCTACAGACAATTTCTGATTATGTGACTTTGGGCATGTTAACTAACTTTTGTCATCCTCATTTTTCTCACTTGAAAACGAGATAAATTTCATCAATTATATTGTAGCGTTATATGAATGAGAATTAAGAAAAATAGTTGCTGTTTTTTAAATTTTTTTTTTTAAATTTTCAAGAGAGCAAGAGAGAGAGAGAGAGAGAAACCAAGAGGAGAGATAGAGAATTGGCATACTAGGGTCTCAGCCACTGCAATTGAGCTCCAGATGCTTGCGCCACCTAGTAGGCATGTGCAACCTTGTGCCTGCCTCACCTTTGTGTGTCTGGCTAACGTGGGATGTGGAGAATAGAACATGGATCCTTAGGCTTTGAAGGCAAGTTCCTTAACTGCTAAGCCATCTCTCCAGCCCTTAAAAATTTTTTTTTAATTATTTATTTGAGAGAGAGAGAAAGCGAAAGAGGCAGATAGAAAGAATGGGCATGCCAGGGCCTCCAGCTACTGCAAACAAACTCCAGACACATGTGCTACCTTGAACATCTGGCTCATGGGGAATTGAACTTGGATCCTTTGCAAGCAAGTACCTTAACCACTAAGCCATTTCTTCAGCCAAGTAGTTGCTGATGGTTAGATAATTACTATGTGCCAAATCCTGGGCTACACTTTGCATATGGAAAATATTCAATATTTGTGATATAGATATTTATATGTGCATAAAATGCCCAGATCTATGTAACAAATTCTAGAGGCTTAATAGCAGCTTGTATCATCTGCAGTTCAGTGTAGCATTTTAATTTCTGTAGATATGAAGGGTAATCTGCATGCGAAACAGAAGAATGCATGAGCACCTGCTTGGATCTGTAACAGTAAGGACTTGACAAGGAGTTACTGCATACCACCTGTATGATCTTTTCAGACAAGGTGGCTTCTTTCCTGAGCGACCCCCTCTCTTTGTTGGTATAATAGCACACACAAAAAAAATACAAAAATTTTTAAAAATCCATTATAATGAGAAAAAAGATACAGAGTTCTGCTGAAGATTGAGTAAAATTTTGAATATGAAGACACTTTGAGAACTATTAGGATACATTACAATAGCTTCAATTTTTTTAACTAATGTAATAACATGCCACTCTCATTTTTAGATCTTTTACAATGTTAAGGTTACAATGTTAAATTGTGAATATAATTGAAGGTACAGCTAAAATGGGTACTGGATATGAAAGTTATAATAGGTTAATATGTGAGCCAGGTTTCAAAACTACTTTTTTCAGTACTAGTGGTTGTACTCAAGGCCTTAGACATGCTAGGCAAGTTGTCTACTACTGTGCTATATCCTGGACCTCATTTTGCTTTTTTTAAAAAAATTATTATTATTTATTTATTAGAGAGAATCAGTGCACCAGGACCTCTAGCCACTGCAAACAAACTCCAGACGTGTGTGCCACCATGTGCATCTGGCTTATGTGGGTTCTAAGGAATTGAATCTGGGTCCTTAGGCTCATAGGCAAGTGCCTTCACCACTAACCCATCTTTTCATCTCTGAGATAGAAATTTTTAAGCAATACAGCTTAAATACAATCAAATATATTTCTTTGTGTAATTAATCTGTAGTTTTATATTGATACCTGATTCTTCTCCTGTTCCTTTCTCCAAAATGGCAGGTAGTATGCCAGTATCTGAAAAATCCTCATGTATCTGACTCACTGCTACTGCAGAACGTTTTTCAAGCTCTGAATGTATATTATAATTATTCAGGCCA
The DNA here is from genome assembly GCA_036346955.1 of Dipus sagitta. Lineage (NCBI taxonomy): Eukaryota > Metazoa > Chordata > Mammalia > Rodentia > Dipodidae > Dipus > Dipus sagitta. Next base: position 168,122,711 of record CM070772.1, on the reverse strand, counting down.
AGCAAAATGCCTGAACTTTTCACAAGCAGCAACTAGCAGTCTAGGCTCCCTGGGTTGGAGCTACCAGGTAAGCATGTGTGGTTGCCCTGAACTGAAGTTGCTCTTCACTATACTTCTGCACTGTGACAGATTACCAGGCAAGATTTTGTACCTAACCTGCATTCAGGTCTGGCCTCTGTTATGGTACACTGTGACAGAGACATGGAATAACTGACTTACTTACTGACTCCCTCCTTTCTTCACATATTTAATCATTATCAAAAATATAGTTAGTACTTATTACGGATCAGGCTCACTTTATTTTTTTTATTTTTATTTTTTTTCTTTTTCGAGGTAGGGTCTCACTCTAGCCCAGGCTGACCTGGAATTCACTATGTCGTCTCAGGCTGGCCTCGAACTCTCTGCGATCCACCTACCTCTGCCTCCTGAGTGCTGGGATTCAAGGTGTGCACCACCACACCCGGCTTGATCAGGTTCTCTTATGCTCCAAAGACATAAAAATAAATAACCAAATTATTTATCAAATAACTATCAAATATAGCCTGCTGAGAAAGCTAGGTAAACTGGATTAACATTATAACAGATCTGGATATGCATTTTATGGACACATAAATCATCTTTCTTTTGTTTGTTTTTTTAAGGTAGGGTTTCACACTAGCCCAAGCTGACCTGGAATTCACTCTGTAGTCCCAGGCTGGCCTCAAACTCACAGTGATCCTCCTACCTTTGAGTGCTGGGATTAAAGGCATGCACCACTATGCTTGGCTAATTTATCTTTGTGCCTCATTTTCTCTTTGAATCCTTTCTGGTTTGCTCTTTAGGTCTGCACAGAAATGGTCATGCCCTTCTGTACTAATGGAATTGATGACATGTTCGAACCGTACTTGTGGAACTTGAAGAAATTTTCTGATGACTGCTATAGCCAGTGGGGAGTGAGACCAAGGCCCTCATGGATTACTACCATGTATGGTGGCAAAAACATCAGTTCACACACGAACATCATTTTCAGGTGAACTTTGCTGGTCCTAAAAGGAGCATTTGTTGATGGCTGCATAATTAGGAAAGTGCTGGCTAGTAAAAGCACATAGAATATAATTATGACGCTCAGCCAGGTATTTCTCTGTAAGACAGAGATACTGTGAAGACTCAGTTTGATGCTGGATTGTCCATGTATTTAAGGGGCTAAACAATAGCAACAGGATTAAAATACTTAAAAAAAAATTATCTCCAGCACAAAATTAAGCATCATCTTAAAAAAAAATTTATAAGCAGAGAGAGAGAGAGAGAGAGAATGGGCATGTTAGGATCTCTAGCCACTGCAAATGAACTCCAGGTGCATGAGCCACTTTGTGCATCCAGCTTTTCACAGGTACTGGGGAATGAACCGGAGTCATTAGGCTTTGCAGGCAAGCACCATACTACTGAGCCATCTCTCCAGCCCGGTATCTTTTGTTCTTGTTTTGTTAGTTATCATTTTTATTAAGGATAACAAAATTTTCCATGTTTATTCAATAGATACTTTTGAAGTGCCCACAGTTATTTTTTAAATGCTACATGAAGCATTTCAAATAATTATCTGAATTCTCACCAGTCTTTGCAGTAGTTGTCATAGTCCTAATGTTTTTTTTGTTTGTTTGTTTGTTTTTTTTTTTTGTTTGTTTGTTTGTTTTTTTTGGTTTTTCAAGGTAGGGTCTCACTCTGGTCCAGGCTGACCTGGAATTCACTATGTAGTCTCAGGGTGGCCTTGAACTCATGGTGATCCTCCTACCTCTGCCTCCCTAGTGCTGGGATTAAAGGCGTGCGCCACCACGCCCGGCTGTTTTTTGTTTTTTGAGGTAGGGTTTCACTGCAGCTCAGGCTGACCTGGAATTCACTATGTAGTCTCAGGATGGCCTCGAACTCACAGCGATCCTCCTACCTCTGCCTCCCGAGTGCTGGGATTAAAGGCGTGTACCACCATGCCTGGCTGTTTTGTTTTGTTTTGTTTTTTGAGAATAGTCCCAATTAAAAAAAATATTTTATTTATCTTTGAGAGACAGAGAGAGAGAGAGAGAGAAGGGGGGGGGGGAGAATATGGGTGTGCCAGGCCTTTTTTTTTTTTTTCTTTATTAGTTAGTTTTGTATTCAGCAAATACAGTCAGTTTGGTACCATTATTAGGCTCATCCATGACCTACCCCCTCCCTTTGGCCCCTCCTTGTTGAGGTATACGGGTCATGCATTGTGGAGTTAGCCCACAGTTATGGGTAAGATAAATGTCTCTGCATATCATGACCCAACATGTGGAAAAGAATTGGTAGTGTAGAATTATTTTAGTCAGGGTTTCAAAAAACAGGTGGTGGACAATACATGACCCATATCCCCCAACGAGGAGGGTCCCTGCAGAGGGGGGGACAGGGAGGAGGCTAATGATGGTACCAACTTGACTGTATACATTGAGTACGAAACTAATAAAAAAATAAAAACAAAAACAAAAACGGGCCGGGTGTGATGGCACACGCCTTTAATTCCAGCACTCGGGAGGCAGAGGTAGGAGGATCGCCTGAGTTCGAGGCCACCCTGAGACTCCATAGTGAATTCCAGGTCAGCCTGGGCTAGAGTGAGAACCTACCTAGGAAAACCAAAAAACAACAACAACAACAAAATGGGTGGTAGTAAGCCTGTAATCCTTCTGCCTGTTTCCCAAGTGCTGGAATAACAGATATGCACCACCAGGCCTATTGAGAATGGACTCTTAGGGCTAAAAAAGAAAAAGACATAACTCTATTGAAAATGGATGAGTATCTGGGCATGGTGGCACACATCTTTAATCCTAGCACTTCGGCAGCAGAGGCAGGAGGATCTCTGTGAGTTTGAGGCCACCCTGAGACTACATAGTTAATTCCAGGTCAGCTTGGGGTACCCTACCTCAACCACAAAAAAAAAAAAAAAAAAGAAAGAGAAAGAGAAAGAGAGGAGAGGAAGAAGGAAGGGGGTGAGGAGCCAGATGTGTGGATGACTCTTGCCTGTATAAGGCAGGAGGATTGCCATGAGTTCATGACCATCCTGGTGTACATAGTGAGTTCCAGGTCAGCCTGGGCTAGAGTGGAGCCTTTTCTCAAAAATAAAAATAAATGAGAAGCTGGATAGAGATTTTTCCAAGTACATGAAGAAAACATTTGTCATCAGTTTTTTCAAAACCACAGTGACCATTGGGGTGTAGCTTAGTAGTAAAGCAAGTGGTTAGTGCGCTGGAGAGCCTGGGCTCAATCCAGGGCATTGGTGAACCGAAAGCTCCCCACCCACGCAGTCCTTCTGTGTGCTTGTAGAGATATCAGATCATGGAAGTTCAGTGGTACCTTGTTTCCTAGAAATTCCATTCCTAGGTATTCTCAGGAGAAATGAAAATATACATGCACACTTGCATGTGATAATGTTCAAATAAGCAAGGTTCATAATATTGAAAAAGTGGAAACTACACAAAAGTACATGAAGTGATTAATGGATAAGGAAACTATTATGTAGTATATACATAGTATGCAATACTATTTGGCAATAAAAAGGAATGCTAGGAGCTGGGGCATTTGCTTGCAACCTGTCAGCTCTGATTCAGTTCCCTAGTACTCATGTAAAGCCAAATGCACAAAGTGACACTTGCATTTGGAGTATGCTTGCAGTGGCAGGAGGCCCTGGTGTGCCCATTCATATTCTCTATCTCTCTCCACAAATAAAAACATTTTTAAAACAGGAGTGTTATATGTATATATATATATATGTATATGTATGTATGTATGTATGTATGTATATTTTGAGGTAGGGTCTTGCTGTAGCCCAGGCTGACCTGAAATTGACTTGTAGTCTCAGGCTGGCCTCAGACTTACAGCGATCCTCCTACCTCTGCCTCCTGAGTGCTGGGATTAAAGGCATATGCCACCATGCCCAGCAGGAATGATATATTGATTCATGCTCAAACATAGATAAAACATTAAAAAAATAGCAAGCAAAAGAAGCAATCACAAAATGTCTAATGTACATTTCCATTCATATGAATTATCTGTAAGGTAAATCTATAGAGATAGAAAATAGTTGCTCAAGACTGATAGTGAGAAAATGTGGTAGATAATGGGGAATGACTGCTAGTAAGTGTGAGCTTTTCTTGGAGATGATGACTATTGCAGTCAGGTTTGCATTGCTGGTAGCAATCACCCAACCAAGAGCAGCTTGTGGGAAAAAAAGGTTTATTTTGGCTTACGGGCTTGAAGGGGGAAGTTCCATGGCAGGGCAAACGATGGCATGAGCAGAGGGTGGACATCACCCCCTGGTCAACATCAGGTGGACAATAGGAACAGTGTGCCAAACACTGGCAAGGGGACACTGGCTATAACACCCATAAGCCTGCCCCCAACAATACACTGCCTCTTGAAGGCGTTAATTCTCAAGTCTTCATCAGCTGGGGACCTAGCATTCAGAACACCTAAGTTTATGGGGGACACCTGAATCGAACCACCACAATGACATGTCCTATAGTGAAGTATGTTACTGTTGCCAAATCTGAATATATTAAGAACCATTTCACTCTTTAAATGGGTGAAATCTATAATAGATGAGTCATACCTCAACAAAGCTGTTAAAATAAGAGATGCTGTGGAGACTGGAGATTATATATATATATACTTGTGTGTGTGTATATGTGTATATATATTAAGGATCAATGACCAGTCCTGTTTAAATCATTCTGAAATATGTTGTGTAAAAAAGACTAATAACCTAGCAGACTTTCCTTAGCTTTAAAGCTAATACAAAGTGAAGATATTTGAATGCCTAAAATTTTCTGACCACAACTCTGCATTTATTTTCAGTTTTGTCACCCTATTTCTCCCCCAGAATTGTACTTTATTTGACAAAAAAATGCAACGTTGTTTCATCCCTTTTCCTCCCTCTCCCTTCTTCCTGGTAAAAGATAAACTTGTGTTTTAAAATAGGGAGGGTTTTTTTTTTTTTTTTTTGGTTTTTCAAGTTAGGATCTCACTCTGGTCTAGGCTGACCTGGAATTGACTATGTTGTCTCAAGGTGGCCTTGAAAGACCCATAGCGATTTTCCTACCTCTGTCTATGGAGTGCTGGGATTAAAGGCATGCACCACCATGACCAGCTCGGGAGTTTTCTTTATTTTTAAAATCACTTTCATATTTAGGTCCTAGTAAAGAACAAAGGGACTCCTTTGAGGGACTCCTGTGTACTCTATTCTTGTACTTAGTAAGTGCTTACACAAGCACTTATCTCCTTTAGTCCTTACACTCTGTGGGGTATGCCTTGGTTTTTATTTTTTACAAATGAGGAAATTGAGTCAGGTAACTTATAATACATAAATTTTGAATAATGAAGCAGTGATTGGATTTCAGGCTTATACATTCCAAGTCTCAGTACAAAGTTGACCCATGGGCTCACCAACTTCAGTCGTCTTTGGTTTTATTTTTCTCCAGAAATATTATAATACTTTAGCACAAAACATCTTTTCATGTGAAAGTAGATCCTGAGATCAAATCCCCCCAATTATACATTTATAGTTTTAGGCATATGGATATAGTGTTTTCTCCTATTTTATCTGTGTGGGTATAACAACCTGGTTTTTTTTTTTTTTTTTGTTTGTTTGTTTGTTTTTTGTCTGTTTTCCCTCACTTGCAGCAATGGCGATCTAGATCCCTGGTCAGGCGGTGGAGTAACCAAAGACATCACAGATACCCTGGTGGCAATCAACATCCCACAGGGTGCCCATCATTTAGATCTCAGAGCCAAAACTGCCTTTGATCCTTCCTCTGTTTTATTAGCCCGCTTGCTGGAAATTAGACACATGAAGCAATGGATTGCAGATTTTTATAGCAACTCTGGAAGACAGCTCTGAGCAACTTGAAAAAAATATATTTTTTGCTTTCTTATGTTCATTCCATCCACATGGGAACCTCAGTTTGATTTTCCACATGTGTTTATGGCCACACCATCCTGAACTTGCCTGATCTTGTCTGATTTTCTACATGTTTCTACTTTTCCTGTTTGTTATTAGACTTGTTGGGGTCAAGGTTGATACAGAAGAGGGTGGTGGGGTGAGAACAGCCATCCCACCAAGGTGACTGCTCTGTTGTCACTGTCTGTGCCACTTCCAGGAAGTGTCACCATGGCAGCTCCTACACTGTCAGGACTGGTGCCATTCCTGTTCCTGCTGCCTTCCATTCGAGGGACAGCCACTGCCATCGTCTCTATAAGAAGGGTCTCTCCTTGTCTTTGAGGCTGGAATCTCTTTGGCCATTTGTAAGTCCCCATACCTACCTCCAAAAAGGAAAGCCAAAGCTGGAATAAATGATGTCATCACAGTTGGCAGGAAGGATGTGTGATGGCAGTCCAGGCAATGGGGCCATTCTGTCCTTGGTCACTGATTGTCACATGTGCTGTAATAAAGAACAAGGCTGGACCTTCTACCTGCGTGTTGCACATTAAGCTCCCTCCAGCCGTTGGGACTGCTGTGTGCCCAGGCTTGGCTGCTTTTGCAAAGTCCTTTAATTTCTCTCTTCTCCTGCAGCCTTTCTTAGTTCTGGGACATTTGCCACCGTGATGCTACCAGGAGGAAAGTAGTTTTCTGCTCTCCTTCATTTGTTCAAAGTTCAGTTTTATAATTTAGTTTTAAATCCTACCAAATAATGAAAATAACTGTTTTGCCTTTCACTTTAAATCTGAATAAGCTGTGTTAGTAAAAATCCTTTAAAAATTTGTGGATCAGAGGCTGTGGAGATAGCTCACTGATTAAAGAAAGATGCTTGCTTGCAAAGCTTGCTGGCTCAGATTCACTTCCCCAGCCACCCATATATGCTGGACAGGCATTTGCAGTGGAAGAGACTCTGGTGTCCCATACACACATATGCAATTAAATTAAGTAAAACATGTGGTGAGTCAGCCATTCACATAAATGTACTTCTTTGAAAATTTAATTTCTGAACTGGGCATGGTGGCGCACACCTTTAATCCCAGCACTTGGGAGGCAGAGAGAGAAGGATGCCGTGAGTTCAAGGCCACCCTGAGACTGCATAGTGAGTTCCAGGTCAGCCTGAGGTAGAGTGAGACCCCACCTAGAAAAGCAAACAAAAAAATTTAATTTCTGGTGGTTGTTACTGCTGTCACTAAAGCAGAAGAGTCAGGACACGACGAGGCAGGTGCATGGGGACTTTTCTGTGTGGCCCAAGAGACATACTGAGTGGTTCAGGCAGGAGCCATGTTTGACATTAATAAATGGCTGAGCCATTCTTGTTTCCAAACGTTAGCTGCTTTCAAGCAGTTCTTACACTGAGACCTTGCTTTGGAAGATCTGTAGGATAACAAGTAAGTTTCTGTTAAAACCTTTCAAGGATACAGAGACACTAACTGCTTTGACTGCTGAGAGTTCTTCCAATCTCAGTTTCTTTTTATTCTCTTGGTAAATATTTTTCATCTTGTCTTTAGCATTTTTATTATTTTTTTCTTTTCAATTTTTTATTAATAACTTCCATGATTATTAAAAATATCCCATGGTAATAACCTCCCTCCCACCACTTTCCCATTTGAAACTCCATTCTCCATCATATCCCCTACCCCTCTCAATCAATCTCTCTTTTATTTTGATGTCATGATCTTTTTGTCCTATTATAATGGTCTTGTGCGGGTAGTGTCAGGCATTATGAGGTCATGGATATCCAGGCTATTTTGTGTCTGGGGGGAGCACGTTGTAAGGAGTCCTACCCTTCCTTTGGCTCTTACATTCTTTCCGCCACCTCTTCCGCAATAGACCCTGAGTGTTGGAAGGTGTGATAGAGATATTGCCGTGCTGAGCATTCCTGTCACTTCTTTCCAGCACCGTGATGCCTTCTGAGTCATCCCAAGGTCACTGCCATCTGAAAGCATTATTCATTATTAAAAGCTATATTTTGGGTGGTGAACAGTTGGCTGTCTTTTCTTGTTGAATGGGTGGATCCTGGGTCTCCCCAGGACTCTCTGATGTCTGTAAAACAATACAGATCCCCCAACCAACAAATAACATTTCTGAAAATGTTTCCAGTCACACTGATATTTTTTTAGGGTCCTGAGTGTCTCCTGGGTGCTAGGATTACAGGTGTTTTTAATATCACACCTGGTTGTTACTTACTGTTTTTTCCTTTTTTTTTGTAGTTTTTTTCTTTTTTGTAATTTCTTTATTAATTAGTTTTGTATTCAGCAAATACAGTCAGTTTGGTACCATTATTAGGCTCATCTGTGACCTACCCCCTCCCCTTGGCCCTCCTTGTTGAGGTATATGGGTCATGAATTGTAGAGTTAGCCCACAGTTATGGGTAAGATAAATGTCTCTGCATATCATGACCCAACATGTGGCTCTGACATTCTTTCCGCCCCCTCTTCCGCAAAATTTCCCTGAGCCATGTTGGGTTCATTTTTGGTCTGCTTCAGTGATGAGGTGTTGGGGGCCTCTGAGGCTCTGGCTCTCTGATTTGGTAGGAGTTGTGTTACTCTAATTGTTAACTCTACACATAGAAGGTACTAACTTATAAAAACTGAACTCTATCATGTTCATTAATGTAACCTAATAGCTGGTGCTTTTCAGCATAGAGCAAGGCTCAATGATTCAAGGCACTTGCTTCCAAAGCCTGAAGACCCAAATTTGATCCCCCATTACCCATGTAAAGCACAAAGTGGCACGTGTATCTGGAGTTCGTTTGTAGCAGTTGGGAGGCCCTGGTGCACCTACTCATTCTCTTTATCTGCTTGCAAAAGCTGATAAATAACTGAAAGTTCGAGGCCACCCTGAGACTACATAGTGAATTCCAGGTCAGCCTGGGCTAGAGCGAGACCCTACCTTGAAAAACCAAAAACCAAAAACAAACAAACAAAAAAAAAAAGTTTTTTGAAAACAGAAATAAAGAATGAATCAACAAGCCAGCTTGGGGATGGAGATAGAAGAGGTCTGAGGTAAGAGGGAGGATAGTGGTATATTTGAAGAACACAAGACATTCTGGAGCTTTGGGTGTGTTGTATAGCAAATTCGTCAAATTAAAATATTCCCTCCTAAAAGGTTAAGTCTGGGAAAGCTGAAACTTAGAGGGTCATAGAACCACTAGCAGTCACAGGAACACTAAACAACTGTTGAGGGGCAGACTCTGACCAGTGCTGTGCTATTTTCTCTGAATTGAAACATTCCCCCCACCCCAGGGGGGAGGAAGGCTCAGGAGGTCAACAAGTCTGGGGGAAAAGTTGCAAGATCCCTCTTTAAGATTATATATAAAGGGTAAACAACTGCTTGGTTGGGGGGAGGGGAGTTGCTTTAAACCAGCTAAACTTCCTGTAAGTCCTGCAGTTTGCAGAAGAGATGCAGCTTCCATGAGTTGTCATCTATGCTGGGAAGGGCTTTTCCTTGATGAACCCGCCTTTGAGTCATCCATGCTCCTATAAGCAACTCCTCGCCCTGCTCTGCAAGTAACCCCAATAAACTCACTGGTTCACTAAAACTGACTTTGGCACGACTGTGCTTTGATCTATTGTCTGTGACCTATCTGGGGTAATAGATATGTTTGTGTCTCAGAAAGTTTCATGTGACTGTGTAACCCAGTGGGGGATGGCATGAACACACCATAAGGCCTTGGGTTTGATCCTCAGAAGAAAGGGGGAAGAGGGGCTGCAGAGATGGCTTGCCCGTTAAGGCACTTGCCTACAAAGCCCAAAGACTGAGGTTTGAGTCCCCAGTGCCCATGTAAGCCAGATGCACAAGGTGGGAGTGGGTGGAGGTCCTGGCACACCCTCTCTCTTTCGCTCTTTTCTGCTATCTGCTTCTTTCCCTGTCCTCCCTCTCTCATAAATAAATAAACAAATATATACATAAAAAAGGGGGGAAGAGAAAGATGATTCATGTATGGCAGGAACTAGGACTACATGTAGAAAACCACTTAGGCTGGGGAGGCCAGATAAGAAGGGGCTGTGTTAAGGTTTGCCTTTAAACTCGAGGGCAAACAAGCACGTGATTTTTTAAATGGGGAGTGCCTTGGTCAAAGAGATGAAGGAGCCTGGAAAACTTAAGAAATGTGTGTCTGTCCAGGCATGGTGGCGCATGCCTTTAATCCCAGCACTCGGGAGGCAGAGGTAGGAGGATCACCATGAGTTCAAGGCCACCCTGAGACTACCCAGTGAATTCCAGGTCAGCCTGAGCTAGAGTGAGACCCCTACCTCGAAAAACCAAAAAAGGAAAAGAAAAATGTATGTCTGGTTTCAGCACTTCACTCAGTTATAATGCAGTTGGGGACGCAAAAGGCTTCCAACACAGTACTCATGATACAGGAAACTGAGGCACACTTAACAGGCATCTGAGTGGAGAATTAGTTTATTTTCACACCAGCATGGGCCCAGGGGAATCCCTTCCAAAGCCTGGACTCTGAGCTCTGATGACTCAGAGTTTATATACCGCACCTTGGGCTGTTCATTATTGTTAGCTCTCCGAGCCCCGACCTAATGCCAGAGACCTGAAGTATGTGATAGGCAAGTTTTACAGAAACGGGGGGAAAAAAAACCGAAATTCAGTGAGAAGATGTCCGCAGCTGCATTATGGAGATAAAAAGAAGCATAAGATGATTTACAACAGAGGCTGCAATTCCGATCATGGCCTTGAGACAGTACAGAAAATTCAGTGTCAGTACAGAACAATATGCAATAGAGGACATAACTAATACAAAAATCTATGCTGCTCAAGACATAACTTTTGGGCAGGGGCTTCTAAATTTTCCTTCATCCAATTTCCACCTCACTCTGCACAGTAACCAGCCGACTTATCTGTGCATCTCGGAAGCTAAAGTCAGCCTTCTCTACCGTATCCCATCCCGGAAGCTCATTCTGTACTAATGGGCACGGTAAGCACTCAATAAACGTTGTGATTTAAGGGTATAAAACGGTTTTCTTTCCCTCCTCTCCCCTCACAACCGTCCTCACACGTGAGCCTGTTTCTCTCAAATAAATAAAAATAATTCATAAAGTGCCTGAGTGGGCGCCTCCGTCCAGAGCCCCAAGAACTTCTTCCCAGCTCCTCACCCGACACCGAACCGGAACCAGCCCCGGGAGGCTAGACCAGCTCCCCACAGTCTAATCTCCCGCGACCCCTTCCGCCGGAAGTGACGCACGGCTCCCGCAGAGCCAATCAGGGAAGGCTCTGTGGTGCTTGGGGCTGGGCGTCCGTGCTGCGGGCGCGGCGGAGGACGGTCCCCGGGCAGGTCGGCGGGGTTGGCGCCAGGATGAGGGCTGCGGGGGCCATGGGGCTTGACCGTGGCAGTAAAGGCGGGGATGCTGCGACCTTCGTGGCGAGGCCCCGGATGAGGATGGCTGCGGAGGGTGACCGCGGCTGGGACGGTGCGGGGCAGAGGCCCGCGGTGTCCCGTGGGGGCGGGCGGAGCTGCGGCGCGCGCGCCCGGGCCGGTGGCTCTCTCTCCCTCACCCGCCCTGCGGCCGCCAGCCGGAGCCATGGGCCGCCCTACGCTCCTGCTCTTTCTCCTGCCTCTGCTGGCCCCCGAGGCAGCCCCGGCCCTTAGTCCTCAACTAAGGGCCCTGGGCAGCCTGCACTTGAAAGCCAGCACCACATTCCGCCCTGCCGTAACCAATACCTACAAAGTTCGGTACTTTCAACAGAAGGTAATGGGTGGGGGGCGTCGAAATTCCTGATCCAACCACCGGGATCCCCACTGTCAGACATAGGAGACCACCCCGAAATTCAGATTGCTTAATGCCCGGGACCGGTCTTCAGCTCAGTTTACAGAGGGTGGCTCCAAGTCTCAAACTTAACATCTCCTCTCCCTTTACCAATTATTTAACATCGCCTCTCCTTCATCAACAGAAATGTATTCTTTCACAGTTCTTGAAGTCAGGCCTCTAGTTTGATTCAGGCTCATGGCCATGACTCACCTCAACTAATCCTGTTCCTAAACAATACCACAATCTTGAGTTTAGAGCCAACCCTGGAACCTAGTTCATGATGGTAGATAGACAGCCTTTGCCCCAAGGTAGTCCCTAAACATTAATTCTAATGTTTGTACCTGATTATATGTGTGTGTGTGTGTGTGTGTGTATAATCTAAAGTGACAGCCTGTCATTTCAGTATCAGCCCAAAGTTGACATGTTGGACCTTCAAGACTGTGTGTGTGTGTGTGTGTGTATAGCTGGGCGTGGTGGCGTACACCTTTAATCCCAGCACTTGGGAGGCAGAGGTAGGAGGCTCGCTATGAGTTCGAGGCCACCCTGAGACTACATAGTAAATTCCAGGTCAGCCTGGGCTAGAGTGAGACTCTATCTTGAAAAACTAAGTATGTGTGTGCATAAGATATATTAATATACACACACACACACACACGAATGAGAGAGACCAGAGTCTCCTGTCATTGCAAATGAATTCCAGATGCATGCACCACTATGTGCAGCTGGCTTTACATGGGTCCTGGGGACTTGAACCTGGGCCATCAGGCTTGCAAAAGCAAGAGCCTTAAACCCCTGAGCCACCTTCCCAGTCCCTTTCAAGAGTTTTTTATAACTCTCATTCCGTATAAAACTGAACACATGTAGCTTATGCTTATGAACAAAATGGTAGGCCTCTGCCACCACGCCCAGCTACTCTCTCAAGATTTGAGGTGAGAGCTAGAGAAATGGCTCAGCTGTTAAGACACTTGCCTGCAAAGCCTTAAAGCCTGAGTTTGATTCCCCAGTACCCATGTAAAGCCAAATGCACAAAAAGGCACATGCATTCAGAGTTTGTTTGCAGTAGCTGGAGGCCCTGGTGTGCCCATTTTCTCTCTATCTTCTATCTCTCTCTGCTTGCACATAAAATTTTGTTTTGTTTTGGATTTTTTTTTTTTTTTTTTTTTTTTTGGTTTTTCCAGGTAAGGTCTTGCTCTAGCCCAGGCTGACCTGGAATTAAGTCTCAGCTAGCTTAAAATTCACAGTGATCCTACCTCAGCCACCCAATGCTCCTGCTTTTTGTTTTGCCTCTCCTGGCCTCTGGGTCAGCCCAGCTTTTAGTCCTGCACTAAGGGCTCTGCAAATCTTGACAGGGCTGGGATTAAAGGCATGTGCCACCATGCCCAGCAAATGAAAATACTTTCTTTTTAATACATTTTTTTTTGTTTTTTTTTTTGTTTTTTTTGAGGTAGGGTCTCACTCTGGCTCAGGCTGACCTGGAATTCACTATGGAGTCTCAGAGTGGCCTCGAACTCTCGGTGATCCTCCTACCTCCGCCTACCGAGTGCTGGGATTAAAGGCGTGCGCCACCATGCCCGGCTCTTTTTAATACATTTTAATATATTTTATTTATTAGAGAAACAGTAGATAGAATAGCCACACCAGGGCCTCTAGCCACTGCAAACAAACTCCAGATGCATGAGCTACCTTGTGCATCTGGCTTATGTGGGTACTGGGGAATCAAACGTGAGTCATTTGGGTTCTCAGGCAAGTTGCCTTAACCGCTAAGCCATTTCTCTTTCCAGCCTCCAAAATATTTTTTTAAAAAAGGTTTCAGGTGATGTGAGTTCAGGTTGCTAGTCTGTAACTTGAGTTTAAAGACAGGCTTCTTGGATGCCTTTGTATTTGCAGCAAGGGGCACATTATTAAGACTGAGTAGAAAAGTATATCTTTTGTGAGATGAAAAGGAACCCGAAAACTACATTTCTATGGTATAAATAGGCACGTGGAATATTATATGAGAAAGAGTGCAAGGGTTGGATCTTGGTTTAAAGAGTCAGATCAGGATTCCACTGTGATAGTTCTGTAATCTGCAGATTACAGTAAATCTCTCAACCTACTTTCTTGATTTTCTGGTTTCTGGTGATGTGTAAAAGAACAGGTGATAGGTCTCTAGGAGAAGCTTACCTGTGGTACCTATTAATGTATAGGTTACTGACCTATGTGAAAGCTGTGTAGAAATTTGGAATAGAAGAATGGCATGGGATTATAGAATAATTTATGGGAAAACCAATTTTTGTTTTGTTTTAAAGACTTTTATTTAGTTTGTGTTTTTTTTTTTCCGAGGTAGGGTCTCACTCTATACCAAGCTGACCTGTAACTCACTGGAGCCCAGGCTGGCCTTGATCTCATGGTGATCCTCCTACCTCATCCTACCCAGGGTTGAGATTAAAGGGAGTTCCATCACACCTGTTTTAGGGAAACTTTTTTTTTTTTTAGACTAGTTGAGTGCAGTAGTGAGAAGGGCAGGAAGTGTAGAACAAGGAGTTCAGTCTGTAAGTGATTGAACAATTAATTGGGATAGCTCACTACCTTCAGACCAGCCAGTAAACAGTTCTTTAACCCAGAGTTGCAGGGAGATATGAACACGTATTCGCCCCAGATAGGGTTTAGATGACAAAGTACAGTTGCACCAAGTGGTGAACCAGTGTGTTTATTGGGGTTATTTACAAAGCAGGCTGAGGTGTAGCGAAGCAATGGATGACTCAGAGGCGGCTGCATCACTGAAAAGCCCACCCAGCATCGCCGGCAGCTCATGGAGGCTGCATTCTGGAGCACACTGCAGGACTTGTAGGCAACTCCACTGCTTGGAGAGTTCAGCACAGCACAGGCCTTACAGTCTTCTTCACAGTGCAGATGGAGTCTCCTCCCAAGCAGTTTAACATTTATATAGTCTTAGGGAGGACACTTACAACCTTTCCCCAGACATGTTGACCCCCTTACTCTCCCTTGCTGGAGGGAATGTTTCAACTCAGAATTGCTACACAATTGTTTACTGCTCCTCTAACCTTGCAGAGTGGTCCTGTGACCTTTTAAATTTCAGCTCTTCTAGACTTGATCTCTAGAATTTCCTGAGCCTTCCTCTCACTTCAGGAGGTTATGGTTCAATGTGGAGAAATTTTCTATACAATCTCCAGAAATTTGAGCTTGGATTTATGAAGAATAATTATTTTAGCAGAGGTGCTAGAAAGCAGAAGCCTTTTTATCGGGGGGGGGGGGACAACTCCTCTAATTCTCTGACTAGGGAATAGTTACCTCATTTGCAAATTGGACAAGTACTTTACTGAGGGAATTGAAGTCTTGTTGGGGAGCCAGCTTTCAGAGAAGATAGCTAGGTGAAGGCTGTAGTGAAGACCTTATTAGAAGCTCTAGGACCCTCACCTCTTCTGCTGGGGCTTTCTGCTTTTATCTCTCTCATTTTGTTTTTTCAAGGTAGGGTTTCACTGTAGCTCAGGCTGACCTAGAATTCACTCTGTAGTCTCAGGGTGGCCTCGAACTCACGGAGATTCTCCTACCTCTGCCTCCCAAGTGCTGGCATCAAAGCAAGTGCCACCATGTCTGGCTTCTGCTTTTATCTCTTTTATGTAGTGGGATTATCAGTTCTATAGTTGGTAGCATTCTGTTGCTAAAAGTAAAATTGAAAGGATGAGTATTGGAAGAGATCTCTAAAATCCTTTTGAGGATGAAAAGAAGCTGGAGCAGAAAAGGGTAAAGTGTCCCATACACACAGACTGCAAGAGTTAATATTGTGAAAATGCCCATCCTACCAAAAGCAATCTATAAATTCAGTGCAGTCCCAATCAAAATTCTAACATCCTTCACATAAATAAAAAATATATTTCAGAGATCATATGGAAATACATGAAACTTTGTGGTGTGGTTTAATTCAGGTGTCCCCCATAAACTTTTATGTCCTGAATGCTAGGTCCCCAGCTGGTCACAATTTGGGAATTGTAGTCTTATAGGGGTGAGTGTTGTTGGAGGTGAGCTTATGGATGTTATAACCAGCATCCCCATGCCAGTGTTTGGCACACTGATCTGCTGATGCTGGCCACAAGGTAGTGTCCACCCTCATGCCATCATTTTCCCCTGCCATCATGGAGCTTCCCCTTGAGTCTGTAAGCAAAAAAAAAAAAAAAAAAACCTTTCCTCACACAAGCTTATCTTGGGTGTTAGCCAGCAATATGAAACTGACTGCAACACATAGTCAAAGCAATCTTAGGCAAAAAGAAAAATTCAATTCTGAAAGTATGGTAATACCTAATCTCCAATTATGCCTCATAACCATATTAAAAATAACAGTATGGTACTTGCACCGAAACATGTAGAGTAGAATAGAGGTACCAGAAGTAAACCCATACAATTACAGGACTCATTTTTGACAAAGGCTCCCAAATCATGTTGGAGGAAAGATCCCCTTTTCAAGAAGTGGTTCTGGAAAAAACTGTATACCCACATGTACAAGAATAAAACTATCTTTATTTCTCATCTTGCATAAAATTAATTTCAGAATGAAGGCCTTAAGAGTTAAAACAAACGGTTAGAAGAAAACACTTCAAGATCTAGACATAAGCAAGAACTTTGTGATAAGGCACAGGTAATCCCAAGAATTGACAAATAGGATTCCATGTAATTAAAAAGCTTTGCAGCAAAGGAGACTATTGATAGAGTGAATAGTCAGGCTACAAAATGGAAGACAATTTTTGCAACCTATTTAATCTGATAGGAGATTGGTATCTAGCATAATTATGGAAACACAGATCAAAACTACATCAAAGATCTGCTTCTCCCTAGACTAGGGTACCATTAAGAAAACAGGAAGTGTTGAAGAACTCTCATTCACTGCTGGTGAGAATGCAAATTCCTATGCCCACTATAGAAGTCAGTATAGAAGTTCTTTAAAAAGCTAAGATTTGGTCAATCTATATATACCACTCTTAGGTCTAGAGGGGACTCCAGAACAGCATAATCAATACAGAGATACCTACACATCCATCTTTTTTTATTTTATTTTATTTTTTATTTGAGAGAGAAAGAGGCAGAGAGAGAATGGGCACACCAGGGCGTCTAGCCACTGCAAACTAACTCCAGATGCATGTGCACCCTTGTGCATCTGGCTAACATGGCTCCTGGATAATGGAACCGGGATCCTTTGGCTTTGCAGGCAATCATCTTAACTGCTAAGCCATCTCTCCAGCCCCACACCCATCTTTATTGTGCATGATTCATAGTAAAAAATATGGAATTAGTCTAGATGTTAATAGATGAACAGATAAAGAAAATATGATGGGCAATGGAATTTTACTCAGCCATGAAGTACAAAATCATGTTGTTTGTATGAAAATGGATGTGACTAGAGATCATGCTGTTAAATAAAACAAGTTAGATTCAGAAAGGTGAATAAATGAAATTTACTCTCATGCGTAATCTACATTAAGATATATGTATTTGACAGCAGAAAGGGAGTGAGGAGTTAAGCAAGAGTAATAGGGTATGCGGGCGTGGTGATACACCTTTAATCCCAGCACTTGTGAGGCAGAGGTAGAAGGATTGCCATGAGTTCAAGGCCACTTTGAAAATACAGAGTGAATTCCAGGTCAGCCTGGGCTAGAGTGAGACCCTACCTTGAAAAAAACAAACAAAAAAAGTAATGGGGTAAAGTATATGAGATACATGTATAAAAATGTCATAATGAAACCTATCATTTTGTACAATGAAGATATGCTAATAAGTAAATAAAGGACAAAAAATACATGAAGTGTGTTCTTCAGATCTCTGGGGTTCCTGGCATGCTTTGGGGATCTATGAAGTCAAATCTGTTTTCTACATGTATAATTATATGTAATTATAATAAACATGTTATTTTCTTTATAACTATTGTCAATTTGCACTGACAAGCAATGGTATTTCAAGTTACTAGTAACTTAAGGTAGTGGAACTATACAAACTATACCAATAGTCTTTGTATTCTTCACTTCAAAAACATTATATGAATATCCAGTTTCATTTAAGAATGTCTTTTGATGAAACAATAAGTCATTAATTTTATTACTTTTGAAACAAAATAACAGTTTATGTAAGCATGTCTAATCTACCCTTCATGGACTAAGCTTTCCATGTGTTCACCATCTACTCTGCGTGCAGAGGCCTTTGCATGGCCCCTACTTGCATTTTGGTTTTGAAAATCTACCAGCCCCTTGATTAGGGAGTCAAGTCCAGCTAACCATAACTAGGTATTTTGTGCTCTTTGGTAGCCTGGAGACTGCTGTCATTTGTGATTCCTAGGATAATTGTATTATTTTCCATTATTAGGGTTAGGTATATAGCTCCATGATAGAGCACTTACCTGGCATGTCTAAGGCTCTAGGTTCAATCCCCAATACCAGAAAGAAAAAAAAAGTGTTATGACTTAAAAGGATACTAGACAAAATTTCAGCTACTTTTGTTTGTTTTTGGTTTTTTGAGGTAGGGTCTCACTCTAGCCAAGGCTGACCTGGAATTCACTAAGTAGTCTCAGAGTGGCCTCAAACTCACGGTGATCCTCCTACCTCTGCCTCCCGAGTGCTGGGATTAAAGGCGTGCACCACCACTCCCGGCTCAGCTAATTTTTTAAACCACTTTACTGAGAATCCTGACTACCTGAATCATGATTGCATTATATCTGTCAAGTAAGAGAAAATAGTGCTTTTTCATATGAAGTCATGAAATTGTGCCATAGGTTACTTAGAAAATTCTTTATAAATAAAATTCAGTTTTAAATCTTTAAAAAAATTATTTCCATGTATGAGTGTATGTGCACATGTACACGTGTGTGTGTGTGTGTCTGGTTTTATGGGAGGGATTGCTGAGGAATTGAACTTGGACTAGCAGACTTTGCAAGCAAGTGCCTTTAACTGCTAAGCCATTTCTTCAGCTCCATAAAATTCATTGTAATTCTGAAATTTATGTCATTTTTTAGAAGATCCACAATACATGTTGCCATTGGTAACTAGTAAGTGGAAAGAAAGCCAGAAGTCAGAAGCCTATTACATCGTAGGTCACATCATATTTGGTATGTAAGAGCCTCTCACTATCCACCTAGGTGTTATCTTGTTGATGGCAGTAGTCAGTTCCAAAAAAGCTATAATTATTGGTTTGGTGTGTGTATGGGTGTGTGTTCACTTGTGTGAATGTGGACACATATGTGCCATGCCACATGGTTTGGTCAGAGGGCAACTTTCAGATGTCAGGCAGAACTTCTTGTTGACCACTCTGTTCACCAGGCTAGATGGTTAGTGAGCTTCTATCAGATTCTTCTGTCTCTGCTTCCCCTATCACAGTAGGCGTGCTGTGATTACAGACATCTATGGACTCAAGCTTTAAGCAGGTTCTGTGATTCTAAACTCACTAGCCATCTTCACAGCCCTACAATTTTTTTTTTTTTTTTTGAAGTAGGGTCACACTCTACCTAGCCCAGGCTGACCTGAAATTCACTATGTAGTCTCAGCTGGCCTCAAACTTAAAGCAATCCTCCTACCTCTCCCTCCCAAGTGCGAGGCTAAAGGCATGTGCTACCACACCCAGCACAATTGTTTTTTTAACTTGACTTTCCAAGTCATGTTTTTAAAGTGAATATTCAGAACAAATTGATAAAGTTTTATGTCATGAGTTGTTTTGCTTATAAAGCAAATAAAGTTTTATGTCATGAGTTGTTTTGCTTATAAGCAAATTTGCTTATAAGTTAGCTTATAAACTGTGTGTGTGTGTTTGACAGTGTTTTCAGGCTTAGCAAGTTTATGGTAATAATACTTTACACAATATGTTAATAATAATGACCCACTTCCTGTATAGTCTTAAATTTTTTTTTTTTGTTTGTTTATTTATTTATTTGACAGCGACAGAGAGAAGGAGGCAGAGAGAGAGAGAGAGAGAGAGAGAGAATGGGCGCACCAGAGCTTCCAGCCTCTGTAAACGAACTCCAGATGCATGCGCCCCCTTGTGCATCTGGCTAACGTGGGTCCTGGGGAACTGAGCCTCGAACCGGGGTCCTTAGGCTTCACAGGCAAGGGCTTAACCGCTAAGCCACCTCTCCAGCCCCTGTATAGTCTTAATGTGCACTTGCACTCATGCATCAATTTAATCATCCTGGATCCTTACTCATCACAGGTAGGTAATTTTTTCATTATGCATATGAGAAAACAAGTCCAAAGACATAGAGTGACTTGTTCAAGTTTAGATAGCTAATACGAGGCAGAGTTGGCCCTCAGATTTTTCTTCCAGTTCTCTTATTGCTATGCCACA
The DNA here is from genome assembly GCA_036346955.1 of Dipus sagitta. Taxonomy (NCBI): domain Eukaryota; kingdom Metazoa; phylum Chordata; class Mammalia; order Rodentia; family Dipodidae; genus Dipus; species Dipus sagitta. The sequence continues at coordinate 168,102,677 of CM070772.1, read as the reverse complement.
GAATATTTGGGGTTTTGAGAAGGAGAAAAAACCCAACTTTTTGAACGGTACTATTTCCAGGTGTGGTGGTGCACGCCTTTAATCTCAGCACTCAGGAGGCTAAGGTAAGAGAATCACTGAGTTCGAGCCCAGCCTAAGACTACATAGTGAATTCCAGGTCAGACTGTGTTAGACTGAGATCCTACCTCAAAAAAAAGTACTATTTTTCAGTAACTCCATTGGTACTGATTTGTGACAAGTTTTCCATGTGATGATAAACACCTAAGAGGGGGGCAGGATATGATGGAGAGTGGAGTTTCAAAGGGGAAAGTTGGGGGAGGGAGGGAATTACCATGGGATATTGTTTATAATTGTGGAAGCTGTCAATAGAAAAATATTTTTAAAAACCTGCTATATTTGTTTACACAACTAGTAAGTTTGGCCAAGATTATTGTGATTTAATAACCCAATTTAAACAAGGAACCACAAACCAGACAATGGCTCTGACTCATCAAACAGGAAAGCAAGGAAGTACTTGTTATCCTTTGTCAGTCAGTTTTTGTTTCTGTGCAGTTGGAACCTTGGGTCACACTGCAGACATCGTCGGAAACCTTTGCCACTTCCTGAGCACTGATAGCTTCTTCCTGTGAGGAAGCGGCCCGTATGACAGTATGGAGAAGCGCTGGTGACAGCTCTCTTGTCTTGGCACCAAAGGCTTCCTTTTCCTTGAACAATGTAGTTTGAACCTTGCACTATTATCTTTAAATGATAATGAGAAGGGCAGGTTAAGACAGGTTTTTCTGTTGGCCTGTTGATGTGTTCTGATTTCTAAAGCACGCTCACTCTCCAAACAGTAGGGATTCATGTTTACAGAGCAACTCTCATAGATCTCGAGGGCAGCCACCTTGGATCTTGCTTGTCTGTGGATGTGGGAGGTCTGTTGCAGCACCGAGGTTCAGCTTGCATATGCCATCTCACAAGGACATCGTCTGTCCTTGTGATGGCATCCCATGTGCTTGATTTGTTAAGTTCCAAACCGACTGACTGTGGCCTTCTAAGGTAGCTTGACTCTCCATGCTTGCTCAGCTAATGTGGATTTAGATAATGGACTTTAACTCTAAGGTCCACTTTAAAAATGCATTCAGAAGTAAATTTGCTGGGAGGAAGTCTGTGACATTATTCACTATCGACACTATATGGTAGGCATTACACACTAGTCACCTCACTGTTGTGTTCACTCTGCTGGGAAGTGGATCATACGATGCTGGCACATCTCCTCGTGGAATGGTTCACCTTCCTTGTGTCTCTGCCTGGCATTCTCATTCATCCTTTATGGTCCAGATGTTACATCATCCTCTCTGTGGAAATAAGGAACTGTTTTCTTCCCACTGCCCCTCACCCAGCAGAGTGAAGTCAGACCCTGCAGGGAAAGTTTTAGTACCCTTTCTATGGTTGATGCAACTAAAGCTTAGAGATGCAAAAAAGTTTGCTTGTTGGAAAGCAGCAGAAAGGAGACACAATTAGTATTTTAAGCTCGCTTTCAAGCTGTAAAGCTGGGTTCTTTCCACTTTGATAAAGACAGAGTATGAAGACCACTATGCTGGATGCTGCAACAGGCTCAGAGAAGGAGGAATATCCTACTTTGGGCCTGTCCTAGAAAGTGTTGTGGAGTTCTTTTTTAATTTTTTTTTTTTTTTTTTTTTTTGAGGTTGGGTTTCTACTAGCCCAGGCCTGGAACTCACTATGTAATCTCAAGGTGGCCTCGAACTCATGGCGATCCTACCTCTGCCTCCTGAGTGCTGGGATTAAAGGCGTGTGCCAACATGCCCAGCTATTTTATTTATTGGAGAGAGAGAGAGAATGGGCGCCCCAGGGCCTCCAGCTGCTGCAAATGAACTCCAGATGCATGCTTCACCTTGTGCATCTGGCATATGTGGGTTCTGGGGAATTGAACCTAGATCTTTAAGCTTCACAGCCAAGCGCCTCAACTACTAAGCCATCCCTCCAGCCTGAGGGAATAATTCTTTAAGGATTGCTTGGATGATATAGAGGGAGGATCTTTTTAAAATTTTTTCTGTATTTTACATTTTGCAATTACAAAGGGAAAGAAGGAATTCTGGACTGGAGGAGACTTGTGTGCAGAGCCTAGAGACTTGAGAAGACATTCTTCCAGAGGATTTCTGAACTAGGAAGTGGCAGAGAAGCAAGCTATAGAGGGTATGATGGGAACAGCTGGGCAGGCCCCAGGACAGGCAATGTTAGCTCCTCAGAGTTGCACGTCACCACAACCTCTTCACGCAGCAGTTGGTAGGATCATGTCTCCTCTTTGCTGCCATAACAAATACCCTGTTCTGAGCCACTTTCCTATGTGCATTCCCTGTACAGAAATGCTTTCTCTCCTTGCTTATCTCTGCCCCAAGACCATGACATTGTTGAGAACAGAGCGTGACTTTATCCTTGTTGGCAGTATGGCCAGGCACACAAAGTAGGCTCTCAGGAAATGGTGAGAGAATGGAGGCCTTGTCCTTGGAGAGGAGGATCAGTGCTCATCATAGAACCAGTGTGTTATATGCTCCTCTGCTTTCAGGTTGAATTAATTGTTCAGGATCTGTTCACACATTTCAAGGCTGACATACCTCTCAGGGAAAGATGATAGAGTCCTGCTGGTAAGCATGAGGCCTCAAGATGGAGTTAACCTGTCTAGCTTAAGTCCAGCCTGGGTCACTTAGTCTTCTGATCTCATACTTCTCATGTCTCTTCAATTCAGCTTAGCTTTTTGATGGATCCAGGCCTGTGTGCATGGTGTTTTGTATTGTGAAGTGTGTAGAGATGAATAAGAAATGGGTATGCAGCATGGCCAAGTAGGAAAGACACAACCTCTCCACTTCAAAGGACCTGTGGGGAACACAGATATACACATGTACCCTAGAAAAGGAATCTCTATTTTCAGTATCAGATGGGAATACTACACATGCTTCTATCTATGGCTTCATACCTAGTATATAGCATTCTTTCTGCCTTGGAGTTCATAATAATATAGCTGATATAAGATCCATATACATAAAATAGCTATAGTGCAGGGCTACATCTGAAAAGCTTTGAAATAGAGTTAACATGGGAGCAGAAAGAAAGTAAGAATGTTTCATGTAGGATGTGACATTGGCTTTTTAAAACCTCTGGGATTTTTCATACCATTTCACAACTGTTGGAATTAAAGATATTTATGAGGCTGGAGTCATGGCTTAGCGGTTAAGTCACTTGCCAGCAAAGCCAAAGAACCCAGGTTTTATTCCCCAGTACCTATGTAAAGCCAGACGTACAAGGTAGCATATGTGTCTGGAGTTCGTTTGTAGTGGCGAGAGGCCCTGGAGCATCCATTCTCTCTCTTTCAAATAAATAAGTCCAGAGACAAGAGAGATACAGTAAGTGGCATGCACAGATGTCTTGTATTTACCCACCACTTCCCAATAATCCTGGGGAGCAAGCCTGTATCACATGGTCCTTTGGGGACACTTGGAATCCAATCTAGAGCAGTTGGTAAACTTTTTCTGTAAATGGCCACCTAGTAAATACCTTAGGCCCTAGGAAGCTGGTTTTTATTGCAACTACTTAACTTTAATCCTAGCACTTAGGAGGCAGAAGTACAAAGATTGCTTGTGAGTTTGAGGCCGGCTATGACTATAGAGTGAGTTCCAGGTCAGCCTGGACTAGTGTGAAACCCTACCTTGAAAAAAACAAATCAAGGTGAAAGAATTTCACCTACTATTACTAGATATTCATAAGAATTGGGTAGATAGTTTTAAAAAAGGTGGCATTATTTGATTATTGTACATTGTATGCATGCATGGAAATATCACACTGACCTCATCAATATTTATAATTAATATTATATTTGTATTAAAAATTTTTTATAATTTTTGTTTGTTTGTTTATTTATTTGAGAGCGACGGAGAGAAGGAGGCAGAGAGAGAGAGAGAGAGAGAGAGAGAGAGAGAATGGGCGCGCCAGAGCTTCCAGCCTCTGTAAACGAACTCCAGATGCGTGCGCCCCCTTGTGCATCTGGCTAACATGGGTCCTGGGGAATTGAGCCTCGAACCGGGGTCCTTAGGCTTCACAGGCAAGCACTTAACCACTAAGCCATCTCTCCAGCCCAATATTTATAATTAATATTATATTTGTATTAAAAAATTTTTTTAAAGAGTGAAAAATATATTGAAAACATATTAATGGACTGCTCCAAGATCCCTTCTACAATCATTCCATCAAATTTAGTCTTACCTCAGTTCCTTTATCAGAATACAACCTACATAACAGTATCTAAGTATTTATTGTGTGTTTGTTTCTTGTGTTCTGTGGCTTGCTTCATGTTGTTGTACCTTTAGCACTTGTCCCACAGTGGATATTTATGAAATACTTGTCCAGTAGATAAATGCATGTAACTAACCAGTGACTATCATTCCCTGCGGAACCTATGAGCTCTGGGAAGTGGTCGTTCAAGGTGACTGTCATTCTCTGTGGATCCTATGAGCTCTGAGAAGTGGTCATTCAAGGTGACTGTCATTCTCTGTGGATCCTATGAGCTCTGGGCAGTGGTCGTCCAAGGTGACTGTCCGTCCCTGCGGATCCTATGAGCTCTAGGCAGAGGTCGTCCAAGGTGCTGATACAGTGCCAAAAGCACCTGAGTAATCAGAGGAAGCTGCCTGGTTATATCTGAACATGCTGCGATTGTTGTAAGCTTTCTGATCCCAGATGAGGACATCCTTTTTCTCTTATGATATCTTTTTTAGAGTGCTCAAAACAATGAGCAGGTTGCAGGGTGTATTTTTAAAATGATAAGAAGTTCCTGAAGGCCATTTTATAGTGAAATCAACATTGAAAATTTGATGTCAGAGTTCCCCAGGAGGAAGAACTTGGGCATTGCTTTCTATAGTTGCTTCCTCTTGCAGATACTATTCATTTTGGAGCTGTCTAAAGCTTACTTCTTCCAGATCACTCTAAATCATGTACTTTTCAATGTAACAAAACAAAGACCATGTATTTTAAAGCAATCTCTGAAAAAAATCATATGGTAGGATTTCTACTTCAGTGGTCCTCATAGAGTGATTTCTAGAAGGTCCTTGTTGGAAGAGGGTGATTTGTGGATGATTTTTAACATTATGATGTAGTATTATGATTTTAAGTACTACTTTTTTTTTTTTTTTTGGTTTTTCGAGGTAGGGTTTCACTCTAGCTCAGACTGACCTGGAATTCACTCTGTAGTCTCAGGGTGGCCTTGAACTCACAGTGATCCTCCTACCTCTGCCTCCCGAGTGCTGGGATTAAAGGCGTGCGCCACCACGCCCGGCTCTTTTTTTTTGTTTTTTGAGGTAGGGTCTCACTCTAGCCCAGGCTGACCTGGAATTCACTATGTTCAGGGTGGCCTTGAACTCTCGGCGATCCTCCTACCTGTGCCTCCTGAGTGCTAGGATTAAAGGCATGTACCACCATTCCTGGCGTTAAGTACTACTTTTTTAAATTAAAAAAATTTAGAAATATATTTGAGAGAGAGAGAGAATGAGAATGGGTGCACCAGGCCCTCTTGCCACCGAAAACAAACTCGAGTTGCATGGGTCAATTGTGGATACTGGGGAATCTAACCCTGGCCCAGTAGGCTTGGCAAGCAAGTGCCTTTAACTGCAGAGCCATCCCCCAGCCTGATTTTTAATTAAAAGCTAGAGTAATGGGTTGCATTATGGCACTTTCATACATATGTGTCATTATACAGTGTTTCTGAATTTTTTTTTAATTTTATTTATCTATTTGAGAGTGACAGACAGAGAGAGAAAGAGGCAGATAGAGAGACAGAATGGGCATGCCAGGGCTTCCAGCCACTGCAAACGAACTCCAGACGCGTACACCTCCTTGTGCATCTGGCTAACGTGGGTCCTGGGGAATCAAGCCTCGAACCAGGGTCCTTAGGCTTCACAGGCAAGCGCTTAACCACTAAGCCATCTCTCCAGCCCTTATGAATTTTTTTGTGTAAAATTTTTTATTATTTACTTGGCAAGCAGAGAGAGAGAGAGTGCAAGAGCCTCTTGTAGCTGAAAACAAACTTCAGACCTATGCATCACTTTGTGCATGTGGCTTTACTACCCACTGGGGAATTGATCCCAGGCCATCAGGCTTTGCAAGCAAGTGCCTTTAACTGCTGAGCAGTCCCTCCATCCTGTACTGTATTTTTAATGCATCCAGCTCTCCCACTGCCACCACAAATAGTCCTCCTTTCATGTCATACACATTACTTTATCTTCTCCTTTATGATCTATTTCTGCCTTCAGGTATTGTGATACCTTCAGTATTGTTCTTCTTGCTTAGGATAGCTCTAGCTACTCAAAGTTCTTCATACTTCCATATGAATTTTAGGGTTTTTTTCTAGTTATGTGAAGAATATAATTAGAATTTTGATTGGGATTTCATTGGATTTGTGTATCATCATTTCCTGCAAAATAGCCATTTTACAGTATTAATTCTGCCAGTCTATGACCGGCTACAAAATCTTTGTGTATTTTAGTGTCTGATTCTCTGGCAGTTAAAAAAAATATTTTTATTTATTTGCAAGGACGGAGGGAGAGAGAGGTAAAGATAGAGATGGGGGGATGTCAGGCCTCCTGCTGCTACAAACAAACTCCAGATGTATGCACCACTTTGTGCATCTGGCTTTACATGGGTTCTGGTGAATTGAACCCAGGCCTTTAGGCTTTGCAAGCAAGCACCTTAACTACTGAGCCATCACTCCAGCTCTTTTACTGTAGCTTTTATTTATTTTTTATTTGAGAAAGAGAGAGGGAGAGAGAGAATATGAATGGGTGCTCCAGGGCCTCTAGCTATTGCAAATGAATTTCAGACACATGTGCCACCATTTGCATCTATGTGGTACTGGGTAATTGAGCCTTGGTCCTTAGGCTTCACAGGCAAGTGAGCCATCTCTCCAGCCCCTTCTGCAGTTTTTAAAGTTTTCACTGAAGAGGTCTTTTACCTCCTTATTTAGGCTATAGATATGATTTTTATTTTAAGGTAGGGTCTCACTCTAGCTCAGGCTGACCTGGAATTCACTGTGTAGTCTCAGGCAGGCCTCAGACTCACAGCGATCCTCTTACCTTAGTCTTCTGTGTTCTGAAATTAAAGGCGTGCATCACCATGCCTGGCTTATTTTATATTTTTCATACTACTATGAATGGATTTTTTTTTTTTTTTTGAGGTAGAGTCTCACTAGCTCAGGCTGACCTGGAATTCACTATGTAGTCTCAGGGTGGCCTCAAACTCTCAGTGATCCTCCCACCTCTGCCTCCTGAGTGCTGGGATTAAAAGCATGAGCCACCATGCCCGGCCCTGTATGTTTATTTTATATCCTCTTTTTCATCAGATCTGAGTGTTTTCTAGAAGAGTCTTCATATATAAAACCATGACATATATGTATAGGGATGATTTAACTTTTTCTATTTCTATCACCATTTTTTATTTCTCTTGTCTTGTTGCTCTAGCTAAGATTTAGGGTACCATATTGAATAAGAGCAAGGAGAGTGAAGACCCTTGTCTCATCCTGGATTTAAAGGACATGATTTCAGTTTTCCTCCATTTAGTATAATGTTGACTATAGCTTTGTTTATATAACCTTTGTTATGTTGAAGTATGGTCCTTCTATTCCTAGTTTATGCAGGAATTTTATAGTAACTTTGTCAAAGGCCTCTTCTGCATCTGTTGAGGCAATTGTATTGATTTCTGTCCTTAAGTTACTTATGTATTTTTTTTTTTTTTTTTTTTTTTTTTTGGTTTTTCGAGGTAGGGTCTCACTCTAGCCCATGCTGACCTGGAATTCACTATGGAGTCTCAGGGTGGCCTCGAACTCACGGCGATCCTCCTACCTCTGCCTCCCGAGTGCTGGGATTAAAGGCGTGCGCCACCACGCCCGGCTTTATATTTTTTGAACTGTATATTATGGTAGTTTGAATTTATGTCCCCCAATAGACTCAAATGTTTTTTTTAAGCTTGTAACTTGAATTTCCAGCAGCCTGGTTGGAGGAGGTGTCACTGTGGGCAGATCCTGAGTTCCAGCCCTAAGTTGTTCCTGGAGGTGAATCTGAATTCCAGCATAAGATATGCAGAGTGAGCTCTGCTGGGATCACTGTTAGTTTTTGTGCTTGCTTTTGGTGGTGACGCTGGTGGTTTCTCTCTGTGTGGATCTGTGAAAGGAGGCCAGCTTCTTCTGCCATTATGGAATTTCCCCTAGATCTATATGCCTGAAATAAAACCCTTCCTCCCATAAACTGTGTCTGGTTTGGAAGTTCATCCCAGTAGCGTAGAGCTAGCTATGACACATATGTTACAGTTGCCTTCTCATTGCTGGGACAAGCACCTGACCAGAAGTTGCTTATGGGAGGAAAGGGTTTATTTTAGGCTTACAATTGATTCCAGGGGAGACTCAATCATGGTAGAAGACGCTGGCTTACTTCTGCACTCTCAGTAGAGGAAGAGAGAGAAACCAACACCAGTGAGCACCAACAGCCAGAGCTCAAGCTGGCTCTCTCCACACCTCTAGGACAGGGCTCAAGATCTGCCCCCAGTGACACACTTCTTCAGCAGGCTGCTGGAGACTTCAGTGGTAAGGTCAATCTTAATCAAAATATCCCTGAGGCTATGGGGAACATATATGCATATTCAAACCACCACAGCATATATGAACAAACTTTGCATCCCTCAAATGAAAGCAACTTCCTCTTCTTGTGTGATCTTCTTCTTGGGTTTTTTGAGTTCATGTTTTAAGCATTTTATTGAGAATTTTTGCATTTATGCTTAACAGGAAAATTGATCTTTGGTTTCTCTTTCTCTCTGTGTGCTCTGGTTTTGGTATTGGGGTAATACTGGCTTTGTAGAATGAATTTAATAGTGTTCCTCTCTTGTCTGTTTCACAGAATCTTTTAGGACTGTTGGTGTTCATGCTTCCTCAGTGGTTTGGTAGATTTTGAAGTGAATCTTTTCCATTCTGTGCTCTTCTTTGTGGAGATGTTATGTTACTACTTCAATCTCACTGCTTGTTACAGATCTGTTTAAGTTGTTTATATGTTCTTGATTTAATTTTAGTAGATCATTTATGTCTAAATTTTTCCAAAATGGCCTTCTTTATTTGTTCTAAATTTTGGTTGGGCGTCTACCTCTTCAGATATCCAAATAGCCTCTACTCTGGTTTGTTGTCAAGTCATTGTTTTGTTACTGCTGTGTGCTTCTCCCCTCTTATCTCCCCTCTGAATAGTAGTGGGTTCATGAACCCAAGACTCTTCTTTAAATAGACTCATATAAGACAAGACAAACAATAAACAGAATGGGAATGAGGAAAAAAAAATCCTAAAAGACATCCATCCTAACAATTACAACAATCACAAGATGGAAACATGAAAAACACAGAAAAGAAGCCAATAGAAAGAGCTCCAAGAGCTCGCAACTCCTCAACTGTAGATAAATAATAAATAAGTAGTAGGTGAAATTCCAAACAAAGAATTCAAAACTTTAGGGCTGGAGAGATGCCTTAGCGGTTAAGCACTTGCCTGTGAAGCCTAAGGACCCCGGTTCAAGGTTTGATTCTCCAGGACCCACATAAGCAGATACACAAGGGGGCACACGCATCTGGAGTTCATTTGCAGTGGCCAAAGGCCCTGGTGCACCCATTCTCTCTCTCTATCTGCCTCTCTCTCTCTCTCTGTGTGTGTGTGTGTGTGTGTGTGTGTGTGTGTCCGTCGCTTTCAAATAAATAAATAAACCCCCCAAAACCCTTTACTTTAAAAATGACAAAGTACGGCTGGAGACATGGCTTTGGGATTAAGGCATTTGCCTGCAAAGCCAAAGGATCTCAGTTTGACTCTCCAGGACCCACGTAAGCCAGATGCACAAGGTGGCGCATGCATCTGGAGCTCGTTTGCAGTGGCTGGTGGCCCTGGTGTGCCCATTCTCTCTCTCTCTCTGCTTCTTTCTCTCTCTCAAATAAATAAATAAATAAAATGTATTAATAAAAAAGAAATACAAGATCTGTAAAAAAATGACAAAGTAAGCTGGGCGTGGTGGTGCATACCTTTAATCCCAGCACTCTGGAGACACAGGTAGGAGGATCGCTGTGCCATGAGTTTGAGGCCACCCTGAGACTACATAGTGAATTCCAGGTCAGCCTGGAATTAAAAAAAAAAAAAAAAAAGACAAACTGAAAAGAGCAATAACTTCACAGAGGATTCAAACAAGCAGTTATTAAAATGAAATTAAGGATCTAGATTAGAAAGTCAGGGCTGTGGGTGAGGAACTCAGCAGCAGTGGAATGCATCAAGAGATAAGATCCACTAAAAGAAAGAATAGCAGGGGCGGGGGGATGTCAATATTACATTCAAACAGCAATAAAGACAAAAGTCAAGCCAGGTGTGGTGGTGCACACATTTAATGCCAGCACTCAGGAGGCAGAGGTAGTAGGATTGCTGTGAGTTCAAGGCTAGCCTGGGACTATGGAGTAAATTCTAGGTCAGCCTAGAACAGAGTGAGACCCTACCATGTAAAAACAAAACAGATAAAAAAACAAAAAATGGAAAAGGAAAAAAGTCAAACATCGCTGCTCAACATCACTAATCAACAGGGAAGTGCAAATCAATACTACACTGAGATTTCATCTCCCTCTAGTCAGGATGGCTGCCATTAGGAAAACCAACAACTGCTTGTAAGGATGCAGGTGTACAGGTGTGGCCATGAGGACCCTTATTCAATGTTGTTGGGGATGTGATTTAGTATAGCCACTATGAAAAAAGTGTTGAGGTTCCTCAAAAAACTAAGCATAAAGCTGGGCGTGGTGGCGCATGCCTTTAATCCCAGCACTCTGGAGACAAAGATAAGAGGATTGTCATGCCGTGAGTTCTAGGCCATCCTGCGAAATCCAGGTCAGCCTGAGCCAGAGTGAGACCCTACCTCAAAAAAAAACAAAAACAAAACAAAACAAAAAAACAACTAAGCATAGAGCTACCATATGATCTAGTTATGCACCTCTCCATAGAACATACTAGAAGAAATGTAAGTCAGCATGCTACAGAGATACCTGTACATCCTGTTTATTGCAACACTATTCAGAATAGGCAAGTTGTGGAATCAGCCTAGATGTCTATCAGGAGATGAATGAATAAAAAATGGATAAGATATCCAGTGGAGTTTTATTCAAAAATAAGGAAAAACAAAATGTCATTTGTAAGAAAATGAATGCGACAGAGATGTCATGTTAAAAGAAATAAGCCAGATGGAGAAAAACAAATACTTATTTTTTCTCTCATATCTGTAATCTAGGTTATAGATAAGACATGAAAGTAGATGTGGGATTATTTGGGAAAAGGAAGGGAACTAGCTGGAAGGGGGAGGACAGGAGAAGGCAATGGGGGTGCAAATATAGTCAAAATGTTTTAATACAGCCCATCACTTTGTATAAATCTAAAACAAAACATTCCCATCAAAATATCACATTATTTTCATAAGTTCATTATTTTGTTATTATAGCCATAAACCATATTATGTCATGGCCTTTAAGAAAAATTAGCTGGAGAGCCGGGCGTGGTGGCGCACGCCTTTAATCCCAGCACTCGGGAGGCAGAGGTAGGAGGATCGCCGTGAGTTCGAGGCCACCCTGAGACTCCATAGTGAATCCCAGGTCAGCCTGGGCTAGAGTGAAACCCTACCTCGAAAAACCAAAAAAAAAAAAAAAAAAAAAAAAAAAAGAAAAATTAGCTGGAAAATTTTAGAAACAAAAATTTAGTGATCTAGGGGCTGGAGGGATGGCTTAGCGGTTAAGGTGTTTGCCTGCAAAGCCAAAGGACCCAGGTTCTATTCCCCAAGACCCACCTTAGCCAGATGCAAAAGGGGGTGAACGTGTCTGGAGTTCGTTTGCAGTGGCTGGAGGCCCTGGAGCACCCATTCTCTCACTCTCTTTCTCCCTTTTTCTTTGTAAATAATAATAATAAAATAGTGATCTGGCTGGGAGGCAGAGGTAGGAAGACCGCCATGAGTTTGAGGCTACCATGAACTACATAGTGAATTCCAGGTCAACCTGGGCCATAGTGAGACCCTACCGCAAAAAACAAAAACAAACAAACAAACAAACAAAAATTTAGTTATCTTGCCAGGTATGGTGGCACACACATTTAATCCCAGCACTTGAGAAGCAGAGGCGGGAGGAACGTATGAGTTTGAGGCCAGCCTGGGAGTATGGAGTGAGTTCCAGGTCAGCATGGGCTAGAGTGCAATCCTACCTCAAAAAACAAAAACACATTTAGCCATTTCTCTCTATACGACTTATGCAACAGTGCCCTCTGATGGTATAAAAGTTCCTAACATGTATTTACTCATTACTGCTGCACTTTGATATGCAGAAGTACAGATTTCTTGAAGTCCTTGGGAATTTATTTACTATATGGAGCTATTTAGCTTACTCATGCTGACAAAGATGCCCGCATCTTCTTTTGATAAAACTGTTAACTGTTGTGTGACAAAACATGTTAATGTTGGGTCTACTGGAATGTTAGGTGCCCAAGGATAGGATGTCTCCATCTCTGTATAAGCAGCAGAAAAGAGAACATATTGCTTTCATCCCATTTTGGCAACCTAGAATGTGATGAATCCTCTGAGACCCTCTAGCCTGTGGCTAAAGGGAGGTTACTGAGCACTGAAGTTACTGGAGAGAGTGGTTGAATCAGTTTTTCTACCAGACAGACACTATGTTCTCAAATGTAATGATCTTATCTATGCTACACTTGAATTTATAATATTGTATTTTCTCAAGTACTGGTTACTAAAATACAATGTATTTACGAAACATTCAATATTAAAAGAGGCTCTCATCTTCAGGAACACTAGGGGACTTCTTATTTTAAACTATATTCATTTTATATTTACTAATACAGCTCAGTATCTGTCTTACACAAGGACACCATGGTAGCTATTTAAAAAAAATTTAATTTACAACTTCTATACTTACAGACAATAAACCATGATATTTCCCTCCCCTCCCCCACTTTCCCCTTCACAACTCTGCTCTCCATCATATCCCCTCCCTCTCTCCGTTAGCCTCTCTTATTTTGATGTCATCGTCTTTTTCTCCTATTATGAGGGTTTTATCGAAGGTGTTTCTAGGCACTGAGAAGTCATGGATATTGAGGCCAAATTCTGTCTGGATAGTTGCATTGTAAGGAGTGGTACCCTTGCTTTGGCTCTTACATTCTTTCCACTACCTCTTCCGCAATGAACCCTGAGCCTTGGAGGATGTGATGGAGTTGTTTCAGTGCTGGACACTCCTCTGTCACTTCTTCTTAGCACCATGTTGCCTTCTGGGTCATCCCAGTGGATGGAATGGAGCCTTGAACTGGGGTCCTAAGGCTTCACAGGCAAGTGCCTAACCACTAAGCCATCTCTCCAGCCCCCTGCCATAGACTTTTGTTTAGGTTTTCAGTACCAAGCATGTATTCCCTCCCATAGAGCGGGCCTCAGTCCAATTAGAGAGCAGCTGGTTTCCCTCAGAGCAGACATGCCACTAGTGCACTTATTTGTTCATTTGGCCTGTCTGGCCAAACTTGAGCTGGTGTTACAAAACTGCTTTAGCTGAACAGCTAGTGGATCCAGTAAAGGCACACACAATGCCAGCATGCAGCAGGTGCTCTTCTGCTCTCACTGTCCCCAAGTTGTTGGTGCTATTATCAGCTTTTGCGGATGTGCGCATTTATTCTTTTTTTGTTTGTTTGTTTTTTGAGGTAGGGTCTCACTCTAGCCCAGGCTGACCTGGAATTCACTATGGAGTCTCAGGGTGGCCTTGAACTCATGGCGATCCTCCTACCTCTGCCTCCCAAGTGCTGGGATTAAAGGTGTGTACCACCACGCCCGGCTATATTTATTCTCTAACAATTTAAGGATCCATGATATATTTGCTTTGGTCACAATAAACTTTACTTAAAGGATGATCCCTCTTTCCCACTCTTTCTTACAGATCTATTTCTCCTCCATACAGTGAAGGAAGGAAGGAAGCTTTTTTTGAATATCTTGGGCTATATTTTTATTTATTTATTTATCTATCTATCTATTTATTTATTTATTTATGAGAGAGAGAGGAAGATAGAGAATAGGCATGCCATTGTGTTATATTTTAGAAAGAACTGTGTGCATGGCCAAGTGTTAACTGTTTGAGGTCATGCTTGGTCTTTTTAAAGCACTGTTATTTACTTTTGTTGTTTCAGTAAGCCAAATTACAGAAATAATTTAGTCACATCTCTGCATTAACCTTGACCAAGTCTGTTGATCAATTTGAGCTCAATTCCTTAGTTGGACAACACAAATCCAATAGCTTCTATAGTCTTTTCATATTTATAAAACCTCTACTGAGGAGGCTATGCTAAGTAGCCTGTGAACAGCAGAGGGCGCACTGTCCCCCGTGTGCCTGACTATTCTACAAAACTCTATAGCTATATATATATATATATATATATATATATATATATATATATATATATATATATACAGCTATAGCTCTATAGCTGGAGTTGATGTCCCTGATGGGAAGGAGCCAGAGAATCCAGCAAAATCTTTTTTTTTTTTTTGGTTTTTCGAGGTAGGGTCAAGATCAGGCTGACCTGGAATTCACTATGTAGTCTCAGGCTGGCCTGGAACTCTTGGCCATCCTTATACGTCTGCCTCCCGAGTGCTGGGATTAAAGGCATGCGCCACCACGCCTGGCTTCAGCAAATTCTTTTAATTGTTTTTATAGTACAGATTGATTTTAATGGAAGAATGAATTACTCTGCTGATCTTATGAAATTACTTTCATTTGAAATATGTCTTGTTTGTTTTGTTCTTATCACAGGTTGATCATTTTGGATTTTCTAATGTGCAAACTTTTAAACAGCGGTTCCTAATAGCTGATAAACACTGGAAGGAAAACGGAGGCTCAATACTTTTCTACACCGGTAATGAAGGGGACATAATCTGGTTTTGCAATAATACGGTATGTGCTCATTTGTGAGATTCTTCCGTTAAAACAACATGCTTTATATTATAATAAATTGAGGGAAATGTTTACAGTATAGGTGACTAAACTTTAATTAAAGTAATTAACTATGTTTTTTTTTTTTTTGCAGTATTGGGGATTGAACCTAGGGTCTTATATGCTATATATGCTAGTTATATATGCTAGTAAGTGCTCTACCACAGACACTTTTTTAAAATTTATTTATTTGGTCTGGAGAGATGGCTTAGCGGTTGAGCGCTTGCCTGTGAAGCCTAGGAACCCCGGTTCGAGGCTGGATTCCCCAGGACCCACGTTTGCCAGATGCACAAGGGGGCGCACACATCTGGAATTCGTTTGCAGTGGCTGGAAGCCCTGGTGCGCCCATTCTCTCTCTCTGCCTCTTTCTCTCTCTCTCTCCCTCTCTGTCTCTGTCGCTCTCAAATAAATAAATAAAAATAAGCAAACAAAAAAATTATTTATTTATTTATTTTTATGTTTTCGAGGTAGGGTCTGGCTCTAGCCCAGTCTGACCTGGAATTCACTATGTAGTCTCATGCTGGCCTCGAACTCACAGTGATCCTCCTTCCTCTGCTTCCCAAGTGCTGGGATTAAAGGAGTGCATGACCACTCCTGGCTTCTTTTTATTTTTTATTTTTAGAGTGAGTTTAAGGTTGTTCTTGAACACATTTTGTAGTCTAGGTCATACTTAAACTTGCAACCCTTCTGAATAGCTGGGGTAGCAGGCCCAGCCTAGCATTTGATGTTAATTGTAAAGTTATTTAAGAAAAGGTAAGCTCATTAATAATGGAAATGTAGCAACAATACATAGATAGTTAGTTCACAAAAGTATAACTATATGTAGTCATAAGGCCTATGTGCTCAGCTTAAGTTAAATACAAATGAAAAGAATGAAATACTGTTTTGAAAATTAAATTATTTTTGTTTATTTATTTATTTGAGAGTGACAGAGAGAGAAAGAAGGAGAGAGAGAGAGAGAGAGAGAGAGAATGGCCGTGCCAGGGCTTCCAGCCACTGCAAATGAACTCCAGATGCATGCACCACCTTTTGCATCTGGGTAACGTGGGTCCTGGGGAATCAAGCCTCGAACCGGGGTGCTTAGGCTTCACAGGCAAGCACTTAACTGCTAAGCCATCTCTCCAGCCCTGAAAATTAAATTTTTAAAGTTCCTTTTTAAATTTTGATTTGTTTCTAGCATCATAGAAGAATATGAGGGAAATGGGTATGGGAATGATTGCAAGTGGTTTGTCCTGTTTAAGGCTTTTACAAGGTAAGTGTAAGGGCAGGAATTTTTCATGTTTATTCAGTAGTATATTTTTGGAATTCAGGACTGTGTCAGGCAGGCAGTAAGTGCTCAGTAAGTTTTCTTTCTTTCTTCTTCTTCTTATTTCTTTTTTTTCCAAGGCAGGGTCTTGTTCTAGTCTAGGATGACCTGGAATTCACTATGTAGTCTCAGGCTGGCCTTGAACTCAAGGCAGTCTTCCTACCTCTTCTTCCCAAGTGCTAGGTTCAGTAAGTATATATATATATATATATGTTTTTTGGTTTTTCAAGGTAGGGTCTCACTCTGGTCCAGGCTGACCTGGAATTAACTATGTGGTCTCAGGGTGGCCTCGAACTCACGGTGATCCTCCTACCTTTGCCTCCCGAGTGCTGGGATTAAAGGCATGCACCACCATGCCTGACAAGTATTTTTTTTTTAATGAAGAAATTAATGAAACAAAAGCAAAACTAGAAATAAACAAATAAGAAAAAAATTACAAGTTGTCAAATAGGAAGGGCAGAGTGAAATTGTAGCTGTACTTTTGTTTAGTTTCCTGTTCTGCCATTTTTCTTACATTTTGTGTTAAAATAGCACAGCCCATTAACATACTTTCCTGACTATATTTTCTGTCACAGTATTTTTTGTGTGGTATGTGTGCATGTGTGCAGGTATATATGTACGTGCATGTTTGTATGTACATGTGTTATATGTGTGGGGGGGGGCAGAGGTCAACATTAGGTATCTTCCTCAGTTGCTCTCCAGCTTTTAAATTTTTTTTAAAAAATTTATTTTATTTAGCTAGGTGTGGTGGCACTTGTTTGAGAGAGAGAGAGAGAGAGAGAGAGGAAGAGGCAGATGGACAGAGAGAATGGATGTGCCAAGGCCTTCAGCTGCTGCAAACAAACTCCAGACGCAAGCGCCACCATATACCTTGGGCTTACCTGGGTCCTGGGGAATTGAACCTGGGTCCTTTGGCTTTGCAGGCAAGTACCTTAACTGCTAAGCCATCTCTGCAGCCCCACCTTATGTTTTTCTCTTTTCAGATGGCAGTGACCACTAGGGTGACTTAAAACTCACTACAGTGCTGAGAAGTGACAGTGGAGTGTTCAGCATTAAGTGAGACATCTCTGTCACGTCCTTCAAGGCTTGGGGTCCATTTTTTTTAAGGTTTATTTTTATAAAATATTTATTAGAGACAGAGAGAGTGAGTGAGAATGGGCGTGCCAGGGCCTCTAGCCACTGCAAACGAACTCCAGATGCGTGTGCCCTCTTGTGCATCTGCCTAACATGGGGCCTGGAGAATTGAACTTGGGTCCTTTGCTGCACAGGCAGGCACCTTAACTGCTAAGCCATCTCTCCAGCCCCCATTTTTTTTTTTTTGAGACAGGATATTACACGGAACCTAGAGCTCACTAATTTTGTTAGACTAGGTAGGCAGGTAGTCCTAGGGATCCTCCTACCTCTGCCTCCTCATCATTGGGATTATAAGCACTTTCCGTGATGCTTGTTTTTTTTTTTTTTAAACTTCTTATTGAAAATTTCCATAAGTATAGACAATAAACCATGGTAATTCCCTCCCATGCCCCCATTCCCTCTCCCAAATCCGCTCATCGTTAAATCCCATCTTTTTTCCAATTAATCTCTCTTCTATTTTGATGTCACCACTTTTTTTTTTTCTCTTCTATTATGAAGGTCTTGTGTAAATAGTGTCAGGCACTGTGAAGTTATGTATATCAAGGCCATTTTAGGCAAGTTTTTAATTCCATGCTTCAGTTTCCTCATCTGCTAAATGAGTGTAGTAAAATTCTCCAGTTGTGAAGATTACAGAAGAGTAAGGGCCTTGCAGGTATATAGTGTTACCACATTACTTAGATCTCTTTTAAAAAGAGATTAAAAAAAAAAAAAAAACTTCTTGAAATAGATGCAGGCAAATAGTCACTTCTACATGGGGCATCAGTTCCGTTCAGTTGCTTCCTGTCACAGCCCAAGGTCAGCTCCTTGACGGTCTAGATATTGAGAAGGATGGATTTTACTCTTCGGACACTCACAGTCTGCGGGCTAAGAGGTAGATGTAAGCACATTTTGCAGCAGGCAGTAGAGGCTGCTGCTGCAGCACACTGGCGTTGAGGGAGGAGATCTGTTCAGCCAGGGTGAGCCAGGTCGGGGAAGGTGTGCTTGAGCTGGGTGAAATTGGGCCTGCGGGCATATCACAGGCAGGCCTCTTGAGGACATCCCATGTGGTTGTCAGGTTAAATTCTCATTGGCACTTGCATGCAGGTCTTTTTTTTTTAAAATTTTTTTTGTTTGTTTATTTATTTATTTGACAGCGACAGAGAGAAGGAGGCAGAGAGAAAGAGAGAGAGAGAGAATGGGCGCGCCAGAGCTTCCAGCCTCTGTAAACGAGCTCCAGATGCGTGCACCCCCTTGTGCATCTGGCTAACGTGGGTCCTGGGGAATTGAGCCTCGAACCGGGGTCCTTAGGCTTCACAGGCAAGCGCTTAACCGCTAAGCCATCTCTCCAGCCCAGGTCTTTTTTTTCTAAAAAATTATTTGTTCATTTACAAAGGAGTGAGCAAGAGTGAATGGGTGTGCCTGGGCGAACTCCAGCTGCATGAGCCACTCTGTGCATCTGGCTTTACATGGGTACTGGGGAATCAAATCCAGGTTCTCAGGCTTTGCAAGCAAGTGCCTTTAACCACTGGGTCATCTCTCCAGCCCCAAGACCTATTTTATTATTATTATTTAAAAATATTTTTATATTTATTTGTTAGAGAGAGTGAGAGAAAAAGGCAGATAGAGAATGGGCATACTAGGGTCTCTAGATACTGCAAATGAACTCCAGGCGCATGCACTACCATGTACATCTTGCTTTCGTGGGTTCTGGGGGTTGAACCTAGGTCCTTAGGCATCACAGGCAAGTGCCTTATCTGTTAAGCCATCTCTTCAGCCCTCCGGAGCCTATTTTTAGCCTTTTTGTTTTGAGACAAGTTTGCCTTTCTCCAGCTTAGGCTGGTGTGGAAGTCACTGCGTGGCACAGGCTAAACCCTTATGCTGGAAATCCTGCTGATCATCTCCCTACTGCCAAAATAAGTGTCACCACCACATACCTGGATGCAGGGCCAGTTTTCAATTGCTTCACTCTAATATAGTGTGAGTCTGCTGTTCAACAATGAAGCCTTAGGTATATATGGATGGAACAAACATACATTTATGTAACTTCTCAGAGAGGTCTTTCTGATCTGGTTTAACCTGATTTTACTGATAATTTTTCACATTCTGATTTCACTTGTGAATTTGTAAACTTTTCCTAGGGGTTCATGTGGGATGTGGCCGAGAAGCTGAAAGCTATGCTGGTGTTTGCTGAGCATCGATACTATGGAGAATCTCTACCCTTTGGTGAGGACTCACTCAAGGTAAGTACTTGTTTGTCTGTTTTCTCTCTCTCTTTTAAAAATGTTTATTTATTTGAGAGACAGAGAAAGAAAGAGAGAGAATTAATGGGCAAGCCAGGGTCTCCTGCTGGAGTAAACAAACTCCAGGTGCATGTGCCACTTTGTGCATCTGGCTTTATGTAGGTACTGAGCAATCAGACGCGGGCTGTCAGGCCTTGCAAGCAAGCACCTTTAACCACTGTCAGCCCCATGTTTTTCTTTTCTTTGAAGGTTAAGGGTGCTTTCTTTCCTTCTTCCCTCCCTTATTTCCTTCCCAGTGGACGATGACCTTGAACTTCTTTTTTTTTTAAAAAAAAACATATTTTATTATTTATTTATTTATTTGAGAGAGAGAGAATGGGTATGCCAGGGCCTCCAGCCACTGCAAACGAACTGCAGATGCGTGCGTCCCCTTGTGCATCTGGCTTATGTGGGTCCTGGGGAATCAAACCTGGGTCCTTTGGCTTTGCAGGCAAATGCCTTAACTGCTAAGCCATCCCTCCAGCACTGGCCTTGAACTTCTGACCCTCTTGCCTCCACTTCTTGAGTGCTGGGATTACAGGCATGTGCCACAGTCCTAGTTTGAGGTGGTCATGGTGATGGAACTCAGGACTTCATGCATGCTAGGCAAGCGCTCTACCAACTGAGCTATATCACCAGCTCTGTTTTGTCCTCCTCCTCTTTTTTCCCTTTTTTCCCTCTCCTCTTCTTCTTCAAGCAGGGGTTCACTATGTAGACCCTTCTAGCATTGCTTTCACAATTCCCTCACCTCAGCTTCTTAAGTACTGACATTACAAGTGTGTACTACTGTCACCAATCAGCTGGCTGGTGGTTCTTGTGCTCAACCTGGTTAGAAAAGTACAGGTAGGCAGGAAGCTTTTCAAATGCTGCATCTGCCAGCATTTGTTTTTCCTTGGTGTCTGAGAGCAGTGAGATGTGTAGGAGGCAGGCAGAAACAGTGGCAAGTGGCACATTCTAATATTGGAGTTCCTGTGGGGCCTTAGTCCCACCAGCATTGTCGTCCCTATGCAGCCATGGGTATTGGGCCCTTGGATCTTGGCAATAGCCAGTGTAGCAGCTGTCAGCTTGGGGGCTGAGACTTTTGGCCTCGAAGACTGAACAACCGTCTGGAGTTCTTCTGGTGACAAGGGCCTGCAGGCGTTCTTCCTTAAGCCTTTTATTATCTTCTGCTCTTCTGTCCTTTATGCTTCCACTTCTCTTCTTCCTGCCCTGGCTGTACTTGAACTGCTCAGCTGCTGCTTCGGTGATCCACGTCTGCCGCCAGGATGACTCAGAGTCATGCTTCTGTCAGGACAGCGTTCTGCACACAGTAGAGCATTGCGGGCGGCAGGGCACTCAGAGGTCACTGAGGAACTGGGTGTCAGGCAGCCTGGCTCACTCAGGTGCACTGGCCAGGAGGCCTAGACAGGCTCCGCGAACTGAACACTACACCGGTAGTGTTCACATTAATGCATCAGGAATTCGGGTCTGTGGGTGACTCCAGCGGGCAGATGAAGCCTCTGCAGGAAGCCAGGGCAGCTGTTAAGCAGCAGTTGCCAGTGCTTTGTGTTGTGAAGCTGGCACCCAGGTGCTCATGGCAAGCCGCGCTGCCCTGGAACTCAGCAACACCAGGGAAGGTTGCGAGGAGAATGTCTCCCTGCTCATGAGCTAAGTGAGCTGAGCAGCCTGCTTATATAGCCCAAGAAGGGATGCTTGGGCCAACCACTGCCTTGCTACTACTGTGAGTAATTCCTACACTAGGGGAAGCGAACTTCCCCCAGACAAGGTGGGCATAGTTAATTGAGGCTTGTGATTGCAAAAATAGGGTACAAATCCTGGCGTGGTGGCGCACGCCTTTAATCCCAGCACTTGGGAGGCAGAGGTAGGAGAATCGCGGTGAGTTCGAGGCCACCCTGAGACTTTTCATAGTGAATTCCAGGTCAGCCTGGGCCAGAGTGAGGCCCTACCTTGAAAAACAAAAACAAAAACAAAAAAATAGGGTACAGAGTACTCAGGCAGGCAGGTTGGGGCTCTGCCTTTAGGAATGAAGGCAATCAGGTATATTCTTTTGCAGAGTTGTCCCAAAGTGTCCCTGTGCTGGAGTGTTTAAGGCAGGTGGCACTAGCATGTGAGTAGTCTGGATGGCTGTTAGGCCAACAGCCCTTTTGCTCAAGGCAGCTCAGTGGAACAGTGCAGTAGCTGCTAATTAGGGAGTCAAGTTACACCATTCACAGTTTCTTTGCTTGTGTATAGTAACAGTGATTTTAACAGAACATTATAACACTTAACTATCCATTCATTGTCCAGGGAGAGGTGGGGGTCCCGCTGATCTGCCTCAGTACCACACACTTGGAAAAAGTTTAGAACATTTTCTGCTTATATGCCTCACTGTGAGATAGGTTTAACTTGAATATATATAACATATAATATTATAATGATATTATATATATATATATATATATATATATATATATATATATATATATATTACATATACAATTGGGTAGACTGAGGTTTTTTTCCTTCTATTTTTCTTTTTGGTACTGGAGCTCAAACTCAGGGTCACATGCATGCTAAGCCCCCTACCACTGAACGACATCCCTAGCCTCGCATCGAGGCCTTCAGAGCAATATTATCTTTCTAGTAGTAGTTTTTGTGGTGCTGTTGGGGATGAACCTGGAACCTCACAAGTGCTAGGGCTGTACCACTCAGATGCACCCACAGCACTTGTTCAATTTTAGCTCAGTTGGCTAGCCTGGCCTCAGTCAAGCCAGCCTTACTCTGTGGTTGCACACAGAGGATAATTCATTATTTCAAAAATTCCAATGTGTTTTCAACAAGATATAATCAGTAAAATAAAAACAAATAAGCTTTACAAAGTCAATTGGCTGCTTTAGATTCCATTAACTTTTCATTTTCTTGTAAGAAGCCTTGGCCTTGGTCAGATGCTACACCTGAGACACTAGGACTCTTTTCTCTCAGCTGATCCATTCTGTTCTACCCTCGTGATTCTGACTATAGTAAGTTTCCATGTGCTTTGTTACTTAATATTTTCCTGTAAGGAACTCACTTTTGTGTGTGTGTGTGTGTGTGTGTGTGTGTGAGCTGCCTTGGGCTGTTGGGTGATACAAGAGCTGCTGTTGTCGTTCCAGAATCTCTTCAGCCCCTGATTACAACGGTGCCTTGCCAGTGGGACTCTGGAGCAGTAGCACTTGTCCCTGCTACGCTACTGTACACTAGCTGAGCAGATTGTGGAGGACTCACTCAGACCCCTGGCCAGGGGTTGCTACATATTTCTGTGGTCCCTGTCTGGGCAGCAGCGATGCCCCAAAGAGGTGCCATAAGCAGATTCCAGAGTTGGGAAAGGGAGTCAGGAGAGGGGGAATAGGGAGGGGACGGGGGAAAGGCAGAGGGAGGAAGGGCAGAGGGCTCCATGGACCATGCCCGCTGTGTGGCAGGTATGGGGGTGTTGAAGTGTGGAGTTGGCTAGTGGCACAGCTTGGTGCATTCAGAGAAGACAGCCAAGGCCTGAAGGATCTGCTGGGGCAGGCAGTGCCAGGTGGGATGGGGGTGGTGGGGATGGGTCGGATTCAATGGGTATCACCAGGTCAGCTCTGGTAATAAAGGGGGGAGTGTGGGAAGTGCGGTAGTTTGAATGGATGTTCCCCAGTACATTTAGAAGTTTATTAAAGTTTGTAATCTAGATCTTTAGCCACCTGGCTAGAGGAGGAATCACTGGGCTTACCCTGAAGTTCAGCCCTAAGGTGTTTGTTACTTGGGTCAGATCTTAATTCCAGCCTAAGACAGGAAAAATGTCTGAGCTCTGTCTTTATGGGTTCCTGGAGGGTGCTTGCTTGTGATGCTGGTGTTGCTTTTTTCCCTCCCTCTCTCTCTGCTTGGACCTGTGTCATTTGCATATAGAAAGGCTACTGATTTTTGTGCATTGATTTTGCATCCTGATACTTTGCTATAGGAGTTAATCACCTTCAAGAGTTTTGGGATGGAGTCTCTCGGGTCTCTTACGTATAGAATCATGTCATCAGGAAATAGAGCTAACTTAACTTCTTCCTTTCCAAATTTTATCCCTTTTATTTCTTTCTCCTGTCTTATTGCTTGAGGTAGGACTTCCAGTACTGTATTGAAGAGCAGAGGTGAGAGTGGACACCCCTGTCTTGTTCCTGATCTCAATGGGAATTCCTCCAGTCTTTCTCCATTAAGTATTATTTCGGTTTTAGGAGCTTTGTATATAGCCTTTATTATGTTAAGATATAAACCGGCCATGCCAATTCTCTCTGATGTTTTGATCATGAAGTGATGTTGTATTTTGTCAAAGGCCTTTTCTGCATCTAACGAAATGATCATATGGTTTTTGTGTTTAACCTTGTTTATATGGTGTATTACATTGACAGATTTCCATATGTTGAACCACCCCTGTATTCCTGGGATGAATCCCACTTGATCAAGGTGGATAATGCTTTTGATGTGTTGTTGGATTCGGTTTGTGAGGATTTTGTTCAGGATCTTTGCATCTAAGTTCATTAGGGAAATAGGCCGGTAGTTTTCTTTTCTTGTGGCATCTCTGCTTGGTTTTGGAATTAGGGTGATACTAGCTTCATAGAAGGAGTTGGGGAGCTTTCCCTGTTCTCCAATTGTGTGGCACAGTTTGAGAAAGATTGGTTTGAGTTCTTCCATGAAGGTTTGATAGAATTCAGCTGAGAAGCCATCTGGTCCTGGACTCTTCTTTTTGGGGAGGTTTGTAATAGGTTTGTTTAGGAGATTAATCTGTTCTAAGTTTAGCTTTGGTAGATGGTATGTGTCTAGGAATTTATCCATTTCCTCCATATTATCCAGTTTTGTGGAGTACAGGTTTTTGAAATAAGTCCTGATGATTCTTCCAATTTCACTTATGTCTATTGAGATCTCTCCTTTTTTTTTTTTTTCTTTTTCGAGGTCAGGTCTCACTCTAGCCCAGGCTGACCTGGAATTCACTATGGAGTCTCAGGGTGGCCTCGAACTCACAGCGATCCTCCTACCTCTGCCTCCTGAGTGCTGGGATTAAAGGTGTTGATCTCTCCTTTTTTCATTTCGAATTTTGTTAATTTGAAGTGTCTCTTTTTTTTTTTTTTTTTTTGCTTGATCAAATTGGCCAGGGGTTTGTCAATCTTGTTTATTTTTTCAAAGAGCCAGTTCGTTATTTTGTCAATTTTCTTAATTGTTTTCTTAGTTTGTAATTCATTAATTTTTGCTCTGATCTTTATTTCTTTCTGTCTGGAGGTTTTTGAGCTGGATTCTTCTTGCTTTTCCAGTGCCTTTAGGTGGATGGTTAGGTTATTGATTTGGGATCTGTCTTTGTTATGAAGGCATTTAGTGCTAGGAATTTTCCCCTGAAGACTACCTTCATTGTGTCGCATAGTTTTGGTACGTTGTGTTCTCATCGTCATTCATTTCTAGAAATTTTACAATTTCATTTTTTATTTCATCTACTACCCATTTTCTGTTTAAAAGTGTGCTGTTCAGTTTCCAGGAGCCGATGGGATTCTTGGTAGGTCTTTTGTTGTTAATTTCTAGCAATATATAGCATTGCAATGTGATATCATGCAGGGAATTAGGTCAATCTTCCTAAATATATGGAGGCAGGCTTTGTGACCCAGTATATGATCTATTTTAGAGAATGTTCCATGGGCTGCTGAGAAGAATGTGTAGTCTGTGGATTTGGGATGGAATGTTCTGTAGATGTCCGTTAGATCTAAGTGATCTATGGTTTTGTTGAGCTCTCTTACTTCCCTGTTGAGTTTCTGTTTGGATGATCTGTCTATTACTGATAATGGTGTATTGAAGTCCCAAACTATGATGGTTATTTCTATTTTATTGTCAAGTAGGTTTTGTTTTATGAACTGTGGTGCCCCTGTGTTTGGTGCATCAAGATTTATGATTGTGATATCCTCTTGATGGATCATTTCCTTGATAATTAGTAAGTGGCCTTCTTTGTCTTTTTTGATTATTTTTGGTTTGAAGTATATTTTATCCGATATTAATATAGTTATGCCTGCTTGTTTCTTATTCCCATTTGTTTGGAATATTGTTTTCCACCCTTTTACCCCAAGGAAGTGTCTGTCTTTAGTGGTGAGGTGGGTTTCTTGAAGACAACAGATTGAGGGGTCTAATTTTTTGATCCATCCTGTTAGCTTGTGTCTCTTGATGGGTGAATTAAGGCCATTAATATTTAGGGTAATGACTGTGAGGTTTGATTTGATACCTGCCATATTGTGTTGGTATATGTGGTTTGGTATTTTCATGGACTTTGAAGTATTTTGTGCCTTCTCTGAGTTTGGTTATTGTGATCTGCTTCTTGTAGGCATTTGAGTTTGATTATTTGATTCTTCTATGTGGAGAATTTCCTGAAATACTCTCTAGGTTTGGTTTTGTGTTCATATAATTGTACTTTACTTTGAGGTTTGTCATGGAAAGTTTTTCTTTCACCATCTACTTTGAGAGATACTTTCACTGGGTAAAGTAGTTTGGGTTGGAAGCCATAGGTTCTTAGACTTTGCAGTGTTCTATTCCAGGCCCTTCTGGATTTCAGGGTTTCCACTGAGAAGTCTGAAGCAATTCTGATGGGGTTGCCTTTAAAAATGGTGTGCTGTTTTTCCCTAGTGGCTTTTAGGATTTTCTCTTTGGTGTCAATGTTTAGAATCTTAATGACAATATGTCTTGGAGAGTTTCTCCTTTGGTCCAGTCTGTTTGGAGTTCTGTTAGCTTCTTGTATCTTGATGGGCCTTTCTTTTGAGAGAGTAGGAAAGTTTTCTTTGATTATTTTGTTAAATAAGTTCTCCATGCCTTTGGTCTGAATTTCTTCCCCTTTTGGTATTCCCATGATCCATATGTTAGGATGTTTAAGGGTATCCCACAATTCCCTCATGTTCTGTTCACAGAAATTTTTGAACTTATTGAAACTTTTGAACTCTCAAACTATTTCTTTTGTCTTGTCTTCCAGATTGGAGTTTCTATCCTCCACATGGCTGACTCTGTTTTTGAGAGCTTCTAAAGAGTTTTGGGCTTGTTCAATTAGGTTTGCATTTTCTAGTACTATTCTATGTATAGTTTCCATCCCTCTGTCAAGCTCCCTTTTCACATAATTTTCTGATTTTCTTGATGCTTCTTGGAATTCATCCTTGCATTTCTTTATGTCTTCATTGAGCATGGCCAGCTGATTTTTAAGATCCTCTTTTTCTCACTCTCCTTCATATCTCTTAACTGTCCTTGGAGTCCTTCCATTTTCTTATCTATTAGGTCTAATCTAGTGATAGTAGCATCCACACGATTATTGGCCCTTTGTTGCTTTTCTTTTTTTTTTCTTTTTCAAGGTAGGGTCTCACTCTGGTCCAGGCTGACCTGAAATTAACTATGTAGTCTCAGGGTGGCCTTGAACTCACAGCAATCCTCCTACCTCTGCCTCCTGAGTACTGGCATTAAAGGCATGCGCCACCACGCCCGGCTCCTTTGTTACTTTTCTGCAAGTTCTTCCAGTATCTTGGTTAGGGTTGCATTACTCATAGCTTCATTTTGGTGTTCTGATCCTAATGTCTCTTCTCTGTTTTGATTAGAGACATTCATTGTAGGACTGGGTGATCTTACTATATTTACTTGTATTTGATTTTTCATGTTATTTCTTTTGCACTGTGGTCTGCCCATCACAGTGTATTGGCAGGGAGAGTAGACTGTGGTCTCGATGGGTGGGGGAAGTGGTGTCTCTTGGGCGAGCTGGCCTGAGCTAGCAGGCCGGAAAGCAGATGGGCAGAGTGGTCCTGAGCTAACATGTGGGTGGACGGATCAGTCTGAGGTCTCACTCCACAGGATGCCAAAGCAGCCTGAGCTCATGCACAGTGGGACACCTTTGGAGGGCAGATGGGCAGGCGGCTGGTGGCAGAAGGGGGATTGGGCTTGAGCTGGTGCGGGCGGACAGGCAGATTGAGCCTAAGCTTGCTCAGGTGGAATGGGCCTGAGCTAGCACGTGGATGGGTGGTCAGCCCTGAGCAGTAAGCGGGCAAATGGGCAGAGCAGGCTAAGCTTGCACGGAGGGATGGGCGGCATGCGTGTGTTGGGCAGATAGATGGATTAAGCCTGAGATCCAGCGGGCCAGCAGGCAGAGCCTACCTGAGGTCACGTGTGGGCAGGGGTAGCAGGGTGATCGCCCCTGCACAGTGAGGCAAGTGGAACTATGCTGGCCTGGGTCCCCTTTCCTACAGTAAGTGCGGGAGTATCTTGAGGCTGGGACTATGGCTGCGGGGGCTGCTTGGGGGGTTTGGGAGAATTGGTGGGCTACCCTCAAGTGAGGGAATCAACGATTCTCTTATTTTTCCCCTCTGAGCCCTCCCACTGGCAATCTATTAGAGATTTCTCTCCCCTAAAAGACCCAGTGAGCCCTTAATGCCTTGTCTTTCTTTCCTGGGGAGGTGTGGCACAGTTAGGTGGTCGCCATCTTGCTTTTTTTTTTTTTTTTTTGGATACAGGGTCTTACTATGTATATGTATACTAGGCTGGCCTATAATTTGCAATCTTCCTGCTTCAGTTGTCTGAGTGCTGGGATTATGGGCATTCATTATTATGCCTGCTTTAGGCTGACTGTTTTGAAAGGTGTTAAAAAATTCATTTTGGGCTGGAGAGATGGCCTGGTGGTTAAGGCATTTGCTTGCAAAGCCAAAGGGTCCCGGTTCAACTCTCCAGGACCCAAGTAAGCCAGATGCACAAGGGCGCACATGCATCTGGAGTTCTTTGCAGTGGCTGGAGGCCCTGGTGCACCCACTCTCTCTCTTTCTCTCTGCCTCTTTCTCTCTCTTAAATAAAGAAATAAACAAATAAATAAATAAAATATATTAAAAAATTCATTTTTGAGAAAAGAGTTTGTTATATTATAAGTAAAATAAAAAATAATCTTTTTCAGCTGGGTGTGGTGGCACCTGCCTTTAATCCCAGCACTTGGGAGACAGAGGTAGGAGGGTTACCATGAGTTTGAGGCCAGCCTGAGACTACACAGTGAATTCCAGGTTGTGCTGGGCTACACTGAGACCCTACCTTGAAAAACCAAATTAAAAAAATATTCTTTTTCAAATGTGTTATTTTGGTGATAAATATAAAGAGCTTTGTAAATTAAAAATAATTATGAATCATAACATAGTTTTTATTTCTTTCTAAATATTTTTATTGATATAATACAGGGGGGGGGGAGGGAGAGAATATGAGTACTCCAGGGCCTCTTGCCACTGCAAATGAATTTCAGACATATTTGCCACATTTTGTATTGGCTTTACGTGGTGTCAAAGTCAGCTTCATGTTGCTGGGATAAACTTCCAAACCAGACACAGTTTATAGGAGGACCAGAATTTATTTCTGACTTACAGATCCAGGGGAAGTTCAATAATGGTAGGAGAAGCTGGTCCCCTTTCACAGGTCCCTGCAGAGAGAACTATATCAGCACCATAAGCAAGCCCATTCCCGGAACCCCAGGCAGAACTCAAGCACTCTGCACACCTTTAGATTAGAATTCCAAATCTGTCCCCATACCTTAGGGCTAGACCTAAGGATCTGCCCATGGTGATACCTCCTCCAGCCAGGCACCTGGAAATTTAATGAGTCACAAGCTTTAATAAACTCCTGAATCTATGGGGGACAGTCATTCAAAGTAGCACTCATGAGTACCGAGGAATTGAATCCAAGCAGGCAGGCTTTGCAAGCAACTACTTTAAACAAGGAGCCATCTTGCTAGCCAGATTTTTTTGACAAAAATCAAAACTATGACAGCCAGAATCAGTGGCAAAATATCTAGATTCAATAGGCCACAGTTAAGTCTTTTGCTCTTTAACAACAGTAGCTTTAGTGTTTAAATATGTATTTGGCCTTACT
This sequence comes from Dipus sagitta, assembly GCA_036346955.1. Taxonomy (NCBI): domain Eukaryota; kingdom Metazoa; phylum Chordata; class Mammalia; order Rodentia; family Dipodidae; genus Dipus; species Dipus sagitta. The sequence continues at coordinate 168,073,048 of CM070772.1, read as the reverse complement.
TTTCGTATTATATCTTTGAAAAACAAAGTAACATTTTGCAGAATATATTTTTCTACACACCTAAAGTCATTTTTCATAAATTGTTGAAATTTGCACTACTGTTGTTTTGACAGGGTCTTTTAGCTCAATTGCCTGGAAATTCCATTTAAAGAAAAGCATGTGCTGACTGGGGGTCATTTCTGGATCTATACTATGCTCAAGCCACTCTTATGTGAACATTTATACCTATGTTCCTGGATTTTTTCTTTAGGATTCCAAACACTTGAATTTTCTGACATCAGAACAAGCTCTGGCTGATTATGCAGAGTTAATCAGACACTTGAAAAGAACAATTCCAGGAGCTGAAAACCAACCTGTCATTGCCATAGGGGGCTCTTATGGTGGCATGCTTGCAGCCTGGTTCAGGATGAAATACCCTCATATAGTAGTTGGGTAAGTGCATGCATGCTGGATATGAGTTCTTCTTAATAAGAAAGAAAAACTTCTAGATTTATTTTGCATAAATCATGCTCCATTCTCATGTATTGTCATTTATGGTTTCTGTCTTGTTTACAGCTATGAGATTTTTCTCTTCATTTTTGTTGTCTATTGCTATTTTAAACTTGTTAGATTTTTTTTCCTTTCTTCCTCCCTCCCTTCCTTCCTCCCTCCCTCCCTCTCTCTCTCTCTTTCTTTCTTTCTTTCTTCTTTCTTTCTTTCTTCTTTCTTCTCTCTCTCTCTCTCTCTCTCTCTCTTTCTTTCTTTCCTTCTTTCTTCCCTCCCACCTCCCTCCATCCCTTTTCTCTCTATGTTCTTGGCCACATGTAGCCAAGACTGTCCTCAAACTCTCTATGCATCAGAAAATGACCTTGACCTTCTGATCCTCCTGCCTCTACCTCCTGATGCTAGAAATACAGGAATGTGCCACCACACCCAGTTTTATAGGGTGCTGATGATGGAGCCCAGGGCAAGCACTCTACCAACTGAGCTTTAGCCTCAGCCCAAGTTATATACTTCCTTTTTTTCCTTTCATTCAGAGCTCTTGCATCTTCTGCCCCTATCTGGCACCTTGAGGATTTGACTCCTTGTGGTTTATTTATGAAGATTGTAACTAAAGATTTTAAGATAAGTGGTCCAAAATGTTCAGAGAGTGTCCAAAGATCCTGGGGTGCCATTAACCGACTCTCAAATACTGGTAAGCTTTACCTAAAAGAATGATTTACAGTGCTTAATTTTTTTTTGTTTGTTTGTTTTAAACTTTCACTTGTTCAACAGACATGCACATACACACTCTCACACACACATTTTTTGTTTTTTTGAGGTAGAGTCTCATTCTAGCTCAGGCTGACCTGGACTTCACAATGTAGTCTCAGGCTGGCCTTGAACTCATAGTGATCCTCTTACCTCAGCCTCCTGAGGGAGGAAAGGAGGGAAGTAGGTGGGGCAGGGGAGAGAGAGAGAGAGAGAGAGAGAGAGAGAGAGAATGGCATGCAAGGTCCTCTATCCAGAGTGATCAAACTCCAGACGCATGTATCACCCTGTTCATATGGCTTCATATGGGCACTAGGAAATTGAACCTGGGTCATTTGGCTTTGCAGGCAAATGCCTTAACCACGGAGCCACCTCTCCAGCACCAACTCTACTTTTTAAAACACACATTTTATTAAAGCACAATATGCATACAGAAAATAACAGAATCAGAACACATAGCTTGAAGAATTACTTGGTGAAATTGGCATCCATGTCAATAAGAAAATAACATCAGCATATCTGAAATCTCCTGATGACATTCTTGGCCACTCCATTACACTCATCCAATGACTATACTTACTCCTTGAACCATACTTAAATTTTCTTGTTCTTAAATTGTTTAATAATTGGAATTGCATACTATGTAATTTTTCCTGCTGTCTTTTGTTAATGTTAGATACATATGTTAGACACATCCACTTGTTTTATGTAGCTGTTTATCATTAATGTTCTGTTAAAATGAGAAATTAGGGACTGGAGAGATGGCTAAGTGGTTAAAGGCACTAGTTTGCAAAGCCTGCTGGCCTGGGTCCAGTTCTCCAGTGCCCATGTAAAGCCAGATGCACAAGGTGGTGCATGCATCTGGAGTTTATTTATTGCATCAGGATGCCCTTTCTGCCATTCTCCCTCCCTCTCTCTCTAAGAAATGTGGGGAAATGTAATCTCCACGATCTTGTGGATTATGGAGTTATCTAGTTGTTTTAAAATGGATTATTGAATGTTGAAAATATTTTGGAGAAGTCATAAACTATGATTTTTTTTTGTAAAACAGAGTTAAGAATAAATAATCTGTAAACATTTCTGTTGGCTAGCACTTTCTGGTTCCTACACTTGTCGTTCTATCTCCAGGTAGTGGTCTACCATGGCTAACTAAAGCCCTTCACCTGTGTACCCCCTTGACTTATAATGACATACAACATTTGAAAGACTGGATCTCTGAGACCTGGGTGAATCTGGCCATGGTGAACTATCCATATGCATCTAACTTTTTAAAGCCTCTGCCTGCATGGCCTTTGAAGGTAACAGGAAATGTCTTTTCATTATTTTTAATTCAATCCTTTTCATGTGTCTTCTCTGACTTTCAGCATCAGGAGAAATTCCAGTGACATAGGGGCTTTATGGAGCTCTCAAATCTGGGTTGGAATATTGACTTCAGCCATTTTCTGATTATGTGACATATGATCTCAGTTTTCTAAACCTCAGTTTCCTCACTTGCGAACTGGAGATAAATTTCATCAACTATAGTTGTTGACTAATAGTTGTTAACAGGACGATTTGCATATGGAGTATATTCAATCTTGCTGATGTATGTATGCTGCCCAGATCTATGCAATTCATTGTTGATGCTCCAAGAATGGCAGCTTTTACCATAGTACTGTGATTCAATGAGCTGCTAAAGAATTCTGATTGCTACATGTTCCATGGAAGGTGATCCCCATTCTCAGCAGCAGAGTAGAAAGATCACCTTCCTGGACCCTGAAGGTGAAGATTTGCCCCAGAATTGCTACTTCCCAGCTGTGTGATCCTAGGCAAGGTGTTCGTCTTCCCTGAACTGTCCTTACAGGAATATGATATCAATAGCTACATCAGGTTATAAGACCAAATAAAATAATGGATGTGAAGACAATCTGAGATGATATATCAATTTTAGGTTATTTTTCAAATTAAGAACACTTTATACATAATTTAAGGTCTTTTATAATTTTTAAGATTCTTTTAATATCCACATTATTTATTGTGTTTACTCTTCTGTAAGTATTTTCTTAAGAACTTCCCTTTTGATTTTCAAAGCAAAGGATAGTTTATACTTTGAGGATATTACTGGTGCCACAGCTAGACTGGGTGCTGAAATGCATATTACTTGGCAATGATATGGGAGTTTGGTGTGATAGAGCCTCTGTAGGTTCTTGGTTAGGCTTTAACCCAGGAGTTATGGTGCCAGGCTGTCACCATCACACAAAACTGCCACTGACTCAGTGGACTCCAGGTTCTTGTCTTATGAATTCAAAGAATTGAAATCCATAGATCAGAGAGTGAAGTTTAGAGATCTTTTATTAGACTTTGGATAGAATTTAAGGGAAGGAAACCAGACAAGGCTCCAGTACAGCAGGAGGGGGTTTCTGGAAACAGAAAAGCCCACCCAGAGACCCAAGCTTGGTCTTTTTTTTTCAGGTTCTGGACTGGGGCAGAACTGACCAGCCTTGACACCAGGTTTCTTGGAAAGGGTAACTCCTCTCTAGAGAGAGGCTCAGGCTGAGTTTAAGGTGGGAACTCCTTTAATCAGAAAGAGAAGGAGAAGCCAGATCCTTCTGTGACCTCTAGCAAAGTGGATACTGCAAGGAAAGGCTCAAGGACATTCCTTGTTTTTACTGTCAGGATCCTGTCACCACTAAACTGTCTTGGTAATTAATATAAGAGCCAGGTTTCAAAAGCACTTTGAATTTTAATGTCCATTTGAACTATTAAATCTATTGCTATCACACCTTCCAAGGTTCAGGGTCCATTGCAGAAGAGGTGGCATAAGGAATGTAAGAGCCAAAGGAAGGGTAGGTCTTCTTACAATGTCCTCCTCCAGACACAAAATGGCCTGGATATCCATGACCTCACGGCACCTGACACTACCTACACAAGACCATCATAATAGTAGGAAAAGATGATGACATCAAAATAAAAGAGAGACTGATTGAGAGGGGGAGGGAAAATGATGGAGAGTGGAGTTTCAAAGGGGAAAGTGGGGAGGGGGAAGGGAGGGAATTACCATGGGATATTGTCTACAATTATGGAAGTTGTCAATAAAAAAAAGTGAAAAAAAATTTACAGTGTGCTTAAGACATTGTAGTTGAAATGAAACAAATCCAATTGCTATCAGAGTTACTTTTATTTCTGTACACAATGAATACCTTGCACTGGACAGACTAGAAGCAAATGTGCATCGAATTAAATAGGATATGAATAATACATAGCTATTATTATTTGGAGGTAAGATTTCACTTAGTAGCTCAGAGTGGTCTTGAACTGTCTATGTAGCCCAGTCTGGCCTCTGATCTTTTGCCTGAGTTTCCTGAGTGCTTGGATTATAGACCTGTACTACCAAGCTCAATTACAGTTATTGAAAACAGCTGATGTCTCTCATGTAAAAATCTTGTATCTTTGCAAATATCAGGGTTAGCTCTGTATTCCATTGGTATACAAAGTGAGAATTAAAGCACATCTGTATTCCCACATGAAGAACAAATGGGTTGTCAGATGTTAAAACAATGGGAAATTCTCATATTACTTTAAGCAGGGATTGGTGAGCTTTATCTAAAAAGAACTGTATTTCAGGCCTTGTGGGCCATGTGACTTCTGTCAGTGACTCAATTCTGCAGCAGAAGCATGGAAACAGCCACAGGTTATCTATAGATGAATAAAATGGTCTGTAATACTTTATTTACAAATGCAACTAGTGAACTCATTTAATAAGCTTTTTTAGTTCTAACTGGTCTATCATGATTTAGAATATTTTTTCTCTTTATTTTAATGTTCCTTCTGAGGTATGTTGGGCCTTACATGTAAATATATATTCTGTCACTCTTTTAAATCATTTGAAACTCACAGAGTATACTTCAAATACATACGTTTTTTTATTTTGAGGTAGGGTCTCATCTAGCTCAGACTGACCTGGAATTCACTACATAGTCTCATGTGGCCTCTAACTCATGGCGATCCCCCTACCTCTGCCTCCCGAGCGCTGGTATTAAAGGCATGTGCCACCATGCCCAGCTCAAACATTTTAAATTTATTACAATCCTTTAAAAATGTTTTTTGTGTATATACATTATGGATATTTATTTTTAAAATATTATTTATTTGAGAAAGAGAGAGAGAGAGAGAATGGACGCACCAGGGCCTCCAGCCACTATGAACGAACTCCAGCTGCATGCACCCCCTTGTGCATCTGGCTAACGTGGGTCCTGGGGAATCAAGCCTTGAACTGGGGTCCTTAGGCTTCACAGGCAAGCGTTTAACCGCTAAGCCATCTCTCCAGCCCTGGACATTTCTTTTTAAGTCACAATAAATTTATGTCTTTCTCCTATGATCACTTTGTATTTCTTTTTCCCAAGGTTAGTTCTTGTCGTTGCCTTCAGTTCTTATCAAAGTCATTTTTTTTCTTGTCATATCAAGGACTTCCTTTCTGGGAAGGGGTTTTGAGGATAGAACCCACGGCTTTGCGCTTGCTAGACATGCCTGTACCAGTGGTCACACTTTCAGCTGACGTGAAGGAATTCTCGATTGCTCAACAACACATTTATGATTCTGTTTCCAGCATGCACCTCCCACCAAGAGTAACTCCTCTTGCCTCTGGTTTGAGAATGAATCCTCCATCACCCAGTCTCCATTTTCCTCCTATGTTAGCTTCCCACTTAATTTTGGGAATGTTTCCACCGTGTCCCCCTCCCAAGCTGAGCTCCAGAGCACTTTCTTTCAACACCCATTCAGTTTCTCCTTTCCTGACCCCCTCTCTGTCCTCCCAACCCGCTAATCCCTGGAACACTACCCAGTTGGGGACTGCTCTTTCACTTGGATAGTTCCATTTAGCCAAAACTCCTCCTCCCTCTGATACACTTCCTCCTCTTTAAGGGGCTGACAAACAGCAGTGCTTTCCTGAGTCTCTAACTTGGATTTAGAGTGGTGAGATAAATTGTAAAACTTGGGTTATGGAAAGAAAAAAAAAATCAGACGATTTCCAGTCTGTCTGGACCTTGTACAGTTCTGGGGATTCTGTGAGCAGAGACTAAATGTCACTTTCCACATCAGTTCAAGTATCATTCTTTCTAATTTGTCTTTGGGCTTTGCACATTCAGGCTCCATTTGCTTTTGTTTACTGTTAACAGAAGCTGCAACATTCATGCAGAAATAATCATGGACTTGGCCTGCAGAACACCAGAAAGGAGAGAAAAGGGAAATAGAACCCCTTCTGTCCTTTGACTGTTCATTCCTTAGAGCAGTTTTAAAGGAACCTGAAGTTAGCTGATTGTGGAATCATTTCTTAGTTGATAGTCTATCAAACGTTTTGGCTTAGTCTTCTGAGCATGTGGACACACAGAGTGAAATAATAAGACATAGATATAAAGGGAAAATCTCTTCCGTTTGTCTTGGTGTTTGATAATGTATGCAACCTCTCTGGGTGGTTTAAGCGGTTTAGGTGCATTCTATGAAAAGGGAGCTTTTAATGACAAAACTAATGTGATTATCTGAGTGAGTGTGAGAGGGGTATTGAAGCCTTAGAGAAAGAAAATCTGTTCTAAAAGCTGAATGTATCTGCTTAATCCCTTTTCTAATGTGGATGGACTATGCTCCGTAAAGGAGATTGGTCTTTTTTTTTTTTTTCAATCTATCTTCTTCTTTTTAAAAATTTATTTTTACCCTCCCCCTTTTCTTTTATTAAAAATGCATATCCCCCTTGCTAGGGACACTTAAAGCTTTTAAACAAATCATTATCTTTACTTTCTGTGGTATATGTGGGTTCAAAGGGCAGGTCCTCAATATTTGGGTGCAGATCCAATCAGTTGCACAAATGTTCTACTTTCTACACTTTTTCTTTTGTCTTGTGAAAGGGCCTTGCCAGGTAGCCCAGGCTGGTCTGGAACTTGTGATCTTCTAGTCTCAGCCTCCCCAGTGTTGGGATTACAGGTGTGTGCTCCCATACCTGACTTTCAAGCTAATTTATGTACTCTTTAAAATATTTAAATTTACTTGCAATGAGAGAGAGAGAGAGAGAGAGAGAGAGAGAGAGAGAGACAGAGAGGAGAGAATGGGCATGCCAGGGTCTCTAGCCACTGCAAACAAACTCAAGATGCATGTCCCACTTTGTGCATCAACCTTTACGTGGTTGCTAGGAATCAGGCTTTGCAGGCAAGTACCTTAAGCTGCAAGTCATCTCTCCAGCCCCTTATGTACTCTTTTATATTTTTTAAATATTTTTATTTATTTTACTTATTTGCAAGGAGATTGTGAGAGCAAGAGTGACAGCGAGAGCAAGAGGGAGAGAAAGAATGCCTGGGCATGCTAGGGCTTCCAGCCACTGCAAAACAAAACAAAACAAAACAAAGCAAAAAAAAACTCTTGATGTATGTGCCATTGTGTCTGACTTTATGTGGGTACTGGAGAATTGAACCTGGGTTGTTAGGCTTTGCAGGCAAGCACTTTAACTGCTAAGCCATCTCTCCAGCCCCTCTTATTGTCCTCTTTAAAACACACCCCTAATGTTGTCTTATAAACTATTTTTATATTTATTTATTTTTGAGAGAGAGAGAGAGAGAGGGAGAGAATGGGCATGCCAGGTCCTCCAGCCACTGCAAACCAGCTCCAGATGCATGTGCCTCCTTGAGCATCTGGCTTACATGGGTCCTGGGGAATTGAACCTGGGTCCTTTGGCTTTGCAGGCAAGTGCCTTAACTGATAAGCTATCCCTCCAGCCCTTCTAATGTTCTTTTTAAGCATTTCCTGAGTGTTTGCTTTCCTACTCAGAAATAGAAAGTGAATCAAGTCTATCCATTTCAACTCCTGTTATCCTACTATTTTAGTTTCCTTCTTACTCTTGCATATTTAAATTCTTTTGACTTTATGCAGTAACAGAATCTTAAGCTTTTACCAAGTGGAAATAAATTACAAAAACATAACTGTAATCTGAGAATTTAAAATGTTGTTTAAGAAGGTAAGCGTGAAAGTTGGGCTTGGTGACTAATCCATGCTGTTTGTGAGGCTGAAGCATGATCACTAAATTTGAAGCCAATTTGGGCAATTTTTTAAAACCCTCAAAACAACAATAACCACAACACAAGCCACACAAAACAACAACAAAAACAACAGTGGCACAAGCCACACAAAATAAGTAGCATAATACAAAGGATCCTTGGGTATTGAGTATTTTGAACAGAAGTAGTTGTCAGGGGCCCTTCCCTTACTGTCTTATTAAACCACAGCTCCTCAGTAAACAATTAACAGGCCAAATGCTTACCCTGATCAAATGGTGATATCTGCAGATTATTAGGGGTAAGCTGAAGTATCACATGAGGTTGTACCAAAATTGCCAATATTCGCCCATGTTTGAGTTATCAGTGTAGCTATTTATTTATGGATTTGGTTTGGTTCTTTGAGACAAAGTCTCTATAGCCTAGGCTGTCTTGGAACACAATTCATAGCCTAGTCTAGCCTCAAACCCAAGGTGATTCTCCTGCCCCAGCCTGCCAAGTGCTATTATTACAGATGTGATCCACCATGCCCATTTCATATGACTCAACTTCAACTGAAGATTTGTATGTTCTATGCATATTATAGCTCTTTGAAAAAAGTATATAACTCCTTTTGAATTGCTATAGTCTTTGAATTACCTTTTCTTTTCTTTCTTTCTTTCTTTCTTTCTTTCTTTCTTTCTTTCTTTCTTTCTTTCTTTCTTTCTTTTTTTTTTTTCCGAGGTAGGGTTTGACTCTAGCCCAGGCTGTCCTGGAATTAACTATGTAGTCTCAGGGTGGCCTCGAACTCACGGCGATTCTACCTCTGCCTCTGGAGTGCTGGGATTAAAGGCGTGTACTACCATGCCCAGCTGAATTACCTTTTTATTATGACTTTGGTGTTTTTTTTTTTAACTTTATCATCAGAGAAAGTACATATATGGAGATTGTGTTTTTTTGTATGCTAGGGACCAATGCTTGGGCTTAGAGAACCTTTGAGTTAGAAAAAATCTTTAGAACTATCTAGTAAAATTCTCATAATTAACCTGCAAATATTTAGCAAAAATTAAGTGATATTTGGGCCTTCTAAATAGTATATATGCAGATTGGTACTTCCTTATTATGGATCTAACAAGGATCTTAAAAATATTTGTTTCCTTTGAACCAGTACTTCCTGTAAGAAATTATCTTAAAATTATTAAGGCTATGTGCAAAGATTTAACCATTGGGATATAAAGCTTTATTAGCAACAATGAAAGGCCAGGAATATTCCAAATGAGTAATCTTAAATTGCTCCTTAGCCTGTTTCTCAGCTCCCCTCTGAATTTTTCTTTCTTTTAAAGTTTTGTTTTAAACTTTTTTTTTTTTTTTTTTTTTTTTTTTTTTTTTTACTTTGAGAGAGAGGAAGGGAGAGAGAGAGAGAGAGAGGGTGGGGGGAGAGATGAGCACTCCAGGGCCTCTAGCCACTAGCCACTGCAAACAAACTTTAGACGCAAGTGCCTCCTTGGGCTTCTGGCTTACGTGGGTTCTGGGGAATCGGACTTGGGTACTTAGGCTTTGTAGGCAAGTACCTTAACCACTAAGCCATCTCTCCAGCCTGCCTCTGAATTTCTCAAGCATACCAGGTTCCTCCTTAAGGGTCAGTGAATCAGAATTGGATCCAGTCCTCCAAAGACAATCTACTGACCTGCAAGGAAGGCGGGCCCAAGGCTGCCCTTAATCTGGTGTTTGATTTCTCTCAGCAGAGGCCAAGTTTTTGTCTATGTTATTTTGTGGCTGCTGAGACTCATGTGCTGTCATCTAGTGCCAGTCTCCAGCCATGCTTGTATCTTTTAAAGAATGACAGTAACTGCTCTTTGCAGAAATGACTATTCATGGGGACTCTTTTCTCTGCCCGACAGAGGCCCAGTGTTCCAGCTCTGAGGGAGCTAATGCCAGCATGTGAGTCACACACACTTTACTACTGCTCTCTTTCAGAGGTTTAGGTCAGGGCTTTTTTTTTCTTTTTCTTTTTTTTTGTACTGTTCGTCAAGCCCCTCCTTTTCCCTGCCCAGCTTGCATTGTACCCCGCCTCATTCACCACACTGGGCTTGAGCGCAATGCTCTTCTCTGCATCTAATGCATCCATTCTGTTTTATACTGCCTGGAAACTGCTGAGTCTGCTATGGGTGTCCAGAATCAGGAAAAAATATAGATCAACTGTTGGCAATAAGCAGTGTAATGCATCCTGTGACTGATTCCTGGCTTCCATCTTGCCTTGAGTATTTCTGATTGCCATATATCTTTAGTCATGTTCAGATAGAAGTGCTTTGCAAATGCTTGGTAGTTGTTGATTTGTCTAGAATAAGCAAGAGTTTTCAAGGAAATAAAACACCGTTGTTTATTTATTTATGAGAGAGGGAGAGAGAGAAACAGAGAGAGAGAGAGAGAGAGAGAGAGAATGGGTGTGCCAGGGCCTCTAGCCACTGGAAATGAACTCCAGATGTGTGCACCACCATGTTCATCCGACTTATGTGAGATCTGGAGGATCAAACCTGGGTCCTTATTCTTCACAGGCAAGTGCCTTAACCACTAAGCCATCTCACCAGCCCACTGTTTTGACTTAATTGTGCTTCAGCTGCCATTCCTATGGCTTTAGTTGCAGCAGGTCTGTGACACTCTTAGTTTGGCTCAATTCTATTTTTACATGTTCATCCTAAACATGAGTATGCCATATGCTTACTGCCTCACAGGTTTTTTTTTTTTAGCATGTAAATACATGTGTGTGGTATCTGTGTGTGTATGTATATACAGGTGTATGTGCACATATGTGCACATGTGTGTGGATCCCAGAGGTCAACACTGGTTGTTCTCCTCAATCACTCTCCACTTTATTCTTTGGTACAGGGTCTCTTACTGAACCTAGGGCTCACCAATTTGGCTAGATGATCTAGCTAGCAAGCCCCAGAGATTCCCTGTCTGTATCTCCCCAGTGCTGGAATTACAGGTATGTGCTGCAATACTTGGAATTTTACATGTATTCTGGGGATCTGAACTCAGGTTCTCATGCTTTCACAGCAGGCCCTTTGTCCACCAAGGAATCTTAATCAGCTTCTCAAGGCTTTGTAAAAAGATATATATTTAATTAATTAATTTATTTGAGAGAGAGAGAGAGGGAGAGAGAGAGAGAATGGGCATGCCAGGACCTCCAGCCACTGTGAATGAACTCTAGATGCTTGGGCCCCCTTGTGTACCTGGCTTACATGGGTCCTGGAGAGTCGAACCAGGATCGTCTGGCTTTGCAGGCAAACACCTTAACTACTAAGCCATCTCTCCAGCCCTCTCAAGGCTTTTTACAAAATTTATTTATTAATTTGCAAGAATAGAGAGATACAGAGAAGACAAACACACAAAGAAAAACCAGAGATAGAAAGAGAGAGAGAGAGAGAGAGAGAGAGAGAGAGAATGGTTACACCATCACCTCTTGCCACTGAAAATGAACTCCAGATGTATGTATCTGGCTTTACAAGGGTACTGGGGAATTGAACCCAGGTCATTAGGTTATGTAGGTAAGCACCTTAACTGCTGAGCCATCTCTCTAGCCCAGAGCTTTTCTTAAAAGGTACATTTAATTTTAAATAATACATTTTCTGAATTTTCTACACTCAGCATTTCTAAAAATTTGTTATAGGCATTGATGTATAGCACTGTTGCAGTCAGCTTTGCATTTCTGGCAGAAAACACCTGACCAAGAGCAGCTTGTGAGAGGAAAGGGCTTATTTTGGCAGGGAAAAATGATGGCATGAACAGAGGGTGGACGTCACCTCTTGGCCAACATCAGGTGGGCAACAACAGCAGGAGAGTGTGACAAAGACTGGAAAGGGGAAGCTGGCTATAATACCCATAATCTCACCCCTAACAATACATTATTTCCAGGATGCTCCAATTCCCAAATTGCCACCAGCTGCGGAGCTAGCATTCAGAACACATAAGTTTATGGGGAACACCTGAACCAAACCACCACATCCCTGATCCCCATAAACTGATATCCATACATGATATAAAATGCAATGCATTCAGTCCAACTTTCAAAACCCCCATAGTCCAGGCTGGAGAGATGACTTAGTGGTTAAGGCACTTGCCTGTGAAGCCTAAGGATCCAGGTTCAATTCCCCAGAGCCCACATAAGCTAGATGCACAGGGTGGTGCATGCATCTGAGTTCATTTGCAGTGGCTAGAGGCTCTGGCATGCCCATTCTCTCTCTCTCTCTTTGACTATTTCTATCTCTCATTCTCTCATAAATAAATACATAAAATCTTTTAAAAAGTCAAGGTCTTTTAACTGAGCCGTTATCACACCCCCCCACTGCAAAAAAAAAAAGAAAACCCATAATGGCACAGAATAAACATTCACACTGCAAAAGATGGCATTGGGCATAGCAAATAAATACAAGATTTAAAACAAACAGGGAAAATACCAAACTCTGTAGCTCCAAGTCTGACAACTCTAACCAATGACAAGTCTTTAAGTCTGATGGTTCTAACCAGTAACTAGTCTCTGGAGTTCCAATTCTGCTCCTGCAGCTTGGGTATTTACAATCCAGGAAAACTTCATCTGGTGCTGACAGTTCTCCTTGGCAGCCATCCCATAGTCCTGGCATCTGCATTGGATCTCCACTGCAACCCACAGTTCACCCACATGGCTCCATTTGGTCTCCTTGCAGGTAGTCCAACAAGCCTGCTTTATAGTGCCCATGGCCATATCCTAAAAACAAAGCCATGTTTCAAATTCAATAATTCTGTTTTCTGCATCTGCTATGCTCCATAGTACCAGGTGAGCTACCGATGTGTTAATCTGGGGGTGGTCGGAATAAAACTGACTTTGAGAAGCAGGAAATCTGTTTCAGAATTCAGGCCCCTTTGAAAGAGGCTGCATTCTTTCTGAAGTCCTAGTGCAAATCAGCTGGCCCAGTCTCAATGGGCAGCAGTTTTGACCCAAAGATTTCATTTCTTTCTGTGTAATATCCCTCTGTTCACATCATGTCTGTGCAATGCAACCCTGCACAAGTTCTAGGGACACAGGCAAGCAGAACACAGCAAGTGTCTCACACAAACTGCTTCAACACCAGTCCCAGCAAAGTTCTTTTTTCCCCTCATAAGCCAAATCTCACAATCCATACTCTGACAAGAATAGTCCATCAAGTTGTACTTACAGCAAGGTATCTCTTAGGCCAAGGTTTAAAATTCTTTCACATTCCTCTCTCAAATCAGTTCCAACTTACCAAAGCCTCATAGTCATGCAATGACCCCATTTCTTGGTACCAATTTTAGTGTCACAGTCAGCTTCATGTTGCTGGCAGAAAACACCCAACCAAGAGCAGCTTGTGTGAGGAAAGGTTTTATTTTGACTTACAGAGTTGAGGGAAAGCTCCATGATGGCAGGGGAAAATGATTGCATGAGCAGAGGGTAGGCATCACCTCCTGGCCAACATCAGGTGGACAACAGCAGCAGAAGAGTATGTCAAACATTGGTAAGGGGAAGCTGGCTATAATACCCATAAGCCCACCCCCAGTAATTCATCACTTCCAGTAGGCTCCAATTATGAAATTGCTACCAGCTGGGAAGCTAGCATTCAGAATAGATAAGTTTATGGGGGACACCTGAATCAAACCATCACAAGCACCACTTTTTAAGAATATTTATTTATTTATTTATTTGAGAGAGAGAGAGAAGAGAGAGAGAGAGAGAATGGGCATGCCAGAGCCTCTAGCCACCGGAAACAAGCTCTGGATGCATGTGCCACCTTATACATCTGGCTTACGTGGGTTCTGGGGAATTGAACTGAGGTCCTTGGGCTTTGCAGACAAGCACCTTAGCCACTAAGCCATTTCTCCAGCACAAGCATCATTTTTTGGGGGGGGTAGTCACTTTGAAACTGAGCATGTTAAAGACTCTGAGATATATTTCACTAAAGAAAGCTGTTCACATTTGGTAATATAGACTTTCCTAAAATTATTTAAGAACTCTTTTACAAATTACCAATTAGTCATCCATAGAAATATTGTCTTGTAGAATATATTTGGGGAGAGGCAAAGAATTTTCCCTATATTTCATTACTCTCCTTCCTTCTTCCTCTCCTAAAAGATGCTGTTGCTGTAAGATGGTCCTAGGCAGAGCTGTAATGAGTGACTGGGTTTGTTTTCAGCTTCTTACTTCTTATTATGTCTCTATCTTCCTTTCCTGACTTGTAACATGTCCCCAGCCCAGGCCATATCATCTGCCCAGAATTTTTCTCTGAGGTGGGATAAATGGGCTCCTTCCCTTCTGGCTCCTTCTCTGGCCTAATCTCTTTTTTGGTCAGAACTTGCCTATTGTATATATCTTTTCCCATATATAGTGGGAAAGGGACAGCTCTTTGAATTCCTGACAAGGTGTTGATGTGAACTTAGTATTTGCCATTGGGGCTGTTTGCATTTTCATAAAGAGACACTTACTAGTCTGTAGAGCATTATGGAGAAGATACATATTTATTTAGTAGGGAGAGATACTTAGGGACAAATTTCAATCCTGATATTTGTTAGCTGGTGAACTTGAATAAAATGACTTAACCTAATAGTTTCTTCCAGACCAAATAGTGTATAGTAATCAATCTTTTAGGAGAGGTGTTTTTGAAAATTAACAGATGTAAATATTCATAAAAGAATTAATAATCAGTATTATTCTTATTACTATGATTCAGCTATGATTTCATTGCTTGTGAATTTTCTGTAGCAGCTTATTATAAAAAAATTTGAATATGCAGAAAAGGTGAAATAATTAGACAGTAAACACCTATAAACTTACCTTGAATATGCTAGGCAAATACTGTTCCAATTAGCAACATTCCTAGCCATTACCATCTAAGTTCTCAAAATAATTTTTTGCTGTTTGATTTATTATGTATATTCACTTGTCAATCCTTTTACCCATCCCATCTTTAAATGCACTTAAAGTAAGCTACAGACATCTTACACTAAATAAAGTTTGATACCATTAAACTTTAGAATTCAGTAGTTGCTTATGAGTCTTTTCTGAGGAGATTAAAATCTATATGAAGTGAAATATACAAATTTAAGTGTACCATTTATTATGTAACTTGAGCCCCTATGAAAAGATAGGGTATTTCTGCATAGTGGAAAGCTCCCTGTGAGCCTGGAGAGATGGCTTAGCAGTTAAGGTGCTTGCCTGTGAAGCCTAAGTACCCAGGTTCGATTCCCCGGTACCCACGTAAGCCAGATGCACAAAGTGGCACATGTGTCTGGAGTTTGTTTGCAGTGGCTAGAGGCCCTGGTATACCCATTTTCATGCTCTCATAATTGACTGAAAAAAAAAATAAAATGTATATAAAAAAGAAAGCTCCTTGTGCATCTTTTAGTCAGTATCTATCTTTACTCTTAATACCAAGTATTGTCTAGAATTTTCAGAGCTAGAATTTAGGACCTAATTATGCAGGCTAGTATGGGAATTTTGAGAGCTAGGTACTTACATGATAGGCTTCTGTTAACACCACAGATGTTGGAACTTGATATCATTTTTCATAAGAAATTTTTTCATAAGAAATTTTGGTAAAAATAATCATCATTCAGCAAACATTTAGTTAAGCAGTGAGGGAGACATTCTGAAATCAGGTGAGTGCAGTGCAGCTATTCTAGAGGCTGTGACATAAATAAGTGCAGTGTAGAGTGGAAGCATCGAGAAGGAAATGGGTCTTGTTCTTCCAGATTAGGAAACTTAGGCAAAGATGACCGCACAGAGGAAGGACTATTTGAGCTGAGCATGGTAAAAGATGAGCTAGCTCGCCACTCCCAGCATTGAAGACTGGGAAAGGATTTGAGGGTAAATGGAGGCATAGAGGAAGGAAAGCCCTTTGGTATGATAGGGAATGATTTTACCAGACTAGAGCAAAGGGCATGACTGAAGACAGCTAGAGTGGTAGATAGGCGGACTTTGCACACCCTGCGAATGGCTGTCACATTTCTGTAGTTCAGGGAGACTCTAAAAGATTTATTTGGCTGGAGAGATTGCTTAGTGGTTAGGGCACTTGCTTGAAAAGTCTAATGACCTGAGTTAAATTCCCCAGTCCCCATGTAAAGCCAGGTGCACAAAGTAGCTCATGCATTTGGAGTTCATTTGCAGTGGCTGGAGGCCGGAAGATGCCCATTCATTCTCTCTCTCTCCTTGCAAATAAATAAATAAAAATAAAAAATAACAAAAAGATTTATTTGTTTAGGAAGTAACAATAGTTAAGGGGGAAATTTTTAAGCAATCCAGTTATTATTATCTCCTTTTTCTCCTCCTCTTCTTTTTCTTTTCCTGGAAGTTACTATGTCATCCAGGCTGGCCTCAAACTCACCATCCTCTTGTCTCTTCCTCCAGCGTGCTGAGATTACCAGCATGTGGGACCATGCCTACCTTCACTAGAGGCTTAAGACTTTTTTTAAATTAAGAATGATCAAATTAAAATCATGTTTCTTCTTTGTGTTATTAAACTTTAATTTTATATTTATATCTGACTTTTTCTCCCTTTGTCTCTCCAAAATGTTAGGTAGTGTGCAAGTACTTGAAAAATCCCAATGTATCTGATACAGTGCTGTTGTACAACCTTTACAAAGCTCTGAATGTGTACCATAATTACTCAGGTGAGGAAATATGCATGGATATCTCAGAAACAATTGCCAGCGTGGGAACCCGGAGTTGGGCCTATCAGGTAAGCATGTATGATTTTCCAAGTAGAATGTGTCCTTCAAGTATATGGCGGTGCCATAATAGACCAGGCAGGTTTTAACACCTAACCTGGACCCTCTGTTATATTATGTTATGAGAATATGGACAAGCTTCTTCCTTCCTTCCTTCCTTCCTTCCTTCTTTCTTTCTTTCTTTCTTTCTTTCTTTCTTTCTTTCTTCCTTTCTTCCTTTCTTCCTTTCTTTCTTTCTTTCCTCATTCATTCATGTATTTAATCATCACCAGATACATAGTGCATGCTTATCATTTATTAGGTTCTGTTTAATGGTTCAAATATATAAAAGTAAGTAATACATGATCTGACCATCAAATACAGCCTGGTGAGAAATATTTGTAAATTAACATTACAGCAGACCTTAATAAGTTCTATAAAAGAAACATCTCACGAACACATAAAAGATGGGAGTAAAAGGAGTCTAATTTGACTCTCTGAGTTTCTGTTCCTTTATCTGTACAGGAAGACCTGTAGAGATGATGTTTCTCTTCCAGAGTTGTCTTGAGGGTTAATTTCATCGTACATGTGAAGGAAAGCCACTTGCAAATGCACACTCCTAATTTCTGTGACTTCTCAGTTGTGCCTTTCTATGCCCTTTAAGATTTCATTAACATTACTTATAATATTCTCTTAAACAAGTGTCCAATAGACCTGTAAATATAAATTCCATAGCTTTTAGGAATGAGGAGTACAATTTTTTTTTTTCCTTCGAGGTAGGGTCTCACCCTAGCCCAGGCTGACCTGTAATTTACTCTGTAGTCTAAGGGTAGCCTTGAACTCACAGTGATCCTCCTGCCTCTGCCTCTGCCTCTGCCTCTTGAGTGCTGGGATTAAAGGCGTATGCCAGCACATGTGGTGTAGAGTGTTGTTTTTGCCTGGAGTGCAGGTGAATGGTACTGCCCACTTTGTTTGGGAGGGACGTAAGGAGCAGGAGTACTAGAGCTCAGTTGCTGGAGCTCAACCCCTACCCTTGATACTTATCAGCAGAATGGCCTGGGATAATTTATCTCTTTGGGCCTCATTTTTTCTCTGGATTCTTTCCTGATTTTTTTAGGCCTGCACAGAAATAATCCTGCCCTTTTGTACGGATGGTGTTGATGACATGTTTGAACCCCACACGTGGGACTGGAAGAAATATTCTGATGACTGCTATAGCCAGTGGGGAGTGAGACCAAGGCCCTCGTGGATCACTACCATGTATGGTGGTAAAAACATCCGTTCACACACGAACATTGTTTTCAGGTGAGCTTTGCTCGTCCCAAGAGGAACTTTGGTTGATGGAGGTAGTTGTATAATGGTTGAGAAAATAGAGCCAGGAAAAATGTCAGGCAGTAAAGCAATATAGCATGCAATAGCTATACTTATGTTTTCCTACTCCCAAGAGACAGTTTTGTGCTCTATAATCAATATGTTTAAATGCTAAAGACAGCAGCAACAAAATTATATTAAAAACTCTCCAGCACAAAGTGAAGCAACGTCTTTTGTCCTCAGTTTGTGTCATTGTTACTATTAGTACTAATTGTAAGAAAATTTCCATATTTATGCAGTAGGTACTTTTGGAGTGCTCACTCTGTCCTCTTCCAACTACTACATGAAGCAATTTATTATTTTAAAAATGCTAAGTAGGGCTGGAGAGATGGCTTAGTGGTTAAGGCACTTGCCTGCAAAGCCTAAGGATGCATGTTCGAATCTCCAGGTCCCATGTAGCCAGATGCATAGTGACACAAGCAAGCAATGTCATACATGCACACAGGGGGCACGTGTGTCTTGAGTTTACTCAAAGCAGCTAAAAGGCCCTGGTGTGCCCATTCTCTCTCTCTCTCTCTTTGCCTCTTTTTCTTTGTGTCTTTCACTCTAAAATAAAATAATAAAAGTTAAGTAGATCTTTTTTTTGAAAGAAATGTTTTAGGTTCACAGAAATTTTTAAATTTTTATTTGTTTATTTATTTATTTTTGTTTATTTCAAGGTAGGGTCTTACTTTAGCCCTGGCTGATCTGGAACCCACTATGTAGTCCCAGGCTGGCCTCAAATTCACAGCAATCCTCCTACCTCTGCCTCCTGAGTGCTGGGATTAAAGGTGTGTGCCACCATGCCTGGCTAGTTTTTAAAAAATATATTTTATTTTATTATTTATTTGAGAGAGGAAAGAAGAGAGAGAGAGAGAGAGAGAATGGGCACGCCAGGGCCTCCAGCCACTGCAAACGAACTCCAGATGTATGTGCTCCCTTGTGCATCTGGCTTACATGGATCCTGGAGAATTGAGCCAGGATCCTTTGGCTTTGCAGGCAAAGGCCTTAACTGCTAAGCCATCTCTCCAGCCCATAATTTTTTTAAATTAGCATGAAAAGTAACAGGTTTCTCTATAACATTTTCATAATACTTAACTTTTGATTGATCTACCCTCCCTATCCACTCCTGCTCCCTACCCCTTTGCTTTCCTTCTCCACTTGTACCCCCAATCTCTCGTATTCCCCCATACATTTATATATCAGATGTATTCTATTTCCTCCCCGTGTCTTTCCATTAAAGCTTCTCTTTACACAAGGCACTTTAAATAAATCACCCCAGAATCCTCATAACCACTTTGTGAAGTAGTTGTTATAGCCCCCCAAAAGGAAACTGAAAGTCAGAAGTGAGTCACTTGGCAGATCCCAACCAGGTAGGTGAATGAGCCAGACTTCTACCTTGGTTTGTCTGACTACAAACCTATTCATTCTTCTATGCTACACCGTTCCCAGGAAGTAGCATATTTGATATTCATACAAGAGTTCATTGAGTTGACACTATGTGCGTCAACTTTGACTTCAAAGATTTATTATTTGGCTGGTTGTCAGCTCTTCAGATAACAACCAAGTAGTTAAGCTTTCACCAAGGGCTGTGCATGTAGCTCATGGAGAAGACCTTTTATCTAGTATGTATGAGGCTGGATTTCAGTCCTAGCACTGTGAAAAAGAAAACCCCATAAATCTGTGGATACCAACACATAACTCTTATTTAAAATTTATTTTGGGGGCTGGAGAGATGGCTTAGTGGTTAAGCACTTGCCTGTGAAGCCTAAGGACCACAGTTCAAGGATGGATTCCCTAGGACCCATGTAAGCCAGATGCACAAGAGGGCACATGCGTCTGGAGTTAGTTTGCAGTGGCTGGAGGCCTGGCACACTCATTCTGTCTCTCTTTGTCTGTCTGTCACTCTCAAATAAATAAATAAAAATAAACAAAAAATTATTATTATTATTATTTTCAAGATAGGGTCTCACTCTAGCCCATGCTGAACTGTAATTCACTATGTAGTCTCAGAGTGGCCTCAAAATCATGGCAATCCTCTCACCTCTGCCTCCCAAGTGCTGGGATTAAAGGTGGCTGCCACCACACCCGGCTGACACAAAACTCTTATAGAGACTTATGCTTTAAATTGTGTCATTTATTTTTGCATGTTTATGTGTGTGCATGGCATGCACATGTGTATGCATGCATCTGGAGGCCAGAAGTCAATATCAGGTGTCTTCCTCAATTGTTCTCCCCTTTATTATTTGAGATAGGGATCTCTCGCTGAACCTAGACCTCATCAATTCAGCTAGCCTAGCTAGCTAGCAAGCCCCAGGGATCCTTCTGTCGGCTTCCCAGCACTGGGATTACAGATGTGTGCTACCATGCATGGCATTTTCCATGGGTGTTAGGAATCTAAACTTAGGCTCTCTTGCTTGGGTAGCAAGCACTTTACCAGTTGGATATCTCCCCAACCTATGTGCATTGTTTTACACATTCTCTTAAAACAAGTGTCAAATTTGACATTCCGTACATACCTGTAGCTTTTAGGAATGAGGAGTGCTATTTTGCTTGGAGGTGATGCTAAGTGTATGTGAATGATGCTGTCCTTGTTTAAAGGACTTGGATTTATTGGATTCATACTATTTTGAAGTCTAGCAAATAACTATTTCCAAATAAAAGGTGAGGCACTTTAATGGAAAACAGAAAGCTGCTTTTCCTTTTCTTTTTCAAGGTAGGGTCTCACTTTAGCTCAGGCTGACTTGGGATTCACTCTGTATTCTCAGGGTGGCCTCGAACTCACAGCGATCCTCCTACCTCTGCCTCCCCAGTGTTGGGATTGAAGGCGTGCACCACCATGCCTGGCTTTTAGAAAGCTGCTTTTTATTTAATTTCCTTAAATTGTGATTCTTTCCTCAATTGGATTCTTTAAAACTTTCTATTTAGTCCAGTTGCATAAAGTGACAGTTGCACCAATCAATCCATTTAAAGTGCGTCTAGTTCAGAGTGTGGGAAATTAGGAAAATTTAAAGAACTGAGAGGAGTGAAAAGGCTTATGGGTGAGCCTTTGGGTCCAACTTAGTCCATCAGTACTACTGTTACAAAATACCCAAGACTGGGTGATTTATAAACAGCATAACCCTATTTCTCAAGGTTGTGGCAGCCGGGAAATCCCCCATCAAGGTGTATCTAGTGAGGATACTTGGTATCTATGCCCAAGAGAGTGCCCTGAAGGTGGCAACCACATGGCAGAAGGCAGAAGAGTGAAAAGGGGCCCAAGTTAATTTCTCCCAGTCCTTTGATGAGACCCTCTTCAGGAGGAGCATTTACATGTGAATCACTTCCCGGAATCCCTTGCCTCTTATGACAACCACAAAGGGGTTTAGGTTCTAGCACACATTGTTTTGAGGCTATACTGACCATACCAGCTCCAGGGTTGCCTTTGTTACATCACAGGAGGAAGTATTTGTCCATTGGTTGTTTTCCTCTAGGTGTTCATGTCCAGGGAGTACTTACATTGATTTTTCCAGCACTCTGAAGTTCAAGCTCATACTTCCTTTACCCTATAAAAACATTTTTATTGACAATTTTCATATTATGTATATAATGTATTTTGTTCAAAATCCCTTCCCATTGCCTTATTTTGTCCCCCTACTTCAAACTGTCTTCATATAGCCCCCTTTTTCTTTCTCTTTTCAAAAATATTTTTATTTTTTATTCTTATTTAATTTTTTTTTGTTCAGTTTTATTTATTTATTTGAGAGCGACAGACAGAGGAAAAGGCAGAGAGAAAGAGAGAGAGAATGGGTGTGCCAGGGCCTCCAGCCACTGCAAACGAACTCCAGACACATGCGCCCCCTTGTGCATCTGGCTAACATGGGTCCTGGGGAACCAAGCCTTGAATCGGGGTCCTTAGGCTTCACAGGCAAGCACTTAACTGCTAAGCCATCTCTCCAGCCATTATTGTTATTATTATTATTATTATTTGAGAGACAGAGGAGAGAGAGAATAGGCATGTCAGGACCTGCAGCCACTACAAACTCCAGACACATGTGCCACCTTGTGCATCTGGCTTACTTGGATCTTGGGGAATCGAACCGAGGTCCTTTGGCTTTGCAGGCAAGCGCCTTAACTGCTAAGCCATCTCTCCAGCCCTGAATTTTAAAATTTTGTGTCTTGGGTTTTATAAATGACACCAGAAAAATGGAATGTGCATTATGCCAGAACATACCTGAAAATGTTCTACCAGTGATTTCAAACAGTAAATAAAGATATGACAAAAGATGCAACCAAGGGGAATGTGATCTAATTCTTAGCACTGGCCAGATAGTTAGAAACGGACATTTCAGTGTCTTAGGATTCAGAATTTTCAAACTCAAGACCTGAGTTGGATTCTCAGGTTTGCCAAGCTAAATAATGTGGGCAGCCCTTTGAACTCTCTAGGAATCTAATCAGGTGCTGAACTACTGAGTTCCAGCCCCAGATCTTCTTTGGTCATGTATAGAATGGTTGTAAATAAACCCACATCGTAGGACTGAATAATGACCAAGGTGAAAGGCTTTGTAAATTCTGAACCATTCTATGGGTATGTGAAGTAATAGTCATATGTTCAGTGATAGTAGGGAACAGTCTGATTGACAGTAGCTTCAGGAATAAAATATTTGGGAATAGATTTAATGAAAGTGCAAATTGTAAAGTCAGGGATGATGGATCACACTTTCACCCTTGCAATTCCAGTTTGGGGAGGTATTGAGACACAAAGATTTCTGAATTCAAGGACAGTCTGGGCTATCTAGTAAGTATCAGGCCAGCCTAGACTACAGAACAAGACCCTGTCTCAAAAACGAAACAATAGCAGAAACAAAAACAGAAACAAGAAACCAAAACAAAGTACAAGATACATATTCTGAAGAGCACAAAATTTTATTAGAAGAAATAAAGAATATCTTTCTCCAAATGGAAAGACATTTCATGATAATGTATTTGAAAAGGTAAAACTGTTAAGATAGTGTTTTTTTTAAAAGTTTGGTTTTTAAATTATTATCTACTTATTTAAGACAGAGAAAAAGGCAGACAGATAGAGTATGGGTGCACTAGGTCCTTCTGCCACTGCAAACAAACTCCAATTGCCTACACCCATTATTTTGTGGATCTGGCTTTATCTGGGTACTGGGAAATGGACGCTGGACAGTCAGGCTTTGCAAGCAAGTGTCTTTAACCATTGGGCCATTTCCCCAGCCCAAGATAGTATTTTGTATGAAGTTCTTTGAGTTTCAGGGACTGGACAGATGAGCACCTGAAGGGGACCCATCTGCACAGGTTTCTGCAGGGTGGCTATGACACAGCCACATGTGAGTTTCAGAGTTTGCTTAGTACTTAGTACTTAGAACCTGGGGACACGTGGCACATGTGGAAGCCACACACATGGAAGTCAGGAAGTACAGGCTGGGAAAGAAGGAGAGAGAAGAGGAGAGGAGAGGAGAGGAGAGGAGAAAGGGAGAGGGAAGGGAGGGGAAAAAGAAGGGAGATAGAGAAGAAAGGAGGAGAGAGAGGGAAAGGGAGAGACTTGTGGGCTAATGACTTTACTGAGTCCAGGGCATTATCCAAAAAAGTGTTCTCATGGGAAGTTTTAATTGGTTGGTTTAAAGCAAGCAAGCATGGGTTCCAGGAGGTCACACTGACTGAGGTTGTCACTGTGTTGTACTCCCCACACTGATTTGTAAATCAACTCACTGCCTATTAAAACCCTAGCTGAGCATTTTTTTACAGAACTTAACAAGCTAATCTTAAAATTCATATGAAATTCAAGGGACTCAGATTGGTCCAGTCTTGCAAAGGAAGAACAGATTCGAATAAACTTAAACTTTCTGGTTTCAAGTCTATTAGAAAGTGACAATAATCAGTGCTGTCATACTCTTAGACACATGGATAAAGGCAGGATAACTGATGGTCCAGAAGCTAACCTTCTATTATGGACAGTTGGTTTCCAATGGTAGTGCCAAGATAGTTCCTTGAGGAAAGATACACATGAGAGAAAGAGAGAGAGAGAGAGAGAGAGAGAGAGAGAGAGAGAGAGAGAGATGAGAGAGATTGAGAGAGATTGAGAGAGAGAGAGATTGAGAGCGAGCAAAGGGAGGGCACCACTGCAAACAATCTCCAAATGCATGCACCATGATGTGCATCTGGCTTTACATGGGTACTGGGGAATCAAACTTAGGTCCTTAGGCTTTGCAGGCCAGTACCTTAACTGCTGAACCTTCTCTCCAGCCCTATTGTCTTTTTCAAAATTGTGTAGCCCAAGCTGGCCTTAAACTCCTGATCCTCTCTCTGCCTCTTCTGCAATTTCCTACCAGTGTGTGCCACCACAACTGGCAATAATTTCTCATTTAAATATGGAGATATTTTTCTTCATCACTTTGGTAGCTGAGTCCTTATAAATTAGAATATCAGTATTACTTGGGAGACTTCTGTGGGCCTTAGCCTTGTGGTCATTAAATAATTCTTCATGCACCATCTGTTTTACAGAGGAGGAAAGGTAACTTGTGTCTCATAGCTATTGAATGAAGTAGGGATTAGAATTCAGATTCCTAAATTCCACAGGTTAGCCGGTGGTGGTGCATGCCTTCAATCCTAGTACTTGGGAGGTAGAGGTAGGAGGACAGCCTTGAGTTCGAGGCCACCCTGAGAGTCCATAGTGAATTCCAGGTCAGCCTGGGCTAGAGTGAGACCCTACCTTGAAAAACAAAACAAAACCTAAATTCCACAGGTTGATCAATGGGGCATCAACTTTAGTCTTATTTTGGTTCTTTTTTTGTGCGGTAATGTTATGAAACTCCAGCATGAAACACTTTTATGTGACAAAGTAGATCCTTAGATCAAATGTCCTAGTTTATATGTTTATAATCTTAGGCATATATACATAGTATTATTGCTCATATGTTATCTGTGTACATATAAGAACTACCAGCCTTATTTTGTCTGTTTTCCCTCACTTGCAGCAATGGCGATCTAGATCCCTGGTCAGGCGGTGGAGTAACCAAAGACATCACAGATACCCTGGTGGCAATCAACATCCCGCAGGGTGCCCATCATTTAGATCTCAGAGCCAACACAATCTTTGACCCTGCACCCCTGCTGTTAGCCCGCTCACTGGAAATTAGGCACATGAAGCGATGGATCGCAGATTTCTATGGCAACTCTGGAGGGCAGCTCTGAGCAACTTAAAAAAAATCATCTTTGCTTTCTTTTTTTTATGTTCACCCACATTCCATTCCCTTTGATTTTCCACATGTAATTATTTTACCTTGTTTGTTACTAGACTTGTTGGGGTCAAGGTTGATACAGAAGAGGGTGGTGGGGTGAGAACAGCCATCCCACCAAGGTGACTGCTCTGTTGTCACTGTCTGTGCCACTTCCAGGAAGTGTCACCATGGCAGCTCCTACACTGTCAGGACTGGTGCCATTCCTGCTGCCTTCCATTCGAGGGACAGCCACTGCCATCGTCTCTATAAGAAGGGTCTCTCCTTGTCTTTGAGGCTGGAATCTCTTTGGCCATTTGTAAGTCCCCATACCTACCTCCAAAAAGGAAAGCCAAAGCTGGAATAAATGATGTCATCACAGTTGGCAGGAAGGATGTGTGATGGCAATCCAGGCAATGGGGCCATTCTGTCCTTGGTCACTGATTGTCACATGTGCTGTAATAAAGAACAAGGCTGGACCTTCTACCTGCGTGTTGCACATTAAGCTCCCTCCAGCCGTTGGGACTGCTGTGTGCCCAGACTTGGCTGCTTTTGCAAAGTCCTTTAATTTCTCTCTTCTCCTGCAGCCTTTCTTAGTTCTGGGATATTTGCCACCGTGATGCTACCAGGAAGAAAGCTGGCCTTCTCCTGCTCCATTTCTCTTTGTCTCTAAGACCAGTTTTATGGTAATTTGGTTAAATTTAGGAAAACTCTAGCCTTTCACTTTAAATCCAAATAAGCTCTATGCTGGGATCACGGATGCGTCTTCAGTAAGATGCCTTTTAAAATTGATGAACCAGCTATTTAGGAAGTAAGATGCACTTCTCTTTATCTTAAAAAAAAAAAAAGATTTCTGGTGGTTGTTACTGCTGTCACTAAAGCAGAAGAGTCAGGACACGACGAGGCAGGTGCGTGGGGACTTTTCTGTGTGGCCCAAGAGACAACACTGAGTGGTTCAGGCCGGCGGCATGTTTGACATTAATAAATGGCTGAGCCATTCTTGTTTCCAAACGTTAGCTGCTTTCAAGCAGTTCTTACACTGAGACCTTTCTTTGGAAGATCTTTTCTAGGATAACAAATAAGCTTCCATCAAAACCTTTCAGGGACACAGAGAGACTAACCGTTTTGACTGTGTTGAAAGAATTCTTCCACTGTATTTCTTCAGAGCTATTTTCCCTGTCTTGGGAACATTTCATACTTAAAAAAACGAAACAACAAAATATACCTTGCTATCAGTCATTTTAAAGACAGTTTGCTTTAAAGTGCAGAAAACAAAGTTTTTTTTTTTTTTTGAGTGGGAGACTGAAATGCTACCCTTATTTTCTGTGGTATTGGAAGCCTTCAGCTCTCATCGTAATGAGTTGTCCATCAAAGCATCTTGTTACCATTTTTGTTTTAGCATCAGAAAACACTCTGCTGGAGTGGGAATTTAAAGATCAAAATAATACTAGTTTTTATTCTTTGCCAATGAAGAACTCATATAATGTAGCATTTGGAGGGTAATGGAAGATATCCTTAGGATATCTTTTAAAATCCTTTAGGATTTTAGTCTATTTTCCTTGAGGTCCTTTTAATTATTTAGATCTTTTAAATACTTTGACAGTTCATTTATTTATTTTCTTTAACTTTTTATTAATAACTTCTATACATATAAGCAAACTTTTTATTAATAACTTCTCTACATATAAACAATGTTCCCTGATCACAATCCCCTCATTTAGTATAAATTGCTAAGAGAAGCTGTATTTTTCTTAAGAAACAAATGCCAAAAGATTTTTGTTTTTGCAAGTATAATGTGGTCCTACTGCTATACACATGTTCTGCGTATAGAAAGCAGCTTTAACTGAGGCTAGACTAAAATGCACTAATTTTTTAATTGAAAAAGAATGAGACATTTGTAGTGTCTTGATAGGAATCTTAGAAAGCTGCCTTCTGTCTTCTCCCCTCCCTCCCTCCTTCCTTTCCTCTCTCCCTCCCTTTTCCTATCCCCTTCCCTTCCTCTATCCCTTCCTCCCTCTCTCCTTCCCTCTGTCCTCTCCTCCCTCCACTTCCTCCTTTCCTTTCCCTTCCTTTCTTCCTCCCTCCTTCCCTTCTTCTTCTCTCTTTCCTTCTTTCCCTCCTTCTTCTATATTCACTTCCTCCCTCCTTCCCTTCTTGACAAGGTCTCATGTATCCCATCTTGGCTTCACTACGTAAGGAGGCTGGCTTTGAATTTTTGATCTTCCTGCCTCCACCTGCTGAGTACTGGGATTATAGGAATGTGTCATCATGCCCCATTTATGTACTGCAAGGGCTCACACTCAGGGCTTCCTACATGCTAGGCAGCCCTCTTACCAACTGAGCTACACCTTCAGTCCAGGAAGCTGCATACTTTAAAAACCACTATTGGAAAGTGTTCTGAGCTTGTATCATTTCAGACAGGACATGTGGCCTGTCTGGGTGTAGGAGCTCTGCCCCAGGCTTCAAGTCCTGGGACTGCTCCATGACCCCTCAATGGGACAGCATTCCTCTTTTCTACTCACATAAGGCCCATGCTGGCTTCCCAGAATGGATCCTCTCTGCTTCATCAGTCCCTATCTATTAGGTTAAGGATTGGCAGGGCCATGAAAACATAGTCACAGATCTTAGGATGGAGGGCAAGCACATTTAGGCAACTCAATCACATGTTATTTGTCACACAATGTCTCTTGAAACACAGACGTCCAACAAAAAGCCAGTAATTGTGTAGTAGAAAGATTCCATAGGTGAGACTGTTTGGATAAAAATTATTTTGTTTGGTCTGGAGAGATGGCTTAGTGGTTAAGATGCTTGCCTATGATGCCTCAGGACCCAGGTTTGATTCTCCAGTACCCACATAAGCCAGATACACAAGGTGGCACATGTATCTGGACTTCATTTGCAGTGGCTGGAGGCCCTGGAACCTTTCTTTCTTTCTTTCTTTCTTTTCTTTCTTTCTTTCTTTCTTTTCTTTCTTTCTTTCTTTCTTTCTTTTCTTTCTTTCTTTCTTTCTTTCTTTCTTTCTTTCTTTCTTTCTTTCCTTCTCTCTCTCTCTCTCTCTTTCTTTCTTTCTCTCTCTCTCAAATTAATAAATAAAATGTTAAAAAATTATTTGTTTTCTGTAAATATACATTGTAACTATCCAAAATGATAATTATGATCACAATTTTCCTTCTTTCTGTTTCTCCCTCTCCCCTCCTGGAACCTAGGGCTCAAATCTTGTGCATGCTAGGAAAGTGCTCTACCAGGGCTCATGTTTTGTTTTTCAGCAACTTCAGCCCCATGCCTATGGAGAAGATTCTCAGGACACACTTAGAAACCTTTAGATTGTTTATGTGCATTGGAGCTGGGAAATTGAATTTCTCAATTCATTGTTTTTTAGACTTTGTCTAGAGATGCTGGAAGCAGCCAGTAATCATCATATTTCTTAGTTTTCCATAATTGACTAGGTTTTATATAGAGTCAGTAAATTCCTTGTTCCTCACAAGTAATGAATAACAAGTATTGCATGCGTTAAGCTTGCATAATTCTTTGCATAGTCTATACTGTAAGTTATCAACACTTTCCATAGTCCTAGAGGACTTTTTTTTTTTTTTAAATCAATTTGGGGTTAGTTAACCTGTAGAACCAGCTCCAGATACCACCAAGACCATTAGAGAGATTTACCCTTACAATTCTGTTTCTCTGAAACCACTTCTGGTACTACAATCTGTATTATGCATGGCTTGCTAGAGGAATAGAACCAATAGTATGTCCATAGGTTATAAAGGAAAATTCACTAGAGTGGCTTACATAATAGGGCTGGGTAGCCTCAAAATGGCTGTCTGCACTCTGGGGTGTCTGAGAACATGGTAGCTGCTCAGTTCATGAAGCTAGATGCCTCAGCAGTTCCAAGCTGGTACTGAAGGCTAGAGAGTTTACCATAGAGTCACTAGTCTTCTGTCTATGTTGGAAGTCTGAAGAAGATGGGGTCTGATGTCAGTAGGAGATGTTAGCAGTAGTATTACTACATGTTCTCACTGACAAAGGCAGGCAAGAAGGCAAAACTCTTTTCTTGGCCCTCTTGGTACTGGGGCCACCCACTGGAAGGCCCTGCCCATTCTGGGGGAGTCTTTTCTTAGTTAATCCTTCCTGGAAATGTCTTCATAGACTCGCCCAGAAGCACGTCTCTTAGTTGTCTCCAGAGCCCATCAAATTCACAATCAAGATTAATCTCAGCAGAAATTACTATCTTTCAGTGCTTAAAGTACATCTTCCTCCCAGATTTAGAATTTCTGTTGAAAAATTTTCTGTTATTCTGATAGGTTTGGTTTTATATGTGACTTAGTGCTTCTCTCTTGCAGCTTTTAATATATTTTTTTTTCTCAGTTCTGTATGCTTGGGGTTTTGACTATAGTATGGCATGAAGAAGTTATTTTCTGGTCTTGTCTATTTAGTGATCTAAATGTCTCCTGTGTCTGCATGGCCATAGCTCTCCCTAGATTTGGGGATGTTCTGCTGTAGTTTTATTGAATATATTTTCAATGCTTTTAGCTTGAACTTTTCTCTCTTCTATGCCTATTAATTATAAACTTGTTCTTTTAGTTGTGCCCCATAGATCTAGTATGCTCTGTTCATACTTTTTTACTATTTTATCTTTGTTATTGTTTGAATGTTCAGTTCATTAACCATGTCTTCAGGCACTGATATTCTGTTTTCTATGTAACTATGATATTGATGAGGGTTTGTGACTGAGTTTTAAAATTTGAATTATTGGAGTTTTCATTTCTAAAAGTTCAGTATATTTTTTTTCAGTATTTCTATCTCTACTGAATTTCTTTTTCTTATTCTATATTGGCTTTTAAAACAATCATTTATTTATTTGCAAGCACACAGAGATAGAGAGAAG
Organism: Dipus sagitta; assembly: GCA_036346955.1. Taxonomy (NCBI): domain Eukaryota; kingdom Metazoa; phylum Chordata; class Mammalia; order Rodentia; family Dipodidae; genus Dipus; species Dipus sagitta. Next base: position 168,042,677 of record CM070772.1, on the reverse strand, counting down.
ACACAGACAGACAGAATTGGTGTGCCAGGGCCTCCAGCCACTGTAAGTGAACTCCAGATGCATGCACCACCTTGTGTATCTGGCTTTATATGGGCACTGGGGAATCAAACCTAAGTTGTCAGGCTTAACTGCTGAGCCATCTCTCCAGTCCCTGTATTGGCTTTCATTCAGCTATTTATTTATGCTCTTTCTGAATTCATTCAGGAGCTTATTGTTATGCTCTTTGATTTCATTGAATGTTCTTATAATCATTCTTTCGAATTCTTTCTCTCAAATGTTTTCCTAATTCACATTCACTAGAGGCCAGTATGGTGGAATTACTAATTCTTGGAGGAGTCATATTGATTTTTTTCATGTTTCTTGTTTTTCTGCATTGAAACTTAAGCATATGGTGTTGTATGTTTTCATTCCCAACATTCTTTCAGTAGAGGTATTTGCATTGTTCAAGTGGAACTAGGTTGTAGTAAGTTTGAGGTGTTTATCCACACTGGACTGGTGATGCAGCTCAGTAGTTAAACCCTCGGATCAAGTGTTCAAAGTACTTGGCTTATCTTGAGCTCTGTTGTGAGTTCAATACAGAGTAGAATACTGAGTGGAACAGCATCTTCAGAAGCAATAATAACTGCAATCATAATGGATGGATAAATCCATTATGTAAATAATAATAATAATAATAATAATATATTTTTAAAGAATAATTTAATTTTGTTTTCATGATTTGGAGGGAAAAAAGAGGGAAGACAGTTCAAGTAATGTCACAGACAATGCCCAGTTTTAAGTTCCAAATTTGTTTTGTTTTGTTTTGTTTTTTTGAGGTAGGGTTTCATTCTGGCCCAGGCTGACCTGGAATTAACTATGTAGTCTCAGGGTGGCCTTGAACTCACCACAATCCTCCTACCTCTACCTCCTGAGTGCTGGGATTAAAGGCGTGTGCCACCATGCCCAGCTCAAATGTCTTCTTTTCAATGGGTGGTGGGAGCTGAGCAATAAAGTCATCTAGAGGCTGCTCAACTGTCATGAGTGTCCTTTTATCCAAAAGATGATGATTATTATTAATATAGCCATTTTAAACAATTACATCTTCAACTTTAATAATTTTGGTGTTGTGAGGGAGTACAGTAGTACACTAAATACTAAGTTATTACTAAAGGTAGGAATGTAAAGGACATATGCAGAGGAAGCCTATAGATTAGTACTAGTACCACACAGAAAAAAATAGTAGAGGGAAATGTATATAGACAAGGGGAACAATAAAGATGAAGAAAAGAGATAAGTAGCCTCCAGCTAAAGGTAGACCAAAAAGGTAAAGAGGTTAAAAAAAAATGCAATCAGATAATTGAAACCAGTTCTAGCTTTCAGGAGTTAGGGAGTTCTCCTCTCAATTCCTTGCCAAACTATTCTTTTTGGGTGTGTGTGGGGGAACCCTGTCAAAAGCAAATAAGCAAACAAATAAAAAAAATAAGAAAAGAGGACAGGAAAATTAGATATTAAATAAGGGAAATACATAAGTGAAGGAAAGAGAACTGTGTAAGTTTCCACAGTGGTTCCCAGTGTGGGTCCAATTGTTGGCCCTGCTCTGTGCAGTCCCTGGCATGAGCATAAGTGTGGCATCTACCTCTGTAGACCCTACACAGGTATGGGTCTGGAGCTTCTCTGTGATTCTTGGCGTGGGGATAGGTCTTGGGACTATCTTTATGTGATTCACACCAGTCTAGGGCTTAGATCCAATGGAATAGTGCATTCTTCTTGTAGCTAGAAGTATTTTGTAGGCTAGGTCTCAAAGTGTAGGGCTTTGTCACTTGCTCTGGGCTCTAAGTCAGCAATGTTAACTTCCTACAGTTCACAGTTCACAAGACTGCTCCCATAACAAAGAAGTAACTGGCCCCAAGGGACAACTGTCTTTATCATAATTTATGGATCTTTCTAGAGTTTTACTCTATAAGGAAGATGAACAACTGATAGTTCAAATCACTCAAGAGCCTTACACTTTAAATAGCATAAGTTGTTGTATTTCTTGTCCGCTTAAAATTAATTCAAACACTTCTTTAACAGCGAGTCTGTGTTGTACAATAATAAGAAGGAATAGATAAAACCCAGTGTTTACAGGGGATTTAAGAGAAATGAAAACAAGGCTACAAAGTTGTCTCAGTGGTTAAAATGCTTGCCTGCAAAGCCTAGCAAGTCAGGTTTGATTCTCCAGCACCCATGTAAAGCCAGATGTACAAAATGGCACATGTGTCTGGAGTTTGTTTGCAACAACAGGAAGCCCTAGGCATGCCCATTCTCCCTCTCATCTATATCTCTTTCTGCTTGCAAATAAATAAATAAAAATATTTTGAAAAAGGAGTAATGAAAAGAGGGCTGGAGAGATGGCTTAGAGGTTGAAGCACTTGCATGCAAAGCCTAAGGACCTAGGTTCGATTCCCTAGTACCCACATAAACCAGATGCATAAGATTGTACATGGATCTGGAGTACATTTGCAGTAGCTGGAGACCCAAGTGCACTGTTCTCTCTCTCTCTAAATAAATGAATGAATAAGTAAATATTAGAAAAATAGTAACGAAAAGAGATGATCACAATGTCAGATAACTCTACACTGTGCTCAGAATTTGCATTGCCCTCAGAAATTGGTAAACATGAATGCAATAGTGATGAATTCATCCTGAATGTCTCAGAGTAGTAGCATTCAAACTTGGACTTGAGGGATGAGAGTCTGAAGGGTGGTTAATGACTGGGCAAAAAACAGAGTCAAAACAACATTCACTGAGGAAAAAATATTAAGCATTCATTACATGCCAACAGTTAGGCACCAGTCACATTGCTGTGAAAAACCAAACTAAATCAAAACAAACCAAATTGTTGTAGATCTAGTTGGAGGCAGCTGTCTGATCCTAAATCCAGTGCTTTGGTATTCTTCCTTGGTTCCAAATGCAATTTTTTGTGACAGGGAAGCAAACCCACCTACCCACACCATCCTCTGCTGTCCTAGTCTTCTGAGATTTGTTCACCTCAGTACTGAAGGGGTTTCCCATCTTCCCAGTTCTGATTATACATGGACTGTCAGGGGAGCAAAGTGAGGGTTGCTATCCAGCCACTAGCCATTTACAAAACCATTTCTACCTTGACATCTCAAATTTTTTGAGGAAAAATGGAAACTTAGATGTGAGATCAAAAATCCCTTTTGTTTGTCTTGAGGATTGATAATGTATGCACCCTCTCTGGGTGGTTTAAGCGGTTTAGGTACTTTCTATAAAAGGGATCTTTTAATGACAAAACTAATGTGATTATCTGAGTGAGTGTGAGAGGCGTATTCAAGGCTTAAAGAAAATCTGTTAGAATAGCTGAATGTATCTGCTTAATCCTTTCTCTAATGTGGCTGAACAATGCTCTGGGAAGCTATTGGTCCTTCTTTCTTCTAGCAAATGCCTGTCTCCAGAGGTAGGGACTATTTACAGCTTTCGATACCCTTACGCTTCACCTTCTCAGCTGCATAAAAGCACTGGGACAGCCTGCAGGAGCCCACAGCACCGACAGAAATCTTAGTCTCCTTGGAGTGCCCTGAGCAAAGCGAACAGCACATGGCATGCTGTCTCCAGGGCATCGCTAGAACCAGGACTGTAGTCACCATAGTTAATGGAATCTGGGAGAAAGGCCCTGTTTCCAGCACTGGGTGACATAGCCATGGTGAACATTTAAATTCCTATACCTGAGCTATAAGAGAAGTTTAGTTACTCCCTTTAATGGCATGCCAGTAGGTAAGGGAAGCACAAAAAAATGGAGAAAAATGATACAAACTTGAGTTTGGCAAACTGCCCTGAGACTTTGGGTCAAAATTAAATATCCATTCTCTCATGTGTAAGCTGGAGTGAGTTAATATCTGCTGCATGAATTCATTCTGAGACTCCAAGTGAAATAGGAAGAACATGAACATGCACGAGTCAGAGCCAATCCACAGCATTCACATGTAACATGCTGTATACGTTCATTGCTGGCTTATTTTATTTAAAATTGCAAATTCTTGTTATCTAAGAGTATGCCTCTTTTCTCAATTTATAATTTAATTCAACAAAGCATTTGTTTACTATTTATTAGCTGGGCATAATGCACAGTGCTAGGCATACAGATGTGAATAAATTTCTAAACTTTAAGAGGGTCCTAATCTTTCAGGGAGGAAGAGGTATAAGATGTATTTGGAAAATATATATTCTGAGTGATTAATTATACTTTGGGTCATTAATAATAATAGCTAAAACCTTCAAATAGTGCTTACTATTTTCCAGGACCTGAGCCAAATAATCTACTTGAGTTACCAAACTCAGTCCCCATAGCCATGGCAGGTAGGAACTACTGACACCCTGTTTCACAGATAATGAGGCTGAGGTTCAGTCACATCTATAATAAGTCACCTTTCCACAGTGTCAAAGCTAGTAAGTAGTATGCCACAATAGTCTATTTGATGTCAGGGCTGAGCTACATTCCAAAGTAAGAAAGACTTCCTAGGGGAGGTGAACAAAGGTGGGTTCTGGTCCAGACTCGAAAGTGTGTCAGGTGTGAAGAGCATTCCAAGCCCAGGATGCAGTACCAGCAGCAGCTCAGACAAGCACGTGTGCAGGGAGGAGCTCAGAGCAGTTGCAACCAGAGCTGAAGTGGGCAGCTGGAGGGAAGCAGAGGCCACATAACGTTCTCCCTCACTGGACCTATGTTTGGAAAGAAGTGGCAAATTATTAACTTTAACCAATTTTCTTTTTTTTTAATTCCTTTTTCGTTTATTGTTATTTAGTTACTTGAGAGCAACAGACAGAGAGAGAAAGAGGCAGATAGAGAGAGAGAGGGAATGGACGCACCAGGGCCTCCAGCCACTGGAAAACAAACTCCAGACGTGTTCGTCCCCTTGTGCATGTGGCTAACGTGGGTCCTGGGGAATCGAACCTTGAACTGGGGTCCTTAGTCTTCATAGGCAAGCGCCTAACCACTAAGCCATTTCTCCAGCCCCCAATTTTCTTATTAAAACAGTTTGCCAGAAAGGGGATTGCAGCAAAGTGGGAGTGGCTGACATTTTATGATGCAGGATCACAAAATGGGCTCCAAATTTTAGAATAAAAAAACTTCAAGGAAGAATGAAGGACCTTAAGAGATGAAGAGCTCATAGGGAGGGTCTCCTGGGGCTGCACCCCTCCCAGAGGAGGTACCAACTGCTGGTCGGTGCTGGTAGAGGGAGGAGGCATTTTCTTTTTTTTTTTTTTTTATTAGTCAGTTCTGTATTCAGCAAATACAGTCAGTTTGGTACCATTATTAGGCTCATCCGTGACCTACCCCCTCCCCTTGGCCCCTCCTTGTTGAGGTATACGGGTCATGCATTGTGGAGTTAGCCCACAGTTATGGGTAAGCTAAATGTCTCTGCATATCATGACCCAACATGTGACTCTGACATTCTTTCCGCCCCCTCTTCCGCAAAATTTCCCTGAGCCATGTTGGGTTCATTTTTGGTCTGCTTCAGTGATGAGGTGTTGGGGGCCTCTGAGGCTCTGGCTCTCTGATTTGGTGGGAGTTGATTTTTCTCTGTGCTGATCTCCTTCCCCCTTGTGCTGGTGTCCGGTTCATCAGGGAAACAGCCCCCTTGCTTGTTTCTCCAATTTTTCTTAGTTTCAGCTGGGGCCCTTTTGAGGTATGATGGGGTGGCTCTCTCCTTAGGATCTACATCTATCTGAAAAAGAGAAGCAGATTCTCCAACGGAGAGTAAGTTAGCACCAGGACAAATGAGATAACCCTTACTTTTTTTTTTTTATAGAGAATTTAATAGGTGTAGGCCCTCTTGTAGCCCACAATTGATGGTAGCTTGATATTGGAGAGTGGGCTTATGTTTGGATATGGTTCTGACTTGTTTCCCAGCTCCAGCTATGGGTCCCATACCAGTGAGGGGATCAGTTAGCCAAATTGAGAGCAGTTGGTTCCCCACCATGGCTGTGTGCCACCACTGCACTTGTGCGGGCATCACAACAAGTTATTTGCTGCTAAGTAGGTTAGACCATGCGTTGCTTCGATAGATATTGGTCAATTTCCCCCAGTCGCCCATGTAGCACCTTCTGGCACTAGACGCGCTGACTGTCTGGGGACTGACTCTCATCCAACTTCCAGCCATGCCATTCTAATTTGCATGTCAATCACATAAGGTATCTTCAGCAGTAGGGTCTTACCACTAACCTTTGGTGGGTCATCAAGTACTCTTCAGTACTGTAACCACCCGTAAGCTGCCCATACTGTAGTAGATATCGCCCTACTTGTGCTCAACCCTAGTCAAGCTCAGTGGGTCACTCACAAAAAAAGATATGAGTGTAGGAGGGGGACTAGTTGGGAAGAGGAAGGGGCTCATCAGGAGTGGGGGGGGCAAGAGAGAGTAATAGGAGGTGATTATGATCAAATACATTATGTACACGTGTGAAATTAGCAACTTAATTAGTTAAAAGTGAGAGATGATGAATCATCTGTGGAAGGGGATCAGGCTAAATGCGTGTAAATGCCTTGATCATGGTTTTTCTAACCAGCCGATGCAGAAATATTTGCACTTTTTAGATGAATTTTTGAGTTCAGATGAACTATAAAAGAAAATTGCAGGATTATCTTGAAATGCATTTATAGAAATTCATGCATTGAAAAGAAGAAGAAGATATCAGTTGATAATTCCAGGAAATGGAAATTAATTCCTTTGTTGAACCTATCCTTTCTCCCATTGGTAATCCTCATGACACTTTCATGGTTGTGCTGGGGACACAAGTGTGATTCTCAGCTGAGGTCAGACAGGGTATCAGTTAGCCTGGAAGGCAGAGATATCCTGCATCTATTTGTTAATTTCATTGTGTACTTAACATAGGGACCTGGTGAGGATGTGGCTGGTTCTTGTTTTCCGTAAGCTCACAGTCCTAAAGGTAGAATACACAGCAGGGCAGGTGACTACGATAAGCTGAGATGGTCCATGTAATATGGAATGTATCCTGTGGCAGTCCACAGTTTGGGAGAGATGAGAACTGGGCTGTGCTCTTGATGGGTTTAGAGATGCTTCCTTCCAAGGAAAGATCTGAAGATGAGAATGTGTGTGGAAAAGGGGGAGGACAAAGGTTGTTGCAGGTAAACGGAACAATCTGTGCAAATACTCCAGAGAGTCCAGTGAAATTGTGAGGAGTGAGTGTGCTACTCTTGTTGGGAATAACTGGAGTGGGTGAGCTGGGAGTGACGTGAATGGCTTCTCTGCTTCTCCCTTCCCAACTATGCCAGGCTGTATGGATCGGCAGTTTAAAAGTGAGTGTGCAGTTCTGACAATTAAGATTAAAATGCATTTGTGAGCACAGCTGAGAGAAGGTGCTGACATGCCTGGATGCACTGAGTGATTGTGTGAGATGAAAGCTCTAATATTTCCCTTTACATGTTGCTACAACTATCCCACTGTCCTGACAACCTGTCTCCCCAATGGGGCTACTGCTCATCTCTTAGATGGGAAGAAAGGGCATGAGAGCAATGCTCTGAATGTAAACCAGACAAATGAATATGAGTGCAGCAGGAGGGGAGGGCAATAAAGTGAACGGGCCTGAATGATGGTGGTAACCTGCTGAATTCCCAGGTCACAGAGTAATTTACTGACTGGCTCTAGACCACTGGATAATTATCCAGACAGCCCCATTCTGATGTGAAGCCACCTGCTGTTTGTGTTATTAATACTGGCAGCAATCAGCAGGTGTTGGTGGGAGCAGAGAGGAGCGAATGGAGTCCCCAGGCTACTGAGCAAATGTGAGGGCTCATGCCAGGGCCCTCTGAACCAGACTTCACCAGGAAAACTGACCAACTCTGGTTTTTTGTTTCAGCCCCTGCATGAACACCAGGGAGAGATTCCCAAGGATGGCCAATAACTTGGGCAAAGGAAGCAGACATCCAAGCCCTGGAATTTGAGTAGCTTGTATATAAAAATTTTGGCCCAGTTCTCTCTTGGAGCTGACTCAAAAATGGTTTTGAGGCCTCCCCAGAATAGCAAATTAATACCTACAAGCCATGTCAAGCACTCGTCTTTGACATGGCATGGGAATTGGACTTCATTGTACACAAATGGGGCCAGGGAAAGTGAGGGTGTCTGCTTGATCCAGGGTATAATCACTTGACCTCAGGAAATCCTTAGGGAATTTTAACAGGTTATTAGGGTGGAAGTGAGATTTCTTAGCTTATATTCCTCTTTTAAAGTGCTATCTCTCTCTCTTTCTCTCTCTCTCTCTCTCTCTCTCTTTCACACATACACACACAGAGCCCAGCATATAGCAGACAATTTTAATTAATGCCACTGCATTTTCTTCTTCCTTCTCCTATAACTTTGGGCGTGTGTGTGTGTGTGTGTGTGTGTGTGTGTGTGTGTGATGAATGTTTCCTCCTATCTCACTATTTTCTTTTCCTTCTAGGATAGTGGTTTTCAAGTAGGGGCAATTTTGCTTCCCAGAGGACATTGGCCCTGCTTGTGGATGCCTTCTGTTGTCATAACCGTGGGTGTTGGTGCACAAATTTATTTGGGCAGAAGCCAGGGAAGCTGTGGAACATCCCAGAGTACACAGAACACCCTCCATAACAAAGAATATTTCATCCAAATATTTGTAGTGTTGACGCTGAGAAATCTTGCTCTAGGAGATTTCACCCTCTGCAGCCAGAGTACTCCTTCAACACTAGTCTTGAGATACTTGCTTTCTTTAAAAGAACACCCAAGTGGATTAGTCATCATAAATGCATTCCCATGTATGTTCTCATATGTATGGAGTGCTTGGCCCGTGAGACGCTATGTTAAGGTATGAAGTTGGGGAGCATTGACAATGCAGAGGGAAGTGCAAAACACTGGTTTCCTGTTATCTTCAGGGTCAGGTCCAAGCAGCTAACTGTAGAGAGTAAGTGCAGGGATATGGGTAATTAGTACTTGCTTGTAGGACATGAGAAGTTAGTTTGTTGCTGGGGCAGCCAGATATATCTGGCAAAAAAGAAAGAAAATTATTTGTCAAAACTTTTTGACAATTTCTGTACATCTAGACAATACACCATGATCCTGATCCACTCCTGCCACACTCCTGTCACCCCTCCCTCAGAGTTACCTCTCCACTGAATCCCTTCTTCTTTCCAACTAGTCTCTCTTCTATTTTGATGTTCTTATTATGCAGGTCTTGTGTAGGTAGCATCAGCCACTGTGCGGTCATGAAAATACCACAGTCATTTTGTGTCTGGAAGATAGTATTGTAAGCATTCCTTCCTTTCATTTGGCTCTTATATTCTCTCCACCACCTCTTCTACAATGGTCTATAAGCCTTGGAAGGTATGGTGGAGATGTGTCACTTAGTTCTAACCACACCACTGTCACTTCTCAACACTTTGGTTGAGTTTTGAGTCTGCCTAGTGGTCACTGCTATCTGAAAAGAGAAGCTTCTCTAACCAAACATGAGAGTAGCATTACTCTATGGGCACAAACATAAGTGTTTAGAGGACATTTTGGTTGGTATATGTGGTGGTTTGATTCAGGTGTTCCCCATAAACTTAGGTGTTCTGAATTCTAGGTTCCCAGCTGATGAAGATTTGAGAATTAATGCCTTCTGGAGGCAGTGTATTGTTGGGGGTGTGCTTATGGGTGTTATAGCCAGTTTCCCCATGCCAGTGTTTGGCACACTCTCCTGTTGCTATTGTCCACCTTATGCTGGCCAGGGGGTGATGTCCACCCTCTGCTCATGCCATCATTTTCCCTTGCCATTGTGGAGCTTCCCCTTGAGCCTGTAAGCCAAAATAAACCTCTTTTTCCCACAAAATGCTCTTTGTCAGGTGATTTCTACCAGCAATGCGAACCTGACTGCAACAGCATAATGTATCCATGTAGTCAGATAAGAGTAGTAGTTTCTTCCCTAGGGCTTATGACCTCCCCAACTATAGGCTTTTGATTAGGTTTTCAGTACCAGGAATGAATTCCTTGCTGTGGAGCCAGCCTCAATTCAATCAGAGAGCAGTTGATTTCTCCCATACCAGACATGCCACCATTGCACCAGTTAGTATATTTGGCCTGGATGGCCAGGCATGAAGCTTGCTGGGTTTACTGCTGGTTAAGACCATTGATAACTTTACTCTCCCTACAGGCATAGCTCTTTCCAGCATCCTGATAGCCAGTCAACAGGGAGGGGTCTTCTAGCTCAGCTCTAGCTTGATTACTTAGTGTCCTATAGCATAAGCCCGTGGAGTCTTGTGCAACAGGGTTTTACTATCTCATGCTGGTGGGCAACCAGAAACTTTGGCAATAGTCTGTAAGGGTTTGGGGGTCATCAGGGGCTTCCTTAACCAAGAATTCACTGGAAGGTATCCATCCCTGGCAATGAAATTTAACAATGTATGGCTTCTGGGCACAGTTAGAGAAAGTGCTCTAAATGTAACAGAACTTTGCACAGGGAGAAGGAAAGATGTATATTTCTCATTTCAGTAAATAGAAATCTCAGCTTTGGGAGTTGAGATTTCACTATATGAGTGTTGGTGTGGGATGCATTTAGACCACAGCCTCCTCTCCTCTGGCGGCCTGTCTTGTCACCATGCTGGGATCTTCTGACACTTTGAGCAGATCATGACCCTCTTTCCATACTACAGTGATACCCTTTTCATTAGGATCGGCCTACTACATCCTGTGCCAGTTTGTTGGGTGCCTTCTTTACTATCTTTGTTTTCGGCCTTATGTAACAAGCAGCCTGACTATGCTGCTAATGCCCCTCTCACCCTGTTTCTTTCTGATACTCGTCCCTGTGTCCTTCCCTCTTGTGGAAGCTTATCTCATCCTGTCTGGGTTGTTCATCTATCTGACACTCCCACTGAGACCTTTCCTTTCCTCCTGCCTGTTATGTTGAAACACTTCTCTGCTTGGGTTCCAGTATCTGCCCTGTATTGCCACAATGCTCCTACACTGCAGGCCTTATGTTAGATCCCCTGGATTGTCAGGGAGGAGAAGGAATGGAGAAAAAGACTAGGGCTATCAGACATTTCATATCTATATAGCAAGGTCCTCCTGCTATCCTCACAAAAATTTTGGGAATATAGATATATATGATTTATTTTTATTTGCAAGGAGAGAGAGAATATGGTCTTGCCAGGGGCTCTAGCCACTGCTAACAAACTCCAGGTGCATGTGCCACTTTGTGAGTCTGGCTTTATGTGGGTACTGGGAAATTGAACCTGGGTTGTTAGGCTTTGCAGACAAGTGCCTTAACTACTGAGACATCTCTCCAGTACACTTTTTTTTTTTTTTTTGAGGTAGGGTCTCACTCTGGCTCAAGCTGACCTGGAATTCACTATGTAGTCTCAGGGTGGCCTCGAACTCACGGTGATCCTCCTACCTCTGCCTCCTGAGTGCTGGGACTAAAGGCGTGTGCCACCATGCCCGTACAGTGCATAATTTTTAATATACACTTTACAATCATTTCTAGAGAACAAAGCCTCTTGAAGGCTAGAGAGATGTCTCAGTGGTTAAAGGTGTTTGGTTACAAAGCTTGATGGCTTGAGTTCGATTCCCCAGGTACCCACATGAAGCCAGATACACAAAGTGGCACATGCATCTGGAGTTTGTTTGGTAGGAGGCCCTGGCATGCCCATTGTCATTCATTCTCATTCTCTCTCTTCTCCTTGTAAATAAATAAAAAATTAAAAATATTTTAAAGTAGCCTCTTGAAATCTTAGTTGGAATTGCATTGGAAATAACGGAAATAGGTGTACTGTGAATGAAATTTTTCTATGGAGGAACTTGGTAAGTTTCTTTACTTGTTTAAGTCTTACTTTATATTTCTGTATGAGGTATAGCTTTTGTTGTCTATATTTCATACATTTCATATCAAATTAATTAATTGAGGCATTTAATGGACATAAGCAGAAATGTTCTCTCATTTTACTTTTTTTTCATTTTTAAAATAGTTATTTTATCACAGGAGAGATGGCTTAGCAGTTAAGGTATTTGCATGCAAAGTCAAAGGACCCTGGTTCGATTCCTTAGGACCCATGTAAGCCAGATGCACAAGGGGGCACATGCGTTTGGAGTTCGTTTGCAGTGGCTGGAGGCCCTGGTGCACCCATTCTCTCCCTCTCTCTGCCTCTCTCTCAAATAAATAAATAAAATATATTTCAAAAATATTTATTTTATTTAGTGTTTATGGTATGCGTGCATGTGCATATACATATAGTGTTTGTGTGTGGGTACATGTGTGTGGGGAGGTACACATGCATGCATGTGTGTGTGTCTGCTTGTGTGTGGAGATCTAAGGACAGCCTTGGGTGTTTTGCTCAGGTTAACCACCGTTTTTTGGTCAGGCCTTCTCACTGGTCTGGAGCTCATCAATTAGGCTAGAGTAGTCTAACTGTTACTCTCTCTACTTTTGCAGGCCTGGAATCACAAGTTTATGTTGCCATGCCCAGCATTTTATATGACATGGGGATTGAGCTCAGGTCCTCATGCCTTCAAGGCAAGTACTTTATCCACTGAGTTATCTATCCAGTCCCTCTCATTTTACTTCCTAATATGTTGTTTTGATAAGGAGAGAAGCTGGGGGTTTAGAGTATATGCTTTCTTCTTCGCGTGTGTGTTCATGTGTCCATGAGTGTACGTGTGGAAGCCAGAAGGCAACCTGGGGTGTTGTTTGTTGAACAATGCATGTAATGATTTCCAGCTCTTTCTGATCGAAACAACTATTAACCACTTCTTGCTTATAAATTTCTTGCTGGAAATATTTTCCAACTTGTGGCCATGGTCTTCATATCTAGTTTCTCCCAAAACCTCTTCTAATTGCACCCACAAGTTTTTGCTATATATTCTTCCTGTCACATATATGCATAGCAATTCAGTCTTCTCTGTACTTTTACCTATTCTTTCTCACATGATTACAGTTAAATGAATAGTTACTATAGTGTTTTTCATCATCTATCTGTCTTTTAACAACAGTCAGTAATTTATATATACTTTCAGTAATTGATGTCTCTGTTTTTACCTTTTATGCTTTAAAATACAGATGTATTGAGACATAAATAATACACAGTAAAATGTACAAATCTTAAATGAATATTTTAGCATGTTTAAAAATATTTTATTTATTTATTTATTTATGAGAGAGAGAGAGAGAGAGAGAGAGGATGGGCATGCCAGAGAGATGTGGGGGGCTCTTGGGCTCTTACCTCACTTATGAATAGATATTGACTGCTTCAGTCATGACTGTAGAGGATTTATCTTATTCAGAAGATAGCATTCTGCAGTCCATATTCTCATCCTCCTATTCTGTGAGTTTCCCTGAGCCATAGAGGATGTGCTTTAGATGTCATATTTAGGGCTAAGCACAAACTAGTTGCTTATTAATAGTGTCTTTGTCTCTATGGACCTCTGTATTCACCTCTACCCTTTGTCTAAAGAAACTTCTGTGTCTGAGACCATGAATAGCAGAATTTTATGGGAGGAAACCTAGGTATTTAGGAAGTTGATTGACATGCTGTCCAATGAACTTAACCATAATATTGGATTCCCTTCTAGAGCCTAGGTCCCTAGCCACAAACTTTTGGCCAGATTTGTAGTACCAAGCATGGTTTTCTTCCTATTCAGCAGGCCTCAAATCCAACTGGGAATCAATTGGTTACTCCCATAACTTTCTGGCCCCTCATTATTGCACCAATGGACATAATGGACACATCTTGCCTTGCAGGTTGGTTGTGAAGTACACAGGGTCCACAGATGGGTAGAATTATTTCTGTCTTTTTCTTCCCAGCAGCTTGCGTAGCACCTCTGGCAATAAGAAAGAAAAAGCTTATGGGCCAGTAATCTAGCAAGGAGATATAAAGGGAATAGAAAGGGAGGAGGGGACTTAACAGGATAGAATTATATATATGTAAGTAGAAGAACAGATTAATGGGGATGAAAAGGCCTAAGTGAGGTCAGGGGAAGAGATTGAGTAAATAAAAGATGGAGGGAGGTTTAATCAAAATCTAAGAGGATATAAATAAGTCATATGGAAACCTACTTTTATGGGCAATGGAACACTCAGAAGCCATAGATTATTGTCACTAGGAAATTTTCAGTGCCAGGGATGGGATTCTTTCCAGTGATTTGTTGGCCAGGGAGGTCACTGATGACCCCAAAACATTACAGGCCATTGCTGAGGTTCTTGGTTTTCCACCAGGATTAGATGGTAAGACCTTATCACTGAAGACTCCACATACTTGGGCTGCAAGGCCACTGAGAAATTCTGCTGGGGCTGAGCTGAAAATCTCCTTCATGTAGACCAGCTGACAGGAAGCTGGAAAAAGCCACACTGCGTGCAGTTCAAGGGGAGAGAGAGAAATCACCAGTGGAGATACTCAACAGTGGACACTGCAAGTCTTAAATTTGGCCAGTCAGGCCAAATGAGCCAATGGGTGCAATAGTGGCACATCTGTTATGGGGGAAACCAACTGCTCTCTAATTGGACTGGAGGCCTGCTCCATGGGAGGGAATACATTCCTGATACTGAAAACCAACAGGGGTAGTCACGAGCCTTAGGGGTGTAATGTCTGCTGGTGTGTGGCTAAATTATATACTATGCTCATCAAACTGCCCAGTAAGCACTTCTCTTAGTGTTCATACCCATATATTAATTCTACTCTCACTTTTGATTAGAGAATCTTCTCTTTTCAGATGGCAGTGGCCTTGCGAGGACTCAGAAGGCACCATGGTGCTAAGAAGTGACAGAGGAGTGCTCAGCACTGAAATATCTCTATCACATTTTCCAAGGCTCAGGGTCGATTGTGGAAGAGGTGTCAGAAAGAATGTAAGAGTCAAAGGAAAGGTAGGACACCTTACAACGTGCTCCTCCAGAAACCAAATGGCCTGGATATCCATGACCTCACAGTGCCAGACACTGCTTACCCAACACCATCATAAGAGGAGGAAAAGATTATGACATCAAAATAAAGGAGAGACTGATTGAGAGGGGGAGGGAATATGATGGGGAGTGGAGTTTCAAAGAGGAAAGTGGGGGGAGGGAGGGAATTATCATGGATTATTGTCTACAATTATGGAAGTGGCCAATAAAAATAAATTAAATTAAAAAAGAAAAAGCTTATCTTTTAATATGTATCAGAACTGCTCATGTAATATGATTTTAAGAGTAATACTATAATTCAATGGCTTCATCCTAAATACACTTACTACTTAACACACAACCTGTAATATAACTAGCTTGAGAAAAGTTAAAAATTGTTTAGCGCTACCCTTGCACTTCAGCCAAGCCACAGGTGAATCCACAGAGGAATTGGGGAGACAAGCATGAGTGCTGCTTCCATGCTAAACCTGATAATCAGCCCCATGGTGTAGCAGACAGACCCTGAGGATACTCAACACCTACCAAAGCAGAGATCCAGAGGCTCCTAAGACCTCATCACTGAAGTGGACTTAAAACTCACCTACCATGGCTCAGGGAATTTTATGGAAGAGGAGGCAGAAAGATTATAAGAGCCACAGATTGAGACATCATGCCCAGAGGCATTCTCCCCCCCCCAAAATAACTGACTGCTGCTCCCACAACACATAAACTACAACCCCATAGGGAATACCTGCAACCCCACTGAAGAGGGTTCTCAGGGGGATGGGGGCAGGGATGAGGGAAAAGAGGGTACCAACATATGATGTATCCATGCAAAATTGTTGTTAATAATAATAATAGTAAAGAAAAATATTTAAAAATTGTTTAGTAGCTATAGCTTACTCAGCTTTGCTGTTATATCCTAGATGACTGCTGTGTTCAAAACTATGGAAAATTAAGTCAAGTTTTCACCTTCAGAGTAGGAATAAATTGCAATATTGTGCATATCTTGCACAGGTAGTGACTGGTACTTTCAGTCATGAATGCAATGGTCATCTTGTGTCCAGAAGACTGCATTCTAAAACACCACATCTTCTGGCTGGATCATAAAAACTATTAAATTTAAGGGTTGCTTTATTTGTTTATTTATATTTATTTTTAAAGTTGACCAAAAGTCAGTGATCCAGACCAATTATATCCCCTGTCCATTCATACTGGACATGCTAGACATTCCTCCCACCATGCTCATGCCCATAGATGCATGTCTCCCATGACTGTAATAGCCTCTGTTTATTGCTGCTCCTATGCAATGTTTGAAAACTCACAGGAGTTTTCTTGTAAAACTTGATCAGATCCACTGGCTGTCATAGTCACCTCCGTAACCTCCGCACTGTTGCTGGAGGCCTGGGCCACCACAAGTGGACTGATTGATAGCCTATGTTTGCCACCACTTGTTTGCCACAAGCACTAGCACTTGCCCGTACTGTAGATTCAAGCAGAGTTCCACTTGTTCATGCTATGTATCTGTTCTGTCCTTTGAAAAGCTATGGCAACATCTTCATGAGTTGTGAACTTGCTGTCTGCTTCACTGGTCACTCTTCCATCAGGACCAATCTCAATAGGAACTCTCACAGGGTAGAGTGGTGAAACAACATGTAAATGACATTCTCAGGAGCTCTGTAAAGTAATCCCCATGTGTGTACACAGTATCCCACTGTACATTGGAATGTAGAGCAACTGTCCCCACAATGATTTTCAGATATTCCCAGAAAACAGTAATTGAGGTCTCTTACAAATCTGTCTGACCTAAATCCACAGCCACAATCCAGCTATTATAATCATCGTAGCTCCACAGTCTCCACTGTAAGTTCCACACCTTATTCTCTCCTAGCCAGCTTTACTAGCATTTCAATGATGAAACATCTGGCCAGAAGCAGCTTATGGGAGGAAAGGATTTATTTCAAGCTTATAGTTTGGAGTGAAAGCTTTGTCATGGAGTAAGCTGACTCACTTCATCACTCATTTGCAGCATAGGACCGTAACAGTGGGTGAGCTGGCTCAGAGCACACAGTAGACTGGACTCCTCAACCGGCCAATGTCCACCCCCAGCAACACACTTCCTATAGCAAGGCTCCACCTCCCAAAGACTTCACCAGCTGGGAACTACGTAGGAAATTTAAGCACAAATAAATGAGGCCATGGGGACTTTAACCTGTGGTTTCCTACACTCCAGATTTACTGTTAAAATCTCTTTGGCATGACTTAAAATGTTCCCTTTCTCCTATAATTATACTAAGCTTATGGTTAGATCAGCATTCACACATAAATGAAGAGTATACAAAGACACTTTCCATAAATGAACACAGTCTGGTCGGTGCTCGAGGTTGTTTTGTCAGTAGCCTCTTTCCATATAGGCATTTCCTTCTAATGCCAAAGGGCAAGTCAAGTCCGGCAGCCACTTAACACCATTTCACACTGCCACAGGTCCTACTGAGTTGGAGTCAAGAGATGTTCAACTCAAGTGCAACCTTAGATTCTATGACAATTCTATGTTTAAAAAAGGCTTTTAAAGATATTATTTACACTGGGCTTGGTGGCTCAGTCCTTTAATCCCAGGACTTGGGAGGCAGAGGTAGGAGGATTGCCATGAGTTCGAGGCCACCCTGAGACTACATAGTGAATTCCAGGTCAGCCTGGGCTAGAGCGAGACTCTACCTTGAAAAACCAAACACACACACACACACACACACACACACACACACACACACACACATTCATTTGTGAGGAGGGAGGGAGGAGAGAGAGAGAGAGAGAGCGAGAGCGAGTGAGAGAGCAAACATTAGGGCCTTTTGCCAATTTGGCTTTACATGGGTAGTGAAGAATTGAACCCAGGCCAGCAGGCTTTGCAAGGAAGTGCATTTAACCACCGAGCCATCTCCCTAGCACCTTGGACAGATGTTTGAACAATGTTAAAGCTGTTAAGGTTTTGGGGACTTTTGGATTTGTACTAAGTCCATTTTGCATTATGAGATGGTCATGGATCTTTGGGTAGAATGTCATTGTTGGAATATAAAGTGCCCTTCACAGGCTCATAGGTTGAATTCTTGGTCTGAACTTGGTACTACTATTTTGGGAAGTTGTCGAAAATTTAGGAGAAGGAACCTATATTGGGGCTGTAGGTTAGCAAGGGGGGGGATAATTGGGGAGAGCTTCTTGATCCAGACCCCTCTTTATTCTCTCTGCATCCCAGAACAGCCTCCTCTATACTCCCACTGTCATGATATTCTACCTAACTGTGGACCCAGATTCCATGGAGCCAAGGACTATGTGCTAAAGTCTCTGAAACCATGAACTGAAAGAAATCCTTCCTCCTTTATATTGTTAATGTCAGGCATCTTTCTTATTTTTAGTAGCTCTATTATGTCATTACTGTTCTTCCCATGGTATCAAATGTTAATTTGTGTTTTCCTACTAGTGCCTTAAAGTACCTGGAGAACATTATATAATGAATAGGGGACTATAAGAAGTCAAACTCCCCTATTCATACTGGTAATAGAACTGTAGAAGTAACATTTTTATAACTTGAGGCCACCTGGCTAAGAGAAGCCAAATGTTTTCCCTGTAGTTCATGGCTTGAAAATGCTTAAAAGTATCTAAATTACCACATTGCTTTGGGTTTCTGGATCCAGTCAACTTGATCTTTCACATTTGCCCCAAGTGGAGAACTTATTTTCTGTGAGAATAGTTTTGAGTACCATCATCTTCCCACCACTACACGTACCCTGGGCTATCTTTGAGTTCCTCCTTTCCCTTTGTCCAATCCATTGCTAAGTTCATTTGCTTTAATTATCCTCTGGTGGTTTCAATGTAAATGAATATCCCATAGCCTTGGATACTTTTGATTAAGCTTCCTAGTTAGTTTTCAGCAGAGTCATCCCTGACAGAGCCCCTGCTGTGTGGTGTGTTACTGCGGTGGATTTTGAATCCAGCCCTACTAGTTGTGTAGACAACCAGCTTGAGCTCTGGCGGTTCGTGCCTGTGGGTGCTGATTTTTCTTATATTTTTGGTATATTCTTTGGATGTATGCTGAAGGGAGCCAGTTTCTTTCATCACAATGATGCTTCCCCTGGATTCTATAAGCCCCAAATAGACCCTTTCCTCTCATAAGTTGTTTCTGGTCAGGTGTTTGTCCCAACAATCAAAACCTAACTGCAACACATCCTGATGTCTCTCTCATTTGTCACTGAATCTCCACCAACTCTGTGTTCACACAGTAGCAGATTTATCTGCCTTCATGGGACCTCTCAGATCATCTTCTCATCTTGTTTCATCCATTCACTTGATTTTCAACACTCAGATGAAATTTATATTCTTTGTGAAACCTGCACTGAAACATTGCCTTGAGGGTTACAGTTAGATTCTTTTCGAGAGAGACAGAGGAAGAGAGAGAGAGAGAGAGAGAAAGAGAGAGCGAGCGAGCTAGGGCCTTTCAGCTGCTATGAACAAACGCCAGACTGGTTTGCCCCCTTGTGAGCATGTGCGATATTGCATGTTTGCATCACTGTGCGTCTGGCTATGAGGGACCTGGACATTCAAACAGGAGTTCTTAGGCTTCTCAGGCAAGCACTTTCAATGGCTAAACCATCTCTCCAGCCCAAGCAGGTTGATTTTTTTTCTGACCCCAAATCCTCAGGACTATAGATGTTTTGGATTTCATAACTTTTGGATTTTGGAAAATTTGCATATGCAGAATGAGATGTCTTGTGGATAGGACCCAACTATAAACATGTAATGAATTTATGCTTCAAGTTGACCTGGAATTCACTATGTAGTCTTAGGCTGGCCTTGAACACAAAGTTATCCTCCTACCTTGACCTCCTGAGTGCTGGGATTAAAGGTGTATGTCGCCACACCCAGGAGAGAGAGAGGGTGGGGGAGAGAATGCTGCAAACTCACTCCAGGAACTCCAGATGCATGCCACTTTATGCATCTGGCTTTATATGGGCATTGAGGAGTTGATCTTGTGTCTTTAGGTTTTATGGACAAGTGCCTTAATTGCTGAGTCATCTCTCCAGTCTGAATTTTAGATTTTTTTTTTTTTTCGAGGTAGGGTTTCACTCTAGCCCAGGCTGACCTGGAGAACTCACTATCTAGGTCTCAGTGTGGCCTCAAGTTCACAGTGATCCTCCTATCTCTGCCTCTGAGTGCTGGGATTAAACGTGTGTGGCACCACATCCGGTCTGAATTTTAGATTTTTAAACTGGTGATGCTTAACCTGTGTGGTAGATTACATGCTGTGCTCTAACTTACTCTTTGTCACCTGTACTCTGTGCACACTCCTTGTAGCCTTTGTAACATTACAACGAATGTGTTTTCACATTCCTTGTTCTCACTGGACAGGGAGAACCTCCAGGGCAGCCCTTGACCCTTTATGCCCTTTCTAAACTACCATTTATTGATTGCCTTCTATATGCTAGACACTGCATTAGAAGCTTGCCTAAGTTAACTCATTTTATTGGTTGTTCAGTCAGCACTGGGAACAGGCTTCATGGTGTCTGGTTTACAAGCAGATCCAAAGAGAAGGGAGTTTATGTGGCTTTCCTCTTTAAAAAATTATTTATTTATTTGAGAGATGGGGGAGGTGGAGAAAATGGGTGTGCTAGGGGTTCTTACTGCCGCAGGTGAACTCCAGACACATGCGGCCACTTTGTGCTTCAGGCTTTATGTGGGTATTGGGGAACTGAACCTGGGCTAGCTGGTTGTGCAAGCAAGTGCCTTTGTCCACTGAGCAGCCTTCCCAGTCCCAAGGCTCACCTCTTCACATTCTGTGGCATAGTGCAGCTCCAGTGCCCGTCACAAGGGGGTGTTCAGTGACGAGCTCCCTCTAAAACCACTGACAGTGCCTATGCCACCTATTCTAGGAATCCTCTAGTCTATTCCCACCAACACAGCGGGCACTGTTATAATCCTGGGTTTTCATGCTTCTCACACTCAGGGCTCAGGCCGGCTGCCTGTCTGTTGAGCAGACTGTGGCTCTTACACACCTGTTGTGGCAAGAATGAGCAGGCAGGTGAAGGTGGCAGGGCTGTGAAGCCAGCTCTGGAAGAAACACTCCCAGAGTACCCAGGCCTGAGGCAGTTAATTTGCCCCAGTGGTGAGGAGGAAATTTCTTGTAAAAGCTAGCTCCCCTCAGAACAATGTGGCCTTTTATTTTATTTTTTTTTTTAAGCTTTGGAATGGAGCCTAGCTGTCCATGGAAACAAAGAGAGGAGAGAATCACTGAACCAGTCTCACACATAAAAACTGACCAGAAAGTCTGTCTTTGAAGTTTCTTTATGTCATTTAGAAAACTTTGGATTATAGGGGTGTTTTTTCCTCCTTTTCTTCCTCAGTTCCTCACCCACCCCAATTTTTTTCTTTTTCTTTTTCTTTTCCAGAGAAAAGAGAGAAGAGGGTGCAAGGGGACTTTCTTTGAAACAGGGCAGAAGTCATTAATTAAGGCTCCCATTCATTCTCGCTGACACTTGCTCGTCAATCAGATTTCCCGTCAGCATTCTGATGACCCCCACTGACCTGGGCCTTCCATACTGTCTGCCAGACAGAATTGAGACTCAGACCACACACCAATAGAGAGGGAGCAGGCTCTGGCTCCCGGCTCCCCGAGACTGAACACAAAGCTGGTGGCCCGAAGATCTTCTGGATCTAGGGGTAGGTGAATAAAGTAGACATTTCTTTGCGGAAGCAAATGTTGCTTACTTCACACAAGCTGTGATCTATAGCTGCCCTTGCCTTTTTCCTCCAAACCAGGGCCAGCCATGAGGCTCGGAGTCCAGCCAACTGAGCCCAGGAAACAGGCAAGCAATCCTCTCTGCCAGCTTGGCCCTGCTGAAAGGAATTAGCTCTTGCCCTTGCTCAGAAAACTCCAGAGAGCTGGTCCTGAGATTGGTGGCATCTTGGTCTATAATCAGCCTGAATGTGGGAATTTTACTTCAATTTTTGCTCATTTATCCATGTAATAAATATTTGTACCTGGCAGCCACATCTAGGTGATTGAAATTATGTCTCAACAATGTAATTCAGTTGGAACTCAATAAAAATGACATAAATCTCCAGCATAGCTGAAAACTTTAATAGGAAAGCTTTATATTGTGTATGTTTTACCACAATTGCAATATTAGGATCAAAGAAAATATGCATGTGGGGCTGAGGAGCTGGCGGGGCAGCTAAAGGCACTTTCTTGCAGTCTGCTGGCCAGGGGAGTGGTGTTTGCACCAATCACAGCACAACTTACATGCAAATGAAGGTTTGATTTTGCACCAATCACAGAGCTGTCTCATCAGCACCAGTCACAGCAACCCCTCTGCCAGGCTGCACATGTCAAAGTGCTCCCCTCTGGTCCAGGTGGGAATGATCTCAGGGTTAGCTAGAGTTCACCAGTGCTTGTGATGGCAAAATGTCTGGTACAATCTGAAATAGTTCTGGTGAATGCTCTACCTTCATGAGCTGAAACAATCAACTGTGATGGTTGTGTAGTTTTCTCTGTTGCAGTTACTTTTGTGGTGCTAGGACAAACACCCGACCAGAAGCAGCTTATGGGAGGAAAGGGTTTATTTCAGGCTTACAGAATCTAAGGGGAATATCATCAATGGCGGAAGAAGCTGGCTCACTTCCACAGATGCACAGCAGTGAGACACCACCAACAGCCAGAGCTCAAACTCCTCCACACATACCTAGTAGGGCTGGACTACAAGATCCACCCCCCTAGTGACACCTCCTCCCCAGCAGGGATCCGCCCACTGGAGACTTGTGCTGCAAACTCAATCTTAACCAAAAATTCTCAAGACCACAGGGGACATACATTCACATTCAAACCACCCCAGAATCCATGGAGTGTTCAACAAGGCTGGTGCTGTCATATGGGTAGTCTTGCTAGATATTTGACAGTCCTTTGGCTGAGGACAGCAAAAGAGGCTCCAACAGCAGCCAATTTGGGCATCAAATTGCAAATTGCCCTGACCCAATGTCTGCTTATTTATAGGAAATGAACACCAGCACTCATACTTAAGATAATAACTTATCAAAACACTAACAGGGATTTAATTACTTATTTATTTATTTATGAGAGAGAAAGAGAGAAAGAAAGGGCACCCCAGGGCCTCCAGCCACTGCAAACTAACTCCAGACCCATGCACCACCATGTGCATTTGGCTTATGTGGGTTCTGGGGAATTGACTCTGGATCCTTCGCGTTCTCAGGCAAGTGCCTTAACTGCTAAGCCATCTCTCCAGGCCCTAGCAGGGATTTTAGCAATGCCTAATACCTGCCCAGTGTTCATTAAGTAACAGACAAACCAGCAACATGTAAACACCATTTTGATGATGTCTGTTGGAACCTTGATCCATAGGCAAGGTTGATGCAGGGTGGGTAGGAAAAAACAAAGAATTAGGATATCGCTGATAGTCACATATCTGGCAGTACAATGAGGGAGTAACAGTTCATTGGATTTTGGAGTGTTCTTTGAAATAAGTATGCTAGTGGTGTATGCACTTTTTTCCCAGGATGTACCGAAGAATATACTCTTTGAATTAAAATCCAAGTGAATTTTAATATGCTTGTTCCTTATAGCTGATCAGCTGGTGAGTTAATGTCATTATCTTTCATTGGAAGGATAGATAAATGCTTCACAGAGTGAAGTGTCTGTTTTCAACTTTCAGTTTCAGATCTGGGCTCATTCTTAGTTAGGCAACAGTTTTGAGTCATGCATTTTCAAAAGAAAAAAAGTGATTTATAGAAGTCTTAAGCTACATTTATAAATCAAAAGCAAAGTATTAGTCTCTTTATTTCTTTTTTTGTTTGTTCATTTTGATGTGTGTGTGTTCATGGCAGCTGTGAAGGCCAGAGGAGGATGTCAGGTGTCCTAGATTGCTCTTCCATTTATTTCCCTGAGACATGGTCTTCCATTGAACCTTCAGCACACTGTATTGCCCCCTCAGAACTGGAGTTACAGGCATGTTTGACCATGCCTGGCTTTAAAAAAATTTATTTAAGCCGGGCGTGGTGGCACATGCCTTTAATTCCAGCACTCAGGAGGCAGAGGTAGGAGGATCGCCGTGAGTTCAAGGCCACCCTGAGACTACATAGTGAATTCCAGGTCAGCCTGGGCTAGAGTGAGACCCTACCTTGAAACCCCCCCCCAAAAAAAAATTATTTATTTGAGTGGGGGGAGAGAAAGATGGAGAGAGAGAGATATTGGGTACACCAGGGCTTTCAGTCACTACAAACAAACTCCAGATGCATGTGCCACCTTCTGCACTTGTGCATCTATCTAGCTTACATGGGTCCTGGGGAATTGAACCTGGGTCCTTTGGCTTTGTAGACAAGCACCTTATTTGCTAAGCCACCTGTAGCAGACAGCTTCAGGTTCGCTGAGATGAACTTTCAGACCAGACACAGTTATGGAGGAAAGGATATTTATTGAAGCTCACAGATCCAGGGGAAGTTCCATAATGAATGGTAGAAGAAACTGGCCTGCCTTCACAGGACCAAGCAGAGAGAGAGAAGCACAAGCCAAAAAGCCAAAAGCCACACAGCACACTTCAGGAACTCCAGCTAGGCACACTTTGCATATCTTTAGATTGAAATTTGAAACCCACCACCACACCTTAAGATCCACCCAGTGACTGCCTCCAGCCAGGTGGCTAAAGATGCAAACTACAAACAAATAAACAACTGAATATATTGGGGGCCATCTATTCTATTCAAACCACTACACCATCTCTCCAACCATGGCTTTAAAAAATCATTTATTCATTTATTTGCAAGGAGAGAGAGAAAGAGAGTGAGCGAGAGAGCACATGCCAGGGCCTCCAGCCAATGTAAATGAACTCCAGACTCATGAGCCACTTTGTACATCTGGCTCTTTGTACATGGGTATTGGGGAGTTGAACCTGGGTCCTTAGGCTTTGTAGCCAAATGCCTTATCCACTGAGCCATCTCTCCAGCCCCATGCCTGGCTTTTTATGGGGGGGCTAGGGATTGATCTCAAGTACTTATGCTTGCACAGCATGTTCTCTTAATAAATAAACTGTTTATCCCCCCAATTTCGTAACATAAACTTTTAATTTTAGCCAATATTTTTAGAATTTTTGATCAAAGTTCATGATAAGAAATACAATTTATTTTATTGTTATTTAAGAGAGAGAGAGAGAGAGAGAGAGAATGAGTGCATCATGGTCTCTAGCAAATGAACTCCAGACACATGCACCACCATGTGCATATGGTTTATGTGAGTACTGGGAAATCAAACCTGAGTCCTTAGTCTTTGCAGGCAAACACCTTAACTGCTAAGCCATTTCTCCAGCCTTGGAAACATAACTTTTTACTAGAAAAAATTCAGTGCTAGGGATGGGATACCTTCCAGTGAGTTGTTGGACAGGGATGTCCTTGATGCCTCCAAACATTATAGACTATTGCCAAGGCTGTTGGTTTCCCACAAGAACTAGGTGGTAAGACCCTATTACTGAAGTCTCTCCATGCTTGGACTTCAGGTTACTAAGAAATCAAGCTGGAGCTGAGCTGAAAACCTCTTCCCTGTGGACCAGCTGACAGAAAGCTGGAAAAAGCTACACTGTATGCAGCCCTATGGTAGAGAAAAGCCATTCACAGTGGTAAACAACAGTGGATGTTGCAAGCCTTAAGATAGGCCAAATGAGACAACTGATGCAATAGTGGCATGTCAGTTATGGGGGAAACCAACTGTTCTCTAATTGGACTAGAGGCCAGCTCTATGGGAGGGAATACATGCTGGTACTGAAAACCTAGTCAAATGCCTATGGCGGGGAGGTCATGAGCCCTAGGGGAATAACACCTGCTGTTTTCTGGATAAATACATATATTATGCTCCCCAAACTGCCCTGTAGACCACTTTTCTTAACATTCATACCCATATATTAATGCTACTATCACTTTTGGTTAAAGAATCCTCTCTTTTCAGATGGTGGTGACCTCTGGGATGACTCAAAAGGCACCATAGTGCTTATAAGAAGTGATAGAGGAGTGTTCAGCACTGAAACATCTCTATCACACCTTCTAAGGCTCAGGGTCCATTGCAGAAGAGGTGGCAGAAAGTATGTAAGAGCCAAAGGAAGGGTAGGACTCCTTACAACATGCTCTTCCATACACAAAATTGTCTGGATATCCATGACCTCACAGTGCCTAGCACTACCTACATAAGACCTTCATAATAGGAGGAAAAGATGATGACAAAAAATGAAAATAAAAAAAATAAAAAAGAGACTTATTGAGAGGGGGGAGAGGATATGATGGAGGGTGGATTTGTGAGGGGGCAAGTGGAGAGTAGAGAGGGAATTATCATGGTTTATTATCTGTAATTATGGAAGCTGTCAATGAAAATGTAAAAATAAATAAAATCAAAAGAAATACAATTTTTACTATAACTCAAGATGCACATGTTAATATATTAATGTAATATTAAAAATAAACTTTTAGGAAATAGTAATGTCTTTATTTGGGAGATGATCCCTAATGTTTCCTGATTTGTTAATTTCTATTCTTTCTTGTTTTTTGATCTTTACACCTGAATTGATTCTTATGACACATTAATAACTTGGTACCGGTCATGAAGAAATGCTATGTATATATACAGTGAAGACATATATCAGTGAAGGGGGCACTCAGGGAAGGATTATAATAGGGAAGGATTCATGGGACAAGAGAAATTCTACTTTCTTTACCATTGTGATTTTCTTTTCTTTTTTTTTTTTCTTTCTTTCTTTCTTTTTTTGAGGTAGGGTTTCACTCTAGCCCAGACTGTTCTGGAATTCATTATATAGTCTCAGGGTGGCCTTGAGCTCATGATGACCTGCCTACCTCTGCTTCCGAGTGCTGGGATTAAAGGTGTGCATCACCATGCCCGGCTTCCTTAGCATTGTTAAAATTTGGAAGGAGCAAAGAGAACAGGGAAGAGGTAGGGCAAGGTAGATAAAAACATAAGGGTCCTTACTTCTCTCTCTTTTTACCCAGTTTCAGGGTATAACTTTGAGAGATGTGTGTGTGTGTGTGTGTGTGTGTGTGATATTGTTTATGCCCTGAGGTAGAGATATGAGGGGACTGAGAATATTGGATCTAGTGGCCTGGGTCCAGGGCTCAGGGTCAAGGATACTGAAACCTCTAGATGTCATGCATGTGGGGGTGGCACTGAGTTTAACCAGAGCCAGGAGTTGCACAGAGCAGCAGTGGTTGGGAAGTGGTCTAGGAGTGTAGGCTAGCACTGTTGGTGGCCTGTGAAGTCACAGAGTTCCTGCTTGGCTTGGTGATGGGGTTCAGACTAAGCAGGCTAGGGAAATAGCATAGCTGAGATTTCTAAACAGCCACATAAGAATAGGAATTTTATCAATAGTACATATGGTACAGTATTGCCTGAAGACCTCATGGGATCCACAACTCTTCGGTGTACCAGTCTGAAGCCAGACAGGAGCTTGTCCCACAAGAACTTCCTGAAGGAAGGCTTTCCTTCCGTAGTGGATCTCCTGCAAGGACCCCCATCTTTTCCTTAAGTCCATGGCAGCCCCTTCTCGCTGACTCAAATGCCCTTTGCTGGATGGAACAGAGAAAGAGAAAGAAGGTCACATGCCTGAGCATTTACCTGAAACGTACCACAGTTCTAAAAAGAGACAGTTAAACCAGAAAAGAGATGTCATTATTTGGAAATTTTAAGTCCTCTTCATTTTGAGGAAGATTGGAGCAGTTAAATGCAACATGAAATGGTGATTTCTTAAATATTCCCACTCTAACCTTCACAGCAACATTAATCTCTGGCTGGTTTATCTTAGTGCCTTGGATAACCAAGTTAACTGTTTATTTTCATTTAATACCTGAGAACTTCAGATACCTTATGATAACCCATGAATAGAATGGTGCTAATTATGACCCCATATGCCAGGTAAGGACACAGATACAAACATTAAGTACTTGTAAGCTGGCTAAATTGTCCAGAGGCAGTGCTGAACCCCCAGCTACCTTCAATGTTCCTCATGCTCTGCCGTGAGGATCTGGCAGCTGTCTCACCTGGCCTGGCAACTGCTGATTCTTCAGTTATATTGGGCGGATGTGTAATGCATAGGATGGAAAGACACAGGTGATGGTAAGATGATAAACACTCAGAACCAGACTCCAAGAGACTTCATCCTGTTAAAAATCATGTCTTCAGTGCCTCATCGTTTATAATGCTCGACATATTTCTTTCTTTTTTCCTTCCTTCCTTCCTTCCTTCCTTCCTTCCTTCCTTCCTTCCTTCCTTCCTTCCTTTCTTTCTTTCTTTCTTTCTTTCTTTCTTTCTTTCTTTCTTTCTTTCTTGATTTTTCGAGGTAGGGTCTCACTCTAGCCCAGGCTGACCTGGAATTCACTATGTAGTTTCAGGGTGGCCTTGAACTCATGGTGATCCTCCTACCTCCACCTCCCGAGTGCTGGGATTAAAGGTGTGCGCCACCATGCCTGGCTTGACATATTTCTTAATTAACCTCCATGAAAGTCCGGAAACAGATGTTCATATTATTCACCATCTACAGGTCAAGGCACCAGGTCATAGGATGGTTAGCTAGGTTTGTCGAAGACAAATGGAATGGGGATTCTTCTGATTTATGTCAAGGATAGAAGGACACAGACAATCTCTGCATCCCTGTCTTCACCCTTGTGAGTGGGGTGTGGGCCCTCAATTTTCTTTCAGGCCCATATTATCCTCCCACTAGTAGTTATATTTGTCTGGCTCTGTTGTTCAGGATAGCTGGAGTCTGCTGTTTCTTTTTAAATATTTTTATTTCTGAGAGAGAGAGAGAGAGAGAGATAATAGAGATAGAGAGAAAGAGAAAGTGGGTGCACCAGGGCCTCTAGCCACTGAAAACCAACTCCAGACACATGCACCACCTGGTGCATCTGGCTTTAGGTGGGTACTAGGGAATCAAATCGGGGTCCTTAGGCTTTGCTGGCAAGTACCTTAACCACTTAGAAATCTCATTGTCTTTTAAAAGTATTTTACATTTTATTTTTATTTATTTATTTGAGAGACAGAAAGACACAGGGGAAGAAAGAGAGAGAGAGAGAGGAGAATGGCCTCTAGCCACTGCAAACAAACTCCAGACACATGTGCCACCTTGTGCATTTGGCTTACGTAGGTCCTGGGAATCAAACTGAGGTCCTTTGGCTTTGCAGGCCAGTGCCTTAACCGCTAAGCCATCTCTCCAGTCCTTGTCTTTTTAAAATATTTTATTTTTATTTATTTATTTGAGAGATAGAATGAGATAATGGGTGCACCAAGGTCTCTAGCAACTGCAAACAAATTCTAGACACATGCACTACCGTGAGCACCTGGCTTCCGTGGGTTCTGGGAAATGGGTCCTTATACTTTGCAGGCAAGAACCTTAACCACTAAGCTACCTCTCCAGCCCGTGAGTCTGGTGATTTGACAGGTGGTGATGGCAATGGTTTCCCTGCTTCCATTGTATCTGGGAACCCTTTCTAGCTGCCCAGGGCTTCCAGAAGCTTGGGTATGGGCAGATGCAGTAACAGGCTCTTGCTTCCACAATCTTTGAAAGAAGGTCTCGCATGAACTCAGAGTTTTCTTGCCATGTGGTTTGGTATCTTTTCTTCTCTGGTTCTGAGGAGTCAAGAGGGCGTTGAGGGATAAAGGAAAGTGCCCCTCCCCTCATTTTGGAAGCTGAATCAACTGGATTCCACATAAATAAAAAACAAAAGCTCTAAATGAATTGTAAAGAGAAGAACTCAGGTGTCTCTTATCAGCGCACTGCCTGCTTACTTGAGCTGGTAGATAATCACCATGGTTAACCAGGATGCTGGCAGCCAGTTGTCATTCATTCCTATCTGTTCTCGCTTACTGTTGTTCTGGCATACAACCCCCTGAAAACATCAAACTCCCAGTGCTCCCAGTGTGTGCCTCCTGTTTAGGAACCACAGCCTCCTCTCCCTCTTCCCTGTGCTCTCCCTGCCCATCTACCTCCCTCCACCCCTACCAACTGTAGGAGATAAGGAGGAAGCTGGGCATAGACCTCAAATTCTCACTTCAACCAGAGGAGCTCTGCTTCCACCAGCTTTATGAAACCACCTGCGGGGTACCATGTATGCTGACTGGTGCTCTGTGAAGCATGCTATCAGATGTTCACATCTCACAGCTACAGGAGCAGGTGGAGGTGGGAGAAAGCGTGAGGTGGAAGGGCCCGGGCTCCGGGGCAAGCATAGGTAATTGCTGGTGCTTGTTGTCTGATTTTGCCCAGACTGATGCCAGCAGGAGGACGAAGCGGCCCTGGCACATCCTGCTTGTACAGGAGTTGGAACATGACTGGCTGTCTGTTCTTCACCATGCCCTCTTATTTTCTGTGCTGAGAAAGGCGTGGTCAGTGTTGCAGTCAGGTTTGCATTGCTGGCAGAAATCACCCGACCAAGAGCAGCTTGTGGGGAAGAAAGGTTTATTTTGGCTTGTAGACTCCAGGGGAAGCTCCATGATGGCAGGGGAAAACAACTACATGAGAAGAGGGTGGACATCACCTCCTGACCAACATCAGGTGGACAATAGAAGCAGGAGAGTGTGCCAAACACTGGCATGGGAAAACTGGCTATAACACCCATAAACCTGCCCTTAACAATACACTCCAGGGGGCTTAAATTTCCAATTGCCATCAACTGGGGAGACTAGTATTCAGAATACCTAAGTTTATGGGGGACACCTGAAAACACCACCATCTGCCCCTGGCCCCCACAAACTGCTATCCATACATGATGTAAAATACAATGCATTCAGTTCAACTTTAAAAGTCCCTGTAGTTTTCATCAATCCTAGTGGTGTTCAAACACCCCCATAATTCAAGGTCTTTTAACTGAGCCATAATACCAAAAAATACCCCCCCAACCCATAATGGCACAGAATAAACACTCACATTGCAAAAGATGGCATTGGGCACAGCAAGGAAATATTCAGCCAACACAAGATTTAAATAGGGAAAACATCAAACTGTAGCTCCAAGTGTAACAACTCTAGTCAGTGACAAATCTCCAAGTCCGATAATTCTAAGCAGCAACAAGTCTCTGGAGTTACAATTCTGATCCTCCAGCTAGGCTACTCACAGTCCTGGAAAACTTCATCTGGGGCTGGCAGCTCTCATGGTCCCAGCATCTCCACTGCAACCCATGGTCCATCCTCATAGCTCCACTGGATCTCAATGAAGGCATCCAGCAAACCTGCTTCACACTGCCCTTGGCCTTTTCCAAAACACAAGACTGCCTTGCAAACTCAATGACCCTCTCTTTCCTGCATTTCTTATGCTCTGTAATACCAGGTGTGGTGCCAATTTGTTAATCCAGGGGGCAATAAGGCAGACTTTGAAAAACAGGACACTCCTTGAGCACTCAGGCCCCTTCAAAAGAGTCTACATTCTTCCTGTTGCCCCAATGCAGGTCAGGTGGCCCAATCTCAAAGGTTGTAATCTCATATAATTGTAGCTGAACAGACAGAAGTTTCAGCCTAAAGATTTCATTTCTGTGCCATATCCCTCTGCTCATACCAGTCCATTTCTATGCAAAGTAACCCTGCACAACTTCTCTGGACAGGGGCATAATAGCAAACCTTTCACACAATCTGCTTCTAGCTTAGTCCAAGCAAAGCTCTTTCTCACCCTCATAAACCAAACCTCACAGTCCATAGTTCTTACTGCATTCAGGTCTTTCATTCTGACCAGAATAGTCCATGAAGCTGTACTTACAGCACTGTAAGGCATCTCTTAGGCCAAGGTTTCAAATTCTCCCACATTCCTCTTGAAAATCAGCTCCAGAAAGCCAAAGCCACACAGTCAGATGTCTAGCATCAATCCCACTCCTCGGTACCACTTTACTGTTGCAGTCCTGTTCGTATTGCTGACAGAAATCATCCAACCAAGAGCAGCTTGTGGGAAAAAAAAAAGGGTTATTTTGGCTTACACACTTGAGGGGAAGCTCCATGATGGCAGGGAAAATGATGACATGAGCAAAGGGTGGACATCACGCCCTTGCCAACATCAGGTGGATAACAGGAACAGGAGAGTATGCCAAACACTGGCAGGGGGAAACTTCCTATAACACCCATAAGCCCGCCCCCAACAGTTGGTCACCTTGAGGCTTAATCAGGAACAAAGCTTCTTTTTTTTTTCTTTAGTCCCTGGGGAAGCTGTGAAGTTGCACCAATGAACCACCATTACACATTTGTATTTTTTAAACCAACTGGGCCCACTTAGTCATATCCATTTTAGGTGTATATAAATGCAACAGCATTATGGACCCCTTCTTTCAAATAAATTTGTGCATCAACATGGTTCCAATGCAGTTTGCTCAATATGTGGCTTACATAAATCCATAGGAAGGGAAGTAATTACGGGATTGTAAATTTCACGAAGACAAGGATCCTGTTTATCTCTTTCACTGCTACTTGCCTAGAACTTAGCACAGTGCCTGGAACACATTGGGCACTTAATATATGTTTGTTTAATTGAATTGCTTTATTTACTCTAGATATATCCAATGCTTTGACACATTCGTTTAACCATTCATTCATTTATTCATTCGATTCAGTGATTTATTTACCCCTTAAACAGTGTTATCTATCACTGTTTAATTTGAATATAGAATTAAATGGGAAGATTTTGACTAAATACAAGTAAAAATGACCTTGGAACAGTCCTTGAGAGGGAACTGGCAAACAATGACAACAAAGGGTTGGAGAGATGGCTTAGTGGTTAAGGGATTTGCCTACAAAGCCAAAGGATCCAGGTTTGATTCCCTAGGACTGACGTAAGCCAGATGCACAAGGCAGTGCATGCATCTGGAGTTTGTTTGCAATGGTTGGAGACCCTGGCACACTCATCCTCTCTCTCTCTATCAGCCTCTTCCTCTTTATCTCTCTCCTTCTCTCTTTCTCAAATAAATAACTAAATACATTAAAAAATTGAAAAAAAAAAAAAAGAGAACAAGTTCCCTTTAACTGGGCCAGGTTCCTCAGATGATAACTAGGATTCTCTTTCCTATGTAGACAGAAGATAGAAATGTCATAGCTGCAGCTCACTCAGGTCATCTAATAAGATTGTAATCCAGGTCTCTGCCTGACTCCAGAGACAATGAGATCATTCTCTACCCTGCACTGCCTCTGCTAGTCAGACCCTGGAGAAGGGAATGGAGCTGTGGTCAGGGGGAACCTGGGCTAGTGGAGCTATAAAGCCTATGGATCAGATTCTTGGGGTTGGAGGGGATTTCTGACAATTTGATTCTATCCAGGCTGATATCAAGTGGCCAGAATTTTTATCTGTAAAGCAGGTGAGGGCAGGGTGAGCAGCAGTGATCCTTGGCAGTGACACTCAGAAAACATAAGGTGAGATAAGGCAGGGTAGGATTTGAAGCAGAGTACTGGAGTTAGCAGCAGGTTGGGAGGTGGTGGTGAGAGAGATGGGATAGGACCATCCCACTGGTAGAGGAAGTTCTTCAGCAAAGGTTGGAAGGGCCGTGGAGCCCAGGCCAGGCAAGCTGGTTTCTGAGACCCTCAGTAACCAGGGAAGTGCTGAATCGCATTGAATGTTGCATCTGAGCACACCTCTAATGCTGTCCTTCTGCTGATACATTTGGATGTTTGTTCTGGGAGACAGACCAGCGTGGACTTGTTCTATGGCTGAAGATGATCTTGAATCCGGCTCCTGCCTTCACCACCTAAGTGCTGGGATGGCAGGCGTGTGCCACTATGTCCCCAGCACCCCTGACTGATAATGGGAACACCACTGAAGCTGGTTCAGTATGATGAGTTTTAGATGAGGGAATCTAAGGAATCCTAAACTCTTTTCCTCCTACTTCATAGCTTTAAAATTTTCATTCAGTTGCCTCATTTCCATGGATTTCAACTTTCCCTATCATTAAAATTAATTATATTTTAAGTTTTTAACTGAGTCACAGTAATTGTACATTTGTTGCTCATTTCATCTTAAACATTGGAGCTTTACACATGTCTTGCTTGGCAGTTATGAGGTTTGTAGGAGAGTCTGGGAAGTGCCATGTGTGGAGGCTCTAGCCACTGAAGTCTTGTTCTTATAGCTGTGTTGGCCACAGAACCAAGGCTTGAACTGTGTCAGCAGAATAGTCTGGGAAGCCATGTTATTAGATGGCCGTGAGTATCCTACTAAAAATGGGCTGAAGCTTTCTTTGCAGGACATAGGGGGCCCGACTGACAATAACAAGGAGTGCTTAGAAAACAGCTATTTGTGTGTGGGGTGGGGGTGGAGGTGGGCACACTTTCTGTCTTGTTGCTAAGGTCCTGATTGTCTCCTGGCCATGTTTGCATCTCTATGTCAAGCCATTCTGTGGGCTCCTGATGATATAAGCCAGCAGATAATTAGATTAGTGCCATCACTTTCACTGTCCCCCTTTTTATTCTGCTGAGAGCATTTGCATGAAAATAGAAGTGGGTGATATTTCTTTCCCATTAATAAGGTTCAACTTCTTCCTGGGATCTAACTTGTGGCGCTATCCACAAATGGAGGCTTTGGAAAAAAGTCCCAAGTCAATGTGTGAATCAGTCTTCTTTAAAGGAGCCTACAAGTCCCAGATGTTCAGCCAAGCCATCCGCTTCCCAAACAGCCTTTCAAAAGCATTCCCTTGTGACACAGAAGACCTTTATCTATATTCCATAGTGAAGTTTTATTCTGATGTTAATACACATACACAGTGGCCCTTCATATCATGGGTTTTGCATCTGTGGACTTACCCAACTGTGAATCAACCAAGTCCAGGAAAACCCTGCATCTGTACTGAATATGGACAGACTTTCCCCCAAGATTACATTCAAATACCTTGCTATTTTTATCTGAAGGTCTTGAGTATCCATGGGTTTTGATAGAAGATGGGAAGGGATCCTAGAAATACTCCCTCCTACAGGTACCAAGGGACCACCATGTTTGCAATTCAGTGGAAAAAGGATTGCCTTTTTAATAAATGGTGTTGGAACAACTGGTCATTCATATGCAAAGGAGTTAATCTAGATATATGCCTTAAACCTTTCACAAAATTTAACTCAGGATGAATCATAGACCTAAATATAGTAGTCAAAGCTGTACAATTTCTTATTGATAATATGGGAGAAAAGCTAAGTGACTTTGGGTACTCACAGACTCATTTTCCTCCTTGATTTTTTAAAATGTATCCTTCCTCACTAGAGAATGTCATCTAAAATATGGTTTTCCTTATGGAACTTTTACATATTTGTGTCTTCCGAACTTTTGTCTTTGGTCTCTTCTTTAAGATTGAAATTTATGGACCCAAACACATCTTCACTTGGATTCTAAGAGATATGCACAACATGTAGTTTTGCAGATTAGTAGTCTTAACTCCAGGTATAGTCTGTCTATCTATCTATCTATCTATGTATCTATCATTATCTATCTCTCTACCTATCTGTCATCTATATGTATATAGTATAACTTTTACTCCCTAGAACTGTGAAACATAGCATTATGAAAGTATTTCAAATTTAATATGACCAAAAAGAATATGTTCTTCAAGTTCATGTTTTTATTATATTTTCTTTTTTGATGCAATTCCTTTTCTTCTTTTAATTTATTTGAGAGAGACAGACAAAGAATGAGAAAAAGGCAGAGAGACAGAGAGAGAGAATCGGTGCACCAGGTCCTCCAGCCACTGCAAACAAACTCTAGATGCATGTGCCACCTTGTGCATCTGGCTTATGTGGGTACTGGGGAATCGAGCCTTGAACAGGGGTCCTTAGGCTTCAAAGGCAAGCACTTAACCTCTAAGCCATCTTTCCAATCCTATTATAATATTTTAAAACTGAGAACATTGCACCATCTTTACTACCTGCACCCAGGGGCTAAAAAATATACCTAGCAAACTTCCTTGCCAGAAAGTTCTGTATATGATTTAAGTTCTGATAGAGAGGTTCACTCATTTGAGACTTGAAAGATGAAGGCCAATTTATCACATAAAAGCTAAGGTGTGGGCTCTGGAAGACTTGACTTTGTAACTGACAGATCTTGTGTTCCCTGTGAGGTTTAAGAATACCATGATGGCTCATTCGTTATAGTGGAGATCATTGAGGTCAGGCAAGAAATGGAGTTTTTTTTTTTTTTTTTTTTTTTTAGTTTTTCAAGGTAGGGTCTCGCTCTAGGCCAGGCTGACTTGGAACTCACTCTGTAGTCTCAGGGTGGCTCTACCTCTGCCTCCCAAGTGCTGGGATTAAAGAGAAATGGTGTTTTATCTCTAGTCCATGATATAGAAGAAATGATTGGCTTCAGATGTCATTATTCATTTTCTTACTGCTTGAATACATACTTGGAAAAGTTGTAGCCAGCAACCAATAGAATTACTACATGGTTTCCCACCTCATGAAACGAGGGTCATTATAGGAGAAAAGGCCAACTTGAAGCTATGAAATTCAGTGTAATGAGCAGCCTCAGGGGATCTTCAGAGACATCATCAAACCTTAAAAGATGGAGGTGTGGCAATTCCTCTCATATTCCCATTCAGCCTTCCTGTTTGGTCTGTGTGGAATGGAATTTGGAAAGTGACAATGGATTTACATGTATTTTATATCATATAATGGTTATGATTATATTGTAGCTCCTATCTTAGCTGTTTACTTTCCCTTTCCTTCTTCCTCTGCCTCTTTTTCTTGTGTAAAAAAATCAATACAATCTATGCCATATGATATAGTTACTCATTTGGAAATCTCTTTCTATACCCAGAAGTAGCATTAGCAGTATTCACCGGGCAGGGTGTTAAAAACACTGACACTCAGATCTAATAGCACTCTGTTCTAAACCAAATGAAAGAGGCGTGTACAAGAGCTGCTCACTATATGGATGATGTCCTGCTTGTTCATGCCTTACTAATAGCATGTATATATGCATGCAGAGTTAGAAAAGAAATAAAAGCAGAACATAGCTAACCAAGCTCCATGAAGCTGAGGACAAGTGCTCTACTTTATAACGCTAGCTGGAAGAAATAATATTTGATATTACTTGATACTGTTTGATATGTGTCTTTTCAGCTTTTGAGAGCAACACACACCTCATCTAACTATTCTGCTTAGACCTATTTTCTGATTCAGACTTTCAATGACATTCTCATTTTCACTGGAGCCCAGAGAAAGAGAAAGCTGTGCCCCAGAATTAGGTTGCTACTTGGAATCCTAGAGCCCAGTTGAGCTAATGATCCTTACAGTGAATGTGCTAAGGTAGAATTCTGTAGAGGTTGTATCAAACTCCTAAAAATAACTCATAGTGTAGGCCTTTAGCATGTTGAAGCAAAGCACTTGGGGAAATTATTCTATTTTGGGGAAACAACTTTTAGATTGCCATCAGTTCCTGGTGAAAACTTAACCATCTGTCCATGGGACACAAAAAGAGCCTGTGGCCGGAAATGGTTATTATGACCTAGGTATCTCTGCATTGTGAACTTGAGTGTATGTAACAACTAGAGCTGTTTCAGTTTGTCTGGGACTGAGGTGGTCTGTAAGATCTGAGATTTTCAGGGATTAAAGCTGGAAATACCCCATGCAAATCCGGATGAGAATTCCACAATTAAAATGTGATATGAAGCTTGAGCAGCACTGAAGTACCGGTAAGTTTTATGCTTCATGGCATTTATGATCCTATCACCAACCTTCCCCGATCCAACACTGATGATGGCTTTATGGGGAGTTAATGAAGGAGCCTGTATACTTTTTTTTTAAATACCACATTTTATTTAGATTTTACAAAGGAGTGCGGAAAGGGGAAGGCTGAGAGGTAAGGGAAAACAAAGTGGGGAGAGGAGAAGTACACCACGTGGAGCCCAAAAGCCCATGTGGGCCACGTGTAGCTCCATGTGACCAGATATGGATCTGGGGAGAAAAGCATGGAAAGTAAAGAGAAAAGAAAGCTCAACGAGCTCCTGACATGTGGGGACCCGGAGGGGATAAAGAACCCATGAGGACAGTAAGGGCGGGGGGGGGGGGGCAGGGGCATCCCGGCTGGGCCTGAGCTAGGGCCTAGGCTGAGCCCCTACTGGCTGGGCCTGGGCTGAGCCAGCCTCACCCACACCTGGAAGTTCCCAAGTGATTAGAGAGCCAGGGACCCTGTATGCTCTTAACATACAAAATCCAGTTTTGTAAAAGTCAGCCGGTCTTTTACTCCCCAGTCACCTTTGTGCTTGCTGAGGTTGTATATGGGCTAAACATGAACCTTCTCCCTGAGTTGAACTGCACGGACGAATGTCCACCTTAGCAGTAGTAAAGTCAAATATACATTCTGATCTGACATTATACCCTGAGAATGCCTGTCAGGCATCTGCTAACAGATTGATTTCATTGTCCTGTCTACCACTGAAGGGATGAATATTCTCACTAGAGTAATCACCCATTTTGGATACGGATTAGTTTTTTTTTTTTCTTCCCAAATGCTTCTGATAACTAATTTGTGGATTTATAGAATGCCCTGTTTGCCAACATAATATCTCATGCTTTGTTATTTTTGCCCACATCATCTACAGCAGAAGAAGTGAGAACATGGGGTGGAACGGGGCAGTGTCTCAGTGGTTAAAAACACTTGCTGTACAAGCTTTGACAGCTGGAGTTCAGATCCCCAGAAGCAATGTAAAGCTCAGTGACAGAAGCATCAACTACTTGTAATCCCAGTGTAAGCGAGCCTACTGCACCTGTGGCAGTGGGAGGCCGAGTCAGGAGAATCCTGAAGCTCACAGGCCTTCTAGTCTGGCATTCA
The DNA here is from genome assembly GCA_036346955.1 of Dipus sagitta. NCBI lineage: Eukaryota > Metazoa > Chordata > Mammalia > Rodentia > Dipodidae > Dipus > Dipus sagitta. The sequence goes on along the minus strand of CM070772.1, from coordinate 168,004,020 downwards.
CAGAGGCAAACACGGGAGACCCTGTCTCAAGCAAGATGGAAGGTGAGGAGAGACACCTGGAAGTTGTCCTCTACCCTCTATATGCATTTATGACATGTATACTACACCCCCCACACAAAGAAGTGGGTATATGGGGATATTTGTTGCTCTTTATTATTATGCAATCCTGTGTCCCATTATCCTGAAATAGCTGGAATAATAGGATAGCACATGGCCCAGTTACAGCAATGGTATCAGTAAACTTTTGGAAAGTATGTTATTCTACAATTTATGACATGTTATTATTTCAGTGACCAACGTATGATGTTTATCTTGTAGCTGGAATACACAAAGGCTATAAATTAAGGAGTCAAACTTGGAACATCTCCTGCCATCATCCACTTTCAGATTTGAATGACTTTGTTACTTAGGGCAAAGTAGTACGCAGAGGTTCATATTCATGTCCATGTGTGGGCGCCCCACATGTTCCCTACATCCACAAGGGGTGATGTGTTCACAGTGGATGTCTACATGTGCTAGTTGCACTGCAGGGACAGAATACCTAGCACAGGGGATTCATTGCTTTTATCAAATGAAAGAAAGTATTTGTGTGTGTGTCTTTTAAGGCTGCTCACAACAAATGCGGCCCTGAGAAATGACCCAGGTAAAGAGAAGTAAGGGTGCTGCCATTTAGGCATTTAGGGCTAGAGTGAGACAGAGACAACAGGAGAATCAAACTTAAGGAGATGTTTACTCTCAGGGTCCTGCAAATGCAGGGGTAACCTTTTTTTTTCTTTTGCGAGGTAATGTCTCACTCTAGCTCAGGCTGACCTGGAATTCACTACGTAGTCTCATGGTGGCCTCAAACTCATGGCAGTCCCCCTACCTCTGCCTCCCGAGTGCTGGGATTAAAGGCGTGTGCCACCACGCCCGGCAGGGGTAACATTTTTATGAACTTTGGAGTTAGTGTCTCCATAAATCTTATATTGTGGCACTTCAATTAACTTCATCCGAGTCTATGACTGGAACATGAACGTGCTGGTTAGAGTCTGACAATACAAGCAACTAAGGATATAGAAGATCTTTAATAAGGTCACAGAAAGTGCTATGAATTTGGGTATAAATTGTCCCCTCAAGGATCATGTCCTAAAAGATTTGTCCCCAGTCTGTTAGTGTTGAGGGGATAAAATCTTTAGAACTAGGTCATAGAGCCTCCACTTTTATGAATAGATTAATGCCATCTGTCAGGAGTAGGCCATGGGACTCAATTGTTTTCTCCTTGCAGAATGGCTTTTTGTTAAATGAGTTTGACCTTTTTTTTTTAGCTTGTTCTCTTCATTCTTTTCTCCTATCACATGATTTCTTCCACATGTAGCTTGCTACTCTCATTCTTGCTTTCACAACCCAATGCCACCCAAGTTGTGACACAACTAGGAGGCCCTTGACAGTGGCTGGAACCATGTTGTATAGGTAGTACAGCCATCAGAATTGTAAGTCAAATAAGTCAGTCTTTAAAAATGTTAGTTTATTTATTTATTTGTTTATTTGTGTGTATGTGTGTGTGTATATGTACGTGGGGGAGTAGTATATAGGCATGTCAGAGCCCCTCGCCATTGCAAATAAACCCCAGATGCATGTGCTACTTTGTGCTTCTGGCTTTACATGGGTACTGGGGAACTGAATCCAGACAGGCAGACTTTATAAACTAGAACCTTTAACCACCAAGCAATTTCTCCAGCCCATAAATCTTTTTTTTCTTTTGATGATATCCAGTCACATGTACTTTGTGATAACAGTACAAAATGGGCAAAGAAATATAGGGAAAATAGACACACTTTTAGTGATAATAAAGTAAGTGGGATGGGGTCACATGTATCTCCTTGGAATAAGCAATTATAAAACTAGACAAAAAATATAAAAACATTTCAAACATTTAATGATATTCAGGCAAGGGTTCTCATCCTGTAGCAAACAGGAATAATACAATTCTACCAATATTTTGTGTCGAGAAAATTTTCAGGGTAGAAGAACAAGGAGGAGAATCCCATGGGCACAGCTGCCTTGTTGAGACAGAGGCGGAGGCTGATGTTTCATGTTTGCTGAAATCACCAAGTCCGCCATTCATATCTGAATCTAGGCAAATTGGGTAGCATACTAGAGTTAGTGATTGACACTAAGTGGTCAGTACCACCCTCCCATCTTCTCTCCAGGGTCTCATCACTACTACCTGTTGAACCCCTTAATGGTATCAATGAGAGTCTTTTTAGCAGCCTCCTTCAAGTACAGGATATTACAGTGAAATGCTTAGACATTTAAGATGCACTGTGGTGCCTGATGCCCAGAAGGAAGTTGAACACACAAGTCACCATTGCATACCTATGACCAGGTGGAAGCTTTACCATGCACTAGCTGTCTGGCCCCTTCTCCACTTGTGCCTGGAAAGTCTTCTATTGTAAAGGATGCTATTGGCAAGGGCTGTTTACCATAGTGACAAGCTTCTGCTAGCTAGCTCCTGGGTCCTGGGTAGCAGTTCATGTCTCAGGATAGCAGCTATTCCTTAGAGATGAGCAGGGGTAGCATGTGGCACTCACTCCTGGGAGGTTTGATGAAGACTGGGACATGCTCATAAGTGACAGAATGGCAATGATGGCAGGACTTTGAGATCGTCAGGGAGTTGTGACATGAAGGTTGGGGGCAGTCTGTTGATGGCAGGGCACTAGGAATAACTCACACCTTTGTGGCCAGTTCTTATCTGCTGGAGGCACATGGAGTGGCAGATGTGATCTCAGACCAGCAACTTGGGCTTGGGCTGAGTGCATTAATAAGTAAACCAGTTCTGACATTCCATCAAAGCATCCTAAGAAACCATTTTTTGTTGTTAGCAGGAAAGCCAAGATGAAGGCCAAAAAAGGGTGGGGGGAGGATCTGCTTCTCAGAGGCAACCACTCTGCATGCGTCACAAGGTGATTAGGGTGCATTTAATACTTGTGAACATCTTTCTTTCTTTCTTTCTTTCTTTCTTTCTTTCTTTCTTTCTTTCTTTCTTTCTTTCTTTCTTTCTTTCTTTCTTTCCTCCCTCCTTCCCTCCTTTCTTTCTTTTCTTTTTTTTCAGTAGAGAAAGAAAAAGAGAGAATGGTTGTGTCAGAGACAGAATGGTCATGTCAGAGCCTCTAGTCACTGCAAACGAACTCCAGGCGCATGTGTCACCTTGTGCATCTGGCTTACATGGATCCTGGAGAACTGAACCTGGGTCCTTAGGCTTTGCAGGCAAGAGCCTTAACTGCTAAGCCATCTCTCCAGCCCAGGATTTGTTTCTTTCTTGACCAGCCCATCAATGTTGTCCTTCCCATCTCCAGGGACCAGAACTTCGAATTATAGCTTATTGAGTCAGCTTAAGACATTTAGCAAGAAAAAAGAGATAGAGATGATTTAGATTAGTGCACTTAGGGGATGGCTGGCATGCACACTGCATGGATTGTATGTCTACAGAACATTTACAGGTGCATTTATGTATGTCCTTCTGCCCTTCATTTTGCCGCCTTGTCTGCCCTCTTTGCAGATAGTATGGTTACAAGGACTTGGAGTGATGATGAAGGCGGTGCTGAGTGGGTCTGGTAATGTGTTGTCTGAGGGAAGCATATGTACTGTAGCTGCAGCTCTTTGTTTGGCCTAATGAGCATCTGTAGATACCACTTATGTTTCTTGGGCAGAGGATGAAAGGTGAAATACTATCACCTCTAACTGGGCAATGTAAGACCTAGTGAGTATTTAGTGTATCGTGAATATTGGTCCCTTTTAAGCCTTTCTCCTCTTTCTCCCCCCCAAATCAGTAAGTATTGTCCCAAAATGCCAAGGAGTCTTTCATTCTACTCAGGTGGATATTGTGAGCTGGCAAGGAAAGCTCCGTCAGCACTGGGAGCCCTGAGCTCTTGAGTGTTACTGCCTGTTGGAGGGTTTTCAGAATCAAAGGCTTTCAGCTCCAGACCCTGAGAATGAGAGGCTTATGGCTCCAGGTTTTCAAAACCAGTTTGGAGCTGGAGAGATGGATCAGTCAGTCATAGCAAGCATGAGGACCTGAGTTCAACTTCCAGAACCAGTATAAGAAATCCAGGTGTAGTGATAGACGATTTTAATTTTAGCACTGGGGACGCAGGGATGGGTAGATCCCTGGGAATCACTGGCTAGCTAGTCTTTGTAGTCTTCTTGAGAGCTTCAGACCAATGTGAGACCCTGTCTCAAAAAAGATGATGATGCCTGAGAAATGACACCTAAGTTTGTCCTCTGGACTCTGCATGTGCACATGCACCTGCACATACATGAACATGCACAAGTGAACATGTATGTGCATGTACACACACACACACACACACACCAGAGGCTTATGGCTCTTGATATCATGAAGTTTATTCTGTTTTTTTGATTATTATTTATGGACATACTCAGTATATAAACAGCACATCCTTACCCTCATCCCTGGCCCTATTCCAAAGGGACCCTCCTCATTGGGGGTGCCAGTTGTGTATTGTGTGGGCAGTCATCAGTTATGGGGGAGATGCAATGTCTCTGTTCCTAATGTCCCAATTTGTGGCTCTAACAGTCTTTCTGCCCCCTCTTCCGCAAAATTCCCTGAGCCATGTTGGGTTCATTTTAGGTCTGCTTCTGGCTTTCAAAGCCAGAGACTATAACATTAGATTCTCAAAGGCAAGGCTTATGGCTCTGGGCTCTGTCAGCAATCCAGAACCTTGCACTTAGAGTTGCCACTTCTGAGCTTTGGGTGTTAATGGTCCTGTAATCCTTAACCTTTGGCAACTCCCTGGTACTTTAGAGTGTTTCTCTGCAGTACTTCGCAAAGACACAGTCCTAGTTCTTGAAAGCCTCTTGCCTTCCACAGTCTCAGCTCTTTAGCCTTCTTCTGTCTTCTTTAGTTATCTTGGCTCCCTACTCTTTTGATTCCTGGCCAGTATCTGAAGCCCTTCAGCTACCCTGCTACTTCTGGGTGTGTCTGGGGTGGGAGCCCCAGAAGTTCATTTGCTCTACCTGCAACCAGAACAGCCTGCTCAACTCTTGATACAGATCATAAACAGGCACAAAAATGACTTGGGACAGGCTTTGTAGAAGTCTTCAGGAATAATCGCAGAAGAATGCTGCTTATATAGCCAATCATCTGTATGCACTAGCTGCCACAGTGGGGAGGGGCTCCTCCCCTACCACACTGAGGGTGCAGTGAGACGATCATAGACAGCAGTGGGCAGAGCTGCCTAGATGTCAGCAGGATAGTCTCAAGGTCATCTGAAGCTGTTAGTGGGGTTACCTAACATGGCATCGCTCTAGAGTCTTCCGAGGGTGTTCAGAGTGGCTGAGAATTTTAGCAGAGCCTCCAGGCAGGATTGGAGCTTCCCTGGGCATCCACACGTATTTAAGAGAGTCGGGGCTGACATAACGGTGGTAACTGGAAGCAGTGAAGGTAACTGAAAGCTGATTGACAGTGGCATCTTAGCAAAAATGGAGGGGTCGAGAAACTGAAGCCTGAAATGACGGCAATATTGTCCATGGCCCTACTGGACTTGGGGAACTCAGCAGATAATAGCTGTGATTCCAACTGGCTTCCGTTTTTATCTGCCTTGAGGTCCCATTTGTAGGGCATAACTGCTGGAATTAGGGTGTCTGACATCATGGTTGCTTTATTTAAAGGAAAAAGGGACTGCCAGGCATGGTGGTGCAAACACCTTTGACCCCAGCACTTTGGAGATAGAGGTAGGAGAATCACTGTGAGTTTGAGGCCAGCCTAGAATTACAGAATGAGTTCCAGGTTATCCTGGGCTACAATGAGACCTTACCTAGGGGAAAAAACAACCAAAAAGAACAAAAGAAATAAAACATCAATGAGTATTACAACAGAGACCTGTTACCATTCTTAACAGTATTTGGTCTTAACACCCAGCCAAATACCCTTAGGGAGGCGTTGGGCCTCTTGATCTTTCTTACCGTATTCAGTATGAGAACATCCACCTTTCCTGCGTAGAGCTTTTGTACAATGTAAGCTGCATCATGTATTTATTTTAATCCATACAGGAGTTCTGTAAGGAAGGTTTTATTTTTTATACTTTGAAGTTGAGGGGTCAAAGTCTCATAGATATGGTATTTCTTTTGAGCACATTTTTGCTAATTTTGACTGAGCTTAGAAACTCTGAGGAGGACTATTGTTACTTTTTCTTGAATCTTGTCTCTGTTAGCATAAAGAAATTCCAGTGATCATGAAGGCCAACAACCCAGAAATGCTGTCAGTGCTATGAATGTCATGGAGAGCCAGGGACAAGGGGACTGAGCAACTGAAATCTAGGTGTGCACTGCTCAGTTTCTGTGGAGAGCTGTTTTCACATTTACTCCCTTTGAGAATGAACACAGGATACCTGGGCCTGAGATTTACATTGCCCAGGTCATTTTCTGCCCCTGAGAGTTTATCCAATGGACCTCTGCCTGAGGGCACCGACCTCTGATTTGCACTTTAGTTGGGTATCTCTGGACTTGGCTACCTCAACGTGGAAGTGAGGATTTGAGCCTGGAATTGTGCTGAGCTAACTTTCCAGCACACATGTCCCCGTGCTCTCCTGAAGAGTCATGACGCCTGACTAGCTATTGTGTAGCACAGAAAATAGTGGTTCTAAGTCTTGGCAACAAAGGACAGGGACTGAGATTCCCAGACAAGTGATGAGATGAGTGCAACACAGCGCATGTCCACTTGCTGACTCATGCTGTGGTTTGTTGCCTATTATTTTGCACTGAAACTTGAAGGTAACCCTATCTAAGCGGTGGTATGTAGTTATGAGGAAGACAGAAGTAGAAACACACACACACAGAGAGAGAGAGAGAGAGAGAAGAGAGAAGAGAGAAGAGAGAAGAGAGAAGAAAGAAGAACTTTAAATTATTTTCTGTCTAAGGATGACCATAGACACATCACTTAATTTGACGACTTCTTGGTTGAAATAGGAAATTAGGAAGCAATTGAAAAATGATTGCAGGATCGTTTGATAGCTTCTTCAGGCTACAGTCTGTCCTTTCTATAAGGAGAGAGGGGTCACCCAGGACCCCTGAGGGCTTTGGAGAAGGAAGCTGGACAATGGTGCTAAGAAAGAAGTCAAGGCAGTTCAATGGGAAAGACGACTGAATATGACTAATATTTCCCATGAGCAAGAAATGTGGAAATGGGGGCATAGCCTATCCACCTACTTGTCCCAATCTTATTCTTTACTTCCTTTAGATTTTAAACACTAGAGATTTATTGCCTTCACCCAGAGTGTCTTCACTTTCTCCTACTCCATCACACACACTTACACTTGGTTTGTGTGTGAATGTGTGTGCATGCACCTCGCCACACACCTGTGGGCCTAGGCCAGCATATGACACTGAGAATAGTTAGCATAGTATCTGGTCCTTAGTACACTAAAAAAGTTGAATTCTTGACTTTGCCAAGGTTCTCAAAGAATCTATTGTATGTTTATCCTTCCTTTATTTCTAGGGTTTTCCTCTTTTTTCATTTCATGTTTTATTTTATATTTTATTTATTTATTTATTTGAGAGAGAGAGGGAGAGAAAAAGAAGCAGATAGAGAGAATGGGTATGCCAGGGCCTCCAGCCACTGCAAATGAACTTTAGACACATGTGCCCCCTTGTGCATCTGGCTTACGTGGGTCCTGGGGAATCTAACCAGAGTTCTTAAGGCTTTGCAGGCAAATGCCTTAACCACTAAGCCATCTCTCCATCCCCATTCCATGTTTTATATCAGAGAACCAGAGACTTATAAAATACGGAAGAGAAATGATAATCCTTTCCTGCAACTAGTGTGGGCATCTGGAGGCAAGGTACAGTGAGAAAGGGCTGAAAAGGAAAGTTCGAGAGACTTGCTGCTTCACTGGTCACATAGGCAGGGTGACCCAAGATCTATGTGCTGGTGCAGGGGAAAGGGCTGTAATGAGGATGCAGATAAAAATCAGCTGTGAGCCGGGCATGGTGGTGCACGCCTTTAATTCCTGCACTCGGGAGGCAGAGGTAGGAGGATCGCTGTGAGTTCAAGGCCACCTAAAGACTATATAGTGAATTCCAGGTCAGCCTGAGCTAGAGTGAGACCCTGCCTTGAAAGAACCAAAGAGCCGTGTGACAGAGAAATGTGCATTCTATGTGTGTGAATGGATCTTGAGCAAGTGGAGGCACGAAGCAGGACTGTGTGGGATCCGGGAGGGCCGTGGTGGCAGCTGCAAAGATGGAGCTTTCGCTTTGTCATAGCAAGTACCTTGGGTCCTTTCTGAAATGACTCACAGCAAAAATGGTGTTACTTTGGGGACACACTTAGTAACTGGGAGGAGATTGGTGGGCATATATGTAAGCTTCATAAAAATATTACATTTAAAATATCCCATAATTTTGACAATGGAAACGAAGTAGAAATTTTTAGGGAATATACTAAATATTGAATTTAGAAGGCATAACATTAACATTCTAAATTTTATAATACTTGAAATTGCCTCAGAAAGTATAACTTAATTTTGTGTTTTATACTGGAAATTAGTACAGGATAATTATGAATTATAAATATCAATGGTGATAGTCACTATGTGTAAGGTATTTTAATTACACAAATTAATCATATAGATTTTAAAATTACTTCCACTGCCTTTCTTTTATTTTAAATTATATTTAAGACATATAATCAATTCCCCCCTCTTTCTCTCACAAGGTCTTGTTATTGTACTCCAGTTGACCTTGAACGCAGGAGTTACAGGCTTGTGCCACTGTGCCTGGCTGTTCTTCCTTTTCTTCACAAACGTGAGATTGACAGTAATGTGATAATGATCGTTGACAAGGGAGCAAAGGCAATAAAATGAATTGACAGGTTGGCAACAACAATTTATCACCAGAGAAAGAGAAATGCATCTGGATCCTGTTCAGTGGACAGAGCCAACTTCCCTTTTATAGCAGGGACATACGAAGCTGTTGGGACAGCTGACCGAGACTCTTAGCAAAGAATAGTGGCCCATTAGCACTGAGCTTTTCAAGTAGATATGTCTTGACCAACATCTCTCTGTAAGACTCACTGAAAGATTGAAATATTGGCTGCAATTTCCCCAGTACTTCCTCATCTTTTCTCCCACATCACACATATTTAAAAAATTCTATGAAAAAGTATTAAACTTTTGACAGGGGTTACACTGGCTCTGTAGATTGCAAAGCAGTAAAGGTGTTTTCACAACAGTAATTCTTCCAATCCATGTCCGGGTATTTCATCATATATTTGTACCTTGATTACATTTATTCCTAAGTACTTTATTTTTTGATGCTTATTGTAAATGGGCTTGTTTTCCTAATTTCTTTTTTTTAGGTGGTGGTGGTGGGATAGTTTATTGTTAGTGTATAGAAATGCTAGTGAGTTTTGTTATATTGCTTTTTTTTAATTTTTTTTATTTTTGAGGTAGGGTCTGTCTCAAGCCCAGGCTGACCTGGAATTCACTATATAATCTCAGGCTGGTGTCAAACTCACAGTGATCCTCCTACTTCTGCTTCCCAAGTGCTGGGATTAAAGGCGTGTACCACCACACCTGGCTGAATTTTACTTTTATCTGAATTGTTCTACCCATCTTTTATTTTAGATTTTTCATTGTTGCTCTATTCCCAGTAGCAAGGAAATGGAATTAACTTACAAGTTCATCATCTGATGACTGGAAAATGCAGATGTCATATGTGTACACAGTAGAATTTTATTCAGATGTAAAGAAGAATGAATTTAGTAAAGTTCCAGGAAAATAAAAGGAAAATATACTAAGTAAGGCAACTAAGATCCAGAAAGACAAAAATCGCATGTTCTTTCTCATATGCAGAGCTTAATTTTTAAAATTTCTATATTTGTAGGTGGGTGTAGGCTATGAAACTAGATAGAACATGAAAGGAAAGCAAAAGAAAAGGTGGGGTGGCTAAAAGGACTCTTGTAATATAAGAGCTAAAGGAGAGGGTAGGGTGGGGATAGGTGGGATGGGGAGAAGAAGGGAGGAAGGGAAATAAAACAATGTTGGAAAAATTCATTGAAGAAACCTGGTTTTATACTTTTAATAATATTTTTGCTTATTTATTTGAGAGAGAGAAAGGGAGAGAGAGGGGGGAAGAGGTAGATAGATAGATAGATAGATAGATAGGTAGATAGATGATAGACAGATAGATAGACAGAGAGAATGAGTACACCAGGGCCTCCAGCCATTGCAAATGAATGTACTCCAGCCATATGTGCCACCTTGTGCATCTGGCTTATGTGGGCACTGGGGAATCAAACCTGGGTCTTTAGGCTTCACAGACAAGTGCCTTAACTGCAAAGCCATCTCTCCAGGCCAAGAGACCAAATTTTAAAATTAGCACTTTATTCATGCTAATAAAATTTTTGATAAAAAAGATAAGAAATATGGCAACAAAACATTCTTAAAAGTGGAAGTCTTTGAAAACCTTTTTCTTTTTTTCTTTTCCTTTCTCCCTTTCCTTTCCTTCTTCTTTTCTTTCTTTCCATTTCCTCACCCTTCCCTTCCCTTGGCTCTGCCCCTCAACCTCCACTTCCTTTTTCTTTCTTCTTTCTTTTCCCTTTCTTCCTTTCTCCCTTCTTTCCTTCCTTCCTCCATCCTTGCCTCTTTCTTTCTTCCTTCCTTCCTTCCTTCCTTTTGGTATGTTACTTTTCAAAGTTGCTCCTATCTTCTTGGTATTTTTCCATTTCCAGTTGTTTTTTGCCTAAAGCTGGGCATTGTTCCACTGCTCTGCTGTGATAGCACCCACTTCAAGTCACAAGTGGAAGGACAGAGAGAAAGCAATTAAGTTGATCTCACTATTTTAGGAGCCCAGCTGCTTTTGACTGGGAAAGAAAGTTCCCTCCTTCCAAATGACCGTCACCTGCAGGTTTCCTCCTCTTGCCGTGTCTGACCTTGGTGCTGCCGTGTCCACTGAGATGTGGCCTGGGGCTGAGCCACTCTGCTCCACTCCAGAAGGGTTTTCTTGGTGCTCTCTTTGTCTATGCCACTGTTCAGTTCCTGTTTTCAGGCCTTGAGTCCAGACTGGAGAATACTGGACGTGAAAAGTGGTAAGCTCATTGCAGATTTGGTGGTAATTCTGATTCTGGTCTCCCTTACCACTCTCTCTTGTTCCTGCTCGTTCTTTATAGTCCTCTTGGCTGCCTCATGGTTTGGTAGAGCGCTCTGTGGGAGAAACCAGGGTGCAGTGTGCTCATTCCATCTTGCTGAAACTGAGAGCTTAGAGCATATTTTATTCTTCAGTTTGTTAGTGTGATATTGAATTTCATTTCGACACTTGAGTTGGCCTTCCTGTGTATTCTTAGCTTGGTGAATGTAGGGGCGGGTAGCTTGTGAGGATTCCATCAAAGGGAGTAAAGTAGAGTGAATGATGTGTGCTTGCAAACCATGTTCCAAGTATTAGGCAATGAAGAAGTAGTATTTATTTGTTATCTGATACTTATGTCATTTATACAAAATATTTGCAATGTAGTTTTCTAACTAATCTCAGATTACCTTTAGTTCAAGGAAATCACTGTCTTCTGAGATCTATTCTTAGATGGTTCTATGAAGGATTTCATCATGATGGTAGTTTAAGATTTTTCCCTTTCTGGTTATTTACTTCATAGCTCTCAGTTAAAGTATTTGGCTTCTACAAGAACAAGTCTCATCTCTTTCTCCTACAGTGTACTTTAATTACTTGAAGAAAGTGATCGTGTCATTCCTAATTTTCCCTAGGCTAATGCTATCCTTTCATTTTCTCACAATGTTTATTTTCCCCTGTTAATTTCCATTTTCTATTCCACTTTATTCTACTCTTCTTTCAAATATCTATTGTAGCAGTTACCTTCTCATTGATGGATAAGATGCCCAACCAGAAGCTCCTTATGGAAGGAAAAGGTTTATTTTGACGTTCAGTTTCAAGAGGAAGTTTCATCATGGTGGGGAAATCCAGACAGCAGGATATCACATCTTGTTATATCAGCTGGGAGGAAGTAGCAAGAGTGAACAAGCCAGCACTGGCAAGGGGGTTGGATTAAAATCTCAAGGCCTGCTCCTGATGGCACGCCTCCTCCAGGAAGGCTGCACCTTCCAAAGGTGCCACCAGCTAGGACTAAGCACAAAGATTAATAACAAACACACAAGACTTCAGGAGGATGTTTTACTGCATATCTATTAAATCTCTATGTGTCATAAATTGTCAAGTACAGAGATACATTCTTTCTTCTCCTAGAAAAATTACAAATAGATAGGAACAAGGCACATTTCCCCATCGAACCGTATAAATAAGGGATGTTTTGTAACTTGTGGGAGCATTCTTCTTTCTGTGGTTGACTTTGGATAACCTCATCTTCCTAGTCATTTTATTCCATCTAAGTGATAATGTATCACCATTCTTTACCTTGTGTTCCCTAACTTATTAGACTGTGGACCACTTCATGTGGATCTGGGAAGTTCTTTATGCACCATCATATAAGGCTAAATGTCTTCTGAATAGGTTAATCTTTTTCACGTAGGGGTAAGTCATGGTTGCAAGAATGGCTAATACCATGTGTGGAGCTTGAAAGTGGTTATGTACATATCTCCTAAAGAATATTCTCCCCACAGCTAAATGTGAACTGTAATTAGGTATGCAGAAATCACACCACATTGTATAGCCATTCTGGACTGGCAGTTTTCAAAGCAAGGTGAATATAACACTATGTGTTGCTTTGATGAACATGGGGACCCTGATAACCATCAGGGCAGTCATAGGTAAAGTCCCTTCGAGACATTGTCACAGGCAGTGGTTTTATTATGAATCCAGAATTTCATGGTGTGGAGAGCCCATGATTTATATTGGCCAGCTGCGACTCATTAGCAGGAGATGGACAAAAAAGAAAACAATGCCATTTAGTGGGTCACCATAGTGACTAATGATAATGAGGACATGCATAGATTTACTTTTTTCAATTTCAGAGTATTTTCAAGGTGACTTTGATTTACCTGATGTTGAATGTTCAAACTAAATTGATGGCTTAGAATTCAAAGTAAAAGAGGAAGTGGCTTCTCTAAAGAGAGCACAAAACTTGGTAGAAAGGAAGTTTTTGCCTTTTTGTTTTGTTTTGTTTTAAAGATCTACAACTGAAAATTTGTGTTTGGGTTCTAGTGACCCTGAGCAATGAGGGTAAAAGTGAGCCTTTATTTCTTTCACATTGCTTTTCAGATTTCTCTTTAAATTCCCTGTTATGAGTGACTACCACTTTTGATGGTAAAACAGATGCTTAACAATGAAAAGCAGAAGAGGTTTTTACCAGGGTAGTAAAATCTGTAACATAACAAGAATTGGAATCTAGATAACAATTTGAAAACAGATGAAGGATAGAGGTACGTGTTAAGTAGAATTCTCTCATGGTACCTTAGAGGAGAAAAACTAAGATCATATAGTTATTTTATTTGCTAAAGCACAGTGAATTTTGCTTCTTTCAAAAGAGTTATTTGAAATCAAAAAAATTCTACCATATGTCAGTAGAAGTTCTATCTCACCATGCAAGAAGTTACATAGCCTAAAAGAAGTTGAAGAAAACTTTCTGTAGATCACCCACATGCCCTCTGAAAATCTCAAATCCAACATAGAGGCTAGAGTCAGCTTTTGGAATCAAACACTGAAATCAAATAGACTTTTGAGCTGTAGAGTGAGAAGAAACAATTGGATTTCCTCTGAGAGAAATTTCTTGTCCCTGAAATAGTGGAAAATTTGAAAAGAATGGTTCTTTCTTTTGGATGTTCAAGAAATGAAGGCAAAAGTCTACTCTCAAACAAATATTTAATTTTTTAAACTAATTTTCCATGTGGCACATTTCAGGCTCCCCCTCCATATTTCCTTCTCTAAATTAGATCATCCTTCTGTGGCCCCCAAGAGCCACTCCAGGATGATTGTGAACAGAAAACATGCACTCTCTTAAGTCTGCATTCTGAGCTGTTATGTCTCACTGCTTGTCACAAGGATGCTTCCTGGACATTTTAGACATTTTAAAAAACAAAACTACAATTCAATAAAAATGAAGATTTTCCTTTTAGGTCACCATTTCTTCTGGCAGACTGAGCCTAAAGTGCACTTTATTTCCCTTTAATTTAACAGCTCCAGCAGCTTTTCCAGTTAAATCGACTGTTCATTATTGAGCCCCATTTATGAAGGGGCTGTGCAGTGCAGTTTAATGAATCCTTGGCACAAAGCTCCCTTTCAGGACTGTGGAAGAATAGGCGCTGTTCAGGCCCTGTAGGGCTGTATGTCAAAGCCAGCCTATAATGCCTGTCAGCCAAGGGCAGAAATTCCCACTGATATAAGAATGTGCAAGAAATCAACTTTCACCACCGACGAGCAGATTAAGACACGATCAGGAAATGAGACCGTAGGTTTAGAACAGTGACACCTGCTTGAACAGAGCTATTTTCCCATCCCTTGATCACTGTGCCGCTGGGGTGGGGGCTGGGAGAAGCTGTGGCACAGCCAAGGCTCAAAGCCTTCCAGGTCCAATCAGCAGGGGAAGGAAAGACATCGCCAGTGGGAGTGTCTTTGGGCTAAGGCCCCGGCTAAGTGCCTTTGCACACTTTTTCTACTTTAATCCTTATAATGAGACTATGAGGTTGATTTGCATTTGATGGAGAAGGAAACTGAGGCTCGTGTGCTTTCTTTTCTGGTTCAAGGTTACACTGCTAATTGGACACTAAATACAAAGATGGGGTGGATATAGGTGAATATAGAAAGATATAGCTCTGTCTGGCTTTGTGATGTCTGTTCCTTTTGGGACTTGGAAGCTGAGATTCATTAAATGGATTTAGTCCTTTAGAAATGTATGAGTTCTGGTCACTGGGAATGCTTTATTTCATGGGGTTATATATTGAGTGCTTTCATTGTGTATACATTGTGTATAATTACAGGTAGAAGAGACATGCATGACAGTATGAGGAATGTGTTTAAGGACCTGCTTTTAGTTCTGGACAGCTCTGAGTGGATATAACTTTCATATCTTTAGAGTTTAGGAAACAATGGAAAAGTTCCCATCACTAAGCTTGAATTCATTAAAGGTCAAAAATCATCCAACTGATTTCTACATTTCTAGATACCTAGTTTGTGGGACATTAACACTTGAAAACTTGAGTTCCCAAGATGAGTGTGTGAGGTGGTTTTTTTCCAGTGTCATGGAGCGGTTCAGGCCTGTTGAAAGTAATTTCCATATAGGACAGGTATGACTCTGAGGCAAATACAAACCATAAGTAAGAAGCTTGATTTAAGTCGTTAACTTGTATCAGAACCATTAATATGTTAGCACTGGCTCAAAGAGCATTTAATAAAGCATATACAACACACATGCACGCACGCACACACACACACACACACACACATACACTTTTTAAAATTTTCCTTATGGTCAGTCTAAATAAGAAATTCTTCTCAGTATTATTATTCTTGTCTCTTTGTTTTAAATGCTGTTTTCTCTGTGGACCATAACTGGGAAAAGTAGTTTACTGTGTGTGTGTACATGAGTATATACGTGCATACATATATAAACATATATATGTTATACACATATATGTTTCTATTCATAGACACACACACACATATATATTTATATACACCCATATACAATATTGCTACAAGTTTATTGGGTTACAAAAACTTAGGCTAAAAATATTTGTGGTTATCTATCTATGGAAAGAACTTAGTGCATCTCTACTGAACAAAACTATCAGGTAAGAAGCATTTTTTTCTAAATCAGAGGCCTTCAATTAATAGCAAATGTCAGAAAAGTTAAATTACATTCCTGTAGACAGTTTCTAGATAATCTTTTCTATATCATTGAAAAATGTGTGATACAAGCAATCTTTCGATTTTTGGATAATTTTCTTGATATTCCTCACTTTTGATACTGAATCCACTCAGAGAAAGGAAATGGTTTGTCTTCATCCTAGAAAGTCCATGGCAAAGGCAAGACAAAAGCCTGGGTCTACCCTATGCCTGACAGTGTTGGGCACATTTCTGTTAAACCACAGAACCAACTCGGTTCTTTAACACAATGTTTCCAGTGGAGACCAGAGAGGGATAGGAATTCTATTTTTTAAATTATTTTGATTATTGTTTTGATTACCCAGAATGGAAGGGTGTGCATTTTGCAGTTAATTTAAATTAAATATATGAGTAAGAAATATATGCAGTCTGGCCCATGTTCCTAACTTAGAAGTTAGGAAGCTAAGCTTCAAGTCTACTTCCTACAAAGAGATAGACATACATGACTCTGTTCCCTACATACTTCTCCCTGGAAATTGAAGGAGACTTGTGTGCAGTTTGACTGAAGAAGCTTGGGGGAAGACGTTTCAAGTCAGGAACTCAAGACTGAGTGACAGAAGAAGCTGTCTGTCATCATCATCAGGAAATCCAGCTCTGGGGCTGGATTGGCTTCTCAGATTTGACCCAAGTTGAGGCAGGATAGTACTGGGTGGTCTTTTTAACCCTCTTTGGTACAGGTGTTTCCCTGGACAAGGCGACTTCCTTTATCTGAGGCTAATGCTTGGTGAGGGAGGGGTTGGGTGGCAAGCCATCAGCAGCTTGGGCTGGCAGAGGGAGATGAGAAGCTGGGTGGAGCAACATGGCACAATAACACCCACTGTCCCTTGGTTTTATTACCAGGCTATCTGTATAAAAAGATTTCAAGTCAAGGGTCAACACTGACGGACTAGTGGGCATTAGGAACAGCATGTCCAGAGAAGTTTTAGGCTCATCTGAGCCCAGTGGGGAGTTGTCAGGATTGATAAGTGATGTCTGTGTAAGTGGAAAGTGAGGTCGTATTTCTTCCTGGATATCATGTGATCATGCCAGCGTTTGCCACTGACTGTCCTCATTTATATCTGTGTGTCAAGAGTAATTATTAATAATGCTTTATTCATTCTTAGAAACAGTCTTCTCAAGATTGAATGTACGGTTATCCTCGGTAGAAGTTCTCAATCTTGTTATTCCTTCTTTTTCCCCTTGAGCGGGGGGGTTCCTTTTTCTCTGGACTCCAATTGGGAAAAGTAACCTAGTGTCATCAGTGAATTTAGCATTTTCAAATTAGGAAGGGTTTGTTTCAGCCACTTCTGTTTCTAGCTAAGCAACACAAAACTTTCTAGAGGCACAAGGCAACTATGCTTGGCAGTCTTCCTAAAATGTGTGAGAGAGGTAGAATGTGAGGCAAAGTACAAGGAGAGTACAACAGATGGCAGTTACGTGGTCAAGCAGGACATTGAAACAGATGTTTTGTGACCTCGCTAAGGGTATGCTGCATTTAAAATTGGTGACTCAAGGCTAGAAGGGAAGAGAAGGACTGTATATATATATATATATATACACATACATACATATATGTACTCATTTTAAATTTATTGACAATATTTATGAGCATATATGATGCATTTTGATCAAAATTTCTTCCCGTTATTTTCTCTTGACCTGCCTCCATTTTATTTGACTTCAGTTCTCCAGAGGGGAGTTAGCAGGATCTGCTCAGTGACAGCAACATGGGGGAAGTGGTTGGCCTCAGTTAGAAGAAATATGAACAGTTAATAATTAATTTAGAAAGTGTTAAAAATAAAAAGAGCCAGGCATGGCGGCACACACCTTTAATCCCAGCACTGGGGAAGCAGAGGTAGGAGGATCACCGTGAGTTCAAGGCCACCCTGAGTCTACATAGTGAACTTCAGGTCAGCCAGGACTAGAGTGAAACCCTACCTCGAAAAACCAAAACCAAAACCAAAACAAAATAAAAATGTGTTCAATATCTTTAGCCATCAGCCATCAGGTAAATGAATGTACATTAAAGCTACTTTGAGATTTCACCCGAGTCAGAATGGCTATCTTCAAGAAAACAAATGACAAGTACTGGCAAGGATGTGAGGGAAAGGGAACCCTTATTCACTGCTGGTAGCAGGGTAAACTGGTATAGCCACTGTGCAAACCAGTGTGGAGGTTCCTCAAAAACCTAAAAATAGAACTACTCTAAGACCCAGCTATACCACTCCTAGGTATGGGCACATACCTACAGTACTCTGCAGCCTACCACAGAGGTACTTGCACATCCATGTTCATTACTCCTCTTTTCACAATGGCTAGTCAATGGAACCAGCCTAGGTGTGCATCCATGATGAATGGATAATAAAAACATGGTACATATACACAATAGAACTTTATTCTGTTGTAAAGAAAATGAAATTATGAAAATTTCAGGAAAATTGATGGAATTGGAAAATATTATATTAAGGTAATGCAGTCTCAAAAAAAACAGACACCTCATATTCTCTCTTACGTGTGGACCCTAGCTTCTAGTTTCCAGACTTGTGTGAGTACAACTTGTAGTGTCTGCAGAGACAGGAAGTTAGGAAAAGGATGCAGGGGGGTGATTAAGAGGAGGAAGTGCTGAAACCCAAGTGAAATGAAAGCAGTGGGGATGGAATGTTGAGGTTGGAAAAGATTAAGCAGTAATGGGGGTGGGGAGAGGGGCAAAAACGGAGTGGGGAAGGAATTAACCAAAACTTAGGAAACATGAAAAAGCCATTAGAAAATCTACTACTTAATAAACTTAATTAAATATATAAATACAAAATAGAATGGGGGTTGGAGAGCTGGCTAAGTGGTTAAGGCACTTGCGTGCAAAGCCAAAGGACCCAGGTTCGATTCTCCAGGACCCACATAAGCCAGATGCACAAGGGGGTGCATGCATCTGGAGTTCATGTGCAGTGGCTGGAGGCCCTGGCACACCCAATCTGTCTGTCTCTCAGTCTATGTCTCTCTTTATGCCTCTTTCTTCCCCAAATAAATAAATAATGAAATATTTTTTAAAAATAAAAATGAATGGAGCTGCCTCACAGGATAGATACTGCTGCTCTTTGTAGCCATGGGCTATCAAGCAACAATATTAATATCAGTACCAAATATGGGAGACCTCGCAGTAAGTTGTTGGTCAGGAAAGCCTTCAAGGCCCCCAAAACACTACAGGCTATTGCCACGGTTCTTGGCTGCTGGTGAATCACCAGAGTTGAAAGGTAAGACCCTGTTGCTGAATACACCATACCCACCAGTTTCAGCACATAGAAAAATCAAGTTCGAGCTGAGGCAGGAACTTCCTTCCTACTGGTAGTTTTCATAGTGCCAGAAGGTGCTATGCTGCCTGCTGACAGAGAGAAGTCATCAATGGTATCATCCAGCAGTGAACCCTGCATTGTTTAATACTAACACACCAGGCAAGGTATGCTCTCTGGTGCAATAGTGGCATGACTGTTATTGGGGTACCTAGGCACTGTATGATTAGATTTGAGACCTACTCCACTGGAAAGAATTCGTGTTCAATATTAAAATCCAGGTCAAGCTGGGGCATGGTGGCACATGCCTTGAATCCAGCACTCGGGAGGCAGAGGTAGGAGGATCACCGTGAGTTTGAGGCCACCCTGAGACTACAGAGGGAATTCCAGGTCAGCCTGGGCTAGAGCGAGACCCTACCTTGGGGAAAAAAAAAATCCAGGTCAAAAGCTCATGGCTGGGGAGAATTTAGGTCTCAGGGAAGAAACTTACTACTATTGCTCTATTGCTAAATGGATGCGCTGTAAAACTTCCTGCTAAATATTCATACCCACAAGTAAATTTTCTTCTCATCTGGGGTCAGAAAAGCTTTTTATTCTTTTTTTTTGTTTTGTTTTGTTTTTTTGAGGTAGGGTCTCGCTCTAGCCTAGGCTGACCTGGAATTCCCCCTGTAGTCTCAGAGTGGCCTCAAACTCATGGTGATCCTCCTACCTCTGCCTCCCGAGTGCTGAGATTCAAGGCATGTGCCACCATGCCCAGCTCAGAAAAGCTTTTTGAAAAAAGGATTTTTAGCCAGGCCAAACATTTTTATTTATCTTCAAGAGAGAGAGAGAGAGAGAGAGAGAGAGAGAGAGAGAGAAAGAGAGAGAATAAAAAAGAGAAAGAGAGGGAGAGAAAAAGAATGAGAATGGGCATACCAGGGCTTAGTGTCACTGCCAACAAATTCAAGACACATGTGTCATTTTGTGCATCTGGCTTTACATGAGTACTGGGGAATCAAACCCAGGCCATCAGGCTTTGCAAGCCAGTGCCTCTAACCACTGATCCATCTCCTCAGCCCCAGAAAAGTTTTTGTTGTTGTTGTTGTTGTTGTTTTTGGCTTCTTATTCTTCTTTTTATTTGTGTCTTTAAAAGAATTTTCCTTTTAAACATTTTATTGACAATTTTCATACACATATATAATGTATGATGATCACGATCCCCTCCTCTTACCTTCTTTTGTTCCACCATCCCCAGGGACCCTCCACTGGACCCCTTCTTCTTCTTGACTTAGAAATACAAAATATACATATTTTAAACAGATTATTCTCTTCTATCCCCTTGCCCCTGGTCCTATTTCCTCTTCAATGGGGTTAAGGTAATCCCTGATCACCTGATCACCGTGGGATCATGAAGGCCTCAGTCCATCCCTATGGGATAGTGGGAGGACTATGCCTCAGGGTATTCCTAGCCACTCTGTGCCAGAAAAGCCTTTTTCTTTTTCTTTTTCTTTTTCTTTTTCTTTTTCTCTTTCTTTTTCTTTTTCTTTTTCTCTTTCTTTTTCTTTTTCTTTTTCTTTTTGGTTTCTTGGCTGTAGGAGGTAGTAGTTAACACAGAGAATTATAGCTGGTCAAGTATTAAAAATAGGTGACTATCAGTTGATCAGGTTTAATTCTTTTTGGAATGCAAGAACAGACCCCAGCTTCCACCTACCCAAGGGCTAAGAGTGTCATCAGACAGCATCTGAGGCCTATGGTGGAGATCTCCCCGCTTCACTGTAACCCACCTCTCTGACGGTCAGCAGGTACATTTGACTAGTGCCTTGATTTATGACTTTCTTTTGTTCTGTAACTATAAAGCCTTCATGAAATTGCTAACACATTGGAACATGGAATTTGGGATAATCTAAATCTGTGTCTCCAGGCCATGGTCACTCATATTTGGCTCCAGAATAAACTATCTCTTATTCTCTTTAAAAAAAAAAAAGTCTCTGATGAGTCCTTGGCTCTATGTAGGACATATACTTCACCTCCTCCAGGACTTAAGGAACGTTGTGGAAGATGGGTCAAAAAGAATTTTAGAACTGGAATATGGGCAGGAGTACTGCGGTATTCTGAAATCTGGATAACACAAGGTCACTGCACTCATGAACTCACAGCAGCTGTGGGCAGCTACCCAGGGCCTGTACATGGAGCCAGTCAATGTTCTGTTATGGATGGGGGGGGGCAAGGCTGGGAGGCCACTCTGGTCCCTAATGAGCTAATAACAGTTAGTGGTTCCTGCTGGGGGTGGGAGGGAAGAGTCATTCTATTTTGTGGCATAGCCACTCCTAAGAGGGGCATAATGTGCAGTATGTATGATCAAAATGTAGCACACACATGCATACACACACATATACAAAAATGCCAAACAATTATTTTAAAAGTGTTACCAAAAACAAGGCCATGTGCCACGTGCCATGGACCACAAAGGCAAGTAAGACCCTTCCTCAAGTCTCTGATGACTCTTCACACTTGTGAGATCGAATCTAAGCTCCTTTGTCCTTTCTAGTTTTTTTAAAAAATATATATTTTATTTATTTATTTGAGAGAGAAAGAGAGAATGGTGTGCCAGGGCCTCTAGCCACTGCAAATGACTTTAGATGCATGTGCCACCTTGTGCATCTGGCTGTATGTGGGTCCTGGGGAATCGAACCTGGCTCCTTTGGCTTTGCCATAAAGTGCTGTAACTACTAAGCCATCTCTCCAGCCCCCTTTCTAGTTTTATCTCCCCCAATCCCCTGCTTTCCATGCATATTATAGCCACACCACACTGTTGAAAATGTTCTGTGTAGCCCGCATAGTCATCTCGCCAGCGAGAACGCACACGGACACCAGGATCCTTCTGCAGCAAGCGTTTATTGCAGTTAACAGATGAAAAGAGGAAGACCCAGAGCCCCGAAATGGCGCTGCTTATGTAGCCCCTAGGCGGCGTGTACTCTGCTGATTGGCTGCGCGCTCATCACCCCATATGACGCCCCGGGCTGGGCAGTGACTTGGTGCGCTTTCACCACTTGCACATGCACTATTCTACTTGTTCACCAGGACCGAGGCCGGATGTCAGCGCCATCTTGTAATGGCGATCACACTCTCTCGGCTCTCTACATCTCCCCCTTTTTGTTTTAATAAGATGACAACTGCCTCATAGCCCAACCAGCGCGGCACCAAACAACCCTATGCTCGATCAAGCAAATTCCTTCCTTGGGGAATAAGCGATCAAGAGCTCACTCCCTCACCTTATCAGGTGCAATGGAGACAAGTCCTCTGAGTGCAAAGGCCAAGGGAGAGGCAAAAAAGGGAGTTGACACCCATCCCCGTGCAATGGAATATTGTTCCTGGGGGTGCAAGGGCTGTCAATCTCATATTTTGGTGCTGCAGCCACTTAGGCAAGGGCTGATTAGACTTAGATCTCTCATCGGCTCAGTGCAATGGGCTAAACCCCTGAGGTGCATCGACTGAGGGTCTCAGTCTAATTAATTCTTCAACATGGATAACCAAATTTCAGGAGATGATCCCTGTTCCATAGCCACAAGTGCTTGCGCAATAACGACCTTGTCACGTTGCTGTTGAGCTCTGAGCTTGCAGAACAACCAAAGCAGGAACACTAAGCCACAACATAGGGCTGCACCAAACAACGCCACTCCCACCCATTCCTTAAAGAAAGAGAAGGCTGAAGAAATCCAGGATGTCAGGCCCACAGCTAGGGAGGGGTCAACTCTAGTAGAATTCACATGGACGATGGCTAGTCTCAACTCTCTCACGGCGGCTTCAAAATCAGCAGACCAATTTCGCATCATGGCGAATTGGAAGCGGGTTTGGGAACACTGAGAGTATTCCCCATCGTTGTTCCGTCTTGGCCAGGTTCCATGTGAGACTTATACTCAGTAACAATATTAGGGTCTTCATAATGGATCTTGTCCACTTCTTCGGCTCCCGCACAGGATCACGATGATTCTTCAGGTATCACAAGTCTACGTGTTAGGCGTTCTGGTAGCCAGAATGGATTGTCTTCTTCCTGTGGAAAAACACAAACAGCTCCCCTGGATCTTATTAAAATAGGATCCGGGCCTCTCCATTGACCAGTCAAAACATCTTTCCACTTAACCATCTCCTGTGGCCTGTTAGGCTCTTAGCAATGACGGTCAGCCGCCGAATGGCCCTGACTGTCCAAATTTAAAAAATTAAGAGTAAAGAGTGCTATGGATATAGTCACTCGTGGGACTGAGGGCAGAGCCTCCTTGACTCCCCCTTTTTGTTTTATTAAATAAGACTTTAGAGTGCGATGAGCCCGTTCTATAATACCCTGTCCTTGAGGATTATACGGGAGACCTGTCAAATGGGTCACTCCCATCTGGTGACAGAACTGTCCAAATTTTTGAGAAGTATAAGCTGGTCCATTGTCAGTTTTAAGAATTTTGGGCTTCCCCCAGGCACTCCACGCCTCGAGGCAGTGTTGAATAACATGGGCTGCTTTCTCCCCGGTTAATGGGGAAGCAAACATAACTCCAGAACAAGTATCAATGGAAACATGTAAATATTGTAATTTGCCAAAAGATGGGACATGAGTAACATCCATCTGCCAAATTTGTAATGGGCGAATTCCTCTGGGATTAATTCCTACATGAGGCACAGGTAAAAATTGACAGCAATTTTGACATTGAGTTACTATGTTTCTAGCCCCTTTTCTAGTGATGTCAAACCGACGACGCAATGTCTCAGCTGTGACATGAAACCTTTTATGAAAACTTTTAGCCAACTCCAATTTTGATGAAAGAGCAAGCGTGATAAACTTCGTGGCCCGATCTGCCAAGTCATTTCCACGGGACATGGGCCCCGGTAGGCCCGAATGAGCCCTGATATGCGTAATGAAAACAGGAGATCTCCTATTAATCAAGGCAAACTGAATCTTTTGAAAAATTGTTGCAAGCTTGCTAGATGCCTTAATCAACCCAGCAGCCTCTAAAGTTTTTGTTGCATTTACTACATAACAGGAATCCGAAACAATATTCAGGGGACCTGGGAATTTTTCCAAAACTTCTAATACTACCAAACATTCCACAATTTGAGGTGAGGTTTCATGATATTGTTTAGATATAATCTTATCATTAACCACATAGGCCCCTACTCCTGTTTTTGACCCATCTGTATAGACCACCAGCCCGTAACTCGTTCTGGGTCCCCAAATATCCTGCCCGCTGCATCCGTCATCCTGGCTACAAAGTCCGAGAATGACTCCTGGGGGCCTTGAATAATATTTGTTAGGTGTCCCCCGGCCTCGCCCTTTTTGGAGAGGGCTTTCCATGCTTTAATAGCAGCGGCAGAGATCTGACCATATGCTCCCCAGTCATAGTTTGTCTGATTATGAACAAATTGGCCTTGCCCTGTTAGTAAATCGAAGGTCCAGTGCCGTTGATTATCTTCTGCATTGGCATTAGCCCTTGCCTGAGTTTGAGAAGCATCGTGCCAAAGGGCTTTCCATTCTAAATATTGTCCCATATTAGGAAGAGCAGCTTTTACTGTAACTTGCCAATCATTTGGAGTCATTGCCATAGTGGCGAGTCTCTCAAGCTGCATGACTGTAAAATTAGCATCTACTCCATACTTATTAACTGATTCAGCAAGTTCCTTAATGAGGGCATACTCTACCGGCGCATGGACGCAGCCTCCATCCGCAGCCTCAAACACCGGGAAGGCTTGTAAGAACCTCCTTCTGTCCCCCTCTGAAAGGAAGGAATCTGAACAATGCTTGCCGGCATAAGGCGGAGGAGCACTGGGAATGGCAGGGGTGGCAGATTGAAAAGCCGCGCAGTTCTTATCTCCTATCTTCTTTTGCTTTCGATTTTGCGGTAGCGGCTGCTCATCAAGATAGTATCTCTCCTCCCCATAGCGAGCCGCTTCGCCATCTAATTCTTCCTCCTCGGAGGGACTAAGATCCTCAGACTCTGAGCTATCAATTCCTAAAGCCTCCAATTCTTTTATCGGATAAAGAGGCCTCCTTTTTGGACTTCTCTTTTCCCTCTCATGTTTCTCTCCCAGGGCGTCTTTTCCCTTGTCTTTTCTTTCTGTGGACTTAGTGTCCGCGGAAAGGCCTTTTTTCTTAGAGACGTCTTTTTCTTTTTCCTCAAGGGCCCCTAACCTTTTATCCCGTTCTGTTTCTGACATGCTGTCTTGTAGCTCCGAATGTGAAGCGAGAGCCACCATCACAATAGGGAGAGCAAAAATTGCTCCTGCCAATTTGGGTGAGAGATGAGACAAGTCAATACCAAACATGCCTCTCAGAACCTACCTTAGTCCTGCAGTTCTGAATCCTTCCCCGTGAATGGGGGGTCTCCTCGGCGCCGGCGATGACAGGCACCCGGCGTCCCGGGTTTTTCGGCACCAGCTGTAGCCCGCGTAGTCGTCTCGCCAGCAAGAACGCACACGGACACCAGGATCCTTCTGCAGCAAGCGTTTATTGCAGTTAACAGATGAAAAGAGGAAGACCCAGAGCCCCGAAATGGCGCCGCTTATATAGCCCCTAGGCGGCGTGTACTCTGCTGATTGGCTGCGCGCTCATCACCCCATATGACGCCCCGGGCTGGGCAGTGACTTGGTGCGCTTTCACCACTTGCACATGCGCTATTCTACTTGTTCACCAGGACCGAGGCCGGATGTCAGCGCCATCTTGTAATGGCGATCACACTCTCTCGGCTCTCCACAGTTCTGATGTTGCCCTTCTACTTTACAAAAGGCCTTTAAGTTTCAGAGCAGTTTTAGATTTTTAGCACTATTAAGAGGAAGGAACAAGCTTTTAATCCCAGCACTTGGGAGGTATAGGTAGGAGAATTGCCATGAGTTTGAGGCCCGCCTGAGACTACATAGTGAATTCCAGGTCAGCCCCAGCTAGAACGAAACCCTACCTTGAAAAACAAAACAAACAAACAAACAAACAAAAAAAGGAAGGAACAGAGGTTTTTCGTGTATCCAACGGCCACACATGCATAGTTTCCTTCATTATTAATGTCCCAGTATTAGGACTGCGCCCATAGTTATGACCCGATACCAGACAGAAGCAACTTGAGGAAGGAGAGACTTGTTTGGGCTTACAACAGCATGATGGCGGGGGCTGGAGACACGTTTTATTTATATCGTGGTGGACCAGGAAGCAGACGAGGGTTGGGAAGCAGGGCTGGATTATAACCCTCAAGGCCTACTCCCAGCGGTTTACGTACACTACATCGGCCATATGCCCAAAAAGTTCTGCCGTCTCCCCAAACAGTGCCACCACCAGCTGGAGGACAAATGTTCAAACACATCAATCTGTGGGGGATATTTTATATTCAGATGGCAACAATCTGTCACCAGAGTGGTACACTTGTTCCAGCTGATGAAGCTGTACAGACCTCCTAATTACCCAAAGCCCATAGTGTGCACTAGGGTTTACTCTTTGTGTCAACTTTCCATGAGTTTGGAAATGTATAATGACGTAGATCCATCACGTGTAGTATCACTCAACATTTTCACTCTTCCAAAAGTCCTGTTTCCACCTTTTCATCTCTCTCTGTACCATTCCCAATAACTGGAAATAATTGATCCTTTTTAAAATCTTTTTTCTGTTTCTTAGTGATCTGTCTCTTTGTGAAATATGTCACTTTAAAAAAATTAAAAAACATTTTTATTATTTATGATTTTTTTTGTTTGTTTGTTTTTCGAGGTAGGGTCTCACTCTGGCCCAGGCTGACCTGGAATTCACTATGGAGTCTCAGGGTGGCCTCGAACTCACAGTGATCCTCCTACCTCTGCCTCCCGAGTGCTGGGATTAAAGGCGTGCACCACCATGCCCGGCTTGATTATTTATGTTTTTGAGAATGAGAGAAAGAAGGAGGGTGGGAGATAGATAGATAGATAGATAGATAGATAGAGAAGAAAATTGGCAGACCAGGGCCCCCAGCCACTGCAAACAAACTTCAGATGCCTGCGCCACCTTATGTGGGTCTTGGGGAATCGAACCAAAGTCCTTTGGCTTTGCAAGCAGACACCTTAACTGAGAAGCCATCTCTATGGCCCAAGTATGTCAATTTTTCGAGAGAGAGACACAGAGAAAGAGAAAGAGAGAGAAAATGCCAGGGCCTTCACCCACTGGAAATGAACTCCTTACCCATGTGCCACTTTGTGCATCTGGCTTTACATGGATAATGGGGAATTGTACCTGGGTCCTTTGGCTTCCCAGGCAAAAAGCCTTAACCTCTAAGGCTGTCTAGCCCCATAACTGATCTTTTCATGGCTTTCTACAGTTTTACATTTTTCAGAATTAATACAGTTGAAATCACAGTATATAGCATTTTCAGATTGGTTCTTTTACTTAGCAACATGCACTTAAGGGTCATTCTGTTTTCATGGCCTGATAACATTTCTTTATGGAGGCTTCTAGAGCCTATTTCTGGGCTGTAATATTTCACTGATCTAATTTTTTATTCTTTCATCAATAGCCCAAGGTTTTTTTTTTATTATTACAGCTTTATAGCTAAGTCCTTAAATTTATATAGTGTCAATCTTCTTTTCTTTCTTTTTTTTTTTTCTTCCAGTTTTTATTTGTGGCTTTTCAAATACAGTTCATTTTGTTGATTCCCAATCCTCCTCCACTCTTGCTCTTTACCTGCCACTGTGTTGCTGCTGCTCAGTAATTTTAAGCCTCCATGTCCTTGCTCGTGAAGACACTGTCTGGGATGCTCTTTTTCCTTTTTATGATTTTAAAGCTTTCAAAATTTATTCTCTTTAAAGGTCTCACTTTAGGGCACTTAAAAAAATTTCTTTTTCAAGGTAGGATCTGGCCAACCTGGAGTTCACTCTGTAGTCTTAGGCTGGCCATGAAGTCACAGCAATCCTCCTGCCTCTGCCTCCTGAGTGCTGGGATTAAAGGTGTGCACCACCATGCCCAACTATGTCACATTTTATACAAGACTTTCTAGAAGCTTCCCAAACATGACAAATTATACACTGTTGTATGTTGCAGGGATAATTTGCTTATGTGCCTATAGGACACAATTCTAAGGATGGGTAGCATCATGTACCATTTGTACATCCTTTAAATGATGTATCTGGAGTGTAGCTCGTCCTCGGCAGGTCTGGTGGATACGTGACTGACATGATGAATAGATGACTAGAAATGTACATCTTCTCAGTAATGACACAAGAATGTGTGTATGCTTGGAGCTTAGGGTGGTGCCTAGCACATCACAGGCTCCAAATAGAAATTTAGTAAGTGATAGAAATGGATAAATTCTTAGACAGCTAATTTAAAAAATAGACTGGGTCTGGAAATACAGGATATGGATTTGAAGCCAAACACTATTGCCACCAGCTTTTTCACCTTTGGCGAACAGCCTAGCTCTGTGAGCTTGGGTTTCTTCAGTGAAATAGAGATAAAATTACTGGCCTGAAAGCCTTGTTTGTGAGAATTAAATGAATAATGCGTGCAAGTGTTCAGAACGGCTTCAAGTGTGAGGAGAGGCACTGTCAAAGCTTGTGAGTGAGTGGATGACAGAAGAGAGAAGCAGACTAACAGAGGCAAGGGGACATATCGAGGACACACGGGGGAGGGTGTTGTGCCGGCAGTGGTGGTGACATGGGACCGCAGGAGGCTTTTTGAAAGATGTTCGCATTTAACTAGTGCTTTAAAAGCAGTATGGGAGCCTTAGAAAGTAGGGAATTGCTATTCTTCTTTAGTTCAGCTTTGTAGTAACATAACTGGATGCATTTTCTGCTGTCTTAAATATTATGCCCAGTGAAAATCAATTTAATAATAATGAGAAAAAAATCAAACATAGTATAGCACAAGTAGCCATTTGCAGTGGAGTTCTGTTCTCATAAAGGGATTTTGCAGGATTGGGGAAGAAGGGGGTAAAAGATAGGTGTGGTGTCCTAAGACTTGAAAGTGCCCCTTTAGCTCCCTTTCTTCCTTGATGTGGTCAGAAAGCACGTCTCTGTGAGATTAGGCTGGTTTAATGCAATTGTGCAGGGCTGGCCCTCCCCAGCATGACTGTGTGCTGGGCAACTCCAGCTGGCTTCCAGCAATAGAAAGCAAACCTCAGCTGTCCCTGGGGCCATTGTTTTAGCACTATGCAGAGATGTGTCCCAATGGCTGATCGGAGCTGCTTAAGCTGTTTAATTGAATGAATTCAACCTCATATAATAGGATCTAGGTCTTTAAGCATTTCTGTCCGGTGCACCGGATATTGGGCTGTTTAAGTGACTCAGCCTTATCAAGGCCTGGGGCTTTCTGGTGTCCACACTCTCACAATTTGTGAGTTCAGAACATATTTACACCTGGTCTGATGGATGCTACTCAACATTAGTTCAACTTGAGTCAACTACTCTAAGATGGCTACGTTAATAAACACTGAACAAAAATGAGTGCACCTGGAGATTGGGGATCTTCCTCACTTCCATGGAAAGGAGGGAGCATGATCACTATTTGGGGATTACATCATTCAGCCCAGTCTTGGCTTTATCTGCAGCAGACTGGCCATATGATGGAGCAGAACTTGCATGAGTTATGACAGAAGAGAAAACCATTGCAAGGCAGGTTGATCTTCAGCCTTCTCTTTGTTAACTCAATCTCTATACTCATGCCTGGCTGGAATTTCTTTTTCTTCTTTATGAGTACATTATGAACACTGGCACGACACATCTTAAGTGTACCATCATGAATGCTGGCGAATGTGCACAGCCTGTTATGGCTTGGATGTGGTCTGAGGGACCCCCGTGGCTTCATGTATTGAAACATAATCACCAGTATAAGGTATTAAGAGGCTAGAAATGATGTTGACTGTGGGTTTAGAGGTGGGGCCTGTGGGAGGTGATTAGGATCAGATAAGGTCATTAGGATGGAGCCCTCAGGATTGAATCCTGGTGGTTTTTTAAGGAAGAAAGACCAGAAATAACACACACATATATACATGTACATATATATATGCTCCTGGTCTCTTTCCATGCAATGCCCTGTATTGCTTTGGGGTTTTGCTAGCCAGAAGGTCACCATCAGATGAGGTCCTTAGAACTTACACCTCCAGAACTGTGAACCTAAAGAAGTTTTTTCTCTCTAAAGTATCCCAGTAACAAAAAATGGACTAATACACCCCAGCACCCAAATGTAGGTATACATTTATACTTCCACATCAAGTTCAAGAGCCTGTCTCACAGGCAAATACTTCTCTGGTTTTTAGCACCATGAACTTCCTGCTCCGCAGCTTCATATAGATGGAATCACAAACATGCACTGTTTTTGTCTTGCTTATTTGGTCTAACTTAATATTTCTCATATTTACCTATGTTACTATATCAATTCTTTGGACTTTAAAAAAGTAAGTGAAAACTATTCCACTCTATCACACAAAGTGAGTAATCTTTCTAAAATAAATGACCATTCTCTGTGCTTAAAATCCTTCATCATTTACTGAGTGCATATATAGTAATGCCACCATTTGTTAGCATGTCATTCAAACTCTACTCATCTGGCCATGGCCTCCTCTTTTCACCACATTTTATTGTTCTTCAAATGCATTTACCTCCTTCCTCTGAGTGTTCTGACCTGGCCATCTCCTCACCTGAAATACTTTGTCCTTTCCCCGAGCAACACCTGCCCCAGCCTTCAGACCTGCATGGAATATCCTTGAGCCTGCCAGCTACTTCAATCATCTTGTCTCTGTTGCCACATCTCCTTACACTCCTCTCAGTTACAGACTTGACATAGTGGTCCCTGAGAATGGATAATGCCAAATGCGATACTGTTAGCAATTCCAGCATCAGAGCATCAGAACAGTGATGTAGTCTGTGAATAGGGGATGTTAAGATAGAAAATTGATAATCTCATTAGTTGAATTAGCATTCTGGGTAGTTAGGGTTTGTCATGCAACTTGATCCCCACCTGAATTAGGGTGTTTTAAAAAATATTTATTTATTTATGGGAGAGAAAGAGAGAGAGGGAGACAGAAAGGGAGTATGGTACACCAGATCCTCTTGCTGTTACTAATGCATTCCAGATGCATGTGCCACTTTGTATGACTGGCTTTACTTTGATGCTAAGAATTGATACAAAGTTGGCAGACTTTGCACACAAGTGCCTTAATTGATGAGTCATCTCCCTAACCTTATTTTCTGTTCTGTTTTGTTTTGTTTTGTTTTTCAAGGTAGGGTGTCACTCTATCTCAGGCTGATCTGAAATTCACTATGTAGTCTCAGGGTGGCCTCAAACTCACCACAATATTCCTACCTCTGCCTCCCAAATGTTGGGATTAAAGGTGTGCACCATTGCACCTGACTTTTTTTTTTTTTTTAAAGAAGGTGTTTTACTATGTTGCCAAGACTGGCCTGAAGCTCACTGTGTAGCCCAGACTGGCTTCAAACTTGAAGACCTCCTTACATCAGACTCCTAAATACTGGGATTTTTTTAAAGTGCTGATATAGGCATGAACCACTATGCCCAGCAATTTAGAGCCTTTTGATCAACATCTCCCTTTCCCAACATGTCTCTATTTGGCCCTCTGGTACCTCTTATTCTGTTCTAGTTTGATGAATTTCTTTCTTTCTTCCTTCGTTCCTTCCTTCTCTCTCTCTCCCTCTCTCTCTCTCTCTCTCTTTCTTTCTTTTTGTAGATTCCATATAAGTGAGATCAAGCTGGGCATGGTGATGCCTGTAATCCCAAGCATTCAGGAAGTTGAAGCAGGAGGATGAAGAGTTTGAGGCCAGCCTGAGCTACATAATGAGGCCCTGTTTCACTGAACCAAGGCTTATGGATGTAGATCAACAGATTGCTTGTATAACATATGCAAGACACTGGGTTAAGCCCTCAGCATTGTGAGAGCAAACAAAATCAAAGAACAAAAAAGTGAGGTTATGTAGTATGTCCTAGATCTATCTTATTTCTGAGTACAGTGTCCTCCTGGTTTATTCATGATTTTTTAAATGACAGAATGGTGTTTTCTAAGGCTGGATAGAGTATATTCCATGCACATGGATTTTTTTCTTATCCATTTGCTTATCCATGGATGCTTGGTATTGATTCCATTTCTTGACTTTTGTGAATAATGCTGCAACCAATATCATGCAGGTATCTCTTTGATGTTTGGGTTGCTATATCTTGTGGTAGTTATATTTTTAATTTTTTGAGGAATCTACACACTGTTTTCCATGGTTGCTATAGTAATTTTACCAACAGCTTCAAAGTGTACCTTTTTCTTTACACCTTTGCCAACATTTATCCCGTGTCTTTTTGAGAATAGATATGTGGTTTTAATTTTTTATCTTCCCGATTACTGGAATCTTTTCCATATACATATTTGTCATTTATATGTCTCCTTTTCAGAAGTGTCTGTTCAGGTCCCTTGACCTCCCCCTGTTTTGTTTTACTGAGACAGAGTCTAGTTAGGCAGCTCAGGCTGGCCTCAAACACTTGACTTTCCTGCTTCATTCAGTTTCTGAATGCTGGGATTATAGGTGCATGATATTATACCTAACTTGCTCATTTTTCATTGTTTTCTTACCATTGATTTGTTTGCGTCCCTTACATATTTTCTCCTTATTATATAATAGTAATGTCTCTTTGTTCTGTTTTTTTTTTTCTTTGCCAGGGTTCATCCTTTTAACATCAGGTTTGTTTTTACTATATATTCCAAATTATGCACTCAATCTTTACCAGTTTCAGATTATTGTAAAAATAAATCTATGCCCATTAACATACCCCAAATTTGAGGTGAAGAAAATAAAATTAAAAAACAACAACAATAACAACCTCTTAGAATGCTGAATAACAACAGAACATAGCTTTTAAAAGCAATGAAATATCTCATGTGAAAAGATCATATATGATCTTTCCTTAAGGTGACAATATCTGGGTCAGTAATAAATTGCTTCAGAAGTACTTTAAAATTCTATAACCAGCTACTTTTTTTCTTACTCTGTGTAGCAGACAGCTTCAGGTTCACTGAGATGAACTTCCAGACCAGACACAGTTATGGAGGAAGGGATGTTTACTGAAGCTTACAGATCCAGGGGAAGTTCCATAATGGCAGAAGAAGCTGGCCTGCCTTCACAGGACCAAACACACACAGAGAGAAGCACCAGCTATAAGCCAAAAGCCACAGCACACTTCAGGAACTCCAGCTAGGCACACTTTGCATATCTTTAGATTGAAATCTAAAACCCACTACCATACCTTAAGATCCACCCAGTGACACTGCCTCCAGCCAGGTGGCTAAAGATGCAAACTACAAACAAATACACAACTGCATATATTGGGGGCCATCTATTCTATTCAAACCACCACCATGCTCCTTTGCTTTGGATTTGACTTTTAATGTCAGTCCAGAAGATCATGTGTTGAAGGTTTGGTCCTGGATGTAGCAGCTTTCATAGTTGAGGGCTTTGGGAAGTGCTTGGTTCATAGGGATCTGAAGTCACAAATGGATTCATCTACCTATAGGTTCCTAGCTTACTAAGAGTTCAGGGAGATGCATTGTCATAGAAGTCAGTGCTCTGTCTTTGATTTCAGGCTAGTATGCAGTGAGCAGCTCTCTTCTGCTATGTGTTTCCTGCCCTGATGAGCCAAAAATAAGCCTTTTCCTCTTTGATTTCTCTCAGGTTTTAAAAATTATTTATTTGCAAGCAGAGAAAAAGAGGGAGACAGAAAGAACAGAGACAGAGGAGAGAGATGGGCACACCAGGGTGTCTAGTCACTGCAAACAAACCCAAGATGCATGCTCTACTTTGTGTATCTGGCTTTATGTGGGTATTGGGGAACCAAATCCACATCATCAGGCTTTGCAGGCAAGTGCTTACCTGCTGAACCATCTCTCTAGCACCTCGCTCAGGATTTGTGTTAAATCATTCAAAGCCGACTAAGACATTGTTATTTATACTCAGATGGAAGTTATAACTAACTTTGAACTTTGTGGAGGGTGACAGAAAAATGATTGGTGCTTGTGTTAGAGAGAGCTAGATATCTAGATCCAATTAGTCACCTTGTCCATTAAATAGTGCACTTAATAGCCAGCCTTCCATTTTCTTCCTGCAAACCATGAATAGAGCACTGATCTATCTCAGTGTTCGATAGAGATACCTTCTTCCCAGTAAGTGTTGATGCCTACCCAGTACCAGGGAATAAATTAACCTAAACAAATTATTCCAACCTGCTCCATCGCTATTAGTGGTACAGAGGTAAACATGCAACTCAGGCTTGGCTAATGAGATGGTGCTCTGGGGAGGGATTCCCTTTCTGAGTAAAATCACAAAGCTGAGGAAGTCTCTTTTCCATGTGACATCTACATCAGGATACAAAGTATGACATTAAGAAAGATGGAATGGGGAGACAGAGTCTGGGTTCCTGGTGAGCTTCAGTGAGTGGCTGAACCAATGTTAGAATTTGCTCACAGTCAGATCTCTCAGTCCTACAGCTCTTTCCCCCAGCAACTTGTTTTTCTATGACCAGAAGCCAAATTATAGACACAAGTAATGCCAACTCTATTAATTTAACATCCTGCCAGATGTTAATTTTACAATTGTAACAGACAGGCAGAAGTTATCTTATGCTCAAGAGATATTCCCAAGATATTCAGTTGGAGTGAAGAGTTTCTGTTCAGTTTCTTTTGATGGACTTACTGAAATGGAAGGCCATTCGTCTATAATGAAGGGCTGGCCAAACACTAAGTGTCCATTACATTCACATTCATGATCTCACAGGGGCTGATGATACCTACACAAAACCTACATAGTATGAGGGCAATGAAGAGATGACGTCAAAATAGAAGAGGGACTAGCAGTAATGAAGAAGGATCGTTCTGTGGAGGGGGTAGAGGAGGGGAGACAAAGGAGAATGATGGGAGGGAATTATGATGAGGGTACATTGTGTATATGATAGAAGATGTCAATAAAAAGTTAAAAAAATATTCCCTTGAAATTGGTTTAATAAACAACTGGCAAGGCTTCCTGGTTTTATTTATTTATTTTGTTTTTGGTTTTTCAAGGCAGGGTCTCACGTTGGTCCAGGCTGACCTGGAATTAACTATGTAGTCTCAGGGTGGCCTCAAACTCTCAGCGATCCTCCTACCTCTGCCTCCCGAGTGCTGGGATTAAAGGCGTGCGCCACCACGCCCGGTTTTAAACCCAGATTATTTCTCATGATTCTGTGACGGTCGTTCTGTTGGTCTTACATGGGGCTGCCTGTGTGGCTGTTATCTGATGGTGGTGTGATGGAGTGAGAGTGTGCAGAGCACAGAGCAGCCTCCTTGACATGTCTGGAAGTTGGTTCTCACTGTCTGTAGACATACTGTGCTTCTGCTACTTCCTGCATGGCCTCACATTCCCTAACAGCTAGACAGAAGTTCTAGTGTTCAAAAAAGACCTACTGGAAAGGAGAGTTGAAAATTCTCTCAGTTTTCCAGCTTGCAAAGACTTGGGACATTGTGTACTATCTCTAGCATGGATTCAAAGACATGGAGACATAAAACTCCAGCTCTGGAGGGAAGGAGGCTTGGAGCTAGGGAGCAGTGATTCATTGGCATTGTTACAACGAACCACAGCTATAATGCATGAAGGCTGTCCACTTTGTTTTATATGCTCCTTTTCAGTAAAGCTCTTCAGAGAAATACCTGACTAGCTCTATTGCCGAGGATCCTACGTAACTGGTCTTCTGCTTTGGATAGCGTTAATTATCATAACTGAACCGATTTCACTGTCCATTGGCTGTTAGGAAGAGCAAAGTCTATGGTTCTCCACAGGACATATCATATGCTGGTTATATATTATTTCAAATTTCCCAGCATTGGTCATTGGCTGCTGTTACAGTTTGCTTCTGGCTCTTTTCAGACTTTCTAGCACTGTTAGATAGTCCAGGTCCATGTTGTGCCTTTACTGATCAGCTCCAGAATCAGCCAGGCTTTGAATTAGCCAGTTCTTTCTACTAAAGAACCATATTAGATACCCATACCGGAACACTGGGCTGCAATACTGCTGCCCATTATATTTTTAACATTTTATTTATTTATTTATTTGAGAGAGATGCAGATAGAGAGAAAATGGGTGCGCCAGGGCCTCCAGCCACTGCAAACAAACTCCAGATGCATGCACCATCTTATGCATCTGGTTTTAGTGGTTACTGGGGAATCAAACTTGGGTTCTTTGGCTTTGTTGGCAAGTGCCTTAACCTCTGAGCCATCTCTCAGTAATAAAAAAATCAAAAAGTATATTCAAAAAACCTAGAAGCAGGCATTTCCTAGTCAGGTTTTAGTCATAAACTAAACCCAACATACAGAAAGAGATATGCTACAGAGTTTAGTGTTGATTATTCATTGTCTCTTGGTTTTACATTTAGTATGTTTAATAATAATTAGCATCATATTTCACTATTTTCCTATGTACATCCAAGAGTGTAGATGTACTCATTACTGAAAATGCCCTAATGTGCACTTGGAATATTAGCATTTTAACTAACCATGTAATATATATAAATAGGTAAAACATGGTACATCATGAAAAATTAAAACAACTTAGTTAAGGACAAACATTATATGGTTCATGTAGCCTATCTTTCATGCTTGTATTGTTGTTATGTGTTTGGGAGTTCTTTTTCATATAAACTTCTGCCCAAATGTCACATTATCCATGCCTCCTTACCATTTTCCTTGATCAGTGTGGATTTATTTTTATTTTTTATTATTAGATATGGACATATTTTGTATGCAAACATCACATGTTGATACCATACTTTCTCCCCTCCCTGCCCCTTTTCTGAAGAGGCCTTCCTCATTGGGGCTGCAGGTCAACCCCATGGGGATTGTGGATCATGCATTATGGGGCAGCAGTCAGTTATGGGGGAGAGGCAATGTCTCTATGCAAAATGTCCCAACTTGTGGCTCTAACAATCTTTCCACGCCCTTTTCTGCAAAATTCTCTGAGCCATACTGGCAGCATTTTAAGTCTACTTCAGTGATGGGCATTTAGGAGCATCTGGGTGTCTGTTTTGGTAGGTGTTAAGTGTCCTCAGTATCTTTCTCCATCACCCTTGTGCTGATATCAGCTTAATTAAGAGAGGATCATTCTTGCTCATTTCCCCAGTTCCTCTGTGGTTTCAGCTGGGGCTGGGGTGGAGTGTGCTGGGTCATTTATCTCCTCAAGTCCAGTTCCCATTCCAGACCTCCATGCCTGCCCACACACTGACCACACAGGGAACTCAGACACAGGCTCTGGATTTATATTTACATTGACTCTTTAGTGACTTGTCCTCATCAAGGCTTTGCGTTCTAATGAATATGCCTAAATTATTTCCTTGATATGAATTCCATTAAGATAATCCTGTCTTATGTACCTCTATATCTCACCCAAATCATACCAGTTCCTGACATATGGTCTGTACTTAATATATGTTTGTTATATAAGCAAAAGAAAGAAGGAAATATAAATGAGTATTTGGCTCATTTCTATAACTATGCTGATATTTCCAAAAGGACACCACCCAGCAGTTGGTAAATCTTGGTTTTACACTGAAGTTGCTTACTTGCAATACTACTTGTATATCAAGAGCCTGGTGACTGGGAGAGATAGCTCAGTAGATACTGCACTTGACCTGCAAACGTAAGGACCAGAGTTCGGATCACCAGAACCCACATAAAAGCCAGGCGCGCTGGAGCTGGGGAGATTGATCAGTAGTTAAAAGTGCTTGTTTGCAATGCAAGGCCTTTTGGCTCAAGGTTCAAGACCTCAGCCGTGTATATATAAACAGATATTTTAATAGTGTCTGGCATTCATTTGCAGTGGCAAGAAACCCTGGTGTCCCCTCCCTTCCCCAGCCCCACATGTAAGTAAAAAAAAAAAAAAAAAAAAAAAAGCCAAATGTAGTAGTAGATGTCTTTAATCCCAGCATGTCTATGGCAAGAGAGGAGGTGGAAACAGGAGAAATCACAAGCTCCTAAGACAGCTAGCCTGGCTCATTCCAGGGCAACAAGAAAGAGATTCTCCCTCAAACAAGGTAGAAGGAGAGGACCAACACATGTAGCTGTCCTGCAACTTCTCCATGCCTTTGCACCATGGCACATGTGTGTCTTCCCTCTCTCTCTCTCTCTCTCTCTCTCACACACATGCACACATACACACATACACAGGAGAGATTTTTAAAGGTCTGAAAATGTCAAGAAGCTAATCAAAATGGGGCTGTTGAAAAACGCTGGTAGATTTCATCAGTAGATTACTACTCAAGTGTTAAAAAAATTGAAAACATCTTGCAGTTAAGTAGAAAAATTGAAGCAGTAGTATGTCCTCTCCAAATAAGCTGTATGTTAGCAGCTTTGACTTCCAGCAAGCCCCAGGGATCCTCTTGCCCATGCCTCTCGAGCACGGGCTCACAACACCACACCTGACATTTATGATGTTGGTTCTGAGGAGCAAATTCAGGTTCTCATACTTGCAAGTACTTTACTGACTCTACATTGCTGAAAGTTTTTTTTTTTTTCTTCAGTAAAAATCAAAGTGAAACAAATGAACCCATGCTTTGAATTGAGGGCATAATCAAATAGAGAAGAGTTAAAGGATAAATTTTGGAAAGTGTTTTGAGAATGAAAAATGGTGAGAGACAGTGAGAGAGAGAGAGAGAGAGAGAGAGAGAGAGAGAGAGAAGAGAGAGAGAGAAGGGGGGGAGGGGAAACCGACCTGTAGTAGTTGTGTAGTGAGTATGAATTGTTATTCTAAAACGATTGTATCTGATATAGCATGTGTGGAAAGAGGGAGGGAGGGAGGGAAAGAGACCAGAGAAACATGTTAAATGACATCATGAGAGATGAACACAATCAACCCCCAAATACAGAATGTGAGAAATTTGATGGAGCTGGGGAGATAGCTCAGCAGTTAAAGGTGCTTGCTTGCAAAGCCTGCCTGCCTGAGTTTCATTCCCCAATACCCATGTAAAGCTAGATGCACATAATGGCACATGCTTCTCTGGAGTTCATTTGCATTGGCAAGAACCCTGGCATATTCTCTCTTTCTCTATCTATCTCTTTCACTCTCCTCACAAATAAATAAAAATATTTTTAAAAAGAGTACTCAGAGAGCCACATGTGTTGGTACAGGTGCAGCCCTATGAATGGTGGCGTTTTCCACCCCCAAGTCAACCATTGTTAATGTCTTATGGACCAGAAGGATCACCTAGCCAGGATTACTGACCCATAATATTATTGCAAGATCTGATAAAAAGGTTGTTTCTGGAGCCACTAAATTTGAGAGTAACTTGTTATACAACCATAGATTAAACAAAGTAATAACTCATATTTTGATATGAAAATTAAGATGTATTAGAGGTAACTGAAGGTTTGCAGGGGGAAAATAACAAGCAACTGGAAACATTGTGTTTGGGGTGGGGAGTGGTGTGGGTTTGTAAGGCAACATTGTATTAAGATGAAAATGATACTTTATAAATTGTGGGAGGAATTAAGCTGCTTTGGGATTTCAAATCTAATGAGTGGCAGGAAATTGGTTTGAGGAGAAAAAAGATGCATAATTATTTCTTTCATTATAAATGTGCATTCCTGACATCTCTGAGGACTAAGATTGTCCTGCAGGGAATATGATTAAAGTTACAAAGAGGAAAACAAAATAAATAAGTCAGCGTTTGATCCCGCTGCTATATTTACCCACAGAAAAGGAGGCAGCTCTCAGGTGGGCTTTTGTTTAAGTAATGTCCTGAAATCCTTGTGTAAAAGAACAATATGAAATCTCAATTCTCCCAAACGGTTTGGGGCGAGTTCAGCCCTTGAGCCCCTGGGGGGTTCGGTTCCCAAGGAGACTAATCCCACTTGCTCAGCATTAAGCATCGCTAGGAGGAAAGAGCTCTAGTGTGGAGATCCGCAGAGCCCCTGTGCAGGCGGGAGTGAGTCCCTGGGCTCTATAGGAAGTGAAATGTATTGATGTCAAAGCCACTCAAGTGAACATGCTCACTCAGGGGGTAGGAGGAGGGGCCCAAGGGCCTGGCAGGAGCTAGCCACTGACTTGACTGAAACCAATTTCATTCCAGATAGAGCTCTTCCCCATAAGAAAGGAGATTGTGGGGCGGAGGGGGGTGGGGATCAGTTGTGACCGTGAGTTAGAGTATAATAAATAGATAATTTAGTTGGATAGTTGAAACTTTAAGGACTTGTTTTGGAATTAGATATAGAATTATCTCAAGCAAAAGCTGTTTTGTTTCTTGTCTACATTTTTCCCCCCATAAACAACATTATTAGACATGCCTCTGTCTGGGCTGTTCTTGTTGACAGTAGTATTGCATATTTCCTTGACATGCTCAGAGGCATCATTTAAGTAGCAGCTCCAATGCTACCTGTCTTTGTAAATTCCCGGCTTCTCTGGGCCATTTCAAAGGTCCTTTTATCTCATCAACTATAGTATATTTAATTTACCTCTGTTGAGACTTACAACCTTCATATTGCAATGTTGGTCTTTCTACGAGGAAAGGCAGGAATCACAGCTTAGCTCTATTCCTGGTCCTTACACAGTGTTGACTATGCTGTGGGCTTCAACGTCTTTCTGTAAGTGACTAGATGGATATGCGTGTATAAGGATCAGTTTTGTAAGTCATGCTAAGCCATAACTGTCTTATTATTTTTTTCTATACATAGTTTTATGATTGTCAGAGGGTTTTCATTTCTACTATCTTGTTGATTTCTCATCAGCTAGGCTTGGGTTTTGACATCTTCTAGATCAGGCCACAGGATGAGTTTCCTTTTGTCAGATAATAAAAGGGAGATTGGACTCCCCTTTCTGTCTGGCTGCAATTCCTCCACTCTATAACACTGATTTTTCTAGGTTCATACAAGCCACAGGTGTACCTGTCCTCTTGCATTTAAAAAATAGACGCTCTGGGGAAAGAAAGGTCAAATGATGTTGAGTTTGCTACAGGAATAGCTTGAGCCTAAACAGTCAAGAACATGGGATTTCTTGAGCCACTATTTTGTGCCAGTTGAGGTAACCTCTCATTGTACAAATAAGAAAAGTAAGACTTGTAGGTATTGTTTGCTTGTGATGTCATATAGTTCTCCCCAAATACATACGAATAGTTATGAGCAATCCCATGCAGATGAGGAATATGTTTGCTAGGAAAATGATGTGCCCAATGATGTTCCCATAGAGACAGGCAGAAGCAGGATCATCTCCCTTCAAATTAGCTTTGACAGGTGGAACTCTACATGTCTAGAAATGAGAAAAGACTTTCACACACAAATCGTTATACTTCATTTATTTTAAATATGCTTATAATAAGGTTAGGATTTAGGTAACCTGGGGAAGTAAGAGGTTTTTCAGACGTTCAAGAGACCTGAGAAGTCTGCTCTGGGCATTTCTAACTAAACTCTGGGCAACTCTACTGGACTCTGCATGCTTCTGACGGATCCTGGGCATCCCTGACTGAATTTAGATGAAAGGTTCATGACAATTGAGCCAACTTGAATTAAAAAATAAAGTTGGACTCAGATATGTGGCTACTTCATCTCTTTTTTTCATTTTTAAAAATTTATTTACTTGCAACCAGAGAAAGAGAGAGAGACAGAGAGAGAGGAGAGAGGCAGAGAGAATGGGTGCATGCCAGGGCCTCTATGACCTCTAGATGCATGTGTCACTTTGTTCATCTGGCTTTATGTGGGTACTGGGGAACTGAATTTAGGTCCTTAGGCTTTGCAGGCAAGTTCTTTAACTGCCTTACTTCATCTTTTCCTTGGATAAGACTGGTGCTCAGGGTACTCAAACATGGTTATGTTACAGATGAAAAAAAATGAGGCTTAAAGAACAGAGTTTTGGAAGAGATGGTCGGGCCTCAGTAAAGTCCACTGTAATATAACTTAAGAGAATCACTCATTCGTATACACAGTTCTTTCCTAGTTATGATTTCACCAAGTCCCAATAACTACTTCTAGCAGACAGCAGGTAAGGGAGCACAGTCATGTTTGTGTGTTTCAGAGGGGCAAGGATGACTACATTCATCCAGCATGTGCCACAGTTAGCACATAGATCGTCACAGAACTTCCTTGAAATATGACATGTGAGGTGGACAAGCTCACCTGTATTTGACATGCATAAGTTAAGCAAAACAGGGCTGGCTGGAGAGTCCAAAGTGACATACTCTCAGCAAGGATTTCAATTCTAGTTCAGGGCTGAATCCAGAACCCAAGTAGTTTTCATGCTTTACGGTAGCATTTTTCTCTGTCTCAAGGCATTTTCTCTGTCCCAAGAATGTGTGGTGACAGCGGGTCAAGGGAACTTCCAGGTGACCTCTGAGGTGCAGTGGAAGTGAGAGGAGGACAACTGAAGTGACATGACGACCGGTTCCAACTCACTTCCCTTCCCCAATCTGCTGTGGGTTTCATTAGGTTCTCCTGGTTCCCTCTCCAGCCAGAATTGGCTTTGGCAGACTGATTCCTTCTTTTTCTTCATCTGTTGGGCCAAGGGCAGGTTTTGGATTTACTATAAGCTAGTAGTTACTTTAAACAATTAAGGAGTAGAACAACTCTGGACTTGAGGACCCTGGGGAAACTGGTTCGAATCTTAGGATCGCAGGTAGAAAAGCGAGGCCAACCAAAAGCACAAGGCCATCCAGAGCATGGAAATGGTTTTGTAGTCTCGGCTGGATGTGGCCAGGGCCAACTCAGGGGAACTTCTCAGACGTGCAAGCTGGTTCCACGCAATCCACGGGGCCATCGTCCAAGTGTTACACGAGATAGTTTATGGTCATTGACCTAGAGACGCAAGCACCCAGAGACGGGTGGCTGTTACCCTTGTCGCTAGTCAAAAGAAACGCCTTGGGGCACAGGGAAAGCAAGGGGTTA
The DNA here is from genome assembly GCA_036346955.1 of Dipus sagitta. Taxonomy (NCBI): domain Eukaryota; kingdom Metazoa; phylum Chordata; class Mammalia; order Rodentia; family Dipodidae; genus Dipus; species Dipus sagitta. Next base: position 167,961,071 of record CM070772.1, on the reverse strand, counting down.
AGGCTCCCGAAAGCCCAGAAAACGAAAAGAGCCATGACCGCCCTCTCCCCCACCCCCCAGCCCCAGTCCCAATCCCGGCTAAGAAAACCCCTCCCCTCGGCTACCGGGGCGGTCGCCCGCCCGGCTCTCCCTCCCTCCCCCCTCCCTCCTTCCCTCCCTCCGCCGCTGGCGTACAAGATCTAATGAGCTCCCCCGGGAGGCTGAGCGGCGAGACGCGCCCGGAGCCTGGGCGGGAGCGGGCCGGGGGCGCACGGGCCGCGCGGCGGACCGCCGGGGAGCCGCGGCGATGGCGGTGCAGGCGGCGCTGCTCAGCTCGCACCCGTTCGTGCCCTTCGGCTTCGGGGGCTCGGCGGACGGGCTCGGGGGCGCCTTCGGAGCAGCCTTGGAGCAGGGCTGCTGCTTCGAGGACGACGAGAGCGGGGCGGCGGCGGGCGCGCTGCTGTCGGGAGCCGAGGGCGGGGACGTGCGCGAAGCCACCCGCGACCTGCTCAGCTTCATCGACTCGGCGTCCAGCAACATCAAGCTGGCTCTGGACAAGCCGGGCAAGTCGAAGCGGAAGGTGAACCACCGCAAGTACCTGCAGAAACAGATCAAGCGCTGCAGCGGCCTCGTGGGCGCCGCGCACCCGGGTCCGCCCTCGCCCGGCGCGGCCACCGACGCGCCCGCCAAGCGCCCTCCCGTCCCCCCGGGCTGCGCCGCCTCCGCCGCGGTCACGCCGGCCCCGGGCAAGGCCGGCCCGCGCAGGGAGGCGTCCCAGGCCGCCGCGGCCTCCAGCCTGCAGAGCCGGAGCCTGGCCGCGCTCTTCGACTCGCTGCGCCACGTCCCCGGGGGCGCCGAGCCCGCGGCGGGGGCCGTGACCTTGCCGGCGGCGGCCGCGCTCGGGGCGGCGGGCGCGGGAGGGGATGCGGCGGGCGTCTCGGCCGTCCCGGGCACCAAGAAGGTCCCGCTGCGGGCTCGCAACCTGCCGCCGTCCTTCTTCACCGAGCCGTCCCGGGCGGCCGGCGGCGTGGGCGGCTGCGGCCCGTCGGGGCCCGGCGTGAGCTTGGGCGACCTGGAGAAAGGCGCCGAGGCCGGGGAGTTCTTCGAGCTGCTGGCGCCCGACTACGGCGGCGGCGACGCGGGCGTGCTGCTGTCCGCCGAGCCTCTCGACGTCTTCCCTGGCGCAGCGGCGGGCCTGCGGGGACCCTTGGAGCTCGAGCCCAGCCTCTTCGAGCCGCCGCCGGCCGTGGTGGGGAACCTCCTGTACCCGGAGCCCTGGAGCGCCCCGAGCTGTCCCCAGACCAAGAAGCCGCCCCAGGCTGCAGCGCGAGCGGGCGGCTTGACCTTGAACGAGCCCTTGCGCCCCCTGTACCCCGCCGCCGCGGACTCTGCCGGCGGGGAGGACGCGCCCGCCGGCCCCTTGGCCTCTCTGGCTCCCTTCTTCCCAGATTGCGCCCTGCCGCCGCCCCATCCGCTCTCCTACGATTACGGCGGCGCGGGCTACGGCCGCGGGGCTTACTCGGGCCTCTGGAGACCCGACGGCGGCTGGGAAGGGGCGCCCGGGGACGAGGCGCCGCACCGAGACTGACCCTTCCCGCCGGGCCGGCCGCCTGGAGCTGCTGTGGGCGCGCCCTCCTGGGGGGATCCCTCCCGAGCCCAAGAACGATGGGGAAAATGCACGTGGAGATGAAACGGGATTTTAAAAAAAAGTCACTTAATAAAAGAGACTGCAGGAAAAAGAGTCGGGGGTTGTTTTAATCACAGCCTCAAGTTTTTGTCTCCCTGCCTCCATCTATCCTCTATCTTATCTATTTATCTATCCTTCATCTATCTATCTATCGATCTATCATCTAATCTTTCTCCCTTTTCTCTACTCTTTCTCCTTTTCTTTCTGGTTTGTAGATTCTTATTTGGAATACACCCCCCCAAACAAACAAACAAACAAACAAACAAAAACCCCAAGACAGGTTTGGGGAACGATGGGGTGGGGAAGGTAAAGGCAAGAGGAAGAGGCGGCTTCCGCAGCCACCTGTCCTTTCTCCTCCTTCCAGCAAAGGTCGGTGTGTGTATTTGACAGTCCCTGGTCTCTTTCCTTGAGTGCACCATGAATTGAACCCTTTACTGAAAAGAATGGAGCCCGGCTATGTTGTCACTGATTTGAGTGCCCTCGTGTTTTCTAGATCTCTCAGCCTTGCTAGGTGGGACTGTAGCGGAGGACCCCTTCCTTGCTCCAGTTCTGGTCTCCCTTCTGTTCTGGTCTTCCCTTTCTGTTTTTAGGTTTGACAATGCCATTGTGGTTGGTTATGATGCTGGGGACTGAACTCAACACCCCAAACATGCTAGGCAAGTGCTCTAGTGACCGTCTTGTCCATCATTCCTAATTTTATTTTCTACTCCCTGACTTTTCCATCTTTCTCTAGTCTTACCTGTGCATAACTTACTTTCTCTGGCCTGTCATTGCTCTCTCTGTTTCCGTTTGTTTTTCTTGCAAATAAATCTCTGAGGAAAGGGGAAGCAATTCTGGAGTCCATTCCTTTCCCTTTCTGGTTTCTCAACTATTTTTGGGTGTGTGTGTGGGGGGGGGGGAGAGAAGGAGGCAAGTTGCAACTTCTTGGCATCTAAGTTTCTTTATCACATATTTGGGAAAGATAACCTCCCTTTACTTCTTGGCTCTCTGCTCTTTGTCTCACTGCTTGCTTGGTTCTGCAGGTAATACACATTTTATTTAAATATATGAATGGTCTCTATGCATAGAAACAATTAGGAATATTATTTACATGTTTCTTTCAGGTTTTGGCCTCTTTGCCTCACTGGCTGTGCAACTTCACAGTCTCTCCTCCAGTTGCATCCCTGTCCCTTGGGTCTCTCTACCCCCTTCCCTGCCTCCCTCTTTCTCTCCCTCCCCCACCCTGCTTCCTCATTCCTTATACCTCATCATCACGATAGAGAATGGTGAATGGTGTTTCCAAGGGAAACTCTCCATCTGAATTACAGGTTTGACAATGAATCTGAAGGGGCCCTGGAAAGATACTTGAGGGAAAAAGTCAAAGGAATATTTTAAGCAGCCATGAATGTGTCAGAGGAAGAAACTAAGCCACAGCCCCATCAGAATGACTGAGGGGCAGAGGAAGAAAGACTGTGTGGGAAGGAAGCAGATGGAGGGAAAAGCAGGCTGCTCAGTGCAGACCTCAAGTGAAAATCCTAGCCTGAGACCAAGACCCATCAATGTTGGGGGAGATGCCAACTGACTCATTGCTGCTTCTGTTCAAGGGAGCAAAGACAAGTTGTAGGAAAAATAAGACAGGAGAAAGTTGCTGCAACAGATGTAAAAAAAAAAAAAAATCCAGGGCAGTGTTTGCAAAAAATAAAATTAAAAAAGAAGTTGTGAAAAACTGGGTATCAAGCAACTAGGTAGACATGACTTTAAATGCTGTCACTAAATCCCTTTTGTCTGAACAAAACTTTTTTTAAAACAGCATCATGGGATATGGAACAGTCTTGGTAGTAATGAAAACTTTTGCAATCCTAGAAAGCTGGTGTTTGAATTTCCCTCAAAGTGATGAAAGGTGATTGATGTCATTGTGCTAACAGCAGATTACTCAACAGCCATTTAATTGATACAGGTGATTTTACAATGAGTACAGTGCAGGGTAGAACCTAACAGTATGTGACTATTTCTAAGGTTTTTTAAGTGTCATTATGTCATGTTTCTTAGTTTTTTTTCTTACCTAGTTTAGTAGCACAGGTATCTCTCTCCTAATATCTTATTTGCCATGCTTTTTGTTAATAATAATGATGCTATCACTTCAAGTTTTTGTGTGCTAGGTTGCTAGGCACTAAGCACCAGCTTACTGAGCCTTTTTTTTTTTTTTTTAGCCCAGCCCAGTAGGTAGTTGCTCCTCTGAGAGCTGAGGCTCAAATAGACTAAACAACTGTTGAAGGCAAGTAGTGGGTCCAGATCCACAAGTCCTGGCACATAGACCTGCCTGTTGTATCTGAGGTTCTGTGATTGGTCGGATCTCTTTCCAGGTCTCTGCACCAGAATATTAGCAGGATTTCTCAGCCTCTGTATTGTCGACATTTTGGGTGCTATAATTCTTCACCCTGGAGGCTGCTTTGTGCCTGGCAGGATGATTAGCAATGTTCCTGGTTCCTTCCCATTGAATGCTAATTGTAGCACTCTCCTAGTTGTGATAACAAGAACACACACACACACACATTACCAATTGTCCTTTGGGAGGTCAGGTACATCTTACTTTTGCTATTTTGCAAGATATGGACTTTACTGAAATATAGTTTTCCCATTGGCAAACCGGAGGACAATCTATTACAAAAGGTTATTGTGAGGACTCAGTAGTCAAGCTTGGCATTATGTTAAGCCATCTTGTTATCTAGGATGCTAAGGATGTGTACCGGACCCTACATAGCCACCAGTTCTCCCCATCTCTGATCCCTCTTCTTCCCATGTTGCCTTCCATTCTGAAAGTATCTTTGATGCCACCTACTATTGTATAGTATGTAGTGCTTATTCATAGTAGCCCAGCCAGAGGCGCATCCCCCTTCTTTTGCTATGCCATTTTTATCTGTCAGATTTTATCTAATTCCTATTTAGTTACATAATTATCCATAATGAATAATAATAATAATTATCATTTTGGCTTTATGAGGTAGGATTTCACTGTAGCCTAGGCTGACCTAGAACTCACTATGTAGTCTCAAGGTCACCTCAAACTCACCTCAATGGCAATCCTACTACCTCTGCCTCCCAAGTGCTGGGATTAAAGGCGTGTACTACCATGCCTGGCCATAATGAATTATTTTAACTGCAATGATAGTTAGTACTCAAGCCCAGAAGTAGAATGTATTTCTAATTGCATGACTGGACAGCCTTGGGATCCTAGCCTTTTTGGTAATAGTAATTGTACTTAGAGAATATGTATTCATCATCTTCGTCTACATCTGGGCATTCTTAGCATCTAGAATATGTTTCATTGTCCATCTTTGTTCAAACACTCTCCTACCCATCACCACACCATCAGGTCCGGGTGAGGTAGACCATTTGCTATCACTCCTCTTACACCCTTTTCAGCTCTCTCTGCAGCTGGTAGGACCTTTCCTTGCCCTCGTAGCTCAGGATCCTGTCCTTCCTCTGCCGAGAGCAGATGTTCTTCCATCTCTTACCTGTACTTCGAATCTTCAGCCTCACTCTCCCCTTACTTTCCTCTCACGTTCTGGAAATAAACCTTTTAGCATGATTTTAAAAACTACAAGGGGGAATAAAGAAGTGAATAACTCAGCTTTCAACCATTTTCTCCTCTAAGTACTACTATGTCTTCTTAGAAAATCTTTCACAAAAGAACGTACTTTTTCGTATAAATATAATTTTTCCATATGCGATAGTACTGTATCCCCTCACCCCTGGTCCCTATTTCCCTGAGCTGGGATGACAGCTGCTATGCCTTGGATTTTACCTGAGTGCTTGTTTTCTTGAAAGTCAGGTCCTCATGCAACCATTTTACCCAGTGAGCCATCTGCCCAGCTCTCCTTCTTAACTGTCTTCTTCCTCTGCTTGCTGAGACCCTTATGCACTGGCGTGCCTCTGGGTTCCATATGTCCGTGTCTTTGATCTTCACACTCTCTGTATTCTTCCTGGGAGATGGTGGCTTTTTCTAAGGCGTCACCTATCTGTTATGCGGTGATGAACCCCCCCGCCACCAACATACCTGCAGCTAAAGCTTTCATCTATTCTAGATCCATTACCTACTTATTCCCCAGCCAGCATGTCCTTGCTGGTGGCGGTCGAGGGTGGGGAGCTCTTAAACTCCTCAAACACTATGTTCAAACTTGAACACATTCTCAAACTGACTACCACAGTCAACTTAGCTACATTGTTTCTTGTAGCCTCTCTCATCCTGTCTAAATGGCTACCAAGGCTTTCTAAGTCAGTATGCTTGAATATTTTTGTTCATGATTTGTTACCATGCCTCAACATTCCCATATCCACATCTATATAAATCTATATTTGCATAAATATTCTCATACTTAAGGAGTGAAATATTAACATGAAATTATCTACTTCACTATAACTGAGTTTTTTTTCCCAAAGCATAGACTCTTGCTAAGGAGCTGTGGGATATTAATATATCCTTTTTAATTTCATCATTATTCTGGCTATTGTCCAGTGGGTTGGGCCTGTGTTTGAAAGGCACTGATGCAAGATGCAAGAATCCTAGCCTTTCTCTATTTTCTCCACTCCTCTGCTAGTTCCACATCCTTAGTTTGAGCCCTCAGTGTTCCTCACCTAACCTCGTCCAGTGATCTCCTAACAGCCTTCTTGTTTCTGGGATCACAGTCCTCTAATCCACCCTCCTCATTGCTTTCTGAGGAGATGACTAAAGGGCAACCTGGGCCTAACTGCTCTGCTGGAAAGTCTTCAATGGCTTCTGGTCACTTTCAAAGCCTTTGCTTATAGATGTGGATCCTGCCAGCCTCTCCACCACCACCCACCACTCTCAAAAGAGGGCTTATATGTATATGTAAGGGGTGTTATAGTATCTGCACTTGTTTGAATGCTCCATATCCATGTCCCCTGTGATTATCTTCTTCTCTACTCAGGCTTCAGTACATTCTCCCACTTTCTCTGCTTGTTTCTTAACTTAAAAGTCACCCTTCAAAATCTTTCTGGATCAATTAAGCACCTCTACTCCTAATCTTTTCAGATACTTCAAGTGTCATCTTCTATTTTTTCCTTTTAGTACTTTATTTTACATTATTATTATTATTATTTGGTTATTATTTGGTTTCTCGAGGTAGGGTTTCACTCTAGCCCAGGCTGATCTGGAACTCACTATGTAGTCTCAGGATGGCCTCAAACTCACAGTGATCCTCCTACCTCTCTGCCTCCTGAGTGCTGGGCTTAAAGGCATGTGCCACCACGCCTGGCTATTTTACTTTTTTATTTGAGAGAGAGAGAGAGGCAGATAGATAGATAGGCAGATGATAGACACATATATAGAGAGAGATTGAGAATGGGCACACCAGGGCCTCTAGCCACTGCAGATGAACTCCAGATGCATGTGCCACCATGTGCATCTGGCTTACATGAGTACTGGGAAATTGAAGCTGGGTCCTTATTCTTCACAGGAAAGTGTGTTATCTGATAAGCCATCTCTCTAGCCTGAGTTGTTTTGTAGAAATTAACTACACTGCCTTAGTCATTGTCATCCCTCTTCCTCCTTTATCAGGAGCCCTTGTGTCCCTGTCACTTTCTGGAACCTGACCACAGTCATGCATAACCAACAATTTCTGGATGGATTTTATGGTTGAAAATGGACTTGCTATTCATTCATACATTCATGAATTCACTCATTCATGCGGGCTTCACACCAATCATGTCAAATAACCATATCATCACGTGCTGCCAATTATCAAAGACAATGAAAAGAGAACCTTTCCCATTTCTGTGAGAACTCACCTTGTGGCAGGAGTTATATGTGGTAGTGATAACCACATGAATACTTTAATAGAGCCCAAAGGCTGAGACTATTTTTTTGTTGCTTAGATCAGTATGTTTGGTGAGAGGCAGAGAAAAATACTGTGATGTGCTTTGATTATTTGCCCTGCCTATGGAATGTGGTTAGAACTTTCCTCCATGAGCTCAACAAACCAGAGTCTGTTTCCTTCAGTGAGTATCAAGTGGAGGTGGGCACTTATGACACGAGTACATGGAATATTTTGTTTATTGTCAACGTGGGACTTAAGAATATATAAAAAATAATCAAAGAGACGTCTTTGACTAGTGTTTAACTGTTAAATAAGTAGTATAGACAATTTATTTCACTTTCAAAGTGATGTTCGCAGAAATATATTCCAAGTTAAAAATCATATTCATTTTCCATAGAATGTGATTCCATGAGAAGTGGGGAGAGGTGAAAAGGGAAAAAGAGAGAGAAAAAAATATATATAGCAAGATTCCTAGAAAAGGGACTCCATTTATTTAAAAATCTATTTATGATAAATATTATGGATTTCAATAGTTTCCCCTAAATGATATGTTGAAGAATTAACTCCCAATAGCTCAAAATGTGATACTGTTTTGGATATAGGGTCTTTACAGAGATAAATAAATTAAAATGAGGTCATTAGGCCTGAAGCCCAAGTAGCCCAATGTGACTGCTGTATTTGTAAAAGGGGGGAGAATTTGGACATACACAAAGTGACAACACCCTGAAGACCCATTAGGGAAAGAACAGTGTGTGTGTCTATGTGTATGTACACACACACACACAAGCCACGAACACCAGAGATGACTAGTCAACACCAGATGCCGGGAAAAGCAGAGCTGCCAGGGAGCCTGGCTCTGCTCACACCTTAATTTCAGACTTCTGTCTCCAGCTCTGTTTCAGACCACCTAGTTTTAGGTATGTTGATGCAGCAGCCTAGGAAACCAACAATACAGCCAACAGAAACAATGACAAGTGTTGCAGTCAGGTTCACATTGCTGGAAGAAATCACCCAACCAAGAGCAGCTTGTGGGGAGAAAAAGAGTTTTATTTTGACTTACAGGCTCGAGGGGTAGCTCCGTGATGACAGGGGAAAATGATGGCATGAGCAGAGGGTGAACATCACCCCTTGGCCAACATCAGGTGGACAATAGCAACAGGAGAGTGTGTAAAACACTGGCAAGGAGAAGCTGGATATAATACCCATAAACCCACCACCAACAATACACTGCCTCCAGGAGGCATTAATTCCAAAATCTCCATCAGCTAGCATTCAGAACACATAAGTTTATGGGGGACACCATCCCCATTCTCTCTCTCTAATAAATGAAACAAATCAAAATATTTAAAACTTGGGCTGGAGAGATGGCTTAGTGGTTAAGTGCTTGCCTGTGAAGCCTAAGGACCCCGGTTTGAGGCTCGACTCCCCAGGACCCACGTTAGCCAGATGCACAAGGGGGCGCACGCATCTGGAGTTCGTTTGCAGTGGCTGGAGGCCCTGGCGTGCCCATTCTCTCTCCCTCTCTCTATCTGCCTCTTTCTCTCTCTGTCTGTTACTCTCAAATAAATAAATAAAAATAACAACAACAACAACAACAAAATTTAAAAATCACAAGCTTGCACAAAGGCTACCAGAGCTTCACACAAACTATGGTTCTACAAAGACATCGGCCAGACCCTTGTCCAAACTTGGATGGATGCTGCCCTTGTAACTAATCATTGTGACCAAAAATTATTGTTTCAAAATACCTAATGTAATCCTCATTTTAAAAAACTTTCTTTTATTGACAACTCTATGCATATATACAATACATCCTCGTCATAATCCCCTCCTATTACCCTGCCTTGTCTCACTTTTATCTTAAAAATTCTATTTGGCTTAACCTTTTTGAATATGTCAATAATCTACTGTACCACACACATTCCTATGGCAAATGCTCTGCTATTCCATGCAAATCCTAGTGTTCTTTCAAGAATCTGTCTCCAACGGTTTCTGTAAATTGACATAAAAAGGGACTTCTTACAAATGTAGAAAAACTTCTAGAAACTGCCTACAATTTCAGAGATAGGCTCACCATAGCAGAATGTGCTGGACTGAGAAATGCAGTTTACACCCCAGTTTGGGTCAAATGCACATCTGGCAGAGACTGAAGCCAGCTGCTTGACCATTCTGAGGCAGTTGTTGATACATACTGCTTTCAGCTGCACTGAGCTGTGACAAGAACCTCTCCCAACACTGCATTTGGTGTGTCTGCTCCTCATAACGACGTACGATGTGCAGTGGTGACATGGTGTCCAGTGGAGGTTGGGAAGTGGTTAAGCATCCATATGCATAAGATAGTTCAACCTTCTCCCTGTCTCTCTTGATGCATGCTTGATCTGCATGGAATAAACCTTTTCCTTGGTTCCCATTCAAGTCTGGCTTGATCTGGAGCTCTGTTGGAGCCTAGTACCTTTAGTCTTCACCAGATTTCAAACTGTTCATGGTAAAACTCCAGGGATTACCTCTATGTGATATATAGGAACTCAAGCATTTACCAAGGGATTTGACCAATAACCCACTTGCTGTTGGCAAGAATCTGTCTTCCCTTGCAGTCAACGTCACTGTGAGCTGCAGCTATTGCTTTGTCTATTTATTTATTTAAGAGAGAGAGAGAAAGAGAGAGAGAGAGAGAGAGAGAGAGAGAGAGAGAGAGAGAGAGAAGAATAAGCACACCAGGGCCTCCAGCTATTGCAAATGAACTCCAGATGTATGTATTACCTTGTGCATCTGGCTTATGTGGGTACTGGGGAATTGAACCTTGGTCCTTTGGCTTTGCAAACAAGTGCCTAAACCACTAAGCCACCTCTCCAGACCTGCAGGTATTACTTTAAGGGGATCAAGTATGACTTGGAACTAGAATGCTGCCTCTCTTGTGATTGTCTAGCAACTCTTCATCTATCATTTGCCCCTTCCAGCCTTCTCCCATTTAATGGCACATTCCAGGCCAGCATATGACAAGACCATCTCACATGCTTCCAGAGTCTTGTGATTGCTTTTCTGTTCTGCTCCCAAACCATGTCTCCAGCCCTGTTCTAGTTTCTATTTAATATCCGCTGTACAAAAGATCCCACATTTCATTTCCCATAAAGAGGAATTTCTGTTAAATTCTAAATGGGTAGAGTTGCTAAGAAAATGCAAAATTAGATATTAACATCATAGTTCTATTTATACAACAGTGTAAAAGTTATTTTTTCTCAGGGTGAAAAATTGTAATAAAGAATTGTTAGGCTATCTTATGGAAAGAACTCTCAAAAAAACCTGAAACCTGTGTGACCACCTTCCATTTTCATCATGCCTGTGTAGCCAAGGGTGCTGGTTATGACATATGTCAAATCTGGGTGTATTGTTTGGTAGAAGCAGGGACTTATAGGATGGTGGGATAGCTTAGAGAGTGAGGGTCTTTTCTAATGAGGGAAACTGCTTGGGTGAAGAGATTCATCCATGAAACATTTATTTAGTTGCTCATTTACATATCATATGTAGAGCTTCCATGTTATAACACAGTTCCTAATTTAAGTAGATATAATCTAGTAGGGGCAGATGGACCACTCCCACATAATTCTAGCACATGGAATAAGTGCTTGGACGTAAGGCCTATATGAGGTCTTATGGGAATGAAGAGGATTGCCAATCTGCCGAATTATTATGCCATATTACAGAAGTTCCAGTGAGCTCTATCATCTCTCCTTCATTCCACACATTCACAGTAAGTCATTTACTGAGGGCAGACACTGTTATGTCCCAGGGATATGATGATGGAAAAGATGGACAAGGCGTGGACATGATGTGTGAAGAATGTGCCAGGCTAGGCATATGTGCTGTAGAGAAGAGAGGGACACATACAATAGCCCTTCGCAGAAATTTGATTTGGTCCAAGATCGGCCAGTGTGAGGCAGGAACCACTGCTGCTCCTGTCATCCGGCCAACTTTTGCTTATTCAACAGGGTAATTGCCTTTTAAGCATGAATTTAGCTTCTTTTATTGCCTCCTACTTAAGTTAAAGCCAGTTTTCCTCCTGGCATTTATTTGCTTAGTGATAGAATTTTTCCAGTGCTGGGGGGGGTTGACTTCTGCTGTCCAAATTTACAAAAAAAAAAAAAAAAAAGATTCCAGCTTATAAACCACAAGTAAATCTTCTGATATTCAGGAATAAAGACAAATCAGTTTACACTAATGAGGAGATTCCCTAGCCTGCACCTACACAAAATAATTGTAACCCAGAGCTACACACAGGGAGCAGGAGCTTGGATCAGGCGTCATATTTCTGTGAGAGCAACTCCACAAGTTGGGATAGCAAAGTCAAAGGTTCTTTTATGTTTAATTAATTGAGCACCACCTTCTTTGTCTGGATAAAACTGCAGTATTTCTCCCTTCATGTTGTTTCTTCTGTCAGAATCCTGGAGGTTTATATCGCCCCAAAGAACTATATAATCCAAAACAGGATTTAGGCTGGCCTAGTGATTCAGGTGCGTCTAAGAGTGAGGGGTCTGAAAAATGTGCTGCTGTCACAGTCATGTGACTCCAGCTCAGACAGATCACACCCTGGGAGCATATATAACCAATGAGAGGAGTGGAAGAGAAAATTCAGCCCATGACTGCCCTCTCACTGTCACCACGAGCATGAAATACACTTCAGCGCTGTCTCCAGCGAAGGCAGAGTCACCCCCCACCACCCAGAGCCTGCAGGGTGCCACCACAATGCCTGACAGAGAAAAGAATGTTTGGGGGAGTCAGAGGGAAGCAAAGTTAGTGAGTCTATTGGTTAAGCAGAAAGACAAGATGTACCTGGAGAGAGTGAAGTGTAGACATTAGGACGGAATGTGTCTGCATGCCCTAGCAATAGCTATGTATGTGATTTGGAGGCTTTGGGATACTTAACCTGCAACCAAGTTTATATATTAGGGAAAGTAGATATTTGTACGTAGCCCTTTTCTCAGCCATAGATTCTGTACTGAAGTTGTTTTTTAGGTGCACTGTGAAGGTTTGCAGCTGGAGAGGAGAGTGGTGGCAGAGACAAAACCATCCTCAAAGGCAGCCTTGCTTAGACAAAAAGGTGGTTAAACTTAAGGCATATTTCACTGGACATTTTCAACAATCTTGCTTGTGAAGTTTCTCAGAAAGGGGAGTACGGTTCTCTGCATGTGTCTGGGATGGAAATCAGAACCTGGAGTTCTGATCAGAACCTGAGGGAGGGCCTTTTCCTTTTCATGTTCTATTACCTATCTAGCTCTCCTACCTCTCAGTAGTTATTAACTTGTTCACCCAAGGTTTGCAGAAGACACTGTACAGCCAGTGATGGCTCTGCGTGTCACCACTATGAAAGGTCCTACCTAGGAAGATAGACCTGCCAGTGCTACAACTCTTATCTACTGCAGAGACCCCAAGTGCATGTAGGGGTATGATCTCCTCTCTTGGGGTCAGGCCCCAAGAGGACTGGGTCAGGACTGGTTCTGGTACCTGACACCAGGGGATTTAGAAGCACCATTACTTCTCTCTCTGCGGTCTCATTCATCAGTCATCAGAGTTCCCTGTTAACTCTTTCCTGACTCCTCAGACTCCTTGATCCTAGGTGGTCATGGTTTACTCCCTGTTATTGCAAGCTGAGTCTGGCTAGAAACTTTTCTTACTAAATAAGATTCCTATACTCTTTGGTAGTGGCTGTTGTGGATGGAGCCTGGCTACACTGGTATGGGGTCTGAATGCGGACCACATCTTTCCAATTGGAGCAGAGAGAGTGGACTGTTACTTCCTGCTTTTCTCTGTCTCAGATCTTCACTTTCCTTTCCTGTGGAATGACAATAGTGATGCCACACAGGGCTGTGACTGCCTTTAGATGACAGATAAACTACTCAACATTCTATAAAGACTAGTTTTGAACACCGTTGCTGGTACCATTAGTGACTAAGAAGGTCTGAACAGAAAACTGAAAAGTAGCCTTGAACTTCCCAGTGACCCCCCGCCACCCCCGCCTCCCGCCCCATCAAAGAGACAGAACTCTAGATGCCATGGGATTTTCCTCTCAGGATTTAAAGGGCTGCTTGGGAAGCTCTGGTACTAAAAACACCCTGTCCCTCCACAATGACTTGGAATCCGTGACTAACTGGTCCCTTCAGATGAGCTAGTTTGTAAAGCAGCAATGGAGGAGTGAGCTTTCGCCCTAGAAGACAAAACGAACCCCACACAAAGGGCTGTTGCAGCCAGGCAGGCATGGCGCATCTTCCCAGCATGCTCAGGGTGTCTGTCTGTCCTTCTGGAGAGGAGCAGGCCTCCTTTGAGGCCTGGCTGGTGGGTGGTCAGCTCCGTGTGCAGAGAGTCTCAGGACCCCTAAGTTCTGGGTGCCAAGTGCTGCTCAGAATCTGATCTCTTAATCAATTCTGCCCTTAACAACAGGATTTCAAAGCATGGCAGGGGATAAAGTGGTCCAGAGAAACTCAGGACACATTTGAACTGCAGCCCAGAACCCGGACAGAATGTGAATGGCATTGGCACAGGCCTGGGTCGTGGGTTGATGCCAGGACATTGTAAGAAAAGCCATTCTTGCCTGCACAATGGCCGGAGGAAACAGGAAGCGCTGCAGCATGACTTTAATTATTATCCTCTCTGTGAGTCTGAGCAAGGCCACAGTTCCCCTCTGGGCCTATAGGTTGCCACACAGCAACAGCTGAGAGCGAGTTGGATAATCGTGGGCAATGGTGAAATAGCAGCAGCAGCAGCAACGACATCCTGGACCTGCCTTGGCCATGCCACAGCAGGCCAGGGACACATTCTGCCTGCGCCCTTTCCTGCTGACACTTTTTTGTAGATTTCCCAAACTGTTCTAAGTATGTATTATCTCACTTGGCAAGTGGGGGTAACATTTCCCAATTGTTTGGAATTAGTATGAGGATTTGAACTCACTCATGAAGCTACTGCCAAGTTCCAGGCATGGAGAAGGCTTACAGGCACTGGTATCCTGACTTTATTTATCTATTTATTTTTTTGGATTGTGGTAAGTTCTCACTCTAGCCCAGGCTGACTTGCAATTCATTATGTAGTCTCAGGCTGGCCTTGAACTCACAGGGATCCTCAACCTTGTCCCCTCCCAAACACCAAGAAGGAGGGAGGGAGGGAAAGAGAGAGAAAGAGAGAGAGAGAGAGAGAGAGAGAGAGAGAGAGAGAGAGAGAGGAGAATGGGTGCCAGGTCCTCTAGCTGCTACACTCGGATTCTAGATGCATGTGCCCTTTGTGCATCTGGCTTTACTTGGGTACTGGGGAATTGAACTCTGGTCATTAGGCTTTGCAGGTCAGGACCCCAACTGCTGAGCCCTCTCTCCAGCCTAGCATCATGACTTTTAAGAGCTGGGTGTTACCAAGTGTGCTTACTCAATGGCGCTGGGTGGGTCAGCCACTCCATAAGTGAGCATCAGCATTCTTGTCTACGTGATGGAAACCCATGGCGATTATGGACATGACCTGGCATTGGCTGTGCCAGCCTCTCAGTCCTCTGAGCATCAGTGCTCTTCTGTATGTGATGGAGACACGTGGTGGTTGTGAGGATCTGAACTGCAAATAGCCTCTAGCACAGTGCTCACAAACACCACTGCAAGGCACTAGTAAGTATCACTAGGTCTGCAAATCACATGGGGATGCATTCACCTTTAAAACATTTTATTTATTTATGAGAGAGAGAGAGAGAGAGAGAGAGAGAGAGAGAATGGGCACCAGGTCCTCCAGCCACTGCAAACAAACTCCAGACACACGTGGCACCTTGTGCATCTGGTTTTTCGTGGCTCCTGGGAAATCGAAGCTGGGTCCTTATGCTTCACAGGTAAACACCTTAACTGTTAAGCTATCAGTCCAGCCCTGCACTCCCTTTTAGTTGTGAGTTTATTTCTATTTTATCTGGAGTCCAAGATCCAAGCACTGTTATTTGATTGACTATATCTGACTCTCTACTAATGCATGTAACTATTTGTTCTGTAACTTTTTTTTTTTTGACTAAGGTGCAAGTTTCAAATGTAAGATCCAGTCATGAGTTTTTAGAGCTGGATCTTCCCTTGGAGAGAATGATCCTCAGCCCTGTCTGTGTGTCCCAGTCATCTGGGGTGAGGGGAAGTCTTGATAAGCAGCCCCTGACTCACCCTAACCTAATGCAGGTGGGCCATGGGTGAACACGGTGGGAACGACACTGCTCTGAGCCCACTGCTTCTTGCAGAGATGTCAGGAGTCTCTAATTTTTTTCCTTTATTTAAAAATATTTTTGTTTTGTAGTTAGCACATGAAGATTTAGGCATCACATTTTCTTTTTTAATTTTTTTTATTGATTTTCTTTTAAAAAGTAAAATGATTGTACTCTTAGACTTCTTTACCTCCACCCCAGTTCTGCTGAGGGTCTTCTTTGGTGGGGTTATGTGGTATTCATTGCAGGGTGTGTTTGGGGGGGGGAACATGGTGCTTCAGGCTATTCCCACCCACACTGAGGCTCTTACGGACTTTCCTCTCCCTCTTCCACAATGTTCCCTGAGCTCTGGAGGGCAAGATAGAGATCTGATTTAGAGTTGTGTTCTCTGTAGCCTCTGCATCTCTGTTGTGATGAGGCTTGAGTGACCACAGTGTCTGTTTCCCTGGAACTGGTTTTCTGGTGAGCTGTGAGAGCAGTTTTTGTGTCACCACTTCCTCTGTGATGACTTCTGGGCCTGGGCAGATGAGGTGGAGGTGACTGTCTCGTGGTAGACAGTCGGCTCTCTCTTCTGGATGTATTGATGAGCCCTGGTTCTCCCCAGTGTTCTCACCATCTGGCCCACATGCACATGCCGCCAGCATTCTGGCATTTTTCAAATGTACTTTATTTTTATTGATTCTCCTCCCCCCTCCTCTCCGCAAGTCACTCTCCACCTCCCGAATGTTCCTCCCCCTTCTTTTGCCCTTCCCTGAGCTTATCCACTTGTTTCTCAACCTCTTCTTACTGTTATATTTCTATTTCTATTTACTCACAAGTTAACAAAATGTACAACAAAAGCATGTAAAAGTTAGTGCTGCTCTTGACATTGGCCAAAATGATAGGATCACTTTTAAAGGGACAAAGGAAAAAAAGATCTTTTTATAAACATCTGAAGGCAATTTAAGTATTTGTATATACAACGGTTGGGGAAAATGAGCCCCTTTATTCAATAAAAGTCACAAAAAGCTAATTTTAAGAGACAATCTAGAAGTGTGAATTATATAACCTTAATGTTGCCAAAATGGCCTAACTGCTTTAACCTCTTCCAGCCTCAGCTCCCCCTGTCTGGAAAGAGCAAACATGATAAGCAGCAAACTTGTCTTGTTTGTATGTGTTGAGGAACAGGAAGTCAGAACACTGGCAATAATTTATAAAATGAAGTCACCAAACAATATAAAGATCATTTCTTTTATGAGCTAGGCAATCATTTGCCATTTTAGCCCCATAGTTTTCTCACCTGCGAAGTAGGACCTACAATGTCTAATATCAACTTTCCAGGGATGCCTACGGACCAAAGGAGTGAATGTTTGTGAGAGCACCAGGAAAAAAGCAGGAGATAGGTATGAATATAAAGTAGTGTTACGGTATCCATGTTACAGAAGACAAGGCAGAAGCAGCGGGAGACGCAGTCTCCCTGAGCATTCCTAGCAGAGCCAGGGCTGCAGCCAGGCCTTCTGAACTAGTGTCTGCCTCCAGCGGACTCCCAGTGCCTTACTTCAGAGTGCTGACTTCTCTTTTCTCTCAGTTGCCAATATTCCTGAGGTGGAGGTCGGCCCAGATCCATTCTTTGAGTGAGGCCAGGAAGAATAGGACCATTTATAGCTCTGCTTAGATGACTGATGACTGGAAAGTTTTTTTCATTCTGGTTCACTGCAAAGAATCTGCCTCCAACCTGGTCACTCCAAAGCCCTAGAGAACCATCTAGTGGTCACAAGGAAAATGATGCCATCTCCTTTGCTCCTTGGCTGTTAGAGGTAGCTGATAGGGGAACGGCTTTTTTTTTCTGTTTTTCTTTCTTTCTCAGTTGCTAAATTTGTGTCTTCCATGGAAGCCTCTAAACAGGAATCTATTTAACTGTCCATCTTCTCTGCTTGGACCCCAGACTTCAGAGACGTGGTGGAGGAAGGCCTGAGACCCTGAGCTGCTACAAAGCCATGGTTTCTACTGTCAGCACCTGCCTTGCAGAGGACTGTGTCTGTGTTTTGAATTGAAATGATAGAGCATGGATAGGAATGATGAGCTTGTCTTGTAGATCTGGCTAATGAAACCGCACATTTAAACCTCCGAGCTGTTTCTCTGTTTGTGGTTTGATGCCGATTGCCACGGCTGTCTTTATGTTTGTGTACTGAAGTTGGAGCCACAGGATGGAAGGGAGCCTAGCTCTTTTTGTTATGATTTTAATTTTCCTCCCACAGGCTCAAGTTGGTTTTGAATGCTTGTCCCCAGCTAATGGTGCTCTCTGGGGAGCCTGTGGGGCCTGGCTGCGGGTGGAGATTGCTATGGGCAGGCCTTTGAAGGTTACAGTCCAACCCTTGGTCCTGCTTTGCTCTTTCCATCCTGGTCTATCAGGAGGCACAAAAGACTCTGCCACATGCTCCTACTGCTATGGCCTCCCAGATATGATGGACTTGAAAGCCTCTGAAACCGTGAGCCAAACTAAAACTTTCTTCCCTAAAGTTGTTCCTATTGGATATGGTGGTCACAGCTCTGAACGTAACTGACATAGTCTCCAATGATGTGGAGGAAAGCTGCCAGTTTGACGTTAGGTAGCCTGAAGTCAGTTGTCACTGGCCTATTCTGTATCTTTCATGTGTATTTTGTCCCCATAGTTGGGGTTGCCTTATGCAATGTGGGTGAAGATTGATCAAGTTAACAGTGGGACTCAGAGACGTATTTACCATGTACCAACAGAGCACTCTTCAGGACCCTCTGTTTCACAGGCCCTTTCTGAGACCTGAGATGGTGTGACTGTGGACATATGTGTATTGTCCTCTAGTAATGTTCTCCAATAGTTATGCTCTTGCAAAATGCACAATATTACATTTAAGCTGCATGCAACCAGTCAGCACAGCTATCTCCTTCCCCTCCATCATACTTTACTTGGCGTTGGATGACATTGAACAGACTGTAGGCATTTTAGGGATCCAGATGATGGAAAGTCAAGCATAGGTATATTTCGTGTGAGCTCAGTTGTGCTCACATGGCTTTCTCCCTCTCCCACGTGAAGGTAAATCATTGCCAGCTCTTTTGGTGTAGGAATGATTTCCAGGAGTGGTCCTGCACCTACTGGGAAGTTGTGAAAAGATGCTTGGCCCAAGGCTGTGCTGCAGCAGGATCTGTTCCACAGTGCCTATACCAGGGAAAATGTGCGGCTGGGGAATAAGGTTAAAGCTTGACATAGGTGGAGTCAGAATTCAGCCTTACAAATTCATCCAGTTATTTAGATGTGTGAAATCATTAGCAAAGATTTAGTTCTCATTCATGTCAATCAATATTGAATTTCTCTTCTGTCAGGATTCTGATTGATAACTTTTTTTTTTTTCAAGGTCGGGTTTTACTCTAGCTCAGGCTGACCTGGAATTCATTCTGTATTCTCAGGGTGGCCTCGAACTCATGGTGATCCTCCTACCTCTGCCTCCCAAGTGCTGGGATTAAAGGTGTACACCACCACGCCTGGCTGATTGATAACTTTTTAAAAGTATATTGGATTCTAAATATCCTTTTATTTTCACTCTGTTTTGGATGGAAATAGCTTAGAAGTAACATAATCCTTAAGATCATTGTTCAAAAAGTTTGTCCCCTGACCTGCAAACATCAATGTCTCCAGGGGATTTGTTAAAAATGTAAAATTCAGAGTCTATCCGAGATCCAGTGAATTAGAAGTTCTGGGGTTGGGACCTAGAAGTCTATGTTTAATAAGCCACATGATTCATTTACCTCAAACTATTTTGTACTTGGGGAAAAGTCAAATGCAGTAACCTGCATCCTTCACCCATCTGGCCACTCTTAAATTGTCCTTTGGGTGCTTCATCTCCCACCATGTCTTCTTTTAGCTTGTATCTTCAGTACAGTGTTGAAGCCACAGTACTCCCACGTGATGGTGCATTATCATCATGGGCCTCTGCACACCCCTCTCTTGCATGTGTGTGTATTTCATGTATATGTTTATTCATTATTTATTCATTCTGTTTCCATTCCTCATGCTCCGCCATGGTATGTATGTTTAATATGTATCCTTCTTAGTATGTATTTTGAAAAGTGCATGTTGTTTTGTATGCACATTTTTATTAAAAATGATATTGTGTTACAAAGCTTATTTCTTCCCTTTTTTGAAACTTATATCTCAAAGCTCCTTTTAATTTGTGCTTATCTTGTCCGTTACTTCTAGCTGTTTTACTCCAAGGTGGGTATTCATCCTATTTTACCTGATGAACACCCATTATTTCCTCTAGCTCCAACTTCATGATAAGCTTCTAGCCCGAGAAACACTTGCTGGCCTAAGGACCATAGCTGTCTGCTTGAACACTGGCTGAGACTTCTACAAAAATTACCCCAGGGGAAAGGGAGCCAGGATGGTAAACATGAGCTGTCAAGGAGGTCTCTGCTAGATTAGTTTTATCTCCCCATCAAGTCACCACTGGATCTGGGTCTGGGTTCATTAGAAACAAGGAAATAGAACAGGGATAGAAGAGAGATTGTGGATACCACATGAGTCTGGATTTGCTCCTGAGCACTGGTGCGACATGTTTTCTCATTCTTAGATAGCTGGAATCGAAGTTTGCATATACAGGTAGAAGGAAGGGGGTGGAATTTTAATTTCTTTCTGCATAGGGTCTTATTACGCAGCATAGGGTAGACTTGAATTCATGATCCACCTGCCTTCAGCTAATGGAATGCTGGGACCACATGTGAATGATACCATACCAATTTAGATTTAGATTTTGAATTACTGTGATTCCAATATCACTCACAGATAGTTTTGAGTCTTTGTATATGTGACCCATAGAGAGAAGCTGATACCTTTCAAGTGCATTTCTCCATTGCAGTGCACAGTCTGTATTGTTCCACAACACATTAGATCTTGAGTTAGTGCTAGTACCTGTGATACAGCCTATGCTTTGAAAATGATAAGGAAAGGGC
Organism: Dipus sagitta; assembly: GCA_036346955.1. Lineage (NCBI taxonomy): Eukaryota > Metazoa > Chordata > Mammalia > Rodentia > Dipodidae > Dipus > Dipus sagitta. The sequence goes on along the minus strand of CM070772.1, from coordinate 167,940,427 downwards.
TACATGAAGCTCCAGTTCAAGGCTGACCTAGAATATGGATTTTATGAGTGAGCCCAGATCTACAGTGTTCAATACAGGAAGGAGAAATTGTGGGCTATAATTATTGATATAGCTTAATCATGCAGAAGAGAAGTAATACAAGTTACCCTGTGTGTTTGAGCTGAAATGATTAAGAAATGAATCACTGTGACCATCTGCTCACTAAAAAGGAGGGCAGAAGTTGCTTGGCATGTCTTTTCCTTTTGGCCCCAGGACTGTGATACCCATGTAGTTCTGACAGCAACAATTCCGTTCTGGAATATACTTCAATGGATTTTTAATCCCCTAATTAAACTGCTCTTCTGGATTATCCATATACACATTCTGGGATGAAATGATTTACAAAATTTTACTTTAATAAATCCCACTGGGCTCTAACTGAAGTCTAATTAGTCCCTTAATTGGTGTGTTCTCTGGGAAGATGCTCCAACCAGCTGCTGATATGAGTCTGTCCTCACTCTGCTAAGAGCTTCAGCCCTTGTTTTTGGCAATTATTGTTTACCCTGACAGATGGTGGATGGGCCCTCATCACAATGACTGTATACCTGGAAGGAGAGGGAGGATGGATGCTCAGAGCAAGAATATTAATCAGCTCTCCAGAAAGTGGCTTTATGATCTAAATTTGTTTTTTTTGCTTGTGTGTATGTAATGTTCTCTCTCTCTCTAAGTATGGTGTGTGTGTGTGTGTGTGTGTGTGTGTGTGTGTTGGTAGTTTGTGTGGTGTATACATGTGTCTGTGCCCATGTGGTGCCCCATGCCCTCACCTGTGGTGGGATGCAATGGACCGTGGTGGCCGGAGCAGAATGTCGGGTGTGGCTTCTTTTCTCCTTATGCCTCCTGTGGAACTTGAGTTGTATCATGCAGTAAGCTCTCAAATTATACCAGCTACATCAAAAATTGAACTTGGTAGTTGTAGAGGTAGAAGTAGAGAGATAGATTATATATATATGTATAAGGTAGAGTGATAAAGAGATTTATGGAAGAGGTCATGAAAGAACGCTTCCAGTCCTACTAAATGCAATTTCATAACCCAGTGGTTTCATTTTATGTCTGGAAGTCTCCATTCTGCTCTTGCTGCTTTGAGAACTTGTCTTTCTCTTTGGGAGAATGTCACATAGGGACTGTGGACAGAGAGAAGCCTTGAGCTATTCTCAGAGTAGAGGTGGGAAGTCCATAGTCACTCTATCTTTGGATTTTTTTTTTCAGGTGCCCTTTTATCCCTGTGCTATAGCACTTATCATTTCAAATTGAAAATTTTCTGTAGTTCTCCACTATGAGGCTAAGAGTGCCTCAAAGATAAGCTTTTACCCTTTCTATCCAGTCCTAGTCACTTGCAAAAGATCTGTTGAATGGATTCCTATTTTGATGTCTGTTTCAGGAGACACAGAGAGTGAAGACCAGAGTCAGAATTAGTAGAAAACATGAACCAGCTGGGGCAATGAAACAGAACAAAATGGGGATGGGATGTGTGGCATAGGGTGGCTGCCTCCTTAGTGATCTGGGTTCAGACCTCACCCCAGCACGCTGAGTTCCAGGCAGAAGAATGCAACAGCCACTGGGGAGCCACCAGCAGGAGAATGTTACCACGGGCTTGCTAAGTTTCTCAGCTGTGGCATGGAACCTGCCATTGCCTAAGCCTGTTGGCCGTAGGTCCACAGTGCTTGCAGATCAGCAGAGAAACAAGCAGTCGTTAGTACTGGATGCTCACCGACAGTCTTTGTTCTGAGGATTTCAGGCTGTTTAGGAATTCTGATAGCAATTCTTAAAGATTAGTCATTATAGTAATTTTATAATAAGATCCTGCCACAACCATTTTATATATGAATAACTGGGCTCAGAGAGTTTAAGTGATTTGTCCAAGGATGCCTGGTTGGAAGAGAAAGACTTGAAACCCAGGTGTCAGTTGATTTGTTGTTTATGATACACATATTTGTTATCATTGTCCAAGTACTTATTAGCACACTCAAGTAAGCCCAATGTTGTATTAACTACCAGTGATTCAACAGTCAGCTAGACACAGGTCCTGTCGTTAAAGAGCTGCCAGCCTAGGAAGAGGGCAGGATCTCTCCTCCTGCCACCATCACTTTCTTCACCAGCATATGCATATCTGATGTCTATGATGTTCTAGGATCTACTACTGGGGCCAGAATATTCTTTGGTGTCTATTCTGTCTTCACAAAGCTGCCAGTGTATAAAGCATACATACATTAATCCAGTGATTACAGAAACATTTAATTGTAAACCAGTACCTACTGTGAATCTTACTTAGAACTGAAGAGGGGCTGCCGACAGGGCTATTTGTGTCTGCTCAACCACTGCCTCGTGCACAGCTTCTTTTTCTGTCACACGAAATTGAATGTGTAAATGCTTGGCCAAAGGGCATTGCAGGCAGAACTCTTTTTTTTTTTTTTTCTAGGTAGGGTCTCACTCTGGCCCAGGCTGACCTGGAATTCATTATGTAGTCTCAGGCTGGCCTTGAACTTACAGTGATCCTCCTACCTCTGCCTCCCGCTGGGATTAAAGGCATGTGCCACCATGCCTGGCTAGAACTCATTTTTTAATTAAAAAAAATTTGTTCTGGTGTGCGTGTGTGTCGCGTGCCCATGTGCACCAGGGCCTGTTGCTGCTTCAAAGAAACATCAGACGCTTTTGCTCCTTTTTGCATCCAGCTTACATGGTGTGGTGGTTTGAATAGAATAGATGGCCCCCAATGTACTCAGTTGTTTGTTTGTAGTTTGCATCTACAGCCACCTGGCTGGAGGCAGTGTCACTGTGTGGATCTTAAGGTGTGGTGGTGGGTTTCAGATTTCAATCTAAAGATATGCAAAGTGTGCCTAGCAGGAGTTCCTGAAGTGTGCTGTGGCCTTTGGCTTTTGGGCTTGTGCTTTTCTCTCTCTGTCTGCTTGGTCCTGTGAAGGCAGGCCAGCTACTTCTGCTATTATGGAACTTCCCCTGGATCTGTAAGGTTCAATAAATATCCCTTCCTCCATAACTGTGCCTGGTCTGGAAGTTCATCTCAGTGAACCTGAAGGTGTCTGCTACACATGGGCAGGTTGAAAAATGAACCAGGGCAGGCAGGTTTGGTTACCAGGTGCCTTTAACCACTGACTGAACAATCTTCCTACTCCTGGAACTCACTTCAAAAACTTAATTGGGAATTTTAATGTATTAACATAGTATGATTGATCACAATTCCCTCCCACTACTCTTCCCCATTCCTTCTGCCTCACCCCCATTTTACTGAACCCCCTCCTCTTACCAAGTAGTCCTTTCTCTGTTCTAATGTCTAATTCTTTTTTTTGCAGTTTGCTTTTTAAAAATTTTATTTTCTTTTTATTTTTTAATATATATATGTATATATATATTTATATTTATTGACAACTTCTGTACTTACAGACAACAAACATGGTATTTCTCTCCCTTCCCCTTCTCTCCCCCACTTTCTCCTTCATAACTCTGCTGTCATATCTCCTCCCTCTCTCCATTAGTCTCTCTTTCAATTTGATGTCATCATCTTTTTCTCCTATTATGAGGGTCTTGTGTGGGTATTGCTAGGCACTGTGAGGTCTTGGATATCAAGGCCAAATTCTGTCTGGCAGTTGTATGTAAGGAGTGGTACCCTTCCTTTGGCTCTTACGTTCTTTCCGCCACCTCTTCCATAATGAACCCTGAGCCTTGAAGGGTGTGAGATGTTTCAGTGCTGGACACTCCTCTGTCCCTTCTTCTCAGCACTATGTTCCCTTTTGGGTCATTCCAGTAGTCATCACCATCTGTAAAGAGATGTTTCTCTAGCCAGAAGTGAGAGTAGCACTGATATATGAATATCAACATGAAGTGCAGTGATTTCAGGGCAATTTAGTGGGAGTAATATATGCATTTATCCAGATAAAAGTAGACTTTATACCCCTAAGGCTCATGACCTCCCGCCATAGGCTTTTGAGTAGGTTTTCAGTACCAAGCACATATTCCCTCCTATAGAGTGGGCCTTCAGTCCAATTAGAGAGCAGTTGGTTTCCCCAGCAGACATGCCACTTTTGCACTCTTTCAGTCACTTAGGCCTGTCTGGCCAAACTTGAGGCTTCCAGTGTCCACTGTTTTCACTGCTGATGACTTCTGTCTCCCGTAAGCATGCATACAGTGCAGCACTTTTTCAGCTTTCAGTTGGCTGGGCTACAGGAAGGTTATCTGCTCAGCACCAACTTGATTTCTCAGTGACTTTGCCTCTCAGGCATGTGAAGTTTTCAGCAATAGGGTCTTACCATCTCTTTCTCATGGGGAACCAAGGGCCTTGGCAATAGCCTGTAATGTTTTGGGGCAACAGAGATCCCTCTGGTCAATGATGCACTGGAAGATATCCCATCCCAGCCACTGAAAATTTTCTAGTAACAATCTGTGGCTTCTGGATGTGCCATTATTCAAGAAAGTAGATTTTAATATGTCTTATTCAGAATATCTTGAATTTTGATTGACCTCCCCCCCACCCTTCTTTTATACAATCTCTTCCCCTGACCTTGTTTAGGCCTTTCCCTCCATGTAATCTCTTCTTCTACTTACATATATACAATACCATCCTCTTAAGACCTTCCCTCTCCTCCCTCCCTTATAGTGCTTTTCTAGCTTATGGGCCTCTGATTTTTGGTTCCAGATCATTAATGTCTAATTCTTTTTGTTCTCTGCTGTCCTCTATGTCAAAATGTTGATGGGTGTTCTACTTTAGTGCTAAACTCTCTGCAACCTCTGAATTCTGCTTTGAATGGGGATATATAACCAGATGGGAATATGACCAACAGAGGTATAAAGAAAAATGTGGTGTAGATATGCAATGGAGTTTCATTCAGATATAAAGAACAATGAAATTATGTTATTTTCAGGAAGATAGATGGAACTAGGGATTATCATATGAAGTGAAAGAAGCCAGATTCAGAAAGACAAATACATATTTTCTCTCATATCCAGAATGTAGATTGAATATATTTAATCTAGATTTAGTATAGTTCTAGGCTACATATAGATATATACATGTTTATGTAGATATATCTGGGATATATATGTTTCTAGGATATATATATATATAATTTACAGGATATACAATATTACATATATAGTTAAAATGAGACATGAAAGTAGTAGACGGGGCACTGTTTGGGAAGAGGAAGGGGACTAGTTAGAGGGTGTACAGGAGAGAATCATGTCAGACAAATATATTCGAACTACATTATATATTTTTATGAAAATATCATATTGAATTTTTAGAAAAGGAGAAATGTGTGTGTCTAGAATGTGGCATTTCAGCTCCTGTAACCTGCATTTTCTTAACTGTTCAGAGCTAGTAGTGACAGCATTTATTTCCTAAGGATATCTGACTTTCTGCCCATTGTGGATGATAAAGATGGACAAAAACCAAGGTGGACTGGTATCATAATGTTGAGGTGCATGATGGAAACTACAGAAAACCCACGTTTGAAAAGACAAGATCGGATTCCACAAGCATCGGAATCTCTGAATTAGTCATCAAGATTTTGGTGATGAATGTATATATTGTTGCTGCGGTAACAGAATGGGGTAAACCAAGATGGGATTATAAAATGTTGTCACAGGTAAAGCTTTTCCCTCTTTCCATTAAAGCCACCATGTTCAAATCTCACTGCATCTTTGAATCTCCCTGGGGGACTTTCATGCCTTCTCCAGTGAATGACATGGATGCACACTAAGGTTTTGTGATCCAGATGTTTCAAAGTTCAATGTTTTAAAGTTACTCCAGGACCACAAAGAGGGTTTGGGTATTACTGTTAACTGATTCACTTGCTCTAATTGTTGTTTTCCCTTTCTAGAAACTGGATGATAGGCTACCGTCTTATTTTTAGACTAGTTTGGCTTCCAGACAATAGACATAGAGAATTAGGCCTTTGGTTTAATTTGCTTCTTTTGTACGTGAAGGGTTAAAGGAGTCTCCTCCAGTGTGTGAGTAGACAGGAACACGTGCACACTTCAGAGGCATTGTTGGAAATGGTCCTGAGATTGAGTGCAGTGTGCAGTGCATGAGTCGACGGGAACACGTGCACACATCAGAGGTGTCATTGGAGATGGTCCCGAGATGAGGTGCAGTGTGCAGAGGGCATTAAGATGTGCCTTAGCATTGACACCTGTGGAAGAGAGGGATGAGAGTTGGGTTAGGCAGAGGGAGATGTGCCAAGGACAGCCCTGGCTGAGACAGTGGGGAGATCTGGATGAGAATGGTCCTTGAGTGATATTTAAATTATCCAGGCTTTTACACCATCATCAGTCATTGTATGTTGGGAAGGGCTCAATCCTGCTGAGTCAGCTCTTGCAAGCAGCTGAAGTCTGTTCTAGGGGTTCACGTCCAGCAGCTGGAGACAAGTCCTTCTTTGAAGGAGAAGGAACGCAGTGTGTACTGTGCCAACTACATGTTGGTATTACAAAGGGTTGAGCGTGTGTGTGTGTGTGCAGTTTTTAAATCTTATTTCAGACGTGAAGAGAAAAATGCCATCCTATTTGCATGGTTCAATTTGGCCTTTGAACACAAGGTGGCACTGTAGGGTCACTTTTGAGGTGCCTTGAGCTAGTCAGGAATACAGGCAGAAAGTAGAGCTGTCTGTCATACTGTCTTTATAAACAAAAACAAAACACAACAAAACAGAAAAAAAAGCCAGGAGTGGTGGAGCACACCTTTAATTCCAACACTCTGGAGGCAGAGGCAGGAGGATTATCGAGAGTTTGAGGCCACTCTGAGACTACACAGTGAATTCCAGGTCAGCCTGAGCTAGAGTGAGACCCTACAAAAAATACGGAAGAAATGAGAGGCTGTTCCCAAGTTATCCCCTGAAATACTTGGAAGAGGTGAGATCCAAGATGGATGTGTGTGTCTATGTATGTATATGTGTGCATGAGTGTGCATGTAGGCAGATGGCAAGGAGGTGAACATGGCAGAGCTGTTCCTCCCCTCCCCTTCTCTCCTCTGCTCTCCCCACAGTGCCTTTCCAAATACCTAAGTGTGGATCGTGGGTTCTGAGCTCTGAGCTCTGGGTTGATCATCAGAGCAAGAAAAAGGCTTCCCTTTTGGGGAGCTTTGATGGAATAAGAAATGGTAGCTTTATGTGTGATGTAAGCATCATGGCTGCTAAAATCCTTTCAGAAGTTAGGGCATGATGGGGCTGTGAGGGAGAATTTGGAGGCAAGAGCAAGGCGGCATTTGGTGCTGCATCTGAGAAGCAGCTGCAGCATTTGGAGTCCTGGTTCTAGGTCCCATTACCCTGTCTCCACCTGATCTTTATGACTTCACAGCTGCACTAGCTTAAACAGCATAGTCACTGTGTCTTCAAATGGCCTCTTTGCTGGAAGAAGGGTTAGTAATAGTTCCTATGCCACAGGGCTGCTTGATGAGTGAGGCCTAATAATAGTAAAGGTTTAAAATTAATTCATAGCATATTACACGACTTGGTAAATGCTAGCAATTATTACTTTATATTTTGTTTATTTTTATGACAGAGAGAGAGAGAGAGAGAGAGAGAGAGAGAGAGAGAGAATGAAATAATTGGTGCACCAGGGCGTCCAGCCACTGCAATTGGACTCCAGACATGTGCAAGACCTTGTGCGCATGTGCAACCTTACACATGCATAATCTTGTGCATCTGGCTAGTGTGGGATCTGGGGAGTTGAACATGGGTCCTTGGACTTCACAGGAAAGTGCCTTAACTGCTAAGCTATCTCTCCAGTCCCAGTTATTGCTTTTATCTCAGTACTTTTTTGCTTGTGTTTGTGTGGTGCCTGTGTATGTGGTCTGTGCACGTGTCTGTGCCCTTGCAGCATCCCATGAACTCGTCTGCGGTTGGTGTGCTCTCCTGCTCCGTCTCTCTTCTGCCCGTTTTTAGTTCTTATTGCTGATCCCGGATCTTGCTGTGCCTTGCTGCAAGCTGAAATCTAGTAATTCTTGGGTCTCTACTCCTGTGGGGCTGGGGTTATAGACACGTGGCAACACCTAGCTGTTTATGTGCATCCTGAGGACTGAACTTGAGGGTCACTTAAACCTTTTCAGGTCCTCATGCTTGCACAGGAAGTGCTCATAATCATTGAGCAATCTCTCCAGCTTGGCAATTGCTTTTGATGCTCTCTGTTAGTTTCCAAACATTCTTGAGAATACACACAATGCTGTCTGCCTGGGAAGTAACCATGAATACAGCATCCTTACAGAGCTCACACAGGTTAGGTATACATGTCAGACACATAAAATCTCAGTGTGCAATCCTAAAATTGCAGTATGAGCAGAGCATATGGGATCAGGAGGAGGACACTAAATTCACTCATGATGGGGCAGGCCAATTTTGAAGAACTTGGGGTAAGCTTTCTGCCTGAGATGCTTCTTAAACTGAACCACCAAAAGATGAGAGTAGACATGGATAACTAGGTGAGAGCCAGGGTGAGGGCATGCAGAAGGGAAACAAAGGCGATCTTGAAAGCATGGGATTGCTAACCATCTCGTGCTGCCAAACCAGAAAGTTTGCAGAGGAAGTACCAAACATGTAGGCTATAGGAGTTATCGCATCCTTTGTCATGGCTGTAAGAAGTCAATGAAAGTTTCAAGCAGAGTGGTGTATCCGGTGACTATGCCTGACACCTAAAGGGGCTTAAATGTTAATAAGTGAATGGATGAAACTTACAGAGGGGCTGGAGAGATGGTTCAGCAGTGAAGGTGCTTGCCTGCAAATCTCAATGATCCCCAGTACCCACAAAAAGCCAGATGCATGAAGTGGCACAAGCATTTGGAGTTGGTTTATGGTAGCTAGAGGCCCTGGCATGTACCCCCTCCCCTTATCTGTCTCTCTCTGCTTGCAAATAAATAAATAAATACAAACTTGCTGGGCGTGGTGGTGCACTCCTTTAATCCCAGCACTCAGGAGGCAGAGGTAGGAGGATCGCTATGAATTCGAGGCCACCCTGAGACTGCATAGTGAATTCCAGGTCAGCCTGGACTAGAGTGAGACTCTAACTCAAAAACAAAACAAAACAAAACAAAAACAAACAAACAAACAAAACAAAGCAAAACAAAAAACCTTACAGAGGACTTTTTGCAAGTCAGCACAGGGAGCCGCAGTAAGATTCGTCTAGTGACTTGCTCTAATTAACCAACATGTGTGTATGCATACATGTGTTACAAAGGTAACAGATGCTTATTATAAAAAAAAAGAGCCAAGCAGTGCTGGGAGCCATGTAGAGAGAAGGTAGTAGAGCCTCTTTCCATTTTGCCAGTTTCTTAATCTGGAACCTTGGAGGTAATGAGTATTAAGTTTTCTTGAGCTTTGTTCTAATAATCCACTTCTACAGAAAAACACAGAATAGCATGGCCCTCAGATGCCAGACTCTAGGGCCAGCATGCCTTGGCTATAATTATGAGCTTTGGTCTTTCCTGCTTCATGACCTTTCCCTGGTTGTATAACCTCTCTATGCCTCAGTTTTCCTATATGTGAAATGGATAACATCTCTGAAGGTTGGTTATGAGGATTGAATGAATTTATATATGTCAAGCATTTATTGTGTCTGGTGTATATATTGTTTTCCATTTTCATAATCTCTTAAAATGATAAAGATACATATTCTCATACTGCTTTGCAATATGCATTTTCTCCCTTGTTAAGGAATCTTGAATATGTCACACTTGTAAACACAAATTTACCTCACTGCTTTTAATGCTGCCCACACTGATTGGCACGCATATTCCATAATCCATTTACCTACTCTCATATTTATAGACACCCACATTGCCTCTATTTTCAGTATTCAAAACAATGTTACTAGGACTGACTTTGTCAAGTATTTCTGTAAGGTAAATTCTTATAAATGACATTACTAGTATAAGGGACAGATAGTTGTACTGAAAAGGGAGGGGAGTAGCTCTGCTCTCTGTGAGTCCTGCTGAAATGGATTATGAACCAGGGTGTGGCAAAAAATTGCCATTCCCCAGGCAGTGAGACAATCACATGCTGTTGTGAGAAAGTGAATTCAATAAACTTTACTTTACAGGAATCAGAATTATAGCAAAGAGAGAAACAATAGGTTTTCAAGCAAGAAAACATCCAATGACATGGGCAGGAGCCCCCAAAAGTAGGAAACTCAAATGAGGGCTGGATTTGAGGTGGGGGGTTTAAATATGTTGGGGCTGACTCTACCTATAATCAAAAGTGTCCTAGGCTGATTGTCTGTTGATCAATAGTAACTGAAAATGCTTTGTGTTGAGGAGGGAACAGAGAATAGGGCAAGCTAATCACAGAAGCAGTCATTAGTGACTGCCACAACTTTTCTGGCTGAACTCCCAGAGTTCTAGGCTCCCAGGGTCCCAATCTGTCCCAACCCTAGTCAACCATAACTATTCAACGTTGACCACACAGTTCCTAGAAGTGGGTGATTTCTCCCTCAGTGTGATAAAGTTGCTATTGTTTTCTCTTTCAGTGAAAGTCATTGCCAGCTGTTCTCATCCTGAGGCACAGCTCCACAAGGACATTTTAAATCTGCAGATACACACTTGACTAGAATTCTGGTCTGGGTAAAAGGTGTAATGGAGCATTTGGGGAGCTCTGGAGGTGCTCTGGGTAGGTCCTAGGCCATGAGAGGCCAGAAGCTGCTCAGGAAGGCAAGGGTTCTTCTCTCCACTCACCTTTGTTTTCTGCACTCGTCCTCTTTCTCAGAGTCAGAGTTAAGAGACTTTGGGAGGGATGCTGGTGGCTCTGTGACCTAATTATGAGTGCCCAGAGCCAATTCCTCTTGTAGTTTTCTTGCTCTCTCAGGAGATAGATCTGAGAGAGCTGCTGAGCCAGAGGCAGCTGACAGGAACTCAGAGCTTTATAATCAAATCTCCGGAAAGTTCTGACAGCAGGTACACTGGTACGACCAGTTCTACTTATACTCTGGGGACTCTGCCTCCTCAACCTTTGGAGTTTTCACAGTGTCAGCAGCCGTAGCATTCCCAGTCTGTGAAGTCCAGACCCCAGACTTGCACTTCTGGGAGACAGCCTCTGGTCCTATGTGGGAGTGGAATGACAGTGGGAAGAAGATATAGAAGTTTTGACCTTAATGGACCAATGCATGAAAAGGAGACCTTTTTCTGGAGACAACACTTGGAGGTGGACATCTAATCCTGAAAGAATTGTAATGACAGAGAGTAGGACCATCAGGGCAGTAGGAGTGGCCTATAAGGATCTTCTCAGAAACATCTGGAACTTTCCTCTACAGTGGTGTGGAGCACTGGAGGAGAAGCACACAGGAGTGCCCACATCCAACCTTTTAGTCCTTGCTCACATCTTCACACACCCTGACCTGAGGAGCCCTTGGACTTGTTGAAAATTGGGACAGGCACTCAGGAAGGAAATTCCGGATCTCCACACAAGAACATATGTCTGAGTTGTTTGTGCTGCTGTAACACAGCAGAAACCTGTTTCTTCATATTTCTGGATGCTGCAAAGTCCAAATCAAGTGAAGTCTCATATTTACTTCCAAAACAGGGCCTTGACTGCTCATATGGTGATAAGACTGGGGAGAGTATACCCACCACTCACTCAAGCCTCCCCTGTTTGGAGACAGGGTCTCTCTGAGTAACCCAGGTACCCCAAGGGGGTCTTAAACTCACCACTAACTTGTACTGCCCCAGCCTTGCAAGTGCCGCTGGGATTACACACATTCACCAACAGGTCCAGCCCTCAAGACCTTTCCTAAGGACCCTGTGGTGGTTTGAATAGAATAGATGGCCCCCAATATACTCAGTTGTTTGTTTGTAGTTTGCATCTGCAGCCACCTGGCTGGAGACAGTGCCATTGTGGGGATCTTAAGGTGTGGTGGTGGGTTTCAAATTTCAATCTAAAGATATGCAAAGTGTGCCTAGCTGGAGTTCCTGAAGTGTGCTGTGTGGCTTTTGGCTTTTGGCTAGTGCTTCTCTCTCTCTCACTGCTTGGGCCTGTGAAGGCAGGCCAATTTCTTTTGCCATTATGGAACTTCCCCTGGATCTGTAAGCTTCAATAAATATCCCTTCCTCCATTAACTGTGCCTGGTCTGGAAGTTCATCTCAGTGAACCTGAAGCTGTCTGCTACAGACCCTAATTCCAAGGCTATGCTTCATGACTTAACCATTTCCTGAAGACTTCCTATCTTCAACTTATCACACTAGTGATTAAATTTCAACACAGGAAGTTTCCTTTCTTCAGTGCTGGAGCTTGAACCCGGGCCTTGCACATGCTAGGCAAAGAATTAAGCCATACTCTCTAGCTCTCAACATATGACTTAAAAAATATTTATTTGAGAGAGAGAGAGAGAGAGAGAGAGAGAGAGAGAATGAATGGGCACGCCAGGGCCTTCATCCACTGCAAAGAAACTCCAGTCCCAGGCGCTACCTTGTGCAGCTGGCTTACGTGGGTCCTGGGCACTCCAAATTGGGTCCTTTGGCTTTGTAGACAAACGCCTTAACCACTAAGACATCTCTTCAGCCCACAACATAGGAGCTTTGAGAGATGCATTTCCACCACAGTAACAATGTGCATAAACTAACAAATGCTGGTATTTTCATCTTGAATGGGAGAATAGCTATTTCTAAACAAATCTTTTGAAGCTTGGACCAGTATATCCTATAGTGTGTATGTCTGTGTAAGTGCCTGTTTCTGTTTCCTTCATCTTTGAGGACAGCGAACACCACTAAGCCTTAAATATTTCGCTAAACTAATAGGGATATAAATTAGTATTCTAGTGTTGATTTAATTTGTATTTTCTCAATTATTACTGCAATCAAGCATGTTAAAATCTGTTTATTGGGCATTAGTATTTCTATTGGGTTATGTAGCTTTTCTTATTGATTTGTTAGACTCTCTTACAGTAAGGAAATTAGCCCCATGTTTAGCAAATGTATAAGCTAATGTTCTTCTTAGTTCTCCGTGCCCTTTAACTTTGTTTGGGATCAGATTTATTAGTATTTGCTTTAGGTATACTGGGGTTTATGTCATATTTAGAAAGTGCTTCCCACTCTAGGTTGTAAAACTGAAGATGCTCTTCAATTCACAGTGGGGTTACATCATCACAAACCCATGGTAAGTTGAAGATATTGTAGGTTGGAAATACGTTCATACACCTAACCCACCAAACATTGCAGTTTAACAGCACAGCACATTTACACCATACGGTATTGTTTACCCTCCTCATCACATGGTGACTGGGAGGTCTCCAGCATCACAAGAGGGTATCACACCACGTGACACGCATCTGGAGGAAAAATTCAGAATTCAGTATTTGAAACAGGGTTTCTAGAGAGTATGAATCATGATCACCTCACTACAAAGTTGAAAGATTTTCTGTCAAACCATTGTGATAGGGACTGTCTATGTTAACCCATTCTTTCCTAGTATTTCCATGATGCTATTAATTGTTTGTTGAGCCAGGGTCTAATGTAGCAGAGGCTGGCCTTAAACTCTTGATCTTCCTGCCTTTACTTATGAGTGTTGAGATTACATGTGTGTTCCACCACACCAGGCTTTTCTTTAATTTTTAAAGTAAATTTAAAAATTTCTGATATGATTTTTTTTTTTTTGGTTTAGAACAGAAATGATGAAGAAGAAAACAAACACCTGGACAACCTCTCTTAACAGAAATTAACATAGTTAAGACAGAGTATACATGCATAGAGTTTTAAGAATTAGCAGCACATAATGTAAATACTAAGCAGCACTTTTCTTTCTCACCCACAGTGACCCCTCACCATACCTCTCCCAAGTCGTTTACCTCTCACCAATTTCTTATATATTTTCAAATAAAAATTAAATGGATAGCACACATATACATACATATCTATATCTTTTAAAATATATGCAGCACACTGCTACTTCATGGTCCCAAGAATCAACAAATTGAATTACATGAAATTAAACAGCCTATGCCCAGCAAAAGAAACCAGCAACAAAGCTAATAAACAGCCTACAGAATGGGAGAAAATCTTTGCCAGTTGCATTTTAAACAAGGAGCTAATTATCAGAGTTTACAAAGAACTGCAAAAATTAAATACCAAAATAATTAATTTGTCAGTCACCAAGTGGGCTAATGAAAGGAACAGACAGTTTATAAAAGAAGAAACACACATGGGTCCATAAGAACTTCAAAAAGTGTCAACATCCCTGGCCACCTGGGAACTGCACATCAAAGCAACTTTGAGGTCCCATCTTTTCCCAGTCAGAATGGCCATTGTCAAGAAAACAGACAACAACCCTTATCTGCTGCTGGTGGAAGTGCAAACTAGTATAGCCTTTATGGGAACCAGCATGGAGGTATCTCAAAAAATTAGAAATAGAACTTCCATATGACCCAGCTGAACCACTCCTGGGCATGTACGCTAAAGGCCCCACATTCTGCTACCAAGATACTTTGCACATCCATGTTTATTGTGGCTCCATCTATAATAGCTAAGAATTGGAATCAGCACAGATGCACATCAAAAGACAAGTGGATAGTAAAAATGTGGTACATATACACAGTGGAGTTTTATTCAGCAGTACAGAAAAAAAGTGAAATTTTCAGGATGGACTTGTAAAGAATCAGTAAATGATGTGACTCAAACTCAGAAAGATCAAAATTGCATATTCTCTCTGATATGTGGGTCTTGTTTGTATATACTGGGGGCGGTCAAGGTGGACAAGACCTACAAAGATAGAACTGTAAGTGAATGAGAACATAAAGAGGTGAGCTGGAAGAAGGATGAGAGAAGGACAAAAGGAAACACGTGACATGTTACCAGAGGGGGAAGATACTGGGGGGGGGGGTAGTGGTATGGGGAGAGAGGAATTGGGGGCAGGAGTGGGGATGGGAATCAATAAAACCAAACTGTATTCCAAAATGCCAGAATTAATGATATCTAAGTCTCTGTATACCAACTTAAAAAATGAATAATTATTACAAATAAAATTACAGAGTTAAAATATCTCTGGGAATTTTTCTGTCATAGGAATGTAGCTTCCTTCACTTTTCTCCAGTGCCATCCAGTTCCTCCAGTGCTATTTACTGACTCGTCTATCTTCCCTTGCTGATCTGAGGTGCATACTTACTCATACATCAAAGGTTTCTCTCTTCTTACAAGATCTGGGCTTTATGCCTTACTGTGTCACTAATTTCTGTGTGATCTTTGAAAAGCCTTAGCTTCCCTGGGCCCTGTTTTAGTCCTGTGTAAGCTGCGGGATCAGGAGGCATGTGAATTACTCTTCTCCTTCCCTGTGATGAACTATCTGACAGAAGCCACTTCAGGGGCGAAGGATTAATTTTGGTTCACATTTCAGAAAGAACAGTCCATGATGGTGAGGAAAGCTGGCCGTTGGACTGGGTTGCTCTGTGGTAGTGGGAGCTTGAAGTGCTATGGCCTGACCAGGAACCAGAGTGGTTTGAAACAGATGTCCCACATAAACTCGTGTGTTTAGAGTGCTTGGTCTCTAGCTGGCGGAAGGCTTTGGGGCATTATAGCCCAGTTCAGCCCGCTCTTGTCAGAGTTCCGCTCACTCTCTTGCTGCTGTTCTGTACTTGCTGTGGTAAGAAGGGATGTCCAGCCTCTGTTATTCCATCTGTCCCTGCCATCACGAAGCTTCCCCTCGAGACTCTAAGCCAAAATAAATCCTTTCCTTTCATCAGGTTCCTTTGGTCCGGTGTTTCCTCCCAGCAACATGAAGGTTAACTATAAGAGAGAGTTAGGCCAAAACTGGAGATGGATCCTTTTAAGGCCTTGCCTGGAAGCCAGATAGTTCCCATATCCCAAAGTTTTAAACCTCGCAAACAGCACTGCCAACTGGGAATCAGGTGTTCAAAACGTGAGCTGCTGGGAGATATTTACATTGTAAGAAGGAGGCGATGACTTAAGTTTTCTATCATTTTCTACTGACGCCACAATCCTGCAATATCAGATCCTCTGCCTCCTTGGGTCTTTTAAAATCTAGGCTCACATGCCTCCTAGCCCAGTGTCTTTTTCCATACACAAATCACTTCTTTCATCACCTTTTTCTTCATGAACTTATTGTATCAAAACCTTAAAAGTGCAGGTGCCCCTCACAGAAACTCTTGTGTGGCTTGTTGAAAAAGAATGAAATCAGACACTATACATAAGTAGTTCTTAAGGTGGCTCACAGGGCCTTCTGAGGGACAGAGAGTTACGAACACAGAAGTGGAAGGTGTTCTTTAAATACTTGAAACATTTTTTTGGAAAGTGAAGCATAGACCCTTTCCTACATTAGCCTTGCTTGCTGGGACAAGAAGAGAACAAACATTTATGAAGCTACACGTGTTCTGAATATAGAACTCCTTCAGTTCTATCCCCAAACCTCCTGAGATCATCTTGATTTTGAAGATGTAAGAAGTCAATTTCCATAGGCTACCCAAAAAAGTAAATTTGAAGTCCTAGAATCGGAATGAAAACCTTTTTACTGTACTTCCTGTATTCCAGTCATCACAGGTGGTTAGATTGGTAGTCAAATACCTTATTGATTAAAAGCAGTGATGGATTTATTCCACTTGTTAGCCATTATGTACACACTTGTAGAAGTTCTCCCTGGGTTCCAGACTTTGTTCTGGAATTGAGACAGCTGTGGTACCACAGATATGCCAGCAGCTGGCACTGCAAGATTAGCCATGGACCCAGCATTCAGGCTGAGTTATCCCTAAGCCTGTGGAGACTGAGTGCCGCTCAGGATCTCTTTGCAGATGGGATTTCCTGTTAAACTGATTAGCTTACTCCTGAGTTGTGCCAGGCACATCTGTGTTGACTCCCTTTTGGGTTAAAGAGGATCCAAGTGATCCCTGTCCTTTTCGTGACCTGGCGCTGAGTGCAGACATGGTGTTTCCTCTGCAACTGGATGGGGTATATATGGATGGTGGTGGGATCCCTCTACCACTGCCTTTGCTGCCGTGTGTGCGGGAACGTTCAGTGGGTGTGGACTGGAAGGCCTTGCTGGAAGGCCCCAGTGAGCTGTCAGTCCGGAGACGCTGCTGTGCTGGGGCTGAGCTGCAAGGCAGAACCACCATAAGTGAAGTGAATTAAGTGTCTGCCTTGCAGGCAAGAACAAGGTCACATTAATGACCTTCAACAAGCTTTCAATTGACTATCTCATTAAAAGGCAAACCCTGCATCTGTTTCCCTAGTTCTGAAAGTGGAATGATAGATTTGCTCCATCTACCTCACAGAATAGTTCTTTCAATGTTCACTGAGCACCTGTAACATGTCAGGCCTTCTGCCAAGGACAGAACTATGGTACCAGGTCTCTGACTGTGCCCTCAAGGAGCTTATGTTGGTGATGACCTCACAAAATGAGGAACACATTTCACCAAGGAGGATGTGTTCAGACACGTTAGCAGGAACGGATGTGAGCTTTCCCCTTGTCATTTTATTTAGTACTCACAATAATTCAACAAGTTAGCTTCTATTGTCGCTACCTTGTAGATACAGAAACTAAACTCTGGAGAGGTTAAAGGACATGTCCACAGTCACAAGGCAGGGTTTTGTTCCTGTCCAAACTCCCAGTATTACAACCCAAAGACCAAGGAAGAAAGTATCAAAAGATGAGTGTTCTATAGCTATCTCCTCCAAATTGCAACATTTCCTCCTTGAGGAAGGAAGATAGCTGAAGAAGTTCAGGAATTCAACAACCAGTCTTAGGAGGAAGTTCCTGAAACTAATGAGAGTCACAGACCCCTCCCCAAGATGACAGAAGCAGCCAAGACTAGCTTGGGAGGAGAGACGCTGGCCAGTGCACCACCTGCAAGTTGTCCTGCAGTGAGCTCCAGGATTCACCTTTATGCTTTGTCACCTAAGCTAAGGTTTGTCACCTAAGCTAAGGCGGGCTTCTGGCCATGCCATTGCCTTTGAGTCAA
Organism: Dipus sagitta; assembly: GCA_036346955.1. Lineage (NCBI taxonomy): Eukaryota > Metazoa > Chordata > Mammalia > Rodentia > Dipodidae > Dipus > Dipus sagitta. The sequence continues at coordinate 167,922,505 of CM070772.1, read as the reverse complement.
CCACACTCCTGTAAGCAACCCCTCATCTGTGCTCTGTAAGTACCCCAGATAAACTCATCCGGTCACTAAGTTGCACTTTGGTGTAATCATACCTTGGTGGGTGGGTACTCTATATCTGGTGTGAATAGACTTTTGTTTGAGTCTCCCCAGGGAGTTCACACAACAGTGAGATTTAAAGTCTGTCATCTGGCAGTGAGTGGAGCCATCACCAACCTTTTTATTACTGTCTCAAAACTGATTCACATAAGCATTCAAGAGACTCTTTGCAAAGAAGGAACTGTCAAAATTATTACCTTCTTATCGATAGGAAATGATACTCAGAAGGGTTATAACACTTATTCAAGATTGCACACAAGGGTAAAGAGCACAGCCAGGATTCAAATAAAAGTCTGTGTGACTCAAAACACTTGTTCTGGGATAGGGAGATGGCTTAGTGGTTAAGGCACTTGCCTGCAAAGCCAAAGGACTCAGGTTCAATTCCCCAGGGCTCACGTAATCCAAGTTCACAAAGTGGCGCATGCCCCTGGAGTTTATTTGCAGCCTGTGGAGTCCCTGTCATGCCCATTCTCTCTCTTCCCCTCTCTGTATCTCTTTTTCAAATAAATAAATTAAAAAAATATTATAAGAAACACTTGTTCTTCTAAAAATGCAAATAAATGACAATTGGAATGCAAGCATTCATTTAGTCACTCAACGGACACCGACCAGGAACTAGCCAAGCACGAGCATTTCCAGCAGCTTCTTTCACTTAAGGTTAGCTTCATGTTAATGTTTTCTTGTCCTCCAGGATCATCCATCCTATCACCGTGCTCTTCCATCTGTCCATCAGCACTTACTTGATGGAATGGAATTTAAGCCAGCTGATTAGATACAGCTGGAGTGCTTTAAGTCGTTCAGCTCTGGACTTTCCAAGTCTCCTGAAACCAAATTCATCGAAACTATTCAGTTTGACTCAATATGCCTAGTGTATGTTGAGTTCTTCTATTTTATTATTAAAAAGGCTTTTTTTTTTTTGTCACATCACCCTGCATGTTGCCAAAGGTAAATTGTGCACTGTGTAAAGTCCATGAAATTTGAAGTGTAGCAGGGTCTCTTACTGGTAGCAGATGAAAGAGGTTAAGCTCAAAACGAGGCTGTAGGAAGGCAGTGTTCTGTTTGGAAGAACAGAGTTGTTTGTGAAGCTTGATTATCCTGCTAATTGTCTGTGTGAACTTGACATCTCTGAGCATTAGGTTCCTCCTTTGTAAGATGTATTCCTCCTCATCTTGTGAGGTTATCATAGTTCTATCCTTGGCAGAAGGTCCTGGCACACAGTAGATGCTCAGTGAACATTGGAAGAGGGAGGACTGTTCTTTGAAGCAGATAGAGCAAATCTGTCATTCCATTTTCAGAGACAGGAAACAGACAAAGGAGTTGCGGTTGAATCAGATAGCTAATCTGAAACTTACTGAAGGTTGCTGAAACTGATGGAGGCCAGGTTTTCTGAACACTGGCGCTGGAATGTGCTTTGAGTTTTCATATCCATAAAAAATGACTTCAGGGCTGGAGAGATGGCTTAGTGGTTAAGCGCTTGCCTGTGAAGCCTAAGGACCCCAGTTCAAGACTCGATTCCCCAGGACCCACGTTAGCCAGTTCCAAGGAGAGCCTTGTATGACTCTCTGGCCCTCATCGAGTCAGGCTCCACAGTGTAGTCACATTATAGTGAGAGCACTTGGTCCCCACCGGAGGAACAACTCTCCAGTGTCAGGGAGAGACTGGACCACAACTCAAAGGATCTGTCAACCTAAAAGGCATACAAATCTGGTCACGTGTATGGGGCTCATTGCCATGTGCCAGATGATGTGTGAAAATGTACTATGTGGCCCTAATCCTCTTGGGGCTAGTAGGTGGGCTTAGACATTCATGGCATATACATAAGAAGTAGTTAGTCATGATAGATTAAATACTCTTTCAAGTGGTGACACAAATTCCAATAGCAATGCTTGTATCTGCAGGGGAAGGACAGGAGATGGCCTGAGCTGGACTTAGAAGGCTTGCTAGGGTTAAGGGAGGCACAGAGGAGGACAAATAACATTTCAAGTGGGTGAGTCAATGAAGGAAAAGGTGGTCTGAAGAGACAAGCTCAAAGGGTATCTTGAAGGAGAAGCTACATGTTTGAGAGGAGAGAGAGAACATTCGATTTTAGCGAGGGTCTGTTCTATGAAGGAACATCAAATTCAGCTTTAATCCTGCATTCAAGTTGCTTTCAAAGCATTTTTCATGGAGTCAATTTCTATCCTCCTCAAAGAACACTTTTAGAGAAGGGGGTTAATGGAGGCCCCAATCAGAATGCATCCTATGTCTCTCTGCTGTCCACTTAAATCAGTGCATGCACTACTGGCATGTTGGATATATATATATATAGTAATGATTGTTTTAGGGAAAAATTATTTACAAGCAGAATTGTAGAACATAACTCCCCACTCACTGGGAAATGTGCTCAGATGAGCCAAGGGCCGAGTGGAGTTCCAGTGGACTGGGATTCCACTCATCCCATTGTTCCCCTAAGATTCTATATGTTTAAAGATTAGGGATCCAGGAGACATCCATATAACTGCTGTGATAGATGGTCCTATGTCAGTAGGGTAGCCAGCAATCCTAGTTTGTTTTAGACTGTTGTATAGGGTTTAGCACACAAAATCTTATGTCCTAGGAAGCTTCTGAGTCTCATGCAAACAGAAATGGTTGATGAAATGACTATGTTAGAAAAAGGATGCATTAGAAGAACTCAGGAAATGGTCACCTTATGCTGATTGAACCAACCTTTACCTACTGAGTCAGTACTCTATAATAAGTTACCAAAAGGGGGAAAGAGTACTACAAAAAGGGAAAGTCAGTATGGTGGTTTGATTCTGGTGTCCCCCATAAACTCAGGTGCTCTGAATGCTAGGTTCCCAGCTGATGGAGATTTAAGAATTAATGCTTCTTGGTGGCTGTGTATTGTTGGGGGCAGGCTTATATGTATTATAGCCAGTTCCCCCTTGCCAGTGTTTGACACATTCTCCTGTTGCTATTGTCCACCTTATGTTGATTAAGGGGTGATGTCCACCTTATGCTCATGCCATAGTTTTCCCTTCTCATCATGGAGCTTTCCCTCAAGTCTGTAAGCCAAAATAAACCCTTTCTTCCCCCGAAAAGCTGTTCTTGGTTGGGTTATTTCTGCCAGCAATGTGAACCTGACTGCAACAGTACAATGTCATTTACTGTGAGACACCTGATTGTGTGGCTTTGGCCTTTTGGATCTGATTTTCAAGAGGAATGTGGAAAAATTTGAAACCGTGGCCTAAGAGACACCTTGCAGTGCTGTAAGTATAGCTTGATGGATTATTCTGGTCAGAGCTGAAAGACCTGAATGCAGTAAGAGCTATAGACTGTTAGGTTTGGCTTATGAGGGTGAGAAAAGAGCTTTGCTTGGACTGGGCTTGAAGCAGTTTGTGTGAGAGGCTTGCTGTTATGCCCATGTCCTGAGAACTTGTGCAGGGTTGCTTTGAGTAGAAACAGATTGATGTGAGCAGAGAGATATGGCACAGAAAGAAATCTTTGGGCTGAAACTTCTGCCTGTTCAACAAGTGTATGAGATTGAGCCAGCTGACCTGCACTGGGGTAACAGGAAGAATGTAGACTCTTTTGAAGGTGCCAGAGTGCTCAAGGAGTATCCTGTTCTTCAAAGTCTGTCTTATTTCCCCCCTGTATTAACAAATTGGCACCCTACTTGCTATTGTGGAGTATAAGAAATGCAGGAAAGAGAGGGTCATTGAGTTTGCAACACAGCCTTGTGTTTTGGAAATGGCCATGGGCAGTGTGAAGTAGGTTTGCTATGTGCCTGCATAGAGACTTGATGGGCTGGTAAGGATGAACTGTGGGTTGCAGTAGAGACCCAGTGGAGATGCCGGGACCATGAGATTGCTGCTAAGGAAAGCTTCCAGCCCCAGACAAAGTTTTCCAGGACTGTGAGTAGCCTAGCTGCAGGGGCAGAACCGAAACTGCAGAGATTTGTTGCTGGTTAGAATTATTGGACTTGGAGATTTGTCACTGGCTAGAAGTGCTGGACTTGGAGCTACAGAGTTTGATGTTTCCCTTGGTTGTTTGAAATCTTGTGTTGGATAAATATTTTTTTGCTATGCCCAATGCCATCTTTTGCAGTGTGAATGCTTATTTTGTGCCATTATGGTTATTTTTTGTATATTTTTGTATTATGGCTCAGTTAAAACACCTTGGATTATGGGGATGTTTGAATATCATCAGGAATGATAAAAAATATGGGGAATTTTAAAGTTGGACTGAATGCATTGCATTTTACATCATGGATGGTTGTCAGTTTATGGGGACCAGAGGTGGAATATGGTGGTGTGATTCAGGTGTCCCTCATAAACTTAGGTGTTCTGAATGTTAGGTTCCTAGCTGATGGAAATTTGGGTATTAACGCCTCTTGGAGACAGTTATTGTATTGTTGGGGGCAGGCTTATGGGTGGTATAGCCAGTTTTCCCTTGCCAGTGTTTGGCACACTTCCCTGTTGCTATTTCTACCTTATGTTGGCCAGGGGGTGATGTCCACCCTCTACTCATGCCATTGTTTTTCCTGCCATCATGGAGCTTCTCCTCAAGTCTGTAAACCAAAATAATCCCCCCCTTTTCCCCAATAGCTGCTCTTTGTTGCATGATTTCTGCCAGCAATGTGAACCTGACTGCAGTCAGGTTACATGTACTCCAGGATACTTGAAGCTTTGGGGCTTGACTCAAACTATTGTATTCACGTGTCTTTGAGGCAGTTTATGGGTGGCAGGTCCCTAAAGTGAATTGTCCTTGGGCCTATAGGGGAAAGTATAGGTCATTACACTTTACTACAGGTCAGAAACATCAGAAGGGTCTGGCCTTTCCTTATCTCTGCCCCTTACTGAGTCCCTCTGAGAAGACTTTGCCCGGAGAGTTAAGATTTCTGGGAAGATTGCCCTTTCCTGAAAATCCTAACTCCAGATACCTGATGTCAAGACCAAGTGTCCACACCAGCTGCCCATCCACAGGGCTCACACAGAATAATCTAGTATGAGTCTTGGGGTGGGCTTATCAGCCATCCCCCTCTTACCTTCCTGGGCAAGAGCTCTGCCTTCTCCCTTTAAGTTCTGGGCTTCTCAGTGCCTTCCTTCCTTCTCTTAAACTCCCCTCTGCTGAAGCTCCACCTCCTAAAGCTCCAAGCTCTAATAAAATCTCTCTGAACCTGATATAAGCCCCCTGGTCTGTGGATTTCACTCACCAAATTTATATGACAAGAATCTGGAGGCACCCCAAAATATTGGTGCATTTGGTATATCATATGGGTGCACTGGTGAGGAACTCCAAAATCCCTATATCATCTTGGGCTATATAACAAATAATTTAACATCAGAAAACATGAAGTTGTCTTTTTTTTCTTTAACCTAGGTTTGAATACATGCTCAATTGTTTTTAAGATGAGTGGTCTTGTATCAAACCATCCATCTATAAATCTCATCAGTAAAACATCTGACTCTCGGGGTTTCTATGAGAGTCAAATAAAACAACAAATGCCAATGCTTTATAGACTACAAAGCCCTTTATAAGAATTTTCTATGATTATTATCACTACCTGCGAAGTTCTAGGGAGCCTGATGGCTCTGGCTTACACTGCAGCAGCTGCTCCTGTTGTGTTCACCACACATGGGTGAACAGTCACTCCAAGGGAATGGTTTACTCATTTCAAGGCTGGACCGTCTAAGGACAGCACGGGGTGCATCCCACCTAATGCAGAACACCATCCACGTCATCCCAATAGCCAGCCAGATGCCAGATGCCACACTATGTGTGCAACAGAGAATAGCCAGGCCGGCTGTCTCTTGCCAATGTAATGGCAGGTACTTAATGTGATTAAGGTTCAGGAAAGTGAGCTTAATTCAGTGTCATGTTGCTCTGAATCCCACTGTAGACATTCTTGGACGGCAGACTTCAATTTCCACCTGATGAGCCTTTGATTTGTTCTTCATTGAAACCAATATAGTATGCTGGAATGAACATGCCATGTTGGCTTTCAACCCTAGCTCTGCTTAGAATCTGGCTGTTCATGAGTTACCCTTTACTGGAACTTGCCCAGCCTCAGTTTTCTTACCTATAAAATGGTGTTTTTCCCCAATTAATTGTAAATATTTAGGTAGTACAATGTGATAATATGATGTCTACCACCTTAAGCATTAAAATATTGATTAATATATAATGTACATATTTATTGGTACAGTGTGCTATTTCAATACATGCATACAATCTGTGTGGAGTGACTCAGGTTAATTAATATTTCTAGCTCCTAATCAATATTTTGTGCTCATAGCTATTAATCTCTTTTCTTCATGAAATATATAAGAAGTCATTGTCAGCTCTGGCCACTCCACTGTACTATAGAATGTCTATTGTGTTTTGGTTGCTACTTATTATCTAATGTCCCTCTCTCCTTTTTGTTTCTTTTTCACAGCATCTAGTTAGTATTAGTCTACATTTAAATGTACATTTTTAAGAATTCACATGCTATATTTGTCTTTCTAATTATCACTTGTTTCAATTTCTAACAAGCTCCCAGGTAATGCTGTTGCCACTACTCAGGGGTTATACTTTGAACAGTACGCATTTACCAAGAAGCACATCTCACCTGGTAAACCAGTAAGTCCCACTGCCTTTCTGTTGTTGTTTTACATACATACATTTCTCCAGCTCTACTTATATATTTTTAAGCACCAGCTGATAACTTGTGTCTTGCCAGTGAAGAAAGAATCAGTTGTGAAAATATGGACTTTTAAATTCCCCCAGGGCTTTTTGTTTCTGTGGGCAAAGGATAGTTCTCAAAAATCTGTATTTATTACATACACACATACACACATATTTATTTATTTATCAGCGAGTAAGAGAGAGAATTCATGTGCCAGGGCCTCCAGCCTCTGCAATCAAACTCCAGACGTATGTGCCACCTTGTGTGCATGTGCGACCTTGCACAATTGAGTCACCTTGTACATCTGGCTTATGTGGGACCTGGAGAGTTGAGCATGAGTCTTTATATGCAAGTGCCTTAACTGCTAAGCCATCTCTCCATTCCTAAAAATATCTTATTTTAATTTTTATTAGCATACATTAGTTGTATTATAAATGATGTTCAGTGTTATATTTTAATGCAGGTATAAAAATGTAGTAATTAAAGTCAGCCTCCCTTTACCCACTCTCCTGACTTCTTAGTAATCACTGTTCTATGTCCAGTTATAATTTTTTTTTTTTAACTTGAGAGAGAACACATGGTATTTGTCTTTTTGTGTCTAGCTTATTTCACTTATGTAATATCTTCCAGTTTCTTTTTTTTTTTTTGTTTTTTTTTGTTTTTTTCGAGGTAGGGTTTCACTCTAGCCCAGGCTGACCTGGAATTCACTATGGAGTCTCAGGGTGGCCTCGAACTCACGGCGATCCTCCTACCTCTGCCTCCCGAGTGCTGGGATTAAAGGCATGCGCCACCACGCCCGGCCCATATCTTCCAGTTTTATTCTTGTTGCTAACAGTGAAATAATTTTACTCTGTTTCATTGATTGAATAATATTCCACTGTGGGTAAATGCTACATTTTACAAATTTCTCTGTGAATAGGCATTGATGCTGATTACAAATCTTAGCTATAATAAACACGAGCCCACATATAGGCTAATTTTATCTTTTTTGGACATATATCTAGAAATGTAATTCCTAAATAATATGGTATATCTATTGTTTGTTTCCTGAGAAAGTTTATGCTATTTGTGTAATGGATAAACTAATTTATATTCCTACAAGCACAGTATAAGACTTCTCTTTTTCCATATTCTTGCAAGCATTTGTTAATTATCATCTTTTTAATAATAGAAACTCTAACTGAGGTAAGGTGATATCTCATTATAGCTTTGACTAGCTTTTTCCTGATGGGTAATGACATTTTTTTTTCATGTATTTGTTGATTATTTGCCTCTTTTCACTTGAGAAGTGTCTATTTAAATAATTTGCCATTTTAGTTGTAGTTTTAATTATTTTTGAGTTTCATATATACTCCTTGACTGAAAAGAATAAAGCTGGAGGCATCACAATACCTGATTTCAAGACATGCTACAGAGCCACAGTAACCCCCCAAATGTAGTGCCCTTTTAAAAAGAAAATACTTCATATATATATTTGAAATTGTATACCCTGGAACTTGTGATGGGTGTGGTCTTAATAATTCCTGAAATACATTATGGCAGTCTTTCTTTTTTTTGTTATTTTTATTTATTAATTTGAGAGTGACAGACAGAGAGAGAGGGAGAGAGAGAGAGAGAGAGAGAGAGAGAGAGAGAGAGAATGGGCACGTCAGGGCCTCCAGGCACTGCAAATGAACTCCAGATGTATGTGCCCCCTTGTGCATCTGGCTAACGTGGGTCCTGGAGAATCAAGCCTTGAGCCAGGGTTCTTAGGCTTCACAGGCAAGCGCTTAACCGCTAAGCCATCTCTCCAGCTCCCTATGTCACTCTTTCTATGGTCACAGTGAGAATTGCTTGGTTTCTTGTTAATGGTGCTGATTTCTTTAATGCTTATGTCCACTTCTGCAGCCTTGGATATACGCTGTCCTCCTTTTTCTGAGGTAGGGTCTCACTCTAGCGCAGGCTGAGCTGGAATTCACTATGTAGTCTCAGGTTGGCCCCGAACTCACAGAGATCCTCTTATCTCAGCCTCTCCCAAGTGCTGGGATAAAAGGTGTGTGTCACCACACCCAGCTAGTTTTTATTGGATACCTCAACCTAAAACCTTATATGGCATGTTTGTCTCTCAGTACATCTTTCCTCAGCCCTGTGAGGTAAGGGAGGCTGGCCTTTCTCCTTCATTCTGTCAGGAAGAGAAACTAGGCTCACTAGGGCTAAGAGATTCATTGAACTAGTGTGCAATAGCACCAGGGCTGAGTGGATTCCAAGCCCCTCAATTCTGAGCCAAAGCTTTTTCTATGTCTCCATGGAAATTGGAAAGAAGAGGAAATGGCTTTTTTATACCAAGTTCTTAGTTTTTTTTTCACACCCAGCTCATGTGTTAATCAAAACCCAAAGTGCTGATGTGCACAGGTGCCAAGATAATGTCAATAGTTTAACTTGTGCCTCATTTATCTACATTACCCTGGAACAAAGCAGATCTGTAAATGTAGGGAACACTGCATTGAATGACAGAGATCAATGACAAGAACTTTCACACAGTGGATTAAAAGGAATCACTGATTCCCTGAAGTGTTTGCAAATGTCTTGTGTTTTTCTGTTATTTAGATAAAAGAAAGTCAGTTTTGGGTAATGTTAAGCTCTTCTTATAAGAAGTTACATTATAATAAATATCCCAGAAATACAAAAATAAAGACAAAACCTGTCTATAATCTTGTCACCTTTTCAAATCAATAGTTGTCATCTTAATGTTTTTTCATGCATTGTTTATATTCATGTATTACTTTTCACTTGGCAGAACAACTTTCCTTTTTATTTTAAAATATTCTGAATTTTGTAGCTTAAACTGTATATTGTTTAAAATATACTACTTTACAAGTTTCATACAATATCAACTAGTTAATGCATCAGTTCATTTAACAACCTTTCTAATGTTGGATTTGTAAGTAATTTTCAATATCTCAGTGTTAAAATGGTATAGCAATGAATACCTTTGCACATATAAGTTTTCCTTTAGGGACTTCCCATCTACTTACATCAATTCTCAAGGTGTCATTACTAGTTTAAAAAAAAAAAACTTTTATTACTCAATAGATAAAGTTCATTTTAGAAAACATTTCATTTAATTTTTTATTTTAAAGAGCGAGAGAAAGTGGCATAGATAGATAGATAGATAGATAGATAGATAGATAGATAGAGAATTGGCACATCAGGGCCTCTTGCCACTGCAAAAACTTCCAGATGCATGCATCACCCTGTGCACCTGGCTTATCGGGGTCCTGGGGAACCAAACTTGGGTCCTTTGGCCTTGTAGGCATGTGCCTTAACTGTTAAGCCATCTCTCCAGCCCCAGCTAAAGTTCTTTTGTCCTCCTACTTATGGACTTGGATGCTTTCATCAAATAGGTCATGCATATTTATGAAAAACTAGAAAACACTAAAGTTTTCTTCTCATCATGAGCCTATTTTCATGATAGACTGAATTCATATGTTGCAATCCTAATTCTGAGGTGATAGTATTAGGAGATGGGGCTTTTCAGTGGTGATTAGATTATGTCTGAGGAGTCCTCCTGATTTGAATTAGTGTCCTTATGAGAGGAACTTCAGAAACTAAATAGCTTCTTCCACCCCATGAGAGTGCAGAGAAAGAGGGTACTACCATCAATGAAAAACAGGAAAGGGCCCTTATCGGACACTCAACCTATCGGTGCTTTGATCTTGGACTTTCCATTCCCCAGAACTATAAGAAATAGCATGTGTTGTATATAAGTTACATTGTTCATGATATTTTGTCCTAACAAATATAAATACCATGTTGCTATGTTTCACACACTTGAAATCTGGGTTAGAGTCTCATGAGGCAGGCTTTGCTAAGATGAAGTCTGGACATGGAGTATGCTATGCTATTTGTATAATAAAAAGCTTTTAGATGTTCTTTACACACAAAGGTATGATTTACTTGTTACTGTGGAGGAAGAAAAACAATTTCAATTATCCAAAGTTGACTAACTTCCCAAAAGGTGTTCTGAGAGTTTAGATCTCTGTAATTAGCTTTATATCTGACTCATTAGCAAGGACCACCCTGCAGTGCATGTGAGATTGTGTGTTCCCAGTGGGTTGATGGTATGCAACAGTGAGATGAACCTGTACTTGACATTAGACCCTTATACGCTGGATGACTGAGGGGAAGCTTGACATTGTCACTGGAATGGGGACAATAATAGGGCTAAAGGGAAATTTAAGAAAAATAATGTATATCACATGTCTACTGGAGTGCTTGGCACCCAGGCATCCATAGTGTTAGCTTTCCCTGTCTCCTTACTTCAATAACCCACAAGAGATTAGTAAGAATTTGTATAGATTTGTTTTGCAGGAGCTCCAAGGGATTAAGACTTTACTGTAGCATTGATATATTTTAGTTTGGTTTTCATGAAATATTTATCACTCATTTAGTCAGTTTCCTTCTGTTAAGGGCATTTTCTGGAGATAAGCAGGTTCCGTTAGATGTAGTCATCAAACTATAACTGATACTTTACTTAGGTATATTTGGTATACATAGTGTTTTCCTGTTGGTCCAGATCTAATGGATTTATTTTTCTAGTCAGGATGGGTGCTGATGTCTGGAGATCACAGTCTGGATGCACAGGTATGTATAGATTAAGAGCATACATATTGCCACTAATTTATTCACAAGATGGAAATAATAACTTCTCTCATCCATTGCAATCTTTTCTAAAATCTCTTGGTTTTTCTATTGAAATGTAACACAACTCATCCTATACCATATGTTCACGTAAGTGACTTTAGACAAAACTACTTCATTCTCCTGTGGATTCAGATTTGAAAAGCATTTATGATTGGACACTCAGTAGCTTTAGTTATTTGGCATTTCTCCACAAAGTTAACATGTAATTTTTACCACTTTTGACACTTGATGAAGGCCAGGTAATAGAAAAGCACAGTGTCCAGGACTTACTCCTCAGTCTTGAATTCCAAATTTAGCACCTGTTTAGCCATAATCTTGTTCCTCAAGATGAGATAATGTAGACAGATCACCCATCTGAATCAGAGAGCTGGGATTCTGATCTCCATGAGGAGCTCATGGTAAGATCCTTGAGTAGTCATGTGCCTCTCTGAGCCTCATGAAGCACATTAGCGATGTGAGGAACTTAGATAATATAACTTCTTTGGTCTTTGTCTTTATAAGTCATGTGCCTGTCCTGTGAAGGCTCTCAGGATGTGCTTTCATCATATAACTGTCCAGATGTGGGAGGAAGTTTATACGATTAGTTTCATTTTTGGAATAATCTAGTTACCTGAATCTATAGATTCCATCCTAGAAATCTTCACTTTTAATGCACATAGACATTCTGGCTGGGTACACTAGGAGTGAAGAGTTCAATCTCATTGAGCCTTTCTACTTATCACAGATTCTACTTGTCTTCATTAACAAGGAGAATGTAATGGTTTGGATATGAAGTGCCTCTCCTGCCCCAAAGGCTAATGTGTTCAATGCCTGGTTACCAGGTGATGGACTTTGGGGAGATAATTGGATCATGATGACTCTAATCTCACCAAAATATTAAAGCACGATAGATTTGTGATTTGATGGAATTTTTGGGAGGTAGTTGAAAGTAGAAAATAGGTTCTAGCCACAAGATTTCCCCTATGCTCTTCTGCCATATTTCTGCTTTACCCCAGGTCTGAAAGTAATGGAGCCAGCTACTGACTATGGATTAAAATCTCTGAACTGCTGACCTAAATAAATCCTTCCTCCTTAAGTATGTTTTTGGCATTTTATCACAACAACAAAAAACAATAAAAAACCAAAGTCAATGAGAAGAAAAAATGGACAAAGATCTGATCTGCTTTTATTATAGTCTCAAATGGATAGGTTGTTATATTTGGAAGGAACATTGGTGAAGATTTGTTTCAGATGAATAATAAATTTGCTAGGAAATTAAAATGTGGAGCAAAGGGATAAGGAGGGGAGTGGTAGCAGATGAGCCTGAAGAGGCCAGTAGGAGATAAGCCATAGAAGATCTTTATTCATGGATGTGTATCTGAAAGAACAGCCTTTTGTATCTTCAAATTCTTTCTCATTTGGAGAACAGAAAGAAAAGAAGTTCTGGGATGGAGTTGGGTAGACATTATAACTTCTTTCATCTTTCTGTGTCTTTACAATCCACATGTCTATGGGACATGATCCTGTAACGTGAAGACTCTAAAGATGCTTTTACATGAGACAGCTGTCCATCACTTTCAGTTTGTGTCACTTTGGACAAGACAATCTTAATAAATTGTAGTGACTTTACCTTGATGGCACCTGTTGCAGTCAGCTTCACATTGCTGGCAGAAAACACCTGACCAAGAGCAGTTTGTAGGAGGAAAGGGTTTATTTTGGTTTATAGACTGGAGGAGAAGCTCCATGATGGCAGGGGAGAAACAATGGCATGAGTGGAGGGTGGACATCATCTCCTGGCCAACATCAGGTGGATAATAGCAGCAGGAGAGTGTGCCAAACACTGGCAAGGGGAAGCTGGCTATAACACACATAAGGCCTCTCCCAACAATGTACTGCCTTCAGGGGACTCTCCCAAATTGTCACCAGCTGGTTACCTAGCATTCAGAATGCATAAGTTTATGGGGTACATATAAATCAAACCGCAACAGAGTACTTCCTATGCCTTCATTGGTTCACATTCTCATGTTATCTTCATAATTCCAGCTTTAGCTACTGTAAACAGTTCTGTAAGACTTTGTCTCAGCTTCTGTTTTCAGACAAAGACATCCTCTATTAAACGGCCATCATAGTACATTTTCCTTGTGGGTTTTAGATTAGGTTTTCATACTCATAGCATAATAATGATGAAATGAGATAGTCACATAAGTATGCATTTGAAACACAGCACAGTCTTTCATGCAGTCAGTGCTCAAGAAGCATCTTGTATTATCATGTGGCTACTGTCTCTGTTCATGGGTTTACAGGATTAATCCTGGTGTCTGTGTTACATATCTTGTTTGTGAGATTATAGGTTGTATTTTATTATATTGTTTTCTAGGCCATTGTCATACAAGGTTAAAAAGACAAGAAAGCGTATTTCCTTGTATCCACTATACCCAGGACTGGGGAACTTCTATTTATTTTTTCTAGGCTGTTTTTGATGTCTCTAGGGGCAGGCAGGCTCTCACATACTAAAGCAGTTCTAGCATTTGCTCCCCCCTTCTGGCTTTATATATGAAGACCATGTTCCTGCTCATTCTGAGATGGGAAATTGAAAGTTGGGCACATTATCAATTTGTTGTAAATGTTTATTATATTAGTGTGTATAGTAGGCCCTGAAACTACATGGAGTCGAATTTCATTGTGTTTAATTAGTTTTAGTATGTTGAGTTTTCATTATTGTTCAATTACAGAAATTTTTAAGTTTCTTTTTGATTTCTTATACTACCTATGCATTATTATTATTACTTTTACTTTTTAAAATATTTTATTTATTTATTGGCAAGCAGAGAGATATAGACACACACACAGAGACAGACAGACAGAGAGAGAGAGAGAGAGAGACAGAGTGAGTGAGAGAGAGAGAGAGCGGGAGGGAGAATATGGGCACAACAGGGCTTCTAGCCACTGCAAATGAATTCCAGATGCATGTACCATTTTGTGCATCTGGCTTATGTGGGTACTGAGGAACTGAGCCCAAGTCATTAGGCTTTGTAGATGCGTGCCTTAACTGCTGAGACTTCTCTCCAGCCTTCCATGAATTATTTAATAGTGAGATATTGATCTTCCAGGTATTGGTGGATTTTCTGTTGTTTCCATGGTCATTAATCTCTAGCTTTATTGCATCATGGTCTAATATAGTGCATGGAATTATGTTTATTTTTCTTAATTTGTTGAAACATGTTTTTATGCCCCAATGTGTAATCTATTTTAGAGAATGTTACTTGAGCTGTTGAGAAGAATGTGTATTCTGTGCAATTAGGGTGCAGTATTCTGTAGATGTCTGTTAAGCCCAATTGACCTATTGTATTGTTTAGCTCCCTTGTTTCATGGTTAATTTTCTGCTTAGGTGATCTATCTAATGATGATAGTGGAGCATTCAAGTCTCCTACTATAATTGTGTTGGGGGTTATTTCTATTTTGTTGTCCAACAGAATTTGCTTTATAAAATTTTGTGCTCCTGTGGTTGGTGCACATAGGTTTATGATTGTAATATTCTCTTATTTTATTGTTCTGTTGCTGAGTATGAAGCAATTTTCTTTATCTCTTTTGATTACTTTTGGTTTGAAGACCACTTTGTCTGATAACAGTATAGCCACCCTTGGCTTGTTTCTTACTTCCATTAGCTTGGACTATCTTTTTCCATCCTTTCACCCTAAGGTGGTGTCTATCTTTATGGGTAAAGTGGGTTTCCTGTAAACATCAAATGGATGGGTCACTTTTTCTGAGCCAGATATTAAAGCCTCTCTCTTTTGTGAGGTTAGGGAAATTCTCTCTGGTAATTTTGTTGAAGATGTTCTCTATGCCTTTGGTCTGTATTTATTTCCTTTATTTAAAAAAATTATGTTTTTTTGAGCTGGACATGGTGGTGCATGCCTTTAATCTCAGCACTTGGGAGGGAGAGAGGTAGGAAGATCACCATGAGTTCGAGGCCACCCTGAGACTACATAGTGAATTTCAGGTCATCCTGAGCTAAAGTGGAACCCCTACCTTGAACCCCCCCCCCCAATTATCTGATTATTTTTTTATGAGAGAGAGGAAGAGGTTGATGAGAGAGAGAGAGAGAGAGAGAGAGAGAGAGAGAGTGACTGAGCATGCCAGGACCTCCAGCCATTGCAAATGAACTCCAGATGCATGTGCCACTTTCTGCATCTGTCTTATGTGCATTCTGGGGTATCGAACCTGGGTCCTTAGGCTTTGCAAGCAAGAACCTTAACTCTCCAGCTCCTTTTCCCCTTCTTGTATGCCAATGATCTGAATAATTGGATTTCTTTAAGGTGTTCCAAATTTCCCTCATATTCTGTGTACGTTGATTTTGGAATTTATCATTGTTTTTGGACTGCTGGACTATTTCCTCTGTCTTGTCCTCAAGTTCTGACAGTCTGTCCTACATGTGGTCTGCTCTGTTGGTGAGGCTTTCTTGGAATCCTTTTAAAAGAGTTATCTCTTTTTTTGTTTTTGACATTAAATTTCATGGCAATGACATAACAACTCCATTATTTATTGACTTCATTATTTATAAAAAACATGATCAATAACATAATTTACAAAATTAAGAGGATATCTTATTTACATGGTGACTTAACATAAAGTGTTATGTTCCCACTAAAGTGATTATCATAAGAGCCATGTAGGAATGTGCAATGCTAATAGTCAACCCCCCCATAAACATAATCGTTGCCTCTTATTCTCTAGAAATTTGTTCCCATATTTCATATGGGTGTCTGAAACCATGATAACTCCAAATCTCATATATACTACATACATTTATATAGCCATGATAAGAGATTAATAATACTTATAATAAAATGTAAAGTTATAACAATATACTATAGTAAAAGTTTTTATAAGTTGGGAATTTTTTTATTTTTATACTCAGTGAATGCAGTCAGGTTGGTACCATTGTTAGCCTCTTCCCTGTCCTCCCTCCTCCACAGGGGACCTCCTTGTTGGGATATATGGATCGTGCATTGTGGGGTTAGCCATCCATCAGTTTTGGGTAGGAGGAAATGTCTCTGCATATCATGACCCAATGTGTGGCTCTGACATTCTTTTGCCCCTTCTTCCTCAAATTTCCCTGAGCTATATTGGGTTCATTTTAGGTCTGCTGCCGTGTTGAGATCTTGGGAGCCTCTGTGTCTCTAGATATCTGGTTTGGTGGGGGTTGGTTGTTCTCTGTGTCTATCTCCTTCACCATTGTGCTGGTTCCCGGTTTGCCAAGAAAATAGCATTCCTGCATGTTTCCCCAATTATTCTTAGTTTCAGCTGGGGCCCTTTTGAGGTATGATGGGGTGGTTCTCTCCTTAGGATCTGCATCTGTCTGAAAAAGAAAAGCAGATTCTCCAACGGAGAGTAAAGTTAGCACCAGATAAATGTGATAACCAGGGCTGGAGAGATGGCTTAGCAGTTAAGCGCTTGCCTGTGAAGCCTAAGGACCCCAGTTTGAGGCTCGATTCCCCAGGACCCATGTTAGCCAGATGCACAAGGGGGTACGCGCATCTGGAGTGCGTTTGCAGTGGTTGGAAGCCCTGAAGCGCCCATTCTCTCTCTCTCTGCCTCTTTCTCTCTCTGCCTGTTGCTCTCAAATAAATAAATAAAAATAAAAATAAAAATAAAAAAATGTGATAACCATTTTTTAGAGAGATTTTACTACGTGTAGGCCCATTTGTAGCCCATGATTGGTGGGAGCTTGATAATGGAGAGCGGGCTCATTTTTGGATATGGTTCTGACTTGTTTCCCAGCTCCAGCTATAGGTTCCGTTCTGCTGAACAGATCAGTTAGCCAAAACAAGAGCAGTTGATTTCCCACCATGGCTGTGTGCCACTATTGCACTTGTGTGAGCATCACGTCAGGTTGCTTGCTGCTACATAAGTTAGACAATGAGTTATTTGGACAGATATTGGTCATTAAAAGAGTTATTTCATTGTTGTTATCTATTACATTTTTTTCTCATCATCTCCATCTCTATGTGGAATTCCAATTTCATTTCTTGATTAGATTTGCTGGTTGTTTATTGGAACACATTCGTGTATTTGATTACATCTTCATTGAGTTTACTCCACTGCTATTGAGATCATTTATTTGTTGTTTCTCCCCCATTTCCTTTATCCCTCTATCAAGGTTTTTTTGATAGCCTTTAATTTTCTTGAGATGCATTTTGAGTTCTTTTTGCTGATGTGTTTCCATTTTCCTTCAGCCATGCTGTGAGTTCACTCTTAAATTCTTTTTGTTGATTTTGTTTATTCAACCATGCTTTAAAATCTTTTGTGGGCTGTTTATTTTGGTTCTCAACTAATTATTCCCTCCTCTAATTCACAGCCTCATTAAGTTTGTTGAATATACTTTCCATAGCTTCATTTTGGAGTTCTAAGACTAGAGTTCCCTCTATGTTGGTGGTAGCAGCTTCCATTATAGGGCTGAGTGACCTAGGTGGGGAAATTTTGGCTTGATGTCCTGCATTCTTTGTTTTGTGTTGGAGTTTGCCCATATTGAGGTCCTTGTCTTGTTTTTACAGGACTGTGGCGATTAGTATGTCTTGTAGATTGTGCATTGATTGCCTTGTTCAGGTTTGGCCAAGGTAGGAGTGAGAAGGTGGTGTATTCACAGGTTTTGACTAGGTGCTCTTGAGCCTTAGTGGGCTTTTCTTACGTGTTCACTCTCCTAAGAATTCAGGGTGAGGCCCTGGAAGTGCCTGGCCAGCTCAATGACAAGGGTGGGTCCTGTTGACTCTCTGGTATTCACTTCCTGGTCCTTGGTAGGGGTTTGGCTGTGGCAGCTGATGGGAGGCAGGCCGAGGGAATAGCAGGGATCTTACTTGGTGGTTTGCATCTCAGTCACGGTGGTTATGGGTCCTTCCTGGCTCATGATTTTGGGAGTGAGATGATTGTAGGTTGATCCCTGCTTGTGAGCCTGCCACAACACATCTTGTGTGAGGAGCTGGGTAGTGCCCTGCCTGCCTCACCAGGGATCACTGCATATGCAGGGCCCTGTCCACCCCACACCAGCAGCAGGAGATCTAGGAGTCAGGGAGCCAAGAATCTGGGAATGAGGAGCCTAGGAACTGGGAGAGCAGGCATATTTGGTCCCAACAGCCTCCTAACCAGTGACTAGGGAACCAGATGGAGTCTGATTTCAAAACCCAAGTCCAAATTGATTTAAATAGCTATTCTACATTAGCACAATCTATTTCTCTTCAACATTCCATTCCTCGTGATTCCGTCAACAGTCACTCCTGTGTAGCTCAAGGGTGTAGATGATTTTAAATAATTTCTATTCCTTTCAGAATAAGAGTAACTTTATTAGACTAAAACACAGGAGTAAAACATCAGAAAATACAGGAACAAAAATGTATAAGAAGAATAGAGGAAGTTTTTGTGGAGTTGCTATGAGTCAGAAACTTTTAATGAATCTAATTGTGTTGTTTACAAGTTAAGATCATTCAGATGTCAGGCAACAGATATCTCAATGTCAGCTCATCAAATACGGCTCTGGTGTAATAGCAGAAATGTGAGAGGCTGGAGTCCCTCTCTGCTGAGAGATAATGAGGGAGACCAAAGGTAAGTCGGAAGGTAAGTTCGTTACCAAGTGGGAGAGCATTTTTTTTTGTTAAATCAAATATTTATGAGACAGAGATTTGATTACCTATGGTTTAAAAATTCAAGGAAAAAAATAATTCATTGAGAGATGCTCCAGGTGGTGGAGCAGCTTAGATAACTATACTTTGTATAAAAATAATTCATCACTAGCAGTTGAAATGCTTGCACATTGTAATGGGATTAGAAGATACTTAGCAATGTTAAGGCATATAGTACAACATGTTGTCAGGATTAAAATATATCCTGTTGTCATAGATACCATTCCATCCTTTGTCAATAGAGCATTTGGTTGATTTTAGATTCAACTAACATTTATTGAATGCCTACCATATGTCAGATATTCTTATATTGGCTTTAAAACTTTTGATATTAATAAGACCTATAATCTACTGTTACCCAGATAAGCTAAATGGGTCTCAAAGATCGTCAGAAAGATTAGGCTTGTTGTAACACCAAGATCTATTGTCTGTTTTCTCAAGGTAAGGTCTTACTATAGCTCAGCCTGACCTGGAAGTCACTATGTCATCTTAGGGTGGCTTCAAACTCATGGCAATCCTCCTACCTCTGCATCTAGAATACTGGGATCAAAGATGTGTGCCACCATGCCTGGCTCCTATTGTGTTTTTTTGGATATCTTTTTGTCAGTCAGACATCTTTAGCATATTGTTTCTGAATCAAAATGGGGCAACACTTAAACATAGATGATGGAGATGAGCAAAAACAATTATCAAAATAGAAAAGGGACTAGTCAGAAGGAGTTCAATGAGAAGATGGGGAGGGAGACGAAAGAAGGTATTGGGAAGGGACTATGATCAAATTGCATTATGCTCAAGCATGTAATTTGCAAAACAAATTTTAAAAACTGGGTTATATAAGCTTGACATAAAGTCTATTGTCTTGGTGGAGAAAACCAAGCAATGCATTAGTTGGAGTGGAATTGAAATAAGGGAGATTAAAATTATTCAACTGTACCCACTGATTCGTTGCTAGAAAAATCTTCATAATTCCCTAGATAAGTAAGTAAAGAACCAAAGTCTTGGTGAATTGCTCATGTAATATCACCCCATCACTTAATAGATGAGAACCTGAGTGTCCAAATGTACATCATGTGTCTGAAACTGGTGTATTATGAATCAAAGCTCATTCATTAGGATCCTAGTTACTTGTAGCATAATCTTGGGTTTATTTTCTGGAAGTACATGAAGAAAAAAAAAGACTAATTCTCTTTATATACATCAGTTCTTTAAATAATTGATGACAGAGCTCCTGGGGGGGGCTAAGAGTCCTTTAGGCTAAGCATCATTTCATCATCTCAACCTTCCCACTGTGGCAGTTTCTAGACACTTTATCATGTTGTATGTTTTGAATAAATGCATCACATTGCCTGTTTCTCTCAAATTTGGTGCCCTGAAATAAATGCATCCCTCAAGTAAAATGAGTACATTACTTTTAAGGAGAATGGAGATGTTCTTACAACTTTCATAAATCAGATTGAGTTTGGGAAATAGTTAAGTGTGAAGAATAAAATTTCATGAACTTGACAAATAGATATGAAGTATAATGGCTGCTATTCCTATCTCTAATTTATGAACATATTAAATAAAATATAACTAAAACTATTTTCATACACAGCTTAAGGTGATACCAAGAGGAACAGAAATTACACAGGTGCCCAACAAGGGGTAGCTCAAAGCCAGAGCAGTTAGTAGACCTAAAGCTTTAAAAGCTTTTGTGGTTACAATAGTATCAAATAGAACTTAAAGTCTGAGGGCTAGGGACTAACTTACTTTGAAATTGACACCAGGAGGCTATTTAAGACCTCAGACCTCAAGCTATAGATGAACTATCTGCCTAGTGTCAGAAGCCACAGAGACCTGTCCATTTCTGAGATGAAGTACAGAAAAACCTGGTTTCCTCTCCTGGGAGACAGCAAGGAATTTTGCAGTCTCCCTGGATTTGTGTCTGATAAAAACACCACCAATGAGAAATTAGAATACTGGATCTGCACCTCATACTGCTTTAAGATATGACTTCAAAGCACTCATCTTGTACAAACACTGAAACAAAAAGCTAACTTAAAAAGGAATTTAGAACAAGCGAGTACAAGAGAGACTAAAGGGTAGATGTAACACATAGTATGGAGGCACTTCCTGAGCTGCCAGACTCCTAAGAACCATTGAAGTTGACCTCATGATCAGACATTAAAAATCACACAGAAGAGCCGGGCATGGTGGCACATGCCTTTAATCCCAGCACTCAGGAGGCAGAAGTAGGAGGATCACCACGAGTTTGAGGCCACCCTAAGACTACAGAGTGAATTCCAGGTCAGCCTTGCCTGCAGTGAAACCCTACCTCGAAAAACAAAAACAAGACAAAACAAAATCACACAGAAGGATGAACTGCAGTGAGAGTAATCAAAAATTGAAGTGAACATCAGCAAATGAATTATATATCACCCCAAGAAATAGAACCATCTGAGAGATGTTAAAATAAATAGATTAAAATTATCAATGAGATAAAGGATTAAAGAAGAACAGAAACTGAGGCACAAACAGGATGATTTGAAACATGGGTAGATGTGAGACAGAATGAAGGCAAAATTCTATAAATGAAAAAAAAAAAAACAAAAATATTACACGAATAAAGTATGTGGTTAACAGGTGATGACATTAATAATAATTTGGAAGATAGACCTAGGAATATCATCAAGCATACATCCCAGAGAATCAAAAATATGGAAAATATAAGGAAAAAAAGATATTGAGGAAAGGATGCAGGAGACTCCAATAGTGGCAAGAATAGAGTGGAGGCAGTTTGAAAAGACTAATAGCTGATCATTTTTATTTTATACATTATAACAGAGTATACTCTTTTATCCCCTTATCCATGCTCCCATTTCCCTGGGGTTATGGTATTCACTGCGGGGTCACGAAGACCTCAGTTAGTCCTTGTGGGGTGGGGGGTGGGGGACTGTGTCTCAGAGTGTTCCTACCCATTCTGTGGCTCTTACAATCTTTCTGATCCTCTGTTTCACAATGTTCCCTGAGCCACGGCTGGCCTGCTGGCAGTCTGATTTAGTGTTGAGCTCTCTCAGTACCTTCTAGATTTCTGCTTTGATGGTTTTTGATTGATCACTGTGACTGTTGTCATCACCCTGAGCTGGAGGTCAGGCTGGAGTGAGAGCAGTATTCATGCTGCTGCTTCCTCTGCAATTTCTCCTGGGTCCTGGCAGATGTGGTAGAGGTGGCAACTCTCCTGGTGGGCAGTCAGCTATCTTCTTGTCTTATTGATGGATCTTGGATTTCTTCTTTTTTCTCTGCCACAGATTTTCCAACCAAGAGTGAGCGTGGCTTGGGTTAAAGGAGGTATGCAAAGTAGCTTGAGATACTTTTTGGTGTGCAAGCCCACTCTTTTTCTTTAGAGAGCAGTGGGAGCTTCTCTCTGAAGTCTGAGATTTTTTGACCAAGGATTCTGACTTGGTTCCAAGCACCAGAATTCTCTCCCACTGAGCAGCCTTGTTTCTAATCAGAGAAAAATTGGTTACCTGCAGTGACTGTGTGCCACTATTGCACAAGTGTGTACTTCTTGTCCAGCTGGTTAATTTAATAGTATACATAGCTGATAATTTTTTAGAATTAAATACAGAATCTGTAAATTGAGAGGACACACAGGTCCTTATCAGGATCAATGGCTAGACAGATACAAGGGTGGGTAGAAGAATGGACAGGTAGATACATTCATTGAAAACTTAATGGGTACTCATTATAACACAATGCTTTTGTAGATGTTGAATCAGTATCATGAAAAGTTGACCTTATAGAGTTTAGACTTTATTAAGGTGATGAGAAATGGATAATAAACAAAATAGACTGCAAAAGTAAAGCAGCGAGTGGGGGAAGTGTTCCCAGCTTCTGGTCCTCTTTTTTATTTTAAATATTTTTATTGCTGGGCATGGTGGCATATGCCTTTAATCCCAGCACTTGGGGGACAGAGGTAGGAGGGTCTCTGAGTTTGAGGCCACCTGAGACTACATAGTGAATTCCAGGTCAGCCTGGGCTAGAGTGAGATCCTATCTCGAAAAAAACCTCTCAAAAATTTATTTATTGATTGATGAGGAGAGAGAAAGAGAGAGAAAGAGAGAGAGAGAGAGAGAGAGAGAGAGAGAGAGAGAGAGAGAGGGAGAGAGAGAGAGAATATGATGCCAGAAACTCTAGCCATTGCAAATAAACTCCAAATGCATGCACTACCATGTGCATCTAGCTTATATGGATATGGAGGAATTGAACCTGGGTCCTTAGGCTTCACAGGCAAGCACCTTAACTACTAAGCCAACTCTCCAGTCCCTGGCCATCTGGTTTAAAAATTTGTCTTGTACCACTTTAGTTTTTTTTTTTATATACAATAATGTGTTGCTGAAGCTTGGTATTCTCCCATGATAGCAGAAACTCCCAATTTGCTGTCATTCCATAAATAATTGAATACCACACACCTCACATAAATTAACAGTCTGAATAAATGTACAGGTGTGACTACAAATGGTCTTAGCTTGAGGCATGGTCAGGAGGGAAAACAGAGAGTAAGAACAGGAACTTGGATTTTCCCAGCCTGTTCACCTCTGCATAGTGTGAGGTATAGTACATTATAGTTCCAGACAAATCTGGATGTCTAATGAAAATCAGATGAATTTATTAGAGTCAATTTCCCCACAATTATTATCAAGCTCTAGTTCTGAGTAGTCTCTTATTGATTTTATGGCTGTGAAAATATAATACAAAGAAGTAATCTACATCCTCATCATCTCCCGAGAGTCCTGTCTCTGAAATTTCCATTCTCATTTTGTACCTGTCCATTCTGCATTTCTTTAATGTTGCTACTAACTACCTCACTTTTGTCATCTTTCTTAAAGTATTGTAACTTACCCCTCCCAGTTCATCTCCTTACCTGCAGTTTTTCTCCCCTCAAATTCATTCCTATGCTGAGGGTAGTGGTGCACTCCTTGAATCCCATCATTCAGGAGGCAGAAGTAAGAGGATCACTGTGAGTTCCAGGCCAGCCTGAGACTACACAGTGAATTCCAGGTTAGCCTGGGCTACAGTGAGACTTTACCCACAAAACAAAACAAAACAAAACTTATTCCAACAATTACTGATATCCTGTTGGAGGAAGTAAAGATGACCTACACATGAAACTGTAGGAAAGGATGATCTCACTTTGAATTTATCAAATAAAGTGAGGTCTGCAGAAGAGGTTTTCTATTAATAATCTCTCCTCTCAAGACTGTGTTTTTGGTCAGGGACATAGGTAGGTAGGTAAACATCTTACAGCACAAGCATGAGGACCTAAGTTTGGATTCCCATAACCCTTGTAAACCTGATATGGTAATGTGAGCACCTGGAACCCCAGTGCTCTTACAGAGTGGTGGGAGGCAGAGACAGAATTCCGGAAGCTTACAGGCTATCTAGCCTAGTGCATATAGTGGTGACTGTCAAAGAGAACCTGTCTTATACAAGGTAGAAGGTGAAGATTGATACCCATAATTGCCCTCTGACCTCCATGTTCACGCCATGCTATGTACACACCCACATTGAACACATACCCACACCCACACCCCCCACACAGCTTTATTATGTAATAAAAGTCATAGAGTATACAGCAGCCAGCAACTGTTAAGAACCTTGATTTTGGACTGGTGTTAAGATTTTACCACATTGTAATTTTTTTCTCATTTAATTCTCACAAAACTCTTTTTGTTATATTGTGATTTCTGTTCTAGAGATGGGGCAAATGAATCTTATAAAATTTGACTATTTAAAAATCACATATCAAATGGTGCAGTTATTTAATATAAAAAACATTCTAAGGAGATAAGAAAACATATGAGTATCCATTTTATTTAATGTCAGTCTAACTAGCTGTGCTAACCATTAGGGATCAGGTTGTACTCCATCTCTTACAAGGTCAAGTCCAAGACCATTAACATGACATGCAAGGACCTCCATGTTCTGACCTCCACCTACCTCTTTGGCATTTTATCCTTCCCTCTCTTTTCCATACATTTCTATAGCATACAGCCTTTCTTTGACTTTGCTTTTGCTTGTGCCAGTCTCTATCAAGTGCTTCCCACACCTCTCACTAACTCCAATTCACTGTTTAGTACTCAGCCAACACATTCTAATAAAATATTAGATGTGTGTTCTAATATTCTAATAAAATAGGCAGTCTTCTTGAACTATTTTATTCATGACAACTCCTCAAAGTTTGAAAAGTGGGTTAGAGACTTCTATAATAAGTAACTATAATATTTTACATATCCTAACATTGTATTCCTTACATATTTTAGCCATTTATTTGTTTTTTTGTGCTTTCAATTAACCTGTGAATTCTTTAATGAAGGATAATGTCTTTGTAACTTGAGAAATTAGCAGGGTGTCTTAGCCTTTGTAGGTATTCAGTAAATACTCATGAGGTGAGAATACCAATATGTATTCTCTTAACTCAACTTATGATGCCATTTTAAAAGACTTAATGAATAGGTGGAATAAATAGGCTCACTAGCTACAGGGAATTGAGGTGGAGGTAGGGTGTGGTGGTTTGATTCAGGTGTTCCCATAAACTTAGGTGCTTTGAATGCTAGGTTCCCAGCTGATGGAGATTTGGAAAGTAACATCTCTTGGAGGTGGTGTATTGCTGGGGGTGGACTTATGGGTGTTATAGCCAGTTTCCCCATGACAGTATTTGGCACACTATCCTGTTGTTACTGTCTACCTTATGTTGGCTAGGAGGTGATGTCCACCCTCTGATCATGCCGTCATTTTTTCCCACCATCGTGGAACTTCCCCTCAAGCCTGTAAGCCAAAATAAACCTCCTTTCCCCCACAAGCTGCTCTTGGTTGGGTGATTTCTACCAACAATGCAAACCTGACTGCAACATAAGATTACCTATTACCAGCGAATAAATAGGCTCACTAGCTACATGGAATTGAGGTGGAGGTAGGGGTAAATATTACCAGGGAATAAATAGGATTACCAGCCACAGGATATTGCAGTGGGGATAGAGCTAGATATTACCAGGGAATAAACAGGCTGTGGTGGTTTGACTGTAAACGCATGTCCTCTATAGACTCAGGTATTTTTGTTTAAGCTGCCTATTTAGTCTTCATCAGGCAGAGCTCTGATGGAGGAGGTGTGTCACTGGAGGGGTGTGTGTGGATCTTGAGTCTATCCCTAAGGTGTATAGAGAGCTAGCTTGAGGTCTTGCTGTTAACACTGGTGTTGGTTTGAGCCAGCTTCTTCCTCCATGAGGAAGCTTCCCTTGGGCTCTGTAAGCCTTCAGTAAACCTTTTCCTCCCATAAGCTGCTTCAGGTCAGATGTTTGTTTCAGCAACAATAAGGTAACTGCAACATAGGCTCATCAGTCACAGGGGATTGAGGTGAGGGTAGAGGTCCTGATTGCCTGCTTTTACTTTCTGACACAGTTAGGATGCGTGTTCTAAATATATTCAATTGACAGGCTAAGTTCTTCTTGGGTGTGAAATTATGAACACCACATTTTGTGGAGTGATGAAATTGCACCAAATAAAGGGGAGGGAGGTTGAACTTGATTTTGAAGTCCTCACCTTGCTATATGTCATGTTTAGAATAAGAGAAGTTGGGCATGTCTGTTAGGAATTTGATTTTCTTCAATATTACGTACATGTCCTTAGGCTGTAGGACTGACCTTGCCATAAGATATTAACTCCATAGGCATTGTTTCACGTGCCATTCCTTAAGCCTCTGAGAAACTAAATCCTTAGGTCTCTAACCTTGGCAACTCACACCTGGCCTGTGGTTAGACTTAAACTCTCTGCTTATAAAATAGACTACTGGAAACTTCAGCCTAGATATATGCCAGGAGAAATGGAGACAATGAATCTTAAAATGATGATAGGCTCCTTGAGTGTTTTTCAGGCCATAAAAATCAGACTCTTCTGATACTAGTCTGGCTCAGCCTGAATTTTCCAAGCTCCTTTCAAACAGGGTTCTTTGGACTTTATTTAAGGCTCATACTAATGTTCACAGATTACATTAAGGTCAGACATGTCTTGTGACCAAGATTGTTTGCTTATGACAGAGGAGCAGGGGAGTGAGAGAGAGGCCATCAATATTTAATAGCCTATCTGCATGAGACCAAAGCAGAAAATACTTGTGACCATATATGTGATACTTTATACACTTTAGGTAGACAGATGTGGCAAGCCAATGGTGAAGAAGAAATTGACCCACTCATGAAATTGATGTATACATTCTTTCTGAGTAAGTCAGCCGTTCTCACTCTTACTTAGGATAGACACAGGATCATGTCTTTCTATGGGAATTTTAGAACTTGGAACTCTTCACTCACTGGACTGACTAATCACACGAAAGCTCCTTCTTTTCCTCTTTCTTTGTCATCAGTGAAGCTTTGGTTGGAGCAGTCCTTTCGGCACATAAGCCATAATGAAAGGTTTTATGTATAGTCTGAACACAGAGGTGTTAGAAGGTCCCCGGGATGCTTGAGAAGATTGCCTTATGACTTTGCCCTCAGCATGCTGACCTTTGCTGGCCATCACCTTCGCAAGCGCAGTTTCAATGTCTCCTTTGACAAAGTAATTTTCTTTTGTGAGCAACATGCTGTGTCATGGTTTATAACAATGGGAGAAACTGAAAGCTGCAGAACCCAGGAGGCAAAAAAGGGCTGTCTGTCTAAGGAATAACAAGATCTGACTTTATTCTCTGCCATGTGGTGATGAAAAGGCATCTTGTAAAAGCTTTTAGTTGGTTTTCTTTTCTCCTAATCATTTCAGGAACGCAACTAATGCATTTTGTGCCTTTGAAAGGAAAGAAAAAAAAAAAGAGAACCATTTTAAAGAAGAATTGCCTTCATTTAAAAAGATTTTGTCTGACTGGAGTTGGAGACATGGGCACGTCATAAAGCGTACAAGTCCACACCATACTACTGGGAGCAGAATTAATATGCTGTGCTGGGGATGTGAAAAGGATTCCCAGAGGACTGACATTTGGGCTGGTCCTAAAAGGTTAGAGTGGAGTTTGCTCGAAGAAGGGAAATGGCCTCTCAATCAAGGGGTAAAGGCTGTGCAAGGACCAAAAGCATTTTCACAATTCTTGGTGTAATTTTACTTTTTGTAAGTACTCACACTGCCTTTGTTCTGCAAGCCAGTATGACCAATGCTGCTTGTATTTCTAGAGTGACCCAAAATCATGAAATATCTAAATTTTGATCATATGTCTAATGGATCAAATTAACAGTACAATTTCAACTGTACCTTTTCATTTACAGAGTATTTATTGAATGCTTGGCACAGTTCCAGTTGTACGTCAGCCAGATAATACAGCAGTGAGCAAAAATGGGAAACATCCCTTTCCCCGCTCTTAAGGGCTCCTCAGCGCTATCTGTCACATTTCTGAGAGTTTTGAGTTGAGATGCTGGGGAAGCTGGTCATTTCTGTTTCTGTGTGTGTGCATGGTTGTTTGTGTGTTAGTGGAAATATATGGATACTTTTGCAATACTGCAGTATTGGGGATGGCAAAAACACATGTTCCCTCTTTCCATTTGCTGGGTTTTCATAAATGAGTTGGTTTCTTATTAAGCCTAGATCTAGCCCCAGGATCTAACATGGCATACCACACAGCCAGTTCTAGCTAATTTATCAAGTTCTAGGTTACTCTCTGTAGTTCTAAGTTTTGCATATTACATGGAGTGTTCAGTGGGATCTGATCCGGATGTGGAAAGCATTCCCTCCTGACTGCTACTAACAAATGTAAAACCTTGAACTTCAACACAGAGAGTATTTATTTTCCTCTTCGTCCTGAACTAAGGATCATCCCAGGGCCTTTCATGCTAGTTAAGTACTCCACCATTGAGCTACATCTCAGCATGTTATGGTCCTTTATAAAGGAACTTGAACTCCAGTGAGGAAGACAGTTAGTTGAGTTGGCAGACTGTGATACTCTGGTATTCTGTGTCCCCAGAGGCAGAGCAGTCAGGGAGCCTTGTGGTGGCTTGCATGTGAAACACCATGTGCTGACTCTTTATATTTTCTGGAAATATTTTCTATTTCTCCAGATGCTCTTGCCTTGCATTTTGTTACCTCATTTCAGAACTAATATTTGTTTGTATGTCAAACAGGAACCAAGTCTTTCAATTTATTTTAAAAATACTTGTTTGTTTATTTATTTGAGAGAGAAAGTGGAAAGAGAAAGAGAGTGAGAAAGAGGGAATGAAAATATGGCACACCAGACCCTCCTGCCACATGCAAATGCATGAGCCACTCGAGGGGTCTGACTTTACTTGGTTTCTGAGGAGTCAAACCAGGGCCATTAGGCTTTGCGAGCAAGCATCTTTATCCACTGAGATTTCTCTCCAATTCTACATTTTTAAGATTCTCTCTTTCTTGCCTGCCTTTTTGGTTAGGTTCTCTTCTTTGTGTTTGGTCCCAGTCCTATATTGAGTTTTTTATTACTGTGACTTTATTTAAAAATTTCAAATTTTTAATAATTTTTGATAAATTCCTTTTAATTTTAAGGATATTTTATTTATTTATTACTTATTTTTAATCGTTGTGTGCATGAGTGTTTATGTGTTCCTGGTGTGAATTTGATGTTGGTCCTTGCCTCTACCTATTGTTTCCCACTGGGTAAGCAAAGGTACCTGGCCCATGAGCCTGTGGCTGCTTTTCCTGTCTTTACCTCTCATCTTACTATAGGGCCCTGGAATAACAGACACATGCTACTGGGGCTGGCTTTATATATAGGTTTTAAGGATCTGAAATCAGGTTATCATGCTTGTGTGGCAAGCACTTTGCCTTACTACGTGTGGAACCATCTCTCCTACTCAATAATATATGTTTTTTTTGTTTCTTTTAAATTATAGGTGACAATGATGCTGACAACGAAGAGTTCACGTTTCTATGTTCAGAACTGTGAACATCTTATGGAATCACTTCTGTGTATATGTGATATGAGACACTCCAATCTTTTCTTTCTTTTTATTTATTTATTTGTTGAGGCAAGACCAATAGACAGACTTTTTTTTTTAATAAGCAAGACCAAGATTGAGACACACACACACACACACACACACACACACACACACACACACAGAGAGAGAGAGAGAGAGAGAGAGAGAGAGAGAGAGAGAACTGGTGGTGCATCAGGGCCTCTAGCCACTGAACTCAAACTCCAGACATGTGAGTCATCTTGTACACATATGCCACCTTGTGCACATGTTATCTTGTCCACCTGGCTTATGTGGGATCTAGGGAGTTGAACATAGGTCCTTAGGCTTCACAAATAAGCACTTTAACCACTAAGCCATCTCTCTATCCCCAATCTTTTTTATTTCTTGTGGATGCAGTACTTTCTATTATCTTTTCAAAAATATTGATTGCTTTTGGTTCTGGTTTTACTTCCATGCATAATTCATTCCCTTATAAGTTACTAATTTCTGTTATCCTTAGCCTTTCTCTCTCTCTCTCTCTCAATATGTATATAAAATCTCACCTAATTAGAAATGCTGTGCACATGGGTAGGGCTTCCTGGCAACTCTGAGCTTTACCATAAAGAACTGCTTGAGCAGTTCAACTGGGGAGCCCTTGATACCATTGTCTTTAAGTCTTTTTCATTACACCTTTCAGATTCCCATTAGAGAATCTTCCCATCTGCTGCATGAGATGCCAGAATGTTAGGTTATTAGGAAACACCCTTTGGCCCACTTATGGTAGGGAAAGGGAGGAAAATAGGACTGGAGAAAGAGATTTTGATTATGAAGCACTTTCAGGGAAGGTCTTACTGCCCTGGGGGAGCTGACGCTGGGCCCCTTTCTGAACTGCTTGCATTGGAATGAGGGAGGTGAGGTCTTTATTTTCATGCTAATCAGTCTTTGCACATACAATTGTGCCTGTAGATCTAAGAATTTCACAGCTGTGCATACAACCAGTTGTGCTCAGTGGGTCATAACACACACACACACACACACACACACACACACACACACACACACACACGACAAAAGTAGAAGAGGGACTAGTTGAGAAGCAACATGATGGTAGAAGCTTGGTTTGTAGTATTCTTCTGGACAGGAGGAAGGGAAGAGATTAGGTAATTGCAGTACTTTGTATGTGTGTGGAATTCCAGGATTTAAAACAATGTGAATATTTAATTCTTTTAAATTCTGTGCAGTGGATAACAAGAGAGTACTAACTGAGAACTAGAGGACCACTTGTCCTCATTTTTTCCCTACCTGAGAATTTTTATTCACTGCTTTTTATGAGTGGACCTTATTGTCTGCCTGTGGGTGGTTTGATTCAGGTGTCCCCCATAAACTTAGGTGCTCTGAATGCTAGGTTCCCAGCTGATGGAGATTTGGCAATTAATGCCTTCTGGAGGCAGTGTTATTGTTGGGGGTGGGCTTATGGGTATTATAGCCAGTTTCCCCATGCCAATGTTTGGCACACTCTCCGGTTGCTATTGTCCACCTTATGATGTCCATCCTCTGCTCATGCCATCATTTTCCCCTGCCATCATGGAGTTTCTTCTTGAGCCTGTAAGCCAAAATAAACCTCTTATTTCCACAAGCTACTCTTTGTTGTGTGATTTCTACCAGCAATGCAAACCTGACTGTAACACTACCTATTTCTGTTTGCTTATTGTTTACCTTGCAGAGCCATTGATGCACAATACCTTCCTATGAATGTTTTGTTTGATAGGAATATATGGATTACCAATTAACATTAAGTATCTTTTGTGGAATCCATGCTGTCTTTTTGTCTCTTGGACAAACAACAGTATGGAATGATTAGTAGAGAGGGAAGGGGTTGCTTAAATCTCCACTAGTGCTCACAGCACCCTCAGCTCCACAGAAGCACTTACTTCTCATGAGTGGAAGATCTTGTGCATTTTCCTTGGTGGTCTTTTCTGTACACTTGATGGGGAACTCTCCCCTGGCTTTGGCTGAGCACCTGTTACTGCTTCTGGATGGCTCCATTGATAGCTGAGCCATGTTTTTCCTGGGGTCCCTGTGATGCCACTCCAACAGCTGCCAACCTGTTGTCATCTCCCACCAGGGCCTTGAATCTTCCCCACTTCCTTTCTTTCATAATTGCTATTACTAAGACTAGGAAATGAACTTCTCTATGTCATTCCATCCTTTGGCTCTGAAATACTTTCTTTTGTTTCCTGTAATACCCCTAATACTTCAATCTAGTTGATCAAACATTTCCCCTTTTCATCTTTTAGAGTTCTATATTGGAACTAGAAGCAAATATTTTAGAGTTCTATTTCAAAGACTAGAGACAAATTCTCCTAGGATGAATTATAAGAAAGTTTTAGTGATACCACATAGCCTCTAACTTTAAATTGTCCCCACCCATGTATATTTAGCTAATATTCCAGTACTTACCTTAAGTAATTTTAACTCCAATTTCAGGGAAAATCTATTATTTACTTGTAGCTCCTGTATCTACTTATCTTTGTGAGGTAGGAAGAGGCTGTTGTTACTTATTTCTGATTCTGAGTATCAGTCCCAAGGTTGAACTCAAATATAGGTCAATGCCCAGCAAGCAGAACTCTGAGTTGAGCCCCATTTCTGTCACCTTCCACCACTATAATGAGTATGTATATCAGGCTCCTCTTAGAGCTCTCTGCACATAGATGTATGGAA
Source organism: Dipus sagitta (assembly GCA_036346955.1). Classification (NCBI taxonomy): domain Eukaryota; kingdom Metazoa; phylum Chordata; class Mammalia; order Rodentia; family Dipodidae; genus Dipus; species Dipus sagitta. The sequence goes on along the minus strand of CM070772.1, from coordinate 167,889,767 downwards.
CATTCATTGAGGGAACTATATAATTGGAAATACATAGCAGAGTGCCTGAATGTCAATAGCTGTCAATAGATAAAATTTATTATAGGAAACTACTCACATGATGGTAGAGCTGAGAAGTCCTATGATACATTATCTACGAGTTGGAGTTCCAGAGAGGTCTTTAGCATGACTTTTGGAGTATGAAGACTTGAGAACCAGCAACTTTGATGGTCAAGGTAGGAGAAGATGGATACATTTCAAGAAGACAGCCTGCTTCTTCCATTTTTGTTCTGTTGCATCTCAATGGATAAGATGATGTATACCCACATCATCTTTACCAAACTACCAATCAAATTCTAATCTGTTCCCAAAATACTCTGATAGATACAGCTAGCACCAGCATTGACCCCCTTGTGTGCTCAGTCAGATTGACACATAAGATTGACTATTAGAATGGGTAAGGTATTTAATTATGTGATTTATATCCTTTGTCTTCTTTAAAATATTTTATTTATTAATTAGAAAGAGGAGGAAGGAGAGAGAAAGGGAAGCAGAGATGGCATGGGCATACCAGGACCTCTTGCCACTGCAAATGAACTCCAAATGCATGCACTACTTTCTGTATCTGGCCTTCTGTGAGTACCAAGGAATCAAACCCTGGTCAGCCAGCTTTGCAAGAAAATGCCTTTAACTGCTGAGCAATCTCTCCAGCCCTCTTTTGCCATTTTAATCCTTAAAATAATTATTAGTTAACCCTCATCTTATCCCAAGGAATCCCAAGTTCCAGAAATTTAAAGTCTTTAATATCACATACCATAAACATCACTCAAGTAGAAGTGAGGTTCATTCCATGGCTGAATCTGAAAGTCATGTTCATCCCATAGGTCATACTTCCTCTGTGTGAACTTGACTGAATCTCAACATGTAGGTCTAAGGCATATCACTGCTATTATTTATATGGGTGCATACAAAGACTTTGACATATCATATATGAAACACTATAATAATTATTAGTTAGTAGTATAGTAACTATTATTATTTACCCCTGTATGTCAGAAGGCAAACCAAAGGAATTTTTGGCTGAAAGATTTCATCTGAAATATTATTTCAAAAATGAATACGGGGAGAAGATAAAGAAGAAGGAACACAATGAAGAGAAAGATTAGCTTAAAGAAGATCCTTGGTAAGAAAACCAGTGCAGATTATTTAAGCCCACATTTATTTTATTGAGAAAGTAGCAGAGAAAAAATGCACTGAATGCATGTTAACTGCTCAATACTTGAGTGCTGAATGCAAATTAATTGCTGAAACCATCTGCTAATCATTTGAATCTGGCCATAAAAGTGATTAGTGAAGTGTTTGTCATCAATCTGGAAGCACATAGTTCTAACGGCTCTGTTATTCAAGTCTTACGTTTCTGTTGTGAATTTATTTTTCTAGCCACCTAGTGCTTCTGACTTCTATTTGTAATTAGGATGATTCTCATGACATGGTGGGGATGCCAGAAGAAATATTGCAACTGGCCTTCATTGATCAATACGCATCTACCTCTTGAACCCACTAAATCATGCAAACTTTGGCTAAATTAGGAGAAAACTAATGAATATACCTTGATTTTGAGAAAGCCATACACAGACTGTGGAGTTTGCGTAGAAGTATGTGTATGCATGTGGGGCAATGCACATGTGTGGCCCAAAGACACAAATTAAGTTTCAAGATGCTGCTGTAACCTTGGCAATGGTGTAATTCTCAGGAATGAAATAAAAGATAATAGCATGTTTGATTTCAGACTAAGAAGAGTATCACCTTAAACTAGGACAAAAGTCCCTATGCAAGGCCCTGTGCTTTTAGGTACCCACGCACCCATAAATAACAGGACTTTCAAAATAAAACTCATTAAAGGGCACATGGACATCCCTTTCACTTAGAGTACAGTCCTCAGCTCAGGCAAAGCGCAATTCATCATCTCAGACATCAGCTATCGCGATCAGCACCATTCAAGTCCCAGGGAGAGGCCTGTCTATATCTCTTGTCCAGTGTTCTCAAAAGAAAAGGCAACTGAATATGTTTGAAGTCCATATTTCCTGAGTTTGTCTCAATTCTTGAACTCTTGAGTACAGGGAGGGTTTGGGAAGCAGAAGATTTAGGAAAGAGAAAAGTCAAAATAATGGTCTTGTCAAATCTTTCCCCTTAGGGAGTATGACTGCAATAGATTTTTACTTTTTGCCTAGGAAAGTCCTGTTTCATAGTGTCGCCCAGCATTCGTAATGAACTAGTTTTTCTTTGTTTTTTTTTTAATATGTGGTCTCAGAGGTTTTATGAATTATTGCAATATTGGCAAGAGATGCTCATGGGTGTTGACCAATATTTGGCAATATTAAAGTTGTTAAAGTAAACATGGAAACACATAACATATATTATAACTATATTACATATTCTATATAGTTAGTAGTATAATATAATAACACTTTAACAAAAGAACACTATTTGCAGTTAGTGTTCAATATCGTCTGTTTCCTGGGGTAAAAACCGAGCTCCACATCTCACTAGCTTATGTCTACACCTGCATCTTTACAAATTGGCAGGTGAAATTTTTCACATTTTTCATTCTGAAGGTTGGAGAGATTAAGAAAAAGAAGACAGGTGGACATGATTAGAGCATATTGCTTAGATAAGGATTTAGCTAGCTAAATGGGTAAATAGTAACCCAAATGTGTGTTTTACCTGGAAAAAACAATTTAAGGAAGGAAGGGTTTATTTATTTATTTTTTTCTCACAGTTTAGAAGAATAGAGTTCATCATGGTGGGGAAGGCTGGTGGGGAAGGCATGGTGGCAGAAATGGCACTGCCCAGGAAGCAAGGAGAAGGGAAAGCCAGGGGTTAGTTGGCTTTTTCAGTCAGGGACCCTGGCCCGTGGGACGGCTCTCTCCATATTCCAGATGGGTCTTCCCTCATTAGTTCAGTGTCTCTGGGAACACTCTCACAAGCCCCAAAGTGAGCCTCATTAACTCCTGTGGCATTTATTTTTCTTTCTATTTTTTTTTTTGAGACAGGGTTTTACTCTAGCCAAGACTGATTTGGAATTCATTATGAAGCACTGGGCTGTCCTCAAACTCATGGCAATCATCTAATCTCAGCCTCCTGAGTGCTGGGAAAAAAGTGTGCATCACTATGCCTGACTCTTGTGGGGTTTCTTTTCTTTCTGTCTTTCTTTTTTAAAAAAATTATTAACTTCCATAAGTCTAGACAATAAACCATGATAATTCCCTCCTTCCAGTCCCACTTTCCCTCCCAAATCCATCTCACAATGAATCCTTTCTTTTTTCTAATTAGTTTGTCTTCAACTTTGATATCATTTTTTTTTCTTCCTATTATGAAGGTCTTCTATAGGTAGTGTCAGGCACCATAAGGTCATGAATATCAAGACTATTTTGTGTCTAGAAGACAGCATTATAAGCAGTCCTATCCCCTCCTTTGGTCCTATGCTGTTTCTTAATCCGATCAAGTTAACAATTAAAATTAATCATCACAGTCTTAGTCCAGGGTTCATTTCTCCCTCTTTCTAAATCATTATGCAAGCAGCATCCAGGGAAATGCAGGTGTGTTTGCAATTAAAAATGTCATTACTTCCTTCACCTGCCAAACCCTTTAAACCCAGTAGTTCCACTATTAGCACATCAGTGAGTTTGTGGGTATTTTATCAGTTAGGATAAGTCTAACATTTTAAATGGCATTTACCATTCCTTATAATTGAAGATAAACTGTTTTTAGTTATTGATTTTCTCTGTAGCTAGAGTAGCTTCACAAACAACATGAGACTTTGTACTTGTTTTAGAAAAGTGAATTACATATTTAGTTAGATGTGTTTAAGGGCTATAAAGAAAGATTTGGTTTTCAATTACAGTTTCATAGCTCTCTAAACCACAGTTTTCATATCTGTAAAACAGAAATAATAGTACTAAGGGTTTTGGGATATAGCTTAGTGGTAGAGTACTTCTTAGCATGCTCAAAGCCCTGGATTAAACACACACACACACACACACACACACACACACACACACACACACTACTGACCTCCTTTGAGTATTGAATAGATTAGTATACATCGACTACTTAACCCAGTATGCGGACTGGAGTAGACTACTAAGAAAAGTAGTGAGCCTATAACTTCTCAGCTGGGAGACAGGAGTGGATTAGTTGGGAAGGCACTTGTTCAGTGCTAGCTTTGGGTCCTGAGCACACATAGGGCCTGGGCATATCCTTGTGACATGTGCTATAATCAGAAAAGGACTGTACACAAAATGGTAATTCCGGAAACCTGTAGCAAAATTTCAGGTCCTCAAAAAGTTCATTAATGATTATTCGATGTATAGAGAGAAGAGCATGATCAAGTCATTTTCTGAAATAGATCAAACCCTGGGGTTTAGGGAAGGACAGCAAATAGAACATTTCAAAGCTTTTAATAATTGAGAATCTTACAAATTTCTATGGGAACAGAGATGATCCTATGGTTACTAACATGGGATGGGGAACGAAGACCTCATTAGATGGTGAGAGAAGTGGATACTCTTGGAGACTCTAAGCAGATACATCTAGATAATATGGCCAGCCCTCAGTTCCCCTGTGAGCATGATCTGTCCTAGTAAAATTATTTCAGAGTATGCAGGGCTATCCTCTTAGTGCTGTAGGATCCCATAACTTTGGGTAAATGCAGTGCAAAATCATTTTATTAGTAATTTTATTATTGCTAAATGCTCTCTTTTGCCTAAACATATAGGCACCACTGATGAGTCAGGATGTCCTCACTTGTTAAGCTACAAAGGGAGATTATTCTGAGTAACTCTAGTCTTGCTGTTTTGGGCATCTTGAGTTTTAAGCATTGTGGTAATGTTCCTCTCCTTCTGTAGTAACTCAATCAATCCCAAAAGCCAATTGAACCGCAGAACTTAATGACCATGTGACCACTGTTCTACCAAGATCATCAGACAAGCGGAAGGATTGGTCCAACGTGTCCTGTCTTCCTTCACCATCCCAAACACCCAGAACTTCAAATACATATGCAAAGTACCTTACTAAAGATTCAAACACATCTCAGTGATGCATCATTGTGAAACTTCATCCTACTGCTCAGGGGAACCATCCTTTGGGTTTGAGCCTTTTCCACTTTGTTATATTAGTAGCCTTTCAAGTTCCTCAGGACCATGAGCTGTCCTTCCTCAGAAAACACTGTGTATGCCACATAAAGGATGGAAAATAAGTTCTTGGTTCTTGCAAGTTTATAAAATTTTTATAGGTTTCTATTTTCTAATTGGATACAAATTGGGTACATATTCACATATGTGACTCCACCCTGTAATAACGATAATACCTGACCTTACTACTTCTCTTTACAAAGTCACCCATGAGGAAGCAGAGCCTGTAAATATAATCATCATTTTTATCTGTGGATTTTGAAAATTTCATATCTCAGCACTAATATTTTCCTGTGAGCTGGGCTTGCTCTTTGAGCTTATGGAATAGACTCCCTCCATATTGGCCTGAGCAGCCTTCGGCTTCTTTGGTCCTTGCAGACTATTAGTAAATATCATCTTTGCTACATTAAGGCTGACAGGTGTATGTGTGTATGTGTAGATGCCATCTTAATTTACTAGTTCTGATTAAATTTTCAATTTCAAGTTACTTTATGATCAAAGCCAGTGTTTGAGATGAGAGTTGGTCAATTTATATGGCAGCACAAACAATATTGAACTCAACACTGGATTGTTCTCTTTTTATCTTCAACTTAAAATTTTATTAACTTTATGATGACACAAAAGTGACATGCATTCGATGTAAACCATATTTTGAATTTTGAATTTTTGTCTCTTTCCAGGATTGGGCTATATGGTGCAGTACTTTGTTTTCATGCTGGGCAGTGGCAGAAACACCACCATCTTGAGGGGAAGTAACACTGTACAATAAACCATGTTGCTAGGTGTAATAGTAGGTTGGAGGTATTAAAAATATTTTCAACTTAGAATATTTGCCGCTTAAAATGAGTTATCATAATGTGGCCTCATCATGTGCTGAAAGACATCTGTGTCTGGAGTTAAATTTTTAAAAATATTTTATTTATTATGAGAGAGAGAGAAGAAAGAGAGAGAGAGAGAGTGAGAGAAAGAAAGGGCACGCCAGGCCTTCAGCCACTGAAAATTAACTCCAGGAGCATGCACTACATCATGCGTCTGGCTTTATGTGAGTACCGGGGAAACAAAGCGGGGTCCTTAGGCTTTACAGTCAAGCGCCTTAACCATGGATCCATCTCTCCAGCCCAGGATTAAGTTTAATTTATGTCAAGAACTCAGACTAGGTTGGATGATCTTACTTTCAGAAAGGCATCTCCCTTTCCCTCTCTAATTGATTGTTCATGGGCTTGTTTGCTTCATTTCTGAATTCCTTGGGGTCAGGGACTCATGTCACTCATGTCTGTGTCCAACATCTTTTTTTAAAAAAAAATTTCATTCATTTATTTGCAAGGAGAGAGAGAGAGAGAGAGAGTGAGAGAGAGAGAGAGAGAAGAGTGACAGACAACAGACTGAGAGAGAATGGGCATGCCAGGGCCTCTAGCCACTGCAAAGAAACTCCAGATGTATGTGCTCCTTGTGCATCTGGCTTATGTGGGGCCTGGGGAATTGAACCTTGGTCCTTTGGCTTCTCAGGAAAATGCCTTAACCACTAAGTCATTTCGCCAGCTCTCCACCCTTTAAAAATTATTTATTTATTTGAAAGTAGAGGGAGAGAGGGAGAGAGAGAGAGAAAGAGAGAAGAGAGAGAGAGAGAGAGAGAGAGAGAGAGAGAGAGAGAGAAGAGAGACAGGAAGAGAGAATATGTATCCAGCATCTTAACTACCCATTTTCTTGGCACTCACTAAGTATTTTGAAGTTGAACAGAACCAAAGTAAAAACAGATAAAATTCAAATTAATCTTTCCAAAACATTTACAAGGGCAATAATCATGTAAAATAATTGAAAATTTTTCTCAAGTTCCCATCATTTCCTACAAGTGTTCTGTTTCTTTGAGCAGACTCGTGGTTGTACCAAGGAGTGATCCATTTAAGTGTCTGTCTGGAATTTTCTGGATGTGGGTTTTCTGTGACATTCTCATATTGGGCTCCACTCTGCTCCTTTCTGGACTTATTCTTGCTTTAAGTGTTGTTCAGCTTTTTGTCAGTGAGATCCCTTTTCAGGGATGACCTTCTTCAGGACTTATTTTCTTCAGTTCAGCTGTCTGGATCTTGCTGCACTGAGCAAACAATTAAATTAATGGTCAAAGACTTACCTGCAACTGCAAGGCAGCATTCTATTTTGAAACTCATTGATTTTTGTTTTCTTTTTCCTCAGCGCCCACCTTTAACATTCATTTTTATGCTTGATATATTAGTATGCTTTGGTCCTTTTCCTAAAGTTCACTTGCACCCAGGAAGAAAAATAACACATATTTGATCATATAAACACAGCTGTCCATATTGTTTCAATATTCATTTGTGGCCATGATGCATCAAAACAGACTTTGCTCTTTGTATTTGATCTACCTCTTGGTAGATGATATGAGTTTGTATATCCTCTATAGGTTTTCTACAGGCAAAGGTAATCATCATCATTTGCCCTCTGACCAAGAGGAGATTTATTGCTGTAAACAGTAGATTGACTGTCACAAAGGGAAAAAGAATGGCAACGAAGACTGCTCATGTTGGCTTCAGATAACCATCATCATCCCACAGATTTTGCTCTCCTTTTGTTTCAGAGATGTGGTTGTCATTGGTCCAGAATCCATCCTTAGCAGTGTAGCCAAAAAAGAGACTCTGAGTTTGGAATTGAGACTAGGAGATAACCCACAGAGAGATCTTTCTTTAACATTTGTAAGGTTACACATGGAGGCCACATACCATATATAAGTACTTAAAGGTATAAATCAAACTTCCTGCAACCAAGCTCAGGTTTCTGCCTTGGGCCCTATTATAACATGAGCCTGGTTATTGTTTGTGAGACCTATAGACTAAAAGTGCTGTGTTTTGGCCCTGGTGAACCCTGTCTCTATAAGCCTTAGATCTGGTGGTGAACTATGGACCAGAGCTCAGGATCCTTGGGTGGTGGCTGGATCACCTTGGAACCAGGTTGAGGCTTGACCTTGTAAAAAACTCCAGAGGTTGAGGTGAGAATTTCTCCTCAACGCTTTTCCAACTCAGGAGTTATAGGCAGTTCTAAGCACCTTCCACAACTATACCACCCATGCCAAAGGGATGAGGGAGTACTGTTAGTACTGGGGTAGTTGCCTTGCCTGGATATGAATTTAGGGTAAATTTGAGTAGTTAATTTTAAATAGAAGCTCTTTCTATGATTTCTAAAGAAGGAGGCACAGGTTGCCCCCCTTTTTCTCTGCTTGTATTTATAATTCTGTCTGTGGTCTTGGTGTGAAGTGGAGAGAAGAGAATGGGATCTGGCTTGCATGATTCTGTTCTGTAATGCCTGATTGATTCATAGTTACTGAAATGTAAAGAAAATGCCTCTAATGAGAGAAAAAAGTAAAAGAATGTAGATTTTAATAGTAATGATGCATGCAGTCATCTAATGTCTGGTGCCCTGATTAGAAGTTAGTTACATGGGTGACTCCTGACCTGAACCAACTCAATGGCTTCAATTCGGGATGTGTGAGTAAATGGAAGGCTGTATCTTCAAAAAGCCTCAGTTCTATAGTCACTGCTCAGTCCAAGCTGATTCAAATGCCCCTTTAAGTGTCAACAATGGCAGGTGGGATGGTGACATCAGCTGCTGCTGGAGTTCAGAAAGCATGGAGAAGGAAAACTGGCTGTTGCTATTAGCAACATTGTTGACTTCTCCAGGTTGTCAACATGTAGGGTGTAGGGAATTATGAATACCAAATTTAAGGAAACAATTCTTTCATATTTTCTTTGATCTTGCTGAGACATCTGCTCAAAATATCTCTAAGTTGAGCAACAGAGCAGTTTCCCTCATTCTTGTCTTTTTAAAAAATCACATTTACAAGATCTCCTGAACATTGTGATATAGCAGAGACTATACTATGCCCAATATATGCATTTAATTTTCATAGCAACCATATGAACTAGGAACTATTTGAACAGAAAGAAACCAAGGCAAAGAGTAGTTAAATTACAAAAGATCCTCCAGTTACCAAGTGGAACTGTGATTTGAACATGGGATCATTCCACTTCTAAGTCCTCACTCTTCCTGTGTACACATTATGGTTGTTTATAAGAGACTGTTATTTACTTAACCACTAGTGAAGCTAGTAATAGAATCTTGCTTGTATTTTCATTACAGGTATGTGATTAATATAGGTGCATACCTAGAATGATTACAATTTACTTATAGAGCCAAAGTTTTTCTTTTTCTTTTTTAACTAATTGAAGGTTTGTGGCAACCCTACATCAAGCAAGTCTATTTGTGTGGTTTTCCCAACAACTCTAACAATTTTTAGCAATAAAGTATTTTAAAATTAAAGTATGTGCATTTTATTAGATATCATGCTATTTATTGCACATTTAATGAACAATAGTAAGTATAAACACTTTTTTAATTGATCTATCTAATTTACACATTTAAAAAACTCATCTAGACTTGGAGAGATGACTTAACTGTTAAGGCACTTGCCTGCAAAGTCAAAGGACCCAGGTTTAATTTCCCCAACACCCATGTAAGCCAGATGTACAAGGAAGCATACACATCTGGAGTATGTTTGCAGTGGCTAGAGGCCCTGGCATGGCCATTTTCTCTCCCTCTATACCTGCCTATTTCTCTCTCTGTTTCAAATAAATAAAAATAAACACTTTAAAAAAAACTCATCTAAGTTATTCTAACACTATGTAATTCAAAGGCATATGAATTTTATATTTATATGCCGAGGATTGGTGGTAGGAAAATAAAAATAAGAACAGAAAACCTGGGCCCGGAGTGAAGGCTCAGTGGTTAAGGTGCTTGCCTGCAGAGCCTAATAACCTGGGTTTGTTTCCCAAGCATCCATGTAAAGCCAAATGCACAAGGTGGTGTGTGTGTCTGGAGTTCATTTGCAGTGGCTACAGGCCTTGGTGTACCCATTCTTTTACTATATTTGCCTCTTTCTCTCCCTTACCCTCTCTCAAACAAACAAACAAATAAAATATTTAAAAAAGGAATAGAAAATCTTGTGTCCAGTAACAGCACTACAGTTCATAACATGCAACAGTCTTAGCTCTGAGCCAACGTGTCTGAGGCAGTGTTTATAGGTGTTGTGTGGTGGAAGGACATTCACAGTGCAAAGTGTGCTCAGAACCAAGGCTGCAGTGAAGTCGCAACATGCAACATGGGAGCCCTGCCAGAAACACCTCATTCATTATGTGTTTAATTTTGAATTAACTTTAAATAATTATACATCCAGAAACCTTTCTCAGTTATCAAATATTTGTGATCACCTCATTCAGTTATGTGGGGACACCATATTGGGTCAATACTTAAAGTTTAAGAAGCTATTGTTTTAGAAGGCCCCATTCTTCCTGAAGCTATTCTTGCAGAGGGCTTTTTTCTTCTTTCTTTCTTTATATATATATATTATTGACAAATTCTATATTTACAGACAATAAGCCATGATATCTCCCTCCCCTCTCCCATTTCCCCCTTCACAACTCTGTTCTCCATCATATCTCCTCCCTCTCTCCATTAGTCTCTCTTTTAATTTGATGTCATCATCTTTTTCTCCTATTATGAGAGTCTTGTGAAGGTATTGCTAGGCATTGTGAGGTCATGGATATCAAGGCCAATTTCTGTCTGGACAGTTGCATTGTAAGGAGTGGTACCCTTCTTTGGCTCTTACATTCCTTCAGCCACCTCTTCCTCAATGGACCCTGAGCCTTGGAGGGTGTGCTAGAGGTGTTTCAGTGCTGGACACTCCTCTGTCACTTTTTCTCAGCACGATGTCGCCTTTTGGGTCATCCCAGTGGTCTTCACCATCTGAGAAAAGAAGCTTCTCTAAGTAGAAGTGAGAGTAGCATTAATATATTAATATGAACATTAAGTGTAGTGTTTTCAGGGCAGTTTGGTGAGAATAATTTATGCATTTATCCAGACAAGAACAGGCCTTATACCCCTAAGGCTCATGACCTCCCCTGCCATAGGCTTTTGATTAGGTTTTCAGTACCAGGCATGTATTCCCTCCCATAAAGTGGGACTTAAGTCTAAGAGCAGTTGGTTTCCCCAAGAGCAGACATGCTACTATTGCACTCGTTCATTTGGCCTGTCTGGCCAAACTTGAGGCTTCCAGTGTCCACTGTTTTCACTGCTGATGACTTCTGTGTCCCATAGGGCAGCTTTTTTTTTTTCAGCTTTTAGTTGGCTGGTCTACCGGGAGGATTTCTGCTCAGCACCAGCTTGATTTCTCAGTGACATTGTTGCTCAGGCATGTGAAGTCTTCAGCAATAGGGTCTTACCATCTCTTTCTCATGGGAAACCAAGGGCCTTGGCAATAGCCTGTAATGCTTTGGAAGCAACAGGGACCTCCCTGGCCAACAACTTACTGGAAGGTATCCCATTCCTGGCATTGAAAAATTTCTGGATGTGCCACTATTAAATATGTCTTATTCAGAATATCTTGAATTTTGATTGACCCTCTCTCCTGCAGTTCTTTTTCACAATCTCTTCCCCTGGCCTCACTTAGGCCTTTCCCCTCTGCAATCTGTTCTTCTACACACATATATACAATACCATCCCCTTAAGTCCTTCCCTCACCTCCTTCCCTTAAAGCCTTTTTCTACCTTACTGGCGTCTGCAACAAATTTCTGGTTCCAGCTCACACACAAGTCTATACATTTGTAGCTAGGACCCACATATTAGAGAAAACATATGACATTTGGCTTTTTGGGCTTGGGTTACCTCACTTAACATAATCCTTTCCAGATCCATCCATTTCTATGCAAATTTCATTTTTCTTTATCGCTGAATAGAACTCCATTGTGTAAATGTACGACATCTTTATTATCCATTCATCTGTGGAGGGATATCTAGGCTGGTTCCATTTCCTAGATATTGTGAATAGAGCAGCAATAAACACAGATGTGCAAGTATCTCTAAGGTAGTGAGACGAGTCATTAGTATCTATGCCTAGGAGTGCTATAGCTAGATCCTATAGTAAATCTATTTTTAGCTGTCTCAAGAACCTCCACACTGATTTCCACAATGGCTGTACCAGATTACAGTCCCACCAACAATGTAGAAAGGTTCCCTGTTTTCCACATCCTCGCCAACATTTATTGTCATTTGTTTTCTTGATGGCAGCCATTCTGACATGAGTGAGATGGAATTTCAAGGTAGTTTTAATTTGCATTTCCCTGATGGCTAAGGACATAGAACACTTTTTTAGAAGTTTATATGCCATCTGTATTTCTTCTGATGAGAACTCTCTATTTAGTTTCATAGCCCATTTTTTTTTAATTGAGTTGTTTGATTTCTTACTGTTCTGTTTTTTTTTTTGAGTTCTTCATATATTCTAGATATTAATCCTCTGTCAGATGTGTAGCTGGCAAAGATTTTCTACCATTTTTTAGGTTGTCTCTTTGCTCTACTCACAGTGTCCTTTGCTATACAAAAACTTTGTAATTTCATGAGATCCCAGTGGTTGATTGATGGTTTTATTTCCTGAGTAATTGGGATTATATTCAGAAAGTCATTGCTTATGTCAAGATGTTGAAAGGTTTCCCCTACCTTTTCCTATAGCAATCTCAAAGTTTCAGGTCTAATATTAAGGTCCTTGATCCACTTGGATTTGATTCTTGTGCATGGAGAAAGACAAGGGTCTATTTTCATCCTTCTACATATAGATAACCAGTTTTCCCAGAACCACTTTTTGAGGAGGCTGTCTTTTCTCCAATGAATATTTTTGTCAAAAATCAGATGGCTATAGCTGCTTGGATTAACGCCTGGGTCCTCTATTCTGTTCCAATGACATACATGTCTGTGTTTATTCCAGGGTACTTTATTTATTTATTTATTTTTTTGAGGCAGGTGTGAATGGAGAGATTCCCTAATTTCATTCTCTGCATGTTTGTTGTTAGTATATAGGAAAGCTGCTTATTTCTGTGTGTTTATTTTGTATCCTGCTATGTTGCTAAAAGTCTTCATCGACTCTAACAGTTTGCTGGTTGAGTCTTTAGGGTCCTTTATGTATAGAATCATATCATCTGCAAATAATGATAATTTGATCTCTTCCTATCTAATTTGTATCCCTTCTATGAGTGTCTCTTGCCTTATTGCTATAGCTAAGACTTCCAGTACCATATTAAATAAAAGTGGGGACAGAGAGCACCCTTGTATTGTTCCTGAATTTATTGGAAAAACTTCAAGTTTTTCCCCATTTGCTATTATGTTGGCTGTAGGTTTGTCATAAATAGCTTTTATTATATTGAGATATGTTCCTTATACTCCCATTTTCTGTAATACTTTTACAATGAAGGGACATTGGATTTTGTCAAATGATTTTTCTGCATCTATTGATATGATCATGTGATTTTTGTCCTTCAGACCATTTACATGATTTATTACATTTATTGATTTGCATATGTTGAACCATCCCTGCATCCCTGGGATAAAGCCAACTTGGCTGGGGTGAATAACATTTCTGATATATTCTTGTATTCTGTCTGCCAATATTTTTTTCAGAATTTTTACATGTATGTTCATGTGGGAGATTGGTCTGTAATTTTATTTTTTTGTTCTGTCTTTGTCTGGCTTTGGTATCAGGGTGATGCTTGCTTCATAGAAGGAGTTTTGTAGAATTCCTTCAACTTCTATTTTATGGAAAAGTTTGAGAAGCAGTAGTGGTAGTTCTTCCATGAAAGTCTGGTAAAATTCACCAGTAAATCCATCTGGGCCTGGGCTTTTTTTAGTTGGGAAGCTTTTTATAACTGCTTGGATATCCATACTTGTTATAGGTCTATTTAAATGGTTTATCTCATCTTGATTTAATTTTGGTAGGTCATATGAATCCTGGAAATCATCCATTTCTTTCAGACTTTCAAACTTAGAGGCATATATGTTTTTAAAGTATGTCCTTATGATTTTTGAATTTCCTTGTATCTGTTGTAATGGTGCCCTTTCATCTCTAATTTTATTAATTTTTGTCTCTTCTCTCTTTCTTCTGGTCAGATTTCCTAAGGGTTTATCAATCTTGTTTATTTTTTCAATGAACCAACTCCTTGTTTCATTGATTCTTTGGATTAGTTTTGGCTTCTATTTCATTAATTTCTGCCATAATATTTATTATTTTTTCCCATCTACTGATTTTTGGTTTGCCTTGTTCTTCTTTTTCTAAGGCCTTAAGGTGAAGCATTAAATTGTTTACTTGTGAACTCTCTAAATTCTTTCTTTTTTTATTAATTATGTATACAGTGTGTATACAGTCATGATGGTACTATTGTTGGCCTCCTTCCTGTCATCCTCCTCCATAGAGACCCTCCTCTTTGGGGAATATTGGTGTGCATTGTGGGGTTAGCCATCAGTTATGGGTAAGAGGCAGTGTCTCTGTGCATAATGACCCAACTCATGGCTCTAACAATCTTTCTTCCTCTTCTTCCGCAAATTTCCCTGAGTCATATTGGGTTAGTTTTAGGTCTACTTCAGTTATGAAGTCTTGGTGGCCTCTGTGTGTCTGGATATATGGTTGAGTGTTCTCTGTGTCTATCTCCTTCACCTTTGTGCTGGTACCAGATTAAGAAAGAAAGCAGCACTCTTGCTCATTTCCCAATTACTCTTGGTTTCAACTGGAGACCTGTTGAGGTGCAATTGACTGATTCTCTTGTCAGGATCTGTGTCCAGCTGCAAAAGAGAAGCAAATTCTCCAACGGAGAGTGAAGTCAGCACCAGATAGGTGGTAAAACCGTTATTCTTTTAGAGAGAATTTAATTTCTTAATATAGGCACTTAGAGCTATAAATTTCCCTCTTAGAACTGCTTTCATTGTGTCCTTAAGGACTTGGTATGTTGTATTCTCATCATAATTTCAGTCTATGAATTTATTGATTTCCCTTTTGATTTCTTCAATGACCCGTTCATCATTCAATAGTGTACTGTTTAGTGTCCATGAATTTCTGTTCACTTTGTAGTTTTTCTTGTTGCTTATTTGCAGTTTAATCCCACTGTGGTCAGATAGAGTACAAGGGATTATTTCAGTTTTACTGTATTTGTTGAGATTTGCTTTGTGTCCTAATATATGGTCTATTTTAGAGAATGTTCCATGTGCTGCTGAGAAAAATGTATATTCTATGGCATTAGGATAGAATGTTCTGTAGATATCTGTTAGGTCCATTTGTTCCATAACATCGTTTAGTCCAAATGTCTCTCTGTTTATTTTTTGCCAGGATGACCTGTCAGTTGATGAGAGGGGGTGTTGAAGTCACCCACTACAATTGTGTTTGGTGTTATCTGTGACCTTAAGTTTAATAGTGTTTGTTTGATGAAATTCGGAGCCCCCATGTTAGGTGCATATATGTTTAGGATTGAGATGTCCTCCTGTTGGAGTGTGCCTTTAATCAGTATAAAGTAACCTTCTTTATCTTTCCTCACTAATGTTTATTTGAAGTCTATCCTGTCATATATGAAGATAGCAACCCCTGCTTGTTTCCTAGGCCCATTTGCTTGAAACACCATTTTCCTTCCTTTCACCCTAAGACAGAGTCTATCTTTTATTGAGAGATGAGTTTCTTGGAGGCAACAAATGGCAGGATTCTGCCTTTTAATCCAGTCTGCAAGCCTGTGTCTTCTGGTTGGGGCACTGAGGCCATTGACATTAAGAGTTATTATTGAAAGGTATGTATTTATTCTTGCCATTCTTCTTATTTTGTAGTGTTTCCTGTTTTCCCTTTATTCACTCATTTTAACTGTTATTTGAGTGTGGTTTATTTTTTTCTATTTTCCTGTGTGTGTGTTTTGCTTTCTCTTCAGCATTGAGAATTCCTTCAACTATTTTCTGTAGAGCTGGTTTAGTTGTCATAAATTCCTTTATCCTGTTTTTTTTTTTTTTTTTGTGGGATGTCCTTATTTCTCTATCAATTTGGATAGGTAGCTTTGCAGTATGAAGTAATCTTGGTTGACAGTTGTTATCTTTCAGAACTTGTAATACATTATTCCAAGCCCTTCTGGCTTTTAAAGTTTGTGTTGAGTAATCTATTGTTATTCTGATGGGCTTACGTTTATAGGTGACTTGATTTTTCTCTCTAACTGCTTTCAATATATTTTCTTTTGTTTGTGTGTTTAGTAGTTTAATTATAACATGGTGAGGAGAGGTTCTTTCCAGGTTTTGTCTGTTTGGTGTTTTAAAAGCTTCTTGTATCTGCATTGGCATTTCTTTCCTAATTTGGGGAAAATTTTCTTCTATGATTTTGTTGAAAATGTCTACTAAGCCTCTGGATTAAAATTCTTCTTCTACTATACCCTGATGTTTTATTTTTTTGTTTACTTTAATTTATTTATTTGAGAGTGACAGACCGACACAGAGAGAAAGAGGTAAAGAGAGAGAGAGGGAGAGAGAGAGAGAGAGAGAGAGAGAGAGAGAGAGAGAGAGAGAGAGAGAGAGAGAGAGAAAGGGTGCACCGTGGCATTCCCTTGTGCATCTGGCTTATGTGGGTCCTGGGGAATTGAGCCTTGAACCAGGGTCCTTAGGCTTCACAGGCAAGTGATTTACCACTAAGTCATCTCTCCAGCCCTATACCCTCAATTCTTATGTTTCATCTTTGCATAGTGTCCCAGATATCTTAAAATTCCTATTTATACTTTCCTATTAGTTTTTCTTTCTCTTTGTTGACTGTATTAGGTCTGTCACCTGGTCTTCTAATTTAGATAGTCTGTTCTTCCCTTCATCCATTCTACTGGTGAGACTTTCCATAGAGTTTTTTTTTTTTTTTTAATTTGATTGTGTTCTTCAGAGCTAGAATTTCAGCCTGTTTTTTCTTCAGTGTTTCTATTTCTTTACTCATGTCTTGTAATGAGCTCCTTATTTCATTAAGCTGGTTTCCTGTGTTCTCTTTCAGGAGTTTGTTTCTTTCTTTAATTCCTTTGTTTTCTTCTTTTATTCCTTTCATTTCTTCTTTGATTTCTTTGAGTATGGATACAACTATTTTTTTTGTAATCTTTGTCAGGCATTTCATATAAAGCAGTCTCATTGGTGATCAGTTCTGATGGATTTGTAATTTTTGGTGGGATTGTATTGTCTTGATTCTTTGTGTTTCCTGTATTATAATGTAGTGATTTTTGCATCCTGAATTGATTTGATGCTTGGGTTTTCTACTCATCTGTAGTGTTTCTAGATGTGGCAATCTACCTTTATATCCTTTTAGGGTATGACTTTAAGGTGACAGGTGTAGCTCTTGTACCCCAATCCAACTGCAGAAGTAATCCTAGGTGTTGAATTTGTTTGCTAAGCAAGTATTCTAGTGGATCGGGTGGAACAATTTACTGGCCAATTTTAAACTTCAACTGAGCAAATATACACATTCAATAAAAACCAGCACAAAGTATGCAATTGTGGGGATTAAAACAGATAGTCATATAAAGCCAAAATACCCAAGAGTGTGTGTTGCTCTACACCCTTTATCTTGTCAGTTGGGAGGTAGAGATTTCTGTTCTGAATTGGGTTCCAGGTCAGTCTGAATCTGAATCAGACCCTGCCCCCAATAATGATAGAAGCAAAAGACAATGACCCTATAAATCTGAAATCATCAAAGGCAATAATATTCAACCCTCAAACACAGCTTATTTGAAAATGGTAAACCCAACCAAGAATATATAGCCCATAACCTGCCCTGACATGGAAAGAGAGATTAGCTTTTCCAATGCAGGTCTAGGTACATTTTTTTTTTTTTTGGTCAGTTAGTCTTGTTACCTTTTGGGGTGGCTTCCAATCTCACCAATGCTGAGTACCCACCTCATCCCCTCTGTGTTGTGTTGTGGAGCTAGAGTTCTGATCAGCTGTGCTGGACGTGCTGCTACCAGGGGCTGAATGCTGGAGGTTTGCTGTTCTGATGAGGAGCAAGAAGAGTAATGGAATATTTCAAAAGACTAGGTGTGAGATAGCCCCAATACCTGAAGGAGCTCATGTGGAAACAGACTGATTCTGAAGGCAGCTTTTCCCACACAAAATCCTCCAGGCACTTAATATACTTGTTTGTGAACAGAAAAAACTAAATGATCTAGAGATTCTATTAAGGACTTTTCTCCAAAAACTTGGAATTGATCATCAATTTTCAGGCTATGTGATGACTGGCAAGTCACTTAACCCCCAGATTATATTTAACATTCTGAGAAGCAGTGTTGTATGGGAAGAAAGGCATGTGTTTTTGGGGTAGACAATCAAGTTTGCTTCTGCTCCTTATGAACTGAGTCATCTTGGAGAAGTTCTCTAACTTTTCTCATTGTCAGGTATAATACTTTCCTTTGGCGGTGTTGGCAGTTTGAGATGAGATAACATTTCTACCACATTATTATGTAGAACAAACTTGCAGCATATTATCATGCAAGGAGAATGACTTCGCATCTTTTAAAACCATTCTATACTGACAATTCTCATACTTGTGTATGACATATTTTGGATCATAATCTCTTTCTATTACTTTGTCTTGTCTCCTCTTCCCCATCCACTTTCCAATGAACCCCTTCTTTCCAGCTAGTGGCTTCTACCTTCTCACTTCTCTCTGTTCCTTTAAATTCAGTACTAAGTTCCCATTTGTGTTTGTACTGACTATACAACAATATTGTAAGCTACTTGATGATAGAAGCAACACCTTCAACTATTTTGTGTGCGTGTGTGTGTGTGTGTGTGTGTGTGTGTATGACATATGCTGTGCATAGTGTACGCACGTCTATGTACTGATCTGGTGCCCCATGAGCTCACTTGGGGCAGCCAGAGGTGATGTTAGGTATCCCTGTCTATCACTCACTCACCTGTTTTTTTTTTTCCTTGTGAAGGAGTCTTTGATTCCAGACTTTGCTGTTTGCCAACCCCAGCAATTCTCCTGTCTCTGCTCCCTAAAGGACTAGCGTTACAGGTGTTTGTGTCCATGCCCAGATACTTTTGTGTGTTTTGGAGATTTGAACTTGGGTGGACTCAAGTTCCCTCAGGTCCTCATGCTTGTGCAAGAAGTACACTTACCTGCTGGGCCATCTCCCCAGCCCTATTTGTACATTTAAGGCAACACTTACTAAGGACAATAATGGGGGCCTCTATAACTTACTTGATGAGAAATATTTGAATATATATATTGTGATTCCAAGGAAAGTTCCTGGCAGTTAGAATGAATAAATACTGACAGGATAAATTATTTCTGACAAATTTTGGGGTGGAAGATGGATCATCTGGGTTGAAGGTCAATTATGCTAAGCCTCATGATCTACAAACACAATAAAGTCAGCATGTCTACATGTCTAAACTTCTGAATAGATGACACAATCTAATAGGTCATTTCAGATGTAATCTTGACTTTCTTTTCTATTCTTCTTTTTTTTGCTGCCTATAAATGCCATTGCTAGATTCAGAAGTACTGGAATATAAAGCTCCCAAACTGTTATATATTTTAAAACTAAAATGGATTTGTCAGGTATTTTAATGCTTAGATTTCTAGATAGTTTTTAAATAATCTAAAATTCATAACTTATAAAAAAGTCTCTTCAGACAGGAAGCTCAGAGGCCTCTGGGGAGTCTTGAAAATGAATTTGAATCAAGCAGAATATTATATAAATAAGTCTCTTAATGTGTGAATTCTAACAAGATGGTAGCAAAATGAGAAATATGCATTGATTATTAACAACTGAGGTTAGAAAGGCATTTTGATTTACAACATAGGCGGATTGCAATTTCACTTTCCACTGGGTAGGCAGAAAATGGGTTGTGCTTCATTACATTGTGAGATTAGTGTTTGTGCTGAATCCCCATCCAAGTGAACAGAGTGAGTCATTGACAGATGAATGACTGGATTCCTTTCCAGGAAGCTTCCAGCTCATATCTGTATGTCTTCTATTGCTCAATGTTCCTTGTTTCTTTCCCCAGTGGTTTATTTCTTTTCCTCTTTAGAGATTCAGTTGTGAGCACGCACAATGGATATTTCAAATTCCTTATATTACCAAGTCAAGCTTACTTATTTAGAGTTAAAAGAGAATTCTGCCATGAACAAATTTCATTTCACTCCCAGATAGGGCATCAACAGACCAAAGTCACAATTATACCAAAGTCCAACTTGATGAACCAGTAGAGTTAATTACAGGAGTATGAATGACTCAAAGGCAGCTGCATCATCAAAAAGCACAACCTAACACGGGAACTTATTGTATGATTTTCAGGCAGCTCAGCTGGTAGGAGAGTTTATCTTCACAAGCAGTTCTTACTCTTTATATAACCTTGGGGAGGATCCTTGTGAATCTTGTTAGTGTCAGAAGCTTCCTGAGACTTGTAATGAATTTAGTTCCTCAATCTCATTTCTTCCTGAGCTTCACAGCTTCAGAACTTTCTGTGTCTTATGTGCCTGTGTCTTAATTTGGAACTTTCCAAGGAGCATCCCTCCAGAATGAATGTTTAAATTTGGAGAAGAATGCTAGACAACATCACAGTTCTGGAAACTTCAGGCATAGCAATGACATAGAGAGACAACCTCTGGAGTCAGACACATCTCAGCTTAATTTCTCAATTTTCCTTTTATTACACAGTCTACTCATATAGGCAATGAACTGATAATATTGATTCTATATTTAATAAATTAATGAGACAACATATTTAAAATATGTCCCATAGAATACCTGCTAAACAATTTTGTATGTTCCCCAACTGAAGGATGCATTCATATATGATAGAAATTTCTCCTTAACTCTCCAATTTCAGCCCACATAAAACTATGAAAACATGGCTCTCTTCCCTTTCTTCACTTCAGTGGCTTTCCATTTTAATCTGGAAACTTAAGAAATTCAATTGATCCCATATATTAAATTAACATACCTACTACATTAGGCATTGTATCCTAATATATCTTGGAATATCAGATAAACATAAAAAACGACTAAAGTGAATATTGCAAAGTTTCTCATACTCAAGATATGGAAATGTGATCAAACAGTTACACTATAAGATAGATTAAACGGAATTAGAGAATTAGAGGACCAAACAGAGAGATGGGTGGGTTAGTAGGTAGAGTGTGATGCTGAGACAAAAAGATTAAAGAACAAGCAAAGACAAGGACTGAAATTGTATTTTTCCTAGAAAGTCTGAGAGAATTCTAATTTTGGTGAGATCCATTATCATGGATTTATTATATCTACACTAAGAGATGCTACATTTACATCTCCAGGCTAAACCCCTGTCTTCTGTCCTAATGTGGCCTATCAATTTTTTTCTAAAATATATTACAAAGTTAACTTGTCCACATTGAACTTATTTTCCTCATCTCCAGTTTTTCATATAGTATTCCTTATCTTAGTTGATGATGTCTTCCTTTTAGCAGCTCATTCTGAACACTATGAAGTGTTGTGTCTTTTCTTATACATCATAGTCAATCCAACAGGAAATTATGTTAGTTCTACTTTTAAATAGAGTTCAATTAATTCTTACCCCAGCTTCACTCTCTACCAGAAACTTGTACGTGAGTCACTACAAAAGTTCAACTCGTGTCTCTGTTTCTACCCTTGTCCCCTCTCACTTAGTCTATTCTTAACACAGCAGTTGGATCAATTAGCTTATATTTACTTTCTTGCTCAATCATGAAACAAATACATGTTCCTTTTATTCAGAGTAAAAATCAAAATACTTAAAAAATCGTCTAGGAGACTCTATGTGATCTGGCCTTATACCACATGCCTGATCTCATGTCCTGCTATTCTACCCTCTGCTCTCCTCAGACACATTGGTATTCTTATTCTTTCTCAATCATGCAAATCATACACTGCCTGCAGCTTGCCAAATTATTCTCAAGTGGCCTTGGAGACATGGCCATGGGCTAACTCTCTCAAATTCCTAGTATAAAGAGATTTCCTTGGCTAATCCTCTGTTATCTTATAACTTGTCTCCTCCTCAGTGATGAACTTTCCTTTCTTCTTATCCCAGTGTCCTTTTTTTCTGTTACAGTTATTATTTTCCAGTATGCTACCTAATGGACCTTTTAAAATCTAAGGCTCTTGCCTTTCTATACATATATGTTTATATATATATATATATATATATATGCCCTCTATCTAAATATTCCAATCATCTAACACAGTGGGTGGTAAAGGTGGGCAGTGCAACTATTTGTTGAACAGATAATGAATGATGACACAATTTTTGTTCACATACCATACTATCCAAATTCTTTCTCTTCTCGTTCTAAGCTAAATATCACATTTCAATTGGCAACTCAGTTTATTTTTATGGACCATGTTAACATAGAAAAACATGATTGCTTATAAATAATACAAGTACAGGATACAAACTAAAGCTAAACTATTTGGAATGAAGGGACATGATTGCACAAATATTAATATACTTATTTCCAGAATTCTGTGCTGAGAAAAAAGAAATGTCTGAGAAAAATGATCAACCACAGAGCATACTATGCACATGAATTACCATTCAGCTCTGTTTGAATAGACTTTGTGGCTGCACAGTTTTGAGATGGGAACCTTTGACTTTTGCTTTTCAAATCATTCTTTGCAAAGTCTTAACCTGACCTGCCATGTCCACTTACTTTAATGAAACATGAAGCTGCTTAAAATGAAATTTTTCATCTCCACATTCTGTTCTTTTGATTAATTTAGTGTTGGCATTTAAGCATGATTACATTCCCTTGGGAATCAGTGATGTTTTAGGCAATTTCATCTGTTTAATTTACATTTTGTTGAAAGACTTAGGAAGGCAACTGCTTTTTAAATCAAGATCCTCAAATGTCCATGCATCCTGATTATAGCTGATCTTTCTATTTTCATTATGCTTTCATGAGTGAACTTATTAAAATATGAAAATAAAGGAAATCAAATCCACCATGTCAAATAAAATGCACCACTGCACTCCACTTTCTACATAGGGATGATTTCCATCATGCCTCCATGCTTTTTAAATTAAATGTCAAGTTTTGCACATATACCTCAAGAGACTTCATTGTGGGGTGCAAGTTTTACTTTGCCTTGCTCTGCATTGTATTTGACTTAGTACTTATTACCACTAATACCATTATATGATCAGAACAACTAATGTTGAATTTTTTTTTTTTTTTTTGGTTTTTCTTGTTTTTTCGAGGTAGGGTCTCACTCTGGTCCAGGCTGACCTGGAATTCACTATGTAGTCTCAGGGTGGCCTTGAACTCATGGCAATCCTCCTACCTCTGCCTCCCTAGTGCTGGGATTAAAGGCGTGCACCACCACGCCTGGCCTAATGTTGAATTTTAACATTAAATAGGTCAAGACATTTTTTAAACTAATATCTCATAATTGCGTCATACTGCATCATTTATAATGAATTAGAATCATCAAAATATTACTTATTTGGATGTATTTCATGGATCTTTTTTTACCCCTTTCATTTGGTATTATAAACTTCAGATGACAAAGAACCAAAAAACAATTATATTTCTGGAGCTGAAAATGTACTAGAGATTATTTTTACTTCACTGTTTTTCTATTCCATTCTATTCACCTGAAAGTATGGGATTGGTTTTCAAGTGCCAGAAAACTAAGAGGAAGAAGAGTTGTCTAGGCAACTAGCTTTGATTGCAGTATACCTCCCCACTTTTCAGTAAGTTAACAATCCAACTATGTTTGCTATGGTTTGGATATCTGGCTTGGCTCCCAGCCTTCAACACATCTTCAAATGAAGATTTATTCATTGAAAGGCAATGTGATTGTGAGGGCTGTGTCATAATCAATGGATTAATCTGTCAATGTATTCATGATTTGATTGGACTTTTTATAAGTGGCAGAAACTTTCAGAACTGGGGTTTAGTTTGAAGAAGGAGGTCGCAGGGATGCGTTCATGGGGGTTATATCTCTTGTCTCTTTTTGCTTCTCACAAGCCATGTGGAAGGCAGTTCTGTTTCACCACGCCTGCTCTACTCTGATATAAGGCCTCACCATGGGCTCAGAAACACAGAATCAAGGGGCCATGAACTAAAGCCTCTGAAACTGTGAACTCAAGAAAATCTTTCTTCCTTTAACTTGTTTCTCTCAAGTGTTTTTTCAAGGCACTAAATAAATGCTCATGTCCTTAAAGTTATTGGTACTTGAAATATTTAGAATATTATACAAAGTAGAAGCTTGGTGCTATGTAAGGAGAATAATCACTTTATGTTAGGCATTAAGAAATGAGTAGATTTCTTAGCCAGAAGTCTAATTTACTGGATTGCATTAGATTTTCTGAGATAAACTTCAGATACTTGTTCAGTGATACAAAGTAGTTCAAGAAATTCCCAATCACAGACTCAACTGTAGCTCATCATTCTATCCTGGCAACAGAGCCCATTTTTCCCATTGGTATGTCAATGTAAAATGATGACGCCCTTTAAAGAACACAAGAAAGTTTGCATTCTGAGTCAAATATTAGTGATCACTAGATATTTGGATGCAGGTTACCCTGAATGACATGTTGCATAGGATAAAAAGTTACATGAGCTTTTATAGTCACAGAAAAATAGTCATAGATCTATACATTTACCAGTTACAGTGGTGGGAGCATCAGTTAACTGGGACAAAATAAAATTGGGGAAACCTCTTTCAAATGTTTCAGTCTTAGTTTTGGAGTTGGTAGAGGTCAGAGGTCTCCAAGGTCAGCAATATTTTCCTGAGAAGTATATCTGTTATTGCTAAGAATGATGAGTCACATACAATTGTGAAGATACATGGCAGTAAAAGGGCCCAAGATAGTCCAAGATAATTTTAACTATCCTGATTTTTTGACCGGCAGTATCTCCACCCTCCATGGTCAAGATGTTCTAGTCATCCAAGGCCATGCTGTCTACAAAATCTTTAATGTACATGCAGCCTTTTTTCCCAGGGAACTTAGTTCTTAGATGCAGCTAGAATTTTTCAACATATAGTCTTAAGTCTTGTGAAGTTCCAAGTACCTGGATATTAACTAATTTCACACCTGGTTATTTTTCGTTTAGTCTCCTTTCATAGTTATTTATGCCTGGTTTATATGATGAATTTTGTTCCTAAGCTAGGATTGTATTTGAGTCTTCACTTTACTGCTCCCTAGCCAGGCAACAGAACGAGCACATAAGGCCATGCATACAACTCTAGACATTGTCAAGCACTGCACAATTTTCTCAAGAGATTGTTTTATGGCACCAAGTTTTGTTTGTTTAGAGTTGAATTTTATTTGGCTTGGTTTTATGGCCAGTGAGGTTCACATTACCAGTCCAATTCATGCTGGATTTTTTCATCATTATCAACTCTATTTATAGATTTACAATATGCATAATTTAAGGAAATTATTGAGTAGTATTTCCACACATTTAGCTTAGTGATAATATTGAACTCTGTGTAAACAGTACCTCTCAGAGTTGCTCAGTGATCCAATTATAGAGCCACGCATGGTCACTGTGGGGTTAGTAGGGTGTTAAAGGTCAGGGTAAAGTATAGAGTGAGGGCATACAATCCTCCACAAGACTTCCTTCACGTCTGACACCAACTGCAAATTTGGAGGAAAGGTTCTCAAAACTACCCTCAAGTTAGCTAATTGCTAGAAGGATTTGTGTGATTCACTGAAAACTATTATACTCCATGCTTATGGTTTTTACAGGAATTAAGATTAGTGCAAAGGAGAGATACATGTGATACCTGTGAAGCTTCACTGTCCTCTTTCTGTAAAGTACTATTCTCCTAGATTGCTGTGTTGATATTATACATGGGGATTTGTCAAAGAGGGAAGCCACTTAAATCTTGGTGCTCAAACCAGGGTAATATATATGGATATGTGACTAATTGATTGCTCAGAGGTTGATATAAGTCTAGTCATGACTCAAAGACCCTACCCTAACCCACAAGACTATTATGGGTCTATGGGTCAAAGTCTCTATAAAAGAGTCAGAGAAGTATGGGCTGGAGAGATGGCTTAGTGGTTAAAAGGCACTTGCCTGCAAAACCAGGGGACCAAGATGAGATTCCACAGGACCCCCATAAGCCAGATACACAAAGTGGCACATGTGTCTGGAGTTCAGTTGTAGTGGCTGGATGCCCTGGCGTGCCCATTCTCCCCCCTTCCCCTCTATCATAAATAAATAAATAAAATGCAAAAGAAAAAGAATCAGAGAAGTAAAAAGAAAAAATATGCAACTATCCTTCCTTCAGTGTACCACACTCCCTTCAGATTCGATTGGGCTTCTGTATCCATGGGCTCTGCATGTGCAAATTCAACCAACAGCAGATTAAAAAATATTTGAAAAAAATAAATATGTAGTTGTACTAAATATTTATAAATTTCCTTAATTACTATTTCCTAGACAATGTGGTATAGCAACTAGTTAAATAGCATTGATGCTGGATTAGCTATTACAAGTGACCTAGACATTACTTAAGGTACATGGGAGAATATAAATGGATTACATGTAAAGACATTTGATATAAGGGACAGGACGCTAGAAATTTTTGGCTACATGGGGTTACTGAATCACTCTTGTGTGGATGCCTAGGGGAAATATTATATACACATGGGTTTTGCCATCTCAGTTTTGTTAATTTTATTTTTGTTCTCAACTGAATTATTTTTGTTTTCAATGAAAAGTTATTTTTTATTTACTTGAGTGACACACACACACACACACACACACACACACACAAAGTTTGGGCATGCCATTGCCTCTTGTCACTGTAAACAAACTCTAGACACATGCACCACTTTGCAAACCTGGCTTTACATGGATACAGGGGAATCAAGCTCAGCAGGCAGGCTTTGCAAGCAAGAGTCTTTAGCCGCTGTGCCATCTCTCCAGTTCAAAGTTATTTTCAAATCACTCTCCCTTGCTAGTCAGCCAGTCTAGCCTAATTGGTGAGACTCTGTCTCAGAGAAGGTAGACAGTGTTCCTGAGGATGACATCGAAGGATGTCCTCTGACCTCCACACACATGTGCACCCACATGTGCACATACACAAATTACTTTCCTCAGTAAGAAAGGAAACCTATTCCTTACAGTGGTGTGGTGGTTTGAACTAGGTGTCCCCCATAAATCTATGTGTTCTGAATGCGAGGACCCCAGCTGGTAGCAACTTGGAAATTGGAGCCTCTTGTAGGCAGTGTATTGCTGGGGGCAGGCTTATGGGTGTTATAACCAGCTTTACTTTGTGGTGTTTGGCACACTCTCCTGCTGCTGGTGTCCACCTGATGTTGTCTAGGAGGTGATGTCCATCCTCTGCTCATGCCACATTTCCCCCTGCCACCATGGAGGTTCCCCTTGAGTCTGTAAGCCAAAATAAACCCTTTCCTTCCATAAATTGCTTTTGGTCAGGTGCTTTCTGCCAGCAATGAGAAGGTGGCTATAACAAGTGGATATATTATATTTTTGAAGTTTTTCTTGACTTGATGTAACAAATGTGTAAGTTGAAAGAGTGATGTGAACACAAGTACAAAAAGCCCTCAGTATGCTTCATCCTAGCCCCTTCTTTCTTTCTTACCTCTGTTTTAAATTAAAAAAAATTATTGACAACTTACATAATTATAGACAATAAACCATGACAATTCCCTCCCTTTCCCCTTCACAACTGTACTCTCCATCATATCATCTATTCTTTTGATCAACAGACATAGCCCTAGTTGCCCCTCACTGGGGTTTGAGGTGTTCTTGGGTTTAACTTTGATCTTACCTCAGGGCATAGTTCACTATTTTTACTTTGGTTCTTTGTGTGTAGGTATATATATAGTATGTGTGGTATGGTAGATATGTGTACATGTGTGTGTGTTGTGCATGTCCTATGCACATAAGTGTGGAAGCCAGAGAACATCATGTGTCTTCTGATATAGCTCATCCATGTGTTTCCTTGAAATGAAATCTCTTAATGACCATGGAGTTTCCACTTCCTAGTCACTCTGATGATTTTCAATGATTCTCCAACAACATACTACTACACAGATTAGAGGCATGTGTGGCCATGCTTGGCTGTTTCCATGGGTGCTGAGGACTTAAACTCAGGGAGAACCAGGGCCTCTCAGGCCCTCATGCTTGTATGGCAACTGGCCCTACTCACTGAGCCAATGCCCCAGACCCATTGCCTGGGTTTTGTAATCAATTAGATTTCTTCTAGCTTTGCTACAGGCTCTCTGTTCTTGAACCTGAAGAGTTTTTTCTCAATAACTTTGCCTCATCAAGTTCCACATTATTTAAACAAAGAATCTATTGTCATTATTTTGTTGTTATTCCATGTATTTTGACTGTGTTTCTTGTTTCCACTCCAGAGAGAGCTACCTATTTTGGCATAATACTTATGGTTGCTCATTAAAATGCTGCTGTGTTTATGTGCTTAGAAAGAGTTAGGATGGGAGGTATAGAGGCTTCTTTGACTGAATTCTGAACCAGTCAAGTACAAAGCAATAGAGTATGCAAACAGTTCTGCATGGGTGTATCAGTCAGACTTGTGCCTTATTGTGACAAAAATACCCGAGAGAGTACACGGAAAGGAAGAAGGATTTACTTCAGCTCTTGGTTTCAGAGGTTTCAGTCCATGGCAGTTAGGAAATAGAGTGGAGAAGGGTGTAACCGGGTATAACCTTTCAGGACATGACCCTGGTGACTTAGTTTCTGAATCTAAGCCCCACCTCCTAGAGTTGGAAAACCTCCTAAAATAGTATCACCAGGTATGGACCTAGCATTCAACACATGAGCGTGTGGGGAGCCATCTTGCATTCAAACCCTGACACTAGATATTAGAGAATGTGGCTTTTATCTGCCAACGACAACAGATTTTCTATTACTGAGCTCTTATTCAGTAGAAATGGGCAAGTCTGCAGCCACAGGTGGAATGCACTCTATAGGCATACCTACTCCAAATGGGAAACAAAAATAAGTAGCGGGGGGGGGGGGTTTGCTTTATTCTCCCAAAATTTTCCTAGTTAAAAAAATCAGGGTCTGGAGAGATAGCTTAGTGGTTAAGGAGCTTGTCTGGAAATCCAAACGACCCAAGTTCAATTCTCCAGAACCCACATAAGGCAGATGCACAAGGTGGTACATGCATCTGGAGTTTGCAGTGGCTGGAGGCCCTGGCACATTTTTTCTCTCTCTCCATTAATAAATAATTTTTAAACATCACTCTTACTCTCTAGGGGATGATGAATGATCAGAATAGAAGTAGGGGCTGGAGAGATGGCTTGGTGGTTAAGCACTTGCCTGTGAAGCCAAAGGACCCTGGTTCAAGGCTTGATTCCCCAGGACCCACGTTAGCCAGATGCACAAGGGGGCGCATGCATCTGGAGTTCATTTACAGTGGCTGGAGGCCCTGGTGCGCCCATTCTCTCTCCCCTCTCTCTCTCTGCCTCTTTCTCTTTCTGTCTGTCACTCTCAAATAAATAAACAAAAAATAAACCAAAAATATTTTTTTTTTAAAAAAGAATAGAAGTAGAGTCTAGCCAAATTGAGCTTGCTATGCACAGAAGAAAATCAGAAATGATCTGGTGAATTATCACAGTAATGATGCCCTTATTTGTTCATAACCTCCATGTCCATAACTTTTATTTGTGTCCTATAATGCTCACTCTGGACTTGGCTATGTGCCTTGCTTTGGCTAACGGGGAAATAATACATACCTGCATTGTAGTTTGAAATGTGCTTTGGGCTTGTTCTATGTCCCTTGAGCTCATGCGACTCTGTGATTCCCTATGAAGGACACCTGGTGGCATAGCTGAGAGTGGCTACTACCTGGAGATAGGTTCCAGTAATCCCATCTGTTTGGGTGAGTTGACTACAAATCACATGATGTAGTTTGGCAAAAATAATTCCCCAATTGAGCCTAGCTCATCCTCCAAACCAACAGAGATATGATAGAAGTACTAGGTGATTTTAAGCCACTTAGCTCTGAATTTCTGTTAGGCAGTGTGAGATAACTGACAAATAAAGAACATGAATTACCACAAAATAGGAAGTTTTGAGCTTCTGTGGGAGAAGGGGGATGTGAATATGTCAGAGATTCTACTACAAGTAGTATTTTATTATAGACACAGAAAAACTAAACCCTAACGTTTACTTCTTACAAGCTGCAGTGTCTACCAACAGGCAAAAACAGAAATTAGTTGTCACACTGATAGTCATAATAGCTGATGGTGCAATTTTTGGCAGTGCTTCAGCTGCTAAATACGCAAAATTCAAGATACTTGCATCTGTAAGATTTTCTTTCCATACCATCTTTGTTCTAATTTTCTATCTCAATCTATGCTAGTGAATTGAAAACATCATCTCAGTTTGCAATCACTGGTGATAATTTACCTGGTGTTTTACTAGGATAGATAAGTTTTTGCCTTTGGATTCATAGTTTTCAGGTGCAGAATCCTCATTTCAGAAGAATTCACTTTGTTAATTTTATTTCTGACAATAAAAAATCCTGCACACAAAATGTAAAGTCTATAAAAAGAAGTTGTCAACTGCGATTACAGAAACTGCTCTCCCAGTGGGAGGATTCATGCAGCTATTACCAAAACATGGCATAATGTGACTGCCTGAAATAGAAATATGCATATCAGTCAATATCACCTCATATTTCCAACAAACATGCACAACACAAACACTTCTGTACCAAAGACACCTTGATAAAAAGAACACAGGAAAACTATACTTTGCAGCCCTTGAGTTTTGCCAGGAGGGATATTTTGGGATCCAATTTAATTCACTCAACAAACCATCATTGAATACAACAGCCTTTAGAGAAGTATCTAGAGCAGGCAAACAATGTGATCAGTATTATGATTAAGAATATATATATATATATATATATATATATATATATATATATATATATATAAAATCTGGAACTATAGAGACAACACTAATGAAGAATGGGAGGAAGTCCCAAAAAGGACTTTTCAGTCTGTGAAACCAATATCTATCAATGTGAGGTGGGAGCTGGAATTAGTCAATTGAGGTTGAGTAGGAAATGATGTAGACAGAGGTAGTGAATTGTGCAAGAAAGCTTTGGCACTGGTAACCTGCTAAACAAACATGATGAAAATGTAGATTTCAAGAGTGAAGGGAGGAGAAATGTCAAGCAATAAACCTGAACATGGTCCAGATGATAAACAGAATTTATGAGACTTTATGAAACTTTTTGAATTTTTGAGGATCTTGGAGTTACCATGGCACAGTGGGGTGTCACCAAATCATTGAGGGGTTTAAGCAGGACCAGGTGATGGCAGCTGACAGATTTGCTTTTTCAGGATATTATTAGTTATAGTATGGAGAATGGATTTGAGACTGGTCAAAGAGCCATTGTTGACATTCAGGAGGAGAAGTACTTCTCATGTGAAGGCATTGGGGTTATAGGAAAGACGACAGGTTTTAGAAATCCAGGGCATAAATAAGCTTAGTTCATGCTTAACCAAACTATAAGAAATGAATTTATTAAAATGTTCTTTTTTTGAGCTGAACTTTATGAAAGTATCTTGACTGAAGTTCCAGGCTAAAGTAACCAGGTTGAAAGGCTGCAAAAGGTACAGATACAATGGCAAGCTACAGGAGAGTGATTAACAGAACCTTCAGAAAATGCTGTCTGGAAAGACTGACAGGCTCTGTGACATCATCCTGGTCACTAGGTCCTGGGAGATGAGGCCATGGACATGACTACCCAGCTTTCCATCTTTCTTCTCTTTGATGCCCTCCTGAAACTCTGTATGTAAACTCAGCATTGCTCTCCATGTGCAGCCACATTTTTATGGCATGGAGGAAGGCAGAGGCAAGAAGAAAGGATCTAGGAGGCAATGGGAGTTATCAGCACAGGACACTCTGACCTCAGGATCAGCAGCAAGCCAGGATGAGTTCTAGGGATCTTGTGTAGGACACAGAGTGGAGGATGATCCTGTTTACTGATCCATGACAGCTCATCATTGTACTTTTGGGGAAGGGAAGTTGAGAAAAAGTGAGTTTAGCCTTGGAGATGGTGAGTTTCAGGTACCTGAGGGACACAAATTCTGTCTCTAACAGAATCTTTTTTACATTTTAGGTCATCCCAAGTCAATCTCTCCGAGTCAATGCAAAAGTCTGATGTGTTTATTGTACTTAAATAAGACTAGAGCAAAACATGTTTTCATAATGATGACTAAACTAAGACAAATTTTTTGCTTAAATAGCATCAGCTTAACACATCATGTTGAATTGAAATAACACAATGAAATGACAAAAGCTGTGTTTTGAACTGCACACAATTTCTGTTAGTTTATGTGAAGTGTACATTTGGGTAAGTAACACATGCATGAGATTTCACTGATGTCGTGTTACTGCTTTGTACTTGTGTCTGTCACATAAGTCCCTGCCTCAGTGATGGGAATGCATTAAAGGTGCAATGCAGTTAAAATTCCCATTTAAAATTTAAAATTACCATGTCTTTTTGTGCAGTGATTGGGATTGAACCCATAAAACACTTTTTAGTTAGATATATATTTTAGTAGTGAATGTCAGTTCAATGGTTAAAATATGTACAATGAAACTGCAGAGACATTTATCTTACACATAACTGTGGGAGGAAACATTTTTTAAGAGATCCAGAGATACAGAGGCTCCCAAGAGCCTATCACTGAAGTAGACCCAAAAGAAACCCAACATGGCTCAGGGAAATTCGCAGAAGAGGGGGGCAGAAAGATTGGTAGGGCCACAAGTTGGGTCATTACTTCTTCCCCATAACTGATGGTTACCCCCACAATGCATGACCCATAATCCCCATGGGGATAACTGGTATCCTCAATGAAGACAGCCTCTTTGGAGGGGTGGCAGGGATGAGGGTAGGGATGGTACCAATATGTGCTGTTTACATACTATGTCCACAACTAATAAAAAATATTTATTTGCAAGGAGAGAGAGAGAGAAAGAGAGAGAGAGAGAGACAGACAGACAAAGATGATGGGTGTACCAGGGGCTCCAGCCACTACAAATAATCTCCAGATGCATACACCACTTTGTGCATCTGGTTTTACATGGTTACTGCGGAATCAAACTGTGGTCATTAGGCTTTGTAGGCAAGTGCCTTAATTGCTGATCCATCTCTCCAGCCCAATATAATTATTTTGTTTTAAAGTTTATTTTTCTTAAATAAAAATTTTTATTAAAAACATTTACATAATTCCCTTCTGCCATCCTCTTTTGTGCCATTTTCCTTACCTCCCTCCATTGAACTCCCACTTTTTTCTCCACTATCCCCTCTTCTGTATTGATTTCTTCTTCTCCTTCTTTTTTTTGTTTTTGCTCTTTTCCATCATCCATGACAACCAACTGGTGGGCCCAATGTTATTTGGGTTTTGTGTAGATAATGATAGCTGCTATGAGATCATGAATACAATGACCACTTTATGTCTTGAAGACAACATTACAAATCACTCCTCCCCATCATTTGGATCTTACATTCTTTCTACCACCTCTTGTGCTATCATCCCTGAGGCAATGGAGGGTATGATGGAAATGCCTTATTAAGGGCTGAACACTCACCTGTCACTCTGTCTCAGCACTTTGATGAGTTTTGAGTCTCCCTATCAGTCACCACTTTCTGAAAAGACAGACTTCTCTTACCAAAAGTAAGAGCAGCACTAATTTATATACAAATAAACTTAAGTAGTTAGAGGGCAATTTGGTGGGCATAATATATCTATATAGCCAAATAACAATAGTAACTCCCTTCCCAGGTAGGGTTTGTGACCCTTCCAGCCATAGGCTTTTGGCTAGGTTTCGGTATTAGGTTTGACTTTCCTCCTGTGGAGTGGGTCTTCCAATTGAGTTAGAGAGCAGTTGGCTAGCCCCATAACAGACATGCTGCCATTGCACTAATGGGCACACCTTGCCTGGGTGACCACTTGTGCAGCTCGCAAGGTACACTCCTGGTTGGGACTGTTGATGACCTTTCTCCTCCAGCAGGGTGCACAGCACTTTCCAGCACTATGACTACTAGTCAGCAGGGAAGAGGTTTCCAGCTCAGATCTAGCTTGATAGAAATGTCCTATAAACAAAGCATATGGTATCTTCAGCAATGGGGTCTTATCATCTAGTTCTGGTAGGCAACCAAGAACCTTGGCAACAGCCTGTATGAGAGACCTCAGGGGCCTTGCTGACCAACATTTCACTGGGAGGCATCTAAACTCTGGCACTGCTATTTTTCTATAACAACCCATGGCTTCTGAGCACAGCATTTATGTCCCCACAGGGTACTTCTCTACAAACTCTTTTTCCATGTTAAAGTTTTATATCTTTAAATTAACTAGCAAAGAAGTGGGGTTTTAAAAAGTATTTACTTATTTTAAAGAGAAAGAGTGAGGGAATAGGCACACCAGGGCCTCTAGCCACTGCAAATGAACTCCAGACACATGTGCCACCTTGTGTGTATGGCTTATGTGGTAATGGGGAATTGATTCTGGGTCCTTAGGCGTTGCAGTTAAGTGCCTTATCTGCTTATGGCTCCAGCCCCAGAAGTGGGATTTTGTATGAATTATTCATAACCTCTTGTTTTGATTAACCTTCCTTCTACTCTCTCTTCTCCTCTATCTACCTCCCCTAGTCCCACTTAGGCCATTCCATCCCCAGTAGTGAATGCTATAGTTTGTGAAGTCAATTTAAAATACACAGTGAAAGTAAGGAAAAGAGAAACCAGCAGAAATAGAATAGGTAAATGAATATATTTAGTTTAAAAGGCAACTGGGAGCTGGGCGTGGTGGTGCATGCCTTTAATCCCAGCCCTCAGGAGGCAGAGGTAGGAGGATCTCTGTGAGTTCAAGACCACCCTGAGACTCCATAGTGAATTCCAGGTCAGCCTGGGCTAAAGTGAGACCCTACCTCGAAAAACAAAAAACAAACAAACAACAACAACAAAGGCAACTTGGATGCATAGACCACAGTATCTGAAATATTCTAAGTTATAGATTTGCATTTCTTTGTCTGCTCTATCAGCCTTTCTCGCTAAGGGTCTACATATAAGGGCCAGAACTGAAATTCAAGCAAAATGGTTTGAGTTATCAATAGATACAGGGTTCTTGGCTCTCAAACAAACAGCCATTATTACACAGATGCAAAAGCAAGTACACACGGAACAGCTGTAGCTCATTAATTAGCCCGATAAACAATTATTTTATTTATGCTTCTTGGACAGAGGATAAACTGGGGTGTAATGGTCCCCTACCGTGAAGCTGAATTTTTGGATAACATATCTGACAGCCCAGAGGCAATGTAATCATATTTATCTTTACATCCCATTTTGCTTAGCAGTGCCAGTCATGTTCATTCTGGCATACATTATTTTTATCCAGGAACATGGCACAACACTGTTGATAGTTAGCACATCTTGTGGATCCTGCCTGTTTTACTAGTTACTTGCTGGCTTCTTGTTTAAACTTAACATTTCTCGTAGGTTTCATCAATTCTGTTTATTTCCCTTGTCTTCTGGAACAGAACTGAATATTCTCAAACAATAAGCACATATTATAAGCCCTATGATGCCTGCACTGAAATACAAAGTCCCCATATGTTTTCTTAACATCCTCAGCAGTTCTTAGAGAGGTATTTCTACAAAAGAAGTAGAAGGCAAATGAAATTATGAAATTTGTAGAAATCCCAAGACAGTAAACGTCAGTACTGGAATTTACATGAGTTCTCTTCTTCCTCATGTTATTGATGCACTGAGCGTTCTAAGAGAGTCCTTCTTTTCTGTCCTTATGTATTCATTCTCTTTCCAGAAATGTTTTGGTCTCCCACTAAACTTGAGAAATATAGTAATAGCTGCTTCTAAATTAGAGTAAAAAAATAGCTAATTTCTTGGAGAAAATCTTGGAGATTACCATTAAAAAACGAAATTTTGAGTTCCCACAGACTTTCTTTTTTTTTTAACAGTCTTTGAACTTTCTCATGGCCAACACTGAAGGCTGCTTGTGACATAGTACTATGGTTTTCAAATGGACATAATTACATTTATAATTTAGAGAAAATACAAAGAAAAGTTCTGATAGTCTTAAAATAAAGTGCCCTTTGCTCTAACAACTGGGTCTGTGCAATTAATGTCATGAGTTTTATGAAAACTACTTTCTTTTCCCATAATTTCTGTGAGAGAATGCTATAACCTTTATAATGTAAAAAGAGTGAAATAACATTACAACATTTGTGAATTAACATTGCCAAACAAAAGGCATATATTCAAATACCGAATTATAAAAATCTGAAAATCAAAACATCGAGAATACATTAAAAAAATCAAGCACTTAACCCCAAGGGAGTCTTGTTATATGGTGGACCAATGTTCAGTATTATACTGAAAACATCTGCTTGCAACTCATATTCCACTGCACGTGCTCATGGAGAGAAATTGTGCCTCAATCCCCTCAGCATTTTCAACACCTGGTCTAGTATTTAACATGGAATACATCCCAATATAGTGCCGACATTCCTTTTTAAAAAATTGCAAGCTATTGTCTACCATGTTATTTCTTCTTCCTCACTGGGTATCACTACTACCTTCCCTCCTTCCTCTTGTCACAAGGAAACTTAACATTTGTTGGAGAATGCTGATTTTCTGCCATGGTTGTTTTTTAAATAAAGTCCTCTCTTACCTTTTTTCCTCTCCTTTTGCTCACCATCTTTGCTTCGGATATTGCTCCTACCATTGAACATGTGTAGAGGAGTGTGGTGGTTTGAATAGAATAGATGGCCCCCAATATATTCAGTTGTTTGTTTGTAGTTTGCATCTGCAGCCACCTGGCTGGAGGCAATGTCACTGGGTGGATTTTAAGGTGTGGTGGTGGGTTTCAGATTTCAGTCTAAAGATATGCAAAGTGTGCCTAGCTGGAGTTCCTGAAGTGTGCTGTGGCTTTTGGCTTTTAGGCTTGTGCTTCTCTCTCTCTGCTTGGCCCTGTGAAGGCAGGCCAGCTTCTTCTGACATTTATGGAACTTCCCCTGGATCTGTAAGCTTCAATAAATATCCCTTCCTCCATAACTGTGCCTGGTCTGGAAGTTCATCTCAGCAAACCTGAAGCTGTCTGCAAGGAGAGAAAGATCTCTACATGTCAGTAGGTTCAATAGTGCAAGAATGGAAAGTAGTTTTTCTTTTTTTAAAAAAATTTATATATTTATTTGTAAGGAGAGTGAGAGGGAGGGGGAGAGAGAACCAGGGAGAGTGCAAGAGAGCCCATGGGCAGGCCAGGGTATCTTGCAGCTGCAAATAAACTCCAGATACATGTGCTACTTTGTGCATCTGCCTTTACATGGGCACCTGGGAATCCAAACCGAGATAGCAGGCCTTGGTATTAAGCATCTTTAAGTGCTGAACCATCTGCCCTGGCCCAAGAGTAGGTTTTCTTAATGAGGCAGAACATTTAAGCTGCTGGTCCAAAAATGATAGCAAAGAAAGTTACTTACGTAGCCTGCCAGCCTCTTCATTTTTACTGTGTAGTTCTTCCTAGTTTCGAGGCACATAAAAATTGTCATTTAAATGGAACTAGGTACACTTTTCTGGTATGACATGGTTAATGAATCTCAGATATAAAAAGTTGTGGTGCCTACAATTCTTTTGCTTCCTGTATTGCAAGTTATCTATATGGAGCTAGAGGGTAGCATGAATTATAAAGTATGGACTAGCATTCATATAGCAAAGTATAAAATTGCTCTGTTTTATATATTTCCACTAATAAAGTGATAAAATTAGTTTGAGGATGAAAATGCTATCAAGAGACATTGATAAGCATGAGTGCATGTTTTTTTCTTTCTTTTTCTTCTGGTGATCAGTGTGAGACTAGGAAAGATAAATGGCATGTTCAAAGTCCCATAGTGATCTCTCAAGATCCTTCCCCAAACCTATGCTATTTCTTCATTCACTCATTCAATCAACACATAAACGTTTAATTTTACTACATATCAGATACATTGAATAAGACACACACACACACACACACACACACACACACACACACACACACACACTCCACAATCTTCCTACCCAGTTAACTTTGCTTTCCTTTAAGGTAACACAGCGATCTGTATTGCCTGGACATGAAGTAGCTCCCTGTTGTAGTCAGGTTCTCATTGTTGGCAGAAAACACTCTGCCAAGAGCAGTTTATGGGAATAAAAGGGTTTATTTTGGCTCACAGACTAGAGAGGAAGCTCCACAATGGCAGGGGAAAACGATGGCATGAGCAGAGGGGTGCACATCACCTCCTGGCCAACATCAGGTGGACAACAGTAACAGGAGAGTGTGCCAGGAGGAAGCTGGCTATAACACCCATAAGCACACTCCCAACAATACACTGCCTCCAGGAGATTTTTAATTCCCAAATTTCCATCAGCTGGCGAGACTAGCATTCAGAACATGTAAGTTTAGGGGGGACGCCTGAATCAAACCACCATACCCCCAAATGCCCATTTGTTGAAGGCTTGGTCTCCAGCTGACAGTGTTATTGAGAGGTAACTGGATTATGAGGGTGCTAACTTTAGTAAGAGATTATTCCACTGATGAGTTCATAGCTGAATGGGCTATTAGAGGAAGTTGGTCGTTGATGATATGACTTTGAAGGGCACCTCTTGTTCTTGTCCCTTTTCCTGTCTGTCCCTCTCAGTTTCTTGGACTCTATTACTTGAGTTGCTTTGATGTACCACATTCTCCCAGTGCTATGATCCCTGCCTCAGGGATCTAAAAGCAATAGAGCCAGCTGTGCATAGAGTGAAATACTTGATGCCTAGAGCCAAAATAAATCTTTCCTCCTCTAAGTTGGTTTTCTCTGGTACTTTTTTTTTTTTTTTTGAGGTAAGGTCTTGCTCTAGCCCAGGCAGACCTGGAATTCACTATGTATTCTCAGGGTGGCCTTGAACTCAAGGCAATCCTCTTACCTCTGCCTCCTGAGTGCTGAGATTAAAGGAGTGTGCCACTGCCCTTTCTGTGGTATTTATCACAACAATGAAAACTGATAATGCACTCTGATCTTGCCTTTTCATAGAATATTTCTCTTCTTATTTGCTCTTTCTCTTCCACCTTTCCCTTTCACTCACTTCTTCTTGCTTCAGTCTTTTCTTGCCCTT
The DNA here is from genome assembly GCA_036346955.1 of Dipus sagitta. Classification (NCBI taxonomy): domain Eukaryota; kingdom Metazoa; phylum Chordata; class Mammalia; order Rodentia; family Dipodidae; genus Dipus; species Dipus sagitta. The sequence continues at coordinate 167,850,583 of CM070772.1, read as the reverse complement.
TTCTTAGAATGTTTATTAAGCAACTTTTGAGTTCAGGGTATAGGGATAGACCCTGGGCAAGCAATGCATACTAGATGTTTTTCTTCTCTAGGGACTCAGTGTGAAAATGGAGGTTGATATACCAAGCCCAAGATTACAAAATGATATGACAAAAGTTCATTTTATACTTAATGACATACATCTCTTCCATCTAGCCCATGGTAATGTTTCAATATATTTTAAGAGAATAAATCTGTAAAATTAGAAACTCATTTTCAGTTATCTTTGTGTTTTTCAGAGGCCCTTGAGTATAGTATGTGCAATATGTGCTTCCTGAATTAAAAGTGAATAGAGCAAAACGCTGTGCAGACATGTGAAACACCAGACTGGGCCTTTGGTTTTGTGATGCCCTTCCTCTCTGAGTCCTATGTTGTGATGAAAATTATCAGTTTTTGTCACTTATGTGTCTAATGGATTGCAGTACATGAAGTGAATATGATGATGCATGCCCCACATATGAACAGATTAAAGCATAGAAAAATATAGAAGTCCAGCCAAAATTCTGATGCAAGAGGCCAAAGGAGCTTGGATTTGTTCCTTTGTATGCCCTCCTGTTTATGGCTTTGCATAGCATAGTGTGGGGGATATAGAATAATAGGTCTAAAGTCAAGTAGCCTTGACTATTTTCTATGAACTTGAGTAAACTAATTAATCCCACTGAGTTTTAGTTTGCTGGGAAATTGGAATAGAAATATTTACTCAAATTATTGCCTTGAGGATTAAATAAAACAAATATCTACCACATGCCTGGCTCTAAAGAAATGCTGACCCCTTTCCCTTTTCCTCTCTCTTCATAGGCGTAGTATTCTTGTGAGTGGGACTTACAGTGAGTCCCTACAAACTGGAATAATCTTGGATTTTGTTCAATAGTATGAGTTCCTGTGATTCTGCATTATACAGCATGGTAGATATTGAATATAAAGGGTTTTATTGTGACTCTTGACATGGGCATATAACATAGTACATGTGTGCTTGATTTTTTTTTTTTTTTACCATCTACCCTCTTATTCCTTTCTTCCTCATCCTTATCCCCTTCCACATTCCTAATAGACCCTTTTTACTTTCATGTACTTTTAATTTTTAAAATATTTTATTTATTTGCAAGGAAAGAGAGAAGGAGATAGATAGATAGATAGATAGAGAGAGGGAGAACATGCAAGGCTAGTTGCTTGCAAATGAACTCCAGACACATGTGTCACACTGTGAATCTGTCTTTACGTGGGTACTGGGAAATCGTGGCTTTACAGGCAAGCGCCTTAACCACTGAACCAACTCTCAGCTCCATTTTAATTTTTATGCTTCAGTTCTTCCTACATGACAAAAAGTGACACTGGTCTTTATGAGTCTGACTTGTTTTGGTTAACATGATGATGTCTAGTTACATCCATTTTCCTGCAAACATGATTTTGGTCCCCTTTGTGGCTGCATGACACTCACTGTGCATATGTACCACATTTTCTTTATCCATTCACCTGTTGATTAGCATGTAGATTGGTTCCATAACTTGTCTATTCCTGATAAACATGGGTATTCAAGTCTCTCCACAATAAGCTGTCTTTGATTCTTTTGGGTATATACCCAGAAGTTATACAGCTAGATCATATGGAAGACCTATTTTTAATTATTTGAGGAAACTACATAATGGCTGTGATATGATGTAGGAGGAAGAATCTGGTTAGTTAGTTAGGAAGAGACCATAAAAATTAGCAATGTTGTCTTGCCCTTACCTCGAGTGAATGTTAGGGTTAAAAGAGTTAAAGTCAAAACATTAGGAAAAATGCAGAGAGGACTTGAAGCTGGGTGAGAGAAAGCAGAGGGAAAGAGAAGATAAGGACAGTACTCCGGGACAAACAACAAAGCTAGTCTCAGCAGGCTCCAGGTCACCTCCACTCAGCTCTCCTTGATTTTGATTCTGTTTTGATTTTCCTTGCAAAGCTTGAAGGCAGGCATGGAACCCTCCCCCAGCCAAGCAGCCAAGTCACACAGAGACGGACATGGCCAGTTCCCTGACTGGAAAGAAGAACCAGGAACACCTCATGAGGACGGCTGCTTGGGACAGAACTTCCCTTCTCCATACTGCAGAGTAGTCCTTTTAAAGATAAAGTTATTTCTATAGCCACAAAGCCTTGTAAACCCCAAGACAAAGAAACTCTTTGGCAAATGCTTTCCAGGATCCCTCTCTGTTGCAGAGAGCTTTAACTTTTCAATAAGCAACCTGTGTTTGGGTTCTCTCTCATATGAGAATTCTTCTCTCTACTTTTTCTATACAGTAGGGTTTCTTCATCTCTGCAGTAAGCTTGCTTTCTTTCTGTAATAATGTTACTCCTTTAAACTGCATCCTGTTTGTCTATGAGATTGAATTCATTCATCAAGGCAATGCTGAGAGCCACTGACTAGTGGAGCTTTGGTGACTGTTGAGAGCCTGGCACCTTGGTTCCTGAGTAAAACTCACCTAAGAACCGAGATTAGGCTCCTTTACTCTTTTTTTTTTTCTTTTATTGGAGTGGGGGGTTGTGTTTCAAATTTTAAATTTCCTGCTTCACTGACTTCTTACAAAACAAATTCCACTTTGAACATGAAGTGTTAACATGGGTGTTGGCAGAAGATTGCCTCCTGACATACTTATAGGCCTTGGGGTAAGAAATACTACTGTTACATTTCAATCTGACAACCTTTTCAAAAATTATTTTGTTACTCTTTTTTTTATCTTAGTTTTTTTCTTTATTAGTTATGTACATACTCAGTGTGTAAACAGCCATGCTGGTACATCATTAGCCTCCGCCCTGTCCTCCCCCGTCTGCAGGAACCCTCCTCATTGGGGAATGTGGGTCATGCATTGTGTGGGCAGCCATCAGTTATGGGGAAGAGGCAATGTCTCTGTGTATAATGTCCCAACTTGTGGCTCTTAACAATCTTTCTGCACCCTCTTCCACGAATTTCCCTATTTTGTTACTCTTAAAGACACATGTTTTAGCTGGAGTAATTTTACATCCCCACCAAAAGTGTGGAAGGGTGCTTTACTCCCCACATTCTCACCAGCATTTGTAGTGGTTGTTTAATGGGTGGTAGTCATTCTGACTGGGGTAAGACGGGGTCTCTATGTAGCCGTGATTTGTCTTTTTTTGATGGCTTAGGACAATGTACATTTTCATATGTTCATTGGACATTGTACTTCTTATTTAGTTTGCTTACTCACTGATCAGATTGCATTCTTAGATTATACATAATTTTTTTTTTACACAAAGTTTTAGGTCCTTCTAATTTCTTAGGAAAGGTTGAGAATGTAGCAGATGGCCCCTAAATTTACAATTCCTTTCTCTAATCACAGAATACACTTGATTTGTACCTTTTCCCTTTCTATGACCAGACCAAGGATTTCAGTATGCTCATATCTCCTCTTGGAAACACTATCTTCTCTTTTTTTGTTTTTGTTTCTGTGAGACAGGGTCTGGCTGTAGCCCAGGCTGACCTGGAATTCACTATTTAGTCTCGGGCTGGCCTCCAACTCACAGAAATCCTACCTCTGCCTACCAAGTGTGTTGAGTTTAAAGGCATGTGCCACTATGCCAGACAGAAAAGAGAGAGAGAGAGGAAAGGGAGAAAATGGCCACATCAGGACCTCTAGATGCTGCAAATGAACTCCAGATACATGTGCCACATAGTATTTCTGGCTTTATGTGGGTACTGGGGAATCAAACTTGGGTTGTTAGGCTTTGCAGGCAAATAACTTAACCACTGAACTATTTCTTCATCCTGAAAACTATTATTTTTGTTCTTTGTCATCTTCTCTGTTGTTTGGATCTCTTCTTGGTTTATTATTTTCCTTCCCATTTTCTTCTAAAGGAGCAGGTTACTGATTACTGTGGAATGCAAATTTTTTTGAGGCTGTTTTTGCATGTGTATGAAATTGATGTGTGTGTGTGTGTATGCATATTCACAGACATATGGGTGCACATGCATGCAGGTGTGCAGAGGATAGATGTTGACCTCAGGTGTCTTTGGTTGTTCTCCATCTTATTTTATAGAGGCAGGGTCTCTCACTTGAACCCAGAGCTCTCTAATCTGGCTACTCTACTTAGACAGCTTGCCCTGGGGTGTCCCTGTCTGTGCCTTCTTTTTTTTTTTTTCCATATGAATTTTATTTTATTTTATGTTTTCTTTTTTGTTATTAACAACTTCCATGATTGTAAATAATATCCCATGGTAATGCCCTCCCTCCCCTCCCCCACTTCCCCTTTGAAACTCCATTCTCCATCATATCCCCTCCCCCTCTTAATCAGTCTTTCTTTTATTTTGATGTCATGATCTTTTGCTCCTACTATGATGGTCTTATGTAGGTAGTGTCAGGCACTGTGAGATCATGGATATCCAGGCCATTTTGTGTCTGGGGGAGCATGTTGTAAGGAATCCTACCCTTCCTTTGGCTCTTACATTCTTTCTGCCTCCTCTTCCACAATAGACCCTGAGCCTTGGAATTAACAAGATTAGAAATGAAAATGGAGAAGTCACAACTGGCAACAATGAAATTGGAATAATGAGGACATACTTCCTGTCTGTGCCTTCTGAGCACTGAGAATGTAGACAGGAAGCCACGCACACATGACATTTACCATTTTTCTGAGATCTGAACTTTGCTCTTCATGCTGGTGCAGCAGGTGCTTTATTCATTGAGCAATCTCCCAGCCCATAGAGTGGAATATTTTTTTATAGCAATGGATGTAAATCAAGAAGCAACCTTTCAGAACCTTGCAAAGTTTTGAGAGTTGGGGTTCCATACCAGACTCCTTTCTGAAAGAAGTCTTGTGGCTTTTATTCTAAGTAGTAGGGGCCACCAAATTCTGTCTTTAATGACAAGATAAATAGTAGAAAGAAGAATTGGTGACCTATTCTCTATGTCCCTCATTAACACAGTTTATTTTTCATAAATATCTTGGAATGTCACCAATATCTGGATAAATTAAAAGAATGTGAAACAATAAGGAAACTTGGACTGTAATTTTTTTTTACTGAAGCTGCAAAATATTGTGATAATACTTTGCTTTCCTACCCTTGCCACTTCTTGCCTTTGCCTTTTATTTTCAGACACTTATTTACTAGGAGAATCAAAGGGGAAGGGAAGGAAAATAGAAGTTGCAGATGGAGCATAAGGGCCTCATAGCTCATGATAGATAGCTTTCCAGAATAGCGTGAATATGTAGATTTCAGGCATATGATAATCAAAAGGTTCTCTTCCTGTTCTCCTTATCATCAGCATTTCATTCTGTTATCCTAATTAGGCTACCCCCATGTTAGGATTTCAGTATGAGTAGAAGGGAATACCAGCTCCTCCCATGGATCACGTGATCTCTGTCCACACAGCAGTGGCAGGCCGACCGAGGCCTCCTTACCTGAATGTTCAGTAGGGCATGTTGTGTTGCCGCTGCTAAAGCTGTGTGAGCTGATGCCCCATATCTCTGCGCATATAATGGTATTCCTTATGCAGACAAAGTAGCTGTTTTCCTGACTTAACATGGAAAACAGTGTATACTCCAAAAGCCACAGAAGTTACAGTGATTTGTGTTTATCAGAATGTAGTGTTCTGAACAATTGAGATAATAATCCTGCCTCTCTCATACATACAGAGTTATTTCTCTATAGGACAGTGCCCAACCAAATCCTATAGCATGGTGTATCACAAACAGTATGCCAGATTAGGCCTCTACTCATCATTCATTTTCCATACAGGCATACCCTGACCATGCATTCTAGAACTGAGCTGCATGGAACAACCCTCAGGCTCACAGACACATAAGGCCATTTCACTGTGCCTGCATATCTGTTGTGCTCAGTGCCTCCGGTTCATTCATCCTGCTGTCTTCTGGACAACTCAAACATTTACTCAGGTCTTATTCAACTAAACTTCTTTAGAAAGATTTTCATTTACTTTTTCAAGAATATTTGAGCACATTTCTCCCTATTTTCTCACAGTGCTGTGTGAGAATTTTGGCAGAATTTCCTTACTCATTCAGCATGTTTGTTAGAGAGCTCCTCAGCTTGGGGCTCAGCATCTAAGCATTGATGAGTAAGACAGACATCTCCACCCTTCCTGTAGCTTACACATCTAATACACATTCCATATCATTGAATCTGCTTTACCAAGTTCTCACCATTGATTTAGACAAGGAGTGCTGCCCTCTTTAATTTCCCCTCAAGCCCCTTATAGAAGCATGGATATTGTGGCAGACTTTACTTAGAGTGCATGTTTGCTTTGCAGATAGTGATTTTTTTTTTTTTTTTGAGGTAGGGTTTCACTCTAGTCCAGGCTGACCTGGAATTCACTATGTAGTCTCAGAGTGGCCTTGAAATCATGGTGATCCTCCTACCTCTGCTCCTGAGTGCTGGGATTAAAGGCATGTGCCACCACGCCCGGCTCAGATAGTGAAATTTTAAGATTCATGATTACATATCTTCTTTCTTAAACATCTATTCACCACTATAGGAACTCACTGAATTTCTCAGTAAGTTCTCATCTTCTGCTAGGCTAATTCCTCTATTTGCTTCTTCCAGACACATTCATATTTTAAATTCTCAATTTTTTTATCAGAACAATTTAATTTTCTGTTTCTTTAGTCACATCCGTGTATACTTTTGAGAGCTAAAACTAGTTGAAATATTCTATTTAGTTGAAAAAAAAAAGAAAAACAAGAACTACTTACTCTTACTCTATACTAAGACATAAGGAGAGAAAATTTTAGGCTGTTCCCCATGAAAAGGGGAAGGATTCAGGTAAGAATAATATTTTTATTTGTCCTCCTCAGCTAAAACTCTGAAAACACCTTCCCAGACATGCCCAGAGGTTAGTCCACTGGGTGAATCCAGAGCCAGTTCAGTTTATAATGAACTTTAACCATGTAGACAATAATAAATGTGTCTATGATTATAATTAGCTTCAAATAATGGGAAATTTCTGCTGTGCTGTAATGCTATGTATTTATATAGCACTTGTAAAAGATTGTAACTTATTTTTTTGAAAGTCAATAATAAAAGATTAATAGACTGTTGAAAGATGAATTTATCTTTATTATAAAAGGTTGGGGTTTGTGAAAACCTGGGGCAAGTCTGGGTTATTTGTAATAAAATGTCATTTTTTGTATTAAATATTTTTTCAGGCCATATAGCAATTTTTTCTATAGGTGCTTTCCATTCTTTGTGATTTTTATCACAGAGAATTTTATCACAGAGAGAGTATGGAACTATTGAGCTATCATTTCATTATGTTTTAGAATACATACACATTTAAAGACAGATTTATTTACTGACTTAGCCTATTTGTTTGAGGTGGCTAATATTTTCCAGGCTCTCTGGATGTGTCTGTTGATTTGAATGCAATGGATTTCAATGTGCTTACTTTGATTTTATGTTTTTATTACTATAATTACTATTATTAATTAAGATATTTCTTACTAGAAAATTTTCATATGTATTTATTTTGGATCATTGTGATAACAATGTGATAAAAATAAGAATTGTGATAAAATTTTTTTAACTTTTTATTGTCAACTTTATAAATATAGACAATATACCATGATCATACTCTCCTCCCACCCCACTCTCTTTATGCCCTCCCAAATCTCCCTTCCACTGATTCTTATTTTATTTCTAAGTAGTCTTTTTTCTATCTTTTAAAATACATTTTTTATTTTTATTTATTTATTTATATGACAGAACATTTTTGGCTTTGCAGGCAAGCACCTTAACCGCTAAGCCATCCTTCCAGTGCTCTTCTATTTTTTAAGTATTTTATTTTTATTATTTATTTGAGAGAGAAATAGAGAAGTAGGCAGGGAGAGAGAGAGGGAGGGGGGGGGAAGAGAATGGATTGGACATGCTAGGGCCTCCAGCCACTGCAAACAAACTCCAGATGCATGCGCCCCTTGTGCGTCTCGCTTATGTGGCTCCTGGGGAATCAAACCTGGGTCCTTTGGCTTTGCAGGTAAGTGCCTTAACCACCAAGCCATCTCTCCAGCCCCCTCTTCTATTTTTTCAAAGATTTCATTTACTTAATTTGAGAGAGAGAGAGAGAGAGAGAGGAGAATGGGCACATCAGGGTCTCCAGCCACTGAAAATGAACTCCAGATGAATGTGCCACCTTGTGCATCTGGCTTTACATGGGTCCTGGGGAATTGAACTTGGGTCCTTAGGCTTTCCAAGCAAGCACCTTAACTGCTAATCCATTTCTCCAGCCCTTTTACTACTATTTTGATATCATAATTTTTTTCCTCTTAATATGCAGGTCTTATATAAGTAGCATTAGACACTATGAGGTCATGAATGTCATGGACACTTTGTGTCTGGAAGACAGTATTGCAAGCACTTGTCCCCTTCTTTTGGCTTTTGCATTCTTTCTGCCTCCTCTTCCACAATGGTCCCTGATCCTTGGAGGATCTGATATAGATATCTCAGTGCTGAGCACTCCACTGTCCCTTCTCATTACTATGGTGAGTTTTGAGTCACCCCAATTGTTACTGCTAACTGAAAAAAAAAACACCAAACTTCTATAACCAAAAAATGAGAGTACCATTAATATATGGGCCTAAACTCACGGGTTTAGGGGCCAGGTAGGTGGGTGAAATAGATCCATGTAACCAGTCAACAATAGTACTTTTTCCCATAGTGGGCCTCAAGTCCAATTAGAGAGCAGCTGGTTTCCCTTGTAACAGACGTGCCACCATTGCACCAGTTGGTACATTTGAAATTCCTGGTTGGCAGCTATAGAGCTTACAAGGTCTATTGCTGGTTAACACCATTGACTTTTCTCCTCTAACATGTTGCATAGGTCTTTCCAGCATCCTGACAGCTAAGCAACAGGGAGGAGAATTCCAGCTCAGCTCCAGTATCCACATGATATTGTCTACCAAGCTTTGTTTAGTTACATTTGCTCTATGTTTTGAATAGTGTTCAAAACCAAAATTTCTAATGATTTCATTAAATTGATCTCATAGTTTATTTCATTATCTTCAAAAACTTGCATAATTAAGCTTCTTATTTGCATTTTGTCATCAGTATAAATAATTATGTGGTTAACTTCTTGGGTTTGACTTTTTTCATATTTTGAATTCCTAGAGATGTGATTAATAATTGTCAATAAATTGCTTGTAGGCTCATAATTTCTGATCTCTCATCTCAATGCTACCAATCACATAAAAATTACTCTTATTCTTCACCAAGCAGCAATGTGTAAAATCGCTGAAGATATATAGAAAATGAAATATACTACCTTCCCATTACTAAAAATTAATTACCATATTGCTATACTTAGAGATATTGAGATATGTTAGTAAAGTTTTAGTAAAAGATATCTTAGTAAAGATATCTTAGTAAAGTTTTAAATAAACCAGTTTTTATTTTTATTTATTTATTTGACAGAGAAGGAGGGAGAGAGAGAGAGAGAGAGAGAGAAGAGAGAGAGAGAGAGTGAGAGAGAGATTGGGCGGGCCAGGGCCTCCAGCCACTGCAAATGAACTCCAGACGCGTGCACCCTCTTGTGCATCTGGCTGATGTGGGTCCTGGGGAATGGAACCTGAGTCCTTTGGCTTTTCAGGCAAATGCCTTAACCACCAAGATATCCCTCCAGCCCAGTAAAGCTTTATATATTTGGCATTGCTTTCACTTTTTGTAACTTGTTTCATTTGTATGTTGATAATTCAATTATTATGATATTAGTAGATTTCTTTTTACTTCATAGGCCTTTAGATATAATAATGTTATTTCCTGAATAAATACATCTTGCTTTCTGTCTTCTTTCTTCTTAACTTTTTCTCTTGCTAGGGATGGTCTACACAGGCTAAGTGATTCCTTTGTTGCTAAGTTACATCCACATCCCATGAGTTCAAGATTCTGTTATAGAGAATCATCTTACCTAATTTTTCTCTGATTTAAGATGTCTTAGTGATCCCTCTCATTTCATTTGTATTTTGGAGCATAATATTGTAGAAAATAATATGCTCTGAAAAATGTATAGCAAATTATAATGCCAAGAAGCACAACTAACTACCTTAAAACAATGACTGCAAGTTTCCACTGAAGTTTTGTGCTTTATTGATCTGAAATGTCTTTTTATTACCATTTCTCACAATAACATGAGTTCAGAAATGTTTAAAATGCATGCAAAGACTGATGTGTTGTGCATTTTACTATATGCTGATAATAGAAACAGACACATCCCTTGTTCTTTTTGCTTTTGCATAATTGGATTACATAATGGGGGAGGGTGTGTGAATGTTTCTTAAACCCTTCCTCCATTACTATTTCCTCTTTTCTTGCTGCTGTGGCCTCCTCTTCCTTCTTCCCTTTCTCTTCTTCTTCCTAAGGAAATGTAGAAAGTATTGTGGCAAGGAGAAACTGATTTTAAGTAAGTATGCTGAAGAAAATATTTCAATATAATAGTTAGAAAAATCTTGATTCTGAATGAACAGAAGAAATAATACTTTAAAAATCCCCCAAAGATATGTTTTTGAACAGATGAAGATCAAGGGACTTTTGAAATTCATTACTTCTTTGGTGCCTGGAAGATTGACTTGCTGTGCCTTTCACTCTTCCTGGACAGATAAAGATCACATCTAATATATTTTCCAGCCACCCTTCCAAATTCCAATAAAGTGACGACATGTGAATAGAACCTCGCACTTTCTTTGAACCTTCAATTAGTTGTTAATAAAAACCCCAATGCATATACCTCCTCAAGCTTCTACCTTCTGTTTTCCTCAAGATATCTACATGTCTGCAGGGCATATGGTCTCAGAGTCTCCTAAGTAACATTTGTGATAGCAATATAGGGGGAAAATGGAGGGAATCCACTAGTGTGTGAAAATACCTCCTTTGGGCCAACAATCGAAGGTATGAATGAACCTGTCCTTCCTGGCTTGGATCATGGCTCCCTCTGTTCCTGGTATCCTATCTGCCTTTAGGAAGGTGGCTGTTCTAGGGATGCTTGGCTCCGATGAGGTACAACAATGGGAAGAATTCTGAGAGACTTCACTGAAGACATCTGTGACAACATCACTGGGTTGCTTTCTGCTTCCTCGCTTCTATTCCTCCTTGTAGACTTGTCCTGCTGTTATGTTCGCCTCTTTAAAGGAGTATATGTGTCTTTCTAACCACACATACAGAAGAAGACAGCATTTAGGGTTGACTACATGATACCTTGCCCATGGAACAGCTGTAGCCTCAGTCGAGTCTCTCCAGTGGGACAATGTCATAGGGTGCTGGCCAGTGTATGGATCAAATGGCTTTCAGGCACATGTTACACTTGTCCAAACAATGGGAAGGTGGTTATTAAAGCCCTGTTTATATTAAGCAGCTGCTATGGGAAGATTCTCTGAGAAAAAAATGAAAGGGGAGGGAACTTGACCATGCTAATTTAATCATTTAAATGTTAACTTAGTGAAATGAACTAATGAAAAAAATTAAGTCTGTGATAGAAACAAAACAGAAGTGGTAAGACATAAAGTTTCTTTATAATTCAAGTGTTAGAATGTTTGAAACATTTTTAAAAAGTGAGTAAAAAGTTACCTGGGTATTGTTTATAATCCTAGAATTCAAGAGGCTGATACAGGAGATGAACTTGGAGGTCAGCCTGGGCTTCACTGCCAATTTCAGACCATCTGGATTACAGGGAGAGTTTCTTTCTCTCTCTCATATACATACATACATATGTACATACATACATACATACATACACACACCCATATGGTCATGAAAACAATAGATAAAATTGTCAGAATGTGGGGAAAAAACAATGAAGTGAATGAGGTAACAAATTCAGGCTCTTACTAATATATATTAACTATTAGGTAGATTTATGGTCCATTTCTGTATATGGCTAATTGCCAAAAAGATATGTTTTAGCCCATAGAGATTCATAGCCCAACATGAAGACAGGCATTAAAAATAAAGAAATAAGTGAATTCACAGTGAGAATTGCAGTAACAGCAACGCTTTTGTAGTTTGGTAGTGTATCTCAGTGGTAGAGTGGCTGCCCTGGATTTTATCCCAAGCACTACAAAACAATTTTTTTTTTCCTACCAAGATTTGGCCAAGTTTTAGATGACAGAATATAATCACTCACAGAAAACTAAGAATAGGAGCTGGAGAGATGGCTTAGCGGTTAAGTGCTTGTCTGTGAAGCCTAAGGACCCTGCTTCAAGGATCGATTCCTCAAGACCCACGTAAGCCAGGTGCACAAGGTGGCACATGCATCTGGAGTTCTTTAGCAGTGGCTGGAGGCCCTGGCATACCCATTCTCTCTCTCTCTGCCTCCATGCCTCTTTTCTCTGTCTGTCACTTTCAAATAAATAAATAAAAATAAACAAAATTATTTTAAAAAACTAAGAATAGATCTTCTAGGTGGCAGAAACAGCTGGGAAATGGGCCAAATTTTAGGAACAAATGGTGAATTTAAATAGCCCATGTGATGGATGACTGTTGTAGTTTGAATGAATGGCCCCCAGTATATTCTGGATTTTATTAAGGTTTGTGATTTATATATGCAGCCACCTGGCTGGAGGAGGTGTCACTGTGGGTGGATCCTAGGGTCCAGCCCTCAGGTGTGGTGGTGGACTTGGAATTCCAGTCTAAAGATAGGCAAAGTGCTTGAGCTTAGTCTGGAGTTCCAAAAGTGTGCTTGCGTGTACTGGTGTTGGTGGCTTTTAGTTTTTCCTCTCTCTATTTGGACCTGTGAAAGTGGGCCAGCTTCTTCTTCTTCTTCCGTTATGGAACATCCCCCTCTATCTTTATTAAATCCCTTCCTCCATTACTGTGCCTGGTTCGGAAGTTCATTCCAGCAATGTGAGGCTGTCTATTACAATGATCAATGGTACTAAAATAGGTATCCACATCATAAACTGACCTAGAAGAAGAAAATATAAAACTAAGATTAGAATTAAAAGCTCAACATTGGACTGGAGAGATGGCTTGGTGGTTAAGACGTTTGCCTGCAAAGCCAAAGGATCCAGGTTCGACTCTCCAGGACCCACATAAGCCAGATGCACAAGGGGGCGCATGCATTTGGAGTTCGTCTTCAGTAGCTGAAGGCCCTGGAGTGCCCATTCTCTATCTCTCCCTCTTCTCTCTGCCTCTTCTCTCTCTCTCAAATAAATAAATAAATAAATAAAAGCTTTAAAAAAAGCTCAACATGACAAGAAAATATTATATTAAAATAGTTAGGAATAAGGTAAAATACAAAATTTAAAAAGCCAGAAAAAAGATATAGGACATTTAGTCATTATTCATTGAGTACCATTTATGTTTCAGACATGTGCTTTATGCCTGGATGTAGGAGGGAATAATAAAAGAAAGTTTACCTGAGGAGACAAGTATGCAGTTACAAAACCCTTTCTCCATTCATCCAGTATGCTTCCAGATTCTCAAGTAAACACTTCTTATGCCTTATTGTTCTGGTGATTCTCTTCTTGTCACTGTACTTGTCAACCTGATGACCACATGAAATTCAACTTTATTGTAAGCTCCCTCTCATTCTACTTCCCCATCCCTTGTATTACATGTGCCATGGCTGACTTGGGTTCTCTTCAACTGTGGTGATTTCATGTAATGTGCCTACATGTAGCACGGCGCTTTCCACACTGGCTTTCTTTCCCAGTGCGCTGTCAACTTCTGAGGAAGGAGAGACTCATTTGTCTATTTTCAGCATCTGGCATTTATAACCACTGAAAAGATGTTTAATAAATGGACAATTAAAAAAATCAATATTTATTGAAGACACACTTTTTGTTAGGCTAATTGCCTTACATGTATACATTTTTATGATTCTCGTTGCTTTGAGCCTTAAGTATTATCAACCATATTTTACACATGGGAAAACTGAGACTTAAGGGAGTTAGAGAGCTTTCACTATGTCATATACAGCTTTGCAGAGGAATGGAGATTCAAGTACAGGCACCTCTGTGCTTTCTTCATAGCTTTGATCTGCCTGCCAGCAGCTAGCCACCCCAACAGCTGTTAGATAGCTCTGAATGTTAAGGTTCACACCGGCTGGCATATCCATTCTAACACGCATCTTGTCATGACATTCCAACATTTGTGTATGGACAGCCATACAAAATGCATCCTCCTAGATCTGTGATGACACGTGGTAGCTGTTTGGGGTAATACTGGTTTGTTCTCATGAAACTATGCAGCAGGTCCTATAATGACATCATATTAGAGTTGAGAGGCCATGCAAGTTGCCCAAGGTCACACAGCTAGCATTGTTATAGAATTGAGAGTTTTAACTCCAGCAAACTGGCTCTAGAAGCCATGATCTTAATAATCAAATTCATTATCTTAGAAAGTTCCAGTGGAGCCCTTTATTTTACTATCTTTTTTTGTGTGTGCGTGCACATGTGTGTGTGTTTGTAGGTGGATATGCATGCATGTGTGTGTATGTCTGTGGAGGCTAGAGGAAAACCCAAGTGTTGTTTCTCATGAATGCCATGTACGTCTTTTGTGATAGTGTCCCTCACTGCCCTGGAATTTGCCAAGTTGGTTAGATTGGCTGGCCAGGGATCCATCTGTTTCTGCCTCCCCAGTTACATGCATTACAAGCATGTGTCACCTGCCTGGCTTTTTTATTTTTATTTTTTAAAATATAGGTCCTGGTGATCAGACTCAGGTCTCATGCTTGTGTGGCAAATGTTTTACCAACTGAGCTAACCCACCCCTTTCAAAGTTTTACACTATTCTTTAATATGCTTGGCTCTACTGCTGACGGGAACTAGGAAATAAGAGCGTGCTGAAGTGTGAGCTGTTCAATCAGGAGCATGCTTCGAGTGTCTCTGCAGAATCTCATATGACTGATATTTCATGTCACTGCAAATCAACCTGTCACACAGTGACATTGTGTTTGAGTCAGGAAATCAAAAATTGATTGTGTGGCTTTGCTGAATATCAATCATCCCTTTATTTGCAGCAAATTGTTGATTTAGGTTTATTCAATACATATTCATAAAATATTGGAAAGGTAAATTAATGATAATAAATTACCAGCTAGAAATCATTTACATTACTTAGCATGAAGGTGAGGAGTGGTTTATGATTAGGTTCTTTGTAGTGTATTATATTTTTCAATATAATCCTGAATAAATATGACTTCAATTTAGAACCAGGGCTACATCAATGCCCAAGGGCATCACATCTACTAAGTACTGTTTTAGATTACTGACTACATGTGAGTATCTACCAATCTCAGTGAAATGTAGGAGGCAGAATGACAGATTCTAAAGTAGGTGTACTTTGCAGCCATATACATTTTAGGTTAAATCTTAATAAAAATAAAAAACCCTCTGGAACTGACACTGTGCATGTGCCACTGTATTATGTGATGACAAGTAGCATAAATGTTAAGAGCTCCTGCTTAGCAACAGCCATACCACAATTAAAGACTTGTTTCCACCATATCTTAGCTTTTGTCTCTCTTTTCATGTGGAACATGGTTGTCTTTGTTATTGGAAAGATAAAGCAAGAAAATCCCCCTTTCCACAAGATTGCTGTTAGTAGGTTATCTAGTCTTCAACTTCTTCATTTTATACCCTGAAGATATTAGTATCCATTCTCAGGGTGATTTGGTAATTTAATAAGAAGATATATACAATAGGCCCAATGTTTGTTAATTCCATGCTTAACACAAGGATTTCTTCCCCCTTTTCTTACCTATTGACCTATATTAAAGTTTAGTCTTTACTAGTAAATGTATTTCATGAATATTTTAGTTGGTTATATAGGGAGCAATATATTTCAGTGAGTAAAAATTATTATGATAATTCAAGGAGAGTAAAAGGAATAGATGGCCCAAATTTGGAATTAATGCCAAATAATTATAATTACCACTGAGTAATTCCGAGCTTTTTGCCAGATGGTATGCAATGACTTTTACCTCAAATCTGATGTTTAGTAAAGTCTAGCCAGATTCAACTTTTCTCTTTAGACTCAGTTTTTCTGCTCCAGTGTTAGTATCATTGAAGTAATGAGCATATCCATTACAGAATATGCTGGAGATTGTTTTCCCCATGGACTGCAGCTCACCATTGCTCCTCACTTCTTCACTGAAGTACTGAGCATATCCATTATAGCACTTTCTGGAGGGTGTGTTCCCCATTGCTTCTTACCCTGTCTTTGAAGTATTGAGCATACCCATTAAAGTACATCCTGAAGAATGTGTTCCCCATGGGCTGCAGCCAACCATTGCTCCTCAGTCCATTAGTGAAGTACTGTGCATACCCAATGCAGTATTTCCTAGAGGGTGTTTTCTCCATGGACTGCAGTCCACCATTGCTCCAAATTTCCTTCCTTAATTCTTTCATGACTGTTTTCTGAAGGGTGAGAATTTTGTAATTAGCCTGCATTTGCATGATTACTAGGAATAATGAAATATTCTCATTTGATTGCTAGTAATTTTTATTCTGTAACTTTTTTTTACTTGATGTGAATTATTTTTTTTGTATTCCATGTTCATAATGCTGTCGGATTTTAGCTTTTTCCATAATGATTTATACAATTCAAATATCTTTTTTTTTTTTTTTGGTTTTTTGAGGTGGGGTCTTACTCTAGCTCAGGCTGACCTTGAATTCACTATGTAGTCTCAGGGTGGCCTTGAACTCACAGTGACCCTCCTACCTCTGCCTCTCAAGTGCTGGAATTAAAGTCGTGAGCCACCATGCCTGGCTTACTTCAAATATCTTTAAAAGCTTATTATTATCATTCACTTTTGTGTGTATGTGTGTGATTGTGGCTGTGTGGGTGCCACAGAGTGCATGTGTAGTTCAGAGGATAACCCTTGTTCCTATTCTCACCACTCTGCTTCCTTTGAGCTGTCAGAGTGCTGGGATTAATGGAGCACACCATGGCCTCTGACTGCTTATGTGGGGTCTGAGGATCAAACTTGGGTACTTGAGCTTGAACAGCCATCTCCTCAGTGCCTCTTCAATATTTTTCCTGACTTTATTAACCTGTTGTTTGGTTCATTATACTTTGTGATGGTATAAGTTTAAAAATTTGTGTTTAATTCCACTTATTGTCAATTAACATTGTAATTTCTTCTTTGTTATGTATTATTTTTCAAGTGTTTTGAAAACTAGTGATTTCTTCTATTTTATTTTTTTTTCATCTACCAAATATTGAAGTTAATGCATGGTAGTAGACACACGTGAAACTATAATATGTCATTGTCCAGGCACTTCTGATTGAATATTTATTTATTTATTTTTGTTTCTCTTTCATCATCATCATCATTATTATTATGAACAACATATTTCGTATGGATACATCATGTGTTGGTACCCTCTTTCACTCGTCCCTTCCCTCATTCCGTTGGGGATCCTCCTCAGTGGGGTTTCAGGTATTCCCTACGGGGTTGTGGAATATGCATTGTGGGAGAAGTAGTCAGTTATTTTTTGAGGGGAGGGAATGCCTCTGGGCATGATGTCTCAACCTGTGGCTCTTACAATCTTTCTGCCCCCTCTTCCACAAAATCTCTGAGCTGTGGTGGGTGAGTTTTAAGTCTACTTCAGCGATGAGCTCTTAGGATCCTCTGGATCTCTGCTTTTGTAAATGTTGAGTATCCTCAAGGTCTGTCTCCTTCATCCTGGCATTGATTATCATCAGGTTCATCATGAAAGCAGCACTCTTGCTGGTCTCCCCAATTCCTCTGTGGTTTTAGCTATGGCTTGGCTGAAGTGCGAGGGGTTGTTTATCTTCTCAGGTCTTGCCACCTTAGACCTTTGGCTGCTCAGATGGATGTTGGTCATTTTCTCCCAGTAGCTCATGTAGCACTTTGCAGTACCAGATGGGCTAACTATCTGGGGACTGACTCCTATCTGGGTTCCAGCTAGGTCTCTATATAGTCTGTGTCAACAGCATATGGTGTCTTCAGCAGTAGGGTCTTACCATTTGCCTCAGGTGAGATGATCACGTGGCTCTTATGATTAAGTTTACTTTATGTGGTGTATTATGTTGACTGATTTTTGTATGTTGAACCATCTCTGCATCCCTAGGATGAAACCTACTTGATCAAGGTGGATAATGCTTTTGATATGTTGTTGAAATTGCATTGCAAGGATTTTGTTCAGGATCATTGCAAATAAATTAATCAGGGATATAGGCCTATAGTTTTCTTTTCTTGATGTAGCTCTGCCTGGTTTTGGTATTAGGGTGCTACTAGCTTCATAAAAGGAGTTGGAGAGGATTTCCTACACTCTAATTGTATGAAACAATTTGAGAAAAATTGGTTTCAATTCTTTAATGAAGGTTTCATAGATTTTGGTGGAGAAGCCATCTGGTCTTGAACTTTTTTTTTTGAGGAGGGTTTTGATAACTTTTTTAATCTCCATGGATGTGATAGGTTTGTTCAGGATATTAATTTTCCCTGAGTTTTGTTTTAGTAGGTGGTATATGGCTAGGAATTCATCCATTTCTTCCAGATTATCCAATTTTGTGGAGTAGAGGTTTTGGAAAAATGTCCCAATTTCATTGATGTCTGCTTTGACCTCTCCTTTTTCA
Source organism: Dipus sagitta (assembly GCA_036346955.1). NCBI lineage: Eukaryota > Metazoa > Chordata > Mammalia > Rodentia > Dipodidae > Dipus > Dipus sagitta. The sequence goes on along the minus strand of CM070772.1, from coordinate 167,832,016 downwards.
TTTCCGATTTTCTTAATTTGAGATTTCTGTTTCCTTTTTTTGCTTAATCAAATTGACTAGGGGTTTATTAATCGTGCTTATTTTTTAAAAGAACCAGCTCTTCATTTCATTACTTTTAAAAATTGTTTTCTTAGTTTCCAATTCACTAATTTCTGCCCTGATCTTGATTATATCTTTCCTTCTGGATTTTTTTGGGTTGGGTTCTTCTTGTTTTTCCAATGTCTTTAGATGGATGGTTACATTATTGATTTGATCTCTAAGTTTTTGTTATGAAGTCATTTAGTACTATGAATTTTCCCCTTAGGAGTGCCTTCATTGTGTCCCACAAATTTTGGTAAGTTGTATTTTCATTATTATTCAATTATAGAAATTTTATAATTTCTTTTTTTATATCTTCCACAACCCATTTATTGTTTAAAAGTGTGTTATTCAGTATCCAGGAGCTGGTAGGTTTCCTGATGTGTCTCTTGTTGTTAATTTCTAGCTTTAAAGCATTATGATCTGATATAATGCAGGAAGTTACTTCAATTTTCCTGAAATTTTAGGTGTATACTTTATGGCTTAATATATGGTCTATTTTGGAGAAGGCTTTGTGGGCTCTTGAGAAGAATGTGTATTCTGTAGAATTGGGGTGGAAAGTTCTGTAGATGCCCTTTAGGTATAGTTGATCTCTGGTGTTGTTGAGCTCCATTATTTCTCTGTTGATTTTCTCTTTGGATGATCTGTTTATTGATGATAGTGGAGTATTGAAGTCTCCTACTATGATGGTGTTGGTGTTTATTTCTGTTTTGTTGTCAAGTAGGTTTTATTTTATAAACTGTGGTGCACCTGTGTTTGGCACATATAGATTTATGGTTGTGATGTCCTCATATTGGATCATTCCCTTGAAGATTAAAAAGTGGCCTTCTTTGTCCTTTTTGATTACTTTTGGTTTGAAGTCTATTTTATCAAGTCTTAACATAGTGACACCTGCTTGTTTCTTATTCCCATTTTCTTGGAATATCATTTACCAGCCTTTCACTCTAAGGAGGTGTCTGTTTTTATTAGTGAGGTATGTTACTTGAAGACAGCAGATAGAAGGATCCATTTTTTTGATCCACCCTGTTAGCTTGTGTCATCTGATGGGTGAGTTAAGACCATTATTGTTTAATGTTATAACTATGAGGTTTGATTTAATCCTTGTCATGTTGGGGTGCTATATGTAGTTTTGTGCTTTCTTATGTTTTGTACTTTTTTGAGCCTGCTCTAGTTTTGGTTGTTGTATATTCTTTTTTTGGCTCTTGAGATTGGTTATTTGACTCTTCTGTGTGGAGTATTTGCTGAAGCATTCTCTGTAGGTTTGGCTTTGTGTTCATATAATCATAGAGTTAACTTTTTTTTCATGGTAAGTTTTCCCTTCACCATCTGTTATGAGGGATACTTTGGTTGAGTAGAGTAGCCTGAGTTGGAAGCCATGGCTTTTTAGAATTTGAAGTGTTCCATTCCAGGCCCTCTGGCTTTCAGGGATTCCACTGAGAAATGTGAAGTAATTCTGATGGAATTGCCTTTGTTTGTAGTGAGTTGTTTCTTGCTTCTTTTAGCACTCTTTTGTTGTTTTCACTGTTAAGAGTTTTAACTATGATGTGTTTTTGAGAGTTTCTTCTTTGGTCTTGTCTGTTTGGTGTTTTGTGGGCTTCTTATATCTGGATGGGCCTCTCTTTTGATAGATTGGGATAATTTTCTTAAAATGCCTTTGGCCAGGATTTCATCTCCTTCTAGAATACCCATGATCCGGATGTTTGGTCATTTTAGGGTGTCTCATAGTTCCTTCATATTCTGTTTACATGATTTTTTTGAACTTAGCAAAGTTCCACATGAGTAACTCTGTTACTAAGGTGTTCTATAGAAGTTTTTAAAAGCTCTGATTTTTGTTTTCTGTTGTGTTATTTTGCTTCATGTTCATCTCTTTTTTGAGGTAGAATTTCATTTTGAGGCCTGATTTTCTTGGTGCTTCCTGGAATTCATTCTTACATTTGATCAAGTCTCCATTAAGCTTAATCAACTAGTTATGGAGATCATTCATTTATTGAGTCACCTTCAATTCTCTCTCTCTCACACACACACAAACACATCTTTTGAGGCTTCTAATGTTTTCTTCAATTAAGTTAAGCCTAGTGTCCAAAGTTGAGTGGTCTAAGAGATGATTCTGCTCAATTTCATTTATGCAATTATTGTTTTTTTGATGGCTTGCTTCCAGTTCAGCAATTGTTTTGATCAGGGTCACACTGGTTACTGTGTTTTCATTTTGGGATTCAATTTCTGTTGATTTCTCTATGATTTCAGTGGAGGCTTCTATTGTGAGACTAGGTGTACTTAGTGGAGATCTCTTAGTTTTCTGACTTTCACTGTTTTTTAGCATTATGGTCAACCAATCTTGGGGAAATGTTTTGTTCTATTGAGGGTGAAGCAAGTATTTGTCGTTGTAGGATCCTAAGCAGGTGTTTTGTTTTAAATGTGAACTGGATTGGTGTTCAATGAGGTTTTAACCACAGATGCACAGATTGTAGAGAATGCAAGTACATCAAAGGTACTTGGGGAACTGGGAGGTGGGGAACTGGGAGTTCTGGCCTAGTCACTCCACTTGCAAGTACTCTTCAGAACACGGGGATCTGGGGTTGGGGAACCAGGAGAGCCAGGAGCAAGAGACCATTTTCTACAGTGGTCTGTTCACCCTCTGGCTCAGAAAATAGGGATTTGGGTACCCAGGGGTCAGTTAATCAGGAAACCAGAGCAAAAGGCCTGCTTTTGCAGCAATATTACAGGGTACAGGCAGCCCTAAGCCAGGTGCAGGGGAACTGACTAGGACCAGGGAATTGGGAGAGGGGGACAGGGAGATCTGGCCTACTCACTCTGTGAGTGTCCCCGCTGGAGCAGGGAATTGGGGATCTAGGGACCCTTCAATCAGGATGGTGGAGCAAGCTAGCTCTCAGAGTCCAGGTTTGATTTCTTTACTAATGATAGCTTCCTTGCAGTAATAATGATTGTTTTTAAATTCTCTGTGTTGATTCTTATTAATGATCTGTACTGGAATGTTGTAAGTTTATTCCCAGTTACTTATTTTATCAGATAAACTCTAGGATAACTTTGTCAAGTTAGTGATTTTGCTAATGCATCTTAAAATATTTACTTATCTTGTTATTTTTAGCCAGATAGCTTGGTTAGAACATTAAGGCTAAATACAGACTCTTCCTTCCCATTCACTTTGATCCACTGTCTAAACATAGCTAGCCCTTATAATTGATTCCACACTAGGTTATCCTAAACTGAGCTGAGTCAGTATCATATCCATATCGCAGCAGAAAGCCGAAGTACAATTGGTCATGAAATCCATGCTAGTGTTCTTGAGGCCAAATCATTGAATTGACATATTTGTTTCATAAAAATATACCTTCCTTTCTACACTCCAAAAAAGTGATTCTATACCTAAATCAACATATCCTCTACTTGCCTAGTAGTGTAATCAAACTATATTACACAACCATAGTAACAAATACCACAAGGTAATGGAACAAAAACAGACATGTAGACCAATGTAACATTATAGAAAACTCAGATATAGACCTACACAGACATGGACCTGAAGAAAATATCTCATTTTCTTAATTTAAAGCATAGATACTCTATTATAAATTTAAAAATAATCTCTGTTATAATGTAGACAAATGAGATTTATTGATATTACATCAAGAAAAACATCACTCATCATTTTTTAAAAAACCTTGGTAGAGGAACTAAGTGTATATTTTCTATTACTTGTGGACTAGGATCAGAAAAATATTGGAAGAGACACAAGTATTTTGTTTGAGCATTTCAGGTTTTAAACTAATTTCTTCAATAAATTTTTGAAGTAATTTTTATATGGTGTGAGAATTTGCAAGGAGAGATAACAAGAGAGAGGAGAGAGACAGAATGAATGGGCATGCCAGGGTTTCTAGCTACTGCAAATGAACTCTACAAATGTGTGCCCATTATGTGGGTACTGGGGAATCAAACCCAAGTATGTAGGCTTTACAGGCAAGTGCCTTAATCATTAAACAATCCCTCTAGCCCCTCCAGTGTATGTTTTTGACACCTTCATGTCCATGACTATGGGGGTCTATCTGCATTTTCTATCATGTTCCATTAGTCTACATGTCTGTTTTTGTGCCATTACCTTGCTGCATTTGTCACTCTGGCTGTGGAGTATAGTTTGAGGCCAGGTGTTGTGATACCTTTGGCAATGTTCTTTCTTTACATATTGACACATAAAGAAAATGTGCTCTTAAAATTTACTGTGGCCTCATAAGTTGGAGAATCCTTGTCTAAAGAAAATTACATGATATTATCAGACTTTAATGAAAACACTTAGTATCTACTCTCATAGAAACTTTCTGGAATATGATATGTTTTTAATTATAGTCAAGGTCTAGGGTTGGACGCTTGACATAGGCTTGTAGAGATGCTGGTCAAAGTAGACAAAATTTCCCTTAGATTAAAAGGAATAAGTTCTAGAGATCAATTGTATAGCTTGTTGACTGTAACTTACAACGTGTATTCCTGTAATTTGCTATGAGAGTAGATATTAAGTGTTTTCATTAAAGTCTGATAAATACTGCAAATAATATACATATGTATATTGATTAGCTTGATTTAATAATTATTTAATATATGTACATTTCAGAACATGTTATACATATACATATATATAATTTTTATATATCAAATAAGTAAATATAACTTAACCAAGTAAATATATATATATATATATATATATATATATATATATATATATATATATATATATATATATATATATATATATATATATATATATATATATATATATATATATATATATATATATATATATATATATATATATATATATATATATATATATATATATATATATATATATATATATATATATATATATATATATATATATATATATATATATATATATATATATATATATATATATATATATATATATATATATATATATATATATATATATATATATATATATATATATATATATATATATATATATATATATATATATATATATATATATATATATATATATATATATATATATATATATATATATATATATATATATATATATATATATATATATATATATATATATATATATATATATATATATATATATATATATATATATATATATATATATATATATATATATATATATATATATATATATATATATATATATATATATATATATATATATATATATATATATATATATATATATATATATATATATATATATATATATATATATATATATATATATATATATATATATATATATATATATATATATATATATATATATATATATATATATATATATATATATATATATATATATATATATATATATATATATATATATATATATATATATATATATATATATATATATATATATATATATATATATATATATATATATATATATATATATATATATATATATATATATATATATATATATATATATATATATATATATATATATATATATATATATATATATATATATATATATATATATATATATATATATATATATATATATATATATATATATATATATATATATATATATATATATATATATATATATATATATATATATATATATATATATATATATATATATATATATATATATATATATATATATATTATATATATATATATATATATAATACACGCACACATATATATTCATTATCGTATTTTTTCTTTTTTTTGTTTTTTCAAGGTAGGGTCTCACTCTAGCCCAGGATGACCTAGAATTCACTATGGAGTCTCAGGGTAGCCTTGAACTCACAGCAATCCTCCTACCTCTGCCTCCCGAGTGCTGGGATTAAAGGAGTGCACCACCATGCCAAGCTTAATTTATTTCTTCTACAATGTATAAATAAACCAAAGCATGGCCTTGGAATCAAGAAACATAGTCAATTATTATTGGAAAAGTAAAACACAAAGAAATTCAAGTGCCCATTAGAATAATATAAGGGATTCTAGTCAAGAAAACACTAGAACCCCTGACTCTAGGAAGTTGTCACCTTTATGGGCTGTTTTATTTTTTCTCCCAGTTAGAGATTCCTTCTGGTTAGAATGTATAGCAAACAAAAATTCCTTGTTCAACTCTGTCCTTGCCTTTAATGATAATAGTGTGACCAAGTCTCTTATCTTAAGACTCACATTAAATTTTACTCACTGAACAGCTTCTCAGGGCCTCACATAGAGTTAATTTTACTTTGCATTCAGCTGCATTATTTTTATTGCATTTAATTCTCATTAACAGTACCCTAAGGAAAAGTATTTATCTTACTATGTATTTATACCATCTATGCTCTGTGACTGACATGAAACATAGTTGGTGAATATATATTAACATTATGAATGAGTAAATTACTGACATTGAGAATCATGTTTTCAATCAAGCAGATTTATAATCAGGAAAAAATGAAACATGAGTTAGTTAAACTTGATTTAGTTTGTTACAACTATAACTCAGTAAAAAAAATGCTACTGAGGGCTGGAGAGATGACTTAGCAGTTAAGGCACTTGCCTGCAAAGCTAAAGGACCTAGGTTCCATTCCCCAGGACCCACGTAATCCAGATGCACAAGGTGGTGCATGCATCTGAATTCATTTGCAGTGGCTAGAGGCCCTGGCATACACATTCTCTCTCTACCCCCCCACCCGCTTCTTTCTCTCTCTCTCTTTCAAATAAATAAATAAAAATATAAAATTTTTAAAAAAATGCTTCTGATATATTGTGCCTCAACAGAAATTGATTGATACTGGTGATTTTATGTATTACTTAATAATTAAATTCAGCTTCCAATGCCTTCCTCTTGTGCATCTACCTAGCTTTCTTAGAGTAACAGGGAAAATGAGCCACATTGAAGATCTGTGAATTTCCATGTGGGTGGATAGTGATGGTTTAGCTCTTTAGCTTCCAATTTTCTTATCTGGAAACTTAGAAACAGCATTGCTGACTTTAGGAGTATGAGACTATTAAGGAATAAGAGAGGGAGGATGCATTATGCATGCCAATAATGCCTCAGTTACTCTGTGAGGTTCTTCACATGTGAAATAACATGTCTGATAGCAGTGGCTCGGTAGCATTCAGGTCATTTGTCAAGAAAGAAGAAGATGTGAGAGGAAGGGACAAGAGGTAAGGAGATGATGGCTACAAGATACAGGATTTCTTTATGTGGTGATTATGATATTCTAAAATTGGCCAGGTGTGGTGGCACAAAACTGTAATCCCAGCTCTCTTATGAGGCTGAAGAAGGAGGATCAAGATTTGGAGGTGAGTTATTCCACTGATGACCTAAGTGACTGTAATTACATGCACAATACTGGGCCCATTGACATCCCACCATGGGTAATAGTGGAGGACTAATAATAGTAAGAGTTATAATAAAAAAAAATCAAAGCAGAAGAGGGGCTACTTGGAAAGAAAACCGGGTTCAATGGAAAGGAGTGGTGGAGGAGGGAACAAAGAAGACAATGGGAGGAATTATGATCAAAATTCATTGAGATCATAAAAATTGGTGCCTAGAGCATAAAGGGCTTTATAGAGTATAATGAAGTGTTAAAATTGCATTCAAGAGTGTCACTTTTTTATTATTTTAAAATATTTTTATTTATTTATTTGACAGAGAAAGAGGGAGAGAGAGAGGGAGAGAGAGAGAGTGAGAATGGGCTCACTAGGGCCTCCAGCCACCACAAACGAACTCCAGACACATGTGCCACATTGTACATCTGGCTTATGTGGGTCCTGGGGAATCGAACCTGGGTCCTTAGGCTTCACAGGCAGGTGCCTTAACTGCAAAGCCATCTCTCCAGCCCCAAGACTGTCATGTTTTAAGTCATTAAGGTGACATGTCTGTGGAAGAAAATCTGAGCACTGAAATAAGAAAGGAGAGAAATAAACTGTTAAAATATCATAGTGATATAATCTGTGGGAAGTTATAATAATAAATAGCCATAATAGGAAAGGAGTTTTGCATTCATTTTTTGATTTGAAAGGTTGTATAAATGGTAATTTACTTTTCATTCTTTTTTTTCAAAAAATTAACAGTATCACTGACAGCTCTATACACACTGTAGATAAAATAAAGAATTAGATATGGGCCTTGACTTTCAAGAGCTTATAGACTAGTGAGGAAGACAGATTTGGAAGACTTACACATTATTGCATTAATTGCAATACTATTTTTAGTTAGAAGATACACTGGGGACTTAGAATAGGATGTGACTACTTTTACTTTCAGGTAGCTAAGAAATCATCAGCTCAGGGCCTGGGACAGTCCTTGAAGAGAGAGAAAGAGAGAGAGAGACCATATTTATTTGTAGTCCTTATAAGAACAGATGACATCAGATTAGACAGCACTAAGGTGAATGTCCAGAGTGTGTTATGTTCAGAGCTGTGTGGACTAATCCACTGCAAGGCTTCTGTAGGCAGGGGTGGGACTGTGGAAATTTCAAACCCCTTTTCAATGCTACATAAGGAGTTGTTTTGTTATTCTATTGCGGTATGACTTACACTTGAATTGTGTAAGCACCTATTGAATCATAATGTTTAATGAACATCATACTAATCAATGACTACTTTCCAATCACGTGCGCAGAACAGATAGAATCTGATGACTTTTAAACCAGACTCCATTGTGGATAAGTCTCTGCCAGAGGCATCATAAAGTCAAAATGACCATGAATGATTTTTTTCAAGTCCATTTTGCAAAGTATATAATTGAAAAATTCAATGGACATTCAATGACAACATCAGTTTAAGGCATTACCCCTTTCAATTTGCTCAGCATTTAGTGAATAAATGTCCCATACTGTTTGGTAAGTGGAGGAAACAAGGTAATATTTGTATTTTTTTCTGTCAAAGTAGATAAACTATAGAGCTTTAAGACAGGAAATGGAATGGTGATTTACACCATAAAAGTGGATATCTCCCATCTCTGGTGAGAGGGCAGGGAGAGACTGTGACATCTTTAGGGCACAGTTTTCTTTGTCACAGCTTGAGGTGTCAGTGTCAATTAAAAACTTGGTAGAAGTGTATATTTCACTTCTTAACTCTCAGTGGCTTTGAAAGTAATTAAAAATGAGCATATTGACTAGGAGAGGAGGTAAAATATTGAAAAAAAAAAAAGCAATTGGTTACCTGAATTGACAAGTTCCTTCTGGTTTCTTTGTTTTAGGAACTGCTGACATTATTTGGAATAAGGAAACTAGCGAATTACAGTATTACTTGGTTAGAGAAATAAAAAAAAAAACAACATTTAATTCAGTTTCTTATTTCAAATTTAAATCCACTTTCTTGAAATAAATTTTTGTGAGATATTGTTAATTCTACGTAGTAGGCACTTAATAATATGGATTGAATTAACAGTTTTTATAAGCTCTGAGTACAGTGGTTCCAGCCCTTTCTTTTATGCCATAAGTGGTAGGTACATGATTTTGTTTAAATAGCTCTGTTTCAATGTTTTTCTTCTTTTTAGAATATTAAAAAAACCCACAGAACAAAAACAATGGAAATTTAAGAGCTGGGAATGGTGGTACATGCCTTTATTCTCAGTATTTAGGAGTCAAAGAATCACTGTGAGAGGTCAGCCTGGGACTACATAGTGAATTCCAGGTCAGCCTGGGCTAGAGAGAGACCCTACCTCAAAAAACCAAAATCACCAACCAACCAACCAAACAAACAAACAAACAAAAAAAAAAAAAGAAAAGAAAAGAAAAAACAAGGATATTTCACTGTGTTACGAAATATGAAATTTTAACTTTACAATTCTAGACTAGTTTATGTTGCTCATTAGCATAAATTTTTAACAAATAATATTCTTAAGCCTCTATTTCTTTGTAGAATAAAGTCTACCATTTGCTTTATTGATAGGATTAAGTGAGATGATTCATATAAAGCACTTAGTGCCTGATGGGGAGTGAATGATCGATAAAACATCTGCTTGCTGTTGCTGTTAATAGAATTAGTATTTCCCACACATGGATTTTAGATTTCTTCTATGGAGTCTTTCAAATATGTGGAATTGGTCACATGATTTCAATAAGGAGAGATAAAGAGGACAAAGTACATCATTTAAAAATGAACATGCTAGGCCGGGCGTGGTGGCGCACGCCTTTAATCCCAGCACTAGGGAGGCAGAGGTAGGAGGATCGTCGTGAGTTCGAGGCCACCCTGAGACTCCATAGTGAATTCCAGGTCACCCTGGGCTAGAGTGAGACCTTACCTCGAAAAACCAAAAAATAAAAAAAAATAAAAATAAAAAAAATGAACATGCAATAAGATTTGCTAGTATAATACCATCTTCCCCCTCTCAGTACTTATCCATTTAAAAATGAATAATATTGTGTCATAGATTTGAGTGTAATTCTATGTTCCCTACTCTCAGTACTTATCACAGTCACTGTAGTGTACATAACTTTCTTAAAATGCCATAAACATGTGTTCATTTCTTTTTCTGTGTATAACACAAAATAGTTATCTCATTCTTATGTTACTGGAAAATTTGAAGTGGCTCTTGCATTTATGATCTCAAAGCAGCTGTCATTTCCTGCACCAGACATGCACAATATTGGATCTGACATTTCTACATGGATGATGTAGGAGAGCAAAACAAATAAAAAATAAAAGAGGGCTGGAGGGATGGCTAAGCATTAAGGCATTTGCCTGCAATGCCAAATGACCCAGGTTTGATTCCCCAGGACCCACATTAGCCAGATGCACAAAGTAGAGCATGCATCTGGAGTTCACTTGCAGTGGCTGGAGGCCCTGGCACACCCATTCTCTCTCTCTCTCTCTCTCTCTCTCCCCCCTTTCTCTCTGTCAAATAAATTCAAATAAATAAATAAAAATATTAAAAAAATAAAAGCAAAAAAGAACATCAAAATAGAAGAGGAGGGCTGGAGAGATGGCTAAGTGGGTAAGGTGTTTGAATGCAAAGCCTAAGGACCTGGGTTCGATTTTCACATAAAGCCAGGTGCACAAAGTGATGCATGTATCTAGAGTTCATTTGTAGTGGCTGGAGGCCCTGGTGTGCCCATTCTCTCTCTCTTCTCCATTGCAAATAAATAAATAAATATATAAAATATTAAAAAAATAAAAACAGAAGAGGAATTAGTTGTCAACCAAGAAGTTCAGTGGAGGGAAGACAGGCATCCTGGGAACGAAAGGAGGTAATGGTGAGAGGATTTTGATCAGAATACATTTTTCATATGTATGTAAATTATCAATTAAAATGATCTAAGTGGATCAAATTGCTTGAAATATGAAGTATTTCTCATCATTATTGGGCATTTATTGATTTATATTTATGTATTTATTAATTTTTTTATTCACAGGGTTTCTCTGTGCAGACCAGGCTGGTCTTAAACTTGTTATCTTCTTTCTTTAGTTACTAAGCACTAGGGTTACAGGAATACAATCATATGACTAGATTCATATTATTTTAGAATAATAAGTTGTTATGATTCATATAATCCATCTGAAGCTATGTAATTTGCTTTCTTTGGACTATGGAAATTCATGCATTTCTATTGTAAAATACAATAGCTTTGTATTATATTGGTTTTATAACCAGGTGGGCTTATAGGTCTATAATGACTCTGAGTCCATAACCTAAGGCAAGTTGCCATCTTGGGGCTTTGTTTTTCTATTGAGAAAATAAGTGCTAGACCTGTCACATTGAATTTGTGTGAACATGAGATAATAACCACAAATAGATTTAGTGATCACCTATTTTGTCCTATTTTTTTACACTATCTATGCTACACTGATCATCTGAATTCAGTAACTACTCTGCAAGGTAGAAACTGTATTTTTCACACACAAAAAATGTTTTACTTTCCATTTTCTTTTCCTTGTTGCAAAATTCCACCAGAGTTTTTAATTTCATGATGAAGAAAGGGGTCATATAATAGGGAGATTAAAAACAGGGTCTGTGTCAGATTGGGTGCATAATCTAATGATACTAAATACTACTGGCATGATGTCAAATTATTTCCTGTTTCTAAGATTCAATTTATTTGTAAAGTGGGAATGATAACACATATGATAACATATTTTCATGCTTGCCATACAGCAAGTTCCATGTTATCATAAAGGGTAACACTTCATATCAACTTCAGCTTATATTTGACAGTTGTTTGTCTTTTAGACCTCAGACTACATCCTTCCAAGCTCTTCTGGCTTTTAAAGTTTGTGTTGAGTAATCTGCTGTCATTCTGATGCCTCTATAGGTGACTAAGTGCTTCTTTCTTACTGCTTTCAATATGTGTTCTTTGGTCTCGGTGTTTAGTAAGTTATTTATAATATGACAGGGAGCGGTTCCTTTCTGCTGTTGTCTGTCTGGTGCTCTCAATGCCTTCTTATATGTGTTGTGTCTCCTTAATTTGGGGAAATTTTCTCCTATGATTTTGTTGAAAACACTTACTGTGCCTTTAGATTGAAATCCTTCTCCTTTTTAAGTCTGATCTCGCCATGGTGTCCCAGATGTATAGAAATTCCCACTCATACATTCTTATTAGTTTGTCTTTTTCTTTGTTGGAATGTTCTAGATGTCCCACCTTGTCTTTAAGCATAGATATCCTGTGCTCTCACTGATCCACTCTATTGGTGAGACTTTCTATGAAGTTGTACTTGACTTACTATATTTTTCTTTTTTTTAAAATATTTTTTTGTTTTATTTATTCATTTGACAGAAAGAGGGAGAGAGAGAGAGAATGGGCATGCCAGGGCCTCCAGCCACTGCAAACAAACTCCAGACACATGCGCCACCTTGTGTATCTGGCTAACGTGGGTCCTGGGGAATAGAACCTGGGTCCTTTGGCTTTATAGGTAAATGCCTTAACTGTTATGCCATCCCTCCAGCCAGACTTACTATATTTTTTACTTCCAACATTTCAGACTGCTATTTCTTCAGTGCTTCCATTGCCTTGCTCACATCTTGTATCAATGTACTTATTTCATTAAGTTGATTTCCTGTGTTCTCCTTCAGGAGTTTTTCTTCTTTGAGTCCTCTGATCTCCTCTTTGATCTTTTGAACATATTTATAATCATTCTTCTAAATTCTCTTCCTGGCATTTCATCTAACTCAGTCTCACTAGCGATCATTACTGTTGGATTTATAATTTTTGGAGGAGTTATATTGTCTTGATTTTTGTGTTTCTTGTATTACTGTGTAGAGATTTTGGCCTCTTGAGTTATCTCAATGCTTGGGTTTTCTAGTTTTCAGTTGTATTCTTAGAAGTATAGATAGAAGTTATATTTTCAGGGCAGGATCGCAAGGTGCAAGATTTATGTACTTTAGTATTCCCAGAGTAATGGCAGAAGTGGCCAAGCCTAGTGGATATGCCTGCTTTGCAAATGTCTTAGGTGCCTTAATAATGAATTAGCAAAAATGTTCCTCCCTTTTTTTGAGGTAGGATCTCACTTTAGCTCAGTCTGACCTGGAATTCACTATGTTGTCTCAGGGTGGCCTTAAACTCATGGCGATCCTCCTGCCTCTACCTCTGCCTCCTGAGTGCTGGGATTAAAGGCATGTGCCACCGCACCTGGCTTAATAATGTTCCTTTTTGACTTCAATAATTGTGTAGGGTGAGTTAATGTGAGGCCTACTATTAACTTTGAAGAAACAGGAGGTGGTACAGAATCTGGGAGATGGAATTTGAAGTACTATTAGTTTTTACAGACTTTAGAGAATGTTGAGGATGTGGAAGGATGTAGTCATGGAGAATAAAGAGGAGGGGATAAGGAGAAGAGAATGTAGAGAGAAGTTGGAAAGAGAGTGAAACTCTGCCTCAAAAAGATAAAACAGGGGCTGGAGAGATTGCTTAGTGGTTAAGGCGCTGGCCTGCAAAGCCAAAGGACCCAGGTTCAACTCCCCAGGACCCACGTAAGCCAGATACACAAGGGGGTGCATGCATCTGGAGTTCATTAGCAGTGGTTGGAGGTCCTGGTATGCCCAATGCCCATTCTCTTTCTCTTTCTCTCTTCCTGCCTGCCTATTTCTCTCTTTCAAATAAATAAAGAAAAATAAAAAAAATTTTTAAAAAGATAAAACATCAGTGAATGAAAAATTAAATGTTTTGTTGGTTAGAAAACTCCTTCCAATACTTAACATTTACTCCTCTTGCCTTATCTAAGTATAATTTGTCCCCACATGTTCCTCAGTTTGTTTTATGTCCTCTGAGGCATTCAAGGCTACACTTTGCAGATTACTGACTTTGCAGTCAGTGTGTCCTAACTTCCAATGTTTCCCACTTTACTCTTGCTTACTTAATGGTAAACACATCTGATGCATCCACTCACATTCAGGTTTTCCCTTTGGTCCTAACATTTCCCCATTGATTGCAAATAGCTTTGAGGGTGTTCCAACTCTGCCAATCATCCTTCCAGGTTTAATGTGCAGAGTGGCTCTTTGCCTCATTCATCGAATACTTTATGCTTCTTACTAATTATCCCTACTGGTTCTGTTGACATGTCGTTAATGAGGTTAGTGTTCTTCCATCTTTCCTTCCTTCCTTGACCCTTCTCTTCCCTTCTGTTCGTTCTTTCTTTCTTTCTTTCTTTTAGGTAAGGTCTTGCTCTAGCCCAGGCTAATCTGGAATTCACTGTGTTGTCTCAGGGTGGCCTTGAACTCATAGCAATCCTCCTACCTCTGCCTCCTGAGTGCTGGGATTAAAGACATGTGCCACCACGCCTAGCCTAAATCCTTATTTTTTCTTTTCTCTCTCTCTCTGCCTCTCTATCTCTCCTTTCTGATGCATTTCTTTTATTTTCCATATTAATCAATACTTCTCCTTGTCATAAATAGACTCAAGTGTATTTGACTTCTTGTTTTTAAATCAGTATCATACTTATTGGAGAAATTGGTTGTCTAGTACCTCTTACCTTATATTGGTATTACTGGATGGTTTAAAGGTATGGTCGTTAAAGGTATGTCTTCAATATTGCCTCTAATACTCACTTTGTGGTCTATATAAGCTTCCTAGCTTCCTTGTAATATAGGATAATAATAGTAACATTTCTAAGGGGTTATTGAAAAGATTATATGAGTTAATTTAATAAATTGGATGAGTGAGGTCCTAATCACATTAAGCTATTTTTACTTATTCCTGAAACATGAGAAATTTTGCCAATATGTGGTTAATAATTACTATAAAATGAAAGTAGTCATTTACTCAATAATCATTATTGCTGGATGTTTTATTTTAATAAATTTTTGTGAGTTACTTAAGAACGCTGAGCTAAGGTACCAGCTGGCTAAGTACACACAACCCACCATCTAAGATCTCAGAAATCTGGGGTCTACCATATCCACCCACCATAGCTGGCTTTCCATTCCCTCTGCAAAGGCACATCTCTAGTATGTATATAAGCTGACCACCCGTTCACTTCCATTCTGTCTTTCCCCAACCCAGGATCCCTTGTCTACCTTGATAGTTACCTTACTAGACCCTCATCTAAAACTTTAAATTTCTACAAAGTGTTTCCCCCATCACTTCTTATGATTTATACCTGGTTCCCCTCACCCCCAGCAAGGTATTTTCCTTTGATAGTTTCTAGCATGTATGTCCATAGACTGACATTCCCAAGGATCTGGAGGTGATACCAGTCTCATTCAGCTTTCCTCTTCTGCTCCTGGAAAATTTGTCTCTTTACTGGTGTGGAAGAGGTACATAGTGAATGATAGAACATTAGAAGATGAGGTGAGTTAGAGGGTTCTAATCTTTGGCAATGGAGTCAAAGAGATTTATAATGAAATCCCAGTCATATCTTCTATTACCTTGTGATGTTAGTCAAATTAATGTATATATGCATGCATGTGCATGTTTGTGCATGTGTGTGTGTTTGTGTGCATCCACATGCATGCACGTGTGTTGTGTATGCACATGTGCATGCAGATGTGCTTGCAACTTGTGAGTGCACTTGAGACGGCCACAGAGAACATGGGGTGCCATCTTTTATCATTCATCCACATGTTTCCTTGAGATGAGTCCCTTACTGAACCTGGAGCTGCCATTTTTTATTAGACTGGCTATCTGGCCACTGAACCAGAATGATTCTCTCATCTCTGCTTCCCATAGGGACTGTGTGTGTGTGTGCACATGCAGCTGTTTGTATGGGAGCTGGGGAATAAAGCTCAGGACCGTTCAGGCCCTCTCAGACCCTCATGCTTGTGCTGCAAGTGGTCTTAAGTGCTGAAACATCTTCCAGGATAATATTAACTTTTTGAAGCATTTTATTTATTTATTTATTTATCTATCTTTTATTAAGTAGAAACTTTGTATGGACATGTCATGTGTTGGTACCATCATTTCCCTCCTCCATGTCCCCCATTCTACTGAGGGCCTTTCTCAGTGGAATTTCTGATATTCACCATGGAGTTGAGGGTTATGAGTTGTGAGAGCCTCAGTCAGTCATTGTGGGGGGAGCCATGCCTCTGGATATTCCCTCCCAATCTGTGGCTCTTACAATTTTTCCACCTTTTCTTCTGAAAAATTCCCTGGCCATGGTGGGTATGTTTTAAGTCTACTTCAGTATTTTTTTTTTTTTTTTTAGCAGAGAATCACTATTTTAAATTGGAATAGAATTAATAACTATTTTATAGGTTAGTTATAAGGGAAAATTGAGAGAATATCCTTATAATGCCAAAGGCTATACTGGCATATAAGAATCTTTCAATGTCAGTTGCAAATATTAATTTTATTACTATCTTCCTTACCAAGCTATCATTTATTAAGTATCTGGTATAGGTGAGACCTAGTAAAAAGTGGTTAATATTTATTTATTCATGTCTTCTCATTTAAATGTAATAGACACATTTTTTTTTTACTTTGTTTTGAGTTTGTTGTGCAGAAAAATGGGATTAGCTAGAGGGGACTATGAGAAGAAAGGAAAAAATTTAAAGTGGGAGCTATCATAATATAGTGTCATGCAAATCTACTAGAGCACAGGAGAGTCAGATGACATAGAAGAGAGTAGAAAGTAGGACAAATAAGGAAACTAGGCAGAATGAAATCCAGATATGAAGGGCAGATGGAGTGATGATTGCTAGAAGGCATTCTTCAGAGTTAGGATAGGATACAGATTTGTACACGAAGGGAAGAAGGCATATCAGGTGATCTGTTTTTTTAAAAAATAAAACACCGGGTAAGGACAATAACTGTAAGTAAGTGTGTAGTGTGATGTCTTTAAGAAACTACTATGTGTGTGGTGTATGAGGTTGAGAATTTTAGAAATATGAAAGAATATTGATTGCCAAACAGTGCTGAGCTTCGGTGGGTGACCATGAACATATGGTGAAAGCAAATTTCCTAGCTCTGTGATGCTCTGTAGCAAACTCAGATGGGCTTATTGGATGGAGATATTTCTAGGACCTGGACAATACCATGGGTCATACATCTAGGGTCTACTTAGTAAGGGAGCCTAAAAGGGATGTGAGTGATTTCTTTGTGATCTCAATAAGGTTGAATATGGGGCCATTAGAACAAATGATACAGAAGTGAAGAAGTTTGTACTTGGTTACTCAAAAAAGTCATACTGTTGATTTTAGAGGTGATCCTGCTGCTGACATTTTCCATTCTACATGTAAGAAGAGTGAGATATGAAACATTGCCAAGGCAACAGAAAGTGATCTAGCGAGTTGTGAAAGGATTAACCTTCTTCCCATTGCAGAAGTATCTAACGACATTGAATACCACCAATCCAGCCAACACTCCTCACTGTTTAATGGAGTGTATCAGTCAGACTTTTCATCCCTGTGACAAATACCTAAGAAAGCAAAGGGTGGAATGATTTCCTTTGGTTAGAGCTTCAGAGATTTTAGTCTGTGGTCAGCTGGTTCCCTTGCTCCTGGGTCTGTGGCCAAGGCACACCATCAAGTGGACAGGGTGGCTCACCTTATGGTTGATCAGCAAGCAGAGTGGGAGAATGTGCACATCTTCCTCCTCCTTCCCTTTTGTTCAATCTGGCTCCCAGTCTACTGGCTGGTGGCACCACATTCAGGGTAGTTATTCTCTCTTAGTAAATGACATTTGGAAATGAACAGAAGTATGCTTTGCTAATACCCTATGTGTTTTCCAGTCTAATCAAGTTGACAATTAGGATTAACTCATATAGACGGACTTGGAACAGATCATGCTCAGCAAACTCACACAATCACAGAAAGACAAATGTCACATGTTCTCACTTATCTGATGTTTCTAGCCTGGACCAGCTCGAGTTGCTGACATACCTGATGGGCAACTCAAGGCCCAGACAACATGGATGGAAGGGTTTGCTGGCAGGGGAAAGGGAGGGTGGGGAAAGACAAACACAAAACTAAATTCAAAATGAACACAGAGCATACAGAGACCTGTTTGGAATCTGGGAGAGAGCCAGTGCCCTGAGTTAGCACCTCTAGTGCTGGTACCGTAGAAAACTTTATCCTTGGAGATAGACTAAAGGATATAACTCTCAAAAGGAGTAAGGGGGGAGAACCTGAAAAGAAGGGCCTTAGAGAGGGTGGGATGAAGCCTAAGTTTAACAAAAGTTTTTTTTTTGGTCTCTGTCCTGTAACTCCCAGTACCAGAAATCAGTTGCTACCCCCAATGAGCTGTCGATCAGAGAGACCTCAGTTTCAGTTGTTTTCAATTCTAAAAGGTATCAGAATTAAAATTTAAATAATATTTTCTAAGGAAATGAGGCCTTCTTTTCTCTTTTTAAAACCACTTTTTTAAATTAATTAGTTTTGTACTCAGCGAATACAGTCAATTTGGTACGATTATTAGGCTCATCCATGACCTATGCCCTCCCCTTGGCCCCTCCTTGTTCAGAGGTATATGGGTCATGCCTTCTGGAGTTAGCCCACAGTTATGGGTAGGCTAAATGTCTCTGCATATCATGACCCAACATGTTAAAACCACTTTTTTTTTCCCTTCTGTGAGATAAAAGCTGTGTCAAAAGTTTCAATTCATAGACTTGAAGTCAAATTCAGCTTCTTCCAGTTCTTACCAATTGTATAGCATTGGGCAAGGCATTATCTATGACTCAGCTTTTTCTGCGTCATGTATGCTATGTTGAATATTAAAGTGACATGTTATCAAAACATTGACAGCATATGGTTACAGAAGAATTATACTTACTAAACCTTGGAGTGCTTAAGGGCAGTCTATGGAGTCTGTTTGGGTCACTATTTATTTATTTATTTATATTTATGGTGTTAGGAACTGAACCCAGAGCACATACATGATGGTCTACCACTGTGCTGCAACACCAGCCCCAAGAGTCAATTTTAGCCACTTGTTAGGAAGCAGGTGAGGAGCAAATTCTGAGCCTCAGTTTCTTTGTCTATGAAATGGGCAGTAGTAGGGCTTGCCTCACTGAGCTGTAATGAGGAATCTAATTTATGTTTGTGAAGTAATTATGATCATCACCAGAACAGAGGAAGTGATATGTGTCTCTTATTCTTTCTTTGATACCTAATTGCATTTTTCAACTTGAAGATACAGACATTGCCTATTTATCCACTTTATTTAGAGGCTATATAAAATATATGGTAAACTGTTGAGCATCTATCCACTGCTACAAAGGATTAACAGGGATCATATTGCTTTTCACTGATGAATGCCTCTGGACACTAAGGGCTTGCGGGAGAAGCATCTGGTTGATTGGACTGAGAAATTCCCCAAAGGAGAGCAAGCGGACCACACAAACAGTACATCAGAAATGAGAGATGCCTTACTTATAATTTGGTCCAGAAAATCTGGGTTAACTTAGCAGTTCAGATGATTAAACAGCCTGTGGTTTGCAGTAAGGATGACTGCTATTCAAGGGTCTAGGACAAGCCTCATTATAACCAGAGAGTTTTTCCTTTTTCCTGAAATTCAACAGAGCAACTGCTCTGTGCACCAATAATATCTCTTCTTGTACTCCCACAATTCTTCTTTATCCCTCTTTAGCACTGCTTAATGTAAATATTTAGGAATATATGTCTTTCACTAGATCTTGGTGTCCTTTTAAGGCAGGGTCATGTATATTATACCAGTATTTTATTTTCTAATAAATTTAAAATTTATTTATTTATTTTATTTATGAGAGAGAGAGAGAGAGAATGGATGTGCCAGGACATGTGCCACCTTGTGCATCTGGCTTATGTGGGTCCTGGGGAATGGAACCTGTGTCCTTTGGCTTTGCAGGCAAGTACCTTAACTACTAAACCATCTCTCCAGCCCTATTTTCTAATATTTTCATCTATTTATTTTCAAGCCAAGAGGCAGAAAGAGCAAGAGATAGATAGATGATAGATAGATATGGAGGGGGCATGCTAATTTCACTGCAAACGAACTCCAGACACATAGGCCATTCTGTGATCTGTCTTTATGTGAGTACTGGGGAACTGAGTCCAAGTAGTCAGACTTTAAAGCAAATGCCTTTAACTGCTGAGCAACCTTTCCAACTCCCTACACCAGTATTTTCAACCAAGCTAAATTAAGTAAGCAGGAGTCCATTACTCTGAGGAAGTAACAAAGTACAACTTGACTTAGGATCAGGTCACATTGAGATCTACTGTAGAGCATGTTTATAGCCAGGTTTCAGTCAGTCACCACCAGCTGAACTTGTCACTCACAGATAGTGACCTGATCATAGCATGGCCAAATAGAGACGATATCTAACCATATCACTTCCAAATCCCAAATAGAGCAGATATCTAATCCTATCATTCCAAAATAAAGCAGAGATCTTCTAGCTGGTCAGGTGATTCCTCTACCAGGTTCAGTTCTATGAATTTCACTGTTATGAGGGATACCCAACTCATTAAAAATGTTTATTAAAATAAACTGTTTAAATCTAATTCGCTTAAAGTTTTGATTTTATGTGAAGCTACTTTAGTTCCTCCGATGTTTCTAACTGAGAGAACAACTGGGTGAACACATCTCATAGAAATGGTATAGTCACAACAACTCAGTGTGACAGTCTGGTTTCTCCATCAGGCAGTGGATGAGTGTCCATGGCCGTGCCGTGCTTGATGTACTGTTTTTTTCAGCACTAAACAAGACTGAACATGGGATCTCCCACATTCTAGGCAAGCACTGTACCACTGAGCTATATCCCCAGTTCCTGAGGTCATATGCCTTAGTGGGCAATGCAACCAGGTAGAAATCACGATTGATTATGAAAGGTATATAGTCTATTGGTCTAGTATCAATTTGAGTTCACTCATTTAGATTAACAATAGCCTTTTAAGTTTGTGACCCAGAATCCAAGTCTTAGTGGTTAAGGTCACAAACAATTTAAATTTCATTTAAAGATCAATTCTGTAAAGATTGAAGTTGACTGGCTGCTTTAACAGAGACTCACAAGCTCATTCTTATCTTTTATTATCTGACTTAAAAGAATTTTGGCAAAGTATCTGGAGGTTATAAGCCTAAGGAGGACTGACTTATGTTAACCACATTTATAGACAATTGATGTATAAATAAGAATACTAGTTTGCTAAGTTATGTGAAATAAAATTGCCATATATTTAAAACTAGCAGTATTAGCTGGTCAGCATGCTTCTCCCTACAGAAAACAGTTTAGAGGTGACATAAAAATAATATTCAAAAGCTGGACAGATGGCTTAGTAGTTGCTGAACTTGCCTTCATAGCCATAGGACTCAGGTTTGATTCCCCAGGACCCAGATTAGCCAGATGCACTAGGTGAGCAAGCATCTGGAGCTTGTTTGCAGGGGTTGGAGGCCCTTGTGTGCCTGCTTTCTCTCTCTCTTTAAGCTGCCTCCTTTTCTTTTTCAAATAAATAAATAAAATTAAAAAAGAGAAAAATAATATTCCAAAGACTGACTTTTAATATTTTATTTTTATTTGGAGAGAGATAGAGATAAAGAGAGAGAAAGAGAGAGAGAGAGAGAGAGAGAGAGAGAGAGGAGAAGAAGAAGAAGAAGAGGAGGAGGAGGCAGATAGAAAATGGGTGCCAGGGCCTTCAGCCACTGCAAATGAACTCCAGCTGCATGTGCCACCTTGTGCATCTGGCCTATGTGGATACTGGGGAATTGACCCTGAGTATTTATTTAGGTTTCACAGGCAAGCACCTTAACCACTAAGCCATCACTCCAGTCCCCAAGACTGATTTTTAGTATAAAATGTTCTTGAGAAAATGGTGAGTGAAGTTTAAGCTGCCCTCAATTCATTCCTTGATATTAAGAATTAAAAAAAATAAGGAAACTTTATTTTCATCTAATCTATTTCTCAAAAGTTTGCTGCATGATTTTCATATACAAATTGGTATTCAATAATAAATCATACATGGCTTCTCTTTCCTATGGAACACACAGTATGTTTCTAAGAGCTGGAAGTTCTAAAATGAAAGATTAATATAGGATAGACTACAATTTAAGATTAAAAAAAAAACACAAAACAATAGGAGCCAAAAGATGAGTGATAAACTTTCCTATAAACACCATAGGAGAATTCATGAAAGACTTATGCTTAAGTTAGGTTTGAAAAATGATTACGCACTCACTAATTGCAGGAGTATGTATGCTGTATCATTTGCTAAACTCAGAGTGTTTAAGTATTGGAAATGGTTGTATTTTGGTGAGGTTGGAGCATAGGGCTTAAGAACAGGGCAGAAGGTGGGAGTAGAAAAAGCCACAAGAATGAGGGTAAGCTTTGTGGCAGGAATGTGGAGACCTTCGCACCCTGCTTAAGGTAAGTGAGAAGTTTCAAGCAGGTGTGTGATAGGCTCATATTTGCATTTTAGAACCATACCTCCTTTTAATTTAATTTTTTTTATTTTGCAAGGAGAGAGAGTGAGAGGGAGAGATTGAAGAGAAATGAGAGGTGTGGGGGAAAGAATGGGCACATCAGGGCCTCCAGCTGCTGCAGATGAACTCCAGATGCATGTGCCACTTTGTGCATCTGGCATTAAGTAGGTACTGGAGAATCAAACTGGAGTCCTTAGGCTTTGCAGGCAAGTGCCTCAACGACTAAGTTATATCTTTGAAATCACTGTGGACTGCAGATGGGAGGAGTAAAAGGAGGCAGTGAGACTTATAGAGAAGGTGTCAATTAGGAGGATGGTGGACCTGAGCTCCGGTAATGCCAGGGGCCATGGAAGGAGAGCATGGTTAAGTATAGAACAGGACTGAACAGAGCTGTGTCTGTGGCCGCTGTGTCTCCAGCTGAGTTTGTGAGGATGAGCCATCTGGTGAGCCAGGGAGGACCTCTGGAATGTGGAAGCTTGTGACAAGACACAGTTGAGCATGATAAGAGCTCCCACTCACGCAGAGACAAGGAAAGCCCTGGCTCCAGAAATACCACGATTGCCAAGCTCTAGCAGAGGTTGTGGGACAAACGATTCCTTCTTTCAGATAGTCCATCTTAATCTGCCCAAATACTTCCCAGTATAATAGAAAGAACAAAGGTGTTGATGTCAGAAAGACATGTATTGAAGTGAGTTCCTTTGATAGAAGTTAGGAGCAAGGAATCCTTTTTCAGTTCATCAGCGAAACACAGGCCCAGCACATAAACCAGATGCCCGCTTCCCCTCACCCCTGGCAATACTAGAACACCAGTCTGATTTATTCTGATTCAAGACAGCAATATAGAACACCTTCCTTGTTCTTCTTCCTTTTTGTGTGTGTGTGTTTTTCCTCCATTATTAGGTCCTTCCCGAATCTGTTCTCTACTCTTTAAGCCACCAACCAATCAAGGTCCTTCATATACACTTGAACTTGGCAGTGAGGCTCCTACTTATTGACTGCCCAATTTATAAAAGACTAGATCCAAGTTGCCATTTTTGTTTTGCGACCCCTCCTAGCTGGAGGAGGGAACTTTTCTCAGCTTGGAAACTTTTCCTGCTTTATTTCTCCTCTGTTATTTGTACTTTCTCTTAAAATAAAGCTTCCATCCTTGACCCTTCCTTGTGTCTACATTTTTCAATTCGATTTCAGTTGTATAAAAGCACTTGAGAGGCATTGGCTTAGGGAATTCTAAGCACACCCATAGCCCAGAGAGACATCATTGGTGCTCAACCTCATAAAACCATCAATGTTTTTTTTTTTTTCTTTCTGTTTTTGTGTGCGATCTTGGATTTACTAATGAATCTTGTTCAGTCTCAGTTTTTCCAAGATATGAAATAGAAGTAAAATATTCTTTGTCCTGAACTTATTGAAAAGATTAAATGATATGACAGGGATAAACTGACTATCAGAGTTGTGGTCCTAAAGTGAGGGGTCTCAAAAATAATCATTTCGTTTCAGGTAATTTTTTTTCTTTCAGATAATTTTTAAATAATTTTTTTACTCCATTCATTCATCCAGGACCAACTGATTCTTACCTCACCAGTACTCTCTCTCTCTCTCTCTCTCTTTCCACCCCCACTAGCCTAGAAACACACACACACACACACACACACACACACACACACACACAATGAGCCCCAGTGCCAAACCATCATGGGGTGGGGAAGAATTAAGCCATGAGATTCATTTTCTTAATTATCTCTGGAAAACAGTCCCTGTACTTTTGCACACAAGAAAAATTCCTATTCCAACAGGGCTGGTAAGGAAAAGCTGCTCGTGATGAGGCAGCTTCTCCTTCTCCACACGGAGAGTCATGGCATAAACTTCCACTGAGAGACAACTGCTCTTCCACCCTAAGAAAAAAGGTTATGATGAAAAAAAAAAGTCATTTATCTTTTCTTTACTGTGATTCTCAGAAGTAAGGAAAGTCAAGAGTACAACTGTCAGATAAGCAGCCAAGAGCCTTCCTGTTTCTTCCAGTCTGTGGAGTGGAGTGTTTGGAGCCCTGAGCTAGGAGGGAGAGAGCCTGGTGCCTGTCTGGCCCCACCCCTGTCTTGGCTTTTCCTTTCCTCAGTCATACATGGCAACCACTGTTAATTTTTGAAGTTTTGGGTAACAAGAGGGTTATCTAAACAAAAGCACACTTAAACCACTAGCCACAGAGTACAGAGATAGTCTGGAAGGAAAAAAAAAATTAGTTTCTTTGAAACAGTTTTCCATATGAAATTCAAAATGCCTCAAAGCAGAAATTCAGAGATTATAGACAGTTTACTACTAATGTAGTCTTACAACACTTACCTGCCGAAGCTCAGAGAACACTGTGGAAGAGCATGCCAATATACTGGAAGAGTCAGAGCTACAGGGTGGGAAGAAGTATCCTGTGGCATTGTTGCCCCTGACTCAGAGACTGACTGATGCCTTTATGATCCCAGAGGAGCACCACTAGCCTCACTGAGAAGGACCCTCAGTGGACTGGGGGACATGAGTATAACCTGATGGGAATATAACCAACACCAGATAGGACCACACAATAAAATTCATAATTAATTTAAAAACAGTAGAGGGACTAGTTGGAGGGAGGACAGGGCCAGAGGAAAGAGTAGGGAGAAGACAGAAGGAGATAAAATGACACTGATCGAAATACATTTTGTACTTACATAGAAATTGTCAATAAAAAGCAGAAGGGAGACTAGCTGGAAAGAAGGGACACAGTGGGGAGGACATATGAGAGGGGCAAAAGGGAGAGTGGAGGGATAGGACTAGGATCATTGTGTATTGTATACATGCATAGATGGATATTTTCAATAAAAAGTGTTTTTTAATATTTAATATTTATTTATGTAAGAGAGAGAGAGAGAGAGAGAGAGAGAGATCAATATAGAGGGAGAAAGAGAGAGAGAGGATGGGCATACCAGGGCCTCCAGCCACTGCAAACGAACTCCAGATGCATGTGCCACCCTGTATATCTGGCTTACGTGAGTCCTGGGGAATCGTACCATG
Source organism: Dipus sagitta (assembly GCA_036346955.1). Classification (NCBI taxonomy): domain Eukaryota; kingdom Metazoa; phylum Chordata; class Mammalia; order Rodentia; family Dipodidae; genus Dipus; species Dipus sagitta. Next base: position 167,806,118 of record CM070772.1, on the reverse strand, counting down.
GTCCTTTGGCTTTGCAGGCAAGTGCCTTAACCGCTAAGCCATTTCTCCAGCCCCAAAACGTTTTTTAAAAAGAAGTTATTTGCAGAACATTAAAAGCTACTGTGGAGTGGTCTGAAGAAAGAATGCATCCATCTAGTGTTGGGCAAAGACTGTGGTCTATAGACACATTAACACCCCCAATGAATGGCACTTCTCAGAATCCACACCTCTTTGCAATCCCACAGCAACACTGGGCTTGCCCACATGATTTTTACTGGCCCCTAAGACAATAACGGACATAAATTTTAGGATGAAATGTCTCCAAAGACACTGTGGTTACATTAAGAAAACCCAGGCCAGCATTAATGAAGATCACATGTTGCGAGCCAACCAGCTGTCCCAGTCTCTCCTGAAGTGAGGCCGTCCTGCCACGGTGGAGCAGAGGACCCCAAGAGGGAGCCAAAACATGAGAAACCCAAGCTTGAGCACAAGTCCTCAAGTAGAACAGAGACTAGGGAAGACAAGAACAAGGAAAGAGATAAAGGGCAAAGCACAGGCACACATTCCAGCGGGCACAGCCGGCATTCTGGAGAGCAAAGTCGCAGAAGTGGAAGTAGGAGCCTCGATAAATCCCACAGGCATACCCAGGAGCAGAGTCCTTGCACTCCAGGGGCCTCTGGTGTCACTGAAGTCTGCTTCCGCTGCCCAGCCGGCATGAAAGCACACTTGGTTGTTTATTAAATTCACTTTTATTCTTAAAAAGAAGTCTCTAGTTGTGGTAGTTTGAAGATACGTCCCTCACAGCCTCAGGTGTTTTATTAAAGCTTGTAACTTTTGGGTCTCCAGCAACCTGGCTGGAGGTGTGTCCTGGGGGTGTGGATCCTGGGGTCCAGCCCAAAGGTGAGTTTGGGTGCAAACCTAAATTCCAGCCCAGTGGCAGGCAGAGAGTTCTGAGTTCTGGGGGTCCCTGCTTGCTGCAAGTTCAAGCTTGTTGCTTTTGGTGTTTGCTGGCTGGTGATGGCTTCTCTCTGCCTGGGTGTATACAGGTAGCTTCTGCCGTCTGTGCAATGTCTGTAATCTTGAAATAAACCCCTTCCTCCTCTAAACTGTCTGGTTTGGACGTGGAACTGGCTACAACCAGTTGCTTAAATGAGAGCATGTACAGCAAACTGAAAAACTACCCTGCCACAGGATTCAGATAAACAATTATTGTTTCAATCCACAGGATTCTGTATTGTTTTATTGAACAGGGAAGAGACAACAGGACAGGGGGAGAGGTGTAATGAGAATATGCACAACACCCAATAGATTCATACAGTAAAGTCCATAATCTATAAAAACATAGTAGAGGGACTAGCTGGAGGGAGGAAGGGTGCAGTGGAAGGAGTGTGGGGGTGGGCAAAAGACAGACGGTGGTGAGGGCACTGTGATCAAAATATGTTTTGAATGGTGCTGGGGAGTCAGCGGCTTTGGCGGGCCGAAAGAATGTCAGAGCCACACTTTGGGTCATGATACACAGAGACATTGCCTCCTACTCATAACTGAAGGCTAACCCCACAATGCAAGACCCATATTCCTCTAGGAGGAGGGTCCCGGCGGAAGGGGGAGGTCAGGGAGGAGGCTAACAATGGTACCAACTTGACTGTATTCACTGAGTACAAAACTAATAAAAATAAAATTATATATATATATATATATATATATATATATATATATATATAGTACATATTTAAAATTGTCAATAAAAAGTTTTAAGAAAAGGAAAAATCAGAAAAACAAATGAACACATTCAGGTTTAATTGAGCCACCATGGGTTAGGTCCTGAGGCTATCAAGGACAGCAACGCACAGGCCCTGAGCTCCAGAGTTTGTGGTTGAGAGAAATGAGCACAGGGCTTCCTCTGCCTGCATTCCACCTTTGTGTAGCAGCAGGCCCCACAGTGCACTTGCTCTGGCTGAAGGCACCGGCATTTCAGCTGTTGTTTGTAGGTCTCTATGATAAAAGCAGAGGGAAAGTGAATTTTCTAGCCCCGAATTTCTTAGACCCACACTGGATTTTTAGGATGCATACCCTTTAAGAATAGACAATGCACCTCCTACTCTTTCTGGCAGGGCTCTTCTTGGACATTAGAGAATCCCAGATTGCGGATATACAAGCTCTTTTTTTCTCTGTAAGCGTTACTTACTCTTCAAATGATAAAAATGCCAGGATGGATACATTTCAAGGAAATGAACAGTTAAAAATGTTGCCTGTTTAAAAATTAAAATTAATTTGCCCTGTGAGTCGTGAGTTTCATTTTAATAGTGCCCTGAATAATTCAGGAGCTGCAGAGATCTTGTTTTGAAGCGCGTGCTGCGGCTTTTGGCTGTCTTCCTTGGGAAGCAGCCCATGCAGAACTGCTTAGCCTGTACAGGATGAAGTCTCCTGGGGCCTGCATAGCGTAGCAGCTTAGGGATATGCTTATGGAAGGCGCAGCTTAGAAGATTTTCAAGAAAGGCTGGAAAGGGCCCATGGTTTTAACCTCAACCTGAAGGCTTATCTGAGAGAGACAAGCTGGTCTATGGCATGAATGAGGGAAAGTCATGTATGGGCTTCCTATCTGTGAGCAAATCTTTTCACTTTATATGACTTTTTTCATTTCTATTCCTTTTTTATTTTTTTTTTTGGTGCTGAAGATTGATCCCAGTGCCTCTAGCATAGTAAAAATATGCCATCAGACTGAGCTACATCCTCAGCCTGCTGTTATTGCTTTTATATTTCATTACATAATTTATTGATTTATCCTACTATTAAATATTTCCCTTACATCCCACTTTGGTGTCTTTATTTTTCCTGTCCTTATAGATCACGAGGCAATGTTCTGTGCAGTGCTGGTTCTTGGCACATGTTGGTAGAAATCCACACTAGATACAAAGAAGACCCTGTTTGCTCTGTTATTGTACTGATGTCCTAAGAAGGAGCTATATAGTATCTGTGGTTGCATCTTTCTTCTATATTAAAGTCATTTGACAAACCCTAACAAAATCGTACAAAGCTTCAATTCAGAAATACAAAGCTAGCACCACAGATCTATGAAGTTATTTATTCATTTCTTTTTTATTTTGAAGATTGTGATCCCAGGATAACATTTCTTTATTGAGAGTCCCGTCCATTTTAATCAGCTTGCTCTCCAAGAGAACTTGCTTCTAAAGTTGTGTTCAATTTGTGTTGCAAACAGAATGAAACCAAATGAAGAAGAAAAGAGCTGCCACACAGAGGATGGATTCGTTCTTCTGTTCCTTATGAATCATTGAAGAGAAAACATTTTAGCTGTCATACCTATTTAGGAAAAAAGTGATGTGATTTCGAATCTCTTTAACCCTGGTTGCAGTCTGAAATAGATAAAGACTTGATGTTGGTTATTTCTTAGAGAGTTTGGAAAACACCAGGATGGAATGTTTTGCTCAATTAAAAACATGTTTTCAGAATAGCACTTGTGTGGATTGTGTGGGCACTAAATGGTACATAGTTACCAACAACATGGCAATCAACCAGTCTCATCTTAGGCTGCATTAATTTTGATAGAGTTCAGAGTGAAGGGACAAGAACATTTTTAACTCAGGTTACACAGTCACTATAGCTAGGGCCATTGCATTAATCTCTGGGAGCTATGTCTTTAAGAAGAATATAGCATATTCTTGAAGAAAGTTGTTCAGAGCAGATCAAGACGATGGGAGAGCTCAGAAGGTACTAATATTTGAAGAAATTATATGTGCACACTAAAATAAAATTACCCTATTCTCTTTTTAATGTCTTGAAGGAGACTTTATAGAAGCATCCATTCACCATCAGTCTAAGAAGACTTTGGAGGCAGGAGGGGTTCCATTCATATTGACCTAGGATCCTTGCCAGTTTCTGCCCATCTTATCCCATAAATTCCTAAATCATGCTGAATTGATCAACTGTTGTAGGGAGAGAGCTTTTCAGCATTCCTGATATGTCCAGCTTGATCCTGTAGCTCCACCCACACCAGCGAGTGTTCATTAACACCTTCTTCAAGATCTTTGCATATATGGGCATTGCCACAAGAGCTGGGGAGTGCAGAAGGGATGAGGACACTGGGTACAGAGAGGCTTGTATCCTAGTTGTGCTGCTCGCTCACTATGTGACCTTGGAGATAATTTACATTTTCCTAAGGCACTATTTCCTCTCCTTATGTATAAAATAGCAAAATATTATGCCCTTATGGAGTAGTGGTTAGGACTAAATATTATAACAAAAAAGAGGCTGGTTTCATAAATATCAAATTTCCTTTTTTTTCAGTTGGACTTTCTATTAAGGTTTATTAGATGACAAAACACCTTCAATTTCTGTCCACTTTTTTTTTTTTGTCTTAAACTGATCTTTCTTATCTTCCCCTCAACATCACCCAGATGTCAGGCTCAAGACAGCAACATCACCCTGTTGCTCTGTGATACAACTACTCTATTAGTGGGGTCATTCCCTGAAATTGTTTCTAAAGTATATTCATCTAATAAGGCTGATGGTTAACATGCATTGACTACTAATTTTCACAGCAATCTTTCAGGTTAGGTATAGTAGAACACTGTGTGTTTTGAATAGTAACTGTGAGTCCAGAGCTTGAGTGATCCCTCCAGTACATGTACCCAAACTAAACAAGGTTAGTGTAGATGAAAAATCTGAGCTCTTTCTACACTAGTACATATTTTGAGTCCTGGTAGGAGGAAACTTTGTCTCAAGTCTTGCTTTAATCCCATTGCCAAGCAAAGTACCCTGCACAATGCAAGTGTTAAATAAGTTTATTTAATTGGATTAAACTGAACAAAATGATTATTTCATTGCTATCCCTTGCTTTCCTGTTTGTTGATTATAGATTTATATGCCTTGGCTTAATTATTAACTACTAATGCTCATTTCTCAGGGTATATATGAAATTAGGTCATGCATTGGTTAAAATATTTTTCTATCTTTTCAAAGTGATTACAAGAACTTTCGAAATATTTCCAATTAAATTCATGAGCTGTATTAAATGAGGCTTTCATATTTCAGAGCTTACAAGTAATCGAGAAAATGCCAACAATGAATCAAATTGAAAAAGTATTAATTGAGACATTTATTGTTATAAGGTCATCAAGCTACTCTTTATATAAAGAATTTTGAACATGACTCTAGAATCTTATGAAATCTCATTTGTTTATAAGAACATCAATATGGAGGTAAGTAATGTATCTAAAGCCAATTTTAATATTTGTGTCTATACTGACATACCTTCCATCACTCAATAGATGTTACTACCAAACTTACACTCCTCTGTCTCCAAATGTGGAGACCATCATTGGAAGACATATTGGTCCAGAGGAAAATGTACTGACTTTTATGTACAACAGATAGTGATATTGTCATTCTTTTTTTTGAACACCTTGTACCTAGATTATATGCATCAGATGTTTAAAAACATTTATTTATTTTGAGAAGAGAGAAGCAGATATCTACATCTCTCATCTATCTCTCATATCTATCTATCTATCATTTACTTATTTATCAGCTATCTAATCTATCTATCTATCTATCTATCTATCTATCTATCTATCTATCTATTATCATCATCATCATCATCATCATCATCTATCAAACCTGAGTCTTTTGTCTTTGCTGGCAAATGCCTTAACTGTTAAGCCATTTCTCCAGCCCTATGCATCAGACTTTAATTGTTCAGTCTCTTTTATGCATCACCATGAGAATGATTATTCTAATCCTCCAATATAATAGGCTTCCTCCATCTTAAAAACCAATTTATTCTCATTTCTAAAAGTGACACTTTGCATTCATAGAGTGAAATTCTAGACCTCCCACAATTTGGTTCAATATTTATTGAAGGCTAGTTTTTAAGAGTGGTCTTGGCCCAAGTTAGACATGGTTTGAAGTCTTGGATATCAATTTTGGGAAGCCTAACTTTGGTAAACTTTAGTTGGCTTTCTTATCTATAAAATATGGTAGTCATAACGTCTAACTCACAGACTTGTATTGCAACAGATAAATGGTGCATTGCATATGTTATGATGTCAAGATTTATTTTTACTATTACTCAAAGAATATATGGTTTTAACTAATTCATTCTTCTTTAGAATCCCTTGCCACTGAGAAGCTGGAAAGAAGGTGATGTGGGGTGGGAGGGGGTGGTGGTGGTGGTGGTCAAAATTTATGGTTAATGCAAATTACTGGACTTGAATTGGTCGTCTCTAGCTCAGGTAATAGCAGTTGCATACACCTCTGTTAACTGCCATCCTCCCTGCTGTTCTTGAAGTGCCACTGGAGCTGGTGCCCTATGGCGGACAGGTAGAAGGGGCTGTCTATCGGCTCTTCTCATCTCCATTGAAATGCGACTTTTGCCTGATCACTGGCATAGAGAGAAGTTTAGGACAGAGTCATGGTCTATTCTCATCCTCCCAGCAGGGTCTAGTAGTTCTCCTCATTTTCCCCTGAATTCCATCCATTTTCACTGGTTAACTGTTGAAGCATGCCTTCTGTAGTGCTCATCCACAGGGTTGCTTTGCTATGGTCACTGTATACCCCATTTCAGAAAAAGGGTTGATTAGTGCATTAGAAATAACAATCTAGTCTCTCCCCCACCTAAATTGATGTCTGATGATTTTTATGCTGGGTAGTGAAGGGACTATTTTGCTCTTTTATCTCACTGCTCCTTTCAACACCCAAATGGAGAGCAGAGCACTTTCCATATATCCTGGACCTGAGGTTTTGGCTCTTTGACACATGCAAGGTTTGGAATATTTATTGAACATGTAGTTGAAGGCATCAGGAAGGCATCTTGAAATTCATGTCTGAAGCTATGGGGAGAAAATGAGGACAGAAATATACATTTGGAATCATCTCTATGACATTCACTGTAAAAATTATTGGCCTGAAAAGAGTATGAGCAAATACTGAAAAGAACAGGGATTTCACAACCAAAGCCTAAGCATGTCCACCACAGTGGATGAGCCTCTGAGCTAGATGACTCTGTTCTGTGTCACACTGTAGACATTTGTTTTTCTGTTATCATCATTCATTATTAGTAAAATGTTGCTTAAATATAGCTCCTGGTCCTGGCCAGGTTGGGCTACAACTCCCCCCCCCCCCCCCACAGAAAACAATACCTTGTGAGACCAAGAGAGACTGGTGGTTTTCAGTAGAAAGAGACTGTTAGGGTAAGAGTGACTTAGTACATTAAGACAGAAGAGGTGATATTTCCATATCCATGTCTCTCTTTTATAACTGAACCAGAAGTCTTGGACATTATTCTATCAAATAAGACCTAAGATTTTTCTTACCTGCAGTGAAAATGTGTTATGTCTCTTCTCTAATTGGCATCTTTAAATGGCTCCCCATGGCTCTTATATTACAACTCCAAAGCCTCCAGTTGGTTCCCAGGCTTTCCATATCTGCCTCTTGCCATCCATCCCAGTTTCATCTATGACACTCTCCTTTTCATGCTTGATGCTCAGGCTATATTAGACTGCTCTTTCTTCAGCTTCTATTTCTTCCTTGAGCATATTATATTTTCTTTGTACTCAGTTTTTCCATGCAGTTTTTTCTTCTGGAATGTTCTTCCTATCTCCTCTTAACTTAGTTGATTTATCCTTCTAGTTTCAGCTTAACAATGGCCACTTCTGCTTAGTCAAGGAGGCTTTCACTCCATAGAAGCAGATCATGTCTACCTGCTGTACACTCCATGGAACTGGATAGCTCTCCCATGGAAAGAGTCAACACTCTTTAATAATGTTTATTAAGTTGACTCCTCATTCTTTTTTAGCATACAACAACATCTGCTTTTGATTGATGCCTGAGGCCTACCACAACTCCTGAATTTTGAATACTCATTGTGTATTTTGAAGAAATGAAGAAAAGAACCAATCAATAAATAGATAAATAGATAAGCTTCTCACTAAACCAATTCTATCGGGAATCTTCTTAGTACCAGGATTTGACCTCCCCCCTAGATTATGCTGGTTCTCCAACAATGATCGTGCAATAATGTGCCAATTAGATGTACAAAAGGCTCAGGAAAGTTAATTGACAGGCAGACAGTTACATAGTTGGTAAAGACAGGTGGGAAGTCCAATGTGGGCCGGATCAAGCTCTGAGAGAGAGTGTCTTCCATGGCTGTGCATCTGCCCCAGGCTCTGGATCCCACTCCTTGGAGAAGAGCAATCCATGTCAGATTGCAGAGAAAATTCAGGAAGGGACTTGAAAAATTTCTATAGTTTCTAAGATGCCATGCTATTGATAATTCTTCTTTAATTGCTTCTTCTCTCTTGGATCCTAATTGTGCTCATAAGTGGCATGTGCACACATATGCATGTGTGTGTGTCTCGGTACTATACTGTCCATACCTCCCTCATCAAACCATATTTACTATGTAGAATTTTATTTGCTACTCTCAGATTTTATTTTCATCTACTTAATAATTAAGTAAATAAAGACATATCTGTTTTCCAATTAAAACAGCCATACTAACAATTAATTGAAGTCTGATGTCATGAATTCTACAACATAAATATTCCAATAGTTTAGTGTTGGGTATAATGCATGAGGTCTGAAGACAGAAAGCTTGAATTTCAATCTTAGTTTTCACCACCAATGACCTCTGTGATCTTGGTAAATGACATTCCAAAGTTTTATTTTTCCATCATGTAAAGTGGGAATACCTCATCACTGAAGCAGACCAAAAATGAACCCAACATGGCTCAGGGAAATTTTGCGGAAGAGGGGGCGGAAAGAATGTCAGAGCCACATGTTGGGTCACGATATGCAGAGACATTTATCTTACACATAACTGTGGGCTAACTCCACAATGCATGACCCATATACCTCAACAAGGAGGGGCCAAAGGGGAGGGCGTAGGTCACGGATGAGCCTAATAATGGTACAAACTGACTGTATTTGCTGAATACAAAACTAACTAATAAAGAAAAAAAGAAAAGGAAAAAAAGTAATGTATATGTTTCATTGCATCATTGATCATAGTAAATGAAGTTAGCTTGTGTAAAGTGCTCAGCATTATAGCTAGAGTTGTGGTGATTCTGATGTAGACAGCTGACCACAATGGGCTGGAGTGGAGAAAGTATGTGCCCCAAAGAAGCTGAAGTAATACTTTTGCGTAGCTAGAACATAAGAAGCACATGTGGGAGAGGCAAAAAGTAAAAAGACGAAGAGATAGAGGTGGAGTGCAGTCCTGTCTGTATTCTAAGGGATTAATACTAGGTTTGTCAGGTTACAGGGAATTATTAACTTAGCTCAGTGTATCACAATCAGGTATTTGTTTTGTAAGAAAAGTGGTCCTGGTGTTGGAGCTGTAAAGTGATACAGGTTGAGATCAGGAAGTGGCAGCACTCTAGGACAGGTGGCATGGGGATGAGAAAGCTGGTGGGAGATGGGATATATGTTGAATAAGAGGATATGATTCCCTGGTTACTGATTTCAGGACCCTAGATTCTAAAGAGGCAGAATCTCACAGCTCTCATGCATTTTGCAGAACCACTAAGAGCCACTAGGACATGCTGTCAGGAGCATTTGCATTCAGAGGTGAAAAAGTACATATAGAGCTGAGTTTTGTATTGAGTAGTCCAGACAGCTTTGACTTAGAGTCTGTCAAAATCCATTATTGTCTTTCTGCTATGATAGTTGGTGAGATAAATCACATAGGAAGTATATTGCAAATAAACAAATACCTTAAATTACTTATCCCATCAAAGTGAAAGAGAGTGGCTGCGGAAATGCTATTCATTCTGAACTCATGTCCACACTTCTACCCACTTACGCACACATGGACATATGCATGTGCATATATATATATATATATATATATACATATATATATATATATATATTGCAAAGGTTAGTAGCTCATCAGGACCTATGGATTCAATAATTTCTCACATCTGTGTAATATTTTAAGTACATATAAACGCTTTACATTTCATTGCTTTAGGTGAAGTAATTTAGTAAGTAACCTCTTTTTCCTCATCTGGGAAAAATGATGGTGACATCCACCAAAAACATACTTGGATAGCTGTAGTTACGTATAGAAATAGTAACGGTCATTGTGGTGGTTTGAATCAAATGCTACTCATAAACTCATATGCTCTGAGTGCTTGGTCCCCAGCTGGTAGATGCTTGGGAGGAAGAAACTTGCTGAAGGAGGTGTGTTATTGGGTTCAGGTTTAGGGGTGTTGTACCCAGGTTCTCCTTACCAGAGTTTGGCTCACTCTCTTGCTGCTGTTTTCCACCTGCTGAGGCAGAGGTGATGTCCAGCCTCTGCTCACACCATGCTGTCCCGTGCTATCATGAACCATACCCTCAAGAATGTAGGCCAAAATAAAATCTTTCCTCCCATCAGATGTTTTTGGTAGGGTGCTTTATCCCAGAAACAAGAAGGTAACTGCAACAATTATTTCTAAGAACACTGTGAAACTATTTGCAAGTGACTAGTGTGGAGTTTCATTTCATTCTGTGATTTAGGAAAGTAATCCTGGAGCACAGCTTTTCTTTTTTTGTTAAATAAACAACTTTATTAAAAATTACATAATCCCTTCCCACCACCCTCCTTTGTGCAACTCTGTGCAGCTAAGTAGTTATTTTCTGTTCAATTCTAGGAGCAAGGTCCATTGCCTGCCCTTGATTCCACAGCCTGCCCTTGGGCTTGTGCATCAGGGCTTTTTGCTGCAGACACTCTCCTTGAGGAAGAGCCTTTTGAGTGATTTGTAGAAACAGCCTTTGCTTCACTGAGCAGGGAATTATCCCTCTTCCCTTATTGCCAGATTAAGTACTGGGCTGCAGCTTCCCCAGTGAGCCTTGACTAGGCACATTCATTGCTTGAGATGAACTGTGGCAGGACATCTGGGGTTTTCTAGGCAGTACAGGCTTCCCATATGCACAAGATACTCAGACCCTTTGGCTCCAATTTGCTGCTGGCTTGTGAGGAATTGTAACAAGAATGTGAGTGACTGGTTGAACACAGTGGGTTCCAGGTGGAAGGGCTGGGGAAAGCCTTGTCTGATCAAAAGCATGTACACTGCTGCCCTGGTCAAGATGGGAAGGTTAGAGAATTTGCCCTGTTCATTCAGCTTCACACCTGGACTGCCAAATACCCATGCTTGCTCCAGGCTATGACAAGTTCTCCTTGTAGCTCTGTGTAGGAAGTGACAGCTGTTGGGAACTATCAGGTGAGAAGAAAAGGGCAGAGGACTTCCTTCAAAGAAATGAACAGAGTTTGAGAGCTCTGTGCTTGTTCTGATTAAAAAAGAGAGAGAAAACAAAATATTAGAGAACACTGGCAGGAAGGAGTTTAAGGAATCCTGTGGTCTGATTCCTTACAGGGAAACTGGTTCCCACAGCTGGACTAGTTGGTAGCATGGGAGGAGCTTTGGCAAATGGACAAATCATTGTTCCCACGTCGCTCTGAACCTGTTAACTTTAAAAAATTTTAATTATTGCTATATGGTTATATGTTTAAATATTATCTTATGATGAAGTGTTTGTAACTGGAGTACTCACTACATGCCAGTCTCCTGAGGAGTTTCTGTAGTTCTAATCTTTTTAAAAACACTTTATTGATAACTTTCATAAGTATTGACAATGAACTATAATGATTTTCTCCCATAACCTCTATTTCCCCCTGCCAAACCCATCCTCTATCGAATCCCTTGTTCTTACCAATTAGTTTCTGTTCTTTTCCTATGACATCTTTTTTTTTTTTCACTCTTATTACGAAGGTCTTGCATGAGTAGTGTCAGGCACTGTGTGGTCATGAATATCAAGGCTATTTTGTGTCTGGAAGACTGCACTGTGACCAGTCCTCCCTTTGACACTTACACTCTTTTTGCCACCTCTTCCTCCTTGGAGCATGTGATAGAGATGTCTCAGTGGTGATGTAGTTCTAATCATGATGCCGTGATGATGTAGGATTTGGGGGTCCAGGAGGGGGTCTTCCAAGCTTACAAACCCGAATTTTGGGTACTTATCCTATTTTAACAAAAAATTAATGAAAACAGACTCAAGAAGGATAAATTATGAATTATTGAGTTAATGAGGGAGAAATTACAAACTGCGAGGTTTATTTGAGGGAAAGTGGGGTCTAGGAAAAATGTGGAGCAGAATCACAAGCACATGGAAAGCAGAAGACATGCACTCATGTAGCAGGCACAGAATGGTTCATGAGGTTCATTCAAGAGAAATGGAGGTCCAGGAAGAGGTTGGAGCAGAGCCACAGCACATGGAAGATAGCACCTAGAAGATTACATAGGGAGATTTAAAGAAACAGACACTCTTGTGGAAGGCACGGCATTCACCCTGAGCTTCCCATGGAAGAAACAGTAAGTGGTGATGGGTTGAGACTAGGAGAGCAAGAGAGAGAGAAAGCGAGAGCGAGAGCGCGCGCGCGAGAGAGAGAGACACGCTTGAGCCAGGCAGTGAGAAATGGGTAGTAAAGAGAGTTACACCCTTGTTTACCCCATTTAAAAAAATTACATAGGTAGCAAGTCCAGAGTTTAGAGGAAATACCCACGTAGTAGAACTAGAGTGTAAAGGAAATACACATGTGGTAGACCCAGAGATCAGAGGAAAATCATACATGTCATTAAAGTGAGAAGTTACCCCAAAGCATAAAGCAGAGGCAAGCAGAAAATTACCCACTCAGGCCACGAAACAGTGCTCTGCTTCACTGGGTAGGGAAAGCCAGACTTACATGTCCAAAAGAGACCACAGAGCAGAAAACAGGTAGCGAGAGCATGGGCAAGCCTTTAAAATGTAACCTTTCATCAGATGCAGGTGCCTCTGAGGTTTGGTTTCTGAGATCTATAACGACCATGAATACAAATTTAAAGGAAAGGAGAGGAACTAGATGGGGCACTCAGGAGAAGACTAGACAGAAGCAGTTGGGGAAGTGATGGCTAGAGGTGTCCTTGTCACCCAGAAGGAATGTAGGCTATTTTTTAAGATGATGATACAATATATGACCATAGGTAGCACCGTTTATTTCAGGCTTAACACAGATATGTAAAGTTGATTTAAAAAAAAGCCCTTATTTTCCTCTAGTGTTTGCAGGGGAAGAGACGAGCCCAGTGATACGTGTTGTCTTTGGTTCTTCCAGATCATGAGGTCATGGCAGGTTCGAGATGGGGAATGAGAAAAGGAAATTAATTTAGAGATGTGTAGTCCATTCAAAAGTAAAGTTGGCAACTCTTACATTCAGGATGTAATGTGGTTTTATTTCCTGAATAGATTAAGTATGACAACAAAGGAAAAAAATATTTCCTCTATGTGGCCACGATGAAAGCGCAGTATGATTAAACACTGCTGAAGCACTGAGCAGAGCCTTCGTAAGTACGAAACAGGAGATGTGCAGAAGGAATATTTAAAATCAGAAAACAAGGGTTCTTGATGTACCAAATTTCCCTGAGGATGAAGAAGAAAATGAACACAAGTAGTCAGAAGAAAGATGAAAGTAACTTCAGTGCACTTTTTATGTTATGATGAAAAGCCTTTTGTTTCTATTAGACTGTATTTTTCATTAAAAAATTTTGAATAAAAAACTTTAAAAGGACAAAAATACACCACAAATGCTAGCATAGCACGTTATCATTGCTTTTTAACATTTTGATGTCTTTTTTTTCTAGTTTCTTCTTTGTTCTCTTGTGTAATTGAAATTTTATGTACAATTTCATGCAGTGATTTTCCTAATGAAAATAATACCTTAAGCATTTTCTAGGTTATCATATGGTTTCCATAAAAGTGATTCCCTGTATCTGTTGAGTGGATAGGTAATAATTTATAACCTTTTCCATGCCATTGAACATTTAGGTTGTTACTGCAAATAGCATTTTTTTTACAATAACTCTGACAGCTCCTGTAATGACATATCTCTTTTAATCAAGTAATATAATGAACTACATTAATAAATGTGAATTTAAACAATTTTGGCATTCCTTATATAGACTCTACTTTGTTATGAAGTATTCTGGTTTCTTTTCTTTTAAAAAATATATTTCATTTGTTTATTTGAGAGAGAGAAAGAGGGAGGGAGGGAGGAAGAGAGAGAGAGAGAGAGAGAGAGAGAGAGAGAGAGAGAGAGAGAGAAAATGGGCATGCCAGGGCATCCAGCCACTGCAAATGAACTCCAGATGCATGTGCCCCCTTGCGCATCTGGCTAACATGGGTCCTGGGGAATCGAGCCTCGAACCAGGGTCCTTAGGCTTCACTGGCAAGCGCTTAACTGCTAACCCATCTCTCCAGCCCATTTTTATCTGTTTTTTTAAAAATATTATTTCTATCTAGTTGTGTATTTTGAAAGCAGCACTAAAGGGATAGAATGCTAGGTTGTGATTAAACACTGAACTTTGTTTTTACTTTTTGGTATGTGTGTGTGATTGAGAGAGTGAGAGAGAGAACAACCTTGGGTGTCTATTCCTGTATTTTACCTTGTTTGTGACAGGATCTCTTTGCTGTTTGCTGCTGTGTATACTAGACTAGCTGTCCTGTAAGCATCCGGGCGTTATCCTATCTCTGCCTCCCTTTTGCCATAGAAACCCTGAGATCACATATGCTCATGCTACCACACCTGGCTTTATGTGAGTTCTGGGGATCTGAACTCATAACCTTACATGTATGCCACAAATGTTACCCACTGAACCATCTCTGTAGCCTAAACACTGAATTTTAAAAATTAATTGAATGGCAATTACCTGGCCAAAGTTATTGTAAATCTACATAGATAACATATGATACTCAAGACTCTGACAATATTTTCATTCTTAAACTTATATTTATTTACAAAAAATTTAAAATTTATTTGCAAGGGGAGAGAGAGAGAGAGTGAGAGAGAAAGAGAGAATGAGTGGGCTGGAGAGATGGCGTAGTGGTTAAGGCCTTGCCTATGAAGCCAAAGGACCCAGGTTCAATTCCCCAGTACCCACATAACTCAGATGTACAGGGTGGTGTGTCTGGAGTTTGTTTGCAGTGGCTAGAGGCCCTGGTGTGTCCATGCTCTCCATCTTTCTCTCAAATAAATAAATAAATAAATAAAATATTTTTAAAAATGTCAGAAAAAACACTTTATTATTTTCATTCTTGCAAATTTGAAATGATGGGAATTTATTTGAAGGTATTTGCAGCATAATATGGGGATTTTTGAGAAAGACATGAAGAAAGTGAATATTTGAAGGTATTCTCATGAAGTATCAGTGAAATAGAAATAAACTAATCAACAACAACAAAAAAAAAATAGAGAGAATGAGAAAGAGGGTATTAGTGTGCCAGGGTTTCTTGCCACTTCAAACAAACTCTAGATGCTTGTGCCACTTTGTGAAGCTGGCTCTAGGTAGGTATTGGAGAATTAAACCTAGGCCAACAGGCTTTTCATCAAGTGCCTTTAAACATTGAGCCATCTCTCCAGCACCTAATATAAGTTTTAAATAACCAACTTTCTATAATTGACATGTCTTCGTAATAGTAAATGTGTAAGAAGATATAAGTTAATTATCTATTTGATATAATCTGGTGGATCCTAAACTTTCATCTAGTGTTTATTTTTCTAGTGGACTAGGAAGGACTGCTAGGCCTGCCTTTGCACAGGCTCAGGTTAGGGAAACAGGTGCAGCAAAGAGAGCATCAAGGGCCTTTTCTTTCCCAGCTTTGCGATTTTTTTTTAGTTGGTATCAGAAAAGTAAAAAATACACACACACACACACACACACACACACACACACACAAAATCAAGGTTATAAATTGTCTTTCATGCTGTGGGTGATCAATAAGTAGAAGCCATTATTATGTGGTATTCTCTTGACATTAAGATGCTTCCCACTATATATTAGTGTTTCTGTGTTTGGGATTCTTCTTAGGATAAAAATAAACAATTCTGTCAGTTGCCCAGCAGAAGAGTCAGTTAATAGAACATTACATAGCCTGAAGATGTGTGCACTTGTCCATACATGAAAATTATTTGATCATATCACTGTTAGTGCAGTTGAACTACTTGTACCAGTATCACTACTGGGGCAGGGGGTGTTGAATTTTAGCTTAAATGTAGAGCTTTGCTGATTCAAATGCTTTCAAAATTTTGGAGTGATGACGCATCATTAAAATGGACATTTCCAGAAGAATGATAGAGACATGTCAATCAATATCATGAAAGGAAGTAGAAACTTGTAACTTTCTCAAGCTATATTATAAAAATCTTAAAGTAGGAAGTTGGGAAGTTGAAAGATTGCCACTTAGGTGCCAATAGCTCTTTCTCAAAAGCTGTTGGCAGACTTTCAAGAGAAGTTGGCTAACTTTCAGAATACTTCCTTAGGTTAAGAAAGAGAGTAAAACTTTCTGGGTGCTGCAGATGACACACAGATCACTGATCTCAATATGTCTGCCCGGCTGCTGCTCTGAGCATAGGCTATCCAAAATCCAAAACTCATGCTTCATTGGAGAAACGAACATGAATAAATGTAGACTGTTGTTGATTTAGGTGAATATTCATGCACGTCTTTGCTCCTGGCCCCTCAAAATGTTACAGTGTGGTGTGGTTTACAGTGGACGGCATATTAGAGCCCCGGGAGATGGCACAGCAGTGAAATTCATTAATCACCTTTGTGTGTGCACCTGATGACGGACCTGAGTACTTGAACTCAGTAGCAGTTCACTGTTTGTGCTTCATTTTAAGTCTAGGTTTTACACACATGTGCTATCTCTGCTTTATTAGGTAGATTCCTGAGCCTTTATTTTCTTACCTGTGAAGTGTGGATATTGTCATCTAATATATGGATGTTCTGTGACTTTAGAAAATATTTCTATTAATCATTAATTAAATTATTATTATTTTTAAATTAATTATTATTAATTAAATATTAATTTTTTGGTGAGAAAATTTAAAATGACATTTTAATGCTTTAAAAATATAACATATTATCATTAATTAGAGGCACCATGTTGTACAATAGGTTTCTTGAACCTGTTCTTTCTATGAGAAATTTTATATTCTTTTATCATTGCCTTTCCAGTCCTGCCTCTGCCCCTATGCTCATCACCACCATTCTATTTTCTATTCTATGATCTCATTTTTTTAAGATTTGACATATAAGTGGTAAGATTATGCAGCATTTATCATTTTGTGCCTGGCTTACTTTACTTGGCATGATATTGTCCATTATTTTTTAAGTGCTGAACTGTATTTCATTGGGTATAGAGCAAATTTGATGGACATTCAGGTTGATTCCACATCTCAGCTATCAAGCTGTGGTCATTAAAGGAAGTAGTACAGTTAAAAGTACATTATCTGGCATACAATGGGCCCTAAATGAATGCCCACTTCCCTTTCAGTATATCACCCCCTTATTCTCAACCCTCAGGGGAACAAAAGTTTTAGAGCAAGAACTTTTAAAGTGTGGTGTTGAGACCAGCAGCATCAGAATCATCTTAGAATTTGTTAGAAATGCATTTTGTGCTCCATCTTCTCTATCAGAAATTGTTTTATTTTTGAGCCATGGATGGTGGCACATGCCTTTAATCCCAGCACTTGGGAGGCAGAGGTAGGAGAATTGCCATGAGTTCGAGGCCATCCTGAGACTACATAGTGAATTCCAGGTTAGCCTGGGCTAGAGTGTGACCCTACCTCGAAAGCAACAACAACAAAACAAAACAAAACAAAACAACAACAACAACAACAAAAAAAACGAAAGAAAGAAATTCTTTTATTTTTGTGTGTGTATAGTGTTTGTGGGTACATGATATATGCACATGTGTGCAGATGTGTATGCCTTGTGTGCATGCATGCATAGGCCAGAGGAGGATGTTGAGTATCCTCTATAACTATGCCACCTTATCTCTTGGAAACAAGTTTTCTCACTGAACCTGTAGCTTGCAACGCCCCACCACCACCCCTCCTAGACTGACTGAGCAGTAAGCCCTAGTGACGCTCTTTCTCTGCTCCCCTCCATGCTCAGATTTTAGGAGTTCCCTGGGTATACCTGGATTTTTACCTGGGTGATGGGTATAAACTGAGGTAGAAAAGTTTGCATAGCAAGTGCTCTTACCCTCTCAGCCGTCTCCTTAACCCTTGTATCAGGAATTCTAATGGTGGGACTATGTAATACATCAAGTCCTTGAGGTGATTTTGGTGCATGCTCAAGCTTAAAACCACTTTCCTAAGGTATAGGATTTCATTAAAGGCAGAGTTCAGTAACATTATTTCTATTCGTATTTTCTCTGAAAACATTGAACATTGCACAGGTTGCAGGGGTCTACTTAGCACTCCATCACAATACCCTGGAATGCCTTCAGTTCTTGCTATTATGCTGGGAAGGGATGGGACGGAGAGCTAATGGTGGTCAACAACAAGATATACTGGAAAGTATGAAGGAAATGTCTCTTTCTACCTTCAGCAGTACATGGACAATCTTGTCCTACACAGCACTGTCAGAACAATTTCTACCAAGTAGATGAATATAAGATCTCATATCATTCTGAGGCTAATTTACGTTTTTTTCTTATTCTCGATTTTCTTGTATTTAACAGTTGTGGTTGGCCAACTGTTTCCACTTGTATGAAATGTTGTCTTATGTTAGTTCCATGTTTCTATGGTCAAGCTTATATTTTTCTTAATGATTTACAGGAATTGTTTACATCAGATTAAACCAAATGATGAGCAATATTTGATTATTTCTTGACCCAAAGAATGCCAATAGTATATAATTCAGCACAATATGATTTGTATAATTTTTAGTAATTATTTTCTTTGTTTTATGGTTTATATTTTCATGAATACTTTGATGATAAAGAAGTTTTTTTTTTATTTTTTTATTTTTATTTTTTTCTTTTATTAGTCAGTTCTGTATTCAGCAAATACAGTCAGTTTGGTACCATTATTAGGCTCATCCGTGACCTACCCCCTCCCCTTGGCCCCTCCTTGTTGAGGTATACGGGTCATGCATTGTGGAGTTAGCCCACAGTTATGAGTAAGCTAAATGTCTCTGCATATCATGACCCAACATGTGACTCTGACATTCTTTCCGCCCCCTCTTCCGCAAAATTTCCCTGAACCTTTAATGTAATTGTATTTATTGATACTAAATCACATTTATTGATACTTTACTGAAGATTTATAGCACATGTCACTTGATTAAAAAAATTCTTCCTTATACTCTCCCCACTGACCTGTAAAGTTAACTATGTTTCCACATAGTATACTTGGATAATTATTCTCTGCTTTTGCTTTTTCATATCCATTTTAGAATTAAGCTGTCAAGTTGCATGAAGAACCTGTTGAGATTTGATTGAAATTTGACATTTTAATTTTGGAGAAAATTGACTTTACAACATTGATTTTAATTAAAAGAGTTTAGCGTAGTTCAATTTTTTTTTCTAGAACTTGAAGAATATTTGTTCTGCTAATCTGTCAGAAGATTCTTTTGGGTTCTTTAAGTAGTTAATCATTTCCACTACAAAGTATGGTAGCTTTGTTTCATTTCAATTCTTTTTATACATTTTATAAATTTCTTCTTGTGGTATTATGTTTCATGAGCCTCAAGTACAATACAAAAGAGAAGGAGCAATAATGAGTATCCTCATAGCATCTTTGATTTTAAGTGGGGATGTGTTTAATAATTTAACTTTGTTAAAAATAAGACTTTCAGGCATTCATTTGAGCAAGTTGCAGTTCTTGAATTGGGCAGCTTCAAACCAGACATAGTTTGTGAGTTCCTAAGAAGAAATGTAAATAAACTTTACACATGACAAACACAAACAGAAAGGAATGTCTGATTGGAAGCTTCCTGTAATCCCAGATCCGAGGAGGCGGAGATAGGAGGATATCTAGAATCACTGGCCAACTAGTGTCACCTAATTGGTCAGCTCCGGATCAAAGGTAGATCCTTGTCTCAAAGAAGGTGTAAAGCATCCCAAAGGATACCCAAGGTTGTACTCTGGCCTCCATAAGCACATATAACTGCACACACGTACACTTGCACACACATGAACTTGCACAGACATAAAATCAATGATTGATTGCAGCCATATAGTTGTATGCATTTCATCAATCCCATCGGAAAGTCTTCAGTTACATAAGTTTGTCGTATGCATCTGATTGGAAAAGCTTAAGTCTGTTTTTCTCTAATATTTGCTTTTAAGAAGTTCCCCAAGCCTTGCTTATATTTGCAGGTTAAGCACAACGGGTAAGGGTTATTTATGAGAACTAATTGCCTTTGTCTGCTCTGGGATTCTTTAGAACTTTATCTTCATTTTAACTTAACAACAGTATATTTGTTGAAGGTTTAAAAAATATGATTTATTAGCCTTAGAAACTTTTCTTCAATTTTCCAAGGAATTTAATCCACAAAGAATATTGAATTTTGTTGAAATTGTTTTCTGTACATATTTAAATGCTGTAAGTTTTTCTTCTGGAATGTTTTTCTTGGTAATTATATTAAGAGGTTTTTATATCCCAGGACATAATACATTTGTGTTACTTTAATACTTTAAAAAATAATTTTGGTGGTAACGCTGATATGTTATTTAGAAATTGTTTTAAACATTATATCAAGTTTCCTTTAGGGCCACAAGCAAAGGAAACTGGTCCCCACGGCACTTGTCACAGGAACATCAGCTTCAGGCTATTTGGCAAGAA
Source organism: Dipus sagitta (assembly GCA_036346955.1). Taxonomy (NCBI): domain Eukaryota; kingdom Metazoa; phylum Chordata; class Mammalia; order Rodentia; family Dipodidae; genus Dipus; species Dipus sagitta. The sequence continues at coordinate 167,785,474 of CM070772.1, read as the reverse complement.
TTGTTTGCAAAGTTTCTCTGAGGTTTGTTTTGCAGCTTCTAATGATCCTCTCAACATGTCAGATTTGCTGAGACAAGTATAGAAGGCCTGGCTGGTGATTCCATCCAGTTGAACTGGGACATGGGGAACTCGTCCCAGGGCACCAGTCACCTGGTTCTTACAGAAAGTCAAGGACATAGCACTTGGTCCTCACAGGAGCAATATGTTCGCCAGGAATCCTAGCATCAGATATGACTATTAGATATGGAAACATAAAGTCCAAATGTTATGTAATGTTTGATTAAGTAGATCAATACTTATGAAAAAGTGATTGTAAATTTTAAGCTGTAGCTTAGAAAAAACGTAACATCAATATTCATTACTTAAAATCTTTCAGTAATTCCCAGGGATGAACTAATGCAGAAAATTATAAAAGACTTTTTTAAAATCACCACATCATTCATCATACTTGGATTTAACAAATTATTATGTCCTAATTTCCCTTGAAGCCGGGTATGGTAGCACATGCCTTTAATCCCAGCACTTGAGAGGCAGAGGATTACTGTGAGTTCAAGGTCACACTGAGATTACATAGTGAATTCCAGATCAGCCTGGGCTAGAATGAGATCCTACTTCGAAAAAATAAAGCCAATTTCTCTTGAGATTTATGCTCCTACTTTACGTGTCTTCTTTCTCAAAAATGCTCATCACCTTGCTTTCCAAGCCTTTATTCAGAATTCTCTCCTTAGAATGTTCCTGTCCACCCTATATCTCAATAACCAATTCAAATGCTTCTTTTTATTATTAAGTAGAAACTTTGTATGGACACATCGTGTGTTGATGTCATCATTTCCCTTCTCCCTATGCCATTCTACTGAGGGCCCTCCTCAGTGGGATTGCTGGTATTCACCATGGGGTTATAAGTTAGGAGTTGTAACAGTAGCAGTAATTCTCAAATGGTAAGGTTTTTGGGTGGATTTCCTGATCCAACTACTAAGAATTAATATTTTAATTTAGTTGTTGAGTAAATATACACATTTGAAACAAAACATTTTATTGAATCCTAAAGCACAGTTTAATGTGCTTTATGTATCACAAGCTGAACTGGAGTCCAAGATTGATAGGAAAGAGGAAATAATATATTCTTAACTATTTTATAAAAAAGTTTGAAAGTATGGAACATCAAACACCAAAGTCTAGCTGGTCTGTTGAGCACAACATACACTTGAGACTTCTTCAGTATGGGTTTAACACATGGGCTGGTTTGAGGTTATTCATAGCAAAGTAGCTACTTTTGAACAACACATTTCCTAACCTACAAAGAACTGAAAAACTGAAAAACACAGAGGATGAAATCAGAGAATCACTCCCATTCACAAGTGCATAAAATAAAATAAAGTACCTTGGAATAAACCTAACCAAGAAAGTGAAGGACCTCTACAATGCAAACTTTAAGACACTCAAGCGAGAAATTGCAGAAAACACTAGAAAATGGAAAGACATCCTTTGTTCTTGGATCAGAAGAATTGATATTGTGATAATGGCAATCTAACTGAAAGCAATATATACATTTAATGCAATCCCCATCAAAATTCCAATGGCATTCCTCACAGAAATAGAAAAAAAATCCAAAAATTCATTTGGAAGCACAAAAATCCTCAAATATTTAAAACAATTTTGAGCAACTAAAATAAGGCTGGTGGTATCACCATACCTAATTATAAATATACTACAGAGCCATAGTAACCAAAACAGCATGGTACTGGCACAATAACAGATATGTAGATCAATGGAACAGAATAGAGGACCCAGATGTGAGTCTGGGTAGCTGTAGCCTCCTTCTATTTGACAAAAATGCCAAAAATACTCATTGGAGAAAAGACAGGGTCTTCAGCAAATGGTGCTGGGAAAACTGGATATGTATCTGTAGAACGATGAGAATAGATCCTTAACTCTCTTCATGCACAAGAATTAAGTCCAAATGGATCAATGACCTTTATATCAGTCCTGAAACTCTGAAACTGCTAGAGGAAAAAGTAGGGGAAATCCTTCAACATATTGGTCTTGGCAAAGACTTTCTGAATATTACCCCAATTACTCAGGCAATAAAACCACAGATTAACAGCTGGGACCTCATGAAATTACAAAGCTTTTGGATGGCAAAAGACATTGTGAATAGAGCAATGAGGCAACCTACAGAATGGGAAAAAAATCTTTGCCAGCTATATATTTGATAGAGGATTAATATCTAGGATATACAAAGAACTCAAAAAATTAAATAATAAGAAATCAAACAACCCAATTAAAAATGGGCTATGGAACTAAATAGAGAGTTCTCAAAGGAAGAAATACAGATGGCATATAAACATCTAAAAAATGTTCTATATCACTAGTCATCAGGGAAATGCACATTAAAACTATGTTGAGATTTGATCTCACTCCTGTCATATTGGTTACCATCATGAAAACAAATGACCATAAATGCTGGCAAGGATGCAGAAAAAGAACCCTTCTACATTGTTGGTGGGAATGCAATCTGGTCCAGCCATTATGGAAATCAGTGTAGATGTTCCTGAGACAGCTAAAAATAGATCTATCATATGACCCAGATATACCACACATAGGCATATATCCCAAGGACTAGTCTCACTACCTTGGAGACACTTGCTCAACCATGTTTATTGCTGCTCTATTCACAATAGCTAGGAAATGGAACCTGCCTAGATGTCCCTCAACTGATAAGTGGATAATGAAGATGTGGCACATTTACACAATGGAGTTCTACTCAGTGGTAAAGGAAAATGAAGTTATATTTGCAGGAAAATGGATGGATCTGGAAAGGATTATACTAAGTGAGGTAACCCAGGCCCAGAAAGCTAAATGTCACATGTTCTCTCTCATATGTGGATCCTAGCTACAAATGATTGGACTTCTGTGTGAGTAGGAAGAAAACTTAGTATCATAGGCCAGTGAGCTAGAAAGGAGATATAAAGGGAATAGAAAGGGAGGGAGAGGGGACTTAATAGGATGGAATTGTATATATGTAAGTAGAAGAACAGATTAATGGGGGTGAAAAGGCCTATGTGAGGTCAGGGGAAGAGATTGAGTAAAGGAAAGGTGGAGGGAGGGGCTAATCAAAATCTAAGAGATTATAAACAAGTCATATGGAAACCTACTTTTTTGGACAATGGAACACACAGGAGCCATAGATTGTTACTTAAAAATTTTCAGTTCTAGGGATGGGATACCTTCCAGTGAGTTGTTGGCCAGGGAGGTCCCTGATGCCCCCCAGACATTACAGGCCATTGCCGAGGCCCTTGGTTTCCCTCTAGGAATAGATGGTAAGACCCTATTGCTGAAGAGTCCACATACTTGGGCTGCAAAGCCACTGAGAACTCCTGCTGGAGCTGAGCTGAAAATCTCCTCCATGTGGACCAGCTGACAGAAAGCTGGAAAAAGCCATTCTGCATGCAGTTCAATGGAAGAGAGAGAAAGAGAGATCACCAGTGGAGATAGTGGAGATACTCAACAGTGGACAGTGCAAGCCTTATATTTGGCCAGCCAGGCCAAATGAGCCAATGGGTGCAATAGTGGGACATCTGTTATGGGGGAAACCAACCACTCTCTAATTTGAGTGAAGGCCCACTCCATGGGAGGGAATACATCCTTGATACTGAAAACCTATGATAGGGGTTGTCATGAATCCCAGGGCTGTAACGTCTGCTGCTGTCTGGCTAAATGTATACACTATGCTCACCAAACTGCCCAATAAGTACTTCTCTTAATGTTCATACCCATATATTAATGCTACTCTTACTTTTGGTTAGAGAAGTTTCTATTTTCAGATGGCAGTGACTTTGGGATGACTCAGAAGGTACCATGGTGCTGAGAAGAGACAGAGGAGTTCTCATCCCTGAAATATCTCTATCACACCTTCCGAGGCTCAGGGTCCATTGTGGAAGAGGTGCTGGAAAGAATGTAAGAGCCAAAGGAAGGGTAGGATACCTTCAACGTGCTCCTCTACTCACTAAATGGCCTGGATATCCATGTCCTCACAGTGTCTGACACTACCTACACAAGACCATCATAATAGAAGGAAAACAAAACAAAACAAAACAAAACAAAACAAAAGAGAGACTGATTGAGAGGGTGAGGGATATCATGGAGAGTGGAGTTTCAAAGAGGAAGGTGGAGGGATGGAGAGAATTACCATGGGATATTGTGTACAATCATGGAAGTTGTCAATAAAAATAAATAAACTAATAAAAACAACAAGCACCCCACTCAAAAAACAGGGTAGGGAATTGAAGAGTGAATTTTTTTATAAGTCATATAACATCACTTTCATTGTTCTCTATTGGCAGGTGTTGGTAAAGAGCCACTCAGGTTTGAAAAGCAAAAATGGATTACATTACTTAATGGAAAGGGCTTTAGGGTAATATTTTTAAACAGTAGAATGAGAGTTATTACTGTAGCCATCTTGAAAAATAAAATTCAGTGATCATTTAGCCACATGTTGTTATCTATTTACTCATTATATTACATAAGGCAATCCTTAAAACACAACATATCCATGAGTCTGTTTTCAAAATTCATAAGAATTGGGGTCACTGGGGAATTATGTTTTGTTCTGGAGTTCTGCTTGGGTGAGGAAACTTGACGGATAGGATTGGTGGTGGCAGCTGGGGAGAAAGGGCAAGAGTGCAGTCCTGATGACAGAAGCAGAAAGAAGGAAGGAAACCCATACCCAGTCCTGACCTGACTGTTGTCTTGTAATGAGGGTTGATAAACTAAGCCTTGTTTATCTTAATTTGGGTGTAAATAATTAATTGCATAGTGAAAAATAATGAAATTTTGCTCAAGTCTTGTTTGCTAAGCTTAAACAATCAATTTGAATACATAAATAATTAGACTTTAAGCCTCATTGACCAGGCTTTATTCACACATGAGAGTGCATGGGTTTAAGTCAGATCACTTGTGATAGAAACTTAATAATTTATAGGGAGGGCAAAAGCATGATACAAGGGGTAATGGATGACTCCAAACTTTTGTCCCCCTTGCTTAGAGACAGACTAGAGTAAAAAGTTGATATTTAGGTTGTTGAGATTTTTATTTCCTGGTATTCCTATTGTTTAGAGATGCAACATGTAATACTACTGAGAGTTTAAAATGTGTTTATGGAAACCTGAGTTGTAATTCCCACTTCAATGCTTAATAGCTGAGTGAATTCAGAAAAATTATTGGTTTTGAAATCTCAGTTATCTCTAAAGTGGGGATAATAAAAGTATTACTCTAAAATTATTGAAGAGTAAATACGATGATGCTATAAAGTTCACTTAATAGAGTTTCTACAGCCTGGTAAGTTCTGCATAAATCATAAGTGAAAGCCATTATAATAAATTCATATTTGAGCATTTTTCTTGAGCATTTGTTCTGCAACTGTCTGCACAGCTCGTCTCTTATGTGATTCTGTGTAGGGTGCTCTGGATTCTCTATCATCCTCCAGGTGGAACTCTTATCCTGTAAAATCATTTTTATACAGACTAAAAAAATAAAAAAATAAAATGGAGCCGAAGCTTCTCTGGGAAGAATTGCTGTGGTCAATGAGTGGTTAGAAGAACCTCAGTCCTAATTACCCAACTATGTACGAGGACCCTCCAGTGTGCTTGAGTGCTCCTCCAAGCCCTGCATAATTTGGAGTGTCAGGCAGTAACGCTGCTTGCATTGTGATGAGATGACATCTGTGGGTATGGTTAACTGTCTCTTCTTGAGGTTTCTGCTGTCAGTTAAGACTAGGTGAAGTGGGAACTCTCTGGACTTTTCTGTGAGCTCAGCACTGAATATTGCAGACCTGGTTTCAACTTGCATAAGCATGGAAGGGCTGAAGCCAGGGAGAAAGATGTGGTAGGGAAGTACAGTTATGTTCTTCCTTTGACCTGCTGTGCGATCCCTAGAAAAACGGTATGACTGCTATAAATCTGATTTCTCATCCATAAAAAGAGGATAACAGACCCTGACTCAAGGCATTGTTGTGAGGAGTAAAGAAGTGAAGGGCTAAGCACAGTGGTTGTCAGATGTGGTCAGTGTTAGTTCCTTAATTTCTCAGTCCTTTACAGGACCGTTTTCTCATCCATTCTGAATAAAACAAAAGTTCCTGTTCTTAAACACATCCTAGCTGGGAGTTGCCAAGCCTGAACTAACTTATCTTGGTTGTCTTAAACTATTCTTTCACCTTCTGCTGGCTCTGGATATTCTGACAGTCAAAATCTTACTGAGTAGTCATTGGCCTAAACCGCCAAGGTTTGGAGGAAGCACATAAATATGAAATACAGGAAGAGTAGCACACTGTGTGAATATTCTGTTTCATAGGAGTTTGGACTAGATGATGAACCCACTGCTCGAAGGAAAAGTAGTTTTAACTTGGGAATGTTTCTATGGGGAGAGTTATAGTGGGCAGATTGAACCCTTCTCATCTTATACTGAAATTTTTCTTTTTTAATGTATAATTTTTTATTGACAACTTCTAGACTTATAGGTGATAACCCATAACTCCCTACTCTCTCCCACTTTCCCCCTCACAACTCCACCCTCCATCATATCCCCTCACTCTCTCCATTAGTCTGTCTTTTATTTTGATGTCCTCATCTTTTTTCTCCTATTATGAGGATCTTGTAAAAGTATTGCTAGGCACTGCAAAGTCATGGATATCAAGGCCAATTTCTGTCTGGACAGTTGCATTGTAAGGAGTGGTACCCTTCCTTTGGCTCTTACATTCTTCCCGCCACCTCTTCCGCAATGGACCAGGGTGTGATAGAGATGTTTCAGTGCTGGACACTCCTCTGTCACTTCTTCTCAGCACTATGTTGCCTTTTGGGTCATCCCAGTGCTCACTGCCATTTGAAAAGAGAAGCTTCTCTAACCAAAAGTGAGAGTAGCATTAATATATGGATATGAACATTAAGTGTAGTACTTACATGGCAGTTTGGTGAGCATAATATATGCATTTAGCCAGACAAGAGCAGGCATAATACCCCTAAGGCTCATGACCTCCCCTGGCATAGGTGTTTGGTTGAGTTTTCAGTACCAAGGATGTATTCCCTCCCACAGAGAGGGCCTTCAGTCCAATTAGAGAGCAGTTGGTTTCCCCCAGAGCAGACATGCCACTATTGTACCCATTCAGTCATTTGGCCTGTCTGGCCAAACATGAGGCTTCCAGTGTCCACCCTTTTCACTGCCGATGGCTTCTGTCTCCCACAGGGCTGCACACAGTTCAGCTTTATCCAGCTTTCAGTTGGCTTGTCTACATGGAGGAGGTTTTAAGCTCAGCCCCAGCATGACTTCTCAGTGACCTTGCAGCCCAGGCAGGTGAAGTTTTCAGCAATAGGCTCTTACCATCTGTTTTGTGTGGGAAGCCAAGGGTCTTGGCAATAGCCTATAATATTTTGGAGGCAACAGGGACCTCCCTGGCCAACAACTCACTGGAAGGTATCCTATCCCTGGCACTGAAAAATTTCAAGTAACAATCTAGGGTTATGGGTGTGCCATTATCTTGAAAAGTAGGCTTTAATATGTCTTATTCAGAATATCTTGAATTTTGATTGACCTTCTCCCCACTCTTCTTTTACTCAATCTCTCCCCCTGGCCTTGTCTTGGCCATTTCACTCTCTGTATTCTATTCTTCTACTTACACATATACAATAACACCCCTTAAGTTCTTCCCTCTCCTCCCTCCCTTATAGCCTTTTTCTAGCTTATTGGCATCTGCAACTGATTTTTGGTTCCAGCTCACACACAAGTCTAACCATTTGTAGCTAGACTCCACATATGAGAAAGAATATGTGATGTTTATCTTTCTGGACCTGGGTTACCTCACTTAGTATAATCCTTTCCAGATCCACCCGTTTCCCAGCAAATTTTATTTTTCTTTACAGCTGAATAGAACTCCATTGTGTAAATGTACCACATCTTTATTATAAATTCATCTGCCGAAGGACATCTAGACTGGTTGCATTTCTTAGTTATTGTGAATAGAGCAGCAATAAACATGGTTGTGCAAGCATCTCTCAGGTAGTGAGAATAGTCATTAGGATATATGCCTAGGAGTGCTATAGCTGGATCATATGGTAAATCTATTTTTAGCTGTCTCAAAATTCTCCATAATGATTTCCACAATGGCTGTATGAGTCTACATTCCCACCAACAATGTAGAAGGGTTCTTTTTCCATATCCTTGCCAACATTTTTTGTCATTTGTTTTCTTTTTTAAACTTTATTTTTATTAGATATAGACAAATTTAGTATGTAAACAACACATGTTGATACCATCCTTTCCCTCCTCCCTACCCCTTTTCTGAAGAGACCTTCCTCATTGGGGATGCAGGTCAACACCATGGAGATTGTGGCTCATGCATATGGGGGCAGTAGTCAGTTATGGGGGAGAGGCAATTTGTGGCTCTAACAATCTTTCTTTTTTTTTTTAATTTTTTTTGTTTATTTTTATTTATTTGAAAGTGACAGACAGAGAAAGTGGCAGATAGAGAGAGAGAGAGAATGGGCGCGCCAGGGCCTCCAGCCACTGCAAACGAACTCCAGACGCGTGCGCCCCCTTGTGCATCTGGCTAACGTGGGTCCTGGGGAATCGAGCCTCGAACCGGGGTCCTTAGGCTTCACAGGCAAGCGCTTAACCGCTAAGCCATCTCTCCAGCCCGGCTCTAACAATCTTTCCACCTCCTCTTCCACAAAATTTTCTGAGCCATGCTGGGAGCATTTTAAGTCTACTTAAGTGATGGGCACTTAGGAGTCTCTAGATCTCTGGTTTGGTAGGTGATGAGTGTCCTCAGTGTCTATCTCCTTCTCCCTTGTGCTATCAGATTCACTAAGAAAGCAGCACTATTGCGCATTTCCCCAATTTCTCTCTCTTTTTTTTTTTAGCTAGGGCTGGGGTGGAGTGTGCTGGGTTGTTTATCTCCTGAGGTCCAGGTTCTGTCTGAAAAAAGAGAAGCAAATTCTGCAATGGAGAGTGAGGTAAGCACCAGTTTAACGGGATAATTGCTATTAATTTAGAGAAAATTTAAAGGGTGTAGAGCCTCTTTTATGTCAAGATTAGTGGGAGCTTGACAATGGAACATAGAATCACTATCTGGATATGATTCTGACTGTTTTCTAGTTTTGGTCATGGTGTCCTTTTCACTGAGAGGATCTGTTAGCCAGTCCAAGAGGAGCTGGTTACCCACCATGGCTGTGTGCCACTATTGCACTTGTGTGAGCATCATGTCAGGGTGTTTGCTTCTGAGTTGCTTAGACTTTGAGTTGCTTGGACAGATGTTGGCCACTTTCCCCTGGCAGCTCCTATAGAGCCTTCCAGCACTAGATGGGCTAATTGTCTGAGGACTGGCTCTCTTCTGGATTCTGACAAGGTCGCTCCATGGTCTGTGCCAATAGCATATGATGTCTTCAGCAGTGGGGTGCTATCATTAACCTCTGGTGGGTAATCAAGTGCTCTGACAGAAGTCTGTTTTATTTACTTTGGGAGATCTAGTAGGTATCTCTGATCAACAGCTCATTGTGGATGTAAACCACATCCTGGTACAGGGAATTACAGGCAAGCACCAAGGGAAAAGAAAAAAGAAAAAGACAGAGAAGAAAGATAAACAGGACAAGTTTAAGGTTAGACTTCAACTCATCCTCTCCAGGGCACTTTGATTCAGGTGCTCCTTCTGAGGTCCTCTAGAGGGTTCCATCTTTTAGCCTACCTTCCAGGATATAGGATTCTATGGTACCAATTTAATTTGGGTTCAATTTTGTGCTCCCCGCTTCCCCCAAGCCCTGACTTCCCTATTGTCCAAGTGTTGAGATGTCATTCAAGTATGTCAGCAACTCAGGCTGGTCCAGGTTAGGAGCCACAGATGAGTGAGACCATGCAATGATTGTCTTTTCTCCAGTCTACATTATTGGCACCTTTGTCAATGACCAAGTAGCTATAGTTACTTGACCTAAGGTCTAGGTCTTCAATTCTGTTCCATTTGTCTATGTTTTTGTTTTTATTCCAGTACCGTGATGTTTTTGTCAATATGGCTTTGTAATATAGCTTTAGATTGGATATTTTGATACCATCAGAGTTTTTTTTTTTTTCCTTGAGGATATGTTTGGATCTTTTCATAGGGTCCCAAATATGTTGAAATTTCCATTCCTAGCTTCCTGTTAGCTTGTCTTTCTCTTTGTTGGACTGTACTAGATCTGCCACCTGGTCTTCTAGTTTAGATATTCTCTTCTCTCCCTCATCCATTCTACTGTTGAGATTTTTCACAGAGGTTTTTTTTTTTTTTTATCTTACTTACTGTGTTTTTCAGTGCTAGTATTTATATTTCCTTACTCTTGTCTTGTAATGACCACCTTATTTCATTAAGCTGGTTTCCTGTGTTCTCTTGTAATTCCTTCAGAAAATTTTTTTTTTTTTTTTTGGTTTTACGAGGTAGGGTCTCACTCTAGCCCAGGCTGACCTGGACACTATGTAGTCTCAGGGTGGCCTTGAACTCACGGCAATCCTCCTACCTCTGCCTCCTGAGTGCTGGGATTAAAGATGTGCGCCACCACACCCAGCGTAGAAATTTGTTTTATTTTTAAATTCCTTTTTTTCTTCTTTTTTTTTCCTTTGATTTTTGTCTTTGATTTCTTTGAGTATTGATATAATCAACTTTTTGAAACCTTTGTCAGGCATTTCATATAAAACAGTCTCATGGGGGGGGTCATTTCTGATGGATTTATAATTTTTGGTGGGATTGCATTGTCTTAATTCTTTGTGTTTCTTGTATTAGAATGTAGCAGTTTTTGCATACTGAGTAGATTTGATGCTTGGGTTTTCTAATTATCTGTGATGCTCCTAGACTTGGAAATCTAATGTTATCTACCTTCAGAGTAAGAGTTTAAAGTGCCAAGTGTAGCTCTTTTACTCTAATCCCACCACAGAAGTAATCCTAAGTGTTGAGTTTGCCTACTATTCAAGTATTCTAGTGGGCTGGGTGGAGCCATTTATTGGCAAAATTCTAAAATGCAACTGACCAATATATACATTCAATAAAAATCAGCACAGAGTATGCAAGTGTGGGGATTTAAACAAACAAATGACCTTATAAAGCCAAAATCCCTAAGGGTGTGTGTTGCTCTACACCCTTAATCCTGCCAGCTGGGAGGTTGAGATCTCTGTTCTTAAATGGGTTCCAGGTCAGCCTGGGTTTGAATCACACCCTTCCCCCAATAATGACAGAATAAAAAGACAAAGACCCTATGATTCTGAAAGCATCAAATACAACAATAGTCAACCCCCAAATATAGCCTATTTAAGAATGGTAAAGCCAACCATGAATATGTAACTCATCACCTGCCCTGACATGGACAGAGAGATTAGTACTTCCAGTGCAAGCCCATGTACCTGCCTTTTTGTCAGTTGGCATCGTTACCTTTTGGGGTGGCTTAATATCTCACCAATTTTGAATGCCTGCTTTGATCCTTTCATGTTGTGCTGTGGATCTGGTGATCTTATTAGCTGTGCTGGGTACCCTGCTGCTAGGGGCTGAATGCATTTACTGGAGGTTAGTGGTTCTGATGGTTGGGGGATAGGAGAGTGCAGGAAGCCTGGAGTGGTAGTGGCACTGCTCAGCTGGTCCCACCTGTATCTTCTTCAGCTGGTCTCTGCTGTCTCCCTTCCAAGTTTCTTGACTTTGCAAGGAGGCTGATGAGGTTGGAAAATCCCCTTGTTTGGTTGGCATGAGGATCTACGTAGATTGGGGCCATAGTCACTTTAGTGGAATTCTAGCCAGGTTCCTCCTTTCTGGTAGACTTTCGTCTCTCCTGTTTCTCCACAATGGCTGACAAAATCCTATACTTCTTCACTTTTTGGAAAAAAAAGTGTATTTTGCTGTGGTTTTGCTTAAATACCTCCCTAGGCTAGTTTGGTATGAGTCCTGTGAAGCCATCTTACCTGAAATTTCCTCATAGTGCAATTTTTAAGGTGTTGTTTCTTCTTGAACTCCAAGTTTGGCAGCCTAAGAAGCATATTTTCATTTAAATCACTCAAAACCACACATTCAGTCATAACCTTATTTTATACTCCCCTTATCTCTGTTTTCTTCTCTCTCTCCCTCCTTCTATTCTTCCTCCTCCTTCTCTCCTTCCACTAATGGTTTGCTAGGTTTCAACCACTATATTATACCTGGGATGCATTGTATAACCTATTAAGTAAGATGATGTGAAACTTTTGATATGATTGGATGAATTGACAAAAATCAGTCAAAGTGTCATTAAACATAAAAACATTTTAGCTTGTAACAGAGAATGGTATATTTATTTATTTAAATACTTTTATTTATTGGCAAGGGGGGAGAGAGAGAAAATGAGAATATGGATGCAACAGGGCCTCCCGCCACTACAAATAAACTCCAGATGCATGAGCCATTTTGTGCATATGGCCCAATGTGGGTACTGGGAAATTGAACCTGGGCTGGAAGATTTTGCAGTCACCTTTAACCACTGAACAATCTCCCCAGCCCAAGAATGGCATATTTAATCACCTGTCTTCAATGCTTAGTTAAGTTTTCTATTTTATTGTGAGTCTGCTGATAGGAACTTACAGTCATCCTATTTGCATAAACTCCACCCATGGTACATTGCTGATAATGTCCAAATTCCATTTCTGTAGAGTGAAACTAAAGCTTAGTAACATCAATAAAGAATCAAATGTTGAATGAGTATCAGCCTCAAGAGATATTTGGTAATTCTCTGGATTCGGGGTTTATTTACATCCAAAGAGAGGAGGTGACTCCATGGAATTCATGACCTTTTCTTCTCATCTGTGAGTTAAGTGATGATGTGGCAGTTAATAATCACATTTGCTAAGACCATGAAACTGTGGCCATAACATATTGAGTTTGACATGATTAGGTTGAGGGATGGGTTTAACAGTGTCAGAGAAGGAATGTCAAGTCAGCCGTGCCTGTCATTGGCTGTTTTTACTTCAGATGCTGATGGCACATCTGAATGAATGAAGTCGCTTTACAGTTCACCCTTTCTGTGTGGAAAAGAAGCAGAAAGAATACTGCACCGTGGCACATAACTAATATTATTCAGAGGAGAAAATAATGTAGAAGAAATTGGTAATAAAAGTAGCTACTACTTTTAAAGGGTTTATAACATGCCAAAAAAAATTTAACTGATTCACTAATGCCATCCATTTGTACATACAATGGCCATGCAAGGCAAATTTTTTATGTTCATTGTAGTTACTTAGGAAAGCAATTAATTTGGAGCACTTTGGACACAAAACCTTGACTTTATATCTTTCAGGGCTTGGTTCACTTGAATCCATAACATAAGTTCCTAAAATGGAGAAACTGCCAAAAATATATAGGGAAACTCTTACTGAGGTAACAAGTTAAGCCAAAAGTACCATTTTATGGATAACTGAATGAAGGTAGGACAATCTTTGCAATGCCACTTTTTTTTTTTTTTGGTGGTAGTGCTGGCAATTGAACCTGAGCAGGTGAATCTCTAGAATCTGGTAGGCAACAAACCTGGGGCAATTCTGTTACAGATTATCCTTTAACAAGAGGAAAATCAACTTTGAGTTAGTGGAGAGATAGTTTGGGCTGACTCCAAAAGTAGTCAATCATACTAGTCATAAAACTATAGTTTTTTAAAAAAATATTTTGATTTATTTACTATTTATTTGAGAGAGTGTGAGAGAGAGAAAGAGGAGGTAAGGAGGGAGTGAGGGAGGGAGAGAAAGAGAGAGAGAGAGAGGCAGAGAGAGAGAGAGAGAATGGGGGTGCCAGGGCCTTTAATCACTGCAAATCAACTCCAGATGTATGTGTCACCTTGTGCATCTGGCTTTACATGGTACTGGGGAATTGATCCTGGATCCTTAGGATTTGCAGGCAAGCATCTCTCTCCAGCCTCTAATATACAGTTTTTTTGACATGTGTGAAAACATTCATACATCTCTAAATGATATCAAATGACACACTCTCAAGTAAGTCAGGCATCCTTAAATATGCCCTATACTTCAAAATATTATCAGGTACTCATCACCAGGATAGACAAGCTAACTGAGCCTTGCCCTGCTTGATGCTACAAGTGCTCATGGACTTGTGCTTCATTCTGAGCCAACAGACATGAAGGACACTCTGAGGTGTTATGTTCAAACTGCATTGAAATTCCATCTCACCCCAGTTAAAATGTCAGTCATTATGAAAACAAATGCCAGTTAAGATGTGAGCAAAATGTAACCCTTAAATACTTCCAGTAGGAATGTAAACTAGTCCAGCCACTGTTGAAGTCAGTATGGAAGTTTCACACAAAAAATATAAATCTGCCACATGATTTACCAATAACACTCCCAGGTATTTACCCAAGGGCTCCAAGTCAACAAATTTCTGAGATATTTGACCAGCAATGTTTATTGAAGCATTATTACCAATAGCTAAAGTATGGGACCTAGGTGTTCAGCAACAGAAGACTGAATAAAGAAAATGTGGTCTCTCCACTCTCTCTCTTCTTTCCGTCTCTCTCTACCTCTCTCTTTACAATTTCAGCCATAAAAGATAAAGCTATGTTGTTTGCATGACATTGGGTACGATACAACTTGAAATAATCATTAAGCAAACGAAGCTAGTCTCAGAAAGACAAATATTGTGTGTTTTCTCTCATTTGTCATTCCTAGACTTCACATACATGCCCAAATGCACGTGTGGGTATAGGACATGAAAGTAGAGTGAAATGGTCTAGCAGAACAGACAAAACAAATGGGAGGGGGTGTTAAAAGAAGGCCATGGGGTAGGAAATATGTTCAAATGTTTTTTATGTTAATTTTTTAAATCATAGAAATGGAAATGAAGGGCCCTGTTCTCAGAGCTGGATGGACAGTCCCTTACACAGAACATTTCTGTATATTCTGGCAATAAAACTATATGGTCCTGTTGATTTGCTTTAAGGATCATGGAGGTACCCACTAAGCTTTTCCATTAAGCATTACTTAAAAATGACTACTTTCATTTAACAAATTGTACATTTCAAAATCACCACTGTGGGACTGCTCAGATATAGTTGATCCAGCCAGTACAGAATATGAAATTGTTAGACTGATTTCTTTGCAAGAATGACATTTGGGTAACTGCCTACAGCGGCTTTTCACAGGTGAGATCATTTTTCTCCCTATATTACCCTTGGGTCCTCTGACTTGTGATCATTCGTAAAACACTATTATCTTGCTTTTTATCATTTAATAAGTCATTCAAATTGCCTTAAACTTCTATAAAGTACAATGCTCTTAGACATTTAAAAAAGACTCTTTGTGGGCTGGAGAGATGGCTTAGTGGTTAGGCGCTTGCCTGTGAAGCCTAAGGACCCCGGTTCAAGGCTCAATTCCCCAGGACCCACGTTAGCCAGATGCACAAGGGGGCGCACGCGTCTGGAGTTCGTTTGCAGTGGCTGGAGGCCCTGGCACGCTCATTCTCTCTCTCTCTCTCTCTCTGCCTCTTTCTCTATCTGTCACTCTCAAATAAATAAATAATGAAAAAAAGTATTTAAAAAAAAGACTCCTGGTTTAGCCATTTGTATTGTAGTTTTTATCCTTCTTATTGACAGAATAAAAAAGAAATTCATTTCATCTGGATTATATGCAAAAAGAGTTGGGTTTGCACAACTGTTAGTTTTTACTGTTCAAGAGTTAGGCTTGAGCTAGGCATGGTGGCGCATGCCTTTAATCCCAGCACTTGGGAGGCAGAAGTAGGAGGATTGCCATCAGTTCGAGGCTACCCTGAGATTACATAGTTAATTCCAGGTCAGCCTGGGCTAGAGTGAGAGCCTACCTTGAAAAACCAAAAAAAAAAAAAAAAAAAAAAAAGTTAGGATTAAAGTGACATTTCCAAGAAATAAAATGGTGGAACATCACAGTAAGAGGTGTGTGTTTCAGGAATGAAGCACAATTGTTTATACTGATTTCCACATCACTCACTACTGGACCTCACCAATGCTAACTTGAAGCTGTCTCTCATCACCTGTGGGTATTAAAACAGTCAACAAGCAGTTGTCTCTTGCTAGTAAATGATTAAGACTACTTATTGAACTGAGAAGCTACCAAACATAGCATTGAGAGTCAGACCAAAAGCAGATGCCACCTTTGCTTTTACACACAACTGTTATTTCAGAGAGTACTTTACATTTCCTGTTATTCTGCGAGCATGATGAGCATTCTATCCACACCCTGACATGAATTCTGTGTGAACTTTGTCACATTTGGACATGACACAAAAGCTCCCTATTTCATAGTACATGGTTTAGGCATGGTGTTTGCTCTTCTGATTGCTCTGAAATTTTCGAAACGAGCAGTCCTGTGTAATAAGTACCATCTCTGGTGCAATAATCAATTCTCTGCTTTATGTAACAAGCCTTTTCTGGAATGAACATGCCCGAGGAAAGAGATGTTTTGGAGGAGAATCTGTTGTGTTGACTGTCTGCCAAGCCTGCAGCCTGATGCAGATGGAAGCAGCCCTAAGGGGTTCTCCAGCATAGGTAGAATTGTGGTGCTGACATCTTGGCCATAATTGATTGGTCAAGGGGGTGGCTATACAAATTGAGGTCAGCCAGCAGTCTATGTGGTGGCCTGGTGTAGGAGCTATTCCCAGTTTTGGTGATGGTGATTATCTTTGACAGTGATAAACTAAATTATAAAGTCTTTCTCCACTGGGAAGTTTGACTTTAAGACATACAGTCCACATGTGTTACAAGAGACAAGAAGCATAAGAGGACATCATGAGACATGTAAACATGATAGAAGCCAGGAAGTGGGAGGAGCTGTGAACAAGTACAAGCTATATGTATGCAGGAACTTCGAGAAATCAGGAAGTCATAAATCGTAACTGTGTTGATTATAACAGCAGGAGCAGAAGAGGATGGGGGTGTGGTGAGTTACAAATGGCAGAGCCCTGGGGGCAGTGGAAGTGGTCACTGAGGAAGTGACAGAAAAGTTGGAATGCTAGGGCTCTGATGACTGTTGAGTGTTAGTCTCATATTTTAGAAATGTTTTTTTTATCCACGCAAAGTCTGGTTTTACTGTGAAAATTCCCATTTTAATTCTATTTGTAGTTAAGATAACCCAAATGAGACAAAATAAAGGGAATTTTGCTCTACTATGTAGACATTATTCAGTCTAATGCATCTCACTCTGCCAAAGCCTTCTAAAATCCTAAATAATCAACTAAAAAGAATAAACAACAACAATGTCGTAGTTTTATGGTGGAGGAAAGGAAACGTGGGTTGGCACAAATGACTCACATTTTGTTACAGACATCTGTTTGTAGGTGGCCAATAGCAAACCAGGCACTTAGCATGCTTCATGATAGCAACTGCTAAGCTCATGCTACATATTCTGGAGAGAGAAGGACCAGTGACTTGCTCATGTGCACCCTACCAGTGTTCGGAATCAGACTGGTGAACCTTGAGAAGACTGCCTGGCTCCAATGTAGATGCTCGTCCCAGCACATATTCCTCTCCGAAGGGACAGATTCTCTGCAAGTTTTGCATCACCATTAAAGTCATCCTATAGAGGACAGAAATGCCTAAGACAGTCAGACAAGAAGACACCAAGGGCCACTGAGACCAGCTCCAAGCTGGGAGCATGCAGGCAGGCTGGGTCTGCCAGTCTTGATAGATTGCTGCCATTCAGTCTTGTGGGACATGGTTATCCTGAACAGGCTGCCACATTAAGTCACACAGCTCAGCCAGGTGTTTTATTGCCAGTATTAGTGCAATTCATATGTAAAAACACAATCAGTTTTCTTTGCCTTGCAAGAAATCTGATGGCAAAATGAAATGACAGATGGTAGGTAGAATGTTTCCCAATTGTGGTGTGGATCATGGAAAATTGGACAGTTGGTCTATATTGGTATTTCTGATTCAGAATTCATGGAAAAGGTACTATACATTGAAGCCCTATTCATCCTGTTCTTCTGAACGGATTGTCTCAGGTGGCGTGAGGCTGCTGGAGACTGACTGATGATGGAATACGTCAGCTTGTTAATAAGGGATTGACAAGACTTCCAGTGACAGATCATGTACTACTGAGTGCTGTTGAATTGGTGGACGGTACTGGACTGTGTTCAGTAGTTGTGATGCTCTCTCCTCCTGTTCAGAGAATTTTAGAATTTGGTAATTTTGGACTTAAGTCACAGTGAAGGGAAGATAATATTGTCCTCATCTGGTGAGTCATATGTGAGAAGGAGGGCAGGCTGTGATGTAGGTGCCTGCAATAAGCTAGGAGGACTTACTGGATTGGTAGATGAGGAACTGTGAAAAGAAAGAACACTTAACATGATTAGTATTCTCCAGGGGGAATGAGGCTTAAAAGTCAGTGGCCTACCCTCTCAAGCTCTCTCCACCTCCTAGCCACTGTCAGAAGTAGAGGCTTTGCATACAAAGGGCATCAGAAAGAAGCAAGCACTTTTTTCTCCATCAATTTTTGTATACTGTAATAGGCAAAAAAAGAGAATTAAACGTTTTAGAATACTACAATGTAAAGAGTATCATCATGAAGCCACCCATGCAAACATCTTTGGAGTGTCTCTAGTGGGGTATAATTACTCATACTGATGCAAGATTCTGGGGTTCAGGAGGGGTCCCCCAGAATTTATGAACCCAAAGCTTTGGGTTCTGATCTATTTAGAATAAAGAATTAATACAGATGCACTCAAGAGGGATAAATTATGAATTATTGTTTGGGGGAAATCACACATTTTGGTGTTTATTTAAGGGAATGGGATTTAAGAGAAACTGAGGCTTTTAAATAGAGATTAGTGAAGACCTGTAAGCATGTGGACTTAAGAGTAAGTGAGGCTTTTAAGGAGAGATCAGAGTAAAGCCCAGAGGAGCCTGTGTAGGGAGATATCTGCTCTGTGCTTTTCCATGTAGGGAAGTTAAGAGGGCAAATGGTGAGGGTCAAGGAAAAATGAGAGGGCAGATATCACAGCAGAAGCCAGGAGATTCAGAGAAGTGAATAATGAGAAGAAAGTTACACTCATGGTACCCCAAGTTTAAAGAAATTACACAAGTAGCAGACCTAGAGTTAGTGAAAGCACCCATGTGGTAGAGTAGTAGATGAGAGACCAGAGGAAAATCATGCATGTACTCAAAGTGGGAGGGTATCCCAAATTATAAAGCTGAGGCATGCAGTAAAGCTCCCCCACACCAAGAAATAATAGTTTTATGCTCTCCCCTCCCAACCCAGCCATGCTAGGTGAGGGGGAAGCTAGACTCACGTGTGTCCCTGTGGCTGAGTGAAGAGAGGTAGGCAGCAAAACCAGTGGGGTTGGGGACAGGAAGAAGACAGGAGCTATTATAGGCAAGAGGAATACCTGATTGGTAGGCAGGTTTGGAGGACCCCTGAGCCAGCACAACTGGGCAGTCTGTCTAGGTAGCATGTGGGCAGCAGGAGGCGCTGTAAATCAGTCTCAATCAAACACAAGTTCCATTTCTGCCAAGAGTTCCATTCTTGGTTGCGTCAGGGCCAGAGGGCATGTCGGGTGTTATCTCCTGGTTCTCGCTAGGCCTCGATGTCTAACTGAAACTGCCTAAAAGGAGCTCGCTTTCTCCTGCCCTCCTTCAATACTCTTTCTGTCCACTCTTTACCTCATCTCTACGAGAGGCTATGGCATTCACTTGCAAGACCTCCACACAGCAACTTTTTCCTTTTGTCCTGTCTCCTCCTATTACAGCTCATTGCTCTGTTGGCCAGACTTCTCTCTACCAAGGGACTAGATTACACTAAAGTACACACTTAAAATTGTTTCCTTTCAAATACAAGGCCAGGATGTGGAAAGTTCTCTGATACTGAAAGGATAGAGCAAGAAGTCTCTCCTCTTGACCTTATTATTACATGGATTTGGGAGGTAAAATTGTAAAAACCTAGGCAGATTTTTAATGACACTTTTGTGAAAGTCTTTTTCTTTTAATTGGATTTGGACTGTGATCTTGGCTAATTCCTATAAGGTGTTCATATACAACTATAATATATCTGTTTGTTGTAATGCAATTAGTATGCTTTTCTACATTCTGCCTGCCTAACTCCAGGACTCCCAGATGCAGAGCAAGATGCATTTTGTTAGAGTAGTAGATTATTTAAGCACTTGAGACCTACTAGCCTTTAAATATAGAAACAAGATGATTCTATTTGGCTTTAAAAACATCACTGAGGTAGTAGTGTGGGGGAAGACCAGAGATAGATAGACTGCTTTGAAACCAGGGAGAGTGGTGATATCAAAACAATTTTCTCTACAACTAATTTGGCCCCCAAACATCTATGTAGCTATGCACTGGAAAAAGGGAAGAAAGAAGAAAATGAGACCAAGTCCTTTCAGAGATTAAGAAGGAATGCATGCTAGTTTTTAAACATCATGGATTGAACACTTTTGCTGAGACTAGGAACTATTTCCCAACAAAACATAGTCTTAAGGAAAAAAAAGCTTTTTGCTATTTAGTCTGTAAAATGAACTAATCCCCAACAGGCTTTCCTGTCATAGCTAACTACCAGAACAGAGCAATAATACAGTGAATTCAGGACAAGAAAAACATCAGATTTACCCCAACCAGACAATTTCTCTCTCTTCAGTTTTTGAAATGGAAATGACATATGGTTCCATATGATAGGACATCTTTAGTTGTGTGTTATATATAGTTTATTTTTTGATACAATTTGGATTTTTATTTGCTTATACTTCCATTCCCAAATAATTGATGAATATTTAACCAAAAAGAATTTAAAGCAAATTCAGCTAATATCAACTTGTTATAATTTCTTTCTCAATATTAAAATATATATATCCCTTTAAGGATAGTACTAGCTACATGCTTAGTGGAGTTCATATGTAGAATAAAAATATGAGATTGCAGCAGGGCAGAGAAATGAATCTCCTCTCCCCTGGCTCTTATTTATGGTGAAAGGCAATGTCTAGTGCATTGCATCCTCCGTGCATGGACCCATCTTTTACGGGAGATTTGGGATGGGTTTCCTACTTGTTCACCAGACCCACTGTGGTACCGTACTATATTCTATATGGACATTCCCAGGTCTCTGCAGGAGGCTGAGGGTGAACACAGAAAAACTTGGCCCATGAGAATCATTTTGTGGTAGCCATGGGAGGAGTTTAGCAGCAGGCTGGGTTGGGGAAGGAGAGGAATATGACTAGGGAGGGAGTCAAAGAAACTGTGTGTAAGGTAGGAAGGTAGCAGTATGTGGGACCACATACGAACTGAACTGCCAAGTCACATTTTTGATCAGAAGGCCCATTGTACTATCAGCTTTACCTTATGCCAGTTCAAAGATAAAATGAAGAATTCCAAAATGGTGATGTCAGAATATGGAATTCAAGGGCATGGACCCTTCAATCACCATGGATCCTTAGTCTACGCACAGAATCTGGCCCCAAAATTTCAAGATCTATCCTTCAGTGTTGTTGATGGATCAGGCTAGATGAAGAAAAGTAAAGCTAATCAAGCAGATGTTGGTCAAGGGAGACCACTAATTAGAGAACCGGCTCCAACACACTTTGGCAATACATTTCACTTTCCACAGGTACAGTCTCTTACAAATGGAGAATCTGAGGTTGTAAACATGTCTCTGTGAACAAGTTCAAGGTCGTGCAGCCAAACAGTGGCAGAGGAAACTTGCCTTTAAAATGCTCATATCCATGTTCTTTGCCTATATGTTTTTACTTGTAAAATGACATGTTTGTGGTTTTTAATGTGTTGGAGCCTTCTTAAATTAACGTGTCAGACATCTGCCACAGGAGGAGTTGAGGGGAAGAGTCAACTAATGCAATTGTATTTGAATATGCCAGAATGAATAATAGCAAAATCTCTGTATCTTAATGAAAAAAAAAATCTGCCTCAGATGAAAATCTATGACTTAAAAGCTGTTTTGCATAATTCTTTAGGAGGCTCATAAGGCCCCAGAAGCTCACCTACGGACCAGTTTTATGGCCCTGAGGATGTGAAAAGGTTTTGCACACTGTCAGAAGACAGCAGGATTTCAGTCAGGATTGACTGAATTTTGGTGAACTGCATTGAAGAACACTGTATTTTCTTTCTTATTAATTTTGTAGCTGTGTCCAACAAAGCCTTTCTTTCTGGCTCTTACTTTATGCTGTCCTTTCTTGTAACAGAAACATATCTTCATTGTGCTTGTCCTCTGTGGGAAAGTCTCCCTGCCTTATGGACACTGTACTAGGAATAAGTCATTCTTTTTGATGAAAAACAAGAGCAGTCTTTTGAACTGCGTCCCTTTAAAGGACATCTGGTGTGATATTAAGCATCATTCATTGCTGGCCCAGAGAGCCATAATCACAGAAGCAAGGAGTGTGCTGGGACTCAACCTTGCTCCCAACTCCACTTCCAGCTGTAGGCAGACCGGGTCCCGACAGATGGCGACAGTAGCCCAGAGATGGAATTCTGGCCCAAGCTGTGTATTTTAGGCTCAGTAATGTATTATTTATGAGGGGAAATTAGCTTTGAAATCTTAGTTTGCCCCCAGCAATATATGCAGTAATCATGACTTTCTCAGTACAAGGTAACAAATAGTCTTTCTAACAAATTACATAAATTGTGATGTCAGCTTTCTAGTACTTTGGAGTTATACTTATTTGGCTTTATTATTATTAATCATTAATATTCAAAGTACTTCTGTTTTACAGAGAGGAATGTCCAAGTTGTCCTCTGAGGTCTTGAGAGAAAAACTAAAAGATGAAAAGCTTGGTGAGATGCAAAAGGCAGTTGGTCTGTATGCTTTGTACTGGAGCTTTAAAGACATCGCTCACCTCTCTCCACGGCCCGGTATGCGACGCAGGTGCAGCGTGGTGGCTAGAGCTGGAATCAGAGTCAGACAGGGCTAGGCTGGAATTCCTTTTCTTTTCTTTGGAAATTATTTAATTTCCAAATGAGTTGCTGAAATTTCCTGAATGCTAGTGTTTTAATCTGTCAAATGGGTTTAAAATACTTGTTTTCTAAGCCAGTCACAGAAACCAACTGAAACACTGTAAACAATTCAAGGCAAACTAGGTTCATTCCCATATTTCACATACAACAGGATCAAAGACATTTCAGATAACTTTTGTTTATGATGGTTGTAAGAGAATTTTTCTTTGTTTTTGTTTTGTTTGTAGAGGTAGGGTTTCATTCTAGCCCAGGCTGGTCTGGAACTCACTCTGTAGTCTCTGGCTGGCCTCAAACTCAAACAGATCCTCCTACTTCTACCTCCGGAGTGCTAGGATTAAAAATGTGCACCACTATGCCAGACTGTAAGGGAATTTCAAGTGAGAATTTGTCTGAAGTAAATGTTTGAGTACTCTTCTAGTGAGGTACAATGCCAAACCTTATATTTGAATAATTGGGAAAATAAAGATGAGTTAAGGAAATACTTATATAACAAACAATGCAGTTAGATAATTAAAGTGATTATATACAATATGTAATTGTATATACATACTATGTGATTATATAATGCAATTAAAGCTTGAGAAATGGCAGGTGACACGGGAGACATTCACCATGCGTTACTGAGACTTTGCATCTTGTTTATGTCATATTAGAAATATATTAACTTCTGTGATAAAATCAGCTAAATTTTTCACCATGGGGGAACAATCACCTGTATCACTAGATAATATAACAGCATATTAATGTAGTTAGGTCAAGAGCTCTGGAGTTAGAAAATCTAGGTTTGGGGACTGGGAACATAGCTCATTTGTTAAAGGTGCTTGCTTGCAAACCCTGCCAGCATCCATGTAAAGCCAGATGTAAAAAGTAATGCAAGCCGCTGGCATTTGATTGCAGCAGCAAGAGACCCTTTGGCATGTTACCCCCCCCCCCCCACCAAGATATGACATGCTCCCCCCCACACACCATGAGACCCTGTCATTATTCCTCCTTGATACTGCATGCAAATAAACAAATTAATAATAAAAAGAAAATCTAGGATTGGAATCTTGTTTTATCTCTTAAAGACAGAGTTTGGGAAATCAGTAACTTCTCTTTCTACTTGTTTGAATACTGATGATTGTGAGATGATTTTCTGCACCAGTCACCTCATGATTTTCCAGCTCTGACAGACTTTAACATGACTGTAATTTAGAGTCATAGATGCAGGGTATCCATAACTGGGATTTTTTGTTAAGGAAAGTCATGGCAGAGGAAGCCTGAGGTGACAATGCAGAGAAGAAGAACAACTGTGGAGGAAGAAGGAAGTGACTTCAGGATACCTGCATGGCATTCAGAAGGGAAAAGGATGGTGGTTCCCCTTGTTTCTCTGGCAAGGTGAATATGAGAGGCGACCAACATATTCTAAGATGACTCAGGAAATGATGTGCAGAGCTGGAATCTTGTCACAGTCAGTATGACCAGGGGGGCCTGTCTTGGAAGAAATCTTGATGGTTCCTAAAACTGAGGGTCCATCAAAAGTTACCCATGTGGCTGCCTCTTTTCTCAGTCTTCTATACACTTATAACTCTAATGTGACATACTCATGCTTATTATGGACATAGCTGCATTAAGCGTCTTGAGTGATAGCACTGTAGCTTTAGAGAATATTTTGAAATGAGATGTCTTCATGTCCATATCTTGCCTCAGTCACTCACTAGTGGTGGGAGCAAGCTAACAAGAAATCAGCTCCAGGTGATGGAGCCAGGTACAAGCAGGAAGAAGAAGTAATTGAACAAAGGTTACCAATTCCAGGTTCAGGCAACTGTCTTCAGCAGGGAGGTCAAACAGGAAGGGCTGTAATGAAGGGATGCTAGAAGAACAGGTAACCTAGCGACTGTCGGAGCTTGCAGAGAGAGGAGGGAAGCATGCTTGAAATGTCTGTGCCAGAACTTCAGCCACTTTTAAGATTCCAGGACAGGGCTCCAGCCTTCTTTTTAAAAAAATTTTATTTATTTACGAGAGAGAGAGAGAGAGAGAGAGAGAGAGAGAATGGGCGTGCCAGGGCCTCTGGCTACTGCAAATGAACTCTAAATGCATGCGCATCTGGCTAATGTGGGTCCTGTAGAATTGAACCTGAGTCCTTTGGCTTTGCAGGCAAATGCCTTAACTGCTAAGCACTAAGTCATCTCTCCTCCAGCCTTCTTCTTCTTCTCCTCCTCCTCCTGCTCCTCCTCCTTCTTCTTTTATTATTATTATTATTTTTAGTTTTGGTTTTTCGAGGTAGGTCTCATTCTAGCTCAGGCTGATCTGGAACTCACTATGTAGTCTCAGGGTGGCCTTGAACTCACAGCGATCCTCCTACCTCTGCCTCTGGGTGCTGGGATTAAAGGCATGCACCACCACGCCCGGCCAGCCTTCTTTTTAATAGCTGGAAAGATTAGGGTGAGGAGTGAGGGAGTCCAATTCTATTTGTTTGGTCAGGAAATTTCTATTATGTACCATATTTGTACCAAGAAAGTGTTAGTTGATAGCTATATGGAACTACAATAATGGGATTGACTCATGAGAGTAAGGAGATTTTAAAATTCTTTATTTATTTATGGGGGTGGGGAGTGGGTGTGCCAGGACCTCCAGCCACTGCAAATGGACTCCAGAAACATGTACCTCCTTGTGCATCTGGCTTATGTGGGTACTGGGGAATGGAACCTGGGTCCTTAGCCTTCTCAGGCAAGTGCCGTAACTGAGAATGTGGAGCTTTTATATAAAAGCAGAAAGACAGCAAACCCTCCAAAACAGCAGGAGCAGCAGCAACAGCCAACTATGAGACTCTGAGAGGGATTAGACTGTAGGCTCAGCTGCAGGTAAATCAATGAAGAAGCAGAAAGTTGTCCTGAGAGATGCCTTACAACATTGTTCTTTTTTTGTATCTTATTTATTATTTGAGAGAAAGTAGGAGAGAGAGAGGGAGATGGAGAGAGAGACAGAGAGAGATAGAGAGAATATGGGTATGCCAGGGCCTCCAGCCATTGCAAACAAACTCCAGATGCATGCACCACCTTGTGCATCTGGCTTTACATGGGTACTGGGGAATCGAACCTGGATTGCTTGGCTTTGCAGGCAAGTACTTTAACCACTGAGCCATCTTTCCAGCCTCAACATTGTTCTTTTGTTCTGTACCACACAGTCGCTGGTGTGACGAGATGGTAAAGTGTATGGAAAGGTAGAGCCTTGAGTGTGGCAATTCATTTTAGTGGAGATTGATTCATGGATGAGCCCTTGGACTTAAAAGGTTTCTAGGTGGCCAAACAGAGGATCAACTGTAGTTCACTGCTGGGACCCTTTAGATCCACTTCTTGGCTCTGTAGTCTTTTTCCTGAAGAATATATATAGTGTCTTATATTTAATGACCAGCTCTCCTTATTGTCTTGAGCTTTCAATTGCTAGCTTGTGTTTTTCTTTTTTATCCTTTTTAAGTTGTCTGTGATTTGAAGGGGTAATTTCTATTGTTGGTAGTCCTTCCCGAATCTTCTGTGTGTAGCAGGGAACAGCACCATTTCAATGTGCCCAGCATTCATTTGGCACTCAATAAAGTGCTTTCAGTGGTTAAAAGAAACGACTCTAGGAAACTAATGGATTTTTCTTTATAAAATATCTTGGTTATACTCCTAAACATTCAACCATAAGTGTCAATAGTATTGTCAGCAGTTATAGGATATACAAGTAAATATGTAAAAATCAATACTCTATATTCTATTATTATGGAACTTAAAAGCTACTGAAAATGTATTATATGAAAGTATTTTCCTTCATCTTACATCTATATTTATATTTTTAATTTTCATGAGACACAATAGATTTATTTCTCACAGAAAAATTTATGTTAACTGAATGGAAAATGCAAAGTAATATATGAATAGAAGGAAGGCTATTCCCTGTTCCTTGGAGAGAATACTAATTATTTTAAGAACATTAATGTCCCCTGGAGCTGAAAAAATCTTATAGGTTCAAAGATAGATTTAAATTTGTTCAGTCAATATTTAAAATATTTGTTACAGAGAGACTAAACATATCTTAGTCCTCAGGATTTAACAAAAAGCATTATAACAATGAGAAAAAATAATAATGAATGTGTTATTGGGAAGTTGAATACCAGTACAAGATATATTTAGAGGAATTTATACTACACATTGAGTTTTAAAGGTATCAAGGTCTTGAGTATTTCCTTTAAAATTTTCAGAACTGTAAGATGGAATGCAATAGTACATTTATGGTAACTTTGGATGGAAGATAAAATTTTTTACAAAACAAAACATAGCCAAACAAGGGACTGAAAGTGATGGCTAAATAGTTAAATGTGCTTGCTTGCAAAATGTGATGGCCCAGGTTTGATTCCCAGTATCCGCATAAAGCCAGATGCACAAAGTGGTGCATGTAACTAGTTTGTTCGCAGCAACAAGAGGCCCTGACACCCATTCTCTCTCTCCCCTCTCTTAAATAAATAACTAAATAAATATTAAGAATATTTAAAAAACAAAAAACCAAAAAGTAGCCAAATAAATATTTATGATGAAGTAAAATATAAAGGATGAAATACCTAGTTATATGGCAGCCATAACTGATAAAAACTTGTTCACTGAATATAATATATATATATATATAAAACCAAATATATAATAGAAACTATTTTTCTGTGTGTATGTACAAACATGTGTATGTATATGGGAGCACATGCATATGAAGTTTGTGTGTGTTGCAGGCAGAGAACAATCTCAGGTGTGCTTCCTCAGAGACACTATCCACGGCTTTTTGAGGCAAGACCTCTCATTGGCCTGGAGATCAGCAGTAAGGTTGGACTGGTTAGCCAGTGAGCTCCAGGGACTCTACTGTCCCCATCTCTCTAGCACTGAGATTCAGAGTGTATACTGCCACACCTGGCATTATCGTTACGTGGGTACTGGGAATCAAGCTGAGGGATTCATGTTTGCAAAGCAAGCACTTTACCCACTGAACTATTTCTTTCTTTCTTTCTTTTTTATTAAGTAGAAACTTTGTATAGATACATCTTGTGTAGGTACTATCATTTCCTTCCTCCCTGCCACCACTCCACTGAGGGCTCTTCTTAGTGAGATTGCCAATATTCACCATGAGGTTGTGGGTTATGAGTTGTGAGAGCAGCAGTCAGTCATTTTGGGGTGGCAATGCCTCTGGATATTCCCTCTCGCCCCGTGGCTCTTATGATGTTCTAACACCTCTTCTGCAAATTTCCCTGGTCCTCGGTGGATATGCTTTAAGTCTACTTAAGTGTTCAGCTCTCAACAGCTTCTGAATTTCTGCTTTGGTGCATTTTGAGTAGTCCCAGTGTCTGTCTCCATCACGCTGGTGCAGGTTGTCAGGTTCACTGTGGAAGCAGCACTCTTCCTCATTTTGCCAATCCCTCTTTGTTTTCACCTGGGCTCTAGTTGCTCTGCTTGGGGTGGTTCATCTGCTGACACGGAGTCAGCTATCTGTTGTTGTGTTGTAGATAGATTTTGGTTGTCCTTGGTTCTCACTGCTTCCTGACAAAGAAAAACAGATTCTCCAACAGAGTGAGATCAGGATAGGTTAAAGGGGATAATCATTGTAAATTTAGAGATTTTCATGGGTGTAGCCTCATTTTGGCCAAAGGCTAGTGGGAGATTATGATTGGAGGTCATAATCTTGGTCTTCATAGGATTCTGACTTGGTTCCCAGCTCCACTTATGGGTTCCTTTCCACTGAGAAGATCTCTTAGCCAATCAGAGAACCATTGGTTAACACCCCAGGCTGTGTGCCACTCTTGCACAGGCAAAGAAACAGACATAGAGACCAATGTAACAGAATTGAAGACCCAGCCTTTAGTTTAAGTAACTATAGCTACTTGATCTTTGCCAAAGGTGCCAGCAACACATACTGGAGAAAAAACAGCATCTTCAACAAATGGTGCTGGACAATCTGGATACCCACATGTAGAAAAATAAAACTACCCAGGTTCAATTCCCCAGTACGCATGCAAAGCCAGATGCACAAGGTGGTGCATGTGTCTGGAGTTTGTTTACAGTGGCTAGAGACCCTGGGGTTCCCATTCTCTCTCTATCTGCCTCTTTCTCTAGTTCTCTCAAATAAATAAGTAAAAACATATTAAAGAATATTTTATTTATAAGGAAAGAAAGGGAAGGAGAGAGAGAGAGAAAGAGAGAGAGAGAGAGTGAGAGAGAGGAGAATATGAATGGGCACACCAGGGCATCTAGCTACTACATATGAACTCCAGACACATGTACCACCTTGTGCATCTGACTTTACATGGGTACTAGGGAATCGAATCCCAGTTGTTAGGCTTTATAGGCAAGTGCCTTAACCACTTAGCCATCTCTCCAGCCCTTTGTTGCTATTTAAATTTTAGTTTTCTTCATCCATCTGTAAACTTTGAGCTAATTGAGCATGACTATTTTTTAAGCTTTATTCATTTTCATATAATGATTATCTGATACATAAAATGACATTAATCAATGCTTACACAGAGGAAGAACACATGGCCATGCCTGTCTCTGTGGACATGTTTCTTACCCTCCATATCACAGTTGAACTATACCTTTATATGTCTTCTGCTCAGTGGCTGGAGATGTACTTCTCCATCTCTGAATCATCGCCAGGTCCCCTTAATCCTGACTTCTGGGTTGTGATTCATGTTTCAGTTTAAATGTCACCTCCTCACTTCCCAACTCCCAAATCTAAAATCACCTCTCTCCTTACTTGAACTACTGCTTGGGAACTTGTTATTGTCGACATGGGAATTACCACATCTTTGTTCTTCCTTGCAGTAGTTATTTATTCCTTCTTTTTCTCTGTATATGTTCTAGAGGCTAGAACATACCTGGTGATCATCACTCCCAAACTGAGTGAATGAATTCACCTTGCTAAATGTTGTGAAAGTCCTGTGTCTTCATAGTTTTAACTGTTTAAAAAGTAATTTAATGGAAGAAAATTTCCTGCAAGTGAAACAAAAAAATTAGTTTCTCATGGCAATAATCTCAGAAAAGTTATTTCTAATGTACTGTATTAGTCACAGTTCTCTAGAGGAACAGAACCCGTAGAGTAAATTGTATTATGAAGGGAATTTATTGGGTTAGCTTACAGCAGTCCAACAAAAGCGGTCTGCGGTGTACTCTGCCACCTGCCTATAGTCCCGGCCACTCAGGAGGGTGAGTCAGCATGACTACTTGATACCAGGAACAACATAGTGAGACTTCTGAAGGAACAGCAATAACACCAGACAAAAACACAAGAAGAAACAAAAAGCTACGAAACCCTGTGTACTTCATAAATGTTTTCCTGAAAGAGTGACTGAACTAGTATCAACACATAAAATTCTTACATCTCCCATGATCAAAGCTTAAATGCAGTTATAAAAGCATTTTAATGAATTTGTCAGTTACACGCTAATCTTAGGGCTCTTCCATTCTGTTTACTCCTACATTTGTTTTAAAATATGTATTTATTTGGCTCTGACAATATGCAGGAAAGCTATGGGATGCCTATCTACAAATCAATAAGCATGAATGAGGGTTGCCTTTGGTTCAGATGATCAGTAGAGTCTCTACAGTATGGGTGTCAGTACATTGGCATTTGAGGGAGAGGGGCTTAGGAAAATATAGAAAAGGAAAATGTAGTACATTTAAAGACCATTCAGGGCTGGAGAGATGGCTTAGTGGTTAAGTGCTTGCCTGTGAAGCTTGAGGACCCTGGTTCGAGCCTCGATTCCCCAGGACCCACATTAGCCAGATGCACAAGGGGGCGCATGTGTCTGGAGTTCGTTTGCAGTGGCTGGAGGCCCTGGCGCACCCATTCTCTCTCTCTATCTGCCTCTTTCTCTCTCTGTCTGTCACTCTCAAATAAATAAATAAAAAAAGTAAAGACCATTCAGAGGGTACCTAAGGACATTTTCAGGATTGTATAATTTCTTCAAAAACTTAGTTGCCTGTAAATCAGGTCCACTTTGAGCAAACATTGCATTCTCTTGACCTGTGGGGCTACTGAGCCTAATGTCGCATAACGTATAAAAACAGCAGAAAATGCCCAGAGAAACAGCAAAAGTGTGCAAGGTCTTTATTGAAATGTTCATCATTCCCTTTTTCTCTGGGGAGGAGGCGAAATAGACTAGCAAGATAATAAAGACATGGAAACCTATAAAGAGAGAACAGCAGCCCAATTATGCTGCTGCTGTCCCTGAGTTCCGATGCTTTGATTTGCTCGTAAGTGGACTCTAGAACCAGCATAGATGTAAACATTTGAGTTAAATTTTTTTTTTTTTTTACTGTTTTAGCTAAAGGGTGTTAAATTTTTTTATTTTAGCTATAAAACACCTCAGCTTTTGGGGTGTTGTTTATGGTCAGTAAACATGTAGAATTAGCACACTTTCAGAGGACAATTAGGATTGCTTTTAATGAAAATGGCCTGTAAATATCAGCTTGGTCAGTACATCAGACTCAGATAGAGCCTTGTATGAGTGATCAACCATGGAGCAGCTCTTGTGTCTATAGATAGAAGCCTTGGGTTTGAATCTCAACTTTGTTTTGATGTAGTGACTATTTGTACTTTATAATTTTTCTGAGTCTCAGTTCCTTATCCTTGTGAGAGGAGAATTATAATATGAATGTGTCAGTCTTATGATACAGTTTAGATGAACGGATTATGTTGGCAGTTGGTTGATTTAAGGACCAACTCTGAGGTCCCCAAACCCTAAGGTCAAGGGCAAGGTCAAGGAAGTGTTTGGTCAAGGTTATGTATTCAAATATTCACTGGAGGTTAGTCCAGCTTCTGGATTAGTCCCAGCTTCTGGGATATTTCTCCTGAGCTGAGCTGCCCTATGTGCAGCCACAAGTAAGCATTTCCCTTTGGTTGAGACAGATCTGTCCTAGGCACTAAAGTTGCTACCTAACCCCCTTTCTTGTTAATACATAAATTTATTGTCTTGGCTACTTAGGTTTCGCATGAATTTTAAAAAAAACTAAGGGAAGTGAAACTGTCTCCTAAAATCTGGAGCAAGGCTATCACAGTAACAAGCTAATACTTGTGATCACATAGTCCATGTCAGGTTCTATAAAATACAATATTATTTAATCTTCTCAGCAATATTGTAGAATAGTTATTATGTTTGATTATAATTGAAGAATGCCACTTAGAAGTTGAGACATAGTCAATTATCTGTCTGTTCAAGGTGGTACAGTTAAAGGTGGCCAAGAGCAGACTTAATTCAGTCAGTGAAATTTAGAGACAAAGAGCATAGCCAGCATGATTGCTACCTGAGGAGATACAGAGAGGGGCCTCTTGTGCCATCAGCTTTATTATCACATGCCTGCCCTGAAGAAAACATTGCCAATCCCTTTGAAATCAAAGGATGATACAAAAACGCTCAGTATCATCCTTCAGATCTCTTAAAACCTACAGAGCTGCATTATCAAAAGGACGGGAGCCTTTGTATCCAGCAGATGCAAACATCACCATGAGAGCACCGGAGCGGAAGGAAAAGTAATCTCAGTTGTCACCACCATGATGACAAGTGTTACATTCCAGGTGTATAAGCAGTGTCATGGTTGCCTCACCATGTAATTGTTATTGTTTCCATTGGTGTGATCATAGCAGTAATTATCACTAACTAACATATGGTAGTGACTCGAAAAAAGCCTGTCACTTTGGTTATAATTTAGGGTTGGTGTTGATGGTTATATCATTAATCTTGTCCTGGTAATTTTTTCTCCTCTTGAGGGTTCCCATGGGATCTGTGCACACAAGGGACAAGAATGGATAATGACACATGATACTACATTCTTAGTTGTAGTATAAGAACCTGGATCATTGATATAAACTTTTGGTACAAGTTATGTAGGAAGTTTTAGGTCAAGCCAGAGCCTTGACCAGGCCTTCATCAACCCCTTGCAGGCCACATGGAAGGAGCAGAATGAGGAGCTCGCTGGTAATGTGAACAGTGCAAACTCTAGTTGAACTATCTTCTCTGTAGAATGTGTGGAGGGATCCCAGAGAGAAACAGAATCTCTTGAGAGGCTGAACTGTGCCTTTGTGTCATGTGTGTATATATGCAGTGTGTGTGTACACGTGTGCTAGTGTATATGGAGGCCATAGGGCAACCTCAGATGTAGTTTCATGGGTGCTGCTCCCCTCTTTTGAGACAGTGTCTCTCACTGACCTGGAGCTCACCAATTAGGCCAGACTGGCTCTCCATTGATTCCCAGGAATCCACTGTCTCCAGTTCCCCAGTGCTGGGATTACAAATGTGGAAGACCTGGAGATACATACATACATATATATATATATATAAAGAAAGTGAGAGAGTGAGAGTGAGAGAGAAAGACAGCATTCCAGGGTATAATGCCATTGCAAACAAGCTCCAGATGCATGTGCCACATTATGCATCCTACTTTATGTGGGTATTTGGGAATTGAACCCAGGTATTTAGAATATGTAGGCAAATGACTTAACCACTGAGCATCCCTAGGCCAGGCCTGGCTATTTTTATGTTGGTACTGGGAGTAGAACCAAGGTCCGCATGCTTTACAAGGTGTTGCAGTCTGCTCCTCATTGCTGGGACAAGCACCCAAGCAGACACAGCTTATAGGAGGGAAGGGTTTCTTTCAGGCTTACATTCCAGGGGAACACCATCAGTGGCCATAGCAGCTGGCTCACTTCCATATGTCAATAGCAGAGAGACATCATCCAACAGCGACATACCACTTCGCCAGCAGGGATCCATCTACTGGAGACTCAGGATTCAAGCTTGAGTTTACAGGGCCATCCGTTCAAGGTACCACACAAGGCAGCTACTTTAGAGATGGAACTATCTCCCCAGCTTCTGTGCTTTTCATCAAAAGGACATGAAAAGCAGCCCATTTGTAGTCACCAGTGGCCACTCTGCTGACACATAGGGACTATGAGAGTTTTCCCGGACTTTGAATCACATCATAAACCACACACAGAGGACGTTGCACAGAATATGACATACAGGGATGGGCCAGGCTGCTGTGGGGTTGCCTGCAGTTTGCGAAGGGAAGAATACCCACATACTAACGGCCTCTCTTCATTTATTCTGCTCCAACCACCATGACCATCAACACTACACCAGAGAAAGCTATAGTTTTGTCTCTTACCACTTTTATCCTTGCATAAACGACCTTGCATTTCTTAATTTACGAGGACCAGCTGAAATTCTTCCTGCCCCATATTTAAACACTATTAGCAGCATTGCTCATATCTTAATCCATCAAGAGTCCCATTTTCTGTAACTTTTGATTTCTTCCCATATTTGTGTGTAAAATAAAATCAATCTTCTCTGGAATCCTTTCTTTTCACATTATATAGGTAAGTTTGTGTGACTACAGACAACTTACTTATTAACCACAAGGAATGAGGATGGCCATCTGTTCCTGAGATGGACACACTAGGAGAGATCAGGTTCACTCATGAGCAAAGCACCAGCCTTAAACCTAGTAGTCTCCTTGAACATGTGATTAAGTTCATGTTCCCATCTCAGTAAAATCAGTTACATCATTGGACTTGCTTGTGGAATGTTAAAACTGAATTTTCAACCTGTGAACATTAAAATGTGCTTGGCAGAGACAATAAAAGCAGATGTTGCAAGAATATACAAATAATG
Source organism: Dipus sagitta (assembly GCA_036346955.1). Lineage (NCBI taxonomy): Eukaryota > Metazoa > Chordata > Mammalia > Rodentia > Dipodidae > Dipus > Dipus sagitta. The sequence continues at coordinate 167,750,857 of CM070772.1, read as the reverse complement.
TTGAAACAGTTTAAAGTTGTCTACTTTCTATTCCCATCATGTGTTAGCAATTCTAATCAATGTTTATGATGATATATTTTCCTCTAGGGCAGACTGCTTCCATTCCTGTCTCTTCCTTGCTTCTTACTGGAAATGGATACTTTCATTATATGGCTGCTCTCTAGGTCTCATACTGTAGGCATTCAAGCAGTCTTTCTACTCTTTGTCATTGGTCTGTAGAGAGAGACCCCTCATCATGATCACAACTGGCTATTATGTATACTACTCCTCATTTTCTTCTTTTAATCAAACAGTGATTGATATCGACAATTACAGGGATTTCACCAAAATAGGAGCTGTTTTGTTTTCTCAACATCCAAATATTATATGACTATCTTTTTAAAATGGCATTTCTTATTCATATCACAGGACACATCCTTGATTCTTCTCTTATGGTGGAAGTAGTTACCAGCTCTATTATATGAATCTATCTCAAAGCTATTCTTTTCTCATCATTTCCATGGCCACCAACTTCTTCCTTTTAGAATATTATAACTTCCTAACTCATTTTTCTTCTCAAACTCTTACTTTCTAATATTCTACTTTTAAGTCACAGCATGTAGTGGCCAGAGGGGAACATAGGATATCATTCTCTTACTACTTATCTATGCACTTTCATCAGTTCCTAGTTAAAAATCCTTCTCAGAATGTATTTCATTAATCACCCCTTCAAAGATGGAAGTCCATCTGTTAAAAACATTTTTTTTCTGCCCCACTCATGTTTTCTCAGCTTTCCTGAGTCTTCTGCAGCCATAGTGCAGTGTCTTGTACATGAAGACAACTTTCTCCTTCGTGCTTCTATGTGTACCTGTGGGAAGGTTTTCTCAGCCCATGAGGCTTTGGTTGGCTTGGTGAATGTAGTGGGACATGACTTTAAGAGTTAATGACCTAATTTCCTATACATTTTGTATAGTAGCTCTTTGCCAGAGGTATAATTTATAAATATTTTCTTCTATTCTGTAGGCTGTCTCTTCTTTCTTTTGATTTCTTCCTGTTTAGAAGGTTTTATTTTAGTCTTTACATAACCCTCTTTCTCTCTCTCTCTTTTTAGTTTTTTGAGGTAGGGTCTCACTCTAGCTCAGGCTGTCCTGTAATTCACTATGTAGTCTCAGGGTGGTCTTGAACTCACAATGTTCCTCTTACCTCTGCCTCCCAAGTGCTGGGATTAAAGGCATGTACCTCCACACCTGGCATTGTCTCTCTCTCTCTCTCTCTCTTTTGATTTAGGGTCACATTCATACACAAATATGAACATACATGTGGTATATGTAGAAAATATTCTTCAGCCACAAAAGGAGGAAATCCTACCACATATTATAACATGGATGAACCTGGAGAATACGTTCTTAATGGTAAATACATACAATTTTACTTATCAGTTTGAAAATAAACAAGAGGTAATATCCCAAGGAACAACCTTCATCAATTGGAGGCATGGATGAGTAGATACAGAGTTCAAATTCCCCCCTTCCTGGTGGAGTCATTATGAAGTATGTCCTGTGACGTCTTTCTGAGGTTCTAGTGGGATTGTGCTTCAGACCTCATTTCCCACATGGTAGCCCACTCCTTAAGGAATTCCTTATTAGAATTGCACACTTTCCTACTCCCATTCCTTGTTTCCAAGGATCATATACCAAGTGGATGATACATATGCAAGCCCTCATCTCAGTGTTTGTTTTTGTAAAGTTCCAGCTAGGTACTGTTGTGGGAATTTCCTGAATGAGACTCAGGGCTGTTGGGACAGAGGAGAGGAAGATTTATTCACACTAGTGGACTGACACCCAGATCTCTTTGCAATGGTATTAGCCCTGAGCTTGGGGTGGGGATGGCTTTTTATATCTTTCTTCTTACAAGCAAGCAAGGTTACAGAAGCGAACCTGGCATGAGCGGGCAGCTGCATAGTTTAAATTTTTTGTAATTTCTTTTCCAGTAAGTCCAAAACTAACTCATAGCACAGGCAGGGAACATATCTTCATTCCCTGGTTGTTCCTTGTGGGAAAGGAACTTAACTTTCTGTTCTTTGGTTTCTCCCTGTGGGTGGCTCAAGGGTGACCCTGGGCTTATCTCTGTTCTCTGTGGGTTGCTTCTGGCCTGTTGGGGGGCTCTGCAACCCAGTACAATTTTTAACATTGCTATTTTCTGCTATGGTACCATTACTCTTCAAGTTTTGTTCTTAATTTTTCTTTCTTTTAATGCATTTACTTGCTTCATAAGGACAATATCTTATTCACTCTTATATCTTCTGGCTATTGCAAAGAGAATGAATATAGAATAAGGACAAAATTCTGTTATTCCATTCCTTTGATTGATTTGCTCGAAATCTAGAAAAGCTAATAAAAAAACTGAAATAGTATTACTGCAATGTTTCCAGTTTAATTAATGTTTCTTTAGCTTATTATCCCTTAATTATCATTACTTCATTTCAATATCTCTTAAATATATACTATGGATACATACTACATATCATATATTGCAATTTTTTGCACATATTATAAACATTAAGAGTTGTAACTTGGACTGGAGAGATGGCTTAGCAGTTAAGGCACTTGCCTGAGAAGCCTAAGAACCCAGGTTAAACTCTCTAGATCCCATGTAAGGCAGTCACACAAAAGGTGAGGCAAGCACAAAGTTGCACATGCTGACTAGGTTGGTGGAAGTGTCTGGAGTTCGATTTCAGTGGCTGAAGCTCTGGCTCACCAATTCTCTCTCTCTCTCTACAAAAATAATTATAACTTCTCTGTAAGGCAGATTTTACTATGCATAGTCTGGAAATTTACAAATTAGGCTAACTTAAAGTTGCAAAGTTTATATGTGGAGGATTTGTGCTTATATCTTAGTTCAGGTGACCTAAACCATCATATTTATCACTGTAAAACATATTCTAGGCTAGTAATACACTTATAAATTATTTTATTTTAGTTTGGATTTAAGTCAATTCTAAATTTTAAATCATCGAAAAAGAAGAGAGACATTCATGTTAGGTCTCAGAAGCTTTCCACAAGCACAAGAAGATAGCTGTTAAAAATTACAGTTTAGAACTAATGTTTCAAAGATACAAATAAAAGAGAATGGGTTGTCAAACCTGGGTTAACTTCTACTCTTCAAAAGGAAGGTGAAAAGAAAGGAAAATAAACACTTGGCTGGAGATGATGCAGCATGTACTGACACATTGGTAGTTCTTAAAGTCCTATACCAGAACAGTGCCATACACAACCTGTAGTATACTTATGAAGGTATAAAAGCTATGAAAAGCTCGTCTTCTTATGTTACCTGTGAAATAAGGTCAAATGCTCCATATTTCACTTCTATTGTGAAATTTGCTTTAAACAAATAATTTAAACATTGAGAATAATTGAGAAGTGCTTCAGTTGTATCTTTGTAATTAAATTAGGGCATTTACTTAAGTCTTAGTGTGTAAGGTAAGTGTGATACATCTGAATGAATAACACTGTTTTTTTTTTGTATTGAAAATAAAGGAAATGCTAAAGAAAGTTAAGTGAAATTTCTGATTTTTCTTTTTTATTTATTTATTTATTTATTTTTTCTTTATTAGTTAGTTTTGTATTCAGCAAATACAGTCAGTTTGGTACCATTATTAGGCTCATCCGTGACCTACTCCCTCCCCTTGGCCCCTTCTTGTTGAGGTATACGGGTCATACATTGTGGAGTTAGCCCACAGTTATGGGTAAGATAAATGTCTCTGCATATCATGACCCAACATGTGACTCTGACATTCTTTCCGCCCCCTCTTCCGCAAAATTTCCCTGAGCCATGTTGGGTTCATTTTTGGCCTGCTTCAGTGATGAGGTGTTGGGGGCCTCTGAGGCTCTGGATCTCTGATTTGGTAGGAGTTGATTTTTCTCTGTGCTGATCTCCTTCTCCCTTGTGCTGGTATACGGTTCATCAGGAAAACAGCCCCCTTGCTTGTTTCTCCAATTTTTCTTAGTTTCAGCCGGGGCCCTTTTGAGGGTGGCTCTCTCCTTAGGATCTACATCTATCTGAAAAAGAGAAGCAGATTCTCCAACGGAGAGTAAGTTAGCATCAGGACAAATGAGATAACCTTTTTTTTTTTTTATAGAGAATTTAATAGGTGTAGGCCCTCTTGTAGCCCACAGTTGATTACTCTGTTACAAGTTCCTACATGATAATCAAAAGAAATTCACTTCCATTTTATTGTCTTTTCCTTGGAGATGAATGTGGAAGGGCTGTAAGTTAAGCACTATGGCTGGCTCTAGATAAATAGAATCTTGATCAAGTCTCCTAGCATTTCATGGTCTTGATTGCTTACCCAAAGATTAAAACTAAATTTTTAATAATATCTTTCATTTTAATATTCTGTGACATTGACTTCATAATTGTGTGATAGAAATGCATTCAATTTTTGATTTTAGTTGTGAAATGTTAATTTGGTACTCTGAAGATGCTATTAACAGAAAACAGAGGCAACTGTGATATAAAAAAAACCAATTCATTATTTTAGTATTTGGATGCATAATTTTAGTTTGCACTTTGCTACTCTAACTGTGTGAAAATGTTTTTTTTGGAAAGACCAGGTTCAAATACAATCCCTGCCACTTATCTGATTATTGACTTTCATGGATACATGTGGGGTCCTTAAATCCACATTTTTAGGATGGACTTGGTAATGCATGTCTTAGTTTATGTTCAAGGAGTGTTATATGACTTGTGTAGGATGAAAGTTTTTCATTTTTTTTTTTTTTGAGTTGGCGTATCACTCTAGCCTAGTTGACCTGGAATTCACTCTGTAGTCTCAGGCTGGCCTGGAACTCTCAGAGTTTCTCCCACCTCTGCCTCCTGAGTGCTGGGATTAAAAATGTGAATCACTATGCCCTCATTGATAAAAGTTTTAACAACACATCAAAGTGAAAATTGCCATAGATTTTTGCATATGTAGGTGTGTGTGGTGTCCATGTGTGTGTATGCATATTTCTATGTGTGTACAGGTGCGTGTGTGTGTACTAAAGGATGAAGTTGAGAAAAAATGTTTATTTAGAATATCTCACATAATCTTCAAAAAAATTTAAATCCTCTTATAACTTTCATTTCCCAATAAGGAAAGTGAGCCTGTAAATCTACCCCAACTGCTTGGACCCTCTCTGTACTACCTTGAAAGCAGTCCTCATTTAGTGCTGTTACATGTTTACAAGGGAAAAGAATAAAAGTCCTTGAGATTGAGGTCATCAGACTTTTGCCCATAGTCATCCCTTCCATGTATGTGCTGATTCCTTGCTGCCTTTCTGGATAACCTCTCACCTAAGCAGGTGAGTGTCTTCTGGTGAGTTAGCAACTGTGTTTTATGGCCAGGGCATTGACAGTTGCTTTGTCCTCCCTGCTGCCTGCATGCAGCATTCACAGATTAACTGTCTTTAATGAGCGAAAATTATAGAAGTTGTACTAGATGCCTTAGGGAACATTTTCCAATGCTCAGGAAAGCATTAGAAATGAGACCAGGAGAGGATTCATCTATCTGCCTATCCATCTAAATTGATTATACAGGGCTGGAGAGATGGCTTAGAGGTTAAGGTGCTTGCCTGTGAAGCCTAAGGACTCATGTTCAACTCTCTAGGTCCCATGTAAACCAGACACACAGTGACACAAGCTTGCATTGTTGCACATGCACACAAGGGGTACATGTGTCTGGAGTTTGATTGCAGTGGTTGGAGACCCTTCACATGCCAAATCTCTCCATTTCTTCTCTCTCTCTCTCTCTCTCTCTCTCTCTCTCTCTCAAGAAGGCCAGTCTGTTGGGCTTCCCTCAAAAAACTATAAGAAAATAAATTGATTATCTCTTTCTACTATGTAAGTGGTAGGTATCTGCTCAGATGATATTTATTGCTATACTGTGGAAATCCTCAAAGACAGGAATCTGAAGACGTGTCTACAGTCTACTTTTACTAGGACCTGAAACAATGTCTTAGCAACTAATTCAAGTAAACTCCAGGCTAAATCTTATCAGAACCTGACACAATCCAAGCCCACTCTAAAACTTGACACAATAATTTCTAAAATGACTTTCATCCTAGCACTGTAGACATGTGAGTAAAAGATAAGAACCTCCATCTCCCACTTGTAAAAATGCTCACTCTCCTTGAAGCTTACTCTTTGAATCTTTCTTCTTGTCCTTTCTGTGGCATTTTTATTTCATTTTTGGTTTTGCAAGGTAGGGTCTCCCTCTAGCTCAGGCTGACCTGGAATTCACTCCGTAGACTCAGGGTGGCCTCAAACTCATGGTAGTCTTCCTACCTCTGCATCCCGAGTATTGGGATTAAAGGTGTGTGCCACCACACGTGGCTGCATTTTTTATTCTTAAAATCCCATTGAACTCAGGCTCTTCTGCATGAGTGTGGTTGTCTTCTATAACCCTTCTCAGTAAGCAGAAAGTGCTCTCTGATGCCAAGTCCTGGGGAAACTGTGCCAAGGATATTCTTTTTCCACTATCACATACTCCCATACGTCAATCTTACTTTTACATATGAAAAGCATCTTTGTTATGCCACATTCTGAAATATCCACATTCATCAACAATGGTGTGCCTGACTTTTATTTTCACTTCTCCTCCAACTCTTCATACCCAAGTGGACAGTTCATATTATCTTTGAAGCAGGTTACCATAATGGGCATTTTATACTTTGTGCACATTATGTTGTTTAAACTTTACATTAATTCTGCATGGTGAAGATTATTGTATTGTACATTTAAAGTAGATAGAACTTTGAAACTAACAAGAAAAGTGAGCTTCACATATAGGCTAGTGAGAGGCAGAAATAGGAATGAACAAAGAGTGTCTAATAATATGCCTAGGGTTCTTTCCTTGTCATAGTGAGAAGTGGGCTAAGTTCGCTCCACATTTAGGCTACACATTCAAAATCACTGGCACTTCCTAGTTTAGAAATTTAGTTTGGCATATACCCGCTCTAATTTGCTTCTAAAGTCCAATCTTAGGACAAGTTCTTACCTTGATGTGGGCCCATCCCTGACTGAGGACTTAGGTCAAAGTTCAATCTTAGCATAAATTCTTACCCATGACCTAGGCTCATCCCTGACTGACACGGAGTTTTACCCAGTCACTGATTTTCTCACTCAGATACCATTTACAGTGTGTCATCTTTGTGCCTTCAAATTGCAGTAGGTGCTAAAGATAGTAAGATGAAAATCTTGATCTTTGTCTTTAAGGAACTCTAAGTTTAATGGTGCAAAGTAGAGATAATTACAATTTACTATGGTTTGTGAAGTCAGCAAGAATCATAGTGATGCTCTGGGGAGTACAGAAAAGAACCCTGGAATGTTTCAGATTTCCTTAGTACTTGAATAATGAGTGTAGTTTTGAGGGATATAACATAAAGAAGGGGGATCAAGGTACATGAGCCCATTCACCATCATGAAATGTTCAGGAAGGAGGAAAGGGACCCTGTTAGCATCCGTCATCCTCCATTGTTACTTTACCACTGCATGTCTCGACTATTGAAGAAGCCTTTTGACTAAACTCTTTAACATTTAATGTGATAACATTCTGCTCAAAATATTCTGTCTCCAAGGTGACTATAGAACTCTGCTGCATATCTTCTCCTGGAGCAACGTACGAAAATGTCTATTTACTCCAGATAGGGCACTGAGAAAGACCAAAGAAATTACTATGACCAAGTCCAACTTGATGAAGAATGAGTTCATGAGGGTTACTTTGGGAAAATGGATTGGGGGCTTCTTACAAGAGTAAGGCAACTGCATTACTGAGAATCCTGCCCAAGCACAGGCGGCTCTCATGGAAGCTACAGTGGATCTCATAGCACATCATTGTGGCAGCTGGGCTGGGCCAGGAGTACCTTTTCCCCAAGAATTTCTTACTCTTTATATACTCTTCTCCCACGACGTTCTTATTCTTTGCGGGGGGTGGGTGAGCCTTGTGGATCTTGAAAATTTCAGGAGCTTCCTGAGACTTCTGAGGTGTTTAAATCCTGAGCCTCAGTTACTTCCTGAACCTTAACTTGCATTGTAACTTCCAGAATCTTAAGAAGTCTATGCTTCAATATGAAACTTTCTAAGGGGCCTCCCATCAGGATGCAATGGTTCGATTTGGAAGAAACTGTTATACAATGAAAGCCCTGGAATTTAAGGCCGTCAATGTCCTCATCCCAACTGCCCTCTCTCTGCTGATTTCCTGTTATTCTTTCTGAGTAGCAGTCCAGCTATAGCTGGAAGATCAGACACAGAGACATTTTTTAAAAAATGTATATATAGGGTGATTTTTTTTCAAAAGAAGTTAAAGAACTGAACTACCCATTTGAGTAGCTATAAAATGCACTAAGAATAAAGCAGGGCCTATTCTGGGTTTTGATACATATGTAAGGAATTAAGAAGAGGGATATTGGCTGGTAAGAACAATGTGACTGTAATCGAGAGAATGGGATGTGGCGAGGGAAGAATCTGATCCTGCAAGGGTACAGGATAATCCAGAGCAGAACAAATTCTGACCTCGTAAGTGGGTCTGTTTTTACTTTGTGAATTAGTAGTCAAATTTTAGATGTGATTATTTGCTAATATTTTTTTGTGAATATAGCATTGTATCTGGAAAATTAGCTTCAAGTAATGTCAAAACATTTTGAGTTAATAAACCATCTTCATGATTTAATATTGCATTTGTGTGATACAGATTACTGAATACTTCCCATGAGGCTCAGAGAAGAGCCAGTCTTTGTCAAGACAGGGTTCAGCCATTGGTGTTTGGATCTCAGTTCCAGCTTTTTGCCCATTGCAACACAAGTGCTTCTTTTGATACTTTTTAATGTTTAAATAATCCTTTACTTTTATTGTGTTAGACAACATAGTTGGCCTGGATGGGCCACGATTTTAATTTCGGGAAGATATTGATAATCATCTTCTTATTAATCACTACCTCCAACTCAAAAGATACCAATAAAAGGAAAAGAAAGAAAAATTGCCCCAAACTATAACTCTAACATTTCACCAACAACACTTCCCAGGTGAGCACAACTAGAGGGGCAACATAAGTCTTTGTGATAGTTTTGCTCATGTGCTGCAGTGGGATGAAATGATGCAGAAACACCCTGATGCCAGTCTTTGAAATCTACTTAAAAATTTGTTTGCATAGCAGTTATTTAGGAAGAACTCAGTTTTGGACCCACTGGTCTCTCACTTCTCTTTGATGTGAAAGCTTTAGTTTCTTGGTGACTGGACCACAAACATGTACTTTCCATGCTATGTTTTGAAGCAGAGTGCTGGAAGGAAATAACTCATGTCAAAGCAGTGGAAAAACAGAGTGTAATCTATTGAGCATGTTTTTTTAAAAAAGTAAAATTGAAAGGGGAATATCTTTGGAAAACATTTTCTTTTCAGACACTGGGGATTTGCTTGGACAAATCCAATACTTTCTCATGGAGACTCCTTAGCTTATTTCTGGATACATGACATCAAAATTATAGTAGGAAAACTTTTGTAATATGCATGTGAGGATTACCAAAACTTACTTGACAGAGAGAGAGAGATAAAAAATTTAAGCAATAAAACAAACAAATAAAAATCCTGCATGTAAGATAGGGATAGTAGATTTTGTCTGTAATTCTAGCACTTGGAAGGCTGAAGTAGAAGGAACACAGTGAGTCTGAGTCTAGCCTGAACTACAGAGTGAGTTTGAGGTCCGCCTGGGCTAGGGTGAGATCCCGACTGAAAAGAACCACAAATAATTAAAATTAATTAGAAACAGATGGTGGGAGGAGATTAAGATTATCATACCTCATGTATATGAATGAATGCTGTCAATAAAATTTCAAAAACACTAGCATATAGTTGACCACATTCTTTCAATATTTGTAGAGTCACTGCTATGGTAACTTCCATTGTAACTGGTATTGTCTTTGACATGTTACAGTGTACACTCCCTCTCAGATTACATCATTTTATTGTCACTTGTTCAATTGGCTTTGGTGGACTGTGATCTACAGAAGTATGGGCCATGGGGTCCTCATTGTATATCTGTCTCTAGTGTCTATCATGGTATATGACTAGTTTAAAAGTCACTTGATAAACATTACTAAATGAATGAGGAATTGCTAGGGACCTAATGGTCAGAATAGTAGTAAATGAATATTTAAAACTTCCCTTAATTCAGAAGGCCTTGAGGAAACAAAAACCATTTGGAGCATCCTGCCATAGACAAACTCACTAAAACAGCTTATTCTGATTGTTTCAGAACAAGGCCACAGATAGCTTCAGTTCCTTATCAACTTCCCTTAGACCTGCACTTGGTTCAGTCTGTTTTCTTATAAGCTTGACCCCTAGCCTAGCTCAGTGCTTCAGCCTCCATCCTTGTGGGAAGGTTGTAGCCCCTTGCTGTACTTCACAGTCTCTGTCTGTTTGAGATCAAGTCCGATGTATCTCTCCTGCCTTTCTTTCATACTTTCCTTACATATCTGGTGCCATGACTCAGATCAGAGCCCTTAGAGGCTTTTGGGCTTCTGTGACCCCTCCTACCTTTTCCTTTTTTCTCTTTACCTCCCTGCCAGTGTTTCAATCCCTTGGGAGCACAGATGCTTGCTGAGCTCAGTATTCTGGACTAAACAGCCACCTGTTGTGACCTGAGACTTCCAGTCTTTTCAGCTTGATACTTACCGGCTTCTTGTTTTCTTCTTTTCACCCTCTTCCCCCAGACTTTTGAACTCCAGATGAAAGGCGCTTTGCCATTTAACTGACTTCCATTCACATCCTTATCAAATTCCATCCTTCAGGACAAGGTTCTCACTTTCAGTCTGCTGCTGTGGTTCCCTGTCTCAGACACTAGAAACTCTGGGAGCTTCTCATTTTTTCCTTTGTTTGTGGACAATCAGAGGCTCCAGGAGGCGCCCATGTATTGTTCTACCAGACATCCCAAGCATTATGAATGTGGGGATGCTCTCTCCTAATTATTAGGTCTTGCCTCATTGCCTTCCCTAAGCCTCAGAGACATGCTTGGTGGTGGGATTGGCCCCTACACTTAGTCCTTGTCCTCCATAACGGGCTGTAAATTACCTGTTCCAAAATATACTCCATTGCTATGTCTCAAAACTAATTTAAAGGATCTCAGACTATCTGAGCTCCTGTCTACCAAATTACTTCAACTCTCTATTCAAATTTGGCCATAATATTCTTTAGATAATGGCCACCAGTGGTCCAAGTTTGATACTTTCAATTTCAACATTCTCATTGACCTTGATAACTTTCTTTGATGACATGGCAAACGGCTCGCTGTTCCCTCCCCGACTCCTGCCCCTCCTAAAGCTCTATCTCTCACACACGGTTCTGCCAGCTGGCCAAAACTCGTCAGAGTCTCTCCCTCTCACACCAAATTTGAGCCATCCTGCTAAATCAAATAAAAACCCTCCTCCAAAAATAAACTCCTGTCTTTACTGGGCCTCTTTTACTTCTTCTACATATGGATATCCATCTGGATTTATGTGGGTACTGGAAAATTGAACCTGGGTTTCCAGGCTTTGCAGACAAATGCCATAACCACAGACCCATCTCTCCAGTCCCATGATTATTTTTTAAAGAAAAGAAACTTCTTTATTGAGATATAATTCATATTCCATAAATTCCCTCATTTAAGAGTACAGTGTACTGACTCATACTCACAGGGTCATGCAACTATTATCATATCTAAGTTTAGTATACTTAACCTTCCTCAGACTCCACACTTATTCAGAATTGCTTTTATTTTTTTATTAATTAGTTTTATATTCAGCAAATACAGTCAGTTTGGTACCACTATTAGGCTTATCCATGACCTACCCCTCCCCTTGGCCCGTCCTTGTGAGGTATATGGGTCATGCATTGTGGAATTAGCCCACAGTTATGGGTAAGATAAATGTCTCTGCATATCATGACCCAACATGTGGCTCTGACATTCTTTCCGTCCCCTCTTCCACAAAATTTCCGTGAGCCATGTTGGGTTCATTTTTGGTCTGCTTCAGTGATGAGGTGTTGGGGGCCTCTGAAGCTCTGGCTCTCTGATTTGGTAGGAGTTGATTTTTCTCTGTGTTGATCTCCTTCCCCCTTGTGCTGGTATCTGGTTCATCAGGAAAACAGCCCCCTTGCTTGTTTCTCCAATTTTTCTTAGTTTCAGCCGGGGCCCTTTGGAGGTATGATGGGGCGGCTCTCAGCTTAGGATGTACATCTATCTGAAAAAGAGAAGCAGATTCTCCAACAGAGAGTAAGTTAGCACCAGGACAAATGAGACAACCCTTTACATTTTTTATAGAGAATTTAATAGGTGTAGGCCCTCTTGTAGCCCTGTGATTGATGGTAGCTTGATATTGGAGAGTGGGCTTATGTTTGATTATGGTTCTGACTTGTTTCCCAGCTCCAGCTATGGGTCCCGTACCACTGAGGGGATCAGTTAGACAAATCAAGAGCAGTTGGTTCCCCACCATGGCTGTGTGCCACTATTGCACTTGTGTGGGCATCACAACAGGTTATTTGCTGCTACGTAGGTTAGACCATGAGTTTCTTGGACAGATATTGGTCATTTTCCCCCTGTCGCCCATGTAGCACCTTCTGGCACTAGATGTGTTGACTTTCTGGGGACTGACTCTCTTCCAACTTCCAGCAATGCCTTTCCATTTTACATGTCAACGACATAAGGTGTCTTCAGCAGTAGGGTCTTACCACAGACTTTTGGTAGGTCATCAAGTACTCTGACAGAAATCTGTCTGTCTTTTAGGAAACCTTGTAGGTCTCTCTGATCAAAAGCTCATTGTGGATGATAGCCACAGGGTGGTACTGGGATTAGCAGGTCAGTGCCCACTAAGAAAAGGAGGAAAAATATAACTAATATACAAGAGTTAGACAGAAGAGAAAGAGAGAGAGAGAGGGAGAGGGAGGGAGGGAAGATCTAGAAGATTAAGGTTAGTCTTCATCATACCCTCTCCAGTATCTTGTGGTCCCTGTAAGGGCCTGGTGAAGGTTCAGCCATTTGGTCTGCCTTTTAGGAAGTAGAATTTTATGGCACCATTGCCATTTGGGTGTAGATATGTGTTTCCCACCCCTTCGATGCCCTCCCCTCCTTCCCCATCCACCCTAGAGTCTAGTCCACGAGATGCTTTCTGGGTATGTAAGGTATCTTGGGTAGATTCAGGTTAGGTGCTGTAGATGAGTGAGACTATGTGGCAATCTTTTTTCAGTGATTGAGTAAGTTCACTGAGAATGGTCTGTTCTAGGTTCAGCCACTTTTCCTCAAATTTCATCGTGTCATTTTTTCTTACTGCTGTATAGAATTCCATTGTGCAGATATACCACTTCTTAGTTATCCATTCTTCTAGTGATAGATATCTGGGTTGATTCCAGCTCTTAGCTATTACGAATTGAGCTGCTACAAACATGGTTGAGCAAATCTCTATGGCCTGTGGTTTGAAGATTTTAGGGTAGATGCCCAGTTAGGGAATAACTGGGTCTGTTGGTATCTCTGTAGTCAGCTTTTTCAGGAGTCTCCATATTGCTTTCCAAAGTGGTTGTACCATCCTACATTCCCACCAACAGTGGATGAGTGTTCCTACTTCTCTACATCCTCACCAGCATTTATTTTCATTTGATTTTTTTGATGTTTCCTATCCTTATTGGGGTAAGGTGGAATCTCATAGTTGTTTTAATTTGCATTTCTCTCATGATTAGGGATGATGAACATTTTCTTAAGTGTGTGTTTGCCATTTGTATTTCTTCCTCTGTGAACTGCCTGTTCAGCTCTTTGCCCCATTTTGTGAGTGGGGTGTTTGACTTCTTACTGTTTAGATTTTTGTGTTCTTTGTAGATTCTAGAGATTAGGCCTCTATCAGTTGGATAACCCACAAATATTTTCTCCCATTCTGTGGGTAATCTATTGGCTTTGCTTATTGTATGCTTGTCTGTAAGAAAACCCTTCAGCTTCATGTGATCCCATTGGTTGAGTGACTGTTTAAGATCTTGAGATATTGGAGTTTTGTCCAGGAACTCTTTTTCCATTGTTATATCATGGAAAGTACTTCCTAAATTTTCTTCCAGTAGTATTCGAGTTTCTGGTCTTATATTGAGGTCTTTGATCCAACTGGACTTGAGTGTAGTGCATGGCAAAATATGTGGATCAAGTTTCAGTTTCCTGCATATGGCTATCCAGTTTTTCCAGCACCATTTGTTGATGATGCTGTCTTTTTTTTCCAGCCTATATTGTTTGGTCTTTTGTCGAATATCAAGTAGCTATAGTTGCTTGACCCAAATCGGGGTCCTCAAGTCTATTCCATTGGTCTATACTCCTGTTTTTATGCCAGTACCATGCTGTTTTTATTACTATGGCTTTGTAATATAGCTTTAGATCAGGTATGGTGATGCCTCCAGAGGTATTTCTTTTGCTGAGGGTATGTTTGGATATGTGAGGCCTTGTGCCTTTCCATATGAAATTTGAGATCATTTTTTCTATCTCTGTGAAGAACACTGTAGGGATTTTAATTGGAATTGCATTAAATCTGCATATTGCCTTTGGTAGGATTATCATCTTCACAATGTTAATTCTGCCTATCCAGGAGCATTGAAGGTCTTTCCATTTTCTCAAGTCCTCCTCAATTTCTTTTTTGAGTGTTTTTATGTTTTTGTTGTATAGATCTTTCAGTTCCTTGGTTAACGTTTTTCCAAGGTGTTTTTTTTTTTTTTGTTGCTATTGAAAATGTGACTATGTCCCTTATTTCTTTCTCTGTGTCTTTGTCATTTGCATATAGAAAGGGTACTGATTTTTGTGCATTGATTTTGTATCCTGCTACTTTGCTATAGGAGTTAATCACCTTCAGGAGTTTTGGGATGGAGCCTCTCGGGTCTCTTACATATACAATCATGTCATCAGCGAATAGAGCTAACTTAACTTCTTCCTTTCCAAATTGTATCCCTTTTATTTCCTTCTCCTTTCTTATTGCTTGAGCTCTAGTACTATATTGAAAAGCAGAGGTGAGAGTGGACAACCCTGTCTTGTTCCTGATCTTAATGGGAATTCCTCCAGTCTCTGTCCATTAGGTATTATTTGGGCCTTCAGAGCTTTGTATATTGCATTTATTATGTTAAGAAATCAACTGACCATGCCAATTATCTCCAATGTTTTGATCATGAAGTGATGTTATATTTTGTCAACGACCTTTTCTGCATCTATTGAAATGATCATGTGGTTTTTGTGTTTAACCTTTTTTATGTGGTGTATTACATTGACAGATTTCCATATTTTGAACCACTCTTATATTCCTGGGATGAATCCCACTTGATAAAGTTGGATAATGATTTTGATGTGTTGTTGGAGTCAGTTTGTCAGGATTTTGTTCAGGATCTTTGTGTCTAAGTTCTTCAGGGAAATAGGCCAGTAGTTTTCTTTTCTTGTGACATCTCTGCCTGGTTTTGGAATTAGAGTGATATTAGCTTCATAGAAGGAATTGGGGAGTTTTCCCTGTTTTCTAATTGTGTGGCACGGTTTGAGAAAGATTGGTTTGAGTCCTGTCATGAGGGTTTAATAGAATTCAGCTGAGAAGCCATCTGGTCCTGGACTCTTCTTCTGGGGAGGTTTTTTATTACCTTTTCAATCTCGATGAGTGTAATAGGTTTTTCTAGGAGATTAATCTGCTCTGAGTTTAGCTTTGGTAGATGGTATGTGCCCAGGAACTTATCCATTTCCTCTGTATTATCCAGTTTTGTGGAGTAGAGGTTTTTGAAATAAGTCCTGATGATTCTCCCAATTTCACTTATGTCTGTTGTTATGTCTCCTTTTTCATTTTGAATTTCATTAATTTGAGGCATCTCTTTTACTTGCTTGATCAAATTGGCCAGGGGTTTGTCAATCTTGTTTATTTTTTCAAAGAACCAGTTCTGTGTTTTGTCAATTGTTTTCTTAGTTTCCAATTCATTAATTTCTGCTCTGATCTTAATTATTTCTTTCCATCTGGAGCTTTTTTGGTTGGATTCTTCTACTTTTCCAGTGCCTTTAGGTGGATGGTTAGGTTATTCATTTGGGATCTCTCTGTCTTTTTATGAAGGCATTTAGTGCATGAATTTTCTCCTGAGGACCACCTTCATTGTGTCCCATAAATTTTGGTACGATGTCTTCTCATAGTTAATCATTTCTAGAAATTTCACAATTTCATTTTTTATTTTGTCCACTATATATTTATTGTTTAAAAGTGTGCTGCTCAGTTTCCAGGAGCTAATGGGATTTTTTGTGGGTGTTTTGTTGTTAATTTCTAGCAATATCTAGCATTGTGATCTGATATCATGCAGGGAATTATGTCAATCTTCCTAAATATATGGAGGCAGGCTATGTAACTCAGTATATGATCTACTTTAGAGAATGTTCCATGGGCTGCTGAGAAGAATGTGTTGTCTGTGGATTTGGGATGCAAAGTTCTGTAGATGTCTGTTAGGTCTAAGTGATCTATGGTTTTTTTTTGCGCTCTCTTACTTCCCTGTTGAGTTTCTGTTTGGATGATCTGCCTATTACTGATAATGGTGTATTGAAGTCCCCAGCTATGATGGTGTTGGTGGTTATTTATTTTTTATTGTCAAGTAGGTTTTGTTTTATGAACTGTGGTGCCCCTGTGTTTGGTGCATAAAGATTAATGATTGTGATATCCTCTTGAGGGATCATTCCTTTGATAAGTAGGAAGTGGCCTTCTTTGTCTTTTTTGATTATTTTTGGTTTGAAGTATATTTTATCTGATATTAATATAGCTATACCTGCTTCTTTCTTATTCCCATTTGCTTGGAATATTATTTTCCACTCTTTCATCCTGTGGCGATATGTGTCTTTATTGGTGTGGTGGGTTTCTTGATGACAACGGAATGAGGGGTCTAACTTTCTGATCCATCCTGTTAGCTTGTGTCTCTTGATGGGTGAATTCAGGCCATTAATATTTAGTGTAATGACTGTGAGGTTTCATTTGATCTCTGCCATATTGTGTTGGTATATGTGGTTTGGTGTTTTCATGGACTTTGAAATTTTTGTAGCCCTTCTTCTCTTTGGATGTCACACTCTTCTTCCCCTCCTCTGTCTCCTATGTCAAAATGTTGTTGATGTGCAGATCTATTGGGACAGTTTATGTCCCAATGATAGTGCCCTAAAGTATTCCTTTCCACCCTGTGGCTTTTACATGTGTTCTGCCTCACTTTTCCACATGATGCCCTGAGCCTTGGGGGGCATGGCAGAGATGTCTTGCTTATGGTTAAGCTCTCAACAGCCTCTTATTTTCAGTTTTGTTGAGTTTTAAGTCTCCTCAGTGTCCATGGCTATATCCATTGGGAAGCTTGTGAGGCTTGCAGTGAAAGCAGCACAACTAGTCTTTCCTCCACCTTATCTTCAATGTTCCCTGAGCCCTGGGATGTGTGACAGGGGTGTCTTGACCAGTACTAGATGTTATCTTTCCATCACCTTGATGAGTTTTGGGTTTCCCCATATTTGTCACTATCTACCAAAAGAAGCTTCTTTAATCAAGAGTGTGAACAGCCTTATTGCAATGAAAATATAACTGTTTAGAGGGCAATTTAATGGGCACAATGTATCCATTTAGCCAAAGAACAATGGGAGCTTCGCCACAATGGAGCACCACTTTCTACACCACAGGTTGTTGACTGGGATATCCATACCAGGAACAGATCACTTCCCTCCCCCATCATGGAACAGACTTCAAATCCAATTTTTATCCCTCTAACTGATCTGCAACTATTGCACCAGTGGGTACATCTTAGCATTCTGCCCAGTTGTGTAGGTTGATGACTTTCCTCCCTTAGCAGCTTGCATACCACTTTCTGGCAGTATGTCAGTAAGGCAGAGAGGAGACTTCCAGCTCAGCTCCAGCTTTGATTTTTAAAAAATATATTTTATTTATTTATTTGAGAGAGAGAAAGAGGGAGAGAGAGAGAGAGAGAGAGAGAGAGAGAGAGAGAGAGAATGGGCATGCCAGGGCCTCCAGCCACTGCAAATGAATTCCAGATGCATGAGCCCCCTTATGCATCTGGCTTACATGGATCCTGGAGAGTCAAACCAGGATCCTGTGGCTTTGCAGGCAAATGCCTTAACTGCTAAGCCATCTCTCCATTCCCTCCAGCTTGATTTTTGATTACTCTGTGTTCTGGAACTGGCAGAAACAACTTTCTTAAAGGAAATAGATGTGTGTGTGTGTGTGTGTGTATATATATATATATATATATATATATATATATATATATATATATAAATTTATCCATCATCTTTTGTTTTCATGTGTGTTTGTATTGTTTATGGTTATGCTGTAGGTGTGATGTGATGTATGCACTTGTATTTACAGATATTGTGGACGCCAGAGGAGAAAGGTGGATGTCCACCTCTATCACTCATCTGTGTATTTCCTTGAGATGGAGTCTCTCACTGAATTTGGTGTTTTTGGTTGACCAGTGAGAACCAGGGATTCTCTGGTTTCTACACCACAGAGTACTGGGGTTACAGGCATGTGTGTATACACCAAGCTTTTTGACTGGATGCTAGGTATTAACTCAGGTCATCTCCAGCCCTTGTGTTTGTGTTGTGCACTCTTATCCACTGTGCTACATCCTGGCTCCATCCTCTTTTTGCATAGATATTTCTCAAGCTATTTATAGACATATTCTTTGTCCTAACATTTCATATCTTTTAAATCAGTTCTCTTGCTATAGAGTCTATTTCTCCCATATTACTTTTTGTGCTTATTCTCCATGCACCATGCCAAGTGCTGAATTACTACTGTGTACTCTTAATGTCACAGTCCTGTATTTTCCTCCATTCAATACTCCATCTAGTAACAACCAAGGTATCTGGCCCCAGCACCTTCCAACTCTGTGATCTTAGGCAAGATGTTTTATTTGTCTGTGCCTCTGGGTATTTCATCTGTATAATAATAAGTTAATAATGAGCTAAATAACATCCTAGATTATGTAGCGTAGTGCATGTCTGTTTAATAACTTAATATCTACATGAAATTTTAATCATTATTATTAATGTTATTATCTGATGTGATATAGAATAGCAAACATTTAGAAACAGTATAAATGTTTAACCAAATGGAATTAGTTAAACAAGAAAACAAACAAAACTATGGGCTATTGATATGAGACTGTAGATTAGATGCTGAGTGAAAAGAACCCTAAATTAAGATTTCTGCTCCCAGTAGTTTTAGGATGAATAATTTGGATGAAATTTATGATTATGGATGCAGAAAATCTAGATAAACTATAAAATATGCTGTAGGAAAATGGTGAGCTAGGATTTCAGTACAGACTGCACAGCTAGATGCCTCAGAGGGTGTTGCTGAGACAGTTGAATCTGTAACTTAGCCACTGCATCCTGGGGGATTTTCTTTATCCAGGAAATACACACACACACACACATTGTATGTGGCCTTTATGGCTACTTCTTTCTATTTTGGCTCATGTAATATAGAGCCATGGAAGGAAAACTATGGGTGACCTTGGAAAATGGAGACTAAAATTCCAGTTCTCTTAGAAATGAAAGCCTTTTCATTCAGTTTCCTTGCCTTTAGAATAAGAGTATCAGGATATATAGTGATGGGACCTTGTGCCTGAGGAGCATTAAAAAAAAATCAAAAAGCTAACACATGAAAAATGCAATTAATTCAACATGATAGGAAATCAGTAAAAGTTATCACAATGATTTACCCATCTGGCTTTTTCTAGTAAAAAAAAATGCATTAATTTGCATTGCACTTCACTAGTTAAGGAATCATATTATAATTTATATAAACATTAAAATAAGTGTAAGTCAAAAATATGTGAAGGGCAATGAAATAATTAGTAATTCACTGAGTAAATGAAAAGAAGTTGATGGGACATGGACTCTGCAGGATAAACATGCATCACTTAGCAACATTTTACACTTGATGCACATATACCAGTTAGCAGTTTTTAGCACAAATACACACAGTGTTTCAATTAAAACATGGGTGTTATTATTCTGGATTAAGAAGCACAATTAGGGCTGGAGAGATGGCTTAGTGATTAAGGCACTTGCATATGGAACCTAAGGACCCAGGCTTGATTCCTTAGTACCCACATAAGCCACATGCACAAGATAGTTCAGGAGTCTGGAGTTTGTTTGCAATGGTTGGAGGCCCTGTCATTCCTCCCCTCCCGCCCTCTGCACCTTCCCCTGCCTCTCTCTCCCTTTGTCTCTCAAATAAATAAATAAATAAGATAAAAATATAAAAAAGAAGCACAACTAGCATGTTGAACTTTAGGAATTTTATAAGAAGTAAAATGATGGAAAGTATATACTATGAAAACACTGAGTAAAAATTTTGAATATATTAATATTATATGATTATATTTGCATAAATCACACATATATGTGAAAGTAGTCTGTGAGTGGAGAAGTCCCTTCAGAGGAGTGGCTATGTAACTGCCTTGTACTTGGTGCATACATATAACCAAGCATCCATGCCTGTACACTATCCACATGTAGGTCATAGATCAACTCCAGTTTTAAAGGTAAGTGTGGAATAAAAATCCTGTTATATTTGTAGAAATTCAGAACTCAGGCCATGTAATACACAATGAAAAAAGTTGAAAATCAATAAAGTGGTATTCATTTAATAAAGTAGAAGATGAGCCAGGCATGGTGGTACACGCCTTTAATCCCAGCACTAGGGTGGCAGAGTTAGTATTGCTGTGAGTTCGAGGCCACCCTGAGAATACAGGGTGAATTCCAGGTCAGCCTGGGCTATAGTGAGAAAAACCACCACCACCACCACCAACAACAAAACAAAAACAAAAGCAAAAAAAAAAAAAAAAAAAAAACTCGAAAATGATATCAAATTAAACACCAAGCATGGAATGTGACAAATTATGAAGAGATGAGAAAAAAATAATGTAATGTAAACAAACTTGCAGCAGAAAGGATCAATAAATCCAAAATGAGTCTTTCTAAAAGACCAATAAAACTGATAAACTGCAGAGATACTGCTAAGAATGAAATCAGAAGGCCGCATAAAAATATAAGAAATGAATGAATAACAATTTTATTTCTACAGACTGCCAATCAGTTTGAAATGTTTATGCCAACACATTTATACAGAAGAAAAAAATCATAGAAATATCGCAAGCTTTGAGAGCAAGTGCATTTGTTAGAGTTAGCTCCATGATACGTAGCTGGGTTCTCCAGCAGGTAGGGCTGTAGGAGAGCCGGTCCCGCCAGTCTCTCCCTGGGGCTGAGCAGGATGGTGAGTGTCGATGACCCAGACCCTCTCCTAGGCACTGGAGAGAAACCACACTGAGTCGAGAGACTTGTTGAGGCAGGATCTCACTTTATTGTAACAGGCAGGTGCTTATATAGTGTTGAGAACGAGGGTGGGGATCTCAGGATGGGGTGAGGTGTCAGGGCCAATAGCATACTGCGACTTTTGAAATGATTGGTTCTAAGCGCGTGCACACGGGAATTCTAACTTCCTATGCAGAAGTAGCAGGCCAGAGGCAGTTTGGCATCCTGCTGAGTCATATCTGGCCAGAGACAGGTCATCAAACTTTAGCTACGCTCAGGAAGTTCCATTAGGCCTTGAGTCCGGACCTCTCAAGGCCCAACATCTCTCCCTTTTTGTTTTTGTAAGAGCGTCAGTCATCATGGCCCCTGTCTTAGGTTGTCCCCCTCTGGGGATCTTACCTGTCACTGGGTACCATGTGTTTAGCTCGCTGAGAAGCCACTCCATGGCCTGTCTTAGGTTGTCTCAGTCAGTTTGAGATCTTACCCATCATCGGTCACATGGAGGGCAGAGGAGGTGGTAGTGGGTCATATGAGGAACTTAATTCCTGAGTTGCCAGCCTGTGGTAAAGTATCTCAACCTGATGGAGTTTTATTGCCTCTAGCCATTGGTGAATGAATTGTGTAATTTTGTTAATTACACAAAGCCCAATAGTGAGGATAAGGAGAAGGAGAAGGAGGGGTCCAAGTAGATGGAGGAGGTAGGGTAAGAAGCCATGTAAGCCTGTCCACAGTGGGTTGTCTTGAAGGTCCCATCATCTCCCCTCCAGGTCCTCTTGAAGCCTTTTGATTTTGTCCTGAGTGATTTCCGATTTATTGGCATAGAAACAGCATTTTTTCTCTGTAAAAACTAGCATATGCCTCCCTTTTTGGCTGTTAATAGGTCTAGTCTCCTCCTATTTTGTAGGACTACCTCAGCCAGGGAATTTAGCTGTTGTGGGAGATTAAGGATAGTGTTGGACAGGGCTTTTATGTCACCAATCAACTGGAGAGAGAGCTTTTTGGGGAGATGGACTGTCATACCCATCCTGGCTGTTCCAGTGGTCATGCCTGCGGTTATTTCCAACCCAACGAGTAAAGGTATTATTTGTACAGCTCTCTTAGGTCTCCCTCTGATATAATCAAAAGAGGGTATAGGGAGGGCTTCATCTCCAGGAATGATATCCACATCTGCGATCAAGGCGGTTGGGGCACAAAGGCCTGTCCAATTGGTGGGCAGAAAGTCATAGGCCATCCCGCCTCTGCAAACATAAACCATTCCAGAAGGCAGGCAGCATTGAGTACTGGCCGTGGTTATATTTGAATTACAGAAGAAGGGATGGATATGTCCCACATCTGTATTGGAGTTATTAGGGGAAGGCGAGGCCCAAATGTAAGTTCCAGAAGGAGACATTGGGAAAAGCTGGATGGGGATGGGGAAGGTGGCTGAGCAATTTTTTAGGGTCATATGGGCAACTGTAGTTGTATCATTGGTGATTACTACAAGTGGCCGGGAGGCCCAGATCGGAAGCAAAGCCAGCACTCCTCCACAAGGGAGGGAGCTGTTTGGTTTAGCAGGGTGAAGACCATTTTTAATATGAATTCAGTAGGGGGGTCGAGGGCTAAATCGCCCCGATTTTCAGGAAGGGCAATAGGGTAATAATTAAGCTCTGGGTACTGGGCCAAAACAAGTTGTTTTATCCTTTTATGGACTTGTTTTTCCCTGACTTTGTCTTGAACTCCCCTGCCATCTGAATAGCCAATAGGGGAGGCATAACTCCAGCAGACCCTCTAGCCTGGGTTGCCAAAACAGGGAGAAAAAGCATGTCCAGAATCCCCTGCTACCCACCCACTGTCGCCTCCAGGGGCTAATTGTTTATCTTCTTTAGAAAAATTTAAAATATTTAGGGTAAATAATGCCTTTTTTTGTTGGTCATGTGGGGGTGGGATTCCCCCTTTTGTTTTTGTAATTGAGACTTGAGAGTCTGATTATATCTTTTAACGATTGCTTGGCCCCGGGGGTTATATGGGATGTCTGTGGAGTGTGAGATTCTCCAGGTCTGGAGAAAATTTACAAAGGCCTTGCTCTACGAAGCAGGGGCCATTATCTGTTTTAATTTGGTCAGGTAGTCCAAGGGTGGCAAAGCATTGAAGCATATGGCTAATAGCATGTTTAGGTTTTACTGCACCCAAAACAAGACCTCCCTTTTCCCCTCGAGGCCTGTTGAAGGGCACAAACTAGGGTGGCCATATCTTCATGGCGGGCACTTTGTAGGGCTGACACCATGGCCCTTACGTGATGGGAAGTGGATCCTACATCTTTAGTGGCCACGATCCATTTACTCATAGAGTGATCTTTTAGCCCAGTGCAGGCCAGCTTATGATCACCTGTCATGCCTTCCCAGACCAACATTTTAATGAACTGGTCTCGCAGGGGGCCAGGGGAAACTTTCTTTGTAGACTTTTTTCAACCCTCTCTGTGAAGGTAGCCAGGTCCTCACTAGCTTTTTGCGTGAATCCTGTGATGAGGGGCTCAGATGGACCTTCCTCTAGTTTCCTCCATGCGGCCATTCCCAAAGCCCGCACCTGATCCTGGTATGGATCAGGGATGGCAGCTTGCTGGAGGCCCATGGAAAACGCATCAGCGGTGCCTGGGAGCATGCCGAAGGTGTTTGGGACTGGGGGCTGAGTGGCCTGATTCTGCTCTCCTGAATATGGCACTCATCCTGAAAGAAGACACACCACTTTATGTACAGGGGGCCAGAAAGAACGGCTTTAGCAAGGTTTTTCCAATCTTGGGTGGTACACTGATTATAAGCCAAACCCTGGAGGATGGTTTCCACCCAGGGGGGATTAGGTCCGTCCTCTGAGGCAGCCTTTTTAAGGTCTTTTAAATCATGAGCCTCCCAGGGGTACCAGGCAGTGGGGCAATTACTACCGGGGTTAACGTTGACAGGGAAGAGGTTGGTTATTCCTTCCCCAGAAGTGTCATTCCCATGATAAGGCAGAGGGACAGAGGGGGTCTGGAATGGGTTAGTAGGGGGGTCTGCAGGTGGTGGGACTTTAGAGGGCCAAGGAGCACTTCCAAAACGATCCAAGGAGGGTTACAAAGACTCAGGCGGGCCTGAGGGTTAGGGGCTTGGCTTTGGTTTACTTTCAGCTTTTCATCATCTTTTGTCCCTTCCTGGGTTAGGGTTTCCCTTTTTCCCTTCAGGGGCCTAGGTGGAAAACAGCCTCTTAAGGCCTATACAGTTGGGAGGGCACCTAAAGGGGGGATCTCCCCCTTTTCCGCCTGGGCCCTCTGGATCAGAACTTCAACCTGATCCCAGGTGTCCCAGTCAAAAAGATTACTCTCGGGCAACCAGGGAGCAATCTTGAGTAAACAGTCCCATGCCTGGAGGGCTTGTTTATCAGAAAGATTAAGGCCTAGGGCAACAGCAACACAAAGACACAGGAGTACAACACAAACACAAAGGACCCCCAAAATAGCTAAATGTGCTGCAGAATTAAGTTCAGATTTAGATCTGTGATGGCCAGACAAGTCTGTGTCCTTAGGAGATGGCTTGATGATACCAAACATGGATCGGACGGGAGCAGATCTCCCCATCAGGTTTGCTCTGTCTTTCAGGACAGAGCCCCCACTCAAATGAGGGGACAATATGCCTCGAGTCTCCTCCAGGTCTGCCCACACGGTGTGCCCACCAGGGGCGTATGACCCGTTTAGAAATACAGACGCCACAGATGACGCTTGCTGGCAAACCAAAAATGATAGGAAAGAGAAAGGGAACGAAGAGATGTTGACATGCAAGCACAGGCTACAGAAGCAAAGGTCAGCACATTAGAGATGAGGACTGCCTCATAACATATGAGGGTACACTCACCCGCAGACCGATTGCAACATCAGCTTTTTTCCGTAGGAAAGAGAGAGAGTTCCTCACACAGGGCACCAGTCTGCCGGATCCTCCAGCAGGTAGGGCTGTGGGAGAGCCGGTCCACCGGTCTCTCCCTGGGGCTGAGCGGGATGGTGAGTGTTGATGACCCAGACCCCTCCTAGGCACTGGAGAGAAACCACACTGAGTTGAGAGACTTGTCGAGGCAGGATCTCACTTTATTGTAACAGGCAGGTGCTTATATAGTGTTGAGAACGAGGGTGGGGATCTCAGGATGGGGTGAGGTGTCAGGGCCAATAGCATACTGCGACTTTTGAAATGATTGGTTCTAAGCGCGCGCACGCAGGAATTCTAACTTCCTATGCAGAAGTAGCAGGCCAGAGGCAATTTGGTGCCCTGCTGAGTCATATCTGGCCAGAGACAGGTCACCAAACTTTAGCTAGGCTCAGGAAGTTCCATTAGGCCTTGTGTCTGGGCCTCTCAAGGCCCAACAATACGTTTGTTCCTAGTGTTCTGAAACAGCACTTGACATGTAGTAGGTGTTCAATACAAATATAGAACTAATGGTCAATGAAGTTTCTTGATCCTGAACAGTAGAAACTGGCTTCTGTAGGCTGTATTCAGCCTGGAGGAGTCTCTGGGCAAGGGGATTGAATAATTCTCATGATGCTTTAGGAGAAATCATCCTGCAGGCTGAGGTGAGAGGCATAAGCCAAGAAGAAGATATGGGTGTGCAGCAGACACAGCTGGGAGGAGTGAAGATGGAAATGTCAGAGGCAAACAGATGAAAAACATGTATGGTGACATTATAACTGTGGCTATTACATAGCAAAATTGAAGAGATTACCCAAATGCAAACATTTCTTTTAGCATTTGACATTCACAAGTCCTTTTTTACAACCTGTATCTTTCATCAATAGCTTCTGCACTTGATTAAATGCAGGACAGAAAATGGAACACATCAGCTTGACGTTTTTCTGAATCAAGGCTTTTGTCATAGGATAAATGTTGCCATTTGTTATTAAAACACTCCTGCCTACACCTCCTATCAGCAAAATAACTCCCCCCTCTCAATACTTTGGGGGTTTACTTTGTCCTTCATAACACAAGCTGCAAATTAGCAGTGGTCCGATAATTTATCTCTGTGATGCCATGTTCATTTTATTTATAATCCAGAGGCAATTAAAGTTTCTTTTATACAACACCACTGATGACAGATGTGTGGCTGTCACTCTGACACATGATGGGTGGCATAAATCATTTGACAATAGAAGTACCTTCTGACTTGCTAGTCTCTAGTTATAGCAGATGCCACCCCAGACAGAGTGACAAGGACATTCTTTATAGGAGGCTCCTTTTAGCTAACTGCTCTATGCCAGCTCTGGAATCTTGACAGCTTGGCCAGTTTGTGACAGCTTGGATATGCTTCAGGTGGCCTTCATAAGCCACCGAGGGCCATCACATCCCTTTTCCTCACAGAGGTTTCAGTGGTTTCCTAGCATAGCATACAAGAGCATCGTAGTCTGATCCGATCTACCCCTCTAGCCTTGGTGCCAGCCTTATGCCTCCTTTCCCTCGACTACACCTATCCTTTTCCAAAGTACCACATCTTACAACCTTTACCGACCATACTACCTGCAGTTTCTTGAACATGATCTCTTTCTTGGTGGATGAGGTTGCACATTTTTAAGAGTCTTCTTCCTGTTTTGCTTATCTAGAAGAAGCAGAATCCTTCTTCTTCCTGAAGGTTTAGCTGAGTTGTTTCTGTCTCTGTGAGATAGTCAGAAATCACTTACCTTAAACCAGTTTCTTCTTCCTCTTGGCTTCCAAAACAATGTATATATTTTTAAATCAGACTTGATTAAATTACACTCGTCAGTACATGGGAATACGATAATAATTGGTCTATGCAAGAGAACACTACATTTAAAATTTATTTATTTATTATTTAGAAAAGAAAAGAGGGAGAGAGGCAGAGAGAGAGAGAGTGTGAGAGAGAGAATAAGAATGCTAGGGCCTCTAGCCCCCTGCAAACGAACTCCTGATGCATGTGCCACCCTGTGCATTTGGCTTATGTGTGTACTGGGGAATCGAACCTGGGCCCTTAGGCTTTGCAAGTAAGCACCATAACTACTAAGTCATCTTTCCAGCTCCATTTTTAAATTTTACTTATTTGTTTTGAGAGGGAGACAGAAAGAATGAGAGAGGCAGATAAGAGAGAACACTACATTTTATTCATGTTATTTTCCATTCTCTATTGATTTCTGCCTAACATGGGCAGTCACTCTGGTAAATATAATTTATGTTTGCAACTTGAAAAATTAAGATTATATAGTGTCATTTTGTTTATAATATGGATTAAAATTTTATATGTTCTGGCATGCTTAAAATATGCATTGTTCTTTTCTTACTGGAAGTTATTTTTAATGGTTCATAAAAGCATGAAAAAGGATAATAAAGAACCAGTATTCTCCTCTTCACTAGTAAGTTTTAGCATATATTCATGTATTTATAGTACTTAGGCATCTCTTGTGAATTATTTATATCTTTTTATCTTGCCTTTTTAATCTAATTACCTAAGATTCTAAGTGGATAGATACTAAAATCTACAAATATGATTTTTGTGTGTTTTGTGGGAGCTGTCGGCCAAATTCAGGGACTTGTGCCTCTGCTCCTGTGCTCAATCTTCTCAACTATAATTTTGTTTAATCTTTTCCTCTGCATAATATTGTTAGTTGTTTCTTCACACAGAGTTAAGTAGTAGTGTTAAATTTATGCAAAATATGATTTCAACATAATTTGATTGCCCATTTTACAAGTG
Organism: Dipus sagitta; assembly: GCA_036346955.1. Lineage (NCBI taxonomy): Eukaryota > Metazoa > Chordata > Mammalia > Rodentia > Dipodidae > Dipus > Dipus sagitta. The sequence goes on along the minus strand of CM070772.1, from coordinate 167,722,845 downwards.
TGTAACATTTCTTCTCTGCAGTTCTGATGTTTTCCATCTTAAATCATATTTTTAAAATATTTTTTATTTATTTGTTTATTTGACAGAGAAAGAGAGAGACAGTGAGTGAGAGTGAGAGAGAGAATAGGTGCACTAAGGCCTCTAGCCACTGCAAACGAACTCCAGATGCGTTTACCCCCCTGTGCATCTGGCTGACATGGGTCCTGGGGAATCAAACCTGGGTCCTTTGGCTATCCAGGCAAATGCTTTAACTGCTAAGCAATCCCTCCAGCCCTTAAATTGTACTTTGATTAATATGAAATTAATCATAACTTTTGTTTGGATTATCTTTATGTTGTCTATTTTCCCTATCCTTTTATATATCATATTTCCTAAAAAATATCTCATATAGTTGATATTTTTAAAAATATTTTTCTAAATCTTGGGCATCTGGCTTTATGTGGGTACTGGGGAATCGAACCTTGGTCCTTAGGCTTCCCAGGTAAGTGCCTTAACTACTAAGCAATCTCTCCAGCCCCCTAGTCAGGGTTCTTTAAAGAACAGAACTGATAGAACACACACACACACACACACACACACACACACACACACACACACATCTATATACATATGTCTGTCTGTCTATCTATCTATCTATCTATCTATCTATCTATCTATCTATCTATCTGTCTGTCTATATCTGTCATCTATCTACATATGGTTTTAGGAGGTTGATTTATATGATATGGCTAGGCAGTCCAACAATGGCTATCTGCACAGTAGAGAAGCTGAGATCTGGATAACTTCTAAGAACAGAAAGCTGGATGCTTCAGCAGTCCCATCTGGTAACCTGGAGGGCTGCTGGTCTTCAGTCATGTTGTAAGGCTGAAGAACCTAGATTCAAAGGAGACTAGCAGCAGAGGCCAGCCACATGCATTTACCAGCCCACACTTGGGGGAAGTCTTCCCCCTTCAGTTACTCTTTCTTGAAAATATGTTCATAGACTCACCCAGAAGTTTGTCTCTTAGTTAACTCCAGATCCAATCAAGCTGGCAATTAATACTAACCATCACATTAGGCAATTGATCTATGACTGAGCTACATCCCCATATACCCAATATTTTATTCTTAACTTTTTATGTTGAGACGTGGTCTTGCTACGTTGTCCATGCTGTCCTTTAACTCACTCTGTAGCAAAGACAGGCCTTGAATTTGCAATCCTCTTGCCATATCCTTAAGAGTATCTGGATTATAAGCATGTGCCACCTACCTGGCAGGAGCTTTTAACTTTTGATGTAAGTGAAGCTTAAACATATTAGTTATTAATGTAAGATTTGAACTGTTTTTATTGATTATCTTAGTTATCTCAAAATTTTAATTGTAACTGATAGTCTCACCTAAACTATTTGAAATAGATTTCTTTTCATGTTACTTTTTTTCTTGAGGCATTAATAATAATTTTTAAAAAATTGTCTCTGCTATCCCTGAAGCCCTTTTGGAGTGTGCCTTGTCTTCATATTTAAGCTCCCTAACTGGTCCTTTGAGATTGAATTCCCTATTTTACAGACTAGTGTTTTGGATGTCATTGTTCCAGTACTGGCTCATTTTCCTTAGTCTCTCCCTTTATCTGAGACACTTATTTTGAATTACTCTGAGTAGTTCATTACGTTTGCATCGAATAATGTTTGTAGGTTGTTCAGTTTCTTGTTTTCCTTTTGGAAAGTTTATATTATGTAAATGTTTCTTATCTCTTCTTGTAAGTGGATATCCCCCTGGAATTATTAGCTTGACAAGTAATGTCTGTCTTCAAACGGGAATCTAATCCCATGGCAGATGACCATCTTTTGCCCTCGACTGTCATGTCTCTGTGTGCACCCGGGAGTGCCCCCACTACACATCCACTCTGTTTGCTTGGGAATTTCTGCATTTATACTCACACAGCCACTTTCATCTGTGCATTCCCAAAGCTTGACACACAGTAATGAATCCCCCATGTTTTCCTGTGAAGTATGTGAGGCCTAGTTTCCAGGTAAGACAAAGAGGGGACATACGGCTTTCAGCTTTCTAAAGGTCATTGAGTAGCTCATTGACAGCACTCAGAAGTGCGAGTTCATACTTTCAGCAGCCCAGAGCCAGGTGTATCTTGTGGGTGAGTGGGAGGGTGCCCCGAAAAGAGGTGCTCAGTTTTCAGGGTGTTACCTAGACTCTAGCACTGCCCAGAAACTGAGATACATCTTCTGAAAACACTTTTCCACCTCAATACCCAATGTGAATATTTTGGCTTAGGAATCTGGGATTCATTAGCTTTCCTGTGTATAATTTAAGACTGAGCAAAGGAAGGCCAGGCTGTTTCACCAAGTTATGAACTAATCAGGTGCTTTCAAATACATGAGCCTTCTTCTTCGAGTATCTTGACAGTGACCACATTTTATGCTTATTGAATGTCTACGTATGAACACAGTGTAATCATTCGACAGGGAAGTTTATCTATAATGAAAGCGTGAAAGTAACACCTTAAAGAACATGCCCAATCCTTGGGGAATGCAGGTGTAAACTTAGCATTTGTTAGAAATCAGCAAACACTAATTAAGTGCAATCTGCCAGGTAGATGGATGTAGTGAATGCCTGTTATCTTTTCAAACCTGGTTGTGATAAATATCTCTAAGATGAGGGCTCAGAAGCCTTGTTGTTGGAGGAGGGGTGTTTCTGGGGACAGTCTAAGCTTCCCTCTAGTCAGAGCTTAGCACACTCTTGCTGCTTCTTCCATCTGCTGTGGCAAGGAAGTGATGTCTACCCTCTGCTTGTGCGTTTTTCTCCTGCTGTCATGAAGCTTCTTCTCAAGACTGGAAGCCAAAATAAGCCCTTTCCTCCCACCAGCTGCTTTTGGCTGGGTGTTCTGTCTCAGCAACACGAACGTAACTATAATGCAAGAGATGCAACCAAATGCATTAAAACGAGTAGAGCAGCTCCTCACAAGAAAAGCTTGTCCACTGGTACAGAAATGTCTACAGGTGCTTTTGTTAAGACACCTTTTATCCTGGGGATTATGAACCCCTAGTTTATTACCTCCTGAGATCTCCATGTGGTAGTGACTGGTGCTTGACAAAGGAACATGAAATGCAAGTGTGTGTTGTTGTACAAATCTCTCTGTGCTCTTAAGTTTGATTACCAGAAATTCAGGATTCTAGGAATGTGTAGTTAACTCTACTCTTGTCTTCTATCCACAATGTTTCTTTCTCTTACTCTCTGACTCAGTGTCTCTGTCATCCACAAAGCCAACAAGTTGTTGGGATCTCTTAATGTGTGTTTGGTTAATGCACTTAACATTTGGTCCAGGAGCTGGTTGCCTTATTTCAGGAGGTGAGGCTTAGCTATGGAAAATGAGTTAATGCGGGTGGGGCAGGCCTTGAGAATGATAGCCTAGCTCTCTGCTTCCTGTCCCATCTCTGCTTCTGATCTGCCGAGACATGACATGACATGACCAAGCTTCTACTGTCACAGCTGCAAACAGCTTCTGCCTCCATGCCTTCCGTGCCAGGATGGTCCCTTGAGCTCAAATTAGTCCCTCCTCCCCCAAGTTGCTTTTTCTCAGGTTTTTTTTTTTTTTGTCATAATAATGAGAAAAGTAGCTTATATAGGCTCTTCATATTTATTTCGGGGTTTTGACCTTCAGTCTTTTCTAGGGTGTGGCTTACTTTCTATATCCATTCCTTATTGTTCCTTTATGCTGGATAACACTTCCACGATGTTCCCTTGTTTGAGTTCCACCCAAAAGCTGGCATGTTCTGGCTTATGTACTTTGTGTCTCCGCTGAAGTGTTTCCATGCAAAGACCACATATCATCTTTTTTCCAGAAGATAATTCTTGAGTGTAACAATTAGTTCCCCCTTTTAGCTCCCTTACTCTATTTTTCATTTCTTCATAACAATTGTCACATATTTGCTCATTTTATGTTTTTTTCTTATTCTACTTTTATAATAATAAGCCAAGACTTGTTTTGTCTACTGTTGTATTCCAGCACCTAGAGGATAGGATGAGGGATGTATAAACCCCTGGCACCTACACTAAGGTTAATATGTCATGCTCGTGCCTTGAAATTTTGAGATAGATCTGGATAATTATAATAATGAAGTTATACAAATAAGCGTGTTCAGAAGCTACCACTGTGCAGCCTTGGAGAACTACCTCCAGAGTAAGTTGCACCAGCTTAGGTGTGAATCACACATATAGGAAGGTGGAAGATCATCTTGGGGGGGATCATAATAGTATGAAGACAGTTCCAGTTTAGAAATGAAGGAGGTAGTCCTGCACACGTAAATCTAGTCACATTGTAAAGGACACCTCATGTCATATGAAGCAGGTGAGATTCATTCTGTGGGAGATTGGGAATACTAAAGTATTTTGAGCAGCTCTGTGTTTGAAAATGATAATGTTAACAGCACTGTGGGGGTTGGATTGGGTGATCAGAGGGGGTAATGACAGGCCATCACAGAGGATTTGAAAATTAATTCCAAGACTAATCTATTGCCTCCTACTGAGGCCATTTATTCTCTGTGACCTTCCTCTTTCCTCCCTCGATGATATAGTTTAAAGCCCAATTTCTTATAAAAACTGCTTTTCAATTTCTAAAAATTATAGTCAGCAACCCTGTGGTCAAGCATCTGATAAATCATTCGACACATTTCCTATCCATCTTGTACATTGTCACCAGAATAGATCTAGTTTTGAATCACTTTAGGGGAAGTCTCCCGGAGTCTGTACTGGAGAGCCATATCTCACAGTCTGTGTCATTTAGAATGCAGTCCCAGCCATCCATCAGGAGATGCTCAATTAATTTTGTTGAGGCTTAAAGTCACTTATAATTACAGCCTTGTTATCTGAGTATGTCTTCCTTATCTTTTACTACCCAAGCTTCGTTGTTGGCTTGGCTACCATGGGTACCATTATTTTATTGGTAAGCTTTGGTCCTGTATCTCCTAGCTTAAAGTGATTAACTACAGCTCCTGGCCAGTAGACAAAGGACATGACCAGCTTTTAGATTTCTCTGGTAGAGCTTCTATGCTGACATTTATTTTCTCCAATGTCTCAGGAAATGCTCCTTCTGTGCAGTGGGGACTGTCCAGGCTTTCAGTGTCAGAAATTATGATAAATGAAAGCTCTTTTTCCAGCTAATCAACAGGTCTACGTAAGCTCACAGAACGGAGAATGGTTTGATAAGTTGCAAGGATTATGTTATGACATAATAATAAGAAGAATATGGCTATTATATTTCTGTAATTCATTTTTTTTATTAATGAGCACTTGTTTGAATCTTACGTCCTTCAGTAAATGATGGAACAAGCAAGGCTTGGGTTACCACCCTAGGATTCCTAGGCTTGAACTGTAGGATTCATGAGGAACCCCTCATATGTGATTAATGAATAGTTACTTTCATTCATTCACTTCAACAAACATGGATCTTTACACAGTCATTATCTGTGTGCAAGTTAGTGTGTGGTATTAGAACAAGTAATGCACAGATCCCTAATAGGAGAGATAAATATGTAAGAAAATACATATTCTCTGTGACAGATATAAATACATAAAAGGGCACACAGTGGACATGTAGCAGAATTGGTCAGTAGCTTTATTTGTACTGGAGATTTTCTAGAGTGGGTGATAGGGATATGAGCCTTAACTGGTCTGTAGGAGGTTTTATCTTCAGGCTTAATTGGACAATTTAGGAATTTTGTCACTTGTGCTCCTCTGTTTCCTCCCATGTTTTATTTTACTTTATAATAAAGTTCATGTTTTCCAAACCTCAAAGTCTGTTATGCCCCCTTTAAAACTGTTGAACAACAAGAATGAATTTGGATATTAAATATTTCTCATTTTATCCAAGATAAAAAAGGAAAATGCATCAACTCTTGATTAATTCAAAGCTTTTGTTAGAGTTACTAACAGTGATCAAGAGTTGCCAAGACATTTTTTAAATTAGTTTTGTAGTCAGTGAATACAGTCAAATTGGTACAATTGCTAGCCTCTGTCCTCCCCCCTCCACAGGGGCCCTTCTTGTTGGGGTATATGGGTGGTGCATTATGGGGTTAGCCATCAGTTTCAGGTAAGAGGAAATGTCTCTGTGCATAATGACCCAACATGTGGCTCTAACATTCTTTCTGTCCCCTCTTCCACAAATTTCCCTGAGCTGTGTTAGGTTCCTTTTAGGTCTGCTTCAGTGATGAGGTCTTGGGAGCCTCTGTGTCTCTGGATATCTGGTTTGGTAGGAGTTGATTGTCCTCTGTGTCTGTCTCTATTCACCCTTGTGTTGGTACCAGGATCATGAAGAAAACAGCACTCTTGCTTGTTTCCCTAATTATTCTTAGTTTCAGCTGGGGCCCTTCTGAGGTATGATGGGGTGGTTCTCTCCTTAGGATCTGTGTGTAATTTTCCTTCCCCGGGAGGTGTGTTGTGGTTAGGCAGACGCCATCTTGACCAGAAGTCACCAAGACATTTTTAAACTTATTTTATTTCATCTAATTGTCCTTAAATTCCTATGTGGTAGCAATCATTAATCCAATTTTATAAAAATGAGGAAAATGAAGTTATATGACCTGCCTTGGTCTGCAGGAGTTCATCTCTGCAAGATTGGGACTTACATGTCATCTGGAGTCTGAATCCAGCGCTCTGTCCTTTACTACCACACATACATGCATGCATACATACATACATACATACATACACATAAACCTGTACTAGACAAAAAGCATTTTCAGTATAATTCTAATGAGGTGTTCTTTGTATCCCCGCGAGGCAAATTAAGAAAAAGATTATTTAAAATAAGGGAGGATAAATTGGTTTGGAAACATGGAAAAGAATGATATAAGGTTACCATAGGATTTAGCATTTGGGTAAGGGCAATTTGAGAATAAGTGAACTGCAGCTAAACCCACAACTCTGGTCCCCCTCCCCACAAACCAGCACTAGCAAGACTAGCTGATCACTAAACTCCAGTGATTTTTCAGTCTTTGACTCCCAAAGGACTGGGGTTACAGGTGCACATGGCCATGCACAGCTGTCTACAAATGTGCTGGGGGTTGAACTCACGCTCAGTTTCTCTCAGGTCTTCATACTTGTGAGGAAAGCACTTTTGCCCACTGAGCCATTTCCCCAGTCCATTTCCTTAAGCTAGGATGTATAGTATTTTCCCCAAGTAGTTAACCTTTCTACATGAGATTTTTGAAAAACAATATTAATTTTTTGGAATGAGGAAGAATCACATCTATTTTTGAAACTATAATTTTCCTTCCTAGGAGGTTTTTGGTTTCTTATTGAATTATGCTAATTTAGTAGCTTTACCAGTCCAAGATGCACTGAAAAGAAGTTCAATTTCAAGTCTGTAATAACCAGAAATAAATTGTCTTATGTCTGACCTTTTATTTTTGTTTGGCTTAGATGGATTTGTCCCTTTAATTAAATATTCCTCAATAAATAACTTTAACTTCCCTGAACTCTGTATAGCGGGAGTTAACTCACTGAACTGATTACATTTTTTAAAAATAGTAAAACTTAGTCTAGTTTTGAGTAAATTATGAATATAAGGAAAAACAAACAGAAAACAGGGGCTGTTTGGGGCCGTATGGACATCATAATTACAGTCTATTCACTAACTCATTTATTCATTTAATCGACATTTCTGATTACCTATTTTGTAGAAGAATCAGGACGAGGCTAAACACAAAGATAACTGTGAATTGTTTAATGAGCAACAGGGGAGATAAACCGACAAACAGAAAAGAGCAGTTTCCAATTACTGCTAGTATATTCTGTTGGAATTTGCACACACACTATTCCACTTTATACTAAATAACTTCATAAATAGTTACTAATAGTCCCTTTGTAGATGATACAATAGTTTAAATTACCTACTCAATTCTACTGAAAAATGCTCCTTAAAATACCATCATACCACCACTTAAAATATGAGAATAATTGGCTCCTTACGAAGCCACATTTCTAGAATAAGATACATTCAGGAATCACACCCTTGGATTTTCTTCCTTCTGCATGAATCTTTAGGAGTTGATGTTTGGATGGACAGTAGTTCCTGAGTTTCTGTGAAAGGTAGGAATCATTTGTTTGTGACTGAAAAGTATAAACTAAACTGCCGTCAGTAAAAGAAGGAAGATATTCGCATAATATCAAATTATAGGAGGGGTGTTGTGGTGGTTTGAATAGAATAGATGGCCCCCAATATATTTAGTTGTTTATTTGCTTGTAGTTTGCATCTTTAGCCACCTGGCTGGAGGCAGTCACTGGGTGGATCTTAAAGTGTGGTGGTGGGTTTCAGATTCCAATGTATAGATATGCAAAGTGTGCCTAGCTGGAGTTCCTGAAGTGTGCTCCGGCTTTTGACCTTTAGGCTTGTGCTTCTCTCTCTCTGCTTGGGCCTGTGAAAGCAGGCCAGTTTCTTCTGGTTTTATGGAACTTCCCCTGGATCTGTAAGCTTCAATAAATCCCTTCCTCCATAACTGTGCCTGGTCTGGAAGTTCATCTCAGCGAACCTGAATCTGTCTGATACAGAATTTGGTACCAGGAGTGGGGTGAGATGAAACTTACTATGTGCATGTTGATCTTTTGGAACCTTTGTTTTGGAGGAATAGGCATGGACTTGGTGCTTGCAACTGAAGATGTCTTCTGGAGTGGTAAGCCAAGTTTTATGGACTATTCTGATGAGAGTCTGAGAATGCTAAGTGCAGATAGCATTGAACTTCGAGGCTTAGCTTATGAGCTTTCTAAGGGGAAGGAAACACTGCAGAGGACTTTGTTGGAACTGGGCTACTGGCATAAGGGCTGGCTGCGTCCTGCTGCCCAAGCCCAGAGAGATTGATCAAGGTTAAATTTGTAATGGACTGATGTGCTTGGCTGAAGATATTGGACCGAGAGATTTAAGATTTTAAGCTGGAAAATCTCAAACAAGTTAAAATTACAGGCACAGAGACTGGTTTTAGGTTACTGAACCTGCTATTGTCAAACACATTAGCAATCTTAAGGAAGATGTTCCAACTGCTTTACATTAAAACAATGGAAAGGATGCCTGAGGAAAGACTATAATAGAAATGCAGACGCTTTTGGAAAGAGTTGACTGGAGAAGGAACCTGCTTTTCAAGGCTATGATTTGTTTCGTCCCTGAATTAAGAATATGGCTGTGTCCTGCACACTTGGTATTGGTTTCAGAAGCATGAAAAATGCATGGAGTGGCCGTGAATTGCACATGCTTCCAGGAGCCGCTGCTGAGATGCAGCATGAGGTAGGGCCTGATGCCCTGATAGGCTGAAAGAGCCTTTGGAAAATGTGAAGAGTGGTCATGAATTGCACATGGTTCCAGGAGCTGCTGCTGAGATGTGGCATGAGGTAGGGCATGATGCCCTGATAGGCTGAAAGAGCCTTTGGAAGATGGAGCATGGTTTGCATGAAGACCTGAAGATGTTTTGTATATACCAGGACTGTGCAAGGGCTACCATACAGCACACTGCTTGCCTGGGATGGAAGTGTTCCCCGGGTACTCTGCCCAGCTGGAGGGGCGGAATTGGAAAGTCTGGAGACTGTTAGTCTCTGGGTATATTGAACTTGAACTGCAGAAGTTTGATGTTTGTTTGATGGCGGTTGAGTTTGCATTGTTTTAGTCTCTCCTTGCTGTGCCTTATACCAGTTGAAAATGTTTACTCTGTGACTTTATATGTTAGAAGTGTTTAACTTGTTTGATTTTACAGGTCTTCATATCTTAAATTGGTCAAGACTGTGGGGACCTTTGAAATTGAACTGAGTACAATTTATAATGTGTGATGGTTATAAATCTATTTGGGGCCAGGGGCGGAATGTGGTGGTTTGAATAGAATAGATGGCCCCCAATATATTTAGTTGTTTATTTGCTTGTAGTTTGCATCTTTAGCCACCTGGCTGGAGGCAGTCACTGGGTGGATCTTAAAGTGTGGTGGTGGGTTTCAGATTCCAATGTATAGATATGCAAAGTGTGCCTAGCTGGAGTTCCTGAAGTGTGCTCCGGCTTTTGACCTTTAGGCTTGTGCTTCTCTCTCTCTGCTTGGGCCTGTGAAAGCAGGCCAGTTTCTTCTGGTTTTATGGAACTTCCCCTGGATCTGTAAGCTTCAATAAATCCCTTCCTCCATAACTGTGCCTGGTCTGGAAGTTCATCTCAGCGAACCTGAATCTGTCTGATACAGGTGTACACATGATTATATTCGAGGCCTATAAGTTGCCACTGTGTATAACAGTCCTCTTCCCCCTTTATACAATGTTGGTGACACTTTAAAAGTGTGACCACTATGAAAATCAGTATGAAGTTTCTTCAGAAAAACTAAAAATAGAACTACCATGTAGCTGAACTATACAACTTTCAGATATGTACCCAACTAACTCCAAGTAAACATTCCACAGAGACACTTACACATCCATGCTCACTGCAGCACCCTTCACAAGAGCCAGTTTATGAAATAAGCCCTGGTGTCCATCAGCAGATGAAAAGATAAAGAGAATGTGGTATATGTACACAATGAAATTTTATTCAGCCACAAAGATGGGCAAATTGTGTCATTTTCTGAATTTTGGTAAATGAATACAACTTGTGATCAATAAGCCAGATTCAGAAAGATAAATATCATGTTTTCTCTGTGTATAATAGATTTATGTAGCAACATAAAAAAGGGAAATGGGAAGAAGGAAGAAGGCTTGTGGGAGGGAGGAAAGAAAAGTGGAGAAAGGAAAGTGTACAGAATATGTCAATGTGCATAATATACTTGAAATAAATTGTCTTTATGAAGCACAGAACTATGGACAACACATATATGCAAATAAAAAATCAACTAGTAATTTCAAAAATGTCAAAACCTATTGCTCCTGTGACCTTTCTAGTTTGTTCCTTTTTGTGTTCCTACCCTTTGACTTTTACTTTATTTATGCTGTTTCTTTTTCAAAGTGTTTTCCCTTAAATTTTCAACATACTTTCAATACATTTTTCTGCATTCAACTCTAGAAATGGAGATGTGTTTTGTATCACTCAGGCAGAGTCCACAGGATCAGTTATGATTGATATCAATTTTCTGGCTCACATCACACATATATTTCCATGGACAAGGTAGTAGATTAGGTTCCATGATCTCATCTCAGAACCTGAAGTTGGAAGTAGCACTTCAATCATGTCATCAAATAACAGACAATGAAATCACCAAACATACAGTGGAATGAATGGATTTTGGGTGGCACATGTAGGCAATACTGTCTGTCTTCTCTGAGTATGTTAGGCTTTGAATGCAATGGGCTATGATAACTTCTAAGCCGTGAGAATCTAGAAATAAGTGGAAAATTAGCCATAATTCTAGTTTTGTATAAATTACAACTCAAGAGCATGTAGGCAAGTCAATTTTTTTCCTGCATTCTATTCTTTTTTTTTTTTTTTCATCTTTTGCTTTCTCAAGATAGTCATTCCGAAAACATATTTTAGGGCTTGAAGACAACCTCCCACTCATTGCGAGATTGATCTTTTCAATTTCCAGGACTGGTGAGGCTATATAAAGCTTTAAGATAGAACAGAAGCTTCTCATTTCTTTTTATGGATAATTAATCCACACTTACAAAATAGGATTTATGCAAAGTAAGGAATCTAATTCAGAGATAGACTCATTTTCTTCAATGGACCAAGATAAAATTTCCTCTTTCTCAGCTTACAATCTTGAACATAGTCCAATAAAGAATTAAACTCTGTAGTGTGTGAGGACAAAGAATAACTAGGAAATTTAGTGGTGTACTGGTTTTCTAGCACATTTATTCTCTTTCTGAGTATGTCTCATTGAGGCAATATCAACTGTGTTATTAAAGGCCTTAGGGAATGTATGGGTCCAGACTATTTTAGGACCACAGAAAATGGCCAGGCTTATTAAGCTTATTCATCATGAATGACATGCTGGGACATTCAGACGATGAAACATTAAATTTAAAAAGGGCTTCATATTCTTGCTCAGCATGATTTTTACACTTTCCACCTGTAATGTGAGAGTTGTGTCCATTGTCCATTAAGGAAGTAAGAAGTTGAATTAAATGAGCTGGACATATACCATTCCATTTCTAGAGGCCATCTAGTTTACCCTGGGATGACCTGGGGTCAGGACATGTACGTTTAATGATTCACCAGTTCAGCTACCTAGAATATTTGTGACTTAGGCAAGTTACTTAACCTTAGTTAAGTATACTCATCTTTAAAATAGGGTAATGATAACAGTTGAGGTTATGTCTTTGCATAAAGTATTGTTATGCCTGTATGAATGGTTAGAAAATTTAAACGTGATATTTTTACATTTTCATTTTTAAATTATTTATTTTATTTATGTGAGAGAGAGAAAGAGAGAGAGAGAGAGAGAAAGAATGGGAGTGTCAGGGCGTCCTGCCACTGCAAATGAACTCCAGATGCATCACTACCTTGTGCATCTGGCTTACGTGGGTTCTGGGGAATTGAACCTGGGTCCTTTGGGTTTGCAGGAAAGCACTTTAACTGCCAAGCAATCTCTCTAGTCCTATTTTTACATTTTTAATTTTAAAACAATTGTTTAGTTTATTGTTCAATATTTAATAAATTTATCCAGAGTCATAGCTATTCATCTCACAAATACAAATTTGGACAGAGCTCTGTCTTGATCTACGAGATCATCAGCATAGCTCCTCAATGAGACCAGAAAGGGTGTGTGTGTGGGGGGTGTCTGTGATTGAGGCCAGCGGGGGGTGTGCCTCAGAAATTACCCTGAGTGCACAAAGGGCGTTGCCACTTGTTTTTGACAGCCAACGCAGCTCCCCTGCCATTGCAGCTCGGAAAATGGAGCCTAGGAGGAAGATGGCTTCCCTGGTGATACGTGCTGGCAGACACCCTCCTTATTGCTCCAAGCTTTGCCATGTTATTCTCCAAAGCTGTCTGTACTGCTTCTAGGCAGTTGCTATGGCAATAAGGGGAAGGGAGCCCAGTGTGTTCCCTTTCCAGACCAGTTCTCCCGATTGGTTCCTGTGATTCTCACTTCATTTACATACACAAAACCCATTAGGGGTGTACCCTGTGTCCGTATCAATGCCGGCATTCAGTTTCCTCTTCTATCAGAATTGTCCCACACCCAAGACAGGAGACTTCTTGAAGAATGAAGACACACCTGGCGGTGCGTTGCTGGACCTACTCTGCACTGAGAGAACCCCTGGAGCTACTTAGGGTTGGGGACATGGACCTGAGCACCCACAGTGCTGGGAGCTGAATGTGCTCAGAGCTCTGGACTTGTTCATGCTTCTTCAGGGCTGAAGGCGCTCTTTGGAGCCTTAGCCCGGACTTTATTCTGGACGCTGAGTTTGTACCTGCACCCGGGCTTGAGCTCTCAGCATCTAGTTGTGCTCCTGCCTGGGAGAGAGAAGACCTGTAGCCCCAGACTCCTGCTCCAATGGGGCCCCCTGCTGCTTCGGTGGGGCTCACTTCTCTCTCTGGCTGTCTGTGTTCCCACTTCACTGGTGTCTACTGTGTTGGCAAGGCCTAGCTCCTGCTTTAAAAGTACTCTTCTCAGCTCTTATCTTGAGGCCTGTCCAGAGTCAGAGCTATGACCATTGCCACCACTTTCTTGTTAACTCACTGCCTCCTGGAGAATAGACTTCAGAGCTGGCACTGCCAAGTTTGAGCCCATTTGGTTGGCAACCTAATGCCACCAAGAGCCCATTTTCCATTTGAATTGTGTTTCTAAGAAAATAACATCTTCCTTGTTCATTCACCCACTGCTGTCTGTCTGTCCATTTGCTCTTTGGGTAAGGAGACAAGAACCTGCAGAAAGCACATACTGTTCACCAAAATCCTCTGACTCTAGTGTATTTCAGGTGGCCTGTCTTCCTTCCTCTGCAGGGGAAGTCTTGTCATTCACTTCCATGGCCACAGTATAATAGCCAGGAGCTTGTTATCACTGTAACTGCTTACTTAAGTTATCATTATTTCAAATTTGACAGTTTTTTCTCTGCAAAGTTTTCTTCCAGCTTCAATTACTCACCTATGATCATTCTTCAATTTCAGATATCTCTATTTCATTGGTCTACATATCTTTTCAAAACTATAACATCTGCCTTTATTAATTTTTCTGCTTGTACAAATTCCATGAAGTCATGATTTCAATAACATGTTTGATTATGGTCTCAGTTTCTTTCCTTTGCTATATTTTATGGTAACTCTGTGGCAAAACACCAGCCGTGGATGAACCAAATAAGCAGAATAATTTGTTTTACCCACACCTAACCCTGATGCGATAATACCTCTATAAAAATTCCCACTAGAGAGAGAATGATTTCTCTACAAATTTAGATTCATTAGTTTCATGAAACAAGCTCATGATGTTCTTGGGTGATCATATTTAAGTGGTTGTTTGTTGACTGTATTGAAAATCTTGAGCATTGGCCTGCTACAAATTCCGATTGTCACCTTAGGTTGGGTAACTTTCCAGACTGATTGGAAATCTCCCAAATGTTGCTATTAGAGCATGGCTAGTGTTCTCTCAGGTTGACGCTTTGATCTTCTGCTGCTGTGGGTCCCATTTTGACATTTACTTTGTTTAAAGAACTAAGAATCTAAAGGATTCTTTTCCCATCTGCATGAGTACAAGTAGACTGAACGAGATTGTCTCAGTTAAAATATTTTGAGGAGGGCTGGTTTAAACTTGTACATTTCATTGATGCATATTTTACCTTTGACCACCAGGCAAAAGTGCAATGAGACTGTTTCTCCTGCTTTTTACATATTTCTCCACATAATTTTGGGGAACTATTTTTTAACTCAACTCTTTTGGAAAGTAGAATAAAGCAAGAAAGAAAACTACATGAATTAAACTTGAGGAGTTTCTCACCGAATATTAATTGTTCATACTAGAGGCAGTTTTGTATTCTGTATTCATCATATTTTTGTTTGGATGTTCTTACTCCACTTCCCACCTTAGAACTCACACTTTGTGAGGCATAATGAGTCTGGCGCACATGAAGAATTCCACAAAAGTTATTGAATATATCTCAATGATATTTTTCCCATAAATTATAGCCATTGCATAATAGTTGTAGTCACTCCATTTTTACTAACAACTTATTTAATAAGCTGTGCATTAAAATCACTACATAACTCCTTATCCAGACACAGTTCTGTCTAGTGTAATAGACGTAATAGCATTGTAAAGAATTCATATTTTGGCTTTAGAGCTACCCAGCGCTTCTATTCTTGTAGGGGATTTAGACATCAAAAAGATCTCTGAGGCCAGGCCAAACAGTGAGGGTAACTTACCCAGAATTGAAACTGAGAAAGAGCAGAAGGTGAACATAACAATGTATTCAGGAGTGATCATTGAGGGCAAAGCTACAGAAGGAATATGTACAAAGAGTGGTCACTGAGACAACAAAGGCTACAGTTTAGGAGACCTTGTTTTATTTAAAAAATATGTATGTATGTATGTACACATTAGAGTACCTTGCACTGTAAATGAATGCCCATCTGGCTTTATGTGGCTGTCTGGGTAAGCAAGTGCCTTTAAACACTGAACCATCTCCCCATCCCCACAGTACCTTTAATTAAGGCCCTTTGATTTTCTTATTGAAAAGAAAACTAACATCCATATCTCTTTATATCTTAGCAGACATTCTAGAAGAAGTGTCAGAAGCATAGTATACAGTAGTGGACAAGGCAGGAGAGGCAACAGTGGCAGCCAGCATGGCATATTTAGACTCCAAAGATGGGAGAAGTTTGGGGACCACAGAAGATGCAAGAGGAGGGCTGCACAGGCAGAAGGGGTACAGTTCTGTGCATAGAATATGACCATTTTCCAAGTAATGGGACTTAGTGGAACATGTGGCTATTTCAGAACATCTTTATAGGATGTCAATGCTGATAATATTAGCTTTCTCTCAGGAAATGAAAGATTACATTTTGTTCCTTTAAATCATCAGACTGATACTTTTGATTAAATTAGAGAAAAATTAGCTCTGGATTTATAAAATTTAGTTTGCCACGCTTTGATTGTAGGGATATAATGTAATCTTACCACAATACTAACAAAAAGGAAAAAGAGAAAAATAAGTATCTATAGTCCCATCAACCAATGATAATGACTCCATTACTCTTTCCAGATTATGGAATATATGTTACTAAAATGTCATCCTGACAAACTCATTTTTTTAAAATTCATTCAAAATATTTGTTGTGTCAAATTTCTGATCACTTCAAGGTAATTAATCTAAATAACTATTAACATACACCGACATCACCTATTCACATGATGATTCTACCAATCATTCAGTATTCTTGTTTTTCTGTCTCCCCCAAAGCAAAAGCCCTCACATATTTATATTCTCCTGCATGTAAACTCAGTGTGCAGCACATGTTAGGCTCTCACAAAGTGCACATATATGAGTGAATGAATTGCATCCTAAATCTCATGGAGGTCACAGAAATGGGCTTAAGTCGTTTTATTCATTCAATATAGTGAGTTACATTGAAATCAAATGGAATTGATCCTTTATTTCCCTAAGTAAATTTTAAACACTTGAAATTAATATAATTTTTAGATTTGTAAGAGTATGGAAATTATTACAAAAGGCTTTTTGTGTGTAGTAGGTATGGTATGGGTCTATGTGTGTATGTGCAGGTACACTGTCAGGTGCATGGAGGCCTGAGGAGAGTGTTGGCTGTAGTTCCTCTATTGCTCACCACATGCTTCTATGAGATGAATCTCTCCTTGAAGCTGTGGTTCTTACAACACCCTGGCATTCTCAGGTCTCTGTTCCCGACAGGACTAGGGTTACAGATGTGTGTAGCCAAGTCCAGCTATTCATGTGCCGAAATGAACTTGTACAGTTTTAGACCCTGTCGGGGACTCATACTTGTGGTAAACAGATGGCTGAGTCATCTTCCCAACTTCCAAAGAGACTTTTGAATGATTAACTCTGTAAATGTACAAAGTGAAGATTACCATACATATTTGGAATACTTACGTCATTGGGCCATGGTCTATGCATTTCTGTTTTAAGAAAAAATTAATTGCTGCTTTTGCTGTCTTCTATTTGTTTTTGATAATTTCTGTTATCCTAGAGGTAGTTGTATCTATAGTTACTGCTTGTTAAATGTGAAATAACTTAGTATTTTAAAGGAATTCTAAAGAACCTTTTAAAAGTGTTTTTTTTTTTGGGGGGGGGTTTCGAGGTAGTGTCTCTCTCTAGCTCAGGCTGACCTGGACATATTATGTAGTCTCAGGGTGGCCTGGAGCTCAAGGTGACCCTCCTACATCTGTAAAAATATTTTTATTTATTCTTGTTTTTCCTTTAGATTGTGTGCATGCATGTGTGTTCATGTATGTAGACAACTTGTGTACACACGTATGCAGAGAACACTTGTTGACTTTAGGTATGTTTCTCAATTATACTTCACCTTATTTACTCAGGCAGGTCTCTTACTGGAACTAAGAGCTCACTGACTTGGTTAGTCTGGCTACCCAACTTTTCCTGTGGATCTCCTGTTTCTGCCTCCTTATCACTAGGATTATAGGCAGGTGTGTTGCCAAGCCTGCTCAGCACACTGAGGATCTGAACTCAGGTCCTCATGTTTGTGTAGTAAGGGTTTTATCCACTGAGTTATCTCTACAACCTCCTTATTTAAAAGTTTTTAGGAAAAAAATTATTTGTTTTTTTTTTTTGAGGTAGTGTCTCACTCTAGCCCAGGCTGACCTGGAATTCACTCTACAGTCTCAGGCTGGCCTCAAACTCACAGTGGTGCTCCTACCTCTGCTTCCCAAGTGCTGGGATTAAAAACCACAACTTACAAAACTATACTTATTTATTTATTTGAGAGTGAGAGAGAGGCAAAGAGAGCAAGTGAGCAAGCGAGAGAGAGAGAGAGAGAGAGAGAGAGAGAGAGAGAGAATTGGCATGCCAGGGTCTCTAGCCACTGCAAACGAACTCCAGACGGGTGCACCACCTTATGCATCTGGCTTATGTGGGACCTGGGGAATCAAACTGGGGCCTTTGGCTTTCTAGGCAAGTGACTTAAATGTTAAGCCATCTCTCTAGCCCCTATAATTTTATTAAAAAATAATTATGGCTCCTTTTTTCAAGGTAAGGTCTTGCTCTAGCCCAAGCTGACCTGGAATTCTCTGTGTAGTCTCAGGGTGGCCTTGAACTCACAGCAATCCTCCTGCCTCTGCTTCCTGAGTACTGGGATTAAAGTCGCTTACCAAAATACCTGGCTATGGTTCCTTAAATATGTTTATATAAAATCCATAGAATTGAATTTTGGACTTCATTAGTGGGTACATTAACAGTGTGAAAGAAGGAAAAGCCAACTGAAAGTGAGGAAAGTAAAACTCAGAAACCATAGATGACCTTCTCAAATTATAGCAAACTTTAGTTTTAGAGCCAAGTTTAGGACACAAATGTCAGAGATTTACCTAATTCATGGGTGCAGTAGGCAACTGGGAGGAGGCCAAGGAATAATGTTGGCATCTAAGGTCCACATACCCATTGTCCCTTCAGCTGTGTGTCCATCTGTAGCTACACTGTTCTATCCTCTCCTTTCCTATCATAAACTACTACATATATACTCATTTCAATTTATTATATTCTGTTATCTGCCTATTCTACATTCACCTATCCACCAACTAAGTAAATTGTATCAATTAAGCTGTTAAAGAATGACTTTTTGTATGTTATCATTTTGAAATCTAGTTAAAAATCCACTGAGAAAGGCACTGTGGCCTCTGTGAGTACCGAGGCTCAGATAAGTTGAGCAAGAAATTGCTTGCTTCTAAATGAAAAGTGGTAGAGCTACTTGATTCCCAAGATTATGCTCCCCATGTGCCTTTAACCCAGCATTTTTTTTGACCAGAGGCTGGTCTAAAGAGCTGCAGCCTTGTTCTTCATTTCATTTCACTCTTTGTTAAGATAGTAACTTTTGAAGGACATATTTGAATTTTCCTATCTTATCCATTTTTCTTGATTTGCTTTTCATTCTTCCTTTTTAGTACCTATGACTTGATATACTTATCCATCTGGTTTATCTGATCTGTGTCACAGGATAGAAGCTCCAGGAGACTTTATCTTTGATGTCCCTTATGTGTAGAATAATGCCTGGCACATGAAAGTATTCAGTCACTTTTTCTTAAATGAAGTAGCCGAGCCAAAGTTACAGGTCTTAATGAAAGTGTTCTTCTCCTAGAAGAGATGACACAGTGACACAAAGTTCAACTTCTCAGAGACGGGGATAAAAATTTTGAATTCTAGCAGTATTTGAGTGAAAGAAGGATCAAGATGAGAACAGCTCAGGAATGACTAAGTAGGAAGGAGAAGACCCAGATTTATTGCAATGACAGGAGGGAGTACTTTTGGTTTATCTTTGCTGGTTCTTAGATAGATGGATAGATAATGGATAGATAGGTAGATGGATAAGAGATAAACTTCTCTTTAAGGACTGAGACAGTATGGAAGGTGGTAGAGCCTAGTTGTTAGGCAAAATACTGATTAACATCAAACAAGCCTTACTCTAGGGAACCCTAGGAGCGGCTGCTAGAATATTATGAGATTGTATTCATCTTCTTGAGAGATGTAGTATGAATCCTGTGGTCCTGAAGAATGTACTCTGCTAATGGGATGAGCATATCACGGTTGGTGAAATTTTTGGGAGGAATTATTCTTGCCTGCTGCAGGTTCACTGCTAGAGCACAAGGATCACAGATCTGGACATGAGCAAGCTAGAACTAATTTTGCAGATTCTTGTAGTTGGTTTTTAGCCTATTATGGCAGGAATGGATTTGTTTTAAAACTACAGCTGATGTGGAAGTGGGAAGGCCAGATGATGAGGGTCTCAGCAGTAGGGCTGCCGGCTGTGTAGCAGATTACACATTTATTATTCCACGGACAAGTTCATTAATGATGTTATTCCAGCTGACAGAACAGCTCTTGCACTGAGCTGCCAGATTTGATGCTGTAAAGGCAACACTTCACTTCAGAAATAAATTACACTTTGTATTAACTGAATGATATATTAATCTTTTCCACCATTGAAGCAGGAGAGAGAATGCACAGTGAATGTTAACACAGCCCTGAAAGGGTTCCCAGTCTGCAGTTTCCACCTCAACATGAATGGACATGGAACTCAGAAACCAGTTTCTGAGGGAGTCTAACTTACTACAGTACTTTAAAAAACATTTCTTTTATAGCATATTTACATAGAAGAATTTAAGAAGAATGAAAATTCAAGATTCTTTGGGGCACTGAATGTTGTTACTTTCAAATTTGGGTATAGTATCTCCAGTAAAGGTTATCCTTGAATGTGTATTCTTTCTAAACATTTTGAGGGAAATAACTGGACCCTCACAGCTCCATTTGGAATACAGGATTGGGACTATCACAGGATTCCAGCGGTGAGATAAAGAGCAGGTCACCAAACATATCCAAGCCTCATTTTGAACATCACTAGAATAAGAATCATGAATTCTGTTTTTCAGAGATGTCATGAAGAAAACCCATGCACATATATACACATATATACAAAATATTTAGCACTGCACACATAACACATGGAGTTTGGTTTCTTCTTTCTTTTGTAAGAAGAAAGCAAGAAAGTCCTCTAAATGTCATACTCTGTTATTGAACCCTTTTCCCAACAGGGGTTGAGAAGGTGAAATTATTTTTAAAAGAACAAGGATGTTGTGAAGAAGAAACAAAACTGACAGATTCTACTTTAGACTTAAAAATATTTTATTTTTTATTCGTTATGTACACAGTGTGCATAGTCATGTTGGCACCATTGTTAGCCTCCTCCCTGTCCTCCCTCCTCTGCAGGAATCCTCCTCCCTGAGGAATATGGGTCATGCATTGTGGGTTTAGCCATCAGTTATGGGCAATGTCTCTGTGCATAATGACTCAACTTGTGGCTCTAACAGTCTTTCTGCCCCCTTTTCCACAAGTTTTCCTGGGCCATGTTGGGTTTATTTTGGGTCTACTTCAGTGATGAGTCCTTGGGAACCTCGGTGTCTCTGGATCTCTGATTTGGTAGTTGAGTGTTCTCTGTGTCTATCTCATTCATCCTTGTGCTGGTACCAGGTTCACCATTAAAACAGCTCTCTTGCTCATTTCCCCAATTACGCTTGATTTCAGCTGGGGCCCTGTTGAGGTGCGGTGGACTGATTCTCCCCTCAGGTTCTGTGTCCATCTGAAAAAGAGAAGTAAGTTCTCCAATGGAGAGTGAAGTCAGCACCAGGTAAATGGGATACCCATTATTATTTTAGAGAGAATTTAATAAGTATAGGTACTCTTGTAGCCCATGATTGGTAGGAGCGCAATATTGGAGAGTGGGCTCATTTTTGGGGTTTGGTTCTGACTTGTTTCCCAGCTCCAGCTATGGGTTCCATTCTTCTGAGAAGATCAGTTAGCCAAATCAAGAGCAGTTGGTTACCCACCATGGCTGTGTGACACTATTGCACTTGTGTGAGCATCACGTCAGGTTGTTTGCTGCTGAATAGCTGAGACCACATGTTGCTTGGACACATGTTGGCCATTTTCTCCCAGTAGCTCATGTAGCACCTTCTGGCTCTAGATGAGCTAACTGTCCGGGGACTGACTCTTCCAAATTCCAGCCAGGTCACTCCATGTTCTGTACCAGCAGCATATGGTGATATGGTGTCTTTGGCAGTAGGGTCTTACTAATAATGTTTGGTGGGTCATGAAGTACTTTGACAGAAATCTGTCTTCTTTGGGAAACCTTGTAGGTCTCTCTGATCAACAGCTCATTGTGGATGTTAACCACATGCTGGTACTGGGAGTAATAGGCCACTGCCAAGGAAAAGAGGGAAGAGAAAGATAGGTAATATAAAAGAGAAGAGAAAGAAGGGAGGGAGGGAGGGAGAGAGAGAGAGAGGGAGGGAGAGAATCAGGCGAAGATTAAGGCTAGTCTTCATCTTGCCCTCTCTAGGGCCATGTGATTCAGGTGTTCCCTCTAAGGACATGATGAAGGTTCAACCATATTTCTGTCTTTTAGGATGTAGCATTTTATGGTACCATTGCCATTTAAGTCAGCTTTTCAGTTTCTACTCATAAAATGATTTGTCTTTATGCTATTATTATTGATTTTCCTGCAGATGGGTTTAAAGGAAGTTAACAATGCAATTTTAATTTGGAACATGGATGTTAGATGGTTCTGTGTTCATTCCATTCTAAACATTTCTCAGCCCAACCTTCTAACTTACTTCTTTGTATTTGGATGCATATTCGTCTCTGTTACTGAGGTGAAACTCCTTTTTAAAAAATGAAATCCATTAATTAAAAAAATTATTTGCATGTGTGTATGGTGGGTGGGCCAGAGCTTGTTGTCACTGAAAAAGAATGCCAGATGCTTGTGCTACTTTTTGGCTTTGGCTTATGTGGGCAGATTGGGAGTTGACTTTGCAAGCAAGCACCATTAATGGCTGGGCCATCTTCCCAGACCCTGACAGTACTTTTTGATTGAACACTCCTGTACCATACATACTCCCAACACCTGCCTAACACCCCGACACTGTTACTTATTAGGAACTAAATAAATGTTTTGTAAATAACTGAATAAGGTGGTGCCAAGATGGAGAGGACAGGAATCCTTCTCCCAATATTGAAGCTGTGAGAAAATAGTGTCACCATGCATGGAGCAGTATCTCCTGCTACATTTATTACTCATCTACTTACTATGCCAAAAGTTTTTGGCTTCATCTCACTCAACACCCATAATAGCCCTATGAAATAAACACTCTAACTCCTAGTCCATAGTTGAAGAAACCAGGATCAAAGATGTTTCATAAATTTCCCCAAATTTCACAGTGGGTGAGTGTCAAAGCCAGTGTAGTATAGAGACCTCTAGTGTGTCAAGTTTCAAAGCTCATGCAGTTGATGCTGCTTTGGAGGGTTTAACACTACGCAAGATGTGCCTGGCTTCATGTCCAAGTTCCTCACAGGGACCATCATAATTTTATCAATGCACTGATCAAGAATACAAGTATACCGGGCTGGAGAGATGCCTTAGCAGTTAAGCGCTTGCCTGTGAAGCCTAAGGACCCTGGTTCAAGGCTCGATTCCCCAGGACCCACGTTAGCCAGATGCACAAGCAGGGCGCACACTTCTGGAGTTCATTTGCAGTGGCTGGAGGCCCTGGCGTGCCCATTCTCTCTCTCTCTGTATTTGCCTCTTTCTCTGCCTGTCACTTTCAAATAAATAAATAAAAATAAAACAAAGAAACAAACAAACAAACAAACAAAAAGAATACAAGTATATGGACAAAGTCTTAGTGGACTCTCCAAAGAGAAAGGGGCTTGTTTTATTTTATTATTTTTAAACATTTAATTGTGATAAAGGCTGCCTCAAATTTGTTTTGCAAACCTTTCTTTCTTTCCTTCTTCCTTCCTTCCCTTTCTTTCTTTCTTTTTTATTTTTTGATTCTACATATTCAATCCAAGGCCTTATGTAAGCTAGGCCAGCACTCTATCACTGAGCCTCAACCTCAGCATAACATTTAAAAATGTAGTTTAGAAGTGTTATGCATATTCATAGGATTGTGCAATAAGTCTCTAGAATTTTTAATTTTGTAAAACAAATCTCTACTCAGTAATCAACTCCCCTATCCTGTCTCCATCAGCCCCTGTTAGCCACCATTATAGTTTCTGTTTTTATGAATTTAATTGCTTTAAGTACCTCATATAAATGGGATACTATAATGTTTGCCTTTTTATGACTGTTTTTTTTTTTTTCATTTACCATAATGTTTACAAGGTCTGCCTATGTTGCAGCATTGACAAGATTTCCCTCCTGGTCAAGGCTGATCAATATTATATTGTTTGCATAGGTCAAAATTGTTTATCCAGTCACCAGCCCCTTAGTTATTATTAATAGTGCTTCTGTAAACATGGGTGTGTACATATCTCTTTGAGGTACACTATTAATTAGTTTGTGGATCAAAGCTATTACAAAATTTTAAAATTCCACCAGTAGTGTTTAGGGGTTGCAATTTCAACACTTCTTATTTTCTGGGTTTTCTGTTTTGATAGTAGATGGCCTTATGTTTATGAGGTGATAACACATTGTGACTTTGATTTGCATTTATTTAATGAGCACTGATGGAACTTGCAGTATTGTAGCAGCAGGAATTGGTCATGGGGTTGTTTCAGGATGTAAATTTGCAAGTATGCTCTGGGCAAGGTTAGACTTTGTAAAGTAGGTGAGTGTCTGCAAGAGTTAGAGGACTTACTTTTGAAATGCATGAGTTTGAGTATTCACTGTAAGAACAGTATGTGGCCTCCTCTTGGAACACTTGAATCTGGATGGGCTGATGTTAAATTTGTAGTAGTTTAGCAAATTTGCTGCTTGGCCTGTCTGTAGGTCATGTTAGTGTTTGTCTTGTAAACTGTGGTTTCTGTTTTTCTTCCTGTGTACTCTTTCCCAAGGATACTGTCTCTGGCCTTGCCTGATGCTCTGCACCACTATTGACAGCAGGTTCCTGTCTTTAAGACTTACTATAATACTTAGGTAAGAAAAAATACCGTTCTTGACACAGTTTCTGGTACCAAGTAAGTGCTGGTGCAATAGTAGTGGTTGAGTGATAACGAAGAAACACTGCTCAGTAGTCACATTGAATGTGTAAAGTAGGAGTCATGGAGGTAATGATGATGGTAGCATTAACTGTTTATCCTGAATTCTGGATATCTCACCAATCCCATTATCACTGTCCCAGGGTGAGAACTCATCGTCTCTTAGTAAGACCATTACTGCTCTCCTCCTTTATTGCCAGGGTCCAGCCTCAGCGGGGTTGTAGAACTCAAAGGTGATGTGTGGACTAGGCCTTGTGAGAAAATGATTTGGACCAGTAGTTCAGGTGAAGCACACTGGATGCAGAGCAAAACTTTGCTTCTTTATTTATATTTTTGGCAAGCAAGACATAGCAATTTATTCATGTGGCTTCTATTCTCTAAGAAATATTGCACAATATTTTCCTTGGTTTCCCCTAATTCTGCTTAACTCATGAACCTCTTGCCCCATAGACATTCTGATAACATCTTTTTTTTTTTTTGTATGTTATTTTATTTTATTTTATTTTTTTATTTATTAGTCAGTTCTGTATTCAGCAAATACAGTCAGTTTGGTACCATTATTAGGCTCATCCGTGACCTACCCCCTCCCCTTGGCCCCTCCTTGTTGAGGTATACGGGTCATGCATTGTGGAGTTAGCCCACAGTTATGGCTAAGCTAAATGTCTCTGCATATCATGACCCAACATGTGACTCTGACATTCTTTCCGCCCCCTCTTCCGCAAAATTTCCCTGAGCCATGTTGGGTTCATTCTTGGTCTGCTTCAGTGATGAGGTGTTGAGGGCCTCTGAGGCTCTGGCTCTCTGATTTGGTAGGAGTTGATTTTTCTCTATGCTGATCTCCTTCCGCCTTGTGCTGGTGTCCGGTTCATCAGGAAAACAGCCCCCTTGCTTGTTTCTCCAAGTTTTCTTAGTTTCAGCCGGGGCCCTTTTGAGGTATGATGGGGTGGCTCTCTCCTTAGGATCTACATCTATCTGAAAAAGAGAAGCAGATTCTCCAACGGAGAGTAAGTTAGCACCAGGACAAATGAGATAACCCTTACTTTTTTTTTTTTATAGAGAATTTAATAGGTGTAGGCCCTCTTGTAGCCCACAATTGATAGTAGCTTGATACTGGAGAGTGGGCTTATGTTTGGATATGGTTCTGACTTGTTTCCCAGCTCCAGCTATGGGTCCCATACCAGTGAGGGGATCAGTTAGCCAAATTGAGAGCAGTTGGTTCCCCACCATGGCTGTGTGCCACCACTGCACTTGTGTGGGCATCACAATAAGTTATTTGCTGCTAAGTAGGTTAGACCATGCGTTGCTTCGATAGATATTGGTCAATTTCCCCCAGTCGCCCATGTAGCACCTTCTGGCACTAGACGCGCTGACTGTCTGGGGACTGACTCTCTTCCAACTTCCAGCCATGCCATTCTAATTTGCATGTCAATCACATAAGGTGTCTTCAGCAGTAGGGTCTTACCACTAATCTTTGGTGGGTCATCAAGTACTCTGACAGAAATCTGTCTGTCTTTTAGGAAACCTTGTAGGTCTCGCTGATCAAAAGCTCATTGTGGATGATAGCCCCATGCTGGTTCTGGGAGTTACAGGTCAGTGCCCACTAAGAAAATGAGGAAAAAGATAACTAATATACAAGAGTTAGAGATAAGAGAGAGAGAGACAGGGAGAGGGGAAGTGAGGGAGGGAAGATGTAGGAGATTAAGGTTAGTCTTAATCTTACCCTCTCCAGTGTCTTGTGGTTCAGGTGTTCCCTGTAAGGGCCTGGTGAAGGATCAGCCATTTGGTCTATCTTTTAGTAAGTAGAAGATTATGGTACCATTGCCGTTTGGGTCTAGATTTGTGTTTCCCACCCCTTTGATGCCCTCCCCTCCCTCCCCTTCCATCCTAGTGTCTAATCTAGGAGATGCTTGCTGGGTATGTAAGGTATCTTCGGTAGATTCAGGTTAGGTGCTGTAGATGAGTGAGACTATGTGGCGATTTTTTTTCTGTGATTGGGTAAGTTCACTGAGAATGATCTGTTCCAGGTTCAACCATTTTTCCTCAAATTTCATTGTGTCATTTTTTCTTACTGCTGTATAGAATTCCATTGTGTAGATATACCACATCTTAGTTATCCATTCTTCTAGTGATGGACATCTGGGTTGATTCCAGCTCTTAGCTATTACAAATTGAGCCGCTATAAACATGGTTGAGCAAATCTCTTTAGTCTGTGGTTTGAAGGTTTTAGGGTAGATGCCCAGTAAGGGAATAACTGGGTCTGTTGGTATCTCTATACTCAGCTTTTTCAGAAGTCTCCATATTGCTTTCCAAAGTGGTTGTACCATCCTACAATCCCACCAACAGTGGATGAGTGTTCCTACTTCTCCACATCCTCGCCAGCATTTGTTTTTATTTGATTTTTTGATGTTTGCTATCCTTATTGGGGTAAGGTGGAATCTCATAGTTGTTTTAATTTGCATTTCTCTGATGATTAGGGATGCTGAACATTTTCTTAAGTGTATGTTTGCCATTTCTATTTCTTCCTCTGTGAACTGCCTGTTCAGCTCTTTGCCCCATCTTGTGAGTGGGGTGTTTGACTTCTTACTGTTTAGATTTTTGAGTTCTTTGTAGATTCTAGAGATTAGTCCTCTATCAGTTGGATAACCCACAAATATTTTCTCCCATTCTGTGGGTAATCTATTGGCTTTGCTAATTGTATGCTTGTCTGTAAAGAAACTCCTCAGCTTCATGTGATCCCATTGGTTGAGTGATGGTTTAAGTTCATGAGCTACTGGGGTTTTGTTCAGGAAGTCTTTTTCCATTCCTATATCATGGAATGTACTTCCTAAATTTTCTTCCAGTAGTATTCGAGTTTCTGGTCTTATATTGAGATCTTTGATCCATTTGGACTTGAGTGTAGTGCATGGTGAAATGTGTGGGTCAAGTTTTAGTTTCCTGCATATGGTTATCCAGTTTGTCCAGCACCATTTGTTGAAGATGCTGTCTTTTTTCCAGCGTATATTGTTTGGGCCTTTATCAAATATCAAGTAGCTATAGTTGCTTGACCCAAAGTCCGGGTCCTCAAGTCTATTCCATTGATCTATAGTCCTGTTTTTATGCCAGTACCATGCTGTTTTTATTACTATGGCTTTGTAATATAGCTTTAGATCAGGTGTGGTGATGCCTCCAGAGGTATTTCTTTTGCTGAGGATATGTTTGGAAATGCGAGGCCTTCTGCCGTTCCATATGAAATTTGAGATCATTTTTTCTATCTCTGTGAAGAACACTGTGGGGATTTTAATTGGTATTGCATTAAATCTGTAAATTGCCTTTGGTCTGATAACATCTTAAAGAAGAAAGTCAAAGACTGTAAGCTGGTTAATATCTTATCCAGGCTCATGGGAACTAGCCAAGAGCCCTAGCAGGTAGCTCTTTCTGGTATATGGTGATAGACATTTTTGATCTCAAAAAGAGCAGTTATTTTTACTTCTTTATTGCTGTATTAGCCCCTTTCTACATAATATTATCTTGAGGCCTAAATAACAGTACATTTCTCTATTTATAATCCAGTACTGATTTGTCTCTCTATGACCTTTCTTTGTTGCTCCATTTTACAGTTTGGTCCTGACCTTGCAAAGTCTCTACATAAAAGGAAGATTTTGATATTTAACTCTTTTTCCATCTTTCCAGACCATCCTTACTCCATTAATGTATGCCCCTGTATATGGTAAAGTTTGATCTATCCAACCAGTGTTTTGCATTGATGTCTTTCCTTTAGGAGCCCACCAAACTCTATTGTTAACTCTGAAAGTTACATATTCTGTTTTACTTCCTTGTGTGGGCCCAACCCAATTATTTGAAAGATGTTTACTTTTGATCCTTAGCATTTCAGGTTCCTTTTCTAGTAAGTCATCTGTTCGTTCAGGAAATGTGCCCATTAATTCCTGTAATCATCTTGACAACAAGAATTTTCTTGTGAGTGATGTTTCTTAGGAACAATTGGTAAAGCATGTAGCATTGT
Source organism: Dipus sagitta (assembly GCA_036346955.1). NCBI lineage: Eukaryota > Metazoa > Chordata > Mammalia > Rodentia > Dipodidae > Dipus > Dipus sagitta. Next base: position 167,694,234 of record CM070772.1, on the reverse strand, counting down.
GAGGCACATGTCTCATTAGGTGAGAAATACATTTGTGGTGTTGAGAAACTTTGTGGATTCAAACTAGTCATAGTTTCAGGATCCATAATCTGTTTAAACATTACAGCCTCAGAAATTTCTGCAGAAACATTTTTTTCCTCTTTAATCATTGCTGACTGTATAAACACATCTGAATTGGGTTCCCCTACTACTAATGAGAAGGGAAGAATGAAAGCAAAAATAAGCAAGAGTATACTTATTATAATTCCAAAAAATTCCACGAAAGAGATAGCAGTAGTGCATGCTGTCAGGCAGCAGGCATTTAGGAGGTCGCTGAAAGACCTCCCGGCTTTGCCAAGGGAAGTCTCGGATTCTGCAGCTTTGCAAGATGGAGTCCCATCAGCGACATTCACCAGAGCCGACTGCTGCAGCTGCATGGCCACTGCTGCTTCATCCCATCCAAAAACAGCACTAACAACAGAATGACCTGCCTGAAGCGGGACCTATTTATCAATACTGCTGGCTAGCTCTTGTCCTCTGTCATCTTCCTGCTTATCACCCCTAGTGCTAACCATGTTCTCAGGAGGTTCTAGGCTCTCACATTCTGCACTGAGTGTTCCTTCAAGCCTGCAGCTCCATCTCCTAGCAGTCATTCATGAAAGCATTTGCTCTTAGAGCTCTCAGGTACTGCAGTGCCATATATCCCATGAGCTGCATTGTTTTCCTTAGCATATTATCCCACACAAGTAAATAAAGTGCAAGAGAGGAAAAGGTGTCATTCATACGTTCTAGTCTTAGTTCCATTCTTTATTCTTCCTCTCTTGCTTCCCTCTACCCTGCTTCCATCCACTGCTGTATTAATACAGTATTAACAGCTTAGGAAGTATCTTTTTTTTTTTTTTAACTGAGACCACACTGCACTGTGTGTGTGTGTGTGTGTGTGTGTGTGTGTGTGTGTGGTGCTTGGGTGGATGTGTGGAGGTCAGAGGACAGCCCCAAGGTGTCTGTTCATGCCTTCTACCTTGTTAAGACTGGGTCTCTCTCTTTTTTGAAATTTATTTATTATTTATTTATTTATTTTTCCTTTTTAAATTTTTAAAAAATTTATTCATTTATTGATTGCCTCTGGAAAGGCCAGACAGGTGTTCCTCAAGCTTTAGGATTCTCCCAGCTTAGCTTCCCCTTGCTGTAGAGCATTGGGATTATAGACTCCTGCACCATGTGCAGCACTTTGAGCCTGGCTTTGCTTTGAGCTTTATAGAGATACAGGGGATCAAACTCGGGGTGGCAGTCTAGACCATCTCCTCAGCCCCGAAATATCCTTTTTACTTTTCTCATTCTCATGTGGTGCTATGTAATCACATATATCTATATATTTAAACTTTATACATCTATATGTGTTTATCTACTTGCACATATATACTTATTTGCACATATTACTGGGTGTCTTTAATTTAATGTGAAGTTCTATGAAATTTCAAGCCTCTTAAACATCTTTGAGTATTTTTAGGGGAGAAATAAGACTAAAACATTGTTATTTTTTAAGTCATTTCCTTTTTTTTGATTCAGTTACTAAACCAAAAGCCCAGTATCTTAGCAAGCTTGATGGTTTTAATTTGAAAGTCCCATTGTCATTTCTGTCACCTTAGAGGGGAGTGTTAAGAAGAGGTCACTGGCAAATTACTGACTCTAGATGAACAATTTGCTCTTAATTAAAAAGCCTGATGAAACTCTCTCTGGGAAATGAACTCATTCAGTTGGGAGATAATTTAAGCTCATCCACTCAGGATATTTTCTCTCTATTTTTCCTTCACTCAGTATGTAAAATTTTTATTTAGTCATGATATAAATTGATTTTGACAAGAGCAAATTTTTTTCATTCAAACCATAAAATTATTATGTTGTCTGAGTTAACATTATGTTCCCCCCCCCCTACAGAAAAATAATGAGGGCCATTTTCCCCGGAGTGATTATCTGGTAAGAAAGGATAATTCAGCAGAATTATTCCTTGCTGTGGCTGCAGAATGGAAAGGAAATACTGTGTTCCTAAATACACATGTCCCTACGTCAGAATGCCAGATCTCAAGTCCATTTATGTGCTTTCACAGCTGGGTGACCTTGGGAAAATACCTGCAACATGGTTTTCTCACCTGTCAAAAGAATAATCCCTGCTTACTTTGTTAATTCTTCTAAGGATCAAATGGCTTAAAGATAGTGCAAAGTAGTATGTAAGCATAGTGCAGTGTAAGCATAGGCATTAGTTGTCACTCTTACTACCTCCTGCATCTCACACACTATTAAATGATCTGTTAGCTGAGAGTTTGCCAAAGAGTAGGTCCAACAACCAATGGAGAGTGTCACTAGGCAGGATGCCACTGGAATGGAAAGTTAAGACCAAGGTTCTTCCTTTTCATTCCTCAATATAAGCTGAGGAAACAGGCCCAGAGCTCCAAAATTAATTGAGCAGGGTCACAGCCAGTGAGGGGAAAACCAGGGTTGGATACTCCATTTCTTATTCACTATTCTTTCCAAAACTACTTATGCATAACCTTCCAAAATAAACAATAGAATCTCAGCTTGATATGAATAGTTAGAACAGAAGTGAGAGGAGAATGAACATTCTTTTACCTTCTCTGCATCTACTTAGTTCTGGAAGTTCATCTTTACCTGTTGCTTGAGGTGATACAACAGAGACACTTGACTGGATTGATGAAATGGAATATCAAATTGTCAGACACACTCAGGCTGCTTTCATACTCTGGACTGTCCCTTAGGCTGTATTGGTGATTTAGTGAATGGATATTGTGTCAGCAGACGTGAAAGCATTAATCACTTCATATATCTCTGTAAGATTTCTTGAGTGACCAGGTGCATTGTCAGTGAGTAGTAATTTTTTTGAAAATCATTTTTTGTAGTAGTGGGTTTGAAGCTTGAAATAATCAGTAAAGTATGTTGCAAACAGATGTGTGGAATTGGTATGCTTCTTAAGGGTTCTAGGGTTTTTCAGGCTCATAAGTGAGAATCCATTTTAACTTAAAGTCATCAACTATATTAGCCCCTAACAAGGGTCAATCAGCCTTTTGAAAACTTTGAAGCTGGATATTGACTTTGCTTCTCTAACTCTGAATTCCAGTCTTCTTTCAATATAAGGTTGTCTCCCTACATTGACAATCTGTTGCTTAGTGTAGGCACTCTTGTGATGTCCCTTATGGATCTTCTGGAAGCTTGTTCTAGTTTCTACATCAGCAGTTACTGCTTCATCCTGGACTCACTGGACATTTTCACAGAAATATTCTTTTTAAGCCCTGTATGTTTGATTTAACACACACTTTATTTTAGAAACTGGAAGGGCTTCAAATATCCACAAAAATCTTTAAGTGAATAAATTGGGTATTATCTTTTTGCAGTGGAACATGTCTTCTATAATAAGATCCATCGAGATGGGTGACAAGGTATTAGGACTTATCCTCAAGGTTTGGGCAAGATGATAACTGGAACGGCTCAAACATCATTATAAGACAAAATGAGGGTTGACTTACAAGTAAAAGTTTCAGCATAGGAATGACCTGATGAGAAACGTTTGTGCTAAATGGAAGAGAAACCCTAGGAGGACCAATGGGAAAAGGATCATATATGGGAAAACATAGCTACAGTTTTATGGAGGATGCTTCTCTGATTTGACTGGATCTCCATCCAGTATGCTGTAAGCAACCCAGGGTACAAAGCCAGGATGGACAGTGCTCCAGGGAGGGACCTGAAGAACACACACTTTGAGGCCTGCTTCCCTGATTCTGGCTTACTGATCTTCACAGAAGAGGAGGTTAAGGTGGAGCAAGAGCCTAAAGCACTGGAGGGAAGATATGACTGTAAAGATTTTGCTTTCTAAAGCCTTCTGTTAGAGAAATAACTATGACATTTCTTGTTATGAATATGTTTTTGTTTTGATAATTCTAATCTTTTTTAGCTTTAATTCAAAAAAGTCATACTGATTGATAAAAATGCATGCTAGAAACAGAAAAAAAATTATCATATTGAAAGGAGCTTTACACTTAATAGCCACATTAAAATGTATTACAGTCATACCAATGCAGTGTTTTGGAGAACAATGTGAATTTCTGAAAATGAAAAATTCCTCAATTTTTGAATTCTTACACTAACCACCTAGCCAGTTTATACTCATACACATGCATTTTCATTATGTTCAGTTAGATAGAACATAATAAGTTATCAGCAAAAGTATTATATTCTCATTTCAAATATGAGCTCACTAAATTCCAACTTTTAGAACTGGTTCCCATTGTTTGTGCAAATGAGAAATACAAAAATACCCATTGCTTGCAATAAGTGCTTGATAAATACTTTAAAATAAAATAGGAATAAAGTTTTGATTCCAATCTAGACTTTAAATTTTTAAAAGTTTTCATTGTGCACACTCATTGTACATGATAGTGTTACATAAGGACATTTTCCTATAAGTATAAATTATACATTGAGTATATTCCTCTAGATATCCCACCATGCTCCTCTTCTTACCCCAGTTAGTCTTATTTGTTCCCCTAGACAGTTTCACTTCTACTCTCATGCAATGTATACATACATGATTTTATGCCTCTCTATAAAATCTGGGAACTGCAAGTGAGAAAAAAAAACATGTATTTTTTTTTCTGAGACTGGTTTAACTTATTTAATATGATTATTTCTAGTTTGCGACTAGACTTTTTTTTTGCATGTGTTGTGTGTGGCATAAATGTATATGCATGCATGTGTGGATGTGTATGGAGGTAAGAATTCAATGCCATGTATCTTGCTCAATTCTTTCAACCTTGTTTTATGAGACAGGTTCTCTATTGAACCCAGAGGTCACTGACTTGTCTAGACAAGCTAGCCAGCAAGAACCAGAAATTGTCCCATCTCTGACTCCCTTGTGCTAGAACTACAAGTATATGTCCCCACATCTAGCCTTTTATGTTGGAGATCAGAGCTCAGGTCCTCATGCCAGTAGATCAAACACTTCACTGATTGAACCATCTCCCTAGCTCCACACAACTAGAATTTTAAAATATCACGTGTTTGGAGGAAGCAATCAATGAAGTCAGCAGCCTTCCTTCACTTAACCCATCCCTCAACTTTTGAATTTTTTTAAATTTTCTGGTTTTGCAATCCTAGTTTTGCTGATGACTTACTTTGCACTAAGCAAGTTATAACTTTGTGACATTTTGAACTTTAGATATATTGGCTCAACACCTGTAAAATGTTGGGAATACATTTAAAAAATAAGGGGCTGGAGGGATGGCTTAGTGGTTAAGGCATTTGCCTATAAAGCCAAAGGATCCTGGTTTGATTCCCCAGGACCCATGCTAGCCAGATGCATAAGGGGCAAATGTGTCTGGAGTTCGTTTGTAGTGGCTAGAGGCTCTGGCACTCCCATTCTCTCTCTCTCTTCTCTCTCTCTCCCTCTTTCTTTGTCAAGTAATTAAAAAAATAAAATTTTAAAAAATAAATACAACAAAAGAGCAGGCATAATGTTACATGTTATGTAGTATCTAACATGGGATAGGCTAGTTTACCTTATAGAAAAAGAGGTAGATGAATACAATGGTTATTGCTCACCTTTATTGAGAGCACAGCAACACTATTTGAATTGTTGAGTGATGTTTGTATTCATATCACCTGGTCTTCCCCTGGGGAGAGGGATGCACTACTAGAGTTCTTTCTCTTTGCAGGTGGTGCTGGGCTGAGGCGATACTGGATTTCCCAACTTGCAGATAGGCTGGGAGTCAAAGGAAAAAGTGACAGGAAAGGAGGTGTCTCAACTCTGTAATTTGTACTTGCTGAAACCTCTAACTGTGCTGTTCAGTTCAGTAACCACGAAGTAAGAGTGGTTCCTTAAATTTAAGTCCTCATTAATTAAAATTACTTAAAAGCTTAAGACCTACTTCTTCTATTGCACCCATCACATTTCATGTGCTTAGCAGTCATATGTTGTTCAGGGCTGTAGGGGTGATATTGCTTTATATGGTGGAGCTTTCCATCGCTACAGACAGTTTTATTGGGTAGATGTACTCCGTAGGACAGGATTCCTGTGCCAGAGGTCAAAACAGGAAGCTTTATTAGAGAATACAATAGATTTTTATGTTGTCATTTTGAAGCAAAGCAAAGAGAAAAAGTGGTCACTTTGAGACATCAGCATAAGTTTCAGAGCTTCCTTCCTTTGTAATGAATCTGTCTCCTGTCAGAGAAGCTTCAGCTACCTGTGATCATGTGGGACAATCTCATATGTGCTTCTGGTCCAGATTTTGGTAATGCTATATTCTAGTGAAAAGAGCTATGTCTCCTTGGAGATGAATTAATTTCACATCTTGAAACAAAACATATTAAGTCATCCTGTTTTTCTGGTAAAAAAAAAACAAAACAAAACACCAATCTTCCTAAAAAGATGACTCCTGATAGCCAAAGAATGATAATTTGAAAATAAGAAGCAATGGTTCTAGTTAATACAATTAAACTAAGTCTTTGAACTGATCTACAAAAACAGGAATGATAACACAGGACAGGATACAGGTGCATATAATTTAAAAGTGTTAGCAATGTCACGCATAAAAATGCTGTGTACACACTGATCCAGATCTATGGGTCTGATGATGGCATACAGAACAGCACTTAAACTATCAACTACAAGTTAGAGGAAAATGAGAAATTAAAGGAGGGGCTTGAGAGATTGCTCTGTTGTTAAGGCACTTGCCTGCAAATTCTAATGACCAGGATTCAATTCCCCAGTACCCATGTAAAGCCAGATGCACAAAGTGATGCATGTGTCTGGAACTCTTTTGCAGTAGCTGGAGGCCCTGGCTTGCTCATTTTCTGCCCCCCCCCCCAATACTCTCTCTCTCTCTCTCTCTCTGCATGAAAATAAAATATTTTTTGTAAAAAAAGAGAAATTAAAGGAATGATTATCAGAGTATATGGCTATGGAAAAATGCCTAGATAGACATTTTATTAAACAAAAGTAATCATAGAAAAGATAAAAGAATGTTGGGTGTGAGGTATGATTAGAAAAGCAATTCAGCTCTGTATTGGAGAATCTACTTCTCCTTGTTTCAGATGGGAGCAGGACCTGTGAAGATAAACAATCCAGTGCACTTGACCCTGGTCCCAGCTGAAACCACAGAGGAACTGGGGAAATGAGCCAGAGTCCCGCTTTTTTGGTGAACCTGATATCAGCACAAGGGTGAAGGAGATAGACACCTAGGACACTTAACACCTACCAGAGTAGAGATCCAGAGGCTCCTAACAGCCCATCACTGAAGTAGACTTAAAATGCACCCAACATGGCTCAGAGAATTTTGTGGAAGAGGTGGTGGAAAGATTGTTAGAGCCACAAGTTGGGACATTTTGCACAGAGACATTGCCCTCTCCTCCATAACTGATTGCTGCCCACCCCATGCATGACCCACAATCCCCATGGGGTTGATCTGCATCCCCAACAGAGGAAGGCCTCTTCTGAAAATGGGCAGGGAGGAGAGAAAGGATGGTACCAACATGTGTTGTTTACATACTAAGTATGTCCATATCTAATAAAAATAAATTTTATAAGAAGGAATTCAGTAGTAAAACCTATTTAATAGGCAGATGAAGCAGTGGTTCATGTTACTTAGTGAAAATATAATTGATTGTTTTCTAGTCTAAATGTTAAAAGAATATACACATGTATAAAACCTTATAGAGGAGACCAAATATTAATAGTAAAACAACGGGCACCATGAATGAAAGGGCTGAGAGCATAAACAACTGGATGGAGAAGCATTATTGATTAAGTGCATTTTCTATAAAAATATAAAACATGTCCATGTACCACTCAGCAGACAGCAACCTTTTAAGAGCTCACTGTGCCCCTTCCTATTGTCCAACAGTACCGAGTCCACTGCAAGCAGAAGAGAACTAGGAGCCAACAGTCATGCCAGGCACACAGGCTCTTTGCAGGAGGGAGAACTGAGCTTCAGGTCACGGAAGCCTCATGCTGTTTGGTGGTATTGCATGTTTGGGGCCTAACACATGAATAGCCATTTTCTAGACCATGGTTGGGGCTCGAGGAGGAGAGCTTTTAAAGGTATATTTGCAGAAAGGAAGCAAGAAGTGCAGGGCACATTTAAGAAACCATCTGGGGTCTGGAAAAATGGCTTAGCTATTAAGGCACTTGCCCGTGAAACCAAAGGACTCCAGGTTCGATTCCTCGGGACCCATGTGTGGAGTTTGATTGCAGTGGCTAGAGGTCCTTGTGTGCCCATTCTCTCTCTCTATCTCCCAAATAAATTAAAAAAGTTAAAAAGTAGCCGGGCGTGGTGGCGCACACCTTTAATCCCAGCACTCGGGAGGCAGAGGTAGGAGATCGCCGTGAGTTCGAGGCCACCCTGAGACTCCATAGTGAATTCCAGGTCAGCCTGGGCTAGAGTGAGACCCTACCTCGAAAAACCAAAAAAAAAAAAAAAAAAAAAAAAAGTTAAAAAGTATTTAAAAATTAAAGATATAAATAAAAAAGAAAGCATTCAGACAATAGGGTGTAAGACGGCCGGCAGAGTGAGATGAATGTTTCAGATCATGGCAGCACCTGCCTGAGGTGTAAAGTAACTTGCACTTGCAAAACAAGCAATCCATTAAGGAGAAGGTGAACCAATTTAACTGGCGTTAAATATTTGCACACTTCATCCATGGTTTAACCTTAAACCATAAATCCAAAATTCAATGTCTGGATCTTTCATTACAAATAGATGAAAGACCAATATTGATCTCAGGTTTTAAAAACCCGGAGGGTACAAAAGAGTGCATTCAAATTTTGAGAAATCAATATGAGCTATTCTATTGATATTGACAATTCATGTTAAGATCTACCCAAGACAAATGTGATATATTATGTATCACTAGCTAACTTTGCAGTACACTACTTGATTTTTGATAATGATGGGCCCATCACACCTCCCACTTGGCATTTGTTGGGCAGTCGGAATCATTCCTTCTGTCCTGAGAAATCCATATGTTCACCTCAGAGTGCATGATCTTTTATGGCCTTTGTCATCATGGCTCTGCTTGGCCTGAGCTACTTTACATTTCCTGGTATTAGAATTTTGTTCTGCAGTGGAGGCATATTATCTTCCTGTTGTCACATGTACCCATTACTTTTCAGTTGCTGGAACAAAAATCCCCAACCAGAAGCATCTTAGGGAATGAAAGAGTTTATTCTGGCATATAGTTCCAGAGGGTAGAGTCCTTTATAGTGGGAAAAGCATTTTAGGAGCAGGAAACTGGTATCACATTGTCACATCAGCTGCTAGGGGAGAGAGAGAGAAAGAGAGAACAGAAAACAGGGATGGCTTGTAACACTTAAAGGCATGCTTCTAGTGACATTCTCCCTCCAGCTAGGCTCTACTTGCTAAAGGTTTCACAGCCTTTCAGAATAGCACCACCAGTTTGAGATTAAGTGTTCAAACACATGAAACCATGGGGGTAAGTTTTATATTTAAACCATCACATCCTGGTAGTTCTGGAGGTCAAAGTGTGAAATCAAAACCACTGGACTAAAAGTTGGAAGTGTAGGCAGGGCTGTTTCCTTCTGAAGCTCTGATGGGAGAATTAGTGTCCCCGACTTTCCAACATCCAATGACTGCTTTTTTGCTTTGGCTTGTGACCTTTCCTTCATTTTCAAGAGATACTGCTTCAGTATCAGTTGTGTCAAACATGTGTGCCTTTCCTCTTGTATGGTCAAAGGTTCCTTCTCTTCTTCATCCTCACATAAGGACACTCATGAGCACATTTAGAGCTCTTTTTGATAATCTAGGTTAATATTCCCATTGTAATATCCTTAATGTACACATATTTGCCATGCAGCAAAACATTGACCTATTTCAGGAACTAGAACTTTGATATATTTGAGAGACACTATTTGGTTCAACACAGGAATCACCAAGTGCTTGAATTGGGAAGCTGGCTGAGAGATCAGTGCTATCATCCTGTTGGAAGACTGTACAGTGGTCCACCAAGTTGATCATGATTTCTTTCTTCTCTCTTTTTCTGCCATTATGACCTCAGGAACTTAGCCAGATCATTACTTTAAAAACAAAACAACAAACAAAAAACAAAACAAAACAAAACAAAACTCTCCTCTTGCCTGCATCTGAAGGGTAATTCTCTCTTTGTTTATCTACCTGAAAAACATAATGGCACCTGCTCTCAAAACCAAGCCAACCTAAATAAATTTAAAAGAAAAACCCACCAAATAAACAAACAGAAGCCTATCAAAATATGTGTAAGATCTCTGAGTCTAGTTAATGTGGGAAAAAACTAATGGTCATTGAATATAACTCAGCCACTGTGTTTATTTTTTAATGCTCATGGAAATTCAATGGAATATTATTTCTACCATTTTGAAAGTGAGGAAACAATGCTCACAGCAGATAACACTCTAGGCTATGCAAGAAATGATGACAGGTCTGTCAAGTATAAAGTAAATTGTCTTTGCACCGTGTCATGGCACATTAAAGAGAGGTGGGTAGTTTATAATACTTCACACAGTAATTTTAAGCTTTTGGGGTTCTCATGCTTGGATGATATTTCTCAGTCTTTGTTTGAGATTTCTCATAGGCAGACAATATCCTCATCTTGCTTGCTTCCATTTTCTGAGAGTAGTATCATGATACCACGACCTCATTTTAAGTGGGAGGAAAGAGAGGTAAATAGAAGTTTAGTCTAATTTGCCTAGGTTCAATGAGAGTCTACTAGAGATTGAAGGTAGTTGTTTAAATGAATACTAAGCTTTTATTTCATTTTAAAAGTTTAAATTATAATTTCTAGGCAGGAATTACAGACAAGAATGACTTCCCTGGGAATCAAGATATGAGTGTTCCCTATTATATATCCTTAATACAAATATGAGATGATAATGTTTCAATGAAGATGTGTTTCAGCTGGATGCTCTTTAAATATGTGGAAATTTGGAGTCTGAAATTTTTCTGTCAAAAGGATTTGATAGAATCTTTAAAATATAAATGTAAGGCAAATGGATGGATATAAAGATTAATTTAAAATACCAAATTACTTTCAGTCCTACATTTAGTGGGCAAGCTATGACATGTGCTCCATACTTATTAAGCTATTCCTAATTCTCACAGCCACCCAAACCATAAATACTTTTCATTTGTTTTTAAAAATAAACTTTATTTTGTAACAGTTTTTGATTACTAATTGAATTTACTTTGTGGCCTATAAAGAGATCTTGTGTGAGTCCTGTTCTTTCAACTTTGCTAAGGTATGTTTTATGGTCCATAGTGGGACTGTCTTGGTGAATGCTCCATGGGAACTTGGAGAGAGCGTGCATTCTGGTACCTCTAGGTAGAGCGCCTTAGAGGTAAAGTACAACTAGTTGATTGATGGTGCTATTGAGTTAACGTATGTACTAAACGATTTTCTGCTTGCTGGCTCCTTACATTTTTGATAGAGAAGTATTAAAACCTCTGACTAAAATAATAGATTTTTCTATATGACTCCTTAAAGTTCTGTCATTTTTTTGCCCACATATTTTCACATTTTCTTGTTGAGCACATACTAAGTAAGAATTGTTGAGTCATTTTGGAGAATAAAACTCTGTGTCATTGTTTAGTGACTTTCTTTATTCCTAATAACTTTCCTTGTGAATTCAGTGTTGGAACAATTGCTTAGCTTGTGTTAGACCCTTGACACTGAGGCTTTGAAGAAAAATATCTAAGGTATTTTTTCCTCTTTCCTTATTTCCTTTTTCTTTTTCTTTTGGTATTTCGAGGTAGGGTCTCACTCTAGCTCAGGCTGACCTGGAATTCGCTATATCATCTCAGGGTTGCCTTGAACTCACGGTGATCCATCTACCTCTGCCTCCCGAGTGCTGGGATTAAAGGCATGCGCCACCACACCTGGCTTTTCTTTCCTTATTTCTAATATTTCACTTCACTCTTTCCATGTTTGCATGGTTTCTTAGAAGTAAAAAGATAATTTTATCTTTGTTACTGTATAGGTAAGATTTCCTCTTCTGCAGCATTTTTCTTTTTTCTTCAGTTTTTTTTCTAATTTGAATATGACATACCACAGTGTCTTTAAAAACAGAAATGTTTATGGCCAGGCATGGTGGCGCATGCCTTTAATCCCGGCACTTGGGAGGCAGAGGTAGGAGGATCACCATGAGTTTGAGGCCACCCTGAGACTACATAGTGAATTCCAGGTCAGCCTGAGCTAGAGTGAGACCCTACCTTGAAAAAAAAAAGTTTATTTATTCACATACATTTCCCTCTCTCCCCCTCTCCAATTAATCTCTCTCTCTCTCTTTCTCTCTCTCTCTCTGTGTGGGTCTCCTGCCACTGCAAACGAATGCCTGTCTGCCTTTTCTTGGGTGGCTGAGGGAATAGAACCTAGGTTATCAGGCTATGCAAGCAAACAACTTTAACTGTTGAGCCATCTCCCCTGTTCTCCTCAGTGTCTTATTTATTTATTTATTTATTTATTTATTTATTTGCATTTATTATGCCTGATATTTTCTGACATTCTTAGATCTGAATTGTTCTGAGAAATTCTTCATCACTGTTGCTTCAAATTCCTATTTTTTCTTTCCTCTGCTGTTGTTCCCTTTATGGATATTTTGAATCTTTTCTAGTTGCCCTACAGTTTGTAGGTAGTCTAGCTGTTATTGTCAGTGTTTTGTTTATCTCTTTGTGTTTCTGTTTGGGATGTTTCTATTAACAAATTCTGAAGTCCAAGAGATTCTTTGCTCAGTCAAATTCAAGTCTATCAATATGTCCATCACAACCATTTTTTCTGTTTTGTTTTCAATCTCCAACTTTTTTCTTTTTTATTATTATATATGGACATATTTTGTATGTAAACATCACATGTTGGTACCATCCTTTTCCTGCTCCTTGCCCGTTTTCTGGAGAGGCCTTCTTGGTTGGGGTTGCAGGTCAATCCCATGGGGATTGTAGAACATGCATTATATGGGCAGCAGTCAGTTATGGGGAAGAGGCAATGTCTCTGTGCAAAATGTCCCAACTTGTGGCTCTAACAATCCTTCTGCCCTCTGTTCTGCAAAATTCCCTGAGCCATTCTGGAGCATTTTAAGTATACTTCAGTGTGGGCTCTTAGGAGCCTCTGGATCTCTGGTTTGGTAGGTGTTGAGTGTCCTTAGTTTCTATCTCCTTCACCCTTGTGCTGATATCAGCTTAACTAAGAGAGCAGCATTCTTGCTTATTTCCTCAATTCCTCTGTGGTTTCACCTGGGGACGGGGTGGAGTGTGCGGAGTCGTTTATCTCCTAAGGTCCAGTTCACATCTGAAAAAGAGAAGCAGATTCTCCAACAGAGAGTGAAGTCAGAGCCAGTTAAATGGGATAGCCATCATTAATATAGAGAGAATTAAAAGGGTTTAGACACTTTTTTTTTTCAAGGTAGAATCTCACTTTAGCTCAGGCTGACCTGGAATTAACTATGTAGTCTCAGGGTGGCCTTGAACTCATGTTGATCCTCCTACCTCTACCTCCCAAGTGCTGGGATTAAAGGCGTGGGCCACCACGCCTGGCAAGTTTAGACACTTTTGTATTCTAAGGTTAGTGGGAGCTTGACAATGGAAAGCAGAATCATTATCTGGATATAATTCTGACTTGTTTTCCAGTTCCAGATATGGTTTCCTTTCCACTGAGTGGATTTGTTAGCCAATCCAAGAGCACTTGGTTACCCACCATGGCTGTGTGCTACTGTTGTACTCATGTGAGCATCATGCCAAGTTGTTTGCTTCTGAGTCACTTAGACTTTGAGTTGCTTGGACAGATGTTGGCCACTGTCTCCTGGTATCTCATGTAGTGCCTTCTAGCTCTAGATGGGCTAATTATCTGGGGACTGGCTCTCCTCTAGATTCCAACCAGGTCTCTCCATGGTCTATGTCAAGAGCATTTGGTGTCTTCAGCAGTAGGGTCTTACCATTAACCTCTGGTGGGTAATCACACCTTTTCCTTTCTTTCTTTCTTTCTTTCTTTCTTTCTTCTTCTTCCTTCTTTCTTCCTTCCTTCCTTCCTTCTTCCTTCCTTCCTTCCTTCCTTCTTCTTCTTCTTTCTTTCTTTCTTTCTTTCTTTCTTTCTTTCTTTCTTTCTTTTGGTTTTGCAAGGTAGGGTTTTACTCTATCCTAGGCTGACCTGGAATTCACTATGTACTGTCAGGTTGGCCTTGAACTCATAAGGTTTCTCCTACCTCTGCCTCCTAAGTGCTAGGATTAAAGGTGTGTGCCACCACGCCCAGCTTCCAATTTTTTTTTTTAAAGAATTGACATCTCTGTATTTAAATGACCCATCTTTTCCAGAACATTACCCATGATATTCATTAGAACTTACAAAATATTAATCATAGCTGTTTCAAATTCCCAGTCTGGTTCTTTAAAAATCTCTTCCAAGCCGGGTGTGGTGGTGCACGCCTTTAATCCTAGCACTTGGGAGGCAGAGGTAGGAGGATCACCATCAGTTCAAGGCCACCCTGAGACTCCATAGTGAATTCCAGGTAAGCCTGGGCTGGAGTGAAACTCTACCTTGGAAAAAAAAAAGAAAAAAAAATCTCTTCCATAACTGAGTCTCACTTGATATTTCCTCTGTTTCTCCAAAATGTGTTTGTGACTTTTTAGGGTTTTTTTTTTTTTTTGCATTTTTTTGTTGAAGGCTGAAATTATATATGTGAAAAAGAAAACTAGGATATAAACCTTAAGTGAAGTGCTATGGCGTCTTTCTTAGTCCTTTGATTAGGTCTTTATCTTTTGGATTTTGAACTGCTTCGCAACTGTTTTCATATCACTATGGAGCTAAGTGGCTAGGATTGCCAGAACTTGGACATACTTTTCCCTTCCCTAACATGAAGATCTAGAGTTGGGTATTGTTTTTTAATCAAGTAAGCTAAGCTCTAACATAAATTCTAATAGTTTAAATTCCGGTAAAATAATTTTTATTGTGGCATGAACTTATTAAGATGATAGAATGTTCTGGTAGTTTTAAACTGGTTACTTTACCTTCATTCTGCAGAATGTTCTGTGAAATCCCCTGTGAGAACTGGTAGATTTCCTATGGTAAAAGCACACATGATTTGATCCCTTGTAATTTCTGTCTCTCAGCCTTGTGTATACAGAGGCTCCAGGAATGCCCTGAGCACTGTGTGTGTGTGTGTGTGTGTGTGTGTGTGTGTTCCTACCCACTGTGGTTAGCATGAAAGGTTTTTGCCTCTAGGTTTCTTCTCTGCTAGGTCTTGTTATTGTATATTAGCCCACTTGTCTTTCTCATTGAGGGGTGGAGATCTGTGCTATGATTTCACTTCGCTTATGGTTTGAAGAATTGTTGATTTCCAGTTTTTGTAGTGTTTTACTTGTTAAGAAGGAGTGAGAATTTCTAGGTACTTATATGCTGCAGTGAGAACTGGAAGTCTTTGTTTCATTTTCAGGTGAGAAAACTGAGGCTCAGCGAGACTAACATCAAGTGGATACTTATTGACAGAGCCACAGCTCAAAAGTTGGGCCATCCCACTACCCATTGTTTTGCACTAACCATCTGCTTTCTGCTTTATTTGTCATAAACTGTAATAGTGTGAAATGACAATGAAAATAGAACTGGGAAAAAATGATTACATCAAAATAGAAGAGTGACTAGTTGGAAAGAAGGGGTTCAGTGGAAGGGGGTTGGAGATAGTGGACAAATGAGGGTGGTAGGAGGTAACTATGATCGGGGTATATTGTATATATAAATGGAGGTTGTCAACAACAACAAAAAGAACACAATTGGAGCATGCTGAGGTGTTTTATGTGATAAATCTGTAGTTCACTAATCTCTGAGTTTTCTAGAACTTGAAAAATGTTAGACTATGTACAATATAATAGAAAGAGCCTAAGTTTAGAATCAGAAAAGTCTGGATTAAAGTCCAAGTCTGCATTTTCTTGCTGTGTGGTTTGAGTTAATTGATTAGTAAATAAGTGTAAGCTTCTGGTCCCTCCTATGTGAGAAGGCAATAACAAAACCAGACTTAATTACTGTTGTGAGAATTAAGAAATAATGGACATAAATGCAAAGAATCTAAAAGTAAATATTGGCATGAGATTTTAGTAGTATATAAAATGGTAATATATCATGACCAACCAAGTGGGTTTTATCTCAGGAGTATAAAGTTGAATTAATATATATAAAATCAATGGCTACAGTGCAACATCTTTATATAAAGGGTGCAATTCTCATAAGCACTTCAATAGAAGAGAACACCTGTTTATAGAACTAAACTCCTTTGAATAATATGACATATAATATTTCTAGTATAGTCCTTAAATCAGTGTGATTACAATTTCTTACTTCTTTTGTTATTGTTTGCTTACTCATTGAATCACAATGTTCATTAGAATAATGTAAAGAGAGACAAGAGTAAAACTTAAGTTGTTTCATTGCTTGGACTTAGGTCTAAAAATACCTAATATGAAAATAGGGTGTAAGACAGAGTCTTTACATTTTGTATATCCTACTGTATTTTGCTCTTTAAGAATAAAGCTGGTTTATAAAGGGAAAAGTTTTCTTTTTCTTCTTATGTTGAGGTTCCCATACACAATGTCAACCTTTCTTTTTTTTATTTTTTATTTTTGCTTATTTTATTTATTTATTTGAAAGTGACAGACAGAGAAAGAAGGAGAGAGAGAGAGAGAGAATGGGCACGCCAGGGCCTCCAGCCACTGCAAACGAACTCCAGACGCGTGCGCCCCCTTGTGCATCTGGCTAACGTGGGTCCTGGGGAATCGAGCCTTGAACTGGGGTCCTTGGGCTTCACAGGTAAGCACTCAACCGCTAAGCCATCTCTCCAGTCCCTAATGTCAACCTTTCTTTTGTTGACAGAGTCTATCTTTGTTGCCCAGGTTGTCCAAAACACTAACCTTGAAATCTCATCATGCTTCTTTTTCCAAATTATAAAATTTTGAGTGAAACTATTTGACATTAATCAATTTCATATCACACTGAAAGGAAATCTTATTTTTCTCTTTTGGCGATGAGGTCACTGAGCTTGGGATGGAGTGAGGATACAAAAGCATAATTAGTGGTATTCATTCTCAGTTCCAAGACTTGGCAAGGGAATGAGAATGATGGGCAAACATTCTCACACAGGTTTCCAGAGAATCAAGTTGGCATTACATTTCCTTGACTCTATATACAGGGAAACTCAAAGTTTCTTGACAAAAAGTATGGTCTGAATTGAAGATGGTCCAAGAGGTTTTGGGTAACAACATTGAGGGAAATGCATTGATGAATAAAACTTAGTATAGCAGGGTGAAACTTCCTTGTTCTACTAAGGAGTAGTACTAAAAGGTTAGATCTTAGAACAAGCCTGAGGATGGGGTAAAGAAGGAATAATAATACGTCTGCCCACAGTAAGGGTTTAAGCTGAATTCTCCCAAATGGGGTCAATTTGTTTACTCAGAACCTGCCTATATGAGAGAAATCTGGGTTTACTAGCTATGCTGATGGTTAGAAATTTACTAACTGTTGTTTGATGTGTTCTATCCTCTTATATTTGCCTTAGGTCTGCTCTCTAAATCTATGTTGATGAATTGGCACACCAGGGCCTCTTGCTACTGAAAATGAACTCCAGATTCATGCATTACTTTATGCATCTGATTTTACACGGGGAACCAAATCTGGGGTGTTAGTCTTTGCAAGCAAGTGCATTAACTGCTGATATATCTCTCCAGGCCCTCTTCAGTCTTCTTATTTGTCTATTGCCCTTACCTTGATCATTGCTGTGACCAAATACCTGACCAGATGCTACTTATGAGCAAAAGGATTGTTTCAACTTACAATTTAAGGTTAAAGCCAGTCATGGTGTGAAGGCATGAAGTCAGCAGCGTGAAGAAGAACTGGTCACATTGTATCAATAGACAAGAAGCAGAGAGGATGAGCAAGAGGTGGGGTTGGTTGGGTTATAAAACTTGAAAGTCATCTCCAGTGACACACATCCTCTAGTGAGGCTGCACCTCCTAAAAGTTCTACAACCTTTCCAAAGATCACCATTAACTGGGGACTAAGTATTCAAACACACAAGACTATAGAGAACATTCAATATTAAACCACAAAATCCCACCCTTCAAGGCTACCTCATAATGAAAAATGCATTAAGTCAAATTCCATAGTCATTAATCATTCTAAAACTATTCAAAAGTACAAAGTACCAGCAAAGAGAGTGTGATTTTTCTTTAAGAATTTTAGTTTCCTTAATAATTATAGATGCTTTATGGCAGGAAGTGTCCTTGACCAGAGTTTTAAATTTTCATGCCTTTAATCTCAGCACTCAGGAGGCAGAGGTAGGAGGATAGCTATGAGTTTGAGGCCACCCTGAAACTGCATAGTGAATTCCAGGTAAGGCTGAGCTAGAGTGAGACCCTACCTTGGAAAAAATTCTCTAAACTTCACTTTTGTCACATAATTTTTGCTGTAGTTCTGAATAAGAGGAATAGATGGTAACCATGGCAAAGACTCAATGCTATTCTCCTTGAAATTTCCTCCCACAAACACATTAGTCCACATTAGTTTCTTCAAGTTCTCAGGAAATGAGTAGAATGCAGCCATATTATCTGCTAGAATATAATAGGAACTGATTATAGCCCAGTTCCTATTAAAAGTTCTTATCTCTCTCTGAAACCACATGAGCTGGGCTACTATTGTTTGCATTTCTCTTGGCATTCTGGTCTTCTAAACTCCATCTATAAGGATTCCTTATGCTTTAACACCATTCTAGGACTTTTCTAGCCTTAAGTTTTAAACACTTCCACATTCCTCCCACCAACCAGTTGCAAAGGCTTATGAACCATGTGGTCAGATTTATCACAGCTATAACCCCACTTTTTGGAATCAATGTTCTGTATCAGTTACTTTCTAATTGCTGTGACCAAATAACTGACCAGAAGTAATTTCGGGAATGAATGGTTTACTTCAGCTTTATGTTCAAGGTTATAGTCCATCATGGAGGTGAAGGCCGGGTAAGAGTAGCAGCATGGAGCTGAACTGGGCACGTTAAGTCCACAATCAGGAAGCAAAGAGAAATGAACAGAAGTAGGGAAAGGCTATAAAACCTCAAGGCCTATCTCCAGTGAGTGACTTCCTTTAGCAAGGCTCTATCTCCTAAAAGTTCCACAATCTTCTCAAACATCATCACTGTGGACATCACCTCCTGGCCAACATCAGGTAGACACCAGCAACAGAAGAATGTGCCAAACACTGGCAAAGGGAATCTGACTATAGCACCCATAACTTGCCCCCAACAATACATTACTTCCAGGAGGATCCAATTTCTAAATTGCTACTAGCTGGTACCTAGCATTCAGAACACATAAGTTTATGGGGGACACCTGAATCACCATCTGAGAACCAAGTGTTGACTCATATTTGCCAGTGGGTGTTATTTCTCATTCATACCACAGAACTCTTGTTCCACAGTTTTGGTTTCAGTGTGCCTTACTTAATATTTAGTCCATAAGTGGAACTCATACTTCACATGCCATTATAACAAAGAACAAGATTGTTATCTTTCATTTATGGACACCAGGCTTTGAACAGTGTAGTCAAATTAAACCAGGTGTTTCAATGTCACAGTATTGACTCCTATTGAGCTGACTGTCAGCTTTTGTGGAGGAGGCCTCTTACACTAAACGGCAATTAGTTAATATCTTAATCATCATGTTCTTGTGTATTTGATTTCCAGAGGCTCAGCGGATTGTTTACATTTATCTTCATTAAATTTCATTATGGTAATTTGGCTTGTCGTACAAGGCTGTAGAGGAGTTTGATTCTATTGTTC
Source organism: Dipus sagitta (assembly GCA_036346955.1). NCBI lineage: Eukaryota > Metazoa > Chordata > Mammalia > Rodentia > Dipodidae > Dipus > Dipus sagitta. The sequence continues at coordinate 167,674,400 of CM070772.1, read as the reverse complement.
TCAATAGCACTCCACTAATGTGATTTGATAATCGTGTCTTCTGACTTTTTTAGTAGGTAATTAAAAACACAGTGTGGTGGCTTGAATCAGGTGTATATGTCACCCATAAACTTCATGTGTTTTGAGTGCATAATGCCTAGCCAATGGAACTCTGGGAAGTGGAGTTTTTCTGGAGGAGATGTGTTGCTGGGGGCGGATTTTCAGGTGTTGTAGCCAGCTTCCCCCCTGCCAGAGTTTAGCTTACTCTCATGCTGCTATTTGCCACCTGCTATGGCAAGAGAACTGATGTCCAGCCTCTGCTGGTGCCATGCTTTCCCTGCTATCATGAAGCTTCCTCCTAAGCATATAGGCTAAATTAAACCCTTTCTTCCCATCTCTTGCATTTGGTTGGATGTTTTGTCCCACAAAGTGAAGGTAACTATAACACATACCCAGACACACATATACACTCACACGTGACAAACTTATAACACATGTGGATACATGGTTTACGTGGAATTGATGTGGCAATAAACATATTATATAAAGCATTAAGTCAACTTATGGTATAAAATACATGCCAAATTTCAAGGGTTAGGGAGGAGTTAGAGTTTGTCTCAGCTTACAGTGCCAGGTTACAAGTCCGTCGTGGTGGGGAAGGCATGATGACAGGAGCTGGTCACATTTAGTCCAACAGTGAAGATGCAGAGAAATGCAATGAATGCTGCTGCTCAGTCAGATCTCTCCTTTGTATATAGTCCAGGAGCCCAACCATGAGATGGTGATGCCCACAGTTGGGGTGGGTCTTCCCACCTCAATGAATGAATCTAGAAAATCCCTAACAAAAATGTAAAAGATTTGTTTCCACTGTGATGTTAAATCCCATTGATAATCACAGATTATTCATTATACTAAGTGTGGTCATATTTCTTTATTTTCCCACATTACCACATTAGGTTACCAATACAGCTCAAGAGACCTATTGGCTGAAAGAATTTATCACCTATCTATTTATCTATCTATCTATCTATCTATCTATCCATTATCTATCTATCATCACCATCATCTATCTGTCTGTTGCCAGAAATATTTCTGTATAATACTACATCTTGAAAATTATACCATTTAATGTTCATATGTCATGTAAAATCATATCTATATCATATGTATCATATGTATCTGCATCTATATTTATTATGTCTATATCATCTCTATCATATTTTATCTATCTATCATCTACCTCTCTATTTTTTATCATCTGTACATCTATATCTGTAACCATCTATCTAGGATGGAGATTGGTATATAAATGATTATATAATTATATCAATTATATAACTATATTGTGTATATATAAATATATAAATCAGTATATAAAGGATTACATAATTACATAAATTATATAAATATATAAATGCAGTACTTGGATGAAGAGGATTTAGACCTGACAAAGTATTTAGAATTCTGACTTTCAGCAGTTCTTTTTAAGACCTTTCATCCATAGGCTTATTCATACTCACACCCAAACTCAATTACAGAATTTTTCGTTTTACAAGACAGTCTCTTCACCCAAGTTCATCCATCATATTCAGTTGTTTCAGTTATAAAACTCACTGATAGTGGTTCTTTTCAAGTTGTTCTTTGTAAAATACCTTACTGTTGCAGTCAGCTTCTTGTTGTTGGCACAAAGCACCCGGCTCAAAGCAGCTTGTGGGAGGAAAGCATTTCTTTTGTTTCACAGTCTCAAGGGGAAGCTCCATGATGGCAGGGGAAAACATGGCATGAGCAGAGGCTGGACATTACATACTGGCCAACATCAGGTGGACAACAGCAGCAGGAGAATGTGCCAAATGCTGGCAAGGGGAAGCTGGCTATCACACCTAAAAGTCCACCCCACAAAACATACCTGCAACACAGTTCTAATTCTTAAATTGCCATCAGCTAACTGGGGATTAAGCATTCAGCATACATAAGTTTATGGGGAACACCTGAATCAAACCCCCACACTTACTCTCTTCCAATTCAATACTGCATGAGAGTGAGACATATTCAAACTTCACTTGATCTTATCTTTAGGCCACTACTTATCATTTTTCCCCAAAGTTTAGTAATGAAAGACACATAATCTTTTAATTTTAAATTTATTTATTATTTTATTGAAAATTTTAATAATGAACATAACATGATTTGATCATAATCCTCTCCCCCTACTTTCTTTTGTTCTCCTTTCCCTTCTTACTAACTAATTTCTCTTCTATTCTGATGTATTACTTTAATTTTCTCTTCTCCATCATCCATGCCAAAATGTTTATGGGCTCAGTTTTATGCAGGTCCTGGTGAGGTAATGACAGTCAACAGTTACAAGGAGGTCATGAATGTGATGGTCATTTCCTATCTGGAGGGGAGTGTACCAAAGTACTTCTCTCTACCCTCCAGCTCTTACAATATTTCCTTCCCCTCTTCTGTAATGCTCCCTGAGCCTTGGAGGGCATGATAGAATGATAGAAATATCTTTAGTGCTGAGAACTCAAAAGCCACTCATTGTGAGAACTTTGGTAAATTTTGAGTCTCCATGGTATCCACCAGTTCTTGAATGAAGAAGCTTCTTTGGGCAACAGTGAGAGCAACACTAATCTATGTTCATAAATATAAATTTTTAGGGTGAAATTAAGGCTTCAGCACGTCATGTCCATTTCGTCACAAAACAGTAGTAGCTCCCCACTCCAGGTTCCATGATCTTCACAATCACAGGATTTTGACTAGATTATTTCCAGTAGTTGGTATCAAATGTCTCCTTTGCAGCAGGTCTTAGAACCAATCAAAATAGCAGTTGGTTACTCTCATTACAGTCATGCCACTATTGCATGAACTTTTTGCCTAGATGGTCAATTGTTCAGCAAGCAGAGTAGATCTACCCTGGAGCAAGAAGGGTGATGACTTATTCCTTAGCAGCCTGCATAGCACTTTTTTATACTATGACATCTTGTTAGCAGGGAAGAGTCTTCCAGCTCAATTACAGTTTGATTACTCAGTGTTCTATGTAATTAAAGAATAATGTGTCTTTAATAGTAGAGTCTAATCATCCAGTTCTGGTGGACAACCAAGAGCCTTGGCAATAGCCTGTATTATCTTGGGAACCAGAGGGACCCTCTCTGACCAACAATTCACTGGGAGGTATTCTATCCCTAGTTCTGGGGTTTTCCTGAAACAACCTATGGCTTCAGATGCCAGCATTGTTCACCTCCACAGGGAGTTTTTGCTCAAACTCTCTCTCAGTCTCATTTTTAAATTTGTAATAATATTTTTAAATTATATACCAAAGAAGCATGTTATCTATAAAATTTTTTCATAGTCTGTCAAGATTTGGTTAACCTTTCCCCCACTGTCCTTCCTTTGACCACACTTGTCTTTCAATCTCGAATATTCCCACAAATCTACTTCTCTACTACCCTGTCCCCTAACTTTTTAGTCTTATGACTTGAGTTCAAATCCCATATCAAATATATAGTTTCAGATTAACTTCTTTTTTAATGTTTTATTTTCCTTTTTAAATATTTTATTTATTTATTTGAAGGGGGGGGGGAGAGAATGTGCATGTCAGGGCCTCTAGTCACTGCAAATGATCTCCAGATGCAAGTGCCATCTTGTGCATCTGGATTATGTGTGTACTAAGGGAATCTAACCTGGGTCCTTAGGCTTTGCAGGCTAGTGCCTTAACCACTAAACTATCTCTCTAGCCCCCAGACTAACTTTTCTAATTAAAGGATCACTGTAAGTTCTAGTATAGATTTACTTGTATTAGTCACACTTCATAAGTATTTTTGTGCTTTAAGAAAAACAATAAAACTCATATAAATTGATACAAATTATCACTATTAAAATTGCTCATATAAATCTACCACTGTGTAGAAAGTATTCATTGAACCCAAAGTCCTTAGTGTATCTTGATGTTCATAAGCGGCAATGCGAACTCTGGATATGCACTTTGATTAAAGGATTTTTCCTCTCTACTTTACTTTCTACTATTCTGAAAACTTTTCTATTTCATCCAAACTTTTCTTTCTTATTGATCTAAGAACATAATTTGGAGCTTACTGTTAAGGTGGTTATAGCTCCTATCATTATGATTGTCATAATGTTTATACAACTATGGTACCTAACGTGGTACTAGATATTTGATGAAGTGACATTCAAATTTTGCAAACTGCATAACTCAGAAAGCACTCTTTCCATTAAGTGTCTTCAATTTTTTATCTTTATTTATTTATTTGAGTGAAAGAAAGAGAGAAAGACAGAGAGAGAATGGGAGCACCAGGGCCTCTAGCCACAACAAATGAACTCCAGATCTAGGCACTGCCTTGTACATCTGCCTTACATGGGTACTGGGAAATTGAATCTGGGTCCTCAGGCTTTGCAGGCAAGCTCCTTAACCACTAATCCATCTCTCCAGTCCTTAACTACCTTTAGAAAAACAACATTACAAGAAGCCGGGCGTGGTGGCACACGCCTTTAATCCCAGCACTCGGGAAGCAGAGGTAGGAGGATCGCCGTGAGTTCGAGGCCACCCTGAGGCTCCATAGTGAATTCCAGGTCAGCCTGGGCTAGAGTGAGACCCTGCCTCGAAAAACCAAAAACAAACAAAAAAAAAAAAAAAAAAAAAGAAAAAGTAAAACAACATTACAAGAAAGTATCCATGTATGAACAGAGGTAGATCACAAAGGAATAATGCAGGATCCTGGATCCAAGATGAAGGAGATTGGTTTTACTTTCTCAAATAATTAAGCATATTCAAAATCTTCTTGGAAGATTTTGTGGCATACACAAAGATGTTTTAGGGGAGATTTGATCCTCACTGGGAATTCTGGGTGGCTAGGCTTTAAGATTATGTCTAAATGATTGAAATGAGATGGACGAAACCTATAGAATATGAATGCTGTTACACAAAGAAATTTCACTTATGTACTCACTGATTCAGTGTTTGCATAAATAGCTACAATGTCTCTATTATGAACCTGGTGATATGATGGGTGAATAATATATGTTTCTTGTCTTGTTTTGCAGTAGAGACAATATGATATAAGAGAAGTAACTAGTTGAGCTTAGGAGTAAAGAGAACGTAATATCCATGAATTAATGATGTTTTAAGAGTTCTATCGGAACAGGAAGAAGTCTGTCAATAGGGCACATAGGTTGATCTAAATATTTTTTTTCACCAAAGTTTTATTATTTAAACTTGAAATTTCAAACTATTTTTGGTTTCCACAATTATGAAAATGTCGAAGTAAATGTCTCCATTATACAGCTATGCTTTCCTACCAGCAGATCTAAAAGAAAAACTGCAGTATCTAGCAGGTACCTTTTCCAAAGTCGCCTCCTGAAGCACAGCACACAGCTGAGCTCACTATGTTAATTTCCTTCTGAATATGCATGTGGGTGTTTTCCATTTTTATTTTAATACACTTTATGCCACTCAGAATATCTGACACATAACAAATACTCCAGGAATACCTATTGAAACATCATCGTTCAATCAAGGCAACAATGGCCCATTGTCATTCTTTGTTTTCCTTCCCTCAGTGCGCTTAATGATTTATTTAAATGAAACTTCTAATGCCTTCAAAATCCAGGAGCTACTCTACTGCTCATTGACTTCTGCTCACCTTGGCTAAGAATTAGTCCTTGACAACTGTACTAGGACCTTTTCTATTTTCTCATATTTTGTGTATGTAGTTCAGTTGCAAAATATTGGTCCCTGGCTAGCATTCATATAACAGCTTCCCATGTGAATGTTAAACAGGCAGTGATGATGCGCTATAATTACAGTGCTTGAAATGATTGGAAATAAATTGGTGCTCCAATTATAGATGCATGAAAGAAGTGCTCATACATCACAGTCAGTCCATTAATTTCTAAAGTGGTTCAGGACATCTCAGTATTTTGGTGACATTCCTTATTCACAACTGCAATGAATCACTTGGAATTATGATACATCAAAATTTATAAGTGGAAGGGCATTTTTATGTCTTAACTAAAGCATTCCAGGTTATTTTCTACTAAGTGAAAAGAGGATGAGAAAGAGATTGAAGAGGAGAGGAGAGAAGAAAAGAGAGAAGAGAAGAGAAGAAAAGAGGAGGAAGGGAGGATAGGAGGGAAGAGGAGAGGACAGCAGCACAGAGGAGGAGAGAAGAGAAGCAGGGAGAATTGGAGAGAGGAGGGAGAGGATTGAGGAGAGAGAGAGAAAGAGAGAGAGAGAGAGAGAAAGAGAGAGAGAGAGAGAGAGAGAGAGAGAGAGAGAGAGAGAGAGAGAGAGAGAGAAGGAAAGATGCATTAATTTTGTAGAGGGTTTGGAACTTCTTGAACACAAGACCTTGTCATTATTTTTAAAGAAATGAAAATTTCATCCTGGGATGGGGAGATGGCTTAGCAGTTAAAGCATTTGCCTGCAAAGCCAAAGGATCCTGTTTCGATTCTCCAGGACCCACGTAAGCCAGATGCACAGGGGGAACATGCATCTGGAGTTTATTTGCAGTGGTTGGAGGCCCTTGCATTCCCATTCTCTCTTTCTCTCTCTCTCTCTGCCTCTGTCTTTCCCTCAAATAAATACATAAAATATATTAAAAAATTTATAAAAAAGAAATGAAAATTTCATCTTCAAGACATTTGAACTAAAAACATAATTTTTTCCAAATTTGTCAAAATTAAATTAGGGGAGCTGATTTCTGCACTCCCCAGCCCAGGGCACTGAGCAGGCTGCCTAGGGCCCAGGTGAGTTCTTAGCTCCCTCCACTTAATTCCAGAAGTTTAAGTCCAGCCCCCATTTGCTCAGATTGGGGATCAGGACCATTTGGTGCTGCCCTCACTCCCGGGCCTGCCAACATGCAATGCCCCGAGCAGGGATGCCCGAGCTTGTCACACTCCCCAGCCCAGACCCAGGGAAGGACTGAAGGAACAAGGAATCTATTCAGCTTGCAGTGTACCCAGCCCACACTTTCAGGTAGAAGTCCATGCCATGCCTTCCTGGGTTAAGGCTGACCAGGCCACTCGACAGAGACTACATAGAAGCCGCTGTTGTTGCATTCTCAGCAAGGTAGGCAAACCCCAATTTAAAACAAGTAGCACAAGAAAACAAGGCAAGATAGCCCCTCTAAGAATGACTAGTACTATGGTAGAAGCCTCCAGTGAATACTACTTAGAGGAAACTCCAGACACAGAATTCCAAAAATGCAACAATGATAAGCATATTCAGCAAACTTCATGAGACCATGAACACATGGCTGAATAAAACGGAGAATAAAAAAGAACTTAATAGACAGCTGAATGACATCAAACAGAATCAACAACAAAGAGCCCAAAGGACATTGGGATTAACTCAGTGAGGACATGATGAAACACAGGAATGGATTCCAAGAGGAATAGGAAAGTCAGACCAAGCAAGGAAAATGTAATTCAGTAAAGCAATGTGACACTGAAGAAAAACCGAATAGAAAACCGAGCACCAAGGCAAAGTCCCATAGTCTCTGCTCTGTCCTACCCTATGGGAAAGGAGTCTGACTCCACACTATGATGCCCCAGGTTCGAGTAGTGTTGGTGGAGACAATCTCTGACTTGCCAAGGCTGTAGTTCTAAACTGTGTCATACTGAGTCTCACAGTTCAATGACCTCATGACACAGCTGGTGGTGAGGCAGACCAAAACATATCTGTCCATAGGAGTGCAGACCTCTGTCTGGTGCCTGAGGCGTGTTTCTTGATGCCGTCTGCAAGCATGGCCCAGTGACAGTGACATGATTGAGATTGTTCGTCACCATGGATACCAGCAAGCTAGCTTGCACCTGAGTCCAACTGTTACAGCTCTCTTCACGTTATTTGGAGAGAGGCAAGCCCACACAGACCAAGCCTACATACACCAAGGTTGGCCACGATATAGGTCAAAATATGCATTTGTCCCTTTGGGAAACAAGTCTGTGCCTGATGGTCAGTAGGACTAGAGGCTGTCATTGAACTATGGTGACATAAGCCTTTGGTTTCTGCCTGGTGGTGAACCCATTGCTGGCCCAGCACTGAGAGCCAGTGCAAAGTCCTGTGTTAACTCTCTTGCTCTATTATCCAATAGGTGGAGTCCTATCTGTTCTTTTTTTCCCCTGGTGCCCAAGGTTGGGGGCAGGGTGGTAGAGGCAGTCCCTTGGCTGCCAGGCTAACACCGTTCAAGAGGTTCTGGCCTGTTCTCGGGATGATGGGCTTTGCCTGGCACTAGGTTTCACTGAGGCACACCTGGTGCTGGGTTTTAAGTCCAAGATATAGACTTAGTTCTTTTTCTCTCTTTCCGTGCTATGCTGCTTAGACATGTTTCATTGCTTGGCCATAACCAGGACTACTGAGGTAAAGAAAGACGACAGCTGAGTAAAATCCTCCAGTGAGTGTCACATCAAAAACACAGCAATTTGAACAGCTAGTCACATACAAAACCACTTTCAGAACAGATCAAAAAAGAAATAACATGCTGTCGATTTTAGTATAATAAGGAAAGACACATTGCAGAAGGCAGGAGGAAAAGAGTTGTCCATGCCATCCTCTCCAGATTTCTAAGCAGGTCAGTCTCACGTTTGGATAGCAGGTTCTGGCAGGTTACAAGACACCTTGCAGAGTACAAGCACCGTGACAGGACGTCAATGTCCAGTGCAGTGGGAGTCTGGAACAGGCATGTGCAGGAGGCCTTGAGAGCAGGTCAGGTGCAACGGGCAGGCGATTTTGTTTTCCAGGTTGAGAAGGCAATGCAAAATTGGTCACCAGATGAGGTGACAAGGTCCCAGACGGACTGCATTCTGGAGCCATGGCCAGCCAGTGCTGTGCTCTGTAGCTTTGCACCGATACCACTTACCCTCACACTTGCTGGAAACTGGCATGCCATCTTCCTGTAGTCATCCTCCAGAACTCTGTTGAGGAAGTTTAACATTATGCTCGTTTTTTTTGTTTTTGTTTTCGAGGTAGGGTTTCACTCTTAGTCGAGGCTGACCTGGAATTCACTAGGTAGTCTCAGGGTGGCCTTGAACTCACAGTGATCCACCTACCTCTGCTTCCCAAGTGCTGGGATTAAAGATGTGTGCCACCATGTCCGACTTACATTATGCTCTTTTTTTTGTTCATTTTTATTTATTTATTTGAGAGTGACAGACAGAGAGAGAAAGAGAGAGAGAGAGAGAGAGGGAGAATGGGCGTGCCAGGGCCTCCAGGCACTGCAAACGAACTCCAGAGGTGTGCGTCCCCTTGTGCATCTGGCTAACTTGGGTCCTGGGGAATTGAGCCTCGAACTGGGGTCCTTAGGCTTCACAGGCAAGCGCTTAGCTGCTAAGCCATCTCTCCAGCCCACATTATGCTCTTTTAAAGAAGAAATGTCTAAAGAGTATTATTATTTTTTTACATCACAGGGCATCTATTGAATGGTGTATTCAAAGCTGAGAAGCAATTCATCAACCAGATTGGCACAGTGACCATAAGAAGTGGACGATGTTAAGTACTTATATTTTTCCTCATAAATTTTTTATGTCTTCTTTGGAGAGTCCCGTTCACTCTCTTCTCCCTTTCTATGTTGGCCTTCTAGCTTTCTGCATGGACCATTTGGCCACATCACATCTCTCCTACAACTTCAGTGGGTATAACACAAGACATGCTCCCATTTGACCTCTGTGCCTTCCTTTCAGTGAAAGTGAAGCTCTCTCAACAAAGCCCTCTTCCAGCCACAGACTCTCTTGTTCACACTTCCCATGCCTGAGTCAGGCACAGGTCTTCAATTCTCTCAAATTTTATGAAATTCTCTCAAGCCCTCTGCCATGAAGCCCACCATCATTTGGGAGAAACATTTTCTTTTCCATCCTTGTAAGGATCTCCCTGTCCCCCAACACACACACACACATGCACACACACACACCCATTGACAACTCTCCAAACATTTGCTTGCCATTGGGTTCGTGTCAGCATTTTCATGGTGCCACTTAGATTGGGTGATGGTTGTGCTGGAAGAACAGATTGCAAACGTCATGATGCATTCTGCATGTGGGGCCTACCATCTCTCTAAGGGAAGTGTGCAGTTGCTTGGCATTCTTGAAATTGCTCCTACCTTTGGGACTCAAGCAATAATGGAATTTAATTAATCACACTTTAACAACTTAATATATAGACATCATCTCCAGATGTTTCCTTTATAACTGTATCCACCTCAGGTCTGTGTGTATGAAAGTCCAGTTTTTTATTATGTATATGTGTTTGGAAAACGTGTGTATGCATGTTTATATTGTGTGTGTGTGTGTGGTTATATGTGAATGTAGATATGTGCTCATGTGTGTGAAGGGCAGAGGTCAATATCAGATGTCTTCCTTTCTTTCTTTCTTTCTTTCTTTTTTTTTTTTTAAGGTAGGGTTTCACTCTAGTCCAGGCTGACCTGGAATTCACTCTGTAGTCTCAGAGTGGCCTCAAACTCATGCGATTCTCCTACCTCTGCCTCCTGAGTGCTGGGATCAACCGCGTGGGCCACCATGGCCGGCTGATGTCTTCCTTTTTTACTCTTCACCTTATTCATGAAGTGAATCCATAACTTGTTGCTTCAGCTAGTGCAGTTGGCAATATTGTTCCCGGGATCTGCTTGTTTGTGTCCCTGGGGATAGCTGGGATTACAGCTGCTCAGTATCAAGCCTGTTTTTCACGCTGATTCTGGACATCCAAACTCAGACTCTCATGCTTGTGTGGAAAGCCCTTTATTGACTGAGCCATCTTCCCAGCTGCAGCCATTTTCATGTTGATGTGTGAGTTCTATGTATGTGGTATGTGTGCATGCATTTTCATGTGTATACATGTGTGGGGTGTGTATTTCCATGTGTGCATGTGTGTGTGTGGAGGCCAGATGCTGAGTATCTTTCCTAATCACCCTCCACTTTATTCTTTAAGACAGGCTGTCTCAGTGAATGCAGAGCTCACTGATTCAGATGGAGTTGCTGGCCAACAAGTCCTGTGAATCCTTCTATCTGTGTCTATGTGGCACAAGGATTATATGCAGGTACAGACACATGGGTCCTGGAGATATGAACTCTGGCTCTGATTGTGTGGCAAACACTTTACCAACAAAGCTATTGCCCTAGCCCAAAGGTCCACACTTTGTGTTTTTAAATTTCCAGATGAATCCTACTGTTTCGTCAACTCTCAGATGTTCACATTCCCCTTGCATTTATAGGGCTCTTTCTACCCAGCCTTTTTTGTTTATGACACCATAAGCTCAGTTTCCCCCTTAAACTCTTCCTTTGAGGAAATCTATATTGACCCATTTGATTCTTCCAGTAGGCAATAACTACAAATATGTCACTGAACATGATCCGTGACAGTGTAGTGTAATTTCTGATAGCTCTATAGGCAAATCCTTTTCCCCTGCAGCTTGATTTGGGAAAATGATAAAGCACAGCTTACCTTCCAAATATCTGGAACAATGTCCATCACCTTCTTTCATGTATCTTGTATGCATGGAGGGACAATTGCTGACTGATTTCATAATCTCTTAAGAGAGTTCTACACAACACTTAGGTGTGGACTGTGCCACATGATTTCTCTCTCTCTCTCTCATTACATGAAGTAGCATCCGTCTCTACCCCAGGCTGACCTGGAATTCACTATGTAGTCTCAGTCTTGCCTCAAACTCACAGCAATCATCCTACCTCTGCTTCCCAAATGCTAGGATTAAAGGTGTGCGCCAGTAACCTTTTTAATGGATATATATTCATTGTTCATAGTATGAGATATGTTGAAGACAACTTATATTGAGTGTGTCATGTACTTTTACTAATTCATCCCCCATCAATCTCCTTTCTTCTTCTATACATACACAGTTTCATGTATCCATATAAAATCCAGGATCCACAAATGCATCTAGTTTAGTTAACTTAATATGATGATCTCAAGTTGGCATTCTTGATGTTTTTCTACTTTCCAACTGTTTGAAACCATTCTCACTTGTTTTTATGGTGATGAAGGTTTCATAGTGACTACTGCTTGAAATTTTTAACAACAAAATTTATTTTGTATTCATGAAGAGCCGAATGACCATATTGCTAAGTGGGCTGTAGTACATTTACAGAACAAAGACGAACCCTCCAGTGATCTCGGGGATAGCATCTCATATGCCGTGATCAGCACACGGCTGGTCAGTGAACAGCACTGGAGCTCTCAGACCATCTGTGGCTTGACTCAAGGACCCATTTAGAGGCTTATGCTGCAGATCCTGTACCACCCACATGGTAGGAGCCTGGGTGCTTTCACTAGATTTGTGCTGGGGATTTTATTAAACATATACATGGGGAATAAAAAATTACTATCACCACAAGCAAAGAAGCAAAAGATTCATTGACTTTATGATGAAATATCTTCAGTGTCACCTCTCCTTTTAAATGAGCTTTTCACCTAGAAAATATCCCATGATTCACAGCACTTGGGAGGCAGAGGTAGGAGGATTGCTGTGAGTTCGAGGCCACCCTGAGACTCCATAGTGAATTCCAGGTCAGCCTGGGCTAGAGTGAGATACTACCTCAAAAAAAAATATATATATATATCTCCCATGATATCTGTGAAAGATTAGATTTCTTTGTCATCATTTAAGGCAGGGACAGGACAAAACTTATTCTTCTTTCCTGGGAATTATGAGGAGACAAAAATGGTGTGATATAGAAATGGAATGAAAATACAGAAATGGTAAGATAAAGATGAGTGCACTTCACAATTTGGATAAAATATTATCTCAGTTGAGAGATACACATTCACAGTATGTGTGTATGTATGTATGTATGTATGTATGTATGTATGTATCTATTTATCTATCTATCTACCTACCTATCTGTATAAAAGAGGCATGTGGGGAAGCCTCTGTATCATCAGATGGAAAGACATTACCTTGCAGTTCCTGGTCTATAGGAATTTTGTACAACAAAGTCAACTCTACATGCTAAACATCTTGGAAGAAAGTTATATGTTATTCATTTCTTTTCTGTAGCCTTTTCAGTCTCATTAAGCAAACAGTTGGCACTGGCTGCTGCCAAGCTTTTTGAAACAGAGACAGGAGATTTCATAGCAGGGCCATGTGCACAGAGTGCAGATGCTCCTCATTGTTTATTTTTGCCTAAGCCCCTTCCTTCAAAGCCATGGATTTTTAACTACATGGAAGGAAGCCAACAGAACAGGAGACAAGGTATGTGTCCACTCTACAGCAGCTTCCCTGATTCTGACTTGCAAAACAAACAAACAAACAAAAGAACAAAACAAACCAAACAAAAACAAAAAGAAAGCCCCACAATATCTTAGGTATATGCTATTTATCAGACACTGGTCTGGCAAAAATCCTACCTGAATGAGTCATTTGAGGCCCTTGCCCTCTATGCATAAAGAAAAATGGAGGTGCATGGGCAAGGCTAAGGCAGCAATGCTTGCTTCAGATAGTGCTGGGCTTTTAGATTGCTTGGCTGTTTCTGTGAGCAGAAGCTGGAGTAAAGTAAGTTTCATTTTTCTCCCACTGCCTTAAGTTCAATCACTTTCCTCCTTGGAAAGGTTTACCCTTCTTTGTCCATACACATCCTGCTCATAGCAGCAAGGTTATACTTCTGATCCCATTCCTACTTTGGTGAACTTCAATTACCTCTCATCACCTGCATAGGATAGCATCCAAAGCTCTATGTCAACGGTTTCTTTCCTATCTCTCTGGCCTCCTATCTGCTACTTTCTGCCTCATATATTACATGATATATGATATATATAGGTCTATCTCCATTTGTTCATATATCTTAGGTGCAAATATGTATCTCATTTATTTTTGTCTCCTTACCTATTAGCATAATTTCAAAAATACAAAAAAGAGTTCAACACATGTTAAAACATTGATGTATTTAAATCAGGAACCATTCCACAAACTTTTCTCTTTAAGTTGCACTAAGATTCCTGATACATAGGAACTTAAGAAAAGACAACCAGTTTCAAAGACATTAACTTTTGCAATAATTTGTCAGATATCAATAGATAACTAATACTCTATTTGATGCCACTCTCTTCAGTTTGAATGTAGTAGTCACCTAGGACGTAGGTGTTTCCCAGAGATCTATGTTCACTGATATGTTAGATGGGTTCAGACAGAAGAGCAAAAGTGCTAAATCCACATAAATAACTCTGGAAGACTATTTAATTAGTCATAACATTTTTGATGAAGATTTTTATCATAATTAACAATTGTCAAAATTTTCTGAAGTGGTAATTGTTTCTGTTGGTTAATTTTTATTTGGTTTTTGGATCAGTCTTTTTTTTTTTTTCCGAGGTAGTACCTCACTCTAACCCAGGGTGACCTGGAATCCACTATGTAGTCTCAGGGTGGGCTCAAACTCACTGCAATCCTCCTACCTCTGCCTCCCAAATGCTGGGATTAAAGGTGTGTGCCACCACACCTGACTCGGATCATATATATATATATATATATATATATATATATATATATATATTGTTTGTTTGTTTGTTTGTTTGTTTGTTTCTTTTTTAAGGTAGGATCTCACTCTAGTCCAAGCTGGCCTAGAATTCACTATGGGGTCTCAGGAGGGTGGCCTTGAACTCACAGCAATCCTCCTACCTCTGCCGAGTGCTGGGATTAAAGGCTGCACCACCACGTCCTGCTCTCAGATCAGTCATTTTTATGGCATCTTTTCTTTTCTGATAGTGAAATTCTAGTGCCTGTATAAAGTGACTCTGGGGGTCTTTGAAGCACAAGCTGAGTTGCTTTCATCCCTAGAGACTTTATGTCTGCTCCTTCAGGGCACCAAAGGAGGCTACTTTAAGAGGATGCCTTTATTTGAGTTTTTACAACTGTAGAGGCAATAGAAATTGAAGCTACAAGTAAACTTACTAGAAAATTAAATAATAATCCCTCCTCCACATCAGAGACAATGTAGCTTTCCTTACATTTGCCTGGAATTGGGGCAGGGTGAGATGGTTTTATTTAGTTGTGCTGGCGGGAGTGAATTGCTTCTTGAAACATACATTGCGTTTCTCATACTCCTTCATGATCTATCCTGAACAACAGAAGATTGTCAAACTATAATCTTCCTGTCAGAACCCAAATGGGTTCAGTGTCCTGGTCATATCCTTGGATTTCTGCCTCTGCTTTTGTGTGTGTGTGTATACTGGTACATATAACTCCTGTAATCTCTACAGTATTTTAGAAATATTTAACCTGACTTTAAAAATTGTTTTAAATGTTTATTTTTATTTATTTATTTGAGAGAGAGAGAGAGAGAGAGAGAGAGAGAGAGAGAGAGAGAGAGAATGGGCCAGCCAGGGCTTCCAGCCACTGCGAATGAACTCCAGATGCATGCGCCCCCTTGTGCATCTGGTTTACATGGGTCCTGGGGAGTTGAACCTGGGTCCTTTGGCTTTGCAGGCAAGCGCCTTAACTGCTAAGCCATCTTTCCAGCCCCTAAATTGAGTTTTAAATTATCAACTTTGACAAAACACTCTGCCTATCAAATAAGTCAATAGAAGGAGGAAACATCTTTTGTCATTAAGCTTTTTCTTTTATAGTTTGTTTTCTTGATCTTTCTGTGATTCCATTTAACTATTTTTTTTTCTGGTCTAGTTTCTAGTTCTCAATCTGGCTATTCAGATATATTTAAGAAGTTGTTTTGACTTATTACTGACTATAAGATAAAGCATATAGGTGCCTTGTCATGTAAGTTCAATGATAATTATGTGTTTTATGCAGTTTTGAAGGGTTAGACATTCCTGTAATCATGACCACAATAAACATGAACACATTCCCATACTCCAATTTGTTATAAATTATGACATGTCTCTTTTCATTCAATTGTCTTCTGACCAAGCTACACTGTGCTAATACTTTTAATCAAAATGTAATTGATTGATTTGGAGTTTTTTTTTTTTTAACAAGATAAGAGGTAAGGTTCTACACTCATTTTTCTATATGTCACTATTCAGTTTTACCAGCACCATTTGTTATACATGTTGTCTTTTCTTCAATGTGTGTAGTTGTCCTATTTGTAAAAAGTCAAATAGCATTAGTTACGTGAATTTATACATAGTTCCTCTATTCTATCCAATTTCTCTATGCATCTGTTTTTATGTAAGTACCATGCTGTTTTTATTACCATAGGTCTGAAGCATAACTTAAAATCTAGTGTGATGATACTTCCAGGAGGATTCTCTTTGCTAAGGATACTTTGGGTAACCATCCTAGCCCTTTTGTGTTCCCATATAAATTATTAAATTATATTTCTTACCTCTGTAAAAAATGGACTTGAATCTTGATTGGGGTTGCATTGAATATGTATATTGCTTTTGATATATCCTTTGTGGTATTATCTAAGAGTTGAATTAATGTAGCAATCAATGTGGTGAAAGACTGTTAACTATTTTTAATTAAATTTGATTTAAAAATATAAGTAAAACTGTTAATAGGAAAGTCAGAGTAAAATAGGAACAGTTAATAGGGAGAGGACTACACCATGATCTAACATTAAAACTAAAGTTAAACAGTATGTTTTAAGGATCACTATAGAATCAATAATTTTATCCATTATGAGAACAGAAACCCAAATCACATCTGATTTCTCAAGAAAAAAAGTGCATGCATGAAATCAGTAGAAGAAAGGTTTAAAAAAAGAAGTTTAAACATTTCCACAGATAGAGAAGTTGAAAGAACTTGCTAAAGGAATGACTGCCCTGGGTTGGAGAGATGGCTTAGTGGTTAAGTGCTTGCCTGTGAAGCCTAAGGACCCCGGTTCGAGGCTCGATTCCCCAGGACCCACGTTAGGCAGATGCACAAGGGGGCGCACATGTCTGGAGTTCCTTTGCAGTGGCTGGAGGCCCTGGTGTGCCCATTCTCTGTCTCTATCTGCCTCTTTCTCTCTCTGTCTTTCACTCTCAAATAAATAAACAAAAATAAACAAACTAAAAAAAGAAAAAGCCCTAATTTTTTTTTTTTTAAAAAAGAATGGCTGCACTAATCCTCACCCCATCCCCCTCACCATCTCTCTTCCTCCTGCTCAGGTGCCTCCGTGATGAGCTTCCTCCTACTTTCCAATCAGCTGCCCCCTTGTCTCTGTCTTGACATTCTGGGATCAACTTTGCAGCTACATTTCCTCTTTCCTTGGGATCCTTTAGTTTTGCTTTACAGATTCTTAATTTCCTTTCACAGATTTTTTTTACCCCTTTAAAGCTTGAATATCCACTTTTTGATACTGTTAAATTATATACATATAAGATCATTGGCCATAGAAAGAAATCTATTATTTGTTGTTTCTGCTGAATCATATGGTGGTTAGTTTCCTTCTGTATCTTTTAATATTTTATTGGTTCAATTTAATCTGTGTGCAACACGAGGGTATAAATTGATGGTGCTTTGCTGGAGAGTTTCATTTGTTTCTGTGGCTGCTGATGAGCAGTGCTACCTCAATACCACATTAGTCCTTTTTGAAGGCATGAGCTTAACAAGGGTGGCTTCTAAGTTCATCTGCCCAACTTCATGCAAGCACAAGATCGCTCATCTCCAATGTAAGCATTTATTTTCTGGTAACTTCAGTTCGATAGTCTCTTTAACCTTTCTCCTCTTAAATATTAATCATAATTCTTTGCTGTTGTTTATTTCTTGCTTCACTTTATTTCCTCCCTGAAAGTCTCTTATTTCCTTGTAGTTTGTTTTAAATCTTATTGGATGACATCCATGAGCTAGTTATATTGATCTAAATGAGTCCTCTACATGGCCGTACTTTAGACAGTGGAAGTCAGGGCACTTGTCTCTCTAGGATAGGAGAGTCACTGCCTGTCATTTAGTCTCCGTTAGTTTACCCTGTGTGAGATTAAGATACTAATAAGGCCATCTCAAGGTGAGGTTGACACTTGTTGAGGTAGTGTGGTGAACTCACTTTTCAGCCATTGGCTACTCAGCAGTTACCAAGTAGAAGATGCTCTATTATTCCTTGTCAGACAAACCAGGAGGTGAACTTGAAGCTTCACCTCCTGTGGATGCAGAGTGAAAAATTGGAGCATGTTTCACAGCTTTCCTCACTAAAGCTGAAGAAAGTCTTGGCAGCGCTCGCTCCTTCCCTGTTAAGGCATGCTGGGAGCAAACTAGAAATAAAAGGAAAATGTGAAGAGAATTCTGCTTGTATATAGATCCTACTGGGGATCCTTGAGAAGGGGAGATGGAAGAGGATATGAGAAATGTGTTGACATGATGAAACACAAACAAGATGGTTAGTGAACTTGGGAACAGCTGTGAAAGGAATGAATGTGGGTAGAACAATAACAATCATGAAACAGCCCAAGGGAGAAAATACTGACATAGTTACACATTGTTTTTCATTTCAAGTTCCTATTTCCTGGCTGTAATATGCACTCTACTTACCCTACTCTTCACTTTTTATTAAGTCACTATTGTACATTGTATTCCTAGATACTGTTTATGTGGTTTAATTTCATTACCTTATCTTTTTCTTAAATAGCAATACTACTAAGCTCTTTTACACACATTATTTTAATTAGTGCTTGAATCAACACAGTGAAATGGAAATTTTAAAAATCCTTTTGTCCTGTTAATAAAATTGAAGCCAGTCTTATCATTGTTTAATTCCCTTGTAAGACCAGGCTCAGCCTCTCCATCACTCTTCTCTTAGTCTCCAATGATGCCTCAGTAATTGTCACTGAAGAAAACACTGAAGAAAACAGGTTTTTCTTATGTGTGCTTAGATTCTGTGATGAAATTTTATGCCATGATGTGTCAAAAGAGTTTGGGCAGGTCTTTAGCATTAGGAGTTTACTTATTGGCCAAATGTGTTTAGTGCCATTTGTAGCTTTTGTCTTTCATTAGTAGATGTTTCAAGTATCCTCATTTAATTTTTGTTTCTCTTTGCACTAATAAGCCAATAGTACTACATGAGACTAGTGAAAATGAGGAAAATATGAGAAATATATATATACTACATGCTATGAATTTCAAAACTCTGAGTTTTATAGAAGTAGCCCAGGAGTGGGAAAAATGATCCTCTCTCAGAGTCAATGTCATAAGGTAAGCAGGCACATAGTTTGTAGGTAGCTTATGCATGACTGACAGTCCTGCTTGTCCTCAGAGAAAAGGTATTGTATACCATGGTTAGTGGCTCACTCAAATGCATCTTGCCAGAAAATACAGGCTGAGTTGATGAGGCTAGTTTTTCACTATGTCCTTTAGGAGCTCTATGGGAAGGCAGAGAACAGAACAATTCACCTAAAACAGCACAATTCAAAGAAAGTAATTCTATTAGGGCAAATATGACATAGCCTAGATATATAGCTCTCACACAAAATTTTAAAACACACACACACACACACACACATATATATGTGTATATATGTATACATATATATATATATGCCTTAATACCTGTGTGGTTGTACATGTGTATAGATTTAAAATACATTAAAGCATAATTTAGATAAAATTAAAATAACTCTAAATTATACCTTTTTTTTCAGTTTAAACTTTATATTCCCATAAAATCCTAAATGCTCCACAAGCTTTTCTATAAATTCCAAAGTCTTATGCCTCCCTCCAGTGAAACTCCCTAACATTCACTAAGCTATCACTAAATCTTTAGACCTTTCTACAGTTTCATTTAAATAAAAACATGCATATGTTTGATTCTGCTTCCAACATCTCTGCATAGTATCTTTTTGAGATTCATCTGTTTAGTTGCCTATATGCCTAGGTTTTGGCTTCTTTATTTCTATTAAGTAGGCACTTTGTATGGACACATCGTGTGTTGGTACCATCATTTCCCTCCTTCCTGACCCCATTCCACTGAGGGCCTTCCTTGGTGGGATTGCTAGTATTCCCCCTGGGGTTATGGGTATTGAGTTGTGAGAGCAGCAGTCATTGTTGAGGGGGCCAATGTCTCTGGATCTTCCCTCCCACTTTGTGGCTCTTCAGACAGACTTCTGTCAAAGCACTTGATTACCTAGGAAAGACCCTATTGCTGATGACACCACCTGCTGCTCTAGCAGAATATCTAGGGATCTGGATGAATTTGGAAGGAAACCAGTTCCCAGATTTCTAGCCCATGTAGTGCTGAAACTAACAGGGCATCAAAATGTGAACATTTCTGCCATTATTTGCTAAACCTCAGGAAAGTAGGCAAACACAGTAGCAAATACTGCAAATGCTAAAGTAGAACACAAATGTACTTGGACAGAGCTATCAAGCAGGCAGTCAAGAATGAGGTGTTATAAGGAGACCCTGAGGATGATCACAAATTACAGCTGCATCTGTGAAGAGCATCCTGAGTGAGTGCTACAGTGTGTGTTTGTGGAATAGCTCTCAGGGCCCACATGTTAGTGGCTTGGTCCACAGGGTGGTACTACTGGGAGGTGGAGGAACCTTTGGGAGATAGGGCCTGGTGGGAGGGCCTTTGACCATCAGATCGTTGAGGAATGCTTCAGATGGTATTGTGGAACATTAAGCTCCTCCTCTTTCTCTTTTGCTCCTTGTCAGGTGATGTGTGAAAGTTTACTCTGCCACATATACTCACTATGATGTGAATTGATAGTGGAATGAAATCTCCAAAATAGTGAACAAAAGTAAATATTTTGTCTTTACTAGTTTTTCTAAAATACTTTGTCTTAGTGATGGAACGCAAGATAATAGTGCTATGGGCTTACTAACTCACAGAGTGGTTATGTCAATAATTAACTATTTTCTTTTTACCAATTGAGCAAGTCTGCAAATAAGTCACCTATAGATCTAGAGCCTGTGTCTCCGAGTCTGCCAAGATGCAGTGCCTGGTACTGTAGTCTGCTCAGCAGGTCTGGAAGGGAATGTATGAGGCTGGAGTTTCCTAGCTGACAGCAGAGGGAAGGGTGGTAGCTTCCTTTGAAAAATAACTGTGCTGTGCTCCTACCAAGGTGAGTCAAAGTGTGTTTACTAAGAAATTCAAATGCATACATATAAATGCACACACAGAGAGAAAGGGAGAGAGAGATAAGGAGAGGGAGAAAGAATGAGTGAGAGAGAGAGAGAGAGAGAGAAGGAAAGAAATAGAGAGCATTGTTATGATTGATATGAGACCATGGCAAGGTAGCACTGCTCAGGGAATTGTTTAGAGGGGTGGGAAGACCCCAACAAACTACAGGATAAAGTGTGTATGGAAATTTGTCATACAACCAGTAATTAAAGGGGAGATGTCTGATTCATCTTAGAATATGGAGGAGGAGACTAACAATGTTTTGATTAGCTTCTCCAAAGAACCTTTGAAAGCACCCTATGTGACAGTTGGCGTAAATATCTCTTAAGTCCATAAAACGCAAAACATGAACACATGGTATACCAGTGCCTCCTGCTGCTTTTCAGATTGTTTCTGTCTTCAAGCCTCTTCTACTTCACTTGTCTTCAACCCTGAGATACCAGAAGCAAGTTAGTCGATAGGAAAAGAAGAATAAAACAAGAGTGGAAATTAAATTAATTAATACTTCCAGGGCTGATCTAACCTTGGGTGGTGCAGAAAATTTCAATATAAATAAAATCTAGATTTGACTATTATTCTTATATATTTCTCGACATGAAAATGTTACATTTTTTTGTGTGATTTAGAAAAAAATCCCAGGATCAGTCATGAAGTACATCAACATTTCATGTCTGACTGGGAAATGGGGAAGAAGAAAATAACTTTTTATGATTGTATTACATAAACCCACCCTTAATAATATGTAATTTATATATACTTGCATGAGGTAGCAGTTGACATCTCGTTGCTGAGATGAAACACCTGACCAAAAGCATATGATAGAAGAAAAAGGTTTATTTGGCTTACAGTCTTGAGGGGAAGCTTAATTATGACAAGGAGAGAATGGCAGAGTGTCACGTATTTGGATAGACGTGGTGTAAGTGCTGCTGTTGGAGCTGGGCTAATGAAGTGCAAGGCCCGTCCCAATTCTGGCAACCTCTGCCTCCCAAATTGCTACCAACTTGATGTTGGGTATGAGGTTTATCTACAAATACAGGAGGCTCTCCAGAATACTTTTCATGCAAATTGCCATATATGATTCACTTTTTGGCCATAACAAAAACAATGGCTACCACTAATCACAATTTCTATATCAGTGTGAAAGTACTTCCATTACCTGTTGTGAAATGTTTTACCAGGTCCATGTAATACATTATTCACAGCCTGGCGAATCTCACCACCACTTGATATACTGTATAGGAAGTGATTCATGACTATTTCAAATGGCTGGCTTAGTTATCAGAGGATTTCTGTGAACATGTAGCATCCTTGAGAGAATTTGTGGCTTGAATTTTTTTTTCTTAGCTTCCTAGGTATGAAATCTTCTACTGCATCTAGAGACACATCCAGGGAGGGAGTGTTTGAAACAGTGTCAGGTACTGTAGTAGGCGGCTGAGATCCTTGGGTCTGAGGTTAAGAAATAATTGTACTTTTAGGCCATTCATCTTATTCAGAACAAAACTCTTGGTACAGTTAACTCTCTTCCATTAAAACAATAAGGTGCTATGAAGTGAAGTGTGTACCTACCTGTGGTAGAGCCACAAGAGGGCTAGATCCAGACAGATAATATAAATGGTTGCTGCCCACTCCATGTGCTCTGGTTAATAGGAACAAGGTAGCAAAATGAATATATGATTAAAAGGCCCTGCCATGTAGGGGGGGAGATACTCTTAAGCTCTATGACTTCACCATCATTGCTTTTGTAACTAATGATATTTAGGCAGAAAAATATAATGGTCTACTCTTAACTCTTACCTTACTAGTATTATTGACATATTTTGGTACATGCTATCACTACTGTCTTGAAACATTTTGTTCCCTGTGCTTCTCAGAGGCACTGGTCTTCTCTCTTAGTCTCCTTCACTCCTCCATGCCTTTGCATCAGAGTTCTTCAGTTTCTATAGTCATGTTGCTCTACAAGAATAGACACATGAGGCAATTTCAAACTGTTCCACAATTTAACTACCATATATTCACCGATGAACATGCTAACATGTATCTTTGTTCCTGGTCTTTCCATGAACTCTAATATTATATTGCTGCCTACCTAGCATGCTACCCGGGTCACTTTTACTTAGAATTTCAATATTTCTCCTATTATTTCCTTTTCAGAAAATAGCAACTCCAATCTCCTTATTGTGTAGGAGAAAACAAATAATCTGGGCAATTCTCATGTTCTCTGTTACTGTGACATTCTTCTGTTACAGGATGAATTGTGTTCCTGTCATTATTCATATACTGAAGCCCTGTCACCCAGTACCTCAGAAGGTGACATTTGGAACCCTGCAGGGCCTTTGTCAATGTGACTAACATAAAATTAAGTCATGCAGTAAACTCCCATTTTAATTTGACAGTGTTCTTTGATGAACAGTAAGGTACTCACGCACAAATACATGAGCCCATGAACACATATTAAGGCAGCCCTCTTACCTGCGAGCCAGAGAGACCTCAGATGAAAGCAAACCTGCACACAGACCTGGATCCAGGACTTTAGTCTCCAGGACTGTGAGAAAACAGATTTCAGTGTTTAATCCATTTGGTCTGTGTTAATTTTGTTATGGCCGCCATGGAAGGCTAGTACAACATCCAAGTAAACTTTCTAGTAGATTCCACCTCTGACCATTTCTCATCATCTTCTTGCTATCATGGCCCTAGTTGCTACAACTTTTATTAGACTACTCTAAATAGTTTCTCAACCTTAATCCCTGCTTTTTATTTACATTTAGCTGAAGCAGTTCTTTGTTAAAATTTGTTTATTTATTTAGGTTTAGGTTTTTCGAGGCAGGGTCTTACTCTAGCTCTTGCTGACATTGACCTCACTGTAGTCATAGGATGGCCTTGACTCATGACAATCTTTCTCCCTCTGCCTCTTGCATTCTGGGATTAAAGGCATGTGCCACCCACCCTGCCTTCCAACTGGCATAGACCTAATCAAAAATTTTTTGCAGCTTCACAGAAATAACAACAAAAATAAATCAATAAAAGCAGGCCTTTTTATTCTTATCATATTTTACCTCTCTCCTCCTCACTGCCATCCCTCTCTCTAGAGTCACAGTACTTTTGCATCTCATATCAGTCTCAGTTCATGTCTGAGTATCAGGGATAGTCCTCAACCACATTGTAAAATGGCATTCCTATCCTAGCCATTTTCAATTGCCTTCTATGCTTTTTTAAGTAACACTTAGCCAATTAAACATCATTTAGAGTTAGTCCACTGAACTATAGTATGAAATCCAGCACTGACATAAATTCTTATTATTTATTTCTGCTTTATCTAGTTAAGGTGATCTGCTTTGGTAGTACCTATCCTAGTACCTGAGATATTCTCAACTTGACAAATATCTATTGATTAATGAATTTATGTCTATGGCTATGTGTTTGCTATCTTGACTAAGATTGAACCAGGGAGCATGACCTTCGTATTAGTGTCATTGGTGTTTGTACTTGGGAGGGACTTCAAAAACCCAAAGAACAGTATGAATAGATTCAGTTTCAAAAGGTTAAATAAGTATTTGCAACTGAACAAAGCGAAGCCAGAATAGTCAGAGTCTATGTTAATGCATTTCTTCCTGAGTAAGGTACTAATCATCAGGGGCTGTGACTGCAGTTGATAACACTGAATAGAAATGGCGAGGGAGGACACTGATACTCATGGTGCTGGGGCTTGTCTCTATACTGTTAAGACAGCAAAAGTTCTTGACATCAAATGGAAGTTATCTAAGTCACAGCCTTACCATTACGTGCTGTATGAGAAATTTCAAGTTACTTAATACCCATGAACCTTAGATGTTTTTATTTATAAAAGGATAATAACAGAATGCCTTATAATTTACTCTCTAGAGTTACATTGAGGATCAGCTGTGGGATAATATGTAAAACACAGACCATAGAACCCAATTGCAGCATCCGCTCCGTACACCTTAGCACAAGCAATGTAACCAACCACAATATGAGTGATAACCAAACAATTGGAATAATAATTGCCATGCGTTTGCCTTTACTGTTGTTATAGGGATACATACGTTCTTATAGGAAGGGTAAGAGTCTGCTAGTGTATGTTCCAGATGGGCATGTCCACCTGGGCTGTGGGATCACACCAACCCCAGCAGGTTACGTGTCCCTATTTCAGACCCTACTTTCATTTGCTATGCAAATTACAGGCTAGCACAGGGTGAGAATAGTCCCGGTATAATAAACTGAAAGATGTGCACAACCTGCTGGGGAGGCTTTCTGTCCTCATTATTGGAGAAGAAAATGTATTCAGCATCATCCAGGTCCTTTTGTGCCCACATTTCCATATTGATTAAACCGCACCATTCCTGCCTTCTTCAAATTGCTCTCTCATGCCTCATCTCTGTGTTGCCTTGCCATCTGTTTAATGTGTCTCTTGCTGGCCTGATGATCTAGGCTTCATTTTTCTTTGCAGCCTTTTTTTTAAATCAATCAAGTAAAAATAAAAATGATAAATGAACAACTATTGAGTGCCTACTGTACTTTTGAACTTTGCATAATGTTACCCAATTCATTGTAATCCTACCAAATGGACATTACAGATATTCTTACTTGACAAATAAAAAGCAGTCCTTTTGCCATAACCATATCAAAAGGAGGAACTGGTATTTGTGCTGTGTGCCCACTGCTTTTACCAATGGTGATGGGCAGTACTGCTGGTCAGGCCATGCACAATGAGCTGATGTGAGTGAGACAAAGCTTCTACCCATATGTGTTTACACTTTAGGTGAAGATTCAAAGTGACACATAGTTATAGAACTACAGTCAGTAATGGAAATTAATTCAGTTGTCTCTGAAGGACATATTGGAGAATGCATTTCTTTTTAAAATTTTTTTATTTTTTTGTTAATTATTTTTGTACTCAGGGAATACAGTCAGTTTGGTACCATTATTAGGCTCATCCATGACCTACCCCCTCCCCTTGGCCCCTCCTTGTTGAGGTATATGGGTCATGCATTGTGGAGTTAGCCCACAGTTATGGATAAGATAAATGTCTCTGCATATCATGGCCCAACATGTGGCTCTGACATTCTTTCCGTCCCCTCTTCCGCAAAATTTCCCTGAGCCATGTTGGGTTCATTTTTGGTCTGCTTCAGTGATGAGGTGTTGGGGGCCTCTGGGTCTCTGGATCTCTGATTTGGTAGGAGTTGATTTTTCTCTGTGTTGATCTCCTTCACCCTTGTGCTGGTACTCGGTTCACCAAGAAAACAGCACCCTTGCTTGTTTCGCCAATTATTCTTAGTTTCAGCTGGGGCCCTTTTGAGGTATGATAGGGTGGCTCTCTCCTTATGATCTACATCTATCTGAAAAAGAGAAGCAGATTCTCCAGTGGAGAGTAAGTCAGCACCAGACAAATGAGATAACCCTTACATTTTTATAGAGAATTTAATAGGTATAGGCCCTCTTGAATGCATTTCTTTTGAAGATGGACAGATATTTCTCAACCCTCTGTGGCTATAGGAGAATGTATCTTCAACACTGTCATTTGAATTTTTTGTTTGTGTATGTGTGTATGGTATGTTTTCATGCACACATGTATGCATATTAATATATGTGTGGGCATGAGTACACATGTGCGTGCATCAGGAGGCCAGAGGTTGACATTGACTGTCTTCCTCCACTGCTTTCCAGTTTACTTTACTGAGGCAGGGCTCTTCACTTGAACCCAGAGCTCATTGATTTGGCTAGTCTGGCTTGTCCCATGCATCCCTTGTCTCTGCCTCCCAAGTGCTGGAATTATAGGCAAGTTCTTATGCCCAGCCAGCATTTACATGGGTTCTGGGGATTTGAACTCTGGCCTAAATGTTTGCACAGTGGGCACTTTATCCACTGAACCCATTCTCCATCTCCTGCTCTTTGGAATTTTAAGGGAGGAAGGAAATCTGGATTTTGTGTGCTATCTTCTTGCTTTTAGATATGGGAAACTAAAACAACAAAAACAGAAGCCAAAACAACAGTAGAGCTCATTATCACGGTGAAGAATTGTCTGGCATATTAGTTCTATAGTCATGAGTCCTGAGATGTTCTTAAGTTAGCCTGTTATAGCTTGGTGTATGTGAAGTGGGTGCATGGAAGGCTGGTTATGTGTCATGTGCTTATGGTCTGTTTGTGAATCATAGAGCTTTGAGTTTCATGGATGCTCCAAGCAAAGTTAAGCCCCTGACATATGCATGTATGCACACACGCACATGCACACACACGATGAACACACACAGATTAGCTTATGTGTACATATATGGACTTGACTTCTATTTCTGATTTAATCCTTGCTCATTCAGATGCCATCTGTAACTGCAAGCCTTTGAACCAGAAATCTATGCATGTCTGCAAGTCTTGGAGACCCTGGCTAATTTCTATACTGGGTTTATTTATGATTCTGATTTTATTTCATATAATTAAGGTAAGTAAACCCTGTTAGCTTGAGTGTTGTATATCAGATATTTCAATATTAGATATTGTTGATATTTGACAATTGTCTCTATAGAATTGAAAAAAAGTGGTTACTATTGGCTTGCCTTTATCTATTACCTAGAAACTTTTGGTGCTAAGATCTTGAAGTAAAAGATAACAATCTTATCTGTGCCCTGACAATGAGGAAGGGAAGAGAATGGAAAAGGCAGGAATTCTGTGGGAAGATTAATTACTATGCTCTAAATGAAGCAATGTGAAGTGGAACTTGAAGTGTGGGAGAATTATAATGTATGAAGGGACATCTGAAGTGACAGGAAACATCATATCATATTCTATTATCTAAGTAAGAGCCAAAGGCCTAGAATCAAACAGAGCTGGATTCAGACCTGGCATGTCTACCAATTTGCACTGCAGTGTCCCTGGAGAACTTCTCTCATTTTTCTTTGAATTTCAGTTTCCTCATTTAGAAATAGAAGGGCTTGAGCTGTAGTGATCAACTGTAAATATTATCCCGGTTAAAACTTCTTGGCATGTAAACATGAATCATTGATTATTAGTCTTTGTTTAGAGTCTATTAAATTTCTGTTTAAGGTTTTGGTGACACAAGAAAAAAAC
This sequence comes from Dipus sagitta, assembly GCA_036346955.1. Classification (NCBI taxonomy): domain Eukaryota; kingdom Metazoa; phylum Chordata; class Mammalia; order Rodentia; family Dipodidae; genus Dipus; species Dipus sagitta. Next base: position 167,646,329 of record CM070772.1, on the reverse strand, counting down.
AATAAACCTATAGGCTATTGTGAGGTCAACTGTGTGACATGATGATGCAAGGAAAAGTGGACTGTACAGAGTCAGAGTTTTGTCTTAATGACTTCCTGGCTAATTACCCTCAATTGAAACCAATAATGTCTTTTGTCTCTCTCTTCCTATTCTAGAAAATGAGAGTAGAAACTACTTCATGTGTACCAGAGGATTATAATGTCTATCAAAAGAAGTAATCCTTACAATAGAGCTCAAAAGAGGAATTTCCAGGTTTGGGGTATTATAGGTTAAATAAAGCATTAAAAATCAGTAAATTTCATGGTGTTATGGATTTATTCATTTATCTTAAAAAAGTTGTTAACATTTTAACATCATTAGACTCAAAGAAAATCTGTAACTATCATGCAGTTTCCCTCTACCCCATAATAAGTTTTTTTTTTTTTTTACCATTAACACCTTACTTTAGAATGGTGCATTTGTTACTATTACTGAACCAGTAATTGATACATTATTGTTAAATAAAAAGTCATACTTGATTTTTTTCTCCTGAAGTCCTTTTGTTATCTAAGAATTCTTTCTAGTCCGTACAATGCATTTAGTAATCACATAGACTGAAAGCTTCTCTCTGTTTAATAGTTTTTCAAATTTCCCTTCTTTTCATGACACTGACAATTTTGAGAAGTAGTAATATTTTGTTCAATGTCAACTAACTGAAACCTTTCTGATGTATTTACATTAATAGATTGCTGTTATGAATCTTGGGGAACACACTTCAGATTAAAGGATCACTTTTGTATCAATCAATGTTGCATACAATTAACTCAATTTACTCTTTTAAATGTTAACCTTTGCTACCTAATTGGAAGTACTGCTATCCCACTGTTTGCCAAGTTCCTCCATAACAAACTTACTCAACTTACCTTCCCTTTCCCATGTCATATGATTTAAATGGAAGTCAATCTGCTCTTTCTACACTTAGGGAATGAGGAGTTGTGTGCATAAGTTACTTGGAATTCTTCTGCATGGAAAATTTATTTGCATTAGTATAGCCTCATGGGTACAGTGCTCCTTGATTTAGGATTAGGTTATATATTTCTAAAACAAATGCAAATTGAAATATAAGTTGAAATGTATTTCATCTACTTAAGTTGCCAGGCATCCTAGCTTAGCAACACAGAGAAGAACTGTGGGTTGTTTACTCTGCAGAACACGTTTCTGACAGATCTGAGGCTCACTGCTATTACCCATCATTGAAGGAAAATATCATAGCACTTACCAATGACTTGGGAAAAGATCAAACTTGAAAACTTTAAGTACAGCCTTTACTGAAGACACACTACCTTTGATTCATTGTAACATGCCCAAATCTTAAGCTGAACCATTTTTTTCTTTCCTTACTTCTACCATTTTTAAGACTGAAACATGTTTATGTTAGAGTTAGAGAGTATTTATTTTAAAATTTGGGTTCTAATCTGTTGCTACTCTGGTTTGTTGCTCTAATTGGTTATTGATGCATGGCAAATTTTTCAGATGTCTCTTGTGTCAGTTGACATGTGCATGAGTGAGCATGCGTGCACACACACACACACACACCACACACACTTAGTTTCTTACTTCTTGTCTTGGTTCTGGAATCAGTTATTTCTCCAAGGAGCCCTGATTTCTTTCTTTCTCTCTTCTCTTTCTTTCTTTCTTTCTTTCTTTCTTTCTTTCTTTCTTTCTTTCTTTCTTCTTCTTTCTTTCTTTCTTTCTTCAAACCAAGATAGAGGTGCCAGTTATGCTAGTGCTGTTGGGGGTTACTGTTTATTCTGTTCTTCCCAGCTGGCACAGCTAGGACATATATGTTAAGCAACCCATCAATACACACATCACTATAAATATTTACATACAGAAACCTGTATATCTGTATGATACCATGTGTTCACACAGGGGCTTCAGGTTTTCCACATGGATCATACTTGCTTCTTTATTTGCTGGGTTGTAAACTCCTAATTCACCAATAAGGAACCTGACTTCTACCATTTGCCACTTAAATATCTAATTGTTCAGTTTAGTATTCTCTTATGATGATGTTATGAATGGGGAGATAAGCCTCCTCCCCACATTGCTGTGTTCAACCACAGAAAAAGTCTTGGCTTTTGTGCTCCTGAAAGAGAAGAATTAACCTTGGGACATAGGTACAAGATTTTATTTTCAATAAGTCAGAGTGGAGGGCAGACAGAGTTTAGAGCCATGGCAAAGGGCTGACTTTGGTATCTGGATGCATAATCCTCCACTTACCATTTTTCCGCTTTACTCACCCTTCTAATCCTGTGGTAGTCCCTTTCCTGGAATAGGCAGAGGCTTTACTTGTCAGCCTTTTTTTGTTTTGTTTTGTTTTTTTTTTGAGGGACCTGGAATTCACTATGTAGTCTCTGGGTGGCCTTGAACTCATGGTGATCCTCCTGCCTCTGCCTCCCAAGTGCTGGGATTAAAGGTGTGTGTCACCATACCCGACTTTGCAAGCCATTTTTATCCACAATTTAGTCTGTTGCAATCAGATGCATTTGATGCAGGAATGAATGTGTAATTAGCCACAACATTGAGGAATTTATTAGGGTAAAGGGCAAAAGTGCTCTGGGCATGCTACCCAAGAAGGGACTTCATGGAGGTGGGGGGGGCGGGGCTGAGGCCCGGCAAAGTCTGCCACAAGAAGCTTTGCTGTGATCCCAGAGCCTTGTTCTTTCTCCTATCTAAGAAGCTTGGCTATCTCATTACCAGATGCAAGCCTTCTATTTCTCTTCTCCAGTGTTGTGGCCTTGCTGATTTAATATCCACAATTCTGATACCCTAACATTTGACTTTGTTGAGATGTTCAAGTTATCTGCCTAACGTTGGCATTAGAATTGTGAACTTATACTCATGGGGAAACCCATCAACTAGTGCACAGTTCTTTTGTGCCAGTTTACTTTACTTTGGACTTACAGGCTTTATGCATCACGTATAGCTTTATCTACTGGTTTCTATCACTTTGTAATGTGTGTTGAAATTTCTTCTGTATCTTTATGTGGCTTGGTAGCTCATTTCTTTTTGTTGCTGCATAATATCCAATTACATAAATGTACCACATCTGGCTTCTTCACACACTTGTTGAAAGAGAACTTGATTGCTTAGTTTTAAGCTATTATAATTAAGTAAATACTGTCATAAATATTTTATGAAATTTATGTGCATTTTTATCAGTATAATTATCAAATTAGTTGCACAATGGACTAACCTTGTATGAAACAGAAATGTTTTTTAGTGTCTAAAGTTTTATATTTTATTTCCACTAACGCTGATTGAGAGAATTTATTTTATCTCTGAATACCACCAGAGATTGTTTTGTCAACTTTTTAGATTTTCAGTATTCTAATAGGTGTGAAGTATCTTCTTATTTTGGTTTTAATTGACATTCATTAATGATAAATGGAAATTACCACCTTTTCCAATGTGCATTTTCCATTTCCATGTTGACTTTGTTGAGATGTTCAAGTTATCTGCCGATTTTTAAGTTGTGTTGTTTAGTTATTACTGAGTTTTGAACTCAGCTTATATATTTTTGGATTTTTATTATTTAAAATTAGATATGCATGTTTTTACTCTTATCTCATGTTGTTATTTATTTTTTAAAATTTATTTTTATTTACTTATTAGATAGAAATAGTGAGGAAGTGAGAGAGAGTGAAAGAGAAAGAGAGAATAGGCATGCCAGGGCCTGTAGCAACTGCAAAACTCCAGACACATGTGCCACCATGTACATCTGGCTTATGTGGGACCTGGAGAATTGAACCTGGGTCCTTAGGCTTTGCAGGCAAGTGCCTTAACCGTTAAGCCATCCCTCCAGCCTGTTAATTAATTTTATTAACAGTGTTTATGGCAGAGAAGAGTTCATTTCAATGAATTACATATTATCAGCTTTTCTTTCACTTTGGGTGTCTGTAGCCATAGCTGTAGACTCATTGCCAACTCAACGTCACTTTCATTTTTTCTCACTGCTTTTCATTTAGTAGTTTTATAATTTTGAATTTTACATATAGGTCTGCAATCTTTTGCAAATTAAGTTTGTGAATGCTGTAATATCTGTGTCCAAAGTGTGTGTGTGTGTGTGTGTGTGTGTTCTTGTGAAATTTTATTTGTTGACATATTGATGTTCAGTTATTTTAGCACAATTTGTTGAAAAGAATACCTCCATTGAGTTACTTTGTGTTTTTGCCAAAGATGATTTGATTATAGTCGCATGAGTCTATGGTAGTTTTGAATGTGTGTCTCTCGTAGGTGTTTTAGTAAAGCTTGTAACTTGGGTCTCCAGGCACCTGGAAGGAGGAGGTGTCACTAGGGATGGATCCTCAATTCCAGCCCAAAGGTGCAGACAGCAGTCTGCATTCTGCGGTGGGAGGATCCTGCTTGCTATAGGTTTGTGCTTGTTGCTTTTTGGTGTCTGCTGGCTGCGGGTGGTTTCTTTCTCTGCTTGGATATAAGTATGGGAGCCAGCTTCTTCTGCCATTGATGGAACTTCCCTTGGATCTGTAAGCTTGAAATTCCTTCCTCCCATAAAACTATGCCTGGTTTGGATGTTCATAGCAGCATCCTTAAGCGGTCTGCTACAGGGTCTACTTTTGGGATTTCTATTTTATTCTCCCAATATATATCTATTATTTTTTTTTCAAATTTATGAGAGGGAGAGAGAATGGGCAAGACAGGACCTTCAGCCATGGCAAACGAACTCTAGACGCATGAGCCACCTTGTACATCTGGCTTATGTGGGTCCTAGGATATCTAACCTGGATCTTTTGGCTTTGTAGGCAAGCACTTTAATTACTAAGCCATCTTTCCAGACCTCTCTTTTTATTCTTTCATCAATATCATAATATTCTATTTGATTCTGTAAGCTATATTGTTAGTCTTTGAATGTGGTAGTATGCATCCTCCAAATTTGTTTTGCAGCATTTTGTTTTTAGTTTCCTTCATTTTCCATGTGAAATTTTGAAATAATTTATAGATTTCTACACAATAGTTTGTTGGGATTTGACTGAAATGAATAGAGCATATTGGGAAGAATTAATATCTTAATATTGAGGCAAAGTTGGTGAACTTAGGATATATTTAAATCATGTTTTAGTGAGTTGATTAACATTTTTTAGTTTTCTACATATAGATGTATATATAGTTTATTATACAATCTATCAATATTTCACATTTTGATGTCACTACAAATGGTGTTACTTTTGTAATTTTGAACTCTGGTTTTGCTCTGCTTGAATATATAAAGACAATTGATGTTTGTATGATATAACTTATATAATCCAAATTTGCTTTAATACCTTATTCATTTAGGGAATATTTTTAATAATTTTCAAGATTATATATATAGTTAAGTCATCTGTGAACCAAAGCACACTGCCACTTCTTTCTTAGCAGTTTATATGTATTTCTTGTTTGTTTATCATCTTACTGCATTAGTTAACACTCCCAATACAGTGTTGAAAAGGACTGGTGACTGAGTACAGCATTATCTTGTTCCTGTTCTTAGTAGGTAATTGTCCAGTATATTACTATTAAGTACATATAATGTTAACTGTAGGATATTTTTCCCATAAATATTCTTCAATGAGTAAAGGAGTTTCCTTCTGATTAAAAATATTTTTATTATTTATTTGCAAGGAGAGAAGGAGATGAGAGAGAGCATGAGCCAGTGTATGGGTATGCCAGGCCTCTTGTCACTGCAAAGGAACTCCAGACACATGAACATCTGGAGCTATACATCTGGCTTTACATGGGAACTTCAGAATCAAACCCAAGCTGTCAAGCTTTACAAGCAAGCATCTTTAACTGCTGAACCATTTCTCCAGCCTTCCTTGTGTTTGTAACTGAAGAAATTTATCAACAATTATCACAGAATATTGCCAGATAGTTTTTTTTTGCATTAATTGATTGTAGATTCTTTAGTCTGTTGATGTGGTGGATTAAAACTATTCATTGTTTTCATATTGAATTAACCTTGAATGTGAGGAATCTTACTTGTTCTCAATGTATAATTGCTTTCATATACTTTTATAATTTATTAGCTTATGTTTCCTAAGTTTTTAATCAATGTTTATGACATATCAATTGCTACTTTTCTTTTAAAATTTTTTTTGTCTATTTTTTATTTATTTGAGAGTGACAGACTGAGAGAAAGAGGCAGAGAGAGAGAGAATGGGTGCCACTCCAGCCACTGCAAACGAACTCCAGACGCGTGCGTCCCCTTGTGCATCTGGCTAATGTGGATCCTGGGGAATCAAGCCTCAAACCAGGGTACTTTGGCTTCACAGGCAAGCGCTTAACTGCTAAGCCATCTCTCCAGCCCAAATTGCTACTTTTCTTGTTGAATGTAGTTTTGGTTTGGGTATTAGTACAATGATCACCTCATAGAATGACTTGGAAAATATTGCTTCTGCCTGTATTTATCGATGATATTTAGGATGTTTGGTATCATTTTTTTTCTTTAAATATTTACCAAGCAAACTTTGAGGGAATAGGGTTTTGTATTTTATATGGTTATTAAGAATTGATTCAGTATATATAATGTATAGAAATGGTACAAATTGTTGTTCCATATGTGATGTTAGTATAATCCTACATACATAAATTTAATAACCTAACCAAAATTGACTAATTCCTTTAAAGTTATAATCTTCCAAATATCCCATAAGAAAAAGTCATAAAACTTTCTAAAAATGGGTTATTGATAAGTAATATTCCACAAGAGAAAGCACCAGACCTAAAAGGCAAATTATAGCACACAACAATGAAATTATATTGACTTTCTACAGTATCTTTCAAAAGAGGGAAGTAGAAGGCATATTTTCAATATAATATCAATGCCTAATCACTTGCTACAAGAATTGTCATGAACACAAATGGAAAAATCCTCAACATAAACTTAGCAAATCCAATCTAAAAATATGTGAAAAGAACTACACACCATAACAAAGAGGGAATCATCCCATATGTGCAAGGCTGGTCCAACTTTTGAAAATCAGCTAATAGTATTCACTACATCCATAGACTAAAGACAAAAGAAAATCATATGGTCATATTGGATAGAAATTTAATATCTGTTCTTAATGAAATTACCAGCAAACCAGAAATAGAGGGAAAAATAACTTCAATTTTAAAATGAATATCTACAAAAACTGCTTTGTCACATAGTACCAAATTGTGAGAATCTCTGAATTTTTCCTATTAAAACCATGATTAAGAGTGTTCTTTGTCCAGCTGGGTGTGGTGGCACACCCCTTTAATCCCAGCACTGGGGAGGCAGAGGAAGGAGGATCACCATGAGTTAGCGACCACCCTGAGACTACATAGTGAATTCCAGGTCATCTTGGACTAGTGTGAGACCCTACCTCAAAAAAAAAAAAAAAAGTGTTCTGTCTCATAACTGCTTTACAACATTCTGCCAGAAGTCTTAGCTATTACAATGAGAGAAGAGAAGTAGACGCATTGGAAAGGAAAAACTACAACTGTCTTTGTGGATAACATAATTGTATTTTTAGAAAGTGCAAATGTTAAAAAAAAAGTATAAAAATTCCTCAAAGTAAGTGCTAGAGTGGTTTTCAGTCAGTAAAGTGTTTGCCTTGTTAAGCATGAGGTCTGAGTTTGATCCCAAGAAGACACGTGAAGACAAGTTGGCTGCGCTCATGTGCTCATAGTACCTGCTCTGGAGAGGCAGAGCCAGGAGCATCCCCAGGGCTCACTGGCCAGCCAGCCTACTTAGCTAACTCCAGGCCAGTGAGAGACTCTGGGTGAATAACTCAATGTAGAGAGTACCTGAAAGAATTGGCTTCTAAGTTTGTCCCCTATACCCCGTACTCATGAGTGCGCAAACACATGAAAAAATGTACATGCTCACATCCACACATTAAAAAAGAACTAACTGACAATTTTAGCAAGTTTGAACAATACAAGGTTAACATATGAAAGTCAAGCACTTTCTTATTTACCAGCAGTTGAATACATGTAATTTCAAATTTACAGTTTTGAACCATCTTCAAGATTCCCACTTAGCAGGGATTTTAATATAAATACCACCTAAGAGTATGGCTATCTACAATTTATTGTTAATCTACTGTTTTAAAAATATTATATACATATGAGAGAGAAAGAGGCAGATGGGGCAGAGAGAGAGAGAAAAAATGGGAGAAAATGGGCACCCATGGCCTTTAGCCACTGCAAACAAACTCCAGATGCATGAACCATCCTGTTCATCTGGCTTCATGGGTACTGGGGAAGTGAACTGGGTCCTTAGGCTTCACAGACAAGTGCTTTAACCACTAAATCTATCTTCTCAGCCCATAATCTGCTGGTCTTAGGAGTGACTGAATCACTTCTTACTCTTCAATTTTCTTCATAGCTTTCTAAGCCTTGGAAGATAATTTTTCTCTCTTTCTCTTTCTCTTTTCCCTCTCCCTCCCCCTTTCCTTTCTATTTGTAGTATTTCATATAACAACATAAGCATGCATAACATACTTATTATATATATATATATATATATATATATATATATAGCATAAGTATATAAATATATATATATATACTTTTTTCTAAGTCTCGGACTAATCAGTATCATATACAACATATTGACCCACTTAAGATAATTACATTATTTTTATTATTTCTCCTTATACCAACAATTTTACTCATATATGTTATATTTGATACTCAGTCTTCAGAATTATGTGTGATAAGAATTACAGTGTTTTTTTTTTTTTCTTTTTTGGTTTATCAGATAGGGTTTCACTCTAGTCCAGGGTGAATTCACTATGTAGTCTCAGGGTGGCCTGGAACTCAAGGTGATCTTCCTACCTCTGCCTTCTGAGTGCTGGGATTAAAGGCGTGCACCACCACCCCCAGTTTAAGAATTACAGTGTTTTTGAAGCTTAAAAACAAATGTTGCCGTTTGTTTTGCCCCCATGATTTTGACACAAGAAAGACATCTTGTGTTTTTTTTACTTCCTATGCAAAAAATGGAAGTCTCCTTATCACGTTTATATTATTTTTTTCTCATTTAATTGTAGACCTGAAAATTCATTACAGGGAGGAGTTTGTCTTTTGCCTGATGATTAGGAATGACTGCTCTAAAACATTAAAGAAATTTATGGTACTATTATTTTACTTTATACTTCACAGTTTTAAATTAAGAGACAATAATTTACCCATTACTTTGAAGGATATAAGCAAAAAGATGGGGTCAGTGCATCACCCATTCTGCCTACAATGCATATAACTTATCCTAGAGTCATGACTGACTATAAATAATTAAAACACATTGCATAGAGGATTGGGAACTTTCCAGAAAAACATAGATTGTACTTAATCATCATCAACTCAGCTCTAATGACCAAAATCCAGATCAAGAACTCAGCTCCACCCAGAAACAATCTTAGTATTTGTACAGCTGCTTTTATAAGCATTTAGTACACAAGATTTTAAAAGGAGGTGTAGTCACATAACAGTGGTGTGGAAATTGGAGAATGGGATAGCTTAGAGATAAAGGTTGGGGATTTGGTGTTTGAATGCTTCCCATTTCTTCCCATTTTGGGTTTCTTAAACAGAAGAAAATATGTCAGAGATAAGAGTATGATAGGGAACAAATTATGGCTTTATTACTGGGTTGACAAACAGAAGCTTAGTAGAGGCATTGCAGTAAATTTTTCTAGAGAACATATCCATGGCTGGAAGTGAGTCCTCCTCTTATTTTGTGATCCCTAATTTATGAGGCTATATGTAAAAACAACCTAAGGTGGACTGACTTAGTGACACAGTCTAGAAATTAAAACAGAGACAACCAACCAATAGTTCAGCTTCTAGGATCTTATCGCCCAGATGCCTTTACCCTTGGAGGCAAGAGACAGTGTTATGTATGCGTGTTATTTATTTTTGCAAGGAGATAACTTTTAAGGTATACAATACTGCATTGGCAATCTAAGAGATTAGATATCAATGTCCCTGGAGACATCCTGGGATATAAAGGTAGTATGTTTAGATTAGCCGTATTTCTCATGATAGTTATTGGATATCAGAATAATGAAAATTGTTTTAGTGACAAAAGAAAGAAGGCACATATAGCACACTTTTAGAGGAAAACACTAGTGTAAGGAGGTGAAATAACCTAGTGTTTTGGGATCTTCTGTTTTAACCTGCTATGGACTATGACCATTAGCAAACTAATACAAAACAAAACAAAACAAAACAGAAAACATCCTATGAGATAGGATTGAAAATTATAATTAATTTCCTTTTTCATTTCTTACAATTACAGTCATTAGTTATAAGGCCTGGTTCAGAAATCATTGCAAAAGTTTTGTTAACAGCATTATAGCTTTTGATCCCGGGTTTTTCCTGATGAGATTGGCATTTCCAGGCAGCTCGGCTCTGCTTGATCCCTTAGCATTATGTACTTCTGAGCTTTGCTGTGGCAGCTGCGTTCTAGGTGTGCCCTCGTTCTGACAGCTGACAAAAAGGTAAGATTAGTTCAAAGCAGGTTTTCATTTAGTTTTTGAGTATGGAGCTGAGTAGCCTTTTCTCTTGTTTTCATCTAATTGTCTCAGGACTGAAAACTGGAGCCAGAAGTGAGGATGGGAGGATAAATGGGGAGGGCTTACTTGAATCACTCTAGTCTCAAGATAAATCAACTACTAGTGATAGTGACAAATACAGTTATTGTAAAATTATGTACTTTATGCTTAAATTGTACTGTTAGGCACTTTATTTGGCCCTGGCATTTTCTGGATTTATCTTTTAGATTTTTTTAAAGAATATTTTATTTTTACTTATTTATTTGAGAGAGAGAGAAATAAGGGGAGAGAGAGAGAGAGAGAGAGAGAAAATGGGCCCACCAGCACCTCTAGCCACTGCAAACGAACTCCAGATACATGTGCCCCCTTGTGCATCTGGCTTATGTGGGTCCTAGGAAATTGAACCTGGGTCCTTTGGCTTCACAGGCAAGTGCCTTAACTGTTAAGCCATTTCTCCAGTCCTTTAGATTTATTTTAACTAACCGGGATTTCCTTCTTTTGGAATTATCCTAGAGGGTTATCTTGAAAGTTTGGTAAATGTGCTGCCATCAATCCATTACCTGTTTTTCATTAATGACAAGGGGTGATACAATTTTACTTAGAATATGTTATGATATATTTTTCTAAATACACAACTTGAAGTCTTATATTATCTTTAGAAGGGTTTTATCTATCTTTTTTATATTTACATTATTATAGGAGGGTTTTATTCTGATTGATTCACTCTATAGATGAGAAAACCAAGGCTCAGAGATAGACTCAGTAACTTCAACATCATGTGATGATAAGCAGAAAGCCAAGGAAAATCAAAGCTCAAATCTGAATGCACTGAGATTTGCACTACCAGAATGTTACATTGGCTTCCATAGTGTATCCTATCAGAAAGCTTCAAATCTGAATGCACTGAGATTTGCACTACCAGAATGTTACATTGGCTTCCATAGTGTATCCTATCAGAAAGGCTGAGATTTTTTTTAAATAAATCATATATATTCATGAACAAGAGAAGGCTTGGAGCCTGTGCTCATTAAGGTGGGACCATAAATATATTCTCCAGGTAGCATGTTCACCTCTATCAAACATTAAACACCGGGAATGCCATCTCACTTCCCTGTCATCCTCCTGCTTTTATTATTACACCATGGCATGAGTTAAAAATGAATGTTTCCTTTCCATGTCTAAGCTGAGAAAAAGTGAAAAATGCTTTGTTAAACTTAACTGAAGTCCAACATTGCTAAAATGCCCCCAAAGAAATATTGTCAATATTTTCATATAAAACATCTTAGGTTAAAACACTTCTCCAAGGAAATGTGGCTAAACCTACCAAGCAAATTTTAAAAGCCCTGTCACAATGACTTCCATGTTAACAAATGTGAGAACACATTGATTTCAAGAAAAATTATGGGATTGACTGTTTTAAATTGTGATTTATTTTTCTCCACCACTAAATACCTTACTTGTGGTTACTTTTTGTGTTTCCAGTACATTGTAAATAGTAGATAGAGGATTGGTATTCTTTTAACATTGAGTCTTTTACAATTTATATATATTAAAAACAATAATTATATTATTAATATTTGATAACAAATATTTATGTTTGATCTAGTGACTATAGTATCTTCCTTACATGATTATCCAAAATGAAGGAAAGTTAAGTAGCTTTCTCAGGATAAAACAATTAGTACATAAGGGGCAGAACTGAGTTTTGAAGGTCTATCTTAATGATTCCAAAATCACATTCTCTTACCATGCTCCTATATTTTACTCTTCCAATAATTTGAATGGCAATTCAATCAGGTATTATTATTATCACATCAGACAATGGTTAGGTACTCCAGAGAAATAGATCTACAGGATTGCTGAATCTCTATGTCTATCTGAATGACTGTCTTTGTACCTTCTTATTTATCTAAGAGCGAGAAGGAGGAAGACAGAAATGGGATAGTGATTACTGCATTTATATCATCTATCTATCTATTATCTATCTATCTATTTATCATCTATCTATCATTATCATCATCTATGGAGACATCTATATTTATGTATCTTTTATTTTTCTTGACATATATACATTAAAATATACAATTTTCCATAAAGCAGAATTACACCAAAATAGATATTGGCATAAACATAAGTGAGAGAAGAAGAGGGAGAAGGATAGGAAGAGAAAAAGTGAAAGAGATTTAAGTTTATTTTAAAGAATGGGCTAATGCATTTCTAGAGTCTGGAATGATCGTATTCTATAGCTGGCAAGCTAGAGACATAGGTAAGAGTTGATGTTACAGCTTTGAGTCTGAACATTGAGGCTGCAGACTTGGACAGAATTTCTAGATGCAGTCTGGGAGCAGCAGTCTTTCCTCAGGGTACCTCAATATTTGCTCTTAAGGCCTTCAACTGATGAGGCTCACCACAGTATGAAGGGTTAACTGGCTTACTTAAAGTAAAGTAGTTTCAAATATTAATTGAATTGAAAAATAACTTTTGAACAATGTCTATACTAACATGTAATGAAAAAAAAAAAAACAAAACCTGATCATCCTAAGCCAGTGAAGTTCTCAGATGACATTAAAAATTAGAGTTAAAGAACTTCAAATCTGAGGAGGAAGCTGTGAACTAGCTCTAAGATTGGCCCTGATGATTCTTGTCTCCTGTTTTCATAATCTCTTCTAATATCATCACCTTGAGTGTGGGCTGGCCTGTAGAATATCTTCTAGCCAATAGCGTGTTATAAAATCATGGAATTCCGCTTTGGATATGGGGTGTAGCTTCCAACTTGGGTGCATTCTCTTCTTCTGTTGTGTGTTTGAGAGCAGTGAGCTGCCCTGTTGTGAGCTACCTGGTGATTAGGCTATTGTGCAAGGGAAGGGCATATACAGACACTGGTGCTGAGACCCCAACACCTGCCAACAGTTAGTGAGCACTTTGAGGCCTGTGTCCCTGGAAACATTGGAACAGACTTTAAGTCAGAGGCACTAATCTAAGGCATATCTGGACCCCTGAGCCACAGAAACAATGAGACAATACCTATATTTTCTTACAGTGCTAGGAGTTGAACTGAAGACATCACAGGCAAATTCACTGCCACTGAACTTCAGTTCCCCAACTTCATTTTTTTGTGTGTATGTAAATATTTTTGTATGTGTGGTGTACGTAAGTGTGCATTTATATATGTGTGGGCACACATGTATGTGCAAGTGTGCATGTGCATGTAGAGGTCTGAGGACAGCTTCGGCATTATCTTCAGGAACACTGTCCACTTGTTTTTGAAGACAGGGTCTCTTGGTCTAGAACTTACCAAGTAGACCAGAGTAGCCAGTGAGCGCCAGGAATGTTTGTGATGTGCCTTCTTGGCTCTGGGACTATAAGCACACACTGCAGCCTGACATTTGTATGTGAGTACTGGGATTTAATTCAGGGTCTCTTGCTTGTAGGCAAATTTTACTTGCCAAGCCTAAAATTTCTGTTTTAGGATGTTAAATTTGAGGTTAGTTTGTCAATTAATGATAGGTAATTAAGTAAGAGCCATAATTATCTTGCCTCAAAATTAGAAGAATCCATCTTGGATTCTTCTTTCCTTCCTTTATATGTGATTTTTTTTGTTGGATATAGAAATATCATTGACAGACGAAGAATAAAGATTATCTTATGTTGTTTTATTGATGTCTAACCAAAAATTAATTCTGGACACTTATACTGTATACTGAATGATTTCTCTGTTTTACAAAGCAGAGACAAAGTCAACCAGAATTAACAAGAAAGTATCTGAACAACTTTCTAAATACCTATTTGCAATTTTTTTATTCACATTTCCATTTTCCTTTTAAAGCAATTTGAATGATATAAAATATAATCAAATATAAAAATCAGTTACTTATTAAAATGCATATTTTATCCACATATCCATATAGATGAAAATATTTTTTCATGCGTGCCACAAATTAATTGAATCTTCCATTAAATTACTTTTCACAACCAAATGATTTGCTCAAGGGGTTTTCTTGCCAGCTGAGACTACCCTTATCTCAAGCATACTTTTATAGGGTATATTTGTATGTGCAAAATTATATTTTTATATCTGTACATATCTATCTATCATCATCAGCTATGGTGGTTTGAATGTAAATATATATCTACCAAATACTGAGCTATTTTAGATTAAGCTTCCTACTTATGTTTCTAGCACCCTGCTGAAGAGATATGTCTCTGGGGACAGATCTTGAGTCCATTCCTAAGGTATAGAGAGAGCCATTTTGACCTCTGGTTGTGCTTTTTTTTCTCTCTCTCTGTGTGAATGCATACTAGAGTGAGCCAGCTTCTTCTGCCATGATGAAACTTCCCCTGAATTCTGTAAGCCTACAACAAACCTTTTTCTTCCATAAGCTACTTCTGGTTGGATGTTTGTCCCAGCTATGAAAAGGTAACTGCAACACTATCATCTATCTATATATTTATCATCTATCTATCTATCTATCTATCTATCTATCTATCTATCTATCATCTTTCATCATCATCTATCTATCATCTATCTATATTTATGTATTTATCAATTTATTATCATCATCATTGTTTATTTCTATCTACCATGTATCTATCAATCATTATTATTATTATGTACCATCTATCTATTATCATCTATCATCTTTCTATCATCTATCTATCTATCATCTATATCAATCATCTAATCTATCATCTCTATCTATCATCTATCTATCTAACCATCTATCATCTATCAATCCATCTTTCATTGGTTAGTCTTGATCTCTGACATGAGCTGGTTTAATCTGTCTGTACACCACTGAAGTCGCAGCTTTCAGCAGTGACCCACAGATGGAGCTGCTGGATTTGGAAAGTCAGTTGGGCTTGGCAGACCCTGTTATACTTACATTTGTGTGGAAATACGGAAAAATTTAAAATGATGCAACCTCCAGATTATCACCTGTCCCTTACAGGAGAAAACCAGTTTTTAAACTTTCCTACTATAAAATCTGCAAGGAAGGCAGCAGATCGGTAATACTCTTTTATCAGGGATTTTTGTTTTTTAGGCAATCCAAAAACCTCTGAAAAATATCATTTTCCATCTTTTGGAAGAAATGGTCCAATAATGGTTAATGATATCCAGAAAGCTCATGAGTTTTGACAGCATCTCAGATACAAGGTAACTAAACATCTGCATTCTGTTTTGACACAGAGATGTGCCAGTAATTTTTCTCCTATATATCTGAGTTACATTTGTCCTCTGAGAATTAAATATTAATACTAATACATGACCTAACTATTTTACAATAAATTATTTAGGATACTATTGCATGCATTTCTGGAATGGTAGTACATTTTTCTGTACCTCTTGGAGGCAAAGACAAATGCTTAGAATTAAACCTGAGAGCTGTATTAACTTCTTAGGCTATATTGTGCATTCCAGTAACTGTGCTACCAGTATGTATCTTACTCATTAGCATATTGATTCATTTATTTGACAATATTTATTTAGTACCTACAATAACTTCTGTATTATTCTTGGTGCTGGAGGTAAAGCAATGAGCAAGGTAAGCCTGATCTTTGCTAGTGCTTACTTTCTAGAAATAAGGAATCTGATACTAAACAAATGCATGAAAAATAGTTTCGGTTATTTATTGTGTTATTTTCCTGTTGCCACTGTAACAAGTTATCAGAAATCTTGGGTTCACAGTTCCATTGTGTATATTTGGTTTATTTGCTCTTGAGAATTGGGACACTCCATTCTGAATATGATGGCAAGACTGTGCAACTGAGTAGTTTTTGTTGTTGTTGTGTGTGTAGGGTACGTGTTTTGGTGTGTGTGATGTGGATGTGGTGTATGTGATGTTTGTGCCCCAAGTGCATGCATGTGGAAGTCAGAGAATGCTACATGTCCTTCTGCTTTTGCTCATCACACATATCTCAAGAAGTTTTTTTTCCCCTCAATTTGTAGGCACTCTCTATCAGTGAGCACCAGCCATGTAGCACCAGAGATCCCCCACCTTGCATGGACTGGTTACAGAACTGTATTTCCTCAACAGCTACTTATGGTGTCCTGAGGAGTTGAACTTGGGTGATCTCTGGCCCAAGAAGCCCACATGCTTAAGTGGCAATTCCTCAAACACTGAGCCATCTACACCTTCCAAGGCTCGGGGCCTAATGCGGAAGAGGTGGCAGAAAGAATGTAAGAGCCAAAGGAAGGGTAGGACTCCTTACAACATGCTCCCTCCAGACATAAAATGGCCTGGATATCCATGGCCTCATAGTGCCTGACACTACCTAAACAAGACCATCATAAGAGGAGGAAAAGATCATGACATCAAAATGAAAGAGAGACTGATTGAGATGGGGAGGGGATATGATGGAGAATGGAATTTCAAATGAGAAAGTGGGGAGAGGGAGGGTATTACCATGGGATATTTTTATAATCATGGAATGTTAATAAAAATTGAGAAAAAAATCTAAAAAAATAAATAAATTTCATTCACAAACAACAACAGCAACAACAACAAAAAAAAATCTGAGCCATCTTCCCACCTTACAAATGAACAGGTTTTTAGCCAGTTTCTGGCTTGGATACCTTTGGGAAGTTAACAGCCTTATTTTATTTTTTCTTTGTCCTTTATGGTCCAAGAAGAACAGTCTCTCTGCTGATGTAACAATCTCAAAAGCTTCCACATCTTTCATGGTTTTTCAGGGATTCACTTCATCAGAAATAAGCTCCTTAATGGGTCTTCCCTGGATAAACTCATCTCTGTCCCTTTTTTCTTTCTTTCTTCCTTCCTTTCCTTCTTTCTTTCTTTTTTTCAGGTGGCTGAGAGAAGCCATGAGTAACTTTGGATAATCTCTTCTGTACTCTGGGCAGTAAGTTATTCAGCCATAGCCTGCACTTTCTCTGAGTATTCTTCCCTGACAATAACTATTCCAATTTTAGTTTCTTTTTAGTGTGAATTGGCTGAGAATACCCTGTCTAATCATGCACTGGTTTAATTTTGTGCATTACTTCTTTACTCAATTTCTATCATTGTTGTAATATTTTACTATATTGAGCAAGAAGAAAACAGGCTACATTTCTAGACTGAACTTTCAATGCCGTGTGAAACCTTTCCAGCCTCTGCCCACTGGCTAATTCCAAAGCCACTCATACATCATTTTCTTTTTGTTATAGTAGTATTTCTTTTCCAGTTGCCAAATATGTATAATTTTCCTGTGCCTCTACTATCCAAACAGTAGTTTCAAATCATACAACTTCATCTTAAATTTTTGGAGGTTAGAAGTTCTAAAATAAAAGTGTCAGCAGGCCTGAACTTTTTCTTCTGGATCTTGGAGGAAAAAAACAAAACAAAAAAGACCTCCCTTGCTTTTTCTAGCTTCTAGAGATACTTATAATTTTTGGCTCATGAATCCATTCCCCATCTTCAAGCTAGCAGCAGGGCATATTCTAAACTCTCCCTTTGACTCTTGTTTCCCATATCTTTTTCTTTGTCTCTCTTTGTCTCTCTTTCTCTTATGAGATCCCATGTGATTATTCCAGGCAAGCTCAGATAATGCAACCTCATTTCCCCATCTCAAAAATCTTTAACTTAATCATATCTCAAAAGTGTTCTTGCCCTATAAGATGACATATTAACAGAGTTTGAGTATTAATATGTGGACATCTTTGTGATATCATTATTCAGCCTGCTATAATATACTACATAAAGTCAGTGAAATCTGTGGTAATAACCAGCTGATTTAAATGAAGCAGTCAGTGAAGAAACTGCATGAGTGTTATGAAAAAGTCATCCATGCCAAAAATGAATTAGAGCATCCGAGCAAGCAGAACAACAGGTACAATGCAACTATGCAGGAACTTGTCATGTTTAAGGCATAGAGAAAGAGAAGCTGGTGGTTTGAATGTCAAATATCCCCCCTAGCCCCATGTGTTTGTGATTAAGCCTCTTACTTGATCCCCATCTGGTAGAGCAGTTGGGAGGTGAAGCCTTGTTGGAGAAGGCATAACTTGGGATTTTGTAATCCAGTCCACCCTTTCCAGTGCTAGCTAGCTCACTCTTGCTACTTGCTCCAAGCTGATATGATTCCCAGCTGCCTATTATGTCTTCCTGTACATGATGAAAATTTAAGCTGGAAATAAACTTTTCCCTTTCATAAGCTGCTCCTGGTTGGGTATTTTGTCCCAGTAATGAGAAGTTAACTGATGCAGAGGGCCAGTGAGGATGAAACCCAGATGGAGAATTGTTTGAAAAGAGGTAGCACAGGACCCAATTAATCAAGGAAAAGATTTCAAGTTTTATTATAGTTCAAAATTAGAAATCTCATATAAGAGGAACTGTAAATTAGTACAGCCACTATGGAAAAGAGTACAGAAGCACTCCAAAAACAAAACAAAATAAGGATCATACAAGATAATAGCACTATTAACTGATCCAGCCACCCCATAACTGTATCTGTATCCAATGGAAATGAAATTGGGATGTCAATGAGCTGTGTGCATTCTCACACTCACTGTGCATTATTTGCAGTGATCAAGATAGGGCATCCAGATAAGAGGCAACGAACAGAGGGATGGACAAAGAAAATGTACATATTTGCACAATGGAATATTGTTTAGCTTTTGCAAATAAACTGTTTCAGTTGCCTTTGTGTTGCTGTGACAAACACCCAACCAGAAGCAGTTTATGGGAGGAAAGGGTTGATTTCAAGCTTAGTTTCTAGCTGAGCCTCCATCATGACCTAAGAAGCTGGCTCAACTACATATGTCCACAGCAGAGAGAGAACTGCCAACCCATACTTGTAAGCAGGAACAGTCAGCCTTCAAACTGGCTCTCAATACACCTAGTAGGACTGTGCTCAAGATCTGCTCCTCAGTGAAACAACTCTAGCAGGGATCTGTCAACTAGACTTAAGTAGGAAGCATAGCCGTTTTTTAAAATTTTATTTATTTATTTATTTATTTATTTTGAGAGAGAGAGAGAGAGAGAGAAAATGGGAGGGAGGGAGGGAGAGAGAGAGAGAGATTAGGGCCTTTCATTCAGGCCAGGGCCTTTCAGTCCCTGAACCCCAGATGCATGGGCCCCCTGTGCGCATGTGCGTGATTGCGTGCTTGTATTACTTCTGTGTCTGGCTGCATGTGGCACCTGGAGATTGGAACAAGTGCTCTTAGGCTTTGCAGGCAAGCGCCTTAACCAATAAGCAATCTCTCTAGCCCAGGAAGCATAATCTTAATAAAAAATGCCTGTCTATGGGGCCATTTCCACTCGAACCACCACGCAAACTCCCCTCATATGAGACATTGAAGAACCTGGGGAGATTTTTAGTGAAATAAGGTAGGCATAGAAAGGAATTCTTCATGATTACATTTATATGTAGAAGTAAGGAGTAGAATGCTTGCTACCAGGGGCTAAGAGAAGATTAGTTGGGTAGATATTGCTTAAAGGATATAAAATTTCATTTAGTGGTTATAAATTCAAGATGTTCATGGTGACTTTAAAACAATGTATAGAATTCTTAGAAATTGTGGGGAGTCAATTTCCATTACAAAACAATGGATAGTGATTTCAAGGACAAGGAACTGTTTTATGTGTCAATTAGAAAATAAATTGTTGAGTTTCATGGGCCAGGTGGTCTAAATGAGAAAAGTGGAGTTTCAGGCTCAGTGAGAGACCTTCTCAGAGAAATAAGTGTCAGAGCCACAGAGGAGATCTAACATCTTCTTTGTTCTCCACCAGCACACACATGGGGGCATGTGCATCTGTACACATGTGCAAATACCACATTCTCACACACATGCACCACACATGTCCAAAACTGTAGAGAAATCCTGGTTAGAGCAAGAAGTCACAGTAACTACATCACAGTAAGTTCTTGTCATAAACACCTATTCTGTGTCAGGTCTCATACTTCACTATAATTCACCGATTCCTTGACATTGTTACATTTATTGCTAAACCTACTTTACTGACAAGACTTAACAAGGCATTTTATAAATTGTACTTTTCCATAAAGAAGTGAGATTTCCCCAAAATTGAAATCTATGCTTTAACTTCATCTGTCTTTGGGTTTTCTCTTTCCTGCACTTTCACTTCTTGAAGCTGACATTTTATGAGAGTTTAGTCATGCTTGATAAGTATTGAATGCCTTCTTTGTGCTCGACAATGTAAAATGGTATGGATGTGAAAAAGAACTATCTTATTCTCAATAAAGTTCCTTGTTTAGAGCAAGAGGTGCATTTACTGTTAATGGTAAGAAATAATAATAATGACATCAAATCATAGAAATATGTACAGAATGTTAATTAAATTTAAAGGTAGGAAAACTATTACAGCTTGAAGGATGAAGGAAAATTTGGATAGGTTTCTGGGATATTATAGTTCATCTCAATTAAATTTTGTTAATATAGAAGGAGGAGGGGCTTCAGAGATGGCTTACTGGTTAAGGTGCTTGACTGAAAAGCCACAGGACCCAGGTTCGATTCCCTAGGACTCATGTAAGCCAGATATGTAAAAGGGTGCATGTGTCTGGAGTTTGTTTGCAGTGGTTGGAGGCACTGGTGCACCCATTTTCTCTGTCTGCCTCTTTCTCTCTCTCTCTCCCTCAAAAGAAATAAAATATTTAAAAAGGAAGAAATAAAATATCAAAAAAGGAGGAAGGGGAGTACATTTTAAATCAAATAGCATAAATATTGCAGATACTAAAATAGATACTATGGTCATATTTCCAACAAATTCAGTTCTTTAGTTTTTTTTCATTTATTTTGCATTCATTTTCTTGGCACAAACCTGGACTGTCCTGGGTAAGGACACTACAATAGTTTGCTCAAGGTGTCATCCAAGATGAAAATGAGTTGTAGGCAATAGGGAAAATGTGTTGAGGAAAGTGTCCAAACAGATTTAAAATCTGGAAAACATAGGCTAAGGCAAGTGGTACAATTCTGACCAAGTTTCTCACAAGTGAGGCTGTGATATGCTATTGTGGGTATGCTTGGAAGGGATACGTCATCTTTCTTAGAAGAGTGGATTTTTGCATTAAACTTTCTTTTATGAGAGGTAAAACCAGATAGAGAAGAACATATTTAGTTTTTGTCCTTGCATTCTCTCAAAAAGTGAAATTATTTACAATTCAGAATGAGCATACCACGCCTGACATCAATTAATACATCATGTGTTAAGAAATTCTCCTGGTGGACAAACACCAAGACGTTTCACAGAATGATCTTGGCTAATAAGATACAGGTAATGACAGGAACATACGCCTTCCCAGATGCAAAAGATATTAATCAGGGACCTGGAGAAACTAAGAAGCCTGTTTAGGGTTTCTGTGATTCACTTTAGGAATTATCAGGAGGGTATCTTGCTAAATTTCATAGAGTTGAACAGCTTGCATTTTGTAGGGTGGTGTAAGGCTTTAATTTGGTGCCATCTTAATGCTAGCCACATAATATTTGCACAGTTTGGCTGAAATATCATGGTCAATCCATGGAATCAGTTGTATCCTGATGGGAAAATGGATACACAGAAATTATGAGTGTCTAATCCAAGAATCCTAGCTCATATAAAAATGTGAGACTCTTTAGTTATAAATACAGGTTTCCTCCCATCACGCTACTCTATGCATTGGGATTACAGAACTTAATTACTTGAAGGATATCTGAGGGAAATAGATATTGAGATAGTGGGTACTGGAATGGAGACATAGCCTTGGGGAGACATCGGGCAGGTGTTCTGGTTCTTCTGGACACAGTATTATTGACACTGGTTCTATCAGTTACAAATCACTTCTCTTCTGGACCCCGGTTTAAACAATGGCTTTGGATAAGGAAAATTGCTTAGATTCTGTTTTAAGTAAGTGTCTATGCTTTGATGTCATTTTGTTAGTTTGGCAAAATGTTAAATGTTCCATAAGAGATCTTATCTTTGATCTTTAGACTCCCAAGTTGCCATTCTTCTGTCTTCTATTACTCCAAGCCCATAGTTTAGTATTATCTGCACATTTAGAGCACTATCACTCATTTTCTTTAAGATTTTGTTTCTTCATCCTTCATTGTAGCTTCTATTAGAAGTTCTTTCATTGGCTTTGACATTCAATACATCAATTCATGTCATGTGCTTATAACAAGATATGGCATGTAGAGATCATTGAAGGAATGTTATATTATTGTTATTATCACACTCTTACTTTACCCCTACTAATCCATAACAGTCTATCTCTTGTTAGATCAAAACTTTCTGATAATTTATACAGCACTCAACTTAGGCCCTGCTTTTAACTAACCATGTAATGTAAAATATTGCATAAACATACAGAAAATATAATTTCAAAATGTTTTTGACATATTCTAAAGATAAAAAATATAAGAAAGATATCATAAAACTTTTACAATTTTAGTATTGGTAATACAATAACATGTCATTACATTTCTTACATCTTAGCAATTAATGTTAGCATAATATATAAGTATAAATGTAAAATAAGCTTTAAGTAAAGTAGCTATAATTCTACATAAGTATGAGATAATTTTTTTTCTTTTAAGATGTTTATTTCTTCACTTTAGTGCTTCAGTGATTGTGAAACACTATTTTAGATGCACAGAAATGAGGAGTTAGGATTTTCGTCTGGGGAAAGAAATGTATACAAGGAGCCTGAACTATCTTGCTTCAGAATCAAGAAGGCTCTTAAAAAATCCTAGGGATATTTGTGGAAGATCTAAGATTTCTTTAAATGGACTCTCACTGAATAAAAGTCGTTTGGAAGAGAACAACCACTGCAATGCATTTAAGGTTATCAATTTCTAGTAATCAAGGGGTCCATAAAAAACTTGGAAAAACAACATGTTAGTTTGTAATATTTGTTCTTTTAGCAGAGAATTGTTAATTGGAAAATCAGTAAAAGTATAAAATAATAAAATTCATTTTTTTTTGCTTACCTGAATGAATATTATTTCAGGGCAATATCATGGTGGGAAGGAATAATATTTGTAGAATTTTAGGTAAAAAGTACTGAAAATATGACAGATTTAGAAAATAATCATTTGAAGTCCCCAATGGGGAAATACTTTTATGTGCATATTACCAGTATGTATTAAAACAAGTAGGTGAAGGAGATTTTAAAAATAGATTGATCACTTTGAAAAGGTCTATGCCAAGTTATCAATCTCACATTTCTAAGCTAAAAGCAGGAAAAAGTAAAGGCTTACATCTGAGGGTGTACACCTATGTAGTACTATCATGAGGCATGAGGTGTTCTTTCTAAGCAGAAAACTGACAGTCCGAATCAAATCAGACCTCCAGGTCTAGTATGGTTGTTTTAGTGATATGGGAGATGAAGCCAAGTTCTTCCTGGAAGCAATCAGGTAGACTAACAACAAAAGAGCATCCCACTTGCCTTGAAAAAGAAATGGGTAGAATTCCATTGTGTAAATGTACCACAACTTTGTTATCCTCTCATAAAATGATGGGCACCTGGATTGATTCCAGTTCTTAGCTTTTATGAATTGAGCAGCTATAAACATGGTTGAGCAAATATCTCTGTAGTGAAGTGGAGAATATTTAGGGTAAATGCCCAGCAAGGGAATAACTGGGTCTGTTGGTGTCAGGCACTGCCAGGCACAGGCTGGAGCCTTCAGGAGAGGGGCCTGAGCTGCCAGGCACAGCTAAGGACCCTTGGGCTACAAGAGGCCACTCCCTCTCCAGCACACCTAAACTTAGGCTCTGCCCATAGCCCTGGGACATTTGGCCAATTGCCTAGGAAACTCCTTATCAGCCAGAAGCCTTCACACAGTCCTGTGACCCTCTGTAGATCACCTGACTCATTTCCTACATGCTGGAAAGAACATTCCTAGGCATAGACTAGCAGCATTTAAACCCACCAATCCCTTTAGACCCCCTTCCCCTTACCCTCAGATGCTTATAAACCCATTTCCCTGACAATAAACTGAGACAGTCATTCACACTGAAGAAACTATCACTGGAAAGTCCTTTACTTTCACACGCTCACCCACCCCATTTGTCTGGGTGCCTTTGGGTGGGGGTGGGGGGATCGTGGCTGGCTCTGGAGCAAGGACCCAGGTACCCACATGTTGGTAGCACTATATTCATCTTTTTTTCTAGAATCTCCATATTTATTTCCATAGTGGCTGTGCAAGTTTACATTCCCAACAATAATGGATGAGGGTTCCTCTTTCCTCACCAACATTTGTTGTCATTTGATTGTTTGATTGCCATCTTTACTGGAGTAAGTGGGAATCTCATAGTTGTTTTAATTTGCATTTCCCTGATGATTAGGAATGTTGAACATTTTCTTAAGTGTGTGTTATCCATTTGTATTTTTTCCTCTGAGAACTCCCTATTCAGTTCTCTACCCCATGTTTTGAGTGGGTTGTTTGATTTTTATTACTTATTTTTTTTTGCATTCTTTGTAGATTCTAGATATTAGGCCTTCGCCAGTGGTATAGCTGGCAATATTTTTCTTCTATTCTGTGGGTAATCTATTGGCTCTGCTGATGGTATGTTTGTGCAAAAGCTTTTTAGTTTCATTAGATTCCATTGGTTGAGTGATTGTTTAATTTCCTCAGCTACTGGGGTTTTGTTCAGGAAGTCTTTCCCCACTCCTATATCATGAAGAGTTCCTCCTATTTTTTTTTTTGGTTTTTCAAGGTAGGTTCTCACTCTGGTCCATGCTGACCTGGAATTAACTATGTAGTCTCAGGGTGGCCTTGAACTCATGGTGATCCTCCTCCTATTTTTTATAGTAGTACTTGAAGAGTTTCAGGAACAGATCATGCTCAGTGAGCACACACAGTCACAGAAAGACGAACACTGCATGTTCTCACCCATCTTTGGTTCCTAACCTGGATCAGCTCCGGTAGCTTGCATACTTGATAGGCAACTAGAGGTCCAGACAATAGGGATGGAAAGGTTTTGGGGGAGGGGAAGCGGAGTTTGGGGGTAAACAAACAGAAAATTAAACCCAAAATGAAATGGTACCATAAACGCTTTTATCCTTGAAGGCAGACTAAAAGATTTAACGCTCAGTAGGAGAATGGGGTAAGTACCTGAAAATAAATGCCCTGGAGAGGGTGGGATGAAGCCCAACCTTAAAAAAAAAAAATTAGCTCCCACTTGAAACTCCCAATACCAGAAATTGGTTGTTACCCACAACGAGCTGTTGATCAGAGAGAACTACAAGGTCCCCCAAACAAAACAGGCTTCTGTCAAAACACTTGTTTACCCACCTGAGGTAAAAGGTATTGCTGAAGACACCATATGCTGCCAGCACAGGACATGAAGAGACCTGACTAGAATCTGGAAGAGAGTCTGTTCCCAGACAGCTCTTCTAGTGCTGAAAAGTGCTACATGAGTTACTGGCAGAAAGTGGCCAACAATGGTGTGAGCAAGCAGGGGTCAGAGCAACCAGCCTGACAAGAAGTACATACCAGTGCAATGGTGGCTCACAGCCTTGGTGGGAAATGAATGGATTTCTGATGGGCTAAGATATCCACTCAGTGGAAAGGAACCCATATCTGGAACTGGGAACCAAGTCAGAATCTTATTGGTTATGCTCTCTAATGTCAAATTCCCCCTAGTGTTTGACTTCAAAGAGGGGCTACAACCATCAAATTCTCCCTAAATTAATAACAGTTATACCATTTAACTTATGCTGACTTCACACTCTATTGAAGAATCTGTTTTTCTTTTTCAGAAGCTAGCCAGACCTGAGGAGATAAACCACCCCTCTCACTTTAGCTAAGGCCCAGATGAGACCACACAGGATCTGGGGAGAGGAGCAAGACTGCTGCTTCCATAGTGAGCCTGACAATGAGTGCCAGGGTAAAGGAGACACACACTCAGGATACTCAACACCTACCAAAGTATACCCAGAGGCAATGGCACCCCCTGCAGTATCTGACTGCTGCCCTCACAATGCATAACCCATAACCTCATGGAAAATACCAACAACCCCACTGAGTAGGGGCTCCAGAAGAATGGGGGGGGGGTCAAGGGGAAAGATGGTACTAACACATGGTATATCCATAGTATGCTGTATCAAAAAAAAAAAAAAAAAAAGGAAAGAAGAGAAAATGAATAGGTGGAGGAGATCTGCTTAGTGGTTAAGGTGCTTGCCTGTGAAGTCTAAGGACAGAGGTTAGATTCCCCAATACCCACATAAGCCAGGTGCACAAGTAATACATGTGTCTGGAGTTCATTTGCAGTGGCTGGAGGCCCTGGCAGGCCCATTCTCTTTCTCTCTATATATGCCTTTCTCTCATGATAAATAAAATATTAAAAAATAAATGGCATCACATAGACATATTTTAGCGTAGGGATCCATATTGGAAGCTTCTGGGCAATAGAGTGTTAAGGTTCTAAGAACATGTAGGTATATATAAGAAGGAGAGTTTAAAGGACCTTTCAGGATCCAGTATCAACAGGAAAGGAAAGGTATCTTGATCAACAGGGAGATCAAGGAAAAGTTAACATAACTTCCCATGAATTTCAAAGGTAGGAGAAGGGAGAATTTGCCTAGGAGATTGATATGAGTATTAGAAAAAAAATCAGGGTAGAATATTAAAGTAAATGACTCCTATAACAGAACAGATTTGCAAGTGATATTGTTTATTGTGTGTCTCCAAGGATTATAGGCTGAACTTCAAATGTAATGGCTGTGAAATGAAACGGACTTAGCAACAAGACAAGGAATCCTAACACAACATTGAAAATACCAAAGTTGAAGACAACAGCTGGAGTAGAAAGGAGAACTGTACCAGAAATCTAGATACTCCATTGGCTTATGCCGTGTTCTTAGATGCATGTTGATTATCATGAGCAAAGAGATAGAGATTTAAAGATGATCAGTTTGTGGACTGGAAGGTAGAATAATGATGATCTGGAAATCAGGAAATTATCAATTCCTTTTAGATCCACATATATTTTTTATTTTTTTTGTTCATTTTTATTTATTTATTGGAGAGAGAGAGAGAGAGAGAGAGAATGGGTGCCTCAGTGCTTCCAGCCACTGCAAACAAACTCCAGACGCATGTGCCCCCTTGTGCATCTGGCTAACGTGGGTCCTGGGGAATTGAGCCTTGAACCGGGGTCTTTAGGCTTCACAGGCAAGCGCTTAACTGCTAAGCCATCTCTCCAGCCCCCACATATGTTTTATAAAAAAGATTGAGTAGCTCTTGTGGAAAACACAGAAATCAAGTCCTTAGGTGAGAGATGGTCCTTTGTTAAAGGTGGACTAAGTTACAAAAAGTCTGTCCAAAAATAAAAAGAGTGAACACAACATTTAAAAAAGTAATTAAAATTAGTTTTACCCATTTCTTATATGTGTGTGTTTGTGTGAGTTTGTGTCCATATGTGTTAGTGTGTGTCAGTGTGGGCCTGCTTTACCACTTGCATGGGTGTAGAGATCAGAGAACAAATTTCAGGTTGTTTCTTGCCTTCCAACCCATTTTGAAGCAGGGATTCGTCACTCTCCATAGGTGCAGTGGAATTACATGTGCCTGCAACAGTACTTCTCTTATTCACATGGGACCTGGGGATCCAAACTCAGTTACTCAGGATGTGAGGCAAGCATTTAATCCACTGAGCCATCTCAGGCCAAACTCAGCATTCATTTATTTAGTTGCAGTGGAAGTTGTTTTCCAGAGAAATGGAATGAAAATGCGGAGAGATAATCTTTAAGAGAATGAACAAAGGGCTGTGGAGTTGGTTCAGCATTTAAAGGTTTGTGCTTGCAAAGTCTGCTGACATTAGTTCGCACCTCCTCTACACCTATGTAGAGCTGGATGCAATGCTGCTTATGTCTGTGATCTCAGAGTGTCTATGCCAATGGGAGGTGGAGCCAAGAGAATCAAAGCTTCCGGGCCAGATAGACGGACATTGGTTTGCAGCAGCAAGGAGACGGTGTTTCAAAGAAAGTGGAAGAAGAGCACAATTCTTCTTAGAATTGAACCTCTACTGTGTTTATATTCACTTTTCTCTCCATAAAAGTAGTTATGTAATTGTAGTGGGAAGACCTAATTTTGTGATCCCAAAGTACATTTAGTTTCCTATGATCCACTCTTGTGTTTGAAGACCTAACTGAATCAAGCCAGGAACAGATCCTAAAGAAAGTAAGAGAAAGGAGTTTATATTCATCTCACATATTAGACCAAGCGATACTCTCCAAAGAAAAGCAGGAATTCCACTGGCGCAAACTCAGCTGGGTTTAACTACATTGGGTTTTCCATTTAGATTTCTATTTCTACAATATTTTGAAATTACACGGTGACTGTGGGGTCTCCAGAACTGTCCTTAGGAATGCTGGCCTCTGGACATAGAGTAGATGTTTCATTCATGACCTCAAAGTGATTGTCCTTACCTGTACCAGACATGTTCAACTTGGTCCCATTAATATTTCAATATGGATAATGAAGGAGGGCAAAAAAGTCCCAAAACATCAAAATAGAAGAGAGACTAGTCAGAACAAAGGAGTTAAGTAGAGGGAGAATGAAAATGAGGGTGTGGGGGGGAACAAGGTACTGGGGGAAGATTGTGGTCATAATATATTCTATACATGTATGAAAATTGTCAAAAAAGCAAAAATATTTTTTGAAGTTTTGTATAAAATATTAAGTTGAAACATTATACATGTTAAATAAACATAAAAAAGCTTAGAAAAGGGATTGAGTGAGTTCTTAGTGGTTAAAGTCACTTCCTGCAAGGCCTGATGGTCAGGGTTCAAATCCCCAGTACTCAGTTAAAGCCAGTTGCACAAAGTGAGGTCTGTGTCTGGAGTTGGTTTGCAAAGGCAAGAGGACCGGGCATGCCTATACTTACTCTCTCTTGTCTTATTTCTGTGCTTACAAATACATAATCAATAAAATATTTCTTTAAAAATCTAGAAAAATATGAGTTTCACTCTAGTATAATAGAGCCCATTGTATAGAACTACTATATATCCCAAGACTGATATAAACAAATATTCCTGGAAGATGACCAGGTACATTTTTCAGCCCTCAGAAAATGTGTTACTGTCATTAGTACTATATTAGTTGCCTTCTCATTGCTGAAACAAAATACTTAACAAAAATCATGTTAAGAAAGAAAGGTTTATTTCAGTTCACAGTTCATCATGGCAACAAAGGCACGGTGGCATGAACTCGAGAGAGCTGTTCACACAGTCATCCACAGGAGAAAGAAAAAACAATGAATACTGCTGCTCAACCAGTTCTCTCCCTTTTATATAGTCCAGAGTTCCAGATCTTGAAAGGGAGCTGCCCACAGTTAAGGTGGGTCTTACTTTCTTAATTAACCTAATCAAGATAATCCCTCATAGACATGCAAATGGATCACCTAATCTATATAATCTCTCACAAGTGATTCTAGATCCTGTCAAATTAACAATATAACTCTCATTTTCTTCCTGATCCGAAATATTGTGCCATTACTATATAGTTCCTTCAAAGACTTACCTTATCCATTTCTTACAATGCAAAAAGCAGTGGACAAATTTACTTACTATATACAGATAACCAGGCTGGAGAAATGGCTCTGGTTAAAGGTGCTTGCATGCATAGCCTGCCTGCCTAGATCCATTTCCCCACTACCTATGTAAAACCAGATGCACACAGTGGTGCATGTATCTGCAGTTCATTTGCAGAGGCAAGAGGCCCTGTTATACCCATAGTCACTTACTCCATCTCTCTCTGTCTCTTTCTGTTACTCACTTTAAAAAATAAAATAAATACAGATATCTTCAAGTTCACTTCAAAAATATTCTGACAATCATGCGAAAATTTCAATCCCAGTATAGAATAGTGTTTGCCCTACAGAGAAGTTACATAGTGACATATGGAAATCATCAAAGGTAATTAGAGAAAAGGATGAGTATATGTATTATTCAAATTATGATTTGATAAAATAATTACAGCTGGATTATCACAGTTACTTAGGATTAATATTGAAACCGTTCTGAATTACAAGGGCTTAGGGCATCACTGCCAATAACTTATAATAAAATATATTGATATTTATACAATAGCACAAAACAATATGGCCTTAGAATGTTTTCACTATTTTATTTTATTTTTATTTATTTATTTATTGTTTTTTGAGAGAGAGAGAGAGAGAAGGAGGGAGGAGGAGAGAGAGAGAGAATGGGCATGCCAGGGCCTCCAGCAACAGCAAATGAACTCCAGATGCATGTGCCACCTTGTGCATCTGGCTTACATGGGTCCTGGGGCTTTGCAGACAAGTGTCTTAACCACTAAGCAGTCTTTCTAGTCCTAAGCCTTAGAATTATTATTTTTTGTTTGTTTTTCAAGGTATGGTCTTATTATGGCCCAAACTGACCTGGGATTCACTATGTAGTCTCAGGCTGGCCTTGAACTTGTGGCAATCCTCCTACCTCTGCCTCCTGAGTGCTGGGATTAAAGGCATGCACCACCATGCCCAGCTCTAAGCCTTAGAATTTTAAATTGTCTAGAATTCCAGAATGGGTCTTGCTTTGTTGGTTAATTGGTTAACTTAAGATCTTTTTGAATAAATATACTTTTGTCCAAAAAGAATTCCAAATATCTGCTCATTTGCCATTTTAAGATGTTTGGAGATTAATAAAATAAACCCTAAAGCCTATATAGCTCAAAGCTCTTTTACCCCTAGAAATTTTGTATCTATAAAATTATTTACATGCTAAGTACGTTAGACCATGAGTTGCTTGGACAGATATTAACTCATGGTCTAACCTACTTAGCAGCAAATAACTTGTTGTGATGCCCACACAAGTGCAATAGTGGCACACAGCCATGGTGGGGAACCAATTGCTCTTAATTTGGCTAACTGATCTCCTCAGTGGTACAGGACCCATAGCTGGAGCTGGGAAACAAGTCAGAACCATATCCAAGCATAAGCCCACTCGCCAATATCAAGCTACCATCAATCATGGGCTACAAGAGGGCCTACATCTATTAAATTCTCTATTAAAAATAAGCCTTATCTCTTTTGTCCTGGGGCTAACTTACTCTCCGTTGGAGAATCTTCTTCTCTTTTTCAGATAGACATAGATCCTAAAGAGAGAGCCACCCCATCATACCTCAAAAGGGCCCCGGCTGAAACTAAGAAAAATTGGCGAAACAAGCAAGGGTGCTGTTTTCATGATGAACTGGATACCAGCACAAGGGTGAAGGAGATCAACACAGAGGAAAATCAGCTCCTACCAAATCAGAGAGCCAGAGCCTCACAGGTCCCCAAGCACCTCATCACTGAAGCAGACCAAAAATGAACCCAACATGGCTCAGGGAAATTTTGCGGAAGAGGGGGCGGAAAGAATGTCAGAGCCACATGTTGGGTCATGATATGCAGAGACATTTATCTTACCCATAACTGTAGGCTAACTCCACAATGCATGACCCATATACCTCAACAAGGAGGGGCCAAGGAGAGGGGGTAGGTCACGGATGAGCCTAATAATGGTACCAAACTGACTGTATTTGCTGAATACAAAACTAACTAATAAAGAAAAAAAATTGTGCCTCAAAAAGAATTATTTACATGCATTGGCAGTGTACAATACCTCTGTGAAAAATGTAGACTGATGATTAGTTTTGAAAATGGGGAAATTTCAGGTCACATAGGCTAAGTGACTTTTTTCTACTAGGGTTGGGGACTCATTCTACCCAGTCTTTCCATGACACATTTGCTCCACAAAAATTTTTTTTGAGTGAAAGAGAGAAATAATTTCTTGAGAAACATGTAGAATTGCTCATGTTAATTGGTTGTAAGCCTGACATTCATTTTTATACTTTTAATATAAAAGCAGTGAGTGATGATGGATAAAACATAGGATTTAGCACCAAGCAACTTTGGTGTAGGATCTGGATCAGCTGTTCGCCTTTGAGAAGAAAGACATTTAACAGCTCTGATCCCTAGATGCTTCCCACTAACAGTAAGAAATTGTTATCAACATAATTTCTGTATTTGAAGTGTTCGTGAATGACAATGAATGATATGAATGGTGGGTGTTGTCATATTCCTTGTCGCTATGTCTAAAAGTCTGTGGGTTCCAAATGGTGATCCTGTCAATACCACAGTGCTCTCTCCTGTATGGTAAGGGACCAGGAGATACACAGTTAACTTTGGAAGAGCTGTCTGGAAGGAATGCAAAATGAGTTCCAGAAAGCCAGTTGGAATTTAATAATGCATGAAAAATACACCAAGGGGAGGAAAGAACCAATTAGGAAGCAATTAAGGAGATTGCAATTACAATGCATCTTAATAAAGTACAAAAAATATTAGCCTACAAATAGAAGATGGAGTACCTACCTGTGGAAGAAAGAAGGGAAAGCAGTGTTTCCAAGGCAGATTTAGCAGAAGGAAAGAACAGGGGAAGAAAATATCAAATTATATCCCTATCTTTTGCTCTACATGTCTGAATCCCAAGCACACTACAAAAACTTATCTCTATGACATTCCTGTAAGTAATTCTTGATGTGCACTCATCAACTTTGTGAACTTCTTGATATTTAAAAGATTAGCCCTTATAATCCCCCATGGGAAGTACAGATGGCCAGGGCACTCTTAGAAAATGACCAACAATCTTAGAAATGAAATATAGAATAAAATAGTTGAATATTCTTTCAAATTCTCAGAGTTAGAAGTTAATTTATACATGATTTTTTGCTCACTCTGTCTCTACATTTGTATGTGGAGATCCTGCCTAGTACTGGATAGCTCTTCACGGAACAGTATTTCCTAGGTAAATAACTGTCAAATAGGTGAGAGGTAAAGGAAAGAACTTTGTAGAAGCCACTAGACTGAGCCAATTAAGGTCTCAGCTCCAATAATAGGGTCAGGCGAATTCAGGTATAGAGACAATTACTACCATGTGAGTGGTGAGAACTGTAGTCTATGTTGCATAGTTAATAGTAATTTCTACATCTTATTGCATCCCAATTTCAGCAGAAGAGAGAAATAAGACTGAGAAATTAGATCTGTCCTAAGTTCAGGTTTTTCATGAAAATCATATAAGTTAATATGTATGGAAGAACTTTGAAAATTGTTTAAAGTATGATTGTTGCCCTTGTAAGAAAAGGCTATCCATCCAAGGAATATTTATTTCGGACTGCACAGAAAATAGGCAAATTCTGAATGGATCTACTATTTATTCATAGTGAAAAATAATGAGAAAATTTGAATGCTGTTTCAAAATTTCACCTTAATTTTTAAATTTTAAAATAGCATTGTATTTCAAAGTAAAAAACATTCAGGATATTTGAAGTTAGATTTTAAATAAATAAATACAGTATTTTTATTAGATGTGATTTTCTTTCTTTTGATTACTAATATAATTTCTTGTAGTCATTCTTTTACAACCATAAGTTGTCTCCAGAGCCAGTACAATCTGGTTGTTTGTTGATTTAGCTATTCAAACCCTGAAGACTTTTATGTTTGGTTAAGTAATAATTAAATCCACTTGAACTATATATCCATAGTCATTTATTATTTACTTTTGAAATTTTTTACTAATTATCAGAATGATAGTGAAAAATATATATATCACATGTGTTAACTTTTCACAATAGTGGGTTCACACATTCTGTGGAACAAGGGTT
This sequence comes from Dipus sagitta, assembly GCA_036346955.1. Lineage (NCBI taxonomy): Eukaryota > Metazoa > Chordata > Mammalia > Rodentia > Dipodidae > Dipus > Dipus sagitta. Next base: position 167,612,183 of record CM070772.1, on the reverse strand, counting down.
GTAATTTATTTTATGTCTGTTGCATTTTTTCTATGTATGTTCCCTCAACACTACTTGGTAGTGTATCACAGACTACTCTGTCAATGCATGGGTAATTTAGAATAATTAAAGAAGTCTGAAATTACATAATTGGGAAAAAAAAATCCCAGGGAAGTCACATGACCCACTAATACCTAGTTCCGTAATTGAGCACTTTGTGTCTACTCCCAGTACCATCCACTCCTTCCACATCGACCAAGTTTCTAAGGACAATTCTGGCTCCCAATAAGTATGGGATTGGAAGTTAGGTGACTCAATACTCAGAACTATTGTCAATGTACTAGTTTTGGTGCAACTAACACTCAGTGGGTTTCTGCCTTATTAGTAAAGTCCCACCTTATAGAATCTTAATAGTCTCTAATTTCTTACCTTGGTAATCTCCAATTTCTCTGTTCTCTCTATATGAAATATTTTCTGTCTTAAGTACAGAATTCAAACCCTACTTTGTCATTCCCTGCTATGTCAGATTTTTTTTTTTTATTAAACTGAGTTAGCTCATCTATAAAAGAGGATACCTTACACTCAATGCAAAGAGATATAAGAATTAAATTAAATTTAAAGAAAAACTTGACTTTTCCCTAGAAGTTTTAACTAAAAATTGAGTTATTTCTACTTTTTCTTTACCTGTGCTCATACAACTTAGAAACCAGATTTTATTTTTGCTTCTAATTTATTATGATCACTAAATTGTTTTTTATTACTTATGTATACAGTGTGTATACAGCCATTTTGGTACCATTGTTAGCCTCTTCCCTGTCCTCCCCCCTTTAAAAGGACTCTCCTCATTGGGGAATGTGGGTCATGCATTGTGGAAGTAGTCATCAGTTATGGGGAAGAGGCAATGTCTCTGTGCATAATGTCCCAACATGTGGCTCTAACAATCTTTCTGCCCCCTCTTTCATGAATTTCCCTGAGCCATGTTACATTTATTTTGGGTCTACTTCAGTGATGAGGTCTTGGGAGCCTCTGTGTCTCTGGATATCTGGTTTGGTAGGAGTTGATTGTTCTCTGTTTCGATCTCCTTCACCCTTGTGCTGGTATCAGGTTCGCCAAGAAAGCAGCACTCTTGCTCATTTCCCCAATTACTCTTGGTTTCTGCTGGTGCCTTTTTGAAGTGTGATGTGCTGGTTCTCTCCGTAGAATCTGCGTCCATCTGAAAAAGAGCAGCAACCCTATCTTATGGCATATTACTTTAGCACACCTAATAAAGCCTTAAGTCTAGAAAGAAAATTGTCTCAGGACCCTCAGGGAACCAGTTTTTTTGAAAAGCTTCCTGCATTGTTTTCCCCTACAACCCTCATTCTTCCAAACAGGGGTGAGCTAAGTTTGGCTTACTTTGGAGAGGAGGCCTGTCTCTTAACAGATTTGTTGTTATGATGATGTGCTGGCAGCCAACTGTGGGAATACTTTTTCCTTTTCAAAACTGATAATTGCTGCAAATCAGGGATGTTTTAGCTGTCTTATTTTTTGAGAGATGATTGGCAGTTTCATAAGTGTCTTCCCATCCCAAGCCCTGTCATTTCTGCTTGCAAGTTAGAGTAGAAATTCTCAGTCCTCGGGTTATATCTAACAGCACTTATCTCCTAGAGCCTCTTAAGTGCTTATCTTCAGTTAGGGAAATTCAAGAGGCTCTGTTAACATGAAAAGTAGTGAGCAAGGTCTTTACTTTCTTTGAATTGCTGAACCAAAGCTTTATTATCCCTTGGAGTGTATGGCTTGTTATTGGGTAGAGAAAAGATTGTTTTCATAAGGCTTTCTAGAGAGAAAAGAGATCAAGACCTTGTTAATAGTGCTTGTGTATATGAAAGGGGACTCATTTAGTATGGATAGAATTATTTGCACTTAACCCATTTAAAAGGAAGGCAAATATGCCTGGGGTGACAAAATTAGAGTGAACCCAGAGGAAGTCCACACAAATGAGTTGTGTTACTCTAAGAGTCGAAGGATCTATGGGGTATGCCTGGTCTTGCATATCCTGCTATTGGAATATTTTTTTATATCTTCCATCCTGTGGCAATAGTCAAGTGGTAAGTTGGTGGTATTTAGGGAATGACTTGTGAGAATCAGAATTTAATTATCATGAAAATTTTCAAGCAGGCCATGATGGCAGCATTAGTACCATTGTGATGAGTAAGAGTCTCTGCAGTGTGAATTTGATGCCGTTGTGTGGGCAGGGAATCAATGGGTTGTCAGTTGCAGAGGGCTCACAGGAGAGGTGGAGAGAACCAATGCTCTTTTGCTTCTGTTCTTGGTCTCTTTGACCTATAGAACCAGGTGACTTCCTGGGCAGTCTGGAAGGATGTATACTCAGTAATGTGCTACTAGGCTTTCTGATACTAGGACACAAAGAAATTGCTATTTGGGGGCTGGAAGGATAGCTTCACAGTCAAGACACTTGCCTGCAAAGCCAAAGGACCCAAGTTCGATTCCCCAGGACCCATGTTAGCCAGATGCACAGGGGCCTCATGATCTGGAGTTTGTTTGCAGTGGCTGGATTCCCTGGAGTGCCTATTCTCCCCCTCCCTGTTTCTCTGTCAAATAAATAAATCAATAAAAATAAAAAATATATAAAAAAGAAATTGCTATTTTCATTTATTTGATGAACAAAATGGCCCTTGTACTTGTTGGTTTGCATTGTCTGTGTTCTGAGCATGGAGTAACATGCAAGGCACTGGTTGCCTTTTCCCCTCCTCTCTATTGTTTACTTCAGATAAAGTCCTCAGAAGGTAATTCAAAACCTTTGGCATTCACTTCCATTTCTTTTCCTTCACAATTGCACACACTCAGTTTATATTCACAAGTTGCTTGTTTATAATTATGCATTTACTTATTAAATGTCCATTACCTTTGCATAATTATCACTAATATCTATATGTTAATTTTTCTATTTGCCTCTTTGACCATTTGCTTTTTTACAAATCATTGTGCTTTCTAGAGTTTAATAATTACTTTGTAGATATCTGACCAACAATTATAGATTATTTCCTTGAACTGATTTAGGGACACATTGAGTAGAGATATTATGCTGAGTAAGAACAATCCATAAATAGCCAGTTTTAAAAAATATTTCAAGTTGATTGTACCATCTTATCTTAGAGTATTAAGCAGAAAATCAAGTCTAAACTTACCCATTTTAATTTTAAAAATCCATTTCATAATTATTCCATTGGTTAGAGTGAAAGAGGATTTAGAGTCTTGAACTTAAATTTCATACTTCCATTATTGAGCAGGTAAGCTTGTGTAAATAATTTAAAGCTACTTAGAATTTATTTCAAATTAATAAAACAAGGACAATAATATTCATTTTCCTGGCTGACAGAATTCAAGAGATAGTGTATATAAAAATAATAACAGCTAAGCTTGTTGAGTTGGCATGTTTATACATATTCTTATTTTTTAGGGCACTGTTATTATTATTTTCACATGACAGTGAATGAAACTAAGCCACAGAAGTGTAAAAGCCAGTACAAAATTATTTAGCCGACAAGTGGGAAACATACTTTTCGCTGAGGCAAGTTTGCTCTAGTATTTTGTTGTCAAGGAGGGAGCAGGAAGATTGTAAGAGACAAAGGGTGGATAGAAATATTATGAGGGCTCAACCCTCCCACCAAAACCAACAAAGTCCATAACTACCTCTCAGTGAACACCAAGGACCCTACTGAGGAGGACCCTCAGGGAAGTGGGGCCTGGGGTGGGGAGATATAAAAGTATAACCTATGTAAAAAAGTCATGTACACACATACACACACATATAAGAAATCAAAACAAAATTTAGTATTTGTTGTACCGAATTATGGTATTTATAATGATATTTTCAGTCAAGTATACCCCTACCTCTGATAGTTTTCTTCCTAGTCTCCTTCTGTTTCAGGCTACATGGTAAAATAGGGGTTCAACTTATGAGAGAAAACGTATGTCTTATTTAGTTTAGTATGATGATAATCTCTTGTCTCATCACTTTTCCTGAAAATGACATAATCTTCTTTATGTCTAAATAGAATTCTATCATGTATATGTTAATACACACATGTATATCACAATTTGTGTATCCATTCATCTTCTGATGGACACATAAGCTGGTTGTATAACTTGGCTATTTACAGAAAGTAAAATATGGAATCATCTGTGATGGGCATTGATTGGTGAAGAAATAAAGAGAGTGCCATCTACATATAGTATGGAATATGATTTAGTCATAAGGAGGATAAATCTTATCATTTAGAACATGATAGATGAAACTAAAGGATATAGTTTTAAGCAAAATAAATCTGAAACTAGCAGCACATATCCTTTGCCATTTATGGAAGCTAACATGTTGATCAAAAAGTAGAAGGTATAAAAATATTTATTACTAGTGGCTAGGAGGGTATTGAGTGACATTTACTGGGAAGATGTGAATAAAAAATCTATTCACTCCAGATAAGGCAACAATGACAGACCAAAGAAATGATTCTGCCGCAACCTAGCCAATGTATTGAGGTTACTTGCAGGAGCACGGTAGAGAAAGTAAGCAGAAAGTGGACATTGTCTTTCCCCCTTTTTTTTTTTATAGACAGTGTCTCATGTGGCTAGCTCAGGCTGGTCTTGAACACACTATGTAACAGAAGATGACCTGAACTCCTCATCTCCCTGCTTCTAACTCCCATGTTTTGAGATTGCAAGCATGTGACACTAAGTGCTTAGCTGAATAGTCCCTTCCCTTTCCTTCCTCTCCCTCTTTTTCCTTCCTCCTTCTCTGCTTCCCTCTCTCACTTGTTTCTATTCTCCTTCCATCCCCTCTCTTTCCTCTATTCCTTTCTTTCTGGTTGAGATATGTCCCATGTACCTCAGGCCAGCTATTAGAGTTTTATTCAGAAAATTACTGCCTCTGTTACCTTATATTTTGAAGTGTTTCCCCAGTGTTTTCTACCAGTAGTTTTAAATCCACATATATAGTCAATGAATCCCCAACAAAATTTCAAAGAAATCCTCAGAAATAGAATAAAAATTCCTAAAATATATACAGAAGAAAAAGACTCCAAATATCTAAATATCATAATACCCAATCACAAGTTATAGACTAGAATCATACTAATAAAAATAAACTTATACTGGTACAAGGACATGTCCATTGGAATACAATTGAGGACCTAGAAATAAACTCATGTAGCTACATACAATATATTTTAAATAAGATGCCCCAAACACACTGGAGAGAAAATAACCTCATTAAAAGTGGTACTGAGAAAATGGATATGTTCATGTAGAGCGCTGAAAAGTTGATTCTTAACGTTTACTCTGTAGGAAACTCAACTCAAAATGGATCAAAAACTAAAAACCATCCACTGATCCAACCTTTTGTAGTGCAAATGTCTTTTACAATACATCATATAGCTACACCCTAGGCAACCACTGAATACATTTAATTGTATATAGTAGTGATCAAGTAACTACTGGCTGAACTAGGCTAAATACAAAGTAGAATAAAGCACATAAGGGTGATGAAACATATTTATTAATTACTATGTGCTATGAACTTCTTGTGCCTGTCCTAAATCATATGAAGGCATTTTCTCTGTGTTTTAGATTAGGATACTGCGTTAAAATAATTGTACAACTTGGAAACCCACAACTAGCAAACAGGAAACAAGCTTAATCCTTCTCTTTTAAACTTCAAGCTTTTGTCATTGAATTGACCTACCTGGCACTGCTTACACAATTTATTTTTATGTATTTATATATCTGTGTATATCCAAACCAATCTCCAATCTATTTGGCTCATTTTGTCTTTTAATTAATGTTCTATTTTGTGTATGTTTTACTTTTATTTGAGAGAGAGAGAGAGAGAGAGAGAGAGAGAGAATGGGCATGCCAGGGCCTCCAGACCCTGCAAACGAAATCTAGATGCATGTGCCACCTTGTGCATCTGGCTTACATGGGTCTATGCCCTTTGGCTTTGCAGGCAAGCACCTTAACCACTAGGCAATCTCCAGCTCTGATTAGTGTTCTTGTTCATGTTTTGATATTCTTATTTGCTATATGTGAACACATAGACAATGAAATGTGAGCTTTTAAAGAGGCTCAACTTCTCTATTTTATTCCTGGATTTCTGAGAAGAAAGTTCTAGAAAACAACATTCTCAAGTAAAAAGCAAAACTAAACTGGGATTCACTCTTGGATCTCCTGAAAGGATTGATACAATTATGCCAGTAAAAACCTTCCTAAGAATTAGCTTTTAGAAATGTTAAATGCCCTGAATTATGTGTTAATTCTTTTCAAATAATCAACCTTTCCTTAGGTATTTGCCATGAGACTTCCTCCTGTGCTGATATTTCTATTCACACCACATAAAATATGAATAAATAGTTTTAAAAAAATTTTTTGTTCATTTTTATTTATTTATTTGAGGGTGACAGAGAAAGAGGCAGAGAGAGAGAAGGAGAGAGAATGGGTGCGCCCAGGGCCTCCAGCCACTGCAAATGAACTCCAGACGCGTGTGCCCCTTTGGGTATCTGGCTAACGTGGGTCCTGGAGAATCAAGCCCTGAACCGGGGTCCTTCGGCTTCACAGGCAAGCGCTTAACTGCTAAGCCATCTCTCCAGCCCATGAATAAATATTTTAAATAGTGTGCACTCTCAGATCCCATGTAAGAGACTATGCAATATTTACCACACTTATAAAAGGAGAATCATTATACAAATGACCTTGTCAATAAGAATTTAAGGTTGGCCATGACGTTATTAGAGAAATTCAAGAATGCGACATATTACAAAGTTGCTGGTACTCATGCAGGAAGTTGAGGTTATTGTGCTGAGCAATGTTGACAACTTAATGAAAGGATAGTCAGTCACAAAGGCTCTGTGGGAGATTTAAGGAGATATGACTAATGACTAAAGATCAAGTTTTTAACAGAGGACAGGAAACTGAAGTACCTTTTTTTTGGTACCCTAGAACAATCCCAGGTTGTTTCATCTGCCTTACCTTAAAAATCTTATTTTCAATAAGTTTAACTCCCCTGGTGACAGATACCATTTTCCTCTCAGCTTCTCATTTTATTCTCTTTCTTCAAATCCTACTTCTCTCCCAGTACTTCTAGAACTCAATCCCTTTTCTTCTCTTGGACTCCTGTGGCACATCCTGCCAGGTTGGCATAGCAACAGATTTTCTCAGAACATTTTGTGCTCTATGTTGGTATTATAATTTTTAAAGTTTACATAACCTTTTAAAAATAAATATTTTATTTTGAGATAGCTATAGATTTATAAGCAATTGTTAGACATAATGCACAGAACCCATGTGTCCTTACCAGTTTTGTCCTTGCAAAACTCTCATGCAATCTCATAACTACCATACTGGCCAAACATTACTGTCATAAGGATCCACTTTCCCTTCCCTACCACTCCATACCTTCTCTTGTCTTTTTTTTTTGTTATTTTTATTTATTTATTTGAGAGTGATAGAGAGAGAAAGAGGCAGATAGAGCGAGGGAGAGAGAATGGGCGTGCCAGGGCCTCCAGCCACTGCAAACAAACTCCAGACACATGCGCCCCCTTGTGCATCTGGCTAATGTGGGTCCTGGGGAGTCGAGCCTCGAACCGGGGTCCTTAGGCTTCACAGGCAAGCGCTTAAGCACTAAGCCATCTCTCCAGCCCTCCTTCTCTTATCTTTGACAGCATCTAATCTGTTATCCATTTGTATAATTTTGTTATCTCAAGAATTTGGTAAATAAAGTCATATGCTATGTAAAATTTTGGGATTGACATTTTTACTTAATATGATTCTCTGGAATTTAAAACAAATATGAGATTTTGTGTGAATGTGCACAGCACAGTGAGTCTGTCTACTCTATTTGGGCTTTCTGCTTAAGTACTTGCTAAACCTATATTAGGTGATTTTTAAAAATATTTTTGGGAAGCTATTCAGGGGTTTAAAAGAAGACATTTGCACCATGGAACAGTAGTCTGACAACACATGGATATATGTAGAGGGGAGAAAAGGAATAAACATCAGTTAGGTACTGATAAGTATAGACATTGATAGAAAATAATAATAGTAATAGTAATAGTAATAATAATAATAATAGTACTCTCTTCTTCAAATATTGAAGACCTACATGGAATCTGTTGCAATTATACATAGGATAGCAAAAGAAACTTCACAGAGGTGATCAATAATTTTTGTCAGAGAGACATTTCAGTGCTGGAGTTGAAGGCTGAGTCAAGGGAACACAAGCTATGAACACTGGTAGTTATAGTGGATGGAAAAGGCAAAAGGACAGAGGTACTAAAAGGAACACAGCCCCATGTAGCCCTTGATTTTAGTTTGGAGAGGCCTGTGGGAGATTTCTGGCTGAAAGAATTATAGAAAGATAATTGCGTTCCTTACAGCTCTAAGTGTGTGGCAATTTCTTATGACAGCAATAGGAAACTAATATGTACATACACATATGTGCATGGTACCTTAAACAAGGGCAATGAGGAAAGTGGGCTGATGTGAAAGATAGTAAGGAAGTAGAATTATTAGGATTTAGTTATATCTGACAACTAAGAAGGTAGGGAGAAGTCATAACAAATGGGTGAATTCAAATATTATTCTCCTTTTCAGGCTTAAGTAATATTTTAGTACTATGATGTGGGTGCTTCCATTATAAATCCCTGAAACATGAAAGTGCCTTTTGAGCCAAATAGACTGAGTCTGGAGGAGTTTTGATGAACATGTTGGAAAAAGTCTAGATTGTTGTGCTGATGGTATCACTCACTGAGAGGAAAAAGAGTTTCGCTTTTTGTATGATGAGTTGGAAGCTCTTGAAGTCATTCCAGGGTGGTAGGTAATTGGTTCTGACCTGTGGAGTTAAAGCTTACCAAAGACAATATAAATACAGAGTTATAGCCAGGAGGCAATCAATATGTAACTGTAAAGTGGATTCCAGTGTGCTTCAGCATCTTTGGATAAGTGATAAGCAGAGACAGTCTGTATTGATCCAATAATTGGCCAGGAAAGGGATAAGCAACATAGTGGTATACCCAGAATGGATGTGGACTGAAGGATGCATTGAGGAATACCCAAAATATGTTAGAATATTGGTTCAAAGGGTCAGTTTGAGAGCATATGAGATAAAACTGGAAGAAGCTGATTTGTAGAATATCCTTACAAAAGTTCTATTGATTAGAATTTGATGTACAGTAGGACCTGCAAGTCATATTCATAAAGTGACCCTCATCTTCAATTGTGGAAGGTAAAAAGAAAAGAATGACACAGATAATTACATGTAGAATAACTTATAAGTCTAAGCATATCTCCAGAAAGGCTAGCTGGGCTTAAAGCATCTATAACTAGCATAGTAATTGTGGGCTCTATACCACTTATGGCTATTTGGTTATAAGTCTATGAGACTTCTGTATATATTTTTATTTCCCTATAACATGTTGATATTATTATTCAATGGGTTAAAGTGAAAATAAAATCAGTTATTAGCATGCAAGACATGTAAATTTGTGTCTTCACAAAGTTCAATAAATGCTTACTATTTTTATGATTGTAAACATTGAATCTCTTTGTTCTTTTAGACTTTCTTTGGATGGATTTTCTAATCCCATCTTCAGAGATTAGAGGCCAAGGAAGGGACATTACTAATGTTCATAACACAGGGACAAGCATATGCCAGTAGTAACCAGAAACAATGAGTTTGGAACTGGTCTGATTTGTTTTAACTCTTGGATAGCTGGCTTAGTATTTGTTTGAAGGTAGAAATTATATTTAACATCTACAAAACTTATCTTCCAAACTGGTAGGATTAATTTACATGATTTCTCATACCACATTTAAAAGTCTACAGGGTTAAAAGGCAAAAAACATTGATAAAATACAATATATACAGGCTATTTCAGCTTTCCTTCCTCAACATAGTTATATTTTCACCTTTGATTAATATGATTATGCAAAATTCTAGACAGCTCTTCTTTAGACTTTGATTCCTACTCTCCCTTGATATGATTATACTATTATACATTATTTATTATGCTTCTGTATATGAGGTCACTCCAAGTAAAGAATAGAGGTGAATAAAATGCCTGTTCAATTACACTGAAAAAAGAAGGCAAACAAAACAAGAAGATACAAGTTGGCAGCTCAGAAAATTATTTCAATGGTGAACTTTTGTTTTTCATTCATTTTACTAGTTCAATTATTCAGCATTCATTTTTGGCAAACTTTGTGTTTTCTTACCAAAATGGGTAGATCTAATAATACAAATATTACAATGACCGTTACAGTGATTAAATATTACAGTTATAATATTACATAGTTTATTTTACATTTATCATTACATAGTACAATAAAGAAGGCAGAGAGCCAGCCTCAGGGAGGAACTTGATCCTAGTAAACACTTAAGAAAAAATATGATCCTTTAAACCTGATATTGAAATATATAATTATTTTAGTCTGAAGTCTGTTATTAAATATATCACCCTGAGTAAATTTTTTAAAACTTTTTTTCAATTTTATTTATTTATTTATTTGGCAGACATAGAGGGAGAGAGAGAATGGGCATGCCAGGGCCTCCAGCCACTGCAAATGAACACCAAATGTATGTGCCCCCTTGTGCATCTGGCTAACGTGGGTCCTGGGGAATTGAACCTGGGTCCTTTGGCTTTGTAGGCAAATGCCTTAACCGCTAAGCCATCCCTCCAGCCCCTGAGAAAATTTTTATAGTTTTGGCTCACTTTTTATATTAGATAGGGGACTAGTGAATTTAAGGCTTTCTCTGCTATTCACTACATCCTGTACAGTGTGTACAAAACTACTTTCTTTAGTTCTTGTTTTGACTGAAAATATGTGGTTGCCCTGAATTTACAGGTTAGTGATAATGTTACATAAATATACTGTGAAATTTAATTATTCTTATTACTATCTGGTAGATAGTAGAGAAGAATCTAGTGGAGGAGAAACTGAGTTAATAATTGAGGCAGATAAAGTGGTTCCTGGAGTAGTTCTTGTAGTCATATGGGGAAAATATGTGGTGGTGGATAGATACCCCATCATAGTATTTGGCATAGGATTTGTCCAGCTGACGTAGTGAATTCAATACTCTAGGAAACTGGGCTGGCGAAAGATTCCATTTCTCTCTCCCCACTCTCTCTCATTGAGCAGTGGTGCTTCAAAATATAAATGAATAAATAAAATGTGGTATACATACATAATGGCATTTTATCCAACCATAAGGAAGAAGGAAGTAATATGATTTGCAATAAAATAAGTATAGATAATCATATTAAGTGAAATTATCAGCGCAGAATGATTGTTGCAAGTTTTATTTGATGTTTGAGATCTAGATTCCATGTATGTTTTGAAATTAGAGTAGGGAATACTTAAGAAGAGGAAGGGAAATGTTAGGAGTAGGGAAAGGAAACCAAGAGAGGGTAATAGAAAGTGAAGTTGAACAATGTATATGACAGACATGTATGAAAATGTCATCATGAAACCCATCAATTTGTACAATAAATATACAGTAGTGAGCCCATTTAACAGCCAGATTGCGACATGCTTGGGGATTATTTGTAGTTCCATATGTGTTGCATGATTAGTTTTTTCTATTTCTATGAGTGCAATGTGGATTTTGATAGGTATGCATTTATTTCTTTAGATTGCTTTGAGTAACATATCAATATGAATTCTTAAAATTAATAAAAAAATTGTACTGTAGGAACAAAAATCCAGAATGCAAAGTGAACTAGAATGTACATAAGATCTCTGTGTTCTTGAGATTTTAGGAAGAGGACAACTTCAGACATTTGTTTGTCTTATATCTTTGCTTGGGCTCAGGATGGCAGTATTTTTCTGGACTTCAATACAAGTGATAATTTGTATCAGATTGTAACTTTTTCTCAACTATGAATGTCTTAAATAGGAATTTTTATTTTCATGCCAGTATATAGTGGTGAAAAGGCATCTTCTTAACAGAAAATTTGATTTCAATCGCTATCATTTATTTATTTTCCCACCAGTTATAGTTAAGACCCATTATCTCATTAGACTATCTTTCTATTTAATGCTTCTTTCTGGTACTTTCTACATTGTGTGTAAGCCATATGATAGGCATTTTCTATGTAAATTAACAATAAGAACAAAGAGTAATCCTAATTAGTGATCAAGGAGATTTTAACACAGAATAAGACATCTATGTAGTTCATATTTATTTGATTTTTTTATTGGAAGGTGGAGGCTCAGGGTATAAAGGTGCTTGCTTTCTGAGGAAAAGAGAATATCATCATCTCTGAGAAAAGTGAGGGGCATATTTTCCTTGCAAACACCTAGAGCGTACAAGATTATATTATTGAAATTAAATTCTAAGTGTTAATGATTCAAAGAAGAGAAAACAAACAAACAACCAACCAGTCCTAGGACAGAACTAGTAAAATACCAGAAGATTTAAGATCATAACTAAAGGGCTGGAGAGATAGCTTAGCTGTCAAGGCACGTGCCTGCAAAGCCTAACAAGCCAGATTCCATTCCCTGGTACCCACTTAAAGTCAGATGCGCAAAGTGGCACATACAGCTGAAGTTTTTTTTTTTTTTTCTTGTACAGCAGCTTGAGGCACTGGCATGCTTGTTTTCTATGTCTTTCTCTCTGCCTGAAAATTAAATAGATAGATAGATAGATCGATAGATAGATAGATAGATGGATAGATTAAAATTTTAAAAGATGCTACCTGAGAAAATGTTTGAGGAATGGGAGTGTGGAGAAAGGTAGTGCTCATTGGACATTATCTGAGGCTGCTAAGGGCATGAGCAGCATGATCTTGGGAAAAAAGGAACATTAACAAGGGCTGGAGAGATGTCTTAGTTGTTAAAGTGCTTGCTTACAAAGCCAACGGACCCAGGTTTGATTCCCCAGGACCCACGTAAGCCAGATGCACAAAGTGGCACATGCGTCTGGAGTTCATTTGCAGTGGCTGGAGGCCCTGGCGTGCCCATTCTGTATCTCTCTCTAAAATAAATAAAATAAAATATTAAGAAAAAGAAACATGAATGAGAATCAAAGACAAGGGAGGGGAGCGGGGCTTAGAAATATTGCTCTATGAACCATTCAGCAGCTACTGACAAGGAGATCAAGGAATGCTTACTGATAAGTAAGTCTCATGCACAGGTCAAAACTTTGAATATGAGAAAATTTAATTATTCTGATACTGAACAGAACACTTAGGAACCAACTATAGATGGCAGATGGTGAAAGTGAGGCTGGATTTTTAAATTCCTACTGTGGGACTTGACTCCTTGTCTTAGCCTGTGGTCAGTTACTATTCTAAACACAGCTTCAGTAAAAAAAAGCCAACTATGATGATGGGGAAGTGTTGGTGTCTACAATATTATTAGAATTTAAATGTTAAGTGGCAGAATCATGAAAGAAAGTTGGTTTTGAAGGAATGTGTTGAAAACCCTAAGGGACCTTTTGGATTTTATAATGTAAGTGGAAGAGTAGACGAATATTTTAAAGTGGATTCAAGTGCTTCTTCAAAATCAATAAAGAAAATTAAACTACCTTAATGATCTCAGACCAGCAATATAATCACAGAGCTAAAATCTGCCAAAATATTATAGCTGTCTCTCTGGCTTTGGGAAAATTGCTTTTGTGATTTGGTTATCTATGTTTGGTTGGGTAAATGAGCATTTATTTAGGTCTTTATATCACCCAGTAGTGCCTAGTCAATAACTAACTAACATAGGTCCATGGATACTTTCACTTGAATTTGGTATTATGTCTATAATTGTGCCCTCCAAGGCTTGCCCCTTCTGCAGTGTATCAAGTTTCATAGTTTCACTATTTTGACAATCTTCCAGTATGCCAAAATAATTTTCTAAAATTTGGTCTTCACATCTTTTATCTCAATGTTTGCTGAATTTATGTACGTCTATTTCAATCATACTTTTTACTTTGGAATAATGTCACATACACAGAAAATTTACAAAGATACAAATAGACAATGGATGCATTAAATTTCCCACTAATTTTAGCATTGTATGTTGCCACTATATATCTAAGAAACTAATATTGGTATAGCATTAGTAACTAGGGTGTACTTCATGAGCTCAGTATACCATACAGTGTTTAATATCACATATGGTACATAACAATGGCTTAGAATTTCCTTCCTTTTGAAAAGTATTGGTCAGGTATTTGAAGTTTCTGGCTTAATTTGGGTGTTCCTCTGTTGTTAATCTACTAGTTTCTTTGCCCATATTTTCTGTGAGTTAATAAATCAACCCACACCCAGTGAATGAGGAGTTATTTGTAATTCTCCTGGAAGAATAGTTTATCATCTATCTACCAACAGGGTTTGTTACCTATCTCAGAATATTTTTATGTTGGTGTGGTGGTTTGATTCAGGTGTCCCCCATAAACTTATGTGTTCTGAATGCTAGGTTCCCAGCTGATGAATATTTGGGAATTAATGCCTCCTGGAGGGAGTTTATTGTTGGGGGAGGTCTTATGGGTTTTTTTTTCTTTTTCTTTCTTTCTTTCTTTCTTTATTTTTTTATTTTATTTATTTATTTTTTTTACAGTCAGTTTGGTACCATTATTAGGCTTATCCGTGACCTACTCCCTCCCCTTGGCCCCTCCTTGTTGAGGTATACGGGTCATGCATTGTGGAGTTAGCCCACAGTTATGGGTAAGCTAAATGTCTCTGCATATCATGACCCAACATGTGGGTCTTATGGGTTTTATAGCCAGTTACCCCATGCCAGTGTTTGGCACACTCTCCTGTTGATATTGTTCACCTTATGTTGGCCAGGAGTGATGTCCACCCTCTGCTCATGCCATCGTTTTCCCCTGCCATCGTGGTGCTTCCTCTTGAGCCTGTAAGCCAAAATAAATCTTTTTTTTTTTTTTTTTCCAGAAGCTGGTCTTGGTTGGGTGATTTCTACCAGCAATGAGAACCAGACTGCAACAGTTGGTATGAAGCAGTGGTGTCATTTCCTGCTAGACACCTGACCTTGTGGATTTGGACTTTGTGAGCTGATTTTCAAGAGTAATGTGGATGAATTTGAAACCTTGGCCTAAGAGACACCTTGCAGTGCCATAAGTACAGCTTGATGGATTATTCTGGTCAGAGTTGCAAAACCTAAATGCAGTAAGAACTATGGACTGTGAAATTTGGCTTATGAGGGAGAAAAGGAGCTTTGTCTGGACTGGGTTAGAAGCAGTTTGTGTGAGAGGCTTGCTATTTTGCTATGTCCTGAGAAATTGTGCAGGGTTGCAGTGCATAGAAATGGACTGATGTGCACAGAGGGATATGGCACAGAAAAAAGTATTTGGGCTGAAACTTATGCCCATTCAGCTGCAATTATATGAGAGATAACAACCATTGAGACTGGGCCATCTGACCTGCATTGTGGCAACAGGAAGAATTTAGACTCTTTTGAAGGGACGCGAATGCTCAAAGAGTGTCATGTTCTTCAAAGTCTGCTTAATTTCTGCCTGGATTAATAAAATGGCACCCTACCTGGTGTTGTGGAGTATAAGAAATGCAGGAAAGAGAGGGTCATAGAGTTTGCAACATGGTCTTGCATTTTGGAAATGGCCATGGGCAGTGTGAAGCAAGTTTGCTGGATTGCCTGCATGGAGACCGGATGGAGCCTTGTGGATGGGTTGTGGGTTGCCGTGAAGACCCACTGGAGATGCTGGGACCGCAAGATATCTGCTAAGGAAAGTTGCTGGCCCCAGAAGAAGTTTTCCAGAGCTGTGAGTAGCCTAGTTGGAGGGGCAGAATTAGAACACAAGAGAGTTATCAGTGGTTAGAATTATTAGACATGGAGACACGTCATTGACTAGTTTTGTTGGGCTTGGAGCTACAGAGTTTGATGTTTGCCATGTTTAAATCTTGTATTGGTTGTAGATTTTTTTAAAAACAAATATATATATAGAGAGACAACTTCCATGCTTACAGACAACAAACCATGGTATTTCCTTCCCTACTCCTCCCCTCCCCCACTTTCTCCTTCATAACTCTGCTCTCCATCATATTCCCTCCCTCTGTCCATTAGCGTCTCTTTTAATTTGATGTCAACATCTTTTTCTCCTGTTATGAGGGTCTTGTGGGGGTATTGCTGGGCACTGTGAGGGCTTGAATATTGAGGCCAAATTCTGTCTGGATAGTTGTATGTAAGGAGTATCACCCCTCCTTTTGCTCTTACATTCTTTGTGCCACCTCTTCCACAATGGAGCCTTGGAGGGTGTGAGATGTCTCAGTGCTGGACACTCCTCCATCCCTTCTTCTCAGCACTATATTGCCTTCTGGGCCATCTCAGTGGTCATGACCATCTGAGAAGAGAAGCTTTTCTAACCAGAAGTGAGAATAGCATTAATATATGAGTATGAACATTCGGTGTAGTGATTTCAGGGTAATTTAGTGAGAGTCATATATGCATTTATCGAGACAAGAGCAGGCTTTATACCCCTAAGGCTCATGACGTCTCCTTCCATTGGCTTTTAATTATGTTTTCAGTACCAGGCACATATTACCTCCCATAGAGTGAGCCTTCAGTCCAATAAGAGAGCAGTTGGTTTCCCACAGAGAAGACATGCCACTATTACACTCATTCAGACATTTGGCCTTTCTGACCAAACTTGAGGTTTCCAGTGTCCATTGTTTTCACTGCTGCTGACTTCTCTCTCCCATAAGACTGCATACAGTGCAGCTTTTTCCAGATTTCAGTTGGCTGGGCTACAGGGAGAAGGTTTCTGCTCAGCACCACCTTGATTTCTCAGTAACTTTGCTGCTCAGACATGTAAAGTCTTCAGCAATAGGGTCTTACTATCTCTTTCTCATGGGGAACCAAGGGCCTTGGCAATAGCCTGTAATGTTTTGTAGGCAACAGGGACCTCCCTGGCCAATGACTCACTAGGTAGTATCCCATCCCAGGCCCTGAAAAATTTCTAGTAACAATCTATGGCTTTTGGATGTGCCTTTATTTTAAAAAAGTAGATTTTCATATGTTTTATTCAGAATATCTTGAATTTTGATTGAACCTCCCCCCCACCTTTCTTTTATTGAATCTCTTCCTCTGACCTCTTTTAGGTCTTTCTCCTTCCTGTAATCTGTTCTTCTACTTACATATATACAATACCATCCTCTTAAGGCCTTCCCTCTCCTCCCTCCCTTATAGCCTTTTTCTAGCTTATGGTCTTCTGCTACTGATTATTGGTTCCAGATCACACACAAATCTATACATTTGTAGCTGGGATCCACATATAAGAGAGAACATGCCATGTTTGGCCTGGGTTACCTCACTTAGTATAATCCTTTCCGGATCCATCCATTTCCCTGCAAATTTCATAGTTTCATTTTTCTTTACCACTGAATAAAACTCCGTTGTGTACCACATCTTTATTATCTATTCATCTGTGGATGGACATCTAGGCTGGTTCATTTCCTAGATATTGTGAATAGAACAGCAATAAACATGGTTGTGCAAGGTAGTGAGAGGTAGTCATTAGGATATATGCCTAGGAGTGCTATAGCTGGATCATATGGCAAATCTATTTTTAGCTGTCTCAAGAACCTCCACACTAATTTCCACAATGGCTGTACCAGATTACATTCCTACAAACAGTGCAGAAGTGTTCACATTTTACCACAATCTTGCCAACATTTGTTGTCATTTATGTTCTTGATGGTAGCCATTCTGATGGGAGAGAGATGGAATCTCAAGGTAGTTTTAATTTGCATTTCCCTGATGGTTAAGGATGCAGAACACTTTTTTAGATGTTTATATGCCATCTGTATTTCTTCTGGTGAGAACTCCCTTTTTAGTTCCATAGCCTACTTTTTGATTGGGTTGTTTGATTTCTTTTTGTTCTGTTTTTTGAGTTCTTTGTATATTCAGGATATTAGTCCTCTGTCAGATGTGTAATTGGCAAAGATTTTCTCCCCTGTAGGTTGTCTCTTTGCTCTATTCATAGTGTCCTTTGCTGGACAAAAGCTTTGTAATTTCATGAGATCCCAGCGGTTGATTAGTGATTTTATTTGCTGAACAATTGGGGTTATATTCAGAGAGTCATTACCTATGCCAATATGTTGAAGGGTTTCCCCTTCCTTTTCCTCTAGCAATTTCAGAGTTTCAGGTCTGATATTAAGGTCCCTGATCCACTTTGATTTGATTCTTGTGCATGGGGAAAGACAAGGATCTATTTTCATCTTTGTACACATAGACATCTAGTTTTCCCAGCACCACTTGTTGAAGAGGCTGTCTTTTCTCCAATGAATATTTTTTTCAAAAATGAGATGGCTGTAGCTGCCTGGATTAACATCTGGGTCCTCTATTCTGTTTCATTGATCTACATGTCTGTCTTTGTGCCAATACCATGCTGTTTTTGTTACTATGGCTTTGTAATATAGCTTAAAAGTGGGTATGGTGATACCACCAGCCTTATTTTTGTTGCTCAAAATTGTTTTGGCTATTTGAGGTTTTTTGTGCTTGCAAATGAAATTTAGGATTTTTTTCTATTCCTGTGAAGAATGCCATTGGAATTTTAATGGGGCTTGCATTAAATGTGTAGATTGTTTTTGGTAAGACTGACATTTTCACAATATTGATTCTTCCAATCCAGGAACATGGGATCTCTTTCTGGTTCCTTGTGTTTTCTGCAATTTCTCATTTGAATGTTTTAAAGTTCTCATTTAGATCTCCTTCACTTCCTTAGTTAAGTTTATTCCAGAGTACTTTATTTATTTATTTATTTATTTATTTATTTATTTATTTATTTATTTATTTTTGAGGAAATTGTGAATGGGAGAGATTCCCTGATTTCATTCTCTGCATGTTTGTTGTTCTTATATAGGAAAACTACTGATTTCTGTGTATTTATTTTGTATCCTGCTATGTTGCTAAAAGTGTTTATCAGCTCTAACAGTTTGCTCTAGAGTTTTTAGGGTCTTTTATGTATAGAATCATATCATCTGCAAATAGTGATAATTTTATTGCTTCCTTTCCAATTTGTATCCCTTTTATGAGTGTCTCTTGCCTTATTGCTATAGCTAAGACTTCCAATACTATATTAAATAAAAGTGAGGACAGTGGAAAGATCATTCAATAGTGTACTCTTTAGTCTTCATGAGTTTCTATATGCTCTGTATCTTTTCATGTTGCTGATTTGCAGTTTAATCCCACTGTGGTCAGATAGAGTACAAGGGATTATTTCAATTTTCCTATGTTTGTGGAGATTTGCTTTGTGTCCTAATATATGGACTATTTTAGAGAATGTTCCAAGTGCTTCTGAGAAAAATGTATGGTCTGCAGCATTTGGATGGAATGTTCTGTAGATATTTGTTAGGTGCATTTGTTCCATGACATCATTTAATTCAGATGTCTCTCTGTTTTTTTTTTTTTTTTTTTTTTTTTTTGCCAAGATGACCTGTCAATTGATGAGAGTGGCGTAGTGAAGTCTCCCACCTCAACTGTGTTTGATGTTATCTGTGACCTTAAGTCCAATAGTGTTTGTTTGATGAAACTGGGAGCCCCCATGTTAAGTGCATATATGTTTAGGATTGTAATGTCCCTGTTAGAGTGTTCCTTTAATCAGTATAAAATGACCTTCTTTATCTTTCCTCACTAATGTTGGTTTGAAGTCTATCCTGTCAGATATTAGGATACCAACCCCTGCTTGTTTCCTAGGCCCTTTTGTTTAAATACTATTTTCCATCCTTTCACCCTAAGGTGGTGTCTACCTTTTATTGAGAGAAGAGTTTCCTGGAGGCAACAAGTGGTAGGATCCTGCTTTTTAATCCAGTCTGCAAGTCTATGTCTTTTGGATGGTGCATTGAGGCCATTGATATTAAGAGTTATTATTGAAAGGCATGCATTTATTCTCACCATTCTTATTTTGTAGTGCTTACTGTTTTCCCTTTACTTGTTTGTTTTATATGTTATTTGAGTGTGGTTTATTTTTTCTATTTCTTCCTGTGTGTGTTTTGCTTTCTCTTTGGCATTAAGAACTCCTTCAACTATTTTCTGTAGAGCTGGTTTAATTGTCATAAATTCCTTTAGCCTGTTTTTGTTGTGGAATGTCCTTATTTCTCAATCAATTTGGAGAGATAGCTTTGCAGGATAAAGTAATCTTGGTTGACAGTTGTTATCTTTCAGAATTTGTAATACATGATTTCAAGCCCTTCTGGCTTTTAAATTTTGTGTTGAGTAATCTGCAGTTATTCTGATGGGCTTGCCTTTGTAGGTGACTTGCTTCTTCTCTCTAACTGCATTTAATATATTTTCTTTGGTTTTTGTGTTTAGTAGTTTAATTGTAACATAGTGAGGAGATGTTCTTTCCAGGTTTTGTCTGTTTGGTGTTCTAAAAGCTTCTTGTATCTGCATTGGCATTTCTTTCCCAATTTTTTAAAATATTTTTTTTCATTATTGTTTATTTATTTGAGAGTGACAGAGAGAGAGAGAGAGGCAGAGAACGAGAGAGAGAATGGGTGTGCCAGGGCTTCCAGCCACTGCAAACGAACTCCAGACGCATGCGCCCCCTTGTGCATCTGGCTAACGTGGGTCCTGGGGAATAGAGCCTCGAACTGGGGTCCTTAGGCTTCACAGGCAAGTGCTCAATCACTAAGCCATCTCTCCAGCCCTTCTTTCCCAATTTAAGGGAAGTTTTCTTCTATGATTTTATTGAAAATACCTACTAAGCCTCTGAATTGAAATTTTTCTCCTTCTGTTATACCCTAAATTCTTATGTTTTGTCTTTTCATAGTGTCTCAGATATCTTGAAATTCCCATTCATACCTTGCTAGTAGCTTGTCTTTCTCTTTGTTGGACTGTATTAGATCTGCCACCTGGTCTTATAGTTTAGATATTCTGTTCTCTCCTTCATCCATTCTGCTGGTGAGACTTTCCACAGAGTTTTTTATTTCATTGACTGTATTCTTCAGAGCCAGGATTTCAGCCTGGTTTTTCTTTAGTATTTCTATTACCTTACTCATGTCTTTTAATGATCTCTTTATTTCATTAAGCTGGTTTCCTGTGTTCTCTTTCAGAAGTTTGTTTTCTTCTTTAATTCCTTTGTTTCCTTCTTTGATTCCCTTCGTTTGGTCTCTGATTTCTTTGAGCATAGATAACATCATCTTCTTTAAATCTTTGTCAGGGCATTTCATCTAAAACACTCTCACTGGCAATCATTTCTGATGGATTTATAGTTTTTGGTGAGACTGTATTGTCTGGATTCTTTGAATTTATTGTATTATATTGTAGCAACTTTTGCATCCTGAATTGATTTGATGCTTGGGTTTTCTACTTAACTTCAGTGTTCTCAGATGTGGCAATCCACCTCTATATACCCTTAGGATATGAGTTCAAGGTGCCAGGTATAGCTCTTGTCTGCCAATCAAGGCACAGAAGTAATCCTAAGTGTTGAGTTTGCTTGTCTGCCAATCAAGGCACAGAAGTAATCCTAAGTGTTGAGTTTGCTTGCTAAGCAAGTATTCTAGTGGACTGGGTGGAATAACTTACTGGCAAATTTTAAACTTCAACCAAGTAGCATACACAATCAATAGAAACCAGCACAAACTAGACAATTGTATGGATTAAAACAAACAGATAGTCATATAAAGTCAAAATCCCTAAGGGTGTGTGTTGTTCTATGCCTTTAATATTGTCAGCTGGGAAGTAGAGATTTCTGTTCTGAATTGGGTTCCAGGCCAACCTGGATCTGGATCAGACCCTAGCCCCAATAATGACAGAAGCAGAAAACAAAGGCCCTATATATCTGAAAGCAGCAAAGACAATAAAATTCAATCCCCAAATACAGGTTATTTGAAAATGGTAAACCAACCAAGAATATATATCCCATAACCTGCCCTGACAAGGAAATGACAGGGAAAGAGAGAGTAGCTCTTGCACGACTGTGTACCTGTATTTTTTTTTTTTTTTTTTTTTTTTGGTCAGTCAGTCTCCTTACCTTTTGGGGTGGTTTCCAATCATACCAATGCTGAGTGGCCACCTCAATCCCTCTGTGTTGTGCTGTGCTGCTGTACCTCTGATCAGCTCTGTTAGCTGTGCTGCCACTGGGGGCTGAGTGCTGGAGGTTCACGGTTCTGATGGTGGGGGATGGGAGCGTTCAGACTTCTGGAGTTGCTCACACTTTCAGTAGCTCTTTAGTTGATATCAGCTGTCTTTCCTTCAGATTTCTTAACTTTGCAAGAAGGCTGATGGAGTTGAAATATATGTTGCTTGATCTCTATTGCTGCTGCTGTTGCTGCCTGGCATGCCTGGCGGAACTGCCCCTTGTGGGCGCGGGACTCTGGCTGTTTTCCTCCTTTTTGGTGGGTCTCGGTCTGTCTGGCTTTTCTGCTGTGTCTACGAATAACCTATACTCCTGTTGTTTTCAGAGGAAGAGTGTATTTTGCTGGTGTTTTGCTTTATTCCCTCCCTAGGCTGGTTTGGTGTGGTTCCTAAGCTGCTATCTTACCCTGGAAGTCGGTTGTGTATTTCTTTGCTATGCCCAACGCTATCTTTTAAAGTGTGTTTATTCTGTGTCATTATGGTTTTCCTTTGCTTGTTTGTTATTATGGCTCAGTTAAAAGACCATGGATTATGGGGATGTTTGAAAATCATTAGGATTAATAAACAATATGGGGACTTAAAGTTGGACTGGATGCATTGCACTTTACATCATGGATAGTTATCAGTTTATGGGGGCCGAGGTTGGAATGCGGTGGTTTGATTCAGATGTCCCCCATAAACTTGGTTGTTTGAATGCTAGGTTTCCAGCTGATGGAAATTTGGGAACTAATGCCTCCTGGAGGCAGTATAATGTTCGGGGCAGGCTTATGGGTATTATTGCCAGTCTCCCCTATCCAGTGTATGGCACACTCTCTTGTTGCTATTTTCCACTTTATGTTGGGCAGGGGGTGATGTCCACCCTCTGTTCATGCCATCACTTTCCTCTGTCATCATGGAGCTTTCCCCCTTCGAGCCTGTAGGCCAAAATAAACCTCCTTTTCCCCCCATAAGCTGCTCTTTGTTGGGTGACTTCTGCCAGCAATGTGAACATGACTGCAACAATTTTAATGGCCATTTTATATTTCACATAATCTGATACTGCATGCTTCTTTTAGAATTCAGTTTTCTCCAAGTTTAGTCATTGAAAACTTGGAATCTTTGTATGAGACTTATTGATAAATAGATCAATGAGGAATCAGTAGCTGTCAGTAATAAAACTAACTTGGTCTTGCTTAAGCCTATTGCCATTAGGATGAACATGTAGTATGTTCTGGAAACTTTGTAAAAGAGTGTAGGTAAATATTGGAAGGACCAGAAGGTGGGTAGATCCACACTTTTCTCCTCTCTTTTACTCTGTGTGTCTCATTTTCTTTTGCCCATGTAGCCTCAGGTATGTGCTAGGACACAGCTCCATAACAGCGCATGAATTGATGAGCTGAAACTTGTAGCCATACAAGTAGTATGGTTTGACTCAGAATTATTTGGAAATCAAATGATATTTTGCTGATTTATTTAAATGCTAATATCTGGCCCAAGATGTTCTAAGAATGTGAGCTGGGTCATGTAATGCATATGCAGATCCACAGTGCACATTTTTGTTAGCATTTTGAATTAGAGAGACATTTCTCAGAGCATGATATAGTTTTATCTTTAAATGTGTCTCTGAAAATTAAAATGTCAGTATATGTGGCTGATAAATGCTAATTCCTCTACTTTAAGTGGATTTTATTCTTGGCCTGTATAGGAAACCCACATTCAAGCACCACTTCTTCTATGATGTAATCTCAGTCCATACTCATCTCTGAGTTATATTCTCATTTTATTGTAGATGACTTCCATTGAAAATATTTATTATTATTTATTATACATTATCTCTTTGCATATGCTTCCCTCTTCAATTTTTTTCTTTTTCTTTTTCTTTTGAGAGAGAGAATGGACATGCTAGGACCTACTGCGAATGAACTGCAGATGCATATATACCCTTGTGCACATTTGTGACATTGTGTGATTGTGTCACTGTGCATCTGGCTATATGGCACCTGGAGATGTGCACATGAGTTCTTAGCCTTTGCAGGCAAGTGCCTTAACCATTAAGCAATCTCTCCATCCCACAATTAACTTTTGCACTCAGTTCATCTTCACATTCTTAAGATCTAGCACAGCTGCTAATATCATTAATGCAATAAATAGCTTCAGAATCAATGAAAAAATAAATGACTATGCATAATAGTAAGGTAGAAAGTAGACATTAAAGAGCAAAATTAATAAATTTTAGCTAAAATACATTAACTTTTGCTGCTGAAAACAATTAAAATATTTTTTCTCTGACTGTATCCATGAAGAAACCTTAGAAAATAGGATTCCTCAACAGACAACCACAGCTCTTTAGTGGTATAGAAAATCTTTAAGAGATAAGTGAAAGTTAAAGATAAAACCCAGGGGTATTAATTTGTAGGGCATAATTCTATCAGCAAGAAAGGATTTCTCAAATGTATTTGTAAGACACAGACAGGACAAAATAAAATTGTTTGCTGAAAAATGAGACCAGGGAATTAGAGACATAAGTTAAGTAAAGGGAAATTTGTTCAACAGCCTCATTTTGATTTGGTCTTCACAGATCTAAGGCAAGAAATAAACCACTGAGGATAGAAACTATAGGTCTTGTTTTGAAGTAGACAAACCATAGATGAGGATGGCTAGAAGACATAGAAGTGGAGGGCAGCTGACCCAAACAGGAACTCAAACTTTACCAGCTCTTTCTAGCTTATTAAATTAATGATGGAGACTCTTAGCTCAGGCACTCTTATTCACTCCTGCTTGCCTAATAATAATCTGATGAATGTAGGGGCAATTCAACTTAGAATTCTGAACTGGCTATATTTTACCTCAGAATGTCCTGGAAAGTATACAGATAAAGAGAGGAACTGGAATTCTGGCCTTTGAAGATACAAATTGTTTTATGATAGAAAACCACATTGAGACACAATGTTCATAGGAGAATAATTAATAAAAAGCATCTGTAGAAAAGTAAGTAAGGGCTGGAGAACTATAGCTCAGTTGATCAAATTTCTGCCTCATAAGAATGCAGACCTGAGTTTGATCCCCAGTACCCATGTAAAATGTTGGGTGTGGAAGTGTGTAACTATAATTCCAACACTTGACAGGCAAATATGGAAGGCACCTTGGCATTGCTGTTTACTAAGTACAGCCTAATTGATGGGCTCTAAGATAATGAGATTCTGTATTAAAGAGGTACACAGCATTCCTGAGGATGGGTAATACCTGAGGTTATTCTTTGGCTTCCACATGCACAAGCATACTTGTCCATGTCCACCCTTACACACATGTGTACACACTTATACAGGAACATGCCGGCATACATGCACATGCAGAAATTTATGAATAAAATCAATAGACCAATAGAGAACCAAGGAGAATATCTCAAGAATGCAGAAGGGCATGGTTACTAAGGAGATAATACATGAGAGGAGTTATAAATAGAGACAAAGTGAAATACTCTATGAAAAATATATTTCACAGAAGCAAAAAGAAAAGAGAGTTTCAAGTAGGAAAAATGAAATCAACATACTATGCAGCTGGAAAAGAACCATGCTGCAGAAAACAAAAAGACTGTGGCTTAGCATGGAATGTCGTTTTATCTGTTTGCAGGATATTATTTTGGTTTATTTAACCAAGAGAATCATGACATTGATTTTCTTCATTTGAATTGAAACATGTATACTTTTTCTAAGGCTCAAATGACAATATTCTTAGCATCTGACAATATTATCATATATCTTAAAGTTTTGTAACATTTATGCTATATTAATTTTCCTTAATATAACTACCAGGCACTTTTAAAGAATATAAACTAGTAACAGTTTTTGTTATGATTATATTAAGATAGCATCTTAATTTTGTTTTTAATGAGATGGACTTTGAATTTTGGAGAAAAAGTTAGTTTTTGAACATAGAGGTACGTTTTAATTTAAATCTTGGTTTTGTCATTTTATTATATGCAAGATCTTGGAAAAAATCCTTATACACATTCTTATTTAGTTCGTATTATGTGTAAGTCATTTATATCAGCACTGGAAATAGAAAAATATGAAAACCCAGCCTGCATCTTCAAAGATTTTAATGATGATTCATGTCAATAAATGAAAACTAAAATTTCAACATAGTTCAACAAATTCTAACAGATGTGTGGGCAAATATCGTTTGAATATGAAGACTACTTCAAATTTGGGGATGAGCAAGATAGACAAATATCCTTCCATCAGAAAAAGACTAGAAGTTGCTTATGTGGGAGTCAGTGAAGAAGGGGAGTTGCAATAAGCAAATCTAGTCTCTATCCCAAAAACAGAAGGACAGGAAAACTATCAGAGATGAAAAAGAAATGACAGGATACCTGAAAATGCAGAGAAAAGGACAGGTGATCCATGGAACTGAAGTAAGCCAAGTCAAGTAGAGCTTCAGCTGTGTGCCCCCTTGCAAGGGAAGGGGGTGCACAAACCCCTTCCAACAGCAGCTTGTTTTCTCCTTTATTAAAGGTGCTGGGTATTGAGGCCTCAATTGAAGGCTTCTCAGTGAGAAGATTCCCAAATGATGGGTGCTGGGGAGAGATAGCTCAGTGGGAAGGAGTGCTTGCTGTACAGGCATGAAGAACTGAGTTTGATCCCCAGCACCCAGCATGCATGGCCATGCCTGTAACATCAATACTGAGAAAGTATAGGAAGATAGGAAGTGATTCCTTGTTAGCCAGACTAACCAAGAAACGGTGAGCTCTGAGTGAGAGACTGTGTCTCAAGGAAATAAGGTAGAAGAGTGGGACAGGACACCTGTTGTTCTCTGGCCTCAGAATGTGTGCAGATGGGGTATGAGTATCCACAAACACCTGATTGTGAAACACACATAATACACACACACACACATGCACACACACTCACACATACACACACACACACACACACACACATCAAAAGAAAGGAAGATCCCCAAACGAAATAGGAGGAAATAGCCATACCAAGAAATAGGCACATTACAACACAGAAACACAAGAAACACGAAAAGGCCAACAAAAAATGATACCTCCAAAAAAAATCACAGCTCAACTGTTGCATGCAAATATTCTGAAATTGGTCTAATACCAGATGAAGATGTCAAAAGTTTAGTAGTTCCCTCAAAAAGGATAGAAGTAACCAGTTTAAGATGAATTCAGATTAAGATCTGGAGAATAAAATCATCAATATGGAAGAGAATCACAGCCACATAGTCAAGAAAATAAGCAATATGGAAAATAATGAGCAAGAAGAAGAAATATGACAAACAAATGGTGATTTGGGGGAAAAAAGCTTGGAAATGAGAAAAAAAAACCACATGCAAAGCATAGTTAAAGGGATCCTCAATAGATAGAACCAAAATGAAGAAAAATGATTTGAGTTTGAGGACAATGTTGACAAAATACTATATTTAAACAACAGTGAAGAAAAACAAATAAGGCTGGAGAGATAGTTCTATCTGTCAAGTACTTGACTTTGATCTCCAGAACCCACATAAAGCAGAAAATAGGGCCCAAAGGAGTAGGAATTTAAGGAGGCCGTATTTTGATGTTAGAGAACGGGGATGAGTGAAGTTCCAAATAAGAAAGTTGCATGACAGAACTTGTCCCTAGGGAAAGACAGTTTAAGGTGGTGTGTAAATGGAGTGTGCCAACAGATGCTTAAGATCAGGCTGCAGAATGTTAAGGTTCATGGAGACTTCAAAAAAAATCTTTGTCTGCTTGGCGTGGTAGCACATGCCTTTAATCTTAGCACTGGGGAGGCAGAGGTAGGAGGATCGCTGTGAGTTTGAGGCCACCCTGCAACTACACAGTGAATTCCAGGTCAGCCTGAGCTACAGCAAGACCCTACCTTGGAACACAACAAGAACAACAGCAAATCTTTTCTAAGTTACATCACAAGAAAAGCTACTGGGTAGGGCTATCAAGAAAACACTGCAGAGCTGAAGAGATGGCTTAGCAGTTAAAGTGCTTGCCTTTGAAGCCTAAGGAACCATGTTCCACATTTGTCACACACACAAGATGACTCAAGTGTGCAAGATTGTACATGCTCATAAGGTGGAGCATGTGTCTGGAGTTCTATTGCAGTGGCTAGAAGCCTTGGTGCCCCAATTCTCTCTCTCTCTAGCATAAAAAAGGCCAGTCTGTTGGGCTTGCCTCAAAAAGTAAATAAAGTATATATAAAAAAGAAAACACTACAGATTATCAGCTAGGCAGGAGTCTTTCTAAGGTATAGTTATACCATGCCTCATAGAATGTGTTCATCCAAGATCTTTCTGGCTTGTCAACTTACTCATATATTTTTCAATATATGTGCATATATGTAGTTATAATGACACCACATTGGAATCATCCCAGAACTATTATGAATGTTGTAAGGCAGGTTTATTTTGGCATATTAATTCAGTCAATGTTTAACATTTCAGTTTTAACTTTTCCTTAATTAGTTCAACAAATATTATGTAAACTAACTGTGTCAGGAAGTATGGGTAGAGTGATTGATAAAGGATAATTCAGAGAAGTCGTACAATCAAAAAATGTGATAAGTGCTACAACAACTCATTTCCTTGCCGAATCAGAAACCTGGAAATGAAGCTGTGAATTACTGATATAGTGAATAATGTTAGTCTATCACACATCAATGAGTTGGTTTGTTCTCTCCTTCCCCCTCGTACACTTGTAAATTCTCCCAAGGATATGAAAATGTTTTATTCATGAAATATTTCTGACAAGGGAGAGATAAAACTTCAGTAAATGTTGAAAACTGTGATGAAAATTTGAAACTATGTCAGGGAACTTATTATTCTCTACATGAATATAATTTTAGGTAAAGAAAAAAAGCATGAAAAATGATCTATTAATGAAGATGGGCATTCACAAAGGTGTAAAAGTAGATGTATACATGATTCTTAGGATAGTATTAAGGCTCTACTATAAGAAAGGCAAATATATTAAACCATTATTTTGCCTTTCATAAACAAGTGTGCATATGATGATAAAGACACTATACTGAGAAAGGCTGGATTTTACTTTTGAGGCCATTTAAGCAATTGTTAGCCTAAGTATGCCACACAATCAATTTCTTCTCCATGTCTTGCCAGCTATTTGGCCATGCACCCCATTAAGAAGATATAGGACACACCTGATCTTAGTCACTCACTTTTGTAAACTCCTTCTTTTTGCTACAATGAAATAATTGAACTAAACTGATAGAACTAAAGTAAAGTATTTGAGCTAAAATATATACTTCTTTCTTTTCTTTTCTTTTTTGTTGGAGTTAGGTTCTCACTCTAGTCCAGGCTGACCTGGAACTCACTCTATAGTCCAAGGCTGGCCTCAGACTAACAACGATACTACTACCTTTGCTGCCCAAGTGCTGGGATTGAAGGCATATGTCACAAATTATTGTTCAATTCAGATAATAATATCCACTCCTATTAAAACACTATGCAAGCTTCTTGTAGGGTCACTGCCTACAACCAGATCAAAGTAGTGATGGACTAAAGTTGAGAACACACTTTGCAGAAGAGGAGAACATTGAGTGCATTTATATTTGTATGTCTTTAGCCTAAGAACTTTCCCCTTTGTGCTCAGTGTAAGTAGTGTAGCCTGTAAATATACTGGCATGAAGAAGGTACATTCCATGGTAAACATTATTACTGGGACGTGAGGAAGGGAATCCTGGAAAGAAAAATATTGAGATCAGGGAAGCAACTTCCCAGTACAAATGAAACAGGATGCAACTTGAGTCTAACTAAGTTATAATTAGCCTCTCTTCCCTCTCTCTCTCTTTCTCTTATAGAATAAAATAGAACCAAAAGTGTCTACAACATATTTATAGCTCCAAAATAAAATCTGGCATCTATTTACATATAAGAAAGCAGTAAACATGGTGTATTATGAAGAAGAAACTACAAAGGCAACTAAACAAACAACATACCACCAAATATAAAAACAAAAGATATGTGATGACACAGATACTGTGGTCAGCAAACTAGGGCTTTAAGCCAGTTGATAGGAATTGAATTTTATTCTCACAACAAAAGCCACATGAAAGGCATTTCCCTAGAGTTCAGATTGTTACCTGAAATTGATCCTTACCTGATCTGACCTTTATTATGGAGGTGTTAAAATTAAAATTAGATTGTTTCTGTGGACCTTAGTACAATATAACTAGCATCTTTATAAAAGTGGAAGTTTGTATCACATATACAGAAAGGACACGTGACATGAGTTTAGAGATGGGGTAATGCATCTACAAATTAGGAATTGTCAAAGATAGCCTGGAAACCACTAGAAGTTAAGAAAGGCCTAGAAATATTTCCTCTAACAAAATTCAAAAGTAAACAATGTTTCTGACATCTTCACTGCAGATTTATAATATCCAGAACGAGAGGCAAACATTGTTAGGGTACTCAATTTATATTACTTTGTTATGAAAACCCTAGGACATTAAAATATTAGCTATGACTGTGCTCAAATGCATAAGGGAAAACAAATTTAAAATAAATGAAAAACTAGAAAATAGAGTACATGAATTAAAAAATCATCACTAGATAGGATTAACAGAAGTATGGAAGTGACAAAATTCAATGAATTTGAACAGTAAGAAGCATCAAATATGAAGAACAGAGCAAATGAAATTGAAAAAGTAATGAGAAAAGCATCACAGATGTATATGACATATGACATGTCAAAGCTCTAAATTACATGTAAATAAAAGAGAGCAGTGACTATGAAACAAAACATTTTCTTAAGATTTTTCTCTTGAGAAATGATTCCTCAAGAAACAAATTTCCTATTTCAAGGGAGGGCATCCACATGTAAATATAAGAAGCTTTGTGAACCTATCATGATGAATGTGAACCAAGAACAAAATAATAACACATGAAAGCCATGCCTAGTCATCTCATATATGAGCTGATGAAAGTCAAACAAGAAGAAACTATCTTCACATTTGGTGCAAAAATATACCAAAACATAATAATACTCCTCTACAAAAAGAGGGATAACATTTTAACAATGAAGAACAGTAATGCATAGAGAAATAATAATTCAGATGCTAGATAAGCTCAGCAGAAGCTATGAATTCTTTAAAAATGCAGAAAAATTTTCTGCCCTTCTTTCTCCCTCTCATCCATTTAATTATCAAATGAGGTATATATATATATATATATATATATATATATATATATTAGTATTCTGATGATGTAATAAGCATGGGGTTACAGACATCTCTTTGACATAGCATCTAGAAACCTTTATACTGTATTACATAAGTAACAAGTGCAGTCCTTAAATAAATGTTATAAAACTTTATATTCTCATGAAATTAGAAAAATATAATATGACGCTTAGACCACACACAATAATAAGCTCAAAATGTATTGAAGACATAATTGCAATAAATGAAACTAAAAGTACTAGGATGAAATATAGACAAAGGTTTCATGATATTCATTTTTCTATATTTGGACCCAAAAAGACAGGCAGTAAATTAAAGACCAAAGAAAATTACATTAAATTTAACCATTTAGAAAATGATCTTTGAATAATGAAGAAAAGTAAAATACAAATTACAACCTAGAATTATAGATTCAAAAGTACTTTTAAATATTTGGAGGAAGAAAAAGTAGGAGAATTCATTTCCAACAGAATATACAGATACTGGTACTTAAATTTTTTTAAAAATCTTATTGAGGTTTTTAGTATGTGAACACATTTCACATTGGTCATAATCCCACTGAGTAATACTTACATGTCCCCTGGCCCCTCCTACTCCATTGAGGATCCTGCTCAGTGTGGCTATTGGTAATTACTGTGGCATCATGAATATACCAGTAAGTTCCTGGGGGAATCAGTACCTTAGAGTATACTCTCACATTTTTTTCTGCTCCGTATCCCAGAATATTTCCTGAGCCATGGATGGCATGATATAAGACTGCATTGGTGTTGATCTCTTGTTTTAAATGTTTTTATGAGAACAAAATAATCTCTAATAACTAACCTAAATTTCCACCTTAAAAACTTAAAACAAAAATGGATGAATGTTCATCTACACCAACGAAATGCTAAGTAGCTGAAAAATATAAAATAAATATAATCAATGAAATATTTAAAAACCCATAAAGCTAACAAATTTGAATCTTCTGTTTTCTGAATTTTCCTTCCATGTGTGGATCCTAAATATGTAATCATGCTGACCCTAGGAACTTGGAAAAGCTTTCCAGGATTCCAAAACCTGTGAGTAGGGGAAAGTTTCAAAAGATATAAACAGGGTGTAGTGTGAACCGATGCATTTAGCAAGAGAACAGCTACTTGAGTTTCAAGTTGGTGAAGTACAAGGAATCTGTTTGGAAAGTTATACATTTTCCAGTGCATTATTAGGTAAATAAAATCACTCACTATTCTATAAATGGTTAATGACAACAGTAAATCTGACCAATAGTTTCACCTAAGCCTTCTGTTTTGTGTGTCACCATGTGATAGGAATTGATAAATGTTACAGGGCTGCAAAAGAGTCATTGTGCCATGTGTGAATCTGTACTCCTTAAGTAATCATGGCTCTTGAACTTTGATCTTCTGTTCTCTCCCATTTTTTTTGCTTTATTAATGATATACTGTGACAGATATGTTACTTCTATTATTATTATCATGGATTCTAAATGAAAAGATATTCTGGGAAAGTGTTCTCTATTGGCAATCAAAATTGCATGAGTATAAGTCACTAACTACAACAACTGAAATGATTTGATCTAAATTAATTTCTTTCTAATTGAAAATTTCATATTGTAATAAGATCTAGTCAATAGCTTTCTTTTTAAGGATATGACCAAAAGTTGTTTGTGATAATTTTCATGATCCAGAATATAACAATTATAACAATTTATAACAATTTTTAGTTTTTCATCAAGTTGTTCTCCATAAAATAACATGTTTTCATATTCATTAAGGGAAGACTTCAGTTAAAATGGACATAATACCAGTATTATATAACTTGGGGACTTCGATAGAAAACAAAATGACATTCTATACATTGAAGAATTCTACACATTGCTTGGACAGTGTACTTCACCCTCTCTTATGAAATGTATCTTATTATGATATAATAGATACAACACCAAAAGTACAAAGAGACAAACAAAAATAAACAAGTGGACTAAATCAAACTAAAAAGCTTCTGCACAACAAAAGAGACAAAAGAATAAAGAGCCTTTGGGAAGAGAGAAAGTATTTGCAAAATAATATCAGATAGGGATTAATTTCAAAAATAGCGAAGGAACCCCTGCAACCCAATAGCAATCCCCAACATAAAATTATTTTAAAATAGACTGACAGCTTAAATAGACATTTCTCTAATGAACACAAAACCACAAGATGTCTCTTCATACTGTCAAAATGGGTAATCAAACAATAAAAATAATTACAACAGCAGTAGAACAAGCTTTTTGACAGTTAGTAAGAAAACAAAATCTTGTATCTGCTGTAGAGGTATGTAGGTAGTGATGGAGATATACGTAGGTAGTTTCTATGCACCCTTTAACCAGTTTTACAAATGTTAGCTCTCAAAAAACTGTAATATAACAAGGAATGGAGATATGGCTCAGCCATTAAAATGGTTGCTTGCAATGCTTGATGGTTTGAGTTCAATTTCCCACTACTCATGTAAAGGCAAATGAACAGGGTGGCACATGTATCTGGGATACATATGTAGCAACAGGAGGCCTTGGCATGCCATTCTATCTCTCTCTTTCTCTCTCCTTGCAAATAAAATAATAAAAATATTTTAAAATATGACAACTAAGTTGTTAAGACTGGTATAGTCAAGACACAGTATTTTCATCAGTGCAATTAATTCTTCATATTGATATTAATGTTTACTTTTCAACTCTTTTCCCAAAATAGTAACTAATGTTCATCATTTCTATAATTATATCATTTTGATACATATAGGTATATGTATACATATACTTATGTATATTTATATGAGGAAAAAGATCCCTAAACATATATTTATTGTGTGCCAATAGTGTATCAATCATTGCAGTACATAAAAGCTGGAGTTAGAATGCAAAGGAATAAGATATTCTAAGAAGAAAAATGAATAAAAATAATTTTATAGGGCAGAGTGGTGAGTAATATGAGTGACACTGAAAAAATGAACTTGAAATAAATAAGTAATGGTGTTTTATCTATATAGAACTGAATAGTTGTGCAAAACTTCTTTTTTTATTTTGAGGTAGGGTCTTGCTCTAGTCCAGGCTGACTTGGAATTCACTATGTAGTCTCAGGGTGGCATAGAACTCACAGTGATTCTCCTAACTCTGCCTCCCAAGTGCTGAGATTAAAGGCATGTGCCACCATGCCAGATGCAAAACTTTTTAAAAGAAACATCATGTAAGATACATTGTAAATGATGATTGTATAACTTTCATGCTCTACCTAGAGCTTCTTGAAGGAAGAATACCATTTGTAAAGGTACAAAGTTAAAAAAAATTCCTGTGCACAAACATAATTTAAGTGCCAGAGTGGGTGAAGACTGACCAACTGTCTGGCACAGACTCAGGCTTGATTCAGTCTGGACTGATTGGAAGGTTTGCCAGTAGTCTGTTTCCCCAGCTTGTGCTCTTTAATAGGATGTTGCTGGGTCTGGATATTCTTTATATCTTTCTTTTCTTTTTATTTAAAGAAAATATAAAAGCCGGGCGTGGTGGCGCACGCCTTTAATCCCAGCACTCGGGAGGCAGAGGTAGGAGGATCGCCGTGAGTTCGAGGCCACCCTGAGACTCCATAGTGAATTCCAGGTCAGCCTGGGCTAGAGTGAGACCCTACCTCGAAAAACCAAAAAAAAAAAATAAATAAATAAATAAAAAATAAAGAAGATATAGAAAAATTAAAATAATAATATGATAGTTACAAAAATGAAAATATTCTCTTCAGTTATACCTTTTGTATCATAAAATTGTCAATAACACTGACTGTAGATTTTTTCTCTGTATATTTTTATAAATACCTGCTTACTTAAATTGATATAGTGATGTCATATTATCAGTTACAAATAACTAGGTAAGTATTATTTGACATACACGTTCTTGTTTATATTGGAAGAATGCATTTGATTTTATGAACATATCCTTTACCTGACCATTCCTCTACTCTTTTGCTATCACAATATTATGTAGAACACGTTACATGTGCACTGGTTCCCAGCTATAAGTGTCTCATGAGAGAGAACATCTACATGTAGTAAGTTATATACAGTCAATTTGTTATCACTTATATATAGTCAGTGAGAGTAAGATAGAAACCCATCATTTACTATAAGCTGTTTCCTTGACACTCAGAGATGCTGACAAGGGCAGATGGAAAATGATCTCCAGAGGTCCCATTTATATACCACACTGGAGGAACACCACATAGAAAGCTTCACAGAGTGTTTACCTAAGAGACCACATGGCACACAAGAGTAGTGTGGCAGGACATGATGTTCCCAGGGGAGATTGAAGTTGAACTCAAGATATCTGCAGTGTCCCTTACCACAGAAGTCTTGCATTCTTTGTTAACTCCAAAGTTGTCCAAGGATAAAGGAGAATGGGGAGAACTGGGTGAATGCAAGTCCATTCAATAATTGCCTTGCATGTTGCAACATATATTTTCATACATTTGTGATAATGTTTCTATAGAATGTTCATGTACTTATATCTAGGTAAGAATGATATTACTTGGACATAGTGTATGCATGCGATCTATTTTGATGTAGAATGATCACATCTCAAAATTGTGATAAAAATTTCAGGAAAAATTCTATCAGGTTTTCCTCTTTCTTGCCAATATATTTGTTAAAATGCCTAGATAGTAAGTAACAATGATTCAAGTGGAATCATAGTTAATTAAATTATCAATGAAGTTTGGCTTGTGAG
Source organism: Dipus sagitta (assembly GCA_036346955.1). NCBI lineage: Eukaryota > Metazoa > Chordata > Mammalia > Rodentia > Dipodidae > Dipus > Dipus sagitta. The sequence goes on along the minus strand of CM070772.1, from coordinate 167,576,192 downwards.
AAATATATCTATTTTAAACCTGTGAATTGAAGGTTCTAATTTTTAATATTCTTTATTGCTTCTAAAATATAATTATGAGAGAGAATTTTTTAAAAGAATGTTTTAGAATTTCACTTTGCATAAAGAAGAGGCCTATTTTTATAAAATGCTTTAGTAAAATAATGAAGATTACCGTTAATTATGTCATGTAGTCATTTGTCATTACATGAAAAGTAACCTTTTAAATAAAAAACACACACTTGAATCCTGTTTCTCCATTTTGTCAAAATATTAAGACAAAAAGAAAAGCAACAATCATTATTGGGTAGTTTCTCAGTGTAAGACTTATCATACCCTTTATCTCCTTCAGTTTTCTTAGTATTCTCATTATTTGCAGCACTTTACCAAGGCATTATTTGAGGTTCAAAGAGGTTAATGAGGTGTTTTACATTTTTGCATTTTTATTGTAGATTTGTGCTTAAGTTGGAGGCAATGGCAAAAACCATATCCTTTCTACTATGGAACATTGCTTTTTGTTTCTTAAATAAACCAATTCTAACAATTCTGCATAGTAACAACTTTGCACTCATATAACACTATTGAAGCTCCTTAAAGGACAGTTAAACTTTTGACAATAATTAAGACAAATGTTTTGCTTAATCAAGAAAAGATTAACCAGTGAGTGACATCTACAGCAGGCTGCTCAAGCTCACAGAAGTGAAGACTCTTGATAATGGTGAATCTCTAGCGAGGCCCAGGAGAAACTGTACTTTGATATACGGAAAGGTAGGGAAGGGCTTTTTAAATGGGATTTTAGTTTAGGTAAAAATGAGGTGAAAATGGTTATGGAAAAAGTCATGAGTAGTAAGACTATTTTTCTTAATTTGCTGAGGCATAAAAAATATTTTTATGTCTGAAAATACAGTGGTGACATTTTATAGAACATTTTGTAGTGTATAGGACCTTCAATGGCAGCAATTATATTATTCTCAAATGAAATTTGATATTATTTTGAATATAACAATAAATATGTTAAGTATATTTGGTCTGATAAGAACAAATGAAATTTCATGAAGTATCCAAAAGGATGATATTATGGAAATATTTTCTTTACTGCTTAAAAATTCATAGATGTACGTGGGGAAAATGAGTTTTTAGGAGAAATTTGGCTAAAAAAGTTAAATACAAGCAAAGGACAAAATAGCCAAGGTTGCTTCCTTTAGTCATCAGTGGTATATAAAAAGAAAAGGCTTTCACAGAGATAAGGAAATGACATTAGTGTTTTCTGATAGGGAGGTATCAAAATCTATTCAGTTTTTATTGCTAGATTAAGTTTTTGACCTTATAGTAGACTTCAAAGACAGATAAGTTAGTAGATAAAACATGCCAGCCAAATTTAATTAAAGCTATAATGAACATCGGTTTTATGTTATCTAGATGAATTTCCAGTTTCTTGCAATTTGTGTAATGCTGACAGATCTCACCACAGTCAAGTTCCAGCATTTGTCTTGGAGATATTTATCAATGGTTTTCTTAAGGAACAGAAGAATCATTTATTTCCTTTTAGAAGCAAAGACCTTTACCTTCTAGGAGACATTAGCAAATTAAAGCAGTTGATATGAAGTTATGAAGAATAAAAAAGATAGTAATATGCTAGTAATAGTTAAAATTTACTAAGTACCTTGTGTATGCCAGAGATATTACATTCATAAACTCACCTCCTTTAATAATAATGCTATGAGACAGGTAGAGAGAATTAGCAGCACCATTTTTTAAACAGGAAACCTGAGGTGGTGGACATGGCAATTAGTTCTCCTATGGTTGTCTGCCTAGTGAGTGGACACAGCTAAGGTTTGACCTAAGTTTAAGTCTCCTGTTATCATGGGCTCTTACTATTCTATTATGAAAGATTCCATCTAACTTGCTTCAGCAGGTAGCACAAAATTCTACTTGTATGGTTTTAGAAGCAACTCAATATATGAAGCATTCAAGAACGTTTAGAACCACGTGTGGTGTATTCAGCTTTTGGACATCATCAGTGTGGAAATGGCCTGTTGTGCCATTAAGTGTGAGAAACAGTAATACATGATAGGCAGTTAGAAGGGAAGGCCATATTGTTTTTATACCACTGCATCGTATGGATGGATGTGGAACTCTCCATGGTTTTTGATAATTACATATGTGGTATGCATGTGTATATGCAAATTTTCATGTGTGGGGACACACGTGCATAAGTATGCATATGTGTGTGGAGGTCATAGGTCGATGGGTGTCTTTGTTGATTATTTTTTATTTAATTTACTGAGGCAAGGTCTGTTACTTGAACACAGAACTTGCCACTTTGGCTAGTCTAAGCTAGCTAGCTTGCCCTAAATATCCCTGTTTCTGCCTCTGGAGGGTTAAGACTATAGGCTAGAAGTTCCCTGTGTGCTTGGGATCTGAACTATAATCCTCACACATGCACAAGTGCTTTATCCAGTGAGCCATTTCCCCAGCCCCTCCAGCATTTTCTACTAATTTAAGAAGACTTTCTCTTATCTTCTAGAATGATGGGTGGGGAACAGGATTTGGAATGAAACAAATATAATGTTTCAGCCTTGCTTAGTTCCTTATTGATAGCATTAATATGAGCACTGGACCACTTTTTCCCCATTTTATTTTTTGACAATTTCACACATGTATATAATGTGTTTTGAACATATATAGTCCCATATCCCTCTCTTAGTCTCCTCTCACTCTCACTGAACCTCTTCTCCCTACCACTTACCAGTGACTACATCACTGAAGAGAAGAAACCTCCTTCCCCTGCAATTATCAACTGCTATTAGCTCTTATGAGAAGTAGGGCCTCATGAGTCCCCTGTCTATAATGGAATGTTGATTGGTCCTATCTTGTATAGTTCTACTACAGGTAACCACAGCTGCAGATTTCATGAGTGCAATGTTCATATGCATAAATGACTGAGTTCTATAGTACTGATTCTCCTCTTCCAGCTCTTATATTCTTTCCTCCCCCTTTTCTGTGATGTTCCATGATCCCTCGGAAGGTGTGATATGTATGCTGAACACGTAGCAGTCAGTCATCTTTAGTACTTTGATCAGTTATTATTCTTTGGATTAACCACTGCCCATTGTGAGAATTAAATATCATATGATTATGAAATGACTTTTTATTTATTTATTTATTTATTTATTTTTCTTTATTAGTCAGTTCTGTATTCAGCAAATACAGTCAGTTTGGTACCATTATTAGGCTCATCCGGGACCTACCCCCTCCCCTTGGCCCCTCCTTGTTGAGGTATACGGGTCATGCATTGTGGAGTTAGCCCACAGTTATGGGTAAGCTAAATGTCTCTGCATATCATGACCCAACATGTGACTCTGAAATGACTTTTTAACTTCAATCCAGTTTGTGTTAAAGACCTAAATTACTTAAGGGTGGGTACAAGGTTTTTCCAAGTGTTTCCATGGAGTCCAGTCGGCAGGTGATTACTCATGTTGTATAATTTGGATGGAAGATTTACAGGCTCCTTAGAAACTGTTTTGTGCTGCCTTCTATTATTGAAACCTTTCAGACAACTTTTCCAGTCCTATTTGTGCTGAATTTAATCACCTGGGATTTGGAGTGACTGTGAGCTTTTTCTTTCTGATTAAATGCAAACTAAGCTGCCTTGAAGATTTGATGTCATTCTTTGATATGGTAGATATTGAATTAGAGGTCAATCTGCTCCAGCCATAATCTCAAGCATTGAAGCAAAAATTCTGTACTTTTTATCCTTTACAGCTAAAGCATTATTTCGGTAGTGGATGTTAAGATAAATTACGATGAATAAATAATATCAAGTCAATCTTCACTCTTAGCATTTTGAATGGTCAAATGCATACTTGTATAAGCGATTGCCCTTTTTCATCGAAGTAAAAAAAAAAAGAAAGTGAAGTTAGAGGGTGATAAAATTGCCTCATTAAGGCAAGATAGAACTTTGCAAGCCCCTTCATATTTTACTTTTTTGTATTATTGGACATATTGACAGTGATGCTATTTACTTGTTTGCATAAACCTATAAATGTTAAAAACGATTTCAAATGCACATTATTTTATTTATCTGAGGGATGCAGCTGTATGAATAAGATAAGGCATCTCAGTAGAATTCTCTCTATCCAAAATCCAATATAAATTGCAACAACCTTTATAGCTATCTGACAAAATATTTTAGAGATAATAATAGCATTTTCACCACCAAATATATGCTTGCATCACATATATATGTGATACATATAACTGATGCATGATTCCTTCAATCTTTATTTTATTTATTTGTCACAATATATTTATTGGATACTAATTTATTTGCCCATTTTTGAGTCCAATACAAAAAAATTAAAAAATCATTGCTTAATGAACAGAGTCATATAAAATTTTTTAGTGACCAAATGTATAAGCAGTATAAAAATAGGTGATGCAAGAAATAATGGTGTTAGCTACTGTATAGATCCATAATGGTATAACTGAGACATAATTTTCCTTGAATGTTTAAAGAGACTCTTTAGGGAATTTATAAAAGATGAATTCTGTTCTTTTTTTTTTTCAAATGTGAAGCAAACTGTGAGAAAAAAATGAGACAGAAGGACAAAAATTAGTACAGGTAGGGTGAATAGCAAGGTAAGGGTCAGATAGTCACAGCCTACCTGGCCCTGACAGTTTGGAGTGTTTCTGAGGGTGTTAAAGAGGGCCATGTTCATAAAACGATTTGAAAAAATAAATTTACATAATGGTAAAACAATCATTCAGGTTTTTAAATATTTTAGGACAGTGGGGAAGGGATCTGAATCAGGGTCCACATTGGTCACAGTGATGCAGCACAATGAAATATATGGTATTTGACATAGAAGGCAAAGAGAAAAAAAATCTATTTTAAACTATGACTCTTGATGATAGGGAAGGTGGGAAGTCATACCAGCATGGATTCTATAAGAAGAGGAGGGAGAAAGTAAAGAAGTCCCCTTTTGCTGATGTTACATTTAGATTATCCTCTGGAAGCAACAATCCTACCAGGGTTAGAGAGGCTTTTCTGAAGCCAAGTCATCCCACTGTGTGTGTCAGAAGAGCCAATGTTTTTGGAAACTTGTCCGTGGATTATAGAGGATCCAGATGCTGTGTCAGTAGGAGCATATTGCAATAGGAATTCACATTTATCTTTAATTGACACACAATGGCAGCAAATAACACAATTTGCATCCTGGTAGCACAGCCAAGCCACTGCTGATTTGCTGACAATAGTTTGGGATCTTTATCTGGTCACGCAGATTCTTTGCCTATACAAATGAGCACAAATGTGCAGCTGGAAATTGTGTGTGTGTGTGTGTGTGTGTGTGTGTGTGTGTGTGTGTGAGAGAGAGAGAGAGAGAGAGAGAGAGAGAGAGAGAGACTAATAATGCCTTCTTTCAGATTTTGAGCAGAGTTTATTTTCTGGTTCATTGTTTCTGTTCTGATGTTGGCATGTTACGTTATATCCAAGCCCCTATTCTGCCCAGCTGCAGTAGAATCAAAGCGGAATAATTCAAGTAGGCACTTTACATACAGATTGACAGAATAAATTCGAGCAAGCGAGCAAACAAACCAAAATAATGCAATACATCTACTAGAATTGAAAAAAATTGTTACTTTTTTCAGGCTTGAGTGAGCTGGCATTCTCTTCTCTTATAATCCTTTCTTTCGAAAAGAAAAGCAACAAACAGAAAAACCACAGCAAACAAAACTGCTTTAAAGTGACATTGCCCTGTGTGTGTTTGTGTGGTGTGTGTGTGTGTGTGTGTGTGTGTGTGTGTGTATTCCATTAGACTGCTGACTACATTTAAATATATAGAATTTTATGACATATTAGGAAAGACTGTTTTGCTTTTCCACATTGTACCCATCAGAATTGTAGGTACTGTCTCTGCAGGTCCAGATCACTCTGTGCTTGAACTGGTCTGACCAGTTACTCAGGAACCCTTCTCATGGTAGTATATGTGGTTAGTCATGCTGACTATATTTTTATATCATGGAGTTCTAGGGGCAAGAACAGGAAAACTAATTTCTGTGTTATACCACTGTCCCTATCTTGCCTACCTGAAGCCTTTGACCTCCAATCTTAGCTTTTCTTTGCCTAGCACCACGCAGAAGCTTTTCCCTTTTTTTAAATTTGTTTATTTGAGAGTGACAGAGAGAGAGAGAAAGAGAGAGAGAGAGAGGCAGATAGAGAGAGAATGGGCGCGCCAGGGCTTCCAGCCACTGCAAACAAACTCCAGACACGTGCGCCCCCTTGTGCATCTGGCTAACGTGGGTCCTGGGGAATCGAGCCTCGAACCGGAGTCCTTAGCCTTCACAGGCAAGCGCTTAACTGCTAAGCCATCTCTCCAGCCCCCGTCTTTTCCCTTTTTTGCAAACACACAGTAGTAGTTATGGGAACCAGACCTGAGCCATTGAAAGCTGCCTGTGCTGTGCTTCCAGACTCCTCCCAGGGCTTTCTCCTTACCATCTGGTTTGAACCATAATTCACTTACTTTGTGTATTTACTGCTTCTATTTCTCTTCCCTATTTGCAATGATGACTCAATTTCAGTCATCGTTGGATATGATAATTTTTCCTTACTCACATTGTTACTGGGAGCACTGCCCTATACTAGATATAAATTGGCCAGGTGCTAAGCCTTACTGTATGGTTCATGTAAAGGAGTGGCCACATAGGACCTTTCCTCCAAGCTACAATCTAAGACGCCTGCCTTCCTCTTGAGGGGTCCTTCCTTCAAAGACCTTGATCCTTCTGTCAGTACCTTCTTTCTTCCCAGACATTTTTAGAAACAAGACAAGAGCATTCAGCTGACTTCTATCATCAGACCTCATTCCTTATGTAAACACTTCGGTATTTAAAAAAAAATCATAAACACCAGAATCAGAAATATGGGTGTTAAAATCCTTGTCTTATATTATCTAATTGTTTCATATAGGCTTAGAAACTTTAAAAAAACCTTTAATAATCATCTTTCTTAAATGTTAAGTGAATAAAAGAATAATTGTACACTATTCTAGCAGGAAGATCACTTTCCCTGAGTCATTATTTCCTTTGATGAATAAAATAAATGAATTCCTAGGTGGTTTGGTACTCTATGGGTACAGTGTTCAAAATTATTTATATATCTTTTCTTTAATAAAAGTAGCCTCAGAACTGGCAAGGCACTTAAACAACACTGGGACACAACACTAAATCAATGTATGAGTCCATGTATAGTGTTTCTTTCAGTGTTTAGCAGCCACCATTTAAGACTCCCATGATTGGGAACACATCACCTACAAATCAGTCTAGTCCTTTCTTGGACAAGTTTGAAAACTTGGAAATTGTTTCAATGTAGAATTAAACTCTATATCTCTTACTGGAATTATTATTCTTTCTTTATGTTTTTCTCATTTTTGTTCATTATGCATTATGTGCTCCTTTATTGGAAACAAGATTCACTATAGAAATCACACTTGATTATTGATTTGCTATTTTACTTATTGCTTTAATAACAACCAAGTCATCATGAGGGGAGTGGAAAACATCATCCAAACTATGATTTGACATTAAGTATATAAAGCTACTTGCCATACCTAGAAGAAATAGAATTGATAGACAGGACACAAGGAAGTATTTTTTCGTAAATGAATCCCCAAAGGATAAACTTCCAATAAGAAAATGAGCTTCTCTGCTAATTCCTGATGGGCCCTGGAAAGTTTGTTTGTTCCATAACTATGAGTACTGAGGGATTTTTTTAGAGAGTTGTTGAACTTGTCAATAAAAATCTCACACAAATGTATGGCTCTTAGAGATTTCCAAAGAAGGACAGTACTAGTGGAATCTGATAAGTACTGCACCATTTGATATCAAGTAGAAATTATTTGGGTCTAAGGTAATTAAATGCATACTTTAATAATGCATCTTGGTCATTGTTTCCTCGGCAAGGAGTTCAGTCACACAAGAGTAAGTGTTCCACTATGAATTAGCCTGCTTATGCAAAAGTTTGCCTTTGTTATTGAAATACCATGTGGCTCCTTTTAGTTTCTATCATTTTTTTTCAATTATTTCATGTATTTTGTGTTTTGTTCTAGATTTGAGGGAAATAAAAAATTTGCGGGAGCATATTTTGTAGAAAACCCTGGCCTAAGCTAAAGATAAAATACTAAATAAAGTTGTGCTGGTTTCTGCTGTAATAGCAAACACAATATATTTCCAATAGTAATTAGAAAGCCACCCAACACTTCAAAGTCTCCAGTTGTCATAAACACTATGAAAAGAAAAAACTTCAGGGAAGTTTTTTTTCTGCTATCATATGATAAATTGACCAATACTGGTGATAGCATAGCCAAACTTGAAGCTTCCAGTGTCCACTGTTTTCACCGCTGATGACTTCTGTCTCCCATAGGGCTGTATGCAGTACAGCATTTTCCAGTTTTCAGTCAGCCAGTCTACAAGGAGGAGGTTTTCAGCACAGCCCCAGCTTGATTTCTCAGTGACCTTGAAGCCCAGGCATGTGAAGTCTTCAGCAATAGGGCCTAACTATCTGTTTCTTGTGGGAAACCAAGGGCCTTGCCAATAGCCTGTAATGTTTTGGAGGCAACAGGGACCTCCCTGGCCAACAACTCACTGGAAGGTATCCAATCCCTGGCACTGAAATTTTTCTAGTAGCAATCTATGTCTTCTTGATGTGCCATTATCCAAAAGAGTAGGCTTTCATATGTCTTATTCAGAATATCCTGAATTTTGATTGACCCTGCCCCCACCCTTCTTTTACTCAATCTCTTCCCCTGGCCTCGCTTAGGCCATTCCATTCGATGTAATCTGTTCTTCTACTTGCATATATAAAATACTATCCCCTTAAGTCTTTCTCTCTCCTCCCTTATAGTCTTTCTCTAGCTTACTGGATTCTGCTACTGATTTTTGGTTGCAGCTAACACACAAGTCTAAACATTGTAGCTAGTATCCACATATGAGAGAGAACATGCCTTTCTGGGCTTGGGTTACCTCACTTAGTACAATCCTATCCAGATCCATCCATTTACCTGAAAATTTCATAATTTCATTTTTCTTAACCACTTAATAGAGCTCCACTGTGTAAATGTACCACATTATTATTACCCATTCACCTGTTAAGGGACATTTAGGCTGGTTCTATTTCCTAGCTATTGTGAATAGAACAGCAATAAATATGGTTGTGCAAGTATCTCTAAGGTAGTGAGAAGAGTCATTAGGATATAGGCCTAGGAGTGCTATAGCTCGATCATATGGTAAATCTATTTTTAGCTGTCTCAAGAACCTCCACACTGATTTCCTTCTTTTAAAAATTTTTTTGTTATTTTTATTTATTTATTTGAGAGTGATAGACAGAGAGAAAGAGGCAGATAGAGAGAGGGAGAGAGAATGGGCGCGCCAGGGCTTCCAGCCACTGCAAACGAACTCCAGACGCATGCGCCCCCTTGTGCATCTGGCTAACGTGGGTCCTGGGGAGTCAAGCCTCAAACCGGGGTCCTTAGGCTTCACAGGCAAGCACTTAACTGCTAAGCCATCTCTCCAGCCCTCCACACTGATTTCCACAATGGCTGTACCAGATTACATTCCCACCAACAGTGTAAAAGGGTTTCCCCTTTTCCACATCATTGCCAACATTTATTGTCATTTATTTTCTTGATGATTGTCATGTGACAGGAGTGAGTGGAATCTCAAAGTAGTTTTAATTTGGATTTCCCTTATGCTTAAGGATACAGAACACATTTTAAAATGTTTAAATGCCATCTGTATTTCTTCTTTTGGGAACTTTCTATTTAATCCCATAGCCCATTTTTTAATTGGGTTGTTTGATTTCTTATTGTTTTGTTTGTTGAGTTCTTTTTATACTCTGGAGATTAATCCTATGTCAGATGTATAGCTGGTAAAGATTTTCTCCCATTCTGTACATTGTCTCTTTGATCTACTCAGTCTTTTGCTGTACAAAAACTTGTAATTTCATGAGATTCCAGTAGTTGATTAGTGCTTTCCTTTCCTAAGCAATTGGGGTTATATTCAGAAAGTCATTGCCTATGCCAATATGTTGAAGGGTTTCCCATACTTTACCCTCTAGATATTTCAGAGTTTCAGGTCTCATATCAAGGTCCCAGATCCATTTGGACTTGAATCTTGTGCATGGAGAAAGACAAGGATCTATTTTCATCCTTCTACATATAGATATCCAGTTTCCCAGCACCACTTGTTAAAGAGGCTGTCTTTTCTTCAATGAATAAACTCTATATCTCTTACTGGAATTTTTCTTCTTTCTTTATGCTTTTCTCACTTTTGTTCATTACGTATTTTGCGCTTCTTTGTTGGAAACAAGATTCACTACAGAAATCACACTTGATTATTGATTTGCTATTTTACCGATTGCTTTAATAACAACCAAGTCATCATGAGGGGAGTGGAAAACATCATCCAAACTATGATTTGACATTAAGTATACAAAGCTACTTGCTATACCTAGAAGAAATAGAATTTTGGCATTTTTGTCAAAAATCAGATGGTTGTAGCTGCCTGGATTAACATCTGGGTTCTATATTCTGTTCCATTGATCTACATGTCTGTCTTTGTGCCAGCACCATGCTACTTTTGTTAGTATTGCTTTGCAATATATCTTAACATGAAGTATGGTGATACCACCAGCCTTATTTTTGTTGCTCAAAATTGTTTTGGCTACTTGAGGTTTCTTGTGCTTCCAAATAAATTTTAGGATTGTTTCTTTTCTATTTCTATGAAGAATTTCATTGGAATTTTAATGCAGGTTGCATTAAATATGTAGATTGCTTTTGGTAAGATTGACATTTTCACAATATTAATTCTTCCAATCCAAGAATATGGAATGTCTTTCCATTTCCCAGTGTCTTCTGCAATTTCTCACTTGAGTATTTTAAAGTTCTCATTGTAGAGATTCTTCACTTCCTTGGTTAGGATTATTCCAAGGTACTCTTTTTTTTGGGGGGGGGGCAAGTGGGAATGAGGGAGATTCTCTGATTTCATCCTCTGCATGTTGGCTGTTACTGTATAGGAAAGCTACTGATTTCTTTGTGTTTATTTTGTATCCTGCTGTGTTGCTAAAGGTGTTTATTAGCTCTAAAATTTTTCTAGTAGAGTCTTTAGGGTCCTTTACGTATAGAATCACATCATCTGCAAATAATGATTATTTGATCTCTTTCTTTCCAATTTGTATCCCTTTTATGAGTGAATCTTGCCTTATTGCTATAGCTAAGACTTCCATAACTATGGAGACAGTGGGCACCCTTGTCTTGTTCCTGAATTTAGTGGAAAAGCTTCAAGTTTTTCTCCAATTATTATTATGTTGGCTGTAGGTTTTTCATAAATAGCTTTTATTATGTTGAGATGTGTTCCTTCTATTCCCAGTTTCTGTAGGACTTTTACCATGAAGGATGTAGGATTTTGTCAAATTCCTTTTCTGCATCTATTGAGATGAACATGTGACTTTTATCCTTCAGTCCATTTATATAGTGTATTACATTTATTTGCATATGTTGAACGATCCTTGCATCTGTGGGATAAAGCCGACCTCATTGGGGTGAATCATCTTTCTGATATAGTCTTGATTTCTGTTTGCCAATATTTTGTTGTGAATCTTTACATCTATGTTCATGAGGGAGATTGGTCTATAATTTTCTTTTTGTGTCCTGTATTTGGTTTTGGTATCAGGGTGATGGTAGCTTTATATAAGGAGTTCTGGAGAATTCCTTCCTTTTCCTTTTTTATGGAAAAATTTGATAAACAGTCTTGTTAGTTCTTCCACGAAGGTCTCGAGAAATTCACCAGTGAATCCATCTGGGCCTGGACCTTTTTTAGTTTGGAGATTGTTTATAACTGCTTGGATCTCTGTACTTGTTGTAGGTCTATTTAGATGGTTTATCTCATCTTGGTTTAATTTTGGTAGGTTATATGAATTAAGGAAATCATCCATTTCTTTCAGAATTTCAAACTTAGAGGCATATTTGTTCTGAAAGTATATCCTTATGATTTTCTTAATTTCTTTAGTATCTGTTATAATGGTACATTTTTCATTTCTAATTTTATTAATTTTCATCTCTTCTCTTTTTCTTCTGGTCAGGTTTGCTAAGGGTTTATCAATCTTCCTTATCCTTTCAAAGAACCAACTATTTGTTTCATGTATTCTTTGGATTTTTTTGTTGTTGTTTCTATTTCATTAATTTCTGCTATAATATTTGTTACTTCTTCCCATCAACTGATTTTTATTTGCCTTGTTCTTCATTTTCCAAGGCCATAAAGTTAAACCATTAACTTGTTTTACAGCATTTTGAGGGCATGTTCTGTAGATATCTGTTAGGTCCATTTGTTCTATGACATGATACAATCTGTATATTTTTTGCAAAGATGAACTGTGAATTGATGAGAGTGGGATATTGAAGTCACCCACTACAATAGTGTTTGGTGTTATCTGGGACCTTAAGTCTAATATTGTTTTTTTGATGAAATTGGGAGACCTGGCCATGTGCATGTTGATCTTTTGGAACCTTTGTTTTGGAGGAATAGGCATGGCTTGGTGCTTGCATCTAAAGATGTCTTCTGGAGTGGTAAGCCAAGTTTTATGGACTATTCTGATGAGAGTCTGAGAATGCTAAGTGCAGACAACATTGAACTTCGAGGCTTGGTTTATGAGCTTTCTAAGGGGAAGGAAAGACTTCAGAGAACTTTGTTGGAACTGGGCTACTGGCATAAGGGCTGGCTGCATCCTGCTGCCCAGGCCCAGAGAGTTTGATCAAGGTTAAATTTGTAATGGACTGATATGCTTGGCTAAAGATTGAACTGAGAGATTTAAGATTTTAAGCTGGAAAACTTTAAGCAAGTTAAGTTTACTGGCACAGAGACTGGTTTTAGGTTCCTGAACCTGCTATTGTCAAGCACATTAGCAATCTTAAGGAAGATGGTCCAACTGCTTTACATTAAAACAATGAAAAGGATGCCTGAGGAAAAACTCTCATAGAAATGCAAACTTCTTTGGAAAGAGTTGACTGGAGAAGGAACCTGCTTTTCAAGGTTATGATTTATTTCATCTGTGAATTAAGAATATGGCTGTGTCCTGCACACTTGGTATTGGTTTCAGAAGCATAAAAAATGTGAGGAGTTGTCGTGAATTGCACATGCTTCCAGGAGTTGCCGCTGAGATGCAGCATGAGGTAGGGCCAGATGCCCTGATAGGCTGAAAGAGCCTTAGGAAAATGTGAGGAATGGTCATGAATTACACATGGTTCCAGGAGCTGCTGCTGAGATGTGGCGTGAGGCAGGGCCTGATGTCCTGATAGGCTGAAAGAGCCTTTGGAAGATGGACCGTGGTTTGCATGAAGACCTCAAAATGTTTTGGATATACCAGGACTATGCAAGAGCAACCATAGAGTGCACTGTTGGCCTGAGATGGAAGTGTTCCCTGGCTACTCTGCCCAGCTGGAGGGGCAGAATTGGAAAATCTGTAGACTGTCAGTTTCTGGTTATGTTGAACTTGAACTGCAGAAGTTTGATGTTTGTTTGATGGTGGTTGAGTTTGCATTGTTTTAGTCTCTCCTTGCTATGCCTTACACCAGTTGAAAATGTTTACTCTGTGCCTTTATATGTTAGAGATGTTTAACTTGTTTGATTTTACAGGCCTTCATATCTTAAATTGGTCAAGACTGTGGGGACCTCTGAAATTGAACTGAGTACAATTTACAATGTGTAATGGTTATAAATCTATTGGGGGCCAAAGGCAGAATGTGGTGGTTTGAATAGAATAGATGGCCCCCAATATATTCAGTTGTTTGTTTGTAGTTTGCATCTGCAGCCACCTGGCTGGAGTCAGTGCCATTGTGTGGATCTTAAAGTGTGGTGGTGGGTTTCAGATTTCAATCTAAAGATATGCAAAATGTGCCTAGCTGGAGTTCCTGAAGTGTGCTGTGGCTTTTTAGGCTTGTGCTTCTCTCTCTCTCTGCTTGGGCCTGTGAAAGCAGGCCAGTTTCTTCTGCTTTTATGGAACTTCCCCTGGATCTGTAAGCTCCAATAAATCCCTTCCTCTATAACTGTGCCTGATCTGGAAGTTCATCTCAGTGAACCTGAAGCTGACTGCTACAGCAGCACCTTAGGCTAGGTTCTTGCCTTTTAATGCAGTCTGCAAGCCTGTGCCTTTTGGTTGGGGCATTGAGGCTATTGATATTAAGAGTTATTATTGAAAGGGATATGTTTATTCTTGCCATTATTCTTGTTTTGTAGTGTTTTCTGTTTTCCCTATACTCTCTTGTTTTATCTGTTATTTGAGTATGATTTACTTTTTCATGTTTCCTCATGTGTGTGCTTTGCATTCTCTTCAGTGTGAAGGAATCCTTCAAGTATTTTCTGTAGAGCTGGCTTAGTTGTCATAAATTACTTTAACTTTTCTTTTTGTTGTTGTTGTAATGTCTTTATTTCTCTTTCAATTTGGATAGAGAGCTTTGTAGGATAAAGTAATCTTGGTTGACAGTTGTTATCATTCAGAACTTGGAATACATCATTCCAAGCCCTTGTGGCTTTTAAAGTTTGTATTGAGTAATCTGCTGTTATCCTAATGGGTTTTCCTTTATAGGTGACTTGCTTTTTCCCTCTAACTGCTTTAAATTTATTTTCTTTGGTTTGCATGTTTAGTAGTTTGATTATAGTATGAGGAGGAGAGGTTGTTTTCAGGTTTTGTCTGTTTGGTGTTCTAAAAGGTTCCTGTGGCTCTGCATTGGCATTTTTTCTCAAGTTTAGGAAAATTTTCTTGTATGATTTTGTTGTAAACACCTACTATGCCTTTGGATTAAATTCCTCTCCTCCTACCATGCCCTGAATTCTTGTTAGATATTTACATAGTGTCCCAAATACCTTGCAATTCCCATTCATACCTTTCTATTAGCTTGTATTTCTGTTTGTTGGACTGTATCAAATCTGCCACCTGCTCTTCTAGTTTCTATATTCTGTTCTCGTCTTCATTAATTCTACCGGTGAGACTTTCCACTGAGATTTTTATTTGACTTACTGTGTTTTTCAATGCTAGTATTTCTGTCTTTTTTTTCTTTTGTATTTCTATTTCCTTACTCATATCTTGTAATGACCTTCTTATTTCATTAAGTTGGTTTCTCCTGTCCTCTTGGAATTCCTTCAGTAGTTTGTTTTTTTCTGTAATTCATTTGTTTTCTTCTGTGATTCCTTCAATTTCTTGTTTGATTTATTTGAGTATACATAAGTCTTTTTTTTTTAAATCTTTGTCAGGCATTTCATCTAAACCAGTCTTACTGGAGGTCATTTCTGATGGATTCATAACTGTCAGTGAGATTTTCTTTTCTTGATTCTTTGCATTTCTTGTATTATAATGTAGTGATTTTTGCAGACTGAGTTGATTTGATGCTTTGGTCTTCTAATGATGTGCAGTGCTCTTAGACTTTTAAATCCAACTTTATTTACCTTCAGATTAGGAGTTTAAAGTTCCAAGTGTAGCTTTTGTACTGCAATCTAACCATAGAAGTAATCCTACATGTTCTATTTGCCTACTCTTAAAGTATTCTATTTGGCTGGGAGGAATAATTACTGGCAAGATTCTAAAATTCAACTGAGCAATATACACTTTCAATAAAAGGCCAGCACAGAGTATGTGAGTGTGGGGATTGAAACAAACAAATAACCTTATAAAGTCAAAATCCATAAGGGTATGTATTGCTCTACACCCTTAATCCTATCAGCTGGGAGGTTGAGATCTCTGTTCTGAAATGGGTTCCAGGCCAGTCTGGGTTTGAATCAGATCCTGCCCCCAATAATGACAGAAGAAAAAGAAAAATGCCTTATGAATCTGAAAACATCAAAGGCAACAATAGTTAAGCCCCAAATACAGCTTAATTGAGAGTGGTAAAGCCAAACACGAATATGAAACCCATAACCTGCCCTGACATGGAAAGGGAGATTAGCACTTCCAATTCAGGTCTATGTACCCTCTTTTTTGTTAGTCAGCCTCCTTACCTTTTGGGTTGGCTTCCAATCTCACCAATGCTGGGTGCCCATCTCGATCCCTCCTTTTTGTGCTGTGAATCTGGTGTTCTGATCAGCTGTGCTGGATGCCCTGCCACTGAGGGCTGACTGCATTCATTTGTGGTTCTGATGGTTGGAGGGTAGGAGGGTGCAGGAAGTCTGGAATTGTAGTGGAACTGTTCAGCTGATCCCGTCTCTATCCCCTTCAGGTTGTCTCTGCTGTCTCTCCCTCAAGTTTCTTGATGTTGCAATGAGGCTTATGAGGTTGGAAAATCCCCTTGTTTGGTCTCTGCTCCTGCAGCTTGGTGGCACCAGGTCAGGTGGGTACAAGGATTCATGTGGACTGTGGCTGTGAGTGCCTGCATGGGATTCTGGTGGGTTTCTTCCTTTCTGGTATTTCCTGGTCTCTCCTGCTTCTCTGCTGTGGCCGATAACAACCTATACACCTTCAGTTTTCAGAAGAAAAGTATATTTTGCTGTGGTTTTGCTTAAATACCTCCCTAGGCTGGTTTGGTTTGACTCCTATGCAGCCATCTTACCTGGAAGTGCTCGCTTTTCTTGAATAATTTTTAAATTCAATTAAAAATATAGAGTCCCCCATTATATTTTAAAAGGTAAAAAAGAGATATAGCTGAAGTTTTGGAATGAGTCATCAGGTAATGCTGGACAGTATAAATAGCACTTTGATGTAGGCCTAAAAGTGACAGAACAAAAGAGTACTTTCATCCATTTATGCATGCTTTATGTTATAAAAGTGTCTTTTCAAAAGTTTTTCTTTTTTTCTTTTTCTTTTTTTTTTTTTTTTTTACTTCTTTTCTCTCAACTTGATGTTCCATAGAGCCTGTTTCTCTTCATAAAAATTTCTTATCCTGGATTGGAAAATGTCACTATTGGCAATGAAATACTCCATGTGGACAAAGTGCCAAGTGGCTCTTGACTAGCTCTGGAGGCTCCAGCCTAAAGGATAAAAGGAAATATTTGAAGGGAAGATGGTTGATCCAGTAAATAAATTTGACTGGCATTAAGTATTTAATGTGATGGTGCCTCCATGAAGCCAGTACATCAAATGCACAATGGCATAGTATCCATTTGGGCTTTACGGTAATTCTGACAAGCCCCAACTGGGCTGCATGGCATTAAATTGTGAGTGACAAATTCTGATAGACCTGTCAGACTGAGAAGGTTTACTTTAAAGCAAACAGAAAATGCCTTTGGTTCTTTTATTTATAAGGTAATGTTCAGTTGACAGAAGAGGAGAACCAGTGTGGTATATTTAAAGGTACTAGAATCCACCAGTCTTGGGTTTAAATCATTGGTATTATTACTTATAATTGTGTGATCTTTGAACGAATTATTTAACCTTCCTGAGCCTTTATTTATTAATGATATAATGGCCATAACCTATATCTGAGGCTTGTATAAGGTAATTTTTTGAGAAAAAAAAGAATATCTGAGTTGAATTCAGGTAATTTACTGCTAACTGTTCATGAAACCTGCAACTACAGGAGTTTGAAAGAATAGTAGTATTTACCCTGATAGCCATTTCATTGTCTTTTGTTTTTGTTTATTGAGGTTGAGCCTCATTCTAGCCCAGGCAGACCTGAAATTCATTATGTAGTCTCAGGGTGGCCTCAAACTCACAGTGATTCTCCTACCTCTGCCTCTCAAGTGCTGGGATTAAAGGTGTGTGCCACCATGCCTGACAGCCATTTCATTTTCAAAGTTCAATGCTTTGATTCAACAGAGAAGGGAAAGGTTAAACACTGCCATAGGACAGGCTTCCTAGAAATGTAATGTAAGATGGAATTTGAGTGTAGGATATTTGTTGTGGAGGGTATATTGCAGTGCTAACCAGCCGTTAAGCAGAGGTAACATTGAACAGAAGGTTGATGTGCTATGCATTTCTGACAGAAGACTCATGTGACCCCAGGGATAGCTATGAAACAGAGATGGCACTTCAAAGGGACTTACACTGAAGAGAGGGAGATGTGTCTTCCTTACCTGCCAGAGCTGGTGATTGGCTGCAGCTGCCTTTGAGCAAGACAGCTCCTCCAGGACAAGTGCAGTTTCCGGAGAGGATATTTAGCTGTGAGCCATAAAGAGACAACATTGTTGGCAGCTAGAGGATGAGTGCTTTGGTTCTATGTAATCTACACTCAGCACCAGTTGGATCCATTGTTTCATATAAGAGGTTGATGACATCTGGGACAGGCTTTGTTGAATCCTGTTTGGCTGCTTCCTGAGGACAGTTAATAAAACAAGGTTGGTATCTTTCTGTAGAATTGGTAAGAAACATTCTGGACTTTTCTGAAGTACCACTCTGGTATGTAGAAATGTTTTTATTCATAGTGATGTATTTATCTAATAGCAAAAAATGTCAATACATTTCTACTGGTTTAAATTACACAGAATCAGCAGTAATACTTTCAATTATCCATATATTCTCTATGGGATGGGCCAGAAATAAAGATGAGACAGACTAGGGAATACTGAAGGTATAAGTGTGCTCTTAAAATTTGATAATTTCCATTGACTCATACTTTTTCTAAATTAAAATGGGTATTTTTCTTTTTATGTATATGTGTGGGTGCACACATGTGTGGCTGGAAAAAGGACAACCTCAGGTGTTATTCTCAGGAGCACCCCCAACTATTTTTGAGGTAGGGTTTCTTGGAGTTCACCAATTGGGTTTAGACTGGCTGACCAGAAAACTCCATGGGAGTTTGGGATTGTAGGCAAGCACCACCATGTCTGGTGTTGTAGTTTCATTCTTTTTGCTGGGACAAAATACCTGATCAAATGCATTTGATGTGACAGAGTTGTTATTCTGGTGATAATCCTTAGAGGAAACCATGATGGCAGGGGAAAGCATGGCATGAACAGATGCTGGACATCAATTCTGCCATAGCAGGTGGGAAACAGAATCAAGAAAGTAAGCCAAACTTTGATAAGGAGAAGCTGGCTATAACACCCCTAGACCCATCTCCAACAATACACCTCCACCAGCAACTCTCCACCTTCCAAAGGTGGATCTGAGACCAAGCTTTCAGAATACATGAGTTTATGGCAGACATCTGGTTCAAATCATCATATTTGGCATTTTACATGAGTATTGGCAATTGAACGTAAGTCTATATAATTGCAAAGTGTCATAGTCAGTTCTACCTTGATGGATGAACATCTAACCAGACAGTGTTTATGGGAGGAAGAGATTTATTTCAAGCGTACAGATCCAGAGGAAGTTCCATCATTGGTGGAAGAAGCTGGTTCCCTTTCACAGATCCAAACAGAGCAAACAATTGCAGCAAGAGAAACAACACCAGCATACCCACAGCACCACCAGCACACATGAACCAGCAGCAAGCAGGATCCCCAGAGCTCATGCTTTTCTGGGCTGGAATTCAGATATTTCCCCCATTGACATGCCCCCCTCATAGCAGGAGTTGGCCTGCTAGAGATAAAACCTGCAAACTCAATTTTAATAAAACACCTGAGTCTGTGGGGAGTGCATACATTCAAACTACCACACAGGGCAAGCATTTTACTCACTAATCTATCCCTACCAATGGGCATCTTTGAATATGTCTTCCCTCTGGTGGAGTTATGCTCTAATAAGTGAGTAAGTGAATTGTATAACGAGCTGAGAACAGATGAGGAAGCCCTTCACTAAGCAGAGTGGTGGTGCATAATAGGTCTAAGTGAGAGATGAAAGCAATTTTCATGTGTTAGTTGTACCATGTGCCAAGTCCTGAAGGATGTTCTCAAATTACTGTTGCCCATTGATGTCCCATAATCCCTTTGTGAAATAAAAAGAATTCCTTAATGTCAACATAAAGCCTTTTAATCTTTTCACTATAACCTTTAATGTATATTTAATCCCAATTTTGCCAATGTATAAAATCTTGTCCATTTTTCTCTCTGCTGAACATTTTTATATATTTTCATTTGTATAGACAGTATTTATGAATTGTGATATTTCTCTCTCATTATTAGGAAACATGGAACCATTGCACAGATGTGATGCTTAGCTGATCATATTTGCAAATAGGTCTGATCTCATAAACTGCTTCAGTGGGCTTGAATTACAAGACACAGATAGATGGGGATATTTTCCTTGATTACATATTACACAGCTATGATGGGAGTACATATTTTTTACTTTGGTGAACTGATTTTTTTTTCTTTCTTTCTGCATTTTTTGCTCTGGTCTGTTTTTGCTTGTTTATTCTTCTTTCTTTCTTTCTTTCTTTCTTTCTTTCTTTCTTTCTTTCTTTCAGTGCTAAGGCTGTGGCAAACATTGCTCTAAGCACTGTACATTCAGTGAGAAAGAAAGCACAAGCTTGTGTTTTCACGTATCTTATATTCTATTGAAGGAAGACAGGATAGGTGCAGTAGATGAGTGAGACTATGCAGTGATTTTCTTTCTGTTATTGGGTAAGGTCACTGAGAATGATCTGTTCCAGGTTCAACCATTTTTCCTCAACTTTCATTGTGCCATTCTTTCTTACTGCTGTGTAAAATTCCATTGTGTAGATATACCACATTTTAATTACCCATTCTTCTAGTGATGGACATCTGGGTTGATTCCAGCTCTTAGCTACTATGAATTGAGCCACTATAAACATGGTTGAGCAAAGCTCTCTGGATTGTGGTTTAACGGTTTTAGGGTACATGCCCAGTAAGGGAATAACTGAGTCTGTTGGTAATTCTATAGTCAGCTTTTTCAGGAGTCCCCATATTGCTATCCAAAGAGGTTGTACCATCTTACATTCCCACCAACAGTGGATGAGGGTTCCTAATTCTCCACATCCTCACCAGCATTTATTTTCATTTGAATTTTGATGTTTGCTATCCTTATTGGGGTAAGGTGAAATCTCATAGTTGTTTTAGTTTGCATTTTTCTGACGATTAGGTATGATGAACATTTTCTTAAGTGTGTGTTTGCCATTTGTATTTCTTCCTCTGTGAACTGCCTGTCCAGCTCTTTGCACCATTTTCTGAGTGGGCTGTTTGACTTTTTATTCGTTAGGTTTTTGAGTTCTTTGTAGATTCTAGAGATTAGGCCTCTGTCAGTTGGATAATCAGCAAATATTTTCTCCCATACTGTGGATAATCTATTGGCTTTGCTTATTGTATGCTTGTCTGTAAAGAAGCTCTTCAGCTTCATGTGATCCCACTGGTTGAGTGACTGTTGAAGATTGTGAGTTACTGGTGAAGGAAGACAGGAAGTAAGCACATAAATAAGTAAGAGTTAGTTTTGTTTGATAAGTTTTTTAAAACAGAATATAAAACCCTGCATGGGAATATAGCGAATGGTTGTGAGAGGCAGCTTCCTCATGGTGGGTGGGTAGACAGGCCTGAGATTAAACTAATGTGGATTATATTTGATTTCCAATTTCATTGGTATACTATGTGTCAAAGTATAACCATCTGTTTTAGATCAGGTACTTTGACTTACTGACTTTACTGTAGATTTATTGAATTTTTAGCTGTGAGTTTAGGAATCCAAGTTTCATCTAGGTTGAGAAATACTCATGTACTTAACACATACCTTATTTTCCCTATTTGGAAGTAGAGAGGGAAAGTAGAAATGGGCACTCCCATCCAAATTGTCCATCTAGATTTGAGATGACGATAGGGTAGGTCTACTTGTAAAGAGACTGCTTAATAGAAGTTTAAGCACTAAGTAGAACAAAATGGATTCAATTTGCATAGCATGAGGAAGAATGATTCCTAAGGAGAAGTAGATACTGGATAAAAGGAGTCAGGTACTACTTGGAACAACAATACCATATACCAAGTCTACAGAGAAAGAAAAAATAAAAGAAGAGAGAAAGTACCAAGAAGAAAAACCATACAGAATTTCTCAATTAGTTGAGTAAGTTAGAAAGTCATTTGGTAAAGGAACACACCAATGTTCTTGTAGTTATTGGTGACTAAAAGTTGGCATGCATGATAGAAAAATGATTTAAACACCTTGACAGGATGTATACACAAGTGCAATATTGGCACATAGCCTTGGTGGGTAACCAATAGCTTTCTGACTAGCTAAGAGATCTTCTCAGTGTGAAAGAACCCATATCTGGAATTGGGAATCAGATCAGAATCCTGTGGAGACAAAGATTATGTTCTCCAGTGTCAAGGTCTTACTAGTATTTGGCTATCTGAGGATAGTTACATATGTTTTAAATTAAAGCAGCTCTAATAACTAATGGAAATGAAATGTATAAAGTATATCTCATAAAAATTAAAGGCACAATTAGGAGTGAATAGATAAGACGTAAACTAGAAGAACTTACTCACAAAACATTTATCTGGCAAAGATCTTGTTTCCAGAACATATAAAAACTTACAACTCAGAAATGAAAAAATAATATAATTAAGAAGCACGACTTAAATTATATAAAAATGATGGCTAAATGGGCAAAATTCCTTAAAATTTTTCATCATTAATCATTAGAGCAATGAAAATTTATTTTAGAGTGTTTATGCCACTTGAAGTGATAAAACTAATGGCAAACATCAATTTGCAACCAAACACTAAATGTATTTGAATCTTGAGAGAATTAAAATTTTCCTACATTGCTCATAGCAATGTAAAATGGAGATACTCCTCTAGAAATTTTTTTCTTTCAAATGATAACAAATATATAGAATGCTTTAAAAATTCCCATGCTTGTCTACACAGATGTAAAGACTCTCCTCTTGAGTGTGTTTAAGACCTATGAAAAAAATAAGATTGGTACTTCATTAAATGTCATTACAAAAGTCAGTGAGATTTCCCCACTATCATTGAAAAATTTAGCTACCATGTCATAGTCAGTTGGCAACAGGGTTTGCCAGGCCTTACATGTATACTCGAGAAGATTTAAGCAACCCCTGGATAAAAGCCAGCAAGAAAGTGGAAGCCTGAGTGCCACTACTTCAAGGAACTGACTTATTTCAACAACTTCAAAGAAGACCTTCAAGTTATAAATGCGAACTCAGTCCTAGAAGCAAAGAACACAGTTGTACTTCCCCAGACTTCAAACCCACAGAAACAGGGAAGTAATAAATAGGTGCTGCTTAAACCCATCATATATGTGGTAAATTATCCCACAGAAGAAACGAATTCTTACATGTCCTCTTTATCACTCTCCTTTGGTTGCAATTTATCCAGTATGTTTTAATGTCAGATCCCATGATTTCTTGTTCTTTTTTTTTCCCACCTCTGTCTCCCTGTCAGTCTTCTGTATAAATTCTAAATCCCTGTTTGGTTTGTTAATAGAGAAGGAAATGAAGTGGCTTTCTGTATTGTGATGTCATTTCGTAGTGAAGAAGAATATTATGCTAGTCTCCATAGTCCAAATTCCTGGTTTGAAGCCTGTCTGCCCTTGTTTCCAGCCAATGTGCACCTCATGCATGTGCCTAATTTAATTCCTAACTCAAGAAAAACTGTAACTAGATACTCTGGGTGATTATTTCCATGAACGAGGTATAGGCACAGTTTATGGTTCTCTTGTCCTATTATCTCATTTTCCCCCAGTATTGAAACTCACTTTGCTACAACAGAGTTTTTTGGGTGTGGGGTAATACATCAAGTTTTTTTTTTTCATTTGTTTCTCTGTTTTTAATGGTACATTACAAAATTTAAGACAGGCTGGGTGTGGTGCTGCATGCCTTTAATCCCAGAACTCAGGGGGCAGAATTAGGAAGATTGCCATGTGTTCGAGGCCACCCTGAAACTGTATAGTGAATTCCAGGTCAGCCTGGGCTAGAGTGAGACCCTATCTTGAAAAACAACAACAACAAAACCTAGGGCAAATTTAGAAATGTTACGAAGACTTAAAATAGCCAAGCATAAAAAGTGAAATAGAGACAAATGGGCCTTAAGAGAAGATTCAAAGTGCGTTTGTCAAATATACAGATTTAATTAATATGCTTTTAAATTATTTCTCTTATTCAATTTTTACTTTTCAAAGCAAGACTGAGTAGATAACTGAGTATGTATTTCTATTAAGATCAAAGGGCCATCAATGAAAACACTTTAGAAAACAGCTATTTTTACTTCTTCCCCAACTTTAAGCAAGACTTATGCTCAGATAGGATAGCCAACAATAATTTTGTTTATTCAGTGATATTTCAGATGCATAGATATGGCTATGTTCATAGGGTACCCACTTTGGAGCAGAGTGCTGACTAATGTTTTCTGAGGTGCTGAAGGATTGATTCGTGGTGGAACAGTGCAAAGGTTTTTAGAAACAGCCAAAGATTTTGACGCTTTCTTTACTTGTCCTACTTGTCCATTCATTTTAATGGAAGGAAGAATAGATATCTCAAAAATGGTTTTTAAAATCATTGGTTATGTTTGTGTAAGTGAAATTCCATATTTTAAAATCAGCTTACCCAGTCAAGTTTGAGACTATGATTACTGTATGTGTTTGTGAACAAGTTAAACAGTTCACCTTCCTACGTTTTGACAATGGAAGGCATAATTATAATATGGTACTGCAAGTTTTGAGTGCTTTATGTACGCAAAATTCTGTGGAGGAATTTTCAGAAGCAATTAAGTCATAAGTCAGATGATTTTAAATGAGATTATTGATGTGTCTATAACCTAATCACACATGCAATCAAATGAAGAGTTTTCTATAACTGGCGGCAGGAAGGGATATCCAAGTGTTATGTATTAACTAACCTGGTCAAAACTAAATGTTCATGTTGAAAACATTCCAAGGTGATCTTGTGACAGAGAATGACAGTCTTTAGCATGTGAAAATGGAGCAATCAACTATGAGAAGGATATGAAGTCTTTGGACTTACATCTACAAAGAAATGAGTCCTGCTAATACAACAAGGGATCCGGGAAGAGAACTCGGGCCCAGATGCGAATGTCAGTGGTGGTCAATATCTCAACTCCTACCTGCTGATACCCTGGACATAGATATAGTCATACTGTGCCTGCTCTTCTAATAAGCCATTTCTCCAGCCCCCTTCATTTATTTTTTAATTGAGGAATACTTTGTATGGATATATCATGTGTTGGTACCATTTTTTCCCTCATTCCTGCCCCCATTCTGCTCTTGGCCTTCTTTAGTAGGGTTGCTGGTATTCCCCATGGGGTTGTAGGTTATGCATTGTGGGAGCATCAGTCAGTTATTGGAGAGAGGTAATTCGTCTGGGTATGACATCAGAACCTGTGGCTCTTGCAATCTTTCTGCCGCCCCCCCCCCCACCAAATTTCCTGAGCCTTGGTGGGTGGGTGTTAAGTCTACTTCAGTAATGAGCTCTTAGGAGCCCTTGTATTGTTGTATGTGTTGGGTATGTGTTGGGTATCCTCAGCAGCTGTCTCCTTCAACCAGGTGCTAATTGTCAAGATCATCATTAAATCAGCACTCATGCTCATCTCACCAATTCCTTGGTTGTTTATCCTGGGCTTTGGCTGAAATGTGAGGGCTGTTTTATCTCCTCATTTTATCCGCATCCATTTTGTGGAAAAGTAAAGGATTGTCTGTTTATGTTGTCATTAAAGGCATCAGGATAGATGTTATCTGATGAGAGTCAATACAAGTTTTATAGAGGGTTTAAAAAGAGGAGGATTAGGGCTGGAGGGATGGCATAGTGGTTAAGGTGCTTGCCTGCAAAGCCACAGAATCTAGGTTCAATTCCTCAGGACCCATGTTAGCCAGATGCACAAGGGGGTGCATGAGTCTGGAGTTTGTTTGTAGTGGCAGGAAGCCCTGGCACACCCATTCTCACTCTCTCTCTCTGACTCTAATAAAGAAATAAATAAAAACAAAATAAAAAGAGGAGGATTAGACAAGTAAGGTGAAGAAACTAGACATGCAAAACTTGAAAGATGTTATTAAGCATGAAGTGCTCAGTAACCACTGTCAAAAGCTGTGATTGAAGATAAAGGATTGGGATTATGTATGTATGAGAAAGACAGTGTGTGTGTGTGTGTGTGTGTGTGTGTGTGTGTGTGTGTGTGTGGCAGGAGGGATGGGTGGTTTATTCTCTTGCTGGACATTGACTTATTTCCAGGGCATAGAGCTTTGCTATTATAAACAATTCATATCCACAAAATATGTAATTTTGTTCATAAGCAGACATATCTTCAGGATAAATTTCAAGAAGTACAATTTTCCAGGCAAAAGGTAAATGACATGTTATTTTGAAAGTTGTTGTCAATTTACCCTACATGTAATTTTCTCTAGATTTATATTTTTCAATGAAATTAAGACTTATTGTTTTGTCCCACAGGATTACCAACAATGTGTTGGCATAGTTGAATTTTTGTTAACGTGAAGGGAGAAAAACAGCAGTTCTGTTTCATGTCTCTTATTCTGAGTAAAGTTGAGCACCTGTTCATGTTTTTAATGGCCTTGGCACTTTATAGAAACTCTCTCTCTCCATGCCTCCTGAGTGCCTTTTCATTGATTTGCTTGTCCATCTCAATTTCTGGAAGCTGTTTGTATATGAAGATATTTTCTGTGATAAAAATTTCAAATATTTTTTCTCACATGAATTTCCTGTTGATTTTGCTTATGATATTTTTGTGCATGTAATTTAGAGTACCCAAAACATTAAAGGACTTGATAAGCCTTCCCCTATAGCTTATTTCTTTAATAACATTATAGAAAAGTTTCAAGATTTTGTACCAGTTTTCTTCTAATGCATTGCTCTATTTGTTAAGCCGATTCAAGAAAAGCCTACCTGCATCACTTTATAATCCATCTTTTCCTTCTTCCTAATTGCAACTGTATCACTAGGTAAAAATTGGTGTGTAGTGTGTGTGTGTGTGTGTGTGTGTGTGTGCATGTGTGTTAGAATGCGTATTAACATAAAATTTACCATCTTAACTATTTTGAAAGCACTGTTAATTAAAAGCACAATATTATACTACAAATATCCAGAAGCTTTTCATTTGGCAAAACTGAAACTCAATGCTGTTTAATTAATTTATCTATTTCCCTACTCCAAGACCCTATAGTTCCACTTTTCTAGTTTTTGTTTTGTGCATATGTGGGATGTAGGACTTGACCACAGATCTAGGGCAGTAGGTACTAGTGGAGCAATAAGACAGCCCTGGACTGGTCTCCACATGGGTTGGCTTTTACGGGTCTATGGGTATCATCCTGATGCTGGACTACACTTGGGAGGGCCCAGTGCTAGGGTGGAAGACAAAAGCATATACTACTTCATTATTTTTTTCTTGTGTTCCACAGTTTAGGGAACCTCTTACAATACAACTCTATATTTTGTACAAACGTGCCAATATGATTAAACTCATTAGTTAGTAAATGTTTAAATTTGTACCACTCATAACATTGCTTTTATCTGTTGCTTCTCTAAGCTGAAGTAAATTTGTTTTGATTTTTTTCTGCTGTATGTATTGTAATTAAAGTAAGCATGTGACATTCATTTTTCTTTTTAGAAAATTGAAAATTATTTCCAAAATTCTGATACTAACTAAAGGAATACTGGGAATATGAGGATATATGAATGAAAACCCTTAGGTTAAAAAGGTATCTGAAGTCGACTCTGTTTTTGTGTGTAGAGTGTGTGTAGCTATAGCATATGAGATATGTGGTGTATGTCCTTGTAGGTGCAGATGAGCATGCCCTATGCATGTGTGGACAGAAGCCACAGGAGATCACTAAATGTCCTTCTATTATCACTCATTTGCATATTTCCTTGAGACAGGGTCTCTCTCTCAACCCGCAGCTGTTGTCCAAGTATTTCACAGGTCTCCACCTCCTATAACCTGGGGCCATTGAGTTTCATGGCCATTCCCAGCCTTTTATATGGTTTCTGAGGAGTCAAACTTGATGGTTTCTGGTCTGAAAGGCCCTCATACAAGAACTCTTAACCATTGAGCCATCACTTCAGCCCAGCTGACTTTAATTTTAGGTATTTGTTAGCCTTTTTGTCTTTGTATTGATTCATATAATAATTTATGTAGAAGGTAAATAAAAGCCTTTATTTTATGTGTGCTATATATTCATTATATAAAGGGAAAAAGAGGTTTTAGTATACATGAATAGATGACAGATATTTATAGATTTTTGCAGATTTAATATTATATATCTTGGTGTAGATATAAAGCAAAATTTTATAACTCAGAGAATAATTTTGCTTGTGTTACATTTTCCTAAGTAAAATTTGGATAATTATCCAGCCCAATGCAGTGTGTGCTTAGCTATTTAGAAATATATGTCAGTAAGTAGGAAAAAGGCAATGAGTTATTTGGCTAGCTCTCAATATAGAAAAAAATAGCAAGGCCAATGTTTGTGAGATTTAATTTTGGTTTAACTAGATTATGTTGAAAACTTTGTCATTCAGTCAATTATTTCATGGAGGTAGATGCAATTCTATGCTGTGTTGTAAGGATCCCTGGAGCATTTTTTTTTTTATCTAATCAACAATAGATTGAATGTCAAAAACTTGCTGAACAGCCAAATACCATAGATTAGGGGGAAAATGCTTGGAATAATGTTTTCAGGCATGTTTTGCAATGTTGTCTTGGAAGCAGGATTTTGTTCTCCAAGATACTCACAGAGTTCAATTTTTTTTAATCAAAATATAACATGTAGAAAAGGCTGAGGACCAGGTGAACCTAAATCCCAGTGCATGGAAATTTGGAGTTCTCCACTTGTTTGACCTTGAGAAAATTACTACCTCCCTTTTAAAAACTCATGTTCATCTGATGCCAAATGCTGAGGGTGGTATAACAGAAGCTCTCTTAATGAGCTTCCAATAGCTACCTCATTCAATTAACATCAGTCACCATGTCTTGGTGAAAGACCCTGATTCATGACCAAATACTCTGAACACTGGATACATGTAGAACATTTCCTGCAAAACTAATTTTTGCAAGAGAAAGCTTAAGTATTTTTCTTCAAAATCTTATTTACATGGTAGTACTTTCTATATTAATTATGTGATTTAATGAAATTTAAATGAGTTGATAAAATAGGAGCATCTAAGTTGTTTTGAGGGCTTTGGGGGGCTATAAAGATCAGGCATAAGAATTATACAGCTCTCTGTGGGTAAGAAGATGGTGGATGATTAGAAACATCGTAAATAGCTGGGATTTGGCATTCGAATGGCTTCACAACTGTTATAAATTGGCAGTCCACACTGGAGTAATAAAAGCTGGAGATTAACAGAGATCAGTTTCAGGTATGATTCACGTGAGAACAATAGCCACCATATAATCACAAGACCAGAAACAAATAAAAGACTTGTTCTCACATAAACAACTTGAATTCTGCTAATGTGGAATGAACCATCTTTAAACATCTCTACAGGAATGGGGAAAAAATATTTAGTCACTCCAAAACATTAGGAAGCAGATAGGACTTGGAAAAGCATTTTTTCTTGAAAAACCTCCCCTGCAGCTGCCATGAGCTCTGTATTTGTGGCTCGTTGTTTCCTTGTCTGTCGGTATTAATTTGCCTGCTCGTAAAGTTGCTGGAAACCTAGAGCCTGATCAACCTGAGGTAAGGAGTGAAGAGATCATGGCTGGATAGCAATCTGAGGACGAGAGAAATTTAGAAGGGAAATTCAATGTCTGTCCAGAGTTCTACTATTTGTGGTGCTTTACTCTGCATGGAAACCGAAAGAACTCTGAATAAGAGGCAGGCATGACAGCTAACCCTAACCCAGAAAGTCAGTGCTGCAATAAGCGGAGATGTTTGAGCTTCTTACCTTCTGAAACTACTGTGAAGGGTCACTGATACTGGTTCTCACC
Organism: Dipus sagitta; assembly: GCA_036346955.1. Classification (NCBI taxonomy): domain Eukaryota; kingdom Metazoa; phylum Chordata; class Mammalia; order Rodentia; family Dipodidae; genus Dipus; species Dipus sagitta. The sequence goes on along the minus strand of CM070772.1, from coordinate 167,546,413 downwards.
ATGTAGCCTAGGCTTGCTTTGCACTCCTGATACCCCCTGCCTCCCACTCTCCAGTGATAGGATTTCAGGTAAGTGACTCCATGTTGCCAGAAATTTTGTGTATTTTTATTTATTTGCAAGTGGGAAGGGAGAGATATAGAGGGGAAGGGAAGAAGCGAGATAACGAATGAATGAATGAATGAATGAACGAACATGGACATGCTGGAGTCAGTTGCTGTAAATGAACTCATTTGTGCATCTACTTTATGTGGGAATTGGGGAATTGAACCTAGGCCAGGAGGGTTTTCCAGGAAGCACCTCTAACTTCTCAGCTCTCTCCTGGCACCATTCGTTTACCATGTGTGTGTGTGTGTGTGTGTGTGTGTGTGTGTTGTATTATTTGCACGTGTGTGTAGAGATGACCCATTGTTACAACTGGGGTTATAGCCATGTGTGGTCACATCTGGTCTTTCATGGCCCTTGCAGTTGTCATGCTTGCACGACCAGCATCTTTACCTACTGAGGCGTATTCCCAGCCTTAACCTTTTCTGTGTGTGTAATCAACTAAGTTTGAGTAATTTGATACAACCACAATCAAACAATGAATACCAAGGGATGATGACTGCTATTGAGAAAGTTCTTTACTGCAAGATCCCTCACTCATTACTCCCTAATTCAGTAATTGAGCAAATAGTTGTTGAACATTTTCCTGGAATTTTTGGAAGCTGATGGTGTAGCTATGAATCAGAGAACATATCCATTCTCAGAGCACATTCCAGTGACACAAACAATAATCATGTAAATAGTTATGTCAACAGAAAACCAAAAATCCGGACAAAACTTTTCTATGCACACTTCCTGAGGACTTAAAATGTGCTAGACCTAGTGCTAACTCGAGAGTATACCTGATAGGAGCAGAGTTCTACAAGACAGAGGCTTTGGATATTGGCTGTCTTGTTTTCACATCTTCTCCATTTATTACTCATGAACGTGGGTAAATTACTTAATCCTTGTGAGCCCCAGGTTTTTAATTTCAAAATCAAGAATATTATGACAGAGGATTATTAAGATAAATAAAAAGAGCTGTGATATTTGAGGAGTGCTCAGAGTGGTACCTGAATCATAGCATATATAATTCAATTATTTCATGCACTCAACACAGTTTGCCAAGTGATTACTGTCTAGAATGGATATAGAAATAACAATTTATGACCCACATTCCACAACAAGGAGGGTCCCTGCGGAGGGGGGAGGATGATGTTACCAACATGGCTGTATAACACTGTGTACATAACTAATAATAAAAAGTTACAAACAAAAAATGAATATTAATAACAAATAAATAACAATTACATATAATACAAAATGTTTGGTTTTATTGTTCATATAAGTCAGAGTCTGGGTTACCAAGGTCCATACAAAGTATGTTTTTCCACCAATGTAGAAATCCAATGCTTTCTTAGGAAAATCATTTTTAAACCACTCTGAGGAAGGAGCTGACTAAGCATTCCTCAAGAAACAGAGGCAGAAAAAATCAAGACACAGGTTCTTTGTCATCTTCCACATAACCCAGAGCATTAGAAATGGAAAATGAACAGTTCATTTTTCATAGTTCCTTGATGTACCCTGCATGGGCTGGATTCACTAATGTTTTGTTTCAGACCTCTTCCAGTTTTTTTCTGTAAGATCAATATTTCAAACTAACTATAGATTCCAGATGTGTGAACAGGTGTGTGTGTGTGTGTGTGTGTGTGTGTGTGTGTTACCAGGTTCTATTTACAACTTCATTACTGCTGGCATAGCAATAAAAATCAAAAGGGGTCTTCTGAACTGTTAAAAAGGAAGATGATCAATAGTAAACCAGATTCCATTCATTTATAGAAGATGTAAGTACAAGTGGAGAAGTTAGAAAAGAGTGGAGAGGAGGAAGAGAAAAATATACCCTAATGCTTGTCCTGCAGATGTACAGGAGCCATATAAGGATCTTCAGAGCATGCTGAATTTTTCTTTTATTTAAAAAAAATGCAACTGAGAACACAAACAGTAGGTATTTCTATGGCAAGAAAACCTTGTCTGTAGACACCTCAGCAAAATCACATCTGTCCATTTTACTAACATTACACCTACCTACTCCACGAGAGTGGGAAAAGCCTACTGCTGTTATAAAGAGTGAGAAAGAAGTATTGTGAACCAAGTGGATATTAGGCTATATGAAGTGACAAAATAGCAAGAAGAAAGGCTGAAAAGCAATAGAGTTTGGAGCCAACGGGAAAAATAATCTACTGTAAACTTGTGAACGACCATTTGAAATCTTAGTGTTAACCAGCTTGAAGGTTTACTCACTCTTAAGCCCTGCTGTGCCCTCTCTCCAAACCCAAGGCTTGCAGTTGAGGTCAGGGTGAAAATTTCTGCAGAAGCAAACACAGCATCCTCCTTTTCAGCTTTCCTATACCCTGCACTCTAGGTATTTGCCTCTCAGTGGGACACACCTTCACATCATTTTTGGGGCATTTCTCTTTTCTGGAATGCCTTACCACTTCTTTTCTGGACTTTGGTGTGCAGTTATCCATCCATTGCCTAATCCTGAAGTTCATTCAATCTTTTTTTTATTAATTAGTTTTGTATTCAGCAAATAAAATTTGGTACCATTATTAGGCTCATCCGTGGCAGACCCCCTCCCCTTAGCCCCTCCTTGTTGAGGTATATGGGTCATGCATTGTGGAGTTAGCCCACAGTTATGGGTAAGATAAATGTCTCTGCATATCATGACCAAACATGTGGCTCTGACTTTCTTTCCATCCCCCTCTTCCACAAAATTTCCCTGAGCCATGTTGGGTTCATTTTTGGTCTGCTTCAGTGATGAGGTGTTGGGGGCCTCTGAGGCTCTGGCTCTCTGATTTTGTAGGAGTTGATTTTTCTCTGTGTTGATCTCCTTCACCCTTGTGCTGCTATCTGGTTCATCAGGAAAACAGCACCCTTGCTTGTTTCACCAATTTTTCTTAGTTTCAGCCGGGGCCCTTTTGAGGTATGATGGGGTGGCTCTCTCCTTAGGATCTACATCTATCTGAAAAAGAGAAGCAGATTCTCCAACGGAGAATAAGTTAGCACCAGGAAAAATGAGATAACCCTTACTTTTTTTTAATAAAGAATTTAATAGGTGTAGGCCATCTTGTAGCCCATGATTGATGGTAGCTTGATAATGGAGAGTGGGCTTATGTTTGGCTATGGTTCTGACTTGTTTCCCAGCTCCAGCTCTGGGTCCTTTACCCCTGAGGGGATCAGTTAGCAAACCAAGAGCAGTTGGCTCCCCACCATGGCTGTGTGCCACTATTGCACTTGTGTGGGCATCACAACAGGTTATTTGCTGCTAAGTAGGTTAGACCATGAGTTTCTTGGACAGATATTGGTCATTTTCCCCCAGTCGCCCATGTAGCACCTTCTGGCACTAGATATGCTGACTGTCTGGGGACTGACTCTTTCTCAGCTTCCAGACATGCCATTCCATTTTATGTGTCAACGACATAAGGTGTCTTCAGCATTAGGGTCTTATCACTAATCTTCAAGTACTCTGACAGAAATCTGTCATTCTTTTAGGAAACCTTGTAGGTCTCTCTGATCAAAAGCTCATTGTGGATGATAGCCCCATGCTGGTACTGGGAGTTACAGGTCAGTGCCCACTAAGAAAAGGAGGAAAAAGATAACTAATGTACAAGAGTTAGAGAGAAGAGAGAGAGAGAGAGAGAGAGAGAGAGAGAGAGGGAGAGAGAGGGAGGGAGGGAGAGAGAGGGAAAGGGAGGGACGATGTAGAAGATTAAGGTTAGTCTTCATCATACCCTCTCCAGTATCTTGTGGTTCAGGTGTTCCCTGTAAGGGTCTGGTGAAGGTTCAGCCATTTGGTCTGCCTTTTAGAATGTAGAATTTTATGGCATCGAAGGGGTGGGAAACACAAATCTAGACCCAAACGGCAATGGTATCATTCAATCTTTCATGCTTCCAGCAATGTAATTGACTGTCCTTCATGTAACTTCAACTTTTCTTACTCTGTACTATGTATGGGAATTGCTGGTGTATATACAATATCTTGTTTGTTCTTGAAATAATATTAAAGGATATGGAAGTTATCTCAGCTACAAACATAATTGCACTAGACACTAAAGAATTTGAATAGTGTTTAAGGTCACATGATTAGAAAGTGGGAGGGAGGACGTGAACACTCATGCTGGACATGTGATCAAAATAGGTGCTGAGAATTCTGAGCTTAAAGCAGCTTGCCTGTGCCTGGTGTGTCTTCAAGATAAATGAGCCAGTGAATCTTGTTCGCTCTTGGTAGTGGAATGAAGACTTGGTGGGACAGAAGTTTTGTTTGGAAGATAAGGGAAGAAAAGGATCTTGGCAGACTTTTGAATACATTCTTAAAAGCTGAGAGAAAATAGCATAAAATAGTGTTTCTAGCAGAGTAAAAAGATTAGGGGGCTGGAGAGATGGCTTAGCGGTTAAGCGCTTGCCTGTGAAGCCTAAGGACCCCGGTTCGAGGCTCGATTCCCCAGGGCCCACGTTAGCCAGATGCACAAGGGGGCGCACGCATCTGGAGTTCGTTTGCAGTGGCTGGAAGCCCAGGCGCGCCCATTCTCTCTCTCTCTCTCCCCCTCTTTCTCTCTCTGTCGCTCTGAAATAAGTAAATAAATAATTAAAAAAAAAAAGATTAGGTTCAGATACACACAACTTAAGACAAGTGAAAATAGATCAGTGGAGCTGGAGGACATAAGTTATACTTGAATTCTTGGGAAATGATACTAGAAAATGAAAACAATTAAAAAGAACCTTACATGCTATGTATGCTAAGAAATTTTAAAATATTTAAAATATGTTGAAGACAACATGAAAACATAGAAGTTTTAACAGCATGCTAAGAAAACACAAAGACAGACACCTCTATAACACCTTTGTGGCAGTGGGACTTGAAAATGATTGGGAAAAATGGGTGTCAGAAGCTATTTTTCTTTGAAAAATGAAAGTTAGTATGGAAAAGAAAAGGAGAAATATATTACAAAGGATTCTACATGAATTCTTTGATGGCAAGAGGTTATGAAGTAAGCAAAAACAGTGAACAGATTTTCAAAGATTGGTGTAAGAATATCAGTCTGTGACATGGTTAAAATAGAAGATTCAAACTGCAAGCAGCTATTGTCCTAAACTGAGGCATTTATGTGCATTCTGTGAATTGTTGGGAAACTTTGAAAGCACTGAAGCAGGAACCAAATAGTGTTCAAATTTTAGTTCTAGTACAATTATGTTGGCAGCAATTTCGTAAAGATATATAGAGAGGAAGGTGGCTACATTCGTGAGACAACAAAAGTGACTAGGAGACTGCTTGAGTCAACTAGATACAACGTGATGAGGACAAGAACAAAAACATTGGAGAAGAGTGAGGACCAAAGGTAATTCTCAAAATATTCACTTTTGAGTATAACTGAGGTGGAAAACACTTCCCTGTGTAATAAGGATCTACCTGCTAGGGGATCAAGCCGCAAGCTCAATTTTCATAAAATACCTGAGTGTATGGGACCATGCATTCAAGCTGTCACATTCAAACTACCACACTATTTGTGTGTAATTACCCTCCCATTTGATCCTATGTGGATTTTTACTCATTTTCTAAATATGTCTTATTGTACATAAACTCTTTAAAAATTCTCTTTTTGGCATATTTGTGTGTGAGTGGTATAGGTGAATGCATGAGGATATGAGTATTCATATGTGTATGTATGTGTGCCTGTGTGTGTGGGGTTCATGCATGTGTGTGCATATGCCTGTGGTGACCAGAGGTTCATGGCATGTCACTCCAGCTTATTTTTTGAGACAGAATTTGATTTTACCTAGAGATTACCCTTTCAGTTACACTAGCCAGCCAATAAACCTTAGGAATTTCCTTGTCTCTGCCTCCCTAGCACAGGTATTATATAATTTATAATCATGCTTGGTATTTTGAGGTAGGTGCTGGAGATGTAAACTCAGATCCTTGTATTTGTGGGTAAAGCACTTTACCCACTGAGCTATCTCCCCAGTTCACCATAAAGGATTCTATATTAAATATAAATCTACTCCAGCTTTATAGCTAAAATATATGTTTGAGAAAACTTTACATTTGAATTAATTAATACTTATGTTAGTAAGGAAAGAGGAATCCTTTACAATAATTAAAAGCAAACAGGGTTTTGTAATTAATTTTATGTTTTCCTATTTCAGTGTGTTCTTCTGGAACCACTGCATCCTTGCTGCCTAAGCAAAACTCCAATAGTAGCCAGGGATACACTTAAATCCCTAATCATATTTACTGATATAACACAAAACTATTCTCAGTTCTGCATGATGCCAGGAATGGCTTCCCCAGTCCACTGAAGATGTCTTGGATAAAGAGCTCCTCTTCCTTGGAATACACTAAGCTGAATAAATGATAACAGTTGCATTTCTGTACACCTTGAAAAACTGCTCCACATGTATTTCCTTGACATTGTCCATTACAAAACCATAAAAAAGATAGTATTCCAACTTAATTCTTAGAAATCATTCTCTAGGGCTGGAGAGATGGCTTAGTGGTTAAGATGTTTGCCTGCAAAGCCAAAGGATCCTGGTTCAATTCTCCAAGACCCATGTAAGCCAGATGCACAAGGGGGCACATGTGTCCGGAGTTTGTTTGCAGTGACTGGAGGCCCCAGTGTGCCCATTCTCTCTCCCTCTCTTTCCTCTTTCTCTCTTTCAAATAATTAAATAAATTTCAAAAACATCAAATAAAAATCATTCTCTAAAATAAGCACTGTGCAAGGCACTGGGGATGTGAAAGTTATTCCTGTTGTTCAATTGTTCAAAGTCTGTAAGAGCCAGACATTTATAAAACTCTGTTTTGATGCAAAAAAGAAAGCAGTGAAGAGTATGAAGTTAGGGATAATAGATTCATGATTGTACAATTTTCTTTAAGAAAGTTTTCCAGAACCAATCAAATTTTAAATTATGCAATGAAGCAACTTTATGTACTAACCTTATTGTACAGCTAGATATTTATGACCCAAAAAGTAGCCTAGGGGCTGAAGAGATGGCTTAGCAGTTAAGTCACTTGCTTGTGAAGCCAAAGGACCCAGGTTTGATTCCCCAGTACCCATGTAAGCCAAATACACAAGGTGGCATATACATCTGGAGTTCATTTGCATTCTCTCTCTCTTCCTATCTACATCTTTCTCTCTCTCAAATAAATAAATAAAAATAAAATATTTATAAAATCATCCCGGGGGAAAAAGAAAATAATTCTGAAACAGGAGTTGTGTAAATCTTTATTACTTGTGTTTTCTCTAAATGGCAAAACTTGATGAGAAATAGTCTACTAGAATTAATGCACATTTTAAATGCTTTCATTTCTCATACAGTTGTAAAGACTCAAATGACCTCTAGAGGTCACTGATGGGCTTATTTGAAAGCATGGTTCTGTGTGGTTAGTTTATCTTGGCTCAGCATAAGCTGCTATAAAAGATTTCGTAACAGTAAAAGTGGTAGAAACAAGAATCCCTCCTTAATGCTTCTGTAGCACTTTAACAAGCCATAGATATCTATGACTAACTTCAGCTTAATGATATTTCTGATAAATTCAACAATACAATTTCATAGCTAGGATGATCTCTAGACCTTGGAGAATTATCCATCAATTTATTGTCTTAAATACCTCCTGAACATCATTTATGCACCAGGCACTGTGACCCTTAAGATAATTGAAGTCTATTAAGTTTATTCATTTTCATATGAGATACTGAAGCACAGACAGACATGCTTTTCCTAAAGTCACTCAGATTGGTACTTGCATAGCAGAGGGGGCAGTGTTAACTTACTTCAACACCCTCCTATTCCATTTTATTTTCTCTAGTCCAGTGATTTGAATTCTGGGTAATTCAGTTTAATAAATCTTTACCTAATGCATTTCATTCATATAATTTACCTAATGCATTTCATTTATATACTTTCCCTAATGCCTAAGGCATTTCATTTATACACTTTAATAAATAATGTTGAAGAATTATGGTCTTTGATCTAGGGAGGGCATAGACAAATTAGATGAATAAACAGATGACAGATAGATAGATATATAGTTGTGAAGATGTTAAGTATTAATCTAGAGGTACTTATTTTCTAGTGAGCCTAAGGTGCAACTGGAATACAAGAAGGGCACTAAACTAAATACTGTGCTAGGTATTCAAAAAGGCTTCACTGATGAAGTGTTTTCTGAGATGGGAAAAAAACATAAACTTGAACAGAAAGAGAATTTGGGGAGATGGGAGGAAAGGCATAAAGAAAAGGGAGTTACTGGAGAGATTCAAAACTTGTTAAAGTGACAAGAATAAGTGACTATTGGATGCTCAGCCTTAAATAGGGCATCTATACCACTCCTAAGGCTAAGGGGTCATCAGGCCAGAGGGAGAAGAAAAAAATATAAAAGTCAGAAAATAGGTAGGAGTACTTTGGAACTCTGTCTTCCAATATGACATAACCAATGCACTCATAAATTCAAAGCAGCTATTGTTATCTATAAAAGATTTGCACAAATTGGACTGATGAACATTCTGCCATGGATGGTGGAAGTGTCCATGGGGCTCCCACCCCATGCTATGGGCCTTGTATGTGGGGAATGTAGAGAATTTTAAGACAATTGAAGAATGGATAACAGATTCACTGTGTGTCACTTTTATTACCTTTTCTACTTATTCAATATTTGACTTTTGGGTATGTCAGTGAGCATTCATTTTAAAACAGAAGATTAGAAATACAATAGTTATCTGAATAGATAGGGTTAGACTAGAGGCTGGTCAAAATCTTTTTCACAATGGAGGTCCAATGAATTCCATCAAACTTTTATCACTTACGTGAGCCATCATTACTCCTTTTTGCTTTTTCCCATCTGCTGTATAACATAGGAGTCCTTCTACTTCATGATGATATTGTACTACCTAGATTATCTCCCATTCCCTCCTACATTTTGAGAAATCTTAAAGTTCTATTGTTTGATGTCTGTTTCAACTTTATTTTGCAGGATCCTATGTATCTATATTAAAATAGACACAAAAACATAAATCTATTTTAAAGATTTAAAAGACCCGTAGATTCACTTCTCTGTGAAGCACCTGTTCTGTACAGGGCATATCTTCTATGTTTCCCTATTAATATCATACACTTTACCTCATTAAATGTGACTGTCAGACTTTCCACTCTACTTCACAAGTCATCATTATTCTTACTGTTAAATCCAATACATATATTCAACACTAAACTTATGTAATGTTTTGGAAATTCTTTTCTTAAACATTAAACCTCTTAAACCTTGTTCAATATCCCTCCTATGGATTCCAGGGTCCTATGCTTTCCTTATTCTTTTAATTAAAATTTTCTTTCTATTTTTAAAACTAATTTCTTAATATCTTATTTTGTTTACTTACTTGTGAGAGAGGGAAGGAGAGACATATACATATATATATATATGTATATACATATATGTATATGTACATGTATATGTACATGTATATGTAATATGTATATATATATCTTTGAGAGAGAGAAAGAATGAGCATGCCAGGGCCTATAGCCAACACAAACAAACTCCAGTTAGATGTGCCAACTTGTGAATCTGGCTTATGTGGGTACTGGGGAATTGATCCGGGGTCCTTAGGCATTGTAGTCAAGCACCTTAACCACTAAGCAATCTCTCCAGCCTCCAAATAATTTCTTAATGAATTTGATTTTAGGCTGTCTATGTAAGAAGAATGGGTAATTCTCTTGTCATCATAACATACATATAAATGGTGACAATGTTTTTGAAATTTACCTTAAGTTTCTGGAAATTGTCTTGAAGGTTTTTTATCACATAAAAAAACATTAATACAAGAAAAGCTATTGAATATTGGTAAGAATAGTAAGTCTATGGCATTGAAGCTATGACTTTTCCCCTAAATTCTTTTGCTGTTTTGTTGGTGCTTTAGCCCAAATGGGTATAATCAAGAAAATGGTGTCCACATGCTTCTAGTTTTCAGTCTAGACCTGTGGTCACCTAAATATCTCATTCTTAACCCTTTTCCATTTCTATGTTGCAAATTATTTGATGTAGATGGGAGTGGCTAAGATATCTAGGATTCCTTCATTCTGTCAACCTTTCAGTGTTGGGGTCAAAGCCTTTCCTTTGGTGTATTTGGTCAAAATACTGCAGTCTTGGTCTCCCTACCCTGCTTTTAGGGTTGGAATTTCATGACAGATGAAACAATCTAATTATATCATAAACCACAACTGTTTAAACTATATTAAATTTTATATAAGCCCCAACATACATAAATATTTAATAGAAATAGAAGTTAGAAAAAAATAAAAAAAGAATTAAAGAAGAGCAATAAAATTAATTGCAAATGAAGACAGTAAGAAAGGAAAACACAGATAAAGGCAATAACAACATTATTACAATAATGAGGAAACCTATTCCTATCAGTAATTATAACACATATAAGTGAATCAAACTCTCCAGTCAAATGATAGTGGCTGACTGCACAAGAAAGTAAGACTCAACCATATTCTGTCTAGAAGAAGCTCATTATAGACTTAAGGATGAACATGGATATAGGGTTAAAGTGAAAGTGAATGGTTGACAAAATATATTTCATTGATAAACAAAATAAAGTATGGTGGAAGCACTTATATCTGAGAAATGCTTTATGTCAATACTCTTTTTTATTTTTTAAGTTTTTAAAATTTATTTGACAGAGAGGAAGAGAGAGAGAGAGAGAGAGAGAGAGAGAGAGGGAGAGAGAGAGAATGGGCGTGCTAGGGTCTCCAGCCACTGCAAACGAACTCCAGTCACGTGTGTCCCCTTGTGCATGTGGCTAGTATGAGTCCTGGGGAATCGAACCTGGGTCTGTTGGCTTTGCAGGCAAATGCCTTAACTGCTAAGCCATCCCTCCAGCCTTATGTCAATACTCTTGAAGGAAAAAAGAAGGATGCCATATAATGATAGAGGACTTGATTCTCCAGCAAGATCAAACACACACACCTAACATCAAGGTAATAAATACACTAAGAAAATATTCAAATAACTAAATAGAAATCAAATAACAGTATAAAAGTAGAGGCTTTCATATTCCAGTTACATAAATAGTAAATCATCCATATCTCCCGATCAACCAAACTATAGAACAGATGAACCTGTTTTCCACCCAAGAGCAGGTCAATACACATGGAACTCATACATGCATTGAACTTTCTGGAAGATAGATCACGTGCTTTTTTTGGAAAATCTTAAAATTTTTAAGAAGATTAAAACCACAACCTTGGCATCACTTGCACATATGTCATTATAAAAGAAGATTAACGTCATACCAAGTGCCTTTTCTGACCACAATGGGTAGTGTTTTATGGCAGCTAACTTGGTAATGATTTCATGGAGATTACACCAAGGTATCAGAAACAAAATAAACACTACATGACTGGGGCTAGATCAAATGGAAAAGCTTCTGGAATGCAAAGAAGGCACTCAATAGTGTGAAAACATACAGAAAGGAAGAACATATTTGCAAATTATATATCTAATAATCAGTTAATTTCAGTATATAAGGAACTCCAGCAACTTAATAGCTTCCAATCTAGTAACTTAATTAAATTTTGTATAAATATTTAATAAATAGTTTTGTAAAGATGACAAATTCCTAATAGACATATTTTCAAACAATACATGATGTGACTAATTATCAGGGAAATAACCATGAAACCCACAGTGAGACATCACCTCAAAGAGTAGCAATTTTGTAAAATTAAAGCAAGTGTTGGAGAAATGTAGAGATACTGAAACCCATGACCATGGTTGGCGGGAATGGAAAATGGCACAACCAAATGGGAAAAAAGTATATAATTGACTCAATAATTAAAAAATAGATCTATATTATTGTCTTATAGTCCCAATGTCTAGGTAATTTTCCAAAATAATTAAAAGAAGAAGCTTAATATTAAAGCAGGTGCTTGAACTCTCGTTCATTGCAGCAATATTCATAGTATACAAAGTATAGAAACCACATAAATTTCCATTACCAAACATAAGCCTAAGAAAATGTGGGCATGGTGGTACATGCCTTTAATCCCAGCACTCGGGAGGCAGAAGTAGGAGGATCATCGTGAGTTTGAGGCTAGCCAAAGTTTACATAGTGAATTCCAGGTCAGCCTTGGCTAGGGTGAAACTCTCCCTCAAAAAAACAAAGTAAATCAATCAATCAATCAATCAATCAATTAATTAATTAAAATGTGGAGCATATTACACACACACACACTGGAATATTCTTAAGCTGTAAAAGGAAAAAGATGTTGCAATATAAAACAACACGAATGTGTCTTAAAGATATTTTGGTAAGTAAAATAGTACCAGTTAGAGAGCAAGAAATTATCATACTTCCTGATTCCTCCCGTATGAATTATATAAAATAGTTTGTATCCTAAAACCAGAATATAATGGCGGTTACTATGAGTTAAGAAATATCAGTGATTATTAATCAATATGCATAAAGTTTGAGATATACAAGTTAAGTAAACTCAATAGCCCTACTGTAAAATATTGTACCTATAATAAACAGTGTTGTACTGAATATTGTATTGTATACTTGTATGTTTGTTAAGTAAGTATTATTACTACAAGCAAACAATTTTTTAAAAATTAGCTTAATTTTATTAGAGGAAATATAATAGTATGATAGAACTATCCAATAAAAAAAAACAAGTAACAATGGTGGAACAGATAAAAGTAAAACAAAAGTCAAAAAAAGCAAAATAAAATCCCAACATGTCAATGATGACATTTACTGTAAATGACTTAGGTATGTCCGTAAAATTACAGTCACTATCAGATTGAATTAAAACAGAAGTCCATATTTTCCCCACAAGAAAAACACTTAAGATTCAAGGTACATATAGTTGAATAGACTCAGGTGTTTTTATTAAAAAAGCTTATAATCTGGATTTTCAGATATCTAGCTGGGAAAGGTATCACTGTGGGCAGATCCTGGGGTCCAGCCCAAATTTGTCACTAGGAGCAGATCTGATTTTTATCCTAAAGGTATGCAGAGTGTTTGAGCTCTGTCTGAGTTCCTGAGGTTTGGATGCTTGTCTGTAGTATCGGTGGTGATTTTCCTGTCTGTGTGGATGCAGCTTCTTCCGCCATCAGTGGGACTTCCCCTGGATCTGTAAGCTTCAAATACACCCTTCATCCTCTAAACTGTTTCTGTTTTTTTAAACTATTTCTGTTTTTGAGGTCATCTCAGCAGTGTGGAGCTGACTATAACAGTATACTATGTTAGCATAAGTACAAGTGGGTTACAGTGGCTATGATACTAAACATTTCTTGGGATTCTCTGGTCACTTTGGTGACTAATTTTCCTCTCCTCTGCCTTAAGTATGCCTTAAGAAATATTTATATCCTGGGCTGGAGAGATGGCTTAGCAGTTAAGCGCTTGCCTGTGAAGCCTAAGGACCCGGGTTGGAGGTTTGATTCCCGAGGACCCATGTTAACCAGATGCACAAGGGGGCGCGCTGGAGGCCCTGATGCACCCATTCTCTCTCTCTCTCTCTCTGCCTCTTTCTCTCTCTGTCTGTCTCTCTCAAACAAATAAATAAACAAAAAAAATTTTAAAAAGTTTTAAGAAATATTTATATCCTGATGGGATATTTCATTCCTATTTTTTACACCGTATATTCTGTGTTCTAAATTAAGTTTTCCTAATTATCACATTCCAGGAAAGGTGAAATAAAGTGACAGTACACTTTTAAAAGAAGAATGGAACACAGTTAATGACAATATTTATAGATGAGGTTAAACAAAGACAGCCTTTTAAAGTCAGTTCTTCACCTCAAAGGCTTTGAAGTTTTAGCTTATATTTGTATTTAAATTCATAAATGAAGGTATATGTAAAATCACTAAATTAAATTTCAATGAATTAAAACTTGGTTCATTTCTCTTTTCAGTGTTTTAATTAAACACTATATTCTTTTTTAAGAGTTAGTTTTAGCTGGGTGTGGTGGCACATGCCTTTTATCCCAGCACTTGGGAGGCAGAGGTAGGTGGATTGCCATGAGTTCGAGGCCACCCTGAGACTACATAGTGAGTTCCCGGTCAGCCTGGACTAGAGTGAGAACCTACCTCGAAAAACCAAAAAAAAAAAAAAAAAGTTAGCTTTACTTATTTACTGGAGACAGAGAGAGGGAGGGAGGGAGAGAGAGAGAGAGAGAGAGAGAGAGAGAGAAAGAGAGAGAGAGAGAAAGAGAGAAAGAGAGAGAGAGAATGAGTGAGTATGGGCACACCAGGACCTCTAGCCACTGCAAACAAACTCCAGATACACATGCCATCTTGTGCATATGGCTCACATGGGCCCTGAAGAATTGAACCTGGGTCTTTATACTTCATAGGCAAGCACCTTAACCACTAAGCTGTTTCTCCAGCCCTATATTCTGTTTGTGATGCTTTACTTTTAATACAACACATAGCTATTTATAAATTGTTTTCTATGTTAACATATTAGTCAGATCATAAAACTAAACATGTATAAAAGTATTGAAGCATGAGAAGAGCTACTAGCTGTAAGGAATGGTTAATATTGATAATTGGAGATCTCCTTGCTTCCCCCGCCCCCTCAGTACCCTGGTTCTGATCAGTTCCCCTGCTGCTGGCTTGGGGCTGCATGGACCCTATGAGCTTGCTGCAGAAGCAGGCCCCTTACTCCTCTTTATAGATTGAAGGGCCCCTGGGTCCCCAACTCACTGAGCCCTGCTCCAGAGGGTGCATGCTGGAGTAGGCCAGATCTCCCTGTTCCCCACAGCCTTCTCCCAGTTCCCTGGTCCAGGTTCTCCTGCTGCAGGCTTGGGGCTTCCTGGACCCTGCAAGCTTGCTGCAGGAAGGATCCCCTGCTCCTGAGTGTGCTCACATAGAGTAGTAGTCCAGAGCCCCAGGTTCATTCCCCACCACCCAGTTTCTTGGTCCCAGTACCCCTGTTGTCTTGGGGTGGCCTGGACCCCACATGTGGGCTGTGGAAACAGGCCTTTTGCTCAGGTTTCCTGGGAGCAAAACAAAACTAAATCCAAAATGAGCTGGTACTATACAAGCCTTTATCCTTGGAGGTAGACTAAAAGATATAATCCTTAATAGGAGTACCTGAAAAGAAGGGTCCTAGAGAAGGTAAGATGAGGCCTAAGATTAATTTTCTTTTTGTCTCTGGCCTGTAACTCCCAGTACAAGAAATTGGTTGTTACCCACAATCAAAGAGACCTACAAGGTCCAAAGCAAGACAGGTTTTTGTCAAAGCACTTGATTACCCACCTGAGGCAAAAGGTAAGGCCCTATTGCTGAAGACGCCATATGCTGCCAACACAGAGCATGGAGAGACCTGACTGGAAACCGGAAGAGAGCCAGTCTCCAGACAGCCTGTCTAGTGCTGTAAAGCACTACATGAGCTACTGAGAGAAAGTGGCCACAGGGTCTGAGCAACCAGAGGGCTAAACTACTCAGAAATAAACATGCTGACAGGATATTTTTGCCAGTGCAATAGTGGACACAGCCTTGTTTGGTAAGCAACAGCTTTCTGATTGGCTAAGGTCCTTTCAGTATAAAGGAACCCATATCTGGAATTCAGAACCAGATCACAATCCTATGGAGACAAAGATTATGCTCTCCAGTGTCAAGCTCTCACTAGTCTTTGGATAAAAGAGTGGTTACATAATCAAATTCTTCCTAAATTAATATTTATCCCTCTTAAACTATGCTGACTTCACTCTCCATTGGAGAATCTGTTTTTTTTTGTCAGACAGTAGTGAGACTCGAGGAGATAAACAACCCCTCGCCTTTCAGCCAAACCACAGCTAAGACCACAGAGGAATTGGGGAGACGAGCAAGAGTGTTGTTTCCATGGTGAACCTGATAATCAGCACCATGGTGGAAACAGACCCTGAGGACACTCAACACTTACCAAAGCAGAGATCTAGACGCTCTTAAGAGCTCATCACTGAAGTAGACTTAAAACTCACCTACCATGGCTCAGGGAATTTTTCGGTAGAAGGGGTAGAAAGATTATAAGAGCCATAGGTGAGACATCATGCCAAGAGGCATTCTCTCCCCGCCCCAAATAGCTGACTGCTGCTCCCACAATGCATAACCCACAACCCCATAGGGAATACCTGCGACTTCACTGAAGTGGGTTCCTAGCAGAATGGGGGCAGGGGCAAGGGAAAAGAAGGTACCAACACATGAGCTATCCATACCAAAATATGTTGTTAATAATAATAACAATAATAATAATCATTGTTCACAATTTAATGCTTCTTAACCATAATGTTTCAAGTAATGATTTCAATGCAACTTAATTTCCAAGTATCCTAGCAGTCTTAAATTTTATGGTTAATTTTTCCTTTTAGTGGCTGAGTATATTCATTCATATTCATATTTTGTTGAGCTGTGCATGGTGGTTCAGGTCTTTGATTCCAGTACTGAGGAAAATAAGGTAGAAGGATTGCCATGCGTGTGAAGTTAGCTTGGGTTACAGAGTGAAATCTATGTCTGCTATGCTAGACTGAAGTGAGACTTGCCTCAAAAAGAGAACAGAATAAAAACAAAACAAAAAAATCCTTATTGAATGCCTCCTATGTGTCAAGCACCACGTTTAAAAGATCTTTGCTGCGGAATGAGCTGTTTGATAGGAGATACCTATTAAATTAGTAGCCAAATATAAACTTTGTGGAATTCAGTTTTTATATTTATAAAATAAACGTACTTTCTTTCCTTGTTCTTCTAGAAGTCACAGGAAATGACTAAATATTTTTATACAGTTGAAAGTGCATCTTGAGCAAAATTCAGTAACTGAACCTTAAAACGATCATATTAAGCTTGCCTTTAATCCCATCACTCAGGAGGTATAGGTAGGAGGATCACTGTGAGGTTGAGGCCACCCTGACACTACATAGTGAATTCCAGGTCAGTCTGGGCTAGACTGAGACTCCACCATGCAAAGCAAAATCAACAACAATGAAGATCATATTAAAAATATTTACCTGCCACTTCCTTTATTTATGAAGCTGGAAAAAAATATCTAAAAGAAATTAATCTTGAATTGGTCTTTGGTTGGAAAATGAAAACATGTATGCATTTGTTGTTTGAAAAAGATTTGTGCCCTTCTGGTGTTTTGTTGGCTTTCTGACAATTGCCAACAGATAAATGCTAATATATAAAGAATTTTCACCTAAGTAAATACTACCACTATGATTTGCTTGTGAACTCCAATATTATTACTTAGTGTCCAAATGTTTATATTATAAGTCCCTAGTAGAAAACATCTTCCTCATAAAATATAATTCCCTCAGGAATTAGTTCACTGGGGTTGTAGAAACATAGGAAAAGTAAAAGCATAGGCAACATTTCTCAAATTAGGAAATGACTGGAGATATCTGAAAGATTAGGTTAGAGGGAAGAAACGTATAGTGAGGATAAGTATGTCTCCTATATGCTATATCTTACCACATGTTATCAGATATTCAATAAGTAAAAAATCTTGGAAAAAACAGTGATAAGTGTGTGAGTTTGGAAGGGAAAAATAAAGAATATCATGACTACTTGTTTTTAAATATGTGGGTAAGGAGACACTGGTATGGTTTTAGAGTTAGAATTAATGTAGATTTCATTTGCCCAAAAGTTACCCAAAAGCTAAAGAAGGCACATGAGTATCTTGGACAGCTGAAGGAAGAACTGGGCACTGGAACTGTATGGTTCCTGCCAATGACATTGATGCATTGGAGAAAGTAAATGAAAGTGTGTGGGTGATTAATCTTCAACTGAAGTGAAAGACTGATAGCCAGAGAGCTTTTTAGTAGCATAGGAAAAACTTACTAGTAAAATCCAGGAGGAGCTGATGATCAGGTGAGGGGATTAATTAAGAGAATGACAGTGCTTTTAGAGGGTTGAATTTTAGTCCCACAAAGTCTAATATGTCAAGATTAAATGAAAAATAAAATGAGACTCTAAGACTTAGAGTGAGACTACAGAGATGGATATTCTTTAAAATACTGAAATTCTACATTACCTTGATCTTTGTCCAAAACAGTATTTCCCCATCTCCATTAGTGGCTTGTGCTTCCTTGTTTATCTTAACTGGAAGACAAGCATTCACCTGGAAAATTAGCATGTTCTCCCCTCTAGGTCTCTCTTCATATATCTTCCTGACTATGTGGTTGACAAAAAAAGATCAAGCCTCAATATAACTAAGTCCAGGGAAGTGCTGAATGTACAAAGCATATAAAGAGACATTTTGATGAAGTTGAAGATCCCTTATATACTGGCAGCATCCAGGACTATGTATGGGATAATGTCCTTGCAGTAATAATTAACTCCGATGAGTTAAAATGCTCAAAAGGGCAGTTTTCTATGACACCAGATTCAAAATGCCAGGCAGGACCTGACAAGGTTATATACACCTACTGTTTGAATGGCTCTTGGAAGTCTAGGGAAAGTGATGGCCTACAGAGAAGGGAAGTGCTACAAAGTTTATATAAGACAGTACTAAAAGGTATCAGATGAGAAGTGAGCTTATGGGAACTAATATTATCCTCTAGAATCTTCCAGAGAAATCTCATGTACTAGAGCTAAGGCACTAAGGAGTAGCATGAGTATTAAGAAATTAAAGGTGACTATTCACTGTAGGTAATGGCTCATAATAAGACCTTGTAGAACTAGGATTATTGATAAGAAAGGAAATGATATAACCCTAGAACAACAGAGGATCTATGGTACAGTTGACAGAGGCAAATAGGTACTATCATTAGAATGAATATCAAAGTCATAATAGTTGTAAGATATGGTGCTAAATAATAGAACATGGTACCCAGAAGAGGACAGAGTCAAAGATAAAAGAGCTATGCTCAAATTATATAATGCAAACTTTCCAATATGGATGATCAGATATTGGCAAAGTTCTATCACCTTTTTCAGTGCTCGGATTTGAGCAAGTTTTGAGACCTGATTCAGTCTGACTGTACAGTTTCCAGAGGAATTGATCCTGGACTGCTATGGTTCTTTTTAAAAAAAAATTTTTTTTGCTATTTTTATTTATTTATTTTAGAGTGACAGACAGATAGAGAAAGAGGCAGATAGAGAGAGGGAGAGAGAATGGGCACACCAGGGCCTCCAGCCACTGCAAACGAACTCCAGATGCGTGCGCCCCCTTGTGCATCTGGCTAATGTGGGTCCTGGGGAGTCGAGCCTTGAACTGGGATCCGTAGGCTTCACAGGCAAGTGCTTAACCGCTAAGCCATCTCTCCAGACCTGATATGGGTTTTATTTAATTTGATTTACTTAGTAAAGAGAGGGAGACAAAGAGGTGGATAGAAAAAGAGAGGGGGCACACCAGACCCTTCAGCCACTGCAAATGAACTACAGAAGCAGGCACTACCTTGTGCATCTAACTTACATGAGTCCTGGGGAATTAAACCTGGGTTCTTTGGCTTTGTAGGCAAGTGTCTTAACTTCTAAGCCATCCCTCCAGTCCTGTTATGGGTTTTATACATGGAAATAATGCCCCTATGAGGAAGTGTTAGGGCTGTTTATGCTTAGTGACCAGGGAATAATATATTTGGTATCCAATTAATTCATTAAGATCATTTTTTAAATAAAAACCCTTGAGCAATATTGACTATAAATAGCTAAGGATTGTTCCTGTAAGTCAGGGTTTTTTTCAATAGGCATCACTTGAACCAATGAAGTTATGATGTGGTAATGGCAGATAGCTAGTAGAGCCAACAGAGATGTTGAGTATATGTTACAGTTTAAAGCCTAGCTGTAATAGTTCATACTGTATCTTACCTTACTGAAATAAGTGCTCCTTAAGCATTTTCTTAGAAAAGAGACCAACAAGAATCCTGGAAGTATTGTTTCCAAATTTATTAAAAGGACATCTTCCCAACAAGAAAGTAAATATAAGGGTTATTGTATTGTATTGTATTGTGCCACTGTATTAGTCAGGGTTCTCTAGAGAGGACACATACAGAGAATCCATAGAATGAATTGTATTAAAAGGGAATTTATTGGATTAGTGTATGGCAGTCCAACAATAGCAGATTGCAGGCCTGAGAGTCAAGGAACCTGGTAGTCAGTCAGTCAATGAGGTTGGATTCCTCAGCAGTCCCAATCTGGCACTGAAGGCCTGGAGGTGTCCTGAAGAGACACTGCTCTTCAGTCCACACTGGAAAGCAGCAAGCAGCACCACCACAGCCCAGTGGGAGGAGGGGATGCTTCCCTTCACATAGCTGCTTTAGATAAAGCACCCCTAGCCAGCCCAAGAGGGGCCACCCACTCTGGGGGAAGGTCTCACCTTGGGGAAGATTCCTCCTTTAGATAATTCTTCCTGGAAGCAACCTCAGAGACCCACTTATGAGGAATGTCAGTTGATTCCTAAACAGATCAAATTGACACAAACTTAACTATCACAGGCACCAAGATTTCATCTGTAGCAGAGAGAGTCACTGTGTTTTGCACAAGCAAAGTCAGTCTGCGTAAACTTCAGTACTTTTCATTTAAAGAATACTTTAGGGGCTGGAGAGGTGGCTTAGCGGTTAAGCGCTTGCCTGTGAAGCCTAAGGAACCCGGTTCGAGGCTCAATTCCCCAGGACCCACGTTAGCCAGATGCACAAGGGGGTACACGCATCTGGAGTTCGTTTGCAGTGGCTGGAAGCCCTGGTGCGTCCATTCTTTCTCTCTCTCTCTCTCTATCTGCCTCTTTATCTCTCTGTGTCTGTCACTCTGAAATAAATAAATAAAAATAACAGAAAATTTTAAAGAATAAAGAATACTTTATTAGTTTCTATAATCAAACCCATGTAGATAAGATCTTATATATTTAATACAGTGCATTACCCTGTACAAATGGAAAAAAATTAACTTTAACATTTCTAGACCAATATGGCTGTTAATTTCTGTACAATGCCAACTCAATATGGTAAACAGGAAATTTTCCACAGTTGGCAGCACAGCTAAAGTTTCCAAAAACTAATATATATATATATATATATATATATATATATATATATATATATACACACATATATATACATACATACACACACACATATATATATCAATAATAGCAGTATGTGATACATCAATTGCAGCAACAGCTTTTCTAGGTTCTGCAGTTGTCTGAACAAAATTATAGCATTATCCAGCATGCCTATTAAAAAATATATAAAAAACAAAACCCCAGAACACAGCCAAGTTCTGTTACTGTTATGGTACCTGGTATCAGTCGTTGATTTTTTTTGTTTGTTTTTGTTTTTTGAAGCTTTCCTATCATCATGTGGAAAGCAAACATTCTAGAGTAACATCATTACACACACCTCCGATAAAGCACAGTCACTACTACGCATCATAAAGCAGGTACAAGAAATTCTACATTCGCAGAGGGATGACACAGTACTGTCCTACATTTACAATACTGGAGGATACAATTTAAAAGGCATTATTTGAGACTTGATTCTACTTTGCCAGCAGCAGAGGGTCCAAAGGATGGTACAACACAGCTCTGTAGAGAAATGCGCTCCTGGACAGGATTTCCTTTCATTAGTGACACAGCTCTAAGTGCTGGTTCTCTGCATGAACATTAGCAAAAAAGTCACTGTGGAAAAAAAACACAAACAAAACAAAACAACCAGGAAAAACTCCCCATGAAACAAAACTCTGCCACCATTGAATTCATACAAGGATGACTGAATGAAGGCAAGCAAGACTCGAGCTAGAGGCCATTTTAGCCAATCTGTCATGTCTGGACCGTGAGAGCTCTGCGGAAGAGAGGGGAGGCAAAGGAGGGCTTCGCAGCTTTGGACCACAGTCAAACACAGCATCACTTCAAACAGAAGCAGCGCCCAAACACTGCTCATGTGGATGCTGACATCGATACTGAATCATCTGCACATTCATCCAGGAAGGGAAGATAAGTTACTACTGCATTGTGTTCAACCCAATACCACCTTACAAAAATAGCAACCTGCAGTAAAAATTAAGGCCCCTTTATCCAGCACCAGTTATCTTCAGCTCACTGCCAGCCTATCAATGCCATGACCATATAGAACATCAGGAAAAAAAGGAACCACAATGGATGGATTAGCTGGGACCACCCAGCTGGCCAGGCTGAGCTACTCCTCTGTGGTATTATTTTCCTCCTACTTCTGGAGATATTTTCTAACCATAAAGATCTTTAGGTCTACACTGTATGCAGAAACTTAACAGTTCAGTAGGTTTGCTTAATACCATCTTCTTTCCAGAATGAGCCTATATCCAATGACTGGTGACATGGAAGTTTACAGTCTTGATTACTGTGGTTCAAGCAGGACTTCTCTAAAGGACAATACCAGCCCCAAAGTTCCTTATGAGTCAGCTGGGAACTTTGTTGTAAAGGGCCTGCACTGAATTAAATTCTTTCTGTGTTAAATCCCACTTCCTTCATGCTCCCAAAATTCTGATTCACAGGATTCATCCCTATAACCTTATTATATGCTAATCTCCCATTAAGAGTCTGAGGCATATGACACAAGGGCTTACCTATTTGCAGTACTGATGTATGATAATATCATGTAAATGTAAACTTTTTCCTGTAACTAAACAAGAAGATTCATGTGAACAACAAAAGAACTGGGCTATCTCCCCATTTCCCAAGGAATAATTATAACAGATAGTTATTGAATGTATACATGGGTTAACAATCTTATAAGTGAGAGAGTAAAGCTCCAAGTTCAGTGCCTGGAACGTGGCAAGAGATCAGTATCTGATAATACTTGGCATTATCATCATATATTGTGATCATTATAAAGATTTGATTCATGGCAATGTTTATCAAATAATTATTGTTATAGAAAGTGAGTAGTCTGTTTCTCACATGAAGTAAACTAGACACACAAAAACATATGCTTATTAATCTTACTTGTATAGGGACTCTAAAAATAGTTGAATTCATAAAAGCAGAATTGAATAGATTTTTCAGGGGCAGGGAGTTTGGTAAATAGTGGTTCCAGGGTATAAAAGTTCAGCTATGTAGAATAAATGTATTCTGAAAGACTAATATACAATATGGTGACTAGCGTATTATGCACTTAAAATTTACACAAAAGCTGGCGCTGGAGAGCTGACTTAGTGATTAAGGTGCTGCCAGAAAAGGCTAAGGACCCAGGTTCAATTCTCCATATCTCACATAAGCCAGATACACATGATGACACATGCATCTGGAGCTCATTTGTAATGGCCAGAGGCCCTGGTGTGTCCATTTTTTTCTCTCTCTAGCAAATAAATAAGATAAAATATTTAAAAAAAAATTACTCAAAGGCTAGATGTGAAGTTTCCTCAGTATAACCAAAATAGTCATAATTAAAGGAGGTGATAAATGGGGAGGGAGGGGAGGGCATCAAAGGGGTGGGAAACACAAATCTAGACCCAAATGGCAATGGTACCATAATCTTCTACTTACTAAAAGACAGACCAAATGGCTGATCCTTCACCAGGCCCTTACAGAGAACACCTGAACCACAAGACACTGGAGAGGGTAAGATTAAGACTAACCTTAATCTCCTACATCTTCCCTCCCTCACTTCCCCTCTCCCTGTCTCTCTCTCTCTTCTCTCTAACTCTTGTATATTAGTTATCTTTTTCCTCATTTTCTTAGTGGGCACTGACCTGTAACTCCCAGATCCAGCATGGGGCTATCATTCACAATGAGCTTTTGATCAGAGAGACCTACAAGGTTTCCTAAAAGACAGACAGATTTCTGTCAGAGTACTTGATGACCCACCAAAGGTTAGTGGTAAGACCCTACTGCTGAAGATACCTTATGTGATTGACATGCAAATTAGAATGGCATGGCTGGAAGTTTGAAGAGAGTCAGTCCCCAGACAGTCAGCGCATCTAGTGCCAGAAGGTGCTACATGGGCGACTGGGGGAAATTGACCAATATCTATCAAAGCAACGCATGGTCTAACCTACTAAGCAGCAAATAACTTGTTGTGATACCCACACAAGTGCAGAGGTGGCACACAGCCATGGTGGGGAACCAACTGCTCTCAATTTGGCTAACTGATCCCCTCATTGGTATGGGACCCATAGCTGGAGCTGGGAAACAAGTCAGAACCAGATCCAAACATAAGCCCACTCTCCGATATCAAGCTACCATCAATTGTGGGCTACAAGAGGGCCTACACCTATTAAATTCTCTATAAAAAAAAAAGTAAGGGTTATCTCATTTGTCCTGGTGCTAACTTACTCTCCGTTGGAGAATCTGCTTCTCTTTTTCAGATAGATGTAGATCCTAAGGAGAGAGCCACCCCATCATACCTCAAAAGGGCCCCGGCTGAAACTAAGAAAAATTGGAGAAACAAGCAAGGGGGCTGTTTTCCTGATGAACTGGATACCAGCACAAGGGGGAAGGAGATCAGCACAGAGAAAAATCAACTCCTACCAAATCAGAGAGCCAGAGCCTCAGAGGTCCCCAACACCTCATCACTGAAGCAGACCAAAAATGAACCCAACATGGCTCAGGGAAATTTTGCGGAAGAGGGGGCGGAAAGAACGTCAGAGTCACATGTTGTGTCATGATATGCAGAGACATTTAGCTTACCCATAACTGTGGGCTAACTCCACAATGCATGACCCGTATACCTCAACAAGGAGGAGCCGAGGGGAGGGGGGAGGGGATAGGTCACGGATGAGCCTAATAATGGTACCAAACTGACTGTATTTGCTGAATACAGAACTGACTAAAAAAAAAAAAAAATCATAAAACCAAAAAAAATGTTAACTAACATGATTTACATAACTTTAAATATATGTTATATTAAAACATCACCTTGTATACCTTCAACATATATATCATTATTTGCTAAGCATAACTTAGGTGAAAAAAAGGTGGAAAGAAAGAATCTAGTCACTTCATTGTGAATTATAGTAAGTCCCTGTCATGAGTCAGAAACTACATCAGATTCTGAAGCTACAAATATAAGTGATACATGTCTTTTGTATTAAGAGTCTTGCATTTTAATAAGGGATCTTAGAAAGCGAAATAGATAAAGGAGAATTTATTACTATGAAAATTAATTGACATAACCTAAACATAAAAAATTAAAAATAATTAAAATATTTTCAACTATTTAATAAAGATACACAGAGATTAGAGGAAAATATACTGTACTATAATAGCATCTACTTTGGAGATCTATAAATATTTTGCTCTTAAGATTCCTTGTACTTTTCAGGATTTGTGAAAAATTGATATAAGATGGTATCATAGTTACAATAATTGTGGTCTTGGGCTGGAGAGGTGATTCAGAGGTTAAGGCATTTGCCTGCAAAGTCTAATGACCTTAGTTCAATTCCCCAGTACCCTCTTTATGTGGCACATACACCTGGAGTTTGTGGTGGCTAGATGCCCTAGTGTGCCCATTCTCATTCTCTCCTTCTCTCTCTCTGTGTGTGTTTATGTGGGTGTCTTCTCTCTGTCTCTCTGCTTGCAAATAAATAAATTAATAAAAAAGTTAAAAATTGTCTTATTGTAGTCAATTTACATTATATATGTCTGTTTGTCCATAATTTTACTAATATTTGATTACATTCATGGAGTGGTTGCATTTTTTGATGTGAATTAAAAGATACTTTATTTTACTCAATGATATCCTTGGTAGGATTCACCAAATAATTTTTTTTACCTTTTACAGAAATCTTGTAGGTTATAGGATCTAGCTTCCTCTCATTGCCATTATTAAACTTAATGATGCTAAAATATGAAAGGTTAATATTTCTGGATTTAAGACTATAATCACATAAAATGGTTCCAAATTAATAATATGCAAAATTATCCTTAACACCCAATTAATTTAAGATTCATTCAATAGCTCTGATATTTTGAATACAAGTAGATTTATTAAAATGCATGCACTACAATTTAATGGCTGGCTAGTTGGCACTGTTCCTAGCCCTCCATTGTAGAACTTAAAAAATATATATATTTAAATTTTTTTATTATTTATTTGAGAGCGGCAGACAGAGAAAGAGGGAGAGAGAGACAGAGAGAGAGAGAGAGAGAGAGAGAGAATGGGTGCGCCAGGGCCTCCAGCCACTGCAAGCGAACTCCAGATGTGTGCGCCCCCTTGTGCATCTGGCTAAGGTGGGTCCTGGGAAATTGAGCCTCGAGCCGGGGTCCTTAGGCTTCACAGACAAGTGCTTAACCACTAAACCATCTCTCCAGCCCTAAAAATATATTTTAATGAACAATTATCATTTGTATTCAGAAAGCTCATTGTTGAGCAAATGGCAAAACTATGTTATATTATTCACAACAGGTAGATTTTTTAAAAAAAATTTTTTCTGGAGGTAGAAAACAAGATTTTTTTTCTAAAGTCTAGTTCTATAAACACAGTTTGTTTCTGAGATTGCTTCCATAGCTCTGATAATATCAGGGACTGCATGTGCAGTTTTAGAATGAGTGTGGATCTCTGTATTTAATTAATTATGTTAGTCTAATTCTACTTTTCTTCACTTTAAGTTTAATTAATGTATAAATCCATTATAACCAGATAATTAGGATCAAAATAATTGAATTGCATAAAATATAAACTTCCAGTACTGCAAAATTAACAGCATGACTAAGCTGAGTCTATGTTATTATTAAATGAGATTTTGTCTTCCAATAATCAAAGGTTACCTGGTCTTGCTACAATGTGGTGTAGACTGGTGAGTACTGTTCACTTAAGCTTAAATATTGAGTGAGACAATCCCAAATCTTTGGCATATTATAGGTGCAGAATGAAGACAGCAAAATCCAAGGATATTCTTTTCGGCATCTTTTCCCTTAACCTAGAGATCTTAATGAAAGACAACCATTTCCCTGCTCAGACTTGCCCTCCAATACATTCGCTTCAACCTAGTTTTAAAGTTTGAAACATGAGCCTACCAGTATTAAATTATGACAATAGATAAAAATACAGGTTACCAATCATATCATGTGTATCATTTTTAAGTATAATATCTCAAAATTTATAGTAACACTATCATAGAATATAGGAAGTTCTGTTGGCAGATTTATAGCTGAACAGAGATATGGTGACGTTAGCATTGTACTTATTAGGCTTTAAATGATTTGTTCTTGGGGCTGGGGAAATGGCTCATTTGATAAAGTCTGTACTGTGCAAGCATGAGGCTGTCGTTTGGATGCCCTGCATCCATGTCCATGGCGGATGGGTGTGGCAACTACCAGTAAATGGGAAGGGAGGGCATCCCCAGGTCAAGCTGACTAGTTGGGTTAGTTGAATTGAAGGCTCAAGTAAGATAGATATCTATCAGTGCAATAGAAAGGAGAATAATTGAGGAAGACAACTTATAACAACCTCTGGCCTTCACAAACGCACACACACATACACACACACACTTTTGCACATAGGCACAAATATATACACACACTTCTTTTTTTTTTTTTTTGACCCATTCAGGACCTTTAAAATTTTTTTTTGTTTGTTTGTTTATTTATTTGAGAGCGACAGAAGGAGGCAGAGAGAGAGTGAGAGAGAGAGAGAGAGAGAGAGCGAGAGAGAGAGAGAGAATGGGCGCGCCAGAGCTTCCAGCCTCTGTAAACGAACTCCAGATGCGTGCGCCCCCTTGTGCATCTGGCTAACGTGGGTCCTGGGGAATTGAGCCTCGAGCCGGGGTCCTTAGGCTTCACAGGCAAGCGCTTAACCGCTAAGCCATCTCTCCAGCCCCATACACACACTTCTTATCCAAAGATTTCAGTATTTACTTATCAAGAAAGGTGTGAGTGAACAACTCTCTTATGTGAGAAGGCTCTCCTGTTAGTAAAACAAAATGTAAAGGAAGTGTTTATTATAGATGAGGGAAAAGGAAATATATGAAAAGTAGTAGGAGATGAAACCAGATAAGTTGAAGATAACCAGTTATGTAACATAATCTAGACCAATTCAAAATTTGGAGTCATAATTTAATATATAGAACTTCCATGAAGTTCTATTATATATTTTATGTGTTTTTTAAAGGATGTTAGCAGGTGTGTGATTAGATTTAGAAAAGTAAGTAACTAGTTTGCTTTTTAGATAGTGGTTAAATTGACAAATTCACAATCAGACCAATTTCAAATTGCTTTTTGATGTACTGTTATTATGTGGAGTGGATATCAATTTCTTTTCTGTTCCTCAAATGTGCACCTCATTTTGTGCATTATTACCTGAAATCTCCCGATTTACTGAGAAAGTACCCGAAGATCACTCAAAAAGAAAAATCTGTGTGTGGAAATAGGGAATTGGTCTGCAACACAGTTCCAGTCTGGACTGAAACCCAAAATGCTTTCTCTATTTACTTAGGAAACCCTTTTTCTGAATGGGATTCACCTCATTCTTTCAATGTATTCCTTAATTTTTTGTTAAATTGTTTTTACCAAAATAAGAATAAATTCACTGAAATGGCTATTGAGATTATACTTTACAATTTCACCTGGTTTTAGTGCATTTTATTTTTAAAATCGGAAAAATAACACACACACACACATACACAGACACACGTTTTATCCAATATGGTGTTTTAAAATATTTATACATTGAGAACTGTTACAATACAGCTAATTAATATATACATTACTTCCCATAATGGTATTTTTTGTGATGAGATCACTTAAAATCTAATTTAGCCAATTTGAAAATACTTTAATGTTGTTAAATAAATCTTTTGAATTTATTTTTTATAAGTGATTGATATCTTGTTTCCAAGGACAAACACCTTTCTGGATCCGCCATTGTACTATACTTGTATGTGTTCAACTTTAAAAATTTCCACATATGATGAAGTATTTGTCTTTTGGTGTCTGGTTTACTTCACATAACATAATATCCTCTGGGTTCATATATGTTATTGCAAATGACAAGAGATATTTGTTTACAAAGGGTGAATGGTACAGCATTGTATAAATACATATCACATTTTATTTATGCATTCAGTGACTTCTGGACATGATGCTGACTCATTTTGTATATTCTAAAACCACCAAAAGGTTTATCTTAAGCATATCATTTGGGGAGGTACAGTACATCATGGAGGGAGGGCATAGCAATAGGAGCATTAAGCAGATGGTCATATTCACAGACAGGAATCAGAGAAAGATGAATGCTGATGATCATCTAATTTTCTCCTTTTTATTAAGTCTAGGATCTCAGCTCATGGGATTGTGCCACTCATAGTGAAGGAAAGTCTGTCCATATCTGTCAGCTTTCACCCATTGTAGAAATGCCTCATAGCCACTCCCAGAAATTTGTTTCCTACCTAATTTTATATCCAATCAAGTTGACTAGAGATTAAAGATCACAAGTCCAATCCCTAGCTAGTTGACTTCTACACAGACCATTTATGAACACAGCCTTGCACTCCTTTTCTGCAGAGGCTCATGGCCATCTCCTAATACAAAAATGTCAGTTCAACCTCAAAAATCCCCATACTCTTTAGCAGCCCCAACACTATTCAAACCATGTCTGCCCCATCCCTGCACTGAAGCACTGAGACTGACTGAAGCCTCTTGGCTCCCTGAAAACCTTCAGCAGAATTGGGGCAGGGTAAAAGGGGCCTTTGTGTGCAACCATTTTTATTAAAAAATTAAATTAATTTAAAAAATTAAAGTCTAATTATTTTTCCAAGTATCAAAGCAATTAACTGATAACCCATATAATATTAATATGTAAGTTGCATGTTTTCAGTATTCAATGGCACAGGGCAAACATTCCCATTCCAAAAGGGAGGAACAAGGCATAGCAAGGAAAGTTTGGACCAAAGCAACACTGAAACTAAGAAGGCTAATAACAAATCTTGCAGCAGCTTCACATCTGATAACTGGAGCTCATGATTAAGTCATCTGGATTCAAAAAGGCCTTGTTAGTCCCATATCTTCAATCCTTTTGCTTACAGCACACATAGCCTCTACCTTGAGCCAATCCATTCTATACTGGCGGTTTTCCTTGCCCGATGTTCCATTGTTCTGGCATCCCCAGCAAAAGTTTGCCACTGAAACTCATAATTCACCTCAAAACAAATTACTCCATTACTTTTGTATCTGTCATCATTCAAGTGGTCAGGATATGTGGAGAATGCAGACAGATTCTTTGCCAGAGTATGAAATGAACTGCCTCTAGCCCAGACTCTGATAGAGCCTTTGCTCCTCTGAAATCTCATGAGGTGGGGCTTCCACAGTCCACATTCTACTCAGCATTCTTGTTTGTAAACTCTCATTAGAATAGCTTATTAAGTTCCAGTTAAAAATTCTATGGTTTTTCCAGCCTATTAGTCCAAACTCTTCCACATTGCCATCACCAATCAGTTCTAAAAGCTTACAAGCCACAAGGTCAGGTTGATCACAGTAATAGCCCCACTTCTCAGCACCATTTTTTTTTAAATAGTTGCTTTTCATTTGTAACCTGTCAAGAAGCCACTTAAGGGAAAAAATGTTTATGTAAGCTTACAGTTTGAGGGATATAGTCCTTTATGATGTTTGGGAAGGCATGGTGCCAGGATCATGAAGCAGCTGGTCACATTAAATCTGTAGTCAGGGAACAGAGAGTGACGAATGTGATGTGCAGCTAACTATTCCCTTTCTATTCAGTCCAGGACCCCAGCCCATGAAATGTTCCTGCCCATAGTCAGGGTGGGTCTGCCCACCTTCATTGATCTAGTCTAGAAACTATCTCACAGACATGCACAGAAATTTGTCTATTGGGTAATTCTAGATCTAGTATGAAGTTGAAATAGACATTCACCAATACAAGGAGAATATATGTTAGATGAAAATGGTCAATATTACCATAATCAATCCTTTGAAAATAGGAAAGACCTAATTAAAAGTGATGATAAGCAGGGCATGGTGGAGCACACCTTTAATCCCAGCACTCAGGAGGCAGAGTAAGAGGATCGTGGTGAGTTCAAGGCCACTCTGAGACTACATAGTGAATTCCATGTCAGGGTGGGCTACAGTGAGACTCTACCTTGAACCCCCACCCCGCCAAAAAGTGATGATAATTAATATTTGTTTTTCAATCTCAGGAACCTATGAATAAATGTCAAAATATGGTGGTTTTAAGCTGAGTCTGACCTTCTCAGGGTTGATGCATCCCCCTGGGCAGCTCTTTTTATGCTCTTAAGCTTTGGTATTTCCATGCAAATTGCCATGTGCAGAGGGAGAAAAAGAAATGTTCCCTCTATGTTTGAATGAAACAAAATTAATAAAGAAAATACTTTCCATCTAGCTTCCCAGCAGTCATTTCATCCTGTCTCATTGCCCATTGGTTACACTCCTTGCTCAAAATGAAGAATTTAAAATTGAAAGTGGCAGCACATTATGTTAAACATAAAGTCCTTTGAACTGGGCCTTTGCCGTCAGTCCTTTATGCCTGAACAAAATAGTGAGCAAAGTAGATCAGTTTGCATCTTCAGTGATTTACATCCAAGGGTGACAGGATCTTGTCTCCCATGAAGGATAGGCCCCATATAGAAGAAAGTAAATAAACTCAGAATTCTGTTTTGAAGGAAGATGAGACCAATGCTTGTTGTATTAATGATCATGGTTTGCCTGGGATATTGTGACAATTTTCATTTATTATTATGATTATTATTTGGTTTATTATTTATTATTGGAGGGATAAAATGATGTTGGCCCAAAACATCCCATATCAAGCTCAAAAACATCTAATGACTCTAAAACTCTAATATTTAAATTATTCAACAAAATAGGAGCTAGCGGCTTTGATTTTCAATATTCAGCATCATTATAAGTATCTAATGAATATATATCCATGTGTTGTTGTGAAATATATGAAAGTTGTTGTGGTAGTTTGAATAGATGGCCCCAAACATATTTAGTGAAATATTAGTTTGTAATTTGCATCTGCAGCCACCTGGCTTGAGGCAGTATCATTGGGCGGATCTTAAAGTGTTGTGGTGGGTTTGAGATTTCAATCTAAACATATGCAAAGTGTGCTTAGCTTGGGTTCCTGAAGTGTGCTGTGCTTTTGGCTTTTGGCTTATGCTTCTCTCCCTCTGCTTGGACCTGTGAAGGCAGGCCAGCTTCTTCTGGAATTATGGAACTTGCCCTTGCTCTGTAAGCGTCAATAAATCCCTTCCTCCATATCTGTGCCTGGTCTGGAAGTTCATCTCAGCAAACCTGAAGCTGTCTGCTACAGTTATATGCTTAAACTTGTATCAAAAGTAAAACAAAACAAAACAACAACAACAAAAAAACCAAAGCTGTGATGACATAGGTATTGTCATCTCTCTATTTCCAAGGACTGTAGTACTATCTGAACAGGGAAATATACCAAACCTGAAATAATCTAGGAATAATATAGGGTTGAAAATGTGCTTTTATATTTTTATTGATTTAAAGTCTAGCTTTCCTAAAATTAGAAAGGAAAAGTAGGGAGAAGGAAATATAACCCTTTGAATATATGCTATGTGCCAAGATCTTCCACTTAGGTTATTACATTTAATGCCTATAAAGAAAATGAGTAGCTCTTATCACTATATATATATATATATACAAGAAGAACATTATGTACCACTGGATAAGGGATAAAGACAATCAGCACACCACTAAGGTGTGTCTGACCCCAAAGCTAAATTCTTCCCACTACAACTCCTAGCAATGTGGTTTTTAAATTCCAGACTCATGTTTAGAAATATTTAATCCAATATTGTTGAAAACTGCAACATACTTGGAATTATTGGTTGTATGGCTATTCTATATTTTCAAACCGAAAGCATTCTCCGTCAAGTTGCATAGAAATGAAAATTGTGGCCCATCTCCAAGTTCCCTAGTCTCGGTTCCCTTGCTCCTGGCTTAGGGCTGCCTAGACTCTGTGAGCTTGCTGCAGAAGCAGGTCCCTTTCTCTGCCTTCCTTATTGAATAGCCTTTAGGCCCTCTCCAAGTCTTGGATCCCTTTCTTCAGAGGGTGCATGTGTGGAGTGTGTAGGCCAATTGTGGTATATTCACAAAATGGAATTCTACTCAGCAGTAAGAAAAAAAATGACATTTGTAGAAAAATGGACAGACTTGGAACAGATCATACTCAGAGAACTCACACAATCACAGAAAAATTCCCCATGGTCTCACTTATCTGTATTTCCTAACTTGAACCAGCTAGAGTTGCTCACATACCTGATAGGCAACTCAAGTCCCAGACAACAGCTTGAGGGGCAGGTGGGAGAAAACAAACACAAACTAAACCCAAAATGAACTGGTACCATAAAAATCTTTCTACTTGAAGATAGACTAAAAGATGACCCTCAACAGGAGTAAAGGGTGGGCACCTGAAAAGAAGGGTCCTGGAGAGGGAGGGACAAAGCCTAATATTTAAAAAAAATATATCTGTAGCTCCCAGTACCAGAAATTCGTTGCTGAGCTGGGAGTCATGGCACACACTTTAATCCCAGAAATTGGGAGGCAGAGGTAGAGGATTGCCATGAGTTCGAGGCCACCCTGAAACTACATAGTGAATTCCAGGTCAGTATGAAATAGAGGGAGACCCTAACTCAAAAGACGAAAAAAAGAAATTGGTTGCTACACACAATGAGCCATTGATCAGAGAGACTTACAAGGTCCCCCAAACAAGACAGGTTTCTGTCAAAGCACTTGATTACCTGCCTGAGGTAAAAGCTAAGGCCCTATTGCTAAAGATACCATATGCTGCTGACACACATGAAAAGATCTGGCTGGAATACTGAAGAGAGCCAGTCCCCAGATAGTTAGCCCATCTCACACTGCTGCTGGTGGAAAGTGGCCAACAAGGGTCTGAGTAACCAGAGGTCTAATCTACTCAGAAGCAGACACCCTGACAGGATGTACATGCCAGCACAATAGTGGCACACAGCCTTGTTGGGTAACCAATAGCTTTCTGATGGGCTAAGAGATCTGCTCAATGTAAAGCAACCCATATTTGGAATTGGGAACCAGGTCAGAATCCTATGGAGACAAAGGTTATGCTCTCCAGTGTCAAGCTCTCTCTAGGATTCGGCTAAAACAGGGGTTACATATATCAAATACTCCCTAAATTAATAATGTTTATCCCATTTAAACTATGCTGACTGCACTCTCTGTTGAATCTGTTCTTGTTTTTCAGACACCTGAGAAGATATACTACCCTTTGCACTTTAGCCAAGCCACAGCTGAAGCCACAGAGGAACTGAGAAGAGCAAGAGTGCTGAATCCATGAAAAAACTGAGGAGGTTCCTCAGTGGAATGGGGCAAGGGATGAGGGGAAAGAGGGTATCAATACATGTGTTTGTAATATGTGATGTGGAAATATGTTGTTAATTGTAATATATATATGATAAAAAATAAATGAAAGGCATGTCTTTGCCACAAACATGGTTAAAATGAAGTGGAATTCAATCTAATAACCACCTACCAAAGCATTTCAGAGAAGATTAAGCAAGGAATTTAAGATGCATAGCAAAGATGGGCTTAAGTATGGAGAATGTGGTAAAAATTGACATGCCTCTTCAGTCAATTAATCAATTAAGAGGATGTATGAATTTCCATCACATTAGGAAGAAAGAACTAAGAACTAAGAACTAAGGAATAAGAGAGGGCATGAACAAAGAGCGAAGCATTAGTGGGATGCTTTGTATGTGGTCCTGCAAGAATTGAAAACACTGTTCCCTAAGCATGGTTTTCATAAAACTTTTGTATTAGAACTACATATAAGTTATTTAGAAAATAAAAGTCATAAAATATTTTAGATTAAAGGCATATTTTGTTAAAATACATATTTATGGGCTGGAGAGATGGCTTAGTGGCTAAAGAGTTTGCCTGCAAAGCCAGTGGACCTCGGTTCAATTACCCAGGACACATGTAAGTCAAATGCACAAGGTGGTGTATGCATCTGGAGTTCATTTGCATTGGCTGGAGGCCCTGGTGTGTCCACTGTCTCTCTCTCTCTCTCTCTGTGTGTGTGTGTGTGTGTGGGTGTGTGTGTGTCTTTCCCTCTCTTGCTCTCTCAAATAAATAAATAAATAAAATTTTAAAAATTTATTTGCAAGCCTTGATGGTGACCTTAGTAATTGCTCACTGTTACGTTAGCTTTTTGATGCTTTTATAGAAGGTGCGATTTTTATTTCATTTACCTTTGAACAATATAAGCAAAACAATTGCTCCAGATTATGTAGTCTGTAATTACCTAAAGTAGAAGCCCTCATTTTCATCCTAACAAAGTGTTCAGAATTCTTGTGCAAAAGAAATTTCCTGGTAATTTTATTTATTTTGGTGTTATAACCTTAATTTTCTCTTTTTTTTTAAAAAAAACTAGGTTATAAATACATAATTACTTGATCTTTTAATATTCATGAGTGGTTCAATGATGGATGCCTACTGAATAGATTGAGTGAATTGCTTATGTATTCTCTTAGGTTCTAAAAAAAATCCTGAAACTTCTGCCTTCTGGTTACCTAAAAATCTGTAGTAAGACAGCAAAAATGTTCTTTTTCTATTTTATTACAAATTAAAATCATAAAAATTAAATGAACTAACATAAAGCAAATTTTAAGGCTGGGTAATTTTTTTCCTTATCTTATGTAATATTTAATGGCTGAGGGTCATCCCAACATTTCTGAGAAATAACTGAATATCTCACGAAATCAAACTTCAGAGTTCAGCCTATGTCTGAACCAATTTACTTTTGACTCATGTTGTCATAAACAAGGTTTCTACTATGTCTATCTTGACACATGTCTGACATTTCTGTTATTTTCTTACCCCAAAGAAGTCTCGTGTGTGTAAAATCCATGAATAAAAGATATATAATATACATATAAATTTGCATTCTCTTATTTTTATCTAATATTTGAGTATAGCCTTTATTGTATCTCATGAAATATTATTAGAAGGCATACATGCTATGCACTGCAGCCTCTGATATAGATATGCCTTATTTTTATTTACTTGTTATTTTTGAAGAAATTGAAGTGTACGCTAGTATTGCATTCAGGTTTGCCTTGCTGGTAGAAATCACCCAACCAAGAGCAGTTTGTGGGAAAAATGAGGTTTATTTTGGCTTACAGGGTCAAGGGGGAAGCTTCATGATGGCAGAAGAAAACGATGGCATGAGCACAGGGTGGATATCGCCCCCTGGCCAACATAAGGTGGACAACAGGAACGAACAGGAGAGTGTGCCAAACACCAGCATGGGGAAACTGGCTGTAACACCCATAAGCCCACTCCCAACAATACACTCCCTCTAGGAGGTGTTAATTCCCAAATCTCCATCAGCTGGGAATCTAGCATTCAGAACACCTAAGTTTATGGGGGACACCTGAATGAAACCACCACTTTCTGTCCCTGGCCCCCATAAACTGATAACCATACATGATATAAAATGTAATGCATTCATCCAACTTTAAAATTCCCTATAGTTTTTTATCAATTCCAATTATATTCATACTATAGTTCAAGATCTTTTAACTGAGCCATAATACCAAAAAATAACCTCAAAAAACCCATAATGGCACAGAATAAAAATTCACACTGCAAAAGATAGCATTGGGCATAGCAAAGAAACATTCAACCAAAGCAAGATTTAAACAGGGAAAATATCAAACTCTGTAACTTCAAGCCCAGCAAGTCTAGCCAGTGACAAATCTCCAAGTCTGATAATTCTAACCAGCAACAAGTCTGTGAAGTTCCAATTCCACCTCTCCAGCTAGGCTACTCACAGTCCTGGAAAAGCTTTCCTTAGCAGCCATCTCATGGTCCAGGCATCTCCACTGGTTCTCCATTGCAATTCACAGTTCATGGCTCCATTGGGTCTCCATGCAGGCATCCAGCAAACCTGCTTCACACTACCCATGGCCATTTCCAAAACACAAGACCATGTTGCAAACTCAATGACCCTCTCTTTCCTGAATTTCTTATACTCCATGATACCAGGTAGGCTGCCAATTTGTTGACTCAGGGGGGAATAAAGCAGATTTTGTAGAACAGGCACTCCTTGAGCACTCAGGCCCCTTCAAAAGACTCTATATTCTTCCTATTGCCCCAATGAAGGTCAGTTGGACCAATTTCAAAGGTTATAATCTCTCAATTGCAGCTGAATGGGCAGCCTGCTATGGGGGATGGGCTCACTCTGGGGGAAGGACTTGCTCCTTCCATTAATCCTTCCTAGAAACAACTTCAGAGACCCACCTGAAAGGTGTTTCTGTGGATTACTAAACAGATCAAGTTGACAGCACCTTAACTGTAACAGCTAGTTTACTGCAACATAAATTATTAGGTAGTAAATATATTGACACATAAATTTTTATCCAGTTTTTATTTATATTACCATGGGATTATTTCTATGGGAGGAAGTTAAACCTAATTATTCTATATTGAAGAAATATGAAAACTGCATGTTTCTAAGTACTACTTCTATAGGTTGTGAATATTTATATTTTAACTTAATGATATTGTTAACTTTATGCTACACTTGGAAAAAATTGATTAATTGCTAATTGTGTAGATTTAAAGATTTACATTTCTGTTACAATGTACATGATTTTGCATATAAATGAAATTGTTGTTATGTTTTGACCTAATTACAATTTGCATTCACAAATAATATGATTATTGTAGTAAGTGAATGCAATTTGAAATGTAATCTTTATTTCTTTCCTACAGATTTAACTGATGTTTTTCATTTTATGCTTTAGATCCTGCTACTGACTAGGAAAAGAAGAGATTTTGTCTAAAATGAATTTGTCTAAAAATAATTTTGTCTAAAAGCCTGCTTGGCTTCAGAGAAGCTGTGTTTCATGAAAATTCATCAAAGGAAAACAACCATCAAGTTCAGGATGTGAAGGAAATCTGTCTGCACCAGAGCATAGAATTTTCTAGAAATAAATTGGAATGAATTTCAATAAAAATTGTTTCATAAAAGAGTCAAAGGGCAGAATAAATTTGAGGTTTCTTAGGTATGGAGAGGAGACTGTTAATTTTTGAAAGTTCTCAAGCCCACCTGACCCAAGTAACATGGCTACTTCTCTCTCCAAACCTTACCAAATATATCACTCACATATTTGGAGGGTATTGAAAATTTGAGGCTGTATTTAATAATATGCTATTATGTGACATGGATATATATCTATATCTACCTATATACCTATATCATCTATCTGTCTCTCATTTTTATATATGCATATATATATACATAATATACATACACATGCATACATATATACTTATATAATGTAAGTGTTGGTAAATTTTCTTAACCTTTCAACTTTATTATGTAATCATGTGATATGAAAGCAGAATGGAAGTATATTTTGCAAACAAAGTATAATGGCTTAAATGTATGAATATAATGTAATGAAGCCTATAACTTTGTATACTAACATAAACAAAAAATCCTCTTAATTATTTACATTATATTATAATCTTCTACATGGTCAAAAGACCAAAACTCGACTTCCAAGTCAAAAATGGAAAATATAATTTTGACACTAGCACTTTCACTTCTTACTTATTTGTGATGAGCCTGATTCCCACCATCAGTTTCTTTATATTAAAATTAAAATGAAATTGACTTACTGCTTGCCTTTAACATATGATTACTTTGATGAGCAAATGTGATATAAATTAAAAGATCAAAAATTTCATGTGTTTAAGAACCTTGAAAAACATAAGATTTTATTTTTCTTCATCTGGTCAGAAAGCGCCTTTCTTTGCATAAGTGGTAGTTTACTATGTTGCAATAGATAAAAGTTATTATTAAAAAAAGTTCTGTTCTTACTGCATGTGAAAGGATAGCATAAAACCTTTAAAATAGACCGTTCTATAAAAGAATAAGATAGGAATAGAATGTGGATGCATACAGCTTCATGTTTCACTTTTAAATGCCAAGTTAGATCCTATTTTGGCAGAATCAGAATGACCTATCTCTTTGATGGTGACAGCCCAGAAGCATTATCACAGGGATGGATATACTTTAGAATATCTCATGTTAACATTAATGGGGTGCTGAGCACTGTCTCTGCCTGAGACAAAAGGTATGCAGCAGCTGGAGTGCAGAGCTTAGTCAGAGCATCCAGCAGGTGCTTCTGACATATCTCATGACTTTGGAACAGCATGGCTCTTCTTGATAACAGATGATACAAAAGCATCCTTCCCACTGAGAGGGTGGCTAAATGGAGAGCAACAATGAAAAAAGAAAGACAGATCTCTTCAAAGATATCAAAGCCAAATCTAACTGGTCCAAATCCCTTTTAGCAAAAATAAAAAATATTTACCTTTTATATGATCAAATCCCCAGAGGCTTACAGTTGTTACATTAGGCAAAGTCCATTTTTTTTTAATAACTTCAGTCCTTGGCTATAGGACTATAGGGGCTCTGAGGAAATGTTGGTATTTTTCAACTTTTGTTTGGAGAAAAATATATATGTATATGGCTGTGTCTTCTATTTTATCCATAGAATCCTTCATAATGAGACATTTAAGAGTTGAACCAAAATGCAGAAAATATTCTTTCATAATTTTGCCCTTCATCTGTACTGTATTGTCCAACTATCTGTTTTTGCTCTCTCATCCCTGCATTTGAAGCAGTTGTTCCAGTTCCTTTCTGCTCCTCTTGTCCCTCCTTAAGTCTAAAAATGCTTCTGAACTCAAAAACCTAAACAGTAAGAAGTCAAACACCCCACTCACAAAATGGGACAAAGAGCTGAACAGGCAGTTCACAGAGGAAGAAATAGAAATGGCAAACATACACTTAAGAAAATGTTCATCATCTCTAATCATCAGAGAAATGCAAATTAAAACAACTATGAGATTCCACCTTACCCCAATAAGGATAGCAAGCATCAAAAAATCAAATAAAAATAAATGCTGGCGAGGATGTGGAGAAGTAGGAACACTCATCCACTGTTGGTGGGAATGTAGGATGGTACAACCACTTTGGAAAGCAATATGGAGACTTCTGAAAAAGCTGAGTATAGAGATACCAACAGACCCAGTTATTCCCTTACTGGGCATCTACCCTAAAACCTTCAAACCACAGACTAAAGAGATTTGCTCAACCATGTTTATAGCAGCTCAATTTGTAATAGCTAAGAGCTGGAATCAACCCCGATGTCCATCACTAGAAGAATGGATAACTAAGATGTGGTATATCTACACAATGGAATTCCATACAGCAGTAAGAAAAAATGACACAATGAAATTTGAGGAAAAATGGTTGAACCTGGAACAGATCATTCTCGGTGAACTTACCCAATCACAGAAAAAAAATCGCCGCATAGTCTCACTCATCTATAGCACCTAACCTGAATCTACCGAAGAAACCTTACATACCCAGCAAGCATCTCCTAGATTAGACACTAGGATGGAAGAGGAGGGAGGGGAGGGCATCAAAGGGGTGGGAAACACAAATCTAGACCCAAATGGCAATGGTACCATAATCTTCTACTTACTAAAAGACAGACCAAATGGCTGATCCTTCACCAGGCCCTTACAGGGAACACCTCAACCACAAGACACTGGAGAGGGTAAGATTAAGACTAACCTTAATCTCCTACATCTTCCCTCCCTCACTTCCCCTCTCCCTGTCTCTCTCTCTCTTATCTCTAACTCTTGTATATTAGTTATCTTTTTCCTCATTTTCTTAGTGGGCACTGACCTGTAACTCCCAGATCCAGCATGGGGCTATCATCCACAATGAGCTTTTGATCAGAGAAACCTACAAGGTTTCCTAAAAGACAGACAGATTTCTGTCAGAGTACTTGATGACCCACCAAAGGTTAGTGGTAAGACCCTACTGCTGAAGACACCTTATGCGGTTGACATACAAATTAGAATGGCATGGCTGGAAGTTGGAAGAAAGTCAGTCCCCAGACAGTCAGTGCGTCTAGTGCCAGAAGGTGCTACATGGACGACTGGGGGAAATTGACCAATATCTGTCGAAGCAATGCATGGTCTAACCTACTTAGCAGCAAATAACTTGTTGTGATGCCCACACAAGTGCAGTGGTGGCACACAGCCATGGTGGGGAACCTACTGCTCTCAATTTGGCTAACTGATCCCCTCACTGGTATGGGACCCATAGCTGGAGCTGGGAAACAAGTCAGAACCAGATCCAAACGTAAACCCACTCTCCAATATCAAGCTACCATCAATTGTGGGCTACAAGAGGGCCTACACCTATTAAATTCTCTATTAAAAAAAAATGTAAGGGTTATCTCACTTGTCCTGGTGCTAACTTACTCTCTGTTGGAGAATCTGCTTCTCTTTTTCTGATAGATGTAGATCCTAAGGAGAGAGCCACCCCATCATACCTCAAAAGGGCCCCGGCTGAAACTAAGAAAAATTGGAGAAACAAGCAAGGGGGCTGTTTTCCTGATAAACCGGATACCAGCACAAGGGGGAAGGAGATCAGCACAGAGAAAAATCAACTCCTACCAAATCAGAGAGCCAGAGCCTCAGAGGCCCCCAACACCTCATCACTGAAGCAGACCAAAAATGAACCCAACATGGCTCAGGGAAATTTTGCGGAAGAGGGGGCGGAAAGAATGTCAGAGTCACATGTTGGGTCACGGTATGCAGAGACATTTAGCTTACCCATAACTGTGGGCTAACTCCACAATGCATGACCCATATACCTCAACAAGGAGGTGCCAAGGGGAGGGGGTAGGTCACGGATGAGCCTAATAATGCTACCAAACTGACTGTATTTGCTGAATACAGAACTGACTAATAAAGAAAAAAGAAAAATAAATAAATAAATAAATAAATAAAAAATAAAAATGATTCTGTTTTCCTACATTGCAAAATACTCCTCTCTTTGTTTTAAGGTACTGTAACAAAGTTGTAATTATAAGCTGGGGAGCTGATGTGGTTTCAATGTTAATCCCCCCCACCACCTTTAGGCTCAGGTGTGGCAGGAGGATATAGTTTCAGATGGTGCTCTCTGCGAAGGTCATGGGACCATTAAGAGAACCTTGCTGGAGGAAGTGGATCACTACGGGGTGGGCCTTGAGGTCTTACATCTTGGCCCCACTTCCCGTTCACTCCCGGATTCCTGACTACAAATACAGTGTGACCAGTTGGCTTCTACTTCTTTCTGCCTTGCCTTCCCTGTGATGATGGAAGGTATTGTCCGGAGCTGTCAGCCAACATAAACTTTTTAATACTGTTTTTGATCAGGTGTTTGGACACAGCAATGAAAAAAAGTAATTAATACAGGAGTCAGTGAATCTCTGTTGGTTCTTATAATCATGTGTGTGATCTCTGTGACTTTATTTAAAAATTTTAGGGATCATTTTCCTCATTTGTAAAATGAAGTTGATAGTGGTACATGCCTCAACAGGCCGAAGGGTAAGACTCAATATGGGGTTCAAAGGATAAGTAGAGTTCCTGTTACATTCATATGCTCAACTCCACAGTGTTCCCCATCAATGTATGTGGCTTGAGAGCAAATGAGGTCGTGTCTGGTTTGTACATTGCTCTACCCATGTTTCCTGGGAGTGTCTGGCATGCAGTAGGTGCTCAGTAAATATTTTTCAAAATTAATGTAGAAAGTATATGAGGAATCTCCAGTAAAATGTATATGCCATTTACCACCCTTCACCTTCCCTAATGTTGCCTTCAGAGTCAGCCTCCTTGTCATGAAGCCTCAGATTTGCCAGTCACTAGTTATGAGATCCACTATGCTTACCTTTGCATTGCCGGGACAAAACACCGAACAAGAAGCAGCTGATTGGAGGGAAGGCTTTCTTATGGCTTACAGAATTGAGCTGAAGTTTTATGAAGGCTTGGAAAAGGTAGTAGAGCACCGCCTGGACATCCCCTCCCACCACAAGAGGTGAAAAACACCAGCAGGAAAGTAACCAGAACTTTGGCAACGGGAATCTGGGCTGTGATACTTCAAAGCCCTCCCGGAACACCACACCTCCTCCAGCAAGGGACCACATTTCAAATTGTCTTCAGCTTGCAAGCAAGCATTCCGAACACATGAGTTTCTGGGGAACATCTGATAAGACTACAAGTAAATTTCTTTATCTCTGTGTACCAGTTTCTTCCCATGTAAAATATAGGTGACAATTTCTTCGGATTGCCACGATTCAGATAATACTCATACAAACTTGATGTAGTGAAGATTGTCTTAGAAACACTATGGAAATGCTTACTGTTTCCATCTCACTCTCACAATTTTGCTCATCATTCTTTCATAACACTTTCTGTCTTGGATGGATTTTTTAAAAAATGGTTTGGCATGTTTCTGATGTTTACTTTTATTTCTCCATACCAAACAAAAACCCTGGCAGATATTAACTATGAGATGTATATGCTTCAGGCCAATATTCCCTCCTATGCTCTCACAACAATTACCTAGGTAGCCAGCACCTCCCCTGGCAGGGTTTTGTATTTGGAATCCCTGGTTCATTTTCTAGTACCACTCAGAAGACAAGGTATTTATGCAAATGGGTTCCTCATAAACAATCATGACAAAGACTATCTCACACTATGTAGTAGATTATTCTCACGTTACTTACTGTTAAAAAAATACCAACACCACTCCTGGCCTTGCATTATTATATTTGATTCCTCTTGACCTTGTGCAAAT
Organism: Dipus sagitta; assembly: GCA_036346955.1. Classification (NCBI taxonomy): domain Eukaryota; kingdom Metazoa; phylum Chordata; class Mammalia; order Rodentia; family Dipodidae; genus Dipus; species Dipus sagitta. The sequence continues at coordinate 167,502,751 of CM070772.1, read as the reverse complement.
TTCTTTACATATCTAGATGTCTCTGGACCACTTGCACTTTTCATGATTTTCTTATTTTGTGATTCAGTTCATGCAACAAATTGCTTGGGCAATGCTTAATCCCTGGTAAGTGTTCAGTCATTATTGTCTAATACTATGATTCTTGCTAGTGTTGAAAGAGAACATGCTTTCTAAGGCCTAATTCAAATATTAATGATTCTATGTGTGTGTGGACTCAGGTAAGTTCTATTTAACATTTGACTAGTACTGGCTTCTGATGGTTTCCAATCAAGGCATATTATCATGAAGATTGATCCCTCTACAAATCAAGCACTGGGGTCTTGGCATTTCCAACCATACAGAAATCAGTTGATATCTTCAATCCTAATCTGGTTATTATCAGTAGGTTTTTACATATTTAAATCACTATGCTTCCATCATTATTGTTTCCTCCCACCATCTCTGTTTTTCATACTATGTTGTACTTACCACACTGATTATTTGCATGAGTGGTTGTCTTATCTGGATTGTCTAGCCACTGGTTTTTATTTTATTATCAAAACCAAAGTCAGATGACATTTTCTCTATTCTCTCAGGAGCATCTATTCACTTTGTGTAGGAAGTGTGTATAAACTGTACATATTTAACTTTTTGAATTTTCAGATTTATGCAGTGTTTACATGCATATCTGTTTTCTCAGAGGAAATTTGATAGCTCATTCTGGAAGTATTCCAATATCCACAACAGACAGAACTTGGGCCTTTATGTGTTTCAATAGAAGCTTGCTGAAGTTAACTGTAGTTTCAAGCTTCATTCTGTGAATGATAAGAAAAACAGTTGATGTGCATGCTCTTTAATTAAGGTCCAATGGGTTAGTTGAAGAATCTGAGTAATTTTGGTAGTAAGGCGATTCTTTTTCCCCATGAGTATAGATTTATTTCAGATATCTAAATTTGATTAAAATTTGGAAGTGAGGTATGAAGAATACATGTACTTGTAGAAGGAAGGAAAGTGTGGACTGCATGATGTTGAAGGTACCTTGGGAGCTTACACTCTATTAGGGGATAGAAGACATAGTGCAAAAGAAATAAAAAACACAAAAATTAGCGGGGCATGGTGGCGCACGCCTTTAATCCCAGCACTTGGGAGGCAGAGGTAGAAGGATTGCCATGAGTTCAAGGCCACCCTGAGATGACATAGTGAATTCCAGGTCAGCCTGAACTAGAGTGAGACCCTACCTCGCAAAACAAAACAAAACAAAACAAAAAAACCCCCAAAATTAATAAAATACAGGTATTCATAGAAACATATAAGAGGAAAAAGCAATGTGGTATAAGAGCGTGACTTGGAGGTGGGTCTAAGGGGCAGTGTGCCATTTATTTGTGGTGGGGATTTCCAACACTGGTAATCCACATGGTCAATCCAGGGCCTTGGCACATTAGAAGAGACTATGGTCCAAATCTGTTGCCAGTATGCTCTTTCCAGGTCTATTCAATCAGCAGTGGAGAGCTGCTGGCTGCCATGCAGTATCCAAGCTTCATGAACAAAAATCAAGCCTGAGTCTGTCAAGTCTTAATCTTCTCCTGGGAACACTGGCATTAGGAAACTTAAAACTGGCCAGTTCTTAAAGACAACACATTCTTCTAATCCATATGAATCTCTCTCTCTTCCCTGTTTGATTTGCTTTCCAATCTTATTCAATATTTAGCTCAGTACTTATGTGAATATTCACAAGTATTTCTTAAAAGAAAAGAATGGATATATCCATGTGACTACATACTTTTTATAACAAGTTAAAGAGTGTACATGCTTTATTGTCCATTAAACATTTCTGAATTAACAACTAAATTTTATAGCTATGGAATTAGATATTGAAAAGCCATTCTGAATTTTATCTAATTTTCCTTCCTAATATCCTTGTATCTGAAATTAACATAAATTTCCTTATGAATATCTGATCCCTTTTATCTCCACAATATTAAATCATGGAGTATTTGTCTGGATGAGTGTAGGATTGCCTTAATGACTCTGCTGATATTGACCCTCTAGTCACTATATGCCCACCAGACAGTTGACAGAGAGATTACTTTAATTAAGATGATCGTTACTTGTATGAATATGACAATTAATTCTCTGACTATGATACTTGTATTCTCCTGTATATACTTTTGCATTGATTCTTTAAATATCCATTCCTTTTGTCATTGTGATCAGCTCTTCTATTCCAAATTTTCTTTTATTTTTATGCTTATTATATGACCATGCTTCAGACCAGATACAAGGGTCATGGTCTCTCTTTTTTTTATGAGAGAGAGAGAGAGAGAAGAGAAGAGAAGAGAAGAGAGAGGATTGGCATATCAGGGCCTCTGGCCACTTCAATGGAACTCCAGATGCATGGGCCATTTTGTGCACATGGGCAAACTTGTGCACTTGCATCACCTTGTGCATCTGGCTTACATTGCTATCTGGAGAGTCAGACATAGGTCCTTAGGCTTCACAGGCAAGCGTCTTAAGTGCTAAGCCATCTCTCCAGCCTCATCATGCATTTTTTTCATTCTCATTCTCCATAGTTCTAACCTCCCTGTATATTTGGACTCTTTCATAGACAGGATATTTCCATTTTCTAATAAGTGCATGCTTTAATTTATTAATGAAATCCCTATAGAGCTATTTCTGGCCACAATGTGAGGCTAGAGGCACACTGTTGAATATGCACATGCTGTTCCAGACAATGCAGGCTCATATCTTAGTTCCTAGTCATAGGTACTTATTTCTGCTAGAAATAGTGCAATGAATAACTGGAGATGATCTCAAAAGGCTTGTGACAAGAGTCTTTACATTTTTCCTTCTCTTTTCTTTTTCTATATCTGTGTTTTCAGAGATATCTAATGTGTTCCTTAAAATGAACAAGGATATCAGAGGCATACCATGCCTCCTAAGACTGGATTCACAGCTCTAGTCAGACTTGGCCCATTAAGCTGTAGGTTCTGTTAGAGTAGCCTTTGTCCTTACTTGTCCTAACTGAATTTGGACTCTTGTGTCATGCTTCATAAACTGGTTCTAGTTAACAGAGCATCTGACATTTAGTTACAGATATGTTACTGATGCTTGGGCAAAAGTGCAAACCTGATGTTCTTCCACCCTCATTTTATTTGATTTACTTTATATCCTATAGTAAAATATCTCCTTAAGACTAAATTGTCTTTTATCTGAGGAGGGAGGGTGGGGAAGTTGTTAATCAGTAAGGCATAGCCCTTGGAATTTTATGCATGAGTCTGTATGGAACCTTGACAGTGATACTCTTTTTTGCTTAACTGTGGCCACATAGGCAGGCCCAAAACATTCACCGTGCAGACCTTTCCAACACTTCACTGCTATAGGCAATGCAATATATTTGAAGTATGGAAGACAGGCGTTTTACCCTTTTCACTGCCCTTTCTGTTATTAATAATCACCATGACTTTTCAAAGTCTCACCCTTCTCCCTCCACCCACCTCTCCCTGAAAGTGTCCTGTCTCCTGTCTAATTAATGACCATAGTTTACAGACAGTGCAGCTGTCTACACATATGGTTCATTACCCTTAAGACAGAAAACGATGTAAGAGTTGAAGGTTTCTTTCTCAGGGTTCTTTGGGTAACTATGAAGGATGAAATCATTAACGTGACTTTTAACTAAAACAGGGCCTTGTAGTATTGCATCATCTTGCAGGCCTAGCACACTCATAAGGCAGCATGGCTTTTAAATCAGTGTTTATGAGCTTTTGTTTATAGCCAAATTTATTTGGCACCACAAAGTACTGAAAAAGAAAAACAGTAATAAAACATTTTACATTGTATCCTAGTTTTCTAAATGTCTCACATTTGGGTTGAACTAACAACAGTAAAATTAATTAATTGGAAAAGAAATTGAAGTTCTTTCCCAGAAAGGCTAGTGATTATGGCAGTCAGCATGTTTTAGAGAAGGGTAATATTTATAAGCCCAAGAAGGGAATTCTTAAGTACTTCGTAGATTTTTTTCATAACAGTTATCAAGCACATCAGTCAATACTGCTTGCCAGAGTCTGTTCTAGGTACTAGGAACTAAGCCTAGTGATTGCTAAATACATATACCTTGTCCTTTAAGAATAGGAGTGTTCTTTGCTATTAGAGAACTACTTTGTGCTGGCATCTCTCCCCAGCTTCTATTGTTCTATTGTCTCAGGAATCCTTAGGAGTTATGACATTAGTTTTAAATAGCATGCCCCTACCCTGCTTTGAACATCTGCCTTACTTCCAGATGACCTATGATTGAGATCCACAACCCAGTGAGGAGAAATAAAACTGTGTACCCATGTGTCTGCAGTGGCCCTGAGAAGTGGGTGTGGATCAGACATCACATTGTCCTTCACTGTTTATCTGCAGGTATTTGCCCTCCACAGTTTTATCCTTAGTATCAATTCCAACCTGTTTAGCTGGACCATGAAGTTAGCACTTTCTGAACTACAACTCCTGGCCCAGCAGCTCAGATCTATCTCTATCCCCTACTGTCTTCTTTTTCATCATATATATAGTATATATGATATACATATTATATATGGCATAAATGTTTTATATATATATGTGCATATATATATATGTTTCTGTACATGTTGTTTTAATCCAGATTAATCTAGATGCTTCAGTTCTGGATGTGTTTATATATCAACACCATGGCATGTAGTTTCCCTGAATTTTTATCTGAAAATGGTTCTGCATATCCCCTGACAGTTTTCTGGAAGAGAGTTCATGGCTTGCTTCACATTCTCAAAGTGATTTTAAAGTATTCTCCAGCAACCAAGTTGAACTTCTACTGTTTTACTTATGAATTTTTGTCATTCTCTGTGTAGTCACCATCACACACACAGGATGCTTCACCATATATAAATAAAAATCACTCAAACTGTATCTTCAGGTTAGAACTCCCAGCCAGCTCTTGCCACCCAGAAGACATTCCTATTTGAACTCTTACTGATTATTCCTGTCCAAACTGATTTATTTCTTTCTCTCAAGAACATCTTATCTCTTGACTCTGATATTTTCTGAATAATGTTGTACTCAGCCGAAGCAGATAAGACATATATTTTGAGTTTACCTCTTTTCCTCCCCATCCCTTATATATCAGAAGGTCACACACTATACTCTTTTTATATGTGTACTACCTTACTCTCTTTACCTTTATACTGTCTGTTAGTATACTGAAATTCTTAGCTGCTTTTTCGCTATTTTTGATAACTACCAAATTATCTTCCATATAGTGGTCAGAGATATCTTCCTTAAGTGCCTAAGTAGGCACATAATTTCTTTGTTAAATTACTGTAGTGTCCATGCATCCTGCATGATAGGATAGAATGAAAATTTATTTGCATAGTTCACACTGCATCCCATGATCTGTTTCATACCAGCCTCTTCTAACTCTCTGAGTCTCTTACCATGTATACTTGTGTCCTCAATGTTTTAGCATTACTTAGATTCATGTAATGCAGTGCCTTCTCTTCTTTGCTTCTTGTCTCTTTGAGAAATTATGTGCCATGCATTGTACAATATGAGCAGCATCCTATAGAGCAGTCTGGTGGTTGCTGGCCACATTCCTTTCATTTTCCTTCATCACCATGAGGCCATGTCTCATCTGTCCCACTTTTCCTGAGGGAGGGGAGAAAAACAAGTAGATGAACAGCTCAGTTGGTTCAGCTAAGCACTTCCTAAAGTGGAGCCCCCAACAAGTGAGTGAGCACATCCAGATGGTATATAACCACAGCCTCACACTTACAGTCATGTCCCTCTGAAGTACAGTCATCTCTTACATAGCAAAACCACACAGATGCATTTCTATAATCCTTTCTGCATTGTAGCTTTACTTAACTACTCAAAGCCTATAGCCTTATGATTCTTTGATTTTCTTCAAATTCTTATCTGCCTAGTGAATTCTTACTCGAACTATGAAATTCACGTAAGCTGTCATTCTCCGGAAAAGCATTCTGTGCAAGTGCCAAGGCTGCCATGTCTTTCTCCTTTAGGTAACTCTTTTCACATATTAACTTGCAATTGTACTTCTCACTTGTATTTTTTTTCTCTTATAGGCCAAAACACACAGTGGACAAGGCTATCTAATAATTGGTAATGTTCAACAAGACTAGGAAAGCCTTTATGGAGGACAATTTACTTAACTTTACTATATAAGAAAAGAGATGGACAAGTAGACAGGAGGTAGATTAGTAATACGTGGGTACTGATGGAAGTAGAAGTGGTGAATAAATGATCACATTTTCCCTTGATGATCTTATTTCCCATGTGTAATGAAGCCTGTTCAGTGCAGCAAGAATTCTTCCAAAGGCACAGAGCCCCACGTTCCCCGAAGCATCGTGATCTCCTTCCCTCTGGGCAGCAAAGCACCTGCTTTGCTCTGGGCATTCTGTTTAACTGTCCACTCTGTGAGAGATGGTGACTTTTACAACTGTTACAAGGCTATTGTCCTGGCCGCCTTCCACAGTACAGCTCAGGTCCAAGTGGCTACCATCTGGCAGGACATCTGCTCAGCCACTAGGAAGGCTTTGGATGCAGCAATGTGCCCACAGAGAAGACATTCCACTCTGTCCTCTGGGGGGAGCAGAACACATTGCATTTCCACATATGCAAAAGAGACACATGAGTCAGAGCGGGCCCTTCACATTGCAGCCATGATCTTTCCTGCTTCTCAGGTCTGAGAATGTTCAGAATGTATTTGATGAGAACATGACCTTTGTGTCTAGAATAAACAGTATACCATCCTGGCTGCATACCTTTTCTAAGTGGCTTTGAGACAGGTATTCAACCTGTTTCCAGCACTGATGACATCTCTCAATCAGTGTCAGCTATTTTAATTTTTTTGTGACTACCACAGGGTTTATCATATGCTCTGGAATTATGAGGCTGCCTGGGATCCCAGCACAGTGCTCTTCAATGATGTTCATGTCCTCCTTTGTGTATACTCTATTACCCAGCCATGTTACATATTTAAATTTCTCTGAACTTATGGTCTGGAAATTCCAGTTGTGCTCATGCTGTTCTATCTGTTAGTGTACAATTTCATTTATTCATTTAAAAAAATTTTTTATTGACAAATTCCATAATTGTAAACAATATCCCATGGTAATTCCCTCCCTTCCCCCACTTTCCCCTTTGAAACTCCACTCTCCATCATATCCCCCCCCCCAATCAGTCTCTCTTTAATTTTGATGTCATGATCTTTTATTCCTATTATGATGGTCTTGTGTAGGTAGTGTCAGGCACTGTGAGGTCATGGATATACAAGCCATTTTGTGTCTGGAGGAGGAGTGGTAGTCATGAGCTCTAGGGGTATAATGCCTGCTACTGTCTAGCTAAAATTATATACTATGTTCACCAAGCTGCCCAGTAAGCATTTATTGTAATTTTCATACTCACATATTAATGCTACTCTCACTTTTGGTTAGAGAAGGTTCTCTTTTCAGATGGCAGTAACCTTAGGATGACTCAGAAGGCATCATGGTGCTGAGAAGAAGTGACAGAGGAGTGCTCAGCACTGAAATATCTCTATCACACCTTCCATGGCTAGAGCCCATTGAGGAAGAAGTGGCGGAAAGAATGTAAGAGCAAAAGGAAGGGTAGGACTCCTTACAACATGCTCCACCAGACACTTTGATTTTTTTTAATCAAGTCAATTTTCCATCATTTATGACACTTTCCAAATGTTACTTTTTCTTCTAGATGCCATCCTTGAATATCTCTATGTCATCTATTGGCATATTTTTCTGTTCTTAACTTTAAGTTTTGACAGTGGAGGGTGGATACATGGATGGATGAAGTACTTATATACTAACTCTATTGCTCTCACCTAATAAATCCATAAATAAGCACTTATTGCCTCCAGAGAATCTTCATTTGTTCATTTCTAGACATAAAATTTTTGGGGTAGAGATCTTTCCTACTCTTTATCTAATAAAGTCTCTTTAAACCTGAAAAATTAATATTAGAAGACAATGCATGCTATGAAGAAATAGGAAAATACCATTTCTATTGGTAAATAAATAAAGACAGAAAGGCAAGATGATATTGGGCCCTACCTGGTCTTAAGCTCTTCTTTATACCTGGAAGTATTTGAAACCAACAGTTTGTTGCCTTAGATAGAAGTCACAACATGAAACCAATCTTATAAATAGCAATGTACATTGGTCTAGGTAAATATTATTAAAATTACTATTAACTAGCTTTGATTCTAGGCCTGCTGAAATTTGTAAACTAGTTCTAACAATGATTTCTATTAGGTAGTTTGTTTTGTTCTGTGGGTTTGAGAGAATCTTGAGAACAAATTCTCTGCTGATAGGACTGTGTGTCAATGCCCTGGACCTCTAATTAACTCCTTAGAGAATTCTTCCTATAGCTTTGATTCCAATGCAAGACATAGTCTGACTAAGTGTGACTAAGGATGGGGTGAACAGGATCCAAGTCAGAGAAGTATAGTATGGTAGTTTGAATGTGATAGTTTGAATATTTGGCCCCACTGACTCAGTCATTTTTGGTTAAACTTCCTACTTGAGCCCATAGCAGGCAGATTTCTGCTAGAGAAGTGTGACACTGAGGTTGGATCTGATTCCAGCCCAAAGGTGTGGAGAGAGAAATTTGAGCTCTGGCAGTTCATGCTTGCTGATGCCGCTATCGTTTTTCTCTCTGCTTGGATATATGGAGGCAAGCAGATTCTTCCATCACTGATGGAGAGTCTCCTGGTTTTTTAAAGCCTGAAGTAAATCCCTTCATCCTATAAACTGTCTGTTTGTCTGGTTGGATATTTGTCCCAGCAATGTGGACTGACTGTAACATGCCACAAAACCTCATACACAACAAGTCTGGCTAGTAACCAAGTGATATCAAATCAAAAATGTCTGGAGGAGTTAATAAAGTATTCAGGGATTCATAATGTAAATCCATTATTTAGTCTGTCTCAGCTTGTTTTTTTTTGTTTTTTTTTTTTCGAGGTAGGGTCTCACTCTGGGCCAGGATGACCTGGAATTCTCTACGTAGTCTCAGGGTGGCCTTGAACTCACGGTGATCCTCCCACCTCTCCCTCCCGAGTGCTGGGATTAAAGGCGTGTGCCACCACACCCGGCTCAGCTTTGGAAGATCTTGTTGAAACTTTCATTCTTTTAAAAAATCCTTTATTTATTTATGAGAGAGAGAGAGGATGAGAATGAGCATACCAGGACTTCTAGCTATTGCAAATGAACTCCAGATGCATGTGCCACCTTGTGCATCTGGTTTTATGTTGGTACTGGGGAATTGAACCTGGATTATTTGGCTTTGCTGGCAGTCACCTTTCACTACCTAACCATCTCTCTAGCCTATAGCTTTTCATTCTTAATTAGTAACAATGGTGATTATATCATTAATAATGCTATTGCTATTATTTTATGTTAGTTCATTTCTTGGGCACTATAATATATACTTGCTATATGAATCTATTCAATCCTCTAACACACTTGAAAGGCTGGGAAGGGGGCTCACAGTTTAGAGTACTTGCTTGTAAAGCCTGCCTGCTCAGAGTTCTATTGTCTGCAGAAAGCCATTCATTTGCGGTGGCAAGAGATCCTAGTATGTACAAGCATGCACATACATGTGCAAATCAATAAATAAAAGTTAAAAAATAACATTTGAAACATTATACTACTTTTAAAAAGCTGGGGTTTGGCTCAGAGAAAATAAAGTTTTCGCAGGGCTAACAAAAGGAAAGGTATAGTGGTTCTGGAATGAAATTATAATTATTAAATACTTTTGTTCTTTAAGCAAGTTTCTCCATATTTGTAAAATAAAATTAATGAACCTGTCTTTCTGAGTTGTGATAATGTTGCAATATAATTATGCATAATAATAACAACCCAGTAACTGGCACAAGTTCTATATCCAAAATAGTTTTGTTGTTATGGTTTTTTTTTTGTATTGAATGCATGTATCTATATGGATCTGAGTCACAGCCTCTGAGTCTGGTCGATGGTGTATTCAAGCCCACTGCTCCATGTGATATAGAGAAAGGGAGGGGCTGATGATGGCTGAACAATCTTATTGAGTGCAATTCATTGATAGTTATGATTCACTACCAAAAAGATCCTGGCAAAGCATTAGTATTCATGATGTGACTTATCTTCCCATCCATTAAAAGATTATGTGAAACTGATGCTGTTGTTTTCCAGTTGTTTCTGTTGTTTGTTTTCGGTGTCTGTAGACAGGTCATTCATATCATGCTTACTTTATATATTTGCTTGTAACCTATATAACAACCTCTAGATGCTGGGCCACAAAACCTTAGTTCCGGGGCTGGAGAGATGGCTTAGCAGTTAAGCGCTTGCCTGTGAAGCCTAAGGACCCCGGTTCAGGCTCGATACCCCAGGAACCATGTTTGCCAGATGCACAAGGGGGCGCATGCGTCTGGAGTTCGTTTGCAGTGGCTGGAGGCCGTGGTGCGCCCATTCTCTCTCTCTCTCTTTCTTTCTCTCTCTCTCTCTCTCTCTCTCCCTCTTTCTCTCTCTGTCACTCTCAAATTAATAAATTAAAAAAAAAAACCTTATTTCCTTGGGTAGTTTGGATATTTAGCTTGTGAGAACAAAGACAAATCAAGTTTCCTTGGTGTAGGAGGGATATTAGAAAAAAAGGAGAACAATTCTGGTTCTCTTTCCTAACTGCTTTGCCAACATGAAATATCATTAAGGTTGAAACTTTCTGTAGTTAAAAGAGTAGATGAAGGCTGGAGAGATGGCTTAGCAGTTGATAGCACTTCCTGAGTAAGCATACGAGGGCTGGAGGGAGCTTGAGGTCATTGAGTTTGATTCCCAGAACCCATATAAATAACGGGGCATTGTCATGCACTTCTGTTACCTATGAGCAGAGATGTGTGAATTGCTGGGGCCTGTGAAACTGCTAAAACTCAGGAATCAGTGAAAAAAATTCATCTCAAGGGAACAAGTGGATGAGCAATTGACGTGTTCTCCTCTAGAGTTCACAGGAGCACAGGTTGTGGCATCTGCACACACATGTGCATAAACCACAGACATAAGCACTGCACATGCCACACACACACACACACACACACACACACACAATGAAACTATAGGTGAACAGTTTAGATCTCTCAAGATGTGAGATTAAAAGGAATAATACATTGAAGCACCATCACATAGCCTAAGAACTTAATAAATACTACTTCCTTTCCCTGCTGTATGAACTGTCTTTCCTTTATCTGAGAAATACAGTTAAACTGGAAACATGACTATCACCTCCCTTCCTTTCTGTCTTTTTAACTTCCTTCCTTCCTCCTGCTCATTGTATTCTTAATTTTCTTCTTCTACCATTCATCTACTAATTATACATTTTCTGAAACATCAGCATACAAAATAGATTTTAAAAATATTTTATTGAGTTTGAGAAATGAGGTCTGTTTATCTTGCCTGCTTATAAACTTTAACTCTTCAAAATTAATTATCTTAATTATGCATACAAATAAGTTATAGTATAATTTGGTATGTAATAATTTGATCAGTATAATTAATACTTCCTTTTAAAATTGTTTTAAAACTTGAACTTAAATTATTAAATAATAATTGTACATATTTAAAAAGTATAGGATAATATTTCAATACCTCTATAAAATGTTAGTCTTTCAGAGTATTAGTGACCTCTCAGATATCTCTTCAGAGCACTAAAGTTTCAAGGACAGAGTTTTTACACACTATGTAGGTACACACACATATCATCTATTAGATATTTATTCTTATGATTAAATGGGATGCATCTTTATCCCAGTTTTAGAAAGACACTAAGACTTATAAGATACATTGGGGATAGGATTGGAAGTGGCTCATCATTTTGTCCTGTTACTCAGGATCAGCAGAGCTTTTCCCTTGGTGTGTTGAGAAGTATATCACAATGATCCACATGTAGTTATTATTATCTCATAGATTTAGACACTCAAATGGACTTATTTTCACTTTTAGGCTACTGTGCTCCATGTTGGGCAATATGCCAGTTATCTATCGCTATACTAATTTGACATTAGAAAACACCACAAAAGTCATAACTATACATTTCTTAGTCCACAAATCTATAGAGAAATGATTAAGACTGTTTTCAGCTAGAAAGATCAGATCTTAACACATTCAGACAGATGGTGACTGATTCAGTATCAGCTTGGGGTAGTGGAGAAGTTAACTCCATTTGTGTCTTATCTTATAATCAGCTTATTATATATATATATATTACTGTGAAAGTTTAAAAATGAATGACCAAATTATTATTAAATTTCCTCAAAACGTGAGTTGAAAGCTGGAGACATGGCTCAGTGGTTAAAGCGCTTGCCTGGAAGGCCTAACAACCTGGGTTGGATTTTTGGATTTCCCAGTACTCATGTAAAGCCAGATGCACAAAGTAGTGCATGCATCTGGGGCTCTGGAATACCAACTTTCTCTCTCTCTCTCACAAACACACACTCTTATTCTCACATTTAAAAAATGGCAGTCTGTTGGGCTTGTCTCAAAAAAAAAGAACTTTATTTATTTTGCTCCATGTCTGCCTTCAATAAAGTTTAGGAAACATAGTATTAGAGGACACAGTTTAAAGCTTTTACTTTCCTTCTTCTCTTAGTCACCATGCATTGTTCTGTCTGCTTCCTCTCTTAAGAGTACAAGGCCTTTGATATGCCCTTTATGTATAAACTGGCATTATGATTCCATGACTCAACCTAGGTCAATAGTCTTGGTATTCCCAGATATCTTAAAGTCTCATTTAGAGATGATCATATTAACATAGCATAGACTTTTCTACTTCAATGCCCAGATGTTTGTATTGCTCTTATATCTGAGTATTTAATTCCTGAATGTCATCTTACCCCAGGGAGGACACACACACACACACACACACACACACATATATATACATGCATATACATATATATTTAGTTTCCTGTGAATACAGAGACAATTTAACCAAGTAAAATGCCTAAATCTATCTCTGGAACTCCAGGAACTGTGACTTTTCTCATTGTTACTGTGTTAGTTTTCTCATTGCTATGACCAAATACTCAAAAAGAAGCAATTCAAAGAGTAAGGGTTTCTTTTGGCTTTCAGATGAAGGTATCACAGCTCCTCATGACAAAGACAATATGGCAACAGGAGAATGAAAGCAAGGTAGCTGTTCACAATGTGTGCCTTCAGGAAGCAGAGAGCAATGGCAGCAGCAACTTACATTTCCCTTTTTAAATATTTTTATTTGTTTGCAAGGAGATGAGAGAGAGAGAGGAGAGAGAGGAGAGAGAGAGAGAGAGAGAGAGAGAGAGAGAGAGAGAAAATGAAGTCTAAAAGACAGAATGAGCACTCTCCAGGGTCTCTAGCCACTGCAAACAAACTCCAAATGCATGCACCACTGTACATCTGGCTTTATGTGGGTACTGAGGTATCAAATCTGGGTCCTTAGGTGTTGCAGGTTAGCATCATAACACTGAACCATCTCTCCAGCTTTGCATTTTCCTTCTTATTCAGTTCCAGAACTTGAGCTCATAGGATGGTGCCACTTGCATTTAGGGTGGGTCTTCACTCTTCAGGTAAATCTTTCTAGAAATGCCCTCATAGACATGCCCCATGGTGAGCTTCTGTGATGGTTTTAAATTCATTCAACTTGAAAATGAAGATTAACCATCACAAACAAGTATGCAAATGCTAATCCAGACATAGCAGTTGAGTTGTTGGGAATTTCCAAAACAAGAAGCTCATAACTCAATGGTGATGGGTAATCAGTTCAGCATTGGCTTGAGAGAAGTCAATGCAGGGGGATAAGAATTATGATTATATTTTATTTATAATTAAATTATGGAAAGGAACTCAATGACATGATAGAACTTAGTTTCATTTCATATATCATATGGGCATAATAAAAGCAGTATTATGATGGGAAGTTTAAACACAAACATACACACACACACACACAATTATTTTCTTCCAGGATGATTCTAATTCCAGAACATAAATTTTCATTGTACCTGGTGGCAGAAATGTAGCTCTCATTAATGGGAGAAAGGATTAAAGGACTTTGAGGATGAAATGTAGTTTTTACCTTAGAAATGGCCATTCCTTGCATGGCTTAAGTAAAGTGTTTGTTTTTCTCATTTTCTCATGCTGAGTGATAAGACACCATGGGCAAAACCTAGAGAGATTTACAGAAAGAGAGTCAATACTGTGTGTGTTTCTAATATTGACCCTAGGACAGGGAAGAAAAACTTGTAACTTCCTGTACCAGAAATCAGTTACAACCCATACTAAGCTGTTGAGAGTCCTATAAGGTCCCCCAAACAGGCTTCTGTCAAAGCAGTTGATTATCCACCTGGGATAGAAGGTAAGACCCTATTGCTGAAGACACCACATGCTGCCAACACAGAACATTAAGAGATCCAGCTGGAATATGGAAGGAAGCCAGTTTCTAGGTTGCCTGCCAGTGTAGTGCTGGAAACCACTACATGAGCTGCTGGGGAAAAATGGCCAAGATCATTGAGAGCAAGCAGGGGCCACTTCTATATGAAAGCAACCAGCCTCACAAGATGTACACTGCTGTGCAATGGTGGCACCCAGACTAGGTAGGTAACCAGTGGTTTTCTGAGGGGCTAAGAGATCATCTCACTGGAAAGTAACCCATACCTAGAACTGGGAGCCAAATCAGAATCCCATGGAGACCATGATTATGGACTCAAATGAAAAGCTCCCTCTAGTTTTTGGCCAAAATAGAGGGTAAGCCCATCAAGATGTCTCTAAATTAATAATACATATCCCCTGTAACCAATCCTGATATCACTCTCCATTGGAAAATCTGTTTTTCTCAGAACGCAGCTACAACCAAGGGCAACCAAAATCTGCCAACAAGATAATAAAAGATAGCTGACTCCCTGGCAGGAGATGAACAGCTCCTCTCATACCAGCCAGGGCCCAGGTGAAACCACAGAGGAATAGGCGAGATGAGCAAGAGTGCTGCTTCCATGATGAGCCTGACAACCTGAGCTAGGGTGATGGAGACAGACACAGAGGATACTCAAATCATACCAAAGCAAAATCCAAAAGCTTCTGAGAGTCCAACACTAAAATAGAGTTAAACACACCAACCATGACTCAGGAAATTTTGTGAAAGAGGGGCAGAAAAATTATAAGAGCCACAGAGAGGGAATATTCAGAGGCATTGCCCCTTCCCTGGCAATGACTGACTACTGTTCTCATAACCCATAATCCACAACCCCATGGTGAATATCAGCAATTCCACTGAGGAGGGTCCTCAGTGGAAATGGGGGCAGGTATGTGGGGAATGATAGTACTAACACATGATGTGTCCATACAAAGCTTCTTCTTAATAATAAAAAAAACATTTATTTATTTATTTTTAAATTTTTTGTTTATTTTTATTTATGTATTTGAGAGTGACAGACAGAGAGAGAAGGAGGCAGAGAGAGAGAGAGAGAATGGGCACGCCAGGGCCTCCAGCCACCGTAAATGAACTCCAGATGCATGCGACCCCTTGTGCATCTGGCTAAGATGGGTTCTGTGGGAATCGAGCCTGGAACCAGGGTCCTTAGGCTTCACAGGCAAGCGCTTAACTGCTAAGCCATCTCTCCAGACCCCCAAAACATTTATTTTTTAATGTAATCAACAGTCAAATTTTTATGATCATTCAACTGGTGTTTGAAGCCCCAACCTTAACATTCGTGAAAGAGCACAACAAAATAAGCAAATAATAAACTATCCATCTAAATTGGAGTGTTGGCTTTTTACTGTTTACCCTGAATTTGTCATAGGCCCAAAAGAATAACATTTTGTGATTAGTTGATCCCTCTTCCTTTCTTCCTTCCTTACTTTCATCCTTTTTCTTTCTTCCTTCATTTCTCTCTTTCACTTCCTTCCCCTGTTAAATACATAACATATGTGTGACCATGGAAATACTTATTATGTGTGTCTTCTGATGCTATTTGATTGACAGTGGATTAACTGACCAAGTTCATTGAAGGTTGATAACTTGACTTTTGGATCCTGACTATATGAATTATATCATTATGAATATGTGTGGATATTGATATTAGCTATCAATGATTGTTAAATAATAATTGATTTAGAATAATGAAGTTATGACAAAGCTACTTGATTCTGCACAATTCAGTCTGCTCTTGACATGGAAAGCTCTGCCCTACTGCTTTATAGCTGGTGAGCAGCATTATGCTTGGTCAGGAAGCCACAGCTCTAGTAAAACTTTATTAGTGTTCAAGATCATTAATGGTAAACAGAGGTGAACAAGAACTAAATATAAAGTGTCAGTTTCAGAAAGTCAGAGACAAGTTCATTGAGCTATAAATTAAATGAAATGCCACAAACTATGCAGATTGTAAACATGCCTGGTCTCTGGAAAGATTTTTTATTTTTTTAAACTTTAAAAGGTCTTTCAAGTTACATGACTGAGATGAGGGTTGCGTCATGCTGCCAGAAATAGGCTTTTCAGGAGTGGGGGCCCTGTGTATAGGGAAAACAAATGGGAATATTCTTGTTAGTGTCTGAAAAGATCCACTGATAACAAAAATTCACCCACCTTGTCAGCTATATGTTCTAGCTGCTTATCACTTCAAGTTTTGCACATTATAAAAAAAATCAGGATCTGTCAGTATTTATTTTCAACTTATTTTAATTTTAGTCTATCTTATCTTTCAACATGAACCTATTTTGAGTCATGAATAGATGCGTTCAAGGTCTCAGCAGGAATCAACTTGATGAAGGCTGAGTTTTGTGTCTACATTCTCATTGCAACTGAGGTGGTGTGCCCCATGCCTATCTTATAGGACCCAGTAAGAGACATTGTACTCTAAACTGAGTATGTCTAGATGCAGAATCGTCATATGTTTTAAATGGCTAATACTTGCTGGGCTAATTTAATTCAAAGTATACAGTTTCCTTGTTTATTTATTTAAGAGAAAGAGCAAGAGAGAGAAAGAATTGGCATGCTAGAGCCTCCAGCCACTGTAATAAAACAACAGACATGTGCACCACCTTGTATACATATGCACAACCTTGCACACTTGCTTCACCTTGTGTGTCTGGCTTATTTGGTATCTGGAGAGTGAACATGAGTACTTAGGCTTTGTAGGCAAGAGACTTAACCACTTAGCCATCTCTCCAGCTCTATTTTCCTCATTTTTAAGAGAGGAAGAATGGACAGAGAAAGAAAGAGCAAAAATACATAAGAAAAGTAAGGCCAAAGACAGAGTTTACAACACAACAATAAAAATAAACACAAATATTGAACACTAAAATCATCGCAGTCTCAGTGGTACTTAGGTAAGTGTTAAGTAAGTGAGAGAGAAAGAAGGGAGAGAACGAGGGGAGGAGAGCACTCCTTGGTATATACAGGAAGGAATCAAAGTCTGCATACCATAGAGATGGTTGAAATACTGATGCTCACTACATCTGTTCACAAAATCAAAATATGAAATCAGCCTAGATGTCCATCAATGTGTGAGTAGATAATGAAATTGTGCACATATACACAGTGTAGTTTCATTCAGAAATGAACAAAATGAAGCTGTTATTTTCATGAAAATGGATGGAACTGTAGCTCATCATGTTAAGGGCAGTATGCCAGACTTGGGGAGACAAATATTAAATATCACCTGTGTTTTTTATATTAAGAGTCAAGATTTAACTATACAGCCTGAAAGTAGAAAGGGGAGGGTGTATTTGAGGGGAAGTAATTGGCAGATGAGAGGAAGCTGGGGTGGGGGGCAAAAGAAGATAATTAGAACAAAGATGAGACAAATATATTTTTCCTCATGTAAGTTCTAAATTAAAAAATAAATTTTTATATATGAAAACAAAAGCAGAAGTATTTGGGGGAGGAAGGAGACAAGAGGTAGGTTGGAGGGGGCAAGAGAAGTACGTGGGTGGTGAATATGAGCAAATTACAATGACATCGAAGAGAAACAATGTCATAATGAACCATAGTTCTGTATGCTAAGTAAAAATGATAATGAAGGCTAGAGAGATGGCTTAGGAGTTAAGGCACTCGCCTGTGAAGCCTAAGAACTCATGTTCGAAAATTCAGGTCCCACGTAGCCAGATGCATGGTGACAGAAGCAGAAAATGTTGCACACATGCCACAAGGGGGATCAAGAGTCTGGAGTTTGTTTGCAGGGGTTGAAGGCATGCCCATTGCCTCTCTCTGTCCCTCTTTCTCTCAAAAATAAATAATAAGAAAAAAACGATAATGAAAAAAACAAGCTTTTTCCATCCTCCATTTCTGATATTGAAAACATTGCTGATTTTTGACACCTTTAAAGGTGTCAAGTGATGGCAGTAACTCTAGATATGGGAAGAGCTTTACTTAATCCATTTTGTGTTTTAATCAAATTTAACAATCACAGAAGTCGGGACTTGAGTTCAGAAGGGGAGGAAGTCCAATACCAAGCTGATGGCCTCTCATGCGTCCCTTCTCACTGCATCACCCTATAGTACTAGGCACCATATGATAGAAGGCAGAGAAGATAAATCGGAAATAGAAAAAAGCAGAAAGCTCACTCCTGAGGCAAATACATGAGTATATTCATGAGGGCACGGCTCTCATAACATGATAAGGGACAAACTCTTAATACTGTTCTATTATGTAAGTTTGGAGGGGACAGAAGTTCAAACCACAGCAGGAAGTAGTATACACCATTAGCTCTGGTGAGCTGGTAGAAGTACTTATGGTAGAAATTCATTTGTTCCCACTGTAGATTTTTTTGAGTCTAGATGTGATCTTGTGGAAGATTTCTAGGAAGAAGTCATTCAGGAAAACATTCCCCATTCCTTGTAACATAGAGATGGACATTAGGGGTGTAATGTCTGCGACTGTCTGGAAAAATGTATATACTATGCTTATCAAACTGCCCAGTAAGCACTTCTCTTAATGTTCATACCCTTATATTAATGCTACTCTCACTTTGGGTAGAGAATCTTCTCTTTTCAGATGGCACTGACCTTGGGATGGCTCAGAAAGCATCATGGTGCTGGAAAGAAGTGGTAAGAGTGCTCAGTACTGCAACATCTCTATTGTACCTTCCAAGGCTCAGGGTCTATTGTGGAAGAGGTGGCGGAAAGAATGTAAGAGCCAAAGGAAGGGTAGGACTTCTTACAATGTGCTCTCCACAGTGACCTCACGGTGCCTGACACCACGTACACAAGACCATAATAGGAGGAAAAGATCATGACATCAAAATAAAAGAGAGACTGATTGAGAGGGGGAGGGTGATATGATGGAGAATGGAGTTTCAAAGGGGAAAGTGGGAGGAGGGAGGGTATTACCATGGGATATTTTTGTTTGTTTGTTTTTCTGAGGTAGGGTCTTGTTCTGGCCCAGGCTGACGTGGAATTCACTATGCAATCTCAGGCTAGCCTTGAACTCATGGCAATCCCGAATGCTGGGATTAAAGGTGTGCCCTACCACACCCGGTCATGGGGATTTTTATATATTTTTATATAATCATGGAAGTTGTTTAAAAAAAATTTAAAGAAAAAAATATAAAAAAATAAGTAAAAACATTGATAAAAATAAACTTAAGAATTAAAATAGGGCTGGAGAGATGGCTTAGCATTTAAGGGACTTGCCTGCAAAGCCAAAGGACCCAGGTTTGATTCCCCAGGACCCACATAAGCCAGATACATAAGGTGCTGCATGCATCTGAAGTTCATTTCTAGCAGCTGGAGGCCCTTGTATACCCATTATCTCCCTCCCTCCCTCTATCTCTCACTCTGAAGTAAATAAATAATTAGTATTTTTTAAAAAATCATTTGCTGCAGCTGGAATCCCTGGCACATGCATTCTCTATCTGTTTCTTTCTCTTGCTCTCAAATAAATAATAAAATATTGTAAAAAAAAATTGAATTAAAATATGCTAGTGAGCTTAAAAAAAAAAAAGAAAAACATTTCCCACTCCTTGTAACATGGAGATGGACGTTTGGGTTTGAGTTGAGACATCATCATGCATAACCATCTGTGCATCTGATTATTTGTCCCTTTTCAGATTTGTGGTGACAGGGAGTGGTGGGAATGTGTGACATTATTTCTAACCTAAGACATACCTACTGGAACTGGCACAACACTACGCACATGTGCGCATGCCCACACACACGTGCGTATGTTCATTATGCCATATAACCAAAACATACTTGGGTATTCCTGTGTTTATTGCTATGCAGACTAAACAACAGGCCAGTTTATAATAGACAGTTCAGGAGAGTAATTTGGTGTATAAGCATTAAAAACTTAGTCACTAAATACCTTAGATAAATACCTAAGATATTTTTTCTCTAAAATATGAAGACTTGTTGAGGACAAAGTTAAAGCTTTAGAAGTCCCATCTGTATTTCTCCTATGGAAACATACAGAATCCAGAACATTTTCAATTTCTCGACATAAAACATTATAGGATTCCTTGGATCACACAGGACAGTTGATTCAGATACATGCATCATAGTCTGTATAAGGTGATCCCTAAAAATGTCACTATAACAAACAGGCCAGTGAACCACAACTAATTATTATAGGTGCTGCCTCTGAAATCCAGGTGACTAGCAAGTGTAATTCCATTTTCTTTTCTGAGAAATATGCAGATAAAGTATTTGTCCTTTAATTTTGGAGGTGTCATCTAATGACTGGGACATATAACATAATTAACCCAAAGAGGTGATTCTTTTGTATAATTTGTCTTTGACCCATTGGTACCTTACTTGCTTGTCTGAACTGTGCTACTCATCTTTCTGCCACTGTGACAAAATGCCTGAGAAAAACAACTAAAGGAGGAAGGATTTATCTTGGTTAAAGTTTTTAAAGGTTTCAGCTCATAGATTGCTTCATTGCTTTGAGTCTATGGTAAGGCAGAATATCAGCATGGCAGGCAAATTTTTAGGAGGAGTCGGCTCACCTGTGGCAGCCAGAAAATAAAACAACAACAACAACAACAACAAAAAAAAAAATAGAGAGAGAGAGGGATCTGGTATTATATACATGAGGGTAACACATCCCCACCCGGTGACCTACTTCCTCTAACCTGGCTTACCTACTAATAGTTCAGTTAGCTATGGATTCATCAATAGATCAACTCGTTGATGAAGTTAGAACCCTCATGATCCAGTTATCCACCAAAGCCTCACCTCTGAATACTGTTGCCTGAGGATCAGCTGTTCAGGACATGAAATCTGCATGGTACTTTTCACATCCAGACCACACCGTCTTATCTGTATGATGCTGCTAATATCATAGACTAACATGATGGTGTGCCTCCTGGATCTGTCCTACCTACTCATTCCCTCACAAGGTGGATGCTTGCACTTCCATGTTATGACCATGAAATTGAACTCACCATCACATAGGCACTTGTCTAAAGAAGGCCGCACTACTACTTGGTGGCAAGACCTAAGGCTGTCCATCTTTAACTCATGATAGATGACCAGCTCTGTCCTGCTAGTAGAGAGGATTTTTAGATCATCAGAACTTTCCTCCATTAAAGCAGTCAGTGGCAGTGGTTGTTAGGACCTTGTCCATCATCTCAGTGGCATTGTCGATGACATAAAGCACGAAGGCACAGAGGTGCTGCAGCTTCTGTGCGAAGAGGAGCAAGCAAGGGCTCCTGTGCCCTTCAGGGAAAGCCATTATGCGATATTAAGGAGTGTCCCAGTCATCCATCCATGGAGGTTAAATTGTTTCAAGGATATTTAGCTGCAAAATGTCTCTTCAGCCCATCTTCTTGGTCAACAACTAAATTGTGTTTCTGCCACTTGACCCAAACCTCCCTGTTTTCTGTTACTGTCTCACCTTCACTGCAAATTGTCTGTAGCCTGATTTTAAATCTCCAAATCAAATCTTCAGTTTATCGCTAGTTCAGGAGATTAAAAAGTCTACCTCCAGGCAGCAGTTAACAAGTAATTGTTTATTTAGCCATCATGTCAAGACTGAAGTTCACAATCAATTCTGCAGAGGTCGACTTCAGAATTCACTTAAATACTGCTTGCCCTTTTCTTAGTGAATAACTGCTTGGTTGTTTCCGGAGTTTGATTAAGGTTACAGTAATAAATGTCTAATTCTTATTAAGTTGACACTGCACTTAAGAGTTGGACCTACTAACGGGAGATTCTTACTTCATTCTCTTTATGCTAAATAGAGAATTACAAGTATATTTAGGAAACATATGCTAGATACCATAAATACATTTTATGAATTGTATTGAGAATTTCTTTCATCATCCATACCTACTATATAAATTATATATTTACAAGTGATTATATATATGTATATATATGTGCATATATATATATATATATATATATATATATATATAATTTGAATTTTTTCTGTCTTTACAGATAAAGAGTAGCAGAGCAAGCATTCAACCCAAAGGAATTTGTAATTCTAAAGCACCTATTCTTCATCAGTGTCCCTGTGAGTATATAGGTAACACTCCTTATTTTTCTTATAGAAAATTATACTTATTATTTATTTAGTACAAGTTAACATTCACTAACCATTTCTGAGGCACAGATATTTTTATAGCCATGGAAGACAGAAAGATAATTTCTGGTACTTTAAGGGGCAGGTTTCAGAAGGGAGAAAAGGGAGTAGGTAGGTGGTTCAGTGGTTAAAGGCACTCTCTTTCAAACCAGACAGGCTGGGATTTGAATCCTTGTACCCATGTAAAGTCATATGCTCAGTTGTACATGAATCTGGAGTTCATTTGCAGTGGCAGTATGCTCTAGTATGGCCATTCTCTTTCTCTCTCCTCTCTCTCTCTTTCTCTGTAATGAAAGAAGGGAGAAGTGAAATAGACAAATACAAAATTTAGAAAGTGGGCTGGAGAGATGGCTTAGCATTTAGGTTGTCTTCAAAGCCAAAAGACCCAGGTTCCATTCTTCAGGACCCACAGAATCCAGATGCATAAGGTGTTACATATTTATAGAGTTCATTTGCAGCAGCTGAAGGCCCTGTTGTGCTCTTTCTCTCTCTCTTTCTCTCTCCTTCCCTCCCTCTTCCTCTCTCTAATATATGCATTCAATAATTAGAAAAAAATGGTATGATAAATATTACTGTTCAAATATCTGCAACTCTATTTCAAACATGAGAGTAAATTAGAAACTCCATGGAGTTTTTTGAAAGAGTTACTTTTAGTAGCATATTGGACAAATAATTTGTGGATATTGTCATAACAACTCAATTATACTGAGCCACTGTGGAATATATCAGTCTCATAATTGTTCAAGCAGGTAAGTAAGGAAAGTAGTTTATGAGTTCTTCCATTTCTTAATCTCACCAGTAGAACAGTTTGCTCATTGTTATTCTAAATGCCCAATTATAGAATACATATAATTTCACATAACTATTCACAAGAGAAATATGAAAAGTAGATATAAAAGCACATTCTGAGAATGACCCAGGCACCATGCAGTAAGTTTGAAAGCCCACATTTTATAGCCCTGTAGAATTATACTCACCATTGTTCATACTCATACATCCTTTCCTCCATTCTGAGCCTAAACCTTTTTTTTAAAAAAAAATAATTTGGGTTGCTGTGTAAGAGAGGTTTCTGCATAAGACATAAGCAATGAGGGAATCTATCTCCTCAAATGACCTAGGTAGGGCCAAATGCAATCTTCACTTGGATTTTTTTTTTTCATAATTTTCCCCAGTAAGTTTTTGAAATTATTTTTTGTTTGGTGATTTAAGCAGCCCATCAGAGATGTTAAGAAACAGTGTGAGCTGATATATCAATACAGAGAGGAACTTTTGTTTGCATTGTGTTTTTCAAGAGGAACTGTTCATTTTTTCTTACTCTCTTGTAATATTTATTTCAATAATTAAAATATGTAATGCTTCAGATTGAGGTAACTTGCTACTCCAGTCACATAATAGCCTGTATGCTTTGAATATAGTAATTTCTACATTCTGCCTGAAAAATAAGCAAGAAGAGTCAATCAGGATTTGGCTTCTGTTGTTATTATAGGTTGTAACTCAAAGTTCAGTACTCTGGGTGCTAGGGTAGAGAGAGTATAAAAAGGAATGAATTCATTGGAGGGAATGATGTGACATGAGAGGCACAGTGCAATTCCTTTGAATGGTCCATCTTTCAACCTACACATGATCAATTGTTTATTTGCAGAATTGACCCACAGGAAAGTATTACTGAAAA
The DNA here is from genome assembly GCA_036346955.1 of Dipus sagitta. Taxonomy (NCBI): domain Eukaryota; kingdom Metazoa; phylum Chordata; class Mammalia; order Rodentia; family Dipodidae; genus Dipus; species Dipus sagitta. The sequence goes on along the minus strand of CM070772.1, from coordinate 167,478,531 downwards.
CCTTTCAATAGTTTAGGAAACTAAAACAGTATAAGTAAAACAGATATATTTTAGTAAAGTACTGGTGACAATTGATTTATTTATTGGAAACAAATCAAACATTACCTAAATAAGTTTCAAATTATTAGTTATTTGAAACAAGAGATCAATAGTCAAAAGAATATGAAGAAAATAAAGTGACAAATACAGAAAAGTCTCCAAAAAACAATACCTTTTAACCTTAAAAGTAGCAGAAATACTCCCAAAATTTCATGTTGTGTACTGAGTAAAAAATGAAAAGATAGTTTTAGCCTGGGGCCCTTTTGAGGTATGATGGGGTGCCTCTCTCCTTAGGATCTACATCCATCTGAAAAAGAGAAGCAGAATCTCCAACGGAGAGTAACTTGTAGAGCAATAAATAAATAAATAAATAAATATCAAGCAAATACATAATGCAAGCAAGAGTAGAAAAATTGAAATGGCTTTGTATTGAAGTTTATCAGTCTTGAAAGATTCCATAATGTGTGATTCTAAATCTGTATAACATTTTCAGAACGATATAATCAGATGGAAAACAGGCAGTTGTGAAGAGTTAAGGGCAGAGAAGAATCAGTGCATGACTACAAAGGTATAGAACTAGGGCATCTATATCTAGCCCTTGATTGAAGTAGTGGTTTTATGGATGTACATACATGACAAGACATTGCAGAACTGAACATATATACTCACTCATTGTACGAACTTAAATTTCCTGGTTTTGATTCTGCATTACAGTTATTTAAGATGTATCGTTTGTGAGGAACTATGGGAAAAAAAGAATAGGATCCCTTTGTATAATTTTAATTTAACTTATTTATTTGTTTTGAGAGAGAAAGTGAGAGAGAGGCAGATAAAGAGAAAATGGGTATCCAGGCCCCCCCTCCCCAGCCACTGCAAGTGAACTGCAGTCACATGTGCTATCTTGTGCATCTGGCTTATGATGGTTCTGGGGAATTGAATCTGGGCTCTTGGGCTTTTCAGGCAAACACCTTAACCACTAAGCCATCATCTCAGCCCCCTTTGTACTATTTTTGCAAATACCCATAAGTATGTAATACTCCAAAATGAAAATTTAAGCTAATATTTTTTAGAACATAATACTGTTAGAGGTAAATTGTGAATACTGCTGGGGGTAAATATTCATGCATATAAACTTTTAAGAGGGACATTGAGAATGTGAATAAGATGCCACAATGAATAAACCATGTAGAGTAAGAGCACAGGATGTTATTCAGGTTTATTTGTTGTTTACTAGTGGTTTGATTTTTAGTCTTTACAACATTGTGCAAGTTAAGCTTCCATGCTACTGAAAGTGAGACAATCATCACTATCTGTTGAACATGGCAGAAATGTGGGTATCTGGTTATGTGGTGGGTTCACATTACTGCATAGATAAGTTTCTAAGATTTCATCTCTATTATATCTATAGAAGTAGATATCCCATTATCCTTGATCTTATGCTATTTGTCCTGGGGTGCTGTTTTCAGTTATCTAGCTATCATTGAATATGTTTCCAAGTACTGGAGGTGATAAACATTTATTCTTTTCCAAATAATTGTTACCTTTCTCCATGCCACAGGAAATGTTCCTGCAACTCTTTTGGGAAGAGTTTAAGATGGATTATGAAAGACCCTTTTGCAATTTCACATTGTTAGCCTATTTGTTATGGGCCAAGTTAGTCCTGTCTTAAGTCAACTGACAAGGAAATGGGTTGGAAATTTACAGAGATGGAGGGAACATTAAATGTGATTCAACACATGTTAAGAAAGTCTGAGCAGATTACTATCTCTTGACTCCGCTTGTGTCTTGTGCGCTCACCTCTTCAGACATAGCCCATTGGCCATATTTGTGTTAGTCTTATTGATGCTAATGAGTATTTTGCAATCCCAAGCACACATCTAGGATCAGAGCAGAAAAGCATCCTGGAAAAATTACATATTCCCTCCTTATGATTAGGAATAAAAGCATAAGAATTGCATGAAATAGCTGGGTCCAGTTATTTCCTACATAATATCATAGAACAAATGAGCTCTGAGGGTGTATTCTTTCTAACGTATCTCTGTACAAGATAAGGAAACCTGAAATCTAAGAATTTTATTTATTTAGTTAAGACAGAGAACAAGAGTGAGAGTGAGTAAGCAAGCAAGAGAGAGAGAGAGAGAGAGAGAGAGAGAGAGAGAGAGAGCGTTTAGGCACACCAAAGCTTCTTGTCATTGTAAATTAACTGCAGATGCATGTGATGCTTTGTGAGTCTGGCTTTAGATGTGTACTAGAGAATCAAATCCACACCAGCAGATGATGCAAGCAAGATGTTTTTAACAACTGAGCCATCCCCCAGCCCAGTTTTTTTTTTTTTTTTTAGTATATTTTATTTATTTGGGAGAGAAAGAGGGAGAGAGAGAATGGGTGTGCCAGGGCATCCAGCCACTGCAAACAAACTCCAGATGCATGCGCCCTCTTGTACATCTGGCTTACATGGGACCTGAAGAATTGAACCAGGATCCTTTGGCTTTGCAGACAAATGCCTTAACCACTGAGCCAACTCTCCAGCCCCCCTTTTACTTTTCTTTTCTTTTTCATTTTTTTTTTTTTAGGTAGAGTTTCAAGCTAGCCCAGGCTGACCTGGAACTCACTCTACAATCCCAGATTGGCCTTGAACACACAGTGATCCTCCTACTTCTGTATCCCAAGTGCTGGGATTAAAGGTGTGCACCATTACACTCAGATATCAGATTTTTAAAAATTTAGTGACAAAAAAGGGAAAAAATAAGATTTATTACTTTAATGACAATGTGGGTTGCTCAAATTTGTAATTATTTAGACATTATTTCCTTATACAATATGAGGGAAATGATTTACATTATATAAAGGTATTTAGCTTTGTTATTTATTATAATGGTAAAAATAGGAAGGAACCAGAATGTGTAATGACTAAGTAAAACAGTCTACATTCTGGTCCTATATCCATAGTTATTAGAAGAGTAGTTTTTTACACAATGTGCATAGAGTATTACATAAGCAATTAATGACCAAATGTTGAATTGAAACATGTTATCCATGGAATATTAAGCAGTTAGTAAATTACTATGCAAATCATGGCCTTAGAATATGAGTATGATAATATTGAGCAGAAAATCAGAATAGAAAAGTGACTGCATAAATGGTTCTTGAACCTCATCATGTTTCCTAGAGAGCTTGTTAACACATGGGTTTCTGAATGTGAACACCAGTTTCTGCTTGGGTAGGTCTGCCGAGGGGCACCATGATTTGCATTTCTTGTAAGTTCCAAAGTGATACTTAAAACCACATTTGAGACATGACCATCTAGAGGGTGCTTTCAAGTTTATCATACAGGAGAAATTCTCTTTGGAAAAAGTATTGAAAATATTGTGATAACAAGTGATTGCCGTTGTTTGATGGGAAAATAATTTTGTTGTAGTTTCCCCACTGTTACAGTCAGCTTTACATTGCTGGGATGAACCTCCAAACAAGACACTTTGTGGGAGGAACTGAATTTATTTGAAGTTTGCAGATGTAGGGGAAGTTCCATAACAGTGGAAGGAGCTGGCCCACTTTCATAGGTTCATACAGAGAGAAATACCACCAGCAGCACCAGGAGCAAGCACACTCCCGGAACCCCAGGCAGAGCTCAAGCGCTCTGCATATCTTCGGCTAGAATTCAGGCCTACCCCAGTAACACCTGAGGGCTGGACCTCAGAAGCCACTCAGTGACACCTCCTCCAGCCATGTAGCTGGAGATCTAGAAAGCTTTAATAAAAATTCTGAATCTATTGGGGGACATCTATTAAACCTACCAAGCCACTTTTTAACTGTCATTTGTTTCCCAAATCTTCCTCTGGTTATATGTTGCCAGAAATGGAAAATATGAATGCCTAATGGGCTTAATTTTAAATAAGCAAAAAAAATAACATATATAAAATGAAAGAATTTATGTACCTTGCACTGTCCGATAATGATTATTTGATAATTACTTCTTATCTTGGAGGCCAGGGCAATGAAATGAGAGTGCCAGCATAGGTGAGGAGCAGGTGTTTGATTGGGTATTACTTTTCTCACTGTGTTAGAATTCCCTGATTGCACATTTATCCTAAACCTGATACCAGGAGTCACAGTCTTCTAGAAGCATTTGTCATTCTTTTAAAGCAGACTCTGCAGAAGCTGATGACAGCCCAGTGTGCACTTGGCTCAGCAGTTCTTGGTGATCCTAATTTCTGTGAGACCAAAGCTCAGGATTTTGCATTTTAAACATGCTATTAGTCTGGGGATGCAGAGATTAATTGAGTTCCCTTGCTCACCTTGAGTTTAACTTGATACCGTAGTTTGGATACGTCCTATTTTCCTCTCTGAATCTTTCTACACTTCTGTCTCTGTTTAAGGACACAGGTAATTTTGGATGCCATCAAAGAACTCCCTTGAGCTCTACCCCTAGGAGATTTGTCCAATGGAAAACAGTAGCATAAGAAAGTGGAATGAGTCAGTCTGTGTCATTTCCTGACTCCCCCCCACAACCCCTATAGGCCATGATTGATGCAGGCTAGATTTTCTCACCACAGCCTCAAACTTCTGGAAGAACTTTCCCTTTCAGATGTATTTCTAGGTTCTGACTGATTCATTGCTTTCTTCATTGTGAGTCTAATGATGCACTGTTTTCCCTTAGTCATTCCCATTTTCTGTTCATAATCTCATTTTTGAAAATTTATTTATTTTTATTGACTTAAGAGAAAGAGGTAGATAGAAAGGGAGAGAATGGGTGTTCTAAGGACTCTAGTCACTGCAAGCATGCATAAAGCACTTTAAGCACTCCTTGTTTCTTTCTGGATTTTTTTTTTTTTTTTTGCTGGACTACCATAGTTTCTGTTCATATTAACTACACACAGTAAACAAGAAGTAAAATTTCTTCATGACCTAGCAGGGGATGTGTTGCAGTCTGGTTCACATTGCTGATAGAAATCACCCAACCAAGAGCACCTTCTGGAAAAAGAGATTAATTTTGGCTTACAGGGCTTGAGGGGAAGCTCCATGATGGCAGGGGAAAATGATGGCATGAGCAGAGGGTGGACATCACCCCCTGGCCAACATACGGTGGACCGTAGCCACAGGAGAGTGTGTCAAACACTGGCATGGGGAAACTGGCTATAATACCCATAAGCCCACCCCCAACAATATACTCCTTCTAGCAAATGTTAATTCCCAAATCTCCATCAGCTGGGAACCTAGCATTCAGAACACCTAAGTTTATGGGGGACACCGGAATCAAACCACCACATTCCACCCCTGGCCCCCATAAACTGATAAACATACATGATTTTAAATAACAGGCATTCAGTCCAACATTAAAAGTTCCCAAAGTTTTTATCAATCCCAATGATGTTCATACATCCCCATAGTTCAAGATCTTTTAACTGAGCCATAATACCAAAAAATAACCTCAAAAAAGAACACGTTATGGCACAGAATAAACATTCACACTGCAAAAGATGGCACTGGGCATAGCAAAGAAATATTCAACCAATACAATATTTAAAACAACCAGGGCAAACATCAAACTCTGTAGCTTCAAGTCCAACAACTCTAGCCAGTGACAAATCTCCACGTTCGATAATTTGATAATTCTAACCAGCAACAAGTCTCTGGCATTCCAATTCCACCCCTCTAGCTAGGCTACTCACACTCCTGGAAAACTTCATTGGGGCCAGTCATCTAGTGGTCCTGGCATCTCCACTGGGTCTCCACTGCAACCCAAGGTTCATCCTAATGGTCCCATGGGGTCTCCATGCAGGCAACCAGAAAACCTGCTTCACACTGCCCATGGCCATTTCCAAACCACAACACCACATTGCAAACTCAATGACCCTCTCTTTCCTGCATTTCTTATACTCCACAATACCAGGTAGGGTGCCAATTTGCTAGTCCAGGGGGGAATAAAGTAGACTTTGATGAACAGGACACTCCTTGAGCACTCAGGCCCCTTCAAAAGAATCTACATTCTTCCTGGTGCCCCTGTGCAGGTCAGCTGATTCAATCTCAAAGGTTGTAATCTCTCAATTGCAGCTGAACAGCCAGCAGTTTCAGCCTAAAGATTTCTTTCTGTGCCATATCCCTCTGCTCACACCAGTCCATTTCAATGCAAAGCAACCCTGCACAACTTCTCAGGACATGTGCATAAGAGCAAGCTTCTCACACAAACTGCTAGCCCAGTCCAAGCAAAGCTCTTTCTCACCTTCATAAACCAAACCTCAGAGTCCATAGTTCTTACTGCATTCAGGTCTTTCAACTCTGACCAGAATAGTCCATCAAGCTGTACTTACAGCACAGCAAGGCATCTCTTAGGCCAAGGTTTCAAATCCTTCCACATTCCTCTTGAAAATTAGCTCCAAATGTCAAAGCCACACAGTCAGGTGTCCAGCAGCAATCCCACTCCTCGGTACCACTTTACTATTGCAGTCAGGTTCGCATTGCTGGTAGAAATCACCCAACCAAAAGCAGCTTCTGGGAAAAAGAGGTTTATTTTGGCTTACAGGCTTGAGGGGAGGGGCTTTGGGGGGGTCTCTATGAGAAAGACAAAAGATAGATCATTCACTATGTTAAGTTACTGTTATTATCTCCTAGGTGTATTTTGCAATCTTTTCTTAGCTGCATCCAGCAGTATTTAGTATATTCTTAACCTTTTAAAAAGTTAAAAGAAGAGAAGACACACACATACATCCATATATACTCATAACTGACAATCACACAAAAATAACTATAGTTAGACTATAAATACTCATATGTAAGACACTAGTTAAGTAAACATCCATAAAGAAAAGATGTAAAAAATAGTAAGAAGCGGACTTTTCTAGCCTTAAGGAAAAGTAAACATTTAAAATTACTTCAGCAACATAAAACACATCAAAACCATCAATTTTATCACTGCCATTACTAACTTTTATTACTAACTTACTGGTAGAAGTAATATTTTATTCTGAGAACTTTCAAGTAATCAGTGTTATTAGTTTTACATTATACAAAGGAAAATAGACTCCCAAGTGTGTTAGAAATCTGCATGGATTCAAATTGCTAGTCAAACCTATCTGCTATGACCTTTAATATACTGAATGCTTATAAATGCACTAAGTATTTAGATATCAGTGCACATCCCTACATCTGTACGGCTTGAATACTGATTGAATGAGTGACAGAGAGAAATGGATTACCAAGTTATTTCTTCTATTAAGCCTTGCTATAAAAGTGAAATTCATTACACAAGCATGATAAAAACCACCAAAGATGGTTTATCACCTAGTAAAGGTGCCACTATCTGAGCAGTATTCGGGATTAAAATAAAATGATGGCTGAGCGAACAGGTTATTACATGACAAGGGAGGAGATTTTGAGTTAAAGAATGAAAGTTTAATAAGTAATGAGTAGAAAGGTAAACTTCAGGAAATATGGCAAAAGACAAACAAAATTCAACTTATAACCTCATGAGGAAGGTGAGTAATCAGTCTCAAATTGCATCAATGATTCATAGTAAGTTTATTAATACACAGAGCTACACATTAGCATTTGATTTTAAAATAATTCCTGAGCCCATACACTTCTATTCATTATATATTTCACTGATTTTTTGATGGGCCTCTCTATGGTTGTAGTATGTAGATATTCATGTGTGGTGTGTTCGCATGTAAGTATATGCATGTACCCCATGTGGATGTGTGTGGAGGCCAGAGGAAGATATCAGATGTCCTCCTCTGCCATTCTCCCCCTTTATTTCTTTGACGCAGAGTCTCTCTCTCTCTGCACCTTGAGCATTTAATCAGTTAGGCTGGCTGACCAATGAGCCCCAAGCACGCTCTACTTCTACTCTCTGTGCTGGAATCATAGGCATGCAAGACTATGGCAAACTTTTGTACATGTAGTTTTTGATGATTTAGCACAAGTCCTCATGCTCGCTCTTACCTCTGGAGCTACCTCCTCTGCTCTGTGCTCTATTACTTTAAACAATTACGTAAAAAGTTAAAAGCTACCCTAAAACTGAGTACTGAAAACAAGAAGTAGATATGAAGTAAAGCCCCAAATTACTCCTGTTTATTTCAGCAGATAATTTCTACAATTCAGTACTATGGAACTAGTTCAAATAGAGACTAATGATCTTGAACAGTAGAAACACATTTTATTTTATTTTTATAATTTTTAATTTTTTATTAATTAGTTTTGTATTCAGCAAATACAGTCAGTTTGGTACCGTTATTAGGCTCATCCATGACCTACCCCTCCCCTTGGCCCCTCCTTGTTGAGGTATATGGGTCATGCATTGTGGAGTTAGCCCACAGTTACAGGTAAGAAAAATGTCTCTGCATATCATGACCCAACATGTGGCTCTGACATTCTTTCCGCCCCCTCTTCCGCAAAATTTCCCTGAGCCATGTTGGGTTCATTTTTGGTCTGCTTTAGTGATGAGGTGTTGGGGGTCTCTGGGTCTCTGGCTCTCTGATTTGTTAGGAGTTTATTTTTCTCTGTGTTGATCTCCCTCACCCTTGTGCTGGTACTCGGCTCACCAGGAAAACAGCACCCTTGCTTGTTTCACCAATTTTTCTTAGTTTCAACCTGGGCCCTTTTGAGGTATGATGGGGTGGCAGCGCGTCTAGTGCCAGAAGGTGCTACATGGGCGACTGGGGGAAAATGACCAATATCTGTCCAAGCAACGCATGGTCTAACCTACTTAGCAGCAAATAACCTCTTGTGATGCCCACACAAGTGCAATAGTGGCCTACAGCCACGGTGGGGAACCAACTGCTCTTGATTCGGCTAACTGATCCCCTCAGTGGAATGTAACCCATAGCTGGAGCTGGGAAACAAGTCAGAACCATATCCAAACATAAACCCACTCTCCATTATCAAGCAACCATCAATCGTGGGCTATAAGAGGTCCTACACCTATTAAATTCTCTATAAAAAAGTAAGGGTTATCTCATTTGTCCTGGTGCTAACACTCTCTGTTGGAGAATCTGCTTCTGTTTTTCAGATAGAAACACATTTTAAATGAGCAAAAGTGTTGATTTTTTAAGACTGAGGATTCAATTAGTAAGTAAATATAAGTATAGAATAAGTAATACTAAGCCTTTGAAAATAGATTAAAACTAAAGTTATAGATGTAAAGTCATGATTTAAAATATATCCCTTTATGTGTACATTTATTTATAAGAACATATGCATAAATATGAATATATATTTATATATTTGCATCTACAGATATATATGATAGAAATATTTTTGTCTGTGTGCATTGACTTAGGAATATTTTCTATTATTTTTATGAAAAACATTAAATAAAATATTTTAACCACACTAAGCACTTATTATATGTTCAAATCATTTTAACTAAAAATTTCTGACACTCCTTTGGAAGAATGACTGATTCTAAGGCTGGGGAAGGGTAGCTATAAGATAAGCTTGTTAAATAATGTTCCTAGAAGAAAATGCTTAAAAGTTAAATAAAAAATGAAAGAAGAAACAAAGCAAGAAAGGAAGGAGATAAATTCACAGTGTATAGAGGTCGCCTACAAATTAGAAGAAAGTACGTATAAGCCATATACCTGATAAAGGGATAATAGCCCACATATATCAAGAACACAATAATATTAACACTAAAAAACAAACAACAATAAAAAATTATAAAAATATTAAAAGGGCAGGAACCTAAATGAACAATTCTCAAAAGAAGACAATCACATGATCAATAGGCATATGAGTTATGTTCAATATCTCGTTATTGGAGTCACAGAAACGAAAGCCACAGCGAGATATCATACTCATCATCTCACATTGCCAAAATGGTCATGATCAAAAAGAAAAAAATAGCAAGTGCTGGTAAGGCAAACCTTGTGAACTGGGTGCGAATGTAAATTACTACAGCCACCATGGGCATCCCTCCACAATAAAATCCTTGTAGCTACTGTATGATGCAGCAATACCACTTCTGGGTTTTATTCAGAAGATTTGAAGATGGAATATCAAAGAGACATTTTCATGCCCTTGTCATTATAACAATCTTCATAATAGCTAAGTTATGGAATCGCCCTATGGATCCATTAGCAAATGAATTAATAAAAATAAAAGTATATATAATAAATGGACTCTTATTCACCATTAAAGTTTAGAAATTCTGTCACTGAAAATACTATCAGTGAAGGCTGGGGAGATGGATCACTGGATAAAACACTTGCCCTGCAGGCAGGAGTACCAGAGTCTGAATCCCCAGCTCGAAGTAAATGGTAGATGGGTTTAGGAGGCTGCCTGTAATCTGAGCTCTTGGGAAGTAGAGACAGATTTTCCTGGGACAAACCGGTCAGTTCAACGAGCCGAAACAGTGAATTCTAGGTTCACAAGAGTCCTGGCCTCAGTAAATACAGTAGAGAAGCAATCAAGGAAATCACTGAATATCAACTGTTGGCCCCCACAGGCACATGTGCACAAATGCAACTGCATCTGTACATAGCTGTGCCCACGTGAACACACATGTGTGTACACCATGCACACACACACACACACACACACACACACACACACACACACACATACACGAAAGAAAATATGAATGGAATTGCACAGGATTATGCTAAATAAGCAATCAAGTCAGAGGAAAAATAGCATAGTCTAACTTGAATGTGGAATTTAAAATGATTGAATCCATAGCAACAGTGATGATTTGAATGTGAACTGTGCCTCACTGGCTCCTGTGTCCAAAGACTTGGTTCTTAGCTGGTGATTTTATTTGGGCAGGTTGTGGAACATTTAGGAGGTGCAGCCTTGCTGGAGGAAGTGTGATATTTGAGATGGGTGTGGAGGAGTTACACAGGTCAGCCCACCTGCTCTTCTCTCTGTTTTTCTCTTTCTCTTTCTGCTTCATGTTTGCCACTGACAAGGTGACACCATCCGTCTATTCCCAAATATGATGGACTTTGAAGCTGTAGGATGAATTAAATCCTTTTCCTTCCATAAAATAAGCTGCTTCTGGTCTAGTTTTTTTTGTTGTTGTTGTTGTTTGTTTGTTTTGTTTTTGTTTTTTTGTCCCAGTGATGAGATGGTAACTGATAGAAATCTTGGATCAGAAAGCATGCTTTTGTTTTGCAATCTTTTGCAGAATGTGATAAAGACAGTAATACTATTTCAAAATTCCTAAGATAATAATTTAAAAATATTCTCACCATAAATAGGTTAAGTAATTGAGGTGATGACTGTTTTAACTACCTTTAATTATTTTATATTGTATCCATAAACCATAACATTACTTTGTACCTTTTAAATATATACAGTTAATTTCTGACAATAAAAAATGAAAATTTAACTAAATGATTGATGAGTTCAAAACCCATATTAACTATCTTTAAAGGCCTCCAATAACCAAATCATAGTTTAGTACCATAATAAATCCCAAATCATTCTAAAAAAATCAGTGGTTCCATGTTCATAATAATGTGATTGGGGAAAAAAACACATGCACATTGACCAATCAAATACACTAGGATCTCTGATTCTGACCAACATGAATTTATAGGAAGAGGACTCACCTAAAATAATTTAAAAACTAGACAAAAATATATGCAACAATTATAGAAACAGAAGTATTTCTCACCAATATAGATGCAATATTTTTTGGTTTATTTTTTATTTATTTATTTGAGAGTGACAGACAGATGGGGAGAGAAAGAGGCAGATAGAGAGAGAGAGAGAATGGGTGCACCAGGGCCTCCAGCCACTGCAAACATACTCCAGATGAATGTGCCCTCTTGTGCATCAGGCTAACATGGGTCTTGAGGAACTGAGCCTCGAACCGGGGTCCCTAGGCTTCACAGGCAAGTGCTTAACTGCTAAGCCATCTCTCCAGCCCCTAGATACAACATTTTTCAACTAAAGTTTTGTGTAAATAATTTCAACGATGTATAAACTAAGTTATTTAGAATAATTAGTTTGGATTTATCACAGGAACACAAATTAAGATAACCATAAGCAATTTATGTGATTCACTATGTTAACAGTTTTTTAAATCCACATGTTGATTTTAATGAATGAATGAAAATCATTTGAACATCCTGATATCCATTTCTAATAAGTATTACCATGTGCTAGAAATGAAAAAACAAACAAACAAACAAACTTCCTCTTCCAGATCAATGGAAAATCTGCAGGAAAATCTGCAACTACTATTACTTAGTGGTGACCATCAGAATGTTCTTTTTACTAAGATGATGCATAAGGCAGAATACTCAATCTCACCATGTCTGTCAAATATTATGGTGGATAAGGCAAGAAAAGTAAAAACCAGGAGAGGAGTTTGGAAAGGCATGCATAACACTGTTTTTTTTTCCCTCACACACAGCATGAGGGTACAAGGTACAATATCATAATATATGCAAATATTTGAGTAGACATATTGCCACAAAAATAAATATGTGCAAAGTAAGCACAGACAAATAGTTCAGCACAAATAGTAATTAGAAAATACTAATTTATCTATATTCACCATTCAAAAAATCACCATAATTCCTTATTCCTTCTTAATTCCATTCATCATCATCTCTCTCTCCTGTCCTCCCTCCTAGCTCTGTGTCTGCTAACCAGTATTCTACCTTACTTCTATCATAATCAACTTCTTAAAGCAGTTTGCACATATGATTGTCTTTTTTTTTTTTTTTTATTAGTCAGTTCTGTATTCAGCAAATACAGTCAGTTTGGTACCATTATTAGGCTCATCCGTGACCTACCCCCTCCCCTTGGCCCCTCCTTGTTGAGGTATACGGGTCATGCATTGTGGAGTTAGCCCACAGTTATGGGTAAGCTAAATGTCTCTGCATATCATGACCCAACATGTGACTCTGACATTCTTTCCGCCCCCTCTTCCGAAAAATTTCCCTGAGCCATGTTGGGTTCATTTTTGGTCTGCTTCAGTGATGAGGTGTTGAGGGCCTCTGAGGCCCTGGCTCTCTGATTTGGTAGGAGTTGATTTTTCTCTATGCTGATCTCCTTCCCCCTTGTGCTGGTGTCTGGTTCATCAGGAAAAACAGCCCCCTTGCTTGTTTCTCGAAGTTTTCTTAGTTTCAGCTGGAGCCCTTTTGAGGTATGATGGGGTGGCTCTCTCCTTAGGGTCTACATCTATCTGAAAAAGAGAAGCAGATTCTCCAACGGAGAGTAAGTTAGCACCAGGACAAATGAGATAACCCTTACTTTTTTTTTTATAGAGAATTTAATATGTGTAGGCCCTCTTGTAGCCCACAATTGATAGTAGGTTGATACTGGAGAGTGGGCTTATGTTTGGATATGGTTCTGACTTGTTTCCCAGCTCCAGCTATGGGTCCCATACCACTGAGGGGATCAGCTAGCCAAATTGAGAGCAGTTGGTTCCCCACCATGGCTGTGTGCCACCACTGCACTTGTGTGGGCATCACAATAAGTTATTTGCTGCTAAGTAGGTTAGACCATGTGTTGCTTCGATAGATATTGGTCAATTTCCCCCAGTCGCCCATGTAGCACCTTCTGGCACTAGATGCGCTGACTGTCTGGGGACTGACTCTCATCCAACTTCCAGCCATGCCATTCTAATTTGCATGTCAGTCACATAAGGTATCTTCAGCAGTAGGGTCTTACCACTAACCTTTGGTGGGTCATCAAGTACTCTGACAGAAATCTGTCTGTCTTTTAGGAAACCTTGTAGGTCTCTCTGATCAAAAGCTCATTGTGGATGATAGCCCCATGCTGGTTCTGGGAGTTACAGGTCAGTGCCCACTAAGAAAATGAGGAAAAAGATAACTAATATACAAGAGTTAGAGGTAAGAGAGAGAGAGACAGGGAGAGGGGAAGTGAGGGAGGGAAGATGTAGGAGACTAAGGTTAGTCTTAATCTTACCCTCTCCAGTGTCTTGTGGTTAAGGTGTTCCCTGTAAGGGCCTGGTGAAGGATCAGCCATTTGGTCTATCTTTTAGTAAGTAGAAGATTATGGTACCATTGCCGTTTGGGTCTAGATTTGTGTTTCCCACCCCTTTGATGCCCTCCCCTCCCTCCCCTTCCATCCTAGTGTCTAATCTAGGAGATGCTTGCTGGGTATGTAAGGTATCTTCGGTAGATTCAGGTTAGGTGCTGTAGATGAGTGAGACTATGTGGCGATTTTTTTCTGTGATTGGGTAAGTTCACTGAGAATGATCTGTTCCAGGTTCAACCATTTTTCCTCAAATTTCATTGTGTCATTTTTTCTTACTGCTGTATAGAATTCCATTGTGTAGATATACCACATCTTACTTATCCATTCTTCTAGTGATGGACATCTGGGTTGATTCCATGTTTATAGCGGCTCAATTTGTAATAGCTAAGAGCTGGAATCAACCCAGATGATTGTCTTTTTGATCCTTGCTTATTTCTTTTGACATTATGACCTCCATTTCAATCCATGCTGTTGCAAAAGGAAGGCTTTCAGTCTTTCTTACAAATTGGGAATATCTTCCATTGTTTCCTTAAATACTTGTCAGGTTATTGATTCTTAGGTTGTTTCCATTTCCACAATGTGATAATTTATTTCCAGTGGAGTAACTGCAACTAGAAAGACTGAAGGACACTGGAGGCATGGTTTGGCAATTGAGTGCGCTTCCTGTGCAAATATGAAGTCAAAAATTTGATTCTACAGAACCCCCTTTAAATAGCTGGGTGCAGCCACTCACACTTATAACCTCAGTCTCATAGAGAACCAGAGACCTAGGAATTTCCTGAGCTCATGGGATCAGTAAGAGATGCTGGTTCAAACAAGCATGGGTGGAAGAGCAATGAAATATGACATCCAACATTCCATTTGGCCACTGCATGTGAGCACATCCCAGCACATCCCACCTCAGGTAAGGCCAACCAATAACAGACAAGCTCATGGGGCATTGCAGAGGCACACAAATGTGTATAAACCATACACACAAATGTGTATAAACCATACGCACACCACACAGATACCACATTACACTCTCTCACACACACAAAGACCACTGACTATGGGAAGCAGAAACATGTATGCATACATATGCATGTATTTTATGTATACTCATTTACCTTAAATAAACCACTAACAAACACAATCTTGGGCTGCAGGGATCGCTTAGTGGTTAAGGCATTTGCCTGCAAAGTCAAAGGACCTCAGTTTGATTCCCCAGGACCCACATTAGCCAGATGCACAAGGGAGTGCACACGTCTGGAATTCGTTTGCAACGGTTGGAGACCCTGGCATTTCCATTCTGATCATTCTCATTCTCTCTCACTCTCTCTCTCTCCCTCCCTCATCCTCTGTAAAATAAATAAATAAATAATTAAAAAACACAATTTCTTCAGAGCCAAATATCTACTTTAGGCTTTTTTAAAATAATACTTCAGATTAGTGTCTAATTTTAGAACATATCTTTAATTCTATGAGCGTTTTGTCAGACATGGAGGAATTCAACAACCTTGCCATGTTTATCCATGTTTAATGACAAGAGCCATAGTGTTTAGAGAAGGATGTGGTGGAAAGGCACAGGATTTTTAGTGATGTTAATAGGTGCTTAGTTTTTCAAGGTAATTTCAGAAAGAAGGCAGAAAAAATTGACTAAATGTTCAGGAATTTCCAAAGTACCTCTCCAAGTGC
The DNA here is from genome assembly GCA_036346955.1 of Dipus sagitta. NCBI lineage: Eukaryota > Metazoa > Chordata > Mammalia > Rodentia > Dipodidae > Dipus > Dipus sagitta. The sequence goes on along the minus strand of CM070772.1, from coordinate 167,462,862 downwards.
TATAAACATACCTGTGTTTTCAATGAATAGTCAGTGCTTTGTAAAATTTAGCACAAAGAAAGAAAGGAAAAGAGGAGGAAAAGAGAAAGAAAGGAAGAAAGAAAAACACTAAAAAGTCCAATGCCCTGAAATACTCAAATTTATGGGAAAATATTTTAAAGCTTATTTATAGAGTTCTAGCACACAGTGGCATAACTTCTACAGCAAATTTTAAACATTCTTCTGAATTTTGTAGGTGTAACCCAAGTCAGTCATATTTTAGGGATGTTTACACAGCAAGGTTTTAAAAATAAATTTTGTCGTAACATTGCGTGTGTATATGTGTGTAAGTTGGTGTCTGTTCAATGATATGTATGTGTAAGTTGGTGTGTGGGGGGTGGTATGGTGCCCCACATGTTCACTTGTGGTGGGGGAATGCATCTATTGTGGCTGCTCTTATTTTAAAGTAGAGTCTCTTAATGGCTTCAATAGCTTATACAGCTCTCAGGACTCTTGGGTCTTTGTTCCTCTGTGGTACTGGGACTTCATGAGCATGTGGCCATGCAAGGCTGTTTATTGTTGATACAGATATTCAAACTTTAGAGGTCTTTGGCTCCCTGAAGCCCTCATGCTTGGACATAAAGCACATTTAACTGCTGATCCCACTCTCCAGTCTCATAATATTTTAAAAATATTTTATTTATTTATGAAAGAGAGAAGAGAGAGAGAGAGAGAGAGAGAGGCAGATAGAGAGAATGGGCTCCTCCCATCCTCCAGCCACTGCGAATGAATTCCAGACACATGAGCCACCTTGTGCATCTGGCTTACATTGGTCCTGGGGAATCAAACCTGGGTCCTTAGGCTTTGCAGGCAAGCACATCACCCTCTAAGGAATCTCTCCAAGACCCCCATAATTTTTATTAAATATGATGAAAATGCTTTTAGTAATTCCAGCCATTGTCACTTTTTTCTCCTATCAATATAATATGAAGCATAACAAAAAATTAAATTGTGTGAGAATTTAGAGTTATAACATGATCTTCACTACCCTTTTGCCTAAGCTTTGAGGCCTCAAATACATATTAGACTAACAGAAACTTCAAGTTTAAGGATGTTTTTTTTCTGACAATTTGTTTAGCAGTGTGTGTTCTCATGTACTGTCTGAATCTCTGAAAAGAACTTACCTTGGAGGTTGCAGAGAAACAGTGTGAAAGAGAACTTTCGTCATATTGATGAAAGCTTCGAATGATAAGGTATGTATATAGTGGACAGGCGTGTCTAGTCAGCATGATGGAAAGAAGCAGCTGCATGATGAAAAAGGGCTCATTGACCACCAAAAAGATAAATGAAGAACAGTTGGTCTTCCCACAGGGCTACGCCTCCCATAATGCCCTTGTCTCTACTTTTCTGTGGGACACATATTCTCCCAGGTGAAAGGGGAAGACACACTTATAGATCACAGAGACAGCTGTTGTGCTTAGGAAGGATCATTTGTCCCAGCATTGGAAATAGCTCTCATTGGTCACCACGGGAGTGAGCCCAGATGCTTTGTATAATGAAATTCAATGTCAAACCAATTATGGGTGTACTGATGCATCATAATATCTTATATAGAGAAATTGCAAACTAGGCCACTTCTTCTTTGTAAATTTAAATTTTGACATTTTATCCTGTGATGATTAATGCTGAATTCCCATCAGTACAAATGATGTTGATTGACTATCTAGTACCTCTCAATGATGACTATAAATATATACCAAATGAGCAAAAATCATGAAAATAATATTGACTAAATTTATAATCTATGCCTGGTATAGTGTAGATAGGTCATATCTACCTGATTGTGTATATAATGAATTAAAACCAGTTTTGACTCCAATTGAGTACTTCCAGAATCTTCCTGGGTGGAGCAGGAAGAACAAAGTTCTCAGAGCTCTATGATCTTGGTTTTCATCTTCAGCATGATTTCTACCTGGGTGGCCTTGGACATACAGCAAGTTATATTGTTAAATTACTGAAAACTATTTCTAACTTTAGATTCTTCCATGGAAAATGAAACATCAAATTAAAGCTCTACATTTTGCACTAAGTTTCAGTTTAATTCATTTAAGTTTGCTAAGAAAACTTCAGAGTAATTAATAACAAATAAGTGAACCTCAAAGACCTGATTAGTTCTTTAAAATGTATGTAATACGTTTGACACATTTCTGCTTTGTGTTGGTCACAATTTAATTGAAATTGAATTTCTGCTATGTGCAGCAAGGGATCCCTATTAAATATATAATACTAGGAAAAGAATCTGACTAAAAGTTGATGGTACAGACACTGCTTGGTTGTTGGGTTTGTGTAATAAGCAACAAACCATGCTTTCTGCTGTTTAATTCTGGTTATTACATTTATCCGCATACATCATTCACAGTGCACATTATTGCGTGACTATGTGTTTTCATTAATTTTGAATTGATGTCTAGAAACAGAATTGCTAGATCACATTGAAAATGTATGTTAAAAAAAAATGTCAGATGATCAGACATGGTGATGCCATGATTTTGCTCCCTATGCCTGGGGCAGCAGCACAAGGAACAGGGAGTTGCAGGCCAGCCATGACTACATAGTGACTTAAAGGCAGCCTGATCTTTATCAGACTCTGTCTCAATACAAAAAGCCAGATGGATTCTAAAGAAATTGTCCTTTCTATATAATTATCATCACTAATATAGATAATCTGTTAGGGATTTCATTTCTCTGCAGCTTTTTAAATATTTGTGTGTTTTTTTAATGATACATATTCTAGTGAGTAAGAGTGGGATCTTATTTTCTACTTTAAATGCCTTTTGTTTTTCAAAAAAAAACCCATTTTCAGCTCACACATGTTATAAAAATATGCATATTCCCTGAATCCTGTACTTATCTTCTTCAGATATAACATATAGCCTAATTTCTAAATTCTAATTCTAATTTCTAAAGCTAAGAAAATTACATTGGTGAAATAGTGAAAACTATCTGAAGATATTACATGGGTTGCACCAGGTTTATGCGAACACAACCTATAAATTCTATTTTAAGTGGAGTTTCATATTACCATCACTAAAATCAGAATAAAGAATTCTGTCACCTCAACCAAAAGAAAAGAGAAAATTCCACTGTGCCACTACTTCGTATCTCTATATGACACTAACCCATTACTAATGTTATTATCATGTTGATTATATTCATGGACTCATACCATGTATGGTGTGTTGAAATGTTCCATCAAGGTCATTATGTGTACCTGTAATTACATCTTTTTCTTTTGTTGCTGATGAGTTTTTTTTAAATCCCATACTAATTACATTTTTGTAAAGTTAAAAAGAAATGACAATGCTAATATTGGAGAGAAGTACAAAAACCCTTATAAATGGTGCACAATACTTAACACTGGAAATACGAGATGAGGTCATCAATTTATAATAAAACTGGAAACTTCTTTCTGCTGCAGACACACCTGAGGGCACATCTTCAGTCTCTCTTCTCACGTCATGTCTTTGCCAGAGTCTACTTAGGGGACAAACAGCTTGGGGATTCTTCAGAAGGCTGAGCTTTGAAACAACAGATAATTGTGTGAGGAGCCATTGTGAGTGGAGGGGTAAGCACTCACACACTGAGCTGATGAGAGATAGAGGAATTTGCCTTTCTCATTGAAGCCACAAAGGGAGAAGCAGTTGTGATTATGGATCCAAGGCCACATAAGGCATATAGAAGAGCTGTGGAGCTAAAGAGAGTTGTGTGAAGAGAAGAGAAGACTCTTGAAGACCAGCTTTCCACTGAAGTGAGGTGCAGATTTTTGTTGTTTACACTGAAGAAGACACTGGAGACCATCACCCATGTAATTATTTGGGACAACGTGAGAAATTGACGTGATTGACATTATATTTTATTTATTTATTGATTTATTTTATTTGAGAGAGAGAGAGAGAAAGAGAGAATAGACACACCAGGGCTTCCAGCCACTTCAAACAAACTCCAGATGCATGCATCCTTTTGTGCATCTGGCTTACATGGGTCCTGGGGAATCGAACATGGGTCTTTTGGCTTTGTAGGCAAGTGCCTTAACCACTAACAATCTATCCAGCCCATGAAGGACATTATGATGGCAGAGGGAGTATAAATGTTTTGATGATGTTTTATAAGAATGGCTTTGAGGATAAAATTGTTATCCAGAAATTTTATGCAATGAATGGCCATGAGTATAATGTGGAAAGGCCTGTTGAATTAAGAGATGGCTAGTTTTTCCTTTTGTCAAAGACATTGAAATGCTTCTGGAAAAATTGGTGGTGGTGGTGAAAGTGGTTTTGGTGGCATTGATGATTTTAGTTTTAGAGGAAATGTCCATGGTTGTGGTGGTTTTGTTGGTAACCAGAGGTAGCGTGGATATGGTGTTAGTCGTAATGGACTGAGTGGTTATGATACTGATTGAAACACTTTTGGAGGTGGGGGAAGATTACAATCATTACTCTCCAAATCTCAGATCCATGAAGGGGAAAGTTTGCCAGAAAAATTACTAACCCTGTTCTAGGGAGATAGCTCAGCAGTTTTAGGCACTTTCTTGTTAGCCTGCTGGCACAAAGAGGCACATGTGTTTGAGATTGTATGCACTAGCAAGAGGTCATGGCACGCCCATTATACCCTCTCTGTTTCTCTGCTTGCAAATAAAAATATTTATAAAAAATGCTTGCCCTTAAAATGGTAGAGGATAACACATTGCTAGTACACAAAAGCAAAGTGCCTGTGGTGGTTCCTGCTGTGGCATTGCTTATGGTCGAGGGAAAAGATTTATACTTACTGATGGAAAACAAGAGCCCTGAAGAAGAGACAGAAGAGTAAGTGACAAGGAAGCTGCAGGTCACAACAGGTTTGTGAACTCAGTCAAGAACAGAGGTTCTAGTCAAGGCTAGCAGCTCCAAAGAAGGTATGTTTTAGGCAATACTCATATGTATGGGCAAAAGGAATAAAAACCAACAAAGCCAAAACCAATAAAACAAAAAATCTTGAGAACTGCATTTGTGACTAGTTGTTTAACCTGTTATTTTAGTTAAAATTATTATGTAGACGGTCCAACCTGACAATTCCCATGGGATGCGGGTGTAATCATTTAATGATGATGCTGAATAAATGTGTCTTTAAATATAATAGAATCAGGAGCTGGAGAGATGACTTAGCAGTTAAGGCATTTGCCTGCAAAGCCAAAGGACCTCAGTTCGATTCCCCAGTACCCATGTAAGCCAGATGAATAAGGTGGTGCATGCATCCGAAATTTGTTTGCATTGGCTGGAAGCCCTGGCATGCCCATTCTCTCTCTCTCTCTCTCTCTCTTTCTCACTCATTCTGCCTCTTTCCCTATCTCAAATAAATAAATAAAAATAAAATATTAAAGAAATAAAAGAATCAGGGCTTGACAGGTTGTTCAGCAGTTCAGGTACTTGCTTGAAAAGCCTTACATATTGGATTAAATTCCACAATGCTCACATAAAGCCAGATGCACAAAGTGGCATATGCATCTGGAGTTTATTTGCCGTGGCAGGAAGCCCTGGTGTGCCCATTTCCGCCCCCCTCCTTCCCTGCACATAAATGAATAATAAAAAATAAAATGCCTGCTGCCTAGACTGGTATGTAGACTGGTATACACCTTTAAAACAAAGAACAACCAATCTGGTAGTGTCTTGTATAAATATATATTAACAATGTGTCTTAACTCCTCTACCACTAGATAGTTATCTGCATTAAATGAAGCCATATGTTTCCACAAATGTAAATTAATTTTCCCAATTGAAACAGGTTGTACATGAAATATAAAACATTTAAAATTTATTTATTAATTTATTGGAAAAGGAAAATGGAGAAAGAGAGAGAGAGAGAGAGAAAGAGAGAAATTTAATGAACAAGGGAATAGTGCCACTGCAAACAAGGTCCAGGCATAAATACCCCTTTGTAGATTCGCTTTTACATGGGCACTAGGGAACCAAACTTATATGTGTCAGGATTTGTAAACAAGTGCCTTAAACATTGATCAATCTCTCCAGGCCCTAAATATGACTTTTTTGAATATCAGTCATATACACTGTCATCTTGTTAAACTTTCTTATTTTGGTTTTCATAAACTTTCTGTAGATTCTTTAGAACTTTTTTTACATATGGGTTTATTAGTGGTTGACACCTTTATTAATTAGTTTATCCACTAGCTTTTCAACTGGCAACAAATGATAGAAACATTTTGAAAGTTAATGGTAAGAAAAATATCTTGGCCTTGTAATTTTTTATTATTTTATAGATAAAAATATTCATATTTCACCATTACATATACTATTAGTTATTAGTCTTTTCATAAACACCTTCATTGGGAAAAGATATCTTTCTTTCTTTTTGGTTTGTTGAAAGTGTTCAACACTTTCAGACATTGAATTATGTAAAATATTGCTGCTGGATCTTCTGGAATAAATATACATTTTGTTCATTATTTTATAAGTATGATGCAGGGTAATTTTATTTCTGATACTATAGCAATTGCAATCTTGTGATAAATCCTACTTAATACTGATGTAGGTTTCTGTTTAATATCTTTTCTCATGCTATTAAATATTTGCTTTTGGTTTGTGGGTAAAAAAATTAATTTTGATTTTAAAGATTTATGTTTCTCTGTTTTATGAAGTAATATGCATCCAATTTGTATCATTACTTGAAATGTTACATGGGATTTACTCAAAAGCAACTTCTGTTTAGACAAATTTTGGTTTGTTTGGTCAAATGCACATTTTTGATGGACTTATTTTTTACAATATATGTATCCTTATCACTTGATACATTCTATTTAATTCTCTTAATATTTTAGCATACAACTTTTAATAATGTTCAATGACAATTCTTTTAATTTTTTTTTAGATTTTTATAGTATTTAAAATCTTTATTAAAAATTTGCATAATTTTCTCTTAACACTATCATTTGTTCCCTGTCCCCCATTACCTTCCACTGAATCCTCTCTTCTATCTAACTCTTCCCTCTTCTATTTTTTTTTTTTTTATTTATTAGTCAGTTCTGTATTCAGCAAATACAGTCAGTTTGGTACCATTATTAGGCTCATCCGTGACCTACCCCCTCCCCTTGGCCCCTCCTTGTTGAGGTATACGGGTCATGCATTGTGGAGTTAGCCCACAGTTATGGCTAAGCTAAATGTCTCTGCATATCATGACCCAACATGTGACTCTGACATTCTTTCCGCCCCCTCTTCCGCAAAATTTCCCTGAGCCATGTTGGGTTCATTTTTGGTCTGCTTCAGTGATGAGGTGTTGAGGGCCTCTGAGGCTCTGGCTCTCTGATTTGGTAGGAGTTGATTTTTCTCTATGCTGATCTCCTTCCCCCTTGTGCTGGTGTCCGGTTCATCAGGAAAACAGCCCCCTTGCTTGTTTCTCCAAGTTTTCTTAGTTTCAGCCGGGGCCCTTTTGAGGTATGATGGGGTGGCTCTCTCCTTAGGGTCTACATCTATCTGAAAAAGAGAAGCAGATTCTCCAACGGAGAGTAAGTTAGCACCAGGACAAATGAGATAACCCTTACTTTTTTTTTTTTATAGAGAATTTAATAGGTGTAGGCCCTCTTGTAGCCCACAATTGATAGTAGCTTGATACTGGAGAGTGGGCTTATGTTTGGATATGGTTCTGACTTGTTTCCCAGCTCCAGCTCTCTAGAATCTACAAAGAACTCAAAAATCTAAACAGTAAGAAGTCAAACACCCCACTCACAAGATGGGGCAAAGAGCTGAATTCTTTTAATTTTTGCATTCTATAATGCTGGACTTTTTTATCTGATGTCAGCAGGAATTTAATTTGTGTTCCCTCACTTTTTCTCTAGCCCCCCCCCCTTTCTTCCTTCCCTTCTTCCTAAATGGTACCAGTTTCCTTGACTTTGTTTAAAATTTTTTTTGTTATTTATTTATTTATTTATTTATTTGAGAGTGACAGACAGAGCAAGAAACAGGCAGAGAGAGAGACACAGAGAGAATGGGTGTGCCCGGGCCTCCAGCCACTGCAAACGGACTCCAGACGCGTGCACCCCCTTGTGCATCTGGCTAACGTGGGTCCTGGGTAGTTGAGCCTCGAACCAGGGTCCTTAGGCTTCACAGGCAAGCGCTTAATCACTAAGCCATCTCTCCAGCCCTTCCTTGACTTTTTTAAAGGACTATTTTTATTTTATTAATAGTCTCCAATAGATCTTTGGTTTATGTTTTATTGGTTGTCTTTGGCACTCTTATATCTTTTCTTTTTATTTCATTTGCAATGATTTGCTTATTTTTATACTTTCTTAAAGTAGGAAAGGAACAGAGTATGGATGTAATTATTCCTTCCTACCAGGGAATTGCATCTAAATCCCTTTCAGAAGCCATTTATAGTTTAACTCCATCCTAAAACTTCTGATTAATGTCTTTGTTTTCATTTAATCATGTTTCCATAATTCTTTTGATAACTTTAATTTCTGAGCTAGTCTAACTCCATTCTATACCTTTTGAATACTGTCTTTTTGTTTGCATTTAATCACTTTTTCATATTCCTTCTGATACCTTTAATTTCTGAGCTATTTGGAAATGTGCTATTTAATTTCAAAATATTTGGGAATTTCATATTCTTGTGGCTATTTATTTCTATGTCAAATCTATTGTAATTTGAAAGCATTTTTGTATTTTTTTCTTTTGATCCATTTAAATATTTGATAATATAGCTTAGTGCATGACTGATCCTGAGAAAAGCATATGTGCTTGAAAACATGCATTAAACTATTGTTTTGTAGAGTGTAGATATATGTTTTAAAATGAAATATGTACTCTTGATCTGTCAGTTTCTACTAAATAGGTACTGAAATCACTGGCTGTTTTTACTTTTTATGCAGATAGTTTTTGCTTGTGTTCTTTCCTCTCATACTTTTTCTTCTTTTTCTTTTGAGATAAGGCCTCACTCTAGTTTAAGCTGACCTGGAATTCTCTATGTAGTCACAGGGTGGCCTCAAACTCAAGGCAATCCTTCTACCTCTGCTTCCTGAGTGCTGGGATTAAAGCAGATGTGCACCTCCATGCCAGGCTCATTTTTCTGAAATATGACTAACAATAGTTCTTGTCTGGATGTCTATTTTGTCTGATACTTATACTGTCTATTTAAAATCATATATATATTTAGCTTTATAAAACTAGTAGCCTGATTAACAAAAGAGGATTTTATTTTTATGGTTCAAATGAAATATTTGACACACAGTATCTTTTAATGTATTGTTGGCTGGAGGTTAAGTATGCTTCTTGCGCAAGCATGAGAGGCTGAGGCAGCCTCAGACTGCCCTAGCTCAAATCTTCAGATCCCATGTAAAACACTTGGGCATGGTCGAATGAGCCTGTATTCCCAGTCCGGCAGGGGAGCAGATACCAGAGAACCTTTATTGCCTCAGAATAATTTGGAATTAGTGAAAAGGAGATTCTAGTTCAGAACAAGACTAGGTGGAAGAATGGTGGAGCAGGACACACAAGCCTATGGGGTAATATGAGGGCACATGCAGGTGCATACACAACCCCCCTGACATCACACACACACACACACACACACACACACACACACACACGTTAAATAATATATTTTCCTGTGTGTGTGAATTTATGTAGTGGATGTGCCCTTGTGGCACTCCATACATTTGCCTACCACCTGTGGTACCCAGAGTAGAATAGTAGTGCACTTTTCCTTCTTCATCTTGCTTTAAAGTGGAGTCTCCTAGAGTCTCCTACTGAACATGGAGCTTTCCATTTTACCCACAATCTCTGGTTGGATCTCTGTTACCCTGGACTGGGTTATGTGATTACCCATAGCAATTTATGTGGTTTCTGAAGATTCAAACTCAGGCATTTCTAGGCCCCTACCTGTGTAGAAAGCACTCTATGCCACAGAGACATCTCTGCAGCCCTGCACAGAATATTTATTTTTAAGTACTAAATAGTTTATTTAGCCGGGTGTGGTGGAGCACGCCTTTAATCCCAGCACTCGGGAGGCAGAAGTAGGAGGATCGCTGTGAGTTCGAGGCCACCCTGAGACTACATAGTGAATTCCAGGTCAGCCTGAGCCAGAGTGAGACCCTACCTCAAAAAACCAAAATAAATAAATAAATAAATAGTTTATTTAATTAACATATTGATATTCTGAAAATATCCAACTGCCCATTTTTGCTCCAGATTTGGTGAGATTATAAATTCTATGTTGTCATCATTGGGAACTGGCTGATATTTAGAATACTTCTCTAAATAGATTCCTAAGGTTGATCCCAACTATGACACGTCATTATAATTACATACATTGGGGGTTTGGCATGCTTTTGAGAAGGTAATGTTGAATCAAACACCCTGATGCAATAAAAGTTTGATTTCCTGTAAGATGCCATGATTGATAATCCCAAAATGACATAATTAATTGTCTTCCATCTTATTCTGTACATGTCTCTGAAGAAGATAAAATTTCCCTTCAATTTGTATCTTTTTATCGTTAGTTCTTAAGATTTCCTCTTGAGCAAAATATGCCTTTACCAAATGAAAAATTGTTGCCAAGACCCATGGAAAACTTTTAGTCAAAAGTCTTAAGGCAAAAGAAAAATAAGTTGTTTACAAAGATATATAATTTGTCATGTTTAATGAATAGTTTAAATTTACCGATTATTATAAATAACTGAGAAGTACATTGGTATACCAGGATTAATCATTCTGCACATCTGTCTGAAATGCACTAAGATTAATTTGGTTATAAAGACCAATTTAGCAATGCCAAATATGTTGTTGAGGCTCTCCTATGCATAATTTCTGCTATTAGGAGAAAAAGGCAGCATTTTACCCCCATAAGAGCTGAATGTATACATGAGAGGAAGTTCATTAGGTATTCTTGAATGTTCTTTCACTGGTGTATGTTTTTATATCCAACTTATCTCTATGCCACCTACAGTGTACGCATGAATAATATTACATTTTCCAATGATAATTTCCTTTTTTACCACAATCTTGGATATTAATTAGAAGTAGCTTTGTTCAAACTGAGAAACACACTAAAGCACTTTTAAAGTATTTACTAGCAGATGTGCTTATGAATCTACAATGTGTGATATTATAAGCACAGAGATACAGTAATACATAAAATAGGCTTAATTTCTGACTTAATAGAGCTTAATCAGTGCACGAATCTATTTTCCCTTTTGTTTCAATCGTTTCTTGCCTCAAGTATTTTGACCCTCTGTTAATAGGGGTAGGCTATGTGCCTGCAATTAGAATTATTAGTTGTTTTCTTTATTGATTATATAAAACCAATTTCTTTATTATTGTTGATAATAGTCCTTGAAATCTGTTTTGTCTCAAGTTCATAATACCATAGCAGCTTTCTTTCGATTAGTGATATTCTTAGAGTGTATCTTCCTTTAAACCATTTGTTATGTGTGGAGATTTCATATATATTTTATGTTTGTGAGGTAGGGTTTCACTCTAGCCCAGGCTGACTTGGACTTCACTATGTAGTCTCAGAGTGGTGTTGAACTCATGGCAATCCTCCTACCTCTGCCTCCCAAGTGCTGGGATTAAAGGAGTGTGCCACCGTATCCAGCTTGATTTTATATTTAAGATAAATTTCTTGTAGATAAGGAATACTGAACTTCTTTAAATTCTACCCCCAGGATCACTGTCTTTTAATTGTTACTCAGTTTTATACTGATTACCAATTGAATTCACATTTGTCATCTCTGAAATTGTTCCCTCTTCATTGTGCTTGTTTTTCGAATGTTTGCCCCAAAAGTGGACTCTCATAGAGGGGATTAATCTCCTTATGAAGGAGACATAAGAGGTCCTTTACCCCTTCACCATGTGATAGCACAGAAAGGATGAGCTAGGTATTAACCAAAAAGGCAATGTTCACAAGATAATACCAACTCTGCTCTCCCAGTAATCTTCCACTTCCTGGTCTACAAGACTGTGAGAAGAGAATGTTTAAGTTGTATAATCTGTGGTATTTGCTAAGAATACCCAGCAGAGAATCAGGGAGGCACTATTTCACATAGGAATATTGAAGTGGTCAATATAGCTCCTCACACTTTGACTGACCTCAGCCATAGTTCATTAGGGAAGGAGAGAACATTCTATAAGGTTCTTAATTCTTATGCTATTAGGGGAACTGTAACCTGAGTTCTTCTTGACTTTCATCATGATTTATCTCTTTCCTATAGTAAAACAGAATTCTGCCACTCTGCCCGGTCTTTCCTCTGGCTCTAGAATTTCCCGTCTTCTCTTTGAACACCCATTGCTTACTGTTTTATTTTACTTTGATGTCATATGAAAGATTTCTGAAACTTTGGGCAGGATTCCTTTCCCTAGGTGGGGAAAGGTCCTGACTTATATTTCTATGATTTTCTTTGGCTTTTGCTTTGCCTTGAGAGTCCGTGTCCTGTTGTGACATGTCGTAGTTGTAAACATTTCGATTGCAGTGACAATGCCATTTGCTCCTAACAAGAACACAGTGACATAAACAGAATACTGATTATTAAGAAAAAAACAGCATGGCTGATTCTGAGTGAGTTTTCTGTCTCATAGAAGCTCAGAAAGAACTTCTGACTTGTCAAAAAGTACATTCAAAGTGGTCTTGGAGATTCTAATTGCTACATGAGTTCATTCTAAAGGAATTGAAGCAAACTAAATGATATATAAAAAATCCCTAGGTTATATATATATATATATATATATATATATATATATATATATATATATTACCTAGGTATTTTTTTTAATAATAAAGATCAGTGTATCTCTGGAACCAATTAGTTTCCTGGGAATAGCCTGAGGAGCGGCTAACCTCCTCCAGAGACTGAGGCTTCTTGGTCCCCACAATGTATGTCCATAATTCCGTCAAAGAAAATGTTCAGCAGAAATGGGGCAATGGTAAAGTGGTCTAAGACTACGACAACATTTTTATATTAAAAATGAATAAATGGGCTAGAAAGATGGCTTAGTGGTTAAGTGCTTGCCTGTGAAGCCTAAGAACTCCAGTTTGAGGCTTGATTCCTCAGGACCCACCTTAAGCAGATGCACAAGGGGGTACAGGCATCTGTATTTCATTTGCAGTGGCTGGAGGCCCTGGTGTGCTCATTCTCTCTCTCTCTCTCTCTCTCTCTCTCTGCCTCTTACTCTCTCTGTCTGTCACTCTCAAATAAATAAATAACTAAAAATAAACAAAAAAATTAAAAATGAATAAATGGGCTGGGGAAGATGGCTTAGTTAAGGCATTTGCCTGCAAAGCTAAAGGACCCTGGTTTGATTCTCTAGGACCTACCTAAGCCAGATGCACAAGAAGGTGCATGCATCTGGAGTTTGCAGTGGCTGGAGGCCCTGGTGCACCCATTCTCTCTCTCTCTCATAAATAAATCATATATATTAAAAAACAGAAAAAATGAATAAATGACAAAACATTTTAAAAAAGATTTATAAAATCAATGTATTATGCATCTCCTTAATTGTTTGGAAGATTTTATTTAGCTGATCAAAAGAGAATAGAGCACTTCAGATGAGATTGTCTTCTCCCCAAAAATGCAATGAAATATCAGGGACAGAAAGAGAAAATGGGATAATTTATGATTGTTAAAAACAAGTTTTGTCATAGCCAAACAAAATAGGTTCAAATAAATTATCATGTATCTAGGCAACTAACAATCCTAAATGTAGTGCCCCTTATACTTAATTCACTTTTAATGAGATGAAATATCATGTATGTGTGCACCCGTAATTTATAATTCCATATGACTTATGTAACATCCGATTTCATTTTGATTCTCTTTTTGTTTCTCACTTTTTTTTTTAACTTTAAAGTGATTTTGTCATATTTGTAAGGTAGTTGGATGGTAGCAGACCCTTGATAAGAGGGCAAGTATGTATTATTATAAGACCTGGAAGATAGACCTTCCATGAATCCTGGAAGCAGGACTTGCTGAGCTTTTCTGACTGAGCTTCAGGGATGTTATCTACTCTGAGGCTGATAAAACTGTTTTTATCTTCCCAGAAAGAAAGGCATGAAATATTTGAACTGGCAAGGATCTCAGATATCATACCATCTAACCCTTCATTTTACAGATAGGGAAACTGAAATGTAGGGATGATTGATCACTAGATAAACAAGTGAACACTAAAGATGTAACTGGTTTTCAAAATAAATAGCTGAATGCTTGCTGTGTGTCAGGCTTTCTGTGAGAACAAAGGGTTCAGATCAGAACAAGGAATTAATTTCTGTTCCTTGACACTCAAGTCTTAGTAGTAAGAGAGTAAATCAGGGTTTATAGTGCCACATGTGGTATGTTCAAATTCAAGGAATATTTCTCCTCTTCAAACTCAATTTTACTATGTGTGTGTGTGTGTGTGTGTGTGTATGGGTATAGGTTCATGTGTGGAAGACAGGACAACCTCAGATATCAATCAATCCTCAGGTGCCATCCACCCTTATTTTTGAGACAGGGTCCCTCATTGGCCCAGAAATCATCACTTAGGCTAGACTGGCTGGACAACAAGCCTCCAGGATTTGATTCTCTCCACTTCCCCAACACTGGGATTACAAAGGCATGACACCATGCCTGGCTTATTTTACATGGGCACTGGGAACCAAACACAGGTTCTCATGCTTATAAGGCAGCACTTTCAAAACCAAACTATCTCCCTCAGTTCAGCTTCTCATTATCCTGGCACTGTATCCATACTTTTTTAACCAATCCCAGGATTCTCATCACCCATTCATAGAAAAGAGCTGGGTGTCACAAGAAAACCAAACAAACATTAAATTTAGAATCAGAAGACCACAGTGTTACTCTCCTGTCACTTCTAGTTGTGTTTCTTGCAAGACTATTTTGTACTGGTTTGCTTTAGAACTTAGTGAAAAACTGTAAAGGGGAACACTCCAGTATATGTGATGGGTGTTGGCCTTGGCGTCTTGAGATGAAAGCTGGGTGAAGGAGAGAAAGCTGAGTGTATCAATGGAAAATTAAACTTTCTCCTATCATGTATCTATGGGTATTTTAAAAAGACAGATGCACGATTAATAAAAACAAAATCAAACAGATTGCATTCAGGAACCTTTGTGAACTAAGAAAATTTATAATGTGGATCATGGCCAAGGGAAAGAAGCATAAATTCACTGTTATATCTATGTTAACAGCTAAGTAGACATAGGCTTCCTAACAATATTACCTTGCAGCTTCAGTTGGTAGATACATATGTACACACACACACACACACACACACACACAAACATTATTGAAATATTCTAGATTTATAGGCACAAACTATTTTGGAGATTACATATGCACATGCATATACATGCCTATGCACACACACACACCAACACACAAATGCCACATAATCTTTTTATCAGCCTTTCATCATATACGTAGACCTATATAACTAATATCTAGTTCAGCAATATCTGACCAAACTTCAACAAAAAGTTTATATGATTATGTTAATTCTCCCAATACCCAGTGTCCTCTTAGTTGCCATAATAGAATACCCCAAACTCCAAAACATTGTGGAGACTAAGAAGTCCAGGGGTATAGCACCAGCAGCTATTGACTGAGGGTGTAATATAGTGAGAGTAAGAACGCATTCCAATGTTGCTCTTTTGCTCCCTTCTTATAAAGTCACCAGTGTCACAATACTGCTGACCTTATCTAATCTTAACCACATACCAGAAGCCTGACCTCTAATCAGCCAAATCAAAAGTGGGTATGATGTTCTTAACCTATAAAAGCTGGTGAATACATTCAAACCACAGCACCTACCTACGCTTATGCCAGCTCTGTGGTGACGGTACCATAAGACTTCCATGAAACTTTCTAGCAGCGTCAAATCTTGCAATCATGAAGGATGCCATAGCTAGACATGAAGAGTTTGGACTCTCATATCTTAGCTTCCCTTCCTCCTTCCTACTGTGCAGAAGCACAGTTTTGAGAGCATGAGATATCTGCTTTCAATCTTATTTGTCTTTCTAAAGCTTCATTTCTGTATTACTGATGATTGCTGTATTCATTATGGTTTCTCTAAGAAGCCATTGAGGTTGCTTAAAGGAGGAAGGTGATTAACAAAAGGGAACAGAATTTTACTAACTGATGCATGTGGGGAGAGAACAAGGATCACAAGGTCAATTCTTAGGAAATCTATGAGTTCAGGAGCCAGAGGTGTCCAATGGCTGTAGTGCCAAAAGGGTCTAAGGGACAAGCTTCCAAAGCAATGACAAACCTTGTGTGTTCCTCCATCCACCAATGACTGCATGCCAGACCATAGACCTCATAGAGGAATATGGGATTTTCTAGTCTGTAGTCTCAATCTCTCAGAAATATCTTTCATGATAGGATTTAGTCAGAATTCTGTTATCATGAAAGTATAAAAAATATAGTTGAGAGTATATATGCTTCTCAATGTAGAGTATTAGAGGGTGTTACAGAGAAGACAACAAACAGTTTCCAGTACATTTCTGTTGCTACATTCATATCATTTCTCTTTCTTCTCTTGGCATATTTGTCTTTAAAAAAATTCAGAGTAGCACATATCTAAAACAAATTCACACAGAAAGAGACCAAAGACTGTTCTAGTTATTTTTGGCACTGGAATCAAGGCCATATCCTCACAGGATATGAGATTATTGACCCTAAAATAAAGGATTCAGCTACAGTACACCCTAGGACTTTCTTTTAGTTTTTTTTTTTTTTTTGGTAAAACTATGGTTTCTAATCTTTAATACAGTTTCTTAGTATGAATGGCTAATTATTTTTAAATCTCAAATTACTAAAGGATTATGTAGACAAATGAATAATAATACATAGTTACCATATCATTTTACTATTTTTGTTTCATTGCTATAAGTTTATGCAATGGCTGCATTTATTACAAATGAGTATAGTCATACATCTCTTATATTCTGTTCTTTATGGATTTTTTTCTGTTCATATGTGTGCTATTTACTGATTTTTTTTTTAGTTATGTACACAGTGTGTGTTAAGCCATGTTGGTACCACCGTTAGCCTCCTCCCTATCCTCCCCCCTCCTCAGGGATCCTTCTCACTGGGGAATATGGGTAGTGCATTGTGGGGTTAGCCATCAGTTATGGGTAACAGGCAATTTCTCTGTGCATAATATCCCAATATGTGGCTCTAACAATATTTCCACCCCCCCTTCCACAAATTTACCTTAGCCATGGTGGGTTCGTTTTAGGTCTACTTCAGTGATGAGGTCTTGGGAGCCTCTTTATCTCTGGGTATCTGGTTTGGTAGCATTCTCTGTGTCTATCTCCTTCACCCTTGTGCTGGTGGCAGGTTCATCAAGAAAGCAGCACACTTGCTCATTTCCCCAATTATTCTTGGTTTCAGTTATGGCCCTGGTGAGGTGCGATGGGCTGATTCTCTTCTTAGCATCTGTGTCCATCTGAACAAGAGAAGCAGATTCTCCAATGGAGAGTGATGTCAGCACCAGATTAATGGAATAACCATTATTATTTTAGAGATAATTTAATAGGTGTAGGCCATCTTGTAGCCCCTGATTGATGGGAGCTTGTTAATGGAGAGCCGACTTGCATTTTGGATATGGTTCTGATTTGTTTCCCAGCTCTAGTTATGGGTTCCATTCCACTGAGCAGATCAGTTAGCCAAATCAAGAGCAGTTGGTTACCCACCATGGCTGTGTGCCACTATTGCACTTGTGTGAGCATCATGTCAGGTTGTTTGCTGCTGAGTAGCTTCGACCAAGTGTTGCTTGGACAGATGTTGCTCATTTTTTCCCAGTTGCTCATGCAGCACTTTCTGGCACTAGAGGAGCTAACTGTCTGGGGACTAACTCTCTTCTAGATTCCAGCCATGTCTCTCCATGTTCCATACCAACAGGATATGGTATTTGAGGCAGTGGGGTCTTACCACTAACCTTTGGTGGATCATCAAGTACTCTGACATAAATCTGTCTTCTTTTGGGAAATCTTGTAGGTCTGTCTGATCAACAGCTCATTGTGGATGTTAACCACATGCTGGTACTGGTGGTACTGGGAGTTACAGGAAAGTGCCAAGGAAAAGAAGGAAGAAAAAGACAGGTAATATAAAAGAGGTAGAAGAGAGATAAATGGGAGAGAGAGAGGAAAAACAAAACAAACAGGAGAAGATTAAGGTTAGTCTTTATCATACCCTCTTCAGGGGCCTATAATTCATGTATTCCTTTTAAGGACCTGATGAAGCTTCAACCATTTAGTCTGTCTTTTAGGATGTAGACTTTTGTGGTACCATTGCCATTTGGGTCCAGTCTTGTGTCCCCCACCTCTTCAGATTTTAAAATTTGTTTTGTTTTGTAGAGGTCACATGTATGCCAGGCTGTCTTAAAACTTCCTATGTAGCCAAAGATGATCTTGAACTTCCTGATCCTCCGGCCTCCACTTATCACAAAGGGTTATATAATACACATCTACTAATGTAATCCAAACAATACCAGCAATGTAGCATAGCACACAATCCTCTTTTCTTTGAAAATTTAATAATTGCTTATCTCACTTAATCATCAATTGTGATCTCTACTGAGGTGATGTTTTGCCAAACTGTATTTCCCCCTCCATGCCTCACTAAATAATATAATGTTAGGACAGAAAATTTGGGAAAATTTTAGATTTTAGTCATAATTTTATTTATTTATATTTTTAATTTTTTAAAAAATTATTTATTTATTTATTTGAGAGTGACAGAGAGAGAAAGAGAGAGAGAGAGAGAGAGAGAGAGAGAGAGAGAGAGAGAATGGGCGTGCCAGGGCCTCCAGCCACTGCAAATGAACTCCAGATGTGTGTGCCCCTTGTGCATCTGGCTAACGTGGGTCCTGGGGAATCGAGTCTCAAACCATGGTCCTTAGGCTTCACAGCCAAGCACTTAACTGCTAAGCCATCTCTCCATCCCTTAGTCATAATTTTTTATAACAACTATTCTATGCCATTATCAAAACTCAGAGCTATGAACTAGAAATATTACATTTAGCTAGATTTGACCAGACAAAGGGCATGCCACCAATTTTCCAATACTCACAATTACCAACTCATAGTACTCTGGTTTTTATTTTGTTCTCTAAATAAAAGTATCTCCAACAAGTTCCAGATTATAGTTGGAGAATAGCATGTATGGATTCAAAGTAGTGCAATGGCAAATGCTTTGAAGACCAAACTGCCACCAAAGCTAACCACCAATAGAAAGTTAGATAGAATTTATGCTTTGAATCTAGCTGGATGCTTGGGTTACAATGAAATATTCTTCCATGTAACCAGTTCTCAAAGGGAGAGACATTCCTAAGATGTCAACTATGAGATTTAAAAAAAAATGAAGGACCTCACAAACGAAGACCTTGAAAATAGATATGTTCACCACATTTCATGAAAATTATACTGAAATGGAACCAGAGAAGTGCTCAGAAAAGAAACTCAGAAGGAATCAAATAGAAATTTCAAACAGAAAAATAAAGCATTTGAAATTCATTTCTTAGTCTTATATAACAACATAGCAATGGCAGAGTTAGTGAACTAGACATGATAAGACAGCAAAAGATTGGTAAAATGAATATCACTTTACAACCTATGAGATATTAAAATATCTAAAATTTATGATATTGACATTTTAGTATAAGAAGAAAAATATACCTATAATAGCATTAATGCAAAATTCTGTTTCCTGGTCTAATTAAGAAGTAAGATGAGTTCCAGTTTAAAGAGTTTTAGCATCAGATATTCAGCCAATTCTGGTAAATGGTTTTGCTTTGTTCTCACCTTGAAGGTGGTGAATGGGAAGTAATCTGTTATTTTGACCAGGGCAAAAGATCTAAAACTCTAGGAATATGAAAGTGTACAGGGTTACTTGAAAGAAAACAGGGTTAGCATCTGAATAGAGATATTGCCTTTAGCAGGAACTCTAGCCTCAGGTTGTCCACTTCTTTCTAGTGATCAATGGAGAACTGAATTCAATTAGCAGCCAAACTTGTCAAAGCCAGAAGCTTTTATTCTGAAGTTGACACTATTGAAGACAATCTGTGTCCAGTCCAAGGGAAACTGTTTTGTCTTCTGTACTTTCCATAAAGGCATATGTACAAACCATAATGGCATCATATTCATTTGTTATGAAGAAAGCCTAGAACAATTTTAGGGCAGGATGGTATTGTAATATACCAGTATTCTCAGCATTTTCTTCTTTAGGAGAGATATAACGAAAACCACAACCTTATTTTGGTTCCAACTTGAGAACAATTTGTTAATCTGAAGTATTTTGACAAAACTTTTCAAATAAAAATGTAGTTAGAAAGATGAAAGGGCTTGGAAACGGAGTGGTCTGACCCATAAAGTGGTCATAGTTATTCACATATGCATTGCTCATGGTATGTTTCCTCTATCTGGATGGGTAACTCTGCTTATGCCATTGTCACAGGTGGCATGTTATGGGTGAGGAGCTTTGCCTTATGGAGCAGATGGCTTTGTAAAATGCATTTGAGGTTCAGGAAACATCATGATTTCTCAAAAAGTAAGACATATTAAAGGACTATAAATCTGTGATTACCTCAAGATTTGCAGAGGAGAAGACACTGAGTGACATTAAGCAGATATGAAATGTAGGACCAGGAGTTGATTTCAAAGAAGATAGCCTCTCTAGTCCTTGATGTGGCATATTTAGTGCATATAAAATATCTGTATATTTTATATGCCTGTTAATTTCATTAGTGAGTTGAATAAATTAGTCTAAAATATAAGTGTGTTTTTTCTCCCCCCCCCTCCCCTTCTCTCCCTCTCAGTAAGTGTGGCACAGTACCTGTGAATGAAGGGATCTTTGTCTGCCATAATGTGCGTATGGAAGTCAGAGGACAACATGTGGGCATTGGGTCCCACCTACTACCTTGTTTGAAGCAGGGAACTCTCTGTTTTGTCAGTTAACATCAGGCTGGCCTATGAGCTCTGGAATTCTTCTGACTGCACCTCCAGTTGCTATTGGAGCAATCACATTACAAACATATGCACCACGACATCTGCCTTTATGTGGGTCCTGGGGATCTGAACTCTGCTCATCAGGGATGTGCAACAATTTTAACTATTGAGGCATTTCTTCAACCTCAGTGCCAATATTTTTATGATTTTGTATTCACAGATAGTTAATAAATACATGGGTCTTCCCAGGGAAGAAATTATGAAACATAATAAAAGATAGGGGCTGGAGAGATGGCTTAGTGGTTAAGCACTTGCCAATGAAGCCTAAGGACCCCAGTTCAAGGCTCCATTCCCCAGGACCAACATTAGACAGATGCACAAGGTGGGGCATGCATCTGGAGTTCATTTGCAGTGGCTAGAGGCCCTGGCACACCCATTCTCTCTCTCTCTTCCTCTTTCTCTGTTTGTTGCTCTCAAATAAATAAATAAATAAAAAACAAAAAAGAAAAAGAAAGGAAAAGTTAGTCTTGTACCAAAATTCTGAGATGTACCAATATGTAATGGGTGAATGAGAATTAAAATCATGACTAGGAAAGAACAGACTTGTGTGTAATTTCAAAAGTTAAAAGCTTAAAGATAAATAATAGTAATAAGATCCCAATAAGATCAGAACTGAATTTTAATCATGGAAGTTGCAATTTTATTACTTATCTGTTTGTCCAAAGTGATCTCCTCAGATATTTGAGTAAAGCAACAAAGAGTTATTACCTTACTCTTTTGTGGATAAGATTCTGTTTATGCCACTATATTAAGTTCTATCAGGGGTTAAGTTCTCAGCCTTCCAGGATAGTGGCTTATTTGAAGGCATAACTAAGGAGAGTTCTGCTTCCAAGGCATGTAGTAGTCGATATGTGCTAATCTTCTGTTTCTTGGGCTGCTCTAACACAGGGATGCCCCAGTACATAGTTGCTAGTTAACTTCCTTCCCTAACAGCACAGCTAGGGAGGGAAGGAAGGATGAAGGGAAAGGTAAAGAGGAAGGGAGGAAAGGAGGGTGAGACAGAGAGAGTGAAAGACTTTAAGCTCAATCTCTTTCACATACTAAATTGATTTGCATTCTAAATTTATTTTCAATTAGTAGATCCATTGATTTCTCTACTATCTCTTCAAGAGGAAGGTATTACATAAGTACATGACTCCTAAGGTCATTAGGGGTCATTGTGTAGCCAAGAGCACTCTCTATGTTTCTTATGTACTCCAGCCAGGTGTGGTGGTGCACACCTTTAATCTGAACACTCAGGAGGCAGAGGTAGGAGGACTGTATGAGTTGGAGGCTACCCTGAGACTACATAGTGAATTCCAGGTCAGGCTGGACTAGAGTGGCTCATATATATAATCCTACTGTTGGTGGTAAGGTTGGGGTTGTGGGGCTGAAGTAGGAAAATTATTATGATTTCAAGGCCAACCTTAGCTATAGAGTAAATTGTGAATTCTGGTCAGGCTGGGATAGAGTGAGACTCTGGCTTAACATCCCTACCCTCTAAGACAGTATTTATCTCCTTTACAATAATACTTTTACATAAGAAGTTCAATATATTCACTTATGATCTAGTTATCAATAAGGCTCCTCAGATACAGCTACTTAACTACTGCTCCTTGAGTTTGTTTCCTCTTAATTTGTGAATTTGCAAAACTAAAGGATGAGTTGTCTCTTATCTCTTAATATCCAACATCTGGTAGAATAAGGGACATAGAATAGCCTCCATGGATATTCATGCTAAAAACAGCAAAATGCATAAGAATCAGTGATTTAAAACAATTTTAAAACCCAGCCAGCAGTCTATCACCAAGGTAACAGATGACAACAATAGTGGTAAGGATATGAAGAAAGAAGAGCCCATATTCACTGCTGTGGGAGTATAAAATAGTACAACAACTATGTGAAACAGTAAGGGGAATTGTCAAAAAATTATATACATATGTATATAACTACACATAACTAAGCTATACCAGTTCTGGGCATATACCCAAAGGACTCTATCTTATCATAAAGCTACTTTCCCATTTATATCTATTGCTGCTCTGTTAATAATTGCTAGGAAATGAGTCAGCTTATATATCTATCAACAGATGGATAGATGATGAAAATGTAGTATATTTATATGGTGAAATTTTATTCAGCTGGAAAGATAAGTGAAATTATGAAATTTGTAGGAAAATGGATAGATTTGTTAAGTATTATATTAAGTGAGGTGATCCTGACTCAGAAAGACAAAAATCACCTTATTTCTCTTATATGAATCTTAAAAAATTTTAATGTATATGAGTGGGTATGAGTGTGAGTATAGATTAAGAAACTAGAAAGGATATCATCAACTGAGAAAAAGATACTGAGGAAACTGGAATTATAATATGATATATGCAACATGAATGTGGAAAGGAGGCTGAAGGAGTCAATAAAAGGGGCCTGGGGACTGAGGGAGAAGAAAGGGAAATCAACAAGTAAATTTTGTTTGAAAATGCCTTAATTGAACTTAATATTTTGTATGCTAATTATAAGTAAATATGTAAAAATACACATAAATAAAATAAAACACAACTAGCCACGCTTTGGAACATCCTTAATTGGGTCACATACCCCAGAACAATTTGCAAAGTTACCTATGTCTAGCCCTCTTTGCTTTGATGATGGTGCTCTAGCCTGTGATATTCTCTCTAAGATGTATCCATGGTACTCATCAGTATCCACCTACTTCCACAGCCTTAGCATTATGTTCCCACATATTTAAATGCCATTTGTATTCCATAGATCACTGTATTTTTCACTAGTATTGCATTCAATTTACAGAATGTCTTGATCTCAAAGACTGCACTTCTATAGAGCAAGTCTCGGATCCTTCCACTCCCTCATTTCTCAGGAATGAGGCCTCATTGCATCATACCAGGCAGTGGTTAACCAGCTCCGTTCTCTTCCTCAGTGTCAGTTTCCTTAGAAACAAAAGCTGCTATACTGGCCTTCTTAGAAGCTAAAACAGTGTTTTTTTTTTTTTTTTAACAATTTATTCGAGGCTTATCCTAAGTAGGGCTCTTTAAGGAAGTGGGCAAAATGACCTGAGAGGCAAAGAAGCTATGGAATGTGGTCTAAGTTGCCATGCAATATAATTTTGTTTGTTTAAATATTTTTCTCAGGGGAAATGAAGAAATCTGTACTTCCAAATGTATCCTTAACCTGATGAATCAGTCATTGGCAAGGAGTTAAGAGGTGATGCGGAATATATCCTTCAAAGACATCTGCTTCACTGTGGCCCATGAGCACTGCCCCTGAAAATAGCCAGGCACAGTATGTCTCTGTCTACAATGAAAACCTAGACTAACTTATGACTTATGGCCAAAACCATCCTAATTGACAAACACAGCTTCAACATTATAATAATATATACTCATCTCTTCCTACCAAAATTAGTGGTCTTCTGATCTAATTTCATACCTACGTATTTTTGAGGTGTGGGTGATGCTGTAAAACTTTTTCCTGCTACACAAAAGGGAAATGTGTAAGTCTCCATTTCTACATGACAAACCTCAAAAGTCTTCAAACTGAGTTTATATGGAAGACCTAAGGTCTCTAATGTTTATATTAATATTAAGAGTTTTATTTATGACTAAATCCAAAGTCAAAGATTTGCTTAAGAGAAAGTTTCTCTTGACAAGCTAGAAAGGCACTATCAGAGGAAAATGATTGTGGATATATCTAATCACACAAAATCATGTTCTTGAATAGGTAAGAAGGAATGGAAAGAAGAATAAGTAGAAAGCAAACTGGGAGGAGACTTACACAAACCACATAACAGTGACATGATCCATACCAAGTACACTGAAGTATGGGACTGAGTTTTATCTAGCAGGAAACCCGTGCTCTGGTTGGTGGATTTTGTGGAAGGATGTGCATTACACCAAGTGGATAAACACAATGTGGGTTCTAGGAATATTTATTGGGGCATTAAGAAAGAAAGATTTATTTCACACGTGCTCAAGCTTTTGCATCTTTAGTGCTGTCAATGATGCAAGATACTTAGAAACTTTAATAAGTGAACAAATGGAGTTCAGATCTCCCTGAGTCCCAGGTTACATCACATTTTATGTTACCAGAAATTCTAGATATTCTTTCAACTTATTACTCTTGACATGTGTGACATCATAGGAAAATACAAGTAACCAAACTGCTTTCCTTGGATGGTTAAAGAAAACCTCATGTTCCATGCTTTATAATGAAATTTCATTTAATATTTAGAATAATCCTGTGAAGTACATCCTATAATTTCTTTACAAAGAAAAGGAACTGCATTCCAGAAATAAAGGACTGACAAAAGAGCAGATTAACAATACCTGTATATTTTGTATAGAATATACTAATACATAATTTTCATAAATATTTTTAAGAGTCTGTTATACAGAAAGAAAAGAATGTTGACAATGTCATTCTCACATGTCAAGATAGGCCATCTTATACAAAATTCATTGTTTATATTTAGTCTCAATTTAGTGCTATGCTCCTCTGCATTGCCATCAAAACTCTCAACCAAGCTGGGTGTGGTGGCGCATGCCTTTAATCCCAGCACTTGGGAGGCAGAGGTAGGAGGATCACTGTGAGTTCAAGGCCACCCTGAGACTACATAGTGAATTCCAGGTCAGCCTGAACTATAGTGAGGTCCTGCCTTGAAAAACAAAAACAAACAAACAAACAAACAAACAAACAAACAAAAGAAACCTCTCAACCACATGTTTATCATTACAAACACTATGCTTTTATAAACACTATGCAAAATTCTTATGCAATGTTTGCCAATACTACTTGTCTTTCTTTTTGCTCTTTCTTGTTTTTCTTTTCTCTACAGTATCAAGTGTAGGAAATTTGAACATATTTTTAGAGCATATATTTCAGTTACCCTCCTCCAACACAACTTTTAGCAAGAAAAATACAAATAAATTAAATTTTAGGTTGAAATGTAGTCCAAGTGATTTTCTTACTATAAGAACTCTCTTAAGTTCTGCTCATCTGCCAAAATATAGTATTATGGTTTGCACATCTGATTTTGAAGCACAACTTATAAGGTTATAGCACACGATTTTATCTGTAGTATGAGATGTGAATGCATGTACATATATCCACAGATGTAAACACTTAGAATATGAGTTCAAATAATAGACTGTGTGGACTGAGATTCATCAGTGATATCACTTAGCCTAATTGTACTAGCAGAGAAAACAAGACATATGAAAGAAGTCATCTGGGGCCACACTGAATTAATTGAAACTCAAAAAACCTTTAGGACAATCTAAAAACTTGTGAAAAATCATAATTCAGGTTGCTTTAGGCACTAAATGAGTTAGTTCAAATGTCCAATACCCTCATACTTCCAGTGTTTGTTATCAAACCTCATACATGATCCTCAGCTGTGGAATCCTTGGGGTGGCAGGTAGAGCTTTACTGGAAGAGTGCCATTCATGGTAGGTCTTGGGGTTTCTTTGTTCAGCCCTATTGGTTATTGGCATGTAGTTCACTCTTGCTGTGTCTAAGATGATATGACAAGATGAGAAACTCAGTTGTCTGCTTTTCCATGCTTTCCTAGCCATGACAGAGCTTCCCTCAAGACTATAAATCTGAAATAAACCCTTTCCATCCATAAACTGCTTTTGGAAGCTGTTTTGTTTCACAAACAAGAAGGTAACTGCTGACCTTAGTTTTTGGAGTGACAAAAAAGCTAATAAATGCTGCCTTATTCTGAATTAGTCTTTAAACCAATTTCAGATGGATTTGAAAGATCTAAGTGTATCTTCATGTGTACAATCGTGGCTTATTGCCTCTTCTTGAAAATGTAATTTTATTAAATTGGCTTATTCTGTCCATGGGGACCACATATTATTTTCCCTTAACTAGTGTTGAAACCATGTTGATACAAAGTTGGAGGCAATATTTTTTGAATGTAATGAAGGCTTGTAGAAAAAATAATAATGGCCTATTTGGTTTATGGTAAAGGAAAACAAAGTTACCTTAGAGGTAACATTTTCTTTTTTTTGTGGAAATTGTTTAGCTGCATTTGAGTTTTCCAACTGAGTATCAGTCTGTACTTTTCTGAACCTTTTTGTAAGTGGAAAATCACCATGGATAAAAGCCTTTCTAAAAAGAGATGAGAAACACAGGCATTGATAGAGGAAAGACCAAGAGTTCATTTATTTGTAGTTTGGGCTAAGGGGGGCAGGGTAAGGCTTCAGGCTGTGCAGAAGAACACTCGCAGGAAGAAAAACTGAGGGAGACGTCTAATCCCTTATAAAGTGGTAATGAAGGGGGGTCTCTCTTTTGGGTTCTTTGGGTAAATTAGCTGTACCATCTGAGGAATGGGGAAGTATGTTGGTTTCTGTGTTTATTTTTGCTATTTGATAATTCTAACCTGGGAGTTGATGAGGGGAAATTAACTAAATGGTATATACATCAGTAAGAAAGTCTTAGTGCCTATTGAAATTTCAGGGTAGTTAATTTGTTTAGATATTGGGATAATCAAAGCCAAGAAGCCTAAATCTCATGGACCAAAACAAAAGACACTCTTCACAATAGTAACCAGATAGCAAGGGATTAACTAAGCATGAACAATGTCTAAGTACTGGTTTGGGGTCTAAAATAATTAAATGTTATCTTTTAGAGAATGTTTAATTGTTTCGCCTAGGATCAGCACTCTAAGGCATTGTAATTTCATGCACTAGGAGCTGGGTGAACACTTTGTAACTGTCCTTTAGTTGAATCCCAACACACCCATTCGTCATGGACAGTAATGACTACTGATGAAAAGCCCAAGGCAGCCTTCAAACCTGGCAGGTCACATTCTTTTAGAACTGTATTTCAAAGGGTTCCACATTTTCTATTGCTGAACATTTAAAGAAAGACAATGGCATCAAATGTTAGATTTTTGCTCCCATTTCACTCTATTAATATATTATTTAATGAGGATTAGATGTTGATTAGTTATAATGACTGCTAATGATCATATCTACTAAGTTTAGGCAGATGTTAAGGGACTTATTCCCCAAAATACCTCCTGTAATCAATCTCAGGAGAAGTTAGTGAGATAAAGTTGGAGCCTTCTGCATTCTCTATGATAATGCAGTAACTATGACCGGAAGAGGCACACTGATGTCTATGGCATATGATTTGGCTCACACTCATGATGGAAACAGCAGATGCTTAGAGTGCTTTAATGTTTCAATGCAAAATACTTTTAGAAGTGTTGGTAAGCTGAAAGAGGTAATGATTTCCAGAGAACAGAGGATGGCTAAATATCTATCGCATGTTTGTTTTAGAGACAGAGGTATCCTCATAGATGCATTCATTCAGCTGTGCTGTGGGAGGTTACTAATTCATCCAGTGTCAAGGACAGCTTGTGGAAATTAAATCCGTGGTCTATATTTTCACTTTTCTCTTAGCTAAGATATAGTTTCTGTATATTTAACTCCATAATTCCCAATTAATTGTGCTTGTGTCTTTCAGAGTTGCGTGAAATCACAGAAGTTAGCATGATCTACTCATAACCCACAGAAAGAAATCTTCGTTACTATCCTAGGAATTTGAGCGAAAAGCAAAACAATGATTAGCTATCCAACAGAGAGACAAAATTAGTCTTTTAATTTGAAGTCAGCAACATGAGCTTACTCCAGTCTCTCTATGGTAGACTAAATGGCTATGCAAAATGAAGGCAGGTATTAGGTGGTAGTTTAAAATGTCTCTTGTGATGACTTGATCCTGTCACAAATAAAACTGAGAGAAGGCCTGAGAATATGGCTCTGTCACTAAAGTACTTGTCATGCACGATAGGAACCTGCTTTTAGACCACCAGCACCTTTGTAAATTCTGGAAGGGCTTGGAAGCTGCCTTTTAATCCAAGAAATGGGGAGTGTTAAAGAGGGAATTCCAGAGGTAAGATGGCTATCTAGTCAAAACAAGTTGATGAGTTCTGGGTTCAAGTGAAAGCCCCTATCTCAATAAGTAACGTAGAGAGAAACTGAAGAAGACACTCGAGGTCAACCTCTGACCTCTTCATGTGTGTGTGCACACACACACACACATGCACACACATCTGGACCCATCCACACACTAACATGTATACATACATATGCCCATACTACACACAGAATATGAGAAGAAAAGAAAGAAGAAGAGAGGGCTGAAAAGGAGGTTGGTGGTTAAGGCACTTGCCTAAGGACCCAGGTTCAGCTTCTCGAACCGCATAAACCAGGTACATATGGTGGCACTTGTCTCTGAAATATATAAATAAATAAAGTCTTTAAAATAAAAGAAAAAAGAAGATAAAGTACCTGTAGTTTGCAAAACACTTTTGAGGATCCTGCTCTGACTATCATATATCTTTTCATTTCACTTAGTGGTTATAAGGACCCACTAAGCTATAAACAGGATGAGAAATTTAGATTTTTTAATAGCAGGAAAATGAGATAATGTTTAATGTCTCTGTCATAACCATTTGATTCTGCTGTTCTTCTAAATTAACTGTAGATCTGACCTTTGCCATATTTCTACAACAATGAGTGTTAACTTAGTAATGTATTGCCACTTATAACCTTTAGGATACTTTATTGCTATTTATGACCTTTTAGATAGTTAGGGAGGAAATAAGTTTTCTGGCTTAATTTTTTTTTTTTTTTGTCTAGTCAGAGAAGTAACTAAAATGTCAGAGGCCTTTAGTTCTAATTCCAGCTGCTTCACTTCCTAGTTGTATGACTTAGATAAATCATAGCCACCCAAGTTGAGATGACACTATATCAGTTTGTAATAGGGCTTCTGGGATTCAGGAAATGTCCTTAAACTCCAAATTCTGAGTTCCTATCTGTTTTAAACAACAACAACAAAACATTGGATTAAACTGAGACTGAGAGGGATAGATTATAAACTATTACACTTATTCAGAGAAATCAGGGGAATCTGGGAAAGTCTATGTACAAGGAAATGGGAATTGATGCACCCAGGTGGTCTGAGAGCCCATGTGGATATTAAGCATGGACCTGGGGGAACTATTAAAAAGGATTTTCTCAAAAGGCTCGGACAATAAAAAATTAAAAGGGCATAATTATAACAGAAGAAGAATATCCTGACTTCCAGAATGGGAAGGAAATGGTCTTACTGGTGTTGGGTCCCTGAGACTCAGGCATGGAGAGATGTATAGCCAAGGAGCCAGAAAATGACAGGGCGTGTCCACTGGTAAGTCTCTATTTATTGTGGTCAGTGTTCTGTCTCTGGAAGAGGTTGGCATGTGTGTGTACAGTATGAGAAATAATTGTCCTGGGCTCAGAGAAGGGGTTAAAACACACACACAGGTAAAGAGAGTGGTAGAGAGAGAGGGAGAGGGAGAAAGAGCGGGGGGGGAGAATTGATTGGATGAGCCTGGAGCAGACATTGAATTCAGTTTATTCTACAGCAGGCTAGCAGTGTGATATCCTTTAAGATTTTTCTCTTGTTTTAGCCTTTCCAAAACTGACTGCCTAACAAAGCTATCTGACTAGTTCCTCCTCAAGTTTAATGGAGATTTATATGCTTTTATTTTTAATAACTTTCATTTTAAAGCATTTTAATATTCATCACAAAACTTGATAATGAGAACACTACACAATTTGCCCTATATAAATAGCCTCCTTCACTATCAACATCCTGTACCCAAGTGGAACCTGTTACCACAGGTCTGCATTGATAATTGTCCCTCAGATACATAGGTTATATTAGAGTTCCTACTAGGTATTATATACTGAATTGTTTTGAGAAATACATAATATGTCTACAGCATCACAGTGTCATACTGCCTAACTGGATAATGCTATGGCTGCCATCTATGGCTTTGATCTCTATAAACAAGGATCCAGAATGATTGTTATGAAGTTAAGACCACAGGCACTATGTTCTTTCTACTTATCACTTAATTTAAAAGTGGGAACATAGTCTCCTTCCAAGTGGATTTGCTTTAACCAGTTTTTCCTAAAAGAAATCTTATAAAAGATGGTTTTCTTAATTGCATGCCTTTTGTAAGGAAGCATTGTACAGGATTTTCAAAGGGCACAATAGGGATGGTGGGGAGGGAGGGGAGGGTAAGGGGGGGACAAAAACCTGGTTCCAAATGGAAATGCTACCATAAAATCCTACATCCTGAAAGACATACTAAAGAGTCAAATCTTCATCAGGTGCTAAGAAAGAATACCTGATTCACAGGGGCCTGGAGAGAGTATGATAAAGACTATCCTCAATCTTTGCCTATTTCTCTCTCTCTCTCTCTTTTTCTTTTATATTATTACCTATATTTTTCTTCCTTCTTCTCCCTTGGCACTGACCTATAGTTCCCAGTACCAGCATGTGGGTAACATCCACAATGAGCTGTTGATCAGAGAGACCTACAAAGTTTCCCAAAAGAAGACAGGATTCTGTCAGAGTACTTGGTCACCCACCAAAGGTTAATGTTAAGATCCTGCTGCTGAAGACACCATATGTTGTTGGGATGGAACATGCAGTGACCTGGCTGGAAACTGGAAGAGAGTCAATCCCCAGATAGTTAGCTTATCTAGTGCCAGAAGGTGTTACATGAGAACTGGAGGACGATGACCAACATTTGTCTAAGGAGCTCATGGTCTAAGCAACTCAACAGCAATCAACCTGACGTGATGCTCACACAAGTGCGATAGTGGCAAACAGCCATGATGGGTTACCAACTACTCTTGATTTGGCTATTGGATCCACTCACTGGAATGGAACCCATACCTGGAATGGGGATGTAAGTCAGAACCATATTCAAAAAATGAGCCTGCTCTCCAATATCAAGCTCTCACTAATAGTGGGCTAAAAGAGGGCCTACACCTATTGAATTCTCTCTAAAATAACAATGTGTATCTTGCACTGACCTCACTCTCCCTCGGAGAATTTGCTTCTCTTTTTCAGATGGACGCAGAATCTGAGGAGAGTGTCAGCCCATCACACCCCACCTGGGCATCAGCTGAAGCCATAGAGTTAGTGGGGCAATGAGCAAGAGATGCTTTCCTGGTGAACCTGATATCAGCACAAGGGTGAAGGACACAGACACAGAAAACATTCAACTCTTACCAAATCAGATATCCAGAGACAGAGACTCCCAAACCTCCCGTCACTGAAATATTCCTAAAATGAACCCAACATGGCTCAGGGAAATTCCTGGAAGAGGGGGTGGAAAGATTGTTAGAGCCATAAGTTGGGTCATTATGAACAGAGACGTTGCCTCTCCCCCATAACTGAAGGCCACCCCCACAATTCAACAGCCACAATCTGCAGGAGGGATGACAGAGAGAAGGCTAATGGTGGTACCATCATGGCTATATACTCACTATATACATAACTAATTTAAAAAATGTGGGTACTAGGATTTAAAAAGAAAGTGATCTTTATAGACTTTCAAATTTAGGAGATAGGCCTTTAGAATTAATAGCCAATTTTATGCAATTGCAAAACATTGGATTCTAGGAATAAACTAAATTAAATCTGAGTCTCTATTCTTGAAAAACTATGTGGGTAGTGACAAAGCTGAGAATAAAGAATTTCTTTCTGTTTTCAGAGAATGATTGCATTTAGCTAGCAGCTTTACTCACATCACATATAAATAGGCTGATAGGCTTATAAAGTAGCTGTAACTAAATCTGACCTATAATTGTGTAAGTATGCTGAGAAATACTGAGAAATTTGACCAAGAACTTATGACTACGAACTGGTAGACTTTGTACTAAAGAAATGTCCACCTATCCCCAGGGGGATGCCTCATTCTATCGTGACCTATGCATTTCTGATGTATCATCTCATCTCAGGTTATGTAAGTTTATTCCCTCCTTCATTCACCAGCATCACAGAAATTAAGTAAAATGCTTAATGCTTCAGTTAAAGGAAATAATTCAGTATTGACTAGACCTTGTGTTTTTGGCTCTTCAATTTCAGGATATTTAGTCAAGACTTGCTTCACATTGGATCCAAGGCTATAAAAGGCTTGGATCCAAAGCCCTAAAATTGTTAATTCCATTCCTATATCTGTGAGATCAAATCCCAAGTTTTGTATTTTACTTGCTATGACTTATACAGTATTTTTGTAGTAATACTTAAAAATAGACAAAGTTTTTTTTTCTATAAAATTACCCAGTGAGAAAAGGTGTAATGCACAGTAATAAAAGCATATTTCAATATCTTACACCTTTATAGATTCTGTTGTGGTAGTTTTTGGATTAGAGCACAGGAAATTTATATTAAAACTAAGAAATACTTGGAAAATAAGCATTGAAAAGATTGTATTTTCAGAGGCATTGATATTTTAGTTCTTAATGTATTATTATTATTGTGGTAGTTTTATGCCCTGCATAGACTCTGATGTTTTATTAAAACTTGTTACTTGGGGGCTGGAGAGATGGCTTAGAGGTTAAGCGCTTGCCTGTGAAGCCTAAGGGCCCCGGTTCAAGGCTCAACTCCTCAGGACCCACGTTAGCCAGATGCACAAGGGGGCACACGCGTCTGGAGTTCGTTTGCAGTGGCTGGAGGCCCTGGCGGGCCCATTCTCTCTCCCTCTCTCTATCTGCCTCTTTCTCTCTCTGTCTGTCGCTCTCAAATAAATAAATAAAAATCATAAAAAAAATTAAAAAAAAAAAAACTTGTTACTTGGGCCTCCAGCCCCCTAGCCAAACGAGGTGTCACTGAGGGCAGATCCTAGGGTCCAGCCCTAAGGTATGTTTGGGGGTACAGAGAGGATTGAGATCTGGGGTCCTGTTTGCTGACTGGGGCTTGCTGCTTTTTGATGCTTACTAGCTGGTAGTGGTTTCTGTCTTTATGTGGCCTTATGAACGGGAGCTAGCTTCTTCCACTATTGATCAGCTTCCTCTGGATCTGTAAACTGAAGTAAATTCCTTCATCCCATAATCTATGTCTGGTTTGGGTCTTCATCCCAGCAATCTTGGGACTGGCTATTACAACAGTAAATTTGACTGCATAATTTTCACTCACTGGAATTTCTTCCAGATGAGTCAACCCATATTAAATGTCCTGGATAGTCGTGATGGACAATGGAATTGATAGCATTTCCTTTATATTCATAACATTGCGATATTCAAGAATCATCTCTTATTATTTAATGATGAGTCATTTATTTAGGCTATAACTTATGGGGAAGGACTGCTAGAAAAAAGTCTTGTTAATTTTTTTTTCTGTTAAGCAGCTTATATAAAATTATTCTAGGTCTGTTCTACTCTGGACAATGACATTACCTCAATTCAGCTGGGATTCTTACAGGCTTTCCATTTTAAAACTTTTCTTTGACATAAAATGTAATATGGTCAATGAACCTTGAAACATTCACTTAACTCAAAATTAACTTAAGAGATTCTCAACACATGGTGGAACATAAGTGTACTTTGTTTCATTCTGACTGAAAATAGGAAAGGGGATAGTTTAACTTGAGAATTATAATCAGACATACATAAGTTACAATTGACTTCAAATTGAAAATAATTCATTACAACTGTTAGGATTTCATGATTTTTACTACTTGTTCCTTTATACATGTAAGTAATGAATTCAACCTTTACAATGACAGGCATTTGAACCTATTTATTACTTTGTAGCACTTTTAATCACATAAATAAGACTGGTGATAAACAAATAACTGCATACTGTGGTTTATTTTATAGAATAATTGGTATTGCATGCACCTTACTAGGTAATACAGAAAATCCATACACATGAAGTATTTGGTGAGTTGATGCCTGAAGACCTAAGTAGGGAATGGTTGGTCTGAAATCAACTTTAGCAATCATTGAGGGGGAAAGAATTTGCTCTTTTCAAGGAATAAAATTATTTCTGTTTGAATGTACTTGAATAAAAACAGGAAGTCTGATAGGGTCTGATTAAGAAAAGCAATGTGAAGGGAACTGAACCTCTGAAAGGCAGATGAAAGGTTCTCAAACAGGGTTTCAACATGCACAGGCTCCTGTTCTAGAAAAATCATTTTCTTTGCTTTGCGGGGACAGCTCATGAGAAAAGCTGCTTGTGGAGAAAGAACCAAAGTGCCAGTTGGTAGCAATTACCCACATGATCTTCTGAAGCCTGACTTCGCATGTCAGAGACTTTCAAGGCAAGTAAAATCCAAGAATAAGAGAGCGGAATGTGCAACATTTGGTGAGTCAATGAAGTTTGGAGGTGAGGGATGTGAAGAGGAAATTTGTAAGCTGCTTCCAGTTCTTTAAAATAAATAGCAAACTGTGTGTTCAGTTTCAAAGAGAGCATTGGAACCACCACCTCAAGGCTCGAGGAACCTCATGGCAAAGGGGAAGAAAGGGCATAAGAATGGAAGTATCAGGAGGACTACTGAGAAATGGTATCATTTGGATATGACGTGACTGTTAACACTTATGAACTCACAGCAGCTGTTGTTTCTAGGATAAGATTAAGCCTGTCAGTACTTCACCATTGTTGAGGGAAGAATACTTGAGAACCCTGATCTCCAGAGTACCTAATGGCAGCTAATGTTCACTAGAAGAGGGGAAGTAAAGTTCACAGTGGTATAGCTACTGGTAAGTTGCCCATTGCAGAGAAAATAGTACTGATTTTAACTCAATGGGTTTGAAAAGGAATGAAAGTAAGATGGGTATTAATGGGGGGAAGAAGAAGGGTGTTAATGGGAGGGAGAATAAGAAAGAGTAATTGGGACAAATAAGATCAAAGTTCACCATATATATATGTACACACACACACACACACACACACACGCACACACAGACACATATATATGCAAAAGTCAAAAAAGGGAAAAAGTAAATAACATTTAAAATGTATTATGACAGTGAATACATTAACATAGATAATAATTTATTAAGTAATTTTTGCTTTAGAAGCATTGAATCTTATAGATTTCTTTACATTGTCTGTTTTTGTTTGATATTTGTTTGTTTGAAAAGTGTCAGAAAGCACAGGTTTACAAAATATGGAAACCTAAATGTCCTGAGAAGACTTTTCTTTCCCAACCAGGTGGGAGGATCTGATTAAGAAAAGTAATGTTAGGTAGACCATAGTGACATTGCATGAGTGTCGTGCTCTCATAGGAACTCAATGTGTGAACTGTCTATAACGTGGAAATCCCTACACATGACTGAAGGTGTTATATTACCAAGTTAAGATAGTATGAGAATAGAAATGAAACATTTCAGAAGTGAGTTCAATAAATTCTGTACCA
Organism: Dipus sagitta; assembly: GCA_036346955.1. NCBI lineage: Eukaryota > Metazoa > Chordata > Mammalia > Rodentia > Dipodidae > Dipus > Dipus sagitta. Next base: position 167,426,636 of record CM070772.1, on the reverse strand, counting down.
TGTTTTGATATGTCAGGCATAATGCTTCTTGGTTACTCCAGGGGTTTAGGATGAGAGACAGTATACAAAATAACATGTGTATAAATATTTTGCCACCACAGTTTTATAATTAATGGTTTGATTTTGAAGATTAAAAAAAAGTTAAAACAGTAGATTCAGGTGGATTTTGAGCTTTCAACTTGAAGACCTAAATTTTTTTCCAGTTACTGAGTAGTGGTACAAGGCCATATATAATAATTTAACTTTACCAGGTATAATATTATTTGCATTTGGCAGACAAGGCCAACTGAAGGTCATGGTACTGGATGATTAATTAAGAGTACTAGAGGAAGAAATGACACTAAGTTACTAAGTAGTGTTTTTGAAAGCAAATGGAAACCTAGAGAGACAAAATTATTAAATATCACCTGGCCCAGCGGACAAAACACTTGAGAAGGAACTGTGTTTCCTACTCACTTTGATTCTATGGCATATTATTTCTGCCCACCAGATTAACAACTATAACTGTGTGTAGTAATTGTCTACATAGTTGGGTGAATCTGCATAGCCTTTCTCCCATTTTTAAGATTAAGATTTATCCTCTATGCTATTGAACACAAATTGCCTGCAAAGGATGATTTCATGTTTCTCACAAAAGCTTACCTTTATTATTCAATAAATATTGTGCTTAAATGCTACTTTCATATTGAGAACATAAGTGTCCTGAGGCATGGAAAACTCAAAAGAATTATATTCACTTGTACTGCAAGTTTCTTTTTATTCCTTTTGTATATAGGGTAACAGTATGTATACCTTCCAAACAGAGATAGGATAATTCTTCCAGGGTCAGGGTATGTATGACTCTTGGGATATATTTTGTGCAGGTTCTCTTCCTGTCCATATTAACAATTTGATATAAAAATATAAAACCTGTGACTGGGGAGATGGCTCAGCAGTTAAAGGTACTGGCTTGCAAAGCCTGCTGGCCTGAGTATGACTCAATAATCTCTGTATAATGGGAGATGAATAGAGTGTCACATATGTTTGATGTTTGTTTGCAATCCATATACAAACATGCAAATAAAAATTTAAAATTCCATTAAAATATAAAATTCATGGTTTCTTGTAAAATGTGATTTATCAATGAGTTTCATCTAATGAATATATACAAAAGAAGGATTCATATATATTTTAAAGAATATATGGTGCACTTGATGATTATTTATATTGTTCAGGCACCATTTCCTCCTAATCAGGTCCATAGACCAACTTTTCAAGCTATTTTTGTTTTGTGAAATATGTAATCTCTGGCTATTTTGATCTTCTCTAACATTAGAAGAAGGATACAACCCACTTCTCAATAGACTCGCTGTCCAGGTTCTGCTTGATTAAACCAACATAGATCTACATGACCATTCAGATTCCTACTTCTGATTATGTAATGCTGGTTACATCATTCTTCATGATTCTTCATCTCTCAACCAACACTCAATGATCATCATTCACCGTGCTACCCATAAGTACTGGTGGTCATTGGCATTTTCAATAACTGTTACTAAGCCTCTTTCAATATTGGCTACAAACACAAGTCACACTCCAAGTGCATAACATGTATGAGTGGTAATTAGATCTTTGTTACATTAAACATATTGTTCTATGTGTACTATAAACATAGAAAAATATTCATTTATTTATTCAATGAAACACTGTATATATGGCAAATCATATGACCTTATTGTGAGATCACACATCATAGTATTTGATGGAATTATGAACACTGATAAGAAGGGTCAATTGGCTTTCACAGAGAAGACAGACATATGTTCTAGAGCCTGTAGAAGAGATCATGTTAACATTCTGGTCTTGTAGTGATGGGTTCACATAAAGGAAATGATAAGCATCATCCTTCTCAGTCATGGTTGACATAAACCAGGAGAAATATAGGCCAGTGAAAACCCTTTACAATACTCCCCATTTAATCAAGTTTGAGGGCTATTGATGAGAACTCTGGAATGTATTTAATAAATGAAAACATCTGAAGCTGGAGGTTTTTAGATCACAATTGTATAACTACAGTTATTCTTTTATAATGTATGGATTTCCTTTCCATAGTTACATTTACCTGAAATTTTCAAGTCATTTAATCCACATTGGATGCCCTGCACAACCATAGTGGACAATGAGACTGAGAAATTAATATGTATTCAGATAGATAGGTAGATAAATAGATAGGTACTCCAATGGACATGACATTTTGTTTTGTTTTCCAGTGATGACAAATTTCTTTAGGCAGCATACCCAGAGAATAGACTTTTGGTCAAAAGACTTTTAATTGGTGATTGTGGTGATTCTTGAGTATTTTAAAATTTCACCTTTCTAATTTTTGACTTTATTTCTGGTTGAGCCAGTTATAGGGAAGTAAGTATTGAAGATTAAATGGAATCTCACATGTAAGAAACTGGGCCTAGTTAGCCATGTGTCTTCTAGGCTTTGAGTATTTATCTTAAAGAACTTCCACCTTCAGTCAGTTCCAGGTACTAATGTAGGATCTAGAGAATTTCAGAGAAAGCACTCCAATGCATATAGTTCCTTAAGGCATGAAACAGAGGGTATAGTTCTGGGTATAAAAATTTATCCCAGTCTCAAAACAACACTCTTTTCTTATATTACTTCAGTTGTTTTTAAATATAGGTAATAAGGAATAAAATATATCTCATATTGTTGGTAAGGATAAAATAAAATAAGCAGAAGAAACCTGTATATAAAATATTTTTTTAAAATGTTAACTTTTGGGCTGGAAAGATGGCTTAGTGGTTAAGCGCTTGACTGTGAAGCCTAAGGACCCCGGTTTGAGGCTCGATTCCCCAGGACTCACATTAGCCAGATGCACAAGGGGTGCACACATGTGGAGTTCCTTTGCAGTGGCTGGAGGCCCTGGTGTACCCATTCTCTCTCTCTCTCTCTCTCTCTGCTTCTTTCTCTGTCTGTCGCATTCAAGTAAATAAATGAAAATAAACAAAAAAATGTTAACTTTTTCCTGAGTTGAAATTTCATTTTATATTTAGGGAAACATTTCAAAAGTCTTTAATACTGCAAGTGATTTCAAGGAATATTTAAATGTGAATTTTGTGCTTTTAGTCTTCTTTTCCTATTAGTTCACATTTTATAGTTCTGTCTGTATTCTTGAAGTGTGTTTTTGTGGGGATATTCTGAATAAATTATATGCATAGTAGTATGAAGACTTACCACTATATTTCATCTGCTATAGAATTATTTTTCATTTTATTAAGCATTTTTGAGTACTTCTTTATCAGGTATTAGGGTATGCAGTGGGAATCAAATGGTAATAGCTCTGGCTTTATTTGTGTGACCTCAATAGTCCTGTCCTCTGAAAACTGCTAAGCTTGGCTAGACATATTTATGATCTTTAAATTTTTCAATAATTTTTAATAAGGGATCTGAAGTTCATTTTCTTTTGGGCATCATAAATTATGCCATTAGCAATCATAGGTGAATCCAAAAATGATATTTCCTCTACTCAGTAAGCATATAAGAGAAGTGTGCATTAAGATGCTAAATCACAAAGAAATAATGATGAATCAGGACCTAAGAAGGAAAATATATTAACTGAAAAAGGATGAGGAAAAAGCTGAGCTATATTGGGACAATTGGGAGAGGATTTTTATGAAGGTGTAAACTGATGTGTACAGGACAAGTAGGGCTTGCCTATGTTAAACATAACAAGAAGCAGTATTTCTTGGCTCCTCTGAGAAAATAAGAGGTGAGATTTAACTATGTTTGGATAATCTTTGAGGACAAAGTGTCAATTCCATGTTTGTTGTCATGCAGAGTGACAATTAGACAACATGTGTGTAGTGTGTGTGTGTGTGTGTGCGTGTGTGTGTGTTCACCAGAAGTATGAATGATTTTTAGGGACAACTTAACCTTATTTTGAGTGAAATTATGGCTAGGTCAGAAAAAGGAAAGAAGATGCAGGTATTTCCTGTGAAAAAGGAATTCAAAAAAGTTGAAAAGATTTCTGCAAAGTTTTAGAGTTCTGCTTTAAAAAATGAAGCATTGCACTCAACATTTTTGGGCATTTGCTTCTAAAACTTTCATATTTCAAGTTTTTCTTAGGATTGTTATGCATAGCTGTATGTCTTGGAAACACTTTACGCATCCCCTGAGAAAGTGAGGTTCCAACCTATTGTTCTTAACCCAGTCACTGAAATAATGTACTTCTCTGATCTTTATTTCTCTAGATTTCTGTAGTGTGTAAGATGATGAACCATTATAAAGAGAATATTGAAAAAATATCCATCCACATAGAAACTAAATATTTGTGAAAGTAATATGCTTATGTAAAAACAGCCTCAGTAATGACTACTGATCATGAAATTCCTATTTTGGTATACTGTATAGATCTAGGCATCAGAAGTGAACCTATATGTACAGAGATCTACTGCATGACCTTGAAAAATTGAGCTTCAGCTTACAGAAGTGATAAAATGGACATGAAAATATCTTTATGGAATTCTTTGTTAATTTTACCACAGCTTTATTTTTAAATTTTCCTTTTCCACGTGCCTAGTTCTTCTTATCACAGTGCTCAAAAACCTTTTTGGTTGACCCTGGTTAATAGGTTAGTGCACATCCTGGTGTTCCTTCTGGAGAATCCCATCTTGCTATTTTTAAAATGGCTTATTTATTAGTTTGCTTCTCCTTTAAGAGAATAATTTTTCTAGAGCAAAGAGATCATTATATTAGAATACAGAGTACCTTGGACAATGCTGAAGGTACCACTTAAATTAACTGTTGATGAATAATTGAATGAATAAATGATTAATTAGTTTGTTCCACATTAAAGTGTTATGGTTATGCACACTTAATCAGATAATAGATATAAAATACCAATAGCAGTGCTTCAACAAGTGTATTAAATGAACAGCATCAATTTTTAAAAACTAATTTTATTTATTTATTTGAGAGAGAAAGGGTGAAAAAGGGAGGGAGGGAGGGAGGGAGAGAGAGAGAGAGAGAGAGAGAGAGAGAGAGAGAGAGAGAGAGAGTTCCAGGGCCTGTAGCTACTATGAATGAACTCCATATGCATGTGCCACCTTGTGTATCCTGCTTACATGGGTACTTTAATGAACTTGGGTCCTTAGGCTTCTTAGGTAAGGGCTTTAACCACTAAGCCATCTCTCCAGCCCAAACAACATCACTTTTGATACAATACGTATACTTGTTTAAGCCTCCTCATGGTTTTGATTCCATATGAGAAGACTAAGTCCAAATACCCCTGAGACATGCACCAATTTATGACATCAAAATCTGACAGGCAATATCTGTTATAAAAAGTAAATCTAGGCCGAGGGTCACATTCCTTTAATCCCAGCACTCAGAGGCAGAGGTAGGAGGATTGCCATGAGCTTGATGCCAGCCTGAGACTATATAGTGGATTCCAAGTCAGCCTGCGCTAGAGTAAGATCTTACCTCAAAAAAGCGACATAATTCACAGTACATAATTATTTTTAAATATTTATTTCATTGATTTCATACCTTTTCTGAGACACTTACAAACATACTTATCAGAAGATAATGAGAATTTGTCAGGATCTCTGATAACATTTGTAATGGTTTCACTTACTTTTTCGTTTGTAGACAATAACTGACAAAATGTCTCTATTTGCATTCAAAGCTATTACAACTTATAATATTTTATTACCTGCTCTACGGATAGCCTTACATTATTCAAATTTTGGAGATAAAATTCTCTTATCATTAATAACTTATTATTGTAAGCAAATTGCTTCAGCTATCTGCTACAAGTATTGTTATAGCTCTTAAATTTTTTAAAAAATATTTAATTTATTTGTTTATTTGACAGAGAAAGAGGAAGAGGGAGAGGGAGAGAGAGAGACAGAGAGACAGAATGGGTGCACCAGGGCCTCCAGCCACTGCAAAGGAACTCCAGACGCCTGTGCCCCCTTGTACATATGGCTAATGTGGGTCCTGGGGAATCAAACCTGGGTCTTTTGGCTTTGCAGGCAAACACCTTAACTGCTAAGCCATCCCTCCAGCCCTGCTATAGCTTTTAATATCAGGATATAAATCAATCAATCTCTCTCTCTCTCTCTCTCTCTCTCTCTCTCTTTCCTTTCATTCTAGTACAGAAGTTGGGACTGGAAGAAGTAACCAAATGCTCACTTTAGTACATTAGGTTTCCTTTCCAGACATGAGAATATAGCTCACTTTGAACAGACAGCTGTTATTGCTTTCTAGAAAATTAAGGATTATATATTTTAATATGAAAATCAATTATAAATTCATTAGTAAAATGCAAAATGTCTATACCATAGTTAAAGCAATTTCATAATAATCTACTAACATCTACCAATTACTTTAGTGATGAAAAGAATCAATAGATAAATGCCACATCAGAATTTCTAACTTCAAAAAGTTGCAGTGCTCTGCATTCTTTACATTGGCAGGGTGATTGGTCTTTCATTATGCTATGTATTTAATATATTGGCAGTGCACATCAAGATGGTCAATAGGATTGGGACTTGAGAACTCTCCAAACAGGCTTAAGGTCATGTCCAAAGGTGAGGTCAGAAAATTGTCAAATACTGATAACATAATTCTATGCTACATCCTATTTCCTGCTAATCCTGAGGCCTCAGAAACCAAGGAAAGAGCTTCCACAGGTCCCGACTGTACACACAATTCATACCAAGAATTCCCTCCAAGGCCAACTCTAAAAGCCAGTGGCTTGGATCTCCCTTATCTGAGAGATTAAAAACAGGACTTCTTAGGTGTCCCAGGTCTTTTTTTTTTTTCTGATTCTTTCTTCTTGGGTTTACACTGCCATAGTATCTGTCTCCTCACTGGAATTATCTTCATGGTGGGCAGTAGCTTCTTGTGCAGCTGTGGACAGTCAGGCTCCACTGCAATTCCCAAGGACCAGAGCTGCTGGAAAACTATTCAGCATCCTTCAGAATGGGTGGGTGCTCAAATCATCACCTGCAAATCCAGCTGTCTGTACTATTGGGTGCCATTTTTCTTTTTATCTTCTTGAAAGTTAACAAAGTTCAAGGGAAATTTTCTTTTCATCTTTGCTACTTAAGATATACTCTGGAGAGTCTACATGGGAAATCTGAATTTGAGAAAGTTCTATTGTCAGTTCTAGCACCAGAACCTCTAGGAAAAGTAATGGCTGGAGAAAGAGAGATAAGATGCTGATTGCTATCTAATAAATTCCATAGGGAACATTGTATCTTTCAAAGAGAAAATCATATTTACTTCCTAGAAACAATGCGGGTCCTTTCTAGGCAAGGAAACAAACAAACAAAAACAAATAAACAGTCTATAGCAGGGAATTTGTTCAGAAGCTATCAACTCTATCAAGCCGTAATTAATGTTTTATATGAAAGTTACCTCTTTCTCTCTCTCTTTTACTTAAATCATGTATCTGAATTTTTCATCTAATTGTTGTCCTAGAAGATTAAGTGTTATCCTTTGTCAGATAATGCTTCTGTGTCTCCAAAGCTTCCTGAGGTACAACATTAGAGGTGATATATCATTTAAAAAAATGGAAATGTTTTTTTCCATCACTCAAAAATTGAGATATCAGTAGCAGGACTACAGAAAAGTAATTCAAGGGCTGGAGAGATGGCTGAGCAGTTAAGGCAGTTGCCTGCGAAGCCTGATGACCCATGTTTGACTCTGCAGATACCACCTAAGCCGGCTGTATAGTTTAGAAAAGCACAAGGTCTCGCATGTCCATTAGGTGGCACAAGCATCTGGAGTTCCATTGCAGTGGCTAGGCAGCCCTGCTGTGCCAACTTTCTCTTTCTCAAATCATTTTTAAGGTTTTTTAAAAAATTCATTAGAGAGGGACAGAGAGAGGAAGAGGGGAGGGAGGGAGGGAGGGGGGGGGGAGAGAGAGAGAGAGAGAGAGAGAGAGAGAGAGAGAGGACAGAGAGAGAGAATGGGTGCGTCAGGGCCTCCAGCCACAGCAAACAAACTCCAGATGCTTGTGCCCCTTTGTGCAGCTGGCTAACGTGGGTCCTGGGGAATCGAGCCTCTAACCAGGGTCCTAAGGTGTCACAGGCAAACGCTTAAATGCTAAGCCATCTCTCCAGTCCCATTTAAAAAGCTTTCATAAATATATGCAGTTGTGTAACACCCAACACATTGAAGATACTGAATAACTCCCCCATCTTCCAAAATTTTCTGGTTCACTTTTCATTTGGTTTCTTCCTTCAACCCAGATTTTTTAGCAGCTACTAATTTTTTTGTATGTCTTTACAGTTAGACCTGGCAAAAATAAAATAAGAAAAGAAGTGCACTGTAGCAGTTACCTTCTTGTTTCTAGTATCAACACCTGAGCAGAAGGAAGTGAGGGGAAGAAAGGGCATATTTCAGCTTACATTCCGATGGGAAGTTTCGTCACAGTGGGGAAAGTATGGCACAGCAGAGGCTGAGCATCATGTCTTGTCACAGCAGCTTGTTCTGAGGATTGCATGTATTCCAAGCTCTGTGAGCTTGGAGAATGATTAAACTGAGGAAAGGAGAAATCATTGTACCTCAATTGGATTATACAAATCACATTAATTATGGTACATAACATTCTGAAGGACTGATCAAATTTTAAATTCTCTCCTTCATTAGGTAGAACAGCTTTCTGTAACAGGAAAACAAACAAACAAACAGAAAAAGAAACAGGTTCGTCAGAATCCACGGGTATACTGAGGATGATCTGCCATGCTACATGACACTATACTGTTCCTACTGTCACAGATTTTCACATACTGTTCATTTTATTCAGAGTACTACTTACCTCCGAATACTTGAGGAATTGATTGTATGAAGTTGCCTAGACCTCGTTTATAAAGAGAAAGTGTTTCAAATGCATTCGCTAGTCACCTCTTTAAACCCTTGTGGCAGCTTACTAAACAACAATGACTGGTTCTCTGAAGAGATGTACGTGATATGACCCCAAAGGTCATTACTTGTTTAGTCCACTAAACTATAAATATCTTGATGATCCACCCATCTGATTCCACCTTTCTCTTTTCGTGTGTATATTAGAACCTTGCCTTTATGGTAAGGATCATATTGCACTTCATTGGTTTTGATTCATATTTTTAACTCTTGTCCTACTCCTATGTCCCTACATGGTTGAAAGCTCCATTTCAGTTGTCTTTGTAGCTAGCTAGTATACTACGTGATACCACTATTCTTAGTAATTTTAGTTAACAACTTTTTTGTGAAACTGCTGAACATAATTGTACATAAGTGAGTGAAATTAGTTAAAAATTATATTTTGTAGTTGAATGGTTTAGAAATCAGTTGTTGTATGTATTATATTAGTTTTACATTGGCTATGCTTCTTTTCTTTGGTTACTTTCTCTAACAACCATGTAAAAACTGCCCACTGCGATTTCACAACCATACATAATCACTACACAGCCCCGATTTTGCCTGGGTTTGAATCAGTGGTAGCAATACCTTTGTCATCCCTTCTAACCACATTCATACAAAGTAATGATTTTTTTTAATTGAGACCAGAAGTGAGTAGTATTACCACTTTAGTGTGTATATATGTGCTTTGCCAAGGTGGTCATAGGATAAGGCAAAAATATCCATTCTTTGAGTATGACATTCTGCTATGTTAAATGTACTAACAGCTAATCTCCAACTATGTACCCTCCTTAGATATGATAGTTTTCATTCTGAGGTGCTCCACAATATGAGGTAATTTATGAAGGGGAATTATATGCACACAACCTTTACTAACTCAGCAGGTGATTGGGACTCAAATCATGGAAAGAATAATATGTCTCAATTATGTTATTTTAAATGACCTGATAATTGCAGGAACACAGTCTGAGCATTGCTATCACAGCAACAGGAAAACAGTGATGGTTTTTGCACTTGATATCTCTTATAGTAGAGAGCCTAATGAAAAGGAAGCGGGACAGCACTTTGGAATGAAAGGGTACTAACATATTCAGGAATTCTTGAAATCTTTTTTCATGTGTGTACAGCATGTTTGTTGTTGTGTGTGGATGGTGTACACATATGCATGTGCTGAGGCGGTGCTGTAGGTGAACATCATCTGTCCCTCTCTGTCCACCTCTATCACTAATTCACCTGTTTTTTTTTTTTTTCATTTCAGCAGTCTTACTGATTCTGCAGCTTTCTGTTTGAAAAACTCCAATAATTCTCCCCACAGGCCTGAAATTACAGATGTGTGTGAACATGTTCATCTGTTTAAGTGGGTTCTGGAGGTTTGAGCAATATTGACCCTCTCAGGCTCTCATGCTAGTGCAGGAAGCAAAATTTATCCAAGACTCATATCTCCAGCCCTTATTAATTGTTATTATGTACTATTTTCATGTGACATATGTTAGAAAAGTGACTGATGTATGACCCATAGAATTTGTTTAACCATATGTCACAACTTGTTTCACAGTGTTACTTGATAACTATGTCTTTTTATCTTTATGATGGTAAGTTCCCTGATACTCTCTTATATAGGTAAAATATGCATTGTTAATCTAAACAAGAACATAATGAGTCAGGACATAAATGACTTCATTGATTCTTTTAAGTTGTTGCTGTGTAATGTATTTTATAAATTAATAGCATCCAGTACCACATGCTAAGTCAGCTGCCCTCCACCAATATAGATCAAGTAAAGAAATTGAAAAATAATGATTAAACTGGAGAAATAGGACTAGAGAGATGGCTTATTGGTTAAGGATCTTGCCTGCGAAGCCTAATGACCCAGGTTCAATTTCCCAGTACCCAGGAAAGCCAGATACACAAGGTGGCATATGCTTCTGGAGTTTGTTGCAGTGGCTAGAGGCCCTGGTGCACTCATTCTCTCTCTGTCTCTCTCTTTCTCTCTGTCTGCCTCTTTTTTTCTCTCAAATAAATAAATAAATAAATAAATAAAATGTTTTAAAACTGCAGGAATACACAAGGAAAATATTGCTGAACTGTGATGGTCTTGTTATTCAGTGAACTGCAGTTATTTTCACTGCTCACAACAATAGTGCATATGTTTTCTAAATAATTTTAAATGTCTAAGCATTGTTTATGTTGACATATATATATATATATATGGTATTTTTGTGTTTTTTTCCCCACTTTTCTACTTTTAAAAGTCCACACCCCTACTTAGGTTCTTTACCTGGAAGCTTGTCTGCTGCTGTCTAATGCTGCCTTGGCAGCATCTTTCTACCTTTCATTCACTTTGTGCCTTGAATATCATAGGATTTGCTGTATTCATTCAAATGACTTACTTAGCTGTTGTTATTTGTCACTATGAGTTTATTATGGAATGAAATGTATCTTTTTCTATATTTATACCCCACAACTATAAATTTAAAATTTTCCAATGAATGTCACTGTGATATTCAGAGTATGAGAGCTGATATTGAGTGTTGATCCACAGTTGATTAAGGAAGTATCATTGCAAATTGATGTTAAATGTTTGAAGACAGTTTTTATATTTCTGATGTATTGCTTTTTTGTCAATAAAATGTCAATAGACAAAACTGTTTCTTAATCTTCTAGTAAGCTTCCAGTAACACTATGGATTTTATCTGTAAGCTGAATTAAAGGGTAGAGTTACAGCTAGAAACCCGATCAATGTGATACAATTTCATGAAGAATGTAGGGAATGCTTGACATTTAGCAGAAAGACCATAGATCAAGGCTATAATTTATACACTAAGACATCTGGTTTCAAATGCTGATGCTGCATCTCAGAGGCAATAGGTCAGTCCTGATAAGTGGATTTCAGGAGAGTTTGAAGATACACATAAGTAACAGTAAAGATACTAATATCTCACCTGCATTTGTGATCTTCTGATTAGAGATTGAGAAAAACATTTTAAGTATAGGGTTCAATTTATTCTTCAAAACAGCCTCCTATGGTTACTTTTATTCATACTTTAAGGCTTAAAAAAAGACCCAGAAAGATTTAGTGTATTACCTAGATTTGCAGAATAAGCAAATGACAAAAGCAGGATAAGTCCTAGGACTGCATTCTGATCTACATGTCATGTGGTTAATACAACCTTGTGGACTCTGTAGCTGATTACTAATATCATAGTTGTTACACATTTACAACTGCTGATCAAGAAATAAGCTTTCTTATGTTTAAGGATATTGTTTGGGTGAACATTCATTATCATACAGGAGTGTGCAACTTTAGAAATGTATGAAGTAGGACAAACAGAACGCAACTGAACTCAGAAACCTACAGTGGTAATGTTGCTAGACTTAGGGGTACTTGCACTTATTTTCAATTACATTTTATGAGTTAAAACATAGGGCATTTCTGTTTACAGCATTGAGAGATCTGCTGGTAGGACCTAACCTTGAGTGATAACTCATGGTGGGAGATCTTTAAATTGATCAGTGTACAATGAACTATTAAACATTGTATAATGATGGGGCATCAAGTGCAAATATAATTTATCCTCAGGATAGCTGAATTATAAATATTATTGCACTGTCTTAATACAATTACCAAGTTCTTGGAAAGGTTGTTAAAGGATATGTAGGATGAGAATCAGCCTGCAAGGATTTGAGACTGCCTGAATTTACTGACTTTGGGAGATATTTTGGAAAGCATTTGTCAACTTTGCATATTTTCACTTGAAAGTTTCAGAAACTGTAAAATTAATAATGAACCTCAAAAAGAGAAGGACTTTCAAACAAGTGTCATGTCTTATCACTTGTAAATGACTTTACCTACCTCTAAGAGCATGGCTAAACACAATGATATAAGAAAGAAGGTAGGCTCCATTCCATAGCTCATCAACAATTACATGGCATTAGACAAGTTATTTCTCTTTTATCGCTACTATTATCTTTTTTAGAAAAAAAATCACATCATTTTTAAGATTACATTTCAGTAGCAGACATTCAAATTCTCTCAACTGTAGTGGGAATGCTTGGGAGCCTCCTGCCTCTTCTTTAAAAAAATATGTATTTTAATAGTGCCTAGAATAGTGATAGGCTCAAAGTAAAGTAGATCTTGTTAATGAGAACCACTTACAAAAACTTATGGGTACTTTTCAGATAGATTGTTTAACAAAATGTATTGTACATAATAGGGCATCCTATTCATGACAGGAGAGACATAATGAATGCAAATTAAACTGAGTAAATGTATACTGAATGAAGTGAGTTAATTATATCACATTCTGACACAAACTAGTTATTCTCCATTCAACTGAAAAAGAAACACAACTGAATTTAACTGTATCTTACAGTTAATCTAGGAAATACCAACAATATTTTACAGATATTATTATTTATTCAGTGATATTATTATTATTAACAAATCAATGTTCAGCTATATTAAAGTAATCAACAAAACTTGGGGAGTAGGATTGAATCTTCTGAAACCAATTCCAATGTTTGCACAATATATATGTACTTTAATATATGTCTACCTACTATCTGTATCTCCTTAAATACTTAAGGAGCTTCCTGGAATATTATAATTTGTTTTGTTGCTTTATGGTCCCTTTAGGATCAGTTTATGGAAGTAGATTAATGAAGTGTTTCCTTACAGCTACCTGATATTTCAAAGGGAATTTCAATATTTCATATACTTAGTTGCCTGAATGTTAATCCATGGGAAGATAAAAAAATTAGTCATAGAGATGAATGGAAAGTAATTTGAAATTTAAGAGATAAGATACAAAACAGAGCATATAAATTTACAAATACAAAAATATATATTAAAGCCTTATCATTATGGAATCCTTGTGTTTGGCATATGTTAAATTTAACTACAGGTTTTGGCTATCCACTCTTAGCCAAACTTCCCAAAATAACCATCTCATTTCCTGGTATGATATTTATTGATAAAGGTAGTATTTTGAAATCAGATGGACTTCAATTAAAATCCTAGCTCAGATGTTAAAGGTATAATTAAATGTCAAATACACTGAGTACTGACTTCCATATTGACTAGCTTTATAATTCACATTCACAAGACATAACTTTTTTAATGAAAAAGTGGGGCAATATCTTATTTAAATGTGTCTTGGGAGGGATCAATAAGACAAAGACTTTGGATATACTACCTAAAACATTTAACATCACTGAAGCTTGTGTTTTTCCTCAATAAAATAATCACAATACTTTGTTTACAATATGATATAAAGATTAAAATGATAATCATATATAACCTAATACATTACTGGCCTCTGACTATAACAGATATTATCATAATGGCAACTGGTGGTTTGTAACTAGTGGTTTATATGAAAAATTCACTTGAGCAGCATAATATGTTTCTGGATGATAACTTGGTTAGTCTGAAGATCTTTGGGAAAGTGGGCTGGAGAGATGGCTTAGCGGTTAAGCGCTTGCCTGTGAAGCCTAAGGACCCCGGTTCGAGGCTCAATTCCCCAGGACCCACGTTAGCCAGATGCACAAGGGGGCGCACGCATCTGGAGTTCGTTTACAGAGGTTGGAAGCTCTGGCGCGCCCATTCTCTCTCTCTCTCTCTCTCTCTCTCTCTCTCTCTCTCTCTCTCTCTGCCTCCTTCTCTCCGTCGCTCTCAAATAAATAAATAAACAAAACAAAAAAAATTAAAATAAGAAAAGTATCTCCGGATTTGCCTATGTATTCTTCACAAAGAGAAGCAAAAAATTATTATCTCAGCTCTGGTTAAAGCCAACAGCAATCTAATTTTCTGGGTCATAATATTTCCATTTTATTTTTCCTACATTCATGTTTAGATTGGGCACTATTCCACAATAGTGTTAAAGTATCTGTTATCAATTAAAGTGTCAATACTCTATCGAACTTAAACACTAAAGCTCATAGCAATGTGGTTGTAGTTAATGTAAAGAGAAGTCATTTGGAATTTGGTAGGATCTTTCATTCTATGTGCATGGATCATTTTGTGCTCAAGAAAGTTTTATTTCATTATGTAATGAATTTTACATTGGATTTTTTTATTCTAAATGTTCTTTTGTTATTGTTTTCACCTTTTTAATTATTTTGATGCTGGGTCTCACTCTATCCCAGGCTGACCTTGAACTCACAGTGACCCTCTTGCTTTACTCTCCTTTATGCAAGGATTATAGGCATGAGCCACTATGCCTGGCTTCCTTTGTAAAGTTTTTAATTGTCTTGTAAACATTAAATTTTCTTCCAAATTCTGATTCAATATCCCATCCAGATAGCTTGCTATTTCAGCTTTTAATGCAGATTTTAATCTTGATAACTGACTTATTTTTAAGAGGTTTTCAATCTTTCCCCTTTATTTCCTGATTCATTTTAACCTGAGATTTTTTTTTTTTTAATTTCTAAGACTTTCTACATGGTTCTCTGGCTGTTACAAAATAACTAACTTTCAACACTGTGTTTCACTTTTAATATGTAGTATATAATTTACCTAACTTTTCTACTTGTTCCACACTGGACAGTTATATATAATGTCAAAGACATGTTCCTATAAGTCTAGGTTTGGTATAACATAAACTATACAGATCCCCCTTTTCCTTATGCTGATAATGACTAAATGCCGTTCCACAGTGTATAGGTAAATAGTGGTCTTAGTTATAGAATAGAGCACTGTGCTCAAATTTAGTGTACTTTCGAGGATCAAGCTTTAAGCAGCATAAGCTGAAAGAAACAATAGTCTCACAGTAACAGCAGTTTATGTTAATGTGAGATATGGACACTGACTTTGAGGGGGCGGTGCTGGAAACACTTCATGATCAATTACCCCTGGGTGTTACTTCTACAAGAGCAGCTTTCTGAGCATACAAACAAACAAAAAACACAAAAGTTCAGCTTTCATTGTCACTCCTGTTACTTTTTAAATTAAAATTGCCTTCTACTGTGATTGCCTGTTAACTAAATAAGTAGATTTTCCTTCAAAGATACTGTCATAATGTGGGTCAAAGTTATCTAAAGTTGCTTTCTTTCTCATAGGTACTATTAATATGTCTAAATGATAATAGCAGTAGAAATGAGCTCAAGTTAATTGAGTATGGCCTTTACCCTTGTGGGTTAACTGCAGGTACACAGAAGAGAAATATATCTCTGTAATAATTAGTGCACCTTAAAGTATAATGATTCTCCCCATAAAACTGAGATAGGCTTGATCAGAATCTCTGGATATCAAACTAAGGGTTCAGGAGGTTGGGGAGTAGAATGGGGGGAAAACACCAGAAACAGAGATTGTGTGGGGATCCTATGGAGAAACACATTACATTGCATACTAATATAAAAAAAAACTGGTAAAATTTTATTTTATATCCAACAGTTTCAATGTCTTATTCATTATTATGGAAAAGAAGGTGCAGATGCAATATTTTGTTCTGAAGCCTCCTAAAAGTAGGTTTCAAAAAGCTCTGATAACTAAATCATGTCTTTACACCACCCCTGATGTTCTCAGTTAGAACTTCATCTCTCATGCTCTTGAGAAAGGTTGTTAATCATGATGCTTTAAGATACCTAGGAACTCTGAATGACAGCAAAAAGAAAGACTCCAAAAAAGTGTTTAAAGCCAAACATACCAATTTTGAAACAGGTTTAAATAATGCTCTGTAGTTGTGCTCACACTGTAACTTCTGCAAGCGTGGATTACTCTGCCTTTGACCTGGGTGAGGAGCAGAAAGCAGGAGATAAAGGGAAAGGGGGGGGGGATGAAGAGGGTAAAAGGAAGGATAGAAAAGGTCAAGTCTTTAGAACAGTGACTGGTAATAATACCAGGTATAAACTGATCAGCACTTACTAAGCTCATCTTTTATTGAAACAATTGTTAGTTTATCAGAGCAGAACAAAAAATTACCTTTTAAAAGGTTTCTAATGCAGTAGAGTGTAGCATTTCAGACTATGCCTATTTAAATCATGGTTTTTATCCTAATATCTATGCCACCATGGGTAAGATATTCAGCCTTTCTATTTTTAGCTATCTCTTCTATAAGATAAGAAAATTGAAGTCTCTGCCTACAATAAAGGAAAAAATTACAGAAAGCACATACTCCTACTTTATAAGCTTATTGTTTTTACCAACAAACGCCTTAAAAACCTGGTAAAGTAGCATAGCCTATAGTCCCAGTTACTCTGTAGGCAGAAGAATGACTTGAGTTTACAAGTTCAAAGCCAGCCTGGGAAATATAGCAAGACATTTTCTCAAAACAAGCAAATGAATATCTGAATAAAAAATCAAACAAAATGGCAAAAAGAAAGGCCTTTCTAGCCCAGGCAGAGGCAAAAATTGCCAACAAGATCACTGAATCTTTCTCCTGAAAAACTAATATTTTCCAGTAAATAATATAATTTTGTTTGCAAAGTGCTAACAGAACATATTAAAAGCATTCCCTTTGGAGTGAGTTACTTTGAAAATTTTGTCTAGTGTATCATAAGCTGCATGGCATGAAACAATCCACTTAGGCTAAGACTTAGTTTCCTTGTCTCCAAGAATGGTCTTAATGATGCCATCTATACTATAAAGTTTTTGACAGAGTCAATGGAGTGTGCGAAGTGCTGACTCCCCAAAACTTACAAAAGCTACAAGAACAATAATAGACACATCAGGGATCACAATACATAAAGAAAGTGAATTGTTGTTATTATTATTTTTACGTATGTTTTATCCTGAAGTTTTTCATCATTTCCTAGCTGGGTGCCAGTGATGTGAAGTGATTTCATTAAAATCAAAATGCTACTGGATTATAAGAGAAATTGAGTCCCTGGGTTCCTCTTTGTCACATATTGAGTAAGACTGCCACTTTTAGGCTTAATAAAAATAAGTATAGTCTGACATGAGATGTAGTCTTGAACTGAAATAAACACATTTTCAAAGCCACTTAAAATTGCTAAGAAAAGGCAAACAGACTGTCATCATTAGGGTCATTCTGATAATATTTTGACATCAAACTAGCATTGGGTAGAAACATTTTTTATGAAAGATTGCACATGAAATTGGTCTTTATTTTCTAAACAGAAATAAAAAGTACTTATTTTTATGTTTACAGTTTTTCATTACCAAAAAGATGAAGAAACAGAGATGTTAAGTAACTTACTCTTAGTCACATGGCTATCAATCAGGTCATATCCAGAAATCAGAATGTTTCCATCACTGAAAGCTGATGCAAATATAAGAATAAATTCAATTTCCTCTCTACTAGGTCTAGTTAAAAATCACTTAGAAATGGTTGTTGAGTGCTGCTCCCCACCAACAAAAATTCTGAGGGATATAATAGTTTAAAACTCCTTTGTCACTTAACATTTCAAATATACTAACAGATGGCTTTTCCCAGCTCTAGGCAGATGATGGTTCAGAAATAAGAGGTGTTGGGAGATTTCTTGGGAACGCAGAGGGACAGGCAAGACAGCTGTCACGGAATATCTTAATTACAGCATTTACAAAGTTCTAATTAATGTAATGGTACTTTTATGATTATATTAATGTTATGACCATCAGGGTGTTTGTTACTGAACTTATTTGGCAAGATTATCTGGAAGTCATTGCATATTTTAAGGCTAACAACTGCCATATGAATTGAAATTTTCTGGCCTTACAGTAGAAATGGGAAGAAAAGAAAACATTTATTTCATACCTAATAATGTAGCTGGAAGTGTACCTTTAAAAATTTATTTTTGGCAAAAATAATAGTATTGGAAAGGGAAAAATAAATTATCAAGTATGGTATTCATTCTTGGAAAAGTTTCCTTGCTTGTGATGATATACACATAATCTAAGTATATGGTCCTGAGACTTTTTAAAATTTTACCTGAGTAGGATACTTTTTAAATTACATGGAAATGATATTAATATCTACTTTCTTTTTTAATTTTTTAATATCTGCCTTACTTTGTTGCAGCAAGGATAATTTCAGATTAAAGCTAAATAATTATTAATACTGTTTTGGTTTGGATTTTTTAATAACTATTTATAAATTCTGGCATATTGGAATATATTACTAGAAGCTAGATAAAATGAAAGTTTCAAATTTCAAATGTCTCACTCTGCAAAATAAGTGACATAGTTTTATTTTAAATTTTTATCATTTTTCTTCTATTAAAAAATAATGTGGTGGGCAGGCAGGAAGTTTCCTAGATTTGACAGTTAAGTTTGGACCCTGCCTCTGAGATATAGCTATGTGATTACAGTGTCATTTATCCTCTCTGAACAGTGGCTGCTTTAAAGAAAGAGTATATGATGCTGTCACCAAGTGCACAGCATTACTGTGACAACATTAAAATTATGATATAGTACGTTGACATAATATCAGATA
Source organism: Dipus sagitta (assembly GCA_036346955.1). Taxonomy (NCBI): domain Eukaryota; kingdom Metazoa; phylum Chordata; class Mammalia; order Rodentia; family Dipodidae; genus Dipus; species Dipus sagitta. The sequence continues at coordinate 167,407,359 of CM070772.1, read as the reverse complement.
TGTATCATTTATTTATTAATTTTTAATTTGGCTGTATGTGTGTGAGGGAATGGGGGAGGTGCAGCATGTGACACAGCATGCATGTGGAAAGTCAGAGACAATGTGGGGGTGTGTACAGCCTTCTTTGACACAGGGTCTCTTGATGATACAAACTAACCTGCACATTCAAGAGGATCTTTGGCCTGGCTGTGCCTGAAGCTTCTTGTTCTCTTAGTTCTGCTTCACTTCTCATTGTTGTAGGCAGGTTGGGATCACAAATGCATTTCACTTTGCATCCAGTTTTATGTGGGTCCTGGGGAACTGAACCTAGACCAGCAGGCTTTGCAATAAACCACTGGGCAAGTGCCCCACCCCCTGATATGCACCATTTCATCTTCTATTTTCTCTTTGTTTTAGTATAAGCTTTATTTATAAATTTCAAATTGGAAATAGCAGTAGAGACTTCACTGATTGTAAACATTGAGGAAGGAAAAAGTCTTTTGAGTATTTGATTTAAAAATAAATAATTATTTGGGCATTTAAAAATGATATTTACTGTAATAGATTTTATGCTGTACAAGGAGAGATGTAGATCTAAATCATTCAGCAAATATTCAAAAAAGGATTATACTAAGTGAGGTAACCCAGGCCCAGAAAGCCAAGCATTGCATGTTCTCTCTCATTTGTGGATCCTAGCTACAGATGATTGGACTTGTATGTGAGTAGGAAGAAAACTCAGTAGCAAAGACCAGTAAAGTAGAAAAGAGATATGAAGGGAAGAGAAAGGAAGGGAGAGGGGTACTTAATAGGATGGTATTGTGTATATGTAAGTAGAAGAAGAGATTAATGGGGGTGAAATGGCCCAAAGTGAGGTCAGGGGAAGAGATTGAATAAAGGAAAGGTGGAGGGAGGGATAATCAAAGTCTAAGAGGATATAAACAAATCATATGGAAGCCTACTTTTTTTGGACAATTGAACATTTAGGAGCCATAGATTGTTGCTAGAAAATTTTCAGTGCCAGGGATGGGATACCTTCCAGTGAGTTGTTGGCCAGGGAGGTCCCTGATGTCCCCAAAACATTATAGGCCATTGCCAAGGCCCTTGGTTTCCCAGCAGGAATACATGGTAAGTCCCTATTGCTGAAGACTCCACATACTTGGGCTGTAAGGCCATTGAGAAATCCTGATGGAAGTGAGCTGATAACCTCCTCCATGTAGACCAGCTGACAGAAAGCTGGAAGAAGCCATTCTGCATGCAGTTTGATGGGAGAAAGAGAAATCACCAGTGAAGATACTCAACAGTAGACACTGCAAGCCTTATATTTGGCCAGCCAGGCCAAATTAGCCAATGGGTGCAATAGTGGCATGTCTATCATGGTGGAAACCAACTGCCCTCTAATTGGACTGGAGGCCCGCTCCATGGGAAGGAATACATCCCTGCTACTGAAAACTTAAAACAAGGGTAGTCATGAGCCCTAGGGGTGTAATGTCTGCTGCTGTCTGGTTAAATGCATATACTATGCTCATCAAACTGCCCAGTAAGCACTTCTCTTAATGTTCATACCTATATATTAATACTACTCTCACTTTCTGTAGAGAATCTTCTCTTTTCAGATGGCAGTGAGCTTAGGATGACTCAGAAGGCATCATGGTGCTGGAACAAAGTGACAGGAGTGCTCAGTACTGCAATATCTCTATCACACCTTCCAAGGCTCAGAATCTATTGCGGAAGAGGTAGCAGAAAGAATGTAAGAGCCAAAGGGAGGATAGGACTCCTTACAACGTGCTCCCTCCAGACACAAAATGGCCTGGATATCCATGACCTCACAGTGCCTGACACTATCTACACAAGACCATCATAACAGAATGAAAAGATCATGACATCAAAATAAAAGACAGACTGATTGAGAGGGGGAGGGGATATGATGGAGAGTGGAGTTTCAAAGAGGAATGTGGAGGGAGGGAGGGTATTATCATGGGATATTTTTTATAATGATGAAAGTTGTTAATAAAAACATTTTAAAGGAAAAGAAAATAAATAACACCTTTGGTTGAAACTTAAAAAAAAAAGAAAGAAATAAATGAGATGGACACAAGCCTTTAATCCCAACACTCAGTTGACCAAGGTAGGAGGATCACTGTGACTTTGATGCCAGCCTGAGACTACATATGAATTTCAGGTCAGCTTGGGCTAGGGCAAGACCCTATCTCAAAAAAGCATAGCACATAACACTTTGAAATATATCTTAAACGTAATTTGTTCACTTTATCACACTGTACAATGCAATGCTATTTTAATAAGAAAATATTCAACTGGTTGCACCATTAATTTTAGAACAATTAATATCCCTTATTTTACTGTTTGTTGAACACAGAACCATTTTCATAAATCTGGTGACAATAGATTTCATCATTATTTTCTGTAAGATTGCCATGTTGTTGGCTTCACAGATAAATTACAGTATGAATTTTTTGTTTGTCATATTTTTTGTTTGTCATAAAAGTATCTGTGCCCACATCTGTCCCATTAAGTCTGGGCACTTCATGTGCCTGTATTGTGATTTATTTATCTAACTGAATGGCCAGTACTAGGGGCCAGGTACAACCTGTAATACCATTGCATGAGTAACAGGAAATTTACTTTCCCTGGTAATATACTACTTCTTTGCCAACTTCCGACCTAAATGAAAGAGTAGATAATTCAACAAGAGAAGGTATCAGTAAAAAAAAAAAAAAATAGTGCTCTTTGAAATAATGTAGATATGAGTGACCAGAGCAGGCAGGCTTTGCAAGGAAGTGCCATTAAACCATGAAAAATTCTTCCCAGCCCTCCTGTTTATGTTTGATAAGGTGCAAGCCAGAGGCAAAGAGAAGGAATATGTAAAAATTTACAAAAATACAAAAATTGGCAGAACTGATTACTAACAGAGTCATTTTGTGCCATTGTAGCATAAATGAGGCTTAGGGTACTAATGTATCCTCTAAGGGAAGGGGTTTCCTTATATCTGGGAAATCAGAGGTCTCATTTCAGCCTACCAAAAATGGATAGAGTTTCAATGGGCAATGATTTGGATAAATAATGTATTAGGTAAGAGGATATAGAATGTGCAAAGAAAGTAATTAATATTGTACATGTGAGAAAGAGTAATTTAGGTAATTGTTTAGGCATACCAGCCAAATGTGCCAATCAGATTCAGGCATACAAACGGGTTATGTTGGTATTCATCTGGATTTCTCTACCAAGTCATTTGTATGTACTGATGGGTAACTATCATCTATTGGTCTTTGTCTCATATTATTTCATGTTAAATGAAAATAAATTAAAATAAGTCTTATTTCATTGATGTATTTTAATTGTCTTATGTCAAATTTTGAGAAATTAGTATGTATTATATAGGTGGTATTATGCCATTGGTATCATTAAATCAGTTTGTAGCCTCATTTGTCTGAAACACATGGCTAAATTATTGCAAAGTACTGAAATTCCATAGTAAAGTGTTGGGAAGATGAATGAAACTGAGAACTTTAGGCACCCAGACTCTCTCTCTCTCTATTCTTTTTCTAAAAAACAAGGAAAAAAAAGAAATTTACTGTTAATCCTCTGTTTAATACAATGAAATTATTCTTATCTCCTCTTTGTCTTATATACATATATGTACATATATGTATACACACATACATATATGTATATACACATCTGTACACATACAAATGTGTGTTTATATATATATGTATGTATACACACACACACACACACACACACACACATATATATGGTGAAGAGCAGATGACCTCTGGAACTGTGTTTATCATATCTCCTTGTATTCTGTCTTCTGACTAGATTTATTCAGTGGCACTCACCAGTGTGTATCAAAGGAAGAAGTGGACATTGACTTTTTCCCCAGCGTTTTTCCAGGATCAGCACCACAGCTGAGTAGTGACTAAATCGCTATACAGTCCTTTCTTCTGTGGCAAATCTAGCCATTGATCTTCAGAACGTGTCCTTCCTTTGTTCCTTCACAGTCACAACTCCTCTCATCTCCAGACCTACCTCTCCTTACCCTGCTAAGGCTGGTTCTTCATGAAACTTTCTCCAAGGGATTTATGTTCAGTGAAATTCTGTCTTCTGCTGGGCCCACATATGAAACAGTGGCTTTCATTTATTAAATTTCTACTGTGTGGCATCCTACTAGCAACTCTCTTATGAATATCTCCCTCCTTCCTTTTTCATGAAGAGAAAAATTCCTTTCATGTTTGCTGATGTACCCCATTGACCTCATCCAGAATAATATCCAATTTATAGGTCAATGGGTAAGATACACACTTTTATATATGACATATATTTCATTGAATTGTCACTAATTGATAAATCCATGAAGTCATAATATACTTCTAAATCATAATTTCATATTTTTATTGTGAGTGTACTGAAATGCTATTTTGTATACTATAGTATGCATTGCTCTTGTACTCTACAAATTTATAAAAAATATTTTCAAGGTTTTATAAAAATCAACTTTATAGAATTACACAGACAATGTCTGGGAATAAAATTAGTTTAGTTTCTTTATTTGTTATCTGGATACTTTTTCTTCTTTGAATTTTAGCGCCCACCAACTTTTAGTGGAAATAGAAGCAAACTGGGATAAAGCAGTGAGTCCAGGTGTCACTGGAGAAACAAAAATACAAAGAACTTTTTGCAAACTGGGAAGATGGTTCAGCAGTTAAGAGTGCTGTCCAATTAAGCCTAAGGGCTTTTCAACTTGTGAATACCAAGTTCAACTCCATAGAACACAAGTAAAATATTGGGCATGGCAACACACATCTGTAACCTCAGTCTGTGGGGATGAGAATGTAGAGAACAGCTAGAGACTCACTGGAAAGCTGGTGGGGCTCACTGATGGATAGCAGCTCTGTGTTGAGAGAGAGACCCATGATTTTTCAATTTATGTTACTATACTGAAGAGCCTTTTCTCTAACCTTATGTAAAACCCCTGTAATACTATGGACTGAATAAAAGGAATCTGTTTTGAACACTAGCATACATCCTTCTGCTTCCTGACCATGGCTGCATTCTGAACAACTGCTTGAATGTATGCATTACCACCATAACCTGATGGTAGCCATTGGAAAGAGAGAATTATGAGCTGCTGTCATGTTTGTTATTTCTTTTAGATATGTGTCATAGTCAGCTTGCTGTTCCTAGGAAGAACGTTCAAAACAGATACAGATTATGGGAGGAAGGGATTTATTTCAAGTTCACAGATCTGGGTAAAATTTCCATCAATGCTGGGACAAGTTGCTTCCATATATCCAAGCAAAGAGAAGTAACCAAACAACCTGTCAAAAACAAAAGCAACAAGCATGGTCAGGCATCAAGCAGGCTGCTAAGTGAGCTCAAACCTCTCTGCACACCTTTGAGCTGAACTGCAGGATCCACCCCCAGTAATACCACCTCGGGCCAGGCTACTGGAGACCAAAATTACAAGCTTTAATAAAACACCTGAGTCTATGGGGTGCATACATTCAAACCAGCACAGCAATCTGTTTAAAGATTACATAGGTATATTCACTTTCTAGAATGTCACCAAGACCTATATATATGATTGACTTTTTTGCTGTTTTGTATTAAATTACACACACACGCACACACACACACGCACACACACACACACGCACACACACACACACACACACACACACACAGAGAGAGAGAGAGAGAGAGAGAGAGAGAGAGAGAGAGATCTCATTTGTGAAAAATGTTGAAGACAACATCTAAAGTCAGAAGTAGTCAAGAGTTTTTTTAATTAAACTTTAATAATATTCAGATCTCTTTCAAAATGCAAACACTTCTCATAAATCCTTCATGTCTTAGCATCCAGGACAAACAGCTTTGGCACAATAATTTACATACTTTACAAAACAAAAAGGCTATGGAAATACAATACTAAATAGCATATAGGGAGAACCTGAGGATTTAGACAGGTAGAAAATGTAACACAAGCCACACCCTCCTGCAAAAGCTTCTCTGATTACCCCCTATTAAACATGGCTACAAAGAAATTACTAATCTCACAGGAAAGAGGATGAAGGACAGTGCAGTTAACCCAAGAGTATATGTTCAGGTGTTTCTGCCTTCATCCAAACAAGGTGCTTTCTCTCTTGTGTGTGGCAGATGGGGTTTGAGTAGCTCAACTACATTAATGTTGCCAGGAATGAAAAGCACATTTTCAGGCTGGAGAAATGGCTTAGCAGTTAAGCGCTTGCCTGTGAAGCCTAAGGACCCCGGTTCGAGGCTCAATTCTCCAGGACCAACGTTAGCCAGATGCACGAGGGGACGCACGCGTCTGGAGTTCGTTTGCAGTGGTTGGAAGCCCTGGCGCGCCCATTCTCTCTCTCTATCTGCCTCTTTCTGTCTCTGTCACTCTCAAATAAATAAATAAAAATTAACAAAAAATTTAAAAAAAAGAAAAGCACATTTTTAGTTGGAACACTGTCTTGTATGTCCCTCTCTCATTATGTGAGTCCCAGGTATTGATCCTCATAGTCTGGTGAACATCATTGATAGGCACAAAATGAGAACAAATATAATATTGACAAAAGTTTTGTTTAAACAAAACAGGAAAATAGGTTGAAAAGCAAGAATTAATCCCTGATTTTATACTTATACATATTAATATTAAAAAACAGTCATTTTGATGTATATCTTTAAGAACACTTTTAGTATGCTATTTCATTTAATCTCAATATAGGTGGCTCTGGTAAACATATGCCTTTTCCTTGATTTCCAGTCAATAAGGAGTACCTTTCCAGCACTGTTTCCTTGTAAGTCTATCCCACATAATTAAAGTTAATATTTTCCTATAATACACCATCTTCCACTATCTTCACTATTGTTTAATTCGAGTATGACAAAGCAATAACTTTATTTGTCTTCCTATCTAATCTATAGATCATGAACTCTTTAATGTGTGATCCTATATTTCTCATTTCCTTCCAGTCTTATTCTGCTAGTCACTACCAACAAGAAGTTCTCATTGAATATTTCTTGAAGACAGAAAAGATATGAAAACCAAAGAAAAGATAGACCAGCATTTTTCCAAAGGAAAGAAAAATAATTCATATAGAATTTTAACGCAACCCATTCTGATTTTAATTCTAAAGATATTTTATTAAATCACACTAAATGGCATCAGACCTCAATGCATTTGTCATTTTGTGGAATTGAAAATGGAAATAGCCTGTGTGTCTCATACTTTCTCCTGATCTGCTTCACATCCACATTTGGATTTGCATTGGGCTTTCAGGTGCAAGCCAAGGTTCCTGCTGCCCAGGAAATAATGCACGTGAGCAAGTGCCAGTTTCATATAATTTGGAAGAAAGAGCTGCATTTTAGGTGATTTACATAAAAATAAAATTCATGTCCATCCATAGAGAATAGGCTCTGGTCAGCAGAGCACAAATCAATCTGTTTGCTCCCAACTTTAAATTTCCATAAGTCATTACATAGTTCATAATCACATTGATGTAACTGAATTGAATTTGCAGAGATTATTCTGTGTGAGAAGGGACTTTCAGCTATTTAAACTGCTGCTATTCAATTGATAAGGTCTCTCAAGTCTGACCTCTGTTTTACATTAAATTTTCAGCCTAATTTCCATTTCTTTCCGGGTTCTCATTTTCTCAAATCAAGAGGTCCCAGCAGCTCTCACACTTGGCACTTTCATATTTGCAGATGCAGAGAGGAGTGGAAAGAAAGATAAGCATGGAGATGAGATGGAAGAGGGGAGTAGTAGGTAATTAGTAAGTATATAGGCTTTGGAGTCAGTCATTCTTCCTTTTCTCATATGAGTTCCCTCCCTCAGTGTTTTCCTTGGACAATCGCTGTGCCTCCCTTAAACTTCAACTCCCATATCTGTATGAAGCAGATAGTCTTAGAATCCACTGCATATAGTCTAGCAAGAATTCAATGTAGTTGTATAAACTAATGTCTCTTCACTGGTGAGCACTGTTAGCTACTATTTTCATTATTTTTCTGGTAGGAATTTGAATCATTAATTCTACATGCCACAAGTAAACCCAAACAGCTGGAGAATAGGGTAACTGATAGAGATTCAGACAGAATATTGAGTGTCCAGATTCAGCTTTTAGTCTTAGTAGTTATTTACATATCCTTTAAATATTGCTGAGTTAAGACATTTCCTTCCACTTTTGTACTTAGGCGTATCACAATAATCTTGACCATTAGCACATTAATTGTTTCTTACACTGAAACTGATGAGAAAAGTAAGGATATATGAGGATAAGACACTTTTCTTAAGTTAGACATAAACAGGGTCTGAGACTTGAGTGATGGAATCATATAGAAATATGATTACTCAACTAAATTTTTCCCTGCCAGCTGTTTCATAAGTTACTGGAGTAAAAGTGAAGAGATTATGCTCCTGGACTGATGTAAGAACTATAATACCAGTGCCTGATCAGCAATACAATCGTATAAGGATAAATTTGGGGATGTTCTAAATATGACACAGAAACAAAACATTTGATTTATTTGCACAATAATGAATAATTAAATAACATAATATGTAACTCCACCCTTCATCAATTCAGCTTTTTAGTACAATCTCAAGGATAGCACTATGAGAAATTATAAAAGAAAGCTAATACATATCTTTATCATTAGGCAATAAGATTTTAGGCTGATATCCCAAACACAATATTTTTAGACAGTTTGTCTAGAAAGATATAGATGAGAGGGAGAGAGAAAGAGAGAAGGAGAGAGAATGGGTGTGTCAGGGATTCTAACCACTGCAAACAAACTCCAGACACATGTGCCATCTTTTGTGTCTGTCTTACCTGGGTACTGGGGAATGGAACCTGGGTCCTCTGGTTTTGCAGGCAAGTGCCTTAACCACTTGACTATTTTTTGATAAAAGATATTTTATTGGATATGAACTATCTTCATATAATCTGAATTATATAAATAAATGCCACAAATCAAAAAAAAAAGAAAAAATAAATTGAACTACATGGAAGAAACTGTGTTAAACAAAATCTTTAATGAGCAATTTCTGTTTATTTACTGAGAAAGAATTAAGCCTTGGATTCATTCAACTATTTGGAAATGTTCTGATACATTATCTCTTATATAACTTTGTATATCTCACTGATAGTGAGATTTATTTTATCAATTATTTTATATTTATTTTTCAAAGAAGAAGCATTTACTTTAACAAACTAGGAGTAGTGTAAGACACTTAAGAAGCCTTCACTTGCTATACAGATATTGTTTTTTATATTAGCATTGAACTATCGAGTATGCTTATACAAAACTGAGACAAATTCTACAATACTAAATGAGACTTTTAAGATGTTCCTTAATTGTAAAGATTTACAAAAATACAAATCAAACAGTTTAATACCAACTAGATGATGCTTATCACAGAAAGCTGTTTTAATAGAGAACTTTTCACTGTATAACTTCATCATGAATACAAGTACAGTGTGCATAGTTATATTTTTATATGCATATGTGTGTGGGGTGTACTTATTTCTATTCATATGTATGTGCAGGTATATTTGGTGTGAAGATATATTTGCATATGCTTGTGATGGTCAGAGGTGAACTTCAAGTGTCTCAATTGTTCTCTACATTAGTCTTTTGAGACAAAGTCTCTGATTAAACTTGGAGCTCACCAATTTGGCTAGACTAGCTAGACAGTGATCATCTTATCTCTGGATCCTTAATACTGTGATTGTAGGTGTGCACTAAAATGTTCATCTCTGGTAAGGGTGTTTAGGATTTGAACTCAGACCCTCATGCTTGCATGAGAAGCACCTTGTCTATTTAGCCATATCCTGAAATTCATATCTCTCTCTCATCTCTCTCTCTCTCCATATATATATATAATGTAGATAGATAGATAGATAGATAGATAGATAGATAGATAGATAGATAGATGAGAAATAAATACTACTTTATCAGGAGAGTGCAGAAACATCTACATTTGCATATAGTTACTGGAAAATAAATCTTATAGAAGTAAGACTGAGGGCATTTGAATATGTCCAAATTACAATTTCAAAGTGGCATTCTCTCAGTAAAGTGAAATATATACAGATGGGCAAAATGGATTATCTATTGCTAGGAAATGTAATTGTCAGCCAGGCAAGCCACTCACATGTTAAATAAGAGGGAGATAGGATTGGAATTTCAGTGAAATTTTCCATCCAAACAATCACAGAAGCTCCTGCTTCACTGTCAATGATGTCGAGGATCATGAGCATAGGGAACAGTGATGTGTGTCCATATGTCCCAGTGGTCCTGTTTGTACTTCATAATTAATGCCTCTTGAAAGTTTAATCCAACAGAACTGTGTACTATTTAAGATATATCTATCAAATTTTAATTTACAAAAATAACATCAGCTTTTATTTGACAATATTAACACATAAACCAGCATGAGATGATGCCAAGAATTTAATTCTGAATGATGTAAATCAAAGGGTGACTGTTCAATATAAATTAGAGACAAAAATAGGACAGACAAGGGTATGTAAGAACAATCCCCAGAAATTATGATCTCCAATATTATGCAAGCTGAATAAATTCAGAAATACACTATAGATAACTATATGTTACTTGAGGTACATATCTTCATATGCTTATTTTATTGATTACCAATATGATGATTTTAAAACGGCTCTCTAAAGTTGGACAGTCTAAGTTTGCATGTAGACTCTACTCTTGGTCAACTGAATGACTTCTGGTAAATTGCTTAACATCTCTGGGCTTTAAAGCCTAATCTGTAAAATGAGTAAATAAGTACCATGATAGTAATTTCCTTATAGTTTCATAAAGTTTGAAGAGGTAATGAAATGCTTAGAAGAGTTTCCAGCACATTACCATCTCAGTAACTGTCATGACATAATGATTATAGCAATGTAACATCACTATAGTAATGTTTATTATTTTACATAAAGATCCATTCTTCAGCTACAAGAAACTTTGCATGTTTCAAATTAATTTCTTCTGATAAAATCATGAAATTATTTGTATGATCCCCTTACTATTGATGAAAACATGTCTCAGGGAAATAATCAGAAATGTGTAGCAGATTAGCTCAAAGATGTTAATTGCATGGTTGGAATATTATTCAATCATTGAAATCAAACACTGAAGAGATCAAATAAGTTGAAAAACAGTTTTAAAGGCATGAGAATCAAATATAATGCTGTGTGCAGGATATATATTTATTTAAAAGGGAGAATGTGGACTGAAGAGATAGTTTAGCAGTTAAGGTGTATGCCTGTGAAGCCTAAGGACCCATGTAAGCCAGATACCTTAGTGGCCCATGTGTCTGGAGTTCATTTGCAGTTGCTAGAAGCCCTGGAACACCCATTCTCACTCTCTTTCTCTCCCTTCTCTGTAATAAATGACTAAAAATAAAATCTTAAAAAAAGACAAAATAAAGCAATATGGAGACAACTAAACAGGATGACTATAGAGGTACCATCAGACCCAGTTTTTCCCTTACTGGGCATTTACCCTAAATGCCCCAAACCTCAGCTCAGAGATATTTGCTCAACAATGTTTATAGCTGCTTAATGCATAATAGCTAAGATCTGGAATCAACCCAGATGTCCATCATTAGATGAACGGATAACTAACATGTGGTATATCTACATGATGGAATTCTACCCAGCAGCAAGGAAAAATGACACAATGAAATTTGAAGAAAAATGGTTAAACTTGGAACAGATCATTCTCACCAAACTCACCCAATCACAGAAAGATAATCGTCGCATTGTCTCACTCATCTGTAGCTCTAACCTGAATCTGCCTGAGATACTGACATACCTAATAAACATGTCAAGGAGTGGACAATAGGAATGGTGGGAAGGGGTGGGGGAACAAAAAACTGGACCCAAATGGACATGGTACTGTAAAATCCTACATCCTGAAAGACATACTAAATAGTCGAACTTTCATCAGGTGCTGAGAGAGAACACCTGAATCACAGAGGCCTGTGACTATCCTCAATATTCTCCCATTTCTCTCTCTCTCACCACCCTTTTTTCTCTTCTCTTTTTCTCTCTTATATTACCTATAATTTTCTTCCTTCTTTTCCCTTGTCACTGACCTGTAACTCCCAGTACCAGTACATCAAGTACTCTCAGAGTACTTGATGACCCACCAAAGTTGATGGTAAGACCTTACTGCCAAAGACACCAGATGCTGTTGGCATGGAACATGGAGCGATCTGGCTGGAAACTGGAAGAGAGTCACTCCCCAGACAGTTAGCTTGTCTAGTACCAGAAGGTGTTACATGAGCAACTGGGGGACCAATTCTCATGTAACATGACCAATATCTGTCTAAACAGCTTGTGGTCTAAGCTACTCAGCAGCAAACAACCTGACACGATGCTCACACAAGTGCAATAGTAGCACACAGCCATGATAGGTTACAAACTGCTCCCGATTTGGCTAATGGATCTACTCAGTGGAACAGAACCCATACCTGGAAAGGGGAAACAAGTCAGAACCATGTCCAAATATGAGCCAACTCTACAATATCAAGCTCCCACCAATAATGAGCTACAAGAGAGCCAAAACCCATTAAATTTTCTCTAAAATAATAATGGGTATCAATGTATCTTGCACTGATCTCACTCTCTGTTGGAGAGTTTGTTTCTCTTTTTCAGATGGATGCAGAACCTGAGGAGAGAATCAGCCCATCACATCTCACCAGGGCACCAGCTGACACCACAGAGTTAGGCAGGAAAATGAGCAAGAGCTGCTTTCTTGGTGAACCTGGTATCAGCACAAGGGTGAAGGACACAGACACAGAGAACACTCAACTCCTACCAAATCAGATTTCCAGAGACACAGAGACTACCAAGACCTCATCACTGAAATAGACCAAAAATTAACCCAACATGGCTCAAGGAAATTAATGGAAGAGGGGGAGGAAAAATTGTTAGAGTCATTATGCACAGAGATATTGCTTCTCCCCTATAACTGATGGCCACTTCCATAATGCAAGACCCACAATCCTCATGGGGGGACAGCAGGGAGAAGGCTAACGATGGTACCATCATGGTTGTATGCACACTGTACACATAACTAATAAAAAAGTAAATAAAAGGGAGAATGTGACATACTTCTTTAATCAACAACTCTGCCATTTGCTTGCTGCTCTAGTAAAACGTCATAGATTGTGTCACTTGTACACACCAGAAATTTATTCATCACCACTCCCAGGGTTATGAAGATTATGATCAAGGCTACATCTGTCAGATGACAGTCTGTTGAAGTCTAACTTTTGGTTTCACAGATGTTTTCCTTCACATAGTGAAAGAGTGAAAGGATTTACTCAGAGTCTCTCCTATTAGATGTCTAATTCCTCTTCCTGGTTGCAGTGAACCAATTTCTTTTAGTATCACATGGTAGACAGATCATTAGTGAGTACTCCAGTGAGTTCTTAAATGGACACTAATCTCATTCATGAGATCCCCACTCAACACAGTCATCATTTCTTTTTTTTTTATTTTTTTTTTTTATTAGTCAGTTCTGTATTCAGCAAATACAGTCAGTTTGGTACCATTATTAGGCTCATCCGTGACCTACCCCCTCCCCTTGGCCCCTCCTTGTTGAGGTATGCGGGTCGTGCATTGTGGAGTTAGCCCACAGTTATGGGTAAGCTAAATGTCTCTGCATATCATGACCCAACATGTGACTCTGACATTCTTTCCGCCCCCTCTTCCGCAAAATTTCCCTGAGCCATGTTGGGTTCATTTTTGGTCTGCTTCAGTGATGAGGTGTTGAGGGCCTCTGAGGCTCTGGCTCTCTGATTTGGTAGGAGTTTCTTAATGGTTCCATCTCTGAATATCATCACTTTGGGCTTTAGATCTCAACACATGAATTTTGGAATGAAATTTTCATACTTTAGCATACTTTTTCTTCTAAGTTTTTCGTAACTACATATACATATAACACATACATATCCTGCTCCATATCAATGTGTGTGTGCATATCATATATTTCTGTGGATGTCCATGTAAAAACAAAGTGTATAAAACATCTAAAGAAATTCAAATGTACATAAATCAGAAAAAAATGAAGTTGCCTAATACTGGGAGAAAATTTAGCTACATATTTCCTTAAATACTGTGGCATTTTTTTTTTATTTAGTTAAGTCCCCCCCGCCACAGGATGAATTTCATGTTTCACCAAGCCTACATACATGAAATGATTTGTATAATTTCTCTCAGTTCTTAGAAGGTGGAAAGTGAGAGAGGCAGCATGGCATAGTGAGGTTGATGTCTTGCTACTGTCTGTGTAGGAAGGTTTCCTCAGATGTCACAGCTCACTTCTCACTCAGGCACACTGTTAAATCTTGTGATTAACAATCAGTACTGAAGAACTTGACCAATTATTCTATAAATTTCAATTATTGAAATGTGTGTAAATCATCTATTCAGAAGCAAGACCACCTTCTCCAGGAATGTCAGCTATCCCAGCTGGAAGGTATGGAAGTAGAACGTTTTCCCTTTTTATTACACATTAAGTGAGCACTGGATGTATACAAAAAATGTGTTTTATAAAATCAGTTGAACACAAACACTTCCATTACGTTGCTCACTCCATATTGAAGGTCAAATATTTAATCAGAAAAATACAGTAGGATACATGCTACTAGAAGTAGCGCATCACTTGCGAAATAGGTAGTTACTAAAATGCAAGTAAAATCATACATATACTAAATGCATAGCTGGATGTCAGTGCTATAAATTTTAATTAGACAAAGTTACTCTTCTTGAAGTACATCTGATCTACTGGGGAATGTTATAAATGATTCATCTCAAACCAGATTGGAAATATTAATAGGCAGCAGTTTTTGAATGCTGCATAACAAAGCTCTAGAATAAACAGTTTTTCTCTTTAGTGGGGAAGATATAGTTGGTGGAACAGAAAACACCTCAACTATTTTGTCTAAGATTACCCAGAGAGAGGCTCATGAAACTGGAATTTAGATTCAAAAAGTCAAATTCCAGTGCCCACAAAATTACGATCTCCTAGGAAAACACAGTGTTAGGAAAGACAGGAAACTGAAGTGATATGGTTTAGATGTGTGGGGCAGCTGCATTTACACCTGTGAATGCATGTCACATGCAGGCTAGGGCTTCCTTGCATCTTCATTTACATCAGTGAAGTTTTACCACTGAAGACTTCATGGCTTTGATCCCTAGTTCAAAGCTCTGCCTTGAGCTTACATAATAAATTTCAATGTCCATGGGCAACACAGTGTTCTTACCCTCACACATGATTAAGATTTAAAGATTACCCAAAATACCTTGTCTTTCTTTGTCTGAATGTTTTGAGACATAGAAGAGGATAGGATTGACGAAATATGAAATGAGAAACAATTTGCTGCTTCACATCTTAGCAGGGTTTATGATGTTTGATTTTGTTGCCTTTGATGGCCACAAGGTGTTATGAGTCATGGATTGTGAGTCATAAGACCACCAGGCTGTCAGTTGGTAGCTTCTATGAGAAATGTAAGAAATCCAGGCTTGTGATTGTTCCCTGGAAAGAAAATGGATGTCTATTATTATTTTTGTTTGTTTGTTTCATGTGTTGATGATATGTAGCTGTAACTATTTTATTATTGGATAACACAAGTTATATTTTAATATGAAGCATTTCAATAATCATAAGCTTTATAAAAAGAAGACTGAATTTGTGTAGGAATCAAGGCAAGCCTTACTTTCTCAAAAAAGTTCATCAGGGAATATATATAATGTGAACAACATGTTTTTGGATCCTTGATATGTAACATTAGGATTTTAGTAATATCAGCAACAACATGGGAGCCAGAGGGCATTTCTCTGCTGGAGAAGCCATGCAGTTACTTCTGTAGATTGTTTATATCTTGGAAAATTATGCCAAAACATCAACTACATACATAGGAAGGCAGAACTAAGGGGAAAGTTCATAGCATTAAATGTCTTCATAATAAAGTCAGAGATATATCAAATTAGTAACCTAACCATAAAGGTATTGGAAAAACAAGATGACTCAAGCCCTAAAAGTTCCAGATGGAAAGAAATAATTCAGATCAGAGCAAAAATTAATGAATTAGAAACTAAGAAAACAATAAAGATAATTCATGATTCAAAAAGCTGGTTCTTTAAAAAAAATATGCAAGAATGATAAAACCCTGACAAATTTGATTAACAACAGAGAGAGATAGAGATAGAGACAGAGAGAGAGAGAGAGAGACAAGTCTGGGCTGGAGTAATGGCTTAGTGGTAAAGGTGCTTGTCTGCAAAGCCTAAGGACCTAGGTTTGATTTCCCAGTATCCACATAAGTCAGATACGTAAGGTGACACATCCATCTGTACTTTGTTTGCAGAGGCTAGAGGCCCTAGTACACCTATTCTTGCTCTCTATCTGCTTCACATCCTCTTTCAAATTAACAAATAAAATATTTAAAAATGAAGTCTCAGGTAAACAAAATTAGAAATGAAAAGAGAGATGTCATGACAGATATCAATGAAATTTGAAGAATCAACAGGACGTAGTTGTAAACCTTCTATGCCACAAATTTAGATAAACTGGAAGAAACGTATTAATTTTTATACACAAACCACCTACCAAAACTGAATCCAGTGTAGATAAATAGCCCAAACAAACCTATTACATCCATCAAGATTGAAAATGTAATCAAGGGTTGGAGAGATGGCTTAGTGGTTAAAGCACTTGCCTGCAAAGCCAGAGTATGTATGTTCAATTCCCCATGATCCACTTAAGCCAGATGCACAAGGTAATGATGCATCTGGAGTTCATCTGTAGTGGATGGAGGACCTGGTGCACTCATTCTCTTTATATACCTCTCTCACTCAATCTCTCTCAAATAAATGTAAAAAAAGAAAATGTATTTAAAAACCTACCCAAAAAGTAAAGTCCAGAACCTGATAGATTCTCAGCCTAAATCTACGAATCCTTTATCAAAGAATTAAAACCACTCTTTCTTAAGCTTTTTTATATAATCAGAGTATAGGAAATGCTGCTTATCTCCTTCTATGAACCTGGCATCACCCTAATTCCAAAACCAGAGATACAACAAGAAAAGTATAGACCCATATCCCTGATGAACTTTATGCAAAAATCCTGAACAAAGTCCTCACAAAACAAATTCAACAACACATCAAAAACATCCACTTCAATGAAGCAGGCTTCATCCCAATGATGCAGAGGTGGTTCAGTTTACAGAAACTGATTAACATAATAGACCACATAATGTTAATCACAAGAACCACATGATTATTTCAACAGATGCTGTGAAGGCCTTCTCCAAAATACATCACTTTATGATCAAAACATGAGAGAGACTAGGCATGAAAGGTTTATATCTCAGCATAAAAAATGCTATATTTGAAGCACTTAAAGCCCAAATAATACTTAATGGGGAAAGACTCAAGGAGTTCCCACTGAGATCAGGAACAAGACAGGGGTGCCCACTCTCACCACTGCTCTTAATATAGTGCTAGAAGCCCTAGCTCTTTCAATAAGACAGGATGAAGATATAAAATGTATACAAATTGGAAAGGAAGAAGTCAAATTAGTCCTGTATGCACATAACATGATCCTATACATAAGTGACTTCTAAAGGTGATGAAATACTTTCAGTAAAGTGGCAGGGTACAAAAGCAATACACAAAAAACAGTAGCCTTTCTATACACAAAAGACAAACATACTGCAATAGAAATTAGCAAGGAAGTCCTGTTTTCAATAGCCACAAAAAATACCTTGGAATAACACTAAGCAATGATGTGAAAGCCCTATATAATGAAAACAAAAACACTCAAGATAGAAATTGAGGAGGACATGATAAAATGGAAATAAATCCCAATCCTTCTTTGTGGACTCATTCATATTGAAGCTTATATAATTGTAACTATGGATTATAGTTAGATTGAATTCAGTGAACATGTTTGTGACTAGGAGCTACTTAAAGTGTTGGACATAGTAGTGAAGAATTGAGAGCACTGCTTCTTTGGAGCTTGAATTGAGTGGATACTGAAATTAAGAGAGATAACTCTATATGATCAAGAAAGGTGATGTGGGCAAGACAGAGTGGAAAAGTGAGGTGAGAAGTGGCTCTCAGAGGTGAGTGATTTTGTGTTATCACCCAGTTCCATTGTGGATTTTCATCATTGTTTTTAAACTAAACCTCTCATTTTTTTTCTTATTAAAATCCAATTAGGTTAAGTGTAAAATATGGCTAGGTCTTCGAGGTTTATTGTGAAGTATTATAAAATCTGTCCAAAATATTGGAAAACTTTATAAAGTAAGTTTCACATTGTGCCAACTGCCAGTGTTAGCTTGTAGCTATCAAACCTGCCAGTCTTCATACTTTAGCATAGGATTGATGAACAAACCAAATTGTCAAATTCCTAGCAAAACCCAAATAGTTCACAAGGATCTATTTCTTTTAATTTATGGCTAATTTTCACAGGTCTCTAGTCTTTTTGTTGTTTTACTTTGCATGAATTTCTAACATTGTGTTATTTATAGTTCCATTCCCTATTGCATGCATTGTCTCCTCTAATATCTACAACTTATCTCAATTCTACCATAACATTTCCTCATAGACACTTAATCTGTTTAAACATGTCTCTTGAGAGAGCTGAGTATGGTGGTGCTTGCCTTTAATCCCAGTATGAGTTTGAGGCCACCCTGAGACTACATAGTGAATTCCACATCAGCCTGGACTAGATTGACACTCTATCTCAAAAGACCAATATATATATATATATATATTGAAAAGAAGATACACTTCCTAAAATTTCAAAAGTGGTCTACAGAATCCTCTATGAAATTGAGAATAAGAGTCAAATGGATGTTAATTATGGTTACATAAACATAGATTATTACTCACATGTTTTTATTTAAATAGTGTCTATTATATTCTTCCTCTAAAACTATTACCTAGTATTATTGGGACACTAATTTCATACGGCATTACAGGTTTATATTGATGTTCCCCAATTACTAGTATGACATATTTCACCACTTATGAGAAGTTTTTCTGGTGGAATCAATGACAGAACCCAGGGGAGAAAACTTAAGAGAAAAGATGCTCTTTTCTTTGTGAAAATATATTGTTTTAGTAACTGCTATATATGAAAATACTGACAGCCAGTTCCTTTATTCAAGAACATTTATTCCCATATGTTTTATGGTCCCGCAGCATAAAAATTACCTATTGGAAGAGTTATTGCTTTAGGCAATAATGAGACTATAAATCTGTTAGCCTCCCTAACGGTCTCTAGAAACTCATGAGGGCTGTTGGGTTGTTGTTTTCCTAAAAAGTGTGAAATCATCATTTTTGTTGATATTCATTTACATCAGGCAAGTTTAACCACTTGGGGCAGAATTGTTGTGATAGAAACTAAATCACAAGGTTTCCAACTCCCAGCAATTGGAGACACTTTGATTGAGCAAGGCAATTATGTTCCTGAAAATAAGATTTCTTTACATAGGACATTGAAACTGCCCATTAGAGGGAATTTGCATTTTAAGATGGCTTTTACTCCACACAAGCAGCAATACTCTGACAATTTGATTTGTCTTGCAACTCTTTTGAGATTGGTCACTAATATTTAATGGCACAATGCTCATATGTGGCATAGTGCATTTCTTTCACATTTATATAAAAATACATGCCAATGTGATAGAAATGTGTCATTGTGTAATCTTAGAATAATAATTATTAATAATAGTATTAATAATAAAATTCTTCACTCTTGATCTCTTCCTCTCACAACTGGTTTCCAAGAAAGATTTTTTGAGTGGCTACATTTTGTTTGCTGTCTCATTGACAGAATGAGAAGGATGCTAGGTTGGTCCCTCATCAGTGATCATGTTTTTGACATTTTGTGTTATTCCCATCACACTAAAATTGTGAGCTTGTATTCTAAAACTTTAAAAAATATCTCTCTTGGATTGCACAGAATCCACAAGAACACTTCCTGGCAAACTTTTATTTTTACTTAGAACTCTTTATACTTAAATGCCCATAATCCAGGAAAAATTTGATTCCATAAATCACAAACCTGTTGATGTTGATAAGCTACAGTGAAATCAATATCTTTGCTTCTTTTTTGAAGAGTAGACTCCTTCCTTACAAAGTATTGTCATTCTTGCCATGCAGTCTTCCCTGGGTGAGTCACCTCAGGTAAGGAAGGAGCCTACTCTTCAAATTCATGAGTTCATTTCTTTCCTGAATTAACAATGTGGCTTTGCCCTGCACAAGCAGTATTGATTTCTTAAGCATGGAAATTACATGGAATGTGTCATGATGTGCACATGGTTCCAACAGCCATTGTTGAGATGCAGCATGAAGCAAGGTGTGAAGACCCAGATAGACCGGCAAAGCCATTGGAAGATGGACAGTGGTTTCCAGTGAGGACCCAGAGATGTTTAGGTATACCGGGAGGTTACAAGGGCTGCCATAGAGCACTGTTGGCTCAGGATGGAAGTTTTCCCTGTCTATTTAGCCCAGCAGGAGGTGCAAAATTTGAAAAGGCAGTCTCCTCACTACTGTACTGTTTTTATTACCATGGCCTTATGGTAATACTTGAAATCAGCTATGGTGATACCACTAGAGGTTTGGATATCCAAGGCCCTTTGTGCTTCCATATAAATTTTGAGACTATTTTTTTCTAACTCTGTGAAAAATGTTGCTGGGGTTTTTATTAGAATTGCCTTGAGTCTATACATTGGTTTTGGTAGGATGACCACTTTAACAATATTAACTCTTGTAATCCATAAGTATGTGAGGTCACTCCATCTTCTTATATTTTCCTCCAGTTCTTTCTTTAATGTTTTATTGTATAGATCTTTTACTTCCTTGATTTGGGAGATTCCATTTTTTTTCCATATGTTTTCCTTGATTGATTTTCACATTATTTATTGACACAGTGTATATCAGTTGAATCCAGAGCTTACTGATACAGCTAATCTAGCTAGACAGTTTGCCCAGGGGAGCCTCTGCATTCACCTCTCCCATTAAGTGTTAAGAGTTGGGCTACCATATACATCTGGCATTTTTATGTGTGGTTAGAGCCCCAAATTATGTCTTTATGCTCATGTGGCAAGTGCTTTACTGACTGAGCTATCTCCCAGCACCAGTCTGAAACTTTCTTGACTATGCCTTATTATCATTTATAATTACAAGGGCTCTGGTATTAGTCAAGGTTCCTCAGAGGGACAGAAAAAGTATAATAAATATACACTACAAAGTGGATTTATTACATTAGCTTACAAAATATGTCTGAGAAGTTAAAAAATGGCTGTCTTCAACTGGAAAGTCAGAAAATCTTGAAGCTGCTCAGTCCATGAGACTGGATACTTTAGTGGTCACAGCACCTGGAGGTCTGGAGAATTCCTCGATAGCCACAGCTCTTCAGTCCATCCTGGAATGCTGGGGTAGCTGAGTTCAGATGTCTGCAAATGATGGCAACAACAACGTAAGTCCATGCAACAGTGAATAGCATAGGGAGATAGACAAAAGCTCATTTGGTCTCTCCAAACTTTGTTTGTTTGTTTGTTTGTTTGTTTCTTTCTTTCTTTCTTTCCTCTCTTTCTTTTTTAAAGATCATAATCTTTTATCCCCTCTCCCCCACTACCATTCCATTAAGGACCATCCTCAGTGGGATCATTGGTATTCACTCTATGGTTATGAATGCACCTTTCTGTCTCCATAGTGGGTTGCCAGTACCTCAGAGTACTTCTTTCCATCCCGTGGTTCTTATAATCTTTTCACCCTCTCTTATTAAATGTTCCCTGAGCCCTGTTAAATGTGTTATAAAACTCCTTTAGTGGTAAGCTCTCTGCAACCTTTAAAATTCTGCTTCAATGAGTTTTGGGTGTCCTTGTTGTCTAATGTCTTAGGTTGCTATCCAGGAGGAATGTTTATATGGTATTGTTTCATGTTGTCATTAGTTTTTTGTTTCATCCTTCTCTCATTCTCCCCAGATTCTTCTACCCCCATGTTATGTCCCTTGACCTGCCTGTCAAGTAGCCCCTTTCTCCCTCTGAGTCATCTCCTCATATTCAAACTTCTTTATATATAGTTCACCTCTGGGGGGGGGGTGGCGGGGGCTCCCATTCTGGAGGACGGTCTTTTTCACTCCATTAATTCTTCCAGGAAAGGTACTCAAAAACACATCCAATATGTGGGTTGATTACTTCATTCCAAATCTTATCAAATTGACAGGAAAATTTACACCTCACAGGTCCATCTCTTATCAACTTGACACTAAACGACATCACCTTATGTCCTGTTTATTTTTCAAATGAACACAACAATAAGTCATGAGTCCACCTAATACAATATAACTATCCCACATACAATTGGAAACATACTATTCTTCCCCCTAGATGTATGTTAACAATTCCTTGAAGGTTTAGTCTAAAATATCCAATAATTTTATTATGGATTTAACAACACTTAACTATTGACAGTATCTTAATTGATAGTAATTACATGGTAGAGAAATAGAGGAAAGAAAAATAAAAACATCTTCATTTCTGTGTACATATACAAAAGCTTCTTAACCAATGGGACAGAAACACTGCAATTAAAATACTTGTTTTTGTAACTGGTCATGTGCCTTTGCTGGTATTTATAGCCACTTTCTTCTATTACTCACTCTGTACTGTCTCTGTCCTCAGAAATAACCTCAGTAGTCTTGGTTCTTTTCATAGAAAGATGACTCACACCTTCATTCATGAAGAGTCTGGGCCATTTATCATCTTACCCTCATCGGTTTGCTATAGTCTCCTATTGGCCTTGATCACAGTGAGGGCATAGTAACACCAAAGGTCACCTTAAGAATCTCCTGCATTCTTTGTTTGCCCTGATGGTTTTCAGGTCTTGCTTTGGTCCATGCTTCCTTGCAATGACCCCGTCCCTACCTTTTGTAATGGGAATATTTGCTGTGTGACATTACATGTTTGAAGACTATAACTTGTGTTTTGATTTTATAGGGATCATAGGTAAGAAAAAACCTGAAATCTCAGATGAAACTTTGGAATTTTGAACAGTATTGGGACCAGTAAAGACTGTGTGGGATGTTTTTAGTAGTACTGAATGCCTTTTGCTCCATGATATAGCCAGTAATCTATGGGACCCATAGATTGGATGTTGTGAATGGAATGTAAAATGCTCATTATAGACTCTTGTCCTTAAATGTTTAATCCCAAGATTGTGGTGCTGTTTTAAAGGTTGTGAAATATTTAACAAGGCAGATGGCACTTTGCTAGAAGAAATGTGTTAGCCAGAGTGGGACATGAGGTGTGACAGCCAAGCCCACCTAGCATTCATACCTCTAATGATTCCCTACTGATATGGCACAGGCTTGCTTTTCAGGACTGCCATGCCTTTCCTGACATAATGGAGCTTTCCTTTCAAAGCTGTAAGCCAAACATAACCTTTTCCTTTTCTAAGTGTCCTCTGGTTTGTATTTTGCCCCAGCAATGAGAAAATAACTGATACAGATGTCTGAATTTTTAAGGGTTTTTTTAAAGTTTATTTTTATTTATTTGGAAGGGAAATAAAGAGGCAGACAGTGATAGATAGGTAGATAGATGAGAGAGAGAGAGAGAGAGAGAGAGAGAGAATGGGCACTCCAGGGCCTTCAGCTTCTGCAAATGAAGCTGAAATGAAATGAAGCTAGTATGCATGCACCACCTTGTTCAAATGGCTTAAGTGGGTCCTGGGGAATTTAACAGAAACCTTTGGCATTACAGGCAAGTGCCTTAACTACTAATCCACCTCTCCAGCCCAACGTCTAAAATTTTAATACACTAGGAAATTAAGAGGTAAGCAAATAATTTTTCTTTGATGAAAAATTCAATTATTACTTTGGAATTTTGATAGACAGTATATAACTTATCCTGTGGAATCATGGTTTTGGCTAAAGCTGGGAAAAGTATAATTTTAAAATAGTGAATATATTTAAATGCAAGCATCATTTTGCTACTTATTGAAATTAAATACTTATTTAGATTCGTATATTTGTTCATCTTTTGTTTTAACTTTTCATATTCATAGTTTATAAAATTACAGTCATATTTTTACACATTCTACTTAATTATATTAAATACAATTAAAATTATATTTTGATATACAAGTTATTACAACTTAGCTGTTGGTAACTACATTTAACAATATCCTATCTCTAATGGTGGAATCCTGAAAACATGAAAATAGAGGTCTTTTTCAGAAAGGCTTTATTTCTTTAAACAAATTAACTTTGAGAATAATTACTTGATACTATGAAAATTCACCATGTTGTATCATGTAAAGATTTTTTTTTTTGTTGGTTTTTTGAGTAGTCTCACTCTAGCTCAAGCTGACCTGGAACTCACTATGTAGTCTCAGGGTGACCTTGAACTCAAGGCGATCCTACCTTTGCCTCCCAAGTGCTGAGATTAAAGGTGTACACCACCACACCTGGCTTCATATAAAGATTTTTGAGTAGAATTTCTACATCATTAGTGAGATACATAAAAATATTAACCATTAATGTATTGAATTCATATTTATTGAATCAAAGAGTTAGTATAACTTTGAAAATTGTTATGGTAATATGAATATATACTTTCTCTTTAATATATTTGGTAAAATTTTACTCTGCTTCCCTCTTCTCTCCTAGGCTCAGAATCCTACTTTTGCCGAATTATCTCGGTAGGACTGATTCCCAGTAACTAAGGCCCTAATTCTAACATAAAAAAAAAATCGAGATAGAGAGATCATGTCGATGCTACTATTCACTTTGGCATGAATAGAGCACTATTGCATGTAGACAGATCCGTGATTGAAACCAGATGAAAGCCAGAAAGCTGTTGGGTGAGCATGAAACCACTGCATAATTAGTTGGATTAGATAAATTATTCAGATTGGCATATACTCATGAGTCTATACCCATGACACAATGGCTTCTGCCAATAGGGTGAGAACTGAGAAGTTTATAGACATAAGAACATGATTTTTGGATTGCTATAGAATGGACACTGCCAAAATTAACAGCATTGGCAGTCAAGAGAAAAAGCACAAATGTATGCTTGAATTAGAAATGAATAATTTGAAAAACACATAAAAGTAGTATACCTTAAAAATTGTAGACAAGTGTCTTTAGCCTTTAAATCTCCCCAGCCTGAGGCAATTTTAATTCAAAACACAAGCAAAAATAAAACAACTGAAATGAAAAAAAAAAAACAAATTAATCAAGCAAACAAATTTGCATCAATAAAAAAAAATAGAAAAGTTTTTTCATGTGGCCACATGGGGAACAAGAGCAAAGCATGGGTCTGTCATGAAGTTTAGGTTCAATTTCTTTTTCTTAAGATCAGCATTCAGTCTTCGTTTCAGCATCTGGAACACAGTTTCAGGGAGGTACACATGACGAAACTCTTAAAGATCTTGGAGTTTATCATATTTGACTGAATGCACGGCACCAGTTTTGACCATCCATAAAGAAAAAGCCAAACAAAACAAAACAAAACTATTCATTGCTGAACAAGACTCATTTGCTAAAAAGTCTCAATAAGATTATGCATTATTTTATTATATTTTACTTTGCATACAAAACAAAGGGTTTCATCATGATATTTTCATATGTGTATATCATTATACCTTTATCATATTCACCTTTACCACAACTTTCTCCATCTCTCCCTTCCCTTTCATGAATTCCCTTCTGCTTCTGAATAGCAACCTTCTGTTACTATGTATCATGTTATCATGCATATATATACATATACATATATATACATATATGCATGTAAATTCTGCATATGAGAGAAAGGATGTGATATGTCTTTTATTCATTAAATTTTAAAATTCAAATTGTTAAGGTATACTAACAGTAAAGGATAATGAGAAGTTGAAAAAAATTGCTACTTGGTTACAGCATAGTAAAACAGAGTTTAACATCATATTAATTTATCCAATAATTAATTTAATTACTGGCTATTCACTTCTTCATTACCACATCCACTTCTAAGAGGGCTGGAGAGATGGCTTAGTGGTTAAGCGCTTGCCTGTGAAGCCTAAGGCACCTGGTTCAAGGCTAGATTTGCCAGGACCCACGTTAGATGCACAAGGGGGAGCCTGCGTCTGGAGTTCGTTTGCAGTGGCTGGAGGCTATGGCGTGCCCATTCTCTCTCTCTCTCTCTCTCTCTCTCTCTCTCTCTGCCTCTTTCTCTCTCTGTCTGTTGCTCTCAAATAAATAAATAAAAATGAACAAAAATTAAAAAAAATAAAAATAAGGCATGAGGCATTTCTTTAATGAGCATACAACCTAATAATTCAAAAATTCAAGGATGAGTATTCCAAAATACTTTTTTAAATATTTTATTGACTTTCAAACGGGGGGGGGGCACCAGGGCCTCTATCTACTGCAAACAAAGTAAGTGCCACTTTGTGCATTTGGCTTTATGTGGGTACTGATGAATTGAACCTGGGTCATATGAATTTGCTTGCAAACACCTTAACCGCTGAGCCAGCTCTTCAGCCCCCAAATATTTTTGGTAATAGATATATGTATGTTCCTTTAGCATAAAAGTGAAAGTAAATCAGTATAATTCTGTAAGTATGCTAAAGTTCATTTCACAGAGTAGTATACATTTTATAGTGTCTGGAAAGGAAAAAGTTATCCAGTATTCTACAAAAGAAACTTCTATGGGGGAAATACATTATGGTGTGTTCAAGTATATAAAGTTGATACAGTATGGACAGACAATTCAGTGTGTATAGGGGCAAAAGGAAAATGAAGCCAGAGAGGAAGGCAAGGGTAGGGATTGAAGGTATATCTAAGAGTGTTGTTGATCAACTTAAAGCAAAACCACACAAATTTCAAACCCCTCATGATATGAATTGTACACATGAAAAGAAAACTATCTCAAATATGTTGTATGTTCTATGTTGAAAAAATATTTACATACATTAATTTTAATTCTTTAAAATGTCTGTGACTTAGGTAAAGGTAGATGATGACAATTTCTTGTTACATGAATTGCTGCTCAGAGATATCCAGTGAAGTTTTCCCATCAAAATTGTTCATGATATCTAACAAATGATCTGAGGACTGCCACCACTTTTTTTATGGTCTGAGGTATTTTATATCTTCTGACTTGTAGATGCTCTCACTCTTCTCTATTATTATTATTGCACTGTTATAACATCCCAGAATCAACCTCTCTCTGACTTGCTCTTCTTCTTCTGTAGCATTGTCTATTTGAGTCACCTGCAAGACATCAGACAATGAATTTTATGCCCCTTAAATGTTCACATGGCATAGTTTAAAATGAATAAGTAGAGTTTAGAAGTGAACTTGTTTCCAGAGATTACTTAGACTTCCTAGTTATTTAAATGTAATTTGACACAGCAACCACACAGACTGTCTCAAAACATCTGAGAATGGCAAGCAGAGCAGATAAGAACTTGAATTTGGGCTGGAGAGATGCCTTAGTGGTTAAGGTGCTTGTCTGCAAAGGCAAAGGACCTAGTTTCTATTCCCTAGGACACATGTAAGCCTGATGCCCAAAGTGGCACATGCATCTGGAGTTCATTTGCAGCAGCTGGAGGCCTGGGTGCACCAATACTCTCTCTCTCATTATCTCTGTCTTTATCTGCCTCTCTCTCAAACAAATAAATAAAGAAAGAAAGAAAGAACCTGAATTTGAGTCTTTCATACTTGCTTCAACTTTACTCTAGTTAAAAGATGCCAATGTCATATGAATGTCCCAGCAGGTGACTAGATTCACTAGCAAAAGGCAAACCATATTATTTGTCATAATGAGTGACTACATATGATATGAATGACATCAATTTATACAACATCCTGGGGCAATTTTAGAGTCATATCCTTCTTGTGAGTTACCAAGGTAATCATATTCATAATTTGTACTCCAAAATGCAAAGCCTTGAAAATTTAAGACCATTACTTAAATTCTGGGTCTATTTACGAATGTTTTTGTCTTAATATCCCTAAACTTTTATTCTTCATAAAATAATTAAAATAATAATGGTCTGGGTGGAGAGATGGCTCAGGAGATTAGTTCCGCAGGACTTACTCAAGCCAGATGTACAAGATAATAATAATAGTCATTGTTCACAATTTTATGATAATCAAATAAAAGTGAGCTCAAGCTGTTTCCCTTATAGTCTTCTCAATACAGATAAGTTTACCTATATTGCTACAAAGAACCATAAATCTCTTCATTTATACTGTATATATATATATATATATATATATATATATATATATATAATCTAATGATATCTGCACTTTAATGCAAAGACATTTTGAAAAGCATGTATGTATTCTATATCATGTAGCTATTATACATCTATTCTAAAAGAACAACTATAATGTACTAACAAAACATATATATATATATGTTTATACATATTGACTGCTATATAATGTTTTTTATATATATATATATTCAACTAAGTTTATGAGTATTATTATCATTGAAATAGGATAAACAACTTTGTTGGCTGTTCGGTGCTTAATCAATGTATGTTGAATGCGTAAACTTTATAGCATAGAAAACTATATCTTGTGAATTCATAGTGTATGTTATTTCTCTCTAGAAAACCAACAACTATGGCATTATAATCTCTTAAACATTTATCAAATACCAAGCTCACCTAAGGCAAGGTGAAAAGATACCTTACAGTTCTTTTAAACAATGTTCTTTTTAATACGTGCCATCCTCAAAGGGTCATGCTATGCCTGCTACTGACACTGCAGTTATGACCTCCAAATCTGTTACCATATAGGGTTCAGAGATTCACTAGTAAAAACAATTTCCATGTGTGATACATTGGATTTATCATAAATGAGTGGCTATAGTAGAAAGGAATGACACATTACTTTGTAAAACACTCTCAGGTGATTTTAAGGTAATGCCCTCTTATGGAACAAATTAATCACATTCAGAACTTGTCATCCTAAAGGTAAAACTTTGAGAATTAAAGATCAATAGATAAATTATGGTTCTACCACTGAATGCCTTCTGTTTTTATATAAATCTTCACACTTTATAAGCTTCCATATTGTGGCCAAATAATTATAATAATCATCATCCTTTGAAAGAGGTTTTATGATTATCATACATCAAAGCAAGATTTAAAAAGTTAAATTAGTATGCAAATGTAATCATTACTCTTATTAATACTCATTTTTAGTGATTATCAAAAGTGAGTGACTAATAAATCTAAAATAATGTAGTTCTAGAATAAGTCTAAACTTTGAGAATGCAAAGTTTCCTAGGACACATACGCTATTGCAAAGATTATTTACAAATATGTCATTTTCATCAACTATATTGCCATATTCAGGGCATAGTTCCTCACACCTTTACTCTGAGCATGCAGGAGGCTGAGGAAGGAGGATAATCTTGAGTTTGAGATCATCCTGGGTTGTTTCAGGACACCCTTAGAATAAGGCCCTACTTAAAACAACAGTAATAGCAGCAAACTACAACTATGCTTCCTAATGATCAGGGCAATAGTCCAAAAAGGTAA
Source organism: Dipus sagitta (assembly GCA_036346955.1). Taxonomy (NCBI): domain Eukaryota; kingdom Metazoa; phylum Chordata; class Mammalia; order Rodentia; family Dipodidae; genus Dipus; species Dipus sagitta. The sequence goes on along the minus strand of CM070772.1, from coordinate 167,377,762 downwards.
AATCCACTTTCACTTAATACAGTACATTTGATATAATTTATTATTATATTTAAAAATAAATACAATCACATCAAATTATAAATACCACAATAAAAATAAAATTATTGTATTGCATATACATTATATAAATATAAATATACATATATATATATATATATATATATATATATACTAGCAATGGAAGGCAAATTTTGACTTTTGATATAGTTTAATATTTTTATTAAGTCTGTATACACTCACCTCACTATTAAGAAGGGTAGTGACATGAAAATATATTTAAATCAAAAGTTCTCAAAGGCCCTTATTGTCTTGAGCTCCTGGTTAGAATTCATGTTTTATATTTGTTTTCTTTTTATTCTTTTGCTGAGTATATTCATCAAAAGTGTCCTGGAAGGAAATCATGAGGAATAAAGTCACATCATCCATCATCATTAGGTTATAGACCAAAAATAGTTTTATAATTTAATATAATTTTAACATAAGTGAAATTATTTACAAGTTTAGGATGTTGTGCTATTTATTTTCTCATTGCTATGATGAAATACTTTTGAGAAGAACATAAGCGACAAAGAGTTCAATTTGGCACCCAGTCTGATGGTACAGCCCGTCATGTTGGAGAAGGCATGACGGCAGGGAGCTCCTGACGTCTGGGCGCACCAGGTAGCAGAGGGGTTAAAATGAACGCTGGCTTCTCCGCTGGCTTCCTCCATTTTCTTTTCGTATTCCATCATTCAGGGTGCACAGACTGTGGGATACTGCCACTAATATTTAGGGTGGGTCTTCCTCAATTAAGTAGCTCCTGAAATAATATCACAGACGTGCCCAGAAATGATTCCCCTTGGCAACTCCACACACAATCAACTTGACAATGAAGATTGATCATCACCGATAGGAAAGATTTTATTTTTTTTTTGAGGCAAGCCTGACAAACTGGCCATTTTGTTATGTGAGTGAGGAGGGGGCAAAAGTGCGAAGCAGAGAGAGAGAGAGAGAGAGAGAGAGAGAGAGAGAGAGAGAATTGGCACACTAGGGTCTCCAACCACTGCAATCTAACTCTACATGCATGGGCCCCCTTGTGTGTATGTGTGACCATAAGCACATGTGTCACTTTGTGTGTCTGGCTTACATGGGATTTGGAGAGGGGAACGTAGGTCCTTAGGCTTTGTAGGCAAGTTTCTTAACTGCAAAGCCATCTATGCAGCTCCAGAAAGATATTTTAAAGAAGGAAGATGACTAACCATAAAGTAATTTAAAAATGGCATACTATGGCTAGAGAGATTACTTAGCAGTTAACCTGCTTGCTTGCAAAGCCTGGGTGCCCAGGTCTGAATTCCCAGTACACATATAAGCAGGATGCACAAGGTGGCGCATGCTTCTACAGTTTGCACTGTCTAGAGGGCCTGGTAGACTCATTCTCTCCCTCTTTATCTGCCTTTCTTCATCCCTATCTCTGTCTCAAATAAATAAATATATAAAATATTTTAAAATTAAAATGGAACACTAGACTTAATAAAAATATAATTCATATCCACCAAAATAACATTGTTATGACAGTAAAGAGTGTATATGTAGGTATATGAGGTCAAAATTATGAATATATACTTTTATAACTTATACAGGTATACATACATATTGCATATTTATGTGCTTCCCTTATGTTAAAAATTGAAAATATTCCAAAGGAAAAAGTGAACACAAAATGAAAAATAGGTATTTTACAATAACAACCAGTAACATATGACCTTATTGGGCTGAGGAATCAGTTTAGTTAGTGTTTATCTAGCATGCTGGAAGCAGTAGGCTCAATCTCTAGCATCACATAGTATCAGTGCAGTGAAACATGTTAGTAATCCCTGAACTGAGGAACTAGAGACAGAAGAATTAAGAGTTCCAGGTTCTTCTTGACTACATAGAAAGTTCCAGCCTACCCTGAGCTACCTGAGACCCTGTTTCACTCACTTTCTCTTTCTCTCTCTCTCTCTCTCTCTCTCTCTCTCTCTCTCTCTCTCACACACACACACACACACACACACACACCACAGAATGAATGAATTCATGAAAAAAATGCTTAGTATGGTTAATCATCAGGAAAATGCAAGTTAAATACACGGAGATCCAGTTTCAAATTTGTTAAAAAATATCTAGAATTAAAATGAAAATAATAAAAAAACTAGCAAGATAAGCTAATCATGAGTAATCATGGAATTGTTAAATGGAATAGCCACATTGGAAAAATGGCAACTTCTTTAAAAGTTAAAACTCATAAACTATAATGATTAAAACACATTGATATTTCAATTGGTTCCAGAACCACTTTAGATACAAATTAAAATTTAGGATCATTTTGATGTATGTAGAAAATGACAGGTCAATTAATATTATGATATTTAGAAAGAATATTAAATGATTAACAATGTATCTTGTTGCTGAACTAGAAAATTCAAAGTAGAAAATTAAATCATATATATATCACCTTAGAGATCAATATTTATAACTTCTCCCAACATAGCCTTAAAACAGAGTGAGGGGGTTGCCCCAGAATCAAGGGGTGAGTCAGAAATATAAACTACTCAGGGAAAGAGGCTACTTTTTTTCTCACTACTCAATATGCATTTACTGTTTCCCATTCTCTGAGACCTCAGTGCATAAAGTTTGTGTTCACTGTTCTATAGAGAGAAGGTAAATACTCTTTTGTGCTCCATTTCCTTATCCTAACTTTTTAAAAAAAAATTATTTATTTATTTGAAAGTGACAGACAGAGAAAGAGGCAGATAGAGAGAGAGAGGGAATGGGCGCGCCAGGGCTTCCAGCCACTGCAAACAGAACTCCAGATGCATGCACTCCCTTGTGCATCTGGCTAACGTGGGTCCTGGGGAATCGAGCCTCAAACTGGGGTCCTTAGGCTTCACAGGCAAGCGCTTAACCACTAAGCCATCTCTCCAGCCCTCCTTATCCTAACTTTTGATGCCAATATCAGACATCACTAATCAATCATGAGGTCCCACTTAGACAAGACTTGACACAGATGCATACACTCTGCAAAAGCATAAGATACTCTGATGTTAAGATACAGTTTGGAAATAACTACAGCCAGTGCTGTTACTGAGTTACTGTAAAGCATACTGTGTTTTATCAATTGATGCTTAAATGGTCAGTTCTTTGAATATAATAAAAAAGAACCTTTTTCTTATTTTCTATGAGAAATGACCTTTCTGAAGAAGGCAGCAAGTACAAATAAAATGAAATTCAAAGGAAGGAGTGATCAGTTAGAAAAAGATTAGAAGATTTTTCATGAATAGGGGATCCTTGAAGAGTGAATGAATAAAATTAGTATTTCTAGAGATCTAAGGGTCAAATCTATTATAAAAGCAAGTCTTGGAGGCACATTTGAGGGTGTGTATGTGAAAATAATGTGCTTTGAAGGAAACCTACTAAGTGATAATGCCTGTCTGTAGCCAAAAAAAAAAAAAGAGACTAGTTTAAAATTATAGTGACACTATATGGGCCAGTAAATACCAGAGGTGACTTTGGACAGAGGAATCATGCTTATAACCTCTGAGGAAATTTAACATAACAAGAGCATATAACAAACCTATATTGTACAGGAGTTTAACAAGGACCTGTGATTTATGCATGACCTTTTTGTTAAATTCACCAAGAGGACTGCTTTACATTGGCAGTGGAGAATGAAACTTTTCTATCTAAATTGGGCTACAGGCAGAAGGTAATACAAAGGAAGACACTGTGGCCTTACTAATGACCATTTTTCCAGTTAATAGCATGATTAACTTTTATTTGGTTTTATCTTTCCACTTCAGATCCTCTGTATTTTTTTTTCCAGCGTTAATTAATTGTCACTTCATTCTGGACACCAACCCTTTTCTGGACCTTATTTAACTAGTACTATGTAAGTTTTAACTCAGACTCAGTCTTCATCAGCTCAACTAGTTACTCCTGTACCAATCCCACTATCAGTAAACGTATCTTAGCTCTTGGATTGTAGTAGTTTGAATATGACAGTGTGAATATATGGCCCCATAGACTCAGATGTTTTACTAAAATTGAGTTTGCAGCTTCAGCCCCTAGCTGCTACAGGGAATGGGGGATATCACTGGGGGCTGATATAATTCCACCTCCTTTATGGTGCTGGATGTTAGTGGTTTCCCTCTGCTTGGTTCTGTGAAAGTCAGCCAGCTTCTTCCACCATTGATGGAACTACCCTGGGATCTACAAGCTTGAAATAATACCTTTCTCCCATAAAATGTGTCTGGTTGGATATCCATCCCACTAACATGAAGCTGACTCCAATAGGGGGCTACTACATTCCCTTCCCTAAAATACTGTGAGGAAGCCATTGGCAGACTTGAGTTCTGAGCTACAAAATCTCCACTACAACTGCAGACACTCCCCAGGGACAGTTGTTATGGGTATAATAAACAGTTTGTACGTGCCTTGCCTTTCATAATGCATCAAACAGTTAGACATGATTGTACATGTATTCCTGAAAAGTGTTGGTGAAATCCTTCACCGGTGTGCACATTAGGGAGAATGAGTAACAGTAGTAGAGCGATGGCACCTGACATTGTCTTTCAGCTTCCACTTTCACACACTTACACACACATGCACTCCCCATCCATGTGAACAAGCATATGCATACAAATATGCATGTAATAAAGTATTTAAAATAAGTTGCAATAAAAACTGTGGAATGGGGTTCTTGTGAAACTTTTGGATTGATAGGCAATATGCAAAGTGCTTTGTAAGTTATTCATCATGCACAAACAGTAATTAATAATATCTTCATTTTTTTTTTACTTTTTATCCTTCTAGATTGTTTGCTTGAAATTTATTAAGATATATGAGGTAAGAGCAGAGAAAATGAGGAAGGTAGAGACAGAGGACAGAGACAGAGACAGTTAGAAATAGGCAATTAAAAGAAGGAAAAAGTCCAGCAACTTTTCCTGGCTCAAATAGATACTGCATGTCACAGAACCTGTCAGAAGTATTGGTTGAATTCTGAAATCCATGGAGTTTAGAAGCAGTTGCCTCTCACAGGATATTTTTTAACATGCCTACTGAAAAAAAAAAAAAAAAAAAGAAGGTCTCTCAAAAAGGTCCCTGTCAAGTTTCCTTCCAATTACTCTGGCTCCTCAAGATAGTTATTTAAACTTTTGGAACTTAGGTGTCACCAGTCTTGCCTTGGTGCTGATTTTGTTTGTAATAACTGCTTACTATCTATTATCCTTATTTCCATTATGTTCAGGACTTTATTACTTATTTGTAAGTCCAGAAATGTCCTTTATAGCATCTGAAACCCATTTTGTGGTTCATTATTCATCTGTTATTTATAGACTATTTCAGTAACTTGATCAGTTTGATGACTTCTGCCTGAATTCACCAAAATAATCACAGGGTTAGAAAGTAGATGTAAATTGGATTATCTAATGTAAAATTAAAGCAAAAGAATTTTTACTAAATGTATGAATGAGTAATAGATTCAGGCTGTCCACAAATATCATGTTCCAACAGGTTTACAGTTTTTTTGAAGTTATTTTTTTTTGTAGTAACACACAAAAATAAGAAATTAATTACTCAAAGCACCTTTAAAATACACTGGTGGAGAGCATCAGGTAGGTAGGTTAAAAAAATGAGGAAAAATATCTGCTATAAACCTCAGATGACATCCCTGGTATTTTGATATTCTTTTTTTTTTCTTTATTAGTTAGTTTTGTATTCAGCAAATACAGTCAGTTTGGTATCATTATTAGGCTCATCCATGACCTACCTCCTCCCCTTGGCCCCTCCTTGTTGAGGTATACGGGTCATGCATTGTGGAGTTAGCCCACAGTTATGGGTAAGCTAAATGTCTCTGCATATCATGACCCAACATGTGGCTCTGACATTCTTTCCGCCCCCTCTTCCGCAAAATTTCCCTGAGCCATGTTGGGTTCATTTTTGGTCTGCTTCAGTGATGAGGTGTTGGGGGCCTCTGAGGCTCTGGCTCTCTGATTTGGTAGGAGTTGACTTTTCTCTGTGCTGATCTCCTTCCCCCTTGTGCTGGTATCCGGTTCATCAGGAAAACAGCCCCCTTGCTTGTTTCTCCAAGTTTTCTTAGTTTCAGCCGGGGCCCTTTTGAGGTATGATGGGGTGGCTCTCTCCTTAGGATCTACATCTACCTGAAAAAGAGAAGCAGATTCTCCAATGGAGAGTAAGTTAGCTTCAGGACAAGGCCCTTACAGGGAACACCTGAACTACAAGACACTGGAGAGGGTAAGATAAAGACTAACCTTAATCTTCTACATCTTCCCTCCCTCACTTCCCCTCTCCCTCCCTCCCTCTCTCTCTCTCTCTCTCTCTCTCTCTCTCTCTCTCTCTCTTATCTCTAACTCTTGTATATTAGTTATCTTTTTCCTCATTTTCTTAGTGGGCACTGACCTGTAACTCCCAGAACCAGCATGGGGCTATCATCCACAATGAGCTTTTGATCAGAGAGACCTACAAGGTTTCCTAAAAGACAGACAGATTTATGTCAGAGTACCTGATGACCCACCAAAGGCTAGTGGTAAGACCCTACTGCTGAAGACACCTTATGTGATTGACATGCAAATTAGAATGGCATGGCTGGAAGTTTGAAGAGAGTCAGTCCCCAGACAGTCAGCGTGTCTAGTGCCAGAAGGCGCTACATGGGCGACTGGGGGAAAATGACCAATATCTGTCGAAGCAACGCATGGTCTAACCTACTTAGTAGCAAATAACTTGTTGTGATGCCCACACAAGTGCAGTGGTGGCACACAGCCATGGTGGGGAACCAACTGCTCTCAATTCGGCTAACTGATCCCCTCACTGGTATGGGACCCATAGCTGGAGCTGGGAAACAAGTCAGAACCATATCCAAACATAAGCCCACTCTCCAATATCAAGCTACCATCAATTGTGGGCTACAAGAGGGCCTACACCTATTAAATTCTGTATAAAAAAAGGGTTATCTGATTTTGATATTCTTTTAAAAATACATTTTATTTGTTTATTTGACAGAGAGAAAGAGGCAGAGAGAGAGAGTGAGAGAAAGAGGAGAGAATGGGCATGTCAAGGCCTCCAGCCACTGTAAACGAAATCCAGATGCATGCACCCCTTGTGCATCTGACAAGTGGGTCCTGGAGAGTGGAACTGAGATCCTTTAGCTTTGTAGGCAAAAGCCTTAACCGCTAGGCCATTTCTCCAGCCCACATTTTGATATTCTTAAACTTTGACTTGGTGCAAGCTCGAGGTCTGTTAGAGCACTCACAAAGGATTTCCATAAGGGTCAGTCACAAAGATGTTAAATGGAACATAGAAGCAGGCAACGAAATCTGAAGATGTCTCAAGCTAATTTGACACCTCGCTTGTACCATTCCAACTCTCCACAGTCACAGAGATTCTAACCAGCCTTGAAGAATATTTCACACTAGTGACTCTTCAATTCCCCTATGAAGTTCCCAGAACTCAGTGTCAAAAAATAACCTATTGAAAATATGGTCAAACATCTTGAATAGAAATTTATCCAATGAAGACATATAGCTTATCAACAGAAAAATGAATAGTTTTCAGCATAGTGAGTCATGATATTACCTGTGTATCAGCTTGGATTTCTCTCAACTTTCCAGTGTTTCTGACCTCCATAAAGAGAAGTCAGAAGAGGCACATGGAACATACAGAGATGATAGAGTTAATTACAAAGAAATGTAGAGTATTCTCTCAAGGGATGAAAGTAGACTGGCAAACTATATCATTGCCTCAATCTACATTTAGGAACACTTTATACTATTTCTAAAGTCTCTAGAATAGACAGCTTATCCTGAGGGACTTTGCCTTGTCCAGGTGATTGATAGTCCCGGTTGGTTTGATTGTTCTCACCATAAAGCCTTCTGCTGGATAGTAATCTGATAAGGCTTAGGGCTGTGGAAGCAGTTTTAGTTATCTGGTAGTGACCTTCTAAGGAACTCAGGAAGTCATATTTCCACCCAGAGCCCAAGATAAGACTCAGCTTCCCTCTTGTGACCAGTAATTAAAGTCTTACTGTTCTTTTCCTTGATTTTTAGGCTGTTAAATATGGCAGTAAGAAGTTTGGCTCCAGTGACCAAGTCCACTCATATCAATCTATCTGACACCACCACAATGGGGACAAACAAAGTTTCCTCAGAAACTAAATATAGAATTAGCATATAATCCAACATTTCTGAGTATACCTTCAAAAGAATTGAAAACAAGATCTTGAAAATAATTGCACTTCCATGTACATTGCAGCCTGATTCACAATGTCAAGAAATGGAAGAAATTTAAATGCCCTTGAATGTATAAATAGATATAGAAATATTCCTTTATGTGCTATGCAATGAGTCTTAGCTCAATGAAAGGCTGTATATCCATCAGTGGTCCTATAAGATCATACTACTTACTGGCCTCATGCCACCTGAGTATGTGTTAATATACTGTATGATGTTTTCACAATTATTAAATCACTTGACAACATATTTGTCAGAAGAGGTCCTTATCATTCATTGACAATCAACTGTACTGTATGCAGTGAAATATTTTTCTGCCACAATACAAAGATAAATTCCATAATTGACACAATATAGATGAATCTTATTGTCATTATGCAATCAAATATACTGCTAACAATTGACAAATATTTCATGATTCAAGTTATGTGTGTAATAGTAAAACCTAAGATCATCAACATCTTAGAAACAAAGTAAAATGATGTATTCTGTGGGTTCAGAGACAAGAGGAAGGTGAGCTTGTTCAACAAACATACAGTTGCAGTTTTGCAGAGTGGAAAACACTAGGGATCTACACAATGTTATATATACAGTTAATATTACTCTGGAAAACACTAGGGATCTACCCAACTATATGTGCACAGTTAATACTACTTTGTACTACTTTTGACAGATTTTTACATTTTCAACACAAAAAGAATATTGCATAATCTTAAGAGTCTAACAGTCTTGCTACCAAATGTTAAAATAAATGCTTGTGTATTTTATGTCTTAAAAATAAAAAAGGAGTGTTGGAGAGATGGCTTAGCTTTTAAGATGCTTGCTTAAGAAGCCTAAGGACCCAGGTTGGGTTCTCCAGTATCCATGTAAGCTACGCATCTAGAGCCAGGATGCAGTGACCGGAGGCCCTAGCACACCCATTCTCTCTATTTCCCACTTCTTCTTCCCTCCCTCTTTCTCTCCCCCCCTCTCTCTCAAATAAATAAAATATTTTAAAAAATAAAAGGGGGGACAGGGAGATGGCTCTGTAGATGATATTTGGATTCAGTGTGACACTCTGCCTCAAAAAACAAGGTGGTAACCGGGTGTGGTGGCACATGCCTTTAATCCCAGCACTTGGGAAGCAGAGGTAGGAGGATCGCCATGAGTTCGAGGCCACCCTGAGACTACATAGTGAATTCCAGGTCAGCCTGGGCTAGAGTGAAACCCTACCTCAGAAAACCAAAAAAGAAAAAAAACAGAAAAACAAAAAAAAACAACAAAAAAAAACAAGGTGGAAAGCTATTGTGAATGACTCCTGACATTGATGTCTGGTCTCTACCATCATAGACTCATAAACACATAAAACCTTCATATATATGAAGACACATATGCATATGCACTACACAGATACACATGCAAAATAAAACGGAAGGAGATGCTGCTAGTGTAAAAAAAAAGGAAATGAAATGACATGATAGGAACAGGAGACAAGTAACTAACGGCAGAAGTTATCGTCAGAGGCAGTGGAGCACGGGACAGAGATAGAGCTCCTCGATGACGCATGCAAGATTTTTAAGAGACCTCTATGCAGGTGAAGACAGGATTTCTGACTTCACAGGAGAAGCAAATTCCAGGACAAACCACAAAGAAGCAGAGACGAAGTTTATTATCAAGGGAATTTACCATGGGTTCAATCACAGGGGTTATAAGAACTCTCAGGGATAAGATAAGACAGCCTAGCGTGAACATGGGGTTCTTAAGAGTCCTATCAGGAGCCATAGAGTTGATATTGATGACCCTCAAGTTACATGTCAGTGTTGCTAATGAACACTTTCTTTTTAAATTTTTTCTTTTGTTTTGATAAGTGAGATTATGGGCTATCTCTAGAGATGTCTTGGATAGGATTTTAACCTTATAATGTAAAATATCTGTCAGAAGGATCATGTAAGAGAGTCCTTTTAAGACTTTTAAAAATATATGTTACAGCAGGAAAAGGAGGAACTTAGTGGTTAAATAGGATACAGGATTTAACATAGTTCACGACTACTTTGATATTATTATTTCAAATATCTACATAAAAGGAATATTGTTTCTACCCAAACAAGTGTCACAGCAAATTTTGCTGACTGTACTGAAATTCTCCACTCTCAGTTGGTAAGTGGCTTCAACCAGATTCCAGGGTGAGGAATCCTTTCCCTTTTATCTTCTTATGTCCCCTTATTTTTTCTTGTCTATACTGCATTACTAAGCACAGGTAGCTTACTGACTGTATAAGTCAGAAAACAAACACACTTACTGATCAATGTGCCCATCTCAGATAGGAAAAGGGCAATCAAAAGACAGACAAGCTGTGCATCAGGTCGAGTGGGTGAATGTTCAGGACAGAGACAAGGATGGTATCTCTATGAGAGTCTCCTTGGCAAAACAGGAAATGGGAAATTACATGATAACAATGACTTTTAAATAGTATACTGACACTTTTAGAACAACTTGAGGATGAATTAATCAAAATAGGCAAGGAAAAAGAAAGCAAGCTTTCATTTAGGAAAAACAAAAAGTAGAAAGAATATAAAAGCTAATATAATAAGATAGCTAGCTTATAAGCAATCTTGCATGATAACATAAGCATTATACTAGAAACACAAAACTTATAATGATATTTTAACAACAAATCCTTAGGAAAGAGGATGCTTCTGAGAAAGGTAAGGGTACATGCTTCTAAATTTGGCTAGTTGAGAATAGGACTGTATGCACACTGTATTAAAAAACCTAAATTAGGGCTGGAGAGATGGCTCAGCGGTTAAGAGCTTGCCTGTGAAGCCTAAGGACCCCGGTTTGAGGCTCCATTCCCCAGGACCCACATTAGCCAGATGTACAAGGGGGCGCACGCGCCTGAAGTTCGTTTGCAGAGGCTGGAGGCCCTGGAGCGCCCATTCTCTCTCTCTCTCTCTCTCTCTCTCTCTCCATCTTCCTCTCTCTGTCTCTCTCTCTCTCTCTCTGTCACTCCTAAATAAATAAATAAAAATGAACAAAAAAATTAAAAAAAAACCTAAATTAAATTGTCTTTGGGATCAATAATGTGGTTGGGAAAACAACAATATTTTAAATAATTCTTTTGTAACATTTCAATAATTAAATCAAGTATTGTAGCTTAATATGTAATTGTAATTTTATAGTATGCAAAACAAATATTGCTAATAAATATGTTAAATATTAATTATTAAAAATAGTTTTATCTAAAATTTGTGACATTTAAAGTGTAAATTATAAAAATAAATGTACCTACCACTTATATTTACTTTAATAATATCTTATTTTGCCTCTTTTTATTAACTATTGCTTTAATTGTATAGACATAGGGATTGTAGTGGTAATTCAGTATATGAAGTGTTTGATAAACAAATAAGGGGGTGAAAAATTCAAATTTCCTGTCAACCTTGGGCAAAGTAGTTCACATCTGAAATCCTAGCACTGAGGAAGCTGAATAAAGAGGAATGTGCATTCAAGACCATCCTTTGCAATACAGCAAATCTGAGCTATATATCAAGACCATATCTTAACAACAACAGTGACAACAAAAAAGCCAAAAAACACCAATAGCAATTCTTGATTGGCTATATAAGATATCTGCTCAGTGGAAAGGAAACCATAGCTAGAACTGGGAAGCAAATCAGAATTCTATAGAGACCAAGATTGTGTACTCTAATGAAAAGCTTCCACTAGTATTTGGCTGAACGTGAGGCTACACCCATGAAAATCTCTCAGAAGGTAACAATGACTATGCCCTTTAACCTATCCTGATCTCACTGTCCCTTAGAGAATCTGTCTTTTTTTATTTTCCAGAAAACAGTGAGAAGTGAGTATAAACAAAATCTATCAACAGGACAAGGACATCAGACTCCATGTCAGCAGGTGAACTGCCCCTAGCATAGCAGCTTAGGCCCAGGTGAACACACAAAGAATTGGTGAATAAGAATGCTGCTTCAATGGTAAGCCTGAAAACCTGAGTCAGGGTGATGGAGATAGACACAGACAACATTCAAAATATACCAACGTTGAAATCCAGAAGCTGCTGAGAGCTCAACACTAAAGTAGACTTAAACCACACCCACCAAGGCTCAGGGAATTTTGCAGAAGAGGTTCAGAAAGAATGTAAATGTCACAGGGTGGAAGGGACTATCCAGAGGCATCTTCCCTACTCACAAAGACTGATTGCTGCTCTCACAACTCATAACCCTTAACCCCATGATGAATACGAGCAATGCCACTAAGAGGGCCCCTCAGTGGAGTGGGGGCAGGGACTGGTAGTACCAACACTTGATGTAGTCATTCAAAGTTTCAACTTAATGAAAATATTAATAATAAAAATATGTTAAAAAGCTGATATTTGATATAGTAAATGTTTTCTTTAATGATTTCTTCTTTTCATATTCATTTACTAGTGTTTAAAATAGCTGAGGTGTGTGTGGGCTAGAGGAATGGTTTAGGGGTTAAGGCTTTCCCTGAAAAAGCCAAAGGACCTTGGTTTGATTCCCTAGGACCCATGTAAGCCAGATGCACAAGGTGGCACATGTGTCTGGAGTTCTTTTGCAGTGGCTGGAGGCCCTGGTGTGCCCATTCCCTCTCTCTCTCTCTCTCTCTCTCTCTCTTTCTTTCTGTCTCAGATAAATAAATTAATTAATTAATTAAAAATACTTAAGGTTCATGTAAATGTCTCTTCCATTTCTTATAATTATTAGATAATAAATGCTGTGAATGTACTTTACATGATATACAAACATTATCTTTCTGATCATTTTCTTCTGAAGGCTGCTTCAGATTTGAAGACAATAAACCCACAATAAACCCACATTTGCAGACTAATTTCCAAGGCATGTGTACTCTGTTTCACTGCACAAAATTGTATAATAGCCTGTGGATTTCATGAGTTCATGTTTTGCTAAGGTCAGAGGTGATCTACTATTTATTGTTATTTTGCCTCACATTGTGTATAAAGCAGAGAAAATAATGCTTTCCACTATATGAAAACATTTCAGCCATGCAATGAGGTTCATAAGATTGTGTGAGCTGTCCTAGAGATATAATTATACCCACACCTTCAGTAATTTCATTCTCTGTGCATACATATTATATATTTTAAGATTTCCCCCAATAATTAGTAAATTAACATGATACTTAGATATTTAGCTCCACAGGCTTTTATATTCAGTAAGACAGGAAATGAGTTATGAAATAGCTATTCCTGTATGGGAATGAATCATCTAATTTGAATGGCTGGTCCACTATTGAATATTAAATAATGAAATATTGACTATATTAACTACAACAATGAAGTGATACATATAGTCCTAATCAAAGCCTACTGCAGGAGCTTACCAATGCTGATTTTTCATTAGAAACACTGTATTTCTCTCTTTTAGCTGTTAATCTTTAATGTATTTTTAAAACCAATTTTAGATGAGTAGTTACATTTACATTTTTTTAAATATCTAATTCAAAAATAAATGCATCCAAAATGGACTTAGTATCTCGAGCATGTCACGCTTAAGAGAGAACATTCCATTTCTGAACTATGGAATCACAAAAAGCAAAAAGGCTACATTTGTTAGCACTAATGTTTTATTACTATTGAGTTAAGAGGCAGTTAGCTATAAAGTAGATAAAATGATGGGGTCTTGGGAATTTCATCAAATCCAGTTACTCACTTCAGTGTTGGTTGTAATCTTTGTTCAGTGTGACAGTATTAACTGGTTGTATATTCTCAACTGCAAACTCAATCTGCACTGCTATCATTTTTGCATTATAGAGAAAGAGAAACGTGACTTCAAACACTTTCTTTAGGTGTCTATCCAGTTTCCACATTGTCCGTCTGAACACTTCATTTAGTCCTCCATCACTAAACTTTCATTACAGTCTGGTTGAAACTATCATTCCCAGCACTACTACTTTTTACATCATCATTCAGAATTATATAATCATATCACCCATCATCATCATAAGGTCATATTTAGTCTCTACACTTCAGCTTGTACCATCACCATTCTGTGCTATATAACAGGTGCTTCATTAATGGGGTGAGACACCTGAATTATGAAGAAACCTAGTAAAATATTGACCCTACCTGAAGTGACTCTTGTGTAGCAGTCACTGACAGATATTCTTGATTCTGTGTTGCTTTTCCCACTGGTAGTCTACTGCCAACTTTTGCCCAGGTGCTGATCTAATTCATGTTCCTTTCATGATTTTGAGCTTGATTTTTTTTTTTTTTTTTTTGCTTCAGCACTCCCTTGTACCTTAAACAGCCTCAGGTAATTCATGACCAACTCTATCATTATCATCATTATCATTTTCCTTATTTACTGATCACATAATAATTCTAGTTATCAACGTGTTTCCATATAAGTCACCTTCATCCTGGTCCCTGGTAAGCTTTCATGCATGGGTTTTCCTATCCCTACCCCAAGTCATTAAGCCCCGTGTTTTCTTCAATTTGGATGCCTTTTCCATGAAGCCATCTGTATGAGCTAGGGTTCCAAAAGTAAGCAGATGGCACACTTGAAAGTGGATTGTTTGAGAAGAGTTTATTTAAAAGGTGATTATTTTCAGAAGCTGAGGTTTGAGAACTGTAACCATTATATAGTAGCAGGGGATTTGCCATCTTTAAGCCTAGAGGAACAAGTGGGAAGTGTTAATACACTGCAGCATCCAGAAAGAGAATCATGTTAACATATTAGTTTTCAAGTAGTTAGAAAATCCAGCTGGAAAGCAAAGTAACTGGAGTCAGTAGCAGTACAAGGTGAGAGCAGGGAGCACCTGGGGACCCCAGTGCAACGATTGTGTGTACCACCTTTGTTGCTCTCTGAAATGATGAAAAGAAACATCAGAACATCATTGAGAATTCAAACACTGTGACAAGATGGAAGGTACTCACTTATTCAGACTATTCTGTTTTCTGTCTTTCCATATGTTCATGTTACATATATGGAGTTTTAAAATGTGTCTTCTAAATCATTTTTTTCATATTTCTTGTTTTAAAATCATTCAAACTAGTTTATTTTGTCCTTCTTATAAATCTACAGTGAGCCTCATGAGTATTGTACATTGCATTTATATTGTAGTATATATAATAATTTTAGGGTGGTTGTTTCTCCTTTAATTGAAAAAAATCATTAGAAGGAACAAAATATTTTTTTCAATTGTTAGATCATAGTCATTTTATTTTTAATGAATCTAGACTTTCTCTTTGTAGAAAATAATCTACCCAAATACAAAATACACATTAAAAATAAAACCTCATAGCCTTTACAATTCATATATGATAAATATGGCTATAAACTGCCAAATACACTAGATGTAACATAATAGCATATAGTTTAGAAGATGGTTCAGTTGGTAACAGGCTTGATGCACAATTGTAAGGATTTGGATTCAAATCCAAAGTACCAGTTATATGTGGGACTCAGTGGTACAAGAACCAGGAAGGCAAAGATGGGAGATGCCTGGGATTTCTTGACCAATCTAGCCAAACCACTGAGATCCGGGTTTGACAAGAAACCTTGTCTCAAAGAATAACATGGAATGTGATTGAAGAATACACCAAACACTGATTCTGGATCTCCACACACATGCACATGCATATACACATGGAATAAAATATTTTAAAGCAAAAACATATGTCAAAATCCATGATCTTAAATTTAAATATCAGTTTTGAAAAAATTATTTCCCCATATTTTTCTCCTCTATAAAACATGAGTTTTTCTTATGGTTAAATACAATCCACATAGAATGGTTAGAACATGTGCTCATGCATAAGAAAATCATATGTTCAGTTACATACTCTTTGCCTATTTCCTTATATCCTTGGATTCTTTTAGGATATGGCTATTACCATGACAGTAGGCTCTGTATAAACATATAAAACAAAACAATACTGAACTTTTCAAAGGAGAATGTTTTAATCTTAGCACTTCCAGAATTAAGCAAGTACTATTTCTTCCTGTAGCAATTATCATTTCTCTCCTAATAAAGTGCTGTTTTTGTTTCAAGTATCTGAGACCAAAAATAAGAAATGATCTTGGGGTTTGCCATCTGATTTGTTCTATACCTACAAAGGTGATAAGTTCTTTTGAAATTTCAGCCCACACCATATCTTAAAAATATTCTATTATTTCCTCATTTTACCAGAATCATTCTAGCTGCTGGTGTTATTTTTATTTTCTTATTCTTAGCAAAAGTAGAAAAGGAAAATTAAAGGGAGTGTAGAGAAAGGAAATTATAAATGAATTAAATTGTGATATTTGCTTCTTTTGGTACTAATTGTGAAAACACAGACTATCTCAAACTCTAAAATTTATTTATTATTCAACAAACTTATTTCTCCACATTGTCTTCATGTTATAAAATAGTTCTTTGAAAGTTTTTCTTAATGAGCCTCATAGTCCTGAAACTGAACAATTCTCAAAAGAAAATGATAATTTTATGAAATGCGAGCAAAATTTATAATAATCCTTATTCAATGCTGAAATGTAAGTGGTCCTTGCTCATTAAACACCTAGGCACACGTGTGCCCACACACAATATGTTACACTATTATATGCTGAATTCCTCAGAGTTGAAAAGCTCCCTCCTGGAGAGAGGTGGAAGGCTCAGAAGACTTAAGAGGTCCTTAAGGAGAACTGAAACTGAAAAGTTCACATCTCCACTCCCCAAGGTTATAGGTGTAGTAAGCAACTACTCTAAGGCAGGCTCTGTCAGTTTTGTGCAGCAATTTTCTCTGAATTGAAACCTTCCCTCTAATGTGAAGAAGGGAGGCTTGACCCAGGTCAGTAAGTGTATTAAAGGTGAAACTTAATGTTAGAAGACCGACTGTCTTTCTAAGCTTACATAAAGGCTAAACAACTGCTTGCAAAGAGACTCTCCTACCAGCCCAGCTGCCTGAAGGTCATGCAGCAAGCCCCAGAGATGCAGCTTCTTGTGAGTCTGAGTCGTCACCTATGCTGGGGTGGGCTTTTCAGTGATCTGGCTCCTGTATCAACCCCCCTCCCCCGGTTCCCTGTAAGTGACCCCCATAAACTCATTGGTTCATCCAATTTGGACTTTGGTGCAGTCATGATTTTGTCTATCATCTATGCTCTATTTGGGGTACACAGACATGTGTTTATGTTTTCCCAGGGGAAAACATAATTCACACAACAACTGTGTTGATTCTTTGCAATTTACAGCACATTTGTAGTCCCACATATTATTTTATAATCTCAGTAGCACTGATAGGTTAATGCTGTTATAATGATTGTTTAATAAAATAAAACTAAATTTGAAAGAGCATTAAAAAATGTATCTGATTGGTAAATGAAAGACAGAATTGAAATCTTAGTCTTTTGTTAAATATTTACTTTTTTTCATTACCACTTGTCAACTAATGATCATTCACAGTTAAGTATAAAAGTTAGATCTTATTTATTTGTGGTTAATAAAATTATTTAATATGACCATATTTTTGTCTTTTTTTATTGTTTTGGAAGGGGTTCTACATCAGATCTAAGCCTTCACATGCGCTAAACCTTCCCTTTACCACTGAACTAAAAATCTAAGACAGAGATCTTCTGTTCTCAAAGGGTCTTTCCTATAGATATTCAAACAATTGAACACTATAGTAATATCCTGAGGTATTAGAGATATTGTAGGGTGATAAACCCATACTCCAGCATAAATAGCACTATACATACAAATGCGTTTTAGAACAGTGTGCTTAAAAGCAGTGCTTTTGGAAAGATTAAAGACTGTATTCAAATTCTAGTTCTGTTTTTCACTAGCGTTGTGAATGGTTCCGTACTAATTTCTTCACTAACAAAATGTGAATGATAGTTACTGGGAGAAAGGTTTTTATGCCAATAATTTAGCTTACATAAATGTGCCCTATGTAAGATATTATGTCTATATCCATTATGATTCTAAGCTGATGAAGTGTATGTGTATATTTATATGTGACATACTGGCTATATAGACATACACATATGCAGGGATTATGAAGACTTCACTGATGCAGTTTACATTGAATTTATATTTTGATATCTAATTTCTAGAAAATTAACAAAATATTCTCAGATAAAAACTGTAAGATTATTTATCCTAATTCAGAAATTATCTTTTTACATGAGCAATGGAATCAGAACACATAATTCTTTCCTAAGTAAGTATTGTGTCTAGTTGTCCTCTTTTATCACCTCAAGTTTGAAAAACGAATCCTATTTTTGACAAGGTAAATTTGAATAGAAAAACAATTGCAATGTGTAATTCACATATCCTCCTAACATATCCTTTGTCTTTCTAACATATCCCTACTAATTCACTATAAATGACAATTTTATTTGTTCCCTGTAATCAGGGAAATGCACATAATTTTCCTTTTGGAAAATAAAGGTGGCATACAATAGGTACTCAATAATTTGCTTTCTTGCTAATACGTATTGGAAATAATTCCTTAAAAATCCGTAGAAATGGGCTGGGGAGGTGGCTTAGTGGTTAAGGTGCATGCATATGTAGCCTAAGGACCAAGGTTCAATTCTCCAGGTCCCACATAAGCCAGGTGCACATGGTGGCACATGCATCTGGAGTTCATTTGCAGTGGCTAGAGGCCCTGGGATGCCCACTCTCTCTCTCTCTCTCTCTCTTTTTCCCTCTCTCTGTCTAAAGTAAATAAATAAATAAACATAAAATCTTTAAAAAAGGTGCTCAAAAATCCATAGAAATTACCTAAATATTATTTAATGACAAAATCTTAATGCATTAATGTATTGTATATTTTCTTATGGGTGGGTAAAAGTTTATTCATAGATTTTGTAATAAAATGGTACAATTATGTGTACCTTGTGTGTCTTTAGAAAAAAAAATTTTAGAAATAAAATTGTTGAGCTAAAATAGAGTATTTTACTTTCAAGCTATAAAGAAATGAAAATATCTGATATCCATTTTATAAGAAAATTTGAAAAAAAAACCACAGAAAGCACATTATTTACCTGTCTCTGAAGATTAATGCTGCAGTTAGCCCTATGATTTAGTTCTTCATGGGTTCAAGGAAAATGAGAGCCACAACAAAGCTGGTTACCTAGCCACTGAAATCATGAACTCCTAAGCAATATTTGTTAAGTTTTAGGGTTCACAATGACAGATCAAGATGGATAGCATTTTTTACCTAAGATTTTAATGTTATAAGGGAGAAGGAGATGACCAGGGGCGAGAGAGAGAGAGAGAGACAGAGAGAGAGAGAGAGAGAGAAAGAGAGAGAGAGACAGAGAGAGAGAGAGGAGGCACCAGAGCCTCTAGCCACTGCTAATGAATTCTAGGTGCATGCACCACTTTGTGCATCTGGCTTTATCTGGGTACTAAGGAATCAAACCTGGGTCCTTAGGCTTTGCAGGCAAGTGCCTTAACAGCTAAGCCATCTCTCCAGGCTCCAGAATCACAATTAATTTGTTTTTAATGTTTTTATTGGCATATATTAATTATACATGACAATGTCTTTTATTAGAACACTTTCATACATGTAAATAATGCATTTTGATGAAATCCACCTCTTCTTATGCAATCTTTCTTGACCCTTTGAGGGAATGATAGAGATGTCTCACTTATGACTAAGCATTTAGCAGTCACTTATTCTCAGCAAATTAAGTCTCTGTAGTATTTACCACTACTATGATTTGAACGCCATACGTTCCTCTTAGGCTCCTGTGTTTGAACATTTGGTCCCCAGCTGGCAGTACTGTTTGGAAGATCCCTTTAGGAGGCAGATATGCGCTGATAGGATTGGGCTGGGAGTGGGTCTTGGGATTTTATAGGCTGCCCCATTACAATTAGCTTTCTACTGCCTGAATGTGGAATCAGTATGACCAGCTGGCTCTCTGCTCTTGCCACCATGCCTTTACCATCATGAAAGAACTGTTATCCAAAACAAAATGTATCTAATTAAACCACTTACTGCAGGAGCATCACAAATCAATGGGCATAAAAATAGTTATTTATGCCGGGCATGGTGGCACTCAGGATGCAGAGGTGGGAGGATCACTGTGAGTTCAAGGCCAGCCTGAGACTACATAGTAAATTCCAGGTCAGTCTGGGCTAGAGTGAGACACTACCTTGAAAAGCCAAAAAAAAAAAAAAAAAAAAAAGAAAAAAAAAAGTTATTTACAAAGCAATTTGACAGGTATATTAGCAGATGAAAAGAAACAACTTCCTTACTGGGGACTGTGACCTTCCTATGTATGAACATCACTTTTATTTTTATTTATTTATTTGTAAGCAGAGGGAGATAGAAGAGAGAAAGACAAAGAAGTGGGCAATACATGCTGGGGAATAGAACCTAGGTTTTCAAGCTTTGTAGGCAAGTACCTTAACAAATGATCCATCACACCAGCCCCAGCCATGAACTTTTGATTGGGTTTATAGTACCAGATATAAATTTCTTCTTGTGGGGCAGACATCAAATCCAATCATAAAGTGGTTAGTTTCCCCTTTAACAGGCTTACCACTATTGTACCAGTGGACTAATCTTGCCTAGGCTGTAGGGTTTCTTTCATACAGGGTCCACAGCTGAGTAAGTCTATTGATGTCAATTCTCCTCTAGAAGCCACTATAGCACCTTCTGGGATGCTGAGTGTTAGTCAGCAAAGAAGAAGCTTCAGCATGATTTCTCTATGTGCTGTGACCAAGATCTTCAGTGACTGGATCTTAGCATCTAGTTCTGGCGGGCAACCAAGAGCAGTTGTAATTGCTGGTATTGTTTTGGGAGCCTTGAGGGCCTCCCAAACAGTAACTAGTAGCGAACTAGCCTACTACTGTACTGGGATGCTTTGGCCACATACATTATACATAAAGCATACTTTTTACAACATAAAGAAATATTTAATAAAATCAGAGTTGAGATAAAGTCCCTGAAGTCGCTTATGCCACTCATCTTCCTCCATCACTGAGGCCAGGCAAGGGGCCTGGGTTGGAATCAGGCTGACCTCAACTGCACTGCTTCTCTGGGGCATCTCGGGGTTCTGGATGAGGTGATGCTGGATGAAGTTAAGCCACAAAGGCCAGGGGAGCCCACAGGTATAGGCTGCAGGAGCCCCATAGGTAGAGGCCAGGGTATCCTCACAGGCAGAGGGAGCCCACAGTCAGGGAAGCAATGGCTGTGCAGTCTGTCTGGCCAGTGGCACAGTGCAGGCCTCAGTCTTGCAGGAGTCTGTGCTTGCCAGTGGTGATTTCCAAGCGGGGGTGGATGAGGAGGGTGGCAGCAGCAGTGCAGGCCTGCAGTTCAGAGTCCTGGGCCCACTCCATGTTGCTCCAGTTCTGGATCTGACATTCTGCCTCCAAGTGTGACAGCAGGACATTATTTAAGGAAAAGTGAGTCAACTCTTCAAAATGATATCATTCTACCTGGTTGTGAGATAAATGACTGAATGTCAACACATCAAACAAAAACTGATAGAACTTCAAGGAAAATATGCAAATTTACTATATTAGTGTCTTAACACAGGAAACTTCAAATTGTTAGTAAGTGAAATTGACAGAAAATCAACAAGTAGTTTATCTGAACAGCATTATCAATCATGTCAGTCTAATTGACATATAAACAATATTCCATCAATCAATGGCAGAATAAAACTTTTCTTCAAGCTTTCCTCAATTTTCATGAAGCTTTCTGCACTATAAATGACATTGTATATAATAAAACACACAAATTACCAATAATAAATTTGTGCATATTCTCAGATAGAAATATAGTTAAACTAAACATCTAACAGTAAAATATGAAAAAAATTCAAAAAATTAAACATTATATTTGTTAACATTTAAATCAAATAATAAGGTGTAAGAACATTTACTTAAATGAATTAATATTAAAATATAATTTATCAAAATTTTAAAGAGGAGACATAAATTCTTTGAAGAATATCTATTGAAGCAAATTCATAAATTAAAAAATATAAGGATCACCATGAGTTCAAGGCCATCCTGAGACAACATAGTGAATTCCAGGTTCGCCTGGGCTAGAGTGAGACCCTACCTCAAAAATCCAAATAATAATAATAATAATGATTTTAAATTAATGATCTTTTTTGTTCTAAGAAACTAGGAAGAGGAGAAAATTGAATGCCTGTAATCAATAAAAGAAAATGATACAAATTATAACATAAGTTGATAGAATTGTAAACAGAAATCAGATGAGAAAATTAACAAAACAAAGCAACTAATTATGGAATACAGCCATAAAATCAATAAAGTTCTAGACAAGCTAAAGAATAGCTAAGGAAAGAAGACAAAAAATATCCCCAGTTAAAGTGAAGGTATTTCTACTGACTCTATGAACATTAATAAGATAATAAAAATACTAATAAATTTCATAACATAATAAAATCTATTAAAACTTTGAAAAAATTAAAGTTAACTACTACTACTTCTACAATAAAAATTAACTCTATTAAAGAAAGTGAATGAGAAAAATAATAAATTTTAAAGAAAAAATGCTATTGTAAAGATGGTTTCAGGAATAAACTGTACTACAGTTTTAAAATAGAATTTATGGAAAATTCCCACATCTCAAGAAAATAGAAACCGAGTTGTTACCTAATAGTCGATTCATTACTCAATACCAAAATGAGATAAAGACATTGCAAGGATAATACCAATAGTCCTTGAATAGAGACAAAATTAAATCAAGCTGTATAAAAGATATTGATCATAATGGAGTGATATTGACACCAGGAATATAAGATTTCAACATTTCTAAGTCAAGTAAAGGAATGTAATAATTCTATGAAAGAATTGTACTACAACGTGCTCCCCCAGACACAAAATGTCCTGGAAATCCATGACCTCACAGTGCCTGACACTCCCTACACAAGACCATCATAAGAGGAAGAAAAGATCATGACATCAAAATAAGAGAGAGACATTGAGATGGGGAGGGAATATGATAGAGAGTGGAGTTTCAAAGGGGAAAGTGGGGGGAGGGAGGGTATTACCATGGGATATTTTTTATAATCATGGAAGTTGTTAATAAAAAATTTAAAAGAAAAAACATTCATTAATATATCAATATATTGAAAAAGATATTTAAGAAATTTAAGGACACATTAATAGTCAAAATTCACAAAATAAATTAGGACTTGGAAGGAATCTTTTGAAGTGGATAAAGGATATCACCAATGTTACATTTATAAGTAAGACATTAAAATTTTTCTATTATAATTGGTATAAAGGCAATGATGCCTTATAAATAATTTTTGTTCAACCTTTTTTGAAAGTTCAGATAGTGAAAAGATGAGAGAGAAAGAAGGAGAGAAAGTTACCACAATACCACAAAGGAGGGAAATAGTTTTTTTTTAAATTGTAGACAATATAACTGTTTATGTAGAAAATTCCAGCTATAAGTTGGAAGTTACCAAGCAGGTATAGTAAGATAAATGAGGATTACTATCAGATATTAAAATTTCAATATAAAATTTGTTATTTATATCAGCAATAAGAAATCAAAATAAATTACCTACATATTATTATAACATATGTACAGCATATGAAACAGTGATCAAATAAATTAAGATAAAATGTACCATGCTTATGCATTATAAAAATAAAATAATTTATATGTTTCTCCAAAACCCACCCATATATTTAACACAGAAACAAAGTAAGTTGAATGAGTAAATTGAATGATAAGAAAGTGCTCCAAGGTAAACAAAACACAAAAAAGTCAGAAGTTAATCAAAATAATTTCCAGTGGATAAAGATAGAAGTGTTTAAGAAATAAATCATAAAATTAAACTATGTACCAAAGGAGAAAATAATTTTCATCCAATATATTAAAGTAAACTTTAAAAAATTTAAAATATTTTTGTTTATTTGAGGGAGAGAGAGAGAGGAAGAGATGAATAGAGAGAGAAAATGGGTGAGCCAGGGCCTCCAGCCAATGAACTCCAGACACATGTGCCACCTTGGGCATCTAGCTTACGTGGGTTCTTGAGAATTGAACCTTAAGCTTCTCACGCAAGTGCCTTAACTGCTAAGCCATCTCTCCAGCCCAAAAGCAAAACTTTTCTGCACAAACTAAAAAATAAGAGAAAAGATAACCCTATTAAAAGACTGATAATTGAGAAAGATCCTCTGTTATTCTTACATCATAGAAAATTCCTTAAGTGTGTTCTGCAAATAGTGACTGAATTGCAAGCATTAATTATGAGGAGGCGGAAGAATAAAATCATATTGGAAAAAACTGAAGAAAATTTCCTCAGGCTTTCGATGCAGATAACCATCTAAACTTCCCTCAGGTTGATAGTGGGTGTCCTTGATGTTATTTGTTAAAAGTGGCACTGTCTATGTGATCTTTGTCCCCAAACCTATATCCTCACTCAGTCATAGCATGTATATCAGGGGGATATTCTCATACAAATTATATGACTATTATCACTACAACTGTAAATGTCATATCATTTATAGCCTGAGAATTCTGTGAATTTTTCATAGCTGAGAACACTTACGTGCTAAGTAAATGTAATGTGGTATCCTGGACAGAGTAGACAGATTGACATACAGGTAATCTAATCAAATATGGACTTTACTTTAGGATATCGTATCAATCTTGGTTCAGTAATTGTGACAAATTCACCATACTAATAAGACATTTGAAGACTGCTTCTGAGTTTGTGGAAAATTTTTAAAATATTGTGGGCTGGAGAGATGGCTTATCTGTTAAAGTGTTTGCCTGCAAAGCACAAGGACCTCAATTTGATTCTCTAGGACCCACTGAAGCCAGATGCACAGGGTGGTGCATACGTCTGGAGTCCATTTGCAGTGGCTGGAGGCCCTGGCATACCCATTCTCTCCTTGCTCTCTCTCTGTTGCTCTTTTCCTCTCTAACTCTCTCAACTAACTAACTAACTAACTAACTAACTAACTAACTAACTAAATATTTAAAAACAATTGTATTTCCTTCCTTCTTCCCTTCTTTCCTTCCTTCCTTCCTTTTTCCCTCCCTCCATCTCCCCCTCCTCTCCTTCTTTCTTCCTTTCTTTTTTGAGGCAAGCCCAACAGAGTGTCCTCTTTAAGAGACAGAGAAAAAGAGAAAGAGAAAGAGAAAGAGATAGAGAGAATTGGCACAGCAGGGCCTCCAGCCACTGCAATTAAACTCAAGATGCATGCACCACCTTGCACACATATATGACCTTGTGCATGCATCACCTTGTATATCTGGCTTATGTGGGACCTAGGGAGTCAAACATGGGTTCTTACACTTCACAGGCAAGTGCCTTACCCCTTCAGCCATCTCTCCAGCCCGAATATTTTATTGCTTTCAGAGAGAGAGAGAGAGAGAGAGAGAGAAGAGGCAGAGAGAGAATGGGCATGTAGGGTCTCTAGCAACTGCAAATGAACTCCAGGTGCATGAATCACCATGTGCATCTGGCTTATGTGGGTACTCGGGAATTGAACCTGGGTCCTTAGGCTATGCAGGCAAGTGTCTTAAACACTAAGCCATCTCTGCAACCTTATGGCAATTTTTCTATCTTACTAATTGTGTGTAATAACTTATTCTTAAAAAAGTAGTCACATTCATAAGCTTATCACTTATTACTGCATAACCATTGTGATATACACTTTACTAGAAGCAATGTGACTGGTACCTGTTTCACCTTATTCTTATCAATAAAAAATAATATTATGCTTCCTAATGATTCCTGAATACTTACAAGGTAAATTACCATCTTATATATGAAAATGAAAATTATTATTTTACATTTTCTTATTTTATTATATGATTATTTTGCCCATTAGTATATCATTTTCCTTACCATATATTAGTAATAATTACTAAACATAATTTATGTTAGAAATATTTTACTGACCTTCAAATTTTATTTTTAACCCAAAACTATTTCATTAAATATTTTAGCTTTGAAATTGTCAATATTTTATTTTAATACATCTAGATTTTGAGTCTTAGAAAGCCTTACCTATAACCAAGTAAATGTACTTAAAATTTTCCATTTATAATAGTAATGTTACCATTTAGAACATCATTATATTCTGTGAACTTAAAATAACTAATTGTCCAAGCAGATCTTCACAACGTATTCGATGTTTTTTATGTAGATATCATGGAAGGTAACGCAATTTTACTCATTTGTTTTCAGTTGGTATGGATTTCCTTTTCTTGCTAAGTGCTCCAGGGCACTGTGGAACAGTTTTGTGAGTGGATATTCTTGCCATGTTGTCATTTGTAAGAGGATGATTTACCATTAAAGGTGATTTAAGCTGTGTGATTCCTCTAGAAAATTTTTTTATCAGTTTAAAGAAACTTGTGCTTTGAAGACTCATAGAAACTGCAGTCTTGTGTGACTGTGTTCCTGAGGGGGGCTTTCTTGTGTGTCCAGGTCCATCATAATATTCCTAGTAAGCATTTTATGGAGAATCATGGAAAGGAAATATATTTGGGGCTCTAGTGAACATATATGCATATATATATATATATGTATATACACACACACACATACACATATGTATATATATATATATAGACATTACATATTAGCCCACAATTTCCCACACAAATTTGTCATGTTAATCCTTTTATAACCAGCTTCCACACTTCATTCTTATGTTCTACCAAAGGCAAATTTAAATCATGTGCCTGATCTCTTCTGAGAAAGTATCTTCGCATTTTGGACTTCAGTCCACCTAGCTGAGCTGGTTGCTGTGTATTGAATTTTAGCATTTATAGTGCTTCCTCTTTTATCTATTAAACAATACTTACTTTGTGGTGAACACCAAAATGAGACATGCATATATAAGTACTTGGTTTATTACCTCTTGATTTGCAGCTATAATAAAACTATAGTGCAATGCTGCCTTTCAGTGTAGTTTAAATGTGACTGTGATCTGGTGAAGTTGTAGTCCCCATGGTCCTATCAACAGTAACAAGAGGCATTAAAGGCAGTGAAGTATCTAATACATTTTCAAACATCTCTAGCAGGTAACAGGTTTCACATATTGGATCCTCATGAATGCACTCGGAAACAGTGAAGTTGGCATGATATTGCCCTGTCATTGTGTACTATCTACGCACTGGATACAAATGGAAATGGGACTCCACATATGAACCTAAGATGATGGAAACTTCCTCCTAACAAAACAAGCACTATCCAGTCAGAAAGCATGAAGATTTATTAAACTGTGGCTTTAGATTGCATGCCTAATTTTAAAACAAGAGGAGAAATTTTACGATAGAGCTTTTTTCACAACTGATAATTAAAAAGCTCTGAGGGCTTAAGTGACATATTAAAGGTTTAACATATGTGTTTAGAATATGTGATAGTGTCATTCTGCAAGCCTTCTGACCCTAGTTCAGAGAATTTGCATTTCTGTAAGAAGATGTGCTTCATTGCCTAATTATTTTAAATAAATTTCTGGTTTTGGAACCATTTTAGATTTATTTATAGAACAATTACATAGAGTAACTACCGTGCCCAAAATCATCAGTTTTTAAGATCTTACATACTTATTAAAATTATAAAACAACTCATTATTTCCTTAGATTTTTTACTTTATTACTTTTCTTCTGGTTTTGGATTTCACCCCAGATACTGTATCATATTTGTCATGTTTTCTTTGGATACTGTCCATGGTGACAAGTTAATAGACTGATATTGCTGCAGATGACCTTCAAAGTGTTGAGGATAGCTTGTGGAATGTCCCTCGATTGAGATTCGCCTAAAGTTGTGCTATGTACTACGATTACAGTGGGATTATGGGTTTCAGGAGGAAGACGACAGAGGTAGAGCTATGTTTTCATCATATCCTCTAATTTATTGCTGCTGATGTTGACTTAATTGCTGGTGGACATAGTGCTTATCAAATTTTTCACTGGAAACCTATTTTTCAAGGTTCTATACAGTGGAAGGCACTCATTCAGGGCACACATTAGGGACAGGGAGTTATGATCCACTTCCTTGAGGATGGTGTGTCTTAAACATTTTGGAATTTGTGGAAGATTATCTGCATTCATTTGCTGGTTCAATCTTTTACTTCTATAAATATGGAAACATTGGATCTTATTCTATACTTTGGTGTACAATCCAATCCTACTATTTATTTAGTTATCCAAGATATTCTAATTTGGGCCACTGGGCTTTTTCAAGTTATATGAATGATGTTTTTTGGCGGGGTGGGGAGCATGGATTTTGCTAAACCAAATGGCAAGTCTGTGTTTAGCTTTGTAAAAAAATATTGTCTTTCCAAATTGTCTGTTCCGTTTTGTATTTCTAGCAGATCTATGTAAGGGCTCTTGTTCCTCACCTTTGACCCCACTTCAAATTATTAGGTGTTGGATTTCCATCACTGTAGTAGGCATAAAGTGTTACAGAATGTTATTTTAGTTGGCAGCTTCAAACAAAATAGAGCATTGTTTAACATTTCTATGTCTTGTTTGATGAGATCTGTGTTTCTGTAGATATTACATATTTATATATTTAAATTTTTATTGATGCATTTTAAATTATATTTCTTTCACTTTGTTTTCTGCTTCCAATTGTTCCTTGCTAGTTAGTAAGGGGAAAATTCAAGTTTAATTTTGTTATACATGCTTATTATTTCCAGAAACTCTGCTTTTTGGTTATTTAAGATTTTATACATAAACAATCATGGTATCTATGAGTTGACATAATTGACATAATATATTTCTTTTTTAAAAACCCCTATACCTAGCTGGGTGTGGTGGCACTCAGGGTGGCAGAGGTAGGAGGACTGCCGAGAGTTCAAGGCCACCCTGAGACTACATAATGAATTCCAGGTAGGACTGGACTAGAGTGAGGCCCTACCTCAAAAAATCAAAAAAAAAACCCAAAAAACCCACATACCTTTATTTCCTTTCATGGTCTTATTACATTGACTTGAAAGTTTTTACCAAGAAATTTTTTACATGAACATATTGTCATAACCCTCCACTATCACTTTTTATCTCCTTCTTTCATGCCCCCATTCTACTGAGACAATTCCAAGTAGTCCTTCTTCTATTTTCATCCTTTTTATCTCCTCCATCATGTCTCAAAATATTGCTTGGGTCAATACTGTGCAGGCATTACAGAAATAACAACATCCATTGAGTTGGCATGAATGCACCAGTCACTTAATATTAGGGGGATAGTGCTCCAAAGTACACCTTCTCTTCATTCACTCGTTCTTATATCCTCCAGTTATACCCCCTCTTTTGCATGACGTTCCCTGAGCCTTGGAGGGTACAACAGAGATGTTCCATTTGGTGCTCATCTTTCCATGGCATCTTATTTTCTGCACTTTGAAGAGTTTTGAATCACCACAGCCATCTTCAAAAGGAAGCTTCTCTGGTCAACAGTGAGAGCAGCATTAGTATTCTTTTGGCCATCTCCTCCATAATATCCCCTGAGCCCTAGTGACTGTGATAGAGATGTCTCATCCAATGCCGAGCACTCAACTGTCACTTCACACCCAGATGAGCTGACTGAACTTTCTGACATGGTTATGAATAGCAGTGATGCAAGGGATCTTTGCTATCAGTTTGATCTCAGGATGGAAGCATATTGTTTCTCTCACTGAGGATGATGTTAACTGTGGGTTTCAGAGGTGTTCATTACCAAACTAAGGAACTTTACCTATATTCATAGTTTCGAATAAATTTTACTAAAATCTTAATTTTCTAATGGATCTACAAAGTGATTGTTTTCCAGTTTTCTCTCAATACTGCTATAAGAATGAGTCAGTTGGCTACTAGGGTACTTCCATGAAGGACATAAAAGGGACATAAAATCATTCAAGTATAGAGTAAATACCTTATTCTATTTACACCCTATAAATTGCCTACATATCTCTGTCTTCTTTAAATGAAAAAATATGTTTTATGGAATTACTGCCCATTTTACATATTATATTTTATTTATAACTTGAAAGCAGTATTTAATAAATGCAAGTGTAATTAGTTTTATATGAAAGTAAATAGCACCACAAGCTTTTAAACTGGATATATTTCGGAGGTATATTTAGCATAAAAATATAATACCTTGGAGAAAGTATGATTATGTAAGCAACTTATTTTGAGTGTAAAACAATCTTCTATTTATGAAAGGAATATCATCTCATTTGGTTAATGCAATATTACTTTCTTTTCTCTCTCTCTCTCTCTCTCTCTCTCTCTCTCTCTCTCGCTCTCTGTGTGTGAATTTGTATGAACATGTATGTGGACACCTATGTCTGCAGGTACACAAGCACATGTGTGGAGGCCAAATGGTAACATTGGCTGCCTTCCTTGACTCAATGATTACTCTCCACCTTACCTACTGAGAGAGAGTCTCTAATTGAATTCAGAATTTACTTATTTGGCTATTATAGCTAGCCAGCATGCTTTGGGGAGACCCTGTTTTTGCTTCCCATGTATTGAGATTCCAAACAGTCTGCCATGCCTCCCTGGCATAGATATAGGACCTATGGATCCAAATGTGGTTCCTCACACTTGTGTGGCAAGGACTTTATCCACTGATCCTTCTTCCCAACCCCAGTTGAACATTATTCTACTATAGATATAGCATGGCTTTCTGGGAAGTCAGTTGTAATTTCTTTGTAGCTGTATTTGCTTAGGAAATAAAATGGGTATTTCCCATAAAGGCAAAGAGGTTTCGGCAAAGAACATGAAATACAATCTCAGCAGACAAGTCTTGTTGAAAGAATGTAGAGTTGGAACTTTGAGATCTGAGTTATGAAACTCTGCTATGGACATGCTATACAGTTTCAAAAAGTTTCTTGGCTTTTGTTCTGGACTATGAAAATATATTTCATGTATAGGAAATTATATTATGAAGATGTTTCAGGGGCTGGAGAGATGGCTTCGAGGTTAAGGCACTTGTCTGTGAAGCCTAAGAACCCATGTTCATCTCTTCAGGCCTCACATAAGCCAATTATACAAGGTGACACAAGCATGCCAGGTCACATATGCACACAAGGTGGCTCACACATCTGGAGTTTGTTACAGTGGCTGGAGGTCCTGGCACACCAATTCTCTCTCTATCTCTTGTTCTCTTGTATTACAAAAGGCCAGTCTATTGGGCTTGTCTCAAAAACAAAAAGAGGTTTCTGATTAGAATGTAAGGAAATCACTGGTCTCATTGTAAGAAGAGAAAGTAAAAAATGTAAAAAAAAAGTCATAATTTTTAAGAGTTATCAGAGAGCTGAGGTGGCAAAATTAAAAAAGAAAATAGAATTCTATATATCCAAGAGTTTCAACTTCCTCTAAACTATATTTGCATGCATGAGCTATTTTCTCTTCAAAATATTGGAAAGTTGTGCAAAACATCATAAAAATGAATAAGAAAAGTGCTGCTAAAATTCAAAACAATTTTAACCAGCATATAGTTGATGTAACAATTCAGAATTCTTTGAGACCACAACCAAAATAAAATTTTATAGCTCACTATGGCGTTGATTGGGTCTGGTTACTTTATTCAAAGAACTTTCTTTTTTACCAAGTATGCTGGTATTTTTAAAGTTAAGCATAAAAATGAAAGTCTATAGTTTGAACATACATATAAATCAGAAATATCAGTTATTGTTTCAGCAGCAGAAACTATCTGGATTCTGGACTCTGCACTGATTGAAAGGCAGAAAGTCTCTCCTTCTAGAAGAGTAGAAGAGTTGGTGGCTTCTTGAACCTTCTACTGAGTATGAACCTAGTTTTTTCTGCTATTGAGCATGGGGAGCAATACTGACAAGTCACTACTCATGATGCAAGGGCACCTAGAACCTGCCTAAATACATGACCACATAGGAAGTTAAGAGCCAAATCCCTGAGACATGATTCATGCCTTGCACCACCAGAAGACAAGCTATTTCCCAGTAGAATTAGGGTGTGACAGCAGACAGACTCTTTCTGTGGCATAGCACCAGGGGACTGTAGAAATAGTAGAATAACAAAATTATAAGAGATAATTTAGGACAGGTGATTGTGTGTTAAGTAGTCTGTCATGGGACAACTTCAAACACTTTGCTGAATAGCCAACTGACAGAGGCCTAATCTCTAGAATCCACAAAGAAGCTGATGTTAATATATAAAAATAAAAATATAGGCATACTGAAAACCTAGAAAGTAAATCTTCCATCAAGAGAATAAAAGTAAACCATAGAGTATCAGAAAAGACATTATATGTTAGTTTAATAAATTCTCATTAACCTTGCAGTGCTGATTCTGTGAATAAAGTAAGCATTCAGATCCTCAGAACCCATGTATAAGCTACAAAAAGTAGCTAACATGTCTGTCATCCCAGTGACCTCCAGCTAGATGGGAGGCAGAAACAGTAGAAACCCAACCCCCACCAAGAAGCTCATGTATATCTGTGAACAAGAGAGAGCTGCCTCAAAGTGTAAGGAGAGGATTTCCTCTTGAGGTTGTCCTCTGATCTCCACAGGAATGTTCCAAACTCACATGCATACATGTGTGCATGTATGTGTACAAATACACACACACACACACACACACACACACACAAATCAAGAAATTCTCACCAACATAATTTCAGGCCCAGTTTGCTTCACTAGTTATTTCCATTAAGCATATATGAAGAGCATACTAGCCACTGAAGATGGGTTTATTAATTAAATATGTCTAGATGAACATTACTGATTGAATAAAAATATCTTATAGAAGATTATTTATTAGATCGGCTTTTATGATAGGGGCTAAGAACCCTGTAGCTGCTCAGTCCCCAAATTGTCATACTTCTGCACTCTTAATTTGGCACCAATGACCAGGAAGACCCCTGTAGAGTTTCTGGCTTTGGTCTGTGCTTGCAGGCTGAAGCAGCTACAATCTGATGTCATCAAAGAATGGCAGCAGGGCAATAAGGACTGGTGAACTAATCAGAAAGAGGTGAAGGCAGGAAGGCAAGCCGCTCTGCTTTTTTCCTGGAATGCCTTTGTACCTGAGCCAAACTCCAGAATCTTCTCCTCTCAGATAATTCTTCCTGGAAATAACCTCACAGGACCACCCAGAGGTGTCTTTTTTAGTGTATCTGTCATTTCATGAAGTAGTTAATCAGATTGATAATCACAAGGAAAATGAAATACCAACTCTATTTGTTGGGTAGCTCTCTGATCTTGGTTCCAAAACAAACCAAGAAACCAAGGCTTTATATGAACATTGACATAGAATTTGAGGAACTCAAATTCACCAGTAGCTAAACAATGCTACACTATATGATTAAATGGTTTGCATCTGAAGAATTCAGGGTGGTCTTGTATGTGAAAGAAATATCTGTGCTATTAAACATATTAAGAAATAAAGTGAAAAGTCCATATAATTTAACTATAATTTTAACAGTTTCAGATATGGCATTTGACAAAATTCAAGCCATGTTCAAGATATTTATATTTCAATAAAACTAAATATAAGAAAACAATTTTATAATCTGATAGTCTCAATGAAAAACCTAAATCTGAAAAAATAGATTATCATGAAAGTATTATCATCCTAAAGATGTTGACAAAATCAAAATATGACATAGTAAGTAAATTTTGAATAAATCATGAAATACGCCATAAATGATTCGACACATTATTGTTTCCTTGAACTTATAAAAATGTTTATCATCATCATATATGAATTATTCATGAAAAGATTTTCATTATGCATTTTCATACATATAGCTAATGCATTCTGATGTCATTCACTTTGTTACCAACTCTTATTCCCCCATCCACTCCCACTCATACCTTTACTCTTACCAAATAGTCCCTTTATACTCTTGTGCCATTTTTGCACATGACTGATTTTCACTAGGGTTAGAAGCATGTCTAAACATTTATTTATAGAAGCATGGACATCCTACCAGTGGCAACCTCACTGAAGAAAATGTCTCTTGCTTCCCCACAAACCATTAATTGCATATAAATTCTTATTGAAGGAAGGTTACCATGAGCGTCTTTCCCTTTCATGAAAAGTGTTCTGTTTAAACATTTATTTTATTTTATTTATTTGAAAGAGGGAAAGAGGTAAGTGAAGAGAAAGAGAGAGAGGGAGGGAGAGGATGGGCATGCCAGGGCCTTAACCTGCTGCAAACTCCAGACACATGTGCTACTTTATTCATCTGGCTTACGTGGGTCCTGGGGAATCGAACTTGTGTCCTTTGGCTTTGCAGGCAAGTGCTTTAACTGCTAAGCAAACTCTCCAGCCCAGAAGTGTTTTAACAGACCCAATCTTGTGAAGATATCATGCAGCTAATCATATATATTGTGAGTTCTGGGGTACAATGGCCATGTCATACTCAGAGGACAGGATTCCCTATCCCTTCCTCTAGCTCTTAGATTTTTTTCTGGCCACTTCTTATGCAATGTTCCCTGAGCATTGGTGGGGGTGAAAAAGTTAGTATAAGACAATTTAGGAGGCTATTTCCCTGAATTGGGAATCTATTAATGTGAAATGTGTAGTATAAGAAAAATAAGTTGGACTTTGTAATGTTAAAAAATCTTCAACTGGTTTGGCAAAAGTCAAAAATCATCTGTATCTTGTTTCCATCTACAATTAGGATAGATTTGCTTGGATAACAATGAACTAGTGAACTCAAGATATCATAAATGCACATGTACAGTCCTATTTTCAGTTGATTCACAAGTTCCCGTGACTAAGTTTATTACATCATTGAATGTGTGTTATTATGCACACCATAAAATATGCAATAAATTTATAAAATCCATTGTATTATTATTAAAGTTAAAAACATTGGGCTGAGGAGATGGCTTACTGATTATGATGCTTGCCTGCAAAGTCAAAGGACCCAGTTTCAATTCCCCAGACCCATGTAAACCAGAAGCACAAGGTGGCACATTCATTTGGAGTTTGTTTTCAGTGGCTGGAGGCCCTGGTGTGTCCATTCACTCTTTCTCTATCTCCTCCTCTCTCTCTCTTAAATAAATAAATAAAATATAAATAACATATTGTGTAGAAATTCTGCTTAAAAGAAAATCATCTCTTTAAGGAACCTTACAAAAATATTTACAAAAGACTTGGTAATAGCATGTCTCCAGTTGAAAAATATCAAATGTCCAAGAAGATGAAAATGGAGAAAATACTTTTGTGTATGCAGCAGTAAAAATTTCTGGTAAGAGTAAAGACACACGGGTCTTTCAAAATATTGCACTGGTACCAGGAATAGTGGTATATTCCTATAATCCTAATACTTACTAGACTTAGGCAAGAAGATCAAAAGATCAAGATCAACTTGGGAAACAGTGAATTCAAGGCCACTCTGAGCTACAAGTAAGTCCCTTTCATAAAAAAAGTTTTATTAGTGAAAGAAATAGGATGCACATAGATATACAATATGTTTCCCATTAACATAAAACTGAATGGTAGTTAGAATTACTGTATGATACAGCTGGAGAGATGGCATAGAGGTTAAGACACTTGTCTGTGAAATCTAAGGACACATGTCCTACTCTCCAGATCCCACATAAGCCAGACACATAAGGTAAAGCAAGCACAAGGTAACACATGCGCACTAGGTGTCAAACGTGTCCGGAGTTGGAGTGCAGTAGCTGGAGGCCCTGAGACAACAACTTTCTTTCTTTCTCTCTGCTTGCTCACTCTCTCATTAAAAAATAAAATAAAATAAATAAATTAGAATTGGTCTATGATGAAGGAAATCATCTGGGAAGTGGATTATCTATGAAAAGATATAAGAAATGCTGTTTCCCTAATTTCCATCATAGTGATTAAGTAGTATGCTTTATATCTGAGCATCCCTTTGTTTGTAAATGATACCTCAAAGAATAATAGCTTTCAAACCTCAGCATGTTCTGATACTAACTGATATTTCCAAATATTTTTAAATGAAATTGAAATATTAAAAATGAAACCCATTCAGTTTCTGAATTTTAGGCATTTAGGGAGTATTTATCTCTTTGAAGCAAGATGAACAGCATATTTTAATTTTGTATCAAAACATAATAAACAATAATTTTTTTAGCTTTTCTTCTTTACTTCTGTCATTTTAACTGCGAGCATAATAATTATGCAATATTTTTAGGACAAAAGTATCAATTTGAATATGAGAATTTTAGCACTGAAACATTTCAGATCAAAGAATATGTTTCATCCTGCTTACATTAATTCAGAAACCACTTTCAAAAGTGCTAGCCAGTCTCCACACTGATGGGATTCATAGTGACTTTTAAATAAATGATTGTTTTATTATTTTATTAATTAAATTTATTTTATAGAGAGATGGGGAAAGGGAGAGAAAAAGAGAGAGAGTATGGTTGTGCCAGGGTCTCAAGCTACTGTAAATAAACTCCAGACACAAGGGTCACCTTGTGTATCTGGCTTATGTGGGTACCAGAGAATTGAACCTGGGTCCTTAGACTTTTCAGGTAAATGCCTGACCTGCTAAGCAACCAGCCCAACCCTACAGTTATGTCCTGATTATCATATTTTTCACATACTGCTATACCAAAACTATCATAGAAACAAAGAAGAATGGTATGTGAGTTGGTGGAGAAAAGTAAAGAAGGAATGTAAATACAGCTTTCTTTTGCAAACAACGTTTGCAGTAAGATATGACTTTAAGAAAGTAAATTCATAGATTAGACACTTTTCCAAACAATTGATAAATTTGAATATAGCAAAAAGATATTAAGTCTCTTCTTAGACACAGTAAGTCTATGGAATTTCCTCAAATAAAGCTGACCAATTATAGTCAAATACCTCATATAGTATCAAGGAGAGCCCTTTGTCTATTATTTGGAAAGATTTGATAAGTGAGTAGGTTATCATCAGTGGGAATGCATTCCCTCCTGTGGGGCAGGTCTCAAGTCCAGAGAGTCGTCCCCATGACATACCATTGTTGCAGCACTGGGCTCCCCTAACCAGGACAGCTATTTGCAGTTTGTGGGACAAATTTCTCTTTGTCCCTGCCTCTGACCAGTATTCTTTCTACATAATGACTCTTAAACATATAAACATACACATTGTTTATAGATAATTGCCAACTCAGTGTTGTTGATAAAAGGCAGAACAAAAGAACCTGCAAGTTGGCAACACACTTGAGTTCAAGCTATACTGATCCATATATCTTCACAGACACACACATATGCACACACATAGTACCATTAGTATTTTCTGTAAAGTATTATATTGCATTTCCTTTCTTGTTGTTGTTGTTATTGTAGTTGTCGTTTGTGGTGGTGGTATGTATATATGTGTGTGCATATATACATATACATGTGTTTGTAACATGATGTGCATTTGGAGGTCATAGGCAATCTTGGGTATAATTTTTCTCAATCCACCTTGGTGGAGGCAAGGACTATGGTTGTTCACTACTGGATTTGCCAGACAAGCTGGTCTGTAAGCTTCTGGAAAATTCTCCTGGTTTTGCCTTCCATCTTACTACAGGAATACTCTGGGATGATAGGTCTATGTTTCAGCATGTCACTCTGTACTGGCCCTGGGGATCTGCTCTCAAGTACTATATCACATTCATGGCAAGTGCTTTATCCAGAGTCATCTCCCCAGCCTTTGCTTTTTTCTGATGCCTCTTAATTCATATAAACAACTATATGTGCTATTGGTTTCCATCCATGTTATCATGTTTGGTTTTAATATCAAGAATTTCTTGGTCATTAGGAAAGAATCTTTGTTATTCAAATGACAAAGTTGAATTCTTCGAGTTTTTCAGGCCAATATCTCAACCTTAGTATTTTTCTCCACCTCACTGCATCCTCACTTACTCCTCCTTGCCAGTAGTAATGGAAAGAACTGGCTTCTATCACTAATCATCTGCCCTTTCAAGAGGAAGCCAGTCCTTTACCCTAAAAGCCTTACTTTGAATACAACAGCTATCCAATAGCTCTATGGGCTGACCTAGAATTCTCTCTGTAGCTGGCTACAAATTCATAGCAATACCCCTACCTCAGCCTCCCCCATGTTGGGATTAAAGGTATGCACCACCATGCCTGACTAAAAAACTACTTTTAAAAAAAGCAAAAACAAAAATATTTACTCTTGTTGAGTAATATTTACTATTGTTGAGATAATATAGCCTTCCCCCACAAAATGCTACCCAAGGAAATCCTATCATTAGGCTATATTATGATGGGGAGAAGCAGTTATTAATATACTAATAACATTAAAACCATGATTAGATTTGGAAATATAATAACAGAAGAGGGAACACAAAAGAAATGTCAGAGTGGTAAATTCTTACAGCAAGAACAGGGACAAGGGACAGCTGAAAATAGTAGGAAATAGTGAAATATGGCCTTATTACCTATCTAGAAGTTTAACATCAAAATCACAACCCCATAGTATACCTACCACCCCATAGGAAACCTGCAACCCCACTGAGCAGGGTCCCCAATGGAATGGTGGCAGGGACAAGGGAAAAGGGGGTACCAACACATGATGTATCCATGCAAAATATGTTGATAATAATAATAATAATATAATTTAAAATTAACTTTAACATTGCCTTCAGCTCTCTCTCATTAAAGCACATGTGAATACTTCCAAAGGCAGATATAAGGACATTTCTTTTTCAATATGCTGAGTTAAAGATTACTTTTATTTGTAACTGATCATGACATTAGAGATAACTTAACAAATATAGTATACCTGACTAATGTACTCAAGCAGAAGACATAGGCTTCAGTTTGTGAGGGAAAACCATAGTGGAAGAAAATTAAGTAAAGAGTCTTCTTCCCCCACTTATGCATAGCAATTTCTTGTTTAATTTGTTAGAAACAATTTGTAGGTATCAATTCATATACATTAACTATTCATTTAGATAATTCACAAACAATAACAGTTGGACTTCCATGTATTTCTGCATTTCAGAAAATTAGACAAAGAGCCATGGAATTTCATTCATGTCAAACTCCTTGGATTAAAGTTGCATCAAGGAAAGCCTGGTAGGATATAATTGTCCGAATCTCCACCATGCATGTATAAAGCAAGCTAGAGGTGAGGTTGAATACTCTTGCTAATGGTAGGCACAATATAGGCAAAGGATGTGATATAGGGATGGCTCAGTAGTTAAAGTGTTTGCCTGCCAAGCCTGATGGCCGAGGTTCAATTCCCATGTGAAGCCAGGTGCATAAAGTGGCACATGCATCTGGAGTTCATTTGAAGCTGTGGGAAATAAATAAAAATATTTTAAAAGGCACAAGGAAAAGAAAATTAAACAATAGGAGGAGCAGGGATAAAACCCTATAACCAAGGACAGAGTGGGCATAGAGAAAAGATAATAGCCTCCCTCAAAACAAATTTAAAGAGCAGAAGCGAGAAAATTTTTGAAAAAAATAACAGTTGCATATGGCAAGTAAAAAGCTTACATCAATGCAAAAAGGGCAGTAGTAGATAGAATATGTCCCTTCGTTCTGTATTAGGATTGTAGGTGGGTACAAAGTGACATACAGCTGTCAAAAACTACACAATTAAAACTTTAAGTTTTATTATATACCTATTGTGATGAAAAATGCTCCTATTGTAAAGGAAAACAAACAGGAATGAATACACCAGAAGTAAATTCTTCAAGGATGCTACAACAAACCAAACCAACGTGTGGGAGAGGAAACACCCATCATTTTATCATGAATGATTGAAGAAGGCAATGAAATTAATAAACAAATAAGTAATGTGTGAAGGCTTATGATCAAAACAATTTATAAGCCTATATGAAAATTTTCAACATATTTAAAAAAGGAAGATGAAAAAGGCTCATCAGACGATGTTTTAAGTACACAGCTTAAAGGAAATTACCAGCAAATAACCTTTAAACATATCTTAATAACATTGTAAAAATAATGACAAAATGTCTCAAATAAAACTAAATGTAGATCTTATGTAAATATATAGAAACTATATATGCAAATATACTGGATACAGCTAAAATTCTCTACAGTGTTAGGTATCAAAAAATAATAAAGCATTTTAAAAAATTTTGTAATAAAGTTCCATTCATTTTATGATATATATTTAGGCTAAATTATAGGAAACAAAGCAGCAAGAAAAATACAAAAAGAACAGTACTTGGGCTGGCGAGATGGCTTCGTGGTTAACATGCCTGTTTGCCAAGCCAAAGGAACCAGGTTCGATTCTCCAGGTCCCACATAAACCACATGTACAAGGTGGCACATGTGTCTGGAGTTTGTTTCCAGTGGTTGGAGGCCCTGACAGACCTATTCTCTTTCTCTCTCTCTCTCTCTCTCTCTCTCTCTCATAATTAATATAAATAAAATATTTAAAAATAATTGTACCGAGAACATAAAACAAAGTCACAGTATTAAGACAAAACACAAAACACTAATATTAATAAGGGAAATCTCTTTGGCATGTTTTGTGATTTTGAAGTGCACATTCTAAGGAAGAATTACACACCTAAATTAAGTTGCAAACACCTAAAACACGACACAGAAACATTTCAAATAAAGGCACGATTGTAAGCATCTTATGTGTGGACATACAGAAAACAATTGAGCATAGGAAGGCTATTAGAGAATAAGGAGGACTTATGGCAAATATGAATAGGACCATCTTATAATTCTAAAACTGCCAGTGCTGCAACCCCAAAGGTATTGATCCTGTGCTTTGAGTAATGTAATATTTAAACATGAATTAAAGATACAAGGAAGGACAAAAAATTAATATGTAACACAAGTAAAATACATGATTCAATAAGATTTATATTGATATGTGCCAATGAAAACTTTAACAGTAACTGTTACTTATAAATATTTATTTGTGGCAATGTTTTCCTTAGTTGGTGAAAAAATTCACTAATTCTGAATTGTTGTAATTGTACTGACCACCTTATTTTGTCAGACAGCTAGGTCTATTTCTTATACAAATGCTGATATATCTCAGCAACATATACATTTATACAAATAAATACATAAATAATAAAAGAAATATAATCTTTGAATCACAGTGATATTTGTACAAATTGAAGAAATGTCTCATTTTTAGAATTAATCATCCTACATGTTTATAGGCAGCCAGAGGAACAAAGCCACATAGCATGTCTGGGGACCGTATTCCTACATGAAGACAAAGGGAATAGGCTTATCCATAAAGCAAAAGAAAATATAAAGATCAATTGTATATCATTGATAAATTAAATGAACGCAGCCCTTAAAAGGGGTAAAAAGTAATATAAATGCATAAAATTATGTAAACAAATATTGGTAGTGACGATTTCAAAGAAGACATCACACTGTAGTGAAATGCTTCATCTCGCTGAAAATAAATATAATTTTGACACCTAAGTAGACATCATAAGAAATGTCAGAGTCATAAAAAAAGCATTCAATGAATTTAAAAAGAAAGCAAATAGAAATTAAAGTTAAATTTACTGAGATGAAATTAACTTAATAGATACAGATTTGGAATTTGAACTTCAAAAACATTCATTTAGAAAAACAAGAGAGAATAGCACACATTAATCGTGAAACAAGTTCTAAGTAATTAAGAAGACACATTTTATGGAGAAAGAT
Organism: Dipus sagitta; assembly: GCA_036346955.1. Lineage (NCBI taxonomy): Eukaryota > Metazoa > Chordata > Mammalia > Rodentia > Dipodidae > Dipus > Dipus sagitta. Next base: position 167,335,976 of record CM070772.1, on the reverse strand, counting down.
ATGGAATGATTGTGAATAATTTGGGAAGAGAGTTGAATCTTGCTAAGAACAGGGCTTTAACAAACGGACAGCCATGTTATATTTCAAATTGAATATATAATACAGAAAACACTATAGACATTTATATTAATTTATTATTACTGTTCTTAGTGAGATGATATTCAAAAGCAGATAAAACAGGATTGAGAACAAACTGGTTTCAAATACAGAAGAGTAGATTGGTCATTACAGTTCATAATAGCACATAATATATTTTAGAAAGAATTCAAAGCAAAGTATTCTGATCCAATCAGTATACATCATGTACACATATTCAAACAACTCGCTTTACCTCATAAATATGTGTGACTACTAGATGTTAATCAAAATAATGTTTAAATCTGGGTTTGAAGGCACAATCCTTTAATCCCAGCACTCAAGAGACAGAGGTATGAAGACTATGGTGAGTTCGAGGCCAACCTAGGACTTCCAAATGATTGCCAGGTCAGTCTGGGCGTGAGTGATACCCTACCTCAAAAGAAAAATAATAATAACTTTTAAAGTCTTATTAGGCAGAAATGCTACCTACCTTAATTTTCTCATTACACACCATATACACTTATCAAATTATCACTCTACATTCCATAAATATGTACAAGTAAAATAATAATCAATAAAATGACTAAGATTGTATGTTTAAGATGATATTTTATATTTGTGTCAAATTTTATTTATTTATTTATATTTATTTATTTATTTATTTGAGAGCAACAGACAGACAGTGAGAGAAAGAGGCATATAGATAGAGAGAGGATGGGTGCACCAGGGCCTCCAGCCACTGCAAAAGAACTCAAGATGTGTGCTCCCTTTGTGCATCTGGCTAACGTGGGTCCTGGGGAATCGAGCCTCGAATCGGGGTCCTTAGGCTTCACAGGCAAGCGCTTAACCACTAAGCCATCTCTCCAGCCCAATCTTGCATTTGTTTTGAGAGACAGAGAGAAGAGACATTGGCCATATCAGGGTCTCTACCCACTGCAAATTAATTCCAGACATATGTGTCACCTTGTGCATCTAGAGTTATATGTGTATTGGGGAATTGAACTGAGGTCCTTAGGCTTTGTAGGCAAGTGACTTGACCACTGATCCATGTCTCCAGCCCAAGGAAATCTTTTTATAAGGCTATTGTTTATCATTTTATACAAATTTTAAAACCCAAGTGAAATGAATTTCTTTGGAAAGAAACATGCATTTTATTCTATAATAAAGAATAAGCTACATACTGCAATAATTTAACATTAAAATTACATTCATATTGTCAGAGTTACATCCAGTTTATGTGAGGTACATAAAAAAAAAAAAAAAACATTCATGGTGTCTTTCAGCCAGTAGTGTTATAATGCTTTAATGTCTTGAGGAGAAATTACATAAACTGCTGCAAATTGTGGAGAACTGTGGAGAGCTATCTAATTCACTTTAAGAATTACAATATTTTGACAACAAAATCTAGTAGCACAAAACTATCTTCAATCAATTAACAATTTCCGTATACAGCTCTATGTTGAAATATTAAATGGAAAGTATAATATAAAAATTTTATATTAAATATAAAATGGAAAACACAAGGCCATTTATACACATAATTGTTCCTGTTAATGCATGAAATCAAGTGAGGGATGTTACTAATGTCATGACTTGACCTCTTGCAAGCATAATATCTTTTGGGAGCAGGCTGTATTAACTAAGGGAGGCTTGCCTGGAAAGGTGAGACATTTTTGGCAAAGTTCTATGAAAGGAGAATGCCTTCTATAATGGCATGGAAGGGTTTTTTTTTTTTTGTTTTTGTTTTTGTTTTGTTTTAGTTAAAGGCTCTTGGGGTCACTTGAAAAGGAAGACTAAGAAATGAGAAAGGAATGTAAGGAAATGTTTAAGGGTAATAATTAGTTACAGACTTTGGCAAGCCTCTTAATTGCCAAGATCAAATAAGATTTTCTCAGGTAAATGCAGAAATGTACCACATTTTACATCTGTTATTTTACATGTACAAGCTGATACAGTGTTGGGGACAAGGTGACAGAGAATTAAAAGTTAAAAAATAAATCTTAAAAATAAGAATGGTGCCAATTCAGCCTACCTTCCCTTAACATTGTATTCCTGTAGAACCACATAGCACCAAACCATGGATTTGTCAGGTTCTCTAGAGAAATAGCAAAACAAAATAAACAAATAAATAAATAAACTGTAGAAATGGCAAAAAAATGCAGATTTGAGCACATGCTCTAAAGTCAAAGGAACCTACTTCGTATCTAGATTTCAGGTGAAGATTATTTGATCATTTCTGCAGAAATTATGAACATATTCCACTCAATTTTGTAGAAAAGTGTTGTCCGAGTGCTCGATACCTGAGCTTCTTAAACTTTTTCAACTCATGATTCCTTTTTTCCCCAGAAATTTTAATGAAACCTCAAACTTACAGGTACATGAATAAAATATTTACTGATGAGATATTTTTTTTTTCCTCTTATTTTAATATATTTATTTGGATTCAAGTCAATTAATATGCAACTTCCTAGTCCCCTTCTTTTTTTTTTTTCTTTTTTGTTTATTAGTCAGTTCTGTATTCGGTAAATACAGTCAGTTTGGTACTATTATTAGGCTCATCCGTGACCTACCCCCTCCCCTTGGCCCCTCCTTGTTGAGGTATATGGGTCATGCATTGTGGAGTTAGCCCACAGTTATGGGTAAGCTAAATGTCTCTGCACATCATGACCCAACATGTGACTCTGGCATTCTTTCCGCCCCCTCTTCCGCAAAATTTCCCTGAGCCATGTTAAAACAATTCTTTGTAATACATATCATTTTACCATTTTTTAAAGATGAAATTATAATTGCCTACTAATGAGATAAATATGTTTAATTTTTACATAAAAATTAAACCCTTGCTTAATAGTTGATGCTGCAGGACACAGATTCTCTTGAATGCTTTTCTTGGTTGGCAGAATTGATTTTACAATTGTCAATCCAGAGAGCACTGTTTGATTTAGATATATGGTATGAAACGGCAAAGTATGTTTAGAGCTATTTCAGAAATTGTAGGAAATTCTGTTCTGATGCCAAGCTAGAATTCATTTAGTGATTTTTGTGTGTGTATTAAATTCAAATTATCAACTCAAATAGCAGTTTTTTGAGATATGGTCTTGCTCTATTTCAAGCTGACCTGGAATTCACTATATAGTCTCATGCTAGCCTTGAACTCACAGTGATCCTACTATCTCAGCCTCCTGAGTGTTGGGATTTAACTGGTGTGCCACCACATATGGCTCAAATAGAAATTTTTAACATCCAACATTTGAACACAGTATAAGCAAACACATGTTGATTTCATACTGACACTGAGGAATAAAAGTAGAAAAAAACATTAAAGTTTTTATTTTCTATAAGACATTATGTTTCTGTAAGAGCAGAATATTTCTGCATGTACAGTAAAAGGACAGTGATGCATACTGGATAACAGTCCTTCAAGAAAGTTGTGTACTTCAGACGGTTTAGAAATAGTTTAAAGCTGTATTAAAATGTAAATCAGCGCAGTGGCCAACCTGGCCATTGTCCACTCTCATGAGTGAGAGTGTTCTGCTCTGCAGCCGTCACGCTTGGCATTGTTCAGTCATTCCTTGAGGATGAATTGGTTTAAACTCTTCCCATTTCTGCACTACATTCTGTGGGCCTTGTGTGAATGTTTTCAGTGGAGTTCATAAGGCCCTTAGAGGTGAGGAGAGTCCAGAGTGAGATCCTGCGATAGGCATGGATTAAAGAAAACTAAGGAGACTTAACAAAGGATATGAGGTCCTTAAACTAGACTTTGGAACAGACAAATAAGCCTGGAGGTAAATATAGTGAATGTTGTAAAAGAATTGTACAAAATTTAATTTTTCATTTTTGTTGCATATTCCATGATAGTATAAGTGGGAGGTTGCTATTAAAGAGAGCTGGGTGAAGGGTGTATAGTTACTCTGCAGTTCCTTTTCAGCTCTTCTGAAATTTTATTATTTTAAAATAACATAGTGAGAAAGTTGGAAAAGATGTTGCTAAGAAAAACAAAACAGTTTTTAACAGAGATATTAAAAGGCCACGGAAACCATGAACATATTTTTCTCTGATTATTGTGCATATATATGTACATATACACACATATATATGTATACAAACATACATCTATATTTGGTAAATAGACCCATCGATTTGGTTGCACTAACCTGAGAATCATTCCTTTAGATGAGGCTCATTGTTCAAATATTCTTAATATCCTTATGAGCCTATAGAATTTAACCATTAGTTTTTCTATAACACATATTCATTGTCAGATAACCAGTATATGAGTACATTATTAAAAGAAAGAATACCCGAGATGGATTGTTGATATAGGTGGAGTATCAGACAAAGGAATACATAGAGAAAATGCAAAAACCATTAAAGCCAACATTCAAGCGAGGCTGAAAAATGAACTAAAGACAATACATTGCAGTGAAGACCTACACTTACATACACTTCCTTTTGTATTCCACTTTTGAAATTAATTTAAAGCCTTACACCTAACTGCATGGAAATTTAATTCTATTATCAGCCTCAGAGATAAAGCAAGATTGTTCACAATTACTTAATCTCTGCAAGACTTAGTAAGATTAGTATGGAGAAAAAAGTGAGTTGTTTGGCTAATAGTCAAATAAGATGACAATTCTTTCAAATGAGCTTAAATTATATTTAATAAATTTAAATCTTTTAATTATATTTATTGATTTGAGAGAGAGAAAGATGGGGGTGGAGAGAGAAACAGAGATAGGAATGGGGAGAATGGGTGTGCCAGGGCCTCCAGCTACTGCAAGTGAATTCAAGATGCATGAGACCCCTTGTGCATCTGACTTACTTGGGTCCTGGGGAATCAAATGAGAGTTCTTTGGCTTTGCAGGCAAGCACCTTATCCTCTAAGCCATCCCTCCAGCCCTGTTTAATAAATTTAAAGGACATTATATGACTATAACTACAGCTATGTGAATTTGATGTGGAATAAGATATAATCTAAGTAGAGATTTGGGTGTAAGAAATCAGTATGAAGTTTTGTTTACTAGAGGTTGTTTTATAAAGAATGGGAATCTTCTTCTAGGTGTGGTGATGCATGCCTTTAAATCCTGCACTTGGGAGGCAGAGGTAGGATGATCACCATGATTTTGAAGCCAACCTGAGACTACATAATGAATTTCAGGTTAGCCTGGGCTAGAGCAAGACCCTACCTTGAAAAAACAAAAAAATAAAAATAAATATTAAAAATAACCTAAAAACAGGAATCTTCAAATAGACTTGTTGCTAAGATTTTGGTGTGTCGGAGAGGTAAGGGTAAATAAGTTCTCACCTCTGCCTTCAGGTATGGACATTTAGTCCTCCAGGAAGCTAATGTCATCTGCTTACACGAGTTTTTTTTTTTTTTTTTTTTTTTTCCCATGAGCTCATTAGGTATATTTCTCTTCCCTTTAACTTCTTGAGGTGTAAGAGGAATGCTGAACATGATAAATCCTCATCATTTGGGGGTTTTACTCGACCCTTGACTCCAAGTAAGCAGCTTATACATCATGATGATTTATAGCTTTAACCCCTCCTATAAATGAACATAGAGATTATGCAACACATCCTTTTTAACAAGAAAAATAGCAGATCAGTAAGGAAAGAGGTAAAGATCTATATACATGCAGAGATAATAATAATGGTGAAATTGAACTGTAATATAGCAAAGTAGAGAAGTTTGAAGAAATGTATGTTTTATTTTTGGTTTGTACTTATTTATTTATTAGAGAGAGAGATTGGGTGTGCCAGGGCCTCTAGCCACTATAAAATCCAAACACATGCTGAACCTTGTGCATCTGGCTTACGTGGGTACTAATGATTTGATCCTGGGTCCTTAGGCTTCACAGGAAAGTGCTTTAACAAGTCAGAAATCTCTCCAGCCCAAAAATATATGTTTTAATGACTTCTACCTAGGTGACTTTTAGTCTGTTATTTCACAATTCATAATATTTATATTTGAGCAATTGAGAACATGTGGGCATATTACTTTGTATATGTAGTTGTAATACATTAGAATATATCAATTATCCTACTGTCCATGACACTACTTTCTAGTCTACTTGTCAAGCACTGAATAAAGGCATTCATGTTGACAAATTTTCAAAGCTACAATAGAAATGTATGATAATAGATGATGGAGAGACCTAATTCAGTCTTATATGCATCCAATACTGGTTAGATGATTTTACCAAAATTATAGCAACAGTTCTCAGCAGCAGTAGAAGTAAAACCTAAGACTTAAGTTCTTACTCATGGCCAAAAAAGTATTTGGATGAATATTATGTGCAAATGTTGGAACTTACTTCTTTCTGGGAGCGACCCTCAACTTCACATACACTTCACTAACTCTTTGGCTATTCTATGGTCCCTTAATTCTTAGATCTCAAATCAAGAAAACACACTAATTAACACTCAAATTTGGAGTATTATAATGTTCAACTGAGCAACAAAATTACAAATTACAAATCACACAAGCTGCAATTTGTCAAGACAAACTTTCTTACATTGTTGCCTGGTTTGGGTACATGGCAGTAACTACATATGTGGTGATAATAAATGTTTGTTATTATTATATGCATGAATGTTAGCTCATCCAAGCACTCCAGAACTACTAGAATGGATGAAACACATTCTAGCTCCTCTTAAATCAGTCATATTTATAGGAATTACTACTTGGCATTTTTTTTTGTTTATTTATTTATTTATTTATTTGACAGCGACAGAGAGAAGGAGGCAGAGAGAGAGAGAGAGAGAGAAAGAATGGGCACGCCAGAGCTTCCAGCCTCTGCAAACGAACTCCAGATGCATGCGCCCCCTTGTGCATCTGGCTAACGTGGGTCCTGGGGAATTGAGCCTCGAACCGGGGTCCTTAGGCTTCACAGGCAAGCACTTAACCACTAAGCCATCTCTCCAGCCCCCACTTGGCATTTTTGTGAAAATAAAGTTAGATAATTCTTTTTGTGCTTTTCATATATTTTGATGCATGGTGACCATTCAAAATATTATTTGCTAGTAGGAATTACAATAATAACATGGATTTGGTATATTTTAAAATATTTTAGGTATTTTCCAAAACAAAAAGAAATATTTCACGTTAGTCGGGAGTAATAGTGGTGTAGTCCTTTCAGGGTGTTATTAAAAGCATTAGAGATTTATCTCCCATGGCTCTCAGTGTGGAGAGTCCACAATGAATTTTTTGATGAGGCCTGGTCCCTGCTTCGTTGTTTCTGTGTCCTTGCATGGCAGACAGGGCAAACCACCTTCCTTTGGTCCCCTTCATAAGGGCTTTATCCCATTCATGAAGTCTTCTAGTTCATGAGCTAAAATATATCAGTGTACTAAAATAATATTTTTTATATTGTAACTGTTATTTTAAAGTAAAGATTTTAATTTACTTGCAGGTGAAAAAAGACATCCATTGTTCTTCACAGATAGTTATTCCAAAGTGCCTTCCTTTGTTGTGGAATATTTTCCTTGGGATGAGGAGTTGGTTCCGTAGATAAAATTCTTGCCACAAACATGAGGACCTGAGTTCAGACACCCAGAACCCACATAAAACCAGATAGAGGGCTGGAGAGGTGGCTTAGCAGTTAAGCGCTTGCCTATGAAGCCTAAGGACCCTGGTTTGAGGCTCGATTCCCCAGGACCCATGTTATCCAGATGCACAAGGGGGCGCATGCATCTGGAGTTCATTTGCAGTGGCTGGTGGCCCTAGCGTGCCCATTGTCTCTCTCTCTCTCTCTGCCTCTTTCTCTCTGTCTGTTGCTCTCAAATAAATAAATAAAAATAAACAAAAAAATTAAAAAAAAGAGTTTCAGGTGTTAGTAATTCTAACATGCCTCAGGTGAGAAGGGAAACTGAGGAAGGAAAAAATGCCTGAAGTTGGTGGCCCAGTTAGCCTTGGTGAAAGGAGCATGAAACAATGAAAGATCCTGCCTCAAATGAAGTCATAGGTAAGGAATGACACCTGATGGCTGCCCTCTAGTCTTTAGACATGGGCCATGGCATATGGACACACACACACATGCACACACACTCACTCACCAAAAAAGAACGAATAACATTATTTGAACCACCATCTTTTGGCAGATGTGTTCCTTGGACAATGTAAAAAATATACATCTATGAGCACTTGCTAAGAAGAATCTGTTATGACTAAACAGTAGTGAGAAGGAATCCAATTCAACTTAGTTCATATACAGTTAAAACCTACAATTAAATAGATGAAGTATTTAGAATATTGTGATGTTTATTGAAACAATTTAGATGCAATGATAGTAAGAACAATTTTCAAGGGCAGAAGCACATAGTCAATTGTCTGTCAGAACTGTCTTGACATCAGTCAGCCTGTTTCTTAGTCATATAATACATTTACAATCAAATTCATCCATTCTCTCAACAACTCTCTGCCTTAAAACTCTACTTTTTTCTAAAGGTTAAAAAGTTCTTCAACTGAAACTGAGGAGATGAATCAGTGGGTGAAATATTTGTTGCACAAGCATGAAGATCTGTATTCAGATCCTCAGGTCCCACATAAATGGCAGGTGCTAAGGCAAGTACTTGCCGATAATCCCAACGCTAGGGAGGCAGATACAGAAGGATAGCTAAAGCTTGCTGACAGTCACTACAGCCAAATTAGGTAGCATAAGGTTCATTGAGAATCCCTGTCTCCAAGTAAGAGGAAAACAATTGAAGAAGATACCCAATGTCAATGTCTGGCCTCATTTGTACACTCAAACATATGAATTCCAACACTTACACAAATCTGCATATATACACATGCAAAATACACATACAGACACATGACAAAAATAAATAAAATATAAAAAATTCTAGTAGTATCAAAAATCTTACCATATAGGTTTTATCACCTACAGTTATGCATTGTTGAAGAGATATTAGGAGACAACAATTGATTGAATATTATCATATGGATTATATAAAACCTATATTCATATCTATGTGTATATGGTGAGGTAGCCCATTTGTTCCTGATTAGTATTAATCACTTATTTTTACTTGTTTCCTTAATTCTGAATAATTCTTTGTCTCTGAAACCATATTATTTTCTTCTTTTAAAAAAATTTCCTGTTATTTTGATAGAAATTATTCTATAAATTTCAAACTATATTCTGTGTTTTCAAGATGTACTAGTATGTGCTGGCCTCTGATATCTTCTGACATATTGATATGTGAAATACATAGAACTATAGGAAAATATGGCAATGGTACATTTTTGTTGTGTATGAGATACCAACATTGTCATCTTCAGTGGAAATCTGACCAAAATTTGGTTAGCAGAACAAAGTATTAATTTTATTTTTCCAATGTGAAAGTCACTGATTTTGTTACAGACTTGTTGAATGCACATCAGGGACAGAGAAATAATTTTTATCACACTGGGCAGACAGAATCTGTTGAGAAGTCTTCTGTTCTGGCTTTGCCATAGTCTTAAATCTTTTCATTTTCTTTTTTGCATAGAGCACAGGTGTTTACTAAAGAAGTCGGAGATGGTGCTATAAATTCCGCTGTGTCAGAACACTGTTTAAGTAATGCCTTCATGGAGATTATATTGAAAGACAAAAGGTTGTATAATAAAAATACCCCCAGCAATGTGTGAAACAGTGAATTTGTAACATCACTCTAAAGCTTTAGTTTAGAAAAAATGAGATAAAAGAAAAAGCAGAGCTGGGCAGTTGGCACACACCTTTAATCCCAGCACTCAGGAGGCAGAGGTAGGAGGATCCCTGTGAGTCCCAGGCCACCCTGAGACTGCATAGTGAATTCTAGGTCAGCCTGGGCCATAGTGAGACCCTACCTCAAAACAAACAAACAAACAAACAAAAGCCAGAAAGAAAGAACAAAAGACATTTGTCAAAAATGATAAATTGAGGCTCTTGAAAAAGAAAGTGGAAGGAAAGAAACTTTTCAATTCCAAGCAAAATATAGCAGTCGTTAGAATCCGTTAGACCAACCTCACCTAGGCCATGTCTACTGTTCCTGGCTTACTGTGATTTCCGCACAGTCAAGGTTTCTTCCTAGGAGAATGAAGAACCTGACTGCATGTGACTACACAGCTAGGGAAATGGTTTTTGGAGATGGGCTATGAACACGTGAATTTGTAAGATTGAGATGTGATGCTGCTAGCTCAAAAGCACCGTGGACAGCCTCCCATTTCTTCCTCAGTTTACTTCAGTCATGTTGTCTTCTAAAACCCTTCTAGCAGCCATCTTCAATACTTGGACTTATCTCCTAAATGCAAAGTGCAGGACATTTATTCACTAACCAGCCCATCAAGGATCTTAGCGCATTCCAGATACTGCAGAATAAACCAATTTGTTTTCCATACAGGAGGCCAAACTTCCTACCTGATTTGGCTTAACATCAGACAACTCTCATCAAATGTTTCAATTATTCTTCAGTTTCTGTGTTTCCCAATCCCAATGAAGAGGATAGTTATAAAGAAGATGTTTTACCTTCCTGAGGAGTGTTCAACCTCATAGACAATAATACCTGTGATTATAATTCCTGTCAATTTGCATAGAAATTACATGTTATTTTAATAAATCATGTAGGGGCTGGAGAGATGGCTTAGTGATTGAGCGCTTGCCTGTGAAGCCTAAGGACCCCAGATGGAGGCTCTATTCCCCAGGACGCAAGTTAGCCAGATGCACAAGGGGGCGCATGTATCTGGCGTTCGTTTGCAGTGGCTGGAAGCCCTGGAGTGCCCATTCTCTCTCTCTCTCTATCTGCCTGTCTTTCTCTCTGTTACTCTCAAATAAATAAATAATAATGAAAAAAAATCATGTAGTAAGCCTGAAAAACAAATTTAACTATTTCATCTTTTGCCAATAAAATGTTAGAGACTTGTGACCATTGGTTAATCTCGTAGTTATACATTAACTGACATGGATTTATGTTATGTCAATTGTTGTGATTACTTTCTAGTAGCTAGGACAAACACCTAGCCAGAAGTACCTTATGAGAGGAAAGGGTTTATTTCAGGCTTATAGAATCCAGACAGAATACCATCAATGGTGGAAGATGTTGGCTTACTTCCATAGATCCACAGCAGAGAGACATCACAAAATAGTCAGCAAACACCAACACACAGAGTTCAAAAGTGATCTTTACATACCTGAGGGCTAGCTTAAAAGATTAGCCCCCAGTGACACCCACCTTCAACACGCTGCTGGAGGCTTAAGTTGGAAGCTTAACTTTAATCAAAAATCCTTTAAGCCATTGTAAGTTATACATACACATTCAAGTCATGTCAAGCTAAAACTTACGAATTTTCTTTTTTTTAAATTTATACTACAAATCTATCCATAGACAAATCTTTTTTTAAAGATTTTAGCTTTATTTATTTATGTGAGATAGAGAGAATGGGCATTCCCATCTTGTACATCTGGCTTCATGAGCCCTGGGGAATCAAACATCAGTCCTTTGGCTTTGTAGGCAAACATCTTTACTGCTAAGCCATCTCTCCAGCCCAGCCAGAGACCAATCTCTCATTTAGTAAGAACTGTAAGGGAAATGCATATTATGAACTTGGTAGTAGGGAATTGGTGAGGGAAATAAGAGTGAAAACATTAGCAAGATACTCCAGTGAGCAGTTAATACTGAAATCTAATTATTATGTCAAATATTAAAGGAAACTATTTGCCACACCAGAGCTGGGGAGGCCTCTCAGTGGTAAAGACACTCATTTGCAAAGCATGATAACCCAAGTTTGAACCTTCCCAGCACCCATATAAAATCTGCTGCAAAGTGGTTCATGCTTCTGTGACCCCAATATACCTTACAACACTGTTAGGCAGAGCGAGGAGAATCTAAAGCTCACAGGCCATTAATTCTGGCTTTTCTTTGCATATCTTGTTTTTTAATTAAGTTTAGAGAGACTTTATTAGATCAAGAGAAGGAAAGAGGGATGATTATGAAGAGCTCCTGTCTATGAGAAGGCAGTGGGGGGGGGGGTGAAGGCCCTCCTTTGCAGTGTTAAGAAATCTTGTCTTAAAGAATGAGGAATATTACAGACACCTAGAAATTGTCCACTGATTTACACACATCCATGCACGCATACACACAATAAATAAATAAATATTAAATTCTCATTCATGGTAAAAATTTCTCATCTAAGTAAGGATAGAAATCAACTTCTTTTATTTTTAAAAAACTAAAATATTCCAATAACTTGTATTAGGCTTAATGGTAAGATCTTAATTGTTTTCTTCATAAATCTAGGGAAAAGTCAGAGATAAGAATATTTACCATTACTAGTTTAGCATCATGCTGCAAATCATAGGAAGAATAGTATGATTAGGAAAAGAGTTAAACTGTGCATATTGATGGGAAATGATGATTGTCTTTGTTCGTAGATAATGTAATTGGGTATTTAGAAATCCAAAGAATTGGTTAAAGATTCCAGGAGAGCTATTAATTTCTAAAAGTCAATTGTTCTATAGACCTGGTAAATTAGGAGGTTGCGGGTCCCAGGAAGAAACAGAGACAAGGGAAATTAATTGAAAAACAAATGTATAGGACAATCTCAGGAAGGTGGGGCTGGGGGAGGGTGTGTTGGCCTAACTTTCCTACCAGCAAATGGAACTGACCCCTGCAATATAGCTTACATTGTTGCTTGCTCTGGCTATGAATTCACATTTTTGATACACATACCCAGATATCCCAGAATAGAGAATTATGGCACCTAGTCAGAGATATATTTTTCATTATTGTAAGAGGAATTTACAGATAAGCAAAGAGTTGGAACTAGCATCGTGACCCATGTGGTGACATATCAATCCACAGCATGAACAAATCCTTTGTTAAAGCATCATATAATCACATATAAAAATAATTTTACATATATTCATTGCTTTGTTTATGTGACAGCTTATTTTTCTTTCTTTTTCTTTGCTCTATCAACTAAGTGGGTCTAAAAGAAACTACCACACTCCAGAAGTTAGCATGCTTATCACCCAGATATTAATTTCACCCAGAAAAAGACAGAGAAATTAAGATTTTTTTTTCAGATTCCAGTAATCTTGGTCAACAATGACATAAATAAGAATAACAATAAGAATGCTTGAAAAGATGGCATGGTGGCACACACCTTTAATCCCAGCACTTGGAAGGCAGAGGTAGGCTTGCAGTGAGTTTGAGGCCACACTTCCTTGAAAAATCAAAAAACAAACAAACAAATAAACAACAACAACAAAAAAAAAACAAGCAAACAACTTCATCTGAAGACAGAAAGTCTTAGTTCTTCAAGAGGTGCTTAAGGAGCATCTAATATAGGAAAAGTGAGTTGACAGACTAGGAAGGGCGAACTCACTTCCCTGAAAACTGGCTCTCTTCTGATTGTCACCCTGACTGTGCTTCTGCAAGGAGGAGGCCAGAAGCTTTTCCAGTGTACTGTCTAGGACTACTGTATCTAATGCTCTTGTATATCACTATTTTTTCCTCAATTTCCAATGTATTCTTTCTCTAGAAAATATCCCAGAACAGCCTTTTGTTGTTTTTATTTTGTTGTATTTATTAATTTGATAAAGGGAGAGACATAGCAAGAGGCAAAGAAAGAGAGAGAGAATGGATGTGGGTGCTCCACAGTGTCTAGACACTGCAAACGAACTCCAGACATATACACCATCTTATGCATCTGGTTTGGTTAGTGGTGAGTCAAACCTGGGTTCTTAGGCTTCACAGGCAAGTACCTTATCTGCTAAGCCATCTCTCCAGCCCATTCATTTGGTTTTGTTTGTCAGCCTTTACACGACTGTCTTGATATTCATCAGGCCCATGTGTTTTGTTCCTATTACCTTTGTGTTGGATTCTTGGCTCAAATCTATCACCGTATTTGGAATTACAGAAAGTCTCACTTACATTTTCTGCATCCCAATACTTTTCTTGGATGTCGACCCATAAAGTGAAACCCTTAGTTTTAGAGTAGTACTTTTCTGGTTCCAAAACCAATAAATAACTTTTCAAAAACAAAAATAAAATACAAAAAAGTTCAAATGGTGGTGGAAGAACTAATTAATTATTGTGTAGAATTTAGACCAGGGAGTATTTTTTTCCACAAGGATCTATCATCCTTTTCTGGAGTATGACTAGGCTCTCAAAGGTGACCAGAAGACTTCTGATCACAAAAGGCTTTGATTATTTTAAAGTTGTCATTTTTATCTCTCAACAGCCACTGGCTGTAACAGTATCTGCAGGAATAATCATGGTCTTTGGGAAAAAAAAAATCCTGTGATTGATGGGTATTTGACTTACTTCCAAGCTGTGTATGCATTCAAGCACATTTCCTAAACCATCAGAAACTTATTATCTTACCAGAAAAGGAGGGTGTTAGTAATTATTCTGTGCTCTTGCAGAATCTAATGCATGGCTGATTTGTTTTCTTCAGGTCACTTCTGTGTGCAGCAGTAGCATTCTCCAGCTTTCTTGGACTGTTAAGTAAAATAGCATCCTTTATTTTTATTCAAATATCCATTATACCCTTGTGGGCACTATAGTGACTCATACAAGCAATGCATAAGGAAATAAGAGGTTTTGTTTCCTTTTGTTAGTACACTTTATAAAGTGGATTCATTCATTAAGGGTAGCTTCAAAGAAGTATTTAATATACTTGAATCATTTATGAAGCACATAATGAATATTAATTAAGTGATTTCTCCTTTGGAAGAAGTTAAATTTTTATTTTACCACAGGGGAAACTTTGGCAGCAAAGTTCTATACAGCACTGTGTAGAGCCTTAAACAGGAAATTCAACTCAACGTATAAAATAAGTTTAGTACTATAAAAGTAGCACCTGCTCCCATAAATTCTGTCCACCTAAATAGCTAAACCAACAAGCACTTGTTACATAAGGCTCTGTATATTATTGCACCATCTGATTATTAGTTCTAGGACATTTGTTTCTTTACATGGCTGTTCTTATTAAGGTAGGAATGAGTATTCCTCCCTTTGAATCTTTGTTTAAGCCCTCCTAAATAAATGTTTGTCTTTCCATCACTCAAGTCACATTTACTGCACAGCGACTGACACTATATAATCACCAGTTCTTAATGTTATGCAGTGTGTAGAGTCCAATTCAACATCACCCACATTAGATGCACACTTAGTTGTATCTGGCAGTTATGGGTTATTCACATAGCCCAAGTTTGATTGTGTGCCCATCCATTTTTACATTCAATCAAGTCCACAAACATTTGCTACTTCATGTTATTCACAGATTTTCTTAGCAAGTAAGATTAAGATGACAAGGTCGATAAACGAGAAGATAAACAAATGAGAAGAAGCAGGTAGAATATAATAGGAGAAAGCAAGACAATTGACATATAATTAATGAGAGGACATTAAAGATTTAAAAAATTTTTTTTGTTTATTTTTATTTATTTATTTGAGAGCAACAGACAGAGAGACAGAAATAGGCAGATATATATAGGGAGAGAATGGGCACCCCAGGGCCTCCAGCCACTGCAAATGAACTCCAGACGCATGCGCCCCCTTGTGCATCTGGCTAACATGGGTCCTGGGGAGTTGAGCCTCGATCTGGGGTCCTTAGGCTTCACAGGCAAGCGCTTAACCACTAAACCATCTCTCCAGCCCCATTAAAGATTTTTTGAGAATAAAATTATCAAATGTCCAGAAAAAAAAGGAAGGGATGGACCATTTGATGAAAGATTACGAGAAATAAATCTAGAATCTAGAATCATAGAGAGGGACCACCTACCCTTTTAAAAAGTTCCACTGGTAATTAACATACAAAGAACTAACTATAACTTTAAACTTCTTTCTGCACCATCTTACTCAGTGCATATCTTTGTCATAGTGTGTATGTCACTGAATTTTAGCTGTCTCTGTTTTCTATGAGCTTTTCCAAAATGATATCCAATATAGTTGTATAGTATGAATGCCCCTTGAATTATGACACTTAATTGTGTTTGTAACTATGCTTCATGTGCTTATGACTCTTTTGGGTTTTTTTGGGAGGTGGATTTCAAGTTATGGTCTCACTCCAGTCCAGGCTGACCTGGAATTCATTCTGTAGTCTCAGGATGGCCTTGAACTCACAGCAATCCTCCCACCTCTGACTCTAAAGAGCTGTGATTAAAAGCATGAGCTACCACGCTTTGTAGTACTTATGACTCTTAAAGTTAGTGCTTAAGTCTGATTCCTATTTTATCTGTCTTCCAGATATTCCTGTTTAGAAGTTCCAGGAAGACTGCAGGATCATTATGATTAAGGTAGAATTAATTATATTTCTTCTATATGAATATGACTTTTTTTTGAAATTTTAACATTGCTTCTAATTTAGTATGGTTAGAACCTGTATAAATTGAAAAGCATCATAGTCCTGATATCATTTTTCCATGATAATAAAAGGAAGAAAAATATGGATCTACTCCAAAAGACCCTAAGGAAATGAGAGTAGTGAGTGGTGCATACTGTAAGAATGATTACCTCCTAAAATTATAATCACTGGTCCATAATAGGGACAGAATTCAAATATTCACTGCCTAGGCAAATGTTCAACAAATTTATTAAATCAAAATTGTCCTAATCAAACTGCATTCCCAGGCAAGCAAAACAAAGAAGAGAAAGGTATATGAAATGCTCAGAATAACATAGACTAAGTTCAACCAAGATAAAAAAGCAATATAAAATGCTACAATACTTTATATTCATGAAGTGATAGTAAGCAGAATCAACAAGGATATTTGGAACACCAAGGATTTCAGATATTGAACTTACTAGAAACAATATAAATCATCAATGTGTGATAAAATAGTAAAAATGTATCTATGTAAGTAGAAGAACAGATTAATGGGGGCACAAGGCCTAAGTAAGGTCAGGGGAAGAGACTGAGTAAAGGAAAGGTAGTGGAAGGGCTAATCAAAATCTAAGAGGATATAAATAAATGATATGGAAACCTACTTTTCTGAACAATGGAATACTCAAGAGCCATAGATTGTTACTAGAAGGCTTTTAGTGGCAGAGATGGGATATCTTCCATTGAGTTGTTGGCCAGAGAGGTCCCTGATGACCCCAAAATGTTACAGGCCATTGCTGAGGCCCTTAGTTTCCCACCAGGAATAGATGGTAAGACCCTATTGCTGAAGACACCACATACTTGGGCTACAAGGTCACTGAGAAATCCTGCTGGAACTGAGCTGATAACCTCCTCCATGAGACCAGCTGACAGAAAGCTGGAAAAAGCCATGCTACATGCAGTTAAATGGGAGAGAGAGAAATCATGAGTTAAGATACTCAACAGGTACACTGCAAGCCTAATATCTGGCCAGCTAGGCCAAATGACCCAACAGGTACAATAGTGGAATGTCTGTTATGGGGGAAACCAACTGCCCTCTAATTTGACTGGAGGGCCACTCCATGGGAGGGAATATATCCCTGATACTGAAAACCTACAACAGGGTTAGTCATGAGCCCTAGGAGTGTAACGTCTGCTGCTGTCTGGATGAATGCATATACTATGCTCACAAAACAGCCTAGTAAGTACTCCTCTTAATGTTCATACTCATATATTAAGGCTACTCTCATTTTTGGTTAGAAAAGCTTCTCTTTTCAGTTGGCAGTGACCTTGGGATGGATGACTCAGGAAGAACCATGGTGCTGAGAAGAAGTGACAGAGGAGTCCTCAGCACTGAAATACCTCTACCACACCTTCCAAGGCTCAGGGTCCATTGCAGAAGAAGTGGCAGAAAGCATGTCAGAGCCAAAGGAAGGGTAGAACTCCTTACAACGTGCTCCTCCAGACACAAAGAGGCCTGAATAGCCATGACCTCACAGAGTCTGACACTACCTACACAAGACCATCATAATAGAAGGAAAAGATCATGACATCAAAATAAAAGCGAGACTGATTGAGAGGGGGAGGGGATATGATGGAGAGTGGAATTTCCAAGGGGAAAGTTGGGGGAGGGAGGGAATTACCATGGGATATTGTTTACAATCATGGAAGTTGTCAATAAAAAATAGTAAAACTGATCAAATAAATATATATAAATCATAAAATTAAAAATAAAAATGTGATTGAGAAACTCATGACAGGTCCAAATTCAATGTAAAATGATTACACATACTTTCAGGTTTCTTTTTGAGTGTTGGGTAAAAAGTTATAAATAGGTAATCTGCAGAGTACTTTTTAGGACAGTGAGTCTACTATTTGTGATATTTTAACAAAATGTATATGACACTATAATTTGCCTAAATTCATAAACTTTTGTAAAAAAATGTAAATCATATGTTTTCAATTTTTAAAGATTATTTGGGAAGTAATGCCATTTCATAATATCGACTGACAAAGAACTTTCTTTGAATGTCTAGTAAAACAGATTAATTCTTATGTCGAACTGCTTCTTAACATAAAACACTATACTCCATAAATTAAAAATGTTACCAAAACAGAGTACAAGATTATTACCAGTTTATGAGTATTTTACAGATTCAGAAAAGGGAGACTGAGCTGCACTTGAATTCTATTTCTAAATTCTTACCATTGGAGCAACACAGGAAAATATGAATTTAAATGCATACAGTCATGAAGCAAGAAACAAACAATATTTGCTATTAAATCATTTAAAATAAGAAATACTCCAAAAGCTCTGCAGGTGGCTATAATTAATAGCAATGTTTTTCAAGGTGACTAGGTGCATAGTCAATATGTAAAAATCAGTGACAATTTTATAAAGTGGTTATAAATATAAAATGTAATTTTTAACATGATGCAATTTATATAATAGCAAAAATATAAGATTTGTGGGAATATAACTCATCAAAGAAGTATGTGATCTTACTACAAAGTTGAATAACTAATACTGAGGGACATGCGTGAAGAGTAAAATAGGTGAAGAACCATTTTTAGGTTTTCATTAAAAAAACTCAATATTTTTGACATTTTTCTTTAAATTTAGGAATTTTAGTATCTATGAAGCCCAATTTATGTGTAATAGCTTCTGTTTATAAAGTTAAAGCAGTTTCCTCTTTCTTGCCCTCTTTCAGGAAGTAAGGTGTACATTTATTCTGTACTCTATCTCCCTTTCATCTCTGTATCTTTCTCTATCTCATCTGCTTCTCATCTGAATTTCTTTTTATATACACACCTTTTCTCCTTGTCATATTATATTTTTCTTTTGTCTCTTATGTCTCTTGCTTCTCAGCTCACACCCAGCTCCTCTCCCTTGCTGATGCACCACACACTGTGGGCTGTGAGGACTGTAATCCATTGCTGATTCACAAGGATCCTTAATCCAACCCCTTGTCTAAAACTCCTGCTCTGAACCCTTAATAAATTACCTATCCTCCACCACCCACCAAAAAAGTTAAAGCAATGAGATAAGAGAGACTGAAACACTTCTGAAAGAAATGAAGAAGAAAAGGAAAGAAAATAAACCATAAAGTATCAATAATTATTCTGAAAATGTATAACTTATCACTTACTCAAGAATTGGGAAGTAATTGGATTGTGAATGGAGAAAAGTAAAGAACAATATAAATAAAATGAATAACTTCATTGTTAAATGGTAATTTGATATCTGAGAGAGAATCTTTTGTCATATCACTCACTAGAGAAAGAAAGGCTTAAGAACTAACTTAGACATTTGGGGAAAATTGTGCAGGTGGAATCTGATCTCAAATCATAAGTGGCTTTCAATTCTAAGTAGGTTAATGATAAATATTTATGTGAAAAGAAAAACTAAAAAGTTTGTGAAAAAAATGTAAATATCTTTATGACCTGTAGCTACTGAATGATCACCCATTAAGGATCTCAAGCATGTGAATCACACAAGCATGCATTCACTTAAAAATTTATTCAATCAAAACAATATTTCCTCAAGTTCCTTAAATTCTGGGCATTGTTCTCTAGGCAGGAGGTATCTGTCAAGAAAATTAAAAAAAAAAAAAAAACTTGCCTTGTGAGATAGTTTGATTCTGGTGTCCCCCATAAACTTCAGTGTTGTGGATGTTCGGTTTCCCAGCTGATGGCAGTTGGAAATTAAAACCTCTGGGGTGGTATATTGTTGGGGATGAGATTATGGGTGTTATAGCCAGTTTCCTCATGCCAATGTTTGGCAAACTCTCCTGTTGCTATTGTAAAGCTGATATTGGCTAGGGGGTGATGTCAACCCTCTGCTCATGAAATTGTTTTCCCTGCAATAATGGAGTTTACTCTCAAGCCTGTAATCCTGTAAGCCAAAATAAACATTTTTCCCCACAAGCTACTCTTGGTTGGGTGATTTCTACCAGCAATGCAACAGTATTGCTGGTACTGAGGAGTGGTGTCATTTGCTGCTAGACACATGACTGTGTGGCTTTGGCCTTTTAGAGCTGATTTTCAAGAGGAATGTGGAAGGATTTGAAATCCTGACCTAAGAGACAGCTGGCAATACTGTAAGTACAACTTGATGGATTCTTCTGGTCATAGTTGTAAAACCTGAATGCAATAAGGACTATTGACTGTGAGGTTTGGCTTATGAGGGTGAAAAGGAGCTTTGTCTGGACTGGCTAGAAGCAGTTTGTGTGAGAGGCTTGCTGTTTTGCCCATGTCCTGAGAAGTTGTGCAGGGTTTCATTATGTAGAAACAGACTGGTTTAAGTAGAGGGATATGACACAGAAATGAAATCTTTGGGCTGAAACGTTTTCCCCTTCAGCTACAAATATATGAGCAATTATAATCGTTGCAATTGGGCCAATTACCCTGAACTGGGGCAACAGGAAGAATGTAGACTCTTGAAGGGGCCTAAGTGCTCAAGGAGTGTCCTGTTCTTCAAAGTCTGTTTTATTTTCCCCCTTGGATTAACAAAATGGCATCATACCTGGTATTGTGGACTAGAGGAAATGCAGGAACGAGAGGGCCATTGAGTTTTCAAGGTGGCCTTGTGTTTTGTAAACACCCATGGTCAGCATGAAGCAGGTTTGTTGGATGCCTGCATAGAGACCCCATGGAGCCATGAGAATGAACGGTGGGTTGCAGTGGAGACCCAGTGGAGATGCTGGGACCACAAGATGGTTGCCCAGGAGAGCTGCCTGCCCCAAATGAAGCTGGAAGGGCAGAATTGGAATGCCAGAGACTTGTTGCTCTTGAGAATTATCAGACTTGGAGTTTTGTCACTGACTAGAGTTGTTGTACTTGAAGCTACAGAGTTGTATGTTTACCCTGGTTATTTTAAGTTTTGTATTGGCTGAATGTTTCTTTGGTATGTCGAATGCCACCTTTTGCAGTGTGAATGTTTATTCTGTGCCATTATGGGTTTTGGGGGATTTTTTTACTATTATTGCTCAGCTAAAAGATCTTGGACTATGGGGATGTTTGAACATCATTGGAATTGGTAAAAACTATTGGTAGTTGGATGAATGGATTGCATTTTATAAGATATATGGTTATCAGATTATGGGGGCCAGGAGCAGAAAGTGGTGGTTTGATTCAGGTGTCCCCCATAAACTTAGGTGTTCTGGATGCTAGGTTCCCCAGCTAATGACAATTGGAAATTAAGGCCTCCTGGAGGTGGTGTATTGTTGGGGGCAGGCATATGGGTGTTATAGCCAGTTTCCCCATGCAAGTGTTTGGCACACTCTACTATTGTTATTGTCTACCTGATGTTGGCCAGGGGGTGATGTCCACCCACTGCTCATGGCGTAATTTTCCCCTGCCATCATGGAGCTTCCCCTCGAGTCTGTAAGCCAAAATAAACCTCTTTTTCCCCACAAGCTGCTCTTGGTTGGGTGAATTCTACCAGCAATGAGAACCTGACCGTAACACCTTGTGAAGTATTATTTTTAATTAGGTATTTCCAAATTTGAATTATTAATCATAAAAAGCCCAGGACAGCTCATTTAACTATTAAAAGCTACTAAATATTTAAAGAATTGGCTACCATCTTTCTTTTATGAACAAACACAACCAAACTAATTATACTTTGTCAGCACTATCCTAACACAGAAAACAAAGGCACTATTAAAAAAGGAAGCCCCAGCCAATATTTCCAGTAAACATAGCTATAAATTCCTTAAGAAAGTGCTATCCAATGGAATTCAACAGCATGTCAAAATAGACAAGATATGTAAGCAAGTTAAATTCATCAACAGGTAAATAATAGAGAAATTATAGTGTATGCATATAATAGAATATTATACAGCTTTACATAGATGGTAGTGTTGCCATACATAGCAATATTCTTGAACTCTAAGAAGTGATGTAATATTAAATAAATATGTGGGGTATGTAAAATGGTTGAGCTGATAGAAAGAAAAGCAGGATGTCTGTGCTTAGGGGCTTGGGGAGTGAGAAACATTAATCAGTTTTACAAGTATAGAGTTTGTTCTATAATGTCTGCTCTGCCACAGTGCTCCTATTGAACTATTGAACACTAGTTAATAGGATAGGAAGCTCATGTTAAGGGTTCTTACTTCAATAATAGTACAAATTCAATGCATGATTGTTACTTAAGAATAATTTTGAATTGATATTTGTATTATATTATTTTGAGCCACATGCCAACTGAAACAAGATGACCAGTACTGCCTGATGAGCTGGGGAGCTTGGGTGACAGCTAATGTCTAGCATAGATCAGTTCTCTATCACAAAGTCCTAAATAGTTCCACTATATCACATGAATTGCAAAATTATGGCAGCCTAGAAAACTGTAATAATTTACCATAAATCAGAGTCCAACACGACAAACCCCTCTGGCTGTGCATGTTTCTATCACCAATCTTGAAAAAAAAATCCTAGCATCTTTGGAAAGATATGAATTTACTGTTGTCAAAAAGAACTATTTGTTATGCATATTTTGATGTCAGGATACCAAATAAAAGTACATCTGAGGGACAATAATTTGTACTAGGACTGGGACAGCTTCTAAAGGTGTGTGTGCATTACACATAGTGCAAATTCTCAGCACTTGTCTCTGAAATGAGAAAAAAAAATATATATATATATATAACTATGAGAATGTTATAGCAGGTAGAGTTGGCACACTTGAATTTAGTGATTCTAATAGTGATGATCATGAAAGAAAAATGCTATTATTTCTAATCCACACTTTTCTGAAATAATGTAAAAATTAAGCATAACAAAAACCTGTCTTATGGAATTTACATAGGGTTTCAGATGCCTTTATTTCACTGATATACTCCCCCAATCTAAAGGAGATAGGAACTTTCTATATGGTTTAAAATGGTTAAAGCTGAGTGGCTCATTAACTCAGTTATTTTCATAGTCATAACCATACAGTCTTTGGATGTATATTCACTCTGTCCCCTAAATTTATAAATTACTTATTTAATGATGGAAGAAGCAAGCTGAGTTTCACTCATAGAGTTTACTTTTCCCAAAGGAGACAATTAAAAAATCTGGGGCATGGTGATGCATGCCTTTAAACCCAGCATTTAGGATGCAGAGGTAGGAGGAACTCCATGAGTTCAAGGCCATGAGTTCAAGGCCACCCTGAGACTACATAGTGAATTCAGGTTAGCCTAGGCTAGAGTGAGAGCCTACCTCAAAAAAAAAAAAAATTAAAAAGATAATTAACTGATTCTGTAACTGGGGAATCACATGAAGGTGGAATTTTCTGAGTATTACTAGTAATACTTATGAGGCTTTTAATGGAAATGTCAACTGTTCCAAAGCAGATATACCTAGCCTACCCATTGGAACTGCTCTTTGGTTTCAAATGACAAAAGAGAAAAAAGAAAGAAAGAAAGAGAAAGAAAGAAAGAGAGAAAGAAAATATAATAACATGCTTAAGTAGTGACTTCCTTCATTGAATTTCTCTTCTGGTTTATTACTGTAGGATAAAGGTCAATTGGTATTGGGTAAGAAGAAATATCACTCACCATTTTAATCTATTCATCTGGCTCTCATTTTATTTCTAAGCAGACTTATAATTCTGCCTTATGTTTGACCTTTAGTGTTAGTTTAAATATAAAATGTCCCACATAGCCTCATGTATTTGTGGTAAAGCATCATATTCAATCCCAAGATGATATCAATTTTGGAGGGGGGACCTTCCTGGAAGAGGTGTACTGTTTGGAGAGGGTTTTGTGTTGTGTGAAAGCCCAGGTCTCCTTGCCTAGGTGAGCTCACTCACTTTCTGTTTCCTTCCAGCTGTCATGGTAAGATGTAATAACCAGTTGCGAGTCTGCCATGCTTTCCTGCCATGTTAAAATTTCTCCTTCAGACTTTAGTAAACCCTGTCCTCCCATCAGTTACATTTCGTTGAGTGTTTTATCTCAGCAATGAGAAGGCAATTGTTACAACCACTCTGATACATTTCATTCCACCTATCTATAATGTGTTGTGTTTTTCTGATTGTGCTGTTTACCCTCATTGTTCACCTCTTTCACCACATGATACCCTTCACAGTACTTTCTAATTTCTGACTGGTATATGGAATCTTACTTACACTGTAAGAGTCAAGTAAGTGCTGCCGCTAAATATGGGAGACTGTCCGGATACCTTTTCTAGTCCCTAGGATTATATATAAAATAACGCAAAAGTGGACAAAACTGTAAAAAAATCAGAGAATAAATAAGACCAAACAAAAGGAATATAGATTTCAATACAGTTACAAACATGGAATGTATATGGGAAAGGCAGAGTAATTCAGGAGTCAACTACCTGAAAAGCTGGGAGCTGGTGATACACATATTTCATTGTTAAGGGGATGACCATGACTCTGTGGAACTGAGTAGTGATGAGTGCCAGAACGTGTTTCAGGGTAAGAACTTTAGCGAAACACTGCCTGGGAAGTGATTTTATAGAGGCAATGTTCTTTCTTTTATCCAAAAGAATCAGTTGTAAGATCTATGTCAAAGTTAGGCCATCTCCTAAACCTGAAGTCAAAG
Organism: Dipus sagitta; assembly: GCA_036346955.1. Classification (NCBI taxonomy): domain Eukaryota; kingdom Metazoa; phylum Chordata; class Mammalia; order Rodentia; family Dipodidae; genus Dipus; species Dipus sagitta. The sequence goes on along the minus strand of CM070772.1, from coordinate 167,311,016 downwards.
GCACAGCAGAGGCCAGGGTGAGGTGAGAGAACAAAACCAAGAGTAGTATCATGCAGGGAAAGTCCAGCCCTGGAGCTCCATTACTCTTGGATGGAATTATCAGTAGTCAGGAAAATGTCTCCAGGAACAGTAATAAGAATGACAGTAACTCGACACTACTAAATGTCCTCTAGATTCAATATGTAGAGACTAACCATTGAATAAATCAAGATCATTACTCAGTCATCCTATAGACTAATAAGTTAACAGGTCTGCCTGTGCATGCTGGTTTTAAATTAGTGTTTAGCTCCTCACTCTTAATTTGCATGACAATATGTCTCTATAGAAAGAAAGCTGCCACCATTTTGAAAAAAGGAAGAGCCCACAGAACAATCCTCAAAGGAAATAAAGGTCGTCAATCTAAAAGGGCCAGACAGTGTTAATCGATCTATTAAGAATATGCCTAGGGTTAAGAACATAAAAGTCCAGCATAAATGCTGATAACAAAGGAATAATTAGAGACAAGAAAGCATTTGAAATTAGAAGTGTTAATGTTGAAACAAGAAATAATTTAAAATGGGGAAGATGAAATTGAGTGAGTTTCTCTGGAAGAAGGAACACCTTCGCGAAAAAAAAAGAAAGAAAAGAAAAGAAAAGAAAAAGAAAAAGTAAAAAAAGAGAAAAAATAGGAAAGGGTGAAATAAGAGCTGATAGAAATGCCAGAAAGATTAGCAGAACAACAACTTAATGCTTGTCGTTACTCTTCTAAGCTGGGATGGGAAGACATAGGCACTATGCTTGTTAGGCACAAACCTCACACATTATATTTCTAAACTCTCCAGCATCAGGCACTGTCTGTTACAATCACAAATCTGTTGTAGTCACTGCTATGTTGGTACTGAGCTACCTGGTTCTTGTTAATAATTCCCATCATCAATTCCTGATTCCTGTTTATTGTAGATATGATCTGTGGAAATCCAGGTACTCTTATTCTTTATGAACAGGAGACCAGCAAATTTTGTAACTAGCCATTTCATCTGCTCTCATGGGAATTTGTCCATAAAGTAAAGTATTTCTTCCAAATAGGAAAGGTTTAAAATACTGAACTCCACTGATAAAGATGCCCAGTACATAAGATTACTAACAAAATAAGAGAAATCACAAAGAAAGTCCTCAAGTAAAGGCAAACAAACAAACAAAAAAGCCTAATAGGAGAAGGGCAAGTGAGTTGCTAGTCCACACCAGAGCAGGAAGATGGCGAGTTCTTGCCCAAGTGTCTCCAGGCAACAAGAGAAGGGCAACTAATTAGCTTGTCCACCTAGAAAAGGATGATGGTAAGTTCTTGCCTAAGTGTCCCCAGGCAATAAGGAAGCAGACACATCAATCTAACAAAATCAACAATTTAAAAAATTTCAGTGATAGCATATGTGAAGAATTCAAGTGTTCAGAAAATAATAGTAGTATATGCTTGATAGCTCTTATATTTCAAAAAACTTCACAATGGATCCCAAAGTGCAAAATACTCAAAAAGTAAAATCTAGTATATTATTTGTTGGAAGAAAATTTTTAAAAATCTATACAATAATAGTTGTCAACTTGATTTGTCAGTACCTTTCAGACACAATGTCATATAAATGTGGTTTTACTGTATGTTAAGAAAAGCAAAATGGGAGAAGAGGTGGTAACAGAAAGCTTTCAATAGGTGACATCAAGAAACCAAAGTAGATGAGAAGAGTATTTGCAGGATTTATAACAATGAAGTCAGTATTCATTGATTTAAACATCTCTATGAAATAGGACTTTAAATTAGGGAAGACAACTGAAAAACTTCGCTGAAAATAAAGTTAGACAATTTTTAACAAGAGAAACTAAAATACCAGGTATTTTCCTAAGTCCTGCCATTGAGTTCTTTTATGTGATCCTGTGGAGATACACACACACACACACACACACACACACACACACACACACATATTCTGCTTTTTTTGTAGTACATTGAACTACAGTTGTCTGCACATGTGAATGCTGTCCTCAGGATATATAGTCTCCCTGATATGATCACAACACACAGTGTCCAATTCAAAGTATTACTAGGTCAATTTAAAATTTTCCCCATAGTAAGCTAATATAGCAGCTATCTTCTTATTACTGGGACCAGAAACAGCTTATGTCAGGGAAGGTGTATAGTGTTGGGGAAATCGTGGAAAGCACAGACAGTAGGACATCACATCTCTTCAGTTCAGCTTGGAGGAAGCAGCAAGATTGAGCTCCCTAACAATGGCAAGAAAGTACTTGATCAGAAAATCCCAAGGCTCAACTACAGTGAAACAATTCCTCCAGCAAGGTATCACCTACCAAAGGCTACACAACTTTCCCAACTTGCCACAATACGGGGACCAAATACTCAAAACAGGAGGCTATGAGGAACATTTTACATTCCAATAAGCACAGCTGTGGTCTATACTCTCCACTCAAACCTCTGTTTTTTTTTTTTTTCTAATTTTTATCCATCTTTTGCATGTATTATTTCAAATATTTTGGTCCTATTTTTTAATATTCTTATGAAAAGATAACCAGAAATTCATAGAGGTAATTTGATTTCTTTCCCCAAAGACAACAGTAAATTTTATTAGAACCAGTTTTCACATTTTAGTCAAAAAGTTCCACTGGGCAAATTTGACACATACAAGCAGCCCTAATTTAGGTATTGGTGCAGTTGTGAAAAATTTTTACTATATGTTTTGAAAATATTCCACACACTAAAACCCAGACAAAGAAGGATTAATTCTTCATCCATTGTTTAGTTGTCCCCATGATGGGAAAACCATGAATAAGCCATGACATTCTTATTAACCCAGAGAACAACAGGTCTTAGTTGTGTTACAGGATTCTTATTATAATCATGGACTTGCAGAGTTCCAATCCAAATCATACTTCTTTCCAGTTTCACAATTTTAAAAGTATTCCTGAGCCAGGAAAGAAAAAAAAATAGGATTAATTTTTACTCCAATAGTACTAAGAATAAATCCCTGAAGTTATATTTCCTGTTCTGGGTTAAAACATGCATATCTATTAAATGCTACACAGAGAAACAGCCAGTGAGTTTTAATTAATTTCATTTTAAACAAAGTGATTGTCTATTGTTTTAGCTTTAGGCTGTTTTCTGAAAAAAAATCAAATAATTATTTGGAAGAAATACGGAAAGTCATTTGCTCTGAAGAACATGGGGGTTGACTTGACAGAACTATTAAAAAGAGTTAATGGAATCACTAAGACTTACTCAAATCTTTTCTAGGAACATTTTCATACTCAATCTACACAGCAATATTATTTTTAAGACACAAATGGAGATTTTATTATTCTAGGAGGGTGAAAATTCCACAGAACTCTCTACTTGTGAGTTGGGTGTACAGAAAGGAAGATCTTGCAAAAGTGGAATATGAGACAAAATAATTTTTAAAAATAGCAAAATAAGCTTAAAAATCCTGGTAACTTGCCATAAATGGACCTGGAATGAACTTGTTTCCCATTGGTCAAAGACTTAAATTCAAAGTATACTTAGAGGGATAGTAATGCAGGTTTTTGGGCACCATTGAGGAATTAAAGATAAATGTGGTTGTTCTCTGCCATAGGATTCATTTTCTTGGAGTAAAACCAGTACCACTAAATTTTGATTAAATTTGAAGTTTCTATCTCTTAGGATCAATTTATTTTGTGGTTAAGTTTTATTTAGTATCTTTGTGAACACACACATGCTGAACACAACAGAACTGATGCTTTACTTGTTCTTCTAGGTTCATGATTTTTATTTAACAACTTAACTTCAATGATAAAGAATAATAGTGATGTACCACATTATTTCCACATAGTCCAGATGTGGAAACCAGGGTTTAAGTTTTAGTAATTCCATGGGCAGTGCCAAAAAAAAAAATTCATCTCAGATACTTGTCTATAAAATACAAAGATAGAACTCTGTCTTCTCTGGGCTTCTGTGCAGCTGAAAAATAAAATATTATTGTATGATTACAGATGGTAAGAAATATAGTATGTCTATCCATTTTATATCTCCTATGTCCTAGGTCCTGCATTATATGACTTCAACTGTCAAGATATTTGTGAGCTCTGTGGTCATGTTACCTGGGTTCTTATCCCAATATATTAGGTGTGTGATATCAGGCAAGTTACCTAACTTGTCTAGCTTTTGTTATTCTCACTCATAAAATAATGATGATAGTTCATAATTCTTCTATAGAATAGGAATTTTTAGTACTTGTGTTGTTGGAAAGGTTAAATGAGTTAATATGCATGTAAAAGGATTACAAGAATGATTTTCCAGGGCTAAGGTGTATCTCAGTGGTAGAGTGTCTGGCTCTCATGCTTAAGGGCCTTGGTTTGATCTCTAGAATGTCAAGAAAGAAAAGAACACTTTTCATCTGATAACTGTTAGCAATTATATGCATAAATTTATTTCAACCTTCATAAGTGGTGAAAACCTTCTGCCCCCCATTTTGTTCTACACTGGGAATTGAACCCAGGGCCTTGTGCTTTCTATGCAATCAATCTACCACTAGTCTATGCCTCAAGCTAAACCCTTTTAATAATTGAAAAAAAAAGTTACATCTTCCTTAGCTACTTCTTTAAAATTAGATTTTTTTCCACTCAGAGTTTGAGAAAAACCCAGATAAAAATCTGAAAAAAAAAAGATAGATTCTCTAGAGATCAAGAATCAAATGGTTAACTTAGAGGGCTCTCATTTTGGATCCTATTGAAGTACAACAGAATGAAAATAAATGAAAACAAATCCTTTCTGCATCTCTATAATCTTTACATAGCAGTGTTCCTTATTTTTCTATTTTAGATCAAAATCCTCATAGAATGTTCAATTATCTTGAGACTTCATTGTTCTAATGTTTGCATTTACAGAAATTGCTACTTGACTTCTTGTTTGCAATCATATTTGAATAGAATATTCTGTCATTACTAAAAATGGCTGCTGAGCACTGCAATGGTCCTATTACTAAAATAAAATCAGAGGGAATTAAGGTTATAACAGATCAAGAGGAATAACAAACATTATTGCCTGCTTTCAAGCAGCACTTTAACCTGGTTAGTGGATACTGTTATGTATCTCAGGATAAAATATGTAAATGTGTAGCATTGCAGTGGTAGTAGTAATTCTCATCTATTTCTTTGTTGCTAAGTTATGGTTACTATGACAATAATCACTCATCACCAATTTGATTTTTACTGATAAGAAGCCCTATCCACATACTTTTGAAGAGGTTTTTCAGTTTTTTACCACTTTCTTTTTTAATATTTTATTTATTTGAGAGAGAGAGAGAGAGAGAATGGGTACACTGGGGCCTCTAGCAAAAACATTGCAGATGCTTGTGCCACCTTTTGCTTCTGGTTTTATGTGGGTACTGGGGAATTGAACCTGGGTCCTTTGGTTTTGCATGCAAGTGCCTTAACTGCTAAACCATCTCTCCAGCCCTCTTATGACTAGTTAAATATTTGTTTAAATTGTTTGATAGTGAAGAGAGAGAAATAAAGCTTGTCACATTTGGTAAAATTATATGAGCCAGTCATTTTACATAGACATTTCTTTTTTAAACATATTTACTTATTTATTTATTTGCGAGCAACAGACAGAGAGAGAAAGAGGCAGATAGGTAGAAAGAGAGAATGGGCACACCAGGGCCTCCAGCCACTACAGACTCCAGACACATGTGCCCCCTTGTGCATCTGGCTAACGTGGGTCCTGGGGAATCAAACCTGGGTCCTTTGGCTTTGCAGGCAAACACCTTGACCATTAAGCAATCCCTGCATCCCTTACATAGACATTTCAATTTGTACTTTAGGTCAATCCCAGGTGCTCTATTTTATAACTCAGCTCCACCAATAAAAATGCCAAGACACAAGGTGGTTATGTTGTACCAGAAAACATAGTGTTTGTTTGGATTTGAATCCATACACATCTTATTAAATACAACATTTCGCAAATGCAATGCTCTTTGGATTTATCTTCATAAAATTAGAGAAAGTTTTGAGCAAAATTAAAAAAATCATACAATCCAGATGAATTCAGAGGACATTTCAGTACTTCAATAGCTCCAAGATATATTTTAGCAACTCAGTAATCTGGCTGTAATAATATTCAATGGACAGAGACCTCTGACTCCAGACTGTAAAATGGAATTTTTTTCTGATATATGAGCTGGATGAGAACTGCCATTGTTGGTGGAGAGGGCATTTGACAATTATTACAACTGACTTCCAGCATCTTTTTCAGAAATAGATAATGAATACAGCTGATATATCACTTATAATGTATTCTAGTAGATGCATACTCAATACTTTATAAGAAATAACTTACTAAAAACTCCTTTTTAAAATTTTTTATTTTTTTTTAAATTTTTATGCAAGCAGAGAGAGAGAGAGAGACAGAAGGAGAGAGGGGGGGGGGAGAATGGACAACCCAGGGCCTGTAGCCACTGCAAACGAACTCCAGATGCATGTGCACCTTGTGCATCTGGTTACATGGGTCCTAGAGAATCAATTCTGGGTCCTTTGTCTTCGTAGGCAAATGCCTTAACTGCTAAGCCGTCTCTCTAGCACCACTTACTAAAAACTCTTAACATCCCTGTGAAGGACTTATAAACAACAAGAAAATCTCCAGGATCTAATGATAACTTGGTTCTAGGCAGTCACATACACTTAGCCATGGTGTCATGCTGCCAATGGTATGTTCCAAGCAAGATGTGGTATTTCAGAGTTAAAGCCTTAATCTGGAATTGAATGTAAATGCAAAATATAGCTACCCTGCACAACAAAGCAGAGAAAAACATAAATTAATGCTTACCCTCATCCTGGAGCAGCTTATACAGAGTTGTCCACACAGGAAGAAGATTAATTAATTAATTAACTTTTCTAAGAGGCGATGTTTTGTTTGTTTGAGGTACCTTTAAGTACACATGCAAATGTTTAGCTTCTAGGCAAAAGAACTAAAATTTGGGATATAATCACAAATAAACCCCATAACCGTGATAGAAATGTTTATATGTTTCAACATTAAAAACAAACAAAACCAGGCATGATAGTAGATGCTTGCCATTTAAATTGGATAACCAGAAGCCGGAAGCGGCGGTGGAAGCCCCAGAAACACCATCAGCTGCTCCGGTACCGGCCACAGCAGCTTCAGGGCAGCGAATCCAGCAGCGGAGGCTCCAGCGGCTTCAGCGGCAGAGGCGGATCCCGCAGCGGCAGCACCAGCGGATCAGAGGCGGAGGACCCAGCAGTGGCAGCTCCAGCGGATCAGCGGGGGCAGACCCAGCAGCGGCATCTCTAGTGGCGGATCCAGCAGCAGTGGTCCCAGCAGCGGCAGCTCCAGCGGCAGCAGCGGGGATCCAGCATCAGGGGTGCCAATCTGCAGGGCCACAGTTGCCAGGCTTGGTTTGCCCCACAGGAAAAGCCAGTACCCAGTTCCAGAAAGCAGAACAGCGGCCCAACATCCCAGCCAGCAACTTGACTGAGACCAAAAGCATCCAAAGAGGTAACTGGGATTGAACCAGGGAAGGGTCTCACCTGGTCACAAGCTGACTTGGATCCCTCAACAGACCAGAAATCTTAACTTCTTTGTTGATAGAGGATCTGGTTTTTATAATACCTAATCTTGCATAAATGCTCGGTGCTGTTCTTGACTGAATGTGTATAGGGTTTAGTTAAATTTTAGAATATACCTGTATTTTATTCCACTCAACCTATTTGAATACTCCCATAGCAGGCAAACTTAACCCCTAGGACCACGTGCCTAGATACTCTGAGAGTGGTAAGAGCCACACCTAACATCTTAATCTCCTACATAGAAGATATACAATATCAGATCAATAGATACAGCAAAGGATACCCAGCTAACTGGAAAATCTAAGCAGTAACTTAATCCAAGATGCAAAAATATATACATTATAACACAAGAAACACCAAAAACCAAGGCAATATAAATCCACCAAAAAGCATCAATGCTTCAGAAATGACCTCTAGTGAAAACGAGTTAGAGGAAATGCCTGAGAAAGATTTCAAAAGAATGATTGTAAATATGTTCAATGAACTCAAAGAAGAAATCAAAGGAATCAGAGAAGATACAGGACACCAATTTAACGAAATAAAGAAATCAATACAAGACATAAATAAGGAAATAGAAATAATGAAGAAAAACCAGTCAGAATTACTAGCAATGAAGAACACAGTTAATGAAATAAAAAACTCTGTAGAAAATCTCACCAGTAGAATGGATGAAGGAGAGGACAGAATATCTAAGCTAGAAGACCAGGTGGCAGATCTAATACAATCCAACAAAGAGAAAGACAAACTAATAGAAAAGTATGAATGGGAATTTCAAGATATTCGGGACACTATGAAAAGATCAAATATAAGAATTCAGGGTATAGTAGAAGGAGAAGAATTTCAATCCAAAGGTATAGTAGGCATCTTCAACAAAATCATAGAAGAAAACTTCCCCCAAATTGGGAAAGAGGTGCCAATGCAGATACAGGAAGCATTTAGAACACCAGCCAGACAAAACCTGGAAAGAACCTCTCCTCGCCATATTATAATCAAACTACCAAACACACAATCCAAAGAAAAAATATTGAAAGCAGTTAGAGAGAAAAATCAAGTTACCTACAAAGGCAAGCCCATCAGGATCACAGCAGATTACTCAACACAAACTTTCAAAGCCAGAAGGGCTTGGAGTGAAGTATTCCAAACTCTGAAAGATAACAACTGTCAACCAAGACTACTTTATCCTGCAAAACTATCCATTCAAATAGATGGAGAAATAAGGACATTCCATGAAAAAAGCAGGCTAAAGGAGTATTTGAAGACAAAACCAGCTCTACACAAAATACTTGAAAGAATCCTCCATGCCGAAGAGAAAGAAAAACACACATATAAGGAACCTGGAAAACAGCAAACAACACTCAAATACTAGTTAATATAAGAGAGCAAAGGTAGAACCAGAACCACAAAAAAAAAAAAAAAAATGGCAAGCATAAATACACATCTTTCAATAATATCTCTTAATATCAATGGCCTCAATGCTCCAACCAAAAGACATAGATTTGCAGACTGGGTTAAAAAGCAGGACCCTACAATTTGTTGTCTCCAAGAAACTCACCTTTCTACAAAGGATGGACATTATCTTAGGGTGAAAGGTTGGAAAACGGTGTTTCAAGCAAATGGACCCAGAAAGCAAGCAGGGGTTGCTATCCTAATAGCTGACAAGGCAGACTTCACTCCAAAATTAGTCAAGAAAGATAAGGAAGGTCACTTTATATTGATTAAGGGCACACTCCAACAGGAGGACATTACAATCCTAAACATATATGCACCTAACATGGGGGCTCCCAAATTCATCAAACAAACACTGTTAGAACTAAGGTCACAGATAACACCAAACACAGTGGTAGTTGGTGACTTTAACACCCCACTCTCATCAATTGACAGGTCATCCCGGGAAAAAATAAACAGAGAGGCATCTGGACTAAACGAGGTCATAGAAGGAATGGACCTAACAGACATATACAGGACATTTCATCCAAATGCTGCAGAATATACATTCTTTTCAGCAGCACATGGATCATTCTCTAAAATAGACCATATATTAGGACACAAAGCAAATCTTAACAAATTCAGGAAAATTGAAATAATTCCTTGCATTCTATCTGACCACAATGGAATCAAACTACAAATCAATAGCAAGAAAGGATATAGAGCATACACAAAATCATGGAAACTAAACAATACATTACTAAATGATGAATGGGTCAATGAAGAAATCAAGAAGGAAATCAAAAAATTTATAGAGTCAAACAATAATGAGAACACAACATACCAAAATCTCTGGGACACAATGAAGGCAGTTCTAAGAGGTAAATTTATAGCTTTAAGTGCCTATATTAAGAAATTAGAAAGGTCGCAAATAAATGACCTAACGCTTCACCTTAAAGCCTTGGAAAAAGAAGAACAAGGCAAACCAAAAATCAGTAGACGGGAAGAAATAATAAAGATTAGGGCAGAAATTAATGAAATAGAAACCAAAAAAACAATACAAAGAATTAATGAAACAAAGAGCTGGTTCTTTGAAAGGATAAACAAGATTGATAAACCCTTAGCAAATCTGACCAAAAGAAAGAGAGAAGAGACACAAATTAATAAAATTAGAGATGAAAAAGGTAACATCACGACAGATGCCAGAGAAATTCAAAAAATCATAGGGACATATTATAAAAACATATACTCCACAAAGTATGAAAATCTGAAAGAAATGGATGATTTCCTTGATTTATATGACCTACCTAAATTAAATCAAGATGAGATTAATCACTTAAATAGACCTATAACAAGCATGGAGATCCTAACAGTTATCAAAAATCTCCCAACTAAAAAAAGCCCAGGCCCAGATGGATTCACTGCTGAATTTTACCAGACCTTCAGGGAAGAGCTAACACCATTGCTTCTTAAGCTTTTCCATGAAATAGAAAAAGAAGGAATTCTACCAAACTCCTTCTATGAAGCCAGCATCACTCTGATACCAAAACCAGGCAAAGATAGAACAAAAAAGGAAAATTACAGACCAATCTCCCTCATGAACATAGATGCAAAAATTCTCAACAAAATATTGGCAAACAGAATACAAGAATACATTAGAAAGATCATTCACCCTGACCAAGTAGGCTTTATCCCAGAGATGCAGGGATGGTTCAACATACGCAAATCTATAAATGTTATACATTATATAAATGGGTTGAAGGACAAAAATCACATGATCATCTCATTAGACGCAGAGAAAGCATTCAACAAAATCCAACATCCCTTCATGATAAAAGTCCTACAGAGACTGGGAATAGAAGGAACATATCTCAATATAATAAAGGCTATTTATGATAAGCCTACAGCCAACATATTACTAAATGGGGAAAAACTGGATGCTTTTCCACTAAAATCAGGAACAAGACAAGGGTGTCCACTGTCCCCACTTTTATTTAATATAGTTCTGGAAGTCTTAGCCATAGCAATAAGGCAAGAGACATGCATAAAAGGGATACAAATCGGAAAGGAAGAGGTCAAGTTATCATTATTTGCAGATGACATGATTCTATATATAAAGGACCCTAAAGACTCTACTAGCAAACTGTTAGAGCTGATAAAAACCTACAGTCATGTAGCAGGATACAAAATAAATACACAGAAATCAGTAGCCTTCATATATGCTAACAACAAACACACAGAGGATGAGATCAGAGAATCACTCCCATTCACAATTGCATCAAAAAAAATAAAGTACCTTGGAATAAACCTTACTAAGGAAGTAAAGAATCTATACAATGAGAACTTTAAAACACTCAAGCGAGAAATTGCAGAAGACACTAGGAAGTGGAAAAACATCCCTTGTTCCTGGATTGGAAGAATCAATATTGTGAAAATGGCAATCTTACCAAAAGCAATCTACACATTTAACGCAATCCCCATCAAAATTCCAAAGGCATTCTTCACGGAAATAGAAAAAACAATCCAAAAATTCATTTGGAATCACAAAAAACCTCGAATATCTAAAATAATACTGAGCAACAAAAATAAGGCTGGTGGTATCACCATACCTGATTTTAACCTATACTACAGAGCCATAGTAACAAAAACAGCATGGTACTGGCACAAAAGCAGACTCGTAGATCAATGGAACAGAATAGAGGACCCAAATGTAACCCCATGTAGTTATAGCCACCTGATATTTGATAAAAATGCCAAAAATACTCATTGGAGAAAAGACAGCCTCTTCAGCAAATGGTGTTGGGAAAACTGGATATATATCTGTAGAAGGATGAAAATAGATTCTTCTCTTTCTCCGTGCACAAGAATTAAGTCCAAATGGATTAAGGACCTTAACATCAGACCTGAAACTCTGAAACTGCTAGAGGAAAAAGTAGGGGAAACCCTTCAACATATTGGTCTTGGCAAAGACTTTCTGAATACAACCCCAATTGCTCAGGCAATAAAACCACAGATTAACCACTGGGACCTCATGAAAATACAAAGATTCTGCACTGCAAAGGACACGGTGAAGAAAGCAAAGAGGCAACCTACAGAATGGGAAAAAATCTTCACCAGCTATACATCTGATAGAGGATTAATATCTAAGATATACAAAGAACTCAAGAAGTTAAATAATAAGGAATCAAACAAACCAATCAAAAAATGGGAAATGGAGCTAAATAGAGAATTCTCAAAGGAAGAAATACGAATGGCATATACGCATCTAAAAAAATGTTCTACATCCCTAGTCATCAGGGAAATGCAGATTAAGACTACATTGAGATTCCATCTCACTCCTGTCAGATTGGCTACCATCATGAAAACAAATGATCATAAATGTTGGCGGGGATGTGGAAAAAGAGGAACCCTTCTACATTGTTGGTGGGAATGCAATCTGGTCCAGCCATTGTGGAAATCAGTGTGGAGGTTCCTAAAACAGCTAAAGATTGATCTACCATATGACCCAGCTATAGCTCTCCTAGGCATATATCCTAAGGACTCATCTCATTACCTTAGAGATACTTGCTCAACCATGTTTATTGCTGCTCAATTTATAATAGCTGGGAAATGGAACCAGCCTAGATGTCCCTCAACTGATGAGTGGATAATGAAGATGTGGCACATTTATACAATGGAGTTTTACTCAGCAGTAAAGAGAAATGAAGTTATGAAATTTGCAGAAAAGTGGATGGATCTGGAAAGAATTATACTAAGTGAGGTAACCCAGGCCCAGAAAGCCAAGCGCCACATGTTCTCCCTCATATGTGGATCTTAGCTAGAGATGATTGGGCTTCTGTGTGAGAAGGAAAAAACTCAGTAGCAGAGGCCAGTAAGTTAAAAAAGGAGATAGAAAGGGAAGAGAAAGAAAGGGAGGAGGGCTTTTATTAGGTTGGTATTGTATATATCTAAGTAGAAAGATTGAGATGGGGAGGGGATATGATGGAGAATGGAATTTCAAAGGGGAAAGGGGGGAGGGTAATACCATGGGATTTTTTTTGTTATCATGGAAAATATTAATAAAAATGGAAGAAAAAAAAACATGAATTTAGCTGAAAATGAAAAAAAAATAAATAAATTGGATAACCATTATTAATTTAGGGAAAAGTGAAAAGGTTTAGACACTCTTATAGTCTAAGGTTAGTGGGAGCTTGACAATGGAAAGCAGAATCATTATCTGGATATGATTCTGACTTGTTTCCCAGTTCCAGAAGGCTCATAAATTTGTGCAAGTAATGTATCCACTGTCACTGAGCCATCACTCACCACTCCTAATCCTGGTAAAATAGCAAGCTGGTAAAATGAGTCAGGTTGTGTTAATTCACTTCCAATCATCAAAAGTCTATATTTTAAATACAAAGTAGCTTTTTGGCTTCATTTGTCCTTCACAGTGTTTAATAATCTCCCTAATGGTGATGTTAATATACATTTTATGGTTAATATGTACTTATTTTTCACATGATGTAAAGTCTTCTAATTCCATTCTTACCAGATTTGTGCACTTTGGTAAATCATTAAACATAATTATCTGTCAAAAGTGTAATTGATGGTTGAAGGAGCTCATAATAGTCAAGTCCTCAGGGAGGTCAGTCTTTCTACTCACATTTGTCCATTCTTACATTGACACCTGTCCTTTCTTGGCTTGAGATACTGAAGATGGAACATTCAGGAAAAAAAGAATAAGTAACAGATTCCTGAGTGACTTTAGTGGGGGAATCCTCCATGGGCTATGCAAAAATATTCCCTCAAGGAGAAATGACATACATGCCTATCCACTGTGGACACTCCTGGACAAGAAAGTCACTCTTCTCTTCCATGAATGTCCCAACTAATTTTATCAGCCTGTGACACATTTCAAGTCTATTCCAACATTTTTATTCAGCTCAATCAGAGATCTGTTCTGAGTCTGCTCTAATGCTGTTGTTCAAAATGTGAAATTTCAATGGGCTTCTGGGCTGGTTTGGCTTTCAGCTTGATTTCTATTGACAGGAAGAAGCTCAGGTAAGGGCATAAATAAAAATTATAGTACAAAGGAAAAACTTAGAGCTTCCAGATAGACCTCATTACAGAGGAGACAGAATTGGCCTCTCACAGCAAGCGAGATTTCACAGGGTTAGCAGCTGACCTGTCAGAGCCTGAGGAAGTTTCTATTCAGTCTCACACAATTCATGGCACAAATATGCAGTGGGTTGGGAGATGTGAGAACTCTCAGGAAGTTTCAAATTATGCATTTTCCTTTATGGAACTTGGGACTTTTAGAATTCAACCATTGGAGAAGAAAATAAAAAAGCTTTGAAACTTAATCATCTCTGAGCTATCTTTCAACTTAACATCAGCAGTTTAATGGTACCTTCTATGCAAAGAAGTGGAAAGACCCTTTCTTAAAACAGGGGAAGGCACATCATCATGTTCAATATTAAGGACCAAAACATTTTATGGGTTGTCTAAATTCATTCCCTATATCAAGTGAGAATAGTTACAGTTTTTCATTTTTTCTCTATTATTTTTTATAAATTAGGAAATTGAAGCTCAAAGATTAAGGAGAATTACTTCAAACAAGACATTACTTAAATTTCACCCACCATTATCTCTTCTTTTGGAAAAAAAATGATTCTTATTTCACATATGAGAAAATTGAGGAATAAAGCCAGTAAGAGCTTTGCCTCAAATCATAAAGATGCAAATAGATAAGGTAGATATGTGAATTAATTCTGTATAAGCTCAAAAGCTGAGTTCATTACATTTAGCTTTGGCTGTACCTACCTGTGGTTATAGCAGGCAGGGGGCCAAGTAGAAATGACTATTCTGCAGCTTTTCAGCTGTACATGGACTTTCCAAGGGAAGTTTCATGGAGCAAACAAGCAGCACGTGAGGGCTAGATGGTTGAAGGAATCAAAGAAGGAGAACTGCATAGAAGAGTAAGAGTTGGAAAGAGAAAAGATACAGAAGTGAATCTGACATAAGTTACTTTCCTTTCACGAACAGTAAATTGTATGCTTAATTGCTTTATGGAAATCTAATTAATAGAATTGGATAAATGTCAAAAAAACCCTATCATCATAGTAAATATAGTGAAAACTTTGTTACTGCAAACATTTCTCGACAATAACTTGTCATGTAGGGGAGGGTTTATTTCTGCACTGTGCTTTGCTGAGCAGACCTGCCTTATATCACTCCATGATGCCCTGCCTACTGTAAGTTAAAATTAGTACTGCAACTAAGTTGTATTTGTTCTTATTAAAATTCATTTTAATATTGGGGGTCCTCCCTAGAATTAATTGATGGATTCTACTAGTTATTATTTCATCCCTAGTAATTTCCACATAAATTTTAGAATCAGGTATAAATATCTAAGAAGAAGCAACAAGTCACTACTGGAATTTTGCTTAGAATTACATTGAGTCTTTAGATCAATATAAGGATAATTAACGTTTAATACCACTAAGCCTTTAAATGCATACACCAGGCATAGCTCTCCTTAATCTCATTTAACTTACCAAAGCTATGGAAATTTCAGTGTGATTTAATAGTACTTTTTGTAGTCTTATTCATGATCATGTCATACTTTGCTAAAATAAATAGTAATTTTAGAGTCCTTGATGCATTGATACAATTATAAATAATATTTAATATTGGTCATGTATCCTGTAATATTACTGAATTTTCTCTTTGGATTATTATCTTTGTAGTAAATGCTGGATTTCTATGCAGATGATCTTGTCATATGTGAGTGAGACATTTTTTCTGCATTTCTTACTCAATAATTTTTAGAATTTAATTGTGATAATATTATAATGATCAAAATAAACTTCTAAAGTATATACTATACTCTTATCTCTGATTATGGGGAAGACATTCATTTTTTTTTCCTAGCAATGAAATAAGCTATTAGTTCTTGGAATTGATCTTTATGACATAATCTGTACCTCAGTTATAAATTTTAGTGAGGTAAGATTTCCAAAAGGGGTAGATATTGGATTTTGTCAAGTGGTTCTTTCTGGACCTCTTGTATTGATTATATACTTCTGTACATTAAAATTTTAAATTATATTTATCAAATTTTTAGCTGTTAAACCATGTCTGAATTCCTGAGTGTAATCCATTTCCTGAGATTTTGTATAGAACCTAGGTTTCCTTCATGTAATCTGGTATAAAGCTAACTGCAGCTGTAATTCCCTTTGATTCTAACCACAAATTTGGTTGAGTTTGATATATTGTATCATCTACAGGACTTTTCCCTCATAACTAGTTTAAATTATTGGTAAACATCATTGCTAATTTCCCTTATGACTGTATTTATATGTGAAAAATTTGTACGTATTTTTCTTGACAAGTCTTTGCATTTTCTTCAAGCCCTCTAATGAAAGTTATACAAGCTACTCAGTGTTGCCTCATGTCAATAATACTGTTTATTTGCTTGCATATTCCTTTTTTGACTTCATTATTAATAGTTTTGTAACTAAATCTTCAGTTTACAAATCTTTTCCATGCAATATTTAATCTGTTCTTAATACTGTCTATACTGTTTTCTACCTCAGATATTGTAGTTTTCATAATTAGAACTTCAATTTTGTTTTTGTATAATTCATGCTTCATAACTTTTTTAAACTGCATGCTCTTGTCTGTAAAAAACTTTGTTTGTTCTGATTGGTTATTTATGAAGAATTTTATTTTCCTTCTACTTTGCATGACTAATCATTTTTAATATGATATCAGACATTTGAACTTTGTGAAATTGCATTCATATAGTCACATAAATAAATATTCCCAAGAATTGTTTCAAACTGAGGTTGAATGACTTGGGAATAGTTATCTCCTTTTCTATCTTGTTGTTACCCTTTTACAAATGAGGCTAGCACAGTAATAATCCTATGGCTGGTTATCCCTTACCACTGAATTCTTTCATTTTGGGTACCTTTACCCCCTACCACTATTGGATACTGCTCCTGTCAATATTTTGTGTGATTTCAACCCACTTGCCAAATTCTTCTCATATCCCTGCATTAATCAGAACTCAAATGCAGGGATGTATTGGGCTACTTTCTATGTTTACATGTCTATTTTCCTCTTCCATACTCTAGCCTGTAATCAACATGGTCATTCCAATCCTCTCATTGTAGGTGGACTGCTGAGCTCTGTCTAAGATCCCCTACCTTACTTTGCAACTTCTCTTTTATTTTCTGCTTCTCAGGTATTGCTATCCCCCTTATCTATACCTAATGTTTTGAACATGTTTTGAATTTTTAAGCAGTGTTTCAAATAAAGTCATGTTACTCCTCTTGCCTAGAGGAAGGATATTTTATCAATAACAGGTATTTACAAAAGGGGATTGAAAAGCAGTAGCAAGATCATTTTGTTTAGGGGTGTCTAGCTGCTCTATTGTATAAAATTGTCTTTATTTATTTATTATTTTATTTATTTATTTATTTGAGACACAGTGAGCATGAGGCAGACATAAAGAGCACAGGGGTGTCAGGACCTCCTGCCACTGTACCCAAACTCCAGATTCATGAGCCACTTGATGTGTCTGACTTTGAATGGGTCCTGGATAATCAAACCCAGACCACTAGTACTGAAAAAAATTGTCTTTACCTGCTGAGCCATCTTTCCAACCCCCAAATTGTAGTTAAAAATATATTTATTTATTTATGTATTTATTTATTTGAGAGAGAGAGAGAGAGAGAGAGAGAGAGAGAGAGAGAGAGAAATAGAGAGAATGGGCAAGTCAGGGACTTACAGCTACTGCAAACAAACTCCAGTCATATGTACCACCTTCTGCACCTGGCTTAAGTGGGTTCTGGGAAATCAAACTTGGACCATTAGGTTTTGCAGGCAAGCTCCTTAACTGCTAATCCATCTTTCTAGCCCCACCAAAATTGTATTTAATCATGCTTCTTCCTATAGCTTTGTGGTTGTTTGAATGGATGTCGCCCAATAAATTCATATCTCCAGCCTGGTTGGAGAAGGTGTCACTGAGGCAGATCTAAGGTCCAGCCTGAAGGTGTGTTTGGGGGCAGGTCTGGAAATCTAGCCTAAGTTATGCACAGACCAGTCTGATCTCTGCCTGAGGTTCCCTGCTGTTTGGCCTCCTTTTTTGCTTTGCTTTTTGTGGTAGATTTTGTCTCCCTTTTTTTTTTTTTTTTTTGTAATCATTATGGAACTTTTTCTGGATCAGTAAGCTTCAATAAATTCCTTTCCTCCTATAAACTGGTTTGGAGGCTCATCCCAGCAGTGTGAAGGTGACTATGACAAGCCTGCTGACATAAATGTGCATGTGCTAACTAATATTAATTAAATTTGTAGCCATTGTATAGTAGGTTAATAATAATTTTGTTTTTACCTGCCACTATTTGAAGGGTAGGGCATAATACCAGAAGTATTTGTGGACTAGTATCTATGTCCGGAAATACCATTTCCTGAATGTGTAACCTTGGGATGTTATTTGTTACATATTGACAAGCTCCATTTTCACCACTATCAAAATTACATTCATATCTGACTTGCTCATTTTTCAAGGACTGCTGCCAAAATACATTGAGATCACAACTATTATTAATATATTATTGTAATGCATAAATATATCAGTTATTGTTAAAATTATGCCAATTTTTCTTTCAGGCAATTTAAATTTGTGAGGCTCTTGAAAGTTATAGTTTAACTTTTTATTTTTAGGAAACTAAAAAGCTGTGTTTTCTTTATGAGATGCACAATGGAGGCCTAGAATGAGTGTTTGGTTCTATAACCAAGTAATTCTATACTACAAGCAGACTTTGCCACTGTGTTGTTGAACGAATTACTATAGCATTCAATGTTAAATCATAAAACAAGAAAAATAACATCAGCTTTCTGTGGCTTTGTAATGTTCAAGTGTATGAATAAGTGCACAATTGAAGTGATTATAAAATGATAGCATTGCTCCCTTAAGAAACCTGTGTGGATAGTTCACTGCAAAAGAATATATTCTTCTCTAGTCAGACTTTAGCATTTAGACTCCAAACATCAGTCAACTTTGAATTCTTACTAACCATGAACATAAACACCCAATCATTTCACCAAATGTTCCTTCAATGTTTCTAGGCTCTTTGACACTGGTGACAGTACCTATTTCAACTATACTGGCATTGTTGTTTCTTCTCTCCTTTGTGTTAATGGATCAATGTCATAATGTTCTCTTTAGTTTTTTTTTTTTTTTTCAGAAATCCATGCATTTCATTTGGCCCTGCATTCTGATGACATTACTCTATTCACATGTAGGAAATCTTTAAATTTAACTTCAGAAAATAGCTTAAAATTCACATTCTTTTGACTACAAAGATTATTTCTGAGCAGCATGCCACATTTCTTTCCACCTATCTGCTCCCATGTAGCCTAATGGACTCTGTACTCTGATCAGTCTGAGCAACTAAACATTCATCTTGATCATGTGACTCAAGCTATAGCCTCCTGGATTCTTTTCTATATAATAGGTTTTAGCAGTATCCCATCTTTTATTAGCTTGATTTAATAATAGATTTCAAAATTAACACATGCATAAAATATCTACCATTTTTCTAGCAAGAATATTTCATGTGTAAGACACAATACAATCCCAAAACCTTTGCATACAAACAAATCAAGGCATGCTGAAATATCATTTTTTAAGGTAATTACCAAGTAAGGGCTAAACATAGTTGTGACACCAGTCATAGATATCAGTGGCAGGGACCATGTATCATTTGTGGTTGATTCATATTTTATTATTAAGCTGACATGGAATAAAGGTCCAATCTTCATTTATAAGTTTCTCTATCTTGGAAAAACTATCTAATTTGAGCCTTAATTTTATCATCTGTAAAATAGGGTTAGTAACACTCCATTAAAATATTGTCAATGTCAAAAGTGGAGATGTTGGATACTAATTATATTTCAAAGTATGTGGTAAGAGCTAATACATGGTTTTATTATCATTGGTTACATTGATGCCTGTTTATTTCTCCCATGTAATAATGCTTCACTCTTTCCTCTACCAGATTTTCTTGTAACAGAGCTGTAGGAAAGCAGAGTGATTGATCTAAACATTAGGGGGCTGAAATTAGCCTGGACATCTTTGACCTTACCAATGTTCTTCCAGATGTTGGATTTCATTCCCATAGTGGTGATTTACAATAAATGACACATTTATGAATAGCCTGAAGGAAGAAATTTATTTTGATGAGAAGCAAATGATGCTCCTATTGAAATACAAAATGACTCTGCTAAGATTAATGGTCTTTCCAGAAATGTCAAAGTAATTAATAACAATTAGAAGTTTAATATGAAATGATGTCAACTGCTTGGGAACAATAGATAAATGTGCTTAAGTGTGTGGCTAACTGTCTTTTAGAAAGGTAATTCCACTATAAAGCAGATTTAGTTATAAAAACATCTATATTATGAGGAAAACAAATATGAAAAAAGCCAAAGAATATCAGAGTATTACTAAGAACACTAGGGCCCAGAGCATTTCAGGAGATCACAAAACCTATCTAGTCCTGATTTTGTTTTCAGATGTCCCTTTGAGTGATGAGCAGCACAAAGGACAAGAGAAATAGAGGAAGGCTAGTCTAAATACACAAATTTGGATGCTGTGTCATCACAGCGTCCTGCTAGTAGCCATAGTAGAAAAACCAGGGAGTTTTAGAATGGTGAGTGGCACATAGCAGAAAAAGATACACTTTCCATTATAAAATTCTACCAGTAGTTTTCAAAATGTGACTAGCAGCAGCACCATCATCTAGCAAATAATTACAACTGAAAATTATGAGGCTCACCCACCCCCCCTCATTTCCCTAATTAAACCTTAGTGTCCTAGACCTGCCAATCACATTTTATCTAGTCTTACAAATGGTGATAAAACTGTGAAAACTGGTTTGCTGAGGAAGTTCCTGACTGCTGTGAGTGCTCAGGAACCTGGTAAGGAAATGTCTGATTGAGGAGCATGCTCCCTTGGGGCAGGTAGGGAAAGCCCATGAGTTCAGGGCATGCTGGTCCCAGGCAGCTCCTGGATCCCCACACAAGATGTACTAGAGCAGGTCCACAAGCAGGGATCTGCCTGAAATCGTTGAACCCAGGCCACCTCCACAAACACATGACCTGGACAGAGCCCACAGCCACTGTGACTGAGACCCATTCCCAATAGTGGGATCCCTATTATTACTTTACTCTGCTTGCCAATGGCAACCATAACCGAGCCCACCACCAATGACCAAAAAGTGAACAACAGAGAATACAGGAGCCTGCTTGGTCATTTGGTTGGTTATACCCAAAATTCTACCCAGAATTCCCAGGAGAGTGAATACACAAGGAAGACCCAGCTCAGATTTCCCTGTCAAAACTTATGAACATACTCACCTACTATCACTACCTTGGCCAAACAATACAATCAACACATACTATATAACAGATACTAATTGCTATGTTACTTGCAAAACAAGACAAATACCTAAAGATGGGCAAACTCCAATGCAAAACAAACAGTGCAACACACCAAGCAAAAAGATTCCCACCAAGGATGCCAAATCCCATAATGAAAGCCTATTTTTAAACCTATAGGAAAACACCAGCATTAGAAATTTGAATATACATAAAGCTATGATGCGTATTTAACAAACTTAATGAAGCCATGAACAAAAACCTTGAAGAATTATAAGAGAACTGAAATAAACAACTTACAAAAGAATTTAAGCATGGCTGAATAAACAAAATCCATAAAAAGAATTAAAGAATGAACTCATAGGATGGCTGAAGGAAACAGACAAATCAATTAAAAAAAATAACACAATGCATGTCTCAAAAACATTGGATGGAATCAATAAGAACTTGATAGAAGAATAAAGGAATGGAAGAGAACCAAAAACAACAAAGATTTCAATGGCCAGTGGAATAAACTCAATGAGGATATAATCAAATGCAGGAACAAGTTCCAAGAAACAATAAACAAATCTAACCAATAAATAAAATTGGAATTCCAAAAGGAAATGTACATGCTGAAAATTGTAATGGACAGTATCAACATCTCTTCTAAAAGGCTCCCAAGAAAGCCTCACGAACAGAGTAGACCAGATGAAGAACAGACTATCAGAACTTGAGAACAAGACAGAAGAAATGGTCCAGCAGTCCAAAAAAGATAAAGTAAACAAACAAACAAAAAACATGTGAACAAAATATGAGGGAATTGTGGGACGTCTTAGAGAGATCAGATATTTGAATCATTGGCATATAAGAAGGGTAAGAAATACAGGCCAAACTAATAGAGACAATCTTCAATAAAATTATAAAAGAAAAATTCCCTAACCTCATGAAACAGTGCCCCACCAAGATATAAGAGGCACAAAGAACAACAAACAGGGCCAGAGAAAAGAAAACTCCTTGTCATATTATAGTGAAAACTCAACACTGAAAACAAAGAAAGTGAAGAAAGTATTCTAAAAGCTACAAGAGAAAAAAAATCTTGTTCAGTACAATGTTAAATCCATCAGAATTACCTCTGATTTTTCAATGGAAACTCTAAAAGCCAGAAGGGCTTGCAATGGAGCATTTAAAAGTATAAAAGACCATGGCAGCCAACTCAAAATACTATATCCAGCAAAATTATCCCTCATAATAAATGGGGATAGAAAATGTTTCCATGAGAACAAGCCAACTATATGATTCTGTGAGTACTAAGCCAATTTCACAAAGAATAATACAAACTGAAGAGACAATTGATAACACTCAAGACTCTATGGAAGGGAAGAGCAACAACCAAAGTAGACCATACATGTAAATTCTATACTTCAAGAAAACACCAAACTTCACAAAGACTCCAACTCAACAAGTATTAACTCACATCTCACACTTATAACTAAAAAGCAGTGGTCTCAATACTTGTGGTAGTTTGAATAGATGCCCCCCAATATATTCAGTGTTTTATTAACTTTATAGTTTGCATTTTCAGCTATCTGGGTGGATCTTAAGGTGTGCTGGTGGGTTTGAGATTTCAGTCTAAAGATATGCAAAGTGTACCTAGCTGGAGTTCCTGAAGTGTGGCTGTGCCTTGCTATGTGGCATTTTACTGTTAGGCTTGTGCTTCTCTTGGTGTGTTTGGTCCTGTGAAAGCAGGCCAGCTTATTCTGCCATTATGGAACTTCGCCTGGATCTGTAAGCTTCAATAATTATCCCTTCCTCCATAACTGTGCCTACTCTGGAAGTTCATCTCAGTGAAACTGAACCTGTCTGCTACAATACTCCAGTAAAACACAGGCTAAAAAGCTGAATCAGAAAAATGGGCCCATCCCTTTGCTGTCTACAAAAAGCCCACCTTACCAAGGAAGATATACACCACCACCTTAGGGTTAAAGGATGGGAAAAGATATTCCAAACTAATGGAAATAAGAAACAAGCACATGTGGCTATATTCATATCAGAAAATAAAATAAGCTTCAAACCAAAAGTTGTCAAAAGAAATAAAGAAGGGTACTTCAGAGAGACAGAGAGAGAGAGAAGAATGTAGGGCCTCTAGCTACTGCAAATGAACCCCGGATTTACGCACCACTTTGTACTCCTGGCTTTACCTTGACTGGGAATGGAACCCCGGATGGTTAGGCTTTGTAGGCAAGAACCTTAAATGTTGAGCAATTTTTCAAGTCCATGATTACAATCTTAACAATTTTTCAAATTTAATGACGTAGCGGAATTACCTTTATATTCTGCTTTTATTTCTCTTCTACTTCTCAAGAGCAGTGAGTGGGACATTGGCAGATAGAGAATGAACAGGTTAGGGAACTTGTGACATAAGATTTTTGACAGTCTATTTATACAATCAATCAGAAAACCACAAAGATTTTTGACAGTCTATTTATACAATCAATCAGAATACCACAAAGATTTTTGACAGTCTATTTATACAATCAATCAGAAAACCACAAAGGCAGGGGCAGCAGAAGCAGCTGAAAAGTACGATAGTTCTATACATGCTGGGGGATTCTATGGGGTGATTTGAACCCAGATTCCTCATCACCATGACAGGAGGGGGGAGATGAAAATGTATAAAGGCAGTAAATAAGTGGGCAAAGAAAGATATACAACTGTCAATAACTTACAAGCTTATAAATGTGTTCAAATTCACCAATATTAGAGAAATACAATCTCAGCCATATTAAAAGATATATTCTTTCATCATATAAGAATGAAACAGAAGATTCCTGATATCTGGGGCTACAGGTCCAATTATATATTGGATTTTTGAGGTAGGGTCTCACTCTAGCCCAGGCTGACCTGGACGTCATTATGCAGTCTCAGGGTGGCCTTGAACTCATGGAAATCCTCCTACCACTGACTCCTGAGTGCTGGGATTAAAGGCATGTGCCACCACACCCAGCTGAGGTCATATTTTTGTTTGCTTTGACATTGAATAGATATTGAATACTCATATATCTTCATGTGTTCATGTTTATCTTGTTCTTTAAGTTTGCATTTTATCAATAGTTTTTTTCATAAGAACTTTATAGTTTTATGATTGTTTATTTTTTAATTGTTTATGACTTTTTATTTTCCTTAAAAGTAACAAAGGGATTTTAGCCCAAATTAAAAAAATAGAATTTATTAAATCATTAGTTGACTTTGATTTTACTGTTTATGTTATGAGGTAGTGATCATATGTTTTTATTCGAATGCTGACTGGTAACATAACACCATTAACTAAGTAATCATCATTTTGTTTGTAAAATGGATTAAATTATATTTCCCAGGGATTTATTATATTTCCTGGGGATTTAATAAGAGATGGGTAAGCTGTATAAGTAAGTTGATGTCTTATCTAATCTAAACTTGGTTGAATTTTGTAAGCAATTTATTTAATATTGTTTTCTCATACATTGTCTAAATATTCCTAGACAGGACATTTCCTTAAAATTCCTTTGTAAACTGTTTTTTAAAAATGTGTTGAAAATTCTTAGTAAAATCCCACAATGAAGCAATTTAAAAACTGATGTTGTAGGAATCATTTCTTAAGGATAAAAGATACATTTGAAAGATTAAATTGGGTCTTTGATATGCAGATTGAGCCAAAGCTTTGATCTATAAATCAGGTAGAAAAACCTGAAAGTATATCACTTATGTTTAAAGACAATTATGTCTAGGAAAATTCAGTTGGAAATTGCCCTCACTATGTTGCCCTTCAAAAATTGCTCAAAACCTTTTTCACACGGTGAAGGTGGCAGTCACGGGTCACTTCTAGTTCTCCATATATGCTGAAAGCTGAGGGGTATATTCATGATTATGTGTCTAGAGAACATGTACATCCTCACACTCTTTTTTAAAAATATATACTTAATTTATTTATGTATTTATTTGATACAGAGAAAGAGGCAGAGAGAGAGAGAATGGGCACACCAGGGCCTTCAGCCACTGTGAACAAACTCCAGATGCATGTGTCTCCTTGTGCATCTGGCTTACGTGGGTCCTGGAGAATCAAACTTGGATCCTTTGACTTTGCAGGCAAATGCCTTAACCTCCAAGTCATCTCTCCAGCCCCACACTCTTTGTTGGTTTGTTTGTTTGTTTTTCTGAAGTAGGGTCTCTCTCTAGCCCAGGCTGACCTGGAACTCACTTTGAAGTCTCAGGGTGGCCTTGAATTCAAGGCAATCCTCCTACCTCTGCCTTCTGAGTGCTGCAATTAATGGTGTGAACCCACCACTCAAGGCCTAAGACACTCTTCTCTGACTAACATATTATTCAACTTGCATTCTGAAGCTATGTCTGCATGTAATTCCTGAAAAAAAATAAAAATTAGTGGGAACAAGCTCTGTTCCATTGACCATCAGATGACACAATCACTTATACAGTCATTCATATTAACAGTTATAATCCTGAAGAAGTTGTTTAATTTCTGCCTTGGTTACCTCCTGTGTGAAAACAGGTTGCTATGGTTAAGTGAGAGTTTTGCCTTTCACCTTTGCAAAGAATATTGTTATCCAGATTCAAGACAAGCATTATGATAATAGTTAGTACTCATGTAGTATCCACTACAGCAGGTAATGAGGTAAGTTATTCACTTAAAAAGTACTTAATTGGGGCTGGAGAGATGGCTTAGCGGTTTAGCGCTTGCCTGTGAAGCCTAAGGACACTGGTTCGAGGCTCAATTCTCCAGGACCCACGTTAGCCAGATGCACAAGGGGGCGCATGGGTCTGGAGTTCGTTTGCAGTGGCTGGAAGCCCCGGGACGCCCATATTCTCTCTCTCTCTCTCTCTCTCTCTCTCTCTCTCTCTCTGCCTCTTTCTCTTTCTCTGTCACTCTCAAATAAATAAAAAAAATTTAAGTACTTAATTATTATTATGACGTCCTTTCAGAGGAGAGAGAAACTGAGGCACTGCAAGTCATAAAACCACTAACAAAACCCCAGATGTTGCATTTAACTTCCAAGTTGTACTGAGGGTATTGAGGGTGCAACTGACAAAATAAAATTAATTGCAATAAAAATGTCTTATGTCAAGATTTGCAAATGCTGCTTCACTGAAAATGTAGAACTCATATAATTTCAAAACTATCAAATGTGAAGGGGAACATCCACCAAAACTGAGGATGCATGAAAGAGCCATAGGAAATCTGATGATGCATAAGCTAACTGAGTAATAAAATTGAAAACTATAACCAGAAATATAATTATTTTAAAGGGAAGTATTGTACATGAGTGAGGAAAGGGCTATACTACTTCCCCATGAGGCTGAGGGAGGCCTGAGCAACATCTAAACAATACAAATATTTCCATGTCTATTGGTTGGCCCCAAAACTAGATGGTAATAAATTGTTGTTGCAGATGCCACAGGTTTTGCCCATAGAAAGTAGATAGAAGTGGGAGAGAAGCTGGCTAGATCTCATAGTGCCATTGGCTGCAATGCAGGCTGCTAGGGGACATTTGCTGTCAACTGTCTTACTAAAGTGTGGTTCTTATACCACTAATTGCCCAGGCAAGAAATGTCTGGTGGTACAATAGTGGCAAGTGAGTAATGGACATAACTAACCATTTTGTTAAAACTATTTATTTTATACTTTTATTTATTTATTTATTTATTTGACAGAGCACGATACAGAAATAGGCAGGGAGACAGAGAGAGAGAGAGAGAGAGAGAGAGAGAGAGAGAGAGAGAGAGAGAATGGGTGCGCCAGGGCTTCCAGCCACTGCAAACGAACTCCAGATGCATGTACCCGCTTGTGCATCTGGCTTATGTGGGTCCTGGGGAGTCAAACCTGGGTCCTTTGGCTTTGCAGGCAAGGGTCTTAACCACTAAGCAGTCTCTCCAGCCCAAGAAGTTTACTTCCAGTTCACAGTTCACCCCCCCAACACCCCCCTCTCCCCCCCACCCCCCCTTCAAGGTAGGGTCTCGCTTTATTCCAGGCTGATCTGGAATTCACTCTGTGGTCTCAGGCTAGCCTCGAACTCAAGGTGATCTTCCTACCTCTGCCTCCCAAGTGCTGGGATGAAAGGCCTGGGCCACCGCCCGGCATTTTCTGATTATTGTTGAGGCCCAGTCTACAGGAAGGAATCCATATATGGCACTGTCTACCTGGTAAAAACCCTTGGGCTGAGAAAAACCTTGACCATAATGGG
The DNA here is from genome assembly GCA_036346955.1 of Dipus sagitta. Lineage (NCBI taxonomy): Eukaryota > Metazoa > Chordata > Mammalia > Rodentia > Dipodidae > Dipus > Dipus sagitta. Next base: position 167,283,345 of record CM070772.1, on the reverse strand, counting down.
AAAGCTACTTCTGTTGTTTTGTTAAATGGGCATTTTGAGCATGTATTTTTGATTTCACAGAAATTGTGATATCTTGCACAAGACCTAACCAAGTCTGGCAACATACTGTTATAGAAAGAGAAGGAGCCGGGCGTGGTGGCGCACGCCTTTAATCCCAGCACTCGGGAGGCAGAGGTAGGAGGATCGCCATGAGTTCAAGGCCACCCTGAGATGACAGAGTTAATTCCAGGTCAGCCTGGACCAGAGTGAAACCCTACCTCAAAAAACCAAAAAAAAAAAAAAAAAAAAAAGAAAAAAAAAAAGAAAGAGAAGGGCCATGATGCTTTGCCCCTGCCTGAGTATACACAGTCAGTGGTTTAAGGAGCCCATGGTACTTTAAATAATACCTCACTCAGGATTCTGTGGTAAACCCTAAAGAAACTCTCTGGGTCACAAAAACAAACAAACAAACAAAAACAGAGAAAAGAATATAGAAAATACAAGAATAAAAGGAAGACTAGTTTTCAGTACATGGTGGCACACCCCTTTAATCCCAGCACCCGGGAGGCAGAGGTAGGAGGATCACCTTGAGTTCCAGGCCACCCTGAGACTACATAGTGAATTAGTGAATTCCAGGTCAGCCTGGGCTAGAATGATACCCTACCTCGAAAAACCAAAACCAAAACAAAACAAACAAAAAAAAAAACACCAAAAAGCAAAAAAAAAAAAAAAAAAAAAAAATGAAGACTAGTTTGGAAAAGCAAGCAGATCAGTGGGGGTGTGGAAAGGACAAACAAGTGTCATATTGTCATATGGGTGACTATGTTAAACCATACACATGTATGAAGATACAATAATGGAAACCAATATTATGTTTCATTAACATAGGCTAAGAAAATAATAATAAAGACTTTCAAAATGTTTCTGTGCTTTCATGTGCCAACTACATAAAATACAATTTTGTTACCTTCAGTGTGGGTCCATGGCTTTGGAGCACTAGAAAATACAGTGGAATAGCTATGTCTTTATATAAGCTATTTAAGCGAGAAATAGATATTATGAGCTCCCATCTACCACCCAAATACAAACAAAAAGACGAAAAGGAATAAATTTGCAAAAAAATACTATGCTTAAAGCCCGAGAATTAGCTGGGCATGGTGGTTTGTGCCTACAAACCCAGCACTTGGTAGACTGAGGCATAAGGTTTCCTGCAAATTTGAGATTAGCATGGGCTACAGTGTGAGACCCTATCTCAAACACACACACACACACACACACACACACACACACACACACACACAGAGAGAGAGAGAGAGAGAGAGAGAGAGAGAGAGAGAGAGAGATAACCCTGAGAGCAATAAGAACATTTGGTTTATTTAATTTACTAAACATCACATGTTACCAAATAAAGTACAACATGCCTTAAGATATAGCTCTTCTTTCATAACATATAAGCCATTAGTGCACTCTTATATTACATGTGCTCATGATATTCATGGTCTTTTTCTTCCTTCTCAAAATGCTGGGGCTTTAAATTACTGCTCATGAGCCAGGAAGTGAGATGGGGCTATTAGATTTAGCATCATATATTTTCCCAAGTGAAATATACAGCACTTTTTAAATATGTATGCAGCCCGTTTTAGACTGTAATCTCTTTTCAGTTATTTATACCACTGACAAGCTTTAGATTCTTATTTCTGACATTATAATTTAAAGCCATGACATAGTCCCGAATTTACAGCTTCCATTGTTGGCCCGAGAGTTCCATTCCTTTCCTCTCTGATGTAGTGAATTCAGAGGAGTCTCAGAAGGGAATTTCATCAGACGGTTTTCTTTTTGCTTCACAATAAATTTTTGCAGACTCACCGCTGGCTTCTTTGGCTTGGGAGAAATATTCCTTACTCTAGGTTTAGAAGTACAATTTGACACTCTTGATTTTGTAAATTTGACATTCCAATGTGCTGGCACTTTTAGATTATTCAAAGAAGTTTTACTATCATCATACATAAAATATTCAGTTCTCATAAGCATCCATTTTCTCATCTGTAAAATGGGCAAAAAATACCTGCTTCCCTGAACTGTTGTTATAAATAAATGAGTTTTGCATGAAACACTCTAAGAGCAATATGTAGCACATGCCAACATGTGATACAGCAAAATGGTAACTGGAGATTTTTTTAAGTAAAGGCCCAAACAGCAGAAATTTATTACAAGCAAGAAAGTATCTATTAACATATACAAGAGCTTCAAAGTGGAAACTATTTGCTGTCCTATTTCATTGTCATTATTCTCATAGATTTTGATAATAGTTTCTTCTGGAATCACTCTATACAGTCTGTTGGTGAACCAGAATTTCCAAGAATTCTTTCCAAAGAAAACAAACACATGTACAGATCTGTGTTGAAGCATGGCCTAAAGTAGAAACAACTTAAGTATTTCTATAAAGAGATGTACAGGGATGGTGAGATTGCTTAGTGGTTAAGGCACTTGTCTGTAAAGCCTAACGGCCCAGGTTCGACTCCCCAGAGCCCACCTAAGCCAGATCACATGGTGACGCATGCATCTGGAATTTGGTTGCAGTGGGTGGAGGCTACGGTGTGCCCATTCTCTCTCTCTCTGCCTCTTTATCTCTTTCACTTTCTCTTAAATAAATAAATAAATAAATAAATAAAATATTTTACAAAAGAGAGGTGCATAAATTATATCCCATACAAGCAATAAAATATCATCTGAATGTATTACAACAGAATGCAAAAGAGGAAGTGCGGACATTCTGCTTTTTTGGTGGCGTACGCCTTTAATCCCAGCACTTGGGAGGCAGAGGTAGGAGGATTGCCATGAGTTCGAGGCCACCCTGAGACTTCATAGTGAATTCCAGGTCAGCCTGAGCTAGAGTGAGACCCTACCTCGAAAAACCAAAAAAAAAAAAAAAAATTAATTAACAAAACCAATTGTAGAAGTGTGCATGCATCACGATGCACTGTTTTAATATACATTAAGCATGTACAGAAATATTGACTTGATGATAAACTTTTAATACAGTCAGCTTAGTTTAAATGTGATAAACATTATTAATTTAGGGAAAATTTGATGTATGTAACCCCTCTTTATCCAAAGACTAGTGAGAGCTTGACACTAGAGAACATAGTCTTTGTCTCCATAGGATTCTGATAAAACCTTGCTCTTAATAGATGCTATCCTTGATTGTCCAGGCCTTCTACAATTACCTATACTGACACATTTTCCATATTGATAAAGTTGAACATGATTCCCATTAATTATATTGTTGGATAACTTGTGTTGTCTGTTGCTTGTCTTGTCTGTGTATAACACATACTTCTGTGAAAGAATTTCTTGTCATTACCCAATGTACATCCATCTCTCTTTATGTATTTTTTCATGTTTGATAGAAAATAACTAATAAATAGAGGACTACCAAGTAATAATCCATCAATAAATAGTTATTAAGTTAAAAAAACTGTACTGATATGCTGATATTTGGGGAAGGTTATAGACCAATGTGACACTGGAAACTTATTGCATAAGCTGAACCATGGCCATTATACTAGCAGACTGAGAGAATATTGGCTTCAAGCTGTGCACAAGGAAGGAATGTTTGATATTGTCAACTGAGTAACATTATAATAATATGCTGCCTGTGAGTAATTATTATTGCAAGAATATATTAAATATATGCAGATATGAAGTTTGAGTAGTTGAAAGAAGTTGTAAGTTTTACAGAGAGAAGGATGAGCATGCAGTGAACACATGAGATGAAAGATTAGACAGACATAAATGATGGGAATAATTGGACCAAAATTATAGAGTTTTAAAAGAATAGCTTGCAAGTTGGGAGACCGAGTCTGAGACTACAATGGTAATACAGTACAGAGAATGCCAATTTGCTGTTCTTGTGAATCATTTAAGGCAAAACTTGATGTTTCTCATAGTGCCACTTGACTTCTTTATTGGAATTGAAATAAATGTCACATTATTTGGAACTCTTCCATGATTCTAAAATAAACTAATTTTTTTGTTTCACTTGAAAAGTTTTCTATCTAATTTTGAAAAAAATGCCAGTCCGAGAATGGGATTTATTTTCAGATATGAATCTTTTAGGAAGAGACTCTAGAGAGTATTGGGTATATGCCCAGCTGACACTTTCTTATTAGAACTAGGAAGCATCAAACATAGAGCCCATGTCCCAGCCAGGGACCTCTCACTATAAACAGCAATTGTTGGAGGTAGGTGATTTTCAGTATTCATCTACACATTTGTATAGTCATTCATCAGTCTAAACATCCATTGTATTTAGTCATCTATTCATTCATTGATTTCAAACTAGGTTTTAGAGCTGGGACATATGCTAGCTATAGTCAGTAACACACACCCCCATTATCATGGGGAAGATGACAGATGGGCACAAGCTATAAAATTTATAACACACATTAGAGAATGACTTAATAAAATATATGTTAAAGGTCTAGGAGTCCAAAGGACAGCTTATTAACTTTGCCCAATCAACTTCATAGAGAGATTATATTTAAACTGACACTTAAATGATCTTCAGGCATTTATTTTAAAAGGGAGAAAAAAGTAAAGAAAAAAAAGCAATTGAAAAGTTTTGAAAGTAAGAAAGGTCTTTATAAGTATTGAAAATGGAGAAAACATAAGGCTACTCATTTTGTAAATGTGACAAGAGATTCATGTAGGGAAAGGGGTAGACTCCACACTATGTAGGTCTTCATATTCTATGTGAAATTACTGGAGCTTTTTAAAAAGGGTACAGGCTTGATTACATTTGTATTTTAAAGTATTAATCTAGTAGTGAGGGTAGAATGTAGAGCGATGGAATCAAAGCAGGAAACTCAAATGGGTGGCAATTATGAAACTTAGATGACAAATACAAGAGCTTAGATGAAGGAAAATGAGGCTCATGATTTCTTAGTCATTAGGATTTCCAACCACACTGAGTAGAGCCCTTAGGGAAATGGAGTGGGACCAAGGAAGGGTGGATATAAGAGTATAACCTCTGTTTAATAAAAGAAAATATTAGCCGGGCATGGTGGTGCACGCCTTTAATCCCAGCACTCGGGAGGCAGAGGTAGGAGGATCACCATGAGTTCAAGGCCACCCTGAGACTCCGTAGTGAATTCCAGGTCAGCCTGGGCTAGAGTGAAACCCTACCTCGAAAAACCAAAAAAAAAAAAAAAAAAAAAAAAAGAAAATATTAAAAAGAATCAAACGAAATACAGTGGGAGAGCCCTCAGCACATGGATGAGGGAAATGATGGTACAAACACATGTGTCCAAGCAAAGTATGCTCTTTTCAATTTTTTCAATTTATTAATTTATATGAGAGAGGGGGGGAGAGGCGGGTAGAGAAAATGGGCAAACCAGGGCCTCTAGGCACTGCAGATGGAATTCCAGATGCATATGCCACCTTGTGCATCTGGCTTATATGGATACTGGTGAATTGAACCTAGTTCCTTAGGCTTCAAAGGGAAATGCCTTAACTGCTAAGCCATGTCTCCAGCCAGTATATTCTTAATATTTTTTTAAAGGGCTGGAAACATGGCTTAGCTGTTAAGGCACTTGCCTGCAAAGCCAAAGGAACGAGGCTCAATTCCCCAGGAGCCACGTAAGACAGATGCATAAGATTTCATGTGTGTGGCGTTCGTTGGCATTGGCTGAAGACCCTGGCATGAAAACACACACACACACACACAACACATACTCTCTCTCTCTCTCTCTCTCTCCCTCTCTTTTTTACTCTGTCCAAATAAATAAATAAAATCAAAAATATCATAAAACACAGTACTAAAAAGAGCTTTGTGTCTTACGAGGTGTCTCTCTACATAACTGACCTAATAAATTAATTGTTCTCTGATATTTAACAGTGGTGTATATCTTCGGAAAGGATGTGGAACAACCAATTACAATTTTTATTTTGACCTTTCAAATTTAATTAACCATTAAATGTCACAGACTAGCCTATACCACAGATATTTAAGTGTAAGGGTGGGTGTCATATGCAGCCTACATCACTGTTTTGTGGGCAAAGCACGAGGTCATGAGATATACCACACCCTGGATGAGTACAGTAAACCACACTCTGATGGTGGTCATGGTCTGCAGTCGCTGTTCCAGACAGTGGCTATTCCCCACTTATGGTTACCAAGAAATGTGCCAACAGCTGAGTTCCCTATTTCTGATCATTTCAAAATTGTACTTAATACAAATCCAAATGTGTATGGCAGCTAGTAACATGTTATACAGAGGACAATCTTTAACCTTGAAAGATGTGTAGCAATGACTGGACAATATTGTGTTGCAATGTGTAGCTTCAAGAAACAGTGAAAGCAGGAGGAGAACAGTAGGGTTGAGCCTGAGGACAGAATTTTATTCTTAAGATGTTTGCTTTGTGAGCCATGACATCTTGGAGAAATTAGTTCATGTATGGTCTTTAGTTTGGCAACATGTGCAATGAAGAGATTGGCTAAATAATTACAACAATCAATTTAAGCTTTTTGTCCCTATAAAATACAAGTCATTTTGTATAGTTTAACTGAGAAGACAGCATCGGAAAAATTGCTTATTTTCCTCATCTTTTTTGACTTTATTAGAAAATTTATTCCTTCTTATGAAAATACCTAGGTGTGAATTTTACTTATAAAATTGAAGGGCTAGTATTTTAGGAAGACTGAAAATTAAAAAAAAAAGATGTTCATTTGATGATAGGCTTTTAAAATATTTTTTAATTTTAACTTTCACTTCATTATTTGAGAAGGAGAAAGAAAGAGGCAGTGAGAGGGAATGTTTAATCTTGTAATTTACATGCATTTTTCTTTGTTTTCATTTTGATAGAGAATACCTCTTGAGGTAGGCCACTTCAAAATTGTTTCCAAAAATATGTACCTGTTTCAGTTGAAACCCTTGTTTTATCTTCCATGTATACAATATTGGCCTGGCTGACCAGATATGAAAAGATTTAAACTCATTTATGAAGAGTATATAGGGCTGAGGTTTTCATACTGCTATATTGGATTGTCTCTTACAGATGGTCTTTTGGAAAGGAGCATGCACTGAAATCTAGTTAACAGATAGCAAACAGATTTCTAGGGATGATTTCAGATACTATCTATGTCAATCGATTTTGGAATCTGTCACATCCAGCCCTTGGTTCATGCTCACTGCCATTTATTGAGTGACCCCGAGTCACCAAGTTGTGATACATTCAAATTCTTGATTCTGAAAACCTATGAGGTGAGATTTGACCATTGCCGAGACTCACAAAGATTTGGAGTGACTTGTTAGGCAGCACTAAGGAGCTTCTTCAAAGCCCTTTACTATTCATAGTTTTTTCTAAGCATCCATAGGCACTTTTATTGTATAAAGTTATCCATAGCCTTCTAAATGTTCTGTGATCATATAAGCATCCATAATTTCTCAAATATTCTTTTTTGTTATGGACTGTATTTTCTTCCTCTGTCAAATCTCTAATACATATGATCTCAGTCTGAGCTGATGTCTATTTGAGAAATGTGTTCATTCCAATCTGAAGTAATGTCAATAATAATGCTTTAATCCTATAATGCAGATATATTATTTAAAATCAGTCACACTTTTGTGTTAATGGCTTTCCTTCATCCTTTCTCTCACCAGAATATGAGTTATTAAGACATCCACTTAGTCTTATTTATTAATTCAAAATTCCTACTAATTGATAAATTATGTAACATGAATATATTTAATCATTGTTTTTAAAATTAACAGAAGGAATTAAATCTTATTAAATATGAATATATGTGTGTATATATTTATATACATAGAGAGAGATGCTATATAATTATTATATCCTTAAAAGGAGAGATTTTATATATTTCCATCTATATAGATAATAATCCCTTAAGTAAAACCAGGTTTATTCTTCTAAATCTATATTCATGGATTATCAAGAATCACTTCCTTTTGTTGAAACTTCTTGTGTTATTTTTATTATGATTTTATTATGAATATGATTTTCATATTTCAACTAGAAATTCACTACCAAAAACAGTACTATGTAATGCTGAAGACATACAGCCAAGTTAAGCTGTTTTTGAGAAATTTTCAGGAAGTATTGAGGCTCAACCATTTCTAATAAATGTACTAAAAGAGTGTCCTATAACAGAGTGCGGTGGGGGGCAGGGGGGATTTGAGCAAATTTTGTTTGGTATAAATGAGCCTATCCCTGACAAATCTTTACTTAAGTTATCAGCATTGGACGTAATAGATGAAGAGGAACATAGTAGATGTTCAAATAATATGTAACATGGAATTCATGGTTTATATATAAATATCCTCCACCAACCATGAAAATATGAATGTGAAAATAAAAAGAAAGCACCATCTAATATTATAAAGTGATCATTTGGTTTCCAGCGAGAGTGGAAACTCTGCTAGAGTAGCTTCTCTCTCAGGAGATAAGTGTGTAAGCCTTGTTTGTAGAAGCTGGTTAGCGTTCCATCATCCCCTGGCATATCTCATTGTCACTGCAATAATGTGATAATAATTTAACAGCACGACATATTAGAGAGACATGGTGGCTATTCTCTGATGAAAGTTTTACAAGGGATACTTTTCTCATGTCCTGAAAAAGGCATGTAATAGTATCAAGAGAAATTACCCAAACTAGAGTATGAAAATAAGGATGGCTTTTTAAGCAGTATTGCAGGGACTCATGCTATTGCCTTCTTAATACTGTTTGTAGGAAGCAGCCTACAGTGTAATAAAATACAAGCTTGAAAGATGGTTTTATCCTTAATAATTATTGTGGCCTGGGACATAGTTATAAGGTACATTTATTCTATATAAATTTTTCATGTAAAAAGAAGGAAAAATAAAACTGTATTAGTAAATAAAAAATATCACTCACTCATAATGTAGACTGTATTCAAGGGGAAAATTCATAGAAAATTAGTAATTTACAGTGTCATTTGGGGGAGGTCATGAAGGATAGAATTACATAGGAATTTTGCAGGGAAATTTAATGAGGTAGGTGAAAGCCATCATTGAATAAGTAACAGATAAGCTGTATTTTAAAATAGAAGCAGATACTAAGGAAATAAGGATAAGGACAGACAAGAGGACAGACAAGAATAATATAAATACCTATATACTTCTAAAAATACAGGTCTGAGGACTTGGGTCCTAAGCAGTTGAAGGTGCTTGCTTGCAAAGCCTGATAGCTTGGGTTGGTCCTGGTTCGATTCCCCAGTACCCATGGCAAGCTAGAAAGCACAAAGTGGTGGATGCATCTGGAGTTTGTTTACAGTGGCAAGAGTCTCTGGGATACCCATTCTCTCTCTCTCTCTCTCTCTCTCTCTCTCTCCTTGTTCATAAAAAGTTAAAAAAATTAAAAAAAGAAAATACAGACACTAAATTTTATAGCCATAATAATAAGTATCCACAAGAAATAAATTCAGTCAATCAAAAGGAACAAGTAGCTTCATGCCTGGACAAGATTATGACTCAGAGATAATTTCTCACATTTATAAGTCTGCCAACTCCAGTAAAATTTCAACAGTCAGCTAACCAAAGCTACTTTTACCCAGTTCTTCAAATATTTATAAATTGTATCCACACATATAAGTTCTTAGAATTATATACATGCCTAAAATCCTACATATTATCAAGGATAGGCTCCACTGAAGGAAACTATGTCTGAGTCATAAACCTCTCCCCTAAGTAAAAGAAGCAAGCATTCAGTTTTTACTTTCCCTGGAGATTGAGTATCATCACTCTTTGTTAGTGTGAGTGTGCTATACTTGGGAAGTGAATAAAATTCTAGCAGAACTAGATAGTAATAAATGTAAGGAAATTAGTTATAGGCAACAACATAGGTGTGCAAATAATATTTGGACTTTTTTAGGGCTATGGGAAGTCCCTGTAAAATTTCAAACTGGACAGTACCATATTTCTTCATTGTGTAATAACTCTGGATGTGTGGTGGAAAATGACATAAAAGAAGTAGCTGTAGGAAGATCAAACAGGAGGGATGATGGTGTTTTGGATGAGAGGATTTACTGATCAGGGAAGGGAACAGAGAAATATAATTAAAGAAACAGATTAGAACAGAGCAAATTTTATACCCACTGAGTCATTTAAGGCTTCTACATATGGAACGTTTCCTTCCAGGCTTGACATGACCAGAGCTCTGTGTGATGAACCCTATAGGGCTTGCACAAGATTGAGTCCCTTAACCTACCTACCTTCATGCAATGGGGGAAAATCAGCAGACCCCCATCTTGGAGAATCAATATGCAGTTAATGGCTAATAGAGGTAGGGGCCCATGAAGTTTCACCCCTCCCTGAGAATTTATAGGCTGTTAGCCATGGATACTCCTAAGCTGCTTACGTGCGTATAGGTAACCCTCATTAAACTCGTTTGCTCACCAAGATAACTTGGGAGGAGCTATTTTTGATCTGCCATTATTGCATATCCGGGATGAACAGATGTTTGTCTCTCCAGCGAGAGTGCACACTACACCAGAATGAAAGAACAACCCATGTTTTTTTTTTTTCTGGAAAGATGAGAATTTAAGCTGAGTTTGGAAAATACGAAGGCTATCCTGGAGATGTGTGAGGCACACCTGCAGTCACGTGCCCTAGAGATCTGGCAGGGGCATGGGGGGAAGCAACACATGAATGTGGAAGAAATTATAGTGGTTTGGACTTTCATGGACTGTGAATTCACAAGTACAACACCATTTATCCTAGACTCAGAGGGCAATTTTTTCCCCCTAGTTTGTTTGTTGGATCTCAGCTTTTAAAACTGAAGCCAAGAAAAAAGTGTAAAAAGCTCAGCTTCACTGTAACAATTAATCTATCCCCAAGTGGTTTAGTGTTTTCCTAAAAAGATCTTGATATCAATATTGTTCCCAGCCACACAGAGCTATGTAAGATTAAGAGGCTTGTCTTTTTCCATTATAGGATTTTCTTATGAAAACAAAGCCTTTGGGAGGTATTTGAAAGTTTCTCTGTCCAGCTCATCTCAGGTTCATTTGGTATATCTCAAAATTCTCTTCAGAGCTATAGTCTAGGACATATTTCCCCCTAGGTGTCAACTCTAAGGGTGAGAAAAGCAAAAAAAAGAAAAAAGAAAAAATCTTATCTCTGCCCAAGAAAAGTCTAAGTATAAATTATATATAATCATATATAAAATATAGCTCTCAAACAGTCTTCCATGCTGAAAGTCTGCATTTTGAATCTTATGCAAAAGGAAATACATAAGTCCAATTTATTTTAAAAATCTCTACAAATAGCATGAAATATTTTTAAAAGTACATATTAAAACCTAAAGATACTAGAATGGCTTTCTAGGGAATTATATAAAAATATATCAAAATGGCTTCTTAAAAACTAACATTATTTATATTCAATGTTTAATTTAATGTAATGTTTAGAGATGATATTTTGCACATTATAACTTTGAAGGGTTTGCAGTGACAGATTAAAGTTTTAACATCAAATTACTGTCCTGATGTGTAAATCATTATGATCATGAGAGCATTGTGAAACAAGATGTAGTTTTTTTTTCAAAAGCAAATTCAAATTTTATAAACTGATTCATATAATGTACAAAAATATTTCTTATCCATTTTTGGCTAAGAAATTGTAACCTTTCTAAAATTCTGCCATGCTAAGACCTTGAAGGAAGTAGCAGTATTTCTACTAAAACTTTCCACTAGGAAATCTCTCCTGAGATACTTCCTGTTCTTCCTTTATTGACTTTTCGGGATTTGTTTAATCTAATGCTGTACCCAGTTATCTATCTCTTGTTCATCAGTATCCTATGGCAATTAAGTCACAGCACTGGTTTTTCTCAACTCAGACTGTCTGGAGCCTTGTTCCATCAAGCAGTAACTCTGCACTTAACACCTTAATGGTTTTAACACAGACAGATGGAAAGAAATGGAGATGATCTGAGGTAGGAATAATTAAAGACAGACACACAAATGCATTTGGTGCCGGATTTTATTACTTCAAACAAGCGAAATTAAAGCAAACATATTATCATCTCTTATTACTCAGTTATCTCTTGAGGATAATTAAGATAAATATATAGACAACACTAATGGAAAAACTCAGTCCCCAAGTCACATGAACAATGAGTGACTGAAATGGTATCAGGTTAGATGTATTTACTCTTCATTTATTGTATCTATTATATAAGCTGGGATAATGATTTTGTTGTCTTCCCCAACCATGCCAAATACAGACATCTCTTAAATCCATTTTCCTATATGAAGGCTTCTTTAGTGTAAAATGGCTTAGGTAAAGACAATATGTTAGAAAGAAAGTTGAACTTTGAATTCACATGATGTACTATCTACTTTTGACTGGATAAGTGATATTGAATCTACCAGGTAACAAACATCTCTGAATTTAAATAACCTTATCTGAACTATAGGAATCATAAAGATGCCAAATCATAGCATCATCCTCAAAATGGTTCTAAGTAGTAAGTATAATAATATATTCAACAAATACAGAAGCAATATATCCAATTTAGTAACCCATAGTCATTTACCTCTCATATGTTTGATAAATAACATTTTATCATATAAGACTCAGGTAGCAATGGAGAATAATTCTTATAGTAATTAGTACTGTAAATTCAGAATTCAACTAGAAAATGCCCATTTAAGAACTATTATAAGAACTATACCACTACAATTATTTCATGGTTCAATAAGGGTCTTGCACTATCCTGGAGTCATTCATTCCTATAAAATAAATATTAACTTTTATATCCAAGTGTCAGCATATTTTATTCAGTTATTTAATACATTTTAGTAATTGAAAATACTAAGTAGCAATGACTTTTTCTTGGTAGACTTCAGGAATAATACAAGGCAAATAAAATATATTTAAAAAAAGAAAACAAAATATTAGAGAATTTAAGCAGCATGCCCAAGGTTTCAGGAATAGATGGCAGTGGTGAAGTGTTTGAATGTTCAATCAATCTAATGAATTATTGAGGTACTGCTTACATTTTAATTACTATAATTTCTGCTTATACTATAGGTACCTTAATTAACATATAACCTTGCAACTAAATAAGATATTTATGAAAATATTCTAGTCTACATCATTGAAAGTATCTTGAGTTTATATAAAATCCTCCACATGATCCATAATATCTGTAATAGAAACAATTGGTATTGGATGAGGAGCACATTGATATGAAGAAAATCCATGAAGTTAATTAGTCATTAGTCAGAATTGTTCACACATTTTTTTAATATAGTAAACTTCATAGCTGCTTTAACAGAGAATGTTATCACGTAAATTGAGACCTAATTTTCCCTTCAAACTAGTGAATTAAATTCTGAATTCAAACATCCCTCAGATTGGTTTGGTAATGGCTTTGCTGATTTTTAAAGATTCTTACATTAAAATATGTATCACTTTGATAATTCTTTTCTACGTTTAAAATTACTTCTCAGGCACCAAGACCCAGCCCACTACACCAAAACTTTCTATCTGTCTATAGCTCTTCAGTTAATGTCACACAAACACCTACCTAATGCTTTCCTATCCCAGACATCCATAACCTTGGAAATTTTAAATATTTTTTTCATTTAAAACTACAATGACATTAGGCTTTCTACATCCAGAACTTGCTTAAATGGTGCTAATAGAGTAGAGTTGGCCATTGGCATACTTTTATCATACTAGCTTCTTGCTTTTTCATGGAACTGAACTTAGTTATTTATACTTTTTTTTAATTGAACAATTGTTCTTCTTGTATAATTACTTTTTGGAACTTCCAATATTCCTCATATATACCTTTTCTACTAATGGATGTATAATATAATAGAATTTGAAGGAGTTCAGAGGCTATTTGCACCTTGCCTCCCTAGTCAACATTTTTTTTCCTAAGACACCTCACCTTTATATTAATTACTATTTAAAAAACACATAAAATCCATTAGTCTATCTCTGAATATTTTGAATTGCAAAGAGAAGTATTCACTTATGAGAAAGATATTTCAGCTTGCTGATAGTTCTGATTTTTAGGAAGTTTTTACTAATAGGGAAAAATAGTTTAACTCCGGGCAAAGTTTAATAGTTTAACTCTGTCTGCAAAGGCCTTCAGAGTGTAGGAGAACATGGAAATCAGGACATCTTTAGTTTCTCTTATCCAGGATTAATCTCTTGTCATATGGAACCATGCAACTCAACACATTATAGTTACTGAAAACTGCCACAGGATTCTTGGGGGCAGAAATTAAAATCAATGTATGATATAATGAAGTGGCACCATGTGAGAGCCTGTGTTTGGAATTTGTTATTTGACAAATGTAAACTGCTCATGTTGATATCTAGAGCACAGCCACTACAGTGTTTCTTTTCATTTCAAAGTACAGCTGGTCATTTTCTTGACCAATGTTTTTTAGGTATTCATTATAGCCCCTAGAGAGAGAATCATCATGTTATGCAATTATTATTATCTTTTTCCACATGGATCTTCACTCAAATGGCTAATCTCTTGTCAAGTTGACAAGATTTAGAATCACTGTGTCTGGTACTTTGAATGGATGTCCCCCAAGAGATTCAGGAGTTTATTAAAGCTTGAAATTAGGTTTCTATCCTCCTTGCTGGAGAAGGCCTCACAATGTTTGGATATGAATTCCACCCTAAAGTCAGCAGAGTACTAGAGCTCTGCATGGGGATATTGAAGTCTGCTTCCTTATGGTGCTGGTGGTGTTTTTTCTCTCTGAGTGGGCCTGTGAAAAGGAACCACCTCCTTCCACCATTATGAAACTTTCCCTCTATGTGCAAACTTTTACTGAACATATCTTCTAGGGATTTTTGAATGATAATAACTGAGGTGGGAAGACTCACCATAACTGTGGGTTGTGCCATTATTTGGTCTGGGGCCCCTGTACTATATGAAAAGCAGAAAGATAGCTGAGGACCAGGATTCATCATTGTCTCTCTACTTCTTCCCTGCAGATGTGACTCAGGCTTCTTACTCCTGCCATGCTTTCACTCATGATCAACCTCCCTCTTTAAACTGTCAGCCAAAATAAACCCTTTCCTTCCTTAAGCTGCTTCTGATGGGGAATTTTGTCCTATCAGTGGAAAGTAACTGAGATTTTTTTACTTCTTTAGTAAAATTTAAAGTTCCAGATATTAAGATCATCTACTCCTTTGGCCACAGTGCCTTACATACAAAGCATGTTTTTAATATTTAGAGACAATCTGATTAAAGATGTCACTTCCTATACAAAATGTTATATAGTTACCTCTGAGCATAGCATAAAAGATTCTTGAGTTCCAGGGAAGATGGCTGCATAGCAGGCACACTAACCCAGCCTAAGTAGGGATTTGAGGAAAACCACAGCAAAATACACTCTGTCTGAAAAGCAAAGGTGGGTAGGATTTTTTTCTGCCACAGTGGGGAATCAGGAAACACTAAGATCTATCAGAAAGGAGGAAATCAGCCGGAATCCCACCAAGGAGCTTGCAGACTCTAGCTGTGGGACCATGCAGATCTGGGATCTGGCTCTGAGGCCCACTATAGGAGCAGAGACCAAACAAGGGAATTTTCCAACCTCATCAGCCTCCTTGCAAAGTCAAGAAATCGGAAGGGGAGGCAGCTAGACACATGTGGGACAAGGAGCTGAGCCGTTCCAGTACAACTATAGGCTTCCTGCACTCTCCCATTCCCCAAGTGACAACACCATGACCCTCAGGGAGAAAGTATTCAGCTTCCTGCAGCAGGGCATGCAGCACAGCTGATCAGAGTATATTCACAGCACAACATGGAGGGGTCAAGGTGGGAACTCAGCATTGGTGAGATCTGAAGCTACCCCAAAAGGGAACAGGGTCAATTTACAAAAAAGCTGGTCCATAGGCCTGCATTAGAAGTGCTAATCTCTCTTTCTATGTGAGGGCAGGTTATGGGTTACATACTCTTGGTTGGATTTATCATTCTCAATTAAACTGTATTTGTGGGTGACTATTGTTGCCTTTAGTGCTTTTATTCTTATAGGGCCTTTGTTCTCTGCTTCTGTCATTATTGGGGGCAGGGTCTGATTCATACCCAGGCTGAACTGGAACTCATTTCAGAACAGAAATCTCAACCCCCCAGCTGACAGGATTAAGGGTACAGAGCAACACACACCCTTAGGGTTTGTGGCTTTATAAGATTATCTGTTTGTTTCAATCCCCACACTTGCATACCCTGTGTTGGTTTTTATTGATTGTGTATGTTGTTCAGTTAAATTTTAGAAATTGCCAGTAAAATGCTCTACCCAGCCAACTTGAATAGCAGGCAAACTCAACACCTAGGATTACTTCTGTGGCTGGATTGGAGTACAAGAGCTACACTTGGCACCTTAGACTTCTACTCTGAAGGGACATAAAGTTGGACTTTCAAATCTCAAATCACCAAGTTTATTAGAGAATCCAAGCATCAAATCAATTCAGGATGCAAAAATTGCAACATTATAATACAAGAAACACAAAGAATCAAGACCATATGACCCCACCAAAAATTATAAACCCATCAGAAATGGCCCCCAATGAGACTGTTTTAGATGAAATTCCTGACAAAGATTTAAAAAAAAAAAAAAAACATGATTTTATCTATACTCAAAGAAGTCAAAGGAATAAAAGAATAAAACAAAGGAATTAAAGAAGAAAACAAACTCCTAAAGGAATTTCAAGAGAACACAAGAAATCAGCTTAATGAAATAAGGCCATCATTACAAGACATGAGTAAACAAATAGAAATACTGAAGAAAAGCCAGGAAGAACTTGTAGCTCTGAAAAGCACAGTCAGTCAAAGAAAAAACTCTGTGGAAAGTCTCGCCAGTAGAATGGATGAAGGAGAGAACAGAATATCTAAACTCTAAGACCAAGTAGCAAGTCTAATACAGTCCAACAAAGAGAAAGACAAGCTAATAGTTAGGTATGAATGGGAGGTTCAAGATATCCAAGATACTATGACAAGATCAAACATAAGAATACAAGGTATAAGGTTGGAGAGATGGTTTAATGGTTAAGGCATTAGCCTGTGAAGCATAAGATCCAGGTTCAATTCTCCAGGTCCCATGGAAGCCAGATGCACAAGGTGGAACATGCACCTGAAATTCGTTTAGAGTTTCCGGAGGCCTTGGCACACCCATTCTCTCTCTCTCTCTCTCTCTCTCTCTCTCTCTCTCTCATAAATAAATAAATAAATAAATAAATAAATAAATAAATAAATAAAAAGAATATTTCTTTTTAAAAAAGGATTCAGTGTATAATAGAAGAACAAAATTTCAATACAGAGGCAGAGTAGGCATTTTCACCAAAATTATAGAAAAAAAATTTCCCCAAAAACCTGGAAAGAACCTCTCACCATGTTATAATTAACCTACTAAACAAACAAACCAAAGAAAATATATTGAAAGCAGTTAGGAAGAAAAAGCAAGTCAACTACAAAGACAAGCCCATCAGAATAACAGCCGATTACTCAACACAAACTTTAAAAGCTAGAAGGGCTTGAAATGATGTATTCTGAAATTCTGAAAGATAACAATTGTCAACCAAGACTACATTACTCTGCAAAGTTATCTATCCAATTTGACGGATAAATAAAGACATTCCACAACAAAAATAGGCTAATGGAATTTATGACAAGTAAGCTAGCTCTACAGAAAATACTTGAAGGTATCCTTGGAGCTGAAGAGAAGCAAAACACACACATGAGGAAATAGGGGAAAAAATAAACCATAGTCACATAAACACATAAAACAAGCCCATAAAGGGAAAACAGGAAGCACTACAAACCAAGAAGAATTGAGAGAATAAATACATACCTTTCAGTATTAATTCTTACTATTAATGGCCTCAATGCCCCAAACAAAAGACACAGGCTTGCAGACTGGATTAAAAGACAGGATCCTTCCATTTTTTCCCTCCAGAAAACTCATCTCTCAATAAAAGATAGACACTGTCTTAAGATGAAAGGATGGAAAATGGTATTTCAAGTAAATGGGCCTAGGAAACAAGAAGAGGTTGCTATCCTAATATCTGACAAGATAGACTTCAAACCAGCATTAATGAGGAAGGATAAAGAATGTCACTTTATACTGATGAAAGGAACACTCCAACAGGAGGACATTACAATCCTAAACATATATGCACCTAACATGAGGGCTCACAATTTCATCAAGCAAATTCTATTAGACTTTAGGTAACACTAGACACAACTGTAGTGAGTGACTTCAATATCCCAATCTCATCAATTGACAGGTCATCCCAGCAAAAAATAAACAGAGAGACATCTGGGTTAAATGATGTCATGGAACAAATGGACCTAACAGATATCTACAGAACATTCCATCCAAATGTGGCAGAATATGCATTTTTCTCAGCAGCACATGGAACATTCTCTAAAATAGACCATATATTAGGACAGAAAGCAAATCTTAATAGATACAGGAAAATCCCTTGTACTCTATCTGACCACAGTGGCATTGAACTACAAATCAGAATCAAGAAAAAACTATACAGCATACACAAATTCATGGAGACTAACCAGTAAGTACATTGAATATTGAATGATGAATGGGTCATTGAATAAATCAAAAAGTAAATTAATAAATTAATAGAATTAAATGATGATAAGAATACAACATACCAAAACCTTTGGGAACCAAGCAAGGCAATCCTAAGAGGGAAGTTTATAGCTCTAAGTGCCTATATTAAGAAATTAGATAAGTCACAAGTAAAAAATTTAACGCTTCACCTTAAGGCCTTGGAAAAAGAAGAACAAGACAAACCAAAAATCAGTAGATGGGAATAAATAATAAATATTGGGGCAGAAATTAATGAAATCAAAAGCAAGAAAACAATCCCAAGAATCAATGAAATAAAGAGTTGGTTCTTTGAAAGGATAAACAAGGTTGATGAGCCCTTAAGATATCTGACCAGAAGAAAGAGAGAAGAGACAAAAATTCATAAAATTACAGATGAAAAAGGCACCATTACAACAAATAGCAAAGAAATTCAGAAAATTATAAGGACGTACTTTAAGAATATACATGCCTCTAAGTATGAAAATCTGAAAGAAATGGATGATTCCTTGATTCATATGATCTATCAAATTTAAATCAAGATGAGATAAACCAATTAAATAGACCTACTAAAAGTATGGAAATCCAAGTAGTTATAAAGAGTTGCCCAAATACAAGAAGTCCAGGTCCAGATGGATCCACTGGTGAATTTTACCAGACCTTCATGGAAGAACTAACACCACTGCTTCTCAAACTTTTCCATAAAATAGGAAATGAAGGAATTCTACTAAACTACTTCTATTAAGCTAGCATCATCCTGATACCAAAGACAGACAAAACAATTTTGAGCACCAAAAATAAGGCTGGTGATATCACCTAACCTATTTTAAGCTATGTTACAAAGCCATAGTAACTGGTCAACTGTAAGCTGGAAAAAGCTGCACTGCATGGAGCCCTATGGGAGACAGAGTCATCAGTGGTGAAAACAGTGGACACTGGAAGCCTAAAGGTTGGCCAGACAGGCCAAATGCCCAAATGGGTGCAATAGTTTCATATCTACTCTGGGGGAAACCAACTACTCTCTAATTGGACTGGAGGCCTGCTCTATGGGAGGCAATACATGCATGGTACTGAAAACCTAATCCAAAGACTATGGCAGGTGAGGTCATGTGCCTTAGGTGTATAAAGCCTGCTATTATCTGGCTAATTGCATATATTATTCTCACAAAAATGGCCTGAAGGCACTACACTTAATGTCTATATCCATATATTAATGCTACTCTCACTTTTGGTGAGAGAAGCTTGTCTTTTCAGATGGTGGTGACCACTGAGATGACCCAAAAGGCAACATAGTGCTGAGAAATGACAGAGGAGTGCTCAGCACTGAAACATCTCTGTCACACCCTTCAAGGCTTAGGGTCCCTTGCGGAAGAGATCACAGAAAGAATGTAAGAGCCAAAGGAAGGGCACCACTCCTTACAATGCAAGTGCCCAGACAGAAATTGGCCTCAATATCCATGACCTTGAAATGCCTAACAATACCTCCAAAAGACCCTCATAATAGGATAAAAAGATGACGACATCACACTAAAAGAGAGACTGATGGAGAGAGGGAAGGGATATGAAGGGAGTGGAGTTCTGAAGGGGAAAGTGGGGGAAAATCTGCAAAATCTCCCTGAGCCATGTTGGGCTCATTTTGGGTCTGCTTGAGTGATGAGGTGTTGGGAGCCTCTGTGTCTTTGGATATCTGATTTGGTAGGAGTTGATTGTTCCCTGTGCTGATCTCCTTCACCCTTGTGCTGGTACCCAGTTCAGCAAGAAAACAGCACCCTTGCTTGTTTTGCCAATTATTCTCAGTTTCAGTTGGGGCCCTTTTGAGGTAATGATGGGGTGGTTCTCTCCTTAGGATCTGCATCTATCTGAAAAAGAGAAGCAGATTCTCTAATAGAGAGTAAAGTTAGAACTTTAAGATAAAGTTAAATAAATGGATAAATGGCATAGCCCTTATTTTTTTTTAAGGTGAATTTAATAGGTGTTGGGCCACTTATAGCCCACTATTGGTGGTAGCTTGGAGGATGGGCTCATGTTTGAATATGGTCTGACTTGTTTTCCAGATCCAGCGATGGGTCCCATTCCACTGAGAAGATCAGTTAGCTAAATCAAGAGCAGTTGGTTTCCCACCATGGCTGTGCACCACTATTGCACTTGTGTGAGCATCACAACAGGTTATTTGCTGTTAAGTAGGTTAGACCATGAGTTGCTTGGACAGATATTGGTCATTTTCCCCCAGTCACCCATGTAGCACATTCTGGCACTAGATGTGCTGACTGTATGGGGACTGACTCTCTTCCAGCTTCCATCCATGTCACTCCATGTTATGTGTCAATCACATATGGTGTCGACAGCAGTAGGGTCTTACCACTCACTTTTGGTGGGTCATTAAGTACTCCTCTATCACTCAATATCCATGACCTTATCTGGTTCTTCCTTCTCTTCTTGGCCGCTGACCTGTAACTCCTGTTATCAGCAGGCAGTAATCATCCACAGCGAGCTTTTGATCACAGAGACCTACAAGGTTTCCCAAAAGAAGACAGATTTATATTAGAGCTCTTGAGGACTCACCATAGGTTAGTGGTAAGACCCTACTTCTGAAAACACCATGCATTGTTGGTATGTAGCATGGAGTGACATGGCTGGAAGTTGAAAGGGAGTCAATCCCCAGACAGTTAGTGTGTGTAGTGCCAGAAGGTGCTACATGAGCAACTGGGGGATAAAGACCAATATCTGTTCAAGCAAGGCATGGTATATTTTACTGAGCAGCAAACAACCTGACATGATGCTCATACAAGTGCAATAGTGGTGCATAGCCATCGTGGGAAACCAACTGCACTCAATTTGGCTAACTGACCTGCTCAGTGAAACAGAACCCATAGCTGGATCTGGGAAACAAGTCAGAACCATATCAAAAAATGAACCCACTCTCCACTAAAGTATCTCCAAAAAACAATGGTTAACACATCTACTTGTTGCTAACTTTACTCTCCGTTAGAGAATCTGCTTCTCTTTTCCAAATAGACAGAGATCCTAAGGAGAGAACCACCCCATCATACCTCAAAAGGGCCCCAGCTGAAACTGAGAATAATTGGGGAAACATGCAAGAATGCTGTTTTCTTGGTGAACCGGGAACCAGCACAATGGTGAAGGAGATAGACACAGAGAGCAATCAACCCCTACGAAACCAGATATCCAGAGACACAGAGGCACCCAAGATCTCAACACTGAAGTAGACCTAATAGGAACCCAACATGGCTCAGGGAAATTTGTGGAAGAGGGGGTGGAAATAATGTTAGAGCCTTTGGGTCATGACACAAAAAGACATTTCCTCCTACCCGAAATTAAAGGCTAACCCCACATTGCACAACTCATATACCCCAACAAGGAGGGTCCCAGTGGAGGGGGGAGCACAGGGAAGAGGCTAATAATGGTACCAACTTGACTGTATTCACTGACTACAAAAAAAGTAAATTAAAAAAATTAAAATATATTTTATTTATTTATTTATTTATTTATTTATTTATTTATTTATGAGAGAAATAGAAAGAGAATGAAGCAGAGAGAGAGAGATCGAGAGAGAGAGAGAGAGAGAGAGAGAGAAAATGGGCTCCCCAGGGCCTCTAGCCAGTGCAAGTGAACTCCAGACACATGTGCCACTTTGTGCATCTGGCTTTATGTGGGTACTGGGGAATCAAACCTGGGTCCTTAGGCTTTGTAGGCAAGTCCCTCACCTGCTGAGCTATCTCTCCAGCCAGTTATATAAACTTTTACAATTTCTTAATGATCTTGTAGTACTTTTATAATAAATATTGATTTGCAGGAAAAAAAGATTCTTTACTTTCTCCTGGATTTTGTATACCTCTTCCTGCAACACTAAATTAACAATTTCAGATCACTGTGTAATGTTTTTACATGAATTTCTGTGTGTGTTAAGAGAAAAGATATAAGAGCCATTGTTCACAGAATTTTGCCATTTGGGGTGCAATATTTGGTGATGTGTGACATATGTCTCCTGCTAAGTGACAGCAGAATCACAGGCTGGCTTCTTATCAGCCTCACAAATTAGCTGCAAAGCTGAAGTGTGAAATAGACCTTCCTTTTCTCACACTAGCATATGTCTCATGCTCATTCTGCTGAGGCCTTGTGTTCTCTTTCTCCCTTCCTGACACACTCTCTCTCTCTCTCTCTTTTCTCCTAATCTCCTATCTCCCCTTCTCTCTCCTTACACACACACACACACACACACACACACACACACACACACATTTTACCTTTGCTGCCATAACAATCAGGAAATAAAAAGTACAAGTGACATTATATATCCTACTTATGCTATTATTACAGTACCATTTGAGCTCTACTGAGCCTTGGTCTTAGGGTTATCATTATGTAGATAATACCATAAGATGAAAAATTCTAGCTGACATCTTGAGAGAAAAAAATAATGAATCACATCAGTTATTTTCTTTGGATTTAGACTTTAGTATATCTTCAGCAATAACACAGAAAAAGGCAATTTTACATATGGCAATATCTACTGTGTTCAATCACAGCACATTTCAACCAATCATTTACTGTTTTGAAATTAATAATTAAAAAAAAACCTCAAGTGTTTTGTTGTTACAAATATGCTTCATACTTTTTTAGTAACTTTGCAATAAAATCTAAAGCACTTATAATTAAATATAAGACCTGTAACCCAAAGCCAGCCCTTGTAACCATCTAAAATTGCAAATTTTTGCATACATGTACACACCTACACACCCATACACACACACCTATAATCTACATAACTAGGTTTGCTCACTATATACAATAAAGGCCTGTGAACTAGCCTAACATTTATACATGTGCCCAGATGGACTCTTTCCTTCCTTCTCTCCTCTCATTATGATTCTTTGATAATATTTTTTTGAGCAAAGAAAGAGAAATAGAGTGAGAAGGTAGAGAGAGAAATAGGGATGGTGGGAGTGGAGAGAGAGAAAAGAGAGTAAGAATAGACATGCCAAGAGATCTTGCCATTGCAAATGAATTCCAAGTGTATGGATGACTTTTTGAATCATACTTTCCATGGTACTGGAAAATTGAACCCAGGGCCAGAAAGTTTTGCAAGCAAGGGTCTTTAACCACTTTACCATCTCTTCCCTATCCTTAATTTTGGTTCTTTTAAACTAAAAATACAAAAACATTTATTGTTAAAGAGAGAAAGAGAGAGAGACAGAGAGAGAGAGAGAGAGAGAATGGGTGCTTTATGTGGGTACTGGGGAATTGAACCCAGGCTGTCAGGCTTTTCAAACAAGTACTTTAACCACTGAACCATTGCTCCATCCCATCCCATACTCTCTTAGATAGTCATAAATGCTTGAATGTTTCCATGTATGTTCCATTATTCATTATATTTTCTGTCCTTCTTCTATTTTTCAATGTTGAAAAGGTACTTTGTTAGTAGACTTCCTAACCAAAGCTCACAAACTCATGTTTACCATCAGAAAAATGCCAGAAATCCTAAACTGAAGGGCATTATGATGAGACCATAATTCTGTAAAATACTTAACCAGTATCCAAATTCTTTGAAACAGTCAAAGGCAAAATAAAAAGTCTTAAAAAGGAGTATATATGATATCCCAAGTTGGGCAACAGAACAGAAAAGGAATCATCAAGTAAAAGAGAACAAGTCTAAGTGAATTACAGAGTTTAGTGAAAAAAAAGTATATAAAATATTCATTAAATGAATTAATTAGAACACATAGAGAAATCTCCCAAGCAAATAAATTACAAATTATTTATGGATATACTTCCCCCTGAAACATGACACTCCCTTTTGTGGACTATGAATAGTGACTTACCATTTTATTCCAACTAAATACTCTTGGACCATTGCTTGTGAAAAATACACAATAGTAATATGACATTAATTCTAAGGGAAATAGACATATGGCATATAGGAGCACTGTGGTTTTGATACTTTTTTCTATAAATATAATAATATTGTAATATGTTTGTTAACTAATATACAGAATATTACACAAATTATAAATTGGGATTTACATTAGGGAATAATGAATGACATATGCCTGTACTCACAGCTGCTGAGCATGTGAAGGTAAGAGGATTTCAAATCCATCGCCAGACTGAGGTAAAATGCAATAATCTGTCTCAAAAATGGGAAAAAAGACAGATACTCTGCTGTTCATATGTGGTATGGAGGGAGTTAATGGGTCAGTGGGCAACCTGGACAATCTTACACATCAAGCTTTCAAAGCACTTTTGAACAGAGAAGTGAAAGTGCAAATGTCTTGGTAAAAGGAGACACAGCAGTCTGATCAGTGACAAGCATTAATCAGAGGACAGAGGATAAAATGCTTGAACAGGATGTTCATATTTTGCTATAAAAGAAATGAGATGACATTTTGGAATCTTAAGCAAAAAAGACAAATATGTTCTTGTTTTCATTTTGACACTGTGCGGTTAATGAAAGAAAAGAAGGTAGCAGCAGAAATGGAGATTTCAGTTCATTGAGTTTCTTTACAGTTTAGGCAAGGATTTATGATAGTTTGACTTGAGGGAGACAGGAAACAAACCAAGCTTTAAATTTTGATGATGTAAATAGTAATGTACAAATATTTGTAAATTCAATGTTACTATGGCTTCTTATTTCCTATACAAATACATGTGAGTTTTTAGAACTTGAAAGGGGTTTCTGAGTCTTTGGCCTCATTTTTTATCATCATTATTACTATTACTATTTTTGTTGTTGTTATTGTTCTAAGAGATGCTGACTCATGTTGCTCATGGTGGCCCATGGAAATTGGAGGTGGGTGCATCTTCACTGACTATATCTTTTTTTTTTCATTTTTATTTTTTATTTTATTTTATTTTTTTCCAGTCAGTTTGGTACTATTATTAGCCTCATCCATGAACTACCCCCTCCCCTTGGCCCCTCCTTGTTGAGGTATATGGGTCATGCATTGTGGAGTTAGCCCACAGTTATGGGTAAGATAAATGTCTCTGCATATCATGACCCAACATGTGGCTCTGACATTCTTTCCGCCCCCTCTTCCACAAAATTTCCCTGAGCCATGTTGGGTCTGCTTCAGTGATGAGGTGTTGGGGACCTCTGAGGCTCTGGCTCTCTGATTTGGTAGGAGTTGATTTTTCTCTGTGCTGATCTCCTTCCCCCTTGTGCTGGTATCCGGCTCATCAGGAAAACAGCGCCCTTGCTTGTTTCTCCAATTTTTCTTAGTTTCAGCCAGGGCCTTTTTGAGGTATGATGGGGTGGCTCTCTCCTTAGGATCTACATCTATCTGAAAAAGAGAAGCAGATTCTCCAACGGAGAGTAAGTTAGCATCAGGATAAATGAGATAACCTTTTTTTTTTTTTATACAGAATTTAATAGGTGTAGGCCCTCTTGTAGCCCACAATTGATGGTAGCTTGATATTGGAGAGTGGGTTTATGTTTGGATATGGTTCTGACTTGTTTCCCAGCTCCAGCTATGGGTCCCATACCAGTGAGGGGATCAGTTAGCCGAATTGAGAGCAGTTGGTTCCCCACCATGGCTGTGTGCCACCACTGCACTTGTGTGGGCATCACAAGTTATTTGCTGCTAAGTAGGTTAGACCATGTGTTGCTTCGACAGATATTGGTCATTTTCCCCCAGTCACCCATGTAGCACCTTCTGGCACTAGACGCGCTGACTGTCTGGGGACTGACTCTCTTCCAACTTCCAGCCATGCCGTTCTAATTTGCATGTCAATCACATAAGGTGTCTTCAGCAGTAGGGCCTTATCACTAGCCTTTGGTGGGTCATCTAATACTCTGACAGAAATCTGTCTGTCTTTTAGGAAACCTTGTAGGTCTCTCTGATCAAAAGCTCATTGTGGATGATAGCCCCATGCTGGTTCTGGGAGTTACATGTCAGTGCCCACTAAGAAAATGAGGAAAAAGATAACTAATATACAAGAGTTAGAGATAAAAGAGAGAGAGAGAGAGAGAGGGAGAGGGGAAGTGAGGGAGGGAAGATGTAGAAGATTAAGGTTAGTCTTGATCATACCCTCTCCTGTGTCTTGTGGCTCAGGTGTTCTCTGTAAGGGCCTGGTGAAGGATCAGCCATTTGGTCTGTCTTTTAGTAAGTAGAAAATTATGGTACCATTGCCATTTGGGTCTAGGTTTGTGTTTCCCACCCCTTTGAGAGACTAGCCACTAGGATGGAAGGGGAGGGTGGGGAGGGCATCACAGTGGCTATATCTTAAACAGTGAAGGCAAAGCTCCTCTTCCTTGCTCTTTCTGGCTCCCTGGATTGCATCTTGTAACTGGCAGAACAACAGACCAGAAGTGTTTTACTTCTGCACCACTCCCACAGTGCCCTATGTCTACTTTACACAGGGGCTTGCCTTCATAATGAATAGCACTTTTGTTTTGGTTAAGCTACCATTAATGCTTTACATAACTCTAGCCAATATGGTGCATTAAAATTATCTCTTAGTCTTACATTTAAATGCAATGTAAAATGTTATTGGATCTTGGTATGAAACTATTTTCTGTTTACTATCCTGTTCATATGCATTCAAGTTGACCATTGTTTTGCAGTGCCCTAATCCAATATCAGGATATATGACAGACTGAGGCTATAAGATTTAGGATATTAATTAATTACATAAGGCAGATAGAGAAAAAAAAAGAGAGGTGAAAAAGAACTGCAATTGTGAAGTTTGAGTAAAAAAAAAAGTAAACAGCAACAGAAGATTTAAGTCGCAATAAACAGTTTTATATGCAATTTCTGCAAACATATTTTCATTTGCTATAAAGCAACAAATTACTTGGGAAGGCCAAGTCCAAAAATATGCACAGAGAAAGCAAAGTAGTCTTAAATAAATACTGGCTTGCAAAAAAGAAATTGCCTCCTATATCGAAATATGCTTTTCTTATGGCAATTCCAAATACAATAAATTTTACTGACAAACAGTAATTTCATTTACTGTTAAAATAAATCTTTCCTTTGTCCTAAGAAGGTGTAATTTCAGACTTTTAAAGATGAATACATTATTTTGGCTCTGGTATTGATCATTTGTTATGTGATTGCGGCTGATCTAGTCACTTTAGAACTTTGTAGTTATAGAGAGAGAGGTTTCAGTAATGAACTTCTTTTACATTTAAGTGAGGGTAAAAAAAAAATCAGGTATTTAAGTTTGTAATGGAAAGATGATGCAATTTTAATTATAAATATTAAAGAAGAGATTTCAAGAGAAAGTGCACCACGGTTTGATACGTTTGCTTAATCATGGCTTACATCACAATTTGACTTCACTAAAAATGCCCAAAGAAGAGTCTGGGAAGATGACTGAGCAATTAAGAGCATTTTACCTTGGACCCATTTCCCTAGCACATTAAAAGCTATGTGTACCTATACAGGTCTGTAATTGCAGTCCCATGTGGGACAGGGACTGGAGAATCACTGACCAAAAATGGCAGCTTCAGATTGACACTTGAGTGAGAGATTCCATCTAAAGAAAACATGCCCCCTTCTCTCTCCGGCCACCCGGTTACTGTTCTGGTGTTTCACCCTGACTATCTTAAATCTCCCCTAAAGAAAACTGTTTTTACATCCCCTTACTCACTTTTCCCCAACTAAAGAGCTCTACATAGTCCACTGTATGGATTCCAAGCTGACTGCTCTGCACTTGAGTGTCAGTCCTGGTAGCTCGTGTTTTGCCTGGAATAAAACCTTCCATCTTTGCCTCAAAAAAAAAAAAAAAAAAAAAAAAAAAAAAAAAGAAAAGAAAAGAAAAAAAAGAAAAAAAGAAAAAAAAGAAAAAAGAAACCATGCAGATGATCTGTAGAGTAGAATACCCCACATTATCTCATGGTCTTCACGTATATGAATCTGCAAACACACATGTATACACCATATATGATGTCACACCTCACATACTCTACCCTACCCCCATACCCATTTATGTGCATATGTATGTACAATGCATGCCAAATTATTAAAAGCAGGAAAAATATATTAAAAGCTCACAATTCTTTAAAGGGTCAAATATCAATGACAATGAAACAGAAAGTTTGAATGTTCGTACCTGTGTGTGTGGCATATTCATACATGTCTTGTATTATTGGAACAAAAGCACAAGTGAATGCAAAAATTGATTACACAAAATAGGATGGATTAGAAAGTACCAATTGAAACTATTCACAAAACTTTTATTGAACACAGAATCTCTATTCGTGAATGCAAAATTACAGATCTTTCACAATCTCCTTTCATCACCACCTCATACCCTAGCTAAACCTACATAGACAAGCAATTATTAAGTTCTTTCTGTAGAGAAGTCCAAACTATTAAATATTTTACATTTGTGTCACATTGTTTCAGTGAGAGATACAACCTACAAAGATTTATTAATATAGTATTATAGTATGCAATTGATGGATTGTTATAATCTCAAATTTTGTTATCATGGATTACCATAAAATGCCTGGCACTCTCTCTCTCTTTCTCTCCACACACACACGTGTGTGTGTGTGTGTACCTATATAATAATTTCTACAAGGCTAATGATGTTCTAGCTCCAATTTAATATTTTTGCCTTCTTTATAGAAAATTTTGATTGCTTACTTTAGAATGGGTTTCTTAGAGGAACAGTTTTGTAAAGGTGGAATGTGTACTTACTGAGTTCTAAATTTTTTGGCTAATTTACTATAATTTTAATAGAAAACAGAAAAAAAAACTTTATACCAAATAATAAATCAAAAAACTCAATATGTTATTTTGAGCTATGAATAAAGAAAAATTAAAATGCTTCTTGAGGTTTCATAAACTACAACTCTTTATAAGCATTCAGAACTAAATTTAGATATTCAGATTAAGTTTCAAAGGATATAATTTAAGGTGTGCTTAGATTCTTAATGTAATAAACTTATAACAAAACAAATATAAATAAAAATTTTCTATGTAATGCTTCTAAACCTAAACCTTACTAATTAGTCATAAATAAAATTCAAAAGAATCTTTAAAATCACAGAACATGTATGAAGAAACAAATTATCAAGCAAGTGTGGAAAAAAATGAAAACAACTAGATACCTGAATCAGGATTAAAAATAAGGCTTTATAGTTTACAAAATGTAAGATAATTATATTTATTTAATATATTTAATTAATGTATATAATTGTATATAATTTTATAATTAAGATATATATATATATAATTATATAGTTAATATATTTACTTAATATTTAATTAAAAGAAAGACCTAGACGCCATAGAATTGTCTTAGCAGATTAATTAAAGTAAAAGTTTAAAAATAAACAGTAGTATTCACATATATATAAATTTGTGATGAGGCAAGGATCAAAGTAATCTAAATATAATATAATTAATCGGCTATTCAAGTTTTAAGGAAAAAGTAAGTGTTAACGCAACTACAGGATATGATTCAAAATGTTAAATGTAATTAAGAGGATTTACAGTAGGAGAGTGGAGCCAGTGGAGCTATAAAATATTTGAGTAGAAAGCAAGAGCTGTCCAGAAATTTTGAAGACGCCAATTCTCAGATGTAGGGTATTCAACACACCTTAAAATGGTAGCTAACATATATGCAATTACTAATGAAACTGCCAAAGACTGAGTAAACTTGATAAATGATCAGATTATTTACAATAATTTTGCTAACAAATGACTTTTCACATTTAGCAGGAACAAAGCTTCATGTGAGAGACGTGTTAAAATGGGTGGGTCAGGATATATCACTGATTACTGATTAAAAAACAGTATCTACACTCACACAACCCAGTATCAGTGAGAATCCAGTACAGAGAGGGGAATACTATCTTATGTCATGGCTAAGAAACTCTCACACTTATTTTTTTATCTATCAGTTTTTAATTTTTTGTTTATTATTTATTTATTTAAGAGCGACAGTCAGAGAGAGAGAGAGACAGAGAGAAAGAGAGAATGGGTGCGCCAAAGCTACCAGCCACTGAAAACGAACTCCAGTCACGTGCGCCACCTTGTGCACCTGGCTAATGTGGGTCCTAGGGAATCGAGCCTTGAACGGGTGTCCTTAGGCTTCACAGGCAAGCGCTTAACCGCTAAGCCATCTCTCCAGCCCTCACACTTATTTTATTTCATGACAAAACTGATTTTCCAGGGCTGAGGAGATGGCTCAGTTACTAAAGGCACTTACTCTGCATACCTCCCAAGCAGAAATCAATCCCCGGGCCCCACTAAAATCTACACTCAAAGTAACACACACATCTGTCATTCAAACATGCTTACAGCAATGGGAGGTAGTGTCAAGAGAATCCTGAGTGTCAAGGGCCACCTAAGGCTGGCAATTCCAGTGGCAAAAGAACAAAATAAACAAATCTTGTTTCAAAAAAAAAAAAAAAATTGAAAGGAGAGGAACAACTCCCTGAAGCATACATGTGCCTATACAAACATATGATACATACATAGACACACAGAGACTTAAAAAGGAAATGACTTTCGGAGTTTTTTTTTTTTTTCCTTTCGGATAAAATGCCAGAGAAAGAAATTTAACAATATTACATCTGATCTATATTTAATATTTTTATTGTTCATCATTATATATGATGACATAAATTGAGTATATATAGAAACACATAATTCCTATGTCTTGTTTTATAGATTAGGTCAATGAGGCAAGGGGAAAACATTGTGGAATCTAGTAATGAAGCAATACTTCTAATAGGAAAATTAGGATATTCCTGGGGAGAAGATAACCATAGTTCTAAAAGTCTTCTTATACTTACTACTTAACAATTCAATGTTATACTTAAAGTTACGTGAACAATAACTGGATGGCAAGGATCCACATGGAGAGTCAAGCAGTTTTGAAATTCTGTGTATAAATACATAACATTTTTAGAACTTGAAATATAAGCTCTGCAGGATGATTCCCACAAGTGTCTTTGGTCAGGTTACTTTCTTTGGAAAAACAATCTTAAACTGGGTATGGTGGTACACACCTTTAATCCCAGAACTTGAGAGGCAGAGGTAGGAGGATCACTGTGAGTTTGAGGCCACCCTGAGACTACATAGTGAATTCCAGGTCAGCCTGGACTAGAGTGAGACTCCACCTCGTAAAGCCAAAATATAAAATAAAGCAAAACAAAATAAAATAAAACCAATCTTCCCTAAAGTACTTCCAATAGACTGACAGTCTAGAACATTGGTTGACATATGGTTTGCTTATTGAAAATTTAAGAATATACCCTAACCTAGATCTTTTAAGGACATTTTAAAATCAAATATCCTGTCCATAGAAATTCCATTCCACATAAGTTGCAGCTTCTAAAACTTCCATTTTCATTTTCCAACTTATATCTTACTCTGTTACAAGGGCAGAAGTAGTTGGTCCTTATTTCAGAGATGGTTGTCTTACTAACTTGTTCTATGACCTGAAACAAATTAAGGAGTTACTATGGGTATCAAGATTCTCACTTATAAAGGATACCCAACTGTTACAGCATGTTCCAAACCTGAAATACGATATTTTATGACTAGAGAATGATTAAAGTATGGTTACATAATTTGCAGACATTATTCTTCATATGAGACATAAATTATGAATTCAATATATACACAATATTAGAAGAGGATGAAATTAACAAGCAACTAGCACACCTTAATTACATATTGTATTCAATCATGAAAAAAGCCTAGAGTTTTCTAGTTACTGCTTTATACTTAAAATAAACTTACAATTTTCATAGTCAAGCATCAAAATTGCAACATTAAGAGAGAGAAGAAAACATATTTAAATTTGGACTCTGGTAACATTATACTAAAACTCTTTACATAACTTCTGATTTTAAGCAAAACCATCTAATAAAATGATAGAATTGATATACACATATTAATTCAATAATGTACTATCTTCATAATTCTCAGTTTGCATTTCTTTGACTTGCAAAGTCAACATTTATTTTCTGTGTTGGTAATTTTCACATCCCAGAAAATTAACAGTGAAAATCAGCCTAACACTCAGCTGGATGGAAAAGCACAAATTTAGCCTATGTAAGAATACATAACTCTCTCAAATCTATGCTTTCTTTTTCTTGTTGAAATTACACTTTCTATTAACTTCATAAATTATAGAAAACCCTTAAGAATTTAAAACTAAAAATTGGCATTGTTAATGGGCACATATTCTTTGCCAGTCTATTTATATATAATTTTATGCATAAGCTTTTAGTTTTGTGCTAATTTATATTTTTATTTCTGTTAGGAATTTATTTAAATCCATTGAAGCTTAAACATATCAAATATATCTCATTCTTAAACTTTTCTGTCTTTATAAATTAGAATTTAGAATCATTGTACCATAACCTTATATAACTCTTCATCATTTTATCTGACACATATGCAAGCAAGAACATATGTATATGTCATGAAATGTTCTAATGAAAGAAATCATTTATTCAATGATCATATGCTAATACTAAGATAATTCAATGAAATTAACATAGAATATGCAAGTAGTTTTAGATTACCTATATGCAGATGATATTAAAGTAGAGTTTTGTCTATGGTTATTTTATTATACAAATAACTTCTAAGGTAATATAAATGGATTCATTTGAAAACTAAGAAGTTTTGAATCATTTGCATAATTTAATATTAATTTGGCTCACTTGAATAAGTGTATTTGCAGTCACAAATTACTCTATGTTTAATATACATTTTTTACATTTTTTTTTCTAGGTAGCATTTCACTCTAGCCCAGGCTGACCTTGAATTTACTATGGAGTCTCAGGGTGGCCTTGAACTCATGGCAATCTTCCCACCTCTGCCTTCCAAGTGCTGGGAATAAAAGTATGCACGACAATGCCCAGCCATCTTCTTACCTTTTAACCAAATTTCACACATACATACACATGCAAATTTGTTTCCCAAGTTAATTATTTCAAGTTACACATGATTCTACTTTAGATCACACATAATACTCCTTTAGATAATAAAATGTCAGTTTAAAAATATCCACAATGATTTTCTTCATTTATTAAATTCTATGTCTATTCATCATGGAATTATTCTAATTACCTATTTGTTATTTCTTATCCCCATTTTGCAAATAATAAGCCTGGAATTCATAGATGTCAAACACATAGAACACGCGTATTATAGGAAAAGAATGATGTCCAGAGAATTTAAAAGCAAAATATTAATTTGGAATTGTCTGACCACATAAAAGCCAGCCTTACAGTTGCTTATTTTAGTTATTAAAGAACATGTTGAAAGTCAAAATTTTATAAAGTTAGAGAAGTCATCATTGTCTCAGTTTACTTGAGTATTTTCTAGCCAGTTCTACAGTACTGCTAACCCCATCTTATTCTTCATTTACCCCATGATAAAATCTGTCAGATTAACCAGGTTCCTTATTGACCATAGTGACATTACACTTCCCATTAATTCTTCTTCCCCATCAGCTTTTCTTGATCTGTTTTCAAGTTGAATTTTATATATTTGTAAGGACATTTGTTTATCTCTTTAGCTTTGATTCTTGAATCTTATTTCTTACCCAATAAGTTCAGAAAATTCTCCAATCCTCATATATCTGTGCCTGATCTACTTCTAGATATCTCCTGCATTATCAGAATGGGTCATTAGTGTTAGCCAAGATATGGAATCCTATTTTTGCAGGTGCACACTTTTGAAGACTGTGCTATGTAGAATACCTCATGTGTGCTGCCTCATTGGTTGTGCCTATCTGATGAGAAGTATTCCTATTCCCTTAGTTCACTGAGGTGGCCATGAGACTTAGAGAAGTTAAGGTATTTAAGGAGGCTACATTTTCATACATAGTAGGTCATAAATCTGAGAATTGTGTTCTTCTCAAAACATGCATTATTTCTCAACTCACTGCCATAAAGTGAAGATCATTCATTCCTTCAAGCTTTTCTAAAACTATTAAGTAGCTTCAACCAGAGAACTGCACAGGTTTGAGTCAAATGGGTTGAGGATCTTTCCTTATCAGGAGATAGCCTTGGCTTCATCGTAAGAGCTTGTTTCCAAAATAAAAATAATAATACATAAAAGTTAATGAGATATGATCTATGATATTAAAGGGCACAGGAAAATGAAGCAACAGAGAGATCACATGAATATTATAGTTATTTGATCAAGGATAAGCCAGTGAACTAAAGAAAACTCTATTGCATATCTTAAGCTTGTCACCACAACAACAATGGTTATGACCAAAATCATGCAATTTTCTTTCAAGATTTGACTATAAATCCAATAGCTATTTAGTGCAAATTGAAAAAAATATCTTTTGGAAGCTATAATATTTATATGTTACACAAAAAAAACCAAAAATTGTGTGGAGGTATTCACTGAACTAATACTGTTTTGTTTCTTATTTGCAAAATAGCTTAATATTTGAAAGCACAACATGATAGCAAAGAATAATATTACATTCTATAAGTATATTCATTAATATATGGCACACACATACATACACACAGTTAAAACCTAGAAGTTTTGAAAATCTCATTCAGTTTAGATCCCCAATGACATTATGTCTACAAGTTTGATAAATGTTCTCCTTTAAGGTCTACTTTGCCATTTTCCAAAATAAATATCTTTCTCCCTTGACATTTTAGTTTGCAATTCCAGTTTTTATATATTTTATGCATCTACATGTGAATTAGTTTCCACCTTTTAAAGCTTATTGCAATTAGTTATAAATTAGTCTTTAATATTCTTTTCTAAATTTTCTAATATTAGTCTTAATCTTGGTTCATTTTATTTGGTTTATTTTTCTCTTATTTTAGATTATATTAGTCTGTCTCTTGATGATTTACTTTGGGTACCAGATATTGTAGATTTTACATTATTTGTTGCATGGTATCTTTTGTTAACATGTGTACTTCTTTGCATATTCGTGGGACAGAGACAATAATTAGTGCAGGAATAGCTGACTTATTTAGCTTTTTATCTCTATGACAAACACCCGAACCAAACAACTGAAGCAAGGAAACTTTTATTTGGGCTCAGGGTTTAAGAAGTTTTAGTTCATGATTATTTGGCTCAATGCTTAAGGACTCTATTGAGGCACAATCACAAGGAGAAGGATGTGGCCAAGCAAAACTTTGTGAACCTTATGGAGCCTGAGAAACACACAGACAGCAAGGATCAACCAGGAGAAGGCATATCGTACTAAACATTTCCATAGTGACAAGACTCTCTCCAAACAGGCCTCATCTCATAATGTTACCCTCAGCAGTGAATCAACCAATGGATTAAACCACTATGAATTTAGAGCCCTCATAATTCAATTCATTCTCCAAAGACTCATCAGATGGAAAACAAATATTCAACATATGAATTCTGGAAAACACATTTTATATCCAAACCTTGTTACTGATAAACATTTATGAGTTCTCTATTAAATGTGCTACAAACTTTATTGTTGTCCCATCTGGCTGATGACTGGCAATATTCTTGATGGTGTGAATGTTGGGTGTTTCTCTTTCTAACATTTTCAGTAGTTGTTTACTTCTGGTTAGTCATTTTTCCCTACACAAAGCTATGATGATCACTGTTAGGAAATGCCTGTCAAGATCCCTAAAATCACATTTCTGTGTAGCTCATTCCTTTCTGGAACACCTCTGCACACTGCGGCCGTTTTGGCCTCTGTGGACAAAGCACTCTATCTCTTACTCAGAGCATTTGCCTAGCCAACATGAATTCTTCATCTTGACGCTGCCGCCTGCAGAATAAGATGAAGAAATCAAAAACTTGCTTCTTTTTTCTACTAAATTGCTGCCACGTGTTTGTTTAAGATAGCTGCTGCTTCATGTCCAATTCCAGGTTTTACATAAGTTATCTGAAACCCACCTTCATCAATGGATTAGTTAGAACTGCCCTACTTGTCTATAGTTTTTTTTTTTAAAATTTTATAGCCAGCTTGCTCTCATCACACAGAATACAAACTCCTACTGTTTATCATTGTCCTTCATGTATGTTTTCTTTGAAGCAGCAAATCCACAAATCATGAGGAAAAACCCAAGATACTGTACAGACAATGTAAAAAATAGAGTCTCACTGGGGCTTTTTCTATGTTTATCTGCTAGTTCAGCTTTCTACCATGCTTCTCTAAGCACTCTGAATTCTGTGGAATCTGTGGATAGTGAATATCTTCATTTATGTATTTAAGGTTCAGTCTGCATTTTTATAACAACCTGATATATACACTTGAAACTAACTTCACCTGTCCTGAACTCTCCTAGAGAGTGGTGTTGATGTATGTCCACTCCAAAAAGAGAGAGAGAGAGAGAGAGAGACTCCAATAAAAATTTTTGAATGGAAATTTTGCAGAAGAGGGGGCAGAAAGAATGTCAGAGTCACATGTTGGGTCATGATATGCAGAGACATTTAGCTTACCCATAATTGTTGGCTAACTCCACAATGCATGACCCATATACCTCAACAAGGAGGGGCCAAGGGGAGGGGGTAGGTCACGGATGAGCCTAATAATGGTACCAAACTGACTGTATTTGCTGAATACAGAACTGACTAATAAAGAAAAAAAATTTTTTTGAATGAAGTCACTTTATTTTCATTTTAATTTGTTTTAATCATAAACATATGTACTGTATTTGACTAAGCATAACAACTCCCAATTCACTCTCTTATTCTCCTCTCCTGGAATCTCCTGCCACTACTTACTGGTAGCTATCCCATGGAAGATAATTATCTCCCTCCCCCAAAACCATTATTTGGCATTGTCTCCTCAGAGTGATATGGCCTCATAACCCATTCCCACCCATGACAGACTGTTGATGGGCCCGATCTTGTCTTGTACAGATAACCACAGATACTTTGATTTCATGAGTCCAATGGCTGAGTCATGTCTTTAGAGAGTATTGTAGTCAGCCCCATGTTGCTGGAATGAGCATCCAACCCAGACACAGTTTATGGGTGAAAGGGATTTATTTGAAGCTTGCAGATCCAGGGGAACATCCATTGATAGCACATGAAGTGGACCCCATATCACAGATCCAATCAGAGAGATATAACCACATAGCCAGCACCAAAAGCAAGAGCTAAATCTGTAGCCAAAGCAGCAGGGAACCCAGGCAGAGATCAAGCATGATACATAACTTTAGGCTGAGAATCAGATCCACTCTCCCCACCAAGCACACCTTAGGGCTGGACCCCAGGATGCCACCCAAGTGACACCTCTTCCAGTCAGATGACTGGATATCCAAGTTGCAAGCTTTAATAAAACTCATGAGTCTACTGGGAGTCTTACACTCAAATGGCCATACAGAGTATCCCTAATCTTCATTGCCTGTTGTCCACTATTTTAAAAACTATGTTCCTATTGCTTTATCAGATTTTGATAGTCATTTCAGCTGAGAGTGTAGAGCCAATACCAGTTATTTCATCTTTCTTGGAAACAGAATTTTTAGTAAATCTGTTTTTTATGAGACTAAAGGGTGACAAAAGTAATTTCTCCAATATAAATTAGCCCAAGTTTAGCTATGGGAGAAAATTGATTACAGACAAAAGCAGTTATTCTCTAGTGGAAGAAAAATTTCAATAGTTTTATTGGGTAGTTATTATGAAGGTATATTATAATTGCAAATATCTATAGAAACTGTCACCTAATGAGTGCTTTTGTTTTTCATAAACTATATAACAAAATACATATCATTAAAATCTAATCATCATATTTGGTCTTATCTCACTTGTGTCTGTCCTTCAAATAAAGAGATAAACCTGATGTTCTAATCCAAACAGACATGCCATCTCCTCAATTATCTTACCATTCACCCCCAAACCCTACTGCTCAATTAGGGCAAACTGATGTTTGGAATCATTTTTATCAGGAAAGAAATTATAATCATAAATTTATACCCTCAGAGCATAACAGTGAGACAACATATACAATTAAACATATCCATTTATATTTCTAAACTAAGCTATGTTGGGTATCCTCAGAATAACTATAAATAGGTTATTTTTCAATCAAGTGCTTTGTAAATATTTTTAGCAGTCACTTTCAGAAAGTAGTAGGATTATTTTTTTCTTTTTTGTTCATTAACAATGTATTTTGTATGGATACGTCATGTGTTGGTACCCTCTTTTCCTTAGTTCCTGCCCTCATTCTGCTGGGGACCCCCTCATTGGGGTTGGAGGTATCACCATGGGGTTGTGGGTTATGTATTGTGGGAGCAGCAGTCCATTTTGTTTTGGGGAGAGGTGGGGAGGGAATGCCTCTGGGCATAGTGTCTCAACGTGTGGCTCTTAGAATCTTTCTGCTCTCTCTTCTAGAAAATTCCCTGAGCCATACTGGGTGAGTTTTAAGTCTACTTCAGTGATAAGCTCTTAGGAGCCACTGCATCTCTGCTTTGGTCTGTCTCCTTCACCCTGGCATTGATTATCAGATACAGCATAGAAGCAGCACTCTTGCTCCTCTCCCCATTCCTCTGTGGTTTCACTTGTGGCTTGGCTGAAGTGTGAGAGGTCATTTACCTCCTCAGGTCATTCTACCTTCTGAAAAAGCAAAACAGAATCTCCAACAGAGAGTGATGCCAGCATAATTTAAGTAGGATCAGTATTATTAATTTAGGGGGAATTTGATGTCTGTAACCCCTCTTTTAGCCAAAGACTAGTGAGAGCTTGGTGCTAGAGAGCATAATCTTTTTCTCCATAGGAATCTGATCTGGCTCCCAATTCTAGATATGGGTTCCTTTCCACAGAGTAGATCTCTTAGCCAAGCACAAAGCTATTGGTTTCTAACCAAGGCTGTGTGCCACTATTGCAGTAGTGTGTACATTCTGTCAGGGTGTTTGCTTCTGAGTAGCTTAGATTTCTTGTTGCTCAGACAATTGTTGGCCATTTTTTCCCCAGTAGCTTCTGTAGTGATTCCAAGCCCTATACAGGCTAACAGGGTACTAGCTGTCTTCCAAATTCAGCTAGATCTCTCCATGCTCTGTGTTGGCATCATATAGTGTCTTTAGCAATAAGGTCTTACCTTTTGCCTCAGCTGGGTAGTCAAGTTCTTTCACAGAAACCTGTCTTATTTTGGAGGACCTTCAAAGGTCTCTCTGCTCAACAGCTCATTATGAGTAGCAAACAATCTCTGGTACTGTGCCCAGACTTTACGTCAAGTAACTATAGATACTTGATCTTCGACAAAGGTGCCAATAACATAGCCTAGAAAAAGGACAGCATATTAAAAAATGGTGCTGGACAAATTGGATAACCATATATATATATAAATGAAACTAGACACATACATCCCACCATACACAAAAATAAAGTCCAAATGGATTAAAGACCTCAATATAAGACCTGAAACTCTTCTCCTACTGGAAGAAAAATTAAGAGGAACTCTCCATATTATATAAATGGGGAAAGACTTCCTGAACAAAACCCCAGTAGCTCAGGAAATTACACAATTACTCAAACAATGAGATATCATGAAGCTAAAAAGCTTCTTCACAGACCTTAGTCAAAACCAATATTTATGCAGAGAATGGGAGAATATTTTTTCCAGCTATACCACTGACAGAGACCTAGTATGCAGAATCTACAAAGAACTCAAAAAAACTTAACAAT
Source organism: Dipus sagitta (assembly GCA_036346955.1). Lineage (NCBI taxonomy): Eukaryota > Metazoa > Chordata > Mammalia > Rodentia > Dipodidae > Dipus > Dipus sagitta. The sequence goes on along the minus strand of CM070772.1, from coordinate 167,243,154 downwards.
GAAAAATCAAACAACCCACTCCAAACATGTGGTAGAGAAATGAATAGGTAGTTTTCTTTTTCTTTTTTTAAAAATTTCTTGTTTATTTTATTTATTTGTTTGGAATAGGGAGTATTCTGAGGAAGAAATACAAATGGCTAACACACACTTAAGAAAATGCTGAATCCCTAATCATTAGGGAAATTCAAATTCAAACAACTGTAAGATTCTACCTTACTCCAGTATGGATGGCAATAATTAAAAATTCAAATGACAACAAAAATTGGCAAGGGCATGGGGAAAGAGGAACCTTCATTATTCACTGTTGGTGAGAATGTAAACTTGTACAACCTCTATGGAAATCAATATGGAGTTTCCTGAAAAGGTTGAGTATAGAGCTGCCAAATGGCCCACTTATTCCCTTACGGGGCATCTATCCTAAATGTTCTATGTCTTACTACAGAGGTATTTGCTCAACCAGGTTTATAGGTGCTCCATTCACAATAGCTAAGAACTGGAATCAACCCAGGTGTTCATCATTGGATGAATGGATAACAAAGTTGTGGTACATTTACACAATGTAATTATGCTCAACAGTAGGAAAAAAAAAGATACAATGAAATCTGTAGAAAAATGGACAGACTTTGAACTGATCATACTGAGCAAGCTCACACAATAACAGAAGGACAAAACACCACATGGTCTCACTTATCTGTGGCTCCTAACCTAGACTAGCTTGAGTTGCTGACATACCTGGTAGGCAACTCATGGCCCAGACAATAGGGATAGAAGGGTTTGGGGGAAGAAGGGGTGGGAGAAAACAAATAAAAAACTGAATTCAAAATTAACTGGTATAATAGAATCCTTTATCTTTGGAGATAGAATAAAAGATAATGCTAACACCTAACATTCTTTTTTTTTTTTTTGTCTCTGGCCTGTAACTCCCTATACTAGAGGTTATTTTTAAATACACTGTTAACAACTTCCTGTTTTTGTGAGATAGATTTATCACTACATCAGATTTTTATTTCTTTAAAAATATTTTATTTGAGAGATGGAGAATGGTGAGAGAAAAAGAGAGAGAGAGAGACAGACAGAGAGAGAGAGAGAGAGAGAGAGAGAATGGGCATGCCAGGACCACTGGACACTACAATCAAACTCCAGATGCATGTGCCACCTTGTGCACCTGGCCTACGTGGGTCCTGCGGTATCAAACCTGCATCCTTTGGCTTTGCAGGCAAGCACCTTAACTGCTAAGCCATCTCTCCTTCCCATTACATCAAATTTAACAGTTTATGAATTATGGTTTTATTTTTTTTTATTTCAGAGAGAGAGAGAGAGAACTGGCACACCAGGGCCTCAGCCATTGCAATAGAACTCTAGACACATGAGTTACCTAGTGGGCATGTGTAACCTTGTGCTTGGCTTACTTTTGTGCCTCTGGCTAAGTGGGATCTGGAGAGTCGAACATGTGTCCTTAGGCTTTGCAGGCAAGTGCCTTACTGCTAAGCCTTCTCTCCATCCCATGTTTTTTTTTGTTTGTTTGTTTTTCAAGGATATCCACACCTTTATTTTGTTTCATAGCATGATATCAAAAGCTTCTTAATTTACTATCATGAAAGCTATGGTTTGCAGATTTGTTTTCAATCTATTATTGCCCCTCCCCCAAAGATCCTACAGCTTATCACTATGCCAAGCAGGAAGTAGTTGTGATGATAGCTTCAGCTTTTCAAAAACTATTCCTTAATTAGTTACATGAATTTTAAGAAGTAATATAAAATAAGGTAAGTTGTATACAACATCTATGGACTGGATTTCTGTGGTGACAGGCAACAGATGTATGAAAATATTTACTTCACATATAAGTAAATAATTTCTCCCATTTTATAAAGTGATACTGATGTTCTGAACCATGTACAAAGATTTAGCCAGTGCCTCCAGCAATGTTGAATCAGGAGGCAGAGTCTGTAGGTCCTGGCTTCTTTGCTTCTCTGCTAATCTTCAACTGAAGCAAAGCATATAGGAGCAGAACTACAATGAATTACTCAATTTGTAAAGAATACACGTCTATTAAGCTCACATTTTCGGAGATTCATGGACATGCTACCAGCATCATTTTGGATCTACTGAGCACTTCACAGGGGCTCACATCATCATGGGAGAATGTGGGAGACATCCCATGGTAAGAGAAGAAGCTGGGGAGAGATCAGAGAGGAGCAAGCCTTAGTCTTTCATAACAAGCCATTCCTGTTCCCCTGCCAAAGACAGTATTATCAGTGTCTTAATTACTGCCTGCTGGGCCTCACTTATTTTTAACTTTTCTTGAATACCTCCTTTATATACACAATGTACCCTTATCATAATTCTCTCTCATCACTCTCATTTGTCCCCCTTCCCCATTTTAATACTTTATTTATTTACTTATTTACTTATTTATTTACAAGGAGAGGGGAAGAGAATGTGCATGCCAAGGCCTCTGGTCTCTGCAAACAAACTTCAGATGCATGTGCCACTTTGCGCATCTGACATTATATAGGCACTGGGCAATTAAATTCTGGTCATTAGACTTCTGCAGGAAAGTACCTTAACTGCTGAGCAATCTCTTCAACCCACATCCCCTTTTTCTTCTCTACTCAATGCTTCTTCTTTTCAACTATACAACCCCTCCTAACATTATAATACAGATTTACAAGATTCCCACAAACATATCCAATTAATAGCAGGTATTACATATAGAATTATGCATACACACTGATTGTCAAACATAGAATTCAACTGTAAAGTCTCTAGACATTAGGTTACTTATTAGATATAGTTGCCTTATGTTGTAGTCAGGTTCACATTGCAGGGAGAAATAACCAAACCAAGAGCAGCTTGTGGGAACAAAAGAGGTCTATTTTGGCTTACGGGCTTGAGGGGGAAGCTCCAAGATGGCAGGAAAAATGATGACATGAGCAGAGGGTGGACATCACCCCCTGGCCAACATAAGATGGACAACAGCAACAGGAGAGTGTGCCAAACACTGGCAAGGGGAAACTGACTATAACACCCATAAGCCTGCCCCCAATAATATACTGCCTCCAGGAGGCTTTGATTTCCAATTGCCATCAGCTGGGGAACCTAATATCCAGAACACCTAAGTTTATGGGGACACCTGAATCAAACCACATCATTCCATCCCTGGCTCCCATAAACCGATATCCATACATGATGTGGAATACAATGCATTCAGTCCAACTTAAAAGTCCCCATAGTTTTTATCAATCCCAATGATATTCAAACATCCCCATAATCCAAGATCTTCTAACTGAGCCATGATACAAAAAAAAACCCCCAAAACCCATAATGGCATAGAATAAGCATTCACACTGCAAAAGATGGCATTGGGCATAGCTAGGAAACATTCAACCAACACAAGATTTAAATAGGGAAAACATCAAACTCTGTAACTTCAAGTCCAACAACTCTAGCCAGTGACAAATCTCCAAGTCCAATAATTCTAACCAGCAACAAGTCTCTGGAGTTCCAATTCCACCCCTCCAGCTAGGCTACTCACAGTCCTGGAAAACTTCATCAGGCCTGCAGTTTTCCTTTTCAGCCATCTCTAATCCCAGCATCTCCACTGCAATCCACGGTTCATCTTCATGGCTCCATCGGGTCTCCATGCAGGCATGCAGTCAACCTGTTTCACACTGCCCATGGCCATCTCCAAAACACAAGACCATGCTGCAAACTCAATGACACTCTCTTTCCTGCATTTCTTATACTCCACAATACCAGGTAGGGTGCCAATTTGTTAATCCAGGGGAAATAAAGCAGATTTTGAAGAACAGAACACTCCTTGAGCACCCAGGCCCCTTCAAAAGAGTCTACATTCTTCCTGTTGTCCCAGTGCAGGTCTGCTGGCCCAATCTCAAAGGTTATAGTCTCTCAATTGCAGCTGAATGGGTAGCAATTAATCCAGAGATTTGTCTTTCTGTGCCATATCCCTCTGATCACACCAGTTCAAAGCAACCCTGTACAACTTCTCAAGACACAGGCATAATAGCAAGTTTCCCACACAAACTGCTAGCACAGTCCAAGCAAAGCTCTTTCTCACCCTCATAAGCCAAACCTCATAGTCCATAGTTCTTACTGCATTCAGGTCTTTCAACTCTGACCAGAATTGTCCATCAAGCTGTACTTACAGCACTGCAAGGCATCTCTTAGGTTAAGTTTCAAATCCTTCCACAATTTTCTTGAAAATCAGCTCCAAAAGGCCAAAGCCACACAGTCAGGTGTCTGGCAGCAATCCTACTCCTCGTTACCACTTTCCTGTTGCAGTCAGGTTCGCATTGCTGGTAGAAACCACCTAACCAAGAGCAGCTTGTTGGAAAAAAATAAAAGAGGTTTATTTTGGCTTATAGGCTCGAGGGAGAAGCTCCATGGTGGCAGGAAAAATGATGACATGAGCAGAGGGTAGACATCACCCCTGGCCAACATATAGGTGGACCATAGCAACAGGAGAGTGTGCCAAACACTAGCATGGGAAAACTGGCTATAACACCTATAAGCCCACCCCCAATAATACATCTCCTCCAGGAGGCTTTAATTTCCAATTGCCATCATCTGGGTAACCTAACATTCAGAACACCTAAGTTTATGGGGGATACCTGAATCAAATCACCACACCTTATGTTTAGTACAAAGTATTCACTGAATTCTTGAAGGTCAGAGGCTATAGAAAATGTTCATTTGTGCTGCTTTTAAGACAATCTGTGGCCCAAGTACTATGCCTAATACTACATGTGCAGGTATAATAAATAACTCATAGTAACTCATAGTTACTTATTATAACTGTACTTATTAGACCTTCATAGTCAACTTCAATACAGATTATAGGCTTGTCTTTCCTGTGAGAAAACTCATGAGAAATGGTAGGTAGAATGATAAAATCATGGGAAATTGTACCAATATTCAGTAAAATAGCAGTCAAAAGGAAGGAAACCCAAGAAACCACTGGTAAGATGTAAATATGTTTGAACTTGTGTTTTCTAGGTAGTAAGAGCTGGCCAAATACCCAGAAAAAGTATGAGAATTTACTGATGGGGAACTTATGGGACCCTCATGCGTACTATTCCTATCTGGTTGCTAGCTAAATGTATGCATTCTTTTTTTGGTACATTATGGTTCCCAACCATAAGCTTAACATTCTGTGAACTTATCAAAGCTAAATGAAGAGGAGGATCTGACCTCTCTTCTTCAAGTTCAATAAACAAGGATTCATCATGGAAACTATCTGGTCCTAAGCCCAAGAGTTGTGAAAGGATCACAAAGGCTGCTACCTCAGAAGAATCATGCAAACATTGTGTAACATACATCATTGGAATAATGTATCATTTACCAAATGGATTCAGATGCCCATTGTTCTATGAATGGATAATGAAGATATGGTAGATATATACAATGGAAATCTACTCAGCAGTAAGGAAAAGTGATATGAAATTTCTAGGAAAATGGACAGACTTGAAACAGATCATACTAAGTTTGCTCACACAAGCACAGAAAAGCAAATGCTGCCTGGTCTTCCTCAGCTGTGGACCCTAAGTTGGAACAGTTTGTATTGCTGCCATACCTGACATGTAATTTGGGAGCCAGGTAAAAGGGATGGAAGGGTTTGTGGGATGGGAAAAGGGACAGGGAGATATACACAAAACCAAATCCAAAGTGAATTGTTACCATAGTAATCCTCCTCCTGTATAGCAGAGTAATAGATATAACCCTCAATAATAGCATGGAGAGATCATCTGGTAATATTGGCCCTTAAGAGGGTTGGATGAATCCTAATTCTAAAATATTTGTTCCTGGCTGGTAAATCCAAGTACCAGAAATGGGTTACAACCCATGTTGAGCTGTTAATCAGAGGGATCTATGATGTCCCCCAAAGAAGTCAGAATTCTCTCAAACCACTTAATTACCCACCTAAGAGGAAAGGTAAGACACTATTGCTGTAAACAACACATGCTGACTATGCAGAACATGGAGAGATTTGGCTAAATCTGGAAGGAAGTCAGCTTCCAGACAGATGATGAGCCCATATAGTGTTAAAAAATGCAATATGAGATGCTGGGTGAAAACAGACAATAATGCTATGAGCAAGTAAGGGCCCTACTGAATGGAACCATCCATCCTGACAAGATATATTCAGCTGTGCGATCGTGGCACCCTCCCTAGTTAGGTAACCAATGGCTTTCTGATAGGCTAAGAGGTACACTCAGTGGAAAGGAAACCATAGCTGGAACTGGGAGTCACTTTGGAATCCTATGAAGAACAAGATTATGGATTCCAGTTGAGAAGCTTCCACTAGTCTTTGGCCAAAAGGGAGCCTACACACCTCAAAATCTCCCCAATTAACAGTGCTTATACCCTTAACCTGTCCTGACTGACTCTCTATTAGAGAATCTGTTTTTCTTTTTCAGAAAGCAGTGAGAACCAGCAACAACCAAAATCTATCAACAGAACAAATATTGCTGACTCCAGGTCAGCAGGTGAAAGACCCCTAGCATAGCAGCTAGGGCCCAGGTGAAAATATAAAGGAATTGACAAAATGACCAAGAATTCTGCTTTCATGAGCCTGAGAACCTGAACCAGAGTGATGGACACAGACAGTGAGGACACTTAAAAGGCACCAAAGCAGAAATCCAGAAGCTGCTGAGAGCTCAACACTAAAGTAGTCTTAAAGCACACCACCAAGGCTTGGGGAATTTTGTGGAAGAGGAGGCAGAAAGAATATAAGAGCCACAGGGTGGGAGGAAATTGCCACAGGCATTGCTCCCCAGCACAATGACTGACTGCTGCTCTCACAACTCATAACTCACAACTCTATGGTCAATACCAGCAATCTCACTAAGGTAAGCCATTAGAGGAATCGGGGCAGGCAAGAGGGGAACGATGTTACCAACACTTGATGTATCCACACAAAGTTCCAACATAATTTTAAAAAAATTCTAGGGATTTAAAAATCAATCCTAACTAATCTATACCAAAATATGAAATATTATGTCATCAATATTTAATATAATCATGAAACAAATGAAAATATTAGAAAATAATATTGCTTTAATATAAGACAGAAGACAAAATCAATAATGACAAAAGGTCAAACTAAGAAATTATATTTAGACATCTTTTCCTGCAATACCAAAGGATGATAAAGCACTAGAAAATATTAAAGCACTTTTGGAAAAAAATATAAAAAATCAAAGTTTTTAATAATTGGAAAAATAATTAGGAAACAATTAAATGGAAAAAATGAGTCATTTGAAGAAAAATAGAAGATTCAAACCCAAGAACTGAAGACTGATGAGTGATTTCAGATGAATGCTCTGCCAAGAGCCACAAGGAATAATTGGGAAACACTCATGCTGGATCCACTGTGGCAATATTTGAGTATATAAAAAGCAAAGATAGTACTCTAAAAGCTTCCAGAAAAAAAGCACAATTATTCACATTGTAAACAACCCTGAAAATGGTGCTAAGATAAGGTGGGAATAGATCCAGGATACATCATACTACATAGCAACCGAAAAGGAATTAAATTTTATCTGTGTCAGAATTGCTCTTCTAATCAGTTGTATTTTGTATTTGTTTTCATGTAGGCACACCAGCTCACTTTTGGTTATTATGTGCATTATATATTTTCTATTTTTAGTGTTAATTTTTATGCTATTTTAATTTGGAAATAGTTTTCTATAACAGTGGCTAATTGGTCTGAGGGTTTTAAATTTTCAACTGAGTTTGCAGCATTTATAATTATTATGATATCAATATGAATGATATGGATTTTATTACAATTTTTTATGCAATCAAATTTATTCATTCCCCCTTGAGGTTTTTTTGGCATGTTTTTTTTTTCTTTTCTTTTTTTCTTTATTAGTTAGTTTTGTATTCAGCAAATACAGTCACTTTGGTACCATTATTAGGCTCATCCGTGACCTGCCCCTCCCCTTATCCCCTCCTTCTTAAGGTATATGGGTCATGCATTGTGGAGTTAGCCCACAGTTATGGGTAAGCTAAATGTCTCTGCATATCATGACCCAACATGTGACTCTGACATTCTTTCCGCCCCCTCTTGCGCAAAATTTCTCTGAGCCATGTTGGGTTCATTTTTGGTCTGCTTCAGTGATGAGGTGTTGGGGGCCTCTGAGGCTCTGGCTCTCTGATTTGGTAGGAGTTGATTTTTCTCTGTATTGATCTCCTTCCCCCTTGTGCTGGTATCCGGTTCATCATGAAAACAGCCCCCTTGCTTGTTTCTCCAATTTTTCTTAGTTTCAGCCGGGGCGCTTTTGAGGTATGATGGGGTGGCTCTCTCCTTAGGGTCTACATCTGTCTGAAAAAGAGAAGCAGATTCTCCAACGGAGAGTAAGTTAGCATCAGGACAGATGAGATAACCTTTTTTTTTTATATAGAGAGAGAATTTAATAGGTGTAGGCCCTCTTGTAGCCCACAATTGATGGTAGCTTGATATTGGAGAGTGGGTTTATGTTTGGATATGGTTCTGACTTGTTTCCCAGCTCCAGTTATGGGTCCCATACCAGTGAGGGGATCAGTTAGCTGAATTGAGAGCAGTTGGTCCCCCACCATGGCTGTGTGCCACCACTGCACTTGTGTGGGCATCACAACAAGTTATTTGCTGCTAAGTAGGTTAGACCATGTGTTGCTTCGACAGATATTGGTCATTTTCCCCCAGTCGCCCATGTAGCACCTTCTGGCACTAGACGCGCTGACTGTCTGGGGACTGACACTCTTCTAACTTCCAGCCATGCCATTCTGTTTTGCATGTCAGCCACATAAGGTGTCTTCAGCAGTAGGGTCTTACCACTAACCTTTGGTGGGTCATCAAGTACTCTGACAGAAATCTGTCATTCTTTTAGGAAACCTTGTAGGTCACTCTGATCAAAAGCTCATTGTGGATGATAGCCGCATGCTGGTACTTGGAGTTACAGGTCAGTGCCCACTAAGAAAATGAGGAAAAAGATAACTAATATACAAGAGTTAGAGAGAAGACAAAGAGAGAAGGAGAGGGAGAGGGAGGGAGGGAAGATGTAGAAGATTGAGGTTAGTCTTGATCCTACCCTCTCCAGTGTCTTGTGGTCCAGGTGTTCCCTGTAAGGGCCTGGTGAAAGATCAGCCATTTGGTCTGTCTTTTAGTCGGTAGAATTGTATGGTACCATTGCCGTTTGGGTCTATATTTGTGTTTCCCACCCCTTTGATGCCCTCTCCTCCCTCAACCTTCCATCTTAGTGTCTAGTCCATGAGATTCTTGCTGGATATCTAAGGTATCTTGGGTAGATTCAGGTTAGTTGCTGTGGATGAGTGAGAGAGACTATGTGTTGATTTTTTTCTGTGATTGGGTAAGTTCACTGAGAATGATCTGTTCCAGGTTCAACCATTTTTATCTTTCTAATTTTAGTTGTTCTAGGCTGGAGAGGTGGCTTAGTGGCTAAGGTGTTTGCCTGAGAAGCCTAAGGACCCAGGTGTTTCCCTACTACATTACATAATCCAGACCCACAAGGTGGCCCATGCATCTAGAGTTCATTTGCTGGGGCCCTAGTGTGCCCATTCTTTTTCTAACTGTCTCCCTTTCTGTCTTTCAAATACATAAATTAATTAATCTTCGCAGTTTTACTTGTTATATTTTTTTTCATTTGTTGTGCCATTTTAAGATTCTTAAAATAGTTGTATTTATGAGATGAGTTAGTATCAAGTATATCTTTATATTTGTAAGTCAGATGTTTTCAACTTCCCTTCCTTACTTGTTCCTTCAAATATTCATCATGGAAAACATATAACAAGTGAGCTAGATAGGGTGAATAGCAGATCAGGCACAAAGAAATGGCAGGATCAAGAAATTTAAATATAGAAACACAAACTTCCCAAAATAACAAGGAGAAAAGACAGGTTGATAAAATAAATAGAACATTAATTATTTGAGACAACTATAATGCTAACATGTTCAATGTTAGTGAAATGGAAAAGAGAAAAAATATTTGTTGTATAATAATTGAAAATTTCTAAACTTTGTGGAAAGCTACAAACTCTTATACTCATAAAGATAAGTAACCAAGGACCTGGAGAGATGGCTTAGGAGTTAAGACATTTGCCTGCAAAGCCAAAGGACCCAGGTTCACCTCCCCAGGACCCACATAAGCTAGATGCACAAGGGGGCACACACTTCTGGAGTTTGTTTGCAGTGGCTAGAGGCCCTGGCATGCCCATTCTCTCTCTTTCTGCCTATTTTTGTATCTGTCTATCTTAAATAAATAAATAAAAATAAAATAAGTAAACAAGCACCAAGAACTCTGAAAAAGCTACACAAACTATAAAAAGAACAAAAAGTTGAACTCTGATAATAAGTACAAAAAAAAAACCCAAAAATTAGATCATTAATAATGGTTTAACTAGAAATAGCCAAGAAAAGAGTAAGAAAGTTCAAAACTGTCTGAACTTCACCAAAGAGGGGATAAAGAAATATTTCATTCACAAATATTATAAGTATACAAAAAATCAATTGAATAAATATTATAAATATTAATGTTAATATGTAATATAGTTACATAAAATACATTTAAAATAGTTTTTTTAATGTCCAGTTTCACACTAAAGGAAAACATGTGAAACTGGGGAGATGGCTTAGCAGTAAAAGCACTTTCTCCATGAGCATGATGCCCGAGACCACCAGGGTTCGCTCCCCAGCATCCATCTTCGCTGCTGTGTGTCCCTCGGCTAATTAATGAGTTGCGGTGTCGTTTCTGATCAATAAGTAACATAAATATTCTTTGATAGGTTTATTTTAAAACCAAATATTCACAAAACAGGAACAATTTCAGAAAGTTTTAATCTCAGAGAAATCATCACTCGTCTTCTGTTTGCTCTTGGGAATACGGTTCTGTGCGGGCATCATCGTTCTGTGAATCTGCAGTGGCACTAGAAGCAACCGCATCCAAGGTGCCATCTGTCATCCTAATAAGACGTGCGTGCTCAAAGTTGAGAACCTTGACTGTGATGAAGTGAACACAGAATTTTTTATAAGTCAGTTCCGTTTTAGAGTATGACAAGTTCCCCAAATTCCAGGACAGCTATTGCTGGAAGGCAAAAGGTCAAGTTTTATTAACATTTATTTTTCAACTGGGAACTTTACTATGGTGTTGGTACTGAGTGATGTGATAGGGTACAAAGTTTTGGTTTAGATTCAGGTTTAGATAACTATCGAATTTTCTTTCCATCACCACTGTAACTAAAATGATCAAAAGTTTTTTTTTCCTAGGGCTGGAAAGAATGCACAGTGGTCAAAGCACTTGCCTGTGAAGCCTAAGGACTCATGTTTGACTCCTCAGGTCCTGCCATAAACCAGATGAACAGTGGTGCAAGCATGCAATGTCACACACGCACATGTGTCTGGGGTTCATTGCAGTGGCTAGAAGCCCTGGTGTGCCAATTCTCTCTCTCTCTCTCTCTCTCTGTCATTAAAAATGTCCAGAATGTTGGGCTTGCCTCAAAATTAAAAATATTTTTTCCTAAATAAAATTACACCATGCTTCTCACTTAATGAGCACATCCAGTAGGTGTTTCAGTTTAACAACAACAGCAAAAGTACTGGGCCTGGGGATATGGCTCAGCAGTTATAGGTGCTTGCTTGCAAATCCTGTCAGCCCAGGTTCAGTTCCCCAGACACTCACGTAAATTCAGATATGTATTCAATTTCAGGGGCAAGAGACCTAGGCACTCACAGATATATACACATGTACAAGTAACTAATTCTTAAAAATGCATACTACAATTTGTTCTTTACTTCCTCTCAGCCACAAATTCAAGTTGATATTTTACTTTAGCCACTGACTATTTAAAGTCTTGTTGTGATAGTATATCTGTCCATATCACAACTGGGTCTTTCTATAGAATTTAATATTGCTTGAAGAACCTTGCTCCACTTTATTGCTGGCTATATTACTTTCCAAGTTTTGTTTCCATTAAACACTTCACAATTTTTAAGTGATAACTTCAGTATAATGTTTGACAAGAAGTAGGAAAGCAGAAAGCACTGATTAAACATGGGTCCTATGCTTATTGCAATATGAAAGGTCAGGATTTACAGCTAGTTCTTGCTCCTTGTACCTGTGTAACAGCAGTGAGAATTTTTATGTCTGAGCCTCACTTTCCTGTTCTTTACAAGGAAAATTGGAGTATGGTTTCCTTTCTTTCCTTCCTTTCTCTCTGTTCTTTTCTCTGCCTTCCCTCTCCTTCTCACCTTCTCTTCCTTCCTTCCTTCCTTCCTTCCTTCCTTCCTCCCTCCCTCCCTCCCTCCCTCTGTTCCTTCCTTCCTTCCTTCCCTATTTCTTATTCATTCTTCTTTCTCCCCTACATTTTCCTGAATCTTTTACTAATTTAAAAATTATGTTGCCTATTCCACAAATTAAAAAATACCTTTACATTTAGACTTAATTTCTCAAAGCCTGAAAATATTCAATATTTTTGCATTTTTATCAAAAGTGAATTGACATTTATCCTAAGTAACAGAACTAGCACTTTAGTTGTAATGTGACATTTTTTTGCCAAACAACTTAGACATTATTGTTATTAATTTATAATCTAAGTAGCCATGATTCTTTCTCTTGAAAATATAACTCTGATCTCTTGTCTTATGAGTGTAACAATGCCCTTTTCTTAATAAATCCAAACTTTCTTCATAGACCAAGCAGAACTGGGCTGAAGATGGCTTAGTGGTTAAAGGCACTTTTTTTCTTGGGCTCAATACCCCATTACCCATTAAAATCTCCAAGCAGAAAGTGGAACATATGTCTGAAGTTTCTTTACAGTGGCTGGAGGACCTGGTGTGCCCATACTCTCTCTCTCTCTTTCTCTGTGAATAAATGAATAAAAGTTTAAAAAGCATAATTAAGTAAAATCTCAAGTAATTTTTTAGCTTCTTATGTATATGTTTGCATGTTCTCATTACTCCTCTTGTCTTCCTTTCAGTCATTCTTTTGGGACTGCAGTTATTGTTACCAAGAAATATATTGTAAATCTACATTTTACTTTCAAAAAATTTATTGTTACTATTGTCTTCAATTTAGTATTCTTTTTTATTTAAGCAACATTTTTAAAATTAGATATGGGCATATTTTGTATGTAAACAACACATGTTCGTATCATCCTTTCTCTCTTTCCTGCCCCTTTTCTGAGGAGGCCTTCCTTGTTGGGGATGCAGGTCAACCTCATGGGGATTGTGGGTCATGCATTATGGGGGGTAGAGAGGCAATGTCTTTGCGCAAAATGTCCCAATGTGTGACTCCAACAATCTTTCTTCCCCCAATTCCACAAAATTCCCTGAGACATGCTGGGAGCGTTTTAAGTCTACTTCAGTGATTGCCACTTAGGAGCCTCTGTACGTATGGTTAGGCAAGTGTTGAGTGTCCTCAGTGTCTATGTCCATCACCCTTGTGCTGATATCAGATTCATTAGGAAAGCTGTACTCTTGCTCATTTCCCCAATTCCTTTGTGGTTTCAGTTGGGGCTGGGGTGGAGTGCGCTGGGTTGTTTATGTCCTTAGGTCCAGGACCCACCTGAAAAAGAAAAGCAGATACTCCAGTGGAGAATGAAGTCATCACTAGTTAAATTGGATAACCATGATTAATTTAGAGAGAATTTAAAGGGTGTAGACCCTCTTACAGCCCAAGGTTAGTGGGAACTTGACAATGGAAAGCAGAATCATTATCTGAATATGATTCTGACTTGTTTCCCCCTTTCAGATGTGGTTTCCTTTCCACTGAGTGGATCTGTTAGCCAGTCCAAGAGCAGTTGGCTAGTCATCATGGCTGTGTGCCACTATTGCACTTGTGTGAGAGTCAAGTCAGGTTGTCCACTTATGAGGCACTTAGACTTTGAATTGCTTGGACAAATGTTGGCCACTTTTCCTTGGTAGCTCATGTAACACCTTCCAGCATTAGATGGGATAATTGCTTGGGTACTTGCTCTCCTACGGATTCCAACCAGTTCTTTCCGTGGTCCCTGCCAACAGTGTATGATATCTTAAGCAACAGGATCTTACCATTAATCCCTGGTGGTTAGTCAAGTGCTCTGGTAGAAGTCTGTCTTGTTTGTTTTGGGAGATCTAGTAGGACTCTCTGAGTAACAGCTCATTGTGGGTATACTTCACTTCCTGGTACAGGGAAATACAGGCCAGTGCCAAGGGAAAAGAAAAAAAGAAAAAGACAGAGAAGAAAGAGAAACAGGAGAAACTTGAGGTTAGGTTTCATCTCACCTTCTCCAGGGCCCTTTGATTCAGGTGTTCCCCTAACATGCTCTTGAGGATTCCACCTCTTTGTCTGACTTCCAGGATATATGGTACAAGTTCAATTTGGGTTCAGCTTTGTGACACACCCCCACACCCTTTCACTTCCCTCAAGCCCTACCCTCCCTATTGTCTAAGCCTCAAGATGCTATTCAGTTATGTCAGCAACTTGGGCTGATGCAAATGAGTGAGATTATGCAACAGTTGTCTTTCTGTGATTGTATGAGTTCACTTAGAATAATCTGTTCCAAATTTGGCTATTTTTCTACAAATTTCAATGTGTCATTTTTTTCTTAGTATTCTTAATTGGATAAGGATTTCAAAGTTGACATTTACATTTTTTTCCAGAATACTGGTGGCTTTATTCTATCATCTTGTAGGTCTAGTCAGCTGAAAATGTCACATCTTCAGCTGCTGCACTATTTGTTGTTATGTTGTAGATTATCTTCCTTGACATGGTCATTCCTGGTCATTTAAAAACATCCCTTCTGCTTTTTGCTATGGTATATTTAGATATTGATGTGTTATCATTTATATTTTATAGAATTTCTTGTCTCAGTGGACTTAATCATTATGTTATTTTTAAATATGGAATCTTTTAAATGAATAATTTCTAGATATTTCATAGACCACAATATCACTCCTCACTCCTTTTAAAATTCAGTGAGTCATGCATGAATATTTCTTGTGATATATTCCTTATTGCTTAATTCTTATAAAACTTTTTAAGATGTCATTATTTTGAAAATGTGTTATCATCCTTTTTGTTCTTTAAATCTTAAATACATTGACTTCAAATTCCATATTAGCAATTAAGACAGAACTATAGGGGTGTTTTTCCTACTCATCTTGCCAATAGAAGCTATTGGATTTAGGTTTGCTTTCACTTGTTAAAAACAGAATTTTACCTGATGGAACGTATGTTGGAAATAATTTCAGTGTTGGTACTTACATGCCACAGAAAGAAATTTTCCACAGAAACTTTGTAGTCATTCTCCCATGAACCTAACTTCCCCAAAATTGCTGTATCTATTTTCAATGCTGAATGGACTAATAGAACTGTGATCATAGAGATGAAATGTTGCAGGATCTGAGCTAAATTACCTTGGACTACCATTAGCCCCATTAGTAGTCATTTGTTGCCCATCTCTGTGTCTGGCATAGTATCCTGGTGATTGTTAATTTTCATGTGTGACTTTTTGGTAATGTGCAAAGAGACCATCAACTTCCATGCACTCAAAATCTAAGAATGACATTATGTAAGGCTAAGCCTATAGCAGAGATTTCCTCTCTTGCTATAACTTGGTTTATGACCATATTTTGTTTTCTATGTATAAAATATTCATGAAATTGTTCATATGCTGGAATATGGAGTTGTGGATAACTTGAAGCTGTGGTCTCAAGCTATGGTCCCTCATGTTTGATCTAGAATAAACTATAGCTTACTCCCTTTTAGGTGATACCTGTGTGTTTTGCATCTACACTCCCTAGGAACATAAGGATATTAACCTTCTGGGATCTCTTGAAGCTATACTATCCCCACCACACTCTTTTTTTTGCCTTTTCTTAGGCCACAGAGATATTGTGAATTTAAGCCAAAAATTTGTTTAAGGATGAGTTAATGATTGAACATTTTTGAAAGACTAGAAAAGTAACTCAATTGGTGGACTGTAATGTGGGGTGTGTGCATGTATAGTGCAAGAACGTATAAGCGTGCAGAAGCCTTGGAGCAGATACACAAACTGGGCATGATTACACAGGCCTATAATCCCAGCCTTCTGATGGTAGAAATAAAAGTATATTCAAAGTCATTCTAGACTACATATAGAGTTTGAAGGATGTAAGAGACATAAAATCTTGTCTCAAAAAAATAAAATAAATAAAATAAAATAAAATAAAATAAAATAGGGCTGGGGAGATGGCTTGGTGGTTAAGGTCCTTGCCTGCAAAGCGAAAGGGCCTAAGTTTGATTCCCTAGGACCCACATAAGCCAGATGCACAACATGGCATATGCCTCTGGAGTTTGTTGCAGTGGCTGGAGACCCTGGGACACTTTTGATATAAAGGAAGGCCTTACATCCAGTTTATATGGATGGTTTGGAAATTGAATACAACACCAGTTGGCAGGCTTTGCAAGCAATTTCTTTTAACCAATAAGCCATCGTTCTAGCCTCAGATGCTAAAATATTCTCTGTGTTTGATGCCAGTTATATTTTTTCCCTCACTCCAAGAAATAAGCCATCTCATGCTGGAAAGATGGTTCAGTGGTTAAAAGTACTTTTTATGTAAGCATGTTAACTAACCTAAAAAGCTGGGCATTACAATTAATATCAACAAACCCAGCCATACTATGGGGAGATGGAAGGCAGAGACAGGAGACTCCTGGAAGCTTGTGAGCCAAGCATCCTGAGGTGCACAGTGGTGAACAACGAAAGAATCTGCCTCAGATCTCAAATGAAGGTGTAAGACAAAGACAAAACCCTGAGGAAGATGACTTCTGACTGCCACACACATGCTGTGGAATGCAAATGACCACTTACACACACGTGAGCGCACGCACACACACAGAGAGACACTATAAACACACAAGATGAAGAAAAGAAGAAATAAGCCACCATCCTTATTTTAGGAATTCCCTTTCTGTGAGTAGCTCAGAGCCATTTATTTTTAAATTGATATATTAGTATGCTGAGTCTTGGGTTAGTATATTGTTGTTTTATTTTTAAAGTTGAGCTTAAACTTTATTTACTAAACACTTAAACATGGTCTATGTACATTTTCCTTAAAGCCACATCACTCCTATTTAAAAATAAATAGTTATGTTGTAGTAAATATCGATGAATACATGAATCCTTAATTGACAATAATGCATGGATTGGTGTGACTTCTTATTCTTTGATTAAATACAATGAGAAATTTGAGAAGTATTTTATGTATCTAGAGATATTTTCAGAATAATTGGTTTTACTATCTAAAAGTTTAAATCCGATAACTTTCCACCATGATTTTGTATAGAAATTACTACTGCCAAGATCAAAACAGTTAATATAACACAAATATAAATAATCATAACTTGAAAAGAAAAATACTCCAAATAAACCTAACAGATATGCCTTGCCTTCCTTCCCAAAACCTCAGTAACCTCTCTAATAAAGACAGCAGTGATGCACAGATCATGAACTGTGATGCTTTGAAAAACAATGACAGTAAATTGAGTCCATGTGATAACTGTAGAGATTAGTTTTCTTATAAAATGTGTCATATGACTTGGTTTGTTTCAAATTTGGAAGTTATTCTATTCACTATAACTTGGAGAGGACTTCTGATCAAAACAATGAACTTGTAAGATGCTAGAGCTCTGAGGATGAACACAGGCAGGAATACTAATAGGTTGTAGCAGACCTCCACTGGGTGAGTGTAGGGTGCACAATCAGGAATATGTCCATTCCTATGCCCTCTAGCACAGCTATGATGCAACCACAGGAATCCTTTTGCCTCTCAAGTTGGGACAATCTAAGTGTACCTAGTTTGGGTCATATGAGTACAGGTGGGTAGGGAAGTTTGATGGGTCTTCCCCCACATCCACTACATTCAGATACCTATTCAGATACACTGAATAGGTATAAATAGTGCCAGATATAGGGCATGCTTTCATCCCATGCTGTGTGCCCCTTGCCATTCTCCATGGCTTCAGAGTCATGGCCCATTTTCTTTATAACCCTACCTTGCTGGCCCCAGCAGGTTTCCTGTGCCAGAGCTGGGACCCATGCTTCTGCTCCACACCAGCTACCATCCCCTGGTCTTAACACCAGTCCACTAGGGAGGGTCCCATTTAACTCCAAGCAGGTTCAAACTAAAAACACAACACTCACTGAAGAACTAAAAGGGTAAATTCTTCCTTCCTCCTTAATAAAATAAGGCTTTTACCCTGTAATGTGTAGACACTAATGAAAAAAACAAAACTAAACTAAAAAAAAATGCAAAACAATAATCTGAGAGAGCTCCACCAAGATTTCCTTTTCCTACAATGAATGTCTCCAGTAAAAACATAGAGGAGACAACAGAAATAGAATCCAAATATGAAAGTACAATAAGCTATGTGATCCTGACCAAGTGAATCACTGAACTGGAGCCAATTCATCAAAACCCCAACAATCATAGAAATGAAATGCAATGGAATTATCTCTTACAACACACACAACTTTTGTCACGTGGCTTAACTTTTTAAGGAAAATCAGGGAACTCAAAAGAGAGACAGATGAGTTGAAGATGAGTCAACAAATAGAGGATCTCAATAACTAGCTGATTAAATTTAGTGAAGACATAGATATATGCCAGAAGGAATTCCAAGAAGTGACTAGAAAATTAAACTATGACCTGAAATTGGAATTACATGAAGGAAGGGATACAACACAGAAAAAAAAAAAAAAAACAGAGACAAAAATCAAATATAGCTTGTAAAAACATCTATAGAAGATTGGTGCACCCATCCAGTGCCTGAGCAGGATAAGCTGAAGGAGTAGAGATCAAACAAGGGGGTTTTCCAACCTCATCAGACTCCTTGCACAACCAAGAAACCTGAAGGGGAGAAAGTTGGATTTCCAAATCTAAAAGCACCACAAATTATTAGAAAATCCAATCAACAAATCAAATCAGGATGCAAAAATTACAATATAATACAAGAAACACAAAGAATCAAGACAATACAATTCCACCAAAAATTATAAGCCCATCAGAAATCACCCCCCAGGGAGGCTGTTTTAGATGAAATGCCTGATAAAGATTTAAAGCAAAATGATTTTATCTATGTTCAAAGGAATCAAAGAAGAAAACAAATGAATTAAGAAGAAGACACACTCCTTAAGGATGCCCAAGAGAAAACAGTTAACCATCTTAATGAAATAAGGAAGTCATTACAAGACTTGAGTAAAGAAATAGAAATACTGAAGAAAAACCAGGCAGAAATTCTATCTCTGAAAAACACAGTCAGTCAAAGAAAAACTCTGTGGAAAGCCTCACAAGTAGAATGGGTGAAGGAGAAAGCAGAATATCTAAACTAAAAGACCAGGTGACAGATCTAATACAGTAGTCCAACAAAGAGAAAGACAAGCTAATAGGAAGGTAGAATGGGAATTTCAAGATCCAGGACACTATGAAAAGACCAAACATAATAATTCAGGGTATAATAGAAGGAGGAAAATTACAATTCAGAGGTTTGGTAAATGTTTTCAACAAAATAATAGAACAAAAATTTTCTCTAATTTGGAAAGAAATGTGAATGCAGATACAGGAAGCTTTTAGAGCACGAAACAGACAAAACAAACAAACAAACAAACACCTCTCTTCTCTATGTTATAATTAAACTACTAAACATGCAAACCTAAGAAACTGTATTAAAAGCAGTTAGACAGAAAAAGCACGTCACCTACAAAGGCAAGCCTGTCAGAATAATAGCAGATTACTCAACACAAACGTTAAAAGCCAGAATGGCTTGGAATGATACATTCCATGTACTGAAAGATAAAAACTGTCAAACAATATTGTTTTATTCTGCACAGCTATCTATCCAAATTGATGGAGAAATAAGGACATTCCACAACAAAAACAGGATTAAGGAATTTGTGACAACTAAGCCAGGTGTACAGAAAATACTTAAAGAAATCCTCCATGCTGAAGAGAAGGCGAAACACACACATAAAGAAATAGGGAAAAATAAACCATACTCATGTAACAGTTAAAACAAGAAGTAAAGGGAAAACTGGAAGCACTACAAGCCATGAAGAACAGAGAGCATAGATACATACCTTTCAATAACAACTCTTAATATCAATGGCCTCAATGCCCCAAAGACAGAGGCTTTTAGATTGGATTAAAAGGCAGGATCCTGCTATATGTTGTCTCCAGGAAATTGATCTCTCAGTGAAAGACAGACACTTCCTTAGGGTGAAAAGATGGAAAACAATATTTCAAGCAAATGGGCCTGGGAAGAAAGTAGGGGTTGCTATGCTAATATATGACAAGATAGACTTCAACCCAACATTAGCAAGGAGAGATAAAGAAATTCACTTTCTACTGATTAAAAGAACACTCCAACAGGAGGATATTACAATGAAAACATATATGCACCTAACATGGGGGCTCCTAACTTCATCAAACACTATTATACTTAAGGTCACAGATAACACAAAACACAATTGTAGTGGGTGACTTCAATACCCTACTCTCATCAATTGACAGGTCATCCCAGAAAAAAATACATAGACATCTGGATTAAATTGTGTAATGGAAAAAATGGACTTAACAGATATCTACAGAACATTCCATCCAAATGCTTCAGAATGTACATTTTTCTCAGTAGCAAATGGAACATTCTCTGAAATAAAACACATATCTGGAAACAAAGCAAATCTTCACAAATATAGGAATACTGAAATAATCCCTTGTACTCTATATGACCACAAAGGGATTAAACAACAAATTAGCAACAAGAAAAATTACAGAGAAAGTACAAAAATTCATAAAGACTAAACCGTACACTATTGAATGATGAATGGGTCATTGAAGAAATCAAAAAGGAAATCAATAAATTCATAGAATCAAATGATGATGAAAATACAACATACCAAAACCTTTGGGACACAATGAAGGCAGTCCTAAGAGAGAAATTTATAGCTCTAGATGCATGCCTATATTAAGAAATTAGATAGGTCACAAGTAAAGAATTTAATGCTTCATCTTAAGGCCTTAGAAAAAGAACAAGGCAAACCTACAAATCTACAGCCAACATAGTACTAAATGGGGAAAAACTTGAAGCTTTTCCACTAAATTCAGGAGCAAGACAAGGATGTCCACTGTCCCCACTTTTATTTAATATAATGCTGGAGTCTTATCTACAACAACAAGGCAAGAGACACTCACAAAAGGGACACAAATTGAAAAGGAGGAGATCAAATTACCATTATTTGCACATAATATCATTCTATACATAAAGGACCCTAGAGACTCTACCAGCAAACTGCTAGGGGTGATAAACACTTTTAGCAATGTAGTAGGATACAAACTACAAGAAATCAGTAGCTCTCCTGATACTAAAAACAAACATGCAGAGGATGAAATAAGGAAATCTCTCCCATGCACAGTTGCCTCAAAAAATAAAGAAATAAATAAAATACATTGGAATAATCCTAACTAAGGAAGTAAAGGATCTCTACAATGAGAACTTTAAAACACTCAAGTGAGAAATTGCAAAAGACACTAGGAAATGGACAGACATCCCGTGTTCTTAGATTGGAAGAATAAATATAGTGAAAATATCAATCTTACCAAAAGCAATATACATATTCAATGCAATCTCCTTTAAAATTCCAATGGCATTCTTCACAGAAAAAGAAAATAACAATCCTAAAATTTATTTGGAAGCACAAAAATGCTCAAATAGCCAAAACAATTTAAGCACCAAAACTAAGGCTGGTGGTATATTATATTACAAAACTATAGTAACAAAAACAGCATGGTACTGACACAAAGACAGACATGTAGATGAATGGAATAGAATAGAATAGAGGACCCAGGCATCTACAGCAATCTGATTTTGACAAAAATCCAAAAAAATATAGATTGGAGAAAAGATAGTCTCTTCAACAAGTGGTGCTGGGAAAACTGGATATCTTTATGTATAAAGATAAAATAGATCCTTGTCTGTCTCCATGCACACGGATCAATTCCTAGGACCCATGTAACTCAGATACATAAGGTGGTACAAAAGTCTGGAGTTTGTTTCCAGTGGCTAGAAGCCCTGGTGCACCCATTCTCTCTCTCTCTCTCTCTCTCTCTCTCTCTCTCTCTCTCTCTCTTTACTTCTCTAAAAAACTTGATAAATAAATAAAAAATAAAAAAAGTCTTTATAAACCCTAACACAGTTAACCATGTGAAGGACAATAAAAAATAAAAAAAAATTCTTTATAAACCCTAACACAGTTAACCATGTGAAGGACAATAAAAAATAAAAAAAAATTCTTTATAAACTCTAACACAGTTAACCATGTGAAGGACAGAACCTAAAATCTTGAAGACAAGGCATAATAAATAGCTTGGGAGTCCACAAACTGATAAGTTCAAAAAATCCTTCTGCAGAATATGAGGGAATTGTGGAATATCTTAAAACAACCAAGCTTCCAGATCATGGGTACACCAGAAGGGGAAGAAATTCAGGCAAAATATATGGAGAACATATTAAAAAATTACTGAATAAAACTTCCCCATTCTTTTAACAGATTGATCCATCCCAATACAAGAATCTCACAGAACACCAAACAGACTGGAGCAAAGAATACACTCTCCAAGGCACATCATAGTTATAATACACAATTAGAACAAAGAGAGAAAGCTAAAAGCAGCCAGACAGAGACAAGTTCTCAGGACATGGGCATAACACCAAGCTTCTCACATAAACTGCTTCTAGCCCAATCCAGGCAAAGCTCTTTCTCACCCTCATAAGGCAAACCTCACTGTCCTTAGTTCTCACTGCATTCAGGTCTTTCAACTCTGACCAGAATAGTTCATCAAGCTGTACTTACAGTGCTGCAAGGTATCCCTTAGGCCAAGGTTTCAAATCCTTCCACATTCGTCTTGAAAATCAGCTCCAAATGGTCAAAGACACACAGTGAGGTCTCAAGCAGCAATGACACCACTCTCAGCACCAATTTACTGTTGCAATCAGTTTCACATTGCTTACAGAAATCACCCAACCAAGAACAGATTTTAGAAACAGCTTTTTGGAAAAATAAATGTTTATTTTGGCTTAGAGAGTGGAGGGAAAGCTCCATGATGGCAGGGGAACTTGATGGCATAAGCAGAAGTTGGACATCACTCCCCATCTAACATAAGGTGGACAATAGTAACAGGAGAGTGTGCAAAAAACTGGCAAGGGGAACCTGGCTATAATACCCATAAGCTGGCTCCCAACAATACACCGCCTCCAGGAGGTGTTAATTCCAAAATTTAAATCAGCTGGGAAACTAGCACTAAGAACACCTAAGTTTATGAGGGACACCTGAATCAAACCACCACAACAACTGAGGATTGACACTTCCTTTGGTGAAAGGATGGAAAGTTATATTCTAAGCAAAGGGAAATAAGAAGCACATAGGTGTGGCTATCCTAATATCTGCCAAAATAGACTTCAAACCAAAACTAATAGAAAAGGACAAAGAAGGAATCCTTCTACTCATCAAGGGAACAACCCAACAAAAGGACATCACAATGATAAATCTATATGTACCAAGCACGAGTGCACCACATTTTATAAAGCAAAACCTACTTGACAACAAATCAGAAATAAATTCCAATACCATCATCATATGTGACTTCAATATTCCACTATCATCAATAGACAGAGTATTCATGCAGAAAATCAAAAGGGAATTAATAAATCTGAACAACAACGTAGATCAATTAGGCCTAACAAAATCTAATAAATATTTAACTCTAGTGCTACAGAATACAAATTCTTCTTAGCATCCCATGGAAACTTCTCCAAAATAGATCATATATTAGGTCATAAAGCATGGCTCCATAAATTCAGGAAAATTGATTTCACTTACTGCATCATATCTGACCACTGTGTATTAAACCTAGAATTTAATAAAAAGATAAACAACAGAGGACACAGCAGCTCCAGAAGAATGAACAGCATGCTATTTGACAATGAATGGGTTGTAAAGAAATTAAAAAGAAATTTTTTTTTCTTTTTCTTATTTTATTTTATTTTATTTTATTTTATTTTTTTATTAGTCAGTTCTGTATTCAGCAAATACAGTCAGTTTGGTACCATTATTAGGCTCATCCGTGACCTACCCCCTCCCCTTAGCCCCTCCTTGTTGAGGTATACGGGTCATGCATTGTGGGGTTAGCCCACAGTTATGGGTAAGCTAAATGTCTCTGCATATCATGACCCAACATGTGACTCTGACATTCTTTCCGCCCCCTCTTCCGCAAAATTTCCCTGAGCCATGTTGGGTTCATTTTTGGTCTGCTTCAGTGATGAGGTGTTGAGGGCCTCTGAGGCTCTGGCTCTCTGATTTGGTAGGAGTTGATTTTTCTCTATGCTGATCTCCTTCCCCCTTGTGCTGGTGTCCGGTTCATCAGGAAAACAGCCCCCTTGCTTGTTTCTCCAAGTTTTCTTAGTTTCAGCCGGGGCCCTTTTGAGGTATGATGGGGTGGCTCTCTCCTTAGGGTCTACATCTATCTGAAAAAGAGAAGCAGATTCTCCAACGGAGAGTAAGTTAGCACCAGGACAAATGAGATAACCCTTACTTTTTTTTTTTTTATAGAGAATTTAATAAGTGTAGGCCCTCTTGTAGCCCACAATTGATAGTAGCTTGATACTGGAGAGTGGGCTTATGTTTGGATATGGTTCTGACTTGTTTCCCAGCTCCAGCTATGGGTCCCATACCAGTGAGGGGATCAGTTAGCCAAATTGAGAGCAGTTGGTTCCCCACCCTGGCTGTGTGCCACCACTGCACTTGTGTGGACATCACAATAAGTTATTTGCTGCTAAGTAGGTTAGACCATGCGTTGCTTCGACAGATATTGGTCAATTTCCCCCAGTCGCCCATGTAGCACCTTCTGGCACTAGACGCGCTGACTGTCTGGGGACTGACACTCTTCTAACTTCCAGCCATGCCATTCTGTTTTGCATGTCAGCCACATAAGGTGTCTTCAGCAGTAGGGTCTTACCACTAACCTTTGGTGGGTCATCAAGTACTCTGACAGAAATCTGTCATTCTTTTAGGAAACCTTGTAGGTCACTCTGATCAAAAGCTCATTGTGGATGATAGCCGCATGCTGGTTCTGGGAGTTACAGGTCAGTGCCCACTAAGAAAATGAGGAAAAAGATAACTAACATACAAGAGTTAGAGAGAAGAGAGAGAGAGACAGGGAGAGGGGAAGTGAGGGAGGGAAGATGTAGGAGATTAAGGTTAGTCTTAATCTTACCCTCTCCAGTGTCTTGTGGTTCAGGTGTTCCCTGTAAGGGCCTGGTGAAGGATCAGCCATTTGGTCTATCTTTTAGTAAGTAGAAGATTATGGTACCATTGCCGTTTGGGTCTAGATTTGTGTTTCCCACCCCTTTGATGCCCTCCCCTCCCTCCCCTTCCATCCTAGTATCTAATCTAGGAGATGCTAGCTGGGTATGTAAGGTATCTTCGGTAGATTCAGGTTAGGTGCTGTAGATGAGTGAGACTATGTGGCGATTTTTTTTCTGTGATTGGGTAAGTTCACTGAGAATGATCTGTTCCAGGTTCAACCATTTTTCCTCAAATTTCATTGTGTCATTTTTTCTTACTGCTGTATAGAATTCCATTGTGTAGATATACCACATCTTAGTTATCCATTCTTCTAGTGATGGACTTCTGGGTTGATTCCAGCTCTTAGCTATTACAAATTGAGCCGCTATAAACATGGTTGAGCAAATCTCTTTAGTCTGTGGTTTGAAGGTTTTAGGGTAGATGCCCAGTAAGGGAATAACTGGGTCTGTTGGTATCTCTATACTCAGCTTTTTCAGAAAAAAGAAATTTGTAAATTTCTAAAGCCATATGTAAATGAAAACAGAACATACCAAAATTTATGGGGCACAATAAAGGCTGTTCTAAGGGGAAATTCATCACCCTAATTCCTTCATAACAAAGAGAGAGAGATCTGAAATTAATAACCTAACTATCCATCTAAAGGCTTTGAAAAAACAAGAACATTCCAACCTGAAGAGTCCAAGACAGAAACACAATTAAGATCAGAGCAGAAAGTAATGGATTAGAAACTTACCAAACTATTAATAAAATTATCCTGGGTTCCCAAATCTTGGCTCTTCTGCTGTGGAGGGTGTGTGTGCAAAGTGAGTAGGCCAGAACTCCAGTTCCTTCCCTACCTTCCAGTTCCCTGCTCCTGGTTCCCCTGCTGCAGACTTGGAGTTGCCTGGACCTTGTGAGCTTACTGAGGAAGCAGGCTCCTTTTTCTGTGGTCCTGATTGAATGGACTCTGGGTCCCCAACTCCTGGATCCCCCACTCTGGAGGGTGTGTGTAAAGAGTGAGTAGATCAGAGCTCCAGACTCTTTCCCCACCTCCTAGTTCCCTGGTCCCAGTAACCCTGCTGCTGGCTGCTGGCTTGGGGTGGCCTGGTCTCTGCATGTGTGCTGTAGAAGCAGGCCTTTTGCTTGGGTGTTCTGATGAATGCCTGCTGGGTCCCTAAATCCCTATCCTCCTGAATCAGAGGGTGCATAGGCCACTGAGCAGCTTCTTACCTGTGGATCCCCAGCTTCCTGACTCCTGGGTCCACAACCTTTGTTACCCTTCTGCTGAAGAGTGCATGCACATGGAGTAAGTAGGCCAAAGCTTCCAGTTCCCTACCTCCCATTTCCTCAGGTACCATTGAAGTACTTGCAATCTCCACAACCTATGCATCTGCAGTTATAGCACCATCATACACCAACCCAGTTCACATTTAAACAACACTAAATGAAGATTCTACAAGGGCAAGTACTTGCCTCCCTCTCGATAAGATAAAGTGTTTCCCTAAGATGAGTAGACCACAAAAACAAACAAAACAAAACAAAACAAAACAAAAACAATGAAAGCCAGAAAACTGAGAAATCTCCACTAAGGATGCCTAGTCCACAATGGAGGCCTCCAGTGAAATCATGGAGAAAACAACAGAAAATGAATCCAAAATGAAAACACAATAAGCTATGTGACCATGATCAAAAGAATTGCTGAACTGGAAGCAAACCATCAAAAGATACAACAACTGCATAAATGAAATTGTGCAGAATCATCTCTTTGTGCACTCAGCTTTTGTCACTGGTTTTAACTTAGTTGAAGCAAATGAGATGCATGAAAAGAGACACAAATAAATAGAAAGGAAGTCAAAAAATAGATGATCTCAAACAACAGATGATCGAGGTTAATGAAGACTTGATCAAATTTAAGAGTACATTTCAGGAAACACCAAGAAAATCAGACCCTGGACTGGAGAGATGGCTTAGTGGTTAAGGCACATGCCTACAAAGCCTAAAGACCCCGGTTTGATTCTCTAGGTCCCATGTTAGCCAGATGCACAAGGGGGCACATGGGTCTGGAGTTCTTTTGCAGTGGCTTGAGGCCCTGACAAACCCATTCTCTCTCTCTCTCTCTCTCTCTCTCTCCTCTCTTTGTCTTTAATAAATAAATAAATAAAAGTAAAATCTAAAAAAAAAAAAAAAACAGAAAATCAGACCTTAAACTGAAATTAGACCTTATAAAAGAGATGGCATGATGCAAAATAACATGACAGAAAACAAAAGACAAGTAGATTTTTAAAAATGCCTCTAGAACTCCTCACTAACATTGTGACTCATGTGGAAGACAAAATCTCTGACATGGAAGACAAGACATAAGTAATTGATTGGGAGTCCAAGAGCTTTGTTAAGTTCAAAAAAGTCATACAAGCCAGGCGTAGTGGCACATGACTTTAATTCCAGCACTCAAGAGGCAGAAGTAGGAGGATTGTTGTGACTTCAAGACCACCCTGAGACTATGTAGTGAATTCCACGTCAGCCTGGGCTAGAGTGAGACCCTACCTCAAAAAAAAAAAACAAAAAAAAAACCCATGCAAACAGAATATGAGAAACCATGGGACAAATGACCAAATGTGCAGACCATGGGTATATCAAAGGCAAGGAAATCCAGGCCAGAGGCATAGAACACTGTTGCAGTCAGGTTCACAATGCTGGTAGAAATCATCAAACCAAGTACAGCTTGTGGGAAAAAGAGGTTTGTTTTGGCTTACAGGATGGAGGGGAAGCTCCACGATGGCAGGGGAAACAATGGCATGAGTATAGGGTGGGCAACACCCCTTGCCCAATATCAGGTGGACCATAGCAACATGAGAGTGTGCCAAACAATGGAATGGGGAAACAGGCTATAAAACTCATAAGCCCACCCCCAACAATACACTGCCTCCAGGAGTTCCCATCAGTTGGGAACCTAGCATTCAGAATACCTAAGTTTATGGGGGGCACCTGAATCAAACCACCACAAGCACATATTCAACAAAATTATTGAAGAAAATATTCCCAATTTCACAAAAGACAGCCCCATCCAGATGCAAGAAGCTAATACAACATCAAACAGACAGGAATAAAGAAGAAACTCTCCAAGACATATCATAGGTAAAACTCTTAATAATGAAAACAACAAGAGAGTGTAGAAACAAATCACTACATACAAAGGCAGTTCCATCAGAATTACCTCAGATTTCTCAATGGAAACCCTGAAAGCCAGAAGGGCCTGGAATGGAATGCGTTAAACTCTAAAAATATATGGCTTCTAACCCAAGATACTATACCCAGAAAAACTATCCCTCATAATAGATGGTGAAAGTACAACTTTGCATGGAAAAAAATCAACTCTGACTATATGAACAGTACACTCAAAAAAAAAAAAAATGGGACAGAGAACTGAATAGGGAATTCTCAAAGGAAGAAATACAAATGGCTAATACCCACTTAAGAAAATGTTCAATATCCTTAACATCAGGGAAATGCAAAGTAAAGCAAGATTTCACCTTATTCTAGTCAGAATGGAACTCATTAAAAAATGAAATGACAATAAATGTTGAGCGAATGTGGAGAAAGAGCAACCTGCATTCACTGATGGTGGGAATGCAAACATGTACAACCACTGTGGAAATCAATATGTAGACTCCTGGGAAAGATGAAAATAGAGTTATCAAGTTACTCAGCTATTCCTCTATTGGGAAACTTCCCTAAAGGCTTCACTCTTCACTGCAGACATATTTGTTCAACCAACCATGTTTATAACTGCTCAATTCACAATAGCTAAGAACTGGAATATACCCAGTTGCCCATAGTGTGATGAATGGATATTGAAGGTGTGGTTCATATACACAATAAACATCTACTCAGCAGTAAGGAAAAATGACATAATAAAGTTTGTAAGAAAATGGATGGACTTGGAAGAGATCATACTAAGCGAATTTATGCAAGCACAAAAAGATGGATGTCCCATGTTCTCCCTAATCTGTTTCCTAACTTGGAACAACTTTAGTTGATGACATACCTGACAGACAACTCAAGGGACAGATAATAGGGCTGGAAAGGTTTTGGGGGGATGGGAATTGGATAGTGAGGAAAGATACAAAACTAAATACAAAGTGAATTGGTATCAAAAAATCCTTCTTTCTGGATAGTAGACTAAAATATATAAACTTCATTAGGAGTATGAAGGGATTTTCTGTTAAAATTGGCCCTTGAAATGGTGGTATGCCTAACCCTAAAATATTTCGCTCTGGCATTTAACTCCCAGTACCAGAAATTGGCTATAATCCACACTGAACTATTGATCAGAGAGACCTATGTGGTCCCCAGAACATGACAGGCTTCTATCAAAGCACTTGATTAACCACCTGAGGAAAAAGGTATGAAGACTCCATATACTGCTGACACAGAGCATGAAGAGGGCTGGCTGGATTCCAGAAGGGAAGCAGCCCCCAGACAGCTGGTCTAGTGCTGGAAAGTACTATGTGAGCTACTGGGGGAAAGTGGACAAAAAATATCTGAGCAACCAGATGTCTAAGCTCCTCAGAAGCAATCACCCTGACAAGATGTACACACCAGTGCAGTAGTGTCACACAGCCTTGGTGGGTAACCAGTAGCTTACTGATTGGCTAAGATAACTACTCAGTGGAAAGAAACTGGAAACAGAAACTGAGAACTAAGTCAAAAAAATATGGAGAACAACATTATGAATAAATCACTTCAGTAAGAAAAAAATATTTCTGCCTTTCAGTTTCAGAATTTTCTGGCATGATCCATCGTTCTTGTTTTTTTCTAAGACATAAGAGTCCAAGGGTTTGGTGGAAAAGAACTAGTCACCTCATATAGGAAAGTGAAGATTGAAAGCAGGGGCTGGAGAGATGGCTTAGCGGTTAAGCGCTTGCCTGTGAAGCCTAAGGACCCGGGTTTGAGGCTCAACTCCCCAGGACCCACGTTAGCCAGATGCACAAGGGGGCGCACACGTCTGGAGTTCGTTTGCAGTGGCTGGAGTCCCTGGCGCGCCCATTCTCTCTGTGTCTCTCTCTCTCTCTCTGCCTCTTTCTCGCTCTGTCTGTTGCTCTCAAATAAATAAATAAATAAAATAATAAAAAAATATTAAAAAAAAAGAGGAAGGGTCTGGGAAGAAGTCATACCTTTTAAAAGACCATCACACCAGTGACTTACTTCCTCCAACTAGGTCATAATTTCTAAAATTTCAGGCAGTTATGAACTCATTGATATTTGTAGACTATTCATGAGATTAGTGGCCTCATGATCCTATCATATCTCTATAGTGCTATTACTTGGAGACCAGTCCTTTAACAGATGATCCTCCTGAAGGTATATTCATGACCACAGTGTGTGTAGAAATATATATATTTTTATTTATCTCAGAGAGATGGAAAGAGACAGAGAGAGGGGTCATGGGTATGCCAGGGCTTCCAGACACTGTAAACAAACTCCAGATGCACGTACCACCTTGTGCATTGGGCTTATTTGGGTCCTGGGGAACCAAACTTTGATCCTTTGATTTTGCATGCAAGTGCCTCAACTGCTAAGCTATCTCTACAAACCTAGAATTAATTTAAATATCTGTGGCAATTGACATTTTGTGAACAGTTATAATAACCAACTGAGGTTGGAAAAACAATGCCCTATTACCCTGCAATTCATCTATCTTCTACTGGAAAAAATTCTGATATTATATCATATTATTTTACTATCTTCAGGTGAAATAATAAGTATAATACAAGTTTATTATTGTTAATGATAGTTACTTAACAACACAATTATAGGTAAAACTTTTTCTTAGTGGTTGAATAAGGTAGATAAGAAAAATTGACATAGTGATTTATTGATTTTCCTGTTCTGGACATTTTTATTGTTTGTGTTTTTTTTTTTTCTGTGATAAGTTTATGCTAAATAACCCAGGCTGCTCTCAGATGTTCTTTCTCTCCCAAGGAGACTCCTGCTTTCCAGTCCTTCTCCTTTAGTGTTGGGATCGCAGGTATGAACCAATACACCTAGATTTTATTTCATTTTTTGGCATGATTGATTAGTAAATTTGAAGAAGGAGATTCTAGACCTCAAGCTGTTTTATACTGTCTGCTTTGCTGGTAAGAAATTTTTCACTATGGGAATACTTTATGTTGTTTTTTCAGATGATAGGCTAGTCACCACTAATGCCTCAAAAGATGGCTCACAACGTGTTTTACATGTGAGTGGGAAAACGCAATACTAGTCAATCACATGTCATTAAGCAGACTTTCAAGCAAGTCCAGTCAATTATGCTTGACACTGGCCAAGACCAGAAAAACTGTTAAGAAAGTGTGAGTTAAATATATAGTTGTTAGATTTTCAAAACCACCTTCTAGCATTGACTGTTTGTTAGCAAAAAGATAATTGATAAAGCAAGCAATATATTTTCAATAGCTCCTAGATTGAATGGAATTACTTTTGTCCTGAGGAAACTTTTGGTGTAACTCTACATAAAACTTAGCAATTCTGTGTTGACTACTTATGTGCTCTAATAAGATACATCATTCATGAATGCAATCATACCATACTACACACATATTGATCAATTTATTTGGAATTTTACTGTTAAATTTTCCATTACTTTTAAATATTTATTTATTTACTAGCAAGCAACTAGAAAAAGAGAGGGGAGGAATGGCCATGCCAGGACCTCTTGCCATTTAAATGAACTCCACATACATGCACCACTTTTTGCCCTTGACTTCAGGTGGGTACTGGAAAATTTCAGCCAGGCCCCAAGGCATTGTAAGCCTTTAACCACTGAGCAACAGCTCCAGTACCAGATTTTCATTCTTAATAACTTTTTCATCAAACAATTATCTTTTTAAAATAGTTTGGAAAATAATATGTAATCCTTTTCATTCTCTTTCCCTTGTTGCACAAGTAGAAAAAGAATAAAAGCATTATTATAAGACAGCTGTCAGTTATCAAATATTCCCAAGAAGAGGATCCATCTGCTTCCCTGCATTCTCAGGAAAATGGTTTATGAATTTATCATTGCAAATGTCAAAATTTTCAAACTAATAGGTGTCTGTTTTCCCTAAGGCAAGGACTCCTCATCTTATATTCAATAAAGACATTTTTGGCAAAGTTTATTATATATATATATATATGTATATATGTATATATATAATAGATACATATATATATGTATCTATATTATATATAGAATATATATGTACATGTATCATATATGTTTGTGTGTCTGTGTAATGTGGAATTCTGTTATTTGCTAGCTATGATGTGATCTGGCATCGCATCTCTGAACTTAAAATTCTGCAGTTAAAAAGTATACAATAAAATAGCATTTACTAGGAGTGAGGAGTAAAATAAGTAATATTGACAAAGCATCTACTTACTACCCTATCTCATACACAGTAAGTGATAACTGTATGGTAACAATATATTTGAGAGTCACAAAGACAAATCAGAAATGTCCCCAGCTGTTTAATAAAGAGTGTTCTTAAGTACTTAGAGTAACCTTGAATACCACTAACAAATGCAGAATAAAAAATGAATTTGTCCAAAAGTAAAAGAGAAAATTCAACGAATGCTTTTACTAGAATTTATGAAAATTCCTGTAAGAAGTCATAATCATCTCTTTTTGTGATGTATTTGTTAAATAACTTTTAACAAGTTCTTGTAATTTAATAATTAATTTTGAAGATGGCAAGGACAATTAAACATTCCTGTAGTAAAAATATCTGTATGATGTATATTTCATGCACTTCTGCAGTCATTTTGACTTTAGTAGATCATCACAATATAATGGATTAGTCTACTAGCAATAAATAAGAAAGAATAACAAATAAGATGTAAAGAAAGAAAACTTTTCTTTATTTATAATGGCTCAATTAATGATAATATGAGACTTTCTCTTTCCACCTTTAAGGAATCTAATGTGGCTCACCAAGGGACAGAAAGCCAGGCATAATTCCTTCAATTACTTGATGTACATGCTGCTTAGTGTTATACATCCTCTGGCTCTGTCCTCCTCACCTGGCTCTGACTCATTCTTCTGTTCAAGTTTAGCCTCCACATAAGACCAGGCTAGAAAATATAAGCTGTGTCAGACTGGATAGATGGCTCAGTGGCTGCTTGGTTGCTTGCAAAGCCTGATGGCCTGTGTCTGGTTCCCCAGGACTCACTTAAAACCAGAACACAAAGTGGGGTTTGTGTCTGGAGTTCAGTAGCAGTGGCAAAGAGGCCCTGCCTGGCTCATACACTCTTTCTCTTTTTTCTCTCTCTCTTTAGTTGCTTATGCATAATAAATAAAAATATTTAAAATGGATAAACTGTATCTGCAAACCTCTGAAAATTCCACCAAAAAATGAGATGAGGATATTCATAGATCACAAATAATACAGATCATACAAAGAAAATAAGACTTGAATGTCTCTCCCATGGGACTCCTATGGGCAGCATAGATTGTTTTATAGTACTAATTTTCTCTGTGTAGAAGTGAGATCTCTTATTTACATGACAAGTCTCCTATTTATAACCTCCAGCCAAAAAGCTTAACCACTAAGCAATGAATATCTAAGACAGAATACTCAATAAATATAAAAAAAAATATTTTTTGAAAGCTGGGCGTGGTGGCACATGCTTTTAATCCCAGCACTCGGGAGGCAGAGATAGGATTGCCAGGAGTTCAAGGCCACCCTGAGACTATATAGTGAATTCCAGGTCAGCCTGGGCTAGAGTGAGACCCTACCTTGAAAAACAAAACTGAAAAACAATTTTTGTTTTGATACATCAGTGAGTCTACTAAGGAATATAACACACTCAAAAGGGCTGTTCCAAGCTGTATTTCCTCTCTTATTACAGTCATTTCACACATTTATCTAAAGAGCTCACCTTATAGGAAATTGGTGATTAATGAACATAGACAACTTTTGTTTATTTTGTAGACTGTTCATTCTTCTGGTAAGATTTACTTCAACATTTCTATTTGATTTCTAATTTATCATAAGTGTATGACATGACCGTCTACATGGCAAATCAAGAGCACATTTTGTACTTGGCTTTGTTGGGCCTAAAGATGCCGGGACTGGAGGCCCAGTGGAACTTCCTGAGCCTGCCTAGAGTTTGGCGACCTGTCTTTGGCCTATGACTTCCGCACAGGAGTGACTCAGCAAGGCCTGACCTAAAATTGCCTCCGCCCAGCTACTACTAACGTAGTGAAATATTATTGGCCCTTAATCCTCACCCTGTCCTAAGACTCCCACCCCCTACCTTGATGCCATATGAGTGCCTGCTTGATACAATAAAGCGAGATCCTGCTTCGATAAGTCTCCTGACTCAGTGTGTTTCTCTCTGGCGACTAGGAGGGCATCTGGATCGTCAGCACTCTCCATCCTGCTCAGCCCCAAGGAGAGAGCGGCGGGACCAGCTCTCCTACAGCCCTACCTGCCAGAGAGACCGGCAGGGTTAAAATGTGGCCCTTGCTCACCCCTGCCTCTTATATTCCTGTTATATGTATTCTTTGTGAAGGAATCCTCTTCACTAAAGAACAACACACTTTTACAGGAAAGCATAGCATGACCAAAGGAAAAAAAAAAAAACTTTCAAATTCCAAATGATTTCTACTTATATTTTCTAATTTATTAATTTGTATTTAACCTTATTTAATGCCGTTAATGTGAAACTTGTAAATTGAAGCCTGAAACACATTTTTTTAAATGAAACAGCAAAATGAAGAAAAAGAAAAATATAGATGTGAAATAAGTAAAAATCATTTATTCTCTTTACTATTAAAATATTTTTCTGAGCTCAATACCTTTCTCAAGAAATAAATACAAGCAATGAAATGTGTATTGTATTATCAAGAACTTGAACTTTCCTGTCTGGTGCATTTGTGAGATACTTTTCCCTCCAGAGATGTCTTAACATTGGCGGCTGAGAAATCAATGGAACAGGGACTGTGACATTCACACTGTCTGTCTCTTCCATCCTGCTCTTGGAACTTAAAAGAAAGTCATTTATTCTCTTGTGACTTTCCTGCCAGCACATGATGAAGGTTTTGCAAAGCATCACTTAAGTGGGACATCCATCACTGGCGGTCCAGCTCCTTGGCTTGCCAGACTCGCTCACTCCAGTACCTAGGATGTAAACAAAGATATTGCATTTGATTTTCATATTGATCTTGTTGATTTTTGACTCAGACTCATCCTGAGTGTACTCTTTCAAGGCTGGTTGGCCTTTCATTGACCTTATTGTAGTCCATAGCCCCTGACCCCTGCTTCCAAGCCTGTCCTCTGTGGTTAGGAATGCTCCCATTCATCTTTATCTCCTTATCTCAGAAAACTTAAGTAGCAATAATGATCCCTCAGTTTACTTGACATCTAATGGTTTGTAAAGAACCATAATTAAAAATTAAATGTATTTAAAGGGTATGGTATTATTATATAAAATATTCAGGCTTGAGGACCAAATGTCCTTGGAATTTAAATCTTATTTCTACTGTGTGCTATTTTATGAGTGGGGATGGCCATTTGAAATTTTATTTTCTTCCTTGTGAGGTTAGTAAGAAAAGAACTTGCCCCAAAGCCTTGATAAGTATATAAAAATTTGTGAAGATCTTGTTTTTGTAATTTTTATGATAATTTATTATTTTTTTAATTTTGTATTAGTTATGGACATACTCAGTATGTAAACAGCACATGCTGGTACTATCATTAACCTCATCCCTGCCTTCCCCAAAGGGACCCTCCTTGTTGGGGATGCCGGTCATTCCCTTGGGGACTATGGGTCATGCATTGTGTGGGCAGCTGTCAGTTATGAGGAAAAGGCAATGACTCTGTGCATATTGTCCAAACTTGTGGCTCTAACAATCCTTCCACCTCCTCTTCTATGAAATTCCCTAAGCCATGTTGGGTTTGTTTTAATTCTACTTCAGTGATGGGCTCTTAGGAGCCTCTGGATCTCTGGTTTGGTAGGTATTGAGTGTCCTCACTGTCTATATCCTTCATCCTTCTGCTGATATCAGGTTCACCGAGAAAGCAGCACTCTTGCTCATTTCCCCTATTCCTCTATGGTTTCAGCTGGGGCCCTGGTGAAATGCAATGGGTTGTTTCTCTCCTCAAGTCCTGATTCTGTCTGAAAAAGAGAAGCAGATTCTCCAATGGAGAGTGAATTCAGTGCAGGTTAAATGGGATAACCATGATTAGTTTAAAGATAATTTAATCAGTGTAGGCCCTGTTGTAGCCCGAGATTAGTGGGAGATTGATATTGGAGAGCAAAGTCATTATCTGGATATGATCCTGACTTTTTCCCTGTTCCAAATATGGGTTCCCTTCCACTGAGTATATCTTTAGCCAATCCAAGAGCAATTGGTTACCCACCATGGCTGTGTGCCACTATTGCACTTATGTAAGTATCATGTCAGGTTATTTGCTTCTGAGTAGCTTAGACCTCTAGTTGCTCAGACAGGTGTTAGCCACTTTCCCCCAGTCGCTCATGTAGCACCTAGCTCTAGGACTGTCTGAGGATGGGCTCTCTTCCAGATTCCAGCCAGTTCTCTCCATATTACCTACTGACAGCATATGGTGTCTTCAGCTGAAAGGTCTTACCATTAACCTTTGGTGGATAATCAAGTGCTCTGACAGAAGTCTGTCTTGTTTTGGGAAACTTTGTTGGTCTTTACGATCAACAGCTCATTGTAGGTATTGACCACATCCTAGTACTGGGAGTTTCAGGCCAGCAACAAGGGAAAAGAAAGAAGAAAAATGAAGAAAACATAAAGAAAGAAGAATAAGAAAAATAAAGAGACAGGAGAAATTCAAGGATTTTAAGTTACCAGTTTTGGGTTCAGTTTTGTGTTCCTCCTACCCTTACCCTTCATTCAAGCCCTACCCTCTCTCAAGAAATCTATTAGGTGTGTCAGCATCTAGGGCTGATCCAGGTTAGGAGCCACAGATGAGAGAGACCATGCAACAATTGTCTTCCTGTGATTAGGTGAGTTTTATGAGTACAATCTGTTCCAATTTTTCTACAAATTTCATTGTGTCATTTTTTTTTCTAACAGCTGAGTAGAATTCTGTCAAGTAGATATACCACATCTGGTTATCCATTGGTCCAATGGTGGGCATCTGAGTTTATTCCAGTTCTTAGTTATTATGAATTGAGCAGCTATAAACATGGTTTAGCAAATATCTCTGAGCTGAGGCATAGAGCTTTTAGGGTAAATGCCAAGTAAGGGAATAACTGTGTCTGTTGGTAGCTCTATAGTAAACCTTTTTAGGAGTCTCCATATTGCTTTCCATAGAGGTTGTACCAGCTTACATTCCTACTAACAATAAATGATAGTTCCTATTTCTCCACATCCTTGCCAACATTTGTCTTCATTTAATTTTTTTAATGTTTGCTATCCTTACTGGGGTAAGGTGGAATCCGTAAAAAAAGCACCAGTAGCTCAGAAACTTCACTCAACCACTGGGATTTCATGAAGCTGAAGAGTTTTTTCCACAGACAAACATACCATAAGCAGAGCCATTAGACCACTCACATAATGGGAGAAAATTTTTGTCAGCTCTACAACTGATAGAGGCCTAATTTCTAGACTCTACAAAGAACTCAAAAACATGAACAATAAAAAGATCAAACAACTCACTTGTAAAGTGGGGCAAAGAACTGATAGGGAGTTCTCAGAGAAAAAAAATACAAATGGAAAACACATACTTAAGAAAATGTTCAGCATCCCTAACTATCAAGGAAATACAAATTTAAAAATCTATGTAATTTTATTGATTTACTTTCAAGTATTTATTAATAGAGCTTCTTCCATACTCTGAATGAAACAAACAAATTTCTTCTATAGTATCACTTTTATTTAAGTGATTTGAATAATTATAATAATTTGAGTAATTATAAATGTGTCATAAAATTAAACAAATGGTTAACAAATACCAAGTAACAGGTTCAGAGTAGCTTTCAAAAGTGGTACCTTCTGCGGGGCATGATGGTACACGCCTTCAATCCCAGTACTCTGGAGGCAGAGGTAGGAGGATCACCATGAGTTCAAGGCCACCCTGAGACTACATAGTGAATTCTAGGTCAGCCTGGGTTAGAGCCAGACCCTACCTTGAAAAACAAAAAAACAAAACAAAACAAAAAAAGGCTGTCTTCTGTTTTCTTTTCTATCATTATTTCAGGTAATCAGGTTTAAATGGGCTCATTTCTCCTTTTTTTCTGTTTATAACAACCACTGGGAAGGACTGAGGATTTGTCCATTGGATGCCTGAAATACAGTCCTCACAAATTCCTCTATGGCATGCTTTATTTAGGGTTGTCCACAGGGATATTCATCCAAAAATCCTGGAAAATTTCAGGAATAGCAACCATGTGGGCAGAAACATACCTACCCAGCTATTCAGTCAAACATAAACTTAGGTGTTGCTGTGAAGGGATTTTGAAAATATAATGAAAATCCATAATCAATATACTTTACATGAAAGGCAAACAGTTTGGGGTGGGGAATACCTATTCAATCATTCACACACCAGTTGGATGAGTGTTTGTATAGTTCCTTAGCAAAGAGGCATGGAGCAGCAGCAGGGCCTGCTGCAGATCCTGAGCCCTCCTGAGTCTTCTTTCCTACGGACCATTCTTTGGACAGAAATCTTCACCCCCTGCCACTGGTTAATGCCTGTCCATTCTAGTCCACTTTTGCTTCCTTTCTCTAGGTCTTGTTTACCTAGCTATGACAATTGTACATGCCAATATATGGGCACTTTTCAAAGATCATTTTACTGAATCCTCAAAACAACTAAAAAAGTGGTAGGATTACATATTTTTAAATATTTTATTTATTTAAAAAAGAGAGGGGGAGATAGATAGACAGACAGACGGAGAGATAGATAGAGAAAATGTGTCCACTGGGCCCTCTAGCCACTGCAAATGAACTACAGATGAATGCACCACTTTGTACATCTGGCTAGTAGTGGGTCCTGTGGAATCAAACCTGGGTCCTTTGAATTTGCGGACAACCACCTTAACCACTGAGTCATCTCTCCAACCCATGATTGCACAATTTTATGTGTGAACAATTGGAGGCTAAGGGAGCTGATTAATGCTGTTAGTATCACATAGCTGGTAAGGGACAGAGCCATGATTTAAGTGACCACTTTTCCTACCAATACAAACTATTCAAAATTCTGTAACAAATCACAGTGTTTGGCATTAAATATCAATTTTTATTATTATGTTTGTTTGCGTTTATGTGCATGTTTTTGTGTGAGCCTTAAATAAACCCTCAAATTTGTGATTTCTTCCTACAGAAACTCAATAATTTATAGTATGTCCTTCTTGAGTTCATTTCATTTTATTATTATTAGTAGTAGTAGTATTAACAATATATTTCATATGGATACATCATGTGTTGGTACCCTCTTTTCCATTCCATTGGGGACGCTCCTCAGTGGGGTTGCAGGTATTCCACATGGGGTTGTGGTTTATATGTTGTGGGAACAGTAGTCATTTATTTTTTGGGAGAAGGAATGCCTCTGGGCATGATGTCTCAGCCTGTGGCTCTTACAGTCTTCCCTCCCTATCTTCCGCAAAATTCCCTGAGCCATGGTGGGTGAGTTTTAAGTCTACTTCAGTGATGAGCTCTTTGGAGCCTCTGGATCTCTGCTTTCTTATCAATTCTTTGTTAAAAATGGGATAAGAAAATAAATAGAATAAAGTTAGGGTAGGACACAAAATTGTGGTTCATAAACTTTGGGGACCTCCTACTGAACCCCCAAATCCTGCATCAATACCTTAGGTATGTCAGAATTGCAGAATACTATGACAGCATCTAGCTTCACATGGGTGCTGTTATCTAAAATTATGTGTTCAGTATAATGTGATAAGTACTTTAGTCAGTGAGCCTTCTCCCCAGACTATTGTGTGTATCCTTTCTCTCTCTCTCTCTAGTTCCCCTTATTTTTCTCTTTATTTTCTTTTTCTTTCATTGCTCTCATCCACGTTTTTCATACCTTGTGATTGGATTTGAGATTCAGCTGTTATGTGATTAAAGTAGCAATTGTAACACAATATTTAGAAATATAATAAAGAGGCATGAATCTTCATTTACAGCTATCATTTGTGCTTTTCCTTATGGTGTGCTCTATAATGCTTTGCATGCTAGGAGTCCTTGCTGAAGGCTTGGATGCATGAAAAGAGCACAGCTTGTTTCTTATCCCTCCTGAGTCAGACAAAAGATAGTTAGTCATAGCAAGAACGATGCAGAAGTATTTCCCTGAGTAAAGTCTATAGTAATCTGTCTTGACTTCTCATAACAGATGCTTGTACTCTATGATTGGGGCATATACACGAATTACTATTTCAGTTTGTAATACAAATGATTGAACATATGTCCTCATCTATGCTTTGAAGATCTAAACTGACCCATTTATGAGATCAATGCTAAAAATAGCCTAAATTAAACATCATCTGCTTAATGTTCAGAATAAACCTTTTACATACCTCCCACTGTGACATCACAATGCCCCACTGTGATACTCAGTGCTCCACTGTGACATCATAATGCCCTACTGTGACACTTAGTGCCCCACTATGAAATCACAAGGCCACACTGTGAAACTCAGTGCTCCACTATGACAACACAATGCCAATTGTGGCACGCAGTGCTCCACTGTGACATCACAATGCTGTGCTGTGACGTTCAGTGCTCCACTATGACATCACAATATCCCACTGTGACACTCAGTGCTCCACTATGACATCACAATGCTAACTGTGACACTCAGTGCTCCACTGTGACATCACAATGCCAACCTGTGAAACTCAGGGCTCCACTGTGGCATCATAATATCCCACTGTGAGACTCAGTGTTCTACTGTGACATCACAGTGCCCCATTTTGACACTCAGCACTCCACTGTGAAATCACAATGTCCCACTGTGACACTCAGTGCTCCACTGTGATATTACAATGCCACACTGTGAGACTCAGTGCTCTACTGTGACATCACAATGCCCCACTTTGACATTCAGCACTCCGCTGTGAAATCACAGTGTCCCACTGTGACACTCAGTGCTCCACTGTGATATTACAATGCCACACTGTGAGACTCAGTGCTCTACGGTGACATCACAATGCCCCACTTTGACACTGCAGTGCTCCATTATGACATCACAATACCCCACTGTCATAATTCAATGCTCCACTGTCATATCACAATGCCCCTATTGGAATATTGTAGTGCTCCACTGTGACATTACAATGCTTCATTGTCACATCATTATGCTACACTGTAATATCACAATATCCCAATGTAACACCACAATTTTATTAATAAGTATTCAATCAGAGTTACAAAAATTTCATAATTCTTGGAGGATATAGTGATATGTAAATATAAGAAAAGTCTCTCATTTTCCAGAGACAAAAGTTTTAAAAAATAAAAAAAAAACTATGGGAATGACTGCAGAACTTCAAAAGAAAGAATTAGGATCAGGTATGGTAGGATCAGTGAAGAAGTAAAATCATTAAGATGTTATATTTTGAGCTGAGTTTTCAACATGGAGACTTGAAGCTGAAGAAGTGAGGGTAAAAATGTCAATGTGAAAGGAATGGTTCTATCTGAGAAGAACAATGTATTGTCCTTGGAACTAGTGGCATATCCTTGGGAATATAAACTGATGTTCAGAAAATATGAAGAGAATAATAAGAGCTTAAGTTTGACACAAATACAGGGCAATATTAAGTATTTTTATATTGAACATTCAGAAACAGGGGACAGGTAGAGACAGTAAGTGAATGAAAAGCAATTTTTGAATAAAATGAAATTTTAGTTTTAAGAACACTATTGAGTTACATTGGTATATTGCATTTTATTCTCAATATATTTTACAATGTACATTCCTTTCTGAGAAGAATGTGCTGATACTCATTGAAAATCAAATTTATACATTATTTTCATACTGTAAAATGGCTTAGGTGCTGTTGTGTAAGAGAAGTATTCAAAACTAGCTTGTGAGTTTACTGATTTCTGAGGTTCTGGGACAAAAAGTAGCTGGATATCCTGGGAGCAGGGATGAATTTAATCGAGTTCTCTATAGAATCAGCTCCCAGATAATAAGTAACTGGTTTTCCAACACAATTTCCAATACAACAATAAAAACTGGCAACTAATTCTAATAGGTAGGAGTAACGGGTGAGAGTTGAAAAAATCTACTGGACAAAATTAGTCTGGCCTTGCTCTTGTAGGAATAAGTAGAAAAATGAATGATATGTGTCAATTTGGACAGAGATGGCATTTCTCTCAGTCATGGAGATCCAAAGGATGTGATAATTTGACATGACTCTTTATTAGGTTATAGACAGAAGATATTATTGAAGCACTGAAGTTAAATTAATCCATATTATATCAATATTAATATTTGCCTAATATTTTCTGGATCTCATTTATCTGGAGGCAATACTTCTTCATAGATTTGGACACAAAGAATGTACATATAACATAAATAAGCTTTTTGCATTTTCATAAATTGATCATCATAATTCTTTCTGTACTTTTTACATTTTCATACAGGTATATACTGA
The DNA here is from genome assembly GCA_036346955.1 of Dipus sagitta. NCBI lineage: Eukaryota > Metazoa > Chordata > Mammalia > Rodentia > Dipodidae > Dipus > Dipus sagitta. Next base: position 167,200,170 of record CM070772.1, on the reverse strand, counting down.
ATGCCTATTATGTTTTATAATCTATGAAAATTAGAAGTTAAATCATATTTAGTACTTTACCTCCAGGGATTTAAAGTTCATTTGAATAAATTTAAAAGCTTATAAGTAAATGGCTTAATGTATATCATGTAAAGCAAGAAAGATATAAAAACAATGTTACAATGCCCAAACCATGATGGAAAACAAGGGGGAAATGTATGTTCATGATATAGGGCTTTTTAAAGGAGCTAGAGGGGCAGGTCTAGGAAGATGAGTCAGGGGTTCACAGATAGATCATTAAAAAAAGACCATGCTACATGAAAAAGAAATCATTTAGAGATGTCTGCATGGTGCTTTGTAGTAATTACAACTTATAAGGGTTAACATTTTCTGTCTAGTCTCTCTCTATTTCTCTCTCAACATTTAAACTATAGAGGATATTGAAATCAGATATCAAAATAGTATACTATGAGAAATGCAGGATATGATTTGAAACCTACTGGATTCAGTATTTAGTAAACAATAGCATCTGTATTTATGATTAAGTTTCCTTGGTTGTAAATTAAGTTGCTGGTGTCATCCATTTTTCTGTTTGATTAAGAGAGATAAGGTTATGTCTAAAGCACAATGAAGGGTATGTATCTTTACTTTTCACTACACATAGCATATACATTCCTGTGTTATTTCAGATTCAAAGAAACTAACATTTTGGTAGTTATTTTTGTATCATTACTTGGCTTACCATAGTTATAATTCTTACATGATCTCCTCTATAGTTTTAATGGAGGCAAAGAGGGATGTAGACAGTTTTGGGGTAAACTTCTAGAAAACTAGTCAAAGTGTGTTTTAATTATCCATTCATTTATGATTTCTCTGCCATCAACTCATAAATTAACTCATCTATAGGGTAGTCAAAAGCGGCTGCTTGACTGGTCTTACTAATGTTCAGTTCCTCTGTGGCTCTTACTGATTCTGCATTATTAGCCATACAGAAAATTTTTTCATCCTTGGGAAGAGAATGCTCCCATCATGAGTCGCAGTATGTGGCAATATAGAAATGGGTTACTTTTGTTAAGGCTTTGTTCTCTATTCTGGTGCTTTTTCCTACTGATAGTCTAAAAATGCTGGTGACTACAAATAGAATTCCTTTCAAAATATGCAGAAACTCTAAGTTTGTTGGGCTCAATTTTTGATAAAAAGCTAATAACATGTATGTTGTCTGCTCATTTTTATTAAACTATGCTATATTTCATAATTATCCTTATATTTTCTAAGTCAAAATTCTTTCTTTCTTTCTTTCTTTTTTGTTAAACAGCATGTCATGTAACCAAGACTGGCATTAAACTCCTTATATAGCTGAAAATGGCATTAAACGCAAGATCTTCAGCCTCCATTTCCCTAGTCCTAGCATGATAGGCATGTGTCACTATGCCTAGATCAAACTGCTTATAATTATTATATAGTACAAAATTCTGATATTTTAGAAAACTATCGTTTTTGTTTATAATTTAAAAAGTACTTTTTTTTTTTTTTTACATTTTGGCCTTCATTATAATACAAATGCCAAACATTATCTCACAAAAATTTTAAGATGTGGTTGTTTGATGAATAAAAATCTATTCTCTTTTCCAACTATTTTTTTTAACTTCACATATAATTCAGGGAGAGCCACATGTATGTGTGTATAGGTACATAAATATTATGTATTTATATACACAGATATATTGACTTTGCTCTTCAATCTTTCTCTCATACAAATCATGGAAATTACATTATCATTTCATACAATAGGATTTGGCACTTGGGACTTTCAGAAAGAAGTATAGATGAATTATTCACATCAGAAAGGAAAGTCAATTGGGGAAATAAACATTAAAATGATTTGCAATCTGCAGTTATTCAAGAGAAGCAGAGTCATCAAGTGTAAGAGAATGATGAGAACACTAGGAAATGAATGGCTCAATTGATTTAAGGGATGTTTTTGCAGCTCCAAATTTTGAGAAAAGGCCTGGATCGATCACAAAGTCCCATTAATGTCTTTCATACCTAAGATGTTGAAATTACATATTTTATTACCATTTTGACTGTTATTATTGGATCATATTTTCCCAGGGGCAAAAATCTTTCTCTGATTAAAACCCAGAAAGATTTTTAAAGTTAAATTAACTTGGGACAGCTAAGATGTGGCTTAATAAATTATCATTTTGACATCTGCAATGGCAGAGAACTCAGTCTCACAAGAGTCAAAACTGCATCTGAAACTGCTGAAGAAAAGGAATGGGTTCCTAGTGAGTGATCAGAATATGATTTCAAATGTACGCAATGTAACCTTAAGTAACAGCCAGTTGTACAAAAAAAATGCTCCCATGAAAGCCAGAAGATATAATTTATTCTGGCCAGGGCCTTGATCCATGGTTATAGTACTACTAAATGTCATTACCTGTGAGTCAGAAATATCACTATTACACCATATTTTTGTTATTGAGCTGCATGAGAAATATCTACAATTTGACCTTATTTGAGATAAGCAGATACAATCAATGATAGTTTGTTGTTTGATTTATGTATTCACTAAACTCTATAGTAGTCATCATCCATACTGTTACATTCCCCTTAGCATGCTCAAGGCATAGGGAATAAATATATAAATGCACCACAGTAGTGGAACAAGGTGGCTTGTCTTGTCGCCCAAATTAGCCACTCAGGATAAAATGAATCTATTGAGACAAAATGATTTAAAATTTGAGCCATGTAGTGGTGTGTATTTGGAAGCGGTCATGATGATAGTGAGTGAGGCATAGTAATCCTATTGAGGGATTACTAAATGTACTTGATGGTTAATCCCTAATGTCAATTGATAGGATCTAGAATCAACTAGGAAATAAGACTCTGAGCATGCTGTGAGGGATTATCTAGATTAGGTTAACTGAGGAAGATTTGCCCATCTTGGGAGACAGCATTTCATGGGCTGAGATCGTTGACTGTATAAAAAGAAGAAAGTGAGATGAGTATTTATTATTCCATGCTTCCTGACTGCACACTCAATGTGACTGTCACCTTAATGTCCTGTGGCCATCACTTCTCTCCCATGATGGACTAGACCTAAACTAAAGCTCTGATCCAAAATAAATCTTTTTCTGACATAAGACTCTCTCTCTCTCTTTCACTATATGTATATTTTGCTGTTTCAGATTCTGTTGTTTTACCTGCATTTTCTTATGTAATCTCATATCAGTATAAAATGACAGATCATATTTCTCCTCTCTACAAATGGAGAAACTGAGGAAACAGTTCACTGGGTAAAGTGGTTGCTCCATAGCTTAAGGAACTGAGGTTTCCTTCCCAGAACCCATGGAAAAATGCCAGATGCAGTAGCAAGTGTCTATCATCCCCACATTTCTACTGTGAGATTGGAGGTAGAGATGGAAAAGTCCCTGGAAACTCCTTGTTCAACTACCTTGCACCTGGCAAGGTACACCTGACAGCCAACAAGAGTCCCTGTCTCACCCGAGGTGGAAGGGAAGGAGCAGCACCAGAGGTTGTCCTCTGACGTCCACTGATGCCATGCCCATACCTGCTCTTACACACACATCACCAACACATCATGCAAACATGCCAAAAATGAAGGGTTGCAACAATAAGACTAATATCAGACAATTTCAGAGAGGTAGAGAAAGTAGGTCCTAGAATGTTTCATTCTCACATTATTGTCATAAGAAGAAACATGAAATTTTTTTTGTTTTTTTTTCTAATAGTTAGAAACATGTTTATTTCCATTTTCAAGTAATTGAAAAAGAAAACAAGTAGTCTTTAAGGTTAAAGACAAACAAACAACTTTTTTTCCTTTTCTCTTCAGAGCTGCTATGCTAGAACCTTGGCATTTAGGGTATGGTGTGGCCTTTCATTTCTTAGCACAAGCCTTTTCAAGAGAGCTTGTTAGAAATACAGGATTTCAGGATTACCCAGGCATAAGGAATCAACATTTCTTTTCAAGATGCCCATATATTTGAGAGCTATTTTAAAGCCCATTTATTAAAGAAGTGAAAATAATTTTTAAACTGGAAATATAGGGTCAGAAAGATAGGATACTTAGATATCATCTCTACATGAGTCAATGATAGGAAGGGGCCAGAAGAGCTGAAAGATATCTCACTTCTGAAACTTACCATAATGTACATGATAAGCTAGTTGTCAATGGAAATAATGGCTGGTAACATCTTCTCTGGAAAAGGTGAGGGTAGTAGAGATTTTCTGCTCAGTGATGATGTGAAGCCATGGAAAATATTGATAGTAACTATCCTGATACTATAAAGAAAAAAATTACCAAGTGACATATTTTATGATTAAAAGGAAATATTAAAGCTGCCTTTCAATATTTAAAGCTTGCTTAACTAGCAACACTTAGCCTAACACTGACTCTTGTCATTTTATTTCATTCTTCTCTTTTTTTAATTTTTATTAATTTTTTTTTCTTTATTAGTTAGTTTTGTATTCAGCAAATACAGTCAGTTTGGTACCATTATTAGGCTCATCCACTACCTACCCCCTCCCCTTGGGCCCTCCTTGTTGAGGTATATGGGTCATGCATTGTGGAGTTAGCCCACAGTTAGAAACATGAAAATTTTGCAAAGAATTTCCATGAAGCAAAATTGGAAGTATCATAGGTAGGGATTTTCATTTTGTATTTGTATATTCTTGCAGAAAGTAACTCCAATTAACAATGATTATTCTCCAGAAAAATAGTTTTGTAATTTATAATCCAACAGAAATAAAGAATAAGACAAGTATGGTGGAGGATACCTTTAATCCCAACTCTTGGGAGGCAGGTGTAAGAAGATCACAGTGAGTTCGAAATCAAGGCCAGCCTGGCACTGTAGAGTGAGTTACAGGTTGGCCTGGGATAGAGTGACACCCAACCTCATAAAAACCAGGAAAGAAAAATTAAAGAATGGAATTAACTATGAAAAGAGAGAGAGAGAGAGAGAGAGAGAGAGAGAGAGAGAGAGAGAGAGGTGGAGAGCCAAAGAGGAGAAAGTAATTCTGATATTCTGAGAAAAATATATATTCAATGGATGAGATGAATGACAGGGAAAATCTTCCTCTTGATTATTCCATTTAGATCATATATCTTTGCAGGAATGTTGTGACAATTGCATGAAAAAGAGCATGCGGCATTGTGAAAATGGCTTACACACAGTATACAGTAAGGCTGACCTGAAATTCACTACATAGTTTCAGGGTGGCCTTGAACTCATGGCGATCCTCCTACTTCTGCCTCCCAAGTGCTAGGATTAAATCAATATAGTTACTGACATTATTATTAGAAAAGACAGTTACCTGGAAGGTTGCATGCATAGCAGGTAAAATGACAGAATGAAATAGAGAAAGGACAGGAAGGAGAGAAGGAAAAGAGGAAGAAAGAATGGAATGAGGTAGAGAGGGGGCAGAAAGGAGAGAGAAGAAATTCTTGGGAGAGCACTTATCAGTTCAAGAAAGAAAAACAAGGCAAGTTTTATAGGGAAAGTAATACATTAGGAGAAAGCACATCTTGGAAATTGTAAAAAATATGGGATAGAAGATTTAGCATTTAAGTACTAGTATGCACATAATTGCATAGTACTAGTTTTTTTATATTACTATTTTATAATGTACTAGCAAGTATATTCATTTTTTCATAGAAAATTGAAAACTAATTTGAATTTCACAGATGAAAATAATATGTTACTGCTGGAAGACCAAGTGGTCTTCCTTAGTTTTCCCTTTAAGTTATGGAGCTTGGAAACAAAGTCAGCCTAAAGTGTCAACCTCAAAACTGTTGTCCATTACATCATGTTCTCAAACTGCACAGTGGAGAAGTGTACAGAGGCATTTTCTGGATACAGGCAACATATATGTATGCTTGATCTTCAAAACTGTAACCAGAAATGGACACACCATTGAAAACATCCACCTGCACAGTTTAACCAATATTTATTTGTTTACTTTGTTTATTATAGTTCATGTAACCACTTATCTGATGCTTATAAATTCTACCACAACTAGGGGATTATTCTCAACTTATCACTTTGGTTTCAACTTCTAATTAACAAAATTTAATTAGTTCTAATAGAAAAAGTAGGTGCATTAATTATAAGATTAGAGTCTAGAAAACAGAAAGTTGCACATGGCCTATTATAATTTCTATTGGAGTCAATTAAAATGTCAAGCTAGTGTGTGTGTGCATTTGTGTGTGTGTGTGTGTGTGTGTGTGTATGTTTGTGTGTATTTGTGTGTGGTGTTGTTTATTGACTAGCAAGTAAGCAATGTGGTAAGGAATAGCTGCATGTAATAACTCATTGCAAAACTATACAGTTTAAAAATGGTTCTTATTTATTTATTAGAAAGAGAGAGAGAGAGAGAGAGATACAGACAGACACAGAATGAAATGGACATGCCAGGGCCTCCATTCACTGTTAATGAACTCCATTCACATGTGCCACCTTGTGCATCTGGCTTATTTGGGTACTGGAGAGTGAAATCTTGGTCCTTAAACTTCACAAGCAAGCACCTTAACTGCTAAGCCATCTCTTCATCCCCCAAACTGTACATATTTATTCAACTTAATCTTTTTTCCCATATTTTCATATTCTATTTCATCTTGATTATAGAAAATAGAGGACTTCAGGTATTATGTATAATGAGTTGCATAATTTCTGAAAAAGAAAGGTGTTTGGGGATGATCATATATTGATTCAAACACAGTCATTACCTTATTAGAGGTGTCAATCTTTTATTTAATTCCTTAGGAAGCTCCTGAGAGTTTAACACTGAAGTAGCCTTAAAATACACCCACCAGAGCTCAAGAAATTTTGCAGAAGAGGGGGAAGAATGATGTAAGAGCCACATGTCTGGAGGGCACACCCAAAGGCACCTCCCACCCACACACACATAGTGCCTGATTTCTGCTTCCACAATGCATAACCCACAACCTCATGAAGAATACTACCAGGCTCTCAGCAGACTAGGGGCAGGGAGAAGTGAAATGCTGGTACCAACACATGTCCATACAAAGCATATTCTTTATAAGATTTGATATTGTTTATTTATTTGTGTGTGTGTGTGTGTCTGTGTGTGTGTGTATGAGAGAGACAGAGAGAGAGAGAGAGAGACAGAGGGAGAGAATTAAAACAGGGTCTCTAGCCACTGCAAATGAACTCCAAACACATGCACCACCATGTGTATCTGGTTTATGTGGGTTCTCAGGAATTGAACTTGGGTCCCTAGACTTGGTAGGCAAGCACCTTAACCTCTAAGCCATCTCTCCAGCCCCAAATCATATCCTTAATAAAAAAATGAAGTTCATTTTTTCATCTGTGTAATGAGAACAATAATATAAAGCATGAATGTCAAAATTTAAGAAAATATATAAAGCATGCAACACAGTTTTAGCTATCATATCTCTTTTTCATTATCATTATTTCTTGCAATTATTGTAAATGAGTACAATGATTATTGCTGTTATATTCTAAAATGCATTACTTATATTGGTTTAAAATCTTTTAAGATATTCTCATTTGCCCTTTTTAATACTCATTCTTTCTTAGAATAGGCTATAAAGTCAGCCAGGGAATCGTACTTTAAATTACAATGCTTAATTTTCTGGAAGTCAGCAAGGTTTATTATTTAAAATTATTTCATAAAAATCCTAGTTCATTTTAAAAAATGGAAAAATATAGTAAAACCTCATTTTGTTTCATGTGGTAGCTAGTATAGCAAGTGGAATAAATTATAGAAAAATATTGAATATTTATAATGCAGTAGGCATTCTATAACATCACCTTAAGCAGGAGTATTACCTCTGTGTATAGTGTGGAATGTGAGTATCAGAGACATTTGTTATACACAAAAGAATTGGTAGGCCAAGGATTGCTTCCCAATCATAATCCAATAACAGTATTCCTTTCCAAACCTCTTTATTTTCTAGAAAAAAATTATTGTTTCTACCAAAATGGACAGAAGAAGAAATAGTAAAGATTATTAAGAATATTTCAGAGTTAAAAGAAGGAAAATCTTGTCAAGATTTAGTTTAATCCCCATAGTATCCTTAAACTATCATTATCTATGGGATGGCAGTAAAGATGCTGTTAGGTTTTTTTGGTAACTATGACATCACACATACATAATCACCCAGAGACACACATACACATATTACAGAATCAGAATGTATTCTAGGAATGTTAACTGCTAAAATCTAAACCATTGTCATTTCCACCCTCTGTGGTACTGTAATCAAGTCATGTGCATGAGAAAGATGAAGACCACACTCTCATCAAATACTGTGCCTGTGTAGAAAACTGTCTAAGCAATTATCAGTGCACTGTTCATTTTGGTATAGGAGCAACATTTTAGACTTTGGATTTCCCTAAATTGGACATTCTAGTATATGTCTAACACTGTCACTTTATAGCATTGTGTGGTTAATAAAAGGCTGCCGGTCCTGTCTTGACCTTTAATATCACTGAACTGATCTGAATCTGATCACATGTAAAATACTGTACATGTACATTATGCAATATCCAGAATCCATTACAACTTGATTAAAATGCCATTCTAAATTACCAGTTGATGTTTTTGTTTCAGCTAAATGTCTTTTATTTACTAAACCAATCCAATTCTTCCTTTATCAGTTCTGATCCAAACATCAATAATGAACTAAAGCCAAGATTCTGGTAGTGAATCATTTATTTTTGTTTTCTCTTTTATTTTTTAGTCTAAGCTTTGAGCTCACTAAGTATCTGAGGCTAGCCTTAAACAGGTAGCAATCCTTCTGTCTCAGCCTTCAAGTGCTGGGATTATAGGCATGTGCCACCAGCTAAACTTTGAACACAGAAAATTTTAGAAAAAAACTTCAAATTATTTTTCTTCCATCCTTTTTGTCATTCTTTAAATAAGTACAATAATAAATTTGTGACAACAGAAATCTACCACACTTAAAACACTCAACTGATTCATCAGTGAATTGCTGGTAATTAATGCCAATGTGGATGCAATAGTTACCCTGTCCTTGTCACTATGTTGATGGATAGGGATAATGACTGTGGTTGGTTTTGCAAGACATAAATTGACATAAATAATAACATATAAAAATCAATGCCTGAGATTTTATTTTTATCTGTACTAACAGTATATTAGTTACTTTACACATTATTGGAATGAAATACCTGACCAGAAGAAACTTAAGGAAAGAAATAGTTATTTTTCTGGCTTATAGTTTAGAGGGGATATGTTTCTTTTTTTATTTATTTTTTATTAACAACTTCCATGATTGTAAACAATATCCCATGGTAATGCCTTTCCTCCCTCCAATTTTCCCTTTTATTTTATTTTTTTCTCAATTTTTATTAATATTTTCCATGATTATAAAAAATATCCCATGGTAGTACCCTGCCCCCCACTTTCCCCTTTGAAATTCCATTCTCCATCATATCCCCTCCCCATCTCAATCTTTCTACTTACATATATGCAATACCAACCTAATAAATGCCCTCCTCCCTTTCTTTCTCTTCCCTTTCTATCTCCTTTTTAACTTACTGGCCTCTGCTACTGAGTTTTTTTCCTTCTCGCACAGAAGCCCAATCATAGAGGGGATATGTTTCATTATGGCCAGAGGATCATGGTAGTAGAAGCAGAATGCCAGGTTGGTACATTGTAGCTAGAGTCAGGAAAGAGAGGCCAAACAGGAAGTGGGGCCAGGCTGAAAGATCTTAAGGCTGATTCTTCACTGACCCACTTCATCCAGAAATGTTGTGTCTGTGAAAGTTTTCACAACCTTCCCAGACAGCAACACCCACTGGGAACCAACAGTTCATACATGATGTGTCACATTGAGACCACAACGTAGTCAGGGTTTACTTCAATTTTTCTGCAATCTTTGAAAAATAATTTCACAGCTTCTGTAAACTAATAATGCTTTTCATTGGTTTCATGGGAGAACTAAGAAAAGCACATACACATGTATCTTTTACAGAAGTGGGCACATAATAAGTGTGCAATAAATATCAAGTTAAACAGAAAGTACTGTGAATAAAGCAAATTTTTAAAATCATAGCACACAAAATTTGGAAGTCATTATAATGGAATTTTATAGTGTTTCAAAGAATATGAGAAATAAAGTAAAATGAGCCACTATAATTTTATGAAACATTATTTTAAGTACTATGGAAAATCAATATTAGCGAGTCCAGGAGTCTAACTCATGAACAATAAAACTTATTCATTTTGGTCCAGTGAAGACTGAAATTTTAATTAGGTTAAAATTTACTAATTCTGAATATCCCCTATTATTTGGGAAAGCCATATTTGAGCAGTCCACACAGATGCATGAAGTCACTGAGAAGAAATAAGAAAAGAACCCTGGAGCTAGGCTGCATTTTCCCGATGTTTCCATCCCTGTGGTAGGAAGCACAGGCGTCCACGTGGATGGGTTGAGCATCCTGCCCCCATTGGTTGTCACAGGTGTAGTACTGTGACCTTGGACAAGTCAGGACAACCAACTCCAAAAGTATTTTGTTATATTATTCTTGAGAACATATGTACCCCTTGCAGAGGTACTCAGTCCCTTTAAGATGCCACAGAGTAGTGCAGAAAGGGAAATTTGGGGATTGCTTGTTCTGAAGTGTTAAGACTTAGTATCCATGCGGCACCCTTGCCAGCACCTACTTGAGAGTGAATCCACCTCACAACATAGCAGCGTGAAGTAGAACTATGTAAGTGTGCATATTCAAAGTATTGGTCCTTATCCCAAGGGAAATGAAAGTCTCCATTTATGAAGAAGGACAGCATAATTTGAATAAATGCATTCATTGATCTGCTTAACATCAGAATAGACATTTCTGCTACTGAAAACCTTACAGAAAATAGTATACTTTAAGACCATTAACCCTATATTCTTGTTGAAATACAGCTACTACCCAATGAAGGGTTCACATCCCCATATAATAATCTCCAGCTATATGGTAACTAATTAAAAAAGCAAATACAAATGAGCACACCTGTTATGCCAGCACTCAAGATACTGACACTACAGAACTTTCAGATTCAAGAATAGCCTGAACTCCATGGTGAGTTCAAGGCCATGCTGGCCTCCAGAGTGAGTCCCTGTCCTGTCTCTAAACAACAGCAGCAAGAACAGAAAATTATACAGCATAATTTTCCTATAAAATTCAGCTATTGAATGGAAGAATTATCTATTAGTTCTTGTAGGAAATTTAGCCTGGGAACTTCTCAGGGATGACAAAGATTGACTTTTATTCCCCCAAGACCACAGCCATGCAACCTTTAAATCCACAGCCAGGTACAGATGAGAACTCTACAGAATATAAAAGCATCATAGCCTAGGGATAATCATACCTACTGTCTATTAACCTCTTACATACCAGAGTCCATACCGAGAGTGTGTGAATTATACTACTGTATAATTGTAAATGTTTACATAAAATCATGAGAGTCATTGTTATTCCCTAGTTTAGAGATGTGGAGACGGAGGAATGTAAATGTGGTGAAAAACCAGGGTCTACTGACTGCATTCAGGCAATCTGGCTCTACAGGGAAGCAGCCATCACTCTACTGAGCTGGAAATGTTATTCATCTCTTAGCATCTCTGAGTAAGTAACGCAGATGGCTTTTCTAACACAGAAGACATCATTATCTTTTATTTTTTAATTTTTTTGTTTAGTTTTATTTATTTGAGAGTGACGGACAGGGAAAGAGAGAGAGAGAGAGAGAGAGAGAGAGAGAGAGAGAGAGAGAGGAGAGAGAGAGAGAGAATGGGCGAGCCAGGTGCTCCAGCCACTGCCAGCCAACTCCAGATGCATGAGCCACCTTGTGCATCTGGCTTACATGAGTCTTGGGGAATTGATCCTTCAACTGGGGTCCCTAGGCTTCACAGGAAAGTGCTTAATTGCTAATCAATCTCCCCAGCCCTTTCTTTTTTAAAAAATCTTTTTAATTAGTTAATTTTTTGAGAGACAGAGAAAGAGAGGGTGGGTGTGCCAGGGCCCTCAGCCACTGTGAACGAACTCCATATGCCTGCACCCCCTTTTGCGCTTCTGTCACTGCATCTGCCTTACCTGGGACCTTGGGACCTGGAGATTCCAACAGGCATTCTTAGGCTTCGCAGCAAGCGCCTTAACCACTAAGCCATCTCTCCAGCCCCCATTACCTTTTCTTGAAGAATTGAGATCCCTGCTGGCCGGGGGTCTTTTAATCATGGACAATACAATTACATAACATAAAATCATATGCACTAAGCATAAACATAATACTGTTGTAAGGTGTGCGTGACAGGGGCGGGGTCAGGGGAGAATCCAACAAAGGTTTGGAGGGTCCAAGACTGAAGATAGACTCAGAAATGCAGTGAAAAGTAGAGGTATCAGACTTTCTTCTCCAGATGTAAGCAAACCTCCCTTGGGAGGGGTCACAGAGCTGGGAGTCCTTTGGAATGGGCCCGGTGACTGTTTCCTGTAGGGTTTGGGTCACTCTCCTCCGCTCCTGTCACGGCTGTCAATCAGGGATCTGGTTTAGCTCATCCACTTAACCCCCTTCCCAAGACACATAAGGCATTGTCTTTCAAAACACCTGCCTATTTTAACTTGTTTTTCCTTTCTTTCCTAACTTATATTTTTATGTTTTTCTGCCCCTGTGGTTAATTATAAATAGACTATGTCGATTCTGACTATCTGCCTTCCTATTCCCTTGGGTCATCAGTTCTCCTAGAGACATTCCTTACCTGCCTATGCCCCCTAAACTCCCCTCAATACCACTTGAATTACTTCCACATGATAATGTTTCAGTGAAATTCTACTAGAAAATAAAGTGGCTCTTGTCACCATACCACACTTTGTAGATGGTATCCATGAAATCTTCTGAAATACTTTGAGCCACATTTTATCTCTACCTTTTCCCTGACCTGAGTAGGCCTATCATTCTTTGCTATAGTAGTAACTTGTATATCTTCTCTCCCATAAGTTGAATTAAGCACAGTAAAGTATATTGTGTTTGAACAAGAATTTAGAGTGTGCGAGTGACAGGATTATTTCAAACATATAGAGTATGACAGCTCTCTTTACAGTGATTTCATTTCCAATATTGAAAGACCAGGGAAAATGCCTTGGTAAATAAGCCCTCATGCAATTTCCATCTGTAGATGCAATTGCATCTCCCAAAGGAATAAAGATAGTTCCCAGCCTGCATCTGAGCTTGATTCCTTTTGCTTTCGAGTAATTTCCATGTCACATTGCTTTACATCCTTTGAAAGGTGTTAGTTTAGAGCCAGGGCAGTTGTATAACAACAGCACAATTTTATGAAAGAAATGGCAAAAATAAACACAGGCTTAGAGTCAAACAAATTCTAATCTTTGTTGTTTTGAAATGTGAAATTTCTCATTTTGTTTTAATTTTGTATGTTCATATTCTTAAATAAGATGTTATGAACTACTCATTTTAAATACGAAAATAAATAAAAATATTAAACAAAAAATTAATGCCACCATACATTGACGAGTCTAATTTCTTGCTGGGTGTGGTGGTGCATGCCTTCAATCACAGTACTTGGGAGGCAGAGATAGGAGGATTGCAGTGAGTTTGAGGCTACCCTGAAACTACATAGTGAATTCCAGGTGAGCCTGGGGATAGAGTGAGACCCCACCTTGAAATACAAAAAAAAAAAAAAGAGGCTAATTTCTCTAAGACTAATTTTGTGTAGGATCAGTGCACTTTAATTTTATCTTTCTTACTGTTTTATGTTTGTGAATAGAGTAAATGTCTCTATCTTCTCTCCAGAAAATAATTGTAACTCATTCTTTGTGTGCAATTGCATAAGCCTTAATTCAAGTCATGATACAGTGGCATTTCCTTTCTTATAGATTACCTTAGTTCCTTGGATAATGTGATATTTCATAACACTCCTATCTCTGATAGTTGTTTGATCATCGGTTGAATTTTTAATTAATCATGCTGTATGAAAAGTTTAATTTTGTTAGACAAACCAGAAACTACTCAAATGCTAGTCTAAATATTGTCCTCTTACCTCACTGATAGAAAAAATTGGGAGGAAGGGCAGGTTACTTCCTGGAACATCACAATTCATAATGGCAACAAGCTTGGCCACATCACTGATTAACCAAGAAAGAGTAAAGAGTGTTTTAAATCTATTCAATTACAAAAGGATATGAGAGAGAGAAAGAGAAAGAAAGGGGCTGGAGAGATGTCTTAGTGGTTAAGTTGCATGCCTGCAAAGCCTAAGGACCCAGCTTTTATTTTCCATGTTCCACATAAGCCAGATACCCATGGTGGTGTATGCATCTGGAGTTCCTTTGCAGTGGCTAGAGGTCCTGGCATGCCCGTTTTCACTCTCTCCCTTTTTCTGTGTCTCTAATAAAAAAAAAATTAAAAACAGAAAGAGAGAGTAATAAGTACCAAAAATCCAGGTATTAGAGACAATTTTTCAGAGCTTTAAAATATTTTATTTATTTATTTGGGAGAGAGAAAGAACACATTAGGGTAGCCAGCCACTGAAAACAAACTCAATGCATGAGCCACCTTATGCATATGGCTTATATGGGTCCTGGAGAATTGAAGGTGGGTCCTTAGGTTTCACAGGCAAGTGCCTTAATTTCTAAACTATCGCTCTGGCCCAATCCACCTTGTTTTTTATAAGCTATGGACATATTTAGTATGTAAACAACACATATTGGTACCATCCTTATCCTCCTCCCTTTCCCTTTTCTGAGAAGGCCTTCCTCATTGGCGATGCAGGTCAACCCCATGGGGATTGAGGATCATGCATTACAGGGGGGAGAGGCAATGTCTCTGTGTAAAATGTCCCACCTTGTGGTTCTAACAATCTTTCCACCCTTTCTTCTGCAAAATTCTCTAAGCCATGCTGGGAGCATTTCAAGTCTACTTCAGTGATGGGCACCTAGGACCACCTAGATGTCTGGTTTGGCAGATATTGAGTGTCCTCAGTGTCTTTCTTCATCACCCTTGTGATGATACCAGGTTCATCAAGAAAACAGCACTCTCACTCATTTCCCCAATTCCTCTGTAGTTTCAGCGGGGGCCAGCGTGAAGTGCGCTGGGTTATTTATCTCCTCAGGTTCAGCTCCTGTCTGAAAAAGAGAAGCAGATTCTTCAATGGAGAATGATGTCAGTATTGGTTAAATGGGATAACCATCATTAATTTAGAGAGAACTAAAAGGGTGTAGACCCTCTTATAGCCCAAGATTAATGGGAGCTTGACAATGGCAATCAGAATGATTATCTGGATATGATTCTGACTTGTTTCCACCTTCCAGATATGGTTTCCTTTCCACTGAGCAGATGTTAGCCAATCCAAGAGCAGTTGGTTATCCACCATGGCTGTGTGTCACTATTGCACTTTTGTGACCATCACATCAGGTTGTTTGTATCTAAGTCACTTAGACTTTGAGTTGCATGGACAGATGTTGGCCACTTTCCTCCAGTAGCTCATATATAAGCACCTTCCAGGAGTAGATGGGCTTATTATCGAGGGACTGGCTCTCCTCTGGATTCCAACCAGGTCTCTCTATGGCCCTTGCTCCAGCCCAATAAATTTAACTTTTTTTTAAACAGTGTCATATATTTGTTTTATAATCATAGAGATAGATATGTAATGTTCACACTGTTCATATGAAAATGGGAAGGGAAACCCTCTCTTTTAGTTAAATCTTGCCAAACAATTTAGTCATTTTCTCATTAGAATACTTGACAATCTAAATTTTAAATTTTAGTTTTGCAATACAGAATTATACACTGGAAAACAAGACAGCCTGGGCAGAAAAAGTCTGGACACTCACACAGTGAAATTTTTTTGTGAAACATTGAATTCAAGCTGAGGAAAAGAAAAGGGAAGTTTCTACATGGTTGTGAAGAACAAAATTTCTTGTTCATTAGATTCTGTTAATGTTTTGTCAAGCATTAATATAACCAAGACAAAGCAAAATGAAGTAGCCACTAGTTTCAATCTTTCTCTGGCCCTTCAAGCCACTATACACCCACAACAGGTTACCTACCTATGATCTCAGAAACTTGAGTTTATCAAGTACCTAGCTCCTCTGCTACACCATATTGAAAACAACTGAATATGAAGCAATTTCTTCTCACATCTTTTATCCAAGTACTGTGGATTGATTGAATTTCTTTGCAGATGCCAATATTTGCTTAACTTTTTTATAGTTAATCTTGATTGCCATCTTGACAGGATCTACAGTCACCTAGAAAACACACATCTGTGAGGGTATTTCCAAAGAATTTATATTGCAC
Source organism: Dipus sagitta (assembly GCA_036346955.1). Taxonomy (NCBI): domain Eukaryota; kingdom Metazoa; phylum Chordata; class Mammalia; order Rodentia; family Dipodidae; genus Dipus; species Dipus sagitta. The sequence goes on along the minus strand of CM070772.1, from coordinate 167,183,871 downwards.
CATTCCAAACTGGGCTCCTGGACTGAAAATAATGGAAAAGAAGAAAGTAGTTGAAAACTGGTATTTCTCACCCTCCCTCCCTCCAGATGGGCTGAACAGCATGGTAGCCCTTGCACAGTCCTGGCATATTCATAATATCTTCTGGTCTCCATGCAAACCATGCTCCATCTTCCAATGGCTTTACCAGACTCTTGATCAGTGTCATCACACCCTGATGCATCACAACAGCAGCTTCTGGAACAATGTACACTTCATGATCCACTTCATGCACTTTTCAGGCTTCTGAAACCAATACCAGGTGGGCAGACACAGCCATATTGTTAATTCAGGGATGAAATAAATTGTGACCTTGAACAGGATGTTCATTCTTTTCAAATCCCCTTTCAAAAGAGTACATTCCTACTACTCAGTATTCCCTCAGGCATCCTTTCTATTGCTTTAATATAAAGTACTTGGGCCATCTTTCTTCCAAATGCTAATGTATTTGACAAAAGCAGCTTCAGTAACAAAAAAACAGTCTCTGTGCCAGTAAATTTGAAATTTGTTTGAGTTTTTCCAATTTTAAATCTTACATCTCTCAGTCCCATATTTTTAACTAATTATATTGGTCCATTACAAATTTAACTTTGATCAAACTGTCTGGGCATGTGTAGACAAATGACACCAGCCCTTATGCCAGTAGTCCTCTTCCAACAAAGTCCTGCAGTATTCCCTTCCCCTTAGAATATTCATAAGCCAAGCCTCCAAATACAACAGTCTCTACACTTTAGCATTTTTTTTTTTTTGTTTTGTTTTTTTACGAGGTAGGGTCTCACTTTAGTTCAGGCTGACCTGGAATTCACTATGTAGTCTCAGGGTGGCCTTGAACTCACGGTGATCCTCCTACCTCTGCCTCCCGAGTGCTGGGATTAAAGGCGTGAGCCACCACGCCCGGCTCACTTTAGCATTTTCAAACTCCATTCAGAATAGCCCATAATACTTGGCTTACCACTCCAGAAGGTGACTTTAGTTGCAAGCACCAAGTTTCTCATTTCTCCAGAACACAAGTTCCAAAAGACCAAAATCCACATGTTCAGATTCTTTTCACCAACTTCCCACACTCTAATACTAATTCTGTCATAGTCAGCTTCATGTTGCTGAAAGGAACCTCCACCAAACACAGTTTATGGGAAGAAGGAATGTATTGAAGCTTACAGATCAAGGGGAAGTTCCATAATGGCAGAAGAACCTGGCCCACTTTCACAGGTGCCCATAGAGAGAAAAGCAGCCACCACCACCAGCATCACAAGCAAGTACATTCCTGGATCTTGATAATGGCAGAACCCCAGCACTCTGCCTTTCATTTGTCTGGAAACAGATCCGACCCCAAACGCACCTTGGGGCTGGACCCCAGGATCTTCCCACAGTGAAACTTCCTCCGTCCAGGTGGCTGGAGATCTAAAGCTTTACTAAAACTGAATCTATTTGGGGACATCCATTCAAACCACCACAATAAACTTATAGCTTCTGGCAGTGACATTATCTATATATGTATATGTCTTATTTATCTTTATATCTGTTCAAACTCTTTATTTTTCCAATTTCATATCTGATTACCTCATAAAGTAACAGGTTTTCTTATGACTTTTTCATTCATACTTAGTTTTGGCTAACTGTGCATTAATCTCTCCTATTCCCTATACCCATGCCCATTATCCCTGTTTAAACCTTTCCACGCTTGCCTTTCTGAACTCGACTTTCACATCCAATGTGTTCTACTACCCACCATCCTTAGAGAAGAATTTTTTTCTATAATGGTTAATTAGAATATATAGAAAATCCCATGAATCCTAGTACTTCTGCACTGACTATTAAATGTCTTTGAAACATTATGGGTCAATTTATATTTTCATAGTCTATCAAAAGCCACAGTAAAGTAATTACAATTACATTTTTCCACCACTGAAAAGAAAATACACAAATAAAAGTAAAGAGGAAGAGAAACAGAACATGTTGGGAAAGCAGAGTGGAAAATAATACACAAGATATCCCACAAGTATGAATTAACATGATATGTTTAAGCATGTTCATCAAACAGACAACTTGGGGTACATGTTTTGAATCTATCACTATTGTTACCTGTAGTCCCACAAAAATAATGATCAAGGGACAAAATGAAACAGCATAAGATAAAGAAATAACAACAGTTTATATATATATATATATATATATATATATATATATATATATATATCACTAATCCAACATTACTGTTGCTATCTGGCTTTGAAATATTAATGTTCAACAGATAAGATTTCACACAAAAAATGTTAATACATAGAAATTATACTTGGAGAAACATCAACTAAGACATGTAAAATTAACATCATGGACTTATAAAAATGGAATATTCTAATATGAAAATAGTGGTTTATAATAAAAGAATTAAAGGAAACAATTCAAAATTATGGTAGTAAGTTCAATATAATGATATTAAAATTATAATTACATTAATAAAATAAAATTTTAAGCATGAGATGAGATACACTTGTTAACTGATTTTACTATATTAATAATTTGACAATGTATATGCACATTAAATCATCACCTTATAGTGCTAAATATGTAGTCCTTAGGTACCTCAATGAAGCTGTAAATTAAAATCATAATAACTCCAAGCTTTAAATTCACTATTTATGTTTTACACTCTAAAATGAAGATAGATAGATAGATAGGTAAGTATACTGACAAATACGTGATATATTTCAAGAACTGTTATGACATTTAAAGTAATAATGCACTCATTGCACCATGTAAAATAACTTGAGACACTTCAAACCTGAATAAAAATATTATATGTTTCTAAAACAATTAAATTGTAAAACTAATATAAAATGAGAGCATTGCAGAAATAAATAAAATCATCTTTTAAAAAATTGACCAGCATTCCAAGACAATCTAACAAGTATCAATACAGCAAGAACTCAATATTTATAAAACACTGTAATTAACTCCTTATATTATCCCATATGTTACAATCAACTGAAAATAGATTAATAATTTAAATATAAAGACTGATTGTTTTATTCATTTTTTATTTCTTTATTTGTTTTCATGCCAGGGACCAAACCAAGAGCCTTGCAGGGGATCGGTAAGCAATTTACCCCTATACTAAAATCTCCAACCCTATGAGCTGAAACTATTAGAATAAAACACATTGAAAAGAATTTTGAAATATCACAAGACAATAGACAACAAAAGAAAAAATAAGGAGGTGAACTACCTGGAGAGAAAAGTCTTTATTATGTATGTCTGTGCCTATATGTAGAAACCACAGAGGGGAAAAGATAATTAAATAATTGGACTCTGGGGCTGGGAACATGGTTCTGTGAGTAAAAATACTTGCTCTGAGAGTATGATGACCTGAGTTCTGATCCCCACAAATCATACAAAGGTGGACATAGCAGTGAGAGCATCTATAATCATAGTCCTTCTATTGAGAGAGGGAGGAAGGTGAATTCTGGAATTTCAAGGGCCAGCTAGTCTGGCGTAAGCAATGGTGAATAAAGACTCTGCAAGGAGAAAGGTGGAAGATGAAGAGCAACATCTAAGATTATTTACTGACCTCCACACACATGTCATGTACTCGGATGCCCCCATATACGGGAACTTACACAGACATGTGCATGCATCATACACCCACAGTAGTAATGACACAAATAGAACTGGATACTGCATTTCCAGTCCAGATGTATTAACAGATTGTAAATTAAATAAAATTTGGCCTAAAGCTTCTTCCAGAAATAGTGAATTATAACCTAATTTGATTTGCAATTCTTCTACAACTTAATTGGAGAGTATGCTCTTGTTAGAAGTAGCTTAGTCTTGGTCAATCATAGCAGCCAAGCTGTCAACCAATCAGTGGCTGCAAGCTGATTAAACATACAGATAAGGGAAATAGCAAGTTGTAACCAATCAGGCTATTTCTGTGTGCCATTTCATTTATTTTCTATGGATATTGATTTCTGATGCTACTGGCTAGAAACATATAATATTTACTGATCTGTAATGCTTCCTTATTCACAAAGTGTCTTTACTCAGCTAAATTTAATACTTTTTTGTTCTTTTAGCACAATTTAGTGACCAAAATTTATCAAGGAACTTTTTGATGTGTACAGCAAAAAGCAATCAATCAATCAAAAAATTGGGCCAATTATTTGAAGACATTTCTTCAAAAAATGGCCAACAAGCCTGTGGAAGATTTTCAACATCACAAATTATCAGAAAGATGCAAGTCAAAATAAAAATATATCACTCTGTATTTATTAAAATAGTTATTACGACAAATAGATGAACAGGAAAGAGGAAGATGGCTCAGTGGTTGAAGGTGCTTGCTTTCAAAGCCTACTAGCCTGGATTCAATTTCCAAGCCACGCATGTAAGCCAGATGCAAAACGTATTGCAAAGGGCTTGTGTTTCTAGCAGCAAGAGGCACTGGCATCCACCCTACCCCCACTCACACACACTGCAGAACCATCAGTAAAAATGAATAATAGATAAACATACATCAGAGGTGTAGAAAATTTGGAACCATTTCATGCAGTTGAAAATGTAAAATGGTATAGTCACCTTGGAAAATAGTGGGGAGCTTACTCCAAAGAAAATATAGAAATGTGATTCTGAAGAAGTATGAAGTGCAAAGAGGGTCTCCTGGAGACTTTCACATTCTGTTCTTCACAGAATTATTCACAATTCACAACCTAAATGGCTGTCATAGGTAAATGGATAAAAGAAATGATACAGACAAGTTTGGGGGACCATAATGCTTCCAAGAACCCCAAGTCTTAAGTTCATGTCTGTTAATTAATGAAAGAATTGGCAATTCAGACTAAAGAGAATGATTTATTTTAGTTTATGTATTTATTTGAGAGGGAGGAAAGCATATATATATATATATATGTATATATAGACAGAATGGGTGCTCCAGGGTCTCTAGCCACTAGAAATGAACTCCATAAGCATGTGAAACCTTGTGCATCTTGCTTGTGTGGGTACTGGGGAATAGAACCTGGTTCCTTAGGCTTCACAGACAAGTGCCTTAATCACTAAGCAATTTCTCTAGCCCAAGAGAGTGAACTTTAAATCACCACATTTAATTCGAATATCACAGAGATGTGAGGGAGGGAAAGGACCTAGGAAGGGAAGGTAAAGTGTGGAGAGAGAAAACACGCCACATAGTCTGGGAGTCCATGAAAATGAACATAGACCTTGGATTTTAAAAAAAATGTGATGGTGGGGGGAGGGTTTAAACAAAAGCTTGCACTTCCAAAGAGATTACAAAGTAAAAATAGTAATACATACTGTCCCTTCCCACCCTGGCAGCCTGGTGGGAAAGAGAGGATCTCACCGGTGTGAAGACTCAGGCATGGAGTTGTGTGCAGCTCAAGGGCCAGGGAGATGAAGCCTTTCCCATGGGCCCAAATAAGATGCATTTTAGAGTCTGTGCTCAGAGAGGGGTGGGCACACATGCATCAGGTATCCCAGCCAATAGCCCTGGCCTCAGAGGAGGAATCCACCCACACCTGGGCAGGGTGAAAGTTCAAGAGAGTTCTGAGTGGGTGACTTGAGTCCTGTGACTGAAGCAGGCAGGGCGCCTGAGATAGGCATGGGAAGGGTGTGAAGGAAGATCCCTCCCTTAAGGGCCATCCTGCCTATGTGTGGTTAACCTAGCCTCTCAAGCAAATGTGGTATAAACATACAGAAGAATATTAATCAGCATTAAAAGAGAAGTAAATGCTGCTGTAGTAAGAATATGGCAAGTATATCCCAGCATTGAGGACTCTGTCCACAGAGAAGGGAGTCAGGCACTGAAGTACTTATATTGCATAATCTCACTTGCTCTAAGTAGTTAAAATAGAGAAACAAAGTGCATAATGCCACAAGCAGCAGCCCGAGGGAGGAGGAGATTGATATCTTCTATTCAGTACATATTAAGTTTTGTTTGGTTGTATGAGGAGTCTAGGTTCTAGAGATGTGCTTTATTACATTATGTCTATAGGTAATGGTGTTGATAATTCACTCATAAATTTCTTTAAAGGGTGTGTTTCATTTTTTGTTCATACCTCACTTTAACAAAAAGAGAAAAAAAGAGGTGAGAGGGGGATGGTTTTCTGAGTCTCAGCTGAGGTACCTGCAGTAAAGGCTGCGGCTGGTTTCAAGGTACAGAAGTCCTCACATGGTATAGTATTTACTGCTTGGGGGAGGCTGTGGGGCTTCTGATAAAGAAACAGAGAACATTTTAGGGGCACTGTCCTGCACAAAACCTCTCCTCCCACATGAATCAGCAATTTAAGCATTTCATATTCCATTTCTACTTCAAAGTTTTCACTGACAAAGAATTTTCAGATTGAAAAAGATTTCTCCCTTTTGACTGGTTTAGCTGCAGATGAAAGAGATTAGGTCGGTGATCCACATTTAGAGTGGGGCATGCTTGGCTATTTGTATTGAGATACAGTTATTGCCAGTTTCTATTAAGCAGGAGAAATGTTAGAGGTCATGGGAGCTGGAGAAATTTCAGAATGACTAGATCACATTCATTCTTCTGACAATTCTCGCTAAACTTCAAGCTTGGTGGGTTAAATGAAGATGAAGTTGGGAGCCAGGTTCTCTGTGCCATAGGAACCTAAAAACAGGAACCTACGTGGAAAAGCTGTTTCCTTCCAAAGCATGTCCATTGTCTTCTGTGCCTGAGCTTCCCTCCAGGCACCAACGTAGGGAAAATTGGCTAAAGGAAGGTGAAGGGTAACAGGTCTAGGCTAGAAGTTATGGCTTTAGTCCACAAGGCTCCTCTCTCTGTGGTGGTAGATTAAGTAAACAAAGAAGGTAGCCATCCCCTTCATGTGTTCCATGGGACAAAAAATCAGTCTGTGATGGAACCACAGGTTTCTTTAATGTCATAGTGAAACTCTGTTCAAAGGACAGACACTTATTCACATGTGTGCTCACAGCGTTAGGGAGGTCTTTAGATCTGCACCAGGACCAGCTCTTCTAGAAAATGGTCAGGATCAGGCTGTCTTTGAAAGAAGAAAGTGTGTGCTAATGAGGAGAGGCAGTGGCTTGTGGCAGGCAAGGGCTGGCTATACATGTCCAAAGCTGTAATGGAATATGGAGACCTTGGAGAACAGGACTAAAAGGGTGGATGAAAGGCACATTTGGTATGACAGGGACTCTTCAAAAGTGGCCATGCCAGGCAGTAATTGCTGTTGAATTCCTTGAACAAAATGTTTTAGTGACCGGATACATTCTTTTTAAGAGAATCTAAAGTAACCTGTTGTAGAAGAGTTGCTTCTCCCATATTTCCTTTTTCTCTATTTTCTCCTTAATTTCAAGCCATGCGGACAAGTTTTTCAGAAGCAAAATGTTGGAAAATGGATGTCTCTGAACAAATAAAGACAAGAAAACTGACATAACTTATTACAGAAATACAAGAACAGAATTCACTGAAAAATGAACAATAAGAATGTCAATAAGGAACTACCATATTTCAAGTAAAAGTTAGATTAGTCTATGAAAAAGTCAGATGGCAAAGCAGTACTCACATTAAGAGGAAGCATTTTATTAATTATAAATATATCACTTTAAAGATATTTAAAACTGTAAAATACAATTTTAAGACATCTGCATTATGCAATTCCTTAAAAATATTAAGTACTATAATCACTACATAATTAATAAAAAGATGGACTAATGTTCCTTTGATTAAATGAGTAAGTAATGAATCTTTTTCCCAAACATTACTCTCAGGGTGTTTAGTAAAAATTCAGACAACAGAAACCTTGACCGTCCTGATTTTATGAGGCCAATAAAATTTGGTAGCTAAATTCGAAGAAAATAGTTATAAGAGGGTCTGGAGAGACTGCTCAGTGGTTAAGGGTACTTGCTCTATTAGCACGGGGACCTTACTTTAACCCCTAGGTTACAGGTAAATAACCAAATATGACTGCATATGCCTTACACCTTAGGCAGAGAAAGGAAGATTGCTAGAGATCATTTCCCAAGGCCCTCCTCCAGCCTCTGCACATGTGTAAATGGGGCACATGCATCTGTACATACGTATGTGTACAATATATACACATACATACAGGTTACATATTTTACACTGCACATGCTATAATACCACCCTCAAAAAAATAGAACATCAGACATAGTATTTACAGTTTTAGGAAGGAATGATGTATATGGGAATTAATTTAACAAGTATTTCAAAGAACGTTTTAGACACAATGACATACTATTATACATTGTGCCAATGAATTAATAGTTAATTTCATAAATATATCAATTCTCTTTAAATTTGTCTTTATATTCAATGCAATTCTAAATAATTCTGTATAAACTTTCCCAACTAATTTGATTAGTTAACTCTGAAATTAAAATGGAAGTATAAAAGGATAAAATTTTCCAAGGCAATTTCCAGAAGTTAGAGGTGTACTAGCATACTAATATAGTACAAATCTAGAAAAATTAAGAGAGAATGGAACAGATTCATAGGTAGAAAAGGATGAATAATATGAATATTAAAATGCAATGAGGACTAAAATAATCAGAAGAAAGAATGAAGGTATACATTTTTATCAATACCTTGCTGAGAAAAGTAAGAATTTGTATAGGTCAATGTACATGTGAATCTATTATACATATACATATGCTGTATACTATATCTGTATGCATATATATGTTTTCAGAAACCGACAGGAAGGACAGACTGCATTTGTAACAGTATCAACAAATTTTATTCTTTTTGAACTTCCATTAGCAAAGGAACAACTTGTGTTTAATTTATGAATACCACATAGCAGTTATAATAGTGTTTATTTAGTCATTTGAATATTTTTTCAAAGCATAATGTAGAATAAATTAATCTGGTTGCAAAAATTATGGATGGAAGTATCTTTATGTTTAACAAATTTAAAATAACATTATACATTACAACTTGAAGTATAAAATATAAATAAACACAACTTAAATAATATGTTTGCTTCTGATGACAAAGAAAAGTAAGTGTTACTGGAGATAAAATTACCTCTGTAAATTTTTTCTACTTAAAAAAATAAAGTATATTTACATTCATTTTCATTCTGTGAATTGATGCATATTTTTAGTCTCCAACTATTTAAATAATTCATTGCAAAGCAAAATATGTGCTCAGCATTTATTTTATTCATTGATTCATGTATCCATTTATTTTCCTGTTCTCTAATTCTGTACTTTGTGTGAAGCCTGGTGCCAGGCACAAATAATCAATCAGAGACAGTTCCTCCCTTCAAGGAAATTTCAGAATACTGTAATTCCCATTGAAGTCCAAAATAAATGTCTTTAATTTGCATTTAAACTGATATATAAAACCTTGAAAATTGGACATACTTATGGAGTATCATGTGATATTGGAATATGTGTATATATCATGAGATGTTTAAAAGAAGCATACCAGACTCCTCACAAATTTGTCATTTCCTTGTGGTGAAAAAGTCATAATCACTCCTTCTAGTTTTAGAAACATATAAAACACTATTGCATCTAAAGACACCCTGCAATATAATAGTGGACCAAAACTTCTTATAATAAATTATGCAGCTTATTGAAGACATTTTAGGCAAGAAGACTGATCCTAGAGATAATTGTACAAATGAAAATTAGAGAATACCATTTGCAGACATAGCATTCTGCACTTGAGTTACCAAGGAGAAAGAACTTTTATGTTTGCTTGTTTGTTTGAGACATAGTACCAAGGCTGGCCTTGGATTCATGATCCTACTACCTCAGTCACTTGCATGCTGGAATTACTGGAAGGAAATTTTTGATTAAAAATATTATTCAAGGGCTGGAGAGATGGCTTAGCCATTAAGGCACTTGCCTGCAAAGCCTAAGAACACATGCTGAAATCCTTAGGTCCCATGTAGCCAGATGCACAATGACGTGATCACACAATTTTGCACATGCACCACAAGGGAGCACATGCATCTGAAGTTAGCTCACAGTGGCTGAAAGGCACTGGTGTGCCCATTTTCTCTCTCTCTCTCTCTCTCTCCCTCTTTCTCTGTCTCTCACTCAAAATTAAAATAATTAAAAAATTAAAAATATTCAAGCAGTATGGCTTCATAAGAAATATTTGTCTGTTATTATAATCCATTTATCTTGCATAGTCCTTGGTTCAAGGGACATATTCAGCAAATATTCAGTTAATAAAGCACCAGTACCTTTTAAATTTATTTTTGTTTATGTTTCTTTATTTATTTGAGAGTGACAGGCAGAGAGAGAGAGAGAGAGAGAGAGAGAATGGGTGCACCAGGGCCCCCAGCCACTGCAAACAAACTCCAGATGCATGCATCCCCTTGAAAGCACCAGTACTTTTTGCTCACCCTTTGAAACAGTTCAGGCCTGTGTAGCCACAGGTGGAATATGTATCCTGTACAGGGGCTTCAAGAGATTACAATTTTCTGAATTCCACTTGAACATTCACAAAATATCATATCCTTTGTAAACCCATGGCTATCTCAAAAGATTATAAAATTCTGCTCACTTATGTTATCTTAAAAAAAACAGGATACTATTATTTCTTTTTCATTTAAATTTAGACAGTTTCAGAACTCTTTTCAATTAAATTTAGCACTTCAGAAGTGTAAGCATACAAAGTTCTTAATCTGTCTTTGCTTCTAACATCCATAGTCCTAAAATGCAGTTACAAACTAGGAATGGTGATACCATGAACTCTGTTCCATTTATTTATTCATTATATTTTTGTTGATTTTTGGGGGGGGGGGGCTACTGATGATGGAACCTAGGGCAAGTGCCATTAAAAAAACATTACCTCCAAATTGAAATATTCCTTCCTGAGAGGAGGCTCTGGAGATTTAGGAGATTAAGTCAAGGTCACTAGACCACTCCCCAAGCTTATAGGGATGATAACAGTTGAGGGGCAGACTTTGATCAATGGTATATAGTGATCTACACGTTCTCTCCTGCAGGCAGGAAAGAAGCTGAGCAGACTCAAGGAAGTCAACAAGTCTGGGTAGTCGCACAAGGTCGCACAACCACATCTAAAAGATATATACAGGGAAAACAACAGTTTAGGGAGTGAATCTCAGAAAAAGAAGGTTTCCTGCAGGTTGTGTGCCGTGCTCCTTCATGCAGTGTGCTCCTGAGATGCAGCTTCCATGAGTTGACAGCTGCGCCTATGTGGGCTTTTCTTTTCCTTCCTTCTTTCCTTCCTTCCTTCCTTCCTTCCTTCCTTCCTTCCTTCCTTCCTTCCTTCCTTCCTTTCTTTCTTTCTTTCTTTCTTTCTTTCTTTCTTTCTTTCTTCCTTTTTTGTTTGCTGTTTTGGTTTTGGTGTTTGGAGGCAGGGTCTCACTCTATCTCAGGCTGACCTGGAATAGAATTCACTCCGTAGTCTCAGGGTGACCTTGAGCTCACTGTGATCCTCCTACCTGTGCCTCCCAAGAGTGCTGGAATTAAAGGCGTGTGCCGCCACACATGGCCTGTGTGGACTTTTCAATGATGCACTTGCCTTTCAGTCATTCATGATCCTGTAAGACACTCCTCACCTTGATCTGTAACCACAGTAAACTCCTTGATTCACCCAAACTCACATTGATGCAGTCATGCTACCGGGGCCCTACCTGAGTGAATAGACATGTTCTCATCTCCCTAGGGAAAGTGTTTCCCAAGACAACAAGTGTCCTGCCACTGAGATATATCAGCAGCCCTCCACTGGTTTATTATAATCAACATTTTAAAAATGTTTATACAACCATCAGATTAGGTTCCACAAAATTTCTGAAAGTGAAATGTACTAATGAAATGTTTTTTATTGAAGAATGTACTAATGAAATGTTTTTTATTGAAATAAGACAAAATTCATATAAGTGTGTGTGTGTGCAAATACCAGAAGTGTCAGAAAAAATATTATCAAGAAGGCAATGCAGGATTGGTAGTACACAGCTCTAATCCCAGTATTTGGTAGGCTAAAGTTGGTATGATTGCAAGTTTGAGGCCAGCCTGGACTACAAAGTGAGCCCTTTCCTCTTAATGCTCCCCAGTGTGTTACCAACATAATAGGCAAAAATTATTATTTTCAGTACCATCCACCTATGTACTTAACAAATGCATGTTCGGTACTTAAGAATACTCTATTAAATGGAGTTAAGAACACAAAAGTAATTCCTAAGAGAGTCTGGAGGGAAAAGCAGGAGGAATACATATCAGAGTATTCTTCACTGACTTGAGTCTGTGGATGAAAAGGTAAGAAGCCCATGCAAACTCTGGAGACATCATGAAGGCGATTAATGCCACAAGGCCTAATTTTTGTTTTAACAAAGTCATATAAAGCAGCTTTAACCACAGTTAAGGCTCCTAATTATTTACTTGTTTGAAACAAAGGGAAGCCTTATTGACTTAGTTATTTAGTCATATTCAGTTATACTGGGGTTAGCATAACACCTTCTGTCTCTGCTACCCTCTTCTAACTCATTTTTTTTAAATATACAATCTTTCTATACTTTTTTAAAATCACAATTACTGAGTTTAAGAGTGTTCATTACATTTAAAAGATTTGATAATCTCCCAGGAGCTCTGCCAGGAGAAAATGCATTCCCTGTGTCCATACAAAGGCCCATATGTTCCTGGTGGACTCAAGTGCTGAGCAAGAGTTCAGAAAAGTTGGGGCTCTGTGGCTGAGACCTGCATCTGGAGAGCAGAGCGAACACAAAATGCTGCCCTCTGCTGATCAACGCCCAGTGCATTAGTCAGCCCTTGAAACCTAGAATCAACTGCTGTAACTATTCTATCTGTAATGAGATAAGTGGAAGATCTTGAGATATTTGTGAGGAAATAGTGCCTTCTTAGATTGAGATAAAACAACAATATCAAAGGAGAAAATTACAACTTTAGGTAGTGGAAAAGATAAAATAGGTGTGCCTAAAGGTACATGCTAACAATTCTAGCTCAAGGGAAGCTGAAACAGAAAACATCTGTGGCCAGTCTGGACTGCTGGGCTACATAGGATTTCCAGCCTATCCTAGGATATATAAAGTAAAAATAAAAAGATAAAACATGGAAAAACACAAGGCTACAATAGATGGAGAAACAACTTGTATAGGAAAAATATATTCTCCATCTATGATAGTTCATTCCTATAATTTTAAGTATAGTGCATAAGGCATACCAATTCCAAAAGTTGCATCAGAAAATAATATTAGACTTTTCACTTATAGCATGACATAGTAATTGTTATATGTGTCAAATGTTTATGAAGTCTAACAAATGTAGACTAGAAATATACATCTAAGCCAGGCACAGAAGTCCATGCCTTTAATCCCAGCACTTGGGAGGTAGAGATAGGAGGTTCACCATGAGTTTGAGACCAGCCTGGGAGTACAAAGTGAATTCCAGGTCACCCTGAGCTAGAGTGAAACCCTACATTGGGAAAACCATTCATGAATGCCATATCAAAATTATGAAGCAGGTAAGGATACTATCTTTTGCAAAACACTGACCATTCTGTAACTAGATAGAGCATAGAAATGCAACTGTAGGAAGAAGTAAAATGTGTTTAAGTTCTAGAGCAAAGGGATTTTAATTATTATTTTTAATTTAATTTAACTTAATTTATTTTTAAAATTTTAATTATTATTTACTGTCACTATTTATGCACTATTGTTGTGTGGACCTGTTATGATAACCTAAAAAAATAATGATATAGAAAGATTTTCACTCTATTCAGGACCATTTAGTTTTAATTTTATGTACTTATTTATTTATTTATTTGACACAAAGAAAGAGGGAAAGAGAGGAAAGAAAGACAGGGAGGGAAAGAGAGAGAGAGAGAAAGGATAGACATGCCAGGACCTCCAGCCACTGCAAATGAACTCCAGACTTGTGCGCCCCCTTGTGCATCTAGCTAACATGGATCCTGGGGAATCAAACCTGGGTACTTTGGCTTTGCAGGCAAGTACCTTAACCACTAAGCATCCTTCCAGCCCTATACCAGGATTTTTTATTGCTGTGTGTATTATTTTCCCAAAACTCTGTATCTTCTTATCAAGGAGTGTGGGGCAGCCTCACACAAGCATGAGTAAACTAACTTGCTGGTGTTCAGCCTTTAAATTGTTCAACTCTGCATAGCTTTTCCCATGTGAGTGAGTTCCAATGCAAGCTTATACCCAGTCACAGTTTTAAGACCTGATACCCATTCTGCCTATATAATTTTTGGTTCCAAATTGGTTTAGTCTGGATTTACACAATACAGCTATTCAGCTGGTTAGACTTACAATGTGCTCATTCAAATCTGCCCTTTCCTGAGCTAGTAACACACCCTCTATTTTCTGCATATGCCCCAGTATCTGAACCCACACCTTCCTTTTGAATAGGAAATCTGATGGATAAAGAAAGATGCTGACTCCTCATAAATAAGGTTTTAATTCAGCAACACTTGCTGAATTAAAGAGTCTCCAAAGGCAGGGAAGCCAATAGTGAATTAAACCCAGAGCCATTGAAGGGAATTCAGTTGATGCATTAACAGAAAGTCTTGGAAGTAGGACAGAGCACATGAAGAAGGAGAACCGAAGCAAGATATGTCTAGGATGAATGCCAGACACTGGGCTTGGGACCACGGGTTAATGGGCTTACAGGTATACCATCTGGGACAAGGCACAGGTGAAGTGAAGTTTTCAGGCACTCCTCCAGCTACTCCAGTCTTGTGTCCATGCTTTGTCTCCTTCTGTCATTCAGGGTCATGGAACTGTGTTCTGAATTGTTGGCTTCATGGTCAGGCATAGTACATTTTGATATCTGCCTTGTGTGGCATATGCTCCTGTGCCCTGGCCAGCTGAAAATAAAGCAAGAAAGTTGTGTTTGAAACAAAGCAAACAAAAAGCAGTAGGAATGCTTCATAAGGCTCTCTACCATGCTGTCTGTCTCTGCTTTGATCTGTGACTCCTGATTTTTTTCTACTTCCTTTTATTTTTGCCCTTACAACAGGCAGCTCTCATCTCTCTCTCTCTCTCTGAAATCTGTCAAAGTTTAAAAGTAAATGCCACATAAATTAGGACAGGAAAAGATACAAAAGAGCAGAGGAACCTCCTTGGGGGATAGGCAGAGAAGCCAGTTTTCAGTCCTGTATGGGAGTGTAGTTGAAAAGGATGTTGGAGGGGAGGCGGACTGAACGAGGTTGTCCAGAGCACACGTCCCTCTATGCTCAGCTACAGAACAAGAAGCTAGCAGCACTTTTAGATGCAATGACTTTGTAAGAGCTAGAAAGTGCCTGCTTCTCTGCACTTAAAATTTTAAGTGGATTGAAAACAACAAAGCAACATCTAGAGCTATGAAGAATGATAGCCCCTTCTGTAGTTTTAGTATGAATCACTACCTTTTTGCTAGAATAATAATATCTAGAAGCTGTCTATTTTACTTCCTTCCCCTTCAATTTATATTTTCATAGCAGCTATGTATTAAAATGTAAATCAGATGATAGCATTTATCTACGATACCCCTGTTCTGTTTAGGGGAAGAATTTAAATTTTTTTGCCATTGTCTATAACATCCTGTCTAATGTAGGGCAGGTTTACTCAGAACTCTTCCTATCACCTCCATTTTATTCACTAAACTCTAAGCCATTGTTTACTCACCATGTTACCATCTCCATATTTCTTAAAATATTATACTCTAAAATGTATCTGTGTGCATTTATTTATTATCTTGCTATTTATTGTTTACTATTGTGTTTTCACTTTCTTATTCAGCAATTTCAAGTTCAATTCACCGAGGACATGACATCTTACAAAAAGCATCCTGCACATTTTTTAGAGCATAGAAGATACTCAATAAATACTTGCTGATTGGAGGAATAGAGTGTGAGCTAGGAAAGCCTTAGAAGCCATGCAAATGTGATAAAATAACTCAGGGAGTGCAAAGGTATGGATCATAATTCCAGCCTTGCCTCGGGAAAATAATCCTTGTCTTGTTTTCCATGTGTATAACCTGGAATTAAGATGAATGGTAAAAGACAACCAATCCATTAACCCACAGTGCATACCAATGATCCCAAAGAGGAGAGGGCTCAGTGGCATGGATGTAGGGAGAGAGAACACAGAAGTATAACTTCATGGAACTATAACTAATGTATTCATACAGTAAGGTTCACAATCAATAATATTTTTTAAATAATATTATGCCTGGGGAAGTAAGAAGCCCTATGGGGGGGAGTACTACTTTTGTCTAAATGGATATGTTATGGCCACTAAGTAGGTCTTTAAATACTTATGTTCATGGCATATATTAACACTCCTCTCGCATTTGGTTAGAGAAGCTTCTGTTTTCATATGGCCATAACCACTGGGGAGACTGAAAACTCATTACAGTTCTGTAAAGAAGTGATAGTTCTGCACTAAGTGAGATGTCTCTATCATACCATCCAAGGACCATTGCAGAAGAGGGAGAGATGGTGGAAAGGATTTTAGAGCCAGAGGAACGGAGAAGTCCTTACAAAACTGTCTTCCAGACACAAAAATTGGCCAGGCTACTGACAGTGGCTGATGCTACCTACACATGACCTGTGTAATAAGAGGGAAGATATGATGGCATCAAAATAGAAGGGGGACTAATAGGAAGGAAGAATAAATTCAGTGGAGGAGGGATAAGAGAGGGGAAGCAAAGGAGAGTAGTAGGAGGAGATTATGAACATGATCTATTGAATACATATATATATATATATATATATATATATATGTATGTGTATATATATATATGTTGCCAACAAAATGTTAAAGATAAAAATGGATGAACAAGAGATTATATATATATATATATATTATATATATGCAATATATATATTAATATAATATATATATATATATATATGCAATAAAGATATATATGCAGTAAAATAGCATGTGAAATGTTTAGGAGAGACATATATGAGAATTTATTTTTTAAATATTTGTATTTATTTTCAAACTGTGGGAGATAGAAGATAGAGAGACATCGGAGCCTCCAGTCTCTGCAAATTGAGTCAAGATGCATGCCCCACTTTGTGCATCTGGTTTTATGTAGGTACTGGGGAATCAAACTTGGGTTGTTAGGCTTCACAGACAGCCACCTTAAGTACTGAGCCATCTCTTCAGCCCTGAGAATTGAGTTTTAAGTTCAAAGTAGTTTAACATTTATCTGCATATGCATTCATCGAGAGTTAGAACAAATGCAAACTATAAAAGTGTGCTTTTAGAAAACAGGAACCAAATGGCCTAAGAAGGATGAATCCCATGATTGTAAACAAGAACGAAACTGGGATTTAACAGCAATAGATCAGCACAGTCTTTTGTTTTGTTTTATTTATTTATTTATTTATTTTGGTTTTTTGAGGTAGGGTCTCACTCTAGCTCAGACTGACCTGGAATTCACTATGTAGTTTCAGGGTGGCCTCAACTCGGTGATCCTCCTACCTCTGCCTCCCAAGTGCTGGGATTGAAGGCTGTGTGCCAACATGCCCGGCGATCAGCACATGCTTCTGCTAGTATGCTATATGATCTAAATGAGTAGCTGTATTTCTGAGATATGTATATGAATACTTTTTTTTAAATCTATCTTGAGCCCATTTGAAAAACTGGTTTCAATAATGGAAAATGGTGTTCCAGAGAACATTCAGGATGGAAAAGAGGGAATGTTTATAGACACTGCTTATGGCTCAGATTCTTCCTATATAAAAAAGATAATAATATATTGGTCTTAACTCCTTATTGCAGGGATAATGTATGATCACGCATGTAAGAGAACATTGGAAACCATGGGAATGCTTGATTTTTGTTTCACCAAGAACTGTAAGAAATGTGAATGGTATAATCACTGATTTGAAACATCTATTATCAAACCAAGAAGTAATCAGATGGGACATTGTCCCACATGTCACAGCTACATGCTGCACATCGCTGGAGTCTTACAAGGCGTTTTGACAAAGTGGTGTCCAGTGGATGACTAGTAATAGGAGAGTGTGTACACCTTAAACATTAGGCATTTCATAAGCAAATGGAAACTTGGAAACTCTGGGATTTGGGAGAGGCTGGGGCTCTGCATGGATAGATGGCACATGGAAGTAGAGCTTCAACTAGTATGGTTAATTTTATTTGTTTGGCATTTCTTGTTTTTCACTTTGTTTTCCTAAATTCCATTCTCCTATAGTTAAAATTGGGCTTGGCCTTAAAGTTGTGAAAACTAAGAATACTACTCTACCCCTTCTTAATTTCCTGTGCACATCTTCTATCCTATTGTAGAATAAAGACTGATGAGAATTCCTATATCATCTCAAATAATGAAGGGATACCCAACCTATTTGAAGAAGAACAACTTCCTAGAAATTATTTTCTTTTGAAAATTGGACAGTGACTAGTTATTCAAGCAAAGAAATATATGAAATGAGGGGGCTCAAACAAGAGGCTCAAAAAATCAGGATTGCGTAGAACAATGTGATTATTGATGTTAAAGTGCCAGTAGGAGACGAAGTGGCCTGCAATGAGATGTAGCCAACAAACTCAACAGCACATCAGGTAAATAATGCTTTACATGCTAGCCCTCACATTAGTCATTTGTCAGAGAAAGCAAGGTTCTAAACCAGTATTTTACAGAGATCCTTGGAAGCATGTACTCTAGAAAACAACACCTAGAGTAGAACTTTTTAATCATGTACATGACAAGCTATCGTCATCTAATAGCTTGTGAAAGAGTAACTTCTATGAGCAAAGAATAAAACAAAAACAAAACTCTGAGATATTTTATGGTGAAGTAGAAAGTAAAACAGTGTAGAAATTTCCAGAACATATTTTTCTATAACTTTGGTAGGTTAAATGACTCTATAGGATATTTACATCAGGTATTGTTATTAATATCTCACAAAATAAATGTCTCACAAGCACATTATGTATTATTTCTCATTAGGTTTGTAACTTCACATAATATTAACCAAAATAAATTATTTCCATTATTGCTATTTACCAAATATCTGTTATTGACTGTTTTCAATGTTTTGTTGGTTTTCAGAATTAGAAGCTTATTTACTTTAGGAAAGTTTTGGTGACATTCTCTGGAAAGTGAGGTGTCTCTTATCTGCATTCATTACAGTACCCGGTATAGTAGTTTGCTATGTATTCTATAGCCATTTATAACACTTTTTTTTCTATCTTAATTTTTCATGGACTTATTTACTATATCTTTGTATTCCCATATGCAATCTATATTGTTGCTTAGAATAAGTGACTGATATTTTATATATTGATGTCACATGTGTTTGTATGTAAGGGAAGATGGTGGCATGTACTAGGAAGAGATGATTGAAATTTGATTCTTAGATATTTCTTCTAATAAAACAATTAAGGTCATAAACTCTAGAGCTATACCAATCTGTCACTCTTCATGTCTTCATGAAATTCAGCCTGATGACCACTTTGTTCCTCAGTCTCATTAAGTACAAAAGAGGAGTAATATTAATCACCATTTGCTGGACATTTCCCAAGTGCTAGCCTAATCACTTATTCATATTGACACATTTAATTATCATAACTCTGAAGTTCAACAATAGTCACCTCCGTTTTGCATTGTTGATGCATTTAATGAGTATACTATGTTGATAAGTTCATAAATTTACTTAAAATATTAAGTTAGCCACGTGTTTAGTGTGCAATCCTTGTTAGCTACAATTAATTGTAGAATTCTATATCAAATGAACCCTTGCTCTTCCATATTTAAGTGTGTGATATGGGCTGGATCTTTACCCTTACTATGAATTAGTTTCACTGATGTCATATAAAGTAATACATATTTTTTTTAAAAAATAGTATAAATAGCTTAAACATTACATTGTTTATTTGTATTTTCATTATGGCTCACAGGACTCAAGAAATTAGGATGGTTTTCTAAATGTCTTACCCATCCTACCATGCATTGATAATACTTTTTCCTAATCCTTGTTAGAAAGTTTCCCTCTGAAAGAACCCTGCCCTTTTCATCCATCTCAAGTCTACCAATCCCAAAAGGTGGAATAATGCTAAGTATCCACAAAACAACTCACATGTCACCCCTCACCCACAGAACTTTTGCTTTGCAGAACTCTGTCAGAGTGCACATTAATTTATCTTCCTGTAAATGATAGATACTTCGTATTAACAAATAGGATGTGGACTTACCTTTCCATTACATTATCTCACCTGTCCTTCTTTCGATTCCCTTGTCCAGATGGAAGCCTATTGAAGACAATAGGTGTTTTACAAAATTTCATGTTATTCACCATAGGCTTAACTTAATACACACATCATGAATAAATGTTATGCTCCATCAACTCACTGGATAATATGTAAATCATGGTAAAGCCTCAATACTTCTCTCAGCTTGAGTTTATGAAATGGCTAACACATCCATATTCTCGGACCCATATAAACACAAAGTTCACATGTGTATCAGGTTCACCTGATACCCATATTGGAAAACATCTTGACAGTTTCCCAGTGTGAAATGAAAGAATTTTTATTTAATTAATGAATCTTTTCCCAGGTCCAGATTTTAGTCTTTAGATGCACTTTCAGCTGCTAGAAAGATGTTATTAAGATGTCTTAGATACGGAATAATGCATCACTATTCTCTTTCTGGAGTAAATCACATTTTTAATGTAGCTCAATCCTTGGCTTTCTTAGCAGGAAGTCCTTTAGAATAGTAATATATCAGTGATTTGTGTTTATTTTCCATTTCTCCCTGTCTAATTTTAAATGAGAGGTTTGCAATGGATTCCACTTACAGAACAAAATGCATCAGTTTATTGTGATCTTAATAACAGTCAGGAAGGATTACATGGTAGAGATAATGAAACTAGATGCCCTTCTCACTAAAGTTTAAACACACTTAAAGTAAAGTTGTAACAAATAGGCATATAACATATAACTATATATGATATACAGTATTTATACTTACATGTTTACATGTAATTTATCACATTCATTTGATGAATGCAAATATGCTGATGTTCTGAACCAAACCAACTTACATTCACATGTGCTTTAAGACTAATGGATTATTTTGCATACTTAGACTTATCAAAAACACAGTTGTTTCAATAACAGAAAAATCAACTCATTTGGGGAAATTAATATAGAGTAAAACTTAATAAAATAAAAATATAAAAAATTAAAAGGGGCTGGAGAGATGGCTCAGCAGTTAAGGGGCTTGGCTGCGAAGCCTAAGGACCCTGGATTAATTCCCTAGCACCCACGTGAGTCAAATGCACAACGTGGCACATGCATCTAGAGTTAGTTTTTAGTGGTTAGAGGCCCTGGCTTGCCCATTCTCTCTCTTATTCTCTGCCTCTTTCTCTCAAATAAATAACTAAATAAATAAACAAATAAATAAAAAAATAAATAAAACACAGTATACAAACATATATAGTAAAACTCTAAATATTCCTTAAGATAATTCTTCTTTAAATAATTAATGTTAATATTTCTTAAAATATATTTTCACTATAAAAAGGAATAATTTTGGATGTGATGTAGAAGATTTCTTGGAGTTTGTAATGATAATGACACCTTGTTTTGCTTTTATGGTTTTGCTGAGGTTAATTGGGAGTATCTTTGCACAAATTCCCATTCAATGACATCTAGTGGGGATCCTGAATTAACTAAGGGATATAAATTTGCACTGTGTTTGAAATCAGTATTTTATTGTATGCAAAGTTGCACATAGAGAATGCAGCAGCACACCAGATTCAAATATTCCTTATCCCTAAAACTTCCCTAGGAGGTAAGAGACTAAGGCTTACAGAAATTATCCACACTACATAGTCACTAATTTGTTATATGATATGTGATTGAAAAGAATAAAGTGCAATTGGAGATGATTGACGAGTTTATTTTACTATTCTTATTTTATTTCAGGTAGATTTGGGGAAGAGTGCAAAAGGCAAAAGCATTCTGAAGGAGTTGCAGTAATGAAGTCGAGAGTGTTGAGCTAGAGCTGTCTTGATGAGTCCATGGCAAAGTACGATTTTCTGTTGGGAGAAAGAATATGTTCAGGGATTCAGATTTAAAACAAAAGTATGGGCTGGAGAGATGGCTTAGTGGTTAAAGCATTTGCTTGCAAAACCAAAGGATCCCAGTTCCATTCTCCAGGACCCACTTAAGCCAGTTGCACAAGGGGCCGCATGAGTCTGGAATTTGCTTGCAGTGGCTGGAGGCCATGGTGCGCCTATTCTCTCTTTCTCTGTCTCTCTGCCTCTTTCTTAAATAAATAAATAAATAAATAAATAAAAAATATCATTTATTTACACGCACACACACACACACTGTGTGTGTGTAACAAAACAAAGCAAACAAAATCGTGAATCTAAGAGACTGAAAGAAAACCCACATAAAGGAAGCCTGGCAGCTGCAGTCCAGGGAGAAGGCGGGATGTAAGGCCAGGTCCTGAGGAGTGGCTTGGCTAGGGCTTTGTTTTCCTAATGGTAGACACTAGAAACTAATGAAAATGCTCAATCAGGGTGTTATAAAGACCATATTTGCACTTCAAAGAGTTTTCTCTGGTTTGAGGATAAGTAGAAGGATGACAAATTTAGTTATCATTATTTACTTATTATAGTTTACTCTGGGTACAACTAAATGTTAGCATCTTGATAAGAAATTGTGAGACTAGTCACTCATAAAATTAGCAAGTCTTTAAAAATTATAAATAAAATGATTAAAGTGAAATAATGACAAAATAGATATGTATTCACTGAGTACAAAACTAATTAGTAAAATATTAATAAATTAAATTTTAAAAAATGAAATAAATGCTAAATTTATGACGGGATAAATAGAAATGGTATGTTAAAATATGATCTAAACCTATAAAAAATACATTAAAGATGTGCTTTGTCCATGTTCCAAGCAAGAAACAAAATTGGCAAGTTCATTTTCAGCACTAGTATATGTTGTTTTAAAATACACTTATAAAAGATGAATGTAAGAATTTTAATGTGAAAGGGTCCAGAAATACTAGACAATGAGTTGTGGGATGGTTTGATTCAGGTGGGTGTCCCTTACAAATTTATGTGTTCTGAATGCTGGTGGCAATTTGGGAATTAGATCCTCCTGGAGGAGATGCATTATTGAGGATGGGCTTATAGGTATAATAGCCAGCTTCCCTTGCCAGTGTTTGACACACTCTTCTGCTGCTGACTTTGGCTACAAAGTGATATCCACCCTCTGCTCATGCAATTGTTTTTTTTTTTTTTTGTTGTTGTTGTTTTTTGTTTGTTTTTCAGGGGAATTTTTTTTTATTAATTAGTTTTGTACTCAGCGAATACAGTCAATTTGGTACCATTGTTAGGCTCATCCATGTCCTACCCCCTCCCCCTAGCCCCTCCTTGTTGAAGTATATGGGTCATGCATTGTGGAGTTAGCCCACAGTTATGGGTAGGATAAATGTTTCTGCATATCATGACCCAACATGTGGCTCTGACATTCTTTCCGCCCCCTCTTCTGCAAAATTTCCCTGAGCCATGTTGGGTTCATTTTTGGTCCATGAAATTGTTTTTTATCCACCATCACATCATGGAGCTTCATGTATGTAAGTCAAAATAAACTCTTTCCTCCAGCAAGCTGGTCTGGGTTGGGTGTTTCCTGCCAGCAAAACAAAGCTAATGGCAACAGAATATAAACAAAAATGACAGTGTGGTCCTAATATTATTTGTTAACGTACACTAAGACAAACAACCAGAAGAGATAAGGAAGGTCATTCAATACATAAAATCATGAACATTTTAATATAATTGTATCAAGTACAAGAATAAACGGAGTCATAGTCATCAAATGTAACACCATGATAAAGTGAATTTTTTCTCTATGAAGTAAATTGTGTCCTAGTTCTACTTCTCCCAAGAATTTCATTGCAGTTTAACTTATTTCTCTACTTGAAAGTCATTCATCTTTTTCCTTTCTTTCTTTCTTCCTTCCTTCCTTCCTTCCTTCCTTCCTTCCTTCCTTCCTTCCTTCCTTCCTTTCTTTCTTTCTTTCTTTCTTTCTTTCTTTCTTTCTTCCTTTCTTTTTTGAGGCAGGTTCTCACACTAGCAAATGATGACTTGAAACTCATTCTAGGCCAGGCTGGCCTAAAACTCAAGATGATCCTACTAACTCAGCTTCCACAGTGCTAGGATTAAAGGCATGCTGCCGTGCCCCACTTGCAAGTTATTATATTTCATTGGTTGACCAACTATACATAAACAATGAAATGAATAATCAGATGATGGGATTTTAATACTTTGACTTTATTTCTAATTTAGAAAAGTATTTTAGACTCCAATATGGTTACAATTATTAGAGGCACTGTTGAGTCAAACAACATGCATTCTTTTTTATTAATTAATCAATTTATTTTTCAATGTGAGAACAACCCAGTTGTAAGAGCTTTGAAGGTCAGTACAAAAGAATCACTGTTAAATTCCTAGGCAGATTAAGTAGGAACCAAAAAATAAGACTTGCAGGAATATTCCCACGTACTTAAGTCCTCTCATCTACAACCTTTATTGACATTTACACACCGTATCTTTCCCCCTAGATTGCCATTCTCTATAAGAACTCATGTCTTGTTTTATTCAGAGGATGGAGCTCAAGAAGATTATTGCATTGACATATTAAATGAATTCAACAGACATTGACTGATTTCAATTAAGATTATATGGGATTTGCAACAACCCTAGATGGTTGGATATATATCTACTTACACACATACACTCTACTATCTACTAGTATGTATGTATGTGTGTATGTATGTATATATGTATGCATGTATCTAGCTAGCTATCATCTATCTAACGTTGGATAAAAAAAATCTGAAAACTGTTGATGCATGGTGTCAAAACTTATTATAGTATTCTATTTCAAACAACACTTAGCGTTGACTAGGAATGAATCAGCCAGTGAATCACCAGGAAAGAGCCAAGAAAGTAGAGGCTAGAACCCAACAAACAACAGCAGACGGCACTTAAGGCCAACCACCCACTTCTCCTTGAAGCCCTTTTGAAATCAGCACATCCAGCTAATAGTCCATTTTTAAATGTGATCCAATGTTCTGTGGACACAGAAAAAAATATCAGAGGAAGCTGGGATGAGTTATAGTAGTTGCTTCCTGAAATGCATATATATTTCTTATCTTTTCATTTTCCATTTGTTTTCCTATGCCAAAAGTTTGTCTGATTTATTTAGTTTCTTATTTGTTCTGGTATGCGTGTTTGCAAATCTAAGATCTCTACCTCCATAGGCCATCACACCATTTTTTTTTTTTGTCATTTCAATGACTGGATTTTTACACCTGTATTAGAGAACTCCATCCTCACCCATTGTCACATACATAGCAGTTTGTCAAGTGCTTTATTTTAGATCAGTTGGTTATATATCTCACTGTGACCTGTACTGACTCTATCCCAGGAACCCAGGTTAAATAACCAAAGCAAAAGCCTATTCCCAGGACACTTAATATTTTCCCAAACATTATGTCATGACTTGAGGGTTCTTTCTTCAAACATCCCTTTATGCTTATGTTTGTCAGTTTTATGTGCTTGTTTTACTAATAGAAGTAAAATGAATGTCGAGCGTATTATAATATCATTGTTTAAAGATTGCTCACTTTTTTTAAGGCTAATCATTAAATCACCCTTTTTCCTATTTTGAGATAAACTAACTGTTTCACAAATGCCATCTCTTTATGCTTATAATTTCATTCTCTCTAACTTCAAGATGAATAGGTCCATTGTGATAAAATTAATGAGATCTGACTGGATTCAGGTTAGGTATTTTCCCCTTTGTGTTTTACATATTCAAGCAACTAAGATGAAACTGATTCCTGTGAATTGATGAATGTACTTCATGTGAGGAGTTCAAGACTATTGATAGATGGAATGATATTACATTTATTCTCTCTTTCCTCGTGTATTTATAGGCTAACATTTTAAATAAGAGACAAATTGTATAGAGCCCACTGTGTAAATTTTGTTCAAATCTAAAACAAAACCATCAAATAATTTGGAGGCTCAAATCTATATTATATATCTAGTGGACCTAGTGGTAGGCTAAGTTTTTGAAAAAATTGATATAATGCTGTTAGCTTAATATGTATTTGTGATAAGGGGGTGTCTAATGTTACTAAGTGACAGCGGTGAGGCTTTGATATATGTATTATGTTCTACATAAAGGAGACAATTCTATTTATTGAAGCATAGCCATTAGAGAGAACAAGTAAAAGAAAAAAAAATTACAAGGCTTTATAGGTACATCAACCTGTGATATGAAATGTATTGGGATCCTATTTTAAAAGAACTGTAAAACAATCAAAACATGTGTTATAACATCTACTGATTATATATCTAATGATATTATATATCTCTATTAATACAATTTATAGGTTATAGTAATGTTAAAACAATGTTACATGTAAATTATAATATAAAAATGAATGGGATGATATGTTTTAAAATAACATAATAATAGGAGATGATGTTATTAGAGATATTATACAAAGTCCACCATATCAGTTATTTTTCCATAATAATCTGAAAAACAATGTTATTAACTAAACAGCAATTCACTTATACTATTATGAAACATTACAAAGGACTGATATTTGTATCTCCTAAAATGCATCTGTTGAAACAGTAATCCTAATGGACTGATATTGGATGTGGGCCTTTGGTAAGTAATTATATCATGAGGATAAACCAGCATGAAAAGAATAGTATCCTTACCTGAAAAAGCTAAATTACTGACCAGAATATTTCTTGCCATATGAGGATATAAGGAAAAGTGAGTGATCTACAAATTGGAATGTCTTCTCCAGAGGTGGACAATACTGACACTTTTATCATGGACTTCTAGCCCTCAGAACTATACAAAATAGTTTCTGTTGTTTTTAAGAAATCCCATCCATGGTATTTTGGGTAGTAATTCAAATTTAGAGAAATGTTAATTAAAATAAACAATAAATTATTCAAATTGCTTTTATGCATATTTTAGTAAAAAGTTAATGCCATCTAAATATAAAAAACATGTAATAAGTATTGTGGTGTTTTGATTCAGGTGAGTAAACTGGTACCGAGGAGTGGGATTGCTGCTAGACACCTGACTGTGTAGCTTTGGCCTATTGCAGCTGATTTTCAAGAGGAATGTGGGAGGATTTGAAACCTTGTCCTAAGCGATGCCTTGCAGTGCTGTAAGTACAGCTTGATGGACTATTCTGGTCTGAGGTGCAAGACCTGAATGCACTAGGAACTATGGACTGTGAGGTTTGGCCTATGAGGATGAGAAAGAGTTTTGCTTGGACTGGGCTAGCAGTTTGTGTGAGAAGCTTGCTCTTATGACCATGTCCTGAGAAGTTGTGCAGGGCTGCTTTGGGTGGAAATGAACTGGTGTAAGCAGAGGGATATGGCACAGAAAGAAAAATCTTTCGGTAAACTGCTGCCCATTCACCTGCAACTGAGGGATTGCAACCTTTGAGACTGGGCTAGCTGACCTGCACTGGGGCAACAGGAAGAATGTGGACTCCTTTGAAGGGGCCTGAGTGCTCAAGGAGTGTCCTGTTCTTCGAAGTCTGCTTAATTCCCCCCCCCCCCGAATTAACAAATTGGCACCCTACCTGGTATAGTGGAGTATAAGAAATGCTGGAAAGAGGGTTATTGAATTTGCAACATGGTCTTGTGTTTTGGGAATGGCCATGGACAGTGTGAAGCAGGTTTGCTGGATGCCTGCATGGAGACCCATGGACCCATGAGGATGAACCGGGACTTGCAGTGGAGACCCAGTGGAGATGCTGGGACCACAAGATGGCTGCCAAGGAGAGCTGCCAGCCCCGAAGAAGTTTTCCAGGACTGTGAGTAGCCTAGCTGGAGGGGCAGAATTGGAATGCCAGAGACTTGTTGCTGGTTAGAGTTATAGGACTTGGAGACTTGTCACTGACTAGAGTTGTTGGATTTAGAATTTGAGTTTGATGTTTGCCCTGGTTGTTTTAAATCTTGTATTGGTTGAATGTTTCTTTGCTATGCCCAATGCCATCTTTTTGCAATGTGAATATTTATTTTGTGCCATTCTGGGTTTTTGAGGTTATTTTTTGGTATTATGGCTCAGTTAAAAGATCTTGAACTATGGGAATGTTTGAACATCATTGGGATTGATAAAAACTATGGGACATTTAAAGTCAGACTGACTGCCTTGTATTTTACATCATGTATGGATATCAGTTTATGGGGGCCAGGGGCAGAATGTGGTGGTTTGATTCAGGTGTCCCCCATAAACTTAGGTGTTCTGAATGCTCGGTTCCCAGCTGATGGATATTTGGGAAGTAATGCCTCCTGGAGGTAGTGTACTATTGGGGGCGGGCTTATGGGTGTTATAGCCAGTTTCCCCATGCCAGTGTTTGGCACACTCTTCTGTTGCTTTTGTCCACCTTATATTGGCCAGGGGGTGATGTCCACCCTCTGTTCATGCCATCGTTTTCACCTGCCATCATGGAGCTTCCCCTTGAGCCTGTAAGCTAAAATAAATCTCTTTTACCCAGAAGCTGCTCTTGGTTGGGTAATTTCTACCAGCAATGTGAACCGGAGTACAACAAGTATGAAAAGTAAATAAAACATCTCAAGAATGCAATATTTAATACATAAATGTAATAAGAGTGAATTTTATTTAACTTTTGAAAATTCCATTAATTTTTACTAATGTTTATCAAAATGATAATTTTCATATTTTGGAATTCAATAAATCAATGTCAGGACAAATATAAGGCTCCAGGAACATTACTGACAGATTAACATATATACACACTTATGGGCAATTCATGAATTAGTCATCACCCAGTGCTCATTGACTTTCATGTGCAACTATTGCAAATACTACATTAATTTTTGTTTACTTCAAAGGCTACAAATTAGAACACAAAAACAAATTGAAATGGATCTTTGAAAATCATACCTTTCATTAGTAACAGAAGGACTTATGTCTTTAGGAATCTATCTTTTATTTAGCTTCTGCTTGTGACCAATCCTAACAAGCCCCACATATGGCTCTAGAGCCGGACCACCAGGCAGGCACTGGTATATTTATTAGGCAAACTTGGTGTTTAGAATTGGCCACTTGTATTTATATTACAGAGCACTGTAGAGAGACATCCTTTCTAGGAGGCTTTGTTTCACATAGACACTAGACAAAAATTTCTATATGTTATGAATCCTATGATATGATAAGGAAAATAGAAACAGCTCAACTAGCATAGGATAGAAAAGGATTTGACCTATTATGCAGCTGAGGCAATGCAATGCCAACACTTTTATAAAATAAATTTCCTCATAATAATAAAAATTTCAGGGTGGGAGGGTAAGTTCCATGTTGTATAATTAAAAAAAAATATTTCCCAGACTCACCAAGCTTACATTACATTGCATTTGAAATAATCATAAAGGAATAAATGTATTTTGGTAATAAAATTAATTGGAATTACTATATGATTATTGATTCAATGTGGTATTTATTTATTGTTTTTATTATTATTATTATTTTTTTTTTTTTTGGTTTTTCGAGGTGGAGTCTCACTTTAGCCCAGGCTGACCGGCAATTCACTATGGAGTCTCAGAGTGGCCTTGATCTCACGGCGATCCTCCTACCTCTACCTCCCAAGTGCTGGGATTAAAGGTGTGCCCCACCATGCCCGGTATTTATTTATTAAAAGAATTTGTCCTCAACATATTTATGTTTGTGCCTTTCTATTAATGTTCTCACTTCTGTTTAGAGAAGCTTTTGTTTTCAGATGGTGACTACTGGAGAGACAAAACTCATCAAAGTACTGAGAATAAGTGGCAGTTGAGTGTTCAGCACTAAATAAGACATTTCTTTCATGCCTTCCAAGGCTTAGAGACCACTGTAGAAGTGATGGCCGAAAGAATGTAAAGCTGAAGGAAGGGGCAGGGTGCTTTGAAATGCTTTTTTCCAGACACAGAGGATATTATTACTGTATAAGGCCTGTATAATATTCATCCCATCCACAATCATAGAGGACGGAGTAAGGCAAAATATAATAATAACAGCAACAACACCAACACCGCCATCTGTGGTAAATATGTAGATCCAAGACTCATGAAAAAGACAAGAGAAAATAGAGTGACTAACTGGATGAGTTACCACCGGTCACATTGAGAAAGGCTCAGGAAACACTTCAGAGGAAGTGGAGCTTTAAATATGAGTGCTGCTCTCACAGCCAGCCAGAGAACTTTCACTATGGTTATGGCCATAGACGCTGAGGAGACTCACAACTTAATCAAAGCAGAGAATAAGAGAACTCAGCACCACAGGAGATTTATAACATGCCCTCTAAAGTCTCCGGGAACATAGCGAAAGAGGTGAGTAGAATTTAAGAGCCACTGAGTTGGGAGGCTAGGAACTAGCTGGTGTGTTCCTGACCCTCCAGCGTTTACATATACCCTCACAACACCAGCATGGCTCTGAGCCCATAAACATTTTGACATAGAGAATGGAGGAGAAAAAAGGAAGGACTATCTTGAAAGAGGAGGGTCCTCAGTGGGATGGGGAGAGAGAGCATACAAAAGATGATAACCTGATCAGAATACAACCAAATTACAGTATGTTCATATATTAAATTACCCGATATAAAAAATGAAAGATGGACTAGTTGGAATGAAAATGGGTTCAGTGGAGGGGCCAAAGTGAGGTGGTGGGTATGTTTATATCTCTCTCATATCAAAAATTTTTTAATTTCTTTTCAAAAATGTGAAAATAAATTAGAAGTTATATAAATAAATATATACCATTAATACATTCATGATCATGGTGCCATTCTTCTTCCTCTACACCATCATCATCTAAATCATTATCTCAAAGTTTGAGGAGAGAAAATATTTAAAGTGTATGTGTGTGTGTGTGTGTGTGTGTGTGTGTGTGTGTGTTAGTGGATGGGCATGCCTCATAGAGAATGAGTGAAGGTTAGAGGACAACTTCAAGGTGTCTGTGCTCTACATTCATTGGGACAAAGAAGTCTCTTGCAGCTGCAAACTAACTTCCATTAAAAGGAAGGTGGGACCAGTTGATCTGTGAGCCTTGGGTTCTCCTAGCTATGCCTCCCATTGTATTAGATTTGTTGGCATTACAGATAACCTTTCCATCTGGCTTTATGTGGGTCCTGGGAATTAAACTTGGGTTGGGCTTCAGGCTTTGAAAATAAGTGCCTTTAATCACTGAGCGATCTCCCTACACAAAGGTATTTTTAACATCTTATAGCCAAAGGTCACTAAGCATTTTCCTGTAAAAGACAGGGAATGAAATATTTCACAGTTTTCGCTCTGTACGGTCTCTATTCAACCCATAGTTACAATGTAGAAGCTTCCATAGGTAATACATAAACAAACATGTGTGGCTGAGATTTAATGAATTAGTTATGCAATACTTCAAATTTGAATTTAACATGATTTTTGTGTCAAGAAATAGTTTATGTGACCTGTTGGAATACAAGCCCCTGAAAGCAGGCTTTATTAACTAACTCTTAGGTTGTATGAATGATATAAAATAGACACACATATAAAATAGAATCAATGTTTCTTGATTGAAAGAAAAAGTAGTAAGACAGAATAGACTTCTCTAGGCTTCTATGGTGAAAATCTGTAGCGAGGGTCTTTTTAGCGATCGTTTTATCCAAAGAAAGTCAATGAGTCCTGGATCTACTATCATTCCAAAGCACTTAGGACCTTTCTTATACATAAAATTAATATTTAATTATGTGTTAAATACCCTTTTAAAGTCATTAGCAGCAAACTCCTGGGGAATCAGGGTCAGGATTTAAAAACTGTCTTTGGATTGATTACTTGCATGTCTAATGAAAGATCTTCACCTTTGACTGTAATGTCTCACCTACACAAAAGAAAAAACGAATCTGCTTTCTGAGTAAACTAAGCTCATCTCCCAGAGTAGGATTCTTGTGGTGGTTACATTTGCACATAGTGTACTCATGATAAATGACAAGGATATCACGACAGCCATGGCTGGCAAGATCAAGAATCAAGAAAAGTAAGTAAATGAAAATAATTCTTCAGCATTAGTATAATGTGAGAAAAAGTAGTTCCAGTATTATGAGTTAAGTAACAGATGTTTTTTCCCTATTGAATCATTACATCAACCCTATAAAGTGACATTAATCTTATTAACTCCGATGGTAAATTTCATACATGAGAAAGCTGAAGCCATCAATGATAGTGAAATTACAGGCACGTGGCGATAACTTAGATGTACTTTTGATATTGGAAACCATATTTGATTTCATGTTCACATAATTTTAGCACTGAATGTTTCTGGAACTCAGAGCATTCCTCTAAATTATTAGTGTCATGTGTGAAGGCTTCTAAAATCATCTCATGTGTGTGTGCCCTTGTGTGTGCTTTATATTAGAGCAGTGGCTTGCAATAATTTTATTCTCTGTTCACATTCATACTTTAAAAAGTTTAAAAACTACATAGCACTTCTATTTAGGAGATATACAACACTGTATATTTTTCTGTGGCTAAGTAACACTGAAAATTTAAATATTTGATATTTAATTGAAAATAAAAAGTAAACTCACTACATATTAACACCACTCATGATAAATCAATGTTATTTTATAAACTAAAAAATATAGAAAGGATAAAAGTATTTTTAAAATATTTTAAATTATAATAAATTGGGAATTAATAGAAGACAATTGAATGCTGATAGTTATTTCATATTCAAATTTGGCTCAGATTATTTTTGTTGTGAAAAAAACAACTTATGCTATACTAAAATATTATAATTTAGCTTGCATTTTCAATGGCTCTTTTGCCCATGAAATATCACATACTTGCCATTGAAAAATAATGTTTTGTTATGCTTATACTCTAACTGTTGACATGTTTCATTATAATATATGAAAAATTTGCATTTATTATGGCTGAGGAAATAGCTTGCTGGATAAAACACTCACCTCTAGCGCCTGAGAATTGGTGTTCAATCCTCAGACCTTATAAAGAAGTACAAATCCCTGGCTAGCTTCTGTAATATGAGCCCTCTAATCTGGGCAGACACAGCAGAATCTCCTAGAAGCTATTGGCAGGCACAGCAAAAGGAGCAACAGCAGATGGGTGACAGAGAAATTTTGCCTCCAATAAGGTGGAACAGTAAGGATGTACAAGACAGTTGTCGTACTACAACCATGTGTGTGCTATGAACATGATATATACAAATAAAAATAATAAACATTGCATTTATTGATTTCATCCACAAAATTCTGAGACTAGGGAAGTTACTATTTTCCAACACAAATTTTCTAAACTTTTGAATTTTCTTACTTTTCTAGAAACAGTAGATTTGTTTCATAAATTTTTGAGATTTTTTTTCCAGTTCTCTGATAAAACTAATTGCAGCCTGTCAGTTTTTCATGTGAATAAGGCTTCCGTGGACAAATGTAGCCATGATTTCGCATAACTCAAGCAATCGCACAGTGATTTTTCCTCAACATCACTGCTATGTTTTTGGAATCAACAGAAATGTTTTATGGTTTTCATAACACACATATTAATTATCATACCTACTCCAAGGTTGACCTTTATTAATTTAGGGTCTCATTACTTTATCTAGGACATTCCTAAATGAGACTTCTACTGCATATTAGCAATGAGGAATGCAAATATTACAGTTAGTGCTACTGTCTCAAGCCATGAGACCATCACTGAAACTAGCTACACAGTAAAAATTAAGTAGCATTGCACAATTACTATGAAAATTGTCTCCTTTGATCCCTGGAAAAAAATATAGGGATTTCCCCCATATTTCAGCAGAACATATTGTGATAATTGTTCTTTCAAAGCAATAATACTTAGTTCCTTTGGACTGTTACTTGCTGTAACTTTTTTAAGTTCAATGCCATGCTTCTTTTGCCTTGGGTAAAGTTGCTAGGATCCTTTGGGTATTCCTACTGATGTGTTAAAATAGAGTCGTAATGCCTTCTGGTCAATCATTCATGTGAATCTTTTCTCAATTCTGAATGCAGTGCTGTGATGTAACATGGGTAGATTAGAATCAGTCATTATGAAAATAGTTGTACACAAAATTAAGAAATGCTACACATCAGAGCATTTCAACCCTAAGAAGTTGGATGTTAAATATTTATTTGTGTATTTGGATGCATCTTTAACATCTCTGACATCATGACTATGAATGGCATATTAGTCCATTCTCACCGGACTGTAGGTTTGGTTGGATGGAAGCCATTCACGGGCATATCTGCTAAATGAGCATGTGAGGACTATGCCTTGGGAAAACTAACGCCCTTCACATGCATTATCCTTCTATGCTTGTGGTATTTAACCAGAACACACAGTGCCAATAGACCATGCCTTTTTATAAAAACAAAGTTATGTATTCTCACTCTGATTCGTAGCTAATTGTGGAACAACAAATCATTGTTTCCCAAGTGTTATACCTCAGTCAATTGTCAAGAACAGTAGTTTAGACTTTTTAAAAAAATGTAAAAATAGCCAAATATATATTTCTGTTCCCATAAATTATCAGATAATTTGATTTATATAAATCATCTCCAATCATTTAATTATTTAGTAAGGATAACTTGTTAAAGTAATTACAATAGAGATCAGGTATTATTAATATGTAGGTGTGCATTTGTGTGAAAAACACATGAGAATTGTTGTCTGTGAAATAATTATTTGCTACAGATTGATTCATCCTTAACTCTTTTGAGATTTTATATGAAAATATAAATAGAGGGAAATCATATGAGTTAGGCTAAATGATCCTGAATGTATTATTTATCTTCTTTTCTACATAGTTGATCATTGCCATTATTCATTATTCATTATTATAATTATGCTGGTCCTGGGAGAAACATCCTTTTTCTGCCTGTAGAAATTCTTGATTAGAATGCATAGGGCTTTCCTTTCTTGTCCTGTTCATTGCATAGTCCATATCTACCTAGCTGTGAACTACATGAAGAAAGGGTCTAAGTCTTTCATTTCTGACTTTCCAGGGCCACACCCTGTGTTTGACACGCAGCAGGTGTTCAGTAAATCTTCAATGAATGCATATAAGCAAATGAGTATTTTTATGAAAAAGGTCCATACTTCTGTGGTCCAAGTCCCTTATCTACTGACTGCCTATGGTTGTAAGAAAATAGATGGATTAGGAAAATTATCCTTGTTTTGCTTAATGCCAAATAAATATGGATTTATATTGTATTTCTTTTATAAATACCTTTAAACTACACATAGGTAGACTCTTATTAACCAATGAAAGGAGCTGAGACACCAGACATACATCAACATATCACTTATAGGCAGTATCTAAATATTTCTATATGATTTTATAGACTTTTATATTTCTATTATTAGGACTTTTTAAGTTAATACATATAATGTATTTTGCATATGTATGCATGTCTGTAGCATGGTGAATGTGTATATGTGTCCATATGTTTCTGAGCACATATATTTGGGGGGATGAAGCACATGTGCATTCATGTGGAAGCCAGAGGTTGATATAGGGTACTTTCCTCCATAACTCCTCCAGTCTTATTTTTTGAGACTAGGTCTGTCAGTGAAACAGTAAAACACCAATTCTGGTAGAGTGGGTAGCCAGCAACCCCAGGTGTCCTATCTCTGCCTCCCCAGTGCTGGCATTTTAGATGCACATGAAGTCCCTGGCTTACAAGTGAGTACTAGGGATCAAAAGTCAGGTCCTTAGGATGTAGTGGCAATTATTTTACCAACTAATCCAATTCTCCAGCATATATTTAAGATTAATACTTATTTTCCTATATGCATGTTGTTTAGAAAGATGGAATTTACAGCATCAGAGATATAGTAAAATTTACCTGCTATGAAAAATCACTGGTTATTTGCTATCAGAGGAATACAGAATCTGAAAGTTGACTTATATGTTGTTGTTATTTTTATTTGTATTATTGTTACTATTATTATTATTATTATTATTATTATTATTACTATTTGGTTTTTCGAGGTAGGGTTTCACTCTAGCTCAGGCTGACCTGGAATTCACTATGTAGTCTCAGGGTGGCCTCAAACTCATGGTGATCCACCCACCTCTGCCTCCCGAGTGCTGGGATTAAAGGCGTGTGCCACCACGCCCAGTTAATATGCTGTTTTTATACATAAATGTTTGGTTTAATCACTGAGGCAAAAGTACTGGTGCCCACTCTTGCAACTGGAAACTGCATTTCAATTTACCTAGCAATCCCTTTTATTAGACATAGAAGTGTGGATGGGCATGAGATGCATCATTTAGCCCTAGCAGAAATTCTTCCTTATTATATGCATGATTTCCAAGAGGAACAATTATTTACTTTCAACTGGAAACAACCACTACATCCACTCCAATGCAAATTATGTTCTCAGGGCAAAGATATTACATTGATATTAACAGGCATTCTGTTCTTGAGCAACTGAGTCTTGGAGTTTAGTTGCCTCTGCTCCCTTGGGATATTGCAGGACCAATGGCCCCAAAGCTTTCTTAGTCTCCAATATTTATAGTTTGGATTTTCAGTACCTTTAAAAAATGTGTATTTTTTTTTCCTTAGAAGATATACTATCTCTTTGTTTCATGGCTACTAAATTGCTGGTAAAAGCAGAGAGAAAATTTAAGATTAGGTGATAAAATATATCAGAGATTCAATGAACCCAGAGGTAGGAAGTTTTAGTGAAGTTAAATCGTATTACTTTGTATTCTTTTTTTTCAAAGCCATTGTTATACAACTTACTGTGCATTGATAAAATATATTTTATGTAAAGAGACTGAGTTGTCAAATGAAGCATGTAAAAATCTCCAACTACAAAGGATATAAGTGTCGGTACTTTCTGAACTAGTAAGCTCAGCACAAAGAAGACAGCTAATGAATATTGTGCTTATGCTTAACCAGTAATGGTCTTAAAGATGGCTGATTAAGTACTGCAAATCCCAAACCCAGAGAGCAGAATTTAGGAAAAGGAAGGGAGGAAGTGACGAAGAGTATTGTGAAGAAAATACACAGAAGGAAAAGCAGGAGAATTTGGTCAATAGATAGAATTTTCCTGACAGATAAACTCTGCTTTATCTGGGTAGAGTGAACACAGCCAATACTAACACATTATATATATCAAAATACTTTTAATGTACTCTAAAGAAGTGACAAAAGTGATAGGTGTGCTCATTATCTTCATCCAATGATTATTGAGTGCAGTTGTGAATGAAAATGGATAGTGCTATCTAAGTATGTATAGTGTGTCAGACAAAAGTAATAGTAACGGAAATGATATTGTATGCAACTGCTTTCATTGGGCTTTACTATACCACTGGAAGGGAATCTCTTCAGAGGTGTCGAGCTCAGGATCTGTGCTGTAGTTTATAGCTCCAAGAACTGTGTGGTTATTTAGACATTTATCATTGGCAGTTAGTTTCAGCTATTCAGAAATTTGGAGTCTCTTAATGGTTTTAGGTTTATAAATCTCACCAGTAGAATGGATGAAGGAGAGGACAGAATATCTAAGCTAGAAGACCAGGTGGCAGATCTAATACAATCCAACAAAGAGAAAGACAAACTAATAGAAAAGTATGAATGGGAATTTCAAGATATTCGGGACACTATGAAAAGATCAAATATAAGAATTCAGGGTATAGTAGAAGGAGAAGAATTTCAATCCAAAGGTATAGTAGGCATCTTCAACAAAATCATAGAATAAAACTTCCCCCAAATTGGGAAAGAGGTGCCAATGCAGATACAGGAAGCCTTTAGAACACCAGCCAGACAAAACCTGGAAAGAACCTCCCCTCGCCATATTATAATCAAACTACCAAACACACAATCCAAAGATAAAATATTGAAAGCAGTTAGAGAGAAAAATCAAGTTACCTACAAAGGCAAGCCCATCAGGATCACAGCAGATTACTCAACACAAACTTTCAAAGCCAGAAGGGCTTGGAGTGATGTATTCCAAATTCTGAAAGATAACAACTGTCAACCAAGGCTACTTTATCCTGCAAAACTATCCATTCAAATAGACGGAGAAATAAGGACATTCCATGACAAAAGCAGGCTAAAGGAGTATTTGAAGACAAAACCAGCTCTACATAAAATACTTGAAAGAATCCTCCATGCCGAAGAGAAAGAAAAACACACATATAAGGAACCTAGAAAACAACAAACAATACTCAAATACTAGTTAATATAAGAGAGCAAAGGTAGAACCAGAACCACAAAAAAAAAAAAAAAAATGGCAAGCATAAATACACATCTTTCAATAATATCTCTTAATATCAATGGCCTCAATGCTCCAACCAAAAGACATAGATTTGCAGACTGGGTTAAAAAGCAGAACCCTACAATTTGTTGTCTCCAAGAAACTCACCTTTCTACAAAGGATGGACATTATCTTAGGGTGAAAGGTTGGAAAACGGTGTTTCAAGCAAATGGACCCAGAAAGCAAGCAGGGGTTGCTATCCTAATAGCTGACAAGGCAGACTTCACTCCAACATTAGTCAAGAAAGATAAGGAAGGTCACTTTATATTGATTAAGGGCACACTCCAACAGGAGGACATTACAATCCTAAACATATATGCACCTAACATGGGGGCTCCCAAATTCATCAAACAAACACTGCTAGAACTAAGGTCACAGATAACACCAAACACAGTGGTAGTTGGTGACTTTAACACCCCACTCTCATCAATTGACAGGTCATCCCGGGAAAAAATAAACAGAGAGGCATCTGGACTAAATGAGGTCATAGAAGGAATGGACCTAACAGACATATACAGGACATTTCATCCAAATGCTGCAGAATATACATTCTTTTCAGCAGCACATGGATCATTCTCTAAAATAGACCATATATTAGGACACAAAGCAAATCTTAACAAATTCAGGAAAATTGAAATAATTCCTTGCATTCTATCTGACCACAATGGAATCAAACTACAAATCAATAGCAAGAAAGGATATAGAACATACACAAAATCATGGAAACTAAACAATACATTACTAAATGATGAATGGGTCAATGAAGAAATCAAGAAGGAAATCAAAAAATTTATAGAGTCAAACAATAATGAGAACACAACATACCAAAATCTCTGGGACACAATGAAGGCAGTTCTAAGAGGTAAATTTATAGCTTTAAGTGCCTATATTAAGAAATTAGAAAGGTTGCAAATAAATGACCTAATGCTTCACCTTAAAGCCTTGGAAAAAGAAGAACAAGGCAAACCAAAAATCAGTAGACGGGAAGAAATAATAAAGATTATGGCAGAAATTAATGAAATAGAAACCAAAAAAACAATACAAAGAATTAATGAAACAAAGAGCTGGTTCTTTGAAAGGATAAACAAAATTGATAAACCCTTAGCAAATCTGATCAAAAGAAAGAGAGAAGAGACACAAATTAATAAAATTAGAGATGAAAAAGGTAACATCACGACAGATGCCAGAGAAATTCAAAAAATCATAGGGACATATTATAAAAACATATACTCCACAAAGTATGAAAATCTGAAAGAAATGGATGATTTCCTTGATTTATATGACCTACCTAAATTAAATCAAGATGAGATTAATCACTTAAATAGACCTATAACAAGCATGGAGATCCTAACAGTTATCAAAAATCTCCCAACTAAAAAAAGCCCAGGCCCAGATGGATTCACTGCTGAATTTTACCAGACCTTCAGGGAAGAGCTAACACCATTGCTTCTTAAGCTTTTCCATGAAATAGAAAAAGAAGGAATTCTACCAAACTCCTTCTATGAAGCCAGCATCACTCTGATACCAAAACCAGGCAAAGATAGAACAAAAAAGGAAAATTACAGACCAATCTCCCTCATGAACATAGATGCAAAAATTCTCAACAAAATATTGGCATACAGAATACAAGAATACATTAGAAAGATCATTCACCCTGACCAAGTAGGCTTTATCCCAGAGATGCAGGGATGGTTCAACATACGCAAATCTATAAATGTTATACATTATATAAATGGGTTGAAGGACAAAAATCACATGATCATCTCATTAGACGCAGAGAAAGCATTCGACAAAATCCAACATCCCTTCATGATAAAAGTCCTACAGAGACTGGGAATAGAAGGAACATATCTCAATATAATAAAGGCTATTTATGATAAGCCTACAGCCAACATATTACTAAATGGGGAAAAACTGGATGCTTTTCCACTAAAATCAGGAACAAGACAAGGGTGTCCACTGTCCCCACTTTTATTTAATATAGTTCTGGAAGTCTTAGCCATAGCAATAAGGCAAGAGACATGCATAAAAGGGATACAAATCGGAAAGGAAGAGGTCAAGTTATCATTATTTGCAGATGACATGATTCTATATATAAAGGACCCAAAGACTGTACTAGCAAACTGTTAGAGCTGATAAAAACCTACAGTCATGTAGCAGGATACAAAATAAATACACAGAAATCAGTAGCCTTCATATATGCTAACAACAAACACACAGAGGATGAGATCAGAGAATCACTCCCATTCACAATTGCATCAAAAAAAAAAATAAAGTACCTTGGAATAAACCTTACTAAGGAAGTAAAGAATCTCTACAATGAGAACTTTAAAACACTCAAGCGAGAAATTGCAGAAGACACTAGGAAGTGGAAAAACATCCCTTGTTCCTGGATTGGAAGAATCAATATTGTGAAAATGGCAATCTTACCAAAAGCAATCTACACATTTAACGCAATCCCCATCAAAATTCCAAAGGCATTCTTCATGGAAATAGAAAAAACAATCCAAAAATTCATTTGGAATCACAAAAAACCTCGAATATCTAAAATAATACTGAGCAACAAAAATAAGGCTGGTGGTATCACCATACCTGATTTTAACCTATACTACAGAGCCATAGTAACAAAAACAGCATGGTACTGGCACAAAAGCAGACTCGTAGATCAATGGAACAGAATAGAGGACCCAAATGTAACCCCATGTAGTTATAGCCACCTGATATTTGATAAAAATGCCAAAAATACTCATTGGAGAAAAGACAGCCTCTTCAGCAAATGGTGTTGGGAAAACTGGATATATATCTGTAGAAGGATGAAAATAGATTCTTCTCTTTCTCCGTGCACAAGAATTAAGTCCAAATGGATTAAGGACCTTAACATCAGACCTGAAACTCTGAAACTGCTAGAGGAAAAAGTAGGGGAAACCCTTCAACATATTGGTCTTGGCAAAGACTTTCTGAATACAACCCCAGTTGCTCAGGCAATAAAACCACAGATTAACCACTGGGACCTCATGAAAATACAAAGATTTTGCACTGCAAAGGACACGGTGAAGAAAGCAAAGAGGCAACCTACAGAATGGGAAAAAATCTTCACCAGCTATATATCTGATAGAGGATTAATATCTAGGATATACAAAGAACTCAAGAAGTTAAATAATAAGGAATCAAACAAACCAATCAAAAAATGGGAAATGGAGCTAAATAGAGAATTCTCAAAGGAAGAAATACGAATGGCATATACGCATCTAAAAAAATGTTCTACATCCCTAGTCATCAGGGAAATGCAGATTAAGACTACATTGAGATTCCATCTCACTCCTGTCAGATTGGCTACCATCATGAGAACAAATGATCATAAATGTTGGCGGGGATGTGGAAAAAGAGGA
Source organism: Dipus sagitta (assembly GCA_036346955.1). NCBI lineage: Eukaryota > Metazoa > Chordata > Mammalia > Rodentia > Dipodidae > Dipus > Dipus sagitta. The sequence goes on along the minus strand of CM070772.1, from coordinate 167,142,138 downwards.
ACCCTTCTACATTGTTGGTGGGAATGCAATCTGGTCCAGCCATTGTGGAAATCAGTGTGGAGGTTCCTAAAACAGCTAAAGATTGATCTACCATATGACCCAGCTTTAGCTCTCCTAGGCATATATCCTAAGGACTCATCTCATTACCTTAGAGATACTTGCTCAACCATGTTTATTGCTGCTCAATTTATAATAGCTGGGAAATGGAACCAGCCTAGATGTCCCTCAACTGATGAGTGGATAATGAAGATATGGCACATTTATACAATGGAGTTTTACTCAGCAGTAAAGAGAAATGAAGTTATGAAATTTGCAGAAAAGTGGATGGATCTGGAAAGAATTATACTAAGTGAGGTAACCCACGCCCAGAAAGCCAAGCGCCACATGTTCTCCCTCATATGTGGATCTTAGCTATAGAGGATTGGGCTTCTGTGCGAGAAGGAAAAAACTCAGTAGCAGAGGCCAGTAAGTTAAAAAAGGAGATAGAAAGGGAAGAGAAAGAAAGGGAGGAGGGCTTTTATTAGGTTGGTATTGTATATATGTAAGTAGAAAGATTGAGATGGGGAGGGGATATGATGGAGAATGGAATTTCAAAGGGGAAAGGGGGGAGGGTAATACCATGGGTTATTTTTTATAATCATGGAAAATATTAATAAAAATTGAGAAAAAAATAAATAAAAATAAAAATAAAAATAAAATAAAAAAAAATCTCTAAGGAACATTAGATTTAGAGTTGGTAGACACAGGCTTTGCTTTAAATAGGTGTGATGGTAGATAAGCAATTTAAGCTGTTACTTTTGTACTTTTTTTTGTGTTTTCATCTGTAAAATAATAATATTTTTTTCAGGCATAGTTTGTTAAAGTGCTTGTGTGAGATGTTTACAGTACATGTGGTATTAATAGTGCACTGCATTTGTTGAATAAAAAAAATTAATTCCTCCAGACCACACTAGAAATCTTTACATGATTTCTAGACTAGTCCATACTGTTTAAGAAGTGAGGTCAGGGATTCCTTCCTTCTCTCCTTCCTCCCTCCCCTCCCTTCTTCTCCCCTCCCCTCTTCCTTCCTTCACTCCCTTCCTTCCTTCTTATTTTTCTCCTTCTCTCCTCCTGATCCCTGTTGCATATTCATATACCCTTGCTCCATCCATTCTTTTTTTGTTACTTATTTTTGTTGGAGGAAGTAGCATTGTTGTTGTTGCTGTTATTTAAATTTATAGAACAGTGTGCTAAAGAAAAGGTTGCAGTAATTTAGATAGGACTTTTAGGACAGGTCATTCTCAAGCAATTTAACAGGCATGCATGTGATTAGGAAGTTTGACTTCATGAATAGCTGGATAATAAAACTGATAATAAGAGGCGTTTCTCAATTCAATTTAACAATTAAATCTAGCAGCAAATGGTAGGGATGTAGCTTTGTGGTAAAGTGATTGCCTAGCATCCATAAGATCCTATGTTCAATTCCAAATATTGAAAATAATAAACAAATAAAATAATATAAAATAAAATAGCTCCTAAAAATGACTCCTATAAAGCACTGAGAAGGATGTATAGTAGTGACCAATGTGTGATCTATATATGGGGATTCCCTTTTGGGAGCTGAGGATAGACTTGGGTTTAAGGGCAGAATTGTCTCTAATATAACACCCAGCAGTTTTTGAGCCTCTACCAATATATTACTTATATTGGTTCTCCTGCCTACTTGATAATATATCTCAAAAAACAGAGAAACAAATCAATTTATGTGTCAGAAAACCAAGAGAACATGACCCATGAGTAAGGACAGATTACAGTTGGTAGAACATGAAGAAAGGTGCAGAAGCTAATGCTGTGAGTGCAAACTAGAGATGGAAAATTGTTAGGAAGTAGCATTCTGTGTCTAGTGAGGATGTCCTAACAAGCCTTCCATGAAGTAAAGCGTCTGGATTGTGTTGTTTGTACTGTCACCAAGGAGACCAGGGGAGCTGAAGACCGACGTGGACCTCAGGGTGGAATTGTCCCTAGTGTAACACCCATCAGGATGGCTTTGTTTGTGTGATGAGTAATCCTTGAAGATAGAGTCATGGTATGTATAGTCAAATGAGTTTCAACCTCTAAGCTAATTTTTGTTTCAATGGCCTTGTTGAATATAGAGTACTGTTAATATACTGCTGTTTGTTTAAACTCTCACTGTCTTTTCTTATTTTTTAAACCCTCACAGAGTTAGACAATGCTAAATATTACATTTCAACAATTAATGAACGATTCATATAGATAAAGGCAAGTCTGATTTTCAAAATTTAATGACAGATATGTGTTTTATAAGCAACAGAAAGGTCTCAAAAAAGCCATGTTTTGCATCGTACAGTCTGTTATTTTTTTAAAAAAGAATTATCAGGGTCTATAGAAGCTAATTTAATTTATTGCATTAAAATTAAATTGTTTTGTTCGAATATAAGCATGTTTTAATTTACTTTTGTGTCTTGGAATACATGTATTTGAAAAAAGATCATTTAGAAATTCAGCCAGAACAATGCAATATTATCTTAGAAGACAGTTGCAGGTGGCACTCACCTAGAAGAGAAACCTGCCAGCAGGTGAACATCCCATTGTCCACACTTGGTTATTATGCTCCTGATACTTTTTCTCATTTTTTATTAACACTTTCCATGTTTATAAAAAATATCCCATGATAATACCCTCCCTCCCCCACTTTCCCCTTTGAAAGTCCATTCTCCATCATATCCCCTCCCCATCTCAATCAGTCTCTCTTTCATTTTGGTGTCATGATCTGTTCCTCCTCTTATGATGGTCTTGTGTAGGTAGTGTCAGGCACCGTGAGGTCATGGATATCCAGGCCATTTTATGTTTGGAGGGAGCACGGTGTAAGGAGTCCTACCCTTCCTTTGGCTCTTATATTCTTTCCGCCACCTCTTCCGCATTAGACCCTGAGCCTTGGAAGGTGTGATCGAGATGTTACTCAGTACTCCAGTCACTTCTTTCCAGCACTATGATACCTTCTGAGTCATTCCAAGGTCACTGACATCTTAAAAGAGAAGATTCTCTACCCAAAGTGAGAGTAGCATTAATATAAGGATATGGATATTAAGAGAAGTGCTTACTGGGCAGTTTGATAAGCATAGTATATACATTTATCCAGACATCAGCAAATGTTACAGCCGTAGGGCTCATGACTATCTCTGTTTTAAGTTTTCAGTATCAGGGATGTATTCCCTCCCATGGAGCGGGCCTCCAGTCCAATTGGAGGGCAGTTGGTTTCCACCATGATAGACGTGCCACTATTGGACCCGTTGGCTCATTTGGCCAGGCTGGCCAATTATAAGGCTTGTAGTGTCCACTGTTGAGTATCTTCACTGGTGGTATCTCTTACTCCCATTGGTCCTGACTTTTTTTAATCTGTTGATTTTTTTACATGTTTATGTGTGTGTGTGGTATGCATATTTATGCTTATTTATTTTTATATGACATACATGTGTATGGAATCATGTATACATGTGTACTCAGGCCAAACAGCAATGTTGAATGTCTTATTTAATTACATTTCCACCTTATTTTACCATACAGGAATTGTCATTGGATCCAGAGTACTGCACTAGCTAACCAGCGAGTCTCAGGCCTCCTTTCTCTGCCTCCCCAGCTCTAGGAGTATAGGTGTGAGCTGTCACAATGATGCTAGGGTTCCAAACACATGTCCTAGTGCTTACACAGCAAGCACATTACCTGCTGAGCCATCTTCCCAGACCCTATTTGGGTTTGTGTTAAACCATCTACTCCTCGTAGTGATTTAGTACCATGTATGAAGAAAATGACCCAAAAGAGGCATATACTACATAATTTTCTGTAACTACTTGGTGAGTATGTGGGTTGGTGAAAAAATTAAGATTACATCACATTTTCAGAGTGCTAGAAGCACAGAAAGACACAATACAGTTCTTCTCTGTTAAAGCACAGACAACAAGTGCCATTATTTTTTCATTTTACTAACCCAAGTCTTTGAAAAAATACTCCCAGGTAAGAAAAAGGCTAGCCTCCAAAATGTTCTTGAGTTTTAAGGCATGTCAAAAAAGAATGGATAGAATTTCTGGCAACATAAAGAAAAGAAATGAATCAATAATAGAGCAGACACAACCACAGTCATAGCCATTTACATCAAGGAATATTGCTGACTGTCATGCTCTAACATCTATCTCAACTATACCTGAATATTAGCAAGGCCTTTTACCAAACCTTAGTCTTAAGTTTTTAAAGAAGGCAGAGAATGAGGGTACATTAGCTGAACTCTAGCATTACTTAAAGTGCCATGGGAAATATTCATAGAATCACTTAGGAAACTATTTTTAAAACATTCTTATTGTTTTATTTTTGTTTATTTATTTGCAAGAGAGAAAAAAGGCAGAAGGAGAGAGACAGAGAGAGAGAAAGAGAGAGAGAGAGAGAGAGAGAGAGAGAGAGAGAGAGATCCAGGGCTTCCAGCCACTGCAAACAAACTCCAGATGCATCATGTTTGACCTTGTACATCTGGCTTACATGACTACTAGGGAACTGAACCTGGGTCTTTTGGCTTTGCAGGCAAGTGCCTTAACAGCTAAGCCATCTCCAGCCCAGGAAACTCTTTTTTTTTAAACATTTTATTTATCAATTTCATTTATTTATTTGAGACAGAGAAAAGGAAAGAGAGAGAGAGAGAGATAGAAAGGGTGAGAATGGGTGCGTCAGGGCCTCTAGCCACTGCAAACGAACTCCAGTCACATGTGCCACCATGTGCCTCTGACTTACATGGGACCTGGAGAATTGAACCTGGGTCCTCAGGCTTCACAGGTATATGCCTTAACCACTAAGCCATCTCTCCAGGCCAGGAAAATCTTTTCAAAAGCATAAGTGACAGAAGATGATTTTGGTATATATATATATATATATATATATGCACTATTTGTTTTAATATATATGTGTAAAATATTATACATATAATATTTTTAAAAGTAAATAGTTTAACAAACTAGAAAAAAGAATTCTAAAATTCTGATACAACCAAATCATTAAAATAAACACGACACATTAAATTAACAAATATTTAATAATTGTATTGAAATTAGATACTAATATAATTTTTTGAATGTCTCATTCAAAAGGTACATAATATATATCTAATATTGGGATTTAATCCTACTTAAGAAAAATTAAAAATGAGGGAATTCATTGGTGAAGGTCTATAAGAAACGTTCATAGAAGTATTAGTGTTGTACTGAGTACCATACAATAAATGTTAGTTGGCTCAACATTCTTATGATCATGAAAAATTTGAAAATGTGTGAAAAATGATTTATCATGCTATATATTCTATTTCTGGTTGCTTGAGTTCTTCAATAAGAAGGTAAGTTTCTCTGGGACAGAAATATGCTCAGATCTCAGCTAGATATATTTGAAAGTTAAGATAGCTTGAATTGCATCAATATTTTATGCTTACATTCACAATCACTACTTAATTAAAATGAACTTATACTTTACAAAGCAAATAGCAAATTCTGTATATTGTATCATTTGTCTTAGTGTATCTTAACTATTAGATACCTTTAGTGGGGGAGGCTGGAGAGATTTCTTAGCGGCTAAGGTGCTTGCCTATAACGTTTAATGGCCTGGATTTGATTCCCCAGTACCCACACAAAGCCAGATGCAGTGGTGCATTCATCTGAGGTTGGTTTGCAGTTGCTGGCGGCCCTGGAATATCCTTTCTCTTTCTGTCTTCTGTCTGTCTTCCCTGTCTCTGCTTGAAGATAAATTTAAAAAGAAAACACATAAAAAGAAACATCTTTTTGGAAGAGAAATGAGTACATATATATCCATTCTTTAGTCATACTTTCTTAATGTCAGGTAAGTCAGTGTTTTTCTGAAGACTTCTGTGAATGATCACAAGAAACATGTTTGTTCTGGATAGTTAACCATTTATCCAAACAATAATTCACTTAATTTAGTGACACATTCTATCCTGTGATAATATTTTATTTAGAAGTATTCTGTGTTGTTAGCCTCACATTTATCAAGTTGCAAACTTTTATCTTCCCATTTTATCTTTTTTACTGACCATGGAGGCCTGAGACATGGTTCACTTGAGGAATGTAACCCCACTTGAAGGAAAACTGGATAAATAGGGGGTATTTATGCTAATATTGTCAGACAAAAAAAAGCCAAATGACATGAGATTTGACTTTAAATCTCTGCCCACTTGCTTATTAATTTGGGTACCTCTTTTTCTTGTGATTTGGGATTTTTTTATTTTATTTTTTTCTTTCTTTTTTTATTTTTTTTCCTTTTCTTTTTTTTTTTTTCTTTATTAGTTAGTTTTGTATTCAGCAAATACAGTCAGTTTGGTACCATTATTAGGCTCATCTGTGACCTACCCCCTCCTCTTGGCCCCTCCTTGTTGAGGTATATGGATCATGCATTGAGGAGTTAGCCCACAGTTATATGTAAGATAAATGTCTCTGCATATCATGACCCAACATGTGGCTCTGACTTTCTTTCCACCCCCTCTTCTGCAAAATTTCCCTGAGCCATGTTGGGTTCATTTTTGGTCTGCTTGAGTGATGAGGTATTGGGGGCCTCTGAGGCTCTGGCTCTCTGATTATTCTCTATAAAAAAAGTAAGGGTTATCTCTTTTGTCCTGGTGGTAACTAACTCTCTGTTGCAGAATCTGCTTCTCTTTTTCAGATAGATGTAGATTCTAAGGAGAGAGCCACCCCATCATACCTCCAAAGGCCCTGGCTGAAACTAAGAAAAATTGGCGAAACAAGCAAGGGGGCTGTTTTCCTGATGAACCAGATACCAGCAGAAGGGGGAAGGAGATCAACACAGAGAAAAATCAACTCCTACCAAATCAGAGAGCCAGAGCCTCAGAGGCCCCCAACACCTAATTTGGGTATCTCTTAATGTAACTTTCCCTGAAGTAACTCATTTGCACCTGAAAACATGTCCATCACTTACATAAAGTGACTGGCAGACGAGAATGCACAGAACACATAGTATGGAGTACACAGCATTAGTAGAAACAATTGAAATTATACAATAAGCACCATAGGGAGCTAGATTTGCTGCCCTTAATTGATGTTTATATTTATAATAATTATTATTATTTTATAATTTTTATTAGAGTTGTCTTATTATTACCTAATCTTGGTATAGCTCATAGTGAAAAAAAATGTTATTGAACTTATAATAATGAAGGTATGAGATTACATTTCTGTGCCTAACCTATCAGGAAGATACATTTTATGCTTTTAATATGGATTTATATGACATATAGTGGTTCACATTCCATAGCTTCCAATAAAAGTGTTATAAAGGGCTTTGCATATGGATGAAAAGTGGTGAGCTATATCATCTATCTTCCACATATGCTGTGTTTCAGATGAAAATACAAATAAATGAAGGTAAAATTTCAAGAATCTCTATTTGTTTGGATCAGAAACCATCAGGTACTTTGGGCTTAATTATTCCCAGAACCTGGGGGATGCATGGTGACATGGAAATTGGTCACTTAGGTTTTCTTGTTAAGATTCTGCTGAGGCATCCTTTAGATGTTTTATTTATATATTTGAGAGAGAGAAAGAGGCAGAGAGAGAGAGAGATAGAATTGGAGAGCCAGGGCATCCAGCCACTGCAAGTGAACTCCAGATGCATGTGCCACTTTATGCCTCTGGCTTGTGTGGGTCCCGAGGAATTAAACCTGGGTCTTTTGGCTTTGTAGGCATGTGTCTTAACCACTACCATGTTGGAAAGCAATATGGAGACTCTTAAAAGGTTGACTGTAGAGTTACCAACAGTCCCAGTTATTCCCTTACTGGGCATTTATCCTAAAAGCTCCATGCCTCAGTTCAGAGAGATTTGCTCAACCATGTTTATATCTGCTTAATTTGTAATAGCTAAGAGCTGGAATCAACACAGATGTCCATCATTAGACAAATGGATAACCAAGATGTGGTATATATACATGAAGGAAAAATGACACAATGAAACAGATCATTCTCAGTGAACTCACCCAATCACAGAAAGATAATTGCCATATAGTCTCACTCATCTATGGCTCCTAACCTGAATCTGCCTGAGATGCTGACATACCTAATGAGCATCTCAAAGACCAGACAATAGGGTGGGTGGGGTGGGAGGGAAGGGTGAGGATGGGGGTGGGGGACACAAAACTGGAGCCAAATGGCAATGGTACTATAAAAGTCTACATCCTAAAAGACAGACTAAATGGTTGAACCTTCATCAGGCCCTTAGAGGGAAGATCTGAATCACAAGGCGCTGGAGAGAGTATCATGAAGACTGACCTTAATCTTCTCCTGTTTTTCTTTTCTCTCTCTCTCTTTCTCTCCCTCTTCTCTTCCTTCCATCCCTTTTATATTACTTATCTTTTTCTTCCTTCTCTTCTTGGGCATTGACCTGTAACTCCCAGTACCAGCATGTGGGAGAATTAGTGCCCTGCTATATTGATTCAACATGAAACCTGCTCTGTTTACTTCAGTCTATGAAGTTCAGAAGGATGAATCTTCTTGAAGAATGCATAAGAATCCACTTTTGATTCATACCTGAAGTCTGTTTTGCCATGATTAGTAAACTGCAATAGTTACTTGAGTATATTTAGCATCCATTCACCAGAGTGAGTATGTCCTAAGTCTCTTTGGTTCTGGCCATTTTGACAGTAACATTCTTCTTTTCATCTTGATGTAGTATACTATGATGTAGACTTTCAATTTTCCACCAAAGACTTTATATTCAGTGCAAAAGAATGGAGAATGCTGATTACAAAATAACAACAAACATACTCATACAAGCAGAGGTGATACTCATAATTTCTCGGAGAATCATTTACAATTGAACTCTAATTTTCTGAATTGACCTTAAAAACAGAGAAGAGTGAATGAAAAGCCAGAGTAAGTCTTAGAGTTTTGAAATTCTGTTACTTATTTCTCCTCATTAGGCTTTATTTCATCTATATTTAAACCATGCATGGGATGAAAAGGTGAACCTATATGACAGATACCAACATGGTATGGCTAAGAAAAATGAGGCTATAGAAATAATTTTATAATTATAACATGCTACATAAGTATAATTGCTAATTTTACTTTATATAATACTGAAAGAAAAAAAAGGATGAGCACATCAATAGCTAACATTTTTGTGATCAAAATACATATATTTAGTAACATAAATAGCCAAATATTACATTACATTTTAGCTGTGCATTTGTTTTTGTCTCTTTCAAATATTTCTGTAATTTACATCTTGGAATACCTTTTGGTACAAATTTGAGTATTCAGAATTAAATACATAAATAAACCTTAGGGAGATTTAGTCATAATTATCAGTTAGGTGCTAGGTTAGATGTCCTACTTGCTTTACAAAAATGGGTCTGGGGCTTTTCAAGGTCATTGAGTGAATTGTAAGGTCACTAAAAGGACTCTTCGAGGTGATGATTATATGTTCTATGAATTTGTCAAAGTCACCAAATGCTTGTCTTTGATATTGAACTATGAAACTTAGATAAGAGAATGTACTTGAGAGAGACAGTGTGAGGGCATTTTAGACTTGTGCTTTGAAGATGAGAGACTTTCCACACAAAGGTACATGTTTAATATTTCATTCTTTTACCCAATGTTACCTTTACTTCACTGTAGCATAATTCTCAAAGCATAAAACACAGGAATGTAATGATAATATGACATTTCCTTGGCAAACTTACCAAGTCAGGGTTCATTATAATCATTCTTCATAATAAACCATGAAACATTTATGGATGCAAGTGCACATTTCATGAAATTTTAATGTGTACATGCATATCTCAGGTTTTTAAAAACCCTTAAAGGATATTAATTTAATAGAATTGATGAAACTTATATATATCAGCTTAAACCTAAGCATTGTACACTTTTTACTGAATTTAATGAACCTTAGGTTTGGAGTTGATCTTATACTTAACTATTTTGGGAGTGCAGCACATATACAATGAGGCAATGCATATTTCCTGATTATAAAGGATCTTATCTATCAACTATATATCAGCTTTCTACCAGTTTGTCTGCCATCTATTTATCCACTATGTTTCATTCTTAGCTATTTTTAAATTTTTTATTAATTTTATTCTAAATATTCCTATACACTTCAACTATTCAATGGGTTCTCGATGGATATTTGCAGAATGAATTGATGATCCATAATGTCATTACATCTATTCATTTTCATTTGAATTTCAGCTCAAATATACTTCTATCATGAAGTGTCAAAGTTTTTTCTTCTATGCAGCCTGACCTCTAAAGATACCATCTTTCTATTCCTTACTTGTCATTCTAGTCATTTATGTGCTGCATTATTATTATTTCAGACTGAAGTTTGTGCCCTGAAGCATATAGTCAAATGCAGAAGAAGAGACCTATAAGTCAGCCATCATTAAAGAGTTTTGTATATATTAGTACTGTGTGTCCAATCTCCTGTGAAAAGGAGTCAGGAATCAATGGGTCTAGTCATCTGCTGATGTATTTAAGAAAGCTCCATTGAGGAGAAGCCATGGGCAGTTTCCCATGCTGTTGAATAGGAAGGCTGTTGACAAATGAAAACTCATGAAAAATGCGGTCCACACAGGGACCCATATCACACTGTGATTGGATGAGCGCACTTACGATATTGTGAGTCTTTGGAATTTGCTGATAATTTTATAATTTTCCTACATATACGGTGGAAATTAAAACATCCTATAGACTATCCCCCTTCCTTTTTCTCCTTCCTTTTTTCACTTTTCCTTGTTTAATTTCTTTCTTTTTTAAAAAATCATTTTGGGAAAGATGTTCATCTTAAAAAATAACAAGCAAAACTATTTGTACGTGGAATGAAGAATTTGGGTTTGTGCACTTGTTTGTTTGGAATTAGTAGTATATGTCTCCACTTCCCTTTGTTTGCCTCATTTACTGTAAATTCTAAAACACAGGACAAAATCTGACATAGTTTCAACTTTATTATAGTGTTGAATTGTCCTATATCTTCTAGGTAAGGAAAAAGCTGGCTTTTGTTGTTGTTGTTGTTTTGTTGTTGTTGTTGTTGTTGTTGTTGTTGTTGTTGTTTTTCTTAAGGGCTTTGTTTTTGGCGAGCAGAGCAGATGACCTTCTCTTCCCAGTGTCTTCACATGGTCATTCTATGTGTTTCCATGCTAATTTCTAATTTCTCGTTACAAAGTGTGGTGGTTTGATTCAGGTGTCCCCCATAAACTTAGGTGTCCTGAATGCTAGGTTCCCAGCTGATGGAGATTTGGGAATTAACATCTCCAGGAGGCAGTGTATTGTTGGGGGTGGGCTTATGGGTATTATATCCAGTTTCCCCATGCAGTGTTTGGCACACCCTCCTGTTGCTATGGTACCCACCTTATGTTGGCTAGGGGGTGATGTCCACCCTCTGCTCATGCTATCATTTTCCCCTGCCATCATGGAGCTTCCCCTCAAGCCTGTAAGCCAATAATAATAATAATAATAAATAAATAAATAAATAACTCTTTTTTCCCACAAGCTGCTCTTAGTTGGGTGATTTCTACCAGCAATGCGAACCGTACTGCAACACAAGGATGCCAGTCACATAGGATTAGATTTTATCTGTGACTTGGTTCAACTTTGATTATCTCTTAAAAGCCCCTATCTCTACTTACAATTATATTCTCAGATCTTTGGGTTAGAAGTTCAAGATATGAATTTGGGGAAGCAAAATTGGTATTGAGAAGGAAAATAGCTTTTCAATCTGCTTTAGCGCCTTTTAGAAATAAAATGGATGTGATTGACTTCCTGAAGTTTCTCTAGACAGTAGCATTCCAGTGCAGAACTGAATAAAAAAAAATGACAACATGATAGATTTAGATCAACTGGAGAATGTTACTCAGGATTAGATGACATTCTTTTTGTCAGCTACTTTCAATAATATTACCTAAGGAGGTTATATCAAGACTTCACACTCTTACCTGATACTTAATCTTTGTTCTTTCTCTTTGCTGTAAGTCTTTTGGTTCACACATTTATTTCTTCCCATTGTATGTGCAATCTTATTGTCAATGCTTTCAAGTAATTTGAATTGTAATCATATTTCACTTTATCAGTTGGTCTAAATGACAAATGATGATTGACAGAAAGGAAAAAGAAGTTGTCTTCAAGGGCATTCAGAGTGAGAGTGACTTTTGTTCTTTATATTTTCAAAGGTACACAGAGGCAGGGACCATAAAAGAAACAGGCTGAGACTGTAAAGAAAAACATATGCTTTTCACAGCTTAGATAAAACAAAGTTTTCAACATGGTATATTTAGTTAACTATCCTATCTTTAGTATTACTAGATATCTTAAAATGAGTCAAAACAGAAACACTTGGAATATGCCTTGGTTATATGCGAAATCTGCAATGGTCACTAGGCATTAATGTACTGTGAACTGTCTCCTTCACCTCAAATGACATAATGGCATGGGGCAAAGACCAATGATCTTTTCATGTTCCATTTTGTAGACCAATTAAACTGCACTTGCCTGCCCTTATAGATGGTTTTGAAAATGGATGTCAAAAGAAGTTCAACCAGCAAGGATTCCATCCATAAGTAGCATATCTGGTCTCCCTTCCTCAGAATTGTAGACAGCAACAGAGTTTGTGTTAAACTGCAATAAAATTACTAAAGTTTATGGTCTCCTTTACATCATAGGTAAAGATCATGACATGCACTCTTTTAAATATAAACACTGCTTGATATAAACATGAATATTTTATTTTCATTTCACTTTCATCATATACCATATGTTCTGAAAGCTGATAAGTAGATACACAATGCGAAAGGCAATGCTACTGGGTGCTATAAAACATTAAAAACAAAATGATGATATTTACTTTATACTTCTATGTTAAAAAAATTAATATATTGGTGTAATTCAGTAGCTTCATCTAGCATTCATTATTATTATTATTATTATTATTATTGTTATTATTATTATTATTGGTTTTTCATTGTAGGGACTCGCTCTAGTACAGGCTGACCTGGAATTCACTATGTAGGCTCAGGGTGGCCTTGAACTCATGGCAATCCTCCTACCTCTACCTCCAGAGTGCTGGGATTGAAGGTGTGCACCACCACACCTGGCTTTAGTATTTGTTATTTATTATGCATCATAGTAGTAAAAATTAATTTGGGTAAAAATATTAAAATATCATTGATATTAAATTGTGGAAAATTTGTCCTTTAATTCCTCCTTACTTTTTATTGCTCTTTTCCTTCATATTTTTCCAAACCTGGTGTTTACAGTATGTGCATCTGGTATGGAGCTGCTACCATCTAAGCAAGCAAGCATATAGATGGAAACACATTTCTCCCTAAGTTATCACTCCAGGCTCAGATTTCCTCCCTTTTGACATGAGGCACTTTGTCTAAAGGAACAAAGGGTGAAAGGGATATTATACTTCTGTTTGTAGAAGACAGCAAATTATTTATTCATAGAGACATTTCAGATGTTAGCAGGTAAGTAAGAGCTAAATACTGTAAAACACTAAATGTCTTGTCATATAGTTACATTTTAAAAAATATTTTTGTTTATTATTTATCTATTTATTTGAGAGCAATAGACAGAGAAAGAGGCAGATAGGTAGAGAGACAATGGGCCTGCCAGGGCCTCCAGCCCCCCGAAACAAACTCCAGATGCATGAAACACCTTTTGCATCTGGCTTACATGTGTCCTGAGGAATCGAGCCTCAAACTGGGGTCCTTAGGCTTCACAGGCAAGTGCTTAACTGCTAAGCCATCTCTCCAGCCCCCTGCTAGAACCTCCAAACAAGCTCTCAAAAAAAAAAAAAAAAAAAAAAAAGGAATGATAAAGAAAACTTACAACAATTCTCCACTAGAAGAAATGGGGAAGAAAATGGAATAAACACAATAAAAAAGAGTGGTACAATGACCTAGGATATTAGTTAAAGTAACAAGCAGATATCAGTATTAGTTTTTAATAGTCTTAACCTAATATTTCTTTCTTTTATTCCTCCATTGACTATGCAAACTTTTGATAGTCTCTTTTAGTAAATGACCCAGAACTTTGAATATTATAATACATGTCTGCCTCACATCTCAGATAAATAGAGTTCAGCAAAACATTTTTCATTGACATTGGATTTTTCTCCTCTTATTAAAGAAAAATAAGACAGTGTCAAATAATTGAAACTGTTCCAACTCTTCCCTGGCTCACATGCTTTTCCAAGACTGTTGTTGGGGACTAAGACTGGTGATGTTAATTGAAGGTCAAAGCAAGACCCCATGGACCAAAACTTGACAAGTGAAACATATGTTTGCACAAATGCTGCTGATTTTCCACAGTGTACAGATAGAAAAAAAAGAAAGAAAAGAAATATGAAGGTGTTAAATTGCCTCCTTAACACAGCAATTGTCTCAGGTTTGAATTTAGATGGTAATATGCCAACACTAACATGATTAGGGAAATTGGCTCAGTTTTGTGTATATCACATAATGTGAAAGATAATATCAAGTATTTGGAGGTGAAAAGTAACTTTAATCAGAGAGGAAAATTTGGAATTGAATATGGGTAGGTATTTTTCTTTTAATAAAAAATAAATCTTTGTTGGTGGGGTTATCCCATAGAATCTTAAAATTAAAATTGAACTCGTCTGAATGTGTTTAAAGTGCTGGTTATGTGTGACTGTGTTTTGATAAATAAAAATGAGCTGGTTTGCAAATCCAACCAGCAGGAATAAACTGAATGCAATAAATAATTGAAGTTCTCCACAGGGACTAAAGAGACTTCTTGCAAATGTTTTCCTAGTATATGAAACTGCATTGTGGTGTTTCTTCACACGAGAGTTGGCTGTCCAAACTAAGAGTTATTAACCTCATAAAGTAGTGCAGGTAAGGACACTTTTCCCATGATTTCCCTTATTCATGTGTATGAGTCAGGGTTTGTGTGTTTGTGTGTGTGTGTGTGTGTGTGTGTGTGTATGGTATGTATATATGATATGTGTATGATCATTTGTGAGAGTGCAGGCACAGATGTGTCATGCCATGCATGTGGAGGTTGGAGGACAAACTTGTGTGCAGTCTGAGCCTTCCACCTTGAGGAAGGTTCTTTTCTCCACTGTTGCATACACCAGGCTAGTTGGTCTACCAGCTTCCAGGAATTCTCCTGTCTCCTGACCCATCTCGTATCTCACTATAGGAGTGCTGGGATTAGACATGCTTGCTACTATGCCTGTCCCTATGTGGGTTCTGGAGATCTGGATTTAGGTTTGTATGCTTGTATAGCAAGTGCTTTTACACACTGAGACACCCCTTAGCCCCTACTGTGAGCTTGAAGTGAAAAAATAAATAGAGAGTGATGAACAAGCAATGACATATCACCAATTATGGCTTCCGGCTACTTGCTCCCTATCCATAAAGCCAGAACTAGTTAGCTGTTTGATAAGCAAGCCTATGTTGAAGAGACTAGATGTGTTCAAATCTGGAAAAACTCATGTGCTACTCCCCAGACTACCTCCTATTTACCTTTCCTTCTTCCTTTTCATGTCTCAAATAACATGTATTAAAAACTATCCTCAGTGGGATTTTGATGTAAGCATGATTTTCAAATGTCAAGTAATCTGTATTTCCAATGAAATAAAGCAGGGGTTGTTAAGCTTTTCCAAATAAGATCAAATAGTAAGAACAAGTATATTAAGTTTTATAAATCATAAGGTATCTGTCAAAACTAGTTCTATAACCAAACTTTATTCATAGTCACTATATATAGAAACGTATAAGACAGTATCCCAGAGAAACTGCATTCACATAAACAGGTAAAGGCTGGCCCAGCAGGCTTGGAATAATACAGATATGAAATCCTAGGCATGAACAACACTGAAGCTGGCCCCCTATGCTATCCCTGATCAGTTTTGCTACATATTTACATGCCTCATTAAAGGAAAAAAAAAGATTTCTGTTTGTGTGATTTGATTATTATAAGAATTAAGTACTTAATGGATCAATTTCCATGTAAAATTATTTAACTGCTTTGTAGTTCTTTGGAATCAGGTAAGGTATCTCAACATCTACTTTTTAAGTATGTACTTATTTTTGTCCAGCTGTAGAGAATGGTGGTGAAAGTATTTAAAGCACAAAGATCACCTTTAAGATCTTACATCCCTCAGTGCACATATCAATATTATATTTATTTCTTATCCCATTTTGAAAATAGAGGAAATGAGATTTAGGATTACTAAAATGAATGGATAAAAACCAGAAATTTATTGTACTGGAGTCCAAGTAAAAGTAAAAAAGTGAAAGGTTCTTTTTCCTTGTCACCTAAGCCATTATTAGGGCAATATTTTATTTATTTATTTTATAAATGACTAAAATGTATACTAACTGAACACCACCAATCACTAAGAAATATTGTTATGACTATTAATAAGAAAACAACTTATAAGAATGACATTATTTTGGTAAGGACAGCTTTGTTTTCTTTACAGTCTACTCCATAACAAAGTATCTATATCATTTTGAAAGAAAACTGTACCCTGTAAATCTTCATCATACATTCCCACTTGCATTTTTCCAAATGATTCAAACTTACCTAGCTGCTTTGTACAAAGAAGTGATTATTTTTACCAAGAAAAAATGTAAGCTTTAATGGGGGAAAAACTGTTTTTTTTCTGTTCCCTCATATGCAAATGTTTCTTTCTTAGAAATAAAGTAATTATCCCTTCTCTGCACACCACTAGGCTAAGCAGTAGGTCTTGGCTTTATAAGACTTATACTAGGTAGTATGAAGATGAAATTGACTTAGCGAACCTAATTTTCACCGATGAGAAAAATCTCAGCAGAATACATTACTCTCAAAGAGGCATTTAGAACAATCTTAAATTCACAAGCTTGCAAAATTTTAAATCTAGAATAAAAAGGGGGATTAATCTTTGATGTAAATTGGCAGAATTTGTAAAATAAATGACAAATCAAATATTATATTGCATAAGAAGAGAAGAAAAAAAAATAAAATAGGAGCTGTGCGTGCACACCTTTAATCCCAGCACTCGGGAGGCAGAGGTAGGAAGATCACCATGAGTTCAAGGCCACTCTGAGACTACGTAGTGAATTCCAGTTCAGCTTGGACTAGAGTGAAACCCTAATTCAGAAAAACCAAAAAAAAAAATATATATATATTACCTGGTAAACATGGTGTGAAATGGTTATGTAAATCCGTTTATGAATACTGATCATACCAATAGAATAGGATATTAAGAAATAACAGAGAAGAAGAAAATAACGAGAGAACGGGTTACAAATCTCTTGAGAAGCAATAACATGCAGATGCAAGAAGCTCAATGAATTCTAAGCAGAAAATTTAAAGAGGTCCACAAAGAAATACTTACTAAAAGAAATACTAAAAGCAAAGACAAGGAGATTCCTGGAGAATTTTAAATTTCAAGTGACCATTCAAAAGATTTATGCTAAACTTCTTATCAGAAAAAATTGGAAGCCAAAAGAGCAGTATGGACATATCATAAAATTTTCAATGATAAAGTAACTTATATGGGAATCTTATCTCTGGAATAACAATTTCGAATAATAAAATCAAAATGAAAGCAATTCATAATTCGGCTATTGTGAAAAAAGTACAGTGCTAAACGTAGATGTTCAAGAATCTCTGCAGTGTGGTGACTTAGAAACCTTCTGGCATGTAGCTAGAAGTGTCAGTGAAGCATGTGGTAGTTCTACTATTTTTTGGAATCTCAGTATTGATTTCAATAGCTGTGAGATGGTGTTCATTTCTCCGCTCAATGTACAAGGGTTCCCTTTTCCTTGCACCCTAACCAGTATTGATTGTTTGTGTTCTTAATGACAGTCATTCTGACTGGGATGGGAAGGAATCTCAACATGGGTTTAATTTACATGTCTCTGATGGCTGTCATCAGATAAGTGGATAAAGAAAATGTGGTAATTTTATGCCTTGGAGTCCACCTCAGCTATACAGAAGATCAACCTTAGAAGACTTATTAAATGAACATATTCAGAAGAAAAAGTGATGACATGTGATCTGTATACACATGGGGTAAAGGTGAGCTCTGGGAAATCCAATTGTTTAACTGGAGGAGAAAAATGCAATTCTCACTCTTACATCTCTGTTTACTTAAAAAGTCATACATAAAGCACTATGCATATCATAAATTGTGTTCCTATCATACTTGTAAGATATCTGCAATAACAGCTTAGGATAATGGAATCAGATTAATATATATTTGTCTAAGATAGCTTTGCATACTCAGTTCACCCACAGAAACAAGTGAATCAGAAGTCATAAACAAAAAGTTCTTAGAGCAAAATATTTAGATATATACATCTGGTAGATTTAAAGGAGAAAACATGGATGAAGTCTCATTATAATGATATATATCATTTAATTTGTAAAATGTAAATGCAATATGTATCACAACAGCAAGTCAGAAAGGGATGAGAGCAACATTTAACAGAGCAAAGTTATATGAATATTAGCTTGTTTCTAATAAGTTTAACATTCATAGTAAGCTTTTGAGTAATTACTGAAGAAATGATGATGATAAACGAAAAAGATCATTGAAAAAGATATGTTACATTAGAAAATATTTGCTTCAGGCACCAGGAGACAAAAAAAATAATACATACAAAGTATGATAAATAAAATAGGTGACGGAAATTGAACCATATAAGAAAATGTCAGTCTGGTGAGATGGTTTAGCAGTTAAGGCACTTACCTGTGAAACCTAAGCACCCAGGTTTGATTCCTCAGTACACACATAAGCCAGATGCACAGTGTGGCACATGAATCTAGAGTCTGTTTGAAGTGGCTAGAGGCCCTGGCATGCACATGCTCATTCTCTCTGTCTCTCTGTCTGTCATAAATAAAAAAATTAAATATTTTTTTAAAAATTAAGTAAAGTAAATGTTAATGGGTAATTTAATCAAATACTAGGATATTATAAGACTAGATAACGAAGAACTCTAAAAATATGCTGTCTATAAGTAAAACACTTTAGATTCACAGAACAAAAAAATTGAAAGTAGAAGAATGAAAGAGGTTTATGTAAACAAGTTGATGCAAAGGAAAGTTCCTATTCTTATCTGAGTCTATATGCATCATGATGTTGATTCACCAAATTTATTCAAATAAGTCTATGTGACGTTATAATTCGTCCTTTAAACATGGCATCAAAATTACAAACATCAAAAGAAACAATTAATTGTCTTTCATCAGAAAGGAAATATTCTATGATTCAAAGACAAATATATACATAAGCTGGGGATAGTGTTCATTGAGTTAAGTGCTTGCCTTGCAACATGAAGGCTTTAATTTAATCTTCAGAATTCACATAAAATAGCTAGTGTGCATATACATGCTTGTAATCCCAGGGCTGAAGATGTGAAGAGAAATCGATCCTTGGGGTATATGGTCAGCTAACTTCAGTCCAGTAAGAGACCCTTTCCCAAAAATAAGGTAAACAGTCCCTGAAAAATGACACCCAAGTTTACCCTATGAACTTGCATGTGTGTGCACTCTCCCCACACACAAAAACAAAAGTTAAAAAAGGGAATATACAAAATATGCAAATATTTGCAAAAAATATCAGATAAGAGGTATCTGTCTGGAATACATAAAAATGTGCAAACTAGGGCTAGAGAGATGGCTTAGCAGTTAAGGCATTTGCCTGCAAAGCCAAAGGATCCTGGTTCGATTCTTCAGGACCCAAGTAAGCCAGATGCACAAGGGGGAGCATGCATCTGGAATTCGTTTGCTGTGGTTGGAGGCCCTGGCTCACCCATTCTGTCTCTCTCTCTCTCCCCCTCTTGCTCTTTCTCCAGTAAATAAATAAATAAAATATATTTTAAAAAATGTACAAATTCATAGTAAGTATTAAACTACTACAATTAAAATTATTAAGGAATATGAATATACATTACCACAAAGTCCACATACAAATGGCTAATAAGTGCATGGAGATCCATGTATTTTTTATTTATGAGAGAAGTTAAAATCCAAACTACAAGGTACTTCACACTATTGGATGGTTAAAATCAAAGTGAGATAATCACAAATGTTGGTGAGAATTTAAAGGGATAAGGATCTCAGATGTTTCTGATATAATTGTAAAATCACTTGCCCATACTTGAAAATATACTGATGATACCTCACATGATTAAGAAGAGTAGGCATGCAATATGATGCAGAAATGCCACTACCAGATTTTTCCTCAAGGAAAATGAAAATAAAACAGTCAGCAACCATGCTACATTTGTAAAGGAAATGTGGTGTCATTATGCATAATGGCCAAAAGATATAAATATGATCACCAGTTGGTGAACAGAAATAGGTTGCATAAGCATACAGTGGAAGAAATGCTGATAGGTGTTGTAGTATGGATAGGTCTTGAGAATAGCTAAAGAAGAAGAAAATGTCACAAATTTTTTTGTTTCTCCTCATATAACATAGACAAAACAGGCACATCTGTTGAGGCAGAAAAGATTGTTCTGTACTTAGTGCTAAATGAAGAGGGGAGCTCATGGGATGGAGTTGCTTAGTCTATGTTGCCACCACACCCGGCTCACATTTAAATTTAACCATTCATACAACCCCTGCTATTGGTCATATAATGGTAGACTTAGTGCAGGTTCCTACTTCTTCCTAAGAAGAGAATCTCCTCCCATCTATGCTTAACAAATCAACTTGAAAATTTAATAATTTTTATATTTGCCACCTGACCATCAAGTTATTTTGCTTCCCCATCTACCAGCAATATCCAAATCAATGTTTTCTGTATTAGAGTAGCTACAAATTTTGTTTCTTGATGTAGATTTTTCTTTCCTTTTTTTGGGGCGGGGGGATAAGAGTCTTTATTTCTGGGATAAATCTCTTGATGGTTTCTATTTCTCCCCTCTGCAAAGTCATTCACACCTCATGTCACATTGTCTATGGTCCTTAATGAGTGATGACACATCTTTTAATAAGTGTTCTCAGGTACATTGTAAGAAGAAATAGAATATTCCTCCAGGCTTGCTTTTTCTGAATTCCTTCCATAATAATTCCAATAGAGTTTTTTTAAATAAAAATTTGGATTTTAACTGGCAGCTATATGAAGTGAAATCTTAGCATCTGTACCTTACCACATAGGACGTATTTTGTGTTTACAAGCAAAGAAGTCTACTTTTGTTCTGTTCTTTTTCTTTCTGCCTAAGAAGTTTTTTTTCATAACATATCTACAGATTATATTTGAGGAGAACCCAATATCAGAGTTACAAAGAATTGAATGAAGATGTGTCCAGTTTATCCATTCCACAAATAATTCTTCAATTTTAATTCCCTCAGGAAATAAAATAATTCTCAAACAAGTATATGAAAGCAAGAATAGAAAAAGCAGATATAAGTCAATTACAGATGGGAAATATAAGGTATATGAAAGCTCATAGTATCAGACAGACCTACTAAGACTCAGAAATCAACTGGAATATCATTGATGGGCTTATCAGCAATCAGAAACCAACAAAAATGAGCTAGAAAATAGGTTAGTAGGATATTCCCACAGTGAAATGGAAACCGAAACCAACATGAAAAGGAAGAATAGGATCTCCAAGTCCTGTAGAATAATAAATATTCTAGGTGTGTAAGATTCCTAAATAGCAATAATAGGAGAAAACAAATATAGAACAGAAGCATTTGGAATAACAGGTGCCATACCACAAAGCTCAAGAACCACCTTGCAGAATCAATACTAAATTTTTTGTTCACTAAGTATAGAAATGTTTTTAAAAGATAAACATATATTTTGATATCATGATCTTTTCCTCCTATTATGATGGTCCTCTGTAGGTAGTGTCAGGCCCTATGAGGTCATGGATATCCAGGCCATTTTGTGTTAGGAGGAGCACACTGTAAGATATCCTACCCTTCCTTTGGCTGTTACATTTTTCTGCCACCTCTTCTGCAATAGACCTTGAGCTTTGGAAGTAGATAGAGATATTGCAGTGCTGAGCACTCCTGTCACTTCTTTCCAGCACCATAATGCATTCTGAATCATCCCAAGGTCACTGCCATCTGAAAAGACAAGATTCTCTACCAAAAGTGATAATAGCATTAATATAAGGGTATGAACATTAAGAGAAGTGCTTACTGGGCAGTTTGATAAGCATAGTATATACCTTTCGTTAGACATCAGCAGATGTTACACCCCTAGGGCTCATGACTACCCCTGTTTTAAGTTTTCAGTATCAAGGATGTATTCCCCCCCATGGAGCAGGCCTCCAGTCCAATTGGAGGGCAGTTGGTTTCCACCATGACAGACATGTCATTATTGTACCCGTTGGCTCATTTGGCTTGGCTGGCCAAATATAAGGCTTGCAGTGTCCACTATTGAGTATCTTCCCTGGTGTTTTATCTCTCTCTCATTGAACTGCAAGCATAATGGCTTCTTCCAGCTTTCTGTCAGCTGACCTACATGGAGGAGGTTATCAGCTCAGTTCCAGCAGGATTTCTCAGTGACCTTGCAGCTCAATTATGTGGAGCCTTCAGCAATAGGGTCTTACCATCTATACCTGGTGGGAATCCAAGGGCCTCAGTAATGGCCTATAATGTTTTGGGGGCATCAGGGACCTCCCTGGCCAACAATTCAATGGAAGGTATCCCATCCCCGGCACTGAAAATTTTCTAGCAACAATCTGTAGCTCCTTAGTGTTCCATTGTTTAAAAAATAGGTTTCCATATGATTTATTTATATCCTTTCAGATTTTGATTAGCCCTCCCTCCACCTTTCCTTTATTCAATCTCTTCCCCGGATCTCACTTGGGCCTTTTCATCCCCATTAATCTCTTCTTCTACTTACATAAATACAATACTATGCTATTAAGTACCCCCCTCCAGGGAGGGCATTACCATGGGATATTGTTTATGATCATGGATGATGTTAATAAAAATAATTGAAAAGAAAAAAAGATAAACATATAAAATTACGCATATTTATTGTTTGTAATACTGCTATGAATTACATGAATCTCTTCATTAGTAGCCATACTAGCCAGATGTAACTATTTTAGGTGTTGAAAGGAGGGGGGAATCAAAGCAAAACAAAACAACTCACCAGTATACCACTGTATGCATTATAAAATGATCCATTAAATGTGAACAAAAGAGAAACAAAAGCTTTGTCAACAAGACCCTGAAAGAAATCATCACCATTTATAGGAGTTACTTTATATTGCTAGGACAAAACACCTGCCCAGGAGCAGACTATGGAAGGGAATGGTTTATTTTGGCTTACAATGTCTAGTGCAGGGATTGTTCATCATGGGAGGAAGCTGGCTCACATCCTCACATATCAGCATGGAAGTAGCAGCAAGAGCGAGATGGCCATATATTAAGGCATGTAGTGAATTTCAGGAAGGCATAAGCTATCTAAGAACCTATTTAAAAAATTAAAAAAAAATTAAACAAGAAAATGTGAGGTGACCAGTTGGACTTAATTGCTCTTCCGTGGGGTCTTTCAACATTATCTATGTATCTTCTGAGGTTCAAACATAAGCCTAAGTATGGACATTATTTTGTCAGCTTATTTTTACTTACATAATTTGACACCCTGAATATAAAATTCGAAACAATGGAATGGTACAAAACCCAAAACTCTTGATTGTCAATGTGGTCCAACATCTTCAAAATTCCACATCCAGCCTCAAGTAGGAGTGAAAATGCAGGAGATAAATGAGTTCATTCCTTATGTTTTAGGAAAAACAGACCCTCCCAGTCCACATCAACTCACTATGGCCTTCCACAGATTGCTTATTATAAAAATAGCAATGGTGCAAGCAAGACGTACCAATGGTAGGTTCCTCGTGGCACCCTGTGATAAAGACAAACGTGACGTGTATCATTCATTTAGTTTTGGTTTGTTTATAGTTTTATTTTCTTGCTTATTCTCTGCTTTTTGATGTAAACATGTTGCTCAAATGGTCAGAAAGCCATACAGGCCTGCTCTGAGAAATGAGTGATGAGATACATCATAAGTTTTTCTGTTCTCCTATATCCTGAAATTCAAGTTGCTGAAGCAGGTGGTAAGTGGTGGTTTTGTGAAATGTCTTACATCAGAGTGTGATATTAGAATCACTACTTCATTTTGCCTGAGAAACAGAAGGGCTAACTGATAAATTTCAATGCTGAATGTAATAAATTAAATGTAATTAAAATAGGGGGAAAAGTGTCCAAGTCTCAAAATGAATAGACTGTGTATTGAAAAATTGAGTCCATCTCCATTGCAGAGATACCACTAAATAAAACATCTAACATGAAGCAAACAAAGATCTGTCAGGATGAATTTAAGATTGAAAGCAATTGTGAATATTCAAAAGGCCAGTGGTGGCAAAAATTGAAGAAGAGGTATGCCATTAACTGTTTGAAGATTGGTAGTGATAAAGCGTTTATAGGCAGTGAGCCAGTGGAGAAATTCATTGACGTGTTGCCCAAGGACATCGCTGATGAAAATATGACACCAGAACAAGACTGAAATACTGATGAAACATCACTGCTTTGGTGTTACTGTCCCAGAAAGACACGGACTCCAGCTGGTGAGATAGCTCTCCATGAATTCAGGCTACCACTGACAGGAAGGGAATATTGTTACCTGCTAATACACATATGTGTATGGTCCTGCTCTGGGAGGCCAAAGCTCCTGCTGTATTAAAGGAGGGCATTTCTTATCTCTTCCTGAATTTGATATCCAAAAGCCATGGCTTACTAGGTTCATGTTTTCTGATTGGCTTCACAAATATTTTATATCTGGAACTCCTGTTCACTGCAAAGACACTGAGCTGCATGTAATCTCATGATTTTGTCACTTCTTGACAACTACTCTGACTTTCCTTTAAGTGAAATTCTCATCAAAAATAGTGTTTATGCCATGCACTATCCTGTACATGTGATTTAATTTATATAGCCAAGTGACCAGAATATCCTAAGATCTAAGAAGAGTAAATACAAAAAAAAATTTAGTTTGAGGAGATCACTCAGTTAATAAAGTGCTTTCTTTGCAAGCATAAGGTCCAGAGTTTGATCTCTAGAACCCGTGTTCAAAATATGTGTATGATGACATGCTTGTATTCTAAGTTGGTGACACAGAAGCAGGATGATTTTGGGGGGCTCACTGAACAGTCTTTCTGGTATACATGGTGAATTCCAGATATGTGAAAGTCTTTGACTAAAAAGATATGGACAGTGCCTAGGAAATGACACCTGAGGCTCCTTTTGGACTCCATATGCGTGCACACACATGCTCACGCACACTGAAACAGACTAGTGTACCTGTTCACATGTGAACATACACACACATGCATACACACATTTTAGTTTAGAAAAACATGTCTCATTGTTACAGGACATCTGCACTGCTAGCTGTTTCTGATGCGTTTTACTTCTTACCAAAAACAAACATAGAACAGTCATCTTTTAATAAAAACAGCAATGTAGGTGGAAACTGATAGACTGCTGTTTGCTGTTGCTATTATTTTTCTTTGTTCATTTCTTAACCTACATCTCACTTTATTGCCCAGACTCTTCTCAAACTCCTAGACTTAGATGATCCTCCCACCTCAGCCACCCAAGGAACTGGAACTGAGGACACACAGCACTGCACCTCTCAATGTTGCTATTGTACAGTTGACCAAAGCATCCTGAGGATGCTACTGTGATGCTGTTGACATGAACACGCCATGATTTTATGCTAAGAACGGTTGGTAGAATTGTTACTATTAAGTGCTTATGCATTAATAAACATTAGAAAAATGTTTTATGTCAAGAATATAAATTCAGAGACAAGAGCAGTGGTGATTGTACACGAGAAAACATTGTTTACCTGAGTGACTAAGAGAGTGAAACCTTTGCTTTCTGATAGTTCCGTGTATTCAAATTTCATTTCCTGAATATATATTATTTAACATTACTTTCTGACCAAATTGGTAAAGTATGAAAGATAAACCAATTTTGCATAGACCTAAGTCTTATTATGCATATGCAATATTTCAAAATTCTAATGAGATATAAAATAGTTCTTGCCCAAACATTTCAGGTAAGGCAATATCTGAATTGCTTGTGCATTTTGGGGTATATAGCTATATTTGAAACATCCAATGTGAGTAAAAAAGTTTTCTTGCACGATTTTCTATCCTCAAACTTTCAATTTGGGACCTTTACATCCAGTTCTAAGTTTTTTTTTTTTCCTTCATTTTGTCATTCTGTATTTCAGTTGGAAACATTTCTATAGACTTCTCTCCCAGATGACTATTTCCCTCATCACAACCAGTCCTCTGATGAGCCCATCACAATCACTCTATATTCCTATTACATCACTTTAATTTCCAGCAGTGTCTTGGATGTTCCTTAGAATTTCCGTCTCCTTTTCCACATTCTCCATTGTTCTAGGGTTTTGTCTGCTTCCTTGTTATAAACTCCTTAAATGGATTACTTCAGATAGTCTAATTAGAATATGTAGTCCACTAGAGTCCTTCACATATCAATTACAGTCATTTTATAACGTCTATTTGTTATTCTAATCTACCTTATTATTATATCTCATTTTGATTTGTCTTTGCTTTGTCCCTAAACTCTTCATTTTTTTATTTTTTATTTTTTTAATTTTTGTTTATTTTTATTTATTTGAGAGTAACAGACAGAGAGAGAAAGGCAGATAGAGAGAGAGAGAGAATGGGCACGCCAAGGCCTCCAGCCACTGCAAACGAACTCCAGATACGTGCACCCCCTTGTGCATCTGGCTAACGTGGGTCCTGGGGAGTCGAGCCTTGAACCGGGGTGCTTAGGCTTCATAGGAACCACTTAACTGCTAAGCCATTACTCCAGCCCTAAATTCTTCATTTTTAACTTGTTGGTATGTTTTGTATTTTTTGTTGTTTTTGAAACAGAGATGCAATTAAGGTAAATAAGCCTCTGGTATGAGACTTGTTTTGCAAATCAACCTAGAAGTAGATCATGTGACATTCAAAATGCTAATAAAATATAAAATATTTTTGATTTCTGCTCCAAAGCATTTTTATGTTGTTGTTAATATTTGGTACTCTTTGAGGTAACAAAGACTTCACGTTTCTCAAATGTCTTGGGTTTTCATTCCTCTTTTGGTGCTATGGTGAAATGTTGAGGGATAATTTCAATTGATGTCAATATTTTAGTAATTATTTGCTTTTAGATTTTGGTAATATATTTTTTCAACGAGCTTTATTTATTTATTTTGAGCAAGCAAACGATTGAGGGAGAGAGTGCCAGAGAAAGAGAATGGGCACACCAGGGCTACTTGTCACTACAAGCGAATTACAGATGCATGCATCACATTGCGCATCTGCCTTTAAATCAGATCCCATGGAATCAAACTCAGTGCAACATATGTTGCAAGCAAGTGTCTTTAATACTGAGCCATCTCCCATCCCAAATTATGTAGCTGCCCTCGAAAATGCCAATCGTATTGCCTCTGCAGCCATTTCCCACCTGTGTGTGCCATAACTGGCTTTTCCTTTGTTATGGATAAAGTTGATCTTTCTCCCAATAATTATTTTGCCAGTCAATATCAGATTTTGTAGTTATCTCCTCATGTTATAACTATAATACTAGATGGGTATATTAGAGGTAAAGTACATGAAGTTATGGGGTCTTCTCTAAATTTGTTCCCATAGCTTTCTTAATTTCATGCTAGTCTATACTCATACTGTAATAATGTATTAAAATTAACTTTAAATATTCCTACTAAACTTTGATAAAAAGTTTCTGCCTTCCTCTTAGAAATTTGAATGCTGCTTTGAAGTGAAATCTAAGTTTCTGGGGAGTCTAAGAAAAAAAAAAAAACTAAAACAACCCATTCAGTTTATTTTATTTCTTGCAAGTAGCAGGGAGAACTTCCAAGTTCATAAATAGGAGAGCTGAATGTAGAATTGTGATTCATGCCTTCTGAATCATTTTAGCTGTTAGTAAGGACTTGTGATTTGCTCACTTCCTACGAAGTAATGCAATTTCTTCCCTAGTTACTGCTGCTATGAAATCTATAAAGGCAAACTGATTCAATTCTGTTAACAGTTTACAAGGTTAACATTGTAAACCTACCTGAGTTGGCTTTATTACAGAAGGAGTATCCTATCTGTGTAGTTTTTAATTACGATTAAAATGGTCACATAGTCCTATACAAATTGTAAAGAATGTTTTCTCTAAAAAGTGCTTTCCTCAAAATTAAACTCTCTTCAAAAATCATCAAATATACACTGAATATCTTTGACTACTCATCTGATTATTATATACTAAAATAGTATTAAAAGTAAAAGTATTATTTTCAAGTAGAAAAGCCAGAGAGGGGAAAAAAGAGACAGAGACAGACAGAGAGAGAAGGAGAAAGAGAGAGAATAAGGATGGGCTCACTAGGGCTTAGTGCCACTTCATATGATATCCAGACACATGAGTCACTTTATGCATCTGCCATTACTTAGGAACTGGGTAATTGAATCCAGGCCTTCAAACTTCAGGAATAATAAGTGCCTTTAATTACTGAGCCATCTCTCCAGCCCACTTATTTCCTATATAATGAAGACTGCTTTTTTCTCTATACAGTGTACTACCACTTAGAGATGTATGCAAAATCCATTCTTTAAAATTTTACAATGACAAATGGATTAAATACCTCAATATTAGACAGAAACTCTTAAAGGCTGAAAAAAAATGTGTGTGTGGGGGGCTACACTCCATGATATAGGAGTGGAGAAAGAGTTCATTAACAATACCCCAAGCAGCCTAGGATATTAAACAATCACTCAACCAGTGGGATCTCATGAAGCTAAAAAGCTTTTGTACTGACATACCATAAACAGAAACAACAAACTAGCCACAGAAAAGGAGAAAATCTTTGCCAGCTACACCACTGACAGAAATCCAATATTTAGAATCAAAAACCTAAACAGTAAAATAAAATCAAACTATCCACTAACACACACACACACACACACACACACACACACACACACACAAACTATGGAACATGACAAAAAGTCCATTTTATAATTATTAATAGTGTAATACCAGTGAATAATGGTACAAAAGGATTAAACAGTTAAAAACATGGGCAGCGAACTCAAATGGAAATTCTGAAAGGAAGAAATAGAAATGGCTACTACTCACTTAAGAGAATGTTTACCACTCTTAGCCATCATGGAAATGCAAATTAAAATAACTATGAGATTCCATATTAGTCAGGATGGCAATCATGAAAAAAAATTAAATGACAATGAATTTTGGCAAGGGTGTGGGTAATGAGGAAGCCTCATTCTTTGTTGGTGAGGGTGCAAACTTGTACAACCATTATCAATATGGAGATTCCTGCAGAAAAACAAAAACAGAGCTACGAACTGACCCAGCTATTCCTCTACTGAGCATTTATGCTAAAAGTTCCACTCTTCACTGCTGAAATATTTGCCCAACCATGCTTATAGCTGCTCAATTCACAATAGCTAAGAACTAGAATCAACCCAGATGCTCATCAGTTGACAAACAGATAATGAAAGTGTACATATACCCAATGAATTTGAGTCAGCACTATGGAAAAAATGATACAATGAAATTTGTAGGAAAATGGATGGGCTTAGAATAGATCATACTAAGTGAACTCATACAAGCACAGAAAGACAAACACTACATGTTCTCCCTCATCTGTAGTTCCTAACCTGGAAGAGCTTGAGTTTGAGGCATATCTGACAGGCAATTTGAGGGATAGATAATAAAGATAGAAGGGTTTGGGGTATAGAATGGGAGGGTGGGTGGGAGATACACACAAAACTAAATCCAAAATTATACGGTACTATAGAAATCTTCCTTCTGGAAAGTAAACTAAAACATTAAGGGCCCTGGGGACGGTGTGAGAGTGATTCAGCTAGACAGGTTGGGTGATTGGGTCCCTGAAAGTAAGAAGGGATGTCTTTGGGTTTATCATTGCAGTCTGTTCTTGCTAGAGATCAAAGGATGATCTAACTTCTTATCTCTTGCCTAGTCCCTTAGACCTGTTTCTCACAAACAGCCTGGGTTTCTCTTTAACCTATGCAGATCTCACTCTCCATTGGTATATTTCCCTTCTTCAGAAGCCAGAGACAAAAGAGGACAACCAAAATCTATCAACAATACAAAGATAGCTGTCTCCCTGGCAAGAGATGAACCTCCCCTCACATAGCAGCTAGGGCCCAGGAGAAACCACAGAGGAACTGGAGAAATCAGGAAAGGAGCTGCTTCTGTGGTGAGCCTGACAACTTGTGCCTGGGAGATGGAGAGAGATATTGAGGATACTCAGAGCATACCAAAGCAGAAATCCAGAATCTGCTGAGCTCAACACTAAAGCAGGCTTAAAACAAACCCACAATGGTTGAGGAAATTTCTGGAAGTCTGGGTGGGGAGACTGTAAGAGTAACAAGTTGGGAGGGAATAGCCAGAAGCATTTCCCTTCCCACGATAACTGAATCCTACTCTCACAACTCACAACCCCCAACCCCATGTGAATACTAGGCATCCCACTGAGGAGCACCTTCAACGGATTGGGGACCAATGGAGGCAGGGAGGAGGTAAATAGTTGTATGAACACATAATGTGTTCATACACACTTTCTATTAAAAAAGTAGCCAAGCTGGGCATGGTGGCTCATGTCTTTAATCCCAGCACTTGGGAGGTAGAGGTAGGAGGATCACCATGAGTTCAAGGCCACCCTGAGACTACATAGTGAATTCCAGGTCAGCCTGAACTAGAGTGAGACCCTAACTTGAAAAAAGAAAAGTAGCCAGAACTAAGTTTTCAGATAAATAGAACCAATGGGATGTTTAAATGTAAAGATATGAGGAGATTGATTATAGAAATTGATTTATACAACTACAGAGCTGGAAAGTCCTCCTCCATGGTGTCCAGAAGTTGGAAAATAAGAAATTCAAGAGTTATTCCAACTTTTCTACTTTTATTTATTGTTCAGGGTACAGGAGGGTCTCATTCTAGCCCAGGCTGACCTCTAATTTACAGTAATCCCCTCAATTTAGTGCTTGGATTAAGCCTTGTACCATCACACCTGCTTCTCAGTCCAACTTGAAGACCTGATAACATGGGGAACTGAAGATGTAAATCTCAGTTTTCTAGGGTAGAAGAATGGGGATGTACCATTTTAAGCAGGGAGACAGAGAAGATTTGCTCTTACTCTTAATTTATTCAGGCTCTCAGTTGATGGATGGTGAATAAATAGTGATTCTTCACAAGGATGAAGACATCATTTTTATCTTTATTATTTTAATTTTTTATTGACAACTTCCATAAATATAGATAACATACTATCATCAAAATCACTTCCTACCTCTCCCCTTCTCCCCTTTCCAAGTGCCCTCTCCAATTATTCCCTTCATCTTTCAAACTATTTTCTCTTCTTTTTTATGTCATCATTTCTTTTCTTCCAATTAAGCAGGTCTTGTTTAGGTTGCATCAACCACTCTGAGGGCTTAAATACCATGGCAACTTCTGTCTGGAAGACAGTATTGTAGGCAGTCCTCCCTTGCCTTTGGCTTTTACATTTATTTCTGCCACCTCTTCCTCAATGATCCCTGAGTTTTGGCAGGTAACTTAGGGATATCTCACTTAGTGTTGAATACTCCACTGTCACTTTACTTTGTTGAGTTTTGAGTCACCCCATATGTCACCACCATATGATATGAGATACTTTGTAACCAGAAATGATAGTAGCATTAACATATGGGTATAATCATAAATGTTTAGAGGGAAGTTTAGTGGACATAATATAAGCATTTATCCAGAAAACAGTAGTGGTTTCCCACCTAGGGCTTATGACCACCTCAGATATAGGCATTTGACAAGGTTTTCTGTTCCTGTGGAATGGGATATTGTTTACAATCATGGAAGTTGTCAATAAAAAAGTAATAAAAATAAAAATGTTAAAAAATGAAAAAAGAAAAAAAAAAGGCAGGAGGAGGGAGGGAGAGAGAGAGAGAGCACCCTCCAGCCACTGCAAATGAATTCCAGACACATGTGCCACTTTGTGAATCTGGCTTTATGTGGGTACTGAGGAATCACACCTAGGTCCTTTGGACTTACAGGGAAGTACCTTAACAACTAAGGCATCTCTCCAGGCCCAGTTTGTCCT
Source organism: Dipus sagitta (assembly GCA_036346955.1). Lineage (NCBI taxonomy): Eukaryota > Metazoa > Chordata > Mammalia > Rodentia > Dipodidae > Dipus > Dipus sagitta. The sequence continues at coordinate 167,109,930 of CM070772.1, read as the reverse complement.
CTTTTGATCTGCTCCATACTTTTAGGCTTGAGAGAAATCTCCAAAGAGCACATCCCATCTTTCCCACTAGTCAGGTGAGCCAGTCCTTTTCACATGTGGCAAGTTGGTGGTGAGAGTAATGCAGAGGATGGTAGAAATAAGGAGAGTAGTTTTTGCTTCAGTCCTATCTTGTATTTGGTATAGCAGGAGAAATAAAATGATATTGACTGAAAACATACCAACATACATAAACTACTAGATTGTATTAAACACTTTTGAATGCTCATTTTCTCATTTACTCTTTAGTGTAACTTGGTATGTCACACAGTGCATTTCTGCACAGAAGCTTTATCAATCATCCAAATCATATTCTATATGAAAAAGGATTCAGTTCCACATCTCCATGCTTAGTAGTCAGGTTTCTTTTATGTCCTTCAATGAGAATTCTGTCTCATTGCTTATTTTGTGTTTAAGTGATCACAGATTACTTGTTTTACAGAATCTCTCAGTTTATGTTTGCTTTGTGTATCCACATAATCATGTATATATTATGTGTCCTTTCCAGAATGATATCTGAAGTAATAGTCTACATGCTGATTGCATGTCATCAGAATATAGATGGTTTTTTGTTCTTTCCTATTACTGGAAATAGTCACCTTGGGTAATTCACAAAGACGGTATCTTTTAGACTTCTGTTCATTAAGATTTCTTCTTGTTAAGCATTTGTGTATCCAACTAATCATGCTTTTTAAAATTTGTACTCAACATCTCATGACTGGTCTTTTTGACTGTCCAGAAATATTACTCAGCCTTCACTGTACATTAATATTTTAACCATACCACCACCTCCAATATGGATATCTTTCCCATGCAAAGAGCTTCTACCAATGCTCTGTTTTCGACTCACATTTCTGCACAAATGCCTAATTGTATTTTTTATTGACTGGGACTGAAAAATTAAGAATGTAAAAAGAAGGACAGGTAAAACAATTTGACTATAGATGTATACAATAGAACATGGTAAACAAAAATGAAGATAAAATCATTTTGATTATATTTATATATTTGTTAAATTGAGAATACAAATATGTAGAATAACATCCCTTATACTAGTCGATTTAAAATCATCTATTTATTTCTGATTATATGTATAATCTATGAGGATAATATTTATGTCCTTTTCTGAGGTGCTGCAAGTTAAAAGAGTTTGGTTAATAGTCTCATGGTCCTTTGTTCTACTGAAGGTCAGTAAAATGCCCCCAATATAGAATTTGTGTTGGTCCTAACCAGCTTTTATAGATTTCATTGTGCTCTTCTAATAGCCATCTAATTTTGTATACAAATTAATTTACTGATGGAATTGAAAATAAAATCAATCCTCCTTTATCATTTTTCTTGCCATTGGATACCTCTCTGATTTTTATGGCTTCATTATATCAACTAGAAATAACTTCTGTTATTAGATTTTTTCATCTTGTACTGGAAAAAAGTTCTGTGGTATATAACAATTGAATTACACTGTCAGCAACTTGGGAAATAAGGATATTAGGAGTTCGTTGATTTACTAGCCCAGTGGTGACTCACTGACACATATGGCTCTTTATCAGCTTGCCACTAGAAGAGCCCACTCTGCTTAAGAAGCCATGCTGATATCAAGGATTTGTCAATTTAGTGCCAGTTTAGATTTTCTTTTTTATGTCCTGCATTTACCTTAATAATGACCTACAGTCTCCTTTTGGAACAGTTTGGAGGAATATTTAAATTGCATAGTCCCAATGTGATTGTGGAAATTTGCCCATGAGTCACATGCTTCTGATAAGGTGTTCTTTTCCTTAAACTGAGTTAAATACTAGAAGCCTCTATTTTGACTGGTGGATTGAATATTTCCTGCTATATGTACTGAGGTAGGCCTAAGTCATTACAAATAAGCTATTGGAAGAAACAAAAACACTCAGAAAGTAATGAAAACCAGTATTTAAAATTTACAGTACAGAAGATTTTTTTATTATATCATGGCACAGAGCTTTAGAAAACATGTTGTACAGTTTTATAAAAAGTCGAGTATGTAAGTGGTAGGTCTAGACATTTAGCAGAAAGCATCTCTGATGGCTTAGATGGATTGTCAGCTTGACAAGCCTTAGAATCACTACAGGGAGATTTTGATTAGTCTGTAGGTATGCCTTGAGGGAATATCTTGGTAGGTTAATTGGGGTTGGAAAACAAACCTTAATTTTGAACAAGGTCATTCCATAGGCTAGAATTCTAAACTATATAAAAAGGAGATAGCTTTCTGAGAATGAGTATTCATCCCTCACTGCTTCCTCACTTTGGACTGAATGTGACCAGCTGCCTCAAGACCTGCAAATCTAGAATTTATGTTGAAATAACCCTCCCTTAAACTGATTTGGTCAGGTAATTTGTTCAGAAATGGAAAGGTAACTAATACAAGAGCTCCATTGAAAACATTGAAGTGCTAGCCTAGCTCTGGAATTTGTGAATATGTTAATTTATCTAACAAAAAAGACGGTGATAATGGGATTAGATATAAAATAAGACACAAATACCAGGACTTTTCTGGATATTTGAGAAAAATCCAAAGAAGTTGCAAGTGTCTTTAGAATGGCTACAAAATGGACAAGTTCAAATAAGGGAATCGAAAGGGGTCATATGCTACAAAACACAGGTAGTTTGCAGGTAGTAGAAGAGGCAAGCAATAGATTTCTCCAGAATCTCTAGAGGAGATGCTGATGAATTTTGATTGGATCCTATGACCTTAATAATAATCTCAGCACCACAACCCAAATCAGAGCAACATCTCATTCAACAGAGGCAGCTCACAAAGAGATCTTCTGAGATAATGGTTCTCCCCTCTTTAGTCTAGTAAATAGAAGACTCTCCAAACACTCACTATTAGGGTTATGTATTTCATCTATGGTCAAATTAACAAATATATTTCCTTTTAGTCTTTGGTACTCTATCCTCTGTTTTCTATATTATAGCAGTGAGTTCTGGCATATCATCTTCATTAAGTGCAAGGCATTTTGGTCACTCAACTACATAATTATTTTTGTATTAACTTCTGGCTCCCATTTTCTGCACATTAAATTGAGAATCTCTGGTAATTACAAATATGTGTAAAGCTGTTCCAGTTTGGTACAAATATTATTTTCTATTTTTGTCCTAGTTTCTTGAAACACTGTCACCATAAATAAATATGTTTTGTGTCATTATTTTTGTAGCAATATACCTTAGAAAATGTTTTAATTTTTATAAATTATAAACAGTATCTCTTTAAGATAAGTATGGTGGTAAATTTCAATAATTCTTGGGCAAAGCAAAGAAACCAGTATTAAGAACATGCTTCTTCCATTGTAAGAAATTGTACATTTTCTCCCCAGCAGATACTTAATTCTGGTCAGGTAATTTTTCCTAGCAATTAGAAGGTAACTATAGAACCAATGAAGACATAGATTATTAATATCTTAGTTCCTACTACAAGAAATTCAATTTGAGGCTGGGGAGATGGCTCAGCAGTTAAGGGTATTGCAGTTTAAGAATTATGATCTCTTGAGCATAAGATTAACAACATGGAAGATGTATCAACACAGTTGTCTATAATCCCAAGAGAGCAAAGACTAAACTGAAAAAAAAGGTACAAATTAATTGTCATAATCATCAGGGACATTATTTGTGACAATAATAACAAAATCAAAAGAAACACAATTAGTAATTTTTACTTCAAGTCTGAAATTAAAGTTTAGAAATACCACTTTTGTCCTTATAAACAATGGAAAGTATGAACAAATTAAAAATTTTTATGTTGTTGGACCTGTTGGAGGAGTGAAGTCTCATGGATATGACAATGCCATATGGACAACTGAAATAAAAAAAATAAAATGAAATATGGAGAAACAATGAAAAAGAATTGCAATTGTTCTTAGCTTACTTGGAGTAGAACTGCTAGAGCTATAACTGCTAGAAAGATTTAAATAGCAATTTGGAAAAAATTGCTCCACGCTGGGTGTATCAGTACTAGGAGAGAGTTAGTCTCTCTGGGCTTCAGTCTCAGGGGTCTCTTTGCAATTCCATGGAATTTGTCACCACTAGTGTCATGGGAATCTCAAGACAAAAAATCAAAAATAATATATAGGAGTACCAGTAGGGGTAAAAGTAGAAAACCTAGGTGAAATATCCTCAGAACACTTTCTGAAATAAGGACTGGTTCTCCAGATAAAAGTTCTAATTTGAGAAATTGGCATTACTAGCTTCTACATCCCCTAACCTTCATGCCTTTTTTTTTAAGTAGAAAAATATAAGGCAACATACACTTGCTAAGGTCAGAGCAGAAGGCCACAGACCAGTTAAAGACTGAAATATAATTGTAAGATTATAGAACACTTCCACACATGTATACAGCCTATTGCCACTCCAGCTAAGACGTTCTCAAGAAATTTCAAACCAAAAGGAATACAAAAATAAGGTCAGTGGGAGACCCAGACATCCCTGTCATCCACAGCTACAGCAAGCATTGAACACAGCACAGCTTTGTCTGGCTGGTATTAAAATATCACAGTAAAGGCCCATTTGAATCAGTCTTTATAGCATAGAACATAGTGCCCTCTCTTCAAAAGATGTGCTCAATGATAATGTACAGCCTAAAATATCAAAGAAAATGCAAGGCATCATTTACATTATACAAACATCCTGGAATTACCAGGAAAATATTTATGTAACTAATATTAATTTACTAGTGACCTTCAAAAGCAAAGAGCATCCAAGAAGAGATGAGTAATAGAGAACTATACACAAGAATGTCATAAATAGAAATTCTATAAATTTGAAAGAAAGTTACCAAAGTAAAGAAAATCATGATGGGGACATCATTAGACTATTTAAAGGAAAGAAAATAATAACTTAAAAGATTTGTTAATAAATACCATCTATCTGAAATTACAATTTCAAAAATTAAAAATAAACAAACATAAAACAGACATTTTGTAAGGTACAATTATAAAGGATTATCCATGAAATATCAAAAAGATAGCAAATAACTAAAGGACTAAAAAATATAGGGATACAAGTGTGATTATACAAGGTCATGCATGCAACAAATCTATGAAATATTCAAAACAATGAAAGAAAAAAACAAAACCTTAAATTCATTGTTCACAAAACATATTAGCTAAAAGTGAAAGGAAAAATAAATGCAGAAAGTGAATTACCAGCATAAGAGTCTACAAGAAATACAAAGTTCTTTAGAGAAAAATATGTTATTTAATTAGAAGACTGCTATGCTTACTACTACACATCCAACGAACTACAAGTGTCATTTAGTTTGATCTGCATAAAGATAAGAAGAGAAACAGAGACTGAAAAAATGAAAATACGGTTTTCTTATTCATTTTAATTTGACCAAATATTTGATGGTTAAAATATTACTACTAATAGAAATGTCATGAGCAAAAACAGATGATTTGAAGGCAAATGGGAGACAAGAAGAAAACACTTGAGCAGAAAGTGAAAAAATATAAAATAAGCAGTCAATGAAATCACTTGGTTTTTCTTCAAAATCAAAAATCAAAACTAGTAAACCTGAACATATAAAAAGTGAGGGTGGAGGGCTGGAGAGATGGTTCAGCAGTTTAGGCACTTGCCTGCAATAATCTAAAGACACAAGTCTGATTCTCCAGTACCCATGTAAAGCCAGATGTACAAAGTGGCACAGGCATCTGGAGGTCATTTGCAGTGCTAGAGGTCTTGGTGTGCCCATTCTTTCTGTGTGTCTGTCTCTCTTCTCTCTGTCCTTCTGTGCTTGCAAATAAATAAACAAATAAATAAATAAATATTTTTAAAAAAATAATAAAATGTGGGATTTCCGGTTAGGATGGCCTCCGCCTAACTGTACCACACCTCCTCAGGAAGGAAAGGCAATGCAGTAAGGGTTCACTGGATCATTTAGGGGAGGGAAATCTCTAATAGATCTCCAATGGGAGGGCACAGAGGGGAAAAAAGGGAATCAGCTGATTTCTTTGCTCTCAGGTGGTCCACTGTTCCCCCAAATCCCCAAGCAGCAGCCCTAGCTATGGTCCCAGCCTCAGGATACTCCTGCACTTACTGCAGGAAGGGGACCCAGACCAGCATAGTTCCACTTTCCTCACTGGGTAGGGGCCATGGACTTGCTAGCCACACCCATGCAAGACCTTAGGCCAACTATGCCCACTGGCCTGTGTGAGCTCAGGTTCAATCCTTCCATCTGCCTGTCTCACATGCACCGCCCATCTGCCCTTGCAAGTTCAGCCTGCTGTGCCCATCTGCCCATGTGCTGCTCCAGCTGCTCATCCATGCACAAGCTCAGACCCATTCCAATTGCTCATGTGCAAGCCACACCTGAGCTCAGGCTGATCAGCCCACCCACACATGAGATTAGGACCACTCTGCCCATCTGCTTCCCCACCTGTGAGCTCAGGCCTGCCCTTCGAGAGGCACCACTTCCCCTGCCCATGGAGACCACAGTCCTACTCTCCCTGAGCATACACTGTGATGGGAAGAACACAAAAAGAAATAGCATGAAAAATCAAATGCAAGTAAATACATTAAGATCACCCAGTCCTACAATGAATATCTCTAATCAAAACATAGAAGAGACATTAGGATCAGAACACCAAAATGAAGCAATGAGCAATGCAACCCTGACCAAGCTACTGGTAGAACAAAATAATCAAAGAAAACTTTCCCACTTTCTCAAAAGAAAGGCCCATCAAGATACAAGAAGCTAACAGAACTCCAAACAGACTGGACCAATGAGAAACTCTCCAAGACATATTGTCATTAAGACTCTAAACATTGACACCAAAAAGAAAATCTTAAAAGCAGCTAGGGAAAAACAGCACATCACTTTTAAAGGTAACCCCATCAGAATTACCTCAGATTTCTCAATGGAAATGCTGAAAGCCAGAAGGGCCTGAAATGGAACACTGCAAAGTGTAAGAACCTATGGCTTCCAACCCAAATTACTTTACCCAGTAAGAGTATCACTCAGAATAGATGGTGAAACAAAAACTTTCCATGAAAAACTCAGCTTTTCAATTATATGAACACAAAACCAAACCGACAGAGAGTATTTCAGGAAATTTTCCACACAGAATAATCAAATAATCAACCTCAAATGCCTACATGAAGCAGATCACAATAACCAAACTCAGAGAAGGCACACACACACACACAAAAATCAAAGTCCATGAAAACACCAAACCACATATACCAATACAATATGGCAGAGATCAATTCAAACCTCACAGTCATTACCCTAAATATCAATGGCCTTAATTCACCCATCAAGAGACACAAGCTAAAGGGTGGATCAGAAAATTAGACCCCTCAATCTGTTGTCTTCAAGAAACTCACCTCACCACTAAAGACAGATACCTTCTTAGGGTAAAAGGGTGGAAAACGATACTCTGAGCAAATGGGAATAAGATAAAAGCAGGCATAGCTACATTAATATCAGATAAAATAGATTTCAAACCAAAAATAATCAAAAAAGACAAAGAAGGTCACTTCCTACTTATCAAGGGAACAATCCATCAAGAGGATATCACGGGCTGGAGAGATGGCTTAGCAGTTACATGCTTGCCTGTGAAGCCTAAGGACCCTGGTTAGAGGCTCGATTCCCCAGGACCCATGTTAGCCAGTCGCACAAGGGGACACATGCATCTGGAGTTCGTTTGCAGTGGCTGGAGGCCCGTGGGTGCCCATTCTCTCCCTCTCTCTCTCTCTCTCTCTCTCTCTCTGTCTCTCTCTCTCTCTACCTCTTTCTGTCTCTGTCACTCTCAAATAAATAAATAAAGAAAAATATATAAAAAAGGATATCACAATCATAAATCTGTATGCACCAAACACAGGGGCACCACAGTTCATAAAACAAAACCTACTTGACAATAAAACAGAAATAACCACCAACACCATCATAGTTGGGGACTTCAATACAGCATTATCAGTAATAGATAGATCATCCAAACAGAAACTCAACAGGGAAGTAAGAGAGCTCAACAAAACCATAGATCTGATCAGATATCTACAAAACATTCCATCCTAAATCCACAGACTACACATTCTTCTCAGCAGCTCATGGAACATTACCTAAAATAGATCATATACTGGGTCAAAAAGCCTGCTTCCATATATTTAGGAAGATTGACATAATTCCCTGCATGATATCAGATCACAATGCTATATTGCTAGAAATTAATGACAAAAGACCCATGTATAATCCCACTGGCTCCTGGAAACTGAGCAGCACACTTTTAAACAATAAATGGGTAGTGATTGAAATTAAAAAATAAAACGAAATTGTGAAATTTCTAGAAATGAATGACGATGAGAACACATCGTACCAAGCATATGGGAAAAAATGAAGGTGGTCCTCAGGGGAAAATTTATAGCAGTAAATGCCTTCATAATAAAGACAGAGAGATTGCAAATCTATAACCTAACCATCCACCTAAAGGTACTGGAAAAGCAAGAAGAAGCCAACCCAAAAAGCTCCACATGGAAAGAAATAATTAAGATCAGAGCAGAAATTAATGAATTGGAAACTAAGAAAACAATTAAGAAAATTGACAAAACAAAGAGCTGGTTCTTTGAAAAACAATAAACAAGATTGACAAACCCTTGAACAACTTGATCAAGCAAAAAAAAAAAAAAGAGAGAGAGAGAGATGCTTCAAATTAGCAAAATTAGAAATGAAAAAGGAGAGATCACAACAGACATAAGTGAAATTGGGAGAATCATCAGGACTTATTTCAAAAACCTCTACTCCACAAAACTGGATAATATGGAGGAAACAGGTAAGTTCCTGGACACATACCATCTACCAAAGCTAAACACAGAGCAGATTAATTTCCTAAACAAACCTATCACACTCATTGATATTGAAAAAGTAATAAAAAACCTTCCCAAAAAGAAGAGTCCAGAACCAGATGGCTTCTCGGCTGAATTCTATCAAACCTTCATGGTAGAACTCAAACCAATATTTCTCAAACTGTGCCACACACTTGGAGAACAGGGAAAGCTCCCCAACTCCTTCTATGAAGCTAATATCACTCTAATTCCAAAACCAGGCAGAGATGGCACAAGAACAGAAAACTACTGGCCTGTTTCCCTGATGAACATAGATGCAAATATCCTGAACAAAATTCTCACAAACAGAATCTAACAACACATCAAATCCATTATCCACCTTGATCAAGTGGAATTGATCCCAGGAGCACAGGGGTGGTTCAACATACAGAAAACTGTCAATATAATACACTATATAAACAAGGTTAACACAAAAACCACATGATCATTTAGATAGTTGCAGAAAAATCCTTTGACAAAATACAACATCACTTCATGATCAAAACATTGGAGAGAATTGGCACGGTTGGTTCATAACTTAACATAATAAAGGCTATAAACAAAGGTCCTAAAGCCCAAATGATACTTGATGGGGAGAGACTGAAGGAATTCCCATTCAGATCAGGAACAAGACAGGGTTGTCCACTCTCACCTCTGCTCTTCAATATAGTACTGGAAGTCCTAGATCAAACAATAAGACTGGAGAAAAAAAATAAAGGGGATACAATTTGTAAAGGAAGAAGTTAAGCTATCTATATTTGCAGTTGGCATGATTCTATATATAAGAGACCTGAGAGATTCCATCCCAAAACCCTTGAAGGTGATTAACTCCTTTAGCAAAGTAGCAGCATACAAGATCAAAGATACAAAAATCAGTAGTCTTTTTATAAGCAAATGACAAAGATACAGAGAAACAAATAAGGGACATTGTCCCATTTTCAATAGCAACAACAACAACAACAACAAAAACACCTTGGAATAACATTAACCAAGGAAGTGAAATATTTATACAATGAAAACATAAAAACACTCAAAAAAGAAATTGAGGAGGACTTGAGAAAATTGAAAGACCTCCCACACTCCCGGATAGGTAGAATTAATATTGTGAAAATGGAAATCCTACCAAAAGCAATATACAGATTTAATGCAATTCCAATTAAAATTCCAACATTGTTCTTCACAGAGATAAAAAAAAAAATGATCTCAAAATTCATACAGAAAGGCAGAAGGCCTCGGATATCCAAGCATATCATCAGCAAAAGAAACACCTCTGGAGGAATCACCATACCCGATCTGAAGCCATAGTAATAAAAACAGCATGGTACTGTCATAAAAACAGGAGTATAGACCAATGGAATAGAATCAAGGACCCAGATTTGGGTCCAGCAACTACAGCTACTTGATATTTGACAAAGGCCCTAATAATATAGGCTGGTAAAAAGACAACATCTTCAAGAAATGGTGCTGGACAAACTGGATAACCAAATACAGTGAAATAAAACTCAATCCAAACAGCTCACCATGCACAACACTCAAGTCCAAATGGATCAAAGACCTCATTATAAGACCCGAAACTCGGCTACTACTGGAAGAAAATATAGGAGGAACTATCCATGATATAAGAATGGAAAAAGCCTTCCTGAAACAAATTCCAGGAGCACAGGATCTTAAACAGTCACTCAACCAATGGTATAACATGAAGCTGAAAAGTTTCTTCACAGACAAACATACAATAAGCAAAGCCAATAGATTACCCACAGAATGGGAGAAAATATTTGCTGAATATTCAACTGACAGAGGCCCAATCTCTAGAATCTACAATGAACTCAAAAACCTAAACAATAAAAAAACAAACAACCCACTCACTAAATGGGGCAAAGAGCTGGATAGGCAGTTCACTGAGGAAGAAATGCAAATGGCAAACACACACTTAGGAAAATGTTCATCATCCCTAATCACCAGGGAAATGCAAATTAAAACAACTATGAGATTCCACCTTACCCCAGTAAGGATAGAATACATTAAAAAAATCAAATGAAAATAAATGGTGGTGAGGATGTGGAGAAATAGGATCCCTCAACTACTGTTGGTGGAAATGCAAGATGGTACAACCACTTTGGAAAGCAATATTGGAAACTCCTAAAAAAGCTGACTATAGAGTTACCAACAGACCCAGTTATCCCCTGGCTGGGCATGTACCTAAAACCACCAAACCTTAGTCCAGAGAGATTTTCTCAACCATGTTTATAGTGGCTCAGTTCATAATAGCTAAGAGTTAGAATCAACCCAGATGTCCATCACTAGATGAATGAGTAACTAAGATGTGGTATATTTGCACGATGGAATTCTACACAGCAGTAAGAAAAAAATGACACAATGAAATTTGAAGAAAAATGGTCAAACCTGGAATGGATCATCCTCAGTGAACTTACCCAATCACGAAAGATAATTGCCACATAGTCTCACTCATCTACAGCCCCTAACCTGAATCTGCCCAAGATGCCGACATACCCAGCAAGCATCTCAAGGACTGGACAATAGGGTGGGTGGGGATGGAAGGGAGGGTAAGGAAGGGGGTAGGGCACACAAATCTGGACACAAACAGTAACAGTAACATAAAATTCTACATCCTAAAAGGCAGAGCAGACCAAATGGTTGAACCTTCACCAGGCCCTTAGAGGGAACACCTGAGTCACAAAGTACTGGAGAGGGTACGATGAAGACTGACCTTTATCTTCTACAGTCTCTCTCTCTCCCTCTTCTCTCTAACTCTTTTATATTACTTATCTTTTTCTCCTTTCTCTTTGTGGACACTGACCTGTAACTCCCAGTACCAGCATCTGGCTATCATCCACAATGAGCTTTTTATCAGAGAGACCTACAAGGTTTCCAAAAAGAATGATATATTTCTGTCAGAGTACCAGATGATCCACCAAAGGTTAGTGGTAAGACCCCACTGCTGAAGACACCATATGCAGTTGACATGTAACATGGATTGACATGGCTGGAAGCTGGAAGAGAGTCAGTTTCCAGACAGCCAGCTCATCTAGTGCCAGAAGATGCTACATGGGCAACTGGGGGAAAATGACCAATATCTGTCCAAGAAACTCATGGTCTAACATACTGAGAAGAAAATAACCTGTCGTGATGTTCAAACAAGTGCAATAGTGGTGCATAGCCATGTGGGGGAAACCAGCTGCTCTTGACTTGGTTAACTGATCCACTCAGTAGAACAGAACCCATAGCTGGGGCTAGGAAACATGTCAGAACCAGATCCCCAAATAAGCCCTCTCTCCATTATCAAGCTACCACCAATTGTGGGCTACAAGAGGGCTCACACCTATTAAATTCTCACTTAAAAAAATAAAGGTCATCCCATTTATCTGGTGCTAACTTTACTCTCCGTTGGAGAATCTGCTTCTCTTTTTTAGATAGACACAGATCCTAAGGAGAGAACCACTTCATCATACCTCAAAAGCTGAAGTTAAGAATAATTGGGGAAACAAGGAAGGGTGCTGTTTTCTTGGTGAACCTGGTATCAGCACAAGGGTGATGGAGTTCGACACAGAGAACAATCAACTTCAACCAAACCAGATATCCAGAGACACAGAGGCTCCCAAGACCTTATCACTGAAGCTGACCTAAAATTAACCCAACATGGCTCAGGGAAATTTGTGGAAGATGGGGCAGGAAGAATGTCAGAGCCACACGTTGGGTCATGATACACAGAGACATTTCCTCCTGCCCATAACTGAGGGCTAACCCCACAATGCATGACCCATATACTTCAACATGGAGGGGCCAGGGGAAGGGGGGAGGGACAGGGAGGAGGCTAACAATGGTACCAACTTGATTATTCACTGAGTACAAAATTAATTAAAAAAATAATAAAAAGTGAATAAGAATATCTAGGGAGAAGTCTGAAATGCACAAAAATGGAAGTGAAAGAGGATATATCAGTGTCAAAATCAAGGATTTTAAACTGATGACAAGGATTACTGTCAGCATTTGCATACCATGATGTTGATTACTGACATAGAAAAATCCAATTCCACATCTCCAAACAGTATAACAAAAATAAGCACCTTAAAATAGGCCTACATCTAGTAAAGAGTTAAAAATCTCTTATTAGTAAACATCTACAGAAAAGAATGAATAAAAAATGAATGGCTCTGCTGATTAATTTTACCTAATATTTCAGTAGCAGATATCAGTTCTCTATAAATTCTGACAAAAGACAGAAATAGAGAGAACTCTTTTTAGCTCATTCTTTAAGGTTGGTGCTTAAGAATCCTTCAATAACAACTCAGACTAAGTATTCTGAAATGGAAATTGCATGGTGAGGTTACTCATGATCATAGAAGCAGAGCCACTACAACAATATGTTAACAAATCAAGTCATGTATGCAAGATCTGTCAAACTATGTAAAATATACCTATCAATCATGACTGAGAGTGATTTATTTCAGGTTTACAAGGTGGTATCAACATTCAATTTCAATCAATCTTATGCATGGCATCAAGAGGCTGATGAAGAAAAATTGTATCATCATATGAACTGATGAAGAAAACAGTATTTGACAAAATATAGCAATTATTCACGTTAAAAATCTCAGAAAAAAGTAATCTGAGAAATTTCTTATCATGAATGATTGTGTATAAAGGCAGGCACCTGATGTCATAAATGATGTAAAAATTGGACAAATTTTCCTAGTCATGAGAAGGACAAGAGTACCATGTCACACCTTGTAATCATCATCAATCAGATGAGCAAAAAAAAAAAAAAATGTAGACAGGCAAGTGAAGAAAACATCTAATTGTCATCATTGACAGATAACATATTTATGTGAATGTAACATGTTCCTTATAGGCTCATGTGTTTGAACACTTGGTAGTGTTTCAGACTGGGGCACAGTTTGGGAAGGTGGTGGAATCTTTAGAAGTTGGAAACTTGCTGAAAGAAGTAGGTCACTGGGGGAAAGCTTTGACATTTTTGTAACCCTGGTGTTCACTCTCTGCTTCCAGACTCTGGCTGCAGTGCAATGAGAGGGCCCTTGGCTTCCACTGCCATCTTTTCCCACCATGACAGAACGGATCCTCTTGAAACCATAAGCCAGAGGAAACTATTTCTCTTTAAGTTGATTCTGGTCATGTATTTTGTTCCAGCACAAGTTAAGTAACTAATGCAATATCAATGTCTAATACAGAGAATATGCAGGTGACTGAAAAACTCTAAGTGGAAAAAATTGGGATAATTTGAACAGCAAATTCAATATGTATACATATTGTATACTTGATGAAATGAATGGCCATGAAACACAGAACCAAATGACTGAATTGGTACACTAATGAAAGGAGAATAGGCAAATAAATCACACAAAGAATTGTAAACCATGTATATATTAGGGAATGAAGCATTGCTCTACATGCTCTCAGTTCAAGCTATGATTAGTGTTTCTTCCCCATGAAATAGATCATGGACATGGACAATGGAAGTATCACTGTCCAGGAGAAAGAAATCAAATTCCCTCAGCCAGATGATCGCACTTAGTTATCAGCACTTCTGTCTTCTTGACGGCATCTGCCTTTGACAGAATGCTACAGAATGACAATTCACCTAGGTGAACATTTCAAAAACTCCACACAGGCATATCAAATGAATCCTACCTAAAGGACAATGCTACTGCATACCTGACTAGTAAAATCACGATGTGTCTGAGAAACTCTCCAGGTATGTAATGTGGCATCCTATTACAAAGAAGGAATACGAATGTTTTAAAAACGAAAGTTAAGCATTCCTTTTTATAGTATTATTCATAATGTAACGTATAAATATTGTGTACAAATAGTAAAAAGAATGATAGATATTCATTTTTACACTTACCAATGAAATAAAATTCCCATTTGGGGGCCAAATAAATGAAGTAAGCCAGGCATGGTGGCTCTTACCTTGAATCCCAGCACTCAGGACACAGAGATAGGAGGGTTGTTCTGAGTTTGAGGCTAGCCTTGGGTGAGTTCCAGGTCAGCATAGAATAGAATGAAATCTTACCTTGAAACACACACAGAAAGAAAGAAGAAAGAAAGGTGAAGGAAAGGAAGAAAGAAAGAAAGAAAGAAAGAAAGAAATAAAGAAAGAAAGAAATAAAGGAAGGAAGAAAGGAAGAAAGAAAGAAGCATGAAGAAAAAATGAAACAAATTTCAGTCAAAGCTAATATGTCACTTTTGCTTATTTGTAGTAAGTATGTTATACTATGATGTGAAAAAGCACTAGGGGTTGCAGGCTACTTATACATAAATCCCTCTCTATTAGATCAGATGCTGATTTTAAAAGGTCAATAATGTTATAGAATTGCATATCAAAAGGTTTATAGTCTGTTCATAAGGTGCTCAATGGTCAACACATGTTTTATGGAACAGAGTCAGTACAGAGTAGTAATGTGCTCACATTAGGCAGGAAATGTCATGCAAATTCAGGAAGGGTTGGAATGAAAAGTGAAGCGATTGATGCAAGCGGCTTTCTATTTATGAGAAGCTTTATGGACTATACCGCAAAAGAGACAGGCTGGGTAGTTACAGGAATACAGCTAGTCACCTAGTGGCTGTTTTATATGGCTTTATCATGAAAGTTTACTCAGAAACACGTGGTGCAGGTATTTGAATTACAAAAAGAACTTATTAATGAAAAATTATGGTAATGAGAAAATCCAAGCAGTATGAACACATATTATGTATGTTCTATTATTTGAATGCTTTTGTTATGCTTGGAAAAGATGAATGCAGGCAGTGTGAGTGAAGAGAAGGAATGGGGTAAGGGGCCAACAGTTGTAAACGAGAATGGAAAGGAGCAGAATTTATTGTAGCAATTATTACTTTCCAAATTTATATTGGTATATTCAGACACAATTTGAATGTCCTAATATTAATGTCATGTACTATCATTCCAGTATTTATTTTCTTAGGTTAATTTTTTTAAACAATCCTTCTTATGATATGAAGCCCTCACACAAGAAAATTATTTATGGGGGAAAGTGTGGATGTTTAAAATATATAACATAGTAGTAACTTGACAAAAAAGAATATTTGGACACATAATATGAATATCATGCATGAAGTCATCATTAGTATTTTGTATAATCTGATTTTTCTCATTTTATCGCTGATAGCAAGGAATTTTCTGCTTATATTTTCCCATTGCTCAACATAAATCTGGTAGTTTAGAATTACCTCAGCATGTTTGGAGTTGGATTTTTGCAATAATTTCTGTTGAGCCCTTCCTTAAAGCAAGTTAGAGAGTACATAATCATTTTTTCAGCATATTCAGTTTCATCTCCTGCTTGAGCTGAGCATCGCATATCCTTAATGAGTCACATGGAAAAGGTTGCCTTCTGGCTTGGTAACTACTTCTGTTTCAAAAATTTAAATTATAGTTAAATGTTGAGAATAAGAATCCAAGAGTCAGCACTGACCAGATCTTACAAAAAGAGTCTTTCACTCAACTACTCTGAATTACCAGCACAAAATATTCAGTATCTCATTTTTTGAACTACAGGATTAAAATGTGATAATACATTTTAAGTTAATTTGTGTAATTTATTTTAAGGAGTATAAAGTCTCTTAAGTTTCATGGCTCACATGTTCCAAAATATAATATCTGGATTGAGCTGGGATAGAATTGAGCTCAATTTTTACCAGTTACTAAGGAAAGAATTCGTGTGTATTAAAAATTAGTAAAGTTGTACCCTGTGATGGATACTATGTTGGGAAGTATATCCATAAATTCATATGTATGAATAAATATACTACATTTTACTATCAGTTCTCAAAGCTGCTTGACAGAGCACATTTCTAACCAAACATGCTTTTGTCTGTCCAAAGTGAATCAATAATGAGCTTACCAATCTAATGAAATAACTTGCATCCTGAGAAAGGATATCACAAGAAACATACGCAATGCTTTGTTTTTAATCAAGTAAGTCTTAATGACACTATCAGGAATCAGTCAATTTTAAAGAAAATAGCTGCACAAAAATTGGTTGAATGCATATGTATACTAGTACTTATTTATAAACAAATGTTCTTTGTGGTTACAGTTCAGACAATATCTAACTCTGCCAATTCTCTACACCTGCCCAGATCTCTTTTGGATAACCCAGCTGTCACTACTAGCTACCCATTTTGCTATGTCTCTTTGCAGGTGGACAGGCTGGGGCAGGCAGAGATCTTGTGGCTTCTCATTAGCCATCTTGAGTAGTACTGGTGTCCTGAAACCAGTCTTAAGGTAATAAACTTGAAAAAGACAAAAGCCAAGTGAGGATAATTCTGAAGAACAGTGTTTTTATCTTATATTTTTTACCTTATATTTTATCTTATATTATTTAGTTAATTATTATGCACTTTGTTAATAGATCAACTATTAGGAAATAAATATTAATGTTACATGTGATATAATCTTATACTGATAATTAATAATTGTGATATCATGTGAAAATGAACATTATAAAAAGTATTTTATACAGATTATACTTTTTTACTCCCTCATCTTTGCTTCTGTTACCCCTGGAGGCCCTCCTCAGTGATGTTATGGGATTCGTTTTAGGGTCATGAAGGCCTCAGTGAGTCCCTATGGGGTAGTGAAGGAACTGTGCCTCAGGGTAATCCTACCCACTCTGTGGCTCTCATAATCTTTTTAACCTTCCTTTTCTAATTTTCTCTGGTAAGCCTGCTGGCAATATGATTTAGTGTTGACTTCTTTGTAGTCTCTGAGTTTCTGTTTTGATAGGTTTTGATTTATCACTGTGTCTGCCACCATCACCCTGGAGCTGGTTGTCAGGCTAGCAGTAGGAGCAGCATTTGTGGTGCTGCTTCCACTACAAGTTTTCTTGGGATCTGGCAGATGTGGAAGAGGTGGCAAGTCTCATGGTCGGAAGTTGGTTATCTTCTTTTCTTTATCACTGGATCTTGGCTCTCCATTTTTTCTACCATCTGTAAAATATAACATTCTCCAAGTGAGGGTGAGAACAACTTGGGTTAAATGGTTATCTAAAGTTATTTTGAGGGATTTTTTTTGGTGTACAATCCCACTCTTCTTCTCCAGAGACCAGGGGGAGCTTCTCTCTGAAGTCTGAATCTCCTGACTATGGAGTTATGACTTGGTTTTCAGTGTGGTATGAGTTGTCTCCCACTGAGTGGGCCTCATGCCAAATCAGAGAACAGTTGGTTACCTGAAAAGGTTACATGCCACTATTGTACAAGTGTGTACTTCTTGTCCCACTGGTTGATTTCCTAGTCTGCAGGGTTCCCTATTTATTCATGCTGTGGGTGACTGCTTTCTTACAGAAAATCCCATAGGACTTTCCAGCACTATGAGGTCTAGCCAGAAGGGAGTCAATTTCTCTTTTGGCTCCAGCATGGTGTTCTAATGCTGGACCACAGTCTATGGTTTATTTGGCAACAGGGTCTATGATTTAGCTATGGCATGTAATCAAGTGTTTTGGTAATAGCCTACATTTTTTTTGAGGACTTCATGGGTCTCCCTCCTTTCCAATAGCTCACTGTGGGGCAACCCAACTTTTGGACTGGGGATTACTGGCAAGTGTCTCTAGTTTTAAGGTTAAGCCTTTTCTACCTTCTGTCTGGACTGTCACCCTCCCATTTTACTGGTGGCTATATTTTGCAGAAGGCTAGTCAGAATAAGGATTTCTATGGAATTGATTATGTTGCCATAATTTTGTTGTAAATTGTTCCCCATCCTTCCTACCACCTACTCCTCCGTGCCTCCCCAAATATTTTCCCTCAACTAAACTATCAGGTAAATCTTCATCTTGTCTCTGCCTAGTTCTTCTCTCGACTGGTCTCATTCTAGTTTTAAGTCCCTATTGCTGGTACTGACTACCATTTGCACTCATGTCTGATTAGGAACTGCAGATGAAAGAGTACATGTAGCATTTGTCTTTCTGTGCCTGCATAACATTGCTTAAAATGATGTTTTGCAACTCTAACACATCTACCTGTAAATTTAATGATGTCAATGATGTCATTCTTCCTTACCACTGAGCAGAATTCTGTTGTGTATATGTCCTACATCTGCATTATCCATTCATCAGTTGATGGGCATTGAGACAGATTCTAGTCCCTAGCTACTGTGAATATAGCAGCCACAAACATGACTGAGCAAGCATATCTAGAGTAAAGAGTGGGTCTTTAGGGTGTATACCCAGAAGTAGTACTGCTGAATCAAGTGGTAAATCTATTTTCTTTTCTTTCAGGAGTCTCCACACTGTGCTTCACAGTGGTTATAAACATTTTCACTTCCACCAGCATTGGGTAAGAGTTCCTCTTTCCCCACAGCCTTACCCGCACTTGTTGTTGTTTTGTTTTTGATGAATGCCATGCTAACTGGGGAGAGATGAAATGTGAGGGGTTTTTTTATATTTTTTTTTCTGGGAGAGATAGGTAGGCATATGGAGAGAAAGAATGGGTGTACAAGGGCCTCTATCCACTGCAAATAAACTCCAGATTCATACACCATATTGTACATATAAGTATGGGTGCTGAGGAGGTTGAACCTGTGTCCTTTGGCTTTGCAGACAAATGCCTTAAACACTAAGCTATCTCTCCAGCCCCTGAGTTGTTTGATTTTCATTTCTGTTTTTTAAATTTTTTTTCATTTATTTTTATTTGAGAGCGACAGAGAGAGAAAGAGGGAGAGAGAGAGAGAGAGAGAGAGAGAGAGAGAATGGGTGTGCCAGGGCCTCCAGCCACTGCAAACGAACTCCAGACACGTGCACCCCCTTGTGCATCTAGCTAACGTGGGTCCTGGGGAATCGAGCCTCGAACCGGGGTCCTTAGGCTTCACAGGCAAGTGCTTAACCACTAAGCCATCTCTCCAGCCCCTGATTTTCCTTTCTTGGATGACAAAAGATGTTGAAAATCTCAAGTGTGTAATAGCCATTTGTATTTCTTTTCTACCCCCCCCCCACCTTTTTATTGGGTTGTTTGAGTTTTTATTGTTTAGCTTTATTTTTAACATTTATTTAGTTATTATTTTCAAACACAGAGAGACAGGCAAACAGAGAGTGACAGAGAAAATGGGCTCACCAAGGCATCCAGCTGTTGCAAACCAACTCTAGATGCATGGGTCACTCTGAACATCTGGCTTTTTGTGGGCACTGGGGAATCAAACTGGGGTTGTTAGGCTTTACAGGGAAATGCTTTACCTGCCAAGCTATCTTTCCAGCCCTATTGTTTAGCTTTTTGAGTTCTTTGTAGATTCTAGATATTAGACTTTTTTCAGAGATATAGCTGGTGAAAATTTTCTCCCACTCTGTGGATTGTCTACTCACTGTGCCTGTCTCAGATATGGATTCTCTTATAACAATGAAAGAATCAAGCTGAAAGTTGAATGCATGAAATAAACTGGGCTGTAGATTGCTTTTCATAGTGCAAAGATTTTAGAAATGATTGAACTCAGATCTTTCACTCTATTGCACTCACTCCCTACTTCTAAATCATTTTATACTATGAGGGTGAAAGCGAAGTGATATCTTACATTTATAGGTACATTTACTCTTGTCATTCACATAATTACTATTTTACTATAATTGCCACAGAATTTTGGGGTTTAGGAGGGGCCCCCAGGCTTTTAAACTCTTGTTTATTTTTTTTTAATAATTGAGAAAAAGACTGGGGAGGATAAATTAGTGAGTTTATTCAGGAGGAAGTTATAAATTATGAGTTTTATTTAGGGAAAATTCATATCTAGAGCAGTTTTACATGTGGAAGATAGAACATAGAAGCCCATATGAAATGAATTAGAAGAAACACTCACATATTGACAGTGGAAGAAAGCATAAAAACAATAGCCCTCCACAAAGAAGACGTTTGAGAGATTAGTTAGTGAAGGACTCAGGGCTTAAGGGAAAGTAACGGAGGCAAAGCAGGGAAGTAGAGACCAGGAAATTTAGTCACCTGGGAAATGAGTAGTAAAAAAAGGTCAGGAGTTATTACACATGTTCAACCCAGAGCTTAGTGGAATTACACATGGGGTAGACTCAGAAATTTGAGAAATATCATTACAAAGTGAAAAAAGTACCTGGAAACAGATACATGTGATGAGCGAACAGAGAATTGCCTAGAGTGGTCACAACAGCCCCTCCTGCTGCTGCAGGCTCCCAGAGGGGAGACGCTGTTCATTTGCAAGAAGCTCCTAACAATCCGATCTCCAAAGTGGAAGAGAGGAATTAATTAGGGTGAATTTCTATTAGACTCAGGTATGAAGAGGAAAGATCTGATTGGTTGCTGGATTGGGGAGGGGGGGGGCTCTAAAGGCTAGTCCACCTAGAAGTGTGCTAGACCGGGGCAGCACTAGTGGGCGCTACAGCCATAGTAGATGAGATTGGATCAGAAGCTAGATTCCAGTTCTGTCAAAGCCAGTGGACGACTTCACTTGGTTCCTCTTTGGGCGTCTGTCCCTGACTAACTGCGTGAAGGAATCTGTTTTTCTCCTGTCTCTTTCTTTTTTATATATATTTTAAAGAGAGAGAGAGAGAGAGAGAAAGGAAGAGTCAGATTGAAAATGGGCATGCAGGGCCTTCAGCTATTGCAAATGAACTCCAGAAGCATGTGCCACCTTGTGCATCTGGCTTATATGGGTCCTGCATAATTGAACTTGGATCCGTTAGCTTTTCAAGCTAGTGTTGTCTAGTGTCTTAACCGCTAAGCCATCCCTCTAGCCCTCTCTTGTCTCTTTCTAATGAAAAGTGAATCAAAACTGAGTATATGCATATAGAAAAAAAATACTAATATCAAACCAACTAATTTCTCTCACACAGGAGCTACTGTAACTAATGCAAAGATATTTTTTATAACTAGTATCATTTAGTACTGGGAAGAATTTTTTGTTATGTTAGTCCTTTCTGCTCTGGGTTTCATTCCCAGTCTCCTTTGGACAGTTGCACTGATATTACCAGACACTCATCACACGAATCAGAACTCTGAGATCTATCAGAAAATAAGACACTGGATTGAAAAACTAATATACTGAATTGAGAAAATCACTGACCTACATAATTGAGTTTAAGAATGAATGGTAAATTACATACAATGTAGTATATAATGCATTTTAAGCTGCTTGGCTTCAATGTAACGAGAAAGGTGTGACATACTGAAAATTATGATTGGGGAATACAAATCTGGTTTTGAGGCACAGTCAAGATGCATAGAGTAGGACTTTAACAATAAGATAGTCATGTAAGTTTCTGACAATTGCCTGCTTAAAGGAAGAACACTTCAGTTACAGTTCGACAGGGATAATGGCAAGATAGACATATCATGGTTATTCAGACGAAGAACTATCGAGTATAACAACATGCTACTCATCTTGGTTAATCCATCAATTTGAGATAATAGCTGCTTGAAAAATTCAACTTTCTGATTTTTCCATTACTTATCTAAATTGTATGAACTACGGTTATAAACTTGAAGTTAAAACACCATTTTCCTATTAAGTAGATATATGATTTGCTCCCATAAACATCACATGGAATACAGAGCTTCTTAAAGAACCTTAAAAAAATAACTTAAATATGTCATAATTAAAACTCCATTGACAATAATAATTCATCATTAATATGTATCCAACATGCATTTCACCTTCTCCTGACCCTTATATGTATTGTCTGCTTGATTTTAAAACCATGCTAAAAAGAAACATGCATATATATTTACATCTGCAACACTATAGATAGTATTATTATGTATAATTATGTCATGTGTTTATGTGTATTATACTATCCTTACTTTGTAGGTGAGAGAAATGAGGCTGAATGATATTTTTCCCCATGCTCAAAAACTAGCTGCCTTTCTTTATCAACATTTTTCCAAAGACTGGAAACTCTTTACCCATGTTAATTATCTGGACTTAGATGTAGAATGAAACACTATTTTCTTTTCTTTTATAAATTTTATTTATTTATTTGCAAGCAGAGAATAAAAAAGAAAAGAGAGACAGACAGACAGAGAATGGGCACACCAGGGCCTCTAGCTACTGCAAACAAATTCCAGATACATGTACCCCTTGTGCATCTGGTTTACATGGGTCCTGGGGAATTGAACCTGGGCCCTTTGGTTTCACAGGCAAATGCTTTAACCACTAAGCCATCTCTCCATCCCCAAATCCTATTTTCTTAATCTTGCCCTTGAACTTCATCTATTAACATAGTTTTGACCTATATCACCATTTGGAAAATCTTAGTTTGACCCTGCAGCAGTTATTTCAGAGTTACAGTTACAGGGGGAAGCTTTATCATGGTGGAGGTAGTTGGCTCCCTTCATTACATATCACAAGAGACAGAGAATGTGAAGGAAGGAGGGGAGGGGAAGAGAGGACAAGAGAGGAAAGAAGAGTAGAGAAATCTGGAGATGGCTCTGAATACCCAGTTGGATAGACTCATCAACCCCAATGTCACCTAGCAACACAAGTCTTCCTTCAGGCCTCCACCTCCAAAAGGTTTAGCCCCTGGGGTATATGTAGGAAGATAAATCACTAACACTTGAGGCTATGAGGGTTATCTTACATTCAAACCACTGCTTATTACTTTAATGGGTCAGATAAGGTTGGAAGTTAGCACTTGTTGGGAATGCTAGGCAGAGTTCTACATTTCACCAGGTACCAACTTACACTGCTTTCTTATGCCCTCTAGAGTTCTTTTTCATATTTTAGGTTGTCATTAAATTTACAGTACTTTAATAGGAGAATCAAGAATTCTAACTACCCACTCTGCATAAGATCTTGGTGCTGTTCTCTTTTATCCCATCATTGGTTAGTTGTACTTACTCACCAACAGTTTATGACATTTTCATAAAGGTTCCTTCAATGAATATCTCATTTGCATGTAAAATATTTATACAAAACACATTATGGGCAGTTTTGTATAAATATATTAATGTTTATGTGCAAGTTTGAATTATAGTATAGAATTTTTTGTTGACAACTTCCATGATTGTAAACAATATCCCATTGTAATGCCCTCCCTTCCCCAACTTTCCCCTTTGAAAGTCAACTGTCCATTGTCTCCCCTCCCCGTCTCAATCAGTATTTCTTTTATTTTGATATAATGATTTTTTTCTCCTATTATGATGGTCTTGTGTAGGTAGTGTCAGGCACTGTGAGGTCATGGCTATCCAGGCCATTTTGTGCATGGAGGAGCATTTTGTAAGGGTTCTTACCCTTCATTTGGCTCTTACATTCTTTCTGCCACCTCTTCCACAATGGACCCTGAGCCTTGGAAGGTGTGATAGAGACATTTCAGTGCTGAGCACTCCTCTGTCATTTCTTCTCTGTACCATGGTGCCTTCTGAGTCATCCCAAGGTCACTGCCATCTGAAAAGAGAAGCTTCTCTAACAAAAAGTGAGAGTATCCTTAATATATGGGTATGAACATTAAGAGAAAAGCTTACTGGGCAGTTTGGTGAGCATGGTATATACATTTATCCACACACAAGCAGATGTTACACCTCTAGGGCTCATGACTACCCTATTGTAGGTTTTCAGTATCAGGGATGTATTTCCTCCCATGGAGTAGACCTCCAGTCAAATTAGAGGGCAGTTGGTTTGCCCCATAATAGACGTTTCACTATTGCACCTGTTGGCTCATTTGGCCTGGCAGGCCAAATATAAGACTTGCAGTGTCTACTGTTGAGTATCTTCACTGGTGATTTCTGCCTCTCCCATTGAACTGCATGTAGAATGGCTTTTTCCAGCTTTCTGTCAGCTGGTCTACATGGAGGAGGTTTTCAGCTCGCTCCAGCAGGATTTCTCAGTGACCTTGCAGCCCAAGTATGTGGAGTCTTCCACAATCGGGTCTTACCATCTATCCCTGGTGGAAAACCAAGGGCCTGTAATGTTTTGGGAGCATCAGGGACCTCCCTGGTCAACAACTCACTGGAAGGTATCCCATCCCTGGCACTGAAAATTTCCTAGTGACAATCTATTGCTTCTGAGTGTTCCATTGTCCAAAAAAGTAGGTTTCCATATGACTTATTTATATCCTCTTAGATTTTGATTAGCCCTCCTTCCATCTTTCCCTTACTCAATCTTTTCCCCTGATCTGACTTAGGCCTCTTCACCCCCAATTAATCTGTTCTTCTACTTACATATATACAATACCATCCTATTAAGGCCCCCCTCCCTCCCTTTCTATTCCATTTATATCTCTTTTCTAGTTTACTGGCCTCTACTACTGAGTTTTCTTCCTTCTCACACAGAAGTTCAATCATTTGTAGCTAGGATCCACATATGATAGAGAACATGCACCATTTGGCTTTCTGGGCCTGGGTTACGTCTTGGAGCTTTACTTATCTTAGTGATTCGTTGATCTCAACATATGAAGACATATGAACACAATAAGCCCATGGACAACAAATTGAGTCCATTTCAGGTGTGCTGAACAGTCACTGATCAAAAAGTGGAAAAAATAGTTTTTGATGTAAGGCACTGATAGAAGATATTTGCTTTACAGTAACTCTGTGATACAATTTGCAAATGTCTGTGTAAGCATGCTCACACATTCAATAGGTTGTAAACAAAATAACTTACTCACTTTTTTGATTGCTGCTTTTATAATGTCTCATTAATTTCCCTTTCCATATCTCTTAATTAGGTCATAAGAATCCCACATCTGATTCTGTTACAGCTAACAAAATTTTAATTTCAAGTCCAGTTTATATGTTGGGACTTCTTCCATTTCATACTTGAGCTACTTTACTCAACATAGAAAAGCAGAACCTTTTCATTTATCACTAATTTTCCTTTGCTACCACTTCCTGAGGCCTCCAAGTTTTGGATATTGTATAAGCCCCACATGGTTGTCACAGTTTCATCAAAACTTTTAGCCCAGAAATAAACAGTATGACAGGTATGCTAATGCTGTCTCTACCTGGGATACCATGGAGCATTTGAGATACCCTTGCTGACTATTTCCTGTACTGGGTGTAGTAGATGAAGCTCTCACTGCCTTTGGTCTTCCAAATGTTTCCCAGTGGGACCCTCATCTGAAGAATGACATAGCTTCAACTGCTATAGGAATAATTAAATGAAGCATATCACCACTTAGAGGAAAATACATGCTTATATCTAACAGCTCCAAGAAAATGTAGAACCTATTCTTTTCTCAAACTTTTTTTCCCCACTGCCAGATGCTATAACGTATTAGTTCTGATATCTTAGGACCTTTGGCTTTTCAGGAATGGAGAGATGGCCAAGCAGTTAAGAACATTTTCTCTGGCAGCATGAGGGCCTAAACCTTGAGAGATCTCTCCTGTTGGATCTCCATGATGCACATAAACATCTGGGAGTGGCTAAATGCATTTTTGAGCCTGAAGCTCTTACTGATCCCAGAATATGCCATTGTTTTGTGAGTGCTGGTGATTTCTGGGTATCTGTTCCCCATGATGCAATGGCGAGTTTTGGGATTAGTAAGAGCTTTAGGCTCACAAAAGAATTCATAGAAGATTAATGGAGAGGGCAGCCCATATTACACTCTGGACACTACAACTGAGCATACATACTCCTCCACAGGTGATCACACGAGGAGTCACATGGGCACATACACAGGCATACACTGCATAGCACATATGTACACAACCCCTGTAAAAATTTTTATAATGTCTTTAGCTCTAGAGAGGAGCATAATTTTAGACTTTTCTCTACGTTCTCAAAAGAACTCTCTACTGCACAACTATATGCTTTGTAATAATTTTTATTCTGGTCTCTGAAAACTATATGCAATGACTACTAAGTGTAAAATTTGTGTTGTTCATGTAATAGTGTTAATAATAATCATAAGCAGTGACTAGTAAGTGCATTCTGGATGCTTCCAGCAACCTTGGGATAGTTGATGCTTTCTGTCTTTGACGTTTTGACTGCAGTACTATGTCTCAGATGGTAAGGAAAGACTCATAGCATGTATACTAAATTGTAAAGCTACATATAATGCAGACATGTGAATGCCAACAGATTCATTGAGGAAGTCTACTTATTGCCAAAGATTCAAATTAGTTGGCCTCTTTTGCAATAATATGTTCTAATTAAAGCAAAAGACATCTCTAGGCAAATTTTTATTTGCTAACACTTAGTAAGCATATACTATAGCCTGTCTGTCAATTCCTGGTGATGCACTATAATAAGGGAATATCTCAGTGTTTTAATTCATATTTTCTTTAAAATTTGAATAAAAAGATGTAACAATACAAATAACAAATGTATTGTCTCTAGATTGCATTAAGAGAGAGAAAGGAAAATGAACAGACAATTCTTAAAGGAAGAAACAGAAATGGCTACTACTTAAGAAAATGTTCAGCATCCTTAATCATCAGGGAAATGCAAATTAAAACAACTGTGAGTTTCCACATTATTCCAGAAAGGATGGCATTCATTGAAAAAAATATCAAACAACAATAAATGTTGGCAAGGATGTAGGGAAGGAGGAATACACATCCACTACTGGTCTGAGTGCAAACTTGTACAGCAATGATAGAAATCAATATGGAGACTCCTAAAAAGGATGAAAATTAGAGCTACCAACTGGCCCACCATTCCTCTGCTGGACATTTACCTTAAAGGCTTCACTCTTTACTGAAGAGATATTTGCTCAACATGTTTATAGCTGCTCAATTCACAATAGGTAAGAACTAGAATCAACCCTGATACCTGTCATTTGATGAATGGATAATTAAGATGTAGTACATATACACAATGAAATTCTATTCAGTAGTAAGGAAAAATTATAGAATGAAATTTGTAGGAAAGGGGGCCAACTTGGAACAGGTCATACAAAGCGAACCCACACAAAGCATAGAAAGACAAATGCTGCATGTTCTCCCTCATCTGTGGTTCCTGAACTGGAACAGCTTGAGTTATAGGCATACTCGAGGGAAATGAGGGATGGATGGATTTGGGGGGAGGAGAATGGGAGGGAGGGGAGAGATAGACACCAAACCAAATCCAAAATGAATTGGTACCATAGGACCCTTCCTCCTGGGTAATGGACTAAAAGATATAACCCTCAACAGAAGCATAGAGGGATACCCTGGGCCCTGGAGAGGGTGGGATGAAACCAAACCCTGAAACATTTGGCTCTGGCTTGCAACTCCTAGTACAAGAAATTGGTTACAAGCTACATTGAGGAGAGACCTATGAGGTCTCCAAGACAATGTGAGCTTCTGTCAAAGAACTTGATCATCTGCCTGAGGTAAAAGGTAAGTTCCTGTTGCTATAGTCACCACATGCTGCTGATATAGATCATTGAAAGATCTGGCTGAATCTGGAAGGATGCCAGTTCTCAATTTGTTAGCTCATATAGTGCTGAAAATCTGACTTTCAGTCAAAGACAGGCAAAGTGCTGGAACCTTGCCTAGAGTTCCTGAAGTGTGCTTGTTGGTGCTGGTGTGTGCTGGTGGTGGTTACTTTTGGCTTCTCTCTGTCTCTCTCTCTCTCTCTCTCTCTCTCTCTCTCTCTCTCTCTCCCTCTCTCTCTCTCTCTCTCCTTGGTCCCGTGAAAGGGTACCAAAATCTTCTGCCATTATGTAACTTTCCATGGATCTCTAAGCTTCAAATAAATTCCTGTCTTTCATAACTGTGCCAGGATTGTAAGTTCATCCCAGCAATCTGAGGCTGTCTACTACAGAACTGGCACTGAGGAGTAGGATAGATTTCCTGAGATGAATCTGACCATGTGGACATTGCTTTTTTTGGAACTCTTGTTTTGGAGGAACAAGCATGGAATTTTTCCTCGCAATGGAAGATGCCTTCCAGAGCAGTAAGCCAAGTATTATGGACTATTTTGCTGAAAGTTTGATAATGCTAAGCGCAGAGAAAATTGTATTTGGAGGCTGGGCATGTGACCTTTCTATGGGGAAGGAAAGATAGCACAGAACTGTATTGGAACTAGGATACTGTCATAAGGGCTGGCTGCATTCTGCTGCTCATGCTCAAAGAGTTTGATCGAGGAATATTTGTAATGGACTGATGAGCTTGGCTAAAGTTTTAGGACTGAGAGATTTAAGATTTTAAGTAGGAAAAATTCAAGCAAGTTTAAAATTACTGGCACAGAGACTGGTTTCAGGTTATTGAAACTGCTTTTATTAAACACATTAGCAATACTAAGGAAGATGGCCCAACTGATTTATGTTAAAACAATGGAAAGGATGCCTGAGGAAAGACTATGATAAAAACACAAAATCTCTTGTAAAGACTTTATTGCAGAAGGAACATACTGTTTGGGATTAGTATTTATTTTCTCCCTGAATTAAGAATTTGGCAGCATCCTACACACCTGTTATCGATTTTGGAAGCATGAAAAAATTGTTTGGAGTGGTCATGAAGTGCACATGATTACAGAAGTCACTGCTGAGATGCAGCATATAGGCAGGGCATGATGACCTTCATTAAGAGGCTGGCAAAGCTATTTATTGGAAAATGCATTTTTCAATGGAGACCCAAAGTTGTTTTGGATAGGCCAGTACTGTGCAAGGGGTACCACTACTGGTCTTGGATGGAAATTTTTGCTGGCTATTCAGCCCAGCTAGAGGCATGGAATTGGAAGATCAGGCATCTGTCAGTCACTGGTTATAATATGAGATTTTGACTGCAGATGTTTGATGTATGCTTGATGGTTTTCGAGTCTGCACTGTTGTCTCTCCCTGTCATACCTTATAGCATTTGGAAGTGTTTACTCTGTTCCTCTATATGTTGCAAGTGTATAACTTGTTTTGCTCTTACAGGATTCACAGCTAAGCTTATATCTCAAATGAGACTTGAAACTTTGGAACTATCTTAAGTTGGTAAAGACTATGAGAACCTTTGAATATGGACTAAATACAATTTACAATGTGAGATGGTTATGAGTCTATTGTGAACCAGAGGCAGAATGTGGTAATTTGAATGGTGTTCCTCAAAAGATTCAGTTTTATTAAAGCTTTATATCTCCAGCTGCCAGTCTGGAGGTGTTTGCTACTGGGGGCATATCTGAATTCCAGCCAAATATAGGCAAATGCTCTGCCTGGAATTCCGGAAGAATTGCTGTTTTTTTTCTAATTTTTTCGTTCATTTTTATTTATTTATTTGAGAGTGACAGAGAGAGAGGAAGAGTGAGAGAGAGAGAGAGAGAGAGAGAGAGAGAGAGAGAATGGGCATGCCAGGACTTCCAGCCACTGAAAACAAACTCCAGACGTGTGCGCCCTCTTGTGCATCTGGCTAACATGGGTCCTGGAGAATTGAGCCTCGAACTGGGGTCCTTAGGCTTCACAGGCAAAAGCTTAACCACTAAGCCCATCTCTCCATCCCTGCTTGCTGATTTTTTGTGTGCTGGCAGTGGTTGCTTTTGGCTTTCCTTTCTCTCTGCTTGGTCCTGTGAATGGCGACCAACTAACTACTTCTGACATTACGGAACTTTTCCTGTATCTATAGCTTCAAATAAACGTCCTTACTGTCATGTGACAGGTTTGGAAGTCCATCCCAGCAAAGTAAAGCTGTCTACTACACCCTCTTTCACCTATTCTGATCTCAGTCTCCATTGGAGAATCTGTTTTTCTTTTTCAGAAAGCAGCCAGAACTGAGGACAAGTATAATCAACCAGAAAAATGTCGGTAGCTGACTATCTGGCAGGAGATGAACCACCCCTTGCATTGCAGCCAAGGCCCAGGTGAAACCACACAGGAATTTGTGAGAAAAGCCAGTGTGCTGCTTCCATGGTGAGCCTGATAACCTTGTCCAGGGTGATGGAGAAAGACACTGAGGTTACTCAAAATGCACCAAAGCAGAAATAAAGAAGCTGCTGAGAGCTCAATTCTAAAGTAACATTAAAGCATGCCCACCCAGGCTCAGGGAAGTTTGCAGAAGAAAGGGCAGAAAGAATGTAAGAACCACAGAGTGTGAGGGAATATCCAGAGACATTGCCCTGCCACAATGACATATTGCTCCTCTTACAACTCGTAGGCCACAACTCCATGGTGAATACCAGTTATCCTACCAGGAGAGGTCCTCTCAGTGGAATGAGTGCAGAGAGGAGGGAAAGGATGGTACCAACATATGATGTGCCCATAAAAAGTTGCTAGTTAATAATGAAAAGAAAATTAAACAAAAAGGAAGCAGAAAAGAAAATGTAGTAGAACAGGAGTCATTTCTGTGGAACGAGGAAGTAAGGGAAGTCTTCCCTAAAGAACTGTCATTTATACTAGAAATGTGTTACAAAAAAAAATATCTGTGTTGTTTGGATGGGACTGGGGGAGATACATATATCTCTTTGAAATGGATAGGTAAACTAGACCACAGTAACCAAGAAAAGAAGACCCAAAATTGGACCATTGATCTCAGTAATGGTTAGGTGGAAGAGACAGTGTATAGATATCAAAAGGTACTTATTAAATGACTTATGTGTAACTACCAGAGAAATGGGAAATTGATAGATTAAGTGGAGCCCTTAAGACCAGAAATGGCTTTCACTTGTTCACTTCCCTAAATCCAATAATCATGTTCTGGGCAGTGTCTTACATGATTCATGCACAGTATCAGAAGGAAATGCTTACCTTCTTCTTAAAAAATATTTTGTGCATGTCTTATAGAAAATCATATTCAACTACATCTAAAGCACTAAGCATTAGAAAACTCAGCTCCCTTTTTATGTTTGGACTCAGTCACTAGGTGACTTTATCTGAGGATAGAAATTCTAGGTCATTATTTTCAGATTTCTCTTTGTCTGCATGGACTACCAAAACACTGTATGATAGACTGGATGGCTAAACCACATAGATTCATTTCTTACAGAGCTGGATGCTGAGTATTGAAGACTGGAAACAATTACAGAGGTGGCTGACTCAGCTCCTGGTAAGGGTTTGCGTCTTTCCTTGTAGACTCACCATCCTTGCTGTATTCTCATCCATACTGGAAGCTCCATTTATGCACATACAGCCTCTCTCTACTCTCTCTTTCTCTTCACCCTCCATCTCTTCCTCATATTATTTATTCCATATTTTTCCTAGATTTTGACCACTTGCTGCACTGCCTCATCAGGTCTTGTCAGTCACGTAGCTGCCTACTAATGTTCTAGCCCTTGACCCTGAAGCCTTGACACAAGGGCAAGAATAGACGCCTTATTTCCAAAGAGCTTTAGTTAAACATAGTTCTGTGAAGTTTTATCCTGGACATCATAACTAAATTTTAGTTCAAACATTTAATAACTTCATTCTCTTATTGATATGTTCATGTAATCTATTTTTCTAACTAGAAATGAATTGTAACATAAAATGAATATTACCATGTTATGTGCTATAAATTACATATAGAAAGAGGAATATGTATATACAAACATATTAAATTTGGCAGTTGCAACATATATTTTACTTACATAGCTAATTCTCTACTTCTCTATGAGTAGACCTCCTGTCTACTTTTTAAGTCATGTGTGTCCTCAGTTCCTGCAGTAATGCTTAACAGAGTAAAATGTCAATAAATATTTCTTGAAAGAATGAATAAAAAAAATAAGAGTATCTTACTTTTGATCTTCTAAGAAAATGGATTATATGGGGCAAAAATGTTAAGATGTAGAAACTTCTAGGGGGCAGGAGAGATGGCTTAGATGTTAAAGGGTTTTCCTGCAAAGCCAAAGGACCCTGGTTCAACTCTCCAGGACTCATGTAAACCAGATGCACAGGATATGCATGCATCTGGAGTTCGTTTGCAGTGGCTGGAGGCCCTGGTGCACCCATTCTCTCTCTGTGTGTCTCTCTCTCTCTCTCTCTCTGCCTCTTTCTCTCTCTCAAATAATAAATAAAGAAGAAGTAGAGATTTTCAGATAAATCCTGGAGCCCACCTACAGTACAAAGAATGAATCTGCGTAGTAAAAGAAAAGCCTGATGTGTGGGTAGTGCATAGGCATGGGTGGATGGACACGGGTTGATTAAAGGGAGATCAAGAAACTCCCCTCAGATTACTTCTACAATTTTAAATTAATTTTGAAACAAAGTTATTGACTGGAATAGGAAAGTATAATTGTAAAACAGGATGCATTTAGAAAGTCCTTTATAAGCCTGGCGTGATGGTGCACTCCTTTAATCCCAGCACTCAGGAGGCAGAGGTCAGAGGATCGCCATGAGTTCGAGGCCACCCTGAGACTACAGAGTGAATTCCAGGTTCGCCTGGACTAGAGTGAGACTCTGCCTCAAAAAGCCGAAAAACAACAACAACAACAACAACAAAAGTCCTTTTTATAGAAGAAAAAAGGAAATAATTGGTGATTACAGTAGAATAGTTGGCTCACATAGAGCCTGGTTTCTTAGACTATAGGTCTCAACTCCATAATGAATTACATAACCAAATGTGGGGGTCATGGAAAATATGGACACAGTAAAAATTTTGTGAGTTTTCAATGCCTAAAATTTAATCAAAAAATAATGCGCATGCTGAATCCTGGGTGTGTTGGCAGTGCTCACTACTGCATGAACTCCTCGAAGGCTTAAGGGCAATGATTGAACCATGGCGTATAATGGCAAGCAAAGCTGACTGAAACACCTGGGCTCTGAATTGAGATTGCTGTTATGTTATGATGTGTTCTCACTGCACATGTAAAGATTTTTTCTCTTATAGCATGTGCATATCAAATCAGTATACCTTTGAATTCTATTGTGTTAAATTGTTTTTGTTAAGAATGCTGTCTGAATTACTCTCTTGAATTTTATTAACTCTTTAATAAATTTTCACTTGTAATTATGACAGAATTTCTAACAATTTATGACATGGCTTTGAACATACTTTTGCCATTTTTTACTTTTCATCTTTGCAAAGTAGCATTCTCAGTATTGACTATTATAAAATAAAAAAAAAAAACAACCAACTCTGATAAATGGTGATGCTTCTCTATGTTGTGCTGTCTCAAATATTAAAATTGCTTGATATATTATGTAAAAATGAACAAGTCATCAATCCAAATATATTTTAGTAATAAATTCTCTTAACTGGATAGAATGGGACAAGAAAGAGAATTTCATTTTCTTCATGACTATGTACTTCATGGAAATAGTGATGATCTCCTTGACATTTTTCAGATCTGTATGATATTCTAAATGGCAGCAAAGCAGATCTCAAGATACATACTAGGAATACATTTTTTAGCATATTAGTATACATAAATAATTAAAGAAATATTGGTTCTATTAACTTAACTGGTAAGGCACTGGGGAGGTGGTTAAGTTAGTAAAATTTTTGCTGCTTAATCATGAGGACCTGGGGTCAGATATCAGCACCCTCATTAAAGCCAAGTATCATGAAGTGCCTCACTATTCCTACTGTTGGGAAAGTAAAATCAGGTCAATGCCTGGGGCTTTCTGGCTAGTTTCTAAAGAAATTGTTTAACTGCAGATTCAGCAAGAGACCCTGTCTCAAAAAAATAATAATAATAAGGTGCAAAGTGACTTAGAAAGATACCCAGGTTAGACCGCCAGTGACCACATGCCTGTTTACACATATGTATTTTCACCTGCATAGACACACACACACATACACACACACATGAATATGCACACCTCCTTGTATCCTAGTATATGATATACATATATGCATGCTAAATATTGATTAATAATAATTAAATTAAAATAACCTAAAATTTTATATATGGTAAATAGATTTCCCTTAATTTCAGAGACCTATTAGTATTCACTAATTTGTTCCCTTATGTTCTTTTTTCTTCTTATACCAAACACTAATTATTCTGGCCTAATATTTTTTCAAGAGCTGACTAAGAGCTAAGACAGAGTTCCTGTCCTTAGAAGGGAGAAGAAACTCATCTGCAGGCTCAGCTCAGGCCACTGTGAGCTAGAAAAGAAGCTTCTCCCAAGAGACAGAGTATTCCAGGCGATTAGAGAGAGCTGTGAGGTTAACAATAGCCCATAATTGCTATTGATTTTCCAAACACTCTAAGTAGTAGGAGAAAAGTTACAAGCCAGAGAAAAATCTAAAATTGCCTCAAATTATAGAAATTGGGGAAATAGTGAAATGCCAGAAAATTTCTAGCCAAGAAAGAGCTTACAGGATGACGTCTTTCAAAGCCTTTGTTTATCTACATGAACTTTTATTTACTTATTTTATATTTTAAATTTGTGTTTACTTTGAACAGAGGCGTCTATTTGGAAATCAAGACAGAACAATAAGGTACAGGTTAATCCTGTCTGATCTACCTTCCTGAAGTACCAACCTGCTAACCTGATTTACATTGTAAACTATTTTCAGTGTGCCATCCACTGCGATCCATTTATACAAAATCAACTATATCTGCTTTTTGTAAAATAAACTTAAAATGGTGCTACTGTCTGTTTTGTTTGATTGTTTTTAGTTAGTATTTGCATGAGTCCCTTCCTCAGTATCCCATTAAGTACCAGAATCTTTGAGCAGGTTCAACAGTTAAGCAATAGACCTTTTGACAACAGGAATAAAAGGGAAATCTAACAAAGGCAAAAGAGCATATGTAGCTTAGAGACAACTTGAGAGTCCTACTAGGACAAACAGTGAGACAAGAGAATTCTGAGTAGTTATAGATGTTAAGAAAGGATCAGTAGGCTGAGTTGGTAAAGGAAAAGCAAAGCATCATAGGAAATGTTGACAGGATAGCCAATTGTTCTACATATTCCACTGGATATTTTTAATACATGCTGTGAAGGCAAAAGAAGATTGCTGGAGAAAAAGATGAAACTGAGAAAGGTTTTATCTATAAATTAGCTGGGAGAGAGATATCTTACTTTAATATATATTTTAGTGCAATTTCTTGGGGGTGATAGGGACAGCTTCTTCTTTAGTACAAATATAGTAATTGAAGTAAGAATGCATTAGACCTTGCATTCTAGTATTTCCAATATCTATCAAAGTAAAATGTAATGAAATACACATGATACCTATCATAAAGACCTGGAGGTACTAGGAACTCATTATGCTAGGAAAAATCCATCCACATTTGCATAAAATTCTGTTGCATAGGATATTGGTACTAAAACATATCTTTTCTACCCAATTTTCTTTATCTAAATTGCAAAATGGGAAATCTAAGAAACTGAAAGATTAAATTTGATTATTCATGTCTTCCACTTGGATTAACTAATGGCTTTTTCAAAATATTTTAAGTGGCACCATGCTGAGTACTCTGCCCACAATACCTTTAGCATTCTCACTAATCTTCACAAAATAACATCTGAAAGTTAGATCTGATTTGGCCTTTATCAGAAGAGAAACTGACCTGCTTATAAGAAGTGTAAGTAAGAAATTGAAATAGTTAAGTCTCTAGCAAGAATGTTAAATGAATAAAGAGTGAGTGATAGACAAAGTACTGAAACTGAGAAATAATACATGGTCTATATAAAAAGATGCTAACCTTTACAAAGCACCTGAAGAGAACGGATATGTGTTCTGTTTGTTCCATGAAAGAGCTCATATTCCTTAAGTTTAGTTCAGAGAAGTTTCAAGAATATTTAGAAAAACTGTGTTAGATTTAGTCAGACTATTTTACCATTTTTTTCCAATCTTCTGCTACCAGATACTTAATAATTTATAAAGGAATAAACCAAATTTAGCATGGCTTATAAGTAACCTTTGAAAGTAAATTTAAGATAAAAGATACAAGCATACATTGTATGTTGAGCGCAGTGATAAAATAAATAGTACTTGGAAACATATTTATTTTGATGTATAAGTCTTATTTATTTGCTAAAATGTCACATTTTTTCATATTCACAGCATACTTCCCATGGTGTGGATTTATATAAAATGTGGTACAAGGTTTAAAAATATGCCTCTGTGATACTAAAATGATGGACTCTGTTATAACTGTGGTAACGTCCTGCCTTTAATCTCATGTCCTTTAATTCATCTTCCACAGTGTGTGTGAG
This sequence comes from Dipus sagitta, assembly GCA_036346955.1. Taxonomy (NCBI): domain Eukaryota; kingdom Metazoa; phylum Chordata; class Mammalia; order Rodentia; family Dipodidae; genus Dipus; species Dipus sagitta. The sequence goes on along the minus strand of CM070772.1, from coordinate 167,073,130 downwards.
TAATTTTCTAAAATGTAAATTGGTTGACTTCACTATTTCTCTTATTCTGTTTTTCTACTGACTTAAATATAAATCCCTATTACTTCATGACCATATACTGGGCTTTGGAGTTGGTACAGGTACCAGGTCAATACCTTGTTCTCTGTCTTCTGTACATTCATTGTCCTATGATAATTGATCCTGCCCTAGTGTTCCTGTAACTATTCCTGGTATTTATAACTTGAACTTCAGACTGTCTCATGAAAATCCAGATCATTTTCTAGGTAATTATTCACCATTTTGGCTCTTGATATGGTTTATCTTCTCTTCTGTGTGTTTTGCCTCATGGCGCCTTGATCACACTGATTATCACTGCACAGTTTGACACCAATATTCCTTTGTGTGTTTTCTACCCAACTCTCCATTTCTTCAGGCTGAAGCATTAACTGTGCATTCAAAACAAAGAATAATACGTGGATCTATAAAAATGTTTATCTAAATAATTACAAGTCCTTCCACCAAAATATTGTATCCTACTTTATAATACTTTTTTTTAAAAAAGGGTAGTGTATATATACATTTTAATACCAATTTAATACAGATTCTGATATAAATATCAGTCATACATTAATGAGAGAGAATAAGATGCTTTGGTCAAAGCTTTGGTGAGAATTTTAAAATTTCTCATGTATGTGATCACAACTGAGATATTTGGTAGCTAACTAGTCAGAATGAGAAAGGAAATGAAATAAAATAGAAACAGGAAGGAAAAAAAGAAGAGTCAATTACTACTAAATCAATGGTAATTGTTATTTTTCCTAGAAAGATCTCAACAAACATCCATTCACCCTAGAATGAGCACTAAGGATGTACAATTTCTTGAACGAAATGAAAAGAAAATTTTAATGCATGAAGTGACAGGGGTATGGGCAACCAGCTGACGGCTGTTGGTAGTGACAGGGATGTAGCATTCAGGTGCAGGCTATGTCCATGCACTGGCACTTGGGCATGCTGTCACCATCCTGTGCTTTCCTATACTGTAGAAGCCTTGCTCCACTCTCTCTATTACCATCCTTCTTTTCAGCATCCTGCTCACCTTCATCTGGAATTCCCTATGGTTTTCCTTTGTCACTTTGTCTTAACTTCCCTTGCTGTTCTAACTCACTTATTTTAACAATTCTACACTGAGGGTATGTATACATACACTTGTGGGTGGTAAGACACACTCTTTTCAACATGAGTTCCAGGAGAAAGGCTACCCTGCTATTTTGTTGACCTAGTTGGTAATCTGGGAAAAAAAAAAAAAAAAAAAAAACAGAGAGGTTCATGAAGGCTAGATTTTTCTTTGATGAACCTAGTCATACCAACATTTTAGAAAATTTGAGGATATATGTTCCTATATATTTGAGGATATATATTATGTTCCTCCAAGTTAAGAAGGAATCATCTCAGAGATGTTTGTCATGGGGCCTTGAATCCCAGTCCCAGGAAAGTGATGACAGAACATGGTTCCTTGAGAAAACAATACTAATGATTGGTTCAAACCCTGATGCAATAATACAAGAGGGGTTGAGTGATCAAATCAGTTTTCAGCCCTCTGAAAGTCTTTGCTTTGTTCACAAGGAATGCTTGAAAATGTGAAGAAATTGGGAATGCCCCAACACAGCCATTCTTCTGAACAAAATGGAACTAGGAAATTTCATGATTCTTGAGGATTCTTCATATGAATCAGAAGGGTGTCTCCTCCCACTTTAGAGGCATTTTATTGTAGCTATGTACACAGTGGGTATACAGCCATGTTGGTACCATCACTAGACTCCTCCCTGTCCTCCCCCCTCTGCAGGGACCTTCCTCATTGGGGAATGTGGGTTGTGCATTGTAGGGTTAGCCAACAGTTATGCATAAGAGGCAATGTCTCAGGGCTGGAGAAATGGCTTAGCAGTTAAGGCATTTGCCTGCCAAGCCAAAAGACCCGGGTTTGATTTCCCAGGACCAACATAAGCCAGATCCACAAGGAGCACATGCATCTGGAGTTAATTTGCAGTGATGACAGGCCCTGGCATGCTCTCTCTCCTCTCTCTCCCTCTCTCTCTCTCCCTCTCTCTCTCTCCCTCTCTCTCTCTCTCTCTCTCTCTCCTTGCAAATAAATAAATAAACAAAATAAAATAAAAAAGAGGCAACGTCTCTGTGCATAATGACCCAACAAGTGTCTCTAACATTCTTTCTGTCCCCTTTTCTGCAAATTTCCTTAACCATGATCAGTTCATTTTAGGTCTACTTCAGTGATGAGGTCTTGGGAGCCTCTGTGTCTCTGGATATCTGCTTTGGTAGGAGTTGCTGTATCTATCTCCTTCACCCTTGTGCTGTGCCGGGCTCCCCCAGCAGGTAGTGCTGAGGAAGGACCAGGCCCGCTGGTTCCTCCCAAGGGGTTGCGGAAGAGGGTGAATGTTGGATGACTCAGAACCTCTCCTAGTCACCGGAGAAAAACCACACTGAGTCGGGAGTCTTGTCGAAGCAGGAACTCGCTTTATTGTTACAGGCGGTTGCCTATATAATGTTGAGAATGAGGGTGGAAATTTTAGGATGGGGGCAGAGGTAAGGGCCAATAGTAAACTGTGACTATTGAAATGATTGTTTCCATGCTCAGGCATGGGAATTCCAACTCCTACGCGGAAGTAGCAGGCAAGAAGCCATTAGGCGTCTTGCTGAGTCCTAGCTGGCCAGAGACAGGTTGCCAAACTTTAGCTAGGCTCAGGAAGTTCCACTAGGCCTCCCGTCCAGGCTTTTCAAGGCCCAACAGTGCTGGAACCACATTTACCAAGAAAGCAGAATTTTTGCTCACTTCTGCAATTACTATTGGTTTCAGTTGGGACCCTGGTGAGGTGAATGGGTTGAGTCGTCACTTCTTAGGATATGTGCCATCTGAAAAAGAGAAGCAAATTCTCCAACGGAGAGTGAAGTCAGCACCAGATAAATGGGATAGCCATTTTTATTTTAGAGAGAATTAAATAAGTATAGGTCCTCTTGTAGCTCACAATTGGTAGAATCTTGATAATGAGGAAGAGGCTTGTTTTTGGATATGGTTCTGACTTGTTTCCCAGCTCCAGACATGGGTTCTGTTCCACTGAGTGGATCATTTAGCCAAATCAAGAGCAGTTGGTTACCCAACATAGCTGTGTTCCACTCTTGTACTTGTGTGAGCATCACATCAGGTTATTTTCTGCTGAGTAGCTTAGACCATGAGTTGCTTGTATAGATGTTGGTCATTTTTTCCCAGTTGCTCATGTAGCACCTTCTGGCATTATATGAGCTAACTGTCTGGGTACTGACTCTCCTCCAGATTCCAGCCAAGTCAATCCATGTTCCATACAAATAGCATACGGTGTCTTTGGCAGTAGGGTCTTACCATTAATCTTTGGTGGGTCCTCAAGTACTCTTACAGATATCTGTCTTTTTTTGGGAAGCATTGTAGGTCTCTCTGACCAACAGCTCATTTTGGATGTTAACCACATGCTGGTAATGGGAGTTATAGTTATAGGACAGCACCAAGGAAAACAAGGAAGAAAAATATAGGTAATATAAAAGAAATGAGAGAGAGAGAGAGAGAGAGAGAGGACAAGATTAAGGTTAGTCTTTTCATACCCTGTCCAGGGCCCTGTGATTCAGGTGTTCCCTCTAAGGACCTGGTGAAAGTTCAACCATTTAGTCTGTCTTTTAGGAAGTAGAATTTCATAGTAGCATTGTCATTTGGCTCCAGTTTTGTGTCCCTCATCCCTATGCTCTCCTTCCCTTCCTGCCCCACCCTCCCTATTGTCCAGTCATTGACATGCTTACTAGGTATGTCAGCATCTCAGGCAGATTCAGGTCAGGAGCCACAGATGAGTGAGACCATTTGATAATTATTTTTCTGTGATTGGGTGAGTTCACTGAGAATGATCTGTTCCAGGTTTGACCATTGTTCTTCAAATTTCATTGTGTCATTGTTCCTTACTGCTGTGTAGAATTCCTTCACATAGGTATACCACATCTTGGTTAACCGTTCACCTAATAGGAGGTCTAGACAGGAAAGTTACCACACAGCTTGGAAGTTAGGTAGACTGGCATATGCAGCCATGAATATGAGATCTTGTCTAAAACAAGGTGGAAGGTGAGGACTGATACCAGAGGTTTCCCTCTCACCTCCACTTGTGCACCATGGCATGTATTCACACGCATATACACACATGATCTCACACATCATACACACACACACACAAACACACACACACACACACACACACACATGCACACATACATGCACATAAGCATTTTAAAAAAGAACTAAGCAGAGACTCATAGGTATAAGTTAATGTTGTGGAGACTCCTTGCATGGATGAAAAAGTGTATTAATAAACCTGTTAACTATGACAAGATCAGATCAGAGGCTACTCAGGAAAGGGGGGAGTAACCTGGCCTGCTTCTCAACAGGCTAGGCAAGACTTTAGAAAATCATGCTTGCCTCAGATGGCTCCTCTCTGTTAAAATAGAAAAAGTAGCTTCTCACTCATGCTTTGTAAATAATCCCAATTAATTTATTGGTGCACCAAACTTGAATTATCATGTAATCATACTTTAGTCTGTTTTCTGAGCTTTGCTGAGGCAAACAGATATTTATTAGCATTTTCTGGGGTAAAAGTTTCATGCAAAAGCATGGGTATGTTTATGTGAATACATGGTTTACATTTGTGCTAATTTTTCTTATATTGCTAAATAGTGCCAAATTAGTTTATAATTCATGTTAATCTAGAGCTATTTAAAAAATTGTGAAGTGTGGGGATAGAGAGAATGAGAGAGGAAGAGAAAGAGAGAGACAGAGAGCTAGCATGACAGAAACTCTAGCCATTGCAAATGAACTACAGATGCTTGTGCCATGTTCTGCATCTGGCTTTACATGGGTACTGGGGAATCAAACCTGTGTCTTTTGGATTTGCCTTAGTTGCTAAGCCATCTCTCCAGACAAATTTAAATTTTTTTAAGTAAGCCAAATTTGTTTTCAGTTCCTAATGCAGCTGGAGTTTTTAATTTAAAAAGCCTCATTTCCAGTAGCTCCAATAGGTTAAACTTGGTCACCTGACCCAATTACCCAATTAAAGGGGCAGAGAGAAGTTTTATCCATGTGGCCATGCTTAGAAGGCAAATTTAGAGTCCATTGACACAGTCTCATCTTCTGTGTACTGATATTAAATTTAAATTTAAATAATTAAATTAAATTAAAACACAGGACATAATGTATGGATAATTTGTCAATTTGGTGTCAGATGTTGTCTAGTTAATAATTGTCTCCATTTTGTAAGGTTGCCCAAAGAGAGACCACTTCTCAAGTGATGGCTGTCCTGCCCCATGGTGCAGTCTTGCCCTCATTGACCTTGTCTATGGGATGCTTCTCCTAGGCTAATAGGACTTTTATCCATAACACTGTGCTTAATTTAAATCTGCTGATAAGAGATAATTTAATGTCTCAAAAACTGTTAACATGGTTTACCTGTGTTTCAGAAATAGCCTCTTGTGTTTGTAATGACCCATAATTATTTTATCAACAAAGAAATGTTCTCTAAGGGCACAAAACTGAAAAAAAAAAGAACATCAACTAAGAAGAAGACATATAGGAAGCTAAAGATATAAAATACTTATTTTGTAAAATAAATGGTTATAATGACAATATTTCTAGGTGTAAAAGGATTTTCAGTGTTCTTATATCACTTCACTTTGAGGAATTTCCACAGGGATCATCACAAATGAATTTATGAACCTGATGAAAACACCAGTTACCCATAGGGCAATTTCACCTTGGTCAGATTTTTAAAAATATTTTTATTGGGATGGAGAGATGGCTTAGCGGTTAAGGCACTTGCCTGAAAAGTCCAAGGATCCATTTCTGACTTTCCAGATCCCATGTAAGCCAGACACACAAGATGACACAAGCATGCAAGGTCACACATGCACGCAAGGTGGTGAATACCTCTGGAGTTCGATCACAGTGACTAGAGGCCTTGGTATACCAATTCTCTCTCTCTCTCTCTCTGTCTTTCTCTCTCTGTCTGTCTCTCTCTCTTTCCCTCCCTCTCTCTCACTCACTCATAAAATAATTAAAATATGTTTATTTATTTGCAAGCATAGAGAGATAGAGATAGGAGAGGCAGAGAAAGAGAATGGATATGCCATGACCTCCAACCATTGCAAATGAACTCCAGATGCATGTGCCACATTATGCAATGGTTTTATGTGGGTACTGGGGAATTGATCCTGGGTTGTGAGGCTTTGCGGGTAAGCACCTTAACTGCTGAGCCATCTCTCCAGCCCATGCTGGTGAGATTTCATTGCATAAGATATTATGCAGTGCACTTTCTATGGCATACAAAGCTAAAATGATAACCTGCATGTAATAAAAAGAAACAAAACTCAATGATGGCTCTAATGTCAAATATGTGATTTCATCTTTATGTTCATGCTTTAAAGAAATTTTAGTGACACCTTAACTGCTGAGCCATCTCTCCAGCCCATGTTGCTGAGATTTCATAACATAAGATATTATGCAGTGCACTTTCTATGGAATACAAGGCTAAAATGATAACCTGCATGTAATAAAAAGGAAACAAAACTCAATGATGGCTCTAATGTCGAATATGTGATTTCATCTTTATGTTCATGTCTTAAAGAAATTTTTAGTGACAGCAGATCAAATAATGTAATTTCTAGCCAAACGGCATATAGCTGTCTAGGTTATTTTTGCATCTTTCTGTGTGTTTTAAAGTGTGGTGAAATAAAACAGAAATAAAATTACCTTTTATGTTACCTAATACAACCAGCAGAGCAGTTATACTATCTCTGATTCAGACATGAAGTGGTGGCTTTGTAGTTTAGTGAGTACTCTGGGAAGACTTTGAGACTGAAGATCATCTGCAACTATAATCATTCATAAACTCACTTCACAATGCATTGTATTAAGAAGGATAATGCATGTTGAGTCTGCAGAATTCCAGGTTTATGTTAATTTCTCAAGAAATGTCAATAAATGTCAAGTGCAATTACATAATAATGAAAGGTAATCAGGAAACAATCTCAAATGACATATTTTGGAACAAATTATTTTATAAATTGAAAGTTAGGTCAGATAGCAAAGACTGCCATGTATAAAAATAGTACCTTTCAGATATTTTGCAGTGTTCTTAGCCAAACACACTATTTTTATTTTATTTTAAGTATCAAATGTTGTTTATGTTATTGAGTAGAAAAGACATGTTCTGAAGTTTTTTGAAAACTGAAACAAGGATTAAGTAATACAGTATTTTTATTCAGTTCACATGTGTCAAAATAACCATTCCTAGATTTCTGCTATATTTTCAGAATAGTTCTAAAAGATATATGCTCTTATATATATAAATGCACATTCAGAAACAAGGACATACATATCCCTATTTTTATTTCATGATATCAGAATACAGTATTATAATTTTCCATTACATTAACATAATTCAACCACTATTTAGTATAACTGGATTTAATTCATTGGTATTTATAGCATTTTTAGATTATACAACAAATACTTTCCAGTCTGAATGTCAGTCTGACCACTCAGAGCAATTACTGATTTAATATGGCAACAAGGCTATGATAGAAAAAAGTTGTGGTTTATAATTTCATGTATTTGGTTTTCATTATTCAGTTTATAGATTACACATTTCATAATTTATCTTTATTTTAATTTACATGTCATAATTATAACATTTTTGGACATTAATGTCTTATTTAATCCATTATAGAATGATACAAAAAAAGGAAAGAATATTGACCACCTCAACATTTATTTTTATCTTTGTGGTAAGAGCATTTAAACTCCATGCTTTCAGCTCCTTTGAAATGTACAATACATTATCACTAAGTATATTGATCATGATCTACATTGAATTGCCAGAACTATTCTTTCAGATTTATTGCCCACTTCTCCCCTTTCTCCATGCACTCCTCTGGCCCCAGCCTCTAGAAACTGCCACTGTGCAGTTTACTTTTATGACTTTGGCTGTTTTTAGATTCCACATGTAAGAGAGGTCATACAGTCTTTGCCTGTCTGTGCCTGACTTTTGTGTGTGTGTGTGTTCAAAGAGCTTCAGAGTTTTGATTCTGGTACCTGAGTTGAAAGAGAGAAGCTCTCTTGGAAATGCTCTCACAGTGGAACTAGCAAGGAAGATATAATTATTTGTTTGCTCACAGGTTATTGGCTGAAGCAAAGCATGTGACCCACAGATATCCAGGGAAGAAGAAGGTGTGAGGAAACATTTGTGAACAAAAGCTTATATCCTGTAAACTGAGTATTGGTCATGGGTGAATTTAACTAATACAGTTTTGTTAAACACATTTTAGTGATTCTATAAAAATGATTACAAGTATGTGCTTATCAGACCCAATGCAGTAATGAAAACTTTAAACAAGTGGCTTGATAATTGTTTCACATGTAAATTTTCAACTCTGGAACTGGATCAGAATACAAATATTATTTTTTTAGAAGTTAAATTCCCAAAGAGAGTGCATTAATTTACATGCATTAATTTACACAACCATCAGCAATGTATATTGATTTGGGTTCACCTCTTTTCCCTGTATTTTTTGTGACTAGATGACCCATGCAATTTTTTAAAATATTTCTTTAAGTATAAAATAACAGAAATTACTTTTTGACTTCTTAAGAATTTTAACTCAAAGAATAAATTTAAAGTCTCTAAGAGAATTGTAGCACTAAGTAAATCACAATTTTATTATATATGCATTTTTTAACTCAGAAAATTTTTTTCTTCTTTTCTTTGTTAGTTAGTTTTGTATTCAGCAAATACAGTCAGTTTGGTACCATTATAAGGCTCATCTGTGACCTACTCCCTCCCCTTGGCCCCTCCTTGTTGAGGTATATGGGTCATGCTTTGTGGAGTTAGCCCACAGTTAGGTGTAAGATAAATGTCTCTGCATATCATGACCCAACATGTGGCTCTGACATTCTTTCTGCCCCCTCTTCCGCAAAATTTCCCTGAGCCATGTTGGGTTCATTTTTGGTCCGCTTCAGTGATGAGGTTATATATGCATTTTTATTGAGAAGTTTAGTATAAGAACATATTTCAATTTGACAGTATTCTAGTCATGTTATCCTCTCTTATCCTCTCTTCATTTCTCCTATTCCACTGAGCACCTCCTCTAGAAAGACTGGTCCTCTCTTTGTTTTGTTGTCTCATTGCTTTCATCTTCCTCTATCCTCCATTTAAAATGTGATGGGCTCAGAAGAGTGCAGGTCTTGGAGGGAATTAGAAACCACTGTGTGGTCATGAAGGCATCTTATAGAAATTATTTTTGATACACCTTACGTATATGGACACTCCACCTCTAAGGAATATGATCTGATTTTTAAAATTAATTTTATTTAAATGCCATCTTTGCACCTACTTCTTTGTACTGAAGCATTTTGTCAATATAGTAGCAGAGTTTCTGGTCTTATATTGAGGTCTTTGATGCATCTGGACTTGACTTTTGTGCGTGGCAAGCTGTGTGAATTGAGTTGCATTTTCTTGCATATAGTTATCCACTTTGCCCAGCAACATTTGTTGAAAATGCTGTCTTTTTTACAGCCTACATTGTTAGTGCCTTTGTCAAATACCAAGTAGGTATAATTACTTGACCCAAAGTCCAGGTCCTCAATTCTGTTTCATTGGTCTATAATCCTGTTTTTATGCCAGTACCATTTTGGGTGTGTTACTATGGCTTTGTAATATGGTTTTAGATTAGGTATGGTGATGCCTTTAGAGGTGTTTCTTTTGCTGAGGATATGCTTGCATATCTGAGGTCTTCTGCCATTCCATGTGAATTTTGAGATATTTTTCTCTATATCTGTGAAGAAAAATGTCGAATGTGGAGAAATAGGAACCATCATTCACTGTTGCTGGGAATGTAAGATGGTATAACCACTATAGAGAGCAATATGGAAACTCCTAAAAAGTTGGCTATAGAATTACCAACAGACCTAGTTATTCCCTTGCTGAGAATTTACTCTAAAAGCTCCATGCCTCAGTTCAGAGAGATTTGCTCAACCATGTTTATAGTTGCTCAATTCATAATAGCTAAGACCTGGAATCAACCCAGATGTTCATCATTAGACAAATGGATAACCAAGATGTGATATATCAACATGATGGAATTCTGCACAGCAGTAAGGAAAAATGACACAATGAAATTTGAAGAAAAATGGTTGAGCTTGGAACAGATCATTCTCAGCGAACTCACCCAATTACCAAAAGATAATCTTTGCAAGGTCTCACTCATCTTTGGTTCCTAACCTGAATCTGCCTGAGATGCTAGCGTACCTAATAGAAGACGTCTTGAGGACTCACAATAGGGAGGGTGGGGCAGGAGGGGAAGGTAAGGGTGGTGGTGGGAGGACACAAAACTGGACCCAAATGGCAATGGTATCATAAGATTATATGTCCTAAAAGACAGATTAAAAGGTTGAACCTTCATTAGTCCTTAGAGGGAACACCTGAATCACAGGGTCCTGGAGAGGATATGATGAAGATTAACCTTAATCTTCTCCTGTTTATCTCTCTCTGTCTTCTCTCTTTTTCTCTTTTATATTATCTATCTCTTTCTTCCTTCTTTTCCCTTGGCACTGGCTTGTAACTCCCAGTGCCATCATGCAGTTAACATCCACAATGAGTTGTTGATCACAAAGTCCTACAAGATTTCCCCAAAGAAGACAGATTTCTGTCAGAGTACTTGATGTCCCACCAAAGGTTAATGGTAACACCCTACTGCCAAAGATACCATATGCTGTTGGTACATAACATGGAGTGACATGGCTGGAATCTGGAAGACAATCAGTCCCCAGTCAGTTAGCCAGAAGTTGCTACATGAGTGACTGGGGGAAATGCAACTCGTGGTCTAAGCTACTCAGCAGCAAACAACCCAATGTTATGCTTACCCAAGTGCAATAGTGACACACAACCATAGTGGGAAACCAGCTGTTCTTTAATTGGTGAACAGATCTGCTCAGTGGGATGCAACCCATAGCTGGAACTAGGAAACAAGTCAGAACTACATCCAAAAAATGAGCCCACTCTCCAATATCAAGCTTCTACCAATCATGGGCTACAAGAGGGTCTAACACCTATTAAATTCTCTATAAAATAGTAATGGTTATCCCATGTATCTGGTGCTGAGTTCAGTGTCTGTTGAAGAATTTGCTTCTCATTTTTAGAGGGACACAGAACCCGAGGAGAGAATCAGCCCATCATACCTCAACAAGGCCCCAGCTGAAAGCATAGAGTAATTGGAGAAATGAGCAAGAGTGATGCTTTCTTGGTGAACATGGTATCAGTACAAGGGTGAAGGAGATAGACAAAGAGAACATTTAACTCCTACCACACCAGAGATCCAGAGACACAAAGGTCCTATGACCTCGTTACTGAAGTAAACTTAAAACAAACCCAACATGGCTTGGGGAAATTCATAGAAGAGGGGCAGAAATATTGTTAGAGCCACAAGTTGGGACATTATGCACAGAGACATTGCCTCTTCCCCATAACTGATGGCTAACCCCACAATGCAAGACCCACAATCCCCATGGAAGACGGACCCTTTGGGGGAGGGGTCAGGTAGGAGGATAAAGACAACATGGCTATATATACACTGTGTACATAAGTAATAAAAATAGACTAGCGGAGTTACAATCACTAAGTTCCATTTGAAAGTGAAGTCCTTGAATTTTATTGAATGTCATTATCTGAGCGAGCAACATAAATGTACTATGTTAGGAACAATAACCATCTCACTGCTGATGTTTCATCATCTGAGTCTATCTGTAAAGTCATTCATAAGAACTTTGTGAGAATTCAGTCACATTAAAGTGTTATTTATTTGACTAATGAAATAGGTATGATTCATTCTATTTTACTTTGGCTGTGAGTAAGCTTAAAACAAGTTTGAAGTTCAGCTGCTGAAATTATATTGAACATTATGTTTAGCCCATGTTGACAATTACTTCTGTTTGGCTCTAACATTTCCCTTATGCATGCCTTTTAGGTGTATACATCCATAGCGATATATGAACTGAAACTTCTTTGTGGTAACTATCTGTGTGGGGTGTGTGTGTGTGTTGTGTGTGTGTATGTGTGTATGTGTTGTGTGTGTGTTGTGTGTGTGTGTGTGTGTGTGTGGTATGTGTGTGGTATATGTGTGGTGTGTGTAGTGTGGTGTGTGTGTGTGTGAGTGTGTGTGGTGTGTATGCGGTGTGTGTGGTGTGTGTGTGGTATGCTTGGTGTGTGTGTGTAGTGTGTGTGTGTGTGTGTGTGTGTGTGTGTGTGTGGTGTGTGGTATGTATGCATGGTGTGTGTGTTCATGCATGTTTGCATGCACATTACAGGTTATCCAGAATAAAATTAGTGCCTTCTAGTAATTAGTTGACACTTGACAGATTATCACATATTCAAGTTATTTCCTTATCTATGGAGATGATGAAATGAATTAATAAAGACAAAAGATTCTTGACTTCTGCTCTGTCATTGAAACAAGGTTATTATTCTCAATATGATCAGTGTCATTAAGTATTTCCAGGTGAAAGGCTGTGCATGCAGTCTCTTTAGAGAACACTGCTAATAGCAGTTAAAATAGAAGCTATTAAGAACTATAAATCATATTCATGGTAGTTCCAATGGCTACACATTTATTTGGGGTCCTCAAATAACTGAATTATTTTGCTTTATTGATAGGATGTAAAAGCAAAAAGAGATTCTGGGGTCTCCAAGACTTTGTGTGAAACCAAGAATGACTGGAAAAGGATATGAATTTTGGAGATAGGAAAATATGTGGAAGGAAATGCCTTCCACTGTTAGCAGGATGAATTTGGGTATAATCTCTATTCAAGTTTCTCTATTTTTACATTTTAAATGGGTATATGGAATACTCATGGTACACTACATGTGTTAAGTATAAAGACATGAGAATATTTTGCATATCCCTTGTATAATATCTGGCTCACGTGGAGGTGCTGATTCTAAGTCAATATCATCTTCTACCTATGTGAAAGTCTTCTGAGCACTCTGACAATATTTTTTCTTCTTCTTTTGTGACTTTCACCCTATCATATGTTAGTGTTTTATTTATTTATTTAATTGAGAGAAAAATAGAGAAAGAGGCAGATGGCACTCCAGGCCCTCTAGTCACTGCAAACAAACTCCACATGTATGCATCATCTTGTGCATCTGCCTTTATGTAAGTACTGGGGAATCAGACCTGGGCCCTTTGACTTTGCCAGTAAGCACATTAACTGCTAACCCATTTCTCTGGCCCTCAGGTTTTAGGGTCACTTAAGCATAAAATACTATCATCTGCAAATAAGGCTAGTTCTTCCTTTTCAAATTGTATCACATTTATTTATTTCTCTTGTGCTATTGCTTGAGTCAAGATTTCATGTACTATTTTCAATATTAGTGAGGAGAGTGGACAATCCTTTCTTTTTCCAGATATTAGTTGGAATGCTTCAAAAATTTCCCCATTTTCAAAACTAAAGAAAAAAACAAACAAACAAACAAAAAAGAATTTATCCAGGCATGGTGGCACACACCTTTAATTCCAGCACTCAGGAAGCAGAGGTAGGAGAATTGCTGGGAGTTTGAGGCCACCCTGAGACTGCATAGTGAATTCCAGGTCAGCCTGAGCCAGAGTGAGACCCTACCTCGAAAAACCAAAAAAAAAAAAAGAAAAAAAAAGAAAAAAAAAAGGAATTACCCCATTTTGTAAGATACAGTCTTTGTGTCTGTTGTATTTAGCTTCTATTGTGTTGAAATATATGATCCCTTCATCCCTAGTGGCACTGTTTGTATATATATATATATACATACATATATATATATATATATATATATATATATATATATATATATATGGCTTAAATATTGAGTCTCCAGAGGGCAAAAATCATACTGGGGAATACACATGTCACTGGAGGTTGATCTTGGAGTCTAGTCCTATGGTGTGTGGAGAATAGTTTGGATCTCTGGCTGTTCATCTTTGGTGTTTGTTGGCTGTTTGGTGTTGCCGCTCTGCTTGGATCTATGGAAATGAGTCAGCTCCTTCTGGTATTTGTTGTATTCCTCTGTAATTAAGTCTGAAATAAACCCTTTCCTCCATCACCGCTTTCTGGTTGGGTAGCCAGAAACGAGAAGCTGACTGCAACATCACTAACTTTATTTAACTTTCATAGTCTGCTTGCCATTACTTCTAGCTATTTAATTGTTTACTTTTATAAGTACTCACAAAACTCAAGATATATTATGAAGTAGAGAGATAATTGGCACAGCAGGGCCCCCATCCACTGCAATCAATCTCCAGATGCATGAGCATCCTTGTGCACATACACTGCCTTGCACTTGTGTTACCTTGGGCATGTGGCTTAGATGGGGTCTGGAGAATGGAATGTGGATTCTTAGGCTTCGCAGGCAAGCACCTTAACTTCTAAGGCATCGCTCCATGCCTAAAGATAGATTTTTACTTAAATGTACACTTTTTACACTTTGGGCTTTTTAAAAGTTTTTTTTAAAGACTGTCTGTACCATACCTATCTTCCCCTTCCCATTGGGTTTATCTATTTTCTTCGTTTTCCAGCAGTTAACTTACTATGGTTTACTTTGGTTGATTTATTTGCATTTTCTATCTGCAGATATTTCTAAATATCTTAATCTGATACTTGGTAATTTTACCCAGTTATAAATGCTTTTATCCATGCTGGGCATGGTGGCACATGCCTTTAATCCCAGCACACAGGAGAGAGGCAGAGGTAGGAGGATTGCTATAACTTCGAGGCCACCCTGAGACTACATAGTTAATTCTTGGTCTGCCTGGGCCAGAGTAAGACCCTACCTCAAAAAAACAAAAGCAAAACAAAACAAAACAACAACAAAATGCATCCATGTACTGTTTTTTTTTATTTTTTTATTTTTATTTTCCTCTGGCTAACATATGTAGTTTATTGTTGGATTATTTTCACACATCTAACGTGTTCTTTTCTGTACACCTGTTTTTGCTTTACCTTGTGTTTCATTTTGAAAACTTGCCGATAATTAAATATCTTAAAGTGATCTCAAAAAATTGTGCCTAATAAGTCAAGATATTTTTCTCTCTCTGTATTTTGAATTACACTACATGGCTTACTTTTTTTGCACATTCTTCATTTTATGTGGTTTGTGCATGTAATTCTTGCAAAATGTTTGCAGTATAAATATAAATATTTTTGCTGACTTGTACAGATGACTGGGGAAGCTTGCTGATTGTTTTTTATACTGGTTTCTGTTTGCTTTTAGGATGGACCACTTTCTCCTCGCTCTTTTGTATGCAGCCTGTGTTCAGAAAATCATGTGCATGATCTTTGGAGCTGTAGGCATTTCGAAGTTCTGGATGAGGGTATTTTTCATCAGAGAAGGAGTTCATTTTGCTTTACAGTCAATCAGAGCAGGCATTGCTGCAAAGTTTGCTACATCAGGCTGGGTTACATTTTTGTCAAATGTCATTGTAGCTTTAATATCTCATGTATAAATTTCAAATTTTCCTTGAGATCACAGGAGTAAGACAGTGAGGGAGACTCAGATCTATCCTTTTATGTTTTATTGCTGCTTAGTTTAACCCTCCCTCACAGACTCAACACATGTTTACTATTTGGAGAGGAACCCTAACTATCATTTGAGGCAGGTTATCAGCTGGTTTTGAGTTGCAGAAAATTCTAAGGATTTTAAATTTTCATACCGCTAATTCTGTCATCAACATGAAATTACAAGACACAATATGATAGGTAAAGATATAATAATAGCACAGTCTAAAATATCTCCTCTAAATGCAGGAGGGAGCTCTTGTGATTAAAAACTTCCATGCCAACAGCTCTCAAACATTGGGTTCTTATCCAAGAAAGCAAAAATAATTGAGATCACAGACTGAAAAGAAGGATAAATTGTGAGATTTATTTTACCAAGATGTTAACATAGAGTATGATAGAGGGAACACAAACTAGGAAACTGTCCAAGTCAAAAGACATCAAGAAAATCTTCCTCACATTAGGAAAAAAAGAAGAGGCTAGGGGTATACAGAGCTCACAAAATTGGATCAAGTCTAATTATTTGAACCAGGCATTCAGTTAAAATGAGTCTCAATACCATGTTCAGGTATGTAAGGGAGGAACATGATTGGTTGTTGGGCTAAAGAGAAGCACTGACTCAAAATGTGTTTCCCCTTTGGGATGCACTAAGAAGAAACTGGAATGTGTTTGTTCCTCCTGATGGGCATTTAGGATATCGTGGCTTGCAACTATCTTGGATATGACTGGATCAGATGTGGATTCTAATGCTTCCAGAGAAGACAAGGTGGTGTCCATAATTCTGTGGGCCAGGGCCTAACTAGCTACATATTAGAAAAAAACCTACTTCACTCCTAATAGGTATCACTACCCACTCCGAATCAAAAAGTGAATGAATACACCGTGTACGCAAGACATTTACATTCTACTTGTGGACTTAACCTCACTATAGAGAGACAAGTGATAAAGCAAGAAGTGTGCATATATGTGTAACTGTCAGTAAAGGTTTAAGGACAAACACTTGAACAAAATAGTAATGGTTGTAATGCTCAGGGAAGACTATATTTTTACCTCAATATGAAGACAGTAGTATAAAAGAATAAAAAATAAAAATACATTTAACCATTAAACCAAAATTAAAGAAGACAGAAATACATGAAAACAACCTTCATATTGAAGGATTAGAAAACAAAATTATGAGGATTTCAACACTTCCTAGATCTTCTCAAATTTGATCTACACGATCACTATCAATTCACAGAGCAAATTTTCTTGTCTGATAGAATTAGAAAACTTGTAAAAGGGAAAATACAGAAATAGTTATTCCTAGGTTTCAAAAATTACTAGAAAGTTATGGTTAGAGGTATACCAGGAACCTGACACAAGCACTGGAAAAGAATAAGGAACACTTAATGGAACATATTTGCGGCCAGCCCCCCCAACCTCCACCAAGTGCTGTGTACCAAACTCAGGGCCTTGTGCTTGCTAGGCAAGTGCTCATCCACTGAGCTAAATCCTCAACCCTAGTCAGTTGTTTTTTTATACAGATATTGCATTACTCCAAGTGATAGGGGAGCTCTAGAAATTGATGGTTAATCCTGGGCCACAGAGACAGGAAGCAAAGAAAGGAAATTGACATGGACGGGACAAGACTCTTACAACTATCAGGGATTCCTTACTTCTGGAGGGAAAGTTTTAATTTGGATGACATTTCCACATATTAGAAATGATAATATGTCCGCATTATAGATCTATCTTCTCCAGTCCTTTCAGATAGGGTTGTTTAGTGGGAAGAGAATTAGAAGGAATAGCCAAGTTTCCTTGCTATAGCATCAGTTGCATAACCTGCTGCAAAAAATTCGGCTACAACACACTTATACTGTCTAAAGATGCTTTTATGGTCTATGTAGTATTTTTCTCAGAAATACATTTTAAGAAAATAAGAGGATGAGAATATTGGTTTATGTGCAAGCATTTTCACTGCAGAGTTATTTGTATTAAAGAATGAATTAGTAATGGCCTGATGGTATAAAGATACAAGTTCAGGTAAATAATTTCTGGCACATTCATTTAATGAAATACAATTCCATTCATAAAATTTTGTGCCCTAGTATCTAATGTCATGGAAAGCATTCATAATTAATTCTGTGCAAATGCTGGCTACAAAGCTGCATGAACTGAAAAATTCAAATTTTGTGGAAGGTATATTTTTGTTAGAGAGACATAGAAAAGAGAAAGAGAGAGAATGAGAGAAAAGAAAAAAATATTTTAAAATTACAGTAAATTTCTCTGACTGGTGACATATTTATGCTTATATTAGTTTTAACAATATGTCCATTAATTTAGGAATGAGTGTATGCATATATATGTGTATGCATATAGTACAAAGTCTTAAAAGGACACTAACTTGCATTAGAACAGTGATATGTCTTCTTTGGTTTCTTTAGCTTAGCTCTGAGTTTTCTCTTTATGCCACTAAATCCTTATTTCTACATTATACTACGTCAGTGTTTTATTCAAATTGTTCAATATATTTTGCTTATAAAATTTATATTTGTAATCAATTCAAACATCAATGCTGTTTTTCTGCCAAATCTACGGGCAAGAATCAAATTCATAAGCTCTTTCCCTAAATCTCCCAAGTCACAGTTTGAGGCAAATGCTTAGAGAGATATCTAAGTGTCAAACTTCATGGGGATTCTTAAGGAGAGATTTCTTGGTGTGAAATAAGCCATATTTCAGGTATACAGCATGTTGAGACCTGTGCTGTGTTTTGAAAGTATTTTGTTAAGGAACTTATGTTTGTTTAAACCAGATACATCCCACTTGCTTTCTGTATATACCCCTGTTTCCATTCTGCCAAGGCATCTTGGCTATGTAGAAATTATGAGAAGTTATAAGAAAAATGTGATAGGTTCATTTCATAGTAACAAATAAAAATGTCCTATATTTTTAATCTAAATATGAAAATTGTCAGGGTGGGTCTGTTGATGGGTTGTCTTTTTCTTCCTTATTATCTTCTTTATTTTTTTATTTTTTATTAATTTGGCAGAGTGTGTACACTAGGGTCTCTAGCCACTGCAAATAATCTCCAAATGCACTCACAACCTTATGCTGGCTTATGTGGGTGCTAGGGAATCAAACCTGGGTCCTAAGACTTTGCAAGCAAGCAACTTAACACTAAGCCATCTCTCCAACCCTCTTATTATCTGTTTTTTTATTATATAAAGATAATTACCCCTTGATTGCTGAAACTTCATATAAATATTCTGTAACTTTATGTGATTAGTATATTTTAAAAATGCACATAATGTAGCTTATGGTGCTGAAGTCTTGTAGTACAAGCCTTCACTTCCCCACTCTTTTTCATAAATGTATCCCATACCAATATATGCAAGTTGTGAAATAACAGTAGTACCTTCTCCAAAGAGCTTATGACCACCAAACTATAGGTTTTTGACTTGGCTTTCTGTACCAGAGATGGATTCTCTCACATGGAGCAAGCATCTAGTCCAATCAGAGATCAGTTGGTCCGTCTCATAACAGACATGCCACCATAGCATCAGTTGGCACTATTCAACCAGCTGGCCAGCTATAAGGTTTACAAGGTTTGTTGCTGGTCAAGACCACTGATAACTCCTCTCCTCCAAAAGCCTACATGCTGCACAGCTCTTTCTACCATCTTTCCAGTTAGTCAACATGGAGGATACTCTGAGCTCAGCTCCAGCGTGTAGAGTCTTTAACAGTAGGATTTTACTATCCAGGTCTCATGGGAAACCAAAAGCCTTTACAACAACCTGTAAAGTTCTAGGGGCATGAGGAACCTCTCTGGGCAACAAGTCACTAGAAGGTATTCCATCCCTGGAAATGACATTTTTCTAATAACAATCTACCTAGACAGTATACTTATGCCAAACACTATCTTTTTAAAAATATATATGTTATTCTTTAGGATGGAATTTGTTTTCCATATGGTGTATTTATAACAACTTAATGTTTGATAAGCCGTCCTCCCAACATTCCTCTCTATCCTCTCCCTGACCCCATTTAGACAATTCTACCCTGTGTTATGGCCCTTTACACTATCGGAAATCAAAATTTAAATATATATTCAGGGTGGTATGGCTGTAGATGGAATTTTCTGTACTATCATATGTACTATTAGTGACTATTTTAATACTTTCTGTTCAACTTTGTACTATTATATAGTTTCCCATTTCTTTTCTCTTGAAGTACAACACTAAATAGGCTAGGCAAGAGAACACTGAAATAATCCAATCTCCCTCACCAAGTGGGTGGAAAAATAATTTATGGTGTGTTCGTACCAAAGAACATTTCCCAAGAACAAAAATAAGTGACTTGCTGATACACTGAACAATGTGCTTATGCCTCATAATCATTTTATCTATTCTTTATTTATTCTTTCTTTATCATTTGTTTCTTTATTAGTTATTTATTATTATTATTTACTTATTAGAGAGAGAAAGATACAGAAAGAGAAAAAGACAGATGGAGAGGACAGTATGCCAGGTCCTCCAGCCACTGTAAATGACTCTAGATGCATGCACCAACTTGTGCATCTAGCTTATGTGGGTACTGGGGAGTTGAACCTTGGTCCTTAGACTTTGTAGGAAAACATCTTAACTGCTAAAGCATTTCTCCAACATCACAGAATCATTCTGATGGAAGAGTGAAGCAGAAGGAGTATAAACTATATAAGTTCATTTGCATAAAAATCTGGGAATGAAAACTCACTGCCCTAAGAGAAAGCCCAGTGTCTGTTCCTGCAGGGAGCCATGAGTGGGTAGAGCAGGACCCAAAGATGCTGAGGCACACAGGAATTTTGAAAGGAACTAGTGAGTGGAGCATTTAATTTCTTGGTTAAGTCAATTATTAATGCAGTTGTAAAGATGTTATAATTGATAAAACATTTTGGAATTTATACCCACTAAGTATACTCAGGTAAAAATGAAAATCAAAGCAGAAAAATATATTTTTATAAATAATAAAAGAAGTAGCGAATAAAGTATATGGCATATATTTTAAGTTGCAAATGAACATTCATTTAAACACTTATGCCCACAAAATTAAATTAAGAAAAGTCAGCACATAATTGAAATCACAAAGGTAGTTAAAAATATAACAACTGATATTACAAGAGGAGAAAATTGAAGCTAAAAACCAGACTTCATGGAGTTTGGGAGAAGGCTCAGTGGTTATGAGCACTTGTTGCTTAAGCCTGAGTAACTTATGGGTCGAGACTGTCAAGTTCAACTCCCCAGAATCCACATAAAGAGCTATAAGTGGTCAGGATTTTTGGTGTACGCATTTAATCTCAATATTTGGGAGGCGGAGGTAGGAGTTCAAGGCCAGGTCAGCTTGTGCTGCAGATCACCCAGTGGGGATGTCTCTGCAGGGGGACCAGGCTTGGATATTCAGGTAAGGAACGGATTCTACGCGACAGACAGACAACACAGGTTGTGACTGCTGCTGCAAAGAACTTTACTTTCAGGTCTCAGTTATATACAGAAACAATCAGGAACTGCTCCATTTGGCAGGTTTTCAAAAAATGAAATCAGTACAATAACTCCTTATGACATATACTCAGTATAAACTTGCTATACCCAGGAACTTCCTCTTTCTGTAGCTGCTGGAGGACCAGACACTTGTGGTTAATGACTAACATCTAAAGATTTCTAATATTAACATCTTACATTCACATTGGGGTCCCACATTTCATCCTAAACTCTTAGGTCTTTCAACATTCTTTCTTGACTTAAAGGGTTTCCAAATATATCATGCAATCTTTTATTCCTAACAGCAAAGAATACATATACTTTCCATCTAAGTTCTTGTTGCTGTTTATCCGTCAAAGCACACCATGGGGGCCGGCTTCTCCTAATCATTTCCTATATGCTCATTGAATAATATTTGATTCTCTTTCCTTTAAATGTTACCCATCTGATTAGATTCTCATCATATTTTCCTGTCCAAGGGAGTGGTACATCAGTAGGATCAAAATTATAAGGCCCTCTATATTTAGGTGGTTCCCTCCATCTGCCATGAATCAGAAACTGCAGACCGCCAAACAATTCTGTTAGTGGAGGGTCATATGGAGTTAAAGTTACATTCTCAGCAAGAATAAAAATTAGCTATTCAAGCTTTTCAGACACAGCCGGCGTCGCGGTTAAGGCTGCTGGGGTTACTGAGGCTAGGGCTGTCTCCATAGGTGGAAGCTTCCGTTTTTGTACTCTTAGTTTCTGGAACATCTAAAGGCCCATCGAGATTATCTGCTGAGAGCATGATTTTATCAGTATAAAGTTGAGTGGGCTTAGTTCCTAGAATCAATAAGGCAAGCACCCAGAGAAAGAACACACTGCAGAATGAGACCCAAATCACAAAACACCAAAGACTCTGCCAGGGACCTCCAGGGGGCCTAATCACGTGTGATGCGAAACCCCAGGTCTAGTAGCCATTCGAGCTGTTCAGGCTCTATGCTACACAGACTCCACTGGAGTTGGTGTGGCAAGCTTGGGCAACAGAGAAACCCTGCCTGAAATGAACAAAACAAAACAACTGAAAGAGAGCATTGCATGGGCATGAAATTCTGAAAGTACAGTGTGTGGCTTTGAGGGCAGGCAGTACGAAGAGAAAATCCCCCTCTCAAGGACATATACAGACACATGAGAAGAGATAGACACCCATCATTCTCGGGCCTTTGCACATGTGCATAGCTTCGCACATGCACACGCATATACCACACAGTATACACAACATACTACACCACACACATACCAACGCATGCACACGTGTGAACACACAAAAGCTAAAACAGTGAGGTAGAAGAGAGAAATAGCACAAGCCAATAAAAGAAAAATCGGGGCCTCTGTACGTGCAGAAGACATCATGTTAAGAGGGAACAGTGAACACGTACGGTTGGGAATTGACTTTGGAAAATGAAATCTACAAGCAACACTGAGAGAACAAAGTGGTGATCATTTTACAAACACTTATGAAAATTTTAAAAAATGGATTGTTTGTTGAAAGCAAGCTATTTACCAAAGCTGACTATATACACAGACCAATTGTGGGTTTAGTAAATATTTATAATTATAATGAAACTATTGTCAAAATATTAAGTTTTCACAGGGGAAAATAAGGTTTTCAGTGACAATTTTAATCACCTCTTGGAAACAGGAGCTATACATGCAATGTAATCATTTCACAGCATACAAGGGAAAACTATTACCTTCTTTTAAGGAAAGAAATATTACACTGATGCCTAGTTTTGATCACAATAACCTGAAGACAAATTAACATAGTTCAAAGCTATTTTTCAATTCTGAAATCTTAAAGTATTAGCTGACATATTCAAATACTACTTATAAAATTTTCACGTTGTATGTTATATCTTAAATGCAGTGATGGTTTGTTATTAAATCATCTACTATTTAATCTACCAAAAGTCACATAGTTCTCCACATAGAGGTTGGGATAGTCTCTCCAATTTTGACCTAATATAATAGTGAATATGTGGCTGGATAATTGTATGTACAAAAACTATAAGTTGGAGGCTGGAGAGATATCTCAGTGGGTAAAGTACTTGCTCTGCAAGCATTAGGACCTGTTAAATCCCTACTACCCAAGCACAAAGCTTTATCAATCTCAGTCTGGGGAAATGAAGACAAAACACTGAGGTGTGTGAGCTATCCAGTCTAGCCAAATTTGTGAGTGCAGGTTCAGTGAGAGACTTTTATCTAAACAAGAAAGGTGAGCAACAATTGTGGAAGATGCTCAACAATGACTTCTGAGCCCCACATTCATTCAGACATGCATGTGCACACACAAACACTTATACATACATAAACCACACACAATAAAAGAGATCTCAAAAACTAAATATCCAGTCTAATTTCCAGTATTGGAGGTAAGAACTTAAAATCAACGGGGAAAAATAAGGGAATAAGAAAACAATTAGAAATCTAAAAAACTGAACAAGAATCAAAATCTCTTCCATTTAAATGTCATGATAATACATGTGAAAACTATTAAGTCTAAATTATAAGGCCATATTAATACTAAAGTTCAAAAAAGTTAGCAGAATGCAATAACAACATTCAAAGTTAATTACACTCCTCTGTGAAAAAAGACTGATTTATAATAAATTTGATGAATGACCACAATAGTAATAAAATATGAAATGCTAGGATATAAGCACAAAACAAATAAGTATAAAATACACCACACAAGAGTAGCTTGAAGAACTGAAAAGTAGTAATTTCTTCTTAGAATGACTATAAATGTTATGTATGTCAATCTATCTGCATTTATTTATAAATTGAATGTGATTTAACAATAAGCTTTTGCATTGAGCTAGTAATCATAAGTTCAAATGAAAATGTGAATATATATACATACAGGGTGCATAAACCTATTATGCATTGGAAATAGAAGCCAGATGGCACTTATACTAGAGTCTATATATTGATAGGATAAAGTAGGAAGTCTAGAAATTGACAAAATTACATTTAGAAATATGGTATATGGACCAGACATTTTGGTGCACGTAAGTAATCCTAGCATTCAGGCATCAGGAGCAAGTAAGTGCAAGTATGAAGCCAGCCTTATTATTTAATAAGGCCCTGAATTGGAAGACAAGGAGGAAGAAGGAGATGAGAAGATGGAATAGGAGATACTCTATATGATGAAACTAATATCTCAAATTATTGGGGAAAGTTCACATTTTTACTAATTACTGTAAGAACAACAAGATGGTAATTCAGAAAAAAAAGTCCTCACACCATTCACAAAAGTATGCTATTAAGAAGTTGCATGTCCCAATAGTTTAATTTTCATTGTTGATTAATGCACCCCAATCTAGACATGTTACAGTTTGTTTTCTTTAAGCTATTCTATTAGAACACATCTCAGGTTTCAGTTTTTACTCTCATGAGTGGGTCTCCCATGAATATGCATGTCCAGGTTTCTGTGTAAACCTGAGTCTTCATTACTCTGGGTCAATGTCCAGGAGTATGTTATTCAGCATCAGAGATGCATGTTTTATTTTTAAAGAAATTGGCAAATTGTTTTCCATCGTGGTTGTGAAATTTTCCTACCATATCAAAAATATAAATAATCCAACCTAAAATTCTTACCTATCACTGTCTTTTCTCATTTTGAACATGATTGACAGTTCTTATCACAATAGCTCATTGTAGTTTTAATTCAATGTTCTCAAATCGTTGACCTTGTGAAACTGCATTTCATGAAGTTCACCTGAGTGCTATTTCTGAATTCCTGTTCATGTTCTGTTATCATTTTTTGATTGTTTTGTTTGATTAGTATTAAGTTCTGATAGATACAGTTGAAATCTAGAAGGAAGCCAGTTACCACATGGTCTGCCCATAGAGTGCTGGAAAGAGCTGCATGAGTTGCTGGAGAAAAATGACCAACGACATTGTGTGCTAGCAGGGGACATTGTTCTATGAAAGCAACCAGCCTGACAATATGTACACACCGCACCCAGCGTAAGTGAGTAACCATTGGCTCTCTGATTGGCTAAGAGATCTGCTAAAGGGAAAGGAACCCACATCTAGAACTCGAAACTGAGTCAGAACCTTACCCAGATCAAGATTATGGACCCCAAGGAGAAGCTCCCACTAGTTTTGGCCAAAAGAGAGGCGACACCGATCAAGATATCTCTTAATTAGCACTGCTTATCCCAGTGAACCTATGCTGGCCAGACCTCACTCTCCATTAGAGAACCTGTTTTTTATTTGTTTGTTTTTTCTTTTTTTTTTTTTTTTCCAAGAAGATAGCACATCAGACACAGCCTAGGCGAGACCGTAGAGGAATTTCCAAGATAACCAAGAGTGCTTCTTCAATGGTGATTCTGACAATAAGGATCAGGGTGATAGAGACAGACACTGAGGATATGTATAAAAATGTATAAGAACAGAAATACAGAAGCTATTGAGAGCTCAACACTAAAGTCGACTTAAAATACATCCATCACAGCTCAGAGAATTTTTCTGAAGAGGAATGGAAAAATTTTAAGAGCCGCAGAGTGGAAGGGAATGAACAGAGGCACTGCCTCCCTCCCTTACAATAACTGCTGTCCTCACACCGCATCACCAGCCACCCAAGGGGGAATACCACCAATCCAACCGATAAGGATCCTCAAGCAGAATGGGGACAGGTAGGAGAGAAATGATGGTACCACTCATGATGAGCCAAAACAAATTTCCTACTCAATAAAAAAAGAAAGTTCTGATAGCTTTTTTCTATATTCTGGATACTAGAACCTTTGAACGTTAGATGTTTTGTAAATGTTCTTCCATAATGTTGAGCATTTTATAATCTTAACCATCTCTCACAGAACAAAGGTTTGTATTATGTGTTGATAAGATCCTATCTATTAATGTTCCATTTTGATTTTCTTGTTATGCTTGGGAAGAAATCCAAGATGTCTTTGTCTAGCTCTTCATCTTGAAGAGTTTCTTATATTTATGTAACATTTATTTACATTTCAGATTTAGAACTTCATTTGTTTTGATGTAGTTTTTACATAAGTTATGAGATATAGGTCAAAGCCTATTTGACTTTCTTTAATTGTACCAGCATCATTTTTTCTTGTTTTTTTTTTTCCCTCTACTAAATTTATTTTTTTTTCATACTTTTTTCCGCAAAAATCACGTAGATATTTTCAGAATCCAGACAAGGAGAGAGTCTATAAAAAAAAACAAAGTATGTTATGAGAGATCCAGCAGCCCTTCTCTCACCTTAACCCTTTCAGCCAAAGGTAGAAGCAGGAAATCCAAATCTCTAAGGAATTGCAGCAGAGACTGATGGAGAAAGGTTTGCCAGGGAGCAAGTGCCTGCCCCTCAATCAGGACTTTCTGGCTATGGGCCTAGTCCCACGAAACAAGTAGAACAGGCACAGTCCCATAACCACTAGGTTCAATTCCCCAGGTGGAAGCTAAAGTTGCAGCAATATTACCATGATAGCAAAACTCACAAGTGAAAAAACGATGCCAGCCATGCAGAGGCGTCAAAGCTTCTGCAGATGTGTGTTGAAGATGGGAGGCGGGCAGGGAGACAGGCATAGACCTTCTTCTCCCATATCTTTTGGAATCATTCCAGAAGAAGAAAAATCTTATACAGGACTTCCAGATCTAGTCTGCCCTTAGACCTTTAATGTCTGGGACTTTTTTTTTTTATTTATTTATTTTTTTTACGAGATCCTAGGTTATTTAAGGACTCCAAAGGCTTCTACTCACTCTCACATGTTCCGGGGTACAATATACTCTCCCACCCTCTCTGGGTACCAAGAAAGGGTCAGAAGCGCTTCAACCACAAGGACCTGCAGCATTTTGCAGATGACCATGGTTGTGAGTTCCTGCACACTCATCCAAGAGCCAGGGAAAGCAGAGCAACTTGGACCCTGCACTTGTTCACCTTGCTGCCTAGGTGGATGTCTGGTTTTCACCATGAGTCACTGTTGGAGTCACTGTGTGGAGATATATACATATAGTCTGCACCTTTCCATAGGTTATAGGTGTTTGCGTATTTTCATTGCATGTGTGTCATGTCTACACATCAGCTATGTCTGTATTACCTTCCCATATGGGCTATACATCAACATTTACGTTTGCTCTGAGAATATCAACATTTATGTTATTCTAAGAACTGAAAACTACTTCCCATTCTGTGTCCAGCTTCAGCAAATTCTACCCAAAACATTCTTATGTATGTTGGCCAGGTGCCCCACCACTCAGCTAATTCAGTTATACTTATGAGACTTTATAACAAGTCAGTAACACCATTGTACTTTTACTACTTATTGCTCTAATATTGTGAGTTTCTCCTAACATATTGCCTATCAAAGATTATCCTGAAGTGTATATTTACTTCAATTTGGTCCACATTTTCTAATTTATTTGATTTTTTAACAAACACTTTCCATAATACTCCTTTGATAATTATATATCACAAATCTTAGACTCTGTTCCATATGTCTTGACTCTTAGAGTAACTTTTACTCAAAAGGAATGTAGGAGAATTTGAATGTCATATATTTTATTACTTCTTTTTGAATACTATTAATCAAGAAATTGCTATAATATTAAAAATATGTACATATACACTTTCCAAGATTATTCTAATGTTCCAGATACAAACACATATTTAAAATCATTTTCCAAACACATAAAATTTAAATGGTTACAAAATTTTCTAAATTATTTTACCGGGAAAGAAAATAACAACAAAAAAATCTTGTAAAGTGGATCATTGTAGGATACAGAGATTGTGCAGTGGTCTGATTTATACATTCCTTTTACTTCCTGGTTGCAATGGTGGTGTTCACCTTTTCTGCCAGGTTTAAGACATCTCTCACAATTCCACAGTTAAGAGGTCTCTCTCTCTCTCTTTCTTCTAATGTATTTATTTTACCACTTTTCTTTTTTTAAAGTTAAATATTTTAAAATTACTTATTTATTACTTTTAAGCAGAGAATGAATGCAAGAGAGACAGAAAGAGGACAGAGACTGAGAGAGCAAGAAAATAGGTGTGCCAGGACTTCCAGCCACTGCAATCAAATCCAGATGCATGTGCCACTGTGCATCTGGTTGCACATGGGTACTGGGGAATCAAAGCCAGGTTGTTAGGCTTTGAAGGCAAGTGCCTTAACTACTGAACCACCTCTCCAGCCCTTAAAGTTAAAGTCTTAATACAAACCTGGTTTCTAACTTGTTGTCTGCCTGCCTCATGTCCAGAGAGAAATCTGACAGATTTCATTTTACTTTTCATATCTGGGGACTAGAAGAATTTACCTGATTATTATTAGATATCTTTTAAATCAAATCAATTAAAATTATACATATTAATAGGTTAAATTTCATTGTTTTAGGGGTACAAGATACCCTTTTGCCCTCTGTCAGTTCTAAATATTTAGTCCAGCTGGCCTCCTAGCACCATCTGGGTCACATACCAAGAGGGTACGAAGGGAGGGGGGCAGCACATGGTGTGTTTTCAGTCTCCATATTCCGTGGTGGTTTAGATACTTATCTTTGAACCAGAACATGCTAACCTAGTTATTACAAAACTAAACTATGACTACATATTTGATACCTTATGTAACTTCAGACTATAAGCTCTTATTGCCCTTTGTCTACTTAAAATTGTGAACTTAGCTTTTAACTTGTCAGAGATATTTTAATAGACTTAAGGACATGTAAATAGTTGGGAAACTATGATAGCTTTACAATATTGAGCTTTCATATCTAAAAACATTAAGGATTTATGTATTAATCTGATTCTTTACAAAATCTTTCCACAAAGAGATATGATATCTCATTGATTGTGAATACATCTTTCCATACAGTCATCTCTATACTTCATTTTACATGGCATTTAAAGTTATTTTTTAAGCGTATTGATTTACATGCATGTGCAAATGTATGCTTTTTGCTTGTGGGTGGGTACACACCAAACTATCTAGTTTTTGAAAAAGAATAAATGACGCATGTGCCACTTTGTAACTGACTTTATGTGGATGCTGGGGAATTGAACCTGGGCTGAGTGGGCAGGCATGGTAAGCAAAATTTTCTTAAATATTTTTACTTTTTATTTGTTTATTTGAAAAACAGTGAGGCACATACAAACACATACACACACAGACAGAGAGAGAGACAGAGACAGAGAGAGAGAGAGAAGAAAGAAAGATTAAGAGATATCAGGGGCTCCTATAATTGTGAAGGAACTCCAGATGCCTGCCAACTTTGTGCATCTGGCTTTATGTGGATGCTGGGGAATTGAACCTGGGTTTTCAAGCTATAAAAGCAAATGACTTGAACTACTGAGCCATCTCTACAGCCCCCTCTAAGGAAGCTTTTTCAACCACTGAACCAGCTCTCTAGATCTAGTCCCTTAATTTTATTTTTATTTGTTTTTGTTGTTTCATAGAGAAGTCATTTGATATAATAATAATGTTTGTCCAGAGATTTTGCTAATTATTGTTTTAAAATTATTATTTATATATATGAATATATATAGTTTTGGATTTATAATTTGACATTTAAAAAAAGCTAGTTAGACTCATGAAGGGCTTTTTTATTTTCTATCATATTTTATTTCCTGAAATAACTGTCTCTCATTATACCTTAGAGCATTGTAGCGATAAAATATATTTTTAAATCACTCATGCTGGTTCCTCTTGCCATTTCTTCTCAAACCTGTTTTATTGATTCCCATCTTTTGTTTTTTTCATATAAATTTTAAGATGGGCTTTTATAAATGTACAGAAAAAAGGTCTTTGAAATTTTGAGAGAAAATAAGTTAAACAATATATCAGTTTGGGAAAAAATAGCATATTTAATATGTTAAGGCTTCCAAAGTGTGGTACTATATATCTCTACTTATTTATATATCTGATTTTGGCATGATAATTTCATTCATACTTTGCTAAATATACACTTAATAATTTTATTTTTGTTTATAATGCATGATATTTTAATTTTCAGCCCATACATGTTCATTACTAGTATATAGAAGCACACTAAATTATTCTTTCTTCATACTACATATTGATATCTTGCTAACCTCGCAAACTTAGTATACCTTTTTCTGGTTTTTGGAGATTTATTATAAATGTTTTCTATCTGGATTTGTGTGTGACTGTAAAATAGCATCTGTTGCATTTATTTCTTACCTATTTATGTTCTTTTCATTTTGTTATCTTTAAAATTTTTTTTGTTCATTTATTTATTTTTTTGAGTGACAGACAAAGAGGAAGAGAGATAGAGAGAGAGAGAGAAAGAAAGAAAATAGTCAGACAAGGGCCTCCAGCTACTGCAAATGAACTCCAGATGCATGTGCCACCTTGTGCATCTGGCTTACATGGTTCCTGGGGAGTTAAGCCTCGAACCAGGGTCCTTAGGCTTCACAGGCAAGCACTTAACTGCTAAGCCATATCTCCAGCCCTTGTTTTCTTTTTATTGCATCAGTTGGAATGTTATAAGGAATATGAGTAGGAGGACCAATATCCTATACGTATTTCTGATCTCAGGAGGAAGTAGTTCATTCAATCACCTTTCAGATTGTCTATAATAGATTTTGTGAAGGTCAGTTTTGGAAAGTTAATTGTTTTCCTTTTATTAAAGTTCAGAGAGATTTTATTAGAATAAGAGAAGGAAAGGGGAGACAGTATGAAAAGTTCCTACCTATGAGAAGGCAGGAGGAGGTAAATCACTGAGTTAATTGTTTTCTACTCCATAGTTCTTCTCAAAGTTTTTCTCACAGAAGGATGGCTTTGTTTTAAAGTGAATATTTTTTTTATTCTATAGAATTATGTAGTTTTACTTCTTTACTCATTAGTACTGGAAAATATATTAGTGATATCTGATTACTAAATCTGCCCTGCATCTCTGAATTAAGCTCTAGCTAGCCATGTATTCTAATGATATTAAAAATAGTTTATATATTTTTAAATTCTATTTGCTAACTTGTTATGTATTTTCTACAATGTGCAAGAAGGTTATCAGAATATCATGTTATTTGTATTATGTTTGCAATGTTGATGTCTGGTTAGTTCTAATCTTATAAGGTTAATTGGGAGGTGCTCCATAAATATTCCTTTAAAAGTTATTTTATAGAGTTTGTGTCATTATTTTAACTTTTGATACATATGAGTCTTTTCTAGTATGGGAGTGGAAATAGAGAAGAAGATGTGATAGAAGCATGGACTGAACTAGCGATCAGGAGTTCTCTTGTTTGCAATAAAATGTCAGATGTCCTGGAAATACATACAGTATTGGAGCTGGGACATAAATTTTTCTGAACAGCATAATATCAATGGATGTTAAAAACAATGAGAGCTTTTGATGTGATGTGAGATTTTTTACAGGATCTTAAAACATTTTTACTTACATCATTTAGTAATTGAAAATGAAACATCCGATATAGGGAATGAAATGGGAAGGGATGTGATTGGGTTATCCAAATGTACAAATAGACTTCATGTGCCTTTTGATATGAAATTCCGAGATTTTACCTGAGAATGTGTAACCTAGAGGTAAAATTTAAGGAAGTTGTTATAAACACAAACTTGGAAATACTCTATTAAAAAGAAGGAACTGCATTCTTCAAAAATGCTATAAAATGGAATTAGAATAGTGGAATTGTCAGGTTAAAGAAGGTTTTAAAACAGAAAATTATAGTACATCTAGTTTTGCATATCATAGTTGGTTTTAATTGTGATAGGTTTTTTTTTTTTTTTTACAGCCAGAAAGATGGAAGTGATAACAACACGTGGAAGTGCGTTGAGAAATTGTACCTCTTAATTTAACATACTTTGATTAGTTAGCTACTTACGATTGGCTATGACAGTAAATTTATTTGCTTTAAACATCAAGTTAGATTACACTTCACTGTGTACATAGAAACATTTAAATCAAAGCACACATACACAAACACACACATACAATCACCTTTTGGTCAAACCAAACAGTGACTTCAAAAGCAGAATAACTGACTACAGCCTTTGCTCATAAGGTCAATACTATCCAACATGGAAAATGCTGTAAAAGTCGCTATTTGTTTAGGTGTCAAATTGAAAGATAGACAATTTATAGTATTTACGTGCATTAGTGTTCAATTTATGGAAATAATTGATGACAGATGCGGTTATATGTAGACACAGCTATGTCTTTATGAAATGTACACATAAATAATTAGCAAAGGGGGTGAAATAGATTTGTTAACCTGAAATATTCCAAATTTCTCTGCTTTTAATGATAAAACAAGAATAAAATGGTAATAAATAACTATAGTGTAGAGCTTACAAATATTGTTTTTTATTCCTTTATTTTTAAGTGTATATGTAGTGGTGTGTGTGTGTGTGTGTGTGTGTGTGCTGTATATGCATGTCTATGTGCTGATATGCACATCCTGCGTGCTCATAGAGGTCAGAGTAGAATGTTCAGGTTTTTCATTCACTGTTGCTCATCCACATATTTCCTTGAGTTAGAATTTCTATTTCTCTCTCTCTTTTTTTTTCTCTCTCTCTTTCTCTCAATATGGGGCCACTGTATGTTTGCTCAAGATATTTTTTGGTCTGTCCCCATATGGCTGGGGTTATAGGCATGTGTGGCCATGCCCAGCGCTTCATGTGGGTGCCAGGGATCCAACTCAGATTATCTCATCCCACTGCTTCAGGCCCTCATGGTCGTGTGGCAAATGCTCTTAACTGCTGAGTCATTTCCGCAGCCCCAGGTTTTTATATTACCCTTTTCACCTGTTTTGTGTATTTGGCATTACTTTCAGGCAAAATGTATTGTTTTAATAAATGAGTACAGCAGTTACTGGAGTGTACAAATGATCCCTTGAAAGCTTGTTTGTCATTAGTTTTCCTACTCTGTGCTTTTATTTCTTTTTCTTCTTCTTTTTTTCCAGACGTGCAAACCTGGTGAAATAATATTATATACTTCATATTGTATTAAGATGGCACCTACAGCAGTGTCCTGGATCATGTTAAGCACTCACTGAAAAGTGGCTTCTGATGTGTGGTGCTATGGATGCTGCCTTCACCTCCATCATTATTTCAGATAATTCTCAGGGACCCAGGGACTCTAGGACAGAGCTCAACTGACAGCAAGTATCTTGAATTTCATTTGTGTTCCTTTTCACTGCATTGCTTTCCTTGATTTGAGGTTAGCCTAATGTTCTTTGTGGCAGACCTTCATGTGAGGTAAGTATCAGCCTTCATTTTCCAATCGTGTGGTGAGGGAACTTGAAGTGAGTGCATATCTTGTGCCCAGCCCATAGGTTTGCACATAGGTCAGCATTAGACTCTGAAATCACAGGTTGATGAAGAGTTCAGGATTGAAATTTTCTGATGTCCTTCATGTGTAGAAATTGCAAAGGCCAATGTTTCATAATGCATTGTACAAACTTTAGGGAAATTTACTTTAAACCTATATTCAATTGTTATCTCTTTGTAGTTTACATGACATTTTTTCACTTGCATCTGAAATGCGTAGCTCATGATAAAGATTTCTGCTGTTCTATTTTATGTGTTCAAGGAGGCTCCATATGCAGAATTGCCTTGCTTAGTATTGGGTGGCTCTTAATAATGGTGTCCTAGTATTGATACATACTTTACTTTAGTTATTTACTATTGATTTACATTCAGTTAATGTTTTCAGCAATGTAAGCAAGGATTGAAATCCAGATTCTGCTTCTAGTCCTAATCATTTCTACTGTGACACATAGTAACTAGTTTTTGAAAGTAGTTTATTATTGTAAGCCTGCACAGTTTGATTACTGTAAATTCAGCTTGCATCTGCCAAATTCTGTGGAATAAATGTTTTTGAAATGGTAGCTACATGAGATTCTACGCTGCCTAGTCAAACAACCTGAAAAAATATGTATATTATATATATATGTATATATATATATATATATATATATATATATATATATTGTATATGTATATATATATTGGTTTTCCAGGTAAGGTCTCAGTCTAGCTCAGTCCAGGCTGACTTGGAATTCACTGTGTAGACTCAAGCTGGCTTCGAACTCTTAGCAATCCTCCTACCTGTGCCTCCCGAGTGCTGGAATTAAAGGCTTGAGCCAGCACGCCCGGCTAACGTGAAAAGTTTAACTGAGGGGCTCATCAATTAGACTTTGTGCTCGGCAGGAGATTAAAGGAAAAAATCAATTCCAGATGTAAAATGTTGACTAAAGATTTTTTTTTTTTTTAATTTTGGTGCTTCTAGGGTGAGCCCTTTGCTATTTCTTCAGCTGAACCAATCTTCTGCATTTGATTGACTGTTGAATTTATTGATGAGTGAGTGAGGCATTCAGTTCAGCCCGAAACCCCAGCAGCAAGGTCAGTGGACAGATTCCTCTGCTGGAAGGGTGGGGGTCATTGTGGAGCAGTTGCCTCCCAGCATGAGCGCTCTTTTGAGTATGCAGCACACACCCGCTCAGCCTGAAGCTGGTAGTTAGCACGCGCACGCACACACACACACACACACACACACACACACACACACGGGGGGGGGGGGGGAGCGCGCAGCAGCACGTTGAGGCAGCATTAGCAACTGCAGTCCCAGCTTCCTGGGCTGAGACCAGCGGCCACTGCCTGATTTGTTGGAGAGGAGATCCGTGGGAGTCCAGTTTCCAGGAGGCACCCGGTAACACACAGCTGTCACAGCTAGTGGCAGACAGCTACTCCATTCCAGCTGCTTCCCCAGCTCTGGCAAGAGGGCATCCTCTTCCAACAGCCAGTCAGCCTGGGGAAGAGGTGGCTCCGCGGAGAAGGTAAGCGGCTGCCTCTTGCTCTCTTCCTAACCAGCCAGCTGCCTGGCAAGCCACTCACAGGTAGGAGCTTGCAATTTCTTCTTTAGGCTTTGAAAAATCCTCGTAATCTTAGCATTTACTTTAACTGAGAAAGTCTTTCCCACTAACGGAGACAGAAAAGTAAGGGCTTTGGAGTTCAGCGGTGATTTTTTTTTTTTTTTTTTTCCTGATGAAAGTTTTAGTGTCGATGGTAACTCCAAGTCTCCCTGCCTGCTTACCCCTATACTGCAACTCCGAGCCCTGCTCATTCTGTGATTGACAGGAAACTTCTCACTTGCCGGAAGTGCGGGATGCTAAACTTTGAGTCAGTTAACAATTGTTATGTAAGTCTTGGTGTGTAATTTGAAGACCTTTAGATATTTTTTCCTTCTGCTGGAATATATATATATATATATATATATATATATATATATATATATATATATATTCAGCCTTGTATTATAAAATCAAATCGAATCAGGAGACCTCTGGAACCAGACTCTTCAGCAGTGCTATAGGCTGGATTGAAAGTTGCTGAATCACAGAAGTTTAATATTCATGCAAATTGCTGTATTCGTCACAAAGAGCCAAGAATCAAATGTCTTCTTCTCTTTTGCATTCTTAAATAGATGTGGATGAAGTGGATTTGAAGGAGGGAAGGTTTTGATTGATAAAAGTCCGTTTGTCTTGATGTAATGACAAATTGGGCTACTTCTTGCCCTTGGGATGCTAATTTCTTTAAGTCATGACCTGGAACATTGCATGACTATAAGTTTTCATTTACCAAAACTTCCGAGAAAACAAAAAGTGGTAAAGTTAAATTTCTGTAATTTTTTTTTAGAATGTTTGCTCATTAACATTCATTTTTAATTGTTTATGAGTCTAATAATAACTTTGCAAGAAAAGGTTGACATGATGTCAGTACTATGTCTAAGTCAAGCTCCTGGTTTACCTGAGTGATGAGTGACTTCAGAACAGAGGTTTTAATGAAGTTGTGGTAAATGGAGAAAAAGAGAACAGAAGTTAAAGTGACTTTCTACAGCATCACTTTGCATGGTACTCCACTTGCTATAGTTTCTCTTTCATTCCCCTTAATGGCAATGCCTTCGTGGCATGCTATGACATTTACCTGACATGGGTGCCCTGAGTTCTCCTGTGAGGATGTCCTGTCCGTCTAAGTTTATGCTTGGAAGTCTAGACGTCACCTAGGGTCAGGTGCCTCCTTTGATGATATCTTTAGGGGACCACCCCAGAAAAATGTATGCAAGGTTGTCTGCATGGTACCTCACTGGAGGGCAGAGGAAGAAGCAAACGTTCTTTTTATTTTACTCATCATTAATGTGTAATGTTACTGATCTCTTTACAGAGCTCACTGGAGCCTTTCCATATATCACATACCTTACACTTACTTTTTGGTGCGGCCTGTTGTTTAATATTATCCGTGGTTTCTACACTGGGTTTTCATAAACTGTTTATGTATATACTAATTATATATGTATATAATATGTATATATATGTGTGTGTGTGTATATAATTTTTAATGATACCCCAGGAAAGCACAACTTTACTGTTTCTCTCTTCAAACTTAGATTCATACTTAAACTCGGATAAACCTGCATTTCTCTCTCCATGGTGCTAGGATGGCTGATGTCTAAGGATAAGGGATTGGTATTACTCAAATATGCAATCAGGAAATCAGAAGCAGCAAGTGAGATAGAGGGTGCAGTGTATTTGGAATGGAATCTTAAAAAAAAAAAAGAAAAAGAGACTCTCTCTTTTTTATATTCTTTTGCCAAATATTTCAAGCTCATTCTAAGAGGTCTGATGGTATGATTTTCACCAGGCCTTCTGCAGAGTTGAAAGGTAATCTAATTAAATTGTTGAGACGGCTTCCCTAATGTGCCAGCTCCCTCACAATCCACTTACAGGTAAGCACTTGCAATTTCTTGCAAGGCCTCTGTCACTCACCTTCCTCTCTGATGTAGATTTGTGAGGCAGGTTAAAGAGTCAGCCAGTTGCTTGCACATTATGGATTGCCAATCGGAGGTGTCTTTGCTGAGAAGGAATCAATTTCATTTTGTTTGGAGCCAGAGGTGATGACACCTCTGTCACCATCATGGCTTCAAGTAACCAGCCTTCTTAGA
Source organism: Dipus sagitta (assembly GCA_036346955.1). NCBI lineage: Eukaryota > Metazoa > Chordata > Mammalia > Rodentia > Dipodidae > Dipus > Dipus sagitta. The sequence goes on along the minus strand of CM070772.1, from coordinate 167,036,035 downwards.
TTTAAACCCAGATTCTCCTCTACATCTAATATCCTTTCCTGGTTCGCTTTGCAAAATAGTGTTTGGGGGAATGAATATTTTAATAGTTGTAAGAGAGGAATGAAAGTTAAAGAAGTGAGTGCCCAATGAGTGACAATGTTCAGTGCTGTCAGGTCACAGACATATCAGCCCCCACCCATCAGTGGGGTATAGTAGATGGTTCAGTCCACAGACATTTCTACATATGCATTTTGACTTGACAGACCTATGCTGACCAAACTAATGGAAGACTGGGGGAGGGGAACTACAAGAAAAAACTCATCAGTTTTCATGAAAGCAAACAGGTGCTGAATAGTGAGAAAATCATATAGTTATGCCCACAAGCTGATGTTCCCCAAATTGCCTCAGATTTACACCAGCTCCAACAATGGCATGTTGTATGCACCCTTCAGGACTGCACTGAGTGAGAGATTTAAACTGGAGTGAAGAGAAGAAAATGCTCTGTAGTTTCAGTGTTAGTGTTGAAGAAAATTAGTATCCAGATGGTAATGATTTTTATAGTAATATATCGGATGGTGTTACCAGCTTCTATGGCTACTTCCCTATTATAATCTCTCTATTAAACTGCAGTTTGGTGGAGGGACTGATAGTAAGAGCATCTTTCAAACCCAGGAAATTAAGACTCCGCCTCCTGTTAAACTTTCAATCTTTGTCAGCTTATGCTTATTTCCATAGTCCTTATTCTAAATTCAGTAAAAATAGGTACTATGATTTACTGTTTTAATGTTTATTATTGTTATTATCATTAACAAGATATTTCATACATGTGTTGGTACCCTCTTTTCCCTCATCCCTACCCATGGGGACACTATTTCTGCCCATGTCTCTGATTTTTCCCAGTATCTGTCACACATTGTGATGCATTTTGGAAGAATGTGAAACTCTGCCCTGGGACACAGAATAGTTAATAACATCTCTGATAAGAACTTCTAGCAGTCACCTCCCTGTATCATGTGATGCTTATTCAAGACTCCAGGTTTTGTCTGTAACATCTCTCCCTTTCTCCCTCCCTCCTCTCTCTCTCTCTCTCTCTCTCTCTCTCTCTCTCTCTCTCTCTCTGTATCTCTCTCTCTCTTCCCTTCCTATACTCAGTAGTGGGAGTGTTACTGCTTTTAACTCCTGGGGCCACGGTGGCATCTTGCTCAAGCATAGGAATAGAAAGTGGGCCACCTAGTGGTGCATAAGAGTAATTTTCATCTGAGTTGAGTCAAGTTGATTGGCAGGAAGGCTATGACTAAATTTTTGTTATATTTTCAAGATGTTTAGGTGTATGAAAGAACAGTTTAATTTTTTTAATTTTCTGAATGTAAAATAAGTTTAATTCAAAACAAACGTCTTCATTCTGCTTTATTTTTAATTTGGTATGAACTGTCCCTTTATTTTCCAAACTTGTGTCTTATATGCCCACATTTTCAAATTTTGTGTAGCTTTCCATATATTAAATGATGTATATATATTTATGGGTACTAATCATATCACAGTCCAGAAAATACGTCATAAGGAGAGAAGTGAAATTATATATGTTGTGTCTGGTAGTTATAGTGTATTTTGAATAGCTTCTATACAGACATACTGTTTATATATCTTTATGTTAATAGCTGAAGAAATGTTTGTATATCTATACATATAAATATCTCTATGGAATAAATTAAAGCAAGACTGTAATACACACATACATCTATATGTTCTAAAGCAAATGAAGACTATTATCTCCAGATGACTATAAAGACTCCAGTTTAGCTCACCAACTAGCAGGGTTGCCATAGCCCTTGACCTCATTTCTATATTCCTTCTCAGTCACTCACTTTTCTGCACCATGAACCTGGCATTGGTATTAGTTGAGGGACAATGTCTCTTAGGTGAAAGCTCTTCTTTGGAGATGATGTCGAGGCTGTGCCTTTGGGAATTGGACTTTTCTAAATATGTGTCATAACTGTGAAGGCACAGAACAAATAAAGGTTATCCTAGATGGTTGTTTCCAATTTAGAAGACTCTGATGCAAGATCAAAAACAAACGAATTTGTGAAGTCAAACAGAATGTTAATTGGTTTATCCCTTAATTTGTGACTTTAAAAGTGTGGTATTTTGAGTACATGCTGGGTAGCATCATATGTGCAGATTTCCTTCTCGGGGCTTAAGGTAGCTTTCTGTCATGGTGGTCACCATCTTATCCATGCTGTACTTACACTGACACCATTTATGTCAGCAATCACCTTTTTAAACTAATAACTATACATTTCTTTTCTTAAAATGTGGCAGAATGTTATTGTCTTCAAGTTATTTTCCTATGTGAGCAAGCTATAGAGTGAAGTATGAAAACACATACAAACTAATAAAATCTTATAGTCCCAGGAAATTATGAAAAACACCATTTGCTTGACATAAAGGGACAAAAAGCCTACTGCCTTGTTTTATTCGCGATTCTTGGAGTCAAGTTCAGTCCAAGGAACCCTTCTATTCATTGAGTGCTACCTCCTGTATTACTGTGAAGAGATGAAGAATATCTTAAGATAATAATCTACAGTATTCAAACATTTCTAGAATAACCATGAAATATTAGATGTTCCAGAAATTGTTTATAATTTTACAGTGGTGATGTTATCTATGTTAACTGTTGGAAATACAGTGTGGATTAGGAATTTAGTTTGATTTTCATAAGTCAGTGTCCCTTTTGTTACAGGGTCTCTAAGCTAGAGCTTCATTAGAAGTGTTACATAGATGCACAGAGATCTATAATCGTTATAACATATTTCAGGTTGAAATTAAACTAGGAGAATGAGAGTCCTTCCTTCACATGAGGGCAATAAATTCTTCCATTCCCTTCTGTTTTTTCTTTGTCTTCCTCTTCCCCCATTCTCCGAAATGAAACCCAGGGTTTGACACATTCTAGGCAAGTGTCCTACCATTGAGCAACACTCCAGACTCTCTCTCTGTGTCTCTCCTTTACTCCCTGTTCTCCTTTTTTCATGTAACTTATGAACCCTATGAGATTATTTAACCTCTTCATTTCCTATGTAAGTCCCGTCTACATTCACTACTTGTGATGCATCTGTCTAACTTCCCACACTGCTCTTTAAATGTCTGCAACTTAGACTTTTGATGAACTTGAACATTTTACAGATTTAAAAAAATCAAAACATTTAAGGACGTGGATGTTTTGGAGCCATCTTTATTTGCAACACAGATTATGGGCATTTCAGGACCGCTGCCAACAAGCATAGGCCTTCAGGGCAGCCTATATACACTCTTTAGAAACATACATTCTTCTAGCTTGGAAGAAATCTTATTACCTATCCATGTACATCATTTGAACCTGTGAATCGACAGGTGTGACTCTAGGAACTCCCCTACTTTTGTTTATATAGTGTTTGATCTTATAACATGAATTATCACTGTTTAATCAACAACACTGTTTAATCAAGTCATTTAAAAAGCCACCCTCATCTTGATTCTATGCAAGAACACATAATAAAGTATTTTGGATCTGACTATCCATGAAATCATTGCATCTTCACATAATGATGCCTGATCATGCTATAAGTATTGGGCAACTATGAGAAATTCAAAATTAGACTTTATTTTATTGGGGCCCTTTAATAACTAACAGTGTATTAGGCACCTTTATGACAGTGTCTTCTTAAATTCTTTACAATGGACATATCATGTCTCATGAGTTTCTTTAACTTTATGGTGACATTTTCCAATCCTGTGTTGTCTATTGGTTCACAGTAACTTAGTATGTATTTAACTTCTTAATATTAGTAAGGTGTCTTGAATCCCTTACTATTTTCTTTAAGTGTAGCAACATTAATGATATATATGTACATATGCATATATAATATAATCTATATGTAATAAAATAATAATATTTAGTAATGAATGGGAAATTTATGTACAGTGCTGCTACCTCACTCTTGATGTTTTACATCACTGTGAAAGGATTAAGATATTTGCTTGACAATAGCAAAATATAATTTTGAATTGATGGAATGTTATATTAACAGCTTTTAGTTTCAAGCATTTCTATCTACCCCAAATGTAAAACTGTATTTTGTCTGTGATTCAAGAAATCTGACATAATTAACTGAGCAGGTATCAAGTCTATAGCTCAGGTTCTATAGAACAAGGAAAGCTAACCATGAAAGGAGAACTCAGAAATACCAGATGAACTCATATGCCCATCAGTCTAATACATGTGTGCTCACATAAGACACAATGGGAAAGTCACCTTGAACACAGGCAGACGTGGCAAACCCACTGCCTTTTCTTCTGATTTTAATAGCCATCTTGCCACATAGCCTAGGTTTTCTTAAGCTTTTCCCAGGTCTCATGTTTGTAGTAAATTATGACTGATCTGTCTGTTCAGCAACTTTATTCTATATTTCAACAATAGCTTTGAATAAAATGAAAATATTACAGAGAAGAACAACAGTATAACTACTGTGTGCTAAACAGCCCGAACCCAAAGAGTCACATTAACTCATAGTTACGTTCATACACTTATGGGGATAAAGGAAAACACAAGAGACTTTAGCAAATATAGAAACTTGTGTGTCCTACCATCTAACAAAAACTAATTCATTTTTATTATTTAAAATTGTCATTTCTGTCCTGCCTTGTAACTTAAAATTGATCTTTATCATTGCTGGTTATTGTATATTGAATCACATCCTTCCCATGAATAGAGGCATTTATTGTGTGCAAAAGCATTTTAGCCATTAAGTATGTTATCTTGTCTGAGCTCATGACAATACATTAAATACAACTGAGGTTAAGGACTCTCATTTAAGTCAGTGTTGCCCAAACCTTCAGCATAGTGATTTACTCATGAACCCATTTATTTTCTCTTAATAATCGATTCTCAAAACTTCCCATGAACAGAATTCTGATTTAGGGTTTCTGAGATGGTACACAAAAATTGTTATTTTTATTCTTTTTTTTTAAGCTTCAGAGGAACTTTATTAGATCAAGAGAAGGAAACGGAAGAACGTACAGGGAGCTGCTGCCCTGTGGAAGGCTGGAGCGGCTGGAGACCAGCCTGTGAAACACATGGGGTCATTTATAGATTCTGAATTGCAGGCTGAGCTAAACAGCCATGAAGCCAAATTGTGGGGCTGAGCTTAACCAACCACAATGCCAGGATCAGACTTAAACCTTAATTCCCGGAAAGGGGAACTCCTTCCCAGAGAGGGACTCAGGTTGCTTTTTGGAAAACAGACTTAGGGAACTCCTTTAGGCTAGGGACAAGGAGACGGTTGGTCCTTTTCTGATCTCTAGCAATGTGGAGACTGCATGGTGAAGCTCAAAGACATTCCTGCTTTTCACTCTCAGGTCCCAGTGTCCAGTACCCCCGGCCCCCGCCCCGCCCCAAGCAAAGTGCCTCAATCTTGCGTGCTCTGGCAACACTAGAATCCGCATCTGATCCACTCTTTCACAAGATAGCTGTGGGCATCAACTCCAACAGCAGCTTCATGTTTCTTCCTCGACTTTCCCAAGACTCAGCACACCAATGGGTTGGCCCTTCCTCAGTGGGCCTCTTGAGCGCACCAGCCAGTCAGGCTTCTCCCCTACACACGGAAGTGTGATGATTGAATGCCTGGCTCACACACATGGCTCCTCTGACTTCTCTCGGCCCCTTACTCCTCCCCTTCTGCTCTCTTAGCCCCTTACCCTGGCTTATGGGAGAGAGATCTCCACCTCTAATCCCGGTCCCAGCCTGCAATTTCTTTGTGCTCTAAATTTTCCTACTTTGTGTGAGCCCTTTCCCAGCTTCTTCATCTGACCTACCTTTCTCTAGGTGAGGAGGATCTCCCCAGTCTCCTGATTACTTCCCAGCCAGCCTGGGAAGGGGGACAACTTCTTTTGGTGCTGGCTTTCTTACTTTGCTTTCCCTTTGAAGCCTAAATGTACCTAAAAGAAACATCATAATTCAAATTTTACCCTTCTCTGAGTCTGCTTTTTTCTTTTTTTAATAATTTTTTTAAATTTTTTATTAATTAGTTTTGTATTCAGCAAATACAGTCAGTTTGGTACCATTATAAGGCTCATCCGTGACCTACCCCCTCCCCTTTCCTTGTTGAGGTATATGGGTCATGCATTGTGGAGTTAGCCCACAGTTAAGGGTTAGGATAAATGTCTCTGCATATCATGACCCAACATGTGGCTCTGACATTCTTTCTGCCCCCTCTTCCACAAAATTTCCCTGAGTCATGTTGGGTTCATTCTTGGTCTGCTTGAGTGATGAGGTGTTGGGGGCCTCTGAGGCTCTGGCTCTCTGGTTTGGTAGGAGTTGATTTTTCTCTGTGTTGATCTCCTTCCCCCTTGTGCTGGTATCCGGTTCACCAAGAAAACAGCACCCTTGCTTGTTTCACCAATTTTTCTTAGTTTCAACCGGTGCAGTTTTGGGGTATGATGGGGTGGCTCTCTCCTTAGGATCTACATCTATCTGAAAAAGAGAAGCAGATTCTCCAACGGAGAATAAGTCAGCACCAGGACAAAAGAGATAACCCTTACTTTTTTAATAGAGAATTTAATAGGTATAGGCCCTCTTGTAGCCCACGATTGATGGTAGCTTGTTAGTGGAGAGTGGGCTTATCTTGGATATGGTTCTGACTTGTTTCCCAGCTCCAGCTATGGGTCTCATACCACTGAGGGGATCAGTTAGCCAAATTGAGAGCAGTTGATTCCCCACCTTGGCTGTGTGCCACCACTGCACTTGTGTGGGCATCACAACAAGTTATTTGCTGCTAAGTAGGTTAGACCATGCGTTGCTTCGACTGATATTGGTCATTTTCCCCCCGTTGCCAATGTAGCACCATCTGGCACTAGACATGGTAAGTGTCTAGGGACTGACTCTCTTCCAGCTTCCAGCCATGCCATTCCATTTTACGTGTCAACCACATAAGGTGTCTTCAGCAGTAGGGTCTTACCACTAGCCTTTGGTGGGTCATCAAGTACTCAGACAGAAATCTGTCTGTCTTTTAGGAAACCTTGTAGGTCTCTCTGATCAAAAGCTCATTGTGGATGATAGCCACATGCTGGTACTGGGAGTTACAGGTCAGTACCCACTAAGAAAAGGAAGAAAAAGATAACTATTATAAAAGAATTAGAGAGAAGAGAGAGAGAGAGGGAGAGAGAGAGAGAGGGAGGGAGGGAAGCTGTAGAAGATAAAGGTTATCATCATCACAGCTGCTAGGCTCTGAGCTTCACCCTCATGGATTACTCTGGGCATTGTGTGGAGCAGATACATTGTTTTGTGAATTGAATAAATTTCAACTGACTATAACCTACCTACTGAGAGCTTTATGTTTTGTTTTTGCTGTTTGGTGTGTGCGTGTGTGTGTGGTGTGTGTGTGTGTGTGTGTAAGTACACGTGAGCCACAACAACTTCTGTGGAGGTCAGAGGACTTACCCCATTTTTTGATTCACTCCTTCTGCCTTATTCATGAAATAAAGTCTCTCCTGTGCTGAAAAGTCCAGCTGAGCTGGTGTGACAGCACCTGATTTCCTTGGCTTCCCCTCTCATTGTCTTAAACAAATTAGGATTACAGAGAGCTGTGTTACTTTGCCTTCTGTTTTGCATAGGTGCTGGGGGATTAAACTTGGTCAGCAAGCTTGCCGAGTAAGCAACTTTGAACACTGAGCCACCCCCATTCCCTATTCTTACTGATGGCTTTTTTTAAATGCAAAGCTGTGATCTTGTTCAGTTTTAGCCCATCAGCCCTGTGAAATTAGTGTATTTACCAAAGCAGCCTCTTTTGTCATCAGAATTCAAATTTGACTTTGAATGGGATGGAGTCCAATATCCCGCCCAAAGTCTTATGAATTTTTTGCAAACTCTGCTAACTGTGTATACTGTATTCTACATACTTCTATCAAGTTGATGAAGATCTGTGACATTCAAAACTATCAGTCCCTAGTGAAATTGTCTCCTAAATGGTGATTCAAATTGTAAGAAGTTTGTGTTTTTGAGAAGACTTTCTACAAACTCAGTTAGGATTCCAATAATCATTACTGCTTTAAAAAAAAAAAAAAAAGACTCTATGCAGTCTGTATGCACAACAATCCATGTAAAAATTATATAGTGGAGTGAAGAGTCTCATATTGTCTGGCATTTTTAAAAACAATTACCAAGGGCAAGTTATCATCATGAAGGTGGATAGGAGAAAACTAGCTTTTTAGGCAGTTTCTGTTAGTAATCGAGGCTCAAGGAGAACCAATAGCTAACAGCTCGCATGCCACAAGAATGAACTCTTGGCTAAAATGTTTTCAAGAGACTGATCCACAGCGCCCCCTGCTGCCCTCTGTCTACTGTGCTACCTGTGTGGGCTGACCCAAATGGATTTGACCCTCAGGTTCATCCTTCAAATTTGCTAGCTAATTAGACCTGAATCTGGTGCTATAAAAACTGCTGCCTTACAGCCCTTCCCTTCTAAAAACACATTCCAGGTAGGTCTCTACAAAAGCCTCTAGATTCTGTTTTATTTGTGCCTGCATTTTTACCCTAATTTATTTTTAAAAGCCTCAGTTTCCCTCAAGTCCACATGCTTGCAGCTTTACCCTAATTTCTCTTTTAAAAGTCTCAGTTTAATTTCTCTCCACGTGTTTGTGGCTCTACTCCAGGTTTTTCCCCAGAGACATTCGATTTCTTTTCTGTTCTAATATTTTCCCTCTTCAGGAAAGCACATGGTGGATGTCATGTATGCTTTCAGAGTCTCTCTACATATATATCTAAGCTCTACTTTCTATGTGCTTGCAGCTCTGTTTCGGTTCTTTTCTGAAGATATCAACTTCTCTTAAGTAAATCTTATAAACTATACAGTGTTTCCGCACTGAGAGCATGTTTCCTGTTTTCCACGTGTTTAGCCTTCCTTCCTGGAAACCAATCTCCCCACAACTTGTGATTTCTCCTTAAATAAGCTTAACTCATAATTTATCCTTCTTGAGTCCATTTTATTCTTTATTAAAGGTAGGAATTAACCCAAAATTTAGGGTTCGTAAAATTTGGAGGAACCTTCCTGAATCCTAAAATCCTGCATCAATTACACCTTACCACCACCAGCTCAGACACATGTTCTGTAGTGATACCATTCCTCATTGCTTCCAATGATGAGTCTACATTTGTGCTGCCATTTATGCATATATTTTTTTCTTTTCTTTATTAGTCAGTTTTGTATTCAGCAAATACAGTCAGTTTGGTACCATTATTAGACTCATCCGTGACCTACCCCCTCCCCTTGGCTCCTCCTTGTTGAGGTATATGGGTCATGCACTGTGGAGTTAGCCCACAGTTATGGGTAGGATAAATGTCTCTGCATATCATGACCCAACATGTGGCTCTGACATTCTTTCCGCCCCCTCTTCCGCAAAATTTCCCTGAGCCATGTTGGGTTCATTTTTGGTCTGCTTCAGTGATGAGGTGTTGGGGGCCTCTGAGGCTCTGGCTCCCTGATTTGGTAGGAGTTGATTTTTCTCTGTGCTGATCTCCTTCCCCCTTGTGCTGGTATCCGGTTCATCAGGAAAACAGCACCCTTGCTTGTTTCTCCAATTTTTCTTAGTTTCAGCCGGGGCCCTTTTGAGGTATGATGGGGTGGCTCTCTCCTGAGGATCTACATCTATCTGAAAAAGAGAAGCAGATTCTCCAACGGAGAGTAAGTTAGCATCAGGACAAATGAGATAACCCTTACTTATTTTTTAATAGAGAATTTAATAGGTGTAGGTCCTCTTGTAGCCCACAATTGATGGTAGTTTGATATTGGAGAGTGTGCTTATGTTTGCATATGGTTCTGACTTGTTTCCCAGCTCCAGCTATGGGTCCCATACCAGTGAGCGGATCAGTTAGCCAAATTGAGAGCAGTTGGTTCCCTACCATGGCTGTGTGCCACCACTGCACTTTTTTAAAAAACTTGGAAGCAAAACTATGGTGTGTAATTTGTCTTCCTTATCATTTTTTGTTCCAGAAATTACATCATTGATTCCAGACAGTAAATCCATGACTACCACATTTTGTTTTCTTTCAGGCATACCTAAATTAGCTTCTGAAATGTATTTTTTTTTTTTTTTTAGATAGGGTCTCACTCTACCCAGGCTGATCTGGAAGTCACTATGTAGTCTCAGGGTGGCCTCGAACTCATGGCAATCCTCCTACCTCTCTGCAGTGCTGGGATTAACGGTGTGTACCACCACGCCTGGCTGAAATGTATTTTTATACCAATTTTAGAGGTGTTATCACAATATTGATGGAAAACACATAGATAATTTTATCTATTTAAATGAATTTTGTGTAAAATCTACATGGATACTATAAATTTGCACCTATGCCATTCATCGTAAGTTCATTGAACATTCAGTCAGGACCACAGAAAAAAAACTTCTTATGAAAACTTTTGTGTCAATAGTATGTATTATGAATACTACCTTATTTTGTATAAATCCACAGTTAATCTAACAATTGTAGAAAAGTAAGTTTGAAACGTGATTATTAGGTTGTAATATTTTGCTTTATAGAGAGCATTTAAGGGCCCACAATGCACGACCCACAATCCCCAACAAGGAGGGTCCCTTCAGAGCGGGGAGGATAGGGAGGAGGCTAACTATGGTACCAACATGACTGCTTACACACTGAGTATGTACACAACTAATAAAGAAAAAATAAATAAAGTGGAAAAAGGAATACTGGGGATGAAAGGGCACAGAGGGGCACGTGGGAGCAGGGAGATACAGAACTGGCAAGGGGAAGCAACCAAAACAAAATATGTATGAAAATGTTATAAGGACACTTGCTACTTTGTAAACTAATTTAAAAATGTTAACATAAAAAAGAATGCATTAGGGCTGGAGAGATGGCTTAGAAGTTAAGTGCTTGCCTGTGAAGCCTAAGCACCCCGGTTCGAGGCTCAATTCCCAGGACCCACGTTAGCCAGATGCACAAGAGGCCGCACACGTCTGGAGTTCCTTTGCAGTGGCTGGAGGCCCTGGTGCGCCCATTCTCTCTCTCTCTCTCTCTCTATCTGCCTCTTTCTCTCTCCATTGCTCTCAAGTAAATAAATAAAAAGTAACAATTTTTTAAAAAAAGAATACATTATAATCCATAATATAAATTAGTTAGGAAAATAAAACCAGAACAAACATTAAAAAGCGCAACTATGTTCATTCACAAAGAGTAAAATCACAGCAGGATTCCCGTAGGTGAAGGCAGTGCTTTGTGGGGTTGTGAAACTAAAATATCACCTGAGTGAGAGGTAGCAGGAACACTAAACCTACAAATTGCAGGTGCCTAGATAAAGCTAACAAAAATGTATATTGTAGTCAATACTAGTATTTTGGCTTTTTCTAAGCAGTATTACATTGCTGTATTTCTCCCTAGGGCTGTTCCCCAGAGACAGGTTAGGAGATGGTTTGTAGGATGATGAATATTTGATACTGTTTCAGTGTATTTTCAGCTTGCTATAGGGAGAGAAGACCCAGAATGAGAACTCTGAAGGTAACACAGGACTTTGAGAAAATACTACATAAATTTGGAGATTGACTAGTGTATAGATGGGTAAAAACAATTTTTTTTCTCAAACTCTGTCTCTTAGCCATTTGCAGTCAGCATCATCCTCTCACACAATTCAATAAAAAGTAATATAGAAAAACTATGTACACAAAATTTTTTTGTAGGCTAAGGAAAATTTGGTAGATTTGGTTTACTTTAAGTACACTTTTTCGGAGCATCTTAAAAGACCACTGATATCTTCATTTTCATGGTCTCTGATATTTATTCACCTTAATTCTGTGAAACAACTCCAAATTAGAAGCCCTTATTGAAGGAAAGAAAAAAATGACAGAGAAAAGTTCTGTCAGGTTTTGGCAACCTTTTCTTGTCATTAGGGGCAGTGGGTCAGCTTGCTTTCTTTCATTTCTATGTTACTTGGATATGCATAATTTAATCCTCTAGACTGAATAAGCTGTTTTAGAGGAAACAAATGGGTATGAGTTTAGTAAAATCAAAACAAAAGCCAAATACTTATGGGATGAGTGTGAAGTTGCGATTTGGAAACTCCATACTCAAAGTGTCTCAGCACGGGACATAAAAGGTGTGGCACGGGCCAACATGCAGATGATTGCGAATGGTGACAATAAGTGCTCACACCACACTGGTTCACAGGATGTGAAGTACTGACCCTCACAGACAGGTAATGAGCGAGAGGCAATTCCTTATATGGTGTCTTGAACAATCTTTTTCTTAAAGATTAATGTGTGTATCATCTCACTTTCCATTACTCTGTTAGCATCTCACGGTATCACTCCACTCTCTCAACCATCACGGGGCCAGGTGAATTCCTGATCAGAGCAATGGGGCAATACTGACTGAAGTCAGCATGGAGTGAGAGTTATAGGGGTGTCCATCTTTATTGTGTACTTTAGTTATGTGTTGTTAATCTGTAGTGCAGTCCTGTCCTTAATACTTCTTAAACAATGTCCAATCCCAGCAATCCTATCATATGAGAGTGTGTCTATCTCATGTCTGTTTTATTTAGAGATAGAAAATTAATCACCTGGGAAGGGAAGTTAAAAAAAAAAAGTCCTAACTCATAGCCCGTAACTTAGCTGATAATTAGTAATTGAACTAGGACCAGAATGTAAATGTAAATATCCTTTCATACATTGATTTGAGGGGAAGTTCACCTTGTAGAAGTGTCCTTGAGTACTCGAGGTATTTTAAATTAGGAGAGCACTTAAGTGCAATTGCTTGGCTTATATAATGCTTCTATATAATGCATAAACCGAGTCATCTTACACAAGTTTCTTGTTGTGGATGGCTGTCATTAAATTCACTATTTTGTTTATTTTTATGTACTTGTTTGAGAATGGCAGAAAGAGAAAGAGGCAGATAGATAGAAGGAGAATTCGCATGCCAGGGGCTCCAGCCACTGCAACCGAACTCCAGATGCGTGTGCCACCTTGTGTATCTGGCTTACGTGGGTCATGGGGCATTGAGCCTCGACTGGGGTCCTTAGGCTTCACAAGCAAGCACTTATTCTCTAAGCCATATCTCCAGCCAACATCCACTATTTTGTACAGTATAACATAGTGAGCCATGCTTATCTCTGGATGGTGTGCTAACACTACAGAGGCAAGCACAACATGTTTCCTGAGGTAAGGAGGTTGAACAAGTAAAAAAAAAAAAGCATATATTTTTTAACATATACTTGCAAAAAAGTATATGAAAGGTGCTTTAACAAAGTCATAAATATGACAGCTTGGCTATAACTAACCTACTAAAAGGCTTGACAACATTTGCAACTATTGACCTGTATGTTGAAGGAGAAATCCACAAGGTCAAAAGGATGTGTAAAAGGAATCACAGGCCCTGAGGAAAGTGCCACATTTGCAGACACGTGAGATATGACAACAAATAACCCATTACCCCACACCATTTCTTACACTTTTAAAAGTGTGTAGGAAGAGTCTGGGGAGATCGTTCAGTCAGTAAAGTGCTAACCTCACCAGCAAGGGAATTTGAGTTAAATCCTCGGAAGCCAAGTAAACATGCTGGGTTTGGTGAAATGCACTTGTGAACCCAGTGCTTGGGAGAGGAAATAACAGGAGGATCTCTGGACTCACTGGCCAGCTAGCTGAGACTTCATGATGAATGCCAGGCCCATGAAAACAAACAAACAAACACTGGAAAGATGTGGTGGCTCATCAGGGCAATTCCAGTGAGGAACCTGATATAGCAGGATTGGTATGAATTTGATGCCATCTTGGGCTCCAGAGTGAGTTCCAGATCAACCTGGACTAGAGTGAAACACTGCTTATAAAATGCAAAAGAGGACAAACAATGTGAACAGTGTTCTTTAGGAATGACATCAGAGGTTGTCATCTGGCCTCCACATGCATACGCACACATGTGCTTACACTTCTAGATACAAGTGTACCTGCACATGCATGCACACACTCGTGCACACAGAAGCACACACAACACAAAAACACTTGCATAGGGGTGAATGCAGGGGAAATACAGATAGTAAGGATACGATACTCCAAACGCTAAGCAAAACACAACTGCCAAGAGCTTTCTATTCCATACTAAAATAACAGTGACTATGTAAGCCAGGAAAAAAAAATACCCAAAGCTATCTCACGTCAACAGTGCACTGTGGCAATGACAACATGATAATCTTTCAAAATATGTCGTCCGACAATTAAAAATAATTGAATTTCTTCTTATTAGAAAGAGTAAAGTGCTACTATCACTGCTATTGATGGACTCTGTAATTTTTATGGGGATCTCCAATAAGGAAAAGGACATTAAGGCAAAAATAAATGCGAAAATGACAGAGAACACAGCTCCTCCCAGGAGCTGTTGTAAAATTTACCATTATGGTTACTCAAAAGCAGTTTATATATGTGATGACTATCTTCCCGTTTTCAGCAGTATGCCATATTATACTAATCACATTTCAACTTTAATAAGTGGCTATTTGAATAGTGATGCACCTTGCTTTCCATGGCTCTCCTATAGTCAGTGGCATGATTTTAAGCACATATTATTTATAGTAAAATCAGGGGTCTGAAGACATGGCTCATAGGTTAAGAAACTTTGTTTGCTTAGAAAGCATCAGGTCCTGAGGAGGCTTTAGACGGTCTGAGTTTGATTACCTAGAACCCACATAAATAGGTGAGTGTGGCCACTCAACTTAGTTCTGTGGGGAACAGAGACAGTGAAAAAATATCTACTGTGGGTTCAATGAGTACTCCATCTCAAGGAAGCAGGTAGATGAATGAAAGCAGGACACCTGCCTTTGGTCTTAGTACATATCCCCACACGACATGTGTTTCTGCATATAAATGTGGGCACTAAACACATACCACTTCACACACCATACATACTCTCTCTTTCTACACACATGTGCACCAGAAGAGAAAAAAACAATCTATTTAAATATAAATTAAAATATAGTATATTTTAGATTATCTAATTTATTTGAGGAAGGAAGGTAGTGTAAGACACTAAAATATATGACAGTTTTTATACTTCTAGATTGATTGAAAGTTCTAATTCTTCAAAAATCTGGAAATGTCTAGGTTGGCATATTTATGTCCTATTTTATATATAAAGGAATGACTAAAATCATAGGAAGTATATGAAGGATTTCATAAGCACAGTATTTTACTATATATTCGTTTCTTGGTATCATTACTTTTCTATTAATCATACTTTTATTTCTCTCTGTGGCTTTTCTCTACAAGGCAGCATATTCTAATTAAGTAGAAAAAGCTTAAACTCATAATTTGTCCTGTCTCTGAATTATGTCCCTTTCATTGATTCAATGTACAGCTGAAAAATCATTAAAAGTTGTTATCCTATTTCCTCACATACAAAGTACAAGTAATATTTATTTTACATTCTTTCTAAATAAGAAACATAATATTGTGAAAAAATTTTCTACTGAAGTATCAAGGTTTTCAAATGATCTTTAGTATCTATGGAATTTAGAATCTATGGAAATCCAATGATTGTTATAATTAATGACATTTTTCTACCTTAGAAATTGTGAACTAATTTATCATTAATTGTTCATTAAAATTAATTAAATTTTGAAAGTGCTCAGGCTTATAGAAAGGTAATTTCATCAAAATGGAAAGACTGCAGTTTCCTGATCTCTTGGACTATGAATCCTTAAGGTATGAGTATTCTCTTATCCATCTTTTCATTTTTGAGCTGTGAATACATTGAGCAGACGCATAGTAAGTATAAAATATATTTTGATCAGATTAATGGGAAATTGAAAATCATGAGAAGAGACTCTTTTGGCTTCATTAAATCATATAGCCTCTAATCTGTTCAATGCAATGACTGAGCATCAAAAGAGATAGTTTATTGTAAGTACATTTTATCAGCATATCAAAGTGAGGGAAGTTAATTGCATCATCTTTTTCAATAATGTTTTTATGGGAAGTTCAACAGAATTTCATAGAGAAATGCTTCATTAGTTATTGGGAAGCTATGGTTTTGTACAGCATTGCTTTACTTTGTCTTGTTTTCAGACAAGAGACCAGAGCTGCTGTTAGTGATAACTCAGATCACTTTCTGATTCATGGTACAGTAAGAAATTAAGAAGTGATAGATGGATTGAATATGACTTATTTTCAGATAATTTTCAGTTGAAAGTTAATCCTAGAAGTTCCTAAAATGTCTCTAGTCAGTAAATGAATCCTAACATGAATATTTTAAAGCTATGTCCAAATGACTCAGCAAATAGCCAAGTTATACACCTATTGAAAAGACTTCTTCTTTCCTCTACTCAATAATTCCATTTTCATAGTTCAAAAAGCATTTGAATTTTAGGGAAAAGTTTTATACATACCTTCTCTTGATCTCCCTCTCCTTTTTCCACTTAAAATTTCCTTCCTCCCAACTAGTCCTTTTTTTCTTCAATGATTTCTTTTTCTTGTGTCTGTCTTCTTCCCTAGCAAAAAGAGGACATTGCAATTCATACACACATAACAAGTCAGAACTTGGGGTCCAAAATAGAACTCTTGCACACTAGCTAATCTACTGATATCTCTCCACTAAACCAATTTTACAAAATGTATGTATGTGAAAAATACTTTAGATAGAAAGTACACATTCAAATAGAAAAGTATTAGTAATCCAGTGTTATTGAGTTTGTTTGTAATTCTACTTGGTCAGAATATGAATTTCTTCTTTTTAAATATTAAATATAAGCTGATAAAGTTCTTTGTGTACTAATTATTTCAGATATATTCTTATGTAATTATCTTTTTGTGTTATTTTTATAATACATTATAATACTACACTTACCTACTTGGATTTACTTCTAGGTGTCATGAAATCCGGTGGATTGTCATGAGCAGAGGATGGGGCTTCACCTGGAAGATGGAAAGTTAGGCTGAGAATTAAGGATTACTTATTGGGGTGGGGGTTAAGGTTTTCTGTTTCTAATATCTGATCTTTTTTAACATCTATCAAGAAGTAGGCTATATAAATGTCAAGTAAAGGATTAGTATGCCAAAATAAGACAAAACAAAACAAAACAAAAGATAAAAGTTGATTCAAAATAGAGATGGTGATATGTTAGGAAAGGTGTTTTCCTGTGTATTATTCTGTAATTCAATAAATTAGTTCTCTAGTCCTATGAAAGAGAGAGGAGTTAGGGAAAAGAGAGGGTAGGAAAGGAAAAACAAAATAAGAGAAGAGAAAAGGGGAGCATAAGAGAGTAGAGAAAGCATCTAAACTATGGGCTTTTTGTTAGACACTTGGCCTCCTTACATACCCACAGATTATCTTTCAACAGTGTTCCATGACCAACTCAGAGACAATAATTCCTATATATTTTTAGGATGACTGAAGTCTTCACATTGTTGGAAGAAGATATCAGGATAATATCAGACCGTGAGGCAAAGATTTGTGTTATAAAAATCTTTCGATTGTTTAGAATAAAGAACCAAGCTGGTTGTGGATTTGGAGTGAAATTTGTATAATTTAAAGGTTTTTTTTTTCTTTGTTGTTGTTGTTTTGTTTTTTGATTTTTCGAGGTAGGGTCTCAATCTGGCCCAGGCTGACCTGGAATTCACTATGCAACTCAGGGTGGCCTTGAACTCCAGTGATGCTCCTATCTCTGCCTCCGAGTACTGAGATTAAAGGTATTTGCCACAAGTTGCCTTTATACTTAAAACCATTTAACTACATTCCATCCTATTCCAGATTAAGCAAAGATATTTGATTACCATGGCTTTACTATTGGTTAATTTTGCACAAAACCACTTTCCAATGGATACTTACATTCCAATTTAAGAGTTACCATTCTTTTTCATAATTCATTATTCTTTCCTCAGAACATATATAGTTTACTACTTTACCAATTAGAAAAATTCAGTGATCACATTTATCTGAATTAAGCAATAATATTTCTCCTTATCACTTTCACTGTACCCTATAATGCAATATCATTTGCTCTTTACATATCATAACTGAATACCAACTCTGTATTTTGGGGAAAGAGTTCAAGATAGGGTCTGACTCTAGCCAAGGCTGACCTAAAACTCACTCTATAGTCCCAGGCTGGTCTCAAACTCATAGTAATTCTCCTACCTTTGCCTTCTGAATGCTGTGATTAAAGGCATGTACTACCATGCCTGGAAAATCCCAGCTCTTATAGATCTGTAAATAACAAGAGCCTTCTGGGAATTAAAGATTTTTGTCCAAGATGGCTTTCACTTATTCTTCAATATGGACTCTGAGTTCATATATATATATATATATATATATATATATATATATGTATATATATATATATATGTAATGACTAACTCCATAAGTTAGTGAATGTATGCTACAGACACAGTAACCAATAAGTCTGATGTTTAAACATGAAATATTTTGTGAGTACACACAGATACCCTACTTACAATAGTTCATTGGGATTTCCTAAAGTGGGCTTAATTCTTATTAAATTTGCTTCTCTGATAAGAAAGTAAAATTGAAAAATTCCACCCCTCACATATTCGGTGAATCCATTTCATTCTTCCACTTCTACATATATTTTTGTTTTAAGTTTGATTCATTAAAATATGAGCTTTTATTCAAAAATGAAAGGCATTCAACAATAGTCAAACTAGATATTGGCTCATCTATTCCAAAACTACTGTCTATATATCTTATTTAACACAAAACAATCAAAAATACATGCAATTTAACATATTTTTTGCTTAATGTAACGTATGTGTGTGTGTATATATGTAGTAACTTTAAGTTATTTGTGAGTACTCTTTTGATGGCTTACAGCTACTTTTGTATAACTATCTCCCTGATTGAATAAGGTCTACCAACCTTCTCTTACTCCACCACCTTTGGTCTAAAAGTCTAGATTAATTTCTTCCCATTATGTACTTAAAGTACTTATCCAGTCTTAATGATATATATTGTTGATTTTTGTCAGTTACTTTTGCCCTAGTGTTGTAGAGTTGACTAATATATAATTCATCCACATGTAGATTCATCTGTCATTTAGAAGGAATTCAAACTTACCAGCTCTTCTTACCTTTTCTGTGGAAGAATTGGACTTAGATTTTCACTCTTGGTTTCAGCATCATTTTACTTTTCTATGAATCACACTTCTAAATAAGAAAACTAATTTATGATTAAAATTGTATCTTTTGCTTGTAGAAGTCAGTGGGCTTTTAGGTTCTCATGAAACTAGGGATGTAAGACCCTGATTTTATAGCTTCATGGCTTGTCTTTCACTGAGCCTGTTTTAATGCTTATTTCTTCTGTTTATTCAGAACAAAATGAAATATATCCTGGAGTACTAATTAGAACATAAATATTTTTATTGCAAAGATGAATTTTCAAAGCTTTTCCAGTCACACTAGTGGATGCTAGTGACCTGTGGTTAAAATCATGGTGATTACAGACAGTACTTTTCCCCAAATACCTCTGACAAGAGTACGTGTTACAGAGACTCATCAAGGTAAAAATTCTGGTAGATATTGATCACATAAACTGACTGCACTAAAGTAATCCCTTCCATAGGCACTTTGATTTATGTTATATGAGTCCCTACTTTTCTTTTCAGAGTGTGAAGCAATAAACATATTTGTTTGATAGCTTTGTCCCATCATGCTTTGTTGAGACACCATCTTATTCAGTAGGCCCAAATGGTCCCAAACCTCAAAGATTCATCATTTTCTACAATCACTATATAACACAGAAACAAATTTTCAGGTTTTAGGGCTGGAGAAATGACTTAGCAGTTAAGGTGTCTGCCTGCAAAACCAAATGATCCTAGTTCTATTCTCCAGGACCCATGTAAGCCAGATGCACAAGGGAGTGCATGCATCTGGAGTACGTTTGCAGTGGCCAAGGACCCTGGCATGCCAATTTTCTCCCTCTCTCTGTCTGTCTGTTTCTCTCTCTCCCTCTTTCTCTCTCTGAAATAAATAAATAAATAAATGAATAAATAAATAAATAAGCAAAACATGTTTTTTTTTTAAATTTCCAGGTCTTACCTGTAATTTTTTATGGGTGTATATGTGTGGGTGAACGTGTGTGTGTGTGTGTGTGTGCAAGAGATCAGAGAAATCCAATACTAACTTTCAGCCATTAACTTCAAACTAATGTGAAAGGTAATTTTACTAAGTTAACTAGCTTCCTTTTCAATCAATCTGTCATTTAGGGTGATCATTTGCTGTGGTTATTTGAAAAAAAGTCATCTCTCCCTATCATTCACTTTGTTCAAATTGATTGGGCTACCATGAATACATTCAAGTTTTAGAAATACTCATGTCCTATCTGTCATAACTCTTCTTAAATTTCTCCTGGGCTTCAGTGGACTTTCCATCAGCTTCTGGACAGTGAACTTCCTTCCTCTTTATGCTTCAACTTCATGATAAAATCTGCCCTTTCCTGCTTTCCCTTTGTGCATGCCACATAATTTTCAGCCAAGATCCTGCCTTTCCCTTTTATTGCAATGTGATACATTTACAACAGTGGTCTTGTATATAAGCAATGACTGTGTTTATCTCTTTGCTTACCTTTACATATTGAAATGTTAACCTCCATGAGAAAAGATATATCCTGTTTACACACCCTTCACTCTTCACCAGCATTGATCACCCTTGGGTTAAATGTCAGTTCAGTGACTAAATGAATGAACAAATGTTTGGGCTTCATTGCCCCTCAGCACATCCATAAAATGGCAACAATGATTCCTAACTAATAGTAACCTGAAGATTGAATTCTCGTAAAGGAATTGTCTGGAGTGGGTGTTAAACAGTGATTATTGTTGCACAGTGATACTTAACATATATGAACAAATCAGAATATTTAATTTCACAGACTTGCTGAAATTAGAAAAGGCAATACTGACCATATGTCCTTAAGCATTCCCTACCATTAAAAACCCATATCACTCATATAATCAGACTTCCTTAGTACAATCCTCCAGATACATAATCTAGCAGGGTTTACTTGCACTTCTGGCTTGCTGCTTATCCCTTCTCACAGAAAACAGCTGATCTTGTACATCATGCATTTTCTGTAGTATGCTACCAGTTTACTGCCTAAGTCTTCTCTTGCTTATAATACTGTACTCCTTCCCTATAACAACATTTATATGTTTTTATGCAAGACATCCTTCTGAACCTATATTTCTCATGATGGAACAAAGATAGGATGGTTTGGGTCATTATAGAGAAATGTTTATCCCACATTATGATTTTTTATTATTAGTTATGTACACAGAGAGTATAGAGCCATATTGGTACCGTTGTTGGCCTCCTCCCTGTCCTCTCCCCTCTGAAGGAACCTTCCTCATTGGAGAATGTGGGTGGTGCATTGTGGGGTTAGCCATCAGTTATGGGGAAGAGGCAATGTCTCTGTGCATAATGTCCCAACTTGTGGCTCTAACAATCTTTCCTCTCTCCTCTTCTGTGAAGTTCCCTGAGCCATGTTGGGCTTATTTTAGGTCTACTTCAGTGATGAGGTCTTGGAAACCTCTGTGTCTCTGGATATCTGGTTTGGTAGGAGTTGAGTGTTCTCTGTGTCTATCTCCTTCACCTGTGTGCTGGTACCAGGTTCACCAAGAAAGCAGCACTGTTGCTCACTTCTGCAATTACTCTATGGTTTTAGCTGGGGCCCTGGTGAGGTGTGATGTGCTGATTCTCTCCTCAGGTTCTGCATACATCTGAAAAAGAGAAGCAAATTTTACAATGGAGAGCGAAGTCAGCACCAGATAAATGGAATAACCATTATTATTTTAGAGAGAATTTAATAGGTGTAGGCCCTCTTGTAGCCCAAGATTGGTGGGAGCTTGATATTGGAGAGTAGGCTCATTTTTTGCATATGGTTCTGGCTTGTTCCCAGCTCCAACTAGGGGTTATATTCCATTGAGTGGATCCATTAGCCTTGATATCATCCTAGGATGTATTTTAACCACACAAGGCTTCAATAATCACATATGTAAGGTACAGTAGCAAAGTTAGTTCTCACATGTCATGAAAATAAATCAATACTAAGCCTGTGAAATCAAGAGCAGTTGCTTACCCACCATGACTCGGAGCCACTACTGCACTTGGGTGAACATCACCTCAGGTTGTTTTCTGCTGAGTATCTTAGACCATGAATTGCTTGGACAGATGTGGTCATATCCCCCCAGTTGCTCACGTAACACCTTCTGGCATTAGATGAGCTAACTGTCTGGCGACTGACTCTCTTCCAGATTCCAGGAAGGTCACTCCAAGTTCTGTACCAACAGCTTATGATGTCTTCAGCAGTAGGGTCTTCCCATTAACCTTTGGTGGGTCATCAAGTACTCTGACAGAAATCTGTCTTCTTTTGGGAAACTTGTAGGTCTATCCGATTAACAGCTCACTGTGAATGTTAGCCACATGCTGGTACTGGGAGTTACAGGCCAGCACAAAGAGAAAAGAAGGAAGGAAAAGATAGGTAATATAAAAGAGAGATAGAGAAGAGAGAGAGAAACAGGAGAAGATTAAGGTTAGTCTTCATCATACACTCTCTAGGGTCCTGTGATTCAGGTATTCCCTCTAAGGAGTGGATGAAGGTTTAATCTTTTAGTCTGTCTATCAGCATATACGATTTTATGGTACCATTTCTTTTTGGGTCCAGTTTTGTGTCCCCCCACCACCACCCTTAGCATCTCCTCCCACCCCACCCTCCCTATTGTCTGGTCCTAAAGATGCTTATTATGTATGTCAGCATTTCAGGCAGATTCATGTTAGGAGTCACAGATGACAGAGACCATGTAACAATCATCTTTCTGTGATTGGGTGAGTTCACTGAGAATGATCTGTTCCAAGTGCAACCATTTTTCTTCAAATTTCATTGTGTCATTTTTCCTTAATGCTGCTCAGAATTCCATCATGTAGATATACCACATCTTGGTTATCCATTCATCTAATGATGGACATCTGGGTTGATTCCAGCTCTTAGCTATTATGAATTGAGCAGCTATAAACATGGTTGAGCAAATCTCTCTGAACTGAGGCATGGAGCTTTTAGGGTAAATTCCCAGTAATGGAATAACTGGGTCTGTTGGTAACTTGATAGTCAACCTCTTTAGGAGTCCCTGTATTCTTTCCATAGTGGTTGTACCATCTTACATTCCCACCAATGATGAATGAGGCTTCCTATTTCTCCACATCATCACAGACATGTCTTTTCATTAGACTTTTTAATGCTTGCTATCCTTACTGGGTTGAGGTAGAATCCCATAGTTGTTTTAGTTTGCATTTCCCTGATGATTAGGGTTGTTGAACATTTTCTTAAGTGTGTGTTTGCTATTTGTATTTCTTCCTCTGAGAACTCCTTGTACAGTTCTCTGCCCCATTTTGTGAGTGGGATGTTTGACTTTTTTATTATTTAGGTTTTTGAGTTCTTTGTAGATTCTAGAAATTAGACCTCTGCCAGATGTATAGCTGGTAAAAATGTCTTCCCAATGTGTGGATAATCTATTGGCACTGCTTATACTATGTTTGTTTGTGAAAAAAAAAAAAAACAACCAAAACCAAAACTTTTCAGCTTCATGAAATCCCAATGGTTGAGTGATTGTTTAGTGTCCTGAGATACTGGGGTTTTGATCAAGGTGTCTTTCCCCACTCCTGTGTCATGGAAAGTTCTTCCTATTTTTTTCTTCCAAGAATAGCAGACATTCTGGTCTTATATTCAGGTCTTTGATCCCTTTGGACTTGATTTTTATGCATGGAGAGATCTGTGGACAAAGTTTCATTTTCCTGCACATGTTATCCAGTTTGTCCAGCACCATTTGTTAAAGCTGCTGTCTTTTTTCCAGCCTACATTCTTAGGGCCTTTGTCAAATACTAAGTAGATGTATTTACTTGAGCCAAGTCTGCATCTTTTATTCTGTTCTATTGGTCTGAAATCCTGTTTTTATCACACAGTCTTGATATCATCCTAGGATGTATTTTAACCACACAAAGCTTCAATAATCGTGCATGTGAGGTACAGTAGCAAAGTTAGTTCTCACATGTCATGAAAATAAATTAATACCAAACCTGTGAAATCAAATATAAAATTGTTAAATACTTCTCAGTTGTGTATAAAGTGAAGAGGTGTTTCCAGCCAAGTGGTCATTCTCTCTGTCTTCACTAAAATCAGGCTGAGGAAATCCCACATGTGCACATTCTACAGTGAAGAAGCTTTTGCACACAGTGTGAAGGTACAGGTGAAAAGTTACTGGAAAAGTGAGGTATCCATTAAAGGTGGTGCATGAATGTAGCTTACATGCTGGAGTTTTGTGGGATTTTATAAGGCCAAGCATAACACTAACATTGGATCTCTACTTATGCCCAAACAGAAGATCATATTTTCACTCAGTGGAGCCATCAGTCAGCTTTTGTTTATTTCCCTTTTTTAAAATTATTTTTAATCTATCCTTTCTAGCTATTTGACCCAGAATATGACCTTAATAGAGTGAGTGACTAGCTGCAACTTTCCCATTGCTGAATTGGCATAGAGTAGCCTACTTTTTATCCATATCTCTTTTGAGAATTGGGTAATTAATGTTTGTAAATTAGCTAATTAGCATTACAAGGTTTTCTTCCTCAAAGGCTCTATAAAATACTAAGTAGTTTCTAAGGGAAATCACATCCACCACATTTGATCAAGATCTGAGTACAAGACCTCTCTCAAGAACTTGGACTTGAAACTGGGCAGAAAATTCTGCTTTTTTTTATTTTTAATTTTCCTTTTTAAATTTTTTTTTCCAAGCAACACAGAGCATGGACTCTAGATTAGCTAGTAGTTAGGTTAATAATAATAATTAATTAGCAATAATAAGTCAATAATATCTTTGACCTTCTTTTTAAACAAACACAGCCAGTTTTTTTTTTTTTTTTTCCTTACCTGGAAATGTGCACTCAGTAGTTGTTGAGCACAGGCACGGCCCTGGCTTAAAATAAACCTAAACTGTTAGACATGACTAAGGACCCCAAGCTATGCAGAGGTTGCAGCAGCCTGAACTGCCGGACACATCTTGGATACCACAACACCAAGGGAGCTCCCCCCCCCCCATTTTTGGGGCACAGTGAGCCTGAGGCCCCAGACAAAAATCACTGACCCCAAGATCTATAGGAAGTAGGGCCACTCTCTCTCCAAGGCTGGGACATCTGGATGTTCTGATAATACCTTCACAGCCCTGTGACCTTTGGCTAGTTTCCTAGGAAACTCCTTATATGGTATTTGCCAGCAGCCTTCACACACTCCATTCCCCTGTGACCTGTTCCTCACCCCGCCACCACATAGATCACCTGAGTCTCTCCCTAAGTGCTGGAATGAATGTCCTGGCGAGCAACCTTTGAACCCACCAATCCCCTTAGGACCCTCCTCCTGCTCTCACTTATCTGCTTATAAAAACTCAGGCTGCTGACAAATAAATGAGATATTCTCTGAAGCTGTGGCCTGGGTGTCTCTTCCCATTGCACTCATGGCTGCACAAGACCCTGCTACACAGTTGCCCGGAGACCTCCAGGGAGCTGGTGAGCAATGGCCTCCTTATGAACCAGGGACCCCACAGCTGGTGCCTGAACAGGCACCCTCTGAGATGCACTGAGGGTGAGTGCTCCCCCAGAGGGACAACCATCATCTAGGTGTGGCCTTGCCTCCACGTTTTTAGGGCTGGTACTTTCTGTTCATGCCATCATGAGGGACCAGACATGACTAACTGGCAACTGATGTCTGTTGGCCAAGGCCATTCTTTGGCCATGACTCAAGGACAGTAGTCCTTTGCCTGGACCACAGCAGCCCATTTGGGCATTGGCAAAACCCTTCTATGTGTTTCTCTTCAACATAAGAAGCCGGTAACACATTGACCTCTTAAAAGCCTGTAGGGCAGGCCACTGGTCTCTTAAACTTGTGAACAGACTTGTGTCTGGACCATGAGGAAATCCCCTGTGGTGCTATCCAGCCCTCAGGTACATTGCCCTCTGGTCTTGGTTTTTGTACTCTTTTTCTATCATGAGTAGTATCACTGAGACAGAGGCACCTCTACCTGCACAGGCACAGTGTCTCTGCTTCCTTCCTTGGCTGCCCCGGCAGTCCCCCAACCCTTTTCCCCTTCAGGAAGCTGGCTGTAGGGAGTACTCACCCTGTGAGGAAGCTGGACTCAAGAGGTTCCCTGTCTACTCTTGAAGAACATGTGCCACCCAGACCAGTGAGCAGCCCGGCCTCTCAGCCACTGCCTCCGTGTCTTCCAGACCTGAACCCAGGTGAGAGTCCAGGGAGCCAGGTGGGACTGGTCCAAATATAGGGAGTTATGTGATCTCCCACCCCATCTGCCGCCTGTCTGCCTGGCCGCTGCCTGCCACACCAGCACCATGTAGTGGCAGAACAAGCAGGAAAAAAGTCAGATTTAACTAAAGCCTTGGTGAGCTGAAATTTTATGTAAACAATGCCATACTTTGTTACATGATATCATGAATATAACTACTGAGTTTATGTTCTAGGTCAACTTCAACTTACATAGAGGATTATTGAAAACAACAAAATTTTCTCTGAGGTGGTGAAAGAGATTGTAATGTCCTGTTACAACTGGCCTGAGTCCTAGGCCACCCTGCCTCATTACAGAAATAAAAATTTGCCTTAGTTACTCCAAATAAAACCATTTCCAACAAGCTATTGATGACATGGAATTGATTTAATCTAGATTACTTATTTGTCAGTGAGTAATAGGATTAATCAATTTGGTGTAGTTTCTTTTAATAGTCTTATAAAAAGATAGTTAGTTATGGGGTGACGTGAATTGATTGAAGAAACTGGGAAGAAATTTTTCAATGTTGGGCATAGAATGCTTATTTAAAATGCTTTTTTAAGTAGTGCTTAGATCAGAATGTTAAAGTATGTGGATGAAGACATGCATATGTAGAAAGGATGAAAGAGATATAAAAAGAGCAAATTTTGTCTAAAATTAATTTCCTTTTATAAGGAACAGATAGCTAATTTTCAGGCTAAACTTAAACACCGTGCCTAAACTTAGATATTTTTCAACTGTTTATAAACTCTTAAGGATGCTCTAAAAGTTCTATATAGGGACATAGACTTAATGAAAATTCAGCTTACATTAGACACAGGTGATGTTCTATGCTAGATAAATCACAAAATTATAAGCACAGGTGCAATTTACATTGTTTGAAGGTTTAACAAGATTAGACATAAGCAAGACCCTATCACCTTGTGAATTACAACAAACTAATTATGTAAAACAAACATCAGGCTTACCTAAAGTGTATATTCAAGGTAAAAACATATGGCTCAGGGAAGGGTATTTAATTGGATAAAATCTAAAATATGTTTACCTGACACCAAGGTTTTAATCAGAGAAACTGAATCTCATGGTTAAGGCCTCACTCATTAATAGGTCACTGATGCTAATTTTTTTATGGTTTAAGGGTTATAAAAACTGGCTTTAAGACTCTTGTAAAGTAAGTTAGGTCCCTCTATTCATCAAGGTTTTAGCTATTGGAGAAACTGAGTCTTAAACATTCACATATAAGTGTTTAAGTTCCAAAGATGAGGTACTCATACCTAAAGACATTGTGACATTAATGGTACCTTCTGTTTTATATTAATTTTATTGAATAGTCATCATTAGATTTAATCACTTAGGTTTAAATGATTTAATTTCAGTCACTATAACCTTTATGTTTCTGTTAGGTAAAATATGTTGGGATAGGTTGCTTAAGCTTTTTCAAATTTAAGTAATGGGTAAAACATAGAATTGTTTTATGTTAATAAAAATTTCTATGGTACATAAAATCAATGGCTATCATGATTAAGCTAAAATTATTGGTTGTCAAATGATGTTTTTTCTTTCAAAACAGATTTGTCAAGGGTTATATTAGAGCTTAGCTATTTTGGCTCAACAAAGACCAGACTCTGCTCTATTGTATGTAAAGTAACTGTATCATTTCTGGCATCTCAAGTCCAGTGCTTATGACAAAATTAACTCTTAAGACATATTCCCTACTTTGGGTACAGCCTCATACTCGAACAATTGTCCTCATCTGAGAGAAATTATATCTACATCTATATCTATCTATCATCTATCTATCTATCTATCTATCTATATATGTATATATAGATATCTATCTATCTATATATGTATATATAGATAGATAGATATAGATAGATGTAGATAGATAGATAGATAGATAGAGACTAGATTTTCATTATTACCACTAGACAGACTTTCCACTTTCTAGTTAAAAGTAAACTTTTTACCTTTTCAAATAACCTGGGTATCTTTGCTTGGGAAAAGAGAACAAGATGTCTAGCTACTGGTTTGTTGCTGGGATTAAGTGACCTAAAATATGGATTAGCTAGCACAGAGAAAACTCACAAAGAGTGTAAATTAACATCATGCTCTTTTTCTTACAAAGTAAAAATACACACACACACACACACACCCCTCAGAGTAGACATATGGTGACCGCTTATTGGAGTAAAGGGCTTATCTGGCAAACATACAGTTAAATTCAAGGGGGAAAATAATGGTCTCAAACCTGCAAAATGCCACATTAGATTCACTTTCTGAAAATAATTTACTCTAGCCTGCTTTAGATGCTTTTTAGAAGATTGATTGTGATTTTGACATCAACAGGGAAGGGAGAATTCAACTACATTTCCTTAGTACAGTTTCAGGCTCCCACTACTCAACATTTATTGTAGTACTTTATATTTTCAGAATGAGAATATATATATATTTCATTTTACTGAATTTAAAGGAAAGGGGGGAAAAGGAGATTGACATTTCCTTTTAGAATTAAAAATATAATACAGGAAATAACTTAATATACAAATTACATTTGCTGTACAGTTCCAGAAGCATAGATAATACAGGACTATGGAAGGGTCAGGTTTTCTTTATCGTTATCCTCAGGGAAAGGAGTGAAAGGTGACACACTGAGTCAGTGTGCTCACTCATTTTCTCACTTTTCAGAGAAGCCTGATCCCTTTGTACTAATGTCTGGTCTATTTTAGGTGTTCATTGGAAAATGAAAGTGTGGAGATTACCATTGTCCAAAACTATAAAACGTTTCATTTTTTTTCAGGGTCTCTTTTCTGACCTATCATGCAGGTTTTTGTTTGCTGTTTCATGTTGTACTCCTTTAGGCATGGAATACTTCCAGACAAGTGCAGATTCTCCTAGACTTCTGGGATAACTCTGTTAATTTGCATGTATGTGGTCATTAGGAAGCCTGCCCTTTGCATCAGTCAAGATGGAAAAGTAAGCCGGGCGTGGTGGCGCACGCCTTTAATCCCAGCAGTCGGGAGGCAGAGGTAGGAGGATCACCGTGAGTTCGAGGCCACCCTGAGACTCCATAGTGAACTCCAGGTCAGCCTGGGCTAGAGTGAGACCCTACCTCAAAAAAAAAAAAAAAAAAGATGGAAAAGTACAGTCAAGAGTTTTCCCTAGCTGTCTCTGTCCATGGACATTTACCCACATCCAAGTGGTTACAACCTATGTTCTGTGTCACACCAGGTATGGGCAAAGGGTTCACCAACTGATCCTGGCCAGGTACTATCATGCTCCATCCTAAGACCTAATCCTCACTCCCTACAGGAAGTCTTCATGGTGATGTTGGTTATTAGATGGGATAACAAGGAACAGGCCAAGATACACCTAAAAACTCCAGGTATTATTGAATCATGCAAGGGTAAGATTTTGACCTGCCAGAGGAGAAATGCCCTTGAACTAAGTCATAAATCTTCCACTGGATTTTGGTTTTTGTTGATTTTAGATTTTTAAAAAGTACTTTATTTATCTATATGTAAGTGGAGAGAGACAGAGAGAAGAGAGAGACAATGGGCATGCCAGAGCCTATAGCTGCTGCAAAGGAACTCCAGATGCATGTACCACTTTGTGCATCTGGTTTCTTGTGGGTACTAGGGAATTGAACCCATGTCTATAGGCTTTGCAAACAAGTGTGTTAACTGCTAAACCATCTTTCCAGCCCCTCCCATTACCTTTTGATATTCACTGTCACAACAAGAGTCTTTCCTTTTTTTCCTCTACACTAGATCACTGGGGTACACAGTGATCCACTTGTCTCTGCCCTGCTCAGTGCTGAAGTTGTAGGCAGTTGTAGCCATTTCCAGCTTCATACATGGTTTCTGGGGATGGACTTCAGATCCTCATTCTTGCACAGTATGCACACTAGGAGTTTGTACCTACTATGCCATCTCCCAATATCCCTCCTGCATTTCTCTAAACAATAAAATTAACTATCCAGAACAAGCAAAAGCAAATGTATCCAAAGGACTGTCATTTGTTCAAGGGCAGAGATTCTGCAGGACTTACCTTGTCTAGCATCTTCTGTTAAGGGAGATCTTTAAGAACTTGGCATAATGTAAATGTTCCAGAGATCGTGTGGTTATTTGCAGAATTTCTACTCTCTTTCACTAGAAGTGGTTTTGTCTTTGAGCAAGTTATTTCAGACACCTAATTATCACTCTGTCATCTAGCAGCAAGGGCCAAACAGAAATAAGCATGAAAAAAGGCAGTGAAGTAAAGTCTAAGTGTCCTAAAATTACCCCTTATGTTTTCAGAGCACAGCTGGATTGCAGAGAACTGATCCATGGTGGGGTTGGCAAATTTATTGATCTGATATCCAGTGTAAAGACAAATTGTTTAATTTTCACTGAATGATTTCTTAATTTTTACTGAGTTAGCTATTTCTGGATTTTTATATTGTATAAAGACTTTTAATACATGAACACACTATACTTTGATAATATTCCTCTCCTGTTACTGTCTTTTGTTCCCCCTTGCACAGCCATAGTCAACTGAGCTCCTTGTCTTTCTGTCTTCTTTGGTGTGTCATTTTCTTCTTCTTCTTCTTCTGTTCTGTAGGTTGATGGGCTCAGAAGTGTGCAAGTCCTATGGGGGCAACACAACCATCTTAATGTGATATATGTATCAGTCAGTTCATGTCTGGAGGACTGTGCCTCAACTTATACCTTTCAACCCTGTGGTTATTACATTCTTTCTGCTCCCTCTTCCAAAATGTTCTCTGAATCTTGGAGTATATGTTAGAAATGTCTTTTTTAGTGCTGAGTTTTCAAAAGACTCTTATTTCTGCTTGATGAATTTTTTAAAATATATTTTATTTACTGTTTTGAAAGAGGAAGAGACAGAGGAAAAGATAGAGGGAGGAATGGGCATGCCAGATCCTCCGGCCACTGTAAATGAACTCCATGTACATGTTCCCCCTTGTGCACTTGTCTTACATAGGTTCTGGAGAATTGAACCGGGATCCTTTGGCTTTACAGGCAAATGCCTTAAGTGCTAAGTCATCTCTCCAGCCCTGCTTTGATGAGTTTTGAGTCTCCTCAGTGTATACTACTATATCCATAGAAAAATTCATTGGTTAACACTTAGAGCAGTACTAATATTCGTTTTTGTCACTACTTCTAAAATGGTCCCTGAGCTCTGGCAAGTATGATAAAGATAACTTTTCCAGTGCTAAGCCCTTGGTTTTCTCTTTATCATCATGATTAGTCTTAGGTTTCCCTAGTAATTTCCACCATATGCAAAATAAAAAGAAGCTTCTTTAACCAAAAGTGAGAACAACATTAACCAATGGGCATGGACATAGACATCTTAATTAATAAATATTTTTAATGAAAAATGTATATACACTTTTTTAATCAACTACAAGTCACTGGGATGGACAACTAACCAGATACAGTTTATGGGAGGGACAGTTTTTATTTAAGTTACAGATCCAGGGGCAGTTTCATCAATGGTGGAAGAAGTTGGCTCCCATTCATAGATGCATGAAGAGAGAAACCACCAAGCAGCCAGCACCACAAACAAACATGAACTACCAGAGCTCAAAACTGCTTTGTATATACCTTTGTGCTGGAATCAAGGTCTTCCACCAGACACAAGGGCTTAACTTCAGGATCCACTCCCAAGTGACACCTCCTCAAAGAGAATGCTGGAGACTTAAGCAGGAAAATTAATCTTAATCAAAAATACCCAATACTCAAAGCTATCAGGGAGCATGCATTCATTTTTGAACCACCACATAGATAATCCAAAACATATTTTTTCAATAGCCCTTCTTAAATTTTTGGGAGAAAGATTTGCCTTGATGTGTTAAATTTTTCTGAACCCAATTTCAGTTTTTTTAATTTAATTTTTATTTATTTATTTTGACAGAGAAAGGGGGGAGACAGAGAGAGAAAGACAGAGAATGGGCACACTAGGGTCTACAGCCACTACAAACGAACTCCAGACACATGCGTCCCCTTGTGCATCTGGCTAACATGGATCCTGGGGAATTGAGCCTGGGTCTTTTGGCTTTGTATGCAAATGGATTAACCACTAAGCCATCCCTCCAGCCTGCAATTTCATTTTTTTGATTAAGTTTGTTAGTTAGTGAGTTATTTTTGTTTATAGTAGAAAAATAAAAATTTATATATTTTTACTCAAGATACTTATTACTAGATGACAAAATTTGTGTTAATTACAAAGCAAGTTTATAGAGAGTAGAAATTATCCATTTTGTTATCTATGTATAATACTTAATGCTTACCATACAAGTTAATTTTTACAATATTTATCTAACCATTCCACTAGTGTTAATGATTGAGAAATAATCAATTATGTTTATTAAACTAAGATAGAAGCTGAGGTATTTTATGTGTTTTCCTACTTGTTTTTTATTAGCAGATACCAGAATGCTTAAATGACAATTATATTATTCATATAAGCAGTTCTACTGTAAGAAGCAGGAATTCAACTTTTAAAAGTATTTTTTTGAGAATAAAATATTCATGAGAAGTAAGCTTTATTAATTTAGCATCATTTTTCATCTCAAGAATTGACCTTACCTGCCAATTAAACTTTAATCTCCATATAATATGTTTATGCATACCTGGTTCAACTAGAAAATATTCTAACTTGGAAAAAAGCATCTTAAAAGCATTTTTGTACTCCCCAACTGTAGTAAAACAAACTGCAGTGGAGATAGCATTGACATACTCTGGTGAATAGAAAAACAATAGGACAGATTGATTAAATGACAATAAGGCATCACATAGGACATCCTATTAATATAGTACAGAGGAAATCTATTTATTTGACCTTTAAATGTATTGAAATACATTATATTATATTTAGATCAAGGGCCAGAAAATAGAAGTTCAGGTTCTTAAAGATGTTGAGTGAAACAGTTGTTTTATGATGGATGCTTGCTTCTCCCATTTGCATTCAGCTTCTCTTGACTGTTGATCCCAAGTGCATTTGGAGATGCTACTCAGGACTATAAGCTACAATGCTGTGTCTTGTATGCTATGACTCATATTCTATATTCTAGATCCCAATTCTACTAGAGTATACAAATAAAGAAATTAAATATAATGATTCAGAAAAGGAAAAGCTGCTTCAATACTTTACATTTTGCAGTGAGTGAATCAAAATTAATAGTGGAGTGAGGATCAAGCAGGAATAAACTGAATTATCTAACTTGATAATCACTGAGCTGTCTTTCTTTTTGATATTTAGCCAAATGTTTAATGTTGGAATATATAGTGGTATAAGATTTCTTTATTCCTCTGTTTTCTGGTATTTTTCAGTATATACTATATGATAATGAGCATAACTTCTGGCAAAAATTCTGTGAAGATAGAAGGAGACATAAAAAGCTGAAATACTTGTCCAGGAATTCAACTGGCAAAACATATTTTATTTATGACTATTGACTGTTTCATCACAGCAATGGAGACAAACAGAAACAAAAACTCTCATTAGCTATTATTGAAAAAAAATTTAAAAAATACAAATGGCAACTTCCCTAGCATTTTTTTCTGATTACATGGAAGAGTCTTATAAAAATGATATATTTGGGGCTGGAGAAATGGCTTAGCAGTTAAGGCATTTTCCTGCAAAGCCAAAGGACCGCAGTTCAATTCCCCAAGACCCACGTAAGCCAGATACACAAGGTGGTGCATGCATCCGGAGTTCGTTTGCAGTGGATGGAGTCCCTGGCGCACCCATTCTCTCTCTCTTCTCTCTGTCTGTTTGTCTGTCTGTCTGCTTCTTCCTCTTGCTCTCTCTCTCTCTCTGTCTCTCAAATAAATAAAAAATAACTTAAAAAATCATATATTTGTAAAAGAGATCCATTAACTATTAACTAAATAGAGATGGAAGGATAATAGAGAATCATAATAATAAAGATGAAAACACTCAGAATTTCACTTCTTCCCTTCCCAGAGAAAGATTTCCTCAACTTTGACCCAGAAAAAGTATTTCTAGGAGATGTCAACATGAAATATTCAGACAGAGCTCAGATCAGAGTGAGTCTTCCCTTAGAAGGGAGAATACTTTCTTTTTTTTTTTTTTTTCCTTTTTGAGAATTACTACTTCATAGACTAACGTTTACTTCATAGTACTATTAACTGATAACATACTCATATCTTCCTATGGAAAGAACAGGATTGTGCTTGCTCCTTAGATAAACAAGAATTAAGTCAATCATGTCTGCTAAGATTCTGACAACCTAGGGTAAAATTAACTAGAAAGTATAAAACATGTGTAGCATATCAACACAGCTGTGCTGGATAACCTTGGGTGGGTGTTTAGCATCTTTCCTCTTCTTTTCTACTAATCTTCCACTAGCTTCACTGAATGAATTGTGAATAAGGCACCTGGCTGAGCTTGTCTAACCAAAGCATCATTTCTTTATTTTTTTTTGTTCATATTTATTTATTTAATTGACAGTGACAGAGAAAGAAAGAGGCAGATACAGAGAGAGAGAATGGGTGCCCCAGGGCTTACAGCCACTGCAAACAAACTCCAGATGAGTACGCCCCCTTGTGCATCTGGCTAACGTGGGTCCTGGGGAACTGAACCTTGAACCGGGGTCCTTAGGCTTCACAGGCAAGCGCTTAGCTGCTAAGCCATCTCTCCAGCCCCAAAGCATAATTTCTGTAGCCAGTGATTCACTGTGCTCCAATGAGTAACTTAACCTGGTTCAGTCAGGTATTTCTGTATTTGTCTTTTTCATAGTTTCTCTGGAAATGTGAGGCAGAAAGCCATTGGTGGTTCAACTGGACAGTAGCAATCTTAACGAATTCTTTGAAAGGAAGAACAAGTGGAAATCTTTCAGAATGGGAAATGTAGAAACAGAATGCTGATGCTACTAATGTCAAAAATTACTTTAACCTTATTAAAATTTGCATTTTTGTCTTTAAAATGAAAGAATTTTGCGCAACATAATGAGCTTCTTCAGTAATTTCCATAATCCAGATTGTGGCACAAGCATAATGCATAATACAACAAAATTTCCAAGAATGCCTACAAATATTATTAATGTGAATTTATGAGTCACATAATAAATGGTGAAATAATTAAAATATTGGCCCAAACTCATACAATGGTTAATTTTCAGTGACTCAGAGTCCCCAGTTTCCTAATCATCTTGTCAGAGTTGCACAGTGACTGCATACACTGCTCACCTTGCTCATATGAGCCAAGTCTCAGCTTCTTCCTAGTACCTGGGTGGAGTTAAGGGAGAGATACATTGATACTTTGAAGGTCATAGACTTTATCTTCAAAGGTTATCTATAACTAAATTACTTTTGCGTAAGGTTTACCTGTGACTTCTATATGCACTACTTCATTGATTCTAATTTTATAGAAGTCTAATAACATAGCTGTCATTAATAAGTAATAGTAACTACAGCAGCAGTGACACTTAGAGGAGGCATTAATAATAATAATAGAATAAAGAGCACACTTATCAGTGCCTGTGTCAGTAGGTTTAAATTGAATGCATCACATAATATTTATATGGCTTATCAAAATTACTAGAATTCCAAACTATGATGTAATTTTCTCTTAATTATGAACACATTTCAAATTGACAATAAAATAAACATATTAAACCTGATAGATTTCAAAGAAATATCACTTTTAATTCCCCTGATCCTCTATATTTTCTACAAAGATTACTTTGTTGCATTCATGCAGTTTGCCAATTAAATATTCCATAATAATTGGCCAACCCACATTCACAGGTCAAGGAACAGAAACAATAAAATACTAAACTGGAGGGAACAGCTAAATGCTCTATCCTCCACTTAGTATTTTTGGCATGTGTTTTGGATGTCCTTGACAGTATCAGTGTGTCCAAGTTCACCTCTACAACACTGATGTCATTATCTCTAAGGAAACAATCATACTCTGTTTTCAATCTGGTAAAAGGTAGTATAAAACCTCAAAGATATTTCTAAGACTCTCGAAAGGTCAATGCCATAGCAAATACAGAACTCCTAGATATTATGCAGAAAATTGCCCTTTAGAAATAAAGGATATAGCCAATTAAATTGCTGCTGGATGTCGACTAAACTTTCAGATGATGAGATCACATGAACTTTGGAGAAACTCCAGAATTCGTTCGTGGGGTGATTCCAATAGTGAAAAACGTAAAGGCATATTTTCGGACACAAGCTTTTCGTTAACTGATTTTTGTGTTCTGGAAGTATAGTATATGTATTTTCTCATCCTGTAAATTTTAGTGCAAAAGCTTTGGCAGTTGTTGTGCAACTTATGCACTTCTCCTTGAGGTTGCTTAAAGAATGCCTAGGAAGACCCAGGAATTTATTTTCATTCTACTTTTGGATATTGTTCCAAAAGAGGGAGCACAGCATAGGATACTTATTTGAAACTTTGCCACATGATATTCAAAGTCTATATTTTGTGAACAACTCACTATTGTAACATGAAGCCCTAGCATGTATCTAAGGAAAGAAAATAGCCAATGTTGTTCAATATATAAATATTTATTAAATTTGCATATTTTAAAACAGGTTAGTATATAAGTTAATATTCTTAGTAGATAATCAAACATGAGGAGCATCAAATGCATATAAAAATTCAATTAATAAGCATTTTATACTTGAATCCACCAATGGATTTCCTAACCAATTTATGTTCTGCTTAAAGATCTGCTGCCCCCACAATGCATAAACCCCAACACTATACGGAATTCCTGCAACCCCAGTCATGAGGGAAAAGAGGGTAGCAACACATGATGTATCCATACAAAATATGTTGTTAATAATAATGATAACAATAATAATAAAAAACTCGTGATAAACTCTTAGGTCATTTTCTAGGAAAATTCAATAAATTTTGAAAGACTTTTGAAAAATAATATCGGTGAAGTATGTTTTTTCTATTAGTCTGCATAAATATTTTGCAAAAAATAGAAGAAATTTTAAAGAACTCATATAAAGTCAATAAACCTTCATAACAATGTTTGCTAATGAATAGGTAAATGTTGGCTGCATGAAGAAGACATCCATATTGATCCCTCCCAACCTGGAAACCTGTGCTCTTACAGAGACATCCAGCCTCTGAAAAACTTGTAAAAGGTTAGTTAATTAGATTACTAGGAACTTGAACAATTTAGCAAAAGTACCTCATTCTATTGCTTTTTTTCACTTTCTATTTCCTTGCATCAATTAAAATAGTTTATTGGACACTAATATCTATTCCATTCATTAATCAAATCTGATATATCATAGGGTCACTATTTATGCCATCATACCATTTTTTGGTTCTACAGTAAAAAGCACAAGCTAATAGTCCTTATCCAATACTCCAAAGCTAAATACCACTATCTAGAATTTTAAATATCTTCAATTATTTAATTCATTAAAATACAACTTGAGAATAATTTCTCAGTGTGACATAAAGTTTGGGAAAGGGTAGCATTGGAATTCAATGCAAATAACACAAAATAGTGTGTACATCCTGTACAAAACAACAGTTGTCACTGTTATATTTCATCATATCCATATTATTTACCTTGATGATATTCATATTTCCCTGATGAGAACATAGATATGTGGAATTTAAAATAAATACAGACCTAATACCACTTAAACAGAAACAACTCAAGCTATTGTAGATGAGGGTTTATTAAATTTAACCCAGTCTGTAGAAAGTGGTATAGTGCTAATACTGCAAGTGAAGTTATTATGTTTGATTAGTGCCCATCTTTATTCAATTTACAAAGCAGCAAAGCATGGATTTGAACTCAGATCACAGTAGTACATAGGCCATGTTTCTAAGGAGGAAGATCCCTCTCTCTACTGGTTTGTCCAAGCAAAGTGTGGCAGATATTTCTTTTTATTTTTCAGACTTTTGCTGAATCCCATGACTCATTCCCTTTTGAATGCTGTTAGCTCCTTTATTAGTAGAGAAATACCAGGATCTTATTTTTTTTTTATTTCATCTGCTTACATGGCTGAAAAGGAAAGTTTGTTGCAGAGACTTTCTGTTTTAGAGGAGGCATAGTGAATTTGGATGTTAGACATAGTCACAGCTTAGATTTGATACCATTTTTTGTCCTACAATATAACCCACTTCACTGTTTTTCATAATTTATCTTTCTTTCCTTTTATTCTTTTCCCTATTCCTGCCTCTAATTTTTGGGGGATGCTTATTTTTTTTAAAACTCGATTATATCTATTTATAAGAGAGAGAGAGAGAGAGAGAGAGCGCCAGGGACTCTAGCCGCTATAAACAAGCTCCAGAGCATGTGCCACCATGTGTATCTGGCTTATGTTGGTTCTGGGGACTCAAACCTGGGTCCTTAGGCTTCATAGTCAAGTACCTCACCTGCTAAGCCATACTACAGCCCTGGGGGTATATTTTTATTAAAGGTTTATTATACTAAAGCCAGATGATTTTATTTCTATTAGAAAAAAATCTGCATAAAATTCTCATCTACCTTACTCTCCTTTCTCTGTACCAACCAAGTCTATAATGTTATAATTTAGTTTCACATATGTAACAAGAGAACTAAATACTCACCACCATTATATGATTTAATTGAATTGGTTGTGTTCTTTATTATTTCTCAGTAATGGCACCTCACTTTCCTACAATAAATCATTTCCTTACTTTGATAATGTAATCAATCTCCTCTGAAATTTAGTAATGTACATGGATGAAGGGATAATTTATGACATCAGTAATTGGATTCACTCTTCTTTAATTCATGCCAGATCTACCCACGGTATGGAATTTTAAACATGTTAATTCAAAGTCATAATGAAAACCCCAGAGTAAACACACTGGCCACTTACATCGATGTAGTTATGACAGGTCCCGAACAGCTGCACTTCAGTCTCAACACACCTCTTTTGGGTAACCAACAACCTATTCTCCAACTCCGGCAGGAAATTTACTCTGGAAATATTTTGTGTAGTCAT
The DNA here is from genome assembly GCA_036346955.1 of Dipus sagitta. Taxonomy (NCBI): domain Eukaryota; kingdom Metazoa; phylum Chordata; class Mammalia; order Rodentia; family Dipodidae; genus Dipus; species Dipus sagitta. Next base: position 166,996,716 of record CM070772.1, on the reverse strand, counting down.
CGTTGACAGGACCAATGCCATTCATATTGGCCATCAAAACAGTTGTTTCTACCACATTAGTGAAGTCCCAACCTGCAGCTCTCACAATGTCACCCCTGTTTACAAGAGTTGTTGAGCTTTCTTTTATAACCTTTCCTGTGCACACGATGTATCCATACCTACCTGTCCTGAAATGTGCATAGTCTTCAGCAGTAAGACATCTTGGCTATACATACCTGTGGGCCCTAAGGCTTTCACAGTGCTGACCTCCTTTCTGAACAGTGACTACATGGGTAATCCTTGTCTCTCACAGACCCTCTAGGAGAATGTGCTCTACCAGCTCTACCCAATACTCAAGCTACCTGCTGACCCACCTGCCAGGTCTTTGTTTGAGGTTCCACGTGGGATGGGTTCACTGAGCATACTGGCAATTGTAGTCTGTCTGTATTTTATCTTAGTTTAATTTAATTCCACATTTTCTCATGGTATTTTCATACATGCCTTGATTTGGTGACCTTCCTTTTCTCCTTTCTCCTATCTCCTGGGGCCCCTCCGATTGTACCATTCCATGCCATGTATTTTTCTTTCTTCATCCATGTCACATGTATTCTATTCCACAGCCTCTCTCTTCCTGAAAGCCTCCTTTCCTCTCTCATGGATCCCATTTTATCTCAAGACTTCTAAGCACGTTCACTCTCACATAAATACAGGCGTGTAAAAATTAGAAGCTAGGGTCTACATATGACATCTCTCTAGCCCCAATTCTGAATGTTTTTAAAGCACCAACTCTCTGATGAGTTATTTTTATTGTCGTTTTAGTTTATATTTTATTTATTTTTGCTGGGATCTTTAATATTTCTTACAGATTGTTACATTTAGGCTTGGCTTCTTGTTTTGCTAAAGTCGTGAGGTGCATTCTTAGGTTTTTAGTTAACAGTTCTCTAAATTTTCCTTCTTAGTTTGAGCACTTATTACTACAGGCTTTTTTTTTTATTTTTTTATTTTTTTATTTTTTTATTTTTTTATTAGTCAGTTCTGTATTCAGCAAATACAGTCAGTTTGGTACCATTATTAGGCTCATCCGTGACCTACCCCCTCCCCTTGGCCCCTCCTTGTTGAGGTATATGGGTCATGCATTGTGGAGTTAGCCCACAGTTATGGGTAAGCTAAATGTCTCTGCATATCATGACCCAACATGTGACTCTGACATTCTTTCCGCCCCCTCTTCCGCAAAATTTCCCTGAGCCATGTTGGGTTCATTTTTGGTCTGCTTCAGTGATGAGGTGTTGAGGGCCTCTGAGGCCCTGGCTCTCTGATTTGGTAGGAGTTGATTTTTCTCTATGCTGATCTCCTTCCTCCTTGTGCTGGTGTCTGGTTCATCAGGAAAAACAGCCCCCTTGCTTGTTTCTCGAAGTTTTCTTAGTTTCAGCCGGAGCCCTTTTGAGGTATGATGGGGTGGCTCTCTCCTTAGGGTCTACATCTATCTGAAAAAGAGAAGCAGATTCTCCAACGGAGAGTAAGTTAGCACCAGGACAAATGAGATAACCCTTACTTTTTTTTTTTTTATAGAGAATTTAATATGTGTAGGCCCTCTTGTAGCCCACAATTGATAGTAGGTTGATACTGGAGAGTGGGCTTATGTTTGGATATGGTTCTGACTTGTTTCCCAGCTCCAGCTATGGGTCCCATACCAGTGAGGGGATCAGTTAGCCAAATTGAGAGCAGTTGGTTCCCCACCATGGCTGTGTGCCACCACTGCACTTGTGTGGGCATCACAATAAGTTATTTGCTGCTATGTAGGTTAGACCATGCGTTGCTTCGATAGATATTGGTCAATTTCCCCCAGTCGCCCATGTAGCACCTTCTGGCACTAGATGCGCTGACTGTCTGGGGACTGACTCTCATCCAACTTCCAGCCATGCCATTCTAATTTGCATGTCAATCACATAAGGTATCTTCAGCAGTAGGGTCTTACCACTAACCTTTGGTGGGTCATCAAGTACTCTGACAGAAATCTGTCTTTCTTTTAGGAAACCTTGTAGGTCTCTCTGATCAAAAGCTCATTGTGGATGATAGCCCCATGCTGGTTCTGGGAGTTACAGGTCAGTGCCCACTAAGAAAATGAGGAAAAAGATAACTAATATACAAGAGTTAGAGGTAAGAGAGAGAGAGACAGGGAGAGGGGAAGTGAGGGAGGGAAGATGTAGGTTAGTCTTAATCTTACCCTCTCCAGTGTCTTGTGGTTCAGGTGTTCCCTGTAAGGGCCTGGTGAAGGATCAGCCATTTGGTCTATCTTTTAGTAAGTAGAAGATTATGGTACCATTGCCGTTTGGGTCTAGATTTGTGTTTCCCACCCCTTTGATGCCCTCCCCTCCCTCCCCTTCCATCCTAGTGTCTAATCTAGGAGATGCTTGCTGGGTATGTAAGGTATCTTCGGTAGATTCAAGTTAGGTGCTGTAGATGAGTGAGACTATGTGGCGATTTTTTTTCTGTGATTGGGTAAGTTCACTGAGAATGATCTGTTCCAGGTTCAACCATTTTTCCTCAAATTTCATTGTGTCATTTTTTCTTACTGCTGTATAGAATTCCATTGTGTAGATATACCACATCTTAGTTATCCATTCTTCTAGTGATGGACATCTGGGTTGATTCCAGCTCTTAGCTATTACAAATTGAGCCGCTATAAACATGGTTGAGCAAATCTCTTTAGTCTGGGGTTTGAAGGTTTTAGGGTAGATGCCCAGTAAGGGAATAACTGGGTCTGTTGGTATCTCTATACTCAGCTTTTTCAGAAGTCTCCATATTGCTTTCCAAAGTGGTTGTACCATCCTACATTCCCACCAACAGTGGATGAGTGTTCCTACTTCTCCACATCCTCGCCAGCATTTATTTTTATTTGATTTTTTGATGCTTGCTATCCTTATTGGGGTAAGGTGGAATCTCATAGTTGTTTTAATTTGCATTTCTCTGATGATTAGGGATGATGAACATTTTCTTAAGTGTATGTTTGCCATTTCTATTTCTTCCTCTGTGAACTGCCTGTTCAGCTCTTTGCCCCATCTTGTGAGTGGGGTGTTTGACTTCTTACTGTTTAGATTTTTGAGTTCTTTGTAGATTCTCGAGATTAGTCCTCTATCAGTTGGATAACCCACAAATATTTTCTCCCATTCTGTGGGTAATCTATTGGCTTTGCTAATTGTATGCTTGTCTGTAAAGAAACTCCTCAGCTTCATGTGGTCCCATTGGTTGAGTGATGGTTTAAGTTCATGAGCTACTGGGGTTTTGTTCAGGAAGTCTTTTTCCATTCCTATATCATGGAATGTACTTCCTAAATTTTCTTCCAGTAGTATTCGAGTTTCTGGTCTTATATTGAGATCTTTGATCCATTTGGACTTGAGTGTAGTGCATGGTGAAATGTGTGGGTCAAGTTTTAGTTTCCTGCATATGGTTATCCAGTTTGTCCAGCACCATTTGTTGAAGATGCTGTCTTTTTTCCAGCGTATATTGTTTGGGCCTACAGGCTTTCATCCTAGGACCCTTTCCCTGTATCCAAGAGTTTTTCATAAGTTATGTTTTCATTTGCAATTGGTTCTACTAATGTTTTAATTTTCTCACAGATTTCTTCAAAAATCATTCATTATAAAAAGTATTATTCAGTTTCTGGTGTTTTTGTAGTATCTGGGTTTACACTTTAGTTGGAGATTTTAATGTGATCAGATAAGGTGCAGAGAAGTACTTAAATTACTTTTTGATTTATAATTTTTTGATTCGATTTATTATTTTCTGATTTATTAACAAAATTACAGAAAGTTTCATATGGCACTGAGAAGAATATGTTGTATGGAGCCTTCTATAGATATCTGTTAAATCCACCAGATCTATAACATAATTTAGCTACCAAGTTTCTTTGCTGGTTTTTAGCTTATGAGACTTATTTACATTCTCATATTCATAGTTCTCTTTTCAGCTTCAAGTCATTTTGTAACAGATTATTTTTGCACTCTCCTGTAATAATTTTTGCTTTTTTCTTTTAATCTGGTATTCTTTCACTTCTTTTTTCCTTGTTTCTATTTTTTTTTTTTTTTTGAGTTTGCCCTCAAGGACAAGTTTTAGAGCTGTCAAAGAAGAAATCAAATATGTCCTACAAACCTATTTTGATAAAATGTGTTTTCATGGTCCCCATCGTCCAAAAGCCTGCAGAGAACAAAACTCCTTCCTCAGGCACACACAGTTGGAACGCATACACTTTTCTCGCCACCTGCTGCATCACGCCAAGCAGTCTTACAGAACGTGGCAATTCCTGTGGTCTTTCAGGTGATAATTAAAGTCTGTCCCATCAGAACGCTCTGCTGGATGGTGGCTCATTGTGGGGTGAGGATCTGTTTCCTTGCTTGCAGGGTGGCATGCTCTTAGACTCCCTGTCCTTGCTGCCATTTCTGAGAGTCCACTTTGATGGTGCCTCCTTGCCTTCTGCCCTTCCCTTTAGTCCATTTCTCTATGTATTTTTTTTTTTTTTTATCAGAGGCTTGGAACACTGCTTGTCCAATGAACCTTTCATCTGTTTTTTTTTTTTTTTTCAGTTTCAACTCCAGTCTGAATGTGTGTGTGTGTGTGTGTGTGTGTGTGTGTGTGTATAATCATGACATATAATCTTTGTATGCACTTTTCTTTTTCGAGGTAGGGTCTCACTGTAGCTCAGGCTGACCTGATATTTGTTATTGGATGTGATCTATATATAGCATGTATATTTATTTTGGGCTAGATTTGTGATGAGTAATATAAAAGTACAAACATGTGGGTCATAAACACTACCATAGTCATTTGATGGAACCATAAAATTCTTGAAATTCACAGCTTCTGTATGGTCATGTCTTAAAATCACAAGGTATATGTAGCAGACAGCTTCAGGTTCGCTGAGATGAACTTTCAGACCAGGCACAGTTATGGAGGAAGGGATTTATTGAAGCTTACAGATCCAGGGGAAGTTCCAGAGAAGCAGAAGAAACTGGCCTGCTTTCACAGGCCCAAGCAGAGAGAGAGAAGCACAAGCCTAAAGGTCAAAAGCCGGAGCACACTTCAGGAACTCCAGCTAGGCACACTTTGCATATCTATACATTGGAATCTGAAACCCACCACCACACTTTAAGATCCACCCAGTGACTGCCTCCAGCCAGGTGGCTAAAGATGCAAACTACAAGCAAATAAACAACTAAATATATTGGGGGCCATCTATTCTATTCAAACCACCACATTCCGCCCCTGGCCCCCAATAGATTTATAACCATCACACATTATAAATTGTACTCAGTTCAATTTCAAAGGTCCCCACAGTCTTGACCAATTTAAGATATGAAGACCTGTAAAATCAAACAAGTTAAACACTTCTAACATATAAAGGCACAGAGTAAACATTTTCAACTGGTATAAGGCACAGCAAGGAGAGACTAAAACAATGCAAACTCAACCACCATCAAACAAACATCAAACTTCTGCAGTTCAAGTTCAATATACCCAGAGACTAACAGTCTCCAGACTTTCCAATTCCGCCCCTCCAGCTGGGCAGAGTAGCCCGGGAACACTTCCATCCCAGGCCAACAGTGTGCTCGATGGTAGCCCTTGCACAGTCCTGGTATATACAAAACATCTTCAGGTCTTCATGCAAACCATGGTCCATCTTCCAAAGGCTCTTTCAGCCTATCAGGGCACCATGCCCAGCCTCATGCCACATCTCAGCAGCAGCTCCTGGAACCATGTGCAATTCATGACCACTCTTTACATTTTCCAAAGGCCCTTTCAGCCTATCAGGGCATCAGGCCCTACCTCATGCTGCATCTCAGCAGCAGCTCCTGGAAGCATGTGCAATTCACGGCCACTCCATGCATTTTTCATGCTTCTGAAACCAATACCAGGTGTGCAGGACACAGCCATATTCTTAATTCAGGGAGGAAACAAATCATAGCCTTGAAAAGCAGGTTCCTTCTCTAGTCAACTCTTTCCAAAAGTGTTTGCATTTCAATGATAGTCTTTCCTCAGGCATCCTTTCCATTGTTTTAATGTAAAGCAGTTGGATATCTTCCTTAAGATTGTTAATGTGTTTGACAATAGCAGATTCAGTAACCTAAAACCAGTCTCAGTGCCTGTAATTTTAACTTGCTTGAGGTTTTCCAGCTTAAAATCTTAAATCTCTCAGTCCAATATCTTCAGCCAAGCACATCAGTCCATTACAAATTTAACCTTGATCAATCTCTCTGGGCTTGGGCAGCAGGACGCAGCCAGCCCTTATGCCAGTAGCCCAGTTCCAACAAAGTCCTCTGCAGTGTTTCCTTCCCCTTAGAAAGCTCATAAGCTAAGCCTCGAAGTTCAATGCTATCTGCACTTAGCATTCTCAGACTCTCATCAGAATAGTCCATAAAACTTGGCTTACCACTCCAGAAGACATCTTCAGTTGCAAGCACCAAGTCCATGCCTATTCCTCCAAAACAAAGGTTCCAAAAGATCAACATGCACATAGTAAGTTTCATCTCACCCCACTTCTGGTACCAAATTCTGTAGCAGACAGCTTCAGGTTCGCTGAGATGAACTTTCAGACCAGGCACAGTTATGGAGGAAGGGATTTATTGAAGCTTACAGATCCAGGGGAAGTTCCAGAGAAGCAGAAGAAACTGGCCTGCTTTCACAGGCCCAAGCAGAGAGAGAGAAGCACAAGCCTAAAGGTCAAAAGCCGGAGCACACTTCAGGAACTCCAGCTAGGCACACTTTGCATATCTATACATTGGAATCTGAAACCCACCACCACACTTTAAGATCCACCCAGTGACTGCCTCCAGCCAGGTGGCTAAAGATGCAAACTACAAGCAAATAAACAACTAAATATATTGGGGGCCATCTATTCTATTCAAACCACCACAGTATAATATCTCATCTTCTATGAAAAAATGCATGGCATAAGCTACACAATGTTCCTGTGTGCCTTCTGACACTCATATTTTTCATGTGTGGTCACAGAGCCTTGTGTTCTTTAGATTTGAGTGAGGAGCTTGACTTTGCTATGTTATACTAAGCAGTCCAAAACTACAAGTGAAAGTTATAAACAATGCATGAGTAGCTATACTAAGTTCTTAAAAGTCATGAAAATAAGTCTCTTGAGCCTGAAAGTACCTGTAGACTGACAAACCTGGGGCAGTTGTCTAATTTAAAACAGGAGGAAGACAGAAATTGTGATCACAGGAGCTTTGCAGTGCTATAACAAAGGAAAATTGGGTTATCATAAACTTTATGTGATATGTCCATCAAAAATGAGATTCAAAACTGATATGTTATTTATGCATATACACATGTTTATACATATTATACATATATCTATATTTTCATAATAAAGGGTTTTAACAGATCATATATATATATAATGTAAATAAAAGAAAGATTAGACATATAGATAAACAGACAGACAGGCAGAAGGCAGAGAGATGCTTAACAAAGTGGATAATGACACTGTGGAGGCCAAGCAGCTCTACTCACATTCTGAAAGCTGCATACCCAAGGAAGTTGGTGACTTAGCTCTGTTCCATCTTAAAAGCCTCTGATTCAGAAATGGTGTACCTCTTCAGTATAAGGCTAAGTCCCTAAAAATATAGAAGATATCTAATGCTAATATCAATTCCTAAGGAGAACCTAGGGTTCTAATTCTCAAGGGTAAGAAAATAAAATTGGCCCATCCCCAGAGGAGAGAGAATCCGTAAGATGTTATGTGGACCCACGGCCAGTTTAGTTGGATGGTTCCCATCTGTACTGAGGACATATCATCCCTACATAGCTACATTTTCTTACATGTCTATCTCCCAGAAATGCTCACTCAGATATGCTCAAAAATAATGTTCAACTAGCCATCTAGATGTACTTTAATCCAGACCAGTTGGCCCCTAGTATTCCCCATCACAGTTTACATATCATGAGAGATAAAACTACATGAGAGACAACCTGAAAAACATTATTTGAACTTTTAGTTTGGCAATAATATTATCAATAATTCAAATTTGCATTATAAATATTATTATTTGTTGTGCTATCATTAAATATTAGATATATTTTGCATAATTGCAATACTTTTCTTCCATTAAATAGCCAATGCAATACATTTTTATTTTATTTTTTTTATTTATGAGAGAGAGAGAGAGAGGAAGGAAGGGAGAGAATGGGCACAGCAGGGCCTCCAGCTACCGCAAACAAACTCCAGATGCATGTGCCACCTTGTGCATCTGGCTTATGGGTGCTGGGAAATAGAACCTGGGTCCTTAGTTTTGCAAGCAAGTGCCTTAGCCACTAAGCTGTCTCACCAGCCCTCAAAGTAATATCTTTAGAATAGTTTAGCATATTTGCATTTCTAGTCAGATATATATTATTAAAAAGTTGTAGCTATACTTTTTTTATAAGAACTATTCCTTCAGAGATGGATCAGAACTAAAATAATATAGATCCACCCTTTATTTTGTGAATGGAGAAATAAAAACACAGAAATTGAGTTATTTCCTCCAGCCTGTCATCCACAAGATTTATAAACTCCCTGAGGTCAAGAAATGAATTTTGTTCAACATGGTAGTCTCACCCTCTAGTTCAGCATGCATTCACATTTTCATTGCTGCAGAGACGTAGAAACCTGAGTTATGCCAAAGTATTGGGCTTTCAGATAAGTGCAAACTCAATGAGAATTACAAAATTATTGTTAAGAACTTATTCAGAGTCTGGTTAATTCTAAGTACTTTATTTTATATGAGTACTATTTTTTTCACTGTACTTAAATAACTTCAGCTTAATCCTATTTTGATAGGTATTATTAGACATAACATCATATTGTAGTTTGAAAAACTATTGAACAAGGAGATTAAATACCTTGTTGTATATCATTCAGAAAAATGGAGAAACAGACTAAAGTCCTAGTTATCAGTTACCTGAGAAATTCCAGTTTAATTGTGGTTAAAGTTATATAATAAAGGGCACCTACTTTGGAAGATTGATACACCCATGTAGGAAATTTTGATATTTTAGAAGGTGGGGGATAGTATTAATTTCAAGAAAGACTAAATGATTCCTGAAAACATGGGCAAAATTTAAAAGATTTTTTTAAATAATATTATAGAGCCATTCATTTTAACACACACACACACACACACACACACACACACAGAATCAATTCTAAGAGAAAAAGCCAAAGAGAAATGATGACTTATCAGCTAAATTAATTTTTAATCAACACTTTGAACTTTAGAAGACAATAGGAGTAAACACTTAGTTATCTCAAAAAAAAATCATGGGTGTGGATGATTTCTGAAAGGAAATATGATTTAGAAGGATAAAAAAACCGAAGTTTTGGGAACTTTATTTCTCATATAGATCCAATCACATTTGTGTATGGATTATTTTTATTTTAAGTTTATCTTATGTACATTAAATTACTAGGTTATAGATTTTGCAATAATGAGTGAATATGGTATTAAGATTACTTATGAATATTAGACAGAAACACTCTAATTAAGATAGCTTCTGAAACTGGGTGGGACCAGGACGATCAGAAATGTCATGCTATCCAGGGCTACCTAGCCATTACCATACCAGCGTGGGATACAAGACACCTTGTTTCAACAACAGCAAAAATAGCTCCAAGAAAGAACAGAGAGAACCGTAGGAGTGAAGTTGATGGTCTGACAGAGTGGGGATAAAAGTGGACCAAGGGAATTGGCTGAGAAAGGAGAGGGCTTGGGTATGTGCCCTGGGGCTAGAAACTCTAAATCTATGAACTTCAATTTTTTTCATCAATAAATAAGATTTCAACTGATGAAACATAAATGCACAATTTTTTTTCTAAAAGGTTAATCATATTAAAACATAAATTAGGAAAACCTGTATAACTAAAATTTTCTGTATCCATGAACCTTTCCCTTTGTTACTGAACCTTGGAATCTTGCGGCATATAAAATTATGATAGGAACATTTACTGGTATTCTGGCATGCAGATAATTTGTCTGAGAATATTTGCTTTTATTATTTTGTAGCTTTCAAGTAAAACTTAGTTTTTCTTTTCATCTGATAAAAGTGCTATTATTGAAAAGAAGAAAATGTATGCAATTTTTTGTTGTGCTACCTTTGCTGAGTGAGACACAAACAAACCCCTGATACAGCACAAAGTACTTGTCAAAGTGCAATTCCACCAAAGTCCATCTTGATGAACCAATGGGGTTGTTTAGGTGGGGGACTACTGACTGGAGCATGGATGACCCCATAGCAGCTGCATCATGAAAGGCCCCACCCCACTGTGGATTATGACTCATGTAAATGGCATCCTGGAGTCCTCATTTCAGTGAGCCATTCACTGCCTATATATCCTACCATCTTCCAAGAGAACACACACCACTGGGGGAGTAGGAAATTGTAGTAGCTGGACTGTCAGGTGAGGATACGTGGTCCCTCCCCTTCTTCTCTGGTAGGAATGTCAATAGCCCCATTACCATTACCATAAACCTGCCTATCACTGGAATGTTCTGCTCTAATTGCCATGGCTACTGGGCTGAGAGAGTGATCATTCAAAGAAGGCATCATGTTAAGGCAACAGGAAAAGGTTCATACTACAGCAATTATGTATATAACAAGGTATTGGTATCTAAAATCTATGTAAGGATTCCAAAAACACTCAAAAGATAAATAGCCCAATGTGAAAAATAAATCTCAGTAGATCGTAATGGATTATTCAAGAGAAGACAAACAATTGATCAGGTATATGAGGAAATGGCTAACATCCATAATCATCAAGGGAATGCCAATCAAAACCACAATAAGATACCAGCACAGCCAAGTAAAGGTGACCATTATCATGAAGACTGGAGGTCGCAGGTGCAGGTGGAAACAAACAAACAAAGTGGGTTCGCATCTTCGTAAGTGCAACACCAATAAAGGACGAACAAGACATAAAAGATAGGAGAAAGACTGACTAGCTGAATCCAGTAAAGAGAGCAGGGTAGTTACCTGCAGGTTAACTCTCAAGGAAACAAAGAAAGTCTAGGGCTGGAGAGATGGCTTAGCAGTTAAGGCACATGCCTGCAAAGCCTAAGGACCCGGGTTCGATTCTCCAGGTCCCACGTAAGCCAGGTGCACATAGTGGCACCTGCATCTGGAGTTAATTTGCAGTGGCTAGAGGTCTTGATGTGCCCACTCTCTCCCCCTCTCTCTCTGTCTCAAATAAATAAATAAAAATAAAATCTAAAAAAAAAAGAAAGAAAGTCTAAAGCCCATGGTTTTTGGTTTTTTTTCTGCTATTTTCTAATGTGTGAGAGAGTTCTTGTTTGTCCTTTATTGGTGTTGCACTTACGAAGATGCGAACCCACTTTGTTTGTTTCCACCTGCACCTGCGACCTCCAGTCTTCATGATAATGGTCACCTTTACTTGGCTGTGCTGGTATCTTATTGTGCCCACTCTCTCCCCTCTCTCTCTGTCTCAAATAAATAAATAAAAATAAAATCTAAAAAAAAAAAGAAAGAAAGTCTAAAGCCCATGGTTTTTGTTTTTTTTTCTGCTATTTTCTAAGAGGCACACATTTGTGCAGTAGTGGTCCTGTTCTTAAGCATGTTCAGTTACAGTTGCAGTCTTTAAAAACTTACAATAGTACATACATTTTGTGCATCCTTAAACTCAAAAGTATGAAATACATATTCAAAATGCATCGGGACATGCTCATCTTGTACCATAAAGATTTAGCTGAAAGTTAAAGAAAAAATATTTTTAAGATACATTAACACAGGAATCTACCATTAAAAGTACTTGTCTTTATTTGTCACTAACACAGGCAAGAATGTGAAGAACTCTTCTATACTGTGATGAAAATGTAAATTTGTACAACCACTGTGGGAAACAGGGGGTACAGTACTCAAAGAATTATAAGCAGAACTATCGTGTGATTCAACAGTCCTACTCCTGGACTTACGTTCAAAAGAATGAAATCTGAATGTCACAGAGAGATCTGCACTGCAATGTTCATTTTTAACCAGTATTTACAACATCTCCAAAATGTAATAACCTAAGTGTCCATCACTGCATGAGTGGATAAATAAAATGTGAAATACATTGGGGTAGAATACTATTCAGTCTGTGAGCTAAAGTTCCCAGAAAATGGCTGTGTCTGCTGCACCTACTTCCAGCAAGGCGGAATGGACTGATAAGCTCCTGTGATCACAGAGATGGAATGTTGCAAGTCAGAGACAAATTACCATGGGATGACTTTAGCCCCTTAATAGCCATTTATTGCCAATCTCTGTGTCTGAACTAACATCCTGTTAACTATCAGTTGATCAAGTGTAACATTTTCGGAATGCAAGAACAAATCCCTTCTTCAACCTACCTAAAGACTGAGAATGTCCTTAGATAGCAACTGAGGCCTATGGTGATTTCCCAGCGTTGCTATAACCTGCCTGATAGTCAGCCAGTGTCTTTGAAAAGGACCATGATTTATGACTTTCTTTTGTTCTGTAACTGTAAAGCCTTCATGAAATTGTTAACACATTGCAACATAGAATTTGGGGTAACCTAAGTCTGTATTCCTGGGCCATGGTCACTTGTACTGGCTCCTCTCTGATGTGAAAGCTGCGTCTTTTGTGTCCACAGTTATGACGCCTGAATGTGGGGTCCCAAGGACAAACCACTTCCACTTAGGATGCAGCTGGTCAGAGCCAGGTACCCGTGTGGGCCCCTTGTGCCCAACCATCAGATGTCGTCCCCATAAGTGCACTTTGATGAGTTCCTTCTGGGGCTCCAATGTCCCTGGATTTGGTTGACGGTTCACTTGTTTATTCTGAGCTGGTTTTAGGATCCTTTTATTTGGTTTGGTTTGTTTTTCTTGTTGGGTACTTGTTCTATTTTTGTTTGCTCTCAATGTTTGTTATGTGCAATCAAACTGTTTGTTTTAAGGCATCCATTTTGTTTCTTTCCTTTGAAATAATTTTGGTTTTGACTGTTAAGTTTGTTGTTTGCATCCAGATCTTTGAGAGCATTTTGATTTCTGACTATTCTATTTGATTTGTCTCTGCTAGCATTAAGCAATTTTTTCTCTTACCATTCTTCCAAAGAAGGAGGAAATGTTTGGAGAAAAACTGCTATTTGGTACCCCAGCTGGTATGAAAATTGTGTTAATTTAACCTGTAAGTATTTGAAAAAGAAATGGGAAAAACTATGGGACCTAACTAAAAATAAATTGAGTTTACATTTCCCACAATGGAGGACATTTAATCCTAAATCGAGGTGTATTTTTATTTTAACTTTTTTTTGAATTGCTACATTCCTAGGCAATATTATTTTTATTCAAAAAGAAAATCATAATGGGCAGTCTGCTTTAGTTAAAAATTTAAAACATCTGAAAAATGATTAAACTCTCATTTACAAACTAACCAATAAGAATTCTAAAACCTATAAGCTAAAAGGAGATATCCAAAATGAGTAAGATTAAGGAAATCTGAGAGATTTTATCAGAACTAAAGATAAATTATGCATAATCTGACTATCCTCATTTCCTCTCCTTTCTCTGACCTTATCTCCTGCTCTCTCCAAGCAGAACAAATCGAACAAAAGATTGTTATTTATAAGATAAAACCCAGAGAATTCCATACTATATTAAAATACTCATTTTGATAGACACTCTCTCCCCTATAAGAGTCTACACCCATGTTCTCAGATATGCGTTTGCTGTCCCTCTGAGTGCCCCTTCCTTTTACCTAAATATGTTTCTTAAGTTCATAAAAGTTGTCATAGTAGAATCCTATTATTTGTAATAATATGGATGAAACTAGAGATCATTGTGATGAGCAAAAGAAGTTAGACATAGAAAGACAAGTAGTGAGTGATCTTCTTCATTTGTGGACTCCTGAAAAGCTGTTCTTATAAAAGTTGAGTGTATACTAGAAGTTATCATAGGCTTGAGGGAGTACCACTTAAGTTAGCATGAAGAAAGCTTAGGGAGTTGTAAGTTTCAGGTAGGGGCAAGAAGTACTGGTATGCTATTGTATAATAGGGTGTTATAGATATCCACAGTGTACTACATATTTTTAAAAGCTTTAAAAACGATGGCTGAAAGTTTTTCATCATATGTACATATATGTTTGTAATACATATTGTATAATTCAATTTTATTCAATCATAAATAATGATATGTCATTTTATGGGAAATGGATGTAATAGGAGATCCTAACAGTAAGTGAAATAAGTCAGGCTTAGAAATATACTTTCTCTCCCATCTGCATATCCTAGACAGAAAGATATATAAAAACATTTATATAACTGTCACATGAAAACACAAGAGACTGGAGGACAAAGGAGATTACTAGGAAGAAAAAAGTGGAGATTGGAGAAAGAAAAGGGTATGGAAAATACTCCTGATCCATCTCCCCCTTCCCTATTAGTTCTGATTTTGGTTTTTAACTCTATTGAAGAGTAAATTGAAAAATAAAATAAATAAAATAGATGTGATGGTTTGAGTAAAGTGTCTCTCATAAACTTAGATGTTCTGAGTGCCAAATTCCCAGCTGATGGAGATTTGGAAATTATTGCCTCCTGGAGGCAGTGTATTGGTGGCTAACTTATGGGTATCATTGTCAGTTTCCCCTTGCCAGTGTTTGGCACACTCTCCTGTTGCTGTTTTCCACCTTATGTTGGCCAGGGGGTGATTCCCCTCCCCCTCTGCTCATGCCTTCATTTTCCTCTGCCATCAGGGAACTTCCCCTCAAGTCTGTAAGCCAAAATAAACCTCTTGCCCCCCACCAAAGCTGCTCTTGTTCGGGTAATTTCTGCCAGCAAAGCGAACCAGACTACAACAATAAATAAAAAAAATTAAAATCCCCAGAAACTCTACAAAAAAAAAATAGTATGTTGCTAAAATTTAATACCAAGAATGTTTATCAAAATTTCTAACTACAGAGCTGTTTTTACTTGTTTTTATTCAATTTGTAATTGAAAATTAGTTTTAAAGTAGACTTTTGTAAATTTCTTAAGAAACTTAAAACAGTTAAAGTATGTTAGAGGAAATTCCTTTTTCCTTAGTCATAACCTTTTGTTCCCTGAGCTAGTCATCTGTCCAGCTAGCTGGCTACTCCACCCTCAAGAGGCCTCTCTGTCTCTGAGAGTCACTTATCCCTGCACTATTCTTTCTGCCTTTAATGTCTGGAAGGGACAATTTTTCCTCTGTCCCTCTAGTGTGATTTAATTCTTTTTAAGTAGCTTTTTGCTTAAGCCTCAGTAGAATACTACAAGAAGCAATATTGAATGGCTCTATTTGAATAGAGCATTTTTGTGAACTTCAAACATTGTCCCTCTACAGAATATAATTAGCCTTTTGCTCTTCAGGGTTCTTAGATATACTTCTCATGTCATCAGTGCTCAATAAGTACATGTTCCACCTCATTGATCCTCCACATTTCTCCATCATTTTCAATATCTGAGATTCCAACTTATACAGTATACAGTACCCTTCTGTTCATCCCAATGCAAATGCATATCCACAATGACCGATGCATGTACACTAGTCCAAAAGCACTGAGAAGAAAGCATAGCTTCATTACATCCATCATTTCTGTAAATATCATTTATTGAATCACTACTTTCAAGCATTCTCTTAGCCATTTAAAGAAGAAAAACTACTAAAATACTTTCTTAGTAGGTAACTATCAAGATATAAGATATAACTATCAAGATATAAGACGCACATCATGGAGATGTTGTCAAAGTAGTGATAAGGAAGTAAACTTAAGATTTATTTCCAGTGCCAGAATGAGTTTGGAAGGCTGTATGTGCTGCACTGTGCAAGGCTTTTACCTTCCATCTGCAACAGAAAGTGTGAGGCCAAGAGTAGCAAAGAAGTGACACATGGGCAGGGTAGGGAGTGATTGATAAGTGTCTTCAGTTGGATATGGAATCACAGTTCTTAGGTAAACACACTTAGATGAGGAAGATGGCGGCATGGCTATGAACAGCCTGCAGTTGTAAATTAAGGAGTGTGTGTGTGTGTGTGTGTGTGTGTGTATTTAAGGAGGAAGTTGCTAATTGATAACTTTATACTTCATTTTTATAAGGAAAGATGTCAGGCTGGCATTGAAGAAGTAGACTTGGGAGGTATGATTAATCTAGTTTGTGTGATGTCTTTAAAAACCTAACAGTTTTACTCACATTCTATAAATAAATTTTTTTTTTTCCAAGCTAGGATCCACATATGAGAGAGAACATGCACCTTTAAAGCTGGAATCATGACCAAGAACAAATAATGAGAAATGACAAAGAAAGAGGGTGGGAGAACGGCAAAAAGGCTCATGTGACATAAGCATAGAAGTGAACGGATGTAAGTGGGAGAAGGGTGTTAAGTGCATGGTGAGAAGGAGAATCAACTAAGATAAGTTGTGTTTGAAAATGCCATAATGATACCTAAAATTCAGTATGCTAACTAAAAATTTAATTGTAATAATCAAAGTCTAACTAAAATTCACTTGCAAATAGAAACTGATATGTCATGGAAGTTGTCAATAAAAAATTAATCATTTAATTAAAAAACAGAAACTGATATAAAGGATGATGAAGAAAAAGCCAGATACTTTTTGTTAGGTGACCAAGAGCAGTCGTTGGGGAGGTGTCTTTCTCGGACCATTGGTGTCAATATCCAATGCAGACTTAGAAAATACGGGTCTCTGAAGGTGGCGATGGTGAGGGCAGCACCATGATCTGTGCTGCAGAGTCTTAAAGATGGCACTGATATGCTCTCAACCCCTGGGTATCTGAGCAAAAGAGTATAGTGATTTTGTACTTAAAGGTGTCATACTCAGATTACAAGTAAAGTAACATTATGCCTATCTGCTATTTTCTACTCATTCCATGCTGATATGATATACTCTTACTATAACAGATGGTTTTTATGGGTATCTCCTGTGCATTTACATGTGTATTTACTAGACAGTTATTATTTCACTATTGCTAAGATAATATGAGCTTTAAGTTACACTAACGCTATTTGCTTTAGCATAAAAATGTTGTCAATTAAACCACTCCATGATTTCCATGAATACTAAGATGTATCATAATTTTAGCTTTGTAATCAATTAAAGATGCACATATTAGAATTATTGAAAAATTTTGTGACTGTTCTGAATCCTCTTGAGTAAAACAAAAGCTCTTTCACACATCCACACATGTAAATGCTTCTCATCAAAATTTCCTCATTAGGAAAACGTGTCTTAGTTTTCATTTCGATTGTTTTTAACCAAGGAATGAATTTATTAAGCATGGGCAGAGATGGTACTAGTCATCTGTTGCAGTTAGCTTCTCCTTGCTGGCACAAAGCACCCAAATATATATACATTTAGGATCCATGCTGGCAGAGGAAACATGGCATGAGTAAAGGCTGGAGATCACCTCTGCCACAACAGGTGGCAAATAGCAGCAGGATAGTAAACTGAATACTGGCAAGGGAAAGCTGGTTATCACATCCAAAAGTCCACCCCTAATGACACGCCACCTCCAGGAGGCTCCAATTACCAAATTTCCAGCAGCTGAGGACCAAGTATTCAGAACCATGAGTTTATGTGTTAGGGACACCTAAATCAAACCACTATAGCATCATTGTGTCGTTTGCATTCATGTGAGCATTTTTTTTAATGCTCACTTAACTTTACTTAATGGCAGTTATACAGACATAGGCTTGTGTTAATATTGCTCATGCTTACTATGGAAGCAAGGTTTTCAATTTATGAATGGCAATATTATTTCTGCCCTTAAAATGAGAAATAGGTCACTTTACTTTCTCATTTGATTGCTTAAATCATCTTCTTGGATTTTGGCAATGTAAGGCTTGCATGTCTTTTCTTGGCAATTTTCCTCTAAATCGCTTAAGAAATCATGGATATTCTATACACATCTACTCAAATATTTATTAAAGAATCTATAATATGTCTTAAATTTTTCTTAGCTTTTTTTCTTCTAAAGAGTTCTGATCTTTGTGGTATAAATTTTCTCATTTATCTTGATGCTGAGTCCCAAGGGAAGAGTCAGAAAGTGTTATTATCTTGCACTAAAAATAAATGGACAATGATATACCAGTTGTTCAATCAGTCTATCATCAGGGTTGACAGAGGTTTTGCTATTTGCAGATAACTGTGCTTGAAGCAGTATCCCTGTTATGCAAAGACACAAGTCAGAGCAGAGATTGATGAAAACCTGAAATGGCTTGGGAATGTCTGAGTTTCTACACCTGTAGTGGTCTCTTCCTTTGTCCAGCTCACAACTAGACAAGAGTGCTTCCGGCTTTCTTCATGTGCAATGCTTTGGCTAATAATTATATCCTCATGCTTTCAGGCTCAGTTGAGTCTTCACCATGTTTGTGAGGCTTGTCTTAATCCTCAGTAGAGCTAATCCAACACAAAGAATGCTAGGTAGAATATTTGAGATTTTATAGCCAATGCAACATGTAGAACATATTCTGAGGGCATCTTTCTCTAAAACTCCCAACACAACCATGAGGAAGGAAACAATGTTTATTTCTCTAGCTATTTTATACCAATCATGATGCTTAGAACAAAATACACAGTTAAAGTAAGTTTAGAATAATGTAAGGAACTGGAATATATGTTTAATTCATGAGGATAGTACTATAAACCCATTTGACTCAGATTAACTTTAATTTTAGCTTCTATTCAATTACATTGATCAGTAGATTGACTTTCTGGGACTGTGGCAAACATTACTTCTGAGTATTTACATTCACTTTCCATAAAACTAGGAGATGAATATTTTACTAAAGGATTTCCATGGGAAATAAATGGAACAATGCATATTTTTCTAAGATGGTTATAAGAAAGTACCACAGGCTGCTTTAAAAACAATAAAACTTATTTCCTCATACTCTTAGAGGCTAGGAAGATAAAGCAACCAAAAGTTGACTTGTTGTGCAGATATGTCTGTGAACTGTAGATGATTCCTATTTCCACTATTTTTCTGTGCTTTCATAACAACTTACATGTTGCTAGATTAAAGCTCACCTACATTACCTTAAATACTTCTGTAAAAGCTGTTATCCCAAAACACACTCACATATAGATACTTCCAAATTCTGGGAGTAGGAATTCAAAATGTGAATTTGGAAGAGATATAGCCAGCCCCTAAAATATATTAGAAGGCCCAATAAGGTATCTGGAATGTACCAAGTATTTTAGTTGTGGAATCATTATTATTTACATATTGAGTCAAAGGCTTACAATAATTCAAAACGGTTTAACCTTATCTTGTTAAGTGGTTCCTCCAGTCCCTTGCTGAGCTTGCTTGAGAAGAAAACATACCACATAGACAGGGCAAAAACCAATCACAGTATGAGAGCAGAGGACAAATATAGAATAATGTGAAAGGAAACCATATTCTGAGCTCATTTACAGATTCAGTAAGAGCTTGACATAACCAGAAAAAAATAGATGACTAGGAATAATGGTAATGCTGTCATTATGGTGGATCTTTTAGGAAGAAAAATCAAAAGCATGTGGAGGTATATCTGACATTCATAAGATGTGACAGCAGAATAAACACTAAATCTACATTTCCAAAAAATATCCTGTTAGTCAAATTTTGATGTATGGTCACTAGCAGTAGCCATATCTCAACCTTGTGATGAGAGCTGGTCACATCTTCCCTGCAGTCATCCTTCCTTCTCACCTGCTTCAATTCTTTCCCTTTCTTCCCATTCCTATTTCTTTCATTTTCTTCCAAATAATGAGTTGAACCCTTGCTATATAATAAGCATTGTCAGAGAATAGAGGTGAATTATCATACACAAAAATATGTGCATATATTTACACAGTTTATAGTTGTAGATCCCCAACATATTTTGGGAGATTCAGTTGCCAATATATTACAAAATCAAATATGGGATTCCAATGTTTTGGTGTGGTAGTTTAAATAGATGGCCCCCAATATATTGAGTGTTTTATTACTTTGTAGTTTGCAACTGAAGCCACCTGACTGGAGGCCTTTTCACTGGGCTGATCTTAAGGTGTGGTGGTGGGTTTGAGATTTCAATCTAAAGATATGCAAAGTGTGCCTAGCTGGAGTTCCTGAAGTGTGCTGTGCTGTGTGGCTTTTGGATTTGGGCTGGTGCTTCCTCTCTCTCTGCTTGGTCCTGTGAAGGCAGGCCAGTTTCTTCTGCCATTATGGAACTTCCCCTGGGTCTGTAAGCTTCAATAAATCCATTCCTCCATAACTGTGACTGGTCTGAAAGTACAATATATCATCAGCAGGTATGAAGTAGCAAGACTTATATGAGTGTGGTGAGCAGGGCTGGGCTTTAATATCCCTAGGTACACACCTGTGATGGTTAAGTTCTGTTGTCTGTTGTTTTATTTTTTAGGAATCAACTCTTGAGTGGGTCTCTGAGGTTGCTTCCAGGAAGAATTAATTGAAGGAGGAAGCCCTTCCCCCAGAGTAGGCAGCTCCTGTCAGAGGGGGTCCTTATTTAAGGAAGCTCTGGGATAAAAAGAATCCCTTCCTCTCATCTGGCTGCTAGTGCTGCTTGCTGCCTCCCAGTGTGGACCAGCAATAGACCAGCATGTTCTGAAGACCAGTGTGGACTGAGGACCAGGGTGGGATGAAGACCAGTGTGGACCAAAGACCAGTGGCACTCCAGTTAGCTTTCAGGCCTTCAGTGCTGGATTGGGCCTGCTGAGGTACCAAGCCTGCTAGACTGAGCAGCTACCAGGTTCCTTGACTCTCAGGCCTGCAGACTGCTGCAATTCACTCCATCAGTTTTGTTTCCTCTAGAGAACCCTGACTAATACACCCCCAGAGGCAGACCTCCTCCAGCAAGGCTCCACCTCTGAAGGTTGAGGTTTAATCAAAAATCCATGAGTCAGCCGGGCGTGGTGGCACACACCTTTAATCCCAGCACTCAGGAGGCAGAGGTAGGAGGATCGCCATGAGTTTGAGGGCACCCTGAGACTCCATAGTGAATTCCAGGTCAGCCTGGGCTAGAGTGAGACCCTACCTCAAAAAAAAAAAAAATCCATGAGTCTATAGGAGTTATTTTCATTGAAACCACTACTGATAGCACATGCATGCACGCACGCACGCACCCACTCACACACACACACATTATTTTCTTCATTCTTAATTTGTTCATGAGTTAAGGCTGTTCATAAATGTTGCTTAATGTGAAAAGGGCCACAATTCTTTTTTGATTATTTTATTGACAACTTCTATATATATATATATATATATATATATATATATATATATATATATCATAATAATTCCCTCCCCCACTTTCCCCTTCACAACTCCACTCTCCATCATATCCCCTCCCTCTCTCCATCAGTCTCTCTTTTGTTTTGTTGTCACCATCTTTTTCTCCTACTACGAGGGTCTTGTGAATTTATTGCTGGGCACTGCGAGGTCATGGATATTGAGGCCAATTTCTGTCTAGACAGTAGCATTGTAAGGAGTGGTACCCTTCCTTTGGCTCTTACATTCTTTCTGCTACCTCTTCTGCAGTGGACCCTGAGCCTTGGAGGGTGTGCTAGAGATGTTTCAGTGCCAGACACTCCTCTGTCACTTCTCAGTACCATGTTGCCTTTTGGGTCATCCCAGTGATCACTGCCATCTGCCAAAAGAAGCTTCTCTAACCAAAACTGAGAGTAGCATTAGCATATGAATATAAACATTAAGTGTAGTGCTTTTAAGGCAGTTTGGTGAGAATAATATATGCATTTAGCCACACAAGAGTAGACTTTATGCCCCTAAGATTCATGACCTCCCCTGCCATAGGCTTTTGATTAGGTTTTCAGTACCAGGCATCTATTCCATACCATAGAGCAGGCCTCCAGCCCAATTAGACAGCAGTTGGTTTCCCCAGAGTACACATGCCACAATTGCACCCATTTGATCATTAGGCCTGTCTGGCCAAACTTGAGGCTTCCAGTGTCCACTGTTTTTACCACTGATGACTTCTGTCTCCCATAGGGCTGCCTGCAGTGCAGCTTTTTCCAGCTTTCATTTGGCTGGTCTACAGGAAGAATGTTTTCAGCTTAGCATCAGCTTGATTTCTCAGTGACCTTGCCATAAAAGGACCACAATTATTAAGGATGCATGAGAACCTATTTGATATATTTCATTTTCTTTGAAAATACATCCAGTAACCATATAGATGGATGGTAGATTTCTTTGTATTTGTCTGAGGACCATATCATTCTCCATAATGGTGGTGAAACTTCCCACCCTATGTGTATCAAACTTCCCATCCTATTTGTATAAAAATTATTTTAACTAAGAAATGTCTAGAATATAGTCCAATAGTTTAATATAAACTAAATAGCCATTTTACTGCCTTTAATAAAAAAATAATGAAATTCTGTTATCTGTAGCAAAATAGATGTACTTAGAGGATACTACATATGTGAAATAAGTAAGGAGACAATTATCCCACATTTACTTTCATGTGTGGGAGATAAAAAAAAAGTTGATGAATATGAAAGTGATCTGCAGAGGATGAGAAATGAGGGGTAAAGTAAAAATACAGAAGGAGTTTTTGATCAGTTTGTTGTAATCATATACTAATGTGTACACTATAATTCATTAGTATGTAAAATGATTAGAAGTTATTAAAAAGTAAAAAAATTAAAAGATGATAACATTTACATAATTAATGTTACTTATGGCACTACAAAGTAGGTTATATAGCTTATACCTTAGGTTCCATAATACGTAAATGCATGAAGGACATCTAGAACATAAGATATTAGTTAAAAATAAAACAAATTAAATAGACAAATGAAGTTTAAATGTTCACAGAGTTGGGAAAAGACTTTTACTGAAAACACAATGATGGTTGTTGAGACTTCCTTTGCATGTGCTTGAGTTTGCTTTTTTAATTTTTTTTTTTCCTTTTGAGATTCCATGTTGAAATTGTCCCCACAGTACTCATCAGGAAGTAGCACTTATCTACTAGGTAGGGCAATTCCAGCCCTTCACGAGTGAACACACAAAAGAAAACACAGCTCCTCTAGGGATACAGGAATGCAATAAGTAGTAACAGATTCACTGTACCAGAAAATGTCATTTATATACAAAGTTAGGCAAAAGAAAGTCTTGTATGTTTTAGAACAGTGACATGCTCACATGAAATGATGGTCTGTGCATCGCTATGTAGCAGTTAGAACTCACAGATAAACTGAGGATCATCAGCTGGCTAGTGAGTCCAAAACTTTTAGCTACTTGCTTTGGATGGAAATTATCTCTGTAAAATATTGGGAGTACATGTGAATGACTCACAGGGAATTAAGAAATCCGTTTGTCACAAATGTAGCCATTGTATTATTGCTTTCATCATTTCGGTGATTATCTTTCATCAGAATCTGGCTTAATAAATAAATTGAAATTTCAAATTCACAAAGCACTCTTTTACTTCTTTTATTTCTTCATACATAGTCAGGATACTCATTCTTTCACTTACCCAGTGTCTCAGTACCTTCTGGCTATATTGTCTTAAATGGCATGCAGGTCAATAAAAAGGAGGTTTCATTCTTTTTTTTTTTTCATTTTTATTTTTTATTTTTTTTATTTTTTTTTTTACAGTCAGTTTGGTACCATTATTAGGCTCATCCATGACCTACCCCCTCCCCTTGGCCCCTTTCTTGACTTGCTGCTTTGGCTGCCTGAATTTTGATCAAAACTCTTTCTTCTCAATTGTAATGGGAGGGAAAAAGTGTGTGCATGAAAATACATGTCACCTTAAATTAGTTTCTATTTATACTTTGTTTTCAACCAAGCCCATGACAACAAAAATGAGACACTGTCACAGAGTACAACTGTGTATATATTATCTATCTATCTATCTATCTATCTATGAACCTATCATCTATATATCCTCTATCTATCATCTATATATCTTGCGTCTATCATTGATCCATCAATCATCTATCTTAATATGTTTTAATTTTTATTTATTTATTTGTGTGTATGTGTTTGTGTGTGTCTATGTCTGAAAGAGAGCCATATGCCTCTGTTCACATCAGTCCATTTCTACGTAATGCAACCCTGTACAAGTTCTCAGGACAGGGGCATAACAATAAGCCTCTTACACAAACTCTTTCTAACCCCGTCCAGGCAAAGCTCTTTCTCACTCTCATATGCCAAACCTCACAGTCTATAGTTCTTACTGCATTCAAGTCTTTCTACTGTGAGCAGAATAGTCCATTAATCTGTACTTACAGCACTACAAAGGCAACTCTTAGGCCAGTATCTCAAATTCTTCCATATTCCCAAAAATCAGTTCCAAAAGGCCAAAGCCATACAGTCTGGTTTCTAGCAGCAATGACCCCACTCTTGGTACCTACTTTACTGTTGCAGTCAGGTTCACATTGCTGGCAGAAAACACACCACCAAGAGAAACTTGTAGGATAAGAGGTTTATTTTGACTTATAGACTCAAGTGGAAGTTCCATAATGGCAGGGAAAAACAATGGCATGAGCAGAGGCTGGACATCACCTCCCAGTCAACATCAGGTGGACAATAGAAACAGGACAGTGTGCCAACACTGGCAAGAGGAAGCTGGCTGTAACACTCATAATCCCACTTCCCAACAATACACTGCCTTCAGGAGAGTTTTCATTTCCAAATTGCCATCAGCTGGGGATCTAGCATGCAGAGCACCTAAGTTTATGGGGGACACCTGACTCAAACCACCACATTGTCCTTCTTGATTGAATGGTCAGTTCAGATCTTGTATAGATTAATTTGATTATATTTTCTTTCATAATAAGCAGAAATAATCCTTGTTTCCATATGGACTTGTATAGTCCCAACAACATCACATCTTTGTCTTGACTTGCCTTTTTTTTTTTTTTTTGTCTTCACTTCCATCTTTGTTTACCTGGCTTACTTCTACTAATCTATACCTTCTGATTATATCCATGACATTTATCTGCAGACCTTTTACCAACTAGACATACTTCAAGCTTAGTACTAGAGTATTGTTCTGAAAATGATCTTTGGCAAGGTCTTGTTTCCACATAGGAGTGAGAATTGTAAGAATGGAGAATTTTTCTAACTGCTCATCAGTTTACTGACTAGAGAATTCTTTCATTGTATGAAGTATGGACTGTATTGTCACTTGTTGCATTGAACTTAACTAGGCCTATATCACACTCAAGAGCATGCTTCCAAGTATTCTAATTGAGTTTTACAGATATTGTCATCCATGGAGTTTTGTCTTCTTTGTATTTTATTTTAGTTAAATGAAGATAATTCCCTAGGTGTAGTATATTTTGCATGTGGAACATGTCTATCCCAAACAGGTAAGAACAAGAAGACCAGTTCTAGGCAGCATTTCTATATCTATTGAGAAAAGAGTGATTTATTAATATGTAAGATTATTTTGTATTTCCTCCAAACTCTGTTGAACTATAAGATATATCAAACTTGGATCAAAGTGCTGTGTTCTCTTAAGGGTTAAAGTAAAAGTCCTTATTTCTTGAATCAACACCAAATAGAAAAGTCATTGAATAATATATTAGGAACAAGGTTGAATGAGCCTGTAATTTATTTCATTTATTCTTCAGTTTAATTTCAAGTACATAGTAGCTTAGGTCTGTGGGTTGGTTTTTGAAGGTGAGTACTGACTAGGACATGCTGACATTCTAAATTACAACAATCCATTTCATTACTGAAAGAGAAGATTGTTTAAAATATTTTTCAGCATCTTCGACAAGGATTTTCCATTAACAATCCAATGTAAGGGTTTAAGTGTAATAGTTTACTGGGAAGGACATCTAAGGAAGAAGGAGTAGAAAAGCAGGAAGAATGAGACACAGAAGTAAGAGTTGAATGATGGCCTCTGGAAGCTAGAAGTTGTAGTTCTGACAGGATCACTGAGCTGTCTGCAAAATGCTTTCCAGAATTTCCAAAAAGAGTAAGGAGGGGACAGATCTTTTTACCACTAATGTGAATCCTCTACCAACAGAAAGTTGTTTCCTGGAGGTTCTACTGAGCAGTTACAGGCTGTACTTGCACAGTGAATTTTCTAGAGGCTCTGTAAGTGGTCTGTGCCACGTGGCACAAAGGGAAAGACCGGGAATTGAATGTTTAAACTCTTAATTAGAGAGCCAACAATCTGAGAAAACACTGGATTGGGATCTCAAGATACCAAAGTTCTATGTTTCTGATCTTTTCTTATTAGCGTTTTTACAGGGACACATATCAAAGACAACATTTCAAATTCAGCCTTATCCTTCCAGCCAGGTGGTTCAGAGCTTACACGTTTCAGGGGAGATATGTATAATTTTAAAGCAACAATATGAATCTAGGAAATGAGAAAATATATATATATTTGAGAGAGAAAGAGAGAGGGAGGAAGAAATTGAGAGACAGGGAGAATATTGGCATGCTGGGGCCTCTAACCACTACAAAGGAACTCCAGACACATATGTCACCTTGCAGATCTGCCTTACTGGGGGATTGAACCTAGGTTCTTAGGCTTTGTACCTTAACTGCTGAGCTATCACTTTAGCTCAAACAATGTTGCTTTTATCCTCAACAACTCCTTTCTTTTTGCAGCCGATGAACTCCCCATACTCCAAGGTCAAGGAGTCCTGCGTTTGTCCTGTACTTCCATTTGAATGATCTCTAAAATAATGGTAAATAAACCTTTAAAAGTTTTTGAACTGGGCATAGTGGCACCACGCCTTTAATCCCAGCACTCAGGAGGCAGAAGTAGGAGGATTACCATGAGTTTGAGGCCACTCTGAGACTACATCCGGGTTAGCCTGGGCTAGAGTGAAACCCTACCTAAAAAACAAATAAACATAAAGAAAAAAAATTAAAGTGTTTAAATGACCTGGGTGTGGTGGCCCATGCCTTTAATTCTAGCATTTGGGAGGCAGAGGTAGGTGGATTGCTGTGAGTTCAAGGCCACCCTGAGACTACATAGTGAATTCCAGGTCATCCTGGGCTACAGAGAGAGATCCAACCTCAAACAACCAAAAAGGAAAAAAAAAAAAAATGTTTAAGTGTGAGTTACTTCTAAGTTACAAATACCAATTACTCCCTAGAAAATTAAGTGCAAATGTTTTCCTCTAATATAGAACAGAAAATTACCTTGTATTTCTGCCTCTAACATTCCTCACTGCTAGTGATATGAGAGCTATTTTGTACGAAAAGTGGCATTTCAAAAATCTTCATTGAGATGTATTTTGCAGTACGCCATAGGCATGCCTATCATCAAAATTTGGTGAGAGGGATATATGACTGTGTTTATCTCACAAATCAGCAGGCCTTTTGGACGAATTACATTTAGGATATTCCAAGGCTGTAGAACTTCCAGGTTCTTTTCACAGGCAAAAAAACCAAGTAAGCCATTTTACCATATAGCTACAACAGGAACTATCCTTGTGGCAGCTTTAGATGACTTATATCCAGCAGACGAAGCAGGGAAGGTATGGTTATAGGCCATAGAGATTACCACTGAATATAAAGTGCCAAAAACTTAAAATTCTGCTATCATTATGCCCCTAATACTTCCTGGATTGGTTTTCAAAAGGGAAGGCTTAATCTTCCTGCTTTGGTCCATGGGCAATAACGAGGTGTCTGGAACTCCATAAATTTGTGTTACCAGCCACAGTTTGGGCTGAAAGTCCAAGTGTGTCCTGTGTGTTCTTCATATCACACATGAATCACCTTACCATTATAATAAATCAATAAATGGCCATGGTGGTCTGAATGTAAAGGTATCCCTACATATATTCATGTGCGTGCATACTTACTCCTCAGTTTTTGGGATCTTCAGGAGGTGGAGCCTAATGGGAGGAAATATGTCAGTGGGGCTGGGCGGTGGAGTATAACAGCCCAGTCCACTTGCTTCCTCTTTACCTCCCCCTGAGGATGTGGCTCTGTGACACGAATTTCCTGCTCCTGCTGTGCTTTCCCCACCATGACAGATTCTAACCTCTGAAAATGTAAGCTAAATCAAAGATTTTTCTTCTGTAAACTGCTTCTAGTCTGGATTTTCTTCCAGGAATAAGAATGTTACTGATACAATGGTTAAGGAAAAAAAAAAAAAAAACCTAGGGAAAGGAGTATATTTCCAATTGATCAAATCAATTATTTTTTTTCATAGAAACTAAAGGTAGCAAGTCTTTCATTTGTTTTATGTGTTTGTGTCACATGTGTGTTCAGGCACAGCAACGTGGGTGTATGTACAAAGGCACCACCATACACGGCTTGTATTTTTAATGTTACAACATGTTTAAGTAGTTTCTTTCTGTTTTAATTTGTGTGTGAGAGAGTATGTATGTGTATGTGTGTGTGTGTGTTTTGTGTTTGTGTACATGCATGCATATGTGCATGTATGTGGAGATCAGACGACAACATTGTGTATTAATCTTCAGGCACTGTCTGTCCTTCTGTCAAACTCAGTCTCTTGCCTGCCTGGAGCTCACTCAATTACCTAGATGGGCTGGGCAAGCCAGTCTCACTTTCTCAGAACTGGCATTGAAATTACACCACTGTTCCTGGCCTGCTTTCTAATGTGGGTTCTGGGACTGACTCACATCCTCATGCTTGCGCATCAAGTGCTTTATTAACTCATCTATCCCTACAGCCCTGTATGTTTTGGCTACTAGTCCCTAATATAGCAAATGATAGACACAGATATGATCTCAAATTTGCTGAGTATATATACATGTCATCTAGTACATTTGTCACAACTCCAAGCTGTTTTCATACAAATAATGAGGGGTTAAATCCCTATAAGTTTTGAACATTGTGAATAAAGTTAGTAAGGAAGGAGTCCGAGGAGATGCCTCAGTGGTGCTGCACAAACCTGACAAAGAGAGTTCAAAATGCAAGAACACATGTAAAGGTATGTGCAAATGGCACACACATGTATAATCCCAATCCACCTACTGCATCGGAAAGTAGTGTCAAGAGAACGCTAAGAGCTCTCAAGCCAGCTAGGCTGGTGTTTATATCTGCAAACAGCAAGGGAGACACTATCTTAAATGTGGTGGAAGGTGAGGACCAACATCCTGAGTTTATCCTCAGTCTTCCCCACAGGTGCTGACACTACTGCACTCATACATAGTCTCAAATAATATGCACACATAATAATGAGGAAAAATAATCTGACTTTGGGAAAAGTTCTTTATATGCATTAATATGCTATTTAACAATACTGATCTACTACTACTAATAAAATTGGCACTGTGCTTGCTTGGCATTGATTAATTATGTGTTTATCCACACAATGGAAAACAGAGATTTACTAGGTATTGAAACACTGCCCAAGCTGACTCAGGACTGGGATGTCACAAGAATGTCAGGAGGAGTGTTTGGTTCTGTGGAGAGGGGAGGATGTCTTAGTGTTGTTGGGAGAAGACCTTGTCTTAATTTTATTGTGTAAGCTGACCTAGAACCCTGAAGTTCTCCTTGAGTTTAAATGAAGTAGTTCTGAGACCTAATTAATCTTCGATGCTTCCCTGGCCTATAGTAAATAGATCTTTCCTGAAGATGTTCCCTTTACTTGAATCTTACTCTTGTCCCCAAACTTGTATTCCATTAAGATTTACCTGCTAGTTCCTGAATAGCTTTTTTTTTTTTTCCTCTCTCTCTCTATTGTAAGTTAAATGATTCTCAGGAACCAGATATCACATGCATTTTTTCCCGTCACTATCTAGCATGGGGTTATCTATAACAGTGCTTATTAAATAAATGGGGGATGAACCTAGCACACCATGTTTACACATATTAGTGTAAAACTATGTCCACATGCGTTAACTAAATTGCAATGGTGAGATAACATTCTATTTCATTCCAAGCAGAAATTTACTTGAAATAAAGTAGAATCCAGTTATCACCATAGAAGCAGGTTGCGAAGCTCATCCGTTTAAAATTCATGCAAGCAGTCTTGGTATGAGACAGGGGTGTTATTTCACAGAAAGGAAAACAGGTGGTGCGTGTGCATACTCTGTATTCTATTCACCTTACTATGTGGTGATCCAAGGAATAATGGGGAAACCATCAAGCTATGTGTTGAGGGAAGTGGGCTCGTACCCAAATTGCCACAAGAAAGCTTGTGACCATAGTCACCTTGTCTAATTTCTCCTAAGTAGTGTTACGGGTTGTATGATCTCCACAGCATTTTCCAATTTAAAATAAAACAAAGCTAGAGTTTTATCATCCACAAGGTATTTGAGTGTATCTAAATAAATGAAATAGGGACAAATTACTTTCTCTGAAGTCTTGAAAACCAAACAATTTTTCAATTAATATGTTGATGAAAATTTCACATGGGTTAGAGAATGTTTTGAAAGTTAAAAACAATTAACTCTATAATAGCAAAAAGGGTTTAGACTCTTCCTATACCCATAGCCAAGTCTTTGGTTTGCGTGGGGCATAAGTATAGGTCCCAAACAAAGACATATTTTCTGTTCCCTGTGCCTGGCTACTCTACTATCATAAAGGTATAGATGAGGTGATGCCACATTTGGAAACCTCATTGGTTTTGTTTCCCTACAACAGTTTCACATTCTGTACTACAAGGGCTTGGTAACGTTTGCACTGGACTGTGAAGATTTCCTCCTTAGGAAAATATCGAAATTCTTTATATTCTTCTTTGAAGAATAACAACACTCACTAATTTCGAAGATTCAAATGCCTGTTTGGATTCTCCATACCTGTGCTTTTTCTTCCTAAGTCA
This sequence comes from Dipus sagitta, assembly GCA_036346955.1. Classification (NCBI taxonomy): domain Eukaryota; kingdom Metazoa; phylum Chordata; class Mammalia; order Rodentia; family Dipodidae; genus Dipus; species Dipus sagitta. The sequence goes on along the minus strand of CM070772.1, from coordinate 166,966,000 downwards.
AAACTCTGACAATACAACCACAACACATTCGTAGCTGCTGGGGCTTCTTTTTGCTAAGTGAGCAAGGACGCTAGCAGCCACAGAGATTTCAGTGCGGTAGATGAGTCCTCATTATAGAAAAACAAAATACGTGTGAGTGGAGGAACTCTCTGCTAGCACGCCCCCCTTCTACAATATCGCTTTAACACTTAAACTTTAAGTGGTCCAGGATCTTACTACTCTTCACAAACCTAGAAGATCTGATGATATGCCTATGTCACACAGTACAGCCACTATTCTCTCTGTAACATCATTGATTAAAAATATCATTATGGAATATGTTGGTGTATGTAAAGTAGCATAAATGTTATAATAATAAAGTACACATAATAACTTCCTAACACGTTTTTTTTTTTTCATTTTTTGTTTTTGGAGTTAGGGTCTCACTCTGGTACCGGCTGACCTGGAATTAACTATGTAGTCTCAGGGTGGCCTCAAACTCTTGTTTATCCTCCTACCTCTGCTTCCCAAGTGCTGGGATTAAAGGCGTGCACCACCATGCCTGGCTAACTTCCTAGTATTTGGTAAGGGTATTGATCATGCCATCCTCTGTGTCTGTTAATTCATAGATAATACCTGAAAAACTTACTTACTCCATCATATGATTCTTTTGTGTTTTTCATTTTCTTTTTTCCTGGAAAATATCAATTTGACCTGCTAAATTATGCACAGTAAATTTTTTAAAGAGAGAGTGAAAAGCAATTTGAACTGACTGCAAATATTTGTGTCATTTATGTTTCTAATAGGTATAACCTTTGAAAAGACAGTATGAAAGGACCAGGAATATGGACATACTGCAAAGAAAGTGAAAGACTGTGATAGAACACTACTATTATTAGGAAAGTGTTACCTTTTCCATATATCAAGTTGATGAGATCCTTCACAAGAAAAAATGTTCTCATGCCTTTGGACCTAAATTACAGACTTAAAATGCAACAGAGTAACCACTTGTCAGAGTTTTCAACAGGTGTCCTTTTGAAATGTTGAGTACATGATAATTTGTCCCTATTCAAATGTATTTATGGTGCATTTAGAATTAACCTTCACCTGTGAGAAAATGTTATACAATTCATTTTCTTGAAGATTAGCAAAGATACTTACAAATCTCATCTCTTAGTGAGTTAATGTGTTGGTCATAATTTATAGTTTGCTTCCTGGAGAAGGTACAAAAAAATATTTTTGAAGACAAAAATCATCCTTATTTCTGTGCTTTTGATAATATTAATGAGTATCAATTTAGCTTAAATTGATAAAATAATTCAAATATTAGTAAGTTAAAAATTACAAAATATTTGAAAAATCATCGCTCTCTAAAGGTATTTGCCAAGTACATTTCTCTAACATGTCTTACATGTACACAGTAAACAACGGGAAAAGAAAAGGGAACGTCCCCATGGGTCTAAACTATCTTCTTATACTTTGAAAATAACATATTTGTTCAGCACAGTATATTGTTGGCTAAAAGACTTCAGGTTAGATGGAGTCTGAGGAACTGAGGCACAGTGGATGGACCAGTCAGATACTTTTGTACAGGGAGGCTATGCTTTACCATTTACAAGTTGTGTCTCTCCTACCTGCTATTTGCCTGTTCCTAACTTGTTTGTACCTCCCTCTGAAATGGAGGAAACACTTGACACTCAGTGTTGTGCTGCCTGAAATAATAAATAGCACACGGCTGAAACATTTTTAGCTATGAGGGTAAATGATTAAGAGAGACTTACAATCTTTCCTGATCTACATCATATGCATAGATATATGAAATGAGATTTTTTAAAAGGCAAATAAACCATGAGAATTTGAGAACCAAAATCCAGACTGTACATAATAGTGGGCATAAAAAGACAACAGGCATCTCAGTTTGTGGCAGAACAAACAACATGTTTAAAGAAGTCCATTCAAGGATTCTCTTTAAGTGATTTGGCTACATCCCCAATAGCCTTGGCTAAATGCACCTTTTTTTGGGGGGGGGGGAATGCAATTCTTTATTGGAACATTTTGAATTTGTCCTTGCAAATGCTTAACACAGAGAAAACAAAAATAAATAGCCTACACAATTATCTCAGTTTCTAGGGCAGAAGTAAGACCATAAAGGACTCATCTGCTTCAAAACACCCATAATGAGCCAGGTATGGTGGCATATGCTTTTAGTCCCAACACTTGGGAGACAGAAGTAAGTTGATCGCTGAGTTCAAGGCCAGTCTGGAACTACAGAATGAGTGCCTAGAGAAAAACCAAACCAAACAAAATGCCATAATGAAATCTAATCCTTCGTATGCTAATAAAATGAAAAAGAATTACTCTTTTTTCTTTTTTTGCCCTTAACTTTCAACTGAACTATGTACTGAATACCTACTATGAGCTAGAAAAACTGGGGTTACTGGTGACCAAGAGAATAAAATTCACAGTTTGTAGTCAATAAGGAGTTAGGCTATTTTGGTTTGTAGGACACTTCAGCCAAATATGATGAATGTGATGAGCGAGAAGTAGGACAATTGCCTCAAAGGAAATGGGGTCAAGACCTGAGCTAATGTCTGATTGAACTGTGTAAAAGAAAAGAGAAATTGAGAGGTAGGGGGGACAATATACCCTTGAATAAGTGAAATTTTGCCTTTTAAAAGTTTAATGGAAAAGTTTAAATCTAAGTAGCATAGTACAATATAAAAGGAATGATTCGAAGTAGTAGACAAAATAATCAACAAAACATGAGATGATCATATCTTCAGTATTTGGCAAGAAAGGACCTGCAAGTTTTATTAGGTTTGTTCTTATATTTATTAATATCAGGCATGGGGGAACTCTCTATATTTTCTCGGTAATAAATTACTATTCATTTAATAATTCTATTTTGCATGACCATTAGCTATGATATGTGCTATCTAATTCTTCTTCAAAGTACAATCCATATCTGATTATTGATTGCATAAATTCACCATAAGAGAAGATATATATATATATATAATGTGATATATATAGTTCTCAATTTATTATTGGTCTTCACAGTTGTTAGTGCATTAAGCTCTCACTATAACCTTTTGAAGACTGGCTTACTCTTTATTCCCTATCTGCAGGTAACATAATTATGTTACACAAAGATTAAGTAATGAGCACAAAAACTCCAGGATGCCAGTACAAGATGCTTGCTTCTTTTGTCTCTAATAGAACTTTTAAAAATGATGGAGATGTTCTATAACTGCCCCATTCAGTCACGTTGTTAATAGCCCCATGTGACTATTGGGACTTTTGATGTAGATAGTAAAACTGAAAAATAAAGCTTTAAATTTTTCTTTATTTAATTAATTTAAATGCAATAGCCATTAATAGCTGGTGAGTAACATAATGTACACTTAGCTTCTGTATTGCAATGTCCCTCAATGATGCTTAAACACATGGGCATCAAATAATTCTATGAGTATCTCAGGGGATTACTATAGCATTAGCTTTGCATGCAGACATTGGTTTATACATTTATATATCTTGTAAATGTTTTGTACAATGGTGAGTGAAAAGCAATCATCCATTTAGCAAAAAATATGTAATGGTTGCTTTCCTTCTGAAGACACAAACATTTAAAGTGGCTTTGAACATCAATTTGTGGGCAATATAGCTTATATTTATAATTAGCTATTTGAATGGAAAAGAGAAGAAATACTTTAATGAAATTAATTGTTGAATTTTAATTATCTTAATTAAGAATTCTTCTCTTTCTTAGTTATATGATCACATTCTGCATCTAATTTCTTAAAGTAAATAAGTACATGCATACTGAGGTTATTAGTGTAGTAGAGCTGCCATAACTAAACACCATAATTAAGTAATTTCAACCACATATATTTATTTTCTTATGATTTTGAATGCTGGCAGCCCAAGATCAAGATGTCACTAGGTTGTTTTCCTCTGGCAGAGGCAATAATCTGGCTGCCTTCTATCTGTAGCAGTGTACCTAAGGTTACCCTCTATTTTTTAATTCCTGCATGTGAGATTAGATAAAAAAAAACACCCTAATGACATAATTTGAAATAATCTTTTTAAAATCCTCATCACCAAATATGGTCATATATGAGATATGAGAAATTAACACCAGCATATGACATTTGCATACCTACTTTGGTCCATAACATGACTGATCATCTGATTTTTACATCTTTTATTTTATTTTTCCATAAGTACTTCTAAATAGGATTCTTAGAAATAAAAGTAGAGAGCACTCAATCATTTTTTCTACCTATTATGCCTTGTTATATAGTGTTATACAAGAAATGCTTGATTCAAACAAAACATGCATGTTAATTTTTTAAAAAAATAGATAATTAGCAGAAAATGCCAAAAGCTAATAACTAATATAAAATAAATATTTTAAAATAAATTTCCTGTCATTTTATTGGGACTTTTAACAATGGTAATCACTTTATTATCTATAATAAAAATGTAATTGCCCTAAATTAATCCTGTAGGCCAAAGTTTTTATAATGCATTTATTCCTTCAAATGTATGCTTCAGTTGAATGTTTGTTCAGGATATGTTTCAATAAATGAACTAATGGGAATTTGCCATACATGTCAGCAATAGTAATTAATTTTATTTATATTTTGCTGACAACTTTAAAGAAAAGACACATTTTATTCAGTACAAATGAAACGCCATTCCAGATAAGATTTAGAAAGCACTGTGCTGTGTTAATTTCATTAGTACCAGGAAGTAGATAAGTGAACGGCTTCATAACATTAATAAGGGAAACTCTAATAATTATACAGTCTTCCAGTCTTTCATGGTCTCCATCTTTAAGCAAAGTTGTGTGCAGGTAATCCTTACTGCACTGGCTTACTACTTCCCAGCTATGTGGACGTGCGCAAATTGTTCAATCTGAGCTCCAATTTTCACCCACGCAAACTAAGAACAGGTTCCTGACCATGCCTTACTTCTTCATTTGCAAGGTGGCATCTTCCACTTGTTTCGTGGTTGAAGAAAAGGCAAGGCTGGCTGAGGGGTGGTGTTTTCACCTCACTGCTTTCATACCAGTGCAGTTTTAGTGAGTACAGTAGGGTGCTTCATCTCATTACCAAGAGATCACAAAGATAGGAACCTAAGAAGCAGTTTATTTAATAAGAAAAGCCAAGTTGTCTATGTGGTTATCTCATATTGTCATCATCTAAATTTTAGGGAGTTTAGCAAAGTTGAGTGCCTTGTGATGTAGGGCTAGAGACCTCATTCTGGTGGGTTCCTTGGCCACTTCCCTAGTTACCATTGCACCAAATTAAAACATGGGGTGACTCCACCAAGAAATAACCCTTCATGTTCTTACAGTTCCTCGGAGTGATATCAAGCTTTTTTGTTTTAGTCACAAAGCTACTTTCCCCTTTTTAACATGCCTGACTATGATTATTCAACCCTTTTCTTTACCCACCTGAGGAGATGGGCACATGGAAGAAGAATTGGTCACTTTTATGTTCTTTGCTAATAGTAGAGCTAGCAATAATATAGGCCCTACATTTTGGTAGTGTGTAAGTATATCTACTTTTTTATTCTTAATTTTTTTATGAAAGAGACAGAGAAAGGCAGAGAAAGAACTAGCATGTCAGGGCCTCCAGCCACTGCAATTCAACTCCAGATGTATGTTTCATCTTGTGTGCATGTGTGACTTTGCACAGTTGGGTCACCTTGATGTCTGGCTTACATGGGATCTGGAGAGTCGAACATGGGTCCAAAAGTTTCGCAAGAAAGTGACCTATGAGGTAATCCATCTCTCCAGCTCTGTGTGGTTGCATCTTCTGTAAGCAAGAAACATTCTTATCACATTATTTGCAAGTGATTATATTGAAAGCCTGTCTATATCCTTCTAAAAATTGGGTAGCATAGCAACAAATACAACATCCTCTCACATTAAATTAATTTAATATAGAGCCATGTTCAAGTTTTTCCCAATACTTATTTTCTTTATACCCAGGTTCTCTATGTTTATTTCCACAAACTTTACTTTTATGCTTAAAACATCATTCAAAAGTACAACTTTGATTTGTTACTTTAAAATAAGCAATCTGAGATTTAAAAGAAAACTAATTTTAAGTTTAACTTCAATTGGTAAAACTCAAATGTTGCAGTATTTATAGGAAAGAAGGGAATAAACAAATCAGGATACTCCTTAAAATACAATGATATCTGTTACTCATATTCACAATAAATATTATCACTACGCTTAGTTAACATCCTTGGTACATGGGTTAGGAAGATTAATGGGTAAATTTCAAAGCCTATATTCATACCACAATGTTAATATTTACTACTTAATATTAAAATAATATTTAATAATATTGACTGACACTGTCCAAATGGATTATTTAATATTTAACATTAAATAATAATATTTAATATTATTGAATAATAATATCAGGGATAGCAAATCAGATATGCCTATGCTTAGCTATGTGACCATTGTAAATGGCCCAATATGAGATAACTATCACTTCTACATACTGGGTGCTTACTTGGTAGAAGGAAATAAGTCTAGGATAGCAACTGTATTACCACAGCAACTATGACTCTTCCCAGAAGGTTCAAATAAAACAACTTTAATGTCTTGAAAGAAGTGGGTACTGGCAAATTTAAAGAAACAAAGAAGTCTTGGTAACGAGCAAGGAATGTAGACATTTTTCGAAGGATTTATGCTGTTAGGCTTGAAAAGAAGGTGAAACAAGATAATAGCAACTCTTAGAGCTGAATCCACACAACTCTGGCTTCAAATCTCTTTTTCTCTCTTTATATATCATGATGCTTATCTTAAACAGTTTACACTTCTTAGCTAAAATTATGGTGATTTATGTATCTCCTATATCGTGTCATGAGGCTGTAGTACAAAGACTCTTTACTATTTATCTTTAAACCCTTTCTAGCTCTCACCCTGAGTTTTGCCTCAAGACAGGGACACAATATTTAAGGAAACAATGAAAGCACCAGTAATGAATAAAAAAATTCCCAGAGAGTTTACAATGCATTTTTAAATCTTCCGTTGTAAGAAAGTCTGCTTAATCATCCCTGCTGACACTCATCTATAAAAGAAAACTCCTTTTGTGAAACTAAAGCAGTATTTCTATTTTGAATTTGCAAAGAGTAGAGAACTTCAGAGAAAGATAAGATAGGATCCATCTCTGCTGTGCATAAAATAGTATGAAGACCTCCCTTAGCACCTGTAATCTTTTCCTCAGCATTAGATCTGCAATTCAGATAAGTCTTTTTCTTCAGAAATGCAGTTTCAATCACTATATGCACTCCTTTCGAATTTCAAATTAATACTCAGAACAAGTTCCACGTTTGCAAACTCATGACCATGCTCTACGTCTGAAGCTTATTTTGATCCTTTTTATTTCATTTTACTTTTTTCTGGGGCAGGGTCACACTCTACCTCAGGCTGACCTGGAATTCACTATGTAGTCTCAGGGTAGACCGCCCCCCCCAATTTACAGTGCTCCTCCTACCTCTGCCTCCTGAGTTCTGGGATTAAAGGTGTGTACCTCTTGAAATGAATGTTACAGGTGCAGGCCATAGAGAAAGACTCGAGAAGAAATTCATATCGCCGTGGAACCTACATTGAGTCTGGGAAAACAGAAAGTTTCTAAATACAGATCATATATATTCATATATATATATATATATATATATATATATATATATATATATGTATGTGTGTGTGTATGTGTGTGTGTGTGTGTGTGTGTGTGTGTGTGTGATCTGCTATTTTAAATATGGTAGTTACAAAAGGCCTCTTTAAGTAGGAAAAAGGCAACAACCGAGATTAAGGAAATAAGGACAAGTGCTGAGATGCTGTCTGAGAAATAAGTCAATACTAGGTAAAGTGCACATATTCAATGTCAAAGCAAGCATTCTGAACATTGGATTTAATATAGCACATAAAAATAAACTATAAGTAAGATTAGAACACTTCTTAATCTGTATTCATTTCTTAAAGCGGCTGCTGAAGCAAATACCCACAAACTACGTGGCTCCAAATACAGAAACATGTTCTGTTATGACAGCACACGTTAGAAGTCTACAGTCAAGATGCCAGCACAGCATGCTTCCTGTGAACCCTGAGGGTCAAGCTTTCTTTGCTTTTTCATGACTTCTGGAGGAAAAGAAGCAAGCCAGTCTTTATAGTTTTTGGCTTGGAGCTGCCAAACTAATGTCTTGGCTTTTGTCCATACACATAGTTCTTTTCGTGATGTGTGTTTACATGGCTATCTTCTTTATATGTAGGCACCAGCCAGATTTGATTAGGATCTTACCCTGCTTCTGATGACTCCCCGCTAATTAATAGCATATGGAAGAACTGCTTCCCAAATGATGGCTCAATCTGCGGTTCTTCACTCTCTGTCTCTCTCTGTCTCTGTCTCTCTCTCTCCTCTCTCTTTTACTCCCTTGGAGGTGACATGGCTTAAAAGACAGCTTGGTACTATTTTTGGAAATCAGTTCTTATTTTTGATAGGTTAATAGGAAGGGAACCAGAGAATAAAGAGTATATGACAGAGGACACTGAAATTTTTCCATTTTTGAGACATGACTTTTAGTCCATCTGATGGCAAAAAGAAAATTATTAAAAGGCAAAATAAACTCAAGTGTATGAGTAATTTTAAGTGCTATTCTATAATCTTTTGACCTCATTGGCTTGAAAGACAAAAATAGCTACTTTATGTTGGTCATCAGAAGTTTGCCCTGGGGAACATTTTATTTTATTTTTTTTTATTTTTAATTTTTTTTCTTTATTAGTTAGTTTTGTATTCAGCAAATACAGTCAGTTTGGTACTATTATTAGACTCATCCGTGACCTACCCCCTCCCCTTGGCCCCTCCTGGTTGAGGTATATGGGTCAAGCATTGTGGAGTTAGCCCACAGTTATGGGTAAGATAAATGTCTCTGCATATCATGACCCAACATGTGGCTCTAACATTCTTTCCGCCCCCTCTTCCGCAAAATTTCCCTGAGCCATGTTGGGTACATTTTTGGTCTGCTTCAGTGATGAGGTGTTGGGGACCTCTGAGGCTCTGGCTCTCTGACTTGGTAGGAGTTGATTTTTCTCTGTGCTGATATCCTTCCCCCTTGTGCTGGTATCCGGTTCATCAGGAAAACAGCCCCCTTGCTTGTTTCTCCAATTTTTCTTAGTTTCAGCCGGGGCCCTTTTGAGGTATGATGGGGTGGCTCTCTCCTGAGGATCTACATCTATCTGAAAAAGAGGAGAGTAAGTTAGCACCAGGACAAATGAGATAACCCTTTTTTTTAATAGAGAATTTAATAGGTGTAGGCCCTCTTGTAGCCCACAATTGATGGTCGCTTGATATTGGAGAGTGGGCTTATGTTTGGATATGGTTCTGACTTGTTTCCCAGCTCCAGCTATGGATCGCATACCAGTGAGGGTATCAGTTAGCCAAATTGAGAGCAGTTGGTTCCCCACCATGGCTGTGTGCCACCACTGCACTTGTGTGGGCATCACAACAAGTTATTTGCTGCTAAGTAGGTTAGACCATGCCTGGGGAACATTTTAACTTAACGTGCAAATGCTGCCCAGGGTTACTTGAAAGATGTATTCTATTCATGACTGAGGTCAAACCTGGGAGTTAAACTAACTAATGACAAAATAAAAAAATAAAAAAAAAAACTGACAATCATATTGTAGTAGGCCCAAAGCATAGCCCACCTTTAAAACAGATCAATAGGCATTCACTCATAACTCTTTTTTAAGAATAATGTCATTTGGTGCTGGAGAAATGGCTTAGCAGTTAAGGCATTTGCCTGCAAAGCCTGAGGACCCTGGTTTGATTCCCCAGGAGCCATGTAAGCCAGATGCATGAGGGGACTCATGCATCTGGAGTTCATTTGCAGTAGTTAGAAGCCATGTAATGTCCATTTTCTCTTTCTCTCTGTCTGACTCTTGTTTCACTCTATCTCTCTCTCAAATAAATAAATTAATTAAACAAAAAGAAAATATATTTAAAAAGAATAGTGTCATTTTAATGTAAGGTTTGATTTTTGTTAAGTTTTAATGCATGTGAGTATATGCATCTCGGTGTATTTCTTGAATCATTTAAGCAATGAGAAGCTGACTTTTATAGGGGAGCATGGGCAGGGTATTTGAAGCTTGTTATATCACCAACTGGAGCTGAGCAAGGGAAGAAAGTAAGCAGGATGGAGGATCAGGAATGACCAGGCGGGGAATGAAGGTGCAGGAAGCCTGCCTGGGCTTGCTAAGTAAAGCTTGGCCAAAAGTTCAAATATGTCCATGTCTTCAAGAACATCTCTTCTGGCTCAAACTAACCCAATAGTAGGATAAATTACTGAATATAAGCAATCTCTGTATCTGCCTGTCACCCTATGAACACTCAATTATATGCTGAAAGAACTAATGATCGTAACAGAAGGTGATTACAGCCAAACTAGTTTCTTCATTTCTCAGTAATTCTTTCTTTCTTATAGAATCCTTCTTTGCACTACGGTCCTGTCATCAGCCACCATTCCACCTTGTCATCTGCAGATGTCCCTTTCTTGCTCTCATGTAATTAACAATCCCCACAGGACCCAGGAGAGCACAGTCACTTTTGTCCTTACCAAACCCCAAGAACTGGTTCATCACTCAAAGCGGCATCCATACTTCCCTTGAAGTGTACGATGCTGAACAGGCTGACGACATGTTATATCACACATCATCATGTTCATTGGCTGTTGCTTCTATTCAAACACATAATCAGCCTATCTTTGATCCTTTTAACTTGTATTAACTGTGCTTCTTCTTCTAAGTCCATAAATCATCCATCTACCCATTCATTCTCTTTTTAAATATTTCTGTTTTTATTTATTTATTTATTTGCAAGAAAGAGGGGGAGAGAGAGAGAGAGAGAGAGAGAGAGAGCATACCAGGGCCTCCAGCCACTGTAAACGAACTCCAGATGCATGTGCCGTCTTAAGCATCTGGCTTACATGGGTTCTGGGGAATCAAACCGAGGTCTTTGGCTTTGCAGGCAAAACTTTAGCCTTAACTGCTAAGCCAACTCTCCAGCCCCCCCCCCCATTTATTCCACTACTTAAGAACATGTGCTTATTGAGTACTTCCTTCTCAAATACTAGAAGAGTTCCCAGGACATTCAGATATAGCTGTAACATAAACTGAACAAAAACTCCTGTTATATTCTTATTAGTCTAATGTGAAAGATTGCAGTGGGAAATTAGGAAAAGAAATTAAGGAACAGTGGAGAAGGTAGATGAGGGTAGACAGAAAGACATAGGTATGATATATAAAATAAAGCGCTGAAAGAAGTCGAATCTTTCACCAGATATCCCACTGCCTAAACCTGAGACTACTGTCACCAGCTTCCCCCGGTTCACAGAGGGATGATGGAGACCTCACAGCCACCATGTCTGTTTATTTTAATGTCTTATCACTTCCATGTTCCAATAGTGTGAAGCAATGAGGAAACACCTAGATTTTAATTAATTTATTTATACTTTTATTTTTGGTTGGGTGTAGTGTATGTGTTTAGTATATGCAAGTGCCCTTTCACTACTTATATGTTGACCTCTGAGGGTCACTGACCTGCAGAGGTCACTCATAAATATTGGGTAAACAACTTTATTACTCTTCTACCTCGTCTTGTTTTGATCTATAGTGTCCTTTTTCCTAATCATGGAAATTTAATGTCTCAGAATATTCTCACATCTCTGCTCCACAGTGGCCGTACACAGCTGGGATCTGGAGTTTTTATCCCTGGTCACCACAGGCTAACTCATACTTGGTCAGAAAGAACACTTAAGCATTGAGCCATCTCTGCACCCAACCCTAGATATTTATTTGATAGAGATCCCTTTGAAAGTTCATCAAGAGAATCTTAGTTTTGGGAAACTTTCTTCTGATTTCTAGCTTTATTACTTATAGTTATTTGTGCTTGGGTAAATCACCAAACTTTTGAATCTGATTTTTCTGACAAAATGATTTTTGATTTTCAAGTCAGTCTTACAGTTCTATATTTCTACATAGTTGAATTAACATATTAACTCTTGCTAGAGCATATTAGTAACACTTTTGAAACTATTATGTTTTGTCAAGCTTTAAAGTCCATAATTATTATCTCCAAAAATATTATTTGACCTATATTATTTCCAAATCATTTAATAAATTTGCTAAAATAGAAGGGGAAAAAGAGGAATAACTGCTCATATCTGCAGGAAGAAAATTTCTAGCAAAGAACTGAAAATGAAGAGACCTGCATTGGGGGCTTTACATAGCATATCCAAGAGGCCAAGGTCAGGTATGGTAGAAGGAAGTAACATCAGACAGGCTAAAGTGTGGGAGAGATTGTTAGATTTTTTAAATTATGTGTTATTTATTTACTTGTTTGAGAGAGAGGGGGGGAGAGAGAGAGAAAAGAGAGATTGAGGATGGGTACGACATAGCCTCTTGTTGGAAACGAACATGAGGGCCATGCATCACTTTGTGCATCTGGCTTTACACAGGCACTGGGGAATGAGAGGCAGGCCATTAGACTTTGTAAGTAAACACCTTTAATCATGGAGCCATCCCTCCAGCCCAAGATTGTTGGATTTTGAAGACTTAAGGCAACTTTACATTTTATTCCAAGGGAAATAAAGAGCCATGGGAAGATTTTGGAACTTTGGATGACTGACTTGGTCAATGTGTTCATACTGCAACAGGATTCTTTCTTAGAATAACAAATTTTTGTTGAGTAAATGAATACTGTACAAAGGAAGTTGTTTTTCGAAATATAGTAAAATTTACAATTACCTTTTCTCCTTTAATGTAATATAGAAACAGTCAAATATACCAAAAATCTGTCTTTATAGTTAAATGAAATAATGTAGCTCATCTTGAGTGAAGATGCATGTTTGAAGTCCCTGAGGGTGAAAAACAGCCTGTGACTTTCTGTCTTTTCTGTGATTCATATGTCAAATACTTAGATGTTGGTCTGAATAAGATTTTATTTCCAATAGCCACCTTCATCATGAAAATTACATTAATTCTACCTGTGATATTACCAGTGATTGATGATAGTCTTATGGGCAATATTTGCTAAAATATTTAGAAGATCCAGGCAATGGAGAAAATATCACTCTGTCTGATTTTTTATTTTGTTTTTACTTATATTACTTGTTGAATATTTCAATGAAAACTAATTCTATTTCTATCTTAATAAAACAAAGAGGAGTGATACTCAAGGTCATGGTCAAAGAAATCTGAATGCATACCAGGATTTAAGTAAGGCAATATGACCACAGGGTTGATACACGGAAATGTAAAGTTGGCATTGTGTGCCCAGGGCATATTTGTGATAGTTATAATAGCTAATGTAAGTGTTTATAATCAATTATTCTGTTTTGGTGGTCAAATTACTCTCATTTCTTGAGTTTATCTAGAAATAAGAATAATAGCTGAGATAATATGAAAAAATATAATATATTGTCTTTACTATATAAGTATGCTTGACTTTTCCTCTTGGTGTCTTTCAGAGACTTCACATCTATATGTTTATTAGTTGTGACATATTGGGAAACTAGTCAGAGAAAGAGATTCATTTATAATTTCTTATTTCATATATAAGGCAGGTTATGATGATGCTATGATAGAAACATATGCAAATTATTGAATGTGTAGAGACATAAGGGTGAGAAACTCATTCAGAATAAAGCTAACATCAAGTAGTTGAGGGCTCATTTCAAATGCAAAAAAAAGAAAAATATGATACCTTATTTTCAACATTTTTACAAGTCTGATTTGACGTACACATAAACACACATCAGGTCTATTTGATAATTTACCTAGCTATATAATAAGCACTGAATTAATCATAATTGCTTTGATACTTCTCACTTGAAATGAGCAGAAAGCTTCATAGTCAATTGGGGTTATGTGATTACTGAACTGTAGTGGAAACGTTATACCTTTGTCTCATGGGGCATCCCGGTTGGACCAATACCTTCCCTTTTGTACTAAAATAAAATTAATATTACTTACCTTATTAGCACTTTCATTGAGTTTTTTCCCCCTTTTTTATGAGGTAGAGTTTCACTCTAGCTCAGGCTGACCTCTCAGGGTGGCCTCCTACTCACTGTGATCCTACTACCTCTGCCTCCCGAGTGTTGGGATTAAAGGTGTGCTTCACCATGCCTGGCCTTTTTTCCTATTTTATAGAACATATCCTCATTCTTTTACTTTAACAAAAGGTTACAGTTGTCAACCCAAGTCTATATTTCCACACAACAAAATGCTTTGTTAGGAGTAGATCCAGATTCCGTAGTGTAAACTTGCACTGAGTGAAATGCAGCAAAGCCTATTTCTCTAAAAGGCATTAGAGAGGGTGTTTTAAGAGCTACTGAAGCTGAATACAGGAGAGAATAATAACACATGACAATGTTCTTTTGGGAAAAAGATTCCATCAATAGAATAACATCATATGTTCTCTTTGGTGTAGGGTTTCTTTCACTCAGCATAATGCCTCTGAGATTTATGCATGTTTTCATATGTATAAATAGTATAATTAATTTAAAAATATGTAGCATTCTATTTTATACATTTAGTTCACTGATTGGCATTCTCTTTTTCTCAGGGTTTTGGCTAATATGAATAAAGCTGCTATGAACATTCTTGTCTATGTCTGTTAGCTGATACAACCTTCCCTTTCTAAGCTTTCTTCCAGCCCCATTTTTCTTTTTTTATTAAATTCATACTCTCTTCTCACTTAAATCATGATCTGGTTGCAAATTTATAGTTCTTAAAACTGTAAACCTGTTTCATTTACCTCTAAACTCTACTTTTCCATGATTAATTTTTATCTTTGCATTAATTCTATAGGGTCTTGATTACAACCAATTTACAATTAAACATTACTATAAGTTCTGGAACTCTGTTTGCCATCTTGATAATAATCTGGAATATGTTGACTGACTATACTTCCTATTTTGACTTTTCATAAAATCATACATGATTGTCAATTCATTGTAAATCAATTGGAAAATTTACATATTTGTAATTGTTTCGCTGTCAAGTTATATATATATCTGTTTTGCTGTCAAGATATATATATCTCTGTCTGTTGCTCTCAAATAAATAAAAATAAACAAAAATTTAAAAAATATATCAAAAGTTCAAAATGTGAACATGAATGTAATGCAGACATAAGGAAATTTCTATTACTTTTTTGGAGTGCTGTGATTTTACTCAGAGTCTTGTGGATATTTGGCAAACACTTTATTAATAAACTATACCTTCATACCACTTTTTTTAAGCATGGGAACATTTTTTTCTCAATTTTTATTAACATTTTCCATGACTATAAAAATTATCCCATGGTAATACCCTCCTTCCCCCACTTTCCCCTTTGAAATTCCATTCTCCATCATATTCCCTCCCCATCTCAATCAGTCTCTATTTTATTTCGATGTCATGATCTTTTCCTCCTCTTGTATAGGTAGTGTCAGGCACTATGAGGTCATCGATATCCAGGCCATTTTATGTCACGTTGTAAGGAGTCCTACCCTTCCTTTGGCTCTTACATTCTTTCCGCCACCTCTTCTGCATTAGACCCTGAGCCTTGGAAGGTGTGATTGAGATGTTACTCAGTACTCCAGTCACCTCATTCAAGCACTATGATACCTTCGGAGTCATCCCAAGGTCACTGCCATCTAAAAGAGAAGATTCTCTACCCAAAGTGAGAGTAGCATTAATATAAGGGTTTGAATATTAAGAGAAGTGCTTACTGGGCAGGTTGATAAGCATAGTATACACATTTATCCAGACATCAGCAGAAGTTACACTCCTAGGGCTCATGACTACACCTGTTTTAAGTTTTGAGTATCAGGGATGTATCCCCTCCCATGGAGCGGGCCTCCGGTCCAGTTGGAGGGTAGATAGTTTCCACCATGATAGATGTGCCACTATTGCACCTGTTGGCTTATTTGGCCTGGCTGGCCAATTATAAGGCTTGCAGTGTTCACTGATGAGTATCTTCACTGGTGGTATCTCTTTCTCCCATTGAACTGCATGTAGAATGGCTTCTTCCAGCTTTCTGTCAGCCATATCACTTTTTATGTTTCCTGTTTCCTGTTCATTTCTAGTTGTGTTTTTAAGATGCTGTTATGTTGCTACTATTTTGAAGAAGTTTATTTTCATTAAAAGTTCTAGGCCATGCTGGCCAATTTGGTGAGACACTATTTTAAAACAAAATTTTTAAAAGGATGAAAACTTAATTCTGTGACAAAATACTTGTCTAGTGTGCGTGTGTTTGTGTGTGTGTGTGTGTGTGTGTGTGTAAGAGAGAGAGAGAGAGAGAGAGACTCCAAGTTCAATCTTCTGAAATACAAAATAGAAAACAAATGTAAAAATAATAGAAGTATCATATTATCAGACAAGCCTTCTTCTAGCATTATATCCAAAAGATGTAAGATCAGTACACAGAAGAGAGATCTATACTTTTCATGTTTATTATAGCACTATTTCCAGTAGGCCTGGATAAGAAACAATCTCTGCACCTGCCATCATCCCAGTGGATAAAAAAAATTGTAAAACATATACTCTCTCTGGAGTACCTCTCAGGCATAACAAACAAACAAACAAAAAAAAATCCTGAAATCCTACATTTGTTACACCATGGATAGAACTGAAAATAATCATGTGATGTGAAGAAGTAAGCCAGACATGGAAGTACAAATAATAAATGAGATCCGTCATACATGGAGTCTTATTACAATTTGATCTATAGATATTGAGACTAGAAAGGGGGTTATTGGAGGCTAGGGTGAGAGTTCTTGGGGTGATGAAATGCTAATTAATGAATATTAAGTTATATGTGGATAGGAAAAGGTCTAGTATGGTATTATACTGGAGCATAACTATCGAAAGTAATTTTATGCCATAAAATTCAAAAAAACAGAAGGGAGATCTGAAAAGTGTTCATCATAGAATATGATGAATATTTAAAGACATGAAATGTGTATTCTGCTTAAACATTATATAATGTATACAAGGAATAAAAATACAACATAGTATCCCACTAGCACATACAAACTTCATGTTTTATATATTGGTTAAAGTAAATTTTAAAATAAATGAAAATGTAGGCATCACATGGTTACAAAGTTTACTGATAAATTAAATGAAAGACGAAATCTGTCATAATCACACATTGTGTCTTAACTCAATATATACTATGTTTATAGTAATCACACAGTAGGAAAGAAAAATTAGGTTTCCTCAATTAAAGAAAAAAAAAAACTGTGATGCCAGGAGTTCTCCCACTTTGCCTGCTTACTGGTGTTACTGTGAAAATCTTCATTCTCAAGGGGGTAAGACTAACCAAATTTGGTTTTTGTGCTTCTATAGAAGTTCAAGAGAGTAAATTATTTTAATGCAGTCATTCATAAAGATAGCAAAGCATTTTTGAAACAATTAAGCATAAACTGAGGTATTAGTTAAAAAATTATATTTATGCAAATTAAATGCCAGGTCACTCAACCACTTCTGAGATCTTCCTCTGTCTCTTAATATGGAGCAACTGAGTGGCTTGTACCCGGTTTGGCCAGTGAGACCAAAGTTGTTTGGGTGGGTTTGACTCTTATTTTAGTTGTAATAGTTTTGACATGACAATAAATCAGATTTTGGGGAGTGCTTTAATTCTTCTTGTCAAACCTTTGTTACTACTTTTGTCTTTTTCTGCTCATGTGTTCTGAGTATGTCACTGAGATGATCAGTCTATCATAGGTGATCTGGGAATTTTGTTTGGTTCTTTCATCACACGATCTACACATTTTGTCTGTAACTAAGATGCAGAAGCAGTCTATCCCTGACCACAGTGTCCTTTAGGGCCAGGGTAGAGTCAGTTTTCTCTTGGGTTTAGTTCTCACTACTTAGATCATGAATTGGCAGGGAATATATTTGGATTTTAAAATAAATAATCTTTTCTTGGAAGGATGTGATGCTTTCTGTGCTGACTCTGATAGTTTTTCTCCCACTTGCAGTACTGCTCATTTTAACAGTTATACATGCAGAAAAATGCACATGAGTGCTCTATTTTAATTTATCAAAAATAATACAAAACAACATGTCTGGCAGCAACAGGATGGAAATCCCTGCTAGGGTGGCATAAAGTGCAATCTTTGTGCTACATGGCATAGTATGGAAAATTTATTAAACTATATTGTTATGAGCACAAACTCCTGAGCTATAACCCTTGACTTCCCATGAATTTTTGCAGGTCACTTAATTGCTAACCACTCCAAACGTCAGTTTCTTAATTAAAATGGCTGGCTTAAGTGTATCTGAAGTTGTTTGTAGTTCTTATGATACCTGTTGGATTAAAATGATAATTCTACATTGAAAATGTTTATGCCTAGCCTATACGTGAAGACTTATTAACACATAACCCTTCTCATTGAGCTTCCAGTGAAGACCATCTGGCTTATTTCTGTTCTATTTTTAGCATTTTTTTTGAGTGAGAAGATACCCTCCCTCCAATTATAGGAGCCTGGAGGCTGACTCCAAAACCTTTGAAGCTTTATTATATTCCAAGTAAAGAGACACTGTGAAAACTGTAAGAGAAGGTGACATTTTGAAGGTTCAAAAAAGTGTGAACTTTGCTACTAAGCATATTATGTGATTCAGTTGTACTTCCTGAAGTTTTTATTTAATGTAGGCACAGTGCTGCTATTGTGCAACATGCTTTTGAAGCAAAAAAGAAAGAAAAACTATTTTGATAAGGGTAATTTTTGTATAAAGTTGTCTATTGTTACAAGTAGTGCTTTGGCATATACTGGAACAGTGTTTGACAGTAAGGAGATTTTCAGAGTATATTTTCCATCAAAGTGAAACACACTGGAAGGAAGAAAAAAAAAGAGCAATCATTAAATGTTAATGAGTTTTGGTACTGTGTTAAAAAATAGAAAATGAAGACTGAATTCCACAATAAAGAGGTAGAATTTTCTTTTTGTAACCTGTAGTCATGAGTATGCTTATTTACTGGCAAAATATATGTTAATTAAAATGACAATAAGATTTAATTAAGGCAAAATACAGATCAATGCATTTATGTTTATCATTTATATTTTATATGACAGAATCTTCAAAACTTTTGAAATTCTCTGGATTACTTACATGTATTTTTTTTTTTTTGGTTTTTTTTTTTTTTTTTTTTTTTGAGGTAGGGTTTCACTCTAGCCCAGGCTGACCTGGAATTCGCTATGGAGTCTCAGGGTGGCCTCGAACTCATGGCGATCCACCTACCTCTGCCTCCTGAGTGCTGGGATTAAAGGCGTGCGCCACCACGCCCGGCATGTATTTTGTTTTTACACAGGCAACATTTTTGTAGGATGCTGCTTTGGAGTTTGTGACTTTATTTTCCATCTGTGAAGCATTTGGGGAGAAACTTTATACCATATATTCCTCAATTGTGGATTATATGGGATATGATTGCCATTATGTAGCTAGTTGTGGATATTTAAAGGTGCACAGTAATTATTCTTAGAGTGAGATTTGCAATGTGGACTGCTGAGTTCCAGCGCTTTCTGTTTTTACTACAAGAAATGACCCTAATAAAATAAATGGACATTGTTTGCCTAGTGTTTATCAGATGTAACCCATGCATGTGTATGTATGTGTATTTATATATATATATTCATTGAATGCATATAACATAGATAAATAGCTTATAGATAGATGATAGATAGATAGATAGATAGATCATAGATATATAACTACCTTATCTATGTATGTGATACATTAGTCAAGGTTCTGCAGAAGAATGAAACTGATAGAGTAATGTATTGTAAAGAGGATAACTGTCTGCAGTCAAGGGGAGTTTCAGATCCTGGTGGCTACTCAGTCACAAGGATGGATGCCTCAGCATTCCTGACCTGGAGCTGAGGTGCTGTATGATTCCTGGAGAGCTGCTGGTGGTCTTTAGCCCATTTTGGGAGGCTGCAGTAGTTGGGGTCTGATGTCCACAAAGGATGTCAGCAACATGGGAGTAGTAAACAGTAGGGATTGAGGGCAACTGGACAAAAGGTATTGCTTTTACCTGTGACCTCTTTAAATATAAGCTGCCATTAGTAGGGCAAAATGTTATGGTTTTAATGTAAAATGCCCCTAGGCTTGTGATTAAACCTTGGTTCCTAGATGGTGATGCTATTTGAGAAGTTTGTGGGACCCTTAGAAGATAGAGCCTTGTTAGAAGTAGTGAGTCACTGTGCGGTGGGCTTTGAGGTTTTGTAGACAGATGCCACTTTTGTTCATATTCTGCCTTTTGCCTGCTGATATCATGAATCGATTCCCACTCCTACCACAGTTCCTTTGCAGCCATGAAACTTCTCTTTAAAACTGTATTCAGGTCTTTCGGCTCTTGGATGTCAAATTATTGGTTCAAAACAAAAAAGAAGGTAAAATTAGAGCTAAATTTGAATGTTTATGGGCTGATTTCATAACAAACTCTTCTCTGCTACTATTTGTCATCTTCAGTATATAATAAGGTTCATAAAGGAAAAGCTTTTGATAGCATCAGCACATATTTAGTACATGTCCTATTGAAAAATTCCCTCATATTCCCAGGCAGAATGGAAACCTTCCTACTATTCTATTGCAACATGCTAACAGTATGACAAAACTAACATACATAGTTTAAATACAATTATGTGCAGTTAAATCTTATAAGATGACTGGAGACATGGCTTAGTGGTCAAGGCATTTGCCTGCAAAGCCAAAGGATCTTGGTTCAATTCTCCAGGACCCACATAAGCCAGATGCACAAGGGGCACATGCATCTGGAGTTCATTTGCAGTGGCTGGAGGCCCGACATGCCCATTCTCTCTAAATAAAATATATTTTGAAAATCTTATAAGA
This sequence comes from Dipus sagitta, assembly GCA_036346955.1. Taxonomy (NCBI): domain Eukaryota; kingdom Metazoa; phylum Chordata; class Mammalia; order Rodentia; family Dipodidae; genus Dipus; species Dipus sagitta. The sequence continues at coordinate 166,945,089 of CM070772.1, read as the reverse complement.
TTATTACAACAATTTGGATTACTTTGATGAAACATCAGCCATATTTCTTTTTTAACAAAACCTTTTCCAGATATGAAAAGTGATCATGTCTATGGAGGTTAAAGTAGTGAAGGAAATGTAAGAAAGCTGAAATACTGATAAAAATTAATTATATGTGTTGAAGTGTCAATTTAGTGGGACTGAAGTAGCGGAGAGGCCCTGGGTCTCAGTGCGCAAAATGAAGTTTATGATCTTGTGCTTAGGATACAAAAAGGCAAAGGTTGGGTAATGTGTAACTATAAGCTCTCATTATCTGTATGGTGCTCCTTTGTGTCTGTTCTCCTAATCCTCAGACTGAGAAAAAAACTACATATGCCCAACCCTTGACTTTGTGACTTGAAGACACCATCTACAAAGTTCATGCTCATGGTCCATGTATTTGATTTACAAAATAAATAAATAAATAAATAAAAATGGAAAAACAGCTTGTAAAAAAGTCTCACAGTGTTTAAAATCGGCTTATAATTTGTGTGTTAGTCTGCACTCATAGCAATTCTTTTCCCTGTGTGCTTGCTCGTGGCACGTAAACTGCAGGTTGATGATACCTACATGAGTACTAGACTATCTTTTTCAAGATTCATAAAAGGCCACCTTCGCATCTTCCTTCTTTTTTTAAATATATTTTATTTATGTATTTAAGAGAAAGGGAGAAAGAGAGAGAATGGGCACTACAGGGCCACCTGCCACTACAAATGAACTCCAGATGCATGCACCCCCTTGCGCATCTGGCTTAAGTGGGTCCTGGAGAGTGGAACGGGGATCTTTTGGCTTTGCAGGCAAATGCCTTAATTGTTAAGCCATCTCTACAGCCCCTGCATCTTCCTTCTTAATGGTAACATTTCACCTGCCCACATCTTCGACTATGGAAGAGAGTAAAACAAACTTAACGCCTGAAAGCAGCAATTATGTTTGTGAGGGTATGCAGTAATTTTTGACTTTAGGCAGAACGGTTTCAATAGTGAAATGGGGTCAAAGCTAAGTAGTAGTACTCTAAGGACAAATTGATGGAGAAAAGTAATTGTAACAAGATACAGGACTAAAAGGGGGAGAAGGAAGAGGAAGAAGAAGGAGTGAATCTTGTAAGAGTATTTTATAAATATGAACGAACAAAATAATAGTGGGACCAAAATTGTATTACAACTCTCTGAAAAAAATAAACAAGTTAGTGGTGAGGTCATTTCAGTTTCAGATTATGATTTCCAAGATTTATATCCTTCTGTCATGTCTGTTATCTGAGAATATGTTAATATATTTAAACTTAGTAATAAATATGAAATTGACTTGTTAACTAATTCTTCCATAACCCCACACAGTCTCTCTCTCTCTCTCTCTCTCACACACACACACACACATTCAAACACATAGAAGCCTGCACAAGTATACACAGAGAAAATTCATAATAAACCATAAGAAAAATTTGCTCCAAGTGTGAAGGAGTTCACATGACTGATTGGAAGGTATTTTGTGTTACAGTAAAATTGCTGGTCTTTGAATTAGCCTGTGGTCACAATCTCTCTAAATAAAGTTAGTAGAAATAATTTCATCCATATTTACATAATTTATGGACTAAAACAACATTGCTATTAGGAAATAGATTCATTTTATACAAAAATATAAACAATATTTTTTTTTCAAATCCAGTGCCAGATTTGAGAGGCTGGAGAAGGAAAGTTTAAGGGAAGGATATAAGAGAAATAAAATTGATATCAGCCTCCTTTTGTGATAGAAATCTACTTTAGCTATTGCCTTTATATGTAGTAGATACTCAAGGTCTAACCAAAGAACAATACCTCTTGAGTACAAGATTATCTAAACATTAATGTGTTAAGAAAACTTTACTAAATCCCTAGATGTAGTGGGCTAATATGAAATGTCTAAGCATGTGGGACAGAGATTAATAAAAGAATGATCTAATTAAGTAATTATTGTGTTTTAAGTTATGAAAGCTCAATTAAATGAAATCCTAAATTGTTCCTTTTTTACCACTGCTAATTAGTGAGCTTGTGACTGCTTCAGCTGAGCATGAAGACAATGTAGGCACAGGCTCTTCACCTCAGGACTACATTTGCAATTTTCCTACTCTTCTGGGGTTTGAAACAATTAAAATGAAATTGAATCCTTGGTTTAATCCTGTTGATGAAGTCTGCCAGAAAAAACCTCCACAGCTTCACACTGTGGAGCTGGGTAGGAGGAGCAGCACAATACCATACAAGTTGTGTTCATTTTCTAGCAGTACCTTGAGCTTATCCTGACCTTAATGGTTGGCCTCAATCTTGTACTTTCTCATACTCCTTCTGGGATCTGTTTTAATACTCATTACGAGGTTATCTATTTACTTTCCTCAATTCCACCATACACTGTAAACTTGAAGGTAAGTATAATGTGTTGCTAACGTTTGTTTTCCTATAATGACAAAATTATTGTTAGTAAGCACAAGAGGACTTATTTTAATGCCTGGCAAGTGCCTAGTTGCTATGGGATTTGTTATCTTACTTGGAAAAGGCAGCTTTTTTTCTCATGGTGTGCCACAGGGCACATGCACAGTGCCAGGAATTAGTCACATAACCACTAGTTGATTTTCTCTGGTCTCTTTGTGGGTACTACAAATAACTGGAGTCCAAGGGCTACTATCAATCACAGATGTTCTTAAGAATCCATTGTAGTGAGGTAAATGGAAGAACTGGTACAAGCTCTGAAATTAGCACTGATCACAGAGTTTTGGCTTACTTCTTTCAAATCTCTTAAAGTACTTTAACCATATTGAGACACTATTTTTTTCATGTGTACATGTGTGAGGTGTACATGTGTATGTATATATGTTTATAAGTGAGTGAATACAAGTGCAGGGGTGGTCCATGTGCACATGTGTGTGTTCAGAGGTAACTGTGAAGATATTAGGTGTTGTCTTCAGTTCCTGTCTTGGTTGTGGAGACATGGTTTCTCACTGAATCCAGAGTTCTAAACTTAGCTAGGCTAGATAGGCAGCTTGCCTTGGGCACCCATTTATTTTCCTCCTCTGAGCTTTGAGAGAACAGGTATGTGCTGTCACAATCAACAATTTCATGGTGCTAGAGATCTGACCTAAAGCCTTCATAATCACTTAGAAAGCATTTAATTTGCTGAGGCATTGCCCAATCCCATAGAATTTAATGAAGATTTAAATTTAAGGAATGAGTGGCAGCTTATTGTAAGAATGATATGACATGTCTCTATGTACAGAAGAGAAAAGAAAATAATGTCTTATATTTGTTTATAGGAGGATTCTAGGACTATTTTTGTATTACTTTTTGTACATAGTTAACATGAAAAGATAGGTCCCAGTTAACACAATTTCATGGAAGACACACTAAACACATTTCTTGTTTTGAAAATAATTTAGAGGAAGGAAGTCAGATTGTCATTTTGTATAATCTCAAGTATCCTTTTGAATAAGTTGGAGGATTAATGGAAGGACTTAAAGGCAGGGATCTTAATTGTTAGTATGTTAGACATTTTGACGACACAACATCATTGTTACAGAGGAGATTGTCTGATAGCTGGATTCATAGGATCTATCCTGAGTTTTAATGAGTATAAAGGGAAGCCTGTATGAGAGATTGGAATATGTGTTCATAAAGAGTTTAGGATATAATAAGATTACATACAATCATGAATGCATTAAGCAAGAAAATTAGAAGAATATGAATTATACATATGAAAGTAGGTTTCTTGATTCATGAAATTTGCTTAGGTTATTTTTAAGAAGGGCTGAGAAATGTTTAGTTCTTATTAAGAGTATTTTATGTTTGTCAAGAAATCTTAGGCAGTGTTAGCAAGAAGACTATTAATATTTCTTGGCCATACCCTACACAAGGTACATTATAATAATCTTCCCTGTTGCTAACACAAATAAGGAGGCTAGCATTTTTTGCTCAAGCAGGTTTTGCATAATTGAATTTGAGGAACATTATTCCAGGATACAGTGTATATCTACAAGATGCAATTGAACTACCACACATTCACAGCCTATTGTACTTCTATTTAGGCAAACAGGTGATAAAGATAATTTAGAGACATTGTAAATAGTTTCACGCAGGTAAATTGCTGCAGGTATATTACCACTTAATATAGTGTGGTCCTTTTTAAGTTAGAAGTCTTCCATAAATCTATCCATACATTCATCCACTTACTATTTCCGCACTTATACATTCAACTAATTATAAGCCTTAGGTAAAATTCTTGGTGAGTAGAACTCAGAGTTTCTCTCAACCTTTGAAGATCATTTGGATTTCTTTCCTTGTTTTTTCATTTTGTGGATCATTCAATCACATAGGGAGCACAAGCTAGCCAATTAGAACAGTAATTGCCATTTTCAATACAAGAGAGCTGATGGAATCTTAGAGAATCAAGTTGAAATCATAAAAGTATTAAAGGTTGTTCCAGAGTAGGAAAACAAATGAAAATATCCCTTTTCACTTACTGGGGAAAGCAGTATATCCCAGTGTAAGAGTGCATGGTTGGTATGTGTGAGGTCCTGGCTTTAACCTTCAGTACCGTCCAATAAGCAAACAACAGTGTTTGTAAAGATCAGCACATAGGATAGGAGATGAATTAGTAAAGATGATATTGAAATAATATAATTCTTAAGATAAGTAAAGCTTATGTTCTAGTGTCTTTTTTAAACCCTATGTCTTCATTTCAGTATAGTAAGATTTCCTTTGTCATATAGAGAAAGTGGTATGGAACAAGCTTAAAATATCTCTGTTTTATGAAACAAAAGTGTGCTGTCAAATGGTAATCAGCAGTAAGGTAATTATGGCTTTAGAACTGAATTTCTGGCTGAGACTTTACCTAAGAGATAAGATTGAATCTGCAAAAGGGAAATGTTTCAATAAGAATATTTCACACAGCTGCATAGTTACACTGTGTCTTAGTCAAACACCTAGTGCCGATATCGAAGCTTTATTGCCAAAAAATAGCTAGTTTGTATATTCACTTAAGTTTTTCTTTATTTTTTGATATACCTTCATCTTCCTGTGACATTATTCATATTAAAATGTTATCATTTAGATTTTTCTATAAGCAGATATGTTTGCTATTTGGCATAGAAAATTTATACCATGAATGAAAATCCTTGAGAATGGTGAAGAACTTAAATCTCAGAACTAATATGGATTTTTATCCTTAATTTAAAGATTTCCTAAGATTTTTTTCATCAACAGCTTAAGTGTACCAGGTGACACAAACACAAGATCTTGGACCCTATATTCAATGCTGGTGCTTGAACCACATTATGGAAAGGAGAGAAAGAAAGAAAGAAAGAAAAAAAAAAAAACATCTCCCAGGAGACACAAATGGAAAATAAATGCCCTGCTAAAGTTCACTATAAATGGCATTCTTTCCTTGAAGGCAGCTAGCACATTGTTGATTCCTTTCTAAACATAGCAACTATTATATCATTTCTGGAAATAGCAATGCAGATCTATAAGATGCTCAACCCTGCATTCACCTCCCTTGTTTTAATCTGTACAGTGAATATTTAGCCTCTACAACTTGAGTGTATAGTGAGTTAGTGTTCCAAAGGCAACAGGACCATGCTCCTCATGAATAACACACACTCGGTGTTACTTATTGTTATTTCTTTTTACAAATTCCTAACATTACTTCATACTCAAATACAGAAAACTATCTTTTGGAGCACTCATATGTGTAGTGTGGACATACTTGTGTATGTGATTCATTTGTGCATAAGAGTACTCACATGTATGTGGTGACCAGAGGAAAACCTTAAGCATTGCTCCTCTCAGGTGTTCTTGTCTTATTTATTTGTTTGTTTTTGGTTGGTTTGTTTGCTTTGAGAAAGTGTCTTTCTTTTGTCTCCAGCACACAAAGTAGGTTATGCAGCTGTCCCATGAGCCTCAGTGAACATTTAATGGAATATTGCTTATAAAAATACTGAAGAGAACACTATTTCTGATTTTTTAAATGCTTTAGTTTTCTACTTATTTGAAAGGGGGAGGAGAGAGAGAGAGAGAATGAGAGAGAGAGGAAGTAGATGTGCCAGGGTCTCTTGCTACTACAAACAAACTCAAGATACATGTGCCACTTTGTGCACCTGGCTTCATATGGGTAATGGGGAAATCAGTCTTAAGCACTGTTAAATGCATACCTTTGAAAATAAGGGAGAAAAAATTTAAATTGAAGTGATATGATACATAATGAATTTCTTCTGAATTTGTGGAGACATAGCTTATGTCATAATAAGGTTCCATGTGCCACTTAGAAGAATTTGCATTCTGTAGAATTATGGTGGAATGTTCTGTAGATGTCTCTTAAATTCAATCGATCTATGGTGTTGTTTAGTTCTATTATTTCTCCATTAATTTTCTACTTGGATAGCTGTCTATTGATAATAGTGGTATATTAACATTTCCCACTGCTGAAGTATTAGGATTTACATCTGGTTTATTTTTGAGTAGATTTTGCTTTATAATTTTATTGTCCCTATGTTTGGGACATATAAGTTTATGATAATAACATCTTCTTGTTGAATTATTCTTTTAATGAGTATGAAGTGACATTCTTCATCTCTTTTGATTACTTTTGCTTTCAAGCTAATTTTATCATATATAAGCACAGCCACATCAGCTTTTATTTTTATTATTTCTGTTTGCTTGGGATATATTTTCCCATCCTTTCACCCTAAGGTGATGTCTATCTTTACTGGTGAGGTGGGCTTACTGTAGACAACAAACAGATAGATCCAGCTTCCTGATCCAGCCTGTTAAACTGTGTCTTGATTGAAGAGTTGAATCCATTAATGCTCAGAGTTAAAATTGTGAGGTATGAATTAATTGTTTTGAGTTATAGGCTTTGTGAAATTTGTTGTTTCATTGATCTTTGTATGCTTTTATTTCTGTTCTAGGTTTAACTCCTCCCTTTTCTCTCCTCATTTGTATGTTTGTTCATCTCTTCTCTGTTCTCTGTACGGTGATCTTAGGGCTCAAGTGCTCATAAGGCTGGCATATATATATATATATATATATATATATATATATATACATATATATATATATATATCATGAAAAGTTTTTCTTTCACTTTCTATTATGATGGATAATTTAACTTGGGATAATAGTTTTAGTTGGAACCATTGCCTTTTAGCTTTTGAAATAGTCTCTTCTAAGACATCATGGCCTTTATAGTTTGCATGGAAAAGTGAGAGGAAAATTATGTTGGGCTTACCTTTGTATTTAATGAGCTAGTTTTCTCTTGTTTTGTGTGTTTAGTTTTTCACTTACAACGTGATGTGGGGACTATCTTCTTTGGTCCTGTCTATTTGGTGCTCTGTGCATGTTCTGTTCACCTCATGTATCTGAATGGGGGTCACTATCATAAAGTTGAGAAAATTTTTAATAATTTTGTTAAAAATATTCCCTATGCCCTTGGCCTGTATTTCTTCCCCTTCCTGTATGCCACAAGCTGTACATTAGGTCTTTTAAAAGTGACTCACGGTACCCTAATGTCCTGCTCACAATGGTTTTTATGAACTTGACATTGTTTTTGGACTTCCAATCTATTTCTTCTGTCTTGTCCACATGTTCCAACATTCTGTCCTCCACATAGTTCATTCTGTTGGTGACACATTCTTTGGGAGACTTTTAACACTGCTATTTCATTTTCCTTTACAATTATGTTTTTCTTCGGTATTTCCGTGACTTCTTTGAATTATATTCACATTTCTCAATCTGACATACTTACCGACTCCTGCAATTCATTCCTGCATTTGTTCATATCCTCACTGAATTTATTCCTTTGAACTCTGAGCTCATTTACTTGTTGATTCACCTCCATTTAATTTACCTAATCTATTGAGGTCTTTTTGATTATCTTCAATTTCATACAGTCCTCTATTGAATACTTTTTGTTGGTTCTCTTTTATTTCATTCTGCCATTGATTCACTTATTTTGTTCATTATCTTCCATTTCCTACATCCATCTTTTGAATTATATTTGTTAGTTTTCTTCCATTTCATTGAGCCACCTTTTCACTTGTGTTTGATTTCTTTTAGTCTATTATCTTCCATTTCTATTCTCTGAGTTCTTGAGCATCTTTGACCACTTTATTCCACTTTATCCAGCTATTTGTCAATGACCTCATTAGTATTGCTTAATATGCTTATCATAAATTCATTTTGGGATTCAATGTCTTTGGGTTTCTTCTTAGTTTTCACTGGAGTCTTCCATGGTTAGAATAAGCAGGCTAGGTGGGTATTTCTTGGGTTTGTGTCGTGTGTGTGTGTGTGTGTATGTGTTGGAGTTTGCTTATCTTGAGATTGACCTTTTGTCTTGCTGAGAAAGCAGCAATAGCAACTCATATACCTTGTGTTGGGTGACCTGGTCAGCTAGGATAAAGATGGGTTGTGGGATATTGGTCTATCCCACTGGATTTGGATAGCTGTACATAATCCTGATCAGGGACTACTTGGTGTGTATGTTGTGTGTTTGACCTAAGGATAGGTCTAGCAATATTTCTTGTGTGCAAAAAATAAGCAAAAGTATGTTCACATACACACATATATAATATATATACACATACACCTCTGCTTGCCTAATTCTAAAATTGTCAAGTACTTTCAAATATCAGGGGATGTCTAAATCAAGTAGTAGCAAATATCTAGAAAGAAATGCTACTTGTAAATTAGTTAAAATAAGAAGGAAGAAATAACAAAATTTATGTAATGGTTGAAGTAATCAGTAGTCAAGAAATTCAAGGAGTTATGGGTTAAACTTATCTTATTTCTCACATTTTATTGTCATCATATTCCAAAATGGATACATAGTCTGGAGTGATAGGTAAGTTTTGTTGTCAACTTGATCTGTTCAGGAATTCACAAAGGAAATAATCTGACCTTTCTGGACCCACTAGACACTGGCTCTGAATTGACATTAATTGCAGGAGACTGCAAACAGTATCATGGCCTTCCAGTTAAAGGAGGTGCTTTTGGAGCTCAGGTGATCGTTTTGTCAAATGTTAGACTGATAATGGGTCCAGTAAGTCCATGAAGTCATTCTGTGGTTATTTCTCCAGGACAAGAATGCATAATTGGGAAAGATATATGTAGGAGTTGTTAGAATCCCCACATTGGTTCCCTGACTTACAGAATGAGGGCTAGTATGCTTGGAAAGGCCAAATGGAAGGCATAAGAGCTCCCACTACCAAGGAAAATAGTAAACCAAAACAGTATCACATTTCTGGGGGATTGCAAAAGTACACACACACACACACACACACACACACACATATTATATATATATATATATATATATATATATATATATATATATATATATATGATATACAAGCTTGTAGAAATCACAGGGAATGTGGTGAAGGGAAGTCTTCACTATGGACAGAACTTCAAGCAGTGCACATAGTTGTGCATTTTGCTTGGAAATACAAATGTCCAGATGTGTAGTGAAGCACTGATTCATGGGCTGTGGTCACTGGTCTAGGACATGGAAGGAACACAATTGGAAAATTGGTGAGAAGGACATTTGTGGAAGGTGCATGTGGATAGAGCTCTCTGAATGGGCACAGGATATAAAGATTCATGTCCCATCTTAATGCTCATCAGAAGGTGACTTTATCAGAGGATAGCTTTAATAATCAAGTATATAAGCTGACCTGCTCTGTGGATAGTAGCCAACTTCTTTACTCAGCCATCCCTGTCTTGCCCAATGGACCCATGAACAAAGTGGTCATGGTGACGGGGACACAGGGTATGCACAGACCCAACATGGACTTCCATTAACTAAGGCTGACATGGCTGTAGCTGCTGGCAAGTTCCAAATATGCTAGCTTCTTGAGTCCCCAATATGGAAGCATTCCTTGGAGTGAGCAGCCAGCAACTGAGTTTAGGTTGACTACATTATACAATTTCCATCATGGAAAGGGAAGTGTTTTGTCTTTACTAGAATAGACTTATTTCGGGTGTGGATTTACTTTTTCTGCATGGAGTGCTTCTGCCAAAACTACTATCCATCGACTTACATAATGCCTTATCTACCATCATGGTATTCCACATAGCATTTCTTCTGACCAAGGAACTCATTTCATAGCCAAGGAAGCATGGCAGCGGGCTCATGATCATGGAATTTAGTGCTCTTACCATGTGCCCCACCACCCTGAAACAGCTTGCTCAATAGGACAATGGAATGGCATTTTAAAGAAACAGTTACAGTGCAATTACATGGCAATAGCTTGGAGGGCTGGGGAATGTCCTATAGCAGGCTTGATATGCTCTGAATTAGCACCCTATGTATGGTATTATTTCTCCTATACCCAGATTCACAAGTTCAGGAATCAAGGGGTGAAAATGGAAATTGTACCACTTACCATCACCCCAAGTGACTCATAAAACAAATTTTTGCTTCATCTTCCTACAAACTTACACTCTACTGGCCTAAAGGCCTTGGTTCCAGTGGGAGGGGGGCTGCTTTACCAGGAAGCACAGAAAAATTTCTATTGAACTGGAAGCTAAGACTCACCCCCCTCTCTGGCCACTTTAGGCTCCTGATGCCCTTGAATGAACATGCTAAGAAAGAAGTTACAGTGTTAGCAGGGGTTGATTGATCCAGACTACTAGGGAGATATTGGACTGCTCCTCCACAATGTAGGTAAGGAAGAGTATGGATGGAGTGTAATATAGCCTTTAGGACACCTCTTGGTGTTACCATGCCCTATAATCAAAGTCAATGGAAAACTACACAAACCCAACCATGGCATGATAAATGACCCAAATCCTTCAGGAATGAGGGTATAGGTCACCCTTCAGGGTAAATAACCTGGACCTGCTAAGGTGCTTGTGGGTTCCTGGATTCTTGCTCTGGAGGCCTGCCGCAGTTTCCCCTGAAGGCCTCCAGGCAACTGGGGGTGGGGGAGTGCGTGATGAGAGAAACACTCCTGGAAGAAAGTCGAACAACTCTCTCAATTTATTGTCAGTGAAATGGGTTTATAAGCATCTGAGGGTGGGGGGAAGGGTCCTAAGGGGATTGGACATAACAAGTTCATTTCTGATGCCTAATTAGCATATGGGAACATTCATTCTAGCATGTAGGCAATGGTGGTGGGGGGGTGTCAGGTGATCTAGGGTCTCAGGAGGATGGGCTGTGTGTGGGCTGATAAGGAGTTTCCTAGGCAACTGGCCAAAGTTCAGGGGGCTATGGGCAGAGCCTAAGTTCAGGTGTGCTGGGCTTGGGGAGGGAGTGGCCTCCTGTAGACTGGGGCTCCTTAGACCTGTCTGGAAGCTAAGGCCCTTCTCCTGAAGGCTCTGTGCCTGGCAGTGCCAGACAGTTGCTTGCTGAAGGTGGAGGAATACAGAACGGGGAGTAGAAGAAAGTAGTTATAAATACCAGCTAAGGCCACATGACCAGTTACAGAGACAAGGTCTGCAATTTCCATGAGTGTTTCTGTCATAAATTGTTAAGAATGTTTGTACATATGTATACCAATATTAAGATGCAGTTATATATGGGATAGTTATGTTAGGCAGAATTATGACCTTGTTACCTTCATTTGGAAATTAAGTGTGATGTATGGAGATATGGTTTGTTGTCAAGTTAGTGAGGGGTGGACTTGCGATAGTTAAGTTTTGTTGTTAACGTGATCTGTTTCAGAATCCATAGACATCCCTATTGAGTATGTCTTTGAGATTGCTTCCAGGAAATGATTAACTGAAGGGAAGTCCTTCCCCTAGAGGGAGCCCTTCCCCCAGAGTAGGTGGCCCCTCTCAGAGGGAGCCTTTGTCTAAGAAAGCTCTGGAAGAAAAGAATCCCTTCCTCCCACCTTGCTCTGGTGCTGCTTTCTGTCTTTCAGCATGGACTGAAGACCACTGGCTCTCCAGGAAACCTCCAAGCCTTCAGTGTTGGATTGGGACTACTTTGGCATTCATCCACATTATCTGAGCAGCTACTGGGTTCCTTGACTCTCTGCCTGCAAACTGCTGTTGTTGGAGTGCCATAAACTAATCCAATAAATTCTCTTTTCAATGCAACCCTTTCTATTAATTCCATTCTAGAAAATCTTGACTGGTACACTTGTATTTTTCCATGACATTGTTCTTTACGGGATTCTTCTAAAAAAAATCCCTTTCCAGTATTTCCAATAAATATAGACAATAGAACATTATATTACAACAACTGGATATAATAGGGCTTGATACTTTGGTGAGGAAATTGTGTCTAGAGACCAAAATACTATTTGAAAAATATACCTGCTAATATCTTAATTCTTCAGAATGTTCTTTGATGTGATTCTAAAGTTAGTTTATAATCAGAGTATATTTTGAACATTATCTTTGTAAAACATGTGTCTATAAGTAAAGGGTGGTACCAATTGATAAGCGGTCACTGGCGTATAACTTGATATCACTCGTATAACCAGACAAAATCTAACAGACAGTGTGAAAATTATAAAATTTTTTCCAGTTTTACATTTTCCTCTGAGAACTTTGTATTTGCATATTAAAATGCTCTATCATCTCATAAATACAACTCATTTGTAGCATTTATTCTGCAAAATCAGTGTGGACAGCTTAGAAAATCATCTGAGTATTGGATAATTAAATCTGTTTAAATATGGAATTAGTTATTCAAGCTTGACAAATACCCATTAGTGCAAATATGGAACACTATATACCATAAAGATCAGAGGAAAGAAACCTGAATATATTAAGGTTGATTATTACTCTAAAGATGTTCAATTTCCTACTTTTCCAAATAACATACTGTGTTTTTCATAATGATGTCTGTGTTTAAGAATTGTCTGTAAGTGGACCCACATAAGCCAGATGCACAAGGGGGTGCATGCATCTGGAGTTCGTTTGCAGTGGTTGGAGGCCCTGGCGCGCCCATTCTCTCTCTCTACCTCTTTCTCTCAAATAAATAAATAAATAAAATATATATTTAAAAAAAAAAAAGAATTGTCTGTAAGTATAGCTGAATAAGTGTCTCAACTATTCTGGAGGAATGGCCTGGGAGAAACTAACATTTATTGATTGCAGGGCATTATAATTTCAGGAATTAATGCTTAATAGCATGCAAGTATCTTACAAAATGCTGTGACTGAGTAATATTGTTGCTATGTGCACACAAGATTTTAGCAACATAGGAGAAACAAAAGTTTTCTTGAAATGTTCAGTTCTTTTAGGACGAGTTTTATTTATTCATAGTTTAACAGTCAGAAACATGGAGGAGTTTTAGAATTAAAGTGGAACTAATGTGGACTCCATGGGGCATGCTTAACTAATTCAGTCCCAAACAAAGTTACTTATTCAATTATCTAATAAACATCTGAATTCATAAGCAGTGCACATCTATGTTGAATAAAGTTGCAAATTGCCAATGTTCATAATGGTTGATAGATACAGCATTAAAGGTATGCATATTTAATATAATTCATTACAATTTTGAGAAGGAAATGGCAATTTAAAAAGAACAACATAATGATAATAAATTCCTTCCCATTTAAAACAAGCTAATGATACTTTTACAAGAAGAGTACAAGTCCATTTAACAGTCAAGCTGAAATATAACTGACTCTACTTTTTTCCCTTTCTGAATTTGGCAAAATCTTATAAATAGAGAAATTTAAGAATTTATGGCACATTTCTTCTACTAATTTAAGAGATGTTTGGCAGAGTTCAAATTGGATGGTAACTCAAGGTGTTGCTACTTAACTTTCCTGAGGTTTTCTTATTTTCCTTGAAATAATATGTTAAATTCACTGGAGAATTTTCATACTTCCAAAAGAATGAGACCAGATGCTTTCCCATAAGTTTTGTTTATACATCATTATGTTTATTTTCCTGTAAGTAAAAATAGACTTCTTACTATATACAGTGCATATATATGCAATTTATATTATACAAGTATAAATATAATCATCTAATTTATATGTATATAAATTTATGTGTATAAAATGTCTTTTGGAAGTTAGGCAAGTGTTATTATTTTTCAAATATTTTTATTTATTTTCAAGCAAAGAGATAGAAGAGAGAGAGAAAGACAGAGAGAGAGAGAGAGGGAGGGAGAGAGAGAGAGAGAGAGAGAGAGAAATTGGCACACCAGGACCTCCAGTCACTGTAAAGGAACTTCAAACGCATGTGCCTACGTGCATCTGGCTTTATGGGTGTACTGGGGAATTGACCTCCAGTTTTTAGGCTTTGCAGGCAAGCACCATAATCACTAACACATTTCTCCAGCCCTTATTTTTAAAAGTGCTTATTTTGGGTGTGTTTATGTCAAGGTATGCCAAGGTATCTTGCCACTGTGAAGGAATACCAATCTGGTTTTACCTGAGTAGATGGAGAATTGAATCCAGGCTGGGCAGGTTTGTAAGCAAGTACCTTTATTTTAATGTGTTATTTGTTCATTTATTTCTATTTTAAGAGAGAGAGAGAGAGAGAGAGAGAGAGAGCGAGATAAGTAAGGAGGAAGAGAGAAAATGGGCATGCCAGGACCTCTAGCCACTGCAAATGAACTCCAGCTGCATGTGCCACCTTGTGAATCTGTCTTACATGGATACTGGGAAATTGAACTAAGTCCTTAGGCTTCACATGCAAGTGCCTGAAATGATAAGCCATTTTCTGTGCCCATGGTGATTTGATTCAGCTGTCTCCCATAAACATAGGAATTTTGAATGCTAGTCTACCTAGCTGATGGCAATTGGAAGTTAAATCCTCCTGGAGGCAGTGCGCTGTTTGGGACAGGCTTATGGGTATTATAGCCAGTTTCCCCTTGCCAGTGTTGGGCACACTCTCCTGTTCCTGTTGTCCACCAGATGTCGGCAGGAGATGGTATCCACTCTCTGCTCATGCAGTCATTTTCCCTTGTCATCAAAGAGCTTCCGCCTCTAGCCTGTAAGTCAAAATAAACCTATTTTTTCCCCACAAGCTTCTCTTGATTGGGTGATTTCTACCAGTAATGCAAATGTGACTGCATTGCTGATAGACACCTGACTGTGTGGCTTTGGCCTTTTGGAGTTGATTTTCAAGAGGAATGTAGAAGGATTTGAAACCTCAGCCCAAGAGATGCCTCACAGCTTGATGGATTATTTTGGTCAGAGTTGAAAGAACTGAATGCAGTAAGAACTATGGACTGTGAGGTTTGGCTCATGAGGGTAAGAAAGAACTTTGCTTGGACTGGGCTAGAAGCATCTTGTGTGAGAGGCTTGTTGTTATGCCTGTGTCCTGAGAATTTGTGCAGGGTTGTAGTGCGTAGAAACGGATTGGTGTGTGCAGACAGATATGGCAGAGAAAGAAATCTTTGGGCCCAAACTGCTGCCTGTTCAGCTGCAATTGTATGAGAGATTACAACCTTTGAGATTGGGCCAGCAGATCTGCAGTGGAACAACAGAAAGACTGCAGTCTTTTGAAGGAGTCTGAATGCTGAAGGAGTGTCCTGTTTTTTTATGGTCTGCTTTATTCCTACCTGGATTAATAAAATGGCACGCTGACTGGTATTATGGAGGATAAGAAATATGAGAAAGAGAGAGTCACTGAATTTGCAACATGGTCTTGTGTTTTCAAAATGGCGATGAGCAATATGAAGCAGGATTACCTGCAGGGAGACCCGATGGAGCTGTGATGATGAGCTGTGGGTTATAGTGGAGATGCAGTGGAGATGTTGGGACCATGAGATGGCTGCTAAGGAAAGCTGCCAGCCCAGGATGAAGTTTTTCAGTACTGTGAGTAGCCTAGCTGAAGGGGTGGAATTAGAACTCTGGAGACTTGTTGCTGGTTAGGATTATCATATTTAGAGACTTGTCACTGGCTAGAGTTGTTGGTTTTAGAGCTAGAGAGTTTGATGTTTTTCCTGGTTGTTTTAAATCTTATATTGGTTGAATATTTCTTTGTTATGCCCAATGCCATCTTTTATAGTGTGAATGTTTATTCTATGCCATTATGGGGTTATTTGGGGATTTTATTTTTTTTTGGTATTATGGCACTATTAAAAGGCCTTGGATTATGGGATCTTTGAACATCATTAGGATTGATGAAAAATGTGGGGACTTTTCAAGTTGGAATGAATACATTGCATTTTACATCATGGATGGCTAACAGTTTATAGGGGCCAGGGGTGGAATGTGGTGGTTTGATTCAGGTGTCCCCCATAAACTTAAGTATTCTGAATGCTATTCTCCCTAGCTGATGGCAATTGGAAATTAAAGCCTCTGGAGGCAGTGTATTATTGGGGGTGGGCTTATGGGTATTATAGCCAGTTTCCCCTTGCCAGTGTTTGGCACACTCTCCTGTTCCTTTTTTCTACTTGATGTTGGCCAGGAGGTGGTATCCACTCTCTGCTCATGACATCATTTCCTCTACCATCATAGTGATTTTATCTCCATCCTGTAAGCCAAAATAAACCTCTTTTTTTTCCCCCACAAGCTACTCTTGGTTGGGTGATTTCTACCAGCTATGTGAATCTGACTGCAACAGAGCCCCAGAAGAGAATTCTTAGGTGATTATTCAAGGTGCTCCAACACTGCATCTTCATATCACACATTGCCTGCCCCACTTCACAATGAGACATCCATTGCTTCCTATTTAATAAAATTAAATATAATCTGCATTGTCTCAAAAAATACTCCCGAAAATGGAAATTACATATCAAACAAGATTGTTCAATAAAAAGTGACAGTTGTTTTTTTTTTCTTTTTCAAATCATGGCTAGAGTATGGCACTGTATTTAATTTGTAGGGAATTTGTGAAAGTTTTCCAAGACTATGATTTGAAAGGATAGAATATATAAAAACATACTGCTAAGTTTTGTATCAAGGCTTTATCATAAAGAAAAAAAATAGCAGAACTAAAATAGTCATATTTTTTAAATTTGTAACTCAGATGGATTTTATTATAAAATCTCATTATATTATGGCATATTCATAGCAAAAAATCAAAATCATTTACTGATGATGAGCTTATTAAGCATTATCTGCAGTATGGCAAGTATATAATGTCATATAGAAAAAGGTATATTTCTAAAAATCAGTTTCTCTTCCTAGACTCTAGCCAGGCGAATTTATGAAACTAGAAAAATCTTTTGAAAAGTTTGGATGGTACAGTTACTGTATTTAAATTTTATACCTTGGTGATGGAGGACAGCACTGATGGTACAAGTACTGCTCAATCTGACATCTTCACTAGAAACATTAGTGACAAACACAGTGTTATTAATAAGCAGCATCTTTATCACCATTAAATGACACAAGTAAATCAACAGATTGATAGGAACCTGTAAAAAATTGTTAACAAAATTTTATTTCTCCATGGTCAACATAACTGTAATGGTTTCTGTGGCATTAGTAAGTATAGTAGACAGCTTCCATGTCACTGAGGTGAACTTCCAAACCAGGCTCAGTAATGAAGCAAGGGAATTATTGAATGTTATAGATCCAGGGGAAGTTCCATAATGGTAGAAGAAGCTGGCCTGGTTTCACAGGTATAAGCAGAGAAAGAGAATCCACAGGCAAAAACCTCAAAAAGCCACACTGCAAACAAGAATACTTCAGGAACTCCAAGTACTTTGTGTATCTTCAGACTGGAATTACAAATCTACCACCACACCTTAGGACTGAACCCTAAGATTTGCCCAGTGACACACCCTTCCTCTAGCCAGACGGTTGGAATTCTAAGAAGCTTTAATAAAACTGAATATATTGGGGGATATCCATTCAAGCTACCACAGTAAGTAAAAAAAAAAAAAAAAAAAGGACTTGAAAAATTAATAGAAGATGATACAATTTTCATCCAAAACTCATTTTTTTGGGGGGGTGGTTCAAGGTAGGGTCTCACTCTAGTCCAAAATGGCCTGGAATACACTATGTAGTCTCAGGGTGGCCATGAACTCATGGTGATCCTCCTACCTCTGCCTCCCAGGTGCTGGGATTAAAGGCGTGTACCACCACGCCCGGCATCCCAATACTCATTTTTAATGAAGAATCATAACCTTGAGTTTTGGGATGCCGGGCGTGGTGGTACAAGTAAATTTACGTGAAGAATATTTAAAGTGTATTATGCAAATTATTATCAATATTGAACTTCTTAAGGATAAAGGCATTCTATCATTTCCAATTCTCAAGATTCCCCAAAAGTGTTGATGCTACTATGGTGATATCATTTACTTTTTGAAAGTAAGATGCCTAAGTTGAGGCCAAATATTGAAAAGATTTTATATTTTTAACCTCTTCTATATTTGACCTCTTTAACATTCATAGGCTAGAGAGAATCCTGAGTGGTTAACACACTTGCCTTTGATTTCTTAGTACTACATAAAGCCAGATGTGCAAAGTGGCACATACATCTGGAGTTCCTTTGCAGCAGCCAGAGGCCCTGGTGAGACCATTCTTTCTGTATGTCTCTCTTCTCTTCTGTTTCTCTCTATTGCCAATAAATAAATGCAAAAATTTTTGAAAACAATATTCATATCAGTATTTCATAATTTAAACTTGCTTATAGGTTTAGTACATTTAGTGAATGAAAATTTAAATAAGTAAACATGTTTATTCAAGTTGAGAACAAATTTATTAAAAATTGTTTCAAGTCACAGCAGCATTCAAACGAAAATGATATGTATCTTGGAATGTTGGAAAACACAGTTCTGTTAACAACAAAAATATGTAAACTTGATTTCCTATACTTTATTTTTGTTTATTTATTTGAAAGAAAGAGAAAAAAAAGAAAAAGAGAGAGTGAGTATGTGTGTATGTAATGTATAGTCCAAGACAACTCTTCTTTATACTGTGTGGCCCAGAGAAGCTGAACAATTATTTTTGGGTGGGGAGAGGGTACTCTCCAGTTTGACTATATGCAAATGGAGTATGGAGAGTCACAAATAGAGCTTTTTGAGCAATCACACAAACTGAGTTCGGTCTCTTGGCAATGCCTTCAGATGCCTTCTATTTGTCTAAATCTCCTCACTCATGTTCTTTTATGCAACTCCAGTAAAATAACTGGTTCAACCAGGTAGACATGTCTGGAATCATGTCTTTAGTATGTCCTTAGCACTATACCTGGGATAATTAGTAGTTTTTCATATTTCTCCAGGAAAGTCCCATAATAATCCCAATAAGCAATTTCTATTTCAATTTCCTCTAATTCTACAAAAAATAATATATTATGCATGGTAGTATCTACAATAAAACTTGACTTGAACCTAAATTGACACTTCTTTCATTGAGCGAAGAGATACGGTACACTGAAAACCCAAAATGTAATATTTGTAATACAAAAAAATAAGCCAGTCATGTTGGTGCACGACAGTAATTCCAACCTTTGGAAAGTAGAGACAAGAGGAATAGTACTTCAAGGTCATCCCCGGATGCAGGAAGACTCCAGCATAGACAATATGTAACCCTATATCATAAAAATAAGTGATTCAGAAAAATAGAGATAATTAAAATTGAGCTGGGTATGGTGGTATATGCCTCTAATCTTAATGCTCACGAGGCTAAGGTAGGAGGATCTCTGTGAGTTTAAGGCCAGCCTCAGACTACATAGTAACTTCCAGGTCAGCCTGGGCTAGAGCAAGAACTTACCCTGAAAAAAAAAAAAAAAAAGGATCCAAAAGGAAAACTATTACATCATCATAGGCATGGTTATGAAAAATCACCAAAACTTTTCATTTGCTCCATCACAATATCATGACTTACAAAAGAGAACAGATTTTAAACTATGCATTGAACATACACTATAAGATAATATAGTTGATTAATGTCTGGGATTTTATTTCCCCATCTTTGAGGAATGTGTTGCAAACATTATCTTGTACAATTTTGAAAGATTATAAATGATGTACAAATTATAGAGTTAGTTCTGAATATATGGCAGTTATGTATAAAATCCAGGTGTTATTTCAGGCAGTATGACTGCAGATAGAACTGAATTTAAGCCAAAGGAATGTGTCTCCTTTCTGCATCTGAGCTGAAGTTCACTCCACAGACCAACTTGAAACTTGCTTTGAGGAGTTGTGACAGTTTTTATGCCTCCATAGACTCAGCTGGTTTATTAAAACTTGAGGTCC
Source organism: Dipus sagitta (assembly GCA_036346955.1). Lineage (NCBI taxonomy): Eukaryota > Metazoa > Chordata > Mammalia > Rodentia > Dipodidae > Dipus > Dipus sagitta. The sequence goes on along the minus strand of CM070772.1, from coordinate 166,924,989 downwards.
TAGCAGGCAGATCTCTGCTACAGGGAGTTTGTCACTGTGGGGCGGAGGGGGTCGGGGGGGGGGGAGGCGGAATTTGAGTCCAGCCCTACCGTGTGTGGAAAGCAGTTAGAGCTCTGGTCGTTAGTGGTGTTTGCTGGCTATATCATGGTGTCTTTCTGCTTGGAAATGAGCCAGCTTCTTCCAACATTGATGGTGTTCTCCTAGAAGTTGTAAGTCTGAAATAAGCCCTTTCCTCCCATAAGCTAATTCTGTTTGGATATTTGTCCCAGCAATGTGCAAATGACTGCAAGAGGAATCAACTGAAATCTTTTCTTAATTACAATTCCTTACAATCCTCCACAAAATGCAAAAAAAAAATGTGTCTCTCTTGCTCTTCTTAGAAGTTAGTAGAGTAGTATTCTCAGTGCCCACTTGAAAAGCTGAAGCCACCTTCATGGGAAGAAAAAAATTGCTTGATTTACTCTAATTTATCATGTATAATTTTATTAACACAAATATATACAAATAGTAAGTATCTTTTAAAGTTATATTTGCAAATATATATATTATATATATATTTAATATATATATATTAATATATATATTAAATATATATTCAATAATATATATATTTAATATATATTAAAGTATTTCTAATATGTTTTGGAATCTGGATTTGAATAAATGCAATTCTAGTAGCTAAAGAAATATCTTTAATAACTAAGTCTTAGTAACATTTGTCATAACATTTTAAAAAATTTTTAATTACATAGTTTGTTCAGGTATATTTCTCTTTGTGTAGGGATCGGTCTCTCTATGCCTCAAGAAGCTGCGCTACTTTAAACTTTGTGATTTCTTAGAGTATCTTAGTAAGATTTAATTTATCTGGTTTCTGATCATTTGCCCCAGAATTGAAAAACTCTTGCCACCAGGCCATATGTAGTCTACAAATATTTTTGCTGTTGTTCAAGAAGAAGTGTGAACAGATCATTGAACCTGTAACATACAAATGAGAATATGGTCTACAGATCACCATTGTCCCAATGATCCCATATCTTTATCTATTTAATGGCATCTGCTTGGCCTTTAAAGGTTTTATTCTTTCATCATTGTTGAACATGGTCACCAGAGTAATCGTTTTGGCTTCGAGTTTTCTCAACCTCATTTATTTCTTTGGAGTCATCATGGCCCCATATTAAACTTCAATATAATATTCCATGTCAGTCATAGTCCTTAGTCTACCTTCAATTATCTACCTTCAATTATTGAGGACCTATATAATGATGGTGAGGAGGAGAATTAAGACTGTAATATAGCATGTTTCATGCTAAATAAATTTCATTAATTTGTTTTATCCTCAAAATAATCCCATATTTTGTTACATACATATTAAATATTGCATTTGATGTACACATATTTAAAATTTAGTGTCTATATAGCCATTAAAATAGAGTTTTAAGCCACTTTGTTCATGGACACGGATTAAAAAGCGGTAAGGCTGAATTTAACTCTTATTTACAAATGGAGTTTTTCACCCTGTTCCAGTAAGAGTGCTAGAACAAGGATCTGTAAATACAGGCTTTGGATTGAATTGACCATGTTTCCCAGCAATCATGTTGATTTTAACACATTAATGTAGGAAGACATGAATAGAATATTCAAAAAAATGATAATACATGTTTTAAAACTGTTGTAAAACTATATTTTTGCTCACAACTATTCAAGGATTTAAAAAGGTTAGTAGAAATATAGAGAAAACTACTAGCATATGCTTGGCAAAGAACAACTAAGAAATAACGTATGGATAGTTCCAGATAACCCAAAAAGTTCTCTGAAGGCAGCCTGCCTCTATAAAAGGATAGAGACTATAGGCTGATGGTAGCATCAAATGTAACTCAAAATCCCCGTCTCCAGTTAGCCTTATAGGCCTTTTAATTTAAGTGTGAGTGAATGAGAATGAACTCTCTGAGAACAGAACACTATAAAATGTTAACATGTGTAGTCTTATGTATCTGTCATTTTAAAAAGCTGTCTTTTGTTTTCTCATATATTTTTATAAACCTTTTTCATTTTATTTTTTGAGAGAGAGAGAAAGAAAGAGAGAAGGAGAGACAGAGAGAGGGAGATAAAGAGAGAATGGTTGTGCCAGGGCCTTCAGCCACTGCAAACAAACTCCAGATGCATGTGCCACCTTGTGCATCTGGCTTATGTGGGTCCTGAGGAACTGACCCTGGGTCCTTTGGCTATGCAGGCAAGCACCTTAAGCACTAAGCCATTTCTCTATCCCTTATATATTTTTATACCAAGGAATTATTTTTTTGCAATAGGTATGTTTATCCTTTTTAATTTGGCTCCAGCCAAAAATTTTTATTAGTTGTAAAGAAAAACAAAATTGTGAGTACTAAAGGAAAATGGATAGGACTTTAAAGGTTTATATTAAATGAGGTAACTCTGGCCCACAAAGATAAAAGACATATGTTCTCTTTCCTATGGGGGTCATAACTTTAACTGTTTGTGTGTGCATAAATAAGGGGAGGTGATAGGATACCACGAGAGAGGAAAAGGAAGGAAGTACAGGATGTCACATGGAGCATGAAAGAGGAAGTGAGGCTATGAGGGGAGGTTACACAGAGAAAAGACAGAGATAGTAGAATGGAAATTTTAAAGAAATATATGGAGAGAATATCATAATCATACACAATTAACATATGTTTACTAAAAATAAATTTAGTAAAAAGACAAGTCATTGTTGCAATTCAAAATATAGATGAAATAAATGGCAGCATTCTTCCTGTTAACAACCATGGAATGAGCTCCAGCAGTTCTGAGCTAGAACAACTTGCTGATGACACCCATAAAGGTGAATATTGAGGCAGCCAATGAACCCGAGGGGCTAGCAATGCAATATTTACAAATACATATGATATCAATAACTATTAAAAAATCAATGCCATGAATTAGGATGGCAAAATAACTTTGTAGTTCTACAAAAGCTCTAATAAAAGTAAGCATAACTTTTCCCCATGACCTGTCATTCCATCCCTAGGAATATGCTCCATTAGTTTTCTCTTGCTTTTATAAAAATTTTCCACAAACTTATTGACATAAAATGGCACACATTTACTACCCAACAAAACTTAATGAGCTAAAAACCAAAGTCAGACTATTGTTTTTGGAAGCTACAGGTTAGATTTGTTTCTATGACTTTCTGAGCTTATAGAAATCTCAGATATTGCCAGGATTACTGATTATTTCCTCATCCTGTAAAGACAAAAATACTTGATTTTTCTCACCTGACATATCTCTCTCTTTACTACACACAGACACACTAGCATGCATAGGCATAACAAGGAAAGGTTTGCCGCTTTCAAAGTTTACTATCTGAATTGGGCATTCTCCTTACTACTACAAATTGGTCTGAAAGGACCCCAGCTGAAAAAAATGAGGACAAGGGTGTAATATGTTCCAGGTAAAGGTCTTGGAAAAAGACAACAGGAGACTGTCTAATCAATAATAAGGAACCATAAGCAAAATTGATATGAATTGGGATAGCAGCCATATTTAACCTAATGGCCTCTGTTGTTACAACTGTACAATCCAAGCATGCATTCCCATCATGTGGTTGACCAAGAAACCTATTTGGGTGGAACGGTGACCTTTATCTCATGAGAAGGTACCATATGTATATGAAGTAGAAAAGCAACAATTAGACAACTAGCAGGAGCACGGTGTAAAATGCAAACATCTTTCATCTGACACATAGTGACTGAGCTCCTGAACTTCTCCATCTGTATGGACTGCAGAATAAGGGATTCTGAGGTTACACTCAGCCCATCTGAACAGCATAGGTCATTTTCCCAGCCTAATGGTCCTTAAATTTGTCACATATCTTTGGTTATATAAGATAACATATTCATAGGCTTTGAAGATTTGAAAGTCAACTTCTTTTATGGATCATTAGTTACCATAGTGCTAAGAAAAGAGTGGGTAACAATGTGCATATGTGAAAGGAGGCACTATACCTATAATGTATATATATATCCACCTTGCAAAGTAAGCCAGCCTTACTGATATTATATTTATGAATACTGCCCATAACTTCCAAAAACTAAAAAAAAACATTGTCTAGGTTCACAATGAAATGAATTGTATCATTCCAGAGAATCCTGTCACTTATGACCTCTCCTAATCACACATTCCAAGCAAAATATCTACTAAGATGCCTGTGCATTTTTTAATTACTTGGAATGACACATCAGATGGCATCTTGCCTAACATCAAGTGACCTGATCAGTTGCTCTCTTAACAATGGCACCAAATATCTTTTCTGGGTTAGATTTCTTCAAGTTTATAAAGAAACTTTAGAACATTTAGAAAAATCCAAGTCATCCAACAGGGATAACTTGGTCTCTACAGGCTTGTTCTTCCATCAACCTGCTTTAGCTGTATTTTCTTATAATACATTAAAAGGACACAAGAAAAGCTGTCTGTGTAGATCGAAATAGTGCAGTCTTAAGGAATTCAAAGTTAAGAATAAATTTTTTTCTAGCTTGTAATTCTAAACACCTTCTCTGTCAAAGGTCAAATTTTATTGTGTTGAAAGCAAAAATAGTCTGCTTGAGTACTTTGAGAAAAGAGAAAAAAGCCAGTCTACCTTCTCCATTCGAGAACTGGCATAATATATGCAGTCAAGAGGAAACTGAAGTCTAGTATAGTATAGGAAGGGCCAAAGTTCAACATGCTAATGTGATCTCCAACTTATCTTCAATTGCAAAATTGCAGAAATGTAAGTTCAAATTTGAGAAAAATGGGTAAAAAGTTGAAAGTAAGTTCTGTAGAGTCTGGAAAATAGTAACATATCCATTTATATCATCACATGTGTCCATATTTAACCTGGTATTGAAACAGCTTCTTTCTGTTTCTGTGTTGAGGACAGCCAGGTTTATCAATGGAAAAAGAATGTTAATTTTATGACATTGTAGCAGGTACATATACAACTTTCAGCCATTATTTTTACTTTTATGTTTTGATTTCTCCCTGGCCCTGGACACAACAAATAGAAAAAGCACCAAGATACTAAGATTTAAATTAAAAATAAAAAGTAGATTCTCCAGCCATAGATCTTGTTCAGTTTTGTTATTTACTGTCTTGTGGTACCAGGCATTTTCTTTAATTCCTGTACTAAAATGGCTTCCTCTGATTCATGTAAAGTTTGGGTGAGTCACACAGGATGACGTATGACACTTGGGAACTATGGAAACAGTAGGTTATATTATCATGAGCATTATCATATTTGTTATTTGATCAGGAGGAGCCTTTCATAATGTTACCCTGTGCAGTGGGTAAAAAGAAAAGATCTGAGAAGAGAGGTCCAGTGAGTGACCAAATAAATTTTTTCCAAGGCATTCAATTATCTAACCTGAAGAAAGATAGATATTACTACTCCAAATTGGATATTAAGAGAACTAATGTATAGAAAGGGAATTAACTAGGTGAAATCTAGACAGCTAGAATGTTATATGATATAAACAAAAAAATTTAACAAAAGGAAATACTTAATTAATGTAGAAGACTTCATGTTTCCTAAACAGGAATGGAGAATAAGTCTATCTTTATTCCATCTCAAACCACTACAATAATTTTTCAAAAGTAGGTATTTCATCTATTTCTCTAACTAATTAGTTGTGACTAATGTTTATTTTCTTGTGATCAAATTTATTTTGTGTATTCCTCCATTGCATCATTCTTTGCTTCCATAGCATGTCTTGGTACTGACTCTTGCAAACAGGCCAGTCGGAAGTCATGTTCAGAAAGCATTGGCAGTAGTGTGAGAGGGTCTGTACATGGTGGTGGCTCTTTGCTCAGTCTAGAGAATAGAATGGTAGAAGTATGAACTGGGAAACTGCACAAAGAGCACATAGTTTCCACTGTTCTTGGAAGCTTTATTTAACAAATCATCTGAGACTTACTCGATATGTAGACATATAGGTAGTTATATGTAACTATGAACACATACCACATGGATATTTAGAATATTATTAAATCCAAATATTTTAATAAAATATTGAAAATGGTACTGGAGGGAACATGAGGTCAGATCCATTGTCATAGAAATAGACTTCTGTTTACCATTCATGGAATCACATTAAAAGCAGAAAGAAATGTGAGAAATTGTTAAATTGAATTCCTTTTTGGACACATAATTCCAATGTTTTGTTTTAAATTAGTAATTAAAATTCTTAAGTCAGAATTACTTATATCTTTGCTTTTGATTTGAGAAAATCTAAAAGATACTGTCTTAAGATGCAAGGCACCCTGGAAGAGGGTAACAGCATCTATGACCTGCCAGTCACCACTTCTACCACCGTTCTGTATGCAGAGTTCCTGCTGCATGTTGGCTTTGTGCTGGCCATTTTGTTTAGGTGATTTATCTCATTAGATCACATAAGAGCCCTACATATAAAGAAAGTGTATATTTTTTTTTCAGATTTTTGAGAAAAAGTTATCTCTTAAACTATCTGTGAGTTGAAATTTTTACTTGATCAAATTACAGTGGATAATTTCACCCTCTCTAAACCACTTATCTATTAAAAGGAAATAATAGTGCCTGTTAAGAGAGGTATTCAAGAGAAAAGACTATGCACAAAGAACAAACATTACCTATTATGCTCTGCCTCAAGCCACACAGCCTTGTCTGATATAATTAAGCAGAAGCAAAAGTTGGGGAAATGAAGTCCATCTACAATATGCAAGTCTTGAAAAAGTTACAGTTAATCTTGTGAAAAGATGAAAAACATACCTAAGAGACAAAGGTATAATGCTTGTTAAATGGGATTAGAAAATTTAAGTCCATCCTAGGAAGCCTGCAGGGGCAACAAGAAGGCTGTATAAGGACGGGTATTGCTTAGAGGAAATCACTCTCATTATGAGCCAGGAAGTAAGGAGAAAAAGGAAGTGATGAAGCCCAGGCAATCCCGCAAAATGCATACCCTTAGTGATCTAAAGAATTCTTACTAGGGATGGAGAGAAGGCTTAGCACTTGAGGTGCTCACCTGCAAAGACTAAGATCCCAGGTTCAATTTCCCATTACCTAGAGTAAGTCAGAGTCACAAGGTGGTACATGCATCTGGAGTCATTTGCAGTGGCTAGAGGCCCTGGAGTGCCCATTCTCTCTATCTTCCTCTTTCTTCCTCAAAATAAATAAATAAAATATTTTTTTAAAAAGAATTCTACTAGACCCACTTTCTGAGGTCCATAGTACACCCTGACAACCCAGGGCCGGTGTTCAGTTCATTAGCACATGGGCATGTGTGGGACATTTACTCAAATCACATAACATACAATAATACCATCATTAATGATGAGGTCAAGGCTAACACTCAAAGGTTAATATTTGTTACACTTTTCATATTTTACCAAAATAATTTTGCTTCATGTTTCCTTGTCTATGATGGTATTTGTGTTGTGTTTGTACATAGTTATGTACACATTTGTATGCAAACCTGTGTACTTTGAGACATGTGTTACCTCATAGCCTCTTGTACACATGAATTTGTTACATCTACTAACTGGTCTTTTCTATCTTATTGCACGTGTTTACAATTTCAAATAAAGCAACATATTTATTTTTCTTAAATGTTGTCCAGTTTTATATTATAAGAATTATTGAAAGTTGTTTTATACTGAAGGACATTGAAACTTATTGACTTTCCATGGTTTATTTTAAGCCATATGCTATATGTTAATCTATGTGTGGTGACATTTAAATCCTATGACTTTAAAATTTATTTTACAAACTTCTTTGCTTATATTGTTTCCTTGAGCTAATTTTAAGTCTTTTTAAAAACAATCATTCAATGTCTCTCACTCTTCTCTCAAGTAATATATACATACTTCTAAAATATTTGACATGTATATATATATATATATATATATATATATATATATATATATATATAACATATCATCTTTGACTTCAACCAAACCTAAAATAATTAATTTAAATAATCCTCTTGGAGGTTGAGATATGGCAAAAGTTAAAGGGGATTTCAGGCAGAGCCTGCTGTTATGGGTTTAGTTCTTCAGTACCCATATAAAGCCAAATGCACAAGGTGGATTATGTGCCTGTAATACATTTGTAGTGGTAAGAGTCCCTGGAATGCCAATTCTCTCTCTGTGTCTATCCCTTTGCAAATCAATAAATAATGTTTTAAAATATTCTCTCAATCCTATGGAGCTATACTATATGGTCATTGTACTCACAGGAGCCAATATTACAAGCAAATCATGCTAGACACTGGCAGTGAATAAATTCTTGTGAAAGGCAAAGTACAGTGACATTATATGTTGGAATCATGGGTTCAGAAAGTTCCTTTCATAAACAGAATTAACATTTGATGCATCTATGTTTAAATGTCTACTCATGTCTCATTTTGCCTTACCAGATGCCTCAGAAATTGACAGTCTTTGTTCTTACTATAAAACAGCTTTGAGAGTTCAAAGATTTCAGATAGTACTTAATAAAGAGGTAGCATGTATAGGATGTAATCTCAACATAAAAGTCTCATAAGAGAGTCCATGGAATGTGATTTTTATGGGTAATTAATCAATCATGTGCATATATAAGCACTTCCACATACATTTAACAGTTAGGCACATGACAGCTCTGAGTGACATCCTGCAAGCAACTAAAAGCCCTTACTACTAAGATTGCACACCAAAGGGCAACATAAACCTGTAGCAGTACATTTCAATTGTATATGCTGATACTCATCAATCAGTGAGGTCAAGTTTGTCTCCATCTCTGAGCATTGCAAAACAACTGAAGGTAATTTAAATTGCCATGCCAGTTTGCCATCTAAAGTCTTAAAATAACTTAGTTTCCAAAAGTCAAGCGGGAAAAGTACCAAAGAGAAGGGTTTTGAATTTATAAGAAAGGGGAGCCTGATATCAGATTATTTCCAAATATTGGTGAAGAGGTGACTTCACAGAAAGAAATGGATAGGAACATAAGTTGAAAAGAAGAAAGTACCAGGCAATTGTTGAGAAAATAATTTCATTTCCAGTACATTTCTTTACACATAGTAGGAATTAATTAAGCCCTATTAAATAAAACTGCGAAGCACACAGGAATTCTATCTCTAAATACCATTAGATGGAAATGTGGGACGTGACAAGAGTTATACCAAGGTCTTATACAGCAGTGGCATTTCTGCTAATTGGATGCTGGGATGCTATGGCTTGCTATCTCCACCTGTCTGAAGTGGACTCTAACTGGTGCAGTACTAATCATCTTCTCCTTAAGTTATCATACACATTTCAAAAGCTAGGTAGATGGAAAACAGAATTCTGAAGATACAGATAATGTCTTAGGAAAAAAAAGAACTATGAAAAAAGAAAAGGAACTGTAGTGGAACCCCAGCAGACCCTGGTCCAGCATTCTGGTGAAATCCTCTGTGAATGACATATTGAAGGACTGTAGTTGACAAGATTTCTCATAAAAGCAGAAAGGAGACTAAACTGGAAAGAAGAAACAGGGAAGGAGAAGAAAGCTCAAGAAAAGAATGGGAAATTTACATGAAAACATCATAATGAAACCTACTTTTTATTAAGATGATAACAATTGAACTAGGTAGACTCTCAGATAAAATGTTCTTGTCCCTGTTCTACATTTTTCCTGGATCTGCCTTCTGGAACACAGCTTTTTTTTTTTTTTTTTTTATTTTCAGTGAACATATCTGAACATTTTTCTTACTTCTACAATTCAATGCCCCTTTCTTTTCTCTTATTCTTCTTTTGGATTTTAAATCTGAATTCCCTAAAAGAAAAGAAAGTACCTTTATTCATTTTTATATTGTTTATATATGTCTAGTTATCAAGATATCGTAAATGTAGATGAATCATCATTTTGCTACTACACCTGACTTAAATATATGGACTTTATTTCTTTTCAAACTTAAGAGGCAACTGATTCTTGCTAGAGCTCATTCCTCTGAGATACCTTGGTTAAAATGACAAGTGACAGCTAGCAAACACTAATATTTTGGCATTTTTAATACCCCCATTTTTTGAGCTTTAGGCTTTTATATATTTAGTTAGGCTTTCATATTATTATAATCAATAATTCTGCTGAGTATCGTACTGTTTAATTCAATGGGTCCATTTCTCTAGGCTCCAAGTCACACAGTCTTGTCACTTTTCAATATCAGGGAGATGACATTTCTGCTATGCTAGAACTTTGGTTCTAACAATAGCTCTTGTATCTAGACAGTTTCTTCCTTGACAGAGACCTATTTTCTGGTTCCCCCTTCCCCAAGGGCTTTATCACTGTTGCACCAGGTGCAAAACAATGTTGGAAACACTAATAAATGACACATATTACTTCTGTTTTGATTCGGTTCATTGGACTCTTGGGACATAATCCCAACATGTTGCCTAGCTCTATGTTAAGGATATTTATCTACTGAAGAATGGACAAAGCTATGTGGTATATGTGTATTAGGAAATTTAAAAAAATATATTTTTATTGTTAAGTATAAACTTTGTATGGACACATCATGTGTTGGTACCATCAGTTCCCTCCTCCCTACAGGCATTCCACAGAGGGTCCTTCTCAGTGGGGACTGCTGGTATTCCCCATGGGGCTGTGGCTTATGAGCTGTGAGAGCAGCAGCCAGTCATTGTGGGGGTGGGCAATTCTGAATATCCCCTCCCAACCTGTGGCTCTTATAGTCATTCCATTCCCTCTTCCCCCAAACTTCCTGAGCAGTGGTAGGTATGTTTTAAGTTTAGTTCCATGTTGAGCTCTCAGGAGCTTCTCAATTTCTTCTTTGGTATGTGTTGCATATTCTCAGTGTCAGATTAAAAAATAAAGAATCTTGGCATTGAATGGGTTACATATAGATGATGAAATACATTCATCACTCTAGGATCATAAAACATTTTTGCCACCTTAAAAACCCCATGTTATTTCATTCACTCTTCCATTCAGCCTGATTCCTAGCAATCATTGTGCTTTTGCTGTCTGCACATTTTGGTTTTTCCAGGGTCATATAGTTGAAATCACAGATTTTTTTTTAACTTAGTCATATAATTTAAATTTTCTCCATGTCTCTTTTTAGTGCTGAAAATATTTCATTGTCAGGTTGTGTCAAGATGAACTCTAAAATAAGCCCTTGCTATGGGACAATAACCAATACGCTAATGTGGGTTCATCAGCTGTCACAAGCATATCCTCTAGGAGGGCTTTGAAATGGGAGAGGTCATTCATGCGGGGGTATAGAAAATCTATGTTTTCCTGATAATTTTCTCTTCTTACTAATTTCTGATCTAAAAGAATAAAATCATAATCACTCAAAGGACCTACTATGCTCATGGAACTGAGCCAGTAGCAGAGGAATAACGTCTGCATGCTTCCATTTAGATGAAAATTTAAAATCATGAAAGTTAAAGAAGCAAAGATCAATGGTGGCCAAACCTAAAGGAGATGAGTAAGTCTTAGAAATTTACCACATAAAGTAGGAACTGCATTTAAGAATATGGTTTTGTGGACTTTAAGATATAAGTAGGTAGATAAAATACTGTGGATTTATCACAAGGTGCACATGTGTGTGTGTGTATGCACACACAAACACACATACGCAAACTCACATTTTTCAGCAAGTAGACATATTTATTACCATGATGATGATGATGGTATAACAGGTGCATAAATATATCCCAAATCATCAAAAGTAAAATATGCAAGGTTTAATTTTGCATGTGTAGATTTTGACCACTGAAAATAGGAATATTTGTGCACAACTGAACCTTCCATGGTTCTGTCTGAAATATTATCCATTGTTAGGGAACCCTGGTGACTAAAAGTAAAATTGTTCTAAAAATTATAATTTTCTCATATTTGTACATAGAGAGGGTAAATGGTGAAAACTAGTGTATGGTCATTTACTATGTTTATTGTATATGCTTGTTTATACATATATCTATCTATCTATCTCTACTTATCAGTTTAATTAATGATATCTTTCTCCAAGAAAAGGATCAAGGTCTTGTATTTTGACATTTTGTGTATTTCACTACTCTATACTTTAACATCTCAACATAACAGTAATGAACATAATTCAGTTTTGTTTATTTTATAATGGTCTAGAGTACATTATAAGAATTTTTTCTACCAATAACCAGCTAATAGACATTTTAGGTATTTTGCCCCTGTCATGTCTTCCACAACTATTCAAATAGCCGTTTCACTGCAAAATCGTGCAGTCCTTACATAATTTAGTAAGTGTAGCTGTGTTCCAAAACTTTACTGAAACAAACAACAGTGGGAGTGGGCCACTGGAGAAAATGTTCACTTTGCCCTTAACAGTCACTTCATATAGGACCACATCCTAATGTTCATTCAGCTCTCTATATTCTCACAGGTAGGTGATCTTCAATATTACATTTGCCAATGTATTGGAACTGCCAGTCACTCAGCGTACTACCTAAGCCTCAATTCCTTGTCAAATAGTTATAGAAATGTGAAATTCTGTTTAATATCATTTTGTCTTTTGATATGGTAAGAAACAATAGAAAACTGAAGCTGAAGTTATTTATTTCTCTACCCTGAGTCTTATAGTGGAAGCTCAATAAATATTTAATGAAAGACTTTGAAACTAGTGTATCTATGTTGTGAGGCACTAATCGCAAGAGGCCCCATAACAAAGCTGCTGAACTATGATTCTTAACCTTTCTGACTTTATATTCCTTCAGTAACTGTATAAAAAAATATGAATCTCAGCATGGTGGAAAAAAAGGGTACGTTACTCTGAGAAAGCTTTGGAATTTTTTTTATAGACATTGTGCTTTGGTGTTCATTGTTGATGGTAATTATAAAAGACAGGATACCTGCTTTTACATTGATGGAAACCTGGTTTAGATCTCAGGCTTTGAAACAAATAATTCTGTTCAGTTTTGTTGAAATGTAAAATGATATAGATGAGAACAAAAAGTAATCACTATGGTAACTGCAAAACCTGAGGAAAATAATGACTTTTACTGTGAAGTGGTATCATTTCAACATGGCATGGGCAGGTAAACCTGAAATACTAGTGAAAGAACACTATAGATAAAGGATGGTGGATTCTTATTGATTATTTTGAGAAAACTGCAGCTCATTGAGTTGTTGTCTAGTCCCTACAGGAGTATTCTAGCAAAAAAACAAATCTTTGAGAACTGAAGAGAAACATTTATATATTCCCTGCCCCAAACTCTGGGCCTTTGGTGACTATAAATATGTCCATAATGTTTGAATGCTTTATTATTATTATTATTATTATTATTATTATTATTATTTTGGTTTTCCAAGGTAGGGTCTTGCTCTAACTCAGGCTGACCTGGAATTCACTATGTTTTCTCAGGGTGGCCTTGAACTCAGGGCAATCCTCCTACCTCTGCTTCCTGAGTGTTGGGATTAAAGGCATGCACCACCACGCCTGGCTCTTTGAATGCTGCTTTTAAGTTGAACATAAACCAACTTCCTTCTAGTGTATAAGACCAGGAAGTTACAGTTATCTTCTACAAATGGCTTCATAAATACCAGATATAACTGTATATGCCTGTGACAAGACTTCACACTAACGGTATCACAATGAATGAGTTAATACCCACATGTATGACTATGCATAACTTAATGAGACATCCAAATAAGCAATTAATATATGTCCTGCTGGCAGATATAGAAGTGGGGGCCAGGGTGCTATTAAAGCAAAAGGAGAAAGGTCAAGCTCAAATTAAAGATTCAGTGACTAGTGTGTAGCTTGCATCTCAATATATATTCAAGATGGCTTCCTAAAACAGATTAAAGTGGTCAGTTATTCAATATGAAACCTAAAGTAAAGCCTCTGTTATTGTTTCTTATAGGCTATCCACCTTAACTGGGGTTCACATGTGCTTTTTCTTTTCCTTGGAATATCTTTGTTTCATCTTACCCATCTGATGAGAATAGATATTTTTCAAGCCTCAGCTCAAATGTCTCCTGCCTTTTGAGGAAGCATCCTCTACTTCACATATGTGCACTGAATCTCTGGCACCTTTGCTCAGAGACAATGCAGAACCTACTGGCTATTGCTCATATCATAGTTCAGCAATTCTTTGCTCTTTCTTATTTTTCCTCTGTACACTAAAGCTACCTTATGGACTAGCCCAATGATTGGCCAACACTACAACTTCTGACCTTTGTTAGCTGGGTACATGAATGATCTTTTTCTTATCTATTTAGAATGACAGTCTTTTTTGTATTTAAAATTTTTATTTTGTGACAATTTTTATACATGCATATTATGCATTTTAGTCATATTCACCACCCATTATATTGTCTTGTCTCCTCCCGCTGAACTTCTTTCCCAACTCTTCCCACTTCTACTTTGATGTCTTTTTTTATTGTGACCTACTAAGTTTAATTAAGGTTGCCTACATGAGCACAGGTAGGGGTTAATAGCAATTTTGTGGGTTGTTTTTTGGAGACAAGATCATTCTCTGTGTATAAGCTATCTTTGAACTTACAGCCCTCCTTCCCTGGCCTTCTGAATGCTAGGATTGCAGATATGTGTCACACACCTGGTGACACACCCTTTTTAAAAGACATAATGCACCATGTATTCTTGCTGATGTCCTCAATTTGCATGTAGGGGTCTGAGGGCTCATATTGCAGTCTCCTCATTTTATTCATGATTAAATTTGAACCCTGTCTCTCCTACATGGTTGCTCCTTGCTTTACCTGGAGCATTCTTCCAAAGGTTTTGGATGACAATGCCAGTATTACAGCAAATGCAAGTATTAAAGCAACTTTGTGATTTCCTTATCATGTATTTTTATTGATTTAATTTATTTATTCGATATAGCGAGAGAAAGAGAGAGAGAGAGAGAGAGGGCAACACAGGGCCTTCAGCTGCTGCAAATAAACTCCAGAAGCAGGCCACCACCTGGTGCATCTGTCTTACGTGGTTCCTGTAGAATCAAACCTGGGTCCTTTGGCTTTGCAGGCAAGTACCTTAACTGCCATGCCATCCCTCCAGCCCTATCATATTATTTTTAATCTCAGGCTGATCCCAGTGGGGCACATACAACCAGATCACTACATTTTTATCTAACACAGTTTGTCACTGTTATGCCACCAACATGACATGCGGTTAGTTCATCTGCTTGTTTTGCTTTGGATTTGGAAGCATTGCTTTGTATGTGTGTGTATGTGTAGTATGTGTGGCATTGTGTAGTATATGTATAGTATTTGTGTGTGTGTGTGTGTGTGCATGTGTACATATGCAGATGTGTGTGCCCAGTGTGCAAGAGAAGGCCAGGGGACAATGTCATATATCCTCCTCCTTCCCATGTAGAATGACAGTCTCTTATCTCTAAGCATCTTCTTAAGGTAACCTTTCTAGCTAAGCTATGTTTTTACATCATTTAAGAAATCTGACACATTGTTTCAATAGATAAATGCATAACAATTTTAAACATTATATTGATCGCTCCTTGATTACTTTCATTGTGTAAAAGCTCATATCTATTTGATATTCTTTCCATGACATGCTTTAAACTATTGACTTTTGAGAGGAAGAATTTAAAAATAATATTATTGAAAGTAATTTTTAATATATGTAAAGACAGTAATTACTTTTCTAATCATTTTCTCAAATTGTTACAAATATCAGAGTGATATAAACTTCTACTGTTTACCCAGTTGTGAAATATGATCATAAAATTTTACATTAATAGATGCAAGGGAAATGTAGCCCTTCAGGATTAAATATCAGCCATCAGTTTTATAGCAGCCATGAGATACAAATTATAGCTTTGTCTCTGCTACCAGTAGGTGCATTGAAAAATCCCTAAAGCCTCTGCTATTTTCTTATCTGCAGTAACATATTGAACTATACAACCTCTAAAAGCCTGTGTTGAATGTCACTCTTTCTGTGCTGAAGGTCTATGATTCTAAAAGAATCCAGCCATATTCTTTGGCATAGATTCCCTTATAATTATCAACTGAATAAATTGCAGAGGTAGTTGGCTTTGGTACAGTCTCTGACCAACTTAAGATAATACACTGCCTTCAACCATATGATGGTACTCTTGTTACCAATGTGCTATAGACAGTGATACCAAGGGATGCTTGCAGCTGATATTTCCCCTACCTTAGGACAGCTGCTCAATTAGTTTGCCTGTAATTTCTTAGTCTTCGTTCATACTCCTGAAACTCAAGAATGCACTCTTAGTAAACAGAATTGGGTGATAATCATTACGTTCATACTTTTTTTGCATTTCTATGTGGATAATACACAATTCAATAATAAAATAAGTTTTGTAAATGAAGAGTTCTCACCCTTTTGTTCTGTAAGAGGCATTCTACTTGATAGCAATGGGTTTGATGCTTAAGGTCCCATCTGTTGCAAATTGCCTGAGTTCTTATTTGCCATTTTGTGCTCACTGAAAAAAAAAAAAAAAGCACCTGACACAAATTGGATTTTTATAGTATGCTAATAAAATAAATTGACTTGGACTCTTTATATTTCTCCAAGTCTTTGTCTCTGCAGACAAACAGGGAATAATTATCCGTAATTTATAGAGTGGTTGTGCAATTCAAATGGGATCAGAACATAGAATCCACTGGTACAGTTACACAAGACATGCTCACCCCGTTCTTTGGTACATAAGCCTTATAGTCTTATGTGAGAGGAATATTGCTATTTTACATGAACATAAAAGTCAAGAGCCTACATGGTAAAGAAACCATATTCTACTTCTAGAGAAGTCATTTAGTTTCTCTACTGTAAGATGATTTGATCTAAAGAGTTGGTATAAAAGCATAAGCATTGAAAACTTGTTTTGAGAGTTCAGTGAGATAATATTCCCAGCATGCTACAGAAATCATCTGTTTTGAGTGACTTAGTTATCTTCTTTCTAGGACAAATCACCCAACCAGAAGCAGGTTATGGGAGGATAGATTTTATTTCAGCTTATAGTTCCAAGAGGAAGGTTCATCATGGAAGGGAAAGTGTGGCATAAGCAGACAGCTAGGTGTGGCATCTCCTCATGAACAGTTTGGAAGGAGAGGGAGTAAACTAGCTAGCACTGGTCAGGGTTTGGATTCTTAAATCCAGAAGACCACCCCAGTGACATACCTCCCCAAAGGCTCTACCACCAGAGGATTAATAATGGGGCTTTATCACAAATATAAGAGGCTATGGGAGCATTTTACACACAAACCACAGCACCACCAATGGATCCTGATATGCAGAAGGTATTCCAAGTACACTCACTGCATAACAAGAACCACTGAGTTAAAATATAAATATATATTAAGATAATAGCCCTTCAGAGGGAAGATGTGGTATTTGTTCCAATTTTTAACTAAAACCCATACAATTAGAATCCACTGGACATTTTCAGGTAAATTCATTGAAGCAAATCCAGTAATTTTGGAACAATGGTGCATGTATAACACTAAACAGTTAGAAAAACCTGGTGGCTCTATTACTCACTTCTTATAACATTGTTCAGTCAAAGTCTGTAAAATTGGTTTCAAGACCATGTGAATGCTGCAATCAGATGTCTTCTTAAAGATTCCATCATGAAATCTTTAATAATTTCATCTTTTAATTTGATTTTTCTATGTGAAGACTGGAGGGATAGTAAAACATGCCCAAGAGAACTATTGTTATAGTCCAAGCACTCTCTTCTCATTCCCCTCTACCATCCTGGCCATGTTAGCACTGGGAGTCTGGGACTGCCTCCTGCTATGATCATTGAATATATGTCTCTGGGCTGAAAGAAGGTAAGGTCACCTTCCCCCAGCCCCTACGTTTGTACACACCAAGACCCCTCCCTCACAGAGAAGTCTCTCAATTGTTCCAGTGTAACCCACTCTTTGGCCTGCCCTCACTCTCTCCTGTTTCTTAGGGCTGTAGAGTCTCCCTTTTCTCCCCACCCCTGTTTTTTCTTTCTCTTGTAACATACTCCCTTCCTTCTTCTCCCCCCCCCTCTCTGTTTCTCTTTATCTCTCTCCTTTTATTTCTCTCCCCTTCTCTTTCTCCTCTATTACAATAAACTCTTAGATCCAAGATGTGTTGTTTGGCCCTCCACTGCAAACCCTGAAATCTAACAACTGGCCCCTTGTCTCATCCATGGTATTGTCTCTTACCTCTACTTCACTAACTCCCTGGCTTGGGTTCTCTATAAATTACTCTTTTACACCCCAGGGTCCAGCCATCATAGCCCCCCTTTTTCAATTCTTACTCATGGTTACTATTGGCTTTTACTCAGGGAAGTAATGTGATGGATAAACTCGATTATATTTGTTTTAATTTCATGCCACTGTTTAATGGGGTCTGGGTACCTGTGTAAGATGGTGAAACTTGGATCCTGTCACAGTCAGCTCCATGTTGCTGGTAACAAAACACTTCATCAAGAGCAGCTTGTGGGAGGAAAGGGTTATTTTGGCTTACAGACTCAAGGAGAAGCTCCATGACAGCAGGAGAAAACAATGGCATGAGCAGAGGGTGGACATCACCTCCTGGCCAACATCAGGTGGAAAATAGTAACAACAGAGTGTGACAAAAACTGGCAAAGGGAAGCATGCTATAACACCCATAAGTTGTCCCCCAACACACATCACCTCTAAGAGGCTTCAGTTCTCAAATTGCCACCAGTTGGGGACCTAGCATTCAGGACACATAAATTTATGGGGAACATGTGTCTCAAACCACTATAGTACATACTCTGGCAAGGTAACAGCTACCCTTGACCTTGGCTTGCAATGCCACTCACATTCAACATGTGACTTAACATTACCCTTTCATGAAACCTTAATCCAGGCATTCAGGAAATCCTAAAATAGATATTCCAATCCCTTGTGGCTTGTCTCTGTACTGTGGATTGAAGAAGTAGGTCCCTGTGAAGAATAGATTCACTTCCTTGCCCTAAAGCAGTACTTTATATTTGTATCTGGCACTGGACTTCAAAAGTTAGGTAGCATATCCTGAATTTCAGGCAAACAATATTACTGAGACCCAAACTTGCAGAGATATTTAACCCCTTTAAAGCCAGTCTCCATCACGATCACCATTCTAGAAACTGGTGGTTTCTCTGACCAAGGAGCTCTGTTCAACATCATCATTTGAAAATTAAAAGTAAGCCAAGCTCAAAATAGACTAAATGACACTCAGGATGGGAACCACTTCATCACAATCCAGTGGTTTTCTGAGAAGGCCACAACATTCTCATATAAATACTCGGAGTTACACTTGAAACCTTTCATCTTGCTGATATTGCTGATTTATCTCAATTATGTCTCATTGATCTTGTTTCCAAAACATCTCTTGAATCCACCCATTTGCATTCATTCTCAGTACTACCAGGTCTTTCCTGGTTAAACTATATCCTCTGTGCTTTTTCCTTCCACGGTGCAAATCTATTCCCATCTCTTTCTTTGTATAAAACTCTTAAGGCATTTTGATTTTTCTCAAGAAAAAGGGACAGCTTCTTACTTCTGCCTGCAAGGTCCTGGGTGATCTAGCCTTATTACTATTTCGTACTTGTTACACTTTATGCTCCTTGTTACTGCCTAGGCTTTCCTCCCACTACCTTCTCTGAATTTGTTTGCATGTGAATGTACTCATGCTGGTTCAGTCTTAGGCTACCTCAGACACCTTCCCATTTTGTAATCATCTCCAACTTTTGTGCAGATTGCAATTTATTTATTGTTTCCTTGGCAGAGGCTGCTCTGATTTTCCCATTATACAGCACACACTGGGATGGAGCATGTTTTGATAACACATTTTAAATTTCTATTTATATGTATGATTCTTTGATTAATGCTGGCTCTCCTCCCTATAATGTAGTGAATATATGTGTATCTTCAGGGTTCTTACAGTGAATAGTCTAGGAAGTGCTTAACACATATTCAATGAATGGGATTGTGCCTCATGTTTTATTTCAGTGAAACCATAGGAAAAGTAGTCTACATGTACCTCTATTATCTAATGTGCCATGACCCAAAGTCATGAGTTAAGGCTTTTTCCTTTTGGAGAATCATTTATTCTCTTTTGGTTGTGAAGGGTTTTGTTTGATTTGTTTGGTTTTGATTATTTTAGTGGTAAGATCTCACGCTGTCTAGCCCAAACTGACCTGGTACTCTCTCTGTAATCCCAGGCTGGCCTCAAACTCACAGTGATCCTCCTACCTCAGACTGGGATTAAAGTCATGTGCCACTATGTCTGGCTGATTCTAAAGACTCTTAATAATTTGATAATGTGTTGTATAAATGCTTGCCATTTAATATGGGTTTGTGTTCAAAAACATGATTTTGTTTTTGATTTATATTTTCCCAGTGTATGTGTGTGTGTGTGTTGTTGTTGTTGTTGTTGTTGTTATTGTTTGTAGGTATATGTGAATATGTTGGAATGAGATCTAAAATAGAAAATATTTTTTGTCATAGACATAAATGGTTCTTTTTTTAGTTGTTTGTTCTTTGCTTGGTAAGTTTTACAACAAAGCAGGAAATGAAATGAGAATGGAGACTCAGCTCAACAGTAGAGACAGGCTTTATTTGGCGAAACCCTGAAAAGGGATCTGATCAGGCATGTCAGAAGCAACTTCCCTTACAGACTAGGGGATAGTTATGAGGCAATGAAGGCCATTGAAATTGCTTGGATGCAGGACAGTCCATCTTGCCTTGGGGCTTGGATCATTCCAGAAAAGTGATGATTGGGATGGGTAGTCTGGATCATTCCAGGGAACTGATAATTGGGAGGAATGGTTTAGGTCTCTCTTGGGAAACAGTTACAAGAAAATGAGAGTCCAAAAATGGAGATAATCTGGTTCTAACACTCTCAACTCTGCCATTATATAGAAATTCATTATAGGAATGTTACAGGAGCTGGTTGTGGTTACCTGGTTCTGATTGTAGGGATCAAGGTGGATGTGTGGCCTGGTGGGGATGCAACAGGAGAACAGAGTCAATCTGGTCCTGAGAGGTGGCTCTGGAAATGCCTATGATCCTATTCAGAAGAAATTTTTTGGGGGGGAAAAGAACTGATAAATCAGGAAGAAACAGAAGTCCTAGTAGGTTGGGTATGGGTATCAATAGAGTTAGTAAAAGGAGGAGCCATGTACAGAAGTGGCCCATTTTGACCATGCCTAGTCTGAGAGTTCTTATAGACTTTTGCTGTTGTTTTGTTTTGTAATTGCATGTAACTGTGCCCTGTCTTCCACCCGTTCCTCTTGCCTCCGGTCCCTGTACTCTGCTCCCTTCTTTATTCTTCTGTGTCCATACACCCTTGTCCCCCCCACCCCTTACTGCATCCACTTTACTCCCTCCAGCTACTCCCCTCCCGCCTGACCTCCACCGTTCCTATACTGACATCTTACATGAGTTTATGACTGTTTTTCACCACCTCACAGTAAACCCTTATTTCTGGCGCAACAGACTGGTTTATAGATGGGATTTCTTCTAAGAAGCCTCCCTTTCAGGCTGGGTATGCTGTTACTGAGGGACAGCAGGACAAACCATTTACTTTCCTACCTACCAGTAGGGGAGGTGACAATTAGGGAGAACCAAAAAGAAATGTTCAAAGGTAAACTCATCAAAAGAGCAAACAAGAAGGGTGGAGCTAAGATAGAGGCCTTCAAGTTAGTCTTTCATGCCAGTAATCTGAAAAGAGGCAGGAGTAGTGGCCCCCTGAGAGTCAAGTAAACCAGATAAGCTGGACGCAGTATCCAAGACAAAACAAATGGTCATACCAGATACTGTCCCAATCAACCTGGGTTCCAGAGACTCGCTTGATGTTGGGGCAAAGGATCTCAGGAACCTTCAATTCAGTGCTGATAGTGCAAACAGAGGGGAGAGTTTATTAGCCTGAGTTGGGGAGGACAACATTTTGAGAGAACCCCCGTGGGGGAGGTCCCTGATCAGGACAGTCCATCTTGCAGTGTTGCCTTTGACCTCTGACTGGGCATGTCTTAGAAAGTGACCTCTGGTTATGGTATGCTCTTACACAGTGCCCTGGAGTACTGCAATTGAAACATTGCAATGAAAAATTGTGGTGTAAACTGTTCCCCAGGTACAACAGAGACAAAAGGGGAGTTGCTATGTACATACTTATGTGAATGTGTGTGTGGCAGCAACAACAGCAACAAAAAGCAGTCTGATGCCTTTTTCTCCAGGACAGTTTCTTGAATTTTATAACCAAGGTTAGTTATCCAGTTTTCTGCTCTTTATTCTTCATACAAACACATCATTTTGGAATTAGAAATGATATCTGTACACAATTATATTGCCCAGGCCCCCATTCATAAGTCCCCAAATAGTGGCTGAAAGAATGATTGCAGTACCTTGTGACTGCCAGAGAAATTATCATTTAGCCCTCTCTACCACCACATGAATGTTAGCATTGCCTTCACTGGCAAAGCCCATCTCAGGTCAAGTCAAGGATTCATCCTGACTAGCTATGCTTTTAATTATTTGTCTTCCATGCATGACCTGCACATCTGGGCATTTTTAAAAATTAGATTTCAGTAAGTCACCAGTGAATGAAACTTTTTCTACCTTCAGTAATGTGGAATTTATATGTGGAATCTGGAATTTTGAAGTCAGGTTGTAGCCTTAATAATGCCATATATTTTGTGTGTATTTGGACTAGTCAGTTATCATAAATCCTCAATTCTTCATCAATAAAGTGAGTTTAGCAGTAATGAATTTGTATAGATGTCAGAATGAGTTGAAACCTTTTGTGTAAAGTCTGAAAAAATGTAAACAATATTTTCATGCTAATTACTTATTTCTACTTATTGAGTTATACATTATTTCATGTCTAAAGATTGCATGGTAAATATGTTATCATGCAATATGAGTAATCCATGTATATCCCAAAAGGTAATTAATTATTAGTGACCCTATAGACACAGTATCAACAGATCACTAAAGACAAACTGCAAACTATTTGATTCAGAAATCTCTAGCACAGCCCTAAAATTAAATACTTGTTCCCTGGTTATTTGTGTGATTTGAGAAAGCTGGGGTGGGGCCTTGCTGGCACATGTAGGATACTTGGAGCAGCCTTCTGTAGGTGATATCCTGCTCCACACCCTGTCTGACGCTCTACAGTGACGGAAAGCTGTGCTCTGCCACATTCACATTCCATAATGAACTATTTCACTACACCTTTTCTTCTGTGATTGGATGAAATCCTGTGAAACCATGAGACAAAGTAAGTCTTTCTGCTATAAAGTTGCTTCTGTCAGCACTGTATTTATGGTGTTGCAAAAGTAATTAACACAACACAGAATTTAGGATTTTAAATGCTCAATATTAGACTTTGCCATAGAAGCAACTTCTAAATATATTTGGTATATCTGATAACACAGATAACAAATTGCTTTCAATTACAAGATCTAACAAGTTGTGATATCTAGTGTACACATACCCTAGGTGGTATTGAAAGATTGTGATTACTTAATTCTTCTTGCTGTAATTTATTAATAATGTATGGATTCACATAAGATACTTGACAACTATAATGATAGGTACTTTAAACTCCCCATATTACAATTGGATAACATTGCCACATCTCATGTTCAAATTATGAATTTGGGGTACTATCCTATGGTATAGGTATGGACACTCTGAAAATACTGAGAGAACAGAAAACATCATTCATTGTGTTTTAGCATAAGAGCAAGAAAATCAACCAAGAACTTGTAATGACTTAGTCATTATCATCATTAGGTTAAATCCAGAGATTAGACAGTGTCTGTAAGCTTCTGTAAGTGTTTATAAGTTATTCAAATTTATATTATGCTTTCATAATTTCCCCTTCATTTTAAATAAATATCCCTACAATTTTTTTTTCAGGAAGCACACTATTTTGTCAATATAGTGAAAACATGCACACAATTATTATTATGACTTTTATAATTTTTTATTTTTATTTATTTTTCAAGTTGAGAGAGACAGAGAAAAAGTGGCATACAGAGAAATAGGGTATAGGTATGCTAGGGCCTCCTGCTATTGCACATTCCAGACACATGTACCACTTGGTGGATATGTATTTATATGTGGGCTGGGGAATAGAACCCAGGCCATGAGGCTTTGCAAGCAAGTGCCTTTAGCCAATAAGCTATTGCTCAAGCCCTATTATGATTTTCACATTTAGAAAAGTAAATAGCATTGATAAATCAAATGGATGCTATTAATATTCCTCCATGTATAAAGAAAATTCTTTGCACAATGGGAGTATTCTTCTTACAAAAATCTATCATAATTTCATTACCAATATATATTTTCCTTTTTCTCTTTAGGAGAAATTAATAATTGAAAAAAAAGATCATAAAAGAATGTGAGTTTCTTTAGTTGCACTGAGATAAAACTCTCACTTTGAAAACATTGGGAATCTCTGTAAAATCAAAGCATAATTAAAGGTCACAACATGTTATTGATGTTTATGTGGTCCAATCCATTAGAATAATAAACTTATCTATGTCAGAAACTTCTAAATATTTTGACTGGAAGGCATAGGCAACAAGCAACTCAATTGTGTGTAATCTTAAGACTTACCTAATGCTTTTATATAGGATCTAGACAAAAATACTAGTGTTGAAGTACTATAATTACACAATTCTCCTTAACAAACTCATTTATTAAAATAATTCTATCCTATTGTTCAATAATGAGCTATTCTGTAACTATAATCATATAGTTTAAAAATTATTAGATTTGTCTATATTCTTATAAGGTGCTAGTTATTCATCAATGCATTTTAAACTAAGATATTTAGTGTGGGGTACATTTTGTGAGGTATTTTACAGTCTCCTGATCATTATTTCTGTGTATTTGTGTGTATGTGGTGTGCATGAGGTGTGAATCTGTATGTAGGTGCACATGTGTGTATAGGTGCATGTGCATGTTTATGCATAAACTAAAGAATATTATTCAAGTGAAATGTTCTCTACATAGCTGTAAGATAGAGCCTTGTTAAGGACTGGACCTCACGGTCAGGCTATAGCAGTTTGCAAACAGTTACAGTGGATACTTCGTTCTCCAATTCCCCAAAGCTTGGATTGCCCATACATACACATTCTTGAAATAGAGGCATACCCCACCACACCCAGCAATTTTTACATCAGTAGTCAAGTTCCATGCTTTCAAGGTAGGTACTTGATCCACTGAGCATTCACTCAAGTCCCAGCTACCATTTGATTTTGAAGAAATTATCAGTGGGCTTCTGGATGTGTTTTAATAAACCTCAGATCTACACTCATATTTTTATACTTTTATTTTTCTTGTGTACAGTGTAGTGTGTGTGAGGTGTGTGGTATAGGGTGTATAGTGTGGGGGGGAGTGTGTATGAAGTTGGATGTGTTGTTCATGTTTGTACATGTGTTTATGCAGCCTCCTCACTCCCCATGTGTTCATCTTCAGGGGATGAAGTCAAAGGTGAGGTGTGGCCAGGGTATTATTCAAAAAGGGTATGTGAATTTGAATCTTGCCTTAGATAAAGAAAAAATATTTCAAATAGTGGGCAATACAGGAATATGAGATGAAATGGACTGTTATGAAGCACTTACAATGACCAACCAAGAAGACTATGAAATCCTTGACACATGGCTTACTGTGCAATCATCAAAATCACCATTTATGGATGATATCATTGTTATACTTACAAAACACACTAAAGATTAAACTGTTTGCTGAACATACTGAGCTCATAAATGATAACATTGTTTTTTAAATCAAATTATACATTCAAACCTTAAATATTATGAACAACCAGGGATAGATTGGAATACCTTGCTAATATCCTAAAGATTATAGAAACTTCAGTTGTTATGAGAGTGAAATAAATGTTGAACTTAGAAAAATCTACTTTTGTATTACAGCACATAATATTGTCTGTCGATTTAATTTTATAAAGTCTCAAAATATAGATTGTGGAGACAGGAGAGATGAAAATCTTAAGACAGAATGTGCTAGTAGACATATCATATAACCTAGTATGCACTGGAAACTATGGTATCTACTTTACTATTTTTCCTCAAACCTTTATATAAGCCTTTGTTAATGATATTGAATGTCCTCTGTTTCATATTCATGAATACAACTTACAGAGGTTATGAAAATCCCAGTTTCTTGTTAAAGGTAAATGGAAGCTTGAGTTTAATTTCATATTTGATTACTTTGAACTTTGAGATGCATCCTGTTGCTTTGATATAAAGTAAAACCAGAAAATAATAAGAGAAGTGTCTGCTGTGGAAGTTTTAGATAGATAGAACATGGGAAGAAAAGATGACACACACACACATGCGCACACATGCACACACACACACACACACACACACACAGAGAGAGAGAGAGAGAGAGAGATTATGAAACAAAATGAACAGATAGAGGAAATTGGGGGAGGAGTTTGGAGGTTTGGGTTCATTGTATTTAGCATTAAAATTATCAGGATATCTAAGTAGTCTTAAAATGGGATTATAAATTTTGACGGCTTTAGGAGAACCTTAGCATCAAAAGGACCAGAGGCATCATATTTGAGGCCCAAGACTCATCTCTCTTAACCACGACTATATTCAGCAGGACACGAAGAATGTCCTGGAAGAAAGTTTAATTCTTCTAATCATCTGATATAAGACTAAGAAACTTAAAATGATTCATTTGGCTCATGGTGCTCATGGAGTTTTTAGGTTTAAGGACTGAAGATAGTGCAGGCAGAAATGCATCCATGTAATGCTACCAATTTTTACTGAATCTCAAACTAAGTCAAAGTAATCTCTAGACATTGGAGATAAAACAATGAAAGATATGGGCTGTCCTTCATGGAGCCAATAATGTTATAAACACTGAGATATAAAGATTCTCTATATACTGTTAGACCAGAAGGAATCAATTGCTTAACAGGGTGAGGCACATTTTAGGATGTGGAAAAAATGTAGTAAGCTATATACAGTAATGACATTTGGGGATGCACATAATTGTAGATAGAATTATTGCGAAATTTAGCAAATAACTGAATGTTCTGTTAACTCTGAATGCAATATTTAAGACACCTCTGTGCTGAACAATTGTTCTTTATCAAATTTTGTATTGCTTATATTTAATATGGCAACCCTACTCTAGATCAATGTTTTATGGTGCAGTAGGCATCAATAGTTATTACTTGGAGTGAAAATAGGAAAATGTAAAGTGCAGGGGAAAATAATAGATGCTTTAATTTTCAAAATCACTGTTAATATTAGGAATATAGATATAAACTCTAAACTGTCTTTTTCTTTAAGGATGTCATGGTCTGATAGAGGAACATGTGTAAACCAGACTGTGAGCCAAAGAAGCAAAATCTTACAGGCCCCATAGGAAAATCTGATTGGCATGGGAGTAAACAGAAAGTCTGAGGGTGGGCATTGACCTGGCGGAAGGTGAAAAGGTTTATTAGGGGGCTTGCAACTGTGAAATTTTGAGTTGAATTTTGAAAGACAAGATTTTCATTGCTGGAAAGACAAATTCTGCTCATAATTATTGGAAGTGACTTTTTAAAATCAATACTTACATATCTTACAAGTATATAAAATGTGGCAAAAACTAAAAAGAAAAGTTTAATGCTGTAATTTAGGGCATTTTCATTCAGAGCCATTGAAATTTATTCTTTAAGCTAGTTATTTTCTATATCTCAGGTAAAGAATGAATGAAATGCTTAGGACTTCAAAATAATTCAGATAGTATCTTTAATACAAAAGGCAAGTTCTTGCAGAGTCAGTCAATAATATATTAATTACAATGTTAAAACTGCCTGCTGTCTTCTATGTATTGGCCTCAAAAAGTACTTAGTTGAAATTTATTAGATAGATTTTCCTTGTAGCAAGAAACAAGCTATTTAAAGGAGTGGCAATGAATAAAATAATGATCCAAAGGCCTGGCTACCAGCTGAGCCAGTGGCCTAATTGGTTAATTGTCTGCAGAGTGTTGACTGACAACATGCCTTTATTTAAACCTTTCACAACCCTAGGCAGAGGCTCAAAGAAAATCTCTATTTGAATATTATCAGCCTTGTACTGGAAAGTAAACTCTGTGAGTTTAAATGAATAAGGTAGCAAGAGAAACAGATGATCATGAGGACATACAATAGGATTTGAAGAGAAGTAAAAAATATGAAACATATTATAAAAACCCTACTATTTCTGGATAAAACAAATGTTTAAAAATATGGGCTCAATATAATGTTTTTCTCCATATTTAATAGTAGATATAGTACTGGAGAGAAGGCTGAACACTACATTGTCACTTCTTCTCAGCACTATGGAGAGTCTTAAGTCACCCCAGTGTTCACCTCTGAAAACAATAGCTTCTGTAGCCAAAAGTGAACATAGCATTAATATATGAACATAAACACAAGTGTTTAGAGTTTGGTAGGCATAATGTATGCATTTTAGTAGTAGTTTCCCCCTCTACAGCTTATGACCTTCCCAGCTATAGGCACTTAAAAAAAAACTATTTATTTATTTGCAAGCAGAGAGAGAGATAGAAAAGACAGAGGGTATGGTGTACTGGGGCCTCCAGCCATTGTAAAAAGACACCAGATGCATGCTCCACTTTGTGCATCTAGCTTTACATAGAACTGGGAAATTGAACTCTGATCATTAGGCCTTGAGACAAGTGCCTTATCTACTGAGCCATTTCTCCAGCTTATAGGTATTTTTAAAGTTTTTATTAATTATCATTTTTATATATGCAATGTTGTACTCATACTCCCTGCCCCAAATCTGAGGGTCTTCAGTAGGGTTATTAGCATACATTGTAAAGTGCAAGAACAGAAGTCCTCAGTCAAGTCTCTTGAGGGGGGGATAGTATCTTGGGCTATTCCTACCCACAATGAGGATCTGACAAACTTTCCACCCTCTGTTCTGTAATGATCCCTGAGCCTTAGTAGGCAAGATAGAGATCTCATTTAGTGTTACTTTCTCTGTAGCCTCTGGATCTCTGTTATGATGAGGTTTGAGTGGCCACAGTATCTGTTGGCATCTTCCTGGAATTGGTTTTCAGGCTAGCTGTGAGAGCAGTATTTCTGTTGCATTTCCTCTGTAATGACTTCTAGGCTAGGCAGATGTAGTTGGGGTGATCCGTCTCATGGTAGAAAATCAGTCTCTCTAAATTTGATGTATTGATGAGTCCTTGTTCTCCCCAGTATTGACTGCCATCTGTAAGATAGAACAGATTCTCCACCCAAAGGTGAGAGCAGTTGCAATTGAAGGGGATAAGCCTAGTCTTTAGAGAGATTTATTGATGTGTGTGTTTACTCTTCTTAGTTAAAGAGAAATGGATGTTTCCTCTGAAGCCTTCCTGCCCTAGGGAATCTGGCTTGATTCCCAGAACTAAGTATGAGTTCTCTCTCACTAAGAGGGTGCCATGTCCAATCCATGAGCAGTTGGTTAGCCATAATGTGAGTGCCACTATTGCACAAGTGTGTATTTCTTTTTTCAGTTTTTTTGTATTATTTTTATTTTCCCTTTTTATTGATAGCTTTCATATTTATAGACAATAAATATGATAATTTCCTCTCCCCCATTCTCCTTCACAAATCCACCCTCCATCATATCCTTCCTCTTAATTAATCTCTCTTTTATTTTGATTTGGCACTTGGCTTTCTGGACCTGTGTTACCTCACTATGTGCAGTAGTTTGAATAAACGCCCTCCCATAGATTCAGTTTATTAAAACTTCTTGGATTTCCAGCACCTGGCTGGAGGAGGTGTCACTGGATGGTCCAGCCCTAAGGTGTGGTGGATTTGACATTCCAATCTAAAGATATGCAAAGTGCCTGGAATTCCTGAAATGTGCTTCTTTTGTGGTATGGTTTTAGGGATTTGGTTTGTGGCCTCTCTGTCTCTGCTTGGTCTTTAAGAGGAGGCCAAATTCTTCTACCATTATGGAACTTCCCCTGGATCTGTAAGCTTCAATAAATATCTCTTCCTCCATAACCTTGCCTGGTTTGGAAGTTCATCTCAGTGACCTGAGGCTGTCTATTACACTGTGTATGCTCCTTTCCAGGTCTAACCATTTCCCTACAGATTTCATTTTTCATTTATCGCTGAATAGAACTCCATTGTGTAAATGTACCACATCTCAGATCTAGGCTGATTCCATTTCCTAGCTATTGTGATAAGTGTGTACCTCTTGCTTGACTGGTTGATTTTTGTATTTGGCAGGAGCTCATTAACTTTTGATTAGGTTTTCCATACCAGCCATGAATTCCCTCCCACAGAGTGGACCTTCAGCCCAATTGGAGAACAGTGGCTTTCTTCATAACAGATATGTCACCATCGCACCAGTTGACACATTTGGCCTTGTTGGCCTTCTGTAAGGCCTGCAGGGCATGCTTCTGGGTAAGACTGTTGATGACCTCTCCCCCAAAAGGCTGTGTGGTGCCGAGCTCTTTCTAGCTTTCTGATAGCTGACAGCCAGTCAACAAGAAGGAGGCATCCAGCTCAGTTCCCATTTTGATATCTCAGTGATCTGTAGCCCAAGCACATGGAGTCTGCAGTAATAGTGTCTTATTATCTATTTCTGGTGGAAAACCAAGAGTCTTGGCAATATTATTATTATTATTTACTAATGCATTATTGAATAATAACATAATGCCCAATAAAGTCAGAGAATTGGACATTGTGTTCCTAGAATTCCCAAAGCAAAGATTAGGTAGACATAGATAGGAAATCCTGATTTCTATATTCAAAACAAATTTGATACAAAAATCAAGCAAAGATACAAGCAACAACAACAACAACAACAAATCCCACTAGCATAACTTCTAACTGTATTATTCATCTATTTCCCCTAAGGCTCTATCATATACTACAGGTAGCCTAAAGCTATGGTTCATATATGGTTTGACAAAGTACCCCAGTGGTGGATGTGTTGGGATTTAATTTCTCAGGAGAGATATTAAAAGGATGGAAAGATAGTAGGACTATATATCTTGAGATGGGACTACGGAGAGGTCACTGGTATTAGAGAAGGTCACCAGGCTGGAGCTCCCATGATCGAATACTGACTGATATTCAGATGAAAGAGACAACAGAAAAGAGATCTGTCATGCTCTCTATTTCTTATTCTGCCCAGCCTTGAGATTCAGCCAGCAAGAAGGCCATGACAACCAGAAACTTATCAAACTTCCACAAGAACAGGGAGCCAACACAAAAATCTTGTTTATATGTTTTGTTATAATTAACAAAATAGATTTAAAGATGTATTAGCCTCCTTCTCTAAGCAAGTTGAGATTGTTTCCCATAATGCAAAAAACACTATCTTCTTTTTTTTTTTTGCTGGCAAATACCATTTATTTAATATTATGAAAGCAGTAATAATCATAGTCTCAACAAGTAAGGGTTTTTAAGTAGTCAATTAACATAAAATTCTTTAAATCCTATACAGAAAATTCTGCACTGTACAATTTAACAAGCTTGGGCTAACTAAAAAAAGACTGCTCACAGTACTTGTTCATTTGTCTATCTTCTTTTTTTGAATTGACAACTTCCATGATTATAAACAATACCCCACTTTCCCCTTTGAAACTCCACTTTCCATCGTATCTCCTCCCAATCTCAATCAGTCTCTCTTTTATTTTGATGTCATGATCTTTTCCTCCTATTCTGATGGTCTTGTGTAGGTAGTATCAGGCATTGTGTGTTCATGGATATCCAGGCCATTTTGTGTCTGGAGGAGCATGTTGTAAGGTGTCCTACCCTTCCTTTGGCTCATGCATTCTTTCTACTACCTCTTCTGCAATGGACCCTTGTGCCTTGGAAAATGTGATAAAGATATTTCAGTTCTGAGCACTCCTCTGTCATGTCTTTTCAGCACCATGGTACCTTTTGAGTCATCCCAAGGTCACTTGTTCTATATGTTAATATATTGCTTTCCCCTCACTTACCAGTGGCAATACCACTGAAGAGATTGACTCCCTCTCTTCAGCAGCCATAAACTGATATTAGCTTCTTAGAGGGTGATATGTGCTCATGAGCCTCACCTATATGTCTGATAGAATGCTGATAGGATTGTGTGAAGATGTATAGGAAATCATAGCTGCTGTGAGTTCATGACTGTAATGGTTAAATCATGTCCAGAAGACAGAGATCCATAGCTTTGCCCCAAACCTCCAGCTCTTGAAGAGATTAATAACTGACAAAATGATGAAACTAAGTGACTTTTCAGTGATAGGCCTTTATGAGACATTAATTTCAACCCTTTCCTTTCAAGGGTACTTGGGGAGCATCATAGAAGAGGCAACAGAATGAACATTTTCCTTTCTTAATTTCAGTTTAAATAGTCTATGTCCCACTGGCTGGCAAACTCATACATGACTTTGCATCTGATTGCTGTATCTTCATTCCCTAACAGATTTTGATTCTTGGGAGCAAAACTCCCAAAACTGAGATCATTTTTATGTGTTATTTTCATGGGAGGATATTGATCACAGAGCAGAAAACACAATGCTATATTTTAATGAATTGTGGAGTTTTGTTTTTTTCTTTAGGATTTCTACTTGTTAAGCTTGTGGGGGGCCCAGATATTTGCTTCCTTTTCTGTGTGTTCCTAAAGAGTTATTTTCAGGACAAGTCGGTTCAATTCTTAAATATTTTTAGGGAAGTTGAGTCACTAAAGCTGTAAGCATGAGGAATAACCCTAAAAGTAATTAAATGTCTTTTGAATCACTTATGAATTATGAGGTTAGAGTGAATTAAACATAACAAAATGAATTTAATAAATGTATATGCAATTATGCACAATTGACACTGGATACCTAATATCTGAAAAATGTTAAAGGAGGAAAAATTTATTTTGCCTGTGGTTCATAGTTGCTTCACCTTATAAGGATGGATGAAGCATGGTGGCAATGGGATGTGCTACACAAGACAGATATCCAGGACACACTGGGCAGGAGGGAGAGCAAAGCAGCACGCAGCTAAGAAAAGTATATTCTCCATCTTCCAGTACCCTACTTGCTCCAACAAGTTCTTATCTCCTGGTGTTTCCATTACCTCCTAAAAGAGTGATGCCATCTGGTGACTAAACATTCAAAACATGTAAGAACATTTTGCATTCACTCCACAATAGCAGTATACATCTGGTATAGGAAGAAACCACACTTGTGCTGAGCTTAATATTCAAACCTAGGTTTGTCTCATGTACTAAAAAATGATGGCTGAGTCATGAACCATCATAGGCTTATTTTATACCACAAGGCTAAGAAAAATTTGAAGAGTAAGGGACTTGAAAATAGAGATGAGTATAAGTACTTTTTTTTTTTTTTTCAAGGAAGGGTCTCACTCTAGCCCAGGCTGACCTAGAATTCACTCTGTAGTCTCAGGATGGCCTCAAACTTACAGTAATCCTTTTACCTCATTGTCCTGAGTTTTGAGATTAAAGGCATGTGACACCACACCTTGCTTTAAATATTTTCTATAATATATAGCAATATATTTTGTCTAACTAAGATGAAATATTATCACATGGCTTCACTTCACAATGAAAGCTGTGTCTAATAGTTGTCCAGCTAGCCAATAGCCTTATCAAAAAATAGTTTTTTTGTGTGTTTGTTTTTTGTTTTTGGTTTTCTGAGATAGGGTCTCACTCTAGCCCAGGCTGACCTGGAACACACTCTATTCTCAGGGTGGCCTGGAACTCATGGTGATCCTCCTACCTCTGCCTCTTGAGTGCTGGGATTAAAAAAAAAATTAGTTTTTAACACTGTTGAAGAAAGGGAAACTAGATATTATAGGTTAACTTATTGCTACTGCTGTACCTATATTTTTGAGTTTATAGAAATTAACAATTTTGTCTTGGAGAATATTTTAAGCTTTTTTTTGGTTTTTTGAGGTAGGGTTTCACTATATCTCAGGCTGTCTTGGAATTCACTATGGAGTCTCAGGGTGGCCTCGAATTCACAGTGATCCTCCTACCTCTGCCTCCCCAGTGCTGGGATTAAAGGTGTGCACCAACATACATGGCTGAAAATGTTTCAATCTTATGAAAACTTCCCTCACTAAATATGTACTAAGGTAAAAGGCTACATCATTGAGATTAATAAACCCTTTCCCATTTAAATAATAAAAATACAGAGTTTATAGAGGTTTATAGAGTTGAGAAGGTTTATAGGCACAAAACAAACCTGCACTGTATAGAGACTAGGTGATAGGCCTCAATACAAGGTATAAGAGTGATTTGGTGCATTTTGGTAAATTAAGTAAGGGAAAGGAGAGACCAATTTAATGTATTTGGAGAAAGAGCTTTTCTACAATATTAAATGGAACTTTAGAAAGTGTTACATAGTTCAAAGAAGGAAATAACAGAAATATCACATGAAGAGGACGAATAGAGAAATATCTCTTGTAGTAGCATTTTAGACTGAATTTGAGAAATATAAAGTAACTGAGGTCAAACAGAGTCAGCATTTGAAGGTAAGATAAATTCATGAGCAAAGCAATGAAAGGGACAGAGCAATACCAGCAGTGTTCTGACCACTATGGCAGTCAGCCTTTCTGGTTGAGGCAATACCCCTGTCACTGGGGGCCAGTAACCCAAACACAGCCTGAGCTAGTTTAGGCACAGAGAGCCTCATACTCACATAATTCGACCTGTTCTTCACTCTAAAAGTGCTTATTGGACACTTGCTATAGGCAGGGTACATTGCCTAGGACCAGAACCATGTCTAAAATGAATATGTTTTGAGTCACAGAGCCTAGTTCACTTTAATCATCATAATAATCTCCTGGGAAAGAACTTCTGCATCTCGGGTTTGAGATGGAAACTACAAAGGGAAAAGAATTTGAACAACTTGATAGAGGATGCAGAAAAGACCAAACATAAACACAGGTCTAAACTGCTTTCAAAACTGGTCCCCCACAGGAGGGAATATATCCCTGATATTGAAAACCTACAACAGGCATAGTCATGAGCCTTAGTGGTGTAACATCTGCTGGTTTCTGACTAAATGTATATGCTATGTTCAACAAACTGCCCAGTAAGCACTTCTCTTAATGTCCATACCCTTATATTAATGTTACTCTTAATTTTTGGTTAGAGAACCTTCTTTTTTTCAGATGACTCAGATGATTGAGATGACTCAGAAGGTACCATGGTGCTGAGAAGACATGACAGAGGAGTGCTCACATTGAAATATCTCTATAACACCATCCAAGGCTCAGGGTCCATTGCGGAAGAGGTGGCAGAAAGAATGTAAGAGCCAAAGGAAGGGTAGGACTCCTTACAACATGATCCCTCCAGACCCAAAATGGCCTGGATATTCATGACCTCACAGTGTCTGACACTACCTACACAAGACCATCATAACAGGAGGAAAAGATCATGACATCAAAATAAAAGAGAGACTGATTGAAAGGGAGAGGGGATATGAAGGAGAGTAGTGGAGTTTCAAAGTGGAAAGTGGGGGAAGGGAGGAAATTATCATGGGATTTTTTTATAATTATAGAAGTTGTCAATAAAAAAAATTAAAATTAAAAAAAGTGGGCCACTATAATGACAGCAGAGACGGTTCATGAATGCAGCCTGCTTTTGATGTTTTGTATTTCATGTAAGTTACACTGTAGGATATGGTTAGGTAGTTATGGGCCAGAACAGGAAGAAGAAAATGATAGAAACAAGCTATGTTGTGCCTGGTGCTCTGTGGGAGGAACTGTGCAGTGATTTTCAAAAATTTTCCTTCACAATATTCTCAAAATGTGCTGCAAGCTTAAGTTCTGATCTAGGATCATCTCCCAATTATGCAATAAAATCCCATCATCTTCCTATTATGAATGCATTTATCCTATCTCACTCCTTGATTTGCTGATAGGGTGCATCTTACCCTATTATAATTTTAGTTTTTAAAGCCATACTACCTACTGATATGTACAGAAGGACCTCCAAGTCCTCCATAACTAAAAGTATTCACAGGGAATCTATTTAAATCATTATTATAAGCCCATTACTTGCCTGTTGCTGTTTCTGAACTTCTCCCTCATCAGCATGAAACCACATGTTTAAAATAAGTAAGTTAAACTGAGCAGTGCACCTGTTCATTTCTCACTACCCAAACCACTGGGCCTGGTTGCTACTGGTTTCAGGGTGTACAGAACGAAAAATAAGCTCGACACAGGTCCTAAAAAACTTATATTCAGAGAGAGGAAAGAAAACTCAACTGAATATGAATGCCTTATAGAGTTTGTCATGGTGAACATATGATGGATGTTCACAAGACAGTGTCTAGTCATACTGGATGTGAGCTCTGTCTGTGTATTGAGGTGACCGGACACCTTGGGGGGTATCTATTAGGGGGTATGTTATAGGGAACTGCACCAGGAAATCAAGTTTTCCTCCAGGGTTCTTGCTGTAAACAGTTTATGACCTGAAAAAGGATTTTATTACAGTTATATTTAAAAGCCCACTTGTTGAAATGTGGTTTGTGGAAGAAAATTACCAAGCTCTGGTCCTGAACTCAGGATGCTCTGAGGCAGTGAATCTACCCCAATCACACATTGTACAGGGACACATTTCCATTTATTTGCCTGACATTTTACTTCTAAAGGGTGGAACAAGCCATTTTTTTCTCATTTTCTCAAAAATATGAAATGTGTCTCCAATTATCTCCCCAAGCCCTTCATCTACACAGAAGACAAGACTAGCCCACAAATTCCCCCAGAGCAATGCCAGTGTGTGCTCCATATTTCATCTGCTTTTTGTTTAATGTCCTCATTGAAGGGAAAAGAAATGTTCGATCGTCATGGAAACACATTGAATTCAAGTCCAATTTATTCCTACATAAACTCTAAAGATACGATTCACTATCCTTAGAAATAAATTTCCTTTCTTTCTATTTTACTTTTCCCATTTAATTTTTATTTTGCTTTTCTTTTTATTATTCATCATTCCAATGAACTTCCTTATCAGTATAAATTGGGACCATGGAGAAATAAAAACATCCTTCTCAAGTATATTGTACTTGTGGAGTAACAACATCTTTATTATATTACTGGATCCTCAAATGTAGTCTCTGAGGAGACTCCTATCCTATTTTTCTGATGATCAATTTGATAATATGTTAGTAAGAAAACTTACAATGAACAAATACCAGGAAGACAGAGATCTGCAAGGCTCAGCCTATTTGACCTTAAAGTCCACATTTTTCTTCACTTTCTTTCATTCTTTTTTTTTTTTTTTGAACCTAAAAAGTCTTAGTAGTAAAACAACTATAGAAGCCCTAGTAACTGTCTTCTCCCCTTTTTGAATAAAAATAAAAATAAACAAATAAATAAAAATCCCTCACAAATTTGCTTTCCAACTTGCAAACCAGTTTTAATAGCCATTGCTTGATTGGAAGTCCTTTGCTATGCTATCAGGCAAATGCTTTTATGAACCCTGTTTTCATAAAGAGGAAACACAGTCACAGGTGGAAATAAATTATTTCTCAAAATTGTTACACCCTGTAAGCAACAAAGCCAGCGTGTTGGGGGGGGGGAGTGACAAAAAACAAAAACAAAAGCATGCTAATAGACTACTTTAGGGTCTCACTTTGAAAGTAGATTCTGCTAGGCTCCATAAGGCTAAGGATTAGAGCATTTGTCCAAGAGGACTTTTAATTCCTATTGGAGCACTTAAAAGAAGAGGTAGTAGCTAGAATGGATAGGCTGGGATTTAATATCCCCTGTCTTCTTATTCCTTCTCCATCCAAAGCATGTGCATTCACCTTCACACACATGTATGCATGTATGTACATGTACACCTACTGGCACTCTGAATACTATGAATGATTTTCA
This sequence comes from Dipus sagitta, assembly GCA_036346955.1. Taxonomy (NCBI): domain Eukaryota; kingdom Metazoa; phylum Chordata; class Mammalia; order Rodentia; family Dipodidae; genus Dipus; species Dipus sagitta. The sequence continues at coordinate 166,887,175 of CM070772.1, read as the reverse complement.
ACTAATAGATTAGTAATCCAAGTGTGGCTATATGTGTACATATATAAATACATATATTTTTTTTTTTTTTGGTTTTTCGAGGTAGGGTCTCACTCTAGTTCAGGCTGACCTGGAATTCACTATGTTGTCTCAGGGTGGCCTCGAACTCATGGCAATCCTCTTACCTCTGCCTCCCAAGTGCTGGGATTAAAGGCGTGCGCCACCACGCCCGGCATAAATTCATATTTATTTACATTAGTTTGGCACACTTTCTCAATGCTTCATCCATGTTAGCATTTTAAAACTGGATTTTGATATTAAAAATATGCACTATGCATACCTCAAAACTATCAATAATGGTATACAACCTATTTCATAATCTTAATATATATTAAAGTATTTTATTTATTTATTTGCCAGTAAGAGGGAGAGAGACAATGAATGGTTGCACCATGGCCTCTAGCTACTGTAAATGAACTATAGATGAATGCATTATTTTGTGCTTATAGTTTTACACAGGTACTAGGGAATTGAACGTGGGTCATTAGGCATGCATGCAAGCACCTTAACCACTGAGACATCTCTCCAAAATATTTTTTATTTGATTACCACTGACCTTTCAGTCTCTAAACCCTCAAGGTAGGTTTTTACCAGTTGTTATATGCTCTTGTTTTAGAAGATAAAACTTCTTATATTTATTTGCAAATTGAATAATATATCTAAAACTTTAAAATTGTTATATAATTATGAATAAAACTACACTTACATACTCTGAATAATTATAAATTATATACTTTAATTTTAAAGCTATGTTTTATATTAAATATTGCTATTTTTAGACCAATTTAATATAATATGAAATAAATACCATTACAAACTGGGACTTTTATGTCTTCAGAGGATTGTAGGTAAATGGTCAGAAAATATGCATTTAGTGAGAAGATAAAATGAAATATCATGAATTTGAAGTGATGCCAAGTGGAGTTCATAGTTTTTTCTTGGGCGACTGACCCCCTGTTTTACAAGATAGTATGGAAAACATCTGTATTGATTTTCAAAATATTTCAGCAATTCTAAAACTAGGTTTAGATATTAAAATAATAATATTGTTCATACTTCTGAAAGGCTTCTATAGTGTTAAGCCATGTACTCGCTCCTGAGTCCTTTTATCTTCAATTGTATTATTGCTATTTGAAGGCCAGGCGTGGTGGCTCATGTTTTTAATCCCAGAACTTGGGAGGCAGAGGTAGGAGGATCACCGTGAATTCGAGGCCACCCCAAGACTGTATAGTAAAGTCCAGGTCAGCCTGAGTTAGAGTGAGACCCTACCTCGAAAAACAAAAAAAAGAAATTAAAAAAAGGAATATATTATTTGGAATTTCAATTTGGAACTGGAGAGCAGTGTGCTCTTGCAAATGTAACAATGCTTGACAAGATTAAAGTTAGTTATAGTGGGCAACCAAAATACTTGGCGACAGCCTGCATTGTTTGAAGGGCCTTGGGAGGCATTCTGACCAGCAATTCACAGGGAAATGTCCCAGTCACCACTGGAACTACATTTTTTTCTGTAACAACCTATGGCTTCTTGGAACAGCATCACCCTTACCCACATCATACTTCTGTCCCACCTATTTCTCTTTAAAAGAAACAAAAACAAGGAAAAAATAACTTAAGTGTGTTTTTAATTAGCTAACAAAGAAGTAGGTTTCCATATGGCTTGTTCATAATATCTTTAGTTTCAATTAACCTTCCTAGTTCAACCTTCTAACCAGAGAAAAAAGCATCTGCTCTCCTAGTGGATGTAAGGCAAACACCTATACTGTACTTAAAACCAATACTGTGATTATTAAATTGTATGTAGTCTATTTTTATATCAAAATATTCAGTAAGGACGGTGGCAAGGGATGGAGGCACTTGCTTTAGTTCAAAATACTGATTGACTGTCAAACCAAAACTAGAATCTGAGTATTCTGACAACTGATCTTAAATTATTTATCTGGTCCCATGTTAATGATATAGAGGAAAAGCAGAATTGAAGGCATAGGATTTATTTTATTTTTTTCACATTTATGGAACTGTGGTTTCTTTTATTTGAATGTAGCTCAAAGAGACAAAATAATACAAAATGCGTCAAAATACTTCAATGTTGTATCTATGAAGCTCATCATTTTCTTACCCTCTGGTCTATATTTCATATGCACTTTGAGAATAATTGCAGCCTGAACTTAGGCAATTTCCTTCTCCTTTATGCTTACATCAAAAATGCCTGTTCACAGCCTCTTCATTTTTTAAATGAGTGACAGTTTTTCATATCTGTTTGGGCCTGTAAAGCTAGGGTACAGATTATTTAATCAGCTCTTTAGTATGAAAAATGTCTTACATAGCCTTCAATTTGGACCATGTAGGCTAATCATAATCTCTTCAAACTGGACAGAGGCTTTCTGAGAGTTGAAAATTACAAAATCTTTGGTTAGCATCTTATATGTCCAAGGAATGAAGGACACAAGCATGTTCATTGAATCCCTATCATACGCTAAGATCTGAGGGTACACTACAAATTCACTGGTTTCAGTTTTGTTTGCATTTCTCTGTGACATAGTTAAGTTTGTGGGGTGGGAATAAACAGAATTGGCCCAAGATACTGGTGAGATAGTGCAGAAGAAATGATTGCTTTGAGACAGGAATTTCAGTCCAGATTTCAACACTTCTGCCACCCTTGCAGAACATTCTACCTCTTTTGGTTTTCTTTTCTCTCAAGTAGATATGATTTTATTATGTGATATCCATGAATTTCATGACTACCTACTCAGATAATGCTTATAAAACAAAACACTAATGAAATATTTGATATTTAATATCAAACTGTTGTAGGAAAATTATCTTCCATATGCAATCATTGTGTTTGTCACATTTTTATCAGCTATTTTTCTTCTTGTTTGCAGTATGTTGTTCCTGAACAACAAAAAAAGTAAAAGCAGAAATAGCATTTTGCTTTAATCTTATAAAAGAAGATCCATTCATTTCATCATTCCTTCTAGTCGTCTTTCTTTAAAATCTCTTTTCAGATTTTAAATGCAGTATCTTATGTGAAATGTCAGTGCAAAGTAGTTAGCCTATCATACATTTGAAGCATTTTAATATAAATTATGGGTAAATATCAACATGATCATGGAACAAACATTTTAACCAGGAGGTTCATTTATATATCCATATTTTTGACAGTGTGCCCCCAGACCATATTCAAATATTTATGTTTTTATGTTTTAAAGAAAACAATGAATATTACAGATTGACTTGGAATAGTTTTCAACAATAAGGTAAAATGATTATATAATCTGTAACAATATATCTATATAATCTATTTATGTATGCCTCTATTTGTAAGGTACACTTACTTATTTGTATGCATGTGTGTGGAGGTATCATGTACTCAGAAAACATGAAAAGTTAACTGATATGAAAATATTTCTCCATAAAAGATGTGTACAAGATATATTTTTTATTCCTAGTTATGGAACATATTGAATACAGGGAACCCATGAGTAAATCCTGTAAAGATTAAGGATCTTCTGTAAAATGATACTGTACAGAATACAGGGCATATAGCACTAAACCAAAAACGCAAAACATCATTATTTTTGAAACTTACATTCTAAAATCATAAACAGATAATAATGAATGTAAATAAGTAGCATGTATTATTTTAAATGAGTATGAATGTCAATGGAAAAAATATATAAGGAAAATCATCAAACATATTTCAAAGGCTCAGAGATTTCAAAAGAATGGCCAAGTCAGTCAAGAGAAGAGCATTTCTAATCCGTAACTGAAGCAAGTGCATCTTGTACCCTGAGGATATCTGGAGGAAGAACATTTCAGGCAGAGACTTGCAGGAATAAAAGGGCCTGAATAAGTTCCAATCTTAGCTACAGCTTGATTTCCATATGTCCTACAAAGCAAAGCAAAGCACAGAATGTCTTCAGCAAGGTTTTTAGCATCTGGCTCTGCTGGGCAACTGAGAGGCATAGTTCTGGAGACCCCCAGAGCCTCCTTGACTAAGGACTCAGAGAGTGTTGCCATTCCCTCCCTGTTGCTGGGACAAACACCTGACCAGACACAGCTTGTGGGAGAAGGGGGTTTATTTCAGGCGGAGAGATTCCAGGGAAAGCTTCATCATGGCAGACATCTATAATCAAACCACCACAGGGAGGCAACCAAGCACTGTCATGGTCATGTTCCTTTACTAGCCTATGACTTTTGGAAGCAGCTTTATCCATCCATACAGAGGACTTCCTTGCATAGCTGTCATAGTACGTGGAGGTGCTATGCAGGCTGGTGCCAGAAAGCTGTCATCTGAAGTCTTACTCAGGGGTTCTTGCATTCTACACTACTGGCCAGTGAGGTTAGACATGGCTGCTGGTACAATAGTGGGACGACGGTAATGTGGTAAACTTACTGTTTTCTTATTGTATTTTAAGTTTACTGAATCTTTAATCTGGTCTCTGACACAAAAGGATTACCACAGTGGGGGATTTATCTGGGCTCCATACTGAGTACCACCAGGCCTGACAGAATATATAGCGTGACTATGTCTCAAAAGCAAACAAAATCAGTGCTAGGCATATGTATATACATATATATCCTTCAGCCACTGCAAATGAACTCCAGATCTCCAGATGGATGTACCACTTGTGCATCTGGCTTAAGTGGGTCCTGGGGAATCAATCCTGGGTCCTCTGGCTTTGCAGGCAAGCGCCTTAACCTCTACGCCAACTATGCAGCCCTGATATGTCTCTTTTTTTCAGTAAAGTAAACATAACACAAAGAAACACACAGTCAAAAGTGGGTAGGGGCATTCTAAATGTGCCAAGAGAAAGTAACAAGGCCAGCGTGGGTGCTGGAGAGTGAATTAGATTACAGTAGTAACAGGCATGTTAAGAGACAAAAGGATCAATGTAAAACCAGTGTCAATAGAGTGATTTTACATAGAGAGTGCTTCTTTTTATTTCGTTTTTTAAACTTTTAAATTTATTTTTACATTTTATTATAATGTTTTATTTATTTGAAAGAGAGAAGGAGAGAGAGAGAGAAGAGAGAGAGAGAGAGAGAGAGAGAGAGAGAGAGAGAGAGAAAGAATGGGCATACCAGGGCCTCCAACCACTGCAAATGAAGTCAAGACACATGCTGCAACTTGTGCATCTGGCTTTCATGAGTGCTGGGGAATTGAACCTCGTTCCTTAGGCCTCAGAGGCAAGTGCCTTAACTGCTAATCCATCTCCGCAATCCAAATTTATTTTATTTTCATTTATGCCTGACTACATACACACCTATCCATGGGAGTGTAACCCAGTGTAAAAAACACTGGCATTTCTTTGCATTTCAATTTCTAAGATACTTGGAAAGATTGTCCAGTGTCCTTCTCCCCTGATTTCCACTATCAGTTTTTCTGAGCCTAACAACATGCCCTGATATTCCAGAGTTCTTCTCAACAGTATTCTAAACAGCTATTTTCAGGCACATGGAATCAACTCAGGAGGTGAAACATATTTCTAATCTACCTTCCTATTATCTCAGTGCCCCTGGGCCTCAACTTTTAAGCATAGGAAAAATTTTCCCCATCATTAATTATGGAATCTAATGTGACAGAGGTGAAGCCTCACCCAGTCACTGCTTTAACATCCATCATAATGAGGCCTTCTTTTTCAAGTAATTAATACAGTTAGCTATAATTTTCTGGAGATGGCAAATGAAAGGTCTTCCTGAATCTGTGCCCAGTTAATCATGATGCCCTTTTAGTTGATCTCCAAAAATCCATCCTGACTTTAACCAGTTCTCTCTTCTACTACCACACCTCAAGTCACCATCATTTCTAACCTGGATGACTAGAGCCGGCTGCTCACTGGTCTCCATGCTTCCATACCCACCTTTCCCTATAATGTTTGTCAATACCACAGCTACAATAATCTTCCAAATGTCAACAAGAAAGTCATCACTTTGATTAGAGTAAAATCCAAAGTTGTTAAGCTGACACAAAGTATCCCATGATCCCTTGCCTCTGCCTACTTCTGTGAATGAAGTCCTGTCATGCGCTGCTTCTCTTGCTCTCTATGCTTTCCTGATAGCAGCCCTAGTTGCCTATTACTGTCAGAGTTTTTACTTTTTAATGTTCTTTCTGTCACCAGGGCCTTTTTGATTGTTGATTTCTGCCTTCTTTTTCAGGTCAAATAGCTCATTTCTAGACACCATTCTCTGTCTGATGTGCCTTCCTATCTAGTGTGTGTGTGTGTGTGTGTGTGTGTGTGTGTGTTTTCCTTAACGTATTGTTACTTGAAATCACTATATTTCTATGCTCCCATAACCATGGTTCATCCTTTTTCTCCTGAATGTGAGCCCCATTAGAAAAGTCTCTCTGGACCTCTTATTCATCACCATGCCTGTGTCAAGGACACCATCACTATTTTCTACTGGAATGAGCAATGTAATGAGAGTTGTTAGAGATACTGACCACAATACCTATTCTGTCTTTACTTTTGTGGTACCCACTTTCTGTCCTCTGTGACTGTTATTCCCGAGTGAAAAGACTACAAAGAATAAAGCAGACCCACAAAGCAGACCATACTGATCATAATGTTCCATTTTCTTAGAAGTTTTCTGTTTGGCACACAATTAGAGGAAACATCTCTGTGTTAACCCTTGTTTGCACATACTGAACACTATGTTGGTCATAGGACTTACTGACACAGTAACCACAGTCTGTCTGGCTCCCGTCTGGACTCAGTAAGTCCCGCTTTGTCAACATCTCCCCATCCCACCTCACTGTAGATAACTGTACATGAGCCCTGGAGACTAGTGCATGCAGCCTCCATGATTCTTGTGCTCGAGTTTCGCATGTTAGTGATCAGAATGCCTGACTCACAGTTTTTGTACAGATTTTATGACTTGATTTGACAAAAAGATAAAACATCCTCAGAGGTAACGTGATATTAGACTGTAGATAAAATGTGATTATAAAAGCTGATTGTAGGGTTCCTCTTCATAATATTGTCATCAGGCAGCTACTATCTCTGACTCATGCATGTTCCAGGCAGAGAAAGCATACTCATGTCCCCCAGTGCATCAAGCAAATACAAGTGACATTTTTGGTTTTCTCTCCTTCATGGTCTTCTCAAATATTTTGGTTTCTGTCTGAAAGATGACAGATGACTCATCTTTTACTTTGCTTTGTTGATTAGGTCTTGTTTAAATTTCATGTCTTAGTTTTACTAGACTTCTTAGAGAAATGTCAGAAAATCCTAATGCTAAACTTGAGACTGTTTAGGGTGGCTACTGGGCCCCTGAAAGTAAAAGCTGTGACTTTCCTTGAGCTTGCCCTTACAATCTTGACTTTGCTTAAGGTGAGAGAATAAACTAACTTCTGCTTATCTCTTATCTTTTGTCTAAAGGAGTTCCCTAGGTCTTTTTTTTTCTTTTTCCAGAAACAGTTTGATTTTCTCCCTAGGAAGGAGTTCCCTTCCCTAAAATTAAGATTCCTGGAAAGATGAGCCTGGCTTTGTGGCTGGTTAACTTGCCATTGATGCTAGTTAACCACCTCCATTCACAACCTATAAATGACCCCAATTTGGATCTTTAGGTGGACATTACCCCCATCCACCTTTCTTATGGGCAAGAGCTCTTCATAGTCTCTTCTCTTTCCTCCTTTTAATCTAATATAGTTTTTGTAAACATTTCCCTCCTATGAATTCTTTTTTAAATTTTTATTTATTTATCTGAAAGCTACAGACAGACAGAAAGAGAGAGAGAGAGAGAGAAATAGAGAGAGAGAGAGAAAATGGGAATTCCAGGGCCTCCAGCCACTGTAAACGAACTCCAGATGCATGTGCCACTTCATGCATCTGGCTTACATGGGTCTTGGGGAATCCAGGGTCCTTAGGCTTTACAGGCAAGCACGTAACAGCTAAGCGATATTTCCAGCCCCACTCCTATGAATTCTTAAGACAAGAATGCTGGGATACCCCCAAATTCTCCTATCATATTGGTGCATTGGTGTATATTGTTGTATTGGCAGAAGAACTCCAATTCCTATACTATATTGGTACATCGGTGTATATGGGTGCACCGCAGAAAAACATCAAAATTCTGGTATAACCTGGCAAAATAGTTTATTCTCAGACCACAGGTACTTCTGTAACAGAGCTTTCACAGCCATATAATTTAACTTTAGTCACTTACTCATGAAAAGAAGAATTGAATATGTTTGGACCCTTGATGTGGCCATGGTGACGAATGAGCAATTGGGAGAGACTTTTTTAAAGGAGCTTATATTCATGAGACAGAAATAGACCATGAGTAAGAGAACAAAGGCCCACAGTGTGTTGAGACAATATCTGAGGCAACAGAAGAAGCCATCTATTAGGATGTACTAGACGAGGGAATGGATAAAAGAGTGGATTCTAGCCCCTTCTTCTATTTGTCTTAGTGAAGGGATCTCATCAAAATGCAGACTATGAAGGCAAGAGCAACTCTTCTCATGATTTTTTTGTTTTCTTCACAGATTCAGAAAAAAAAAAAAAAAAAACAGGTCACAGAACAAATGCTTAAAGACAATCATAGTTAATGGCATCTGTGGTAGTTTGAATACATGTCCCCCTTGACACTCAGGTGTTTTATTAAAGCTTGTAGCATGGATCTCCAGCCACCTGGATGGAGGTGGTAGCATGAGGGGGCAGATGCTGGGGTCTAGCCCTAAGGCGTGTTTGAGGGAAAATCTGATTCTAGCGTAAGGTATGAAGGGAGGTTTTGAGCTCTGGCTGTGCCTGCAAGTGGCCAGAGCTGTTTGGTGTTATCTCTTGATAAATCTTGATAAATCTCTTGCGTTTATGAATAGGAGCCAGATTCTTCCACCATTTGATGGAACTTACCCTGGATTGGTAAGCTTGAAATTGTTTAGTACAACAATGTGGAAGTGACTACAACAGCATTGAATATTAAATTTAGTAGGGTAGTGCTACTTTGTAAACAGAAAAAAAAAATTCAAGGTTCACACTTGCCTCTGCTCGCTATTTTTCAATGTATATTTTAAAATACCTCAAATTAGGAAGTTTAATAAGAATGTTTCATAATATTAATAGAAAAATGAAGTAACAGAATTGGTGCATTACAAGTAATAATTATCCTAAATGAGCTTTTGAAAACTGACATTGAGAGATACATCAGCATACATCCAGAGGACATGGGTCATCTCCACAAAGGACTAGTCAGTCCTTGCAAAGGTTGTATAAGAGAATCAGCAGACAGTATAGGTGGGAGTTGAAGGTGAAGACAGGTCAGCCAGGTGCAGTGAGCAACAAAATGTGAAGGCCTGAAGACAGAGGGTCACTGCTGAGCATCTGGGAGCTACTCGGAAGGTTTACCATGAGCATAATGCCCAGGGTTTAAGAGACAGAACAGATTTGATGAGGTAGTGGTTTGGACTGGACTCTCATAATGAACCAAAGAGAAAGGGAAGAAAGGATGGTAAAGAGGGAGGAACAGAGGCACTGAGCAAGGGAAGGAAGATGATAAGATGGACTTTTATAATGTAAGAGATAAAAATATAAATGTATGCAGAGTAAAATAGTGTATTGATTCCTAAATTTTTAATTTAATTTAATTTTTTATTTGCAAGGAGAAAGAGAGAGAGAGAGAGAATATATGAACATTCCAGGATCTCTCATCACTACAATGAATTCCTTATACATGTGCCATTTTGTGCATCTGGCTTTAACTTGGTAAAAAATCAAACATGAGCCATTAGGTTTTGCAAGCACTTGTTGGGCACTGCCAGGCACAGGCTGAAGCCTTTAGAAGAGAGGCCTGAGCTTCCAGGCACAACTAAGGACCCCCAGGGTATAGGTGGCGACTCCCTCTCCAAGCCCAACACATCTGAACTTAGGCTCTGACCATAGCTCTGTAACCTTTGGCCAGTTGCCTAGGAAGCTCCTTATCAGCCAGCACCTTCACAACCCATCCCCCTGAGACCCTAGATCACCTGACTCCCCCCCAACCCTGCCATTTCCTACTTGCTGGAATGAATGTCCCCACATGCTAATTAGGCATCAGGAATGAACCTGGTATATCCAATCCCCTTAGGATCCTCCCCCTGCCCTCAGATGCTTATAAACCCATGTCACTGATAATAAACTGAGAGAACTGTTAACCGGAACTGACTCCTGGGAGTAAGTGATTCTTTCTTGGTCTCCACGGTTGCCTGGGATACCTTTGGGGGAACCAGGGCCTCCGGAGCAAGAACCCAGGAACCCACAAGCACCTTACCTTCTGAGCCAACTCTTCAGCCCCTTTAATTCCTTAACAAAGCATAAAATGAATACTTTTATTACTTTTAGTGCTAATAATTTTAGCAAGCAATTTCTATGTTTGGGACCTTAGTCCTGCATTGAAGGAACATAGACAATATCTTTCTGACACTAAATCTTCTACCTTCCTAGTCATGAGCATATTACTGACCACTAAAACAGTACTGATATATACCTGTAACTCTAATTATTATTGTTGGTTTCCATGACACTCTGGATGACAAATGACTAAGTTATTTAAAGCATTAGTAATTATAACCAAAAAACCAAAAAAAAAAATCTAATTCAAACTGAGAATTTAAAATGAAAGAATTATGACATTTCTAGAAATATAAGATTTTTGGTAAAAATTTTGGCTTTTAATTTTATTGAATATGGTAACTATAAAAATAAGTAAAATAGACATATACACAAAGGCATACATGAAAAATATTTCATGATTGTGTAACTTACTTTTTCATTGATATGAACAAGTACCTTATCAGAAGTGATTAATGAAAGGAAAGAGGGTTTAATTTGGTTTACAGTTCCAGAGGGTAGTGTCCATTATGGTGGGGAAAGCATGGCAGAAATAAAAGCTAATGCTCTGCTACAGTACAAGAAAAAGGGAGGGAGAGGGAGAGAGAGAGCATGTGAGAAAGAAAGAGCAAGCAGACATGGTCCCTATCATCTCAAGGCCCTCCTAAAGTGATATACTTCTTCCAGCAAGTCTCCATTACCTAAAGCTTCTTCAACTTATTAGAATAGTACTACTAGCTAGAGATTAAGTTTTAAAGACATAAGTCTATGAGGGAGATTTCATATTTTAACCAACACAATGATCTATATCTTTGCTACTTTCCCACATTCAATTCTTACCATTTACTCAACTACCTTATGCCTCATGAGTCACGTACTGTTTAATTTTCTCTAATATTTTAGTACATTTTTTCATGGCTTTAGCTACTTTCATTTTTAAAATATTTTATTTTTATGTATTTATTTGAGAGAGAGAGAGAGGAGAGAGAGAGAGAGAGAGAGAGAGAGAGAGAGAGAGAGAGAGAGAATAGGCGCTCCAGGGCTTCCAGCCACTGCAAATGAATTCCAGATGCATGCACCCGTTTTTGTGCATTTGGCTTACATGGGTCCTGGGGAGTTGAACCTGGGTCCTGGGTCCTTAGGCTTCACAGACATGCTTAACTACTAAGCCATCTCACCCGCCCCTAAATGCTTTCATTTTTAAAAGTATCTGAAATATGTTAATGCTGAATCAGTATATATTGTTGCTCTTATTATTATACCAAAGGACATAAAATTTAGATAGAGTAGTATTCCATTCAGGGTAGCATTTTAGAAAGCTTCTATTACCTGCATCGAGGAGGAGGAAGTTTGGTAGAGCATGAGATATTTGGGGTAGGAATGATTACAGTTATAAGAATTGTATGCCCAATGAGAATGGAGACAGAAACATACATTAGCTTGACTCTTCGCTACCTAGAAATAGAAATGTAGCAGCATTCATACAAATGAGTTTAATATGATTCCTTAACTTGGACCATGTGTTGGTACTGGTGCCTTTCATTTCAGTAACTAGGAGTGATCAAACAATATGCTCAAATCTACATATATTTGAGTTTACTGTCATAAAGCAACAAACTGAATGCCTGGTAGAAAGTTAAGTGTTATGATAAGCTAATAACTTTACTGCAATTAGTAATGAAAACTGGGCATGTGGCCTGGAGAGATCACTCACTTGATAAAGCACTTGCTTTACATGCATAAGAACCTGAGTTTGATCCCCAGAACACATTTAAAAATGCTTCTCTTGGGCTGGAGAAGATTGCTTAGTGATTAAAGTGCTTGCCAGCAAAACCAAAGGGCCCCAGTTTGATTCTCCAGTACCTACATAAGCCAGATGCACAAGGAGGCACACGTGTCTGGAGTTCGTTTGCAGTGGCTGGAGGCCCTAGTGCGTCCATTCTCTCTCTCTCTTTCTCTCTGTCTCTCTCAAATAAATGCATAAATAAAATATATTTAAAATGTTAAAAAATACTTCTCTTGAGCTAGGCACAATGGTGCATGCCTTTAGTCCCAGCACTCAGGAAGCAGAGGAAAGAGGATCACCATGAATTTAAGGCCACCCTGAGACTACATAGTGAATTCCAGTTCAGCCTGAGCTAGAGTGAAATCTTACGTCCCAAAAAAACAAAACAAAACAAAAAAACAAAACAACAACAACAAAAAGCTCCTCTTGTTGGTGCATGTCTGTAACCCCAGCACTAAGGACAGAGATATAGGAGGTTCCTTATAACTTCTGTCCAACCAGTCTAAACTAATTTGTGAACTACAAGTCAATGGCAACTCTTATCTAAAAGACAAAGATACATGATGTTTTGAGGATGACACCTGATGTCTTCAGGCCTACACATGCACTCATACATACCTACATATGCACACACACACTAAAAAGGCATGTATCATAGAAGTAACTACCAGTTCAATGAAGGGGAGAATCATTGATAGGGTAATATTAAAAATGAAGAAGTTAATTGAATTATTCAGCTTATGTTGACTAATAATAAGATGTTCCAGACTAGGTTTACACCACGGAATGGAGGGGGCTGGTATGCCTCATGTATATGGAATCATGTCAGATACAAACTTATGGTACCAGTCAGTCAGTTCTCTGGGGAGCTCTAATGCTGAATGGCAGGTGTTTTCTGAGGTAGGAAAGGATAAAAAGTGGTAGAAGGAGAGTAAGAATAAAATTAATTCCTTGACATGTCTGTGTTTCTTCTAAAGCACTACTTTGATGATGAGGCCCCAAATTCATGAACTCTTCTAATCCTTATTGCCTCTTAAAAAAAATCTACCCCCAAATACTACATCATACATGAGGGAAAAAACATAAATCTGTGAATATTTAATTCAGTCCATAACTATATATATATATATATATATATATATATATATATATATATATATATATATACTTTTTAAAAAATTTGGTTAAGTATCTAGAACAAGGCCACTCAGCTAGGGATTGCCAACCTTCATGGTTTAGCTCCATCTAACTACCTTGATCTTTTTTACTGAGTCATGTGTGGAAAAGAAACATTTGGCTTGAGCAAGGCTCACTACAACTCCCTTTAGAACACTATATAGAACAGTATGCAAACATGTACTAAGTGTCTAAAGGCCAGAGAGTGTTTCTGTATTTGCGTTGTGACAATGAACAACATACCTTTATAGTCATGAAGTGTAAAAGAAATTTGAAAGTATGCAAGCAAATGATATTTTTATGTAAACCCTGGAAAAGCTACTTAGATTTTGATAACCACAATGAAACGCTGTGTATTTCCTGTTCTGTAGTTCTTTTTCTCATGCAGTGTCATTACCATAGCAATCATTTCACCATCTACAAAAAAATTACAAAAAGGGAAAAAGAGCATGTCCCTTTCTCAGATTTTGGAGAAAGTGGAAAATATAGTGGGCAAGCTAGGGAGTACAATCTGATTTCTCCCAGATCCATCTTCTTCCTCTTTTTCAAGAGTGAGTATACTATATTTCAGTTGTTTGGGTATTTTGACACTCTTATAGTTATCTCCAGGTTGCTGGGTGGATATATGAACCAGGCACAGTATAGGGGAGGAAGGGATTAATTTCAATCTTACAGATCCTGGGGGAAAGTTCTACCAATGGTGTGAAAATCCACTTACATATATTCAAGCAGAGTGAAACCATCACCAGCCAGCAAAACCCAAAGCCACAAACACAAGACCCCGCCACAGTTCAGACTGTTCTGTATACCTTTGAACTGGAAATCAGATCCTCCTCCAAGTCCACCTTAGGGCTGGACCCCAGTGACATCTCCTGTAGCCACACAGCTGGAGACAAACTTTAATAAAACCCCTGAGTCTATGGGGGACATACATGCAAACTACCACAGACACTGAAATATTTCAACTGCTTCATATTAAAGTCTCCCACCTTTTAAATTCTTAGTTCAAAATGTACATTCCTTAACCCTGAATCTGAAAGAAAACAGAAAAATAAGAATTCCAGGCAAGGATTAAGAAGATAAAATATAAAAGCAGATAGATCATTGTTGCACTTCTATAATAGTCTAATTCTGGGTAATGGAAAATTCTAGGCATTGAAAAAACTAAACAAAGGAATAAATAGCTACTCAGTAACAGAACTGTGCTAAGTTATTCATGCTTTTCTAGGCTACTCGGGTGTCACAGAAATCCCACTGTGTAGGCGTTTCTGCCTCTATTTTAAATCTTAGGAAATAAATATTGTGGGCATAGATAAATTACTCATCCCCAGCCATATGACTAGCAGGATTCATTCCTATGTCTATTTCAGCTCACTATCTAGTAGTCAGGGAATGCCAATAATGACAGGAAAACTGTTTAAAAATGTCGAACTATGGCTCAGCAGCTAAATGTGCTTCCTATGCAAGCATGAGGGCATGAGGGAGCCTTAAACCACCTGAGTTTGAATCTTCATGTAAACAGCTGGGCATGACCATGCATGCTTGTAATCCCATTCTACAAAGGCAAGCAGAAACCAGGGAATGTCCTGAGCTGAAAAAGAGCAAGCGCTAGTATGCCACTCTGGCTCAAACCTGAACAGGATGAAGAGCAATGGAACAGCACACCTGACAGTCTGCTGTAAGCGTGTGCAAACATCACACACACTACACCACACCATATACACATTCATACACACATAGAAATAAGGTGAAAAATAAATCTGACTATAAGAGTTGGGGGTGGAGAGATGTAGCTCCTTAGAAGAATCATTTTGTGACATGCATGAGAAATTAAAGTTCTATCACCAGCCCTGGAGAAAACAAACAAACAAAACAAATAGAAAAGCAAAACACTCAAAATATGTCTGAAGCGTTGAGATGGAAAATTTCAGGATAATATCATACATAAATCATTTCATACCAAGTTTGTTATTAGGCAATTTACACCCAAGTGTAACAGTTATCACAAAGGTGTTGAAGACCAAGGTTTTCTAGGATAAAATAATCTGGGTAAGCAGAATAGAGAGAATGAACAATGGTTAGGACCTTGAGAAGCAATGGAAAGCTTCAAACATCATGATGTCATGTTAATGAAACTGAATCTGTTCTTTGGCTGGGCATGGAATAAACTTGCCAGCTCACAGTAGAATGTATTTTTCCATTCTACACAGTTGAGGGCTACATGGAATGATGTTTTGTTTTTAATATTTAATTTATTTATCTATTTGAGAGACAGAGAGAGGGAGAGGAAAAGGCAGAGAGAGAGAGAAGAGAGAGAGAGAGAGAGAGAGAGAGAGAGAGAGAGGAGAGAGAATGGATACTCCAGGGCCTTCAGACACTGCAAAAGAACTCCAGATGCATGAGCCCCCTTGTGCCTATGTGGGTCCTGGGGAATTGAACCAGGTTCCTTTGGCTTTGCAGGCAAATGCCTTAACTGCTAAGCCATTTCTCCAGCCCTGGAATGATATTTTGATATTCTTGCTCATGTGTGTATAAAACCTCAGCTGTCTTCTGAAGTGTATCTATTTAAGTTATCTTTTGTATAAATTGCAGACACCTGATCAATCAATGTGCATGATATATTCAGGTAACCATCTTCTATCCAGTAAGAAACAGTTCATTCATCAAAGTTAAGACAACTGACTGCTTGTTGGTGTATTACTGCCGTCATTATTCAGTGATTACCCATGTGTTCAGGAAGGTCTTAGAATGGTATTGCCACTCTTCTGTTAACTGTTGGTTGTGGCGAAGCTCATGATTCATTATTAGGCTCGCACTATGTTTAGGGGTCCTGATGAATTGTTTATTCTAGATTAATGCATTATAATTTTACATAAACATACAAATTTAAATTGCAAATTGATTTTAAGATAACATGTTTAAACCAAAATGCATGCTAGGTAGCACAGTGCTCTTGAGTGAAAATTTTGACTAGACAGAAAATATATGGAGAAAATGTAACCATTTAACTTTAAATACTAATGTATTATACATTAACTGGTCATTTATCTTTTCATTTCTATATACTATCTGCATTGTTAAATTAATATTTATGTTGATAAAACATTTTATTAAGCAATATGCATCCAATATATTAATACTAAAAAGAACACACTATAATTGCAATGGTATACAACATCAAAAATGAAAAGTTCAAGCTAGCAGAGTATTGTGTTCCATGTAGGCCTCACTTCAACCTAAAAATAATATGTTGGCAAAAATTTGACTTTTTTTGGTTCAGATTTGCAATTTATTTACCTAGTATTTCTTACTACCTGAGATAAAAAAAAACAGGGTTAAAGCAATGAAGTAAGGACCAGATTCTGGATGGAATCTATTTTTTTTTAATTTCTTGATGTTTTTATTAAAAGGTTGCACACATAGACTCCCACTTCCCACTTGCCAAAATTCTGCTGAGGGTCTTTGGTGGGGTTATTGGTATTGTGGGGATCAAGATACCTCAGTCAGTGTCTACAGGGATGGGGAAACATGCTGTCTCAGGCTATTCCCACCCACCTTGGGTCTCTTACACTCTTTCGGCCCCCTATTCCTTGATGTTCCTTGAGCCTACATATCAGATTTAGTGTTGCTTCCTTTGTAGACACTGGATCTCAATTTTTATGAGCTTTGAGTGACCACAGTGTCTGTCACCTTTACTGAGTGATTTTATTTTTAATTGTATTTGACTAAAGGTTCTGAGAAGGAACAAAGGGCTCAAGTGTTTGAAACATACAAGAGCGGAACTAACACATCTAGTGTAAGCCTTCTTTGACCTTTAAGAAAGGTTGATGGTGGTAAGAAAGTGGGTGGAAGAACTAAGACAGTGTCACACATTCTAGGTTCACTATGTTTTCTTGAGAACTTCCCCCTAGCCCATACATCTTTGGAATGGGTCTGAAATGTAGAAAATATACTGTCAGAACAAGAGTGAAAAATCAAAGCATAAACCTTTTTGCTTTTTGTGTCTTTTGTTCTTAATGGTCAGTAGCTGATGTTTACACCTCATCTGAGACATGAATATAAACAAAATTTGGTTGAATAAGAAAGGTAATGCAGTAACCTGAATGAGTAATAAAAATAGTGAGAGAGAAATGTTAGTTGAAATAAAACTTGAAGGTACCCTTCAGTTGAAAAGGCTATTGTGATTTAGAGTTTCTTGTCTCAGAAATGAGGTGAAATTTTTTTAAAGGAAAATAGATTCTCTATAGATTCAACGTATTGTTTTTACTTGCTTATTTGTTTGTTTGTTTGGGAGAGTCTTGCTATGTAACCTTAGTTGGTCCCAATTGTGCTGTGTAGACCAGGATGGTCTTGAGATAATTGCAGTCCTCCTGCATTTGCCTTTTGAATGATGGGATTATAAACATGAAAGATTATGCTGGTCCACAGTATTTTTTAAAATTCAGTATTCATTGGTCATATGTTACATGTCACATCTGAGATGAACTCTATACAAAATAAATCATAAAAGAATCTAGGGCTGGAGAGATTGCTTAGTGGTTAAAGTATTTGCCTGCAAAGCCAAAAAATCCTGGTTTGATTCCCCAGTACCCATATAAGCCAGATGCACAAGGGGGCACAGGCATCTGGAGTTTGTTTGCAGTGGCTAGGGGCCCTGGATCACCCATTCTCTCTCTCTCTCTCTCTCTCTCTCTGCCTCTTTCTCTCTTAAATAAATAAATAAATAAATAAATTTAAAAAGAATCTAATCTTTCTTTACCAAGTTCATAGTCTCAGGTTTGAAATGGGTAATATACACACATTCTTACTCACAAATATGAACATGCACATCTCAACTATTTCGGCATTTCTCTATTTATAGTGCCACCCTCTTATCAGCATAGATAATATGTCTACTTTTGGTCTCCCGATAGCAGTTAGTTATAAATCTGCATTATTTCTCAGATCTTCAAAATATTTTACATGCCATTGAATAAATGTAAACCCCTGAACATAGCCTGAAAGGCATGAAAATTCAGTAGCCACGATTCTAGATATTAGAGTCAGTTTCTGATTTGGGTGATTTAGTCTCAAAGCCCTCTTCATAGTTTTTCAAAACCATTAAGGCCTTTTTCCACATTTGCTTACTTGTACCCTTTCTCCTGTATTTGACTTAGTTTCTGTAGTTCCCTCTTTCTTTGTTTCTTTCTTTCTTTCTTTCTTTCTTTCTTTCTTTCTTTCTTTCTTTCTTTCTTTAAGGTAGGGTCTCACTCTAGCCCAGGCTGACCTAGAATTCACTATGTAGTCTCATGGTGGCCTTGAACTCACAGTAATCCTCCTACTTCTGACTCCCAAGTGCTGGGATTAAAGGCATGTGCCACCATGCCCAGATCTTTCTTTCTTTCTTTTTAATTTTTTTTTAATGGACATCTTCTATTCCTACAGAAAATAAACCATAATAATTCCCCCCTCCCCCACATTTCCCCTTCACAACTCAACTCTCCATCACATTTCCTTCCTCTCTCCATTAGTCTCTCTTTTATTGTGATATCATCATCTTTTTCTCCTACTATGAGGGTATTGTGAAGATATTGCTAGGTACTATGAGGGCATGGATATCAAGGCCAATTTCTGTATGGACAGTTGCATTGTAGGGAGTTGTACCCTTCCTTTGGATCTTACATTCTTTTGGCCACCTCTTCCACAATGGACCCTGAGCCTTGGAGGGTGTAATAGAGATTTGTCAGTGCTGGACACTCTCCTTCCCTTCTTCTCAGTACTATGTTGCGTTTTGGGACATCCCAGTGGTCATCTCCATCTGAAAAGAGAACTTCTCTAACCAAAGGTGAGAGCAGCACTGATATATGAATATGAACATTAAATGTAGTGCTTTCGGGGTAGTTTGGTGAGTATAATATATGCACTTAGCCAGACAAGAGAAGGCTTTATACCCCTAAGTCTCATGACCTCTCCTGAAATGGGCTTTTGGTTAGGTTTTCAGTACCAGAAATGTATTCCCTCCCATAGAGTGGGCCTCTAGTCCAATTAGAGAGCAGATGGTTTCCTCCATAGCAGACATGCCACTATTGTACCTGTTCAGTCATTTGGCTTGTCTGGCCAAACTTGAGGCTTCCAGTGTCCACTGTTTTGATCACTGATCACTTCTGTCTTCCACAGGGCTACATGCAGTATAGCTTTTTCCAGCTTTCAGTTGGCTAGTCTACAGGGAGAAGGTTTTCAACTCAGCTAAGAATGTAGAACACCTTTTTTTTATATTTATATACCATCTGTATTTCTTCCTTTGAGAACTCTCTGTTTATTTCCAAAGCCCATTTTTTTAATTGGGTTGATTGATTTCTTATTGTTTTGTATTTGCATATTCTGGACATTAATCCTCTGTCAGTTGTGTACTTGGGAAAGACTTTCTACCATTCTGTAGGTTGTCTCTTTCCTCTATTCACAGTGTCCTTTGCTGTACTAAAGCTTTGTAATTTCTTGAGATCCCAGTGGTTGATTAGTGGTTTTATTTCCTGAGTGATTGGAGTTATATTCAGAAAGTCATTGCCTATGCCAGTATGTTGAAGGGTTTCCGCTACCTTTTCCTCTAGCATTTTCAGAATTTCATAATTCAGTTTCTAATATTAAGGTCCTTGATCCATTTGCACTTGATTATTGTGTATGGACAAAGACAAGGATCTATTTTCATGCTTCTACATGTAGATATCCAATTTTCCCAGCACCACTTGTTGAAGAGGCTGTATTTCTATTTCCTTACTCATGTCTTATAATGACCTCCTTATTTCATTAAGCCATTTTCCTGTGTTCTCTTGTAATTCCTTCAGGAGTTTGTTTTCTTCTTTAACTCCTTTGTTTTCTTCTTTGATTCCTTTGATTTTCTTCTTTGGTTTCTTTGAGTATAGATAAAATCTTTTTTTTTTTTTTTAATCTTTGTCAGGCATTTCATCTAAAATAGTCTCATTGGGGTCCATTTCTGATGGATTTAGAATCTTTGGTGTGATTGTATTATCTTGATTCTTTGTGTTTCTTGTATTATCATGTAGCAATTTTTGCATCCTAAGTTGATTTGATGCTTGTGTTTTCTAATTATCTGTGGTGCTTTTAGACTTGAAAATCCAACTGTATGTCCCTTCAGAGTAGGAGTTTAAGGTGTCAAGTGTAGCTGTTGTATTCCAATCCAACTGCAGAAGTAATCCTATATGTTGAGTTTGCCTGTTATTCAGGTATTCTAGTGGGCTGGGTGGATCAATTTATTGACAAATTCTAAAATTCAACTGAGCAATATACACATTCAATAAAAACCAGCACAGAGTATCCAAGTGTGGGGATTGAAACAAAGATACCCTTATAAAATCAAAATCCCTAAGGGTATGTATTGCTCTACATCCTTAATCCTGTCAGCTGGGAGGTTGAGAATTCTGTTCTGAAATGGGAATCAGGTAAGCCTCAGTCTGAATCAGACCATGACCCCAATAATGACAGAAAAAAAAAAAAAGACAAAGGCCCTATGAATCTGAAAGCATCAAAGTAACAATAGTCAACCCCCAAACACAGCTTAATTGAGAATGGTAAAGCCAACCAGGAACATGTAACCTGTAACCTGTCCTGACATGGAGAGATTAGCACTTCCAGTGCAGGTTTATATACCTGCTTTTTTGTCATTTGGCATCATTACCTTTTGAGGTGGCTTCAAATCTCACCAATTCTGAGTGCTCGCCTCCATCCCTCCCTGTTGTGCTGTGAATCTGGTGTTCTGATCAGCTGTGCTTGATGTCCTGCCGCGGGGAGCTGAAAGTGTTGTCTGGAGGGTCAGGGTGCTGTCAGTTGGAGGATGGGAGAGTTCAGGAAGCCTGGAATTGTACTGGAACTGCTCAGCGGGTCCAGCCTGTATCCCCTTCAGCTCCTCAGCTAATCTCTGCTGTCTCCCCTTCAGGTTTCTTGACTTTGCAAGGAGGCTGACGAGGTTGGAAAATCCCCTGTTTGGTCTCTGCTCCTGCAGCTCGGTGCCAGGCAGTGTGTGGATCTGGGCTGGTTCATGTTGATATGGTCTGGGTCCACAAGATTCTCAGTGGTATCTGGCCAGTTTTCTCCTTTCTGATATATCTTATTCTCTCCTGCATCTCTGCTGTGGCCGAAAAAAATCTATACACCTTCACTTTTTGGACAAAGAGTATATTTTCCTGTGGTTTTGCTTAAATCACTGTCTAGGCTGGATTAGCATGACTCCTATGCAGCCATCTTACTCAGAAGTTGTCTCTGTGGTTCTTGACTCAGTATCTACTCATTTGCCAGTCTTGGATTAAAAGTCATAGACAAAGAGCGGCTGGAGAGATGGCTTAGTGGTTAAGCGCTTGCCTGTGAAGCCTAAGGACCCCGGTTCGAGGCTCGATTCTCCAGGACCCACGTTAGCCAGATGCACAAGGGGGCGCACACGTCTGCAGTTCGTTTGCAGTGGCTGGAGGCCCTGGCGCGCCCATTCTCTCTCTCTCTGCCTCTTTCTCTCTCTCTGCCTGTCACTTTCAAATAAATAAACAAAAACATATTAAAAAAATAAAAGTCATAGACAAAGAAGGTTTATTTGCAAACCCTACTTTGTTCTCCTGTAGCTGTGTCATTCCTTGTCATGTGTGCTACTAACTTAAAATTCCTAAGCCAAAAGTTATTTTTTTTTCTTTAATTCCCAAGTGTTTTCTTAGGCAAAAGGTCAGTAAGTATTAAGATGTTTTCATAAAGAATTAATCATTTAGCGAAAATTAATTTTGGTTCAAGTGAGAATACTCTGTGTATATTTTGGAATAGTTATGCTTACTCTTTTCTTATTTCCCATAGCAAATGTAGGAAAAGCTAGGGATAAAAAAAAAAAAAAGAAAAAAAAACAGTCTAGGATTAAGGTTAAGTTCTGTGATAATACACAACCTATTCTTGCCTAATAGGAATGTAATGCCAGTGTATATATTATGTAGTAAATTTCAGTAGCCACACTAACAAATATAATAGCAGTTAATGTTGATGCATTTGCATTCATTACATCTAAGATATCATGTAAACATTCGTGTAGTATGAGATCTTTGATAATTCATTTTACATTTTTTTTCATTTTTAAACCCAGAGTATGACATGTTTTCATCATCATTTAAATACACATGCCAAGTTTTTATTTTATTTAGAAATTTAAAGTCTTACAAAGTTTGCAGGCCTGGAGTTTCCCATGTATGTTCCCAGCACTCAGGAGACACAGAAAGAATTCAGAGCACCAGCACAACCAGGACTATGTAGTAACACCCTTTCTCAAAAAGCCAAAGCAGGAAAAGTAGATTTACGTATACACTAATTTCCAGTATATGTAAAGCATTTTTTAAAATAAGTTAGCCATGTACTAGTGTTAAAATTTAACAACTCATGACCCATATACCTCAACAAGGAGGGGCCAAGGGGCGGGGGTAGGTCACAGATGAGCCTAATAATGGTACCAAACTGACTACATTTGCTGAATACAAAACTAATTAATAAAGGAAAAAAATAAGTGAAATTATATCAAACTAAAAGTTCATTTTCTTAGTCTCACTACTCACCTTTTCAACTCTCAATAGCCACAGGAGATTTCTGCTCCCATAATTTCACATAGGAGCGTGCAAGTGACTGTATGTACATTTGACTCTCTGAATTTATAGATAGAGGAACTTCTCATAAACTGTTTATCCTTCATACATTCCCAATATCCAGGCCAATTTTCTTCTCCAATACAATGCCCAATGAAAGCAAGTGGGCTGATGAAGTTGCGCTGAAGAGTTATACTCATTGCCCAATAAAAATGGTTTCCTCAAAAAGGCAAATGCATATTGATTGATTCAAATCAAATTCTCAAGCTTCTAACACACCAAATGAACAATGACATTTTGTTTCCTGGATTTTCTGTTGTTGTCTCCTTAACCACCACTGAGTGTCACTGTGGGCTGAAAAGCCCATCTGAAACGCCAACCACAAGAGCAGCCTGCAATAGGACCAGAGGGAAAATGAACTGCAGGAAAAGAAGAGTGATGACTATTTTGTCTTTCTTGACTTGAATCTGTGTGCACACCAAAGAATGAATAAGGGTAATTTCACAATGAAGAAATAGTGAACCTCAGAATTTTGATCATTTTGGAGGTACTGAGCTCCAGTTCCTGTAACTAACGTCTGAAGACTGATTACAGCTTACCATCTGCACATTACTTAGCCCAACAATGCCTTCTGAAATGGTAGGAGATGGGCCTGGTTAAGTCCGCTTTTCTTGCAAGAAACCAAGACTTAGAGAAGTTCTGTGTGTAACACAAGATCTCACAATCAATATTATCTGGGATTTATTCTTCAGTATCTGTCTTGGCAGATTTTAAGAGAGCACTTGAACCAGGGCCCTTGCGCTGTGCATTACATCTCTAGAGTTAGGATTCAACCTAACTGCAAACTTGGGAGCTTTGAAGTATTGGATGCATTTGTCCATTTGCTTATTTGTTTTTATTTCTCAGTCTCTGAGAGTGAAGAGCTTTAGCTGACTATTTTTAAGTATTAGGGGGACTGAGATCTGCTGTTTTGCAAAGATGAACCTGTGCATGTTAAGCTGTGGAGAATGGGAGATCCGGGGTGGAAAGGAGTCCCTGTTCTGACTGTGCTGTACAATGCAAGTGCTTCCACAGAAAGACAGTGGGTGGTACGGGGTCACAGCCTCATCTTTAGGGCTGTGGTGGCTCTGAGAAAATGGCTATGTTACTTCACTGTGTAGTTGAGATCACATGATCACAACTAAAATACAAATTTGGGTCAACAGTATGCTATAGTTTGACTATGTGTGGAAAAGAAGAAAGAGCAGGGAAGAAATGTGAAAGGAATTATAGAAGAATTTTCAACCTACCCTGTCAAGTAATATGACTTCTCTAATTACTACTTTCATTTTCCTTCATCCGTGATTCACACTATAAAATAAGTGGTAATAATTCCACTTTGTAGTCATGTAAACTAACGATTAAAGAAACAAACTTTCATGTGGTCATTGGTAAGTGACATAGTTTCAAGTCTTAGCCTGCTCATTCTGTAACTTGTACTTTTCACATTGTACTAATGTCTTGAATCTATCTATATATATATATATTTTCACTTTAATTTAAGAACATGTTTTTCCAAGATTTTTTTTATAGGAAGCCTATATATGAGACATGAACCTCTCCGTTTGGTTAAGTGTTGAGACTCCTGACAAACAGCACTCTCAAGCCACATCTCTCATTTATATGTCTCTCTTGTTCCACATTTATAGATAATCAGACTGAGACAGAAACCAGTGCATTATTCAATGTGTACTCTTGACTAGGTATATTATGGTCAACCGAGCAACATGTTTACTGTAGCATTATAAATTCTAAAAATGAAATAAGTTTAACTAAAATAATCAGTGTCAATAGTGAAAACCATCTCTCCTACAACTGAGCGAATAAACCTTGAACTGTGAAAGGAGAAATGAATTCCAAGTAGTATGGTGGGCCAGGATGAAATATGCTAAACTAATGACCCATTCTTTCCCTTTATTTAACAGGTGTTCTTTCTTACTCCAAGAAGTCCAACTAACCTTTGTGTTTCCTTCATAATAAAAATAATGAAAAGATTCTCTGTCCTGCACATGTCAATTGAACCACTGTGGCATCTAACTCTTCTTGGATCCTTTGATTTACAAAATGATGTAGGCTTCTTACAACCAGATACCCAGTATTCTGTGTGGATGAAAACTGTATTCTGCCAGCTGTATCCCACTGCTCATCTCTGATCTTTTCAGATTTCTTTGCTGCCTGGAGAAAGAGAGAACCCTGGATGTCCTTTGTATCCTGAACAAAGGAGACAGCAAGATCATCTTCAAACAAGTTCCTAAATCTCCAAGGATGAATTTATGGTCTGTCCTTTCTTACCTCTATGATCTTCCCAGTATGTTCAAGGCTTTTTCCCCCAAATAGAAGCTCAGTTTTCCCCAGTATGTTTGATACAGCATCTAAGTACCAAATACCTCAGAATACATTGAAATTTATCTATACACAACTTTTTGACATAACATATTTAAGCCTAAAGTTGACAAAAACCATTATAAACACATGTAGTTATTATTCAAAGAGAAGCTGTATAGAAACTAAAGGAAGCCTCATTCTGGTTTTTTTCACTGAACCATATATTCTCTCCTTAATATCTATCTAAGAAAAGCAAATCAGTGTTGATCAGTAGGAATAATGTTAGAAGACAAATTTATATGTCAGTGTTAATATATAAACTTTGGGATGAGTGTGAGAGGAGTAAGAAAACTGCGTTCAATACCTATAATAAGCTATCCATAACAGCTCATGAAATGTCAAATGTGGTCTTACACCCGTAGATCACCACAGCATCCAATGCTTATATACATTCAGTACTCATTATACTGAACCTTAGCTTCTATTTTAGTCACATTTCTAAGAGTATTCTGTAAGCCCCTCCACAAATATCCTCATATCTTAACTAAATAACAAATACTGTACCATTATATTACACTAAAGCAGGTCAAAATTATTTGTCTGAATTTTATGTTAGCCCAACTTCTCCACATCAAACATATTTCATTTCAGGTTTATGGTCCATAACAATGACAGGCATTTTGTTTCCTTTGATAGTCCAAATAGTAAATCACATTTGTGTCAACAATAGGCAGATATCACCTCCTACATATATACATGGTTTGTCTAAGGTATTTTGTTAATCAATCTAGACTGAATACTCTGAATTTCTTTTGCCTTAGTAATAACTTCTATTAAATAAAATGTTATAGGAATTCTTTGCTGAAAACTATTCTCAAATATATATATATATATAATATATTATATAAAAATTATATATAAATATATATAAATATATTATTTATAATATAATATATAATATTATATATAATATAATATGTAATATTTACACATAAATATAGAGAGAGAGAGAGAGAGAGAGAGAGAGAGAGAGGAAATAGGATGGCACTTCATGTCCTTCAGCCTCTGTAAACAAACTCCAGATGCATGTGCCACCCCTGTACATCTGGGTTACATGGGTCCTGGGGAAAGGAATCTGTATCCTTTGGCTTCACTGGCAAATTACTTTATCACTAAGCCATCTCTCCAGGCCCACAAATGTATTTTAAATTCATTAGTAATAAAATATTTCACATATCTAACAGTTCCTTAGGTATATACATTTGCTGCCTGAGAAATTACTGAGAAAATAATATTTCGATTCTGCTAAGTTTTGGAACTATGAATTAAAAAAACAAATATCTATGAGATTTATTGGAGTAAAACTATATTTACAATTATTTTGGTATGTATATAAACATTGCTTTGTGGATTTTAGAATAGAAATACCTAAATTACATGAAAAAGTAGGAAATTCTTGAGAAAAAAAAAACATGAATTCAATATAAATTTAAGTTGTGATTATATAGATGTTGTAAATAAATAAAGGTGTCATTCATTATGAAAGAATTTCTGTTTTAGAGTTTCCCCTGAAAGTGAGACATATATTTTTGAAAAGTGTTATTTTAATCATAAAACCATATGTTATTAATGTTATTATCTTGGAGTCAGTTGTTACTATCCCACTCACAGCATATATGTTTCATATGTCTGCGAGAAATGGACTACATTACTATTAAAATGTCAAACTTTTTGGAGTAATTGCAAAAAAATAATTTATAAAATATCTATTGAAAAATATGTAATAATTGGCTTTATTTTCCATAATGTGCTGATGCCATGTTGATGTGCTAAAATTCTGCTGGGTGCCTGTCTTCAATGTGTTGAGCCAGAAAGTCATTCTTTTAAAAAATGAATTCATTGCTAAGGATATTGAACATTTGTTTCCTATATGTGGGAAACATAAGTCAAAGCTACATTGGTACTACAGCTCACTGAAGAATGCCTATCATTAATAAAACAAACAACAGTACTAGTGAGGACGTTGGAAGAAAAGGAACATTGTACACTGTTTTTCAAAATGGAATTAGTGAAGTCATTGTGGAAATCACTATGGAAGATACTGAAAAATAAAAATATAACTGTTGTATCATTCAGGCAGTGATTCCAGTATCAGGCATCTGCTCAAAACAATCTAATTCACCAAACACCAGAGATATTTGGGCATCCATGTTCATTCTGGCACTATTCACAATAGCCCAGATATGGGATTATCCTAGATGTCCATCAAAAGATGAATGTGTAAAGAAAATGTGGCATACCCTGATTCAATCATTTCCCAGTCTTTAAGTGAACTCAAGCATCTTGTTGTATCTCATAAATATCTGCAAATATTATGTGTCAATAAAACTAAGGTAATTATAAAAAAGACATTTTCCAGGTAGAATCCAATACTTGGGACATTTTGGTGCTTGTGGGGGGTATTTGTATTGGTAAAAAAAAAAATACATGAACTCTTGCATAGAATCGTGTTCTTCCATTTAATCTAATTAACAATTTAAGGATTTTGATATTAGCTAACTATATATAAAATATGTAAATTAATACCTGGTATCTGGCACAATGTAACAGCTCAGAAAAATACGTCTATTGTTATCAATGATGATACTAATATGAGTAATAAACAACACTGACATTATTTCTTTCTATGTGACAAAGATATTTTATGTACATTAATATACATTTTTTCTATATTTTTATAGAATTCAGTGGTTAGCATCCATCTATGGACAGAAAAATCAGAGTTCATGTTCCTTTTGCATTGCTTCTTTTACCAACTGAATTTATCTTTACAGACATGTTCTGACATTCTCACATGGGAGATGGTCCACTAAGCTTCAAAGAGAAAGATTGGTTCATCATGTAAAATTATTAATGACTTATTATGTGGTAGAAAAATCAGTGTGATATAAGAGTTATACTGTGAAATACAATTATTCTGTATATTCTTGTTAGATCTTTAGGAAATAGTCTGTTTATCCTCAAAATTATCCTCAGCCCTAAAGTAAGAAGAGGCATCAGTAGCTCTGTTTGTTATGCTAATTATGTCAAATTTAGCAACTTTCTTACATCAGAAACCTGGCATAAGCTGGAGGGGTCATCTTCATAGGATCAGACCTGTCTAAAGTCAATGCGCTGGCCTGGATGGACTGTTGTCTCATGGCATGAGGGGCAATCTGTTTTCCCACTCACATGGGTGCTGTGAGAATACATTAGCATGTTCTGTAGAACCTGACACTACTTCTTTACTAGGCTGTCTTTACCTACCAGAGGCCTTTGCGTGTGGTTTTGCTAGTTCTGGAATAGAGGACCTGACTGTCGCCTATTTTATCCCAGAGTCAACAAACATTTATAGAGTCTTTAGATTGTGACTGGATTCTTTTAGTGATGTTGACATAGGAATCTTTGCAGGAACTATGGAAAAATAAAATTTACTTTGAAGTAAACCATGATGAGTGAAGACGTAGTATTAGGACACAATTGCATACATCGATAAATGTAGCAGTTGCTCAGAATTATTAATTTTTTGTTTCTTTCATGTTTAATTATGTTAGATTCCTAAAGAGATGTCATATTCATACTTCAGCCTAGAAGACAATTTATATGGCAGCCCTTTGAAATTTTGGAAGACCTGTAAATATCAAGGTCACTATCATTATTGATTATATAAAATAATGCATTACATCATGACTGGAGTCTTCAAAAACAGTGAACTATATAGGGCAGCATTATGAGAAAGATCCCTGAATATAGATATTACAAATGGAAGCTCACCAGTGATAATCGTCACATTGAGAACTATGAAACCCACACTTCATACCAGTTTAGGTCCCCGGTAACAGCAGCTATAGAGATGATGAATGATTCAGGTTGTTTGGATTTATTTTATTCTCCTTCACTTGAAAATTACGCTGTCTTAGAGTTACAACTCTGAAAACATGTTATTTCCTCAGAGCAGATATGGAAAAGAACACGTAATGTAAAGCTTGGTATACTAGTCACACCTCTAATACCAGCACCCAAGAGTCTGTGGCAGGAGGATTACTATAGCCAGTGTGAGGCCAGCCTACACAGCAAGGTGCTGTCTTAATTGAAAAGAAAAACAATACATACACCACTGTATTCATATTCCTAAATTTGTGTCTTTCATACAGAAATATACCATTAATAACCTGTAGAATATTAAGCTTACATTATTCACAAAGCTTAATTTATAGATTTTCTTGTTGTTTTGTTCTGTTTTGAGCCAGTCTTTCATGTATTCCAACCTGGCTTTGAACTCTGATCCTCCTGGCTTCACCTACCATTTGAGTACTAGGATTGGAGCTGTGTAATACCACACAAGGTTTAGATTGAATCTGCAGCTTTGCAGTGCTAGGCAAACGTTCTG
Source organism: Dipus sagitta (assembly GCA_036346955.1). Classification (NCBI taxonomy): domain Eukaryota; kingdom Metazoa; phylum Chordata; class Mammalia; order Rodentia; family Dipodidae; genus Dipus; species Dipus sagitta. The sequence goes on along the minus strand of CM070772.1, from coordinate 166,857,475 downwards.
TCCGTTGCTACATTCCAGCTCCATCAAAGGTTGAAACATACAGAAACAAAGATATTTTTCTCAAAGTATTTTTCTTTTATTGTAACCAGACAAGAAATGCCCAATATATAATTTGAAATAAAAATATAAATTAAGGAAGTCACATAAAATCTTATATCCATATTCTTATTGTAGAGATAATGTGTAATAAGAATTCAATTCCTATTAATGATCACTTTTTTTGAGACAGGATTTCAGTTTTTAGGCCAGAACTCACTATATAGCTTATGCTGACCTTGAACTTGCAGCAATATCCTTGTCCAGGTTCTGGGATTATAGGACTGAGACACCAGGATCTACTCCTTCCACAATAACACACAACTTTGCAACAACCAAATTTTGTTGATATTTTTCTTGAGGCTGTGACCAAGTACCTGACAAGAGGCAGCTTAAGTAGGGAGTGTTTATTTTTCCTTTCACTGGAGGGACTGCCCCCACTGCATGGTTAGGTGGGCATGGCAACTGAAGCAGAGGCAGCTGGTTAGACTGTATCCACAGTCAGAAAGCAGGAAGGATGATAAATCTGGTGATCAGCTTGCTTTCTACTTTGTATTCAGTCTGGGACCTGAGGCAATGCAATAGTGCTGCCCACAGTAAGGGTGGATTTTCTCATCTCAATTTGCCTAGTCTAGAAAATCCCTCACAGAAATGCCCAAACACTTGTCTCCTTTATGATTCTATGTTCAATGAAGTCAGCAGTCCAGTTTAACCATCACTGCTGTGTGTGATTGCCTAATATTCTACTAGAAAAATGTAATTTAAGTGAGCTATTTTCATAGCCAGCAAAATGTTTAGCACTGTACTGAAATTGACATTCATGCTATGTGGGCAGGAAATAGGAAGACAGAAAGAAATGCCATGGCTTAAACTCCAATCATATCAACAAAGATGATGCTATAAACATTCTTCATGAAGAAACACTCATAATATTTACATCTATGCTGTTATTCTAAACTCCAAATGTTAAACAACTAACTACCAGCTTTTTTTCTTATTTGCAGCTTAAGGTCAACAATTCTAACTAATGCATCTAGACTTATGAATGAAATTATTCTTATAGGAATTTTAAACAACTCAAGAAATCTGAAGCCTCTGTGCTGGAGAGATGGCTTAGAGGTTAAGACACTTGCTTGCAAAGCCAAAACACCTCTGTTCAATTCCTTAGGACCCACATAAGCCAGATGCACAAGGTGGCACATGTGTTTGGAGCTTGTTTGCAGTGGCTGGAGGACCTAGTGCACCCTCTCTCTCTCTCTCTCTTTCTCTCCCCCTTTCTCTCTCAAATAAATAAGTAAACTATGATATTGAAAAAACTTTAAAAAAGAATTTTGAAGCCTCAGTTTGCCCTACATTATCAGAATAGTAATGACCATATATAATTGTCACCTTCTTTGTGGACACTCTAATCTTAATTACATATTTTGTCCATGTGCTCATCTAACTGGATTTTATGATCCAAATGTGATTTACAGGTATAAATTAAATAATTATCTGTGTAACTGTCAGGGCTACTGGCACTGAGGATGGATGTGAAATTCATTCAATCATGTAGAGCACAATGTCACCGGTGATTGGAACCCAGCTCAGGAATTCATGGCGTGTTTTATTGTCTCCTACATGCAGCCCAGCCATCTAGATCAGGAAAGTACAAAAAGAAGAAAATGTATTATCTGCCTCTTCCCTGTGGCAGCCAAGGGAAAAGATTTAGAAAGTCATAAAAATTACCTGAAAAAAAAAGAGAAGAGTATGGAAACAATTTGATCTGGGTGATTTGGAAGAAATGGACCAGAATAACTCTTATCCAGCAGTACATAGAAAAATTCTCCCCGGTATTGTACCTTTCTGGAAAGACACAGTACCATATGTCACTTCAAATATGCTAACAAAAACAACAACAAAAAGAAAAATCAGCCACTCCCATTCCCATTGCTCTCTAACCTGAACTTGAATTGTTACAGTTATGAAGATGAAAATAGCACGAGTATTTAATATAAGTCAGGGACAGAGCAATATGATGACGTTTATTGCAGAGGTGTATACAGGATGTACTGTAGGCTCATAAGAGAGAGATTCAGTGTTGTTTAGAGTGGTGTTACAAACCATCTACACACAAAAGTCTCTCTTTGCAGAGTAAACACAGACCCTGAATGGTTGTGGCTTCCCCTGGGTGACATTGGTCAGGGCATGTCACCTGGGTATGAAGCTGAACGCAGAGTGAATACTGTATTCACTCTGCTAATTTTACTCAGTGTTTCCTCCCTCCATTCATTACCTGCCTCTCTATACAAATTCTCCAAAACTTCATAGTCCCTCCCAAGAAATGTATGCTAAATATGTGAAAGTTATCTTTTTGTCAAGAAAAGTAGCTTTTTATAATTCTTATAATTGCCATCTTGCAATTACTGATAATGAAAATATTTATTGCTATCCTACATGGATCATCTATTTACTTGTTTAGTTAGTTAGGTAGGTAGGTAGTTATTTAGATGATGAAATTATTTTGCTATTTGAGTTGTGTCTCCTATGTTGCCCAGGCTGGCCTGAACTTCAAAATTTTCTAGCCTCAGAATCATGGGAAACTCAGACTACAGTAGTGTGCCACTAAAGCTGGCTCTGAGAGACTTTTTAGATATTGTTATGCCCAAGAAGTTCAGTATCCTTCTGTCCTGCTAGGTAAGGCCAGGTAATAAGTAGATAAACCAACAAAATAAAACCATCACAGATGATATAAGTGTGAAAGAAACTGAGGTCATTTTGCTAGTGGAACTGGGTTTACATAATATGCCAGAAAGTGTGTTCCTCTGGGCAGGCTGCTGGGAGGAGGAAGGCTTGCTATAAATAGGATGCTAGTTGCTATAGAAAAACAAGGACTGGCTACATACTGTTACACACTCATCTCCTCAGACTTACTGCACAATGACTACCAGTCTCTTTAGGAGAAACACAGAAGTCCCTAGATAGACTCTCTTAATTTTATCATGAAGTCCATATGCTGGCAGCTTTAATTTCTTTTCCTGCTGACTTGAAACCAAGAACTACCTGCTTTCTGACATATTCACAGATGAAAAGCTAATGTCATTACTTTATAAAAGCTTGTTATCAATGTGATCATTCTTCTCAGCCTGATCTGACATGAGTCCTGACTTAATTCAACAGCTCAATGTGAGGCTGCACATTGCAATGTCCTTACATTTGTTTGTTTCTTCAAGACACACAGGAAGCACACCTGGTGTGTCTGACAGGTGTGAGAGCTTGAGAACCAATGATGAGAAAGAAAGGCTGAAGTTGTCTAGCTTATTATGTGTACCCCATGACACTTCATGTGTCACTCTTATCATAGTTACTAATGAGAGGTGAATCTACTACTGTGGGTTTTGTACCTGCCATTTAAAAATTGTCAACATAGTAATAATAATCATTGGTGACCCATTCCTAAACTCATTTGTCCTTAATGTTAAGCTAGATATAAATCCATTAACTGTCTCCTAGACATTGTGGGAGAATTTATGAGATCTATTAATAGGAAAGTGCTGAAAATTTATAGTCTGTTGATTGAGTGGTGTGATGTGGTAAGAAAGCAAAAGCTACCAGGTCCCAAGGAGAAAATATTCACTATGCAGCTGGAGAGATAGGTTAGCAGGTAAGGCGCTTGCCTAAGAACCCAAGTTGGATTTCCCCAGTACCCACATAAAACCAGATGCACGAGGTGGATCATGCAGGAGTTCATTTGCAGTGACTAGAGGTCCTGGCCCATCCATTCCCTCTCTCTCTCACCCCGTTTAGTTTTTGTCTCTCTCAAAAATAAATATTGACTATCATCTCCAGCACCAACAATTACTGAGTCCTTCCCACTGCCAAGGCTCTGAAGTGTTCCAGAGGGGGCGAGGGGCCGTGGTATCACCCATGATTCCCATCTCCTTCAGTGGAGGCAGAATTGCACCTCCTGTACTACTAAATCACTTGTAGGTTGCAGGGACATTGGAGTCAGAGACAATGACTTTCTCTGTGTGATTCTACTTTGGGTATAGAGTTTATATTTTATTTCCCCTTTCTGAATTGTTTCATACAATGCAGATTACAAAGAACTTCTCAGAGAGCTTTTGTTTTCTTTCTTCTATTTTTTTTTTCTCCTGAGTACATAATAAAACTTGAGGGATATTGCTTTCCCAAGAAGGAAAATCTAATTCTCTCCTATAAGAAGGAATGAGATTAAATTTGGGTTTATGTCAGTAAAGTTTAAACTTTATTGACAAGGATGCTATAGCATTGTGTAAAATTCTTGCTACCTGTCTCTTGAGACAGCCTGAAGATGCGTCTTATTCACTGTGGCATGGAAGGCAATCCTGGCATCTCCACCATATGAAAGGTTTGCAGGATTGCTGTCCTGTGTATTGTTTTGACTTCCAGGAAACCTCACAAAACCATAAGAGAAATTTCCATGAATCATGCCAATCATGGAACTTACAATCTATAGATGCAAAACCTAAGCTAATACTAACAGATGCAATTCTCTGGAGCAAAATTTTCTTTTGAGTTTTTTTTTTCTAGAAATGCACATTTTAACTTTCATCATCCATCCAGCATGATGAAAAAAAATAAATAACACATTGCAAGCAAAATGTCTCCAGCTTGAATAAAGTCAGATTGGAGAATTTGAAAGTAGGTTATTATTCAGTCAAAATTTCTGCTGGGGTAAGGGGAAATAAATTGAAAATAAAAGTTTTTCTCATGTTTTTATGTACATTTTCACATCACAATATAAATTCAATTGGCTTACTGTAATTTCAGAAGTTGTTTGTGTTATAATTCTGATTTCTAATAATTATGATGGTAATAATTATGATGATAATAACAGATGTCTTTGCCCATATTCTCTAGAGGTAATCCATTTTCTAACTGTAAATTTTATGCACAGAACGTACCTCAAACCTCCCCTTTATTCAACTAGTATTGTTATGGTGTTTTAAATTCCATTTACAGTTGTTATCACAATTCTTTACTGGTCCCCTTGAGAGACTTTCTCTCGGCCTCCCTCACCCAGCACACAGTGATCACATCAATATATGCTAAACAGAGCATACCACATCTCATCAGCAGAGTCATAAGTCTTTTAGTAATCTAGTGTGATATGCCAAACAAAGCCCCTTAGACCCTGAAATAGTGAGGTATGTTCTCCATTTTGTATGGTTGATGTTTCTGCCTGTGCATTTCCCTTTATTACATGGAAGGCTTTTCCATTGTCTCCATTTCTGACTATATGACTTTCAATGGCCAGAGTGCACTATCTATGTAATCTTGCTAGAAACCTTCATGGTAAGGTCCATATGGTGCATCCATTACTGTTCCACTGGAATTATGTTAACTTTGATGTCCCATGCCCTTTGTGTGCCTTAAATTCAGAGATTATTTCATATAGAAACTTGTATACCCAGAGGCATTGCCCCCCAAAAAGAAATTACTGCTGCTCTCACAATGCACAACCCAAAACCTTATGGGGAATACCAGAAATCCCATTGGGTAATGCCCTCAGCAGAATGGGGTCACAGATGAGGGAAAATATTGTACCAACACATGTTGTATTCATATAAAGTATGGTCTTTATTTTAAAAATAGTATTAAAATGATATGTATTTAAAGAACATATCAAAAGCAATTTAGCATTAATTAACCATATAGAGTGATGATACTTAATGTAATCTCTTTGAAATAAACTTTGGGCATCTAGGGAAACTACTTGTTGTAAAGCCCATGCCTAAAAAGCATGAGGATCTGAGTTAGTAGCTGTAGCAGCCACATAAAACCAGACACAGTAGTATGTATCTGTAATCCAGCATACTTATGGCAAGATGGGAGCAGAGACGGGATTGCCTGGAAGTTCACCAGTCAGTTAGTCTGGCACATACAACCCCCCCACCAAAAAAAATCCTATCTCAGGGGTGGGAGAGATGGCTTAGCAGTTAAGGTGTTTGCCAGTGAACCGAGGAACACATGTTCGAATCTCCAGGTCCCATATAGCTAGACACACAGTAATGCAAGCATGCAATGTTGCATATGTGCACAAGGGGACTCATGCATCTGGAGTCTCTTCACAGTGGCTGAAGGCCATCGCATACCCATTCTTTCTCTCTCTCTCTCTCTCTCTCTCTCTCCATCTTTCAAAATAAATTTTAAAAATATCCTTCCTCAAATGAGGTGGAAAATTAGGACAGATAACTGAGGCTGTCCTCTGCCACCATATGTGCATTGTACACTTGAGGTCTCTCTCTCTCTCTATCTCTCTCTCACACATACACACATATACAGTCATCATAGACATATTCATATAAGGTTTCAAAAGTAAATAATTTTGGAAAATTAGTTAAACTACTTATAATTGCTTTATTGAAATGACAAATATTTTCCTTTCAAATCACCAAAAATTGTATTCATTATTCCTTTATATATGCTCTATTGTAAAATCTACTTTCAAAATAAATCATTTAAGAAGCCTTATAAAGAAATATATCACCCCTTCTTTTTCAAGCTCCTTAAAGTGTTACTTAATATTTTATATATTCTTTTAGCTTTCTGAATATTTAGAGCAGGTTTAAAAGTAAATTGTTTTCTGTAATGTTTTGTATAGAAATACTTATTAGTTCAGCTGATAATTGATATTACTTATTAAAAGTTGCTTGTTATTTATTCAAAAAAATCTTTCAGTGTTAATATACAATCCAACATCAAATTAGGCATGTCATGTTTTTCAAAATGCCAGATTATGGTTTCCTAATTATAATTTGCGACACAGACAAAATTATACTTAAATAACACTTTTTCTATTTTTTCACTGGATAAATATCCGCACTCCCACACCAATAATTCCCTTCATAGAATTCCTAATGTATACCCTCTGGTGTACACACACACACACACACTCACACACACACACATATGATAGATGTAAATGTGAAGTGTGGGGCTGGGGAGATGGCTCAAGAGGTAAGCACATTTGTCATGCAAGCATGAGGGGCTAAAAGTGCCCTATTGACTTTGAATTTTATTCCTTATCTAGGTATGGTCACACATGTCTGTAACCCCAGTCCTGTGGGGAGTAGAGATTGAAGAATCCCTGGAGCCCACTGTTCAGCCAGTCTGATTGAAAATGGAAGCTCTATGTTCAATAAGGGACTCTGTGTCTAGGAAACAAGTAGAAAAGTGATATGAGAGGATGTTCCTTTCTGGTCTGCAGACAAGCACATCTGTACACACACATGCATATACCATACGTACCACAAGTCTCTCATACACAGATTAAAATACTGTGAAACATTAATTTCCAGCCTGTGGCATTGTCCATGATTCACTTATATAAGACACATTTGGAAACCACCGGTTCGAGGTAAGGAGATCTCTGCATAGCTACCATGAGGGAGGTACTTTCTCTATTGAGTCTTGATAGGCCAAGCCTTTCTCTGGCTATATCAATGCCAAGTATTGAATAAGTATAGGATCAGGACAGAGGATGAGGAGGGAAAAGGGGTAAAGAAAAGGGGAAAAGAGAAAGCTGGCTACAGAGACTTAGTTTAAGCAAAGGAGTGTTAACACTGCTTTATGCTCTGAAGCCCTGTGCTGTCTGCCTATACTCCTTTGCCAGACAGGGATTAAAATGCTCAGCAAAGCTTGTGACGTTCTGGACTTATTTAAGATAATGGCCTTTATCGATTGTGGTTCTCTCCCTGCAGCCCTCATAGGACGTTTTGGCTTCAACTTTGACTGCAGACTCATACTTCCCTAAATAGCTCCTAAATGGATTTTAAAATGCTCTGGCTAAATTACTTAAAGGCTTACCTCCGTCACCCCATCAATTTCCAGAGAACAAGCTCTTGCCAACCATCAAGATTTCTGTAGCACTTCTCAAGCCACGTAAAAGCTAATGCCCTGCCCTAAGGAGTTTACCTCTGCAGAAGAGGTGTGGCTCTGTACTTAAAAATACATAAAATGCTATGACTCGGAATTGGATGTGATAGATGCTGACTCTCTCTGATGTGAGAGCTGTTAACCACTTTACTGAGCATTTCATACTATTTCAGTCTAACAATACAGTGGCTATAAAATTTATCCTTGAATAAGAGACTATATTAGTTTCAATATTAACAAGAGTTCATTAGACGCCCTGAAGAGTATCTTAGTTCAGTAATAAGAATGACTGGTAATGCTGCAAATAGTTAACTCTGTGCACACCAACTTGAGATAGCAGTGTTATTAATCCTTTCATGTACAAATTTATGAATACTACCAGAGTTCTGGGAGAGACTATTTGTAATGACCAAGTTACATATGAGAAATTCATATCACACAGGGGTTATACAACTTGCCAAAAGAGTTTAAGCTTTAAAGACCAAGGAACTCTAAGCAGTGTGGTTCCTCTCAATTCCTCTCTGGTTAATACAAAACAGACATGACTATTCCCTGGTCATTACACTCTTCACAAGTTAACATTTAAACTCACTAGAAGATGCTTAAAAGTTTGTATTATGGTTCTTGACACCCAGTAAATATTCAATGCACTGCACCATGCTAATGGTAATAGTTTCTAAAACTTACAAATGGGATACATGCTCAAAATTTGAATTACTTATCATGTTTTTGAGTCTCACACCATTATTTCATTGATTTTTCACAGAAACTCAAAGCTAGACCTATAACAAGGCTAATTTTACAGATACAGAATTGAAATGCAGAGCAATTGAATGATTAATCAGAAGTCATCCAAGTAAGAAATGGTTTAACTGTACTTAGAATCAAGATTAAGTCAAGGATTTTCCTATGAAATTGCCCTCCTTCTGCCAGCTGAGAGGTCCCTTTGTTAAATGCCACATTCAAAATGATGAAATTCTACATTATACTTTATATTTTTTGCTACATCATTCAAGATTATCATTGTAACTACCATAAATAACATGAAATGACCTTAGAATATTGAATAGGATAGAGAAACAATAGAAGAGATGAATTCAAAATAACTTAAACTTTTCAAAATCGAGCATGTTGGCACATGTCTTTAATCCCTGCACTTGGGAGGTAGAGGTAGGAGGATCACCACAAATTCAAGGCCACCCTGAGACTACGTAGTGAATTCCAGATCGGCCTGGACTAGAGTGAAACATTCCTTGACAAACAAACAAACAAAAACAAACAACAAAAAACAAATCAAAACAAAAAATAAAACAAGGAAAAAGAAGGAATTATATGGATGTCTTCCAACAGATTACAGAATTACATACACCACAAAAACAGTGGGTAAATAAAGTATGTGGTTCAAAGAGACATATGGATGTGAATGAGCTATTAGACATACCAGCATTCAGGTGATAACACGAATATTGTGTCCTGTAGAGCTTCAGAATCTATAGATTAGGGTGAATTAAAAAAAATAATAAGCTGCCTGTGTGTGTGTGCGTGTGTGTGTGTGTCTGTCTGTGTGTCTACATTCTAATTAAAATACTTTGCTTAAAAATAGGTATTTTTTTAAGTTCACATCTGGTCTGAGAGTGAACTGTGTTAAATCATAGACAATGGCTCTGTAGGAATAACTGGATAGTCAGGTACCTTTCTGAGTTACTTACATGACCTCAGTTAATCCAATCACTAAATCCATATACATAACATCCATCAGTAAGCTTACACTATATCTGTCTCTTGTTATGACACCTCACAGATCTCTTCTGATAGAGACATGCTGTCCAGCTATAAGTAAGTGAATGTGACTTTATTTATTTATAAGGATAAGGTTGAATCTCCATTGATTTATCTACTTGCACATTATTTTCTATTTACATTTAGAATTACATATCTTCAATCTGTTTCTGGGATTTTACCGTTGCCAGGTTTTATGCTGTTTTGAAAGTCATAGTGTGGTCATTACTTGACTGGACAAATTTGTTCATACATTAGGCCTAGTTGGCTGCCTGCTTGTGATTGCATTTGACCTTTGTGAGATCTGGACTTTTCTTCTGACTATGCCACACTTTCCCATCTGCATCCTGAAACATTTTGATCATTAAGTAAGGGTGCTTCTGAGAATTCTGTATTTGTGGAAAAAAAAATTCTTCCCATCCTGACCCACAACCTTGCTGGAGATCCAACTGCAGAGGATAACATTCTTCAGCACAGTACACCACAAATGACTCCATCCACCTGTCCCTGCCCCTGTCGCAGTGTCTTTTCCTATTTGCAGCACAGGATAAGAACACAGGGTTTCTGATGCCCAGAAACTTCATTTCACACTTGCTGCTATAAAAGATGAGAGCAGTTATACAAAAATGGCTCAGTCATTTTTAAAGTGTCAGATTTTTGCTCTCTCAGGACCCTTTACTGCAGGAGACCATTCATATTTCTTCTAGTTCCCCCCAATAACAATAATAAAAGTAAAATAAAATAATAAAGCAAGCCCCCATGTCTGCAGTCCATTGTCAAATTTAATTCAAAACAGTCAGTGTTAATTCAGGCTTAAGGTCCCTAGGAAAGATAACAGATACCAGGCTCTTGTTTCTTTTCTGTATTTCATTTTCTTCATGTTCTATCAAGGTTTGCTAAATCTACTTAGTCCAGATTTCAGCTGCAGGCATCTCTGTATGGTGGTTTAATACTGTCACACCTACTTTGCATTCTTCATCCAGAATAGACGGTTTCATATTAAGAAACTACAATAAAATGTTTCATGACAAGGAAAAGATTGATTCTGGGAAGCTCAATCAAATACATAAAATTGATTTTTATCTTTGCCCTGAAATCAAAGAATGTATGGTGAAACACAGCTGTAGGATATTTCCTTCAGTGAAAGGCATGTTTACAGAACCTTCCTTGGCATATCTCAAACTGTGAGACAGAAAAACATACAAATAATGAGAATCAAATTTTGCAAGTGCAAGAAAAACCTTTAAAGATGACACAATATTATAAAAAGTGCTGAGAATATCTAAAAACTTAGTAGTCATTTGAGTTTGGTCTGAATAAAATATATTGTAATAAAATAATAGCAGGATGCTCCAGTTGTACAATTTGTTAGTGTGTAGTACTTATAAAATAATAATAGGTTAAAATGATCAATGTAATTTAAGATAATAAAATATAGCTTTTTATTTTTTAATTGACATGTATCTTCATGTTAACATTTTTAGAAATGTTTATTTATTTTGAGAAATATTTTTCTTTCACATAAATATAAAATTTAGGTTACTATACAATGAATTTATTTATTTTCTTTATTTTTATTTTAAATTTTTTGTTTATTTTTATTTACTTATATGAGAGCGACAGACAGAGAGAGAAAGAGGGAGATAGAGAGAGAACAGGCTTACCAGGGCCTCCGGCCACTGCAAACGAATTCCAGATGCATGAGCCACCTTGTACATCTGGCTAATGTGGGTCCTGGGGAATGAAGCCTCGAACCAGGGTCCTTTGGCTTCACAGGCAAGCACTTAACTGCTAAGCCATCTCTCCAGCCCAATTATTTTCTTTTTATTAGGGCACATTAATTGTATAATGTAATAAGCCTCCTTTGACGTTTTCATGCAGGTCCATAACACACTTCAATTATATTATTCCTTCCCCCCTGTCCCATTTGTTCCCTTTCTATTCTGATATATCCTTCCTTCTACTTTCATGCCTTTGAATTATCTATTATGGGTTAATAAAAACTAAAGAGGCTTTGAATAAGCTATAAAGCAACCTGCTTATTTGTTGGGCAATTTAAAATGTGTGTGTGTGTGTGTGTGTGTGTGAGAGAGAGAGAGAGAGAGAGAGAGAGAGAGACAGAGGAATTGCATGTTTTGGCAGAAGTATCCAGCAGGGGTATAAATGCTAAGAAGCAATTGAATATCACAGAAAATTTTCAGTATGGTTGGGATACCAGTCAGTGAGGTTTTGGTCAGTGAGGTCACTGATGTCCCCAAAATAATACAAACTATTGCCAAGGCTCTTGATTGTCCAGCAGAACTAGATGTTAAGAAATTATTGAAGAAAACACCATGTTTCACCTGTAAGACACTGAAAAGTCAAGGTAGAACTGGAAGGCTCTAGACATGATCTCTGAACATAGTGCTAGAAAGTGCAGTGCAGCTTGCTGGGGGAACAAAAATCATCAGCTGTCTTTACCAGCAATTGATCCTGAAAGATAAAATGCTGGTCACCCAGTCAAGATATATCCACCTGTGTGGTAGTTTCATGTCTATTATAAGAGTAACCAATTGCTCTCTAATTGGATTTGAAACTAACTCTATGAGAAGAAACTCATGCCTGATATTGAAAACCTAGTCAAGAACCTACATCTGAGAGAGGGCCCCAAAACCTAGGGGTGAAGTGACTACTGTTGTTTGATTATACGGATATATTATGTGCAGCAAATTGCCCTCTTAATGCTTGTGTTTACACATATATATTAGTGCTGCCCTTACTTTTTGTTAGAAAACTCACTCTTTCCAAATGGCTGTGATTTCTGGGGAGACTTGTGATATTTGAATCATCAGAAATTAATGAAATATCTCTGTAATGCCCAGTAATAGCTCATGGACTATATATGGAAAATGTGGCTGAAAGAATGTAAGAGCAAAAGGATGGGGAGGTGTACTTTGGAATCCTGTATTCCAGATATCAAGTGGTTGTTATATTCATGACCTCTCAGCTGCTGTCATTATTTGCACAAAACCAGAATCATGTTAGTCCTACTAAAACATTGTCATGGTTGATGGAGTAAGGAAAAAGATAGACATCATTATAAAAAAGAAGGAACATTAGAAAAAGTATGGAGATTCAGTGGAGAGATATGATGAGGACGGTCAATCCAAAAAGCTGGAGATCTCAACAGCAAATCATATCTCATTGTTGAAGGTCTGAAAACTCTCTGAAAAGTATCTGGCATTGAGTTCATGAGGAATAGCCAAGGCTGGAGTCTGAGGTCAACAGGAAATGGCAGCAATCATCACTCAGAAAATGAGGGGCTTTGCATGTGCCCAAGCTACCTTTTTCCCACTTCTTTTCATTGAAGCACAAGCCTGTTAAGGTGATGACCACATTCAGTGGTGATCCTTCTCACCAGGCACTGTATTTCATGTCAGTCTCTAGAAATGCTCTTGCTGACAGACAGATATGTCCTATGGTATGAAAAGAAAGTGCTGAGAATGCTGAATACCTTATTTTTCCTGGAACTTGGGGTATTTATTAGGAGGGAAGAGTTAAGGGAAAAAACTGTACTGCATCCATCTGAAACCATGCTTTTTTTCACCTTTTCTGTTGACAATTTCCATTCATGTGGATCATGTATTTTGATCATAACTCCATCCTATTACCTTTTTTTCTTCCACTTTCACCACTACCCTTCAACTGAATCCCTACTTCCTTCTTTCCACTTAGTTATTCTATTTTGATGTCTTTGTTTTTTCTCTATGCAATATCCATGATGAGATTATTGATATGCCCAACATTGTGCAGGTCTTCACAGATAATGACAGTCAATACAAGGGTATAACATCATACTTCATGTCAGGAGGACACTATGCATATATTCATTTATCTTATGTATTTGTATGCTTTCTCAATCAATTATTTATCTGGTAGCCATTTTATGTGAAATATTTGTAAGTATTCTAATTAGTAAAAATGAAACCTATGAAAAAAATAAGGGTTGGTGTTTCAGTTAAGGGTACAAAATCTATAATCTTAAAATATAAAAGAATGTAGAATGTAAAAGATGTGTCCCAGCATGGAATGTTCAGTATAGACTGCAGAAACATGTAAGCATTTTTTTCCAAAAAGCACATATCCATCAAGAGTAATCATAAAGAAATACAGGATAAGAACAAAGAACATGTCTTGTTTGAGTCAGCCACAAATTTTTGGTCACCATCATCACCACCTCCCTAATCATACTAAGTATACGTAGTGAATTTTATATGAGGTCTAGGTACCATGTGTTGCATTATATGAATTTCATGAGTTATTTAAAATTACCCTCATACTTATTCAGAGGAAAACAATTTCCAATTTTAGGTTAGGGAAGTTGTTGTACTTAGCTTCCTATTGCTAGCACAAAGCACATGATAAAACACAGCTTGTGGGAGGAAAGTGTTTATTTTGGCTTTCAGACTCTAGGGGAAGCTCCATGATGGCAGGGGAAAATGTGGCATGAACAGAGGCTAGACATCATCTTGGCCAATAGCAGGTGAACAGCAGCAGCAGGATAGTGTGCCAAACATACCCAAGTGGACACTGGATATAACTCCCATATGTACACCCCTAACAACTCACCTTCTCCATGAAGCTTCAGTTCCTAAATTGCCACCATCTTGAGACTTAGCATTCAGAATACATGGGTTTATGGGGGACACCTTGTTAAAACAGTCACATTCCACCCCTAGCCCCCATAAACTCATGACCTTCTGTGATGTAAAATGTAATGCATTCAGTCCAACATTAAGAGTTCTGATAATTTTTATCACTCCCAAATGCTGTTCAAACATCCCTATAGATTTGGTAATCTTTCACATGAAGCTGGGATTTGTCCTGTTCTCCTCTGCTTGTTCTCTGGACCTCTTGTCAGTGCTATAAAGTAAGGAGAGCACTCCAGCCAAAATCAGCGTAGGATCATGGCTGCTGCTGCTTTCTCCCTTACACTCTCTTCCTAAGCATCACCGAAAGCTTGTCTTAGTCTCCTTTTTGATTCTTGTCGTAGCATTTTAGTGCATCTAGTATATTGTTGAGCATTGTAACCTCAAGGAACTTAGTTTATTTAGTGTTCTGATATGTAGCATGGTATTATTCCTGAAGACAGGACTTTAAAAATAAAGGACTTTTATAGAAAGGTATACGCCAGTTGCATTTCTTATTGTAATGATTACATTGTAATTTTTAATTATTTATCATTTATAGTACATGTGTGAAGTTAAGAAAGCATTTTAAAGTATCTGAGCCTTGTACAGAGTGATGATTCATTTACCTGGATTGTATGGTAACTGAATATTGACAATCTATTTTATACTGGCTGAAATTTGTTAATTTCTAGCTCTGTAACATCCTAGGGCATAATTAAAATGTATACTCTTCCCATTAAAAACATTGAAGACTTCTAAAAAAACAAAAAAAAACAAAACAAAAACATCCCCATAGAACAAGGTCTCTTAACTGAGCCATAATACCGAACAAACAAAAACATAATGGCACAAAATAAACATTCACACTGCAAAAGATAGCATTGGGCATCGAAAAGAAAGATTGAACCAATAAAAGTTTTAAATAAAAATAAAAATAAAAATAAAACCAGGGAAAACATCAAATTCTATAACTCCAAGCCCAACAATTCCAAACAGGGATGAGTCTCTGGACTTCTATGTCCACTCCTCTAGTTGTGTTCCTCAAAGCCTGGGGAACAAGGCATCCCAAGCCAACAGCTCTCCTTGGTAGCCATCCTATAGTCTTGGCATCTGCACTGGATCTCCCATGCAACCATTATATCCTCATAGCTTCATGGGGCCTCTACGTCCCATGAAGTCCAGAAACCCTGCCTCATATTGCCTAGGTCCATTTCCCATAAAGAGAACATTTCAAATTCAATAACCTTTTCTTTCCAGTATTTGTTAACTCCATACTACCAGGTTTACTGCCAAATTTGTTAATACATGGTGGAGAAGATAAAGCCAACTTTGAAGAGCAGGGCACTCTTTCAACATCCAGGCGCCTTACTTTCAAAAGTGTGCATTCTTTCTGTTGTCCTAATTAATATACATCTTCTGACAAAATTTCAGTAGTTGCAATCTCTCAAACAATTGCAGCTGGACATAGTTGTTGTCTTTAGCTGGAAGCTTTCATTTCCTTCTGTGTCATATCCATCTGTTCACACCAGCCCATTTCTATGCAACACAACCCAGCATAATTTCTCAGGACTTAGGCAGGCAGAACACAAGAAACCTCTCACATAAACTGCTGTTAGCTCAGGCCCTACTAAGCTCTTTCTTCCCTTCATAAGCCAAACCTAACATGTCCATAGTTCCTACTGGACTTAGGCCTTTCAACTCTGATAAGAATAGGCCATCAAGCTGTATTTATGGCACTACAAGGCATCTCTTAGGACAAGGTTTCAAATCGTTCCATATTTCTCCAGTAAATCAGTCTCAAAAAGACAAATGCCACAGTCAGGTTTCTAACATAAATAGCCTCACTTCTCAGTACCAATTATATTTCCCAGTTAGCTTCACATGGATGGCACAAAGCACCTGACCAAAAGCAACTTGTGGGAAGAAAGGGTTTATTTTGGGTTCTAGACTTGACGGGAAGCTCCATGATGGCAGGGGAGAATAATGGCATGATAAGAGGCTGGATATCACCTCTTGGCCCACAATAGGTGAACAATAGTACCATGAGGGTGTGTCAAACACTAGCAAGGGGAAGCTGGCTATAACACCCTTAAGCCCACCTCCAGAAACACACCTTTTCCAGTAGGTTCCAATTCCCAAATTGCCACCAGATGGGAACTTAGCATTCCGACAGTGCACATAAGTTTATGGGGGACATCAACATTACCACAGGAATGATATTTAGAAAATTCAAGCAACATTTTCAAGGCTAATAGCTACTATGAGCTATATGAGACTGGAGAACAGTGGACTTCAACCTGGTAATAATTCTTCACTTACTTTCATAAAAATATGATAAACACATAAATAGTATAGAGCAGCCCAAGTGTGCAGAATACAGAATAGGGATCCTTTAAAGTTTATAAAGAACAATGAACAATGTAGATTTGAACTACTAAAAGCATATATATATATATATATATATATATATATATATATATATAGGCATTCCAAGTTCACTTTTGAATGCATACTCAATTTCCAATATTGTATAAGTATTATAATATAATTAAAGGTGTGAATTTTAAGCATGCATTTATAGTACCAACATGTGATTCTTAGGACAAATGTTTTATTATATTACATTTTATAATAGCAAAGAGATAGACCTGTGTTTTGGCCATTTGTAGATGGAGAGGCAATGACATTTGGAATTCAGTTTTTTAATATGCAAATCAAATAGCTCATTTTAGAAAATAAAATCAGTGTTATATCTTTATTAGCCAATGAAGGTAAATTGTAAATCTTCTAGGATGGACCCATGCATAATGAGAATTAGCATTTGAGGTTATTCTTATCATGTGTTTTATGTAAATGAGCCACTAATTTAACAAAGAGATCATTTTCTAAATTATAATGAGATATAAATACTCTCTGTATATTACTGTGGTGATTTATATTTCCTCTACTAAGTTCTTTAAAATATAGAGTTAAAATAAATTTCTTTATGCTTGGTTTCTAAATTTTCCTATACCTGTCATTAAAATTAAGTATGGAAGGAAATATGTAACTATATCAGAGACTGAGGTCAATTAGGAACTCGTTATGAAGGAACAGTGAAATTGATTTGCAACTGTATCATTTTGGGCTTCCATTTTCTAATGTTAATAATAAAATCTTAAATCTGACAAGGAGACCCATTAAAGTACTTCATGGGGAGGGTTATTCATTACTTTAAAAGTGTATTATCTGTAACTTATTCCCTTGTGCTAAGATTTGTCATGTCCAAAAGATTAATGACATTGAATATAAACGAGTTGGCTGACATCAGTTACCATGATCCACGCATTCTTAGTAGATTTATGTGCCGTAATGTTGTTCTTTTATTCCTTAAAAAAGTGCTCCTAAAAGGTCATTATTAGCTTTAGAAGATTGGTGCTATTGTGAAAGCTGTTTACTATAAACGGAAATAAATCAAATGTGATTTGGTAAAAACAAAAAAAAAAAAGAAAGAAAGAAAGAAAGAAAGAAAGAAAGAAAGAAAGAAACAATTCTCAGGGTGAATGTATAAGTCATTGGCTCATATGTATATGAAAATAATGCATGCATGTGATTCTGGTTGGATAATCAGAAGAGGGTCAAAATAGCCTTGGGAAAAACCAAAATTCATTTAAGACAAACGCAGTCACCATAAAGTTTTAGCAAGCCTGTAAGAGTCAAAGTCCACCACTACCTTCAAGAATGTGTCCACTACTGAGACACATCTACCATTTCATAAAGCACCAATGTTTTAGATTTATATTTCTACAATAGAAAATTCATCAATTTAAAATGGTATTTATTTTTTTTGTAATTTTATTCATTTAATCATATTTAGTTTTTTTTTTTATTTTTGTACTCAGTGAGTACAGTCAAGTTGGTACCATTGTTAGCCTCCTTCCCTGTCTGCCCCACTCCACAGGGACCCTCCTTTTTGGGGTATGTGGATCATGCATTGTTTTGGGTAAGAGGAAATGTCTCTGCATATCATGACCCAACTTGTAGCTCTGAAATTCTTTCTGCCCCCTCTTCCTCAAATTTCCCTGAGCCATGTTGGGTTCATATTAGGTCTGCTTCAGTGATGAAGTGTTGGGAACCTCTGTGTCTCTGGATATCTGGTTTGGTAGTGGTTCATTTTTCTCTGTGCCTATCTCCTTCACCATTGTGCTGGTACCAGGTTATATTTCATCTATTTGTTTATTTGAGACAGAGAAAGAAAAAAAAAGACAAACACACACACACACACACACACACAGAGAGAGAGAGAGAGAGAGAGAGAGAGAGAGAGAGAATGGGTGCACTGGGGAAAATGACCAATATCTGTCCAAGCAATTCATAGTGTAAGCTACTGAGCAGTAAACACCTGATGTGATGCTCACACAAGTGCAATAGTGGTGCACAGCTATGGTGGGAAATCAACTGCTCTTGATTTAGCTAACTGATTCACTCAGTGGAACGGAGCCCATAGCTGGAGCTGGGAAACAAGTCAGAACCATATCCAAAATTGGGTCCGCTCTCCATTACCAAGCTCCCAAAAATCGTGGGCTACAAATGGGCCTACACCTATTAAACTCTCTCTAAAAAATAATGGTTATCACATTTATCTGCTGCTAACTTTACTCTCCATTGGAGAATCTGCTTCTCTTTTTCAGATAGATGCAGATTCTAAAGAGAGAACCAAAGTCATCATACCTCAAAAGAGCCCCAGCTGAAACTAAGAATAATTGGGGAAACATGAAAGAGTGCTGTTTTCTTGGTATTTACTTTTTAATTCATTGTTCTCTAGGTCAAAGTTCCAGAATAGCTCTGCTAGTATTTTGAAAGGCTAAAATAAACATTCCAGTTAGGCTATAAAACTCATCTGGGGCTTAGAATTCTCTTGCAAGTTCACTGCTAATTAGCATAGCTCAGTTTTCTTGATTTTCTCATGGTTTACAACCTCTACAAACAAACAATGTCCTCTTGTACTGCTCCAGTGGATTATCTCTCTAATTCAGTAATTTCATTTTCATATGTAAAGTCTCTTTTGCTATGTATGGAAATTAAGCAGGGAACTAACTTCAGGGTGTAGAGGTAATTAACACATGGGGGTGGGAAATAGTGGTAGCTGGAGGGTAGTATTCTGTCTTCCACAATGAGAAATCTGAGAGAATTAAGTTTAGATATAATTTTTGTGGATCAATAAACTATAGCCTTGTCCTGATTGAAAGTAGAGAAGGCCAGAGATTTCCCCAAAGGTATGCATGCTCGATTTGTGTTGGTTGGATAGTAAAAGAGAGATTATATCCAGTTGAAATTTGTGATGTTGAAGTCCACTCACTGTGAGTAGTTGTATACTGGAAGACAATGAACCATGTACAAAGGAACTGGGGTTTTTAGTTTATGTCTTGTCTCCCTCAAATATGAAGGAAAATGGTTACTTTTAATTCTGTACTTCCTATAGCTCCTAGTTGATATCATATTTATATTTTCAATTATAAAGAAATAATTGAAAGGTTGAATGTTTTCATGCATGAAATATTTTTAAATGAATAGAAAGTACTGCCAAGTTGTAGGTTTTCTTGCATTTTATTCAATTTGACAACTGCAAAATGAATAGAAACATTTGAATTTTGATTAAACTGTAAGTGATTTCAATTATCTTTATCTTCAAGTGAAAGTGTTGACAATGTACTTATACTAGATAATACTTCTACTCAAAGTAATTTAAATGCACATTACATTAAGTGCATGTTGTGTGAAATGAAATTCTTCTTAACTTGACCAATATTTTCCATTTAAAATTCTATCTGTGCCACCAGGCTTATCATATGGGCACTTAAAATTTATTATATTCTACCTTTCCTTTCACTTTTCCTTATTTTATTTTGTGTGTTTTTTGGTTTTTTGCATGGTTTCACCATGTAACTTAGGCAGGCTTCAGATTCTATTTTTTTCTTTTTCTTTTTTTTTTTTTTTGATTTTTCAAGGTAGGGTTTGGCTCTGGCTCAGGCTGACCTGGAATTAACTATGTAGTCTCAGGGTGGCCTCGAACTCATGGCAATCCTCCTACCTCTGCCTCCCGAGTGCTGGGATTAAAGGTGTGTGCCACCACACCCGGCTAGGCTTCAGATTCTTGATCCATCTATCTCAATCTCCTGGGTGTGAGGAGTACAACCATGCCCAACTGTGTCTGACTTTCTAAGTGTCTAAGAGCTTTATTAAGGCATATCGCAAGTAAAATAAGATTGCTTCCATAAAAGGGCTCTGTACTTTATACACTTCACATTTAATGCCTGATTACCAGTTACAAAAATATTTGCCAGTAGGAAGAAGAACCCATGGTGAGCTTGGGTGATACAATTTAAATTATGCCATCCTGAAATACGCACATAAACTTATCATCATTATAATGAAAAGGTCATACATTCAGCCAAGGCATCCATAATTACTTAGTGTCTATTCCAAACCATTTACTAAACTATAAAATCTTTACATTTTAACACATTATAAAATGTCATACAATTTTATTTTCTTTTTCTCCTCTACTTACAGAAGTAATTGGGATTAAAGATCAAATGAAATCTTGAAGTTCTTCCACAGATGACCCTAGTCTGGTATTTTTTTTTCCCCATGCACATTTATTTCCAATATCAAGAATCACTAAGCAGGGAATGGTCTGCAATCTTCACACTGAAGAAGCCGAGACAGGAGGATAACAAAATCAAGGGCAATAGGGTCTACATAGCAAGATCCTGTCTCAAAACAAACCGATAACTTTATGAAGAAGGGCCATTCAGGAGAAATGTCAGGACAAATCAGGAGACTTTTCTTATAGTACTTTAATATTCTGAATAAGATGTCCCATGTCCGTATAGTTTTTCAAAGTCACTACTTTACTGTGTTATTACTAACAGTGAAAATAATTAAGTACCAAGAAACTGATTAGACCTCCAAATCATTAAAACATTTGTGGTAATTATTCTACAGATTGTATAAGCTATTTTATTGTGCCACCTCTGAAAGCATTTTTGTATTAGGACTAAACATAGAATACATGGAGACTATTCCCCTTCCATTGATGAGAACTCAGTAATGTGACAACACCAACTGCAAGGGAAGATAAGACATGTGGCCTAGATGAGAATAGAAGGGATGGGATAAACAACTTTAAAGTACCCAGTACCTTGTATTATAGTGTCATGACACTCTTCACTTTATATTCTATGTGGTCCTCAAGCTTGGAATATTTAAGTCAAACTGTAAAACATGAGTAGCAAAAAATTTATCTTATTGAAAAATTTTAAATTCCATTGTCTTTCCTTAGGAAAAAAAAAAATCACTTGTAATATATCCAGAAAATTTTCATGACATTTGGGTGAATAATTTCATAATAGTAACCACAGCATTCAGACAAGGAAAAAGTCTTTGTGAAGTCAGAAAGCTTAAGGCCACAATGTTGACAAAAGCAAAAGTGAGGACAGAGACTCAGGTATGCGTTGTGACAGATAATTATGTGACAATATAGTCAAAGAATCTGAATAAAAATCCTGTCTCTGTCACATCACAATTGTATCCTCTTGAAAGTCATTATCTGTCTATCTCCCTCTCTCTCTCACTTTCTCTCTCTCTCTTTTTAATAGCTTAGGATTTGTTAAAATAAGAGAAATACAGAAAATGCTGCATGGGTTGGGTGGATTTTGAGTGAATAAAACTCCATATTACACACTTTTCCAAGGAAAGGAGTAAAGCATGAGCTTTGGAAATAGATTAACGGGAGTCTTTCCAAGTCTAGGAGAAAGAAACAACAAAAGAAAACAATACAAATCAAAACAAAGTAGAAAACAACCTCCAGCACAGGCATAGCTACATTGCCTGCTCTTGTTTTCAAATTTCCTAGGCTTCCTATTTCTCTCTGGCTTTTTATATCTCCCAGCTGTGATCCTGTGATTTCTTTTGGAGAATGTGATGGAATTCACAGTGGTATTTCAAATCCCTCACTTAAGCATTTTACCTTTTTTTGTTTTTGTATGCCTTTTTTTCTATTTGTTTTATTCCTGTTTTTGCTTTTCTCTTCATTTCTGGGATATTCTGTTGAGTCATTTTATTTTTAGTTTGCCAAAATATTGCCAATAAATTGTACTTGTCCAAATATATCCATACCAATTTTATCATGAAATAAACTTATTTTTCCTCAATAAATGGTCAAGGATGCCATTGTAAATATTTATGCATGGCCCATAAAAGAGTTAAATTTAAATAAGTTATATTTAAATAAAATGGTTACATTTAGCTGAAACCACAGAAGAATTGGGAAGATTAGCAAGAACGCAGCTCTCATGGTGAGCCTGACAATCAGTGCCAGGGTGAAGGAGAAAGATGCTGAGGACACTCAATATCTACCGAGCAGAGATCCAGAGGATCCTCAGAGCTAATCAGCGAAGTAGACTTAAAATACACCCAAAACAGCTCAGGGAATTTTGCAGAAGAGGGGGTGGAAAGATTGTAAGAGCCATAGGTTGGGACATCATGCCCAGAGGCATTGCCATGCCCCAATAAGTAACTGCTTCTCCCGCAACACAAAGCCCACAACCCCATAGGGAAAGTGTGCAACCTCCTGAGGAGGGTCCAGCAGAATGGGGCAAGGGCAAGGACAGGTACCAACACATGATGCATTCATACTAAGTATGTCCGTAATTAATAAAAAAAAACATGCCTAGTGAGAGTGAAGAATAATATTCACATTTATGAGGGACAATATGTAGACACAGAGTATGTATAAGCATGTTTCATATGGGATATGGGTAATGTCTTGATGTAAATTACAGGAATACAGTCTAATTTGGCAAGGTAAGAACTAGACCAGAATAGCGGAGTCCAAATCTACAAGTTTAGGTATGATGATTCCAGTGACAGGGAGAATCGTGAGAAAGGAAATAAAATTAAAGGCACTTGTGATCTCTAAACTAATACCCAAAGGGTGATAAAAATGATCTCAGAAAAATTAATTATAAGTGATCAAGGGAAAAAGGGGTTACTTCCAGGCTTTACCAACTGATGAGCTATGACTTTTTATGTTATTATCATCATAATTGTTATTATTAACAACATATTTCATATGGATACATCATGTACTGGTACCCTGCTTTCCGTAATCCCTGCCTCTATTCTTCTGGGGACCCTCCTCAGTGGGTTGCAGGTATTTCCCTGTGGGGTTGTGGTTTATATGTTGTGGGACTGGCAGTCAGCTTTTTTATGGTGGGGGAGGAATGCCTGTGGGCATCATATCTCAACCTGTGGCTCTTACAATCTTTCTACCCCTCTTCTGCAAAATATCCTGAGCCATGGTGGGTGAGTTTTAAGTCTACTTCAGTGATGAGCTCTTGTGAGCCTCTGGATCTCTGCTTTGGTAAGTGCTGAGTATCCTTAAGGTCTGTCTCCTACACCCTGTCTCTGATTATCAGGTTAAGCATGGAAGCAGCACTCATGTTCATCTCCCCAATTCCTCTGTGGTTTCAGCTATGGTTTGGATGAAGCGCAAGGGGTAGTTTATCTCCTTTGCTCTCACTACCTTCTGAAAAAGAAGAACAGATTCCCCAATGAAGACTGAAGCCATCCTCGTTTAAATGTCATAAATATTATCAATTTAGGGGAAATTTGATGTATGTAAACCCTCTTTATCCAAAGACTAGTGAGAGCTTGACACTAGAGAACATAATCTTTGTCTCCATAGGATTCTGATTTGGTTCCCAATTCCAGATATGGTTTCCTTTACACTGAGAGGATCTCTTAGCCAATCAGAAAGCTATTGGTTACCCACTGAGGCTGTGTGCCACTATTGCACTGGCATGTACATCCTGTTAGTGTGTTTGCATTTGAGTAGGTTAAACCACTGGTTGCTCAGACCGTTGTTTGCCATTTTCATCCAGTAGCTCATGTAGCACTTTCTAGCACTAGACAAGCTGTTTGGGGACTGGCATTCTTCTGAATTTCCGCCAAGTCTTTCAATGCTCTGTGTCTGGTGGCTGCAGCAGTAGCGTCTTAGCTATTGCCTCAGGCAGGTAATCAAGTGGTTTGACAGAAAGCTGTCTTGATTTGGGGACCTCATAGATCTCTTCAATCTAGCTGTGACTAGATGTGCTTGAATTTTCCAATGGATGAAGAGAACAGAGCTATATTTAGCAGCCATCACTGGTGGCTCTAAGGGAAAGGAAAAAAATTGATTCTTAATTTTGACTACAAACTAGAATCTTTTGGTAAGTTTTCAAAACTCTGGGTATTCAGGCCTTAGCTAAAATCAACTAAGTCAGATTACCTTGACCTGAGTTAGAGCCATATGTAGTTTCACAATGTTATCCTCACCCTATATAGACAAGGGTTGGAATCACAAAACTAAAGGTTGGCAATTCTCACAAGACTACTAGAGGGATCCAATTAGATAATCTACTTCTAAAACTTGTGCCTATTTTTGGCAGTAAAGTAATATGCAATGGCTTATTTCTCTTATAGGATAATTATTTTACATGAGGGTCGACACCTATGTGAAACATGATTAGAAAGCTGACTTGATATATTTTAGAGACCCTCTAGATCATGCAACAAAGAACCATTATTTTAAAAAATGATTGCCCATATTTTCTATGCAAGGTAAAAAAGAGGGATACTTTTTAAATGATAATTAATGAAATCACTATCAATTTTATACTGAATAGCCTGAGGCACCATGTCTACTTCTTGCCCCTGAAGAGAGGCCTCTTGCCGAGGCCTCTTGGTCCCCAAAAGGAAGATTAATATCCCCCGTAGAAGCAGACCCTCACCAGAATTGGGGTGGGGTGATGGGGCCTAAGAGTAAAGCTACATTTTTTATTAAAAATGAGTATCTTTTTTTTTAATCTGGGAGGATCTATGCCATTTGTGTTGAGCATAATCTAGTGAATAAAAATATGAGGATGATATTATTCAACCAAAAAGGAGAGAATTTATAGCAGGCTTGGATTAGACTCTAGTTGCATCCAAAACATGCTTATTAGATTTAAGGGCTTGGAGGTGCTAGGGTTGTTCATACCAGCCAACACATATTGAGCATCAAAATTAATTTTAACCACCTGTGACTAGAAGGACAGAAGAGCTAGAGGGACAGAACATGATCAGGAATAACTTAAATACTGACTCTTACCTTGGAAGCCAAACATCTCTTTTTATTTCTCCAAGAGATTAGAGTGGGAAAGAAATGGACAAACAAGGTTCTTCGCATCCATTTTACTACCAAAGAAAGACTGTGTAGAAAAAGCAGAGAAAAAAAATTCTGTATACTTGGAAGCGATCATTATTTTTTCAAGAAAGGTAGTGACCAGGATAGATTTTAGATATTTTTTAGTGAAATTACAATGTCAACTTCAAGTTCATGTGGAGCAAAACATCCTAACATTTTTATCATTCCCTATGAGGATGAGGACTATAGAACACAAGAGATTCTATCAAAAACTGTTTATAATTCCTATACAAAATTAGTAGCATGTATTTGCAGTGAAAATAATGCAGATGGAATGTGAAAAAAAAAACTGTAGGGGAAAAAAAGGCATAAGAATTAGGAAGGTGTTTATTATCCAAATGCATTTTATCTCAATGTTCAAAATAATTTAGTGCATTCACATAGTAGTTTAAAAAATGTTTAATGCTTGACCTATACAGGCAACAGAAAACATGTTAGGAAAAAGCAAGCGTTTGTTCTAAAGCAGCTAAGAATTTCACTCAGAAACAAGTGTATCCCTTAAGAGAAATAAGTAAGGAGAATGAGCCACAAAAAAGAAATCTGACTCTCAGGCCTAAAGGGGCCTAGAAAGATTCACTTGGAGGTATGGAGTCCCACAGGAGGGACTAAGAATATATCACCAGGTGAATAAGGAAGAAAAGGAATTTCCAAGCCCTCTGGTGTTAGAAGGAGATGGACATGATTTCAGGGTTTGGAGAAGAGGGGTTTGTACCTATTATAAATGCTGTTTAAGTCTTGTCCAAGTGTTCCAACTTTACACTATATAGCATAGGGAATAATCAGGTGACCATCAAAATAAAATGGCTGATGTATTTTAAAATGCTGAGGTGAAACTGAGGGGTTATATTCTCGGGGTAAATAATTGTAGTGGAGATGTGTAAGAAACTTAGTAAATCCAATGGAGAGAAGGCAAAAGCAGATGCTCAGGTCTAACACAGAGTTGAACCCAGACATAACACATGCTATCTATAAATACCTACTAAATCTACAAACCCTCCTTTTCCATAATGATGGATTAGGTACCCAGGACTGGATGGAAGGAATTCCACTCATAACCTGCACTGAACTTATTTGATTTGGCCAGGCTTTTCAATGTCTAGAATTTTATTTAGGGATATCAAAGACCTCTATGTTGTCCTTTCTACCTTCATCTTCAATTCTTTATTCTATGGTGATTATGAAAAGGAAATATACACATGGAAATGAAGGAAATTATGTTATAAAATGGCTGAAAGGTTCAGAACAGCTAAAAGGAAGATGTGTGTAGACCTAGAACAGCAGGTGTTTATAAATGAAAATTCGTGGTAGACAAGCTGAGTTCCTTCCTTTGATAAATTCTCAAAATTAATGGATATAAGGGAAAATGTGATAAATTTAGGCATTAGCAAAACATCTGATACTATGTCTGATGATATTTTACTTGCAAATTTGTTTTAAATGAGCTTAGATGACAAGAAAATCAGTCAGATTAGAATTGAGGAAAGGCTCATAAACAAAAAGTAACAAATGCTAGATCTGGTCTTATTTAACACTTTTTAAGGATCTGGAATGGGGAAGTAAATGGCATATTAATGCAAATGTTCATATGAGGATGGTTGGGTGCTGATAGGTGACATGACGCTCAGCTGTGTGGCCTGGAACAAGTGACTCACCTCTGTGCACTTCCTTCCCCAGATCTGTAGATGTCCTTACATCTTTCTATCAATTCATAAAATTTTCTTTATTAATTCTCTTTTCTTCTTTCATGCAGTACATTGGTATTTGTTTATTCTAAGGACTTGTCTTATATGAGTCTTCTTTTAAGGTTTATCTGTCTATTCTGGGCAATTAGCATGATTAGCTAAGACAGCTTTCTCCTTAGGGTTACACATCATCTTACATAATAGCCCAAACTGGTTTCTTCACTCTTTTGTCCAGAAGTGAGTTATTGAAAGAACTGCAACTGCCTACTACTCAATGGTCACATGAAAACAAACACCTTGAGGTGGGCTTTGAAGTAAATACTGTATGCTTTTCTATAGGAAAAATATGATGTGGATGGCATCTCACATTTTATCCCTTACATTGAGTGGCAATTAATAAATTGTTTATGAAAAAGCCGGGCATGGTGGCGCATGCCTTTAATCCCAGCACTCGGGAGGCAGAGGTAGGAGGATCGCCGTGAGTTCGAGGCCACCCTGAGACTCCATAGTGAATTCCAGGTCAGCCTGGGCTAGAGTGAGACCCTACCTCGAAAAACAAAAAAAAAAAAGAAATTGTTTATGATATTGTCACTTTTCACAACTTAGGGAGTTGATCAACATCTAATAATGTGAAACATGACAATATTTCAATGTATTTTGTTTTATGTGCCAAAAGATATGCATATGTATAGACTCATAATAGTCTATAACCATGTTGAATAAAAGGCAAAATAGATGATACTGTTTTCAATTAATATGAAGGAAAATAATATACAATAGTTAATGACCTATCAGAATATGTCTGGTGGTTTGTTATACTGTATCACCATATACATTGATTTAGAGTACTTATATAATATTATAAAATCATGTTTTGGGGCATTTGATAATATAAGTAAGCTAACTGAAGCTAGTTTGTAAATTATTACAAAAATATTTTACTACTAGCTTGTGGTAATTATGATTAAAAATAAAATGTTTTTAAAAATAAAATATATGGGGCTGGAATGATGATTTAGTGGTTAAGGTGCTTGCCTATAAAGCCACAGGGCCCAGGTTTGATTCCCCAGGACCTAGGTAAGCCAGATGCACAAGGTGGTACATGCATCTGGATTTTGTTTGCTTTGGCTAGAGGCCCTCACATGCCCATTCTCTCCCTCTCTCTCTCCCTCTCTCTCTCTCTCTTTCTGTATATGTCTGCCTCTTTCTCTCAAATAACTAAAAAAATTTTAAAAAATATATGAAAATTAAAGATAACATTAAAAGTTCAAAAGAATATGCTATTCAAACACTGGGATAAAACTTAGAAATTGGGTACATGTAACACACTGGGGTAGGGGAATCTTTAAACTTATAATTGCCCATAGTATGTGAATATCAATGATGAATTATATTTTATAGGCAAACTTCCATGTAGATGTGTAATTTCTTCATCAAGTACAGAAAAGATTGGGATATTTCATTGAACTGCTCTTTGATGGCATTTCAGCATGGCTTCCAAAATTCTAATGATATATGACTCCATTCTTATTCTATACTAGCTCTCCTGAAACTTATGTATTTTATCCTCCAGTTGGAATGAAATGACATTGTGAAATGCTATCAGCATGGAAGCTGCTTTATGAGACATGACATCAGGGACAACATCTGTCAAGTTCTTTGCTCTATCTTGAAACTAAAGACATTACTTATGATTCAAACAGTGTATTTCCTTACATTTTACACAGAGGTCTTGGTTTCCATTCAAATTTTAAGGCCTTTCAGTGTCAGTGAATAATTTCTAATGGAAATACTTCCTTCACATACCTATATTGCAATATAAAAATTACAACTGAGATTGAGAAATTATATGGATAAAACACATCCATACAATATTAACTATTTTCCATCTGTTTATTTTGTTCCTTAATAGTGAACAATAGATAGTAATCTAAACAGTATCCTTCTAGAAAAAAGGAAAAAAAATAAAATTTAACATTACACTATTTTATTGTAAAATAATAAATTCTGAAATGCATAAATATTAGACTATGAAGATATGAATCTCCCATAATACCTCCCTAAAGCAAAGTATTGGTATATGCAATGAAAATTCACAAATCAAAGTTCACAAATCAAAGTATGCTTAAAGAGTTACATAATTGTTTTGGAGATATCACTCCTCACTGAGCTATTGTTTTCACCCTCAGTGTTTACCCTTCATCTGCAATGACCTCAAAGTTGTAATCTGACAAGTTGCAATATTTTACTGATTTATAACAGAAACAGTATCCATGGATGAAGTAAAATGGTGTACCTTTTAAGTAAATGATTCTTCTGTAATTTGTCATCAATATCTTAGAAGTTTTATCTCACTGAAAATTCATTTTACCTTTACCAAGATAATACTGCTAGCGTGGCATTTAAAAAGTGATGTCCTTGAGCCTTCGGCTCTTTTTTCTTTCTGGTTTGCAAGCCCTTGAACACTGCATGAGCTCAGTACCCAATGCAGTCCTTCCATTCTTAAATTTAATGAGTTAAGATTCTGGCAGCATTCTGTCCGTCAGAGACCCCACCAGAAATGGATAAGCTTTTCTTTGCATCCCAGCATCACAAGGCCTCTCTAGCCCGAAGGTCCAAACTCTTTCACTGTCTGTTCATAAACCATTCCCAAAAACCTGGCTAAGTTTGCAAAGCAATGATCCCCATTCCTTAGTACTCATTTTCTATATCAATTACTTTCTCATTGCTGTAAGCAAATATTTGACCAGAAGTAATTTAAAGAAGAAAAGAGTTTATTTTGGCTTGACTCACTTCTTTCCATGAAGCTTTACCTTCTTATGAAGGTCCTTCCTAAAGCCAGTTGGGGGACCACTTGAAGTTATGAGGGACATTTTACATTCACAGCCATAGAGCAACTTTTAGTAGCTAGTTATTTGCATATGGTACTATCTTGTTTATTCCTGTAGGTAACATGTGATCTACTTAGTTAAAAAAAATCAATTTAAGTGGGGCTGGAGAAGTGGTTTAGCAGTTAAGGCACTTGCCTGCAAAGCCAAAGGACCCAGGTTCAATTATCCAGTACCCACATAAAACCAGATGCACAAGGTGACACATGCATCTGGAGTTTGTTTGTAGTGGCTAGAAGCCCTGACATGCCCATTCTCTATCTTCCTTATTCCTTGTCTATCTCTCAAATAAATAAATAAATAAATAAATAAATAAAATATTATTAAAATCTAAGTCTATTATTTATTGTGTTACATAATAGTATTAGATTCCAACAATTTTTAAAATATCTAGAACATCTCCATGAAAGAGAAAAAAAAAAAAGAAAACGCCATTAGTTGCCTTTCTCTCCAGGTCTGTTTCAGGTCTCTTGGGAGTAAAGTGCCCTTACACTGCTCATCACCTTTAGGAAAAGTGTCTCATATCTATACTTAGACGCAGTTCTGATTCTAATCTGCAGATTCTATTATAGACCTTTAAGTTTAAAAAAAAGTGAGATAGAGAAAAGGAAAAAAAGTGCTGATGAAGGCCATAAAAATAAATGAGGCTTCTTGCTCCTTGACATCTTTAACACTTTGCCAGCTTCCTGAGTGAGCAGCATGGGCAGACAATAGCTAAAAGATTGTGCATAAGATAATGAGAAATATAAATGCATCCTCAGATGCAGCCAACAGGAACTGCTGTTAACATTCATTATCCAGCATCTTGAATGCTCCCAAGATCATATTAATTTTTAGAATGAGCTTAGAGGTGTGAAAGAAAGCTGAGGTTTGCTTATAACCTTGTTGACCATCACTTTGAATACTAAGTAAGGGGTCAAATGTAATATGACTTTGATACTATATTTTTCTCATGGCAGTAATACCAGCAGGCAGTATTGAATCAGCATGTATCCTTAAAACCATTAGAGGAATGTGGAAGAAAACACAGAGATGTGTACATAAGTCAAATACTACCTAGAAATTCTGACAAAAAACAATATGAAACCTATAGACTTTAGTAATTTCTATTTTTCATAGGCTCCTAAGGTGTTCTTTTGTTGTTGTTTTTTTATGTGTTTATGTTCGTGTACTTTGTGGTATCCTAGTAGGACTTTAAGCATTCTAGGTAAGCAATATACCACTAAGCAATATTCCTAGCTCTTGTCCTTAACTATGTAAAGATAGGGTATATTCTTCAGTTAAGAAACTTAGAAAGCTATGTTGATTGTACTCAAACACAGCAAGGATATTCCATTCAAATATGTAATATTCCATTCCAAAAATGTAATATTCCATTCAATTATGAAAACAGAAACAAAACTCAAATCGAAACTGAAAACCTAAAACAGTTATCTTAATCATTTTCTTAGGCTTTAAGTATTTAAAATACATTTTTCTCATAACTGACACATCCCACAATCCACTTCATATGAAAGTTTTGCTTCTTATTCCTAATTCTTCCTAACACAGGAGAAATAATTAGAAACCCTCAATTACCTTTTAGCAGTTTTTTTTTTTATTGCTTTTTCGAGGTAGGGTCTCACTCTAGCTCAGGCTAACCTGGAAATCACTCTGTAGTCTCAGGGTGGCCTTGAACTCATGGCAATCCTCCTACCTCTGCCTCCCGAGTGCTGAGGTTAAAGGTGTGCCCCTTTTAGTATTCCTTTAAGAATTTATATGTTAGGTAACAAATATGGAAGACTAAAACCTTACCAGAGGATGACTAATTATACCCATGGTTTTAAAACCATTCTCAGGGCTGGAGAGATGGCTTAGTGGTTAAGCGCTTGCCTGTGAAGCCTAAGGACCCCTGTTCGAGGCTCGATTCCCCAGGACCCACGTTAGCCAGATGCACTAGGGGGCGCACGTGTCTGGAATTCGTTTGCAGTGGCTGGAAGCCCTGGCACGCCCATTCTCTCTCTCTCTCTCTCTCTCTCTCTCTATGTATAAATGAATATATATGAAGTTTGTAGTATAACCATTCCTATCCACAGGTCTCCATTTCGTTGCTGGCCCTCCTCAGTAGGGTTATTGGTGTTCACTGTGGGGTATGTGGGCCTGTGTCTCTCGGGATAGCTGTGCCTCAGGGTATTGCTACCTACCTGTGGCTCCCACAATCTTCTCACCCCCTTTTCTGCAGTAATCTGTGGGCTTTGGGGGGTGTGTCAGCAGTTGGTGTTCACTTCACTGCAGACTCTGTTTCTCCATTATGATGTGTTTTGGTTCACCACAGTGTTTGTCGCTATTTCACTGGAGCTAGTTGTCTGGCTACCATTGAGAGCAGTATTCATGTGGCTGCTTCTGATGCAGTTTCTTATGGACCCTAATAAAGGTAGTAGAATTAGCAAATCTTATGGGAGAGCTGTCAGATGGCTTTTCTTGTGTTGATGGCTCTTGGATCATTCCAGTATTTTCTTTAAAATTAAACAGATTCTTTGACCAAGCATTTGACTACAAATCTATTGTCTTAAGACAGAGATAATGTAGCATTGGCCTTTCTCATTCTCTTATGGGTACTGGAAATATTGTGAGGCTGCAGTGTTTTGCAATACATTATATAGCAAAATAGATTTTTTTAAAAAGTTCAACTATTTTTACCTGAATCCATATATTAAACAAGTTTGCCAAAATGTGGACCAGTGATACTCAAATTTATGTTTAAATGCAAAATTATTTTTTGTGATTATGTAATCATGTACTCTGTTCTATACTGCTACTTTAAAAGAATTAAAAAAATCATTTACTTTATAAATGTTAAAATCTGAATGGTAAATAGTTATAAATGTCACCCATGTAAACAAATCTCTTTGAGATCTTTGGTAATTTTAAGTTTGTAAAATTATACTACTGAGAACCATTGACTTAGACCAAAAAAATGATAATAACACCACAGCAGAACTGTGGACAAATAAGAATTATGGAAACACAGCTCCTAAGATAAATACTGGTGTGAAGACAGGAAAACAAAGACTGTTTTTTTTGTTTGTTTGTTTGTTTGTTTTTGTTTTTTTTTACACTCAAGCTAATTTCCAGAAATCTTTATTCTTCTGTTCAAATGGTCTCCTGTTTTAATTCCAAACATCTCCAACTCCTTAATAAATTCCTTGTTGCCTAGCCTTTGAATGTACTGTCAGAGTATAAAAGCCACAGATTATGATTTAAGGTTCAATTCTCTGAGTAAACCACAGTTTCATTGCAGGAAGCACATACAATGTTTTTTGCACATGCTGGGAGGAACAGGATAAAGGCACAGCACCAGCCAATGGAGCTGCCTGACTGCTGGGCATCCACAGCTTACTGTGCCTTGACTATTTTCTTTTTCACATCATCAGTTTTGAAGTCATAAGTATATAATTGAATTTACTCAACACTACTTGAGAAAGCAGTTAGTATTAACCATTTTATCACAGTAACAAACAAAAAGATATAATTTATTTCATATAATTTGATAAGCTAGTTGGATGGGGAGCCAAGTTTTGAAATATCTTTGTTTCTTAATAGCCCAAGCTTGCACATTAGTAAAATAACATGATGTGATTATTAACACATATATGATATTTGATTTTGTTTTAAAAATATTTTATTCATTTAGTTGCAAGGAGAGAGAAAGAGAGAGAGAGAAAGAGAGAGAGAGAGTCATGTCAGAGCCTCTAGCCACTTCAAATGAAAAGTGAGTAAAGGAAAGGTAGAGGGAGGGCTAATTAAAATCTAAGAGGATGCAAATAAATCATATGGAATCCTCCAGTTTTGGACAATGGAACACTCAGGCGCCATAGATTGTTGTTTAAAATTTTCAGTGCCAGGGATGGGATACCTCCAGTGAGTTGTTGGCCAGGGGGGTCCCTGATGCCCCCCAAATATTACAGGCCATTGCCAAGGCCCTTGGTTTCCCACCAGGAATAGATGGTAAGACCCTATTGCTGAAGACTCCACATACTTGGTGCAAGGCCACTGAGAAATCCTGCTGGAGCTGAGCTGATAACCTCCTCCATGTAGACCAGCTGACAGAAAGCTGGAAGAGCTATATGTAGTTCAATGTTAGAAAGAGATACCACCAGTGAACATACTCAACAGTGGACACTGCAAGCCCTATAATTGGCCAGCCAGGCCAAATGAGCCAACGGGTGCAATAGTGGCACATCTGTCATGGTGGAAACCAATTGCCCTCCAATTGGACTGGAGGCCTTCTCCATGGGTGGGGGGGATACATCCCTGATACTGAAAATTTAAAACAGGGGTAGTCATGAGCCCTAGGGGTGTAACATCTGCTGATGTCTGGAAAAATGTATATACTATGCTTATCAAACTGCCCAGTAAGCACTTCTCTTAATAGTTATACCCTTATATTAACGCTACTCTCACTTTGGGTAGAGAATCTTCTCTTTTAAGATGGCAGTGACCTTGTGATGGCTCAGAGGTATCATAGTTCTGGAAATTGGTGACTGGAGCACTGAGTAACATCTTGATCACACCTTCCAAGGCTCAGGGTCTAATGCGGGACAGGTGGCGGAAAGAACATAAGAGCCAAAGAAAGGGTAGGGCTCCTTACAACGTGCTCCCTCCAGACATAAAATGGCCTGGATATCCATGACCTCATAGTGCCTGACACTACCTACACAAGACCATCATAAGAGGAGGAAAAGATCATGACATCCAAATAAAATAGAGACTGATTGAGATGGGGAGGGGATATGATGGATAATGGAATTTCAAAGGGAAAGTGGGGGGAGGGAGGGTATTACCATGGGATATTTTTTATAATCATGGAAAATGTTAATAAAAATTGAGAAATAAAAATAGAAAATAAAAAATTATTCATTTAGTTGCAAGCAGAGAAAAAGAGAGAGAGAGAAAGAGAGAGAGAGAGAGAGAGAGAGTCATGTTAGAGCCTATAGCCACTTCAAACGAACTCAAGATGCATGTGTCACCTTGTATATCTGGCCTTACATAGGTACTGAGAAATCGAACCTGGGTTGTTAGGCTTGGCAGGCAAGTGCCTTAAATACTAAGCTGTCTCTCTAGCCCTATTAATGAATTGTTTTTGTTTAAATCTATACATCATTTTGAAAGGACCCAAAGTACTTGAAAATGAATAAAGATATGGTTTTGGTTTTCAGTTCAGCTTTACATGTCAAGTGCTGAAGAACACTTAACATGCATATATATGTATGCAGTCAAACATGCACATGAATTTACCCATGTATTATTAACTGCCACAAGTCTGTAGACTACATATCAGTTTCTCTATTTCATGGATGCAAAAGCAAGATTTAGACATATTGGGCAACATGTGCCACATTTCATAGTTCATAAGTAGGTAGCTTACATGAACAAATGTTCCAATGAAATTGCCCCCCAAGTCATCTTGTGTTCTGAAGTTCTACTATAAGAAAGGTTTATACTGCTAGTACAAATTTGACTGCTAGTAAGACTACTAGTCAATTGTCAAACAACTAGTTTAGGAAGGAGTGGTTTGAACCCTACTCTTTTGGTTGAAAACCAGAAAATGTTTGATTGAGGTAGTTTTAAGGAGGAACCTGATGGTTCTTTTCTTCTCCACCCCCCCCTTCTTTTTTTTCTTTTTTAAAGGAGGGTTTCATTCTAGTCCAGGATGACCTTGAATTCACAACATAGTCTCAGGGTGGCCTCAAACTTGCCATGATCTCTCTACCTTTGCCTCCCACTGATGTTTCTTTTTGAGTCACATGTTTCTACTGAGGAGGGTCAAATTTTGAATACAGAAATATATAGGATTGCTGTTAATTATTATGTAACATATATTGATTTGACCCATGTTTGTGTAATTATTGTAATAAAATAATGATTGTTGATACAATTGATCTATTAATTAATAGGAAATAACATGTTTAGCCTTAATACACATAATTTAGGTAACCATAGTGTTGGGCACTGCCAGGCACAGGCTGAAGCCTTCAGGAGAAGGGCCTGGGCTACTAGACATGGCTAAGGACCCCAGGCTACAGGAGGCCACTCCCACTCCAAGCCCAGCACACCTGAACTTAGGCTTGGCCCAAAGCCCTGACCTTTGGCCAGTTACCTAGGAAACTCCTTATCAGCCAGCAGCCTTCACACAGCCCATCCCCCTGTGACCTTCTTCCCACCATTATATATATCACTTGACTCTCCCTCCATGCTGCACTGGACTGTCTCCCTGTGTGCTGGAATGAATATCCCTAGGCATTGGCTAGCAACCTTTGAACCCACCAATCCCCTTAGGACCCTCTTCCTGCTCTCAACTGCTTATAAACCCATTTCCCTGCTGAATAAGCTGAGCTGTTCACAGAGACTGGCTCCTGAACATGGTTCTTTCATCACACTCATGACCTTGCTCTCCACTGTTGCCTGGATGCCTTTGGGGAACCATGGCCCTGAGGATCCAGGGACCCACACCATAGCATTCTCATATTTTCTTTTACTCTAGTCATAACTTATGCACTTCATACATTCATGATAATTTTTCTCAGCGCATGTGTATTTTGCACCTATTTTAGCCAAGTGATGTGTTGAGTCCTAGAAATATGCAATAGGAAATAACATTGACATGGCTCTGAGACTTATAAATTATACAGTTGAGTGGGGATGGTATAATCATGAGCATATTCCTTCATAACACAATGTGATATGCAACATACTGAGGACACAGAGCAGGAGGACTCAGAAATCCTTCCCACAATGCTGAGTTCTAAAGATAAATGGGGCAAGAGAAATGAGTTTCAATCAGAAGATTCTAGTCATAGAAATATGTGACATGCTTATCTATAGAGGAAGGATTCTGGAAAGGATAAGGGGTTATGAACTATAGGGAGCTCATAAGTCATGCTGAAGTCAGAGGGATTTAGAAAACTTCTGAAAGCATTCAAAACATGTAAGAGACTTGAAAAGTTCATAGCCTTACAAGCTTACAAACAAGGGTTTGGTATAAAGGATTAGAAAGGATGAATGCCTATATTATGATTATTATTGAGTTTATTTAGAACATTAGGAAACTGTAATGTCATGAAGAAAAATAAGTGTCTAAAATACAGTATTTTTAAGTGCTGGGCGTGGTGGCACATGCCTTTAATCCCAGCACTGGGAGGCAGAGGTAGGAGGATCGCTGTGATTTTGAGGTCACCCTGAGACTCCATAGTGAATTCCAGGTCATCCTGGGCTAGAGTGAGACCCTACCTCAAAAAACCAAAAAATAAATAAATAAAATACCGTATTTTTGACTGAAGCCATATGAAGAAAGGGGAATTTCTTCTTGTCAAAAAATTATTTTCCAGGATAGGAAGAAAATAACAAGAAAACCTCTAGTATCACATGATTTCACTCACTCTTGTACCCTTTCTGTGCTATTATACAATGTATATGAGTAGAGTAGGCTTGAAACAATAACTAACAAAGAAAACAAATTATAAAGTAAAGAACTCAAGAGGAAAGGTAAAATCTTCTATCAAGGAAATAAATGGAATCAAGATGAATTATATGTTAGATTTTTTATCAACAAAGAACGATGAACTTAAAAATGAACAATGAAACACTAGAAATGAAGCATTACTGTCATGGGAAAGTGTTAATGTCCACTAGATGCTCTGCTATGAGTATTGAAATGAAGACTGCTTCCATAAACTCAGTGTTTTTCCACAAAAGACCATTTTTAAGAAGATCACTTTTACACCATCTAACCTTTGAAGCTTCTGGTTTCACACTTGGCTATTATATATACCTGCCTGACATAATTGAACATTGCATTTTAAAAATGAAATACTTTGATGTGAGAATGGTAATGCCATGAACTAGATAACTGGATTGCTAATATGATATTTTCCACTTTTAAGTACAAAATTGAAAATAAATGAATATATATATATATATATATATATATATATATATGAAATACATATATATACATATACATGTATAATATATATAGTTTTTGTTTCATTTTGAACATTTCTTAGGTATAAAGTTAAATATATCTACAATAAATAGGATTATAGTAATAAAATTGAGTTTTTTCAGTTCTAATAAATCCTTTACTTCCTCAATAGCATAAATTCCTGTCTAGCTGATAACTTAATGCATTAGTTTTGTACATGTAACCAATTAACTAACTTGGTCACAGCACTTTGAAATCTGTCACTGAAGTTAATTTCGCATATAATGTTATCATATGAGTTATAACTCATGCAGAAATACATTATGTCAAGGCTGTGGAGATCATTCGGTCAGTTATGTGCTTCCCTGCAAAGCATGTGATCCTAACTTTAGCTCTGGAACTCATGTTAAAATGTGTGTGTGTTGGTTCATATTTATAAGTTTAGAGACAAAATAATCCATGGGTCCAAATGGTTAGCCAATGTAACCTAATTGTTGAGCTCTAGGTCAATGAGAGATCCTTTCTCAATAAAGGCAGATAGCATCAGATAAATGACTTCCAAGGCTGTTCACTGGTCTTTACACACATGCACACCTGTGGGTCCCTGGATCCTCCTGGTCAGCCGCGGTTCCCCTGAAGGTGTCCATGCAACTGTGGTGAGCATGGGAAAGAATCACTTTTAGGAGACAGTCTCTGTGAACAGCTTGCTTTAATCAACAGGGAAATGGGTTTACAAGCAGTTGAGGGTGGGAGAGGGGCCTAAGGGGATTGGATGTACAATGTTGCTTGCTGATTGCCTAGTCATCATATGGGGACATTTTACATTCCAGCACCTAACCAAAGGCCAAGGGAAGGTATAGGGTACAGGGGGATGGGCTGTGCAAAGGTTGATGGTTGATACCATATAAAGAGTTTCCTAGGCAACTGGCTAAAGGTCAGAGGGTTATGAGCAAAGCCTAAGTCTTATCTGAATGTCCAGGTATCCCCTGTTTGGAGAGGGAGTGGCCTTACCTACCCTGGTAGAGGTTCTGTCCAGGGTTCCAGGCTCACTGCAATTGCTAAGAATGGGGAGAGAATCCTGTCTCACTGCAACCCTCGAGAATAGAGGGAGGAGCTCCCCTGCCAGTCTGGTGCCTGAGATATGACTGGCGGTTCAGGCTGCTGCGACCTCTCCATAGCCTGGGGTCTTTGTGTCAGACATCTTTGGCTCGCTTTAACCCAGGGCCCAGCCTATATCTGACACATACCTACATACATGTGCTCCTGCTCATACATGTTCCCCCATACCCATGGAGATGCACACATAGGCATAAAGATATATAGTATATATGCTATGTTTAATTCTACTTTATTGCCCATTTTAGTGATAAACTACTGATCTTACAACATTTTGAAGCTCACTGGTATCTACAGAGGGAGGAAAGTATAGAATAGTGGACTCTCACCCACCCAGACACATTGGAGTTGGTCTACCCACAGCCATTGATTCCAGGCTTTGCTTCACGTTGTTCTAAAATGGAAAAATCCATACAGCAAACACATTATTGCAAATATGAAATACTAATGAAATAGTGATCACTTGATCACTTGGTATCAAAAGTGTTGTCTGAAAGCCATTCTCATGCTGATATTGATCATCATTTATCTCCATTCTCTGACTTAAGTGATAATTACTCAGTGCCAGTTATATCATATACAATAACTACTGCCCTACCTCATCAGAGAAGGTGTAAGCTTGTTCTCAGGGATCACATTCATTAGAAGGAAAAGTTCATTTGATGGGAGACTGACCCATGGACCAGATTTCTGTGATGAGTAACCCAAGAGATTAAAATTTTATGCATGACACAGTCCTTGAATATGTAGGAGTGGAAACAGATTATTGGTGAGGTAGTTCTGGTGAAGAGAGGAAATTTAAGTTGGGAGTTTGAATGACAAAAATGAACTAATCATGCT
Source organism: Dipus sagitta (assembly GCA_036346955.1). NCBI lineage: Eukaryota > Metazoa > Chordata > Mammalia > Rodentia > Dipodidae > Dipus > Dipus sagitta. The sequence goes on along the minus strand of CM070772.1, from coordinate 166,817,333 downwards.
AAGACCTGAGACAGCCTTTCAATCAAGGAAACACCAAAGGTAATCCAAACTGGAGGTCCCCTCTGGCATCTTGGAGAGACTAAAGGCAGACTCACAAAGACAAAGAGGGAGCGCACTATCTCTTATTGATAAGATAACCTTGGCTGAAAGCAAATGTGTGCATGTGTGCCTTAAAAATGTAGAAATTCAGACTGAAGAGATGGCTTAGTGGTTAAGTGCTTGCCTGTGAAGCCCAAGGATCCTGCTTTGAGGCTCGAGCCCCTAGGACCCATGTTAGCTAGATGCACAAAGGGGCACACACGTCTGGAGTTTGTTTGCAGTGGCTGGAGGCCCCAGCATGCCCATTTTCTCTTTCTTTCTTTGCCTCTATCTCTGTCTGTCTGTTGCTCTCAAATAAACAAACAAACAAACAAACAAATAAATAAATAAATAAATAAATAAATGTAGAAATTCCCTGTTCTTGTATATCTTTTTCTTTTTTTCTTTTTTGCACAGTTGTGTGGTTATCAAGTTGTGTGTGTGTGTGTGCATGTTTGTGTGGGTTCACGTGCCAAAGGTTGGTGTCAGCTGTCTTCCTCAATCACTCTGCACTTTATATTTTCATATATATTTGTTTGTTTTAGGTGGGCTCTGACTCTAGGTTAGGCTGACCTGGAATTCACTTTGTAGTCTCAGGGTGACCTCGAACTGTCATAGATCCTCCTGCTTATGTTTCCAAGTGCTGGGATTAAAGACATGCACCAACAAACTTGGCTTTTGAGTTTATATTTTGAGACAAAGTCTGTTGATGCATCAAAGTTCATCTGTTCATCTAGACTAATTATTCAGTAAGTCCTGGGATTCTCTTATGTGTTTCCCCAGCACTGAGATTAAAGGGCTAGGATCCAAACTCAGGTGCTCATGGTTTCGAAGCAAGCACTTTACCCATTTAAGCCATCTCTCTAGTCTCCTTTTTCTTTTCTTTTGTTTCCTTTTAGCTCAGCTACAGATGTGACACGTGGTAAAATTAACTTGTAAACATTTTCTTATTGAAAAGAAAAGTAGAATTGCAGTTGTGAAAGACTTTAAATAAAGGATAATTTATATTTGTAAAAGCGTCAATGTACATTTTTTACCTTGACCTCATAAAAGACCATCTTGCTACTAAGATTGTCATCATTTTCATTTAGAAAAAAAAAATCCTTACAGTTTAACATGAAAAATTTCTCCTAAATCTTTGTGAGGAGTAGTGCAAGAATGAATTATGTTGCAATCTGTGTCACATACAGATAATATGGTTTGAGACAATATTCTTTAGAATTTCATCTCAATTTATTAAGATTTTTGTAAGTTTTGAAAGAAATCCCACCTAGAACATAACTTATTTCATGTTTTAAGATTTCATTATTTTATTTACTTATTTAAGACATAGAGGGAGAGAGATAGAGATAGAGTGGGAAGGGGTGTGCCAGGGCCTCTAGCCACTTCAGATGCATGTGCCACCTTGTGCACCTGGCTTTGATGGGACCCGAACAATCAAACCCGGGTTCTTAGGCTTCACAGGCATGCTCCTTAACTTCTAAGCCATCTCTCCAGCCCAACTTATTTCAATTTTTGTAATAAACATGATTTCTTACAAAGATATATCTCATAATAGCTTATTTTGCTATCACGATAATAGCTACAGTTCTGTCATAGAAACTTTACATCTTTTTGTCTGTTAACTTTATGAGGTAATTATTATTCTCCAAAATAAAAAAAAACATAATGAAATGAAATAAATTCTGCTCAACTGGTATATTTCGCAATAATTTTCAACCACAATCTGACATAAGGTGTGCAGGAATTTACAGAACTGACTTCCTGCTACTATAACTCCATGCATGTGAATAGTCCTTCTCCAATCTTTGCAGTGGGATTCTCAGCACAGCGGTTCATAAAAGCTTCTTTCCAGCCCTGTGAATTTATCAATTCTGCTTCTCCATCAGGCTGGTCTCCTGCCGCTGCATAGATCAGATTCAAACTCTGCGCCCTTCCCATTAAAGTGGCATTGCAATCCTCTCACATTTTTCTTTTGTGGAACATTTACCTTTCCTTTTAGCAATATGTACTTGACAGTTGATCACCAAAGGGACAAAGTGAATCACTGTTTCCTCCTTTCCCATGTCATGGTTTAGGAACCACTGTTAAAGTAATCTACCCTGTTAATGAATGCATTTTTTTTTTTTTATTTGGAGTGTAGCATTATGCTCAATTTTTTTTTTTTTTTCTGTCTACAAGCAACATGGGCATTGCTGGAGAACTTATTAGAAATGCATAAAATGCAGGTCCTACTGAGTCTACTGTGCCTGAATCTTAATTTAACAAGAACCCCTAAAGTGATTCCTGTGCACAATAGAGATTGAGAATTCAGGCCTAGAATAACACAAGGATAATATCTGGAGTTGATCACCTCAACAGCGGGATGTCAGGAGACGCTTTTGCAGGAGTGAAGACAAGCAGCCCGGCAGGACATGCCTATTCATGATTCACATCTATTAAAGGCCCATGCTGCATATAATACCACAAAGTATTTGTTATATATTGCAAATATTTTATATTATTATATTACATATCATATGTAATATATATCATATATATTATAACCACCTTTTAATAACGAAGATGAAAGCCCTGAGGCCCCAGAGTATGAACAACATTTCTGAGATCACACAATTGGTACTTGATAGGCTCAGACTCTAAATGAGTCAGGGTGCTCCCTGCACAGGATCTGTGCCATGACCTTCTGCTGGCTGATTCTGGAGAGTCTGTTTTATATTCGTGACTGGAACTGTTACAGTGATTCACAGGTATTTAGAAGTATAAATGAATGCAACCAAGAACTCAGCCAGGTGCATTCCTGGACTTGTCACAGGTAAGTGTTAGGGAAAAAAAAAGCAGGAAAGGCTTGGTTCAACGTCTGAGACAGGCTTTGTTCAGAAAAGCCTAAGAAATGCTCTGACCAGGCATGTCAGAAGCCACTTCCCTTACAAATGAGGGTTCAGTTATGGGACAGTGCAGTATTGGAATTCTTTGGTTTCAGTGTGGTCCACCTTGCCTAAGGGTTTGGGTCAATTCAGGGAAATGAAAATCCTACAGGTGGTTTGTGTCATTCCAGGAAAGGGATCATTGGGAGGGGTGGTTTGGTTCACTCTTGGGAAACAGTTTCAAAGAAATGGCAGAGTCCAAAAGCAGAGATGTTCTGGTTCTAACATTAATCAATAACTATTCCATGACATCCAATGAAGAAGCTTCCTAAAGAGTAAAAAAAATTGAATATCCATCAATGCCTGTTTGTTAGTTCCAGCTCCTCAATTTTTATTTTTTGAATTATAATTATGCATATTTATGGGACCATTTAGTGGGCTAGTAATTTTATTTATCTCCTAAATTATTTTATTTAGAGGGTGCTGATTTGTTTTGTTTGATTTTTTTCCCTCACTTTCAAACTACCTGTATTAATGATTAAACATTAGACATTCAGAAACCATTCAGAGAGCAGGACTACAGTGGGGATATTTATTTCATTTCTAACTAGTATCAGGAGAGAATGATGCTATTGGCCTATGGAAAATAAAAATAACAAATAAATCATCTTACTTCTTCATATGTCCCTAGACATCTCTGATTCCTACTCTGTCTGAAATCCATTCTGAGGAACTATCCAGGCTTAGAAGGTTAAACATACTGACATGGTAGATCTACATTCAGTTTTTGCTGCGGACTGGCAAAGCCGGGACCACCAGTCCGAGGGAAAACAGGGCCTTGGGAGGTGGGCAAGGAGTCGGCGAAGTGACAAACAGACACACACACAAGGTAAATGTATCTGAGTGTATTTTACTGAAGTAGAGCATCAGGTTATATACAATTCTGGCTGCATAAGCTTAGCCTTTGTTTGGTACAATTTCTGTGAACAGCCTGTTCCAGGAATTGAGGCACAAATACATGAGTAAGATTACAATCACATATTTAATAGTTAATGTCTCACCAAAATTAGTGTTAGATAGTCAGTGGTCACAAATGACTTTTGGTTTTTAGCCTGCTTCAAGCATCAAGTATTTTTTTTTAAATTTTTTGGTTTATTTTTATTTATTTATTTATTTGAGAGCAAGAGAGAGAGAGAGAGAGAGAGAGAGAGAGAGAGAGAGAGAATGGGCGCACTAGGGCTTCCAGCCACTGCAAACAAACTCCAGACGCGTGTGCCCCCTTATGCAGCTGGCTAACATGGGTCCTGGGGAATCAAGCCTCGAACTGGGGTCCTTAGGCTTCACAGGCAAGTGCTGAACCGCTAAGCCATCTCTCCAGCCCAAGCATCAAATATTTTTAACAAAAGTTCTAACAGGGCGACTTCATAATTCTAATATATTTTTTTCTTTGAACCATACCATAAAAATGTAGGTGTATCAAAGCCTGCCTTCTCATAATTGGATCCTAGTTGTTTCCTAATGCTTTCTCTTTGTGCTTCAGTAAGCAAGCACCAAGGTGGCCTTGACTTAGCAAGTCTGTCCACAAAAGTTAAAGATTACCAAGAAACATGCTTCCCACCATTGTTTACTAGTGTATCCCCATTCCTATACACTCCTGTACAAGGTAATGGCTCATCAATTGGTTCTGGTCCTCGGAATTCTGACTATAGCTTGAAACAACAGCAGGGTCTTCAGAGGAAGCGTCACACCATCAGGTGACTCAATTTTTGGAAACTGTTCCATATCTAGTTTCCTTCCATGTGTGTCTAATAAATTGTGAAAGAACATCATGCTGCTGTCATGTGTCAGGAACAGAACAGTAGTAATGAAGAAAACAGCTATTAGAGAGCAGCAAAAGGCACTAAAAACCTGGAAAATGCCCGTCCTTCCAGGAGGCTTTCTGCCTTGAAGCTTTCACCTCAGCCTGGTGAACAGGTCACGCAGACTCAACTGGAGTTGGTATGGTAGGTTTTCACACAGGTACAAAATGTTAAGACAGGGCTGTAAGAAATTTCATCAAGAACAAGACTCTGAAAATATGTTCATGCCATTTCACTTAATGTTTTCTGGTTGAAGAAAATCATTTATAAAAACTGTAGTCATGTGCCTTCTGTAATTCCATGTAAGTTTATAGCCCTTATCACCTTCCTCCTCTGGAATGCACAAGGGCTGTGGTATTTTCAGTGTATGTCCCCCATAGACTTTGGAGTTTTACTACAGCTTGTAATGGGACTCCAGCAGCCTGGTTGGAGGAAGTGTCACTGGGGACAGAACCTGAGGTCCAGCCCTAAGGTATACTTAGGGATGGATCTGATTTCCAGCCCAAAGTTATGAAGAGCAGACTGAGTTTGGGCAGGGGTCCAGCTTGGTATAGCATTTGTGCTTTCTTTTTTTGGCATTTGCAGGCTGTTTGGTTGTTTCTCAATGCTTGGATGAACGGAAGCAGCTTCTTCTACCTTTTGATGGAACTTCCCCTGCATCTGTCAGCTTGAAATCAATCCCTTCTCCCACTAAAGTGTGCCTGGTTTGAATGTTCATCTCAGCAACGTGAAACTGACTATGACAAGGGTGAACATTAGGGTTTATATTTTGTTGGGGAAATAGCAGTGCAGATCCAGATACTGCTCAGTAATAATGTCCCTAATTAGCACGGGCTGTTCCTAACAGTGTGCCTCCATGATGAAGTTTGATTAGCATTGACTGTATAGACATCTGGCTGCTCAGATGGTAGGTGCGGTGCTCCTTTCCGCCACCATCGGCCCCATAGCAAACCCTGGGCTATGCTGAATGAAGTGTGTGTGGGGGGCACTGTGAGTTTGCTCAGTTTCATCCATGCGTCAAAAAACACTTATTCAATGAAGAATTCCTTCCTGGGAAAGGTAAGGCTTTCCACTTCTCAGCTTATCAAAAGTATGTATTTATTGAGTACTTCTTTCTTCTAGTATGAAATACCGGTGGTCATTTCTTGGACCCAACTCAACAATCCACCCCCTCCATTGTTAGACAATAGTGGTGACAGTTACATTATTGAACAAAACACAGTCTCTGTGATTATAGGATTGTGTTCAGATGCTTTTTCTGTTCTATTTCATGTGACTCTCAGAAGCATGCCTTTTCAACGTCATCATTATTTATCTGCATTTTCAATAAGATCACTGACATTTGAGGCTCACCAATGCTAAATAGCTTAATCAGCTTTCACAACTCATAGTCTGACGGAGCCACAGGTTCAGACAATTTTAATTGTTAACAACTCTTTTTACTTTATTTTATTTTACCTTGTGTATGTATATATGCAATGTAGTGTGTGGGGTGGTATGTGTAATGTATGCACACATATATGCCCCTGAGGCACCCCTAGTCTCTGCTTCCCCTTTCTGGGCCTGGAGTTATAAACATATTTGACCATGCCCAGCTGTTTACATGGGATCTGGAGATTTAAATTTGAAGGTCACAGGCCTCCCTCAGTCTGTCATGATTGAGCAAATAGCTCACTTAAGTACTGATCCTTTTGTCTAGCCTGTAATAATTGTTTTTAATAAGGGAAAGTTGTTTTGGAAACACGATCTGCTGCCTTACAGGAAATAATCCCTAGAATAGGGGTTATTGCACACTTGTGGAAGGGACCAAGGGTTTGTCATACAGGCTATATTATTATTACCTCTTGGAATTTTAGAATTGCATTGGAGTTTAAAAGAAGCTATTCTGTTTCTATTTTTCTTCCAGAAATCGCTCTTTCTCTGTCTTTTTCCTTCTCTCTCTCCAAAACTCATTAACGTAAACATCCATTTATCTTTCACCGTTGCTAGGCTGGGCTGATGTGCTGGCTGCAGCTGCCTGCATTTGATAGGCTTGAGTGGCTACATGCTCCACCATGGCTTTTCCCATGGGCTTCTGTTGATGCTACTGTCACATGAGACATTTAGGTCAAACACTTCAACACTTGTGTCGGTGATCTCCTTAACTGGTCTGAACTTTTCATATAGTATGCAAGTTGCATCCTAAGAGATGAGACAGGGAGAGAGGAAGTTAAAATCAAAGTCTATTTAAGGTCTACTACCAATGTAATCTTCCCTGATTTTGTTGGGGGGGGGGTCTAAGCTTCTAAGCTGGTTACACACTAATTAAGACTAAAGTAACAGAATAGCAATAAATTGGGCCATCTTTAGTCCACTAATCTACCTTCCAGTCATAAATTATTCACATTCATACATTAAAGTAAAATATATGAATCTATTTCAAAGCCAACAAAAGCCCTCTCCACTACATTAGAGCACAAAGCAGAAATAACTAAATCATCCTCCAGTGTGAATGTGGTCTCTTAGAAGGGACTTCATAGATGTTGTTTATATCATATATTATGGGCCAATATAAACTACCACTAACAAATTAAAATCAATTGGGAGATAGTAATGGAGTCCTTACTTGACATTCCTATTTTTGTGAGTGGAGAAAATTTCCCCAGTACCACCAGAGCTTGGTTTGCTCCAAAATAGATTTGTTTGGCTGCTAGTGAAGAATTGTGAGTCATCCTTTTAGTACAAGAAAAGGTCCATATTTGCAGCTGAGAATTTTTTAGCCTATTTTCTTGCCATAGAAATGCTTAGACATAGAAATATCTTTACAATTCAGATTTTCCACCATTAAGTCCAAAATAGCTTTGCTTCTGCTAGTACATTTTCATAACTACTTTGCAATTCCCTGTGAATCTAGTTTCTACATCAAATAAAGCCGTACCCACACATCTTTCCAAGACAGTCCTTTACCCACTACAATATGGCAACATACAAGTCACAGTTTGTTCACAGAAATAAAACCAGAGTATTATAAATAAAATGGCTATTAAGGAAACTATAACTTAATAATGTAGGACAATTTAAGAAGAAATGTCTAGAAAATATAAACTTGAAGAATCAAAGAAGACTCTCTAATTGACCCCTTGAATTGATAACAGGGATAGACAAGTGAGAGTTTTGTGTATTTGTTTCTAGGGAAGCAGGGCTGGAGAATCTGGGAAATAAGGCACCCTCCTGTGTTTGAGATGGTGGATGTCCACCTTTGTCTTGTGTCTGAGAGTGGCTATAAGCAGGCCTGCAGCTGTAAAGAAGAGCGGCATTCTAAAACAACCAAGGCGAGATTTCACACTAAAGGAAGAAGCTTTGTCATTTGTCACTTATGCATATGTCACCACAACACAACTCCCACTACTTTCATAGAGTAATGGTGGTTGTTTTATCTGTGCCTTTCCAAACTGATCCAGGTGGATCCAAACATTGGCAAGGTTGATCCATGATTTGAAATTCATTCATTGATATGCATTTTCATATAGATGGCCCCTTCATAGTTCCCAAGTAAATATTTTATTTTATGTACTATGATACTTTGAATAGATGGCCCCCAATAGAATCAGGAATTTTATTAAAGTTTGTTGGATTTCTAGCTACCTGGCTGGAAGGAGGTGTCACTCTGGCTGCACTTGAATTCCAGTCTAAGATATGCAAAGTTCTGAGCTTTGCCTGGAGTTCAGAAGTGTGCTTGCCTATGTTGTTGGTCATGGCTTTTCACTCTCTGCCTGAGCCTGTGAAAGTGGGTCAACTTCTGCCATTATAGAACTTCCCCTGACTCTGTAAGCTTTGAATACATTCTCTTCCTCCGTAACTGTGTCTGGTCTAGAGGTTCATCCCAGTAACTGAAGCTGACTACTACATGTACTTATCCAGAAACTAGTTCATGTTCCACTACTTCCATATGATTCTTTCCTCTAGGAGACAATTACCTAATAGCAGGGATAATTATAAAATTGCCTGATAAATTTCATGCTATTTTGTTTTACTAAAAAAAAAAAAATGGAAAATCAGCTTGGAAAAGAATTTGAGATGCTTGCATCATTTGATTTTTGGGATATGTTTTATTTTTACGTATTTATTTATTTACTTGAGAGAGTGATAGAAGGAAGAGAGAGAGAGAATGGGCATGGCATGCCAGGGGCTCTAGCCCACTGCAAGCAAATTCCAGAAGCATGTGCCACCATGTGCATCTAGCTTATATGGGTCCTAGGAATTGAACCTGGTTCCTTAGGTTTCTCAGGCAAGTTTTTTAACTGCTAAGCTATGTCTCCAGCCCTACTTTTTTTTTTTTTTTTTTTTTGATAGATGGTGTTGCAGTCAGGTTCTCATTGCTGGTAGAAATCACCCAACTAAGAGCAGCTTGTGGGAAAAAAAGGGGTTTATTTTGGCTTACTGGCATGGGGGAAAGCTCCATGATGGCAGGGGAAAATGATGGCATGAGCAGAGGGTGCACATCACCCCCTGCCCAATATCAGGTGGACAATAGCAACAAGAGAGTGTACCAAACACTGGTGAAACTGGTTATAACACCCATAAGCCTGCCACCAACAATATGCTCCCTCCAGGAGTTGTTAATTCCCAAATCTCCATCAGCTGGGAACCTAGCATTCAGAACACCTAAGTTTATGGGGTCACCTGAATCAAGCCACCACATTCCGCCCCTGGCCCCCATAAACTGATAACCACACATGATTTAAAATGCAATGCATCTGGGGGCTGGAGAGATGGCTTAGTGGTTAAGTGCTTGCCTGTGAAGCCTAAGGACCCCGGTTCGAGGCTCGATTCCCCAGGACCCACATTAGCCAGATGCACAAGGGGGCGCAAGCATCTGAAGTTCATTTGCAGTGGCTGGAAGCCCTGGCACACCCATTCCTCTCTCTCTCTCTCTCTCTCTCTCTCTCTCTCTGCCGCTCTCAAATAAATAAATAAAAATAAACCAAAAAAATGGAATGCATCAGTCCAACCTTAAAGGTCCCCATAATTTTTATAAATTCCAATGATGTTCATATATTCCCATAGTCCAAGATCTTTTAACTCAGCCATAATACCAAAAATAACCTCAAAAAAACCCATAATGGCACAGAATAAACATTCACCCTGCAAAAGATGACACTGGGAATAGCAAAGAAATATTCAATCAATATAAGATTAAAAAAAAAAAAAACAGGGCAAACATCAAACGCTATAGCTTCAAGTCCAATAACTCTAGCCAGTGGCAAATCTCCAAGTTCGATAATTCTAAGAAGCAATGAGTCCCTGGCATTCCAATTCTGCCCCTCCAGCTAGGCTACTCAGAGTCCTAGAAAACTTCATTGGGGCTGGCAGCTTTCATTAGCAGCCATCTCATGGCCCTGGCATCTCCACTGGGTCTCCACTGCAATCCAGGGTCCATCTTCAAGGCCCCATGGGGTTTCTATGCAGGCAACCAGCAAACCTGCTTCACACTACCCATGGTCATTTCCAAAACACAAGACCCTGTTGCAAACTCAATGGCCCTCTCTTTCCTGCATTTCTTATACTCCACAATACTAGGTAGGGTGCCAATTTGCTAATCCAGGGGTGAATAAAGCAGACTTTGAAGAACAGGGCACTCCTTGAGCACTCAGGCTCCTTCAAAAGATTCTACATTCTTCCTGTTGCCCCAGTGCAGGTCAGCTAGCCCAGTCTTAAAGGTTGTAATCTCTCAATTGCAGCTGAATGGGCAATAGTTCACCCAAAGATTTTTCTTTTTGTGCCATATCCCTCTGCTCACACCAGTTTATTTCTATGCAAAGCAACCCTGCACAACTTTTCAGGATACAGGCATAACAGCAAGCCTCACACAAACTGCTAGCCCTATCCAAGCAAAGCTCTTTCTCACCCTCATAAGCCAAACCTCACAGTCCATAGTTCTTACTGCATTCAGGGCTTGCAGCTCTGACCAGAATAGTCAATCAAGCTGTACTTATAGCACTGCAAGACATCTCTTATGCCAGGGTTTCAAATCTTTCCACAATCCTCTTGAAAATAAGCTCCTAAAGGCCAAAGCCACACAGTCAGCTGTCTAGCAGCCAGTGACACCACTCCTTGGTATCACTTTACTGTTGTAGTTAGGTTCACATTGCTGATAGAAAACACCCAACTAAGGAAAAAGGGGGTTATTTTGGCTTACAGTCTCGAGGGGGAAGCTCCATATGGCAGGGGAAAAGGATGGCATGAGCAGAGGGTGGACATCACCCCCTGGCCAGCATCAGGTGGACAATGGCAACAGGAGAGTGTGCCAAACACTAGCAAGGGGAAACTGGCTATAACACCCATACGCCCACCCCCAACAATACACTCCCTCCAGGAGGCGTTAATTCCCAAATCTCCATCAGCTGGAAACCTAGCATTCAGAACACCTAAGTTTATGGGGACACTTGAATCAAACCATCACAGATGGTGAATAATAGTAGGAAAGTTAATTAATTTCAACACTGCATTGCCAAAAAATGCATGAGATACTGAATTCTTTATTTAACAAGCATTTACTAAGATATTGCTTTTTCTGTTGTAAACCTACCAAATTCATCCAGGAATCGTTTCCATAATGCCAAGCTTAGGTTATTGAACATATAGAGTGACGTGGCCTCTTGGTGATTAGAGGGTCTTAGTGTTATATATTATTTTCAAAATAACTAACATTAATAGTATATGATTATGTATGATCATGACTTTATCATTATAAAATAAGGGAGAGGGCAGTCTTATCTGTTACCATATCTGCTTTCTCCTTAGGAAAGAAATAATTAGAAAATAAGGAACTTTCAGTTTGAGCAAAGTCACACAGAAGTGTTTGTATCTAATATATATCAACTGCCTATCATGTTCTAATCATATAATCACTGTAGGATAGATTAAGTGGCTTAGTGAAAGTAAATAATTTGCATTTGGATTTTGCTACTAGTATATTTTAAATAAAATTTAGATATTTATCATTACTTATAAGGTTGCCGATTTGAGAACTTACCAATTATCTTAAATTTAGTATTCTAGGGACATGCTATATTCTAAAACATCTTTTTCTTTCTTTTTTTTTTTTTTTTCTTTTTTTGAGACAAGGTCTCATGCAGCTATGGCTGCCCTTGAAATTGGAATGTAGCCTAGGATGATGTGGAGCTACTAATCCTCCTGGCTCCACCTCACAAGTACTGGCATTGCTGATGTGTTCCACCATGCCTGGCTACATTATCCTAATCCCAGTGAAGAATGTAGTGGGTACAAAGCAGATAACATCTGATAAGAAATCAGGATATTTTCTTCTATGTATATATCCTTTAAAATGTTGAAACATAATTAAGTTCAAGTGCTACAAAATCATGTGATTTGATACAGATCCAACTTTGATTACATAAAATTAATAAAGCTGTGCAGAGTGATTAACTATTTTATACTTTATATTCCTGATCTATAAAATCAGGTTAATGTGATTTATTATGATTGTAATTTTGATTTAGAAATATACTTACTCTATGTTAATTTATAGTATCTTTCTGTATAGAAAGAAATTAATAAGAGCTTAGTTTTTTTCATGATTATTACATTAAAAGCAGGATTTTCTTTCTTTCCTTTTTCTTTTAATAACCACACAGAAGCCAGATAAAAATGTCATTCTGATTTTTCCTTCTAAGCTATTTCTGCTTAAGTAACATCCAAAAATTTACAGATACCACCACTGAAAACAGATCACTTTTACTTGCCTTTACTGAAACTATAGAACTAATGTGTTTGTATATAGATGTATTATAAAACTATAGAACTATAGAACTGATGTACTAGTATCCAAACACAGCATGAGATATTACAAGTTTTAAAGTGTGCTGAAACTGGTTCATAATATAAAAATATTTATCCATGAGGAGGTTGATTTCATGTTAGTTTTTTGAGGCAAGACAGTTTGAAGTAATTTGGGGTTCATTTTATCATTTTCACAAAGAAGCCAGGCATATTACTTGAATATACTTTTAAATAAAGAATGGGTCACGGTGGTGCACGCCTTTAATTCCAGTCCTCTAGATGCTAAGGCAGTTTGATTACTGTGAGTTTGAGGTCCCCCTGAGACTAAATATTCCATGTCAGCCTGAACTAGAGGGAACCCTACCTCAAAGAAACAAACAAAAAATAGAACAAAGGAATAGAAATATTAAATTTAAACCTTATTCTCCTAGAAATAATCTTGACTAGATAATTAAATGTTTCAAGTAATTATAAGCTAATAGTATTATTTTTCATTTGGTTAACCATACAAACTCTCTGACTTAAAGGACTGACTAAAATTACTTCACTTTTCAGCAACTAGAAAACATGCACTGTCTAGTGGATGCTATTTTCTATTTTTGGTCACATGTAATTGTTTACAGCAACAAGCATATTTAAAGTGCAAGTGAGCTGGGTAGTCTGATAAGGCACATTAGAATCAATGAGACATGAGGTAGGTTTCTAACGTTACAGAAATGATATGAAAGCTATACATGAGGCTGCCAGGCAGGGCAGGGTAGCAGACTGTCACACATAAGCCCTGGAGGTTACCAGTGTTAGGGTAAAGAAGAGAGTTGAGATGATGGTTGCCCAAATATTTAGTATAGTCTAATGATGCTGTGCAGTTAAAAGTTAACAAAAAATAACTCATAGTCTAAGGACTAAGATTTAAAGGATCAAATGTTTCAGACAACAAATTAAAATGCTTAGTTTTATGTTGATGAAAAAAATCATTGGAAATTTTAATTTACCAATACCCTTGATATATTATAGTGGCTGTCTGAAAGGTAAGGTATCATGATACAAGAGAAGACATGAAGTACTTGTTAAAAATGCTAAAATATAATTTCTAAACTAAACATTTCATTAAATTGTTTATAAAGATTAGAAGGTAGGGTGTTTAAGAATTGTAGTGGGCTAGGAGATAAGAGCTCATATGTAGTCTCTAGTTTTGGTATTTCTGAGCTAAATCACTGAAAGTTACAAAGTGGTGCATTTCTTATGTGTCACATTTACAAACTATGAAAAAAAATATGTGTAAAACAAAGAGCACACATGACAAGACTGTTGGTTGTAATTTCCCAAGTGTTTTATGTTGAGTAAACCATTATCCTCTCAAAGCCTTGTATTATTGACCTAAAAAGAAAAGGTGATTTTCTTTTCATTTAGGAATTATTGAATGTGGAGCTGCATTAAGTTTGTAAATGATAAAGTGTTTAAAAATAAGTCTCAGTCCTTCTCTGTGGAGGTAGCAGTTAGTGTATAATTATAAGGTCAGTTTAGTAGTAATCATCACAGGCTTGCTGGCTTTGTCTGAAGATAGAAAATGAGAAGAACTGAAATAGCTAATTGACAAAAAAGAGAAGAGCCAACCTTTCTATGAAGGTTCATCCAGAATTTATGTTGTGTCACAGTGCTGTGGTTAATTGATTGGGGCTAGAGCTGGTTAGTAATTAAGTTTAGTAACTGTCTGTCAATACGATTTTCTATGTCCTGTCACATTTAATGACTTACAATGAACTGAGATTTAGGAAGAATATAAAGTATTGTATGGCCTAGAGCTCTATGATAAACATACTAAACCTGATGGGAATGAATGCGCAGGTTGAAATTAGCAAAAGAGGTCAGTGGGGAGCATGGCTGTAGTCTTCATTTTTAGTGGCAATTTGCATACATTTTTATAATAATGTAATTTGAACAAATTTCCTCTTATTAACTTCTCTTGACTGCCTTCCTCATCTTACCTCTATTGAACTTTTTTCCAAGCTAGTCCCATTTTCACTTGGATGTTTTTTATTTTCTGTGTGTGTGTGTGTGCGTGTGTGTGTGTGCATGTGTGTGTATGTAAGAGAGAGAGGGAGGGGAGAGAGAGAGAGAGAAAACCCATTGAGTTTATTGTTTAAGGGGAGACATACAACCTACCTGTAATTACATCCATCTACAACATATCTTCTGCTCCTCTCCAACTATTAACTGCTGATTAATTACTCCTTAGAGAGGGATGAATGCTTCATGCTCTTTTTCATAATCTGTGATGAAATAGTTTACAGATTGTTTTATTTTTTTCAGATAATGACTGTCATGGTGAGGTCATGAATACTACAACCGTATCATATCTAGAAGACAGTATTCCACAGCATTTCTCCCCATTTTCTGACTCATATTTTTCTACTTCCTCATCTGCAGTGTATACCATTTCTTACAGGAATTGATATAGATGTCTCATTTAAACACTAAACACTTGACAGTCACTTATTCTTAGCACTATGTAAAGCTTGAGTTTTGAGTGTCCTTAGTGGTCACTACTATCTTCAGAAAAGGGAGAGTAACACTAAAGTATTGGCATTAGCATACATAATTAGAGGGCAATTTGATACACACTCTATATGCATTTATCCAAACAATAGTAACAGGTCCCCAGTCATAGTCTTTTGACTACTGTATCAGAACCTTTCCCATGGAGTGGGCCTCAAATACAATCAGAGAGCAGCCATTAGCCCATAATAGTCCCATCAAGTAATATCAGACAGGCAAAATGGGGCAACTGGAAACCTAATTCTTAAAGTTGTAGTGCTCCATTCAAAGCCAGTGATCTTTCTGAGTTTATGGCAAGGAAGGAATTTATGCCAATTTTCTGGAAAATGCAGAGTGCTATAGTATATTTTCCCTCCCTCCCTTCCTTCCACTCTGTCTTCCTTTCTTCATGGACTTTCTCTGCATGTGCAATGTTCTAACGTTTTAAATGTCATCTTCATCGGGCTGGAGGGATGGCTTAGTGGTTAAGGTGTTTGCCTGCAAAGCCGTAGGACCCAGGTTTGACTTCCCAGGACCCATGTTAGCCAGATACACTAGGGGCTGCGCATTTCTGGAGTTCATTTACAGTGGCTGGAGGCTCTGGTGTGCCCATTCTGTCTCTCTCTCTCTCTCTCTCTCTCTCTCTCTCTCCCTCTTTCTCAGTCAAATAAATAAAAATAAAATATAAAAAAAATCATCTTCATAAGATTAGCATATCTGGCAGCAAACAATATAGCCCAGTGAAAAGGCCCTCAGATACAGAAAGAGAAGCTATTTACAGTCTCCCATCAGTGTCATGGGGTAAACAGAATTCCTGAGACTTCATCTACTCCTCTGTCAATATAAGGCTAACTTTTACATTCAAATGCCAAGACAAGAATGTCATAATGCTTTGTATAACTTTTTTCAATAGTCAAAGTATTTTATGTGTATCTTTTTCTTGAAGGTATGGGGCATACCTTACTTCTAAATATTCTATGTCCAGTAGTCATAGTCATGCCCTTCCTTTGGCTTTGTCATTATAATATTTTGCCACTTGATTAGCTTCTCTAGCTTTTTTTTTTTTTTTTTTTTTTTTTTGAGGTAGGGTCTCACTCTGGCCCAGGCTGACCTGGAACTAACTATGCAGTCTCAGGGTGGCCTCGAACTCACGGCGATCCTCCCACCTCTGCCTCCCAAGTGCTGGGATTAAAGGCGTGTGCCACCACGCCCAGCTAGCTTTTTATTTTTACACAAGGGCATTTGTTGAACTTTTTATTGGCAAATTCTATAATTATACACAATATACCAGGCACATATCCCCACCCAATACTCCCCTTTTCTCCCTCTAAAATACCCCTCCATTGAATTCCTTTCTTCTTTCCAACTAGTCTTTCTTCTATTTTGATGTCATCACTTCTTTTCATCCTATTCTGCATGTCTTGCGTAGGTCATCAGTCACTGTCATGTCATAAAAAATAAAGCTACTTTGTGTCTGGATGATTGTAAATACTGCTCCCTTTCCTTTGCCTCTTACTTTCTTAGCACCACCTCTTCAGCAATGCACCCTGAGCCATGGTGGTGTGATAGAGATGCCTCACTTAGTGCTGAAAACTCCACCGTCACTTCTCAGCATTTTGGCCATTTTATAGCTTCCGCATTGCTTACAGCCATCTAAAGAGAAGCTTCTCTAACAAAATGAGAATAGCATTAATACATGGGCATAAGTGTTTAGAGGGCAGTTTTGTGGTCATAATATATCCACTTAGCTAGACAACCATAGTAGATTCCCCAGTAGGGCTTATATGTTCCCAAGCCCGAGGCTTTTGACCAGGTTTTCAGTACCAGACATGAATTCCCTCTCATGAAGCAGGTCTCCAATCCAATTTGAAAGCACCTGGTTTCTCCCAAAACAGACATGCCATCATTGCACCAGTTGATACATTTTATTTGGCTGGGCAGCTATAAAACTTTCAGGGTCTACTGATGGTTGAGACTGTTGATGACTTTTCTCCTTGCAAAGATTGCATGCTACATTGCTCTTTCCAGCATCCCGACAGCTAGTTAATAGGAAGGAAGCTTTCAGCTCAGCTCCAGATTGATTTCTTAGTGACATGCTGCTCAATCATGTAAAGTCTTAAGCGATAGGGTCTTACTATCTAATTATGGTGGGGAACCTAGTGCCCTGACAATAACTTTAAAGTTTTGAGGCATAAGAGGCCTACCTGTCCAACAATTAACTCACTGGAAGGTATCCAAACCCTCACATTGAAATTTTTCTAATAACAATCTGTGGCTTCTGGATCCTCAGGGACTTCTTTCTTTCTTTCTTTCTTTTTTTTTTTTTTTTTTTTGATTTTTTGAGGCAGGATCTCACTCTGGCTCAGGCTGACCTGGAATTCACTATGGAGTCTCAGGGTAGCCTCGAACTCAAATCAATCCTCCTACCTCTGACTCTCGAGTGCTGGGATTAAAGGCGTGTGCCACCACACCTGGTTTCTCAAGGACTTTTATATACATAAAAAGTTGCTCATAGATTTTCATATGTAAAACTTACCATAAGATTGAGTAGCCAAGGGGCTTACTTAAAAATATGACAATATTGAAGTAATATTTAGAAATTACTTTGGTGGCTTTGAGTAATTTATTTTTTAGCATGATTCTGGATGAATGATGGATAGGTGGATAATGGAATTCAGGTCTAGGAAAAGAATATGCAGTTATTTCATAATGAAATGCATACCTGGTAAAATTATAATGAGAAACCTGTATTGTTCCCTGATACTTGTGAGGAGGTAAAAATGAGAATGTTCTGGATAAACAAGGACACCATATTACTGTTGGCAGAACTGTGTCATGGCTTATGACCTTCCGAGCAGGGTGCATAGGTGTAACTCTTTGATTGGGAAGCTTGGAGTTATATGGTGAGGGCATGCTTACTTGTGAGACATGATGTTTTTATGGACATTAGAGGCTTATGTAAATGCATGAGAAAACTATAGGAAAATGACTTTTCTAGTACCTGTTTGCGCATCATATCTATTCTTAAAATAAATTAAAATTGTTTTTTATCAGGAGTTATCGAGGAGGTGTTGATATAGTGCTGGACTTTGAATTGATTCATTTATGTCTTGAAACTATCACTTACTACTATGACAAGTTGCTACTTACTATAATTTTTTAAATATACATTATTTAACACTGTGACCTCACTTTTAATATATATTATAAATATACATAAAATAATGCTTCCCAAAATGCATGCAAAAGATGTTTTCAGCAGAATTATTTCAACCAATTAAAATACAAACCATCTAAATGTCCCGTGTTTAGATCTGATTAAATAGGATCAGATATATGCAATGTTTACATTAACTTATACAGTGAAAGGAGACCTCTGGATACTTACTAGGAATATCTTATTATGTATTTATTATTAAATACATAACTATTCACACAGCCACACACCCAAAATAATGGTAAGGTCTGATCAGATTATTCAGTGTGTGTGCGCACATGCACACACACAGACACACACACAATTTATTTTTGTATGTTTATTCAAATAGAAATTGATGACTTGTGCTTTACACAGGAAAGTAAAAGTAGAAGGAACACAAAAGCCTTGAAGGGGGCTGGAGAGATGGCTTAGCGGTTAAGCACTTGCCTGTGAAGCTGAAGGACCCCGGTTCAAGGCTTAATTCCCCAGAACCCACGTTAGCCAGATGCACAAAGGGGGCACATGCGTCTGGAGTTCATTTGCAGTGGCTGGAGGCCCTGGTGCGCCCATTCTCTCTCTGTCTGTCTCCACTATCTCTTTCTCTCTGTGTGCTTGCAAATAAATAAAATAAATTTTAAAAGAGCCTTGAAGGACAATGCAATCTATTTAGAAAGCTGAACAAGGTACTTTCTTTACATTGCACACACACAGTCTCAAAGATCATTTAAAACATAGTTTAAGATCACTCAGTTTAGAGCCCCAAGGAATTAAGAAAGCCAAAGCATGGAGATTCGTCCTGCAGAGATATTTTGATTTCAGGTGTCAACCAACACTTTATTATTGGTCAATGTAATAAAAACACAAATAGACATAACACTTTGAAACAGAGTAATCACAAGGAGGGCCCTTTCAGAGCAGGGAAGACAAGGATGAGGGTAAGGATGGTACCAACATGCACCATGTACACACTGAGTATGTACATAACTGATAAAGAAAAAAGTGGTAAACAATAAAAATTAATAGGATGCATTTGTTTATAGTCCTTTAATTTAAGTTTTTGGAGTGCCAGGAATTGATCCCATGTAAACAAACAACTATGCAAGGCAAGTATCCTATCACTGAGGCCACCCTTCAATCCCACCCTCTGGCTTCCAAATATTAAGCCTATTAAGACAGCCTAAATGCCAATGGAACATGAAAAAAAAACTTTGGGTAGAATGAACTTAAAATGAATAAATCATAACTCATTAATCTTTTTTATTTGTTTTTTTTTTATTAAATTTTTTTGTTTATTTATTTATTTGAGAGTGACAGAGAGAAGGAGGCAGAGAGAGAGAGAGAGAGAGAGAGAGAGAGAGAGAGAGAGAAAGAATGGGCGCGCCAGAGCTTCCAGCCTCTGTAAACGAACTCCAGATGAGTGCGCCCCCTTGTGCATCTGGCTAACGTGGGTCCTGGGGAATTGAGCCTCGAACCGGGGTCCTTAGGCTTCACAGGCAAGCGCTTAACCGCTAAGCCATCTCTCCAGCCCAATCTTTTTTATTTGTAAATGTAAGTTATAAGTATATGTTAGGCTCAGACTCCTTGTCTTCCATTTATATATTAGTTCAATATATGTGTGCTGCAAAGGATTTTGGAAGCCTGGTAGTTTATGGTAATAGAAATTCATATGAAAATTTGAGCTATCTAATTAATTCTGAAATTCAGTTGCCCATGAAGGAGAAGTGACACATTCATAGATATTTTCTAGTCCCATTTCAGCATGCAATGTTGCTTTCAGTTAAGTATATTTATTTCATCAAGAAATACCCATAGTTATTTAGTTCTGCCCTGGTTAATGTCAAGCAATTATTTTTCTAGGACAGCTGTTGTTTTTATATAAACTGAATATAAATAGAAATCAAGTTACACAGATTTTAAATGCAGATAATTAAGATATATCAAATATAAATCTATTTTTACCTATGCATGTGTATACAAAACAACTTTAAATAACCACCTTAAAGACTAACATGAACTAACTTTAGTGGGCAATTATAGAGAATTAAAAATAATACTTTTACATGCTAGACACATGGTACACTATTGATGTATGATTTCTTGCTCTTGGTGTGTGACATATGAAATTTTAGCTCTACATAAATGTAAAAATATACTGTGTTGGATATTTAGAAGAACAAATTATTCCCCAACAGTTGACTACATATATCGTCTATGATTCACTATGTCACCCCGAATAATGTTGAGACATGATATAATTTTTAGATTACAGTAAAATGTATGTGTGAATCTAGGATTCTACAGCAATGCTTCTTCATGAAATCTACCATTTTTCTACCACCCCCATCAATAGTTACAAATGTTCATAAACTTAAAAAAATCTTGGATGTCTATGATTATTTCTTACAAGTTGCTTTAATACACAGGATAGTAACTTACTCCTAAAGAAACAATCTATTTATCTCTCTATCCTCTTTGCTCACTCACCATCTTTTTCCAGAAGATTTTTTTTTTTTTTTAAGATTTCATGGTCCTCTCAACAGACCTTTTGGAAATTTTAGGAATGCCAATTGTTTGCATCACTATGCATAGTTCAGTAAGTTCTAAATGCTATTTGTTGACCGTTGGATTTTCAACATGAGTGTACTTGATGACTTGCATTGGTCAGTTAATTTCTTAAGGATCTTCTAACTACTGACACTTTAAGAGATTACTGTGGTTATTTATACTCCATTGTCATTGCCTATACTATGGGAGAACATCTGTGGGTATATGCCTTCTGCTGTAACATACCCTTGTACTTCTTGCAAAGTGCTATAAGCAAGTCTTATTTCCCCCTCTTCCCATAGGTAACAAGACACCTCTTACTCTGTAGTCCAACATGAGTATTCAGTTTCGCAGCCACTAAGTTCACTTATATCTTTAAACCTTTAATAATAATGCCTGCCTACTTCTGTACAGATTATCTGTGTGAAACTGACTTCCTTTCAACTCTTTCAAATTAAATTTATGTTATCATATTTTATATAATTTCATATTTAGTGATGACTATAATGTACTCTGTGCCTCCTGTTTGGGATAACTCTTGGGCATGCACATTCTTTTATAATTTAGTGTTTTTATTTTCCTTAGGTCTAAACTTTATTTTTTTTACTATTATGAAACTACACCTATTGTGATATTTTTGCATCCTAAATTACAATTTACTATTGATGTGACTTTAAACATAAATTGGTCAAGAGACTTCTTTGAATCTCTTTTTATCTCTCAACCACTTCTTAGGTACCATAAAACATGTTTCATGTACCATATACATAAATAACTAAACAACAAATAAATAATACTTTTCATGTGTACACATGCATTCATTATTGATTGCAGTTACTTTGAAACAGTTAAGAGCCACTTAACTGAGTGGCTCCAGTTTATTTACCTTCAAGAAGCAGGCCAAGTCTTCCATTTCTTTGTAAGTGTTCTAGGATTCAAGCAAGTAATATGAACACAACCATGAAGGAAGAAGGCATAGCCATGGATGTTTATAGTGGAGTGTGCACACAGATCATTACTTTAAAAACACAGAACCTGATACTCAAAGGTGGCATCTTAGAATAGCTAGTAACTAATGTGATTCTGAAAGGATACAAGTCAGTGCTGGGTGAATAAAGATTTTGTGGAAAGAATACTGGGTAAAGAATAAGTAGGGTAATCAATATAACACATTATATACAGAAAATGAAAACACATCTTGGTGTTGCTAAAACGTAAAGTCATATATCTTGAGCTTAGAGAAGAACGGCAAAGCTAAGATTTCAAGTTTTCAAAGTTATTGTTATATGTACTTATGATAGTGAACCCCAGAAACATTGTTTGTGTGGGCCGGATTTGAACTCTGCCTTGAATAGTGGATGGCGTTTATCTAACTAGAGGCTGTACTATTCAATAAAATCAAAAGGAGGAGAAATGTATGGGTTCTTTGAAATGTACACATTTCTATTCATAAAAATTGTATCAACCTTTCCAATATATTGAAATGTTAAAAATTTTGATACAAATATATATCAATATTTCCCTGGAAAAATAAGTTAGTGAAGTCATGTATTTACCTTGACAAGCTAAATTTATCATACTGGGTGAGCACTGGTACAAAAACACTGACCGAAACTTGTGACTGACAAGGACAGACAATTGCAAAGCCTAGTTCTCAACACAGCACTTTCAGTGAATACCTAAAATAACTAAGCTTCACTCAATCTGTTTATTCTTACAATGGTGAAAAGAAAATGTACTATGATGTGGAAAGTAGGCTTGGTAGATCTTGAATGTTAAGTGCGCAGCGAATGTCTGCATATCACATGAGCTATGTAAGAAGTTGTACTTGCTGTGGTTGATGGTGGTTTCACGATACAGCAGATGGCAACATTGAGTACCTGGGAAGAAAAGTTGTAGCTGGATGAAAGCTATCATCATAGCTATTACATTGCTGGAATCAGAGCCAACTGTACATCCTAGGCACTGGTGGCCATGGACTTGCTGATGTGGAATAGCTGTTAGAAGGACACACAGTTTCATTTTTATATTGGTGCTAAAAATGTACTGAGAAACATCATTGATGAAGAACAGTGGTGACAGAGATATAAGCGATCAGCTTATCTTATTTTTCCATAATAATGAAAGGGTAAAATATTTCACATGACCCCCATAAAATCCTTTAAAATTCATCACATTTTTTTCTCTTTACCTACTTTGGACATCGGTAAAAGAAGTGTCTTCCCAGAGTCCTATAAGGCAAACCAAACTACACCCAGCATTCTACAAATATTTAAATAATGGAATTGACTTAATTACAGTTCCTTTCAGAAACAAAATACAATGTACAGTTGAAGCTCACAATACTTTAACAGGATAGCACTAAAACTTTCAATTTAAAAATTCTGGATTTTACAGTTTCTTATTTCTGTTTATGAAACTGATTTTTTTTCTTTTCAAGCTATTATTGGGTAATCTCTTTATTTTAAACTAAAACAATAGAAATTCAAGGATTTCTTAATTTTGATCATTTTTGTTTTATTTCCTTATTACTGAAAACAAAGTATCCACAAGAACTGCTTCTACATTTTAGATAAGAATTCACTAATTTCTTCAAAAGCAGGTATTATTGTTTAATGAAGATTCCAAAGTAGAAGAATAAATTCATGGCAAATTAATTGCTTTGATTTATTAAGGCTTCCAGGTTGACCTTAATGAATACTAAGTAATCTGTGTCTTACTAAGACATTGGTTATATGACTCTGAGTATTTTTCTTATAGATTAAAAAATACAATAGTGTCATCAATAACCAAATGTCTTGGTAAAAATGTACTCAATTCTTCATCAGCATGAAAAGCATAAGTTTTACTTTAGAGGACTCCTAGTTTACTTTAAAAGAGTCTTACAATTATTTGTTGATTTTTTTCCAATAGTTTTTATTCACTTTGATGTATCAGCCATTTTCATAGAAAGTTGAAGATATAATGTAAAAACAGTCTCAGGTTGGCTAGCTTTCACAGTACTCTTTTATCTATCATATAACACACTTTCTCTTGGACTCTATGTGGTTTTATATGAAACAAAAGGAGTGTGAATAATGTAGCTCTTTCAGGATGACACAGCATGAGAGGCTTCATGTCTTACAATCCAGCTACAAATCCTGAAGATTTCCCCAGTTTTCAACAAAGGCTGTATCTCTTCAGAAATTACTGGCTTTTTAATGAGAAATGCTGAAAATATTTTCCAATTACATGAATACCTTGCCTAAGATCTTTAAAAGTATTTTTGGGAAATAACAATTTTCAGTGGCTTCTACTCTTCACTTCAACTGCATTTCTTTTTCCAGATTGTTTTAGT
Source organism: Dipus sagitta (assembly GCA_036346955.1). Taxonomy (NCBI): domain Eukaryota; kingdom Metazoa; phylum Chordata; class Mammalia; order Rodentia; family Dipodidae; genus Dipus; species Dipus sagitta. The sequence goes on along the minus strand of CM070772.1, from coordinate 166,793,132 downwards.
TTAGCATGTATTTATTTTTTTTAATCAGCTTTATTGTTTTAAACCTGTTTCCAAAAGACCAGTGATTTGTTCATAAATTTAAGAAAAAATAAAACCACTATTCGAATAAAACTACTGATAACATAAATATTAAAATTACATTTGGACATGTGTAAGTTATTGTGCACATACATACCCACCTGTATATCTATATCTATCTTTCTATGTACATATATATGTATATATGTATGTATATATATTACTAAATCATATCTATATTCATGTCTTCATCCCTATTTTTTCTCAAAGAATTTTCAAATAAGTTGAAATATTTATTAGTGATGTCTAAGATGTAGACCTGGAAACACAGAAGAAATGAAAACCACTAAACAGGGATATGTGGGGTGGCTGGGTACAGATCAAGCAAATCTTGGCATTTATAGTGGCCAAAACTCATTCACTTAACAGGGAAAAATGAAATGACCTATTGTTGACTCTTTCTTCTCAAAGACATAAATATGAATCTTATAAAATGTGAAAGCAAATGGAGAGCTTGGATATCTAGTGAAAGAGCCTGGATAACACCAAATGGTGGGACTCAACCAACAAAAGCACTTGAGATTATCTATCTATCTGTCTATCATCTATCTATCTATCTATCTATCTATCTATCTATCTATATCTTTATATATAAAATTACTTAAATCTTTTACATCACCATATTAAAAGATATCTACCCACAAAAATTAGCCATCTGCTCTCCTGAAGAAAGTGGAAGAGAAGACGCAAAGGTTATGTGAACCCTGGACTGGCAATCTTAAATTATTAAAGCATCCACTGCTTTTGACTGGAACTATGGCAGGTGCTTTTCCATTTACCCCACACTATATACAAATTCCTGCTGTAACTCATGGTTTATCATCAGCCTCATGCCTGAAAATACCGAGTATTTACTTCCATAGAGTATTTACTTCCATAACACTCCACAAAATGATTAGGAAACAACAACAATAACACAACAACTTCCATTTAAACCCAAGAGATAGCCAAAGAAAGAAAGATAAATATTTACCAAAAGTTAAAAATGAAAATCTAAGAAATTGATTTTGCAAAAAAAGAAATATTCTAACTTTTGCAGAAAGAAAATACTCTACATAACCAAGTTCTAAGTCCACAGCGTCAGCTCCCATGCAGCTTTGACAGGTTCTCCCTTGTGTTCTGTACAAAATGAGAGCTATTATGTGAGATACAGCATCAGTGATGTGTAATGGCCACATTAAAGAAACAACACAATGCATTATTTTTTACAGGAAATTGGTAGTACTGGTGTGTGGAGATTTTGAGATACTTCCTTTGAGATGACAGAAAGAAACTTTGGCTCATTATGCATTATTCTTCCTAAATTAGTTTTTATTTTTTATTTCATTATGTTTTTTGTCACTTTTAAAATACTTGTATTTACACAGATGCATCCACATTTTGTTATAAACATGCAGTAAATATCCAATATTCTTTTGGCATTGTTTTAGGCTTATCTTGGCAATATCCCAATCTATTTTGCTCAGAAAGTAGATGGTTAGAAAAAATTTTTTAAAAAGGAAAATTGTTGGTATAATTTTGGTAATGTAGAAGAGTGAAACTATGCTATATGTTTGTTAAAGATCATAAGATAGTAGGTTTTCTACACTGAAATAAGAGCCTGAGTGTGCAGACTAAAATAATGAAGGAACAATAATATAGACTTCTAGGCAGGATGGAAAATGAAGATAGGCATGGCAGCCTGGGTGGTGTGCTCACAGCTGCCAATCACCAAATATGAAGGAATAGGGAATAACTAGAAAATGATGAAACACACACTGGATCCTATGATAAATTAAGTAGTAGAATTTGGATGTATATTATAAATTATTGCTTCATTGAAAATTAATATAATACCATTAGTCCATATGTTTAAGTGACATTTATTAAATACACATATCCCAGTACAGTATGGCATTTCACTATAATTGTCATGTCAATCAACCCCTAACCTTTACTATTTCTTCATGTTAGAAACATTCAAAATTGTCATTACCAACTAGTCTAGAGTACATACATAATTGTTAACCAAACTGATCTTTCTATGATATGGAAAAATAAGGTACTTTTTCATTCAACTACTTGTTGTGCCATGCAGTTTGGGTAGTTATGATTTTGCAGTAGATTTAAAGCGTAGAGTTATTGTGATATTGCCTACTGTGTTCTTTTTGTTCAGGATTGCTTTGGCTTTTCAAAATGTTTTGAAGTTCCACACAAATATTAGAACCATTAGTTTTTCCTATTTCTGTGAAAAATGTCACTTTTTATGCTTGCAGGAAGTGTATTGATACCGTTTGCTTAGTGACATTTATGTTTTTATATTTACTTAGCTTTTATTTCATGTGAGCCCTTCAATTTCTTTCATTAGTATATTGCATTTGCATTATAAAGATAATTCATTCCATTGATTTAATGTACCATATTACCTAGCTATTTTATTTTATTTTTATACATTGTGCAAATCAATGTTTGCTATACGCTTGTTATTGACATATGAAATTTATTGATACTTCCACTGCTATTTTGTATGTGCAGCCTTATTGTATTTGTTTACTATAAAAGGTTCTGTTTTTATTTTGGGGGTGGGACAGAATCCAGCTTTTTCTAAGTATAAAGTGCTATTATCTGCAAACAGGTACAACTTGACTTCCTCTTTTTCACATGGATATTCTTTCTTTCTCTTTTCATATTCCTCTAAAGCTTCCAATGCCATGTTGAGTACTAGTGGTGATATTTATTCTTGCCTTTTTCTGATCTTAGATGAAACAATCCCACCTTTCTGAATTTAGTATGTTATGTGCCATGGCCATAGATGTACATTTGGCATTTTTTTTGAAGATTTTTAACAAAGATATAGTCAATCCTATTGATGATTTTCTGCTTCAATTATGATAATAATCTGGGATCCTAGGGATGTAACTCAGTTGGTGGAATCTGTGACTATTAAAGAAGCCTTCCATATCCCATCATGGGCCTAAGAATTGGAATTGTGACAACGCATCTCTATTCATTGGTGCGTGTGTAATATTAGCAAACAAAACAAAAATTTACAGAAGCAAAACAACTCTTACTATCATTGATTTTGTAACTTTTTAATTTACTTACTCATTCATTCATGTTAACTTAGGTTTGCTATAGATTCCCCAGGCTGGCAGGAATTTGAGATTCTCCTGCTTTAGCCTTCCTAGTGTAGATGTTATGGGAACGTGAACCAGACCAGACTTAATCTTTTGTGCTTTTTTTTTTCCTGTTTCTGTTTTGCTTATTACTTCACTGATATTTATTTCTTACCTTCTACGGATTTTATCTCTCCCTGCTTTCTGAGCTGCATTCTCTCTCTCTCTCTATCTCTCTCTCTCAGACGTGCACACATGCATGTATATAAGTACATATTTCTGTCAACTTTATCAGCACTGCTTTTGCTGTGTTAAGGAGAAAATAGTGCATTATGTTTGTATTTTAATTTGATTCATTTTTTTGTAATTTTTCCGTTGATTTCTCCACGATTATATTCGTTATTCACAAACTTGTTTAGTGTCCATGTTTTTGGATAACATCCAATGTTTCTCTTGTTGATTTCCAGTATTTTATTGGGATCAGAAATGATATACATGACAATTGCAAATTTTGATAACATGCCTGTATTTGTTTTGTAGTCTAATGTATAGTACATCCACATGAAGAACCTTCCATGGGATTATGTAAAAAAGTATATACTTTAGAGTTGTAGTGTGAAATGTGTCAATGTTTGTTAGGTACACTTGACCTACAGTAAAGCTGAATTCTGATGTCTTTATTGAGTTTCTTTTATCTAGATAACCTGTCCACGGATGAAAATGTGATGTTAAAATCCTCAGCTATTAATGTATTCATGTCTCTCCAGCATTTGAATTCTAATCAGTTTGGTTTTATATAGTTTGGTCCCACAGAATTAGTTAAGTATATATTTTCACTTTTTAATTCCTATTCCTCGCATGTGTTCTCTTTCTTTTTCTTTCTTTTTTTTTTATTTTTTTGGTTTTTTGAGGTAGGATCTCACTTTAGCCCAGGCTGACAGGGAATTCACTATGGAGTCTAAGGGTGGCCTCAAACTCATGGCAATCCTCCTACCTCTACTTCCCAAGTGCTGGGATTAAAGGCATGCGCCACCATGCCCGGCTGTGTTTTCTTTCTAAGATGTCCATAATGCAGGCATGGTCTTGCTAACAGTGTCATATGTCTATGTGTCATAGATATTGTCATTCCTTTATTTGTCTTTCTGAATAGTTAGATTATTTCAAATTTCTTGTCTTCAAACTCAGGAATCCCACCTTCTGTTTGATCTAATCTATCAGGGCTCTTAACTGCATTTGTATTATATTTATTAAGTTCTTTGCTCCTAGATTTATGAGGCACTCCTGTTTATAATCTTTCTATGAGGAAGACCTATCTTCCTGAGTTGTTAATTTTTCTCTCTTCTATGTCACTGAGTTTCTGTAAAATCATTTTTATTTCTTTTTCAGGCAATTTCTTTTCTTTAGGCTTTGCTGATAAAAAGTTATTGTGCAACTTTAGAGATGTCCTGTTTCCTTGCTTTGTTGGGTGTCTTGTGTCCATCCATTGATATTCATGCATCTGATGCATCAGTTTCCACTATCACATTATGTGTATGGATTTGCATATACCCCCACATGCATATGGAATTCAGACTACAACATTGGGGTGTCAGTCCTTACCTTTCACACTTGTTTAAGGCAAAGTCTGTCTTGTATTATCTGCCTCTTAGCTCATCTACAAACTTCTGTGATTCTCTAGTCTCTGCCTCTTATCTTGGCTGTAGGCACATGCAGACATGTGTGCCACTATGTCAGACTTTATATAGGCTACGGAGGGGGGTGGGTCTCTGGATAAATACTCAGGTATGCATACATGCAGGTAAGCACTTTTAACCATGGAGCCACCTGTCTTCCTAACCCCTACTAATATTTAGGATAGCTTTCACAGTAAAGCCAGTCTCTTTTCAATATGCTCTAGGACACAACTTCATAAAATGTGGATCATGAACTTATATGGGACCAAATAACTAATTGTAAGGGTCATGAAAACATTGGGAAGGTTAAAAGATCTAGGAATGTGCAATAACAAAAGATTAATTAGAAACAAAGCATACAGTGAGTCTAGTGTGCTTCTGGCAGCGCTTGCCAAAGGTTCACTGTGTGACTTCACTGCAGCCTTTGTTCAGAACACCTAACGTATGTACTCTGGACTCTGTGTGTGTACCTTTCACCAGCTATCACACCAAGCATGCCAATAAGTACTGCCTGAAACACCTTGGCTCAGACTGGAGACTATTCTATGAACTGCATGTTTTTATTACATATAAAGTTTTCTGTGTTCATAGAAACATAATACTTTAAATGCAGAAAACAAAAGGTTTTAATATTTTCCTGCCGTTATTCCTATATTACTTACTTTCTCCTGGCTGTATAATTTGGGATAGAAAGGGTGAGTTCACAGTTCCAGTGAAACAGAGTCCATCATGAAAGGATAGGTATGGTGGGTGGCTAGAGCGGAAAGCTGGCTTGTTACATGAGCAGAGGGTCAAACATGAGGTAGGGCTTGGCTAAAAAGCTTTGATCTTTTCTCCAACACCCTCCTCTCCCTGATTCTGTGTCCTATTTCCCCCAGCAAGTCTTCACTTCCTAAAGAAGCCACAACATCCCAAACAGTGCCACCAGCTAGGACCCAAATGTCCAATTACGTGAGCCTATTATGGACACTTTTATTTTCAAACCACAATTCCTTATTATGTAAGGATCAATACACTTTTGTTTTGTGTTTTGCTAAAGTGTCTTATTTTAATAACCTGCTGTTTAAATTGGAGACTTGAGATTTAAAAAAAATGATCATTCACTGAACTTTAGATGGGTATTAAGAAAGAATTTCCAATCTCTGAAATGACCCTAAACACATTTCTTTTTTTAAAAAAAAAATATTTATTTACTGGAAAGAGAGAGAAGAGAGAGAGAGAGAGAATGGACACACCAAGGCCATCAGCTGCGGCAAACAAACAAACTCCAGATACACGTGCCACATCTGGCTTAAGTAGGATCTGGGGAATCTAACCTTGGGTCTTTAGGCTTTGTAGGCACCTTCACTGGTAAGAAATCTTTCCATCCCCCTCAACACATTTCTAACAGTATGAACCATCTATTAATGTGAAACCACATTCTGAGCATTGACAATTATCAGTTTAAATTACCATTCAATGCTGCAAAATGTTGAAGATGCTCTCAGTCCTATAATATCAAATAATCTGCCAAAATTTAATTATTTTAAAAGGATTTTTACAGAAAATGGCTCTTTTATGTTCATTAAAATTTACCATCAGATTATTTAAAAAAATACCATCAGCAGTCTAAGTGTGGCTAAGCTTCACCCTCATTTTCCAAAGCAATTAGCACATCGCTCAATACCTGATTACACATAAAGAACATCACAAACAAAATAGTGACAGTGTGTGTAACCAGCACTGTTTACTGCAGGCTTTCTGAAGTCTTTCACTCTTTTGTATATTTCTTGGGCTCATATCCTGGGTCCTCCACATGCTGCATGAAGGCTCTACTAGTGAGCTTTACCTTCAGGCCCTCTGTAGTATTTCAAACCTTGAAAGCTTTATTGAATCTTTACCAGAGCAGTTTCCTTGATAGTAACTTTTTTTTTTTTTTTTGGAGATGAAGGGGACACAGGGTCTTGCTGTATAGTGCAGGCTGACATTGAATGTGAGGTTCTTCTCCACAGCCCCATGACTGCTGAGATTATAGGCATGTGCTACTATGTTATGATAATCTTAAAACTTAAACATCTCCCCTTTGAACAGAGATAATTTTCCAAGAAAATATATGGGAATTAGAACAATCCAGACTTTCTCTATTTATATGGACTTTTCCAACAAAGTTTTCAATTAACATTTATTTCAACTAAAGAAATAAGAATTCAGAATTAATATATGGCCAGGCTTCTAAGTATCTGGTAAAAGAAATGTTGTTTTATGAGTGAAATTTTTGTGATTTATCTGTGCTATGTGCCATACACAAACAGTAACTGTGGTGGTTTGATTCAGGTGTCCCCCATAAACTTCGGTGTTCTGAATTCTAGGTTCCCAGCTGATGAAGATTTAGGAATTAATGCCTCCTGGAGGGAGTGCATTGTTGGGGGAGGGCTTGTGGGTATTATATTCAATTACCCCTTGCCAGTGTTTGGCACACTCTCCTGTTGCTATTGTCCACCTGATGTTGGCCAGGGGGTGATGTCCACCCTCTGTTCATGCCATCATTTCCCCATGCCATCATGGAGCTTCCCCCTCAGGCGTGTAATCCAAAATATACTTCTTTTTTCCACAAGCTGCTCTTGGTTGGGTGATTTCTACCAGCAATGTGAACCTGACTGCAACAGTAACGAAAAGTCCATTTGGTAGTATAGTCCACAGAGGGGAGAGTGCATTTGTACTTTCCCCACCAGGTAAGAATCAAAAGATGGACCCTAGTGGGGAAGGTAGTATTGCTGGTTGACTAAAGGTTTGTGTCTTACCCACCAAATATCCTTCAACATGTATGTTTATGCCCATGGACTGCTGCTGCTCTCACCTCTAGTCGGAGAAGTTTCTTTTTGCAGATGACTGTAACCATGGCGGAGACATAAACTGCACCAATTGCTAAGAATAAATGAAGGCTCAGTGCTTGCTGCTAAATGCGACATCCTAATCACACCCTTTACACCTTAGGTGAGACTGAGGAAGAAGGGCAGAAAGAATGTAAGTGCCACAGGAGAGGATGGAGCGCTTTGGAACACTATCTTCCAACTTTATGTCCATCACTTCCTAACACCAGAGCAGTTGTTGTTACTGCCACAATGTTTAGCTCATCAGCATTTTGACATGGCTGATGGAAGTGGGCAAAATATCTTTAAAATGCAAGAGGAAATGAACAAGGTATAGAAGGAGTTCAGCGGAAGGGGTCGGACATAGAAAGATAATGGGAGATTAATATCACCAAATTACATTGTATTCAAGATAAAAATTGTCAATTAAAAAAACAAAAGGGGCTGGAGAGATGGCTTAGCAGTTAAGGTGCTTACCTGTGAATACTAAGGACCCAGGTTCAATTCCCCAGTACCTACATAAGCCAGATTCACAGGGTGGCTCATGTGTCTGGAGTTTGTTTGCAGTGGCTAGCGGCCCTGGTGCATCCATTCTCTCTATCTCTCAAATAAGTAAATAAAATATTTCCTTAAAAAATCAAAAGAGCATATTTTCCTTTTCTAATTACAGTTATAACAACCTGGTTTACATGTATGGAACCAAAGGCTTTTATGAAAAAATACAGTAACCAAAAATAAGACTGATATTTAAAAGGACTAATAAATAATGCACAGAACATTTTCTAATGAAAATAAATATGGCATAAGCTATTTCTAAAGCTTCAGATACTTGAAACAAATATATGTTGGAACAAAATTTCCAAATAGATGCTCAAAAACATATCAAGTAATGACTACTTTCATACAGCAACTAAAACATATAATAAAAATAAGGAGTTCTTTATGTGTAAACTGAGTGTAACACTTGAACATTTCATAAGAAACTGATGTTTGGTCACCAATAGCAGAATGTATAATCTGAATAATTTGTATATATTTTAGTAACAAGACAAATGAAGACTGAAAAATAGAAATAGTGCTTCTTTACAGTTTTTCTGAGATTTACTTATAAGTCCTTTCTACATATAATTTATTAAATGCTTGCAGTGTAGAGCAAAATTTCCATAAGTACTCTTCCTGTCTGGTTAGAAAAGCTAAAAATGATATATTAAATAGAATTTTCCTTTTGTTTTTCTTGAAGATACATAACGTTCGTCTACCTAATCTATTTATATGGGATTTTTAGACATCACTAAGTTAATTAACAATCATAAATTTTAAGGGAATATTTGAATTGGCTATAGAAATCTGGATGGGTATTAGAACCCTGAGAATTGCATTGTGAGTATTCTAGAAAACTTAAATAATTCTAGGTAACTTAAATAATTCAGTGTCCTAAAACTATTAGTGGCTATTTTGACAAATTCAGAATGGCAATAAATTCACAGAGGAAAGAGTTAGTTATTAGTAATTCCAGATCAAATGTATAATAGATAAGCACCAAAAACTAAAAAAAAAAAAAAAACTAATAAAAGCTGGATTTTTCATGTAGTAACAACTGAAAAGAAACTAACAAACGAATGAACACTTGCCCAAAAGTCATGAATTAACCTCATCATGAAACTTTACTTAATGCAGCCTTGTGCTCTGTCACTCCTTCATAATCATGCAAACTGAACTCTCCATGCTATGCCTAAGGTTTAAATCTTTATGTAAGCATAAATAAGTGCACCCATAACAAATTCCTTTTTGCTGGGTGCGATGGCACATGTCTTTAATCCCAGCACTCAGGAGGCAGAGGTAAGAGGATCACCATGAGTTGGAGGCCACCCTTAGACTTCGTAGTGACTTCTAGGATAGCCTGAGCTATTCCTTTTCATCTTTAATAAATCATATGTATAACAAAGCATTTCTTTAAAATAAATGTATGATGTACCATCAGTAAATATTTGATTTGTATACATATAGAGAGATGACAGATATGTGATGATAGATAGATAGATGGTAGATAGATAGATAGATAGATAGATAGATAGATAGATAGATAGATGACAGACAGACAGACAGACCTAAGATCATGTAAAATTATCTTGAGTGCAAAGCCTTTGCAAATATAACGCTTGTCAGAAGCCTTGTTCTTGGTGTCAACTGAGTAGGTTTTGTGGACTTGGCTCCAGGGGGGTGTTAGCCCATAATTTCCGTCAGTGTTTTGAGGGCTTCCAGTTGCCTGTGTGACCAGTGCTGATCCCCTGAAGGTAGACTGTCCAGCTGCTTCCAGTATTGAGCTTTCTTTCTTTCCCCTGTGGTTCTTATAAGCCATGTGTGTGAGAGAAGGCCTCTTTGGTACTTGGGGAAGCTGCAGTTGTAGGACTAGTAAGGAAAGGCACCTTCAGTTGTTACCTAGGTGGTTTGGCAAGTGAGCTGCACAAGGTTTATGCTCTAATAGATTCCTAGGGCTATAGCAGGAATGGAAGGTCCACCCAATTGGCTCGCAAGGTTGCATCACACTGAGCTGTAGAGAGCAGCCGCTGGGCTGCATCACAGCTACAGGAGCCTCGTGGTGGTGGACGTAACATAGACCAGGCATTCTCTGCATCAGAGCACCAACATGGCAACTGGGAAGCTCTTCAAGTTGAGTTCAAGGGTGTCAGGGCTACAAGATTCTCCTGTAACAGATATTTCATAAGTGTGTGAAGTTAGAGGGGGTTGCTGAGGAATGAGAGGCGGCTTCTCCCTACCATTTCTCCCACATGCAAAGCTCTTTCAGTCTAAGTCGATGTCAGGGGATAGCACAATGGATACTGTGTATTGAATAAGTACTTTATAACTGAATACTGTGTCTCTATATTCTTCAATATTTATGCCTCATCCTCACCATGACATTCTGCTTCTCTCTCATACATACTCAGTGGAGAAATAGCCATAATTTTTCCATGCTTCCTTCTCTTTCTGTGGAGAGTAGTATAGCAGACAAATAGGTAACCAAATATCATACAAATAATCTTACAAAACTATAAAATAATTTAAAAATATATCAATAGGTTATTTTTATTGCCTTAGCAGCATCTAAATGAACATATAGAGTCAAGATTATGTATAATTACAACTTTATTGTAAAGTTGCTTAGCAGTAATATACATTCATAATATACATTCATAATATACATTCATTTGAATATTTAGTTCAAAATTATAAATACAGTACAAAGAATTATAGACTGTCTCTGCATTCACATATTATGACTACAGCTAAAATGTAATCCATATTTTATGAAATTCTTGTGATTCCCCTGAGGTGGAATTAACACATACAGAGGGACAGGAGACTACATTGTTGGCATATGTTGTTGAAAGAAGGCCTAGGAGTTTCAGTGAATGACTGACTATGGTCTAGATACAGTTCACTGACAGATTCCGATGCATAATTTCTAGAGATAGCTCTAGAACTCACTCACATTTGTCTCTGACAGACCATGTGGAGTCTTATTAAAATCTACTTTAAAATGTATGGCCACATACCATGTTTCGCATTCAGACAACTTCTGAGTAACTTGGAAAATGGATGGGAGATGTTTCATGGTTTAGAATGTAAATAAATATCCCTGTAAATATCAAGCAATGCTATTGGGCGTCATTTTCTCTCAAAATTTAAATTCTCATTTATAAAGGGTTGCTTTCTACCACTTGTAATTTTGCATCTGAGCATGTCAATACCCTTACAGAGAATGGCTATTTTATGTACAGCATGTAATGCAAACTTCATTTAATTTATCTTTGTATTTTGAGAAAAATATTTTTATCCATGTTGAAATAGGGGGATATCATTTCCCTTTAAAACAGAATATACTTCCTTTTTTACACTGCCCAAATCGTCACTTTTTAAATTTTATTCAGAAAGATTTTGCATATAATACATTAAAACAACAATAATATGAGTCACTGACTTTGACACTAGAGTACAGCATTAAAAATATTGACCCAAGTTTTATCTATTAAATAGGAGGATTTTGATATAAGTAGTTTGCAATATGCTTCACGTATGTAGTTATACTTATATAGCACTTGTACTTGGGTTGAAAACTGGGGTGTCAGTGGATGAATTTCTCTATGAAATGCTTTTCTGCCTCTCTTGAGTATGGGAATGCAGGGAAGAACACATCATTAATGTGCAGCAAAATTACTTGCCAGCCCTAAGGCCTGGACTCAAGGATTTACTCAGTAATACTCTGGTCCCTGAGTCCCCAGCATGTAGTTGGTTCTCCAAATCTATTTGTTAAGCAAATTAAGCAACAAATAAAAGCATTATGAGTACATGGAATTCAATCCTATAGTATTTTAATAACATCTTTGAAGTAATAGGTATTCAATCTACTATTGTGTAGTTTGTCTTTGCAAATAATGTGATGGCCCTTGTAAAAGATAAAAAGGAAAGGAATTTGAGAAGAAAATATTTTAAATCATCATATTAAATATTAGTAATCAGAAAAGGTTCATAATACATGCTTGAAAACAAAGATTAAATGCATGGAAATACAAGTTTTCAAAAATTCTTACTATATTTATGATAATTGCTAATAGGATTATGTTTGGATGCTCTACACTTGTACATGTTTATATTATATATGTTTCAGTAATTATGTTTACATTTAAAATTATATCAGTGTGATATCTATCTTGAAGCATTATTGTCTTTCCATGGAGCAGAGTGATATGGGCATGATTGAGAGTAGCTAATTGAATTTTCATTATGAAATATTTTATTGATATTGAAGCTCTTCTTAAAATTACCACATTCAAAGGAATGAGGGAAGTTTTTGAGAAGAAATTAGAATGTTTTTCTATTCTCAAGATACATTTGACATTTCTTTAACCCCATAATTAATTGGAACATAAAGATATGCATAAGCATTTTAAGTAAATAGAGCCTATATAGTTTCCTAACATTAAGTTATAAACAAGGTCATTGTTGTAGTACCTGCCTCGACACATCAGGTCAAAATATAAACAAGGTTCTTCATTTCATTGATAATCTCTTAAATAGTTTTGTAAGTAAAATAAACTAATGATCTTATCATATTTTAGAGAATTTGATATACTATTGGTCTTTTTAACAAATTTAGTATTTATAATTTAGCATATGACATAACACTTAGGTTAAAATTTCAGTCTCAGGTTTTGAATAAGCAAATATGAAGTTTATAAAATTAATTGTTTTACTTGATAGTTTGATATTCAAACTTCTGATTGAAACAAATTTATAATCTAATCAGAAACAAAATGATTTGGGGCAGGGGGGGTGAATCAATGGTTAAACATGCTTGCTTGCAAAACAAGGCAGCCGAAGAACTGTTCCCTAGTACCCACACAAAACAAGATGCATAAAATTATACATACATGTGGTATTCTTTTGTTGCAGCAATAGGCCCAGGCACACTCACATGCACCATGCACCCTCTCTTTGCCCCCCCCCCTTAAATGCACTTCTTACAATAAAGAAATGGAATTTTACAGTCTATATTTAAAAATTGTATGTTTGTAAAAAATAAAGTATGTTGAAAAGTGAAGAAAAAGAAATAATATCTTTAAAAATGCTTTTGATCTGGATGTGATCATGTGATTGCAATAGCCACCTATAGGTATAGATGTTATCAAAACATATTACTATTCTCATTTTGTTATGCTAACATAAAAACTTACAAATATTTTTATAATATATAAGCATATGCCTTTTATATTATATTCATATAAAAATTTTAGCAGAAAATAATCTTCCAATGCAAGCTAGAAAACAGTGGTATAAGAATAAGTTATTTTGGAAAATATTATATCTTTAAAACGATTTAATATATTTTAATATTTTAATTTCATGGTCATGGGCCTAAAGCTACAATGGAAATTCTGAGAGCTGAGAGCTGGGAGCTCAGTGTTCACTATAAGGGAAAAGGCCTCCCACTCCCTGTGATGGGCAAGAAAAAAAATAATAATGTAGGACTCCATTGAGTCTACAGAAAGGATCTGATTTGAAGCACCTTTCAGGGGCCACTTAGCTTTCATGTCATGGACCAGATTCAGTAGCAACTAGGCCTCATTCCAGACATACTGAGCTCTACTGGAAAATCCAGGAAATGCAGGGTAACTAAAAGACAGCCAAACATTAGAACAAAGATCAAAATATTTCAACAAGAACATAAACAAAAGAAGAATTCCAGCACCAGTGGGAACCTGGGGAATCCTGAGGGAGGGGCAGTGGGCTCTTCAGGCACATCGGGTGACTTGTTCACCTTTCAACATGACTATTTTCTCAGAATGGGTTTTCTACTGTTTCCTTTAGCACACATTTACTCCATGAGGGTGTGTTGGGTGCCTTCATGGGAACACCTGTCTCTATTTTCTACAATCAATTGCTTTACTGCCTGGGTAAATGGAGATTGCATATGAAGTGAGGGTGTATGGTTCTTTGTGCCCTTGCTCCCTGTGATGGGACCAGTGAACTCCATCCCCAGGACTACTGTATCCAGTTTTATGAATTACAGAGACTCAGAGTAGACAATCCCTCTGATCTGGCCTCACTTGGTCTTAGAAAAGACCCTGATGGGGCTGTGCATCAGAGGGTGCTTTGCTAGCATGGATGGCTTTGGATTTTTAGGCAGCACTAAGACATATTCTATTGGGAGTAAGATCATCTATACCAGTTAAAACTTCCTTGCTTCATGGGGGAAATTTTGTATTTAACTTACAGGCTCCACTGTTAGAAAGAAAGTTGAGAAACAACAGGGTTGGGGGACATCTTTTCTGCACAGTCTCACTCCATATTGTATCTTATTTCTTAGTGACTGCTATTAATCATGTTGATAACTGAGGGATTTATAAAATTCTAACTCTGTTTTAGAGATGCCATTCAGCAGTGTAGGGTGTATAGTGACTTTAGGCTCTGGAAAAGGACCCTGACTCAGGGAAAGATAAAGGAGATATGTATGAGCATCAGATCCGGAAAACAAAGTAGCAACGTAAAGTGCTGTTCCCACTAATTAATACAGCAATACAAGTCTGCCAGGGAATGGGCAGATGGATCTGAGATCCTAGTCGTGTCAATCCTATTTCTTTTTTTACAGCTAAAGTGACTCAGTGAGACAAAGAGTGACACAGTGTGTGAGAGCATAGGCTGTCCAAACCACGTCACCATGGTTTAAATCCAGCTTTGCCAGACAAGATCTCTGTGCGTCCATTCCTCCTCAGCAGCATATTTCATTTCTTTATGCATTTTTTGAAATAATCTGTGGAAATAAACTTGGATGTCTATGTTTTATATTTTCCCTTTACATTAGAAAGAAAATACTCTATTTAGGAGGGGAATATAACATAGAGGTAGATCACTTACTTAACATTAGTGAGGCTAATAGATTTGATTCATAGCACAACAAAATAAAATAAAATAAATAAATAATAGATAAATGATAAAATAAACCCCATTTAAAAAAAATAATGCATTTGGAGAAAAAAAAAGTCATAACTTAATTCCCAGGAAGTAAGGAGCCTTTGGGCTCATAGGACTTTAGGACAGTCTAGACTGTACAAGAAGAGCTCAGCTAGGTAACAAAAGGCTAAAGGAACATTGGAGTTAGCTGATTAGGGGTGAAATATCAATAAAGGGAGATGATATTAGAAAAAACGAATTATTAGTAATGTTAATATTACATTATGCTAACATATATTATATCCTATCATGGTAATAGTAGCATTTTAATCTAAATGCAAACCTGAGAAGCAGTTTTCCTGCATTACCTATCAAAAAGTTCCTGTCCCTTTTCAGAGGCAGAACATCAAAGTCCTTACTATGCCATGCAAGACCCTCAATAACTAGGTGGTGCTATCTTCAGACTTTTGCCCAAACACTGCCCCATTCATATGAAACAACTGAAGTTTCACCGTTTGGGCTCTGTAACAATAGTCCCTGCAGTACCCTTCACCACCACCTCCCCTCCATCCTGTCATTCACTGTGTTTCAGCTCTGCTTCACACTGCTATTGATGTCCCCTTTAGCCATCCCTTCCTGGCACCATCCCTGCAGTCTTGTCCTGGTTTGGAGTGACTGCCTTTCCTCCGACTTCCTATAGGTCCCAATGGTTTACTTCCTTCACTCTTTAGGAATCATCTGCTGGTGGCTCTATAGACACTGAATGCTTTAAGGGGGGCTGGGATCACCTCTCATTTCCCTTTTCCAATTAGATAGCCCTCTGGAAATGCTCATCTTCTTCTTATGTTTTCACTAGCATTTTCTTACACAGTAATGACATTTTCTAATACATCCTTGAGGGTATACACCAGCTCTCTCTAGATACCACTCTAAATTCATGACAAGAGCTGGATGTGGAGAAGACAGTTCCATGCTTTAAGAAACTCAGGCTCAGGAACAAAGATCTAAGGGGCATTTTGCCTTATTAAATTAGCTTTGAAGTAATGGAATAACAAGCAGTACCTAGAGCCAGGGGAGGTTGATTACGGTTTGCTTGCTACAAATGAGAGCACAAATTTGTACTCCATGCCTATCATTCCACTGATCTAAAGAATCTTTATTTTTTTACATTGAACAGGTAGGTATAGGACCTATCTTACAGAGATTTGTGTGGATAAATAAATGACATTTTAAAAGGTGCAATATATATAAATTTATATTATAGAGACCTCATCTCAATAAAATAGTCTAATGATGATAAGAAAAGGGTACCTGAATTCTTCCTCTGGCCAGTGCATACAAGCACATGGGGTATATGCATCTTCATGCATACATGCATGCTCCACACATCACACACTGTACATGTACTTTACCTACAATCACACATATTATCAAATCATACTTGGACTCAGAGACATGTGAACTTGAACAAGTTCAGATCCTCAGAATTCACATATAGCTGGATGTTGTGGTGGGCTTCTGAATCCTGTACACCAATGGTGAGATGGGAGATGGAGACAAGAGTATCCCACAGAAGCTATAAGACTAGGTAGCTGCTGTGAGCACAGAGACCCTGCCTCAAACAAGGTAGAATAAGGACAGTCATGTGTGCTTTAATTTGCACTTGCACTAAAAACAACAAAAAAATTAAAATCACATTTTATTATCTATGAAAGCTGATCATAAAGGAAATACATACACATAGGGTCATCCCCATTCCATGTTGTGCATCTTCCTCATTCCAATTTCAGATACCACCTTCAACTATCCTTTCTCTAAAGAAACTTGTATTTAAAAAGTTAAAATTAATTTTTCAAAACAGTACTATTTTAATTTCTCTCATTTGTTATTTTTTAATGAAATGGGCCTGCATTCAGCAAAATTAGATTTGTTTGCCAAGTGTTCATATTAAATTCACCTACGTATCACAAACTTAAAATCTTACTATTAACACCATACTTGCATTTTATTGTTTGAACAATATTGAAACCAAATTTGACAAAGTCCAGATGGCTTCTGTTTTATTGAAACCTGAGTTTAAAACAGCCCAAATGCTTAAGTTCAATGCTGAACCTACTTCAAGAAATGTTAGCATGCTACCCACAGAGACCCATTCCTGGAGCTCCATAACTCCTTATCAGAGGTCTGACTTTATCCCGACTTTGGTGCATCTTCTCTGATATCGCAGTGAGTAGATAAGTCAGCCTTGTGGCATGCACTGCATAAACCTCACTACATCTGGCCTCCAAAGTTAAAGTGGCCCCACACTTGTGCCAGTGTCACTCAATGCATCCTTTTTGTATTGCTTCTCTATGCAAGGTACCATACCACATCCGAAGGTGCTCCAGAGTCTCTCTACCTGAGGCCCTGTTATCTGTGCAGTAGTCCACAATGTGGAGTTCCAACCACCATTCCTGTCACACCACAGCCAGTCCCACCAGACTCATGTTCAGTGCTTTTCTTCTTGCACATTAAAAAAAATAACTACCTCTCTGTAAGACATTCTCACTTTGCATTTTAGTTGCTTGATGTCTCTGAGCTCATTTCCTTGTCTATAAAGTAAATATAATAATGTTTTCTACCTTATGGGCTTGCTTTGAGGATCAAATGGAATAACATAAGTTCTTAGGAGAAGGCCTGACACATGAAAAGCACAAAGAATAAAGCATATGCATTATTTTAAAGATGAACAAACGTAGGCTCAAAGGGACGAGATAATTTTCAGCATATGCCCTAAAAGTAGCAGAGATGAATACTGAAAGTGTTTTGTCTGATGTGCAAATGAGTTCTCTCTTTTGACTCTTTTACATTAAGCTCCATGATTAGGAAGCTATTCTTTCCCAACACTATATAAGCTTAAGCTATGCCTTTTCCAAAATAAAGTAAATCACAAATGTGATTTTTGATGCTTTTTTATGGTCCCAGGGTGGGAGCCCTGTCTTGATCTAGACAATCCTCTTCAGGGCTGGGGAGATGGCTCAGCGGATAAAGCACTTGCCCCACAAGTGTGAGTTACCTGAGCTTGGATCCCCAGAACTCACATAAAGCCCGACATTATAGCACTGTTATTTGTAACTCCAGCACACCTATGCCTGTGATCAGAAGGGAGATGGAGACAGGAGAATTTGCCAGGGGCTTGTGAGCCAGTTAGCCTTGCAGAAAAGTAAATAATGAATAAACCTGCTTCAAAGGAGGTGGAAGGTGAATATTCATACTTGAAAGTCATCTGCTGACCTCCAAGTGTGCTATGGCATGTGTGCACAAGCACTCACATACATGAAAACACACACACACGTACTCACAAATCATATGCCACACACACACACACACACACACACACACCATCTTCACATCCAGAAGTTATGGGTAGCCCAACCGAGTTCAGGATAAAGAACTGTATTGCTCCCAAATTATTTAAAATTAATTTGGTTTAACATTAATTTTTAGCTGATATGTAAAAAATAACATTGGGACTTAGTGGTTAAGCGCTTGCCTGTAAAGCCTAAGGAACCTGGTCCAAGGCTTGATTTCCCAGGACCCACGTTAGCCAGATGCACAAGGGGGTGCACACATCTGGGGTTCATTTGCAGTGGCTGGAGGCCCTGGCATGCTAATTCTCTTTCTTTCTCTGCCTCTTTCTCTGTCTGTTACTCTCAAATAAATAAATATAAATAAACAAAAAATTAAAAAAATAACATAGGAAATGTATATTTGTGGATTAACCTGTTACATATTGATACGTATGTATATACCACATAATCTTTACGTCAGGCTAAATATATTGATGTTTTCAAATATTTAACTTTTTCAGTATCACAAATATTTATTTAATGAAAATATTCAAAATGCTTTCTTTTAGCTTTTGGGAATGTGTAGTGTCTCCCATCTGTGCAACAGCATACCACAACTTGCTCCTACATAATCCACTTCCCACCCTTGAATAAACCATATTAGAATGTGCTGGATTCTGCATTTTTCTTGATGCTACTTCACCCCAGCCAAGTCTCATTATCTTGTTCAATTGTGTAATTGTAAACTCTGTTCTCATTGTCTAAGCATTGTTTTACTCAAAATCTGAAAATCTACATGACTTTTATGTGAAGCACCAAAGAATTTCACACTAAAACAGAGTCTGGCTTTCTAAAGATTTGGCAAAATATCCAGATGACTGACTCTAAGGTCCTCGAGTTCCTTGAGGTTTCTAAAAAAATATAAATAAACAAACAAAAATGATTTATTTTGAAGGCATATAAAGTGCTGTTTTTTTTTTCAGCCAACATAAAACTCAGAGCCATCTCTGAAAACAGAAAATTTGACTTTGAATAAGCTGGACCCCACACCTGCTTTAATTAGAACAGGAGAAAGAAGGAACCCTATTTAAAGTAAAACCCACTTCTGAAAAGGACTGGTGGCTTTTTATAGCAAAAGCCACCTTTGTGCCATCTCTCTCTCCCTGCGAGAGAATAAATCTAAAAATAGGAGCCCAAGTTTTTATTAACTGGACAGATATCATATGTCCTGCTGAGGTAAGATTTGTTTTGATTATTGATTCTGAGGGCAGGATCCATGCCTGCCTACCCCAGGGAGGTGAAATATCAATGTTTTGTCAATTACCTGCTTAATCTCAGAAATACATGGTGAGTTTTTCCTCTTTTCCAAGCATTGAGACTTTTATCTAAAATATCACACACACACACACACACACATCTTCTTCTTTCTTCTTCTTCTTGAAAATGAAAAGCTGTTCATTGTAGTTTAAGACATGCCTTGTCCTATTCTCCTGGATGCACTGGGAAGTAAATAGCAAGTGAGGATTAATCCTTTAGGATGACTGGTCTGATGTACAAAATAAAACAGGAGATTGAAGTCTGTCTTAAGGTACCATTTTCTATGGCACTCTCCTCTCTGTGGTAGCCTGAATGAAACTGCAAAAGAGCAAGGTGACAAAATTAAAAGTGTAGATACTCATTACCTGTATGTACCCCACCAAAGTGCTCATGCCACATAAGCAGGTGGAAAATCTGCTCACTCAATTTTCTCCCTTGCTTTGAGTGCAGAGTCCATGACATGTTCAAATATTTGTCACTGAATTTCCTGGTATATATTACACTCCCAATAAATGCTTTTTGGATTGAATTAGTTGTTATGAGACTATAGAAATTGGCTCTGGGGAAAAAATACAAAATCTCTAGTCAATTCCATTTTGTGTATTTTATTGACACATGTAGGGGTGGTCTTAACTTTACTACACACAGAATCGGAGCAGAAATCATGCTAGCACCAATAAGTACTATTTTGAGCTTTTCTCTTTCCTTCATTTTTTTCTTTAACTTTTAGGAAAGAAGAAAAGTATAATTTCATTATTTTTTGTTTTGCTTTTTTCAAGGTAAGGTCTCACTCTACCCAGACTGACCTGGAATTCATTAGGGAGTCTCAGATTGGCCTTGAACTCATAGCAATCCTCCTACTTCTGCCTCCCAAGTGCTGGGATTAAAGGCATATGCCACCACACCCTGCACAAAAAGTAGAATTTCAAACCATTACCAGAACTCTAACCTAAGGTGTTAGGAAAAGAAACATGTGCCCAGGTGTGATGAGCAGTCTCCTTGCATATGAGTCAGAAATTTAAATCCCACCAGAGGTCACTCAAGTACAGCCTCATTCATCTCTTCTCAGTCTCTTACATAAGATAATAGTAAGCTTGTTATATGCCAGACATTTTTCTAGTTTTGAATGATTGCAAGATAAATGAAGTAAAGCAATTATTGTTACTGAATGGAATGGAATTTCAGTTCAAAGACTGAAATGTGGTATAGGAGTTTGTCTGCCGTTTGGGCTGCAAAGCTGGCTCAAGCCAGGAAAGGCACTAACTTACAAAGCCTGCCATCCAAGGTTCAAAGTGTCAGTACCCATCCACATGAAACCAGATAGACAAAATGGTGCATCCATCTGAAGTTCATCAGTAGTGGCAAGAGACCCTGGTGTGCTCTCTCTCTCTCTCTCTCTCTCTCTCGACACATGCTTGCAAATAAATTTACTTTTTTTAAATACAGAAAAATAGGTGGTCTGTGAAGGAAAGTATACTCTGGAGGATTATCTTATTCTAGAGGCATAGAAGAAGGATATCAAGAAGAATCAGTGCCTATTTCTTAAAGGACAAATACACATGCACTGGGAACATTTCAGGCAGTGACCATGAAGACAAGAGAGTTTGGTAATGCTAGAAGGGATGCATCTAACATGGGATAATGAGGACTGGGGGAAAGTTCATGCAGAATAATGCATTCATTATAAAACATGAAGAACTAAGGTATAGAGCTGTCTTTGCCGACCAGCCTAAGCTTGTCAGGTCTTTGCCCCACCAACTTTCCTTGGAACCCAAAATCCTATTCACTGAATATTCCATTTGATATGAATTGTGATAATTCTTCAATGTATACTTAATGAATTCAGATTGAAAATGTTGTAAAAACATTGAGAAATAACCACTTGCCTAATCCCAATAAAGAGTATCATGTATTACTCCCCAATGACCTTAGTATCAAGGTGACACCACCTTTAATATTGGAGAAACATGGAGCATCAGCTTATCACAGATCTGACAGTCATTTCTTATAAAATGCACTTGCATAAAATATGTACACGATTTGCTAGGTGCAAGGTTGTGGACAATCAGAAATAAATTAACATTGTATTGCAGAATTATAGTCACATTCTAACTGACATAGTTGACTTCTCCACATATAGATGCATTAGAAATAACAATTATTTTACTTAAGTGAAGCAGAGGATTAATATCTAATGTATAAAAAGTGTTATCAGATAGAGTTAGATACTTAATGGTTGAAAATCTTCAGGAAATTATAAAAACAATGAATGAAAAGTTTAAATTTGGTCTCTACTTGTTTCTCCACAAAGCCCATGTTATTTTCCTAGGCTTTGTTAAAGTTGCATTTTAATTTGGAAATGATATTTGTTTTATTGACCTTGAATATTTAATGCATAAATGTGTGTTTAAAGAGGAAGCCTACACTAGGTTTCTTTATCTCCTCACAAGGTATCTTTAAAAGTTCTTAATTCTTTCACTAATTGGGTAGGGCACTGTCTGAGACTTACATAAATTAGGTACACAGCTAGATAATTTGTAGTCCCATTATGGAAGTATAGGCCATCCTTTGGGAAGAATTCATAGGAAAAATATCAATCTGACCAAGATGACTACATTTAAGATAGTTATAAACTAGGCCATATGCTATCCTTATATATGCATATGGGGTTATACAGGACACGGGAAGACATTTGGCCCCAAAACTGAAGAAAGTGTATAGCAGAAATAGGGACAGAATCAAGCCTTGAGTATATGCAGTACTTTGACAAGAGAAGCTAGACTGGCCTTCAGAAAGGATTAGGAGATGACAGAATCATTTTCTTTGAGATAAGACTTGATGGGAACCTTGATACGTATGTTTACACATGAAACAGACCAATTAACATGAAATCTATATTACTTATTATTCAGTAATATAATGATATATATATATATATATATATATATATATATATATATACATACATACATATATTTTACACATTTTTTTTTCATTTTTATTTATTTATTTGAGAGAGAGAGAGAGAGAGAATGGACAAGCCAGGACTTCCAGCCACTGCAAAAGAACTCCAGACGCATGCTCCCCCTTGTGCATTTGGCTAACATGGGTCCTAGGGAATCGAGCCTCAAACTGGAGTCCTTAGGCTTCACAGGCAAGTGCTTAACTGCTAAGCCATCTCTCCTGCCCATATATATGTATTTTTTTCTATTAAACTCTGAGGTCATTTGGTACATGTGCCTTGCTACATCTGACTGTCACTATCATCTGGTATTTCTTAAGTTATGTCAAATGCTCTATAAATGGACATTGAATAAATGGGTAATTTAGCATATCAATAAATGAATCACTTGGTTGTAACTTTCTTACATGGCTCTCTCTTACCTGATAGATTGAAATCATCTTGAGAAAAAATATTTGGGGGTTGGTTTGTAAATATTAAGCATGTATTAGTATGAGTTTTGATCACATTTTAGACAATAAATCCTTATTTTTTTTTTTTTTTATAAATCCATTTTTATTTATTTGAGAGTGACAGAGAGAAAGAAGCGGATAGATAGAGACAGAGAGAGAGAATGGGCGTGCCAGAGCTTCCAGCCACTGCAAACGAACTCCAGATGCGTGCGCCCCCTTGTGCATCAAATGAAATTTAGCAAGTGTGCCAGTGTATGCCCATAATACTCATGTACGTGGGAGATGGAGGCAGAAGAATCAGAAGTTTGAGGTCAGCCCGGTCTATATGAGAACCTGAAAGATAAATATATAAATAAGTAAGTTAATACTGAAGTGTTGTGGATTATTCTGTATGTACTTTTTTTCTGAGGAGCTGCCACCTTTGTCAACTACCTTATACTGTTGTTTTATAGAATGCCTCAGTCAAGGTAATTTATTTAGGACAGTTTGTTTCCTTACTATCAAGATGTGAGCAGGACCAAGGTCTAGGTGCTTGTATCTGGAAAGGGTCTTTTGTTCATATGATGTTTTCCATGTTGTGGTGACAAAATGCCTAATAAGAAGTTAAGAAAGAACAGGCTTATTTCTGCTCCCAGTTAGGGGAAGCGCAGCCCATCACAGTAAAGGGAGGCAAAATGGCTAGAGCATGAAACCACTGGTCTCATTCAACACACAATTAGAAAGAAGAGAGATATGAATGCTGAATATTCAGGTTGGTTTTTCCTTTGTATTCAACTAGGGACCCTCTCCCCTGGGATGGTGCTGCAAACAGACTGTTTTTTTCTCACCTCAACATAAACTAATCTAGAAATCCCCTCACAGACAGGCCCACAAACGTTTATCTCTTAAGTGATTCTGTGTCTTTCAAATTGACAATAGAGATTATCTATCATAGTCTTCTTACTTTTAGAATGTAGATGGACCATTGATCAATTATACATGAGAGAGAGGAAGGGAACTTAACACTTTTATCAATAATTCACTCCCTACACAATTGAATCTGGAATTATGGGTGTTTTGAGAGTGGCAGAGCCCTTCTTTGCTCTTGGGTGGACAATTTTTCTGGAAATAGAGCCCTGAATGCTCATGGTAACACAAAGCTTCCACTGAATCAGTGGCCTCTGGGTTCTTTTATTATGAGTTTCAATGAAAGCAACTCACAGATAAGAGGATTAAAATTTAGAAGGACTTATTAAACAGTTTATGGGTAGGGCTGTAGAGCTTAAATGAAAGAAAAAATACAAGCTCCTACCCCAGAGGAGGTGGGAGAGCAAGGTTCATGGGAATGTAAAAGCTTGAAAATGGGAAAGCCCTCCTAGAAGCCCTGGCTTGGAGTTTTTCATGAGAGTTTACTGGATGGGGTGAACTGGTTAGTCCAGCCCTGCATGCCAGGTGTGTGTAAGTACAGCCAGGTTCTCAGCAAAGGGAGTAATCTCTTTACAATCCTTTATCTTTTAAGAAAGAAAGAAAGAAGACCAAAAGCAGTCATTCACTTCCTTTGTTTAAGTTTTAGGGGAGAAGAGGAAAGGAAACAAATTCTTCCTTATAGAATCAAGGAAATTTCTTGTTTTTACATTTAGGGGACCTGCTTACCCTAACCAGTTAGGTACCCTTCCCTAACCCTGGTTACCCTACCCGGTTAACCAGGAGGATCAAACCATCACATGATAGACACTTTTCAACTATATTGCAATGGGAATTAAATTTTTTCTTGCAAGAAATTTGTGGGGCACATTTAAACCACCGCATGCCTCTGCTCCCAACTGTTTACTTCACTAGGGAAAAAGGATATCACAAGGAATTTTTAAAGTAGCTCTAGGTAACTGGAATTTATACATAGAAGTTATAGATCAAAGTATGTCAAATAGAATTGCTGCCAAATTCAAAGGCAGAAGCATGCTAATTGAACCACATATAAATCACTGCAAAATGCAGGAAAAGCATTGAGAAAACTCATATCACCAATATAGAGAGTTATTGATTCTAAAACACCACTGTTACATAGTTCTCAATGTTTGCTTTCTTCTGGAAAAGATTAGATACCAAAGGTAAAGTGTGGGAGCAGAATTTTGTAGATGAGAGTGGCTAAGTGATTTGTTTGAGATCCCGTACCTCTGGAGTACCTGAGTTACTGGGGTGATTCAAATTCAAACCATGCCTATGTATCACTGAAAGCTTGTACTCTTATTCACAATTATTCTTACTCCTAAGGTTTAAGACAAGGAGAAATTTTCATATATACAGCCATATTCTCTGGCATTGTGTGTTCGGAATGTGGACAGCCCTGGGCAGTTTCGGATCCAACAGTCTGTCCTTAAATGGCTTGTGAGACGACCATCATGAAATGCACAGTGTCCTGCAGTGAATTAGTAAAGCTGTAGTCTTTCAGGTCTAACCCAGCTAGATTTAGCCAAACAAGATTACCTTCCTCTCCTGTTGGCACATAGCCATGCGTGACAGCCTCTAGAGAGACTTTTGACAGAAATAATATCCCATCTTCCCTCAGTCATTCGTGCAACATGTATTTTGCCCGCAAATCTTGGCAGTTGTATGTCTAAGTTATGCTTTAGTGAGCGCTTATCTGGCTACCAATTATGCAGATTTCAGGTGCTGTGTCTTTACAGAATTACACTCACATTTGGTTCCATAGCATACACTGGAAATGCCTATTATTCTAAATTTCGTAGGGTTTGCATTCCTCCAAAGATTACTGCAAATTTTCTTCACAGAGAATGCATTGTCATATACTGTCATTCCATGGAGCAATGAAGACCACCCTCAGGTTATCCATGCTCACCACTGTGATGGTATATGAAAACATCTATATGAGTTAGGGAAAGTATTTCAATTTTAATCCTTCTCTGTCTGGAGTATGCTTCATTTTTACTCCAGTCACAAGGAAATGCTCAGGATATTCTAGTCTTAAGTATGGCCACATTTGCCTATGCTGAATGACACAGAATAACAATGGGAAACAAAGCCAGCTAAGAAGCCATTTCCTCTTCTCTCATCTTCAATTTTTCTTGCAGATTTGCCATTTATTTTCATCTTTTCCATATATGTTTTCCAATGGTGAGTTCTACTTCTGGCTTCTGGAATGAAGAAAGGGTCATAAGGTATGCATGCTCCTTATTTTCTCTGCACCTTTACAGTCATATCTGGTCCTCCGCTTCACAGTCAGCCCTTTAGTCCTTGCCTCCTAATTACTTTGATGTTACATGCACTGTGAGACTAAACCTAATCTCTGGTTTAGTTAGGTAATGTAATTGTCAAACTCAAGTTTCTACATAGCCAATATTTTTACAAATGAAATAATACTGATTTACTTCTATTCAAGGACTCCCTAGGTATCCAGTCTTTCATTTTCTGGCTATCATCTCACTGCTGCTGTGTACTACTTTGGAATAATCACAGAATATCATAATCAGGAGCAAAACTGCAGTGTGCATTTCCTTCTATGTTGGCTCACAAATGGTATCAAGCAACCCATCCATGAAGAGTTAATTTGGAGACCACGTGTGTCTTGATTGAATATTTATTTGCCCTATGCAGATGGCAAATTAAACTTTTCTCCTCATATCAAATCCCAGTAAGATAAATTGTGGCTGATTCTTGACAAGCTGCAAATAGCAACCTTGAGATTTTATGTTTCACTGGTATTTCACAACAAAACACATAAAATGCACTTCACAGAATCCTCCCCAAGCAATTAGTGTCATTAATGCCTTCAGCAAGCATATGGTCACAGTGGAGAGGAAATTAGCCCCATGCCACAATTCTGTGGCTGTTTGTATATTTTGGACATAATTTATTAGTGTGCCTTTCCTTCACTTAAAGAGGTTGTTTTATATGTTATCTTAATTGTCAATTATTTAGTAACCTCCAGTGACTACCTTTCTGTGGATGAATTCCCTTCAGCTTATTTCCCCTCCTACACATCCAATTTACAATTATTCTGGACTTGATATGTCCCCCTTAACTCACTCCTGCTACTTCACCCTCGGCTAAACTAATAGAGGGCTCCCATCCTTTAAATAAAGAAAAACATCATTTTATTCTATTTTTCAAAGGCAACTTCAACACAAAGTTTATGAACTATATGCTTTTATGGCCCTTATGATTCTAGGAACCTTCCAAAGCCATGGTAGTTATCTGACATTTGTTTGCTTTTCATTAAGTTATACAAATCAAAAAAAAAATCATTGCAATTTCTTGGGCTAGCTTAGACTTTCTCCTCATAAATTTCTTTACATCATACTTCTCTTGATAGATGGTGTTGGACTCATGGGGTTAAGAACAATTGTGGAATTGGGCTAAGGACTTGTTAGGACTCCATTTATTCTGTATATCGTAAGAAATGAATATAACACTAGAGTCATAAATATTATATTTGAATCTCTTTCAGTAAAAAAAAATAATAATCTTACCCAAAATACTTGTTTGTTACCTGGGCTGATTCAAAGGCATAGAGATCAAAGCGATATCCTCAGAGTATATTTTGCCACTCAGGAACAAAAAGGCAAGGGGGATAAAAATAGGAGTTTAGGAATTACAAAGAAAGAAGTAAGGGCTAAAGAATTATCTCAGGCCTAACAGATCATATATGAAGAAAAAGCTGTTATTTCCCAAATGTGGATAGAATATACAATATCTCCAATGACAAGATACAAGGTGATAAGTAAAACTAAATGATGCAATGAGCAGTAAAAAATTAGTACATCAAGAAACAAGTCAATTATCTGTGTTGAAGTCATACAAGTTTGAATCTAAACACCTGACTTTACTTTTATAGTCTCTACATACTCCTACTTCACCTTTATGATTCTCCTGATTATTCAGTCATTAGACACTACATATTTGCAATGCAGAAGTTTCTAGTTAGGAAAATTTTACAGTAATTACATCACCTTATTTTGGTATTTCCTTGGCTTCAACACATAATACTTCTTTTTTATCTTTTGTTATTATAAAACAATTAGGTTTCATTATGGCAATATTCACACAAAATTTGGAGTTATAATCATTTGCCTTCTCTCTCATCATCTTCCATATCCCTCTCTCCCTCTGTGCCTACTTCCCACCATATATTCTTTTCCACATTCAGGCTTTATGTTTCCTTC
Organism: Dipus sagitta; assembly: GCA_036346955.1. NCBI lineage: Eukaryota > Metazoa > Chordata > Mammalia > Rodentia > Dipodidae > Dipus > Dipus sagitta. The sequence continues at coordinate 166,764,766 of CM070772.1, read as the reverse complement.
CCTCCTTCACCAATTTCAACCCTTCTTATTCCATTGTCATGATTTCCTGTCTAATTTCTTAGCCTATGTCCGCTGTCACATCCTCATATTTACATGCATATCAACACTAAAAGTTTCGATCTGCAAACCTCAGACAAGGAGTTAATATCTTAAGTACAAAAGTTAAACGTAATTCTCTCTCTGACTGCTAAAGTCCAAGTCTATCAGAACTGACCCACTTAATCTTTCTAGGTGACTTAAAGTTTTTCAGCCTAGCCAGAACCCTCCCAGCTTCAAGAATTTCATTTTACCTTCTAGATACGTCCTTTATCACTTTTACTCTTCAATACAAATTACAACCACGTTTATTTTATAATATCCCTGCATACTAGCCCTTAGACTTCTCAGACCCTGTTAACAGGAAGTAATTTGCTCTCCTTACAAATTGTAAACTCTTTCTCCCCCTGTTTTGTTTAGCTTGTTTAGCATATTTTTTTATTTCTTTTTAACATATTGACTAATTTTAGCATATACCTAATATATTCTGATCATAATCACTTTTCCATTACCTTCTGTTGACCCTCCTGTCAGTCGCCCTTCCACTCAATCCCTTACTCTTCCAAACCAGTTCCTCTTATACTTTGAGGACTTTTTTCCTTGTGTATGTGTGAGTTTAGTTAGGATTGCCTAATTGTATTTACAAGTGGTTTCTCTTTTGCATTTGGTAATTTCTCTATTTTAAGGTCTGTAAAGATCACATTTCTTGCTATCAGACTAGTGGTAGTTATCTGATGCTTGTTTTTGGAGGGGATGAATATTTCGTATTCATAACAAACTACAATTTGGTGTGGAGATCATCTAAGAATAATATATCTTCATTGGGTCTCATAGGAAGGGGATTTTAAAATAAAATAAATGATGTCAAATAACTGATTTTCATCAATATTTGGACAAATATTCAGTAGGTTTCTATTTAAATTACTTGTTGCAGGAATGAAATATAAGAATAAAGTGTGTGAATTAACTACGACCATGAAATATGGGAATGAACTATGGAAAAGAACTGTGGGAATATTTCTTATTGACCAAATAAATATCTTCTCCAACATTATTGTTGTGTGATACTAAATTCCTCATTTGAAATTTTCCCTAATGTAAACTTTAGAAGCATGTAATCACCTGCTTAAATCAAAGTGAGTAGGTTTCCTCTGCCTTGATGTACCTTTGGCCTGAATAGTACAGAATACCAGTATTGACAAGGAATATTTTGAGATGCTGACTGATCTTAAGCTATGCTATTTTTGTCAGTGGCCTGGTTGGACTCTCAACTCAGAGCAAATATACTTGCATAAGAAGTGCTGATCATAGAGTTGAAGACAACCAGGTTAGTAACTATGGACCCTAGGATCTGTTGAAGACATCAGATGGGTTTAATATGATTGCATTTGTGCTTAGAGTATATGTGTAGTCTAGATAGAAAGAGTCCAGCAGGTCATTCCCCAGGTTCCCTTCCTTTAAAAAATGTTTAAAGATTATATAAAGTTTTAAGTTCCTTACCCTTTGCTCATGCAATGAACTACTTGTTCCCGTACTACTGGTTTGAGGATGTTCAATAAAAATGCCAGTATATACCTCTATGCAGAGGAAGCTACAGCTACATTAACATCAGAACTGTTAGAACAACAGATACAACAGATTTAATAATGGCTTAAATTAAGCTTCTCTTCAGTTTCTTTGTTTCCTCAGGTAGCGTCTAGAGGTAGCTATTGAACTCCTAGATAACAGTTATTTCTATTTCTCAGGCTCTGCTTCTAGAAGTCATTTGGCCACTTCTGGATAGGAAAGTTTCAGAGGTTAGTCTTCCATAATTCAGGGCTGTGCCCCAAATAGGACAACTTATGAAATGAAATACAGTTTAAGTAAATATTTGAAATATTTTGTATCTCTTGGGCCTATAAGAAGTCCATATATTGAATGCACTTTCCTATTATACACATGGGATCTTTAGGGATTTGTCCAAAATTAAATCAGTAATATGAATCTGACAATGATAAAAATCTCCCTTTTCTGGCATCGATTTCTGATTTTGTTCTACTTCATCGTAGTCCTTGTTTTCCTTAGAGTCCTCTCCTGGTGCCGTTTTCATGTGAACTGTCCTTCTGTTCTATCCTATTTTCATTTCTCCTTTCTACCCTCCCTCTTTCCTCCTTGTGTTTCTGCTATAATCCTCCCATCCCTCCCTGCTCTTCCCATCCTCACTCCCTCTCTTCCCCATTTCCTTCCTTCTCTCCTTCCATCTTTTTTTCCTCCTTCTGCCAATAAATGTATTTATAATCCATTATAATTTATGAATAACTGTTATTCAAATTCCTTGATGACCCACTTGTGAAAAAATTGTACTGAGAAAACTCTCTGTGATTTTAAGTCCCTTGATCAGAGTCAAACTGAGAATTGTTGTAATGTTTTATTTATTTGGATCCATCAACTATAAATAAGCTCACTCTTCTATCAAATTGACTGTCACTTCCAAGACCTCACTAAGGTAGAAGAAATAATTTTGTTATTCATTCTTTCAACAAGTATTTATATGCTTTCATAAATACAGCAGTGTGATGAATACTTCATTTACATGGGTGTACATGAAGATACACAAACCACAATCCTTTCCTTAAAAAAGAAAATGAGAACTGGGCGTGGTGGCACACACCTTTAATCCCAGCACTCGGGAGGCAGAGGTAGGAGGATCACAGTGAGTTCGAGGCCACCCTGAGATTACATGGTGAATTTCAGGTCAGCCTGGGCTAGAGTGAGACCCTACCCTAAAAAAAAAAAAAAAAGAAAGAAAGAAAAGGAGATAAAAGCAGTGTTCAAATAAGCAAATATATTGTAAAAATGGGAAATTGGTTGCAGATAATATATAAATCTAAACATATTTCAATAACAATAATACTGTCAAGAACATTAATAATAATAAGTTTGAAAGCGTAGAAAAAAATTTCTCAAAAATGTAGGGCAAGGGGTTGTGGTGCACATGTGCAATCACAGTACTTAGGATTTGGAAGAAGAATAAATAGGAAGTTAAGAATCACCTGGACCACAAAGTGAGTTTGAGGCCAGCCTGTCTTACATGAGACCCTTTCTCAAAGAGAGAGGTAGAGCGAGAGTGAGAGAGAGAGAGAGAGAGAGAGAGCACATCAGTATAACAGCACCATCACCACAATATACATATGTGCTAATTAAACTACCCATTTAAGTACACAGAAATTGAAAAGACCATTGACAAAACATTCATCAAGTATTTCAACAAACCACACCCAAAGAAAATATAAACATTTTAGTTTTAAAAGTAACAGCACAGGAGAATTTTTAAAATAAGATTTTTTTTTTTTTTTTTTTTTTTTTTTTTTTTTTTTGGTTTTTTGAGGTAGGGTCTCACTCTGGCTCAGGCTGACCTGGAATTCACTATGTAGTCTCAGGGTGGCCTCGAACTCTCGGCGATCCTCCTACCTCTGCCTTCCGAGTGCTGGGATTAAAGGCGTGCGCCACCACGCCCGGCTAAATAAGAAATTTTTATATAATATATATGTCAGAATAGATCTATTAGTGACAAGTGGTTGAATTTTCATGAAAAAATATAACTTTTTTGTATATTTTTTGTGTACATGTGTTGTACACACACACATGCTTCCTACTTGGTATAGGTAAAATAAAATAAAGACCTTATTGACTCAGAAAATTATAATATAATTTAATTTAAATATCAGACTAAGTAGCAATATTAAACATTTGACTTTTCCTCATAAAGGATACTTATGTTAGCAAAATATTTCTCAACATGAATAAAAACTTTAAGTGAAAAGGAAAAATAATTGCATGTATGCCCTAGTAGATGTAGTGAACATATTTGGTCAAATATCTTGTTTTTTAATGTTGAAAAATACTGCTATTTGTAGAAATAAAATAAAGCATCCTTAAGTCAGGGATATATATTAGATGCTATATCAATTGAAATATACTCCAAAAATTCAGTTGACATACTGATTCAGTCTTATCTGTCAACTTCACTGGGCCCCAGGATGTCAGGATACTTCCTTAAACAAAGCAAAAATAAATAGACTATTGATTACTTACTGATTCAGTAGAGATTTTTGCTATTAAATTCAATGACATCTACCACTTATTTATGTTTTTGAATTCTTTTAGCATTGATAGACTGAATAAATTGACCAAGTTAGATGGATGGATTTTGTCCAGCAAATCATAGCCCTATTACAAGACGCTGTTGCCCTACCCCATGTAAAAATAAATAAATAAATACACTAAGACTCTTCCTGTATGATTGACTTTGAATGAGGATACTGTTTTTTATTTGTTTGTTTGTTTGTTTTTTCTGCTTTCAGAGTGTAGCTAAACATCAGTTTTATTTGAAATTAAGTTTGTAGCATTTGGACTTGGACTCCATCTTTGGTGTTGCTTGGTCTCTGCCCTTCTAAATTTAGACCTTGGGCTTGGCAGCCTCTATAATCCTCTGGGCTAACTCCTCATTTTATATGTGTAAGGTATTATTTTGTGTAATAATTCATATGTAAATATATGTTGTACACACATTTCCTCCTAGGTACTTTCTAAGGAACCCTGACAAATACAGCTTTAATCTAAACCATGGTCTTGTTGCTTCCATAAACAAAACAAAATTAATCAGTTATATACTGATTAAATAGAGATTCATATCATTGGAGCAGGAAAGATGGATTGGCAGTTAAAGACACTTGTTTACAAAATCTGTAGGCCTGAGTTCAATTTCCCAGTATCACATTAAGCCCACTGGGCTCTGTAACACTTTTTTTAAAAATAAATACACAATGCATTTTATCACACTAAGTATTGGACTGATAAGAATGTAGTTTCAGGACAGTTTACTGATTGCTCCATCATCAAAAGAGTCATCCATGATGAAATAAAACTTCTCACTCAAACCCATTTCCTCTAAATGATAACATACATATATTATAATGTTATTCTAAGACTTATTGAGAGTGGACACACACACAAAAAAAATATCTCTGGGCTACAGAGATGGTTTCCTGTGCAATCATGAGGGCTTGAGACTGCCCTAGTTCAAATCTTCAGATCACATGTAAAATAGCTGGGCATGACTACATGCATGTGTAACCCCAGCCTCACAGAGGAGCATGACCCCAAAATCTTCAGCGTCCTGGGAGCCCTGGAATTAGTGGAAAGTGAGTCTGAACAGTACCCAAGGTTTCACCCTGGCCTCTGCTGGAGAGTGATCCATGCTGCAGACAAGCATGTGTGTGTCACGAGGCCATAAATGTGCATACAACACATTACACACACCACATTACACACGTGCACACACACATGAGCAAAAATAGAAATAAATAAGTCATATGTCTAGCTTGTCAGGTTCAGCACCAGAGAAATAGTCTTTAGATAGGATAGGTAGGAAAAATGTAGTTGGAAACGTAGTTTACTTTTCTTCTAAGAGGAAACAACTCTTCCACAATTGTAATGTAAACAATTGCAAAGTGTGACACAAAAATGAAAATGAAACAGTGGTTTCTAACATTGGAATTATAGTGGCAAGATATTCAAAAGTCAATACTAATGATTAAATAAAACCAGAAAAGCCATTATGTATTTCAAAGATTACACTTATCCAGTAAAATATGAAGGAACATAAATATAAGGTCAAAACAGAAGTGTTCAAGACAGAGAGATGGATCTGCTAACAAAACAAACAAACAAACAAACAAAATCCAAATGAAAGAGCTGAATTAATTATAAATAGAGATCTGCCACACAGAGAAACAAATGAGCACTTCATGAGGGATTGGAGAAAAGTGACCACAGTCCCCTTAGTGTTTAATCCTTGTCATTCTGCTTTTCCAGTATTCATGAGGGTCACTGAAAAAAAAAAAAAGTCATTGAAATGAAGAATCATGTGTAGTGTTTGAAAGGTACAAAACCACAGCTCCAGGAGACACAGACTTTGTATTCTGGTTTGGTCACCTCTGAGTTGTTAGGACCAGGGAATATTTCTTAAATTCTCAGAAGCTCAATTTTCTCAGCAGTAGAAGAGAATGACATCAATGCTTGTGGATATTGTGGAGTTGTAAATCTCACGAAAGCAATGTGAGTGAACTTTTGCAACTTTATATTTTGAAGCTTCTCTCTGCTTTTACTAGTAATGTCAATATTGACTACATAATGATGTGCAGAGGACAAGAAGGACACATGTAAGTGAGAAAATAGAAAATATTCAAGGAGAGCACCACTTCCAAAACTCCCCTATAAGGCCAACAACACCACCAAATCTTTTCGTGGAACAAACAGAAATTGGGAAGGGAATCGCTAGGGTCTAAATTCAGTAGTTTGTCTTACGTTAATATGGACAGCTATTTTGACTGACATGGACATAAAATTCCTGTAATTTTCATGGGAATTTAGACTTTCCCCATCCCCCCAAAAGCATCATTTGCAAGATCTTGGTTGACTATGCTTATATGAGTCAGTTAATATTCCAGAAACTTAACCCAACTCATTTTATTTTTAATTGAAAGTCTCCTAGTTGGCTGATGGAAATCTACTTGGGTCATATCAGAAAGTAAGTCCATTGCATAGTGTCCCTAAGTGATTGACTCCTAAGTCCTCAATGGCTAGGGTTCTGAAATGACAGGAACACTCATTTTAAAAAATATTATTTTTATATCAGTGCAGTAATTGTATTCTGATGAAATTTAAAAAAAGGAGATGGCTCTATTGGTAAAGTGCTCGCTTTGCAAGTGTGAGAGCCTGAGTCTGCATCCCTAGTATCTGTGGAAAAGCCAGTGCTGGTGGTGCACACCTATAATTCTAGCACCAATGAGGTGAGGCCAGGTGAATTTTGAGTAGCGTGTGTGTCAGATTTTACTTCTGGGTCATAGAAACTGATGCTTTGTCCCTATCATTTTTTTGCAGTGCTAGGGTCGTAACCCAGGGCTCTCATGCATGTCAGTTAGGCACTGTACCACTGAATGGCACCCTAGCCATGAGCTTGGCTTTCCAGTCTTATGGGGTATGGAATAGAGTTTTGTAATCTTTAAAATTATTGGTATTCTCATGGGACCAGATATCCATGTACTTCAGTAGGGTGGGATGAGGAGAGATTAATTCATTATGAAACTTTTACACAAAAGATCCATAAGACATTTTGTTCTACTCATGTAGAATTGGTGCATTTTCAACCATATAAAAAAGTAATATATATGCCTGGGGGTGCATGCCTCTGACTGAGACCTTGGGGAGAACCAGCAGAAGGGTAACTTCAAGTCTGAGGGCAGCCTATGTTATATAACAAGGTCTAGGCCAGCCATGATAACAGAATGATACTTAATAGTATACATATTTATTTAGAATATAGGTATTAGGTACCATGCCAGGAATATCAGAAAATGCTTCTATAACTTGTGCCTCCTGCATTTATGATTGGTCTTTCCCACTTAATTAAGCCCCTCTGGCAATGACCCCCATTGATACATGCAAAGGCGTGTTTTACTTACTTCTAGGTTTCTGTTACCAGTGACATTGACAGCTGATACTAACCAGTTAACCATCACATTATCACTACCTTATTTTGTGAGTCAAGTACTATTTCTTTACAAAGGTATGTTTCATTTCATTTATCTAGGCATTTATTGCTGAATTTTTTTTCCTACCTGCTGATTATTGTGAACTCAAATACAGCTTATTAGAACAGTTGTGGACAAGTGAGAATAACTGTTGTCACTTAATTTGAGAGCATGCCTTTAAATTTAGGTTTGCATCACCCTAATTCCAAAACCAGGCAGAGATGCCACAAGAAAAGAAAACTACCGGCCTATTTCCCTGATGAATTTAGATGCAAAGATCCTAAACAAAATCCTTGCAAACCAAATCCAACAACACATCAAAAGCATTATCCACCTTGACCAAGTGGGATTCATTCCAGGAACACAGGGGTGGTTCAACATATGGAAATCTGTCAATGTAATACACCACATAAACAAGGTTAAACATAAAAACCACATGATCATCTCGATAGATGCAGAAAAGGCCTTTGGCAAGATTCAACATCACTTCATGTTCAAAACATTGGAGAGAATTGGCATGGTTGGTTCATATCTCAACCTAGTAAAGGCAATATACGAAGCTCCTAAGGCCCAAATAATACTATGGAGAGAGACTGGAGGAATTCCCATTAAGATCAGGAACAAGACAGGGTTGTCCACTCTCACCTCTGCTTTTCAATATAGTACTGGAAGTCCTAGATCAAGCAATAAGACAGGAGAAGGAAATAAAAGGGATACAATTTGGAAAGGAAGAAGTTAAGTTAGCTTTATTCGCTGATGACATGATTATATATGTAAGAGACCCGAGAGACTCCATCCCAAAACTCCTGAAGGTGATTAACTCCTATAGCAAAGTAGCAGGATACAAAATCAATGCACAAAAATCAGTAGCCTTCCTTCGTGCAAATGACAAAGATACAGAGAAAGAAATAAGGGACATAGTCCCATTTTCAATTGCAACAACAACAACAAAAATACCTTGGAATAACGTTAACCAAGGAAGTGAAAGATCTATACAACGAAAACATAAAAACACTCAAAAAAGAAATTGAGGCCGACTTGAGAAAATGGAAAGACCTCCCATGTTCCTGGATAGGCAGAATTAACATTGTGAAGATGACAATCCTACCAAACGCAATATACAGATTTAATGCAATTCCAATTAAAATCCCTACAGTGTTCTTCACAGAGATGGAAAAAATGATCTCAAATTTCATATGGAAAGGCAGAAGGCCTCGCATTTCCAAACATATCCTCAGCAAAAGAAATACCTCTGGAGGCATCACCATACCTGATCGAAAGCTATATTACAAAGCTATAGTAATAAAAACAGCATGGTACTGGCATAAAAACAGGAGTATTGATCAATGGAATAGACTTGAGGACCCGGACTTTGGGTCAAGCAACTATAGCTACTTGATATTCGATAAAGGCCCAAACAATATAGGCTGGAAAAAAGACAGCATCTTCAACAAATGGTGCTGGACAAACTGGATAACTATATGCAGGAAACTGAAACTTGATCCACATATTTCACCATGCACTACACTCAAGTCCAAATGGATCAAAGATCTCAATAGAAGACAAGAAACTCGTATACTACTGGAAGAAAATTTAGGAAGTACTTTCCATGATATAGGAATGGAAAAAGGCTTCCTGAACAAAACACCAGTAGCTCATGAACTTAAACCGTCACTCAACCAATGGGATCACATGAAGCTGAAGAGTTTCTTTACAGATAATTTTATCCTTTTTACCTTACATAAACAATGAATATGATATTGACATTGGAGTCTCCATAAAAACAAAATCCCTACAGCTTCAATGCAGCTAAGACCTCTCATATTAAAAGACTAGATTGAACCCAAGTAGGAAAAAATTTCCAGGTAAAACTTTTTCTGTAAAAATTGTGCTTTCCAGCAAGGAAAACATATAGATTTCCTAAGAGTAGATTTATAACAATCTAAATAAATCCATAGATTTTCGTGGGCTAATTGTATAAATCCATTTCTAGGGATGAAAGAGACATAAATATTTTGGCTTTTGTACACATATTGCCTTTAATGTTTTATTAAGATTGTTCTGTAGGTAATTAGGACAAATTTTCAACATACTTAGAATACATTAATTTTCCTACAAAAGTATTTAAGATCCCAATTTATATCTTCTCTGCTGATAAACTGTATAGTTCTTAATTTCTTAATTCTTATTGTCATAGTGGACTGAAATGTAATCCTCTTTCATAGTATAACATTGAGTTCAAAAGGATTTATTTAATGTTATATAGAAGTAAGAAAACACTACAAGTAGCAATAGTATTGCAAATTTCCGTGAACTGGATTAATAGCAAAAAGTAAAATATATGGATATAGTCTTTATTGTCATGCAATATAGATAGAAAAAAAAAGATCAAATTGAACTGATATGTGCTAGTCTAAGTAGCCACTTAATCATATTTATTATGTTAGTTTTACTTACATAAAATTATATGAGGCTGGGTTGGAGAAATGTCTTAAGGCATTTAATGTGCTTGACTGCAAAGCCTAAGGACTCAGGTTCAGTTCCCAAGTACCCACATAAAGCCAGATTCACAAGGCTGCACATGCATCAGGAGTTTGTTTACAGTTGCATGAGTCCCTGGAAAGGTCATTCTCATTCTCTCTATATATCTGCCTCTCTCTCTCTCTCTCTCACTCTCTTAAGTAAATAAATAAAATTATTTTAAAAATGAAAGGAGGGGTGCTGGAGAGATGGCTTAGAGGTTTAGTGCTTGCCTGTGAAGCCTAAGGACCTTGGTTCGAGGCTCAATTCCCCAGGACCCACGTAAGCCAGATGCACAGTATGGTGCATACATCTGGAGTTCATTTGCAGTGGCTGGAGGCCCTGGTGTGCCCATTCTCCCTCTCTCTCTCGGTCTGTCTCCCTCTTCCATTCTGTCTGTCTGTTGCTCTAAATAAATAAATAAAAATAAAGCAAAAAAATAAAAAAATGAAAGGAGGCTGTTTCATCTTGATTTATAAACTATCTGAAGCAGGTGAGAAAAGTATTTATTTTAAACTGGCAAAACATAACTCTTACAAATGTATTTAATATTTGGAAAATGCCACAAAACATTTTCATTACTATTGTTTGTTTTATGACATAAAAATGTAGATTTTAGTTTTAACAAAATAGTCTATAGAGAAAGCCATTAGAATATATTCATATTTTTAATTTTGACTTGAGTCAGGAACCTGTTAAAAAAGAAAATATTTAAATATGCCATTAGTATCTAAAGACAAGATAGAGTTGTAGAAAATAGTTTGAAAATATGCAAAATTGAGAAACAATGACTATTATGAAATTTTTAAGTTTGATGTTTATCTAAGAAAAATCCACACTGTATTCAAGTACAGTAAAATAAAAACATAGTAGTTTATTTATTTATTTGAGAAAGAGAGAGAGAAAGCGAGTGAGTGAACATGCCAGGGCCTTCAGTCTCTGCAAATGAACTCCAGATACATGTGCCGCCTTGTATGTCTGCCTTACGTGGGTCCTGGGGAATCAACCTGGGTTATTTGGCTTTGTACTCAAGCACCTTAATAACTAAAGCATCTCTCCAACCCAGTAGTAAAACATAAACATATTTCTGTTATTTTATAACATAACAATACAATCACTATATAGAAGACAATCAAATTTATTTCACTTGAATGTCAATAGGAGCATTGAAGAATGTGAAAAACGCATTTCAACTGAGTATATACTAAGATTAAATTTTTAAAATGTGATTATGTTATCTATTTTACTTAACGTGTACTTTAAAAAATGATCCTAATGCCGTGGACAAGAAACCATTTGTATAACAAGTATAGTAGCTCCCATTTGTTGAGTCCATACTATGTGCCTTGAAGCAAAAACTTTATAAACATGAACTCTGTCATACTAGTTTGAGGTAGATATCACTATCCTCACATTGCATCTAAAGAAGGAATGACCAGCACAACCCACACTCTGGCTGAGGACCAGGTCCCTTGATATGACACATTTTGATAAAAATGTCCACCATATTACCCATTGCTGTAATTTATATCCTCATGCTTTACCGTCCCTTCTGGTTTTCTGAAATTGCAATTAGAGCCTATTTGCCTCTATGTCTTTACCATCTCAATATTCTTGATCATATAAATTTATATTGAGAAGTAAAAATAAAACAAGACACATGCATATGTCTTATTCACAATACAAGGGAATAAATGTATATAGACTTTGCCTTTCAATCTGTTCATGAGAAATCATTCATGGCCCTGCTTCTCTTCTGATGAAAGTGACTCCTGGAAAAGAGTTTTGTACTGCTAAGCTGCTTCTCAGTAACAAAAACAACCTCCTCAATGGAAGGGTCACAGATCCTTGGCGGATAGCTTGCTAACTACAAGTCCTGCCCCTCTAACTGGCCAAAATCTTTCCCCTTCCTCTTCCCCAAGTTTACAGCACATTCTCTGCCCACCCCACCCTTTCCAGAAGGATAAACATTCAAGTCCATCTAAATTTACCATTCATCTCAAAAACCACACCCTAGTGATAAAGTCCTCTCCATCAGGCCAGAAATAGCTTCATCATTGCCTGTGCATTTCATGGTAATTGCTTCTTTAGTCATGGATCAATGAGTAAAGCTCAAAAACAATGTCAGGAAAGCTAGATTGGAAACTCCCCCATTTGAATAATAAAAAGGGAAAAGATGCACAGCAGTCATGAGTCTGTCAAGGTTATGAGCTTGTCCATGGACGGCAACCTGCGGTGGAAAGCCAAGATGTAAGACAGTGATAGTGCCCTCTGGTAGGAATTCCTGCAGCCATCACTCATAAGTATTTCTGGATTCACTGTTTAAAACTTGTTGCTCTTCGGTGTCTTTCACTACAGGTCTGAAAATTCCCCGTCATACTTTATGCCCATGCAAGTTTAGAGCCCAAGGTTATTTAAGAACCGGGAGTGAGGGGAAACGTTTCATCCGGGCTGTGGCTTCTTTATCATCACATTTCCCTCAGGAACTCAACATTTTCAACTATATCCTTTAGTCAATTCCATGGGCGGGAAACGCCCACAGGTTATTTTTTTCTTTTTTTGACATATTTTTCAAATTAAATTGTTTTTCTACTTTTTCATTTGCATAAACCCACCTTGAATCTTAACAGTTCCCATCTGAAGTCTTCAAAACAGAGAGATTTTATGCAATGTATGACACAAAATAGTTTTTGTAGCAGAGCTATATCCTGTTATTTGTGAAGAATTAATGGGGCCTTGTTTGACAAAGGCTCTGATAGCCATTATACTTTGCTACTTGTGAGCCCAGAAATAGTCAACTAGTTTTCTAGCCCGCTCATCTCTAGACTTTTCTCTTTAATTGATCTCTGCTTCAAAATCTTCCAGTTCCTCTAAGTCTCTCTCTCTTCTTCCCTCTAGTCTTCCCTTCCTTCCTTCCTTCCTTCCTTCCTTCCTTCCTTCCTCCCTCCCTCCCTCCCTCCCTCCCTCCCTCCCTTCCTTCCTTCCTTCCTTCCTTCTTTGCTATTTCTTTTCTCTTTCCTTCTTGACACCGATTTCAGACAATACTATAAAGACTCTTCCACAATCTTACAATCAAATCCCCTAGAGTTAATGTAGTACATTATATTACTAAATATCTTGAGTAAAAACGTAACTCTACAGCTTCCAAATTGGTCTTTTTATGTTTGTAACCCACAACTTGATTCCATTAAAATAACGTCATCATTGGAGAGATAGTTTAGTCATTAAAAGTGTTTGCTTGTTGCCGGGCGTGGTGGTGCACGCCTTTAGTCCCAGCACTTGGGAGGCAGAGGTAGGAGGATCGCCATGAGTTCAAGGCCACCCTGAGAGGACAGAGTTAATTCCAGGTCAGCCTGGACCAGAGTGAGACCCTACCTTGAAAAACCAAAACAAAACAAAACAAAAACAAAAAGTGTTTGCTTGCAAAGCCTGACAGCTCAGGTTCGATCCCTCAGTTCTCACATAAGGCCAGATACACAAAGTGGTGCATGCATTCATGCATCTATAGTTTGTTTGCAGTGACAGAAATCCCTGGCGCACCATACTCTCTTCCTCTCTTTCTGTCTACCTTTATATCATCTCTTTATGTCTGCCACATTCTCTCCGTCTCTCTCAAATAAATAAAATATTTAAAAATATAGCACTTTATCTAAACCTCTACTTAGGGTAGTAGGAAAAATGAAAACTGATATAATATTATGTGATGGTCATAAGCTTAACATAACATAATGTATTTTTTAATCTTCTATAAGATTTTGTTTCTGTTCCATTCAGGTATCTAAAGTGATGATAGCTCTGATCATCATTTGGAGACTGGAAGGTGGAAGGTTGACAACAAATTGATATTAGACTTGAATAGGGAGAGGGGAGATAGGAAGGGAAGAGATAATATTAGCTTCAGAACACCCACCCCTGAAAGTAAACCTAATATCTCTGTTTATACCCTTCTGGCAAGTAATTGTGATGCTGATTTAACACTATAATTATATAAGGAGACCGAGACCTACTGTTTAACCCCAGAACACATCTTTTCTACCAAAGGAATGTGACTCTTTGGACTCAGCCAACTCTGCTCCAAAGGTTACTTTAATAATTAGGCTTATTGTTAGATTAATGTGCTGATTTATCTCGTTTAATTTTTAAAATAAAACAGGAATAAAAAACATGTTCCCTTTTAAATCAAATAGAACTTAGAAATAAATATTAGGCTATTAACTGTGTGCTAAAATGGTAAATAATGGGGTCAGATCTCTTTTCCATGCTATTCACATTAGTATTATTTTCCTTTTTTCTTGGTTTTCTTGAACAAGTGGCACTTTTCATTCTTTAAAATCATGAACTTAACAAATTTTTAATAGTTCTTGAGTAATTTGGCAAATTCTGCAGAATTTCATAACCATGATTATCAGTTACATATACTGAATGCCTTAACTGACCAAGGCTCTGAGACTTTGAAAACATGAAGTCATTTATTAGTAGACACAAGTTCTCCTAAGATACAAAATTTAGGTACATGGCTTTGAAAGAAGACAACCCCATTGATGAAGGTCAGCTTGACCAAGGATATGTGATGCTGCTTTGGAAAGCTTATCCATTTCTGGCATCATCTCTTTCATCACTGGAGCTGAGCCTTTCCATCTTTGAGCTGCAGGGCATATTTCCTGTTGATTTTCTTGCACAGTTGAGATAGTGGATTTTAAAAGGTTATATCTATCATTGCATGTTTTCTTTTATATGACTAAATATACAGACATAAAAGTAGAACAGGATAGAGCGAGGGTAGCATAAAGTTTAGGGAAAGAAGCTAATGGGGTGGTGAGCATGATCCAACTATCTATTTGTATATGAAACTGTCCTAATTAAATTTATAATTTTTATAGCAAATATGTGCTCTTTAACTTCATCAATAGGCTTGGAGATACTTAGTAGGTATAATGCTTAGTAGCTAAAATGACAAGCAGATATCAAAGGATTATTGACCAGCCAGTCTAGTATAATTGATAAGCTCCAGGCCAAGAAACTTTCTCACAAAAATCTACACTGAGTGCATGAAGAACAACATTTGAGGTTAACTTCTGCCCCCCACCAGATACCCTCACATGCATGTTTCTCCAGACACAAGCATGTGCTTGAATGTATGTGAACACTCCTATGCATATCCTTCTACATTCACACATGTGCGTACAAGAAAATGGCCACTAATAGAAATGTAGGGGTGAAACTGAACAGAGAAAACAATGGACAATTTTTTACCACAGAGACATATATTCATACATCTTATTATAGGTCTGATTGTTTTCAATGCTATTGTGGCCTTTTTATCTACAAAACTCCAGGTAAAAGAAACCAATTTAATTTCCATATCCTTTATTTCCTAGTTAAAGACTGTCCCACATGTATCTTGCCAATACTCATCAGCACAGAACACACCAACTCAGCAGAGTTCTGATCATTTTGCCTCATTGATAGTCCAGGAGATAAAGTAGAGGATCAGAAGTTCAAGATCACCCTCAACTACATAGAGAGTTTGTGCACACTGTCTCGAAAGAAAAGGATATGGCTTATTTTAGGGAAATTAAACATAATTACCAATTCATATTTTCAAAAATTACTTTCCATTCCCTCATTCATTAATTCATTCTCTCATGCCTAAACATTTTGTAAATATTAATTACATGGGATAAAGAGACATGTGGGATATAAAGACAAGAAAACAAAAAAAGAATATACCCAAAACCCTTATTTACCAGAGAAAACTTACCACTGGATTATAATGCAAGCACGGAAGTACAGACAGGACAAATGAAAGAAAAAGAGCCAAGTGACTGCTCACATAGTCAACATATATCGTACAAAGACAGCTTTTGGGAGTCTTGGCATGCAAGAAGAGGGAGGCTATTCCAATGTGACGGGGCAGCCATGATGAATGAACTAAAATACACAGCTGAATGATCCATGGCCTAAACCGAACAAGTTTGTAGCATCTACATTACTATATAATTGAAATAATATGTATACGGGAATTAGGCAAAGAGTAAGGCAAGAATCTTTTTAAGGAAATTTTACTTTATTTTGAAGACAAATTAGAGTATAAATTGCTGCCAGTATCCTTGCTTGATTCCTGTCAATACATTTGTGGTGGCAGTAGTTAGAAAGCATCCCTACATTCATGTGTTAGTATGAGAAGTACCTAGACTTGGTACAAAAAAATAAAAAAGAAATCTATTAGGAATAAATTGTTTAATGGAATCTCTTATACATTTGTGACCAAGACTCATGAGTGTAGTATTTTCTAATAGAAAACCATTAATTCCACTGGCACCAGCCCATTAATCATAATACATTCCTTTGTTAAATTCTGGTGCTCTTGAACATATAATTTATAGGTCAAGTCTCACAAATACTTGGTTCAGAATAACTGAAGCATTACTGAAAGATGTATCTGTGACTCACTAATAAGCTTAGACATGATGGCTAGGCATTTGTCATCATTCCAGTGGATTTCATCCCTGGCTGCCTCTCACATAAACAAATTGCCACACAGTGGCAGGCTTAGCTTTTCTCTTATGTTCTCAGCCACTGAATTTTGGAAATCCACAAGTGGTTATACCTGTGACCACATAAAATAATGTGGTTAAGTTAAAACAAAGAAGAGAGAGAAAAACAACCTGGTACAAGCATAGAGGTTTCCTGGGAGGCTATGGTCAGTACTCTCCAAGTGTACTAATATTTTACAAGGGGAAGAGATGGAAACAAGTGTGTTTACTCAGGCTCCTGAACCTTCTCACCTCAGCCTTGACTACACGGTATGCTGCATAAGGAAGAGTAGCCTAACTAGCCCTTACATGAGATGTATTTGGATGAAAGAAGCTACATTTACTTAGAAAATAAAAGAGAGCTGTTTTGAGAAATAAAGGTAAATAATAGGTAGGCAAAAAATATATACTAGTTTACTAGAGCTGATATAACAATACACCCCCAAAGTATATAAGTTAGGATGTTAACTTATGGTTCTACAGTTCTGGAGACAAAAAGATTAAGACCCATTTGTCCACAGGAGTTGTTCCTGTGTGGGTCTGAAAGGAGGAGTCAGCCCCATGGTTCTTCCTGAGCCTTTGGTAGTTTACTGAAGATGTAGCCTTCCGTAATTCTCAGCTCTGCCTTTGCTTTCACATGGTGTTCTTGTCCTGCTCATGGCTGTGTACAGATGTACAGTCATCATTCCAGATTAAGGCTTACCCTATCAAAATCACTTTAATTTCATTAATGTGCAAAGACCCTGCAGAATATTTAAAGGGGGTTAATAGGAGCCAGACAATGTGGAGTAAATGTCACTATGGTATGAGTTCTACTGATACAAGACAAAGTAGCATTCTTTTTTTTTTTTTTTGGTCCTAACATGTATCAACTTCTGACTGTTAGCACAGTAATGATGTTAAACCCTTCAAAAGATTTATTTATGATTGTGACATGCAGCAGTCTATCCCCATTTCACAGATAAAGGAGTAAAGACAAGTAGCTGTTCATAATGACCAAAGCAATTAAGATATAAGAGCTCAGATTTAAACTTAAGCTTTCTCTGAGAGCCCATGTTCTCATCTTCCATTTTGTATTTTCTCTCAATTTTTATGGTCATCTGTGGCTTCTTCTACTTTTCAATTGATCTGTATCATTCCTTAGAGATTTTTTTAAATAAATGAGTTTTATATAGGCAAGTTCATAGCCTGGGCAAAATAGGTTGTTTATATTATCACAGTAATAAAGACAGGGAAAGGAGAGAAGAAATGAGAGGTCACTATTTGAGAATCAAATAGAAATACTTTGGGACAATGATTGATGTTTTCTGTAAACAGAATTAATCAAAGCAATACAAGGGAAATATAGGATATGTCAGGTTACAATGCCGGGGAATAGTGCAAATGGGGAACTGGTTATTGTAGAAAGTATTTTGTCCATTAGAATGAATGAAAAACAAGACTATTCTAGGTTGGAGAGATGACTCAGTGGTTAAGGTGCTTGCCTGTAAAGCATAACAACCTGGGCTCAATTCCCAAGCACATGCATCTGGGCTTCATTTGTGGTGGCTGGAGGCCCTTGCACACCAGTCGTTTCTGTCTCTCTTCTATCTCTTTCTGCTTGCAACTAAATAAAGCACTCAGGAGGCAAAAGTATGAGGTTCACTTTGAGTTTGAACCTACCCTGAGAGTACATAGTGAATACTAGCTAAGCTTGGGCTAGAGACCCTACCTCAAGAAAGTTTATTTAGTTGCAAGCATATGTTTTCAGAATGACATTTTCCTACATGGATACAATATGTTATTATCACATTCTGCCCACATTGGCCTCTCCTGTTCCCCTCTAACTCCTGAGGTTTTTTTTTTTTTTTTTCCTTTTCAACCAGCTCTCTTTCAACTTCCATGCCAGACAGGATATCTTAGAGATGATATGGTGACTAAGATATAGCTATTTTGGATGAGAGGGATTTCTCTTAGATATTTGTATTACCTATAGGCAGCTTAAGGCAGAACACTAGTTTCTACAACACAAGTCAAGAGTTTGTGTGGCTGTTGAGCTTTTGCTGGTGTATACTTTTCAACTTCCACATTTAATGGGCTACTTTCACTTCTGGAAATAAATGCTTTTAACCCATAACTCTGAGACTAGCGGCATCCCTTATTTACATGGTGCTAATTGTATTATCATTCCACATTTTAATAATTAAATAATAAGTATGCCATGACCTTCAATCCCTTACTCTTTCATATGTACACAGCCCTGAGGAGACACTTCGCCAAATATAGCTAATCTGACTTTTCGAAGCAGCATTCTAGCAAAAGCTTAACCCTGATCTTTCAGTGAGAACTCTGCACTCCTTCTAACCCTGTCAACCTTCACTCTGACTAGCATCCAGATTAATAGTTATTTAACTGCTCAACAATTATGACAGGTGATTAATTAATCTCAAGGAGCAGCCACTTGTGCTGCTATTAATCAGGCCATCACCAGACAGAATGAGAAGGAAAGCAATCTGTATTTGTTACAAAATGGGCTAGGCAGGCATTACTCAGGCAATAAGAAAAGGTCATTGTGGAGCTGAAGCACCATGAGCAGGTTTTGTAAGATTGATGAGAGCAAATTATTTTCTGTATATATTATAAGGGGGGGTATGTTCAGCACAGTGTGTTGAGAGAAACTTAATGCATAGAGAATGGATTTCTCCAGATGTGCAAAGTACTTAAATCTTACACCACCGGCATAAAACTGTTATTTCTGAGCTCTAAGGTGTTGACTGTTATCCCATCAATTCGGCAAATATCATAATGGCTGTGATTGTTGCATTAAATATTACATAAATAATTCATTGATGCTTAGTGATCCATGCCAGAAACTCACAAGCCATTTTCCATTTATTGATTGCCTTTTTCTGCAAACTGTCCTCAAGGTATCCCTTTAGCTATGCTCAGATCTGCCCAGCTCCACTCTTACTGCCATGATTACAGTTCTAGACCTTGTCAACTCTTTGTGAGATGACAAAATAACCTTTTCTTGACTAGGTTTCCATATTCTCTCTAGAAGTCTTGAAATTCTATGTCCTCCTAAAATTAAAGTGTGATAGTGGTTTCCTAATCATAGATGAGGTCCTTGGAATGTCTTGTAAGCACCCTGATTAAGGATATTTCTCTATGATCAGATGCTGGTTTCATTTTCAGTGGATATATGGTATCTATGTCAATCTAAACCTTTAATTTACTTACTTAAAAATATGCATGAGCACTCCCTTATAAACAGCAGATGATATTTAAATAAATTGACAAATGAAATAGCCCAGAAACCTGTAGCTAATACAGTATGTCCTTGATATGTTATTTTATTATTTCCAACATAAGTCTAGTCCTATTTTTCTAAAACACCAAGTAAACTCTCATCTTCATACCTCTCATCCCAGAAGGGACATACACGTTTCATCTCCTCTTGCAGATTTCTATCAGGACTGGCCTGTTATTATCTTCCCTGTTCAGCTCTGGAAGCTTAGTCACCTCCTCTAAGATGGGTTCCTTCATTCTCACCCCCGCCTTCTGGAAATGTGCATTACCATAATGTGGCCTCCATCTCATGTCCTGCTGTTCAATTTCTCTCAACCGCCTACAAAAATAAATTATACTGAATATCACTGATGCTAGAAATTAACTTGATTTTGATGACGAGTATTTTCTCCATCTATATTGCTGTTCCCTAAAAGTATCACATGCATCCACAATCTAAATAATACTTATAATGAAGAGATGAGGGATGAATGAATCAATGAATGAATAGTGACAGACAAACTGGCATACCAAGGGAATGTAATGTCCTCACCAGGTAAAATGTCTGGTGGAATAATCATAGTTCTACCAACTAAAGACAAAGCAGGGATTTAATATACTAACTGTGCCAGAAGCTTAACTGGGTATTGGTTCTCTGGGGCATTGGCACAATTGGACCTCAGAGAGACTAGTCTGGATTGGAATAATTCGCAACTTGAGGCAAATTCTTTGAATCATACTATCTACTAAAATTATTATCATGCAGGTAAAATTCTGTAAAGCAAACTCACTAAAGGAGGTTTCCTTCTGGCCCATTGTAGGGTGATGCTGTCAATCATTCTTCTGAGGCACAAGGTAATTATCGGTCATCTACAGCAGAAGTGTCTTAAGGTTTTCATTTACCTACCTGAAATACAGAGTCTATGCTACACAAACATTCCATTGAGACAGTGAGTGCTATTCTCATCTTTCTCACATTTTGGGAGGCCCTTCCCAGTTGATAATACCTGCAAGCAAAAAAATAAAAATCATGTTCTCTCCCTATTTTCCATATTAAACATAATATATATAGTAAGCACATGGGGTTTCACAAGAGCAAGCTTATGACTTCAGGTGGGTAATAAACAGCGGGTGGCAGATGAACTTTATATAAAAAGGGTTGCTATTTTCACATGCGTCAATTTACCCCTCCCTGTGCGGATGGGTTTAACTACACTGGAATGACTTTTGCACAGCACCTGAGGCAGTACTCAAATGTAATTGTCCCTTGTGCTCCTCAATGGAGTTATTAATCAGGTGCAAACTAGAGCAAAGGTCTTTTGTGTTTGCTCCCACTGCTAACTTTCTGTCTAAAAGTTCCGTTACCAGCAGAAACATATTTTGGCTATAGAAAATATTAAATGTTAATTGTGAAAATATCTCTTTCTTGCTAATAGTGATAGGCAGAGAGAGGTAGTCAAATGCACTCTATGGACTCTTAAGACTGCTTCATTAGAGAATCTTATACAAACCACAGAGAGAAAGAAATGAAGGGGGAAGAGTAAGGAAGGGAAAAAATACAAGTAAAAGAAAACGAAAGGGCAAACAAAAAGGGAAAGAAATATCGAAATATTAACAAGGAAAATGAGAAGAAATCTGTGAGTAATGTAAAAATAGTAAATCACTCACCAGCATTCTAGGAGATCACAACATAGCCGGCCCCTACTGCAAAGTAGAGAAAGAATATTGGCTTGTGTGTTGGCAAAAACAGTTTTGGTTTAGTGTCATGAATTTTCAATATTAGGATAATAATGTCTTCTCTCCAAACTTCAATCATTCTTCTAAACAATAAGTATAAATAGTGCCTCCACATTGGTTGTCACAAACATCAAATGACGTGTGCAATTTGGTGTCCAGTAAACTTCTGAGCATTTCTCTCATCTATTTAGGTTTGACAGAGTTGGTTTAGATTTACTTGTGTTAATCGTCCTAGGAAGAGATTTCAGTGTTGTCTCTTTTTATGTGAGAGATGCACTTTCCAAATGAAATTGTTGGCATTGCTGTATTCTGTGCACACTTAAGTCCCAGTGGCTTGGGAAAAGTTCTTCTTTCAGAGTTTAATAGCATGTGGAGTGAAAAAGAAAGAACAGTCTTTATCCCAGCAGTAATAATAATCGGCTCTCTTGGATTATCTGTCATTATCTGCTCCCCATTTCTCCTGCTTTACCTACAATTGGCCTCTGTTAAATTATGCTGTAAAAGTAGGCACTCAGCCTCAGGGTTAAAAAAAAAATCATGTCGTGAAAATTCAATTCCATATATGAAAATGATCTGTCATATCACCCATGTAGTTTGGGCATTCATGGAAACAGAAGGCAAATTACTAATTGCCTACAACCACAGAAGTAGTTCGATGTGGTTCTGGAATTTAAGAGTGAAGCTTACCAACCTTACAATACATCAGCTTTTTGTGATGTTTGAAAGAAAAACTGAATGCAGTCATTCGCTCAAGAGATGATGAGAAGATACAGATGAGCAAGCATGGAGAGCCAGAGCTGTCACTGCCCTACTTCCTATGTACCCTCACCTAGCATGTGCCTTCCTTTAATAATCAGATAATTATGCTTTCTTTCAATGGTGTTCAGTGTGGTGATCAGCAAGAAGACAATGAGACAGATAGGCCCTCAAACCTCTTTGTGTAATATCAGGAATTGCATGTGAAAAGTTAACCAGTGACAGTAGTAATCCAGGGAAATGATGATTATTGTTATTGAAACTGAAGGAACTGAACCACATTTGTGATGGTGATGAAGTGATTGGGATCAAGTGCACATCATTTGGTCACAAACCTCCTCCTGTGAGGAGGTTCTCTGCTCCCAATACATGATCAACATGCCCTGTGTAAACTGTCACAAAATGAGCTTCCTGCAAAGATGAACTTTGGATAGGAGTTATCTATCTTTTGGGCAGATTAAATAAAGTAGGCTTTCTTATATAATCACTTGTTTCTTGACATAGTGTATTTGTCCTATGGCAAGCAGTGGGATATGGGACAGGTCCAGGAACAAAGGTAAAAATGTAAAAATGATGAACAGAAGGCAAAAATAAATGGAAACAATTGAATTGAATTAATGTTTATGTTATTGAATTATCTGGGTAATAATTGACCTTTGTAGAAATTAAATAATTTGGTTTTAAAATAAGCTGTTGTTTCCACTTGAGATACTTGCTCACTCAGAAAGGTAACTAGCAATTACTTGTTGAATATTTGTTCATTATTTAAGAACTATAGAATGGATGATAATCATACGGTCTACATGAGTCAAATGAGGCGAAGTGGACAAAGTGAGGTCCTTGGACTCATCCAGTGCGTGAGGGAACCAAAGGCGTGCTCAGGGCCTTCATTGACATTCACTGTGACAAGCTGTATCTTGTAAAAAATAAGTGTCTGAGCAGACGTCCAACTCTCTCAATTTAAGTTAAGGTATTTTGTGATGCATCAAATTTGAAATAGGCCAAAGGAAACTGATATAATGGCCTGTGACCTTCCTCTAAATCGTGGGACAAATGACAAGGTACAAGAAAAGATTCCTGATGTTGAATCATGAAGTTACAGGTTTAGCAGCTGAACTCAAGTGAGTATTCAATAACTTGAAATAGGGAAAAGCTGTTTGACAATTGGCAAGTCTTTCTAATTCTTGGCTCTGTGATGACAGAAACAGGTGTGAAGTAAATAGTCTGACTTTGTCTTATGTTTCTAAGATCAAATGTTCAGAGCTCCTGCAGTGCTGGGAAAGCTCTTTGCTGCTCTTCTAACTGCCTTCCTAGCCAGGGTCCTGTGGTCTACCTTAGATGACAAAAGAAGCAAAAATAAGAGTTATCAAACCCTTTCCTGATGTGGAGTCTCTTATAAATCATCAGAATTCTCATGTACTGTGAAGGATATTATTATGTGTTTCTTATTATCTATATGTATAATGAAAGAAATGCTAACTTTTACTTAGTATCTATGAAAATAAATGTAATATTTTTCATTCAAATTTTCTAACATTCTGGATTTTATCTACAGTTTTCTAAACACCCTGAAGTCTTTAGCAGTTCCTTTGGAAGACTTTTCATATGAATTACTCTGATACTTACAACTTTATAAGTGATAGATTACATATGATTTCTTTGACAGATAAGATATTGATTCTCAGAAGTAAAGAGATCCACTTGAAGTTATTTTCATGAATGATAACACTGGTATTTCAAATAAATGTTTCCTCTTTCTGATCTACTTTCTAATATACCACCAAACCTACCCCACTCTCGTAATTATTCTTCTCAGGGCCATTCCACCTTATGTATATACTTCTACACCTAAAATACTTGAGCAGTGAATAAAGAACACCTACGGACATGCTTAGAGCTTTATCTGCTTTATGGTGCCATATTTGATTTGGATTCAAGTCAAATGAAACAAATACTTGACTGAAGAGGCTTCATGAAGAGATAGGCTGTTATAGAATTTGATAGTGATCCACTAGACACACACATGCACACACACACACACACACACACACACACACACATGTGCGTGGGCTGTGTGCAAACATAGGCATTGTACCATATGAATTAGCACAAAGTAGTCACACAGTATCGGCATTTTGATGTTTTATAATGACAAAACCAAGCAATCATAGAATAAATTTATCTTCTGTTCATACCCTGTGAAGCAATATGGCATGGTAATAATTTATTGATCTAAGGATTAAAGGTGTTCAAAATGTTTGTGATGATAAGAGCTTTTGCAGCCTCTAAAATATGCCTGAGATATTACAAAGTTCTTTCAGCTGTTCAGGCCTTAGTGGTTGGTGCATAGGTGGCAAGGTAGGACTCATTTTCTAATGAAATTGCTTGCCTCTCATCACTTATGAGGACAAGACCATGACTAAATTCTCTCACTGTCTATCTCAGTGCAACAGGGATAAATTTCAATGATTCAGACAAGAATAGTAAGAAAATAGCATTTTCTAAGTGCCGAGATATTTTTGTTTACTTAATAACATTCAAAAATGTAGCATGAAGGAAGTTTTTTTTATTATTAATTTGAAGTTAAAAGATGTCTCTTTTATTTTTGGTTACTTTTCTTTTTGAGACAAGTTTTAATTCTGTAACCCATACTGGCCTAGAACATAATTATGTAGCCCAACCTGGTCTCATACTCAGCTATCTCCCTTCCTTGCCTCCGCCTCTCAAGTGCTTGCCTTACAGACATGAGTCACTACTGTGAGCTTGAAGGAATTCTGCTTAGCAGAATGTATGTCTCACTCTGTTAACGTAATACCAGCATAGCTTCTTGTAGCAGCAGCTTTGCTTTTAAGCTAAGCCACTACTTCTGGTAGAAATTCCTGGTTCTCAGACAACTAGTCTCATTACAGTTAGATCCAATCTTAAAAAAGATTCTAATTTCATCTATTTATGTTTTAAAGACATCTGATCATCAAATAATATCTTGTGGTGTCTTGAATTATGTATCTCCTGGGAAGTCATGGGTTCTGAATGCTTGGTCCCCAGGTGGTGGCAATTAGAGAGGTGGAGCCTTGCAGGAGGAGGTGTATTGTTAGGGGTGTCCTTACAGATGTTATGACAGGTTCCCCTTTGCTGGGGTTCAGCTGATTCTCCTGCTTCTCTTTACTATCTGCTGTGGCAGAGGTGGTGTCCAGCCTCTGCTCATGCCATGCTTTCTACCACCATCATGAACCTTCCCCTTAAGTCTATAAACCCCAAATAAACAAAGAAACAAACAAATAAAAAAAAAAAATCCTGCCTCCTATTAGCTACTTTTAGTTAGGATCTTTGTTTTAGCAACATGAAGGTTATCACAGAAGAAATCTGAACAAAGTCATTGCTCCTGGAAACCTGACTGCATAGCAGTTGGCCTTTTGGAACTGATTTGTGGGAAGAATATGGAATGTTTAAACTTTGATCTAAGAAATGCCTTACTTCAACAATGCTCAATTCAATCGTTCTGAGTTGAGACAGCAGGAATATACTGACTCTTCTCAAAGTAGAATTATGAAGGAGTGTCTTGATCTTCAAAGTTAGTTTTAATCCCCTTTGGTAACCCACCTGGTTGGTACCATGGAGTATAACAAATGTAGAAAATAAAGGATCATTGGATTTGCAAAATGGTTTATTTTTGGAAGTGGTGCCTGGGAAGTGTACTGAAACAGGGTTCCCTCAGTGGAGGGTGCTCTGATGGAGCCATGAGGATGAACCATGGGTTGACTGTGGGTTGTAGTGGAGACCCCAGGAGACACCAGGGCTATGCGATGGCTACCAAGGAGAGCTGCTGGCCTAGGTCTGATTGTTTCTCCAGTAAGCAGTCCAGCTGGACAGACAAAGTTGGAGTGCTAGAGACTTTATCAGTGGTTAGAGATGTTAGAGCTGGAGTTACAGGTTTTGAGGTGTGCCCTCTTTGTTTTAGAACTTGCATTGCGATAGTCTTTCTTTTGCAGTGTGAATATATACTCTGTGCTGTTATGCAGTTTTGGTTTTACAGTTCACTTCGGAGATCTTGGACTACAGGATGTCTGAGATTGATAAAAACTATGGGGACATTTTTTTTCTCTTTTAAAATTTATTAATTGGAAAGGAGAGAGAGAGAGAGAGAAAGAGAAAGAGAATGAGAGAGAGAATGGGCACTCTCACTCACTCTAGAGTACTCAGGTGCTCTAGCCACTGCAAATGAACTCCAGATGCATGGATCATTTTGTGCATCTGGCTTTACATGGGTACTGGGGGATTGAACGTGGGTCATTGGACATTGAAGGCAAGTGTCTTAACCATTGAGCAATTTGTTTACCCCTTTGGGAACTTTTAAAGCTAGATTGAAAGCATTGCATCTTACCTCATGGATAGCCATCAGTTCATGTAGGCCAGGGGTGGAATGTTGTGATTTGAATTAAATATCTCCCATGAACTCATGTATTTTGAATACTTAGTTCCCCACTGATGGCAACTTGGGAATTGGAGACTTGCTGGAGGAGTTGTGTTATTGGGAGGACAGACTTCCCCCTTGTTAGAACTTGGCTCACTCTCCTGCTGCTTGCCTGATGTTGGCAAGATGTGATGTTTAGACTCTTCTTTACCATATTTCTCCTGCCATCATGGAGCTTTCCATCAAGACTATAAGCTAAAATAAATATTCTCCTTCCAATATTGCTCTTGGTTGGGTCTTTTATCACAGCAAAGACAAGGTAATTGCAACATATCCCTTTGGGATAAAAGAAAAAAAAATCCTTTCCTCTGGCCCTATCCACCAGAGACAGAAATAAATGGGCTCTAGCTCTTGTTCTCCTGGAGCTTTAGACCAGCTGATCTACTGGGCACTACCTTCAGGATATACTGTAGACTGAGTATCTCCCTTCATGCCTGGTAAGAACCTTTGCTATTCTGAACCTGGATGTCTGAACTTGTCTCCTCAGTTGGGAATTAGATTGCCCATAATATATAACAGCATTATACAGGGCCTGCAGGCTTTTCCAAAAAATATACATATACGTTCAAAAGAAGACAATGTTTTTTCTCTTGTCACACCTAAGGTAAATCTCTCTATACATTACCAGAGAACCAGAGACAATAAGTGAAGGCACTTTTCCCTTACTTATATAAGTAAAAGAAATTAACACCTTTTCTTCAACAAATAAACCACTGGAAATGCAGGGGAATATTTTGACCTGCATTGTGAAAATCCTGAAACACAAGTACTATCTCTTCTGTGATTTTCATTTTCTTTCCTCACCGCCATGGCCTCTCATCTAAGTGCATTGCCCTAACTGAATATAACTGGCATTACATTTGCTGTTGTTCCCATGATGAAGACGAAATCAAATATTGATCTCAATGCATCAGAATTGCTTATAATTTCAAGAATCTCTTCATATACCAGGTAATTAGGATATACCCATAATTTTCTTGAGCTGAACTACTAGCAAAAGGATGATTTTTCCCTAAAAGGAACATGCTTATCAAACAAAAGGATGAGGTCTTCTTTTGTTCAGAAGCCCAGAGCATCGTTCAAGTTTTTTTTTTTTTTCTTAATTTCAAAATAAAGGGAAAGAGGAACTGGTAATTCTGAGTATTCATTATGGTTTTAAACATTTTCCTGGTCTCTTTTTCATGGCTATTGTTTCCCAAAAATTAGCATTCCCCTCAGAGAACTGTGACATGGTTACTGAGCTGGCCTAGGCTCTCCTGAAATGAATGAGGGCTTTAGAAATGATAAAAGTGGTTGCCCACTTCCTCTTCTACAATTTTCTACCTGTGTAGATAGGCTAACTTAAATTTCCTGAGTTTCACTTTTTTTCCCCACATGTAGATGATGATGTAACATGACTCCCATAGCAAAATTACAATAATTAAAATGCTTTGTAAGTTGGCCTGCTTCCAGTGAGTTCTCAATAATTGGTAGATACTGGCACGTTAGAGGCAAAGGTGTAGTTTTTTCTTGATAAGGATAAGAGACTGTGCAGTTTTAAACTGTACCAATGTATTGCCTGAGAAAGTGCAGAAAGGATGCATTGATACCACATTCAACTGCATCTCTGTGAGAAATCAACCTGATCTGCTTCCAAATTAATGTATAATTAGTGAGCTCCCTCATTACTCAGAATTTAGACATTGGTTTATAATTAAGTTTATGGAAAATAGGCACTTAGATTCCTTGGAGTGTCATTGGCACAATCTTCATGAATGACCAGTTGATAAAAAAAAATATGTTTTATATATATGCTAAGTTATAATCTTAACTATTATCATGAGTAAATAAAGATATATATATGAATATATATTCATATTAAATATATATGAACATATACTCATATATATGAATATATGAATAAATAATTAAAGACATATATGAATATGAGCACTTACAAATATTACATGGTAAATTTAAAGTCAACTATACTCTGTCATGTTCCTTACCCCATCAATTAATCTTCCATTCTACTTATTGCTCTGAGTTCAAGAATATAATACAATGTGCATAATATTTTATTTTTTGAAAGAAATATGCCTTAGGACATGATTTTGCAATTTAATATATTGTGGGGATTTCCATATATAATACATATGCCAAACATTCCTTACTTAGTTTATGTTTTAGCTTAAGGAGAAGTAGGTTCACATAGAACAAAACCTTCAAAATAATGTAAATAAGTAAAATGATATTATAACATGATCTGTGATCTATTCTGTGTTTTGTATTCTCAATTAAATTAATAATATGCTTATAATAACATGGCTAATGAATCTTATTTTTTTAATATTTTATTTATTTATTTATTTGAGGGAGAGAGGCAGACAGACAGAGAGAGGAAGAGAAAGAGAGAGAGAGAGCATAGGTTTGCCAGGGTCTCCAGCCACTGCAAATGAGCTCCTGACACATGCGCTGTCTTGTGCATCCGTTTTCCATGGATACTTGGGAATCAAACCTGGGTCCTTAGGCTTCACTGCTAAGCCATCTCGCCAGCCCTGAAGCTTCAGTTTTAAAGGCAATACTCACCTTCTTTTATTCCATTCCCTTGACTTCCAATACAGAGAAAATATATGAAATAATGCTTATATTTATTTTTTATTTATTTGTTTTATTTGATTACTTCTTAATTCCTTTTGAAAAACTAAATTAGTAAGGTTTGCTTTTTACTCTTAATTCCTTTTTAAACCTATCAGGATCTTATTCTTTTTGGTTTTTGTGGTAGTCAGTGTGAAATCACTACTAATAGAAGACCAGAGTATGTTTTAATTGTCACTTGAGCACATAATTCCTATAAAATTCTTTACAACTTGTCAGAGGAATCTCCCTCCGTCCTAGTTTAATTAAATCAACTATAAGGCCAGAAACCAATCCCACTTCCAAATGAGGTTCTTGGTGATTTTAAGGAAGAAAAGAAATAGAGAAAACTCAATATAGACCACAAAAAATTATAGTTTAGGGGTAAATAAGTTGTAAGTAGGAAGATTGTTTCAAAGGAGTTTTAAAATGGAATTACTTGTTGCTTATAATCTTTGGTTTCCTGTCGTCATAAAATGGCCTGAAATATATTCCTTTTGGAAAAATAATGAAGAGCATAGCTTTCTTTTCGTGTACTATAGAAACTCGTTTTCCTATGCTTTGGAAAAAATAATGGCATTTAGCTAACATGCTATAAACGGACTGAGGCCATTTGGCTGGTACACGTGAATATTCAAGGCATGTCCAGAAAAGGCACAAACTTCTGGGTTGGTCGCAGAGGCTTCTTATAATTTAAAATAGGATGGAGATAAGCAAACCCATTTTCTCCAGGACCTTTATAGCTTAAGAGTGAATTATTCCTGTCCATAAAACAGAGAACCTGCTGTGTGGTATTTGCAAACAGCAATTTTGTTAGTAAAAACAACATAAACCTTTTATGTGCCTGATGCCCATTTCCTAACTGCTTTTTGTTGAATGCATCTCACATTTAAATGGATGCTGGGACAGAAAATATACGTCCTATGCAAATAGTGTTTTCCATAGTTGCTGTGATTAATCAAATAGGGCCATCTATCTAATAAAATTACGTCTCATGCAAATTCATGGTGCCTGTGCTGCAGCTGTCCATGGCTGCTGCTCTGGCTGTCCCCGCTGCTGCACAGCATGGACCAGCCTCTCGTGTACAGCACTCCTGTGAGCTTGCTGTGATAGAAACAGTTAGCCTAGGGACTTGTTAACACTCCCTGTCCAGTCAGTGGTTTCCGCACTGCTGCATCTAGAGGAAGTCGTCTCTTTCTCTAGTTTGGAGATTCGGTCCCATGTGGTAGAATTAAAGGGGAGAGGGAGGCTCCCTGAGCCTCGGATAGTTCCAACATTAGATTGCACTCACTATAATGGGAATTATTGAAGCAGCAAGGTAGCAAACTAACAGTGCACATCTGGTCTGCTCATCTGTTTCCGAAGATTAGTTGTTTAGGGCTTCAATGCTGGATCTTTTGTAGATGCAGCCTGCTTTTCTTTAAGTTGTGTTGGGCTGATCAGTTCTTTCATCAGGTGGAGGTCTTTATGTAAATATGTCAATTAGTGGAAATAGCAGAGAATGGATTGCAATTCTGCCATTTTTATTTATTTATTTATATATTTATTTGAGACAGAGAGAGATAGATCAGTGCTTTAGGGCCTCCAATGCTGCAAATGAACTCCAGAGGCATGTGCCACCTTGTGCATCTGGCTTACGTGGGTCCTGAGAAATCAAACCTGGGTCCCTTGGCTTTGTAAGCAAATTCCTTAACCACTAAGCAATCCATCCAGCTCCCATTTTCAAATCATATTAATTTGTCTAGCCATCCTGGATCTATACTTCCTGAACTTCATTAACAGGTTACAAGAGTTACTTTCTCCTTGCTGAGACAAAACACCAGACCTTGAGGAAGGAAAAGAGTTTTGCTGCTGTTTTTGGCTTGAGGTTTGGAGGGGACATCCATCATGACAGGGAAAGCATAAAGCATGGTAGGAACAGGGAGCAGAAGCCACATCTTCATAGCAGGAATGAGGAAGTAGAGCACCGTGAAGGCAAGTGAAGCTGGACTACTAAACCTCAAGGCTCATCCCCTGTAATACACCTCCTTCAATAAGGCTATACCTCCTAAAGCTCCCATAGCCTTCCAGAACAGCATAACCAGTTAGGGGTAATGTATTCAACACATTAGTCTTTGAAAGACATTTTGTATTTGAATCACAACACATGCCCAACTTTTCATTGGCCTTTAGGTCTCTGATTGGATTTTGTCTTCTGCCTCCAAGAAAACCTACTGGTACTGGATCATCTCACTGACGATCTCTCTTTTACAATCCTTTATAAGAAATTGCTTTGCATTCTATAGTCTAAGTAGTTGTCTTACTTCCCAAGATTCATATGAAGAATTTCAACACCTAGGAAGTTTTTCCTCATTGGTTTGGGGCTTTATACCTTTTCTTCCTCTGTGTTCTCAAAGTCAGGCCTCACACCCATCTAGAAATTGCCTGGTAAATACTTTCTGTCACTCAAACAATCTTCAACGTATTTGAAATATGGAAATTACTTCAATGTCTTATCATTGTAAATATTTTCTTTTTATTCATTTGAAACTTAAAAAAAAAAAAAAACAGATGAAGACCCTCTAATGTGGTACCAAAGATGTCACAAACTGGGAAGACAGTGCCTGTAACTGAGCAAAACATGAAGGTAACTACATTGATAGACTCCAATTCCATGTATCGTATGTCTGACTAGCTGATTAGGGAGTCCTAGTGATTCTCCAGTCTCCGTATCCCACAGAGAACTGAGGTTACAGGCATGCACAGCTGCAACCAATTCTTACTTGGGAACTGCAGCTGGAACGTGTGTTTTCTCAGGCCCTACAGCTTGTGTGGGATATACTCTTTACCTGTTTTACCCTCTACTTGTTCCAAGTTCCTTTTAGAAACAATTGTGCTTGTATAGTTATGAAAAGAACTGGGCCCTACAAGTTGATGAACACGTAAATTTCCTTATACTAATAGGAAAAAATAGTAGCAATTTTATTAACAATAACTAACTTTTGTATATAAGACATGTGCTAAGAGCAAATATAAGGTCTAATGTAAATATTATAATACTGTGGGGTGATTACTGTTATTACTCTCATCATAAAAGTAAGGACATTTGATTTTAAGAGGAAGTTAAATGCAAAAGTTCTGTCAGGTAATGAAGCTGGGATTAAAACTCAGGTATAGGGGCTGGAGAAATGGCTCAGTAGTTAAAGACATGGGTTTGCAAACCTGAGGCCTAAATTAAATCTCAAGCACCTGTGAAAAGCAGGATGCAAATAGCACATTGGTCTGTGATCCCAATGTGCCTCCAGCAATGGCAAACAGAGGTAGAGAACCCGGATGCTCCCTGCCAACTAGATGGGCTCACATGCTGCAGCAAAAGCAGTAGGCAGACCTTGTCTCAAACAAACAAACAAAAAAGGTGGAAGGAGACAACCTACAAGAAAGGTTGATCTCACACCTCCGTGTGTATGCTGTAGCCTGTGAATGCCCCTGCCAACACACATTAAAAATACTCTCAGATCGACATGAAGCTGATGACTAATTTGTCAAAGATCCTCCATAACTTGATCTAGGTTAATGTAGCTGCTAACCTTCCCGACTGTCACTAACGCACTGGCAATATCTATGTTCTGGGAAGCACACCACAGTGGCTCAGAGAACTACAGGTTAAAAAAGCAAATCAAGCCTGGTGTGGTGGCACATGCCTTTAATCCTAGCACTAGAGAGGTAGAGGTAGGAGGATTGCCGTGAGTTCGAGGCCACCCTGAGACTCCATAGTGAATTCCAGGTCAGCCTGGGCTAGAGTGAGACCCTACCTTCCTACCTTGAAAAACCAAAAAAAAAAAAAAAAAAAAAAATTCAATATAGAGTAGCAGGGAAATGGGCCTCAAGCCTCAAGGTATTCCTACCCACTCTGTGGCTCTTATAATATTTCTGTTTCTTCTTCCGCAAAATTCCCTGAGC
The DNA here is from genome assembly GCA_036346955.1 of Dipus sagitta. Classification (NCBI taxonomy): domain Eukaryota; kingdom Metazoa; phylum Chordata; class Mammalia; order Rodentia; family Dipodidae; genus Dipus; species Dipus sagitta. Next base: position 166,731,314 of record CM070772.1, on the reverse strand, counting down.
CATGGCAGGCCTGTCAGCCATCTGCTTTAGTGTGAGTTCTTTGTAGCCTCTGGATTTCTGCTTGCATAGGTTTTGATTATCATGAGTGTCTATCACCATCACTTGGGGGCTGGTTATGAGGTTAACAGTAAGAACAGTATTTATGATGACGCTTCTTCTGCCATTTCTGGCAGATATGGTAGAGGTAGAAAGTTTCATGGTGGGCAGTCGGCTGTCTTATCTTACTAATGGGTCTAGACTCCCTTCCATTTTCTCTACCATGCCGCAAGCATGCAGGGCCACAGCCACCCACACCAGCAGCAGGGGAACCAGGAGCCAGGGAACTGGGCAGTATAAGTTCTTTATTTTATTTTATCCCAGAATATACAGCCATCCTAGAGTGTCATGCAGTGTTTGCTCAAAACATAAATGCACATGGGAGCACACACTGAGGAACTCGTATTTACCCAGAACCACACAGATGGTGGTTGGGGAACTCAGGGGTAAAGCCAAGACTGTAGAACCCAACACCCCTCTTTTTTCCTCACTACAATAAAAATAAAACTCTCGATGGAATGTCCTTTTTATCTAACATCAGGAATGACTGTCATTCCAGAGATGCTAGCAGGGAACTATGGAAGAACCCTGGAGAGGCAGTAAAGTTCACTGTCAAATCTTGTCAGGGGCATCACCATTCTTGCAGCACATGCATGGGCATAGGTGAAGGAGAGGGGGAGGGAATTAGATTTCCCAGGAGCATGTAATGATCAGTTACGAGGACAGCTGGATAACACAGGCCAAGTAATCCCTACTTCTTAGACAACATTAGTACTGAGGGTGTACAGTTGAGTAAGTAGTTCTTATTAACTGAAAAAGAAAACAATGAGGGAGTCTTTCCAGTGGCTCAAAAGAAAGTTCTTGAAGTTTAACCAAAGGGCCAGGATAGACACACTAATTGACCATCTTAATTCGTCTTGTGTTAGAAACAGAACATAAGTCAATGGAAATTAAGTAATCCCCCTTCAAGCTTGATTTGATTTCAGAGCTGCACAGAGGACTAAGAACAGAGAAATTATACAATAGGGAGTTATATGTCCTTTTAAATTATTTATTTAGTTATTTATTTATTTCAGAGAGAGGAGTGCCGAGCAGCAGAGCAAGAAAGGGCGGGGGAGATAGAGAGAGAGAGAGAGAGAGAGAGGAGGGAGAGAATGGGTGCATCATGGCTTCTACCCACTGCAAATGAACTCCAGACATATGTGCCACCTTGTTCTGGTTTACTTGGGTACTTGGGAATCAAACCTGCATCCTTAGACTTCACAGGCAAGCACCTTAACCACTAAGCCAACTCTCCAGCACAACATTTCTTTGTTTTTGCTTTCAAAGTCCTCTGCCCAATTTCTGTCAAATGCACCTTCTGTGGTTTTCGAAAGCTCATCCAGTGTCCCTCTGCTATAAACAGAAATCATCTTTCAAGTGAAAGATTCTGTCATTTAAAATTTGTATCTCATATCACTTTGAGCTTGTGCTTGACATGGGCACCCAGCCCCACTTCTGCAAGTATCTGAAGCTGGGGCCAGCCTGCCACCAGAGGGTCATTTCTCCTGATTGCTGGCAGATTGGATTAAACTGAAAGCAAGAGGTACTTTAGTTAGCTTTAATTAGGGCTTGCAGTACATGTGTTCCGTTCCAGATGAGACAACTTGATGAAGAAAGCAGCAGGATTTCATTAAAACACAAGTAAATAAGGCATTGTTAAAGGTGGGGGAAGGGATAAAGTGGTAAAACACAGAGAAAACAGATTTCTTTTCGAGCTTCAAGTAAAAAGACAATCACTAAAAATCCTGTGAAGCTTATCGTCACAGTGTCTAATAGCTACTTGTCACATTTCTGTTTTTGTTTACAGCAGAACCACTGTTATATAATTAGTGATTTTCCTTATACAAAACATAGCAGACCAAGGCAATGCCTAGCTTGTAAATTTGAATGTCTCATAAAATAACTATTGCTGCTATTTATGGAGTAATTACCTTAAGTCAGCTAACATTTGAAAGTGTCATGTTATAAATTTGTACGCAATTCTCATAGACACGCTGCAATATTATTTTGTCATTACATAGAACAGAAAGTAGGCCTAGACCAAAGATTCCAGCTAACATGTTGTAGGAGTCAAGCCTTGGCCAGTTCTCACCAGGAACTTGATTACTGAGGGCTGGAGAATTGTTAGAGGCAGGAAGTTATGTGTGCTCTACTTGTAAGTACCTCTGTCATTCACAGAAACTTCATTCTCAAGGTTTCTTACCAATATATTATTCATTTCCTAAAAGGCATGGTGGGCACTGATGCTAGGAATTCATGAACTATGTCACCCTTACCAGTTACTTCATAAAAGTAAGTAAATACATAAAGCAAAGTTGAATCAGTCCTTTAATATCCCCATGAACTTCTCCCACCAACCCATTGTCCCATGGAACAAGATACTATGACATGAAATACGAAGCACTGCTTGACATTGGACTGGGAAATAAGTGGGCACATGCAGATGTCAGAAAATGAGAGTAAGAAGCAAGGTTCTTTCCCTGAGCTGACAAGCAATCTATGTCTTCACTGCAACTTGTGATTGTGTAACAGTTGGAATTAACTCTGTTAACAATTTTTATCTCCAATTATATTTGTATGAATGTCATTCTGACATGTTTGAATATTCATCACTCAATACTAGTATCCTGTTCTTTTTTTTCTGTTAAGTATTGCATATTGGATCTGTTTCCTTTATTGTTATTTTTATTTTACTCTTCTGGGTTACATAAGGATTTCTTTCTTTTTTTTGAGGTAGGGTCTCACTCTGGTCCAGGCTGACCTGGAATTAACTATGTAGTCTCAGGGTGGCCTCAAACTCACGGCAATCCTCCTACCTCTGCCTCCTGAGTGCTGGGATTAAAAGCGTGCGCCACCACGCCTGGCTACATAAGGATTTTTTTATACGAGTATATAACATGCTTTGAGCATAATTCCCCATTCCCTGCTACTCTCCCCATTTGTGCCCCCTTCCATTACTCTCCTTTGTTCCATGAAACAGTTTCATTTCTACTTTCATGTCATCTGTGCATATATAATTTTTGTACCTATATTAAATCCAGAACCTAAAAATGAGAACAAAATATGTGATATTTATCTTCTGAGACAGATTTATTCATTTAATATGGTTTTCTTCAGTTTTACCTATTTCCCTACAAACAATGTGATTTGATGCTGTTAACGCTGAAAAAAAAAAACTCTTCCAGTGTGTGCATAATGGAATGTGTGTATGTACACAGGTGTGGTATAGATAGGCATGGACATTTACAATACTTAATTAAATAACTTCCATATTCCTTCAGAATGTGCTTAAGCCTAGTAATCTGCGTGATTTTAATTCATCTGATAATTGCTTACAGTGTATCTACAACTTATTGATTAGTGTATCAAATAATACCCACGTTATGATGAACAAACAGATTCCTTGGTAATGCAGAGGCTGCTTCTCAACAATTCAAAGTATATGAAGTTTCAGTACCAAGGATAACAATGTTAGTTAAAAGTACAAATGTGATCTGCAAGTAGATGTCATAGCATTGCTCCAGAACTGAAGATGTGTGCTGTGATAGGGACAGTCAAATCTTCCATGTAGCATTTCTGATTCCAATGAACAGTGTAAGCACTTCGACCTGCTGACTCTTACAGCAAATCAGTTTATATAGCAATCCGGACCTGATACATAGACTCCTGTAGTAGTCTCCACTCAAAATAGATATCTTTTTATGCTTCTTCTTAAATAAATCAAAGCAATTTAGCCAAACTAACTATATGTTTTCTTCCAAATCCAAAGGGTGTCCTTTGGCATTGCATGTCTTTCTTAAACTACATAAGATAGTTTAGGTATAGCCGTCCATTTTTAATCATCTCAGACAGTATCTCTTACCATGCTTCAGAACACTGGTTTCTTAAAACTTGTAACCAGTAGGTAGGTTCTGGAATTTTCATGGATTTTTTTTCTTTATTCTGAAATCCATAGCTATGTACATGCAAGTAATAGTAACTGCACCCTACTTGTTAAGTTCAATCTTAAGGGCATCATTAATATAATAGGAAAATATGACACCCTCATAATGGATAGATGGTATACAGATATAAAAAGATTATTAGCTTGGAATGGTGAGTCAAATAATCCTAAGCTTGACGTTCCAGGTGAAAATAAACTCCTTTTGAAGAACTTTACTAACAACTCTGGCAAGAAAAAAAATTTTAAGGTGGGATGCATGAAAAACAGTGTTTGCATGCAAGGATGCATGAATTTCCTCCAATGATAAACTCTCACTTAGAGAAGAAATGGAGTTGGAGTCACTACAAGATGTATTTTATAAGCCAAAGTCATTTTCCAAGAATTATATTTGCTGTGAAATATCCAAAATGTCATCTATGCATGCTTGCTAATTTCTGTAATCCATCTAAAATGTGATGCTGTTATTTTCATAGACAGATATTTTCATAGATATAGGCACTTCTAGGATCTTCCTGGCTCTTTTTACATTGAAGTACCTCATTCCACAGGTCACATAACCAATGTTGTGCTAAGTATGTCTACCCCAGTTTAGCAATCCAGTTCTGAAAGAATGTTAGAGCCACACGTTGGGTCATGATATGCAGAGACATTTCTCCTACCCATAACTGTGGGCTAACTCAACAATGCATGACCCATATACCTCAAGAAGGAGGGGCCAGGGGAGGGGGTAGGACAGTTCTAGAAGATTTTAAAACACCCAGAGATTATTGCTTTCTCAAGTTTTCTTAACATTTAGAAACAATAAATATATTATTTCTTTTTTTGTTTTGTTTTGTTTTTTCAAGGTAGGGTCTCACTTTAGCCCAGGCTGACCTGGAATTCACTATGTAGTCTCAGGGTGGCTTTGAATTCATGGTGATCCTCCTACCTCTGCCTCCCGGGTGCTGGGATTAAAAATGTGTGCCACCATGCCTGGAAAATATATTACTTCTAGTATGTCTTATGACCATATATACATCACCAAAATTTTACTCTATAAAATCAATTTATTTCCTCTATATAATATGTAAAGTTTCAGCAAATATTTTCACTTAAATACTATCTATGCATAGAAGTAGCGTTTGTTATTTTGATTACCACTGAAAAGGGCACCGCTGCACAATTACAGGTGATGTTTGGGGTAAAAAAGCAAACACAGTGACACAGTTTCTCAGAGATCAGTTCCTGCTAGTACATGAGGTCAAATTCTTATAAACAATTCAATCTTTGCCGATATGTGTATGTGCATAGATGCCTTGATATGCGTATGCATTCATAAATACAGACATGGATAGTAAGTACATCAGAAGACTAATACACACAGCTGGGAATCAGCACATACAGCTAATTTAGGAAATGCATACTAAAATTATGTTGCTTTTGAGGTTATTTTAGTATGAATTTCCATATTATTCAAATTTAAACAAAAGAACTGAATCTACTGACATGATTGTGGATGGATGGATAAATACAGAGATTGTTGGATAAGTTTGTATGTGTGTGCATGTACATGTATGCCCAGATGTATACAAACACACACACACACACAGACACACAGACACACACACACACACACACACACACACACACACACACACACACACACATATATATATATATATATATATATATATATATATACACTTATGTATGCAAGAATATGTATTTCTGGAATTTATACATGATCATAGCTAAAAGGCCCAGAAGCAGTATTTTAAGACTGCAATGGACCACACTTGTAGAAACACAATGTATGTAAAATTACTGCCTTTGATTTGGAGCCCTGAAGACAGCTGAAATGAGAAAATGTCCCAGAACTGTCACAAACCAGAAATACTGGAGACTTTGAGGTCAGATCATAGCCTCTGACTCTCTATTTTTAAAACTCCAATTTTGATGTTGAGGGTATTCTGAAAAAGAAATTGGTTGATGCGTTGCACACAGATTTAAATGTGTGCCTCAGCTAGTAAGCAGAGAAGCTGACAGAAAGCGATCAATAGAAAATAGAGATTTTATAGGCTCAGTAGTTGCTTTGCCACACCAAGGTGAACTTGCTATCATGTGAGTCAAAAGAGTATGATTTCCAAGAAGACCTATTACCATACTGACCCTCTGAAGGCAAAGCTTTCCTGTTCCACTTTTTCTTTCCAAATTTGTGCAAAATCTATGCCCCATGTGAGCCACCCTCAAATTGTGGCAGCTAAGCATGAACCATTCAAAGAAAGGAATGTTGGGCAATGTAGTCCAACTTTATAAAAGATGACACAGAACCATTCCTCCTTGTCATTGTTAGTACCCAAACTCATTGTGTAGCTATTATTAATTTCCTGACCTGAGAGTGAGTGGCATCTGGGCTGTACTTTGCTTATAGAGATTCATGTGGGCATTATTAGATGTATTATTTCTAAGAGTTATTGTGATGGATCTAGGTGACTTAAAACCTCTTGTAGCATTTATGGTACCCTCTCACAAGAGAACACATGGGTATGTTGTCACAGTGATTTTTTTTTTGTATCTATGTGTGGGGGGTGTGTGCATGTACACGTGTGTGTATATGGATGCCCAAGGTCAATATCAGGATTCTTCCTTAATCATTGTACCTTACTTTTTCAGACAGGGTCACTCACTAACCTTCAGTTTACAAATTTTGTAAAACTAACTAGTCAGCAAACCCTAGAGATCTTCTTATCTCCATCTCACCACTGCAGGGATGATAGGCATGAACCATGGGTGCTGGGGATCTGAATTCAGGTCCTCGTGGTTACAGAGTAAGCACTTTACTAGAGCTATCATCCCAGCCCAGTTACAGTGATTTCATTTTTTATTGAGAGTTTTCATATATGAACATATTGTAATTAGGCCATACTCACTTCCCATTACCTTCCATGGTGCCCCCTCCTTTGACCTTGCACCTCGGAACCTCCTCTTTCCAAACAGCCCTTTGATGTCGCATTCTTGTTGTTCTCCACTTGATCAGTGGCTGACTGTGTGATGTGAACATATGACCGAAAGTCTAAATAATCTTAAAATACAATGTTTTGAGCCAGACTTGATCATTAATTGGTTGTACATTTCAGAAAAAAAATATTGAAGTGAATATAACCATATACTTTGGAGTCAGAGATAATGATGACAAATCTCATATCTGTAAACTGTTTGGTATTAACTACATTGCTTACTTTCTCAAGACTTCAAGGTAGACTACATGAGGTTACCTTAAATATTGGGATATAAAACATCTATTAAGAAAGGACAATACAACAGGTGTTATATTTGCTGCTAAGGGAAGATTACTTACTTCCTTAGGCAAAGCAAACCCATTAGAATCCAAGGGTCCAGTACTTAAACTTCTTGAGGGTCCTCCCACACATGTCCATCTGAAGTTACAGTATCCCACTCCTTACCAAGGAGAGCTTTCACTTTAACTGCTGGTGCCCTTTGATGTTGGAACTTGAATTTGTATATTAAGTCAGCCAATCATCTGGAAAAAGGCTTGCATATGATTTCTACAACTTGAGCCCTGTGGTGGATGAGAGAATGTGCTTTTCCCAGGCATACTTAGAAAACTTTGGATCCTTATGCATACCTGTAGCTGGCAAAATTGATCTCTTAGCTCATTTTTCCTCCTTGTTACTTTATGAAGGGTTACCAGAAGCAACCAACCACCATATATATAGTGGTTTGTATATAACATCATCTATGTCGTATACAGAAGCTACTGGATACAGTTACTTTTTCCTATTTATAAAACTGGGGCTGGGAAAATAACTCAATGGTTAAGGGTGCTTGCTTGCAAAGCCTGCTGGCCCTGGTTTGATTCACCAGTACACACATAAATCCAGATGCACAAGGTGGCATATATGGCTGGAATTTATATGCAGTGGCAAGAATCCCTGGTGTACCCAAACTCCTCCTATTAAATATTTGTGGATATATATATATATATATATATATATATATATATATATATGTATATATATATTTCCACAAATATTATATATATATAGTATATATATATATATATATATATCCACAAATATTTAATAGTTTTAAATATAGAGTCACTACGTTTCCTGCTCCTCAAAAGAAGTGAATCAGGCTATCAAATATATCGATCTCACAGAGTTCTTTCACTCACTCACAACGTGGGTTGTCAGTGCTCCCCTTGCTATCAGGTGAGTCTTTAGTACCTAGAAATTTAGATGAGTTAAAGATCCATCTTGTGATGCCAGTATGCACACTGGAGAACTTCATCCTCACAGTTTCCTTTCCCTAGAACCACTCTTGCTGCCACAATCTGCATTAGTCAGGCTTCTCTAGAGGAACAGAATTGGTAGAGCGAATGCAGACTCGAAAGGAGATTTATTAGCTTTCACAGCATGGTCTGAGAAAGAGAATCTGTCAGCCGCTCAGTTTATGAGGCTGGAGGCCTGCAACAGTGCCAACCTGGCAATGAAGTCCTGGAGGATTCTCAGAGCCCCACTGGTCTTCAGTCAAACAAGGCTGATGAAGCTGCATTCTGCTGTCCACAAAGGACAGTAACAAGATAAGTGCACACGCCAGCCCATCAGGCCAAAGGTCCTGCGTTATCTTGGGGCTTCTTTAAATGTGAGTCCAGCATCTGATGGGCCACTTACCCTGGGGGAACATTTCTTCCACCATTAATTCTTTTGGAAAATGACCCAAGAGGTGTGTCTCTTATATGCTCCTTGATTGATCCAGTTATCCACAGAAATCAGTCTCCACTTAATATTATTTTAAATATTAATTAAATTAGGATATATGACATCATCTATGTCATATACAGAAGCTACTGGATACAGTTACTTTTTCCTATTTATAAAACTGGGGCTGGGAAAATAACTCAATGGTTAAAGGTGCTTGCTTGCAAAGCCTGATGGCCCTGGTTTGATTCACCAGTACACACATAAATCCAGATGCACAAAGTGGCATATATGTCTGGAATTTATATGCAGTGGCATGAATCCCTGGTGTACCCAAACTCCTCTCTGTCTCTCTCCCCTCTCATGAATAAAATATCTAGACCTCTGATACTTCATTATTTCTCATGAAACAACTACATCATTATTGAGTTTTGAGTACTACTTTGAAGAAATATCTAAATAATTAATGAAAATAGGTACATGTGTATTATCAGAAACTAATACATCCAAAGCCTCCCTCCCTGTTGAATAAAGACTATTTCTATCTCTGTATAAGACTCTTTAATGGAAAATGGGCTGGTAATCCAACTGATACTGAAAGACACCTAAAAGCTGAGTGTGGAGTGAAAGTTCAGGTAAACCTGGCAAGTGGAAACAAACCTATGTTTATCTCAGTTATGGTTGCACTTAGGACTCTGGCAGTGAGGTGAGAGAGTCCTGTCACATCGCAAGCTGTTGGGCCAAAGGAGAGTACAGAGACAGGAGTGGCGCAAAGGGTAACAGTGCAGAGGAGATAGTTCAGACTCGAGCATACAGGTTACATAGCCTTGTGCAATAGAAACTTGACATTTTGATAGGCTAAAGGATCTAATTTGATTAATATCATTCAGTTTGTCCTAATGTGAAAAAAAATGAAGCCAGGCGTGGTGGCTCCTGCCTTTAATCCCAGCACTCGGGAGGCAGAGGTAGGAGGATCACCGTGAGTTCGAGGCCACCCTGAGACTCCATAGTGAATTCCAGGTCAGCCTGGGTTAGAAGGAAACCCTACCTCGAAAAACCAAAAAAAAAAAAAAAAAAAAAAAAAAAAAAAAAAAAAAAAAAAAGACTGTCCCATTGGCTTGCCTTGAACGTATATGAAGAGAAGTGTCACATACTTACCCTTCCTTTGATTATTCTATGTCTGCTCTGAAGATAGATGATTAGAAGGTTCATAGAATGTGGGCATCAGCATCAGACATTTAAAATCATGAAAACCTCCCCAAATCAGTTTATTTAATTACAAAATAGAAAGCATAGCATTATAGATTTTATGAAAAAGGCCTTCCCTTAAAATGTAATAACTAAGATTTTCAATGTTAATTGGAAAATGTTTTGAGCAAACAAGTCTAAAAGACTTCTAGGAAAGCATCTATAATCATTCCTTTGTCCATTCCTGTCTTTCCATCCTCCCAACCATAGTGTATCCCAACCAGTAGGCTGTCACCACAGATGTTTTGGGATTTCACTTGCCAAGGAGCCCGGCTGCTCACATATGTTGAATTGTTTTCTTTCTATTTAATCTTCTTGCTAGAAAATTAACGAGTTCAAACTTCTGACTTCAAGTTGCCAGCGTCTTCCACTTGGAATTGCCTGTTCCAAAATGTGCATGGCTAATGGTTGGGTATTTCTTTGCAAGGTCATTATTTATGCAATTATTTGCAGTACACCATTAACAATTCATTTCAGCAACAACAGTAGGAAGAACACATGAAGCTGAATAGGACGCACCTGGGATTATCATAACAAATTGTGCAATTATGTACTGCTAATGGGATTAATGTTTAGGGAAGAGATAGATGCCTATTCCCAAGGTATAAAATGATCTATAGAGTTTGAATTTGTATTAATTATATTATTTTTCAGCCAAGAAGCTTTTATATATGCATACTATGTTCACTATTACATGCAACTTGTATGTGGAAGGCTAAATGGGACTTTTTCATTCTACTCCCTGGAAACCACAAGAACTGAGCTACAGTGTGTTCACGTCTATTTTTTACTGGTTGTAATAATGGTGTCCAACAATCACTGAGAGTATCATTGCCCAAGCATCATGCACACACTTTATGAGCAATAATGCATTTAACCTTCATAGACACACCACCAATCAGTCACAGTCAGGACAAGTACTGTGTGAGGTGTGCTGTGTCTATCAAAGAGTGGGGACAAGTATAAGAAAGCCGAGGGGGACTGAGCAGATGGCTTTGCCAGGAAAATGCTTGCTAATACATGTAGGAGGTTATGAATTTAAATCCCCAGGACTCAAGTAGAATCTGGGCCAGGTATTGCAAGACTATAATTTTGGTGCTGAAAGGGTGGAGAGAGGAGATCCTATGTAGTTTGCTGTTTATCTAGTCTTACCAAATAAGTGAGGTTTAGGTTTATTTTCTTAAAAAAACTATATATATATATATATATATATATATATATATATACATATATGAGATAAATAGATATAGATATAGATATAGTTATAGATATAGATAGATATAGACATAGATATATATAGTGGAGATCAATTGAAGAAGACACCCGGCATGACGAATGGTCTCCCCACATGTACATACAACACACATACACATGCACATACACCATACACCATACACACACGACCCATACAAGAAAAATAAAAAAGCTATACTGTCTCTAAATCCTCTAAATGTACAATGAGGGAAAAGGAGTAATTTCAACTTCTTGTTGGCAACATGAATAGCTTCACTAAGAAATATGATTTATCAGAATTTCAATTCTGTCCAATAAGAATAACAGCACTTTGCTCCATGGTTACTAGACAGATGCAAATTAGTGAAGCAAGAGGCAGAAGAATGCCACTCCAAAGGACTGTAGCGGGTGTAATGATGAAAAGCTAACGCTATCCTTCCACGAAAGCTTATGAATTTTGCATTAGGCGATTCAGGGACACAGTCTGGGAGGACATTGTGTTTCAGTGTAGTTTGTGTGTGTTAAGTTACAATACTGTGCCTACTGTGATCACCTGCCAAGAAGGTGTACAAGGAGTCAGCAGTGTGTTCCTAGGGAACCTCATGACTGGTGCAGAATAGCACTTGGAGGGAGGCTGGTATGCTTACTTGACAAACGCGGGAACGAAGACTAGGGAAGATGCATCATGAAGCAGTATGGAGGTTAATGTTATAAAGCCTGTCTTCAAGAAGTAAATCGATAGATTTAGAAAGCCTCTCTTACAAAACATAAGAAAATAAGGCAGTTATTTAGATATTTATCTTTATATAGTGCACTAAATTACCTCCAAAATATTTCAAATGCCTGATACTTCATAATAGTGTATATCTGACTTTGTTCAGCTAAGGTCTAATGTCTCAAGGCAGATTGAATTTCAAAGCTAATTTCTTTCTCTCAAAGTTTACTATCAATGCTATTCTGAAAGTAGAGGCTCATAAAATATAATAGTCCTTTGAAATATGTACAGACCTTTATTTATATGAGTGTATAAATTATAAAATATTTCTGAGATATCTATATTTTTGTCATCTATTTTGCCTTGTGGAAAGTCATGAAATATTTCTAGGCTAGGAAACAAGAGTCACGTGTTGTAGCTATTATTAGTTACACTAGATGTAAGTGGACATGAATAAATTTGCCTAAAATTAACCTTGCATTTTTAGACCTAAATCCTTTCTATTCTCATGTAAGTACAACATCTGGGATTTGAAATCATTATTACAGTTATTGTTTCCATACTCCAGCTTCTTACAACTCTGGAGAAGAAATCTATAGTTCATGTAGTAGTTACTGAGTCTAAGTTCAGTTTTCTTTTCTTTTCTTTCTTTCTTTTTTTTTTTTTTATAAAAAAAGGTGCCAGAACTAGGACTAGGCAAAAGAAAAAGTTGATATTTGGAGCTAGAGATGGCACCATGGGTAAAATACTTGCTGCACAAGCATGAGACTTGGAGTTCAGATTCCCAGTACTCTTGTAAATGTTGGTGGGCGTGGCAGCCTACCTATATCATAGCACAGTGCATGGGAAGCTGATATAAGTGAATCCAAGACAACTTGGCTAGCTTGACTAGCTGAATATTCAAAATATGTGTGCCATTGTTATGCCCTGACTCAGTAATAAGTTGAGAAGCAATGAAGGGAGACCCCACCATCAATCTCAGGTCTCCACATGCATTGGCACACACATACATGTGAACCTACACACATGTGATCCCATAGGCATATGAACCAGCACACACACACACACACACACACACACACACTCATTTACACCCAAAAAGTCCAGATTTAGTGGTAACCCCCTCAGTGGCTTCGTTCTGTCTTCTTTCATACTCAAGAGATGGTAAGTGATTTTTGTTACATGTTTTCAAATTTTGCTTCTAGCAAGAAGTGAAGCTTATTTCATTAAAATATAGAAACAGTAAAAACAGCAATATTAATTATAATATATTATTTCAAAATTGTATATCACTGGAAATTGCCTTAGAATTGAAGGCTTTACAGTACTAAATGAACAGTATTGTTCTTTCATATAGAATAAATAATGCACTTCATTACAATTTGTGGCATCTTAGACTTGTTGAGATATGCTCACACCCCAATACTTCTGGACAAAACACCAGAAAGTCATTGCACATTATGAGGGAGATACTTTAACAGTCACTAAGAACCTTTTACTTCATAGTGACCTCTTCACGACTCATTTATTCATACTCCAGCAATCATCCAACCAGAACTTCTGCGGCACTATTACAACATGTGCACACATATATGAGAAGAGCAGTTTCCAGATACAGGGGATCCAGTGCCTTGAAGCTTATAAGCCATGATTACAATGAGTTTTGAAAAGCTATTGGTGGGTCTGAAGAGATGATTTAATTGGTAAATGTCTTGGCACAAAAACATGAAGATCTGAGTTTGAATCGCTCCCTTACCTAAAAGCCAGGAATGGTGATGCATGCTTTTAATCCCAGTACTAGGACATCAGAGATAGGAGTATCCCTCAGGCTTGCTGGATAACTAGTGTAGCAGAATTAGTGGGCTCCAGGTTCAGTGGGAGATCTTCTTGGAAAGGTGGCAAGTGACTAAGGGAGACATCTGATGGAAACCTTTGGCTTCCACATGTAGGTGCACACAGGATACAGATGATTATGCATGCATACCACACATACACTCACACACACACACAAGCTATAGAAATAAGAAGGTAACATAAATAGTTTCAAAGGCTATTGTTCAAGAAAGTTAAAATTATTTCCTGAAATGGTCTACTGGTCTTATGTTCCTGAAAGCTTTTGGTATGAATGTTTAAATCAAAGTGGGTGGTTTACTAATATGCTCTTTATAGTATATGCCAGTAGGGACATAGGGGTATGATTTGAGAAACAGTATATAAAGTAAATGTATAACAAAAAATGAGTCGAAAGTGAGAGTTCTTTTCAGGGTGAAAGGTGTGGTGGGAACTAAACAAATAGTTTAAGTTCCTCCTATTCAATTATTTTTATAACAAATGACACTTAAGATTTACTTCAAATCACTAAATAGATGGGAAATACATAGCAAGATAGAAAATAAGAAAGACTATAATCAAGTATAGCATGTAGAGAATACTTAGCTTTTTAACTCATTAATTAAGGTATGCTCACCATTGAATTATAGTCCTAGTCAGTTTGCCAAGATGGTTCGTTAAAGTCCAAATTTTATAATATATTATATGCTTTATGCTTTTCACACAAACTTATTATACTGCTCAGAGAAGGTGATCTCTGAAAGCACATTAGACTAATGTTCCTGAAACTCTGGCTAATGTAAGTTTTATTGGATTACTATAGCCAAAGAAGGTCACATAATGATTTGTTCTGATAATGATTTACTAAAAGGAAAAGGCAATTAATGAGTAATTGTTAAATGTCTGACCTTGGAATGGCGTCTAAGTTGTTGAGATTTATTAATATCACATTGCCACAAAAGAAAACAGAGAAAACAGTTTTATTTTATTTTATTTTATTTTATTTTATTTTATTTTATTTTATTTTATTTTATTTTATTTTATTGTTGCTGTTGTTTTGTTTCTTGAAGTAGGATCCTACTCTAGTCCAGGCTGACTTGGAATGCACTCTGTAGTCTAAGGCTGGCCTTCATCTGTGCTGGGATTAAAAGTGTGCACCACCACGTCTGACCCAGATAAGTTTTTATTAGGCCTTTTCATCACGCTTTTTCCTAGAGTAGGCAAACTAACCAGAGCTACTGATTCCGGAGTGCTTACCTTGTGCCAGATCCTTTGGCAAGCACATCTTCACATTTGATCCCTGTAAAAACTCACTGGGCTTATCTTCCTCATAATTTTCAAGTGAGGAAACTGGGAGTTGGAGAGGTAAGGCATGTTAGCCAAATTACCCAGCTCCTCACACACAATATCCAAAGTCAGTTCAGGCCTCTCCATGCAGGGTCACTACACAACTCCTCAAAAGAAATAGTCACCTGTGTATGTAAATTAAGCAAATACAATTTTGAATCCTTACCCTTTGAGAACAATGTAAATGACCTCCAACTTATATTTTATTTATTTATTTATTGGTTTTTCAAGGTAGGGTCTTGCGCTAGCCCAGGTTGACCTGGAATTCACTATTGTATTCTCAGGGTGGCCTTGAACTCAAGGCTATCCTCCTACCTCTGCCTCCCGCATACTGGGATTAAAGGCGTGCACCACCACTCCTGGTCTCCAACATATATTTTAAAGGAGTTGAATAAAGACTTTGGAAGTCAGGCTGCAGAGATGGCTTAGCGGTTAAGACACTTGCTTGCAAAACCAAAGGACTCAGATTCAATTCCCTAGGACCCAAGTAAGCCAGATTCACAAGGTGGTGCATGTGTTTGGAGTTTATTTGCAGTGGCTAGAGCCCTGGTGTGCTCATTCTATCTGCCTCTGTCTTGATCTCATGTGTGTGTATATATATATATATATATATAGTCCCACTTGCACCACTAGTCACCACATGCTGTGGTCCAATTTAACCTCTATGAGCCTCATTTTATCATATTTGCAAGCATGAATCCCTATATGAATGTTGTCTGAATACTAAAATAACAGTCTAAGATACTTATAAAAAAGCTGGATAGCTGGATTGCATACAATTGAAAAAGGCTTAATTTTTCCAGTTTCCATGTGCATTGTTAAAACCAGAGAGCTTATACTTTAGAACTTCATAGTCATTTGACCTTTTGTTAACCCTCAACTTCCCAGTTAGACAGATTTGTTTTGTATTCTTCTCCCTACTCCACCCCCATTGTTTGACTTGTTCTTTGTTTTTGAGATTGAATCTTCCCTGAGGCAATTATTTAAATTGTCAAGTTCTATGTTTATTTAATTTAATTACTTTCAATAAAAACAATGATTGGAACTTTAGAAATTTGCATTGTGTCTTTTTGTTCTTGCTGTCACGTGAGATATTTTCACTCTTCCGTAACTTGAGGATACAGTTGTATACAGTATGTCAGGAACATATCACAGTCTAAGATAGAAAACATAACAGTAGACCCTCTTGCCTGACCTCTGGAGCTCTCTGAGACTAGTACAGTATTCCATGACACCTTTCATATTGCAGTGTTGCATCTTTTTGTTTGTTTGTTTGTTTCTTTGTTTTTCCAGCCAGGCTGGCCTGGAACTCATTGTTCAGCCACAGGCTGGTCTCATGTGTCTTGCTCTTAATACCTTTAACATGGGTGATACTACCAGCTCTTTGCCAGCTTGGCAGCTTGGATTGAATTCTGCTCCTCCTTGTTTTTTTTTTTTGTTGTTGTTGTTTGTTTGTTTGTTTGTTTTTTGTTTTTTTTTTTTTTTGAAGTTCAGGCTTTATTATTAACCCTTTCCCACCCATCCAATTTTTAAACTGATACTACTCTGAGATTCCAGACGACCCTTAATGTGTTTCCATGTGGACTATTGAAGACAATATAACCAGAAAAATTTCAAGTTTTCTTAAACACAGAAATCATTATTTATAGAATCTACTTTTACACTGATGGTAAAAAAAAAAAAAAAAGCAGAATTCATCAGTGAACCAAGTTCTTTATTGTTTCCCTTAAGTATTGTTATCTTAACTGTCCTGATGACTTCTTGTCTCAGCTATTGTGGCCACTGTATGCCTTCGTGGCTGGATCTGTGAACAGTTTCCTAGACAGCTGTTTTGATCACAATAGATGCACAAACATTAAAAAAAACTTTCAAATATTTAAATGCAAATTTTGTCTTATAAACCCACTATCTGAGGCTGGAGATATGGATCAGCAATTAAGGTTCTTGATGCAAAGCCTAATGAATGATCTGAGTTCAATTCCCTAGTATTCACATAGAGCCAGATGCACAGGGTGGTGCAGGCATCTGGAGTTCATTTGCAGTGGGCTGGAGGCCCTTGTGCACCCATTCTCTCTCTCTCTCCTGTCTGTCTCTCTTTATCTATCTGCTTGCAAATGAATATTTAAAAAAAAAAAAAACACCTTCTCATGTTAAAAAAATTACACATTTTGTTGATAACCTCATTTTGTATCTTTTTCAGTTACCCTTTATGACACCATAGTTTCCCACATATTTTTTTTTTGTTTTTTTGATTTTCATTTAGGTGCATGTGGTGGTTTGATTCAGATGTTCCCCATAAATTTAGGTGTCTGAATGCTAGGTTCCCAGCTGATGGAGATTTGGAAATTAGCACCTCCTGGAGGCAGTGTATTGTTGGCAACAGGCTTATGGGTGTTATAGCCAGCTCCCCTTGCCAGTGTTTGGTGCACTCTTATGTTGCCTGTTGTTATTGTCTTTCTAATATAGGCCAGGAGGTGATGTCCACTCTCTGCTCATGCCATTTGTTCCCCCTGCCATCCTGGAGCTTCCCCCACGAGCCTGTAAGCCAAAATAAACTTTTTTTTTTTTCTCACAAGCTGCTCTTGGTTGTGTGATTTCTACCAGCAACGTGAACCTGACTGCAACAGTAAAGTGGTACCAAGGAGTGGGGTTGCTGCCTGACACCTCACTGTGTGGCTTTGGCCTTTTGGAGCTGATTTTCAAGAGGAATGGGGAAGGATTTGAAACCTTGGCCTAGGAGATGCCTTGCAGTGCTGGAAGTACAGCTTGATGGACTGCTCTGGTCAGAGTTCAAAGACCTGAATGCAGTAAGAACTATGGACTGTGAGATTTGGCTTAGGAGGGTGAGAAAGAGCTTTGCTTGGACTGGGCTAGCAGTTTGTGCAAGAAGCTTGCTGTTATGCCTGTGTCCTGAGAACTTGTGTAGGGTTGCTTTGCATAGAAATAAACTGGTGTGAGCAGAGGGATACAGCACAGAAAAAATGAAATCTTTGGGTGAACTGCTGCCTGTTCAGTGGCAATTGAGAGATAACAACTATTAAGATTGGGCCAGCTGACCTGCACTGGGCAACAGGAAGAATGTAGACTCTTTTGAAGGGGTCTGAGTGCTCAAGGAGTGTCCTGTTCTTCAAAGTCTGCATTATTCCCCCCTGGATTAACAAATTGGCACCTACCTGCTATTGTGGAGTATAAGAAATTCAGGAAAGAGGTCACTGAGTTTGCAGCAGTCTTGTGTCTTGGAAATGGCCATGGGCAGTGTGAAGCAGGTTTGCTGAATGCCTGCATCGAGATCCCATGGTGCCATGAGGATGAACCATGGGTTGCAGTGGAGATGCCGGGACCATGAGATGCCTGCCAAGGAAAGCTGCCCGCCCTGGATGTAGTTTTCCAGGACTGTGAGTATCCTAGCTGGAGGGGCGGAATTGGAACTCCAGAGACTTCTTGCTGGTTAGAATTATCGGATTTGGGGATTTGTCATTGATCAGACTTGTTGGACTTAGAGCTACAGAGTTTGATGTTTTCCCTGTTTAAATCTTGTTCTGGTTGAATATTTCTTTGGTATGTCCAGTGCTATCTTTTGCAGTGTGAATGTTTATTTTGTGCCATTGTGGGTTTTTGAGTTTATTTTTTGGTATTACGGCTCAGTTAAAAGAACTTGGATTATGGGGATATATGAACATAATTGGAATTGGTTAAAACTATGGAGACTTTTAAATTTGGATGAATGTATGGCATTTTGAATCACATATGGTTATCAGTTTATGGAGCCCAGGGGCCTAATGTGCTGGTTTGATTCAGGTATCTCCCATAAACTTAGGTGTTCTAAATGCTAGGGTCCCAGCTGATGGAGATTTGAAAATTAACGCCTCCTGGAGGCAATGTATTGTTGGGGGCGGGTTTATGGGTGTTATAGCCAGTGTCCCCATGCTAGTGTTTGGCACACTCTCCTGTTCCTATTGTCCACCTTATGTTGGCCAGGGGTTGATGTCTGCCTTCTGCTCATGTCATCATGAAGCTTCCCCTCAAGCCTGTAAACCAAAATAAACCCCTTTTCCCACAAGCTGCTCTTGGCTGGATGATTTCTACCAGGAATGTGAACCTGACTGCAACAGTGTATTTATCTTTAAATAATCCCTAAAAATAGCACATTTTCTGAGTATACATAACTATCTGACATAGGTTAGAATGCCTTTGTATTGCAATGTATTCATCAGCTTTGTAATACTTTCTCTATGCATTCAAAATACTTGAAAAAATTTTACATTAATTTTGATATTAATTATTGCTACAGGACATGCTTGAATTTTAGGTACTATCCTAATGTTTAGGTTTTTTAAAAATATTAGTCATTAAGATTCAACATTTTTATCCTAAATGAACCCTAACATGGAACATTTTATTTAATTTTGAGAGAAAGTTTAAAGATATTGTTATTTGCTACTGGAGAAGTCTTTTCAATTTTTTTACTGTTAATTATTTCATACAATTTTATTTCTTTTTAAATCTTCCTAAAATTGACAACATTGCATATTATTTCTGTATCTGTTATGATGTTTAACATTTTCTTTTCTTTTGTATTCTAAAATACCTGCTCAGCCTGTTCTCCCATTATTGATGAGAATTCTGAAAGCCTCATATTGACTTTCCTGACACTGATAATATAATTTCATATTTCATGAACTCTTTTTCACATAAATTGCTTTCATGGTTTGCCACTTTAAGAGACTTTGTAAAGAAGAAAAATGTTGCTCTTTTATTTTTTTTAATCTTTAGCATTTTAGCCCATATCAAAAAGGTAATAGAAGTGTCTTCTATTGAATGTCCTTGTTTTTATTAAAATTAAAGTTGGATTTACTTGAAGTGTGTTATTTTATCAGTTATAAAATTTACTTTTCTCATCTAAATGCAGTCACCAATAGAAATATATAGGCTATATTTTTCCAAGAAATAGGGCCTTAGGAGTGACATTAAATCCTCTACCCTGAACATATTAATCTTGTGGAGACCTGGTCAAGTCAACCATTTTAAGACAATTGGCTATGTGTTACTAAGTAGAAAATATTTAGGGCACTGTACTGTATATAGATGGTATTATCTTTACATACATATATATATATATTTCATATATATATGAATGATATGAAATAATATGCATGTATACATACATAAACATGCGTATATACACACATTGTCTTTGAAGCAAATTTGCTATTTTAATAAGGCAGATGCTAGATAACTTTACATAAATTATATCTATATACAAATATACTTATATATATTTGTAGGATAGTATCCATGTGATCACACTTCATCAAAAGAGTTATACCACCTGACTCCTTGTTTAGGCAATTGCCAACCTTTTCTACATCTCTCCTTTTATGTGTCATCATGAACAAAGCAATAGATGTTAAAATATGTCCTAACAGTTGCTAGATAGATACCATATTAAATTGAATAGAAAACATTTTTCACGTCATATTGTCTGAATCTAGTAATCTGGTAGCAAGTGGCATCTCCCAGTTAATTCCTTGAAGAACATTTCATTCTAAATCAATGAGGTGAATTAGAAAGGAGATTTAGTGAGCAGAACATCCAACTGGGAGCAAAGAAAATTATATTTCCATTCTGGTACTCAACTTTTGTAAATCTTGTCTTAGTATATATACCAGTTCCTTGTGAAAGTGTGTTTGGGTCAATGGTTACATTGTATTTATGTTATAGTTGTCTATACCCAGGAATTATTTTTTTTATTTAAAATTTGTATGTAAAGAGGTTCAGATTAAAAGTAGTACATTATTTTATGTTTTATATCTAAAAAATGATCTCCCATCTGGCTTATTGAATTAGCAAAATTCATTTTAAAGAGAATGTGTGTATATATGTATGCATACATATTATTGACATATACATATATGTCAGCCAGCTTTCCACTGTTGTGACAGCATACCCTAGAAAGCAACTTAAAGGAATAAAAGCTTGTTTGGCTCAGGGTTTTAGATGTATCAGTCTGCAGCTGATTGGCTCCATTGTTAACAGGTCTACTTACCTCATACCAGCTAGGGAGTGTGGAGGGAGAGAGAGAGAAGGGGAGAGAGAAGAGGAAACAGATGGAAGGCAGGGAAAGGGAGGGAGGAAAGGAAAGAGGGAGGAGAGGGAGAGGAGAGAGACAAAGGAAAGGAGGGAAGAAGAGGAAGGGAGAGAAAGAGGGTAAGAAAGAGAAAATGAGAAAGAAACAGAAGTAAGGGACATGATATGATCACCCTTCAAAGTTTGACACCCAGTGATCTCATCCCTCCAATTAGCCCCTAATATCCCATTCACCTATGAAATTATCAGTGGATTAAGATTAATAAATCAATCAGGCTAGCATATTCATGACACAATCACCTGTAAATAGCAATGGTTAGGACCAATCTTCAAATAATGGGGGGACATTTCATACAAACCAAACAAGTATCTTTCAATTTTTATAGTTGTAACATTTTATTTTATTTTATTTTTAAATTTTGTTGTTGTTTATTTTTATTTATTTATTTGAGAACAACAGACAGAGAGAGAAAGAGGGAGAGAGAGAGGGGGGAGAGTAGGTGTGCCAGGGCTTCTGGCCACTGCAAATGAACTCCAGATGCGTGTGCCCCCTTGTGCATCTGGCTAAAGTGGGTCCTGGGGAATCAAGCCTTGAACCAGGGTCTTTAGGCTTCACAGGCAAGCGCTTAACCACTAAGCCATCTCTCCAGCCCTATAGTTGTAACATTTTAAACCAGAATATACATTACCACATAGTTCATGTATTCCCATTATAGCTGTTTGAATAATACACATTTAAAATACTGCTGTACCTTGTACAGTACATTATCAACAATACAGAAATGAAAAGACAGTTTCTTTTCTCTCTCTCCCTCTCTGTCAAATAAATAAATAACTTTAAAAAAAAGAGAGAAGCAGTGAGATGGGAAGGGTATAGGGCCAGGGACATCTTTTCAGGACACACCCCTAGTGATCCACTTTCTCCAGTTGTGTATCACCCCCAACAGTTTCCATCAACTTTCAATAATGCCATAAAATTAAGATTAATCCATACTTTGGTTGATAACCTTTATGATCCAATCACCTCTCAATTACTGGATTCATCTCTTTGGGACCAAGTTTTGAACATCTGTAGCCTTTTGGGGTCATGTCACATCCAAACCATAACAATAATTAAATTACAATTTACCACAAAAAAATCTTAATGTCCAAAAGGAAAAAAAAATAAATAAAGGAAAAAATATATTCATTATATAATATGACTTCAGTGTAAGCAAATAAGAATGGGGTAGTGGGGGAAGTCAGCTAGTGTATAAGGAAGGTCTTTTATATTTGGTGATGCTATCTACATCTTGAATTGTGAGGAGCAATTATAAAGTGGATTGGTAAGGTGGGAAAAAAATCATCCAAAGTAAATATTTTAAAACACATGTGGAATTGTATACCATAGTATAAGAACCACAGAGTATGAAAGAATGGTCTTATAGAACATTCTAAGCTATTGAAACATTCTTACAAATACATGGTTATTGAATGCTTTTAATTGTAAACGAAGCAGTTAATATTTGCAAGAAAATGTCATTCAAAACATTTCAAATGATTGCAAACAGTCCAATGCTCATATATGCTAAAATATTTATTTTCTTAGCTAGCCACCGATATCATACCTCTTTAAAATATTTTTATTTGTTTATTATTTAGTAAGAAAGAAAGAGAGAGAGAATGGATGTACCAGGGTTCCTGCCTCTGCTAAGAAACTCCAGACACAAGTATCATCCTGTGCTGTGCATATAGCTTTATGTAGGCACCGGGGAATTAAACACTGGATGTCAAGCTTTGCAAGCAAATACCTCCAAGTGCTGAGCCATCTCCCCAGCCCATGCCTACTTTAATGTCAGTGCAATTAGCCAATATATGGTCAAACTGTGTGTGTATGTATGTGTGTGTGTGTGTTCATCAGTATAATGCTTTCTTCTTACAAAGTTCCTATTCTGGCTTCATGAGGGTCACTTACAAAGGGAATGTATAGTCTCCTGAATTATGTTGCTATATATCATGAGCTCTTTGAAGGAAGGTATTGGCTCTTCCTCATTTTTCATCCCTGAAACTATGACATATCCTTGAGCATGGAGGCTAATAAATATTGGAATGTGTGAATGACAAAGAAAAAATAAAATAAAGCACGACTCATAGAAAGCTATTTCCAGTATGTTTTTTGTTTTTTTGTTTTTTTTTTTTTATCCCTGTATTCTATATTCAGGGGAAAGCTCCTTCCCTTCTGTTAACACAGCACTTGTTTTTGTCACATGGCTTAACAATGTTGCTAATGAGCTGTTAATAAGCTGTCAGTTCCTGTGAAATTAGATGGAAAAGGCCTAGGCAATCTTGCCTGTTTGTTTCATATAATCATGGTCCTGGGTACAGAACACTATTACACATTCACTGAGCTTGGTTATGACTAGATTGTGATTTCAGTAGGAGTTACTAATATAGTTCCTTAGAAGTACTATGCTTTCTCCTCCATAAAGCAGGGGCTTGGTGAAGGAGCTTTAGGTTGGCATGACATCACTTTATACTTCATTTGAGAAAAATACACATGATATCCCTTCATCAACTTCGGAAGATCCAGTCTGGGGTTGAAAGCTTTTCTTGTTGGTCTATAGGTTTCATATTTGTTAAGTGTGTAACCCTAACCTATTTACTTCACATTTCTGATCTTACTTATAAAATAAAAATAAAACTTGCCTGTAAATGTTTCTTTGTTTCCTCATTGATGAAATACTGCTTAGGTTCTCATGATTTAGCCACTGAGCTGTGAGCCACATCCCCAGGCCAAGTTTAAGGAATCTGAGATTTCCATTGGCAAACTAGGTAGTGACAGAAGGTTACACGGTCAAATCAGTGCTACCTTTATGCCTGCTTATTCTTAAGCAGCATAGATAAGCCTAATTTTGGGCTTCTAATCTTCATGATGCTCTCCAAGGATTTTTAGCTCCATCTTCTATCCTTATTCATCATCTTTCAGGACACTTGTTTGCTATCAATGAGATTTGTCACCCCTTCAGTCTTAGGGCAATGATTA
The DNA here is from genome assembly GCA_036346955.1 of Dipus sagitta. Lineage (NCBI taxonomy): Eukaryota > Metazoa > Chordata > Mammalia > Rodentia > Dipodidae > Dipus > Dipus sagitta. The sequence goes on along the minus strand of CM070772.1, from coordinate 166,707,108 downwards.
AGTTTTAGCAAGACTAAAATAAGCCACATGGGCACTTGTTAAAATCCAGATTCTTAGGCCTTGATGGTGAATGTTATTCCATAAATTTGGCACAAATCCCACAATTCTACCTATGCAAACATACTCACATGAATTCAATGCAGGTGATGGGTAGATCACATGTGGGAAGTGATTTTTTAAATTCTGCCAGCTATTGAAGCAAAACCACTATTGTACTTTTTTTAAAAAAAAAGAAAATTTAAGTGGAATTTTATTTTTAGGTGACCTTTCAGTCAAATGTTTTACATTTCAATGGAATCTGTTTGGACTCCTTCTTTTTTTCTAATCTCACCATTTGGAGTAAGGCATTTATAGGAAAGTGACTTTAAGTTAATTTCACCACAAGCTAAGCCAAATTAATTTAGGGAGAGTTTAGTCAACAGCCTTTGCTTTCTGTACTTAAGTGATCAATTTCAACACCTGTTTTTCCTTCCAGATGGAGTTAATTAACATTAAAATTATTGCCTATAGCAAAAACTTTTTTTTTCCTGATAATTCACAGCCCTCCAGTTGCATCTAGATACCTATATTTCCAAAATTAAAACAATGATAACCTATGCAATACATCATTAAACTATTTCAAGACATGTTGACACATGATCTTGAAAGAAGGAAAATTATCACATAGAAAGTCCATGCTTTTCAAGAAGCATTTTCAGGGGAATTTTATGTTATTTTAGTGAACATTTGATATATGAAATGATAATATATTTATAACTTTATAATTAAGAAGCTATTCTAGTGCACATTTGACAAATAAATACACTATACATTAGAATATTTTTAAAACTTTTCAAATTGTGTAGTAGTATAGCTAACATTTTAATCCTTATTTAACCATACTTCACATATTTTCTAAGACACCAGGCTCAGATTACACTGAAATGAAGATTGGAAGTTTTAACAAGAACTGGCTAGGAAGTGTGAGATAAAATATTTGATTAGAAGTAGGTTATATTGATAAATGTTACACTGTAATTTTTTAAAGCACACAAATATACGCACATCTGCCTAAAATTTACAGGACACGGCAGTGTGGCGTGGTACCACTCCTGTGTTCTATAATTATTATTTAACTAGTGTAATGAGATTTGATGTGTGAGATATTGCACTACAAAGGCATGAGAAGTGAACTTTAAAATGGTCATTACAATGGAATTTAAATATAATAACGAGTTTTAGAGAAGATATTTTGAGTTCAAAAGAGAAAGGACAACTTAGAGAATAATGAATATAGATGCATGCCCCTTCTACCTCTCATTAAATACTTCTCTAACCCTCATTTTAAAGAGTCCTATTACTGGCTTAGAATTGTTCTTTTTTGAAAACATACTTTATAAGTAATTTTTGAGGAGCTCTTCATTCAGTCTCTTTTCTTGACCTCAATTTTATGATAACTCAATTTATTTTAATATTAATCTCAAAACCAAGAGATAACAGAGTGTTGTGCTCAGTACTGGCCAGTCTTTTTAAGTAACCAGTCCATCATTATTGTCTCATGGAAGACTCCATGCTTTTCTTTGAATATGATGGCTTCTATCTGAAAGAATTACTTGCGAATTGGAAATGGTGAGAATAAAATTAAACTGCTACTCTAGTGGAGAGTTGTAAAATACGTGATATACATAGACATTTGTAAGCATACACACAGAAATGCACATACGCACAAAGCTGTCTCATCATCGGAAATTGCCATGATTTTCAAAAACTGCAAGACTAGAATTTACAAATCCGAAACTCTTCCTTCTGTGGAAAATATAGGCTTGGTTCCTGCCAATTTTGGGTCAAAGATCACTATATATATATATATATATATATATATATATATATATATATATATGTATATGGAGAGAGAGAGAGAGAGAGAGAGAGAGAGAGTAAGAGACAGAGAGAAAGAGAGAATGGGTGCACCAAGGCCTCTAGCCACATGCATGCATCTCCTTGTGAATCTGGCTTACATGGGTCCTATGTAATCGAACTGGGATCCTTAAGCTTTGCACACAAATGCCATAACTGCTAAGTCATTTCCCCATCCCCAAATATTTATATATACATGAGAATATGTTGCTTAATGCATATTATAGGTTATTCATCCAGAGTCATAATGAACGGAACTACATTTCTTGGCTAGAGCTTATATTAACATGTATGTTTTCTCCAGAAACATACTTTTTATACTCAGGAACACTAGGTAAAACTTCAAAACTATATCTGAGGAACATTCTTAAAGGCAAAGCCATCAATAGAAATGAAAATGAAAATGAAAATGCCAAATTTGGGGTCTGGAAGGATGGCATAGTAGTTAAGGCACTTGCCAGCAAAGCAAAGGACCCAGGTTCAGTTCCCCAGTATCCACATAAAACCAGATGCATAAGGTGACATATACGTCTATATAAGGTTCAATTCCAAAGGACCCACGTAACCAGATGTGCAAGGTGGCACATGCTTCTGGAATTCATTTGCAGTGACTGAAGACCCTGACTTCTCTTTCTCTCTCCCTCTGTCTTCCTTTCTCTCTCTCTCTCTCTCTCTCTCTCTAAGTAAATAAATAAAAATAAAATATAAACATTGTCAAACTGCATAAACAGTGAAATGAGATTTACTTCCAATTAGGCAACTAACAGAAGAGTCCACCCGTTTTGATGCATGGTCATCAAGCAACTCAAAATTTCACACTTAAAATGGATATTTAAATGACCACAAAAGTCCCTGGAGTATCACATTGGGAGTAACAACTGAATATTAGCCAACCTACAATTTAAAAAATATGAAATCTTCAATAACCAGTACACATGTAACTCAGTTTAAACGTTTTAAATTTAGATGTAGCTTTAGTAACAGCAATTAGTGCCTAAACAATAGAATGTTTTATCTTTCTCTTTAGACAAATGCATTTGGAAAATAAGAGTTCTCTTCTCCCCTGTATTTACAATAAGACATAGTTCTCTGACACAGTCAAGTAAATCATTTTAACTGATTGGCTTTGCCTTGTAATGTCATTCCAAGACTTCTGGCACATCTCAAGCTCCCTAGGGCATCTCATACCTTAAAGAAAAAGGAGTTAAATGTCTCCAGGGTAAAATTTGAAATTTTATGTTGAAGAATGTAGCTTGTACCTTAGACTCCAACCTTTATAAAGCAAACGTGACAGATTTTGAGTGGCAGATACTGTTTGTATATTGAATTTACATACTAAGGAAGTGTGGTGGTTTGAATAGAATACATGCCCCCCCCCCAATATATTCAGTTGTTTATTTGTAGTTTGCATCTGCAGCCACCTGGCTGGGGTCAGTGCCATTGTGTGGATCTTAAGGTGTGATGGTGGGTTTCAGGTTTCAATCTAAAGATATGCAAAGTGTGCCTAGCTGGAGTTCCTGAAGTGTGCTGTGGCTTTTGGCTTTTAGGCTTGTACTTCTCTCTTTCTGGTTGGTCCTGTGAAGGCAGGCCAGTTTCTTCTGGCATTATGGAACTTCCCCTGGATCTGTAAGCTTCAATAAATATCCCTTCCTCCATAACTGTGCCTGGACTGGAAGTTCATCTCAGTGAACCTGAAGCTGTCTGCTACAGGAAGTATACTAGGATTTATGTAACATTTATTTAATATTGAGCCAGTGATATGCTAAGCAGCACAGCAGCAGGAGTGGTCAAATCACCAAATACGTATTATTAATGTGTCTTCTTGAGGCCTACTAAGGTTCCTTTGGGCTTGGCCAGGAAGCTCTGCTTCACAGTGAGGTAGGTAGCAGAAGATGGTTTCTTTGTTACAGGTCAAAGGTCTGCTGAGGTGGCTTTGTGCTACAATCCTTTCATCTACCTCAGACCACTAGGCAAAAATGGGTTTGGGTGTAGGTGTTATTTTTGTTTATTATTTATTTATTTATTTGAGAGCAACAGGCAGAAAGAGGCAGAGAGAGAGTGAGAGAGAGAGAGAGAGAGAGAGAGAGAGAGAGAATGGGAACACCAGGGCCTCTAGCCACTGCAAATGAACTCAAGATGGATTTGCCCCTTTGTGCATCTGGCTAACGTGGGTCCTGGGGAATCGAGCCTCAAACCAGGGTCCTTAGACTTCACAGGCAAGTGCTTAACCACTAAGTCATCTCTCTAGCCCTAGACTGTAGGTTTTAAAAGAAATGCAGCTGGGTGTGGTGGTGGACACCTTTAATCCCAGCACTCCAGAGGCCAAGGTAGGAGGCCAGCCTGAGACTACATGGTGAACTCCAGGTCAGCCTGGGTTAGAGTGAGACCTTACCTTAAAAAATAAACAAAAAGGAAAAATAGTAATATTCAAGGCCTATTGATAGAGAGGCTTGTGATTGTCACACTGTCATTCATGTCTACCTACTCCAAATGCCAAAGTAAGAAGTGAGAGCTAAGGACAAAGTTATTCTTCACATTATGCAAAGTACAAGCCAAAGGCATGTCTACAGAAGGGAAAATTGTAACCATTAACTCAGTATAGTATAGTGCTATATGTTCAGAACTGAGCTAATCCTACTTAACATGCCTTGTATCAAGTGGATGCATTCTAATTCCTTCACCTCTTTCTCTGTTATACAAATGAGAGTATTGGGAGCTAGAGAGCTCAATATGTTGCTCAAAGCTACTCAGTGTGGCAAAGAGCCAACATTGGCATGAAGGCTACAGGACTTCAGGCCTGCCTGAGCTCCTAAGTATAGTCTAGTTTTAAAAGCATGCCTAGCATATGGCGGAATCAAAAACAAATAAATATCTCTCTTACTCTCTTCTCTCCCTCTCTTCACTTCTCCCTCCCTTTCCTTACCTGACACTCTATGTTCTATACTTTAAGCCTTTTTCGTACTCAGAGCATCAGAGAGGTCTCTGATGCTATGGCATAGCTGTCCTACATTTCTCTCCAACCATATGTTATGCTTTAAGGATCTACTCAGAAAAAAAAAAAAGAAAGAAAGAAAGAAAGAAAGAAAGAAAGAAAGAAAGAAAGAAAGCCAATCTCTTTCAATTACTTTATTAAAAATTAGTCTGCCTTGAATGCTCAATTTAAAAATTCCAACCTCCAGCATGGGGAGATGGCTTAGTGGTTAAAGGTACTGCTTGCAAAACCTGCCAGCCAACGGTCAATTGATCAGTACACACATAAAGGCAGATGAGCAAAGTAGAACATGAAATTGGAGTGTGTTTGCAGTAGCAAGAAACCCAGGCATACCAATTCTCTCTCTCATTTTTTTTTTTTTTTTTTTGGTCTCTCTTTCTCTAAAACAAATGAAAATATTTAAATGACTAAAATAAAATTCCCAACTTTCACCCTTTGACAGCTCTTTAATTTCTCCCCTACATCTCCTATTCTCTAAATCCCACCTTTTAAAAACCATTTCTGCCTTGTATTTGTGATATAATTATTTGCAATAAGATTTCATTGTCCATAACTACAACTAAAATACAAACTCCATCATCTTGAAATTTCTACCTTTAAGACTTTAAATACTATAATGTTTGATTTGTTTGTTTTGTTTTGTTTTTTGGAGGTAGGGTCTCACTCTAGCCCAGGCTGACCTGGAATTCACTCTGTAGTCTCAGGCTGGCCTCAAACTCTTGGTGATCCTCCTACCTCTGCCTCCCGAGTGCTGGGATTAAAGGCGTGCGCCACCACGCCCGGTTTAAATACTATAATGTTTGAGAGCCACAGTTTTCTCCAAAATGATGGGCAGACTGCCAAGTTCTCCTGAAACGGCCATCATTTGATAATTTCATCACTTGTGCCCCTGAAATACAGACAAGAACTAGGAATCTACCAGCAGGATTAAGTATTATTTCTGACCACATAGGTTTCAGTTGTATTTTTTTTGGGTGCATGGATAATGTCCCTTAAGATGGAAAAGTGTCATTCACAAATGAGCCTTCTTGTTCCACCCTCTACCAGCAGCCTGTTATTCCCTTAGTGCAAGTTTGTGACATCTATGATTTCTGACCTTGAGTATGGCTAGGGGAGGCTAAGTGAGCTCTTAGCTAGCTAGTATGGACCACAGAAAGGCTGTGTTCAACTACTGGTATTCCTTGACTACAATCAATGTGAGGAGAAGAAACAACTAGAGTAATGTGAATGAGAACTCCATTTTATCGTACAGCTGTTAAATATGTTTTCTTAATACAGCTTTGCTCTAAGTTATTCACTGGGTTCAAATGCAAAGCAATTCCTAGGGCAAATCAGCAATTAAAATGGGCAGCTAGTTTTATATAGTTATACAATATGATTTCTAGGTTATCTGTGAACTATTTGTTTTTGTTTTTTAACTTTATTATTTAATTCTATATTTTTCTTTCAGTTTTGATTTTGGCTGAAGAACAGTGCCAAGATAAACAACTGACTGGTAAGAAACCCACACTTCATAACCTGACTTGTTTGCTAAGTGAATAGTCTGCAGTTATCAGGGTCCTCTGGAGCTCCAAGAAAGGAGTCAAGAACTAGGAGTCATGAGGATGATTCTCAGTGCAAAATGTGCTTGTGTCTTTTAATTTATTCTCACCAAAGGATATGGAATTTTCAATAACCCTAACTGGGAAATAGTAAGAAATAATTGATTTAAATCATTTGGAAAATATTCAATTGATGAACATAACTCATGAATTATGTTCCCAAGAAAACCACAGTGTATAAGAATAGAGTTACAGGAAAGGCAGGAAAAGCATTCTGAGAGGAGCAACAGAAAATTAATTTCTGAAAACACTGTAACTTGATGTTATTTACATTTCTTAAATACAAAAATTGGAACTCTAAAATTCCTTCTCAATAGTGCTTAAAATATGGAAAATAATGAGTCATTCTTCGAGAATTCAAATGAATGAAATTGTTGGTTTCACTTATGCCTAGAGTATAGAAGTCTTGTCAGAAGATGAATTGAACAGTATCATGACATGCACACTTACATAAAAGATGATCTACCTGTCATTTATGACTTATGATTAATTTTTCCTTAAATAATTTGCAAGTCTACTAGAACCTGTTAGTTTTATCTAAGTGCTAATTTGAATGTAATTGTGGGTTGGGATTTATTAATTTTAAAAATAATGTGCATTTTCTATTACTAATACATTTTGAAAGCTGGATTATGCATCATTACAAAGTTTCACATAAATATAAGAGAATCTAATTTCCTAAATATCAATTTAGATATTTGGGGAAGTTCTATGTAAGTTGGTTGTGAATTAATACAAACTAAAGATAATGTCCCTCTTTCATTGAATAATTTTGGATGGGTTGTTCATGAAGTTTTATTTTTATTTATTTATTTATTTTTGACATGTGTGCCTTGTCATTGAACCATGAAGTATTTCTAAAATAGTGCAAAATATCTTTGGAGTGTCACTGGACAACCAATTATATAATCTTAACACTGTGATTCAGAAAATGAAATGTTTATTAATATCTTCATCATTTGTTTAAAAAACACCGCAGCAATACATAATTAAACAAATCTATAACCATTGTTGAGCAAATATCTTTGCAGTGAAGAGTATGGCCTTTAGGGTAGCTGCCCAGTAGAGGAATGGTTGTTTTAGTTGTTAGTTCAGTTTTCATCTTTTTCAGGAGTCTACATATTGATTTCCATAGTGGTTGTACAAGTTTGTAATCCCAACATCAGCGAATAAGGATTCCTCTTTCCCTGCATCCTCATCAACATTTATTGTCATTGGATTGTTTTGTTTTGTTTATTTCTTGAGGTAGGGTGTCGCTCTAGCCCAGGATGACCTGGAGTTCACTTTATAGTCTCAGGCTGGCCTCGAACTCATGAACTCACAGCTATCCTACCTCTTCCTCCTGAGTGCTAGGATTAAAGATGTCGGCCAACACACCCTGCTTTGTTTATTTATTTATTTATTTTTTAATGATTGAAATACTTTCTGGAGTAATGTGACATCTCATAGTTGTTTTAATTTCCATTTCCCTGATGGATAAGTATGTTGAACATTTTCTTAGGTATTAGCCATTTATATTTTTATACATTTTTAAAATATTTTATTTATTTATTTATTTATTTGAGATTGAGAGGAAGAGGCAGATAGAGAGAGAGAATGGGCATGCCAGGGCGTCCAGCTACTGCAAACAAACTTCAGACACATGTGCCCCCTTGTGCATGTGGTTTACGTGGGACCTGGGGAATTGAACCGGAGTCGTTTGTCTTTGCAGGCAAGCACTTTAAACGCTACACCATTTCTCTACTCCCCCCATTTTTTTTTTTTTTTTTTTGAGGTAGGGTCTCATTCTAGCTCAGGCTGACCTGGAATTAACTATGTAATCTCAGGGAGTCCTTGAACTCACAGGGATCCTCCTATCTCTGCCTCCAAAGTGCTGGGATTAAAGGCATGTGCCACCACGCCCAGCTTCCATTTGTATTTTTTTTTCCTTTGAGAATTCTCTATTCAGTTATCTCTTCCTTTTATTTTATTTTATTTTTTTGAGTGAACAAATGTTTGTATATATGTTTGAGAGAAGATATCTTCTGTGGATTAAAAATAAATGAAGGAGGCCGGAGAGATGGCTTAGCAGTTAAGTGCTTGCCTGTGAAGCCTAAGGACCCGGGTTCGAGGCTCAATTCCCCAGGACCCACGTTAGCCAGATGCACAAGGGGGCCCACGTGTCTGGAGTTTGCTTGCAGTGGCTGGAGGCCCTGGCGTGTCCATTCTATCTCTCTCTCTATCTGCCTCTTTTTGTCTCTGTCTGTCACTTACAAATAAGTAAAAAATAAACAAAAAATAAAAAAAAAATAAATAAATAAATGAAGGCTGATTGTATATCCCCTTCTCTACTTGTTACCTTGCTACAGTGATGTTTCTATTTCTTCCCATAACATTTTCAATTAGAAATGTGTTCAGTTTGTAAAACAACATCATCTGAAATCTCCACAGGCAAATATGGTAATGTCACTACAAGCTACCTGCTAAGTGTCACTTGAGAAAGTGCTGAAATGAACAAGTTATGAGATCTTTAAATGGAATATGAAAATCTTGAAATGTTGGCATGAAAACATAATAGAGAAAGGAATGAATTAAATTAATGACCAGAAAAATAAAGTAGTAATATCATGAAAAAAACATGTCACTGTGTGAAAATAGTAATATCTTCATATAAAAATGCTGTTTAGGGCTGGAGAGATGGCTTGGTAGTTAAGGCATTTGCCTGCAAAGACTAAGGATCCAGGCTTGATTCCTTAGTACCCAGATAAAGCTGCATGGGGTAGTTCATGTGTCTGGAGTTCATTTGCAGTGGTAAAGACCCTGATGCACCCATTTTCTTTCTCTCTACTTTCCTCTTTCTCTTTCTCAAATAAATAAATAAATATTTTAAAAACCAAAAATACTGTATAAAATGAGAATTTAGAAAACTACATTAACAAATAAAATGCAATGTCCTACTAATTTTCTTAAAATCTGTGTACATGTTTTCTTGTTAAAATGGAAACCTCTGATAGGTAGTCATATTATAGAGAACCAAAATAGAGTAGTTTGAAGAAGATGTATATAATGGACTTTTTAAAATTTAATCTGCCAAGAACTGGACATCAGCTAGCCATACTAGTGAAGGTGAACAGCCACTGAACATTTACCATTTATGAGTCCTGAGTAATGGCCCTTAGTTTAATTCCTTCATCACTCATATATCAAAAGGACACTAGCTTTACCACCAATATTTCATTTCAAAAAATAGTATTTATTTATGATAGATGAGGGGAGGAGAGGGAGAGAGAGAATATGAGCATGCTAGGGCCTTAGGCGGAGGCAAACAAACTCCAGATATATGCTCAGTTTGTTTATCTGGACTTATATGGGCACTGGGAATTTGAAACCTAAGCTGCCCGACTTTGCAAGCAAGCTCCTTTAACTGCTAGGCCACCTTCTTATCCCATGATACTAGTATTTCTTTGTTATTTTAAATGTGGTATTAGGAAAGAAATATTAAAAAGTACAAATGTAAATGTCAAGAGAAAATATAATAATGATTTACCTATGTTATTATATAAGGAAAACATGGGACATTGATAAATGTGATTTTAGTAATCTGAGCCAGTGGCCAAGAGTGCTTTTAACTTCTACATGTAAATAGTTGTTTCCTAAGAATTAAGTTAATCTATAAATATGCATTATATATTATATTATATATGTGTATGTAGACTTCTATTCACATATATTTATGTGCATAAATATTATATAGTTATACTTTTATTTATAAAATATATACCATAATGAATTCATATGTCTAGAGTTGTTTCATTGAAACTTTACTCTTTCACCTAAAAGTATTTCTTCCTATAATACATAAACTTCTATCTAGGGTTAATTCTGTTTTTTATATACATCAATGGATAGATGATACATAAATTCATAATAGGTAGATAGATAAATATATACATAATAGATACATACATAGGCAATATATAGATAAGCAAGTATATTGTTTGTATAAAATTTATAACTAAACTTACAATTTTTTCATGATAATTTTTATCTATGAAAATATGTTTTCACTAAAATAGTACTTTTTCCATGTCATATATCATGATTATTATCCATTATATATATGTGTGTGTGTGTGTGTGTGTGTGTGTGTGTGTGTGTGTATACCATTAAATTTTGGCTAAATCCACAATATGGATTGTTTTAACATAATTTATTTATTTGCATGCAAACACAGACAGAGAGAAGAGAAACAGAGTGAAGAGAGAGAAAGATGCTTCTGGCTTTACATGAGTACTAAGGAATTGACTCCATTTTGTTAGGCTTTGCAGGCATTTGCCTTAACCTCTGAGTGATATCTCCAACCTCACAACATGTGTCTTAATAACTAATATAAGTTAGCAAAAGTTTACTTGTAAGTGACATTTTTCAGTTATATGTTTTCTCATTGTGAGAAGACCTGTGCTAAGACAGGTTTACTGCTGACCACTGAGCAAATAAAAGTAGTCAGAATATACAAGTTTCAAATAAATATTTATTTAATACAATAATGGTTTATTTTTTTAAACTAAAGTGGTAAATAGAGAGATGTCCTCATATTATTACAGTTAATCTTATTGTAACACACCTTCTTTTGATTTGGGAAATGGAATAGTATTGGATGCTTAAGAGCAAGGATAATGGACCCAGAATTTTGAGTTGGGAAATCTAAGTCAGACAAGGTCTATGAACTTTTAACTCTCTGTCACACTTCTGAATCTACAAGTAACTCAATGAGTGACTCCTTGTAATTTGTTTAGAGAAACCCTGCCACACATAGATACATATGCTGTCATTATTAAGAATTGCCACTGTTGTGTGAAATTAGAAATGTGCAAGGAGGAATGTATATGAACAAAATTAAGTCTAGTATAAATTTAAGGTTCAGAAATTTGAAATAGATTTTTAATGTAAGGATCAGTGAGTGAGAACTTGAAATTATTTTTGATTGATGGTTATTTACCTGGGCTTAAATATTTTCATAAAAGTTTGAGATTTGTCACACATGTTCAGCAAGAGAAAACAGAAATGACTATATTGTGATGAAGATCAAATAGCTAAAGTTGTTTGATGACTAAAGAAACATCAAAATCCTCAAATGGCTTTTACAAAATAATTTGTTAAAAAGTATCTTGCAAAAAATAGTTATTCTATACCCATTCCAGTTAACATTTACTCTTTAAAAAAGCACTAAAGGTCAAGTGGTCAGTCCACCTTTTAAACTGTATATTTCAGTGCTCACCTACCAGACACAACTTTACTTGATGTTTCAACTTATACCACCCTTTTTCCCAAGCATCACTAGAATTTTGCACAATTTCTTCCTTTCTTCCCTATCCTGTACAAGGAACAACAAAAAAAAAAAAAGGCCATTCTTCTACAAAATTAAAATCTTCCTATAATGGTATTATTGCCTTTGTAAAACTTTCCCTGACTTTATTATTTTAAAATAGGAATACAAACAACAACAACAACAGCACACACACACACACACACACACACACACACACACAAACTGCAGTACATTTAATTCTCAATTTATTCAATCGGGAAGACAGAATCTTATTAGAAGTGAGCTTAGCCAAGCAGAACTGCTACAGATGCAGCTTATTTAAGTGTGGGTCCCCTTGGCCCCACAGATCCTCAAGGGATGAGTGAGGGCTGGCAAGTAGCTGCCAGTGAAGCTTCCCACAGTAAGGAGCTGATGTTATGTGAAGCTTAATTCTGTACCGACCCATAATCTTTATGTAGTTGATGGGTTCATTAGAATCCATGAAAACTTATGCATGCAATCTACGCACTTCATTTCAAAGGAAACATTGATGCCTTCCCCCTGAGCTAAACTCAGAATTAGGATAACAGCTTCTTCAACTAGAGGAAGGCAGCAAGGATAGTTCTGAGTAGTAACTGCATAGAATGTACCAGCAATTCACAGAACTGATTTTGCTGATGTCCCCTACACATTGTTCTGTGTTTATGCTCTAATTCTCATAGCCCTTCATTTGCATGATCAGATGCTGGCTTGCTCTCTGGACTTGCAGATAGAATGCAGCTCTGTGTTGGTACAGATCATAGTGCAGTGGACAACACAGATCAACAGCTATAGCTCATAAATGGTGGTTTGTCACAACCATGGCAAGTACTGATTCCTTTGTGTCCATAAGGGAAGAAAACTCATTGTGTGAAACATGAGGCACCTGATGTACCAGTACGAGTTAACTAGGTAGAAAATGTTGGATAAACATTCTAGATATAAGGGGAAGCTTAGGAAAAAATAAAGCCCTTATGTAAGATTTTAGGACATTTAGGATACAATTCAACATTTTAATCCCTGTCCTGAGACAATGGGAGCTGTAGAAATTCACAGCAGATGCTATTTCAGCTAATCTTCTTTAGTGAACAACTCACTATGTTCACATCATTTTGTTGGGTACTACACATTTTATATTCAGTAAATTTCTAGATTCACTGAACATATTTTCTATATTCAGGCATCTTCATATGTGCATATGTACACGTATTTGTGTGTCTTAAGTAACGTGGATGGAAGGTTGGACATAGAGCTACCTAGTTCTCCCTACAGTCTCTCAATGTTTTAGATAATTTGAACATACAGTAACTGTGTGTGTGTGTGAATTGAACAATCTGCATTTCTGAAGATGTTTCTTTGAAAACCAATGTTTTTATTGGTGACATTTGAGTGATTATCTATTGACTTAAAGCACATTGACTTATGTGAACCACTTTTTTTAGGTTCTTGATGAATCTTTGTTGATGGACTGACTTTCACAAACATTTAAGATAAGAATGATGTATATAGTGGAGTCATTTTGCCAACAGGAAACTAACTGGGTGCCAAGCTTTGTATTCAGTGTAAATCACAAGGACATGAGTGCCTTGTGACTGCCTGGAGAAAGCACACAGATGCACTTTTCTAAGTAACAGATTCACATTTTTAGAGCTTATGGCTGAGAGAACAGCTTTAGGCAAGACCAAACAATCTTTGAGATGACAATAGAGTAGATTCACATTAAGTTTGCTTTATTTTTATAACCTCATAGAGTGTGCTATAAAGCACATATCACAGGTGTTAGGTAAGAGTTTACAATTTGGAATCCAGTTGAATAAGGGTGAACTTTTGAATAAGTCCCTAGTGCCATGGAAATTTAGTCTTTACAGTAATTTTATTGCAATTATACAAGACCATTATTTATTTACTTATTTGTTTATCATTAATTTATCTATTGCAATTATGCCAGGCCAAGTAATGCATTTTTACCAAGACGTCCACATCCTAATTCTTAAAAACAGTGAATATGTTCGCCTTCCTCATAAAAGTTATCCATATATAATGACATGAACAGTCTTTATTGATATGGCATGTAAATGCAGTAGACTGTGCATGTGTCTGTATGTAAGCGAGGAAGTATGTGTTTGTGTGTTTGTGTGTTTTGTGTGTGTGTGTGTGTGTGTGTGTGTGTGCACATGTGTGTGGGTTTCCAGAGGATGAGGCTGGGTGTCTTCCTCAATCACTTTCCACCTTATTTACTGACAGGAGGTCTTTTATTTGAGCCCAGAGGTCATGATTTGACCACACTGCTTAGACAACTTGTCCCAGGGATACTATTTTCCAATCACTGGAATTATATTATATATATGTGGGATGCCCTGTCCTGCTGGTATCAGTGTGGGTGCTGGAGATACAATCTCAGGTCTCCATTCTTGTGCAGCAAGTACTTGATACACAGAGCAATCTCCCTAGATGCTTAATGGTCTTCAGATATTGCATTTATCCTGGAGTATCTGAGAGGGACCAATGTAATTACAGTATTGCTTATACATCAGAGATGAAGGATTGGAGTGTTATGAATGACAGAAGAGCTCAGAGAGGTGCAGATCCATGAGCCCCCAAACCATGAGCAGCCTATAGAAGTTGAAAGAATCAAAGAGGCTAATTCAGATTGGTCTTCTAAAATAGGCATAGTAAAAACCTGTCTCAGGGGAATGTTATGAGGAAGAAAATATAATAATCAATATAAAAAATTAGCAAAGTAGATTTTCTGGATTTGAAGGCTATAGTCCCAGCACAACTCCCATCCATTAATTCTTCTTTGTCTATAGAAATAAACTTTTCCATCCATATCTTCATCATGCATTTGGGTGTTCTGTGTTTGTAATAACTGTAATGCATTTGATAATGTCTAAAGTTGTTTGATTTGCTATGGAAAAAATTTTAAAAGACCAGAATTATATAGAGTTAGATAAAAGAAGAAAGAGCAAAATTTGTTGAAGTTCTGGTGCATAATAAAGTTAAAGTATTTTAAAGTATTACATTTTACTTCTCATATAACGTTCTTTCTTTTTAATTTCTTTTAATTTGGGTAGATGGTGGGTATATGTGTGTAGGTTTGTAGGTGTGGGACATTTTGCTACTGTAAAGAAATGCTAGTCTGGTTTTACTTGGATAACCTAGGAATTGAACCCCACCTGACAGGCTAGCACCTTTAACCTCTGAGTCATCTCTCTAGGCCCCTCATATAATTTTCAAAGGCATAAAATAGATAGCATTTTCCTCTTTTTTTCTGCTAAAAGAGTAGCCTGAGAAAATAAGTTAGATCTAGTGGAGGGAGAGTAAGTGAAATTAACAAAAGGGAGAAACCCTGAGGTCACACCAGCACTTGGGACTGAGGGTGAGCAGATCAGGAGCAGGTCTTATTCTATGTCAAGGGGATGCTCTCCTTTGTGACCTCTACCTTGCAGGCTCTCTTAGATGCACAAATATTCCCTTGTAAACTTCTATCCAGCCTATCTTGATCATTACAAAGAATCCAGTACTTTTCTAGTCATTCTAGTATTGCATTAATGTTACAGGCATGAATGAGTGCAGGCACTAATTCCACAAAGAGGTGGTAGGTTATCTGGTTTGTGAGTCTATGTGTAAGCAAAGAAAACAAGAAATATAGGAACATTGTAGAATTCACAAATAATCAGTAAATATACATATATATATATATATACATTATATAAATAATGTGTAATATATAATATAATATATATATATGCTATATATACTATATATATACAACTAGTGATATATATATATATATATATATATATATATATACTTATGTATATGTGAGATATGTATACATATATATATACACACACACTTACACACACACACACACACACACAAACTTTTGGTAGTACTGCAAGGAAAAATGAACTTAAGTAAGGAAGGCCAACTGCTGTACTAGTTTAACAGAAGCTATCCATTCAGAGACCTTGTAAAATCTTTCACCTATTCTTGATGGTTGAAATAAGATAAAGGGAAGAAATGACTTGTTCAAGCTCATATATCCATTGCAGATCTGTTTTTCTGTTCTAGAGATCTACAAATTATCTTCACTTCTTTGTTGTTAAGGATGTCAACACGTGCTTACTCATGCTTTGGGAAACAATGGGTTTCTCTAATCTAAAATAATAAAGAGCTATTGGACCAAAATCTGTTTTACCACAAGTTTCCAAAGTTCAATGATTTAAGCCCTTTTCTCCCAGATAACAGCTCAGAATTTTATTTGTGTCAGTCTTCTTGCACATAGGATATATGAAAACAGCTTAACTTTTATTTTATTTTATATTTTAGATTCCATATAGCTCTTAATATTTTTTCCTGAAAAAAATAAATTTGCCCCTTCTATTCCATAACTGTATATTTATTTTCATTACATGCTTGGAAACATGCCCAGTTCTGAAAATGCTATGATAAAGATGATGCTTAAATAACCTAAAGATTCTGTGGCTTAGTGAAATTTATGGTCAGACAAAAAGGATGACAAAAAAAAAAAACCCTAGAGAGTACCCATACCAGTCCCTGATTATTGCTGAGACAAAATACCTGACAGAAATTAGTTTAAGGGATGCAGGGCTGATTGCAGTTTATAGTTCCATGTGTCAGTCCATCATGGTGGGGAAGGCAGGGTGGCAGGAGCATCTTACACTCAGCCCAACAGTGAGGAGACAGAGAAGGGTGGTGGATACTGAATGTTCAACCAGCTTTCTCCTTTCCACTTTGTCTAATAACTCAGCTGCTGGATGGTGCTACCCACAGCTTATGGTGGGTCTCCCCAGAGAGGCTAACCTGATTTCCATAATCACAGGTGATGCTAGGACCTATCAAGTTGAAAGTAAATACGAACAACCACAGTGCTTTAAGAAGGAAGACAGTCACTGAGGATACTCAAAACATACCAGAGCAGAAATCCAGAAGCTGCTAAGAACTCAACTATAAAGTAGATTTACAGCACACCCACTAAGGCTCAGTGAAGTTTGTGGAAGAAGGGGCAGAAAAAGAGCCACAGAGTAGGAGAGAATATCCAGAAATATAACCCTCCCTAAAATGACAGGCTGCTGCTCTCAGAACTCAGAACCTATAACTCCATGGTTAACACCAGCAATCTCTCCAAGGAGGGCCCTTGGTGGAGTGGGATAGGGAGGAGGGAAATGATGGCATCAACATATGATGTGTCCATACAAAGTTTCTGATTAATAATAAAGTAAAAATAAATAAGGCTAGAAGAAAAGAAAGAAAGACAGAAAGAAGGAAAGAAAGAAAGAACGAAAGAAAGAAAGAAAGAAAGAAAATAACAGGTAGTGGTAGAAACCAGAGAAAGGGCAGCAATATAGTTTTGCACCAGTGGAAAGTATGGGGGGGGTGGGGGTCAGCCTGGAAACGTAATATATTAGTTGATATTTAAGACATTCCTTAACTGTAAAGGACACCAAAAAGTGAAATGGTTGGATAGCCAGAATATTTACAAAGATAAAGCATAAAATAAGCAATATGCAAAAAATTAAACAAAAATAAACTAAAATATATATGACATTCCTGGAGCATTGAATGTCATGTCTGAAGGGTTAGTGAGGACAGTAGAGGGACACAAACCTGAAGAGATTACCAGAAGCCAGAAGACAGTATCCAGAATGTGTTGGAATTTTGGTTTTTCTGAGAATATAGACAGTCTTTACCAGGACATAAGAAACAGAGGAACATAACCTGAATCTAGCTCTCCAAATGGCTTTCTGCAAAAAGAGAATAAATTGAAGAAGGGTGAGCCTAAAGCAAGACCAAACAGGAGGCTATTTACTTTAATTGGATTTAAATGAAATTAGAGTTGTGAAATGCTAATAAATATTAATATTTGCTTTCAAAATCTGTAAGCAAGAAGTGGAAATAAGGAATTTGAAAGTTTATAGCTTGCATATTCTATCACTTTGAATTTAAGTCAGATGGATATGGCTATTATTTAGGTTCTAAATATTTACATATCAGTTATGTACCAGAATATTAGTGAGGGTACAGTGATACTTTACATTCTGAAAGCTCTTGCTCCTAGGTCATTCATTCTACTCAACATGGTGGCAAGAGATCTATGTTAATTGACGTTTCCCTAGTATCACTACTGCAGCACATCTGATAAAACTGATTGACTTATTCTACACAGGAGGGATGGTCAAGCATCCACAGAAGTAGCAATTTAGCTGGGTATTGAAATGGTTTGTCTAGAAGGTAAAATGACTATATATATATATGCCAAAGTATGAATCAGAATATAGATTAATGAATATCTGTGTTATATCTTGTGATAAAATTTGTGAGGGTACAAAAATTAGAAACTGATGGAAAAGATTCCTAAATCATTTAATGCAACAGGATAAGGAATTTTTCTGTTTAAGCAACTGGAAGACAACAGTGACATGATCAGATCCATACATGTGAATATGTGTTGGGAGTTAAGAAAATAATATTTGAAAATAAGGCCAAACATTAAGTGAGAACCATTGGAAAAAGGTCTTTATCATGAATTCCTAATGCTTCTGGGCATATAATTGTTGAATGAACAGTATTTCTGATTTTTTCTGATTCTCACTTGGTGTTTGTCATATTTATGGAAGTTACAAAAAGTTCAGCATGCAGGATATCTTGGAAAAGTTTGCAGTGTTGAAGACACAGGCCTGCACAAGCACAGTAACAATGAGAGTACACACCATGATTCAGCAATTAGAGTTAACATTCTTTTAGAAATGGAAGAAAATACCAAAGGACAATACTTAAGGTATGAGGAACAAATGTGCATGAGTTGGAGAAACAATCTAGGCAGAAGATGGTAGTGAATGGGATTTGGGTAGTATATCAGTTACTCTGTTGTTACTGGGACAAAACACCTGACCAGAAGCAGCTTGAAGAATGCATTGTTTGTGACTTTCGGTTTTGAGGGGCATGCCCTTCATGGCGGGAAAAGCAGACAACTGGTAGCTTATCGACCTCGGCAGGGAGGAAGTAGAGAATGCATGAAGGCAGGAAGCTGGAATGGGCATCAAGCCTTCAAGGCCCACTCCCAGTGGTACACTTCCTCTAGCAAAGCTCTACCTCCTAGCATTTACACAACCTTTCCAATCAGCACCACCAACTAGAAATAAAGTACTTGAATACACGAGTCTATGGGGGCCACTAAATGATCACAATGTTTGGGAATTCAGTTGCTAATTTAGTGACTTCTGGAATTGTATGTTATGCTGATAGATATCTGTGTAGAAATGGCATGTTTGAACCAGGAAGCTAGAAATGATTATCATAATTATCATTTATCTGCTTTTCTTTATTGACTGATATTTTTGTTGTCTGTTCTCCTACTGTAATGTAAGCCTTCTAATAAGACAACATTCAGTGATTAGCCAGCAACATAACTCAGCAGATACTAAATATTTGTTGATGAATAAATATGCTGAAGCCTGCCTGATTTAACCATAAAAAAAATTATGTTGTGTAGTGCTAGGGTTGAAGGATCTTGAAACAGATTCAAGTCTCAACTAGTGGTCACCACCTATTTAATTCTAGGTTACTTACATTTGCAAAGCCTCAGTCTATAATTTTTAAAACATTATTTAATGGTTTCCTTTTATAAAAACTCTGATGCTGTGATCAATTTATACCTGGAACTCAATTAGTATTATTTCTGGTTGAGGATTCAGTATTCATGAATTTTGTCAACTTATTATTTTTTTTTACTTGAAGGAAACCCCAGGTAGTTTACATTTTAAAAGGACTATCTAACTAACTATGGGAATTTTTTTTTTAATGTTACATGACAATTAAAAAGGAGTTTGTATTTGAAGCATTAGGTATTTAAAATTACCAGCAGTGATAAACTATGACAATGAGAATAGTACTCTAAAGTGTCTCTAGGCTTTATAATGTATAGATGGATGTGTTTCAAGGCAGGGTGGCTTAGAGAAAAGAAATGAATCACAGATGGAAGTAATCATGGGTGAGTTTTTAAGGGTGTGATTTAAAGATATTGTAGATTGAGTTTATGTCACTTTTCAGTGCTTTCTCCTCTATGATTTTTCTTTTGCTCACAACAATTTGATTGTTTCTGAGGCTTTTAGTCTTGTGAGAAACGGACTACCCATCCCAGTTTCTCTAAATGGAGTATTTATCCTCAGCAGCTCTTCACCCCATGTCACATCCCCCATGCCATCCGTCTCCACCAGCACCATGAGAGGCTTTAGAAAAGCATTTGCTCCTCTGAGAAATCATATGACACACCTGCTCCTCTTTAGAAAATGAAACCCTTGAGAGCAATGTTTGATGTGCTTTCATCTTCTTTACGGCTCTCCGTCCCCTAAATATGCAGTGGCAAAGAAATCTCTCAAGCAGAAAGGTGAATCACCTTACATAACAGGCGACACTGACCTCCAGGATGATTCTTCTCCTTTCCACAGGTCATTCATTATGGGTGGGAATACGTCAGCCTTGGCCCACAGCCACACTCGATGCCACTGATGCAAAACACTTTGATGTTGCCCCTCCTCGTGTGTACCAACAAATTCTATGTCCAATTTGAAATTTCATGGTTCTTAGCAACTTTAATTTTCCGTGCAAATATTTAAGTAATTCTAGTATGCTAGAATGAATTCCACAAACATTGAGCTTTGAATCATAATAACATTTTAAATCATTTGCTTAGATAAAAAAAATAATAATAATGGGGCTGGAGAGATAGCTCAGTGGCTAAAGCACTTGCCTTTACAACTTAACTATCCAAGTTCAATTCTACAGTACCCTTGTATAGCCAGTTGCCCAGTGACACATGCATCTGGAGTTTGTTTGTGGTGTCTGGGGGCCCTGGCATGCCCATTCTCAATCTCTCTCTCTCTCTCTCCTTTCTGCCCCCTCTCTACTTACACATAAATAAATAAAGAGATAGCTAAATAAAAACGTTAGAACTGGAGAGATGGCTTTGCAGTCACGGTGCTTGGTGCAAAGCCAAAGGACCTAGGTTCTATCCCCCACTACCCACATAAAGCCAAATACGCAAGGTGGCACATGCATCTGGAGTTCATTTGCAGTGGCTAGAGACCCTGGTATGTTCATTCTGTCTCTCTCTTCTTCCCTCCTTCTCTCTCTCTCTAAAATAAATACATATTTCTAAGTAGCAATGATTGCATTCACTCTTTCATGTAATATAACTGAAAGAAGATATTATATCTCAATTTTAAAAGGGAATATTGAAGTTCTTTGATTGGTTGTATAATTTACTCAAAATCTTAGACCTAACTTCATTATTTTCTCCTTTGGTTTCATTGGTACAGGTTCTCTTTATTTAGCCCAGGTTGGCCTACTACTTTTGATCTTCCTGCGTCAGTGATTAGACATGTATGCAACAGCACCAAGAACTTAAAAGCAATATTATACTATGTTCTTATAATCAGGGAAATCTTGAGGCGGCAAAATCTTATTTTCTTCATTTTTGCTAAATCTAGTCCCCTTTCAAATTATTTTAGATGAGGCAATTGCAAAACTGTTATATGCAGATAATGTATGGGTTCTGAAATCAACACTAGGCTATCAGTTGGAATTCTTGATGAATATTACTAGGTAGTTAGAGGGTCACATTGGGCAATTCTCTTCCAAGTTCAGGCTCCCCTCCCTGTCTTTGGAATGTTATATATTCCATGATGGATGCTTAATTAATATTAATCATAGTAATGTGTCATGGAATTTATTAAGATTAATGTCATTCTAGCAAGTGCTTAGATTCCTTAAGGGGAGAACTACATCAATTCAACAAGACTTTATGATAATGTAATATCATCTATGGAAAGCAGCTGTAGACAAGTGCTAATTTTTGTTGTTGTTGTTGTTGTTGTTTGTTTGTTTGTTTTCATTGTGGAAGGAACTAATACAGGGTCTATGTTGATTTCTGGTCCAATCAATGAAGCTAACATTTACTGAGTGCTCCACCTATACCAAGGGCCCAAGTAAATATTACATATATACTAATGTTTAGTGCTTATGATTGTCCTGTAAGTTAGGTTTTACCATATTCTTTATTTATCTATAATAAAACTAAGTGATTTAACATATTAAGTAAAATTGGCTTGGCATTCTGATGTCCATCTATGTCTGTCATCTATCATCTATCTATCTATCATCTATCTATAGATCATGATGCTATACTTTGCTATGCTTTAAGGTAAATTGAAGTTGGAAAACTCAACTTCTTCACTTACTCTTTTTCACTTGTGAAATTAATTGAGCACTGTGTGTATAATGCAGTGAACGAGGGACCCATTGATATATAGACCTAAATAATCTCTACCTGAAAAGCAGGAAAATAAATAAAATAAAATAAATAATAAATAAAATAAATAAATAAAATGTCATGGGACAGTGTAACTGATGCTATAATGGAATAAAAACCTGTTAGGGTGTTCAGTGGTCAAGATAGGAGGTTGAGGCTTAGGAAATAGAGCTCCAGCCAGAATGATCAAGGTTGTTTGCAATGATTATATGGTTATAGTTCTGAGGGAACTTAAAAACAAAATATGTAGAAGTAAAAGTCCATGATGTGTTTGGATAGTGTCAAATGCATTCATAAGAAAATAATGACCCCTAGACTCAATGCTTCAGAACTATCCTTCTCACAGTCTCTTTATCATTTGCTACAGTTTAGACTTCAAGTGTTCTCAAATGTCCATATATTACTTGCTTGCCCCCTCCACACTCCATAGAAATGGGTGGGACTCAGAAACTTCATCTTCATTTTCACTTGTAGGCTATCATTTATTCTGTCACATAATGGTCCAACCATTATTCTCTGATTCATCACATGCCCAGCTAATCGTGGAGTGGAATTTTGAAAACTGTAAATCAAAACAAACCTTTCGTTTTTATCTGTTATCTCAGGTAGTGGAGAAAAGATGACTAACACTGTTTAGAGCTGCAAGTGTCTTTCTTAAACAAAATCTTTTTAGGTATTCTCCCTGTTGATAAACCTATATTGGCTTCCCACTGTGCTCAGACAAAGACAAAATTGTAATCTTGAAAATCCTTATATATTCTTAATTAAATTTTTGTTTTAAGTCATCACCTCACATAGGTGCTTTATTAGCTCCTTTCTCATTGCTAAAACAAAGTCCCTGACCAGAAGCAACTCAGAGAAGGAAAGAGCTTAGTGTGGTTTATAGTCTACCATGTCATGGACAACATGGCAGAATCTGGAAACCAGTGCCACATCTACATGCCAGCAAACAGGAAATAGAAAGAGTAGTAAACAGGGGCCATGCTGTAAGAGTTCAAGTCCTACTCCCAAGGACATACTTCCTACACCAAGGATTCACTCCCTAAAAGTTCCACAACCTTCCTATAGCTCCACTGTGCTGGGGACCAAGTGTTCAAACACATGAGCCTATGGGGGAAGGACACTGCATTCAACTCACCGTGGCAGCCTTCTCTGAACTTTGAAATAAGTCATATGTGCTTGAGCCTTTTTACAGCCTTGTGAAGTATTTGTCTTATCATGCTTTACCTAGAAAACCCCTGTTTGGTATTTACATATCAATTTAAATTCACCTTTTCTATAAAAAACACCCTAAGATAACCATCCAGTTTCTATTCCATATCTCTACTGTACCAGCATGTGCAGTTCATTTCACACTTTCTACAGTCATGATATCATATTTCTTGAAAATATGTTAGTTTTTGCCGTTTCTTCTCCATTACAGTTCCATAGAGAAGAAAAGTTTTTTTTTTTTTTTTTTTAATCCCTAATTATTGTGTCTTTAGCATTTAGACCAGGGTACTCATTAAATGAAAAAGAATATATTCTCCCATAGAGCAATGTACACATGATATTAAAATTCAATAAATATCTCTTAAGAATAAATTCATTCTTAATGGTGACCAAATGAAAACAAGAACCCACTAAAAGGTCTTAAAATGTACCTATAATGAAGCTTTAAGAATTCATCCCAACTACTTAGGTAACTTAGACCACCAGATGTCAGTAAAGATTAAGTAATGGTGAATGGCTTCCTACAGTGTAAATTCTTCAAAGCTTCTGACAAGCTAAACAAATGCAGAAGGATGTTAATTTTTTTTAAGTAATTGGGTAATTGCTTTGTCTATTTTTTTGTTGTTTCTTTCTGCCTTACCTCCAAAGCAGCTAGAAGAATACAAAAATAAAGAATGCCTATATTGAATCCGTTATCTAACTTTGCAAAATTTTGCCTGCTACTGCTAATAAATGAATAATAAGAAAGAATAGATGTCACAGTCCAATAGAGCATGCCTTTGTCTCAGCAATTTGTTTGATTGTGAGTAATATTTTTCAAGCCCCATTCTTCTCTGACTTCATAAAAGGAGACTGTCCCAGCTCACTTATATTAATGAGCCTTTACACAAGCACCTTGCTTGTACGGGGTTCAGCACAGGCTGAATGTGTCTCCATTATAATGCCCACATATAATGGGTAGTTAATCATGAAGGAAATTCATTAGTTGAATGTCACCAGAAACCTATGTTGTGTGGCAAATGAACAGGGGGCAACCAGTTTGAGTTTTAATTTCTGCAATGAGCTCTTGTTGTAAAAAAAAAAAATGCCTTTGCTCCCTATGAAACTGAGCAGAGAATTAAAGGCATGACAAATGGATGTGTAACCTGGTGAGAGGCCTTGATTACAGTTGAGTTTGTTATTGCTGCAGAAGTTTCTATTGGAGGAAGTTAGATACTGTAACTCTGTTTTTTGTTTTTGAAGTCATAGACAACTAATGAAAGATGAAGTATAATCTTCACAAAGATAATTTCGGTCTCTGATTATACAGGGTCTTACTATGTAGCCCTTACTGGCCATGAGCACACTACCTAGCCCACGCAAGCTGCGACCTCCTATATCAACTTCCCGAGTAAGGGGATTATAGGTGGTGCCCCAATACTCTAAGATTGTTTTAGGACTTTATCAATTAGAATCAGAATTCTTTTTCAATGTTTGTCTTTTAGTCATGTATATACTCAGTGTGTAAGCAGCCATGTTGGTACCATGGTTAGCTTCCTTCCTGTCCTTCCATCTCTAAAGGGGAATATGGGTCATACATTGTGGGGCAGCCATCAGTTATGAGGAAGAAGCAATGTCTCTGTACATAATGCCCCAACTTGTGGCTCCAACAATCTTCCCGCCCCCTCTTCTGCAATTTTCTCTAAGCCACATTGGGTCTACTTCGCTGACGAGGTCTTGGGAGCTCCTGTGTCTCTGGATGACTGGTTTGATAAGAGTTGAGTGTTCTCTGTGTCTACCTACTTCTGCCTTGTGCTGGTACCAGGTTCACCAAGAAAGCAGCAATCTTGCTCATTTTCCCAAATCACTCTGTGTTTTTAGCTGGGACCCTGGTGAGGTGCAATGGGCTGATTCTTTCCTCAGGATCTACATCCATCTGTAAAAGAGAAGCAGATGCTCTAATGGAGAGTGAAGTCAGCACCAGGTAAATGGGATAACCATTGTTAGTTTAGAGAGAGTTTAATAGATGTAGGTCCTCTTGTAGCCCAAGATTGGTGGAAGCTTCATATTGGAAAGCAGACTTGATTTTTGGATATGGTTCTGACTTGTTTCTCAGTTGTAGCTATGGGTTCTGTTCCACTGTGTGGATCTATTAGCCAATTAAGGAGCAGTTGGTCACCCACCATGGCTGTGTGCCACTATTGCACTTGGGTGAGCTTCATGTCAGGGTTTTTGCTGCTGAGTAGCTTAGACCATGAGTTGCTTGGACAGATGTTGGTCATTTTCCCCCAGTTGCTCATATGTAGTACCTTCTGGCACTAAAAATGTTAAACTATCTGGGGACTGACTGTCTTCCGTACTCCAGCCAGGTCACTCCATGTTCTGTACCAACAGCATATGGTGTCTTTGGCAGTAGGGTCTTACCATTAAACTTTGGTGGGTAATCAAGTGCTCAGACAGAAATCTGTCTTCTTTTGGCCAACCTTGTACATCTCTCTGATCAACAGCTCATCATGCATGTTAACCTCATCCTGGTTCTGGGAGTTACAGGCCAGCACCAACGGAAAAGAAGGAAAAAAAAAAAGGCTAGGTAATATAAAAGAGAGAGAGAGAAGAGAGAGAGAGAGAGAAACAGGAGAAGGTTAAGGTTAGTCTTCATCATACCCTCTCCAGGGCCCTTTGATTCAGATGTTTCCTCTAAGGACCTGATGAAGGTTCAACCTTTTAGTGTGTCTTTCAGGATATAGGATTTTATGGTACCATTTCCACTTGGGTCCAGTTTTGTGCCCCCTGCCCTTACCCTCCTCTCCCATCCCTCCCTCTCTATTGTCCGGTCCTTGAGATGCTTATTAGGTATGTCAGCATCTTAGGCAGATTCAGATTAGGAGCCAGAGATGAGTGAGACCATGTGATGATTATCGTTCTATTATTGGCTGAGTTCGCTGAGAATGATCTGTTCCAAGTTTGACCATTTTTCTTCACATTTCATTGTGTCATTTTTCTTTACTGCTGTGTAGAATTCCATTATATATATATATATATATAAAACATCTTGGTTATCCATTCACCTAATGATGGAAATCTGGGTTGATTACAGCTCTTATCTATTATGAATTGAACAGCTATAAACATTTACAATTGCTGAGCATGCCACAATCATTAACTCTGGAATGGTCAGCGCTAATGGTATTTATATTCTCCATATCACAAAGGAAAAGTATAGAGAGAATGGGAATAGAAAAAAAAAATAGAAATCTACTCAAAAGTAATTCCACCCATGTCCTCTAGAGAAAATTAAACATTTAAGTGAAGCTGACAATGAATAGGAAGTGATGCAGATATCATTAGATTGAACACAAATGCAGGACATCTCAGAGGAAATAACATTTGAATGGAGATAGCACCACAGTGAAGAGGCAGTGTTATGTATTACACATCTGGAAACATAAAAGCTTTAACTTGACAACCTTTCCCACCTAGTCTAAGAAAGAGCCCTGTATGGTGACACATGCCTTTAATCACAGAAGTCAGGAGGCAGAAGTAGGAGAATGACTATGAGTTCGAGGCCACCCTGAGACTACATAATGAATTCCAGGTCAGCCTTGGCTGGAGTGAAACCCTACCTCCAAAAACAAATTAAAACTATGTTAAAAACTCACCATAAGGAATATGAGTTTGTGCTAACAGCAATGAGCTGTGGATTGAAGCAAACAGGGTTAAAATAAATGAATGAATTCTAGTAGCAGCAACTTTGGAGTGTAGCTACCAAGAGTTTTATTAGCAATGAAGGAACTGGAGGACAGAGGAAACAGTAAGTGTCTATGGAAAGGTTAAATGTGAATTTCTCTATATCTTTATAAAATGGGCTAAAACATGTCTCCCTGATAAAAAGGGAGCCTGGAGTAATCTTTTTGAAAGTAATCTGTAAACTCACTTCATGAGACTAAAGAACCCCCGTTGACTTAGCAGTATGTGCTGATGGGACACAGAATGAATAATATTTTGAAGAAACAGGCATGTGTGCATGAAGAGGCTCATTACATTGTCATTTTAATAGTGAAAAATAGGAAACAGCCTAAGCACTCAACGCTTTTTGAGAGGTCATAAAAGTATGGAACATCAGCTTGATGAAATAATAAGCCCTCATCACAGTAATAATTAGGTTTTGAAACAAAGGGATGGCACAACATTAAGTTAAAAGCAAGGTTCAATGTAAAATATGTGCTCCTATTATTTTATCTTTGATATATGCATTTATTTGGGTGAAAAGGAAAAGTGGCTGGCTCTTCTATCTTTAGTAAACATTCTTGAAGACCTAGAGTAGTATGTCAAGGTTAAGGTAAGAGAGTCATAGTCCTCCCATCTAGCTTAGGAGTTCATTATGTGTACAGAAGGGTAGAATGAGGTACTTTGATACTGTAGAAACTCAGGCAGGCAACAGAGAAAATCATCGAGTGAAGAGTACATTTGGACTATGTTTTAATTGTTAGACCCTTTATGAAAAATTTACTCATTTTATCAACTCTACTTCTTAATTGTATTTTACCAATTCTAATAAAATTTCTAATGTACATTTTATTATGTTGATATAGGTATAGATAAACTGAAACTCTGAATAATTGAATAGTTTGAGTGTACTAAGCTATCACAGGTGCTAAATCCATAATCCAAATGTCTAGCTTTCTCTCCAAAGATGTATGCTACTTTGTCCTTGGCAATACTGGATTCAAAAGGCAAAGGATTAGGAAAAAACAGAGGTGAATTTCTTTTCAAAGCATTAATAGTGGAGGAAAAGCTGGCTTCAGCATTGTGTGACATGTAGAGGAGAAGCCTAGGGGCTTTGTAGGACGTCACTATGACCTGAAGTACACTTGGGTGTTCTGTGCTTTACACATGTACATTAGCATCCATGAGGAAAAAGAAGCAGGGCATGGGACCAAGATGGTTTGTTTGTTTATTTATTTATTTATTTATTTGGCAGTGGAAAAGGACATACCAATAGTGTATACAACAGGTAATGAGCTTGAACAGAAGACGGTCATAGTGGAAAGCTAAGAATCTTCACACTAGTAATGATGAACACTTGGGACTTTCTCCTTGTTGTAGCTTATCTAATTGGAAAGGTCACAGGCAGATATCCATGTGAGTTTCCACTGATACTTCAAGCATAATTATTCCATGTTGTGCAGTCCTCTTCCATGTCTCAAATAGTCTGTCTCTCTTCAGCTCTATTTCTATGCCAAAGCGTATTTGTTTATTATTACTCTTGTTGTTTCTTCATACTGTAGTAGTTTCCAATTTTTGTTCTCTATCATAAAAAAATACTGTTAATAAGGAAGGATCTTTTCTTAAAATTTACTTATTTAAAAAAAAGTTCTCTCATTCCTGACCCTCTAAACACAAGTTTATGTGCTATTTATATCTCCAAATCACACTAATTTTTTATAAAACATTTTTCCTGGAATATTAACATATGGATATACCATAATTCAGTACTATTTTCATCCTGTTACTCTCTTTTGGATCTCCTCTCACATCCCTGTTCCGCTGTACACTTTACTCATTCCAAGTATCCCTTCCTGCATTTTAATGTATCTTTCTTTTATCCTCCTTGGTCCTCTAGTCAAAGTGTTGATGGGCTTAGAATTGTGCAGGTATATATGGAGTAATAACAATCACTGTGAGGTTATGAGTGCACTGGTCAGTTTATGTGCTGAGAATGGTATCCAAGGAACTCCTTCACACCCTGTGGCTCTTACATTCTTTCTACTCCTCCTTTTGCAATGTTTCCTGAGCTTTAAAGAGTATAACACAGATGCCTTTTTTAATGTTGAGTTCTTAGTAGCTTATTATTTTCAGCTTAGTTGAGATTTAAGTCTCTTCAGTGTCTACTACTATCTATAGAAGATTCTCTTGCTAACAGTGAGAATAGCACTATTATTCTTTTTGTCACTTCTACAATGTTCTTTGAGCCCCCAAAATTGTGGTAGAGTTGACACATCCAGTTGTAAATATTTGTCTCCTTTTCAGTTTGATGTGTCTTGGGTCACCCCCAGTATTGACTATCATGTGTACAAAGGTGGTTATTTAACCCAAGTGAGAAAATCATTTATCAAAGTATACAAACACATGCATTTAGAAGGCAATTGAAGGGCTTGACATATCCTCTAAGCCAAAGAACGGTGGTATCATCCTTCTAGGGCCTATGAACTTCTATGCAAAGGCTTTTGATTCATTTATCAGTAGCATAGTACCAGGCCTGAATTTCCTCCCACTGAGTGGGCCTCACTTCAGGTTGTTTGCTTCTGAGTCACTTAGACTTTGAGTTGTTCAGACAGATGTTGGCCACTTTCCCCAGTAGCTCATGTAGTACCTTCTAGCACTAGATGGGTTAATTGTCTAGGGACTGGCTCTATTCTGGATTCCAATCATGTTTCTCCATGGTCCATGCTGACAGTATATGGTGTCTTCAGCAGTAGGGCCTTACCATTCACATCTGGTGGGTAATAAGTGCTCTGGCAAAAGTCTGACTTGTTTGTTTGGGGAGATCTAGTAGGTCTCTCTGATCAACAGCTCATTGTGGATATAAACCACATCCTGTTACAGAGAATACAGGTCAGCCCCAAGGGCAAAGAAAAAAGAAAAAGACAGAGAAGAAAGAGAAACAGGATAAATTTAAGGTTAGGTTTCATCTCCCCCTTTCCAGGGCCCTTTGATTCAGGTGCTCCCCCTAAGTTCCTCTAAAGGGTTCCACCTTTTAGTCGAAATTCCAGGATATAGGATTCTATGGTACTAGTTCAATTTGGGTTCAGTTTTGTGTTCCCACCTCACCTTCCCCCTCACCCCATGCCCTACCGTCACTACTGTCCAAGCCTCAAGATGCCATTCAGGAATTTCAGCAACTCAGGCTGATCCAGGTTAGGAAACACAGATGAATGAGACCATGTGAAGATGGTCTTTCTGCGATTGTGTGATGAACATCTTGTTTTTAAGTATAATGTGGATGCTGAATACTTTAACATACATAGCTGATAAAAATCATGATATATAAGTAGATAAACATATATGTCTATATCCATATCTATCTCTATCTATATCATATATACATTGCATATATATATGTAGGTACAATATATTCTAAATTGTTTTTCTTATAAATATAGTTTAGGAAAAATTAAAGCAATAATTTTCATTCTCTACAGACTGTATCAACTACATGAAGAGGGCGATAAGCTTAATATAAAGAGTATATTTTTATAGTGAGTGAAGACTTACTATGTACTTTGAAACTGACACTTATTTTAATTTTAATATTAAGTTGTCCTATGTATATATATATGCAACGTATGTCCAGAAATGTTTCTGTGTCATAAGTACTACATTACTAACTCCCAAACTCATATTTATGCATTATCTCAGCAGAGAGAACCGTTTGTTTTTTTTTTATGGTTAAAGGTATAAATTAATGAAAACTGGGTATATAGATAGTTTATTATGCATTTTTATAGAACATATAATATTTTGGAACTTACTGTTATAGCACTCTCAGATAATTCTATCTACAACAGTGCCTAGGAGCATTTTTTAAGTAAAATATGTATGACTACACATTAACTATACTTATCACATATATAACCTTGGCTGGGCTGGTAAGTTCTTTGAACCTCATAATATTCATCTCCACACAGTATAACTATCATTAGCATTGTGTATTGAGTAGCTTATGAGATTTGTCTAAAAATGTCAATTTCTTTAAACTCTAAAATTTAAAGTTCAAATGTTATGCTTTTGAAATTTGGGCAAATGCACTCTAACTGGTTAATTTTCCTGACATTGTCAGTATCTATGAGCTACTTCAAACTTGAAAACAACTAAAATATCACATAGGATGATATATCTCTAACTGCCACTCCCATCACACACACACGCACACACACACACACACACACACACACACGCACACACACGTGTGCATGCATGTACACTTATAAAATAAAACTTTATTTCTTTATTTTGTTTAGTTTTAAGAACTGTTCCAATAATAAACTCACAAATCTCAATGGCTTAATTATATAGAGATTTATTTCTTCTTCCTGAAAAGCTTAGTGAAGATTGGGTACCTCTCATCAAGGTACTTCTGCAAACATTGGCTCAGAGGTTATTATGCCTTCCATCTTCTGTCTTTGCCTTTTGTGGCTGTGGAAGAAGTGAGATGGAGGAAGGACAGAGAGTGGATCATAACACGTCTGTGCAGGATTCATTTGCCAAAACTTGACACACATTTACAGATTGACACTAAGAGAAGTTGAAATGTAGTATTTTTGTTAGCCCTGTAGAAAAAAAAATGTACAGAAATCATGCGTTACCAGCTGCACAGCATACATAGAACTTTCTTGTCATCTGATTGAGTTCATTATTAGATTCTGTCTGGTTAAAAGTCACAGAACTTTTTATGTTGTGATACCTATTACATATAGACAACTGGGTACCACTTGTTATTCATCTGTATAGGTTTCCAAAATACTATTTCATTGGACATTTTTAAAACATGTATCACATAAGGAGTTGGCACAAGATGTAGCTTTACATTTTCT
This sequence comes from Dipus sagitta, assembly GCA_036346955.1. Lineage (NCBI taxonomy): Eukaryota > Metazoa > Chordata > Mammalia > Rodentia > Dipodidae > Dipus > Dipus sagitta. The sequence continues at coordinate 166,675,172 of CM070772.1, read as the reverse complement.
TAACATTTTATTTATTTATATATTTGAGACAGAGAGAGGGAGAGAGATATAGTGAGATTGGATGCACCAGGGCCTCCAGCCACTGCAAACAAACTCCAGAGGCATGAGCCATCTGGCTTACCTGGGACATGGAGAATTGAATCTGGGTCCTTAGACTTCACAGACATACACCTTAACCACTGAACAATCTCTCCAGCCCACGCTTTAGATTTTTGGTTAATCATAATGTAGCAGAAATGATGTAGCCAGGCATGTTGGTGCACAGCTTTAATCCAAGCACTTGGGAGGCAGAGGTAGAAGGATCACCCTGAGTTTGAGGCCACCCTGAGACTACATAGTGTGTTCCAAGTCAGCCTGGGCTAGAATGAAACCCTACCTCAAAAAACAAAATAAATAAAAATAAATGATGTAGGCTGGAGATATGGCTTAGCAGTAAAAATGTTTGTCTGCAAAGCTAAAGGATCACAATTTGATTCTTCAGGACCCACATAAGCCAGATGGACAAGGGGGTGCATGCATCTGGAGTTCATTTGTAATGGCTGGATGCCCTGGCATGCCCAATCTCTCTCTCTCCTTCTTTCTCTCAAATAAATAAATAAAATATAAAAAATAAAATAAATGATGTATTGTTTTTGACATAGATGGCAGCTGTATGACCTGTGATGTTATTGTAATGTAGATTTCTCCTTAATTTACATATTGTGAGTAGGTTACTTTCATCAGTCTATTGCTACCCTTTAGTCATGTCTAAAAGCAGAATAGAATGGACAGAGATAATCTTTGATATAAAAATATTCTGAGATCAAATTCTAATTGTACCAGCTTCTATCAGCTAACCACTGACAGTGTATATGGTCCTGTAAAGTTAATAGAATTTCCCCATCATTCCATTTGTCATACATTTAATGGAGTTTTATCTGCCAGACTTCTTAGTTCAAGCAATAAAATTCAATTCTGGTTGATTCAAGTAGATAAGAAATTTATAAAAGACACTGAATAATTCACAGAAGTAAAAGAAACCTAGAATTACCAAAGGAAGAGCCCAAATAGCCAAGGATTTTGGGATCCACAACCATAGCCAAATCCCAACACTGGGCCCATCTGTTGCCCAAGCTACCCCATAGTAGCTGGAGCACACCACCATGGAACTTTCCACTCTGGAAACTGATTTGCAGTTGTCCTATAAAAATGCCTTCTTTCTTAGTGGGGTTGTTGGTATTCACCATGTAGTTATAGGTTAGGAGTTATGAGATGAGCAGTCTGTCATTTTGTGAAGGGCTACGTTTCTGGATATTCTTTCCCACCCAGTGCCCTCAGTGGTGTTGGGCAAAGGAGAAGGGAAATGATGGTGCCAACATATGATGTAGCCGTACAAAGTTTCCACTTAATAAAAAACAAACAAAAATACCTTCTTTCTTGTTGGCCTTATTTCTGTCAGTTTAGTCTCATTCACATTCACAGGCTAGAGCTTCTGCTGATTCAGCCCTCAGTTCTGTGTCCATGCCTTTGATGCCAAAGAATAGAGAAAAATAAATGAGTATCCACTTAGTTTCCATCTAAGTAAGACTGTCTCAACCTGAAGTTTACCCATAGGAGAAGCATCCAATATAGATGATTAGATAGCAAAAATTCAGATAAATAATACACCAATTATAATACCTTTGGCTAAATGTAAAGCTCATTTAAGATACATTTTAGAATGTACAATATATTTAATAGTTTAATACAATATATTTAATAGCTTTTATGATCTGATTTGGAAGTCATGGCAAAAGACTCAATTCTTCCATGTCATTAGTTTTCTAAATTTCTACTCCAGTGGTATCTCTGATGAGTTGTACTACTCTTGGATTTCAATATATACATTCTGGTGCCAGAGATCCCAGGTACCTGATACCAAGTAAAGCTCCTTATTTCCTTTGCAGAGGTATTAGTAATAATGTCTAATCTCCATGAAGTCCTTGAGTCCTGGATAACCACACTTCTGTCTGCCTTATGTGAGCCACCCCTACAATGCACACTTGCTGTTATCTGTCCTGAGATACAAGTGGCTGCTAGATAAGTTTACCTTGTTTGAAGACGTCAATCTGAAAATTCTGTAAATTTATCCTTAATTTTTTAAACTCTCTACAGATGTGTGTTGTATCCTTCTACCCAAGGAACTATAAGCACATAAGTCATATTATCTAATTAGGAAAAAATGATTAATAGTATACCTAGAGTATAGAAAATCAAATATTTCCACACATACCAACTGAGAATAATTTATAGAATATATTTCATCTGCCACATATTAATTTTTAAAATCTCTATATAATTCCATGAAAGCTTGACAAGGAATAAAAATCCACATGAAAAGTGTATATATCATTTTTTTATTGCAGGGAATTGGTGGTGCAGTTGCCATTCTGGTATTGATATTTGTCTGTGGTGAGACACAGATGTTTATATTTTAAATCACCAGAGGCATGGCTACTTTACCTCAAAACTACTACATAAGTAACTCCATAGATCATATTTATGCATTACAATCTCCATGGTTGATCTGAAACATATTGATAAGGTTGAAAATCACTAGCACACAGCATAAACTAGAAACACCCTTACATTGCATGATCTTAGCAGTCTGGCCAAGCCTTTACTCCCATACTTCCCTACGCTGTTCCTGCTTGTGCATTCTAATCTTTACCGCAGTATTATAGATCTTGCATTCCCCAGACACCAAAATTTCTTTCAAAACCTGATTGTTTTATCTGCTTGTACAGTAATGTTTAAGGAAATCTACCTAATCCTTAGATTTAGGCTGACATGGAGCATCAGGTACCAGATGTGTCTCCCAGTGAGACTCCGATCTTGTATTCATCAACCAAAAGAAGGTGTATGCTGCCAACCCTTCAGAATCTGTTGTACTAGACTTTGTAATCAGTGCAGTATGTCAGGAGGAAATAATATAATTCTGTCTGTATATGAAATCCAATAGAATCTACAAAATAAAACTGTCAGAAAAATTGGATATCTGTTCTCAAAAGAGAAAAACTTTAATCCATACCTCAGATCCCATAAAAATAGCTCATCTTTTTAGAAGTATTGACCCAAGGGGTGTGGAGATATGGAGTACTTGATGTACACACATGGGGACCTGAGTTCCATCCCCAGCTCCCATGTAAAAAAGAAAAAGCAGACATGCCTGTCTATGCCCATAATCCAAGCACTGGTGGGGGGGGGGGCACAGAAAAACAGAAGGTTCACTGGGGATCACAGGCCAGCCAATATAACCAAAAAGCTGTGAAGTCCAGATTCAGTGAGAGACTCTAGGAAATAAGGCAGAAAAGTGATAAATGATAACACCCAATGACCCTCTCAGACCTATACATGAATGCACACAGAACATGTGAACCTGCACACATGCACACACACCATCATCAGCCACACTTATATACCTATATCACAAACATGCATACTACACAAACATAAATATGTGAATTAATAAATAAATAATCAAACAATAAATAAATAAAATGTAGACCCAAATGTGAAACATAACTTATTATAACCTTGGAAATAATTTGTGGGAAATTCTTTGCGGTGTTGGGTTAAGTAGTGCTTTTTTTTCAGGCACATTGATATAAATCATTGTCCATTTATTAGATGTACTTCATCAAAGCTGAAAACCTCAAAAACATTATTAATTAATGAAGACCAGACACAGTACAAATCAATAAAATAGACTGAAGATTATATATTGATGAATTGGCTATACCCAAGTACTTAAATGATCCTTAAATGCAATAATAAATTAATGATTCAAAAATATGAAATTATAGACACTTCACCAAGGAAAGCATATAGAAGGTAAATCATCACAGGTAAAGATGTTCAACATAATTATATATTACTAAGGAAATGTAATTTTATACTATATTCCTATTATGATAACTAAAATTCAAATGAATATGAAACATGAATAGATATTATAGAATAACTCAAGAATCATTTCTTATAATGTTAAACATATACATACTATTTAATCTTTCAAATATACTTCCTTATATTTTTGTAAGAGAAATGAAGTAATATATGAGTATTGATTGACAAGTTCTTGTAATAGTAGAGACTAATTATAATGTCTGTCAGGAAGTTAATGGTTAATAAAACTGTGCTATATCTATACAATAGAATACTACTCACAAAGTATAAAATCTTATTGCTACATACTACCTCATAGATGGATCTCAGGATCAGTATACTGAAAAACACCACAACAAAAATGATGTATAATTGAATTTACAAAGATTAAAACTTTGTATTATGTCATTCATGTAGAATTTTAGAAACTATGAAACAATCTCATGACAGAAAATGGAACAATGGTTTAGTGGGTATGAAAGATGCTAAGACTGGAAGAAGCAAGCCATTATACATTGGTATGGGAGAAGTTTGATAATCTTCATAATTTCAGTGCTAGTATTGTTCTTATAGGCATATACATGGTCCACAACTGACCATGTGTACCCTCCAGAGTGTACATTTTATTATATGTTTACAGTATCAGCTCAAGCTCCTAAAAACCTAAATCCAAAATGAAGGGAAGCAAAGCTGGGTAGTCATAAGTACATCTGTTAATGGCCTTTGAAAGTCAAGGCAAAATTTTATATTTGCTTCTACAAGATACAGAGAGAACTAAAACACAAATAAACAAGAGCCTGAAACCATGAGCAAAGTGGATGAAGGGAAGTGTTGTAGAGCTGAATCTGAACTGACAGATCAGGTGAATTCATAGTAGAATTTCCAAGTTAGGAGTTTACATGTAGAGACGTGAGACATGAGGAAGATGGTATGTTCACAAAACTACATGTTGGTTGTGTTATAAAACTAAATGCCCTCTTTGATCCCCAGTCCAGTTTTAATTTGTCTCCCAGCTTTGGAGGTTCCAGTCCATGATTGGTGGACCCTATCAATTTACTTTAGGTCACTGGTTACACAGCACGGCATAGTGGGATAATGTTATATAATAAAGTCCATAACTCCACGGCTGGGAACAAGACAGAGGAAGGAAGTACTTGGGTCCCCACAGTCATGTCAAGGAGATTTGGTTTAATAAATTAATGACATCTTGGGGATGGGGGTCTGCTCATACCCGTTTCACTAAGGAAAAGTCCAAGGCCCTTAGCTAATTTAAAATCTGTAAAAGATTTTATTTAGGAGGGTTCTACTACAACTAAAGATAAAATTAAAAAGAAATAATAAGTGTTACAATCAGGTTCGCATTGCTGGTAGAAATCACCCAACCCAGAGCAGCTTGTGGAACAAAAGAAGTTTATTTTGGCTTATAGGCTTGCGGAGGAAGCCCCATGATGGTAGGGAAAACAATGACATGAGCAGAGGGTGGATATCACTCCCTGGCCACCACAAAGCGGACCATAGCAACAGGAGAGTATGCCAAATACTAGAAAGGGGGAGCTGGCTATAACATCCACAATTCCACCACCAACAATACACTGCCTGCAGGAGATGTTAATTCCCAAATCTCTATCATCTGGGAACCTAACATTCAGAACACCTTAGTTTATGGGGGAAACGTGAATCAAACCACCACATTCTGCCCCTGGCCCCCATAAGCTGATAACTATACATGATATAAAATTCAATGCATTCACCCAACTTTCAAAGTTCCCATAATTTTTATCAATTCCAGTGATATTCACACATCCCCATATTCCAAGGTCTTTTAAGTGAGCCATAATGCCAAAAAAAAAACCCCTCAAAAAACCCATAAGGGCAGAGAATAAACATTCATGCTGCAAATGATGGCATTGGGCATAGCAAAGAAACAGTGAAGAAATACACTATTTAAACAAGGCAAACATCATGTAGTTCCTAGTCCAACAACTCTCCAATGACAAATCTCCAAGTCTGATAATTCTAACCAGCAACCAGTCTCTGGACTTCCATTTCTGCCCCTCCAGCGAGGCTACTCACAGTCCTGGAGAACTTCATTGGGCCGGCAGCTCTCCACTTCTCCACTGGGTCTCCACTGCAATCCATGGTTCATCCTCACGGCTCCGTGGGGTCTCCATGTAGGCATCCAGAAAAACTGCTTCACACTGCCTATGGCCATTTCCCAAACATAAGACCATGTTGCAAATTCAATGACCCTCTCTTTCTTGAATTTCTTATACTCCATAATACCAGGTAGAGAGCCAATTTGTTAATCCAGAGTGGAATAAATCAGACTTTGAAGTATAGGACATTCCTTGAGCAATCAGGCCCCTTCAAAAGAGTCTACATTCTTCCTGCTCCCCCAGTGCAGGTCAACTGGCCCAATCTCAAAGATTGTAACCTCACAATTGCAGCTGAACAGGCAGCAGTTCACGCAAAGATTTCATTTTTTCTATGCTATATCCCTCTGCTCACACCAGTTCATTTCTACATAAAGCAACCCTGCACAACTTCTCAGGACATGGACATAACAGCAACATTCTCGCACAAATTGCTAGCCCAGTCCAAGGAAACCTCTTTCTCACCCTATTAGCCAAACCTCACAGTCCATAGTTCTTACTGCATTCAGGTCTTTCAACTCTGTCCACAGTAGTCCATCAAGCTATACTTCCAGCACTGCAAAGTATCTCTTAGGCCAAAGTTTCAAATCCTTCCACATTCCTCTTGAAAATCAGCACCAAAAGACCAAAGCCACACAGTCAGGTGTCTAGCAGCAATCCCATTCCTCAGTACCACTTTACTGTTGCAGTCAGGTTCACATTGCTGGTAGAAATCACCCAACAAAGAGCAGATTGTAGGAAAAATAGGTTTATTTTGGCTTATAGCCTTGATGGTGAAGCTCCATGATGGTAGGGAAAACAATGGCATGAACAGAGGGTGGACATCACCCCCTGGCCAACATAAGGTAGACCATAACAACTGGAAAGTGTGCCAAACATTAGCAAGGGGGAGCTCGCTATAACACTCATAAGCCCATTCCCAACAATACACTGCTTCCTGAAGATGAAAATGTCCAAATCTCCATCAGCTGGGAGCCTAATATTCAAAACACCGAAGTTTATGGGGGACACCTGAATCAAACCACCACCGTAAGTGAAACTGTTTTTCACTAATATACTAATTATTTTCTAAAACAATGAATTCCTTTATGTTCTGTTTTGCTTCCTTTCTCACAATACCAGAGAGAACATTCCCTTACACATGTGCTTTCCAGTTCCATCCACTTTAGTGCCACCTCAGAGAAATCTTTCTTGATTCCTGTAGCTCAAGACATTTTCCTCCTTATGAAAACCCATAGCTCTTCATTTAGAAACATGGTGCTGCCCGTTATGTGTGAGAGAACACTGTGGGCATTTTCACATGATGTTCACTTCATCTCTACAACACTGCGAAGAGGCAAGTGGCACCATGTCTGCTACACAAATGAAGAGCTAGAGGCTCAGAGAACTTGTCTGAATTTCCAGGCTTATAAGAGGAAAACCTGGAGACAGTCCAAGGCTTTTCACTCCTATCTATAGTTTTATTCCATTATGACACCATTGCTATCCTCCTGTTGTAGTCAACTTCACATTGCTGCTAACAAACACTCAGCCAATGCAGCTGAAGGGAGGAAAGCTTTGTTTTGCATTACAGTCTTATAGGGAAATTTCATGATGACAGGGAAAAGATAGTAGGGCAGAGGCTGGATATCACCTCTTTGCCAACAGCAGGTAGAGAACAGTAGCAGGACAGTGAGCTGAATTCTGGTAACAGGGAAGCTGGGCTATAACACCCCAAAGTGTAGACCTCCTCCAGCAATGCCCCACCTTCCAAATTACCACCAGCTGGGGCCAAGCATTCAGAACACATGAATTGATTGAGGCACCTGATTCAAACTACCACCCCAGCCCCAAACTGCTGCTGGAATTCTAATTATGTGAATTAACAATAATTAATTTAATTTTGGCCTCAGACTTGTTGAGTTTGGATTTCTCACCCCCCCCCATTTGTAGTTATTTTCAATTACAGTTTTCCTAATAAAATTAGTGTGTGCCTTGAAGTGTATACAGCTTTTTAAAATGAACCATTGGGGATCGTGACTCACTCTCTGTCGTACTGGGATGGTGTGGGATAATCTCTCTCGCCTCATGATGGCCACAGTACCATCCATTGCCAGTGAAGGAACACAGTGCACATTGCAGAGTTCTGTAGTTGAGCCACATGGTCTTTTAGGCAATTTCATTATTACTTTTTTCATTTAATCTCCTCAATACTTGACAGTGGAATTATTATTAGTTCTGTTGTTTATCATTTTAGAAATGAGTGGAAAATAAATAAGCTAGAATGTGAATATTTTTCCAAGTTCAGCCACTTGTTAAATTATTCTTCTTTGTAAACAACTACTGAAAATAATTATTCTTTAACTTCTAAAAATATTTGTATAGCAAGTAGAAAACAGTAACATGGGTATGGTTTAGAGAGACTAGAGTAGATTTCTTAGAGCTCATATGTTGTCTTTTCTCTAGATTTGTGAGCAGAATTTTTTAAAAAAATTTTTTTGTTCATTTTTATTTATTTATTTGAGAGTGACAGAGAGAGAAAGAGGCAGATAGAGAGAGAGAATGGGCGCGCCAAGACCTCCAGCCACTGCAAACAAACTCCAGATGCGTGCTCCCCTTGTGCATCTGGATAACGTGGGTCCTGGAGAATTGAGCCTCGAACCGGGGTCCTTAGGCTTCACAGGCAAGCACTTAACCGCTAAGCCATCTCTCCAGTCCTTTTTTTAAAAAATTTTTTTTTTGGTGAGCAGAATTTTTATTGGCAGGTTTTGTTGCATCCTGTGAACAAATTATATGTATATACCTGATTCTTCAATGCTGCATAAGTAGCCTATATAATCAGTAAGATGTGCATAATTCTACTTATGCCTAAGAACAATCTTAAAATTTCAATATATCCACTGCATAAGGAGAAATAAGTTTAGAAATTTAACACCTGTTCATATTAAGTGCTAATTAATTCATAATTTCATTGAACAAAAAATAACTTTTCATAGTATACGTAAACTTTGTACTTGTTTTTCAAGGTAGAAATATGTATTTTTCTATGTTTTTTTGGATTTTTTTATAAGAGAGACAGTGAGAGTGAGAGCAAGAGAGAGAGAGAGAGAGAGAGAATTAGTATGCCTGGGCCTCTAGCCACTATAGTTGAACTCTAGACATGTCTGCCACCTTGTGCACATGTATGACCTTGCATGCTTGCATCACCTTATGAGCTGGCTTACATGGGACCAGGAGAGTTAGACATGGATGCTTAGGCTTTGGCGGTAAGTGCCTTAACAGCTAATCTATCTCTCTCGGCCCCTTTTTCTATTTTATCTATTTTTTCATTTAAATGAGAGTTTTAGAAATATAATAGATTTTATTTTAAAAGTTCATACAAATGTTGTTTCTTATGAAATTCTAAATACTGTATCCAGATATGACATAGAAATGTGAGTAAGTGGTATACGGTTTCCAAAAACTGTTCGATTATATTTATGTTAATTCACTTCACATGTCTGAATAATAAACACACATATTAGTGTATATGTGGCATTGTAGCAATAACAAAGGCAATGTGTTTGTCTTTAATAAACAGTCACTGCAGAGGAGAGTTTACACACACACACATACCCACACACACGTCCACCTAGTTCTGAAAGGCAAAAAACTTAGCCAAGGAACAAAAAATCCCATGTGAGATTTATGCTCCTAGAGAAAAGAAAATAATGTGACCAAGAAAACTGTAGAGAGTTGTAAAAAATATATGAATGTTTACCAAAATAAGGAAGAAATATACAGGTGTGGTCAATGCCTTAGTCCTTACCATCAGTGCTAATATGTAGAAAAAATAAAATAAAAACAAAGGCAACATATTAACTATCTTGTTGACATTTAAATAATACTAGATGTCAATATTCTGTGTAAATTCTAATGAAAGAAAATAACAGATTAATATTAAGTTTTTGATCATAACATTGTATGTTTATGTATAAACATAGCATATTGTCAACAAACATGAGGGGAACAATTAGAAAGTTATATTTGGATTAAAATAAAGCATTATGATTAACTATAATGTTATTTTCATTATGTATGCCATAATGATATATTGGGTTTAATTTAAAAAAATGAAAGTACAACAGGAGTAATTATGTCTAAATATAAAATGTTTTCTCTTAATTTCAAATAGCAATGTTTGAATTAGAACAAAATGGAAATTTATTTTATATTGCAATTGCATTCTTGTTTTTAGTAAACTGTAGTGTAAACAATTATAACATTTCTCATGTTGAATTGTGGCATGGGATTATATCTTGTGTTCATTTTCTAGTAAGCATGGTTCATTCATTTCCTTTATGAATGTGATAGTTCTCCATCACAAGGACATTTGTTTACCCTGAGCTGGCCTGGGCTCTGGTTTAGTAGCCTGCCATGCCACTCAAGAATTCAGGGCATACCCACTCATAGGATACTTACCACAGTACAGTGTGGGTCAATACAAGACAACTCTACAGTTTAATTTGCCCATCTCTTAGTTGATCCAGCAATTTTTGGAATCACCTCTGCCACTGTTTTACTACTGAGATATGAAGTCCTGCACCTAGTTGGCTGCCTGTTCATTTTATAAGCACATTGAGCACCTAGCTTCTTTGTTCCAGGACTGACCTAAATACCCACCTAGAAAGGCAATATTGATTCCTCAGGGAGGATAATTCAACATGCTTATTATACTTGGGACTCTTTAAAAGAAATCTTAAAATAGTAAGAAAGGGCCCCATACACTTCTGAAACAGTCATAAAGAGCTCTAGAGTGATTCAATATTATTTAAGAGTAAGATTCTCAGTAGGATTATGTGAAAATAGGACAATGAAAAGTATTCAACTCAGTATTACTAAGGAGACAGGTAGTAGGAGTAAAGACCAATGTGATCTCTATGTGTGTTTAATTTTGTGCATCTATTGCCTTGGCACAAGTGTGTTACTTAAGCATGACCAATCTATGCATCCTTGGAAGCCTAGAATGTGACTACAGTAAGACAGCATTGTTATGGAAATTTTATAATAAAGTGACTTGCTTTGAGATTTAAACTAGAGGTAGTTGTTCAAGGATTAAGTATGTTACAATTTTGATTAAATAAAAATTGTAATATGATAGATCCTTAAGTAAATATACCCCCTCCTATTATTTTACTTTCGATTGATTCCCAGAATAACACAATTTCAGGGATAATAAATCCAATTTTAGGTCTTTTATTAGTACTCTTTAGTTTCAGGTAAAGAAATCTACTAAAAAGTATAAAGTATCTATGTTCATCTCTTGCCATTCATGTAGTATTAGAAACAATTCAATGTAATAATTATCAAAAAGTATCCCCATTTAAAAATGATATTAGATTCAAAAAATGAAGTACTATGCCCAACTTAATAGAGCTAATAGTTAATAAATTCAGAATTTGAACTCAGTTCTATATTTCTGAGGTCTGCCCATCTCACATGGTAATTGCCTTTAAGAATTTACAATATTATATACTAGAAAGCCACACAATTCAACGTTAACATGGTTTTCTGTAGTTATAACTTAACTGGCTCAGAAACCTAGATAACAATGATGTTATATCTAACTGAAGCTATGAAAAGGCCTCCTAAAAAAGGTGACATTTTCGTTTATTATGTCGAATGATTGGCAGGTTCTTGAGAAGTCCATGCATTCTTTTCTTCACAAATGTATATTATATAGTTCAAAACTCTTAACAGTAGTATCTTGGGATACCACAGTTCCATTTTTGGCCAAATTAAATGTATGTAGAACCATAGGGTAATAGGGCAAACTATTGAGTCCAAAAGGGCAAACACATAGCTCCATTCTCAAGAGATGTTCAAGTCAATGATCTCTTCTTACAGTATCCCATAAGGGATGCTTTCTGGAGTCCTGGTTATATGGATGTATTTTTATTTTACATCACTTTTCTAGCTCTTTCCCTCTGATCTCAGTCTGGTTCCAATTATTCCTTCTGAGTACTGCCTATCAAATATAAGACTTTTGTTCGGTATAGGTTTATTTCTTTGAATGTTATCTAACATAATTTCAAACAGATAAACAGAAGAAAGTTACATATCCAAATATGGTCACATAGTTCTTGTTTATAAGCAGGCAGCTAAAATATCAATCAAATTAATTACACACATAAAATTTACACAATTTCTGCAGTGTTTTATCTATATACTGCCATAATTAATGGGGATGAATTTATTTTGAATTTTAGTTCATTTTCAGATGAGATAAGGGATGTTCAGATTGGTATAGCTGTAGAATTTAGTCTACCTTCATAGCTTGAAAATCAAAACCACAAACATGTTTGGATACATAAATTATTACCATGAATCATATCAAAATTCTCCATGATTAGATATATCATGAAACAAATCAGAATATTTTCCATGATTAAATATAGTCTTTGTAAGTTTAACTTCGTGAGTACTATACTTTTCAGGTAATATAAATTTAGAGAGTTGTCATTTTTGTAGGTCTTCTCATCTGGCTTTATTTCCAACACTTACTGAATATTTCTAAAATGTGACTTCTTGCCTCTCATTTTCCAAGGATGCAATTCTTAGAAATCCCTTACATAGTCTGCACTACAGGTATGCCTCAAAGAACCCTGCCAGTGCTGGTAACTCCAGTTCCTATTTTCTAAAGGAATATGAATTTTCTTTTATATTGTCATCACTAGTCCCAAATTTCTTGGTGTTTTGAAGTAGCCCTTCTCTTTGATGCCTGGGGGTAAGTGACTGATTCATATTAATCAGTACCCAAGGATTCTGGTACTGTTGGAAAATTACTTTCTAAATATAATGTAAGCCAACAAAATAGTAGGAATTTTAGTTTGGAGTCAGAAGAATTTTTGAGTTCAATCAGGCCACATTTTGTTAAAATGAGCTATTTAGAGTAAACCTCAGTTTCCATTAACTACAAAATGGTGAACTATTCCGTGCTGGATGATTTACTGTGAGAATTGGTTCTGACAATAGAAGCTACATCATAGCACCAATCACTTGGTTACTCAGTGGTCTCGCCTTTGGACTCATATTCTTTCCACATTTGTGCACTGAAAATTTGCATGAGAACTTTTTTTTTCTTTTTTTCTTTATTAGTTAGTTTTGTATTCAGCAAACACAGTCAGTTTGGCACCATTATTAGGCTCATCTGTGACCTACCTCCTCCCCTTGGCCCCTCCTTGTTGAGGTATACGGGTCATGCATTGTGGAGTTAGCCCACAGTTATGGGTAAGATAAATGTCTCTGCATATCATGACCCAACATGTGGATCTGACATTCTTTCCGCCCCCTCTTCCGCAAAATTTCCCTGAGCCATGTTGGGTTCATTTTTGGTCTGCATGAGAACTTTCAAAATAAGTTTAGCTAATATAAATATAACATAATTGCATTGATATTAGTGGCGTAACACATAATTTTCCCAGATTACATTGAATACTGTTTAAATCAGGCTAAAAAAAAAAAAATCTCTTCAACTTTTATTCTTTTTCTTTATGGTGAAAACTTATAAAGTGTTTTTTCAAGTCTTTATAATCATATATTTTACTCATCTATAATCATCATTATATATAGTAGCTTACCACGACTACTTGCTCATACTTACTTATAAGTAGTATGTTTATATTTAAATAAGGTCACATTTGGGCTGGAGAGATGGCTTAGTGGTTAAGCACTTGCCTCTGAAGCCTAAGGATCTTGGTTCAAGGCTCAGTTCCCCAGGACCCACGTTAGCCAGATGCACAAGAGGGCGCATGTGTCTGGAGTTCATTTGCAGTGGCTGGAGGCCCTGGCGCACCCATTCTTCTCTATATCTGCCTCTTTCTCTCTCTCTCTGTCTGTCACTCTCAAATAAATAAATAAAAATATTAAAAAAATAAGGTCACATTAATTTCTGCCTTTTACCAACATATATTTTGAAACTGATATTTTCTGTGCTATATCCTTTTTCCAAATTGCTTCTGGAGTCTTCAAATATTTAATCTCTCACTATAAATGGATGTTATATTTTGTCTCAAAGAAATGTGGTAGAACCCAGTAGAAAACTTTGAACAAGATGCCTATGTGTTTGGAAAAAAACTGGAATACCTCATCCTTGAAGTACAGAGAAGTATAGGTGGTGGAATAAGGCAGACTTAATTCGAAAATGATGAGTTATTATGAAATTAAAAGTATAAAGAATTTCTTTTCCTGAATCTCAGTTTCCTTTTAAACATAATGCAAATGATTGCGTCAGGGAACAAGCTCCACCACTGCATACAAACAATTCTTTCTTATCTCCAAAGCCTAGTTCACATGCTGGTCTTTACTGCAACATGGACTCTTCTTAATTGCCTTTTGTAACAAATCAACTTTAATAAGCATATGTGTGTGTGTGTGTGTGTGTGTGTAGATAGATAGATAGATAGATAGATAGATAGATAGATAGATAGATAGATAGATAGATAGATAGATATTAGAGCTTATATTCAACTATATTGGCACTCCTGTAACAGTCTGAAGCCTAACATATGATTGTAAACATGTCTGCCTTCTGCTACTTCTGCTAGTTCAGGGCCTAATGCAGAACAATAATGACTTGTGGCATGTCTTCCACACAATGACTGTGGTTATCACTGCTTCCTTCATTAACTCAGTCAGCTCTTTAACACATTTGTGAGATAGATAGTCATAATACCTCAGTGTTATTGGTGAGGAGATAGAGAATCTAAATAATTAGGGGATTTACCTTATTCCTTGCTCTCCAATATCTCACAATATGGCTTTGGGCTATAGGGAAGACTAGCAATTCATACTTCTGTACTTCTAGGGACTGAAAGGAGAACAATGTTTTAAAACCATTATCATTGAATATATATTAATCTTATTAAGTAACTGTATTAATATTAAAGATGTACTAAGAAACTTTGCTTTGAATGTCCAGTGACAGGTACACTAGTTATAGCCTCAGGAGACAGTTTCATATCTTGAAAATGAGCCCAGTTCTACTACAACTTATGAGTTAATTGAATTATATGAAGTGCATTGACATGGAGAGCACTAGTAGGCCTTTTGAAAAAAAGACCTATTTTGTTACTGAAATTAACAACAACATTATAACAACCTCTCATCTCCTACTTAGTCTCTCTCATCTCAAATGCTCTGTCCTGGGAAGTTAAGGTACCAGGTTGTGTCCATCCTCATTGTACTTTGTGCCTTTGCAACAACAGATCCATAGTCAGAGAATTTAAAGAGCTTGCAGATCCCTATATTTTCTTGGGGTGTTATATTATACCATTCACCTGCTGATTGCCTCTTAAATGCCTTCTGACTGCTCAACCCCATGCCCTTGAGACACGTTTCAAAGGCATTTTGTAGTACAGACAAGAAGGCAACTGCCTTGCATAGAGACCTCCATAACTGCTTGCTAGTGCTGGTGATTTATTCTGACTTTCTCATTTTGAAATGTGAGTTATCCCTGGGAAATTGAGATAAGCCACCATGAACTTTATTTGATCCTTTAAAAACCGTGGTGTTTGGCAAAGAAAGTCACCACGGAGATTCAACCTTCTCTGGCAGGCGAGGAGAAAATGAAAGTGATTTGTAAATGCTAAAACATCCATTTGGGGAAAAGGTATCAAGGGATTCAACAAAGGTCATTTGGGCGACCATCTCTGTCTTCATGAACATTTCAGAGAAAGACATTAATGGGGTATTAATCACATACTCTGTGCAGACTAAGTTGGAATAGACAACAAATAAGAGACACGGCAGGGAGGGGGGAGCCATGGACAATGAGATCTGAGAAAACAAAGGATGTATTAAACTTAATTTAACTGAAAGCTCTGGGATGTTGGGTACCATTGCTCAGGAACACAAAATACAAAACATAATTTTCCCTGCTGCTTTTGTTCCTCATTTACTTTGTCTTCATTTTCTTTCAGTTATTTCCATAGTATTGTCCAGGCTACGTCAGAAGCACTAGAAATGAATTATTTTCCTTGGTGTCTTTGTCCAATATTTGTTCTCACTCAGTTCCAGCCTCTCTAGGTTGGGGCTGGGAATAAAATGGTCTAGTGAAAGGTGGGCAAGTGTGTTCCTGGTTAACCTTCCTTTGTTGTTACTGTACACTCCTCTTTTATGATATTCTTTTCCTCTACATTGACATAGTTCAAGAATATCTATCAAAAATAAAGATAGTGTATCAAGGACATCATCTGGTGTCAGATATTAAAATGAATAAATATCTCTTAGGCTGTTAGTCATTAACAGGTACATATTAATGCTACTTATGCATTGCTGGTGGAAGGGGGGCAGGAGGGCCATGATTGACAACTGTGAAAATTCATTCATGCTCAGCTCCTTTCTGTCTGTAGCATAAAAGCCTCTCTTGAAGTCGCTTTTGTCCACCTTACGTTCTTGATCTGAATTAGTGTTTGCTCTTTATTTCTGGTTCACTTTCATATGAGATGTCAACCTTCATTTCTAGTACAGTTTAGACATGACTAAACTATTTTTATATATAAATAACAACTGTTAAAAATTTTCAGAAGTGAAACAATTTTGAAAGTACAATATACACACCATCTAATTTACTGTTCTTCATTTCTCTGAAATTTAGGTAGAAAAAATAAACCCCATTCTGTATCAAGAAATGGCTGTTCTGAGAAGCTGTGTCTTACATGTGGCACTAAGACAGAAACAGGCTCATTTATGACACAACTATCGGCTCAGCCTACCTGTTGTCCTGAGCCACCACCACCACACACACACACACACACACACCCCTGGATTAGGAAATAAACACATATAGTTAAAATATAATTCCAGGTGGCTAGGTTTTCTGTTTTTCATTCATCCTGTCTTTTTCTTCATCTTAACATATCTCAGAAGCAAGCAAAAATGATATTTAATCATACATTTTCAGTGTTACCCATAGTTTCTTAAAATAGAGTTATTAACTTTTAAGTAACACAATAATTGCTTATAGTATTTTTAAACATAAATTGCAGGTCCTAATACTTAGATTTTCTGGTTCAACAGTGTGAGGCAGACCTCCTGAATTTTCATGCCTAACAAGATTCTAGGTGATACCAAAACTGCTAGTTCAAGTACCACGAAGTACCTCCCACTAGAGATTTTGAGGAACGATATGTAAGTATTCTCACAGAGAAGGTGCCATGACAAGAGAACCTTGCCACTCAAAATGTGTTAGCAAACCAGTAATGGCCTCATCTAAATGGATTACACAAATAGAATTCCAAGCTCTAGGTGAAACCTAAATCCAGACTCCACATTTTTTTTTATTTATTTATTTATTTATTTATTTATTTATTTTTATTTGAGAGTGACAGATAGGGAGAGAAAGAGGCAGAGAGAGAGAATAGGAACCCCAGGGTTTCCAGCCACTACAAATGAACTCCAGGCAATTATGCCCCCTTGTGCATCTGGCTAACGTGGGTCCTGGGGAATTGAGCTTCGAACATGGGTTGTTAGGCTTTACAAGCAAGCATTTAACTGCTATGCCATTTCTCCAGCACCAGACTCTCCATTTTAATAAATCCTTTCTGTCTCATGTATACATTGGTCTGAGGCATACTGTCCTAGCCTAGTCCAAACGTTTGATAAGGTGTAGTTGGTCCTCCATACTTTTTCCTATTCTATAACAAATTTATCCTTCTCTCTTTTATTCAGGAAACTGCATGCCATAATTGGGCATGGTGCTTTGTGACTCAAATTTATCTAGAATAATAATTTAAAAAATGCTGTCTACATGGTTTGGTCAATGAATTTTTAATGATATTTGTTCGAAATTTAGTTCTATTTGGCCTCAGCATGTTAAGTGTTTTTTAAAGCAATAAATCCAAACATTTCAGGGAAAAAAATGGTGGAATAATGAGATATATCTGAAATTTGTGGAAAAGCAAGGATTTAGATGGAGCACCGGAATGCATGACACCAAGATTCAGATGCAATGGACCCTGAGCCTTGGAAGGTGTGATAGAGATGTTGCAGTGCTGAGCACTCCTTTGTCAATTCTTCCCAGCACCATGATGTCTTCTGAGTCATCCCAAGGTTCCTGCTATCTATAAAGAGAAGGTTCTCTACCAAAAGTGACAGTAGCATTAAGATAAGAGTGTGGACATTAAGAGAAGTGCTTACTGGGCAGTATGATGAGCATAGTATATACATTTAGCCAGAGAGCAGCAGATGTTACATCCCTAGGACTCATGACTACCCCTGTTTTAAGTTTTCAGTTTCAGGGATGTATTCCCTCCCATGGAGCCGGGCTCCAGTCCAATTGGAGGGCAGTTGATTTCTACCATGATAGACATGCCACTATTGCACCCATTGGCTCATGTGTCCTGGCTGGCCAATTATAAGGCTTGCAGTGTCCACTGCTGAGTATCTTCACTGGGTGGTATCTCTTTCTCCCATTGAATTGCATGTAGAATGGCTTCTTCCAGCTTTCTGTCAGCTGGTCTACATGGTGGAGGTTATCAGCTCAGTTCCAGCAGGATTTCTCAGTGGCTTTGCAGCCCAAGTGTGGAGTCTTCAGCAATAGGGTTTTACCATCTATTCCTGGTGAGAAACCAAGGGCCTCAGCAATGTCCTATAATGTTTTGGGGGCATCAGGGACCTCCCTGGCCAACAACTCACTGGAAGGTATCCCATCCCTGGCACTGAAAATTTTCTAGTAACAATCTATAGCTCCTGAGTGCTCCATTGTTCAAAACAGTAGGTTTCCATATGATTTATTTATATACTCTTAGATTTCGATTAGCATTCCCTCCACCTTTCCTTTACTCAATCTCTTCCCCTGACCTCACTTAGGCTTTTCACCCCCATTAATCTATTCTTCTACTTATATATATACAATACCATCCTATTAAGTACTCCTCTCCCTTCCTTTTCATTCCCTTTATATCTCTTTTCTATCTTACTGGCCTTTGCTACTGAGTTTTCTTCCTACTCGCACAGAAGTCCAATCATCTGTAGCTAGGATCCACATATGAGAGAGAACATGAAACATTTGGCTTTCTGGGCATGTGTTACCTTACTTAGTATAATCCTTTCCAGATCCATCCATTTTCCTGCAAATTTCATAACTTCATTTTTCTTTATCGCTGAGTAGAACTCCATTGTATAAATGTGCCATATTTTCATTATCCACTCATCAGTAGAGAGACATCTAGGCTGGTTCCATTTCCCAGATATTGTGAATTGAGTGGCAATAAACGTGGTTGAGAATGGAACTCTTGACAGAAATGGAATTTGTGTCTGATGTGGACTGATCTACAGTGCCCCTTGTGGTCCACAGTGTAGCACACTACTACTATCCACATGGCCCAAATGGACTGACTCTGGAATACATCCACCTTCTCTACAAACCATCTGGTCTTCTCCTTGCATATAAAGTCTCCTGTCTTTTTTCTGTTTTGGACACCACCCCACTGGGGCCTGCTCAGTTTGCTCAGCTTACCTCAGTTCTGCTCTGATTTTCAAGTTGTGCTTGGCCAGCCTGCCTCTTTATTTGGGCTACAGAGATACTGGTGAGCTGGCTATCCCCTCCCCCAAAATGGCCTGGGGGAACTTTACTGTTTGCCTCTGCTTTATAGTTTGGAGTAACTTCTGTCATAGCATGTACAATTGTATAATTTCCATCTGGTTTCTGAATCTACAAAGTTCATATATCCGTACATTCCAGATATAACATATGGGACCTTTTTCTAACTGTAGGTCACTTACCTGTGTAAGATCTTTAAACTCAGGGTAACCATAAGTGCAACTGGTTTCATTCCTTGTTTCTCCTCTGAATCTCTGGTCTCTGCTTTGATCTCCCATTGTTCCTTGAGCCTCACCATTTACCCTCTTAACTTCCTTACACAGAACAAGCACATGACAGATGCCATGTAGGTTTCTCCTAAGTCTCCCTACACAAAGTCCTCGATTCTACTTTCCATAGGTTTCTGGGTCTGCTTGAATTCCTCTTCAAAAGCTTCAATTTCTCTTAAGTGGATCTTATAAATTGTACAGTGTTTCCACATGATAGTGTGTTTTTTAAATCCCACAATTTGTGATTTCTCCCTTAAATAGACCCCATAACTTGTGATTCCCCTCTAACTAAGCTTAATAATTCATAATTTATCATTCTTGAATATGTCTTTATTAATTCTTCATTAAAGATAAGACACAACCCAAAAATTCATGTTTATAAATTCAGGGAGACTTCTCCTGAATGCCAAAATCCTGCATCACAATCAAATTGTAGTACGTACAGGATGCTCATGTATTAAATTTATTAATAGAAATGTATAAAAGTAAGTGGTTGTTGTATAGGTCAAATATATACATGAAAGAGAGAGAATAAACCTTAAAAAAGAAATTAAAGGGCTGGAAAAATGGCTCATCAGCAGTTAAGGCGCTTGCCTGAAAAGCCTAACTACCTGTATTTGATGCCCAGTACCCACCTAAAGCCAGATGCACAGAGTGGCACATGTATCTGGAGTTTGTTTACAGCTACTGGAGGCGCTGGTATACCCATACAACCATTCTCTATCTTTCTTTCTGTTTTTTTCTGTCTGTCTGTCTCTCTCTCTCTTTCATCTCATCTTGAAAAAGAAAAAAATTAAGTAATTAAAAATTGCCTAGGTTTAAAAACTTTTTAAGAATTTATTACTCATAATATAAACTAAATTTTGCAAAACACAGTTGAACCTACCTCAACTATCCTTCAAGACTACTGTCTGATTTGAATTTCAATGTAGAGAAATTAGACTGTTTCAAGTTACACTCATGATTACCCCGAGTTTAAAGAAATTACACAGGTAGCAAGCCTAGAGGTACAAAGACACCCACATGGTAGATCTGAAGAGTATGGGATATACAAACTTGGTAGATTAAAAAACCAGAGGAGGGCTAGGTAGATAGATGGCTTAGCAGTTAAAGTGCTTAAGCTGTGAAGCCTAAGACCTCATGTTCAAATCTCCAGGTCCCACATATCCAGGCATATAGTGATGTAAGCATGCAGTGTCACACGCTTGCCGAAGGGGGCATACACATCTGGAGTTTGTTTGCAGTGGCTGAAGGCCCTAGCATCTCCATTCTCTCCCTCTCTCTCTTTCTACTTCTTTCCCTCTCAAAATAAATTTTTAAAAAAGGAAAATTATACATGTCATTAAAGTGAGAAGTTACCCCAAACCATAAAGCAGAGGCAAGTAGTAAAGCTCCCTCCAACCAAGAAAGAGAGCATAAGTTGTTTCCCCACCACCACCCAGTCAGGCTGAGAGGGCCAAGCTGGACTCGTGTGCATCCCTGTGGTTCCACCCAAGCAAAGCTAGAAAAGCTGAGCTGAGGGGAGCTAGGTGGAGTGGAGGTGGAGTCAAGGACAGGAAGAAGGCAACAAGATATTTTATAGGTAAGGGCAATATCCAACTGCTTTATAAAGAAAGGTGGATCCTAGAGCCACCTCATCTGGGCCATCTACTCAAGTAGTGTGCTATACTGTGGGCAGCAGGGAGCACTATAAAATAGTCTGCATCATTATGAGTTCCATTTCTGCCAAGAGTTCCATTCTCATGCCAGGTCTAGTTGTCATGTGCAGTGGCATCTCCTAATTCTCTCTTTGGGCCTCAATCTTTAACTAAAACTGCCTTTTTGAAAATATAGTTTTCTCCTATCTTCCTTCACTATCACTATCACTTATTCCCTTTGAGGTGTTTTGCATTGACAGTAAAATTGCCGTGTTTTATAATCATTAACTTTTAAAACCAACTCATGATCTGGTACATTTTTACTAAGCATGTTACAGAAGCAGAGGATATGAGTATGTGACAGCATCAGCTTTATTTTATGGATCTTACTGTAACACAGGGAGAATAGACAGGGGCTGCATAAACACTTCTTTAAACAATGGATAAGTAATACAAACAGCAAGCAGACTATGATAAATGCCATTCAGAGAATTAGAATATGAAGACATGTTAAGCTGATGGTAAAGTGATTACACTGTGTGCATAACAGATACACTGAGATATAAATGAGAAAATACATCCAGATATGCCCAGCTCAGAGGGAAAACAGTGCAGAGGGACTTTCCAGTCCGGCGTCCCCAAGGTGAAATCCTTTATTTCGTTCTTTCTTTTCACCAATACCATGCCCATGGTTACCATTTCTCCCATATTGGAGACAGCCAATAAAACTAGTTAGATATTTTAGTCATACTTCTGTACATGAGGATACTGATTTTTCAGCAGAGTAAAAAAAAAAAAAAAACAAGATTTATTTTTCAACTAACATTTAATGACCCTTTAATAACAATGATAAATTATTAAGAATGGGAATGGGTGTGAATAGAAGCCAGGAAACCAGCAAGGGCCTATAAAAGACTTTAGGGGAGAAGATTAGGGTGGGTCAAACAACACATTTGATATGAGTAGAATTGTCTAAGTGGTTGTTCTTTGAAATACTTTTTCTCTAGTGAGATGTGAACTAGTGTCTATTCACCCCAGGTAGGGCGCAGCCAACAGATTAAAGTAATATTTACTCTAAAATCTAATTTTGGTGAATTTGTAGGTTTATTGGGGTTATTTACACAGCATGGGTGAGAGGTTACCCACAGGAGCATGGGTGACCAAAACATAGTTTAATCACTGCAGAGGCCACCCCATCTTGGGTAGTGACCTTATGGAAGCTTATCACAGAGTCCTTCTTCTAGTTAAGCTTCCACTACCTGTATTTGCTAGCTTCTCCTAAAATCACTTGCTGCTTTGAGGATGTCAGGGGGGAATGATAACTGGAATCCCAGGTAAGGGTATTGTTACCTTCTCTCCCTCCATCTACTAGAAACTATCAATTGTTTTATTCCCATGGACATAGATATGGCTTTCACTGTATTATTCTGCTCTGAAGTTGTCATGGCTTCTGGGCCAAAGAATTCTTGACTTCAATATGGCACCATCTTTTGTTAGAAGAAATCACCATGTAACAGTGGACCTGAGGAGGGGGGACAGGAGGATGGGAGAAAGGAGGAGGAGGTTAAAGGACAACCAAAATTAGTATGTTTGAAAATGTTATAAGTAAACCTGATACTTTTTAAGGTAATTAAAAAACTTAAGACAAGACATACACTGTACATCAAGAATCATACATGATGATAGAAATATCAAAATGCATATGACAATTACCTGTCTTTAGAGGTTATAGAGACAAGTAGTGTGTGAAAAGAATCCATGTGGAATTAGGCACTTGACACAGGAAGCAGAGATGAAGAGGCAATTTCAGCCACAGGGACAGTGCGGTCTCTGTAGGCATGAAAGGAACCTGTGACTGAGGCACAGCAGAAGGATGAAGGAGATTAAAGACTTATTGGAGGAAAGGGAATTTTCCCAACTTGGGAAGAGAACTTTAATCTCCTACTTGCTGATTTACTGGTTCCCATCCAACAGATGAAAAGCAGGCATATGTAAACCATGAAATGATTATTATCTATACTCCCAAGTTGTTCTCACATTCCCTAGAATATCCCCAGGTGAAGGAAGCCAGAGTGTTCTTCTTTCATATTGTATACCATATCATCACTTTAGAATCTTAGGGCATCCTAACAGGAAGTTTTGAAGAGCCATTTGTATAGTAGAAGAGACTTACTGTGTTAAATAGAAATTACTAAGGCAAGGATAGATGTTTCCTTCTTCAATAAATCTACATATTTGGAGTAGGAGATGGAAAATGGCTGGGTAGTTGAGAGGAATGGGGCCATAGAAAAAGAGTTCTCCTTCCCTGGAAACTATGCATAAGGAATACTACTATAAGGTACCCAGGCAGATCTAGAATGGGAACTGGAATGACTAAGTCATACCCCATCCACAAAAGCCTCCATCCAGTAAATCCTCCAAAAAAATAAAATCCCTGAATCACCATTCAGAGTGCCTACTTATTATCCACCTGCTTTTTTGAAGCTCTGTCTGTATTATTTTTTCTTTCTCTTAAGCTCTGTAATAGAATCTGTCTAAACTTTACCCTGTATGGTCTGTGGATTTCATTCTTTGAATTCACAACCAAGATCATGGGGGCCATTGACTCTGTGAAAGCTGTGTGTGACTGTGGATATCCAACATCCTAATCCCTGAGTTAACAGCCCCAACTAAGAGCCAAGAAAATCTCCATTGATATTAAAGACAGCCTCAAATCCCATATCTCCTCCATTGTGCTATTCAATGAAACACAGAAAATTTAACATGAAGGGAAAAAGAGGAAAGAAACAGTGTTAGTGCCTCTCTTTATATACTTTTTAAGTCAGTTATACCCTGTCAAAGTTTGATTCTTTTTAAAACAGAAACTGACAAAAAGTACTAAAAAGACAGTGAAATTTTGAAATATCCACATTCATTTGAAATGTTAGAATTAACCAGCACTTTTTGGAAGGCCGTTATTTACCTGATGTGATTACCTTCATAACTCCATAAAGTTCAACATTTTAGTGGGAAGCTTCTCACACTCCCAATCTCATTTCTCATATTTTTTTCAAGTAATATTCATCAGTTATCTTATTATTACTGAGATAAAATACCTGACCAACATCATTTTAAGGGAGGAAGGATTTGTTTCAGTTTATATGACCAGTCCCTTTTTTGTGGGGAAGACATGGTAGCAGGAGCTGGTTATTTTCTGTGCAGCAGTGAGGAAAGACAGTATAGATACGAATATTTGTGATCAGCCAGTATTCACCTTTTTATACAGTGCAAGACCTTATCCACAGTTATAGTGGGTCATCATATCTCAATTACCCTTGTTTAAATCCTGTCTACAGGAGATAACCTAGCCGAGTCTATTACTAACAGATTGTTCTGAGTTTCCTCATGCTGGCAGTTGATATAAACTATCACATAGTTTTTGGTTTAAAAGACTTTGAGGATATCTATTGCTATTCTTTACAGCAGTGGTTATCATATTGTATGTAAAATTGTGTTTAGCATGATATTTAGTCTACTGATAAACAGAAAGCAGTAATAGTTTGCCTTCATTTGCAACTGATGATGGGATGTATTACAGATAATTTTGTACATATTAATTTCATAATTGAATGCATTTTTGGAAAATTAAGGTCATTTCTGAAAAGATTAAGACATAGTTTCTATGTCAAGTGCTAACTAGCTAGGAAGAAAAAAATTAAACATAGATAACATGTGAACATAAATATCATTTTTAATGTTTAAAGTAAAAAAAACTGAGTTTCTATAATTAAAAATTATTTGTTGCATGGCTGGAGAGATGGCTTAGCTGTTAAGGTACTTGCCTACAAAGCCAAAGGACCTACATAAGCCAGGTGCACAAGGGGATGCATGCATCTGGAGTTTATTTTCAGTGGCTAGAGACCCTGGCATGCCCATTCTTTCCCTCTCTCTTTCTCTCTCTCTCTCTCTCCCTCCCTCCCTATTCCCCATCTCTGCCAAATAAATAAATAAGTAGAAGTATAATATTAAAATTAATTTTTTGTATATAGAGCAGTACCTTTGCAGTCACTGGTAGTTAGATGCATGTCTTGATTGTTAACATGTCTCAGAAATATAGTAAATACCACATTTTTGGCAAAACCAGACAATTCATGTGGAGATAGATAATTGAGGCCAACAAGTCCATGAGCTCTTAGCAATTTAACCACATCACTGCATTAAGGGGAATTAACAGAAAATGGATGTTGCTAATTAAATGAAAGACATTACAAAATAGGCACTGTTTTATATCTATGTAAACTTGCTTAAACCAATGTGGAACAACACTTCTTTTCTGTTCTTTTTTAAACTTTTGCCTCTGAAAAAGAATAAGGTAGATTTTAATAAAACATAAAGTGGTAAAATTACTGAATTTATGGATTCACTTTCTGTGCATTTCTACTCCTGGTAGGGCATAATAACCTGTATGTGTATTGTCTGCCCATATGTTATTAGAGATACTAAATTAGTCAATATTGCATCAATAATTAAAGGGATAATTCAGCTGCATAATTGAATTTTATTGCAATAATGCTTTCAAGTACTTTGGTCTTAAACAGATCTACTGCAATAAAATGGAACAAAGTAGCTCTTCTTTACACAAGGCTATGTAATTATTATTAGCTCGTTTGAAATGGTAAGGAATGTAAAAATACAGAGAAAATGCAATACAGAATGAATTTATAGAGTGAATGGTAGATTAAAAAAAAAAACAATAGTTGAGTACATTTTTTTTCTCTGCCTTTGGTTGTAAGATAGATATCTTTCCTCTTGAAATTCCTGTATCTGATTTTACAGGCTATCTTCAGGCCGGAGCTGCTTCTACTAGTGTTGTGACTGTACCAATCCAGAGCAACTTTGAAATCCTCACTGTGACACTAGTTGCAAATGTCTGGTGTTGGTGGGGTTGTGATTTTCAAAGCACTTTGGCATCCATTGTCCCTTTGGGTCTTTGAGGGAGTCAGTTTCCCTGGATGTACCTATACTTCTTCCAATTTTGGAGATGAGACATGTGAATAAAACTGATATACCTATTTGTTTTTGCCTCAAATTATAAACCAGCCAGCAGAAATGCCAAACTTTTGCCTTCCTATTCTTGCAGTATTCTGTTTGTACCTTGTTAGAGTTACTACTCTGGGTTCAGGCTGGTGGTATTTATAGAGTGTTTTTGGTTATGGTTTTCTGCAACTATTTGATAAACTTTGTGTGAAAATCCTATGAGGATATTACTGTTTTACAAAGGGAATGAGTTTTTGCAGAGTGTCCCTTAAACTACTTTGTTCTTTATCAATTCACTTCAACCTACTTACCTTTTTTTTCTCATGGAAAAATATATGCCCCCATTTCTGACATATGATATTTCCCCAAAATCTCGTCTCTAGACTTAAACATCTATGACACAGGAAGAAAATATACATATTCCTGTGGATCTAGATATTGATTTCCTTTCCATTAGCTCTGGCCATTGCATTCTGTTTTTATCTTAATTGCTTTTGTGTCTTTTATCTATATGAAGCAGAATTTGAAAGTACAAGTTCAATATGAGTTGGATACCAAAGGCATATTATTTTTGCCAGCCTGAAAAAAGTTACATACTTTACCTGAATTTTTAATCTAAACTAGATAATGAACATAAGTAAAAATGTTTGAAATGTTTTGCTTGCACTTGTGATAACATGAATTTTATAATGATAATATAAGGGGTTTACAAAAATAAAATTCATACTACAGATAAAATGCATACTTCTCTTTGAACTTGTTATATCATAAATTATTTAAGAGTACAATAAACACCCACCAGGTGACAGGTCACCCTAGGAGACAGGTTCTATGTTTGAAACAAAGTAATGTCAACAAAAATGGCACAACTGTCCTTGGTGGCTTAGCAGTTTCTTACAGCGAAACATAAACTTCCCATACATTCCTAGTCCTCACCCAAAAGAACTGAAAATACATGTGCACACCAAACCCTTCACGCATATCTTCATAGAGGCCTTTTGTTTCAAAGCAGACTGTAAAACATCTGTATACTGGGATATTATTCAGAGTTAAAAAAGAAATTATCAATTCATGGCAAGACATGGAGGAAACAAAATGCATATTTTGATGTAACAAAAGACAGGAGTGTGGTGTGTGTGTGTGTGTGTGTGTGTGTGTTGCTTTGTTTTCTTTCAGGGTTTTGTTTTGTTTTGTTTTGTTTTGTTTTCTGAGACAAGGTTCTTACTCTGTAGCCCAGGCTGACCTGGAACTTTCTTTTTTTTTTGTTTTTTCAACACAGACTCATGGTTTGTTTACTATATTGACTCGATGTTCACCTTGAATGTGACTATGTTCAAATAAAAATTCAAACAAAACAAACAAAACAAAAAAAAGAAAAGAAAAGAAAAGACTGACCTCAGCCCTAATGAAGGGAAAACCTAGCAGTAAATGAGTATGGCCCTCATTGAATAGAGATCTTCTGTTCATTTCCTTCTCACTGCTGGGACAATGTAACTGAGAAAAACTTGACCTAGTAGAATTTACACCTAGTTAAGGGTGAGTGTAAGTTATCAATAAGCAAAATAGACTAGAAAAGTAAAATGACTTAAGGAGAAAGTGTTTATTTCAGCTCACAGCCCCAGATTAGAGTCAACCAAGGCCGGGAAGGCATGTTGGGAGGAGCACTAATCAACTGTCACAATGAGCCCATAGTCAGGAATCAGAGCATGATGAATGCTGTTGCATCCCATTTTTCTCCTTTTTATACAGTCCTGGACTCCAAACCATCGAATGACACTACTCACAGTTAAGATGCCTTTTCCCACTTCAATTAACCTCATCAAGAAAATTCTTCACAGGTGATTCTAGTTCCTGTCAGGTTGAAAGTCAATATAAACCATACCAGCCCTCATAAACTATAATTCCTCTACTTATTTTAATATTTTAAGAACTTCATAGTTAGAGAACATGTACACACCATGGCCAGCAGTATGTGGGTATTTTATTGTGCGCCTCTCTCATATCACCCTCATCTTTTAAACTGTTAGTTTACCTATTTTATTTTTTATTGTTATATATTTTTGTGATAAGGTCTTACTAAGCATTTCAGGCTGGCCTGGAAGTTACTACATATTCCAGAATGACCTTGTCTTCCTGACTCAGCATCCTAAGTGCTAGGCATAACAGACATCACACCTGGCTTAATTTATTATTCTGAACATGGAATATAAGATATCATTTATTTACTTCTTATTCTGCATTTTAGTTTTAATATTGTTGAATTTTAAATGCAATAATTTTTAAAATGTTAGTTTGTTATTTATTCAAAATGAATGGTAAAAAAATGTTATGTCTTCTGAAAAAAATTAGCATATGCTTACAAAACCCAAGATTACTTTCAAGGTTTTGAATAGAGGATGTGACATTTACTTGTAGAATATACCTAGTAATTATATAAGGAACTATAAGCTCTTACAGAACAAACTTTATGAATTAGTTATGTTAATATTGATCTAGCAGATTCTGAGTAGATGCTCATTATAGACTTGATTAAGAAATTGAAAATAACATAATTTAAGTACACTGAATTTATTTAAATGTTTTAACTTATTTGCAAAGTATAGAATTGGTAACTCACTGATAAAAGAAATGGGCTTCTAGCCGGGCGTGGTGGTGCACACCTTTAATTCTAGCACCCGGGAGGCACAGGAAGGAGGATCGCTGTGAGTTCGAGGCCACCGTGAGCCTCCATAGTGAATTCCAGGTCAGCTTAGGCTACAGTGAGACCCTACCTTGAAAAACCAAAAAGAAGAAGAAGAAAAAACAAAGAAATAGGTTTCTAATTACCTTTGTGCATCTGTAGTAACTTATATCAATTAAGTTTTCCTCCACTTTGGGAAAGACAATATTCAATGATTAATTAATAGGGGGAATTCAAAGTTCTAATGTACGTGCGTTAGTCCAACATAATTGTAAAGGCATTAGCTGGAGAGCTCCTCTTGGGATATGCTGAGGCCTCTATCAAAACTAAGTATCATCTTAATTCTTTCCCCTGCCCTTCTTGCTTCTAGAACTCACTCATATTTCCTACTCATACTTTAAGAGTCTATTTCTTCCAGTGATTATTCTATGAAGTAGTTCTAGGAATCAGACTTAAAATGAGGTCTGGAGCTAGTCACTTTGATTTGACAGAGCATTTATAGATGGAGTACTGATGGCCATGTGGGCAATATCAAATTTTCTGAGTATGAGTTTTGATGGGTTCCAATGTAGGTAACACTCAAGCACTGAAGATGTTTGAGAGGGTACCAATTATAAAATTCATGCAATTGAACTACTCTTCCTAGATTCTATTGAATGATTAGAAATGATAATGAAAGACTGGGTACTTTTAATCACCAATTAAAGGCAAACTGTTAAAGCCAGAGGGCTTCCTTGACAGCATATAGAGTCTCATCTCTTGTACCTGGAGGGCAAAAATAATTGAATATCAGGTCCAGGATTAATTAAATAAGTCATGAAGCTCCAAAGAAAAAATGATTAAATTCTCAAACCTTGGCAACTTTGCTATGCCAAGGTCAGGACCTTGAATAGAAAGAAGTGAGAGATAATGAATCTTGGGATAAGAATATCAGATGCATCTATAAACATTTTACCATCACATTCCAATGGGATTCCTGGGACAGAAGAAAGGGTCAGCCCATAAATAATGGTGATCTTATATTTTTCTAAAGATTATGTAGAAATTGTTACCTTGTAGGCACCAAGCATCCATTTCAGCATGTATTCCTACCTTCTTCCCTGGCTACAAAGCCAAAACATCAAATCAGAATATAACCTGGTAACTGGGATTCTCTGTGTATAATAAGGTGATTATTCAGTTAAGAGACCAAAACTTCTAGCTTAAGAATGTTAGTAGTAGCCAGGAGTCTGAGTAGATTCTTGAGGATGCCATATTGAAAGAAATTATATATTATTAATTTTGCAAAAGAACTTATCTATAAATATTTATTAACATGGAATTGTCCTCCCATGATGAAAGACATAATACTCAGCAAGATATCTGAGAGATAGTTATAGGTCTAGGAATATGTGAGTACACTTTTGAAATTATAAGTTAGATTGTAGATGTCATAAATGTCACAGAAGATGTCAACATCATCAAATGGCTCAGCTCTATCGATATGATAGAGAGAATGGAGAACATAATGCCAGAAGATAGCATGGGAGGATATAGAGCACAGTCCTCTCACCAACTTACTAAGCAATGAGCAATGCTTTAGGTAAAGCAGGAATAACACCAGTGAGATCCTTACTATGAGGTGCACTACCACTACCTCTATAAGCCAGAGAAAATGGTGGGATATTCTGTGACAGATATGAGGCTCTTATAGTGAGAAGAGCAAAAATTATACTTAAATAATAAAAGCCATGTAGAAACATTTACAAATCAATTGCAGGAAGGTGCACTGTTAAGCTAGTGGCATTATTTTGTGACTATCTGATAAAGAAAACATTCCGAGATTTTGCACTGCGAGGGCATCTCATCTGAGAGAACAGGACAGAAAACATCTGCTGCTGCATTAAACTCCAATCAAGAGTGTTCCTCACAGATAGCAGTAAGTGTCTATGAGTAAAGCTGATATCGATGTGCAACCGGTCACATTATTTAATAAAATTTTTAATCCAAGATAAAAGTATGTAAGAAATATTGAACAGCTAAAAATGGTTTGATAAATTGTTTAAGAAGAAGGGTCAGTGGGCTGGAGAAATGGCTTAGCGGTTAAGCGCTTGCCTATGAAGCCTAAGGACCCCAGTTGAAGGCTCAATTCCCCAGGACCCATGTTAGCCAGATGCACAAGAGGTCATACACATCTGAAGTTCATTCGCAGTGGCTGGAGGCCCTGGCGTGTCCATTGTCTGTCTATCTCTCTCTCTCTCTCTCTCTCTCTCTCTCTCTCTCTCTCTCTGCCTCTTTCTCTCTGTCTGTTGCTCTCAAATAAATAAATAAACATAAATGAGAAAAAAAAATTTAAAAAGCAGGGTCAATTAAAGAAAATAAAGTAAAGCTAGACTAACTAATACTGTGAGGGGCTATTCATGAACAGAATGAGCTTATCATATAAAGAACAGTGATCCAATCAGGAAAACGAGGAGTTTGGTGTGTACAACATTGCTCACTAAGCACAATCCCCTTTAAGATTGTATCTACTTGGATTGCTGTTGCCTGGTGTCTGAAAACTATGTTTCTTTCCATCCTTTCCAAAGTCATTCCTATGCATGGTATACAAAGACCTAGCTTCTTTGTTCTGACTCAGGGCCATCTGAAGGCCCCAGCACTCCACTCCCAGTCTTGTAGGGTCAGCAGAAGCTTCTCTTCCAAATGTGTTCCTGTTTAGCATAGATTTTGTTGGCCCTGCTATTCTCTATCCCACATAAGTATTATTCTTTTTCTTTTTTTTATTTTTGTTTTTTTTGGTTTTTCAAGGTAGGGTCTTACTCTAGCCTCTAGCCCAGGCTGACCTGGAATTCACTGTGAATTCTCAGGGTGGCCTTCAACTCACGGCAATCCTCCTACCTCTGCCTCTCGAGTGCTGGGATTAAAGGCATGCAACACCACGCCAGGTCCTCACGTAAGTATTATTCTGAAGACTACTTCTCAGTCCTCAAGCCTTAGAGACCCATATCTGAGAAAACTGAACTAAAGCCACTTCTGTTTTTTAACTTTCTTCTACTATAATTCATTGATATCATTTTTTTGTGTA
Source organism: Dipus sagitta (assembly GCA_036346955.1). Lineage (NCBI taxonomy): Eukaryota > Metazoa > Chordata > Mammalia > Rodentia > Dipodidae > Dipus > Dipus sagitta. The sequence goes on along the minus strand of CM070772.1, from coordinate 166,642,886 downwards.
TGAAAGGATAATGAACTAATGATCCGTGTCTTAATCCCTTGAACTGGTGAATATGTTATCTCACAAGGCAAAAGGAACTACTACACTGATGTAATTAAGAACCTTGAGTTAGAATTGTCCTAATTGGCTCATATAAGCCCAAAATTATCACATAGGCCATTGCAACTGGGATGCAAGAAGTTCAAATGGAGTAAGACATAGGTCAATCAATCTAAGCAGAGATTTGGAGGCAGGGTCCATATGGCTGGAAAGCAGATACCCCTTGAAGCAGGAACAAAGTAGGGGGGAAATTCTCACCTAAAATCTGCAATTAGATCTCTGCATCTAGAACTACTTGCTAACAAATGTGTTATGATTTTGCTGCTAAGCTTATAGTGACGTGTCACCAACTCAGTAGGAAACCAGGACATTACTTGTCAGTCTTTACCTTGAAGTTCACTCAGTGTGTCTATGATGGCTATAGCCAAAGAAATTGTGTGGTGTCAATTTAGAAACAAACAAACAAACAAAAAAAACATTCATGTTACAAAGTACGAATATCTTTTTTTCTAACGTAATGATAAAAATGCAAAAAAAGCTTACATAAAAGAATATTCTATCTTTGTTGATTTAACTTAGTCCTGTAAATACTTCTTTTTCCAAATACTTCTAGGTGTGGAAATATATGTTTTATGATTAAATTGAGAAGTTTGTGATACACTTCACTTAGGACTGTTTGGAAACTGATGTCAGAGCAGATGGCTTTAATTAAATTGCAGGCACATGTGCATAAACGTTTCTTTACATCTTTATCCAGTAATGTTGATTGCTTCTGTAGCCACCTGGGGATAGCACCATGGGTAGTGACAATGGCAATTATGATAGTAGGAACAATATGGTCCATTTATCAAGCATCTCTAATGTATACTATACTGTCAGCTAAAAGATAAGGGAACTAACTCAGGTCAAGTGGTAGCAAGTAATTTCGAGATGTAACACAACTGGTGACATTTGGATCTAAGTCGCAAACCCATTTTCCAAGTGTAAAATTATTCCTTATACAGACTGGTTGTCAGGCCTTTCATCTCACTCATTTTGTTGTGTTGCCATACTCACTTCCCTCTCTCCCTTTCCCTCTCCCTCTCTCTCCCTCTTTCTCTCTCTCTCTCTCTTTTAACCTAAAATTTTTAAAACAACAATGTAGAATATTTTCTGGTACAATCTAAAAAACATTTTTTTTTCTTTTTCTTGCATGTAACTGTTTATATAATCATAGTCATGGTATAGATACAATTGTCTTTCTATAAGCATTTGCCATCTTTTGTCATTGTTAGTTCTAAGATGCCCTTCCCATGTAATGGTGGCCACCTTGAGCATGAGGGTATGATGAAGATTGAGCTATCTAAAGATTATTTTAAATCTTGTTTTGTTTACAGAAAGTATAGTTTATTTCAATGAAAAAATAACATGTTGTAGAATCTGCTAGGCATGGCAACAGCCATCACAGCTATCCAAGAGACGAATAATAGCTGTGAAGAGACAGGGTCAACTCACAAGTGCATGTAGCTTTCCCTCACAAGGTCACATTGCCAGCTAGATGCCAGGTCTTGCTCACTTCTTACCACTATAAACTCAGGGGAATGTTTTTTTTTTTTTTTTTTTTTTTTTTTGATATAGCATAAAATTGTTGTCTAAGAAATAAAACATAAAAGAAATGCAAAGGTAGAAATGGTTATTTCCCTGTTATTCTGTGTAGAGGTGACTTCATGACCATGACTTTGTAAGATAGGCAGGCACTTTCATAATTTCTATTGAAGAGCACAAGAAATAAAGATCTAGCCATGGGACACTGAATAAGATACAGTTTATGGATATGGGTTTCAGATTGCATTAGGTACTGCTGCTCATACAAAACCCATGACTGTGTGAGGCTTATAATAAACACATAATCAAGCTTATTAAGTTAAATGTAAGTTTAGTATTATATTTAATATTTCAATGATTCTAAAGATTTAAGTATGATTTTTTTTTTTGATTTTTCGAGGTAGGCTCTCCCTCTAGCTCAAGCTGACCTGGAATTCACTATGGAGTCTCAGGGTGGCCTCGAACTCACAGCGATCCTCCTACCTTAGCCTCCCGAGTGCTGGAATTAAAGGTGTGAGCCACCACGCCCTGCTTAAGTATAAGTTTTTTTTAAGTAAAGAGTAACCTGATTTCTTTTATTAAGTTAGAATTGGAAATATCTGTAAAGACCCTGGCCATTATTCTTGCCCAAGTATATTCCATAGAGACAAAAAAACATTTGCCAGACATAGTGGTGAGAAAAATAACTAATACAGCTATTGTAGTCACATTTGCCTGTAGTTATTCCAAGTTTTCTTTATAGGAAACATTATCATATAATTGAAGTCCAAAAGAGACCACATAAATCACATACCAAACTATCCTTATTGACTTTTCATATTGAGTTTAAGGTAAATGAATTATAATAACTAATAACATATAGTGAATTAATGAGTTTAAATATAAATTAGTCTTTAAAACTTGTATTTGGACATTATTAGAGGAATATAAAATAATAATTAAAAAACCTACAAAGTCTTGGCTTCAGGGTATTCATGTTGAGTGTTCTTACTATAGTTAAATATAACTGACAAAATCATTAAAAAGTTAAATTTAATGAGATTTGATCGTGCATTTCAGTCAGACTGATACTTCTCAAATGTTAATGCATCTGTTAAACACATGGGAATTTTATCCAAATGATTGATTCTGAATTCCTAAGTCTGGGATACAGCCAGGGAGCCTGTATCTCTAACAAGTTCTAGGGACAATTCTAAGGATGCTGGTCTATGGTTACACTATGAATAATGAAGCATTAATGGCTTCAAGTTTTCCTGAATAATATATAGTTATCTATTATTTTTTGTATTAGTTGTTCAACTGAAAATATGATTCCTCTTTTTGACAACATTTAAATGATCCACATTTCATACACTGAGAGGCTATGTGAAGAGAGTCATATAAAATAGTATTTAAGGCAAAGAGACACCAATTTTTGACTTTCCTCTGTTTTACCCACAAGACCAAATTACTTCTCAATTTCATGCTGTGTGAATAATAACCCAAAGCCATAAATTTTCTTTAAACCTCTAGCTACATTGTGTTTAAAATTCTCTTGGCATAGCCCATATGTTCATCTCTGTATTTTGCTATTATCCCAGCTCCTTGACATACACAGGGGCATGACTACTTTCACAGACTTCACTACCTCAGAGAACAATAATAAATGCTAATTGTTGTATGCATGGGATTATGATCAATGTTGAACAAGAGATACTAACATTACATGTATAATTGTTTACAGGATATATAAAGCTGTGTTTGAAGAAGATGTACTGATATAAAACAAATGGTTAATAACTAAATTCTAGGTTTTGTCATGTAAAGGGTCTTGGGTGTGGATTTATGAATTTTATTCAGACAAATTCTGATCTAGGATAAATTCCCAAAGTGGAATTACCTAAATTCTGTTAGAACCAAAGCAATTGTCAGTTTAAATTTCAATCGGAAGCAAAGGATTAAACTCAGATCATGATGTTTTAGCATAAGAGAAGACAGATTATCTAGACCAAGGAAAGGAACAAAATTTGAACTTCCTCTGCTTTTTTCATTATTGTTAGGCCTTAAGATAATTGGATTCCCCACATTGTGCTGGTGAGAGCCATCATTGTTTACCATTACAATGGCTGAAATGGTGATCTCTTTAAAAAGCATCCTCACAAACCCTTTGAGATGTTTTATCAGGTACAATTTACCCTTACTCAAATGTCCACAGAAACAGAGGGGATGGGAGGAAGATAAGATGGGAGTCATATTGCACAATGTACTTACCATATAATAGTTAGTTTTCATGTCTGTCATATTAGAGTTTCACATAGTATTCATGACTAGGTACTATTGACTAAAAGCAAGAATAGTGCTAATTTATGATGGAGTATAAAGTGAAGACTTTCAAAAACCAAGTATTGCATGTTTTCTCTAATACGTAGATCCAAGCTACAAATGCTTGGACTTGTATGTGAGTTGGAATAAAACATGATAGCAGAGGCCAAGCTAGAAAGTGGCTATATGGGAGGGAAGAGGGGGATTACAGGGATGGTATTGTATATATATATGAATGAACAAATACTGGGGAGGGAAAGGTCTAACTGAGGTCAGGGGTAGAGATTGAATAAAGGAAATGAGGGGGAGTATTAATAAAAAATCTAAGAGAGTATGAATAAGTCATAGGGAAACTACTGTTTTGGACAATGGTACATCCAGAAGCCATAGATTGTTACTAGAAAATATTCAGTGTCAGGGATAGCATACCTTCCAATGAGTTGTTAGCCAGGGAGATCCCTGATGACCCCAAAACATTGCAGGCCATTGCCAAGAATCTTGGTTTCCCACCAGGAATAGATGGTAAGACCGTATTGCTGAAGACCACATGCTTGGGCTGCAAGGTCACTGAGAAATCCTGCTGGAGCTGAGCTGGAAACCTCCTCCATGTAGACTAGCTGAGAGAAAGCTGGAAAAACTATGTTGTATGCAGTTCCATGAGAGAAAGAGAGAATTCACCTATGGAGATAAACAACAGTGGATACTACAAGCCATAATTTTGGTCAGTCAGCACAAATGAGCCAACTGTGCAATAGTAGCATGTCTGTTATGGGGGAAACCAACCACTCTCTAATTGGACTGGCAGAGGAAGTCAAGAGCCCTATGGGTGTAACTTCTGCTAGTGTCTACATAAATGTACATATTATGCTCACCAAACTGCCCATTAAGCACGTCTCATAATGTTTATATCCATATATTAATGCCGCTCTGACTTTTGATTAGAGAAGCTTCTCTTTTCAGATAATGACCTTCAGATGACTCAGAAGGCACCACGGTGCTGAGAGGAAGTGACAGAGGAGTGCTCAGCACTAAATATCTCTATCACACCTTCCAAGGCTCAGGGTCCATTGCAGAAGAGGTGTAAGAAAGGATGTAAGAGCCAAAAGAAGGGTATGACTCCTTACAATGCACTCTTCCATACACAAAATTGCCTGAATATACATGACTTTTATAATAAGAGGGCAAGATGATGACATCAAAAATAAAAGAGAGAGAGGAGAGGGGATATTATGGAGAGTAGAATTGCAAAGGGGAATGTTGGGGGGGGGATTGCCATGGTTTATTGTCTATAATTATGGAACTTGACAAAGAATAAATAAAACTGCTTTATAACAAAATATTGCAATCTATAGGATCATATTTATTAAAATACTTCCATACAGAGTTCTACTTTTTGTGTCTGACTTGCATGGGTAGCTTTGGAATTAAACCCTGGCTGGCAGGCTTTGCAAGCAAGCACATTTAACCACTAAGCAATCTATCCAACTGCTCACATAGAGTTATAGTATCTGGAGGTACAAAGACAACATGTTCCTATATAATTGTAAATATATAGTAAACACAGGTATTGTAATAACAGAGGCCACATAAAGTATAATGAGGAACACACAGAATAATTTTTGAATTTACAGAGTCATAGATTATTTCCTTTTAAGCTATTCAGAAATATTTATTAAACACCTTATATGAGTTGAGTCTAATCCTATGACAAATAGGCTACAGGCAAGAATTCTCCACTGAACATAGAATATATATTCATAATGTATGCAAAATTAATGTTGCATATTTAAGGATGAGAAGAGGTGATATGAATGTACAAAATCATGCAGGTACATTATATGATTGCTTAGGATTTTGTGTGCTGTGTATGCATTATATGTGATGTAATTGTATGGGTTGCATATGCATGTATACATATGGATGGATCTACCCAGTGCACACATGCAGACGGAAGAGGAAAATGGCTCTGTTCCCCTCTATTGCTCTTTTGCCTGATTTCTATGAAGTAATATTTACAACGAAAATTAAGCTCCTTGTTTTTCCATTAAATTGGCTAACCAGGGAGCCTCTGCAATCCACCTGTCTCTGCCCCTCTCAGCATTTGGGTTACAGGTGTACATGACCATAGTTGGCCTGTTATGTGGGTACTAGAGACTAAATTCACGTCCTCATGATTGTGCAGCAAGAACACTTACATTCTGCGCTATATCCCCACACTCTTCTTATTTTTGTGGTTATTATAAGGTGACACCCAACATTTGCTAATAAAGAGATAACTGATTTGGGAATAGATGCAAAATTCACTGGGCAGATATCCTTGCCAATCTCCTCCCAATGCTGAGTATGATCAGAGACCCAAAAGGAGAAGCAATGAGCTTCACCTCAATCAGTGAGCACCTTCATGCATTTGGCATTAGGACTAATTGCTAATTATCATTCAAAAGAATGGAGCTTAACATCGTTTTATCTTTTTCTACTCAAGCACACAGCAAATATTCCTTAAAATAGTGAATCCTCTGTATGTAGCAGGTGGATATGCAACATGTACATTATTGTGTTTGGGAAGGATTAGGCTGAGTTGGTTTTGGTGATGTGGGAGTAAAAGGGGTCTAAATAAGTTGTAGAAGTTCAGCATCATCCCAACTGGTTTGTGAGCATCAAGTGGAGAGGACTCTCCTCTACCCTCCTGCAAACTTCTTGGAGCAGTCTGCAGAGCAGGCTTCCTGCTGGGTGTTGAAGATGTTCCTGCTGTTTTTCCCCACTGAGTCTTCAAGAGAGAGATTGACATTGTATTTGCATCAGGGAAATGTGTAGCAGCAACAAACCCAATTTATCCTCTGATTTCTGACCAGTGTGATTCCCTATTTTTGTTTGTTTGTTTTTGCTTTCAGATAGTAATTAAATTGTTCCTTAGCTTTAGAGAGATATTAGAATATCTACTTTTTTGTTGAAATGTCAGCAGGTACAAAATCATTAAGAGAAAGTTAGGCAAACAATTCCTATATTCCTAGATTCTTATCTCTATTATTAATAGAAATTTAAATTTTAAAATTTGGAATAGTAAATTTGAGACAGTCAATTGAGTTTTCATACCTTGTTCTAATCACTTATTCACTATGATAAAGTTCTTTTCACATTCTGAGTCTTGGTTACCTCATTCCACTTCTTTTCCAAATCCATGCTCAAATGGAGCATAATATTAAAAATCTCAAATAGAGGCTGTAATAGAGTGCCTGCCTATGCACGGTGGCTCCATTCTGTTCTCCCTGAAAGTATATTCTGCTTAGCTTAGCTATTCATGTTAGGAGAGCTGAGGCAGGCAGTCCTATCTTACAGAAGAAGTTAACCAAAAGTTAAAGTGTCTTACTCAACAGAAAATTATTGTTTATCTAACCTTAATAATTTAGACTTAGGCTCCAAACTCAAGTGTTTACTATCTTTGTTTTTTTATTCATGTAAACATGATTTATGTAATATTTAATGCATCTTCTCATGAACTCCAGTCATACATCCATCTTTTATCTATGCATCATAATGCCTTGGATACGATCTTTGTTCACTTACCAGAATAGATGTTGGGATCTCAGTAAGTACTGCCACTAAGTTGTCCAACTAGTCTGAATATTGAATGTATAGCATATTACTTCTCAATGTGTCATAGGGTGAAGATATATAGTTAGCTAAGTGATAGATTAATATCCAAGGGAAGTAATCCTATCAGAATAAATTTAACAGGAAAAAAGAACAATTAATATATCTAAAGTCCAAGGAAGACTATTTTGTGAACATAGACCCACTTATAGGGACAGGTTCTCAGCACTGCATACAAGCTCAAATATTTAAGATAATAATTTTATTTTGTTATTTCTAATGTACTTCATCTTGCCATGGAAGTCATAGGGATTAATTGAAACATATTTTCTTATACCATGAGCAAGAATTTCTGAGTCCTTTATTCCACTTACAATTGAGCCAAGCATTGATTGTCACTGAGATAACTGAGGGCCAAGCATTGATTGTCATTGAGATATAACACCAAATAGGACTGGTATCTTTTTTTATTTTTCTTTTATTGAAAATTTAATGAATCAGTAAAGGACACATATGAACAGGCTTACACAGTAAATTGGAGATATAATAAATAAGCTTAACATCAAGTTAACTTTAACAAGTTATGTGCCAGTTAAAGTAAAGGCTGACATCAGAACATCATGGAATGGTGACTAAGTTTAGTGGGGACAAGAATGTTTCCCTGAGTGATTGATAGTTCAGCTATGACCTCAAGAATGTGGGAATGGAAGAAGTTTGACAAGCAAACATTATTGGAGGGCATGGTGTAAACAAAGATTAAGGTTAAATCACAGGTCTGGGCTGAAGAGATGGCTTAGCAGTTAAGGCACTTGCCTACAAAGCCTAAGGACCCAGGTTTGATTCTCCAGGTCCCACATAAGCTAGATGCACATGGTGGCACATGCATCTGGAGTTCCTTTGCAGTGGCTAGAGGCCCTGGCACACCCATTCTCTCTCTCTCTCTCCCCATCTCAAATAAATAAATAAATAGAAAAATAACAAGTTTGAAGGAAATCCAACATAAGCATATTTGTTCTCTTTGATAGCACCAGGCAAATCAAATTTTTTGATCAGTGAACAGTTTAGGAATGTTGAAACTTTGGAAGTTTATTTAATCCTCAAACACAAACTCCTAACATCACTACATCACTACTTTACTTAGGCACACACATGAAGAACCTTAGTATTTGGTTTTCACAGGTGTTTATGAAGACTATTACTTGACTGGCAACTGTTTTGTGTGACTGAAATACTTCCCAATATCCGGCATCACTCAGACTTTGGGTTTTAATTTGAGATCAAATACTAACACAATCTCATTACTTGAACTTTCTCTGAAGTTCCTACCAATTTTGCCTTTCAGCCACTACCTATGCCTTACAGAAGACATGCATGTGGGAAGATAGGGAAGAACACAAAAGCTATGGAAAGCAGATAAAATCAGGCAGAGATGTAAACCTTCACATATGCTCAGGCGTTACCCAATTTGCTATTTTCAGACCTGACTACCTGGAACAATGTACCCTGTACTGATAAAACCCAAGTATAAAAGAAATAACTTTCCAGTTCACACTGCTGTTGAGGACATATACTAGGATTTTAAACCAGTTCTGTCTAGCTTGAAAGAAAACGTTTCTTCTGACCGTGATAAGTATGGAAACATTATACCAAGTAATAACACTTCTTAAAACAGTTTAATTGGAAAGAATGTAGTAATTTATGCATTAACATGAAAAACCATGAGTGTTTTCTTCCTCTTATTTAAATGAGGATGTGTTATAGTACGAATGTGTCATGGTTCTAATGTGTCCTCCAGGTTATGCTGGAAACTTAATTCCAAATTCATAACATTGGTGGTATTTGGAAGTGGAACTTTTGGGAGGTAGTTAGACCTAGATCAAATCATGAAAGTGGGCCACTAAGGATGCCATGAAAGGTTTATAAAAAATTCAAAAGGGTGACCTGAGCTTGCATGCTTCCAATGCCTTGTTATGTGATGCGTCTGTCAACTCAGTCACATCCGGAAGTCCTCCACCCTATGCTAGTAACTGTGTTCTTGGACTTCCTAACCCCCAGAGCTGTTCAAAACCAATGTATCTTCTCAAGCACTTTATGGTATCAGTATACAACAAAGAATATATGGCATAGTATTAGGCTCAATTGGATCAAATGTAAGAATTTGGATCTTACATATTTTTCATTTATGCCAGAACTACTCATGATCCTGGGCATGTTGACACAGAAATAGCTTACTGAGTTGTTAACTTTAAATATATTCTAGGATCTCTACTCACCTAGCATTTTATACATTTTTGAAAATAAATATTTCTGTTCAAAAAGTATTTTTATTAACTAACTACTACCCTTAAATTGTTGCAGGTATCCCATATCTCCATTTGCCAAATGCTCGAACATAAATGTAAATGTTTAAGCAAAATTGCACATAGATTTTTTGATTCGTTCACACAACATATATTTACTGGAGCTTTACATGCCATGTAAAATAATATTATGCGAAATAACCATATACATTCAAATTATATGTGTTTATACAATAGTGTTCATAAGTGTTTATACTGCATTCCACAAATATTTACACTAATAAATATCAAGATTCTTTCCGAAATGGTACTAGCAAGAAATTCTGCCACAAGTATTTCTGTGGACATTTTCATTCACTTTAATTACGTTCTCAGTTTGAATCTACTGAAAGAACACTGCAACCTACCTCTCTTTTTCAATTTCATTATGACCCCATCAATCTCATTTTATTTTCATCATGACATTCCAGTGATTTTTCTAAAGCAAATTTTGATCATGTCTGCTCATCCTAAGATTAATATTTGGGTGAGAGATAAAAGTTCCCTGTTCCTTTATCTACTTCTTCCTTTCCATCCTTAAACTACGAGCAGCCAATGCTCAAGTTGCACTCTGCTAAGATTACAAGAGGCTTTTGCAACAAACCAGAATGTATATATATTCATTGATTTTTTTTCTTTGCCTACATATTTCCCTTACTAGGCATTGTACAGTTTGGGAAGTTTTTTTTTTTTTTCTTGGCCTCACAGATTCAGTGCAAAACTGTTGTTATTTTATACATTTTGTTTTCTTCCACCACCATAGGTTTCCTCTAACAGATTAAACTGTCCTTTGCTTCCAAAGCATCGCACATACCCTTCTATTATTGCAGTGTTTGTTAACAAAGAGATTTAGTGTATGTCATTTCACCCCAGTGAACTGTGAACCCATTTGTCTCTGTCCCATTCATCTTTGTAATGTTACAGCCTTACATACTCCTTTTTGCAGAGTAGATATATAATAAACATGTACCGAAATGTTAAATTTAATTTTGATCCATTGCATTTTCCTTTAGTCTCCTATGGGTCTGTTGTCTCTCATTTTTCCTAAGTGTATAATATGTCTAGAACATGGATATTAAGCAGTGACTCCTAGAGTAAATAGTTAAATATCCATTTATTTGCATAATCTTTTGCTGACTCCTATAGGTTTGCTTTTCTTCTTCTTCCTTCTGATTTTGGAGGGGATTTGCATTCCATTTCTTGGTCTGCTTGTATCCATTTGTGTGATTGCACATTCCATCAAAATCTTACTTCTGCCACCACTTTTGTGATTCTCTGATCAATGGTTTTATGCCTTTTTCCCATAAACCATTTTCTTCAAGTTGATTTTTGTTGGTCCAATCTTCTAATTATTGTAGTCAGTCACTAGGACACAAACTTCAACATTCTATAAGACTGTTATTGGTAGAGAGCAGAAATAGCTCATTCACCTTTAATAATGACTAAACATATATTCACTGAGATTTTACTAAGGATTTGCACTGAATGGCACACCACAGAGAGCATAATCTTTTAGGATCTTCATGTTTTACTAAAAACTTAGCATGTATACATAAGGCCCCAGTCAGTAAGTAAATATAGGTTATTGCTAAGAGGACAATTTTTTGTGCATTTTCTTTTTTTATCTTTTCTTTTTTCTTTATTAGTTAGTTTTGTATTCAGCAAATACAGTCAGTTTGGTACCATTATTAGGTTCATCCGTGACCTACCTCTTCCCCTTGGCCCCTCCTTGTTGAGGTATATGGGTCATGCATTGCGGAGTTAGTTAGCCCACAGTTATGGGTAAGATAAATGTCTCTGCATATCATGACCCAACATGTGGCTCTGACATTCTTTCCGCCCCCTCTTCTGCAAAATTTCCCTGAGCCATGTTGGGTTCATTTTTGGTCTGCTTGAGTGATGAGGTGTTCGGGGCCTTCCCCCTTCTGCTGGTATCCGGGTCATCAGGAAAGCAGCACCCTTGCTTGTTTTGCCAATTTTTTTAGTTTCAGCCTGGGCCCTTTGGAGGTATGATGGGGTGGCTCTCTCCTTAGGATCTACATCTATCTGAAAAAGAGAAGCAGATTCTCCAACGGAGAGTAAGTTAGCACCAGACAAATGAGATAACGCTTACTTTTTTATAGAGAATTTAATAGGTGTAGGCCTTCTTGTAGCCCATGATTGATGGTAGCTTGATATTGGCGAGTGGGCTTATGTTTGGATCTGGTTCTGACTTGTTTCCCAACTTCAGCTATGGGTCCCGTACCACTGAGGAGATCAGTTAGCCAAATTAAGAGCAGATGGTTCCCCACCATAGCTGTGTGCCACTATTGCACTTGTGTGGGCAGCACAACAATTTATTTGCTGCTAAGTAGGTTAGACCATGAGTTGCTTGGACAGATATTCATCATTTTTCCACAGTCGCCCATGTAGCACCTTCTGTCTCTAGACACGCTGACTGTCTGGGGACTGACTCTCTTCCAACTTCCAGCCATGCCATTCTATTTTGCATGTCAACCACATAAGGTGTCTTCAGCAGTAGGGTCTTACCACTAACCTTTGGTGGGTCATCAAGTACTCTGACAGAAATCTGTCTGTCCTTTAGGAAACCTTGTAGGTCTCTCTGATCAGAAGCTCATTGTGGATGATAGCCCCATGCTGGTACTGGGAGTTACAGGTCAGAGCCCACTAAGAAAAGGAGGAAAAAGATAACTAATATACAAGAGTTAGAGAGAAAAGATAGAGGGAGAGGGAGAGGGAAAGGGAGAGGGAGGGAGGGAAGATGTAGAAGATTAAGGTTAGTCTTAATCTTACCCTCTCCAGTGTCTTGTGGTTCAGGTGTTCCCTGTAAGGGCTTGGTGAAGGATCAGCCATTTGGTCTGTCTTTTAGTAAGTAGAATTTTATAGTACCATTGACGTTTGGGTCTAGATTTGTGTTTCCCCCCTCTGTTCCCCTCCCCTTCCTTCCTAGTGTCTAGTCCACTAGATGCTTGCTGGATATGTAAGGTATCTTGGGTAGATTCAGGTTAGGTGCTGTAGATGAGTGAGACTATGTGGCGATTTTTTCTGCGATTAGGTAAGTTCACTGAGAATGATGTGTTCCAGGTTCAACCATTTTTCCTCAAATTTCATTGTGTCATTTTTTTCTTACTGCTGTATAGAATTCCATTGTGTAGATATACCACATCTTAGTTATCCATTCTTCTAGTGATGGACATCTGGGTTAATTCCAGCTCTTAGCTATTACAAATTGAGCCACTACAAACATGGTTGAGCATATCTCTCCAGCCTGTGGTTTGAAGATTTTAGGGTAGATGCCCAGTGAGGGAATAACTGGGTTTGTTAGTATCTCTATACTCAGCTTTTTCAGAAGTCTCCATATTGCTTTCCAAAGTGGTTGTACCATCCTACATTCCCACCAACAGTGGATGAGTGTTCCTAATTCTCCACATCCTTGCCAGCATTTATTTTCACTTGATTTTTTGATGCTTGCTATCCTTATTGGGGTAAAGTGGAATCTCATAGTTGTTTTAATTTGCATTTCTCTGATGATTAGGGATGATGAACATTTTCTTAAGTGTGTGCTTGCCATTTGTATTTCTTCCACTATGAACTGGCTGTTCAGCACTTTGCCCCATTTTTTGAGTGGGGTGTTTGACTTCCTACTGTTTAGATTTTTGAGTTCTTTGTAGATTCTAGAGATTAGGCCTCTATCAGTTGGATAACCCGCAAATATTTTCTCCCATTCTGTGGGTAATCTATTGGCTTTGCTTATTGTGTGCTTGTCTATAAAGAAACTCTTCAGCTTCATGTGATCCCATTGGTTGAGTGATGGTTTAAGTTCGTGACCTACTGGGGTTTTGTTCAGAAAGTCTTTTTCCATTCCTATATCATGGAAAGTACTGCCTAAATTTTCTTTCTGTAGTATTCGAGTTTCTGGTCTTATATTGAGGTCTTTGATCCATTTGGACTTGAATGTAGTGCATGGTGAAAAAATTGTGAAGATGACAATCCTACCAAAGGGAATATACAGATTTAATGCAATTCCAATTAAAATTCCTTCAGTGTTCTTCACAGAGTTAGAAAAACTGATCTCAAATTTCATATGGCAAGGCAGAAGGCCTCACATATCCAAACATATCCTGAGCAAAAGAAATACCTCTGGAGGCATCACCATTCCTGATATAAATCTATACTACAAAGCCATAGTAATAAAAACAGCATGGTACTGGCATAAAAACAGGAGTATAGACCAATGGCATAGACTTGAGGACCCGGACTTTGGGTCAAGCAACTATAGCTACTTGGTTTTCGATAAAGGCCCGAACAATATAGGCTGGAAAAAAGACCACATCTTCAACAAATGGTTTTCGTGCATTTTCTGATGAGTTTAAGCAATGCATCCATAAACATGTCTATTCCAACAATACCGTGAATACAAACCCCTTGGGCAGATCTGTAGAAGAAACCATGGTGTAGCAACAATAAACATTGCAGGCTGGAAGTAGCAATGAGAAAAATGTAATGGGAACAAATGTTAAAGGACTCACCTCTGGGAGAAAGTATATGTTTTTATGAGCTTTTATGGTTGGTGTGTGTGTGTGTGTGTGTGTGTGTGTGTGTATCTTCATACAAATTCCTTTGTGGAAAATGTCTCAAATTTAGTGCTAGTGATTAGCATACAGGGTTATGGAAGGATTCAGGGCATATATAAATGATATATTCAAATTAAGTGAAGAAATGGTTATTAAGATTCTATAAGACTTAGATCTTTCTTATGTTAACTCCTTCAACCATGTGGGGCATGATTATGATTTCATCTTTCATCATTGCCTAATGGCAGCTATTCTTTACCTTACAGGGTTTCATTGAGACAAAAAGTGATTGCAAGTTACAGACATTTCCAAGCCTATGGAAATGTCCCTGTACTGCTTGCTCTGCTACTTAACCTTGTGTTTTCTCCCATTGTCGAACTGACCACAATGAGCTTAACATGCTATTTTACCCAATTTTCTTTGCCACACATTTCATTAGCTTATTCCTCCTATCCCTTTTTACTTATAGTTATTTATGGTTTGACTCTTAAATATCTCCTAAACAATCAGATAACAATGGCTTGATCACTACCTGTGATGCTATTGGCAAGTGGTGAGACTTTCAGGATATAGTCATTAGTTAGATCATTTAGGGTGTGACCTTGAATGGTATATTGGCATCTTGTCTTTTATTTTCTCTTTACTCACTGGCTGTCATAAACTGAGCAGAGCTCCTCTTGCATGACCTACCACCATGATTCAGTGCACCACTGGAGGGCCAAAGCAAGAGAAAAAAGTGACTATGGACTGAAACAAAAATGTTTTTCATTCTTTAAATTGTCCATTTTAGGTATACTATATCTTAAGTGTACTGTCACAGTGACAAAAAACTGATTACCATACCTATTACCCCTTTGTTTCTATTCTTTCTATGTTTTCTTTTCTTTCATTCCTTGAGGCCCAAAGAAGGAAGCAAGGCCATTATTGAGGATGGAAGGTGAAAGGTCCTGGGAATGACTCCAGAATTGGTATATCAATTTGAGATCAGTGCATAGAAAATTCTAATGAAACTAAAGTGAAATCAGTTTGTTCACTGCCCTTTGTTTCCTACTCAGTAAGTAACAGTTATTACTGGGTATCTAAGAATTAGTTTATTCACTAAGATAAACTGCAAGATGAAGATTATCTAGGTACATAGTTGTTTGGGAAATTGTTTTTTTATTATTTATTTCAGAGTGACAAAGAGAAGGAGGCAGAGAGAGAGAGAGAGAATGGGTGCTCCAGAGCTTCCAGCCTCTGTAAACGAACTCCAGATGTGTGCACCCCCTTGTGCATCTGGCTAACGTGGGTCCTAGGAACTGAGCCTCAAACCGGGGTCCTTAGGCTTCACAGGCAAGCGCTTAACCACTAAGCCATCTCTCCAGCCCTGTTTGGGAAATTATAACAGATATATTTATATCACTTACTGAGTTCCTGTTCCATAATAATCACATAAAACATACAGCATTTTATTCAAACATGGTCCTAGAATGCTAAGTAAAAAGGAGACAAAGGAATCAGAGAGAATTTCTGACTAAGATTCTTTAGGCATTGGCCCTATTCAGGCAATCCGGAGTCATTTCTTTTAGGGTTTCCTCTCTGATGGAGAGTTGAGAAGTCTCACAAAGAAGAGACTTGTCAAGAAGCAAGACTGGATCTTGATCAAGATGAAAGTCTTGCTGTGCAGTAAGACTTTCTGGCAACCGTCTTAACTGCCTGTTGCCAAAATACCTGCACCTGCAGCGCCTGCCATGGATTAAAAAAATAACAAAAAACAGCACAAAGGGTTATAATGACAGGAAGGGTAGAAAAGTCTCAGCACTGATTTCTTGATTACAAAATGGGTTATGTAATGAAACTGCCATTGGATAGTTTAGATATTTTTCAAAATAAGGTTATTGAGTAATGTTTTTCTTTGTTTAATTTGTGATTGTATTGTACTGACTTTTCCCCTGTCCCTTAGAATATATGTCATTCTGTCACTTCTCCAAAACATTTCTTTTTCTTCTCCTTTCCTTTCCAACTACCCTCCTTCGGCCACTTGTCCAATGGCCTCAAGAAAGGGTGGTGATACCCCTTACACTGTATACTTTCTGAAGTGGTAAGTGCAGAAACAGTTTTACGTGGAGCATGCTGTAGTATAGATCCTGGTCCACCATAGGAACTTGCATATGGGGTTCTGTAATTTCAGTGAATCTTATAATTCCATCTTTTGTTATTCTGAGGTAGGGTCCGACTCTAGCCCAGGCTGACTTGCCGTTCACTATGTAGTCTCAGGCTGTCCTGGAACTCACAGTGATCCTCCTTCCTCTGCCTCCTGAGTGCTAGGATTAAAGGCGTGTGCTACTGCTCCTGGTTACTATTCCATCTTATTGCTACCACTCTTCCCTTCTGCTCTGCATTTAGCACAAT
This sequence comes from Dipus sagitta, assembly GCA_036346955.1. Taxonomy (NCBI): domain Eukaryota; kingdom Metazoa; phylum Chordata; class Mammalia; order Rodentia; family Dipodidae; genus Dipus; species Dipus sagitta. The sequence continues at coordinate 166,626,067 of CM070772.1, read as the reverse complement.
CTAATTACTATAACTCACCTGATCTCCACAATTTGGCAGAAACATTTATCTCAATTTGTAACATTGTATCTCTCACCTAATCCTTCCTTGTTTTCTTATACTTGTTTGGAAGCTCGGTTATTAAAACCATGAAGCTTGAAGTCAGAATGCAAATTTTAATTTAATAATATATGACCTAGTAAGACTAATGAAACATTTACTAGTGTATGACCTACTAAATTAATGAAACATACATAAACACACACATACACACCCACATAGACATATATATATATATATATATTTACTGAGAATATTTATTCCCAATATTTAGAACTAAGATGTGTACATGCATCTATGCATGCAGTACACATGAATGAGTGTTTCATACAAACCTTGCAGTAGCAGAGTCGATGAACAGACTGATTTTGTTCTTTCTCATAATAAGCTCATAAATATCACACTATTTCAATGCCCAGAGAGGGATTAGCTCAATGGCTATTGTCTGGAAACCATTCGTTAAGAAGAAACATTTATTATATATTTATAATATACTAAGATACATTGAAATTATTTCTTTGGTAAGGCTTTCCTATCTTATAATATGCAGGGTTGGGGGACACCTATACTTTACTTCTAGAATAGCTTGTTCCTGCTATACAGCCTATGATTTTGTTAACTTTCTGTCTGTATTTCCTGCCAGACCTGGTGACTCTTATTATGGCACAGAGCAGGCCTCTCAAACCCACCACCCTCTGCACTTACAAATACATAACATTTTATTGTGAGAGACTTTCCTATGTATTATAAGGTACTAAGTAGCACCTTCCCAACTGGTTTCCTTTATATCTTTTTAGTAATGACAAAAAATAATTGCCTTTAGGTATTACTAAACATCCTCCTCTATTGATGAAAATCATCTTTAGGTGAGAGAGAATCACAATGCATAGAACTGTGGCAGTCATAGATTAGTCAATGACATAGAGATCAGACAAAAAAAAAAAAAAACAAGAGGGGTAAAAACAAGAGAATAAAAGAACAAATACAAATGAGGGGGAAGAGATGAAATAGGAGAGATAGATGAAACAAGAGGACTCTAATGTTCATGTAGAAGCCATGGGATAAATGCTTGGCATGGTCTTTCCTCTGTAATTCCCACCACAGCCAAGTAATTTTGGAACTATCATTACTGGGCTTTGGGCATGAAGAAGATGCAGCACACGGATTGCAACTATGTGAGCAACAAGTGAGGAAGGCCAGTGATTAGACATAGGAGCTCAGATTCAAAAGGACATGCTTTACTAGGGAGAGACAAGAGGGGGAATGGAGGACCAAGGAAGGAAAGGACAGGGTTGAAAGAAGAAAAAGAGGAGAAGACATTAGGAAGTTGTAAAAGGCAAAGTGGGAGATAAAAATGGAGTCAGGACAAAACTAGCATAATTCTCAAGTTATCATAGGAGAGAAAATTTCCTACAGGAATGGTGGTATATTGATTACATCCTCTTCACTATGAACAAATGCCTGATAAGACACAGCTTAAGAAAAAAATGGTTTATATTGGCTCATTGGTTTGAGTGGGAAACTTTAAACCTTGGGAGGAGGAGAAGGCAACAACAGGAGCATAGAACAGAGGTGGTCACATTGTTACCAGAGTCAGGAAGCGAGATACAAATAGGAAGTGGAGCCAGGCTATGCAACACTAATACTTGTCCCCAGTTAGCTACTTCCTACAGTAAGGCTTAATCGCCTAAAAGTTCTACTATCTTCTCATACAGCACCATCACCTAGGGACCAAATGCACAGACACATGACCCACACATACAAATACATTTTGCGTCTAAACCACAACATATAGAGACCTCAATGACAAATGGCTGTGAATGTTTAGTATCTGAAGGCAGAACATTGAACCAATTTATACTTTGACTACTAAGTCCCTGTCCTATGTATTTGCCCTGCTTTTCAAAACACACACACACACACACGCACACAAGCACACACGCGTGCACACACACACACACACACACACACACAGACACACACCTTTATGATTAAGACAGGTCCCATTGGACAAAGGAAATAAGTCTATTTGGAATCCACCATGAGTTCTCCCTTTGAGATGTACATGATGGGTATGTAAGACCTTAGTGTCCATTGTTTACATCCCACTGAATTTCCCCAGCTTTTACCCTGAAAATATAATACCTGTTTTGGCAGCATCGTATACCCAGTGTCACGGAACTTGAATATGTAGGCAAAGAGTCCCTAAAGCCCTGCCCCTCACTTTAGCAATAGTGTAGCAAGTAGTGGAGGTAAAAATGGGGCTATTGACTTGAGCCTGCAGTTCAGAGTTTTGGAGCAAGCTCTCCTCTCCATATCACATTCAGCTGAGAATATGAAGCTATACAACAGTTCTGTGTTTAAACCTAAGTTTTATAGCTAGAAGAGAGACTATGGCTAGCATGTCACTGATGGATTTTCCTACTTTTAAAATATTTAGAAATTAGTATCTTATATCAGGTCTAGTGAGAAATTCAATAGATATTAAAGAAGAGGAGAAAGACCTACACATGTAGCCAGTGATGTTATGGAATGGAAATTCTAAAATAAATGGATGTCCAGGTCCAGTCAGAAGCTTTTCTTTATTTTCAGTGGTTAGATCCTCTCCTCATCATAGAATAATTAAGGATAACAGACAAAGATGATTGTTAGGAAAAGAATTAAAAAAAAAAAGGAAACATACTAGCTTGAGGATGAGAAACATGAAATTTGTTGTTTTACCAAGCTACTTGTTTCTTTGACTCTTAGTTTCTTGTTGTCAGAATTGCATATATTGACATCTGCCTCCATCTCCTTCTGGACCTCAGAAATCCCTCCCAGAGAGGAGCATCACAGGGCACGCTGCATTGTGGGCATTCAAGAAGGTCTTTGGCTTTTTTCTTTATTCTGTATTTAAATGGATTGTTTTTGTGATGCAAATTAACTCTGCACTAATGAAGTGAATTCTTTAACTGCTTGAGTCATTGCTGGTTGTCATTAAGCCATAGAAACCCCATGAAAAGAATTTGTGGTCTTTGGTCTCCATGTTCTTCACAGCTCCGACTCCATCGCACGCCTTTCCCAGCAGTACTCAGGGTACAGGGAAGTTTACTATGAATGAATATCAATCAATATATAATTGACTATAGCAGGTAATTTTCTCTTCAGAGAGAATAGGATGTGTATATCAGAAAATACATCAACTATAAAAAACAAAATAAAATAAGCAGATGATGTTAGAAATAAGATGGGTTGCTGTATAATTTTGACATTAGCTCCCTTTCCAAGGTTTCTAGCCTGTTTGGGCTACTGTAACAATGCATTGTACTCAAACTTCATACAGTATACCTCATAAGAAATGTACATTTTTCTCACTTTTCTGAAGGCGGGCAAGTATAATATTAATGTGCCAACATACCTGTTGTTGGGTCCATCACATGGAAGCCAATTATTGGGAAATGTTTGCTAGTTTGCAGATGGCCAACTTCCCATCACATCTTTACATAGTGGAAAGCAGACAGATAAAGCCAGCTCTATCTCATCTCACTAATACCATTCAAGGGAGTTCATCCTTCATGATTTAATTACCTCCCCAAAGCCTCAGATTCTAATACTTTCCAAATGAATAAGACATGAGTTTAAACTAGGCAGATAGCGTGGCAGGGAAGAACTTTTCTTCCAGGTCTGCTCATTTTAAGGCTTAGGCTTTATCCATAAAACTATAGTGTGCCACCACAATAGCCATCTCTTACACTTTTGCAACACTCTTCATTTAAACAAAAAACCTTGCATAAATGGAAAAGCAGAGTAATGATTACAATAATCTATATGCAGTTGTAAAATACAGTAATGGGAACAGGATTTCAACTCAAGTCTTTCCTGGGTACTGTCACTATCAGACAGGGGTCGTGAGGCTAAACTTTTACTTTATTGCAAAAACAAATGCTGTATAACTAGAAACACTTTTTACTTCATAGTTTTGTTCCATTTGCACTAAAACATCAAAGAATATATTGGTCTTTCCCATCCTTGACAGATGGAGAGCAAGCAAGGTAAGACAGGATACCTTGAGAGCATTAATAAAGGCACAATTATAATAGCTATGAAGAAGAGGCATGCAGAGCAGATTTCTGTATTTAAATGAATTGTTTTGTGATGCAAATTAGCACACTCTGCACTAATGAAGTGAATTCTTTAACTGCTTGAGTCATTTCTGGTTATCATTAAGCCATAGAAACCCCATGAAAAGAATTTACAAGGGAAGATGCTGAATAAAACAAGGTGATGAAAAAAAAAAAACACATTACAAGTTTGCCAAACTGATGCAATTCCACTATTGAAAAGAAAACTTGCTGTTAGCTTTTCACAGTTCATATTGTAAGATGGAAATAAAGGAAATGAACATGGCCTGTGAAAAATATTCCTAACAAGTGAACTCTCAAAGATGCTAAAGACAATTCTCAGTGAAATTATTTTAAAACCGTATATTTATTCTCACAGCAAGTATTCAAGGACTGTCATTGATGTGTCATGCCCTGGGACATGCATTTTGCATATAAGTAGAGACCATGGGAATTGTATCTCAAAAAGGAAAAAGAAATTAATGCTCTTTAATTTTGACAATCATATCTTAAAGTCAACATACTTCTGAAATAAAGGAGAGTCCATACAAAAAGATCAGTGCACTCCTACCTGGTAGTTAAGGATTCACCTTGTGGGGAACTCTTCATTTGAGCATTAATCATGTGATGCTTAACAGTATGTAAGCTAGAATGCTCTAGAATCAAAGACACAGGGCAGTGACTAAGAAGGGTAGGAACAAGAGAGGGCTTAGTTGCCTGATCTGAGAAAAGATAGGGGAGCAGCAGTAGATGAAGCTACAGACAGAAGTCCTGATTTGAGTGGACCATGGCTATTCTATTATGAGAATTTTACTTTCTTCCTGAAAGAATGGGAGATCACTAATATATGCAGGAAGATATAAATAAAATCTTTGTTTTTTTTTTTCAGAAAGATCAGCCTGAGAGGGGCTGTGACTTGAAGAAAAGGTCAGAAATCTTCATAACTTTAGTGAAAGATGATGTATCTACTCCAAGAACTATCAGTAGAAATGGAAAAGATGGTGTAACTGTAACTATGTTTATAACTTAAAACTAGCTGGTATTTTGATAATACAGGAAAAAAATGTGTATGTTCAGTCTCTGAAAAACTACTTCTAAACGTGAACCTCTTCAGGAGACCGAGGCAGGTGAATCACTTCATTCCATGCAGGTAGGACCAGCTTAGGCAACATAATGAACCTTATCTCAAAATAAAAATAATTATTAAGGGCTTGATAGATGGCTTAGCAGTTAAGGTGCTTGCCTGTAAAACTAGAGGACCCAGGTTTGATTCCCCAGGACACACATAAGCCAGATTCACAAGGTAGTTCATACATCTAGAATTTGTTTGGAATTCTTGGATGCCCTAGCACACCAATTCTCTCTCTCTCTCTCCTCATCTCTCTCCCTCTCTCTGCCTCTTCTATCTCTCAAATAAATAAATAAAAATAAATTAAAAAAGAAAACATGAGCTTATAATTTAAAAATAATTAAGTTATTCATTAATTAATAAAAGCACACATAATACCTGATTGTGGGTCTTCATTGTGAAGAGTGCCATGGTGTAGATAATCACCTCAATCTTCTTATATGTTAACTGTAACTGCCAGCCATATATAGAAACTGAACAATACATGTATACATATATATGTATGTGTGTGTGTGTGTTTATACATATACATACATATACATAATGTTTAGAAGAGAAAAGCTTTAGTTTTACTCATTTTATATGTACATGTGTACCATCATAAGGAAGTAAAGATGAAATTACATTATGCAAAGTAATTAATTGTAAGATAAGGGTTATAAGTTGGAGAGCCATTAGGAGATATAAATGGGATATGAAGCTAGCAGACAATAAGGGTTACTAGAGTGAGTTGTTTGATTGCTTCCATTGAACACTGAACCCCAGTCTCTGGCAGTAAGTGCATTTATCTTTTCATAGTGTAGATGAGGCGGCTTTTACAATTGAATCTTTGTGGCCTTTTACATTTATTAAAAACCTAGTCAAATCACTTCTGCAAAGATAGATTCAGAGGTGTTTTCCACTCAAAATAATATACCAAGACAGCATATTTTGGGCTGGTATGTCTTTAACTTCTGAAGAGATTAGAAGTCCTAACTAGTAAAAATCTAAATAGAATGAAGAAAAAAAAAAAAAAAAGAGAGAGAAAGCTTTTCTTGTATCAGTTAAGAAAGGTGAGAACATAGCACAAATTATTGCTTTCAAAATTAGAGAGATAGTGAGGTGGTAGCAAGGAATTTTTGCTTCTAGAGCAGACTCAGGTAGAAACTGCTGTGCAAACCAATCATTGGATAAGAAAACTTGACCTGTAATTGGCAAAATACTGGAGGCTCAGTGTTGATAAGTCTGATGGTTAAAACCAGCAGGGACATCCAAAAGTAGGCATACCTCTAGCATTGTGAGTTTCACCTCTAGGAATTCAAACCATCTCTCAGGATAATTTTCAATTGTAGATATTTTGTTATTTGAGCACAAGGAGGGGGCAAAAAGTTTGTTGTTTTTTTTTTTTTGAATTTTGAATTTAATTTTTTAAATGACACAGAGGTCTCTTTTTACCCTTAGAACAAACGAGTTTAGCAGAACCTAAACTGATGAGTCTAACTGACCTAGAGAAACAAGAGTACCCAACTCCAGCTGGCTTCACCTCTCACATGGTGGGAGAAGAATGCTGAACTCATAATTCAACCTTCAGATGAGGGAAGGAAAATAACCGCCTCTAGCCCAGTCAACTCATCCTATGACATTGAAGCGGAAAAACTGAAAAATAGCTTTCACTAAAACACTAAGCACTAGGTCAGAGAGATTTCTTAGTTGTTAAGACACTTGCCTGTAAAGCCTATGGACCTAGATTTGATTCCTCAGGTACCCACGTAAGCCAGATGCACACAGTAACACATATGATGAGCTTATTTGCACTGGCTAGAGGCTCTGGTGTGCCCATTCTCTCACTCTATCTGATGCTTTTTTTCTCTTTCTAAAATAAATAAATAAAAATGTTTACCCAAAATACTAAACTTGCCACTTACCCATGAGTGCCTGGGATTGCCCATGTTTGATTCGCAACATCTCAGAACAAAGCTGTGCATAGCTATGCATTCCTATAACCTGACTCACAGAGAGATGGCTCCTTCACTAAAAGAGGTTCCAAATTGAAAGATAGAAACTTTGTCTCAATAAAAGATAAGGAGAGGTGATAGAGGAGAGCACTTAATATTTTCCTCAGGCTTCCATGTGCACTAGCAAATACATGTACATTGTACCTCACACACATTGCACCACATAGCACACGTACCCTTCAAACATGCACCAAAAAGGAAAAAAAAAATACTGGTGCTCCCTTATCTCTTATATCTCACCACATCATTATTAAAGATCCATTACAGAAGTAATATGTTGTTGAGTTCAGTTTGAGAATATTTTATTGGGGGACAATGATCCTGCTGAGATATTGGCCTTTGGTTTTATTTTATTGATTCTTTTTAGTTTTTCTTGTGTAGGTGTCAAGGTGATGTTGGTTTCATAAGGTATGTTTTCAGAAGTGAGAAAGCAGACTTGATACAAATTCTTCTTGACATGTTTGGGGGACTTTGTGATCTGATCTTCAGCAAATTTATTAGAAGATATTTTTATTATTATATTATATTATTATATTAATTTTATTGTTTTGCTGTGTACACTTTCCAATTTTTATGCCCTCAGTATTACTAGGTTGTATTTTTCTAATGTATTTTCACTAGATGACTCATCTTTTTGGCACATTATCATTTACAATTTTCCCCTATCATTCTACCATTTATGAAATGCCTACTGTAATTTTCCCATTTTATTATTGAAATTACCCTAATAAGGGCTGGAGAGATGGCTTAGTGGTTAAGCACTTGCCTGTGAAGCCTAAGAACCCCAGTTCCAGGCTCGATTCCCCAGGACCCACATTAGCCAGATGCACAAGGGGGTGCATATGTCTGGAGTTCGTTTGCAGTGGCTGGAGGCCCTGGCGCGCCTATTCTCTCTCTACCTGCCTCTTTCTCTCTCTGTCAGTCTCAAGTAAATAAATAAAAAGTAACAAAGAATTAAAAAATATTACACTTTGAACATCAGTGGCTTTAATGCATCAATTGAAAGACCAAGGTTTTCAGTCAATCAAAAAAGGGATGTAAAGCATATATTATTGACAATAAACTCACTTTGAGTAGGACTGTGGGTCCTGATATGTCAATACAGCTCATTAATTGTAGCAACTTTACCACTCTCTAGGGGAGCTAATATTCAATGAGATTGTGAAAATATAGGATTATACAGGGAATCTTAAACTTACTCTTGATTTTGCTGATTTTCTAAAACTATTCCAGAAAGTTAACCTCAAAACTTAAAGTATATATATTTTACAAATAATTTGAAAAGTTTTTATCAATATCACAAGGAAACCACTTATGGATGGATTTTTAGACATGTAAGCTGTCTAGGCTTGTACCACCCCTAATATTTCTGTTCCTGATTTCTGCTATTACCTTTATTGAAGATTTCCAGAAAAAATATAAATAATAAAAGAGTGTGGGTAGATGTAATGATAGATAAATTAATGGATGGATGCATGCATACATAGATACATATGTAGCTAGATGGTAAAGAACTGATATTCATGATTATGTAGATTAATAACCTTGAAATTTTGTAACAAACTATATTCTATAGGTTCTATAGAATTCTATAGGTTCTATAGCATCCTATAGGTTCAGGTAAACATTGTTTGGGCAGTATTGAGTTTGAAAGTGGTATTCTCAGATAGATATTCTGTGTTTTAGTTTGGAGGCAGAAATCCTACTTGGAACTAATTAGACAAAGCACTCCTACATTTTTGAGAGTAATCTGATGACTTAAATTCAACTAATTTTAAAACTAATTGTTAATCATGTATTTAAAATTCTTTTGCAGCACCACGTGTACATAGGTTTTGAAAGGGAGCTATGCTCTCCCCTGTATATCCACCAGCAATGTGGATTCTATGTGTTTTCCATCAAATAACTAATTATAATAAACTATCCAAGTTCAAAGCAAAGTTAACTATCATAATGTCTTTGTGACTACAATTTTGTGTTAAGGTTACAATGCTTTCTGTGTCCTTAAGCACAAGTTCATTACTATAAATTCATTTAGATTCTATTTCATAGTCACTTTTTTGTTACAGTTAATAAGCCAGATGATTTTAAAGGTCTCATCCTTTTATTCAGAGTGAGTGCAGCTGTTTACATATGTAATCAAGTTTCTTTATAAATTGTACTATTCTTCTAAGACTCCCTTAGGTTCTCAGTTACTCCCTATGTTAAAAAGAAGAAGAAGAAGAAGAAGAAGAAGAAGAAGAAGAAGAAGAAGAAGAAGAGGAGGAGGAGGAGGAGGAGGAGGAGGAGGAGGAGGAGGAGGAGGAGGAGGAGGAGGAGGAGGAGGAGGAGGAGGAGGAAGAAGAAAAAAGGGCTGGACATGCCTTTAATTTCAGTACTTAGGATACAGAGATAGGAGGATTGTCATGAGTTTGAGGCCACCCTGAGACTACGTAGTGAATTCTAGGTCAGCCTGTGCTAGAGCCAGACACTACCAAAAAAAAAAAAAAAAAAAAAGGAAAAAGTTAAGGATTTATTTCTTCTTAAGTTTATTAGGGTTCACTCATTTTTAAAAGTTTTCTGTGTTTTTTAATCTTTTACTTACTTATTTATTCATTTGAAAGAGAGAAGGAGGCAGAGAGAGAGGGAATGGGCGTGCCAAGGCTTCCAGCCACTGCAAAGGAACTCCTGATGCATGTGCCTCCTTGTGCATCTGGCTTTCATGGGTCCTAGCGAGTTGAACCGGGATCCTCTCGCTTTTCAGGCAAATGCCTTAACCAATAAGCCATCTCTCCAGCCTTGTTTTTGTTTGTTTGTTTAGTTACTTACTTGCAAAGGGAGAGAGAGAGAGAGAATGAAAGAGAAGTGAGAGGAGAGAGAGAGAAAGAGAAAGAATGGGTTTACCAGGGCCTCTAGCTGCTGCAAATTGACTCCACATGCATGTTCTACTTTGTGCATCTGGGGTTTTAAGCTTTGCAGGCAAGCACCTTAACTGCCAAGACATCTCTCCAACCCTGAGGATCACAAATTTTCACTTGAATATATTCATATTTCAAGATGTTTTAATCAAAATTTATTTAATTTAGTGCTATTGCACACATTATACTAGGCTTTAGATGGACACTAAAACCATTCTGCAGTTGCACTAAGGAGCTCACTGTCTGCTGATGTGAAAGGAGTGTGCAGTACAATTCAGTACATGTCACCAAAAACAAAAGCCTGTGTATGATAGAAAGGGTTTCTGATATACAGAAAGTTTATTTTGTTTTAAAGAGAATGGCAATCTGTCTATTCTGTAGGAGAAAGACAAACGAAGTGCATGTTACTTGCTGCACTTCCCAAAAGGAAGTCTCTGATTCATTAATAAGAATCTAATTGCAGAGAACTATCGTTAGTGATTTGCTGAAGATAGAACCCAGAGCTCCACTCTTTCTCTGCAAATGCTCTATTCCCTTCCTCCTCTGCAACTGGGGGTAATTTACTTCTGTCTGTCCGAAGGATTCACTTGTTTCAGAAATTTTGCTGCATATGCACAGAAGGATAGTGAAGAACAAAAATGCTTCATTCAGTGACATAAACAACTATTTTATGGGAAAGTGTTTTGTTTGTATATTACTTTTAGCCCAGAGAAGTTAATACTGGGGAGCTACAGGGTTGTGGTGCTTCTAGACACGGTTTGAATATCAAACTGTACTTATGAATAATTTATAACAGAGAGTGCAGAATTATGATAACTGTCATGTTGACTACTCTTCAAAAGTTCTTAGAAATTATGGAGCCTGAAAAATAGCAAAATTTCTCTTTATGCCAAATCTTTCCATCTCATCACAAAGATATAAATTGTTCCTGAATTTGAGAGCTCATTTTCTCATGCTTAAATAATAAATTCCTGATGAGAATAGTAAGATGTGCTGTAATGAAAAGTTAAAACAGCTATCTCTTACCACCCTTTCTAATGCTATAACTCTCCCATACCCATGCACCATTGTTCCACACAGAAAACCATCAATTACACGAGAACCTCAAAACTCCAGTAGCTAAATGAACTTCTCCCATTCTGACAGATGATTTAACATTTATCCTTGTAAGAGCCATGCAAAGGCTTGTGATATTCTTTGGAAAAGAAAATATGTTAAGAACATGTGACATGTTTATAAATATGTCCTTATAAGAAAATGCTTTGTTCCCATAGATTCAGTTAACCTCAAAATTCACTTAACTTCATGATTTTGTATATACATACAAATGCAAAGTCAAATAAACCCATGGTTTTGGAAGAATATCTAGAGTGAAATTTGATGGCATGAGAGGTACTGGCATGTTGTCTTTCAGTCTTACTGTCTAGTCTTGTTGACTCTTCCTTCTCATGTGACTTTTCCTGGCAGCCACTTTCAGCAATCTTTGGTGGCAGTTGGTGCTGCCATTCATGGATCAGTGAAATGTAAGGTGTGTTTGTTCTGTCACTGTGCTTTGGGCTACTATAATATTTATGTATACTGTATCACTACTTATAGCAATAAAAATATTATAGAGTACATACTTACATATCTGACTCATTATAGAAGGTAGTTTAACTCAGAGAAAATATAGACACTTTAAGAAGAAAAAGATTTAATGCCCCCAAACCACTATCCACCATATCACTTGTTGGAAACAGCAGTAGGTACTGATGGATCAGCACTAGGCAAGTGAGAACAAGAGTACTGCCCAGGAGGTGTGATTCTGAGGCCCAGACAGTGTGGAAGCCCCTGAAGACTGGTTTCATGACTAATCATACATGCCAGATGGTAGAGGAATAACAGAGCTCACGAATGGCTGCCACTATCTCCAACTTTCAAAATACCCAGATCTGGTGAGCTCACATGTGACCTTGTTTATCAGCAGCAATGTGAATTTCCATTGGCATCGTGCCTCCCAGATATCACGCATATGTTACCAAATAGTTCTAATTAGAATCTGCAGACCAGGCTGTTGGGGAGTCTGGAAGACATAGTTAGCTTTTCAACTCCAAACTGAGGAAGGGTGGGAAAGTATCTATCGAACTCCCACTTCCATACTCCCCTAAGAACTCAAGGAATGTCTTCTACTTATTACAATATTGTCAAATATGTCTACATACTATACAGGATAGTAATCATTTCATTCATAACACCCAACTGTAAACTGAATCAATTTATCACTCTTTATCTCTTTCTATAGTCACCCCAGTCATCCCATCGATGAGAATGGGCTTGAAAATACCTTTTTTTTTTTTTTTTTTTTTTTTTTTTGAGGCATGGTGTTGCTGGGCTACAGTAGTCTCAGGCTGGCCTTGAACTTACAGGATTCTCCTACCTCTGCCTCTCAAGTGCTGGGATAAAAGGCATGTGCCCTCATGCCTGACACAATATTCTTTTTAAGACTTTATAGTTAGTAACTCTTCCTTTTCCAATGATAATTGAACCTGTTCTATGACTTCTTTTTTATTTTGCCCACCTCCTAAAGCTCTTTGCTACAAAATTTAGTCCAATTTTGACCACTCAGATCCACAATGTCCTCCCTAAGTTTTGAGTTCCAGAATGTGTTCATGTCTGAAAACCCTTTGATATATTTTGTTTTAGAAACATTTAATGGAATCTTAACAACCTTTTGGTTTTAAGATCATAGGGATATCTACATGAAGGGAATGAATGATGCCACCCTATGGAAACTTCTGGCCTGCAGTTCAGGGAGCTGGGAGTATTATTTCTGACATAACTGACTCTAAGCATATGGCAGATGGCCAGTCTCCAGGTCATCAGTGAATCTTGAAGACTTCAACAACATGTTCCAAATTGTGCCACAAATGAAAATAAAGATTTATTTGTGTTTAAGAAGGCTTGATCATTTCATGTCATATTCATGAAAGTTCAATGCAAACTTAGATAGCATGTAGGTATATGTCAGCTGAGAGCTAAAAATTTGCAGTATTTTTAAAGTAGGTAATTTCACAGTGTTTTCTCATGATTCAGGATATTACCAGTGTCACGTTAATCTAAAATTGTTGTGGGTTTTAAATAAGACATCACATTTTCACTCTTTTTGTCCTAAGGTTCCCTAATCCCTGGATTATATGCAGACATCTATATGCATTCACCATTATAATATACTGGAATGAAGACCAAGTGATAGAAAGCTTCTGACTTCTCTGATCAATTAGCACTACTGTTGGCAGCCATTCATCTCTGCTACAATACCAAGTTTGTACAGAAATCTGCTTGGGTTAGCTAGATCCATTTAGTTGGTGTTACTACTACTTAAAGAAATGAATGACAAGGAAACTTTCATGTAATAACATGTCAATCATTGTTTTCTTCTGCTTTTATAGAAAAATTAAGTTCATGGAAGTTTGTTTAAATATTTTTATGTTTATTATTATTAACAAGATGTTTCATATGGATACATCATGTGTTAGTACCCTTGCCCCTGCCCCCATTCCACTGGGGATGTTCCTCAGTAGGGTTGCAGGTATTCCCAATGAGGTTGTAGTTTATGCATTGTGGGTGAAGTAGTCAGTTATTTTTGCAGGGATGGAATGCCTCTGGGCATGATGTCTCAACCTGTGACTCTTACAATCTTTCCACCCCCTCTTCTGCAAAATTCCCTGAGACATGGTAGGTGAGTTTTAAGTTTAATTCAGTGATAAGCTCCTAGGAGCCTCTGGATCTCTAATCTGGTAGGTGTTGAGTATCCTCAGGGTCTGTCTCCTTCACCCTTGCACTGATTGTCAGGAAGAGCATGGAAGCAGCACTCTTGCTTTTCTCACCAATTCTTTGTAGATTCACCTGTGACTTAAGTGATAGTTTATCTCCTCTGATCACACTACTTTCTGAAAAAGAACAACAGATTCTCCAATGGACAGTGAAATCAGCATAGTTTAAAGGGGATGAACATTATCAATTTAGGGAGAATTTGATGTATGCAACACTTCTTTTAGCTAAAGAATAATGAGAGCTTGACACCAGAGAACATAATCTTTGTTGTTATGGGATTCTGATCAGGTTCATAATTTCAGATATGGGTTCCTTTACCCTGAGCAAATCTCTTAGCCAATCAGAAAGTTATTGGTTACCCACTGAAGCTGTGTGCCACTCTTCTACTGGGGCATACGTGCTCTCAGGGTGTTTACTTCTGAGTCGTTTAGTCCTCTGGTTGCCCAGCTCATTGTTGGCCATTTTCCCCCAGTAGCTCATATAGTGCATCTAGCAGTAGATAGGCTATCTATCTGGGGCCTGGATTTTTTCTGAGTTCTAGCAAGTTCTCTCCGTGCTCTGTATCAGCAGCATAAAGTGTCTTCAGCAATAGGGTCTCAGCTTTTGCCTCAGGCAAGTAATCAAGTGCTTTGACAGAAAGCTGTTTTGATTTCAGGACCTGGTAGGTCTCTCCAATCAACAGCTCACTGTGAGTAGCAACCAATCTCTAGTACTTTGGAGCTACAGGTCAGAGACAGAAAAAATAAATTCTTTTCAGCTTAGGCTTCCTCGCACCCTCACCACAGCCCTACCTTTCAGGTGTTCCCCTCTTACTCCTTTTGAGGGTTATTTCTTTTAGGCTATCACCAAGGAGAAAGGGTTCTATGGCATCAGCTCATTTTGGATTTAATTTTGTGTTTGTTTTGTCCTGCTCCCCTTTCCCTCCTCTCTCCCCAAACCCTTCCATACCTATTTCTGGGCCCTGAGTTCCCTATCAGGTATGACAGAAACTCAAGCAGGTCCATGTTAGGAAACATATGGAGTTTGTCTTTCTGTGATTGTGTGAGTTCACTGAGTATTATCTGTTCTAAGTCTGTCCATTTCTCTACAAATTTCATTGTATCATTTTGTTGTGGTGGTTTCTGAGTAGCATGACATTGTGTAAATGTATCACAACTTCATTATTCATTCATTCAGTGATGGGTATCTGGGTTGATTCCAGTTCTTAGCTATTATGAATTAAGCAGCTATAAACATGGTTGATCACGTGTCTGTGTATTGATGCTTGGAGCATTTAGGATAAATGCCCAGTAAGGGAATAACTGGGTCTGTTTGTAGCTCAATGTTCATCCTTTTCAGGAATTTCCAAATTGAGTACCATAGTGACTGTACAAGTGTACATTTCCACCAAGAGTGGGTAAGTGTTCCTCTTTCACCACATTCATGCCAACATTTCTCATATTTAGATTTTTTTTTTGTCTTTTTTGGTTTTTCAACGTAGGTTCACACTTTCACCACTGTTGGTTTTTTTTAATGATTGCCATCCTTAATGGAATAAGGTAGAATCTCATGGTCATTTAAATTTGCATTTCCCTAGGGTTAGATATGTTGAACATTTTCTTAGGTATGTGTTAGCCATTTGTAATTCTTCTTTTGAGAACTTCCGATTCAGTTCTCTGGCCCACTTTTGGAGTGGGTTGTTTGAATTTTACTGCTTTTTGAATTATTTGTAGATTCTAGATATTAAGCTTCTGTCAGTGGTATAGCTGGTGAAGATTTTCTCCCATTCAGCAGGTAATCTATTGGCTCTGCTTATGATATGTTTGTGCAAAAGCTTTTTAGCTTCCTGAGATCCCATTGGTTGAATGATAGTTTAATTTCTTGGGCTACTAGAGTTTTGTTTAGGAACTCTTCACTCAATCCTATATCATGGAGACTACCTCCTATTTTTTTCTTCTAGAAGGAGAAGACTTTCAGGTCTTATATTATGGTCTGTAAACCATTTGGACTTGATTTTGTGTATAGAAAGACTTACTTTCATTTTTCTACATATGACCATCTAATTTGTCCAACGTCATTTGTTGAAGATGTTGGGTTTTTCCCACATTTTACATTATTGGCAAATGTTGTCCAAGATTAAGTACATGAAGTTACTTGACCTAAGGTCTGAGTCTTCAATTCTATTCCATTGGATGTATTTTCTTTATGTTACTATATCTTCATAATATAGCTTTAGATCAGGTATGGTGATAACTCCAGAGGTGGTTATTTATTTATTTATTTTATTTTGGCTGGGGATATATTTGGATGTATGGGACCTTCTCCCATTCCATATGAATTTTGAGATCATTTTTTTTTCAATTTCTATGAAGAATAATGCTGGGAATTTTATTCATATTGCATTAAATCTGTATATTGCTTTTGGTAGAATTGCCATTTTCACAATATTAATTCTGTCTATCCAGGAGCATGGAATGTCTTTCTGTCTTCTCAAGTCCTCCTATTTCTTTCTGGAGTTTTCTTTTTTTAATGTCTTCATTATATAGGTCTTTCACATCCTTGTTTAGTGTTTAATTTTTTTGTTGCTATTGAAAATGGGTTATTCTTACTGATCACTTTCTCTGTGTATTTGTCTTTTGCATACAGAAAGGCCACTGACTTTTTTGTTCATTGAGTTTATATCCCATCACTTTACTGTAGGGACTAATCATCTTCAGAAGTTTTGAGATGGATATTTTCAGGTCACTTAGTTATAGAATCATGTCATCTACAAATAGACCTTACTTGAATTCTTCCTTTCCAATTTGAATCCCTCTTATTTATTTCTCCTAACTTATTGCTTGGGCTAGTACTTCCAGTAATATGTTGAAGAGCAATACTGAGAGTGGGCAACCATGTCTTGTTCCTGATCTCAATGGAAACTGCTTGAGTCTTTCCCCATTAAGTTTTATTTGGACTTTAGGTGTTTTGTATATAGCCTTTATTATGGTGAAATACAAACACTCCATGCCTATTCTTTCCAGCATTTTTATCATGAAGTGGTATTGTATTTTCTTGATGCTTCCTGGAGTTCATTCTTACATTTAATCAAGTCTTCATTAAGCTGAATCAGCCGGTTATTGAGCTCTTCCATTTCTTGAGTTACCTTCAAATCATTCATAATTATTTTGAGGGTTCTAATGTTTTCTTTAATCAAGTTAAGCCTACTGTCAAAAGCTGAATGCTCTAAGAAACCATTCTCTTTAATGTCATTGCCATGATTGTTGGCTTTTTGATGGTTTGCTTCCAGTTTAGCAAGTTTTTTGATCAGGGTCTCATTGGTTGTTGTATTTTCATTTTGGGATTGAATTTTTGTTTTTTTTTTTATTATTTTATTGGATGCTTCCATTTGGGACTAGGCATCCTTGGTGGAGATCTCTTAGTTTTCTGACTTTTGTTTTTGTGTTGTTTTCTATCCATCTTGAGGAGACACTTTATTTTATTGAGGAAGAAGCAAGTTTTTGTCCTTGTAGAGTATTCAGAGGGTATTCTGTTTTATATGTGAACCAGATAGGTGTACTGGTATATGACAGGGTTATAACCACAGATGCACAGATTATGAAGATTACAGATACATCAAAGGTACCTGAGGAACTGGGAGCTCTGGCTGACTCACTCCACTTGTTTATACTCTTCAGCATATGGGAAATCATGGTGTTGGTGAACCAGGTGCCAGGAAGCTGGAGAGCCAGAGTTAAGAGGCCTACTCCTACAGTGGCCTGTGTACCCTCTGACTCAGGGGAATAGGGATGTTGGTACCCAAGGGCCAGTCAGGATACTAAAGCAAAAGGCCTGTTTCTACAGCCCACACAAAGGGACCAGGCTTCCCCAAGCTAGGTACATGGGGACCTATAGGGACCAGGAAACTGGGAGGGGCCAGGGAATAGGGTTTTTGCCTATTCACTCCTTACATGCACACCTTCTGCCACACACCCTCAACTAAAGTGTGTCTGGGAGTTGGGGACCCAGGAAGGTGAAGCATGTGGCCTGCTTCAGAAGCAAGCTTTCAGGGTCCAAGCAGTCCCAAGCTAGCTACAGAGGAACCTACTAGGACCAGGAAACTTGGAGAGCCCTTGGGAACAGGGATCTGGCCTACTCACTCAGCAACCACTGCACGTAACCCCCATGGAAGTTTTACACTTAAAAAAAGTACATTAAATTGTTATTGGACGTTCAAAGATAAATAAGATATATGCAAATATAGACAACAGGGCTGGAGAGATGGTTTAGTGGTTAAGGCATTGTCCTGTGAAGCATAAGGACCCAGGTTCAATTCTCCAGTACCCACATAAGCCAGTTGCATATGGTACCATATGCATCTGGAGTTTGTTTGCAGTGACTAGTAGCAGAACTATACTCACTCTCTTCCTCTCTCTCTCTCTCTCTCCCTCTTTCTCTCTCTGTCTCTCTCTATTTCTCTGCTTGCAAATAAACAAATAAAACAGTTTTTAAAAGCACAGACAACATATATGAGGAGATAAAAGCTAATATAAGACTATAAAACAATTGAGTTTTAAAATTTAATTTCAAATTCCCTGAGAAGTACCAGCCTACTTCTCCCATCTCATTGCATAACATTTCTTGAGTCCCTCCTCACAGGCTGGTATTGTATTTCTCAAGAATACCAGGGAGTAGATATTACAACTTAATGGTTTAGAACGCCACTGTAAAAACAGAATCCTTGTGGATGTTAAGCATGGTTTTGAAACTCTCTGTGGGTTCAGTTTCTCTACACAAAAAGCATAGTTCCAATATCATGTGATTTGCTGCCAGAATTAAATTAATTCAAAGTAACAGGTACAGAGTAATAGCTTAGCACTTGTTAGCTGTAATTATTATTTTAGTGTTATTATTAACATTATGATTCCAGAGGAAGGTCCATTTTCTTTATCTATTGCCTACTGTGCTCAATATCCATATCTTTTTTCACTTAAATGCAGCTCAAGCATCACCATCAAAGAAAATGTTAAGACCACTCAGCATCAAGCAGCCCTATGGTCACTCTATGATATTGAATGCTTCACTTTATTGTTGTACTATTTTGATCACATTCATATTCATTAATTTAATGTGGTTAACTCTCTAGAGTAAAAGTAATTTGTGTCTGGTATATAGACATGATGTTTATGGCATGCATAAATAACTGAGAAATTATCTCAGAAATTCCTAACAAATAAGATAACTTTAAAATGGTAATAATGGGATGGGCTTGAGGCTCAATGACAAGGTATTTGCCTAGTATACATAAGGCCCTGGTTTCTACCCCCAGCATGCACTAAAACCAAAACAACAATAAACAACATAATCTGTGGACTGGAGAGACAGATCAGTCAGTAAGGTTCCTGTCTTGCCAGCAGAAAGACCTGAGTTCAATCCCTAGTACCCACATAACTGCTAAGTGTGGTGTCATGTGCACATAATCCCAGCACTAGGAGGGAAGACATAGGAGGATTCCAGGAGCTCACTGCCAATACAGTCTAGCCCAACCAGTGCCGGCCAGTGTAATGACAGACCCTGTCTCCAGAAAAGTTGTGGTTGGTGTACATGAGGTTAACATCTGATTTTGTTTTATGACCTCCTCAAATATATTCATGCATGTGCACATGTAAATATGTATGAGTGCATAAACACACACACACACAGACACCCATACAAGCATGCGTGCATGCCTGTGTATGCACAAACACAGACACAGACACACACAGGATGACATGAGTGATAATAAATAGAATTATAAATATTTATTCTCCCAGTGATAACCAGCTTGTGTTAACAATCGCTACACATTATAATTACAAGTACTATGTAATTTCATATTCATAACAGCTCTAAGGTATATGAGCTCCATATTACAGTCATTATAAGAAATAAAATCTCAGATATTAAAAAAATCTATCTGAGATCATAGTATTAGCATGTAATACTGACAGAACTGAATTGTGTGTTTTGTTAATCAAAATTTGGTTTCTTAATTGTTCTGTTATTAAAAATCATGAAAATGTTAAAACAAAAGCAGGTTCACCCCACCAAGATAAAAATTGGTGAAGAAGTTTACTAATTATGATAACAATTCAATGAAAAGTAAAAATTAAATGGGTAGGGATGTTGTGAAGGGAATTCACTGCTCAATACCTTACCATCAATACTGACTCAATAAATCTCACAGTATAAAAAAGAAATGCAAGAGAAAATTTACATGAAATGTTAACTGGAAGCATTAGCCAGATTAAGCCAACTAAAGTAATAAGCAGTAGGTCATTTGTGAATATATTGATATTTTGATATAAATGCTGTTATTTAACATATTTATAAAGATATAATGTCCAGTTGTAAAAGTAAAGTAAACAAAACTCAAACCTGGTTGCATCCTATATTTTCTTGGCTGAGAAGATAACACACCACTATGGATTCTATTCCATTCTTCCTTATTCTATTCATCTGCAAAGAGGTTGCTTATGTATTTTTATATTACTGCCATTTTGTAAAAATGTTTGCATATATAAAATTCCAGTATGATTTCTTTTATGTCCTAGTCTTATAATTTGTTGTTTTGAGCTGTTTGTTCTATTCTTATGAAGTATTTTCTAAGCTAGCAGGTGGGCTACAAAACTCTTCCTAGTTTTGGAGAGATTTTTTTTTTCACTCCATGAATCTGTTTGTAATTGAATCTACAATACTGAAAATTAATATATGATTAATACCAAAAACACATCTAAACTATAGACTGGTAAAATAACATATGAAACCCACTTAATTTTTTTTTCTCTAACACCATTATTTTTTCAAAAGTTCCAAAGTGAGATTATATAGCAGAATGAATAGTAAGTAGCCTAGAAATTGGAAGATGTAAGTTAAATCTCACCATTTACCTGGTGATCTTAATTGTATCCATGGATTTTGTTTAATGGTTTCTTGAGGTAGAGTTTCACTCTAGCTTAGGCTAACCTGAAGTTCACTATGTAGTCTCACACTGGCATTGAACTCAAAGTGATCCTCCTGCCTCCGGGGTGCTGGCATTAAAGTCGTGCACCACCACACCCAACTGTATACATGGAGTTTAGTATCATTAAACATAAAATGAAGATAGTCTTATACTTACTGTATTAGTCAGGGCCCTCTAGAGGAACAGGAGAGTGTGCCAAACACTGGTATGGGAAAACTGGCTAAAACACCCATAAACCCGCCCCAACAATACACTCCCTCCAGGAGGCATTAATTCCCAAATCTTCATCAGCTGGGAATCTAGCACTCAGAACACCTAAGTTTATGGGGAACCCCTGAATCAAACCACAACACTTATCTATCCCTATTTTGTCAGTTATACTTTTTCTAACATACTACAAATAAAGTTAGTTTTAAAAGCAACGTAGTACATACGTATTTTAGAGTGGAAATAGTAGCACCACTAACACTTTTTATAAATAATTGTTTAATTTTTTTCCCAAGTTATGCAACTATTAACAGTATACCCAGCCAAACCAAAAATAAATAAAGAAACCCACAAGTAACTTCTGGTATAGTCTATGTTTTTCTTTAAAATATTTATTGGGTCATGATACACAAAGATATTTCCTCCTACCCATAACTGTGGGCTGACTCCACAATGCATTACCCATATACCTCAACAAGGAAGGGAGGAGGCTAACAATGGTACCAACTTGACTGTATTCACTGAGTACGAAACTAATTAATAAAAAATATAATTAAAGCCGGGCCTTTAATTGAGCACGCCTTTAATCCCAGCACTCGGGAGGCAGAGGTAGGAGGATTGCTGAGAGTTTGAGGCCACCCAGAGACTACATAGTGAATTCCAGGTCAGCCTGAGCCAGAGTGAGACCCTACCTTGAAAAACAATAAAATAAAACAAAATTAAATTAAATAAAATTAAATTAAAAAAATTATTTCAGGACAGAAAGAGAGAAAGAGGGGGAGAGAGAAAAGAAGACTGAAGATCTGTGCATATGAAATTTTTCTACACTCTGGTGCTGGAAGGGGATATGCAGATGTTATTTTACAAGCTTTAAAAGAAAATTTAAAAAAGAAGTATTCATGAGCTAGCTGCATATAGCCCTCATTAGACAGAAATAAAGCTTGTTGATAGCAACAGCAAAAGCAGGATATTCAGTTAAGGGAATAATTTTATTTACTTATTTAAAGTAGAAATCCTGCCCTTATTACAATGTTTCAAAATGAGAAACAGAGATTGGAAAGATGGCTTAGCAATTAGGGCATTTTCCTGTGAAGCTAAAAGACATAGGTTCAATTCCCCAGGATCCATATAAACCAGATACACAAGGTACTGCATGCCTCTGGAGCTCATTTGCAGTGGCTGAAGGCCCTTGTGCTCAAGCTCTCTATATAAAGAAATAATAATGCATACACAAATTATCTGACTAATCCTGAGTCAGCAAAAGATTTTGAAAATTTAAATACTGCTAACCAAATGTGGCTCTTTATTATGTCCTTAAAAGACTATCTCATTTCAGGGTTGTTCACCCAACTCCTTAATGACTTTCACATGAGATATTCTACCTGTATGATCTGGTCATTGATCATTTTTACTGGTAAATTTTTGAAATCTTCACCTAGCATTCTGCTTATTTCAACGTATTTTACTTCAGTAGTTGAAAACTTCTAATTGTTTGGAGGAGTCACACTGCCTTGCTTTTTTCATGTTTCTGGTGTTTTCCTTGATGTAATTTCATCATGTGATATTTTGGAAATCTCTTCTGATTTTATTTGAGGGCCTGACTATTAAGCCCATGTTTAAGTGTTCAAACCCAGTACCAATCAATAAATAGGAAAGAAACAGCTACAAAAGGAACACCAAACAATGCAAGATATATAAATATACTTGCAAACAATTAAAACCTACTAATACATCACAGATGATCAAAGACCAGACTATGAAAAAAGTAAAAAAAAATACTAATGTATACTGTGCTATGAAACTAAAATTTGTTTAGATTGACCGTGGAATTTCTCAGTGAATGCGATAAAATAAGGAGGCTTGGAAAGGGGAATCAGAGAAAATTCACAGAAAAGTGGAAAGGGACATGATAGTGAGGAAAGCAACAAAACTTTAAGAAAGTCAAAACAATGGAAAGAAAAAAGTGAAAGAAATCACAAACTGAGAAAGTTGGAAAACAAACAAATAAATGCAAGAAGGTGAAAAGATCCCTAGACAGTGATACATGTCTGTAACCTTAGCTCTTGAGAGGTGGAAGGCTAGGGTACATTGTGTTTGGAATGTGGGAAGGAACCACAAAAGGCAAGGACCCGTCTTTGTAATTTTAAGACACCCTTTGTGTTAATAACCTTGTGGAGGGTGTAAGTCGATTCTTAGAAGTCAGAGTTTTGAGGTTCTACAGCAGTGAAGACACATAGGTGGCTGTGTCCACTGACTTTGGTCTCAGGGCTGACAAACTCCAGGGCTATTCTCAGCTTGTCCGGGAACTTCACTGTCTTACTTGAGCTTCCTGTGGCCTTCACTTCCAGCTTGTTGGGACTTGTCAGAGATTGCTTTTAGCACACTGCAAGACTGCCTCCCAGGGTTCTATCGCACCATGGTACGCTGGCAGATTTAATTCACTCTCTGTCTCACTGTTCTCCATTCTCAGATCCCCAGGGTGGCTCAGTTCCAAACAGTAGGTGTTCTCTCAAGGTGGTTCCTGGCCTCTTTCCTCGGAATTATACTGAGTGAAAGCATAGGGTAGGTGTCTATTAATGATTCTGCAATGGGAGGATGATTCAGTAACCGGAGAAATCGCTGTCTTACCATATCCACATCCGGCTTTTTGTCTTGTGAGGGCTGTGGACTCATTATAGAGCTGCTTAGTTTCTTCTCACCTGGCTTCTCTTATAGTGAGCTCCCAATCCAAGGAGCTGTTTGTCTTGACTACTTCCAGTCCTCTTATTTTCTGCACTTTTTAGGAATCCAATCACTCTGGTTGTGTTGTGAGTTCTTGAATCTCTTTGAAACAGTCCAGTTTTTTCTTATTCTGTCTTTTCCTCACCAAGGCACATTGGTATGGGTTTGAGTCTCTCACATTAACCGGAACTGTTGTAATTTAGTTCCATTCATTTTTAAAACCATGTTCAACTACAGAATTAAGAATTTATTTTTAAGCCTTTAATATTATAGTGCACTGTTAAGTATAATTGTTGTTGAAATTGTCTAGCTATTATATTTTTGAAATCAAGGAAAGATTTTAGGGTATGCTTAACTGTTATAGTTAAACTGTGAAGGAGTACAAGTTTCTTTCTAGTTTCTCTTATAGCTACAGTAATCTCACGGAGAAGGATAGGTGGATGGAACAGACCACTCTGGTATGTGTTCGAAAATAGTTCTTGCATATTGCGCTCCTTGATTCTGACCATATTTTGGATGCATGCCCAAGACTTCAGCATTTCATTTTTGTGGTATTCTCCATCTTCTAAAGCTTCATTCAAAAACCATTCAGTCTTCCTCTGCCATCAATAATACCTTTGTTCATCCTAACTCTAAATGTACCTGTTTCTGATTCATCCCTACTAAAATAATTATGTGAGTTATTTCATATTTTTGGGCACCATTATCATGCCTGATTGTACCTAGATTTCCCTTGACTTATGAGGAGATATATATTGTCCTAATAGACCAATCATAAGATGAAAATATTGTAATTTGTTTGTCAGGAGATGGCTTGTTGGTCAAAGGTATATGTTCCACTAGTCGGCTGACTGGGTTTCAGATCTAGAGAATACACATTAAAACCTATGAAAAGACTGGTGTCCAATAGCACAAGTATCTATAATTCCACTTCACCTATGACAATGGGAGGCAGAGCCAGAATACTACAGTTCTCAGGCCAGTTAAACTAGCCTTGTAAGAGGAAACAAGAGATCTCCTTTCTCAAAATAGGGTGGGAGGAAAGGACCAATGATAGTCGTAGGTTGCCCCCTACCCCCACATGCATCTGTGACACATGCACACAAAATATTTAAAGACAAGGCTGAGGAATTCACTCACTGGTTATAAGTGCTTGCTTGCAAAGCCTGGTGGGCCAGGTGCAATTCCCTAAGCACCCATGTACAGCAGGGTGGGTATTTGTTTGTTTCTTAGAGAGCACACATATACACACACAACGTACAAATAAATGAAAAACAAACTATGATAAGTTGAAAATACATTTAATATGTCTAACCTACCAAGCCTTTGAGCTTATCAACATTGTGCCCTATAGAGTATCAGTTATTTACTCTTTTGATTGAATGTATGATTATCAGCTACAGCTTGTTGCTGCTGCTGCCCAACATCAGAACTGAGTATTGTGTCACACATTGCGAGGTCCCAAGCAGATTAAAATTCAAATCAAATGTGTATTAAATAAATACCATTGTAAAATGTAAAATACCATTGGAAGAACCACTGTTAAGCTAGGGACTCTATTTTACAAACTAATATGTAAAGAATGTGATAACTGACCAGGATTTTATACAACTACATAATTTGTTCAATAAATTATCATAGTTTTGATGGATATGAAGAAAATTGAGACACAATCTTCTATTAAGAATGTATTGGGCTGGAGAGATGGCTTAGTGGTTAACACATTTGCCTGTGAAGCCTAAGGACCTAAGTTAAATTCCCCAGTACCCACATAAGAGAGATGCACAAGATGATACATCCGTCTGTAGTTCATTTGTGGTGGCTGGAGGCCCTGGTGTGCCCATTCTCACTCTGTCTATCTGCCTCTTTCTCTATCTCTCTCCAATAAACAATTAAATTACATTAAGTATAAACAAATTATATAGAATAAAAAGAGAGGAAACCCTGAAATTTGCAAAATGTGCAGAAGAAATAAGCCTGATAAAGAAACATAAACATTGCTCATTTTTAGAAAGAAGAAAAAAGAGAATATATTGATTTGAAAACTGTAACTAGGTGTGGCAATGCACACCTTTAATCCTAGCACTCAGGAGGCAGAAATAGGAGGATCACTGTATGTTCTAGGCCAGCTTCAGACTACACAGTGAATTCCAAGTCAGCCTGGGATAGAGCAACAACAACAACAAACCGTAATATTACTGGGAGAGGTGGTATGTACCTATAGTTCGGAGTTCTGGATGAGCTAAAGGATGAGACTGGATGATGGCTTGAATTTTACTTCAGAACTGGGCTAGGAATATTAGGCTCTATCTCAAGGGGAAAAAAAAAAAATCAAAGAACGCCATTTGTGGTGACACACACCTTTAACCACAGCACTTGGGAGGCAGAGGTAGGAGGACTACCAGGGCCATGAGTCAATGACAGCCTGAGACTACATAGTGAATTCCAGATTATCCTGTGCTAGAGTGAAACCCTACCTCAGAAAAATAAAAAAAAAAAATCAGAAGCCAGTCGTGTTAGTGATGCCTTTAATCCCAGCACTCAGGAGGCAGACATAGGAGGATCACTGTGAGTTCCAGGCTAGCCTAAGACTACAGAGTGAATTCCAGGTCACCCTGAGCTAGAGCAAAACCCTACCTTTGAAAAACAAAATAAAACGAAACAAAACAAAAGTCAATGAAGAATATCAAATAAATTTTTAGCAAACTTTACCAAAAATATGCTTGATAAATATAATTAATAATATTAATATTCCTAAGTATTTATCCAGCATAGATAAATCTTGAAATGCTATGATCACAGAAAGTCTCACTTGTATACTGCTCCAGAGTTTATCCATAATTTGTACTATATTACTTAAATCAAGCCTGTTAATCATTTGTTCTATATTTACGTTAGTTTTCCATGGTGATAGTGTGACTAAGAAAGACCAAGTAAAGTATGCAAGATAGTCATAGATTGTACATAAAATCTGTGTCTCATGATTGTTTTAATATCAACACAATTTCCATGTTTGGAATCTATAATCTGACTGTACAAACACATTTAAACTCAAAGACAGTCTTCAAAATACCATTGACCTTGTAGATTCTTCTTCTAAGATGGATGTTATTATCAATTCCCATAAAAATTACCTCCTTAAAGAAGAGACATTATCCATTAGCTTTTCTTGTATCTCATCATAGTCCATGAAGGCAAAAATTCAGTTAATAAAAAGCAGGGGAATACTGCCTGTGGTAGTTTAATAGATGGCCCCAATATATCCAGTTTCTTATTAGTTTGTAGTTTGGATCTGCAGCCACCTGGCTGGAGGAGGTGTCACTTGGGTGGATTTAAGGTGTGGCGGGGGGAGAAACTCCAATATAAAGATACGCAAGGTGCCCACCTGGAGTTCCTGAAGCGTGCTGTGTGGTGTGGCATTTGGCTTGTGGTTTTCTTTTTCTCTTTTTGGACCATAAAAGGAGGACCAGTTTCTTCTGCCATTATGGAACTTCCCCTGGATCTGTAAGCTTCAATAAATCCCTTCCTTCCGTAACTGTACCAGGTCTGGAAGTTCTTCTTAGGGAACCTGAAACTCCCTGCTACAGAAATGGAGTTGATGTCTAAAATTTCCCCAATGTCTTTATTTATATTACTTATTTATAAGCGTTATTTATACCAGTATATACAATATTAACAATTATAAATGTTGAGCATATTAGAGACGTTATACAACAGTTTGCCATTCCAATTTCCCCACCTATGCACACTTAATATTTCAGTTTCAATGATTATATGTTTGACAATTAGTTGATATAAAGCATGACCAAGAGTGAGTCCACATATGACACAAATTATATTTTAAAAAGTTGTCTTTCCTAGCTTTAAATTTCTCAGCCACTCTATATTTAAGCAATACTAGTAGTGCACTTTTCCCATGAAAACTTTCAAAACAATGGTAAGCATAGTCAGAATATGAAATGACTACTATGACTATATAAAGTACATAAAATTATATTATTCACTTGCTATGTGTAACTGTTAATTCCATGAACACATATCTTACTGAGAAGGTAAGTTTAGGAATGCTATTTCTTTGTTACCAGATTTTTACTGCAATAATGCCATAGCCCTAAGTAGTCAGTATTTAACTTTGCAGTTTCTAAGAGTCTGCTCACTGCAACTGTCCTCATATTCATCACTCCTCATCTCCTTCATCACCGTCATTCTCCTCGTCATCACTTCTCATACATACTAAGCAAACTTTTTACTAAATGCTCCGTATGACATGTGTTGTGACCTGAATGTGATGAAATGTGCCCATACGATGGTGTTTGACACTTGGTCCCCAGCAGGTGGTGCTGTTTGGGAAGGAGGCACCTTATGAAATAGATGCTGGAAGAAGTGGTCCATTGTGAGAGGGGAATGAGGGTTCATACCCTGGACCTGGTTCTCATTATACTTCCTGATTGAGGCTATGATGTGACCAGCTGGCCTCCAATATTTGCCACTAGGTCCTCCTTGCCATGGTGGAATGTGTCCCTTCAAAACTAGTCAGGTATTTGGTCAAAGCTGAGTGTAAAGTAACTGCTTGCTTTATTAATTCCTCCTATCCACCTGTATGCATTTATTATTATTAGCCACATACTCTAGATAAGAATAGCAAGTGTTATAACAAAGGAACATGCTGATAAGATGGGAACTTGGATTTGAATATAGGAAGACCTATTTATAAGTCAGTTATGCTTGTATGTCTTTGTTAGGCTCTAATAGTACAAAGTATGCTCATCAGTGAGGTAGGGTCTCTCTCTAGCCCAGGCTGACCTGGAACTCACTATGCAGTCTCAGGGTGGCCTCGAACTCACAGTGATCCTCCTGCCTCAGAAGGCAGAAATAGGAGTAAATAGCCTCCCTAGTGCTGGGATTAAAGGAGTGATTTAAGTAAATGATTTTTGGTATTACAGGAAAAAAAGATGACTGGACGTGGGTGTTGGCACACGCCTTTAATCCCAGCACTTGGGAGGCAGAGGCAGGTGGATCACCCTGATTTCGAGGCCAATGTGAGACTACATAGTGAATTCCAGGTCAACCTGTGCTAGACTGAGACCTCACTTGGAAACACCGCCCCCTCCCCCCAAAACAAGATGACCTTGAAACTGTGCAATTCTATTACAACCTTTGTGTTCAATCTCATGTTCTTCTTTGACATGCAATATTGACACTGTTCTTTTGTCTACAATTTGCATCCCAGTAAGTCATAATAAGAAGAAAGGTCCCGAGCCTCTCTGACGCACAGTGCTGGTAAGGAGAGACTAAGGATCACGCATGTAACACAAAATTGAGGGTGAATCTGCTGCAGTGCTCTTCTTGATAGTTTGAAAGTGTTACTGCTTAGCAAAGCAGATCTATGCCTAAAAACACTGTTAATGCCCATAGCAGACGGAATGTGGGTGGGAGATAAAGCACATGCTTCATTTGACATTGATGTTGAGAAAAGCACGATTCCAAAGACCTATTTATCTATCTAAGGGGTCAGAAGAAAAATTAAGGGGGGGGGGTTGTGGCTTAAAACCAGATCTAAGTTTCAGTGTAATGCTGTTCTGAAACTTTTCCTGGGAAAATGTGAACAGCAATCTATTTACTTCATATAGACACCAAGACAGACCAAAGAAGAGCTATCACCTAAAACTAGATTAGTGAGCCAGTGGGATTGCTGGGGTTACTTATAGGAATTAAGGATGATGGGTTAGTTACATTAGTATGGATGACTGAAGTGCAGCTCTATCACCAGAAATCCAGTTCCAGCAAGGTGACAGTGGAGAAAGCTGCACTGACAGAGGTCCCACAAGGACTTGCGCTCAGCTGTCTGCTCACAGACTATCCTCTTTAGCAACCTCCAGTACCTATGGAACCTCAGAGACCAGCCTTGTGAATCCAGTCAGATTCAGGAGCTCCCTGACAGTGATGATTTGTTTACTCTCGAGTCTTAAGGAATCACCTCCCAGGAGAAAACGTTTCAATTTGGAGAAAATAGAGAGACAATAAATCAGTTTTCCAAAGACAGAAAGGAAAAAGGGGCACATTAAAACCCTCCTCTCCACTCTCTGTGCCATAGATGTTTTGATTTTATTCATTTTTATTTAAAAAAATTAATTTTGTATTTCTTTGTGGTGTGTGGTGTGTGTGTGTGTGCATGTGCGTACCTGTGTGTGCATGTGTGCACATGTACGTGTGCACAAGTATGCCCTCATATGCACGCTAGGGCCTCATACCACTGCAGATGAGCTCCTGATTCTTGTGACACTTTTTCTGTACAACTTACCTGGGTGGCAGGGGAATTGAACCCTCAGCGTCAGGCTTTACATGCAAGGGCCTATGTCTGCAAAGCCCTCTTCCCAGCCCCTTCCAGGGTTTTGCTTGTATCCTTTAGGGATTCTAACCCAGCTACTCAGAGTTGTGTGGCAGCTCCTTTATCTAAGAATCCATCTTCCAAGCCTCTACATATTTATTTTAGACAAAGAAACATTGTAACACTTTAAAAACAAATTTTAAATCTTCTTAAAAATTAAATATTAATTTCAATATCTTTGTTTTAAAATATCTCGGCAACTGTAGAATATATCACGTAAATCAGGCACGAGTTTGAATACTTAAATCTGTGAGTCTAGACAGACAAACTATGTTAAGGAATTTACTGCAAGGAAGCACTGTCTGTGATATGAATCAGTGGCCAACAAATGTAACATCAGTACATCCCATGGGCTGGGAGACTGAGCTGAGGCTGAATTTTAGGTCTTATGTTCATCAAGGGTTGGAAGGCTGAGCTGAGTGCAAATTCTGGGTCTCAGATCCCATGGGCCATGCTGCTGAGTTGTGGACAAATCCTGGACGTCAGATCCTTCAGGCTGGGAGGTTCAGCTGTGGGCACATCCTGTATTTCAAGATCGCATGGTAAGGAAGATGGAGCTTCAAGGTGTAAATGGAGGCTGCTGTCCACAGAGGAACCATCCTCTCCCCTAAGCCTTTTCTGCTTTTGTGTCTTTTCTTTTTTCTAATTGCATCAGGCATATCCAGATCTCAAGCTGACACATCTTTAGTTAAAGTCAGCTGCTTATGGACTTTAATCACATCTATGAAACCTTTCCACAGCAGCACTTAGCTTTTGCTTTCAGCAATCGCCCAGGAACCTTAGCCAAGCCAACAAGCAGGCTGGCACATCACAGAGTCTATAAGAATGTTAGAATCAACTCTAAACAGATTGTAGGAGGAGCCACATTAAACTTGGTGCCAACTAGAGAGATTGATGATGGTCTTTTGTAATTATTTGATAGTCATATTTTCTAAAACCCTTCTAAATCGTATTTCCTTACCTAAAATGTACATGTTGAGATTGCTGACTATGCTACTAATAGTAAATGAATGGACTGCACACCTGGATAGCTTCTCCAAAATTCTAATTATATTTAATTTCTGGATTATAGTCTCGCCTAACACCCAGTATTTCCCTTAAAGCAACTAGTATGCAACAGTATATATAATTGCATATGTTTGTGTATCTCTCTTCGTAGATTATCATTGCAAATACCATATTTATTTTTATCACTATTAAATACATGTAAATTTCCTCCTAACTGTACAATTTTCTAAAAGGACCAAGACAAAATTTTACTTAGTGATGATGCATACAAACAGAACTCGAGTTTTGTCAGATGATAAGGTATTTAAAGGAAGTAGGTAACACCAAAAGCAGCCGAGTCATCTGACCTAATATTAACTTGTTTGAAGTGATCTACTGAGCATCACAAGACATTCAGGTATTCCAAACCTCTCTTTTCAGCTTCAGTGATGTGGAAATTGAATTGCCAGTTTACCCAGTCAGTACCAATGACAAATAAACAGCATAATTGAGCCTTCTTTTCATCTTCTCTGTTCCATGAAATGCAACTTAGCATTTTGCACTGTGAAATTAAATTCAGTTAAAGAAAAAGAAATAATGTGAGACTGGAAGGAAACAAGGAATGGGGAGTTTGTTTTTCCAGCCATGCAGTCTAAATTCTGGGTCCTGAGTGTTCCCACAGCTGTCACTGCCAAGCAAAGCTTTTGATAAGCAAAACCTCTTTCATCTCTGAAGAGCTGATGTGGTTCAGGGAAGATTATGTCTGATAATAGAAATTCACAATGATGACATTGTTGCTACTTGCTGTTCATCACCTGGATTGAGCACTGAAAGCACTGCTCCTCTTCTGGGAGTGGAATTTGGCATAGGGACATCAGTGGGGAAAATGCATCCCCATTCAAGGCTATTCATGTCAACACCTTGCTCTTCCACAGCTCTGGGAGCAATGCAACCCCCCCACGAGAAGGTACAACACATGATTGGATTTGTCCAAGGTCATCTTACTAGTCACTGTGGGCACTGACAACTCCACTCATCCTCCCCCCACAACCACCACAGTAATCAGGAATGTGTTCATCTCGTAAAAGATCAAAGTCAGGAGCGAACAGTATGACATCTTTGTATTTTTTTTTCAAATTATCAATATCTTTTGGGAAAAGTGGCAGAACATAAAATTATGTTGCTGGCAGAATAAGCCTGATAGTTTTCTGAGCCAGAGAGTACAGCAAAGACAAAAGGAAAGAGAACATGAAATTACAACCAAAACAGTGATGAGAGTAGATTGAAAAATTGTTCTCCTGAATGGTATGCTTCAGGAAAATTATAGAAAAAGCATGAATTGAAGATTATTTTGGTTTTCTGTAATGCCCAAATGACAAACTCCCTACATTATAAAACTGCATAAAGAGTTTTATGCATTCAAATATTTATATTGCAGAAGGATGTGTTTAGGATTCTCATTATATGATATATTAGTTCATTAAAATGCAACATGATTTGTAAGAAAATATGGTTTCTGCTAGAAACATATGTCTAATGTTACACATAGCAATGATTTCTACTGAGGTCCACATTGGACACAGCTCAGCACAGTAGCCTCTTACTTGAGAACATTTCTCTCAGCTGTCATTCATCAGAGCTGTGTCTGCTGATAGTTGCTTGCATAGTGGTGTTCCAGTGAGCATACACTCTACTCCCTGGAAGCAAATGACTCATGCAGTGTTCTAACAATAAATACATGATTATAAAAAAAAACAGATAACTTTTCTCAACTGTTAAACCAAAACCATTATTGGCTCATGTTATCTTACTGTACAGTTTTGAGATGGAAATTTAAATGTTCTTTCAAAACTGTATCTCACACATATAGTACTTATTATACACACATATATATGCATATATATGTATGTATATATATTATTCTCATAAATGTTGGCTTGAAATTTGAGTTTTTTATAACTATCCAGTAGTTTACTTCTATTTTATGTGCCTCATGAGTCTTTTGAATTTTTTTCCTTCATATCAAGTAGACAATTGAAGTATGGATCCCTTTGATTTCTCGTTAAACCAACTTGTTCATGTTCTTAATTGCCCCATAGTGTGTGTGTGTGTGTGTGTGTGTGTGTGTGTGTGTGTATGGTCATTGTGCAGTTCAAAGATCCTCTCAGTTGAATATCATTTTCTAATTTTTTTGTTATATTTATTTATTTGCAAGGAGAGAGAGAGAGAGGAGACATACAGAGATACAGAAAGAGAATGGGCACACCAGGGCCTCTAGCCACTGAAAATGAACTCCAGATGCATGTGCCCCCTTGTGAATCTGGCTTACATGGGTATTGGGGAATTGAACCTGGGTCTGTTGGCTTTGCAGGCAAGCACCTTAACCGTTAAGCCATCTCTCCAGCCCTGAATGTCATTTTCTAAGCACACTTCCCAGAATTTGTGTAGCCTATGAGAAACTCAGGAGAGTTCCATTAAAAGACCATGTTGCAAACTGGGCAACTGAGCAGCCCACACCATGTCCAAACACTAACAACACCTATGTGTATGGCATGTGTATGTGTGAAAGTAGAGCCACTTTGTGGTGATAACTCAGATGCAATTGTTTAAAAAGGCATAATGAAAAAAAATTAAAAAAATAATTCTAACATCAGAGAACCACAATTACTATAAGCAGTGAGAAATATTTCCACCTTAATTTTATTTGCACAATGACAGAAAAACAATTAAACCATTCCTAAGAACTATGGGATATATTCAAAAATACTTTATTTACCTAGACTAACCATTCCAGATATATCAATGATTTTGAGTGACCAAATTGATAACCTGGGATGAATAATAGTACTCTAACTGATCAGGACAAGTACACCTAAATTTTACACAAAAATTTAAGTGCTTGGAATATAGGAATATCTATCTGCATAGCTCTTACATCACACACCTCTATCATTCCTGACACCCTCTTTCAGTCCTTTCTCCTTCGCTGTCTTGACTCTTGTTCCTCATAGGTCACATTTACCTGTCTTGATAGACTAGATGTTCCTATTCACCTAGTTTCAGACAAGGAAATAAGGAAGAATCGTTGACATTAAAGAATCATCTTCTGCCTTTCATATATATATATTAAAGAGTGATTGTCTTTAATGCCATGGAGCTTAAGTTCCATGTGACCATATTAGTCAGTGTTTAAGAGGTAGGTGTTATGTTCTAAAACAAGAGGGGGGTTAAGGCTGTGTTGTGCAATGAATAGCTTACTGCATGTCCAATAAAAAGAGGAAAAATAAAACACTGTTTAATGTGTTCATTTTTATGAGTATCTAGGTTATTTGTAATTCTGATTGGAAGGGGGAGGGCTTCACACAGTATAGTTCTCTATAAAAAAAGAGCAAATGCTAACAGACCATAATAAGCAGAATAGACTGATGGATATGGAGGGAAATGGTAAAAATGATCATGTGCATACCCTAATAAGCCTTCCCAAGGCCTTTTGGAACCTAATATTGAATTGCTGGGTATTTTAACTTTATATTGTATTTATGCTATTTATAAGAATTATCTATATTTCTGCATCTGTCATGTGCTCATTTTTTAATAAAAATCGTCAATAATTTTACTCTGATATAATTAATGGCATGCTACAATGATAAATGGCTCAACTATTGCTATACACAGATTAAAGTCAGTATCTCTTTTTGCATGTGATCAGTGAAAATCAAAACATAAGGTCTTTACCAGTCAACTACTTTTTTCCCCAATGTTAGTCACCTTACATGATGTCCATACCTCTGTGCTAACATGCTGCTCTGGTTTTGATACTATGTATATCTGAAAGGCCACTAAATCAAAAGATGTGTCACATTCTGCTATTCTCGGAAGGTTCAGACTTTTAAGAGTTGGAACCTAGTGGGAGGTTTTAGATAACTGGGGACATGTCCCCTAAGGAGCACCTGTCTCTTTGCCTTTCTGTTTGGCTTCCTGGTGGCCTTGAGGTAAACAGCTTTCTCCAGCAAGTGCCACTTGCATGATATGCTGTCTCACTTGTTGTATACTAGATCCCCTGAACTGAAATATTCTCTCCTGAAGGGAGGAGAGACTGTAGGTCAAGGGGTCCAGAAGAGTTGAAACTTAAAACATCACTGTTCCACTCCACGTCTAATTTACAGAAATGATAAACAGCTATTCAAGGGCAGAATTTGACCAGTTTTTATTAACAATTGAAACATTCCCTCTTGGCATGGGAAGGAAAGAAGCTCAGGTGATTCAGAGAGCCAACAAGTATTGGTAAGACTCCTTCTCCCACAAGGCTATATGAAGGGAAAAAAACTGCTTGGGGAGGAGACTTTCTTATCCAGCTACCTGCAAGTCACATAGTGTGCTTGAAACTCTGTTACTAGGTGAGCTGCCTAAGGCTGTGCAGTGTGCTGGACATGCAGCTCCCATGAGTCTTCAACTATGCTAGGGTGGGCTTTTCATTGATGCAACTCCCTTTGAGACATCCATTGCTCCTGTAGGAACCCTTCACCCTGGTCTGTAAATCACCCCAACAAACTCATTGTTTCACCAAAACTGCTTTTGGTGCAATCCTGCTTTGGTCTGTCACCTGTGCCCTACCTGGGGGAATAGCCATGTGTTCACTTTGCTCTAGGTAAAGAGTTTCCTATAACACACCACAAGTCAAAACGAAAAAAAAAAAAAAGGCAAATATGCCATTGTCTGAAAGTTTAAAACTGTGAGCAAATAATACATTGTCTTTTTTTACGTTCATGCTATGCATTTGTTAGAGTATCTGAAACCTAACAATTATATGTAGTAATGGAATAAAAACTTCTTTGAGAGGTACTTGAAAGATATGGAATGGAGGAAGGGAAAAAGAAAAAGAGGGAAACAACACATGATGTACCCACAGAAACATGTTAACAAAAAGAACATCATTTGGTTTATGAATGTGTGCATGTTTAAAGAACAACTCAGTGAATGGAAATCTGATGTTAAGACAAATGAGCATTCATGTGTAACATAACATTTCCACCATTGTTTTCTGAATTTCGTTGTGTAATTTTCAACATTATTTTTTCATCATCATCACAGTACTATCATGAGGAGTTTTCTCTAGACTTCCTGGCCCCTTCAGCACTTGCATCCTCCATTGAAGGAAATCAGAGAATACAGAATACAGTGGAGAAGTAAGGAAGGGTTTACTGGAGAGTAAAAGAGCAAAAGAGAGGATACTATCCAGTGATAAGAGTGGACAATGTACGATGTTCCATTTTGTCCATTTATATTTTTGGCACATTTCATATGATTTTGAAAGTCCATTAAGCAAAGCAACTTTCCTAAGGGCCTTTTCCTGTTTGAGTGTTTGGACAGGTGTGTTGGGGTTTGTCTCTTACAGAAGGAGTCAATGGTTTAATATAACTATGAGTTTGAAATTAGTGCACTGACTAGAACTAGTGAGTAGTCTGACCCAAGGTACAATTATTCATTTGCTAATTATAGCCAGATATATGCAGCATGGGCTTCCAAACCCAGATGGTGTCACATTTGATCACAGAGTGTAAACTGACAACCTGCATCAAGCCCAAAGCCAATTGGTCTTTGGTTCAGACAAATGCTAGTACATAAACAGTGAAACACAGGATTCAAAACTAATTGTGATAGAAAATACTGTTTTAGACACATTCCTTTGAACAGGCTTTATCACCTAGGCTGTGGAGGAGATAACTATACTAGTTCCCATGAATGATTATGTTTTCACATTTTCACTGTGCCCTGGTACATGGGAACAATGATCATATGCTCTAGCTGGTCTACAACAGTCCTGCCTTATGGCTGCTGCAAAACCTCTCTTATTTTTGGAAGCATCCTGTTGGATGAATAAATTATGTCATTTAATGCAGAGTTATAAGCTAAAATGTTAACATGAATAGGAATCTAGAACTCATGAAAACTTTGGCTTTGAGCTTGGTCGCATCAGAAGTACTCCTTCAGGGCTGGAGAATTGGCTCTGCAGTTAAGTCACTTGACTGTAAAGCCAAAGGACCTTGGTTTTATTTCCCAGGAGCCACATAAGCCAGATGCACAAAGTGGAGCATGCATAAGGAGTTCATTTGCAGTGGCTTGAGGCCCTGCTGTGTGACATTCTCTCTCTCTCTCTCTCTCTCTCTCTCTCTCTCTTTCTCTCCTCTTTCTCTCTCTCTCCCTCTCTCTCTCACTTTCTCAAATAAATAAAATATGTTAAAGAAAACATTCCTTCAATGATTCAGGCTAGAGGAAATATATTCTCTCTCTCTCTTTCCCTTGCCATTCTGTCTCTCTCTCTCCAATAAATAAAGTCTTCAAAGAAGAAACCTGTAGCAAGATAACTGAATAAAACATATAGTGAAAGAAAGCCAGAGATTACAAAGATGAGGGTTTAACCTAAATAAAACTAACACATTGAAAAATCTTAAAGTATTCAAACAGGTAAAGAAAACTAGATAGCTAAGGATTTAATAAGAAAACAGAAACTAAAGAAACAATCAAGTTTTCACTATTAAAATAATAAAGAAGTAAAAAATATATAAATTAATGACCTAAATATTTCTACAGGTACTACTATGGACAAATGATAAATCCTAATAAATATAGTTCATAGAAGTAAAATATACAAAAAGGAATTAACGTGTATGACATTAAATGTATAATGAAACTCTATATATATTGAGTGATTTTCCTAGAGGTGAACAAAGAAATGATAAAATTCCTAATAAAAAAGCATTTTGAGTTTTGATAGTAAAACATAAATTCACAGCACAAGTTACAGTGAAAATATAAAGTATGAAAAATAGAAAATATTAAACAATATAAGGCAGAAAGGTCACTATCAAATACTAACATGAGGAAATAGTTTCATTTTAGGCTTCTTTTCAGTAATAAAGCATGGTTCAAAAATCACAGGTTGCTATCTACAAAGTACTTGAGAAAAGTAATACTCAACATAGAATTTTACACAAAGATAAATTATTAATCAATAATGTTATATTCATTTTAAAACCATCTGAGATTGAGAGAGTGAATTACTTTTTGGATAACATTAAATGATCCAATATTCTTTATTTTCTTTTCCCATGCTGGCTTCAAATTTTTAAGTAGTCGAGGATGACCTTGAACTTCTGATCCTTCTTCTCCTAGCTGAGGACTGGGATTACAAGTGTGAGCCCCCATGCCTAATTTTATGCACTGCTGAGGATTAAACCCAGGGCTTCCTACATACTAGGCAAGCACTTTACCAAGTGAGCTGCCTCTCCAGATCCAGTGAATGATATTGATAAGAAAGAAGAATTTTGAACTCAGTAGAAAGGAATTGAATTAAAATATTGCTAAAACAGGCTGGAGAGATGGATTAGCAGATAAGGTACTTTCCTCTGAAGCCTAAGGACCCAAGATTGATTCTTCAGTACCCCTGTAAGCCAGATGCACGAAGTGGTACATGCATCTGGAGTTTGCATGTGCTGAAGGCCCTGGAGTGCCTATTCTCTTTATTTGCCACATCATCATCATCTCTTGCTTTCTCTTTCTCTCCCCAGTAAATAAAATAAAATATTGTTAACATATATATATATATATATATATATATATATATATTTGTAAATATATTGATGAATAATTATTTACCTTATAGTTCTTGCTTAAGCTACCTTTGAACCAAGAT
Source organism: Dipus sagitta (assembly GCA_036346955.1). Classification (NCBI taxonomy): domain Eukaryota; kingdom Metazoa; phylum Chordata; class Mammalia; order Rodentia; family Dipodidae; genus Dipus; species Dipus sagitta. Next base: position 166,587,138 of record CM070772.1, on the reverse strand, counting down.
TCAAGTGATCCTCCTGCCTCAGTCTCCAGAACATCTGAGATTACAGGTGTGTGCCACCATGTTCCACTCTCTCTCAGGCACGTTTACATAGACATATGTAATGCACATAAATATGTGTACCCATAGGTGTGTGTAACAACTGATAGAGGTTGTGTGGAACTAAGTGCAATAGCTGAGAGCTAAATTCCTCACATATTTTAAGTAATCTTTAACTAAAAACCTGAGAATAAATGTTTATAAAAGGACTAGTCTTTGCTTGACACTACAATATTAGTGTCTCTGACACTACAATTCAATCTTATATGTGGTAAGTGGAAAAATTAAGATATGTTTTAGGTAAACTAGCATCACTAAGATATATGTGTACGTATCCATATACCATATATATTTAAGATGAGAAATTTTGTGTAAAAGGGTTTTGTACATAAAATGATCATTATGATATATGTATTTTACCAAAGTGAATGTATCAAAAATACATATTGAAGACAAGTTGGACAAGTATAGTCATATATGTTGTATAATGCAGATTCTTACTATTAAAAACACATTCTTAGTATATTTGCTAGATATATACTAAAACCACTTTCATTGGTGAAAATGTTCTTTGCAATTTCTAATTTGGCAAACACTAAACACATATAATAATGAACACTTGAAAAGCAAATGGGACTAGCACAGCTAAAGTACTGAATTTTACTTTTATTTGGGATTAGTTATTCTAGTTAAGTAGTCAAGTAGTCAGCTAGTGGCTACTATATTGGACAGTGCTGATCTAGAACAGTGATTTATAGGTAATGGGAAGAGGGTGATTTTCATTAGCTAATAAGAAATAAACAGGGCTGAAGAGATGGATTAGCAGTTAAGACACTTGCCTACAAAGCCAAAGGATTAAGGTTCAATTCCCCAGGACCTACATAAGCCAGTTATCAAGGTGGCACATGTATCTGGAGTTCACTTTTAGTGGCTGAAGAAGCATGCCCATTCTTTCTCTTTTTCTCTCTTCCTCTTTCTCTCTCAAATAAATAAATATAAAAAAATCAAAAAGAAATAAGTATCTTAGAATATTTTTTTCAATTACAATATTGCCTTGATCTGTTCATTTGTGTAATATAATTATATCTATGAAAATGTTTACAATAACTTTCTCCTTTATAAATAAGAGTCATGTATAAAAGGGTAGAAATAGTGTTAATTCCAAAACCAGATTATCATTCTGGTGATATAAAAACAATAAATTAATTTATGCAGGCTTAATTTTTCCAATTCTCATAATGTTTCCAGTGAACCAATAATCCTTTCATCTACTCACAGGGTAAGATCATGAAAATTGTTTGGAAAGTTGAAGGAAGAGAATGCATAAATGATACAACAGTGATTTATGATATGAATCTAAATACATCTGTGTTAAAAATGGTTAATTTTAAATTACAGATATCTATCAATATAGGAGTGCTGTTAGATAATGTGAAACTGAAAAAGCAAAACACACAACATAAACAAAAACAAGCAACTAAAGCAACAACTACCCATATTTGTTTTCATATAATATGAAGAAATCACAGTACTATTATGTGTATGTGTTTGAAATGTATGTTTCTGTGGCTGGCAATGGGAATTAAACCCAAGGCCTTGTATTCAGTAGGCAAATGCTCTACCAATGAATATATCCAGAGCCCCTGGATATGTTTATCTATAGTTGTGTGGCTCAGGTTTGATGACTGTGATAGGAATGAATGTTACCAGTATCTTTCCCTCTGCTTCTTTCTGCTCCTAATCCTTGTGTGATGACCATTGAAAGAGTTCAAATAAGACATACAGAATGAAGTGCAGAAGACGAAAGTGGAACACCTTCAAGAGATGATAGTGGATAACAGCCACAGGAATCTTGGGAAAGAACATAGTCTCAAGGGTGAGAGGGCACCCTCTTGAGAAAGAGTAGACAGTCACCAAAGCGACCACTGAACCAAACTACATTTTATACTTTTTCTTGAACTCCCTAGAACACATGGTTTTCCTGACAGATATTTGACTGTTCAGATAATTGACACTGTCATTTGAATCAACTCTTAAACTAAGATATATCCTTATTCTTACCAGAAATGTGGTAACATTGAATAACAATTTAGGAGCGTTTAGTAATTCAGAATGTTTTGTCTTCACTTAGGGCCAGAGGTACAACTCTGATGCCATAATTTTGATCAGTGATGAATTCCTACAGTTTTAGTCCCTGCTTTTACAAGCTCCTAATTTTGAAGTTTATCCTCGATGACCTTCCAGCCCAATAACATCTAATTAGTTTCCTAGTATGACAGCAGACAAGAGTGCAACAAATTAGAAAATTCATAGCATCAAATTAGATATAATTTGAGTTTTAAATTACTAATTGTAAAATTCTTTTCTGGATATATGTATTCTACTCATATCCTATGTGACTGAAAAGTTTTACAATCAACAATTGAGAAATAATTTGAACAAGTGTATGTTCTGATGAGTTAATTAGAATACTCTGTATTCTTTATTCAATTTCTGTCACACACTGGAGGATTGAAATTATAAGTATTATGTAGGGACACTTAAAACTAGTTTTTCATTGTTATATGCCAGTTTTACCCACATATTTCACCCCTTATTAATGTTTTCTCCATTTGTTTCTCCTTCTAATTGGGTCAGCTGTAATAAACAGAAACAAATTCTTGAATCACTAGTAAGTTTATAATATTAAGTGTGGTAAAATTGGAAATATTTATAAAAGTACATTTGAAACTATGTATAACACCTGATTTCTGAAGAAAAGTTGAAGCAGAAGAATTATACATTTGCCTTTTACCTAAGTAGTTCACTTCATGAAGGGTAGAAAAGATTTACTGGAAAGGGGAAATTTAAAGTCCTGTTATTCTATTTAATTAGGTTCGCTTCATTGTCTTCATTTTCATCCAATTACTATTTTGGGCTTAAAGTAGAATAAATAGCACTGTGTCTTTTAACCTCTTGATTTACAATTTTCACACATGTACTTAATGTATTTTGATTATAATACCCTCCCATTACCTTCTTTTTTTGTCCCACTCCCAAGACCCCTTCAACTGAAACCCTTTCCAAGGAGGTGCTCTTCTGCTTTGATGAATTTTACTTCCTACTTCATCATGTATGTCAAAATGTTGATGGGCCCAATATTGTACATGTCTGGTAGTGAGGGTAGCGACAGTCACTGCGGAATCATAAATGCCATGGCCACTTTATGTCCAGAGAATAGCATTCCAACACATTCGCATTCTCTCTGCTCCTCTGGTTCTTACATTCACATTCTTTCCACTCTCTATTCTGCATTGCTTCCTGAGCTTTGGAGGGGTCATAAAGCTGTCTCATTTAGCACAGAGCAACCAACAGTCACTTATTATCAACACTTTGATGACTTTTGAGTCTCCTCAGTAGTCAACACAATCTGAAAAAGAGCTTCTCTGGCTAAAGAAAACAAGAAAACAGCAGCACTAATCTATGACCATAAACATAAATATTTAGAGGGAAATTTGATGGTATGGCATCTCCATTTGGTCACACAACTGTAAGGTTTTTAGATTTGTATTATTTCAATAATTGTTTTACATTGATTCTTTCAATTGGGTGATAAATGCTCATTTGTTATTTCTTAGATGGTTCTATAAAACTATCGTAGTATTCAGGGGAGGGATGAGGAAGGGATAGAAGGATGTGTTTTGAGAATAGGTTATAGACTTGGATTGGCACAGGAAAAAACATTAAGAAAAACTAATTTTTTTTTCCATTAGAAAGAAGGAAGGAACAAAGATATCCACACCTTAAAAGCCATTTTCTATTTTCCCTGTATTTGACACTTCATGTTTATTGCTAGCAGAAGCTTTCTTTGTTTTCCTTCTTTTCTCCACCAGTGTTTTAGGAATACCTCCAGGCTCATAGCCAGACTCAACAGCAGGAGAAAGGGAACTCCTGGAACTTGGTTAAGACTAAAAGCACAATTGGGATAGATTAGTTTTTTGTATCTATTACTGCCAAATCAAATGTGTGAAAGAAAGGGGAGGCATGGACCTTGACACTGAAATTTCAATACATCTCACTGGATCTTTCAATAATTTCATCACACCCCTAACTACTGCTGCAGTGACACTACCTAGCTATGGTGTGAACTCAAGCAGATCGCCACTTCCTCTCCTATGTTTATTCTGTACTACCCAGTCCTGAGCTCATGAAAAACTTTCATAGTTGGGCTCAGCTGATGACTCAACACTTAAAGGCATTTACTTGCAAAGCCTGAGAGACCCAGACCGGGTTTGCTTCCTCATGTAAAGCCAGATGATGCATAATGTGGAAAAATGTATCATGAGTTTGCTTATAATAGCAGGAAGCCCTCAAACACCCATCTTTCTCTCTCTCTCTCTCTCTCTCTCTCTGCCTCTCTCTCTCTCTCTCTCTCTCTCTCTCTCTCTCTCTCTCTCTCTGTTAAAAATAAGCTAATATTTGAAGAACTTTGATAGTAATTGATAACTTTCTTTTCCAGGCCTCCTCTCAGTAATCCCACTTCTCAAGGCAGCCCCTTCTACATAATCAGCCCTGGGGTATAAAAACAGGAGCCATCCATGCCATTAGCCCTTTTATTGTTTTTAATTTTTTTGTTCATTTTTATTTATTTATTTGAGCGTGACAGACAGAGAGAGAAAGAGGCAGATAGAGACAGAGAGAGAATGGGAGTGCCAGGGCCTCCAGCCACTGCAAACTAATTCCAGATGTGTGCACCCCTTGTGCATCTGGCTAACGTGGGTTTTGGGGAATTGAGCTTCAAACCAGAGTCCTTAGGCTTCACAGGCAAGCGCTTAACTGCTAAGCCATCTCTCCAGCCCCCAGTTGCCCTTTTACAAGGAAAGCTTACCAAGGCAATTAATCACTTTTCATTGACACATTTTCAAATTAAAACTTTCACTATAACATGATACACATGAAAATAATCTTATGTTTTCATCATAGGATCATGAAACTATATACCTACATAGCTGATTCGTCTTCTCATCTAGCCTACTTTGAGGCGTATATTGAAACATTGTTAGATACATCCCTGTTCCTATAACAGTGCTTGAAATAACAACAAGAACAACAACAACATCACAGAATGCATTTTGACTTAGAGTCATAGAGGTTCCGGTTGAAGGTTAGTTGGCCACATTGCTTTAGGGACTGTGACAAGTGAACAGATCATGAAGGTGGCATGTGACAAAATCAATCTGCTCAACAGTTAGCCAATATGTGGAGAAAAGAAAGGAGGAAACCAACGTTTCATAGTACTGTTGAAATAATGTCACAGACACCCCCACTATATTCTACCTCTTAAAGGGTTTCCCCTCCTTTCAATTGGTCAAAGCTGCGAACCAAGCATGGGTCATTGGGAAACATCCCAGACCCAAACTCCTACTTTCTGTCCATCATTATATCTGTTTTTTAAATGGCTATTTCTTTAATGCATAGAAGCATTAATTAATATGAAGTTTATAAGTGGAATCTTCTATTCTTTATCCTACTTAGTAAATTGATCTTTATAGATCTATCCTCATGTCATTTCCCCTTAAAGATATTTCATAGCTTCTCCAAGAGAATTCAAAAATGGAATTCCACTTGACAGTTTGTCTAAAGTTTATTTACCCAATATATCACTTATATTATAATAAGTACCATTATGTGTTCAATTTTCTTACTTCTATAAAATATTGTAGATAGTGCTGGGGTATAGAACTTAAGCCATGAAGTTGTTTTGTAAATACTCTGGCCCCTCATGGTAAGATTGTTTCCCTATTCCTTCTCAAATTGATCACAATGTTATAGTTTATTTGATCATATAATCTATCAGCAGTATAACATATCTGAGCAATTTATTGAACCTTTGCTACCACATGGATTATGGGAAAATGAGTTCAAAGGTGGCAAGATATATCTCTACCTTACCTTAGTAAACATAACACTCTTCTAAAATCAAATATAATTTTAATCTATATTTTTTGAGGTAGTGTCTCACTCTTGCTCAGGCTGATCTGGAATTTGTCTCAGGGTGGCCTTGAACTCATGTTGATCTTCCTACCTCTGCCTCCCAAGTGCTGGGATTAAAGGTGTGTGCCACCACACTCGGCTATAAAGTTTTAATTAAAAACAGCAAAACTGACTATTTTAACTAATCATTCCATTATATTTTATCTATTCTTTTAAGTGTTTAAGGCTTTGGTCCATAAAGGCAGTTTCTGAACTAGCATTAACTTGGAATGATTTCATTGGATTAAATGATGTCTAAGGAAAAGAAAATTGAGTTTTTTTAATACTTAAGACAAATGTATACATTCAAAATATTTTATTGTAACCAAACATGAAGAATTTATAACTATTTTATAAAAGGAAACAGCTAGCTAAATTTCTGTATTGAAAAGTGATCTAACCCGAAGAATGCAATAAACTGGATTTTAACTGTATTTTTGTTAAATTACAAGTGACAATACCATGAAAGTTTGTTAAAATCTATACTTTTGGAGAAGTCATGTTGCCTGGCTGTGTCATGTTACTTGTGCTCCTTCCTGGGACTGGAAAAAAAAGTTAGGTACTGAGAAGTTTTCAATATCCATATTCCTTTAGCTGAAGGGTATGAAATGTTCAAATTTGACTACATTGTTTACAGAATTCTTAAGGGATTTATCTCAGTACATAACCTCTCAGCGTACTTGCTTTACTGTGTACAATCTCCAGCAACACTATGAGAATAGTATGCCAGTCTGCAAGCCAGCTGTGGAGGTGTACATCTTTATCCTAGCACTTGGGAGGCTGAGGTAGGCTGATCATTGTGAGTTCGAGGCCAGCCTGAAAATATTTCAGATCAGTCTGGGCTAGAGTAAGTCGTTATCTTGAAAAAACAATAATAATAATAACAATAAATAAACCTAAATTTTCCACAGCTTTTAAGAGATAAACATAAGATCTCCACTTATAGATTGGTTTGGAAAAATAAGAGATAGAATCTTTAAAAGATTGAAAGGAGTAAGTGGGGGGTAGCATGGCATTAGTTAGGAACTTTAACTATAATATTTTTATTTTGCATTACAGCAGGACCTTTAATGACTACAAAGATTAAACTTTCTATTTGGTTCAAAACAACTAAAGAAAACATATGTAATTTATAGATACTAACAAATATATTAATATAATTTAATCTTGCCCATGAATAAGAATTTTATTCAGTCAGTTTAAGGAGCAAAATCAATTCTGCTTTTATGAGGTGTCAACTTGCTTTGAAAAGGAGGGAATTAGGGGAGATGGCTTAGTAGGTACAGGTACTTGCTTACAAAGCCTGCCAGCCAGAGCTTCCTTCCACTACAGACAAACTCCAGACACATGTGTCATTTTGTGAATCAGGCTTTACATGGAAACTGGGGACTCAAACCCCAGGCCTCTAGGCTTTACAAGCAAGCACCTTTAACCACTTAGCCATCTCTCCATCACCAGATATATATTTAGTACATTGAATTAAAAAAATATATATCAATGGGAGGAATGGCTTAGCGATTAAAGTATTTGCCTGCAAAGTCAAAGGACCCCAGGTTCAATTCTCCAGGACCATGCAAGCCAGATTCACAAGGGGGCGCACGAGTCTGGAGTTCATTTGGAGGCCCTGGGGTACCCACTCTCTCTCTCTCTCTTTCTCTGTCAAATAAATAAAAATAAAATACTAAAAAAATAAAAAATATATTAATAAATTGCTTTAATCATATTTACATCATTACATTGCATAATAAACTAAATATTTTAACAAAACATGACAGTCATATTAGGAATTTCTGCTTTCAAAATTCAATCCTAAGAATTTTTAAAAATATTTATTATTTATTTGTGAGCAGAAAAAGAGAAAGAGAGAATTGGACTGCGCACTCAAAGGCCTCATAAAAACCTCTGCAAAGGAAATCCAGCTCTAGGTGCCAGTTTCTGCATCTGGCTTCACCTGGGTACTGGACACTCAAACCTGGACTGATACGCTTTGCAAGAAATCACCTTTAATCTTTGAGCAATCTTGTCATTCCCAATCATAAGAGTTTTGAATTGCATTGTCAAGAAATAGTATTGAATACTTATGTTGCCAACTATGCCATGTGTCTTACTGTTAATGGCCAGGCCCTCTCTAAAAGAATAAAATTAAGGCAATAACATAATTTCAGTTTAAGTGTTACATTATAGTATATTAAATGTATCAGCTCATTTAGATAGATATACATAAAGTAAAAATACATCCATTTGTCACACTATAAACTTTGATTAAAATGCTAAAAAACAAAATCAATACAAGTTCTAGAAAATATATTGTTGAATATTGATATTGTCTTAGAAAGTTTGAAAGCTTTATAAATCTGAACCTAAAAAAAGACAGATTTGTGAGTATAACTTCAAACAAATTTATGTCTGCTTTATAAGTAAAAAGAGCAAAATAATAAAAGTTATACAACAGCAAGGTATATATATATATGTATATATATATATATATATATATATGTATGTATGTATGTATATATAAAACCTTGAATATATAAAAGTATTTTTTGACAATAAAAGTTTGAGAATCTCTTCACAGAAATGTGTAAAGGACATTAACTAAAACCTCTGAAAGAAGACTCTAGGATGATCACTAAGTCATAACAAAAGTAAAATTCAAAAAGGAATAGTAAATTAAAACAACAGAATATATATTTTGTATACATGACCCCTGCCCGCAAAAAAATTACTAAATTGTAAAAGCCAAGTCAGTGGTGATACATAAACAGCATCCCTTTTACACATTGTTGATAGATGTACATGTAGCTATGATGTCTGTGAGAGATTTTCATTACATCAAAAGGCCTAAAGCATAACACCATTAATATATAAACTCCAAAGGAAATGGTGTACAGAAATTTTAAAGACATTACCTGAACTGGGCATGGTGGCGCACACCTTTAATCCCAGCACTCAGGAGGCAGAGGTAGTACGATCGCTGTGAGTTCAAGGACACTCTGAGACTACAAAGTGAATTCCAGGTCAGCCTGGGCTACAGTGAAAAACCCTACCTTGGGCTGTAGAGATGGTTTAGCGGTTAAGCGCTTGCCTGTGAAGCCTAAGGACCCCGGTTCGAGTCTCGGTTCCCCAGGACCCACGTTAGCCAAATGCACAAGGGGCTCACGCATCTGGAGTTGTTTGCAGTGGCTGGAGGCCCTGGCGCGCCCATTCTCTCTCTCTCTCTCTCTCTGCCTCTTTCTCTCTATCTGTCACTCTCAAATATGTAAATAAAAATAAAATAAAATAAAAATTAAAAAAAGAAGAAAAACCCTACCTTGAAAAAAAAAAGACATTACCTGTAAGATGTTAATTACAACCTGAGAATGATGGTTAATACCTGCCCTCTTGAGATATCCTCTAACTTAGCCCATTTAATTCTCATGTAATCCTCCTTTCAGGTACAGTAATTATCCCACATTTAAAATGAAGTTTTTTTCTAAATGATGCATCAAAGTCTAAAATTATGCATATCAATGAGCTAATGCTGTGTTTCAGTGCATGTGTGTATGGACTCCTCGTGGAAGCGTTGTCTTCTCCACATCTTGCCTAGCATGTTATTCTTTTAATAAAATCCTTACAGAATAGAGTCTGCCTTTGACCTGAATTTCCCTGATTGTTAGGGATACTGATATTGTCCAATGTCATTGTCTGTCCATTTTTGATAAATTTCCAGTTAGACATATTGTGCAATTTTGATTGCATTTTTGTTAGTTTTGCTGTGGAGTTTTTTTAAATTTTTATTTATTATTTTTTGTGTATATGTGCATGTTCCTTATATATTTTGGATGACAACACCATATCAGGGGTATGGTTCACTGAACAGTTTTCTTCAGTCTGTAGGCTGTCACTTCACTCCCAGGATTGTGAAAAGGTTTTTTTTTTTTTTTTTTTTGTAACCCAGTTTATCTGTTTTGCCTCATAACCTATACTTGTGCGCCTTATTCCAATAATATTTGCCCATTCCAGTGTCTTGAACTGTTTCATCTGCCTATTTTCTAAGTGTTTTATGTCTACTATTAAAGTATTTAGTCTGTGATCTGTTTGGGGTTGAGATTTGGAACTAATAATAGTTCATGGCTTAGTTTCATTCTTTTGCCTGAGGAGTACAATTTACTAACAATACTTTTAAAAACTTCTTTTCTTTTCTGCCAACGTATGGTTTTAGTATCTTTCTTGAACGAAATTCAGTTTTACAGATGTAAGAGTGGACTTATAGGCTTTTCACTCTGTGCTCTGAATTTGTGTATCTGTTTTATGTCAATAGTGTGGTATTTTGATGGTAAAGCTTTGTAGTATATTTTGATGTCAAGTAGTGTGAAGCCAACTGTTTGATTAAATTTTGCTCATGATGACTTTTTTTCTACCTCTAAGATTTATGGTTCCATCCATATTTTAGGATTGCTTTTCTGGTATCATGAAGAACACCAGTTTTGGGGTGTGTGTGTGTGTGTGTGCGTGTTTGACTGTAATATAAAGAGTATGGCAATCTTAACATTGATTTTCCAACCCATAAACTTGAGATGGTTTTTCTTTTCTGTGTCCTTTTCATTTATCTTATTATTTCTTTATAATATATTTTGAACAGGTTTCATTTCTGCTTATGTTTAGAAAACTGAGGGTCAGAGGGCTGGAGACATGGTTTAGCAGGTTAAGGCACTTGCCTGTGAAGCCAAAGGACTCATGTTTGACTCCCCCAAGGTCCCACGTAAGCCAGATGCCCAAAGTGACAAATCACACAAGGTCACACATGCACACACCATGGAGCACACACATCTGGAGTTCAGTTGCAGTGTCTGGAGGCCCTGAGCAACAATTCTCCCCCTCTCTCTCTCCCTCTCTCTCTCCCTCTCTCTCTGACACACACACACACACACACACACACACACACAACAAAGGCCAGTCTGTTGGGTTGGCTTGCATAAAAAAAAAAGAAAAGAAAAGAAAAGAAAAGAAAACTGGAGGTCAGAAAAGTCAAATAGCAACAGCATATGATAGGTTGCACATTGTCCTTAATGTCAATTAAAAAAAAACCCTAAATATATGATAGCAAATTGGATTATTGCACTTCTATAGTATTCTTTTACTCATAAATATACTGTAACATGGTTAATGATGTGGAAAATATGTGTGATTCATTAGTAAATAAAATGTTAGTTTCTCAAATGAATAAAATTGATTTCATAAAGTTAACTGAAAAAGAAACATATATGTATTTTGTAAAAAAAAAAAAAAAAGCCTTTCTTTCCTGGGGCTGTGTGGCACAGTTAGCCGGTCGCCATCTTGGGCGGAAGGAAATGTTCGTTTATTTATAGACTGATAGGTAAATGTTCAGAAGAACCATGTATTTTCTTCATCTTTCTTTTTGGATCACCTTTAGTCATATTTTTACTTACTTTTAAGGATGTTACGGAGTGATAGATGAAAGTCAAGGCTTGTCAGTTCTGAGAGGACCAAAACCATGTCATTCACTCATATTGTCCATAGAGGTTTGAGTTAGAGATTTTTAAATGTTTTCTCATGATCCCAGTCCCTCAAGATGTTGAATGCTGTGTAGATTCGCTCACCATTACTAATATTCTTTGGTGTTCTCTCTTCCTTATACTTGAGTTATGAATTATTCAGGCACACATGTTTATTTTTCATTGGGGTATATACATATATTATATATATGTATATATGTGTGTGTGTGTGTGTGTGTGTTAGATATCATTAAAATATATAGCTTGGTGATTTTTCATAAATGTGTTTGTGTGCATAGCTATACTCTAACAAATGAAGAACATTTTCATTATCCCAGAAAGCGTCCTCATAATCAAACCACTATTATGTACTTTCTAGCATAGATTAGCTTTATGTTAAAATTTTTTACACAGTAAATAATTCATACAATATGCACTTTAGTATTGAACAACTGCTATCAGTTTTTAAGGTTTATCTTGATATTCTTATAGTATGTAACGTGATGTATATCTTTCTTTTGATATTAATAAATATATAGTATATAAAAGAAAAAAAAGAGTACAGTCAAGTGTCAACAATAATATTCAGATGGCTTGGCTATTTCGTAGATTTTATTGTCACTTATCATTTCTCTTAATTGTTAAAACTGTCTACTGTGAGCATGAAATTTTATAGTTAACATTTCTTAACAAGAATATGTATATGCTGGGCTGGAGAGATGGCTTAGCGGTTAAGCGCTTGCCTGTGAAGCCTGAGGACCCCGGTTCGAGGCTCGATTCTCCAGGACCCACGTTACATGTAATATTTAATATAAGTATATAAATTATATTATGTATAATTATACTTACTAAATACAAGAATATGATACATTTTTCTTCTTGTCAATATGTGGGTAGTGCAGTTCAAGAAAATAATAATGAAAGAAGCATTGGAAAATGTTTAATTATAGCCTGTATTTAATGATCATTCTAGAATTCTTCAATAAATGGAAATATTTCGTTTAACCTTACAAAAGTACAGCCAATTATTCTGAAAATAGACTAATCTTTAAATGCAGAGGAATTTTGATATCAGTAGCTCTGGTATGTTTCAATCTCATACCATGCTCATTCTTGATTTATTTTTTTTTTGTGCATCTTTTGGAGATCAAAGTTTTCAGGATCCCAAAGATGTCTCCTAGGCCAATTGTAAGTAGAATGACTAGTGTCTGAAAAAAATAATTTCAACAACAGACTAATCTCATTGAAAGCAAAGGATAATACATTAGGACTGTTAGGAATATACTGATGTAAACATGCATATGTTTACTCAATAGCAACTTGCTTTAAAAATGAATGAATCAACCCATTTTTGCAGCTGGCCCTATGTGGGTGGCTAGGGAATAGAGCACTGGATCGACAGGCTTTGTAATCAAGACCGTTTATATAATGGGCCATTTTCCCCAGACCTCTTACAAGCAACCTAGTTTTCCAGGAACAGATAAATGGATAATAAAAATATGACACATATAGACAGTGGAATTCTACTCAGTGGTATAGAAAAATAAAAGTATGAATGTGCAGGAAAACTTATGGATCTGAAAAAAAACACATTAAGTGAAGTGACTCAAACTCAGAAAGATTAAAATTACACATTCTTTCTCATATGCAGGTCTTAGCCAGTAATATCTGCGTGTATACAAAAGGTACATACATAACGGGGAGGGGGCAAATGTAGATAAAACCTATAAACATCAAACAGTAAATGCAAGTGAATATAAATAAGGGAGCTAGAAAAGGGTGGAGGGATGGGTAAAAGAATAATTGCAACGTTTAAAAGGATAGAATATAATAAATACTGGAGGTATGAAATTTTTGGTAAGAGGGAAAGTGATAGGAGACAAGAATCAACAAAAACAGAGCTGGAGAGAAGGCTCAGTGCTTAAAGGTTCTTGCTTACAAAAGCTGACAGGCCAGGTTTCTATTCCCAGTACTCACAGAAGACAGATGCACAAAATAGTGTTTGCATCTGGAGTTCGTTTGCAATGGTAGAAGGCCCTGATGTTCCCATACCTACCCCTTGCCCCTCTCTGTTTCTCAAATAAATGAAACATGTTTTTTTTTAAAGAATCAACAAATACAAATAGAATTTGAAAATGTCATAAGTTTAAAAAATGAATATAAAAATATGTAAGAAATCATGGGTGTTAAGTTGTAGGGAGTTTGCCACACCCTAATTAGTTGTTTCAGAGTTTAGAATGGTTTTTGGCATGGAATTCTATTATATCCTTCATGATTAAAGAGGGATCTGAGCTCACTTCCACATGCTGCACATTGTTTTCACGGGCCATGAAAAGTTCCAATGGTAGTCGCAGTGCAGTGGAAAGCGCACCTGACCTGCAGACAGAAAATCTGATTGCCAAATAATGTTCTTTTGTTGTCTACCTGGAAAACCACACATTGATTATAAGATTCAGGGTTCTTTTTGTGCAAAAAAAGAAAATATCTACCTATCTCTCAGAGTTTTTGTTAAACAATGAGGAATCAAAGGTATATAGGAAATTAACATGTAGAAGAAGTTAGGATAAGCTCATTCAGACCAAAAAAGGTTGAGGGTGAGGATTATTTTTAACCAAGATAACAACACTCATTGTTGGAATTTGCATTTCCATTTTCAATAGGAGTGATTTTTGGCAGATATCTGTTACTAATAAATACATTTATTATGAAGTAGTGGAAGTAGGGATTAGAGATGATTAATTGTTTATATCACTGAGTAGCTTCTAATGTCTAAAATAAGGAAAGTAGTACTGGTTTGTAATTCTATGGAAAGATATCAAGCTAATTTCTAGCTTTATATGAGAAAGTTTTCCCTGTGTATATTAGTGTAAAATAGTGGAAACTAATGATGGGTTGGGAAGTGGAAGTCTTGCCCTTTAAGAGCATAGAACTTGTAAGTTGCCCATGCCCCAGTAAATCACCTGGTACCCATGATTAAGCAAGCTTCCCTAATGCAAATCAGTGGGCCAAAGAACTAGACTGAGAAAGAGGATGGCGATCTGATGGGAAGAAGGGTTTTAGTAGGAGGGGGTAGGAGAGAGAAAGTATAAATGGAGGTGGGATCAAAATGCATTGTATATATGCATGAAAGTGTCAAAACTTTTTGTGAATTATGCTATAACTTCATAAAGGAGCCACAAGCCTAAAGCATAAAAAAGAAATGTAAAGTAAAGAAACATTTAATTTTATTATTTATTCATATATTTTTATCTTTCATTTTTAAGTAGAAAATTTGTATGGACATATCATATGTTGGTACTATCATTTCCCTCTTTCCTCCTCCCACCACACTGAGTGGATCCTCCTTAGTGGGCTTTCTGGTATTTAGCATTGATTTGTGGGTTATCAGTTATGAGAGCAGCAGTCAGTTATTGTGGGGTGGGCAATGTTTCTAGAGAGTCCCTCTTACCATATGGCTCTTACATTGTTTGTGCCCCCTCTTCCACAAAATTCTCTAAGCCTTGGTGGGCATACTTTAAATCTATTTATGTGTTGAGCTCTTAGAAACTTCAGGATTTCTTCTTTGGTGGTTTTGAGTATCCTAAGTGTCTGTCTCCATCACCTGACCCAGGTTGTCAGGCTTGCTATGGAACCAGCCACTCTTGCTCATCTCTCCAGTTCCTATGTGGGTTCAACTAGGCCCTGGCTACTGTGTCAGAGTTGGTTCACCGCCTGCCGTGGAGTCTGCTATCTATTCTTGTCTTGTTGGTAGATTTTGGTTTTCCTCAGTTCTCACTGCTTTCTGGGAAAAAGAACAGAGATTAAGGAAGGAGACAGAGAGAGTGGGTGTGTCAGGACTTGTAGCCCCCCACAAACTCCACATGCATGCATCACTTTATGGCAAATCAACCCCAGGTTGTTAGGCTTTGTAGGCAAGTAAGTACCTTATCTGCTAAGGCATCTTTCCAGCGCCTAAGTGAACATCTCTATAACTCTCAAAAGTTATACTTAGTATCATGGAACATATGATAATTAAAATCTTCATAAAATGAGCCAAAGGGACAATGATGTTGCTGGAAGAAATGTAGAGCATTATTAATATAAAGGTATCAAGCATACCCTGTATGGCTTTAGCTGAGAGTGATTTTGTTGTTAGTACTGGAGTATGGCTTTATAGGGCCTGTTGAAGTCAATTTTTATGTGTGTGATATAACAATAATAGACTTAGTGTCTATTACTGGAATGTTTTGAAATATTTATGAAGATAGAGATAGCAATCAGAACAGCAGTGAGATGTCTTACTGGAAAGAGTAAAAGCAGTAGA
Source organism: Dipus sagitta (assembly GCA_036346955.1). Taxonomy (NCBI): domain Eukaryota; kingdom Metazoa; phylum Chordata; class Mammalia; order Rodentia; family Dipodidae; genus Dipus; species Dipus sagitta. The sequence goes on along the minus strand of CM070772.1, from coordinate 166,571,292 downwards.
CCACAGAAAAGAAGACAGTGTAAATATTGCAACAAATGTGTGGATATAAGTGTGTACACTACACACAAGTACACAGTCTTACATATTTTCAATCATACCTAAAATGACCACTTGTCAACAAAAGTCATTTTTATCACTTATTCTGGGGTGGCAAAACTTAACACAGGCTGAGATTTGGGAGCTAAAGGGTTTTGAGCCACTGATGTGGCTAACCGCAATCTTGAGGCAAAGACAGGAAGAGCCCAATGCATCCAGGAAGAACCTGAGCTTGGCAGCCTGTTAGAGCAGGGAGTTCTAGTCTTGCGAGTGACATATTTGGGGTATACCCTAAGTATCTTTCAGCCTCAGTTAACTTACTTAAGCATAGGCATGTTATATTTCCTAATGAAGCTACGATAAGGACTTAATGTGATCTGCATATGAGACAGTGGACCAGTGTCTAAGTAAATTAAATATTCATTCTTTGCATGTGACACAACACTTTGGTCATGGGAGACTGAGGTCTCAGATGCTGAGGCTGCACATATCAATGTTGCTTGTTGGGCTGGAGTGATTTCACATTCTTACTCTTTTCCACCAGTCAAATTTTTTTAAAGGGCAGGACAGGGGAAAGAAGACAATGAAAAGAAATTTAACATGTTAGACAAATGTGATATGGGCAAGAACCTTCCCTTTGTGCCTTTCAGTCTTACTGAGAGAGAACATGTTTTATAACTGAAAAGTTCAGGTTAAAAGCTTGAACTATGTTTGAATTTGCTTAAGAGGGCAAAGGAGTGCCAATAGGTCAAAGTCCTGCTGTGGTAGTTGTTGGTTTAATATCCAGAATCACTTTTTAGTTATCAAAGTGAAAGTACAAAACACTGTGCTATCCTAGGAAGGAGTTAGCTTTCTGTCAGTAAGGATTCCTGATAACAGCCCACCTGGGCATCTCTGACAGAAGCTGGAGGAGGAATTTCTACTTTCATTAATAGGTCAAAGATAGAGACCTTTAAAATGCTCTCTTGGTCCTATATCCTCACAGATTTTTATATATTTTCCTACACCCCGCTTGATCTGTTGCCCTGTGTTTTATGATATATCTCTTTGAAACATGCCACTATATTTGATATCACTCCATTCTCACCTCCAGTTGTACTCACAGCCTATTCTACTTCGGGTTATTAGTCTTAGACAAATAAAGAAAAAAAAAAAGAAAAAGAAAAAAAAAAGAGCAGAAGAGAGACCTCAGCAGTTTAGTGAAATTCTAATGCAAGCATAAGGGCCTTTGGAGGCCTGAGAAAATGCTTGAGTAAAGGGCCGTATGTGACCACATGTGTCTATAATCCCATTCCCCTAGGAGAGGAGTGACCTGAGAATCACCAGAGTGAGATACCCATTGACCCTTTTTGGCCCTCAAAAATACCCACAGTAGGTGAGCTCATGAAGTGCCTCATGGACACATACAAATATATGTATACCACATATAACATACAAGCACACATGCAAACATGCACATGTGCATGCTGTAAAAAAATAAGCACGTAGCTGAAAAAAAAAAAACCCAAATTATCTGAGCATGTCTGTGAGGGATTTTCTAGGTTAGTTTGAGCTGAGATGAATCAGCCTTAGTGTGGTAATGTGGATGGCACCAGTCCATGTGCTAGAGCCATGCATTTCTCTCTCAGCTTCACTACTGTGGACTAAATGTGACCAATTGCCTCTTGTCCAGACACCATGTTTATTCTGCCCTCTCTTATCTACACCATGATGGAATGTATCCCTTCAAACTTGAAGATAAATGAACTCTTTGTCCTTAAAAAGAGTGAGGCAGAGAGAGAGAGAGAGAGAGAGAGAGAGAGAGAGAGGTATTCAGGCCAATAATTAATAGGTTAGCAAAATGATAAGTGAAAGGCAGTTTATACTCTACTTGGGACCATTTGTGATATGGTAAGAGTTGTGGACTGAGGGAAGAAGAAGAAATCTACCTTCAAGGTACAGGCTTAGCGACATGTGATTTCCTTTCTTGCCAATACCGTTCAAGGAGAGTTTGAACAGCACATTGTTAAATTTTAATTTAATCACTTCTGTGGACATACTGATATCTTCATTAGAATTCACATTTGATTTTAATGCCAAAACTGAGTTAAGAACAAGTAGTTATATTCCACAATTCACAGAAGAGAAACTTGAGTTGCTAAAACGTGATATCTTGCTGGATTTTGAGAAATCAAGTCCGTCTCTTGTTTCCTTCTTACTATAGTGAAGCACCTCCTTAGGCCAACTTTCTTTCATCTACCATAAGAGTCAATTTGGCTACTTCACTTCCTCTTTTGTTCCTACTCCAGCCACTGGCTCACAGAGAAAACTAGATTTTTCAACAGAAGGCAATTGTATTAAGGGTGGCCTTGCATGTGGATTGACTATTAAAATTATCATTTCTATGTTTGTACTGTGGTTTGGGAGGCTTAAATGTCTGTCTTCTTCCTGACATTCTAAGGTAGTCTCAGAGTCAGCATTTCAGAACTCACAATACAATATTTCAATGGAGAAGGAGACCACTATCTGGAAGCTACTGAATGTCAGGACCATGGAGGTACTTTATGGATTTCTTTAGAGCTTCATGAAGTTGACTAATTGGAAAGGAAAGTGGAGCTTTGCACACTTGTGAGCTTGAGGGTGGGAATACGCAGTCAATAGGATATGTGCAGGGCGTGTGGGACTGTGTAAGCCTCTCAGCATTCCTGGAAAGTGAACAATGTCTTTGTCTTTGGTCCTCAGTAAACAAGGGTGACACAAGGCAGCAGCAGGTGGAGGCAGAAATATAGACTTAGACTCACCTGAACTGGAGCCAAATTTCACCCATTATTATTAACCTTGAGCAGATAATCCCCACATATTCTCTTAGTTTTATTTTGACACAAACTGATGTATTATGGGTAGGTATCGAAAAGTGAAGCAGCTTCATTTATATTTAAAATACAAAGGACATCTTAAATTATATAGGTCCAGAGGAAGAAGGAAAGAAGAAATAAACGACTCTCAGGTGCTTTGTAACTGATAAATGACAGAACACATCCAAGGAAGCTGATTCATAATCAGGCAGTTATGAAAACTAACAAGCCATTGGTTAGAAAGCCACATAGTAAACTCTTAGAGTTAAAGCAAATTTTGATATCAGATACTCCTCAGAAGAGAAGAAAATGAGGACTGTTGGGGTTCTATATGAGAGCCAGTTTTATTCCTATATAACTTCCTCCCAAAAGGGAACTATCTGGCCAGAAGGCACCAGCCATGGTTATTGACAGCACAATAAAGTGAAAATGGAGGGTTTAAGTATGTGTTTACATAGTCAAAATACAAGCCGTCTTTCCTCAGGGAACATCCAGATATGGTTCAGTCAGTTCTTTGGAGATGGCTTCCTAGGAGAATTCTATGAATCACAAAGGAAAGGTGTGAAGAAACCAGCTGAGTAAAACTAGGACTATATTCATAGATTAGAAATAACAAACATTAGCCTAAAGCTTCAAAATATTTTTTATTTACTAACTTAAATAGAAACAGATAAGCCAGGCTTTCTGGCTTGTTGGAGGTGGAAGCAAGGAAACTCAGGTTTTCAAGGTCATCTATTACTACATAACAAGTTTGATGTCAGCCTGGGCAACAAGAGATGTTTGTAAACAAACACAGCAAACATAATTAGCCGAAATTTTCAGGCAACTCAAACATGTAAGAAAAACAACAAACACAATGGAAACAAAATGTTCAGTGTACTAAACCTATAACAGAAAACTATCATTTTTATTGACAGTGTCATCATGCTGAAAGAAAATATTGATTATGTAAAACAGTGGAATGATTGAAAGATGGATCTAGAAAACAACGAAAAGAAGTTAGCAATTATTTGGAGGTATTTGGCAAACATATTTGAATGTTTTGCTTATATAACACATATGGCTCTAGATATAAATATATTATACTAGAGCTTAAAATTTAATAAAATGATTTAACCTAACTGTAAAGCAATATTCCTGAAAGTGGAACCAAGAAAACAGAAGTGACTGCCATAAAATTGTATGAAAATTAGCTGTGCTTGTGGCAAAGGGTCTATGATCCAATCCACTCAGGAGGCTGAAGCATGAGAACCAAAAGTACAGACCTTATTAGGATCTGAGTGAGTTCAAAGCTGGAATGGGCAACTTAACAAGAATCTGTCCCAAAATACAATGCAGAAAGAGAGCTGTAGATGATCTAATGTGATACGCCAGTTTTTACAATGATATTTAGATAATACTAGTAACTGTATATTTGACAACCTATTAAAATGTTTTGCGTTGGAGTTCCCCCCCCTCCCCCCCCGCTAATTGTAACATGATAACCAACTCATGACCATCTAAAAGCAAGTCACTCAATAAATGTTTACATTGTGGTATGTTCTCGAAACCTAAAAAAAAAAAGAAAAAGAAAGAGCTGGGGATTATAGCTCAATGGGAGAGCGTTGGTCATGTATTCAGGACACACTTTGTTCAATCTCCAGTATTGAAAAACAACAAAACAAAAATTTTACTAAAAATTGAACAAAATTTATAAATAGACAATTGTAGGTGATCCAATGCCAAAATAATAGGAGTCATAATACTACCACAACTAGGATTAATGGGATGGAAATTATAAATAGCTTACTAAAAGAATAATACAGAAACACTTTCTTATTTATGCAAAGTGATCATTAAATATGCAGGAAGAGAAATAAAAGAGGTGTATAGCATACATAAGCACCCTATCATTGTTTTCTCTTTCTGATTCAATCTACCCTAAATGAGAGACATTCCACCCCTGCCTAATGCCCCTTTTGCTTTTGGCTCATGTTAGTAATATCTCCATAAAATAACACAATAATCTTTTCAACTTAATTTTTATTCTAATGTTTTTGTGTACCCAGTGTACTTATTAAATACAGTGATTGCAATATTTGTTTTATAAGATTGATTTGAATGTAATTGATCAGGCAAGATATGGCGGATGGACCTCTATGAATAGTGTGCTTGGCTGGCACACACTCAGCCCTGGGTCTCATCCCTGGCATTGCATAAACCAGATATGATGTCTCATGTCTGTCAATACTTGGTAGGGAGAGACAGGAAGAACAAAAGTTCATAGGAATTCCAAGGAGAAGAACTAAGCATGTTTAAGGCCAACCTGGACTACATGTTACCTTGTCTCAAAAAAAAAAAAAAGAAAAAGAAAAAGAAAAAGAAAGAAAGAAAAAAGAACAGATGTAAGTTATATACAAAACTTGTACTACACAGGTCTGAAGAGATGGCTCAACAGTTACTCAAGTAAAGCCAGATGCACGAAGTGGTATCCCACATTTGTTTGCAATGGCAGGAGGCCAAGCACAGAGAAACCACCAACAGAAAACAAACAGCAAAGGCAAGCAAGAAAAGTCCAGAACTCAAATTGCTCTCTCCATACCTTTCATCTTCCCCTAGTGACAAGCCCACCCCCTCCAGCAGGCTGCTGGAGACCTGAACAGGAAGCTTAACTTTAATTAAAAATACCAGAGGCTGTGGGGGACAAACATTCACATTCAAGCCATCACACAGTACACCTCTTATTCCCACTGATATCACCTTCTGTATTTTACCTCATTCATTGTTTCTTCATTTATTATGCATTATTTCTCTTCAAAGCATTTGTAATTAACTAAACAAGTCAATTAACCTACGTGTACTTTCTCTGCAAAATACAAGTACCCTGCTGGTAGAAACATTTAGCTTATGGATGCAGCAGTGATCTAGAACTTTGCCTTGCAAGAAGTACATATCTAGCCGGGTGTGGTGGGGCACATCTTTAGTCCCAGCACTAAGGAGGCAGAGGTAGGAGGATCGTCATGAGTTCGAGGCCACCCTGACACTCCATAGTGAATTCCAGGTCAGCCTAGGCTACAGTGAGACCTTATCTTGAAAAACCAAAAAAAAAAAAAAAAAAAAAAAAAAAAAAAGAAAGAAAGAAAGAAAAAAGAAAAGAAATGCATATCTCATAGATTAGTATTTGACTAAGTATCAAAAGCTGTAGGTAAAAGCCACCTACTTTCAGCTATTTGCACATAGCATTAATTTTTTTGCCAATTATATATTTTGATTTTTTGGGATGTTTATTTTGGAATTTATTAATAGTTAATAAGGATTGTAAAGTTAGTATGATAGATATAAGTTTACTTAATATATTAATTACTTTAAAGCTATAGGTAAAAGTCTTATACTTTTATATTTCCACATTTATGGGTTCATATTTATATATGAACATATATTTTTATTTATATACTTTTATATTATCTACACATATATTTATGTATCCATATGCTTATATACAGACAAAAAGACATGTACAAATTCAAATACTGAAATTTGCTGCATCAGGAATGTCCTAAAAAGGTAAAATTAGAATTTGGGTACTTAGAGCTGGAATGATGACTCAGCAAGTAAAGGTGCTTACTTACAAAGTCTGTCAGCCCAAGTTCAATTTCCCAGCACTCACATAGAGCCACATTCAAAGTGGCACGTGTATCTGTGAACCCAACATATCTATATACAATGAGAGGCGAAGCCTGGAGCCCATGGGCCAGGTGAGCTGCCTTTGCAATCTGGCCAGTCATTTGCCTAAAAACCTGTTTTAATGAAAGTGGAGCACAGACACCTTGAAGTCTTCATCTGACCTATGGTAGGTCACAAACACACATGTACACAAACACAAAAATACATTAATAAATAGAATTTGGGTTTTTATCTGCAAAATGGTTACATTTTCTTTTTTTTTTTCATTCTTTTTTTGTTGACAGCTTCCATAATTATAAAAATTATCCCATAGTAATTTCCCCTGTCCCCTCACTTTCCCCTTTGAAACTCCACTCTCCATCATATCCTCTAACTCTCTCAATCAGTCTCTCTTTTATTTTGATGTCATCATCTTTTCCTCTAATTATGATGGCCTTGTGTAGGTAGTGTCAGACAGTATGTGGTCATGGATATCCAGGCCATTTTGGGTCTGGAGGAGCATGTTGTATGGAGTCCTACCCTTCCTTTGACTCTTACATTCTTTCTGCCACCTCTTCCGCAATGGACCCTGAGCCTTGGAAGGTGTGATAGAGATATTGCAGTGCTGAGCACTCCTCTGTCACTTCTTCTCAGCACCATGGTGCCTTTTGAGTCATCCCAAGGTCACTGTCATCTGAAAAGAGAAAGTTCTCTAACTAAAAGTGAGAGTATCATTAATATATGGGTATGAACCTTAAGAGAAGTGCTTACTGGGCAGTTTGATGATCATAGCATATACATTTATCCAGACAGCAGGAGGCCTTATACCCCTAGGACTCCTGACTTCCCTGTTGTACATTTTCAGTATCAGGGATGTATTCTCTCCTATGGAGTGGGCCTCCAGTCAAATTAGAGGGAAGTTGGTTTCCCCCATAACAGACATGCCACTGTTGTACCCGTTCACTCATTTCACCTGGCTGGCCAAATACAAGGCTTATAGTGTTACCTGTTGAGTATCTTCACTGGTGATTTCTTTCTCTCCCATTGAACTGCATGCAGCATGGCTTTTTCCAGCTTTCTGTCAGCTGGTCTACATGAAGGAGGTTTTCAGCTCACCTCCAGCAGGATTTCTCAGTGACCTTTCAGCCCAAGTGTGTGGAGTCTTCAGCAATAGGGTCTTACCATCTATTCCTGGTGGAAAACCAAGGGCCTCAGCAATGGCCTGTAATGTTTTGGGGGCATCAGGGACCTCTGTGGCCAACAACTCACTGTAAGGTATCCCATCTCTGGCACTGAAAAATTTCTAGTAATTCCTAGTAATTTTCTATGGCACCTAAGTATACCATTGTCCAAAAAAGTAGGTTTCCATATGATTTATTTATATCCTCTTAGATATTTTAAAAAACCTGTAGCTTTTTTTTTTCCCTTTTTTTGTCTATTTATATTTATTTATTTGAGAGTGACAGAGAAAGAAAGAGGCAGAGAGAGAGAGAGAGAGAGAGAATGAAAATGGGCATGCCAGGGCCTCTAGCCACTGCAAACAAACTCCAGACGCGTGCGCCCCCTTGTGCATCTGTAACGTGGGTCCTATGGAGTTGAGCCTCAAACCAGGGTACTTAGGCTTCACAGGCAAGCGCTCAACTGCTACGCTACCTCTCCAGCCCAATATCCTCTTAGATTTTGATTAGCCCTCCCTCCACCTTTCCTTTACTCAATCTCTTCCCCTGACCTCACTTTTGCCTTCTTGTGTCCTCAAAGATGTTCATTTTTCCAATAAAGTAGTCCATTAATTTTCTTTTTTGTCTTTTTATCTTGTTTTAATTCATTTTTATTAATTAATTAATTTAAAAATGAGAAATTATGGGCGTGCCAGGGCCTCTTGCCATTGCAAACAAACTCCAGGTGTGTGTGTCACTTTGTGCATCTGGCTTCATGTGGATACTGGAGAATTGAATCAGGCTGGCAGACTTTGCAAGCAAGCACCTTTTAACCATTTGAGCTATCTTCCCAGTACCTTAAGTCATTTTTGGAGCACATTATATATATATATTGGTTTTATGAGGTAGGGTCTACTCTAGTTCAGGCTTACCTGGAATTCACTATGTAGTCTCAGGGTGGCCTCGAACTCACAGCAATCCTCCTACCTCTGCCTCCAAGTTCTGGGATTAAAGGCGTCCACCACTATGCCCAGCTTATAGTTCTATTTTTAATGAACCTGGACAAACCAATGGTTTCATTAGAAAAAAATAGAAACCTAGAAGACAGTAGTTTGCATTTTATCTAGTCCTACTAAGAGGGATGATCAGAACTGCACCAGTAGACCTGATAGGATTCCATAGAGAGCATGGGGTTTATGGGATGGTGATATGAATTCACTCTGAATACTCCCCAGAGTATCATATGCATGCATAATTCCCAGTTTGCATATGTTGAAGTCATGTGAAGGCTGTGGAGCTTTCAGAAAGTGGAGCTTGTCTGGTCAAAATAGGTCACTTGTGGAAGGCCTTTTGGGCTATACCTAGTTTGGGTTCTGGTCTGTTTTCTCTGTTCTCTGCTCTATAGGACTTCATGCCATTATAAGCTCTAGCCACTCCAGATTGAGTTGTCCCTACCAGAACTCCTTCTATGTCAAGCTGAACGTAGAAACTGAGAAGCTATAGAAACTTTCCTCCCTTAAGTTGTTCCTATAAGTTTTTTTTTTTTTTCTTCTTCTTGTTTTAGCTGAGAAAAGTAACTAATACAGAGCCCCACAGGGAAATAGCTGTGTGGTACATTATACCAACAGAACTTGCTTTGTTAAACACTGGTTTTCAAACTTAGCTTAGAATTATCTGTGCATTGTATCTTCTGTATTTGGATGGTGAAAATATTTATTGTCATAAATGTCTGCAGGGAAGTCTTTTAGCTTTATTTGGATATAAATCATGAATTGTCAAGGGGTAATTTTTTCTTGCTGGTGTCCCAGAGATTCTTCTGTTAAAGGCTTACTGGTCAGACTTTCATACCTCAGAGGCATTGAGAATGAAAGACTGCAATCCCACACTTTCAAAACCAGAGATATCCAATAAGTTCAGCAAGTTCTGGGCCTTCAGAACCACCAACTCTGCACCCGACAGCAAGCTTTAGAATCCCTCAGCTTCTAGTGTCAAACCCTCTGCTCTTAATCCTTCATCCCTGGAAGCTCTTCAGTTTGGTCTTACTATCTCAGCAATTACAGCTTCCGGACTTTTCTATTCACAGCTTTAGTTCTTCTACTGTTAGCATTTTAGGAGTTCTCACTTCTCTTGTCTCTGGTCCTGGCCACATTATTGAAACTTCAGCTCCCTTCTAGGTGCTATGAGAGCTGAGTGTTTACAGCCACATGATTCCCCTGGGGCTTATATCCTTGGCTGTTACTCTCAAGGGAGTCATTTCCTTGGCGGCCCCTACAATGTAGTATTTGAGAATGAAAGTCAGGAGCATTTTGTTGTTGTTTATTTTTTTTTAATTTTATTTCATTTTATTTATGTGAGAGATAGAAAGAGGGAAAGAGAGAAAAAGAGAGAGAGAGAGAGAATGAGTGTTCCAGAGTCTTCAGCCACTGCAAACAAACTCCATACACATGAGCCACCTTGTGCAACTGTCTCACACCGATCCTGGGGAATCAAACCTGAGTCCTTTGGCTTCGCAGGCAAATGCCTTAACTGCTAAGCCATCTCTCCAGCCAGGAGTTTTGTCAGGCTCTGAGTGTCAGTAGCTCAGCCTGCTGTGTTCATGACAAAGACCATAATTAGATAATTAGAGACCATCTGAAAGAGGTTTATATTGGCCCCTAGTGTTATAGTATAAGGCAGACGAAGTTGCACAGAATAGACATTGCACAAAACAGACTCATGGACTAACCAGCAAGGATTGAAAAGGGGCCTGCCATAAAGGGCTGCTGATTCACCATTCACAGCCTTGTTTTTATCAAGGGCTTCTATTCTGCCAGCCATAAGTATCACATGAACACCAATCCCAAGATTTTGCTGAGTCAATAAGGAGTGGCCATCCACTGTCCTGAATCAAACTAGCTACAGGATGATAAAGTTCACTAAGACTTGTCATAGTCAATTTGAACTGTCCTAGAAGTGGTAGGAGCTACTAGAATGATCATTATTAGAGCAAAGCTTACTGACACCAAAGACATTGTTGCTCCTAGAGTAACTGGTGTATTCAAAGCATCCAGCTTGCCACGGTGACAGTCCCCCCTAGATGCCAAAGGGTTGATTGCTTAAGAGGTCATTGCTTAAGGTAACTGAGCATCAGTAAAGGGTTACTTACCTGTTAAACATCTGACTGTCCTTACCCCAAACATTGTTATTTCATAACATTGTTAAACATATTAAGAGAATATTGCAAATGACTTTCATAGGATTATGCTCACCACCTAACCACTATAATTATTTCAGTTATTCAATAACAATGGCATAGTCTTTACATTTATTAAAGAATTGAATCATTGGTGATACTAAGTAAGTTAATGAAAATAACAACAGACAATGATTATAAGTTTATGACATTAGGTTTTTGACACTTGGAAAGATTGATAATCAATATATCTTAGCATATGGTATATCTTTGTCTTTAGAAGTAAGATAAGTGAGCTAGATATGAACTAGCTTTAAGAACCTTTGGAAGATGTAGTACTCATCTCCTTACAGAATATAGTATTAGAAGTAGTGTCAGAGCTAAATCCTAGAGTAACTGAGTCAAATACGAGAAATGATGGTGAGAAAAACAGAGATAAGAAGAACAGACAATTAAAATTACTTTCTAGAAACATAGAAGGAAGCCAAAAGCACATTCAAACATGCAGAAGACATATGGCTTTAGGAATAAATATTTTACAGAGGTTAGTAGGAAATCATGTCAGTAATAACCGGGGTGAGAATGGTGAGTGGGTTAAAAAGGCAGGATACATACAGCACTGCTTGAGAACCTTTCGTTCATGAAACATGACAACAGTCACTAAATATGGTCCCCAAATGAAGAGATGGCTCTATCTAGAGGGCAACTACATGGAATCTAATACATTTTGTACTTCTATAACAGACTGGGTAATGTGAAATCAGTAGATGCTGAAGGGGTTATTGTTCCAGAAGTTGGGCCCTTCCCCTTTAAGCAGTTTCATGTGTTGAGAACCTAGATCACAACAAGGCAAAATATGTCAAATGCCAAACAAACAATGGGAGGAAGAGCAAGAAGCAGGGTGTACTCATTTTTCAAGGACCCGCTCCAATGATAGGCTACTCTTGCCATAGCATCATTAATGCACAAATGAGAATCTGGTGTATTTATTAGAATTTTAAAGGGCCACCACTTGACATTGTATGACTGAAGTTTATGTTTCCAGCATATAAACATGGTTTTGACACACTTTACATATTTCAGTCAATACTATTTTTTTGTGCTAAGACTTTCATTGGTCTGTTCTGGGGACAAATAAAGACAATACAAAGAATGAATATATAGAGAGTGAAAGATCTAGGAATAGAGAGCTCCACCTAAGCAGCTACAAAGAGGTCGTCCTCCGTGTTGGTGTAAAACTTCTCAATGTTAAGGCTGCTTTGCTGTCTCCATGCTTTGTAAATAACTTCTCATCCTGAGGCTGAGGGAGGAACATCCTCTGTGGGAAATCCTAACACAGGGAGAATCATCTAAGCAGCTATGGGGAGGTTGTCATCTATGCTGGGATGAAATTCTCAATGTCATGGATGATTTAGTGTCTCTATGTTCCTGTTTTTTTAACCCTGCTCTGTAAGTAATCCCAATAATCTCATTGGCACACACACATACGCACACACACACAAAAATAAATAAATAAATTAATTAATTAAATTTTAAAAAATGCCAGAACTAAGTTGTGGCTATTTTCCTTCTCTTTGGCCTTCACTTCTTCCCATCTGAACACATGCCCAAGCTTATTTTAACAGCATACTATACATATTTTCCTCTTTGATATAGAAATTTACATATGTATATGCTAATTTAAATATCTTGGGATTTGATATGAAACCATGTGCATTTAGATCTAATCCTTTTAAGAGCAATATGTTCTCTATATAAACATGTAGACATAAAACACTCTTTGAAACTTGTTTACAACAATAGATAAATGTGGATCTTATTTTACATGTTTGCCAGTAGGACCAATAAGCAGAGTATTTTTAAGGTAGTTTGATTTTATTTTTGTTTATGTCTCTTCAATCCTACATTTATCTCTGTCCAGATATCTTTTTCCTAACTTTGATAACTTCTTTATACAATCAAATCTATGTTGTCTGATACATGCTATATTTCACCCTGAAAGAATGACATTTTTACTTTGTATCTTATAACATTTCACGTGTTATTGGTATGAAAACATACACATTCAATAGCAATACAAAATATAATGATCTTAAGGAACACTTTTAATTCTTAACATATTTACAAATTTTCATTTATCCATAGGCAGCTAAAACTAGAATTAGAAAGAGATTGTCTATATAGCTCTAATTAATAAATATATATAGGTTAAAATAATTTTAGAAATTTCTATCTGCAGATCTTCAGAATGGTTTAAAGTTGCTGATTAACCTTCTTCCCAGCCAACCAATTTAACAAAGAAACATAGAGTAAATTCCCTGAGGAAGCATTGCATTTGACTCAAGTTTTCTACCACGAAGTAGAATGTGAAAGCTAGGGGAGAATTGAGAGTTATGTTGAATTGCATCCTCCAATGACAAATGAATGGTTCCATTAGGACCAAATGAGTCTGCCACGGGAATTTATATAAAATGTTTCAGATTTATAATCTGCATGGCATGCTAGATTTTATCACTAATAATATGCTATTATGAAGTGGGATGCTTGGTGTTTTAAAGTACCACCTGCTCATAAATTAGTCAACACATAAAATGTTCATGAAATAGCATCCCAATTTTCCAGTTGAAATCTCTGCATCCCAGGGTGATTAAATGACTCTCATCAGGTACTTCAATTTCTGTACTTGGCTCCCCTGCAACTTTCTCTGTAAGAACCCATGTGCTTTAGAGTATCTCCTATGCCCCATGTTCTAAATTAAATAAAAGCTTTGCAGGTGTGATCTGTGTTTACATCTTATATGTGGCACATGAATCTAGTTCAGTACTGCTGTCATTTGAAGAGAAAAAAATACATGTATACACATTATTTATATATATTATGTATACATTATATTCCATATACATATATATGAATATATATATATGAATATATATATATATATATATATATATATATATATATATATATATTCATAGAACCATGTATTCAAGGCTTGGTGCTCAATTTTGAGTGGTGGTGAATCCTTTAACTTATGGCACCTACTGGGATATCTTTGGGTCATTGGGGGTACCACCTCAAGAATGTATTTCTTACATGACTCCTGTTACTTTTATGACAAAATTACTATGATGTGTAATGTGAGTGACATAGAACTATTCTTTATGGATTTTGATTCTTAGTTATTGCATTGTAGTAATAAAAGTGGACAGGTTTTTAACAGGGAAAGGAGTGGAACACTCTGCTTGGTTCAGGTTTGTGTGTGGACAGAATAACAGGCATGTGTAAAACTCCTTTCATAATTCCTTTCATTTCCTCAGAGATGTCAAAATAGCATGGATGGCTCTGAATTTGGATGACGAAGTACTGAAAACAGAGGAAAAGATTGGAGACATCCCAAATAGGGCTGGAAAGAGGGGTTGTGAGGAACATCACATAGTGGCTCACTTGCAGTTACCAGTAATAATTTTATATTCTGCCTCAGTTGCTCTAAAAAGAAATAAAATATTAAAGTTGTTGAAGCTACTTTCTAGGCATGATCAGATATATAGGGATATACACTAAACAGGTTGAGGGTTCAGAGAACAGTTTTTCTTTTAGTGGTTTATTTCAAGATGGACAAGGAAGGAAATGACAAATGACTAGGAGAAGACATACTGATCAGATAAATGAGATATGTAAAAAATTGCATGGGATTAAGAGATGGCTGAGCAGATAAAGCACTTGTCTGTGAAGCCTAAGGACCTGGGTTTGATTGCCCAGTACCCACTATGACGGAACTCAGTGGAGTAGAGGCATGGCAGAGGCAAATGATGGTACCAACATGATGTAACTATACAAAGCTTCTTTTTAGTAAATTGAAAAAGACAAAAAAATACTGATTGTAATAGAATGAATTTTGACCTAAAATTAGTATTTTATAGTCCTATCCATACTTTTTGGAGGTAGACCCTTCAGGAAATAATTTTGTATACATATGAACATAAGTATGGGACCCTCACTATACAAGCAATATTTTTTAAGATGAGACATAAAGTCTGGGCATCGTGGGGGCTGAAACAGGAGGATCCTATTCGTGAGTTTTCCCTGAGCAAGGATTTTTTGTGCAGCCTGGATAGAACCCACCACTTAAAAAAAAGTGACACAAGAGTGTCCCAATGCTTCATCCCTTCTTGTCTTGCTCCTTCTATTTGTCCCATCCTCTCTGCCTTGCTAACTAACACTGCTTCTCTGCTATGTGAGGACACTGTTAGAAGACACATCAAAGACAGTTAAGAAGAGGGTCCTGATCAGAACCCAATGGTGCGGTCACCCTTAACACAGACCTCCAGCTTACAAAATTGGGAGACCGTAAATGTCTATTGGTTAAGCTACCCAATCTGTGATATTTTGTTATAGTACCTCAAGCAAATGTAGATATATTAAAGAATATAAGAGGACCATGAGCATGAGTTATTAATGCTTTCTATCCCTATCATAACAATGTTTATAAACATAAATCTCTGTGGTGTGTGTGGGGGGGGCAGTGGAAGGGGTTGGAGGAGGGATGTCTCGTGATACTCCTTTCCACCAAGTTGGTCCCTCTTCCTTAATGTTCCCTGAACCTTTGCAAGTATGTGATACATCTATTTTAGTGTTAAACACTCTGCAACCTCTGAATTTCTGCTGTGATGATGTTTGAGTATCTTAGTGTCTATTGCCATCTCCTTGGAGCTACTTTTCGGGCAATCAATAAGAGTAGCACCCCTGATTAAATCATCACTTCCTCTATAATGTATAGTGGGCCATAACAGATGACTGAGGTATTCATGACCCCATGGTTAAGAGGTCCTTCAATGAATGGGGTCAAAGGCAAGTGGATATAAGACTATAACTGAAAGGAAATATGACCAATATATAATTTATTCCTTCAGTAAACTTCATAATTAATAACAAATGTGTTTATAGGCACTAACCATGACTTCAAATTGTCTGAAGACACACATCACAATATCTCTGTGTTGGGTCTGTGGGTAGTAACAATGGTGTTAGTTTCATGTGGTCTTGAAATATTTAAAATTTGGAAATAAAATACGACAAATGTAGTCAGGTTGGCAGGCATGAATTTGAAGGAGACAAAAAGGTGTCAGAAGTTGGTTTCATGTGGGTTTCGTCGGTGCTACTTATCTTTGTCTGGGATTCAACTAGAATGGAAGTTAAGGAGGCGAAATTGGCATAGGGATGCTTGGGGATTTGGACATGACAAGGAGAGAAGGCAGTAAAGGAAGATAACAGCATTCCAGACCATTGAATGAACAACAGCAACCTTACATGAAATAGGCATATTCCTCAGGAACCTTTGAGGATCACACATGTCACTTGTAGCATGTTGTTTCTGTGCTCATCATCAGCTATGGAAAGAAACGTGAATACACCTTGTGATTTGAGTCTGTTGCCACTTGTGCACATTACAAAGTCAATAAATAAGCAATACCTACACTAGTAGGTCAAAGACTTGTGATAAGAAGACATGTAAGTTCAGACTAGAAAGATAGCTCAGGAGTTAAAAGTGCCTGCCTGCTAAACCTGTTGGTCCAGGTTTGATTCCCCACTACACATGTAAAGCAAGATGCATAGACTGGCCCAAGCATCTGGAATTTGTTTGTAGTGGCAAGAGACCCTCATATTCCCATACTCTTTCTCTTTGTCACGCTCCCTTTTCTATCACACACTCTCTCAAAACACTATCATATATATATATATATATATATCTATATATATATATATATATAGAGAGAGAGAGAGAGAGAGAGAGAGAGAGAGAGAGATGTGAATGTGAGCTGATGTTCTGTGTTAGAGCATGCAGGTGTTTTACAGGATAGGGGACTCTAGAATGCAGGAAGGAAAATGAGAAAACAGGCTTAGAACAGATAAAAAACATTAAAGTCACTGTAGCTGAGGTAGCTTTCAAATAAATATGTTTAAATATGCCAGGCAAGTTTTCCCAGATCACAGCAAGAG
Organism: Dipus sagitta; assembly: GCA_036346955.1. Taxonomy (NCBI): domain Eukaryota; kingdom Metazoa; phylum Chordata; class Mammalia; order Rodentia; family Dipodidae; genus Dipus; species Dipus sagitta. Next base: position 166,554,454 of record CM070772.1, on the reverse strand, counting down.
TAGATCTTGAATAGCTACTACCTAATGGATTAATTTTTATTAATTAATGATAAAGAAAAGGGTTGTCTAATGTGTATACAACATCTGTACTTTAATGAACTATGATCAGTGAGAAGAAAGGATACAGGTAGTATTTCCTAAGAAAATGTTTGCATATTTGTTGCTGTAGTTGAGAACTCCACTGTATAAACATATTAAGCAATGATTATACTCCCATCAAAACATCCTCTTATTTTCTCTTTCCCCTACCCCCATTCTACTGAGGGCCTTCCTCAGTGTGGAAATCAGTATTCACCATGGAGTCAGTCTCAAAATACAATGTCCCACACTGCGGCTCTTACATTCTTTCAGCCCTGTCTTCTGCAATGTTTCCTGAGCCTTGAGAGGAGTGTTAGAAATCTCCCTTGGTGATTTGTTCTTAGCGGATTCTGTTTTTACTGTTTTAATGAAGTTTGAGTCTCAGGGTCTACAGCTGAGGTTCTAAGTCTAGCAGTGAGAACAACATTCCTATTTAATCAACCACTTCTGGAATGTTGGCTGGGCCCTGGCAGATGTGATATAGAGATACCTAGTCTTGTACTATGTAGTCAGATTTAAGTTCTTGTCTTTCTTATGTCTCCCTGGCATTTACTTCCACCTGTAACAAGCAAATTTTCTAACTAATAACAAGAATATCATGGGTCAAGGGTAATAAACATAGACATTTAGAGTTTTTTAAAAATATTTTATTTTTAATTATTTATTTGACAGAGAAAGAGGGAGAGAGAGAGAATGGGCGTGCCAGGGCCTCCAGCCACTGAAAACGAACTGCAGACACATGTGCCCCCTTGTGCATCTGTCTAATGTGAGTCCTGGAGAATTGAACCTGGGTCCTTTGGTTTTGCAGGCAAATGCCTTAACTACTAAGCCATCCCTCCAGCCCAGACATATAGAGTAATTTTTTATGTGTTTGGTGTATGTACATCTTGCCTGGCTTATTGATTTTGAATCCACTGCTTATTCACACTGCTGGTGACAATTATTGCCCACTAGTTCACATAGACGTTCTCAGCACTATGAGATCTAGCCAGCAGGGAGCTAGCTTCCATCTCATTTGTAGAATGATCTCTCAATGTCCTGTGACCATGGCCTATGTGTCTTCAGCAATATGGTCTTACCATTTAGATTTTGTGGGTAAGTGCTTTGTCAATAGTCTGCATTGTTTTGGGGGTTGTATGGGTTTCCCTGACCAACTGTGGGTAGTAGTTCAATTCTGGGACTTGCATATACTAGTAACAGCTTATGGTTTGTACGTAAAGCTTTCTCCACTCTTGCAGCATACTTCTGCCAAAGCTATCATCCTCTCTTATTGAGAGGTTAAAACTTTTAATTATCTAACCAACAGGAAAGTTTCTACTTTACTGATTCATGGAATCTTTAGTTTTGTGTATCTCTCCTTCACCTCCCACTCTTATCCCTGTTCCTACCCTGCCCATCCACCCCCTATAATCTGTACTTCCACTTACCTGTGTCCCCTCCTATCATCTCTCCCTGATTTCCCTCTCTCCAAGCCTCATTCCCATTTCTTTACCAAAATTATTGATTCTTACTACAGTTATAAACAAATCAAACTATTCCATGAGGAATATGCATGGGAGAAACAATGCGATATTTGGTTTTGACTGTTGCAGTAATACCTATAAAATTTTTAAAGTGGGCAATATAACTATAAATATTTGTTTGACCACACACAGCTCAGAAAGTGATTCATGTTGTATGAGAGGAAGAAGGGAATGAGAAGAAATTCAGACTAGGGAAGATATAGTGAAATTATAATTATGAGAAAATGAGTTCTAATTCTTCAGAGTCCTTGACCAATAACATTTTATGGTGTAGAATTTTGATGAATGCAGGGTCTATGTTGGACAAAACAAATATTTGGGAGAAAGGTATTATCATTCATAAGTAAATAAAACATAATAGTTATGCCTCTGTGAATTGCTTCAATTATTTTCTGAAGTTTTAATATGTTCAATATATATATATGAAAAACACATGCTATGTGTTAATGAAAAAATATATTTTGCTTCAAAATGTAGTCTACTGTTACCTTTGTTTTATTCTCATGCTTGAGCTGAAAGGTCTTACTTTTTAATTGATAATTTAGGTTGCTTAATCTTAGCTCCATAAGTAAGTAATTGTGCCATATTTCAAGTCATTAAAAATGTCATGAAAGTCCAATTTGCTCACCATTAAGTTATTATTCTGGCATAAAGAAATTATGCTATGAGTACTTTCCATTATTAAAATGTCATCAAAAACAATAATCATTATTTATATGTTGATATTTTACTGCTAGTAACATTGTGCACTCCTCTGTGTGTTTGTGTGAGTGTGTGTGTGTGTGTGTTTGTGTGTGTGTGTGTGTGTGTTTGTGTGTGTGTGTGTATATATATATATATATATATGACTACATTAAATATAATTCTACAATGTGTATCAAAAATGTAAGAGGATTCTGATCTAATTTCCAAGCCTGAAAATTTGTCTTATACAATTTTGAGTTTCCCAAGGAAAGACTTAAAATTAAATATATCTAAACTTATTTCTTCAGTATCATCAACATCTCACAGATTCTACTCGTTCAAACAAGACTACCTTGAAGTAATACTAAACGAGAAAGCCACTGGCAGTAATTTGGGAGCTGCACTGTCTCCTCCCTGTGTCTACATAAATGCTCACAATCCCAATTAAATGTAACCTTATATAAAATTTCTGTGATTTTACCTTTATAAAATATTCCTATATGCTCATTTACTTTGACCAAAAATTTTTCACAGTGGCATAATTATTATTTTTTTATTTATTTGCAAGGAGGAGATGATGATAGATAGATAGATGGTAGAAGATTTATAGCTAGCTAGATAGATGATAGATGATAAATAGAATGATAGAGGGACTAGTGGGTCAGGGCCTCTTGCCACTGCAAACAAGCTCCAGAAACCTATTGGCTACCCACCAAGGCTATGTGCCAGTATTGCTCTGGCGTGTGTACATCCTGTGAGGATGTTTTCCTCTGAGTAGCTTAGACCTCTGTTTGCTCAGACAGGTATTGGCCACTTTCCCCAGTAACTCATAAGGTGCTTTCAAGCACTAGGCAGGTTAACTTTCTAGGGACTGCCTTTCTTCTGGATTCCAATCAGGTCTCTGGTCTCTGTGTCAGCAAAATATGGTGTCTTCAGCAGTAGGATCTTACCTTTTGCCTCAGGTGGGTAGTCAAGTGATTTCACAGGAAGCTCTCTTGATTTGGGGACCTAGCAGGTCTCTCTGATTAACATCTCAATGTCAGTAACAATCAATTTCTGATACTGGGAGTTACAGGCCAGAGATTAAAAAAAAAATGGGACAAATTTTCATCATTCCATGATTTTTGTTTTAAACAGACATAATATTTCTATATCTCAGTAAGCTACACTATGGTTATGTGATACAAGTATGGAGTGAGTAATAATATTTTCATTGTTATAAAGATACCCAATGCTAACCGTATTTGTATGTTTTGGAGTTGCACATTCCTTCATTTTAATCATATTGCACTATATCATGTATAGTTTTATTATTTTTATTTTTTTCCTTCTTTAAATTTTTTATTAATTAGTTTTGCACTCAGCAAATACAGTCAATTTGGTACCATTGTTAGGCTCATCCATGTCCTACCCCCTCCCCCTGGCACCTCCTTGTTGAGGTATATGGGTCAAGCATTCTGGAGTTAGCCCACAGTTACGGGTAGGATAAATGTCCTGTATAAAATGACCGAACATGTGGCCCTGACATTCTTTCCGCCCCCTCTTCAGCAAAATTTCCCTGAGCCGTGTTGGGTTCATTTTCGGTCTGCTTTATTGATGAGGTGTTGGGAGCCTCTTGGACACTGGATATCTGGTTTGGTAGGAGTTGATTTTTCTCTGTGTTGATCTCCTTCACCCTTGTGCTGGTACCCAGTTCACCAAGAAAACAGCACCATTGCTTCTTTTGCCAATTGTTCTTAGTTTCAGCCAGGGCCCTTTTGAGGTATGATGGGGTGGATCTCTCCTTAGAATCTACGTCTACATGAAAAAGAGAAGCAAATTTTCCAATGGAGAGTAAGCACCAGACAAATGAGATAACCCTTACTTTTTTTTTTTTTTTTTTAGAGAGAATTTAATAGGTATAGGCCCTCTTGTAGCCCATGATTGGTAGTAGCTTGATAATGGAGAGTGGGCTTATGTTTGGATATGGTTCTGACTTGTTTCCCAGATCCAGCTATGGGCCCCATACCACTGAGGGGATCAATTAGCCAAATCAAGAGTAGTTGGTTTCCCACCATGGCTGTGCACCACTATTGCACTTGTGTGAGCACAATGACAGGTCATTTGCTGCAAAGTAGGTCAGACCATGAGTTGCTTGGGCAGATATTGCTCATTTTCCCCCAGCTACCCATGTAGCACCTTCTGCCAGTAGATGCTCTGACTATCTGGGGATTGAGTCTCTTCCAGCTTCCAGCCATGCCATTCCATTTTACGTGTCAACCATATAAGGTGTCTTCAGCAGTAGGGTCTTATCACTAACCTTTGGTGGGTCATCAAGTACTCTGACAGAAATCTGTCTTTCTTTTAGGAAACCTTATAGATCTCTCTGATCAAAAGCTCATTGTGGATGATAGCCACATGCTGGTTCTCAGAGTTACAGGTCAGTGCCCACTAAGAAAAGGAAGAAAAAGATAACTAATATAAAACAGTTAGAGAGAAGAGAGAGAGAGAGAGAAGCTGTAGAAGATTAACGTCAGTCTTCATCATGCCCTCTCCAGTGTGTTGTGGCTCAGGTGTTCCCTCTAAGGGCCTGGTGAAGGTTCAGCCATTTGGTCTGCCTTTTAGGATGCAGAATTTTATGGTAACATTGCTGTTTGGGTCTAGATTTGTGTTTCCCACCCATCCTATTGTCTAGTCCATGAGCTGCTTGCTGGCTATGTAAGGCATCTTAGGTAGATTCAGGTTAGGTGCTGTAGATGAGTGAGACTATGCAGTGATTTTCTTTCTGTGATTGGGTAAGTTCACTGAGAATGATCTATTACAGGTTCAACCATTTTTCCTCAAATTTCATTGTGTCATTTTTTCTTACTGCTGTATACAATTCCATTGTGTAGATATACCACATCTTAGTTGTCCATTCTTCTAGTGATGCACATCTGGCTTCATTCCAGCTCTTAGCCATTATGAATTGAGCTGCTACAAACATGGTTGAGCAAATCTCTCTGGCCTGTGGTTTAACAGTTTTAGGGTAGATGCCCAGTAAGGGAATAACTGGGTCTGTTGGTATCTCTATAGTCAGCTTTTTCAGGAGTCTCCATATTTCTTTCCAAAGTGGTTATACCATCTTACATTCCCACCAACAGTGGATGAGTGTTCCTAATTCTCCACATCCTCGCCAGCATTTATTTTCACTGGATTTTTTTGATGTTTGCTATCCTTACTGGGGTAAGGTGGGATCTCATAGTTGTTTTAACTTGCATTTCTCTGATGATTAGGGATGATGAACATTTTCTTAAGTGTGTGTTGGCCATTTGTATTTCTTCCTCTGTGAACTGCCTGCTCAGCTCTTTGCCCCATTTTGTAAATGGGTTATTTGACTTTTTACTGTTAAGGTTTTTGAGTTCTTTGTAGATTCTAGAGATTAGGCCTGTGTCAGTTGTATAGCCAGAAAATATTTTCTCCCATTCTGGGGGTAATCTATTGGCTTTGCTTATTGTATGTTTCTCTGTGAAGAAACTCTTCAGCTTCATGTGATCCCATTGGTTGAGTGACTGTTTAAGTTCGTGAGCTACTGGGGTTTTGTTCAGGAAGTCTTTTTCCATTCCTATATCATGGAAAGTACTTCCTATATTTTCTTCCAGTAGTAGTTGAGTTTCTGGTCTTATATTGAGGTGTTTGATCCATTTGGACTTGAGTGTAGTTCATGGCGAAATGTGTGGATCAAGTTTCAGATTCCTACATATGGTTATCCAGTTTGTCCAACACCGCTTGTTGGAGATGCTGTCTTTTTTCCAGCCTGTATTGTTGATAAATTAATATTTACAAAATTATTATTTTTTGTTTCTTGTACCATTGGGTTCCCTACCAAAATGTTATTGACTATAGAAGTGTCCAGGAGCATATGCTGCATAATTTTTCTTGTTTTTCGAGCTCCCCTATGATTTTTGTGGTAAGTTTCTAGTTTCAAAATTTCTATTCATTTCTTGACCATTTTGATTAGATTTTTGTGTGCCACCAGTAGAAGAAAGGATCTAGTTCCATTTTATGATTATGTATATCCACTTTGCCAGCATAATTTACTAAACAGAGCCCTTTTCACTGCACGTTCTTGACACTTTCAACAAATGTCTGTCTATACCAGTAATTAACTTGCTCGTAAAAAAAAGGACGAAAGAGGGCTGAAGAGATGGCTTAGTGGTTAAGTGCTTGCCTGTGAAGCCTAAGGACCCAGGTTCAAGGCTCAGTTCCCCAGGACCCACCTTAGCCAGATGCACAAGGGGGCACATGCATCTGTAGTTCGTTTGTAGTGGCTTTAGGCCCTGGCACACCGATTCTCTCTGTATCTGCCTTTCTCTCTCTGCCTGTCAATCTCAAATAAATAAATAAAAATAAACAACAAAAAAGAATGTTAGAAAGAAATCCAATTTGTATTAGTTACAAAAATAAGTATTTCAATATAATTATATCGAGTGAATATAAAGATTTCTACATTGAAAATTATAAAACACCAACAAAAGAAATTATAAAAGACATGCAATTGAATTTTGGGTTGCTTGTATACCAGTGTACCAATAATCAGGGGTATTCAAGAATCCTTGTCCATGAATTTGAAGAATGAAATACATGGACCAGAGAATAAGGTTCAGAAAGATTTTATTTTAGCTTAAAGCATTAGGAGGAAGAGAAGAGGTCTTAAGCCTAGAACATAAGAAAAGGAATCAAGGCGGAGCTCTTGCCCAGGAAGGCAAGAGGGCATTTGAGAAGCCCATCTCAAGACACAGATCTTTTTTATTTTTTCTTTTATGGGGAGCAGCTACATGCAGGTTGCTATGAACGAAGACCAGATTTTACAGCTTTGTCAGTAATCTTAGTTAAGGATCAGAGTTTCTGTCCTCTAGGAAGGGTGCAAGCCTAATCTAGAAATCTTTCTTGGAGGATGTAACATCTAGGTTTTTTCTAGTTCAGTGATATTTCTTGCTTTTAGTCAAGGGATGAAAAACTGTTCACTTTTGGGGTTCTGTTACCCTGACTGCTTAGTCACTTGCTGTCTCCTATCACAATCCCAAATAGAAATATATCCATTATCATGACACATAAGATTTATTAAGGTGAAAATGGCTGTACTGACAACTGCTTTATATATTTATTGAGATTCCCAATGAAAACTTATAATTATTTTCACAAATTAGAAAAATAAATCTAAAATTTTGATGGAATCTTAAGACCTGAAATAGTCAAGTTGAAGCTGAGGGGGCAAATGAGGGAGGGATTAAAATGCCTGACTTTAGAAATACACTGTAAAGCTATAGTCACCAAAGCAGCATGGTACTAGCATACAAACAAAACATGGAAACAAAAGAAATACACACACATACATACATGCATGCATATATATCATCCTTTAAGCAATGATAATATCACTATGAAAATTCCTGAAATATGTATCTTTAGTTTATCTTATCCAAAATTTAGCTCTCAATTTTTCTACCATGTGATGAACTAGTTACTTCTCTTATTCCCTGTCTCCATGGGTAGATTCATGGTTTACTCTGAGGTCAGAAATTGTCATGGCATCCTGGCATCCTTGCCTTTCCTATCACCCAACCTTGGTTTCCTCAGCAAAATCTTTTGTCTTGTAATTCCAAATGAGTGCCAAAGAACCCCAGACATAATCCTCTAATGCATAAACTGGAATTTTGAAATCCCAAATAATCAAAGTTCCTTAAGTCTAAAATATATAAAATCATAAAATTGTAATCTTGAAATATTAACATCTTAACTCTTAAAATCTAGGCAAGCTATAACCTATTGCACAAGGATCATCACTATGTAGGCAGTCATAGAGAGCCAAATTCTATAGAAGGGATTAGTGTATATTTAACTTTGTGTAGGATCCTGATTAAAACTGGTTTGGGGTATCTGTGAGTACATCAATATTATGTTTTCACATTTGTCTGCGTTACATATTTTGCTTCCTTGTAATTTCTAATACTAATGTATAAATGGTGAAATGGTTTGAAAGAGTCTTAGCTTGTAGTATGCATTGTTTTTCAAAGTGAAAGACAATGTCTGTGAAAACACCTATAGAAAAGAAGGAGAGAGAGAGAGAGAGAGAGGTGCTAGTGCTCAGCTTGCTTTCTTTTATTCAGTCTGAAACTCCAGCTGATGGATGTTGCTTCACACATTGAGGGTATGTATTCCCTATCAGTTCAACCTTTCTGATTTAATTTTGAGAATATACAATTTCTATGTCATAAGAAAAAAATTAGATAGTTGAGTGAAAAATATTCTATAATTAGAAGCAACTCAGTTTTAAATGTGCTCTCAGACTTGCTTAGACCAAATAAGCAATGCAGAAGGCACAGAGTTCCACACATGGTGAGAACACTTCTTGTCAGTCACTCTGACTTCGTCTTTGCTGGCAAGGACCTTCTCTGTCACTGCGCAGAGGGGGTGTGACACGGTTTTACACTGCTTTCCACTACTTTGATGTCTGCATAGACCCCATTATCAAACTTAATTTTTGAAATAAAAATGCTCAATACATGGTAATCTTTTTCCGTCTGAAATCATATGTTTATCTTCTTTGGAACATTCAAAAAGTTTTCTAGCACAAAGCTGCACTTTAGTAAATACATAAATTATACTTACTTGCCGAAATCCATTGTTTTTGAAGTAGGAAGAATATTTAAATCCTATGCTTTTAGGAAAAACAACTCATTATGATATAAAATCAGTGTCATATATATAAAATGCAGTAAATTAATATCTTAAAACTTTCAGTAAAGAGAGCAAGAACATATTTCTGCTATCATCTAATAAGGCAAAATAAAGAAATACTTGAAATTAAAACTTTTTGAAAATATTTTGAAATAATGCTTTCTGGACAGTATTGAGTGAATTAATTTTGCTAAAAAGAGGATTCAAGATTGTAACTGAGTCGATCATGATTATTGATTTTCAAGAATCACATATGACGGTTTTTAACATATTCAACAAGATGTTTCCAAGATAACCTCTGAAGTTGAATTTGTTTTCTGAAAAATTTATTGTAATGCAATAACCATTTTTTGTCACTTTTGTGATAATGTAAAAAGTACTATTTTGATAGATAACAAAAAAAGGTTATGAAGATGGATTTTGGATACACAACATATTTAAAAAGATTGCTTTTTATAATTACAAAGGTTTCAATTAAATATTTGTAAACAAATGCATCCTTGTGAATATTTTATAGGTTAAGAACTATAAATGCCTTTGTAGTTTATTTCATTTTAATGGTACACCATATCTGTCACTTGGAAGACATTGATGATTTTATTTTTTGTTTTAGTTTGTATAGGTTTAACAACATTTATAAGAAACCTGAAGATATTACCACTATTTATTCAGTTTATAATAAATGAAATTAACATGATAGGCAAAATACATATTTTGTTTGAATTTACTTGCAATATCAATATATCAAATGTATCATTTTTACCACATGCAAAGCAATCATGTTATCAAAGAGATGTAATAATTTTTATTGCTATGACCACATACTTGACAAAAATTAACTTTTTGTTGAATAGAAGCTTGTTTTGGCTCACAGTTCAGAGGCATACAGTTCATCGTTGTGGGGAAGTCATGGTGGCAGGAGTGGCTCACAGCCATGGCAGTGTTGAGACAGCTGGTTACATCAAGTTAGCAGTCAGGAACCCAAGAACAGGGTATTCAGTTTCTCTGTTTACGTTCTCATTTGACTCAGTCCAGGAGCCCTACAGGGAAGATGCTACCCACATCCACGATGGGTTTTCCCTCCTCCATTTTATGCATCCACATAGACAAACCCTGTGGTTGACAGTCTAGAGTGCTTCTCATGTACAGTCATAAGGAAAGAAGCACTGAGCACAGCATCGCACCTGGGTAAGAACTGCAACTCTTCCAGTTAATAGATACAAGGTCTTAGCCAAGATTTTTAAAAGATCTGTGTCTGAATTCAGTGTTCTTACTTGCTTTATGGCACTGCTGTGATAGTCAAGTGAATTAAACTGTGTGACATCATTCATGATATACTTTGGCATGTCACAAATGAAATTTTCAATAAGCACTCCATGTCTATTGAACTTATTCCTACTTCATGATGCTTAGTGTTTTCCACTATCCATAAGGTATACTTTGAAAGACCAGCTTTACATATCTACCTAATTGCTGACAACGATGACTTCTGTGTTCCCTACTGTTTCCTGTGCCTGACCTGAAAGGTTTAAAGTATAAGAGACATGTGTGCAAACCTTAGATATAATCTCCATCCAAAGGAAGCAACTTATATTACTTTAATTTTATGGTTTTCTGGTCTAATATTCTCACTGGCAATTGACCCTTAGATATTTATGTCCTGTAGGACATGTGCCTGGTTGTTTTCCTAGAGCAAATTTGATCATGGATCTTTCTATTCTAAAATATTATCTGAAATTATGGAACTAGTGTGAAAGTAGTATCAGTAGGAAATTTGGGATTAAAAGATATAGCTACTATGGTATGCATTATCCAATAGGAAGTGCTTTTAGACTCTGGTAATTATCATGATAGACTATCTCTCAATGAAGGTTAACTCATTACAAAGATATAACTGTGGTAGTTTGAATAGATGGTCCCCAATATATTCACTGTTTTATGAGTTTGTAGTTTGTATCTGCAGCCACCTGGCTGGAGGCAGTGTTACTGGGTTGATCTTAAGGTGTGATGGTGGATTTGAAATTTCAACCTAAAGATATGCAAAGTGTGCCTAGCTGGAGTTCCTGAAGTGTGCTGTGCTGTGTGGCTTTTGGCTTTTAGGCTTGTGCTTCTCCCTCTCTGTGTTTGTTTCTGTGAAAGCAGGTCATCTTCTTCTGCCATTATGGAACTTCCCCTGGATCTGTAAGCTTCAATAAATCCCTTCCTCCATCACTGTGCCTTGTCTGGAAGTTCATCTCAGGAACCTGAAGCTGTCTGCTACAGTAACATATTTAAATCTGGTTGTAAGGCATGTGAACACAAATTACATCTAAGAGAAAACTCAAAGCATCAATGCCAAAAAGTAAAGGGCCAACTAAAGTAAGAGTTATGAAAAATTGTGTATAGTCACATAGACCTATTTTTTATTTTTTATTTATTTGACAGAGAAAGAGAGTGCGGGGGGGAGAGAGAGAGAGAGAGAAAATGAATGGGCACACCAGGGCCTCCAGCCACTGCAAACGAAGTCCAGATGCATGTGCCCTCCTGTGCATCTGGCTTATGTGGGTCCTGAGGAATCAAACCTGGGTCTTTGGCTTTTCAGGCAAATGCCTTAACCGCTAAGCCATCCCTCCAGCCCCATAGACCTATTTTTGATAACTACCATACTATTCATGGAAAAGAAGGTAGAGACACAGATAAGAGAAGGAGCTTAAGGAAAGAAGGATATATTTGGCTTAAAGTTTCAGGAAATGTTTTTTTTTTTTTTTTTTTTTTTTTTTTTTTTTTTTTGGTTTTTCAAGATAGGGTCTCACTCTAGCCCAGGCTGACCTGGAATTCACTATGGAGTCTCAGGGTGGCCTCGAACTCACGGCAATCCTCCTACCTCTGCCTCCCGAGTGCTGGGATTAAAGGCGTGCGCCACCACGCCCGGCTCAAATGTTTTCTATTATGACTGGGAAGGCATGACATCCAGAGGTGGGAAACCTCAGTGTTGTGTCAGTAAACAGAGGGTGAATCAAAAGTGTAACCTGACTAAAACCCCTCAGGGTCTGTCCCCAGGGTCCCAATTCTTAAAAGTTTTACAATCTTCACAAACAATGCATCCAGCTGGGGACCAACTGTTCCAACACAAGAGCCTATGGAGGATGTTCCACTTTCAAACCAGAGCATAAGGCTTTTCTATTATTTCTGGAATTTTTACTAGTTTCTATTATGGGGTATGCACCCATTTTGACACCAAAGATGTTACCAAAATCTAAGAGCTCCAGCAAGGAAAAAAAGTGTTTGTGGATTAGCATCACTGACACTGAAGCTCTAAGAATATAGTTTTCTGCACAACTTCATATATTTTATTTTTATCTTATTTATTTGAGAGAAAGAGAGAGAGAAAGAGGCAGAGAGTGAAAGTGAAGGAGAGTGAGAGAGAATGGCCACACCAGGGCATCCAGCAACTTCAAAACTCCAGATGCATGTACCACCTTGTGCATTTGTTTTGCATGGGTCCTAGGGGAATTGAACCTGGGTCCTTTGGCTTTGAAAGCAAACACTGTATCTGCTAAGCCATCTCTCCAGCCCAATTTAATATATTTTCTACTTAAGGGAAAGATATCTTGAAATTCTAAGGAATTAACAAGTTGCTATTTGCAACAATATGAATAAGAGTTTTCTAAATAAATTCTTCTGCAAAAACTAATCAAAACTAAATTGTATTCTAACAGTAGTTTTGTCTGCCATTCATACCTCCTATATGAATACCTACTATCATGTATTTTATGTGATTATTACATATATCTCACACACATATATTTGTATATGTGTATAACAATTTAAAACAAGTTTATATTAACAGTTATGGCAGTTACATATCTGTTATTTTGTACTTCTTCATGTGCACAGAGAAAAAGTGGAGAAAGAAGACTCTAAGAAAGAAAGAATTTTCAAAAATTGCCTTATTTTCTCATATCATCTACTTAGTATATATCTTAATACATATATATTACGTTTCTACTACATATATAATATTAGATAAGATTTTTATTCTATCTTCACCCATATCTATTAATTTATAAAATTTGTAAAAGAATAGTACCTACTTTCTAAGGTTAAATATTATAAAATATCTGATATAAATTGTGATATGGTAATTAATGAATCAATTCTGACCACAAGCCATAACCAAAACCCAATTATTACTGAAATAACTCTTGAAATAACAAGCACCTCAAGAATTGCATAATGTAGTATAAAATCTAAAATTCAGATATGCTAATATTCTCCACAAAATAATGATTAAAAAAAGAGAGCTGTTGTGGCAGGTCAATACGTAAGATGAAAAAGCAGTAAGCTAGGACCAAGACCTATGTTCTGTGTGAGCTTCCCTAGGCACTCACACATCTACTTTTCAATACAGTAAAACATTTTCTTTATATATCAAAAGAAAGAATAGCTTAAACTACAAAGGCTAAACTCCTGGGTAAGAGACTATCGTCTACTTTCTGTGTTCCATTTCTATTTTCTTCAGCCTTTTCACATCAAAGTATCCAAACATATCCTGGCTTTTAAAGATATTTCCTGTGGTTAAAAAATGTTCCCATAATTTAAGTTGTCAGTTGTTCATGTGTAATTGACCATAAGTAGAAATAAGCAGCTGTAAAAAAATATTTTGTTGTCATTGTTTTTAGGAAACATAAAGAAGACCCTGCAAGGAAGGTCCAGTTATGTTAGTAGCATAATGCAAATTAATATTTGAAGAGAACTTAGGTTACAAGTAGGTTAGGTAGTGAATAATAATTGCTATAATCCATGTTTGTGTAGTTGTATTATTAATTTACTATTTCTGGAATAATTTAAACTATTTGCAATACATTTATTACTAAGTTAAAGATTTTTTAATCAAAAACTTTGAAAAAATAGAAATATTAAGATCACAAGACTAAAATAAGGATTTGCTACATTCCCACCACTTATAGACAATATTTATTAATAGTCTGATACATAGATTTCCATATTTTGGGAATGGGAAAATCTGTAGATTCATAGCTAAATTTCTATGAACTTTTAAAAATATTTTTTGTTTATTTTTATTTATTTGAAAGTGATAGACAGAGAGAGAGAAAGAGGCAGAGAGAGAGAGAGAGAGAGAGAGAGAGAGAGAGAGAGAGAGAATGGGCAAGCCTGGCCCTCCAGCCACTGCAAACGAACTCCAGATGCATGCACCCCCTTGTGCATCTGGCTAACGTGGGTCCTGGAGAATCGAGCCTCGAACCACGGTCCTTAGGCTTCACAGACAAACGCTTAACTGCTAAGCCATCTCTCCAGCCCTTTATTAACTTTTGAAACCCAAATTGTTTTATCTAAGACCTGATGAGAAATATAATTTTCACTAAATATTATACTGGGATATTTTTGTGGCTTACATTAGTTTATTTAACAGCTGGAGCACTATCATTAATATCAATATCTTAATAGAATGCTTTGAAAGCTATCAATAACATTGAAATAAACATCTTTATATAATTATATCTTTTTTCTGTGGAGATTTATTTCTATATCTACATATTTCTGGTTATACTCTGAGGCTGAAATTTTAGCACAAAAGTTCAGGAAAACAAATAGACTATAACACACATGACATATAGACACATTTCTCACTTCTAAGTGTGTGTGTGTGTGTGTGATCTGAATTCCATCAATATTTCTCAAGTTTATATCCAAAAGTTATGTCTCCCTCTGTAACAATGCTGTACATAGGGTCTTTGGCAAAAAACAAGGTTAAGTGAGATCATAACAGTGTGGCTTTAGCTTTATGGAGATTGTGTCTTTATAAGAGAGCCCAGACGTGTGCTCTCCCATCTTTCCCCAATAAAGAAAAGCTGAAGATAACACTAATCGCCATTTCCTACCATCCAGGTCTAGCACTCACCTTATTGTGCTAGAACTGCAGGAAAACAAAGTTAGCTGTCAAAGTCACCTAGTTTATGTTATTTTGTTATGGTACTATTAGCCTCCAAATATATGTTAGGAAGTCATAAGTTCCTCACTATAAGCTCATCTATAATATAACCAACAAAAAGTCACCATCCCCCCAAAAAAACAATTTTCATCTTGCCTCACTGATGAATGTAAATTAGCTACAGATTTTATAAATAAATGTAAGCACACTCGAGTAGTAACATGGCTGCTGCACTAACCATGTGGAATAGTCCTCCCATAATGACTTCTGCAAAGAGGGGATACATCATTGGAACCGGCAGACGCTGTCATGCTCTGTCACTCAGACCCCTTTAAATGAAGAGTACATTGTTTCCACTTCTGGTGAGGTGTCACACTCAAGCCTTCTTGGTGTAGTCAGGTTTGCATTGCTGGCAGAAATTGCCCTACCTAGAGCAGCTTTGGGGGAAAAAAAAAAAAAAGAAAAGATTTATTTTGGCTTACAGATTCAAAGGGAAACTCCACTGATGGCAGGGGAAAATGATGGTATGAGCAGGGATGGACATCACTGGCCAACATAAGGTGGACCATAGCAACAGGAGAGTGTGCTAAACATTGGCAAGGGGAAACTGGCTATGATACCCATAAGCCCACCCCCAACAATACACTGCCTCCTGGAGTTGTTAGTTCCCAAATCTCCATCAACTGGGAACCTAGACATTCAGAACACTTAAGTTTTTGGGGGACACATGAATCAAACTACCACATTCTGACCCTGGCCCCCATAAACTGATAACCATACATGATGTAAAATGCAATGCAGGTCTGGAGAGATGGCTTAGCAGTTAACCACTTGCCTGTGAAGACTAAGGACTCCAGTTCAAGGCTCGATTCCCCAGGACCCACGTAAGCCAGATGCACAAGGTGGCACATGCATCTGGAGTTCGTCTGCAGTGGCTGGAGACCCTGGCATGCCCATTCTCTCTCTCTATCTGTCTCTTTCTTTCTCTGTCTGACACTCTCAAATAAATAAAAATAAACATTTTTTTTAAATTGCAATGCATTCATCCAACTTTAAAAGTCTCCATAGTTTTAAATCAATCTAATGATGTTCAAACAACCCCATAATCCAATGTCTTTTAACTGAGCCATAATACCAAAACAACCTCAAAAAGCCTATAATGGCACAGAATAAAAATTTACACTGCAAAAGATCACACTGGGCATAGCAAAGAAATATTCAACCAATACAAGATTTAAAGCAATCAGGGCAAACATCAAGCTCTGTAGCTCCAAGATCAACAGTTCTAGCCAGTGATAACTCTTTTAAATCTGATAATCCTAATCAGCAATAAGTCTCTGGAGTTCTAATTCCACTCCTCCAGCTGGGCTACTCACAGTCCTGGAAAACTTAATCGGGGCCAGCAGCTTTCCCTAGCAGCCATCTCGTGGTCCCAGTATCTCCACTGGGTCTCCACTGCAATCCACAGTCCATCCTCAGGGCTCCATTGGTTCTCCATGCAGGCATCCAGCAAACCTGCTTCACACTGCCAATGGCTGTTTCCAAAACACAAAACAGCACTGAAAATTCAATGATCCTCTCTCTCCTGCATTTCTTACACTTCATCATACCAGGTGGGGTGCCAATTTATTGATACAGGAGGAATAAAATAGACTTTGATGAACAGGACACTCCTTAAACATTCAGGCTCTTTCAAAATACTGCATTTTTTTTGTCATCCCAATGCATGTCAGCTGGCCCAGTCACAATGGTTCTAATCTCACATACAATTGTTGCTGAATGGCCAGAAGTTTTGGCCCAAAGATTTCATTTTTCTGTGCCATAGTCCTCTGCTCACATTCTAGGCAAAGCAACCCTGCATGAGTTCTCAGGACATGAGCATAACAGCAAGCCTCACATCCAAACTGTGTCTAGCCAAGTCCAAGCAAAATTCTTTGTCACCCTTATCAGCCAAACTTCACACCATAGTTCTTACTGCACTCAGGTCTTCAACTCTGACCAGAATAGTACATCAATCTATACTTACAGCACTTCCATGCTGAAAGGTAGCAAGAATCACTGGCAGCCAAGTGGAAGGAAGGGCCTCTTTTCACTCAGAGCTTCCTTATATAAAGTTCCCATCTGAGAAGGGCTGCTTACTCTGGAGGAAGGGCTCAGTCTGGGAGAAGGACCTCCTCTTTCAGTTAATCTTTCCTGGAAGGAACCTCAGAGACCCACCCAAAAGGGATTTCTGTGGATTACTAAACAGATCAAGTTAAGGATACCTTATCCATCACAAGTCTACCCTTTGTCAACTTGACACCAAACCATGTCTCCTTACATAATATTTAATTTCCAAATGAAAACAGTAACAAGCTCATAAATCTGTCTAACTTGGTATAACTATCCCATGTACAATGAGAAATGCAAAATCTTCCACCAACACAAAGCAAGGTTTCTTGAGGAAAGCTTAGTCTCTAATATAAATTCGACAACAGTGAGCTAGTGATATAATCTTAATATAGGTGCAGATAGGTACAAACACTCCATATCAAGGTAGAACAGAAACACTGCAAGTACAGTCCTTGTTTCTGTAACTGGTCACGTGGCCTTAGCTGGCATTTGGTACTACCTTCTTCTACTACTTCTACTTCTGTATTTCTTTCACCTTCAGCAAACACCTCAACAGGTCTTGGTTCCTTACCTGGAAGGGTGACCAGTACCTCCATTCCTGAAGGATCTGGCTATTTATCACACTACCTTGAATGGGTTGTTGTAGTTGGCCATTGACTTTGATAGCAGAGCATGGTAACACTGAGAGACACCCTAAAGGATCTCCTACACTCCAGACATACTCTTACTTACATCCATTGTGGAGGAGCAGTCCAATTCCCCCCTGGTAGTCTGGACCTGTGATAACACTGTAACCTCTTTCTTAGCATGGTGACTATAGGGCATCAGGAGCCCAAAGTGGCCAGAGGGGATTCTTAGCTTCCAGTTCAATGGAATATTCTTTGTGCCTACTGGCAAAATCACTCCCCCCTCTGGCACCAAGACATCTAGGCCAGCAGCACATAAGGAACAGGAAGTAAAATTTGTCTAATGGGTCACTTGGGTGATGGTAAACTGGACCATTCCCATTCCCACTTCTGACCCTTGTTATCTGGACTGGGGAATCCAGGCTATAGGCAAAACAGCACCATATATAGGACGCTGATTCAGAGCATATACAGCATGTTGGAGGACACACGCCCAGCCCTTCAAGCCATTGTCACCTAGTTGGCACTGTAACTGTTTCTTTAAAAGGCCATTCCACCATTCTATCAAGCTAGCCGCTTCAGGGTGGTGGGGAACATGGTTAGACCAGTGAATTCCATGATCATGAGCCCAGTGCCGTACTTACTAGGCTGTGAAGTGAATTCCTTGGCCAGAAGCAATGCTCTGTGGAACACAATGACGGTGGATAAGGCATTCTGTAAGCCCACAGATGGTAGTTTTGGTAGAAGCACTACTGCAGGAAAGACAAATGCATACCCAGAATAAGCATCTATTCCAATAAGCATAAAACACTTCCCTTTCCATAGTGGAAGTGGTCCAATGTCGTCAACCTGCCACCATGTTGCTGGCTGGTCATCCGAGGAATGCTACCATATTGGGGGCTCAGAGTTGGTCTCTGCAGCTGAAAGATTTGGCACCCAGGAGCAGCTGTAGCCAGGTCAGCCTTAGTTAGTTCTAGTCCATATTGTTGGGTCCATGCATAATCTGCGTCCCTGCCACCATGGCCACTTTGTTCTTGGGCCCATTGGGCAATGACAGGGGTGGCTGAGGAAAGAGGTTGACATCTATCCACAGAAAGGGTCAGCTTATCTACTTGATTATTAAATTCATTCTCTGATGAGGTCACCTTCTGATGAGCATTAACATGGGAAACAAGTATCCTTATATCCTTTGCTATTCCCAAATGTACTTCTCACCAATATTTTTCTAATTGTGCTCCTTCCATGTCCTGGATCATCCAGCCAAACTATTGGCCACAACCCACCAATCAGTGTATAACAGCACATCTGGCCATTTTTCTTCTCAAAGCAAAAAGCACAACCATATGCACTGCCAAAAGTTCCACCCACTGTGAAGACTCCCATTCACCACAGTCCTTCAGAGTTGTCCCAGAAAGGGGCTGTAATGCTGCAGCTGTCCTCTTCTGGGAGGTGCCTATATATTGTTCTGAAACATCTGTAAACCATGCTTTGGTCCTCTCCTTCTCAGTAAGTTGATCATAGGGCACATCCCATGATGACATAAGTGAATACTTGGGGATAGAAGTCATTGTTGCAGGAGTAGAAACCATAGGCATTTGGGCAACTTCCTCATGTAACTTACTTGTGCCTTTAGGGGCTGCTCAAGCCTGATCACACATATACCACTTCCACTTGATGATAGGCTGCTGCTGTACATGTCCAACTTTATGGCCTGGTGGGTCAGATAACACCCAGTTCATAATTGGCAGCTCAGGCTGCATAGTAACTTTATGGCCAATTTTCAAATGTTCTATTTCCACTATGGCCTAAAAGCAGGCCAAGAGCTGTCTCTCAAAGGGAGACTAATGTCTGCAGATGATGGCAGGGCCTTGCTCCAAAATCCCAAGGGCCTCTGCTGTGATTCACATATGAGGGCCTGCCAAAGGCACCAAACTGCATCCCTATCTGCCACTGACACCTTAAGTACCATCATAACTGCTGGATCATATGGCCCAAAAGGCAGAGCAGCCTGCACAGCAGCCTGGACCTGTTGAAGATCCTTCTCTTGTTCTGGGACCCACTGAAAGCTAGTAGCTTTTTGAGTCACTTGATATATGGGATGGAGTAAGATACCCAAGTGAGGAATGTGCTGTCTCTAAAATCCAAATAGGCCCACTAGATGCTATGCTTCTTTCTTAGTGGTAGGAGGGGTCAGATGCAACAATTTATCCCTCACCTTAAACGGAATATCTCTGCATGCCCCACACCACTGAACTCATTACCTCTGAGTCACCTAATGCAGCAACTGCAGCTCCCATTGTAATGTGTTCTTTACATAAAAGACCAGTGATTGAGGGGAGGTCACATTTTCATGAAAAAACAACTTCTTCAGAATCTTAGATTTCAATGTCCCCAGATTCTTCAGGGTCTTCCTACCCATCCCCATCCCAAGTCATAGGATCCCATTCTTTTCCAATTAGTTCCCTCATTTTAACTTCTCATAGTCATAGCCAATGTGACTGGGATTTAAGTTTATGTTGCAAGTTAGCCAATCTTAAAGTGAGAGCTGTCGGTTTGGTTTTCTGCAATTTGAGCCCTAATCTGGCTACAGAGGAGATGCTCCTCCAGGACACCCTTAGAAACTTTCAGATAATGTATGTGGATCTTAAGCTTGGAATTTTCCTGTCTGAGCTCCTGTTGTTCCCTCAATAGTTTGTTCATAGATGCTATAAGCAACTAACCATCCTCATCATTTGTCTTACTCTTCACCAAATATTGAAATGCTTTAAATACAGAGTCACTAAATTTCTTGCTCTTCACAAGACATGACTCAGGATCACCAAATACATCCATTTCACAGAGTTCTTTAAATAGTTCACATCATGGATTATTATTGCTCTCCTTATTTCTAGTAAAAATGTTCTCCTTATTACTGGTAGGGCCTTTACTAGCACTGAACTTGGAGAGCCAACCCAAGATAACACCAAGCCCACTAGAGAAATCCATCCTTACAATTCTGCTTTTCTAGACCCGCTCCTGCTACCAACTTTATTGTTGAAGTCAGGTTCTCATTGCTGGCAGAAATCACCTGACTAAGAGAAGCTTTTGGGAAAAAAATGATATATTTTGGCTTATAGACTCAAGAGGAAGCTCCATGATGGCAGGGGAAAACAATGACATGATCAGAGGCTGTACATCACCCCCTGGCCAACATAAAGTGGATAATAACAACAGGAGAGTGTGCCAAATCCTGCCAAGGGGAAACTGGCTATAATACGCATAAGCCCACCCCCAACAATACACTGCCTCCAGGAGGGGTTAATTCCCAAATCTCCATCATGTGGGAGCCTGGCATTCAGAACACCTGTGGGAGACACCTGAACCAGAGAACCACACTTCTGCTGCCAACCCCTTCTGACAGTGTCTGTTCTTCAAAGACCTGCAGCAGACAAAGTGAAGCAGCTCCTGGGCATGTCCCATATTGTATAACTCCCCTACCCAGCAACACAGAGACCTTTGCCCCCAACGCATCGTGTGTGTTTCAGAGGACCACCTTTCCTCTGGCTGTTTCCCTTGGGTGAGATTAGAGTGTGGCTGGCCCCAGTGCAATTTCAATTCTTTGTCACATCTGCTTCCTATGCATCCCTTCCACAGGTGTGGCTCCAAAGGCATAGTTAAATAAACACATGGCACGTTAAATTGTATCTTGTAGTTGGCTTCCTTAGGAACCCAACCTGAGGTACATAGTGGGGAGAAAAGGTTACAATAATATTGGCAGGTGTTGTAATTGTCTGTGCTAAAAATGGCCCCCTCAGGGAATCCATGCCCTTTTTACCAAGCCAATTGGCTCACAAAATCAGACAGATCCAACTGCAAAAGTGCATCATTCTAAATGTTCTCCATTCTGTGTACAGTGTCTATATGAATCTCATGATAGACACCTCATAAATGAACTTTCTTATTATTTTTACTAAACTTATGTTGATGAGGATAAGTTATGTTTTAAACTGTACACAACTATAAGCAAAGTATACTTAGAAATCTAATAATTTAGTTTCTAAACTGCTATTAAAATTTTTCAACTACATAAGATATTTATGAAATACAAATTCCCATCCATTTTTATTTTTGTTTGAGTAGAATCCTTGCAGTCATTTTTTTCTTTTCTGCCTTCCAGTGTCAAACTCCACTCCATGCACATCTTGCCCCAGAATGTTCATTCCATCCTTACCATGTTTGACAATCTGTTTTTGATAATTTCCTTTGAGACCATGAGAAGGCCACTTATCTTATCTGAACCTTAGTTTCCACTGCTGTTGAACAGGAGAAAAGTGTTTAGACATGATATATATGGTTCAAATTACATGCGACCGTGGCTGACAACAAAGAGCCTAGGACCTAACAGGAAGCAGTGACATACTCTTCTCTTTCCTCTGCCTCTGACTGTGAGAAAAAAGGATGAGAAAGGTTTCAAAATAAGATAAAACATAGGACCCACTGCAAATCAGTGGCAGGTGGACTGAGCAAAGGGTAATCTTTCTTACCACATATTCATGGGTAGTTTCTATATGCTAAATATACAATAATGCAGGAAGTAAGCTCTCCCGCATAGACACTAGCTTGCTATCTAATGGTATATTCCAGAGCAGAAAGTGAGGTCCAAGAGAGAGAGTACAAACTTTTATATTTATGAATGACAATGCTTTTCTTTATCCATAGCTACTTCATAAAATTTGTTATCCTGAATTAATATAGCGAAGGTATTGACTGTATTCATGAGGCATGCTTTCAGAGCAGGGGTTGATTCTATCACTAATACAAAGGGCAAACTTTGGAAAATTGTCAAATATTTCCCATCTTTCAACTCAGACCCTAACTAGAAATACCTTTCACCCCAATCTAGCATGTTTGTCAAGATCCTAATAATGAATGAGTGGTTCTATGACCATGAATATAAATGATGGCTTTAATAACACAGGAATCATTGCAAATTGAGGAGAAAAAATTCAGGACACATACAAATATGCATATTATTCACTTAGGCAAGTTTGGTACAGTGAAATTTTGCTTAGTATGTTGCACTCATTTTCCTATGCATTCATAATAATATTTGTATGGAAAGACCTTGAGGTTTGGAGAATATAACTTTTCTATAGAAGCTCACATAGCAAGTACAGATAAATCAAGATCTGAGCAAAATTTTACCACAGGTAGACTTATTCTTCATATAAGCTTTATATTTCTGAAAAGTCACTACCTTTTGCTAAAGGAATGAGTAAAATTCCTTCTTCTGATTATCCTAAAGCAAATTCTTCATATTCTACAGTTGAAGAGTCTGTGACTTCACTGTTTCCCTTGCCAACTCCACCACTGTTCCTTGAGGACATGATGTGAAGAGAAGAAAATGAACTGTCAAGCCCGGGCCTGTGCTTTAATTGAAATCAAAGTTAATCTTCCCTAGATCCAAGGTCTTCCAACTCTCCCCAATTTTTAAGTAGAAAAAAAAAGTAAATCTTTGACAATACCAAAAGCTTTGGCATACTCACAGGTATGAATGCAACTATCCCATGTAATGTTCGATTTCATAAAATTTATTTACTTCATAGAAAATCTAATTTTGTCTTTATTAAAATGGGTATAAATTCATGTCCCACAGGATGTTTCCATCTCGTAATGAGATAACAATACAAGACATAAAGTTAGCAAGTGTGTGCTTCAAAGATGTGGCCAGAGCCTTCTTTCTTATTAATATGGTTGGTGGATATTTAGAAGCTTGAGAAGGGGAGATATTTGTTGCCTGCAGAGAGGGACCAGCATCAAGGATCTCAATTTGACATGATTTAACCGTGAGATTTACCTCTTCCTTGGAAGAATCCCAAGTTAAAATTAATTGCTTCTTTAATCACTGCCTCTGGTCTGTTTTCTGAATCCACAGGGGGTGGAATTATTTTAATTCTAGTTTTTGTTTATTATAATTGCTTGAAAATGTGTGTTTTTCTTCTTTTGCTCATTTAACAAATATTAAATATCTATTAAGCAGCAGACATTCTGGCCAGACCTGTAAGGTAATGCAGGCTGAGGTGGACACAGACTCTACCATCCATTTTCAGTCATTCTGTAGGCTATTTCCAGAGGCAAATGTTAAAATAACTTTGCAACAATAAATAGATTAATTAATTAATTATAACAATCATTTTGTATGGCGTGGTAACTAAGGAGCAGACATCCTGCAAATAGCAGTGATGGACATATTCCAAAAATATGCCAAAGCAAAGGGTTGATTACATAACAGGAGATAATGTGTGCCCAAAGAGCTGCCCAGTCCAATGATCAGGAGACCTGTGGGTCTGCAGAATAAACTGAGGTTGACCAGAGATGAAAGATGGGGTATATCAAGAGAACATTCAGGATAGACATGGTGGCAAATGCCTTTAATCCCAACACTCAGAAGGCGGAGGCAGGAGAATTGCTGTAAATTGAGGCCAGCCTGAAACTACAGAGGAAGTTCCAGGTCAGCTTGGGATAGAGTGAGACACTACCTTGAAAAAAAGGAACAAAAAGAACATTTCAGTCTCAATGAGATTTCTGTTGTTTATTTATTTATTTTTTGTAATAGCAACACACAAAAATCAGTAAACTTGCAGGAAGACATTCACATGATCCTAAACATGTTCAAGAAAGGCAAGCTCATTTCACATATAAACATGGTCGTCCTATAAAAATGTTGCCTTATACAAAGGCACACTATTAGCCTGTGTGAATTCCCCTAATCATTTAAATATGGCTAGAGTCAAACAATCCTTAGTTCCACAGCATGCAAACTAACCTTTGAATTCCCAGTTTGGTATAATAACTGTTAGAAGAGAACATCGTATTAATTTCCTTAGCACCATAAAGAGAACTCTGAACTTGAAGAGCTTTTACATAGCTTGTATCATTCAAATTCACTATAGTTTGTGGATGAGGTAGGAAAGGAGGAAGCCAGACATTAAGTGTGCACTTTGAAACCTTGAGAGGGTTTTTACGTTACTCTTAAAATTTGGGATATTTGGAAACAGGAGGTCTCTGAGGGTGCCTCAAATGTGGCTCTATTCAGTCATGTTTTCCACATACATATCCATAAACCATATCCACGGACACTGAAGCACTAGCATGAATTCCTAGAGAACTCAAAGCCCTAACATCAATGCACTTTTAATCAAACTCAACAATAGACAAACTAAAACAGAAGTTGGAATCTGATTTTTTACTGATACTTTCACTTATTTTGCTATTTAATTTTAAAGGAATGAATAAAATAAAGGGAAGATTTGAAAATATCACTATCCTTGGGTACACACCTTAAAATTAGGAATGTCCACTAGCAAAACTTTTCTCACTTAAAGCAAAAGGGTTTCAGAGAAAGGAATCTGGACTCCTCTTGTGTTCTTTCCCCTCTCTTGCTCTGGCTGTCAAGCTGATTTCCTAATCCCATCAAATTCCACTAAATGAAGGTAGGATCTGTTTACATATCCTCTAAGAAGCACTTGTTAAACCATTTTATGTGACAGTCATTATGATGAACACTCAAGAGAAAAGAGATAAATTAGACTTTGAGTTATGGAGAAAAACTGAGTATAAATTTCCTCTGTGCCAAAATGAATTGGTAGTGTTTAATTATGTTTCATAAAATGCAAACAGTAAGTAATAAAGTGGCAATAAAAATAAAATTCATAAGTTGATAAGGTGCCATACACCATGTTTTCTAGCTGTGGTCCCTGAAGCAGTCACATCATATTTGTCTTGATGAATGCATGTGAGAAATACAACCTCTCTAGTTTCACCTACTTCCCCTCCATCCCCTCCATCTACTAAATCAGAATTTCTGGAATAAAGAGTAAATATCACCTATCTCACATGTCTTTAAGCTATCCTGCTAGATGCTAAGATTGGACAGTTACATTTTTGTGGTATGTACTATACATATATACATGCATGGTTTCATTTAATCCTCATAAAAGTTATGAGTTAACTTAGCATATTATTGATCTAGTCACCTATTGCTGACTAACCTACCATTGCTAACATAGTGATGTAAGTCAGCAGTAGTCCTTTTATCTTCCTCTTTCATGAGTCTCAGGCTTAAGTAACCCTGTCATGTGTTGTCACTTATGATTCTCTTATGATTACACTGAGACTATGATCTGAGGCCTTGCTCACACCTGTCTGCCCTGGGATGGGGAATACAGAAGTCACAGGAGGTGCATCCTTACCGCTATCTGTAGAGACAATCCTACATGGTCTCTTCATCATGACAATCAGTTTCAGGGTAGGCAGAATTCTTATATGGGAGTTCCAAAAAGAATAGACCAACAAATAGAGATCTGCTGAGACCTTGTCAATAGTAATGATTATGTCCTGTTCCTTCCCTGTTACTAGAAGGGGCTATAGGTCCACCTACCACCTGACGACAGAGTGTACAGACAGTGGGAGTCAGAATGGAGGTGGTGTTGCAACCATCTTCAGAAAAGGATAGAGTCTGCTTTCCAGCTGACAAAATGAACATGGAGACTGGTTAAATGACATTCCCAAAGTGCCAAAGCTACAGCCTGGATATATTAAGACAGAGATTTGCCCTCAAATCTTAGAATCTTTATCAGATTTGAAATTAATTTTTATATTGTTCAATCTCAGCCAACTGTAAATAGGAAATTTTATGTGAAACATCTCTTTTTATAGTCTAATAAAATATTAAGACTAACAGTATTATCATTACTGCTTTATAGATGAAGAAACAGAATTGGGTACATTAAACAACCTACATAAATCCAAATGCTTAGAAGTAATCTATAATGATAAAAGGTGAAAATCAATTTTATTACTACAAAGCAGGCATTAAATTAAAGCATGTTATTGACAGTATATTTATTATCATTAGTCATATCATGCAGCATGTATTTGGCATGTGTTTTAGTCTTAAGCTTGGGGTCGTCTGTCTCAAATTTTAAAATAATAATGCATTGTTCTTATAATGTAAAAACAAATTCCAGGAAATAAGTACACCTTTGCACTGAAGTCAAGATAACACATCCTGCAGAGGAAACTATGAAAGGTATAATGTGATTCCTTAGCATATATAGGAAGAAGGGTAGAAAGGTGGCAAAGATAGTTTTGGAAACTAGGCATATTTTTTGCTGAAAATAATAGGGGATAAAACTATTTTGTAATCTGTGAAAGTTAGGCATGGCAAAGAGTCAAAAGTCATGCTCTCTCTCAAGAGATGACAGAGATAAAACAGATGGTTAAATATTTCAAGTACTTCAGTTTCTTCATAGAACACAGCCTTGGATAATGATGGTGGTCTATAACAGAATCTAATTTTCCTGTGCGAAAGCAGGAGAGAAGAGGCCAGCTGGGCCAATTATTGAAAATACTGTATCAGAAATTCTTACAGTGGGAACATGTTCAAAGGAAGTTGCCTGTATGATAAATTCTCTTTCTAAAACTCTAAACTCGTGGGGTAATCTGTTGTTATAATTTTCCACTTGACAGAGCTGGAATACAAATTAGTTATCTCAGATCTGAAACATTTTTTTCAAGCATCAATGTCCACAATGGTGTCTACCACAGAGAAAGGAGATCCAGGTGACCAGTATCCTATGCTCAGCTTTCTCACAGCAGCTGTGTAGTTAGGTAGTAGGTCACAAAGCCATCCAGAATATCTTTTCTTTCCAGGTAACAAGTTCAGGTCCAAGTAAGCAAGTCCACATTGGTGGATAAAGAATTGTTCTTGTTCAGAAGCTTCATATCAAAAGCAGAAAGCTGGCTGCACAGCATCACATCAGCACAGAGGACATAGAGAGAGCTAGGTAGCAAGGCAGAGCTATAACACCTCAAGACCTATGTTGCAGTCAGGTACACATTGCTGGTAGAAATCACCCAACCAAGAGCAGCTTCTGTGAAAAAGAGATTTATTTTGGCTTACAGGCTCAAGGGGAAGCTCCACGATGGCAGGGGAAAATGATAGCATGAGCAGAGGGTGGACGTCACCCCCTGGCCAACATAAGGTGGACAATAGCAACAAGAGAGTGTGCCAAACACTGGCATGGGGAAATTGGCTATAAAACCCATAAGCCAGCTCCCAGCAATACACTCCCGCCAGGAGGAATTAATTCCCAAATATCCATCAGCTGGGAACCTAGCATTCAGAACACCTAAGTTTATGGGGGACACCTGAATCAAACCACCACAGCCTACCTCTAGTGACACACACTCCAGCAAAGCTCTACTTTCTAAAGTTTCCACTACCTTCTCAAACAGCACCACCAACTGCAGATTAAGTATTCAAATACTGTGGGTGGGGGATTTTACATAAAATTCATGGCAATCAAAGTCTGAATTATGCCGGGCGTGGTGGCGCACGCCTTTAATCCCAGCACTCGGGAGGCAGAGGTAGGAGGAACGCCGTGAGTTCGAGGCCACCCTGAGACTCCGTAGTGAATTCCAGGTCAGCCTGGGCTAGAGTGAGACCCTACCTCGAAAAACAAAACAAAACAAAACAAAAAAAAACAAAAAAAAAAGTCTGAATTACTACTGCACTAGGGCTGGCCTACTATTTTTTAGTGTTGAGTTCACTGTAGTCTCTGGGTTTCTGATTCAATGTGTTTTAGTTAACCAGTGTCTATTGCTTTTCCCTGGAGTTGGTTGTCAGCCTCTTCAATTTTTCATGGTTCACAGTGGCAGATGTAGTAGAAGTGGCATGTCTTATGGTAGATAGTTAGCTATCATTTCTTGTCGTGTTGATAGATCATGAATATCCTAAGTCTTCTCTGTCATCTGTAAAATAAAACAAGTTCTCCAACCAAGTGTGAGAGCAGCTTGGATTAAAGGGAGTTCACATAGTCATTGGAATGGTTTTGGTGTGCTAGCCAAAACTTCTTATTAAGAAAGCAGTGAGGGCCTTCCTTCTGGAGTCTATGAATTTCCTGGCCATGGGATTCTGACTTAGTTTCTGGTACCAGATATGGGTTCTTACCCACTGAGCAGGCCTCATGTCCAACCAGAGAATAATTGTTAACCTGCAAAAGCTGTATGTCACTATTGCACAAGTGTGTACTTCTTGATCTGTTGGTTGATTTTGTAGTCTGCAGAGTTCCCTACTTATTCACACTGTTGGTGATAATTGTCCCCCAGTAGTTCCCTTAGCATTTTCCAACACTATGAGGGCTAGCAGGGAGGGAAATGGTTATAAGTCCAATTTATGTTTATTATAACCTTGACTAGGGAGTCACATAAACAGCATTGATCCCCCATTCTCAACCTTGGTGTGGGACTAGAAAGACAGATTGGACAGTAGCTTCAGAGAAGGGTTGCCATATAAAATGAACAGCTCACATTGTGTATTTCAGATGAACATATGCACAATTAAAATATTTATTGGGTATAGCTAGTTTATTAAAAATTACTTCCCAATTATAATTGCCAAGTTCAGCTGGATGCAATGCATTTTATTGCATAAATATAGTGACTCTACTTTAGGAGTCCCTGTGCTTGTTGTACTGCCAAATTGTGAATGCAAATCTTTGACAGTTCATGCTATTTCAGAAGTTTTTCATTCTTCCCTCCACCCAGTGAATATTTGCTGAAGATTCACTGAGTCAGGTAGCATTAGACATGGACATGTATATATTAATACTTTATGGATTACTGCAATTCAAGGTAATAAGTTGAGAAGCAAGGCAGACAATTAAAATAACTAACAAAGAAAAATAAAAATGTATAAATATAAAGCTCTACCCCCCATGTAGATACCATAATAAGGACTTTGACATATGTTCTGGACAGATTTTCACCCAAACACTTACAACCTTATACATTTCATAATGAAAGAGACAGAAGACTTAGGGATGTTAAGTACCTTACCTTATATCACTTGGCTGATAATATCCGAAGTAAGATTGAGTCCTTGTTCTGATTTATGTGATAGTCTGAACTCTGTCCCATTCAATTTCACTAAAATGAGACAGAGATAAATAGATCTGGCCATGAAAGGCTCACATTAGAAGGGGCTTGCACTGTACTTAGTAGTGCTGAGCACAAGAGAAGCACGGCCAAAGGAAAGACAGAAAGAGGAGTGCAGGAATTCCTGAAGAAACACTGGATCTAGAGAGGAGGCTACATAAGCAGAAAGAGAGGACATGGGGACAAAGTCATAGGTGGAAGACCTCTACCTGAAGATCTTACTAAATATTCCATCTGGGCTAAATACAGATAATTCCTACTTACAGAGAACTCAGGGCAGTGTAAAGGCTTGTGGAAAACATGATCAACAAAGCATCTTGTTCTAAGGCGTTGCCTTATGCAGCAGGTGTGAGGAAGTGAGAGACGACATGGTGGGTACAGGAAACTTCATGGTCATTCTCAGAGGATGGAGAGGGTGAGGGATGCTCACAGCAGGCAGAGCTAGTATAATTGTCAAGATGTCCATGAGCAAACTGGTGAAATCAAAATAAATAAATAAATCATACATAGGATTGTGTGTAATAACAGCCATTCTCCATTGTGTCTTAAAGAAACCTGAGTGATGCATGAGAATTTAAAAAAAAATAAGTACTGAGCATATGCTACTTGTTTTTTATACACATTACATTATTAAATGTTTTATATTTCAATGATGTGGTACTGTTATTATGCCTAATTTCTAGAGAAACAGACTGGTAAGATTAGAAGATAAATAATGTAGAAAAATACTTAAATTATCAACTTATGGCAAAACCTTGATCTAATTTCCACTTCCTCATTCATATATTATAGATTTTACATTTTAATTTATTTATGAAATAGAGGGAGGGAGGGAGAGAGAATAAGCACAGCAGGGCTTCCTTCCATTGCCAATTAACTCCAGGTACATGTGCCATCCTGTGCATCTGCTTTACATGGGTACCATGGATTGAACTGGGGTCATTAGGCTTTGCCAACAAGTGTCGTGACCACTGAGCAATCTCTCCAGCCCAATCATACACATATTTAAGCCTTCCTCACAGAAACACTTGTGTGTGGCTGTGAACATTCTTAATTCCTGAACTCATATGGTTAGGATTTTGAATTTTGAGGACAACTATTTTTAATATTTGATATTATTTATGTCATTTTACTTTAATATTTGGAAAAATTTGCTTTGCATACCATGAACTGCATGTGTTCTGGATTGAAAAAGGTAGAAGGATTGGCTAATGGTACAATGAGGTAGCATCTAGGATGGAGAATTAGGGGGAAAATAAACTCAATTGATATAGATGACAGTCTGGTGTATTTTATAAATGCTAAATGGGAAAGAAAATAAATAAGGTGTCTAAAATGGGACTTCTAGAAACCAGCCATTGTATGTGCTTAATTAAGTCTAGATTGGTGGGCTGGAGAGATGGTGTTGCAATCAGGTTCACAATGCTTGCAGAAATCACCCAATCAAGAGCAGCTTGGGTAAAAAAAAAAAAAAAAAAAAAAAAAAAAAAAAAAAAAAAAAAAAAAAAAGGTTTATTTTGGCTTACAGACATGAAGGGAAGTTCCATAATGGCAAGGGAAAAATGATGGCATGAGCAGAGGGTGGACATCACCCTTGGCCAACATAAGGTTGATAATAGCAAAAGAAAAGTGTGTCAAACACTGGCAAGGGGAAACTGGCCATAATACCATAATACCCATAAGCCCACCCCAGCAATACACTGCCCCCAGGAGGCGTGAGTTCCCAAATCTCCATCAGCTGGGAACCTCGCATTCATAACACCTAAGTTTATGGGGGGACACCTGAATCAAACCACCACAGATTGCCTAAAGGTTAAGGCACTTGTCTGCAAACCCTAAAGACCCAAGTTTGATTATCCAGTACCCACAGAAGCCAAATGCATAAGGTGGCGCATGTATCTGGAGTTTGTTTGCAGTCCCTGAAGGCCATGGAGCACCCATTCTCCCTTTCTGTCTTCTTCTTCCTCTCTCTCCTCCCTCTCTCTGTCAAATACATACATAAACAAAATATTTATTAAAAGTCTAGAATTGTGCCTGGCAGCATTTATCAGTGTTGGACAGCTTCATGAGTTTACAATACAGAAGAACCTACAAGAATGGCCAGATATGGATGGGGAAATGCAAAATAGTGGGAAAAAATCCTGGATAACATTCAGGGTCAAAGTCATCTTACTCTATCACTATCTGGGCATTTAGCTTACAACTTTGCACTTAGCATAATCAATGCACATTCTTTCTTTTCTTCCTTCCAAAGTGAACAATAAATAGGTGAGAAGTCCATACTACTCTGCTGACTATAACAGACCATCAACTTTTTTCAATCGTTAATTCAAAAACAGGGGTTTTTACAAACTAAGTCCAAAAGTTAAAGGCTAGGGTCAAAAGACCTTCAGGAAAGATTTTAATTCTGTAATATATGCAGATCACCTACAAATATTTACATTATCTACCCTTTTCCCTCTAACTCTGATCTCATCTTCCCATCTCCTTACCTAGCTAAGTGTTCCATGCAGTCAGTTATCATTTTTGTTTTCTAAATTGCTTTCCACCACAGAACCTTACTTACTCTTCTCTTCACCCACAATCTCCTGCCCCTAAATATCTATGAGACTTGTGTGTCTAAAAGTATACCTTACACAGTACAGATTTCCAAAAAGTGCTTGTGGGGGAAAATGACATCATTTTTTTTTCATATAATATTCCATGTGAATGCCTAACTACTTTAAAAAATCTTGTTCACAGAATTTGGAATTCAAGGGCTGGAGATATTGCTTAGTGGTTAAAGCATTTGCATGTGAAGGCACCACAGTACCCTCCTCATTTTATTTACTTATTTATTTATTTAATTTTATTTATTTTATTCTATTTTTTGGCTTTTTGAGGTAGGGTCTCACTCTAGCTCAGGCTGACCTGGAATTCACTATGTATTCTCAGGGTGGCCTCGAACTCATGGCAATCCTCCTACCTCTGCCTCCCGAGTGCTGGGATGAAAGGCGTGCACCACCACGCCCGGTGTCATTTTATTTATTTACCTAGACTGGAAAGATGGCTTGCCTGTGAAGCATCAGGACCCAGTTTCCTCTGTCCAGTACCTTTGTAAGCCAGATGCACAAAATAGTGCATGAGCCTGGAATTCATTCACACTGGGTAGAGTCCCTGGTGCACCTGCCTATTTTCTCTATATATATCTGCCTCTCTGTCTCTCTGTCAACTAAATAAATAAAATATAAAAGGATAAAAAAAAAGAATTAGGAATTCACACATGAAACAATGGAACAAAAGAGAGCCCATGTATCCACATTCACATAAACTGTGCTAGGATTGCTAATAAAGAAGAAAGGGAGAAGACTTCTATGATGCTATATTGTAGTAGAAACCAGTATAGGCACATGCTAAATGAATGACAAAGGACTGTTAGACAATATAGAAAATTTAACCCAAATAGACTAAAATTTAAATGTCCACCCTGGAACCTTGAACCTTTTAGAAGAACTCATAGAACTCCATGTCATCAGATGTATAAATGATAATTTGCTAATGACAATATGAAACATAGGCAATAAAAGCAAAAGGGAACACATTGAATGACATCAAACTAAAAGAGTGTCTGTATATCAAAAGAAAAAAATAAAACACCACAAACAACGTGAAAATGCATCCCAAAGAATGAGAGAGAATATCTGGAAATGATATATATGCTAAGGTGTTTATATCTAAATATACAAAGAACTCATTAAATTCAATAACAAAGTAAAATATAAAAACCTTAATTGCAGTGTGATTATGTGTATTTTTGTAGAAAAATATTAAACTGAATCTCTGAAGAATTAAGACAATCAATCTCACAGTAATGCATACATGGATTTACTGACAGATTCAAATTCTGTCTCAATAAAATAAGGTGATGTTGCTGAATAAAAAATAAATAAATAAATAAACTTTCATTATAAAATGGCAAAATATCTGAATGGACGTATTTTTTTTTCAAAAGACAATATACAAGTGGACAAGAAGTTACATGAGAATGTACTGAACTGGTGAGGAATCATATAACTATTAATCCATAGCTAAAATGAAACCTGATCTTTCAGCTATTAGAATGGTAGTTGTTTCCTAACAGCAAGAGTGTTGGCAAAATATTAGACAAAAGAGAAATATGTTTGCTTCTGGGGAAAGCATAAAATACTACAGACATTATGGTGAATAGTATATAGGTTATTCAAAAGAAGACAGATCTATGTTATTCAGCAATTCTACTTAAGAAAAACTACCAAAGGGAATCAGATCACTATCTTCCAGAGGTAATTCCACACACTTTGTATTCATGGTGGTAGAATACTATTTACAATAGCCAAAGTATGGGAGTACCTCAAGTGTCCCTCAGTAGATGAGTGCATAAAGAAAATGTGTGTACACACAAGCACATACAGATGAATTTTATTTGGTCATGTAGAATAATACATCCATACCATGTATAACAATATTGACAATTCTGGAGGGATTAATCTAAATAAATACAAACAGACACAGAGTAACAAATGCTTTATCATATGTGAAACTTAAAAATCAAACTAATACAATCAGAGAATAGAATAAATAGAATATTGATTGCCAGAGGCAGAAGAGTGAGTCAATAGGGAATGGGCAAGAGGGCAGACATTCAGTTCTAAAGTAATAACTATAGAGGGACATCATAATGACACATGTTGACAGTAATGTATATTTCTGTCCTGTTTATCGAAGACTGTGAAGAGATCATCTGCAGTGTCCTCATCATTCTGTCTCTTTTTCACACATTCAGGCAGATGCACAAGTGGTATTTAGGTATGGCAATGATCATGTTAATTTGATCAGTAGTTAATTCACCATGAAATGCTAATTACATATTCTTTTAGTAAGAATCAAATAAAAATGACTTTAAATTAGTAGAAATAAAAATGCAAAAAAAAAAACTTGTAAGTACCAAAAATCAAACATGAAATTATTAGGAAAAATTACAAATACAAACAAAACAGGAATAAACAGATTTTATTAGTTGAATAATTTTTAGAAACTCTTGTTTTAAAAACACAATAAAACATTTTTTATGAATTTAATTGCTGAAAGAGTGTCACTTATAATGTATAAACTATATATATAGAAAAATTAAACATTACAAAATAAGTAAAAAATATGTGAAAGAATTCTTACAAAATTGCTTATAACAGCAATTAAAATATCCTTGAATATGCCACTAAGAGACAAGATAATAGCTTTGGTATTCTCTCTTTGACATATACAAGAATTAATATTGATAGCACTTTCCAAAGTACATAACACACACCACTCAAATATACAGTCATTTTACTTATTATAGAAATAAAACAACAATATAACATGACTTCTATACATAGGAGTATTTTGAAAATAAAATCTACCCTAGAATGTTATATTTGTATTCATATTTACTTACATAAAATTTTTAACATCTGGAAATATTTAAGTAGATTCTGAATCTTTCTGAGAAAGTGGCAACCTTGACAATTCAGTAAGGTAGCTTTCCAGTCTTGTCTCTGTCTATATAGATGGATAGATAGATAGATAGATAGATAGATAGATAGATAGATAGATAGATAGATAGATACATAGAGCTCACATCTTTAATGAATATATATATATATATATATTCAAATATTATATAACAAGGATATATGAAGTGGACACTCTTGTATAATAGTGTGTAGTTATGAGAAGTTTAACTCTATAGCCAATATAAGCTTCCTTTCTTGTTTTTCTCATGTCCATGTCTGGTTGTGGTGTGTGTGTCTGTGTGTGCATTTACTGACAGAGTTTGTCATGTTATCCAGGCTGCCTCAAACTCATGACCGTCTGTGCACATATGCATGGGGGTGCATATGTATGTGCTTGTGTATTGAGTTCAGATATTGATATTGCTTGTCTTCATTGACTTCTCTCTAGTCTACTTACCAAAGTAGGGTCTTTCATTTGAGTCCATAGCTTGTAATTCAGCTACTCTAGCCATACATCTTGTCACTGGGATCCCCTGTCTCCACCCCTAAATGACTGAGGTCACCAATGGGCCACATTCAGGCACTCAGTCAGCATTCACATGGGCAGTGGGGATTTAAATTCAGGTCATCACACATTCATAGCAAGCACTTTCTCCACTGTTCTATCTTCCCAGCCCATAGTTTGCTTTTCAAAAGCACAAGTGTGGATTGAGAACAACAGATACTCCTCCTGGGTAATTTGTTTCTTTGTGAAACTACAGTTGCCTAATCACTGCTCAGTCTACTGTCATCAGCTGCTGTGATTTGCTACTTAAACAGATGATCAACAAACTCAATGAATACAATAAAACACGTGTCTGTTAGGCTTCCTCTTTAATGCCATTATAACTGTGATGGACATGATGAAGGATAATCAACAGAGCTTCCAGAATAAGTTTTAAGGGGTGGGGGTAGTTGAATTGCATTCATATGGAATAAAACAAAATCTTTCAATAGAGTTATAATGTATTTAGATTTGGACTTTGTATGCTTTTCTGTGGTAGGGGTTGGAGAGTGGTTGGAAGCTGATCAGTAGACAGAACAGGGAGACCAGTAAATGTTCCTTGTGTATGCCTCAGAATTAGCTGAGATAGAAGTAGACACCTCACTGCCATTGTTTATATATACATATGTGTATATAATAATTTTAAAATACCCAGTAGCTCAAATGACCTGCCAAGTATGTGGATTTAAAAATGTATTGAAGCCCAAGTAAAATTGGAAAGCTGATTAAGAAGGAAGGAGTAATAATATTATAAACTGGGGAAAAGAAAACATTGTAAGAACTACTGTTTAGAACATGGACATGTTTTAATTTACTGGAAAATCATATAAACTTGGTTGGTAGCTTTAATCAAATGGAAGTTGTTTCCTGTATTTACATTTCTCATAATCATTTCAGGGAATGACATTTTCCTCTTCATCATCCAGGAATATACAATCAAACCTCTGCCTTGTCTCTCCTTCATTCCCTTGAATCATCACAACTCTAAGGACTGAATGTGAAGACTGGTAAGGTTCAAAAAGCTAGGACAATGATAGAGGACTTTTAGCAGAACCTCAAATGAACTTGCAGGAAGCTACTAGAGCCTAACTTCATGCATGTTGGCCTCTTGTTCTTTCATAAAGTCTGAAAAACTGACAGGAACCCCCTGGAAGGGCAGTCTTCCTCTTCTTTGCTTAGCTTCTGGACCACTTCTCACCTTCTGACCTGAGAACTTCTGTTCATTTTCCCTTGACTGAGACAATCTCTTCTATTTTTCATGGTTGACTCCCACTCAGAATGTAGGCTAAAGCTTAAGTTTTCCATCCTCAGAAAGACTATTTCTGAACTTTATATAGAGAGGAATATCTTTCATGATTTGTTATTTTTGTTCATTTAGAAGCTTATCTTCTTCTTGCTTGTGTAATGCCTTTTGGTTTTTAATTGATTTATTATAGTCTCTCTTCCTTAGCCTTCAATACCTAAGTTTGGGGGACTATGCTTCTATGTATAGAATGTACATATAGTGTCTATCAAAGTGCCCAACAGACACCTGTATTAAAATAATACATAAGAAAATAAAAAGGGTAATAACCACAAAATGCAAAGAACTAAAATTAGGGATTCACAGTCTTATGTAATCACATAAGTTAGCATCAAAATAGGGCAAAAATATATTCATGCATTTGCTAAGCATTAAGTCATTATGATTAATATGACAAATAATTAACATGACATTTTTCTCTAGGTACTTGACATAGGAATTCAAATTGTCACTTATGTTTGTTCACTCTTGTTTTGACAATATCAGAGTTTGCCACAGAATGTTTTACCAAGATATTTTCTTTACTTTTAAAACTAATGGCTTTCTCATCCCCAGGAGGGGCCTGAGGCTGCGTATGGAGGTACAGAGTGGTTTCTACTGGCAGGTACTTGCTCAACTGCATATTCTTAGCTACCTTGTCAAGTCCGAGAATTGTTTGATTTTCTTCAGGAAATGTTTGCCTTTGAAAATTCCAGTGGGGAAATAGCTTTTTCACCTCTGCTCTAGAGAATGAGTTTAACATTGTCTGAAGATGAGACTCATCCCCTGGAGGAGGTCTAGAGCATCTAATGAGCTTAGGAGCAAATCAGAAAAACAGCAGGGAGTGAATTCCAATACTCACCCACACCTCTCTTTCACGCTGTCTGTTTCATATTTTTGCATGAGTGAATTGCCTATATACACTGATTTTTTTGATGTATGCTAGACTTG
The DNA here is from genome assembly GCA_036346955.1 of Dipus sagitta. NCBI lineage: Eukaryota > Metazoa > Chordata > Mammalia > Rodentia > Dipodidae > Dipus > Dipus sagitta. Next base: position 166,516,534 of record CM070772.1, on the reverse strand, counting down.
ATATGTATAATTCCAATAGGGAATCATATCTAATCACGTTATACATTATACATGATAAAAAGTGCATGATTTCACTTCTTTGGTATATTCCATTCATTCTAATTAAATTCTATTAGTGCAATAATAGCCACCTATGTAGTTATAACTTTTCCATCACTAATATGACATTTTTCTCTAGGTACTTGACATAGAAATTCAGGTACATGTGGATGCGGACACACACACACACACACACACACACACACACACACTATTAAGCATACTGATGCCCTTTGAAACTATGGTTGCCCTAAGGTTATGCTCAGCAACTATCTATCAGGCTCTCACATTGAACCACATTCTTCTCCTATTAAGGTAGCCTCATAACTTCAATCCTTCTTTGAAATTAAGTATCAGACACTGGACCTTTAGGTATCAGTTTTGTATTTGTTCTTTTCGGCATTTCATCCTTAGTTCTTCTCAATGCATCTTCACTTGTCTGATGCCTATTTCCCTGCAGTTGTGGCTGCCTGTGGTAGAGCTTGCTGCTGTAATTCGATTAACTGAGAATCCAGGTCCCATTAGTGACTTATTGGACAGTGACTTATAAGTTCAATGGATGAGTAGCAGCATGGAGAGATAGATATCTTAGCGGCTAAGGCACTTGCCTGTGAAGTGTAAGGATCCAGGTTCGATTCCCCAGTACCTCATATGCAGAAGGTGGTGAATGTGTCTGGAGTTTGTTATCAATGGCTGGAGGCCCTGTCATGCCCATTTTCCCTCTTTATCTTCCCCTCCCCTCCTCTCTCAAATAAGTAAATTAATAAAATATTTTTTTAAAAAAGAATGAGTGGGGATGGAGAGATGGCTTAGCGGTTAAGTGCTTGCCTGTGAAGCCTAAGGACCCTGGTTTGAGGCTCGATTCCCCAGGACTAACGTTAGCCAGATGCACAAGGGGGCATATGCATCTGGAGTTCATTTGCAGTGGCTGGAGGCCCTGGCACGCCCATTCTCTCTCTCTCTCTCTGCCTGCCTCTTTCCCTTTCTGTCTGTTGCTCTCAAATAAATAAAAATAAACAAAAAAATAAAAAAGAATGAGTGTCTATAAATTGATATTATTTTAGGCAGTAGCCGTCTCCATTTATAAATAATATGTGTGATTCAAGTGGAAATTGGACAAGCAAACATTGAAGAGGAAAATTTTAGTTCCCACAGCAAAAAAAAAGAGAATCCAAAATAAACCAAACAATTCCTATATGAGGTACTCTGTGGGTATGATTTCTGTATTGCTTTACTTATGCTTATGCAGGGAAATAAATCCCTATAACAGAAGAACAAAGCATGTTTTTTTTTCCTTTGCTTTATAGTCTTTATAAGGAGTAGGGCATTGGCTAATATTCCAAATGCATCTAGAAATCTCCTGATAGTTGGAAAGTACATCAGTTCTCATCACTGTAAAATGACATCCTTAGAGCCTGGTCTGAACCACCTTTAGGCATTTTCTGGGTTATTGCACTAGCATTCTGACTGGTGTCCTTGCTTTTGTCCTGAACACTTTTAAATCTGACAGTTCACATTGACAAAGTGATTTTGTTCAAATGAAGTCTGATCATGCAGACCTCTGCACAAAGCCCCCTTGAGTTTTCTCATCCCACTCAGAGTAAAATCAAACTTCCTCCTAGTGACCTACATGTGCCTATATGATTTCTACAAAGTAAAATCTCTGATCTCAGCTGCTATTCTGCTCTTTCACTTTCTTCTATCTCTTAAACTTTCTAGATCCTTTCACAGAATGTCATCACAATTCCTAAAAATCTCTTTCTCCAGACATTTACATTGTAAGCTTCTTCTCTCCTTATAGGTGTCAGCTCAACATCTTTAGCCATCTGCTTTAGATAATTCTGTGATATCTGAAACTAGACTTATTCTCCAACAATGAAAACAAAGAATAACTTTTCAGACATCATCAACAATCAGATTACCCTAATCCCTATGAGCAAGTAAGCAAAATTAAGCTATGCATTTTCTTTGGCTATCTATCCAACACACTTTCTACACAAAAGCTCAAGGAAGATAATCCCAAGTGAAATATAGTGATCTAGATAAGCTGAAGAGACTGAGATAAGAAGTGAGAAAAGCTAAAACAATTAAAATTTGAAGGTCAGAAAGCAGAAAATTGTTTTAAAAATTACCAGAGCTCTATTTTGTGTCCCTTTGACCCTGGATAAATACTACCCCATGTAAACAGACTCAAGTACCCTGAAGATGTCAAAAATGATGGACTGACTGGGTGGCTTTTCCATTTGGATAAAGCAGAGAGGAATGTTCTTATTAAATTCCCACAGGATTCAGTAGAGGCAGCAAAGGGACCAACCTTAATTGTAGTGCTAAATGTTATACTGGTTGATGGCTACTATAAGTCTGATACATCCAGCATTATTTACAGTAAGTGAATGCACAAGAGAAGAAGAAGCAATAACCTCTAGGGGAAGACTACAATATTATGGATGAGAAATAACCAATATACCCTGAAATATATCTGAAAGACAGATAAGTGTGCAGGAAGACCTGACCTATAATTGGAAGGAATTTAGGCAGTAAATACAAAAAAGACAAAGATAATGGACAATAAAAATGAGGTTGATAGTTTCTATAGTTAATCTCATTATAAAAATAAAAACATATAAAGCATCAAACATACATAATTTTGGAATTTAAGAATTATAATATGTGAAGAAAAAGAAAGAAAGGAAACAAATTAAGGCTGTGACTAATATATCATTAGATATTGCAATAGAAAAGATTTATGAACTTTTATAAGAAATGCAAATGGAAACTATCTGAATTTAAGTATATATATAAAAGGAAAGATACATTAAAATTTAATGACCTGGGGATGGAAAGATGGCTTTGCAGTTAAGCCATTTGCCTGCAAAGGCAAAGGACCTAATATCAATTCCTCAGGACCTCTGTTAAGCCATATACACAAGGTGGTGCATGCATCTGGAATTCATTTGCAGTGGCTGGAGGCCCTGGTGTGCCTATTTGTCTCTCTCTCTCTCCCTCAGATAAATAAATAAATAAATGAAAATTTAAAAAAGATAATGACCTGTGGGACAATGTAAAACAATCTACTATTGGTATAGCAGAAGAATAAGGCTGGAGGTTGAAACTGAGAATATATTTCAAGACAATATTTTTCAAATTTGAAGAAAACTATGTACTTATTGGTACAAAAGGCTGAGACAAAGCTGGAGAAATGGCTTAGCAGTTAAGGCATTTTCCTGTGAAGCCTAAGGAGCCATGTTTAACTCTCCAGGTCCCACTTAAGCCAGGTGCACAAAGTGATGCAAGTGCGCAAGAGTCCACATGCCCACTAGGTGGTGTAAGAGTTTGAGTGCAGGGGCTAGAGGCCCTGACACACAATTTTTTTTCCCCTTTTTATCATAAAAATGGCCAGTCTATTGGGCTTCCCTAAAAATAAATAATTAAATAAATAAATAAATAAGACTTAGGGATCCATGAGTATAGCAATCAAAAAAGTAACAAGATGAAAAAAATATATAATAAAGCTGAAGAGATGGCTAAGCAGTTAAGGTACTTGCCTGCAAAGCATAACAACTGGAATGAACTTCTCAGTACCCACTTAAAGTGAGGTGCACAAAGGGCCACATGCTTTTGGAGTTTGTTTGCAGTGGTTAGAGGCCCTGGCCCTCTCTCTCTCTCTCCTTGCAAATAATGAAAAACAACAAACCAATATATAATAAACTAATTTTGGAATGTCAGTGGCAAGGAAATAAACTAAACAACAAAAAAAAAAGCCAAAAATCAAAGCTATCCAGAAGAGGAACTTATACATTATGAACACAGAAAACAAGAAAATAATTAATCTTGAATCATCCCCAGAAACTATGCAACATAAGATATTTAAAGTTCAGAAAGAAAGTCAATCTAGAATTCTATATCCAGAAAAATAGCTTTCACACATTAAATTAAAAAGATACCTTTTAAGGAAAGATAAAATTTGGAGGAATTTATTGCCCACACATAATGAACGTAAAAGAAAGTTTTTAGCAAGAAGAAAATTGTCCTCAAATACAAACTAGGAAATATAAAAATAGAGCAGTAACATCAAAAATATTAATGGCAGATAAAATGTAGCCAAAGTGTAAAAGAAGGATGAGAAAGATTTTCATCTCTATTAATTTGGTACATAGTGTTCTAATACTATTTAAAGATAGATTACATTTTTTAAAGGTAAATACTATAGGGACTTGAGATCTAGCTCAGCAGGTAAGAGCATTTCCCAACCAAACATGTGGAGCTAGGGGCTTGTTTTGTTCTAAAATCAATCCCCCAACAACAAAATACAGCAATTATGCATGGACACACATGACTGTAACACCATTTCTGTGGCAGAGTAGAGACTAGAGCACCACTGAGGCTCCAAAAAACCACAGCTGCAGATTCACAGGGAGACTCTGTCTCAAGAAAATTCATGGATGAGTGCTAGAGAATGAAACAAAGAATTCTTATCTGGCTTCCACACATTTGCACACACAGAGTGTTCATATCTAGATACATAGGTGCATACATCATACACATACACACCTCACACATATCCCACAGCACATGTTACACATACTCACATGCAAAAGTTAAAAAAAAAAAAGATGGTGCTGAAGATATGGCTTAGTGGTTAAAGTGCATGCCTATGAAGCCTAAGGACCCCGGTTCGATTCTCCAGGTCCCACATAAACCAGATGCACATGGTGGTGCATGTGTATGGAGTTTATTTGCAGTGGCTAGAGGCCCTGGCATGCCCATTCTCTCTCTCTCTCTCTCTCTCTCCTTCCCTCTGTCTCTAATAAATAAATAAAAAATGAAATCTTTAAAAATTAAAAGAAAAGTTGCCACACATTTTGGAACAACTACTTGAAAGAACAACAAGAATTTTTAGTTAGCTAGCCTATTGTAGAAATGAAATCTTAAAGGAAATTATGAACCTATTAATTATAAAGAAAAGATAAGCAAATAAAGAAGAAAGGGAACAAAGAACAAATGGGATTGCTGACATCAGTAGGATGACTATATTAAATATTCCCATATCAATAGTTGTTTTCTTGGGTAAATGGTATAGCTACCATGCCAACAACAAGGATTGTCAGATTGAATTTAAAATTAATGCGAAATCACACATTTATCATTAGAAATTCAATTAAAGAGACAGAGTAACCTTTCGGGGTGCCATATATACAAGCACATAACATATAAAGACTAAAAGTATGAGATCTAGAGTTGATGCTGAGTGTGCATTAATATTGAACAGAGATGACATCCAAAGAAACATTAACAAGATTGAAAATTGAACTCATGGTAATAATGAGGACAATTTAACAGCAAGCTATGCACATTTAAATAGGTATGGCACTACAATGAAAAGTTAAAATATATGCTGTGAAAATTGAAAACTTAAAAGAAGACATTTTTAAAATTTTATTTTTAAAACATTTTAAAATTATAGTTGGTAATTTCAATACTCCTTTCAAAATAATTGATAATATAATTAGAAAATATGTACATAGAAATTTAAAGGGTGCCAGGATGTAACAGACTTTATTATTTATTGAGCACAATAATACACAGCAGCAGGATATATATGCACACTGATGCATAAAGACAAACTATCATATACAATTATGGGCACGGGTCCTACAAACAATATGCTAAGCAGATCAAACCAGACATAACACATATGTGCTATGAGATTTTGCTTATGTAATAGTTTAGAAGTGGACAAATAAACAGAGTGTCACCCAAAAGATTTGTGGATTCTTGTACTCCAAGTTATGGGTTTCTAGGAAAGAAAATCAAGGAAAAATGATGGGGAGAGGAGACGTTCTATATCAGACGTCAGTAGTCCATGTGCAGTTGCACACACTGAAAAAGTTAAAGAATGTTACACTTGAACTTGATGGGCTTGGGCTGGAGAGATGGTTCAATGGTCAAAGTGCTTGTTTGCAAAGCCTAATGGCCTGTGTTCAATTCCTTAGTACCCACATAAAGCTAGAAGCACAAAGTGCTACATGCATCTGAAGTCCCTTTGCATTAGTAAGAGGCCCAGTCGTGCCCATTCCCTTTCCCTTTCATACTCTCTCTGCTTTCAAAGAAATAAATAAAACATTTAAAAATGATGAGCTTTATTGTGTGGAAGTTAAAACAATAGAATTGGACTGCCGAGATGAGTTAGCGGTTAAGGTGCTTGTCTCTGAAGCCTAAAGCACTCAGGTTCGATTCTCCAGGACCCACATAAGCCAGATGCACAAGGTAGCACATGCATCTGGAGTTGATTTGTAGTGCTAGAGGCCATGGTGTACCCATTCTTACTCTGTCTCTCTCTGTCCTCCTCTCTTTCTCTAATAGATAAATAAATAAAAGCAAACCAGAAAAAAATTAAAATTTATGAAGACTCGATTTCAAAGTCAAGGCTTCTAGGCTAGAGAGATGGCTTAATGGTTAAGGCACTTACCTGCAAAGCCAAAGAACCAAAGTTGTATTCTCTAGGACCCACATAAGCCAAATGCCAAGGTGACACATGTGTCTGGAGTTCATTTGCAGCAGGTGAAGACCTGAAACACTCATTTTTTCTCTGTCTCTCTCTCTCTGCCTCTCTCTTGATCGGCTTCTTTCTCTCTGTCTCAAATAAATAAAATAAAAAGAAATCATAGATTTCCTAGTGAACATGATTTTAAAGTTTTGCTGCCTGTCCCTTCTCATTTGAAGTTTTGCCATTTCTTTCTTTAAAACCTAGCACCAGATAACTTTTTCTAAAATATTAAGTTGTTTCTTCCTTATAATCTGCACACTGTATTAGAACTGAAGTTCTACCAGCATGTTATTATTTTAATAAAATAAACTTTGAGAATGACTTTAATGCAAGAGATTAGGTAGTATAGTAGGAAGAAAATGTTCTTTAAAGCTAGATAATTGCAAGCTAATTTCAAGATAATTTAATGCTAGATAGTGCTTTACCCACATGCTCTCAGATCTACCTGTTCTAAAAAGAAACATCCCACAGTTCTATATGGGAATATACATCTATGGTGGTCTGTGAATATTAGATGTTACCTTTGTACATCCCAAAGTTATGTTCTCCACAGGTGGTCTTTTCTTAAGTTGTTATTTCACAGACCTCTTCCATGTGGATGCCATAATTCATAAGATAGAGAAGGGAAGCTGGGGGATGCAGTTCTTCCCTGTGCTGAAGGAGAAAACAAGATGTGAGAAACACATAAGTGGATCTCTGTGACACAGCACTATTCCCATGGGCTTCATACATATGCACGTTTTGAATATTTGAACGCTCAGGAGTTTTTTGAACAGCTTCATTATTTAGTTAAATAAAATGTATAGTTTACAACCTTTTACAAATTCTAAGACACTTCTATATCGACATTGTCCTCAGTTGCTCAGTAGCCTTTACCCTGACCATGCACGATGTAGTAGCAAAACCTTGCTCTGGAGTCAGGCACACTGGTTTCAGTATTAGTTCTTCCTGTATCTTTTGTAAATGTTAACATATGGTACCAGTGGCTCTTAGTGTAGCAAGTGAATGTAAAGAGTAAGTTGTGGGTGGTGTTATCTGTGTGATGCAGGGAGATATGTCCTGAGAAAGGTGACAGGATGCTCTGTCAGTCAGGCACCATGTCTTAGGTGACACAAAACATCAGCTAAAACAATACAAAATGTGTGAACTCATAAGACGAGGAGTTGATGGTGAATCTGCTGCAGAGATTGGTTTTTCTGCTGGTTTGTTTGTTTGTTTGTTTTCTTACATAGACAGCTTGCATTAATGCCTCTAATTCTGGCTTCCTCTTGGTTCTAAATGCTCTTCCCATTAACACCAAACAACATTGACCAGAGCCCACTCACAAATATTTTGGTACCTGTCTAAGAAATGATTGAGGGAATCCAGGAAACCCCCAAGATTCCCTTTAGCAAGGTATCGGCATACATTTGTCACCACGTCAGGCCTGCGCGGAATCAGTGGATGTGAAAAATTGAAAGCACTCCACTTGTTTTCATTAATAAAAATCCACTGTGTGAACTGGAGAGTTCATAAGCTGACTTGAGTAACCCTGTTTATCCCCCAAAATAGCATAAGATCTGGTGAGCAGAGTAAGCACCGAGTCTGGCAGGAAACCAAGGAGATACCTCTCGGGAATTCATCATCAAGGGATCAAGAATAAAATACAATTGGTGACAGTTATTGCTAAACAAGAATTCAAACTGTCTGACATATAGATGGCATCTTCAGATTTCTCAAAGATGGTTTTTATTCCTATCAGTGTTTTACTATTTGATTATTCTTGTGTGCTTCTGAATGTGTGTGTGTGTGTGTGTGTGTGTGTGTGTGTGTGTACTGACTGTGCCACACTGCAGGTTTGGAGGCCCTAGGACCACCTCCTGTGTATTTGTCCTCTCCTTCCACTTTGTGTCAGACAGGATCACATGGTTTATTTCTGAGTTGTTCTACTTCATGCGCACCAGTCTAGCTGGTCCATGAGCTTCTGAATTTTTCTGGCTCTGCCTCCCATTTCCTTGGCTTCACTGGCATCACAGATGCATAACGCCACTTTGTTCCTGGCATTAGATGTGTACTGGGAAACTGAAATTGGGCTAGCAGCCTTTCAAGCATGTGCCTTTAATTATTGAGCCATCTTCCCAGCTCCAAGACAGAGATCTCTGAGATTCAAACATAAGAGTAGGAATTAGAGTGAGCCTGAAAGAGGGGAAAATAAGAATATACCTTTAATCCCAGCACTCAGGAGGCAGAGATAGCAGGATCACTGTGAGTTCAAGGCCAGCCTGAGACTGCATAGTGTAGTGCAGGTCAGCCTAGACTAGAAGCAGACTCCACCTTGAAGAAAAAACAAAGAAACAACAAAAAAAATGTGAATGATGGTGGGTCTTGTAGAGAGAAATGTTGCTTTCATTAAGACTGCTATAATCATACCAGGACAATAGCCTTGGTATACACAAATAATAAATCAAGATTTGTAGGTAGTATATTTTACAGGAAGTTTTTCATGGTCTCCTCTCTTAAGACGTCTTGAGGATATACAGCTGTTAAATAAGTAGAGTTGCCATGGAACAGAAATGTGTATATTCATATTCCTCCAACAGGGAAAGCCCTTGTCATTTTTTTCTTTTCCTTCTTTTGTTTTAACATCTCCAGTTCATTGATCTTCATACCTACTCTGGAAAAGTTACTCTCTACTCATATTAACGTTAGATAGGTCTCACACTATAAAAGATTTGGCTGAAAACTAATTTTATATTAGTCATTTGTAGTTGGTTCTACCTTAGATATAGTTTGTTTTAGGTTAGCCAGTCTATGGAGGTTCCTGAAGAGTAATCTATAAACACAGTAGATTGGTACCAAACATTATCCCTAAAGTATTTTAGATGAAATGAAAAATGATCATAATTCCTGGTTTCTTTACATAGAATATTAATTAGAAGAAATGTCTGAATTTTATTTAGTTGACTGAAATTGGTTAATTCACTAACATAATTATTCTTCAGGGACATGTCTCTGTTTTTGTTTGCAACATTCTTCAGTTTGGGCAAATAAAAGGAATAAGTGCAGTTTTATATAAGAACAATCAGGAATGTTGACTGGCATCACTGACCTCCACATATGAGACACTTAATAAATGTGAGATGTCTCTCATTTTATTGTAGAGAAAAAGTGTTATGGTACCTACCTCCCGGGGTTATTACAGAAATGCAATTAAGTTTCATCCCCATAGATGCCAAATACAGTACCAGCTTCTATCCAGGAACTCAATAAATGTTAATTTCATTCCTTTCTGTGACTACTAAACAAAGCATCCTAAGGAGTAATAACACTGTCTTCGTGATCCTACATCACCCCAGCAAAGTAATTTCCTCTTCTTGGAAGAGAGAAACCAATAAAGTCCGGTTTCAATTTATTTAGAGTATTCTCCCTGTTTGACAACATAAAATAAATCCCTGTTATGAAATAACCTTTTAGTGATCTATATATAATGATAACTCAGTGCCACCTAGTCTCCTTAGATAAATAAATTAAAAATACTCAATTTCAAGAATGCAACAAGCATGCCATTCTTCCAAAGAAACTTTCTACTACAGCCAGAATGGCATTATTGTGGGGAGCAGCACGGGCTGAGGACTGAAAGCTCGGCCTGACTCTGAATGTTACTGCCTGCTTGGAAGAATTTGCTATTTACTTCCAACTGAGGACAATTAGAGTTACATTCCAAAGCCTCATACCAGGTATGTGAAAGAGAGAAGCGAAGAAGGGGAGGTGGCATAATTAAGGTGCTGAGATTCCTTTTTGTGGTTAGTCAGGTAAAGTATAAAACATCAATAATAATGTTCCTTGTCTTGCATAATTACATTTGGGAAGCTTGCCTTACCTGTTCCAAAATTTCCAGGGAATGTCAGTTCTGTAATGACACATAAATGAATTTCCCTGCTACCAATTATGATATTTCCTTTGCATACCCAAAGGTAAAAGCTCCAAAGCAATTTTCACAAATTGTAACATTTTAGGGCAGATGATATTTGATGTATAATTCCCATGCAACTTAAGATTTCTAGCTGGATAATGTTGAGATTTTCTTATAGCTGGACAGTGATTCTTCCCAAAAAACCAGAAAATTATTCTTGCCCTTGCATACCTTTTTACAACGAGAGAGCATGTTAAGTGTTATATTAAATGTCGCCTGGACATCTTCTCCTAGTGAGTGGCAGTTTATCCTTGTCCTATACTATATGGAAATAGTTGGCTCTGGATTGGTAATTGTAGTAGTTAATTTTGTTTTGAGAAAGCATAAATGATGGAATTTAATTTTAGGCTCACACATTACATAGGAGTTAATATATCCACTTGTGTGCACTTTATGCAAATATTTATGAATGGAAACACATCATTAAATGTTTCATATTAATAATTAAGCACATGCTCAAATTACTGAGTAGCATATTCAGTTCTTAAATGAATGTTGACACTAACACCTGCATTTTGCAATCACAACATAGAGTACGTATCCAGTAGAGTTCTGAGAATATACAAATGTATTCCCTAAATATTTGTTGAACAAATAATAGTAGTGTAGAATAATGACCCTGCATAGTAGGGTAAAATAGGATATCACCCAGGCTACTGACAACTCAAGTACCTCACAAAGGGTGTCTAGATTTTCCATGCGTTGGTACTCAATGAACCTGTTTGTGTTGCATTTGTGTGTGAGTATATGCATGTGTGTGCACACATAAGTGTGTTTTAGTTCTTATTTTAATTTTTGTAGAAATGTTTTCACTATATACCCCAGGCTGGCCTGCATCTAAAGATTGTCCTGCCTCAGCCAGTTCAGTGATGAAAGTATAGAAATGGGTAGGCATACTTGCTTCTTCTCAGGGTTTAGGAACAAACCATCTGCTTGCCCAGGTGCTGAAGACAGAACGGCGATCTGCTGGGTGTCATAACTGTATTCTGATAGGACATGAAAGTTTTATTCATGTGCACACTTAAAGCAGCAGACATTCCTCAGCTAATTTTTACTTGACTGGATTATACTTGATGAAGTTTGCTTCAACCTCCTAATGCATACTTCAAGATAATTCTGCAATTACTATAGAGGCATGATCGTGGGGAATATGTGATTGTCAGAGTAAATGAAATGATGAAAGTGTAACTAATTGTGCAGCATTAAATGCTTTAATGACTAATAAAATAGAATTCTTGAAAGAATATTGTTCAACATGTATATTATTGCATTTCTAGTTATGTCACTGCTAATAGGAAATATTGTCAAATCACAGTTCTTTACAGAGATTTAAAAAATAAGTAAATCCAGCTGGGCGTGGTGGCGCACGCCTTTAATCCCAGCACTCGGGAGGCAGAGGTAGGAGGATCGCCATGAGTTCAAGGCGATCCTGAGACTACATAGTGAATTCCAGGTCAGGCTGGGCTAGAGTGAGACCCTACCTCAAAAAACCAAAAAAAAAAAAAAAAAAAGTAAATCCATAATTGTAGCTTCGCTAATCCTACTCATTTCTTTATGGCTACATAAAACTCCACCACTTACATATGCTACATTTTCTTTATTCATCCTTTTGTTATTGGGTGTTTAAAGAGATTCCATTCCTTGGCTATTGTACATAATACAGCTATAAACATGTATGTATCTTTGTGACCCACTTATGCAAAACTGGTATAACTGTCTCCTCTGGTAACTCTCTTCAGGTCTCTGAGTTCTCTTTATAGTGATTTTCATAGTAGACGTACGAGTTTAGAATCCCAAAGTAGTGAAGAAGGGGTTCTCTTTCACCATATCCTCACCAGCATTCCTCCTCATTTGTTTGCTTGATGACAGTCATTCTGAGTGGAGCAAGATGGAATCTCAGTATGGTTTTAATTTGTATTTCCTTGATGACTGAAGATGTTGAAATTTTTTCAAATATGTACTAGCCAGATATATCTTCTGTCTGTAGAAGTATTTGGTTGGTTCATTGTTCTAATTATTGAGCAGATGATTTTTGGTGTTTAATATTGCAACATATTTTTATTTACAATTTTCCAACATGTTCATGGTGAATTTTGTCATAGGCACTAGTGTTATCTTCTGTTTTCTTCCCTTCCATTGGAATATTCATGGATCCAATATATTAGCATTTGAGTTAATGCTCCTCTAAATTTTTGGTAGAATTCGTTAGTGAATAATGTAGGCTTGGTCATTTCTTTGTTGGGAAGACTTATATCCCTGCTTGATTTTAGTTATTTACTTAGTTTTTTTTATTTATATTATTGATTTATTTTTATTGGTTGCATGTGCCTAATAATTTTTCTATTACTTATATATTTTCCAGTTTGGGGAGATATAAATTTTAAAGTACTTCCTAAGTATCCTCTGTATTTCTTTCATGTTGGTAACGTCCATTTTTCATCTCTAATTTTAATAATTTGTGCCTTTTCTTCCTTTGGTTAGTTTGATTAGGACTTTATCAATCTTAGTTTTTATTCAAGTAACCAACGCTGATTGGTGGATTCTATTGATTGATTATTTTCAGTATCCATCTGTTAATTTTTATCATGATCTCATTATTTCTTTCCATCAGCTGCTTTGGGATTTAGATTGATCTTGTATTTATAAGACCTTTCAGCATGTAGTTACTTTATTTATTAGTGATCATACTGCTTTCATACAGTAAGCACAGATAGCTATAAACTTTCTCTTAGAAATGCTCTAGGTGTGTTTCAAATATTATGGTAGGATATGTTTCTTTTCCATTTAATTATTGGAACTTTAATTTCATCTGATTCCATTAATGACACACTAGACAGCCAAGACTGTATTGTTCGGTGTCCAAGTGTTTGTGTGGTTTTCCTTGCTACTGATTTCTAGTTTCAAACAACTATTATCAGAAAAGATACAATGGATAATTTAGAGGTTTTGTATTTTTTAAGGCTTGGATTTATGAACTAGAATGTGGTCTATCTTAGAGAAGGTTCTAAGGGCTGCTTAAAAGAATGTATATTCTATTTCATTCAGGTGGCATTTTCTATAAATATCTGCTCACTCAATTTAATCAGATGAAGACCTCATTTTCTTATTGGTAAAACGGCCAAAGAAGCTGAAAGAAGATACAGATGATCAGATGAATTTGATCCAGACCCTAGAGGAGAAAAGGAGAAAATCTACACTGAAGAGGAAAATGTCAGTAATATTGATAAGACCATCAGTAATATGGATTAACACCATCCAGTCACATGATATAAAGTATAAAATTTAGTAAGGAAATTCAGATTTTGAAAAAAATTAGATATGAAATACTCAATGGATCACATAAAAATATAATAGATGTCATCTTCATCCAGGCGTGGTGGCTCATGCCTTTAATCCCAGCACTTGGGAGGTGGAGGTAGGAGGATTGCCTAGAGTTCAAGGCCACCCTGAGACTACATAGTTAATTCCAAGTCAGCTTGGACCAGAGTGAGACTCTACCTCGAAAACACAAAATAAATAAATAAATAAATAAATAAATAAATAAATAAATAAATTAGATATCATCTCCAATAGACTTGGCCAAGCATGAAATGAAACATGTGAGAAAGGCATAGAGAATCTATTCAATGACATTATGGCCAAAAAGTCCCCAAATCTAGAAACATAAATTAATTAAAAACATGAGGCAGAGGTAGGAAGATCACTGTGAGTTCAAGGCCAGTCTGAGCCTACATAGTAAATTCCAGCTTGTCTTGTGCTAGAGCAAGACCCTACCCCCCAAAATATTGAAATATTACATCAGACACTAGCTTTGTCATAAATTTTGTCACCTAGGCTTAAACTACATAGTTTTACGACTCATTAAAAAGATTTAAGAAGAGATTTACACCACCTTATCTACATTAAATATAGGCAGTTGTTGCTCAAGACTAGGTTTTACTTCATGACACTTCATTTTAACTTTAGAAAAAGAAAACTTGCTGTAGTCATTCATTTCATGTATGGATTAAGTAACCAAGTACATAGCAAGTCATTCTAAGATGAAACACAAGTACAATATCATAACTCTGTTTTGCCAGGAAACCTCTGTGTCAAACTTCTAACCAGAGCTGGTGGAATCTGGCATTTTAAAGAGTGTGCAATTCTTTATAATTAAAATTTCATGTATGGAACCTACATTCACTTTGTTACAATGCTATTATAATTGATGGAATGGCAAGAAAGGTATGCTATCCCTTTGTTAACTCACCAACTAAATACCGAGCACCCAGTATGTTTGAAGGATAATGTTTGCAAGAAAAAAAAAATATTTTCACTTCTCTCAAGGAAATGATACATTTTATTAAGAACATTCATATGTGGATGCTGTGATTTAAGAATCATCTTCCAGTAACTTCTTTTGCCACTCCACCTTCCCCTTTTACACGGAAACACTTATCCTTTCCAAGTACTTGCTCTTCTACTTTGATTTTTTGCTTGTTTGTTTGCCATATTCCCTCATCAATGTCTGAATTAGAATGGGCTCATTATGTAGGTTTTGTGGTGGTAATAATAGTCGTTATTCACTATGGGGTCATGAATGTAATAGTCACCTCCTGTCTGAAGGATAGTGTCCCATACTATTTCTTCTCACAACCTGGCTCTCACTTTTCTTCTATGACCTCTCCAATAGTGTCCCTGAGCCTTGGACTGTGTGATAGAGGTGTCTTAGCACTTAGCACTCAGCAGCCACTTATTCTTAGGACTTTGGAGGGTTTAGGTTTCCCCAGCATCTACCACTTCTTGAAGAAAGGAAGTTTCTTTGGCCAATGGTGAGAAATGTCTACACATGAGTAATTCTGGTACATAATGATAACAAATACTGAAATAGAGTTTTTTTTTTAAGGAATTTTAGTGGTGGCATAGGAGGGTAGTTCAGGAAAAGATGCTTATAGCAAGTGATATATAAGTATGGTCCATAAGTAATGCATGGACTTTTACAGCTTGAGAAAATAGAGGAATGTATTCCAAGCATGGGGCATAAGTAACAGGACAGAACAGTCTCTAAACTCTAAGTGTATTGTCCAATGTAGAAAATGGCCCTTAGCAGTTACCTCCTCTTAACACAAAAGATACTATATAGTGAAGCTTACATCACTGATGTCTCTGACATGTTAAGGCATATCCTCCTCCTCTGAAGAAGAGCTCTATCACTGAGCATGCATACTATTTTGTTATAGTCATTGTTGTTCATTTGTTTGATTTTGTCTTTCGGCTTGTTTGAAGGTAGGTTCTCACTATGTATGCCCAACTCACCTAGAACTGACTTGCAGCTCAAGCTTACCTTGAACTCTCTATTCTTTTTTAGCCTCCCACATACTGGGATGATAGACCTGCACTATCATTCTTGATATAGTATATTTTATCTCAAAGGAGATTCAGTGTCTTATTAATCTTGAATATTTAGCCATGACAATATAGCTCACCTATGTATTCAACAGAACTGGTGAGAGGGCTGGATAATAGATAGGTAGATAGGTAGATATGAAGAAGATAGTGAATGTCATAAATGTGCAATGTCAGAAACAAAGAAAACACATTTATGTCATTCCACAAGAACAGAATTACTTGCACATTAATAAAATTATAGTCTACATTAGTATCCTTTTCTGTAATCTGTCAAGTACTCTCATTTTTCCTTGATAACTGGCCAGGATAAATACAAGTCATTTATTGTAGTCTTAACTACTAATTTTACCTATCAGATGACACATTATAGGACACACAGTAAATCTACCATCTCTGTGTGCCATAGAATACCTACACAGGGTTAAAGAGACCACTATAGAATCAAGGAGTTCCAGAGGTGTTACTGAAATGCATAGGCAGAGAAGGCTGATTCAGAGGCAGAGAGCTTCTGAAGGTGGTTAGATAAAATACTGCTGAACCCAGGCGGAGGTCAGCTGGAGGGACTGCTACAGAACCATGTCCCAGGGTCAAATCTGAGTAGAGACTCAGAGTCAGTTTGAGTTTCACAGAACTGGTGCTCAATGATGACAAAATCCATACAGAAAAAATGCAGAAGCAGGTCCAGATGGACAAATGGCAGATGGTTGGACGGCGATTTGATGATATCACATCAACAGTGGGGATAAAGACAAGCGCTGGGACAGTTGGGAGTTCCCCACATGTGAGTCTCTTGATACACGCATGCACACACACACACACACACACACACACACACACAGGTGAAGGCTGTCACCATCACAGTCATTTATGCCCTGGTCTGTATGAACATGTTTCATGTTTTCGTCATACTGGAGTGTGCACTAAATTATTGAGCATGAGTTTTAAATATGATTTAGTATCTTGATGTACTTATAGGGACCAATTTACTTTGACAAACTTATTGGTTGGTAGTATTCTTTTTTTCTTACTTTTAGTAATAAGCTATTTATTAATTTGTGTCTTGTCCATGGTGCCAGAAATATGATGGTATTATATGCTCAAGGTCCAGATTTGTTCTGACTCATCATATGCACTCCAAATGGGACCATCTAGGGCATATTATAGCCTGATAAACAGCACTATTTTACAAACTATAGAGTAATTTAGAATAAAGCACAACCTGATGTCATACTGAAAAATTCAAGCTCTTGAACACCATGAGTGTAGGCTAGACAAGAAATAATAGAAAAATAGCTCCCAGAAGAAAGAATTGCAGAGCAATAGGACAGAGCAAGAAAAAAAGATCAACACTAGATTGAATGACTACTAGAAGCCACTCTACAATGATTTTAAAACTTATGCTTGAATGGTAAGAAATGGCTAGCTATTGCAAGGGAATTTTGATGCCTACTCTAGGTCAAGGGATTAGCAAAAGGAAATGCTCCAAAGAAGAGACAAGCTCAGTTTTTATTAAAATGTTTCATTTACTTATTTAAGACAGAGAGAGAAAGAGGGAGAGAAGTGGAGAATGACGTGGCAGGGCCTCTAGCCACTGCAAATGAACTTCAGATGCATGCGCCACATTGTACATCTGGTTTACATAGGTCCTTGGGAATTGAACCTGGGTTCCTAGGCTCCACAGACAAGCACCTTAACTGCTAAGTCATCTTTCCATCCCCAGTTCAGTTTTTTCTCTGTTCATTATATTAGTTTGGCTGTAACTGAGAGAAGTGAAGAAGTGAATATTAGTATTATTATTATTACTACTATCATTATCAGTGCAATGGAAAGATACTCAACATTTTAAATAAGAAGGTAAGATGGTTGAATTTATGTTGAAAAGAATAAATAAACAAAATGCTACATGATAAAAAGACCCTAGTAGAATAAGAGATAGCAAGAGAGAACATGGGAAGCTGTTTAGCAATTCAGGCAGGACACATCTGATTAAGCTAGAAGCATTGCACAAGGTGGGAAGAAAGCAGATTTTGGATATATGTGAAACATTAACAGACATGGCTTGTGGTTATTTTCATTCTGTAACTTTGAAGTGAGGAGAGGAAACAGAAATTGCTTTGGGGAAAATTTTCTATAAGAAAGGAATATAAGGAAGGAACACCAAAGAATGTGTTTAAAAGTAATTACAACAATAAAATAATAACAGTGGAAAAGTATTTTCTCTGTGCCAGATACAGTTGTGGGAATGGTATATGTATTAACTCAATTCATCATCACACTAACCCCAAGACATAATCATCATCATTATTATCCCCACTGAACACATGAAGAAACTGAAACCAATAGAAGGGATCTCTCTCAGCTTTGTTATAATCACTTGTGTATAACTAATTTCAGTACCTCTAGTCTCTACTCTGAAATCTCATTATCACTTACCCTAAACACTTTACTAAACCTTGTCAGAGCAAAATAACCATATTCCTGCTGCTTTGCAGAGCCGAACTGTTCTATGGTACCACATTTTGTGCCTGTTTGCTTTGGTTTATATAACTTGCTAGATTGTAAATACCGTGACTCAGGGGTTGGATCAGTTTTGTTCACTTTCCTATCTGAACTGTTCAAAAAATTCCAAGGAGCATAGTACATGCTCAGTAGATGAATGGTGATGATATAATGAGCAAAATAATAAAGGATTGAAATATATAGTAGAGCCCACCTTCAATCCATGGTGGCCAGACTGTAGAGTCCACATGCCCAATTATTCATCAGAGTTGTCTGTGGTTACAGCCACAGATGGGCTCACTAATTTGGAGATCATAATAAATTTGTCAATAGGAGAAGGTCTCTGAACACAGAAAAATTAAAAAAAAAAATTAAAAATGGTTGGGGAGTTCACTTAGCGGTTACAGCTTGACTTACAAGTATCAGGACCAGTTTTCTAATCCTCAGTGTGCATGCCAGATGGCTTTTGTGGTCTATTAGCTCAGTGCTAAGAGGGTGGAGATGGGCTCCTTAGGGCAAGACGGCCAGCTAAACTAGGCTAAAGTGAGAGACCTGGCTTCAGTAAAGAAGGCAGTGAATGGTCAAGGAAGACACCTGACCACAACGCCTATCCTTCATACATGCATGTAGGCAGATGCAAAGGCACCTGCACACGAGTGTGTAACAGATGTGGAAAACAATATATATCTAGACCTCACAATGCACAAACACAAAAATAATCATAAAACAAGTATGGAATGAATCCAACATGTTGCTGGCAGCCCTTATCCATGCTACATCATGCTACCTCAGTGCAATGTTGGGTCTGAGCACGTGACATGTGTGGGTTGCAACATGTGTGCCATCAGGCCACACAGTGCCAGCCATTTTTGCCTGACACACAGTGGCTCAGATTTCAAAGAACTGTATCGTATGAGCTGCAGTGTTTTCACTGTAGCTGCAAAGCCTTCAACTTTTATAGAAATATAGTGGTTTAATTGTGTAAAACAAAGACTTTCAATATTGTCCTACCATCATTTCCTGGCATGCAAGTGTCAGATTTTATACCTTCAATTGTGGTGTGTTGGAATATTCATTTTAAGATTTGCTATTTGAGGGCTGGAATGTTGGTTCACTCAGTCAGGTACTTGTTGTACAAGTACAAGGACCTCAACTCAGATCACTTGCACCTTTGTAAAAGCCAGGCCTGGCAGCACACGCTTGTAGGTGAAGGGTAGACATGAGAACTCTGCGGCTTGCTGGGTAGCCAGTGTAGCACAATTAGTGTGCTCCAGTTCAGAGAGAGACCCTGTCTCAATCAATAAAGTGGACAGAGATTAAAGAAGACATGTGATGTCGAATTCTGGCCTCCACAGGCTCACATGTATACCTGTACACATACACACCCACACACATAAGAACATGTGTGCACACAAGCATGCATACCACACACACATGAAAAAGTAACAATTCGTATTTCAGATTGATTTCTTGTGTTTAATAAATATCATTATATGAGGTTTTTGGGTGAGATAAGGATAGAATTTTCAAAATTTTTAAAATGTACATGACCTTATTGTCCAATTTTGGTACACAGTTATTGCAAAATGGTGTTTCAACATGGGCAATTATAAAATCAAAATATTTAGTTACTGTGAAAGATATCAAATATGCAACATGACTACAAGGTTTCAAATATTTACACTACATTATATTGTACATGTAAATACATACAGGTACATCCATCTCATTTGTATACAAATGTCCTTTCCCTTTTAATGCATGATAAAATTAGGTATATACCAAAGCCATGTTTTAAAATTAATTTCCACTTCTTTCATTTGTATTATGTGTATGTGTGAATGTGTATGACATGGTAATGCGCTAGCCTTGGTGCACGTGTGGGGGCCTGAGGACCACCGTGGCGTGTGGCTCCTCTACTGCCACCTTGCGTGATATTGGGTCTCCTTTGTTGGTTTTGCTGCTGCATATGGCTAGTCTAGGTAGCCCATGAGCCTAATCATTCTCCTGACTCGGCCTCCAATTGCAGTAGGCCTGTCAGGATTACAAACAGGTGCACCACTTTCTGACTTTCTGTTTAGGCTATGAGTTCAACATGGGCCCACAATGTTGTAAGCAAGCAAGTGTAATTGCTGAGTCACCTCCCCTGTCCTCTTTTGTTTCTAGAGACAGGGTCTTTTGTATTCAGGGATGGCCTCAAACTTGGTATGTACCTGTGGATGATCTTGATTTACTTATCTTACTGACTCTACTCTGAAGTGCTGGGATTACAAGCCAGCATCTGCAGTCCAACTGAAAATATTTTCTTTAATATGTATTTATTTATCTACAAGCAGAGAGAAATAGAGAGAAGAGAGACAGACAAAGAAAATGAGCACACCAGGGCCTTTAGCCACTGAAGATGAACTCCAGTTGCGTGTGCCTGTTTGTATACTTGGCTTTATATGGGCACTGGGGGATTGAACTCAGGTTGTTAGCATTGCAGGCAAGCTTCTTTACCACTGAGCCTGTTCTCCAGCCCTTGAAAATATTTTGTAATGATTTATTTTCAAGAAAAGTTTGATATATATACATATATATATATACATATACAACTTTGAGTCCCCTCAAAATTTTTCAGGCAAAGGGGAGTTAGAAAATAAAATGTTAAACAATTTTTTTCTTCTCTCCACATAAATTTGTAATCCAAAACTATAAAATGGAAGAGGTGGTAAGTAATATACTTGTTTATTATCTCATGTCTTTCTCCTTGGTTCTTCTGTCAAGGAACAAATGTCCTTTTGACCACATTGCATAACTGACCACACAATATTTGTTCTAGTTGATTATTTTATTTATTCACATTTTACAATTTCATTATCTATCTATCTATCTATCTATCTATCTATATATATATATATGTGCATGTATATATTATAGTAGGTTATATGTTATCTTCCCCTTTCCTTAACTCCTCTTACTTTGGGCACCCTCCTCAGTGGGTGTGGACAGAGCCTTAGGGTATTCCTACCTGCTCTGTGGCTCTTACAGTCTTTCCTCCCCCACTTCTGCAGTGTCCCCTGAGCCATGCAACATGGACATCAGTTCTTCTGCAAAGGTCACCATTAAACCGAGCCTGAGTTACTCCTTCCATGTTGCTCTTGCACTTTCCTGTTAGTTGCCAGACTGCCATACAAGACTCTAATTTCCCCATTGTTTGTCTCTGTGAACTCCATATGATGGACACCTAGTGGGTGTTAAAACATCTTAAGATGAACTTGATGATCTTACCACATCCCCAAAGTGTAAATGCTATATAAATAGACTGGGTTCTGGTCTGTAAGAAGTCAATACTAACCCTTTTACACTGAGAAGGCTTGTGAATCATTGCTACAAATGTTTCAGTTTGAATTATGTTATAATAAAGACAGGCCTCTGCTCTCCTCATCCAGTCTCATATCATTTAAAGAGCTAACTGAGAAAGCGAAGTTCAAATTCTAAAATTCCCTGAACCATTGCAAGCAAATATTTCAGACTAAAATCCCTTTGCAAATGTCTTAAGTCACTGTAATTGAAGCCAGTTGAATTTGAATTTGAACATATCTACATACTGGTAATACAGCCAGAGCCGTGTTTACCACATATAAAAATGTAAGCAATATGGATTACTTACTAATACAAAGCAAGTCTTTTGAGTGTGATTTATATTTTGAAGATTGGAGGAAATAAGACCCTGAAAGAAGATCTAATTACATTTTTGTATTGATATTTTAGGGAAATTTGTGGTAGCAATATACTAACATGGATATTCTACCAATGACCTAATCTGGAGTTCAAATCAAAATAACTTGTACTAGCCTATTCTAGTTTCTGGTGGTTATTTTAATTTTATTTTTTATGTATGTGTGAGGATTGGAACAACAGTGATACAATCTCTTTTATGTAAGTAGTTTAGTTTAATTTTTCATAAATAACATTAAACAATACATATATATATACATACATATATATATATACATATATATATATATATATATATATATATATATATACACACACACACATAAAATCTTTGAGAGCATAGCATGTAATTGCATCATCTTGAACAAGAAAAGAGGAAAGTAATGAGGATTTAGGGAGGGCATAGATTTTACACTGTTGCTCCTACTTTTCTTTTCAGTCACATCAGTGAAGCTGAGATTTCTGGTTAGAAAAATCAATAGGATTCACAGTAAACATTGGAGGAGGGCATTCTGATGTGACTAAGGAACTCTGAAGGCAATTGTTACTCATTGTTGAAGCAACTCTTTTCTATTGCTAGGAACAGGGATGAATGAATGAGAAAAAGGAATGAGTAATGCAAGGATACTGGTTGAATAGCAATAGAAAAAGCTTGGGGATTTTTTTCCTCTTTCTTTTTCTATTATTTTATCCAGTTGTACATTCATCCATTTGTCCATTCATTTGTAGGTTTAATACATGTATACTATTAATTAGTGTTTTGCTAAAAATGTGTGCAAAGAGCTCTTGCCATGGGGAGGGCAGGAGGAGGTAGAGAGTCCTGTGAGAGTAAGGTGGGAGGGGATGACAAAATAACATATAACAAGATGTTTTAAGCAGAAAAGGCTCATTCAGTTCTAGAAGTCTATCATTACTATAGGAAATTGAGGCATCTGGTCACATTTAGTTCACAGTGAGGAAGCAGAGAGGGATACATGGTGCTGCCCAGCCACTTCTCCCCATTTTATGTAGTGTATTAGGCCAGTGCATGGAATGTGTCATCCTCAGGTAAGGTGGCTCTTGCCACATTAAGTTAACCTAACCGAGATAATCCCTCATAGACCAGCAAAGAGGAGAACCTAATCCACATAATCCTTCATAGTATTTCTGTGTCCTATCAACTGAGTTGGCAGTCAATATAAACCATCACATAGGACAAATGATGAAAGAGAGAGAGTGGTATGACTGGAAGTTAGAGGCATTCTTGTGGGTCATTTGTGATGGACTTTAATGAATTAGTGATAAATATTTACTGACTCTGATCATATACCAGGTATGATTTATGTTTACAGCCTTACTCAAGTTTTCATTTAAACTTATATGATGCAATTTTAATATTCTCATTTTCAATACGGGGTCCCTGAAACTTGAGCTGTAATAATTTGCAGGTAAGTAGGTTTCTCTTTAGTACAGAGCTGACATTGGAGTTTAGGTTTGTCTCACTCCTCAGTCAGAGGTCCAGAGAGTTTGTCCTGCTTGACAGGCCCAGGAGCTTAAACGTCACCTTTCCTTCTTTGGCTGCACACACTAGACATCACTTTGTGTGTGTTCCTTCTGGGGAGGTAACTGGATGCAGTTAACAAATCTTCATCTGGGCAGAATCAAAGCACCAAAGAGAAAAAGAGAAGCCAGCTAAGCCTTAAGAGCTTAGGAAGTGAAGAAGAAAGGAGTCTGCAGTTCAGGTCTGTGCATTTCACCTCACAATTTCATTAAGTTTTAACTCTGTGTATAAAGAAGTTAATTATATGGTACTTTAATCCTGTACAAAAGGTCAACTACTTCCTGTATTGTATAAGGTGTTAAGGCAATTCTTGAAGTAGAAATGCATTTGAACGGTGGATCAAGGTAAATAGCAGTGTTTCATGAAGCCCTCTTGATAATAAGATTCAATTATTTCCAATGAGAGCGTTCAAGTCTTGTGAGTGGACTGCCTTGTCTACTGTAAGCAACACTAATCCTGCTGAGGATAAACCTTTGAAATGTGTAGGCTTATTTTTCACAACATATCTTTTCTATGTTTGTGATTATAAAAATATATGCTCATTCCTAAAAAAAACAGCAAGCATAGAAGTCTAAAAAGAAATAAATAATAACTCAGGAATGCTGGAAAGTGTCCTGTGTTTCAGTGTCACGTTGTATTCATGCCTATTTTTTATAGATTGGAATCATTGTTCACATAATTTTTTCATGTGTGCATATGGTGTGCATATGCACATTTGTGTATTTGTTGGTGCATGCAAAAGTATGTATGCACACAAGTGTGTAAAAGCTAGAGGTCAACATTCTGTTTCTTCCTCAGCTATTCTCCCTATTTTAGAGGTAGTCCCTCACTGAACCCAAGCTCACGAAATTGCTAGTCTGGCTATCCAATAAACTCAGGAAATCCCATATGTTACCTTGCAACATATTGGTATTACAGGGAAATTCCACAATGCCTGACATCTTTAAGGTTCCTGGGGAATCAGAATTCAGGCCTTTATGCTTAAGCTTGACAAATATGTTACCAACTGAGCATGCTCCTCAACCACCACACATCTCTTTGTATATTTTTAAAGATCATATTTTAACTATTCTCATGGTGTTAAAGTATACATAAATGTAATGTCAATTTTCACATGCTCATTGTGAGGGTCTTGTCATTTAATCACCATGTTAACTGGCATTTTGGAAACATTGCAGTCTGAGTGTGCTTGCAGACTTATTTCTGCGTATGGTGGAGACATCTGTGGAGCGAAAATCGTTTCTGTGCAGCTAATTTGGACAGGGAGAGGACTAGCTCCAAAGAATTTTAGAGTGTTTTCATTTCTTTTCCCTCTTCAAGGTGGTTGTGTTCTCTGTGCTTCCCACACATCAGACTCAGGTTTAAAACTTACCTGTTGTGATCCATTTGCTTTTAGTGAAAAGGGTGGTACGCTCGGGATCCAAATAGCAGTGTGGAAAAAGAGCCCATCTTCCTGATTTCTTATCACTGAATTCTACAGCCCTGTCTGACTCAGGTATATGACCTTGCCAAATATCTACCCACACTTGTACATCCCACGCCTTTGCCCACATGTCCTCTGGCATGTCTATGTCAAAGTCCATTTCAATGTCACTTTGCTCTATAATTGTTTTTCCCTTCTCTCTGAGGGTATCTTGCTATTAGTAGAAGTTTGAGAGGGCAGATATTCAAGCTCATCGTCATTTTCTTTCTTTTTGAGATATTTTATTTATTTATGGAGTTATTTATTATTTATTTGCAATCAGAAATATACAGAGAGAGAAAGAGAGAGAGAGAGTCACAAAGAGAGAGAAAGAGGTTATGTGTGCCAGAGCCTACAGCCACTGCAAACAAACTCCAGATGCATGCACCACTTTGTGCATCTGGCTGTATTTGACTGGAGAATTGAACTCAGGTTGTTAGTCTTTGCAGGCAAGTGCCTTAACCACTGAGCAATCTCTCCAGCCTCTCTGTCATTTTCTTAATGATATTATTTTAATCCCTAAAGTCTAAAACCCCCTCTGACCTGTTGGGTTCATAGGAAAGCAAACTAGACAGCAGTTTTTGTTGTTTCTACACTGGCTGTTTAAATTATCACCATTTTTGTTTGTTTGTTTGCTTTTTCAAGGTAGGGTCTCATTCTACCCAGGCTGACCTAGAACTCTCTGTGTAGTCCCACGCTGGCCTCGAACTCATGGTGATCCTCTTATGTCTCCGTCCTTAATGCTGGGATTAAATGTGTGCATTACTATTATTGGCTTCAAATTGTAATCATTTAAAGAAATCATCTAGAGATATTCAGTAGCAATGGTCAGATTTAAATTCTTTGTGATTCTAGCGATCATAAAACTTTTCACACCAGTATTGTTTTTTTGCTAAATTTTCGCCACCTAAACTATCTCTTCTAATTCATATGCTGAAGTTTTAATACCTCTGAATGTATGCTTATTTGAAGACTTTATAGACTGGGTTTTTTGAGTGTTTTACTATTTTTTTTTTTTTTTTGAGGTAAGATCCTACTCTAGCCAGGATAAACTGGAATTAGTCTCAGGCTGACCTTTAACTCACAGAGATCTTCCAACTCCAGCCTCCAGAGCACAGAGATTAAAGGTTACTTATTTATTTTAATTTAATTTTTTTTTGGGGGGGGCTCAGTCTAAAGTAGATCAGGCTGGCCTGAAACTATGAAGTTTAAAGTGACCTTGACCTTCTGACCCTCACACACCTACATCCTGAGTGCTGAGATGTCAGGCGAGAGGTATAAAATGAGTTTTCATGAGGTGCTAGAGCCTCATATATACTAGGCAAGCATTCTCCCAACTGAGACACACCCTGACCCCTAAAGTGAGAATTTTCAATGGAGGTTAAAAATTTAAATCAGGGGCTGGAAAGATGGCTTCATGGTTAAGGCGTTTGCCTGCAAAGCCAAAGGACCCAGGTTCAATTTCCCAGGACCCATGTAATCCAGATGCACCAGGGGACTCATGCATCTGGACTTCATTTACAGTGACTAGACGTCCTGGTGTGCCCATTTTCTCTCTGTCTGTCTCTCTTCTCTCTATCACTCTCTGCTTACAAATAAATGAATAAAATTCAAAAAATAAATGTTTTGTTTGGAAGTCTCCTGAAAATATTTGACTTGAAAAATTCTTGTTTCCTCAATTATAAAACTAAGGTTAGTCTGGAGTCCATACACTATTATAATGTTTGAAGTATATCACTGAATTGAAAAAGATTAAATAGAAAGGGTCACAATATTGCAAGACAATTCGTTTATTTATTTATTTATTTATTTATCTTACTTACTTGAATAAGAGACAGACAGAGAGTGGTGTGGCAGGGCCTCTAGCCACTTTAAATGAACTCCAAATGCCTGTGCCACTTTGTGCATCTGACTTATGTGGGTCCTGGGGAATTGAACCTGGGTCCTTAGGCTTCATAGGCAAGTGCCCTAACTGCTAAGCCATCTCTCCAGCCCCGCAAGTGCATTCTGGCACATTAATTTCATTTTCAAGTGAGGCAACTCTCTTGTTAAAGATATTTGTCAACAAAAGCCCTATTAAGCTTTTCTTAGTGGGAATTAGGGAGAACTAATGAAATATGCTTGTAAGTCCTTGTGAAGATGATGAGTAACTCCTACTTTAAATACTTCATTCACTGATGTCAGGCAATTTCAGACATTAAAAAAATATTCTTCCTAAAGGAAATGTGAGGCTTTGAAAGGAATTAAAACCTCTTCAAACCACAAAATGGATACAAAACATTTTATTTCCATTACTCTTATTAAAAAATGAAATATAAATCAATGTGTAGTGATTTTTTATTTTACCAGGCTTTCTCAGAAAAGTGAAGTAAATATGACCCTAAACCAAGAAGTATAAACATTATGCTTTCATTATCTTATGTTGTTAGAAGAAAATACATAGGTAGAAAGAATGTTGTAGAAGATGGACTGCTTGTCTCCATCAAGATGGCGAAGATGGCAGGTGTGGGCAGGATGGCACAGTGCTGTGAAACTCCTAATGGGAGCATGGTGTGAACTGTGTTTTGATGAATCAATGGGACTTGTCTGGGATTACAGAAGGCAAGATACACCCATGGAAGGATGCTTCAGCATGAACCCTTCTGAGGACCAGAAGCAAATTGACATTTCTGGACTCTTTGGTGGGACTGTTTGGGAGCATCAAGCAATGAACCTGGAGAAAGGACGAATTGGAATCACATCTTTAGAATTTTGAAATGTGAGGCCATGGAACTGTGGACCTTGTGGTATTATAATGGAGAAGTGCTGAGGGAGTGATACAAAACCATGCTGTAGTCAGTTTAGATTGCTTTTCCCTGTTAACAAATAGACTGTATATGAAAGAATTGGTATTTTTAAATTATTTTCAATGCTCATGACATGTGTCCATTTTCAGTCATGTGCACCTGGTCTACATTATCCTATCTGTGACTTCCAAGCTGACAGAGCAGCAACGTAGGCATGGCTAGCTTGGTGACAGAGGAAGACAAAGAGAAATTGAAAAGCATAAACTTGTATTTAAATAGTGTCCTAGAAATAAAGAATGTTTTACCTACAAGTTATTGGCCAAAACCATGACATAGCCACTCTCAAACACATGATAGCAGTACATAATCCTTTCCTAGAGACCATAAGCTAGGGGATTCACCAGATATTTTCGGTCAATTTATTCCATACCAGAATATATTTGTGGCTCATATTTGTTAGAGGGGAGCTTCTCCCTCCTCCCCCATTGGGGTGGAACAAGAATACTGATGAGAACAGGATGTCTAAAGAAGGCAAATTATTTACTTTTCCAAAAGGATGTCTCATCTCCAAAGCATGGTAACCACACAGTGGGTGATGTAGCAAACACAGTGGGTGGGCAATGTGTCTAGTCTTTTATTCCTAATGCACAAAGGTGGTGGGGTGGTGGGGCTGACCCTTTCCTCACAGGCTAAGGCTTGAGTTTACAATCTATGTTGTGATTGACAAAGGAGGAATAGGGAGGGAAGACAAAACAAAGGATGGTTGACACAGGTGGGCACGAATGAGGATTTTCCTTCTGCAAACATTGAGTCATTTTGTAACTTTCTTATCATAGGAGAGTGTCAGACACTAAAATGGAGTCATGCAGGTTTGATATGAAATGACCCATTTTTCTCTCCTATTTCAAATATAGGAAAACCTGGATAATAATTAGGAGATGAGCTGACTTATTGTAAGGACAGCTCTGTATTAAGCAATATGTTATAAATTATAAGGCAATATATTCAATCATGTCCAGAAGTACAAAGCAAACAGAAATCATACTGTAGAGATGGATTTACTTGATGGGAAATAATGATTTGTAGTCATTACCATATTACTATTAATGATAGTCTTATGTTCTCATTAGTGAGGACATTACCATCAGTACTTCAGGTTTCTAGTTAAATTTAGCCAACAGAACTATTTGGTAAAGCATGAGACACTGGTGTTTTCTCTTTTACAGAGGGGTAAGGAGATGCTCAGTTAAGCTCACTAAAAATGACCTACATTGTAATTATTGACCAACTTGAGCTCAAAGATCAGAATATCTGCTTCTAAAACTAATGCTGTGTCGGAGAGATGGATCAGTGGTTAAGGCACTTGCCTGCAAAGCCCATTGAACTGGGTTCAATTCCCCAGTACCCATATAAAGCCAGATGCACAAAATGGCACATGCATCTGTAGCAGTTGGAGGCCCTGGCATACCCATTCTCTCTGTCTGAGTCCTTTCTATCTCATTCTATCTCTCTCTGCTTGCAAATAAATAAAAAAGTATTAAAAAATAATGCTTTAGGTCAGTGTTCCAAACATATTCTAATGTAAAGAACTTAATCATTGCTCTGACATCATTATATACATGGAAACGTGTTAAATAGCTCTTGTCTTTGAATAATTTAAAAGTTCATGTCAATTCCCCCCATTCAACTTATCACAAACCCTGAGTCAGTGTGTTCTAATAATGTACTCACTACTGTGCAAATAGGAGCCACAGAATTTGAATTATACACGTTTTAAAGTAAGCAAAGAAATTATTTTCATCAGCCAGTAAAAATTTCTAAAGTCCATTCATTATAAAAAATTTCCATGCAAATCAAAATATAATATTGAACTTTTCTCTTTGTAGCTAGAGTCTACTAAAAATCACTAACTACTCCTCATCTTTAATCAGTCTTTTGTTAGACCTTTGACTCATGTGCATTGCCAGAGAAATAATATATTTAGCTGAATCCAAACATTCCCAGAACACACTCTACTTAATAAAAGCAACCTGTGAAGGTTTAAGTTGCTTTAAAAAGATTTTCTTTAAAAAAGCAAAAGGGGAAAATTAGTCATACCAGCTCTTAAAAAGAAACCAAAGAAACCTTGCCTTGCTTTTCTGACATCTGGGTAGAAGTGAAGAATAGTGAAATCCAGTGTGACATAACAGAGCAACGTGGTCAGGAGACTGGAAACAGGTGCTCTGATTTAGAATTAAATTCCCAGTTACTGCTTGCCCACACAAACCCTCTGGTTGCAGCAATCCTGGTGTAAAATTAGCATCAAAGAGATGGTTCTATATCTCTGTTGCAGTTTGAATATTGATAGTTTAATAAAACAGAATATATCCACTCATTTAATATATATTTACAGCTAGTTTGTGTGAAGTTGCTAATCAGCATGAGGCCATATGTAGATGCCCTGACTAAGGGAATGGTGAATAAAGCATGGTTGGACATGACTTGTTCTCAGAGATCTCACAGTCCCTGGCAAAGAATCAGACTAGTGAATCCACATCCTTAGCACAGTGACAGAACAACTGCAACATAAAGGAGAGGACAGGGGGATCCACCTGGAGGAAGCTATACATCAACTTCAAACATTGTTGTAGATCAAATTAATCTAAGAGATATTATTGCTCTTGTATCATTTTTATTTTTAATCAGTTCCCCTTTATGTTAGGCACAGTGGCTTGTGTTACTACTGGTCACATTTAGAAATCAGGGAGCTAAAAGTGTAGTCTCAGTTGCTCAAAACCACAGGCATGGGAGATGAGGGAGGCTGTCACCTTACCCAGAAGTCAATTCTTATACACATCCAAGCTTTGTAGCCATAGGTATTGGAAACACTATGATTTATTTTTTTTTTCTCTGCACTGATTCTAAGGTACAGTTCCTATTGAATTCAATATTTTTCTCTAACAACTGATGAGCTCAGCTGCCCCCTTTTTTTCCCCCTTATAAGATTTGATCAGCTTGTCAAGGTCTTACTTCACTTCAGCTCTGATGAGGGGCTTGATTGGAAGAGGAGGACACTGAGGAGTGTTAGGAAGCTGGGAGGAAGCACTCTGCTTTCTTATTTAATCCACCGAACAGAGTGTCCAGAATAGAAACAACTGATTTCCTTTTGGCATTTTCACTCCTGGATTAATTTTGCCAAGATAGATACACAGCCATCTCACTTCTGGGCCACTTAACCAAAGCCCCTTCAAGTGCAAAAGAAAATGATTCCTTGAAGAACCAGAGGGAGAAAAGGTGTAAAAATCATTTCAGTGTTAAAAGATGACTCTCCCAAGAGACTCCTTCAAGCTAACTAGCTGAACTACTTGGATCATGAAGCAACAGCTGTGGTCAGATGAAAATGTAATTAAATATAAAGACCAGTACAAATGTAGACCTCCAAAATCCATTCAATGACCATGTTGTGGTTACCTCCAAGCTGCTGGCTTGCTGGGACAAAAGACGAGGCCAAAAGCAGCTGATAGGAAGAGTCTATTTTGACATGCTGTCTTGAGAGGAAGGTTCATGATGGCAAGAAGAGGAGGAAAGAACATATGCTAGACCTCACATCTTGCCATATTAGTTGGAAAATAGCAGCAAGAAAGTGCGCTGAGTTCTGGCAAAAAGAATACAGGGTTATAAAACCCAAACCTTTCTGCTTAGCAACATACTTCCTCCATCAAGGCTCCACATCTCAAATTACTACCACCCAGGGACAAGACATTCAAAGCACATGAATTTAAGAGGGACATCCGATTCAAACCACCACAGGCTCACACAAACTTCCAACGTCCTTGGATTTAGTTACTCACAAAGGCATGGGCGGCCTTCACATTTCTTTCTTAGTGCTTCTAGGTATCCATGTCAAGACTGACAAGGATAAGATAAGGAGAGTTAACCGTTAGCTCCTCAGCTCCAGGTTGACACTAGAAGAAAACCTTCTCTGATTATATTCCCTGCCATGTGAGTCTCCAAGAACCACATCACAGAGTCTTTGGAGTAAACGTGACCCAGAGTTAATCAGGAAGTTTCTATAGGTTGGCTCAGAGCTAGCTGCCATTGAATTGGGGCACAGGCTTCACGTCACAATTTTCTAAGCAACTTGGATCTTGTGATGGTTAATTTTGTCCATTTGATTGGATTAAGAGATAGTGAAGGCATTAATGAGATATGTCTATGAGGGCGGTCCCAAAGAGCTTTCACTGAGACATCAACTCCTGCGCTGAGATCCAGGCCTGAATGAAATGGGGAAAGGGAGAAAGTGAGCAAAGACACCTGGTGTTCCTTTTCTCTGCTTCCTGATCTGCAGAGAAGTGAGCAAGCTCCTGCTGCTGGTCCCTCTGGCTTCTTCCCTGCCATGATAAACTCTATGCCCTGAATTAGGAGACAAAATGGACCGTTCTTCCTAAAATTGCTTCTGGTCAGGCATTTGGTAACAGCAGTGAGAAAATAAACTAATACAACCCTTTCCCACACCAAATTAAAAAAAATAATAATAAATTAAAATAACACCAAGTGCAGATATAAATAATCTTATCTGTATTTTACTACTCACTATAAGCTTGGCAAAGTATTAACATACTTCATAGAAATACGCATGGTCAAACCCCAAATGTTGGCTAATATGTTTCTTCTTTGTTTTTGGTTTCAAATAATCGAACTAAAAAAAGAAAAAAAAAAATAGCAAATAGTATTTCCAAAGTCAAAGAGAGAAAATGCCAGATTTGTAATACTATTTTGCAATTCCTAACCACTTCAGTACACAAGATGCCTGCCTGGCCCAGACAACGACTGCCACGTGACTTAAGGCTCACTCATTCACTCCATGGATAATAAATCAGAAGCCTAGAAATAATAAGGGCCTAGTGAAAAGAGCATTGAGTACCCCCTCAGCCACCTGGGTCCCCAGTCACAGATCTAAAGCTTATTCTCTTGTGACCAAATGCTGCTTAATGGCTCACACCGACTTGCTTACTTATGAAGCAGGCATGTTAGGATACACTGTATCTTATGGCAACTTCATCCAACCCAGTTTCAATTCCCTTTTTGTCCTCCTCAATCCTTGTCTTACATATGCATTCAGAGTCCATGGGTTTTTTTCACTACAAAAGCTTCTGTTTCAGAATCTTAATGTTTTTCTTTGTAAAGAAAAATTTGTTTCATCCCATTCAGACCTGCGATGAAGGTGATACTTAGGTCTGCATCTGTTTTACAAAGGTCTAAACCTATCTTTATGTTTTTCATCAGTGGAGGGAGTGGTAATATCTGTGATATTGTGAATACATAAGTGCTCCAGACAGCATCTAACTTATTGAATGCATTATCCTATTTAGTTCTCATAGCTATTGCACGAGAAGGTAGCATCCCCAATTTCAAGAAAAGTCTTAGAATTTACAAATCCTGAGTAACTAAATTTGGAGTCAGAAACCTGTAAGCTTAATTTTTATAATCTATTTTGTTCCCATAATCCTCAGTAATTTGAAGTCCATGATTATCACAGATAGAATTTATGGGCAGTTATCACAGAAGGACCACATGGACCACAACTGGTCTCTGTTTGATAATAAGAGGTAGCTTTTGTGCAGCAGCCTTTCCAGAATTAGAGCACCTCGGGTGTATTCAAAAAGGTTACACTTTGCCCTCCCCTTAATGTCAAAGAGATCAGAAAGACAAAATAAAAACAAGCTGAATGAAGTAAGTTTACCCCATACTTCCTCTACAGTGAGATTAATGTTATTTTTGTTCCTTGATTTTTGTTTGTTTGTTTGTTTATTTTTATGAGACAGACAGACAAAAAGACAGAGAGAGAGAGAGAGAGAGAGAGAGAAATAGAATGGGTGTCCCAGGCCCTCCAGCTGCTACAAATGAACTCCAGATGCATGTGCCACTTCGTACATCTGGCTTACATGGGTACTAGGGAATCAAATCTGGGTCCTTAGGCTTTGCAGGCAAGTGCCTTAACTGCTGGGCCATCTCTCCAGCCAATGTTTTGTTTTGTAGCCCCCCACCCCATGGACATTAGCATTTAACTTGTTGTTGTGACTTTCTCATTGCTGGGATAAAGCACCTGATCAAAAATAGTTGATGGGAGAAAAGTTTTCTAGTTTGGTTTAAAGTCTCTTGAGGAAGATTCATGATTTCACAGGAAACAATGGCATGAGCAGAGGCTGGACATCGCCTCTTCCATTGTAGATGGAAAGCAGTACCAGGAGTTTAAGCCAAATTTTAGCAAGGGAAAACTGGCTGTAACACACCTAACACTGCCCCCCCGGGCGGGGTACCTCTTCCAGCTAAGTTCAACCTCCCAAATTGTTATCAGCTGGAGACTGATAACAGTATTTGGAACACAAGAGTTTATAGGAGACATCTGACTCAAAGCACACATTTCCGTGAAATTTTGAAGTTCAAATGGGATAAATATTTTTTTTTTGGAAAAAAAATAGTTATACATGTAAGAACAATTATTGTAGCCACATGCATTATTTATATTTTCATTACTATAAGATAGGAGCAATGTTGAATGTCACATATACATATGATCTACAATCTCAAGCATGTGTGATATCTCTTGTCTTTCAATTTTCATTAATGACAATATGTATTTATTTAAGAACTTAATTCCCTAACCATTATAAAAGTACAAAGTCAAAGATGTCTTAGAGCTTGCAGAGACACAATGATAGTGTAAATCATATTGGTGTACTATGTGAAGTGTAATAAGTTTTAGGATTTCTATAGCACTTTAATAGACCAAATAAAATATGTATGCACATGTCTGTGCTGTGTGTACATTTCGTCAGAAGTCTCAAGCTAACATAAGACCTTAGTGTGTAAACATAATTACCTTTAAAGTAGGAAAAAAACGATTTTAACTGCCATATTGAGGTTTTCAAAGAACATTAAAAGGAAGATTAATTATATTTAAGTCAGATCGCTATTAATACTAGGATATAACACACACATATGCACACACACACACACACACACACACACACATATATATATATATATGCTAGGTATTTAAAAGTTGGGTGTTTGTAAAATTTCATAGGTTTTAGAACATTAGTACAAATCTAATGCTGGGGACTGTATCCCAGTTTTATTTGCCTAGCATGTAGAAAGCCCTGGATTTGAATCAGTGCCATGAAAATCAGAGATTATGCTGAATGTCTGTAATTACAGTATTTGGGAGGTGGAGACAGTAGGATCATAAGTTCAAAGTGATCCTCCATTACAAGTTTGAAGCCATCTTAAATTAAGATACATGAGACTGTTAAAGAAAATACTGATTGGTATACCTCCAACCATGTGTGTGTGTGTGTGTCTGTGTTTGTGTGTGTCTGTATATATACGTTTTTTGATACGATCAATTGACTCAAAGGGAAGTCTTACAGCCTTCTTCTCGGGTTAGTGGGACATGTATCCCAGGGTTCTGTCAGCTGAGGTATGGATGGGTATGTGAAGAAGCAATCTCTGTGAGTGCCACTGCCTTTCGTGTTGGAGTTTATCTATGTCTTAACATGAGATTCAGCTTTCAAGCTCAGACTTCAGGCCTTACCTCTCAATGGCCCTAGTGAATAGACCACA
Organism: Dipus sagitta; assembly: GCA_036346955.1. NCBI lineage: Eukaryota > Metazoa > Chordata > Mammalia > Rodentia > Dipodidae > Dipus > Dipus sagitta. The sequence goes on along the minus strand of CM070772.1, from coordinate 166,480,996 downwards.
ATAATGAAATTCTTGTATAATAGAAATTAACATTTTTTAGCTATTGTGATGTCAGGAACTTTGCTAGACACTTCGCATAAAGAATGCAGCCCTCCAGGCACCACTGTGATAATAGTGTTATTAACATCATTTCTTACAGGAAGTTACAGAGGTCACCATACATTACAGAAGAGGTAGCAGATAGAATGTAAGAACCAAAGGAAGGGTAGAGGTCCTTATAATGTGCTCCTCCAAACCAAAAATAGCCTGGATATCCATGACCTCATAGTGCCTGACACTACCTACACAAGACCATCATAATAGGAGGAAAAGATCATGACATCAAAATAAAAGAGAGACTGATTGAGGGGGAAGGGATATGATGGAGAGTGGAGTTTCAAAAGGGAAAGTGGAGGGAGGGAGGGAATTATGATGGGATATTGTTTACAATTATGGAAGTTGTCAATAAAAAATGTAAAATAAAAAAATCATCTCAAAACATCCCATTTTCAAACTAGGGAGACAGAAAATGCCTTCAAGTCAGCCTCATTTCAAAGACTATTGTTCTTTCTATTGGAAGGCCAAGAAAAAAGAGGCAAAGTAAAATTGTAGATATCATTTAATAATGGAAACAAGGTTTCGTATATCCTAGGCTGGCCATGAACTCACTATATAGCTAAGAATGGTCTTGAGCTCCTGATACTGCTATCTTCCGATCCTGAGTGCTGGGATGATAGGAGCACCATGCGACCTTGTCAAGTTTACACAGGATTTGTGCATACTACTAAGCATTTTACCAACTGAACGACCTCCCCAGCCCAATAGATACAAATGTGTATTTTTTTTAGTATTTCTTTTAATTTATTTGAAAAGAAAAACAGGCAGATGGTATATGATAGATGAGAGAGAGAGAGAGAGAGAGAGAGAGAAAAAGGGTATGCCAGGGCCTCTAGCCACTGCAAATGATCTCCCTAGGCACATGTGACAGCTTGTACATCTGGTGTACGTGGATACTGGGGAAATAATTCTGTGTCCTTAGGCTTCCAAGGCAAGCACCTTAATCACTAAGCCATCTCTCCAACCCCAAAGATACTAATATTTAATTGTGTACATCAACCCTTAGTTCAAATGTCAGTGCATGATATTTTGATAAGAATATTTAGGCACTCCTTACATAGGAAATGAAACTTCATTCACTAAGCTTCCCATGACAAGCCCCATGTGGCACCTCTGAGAACGTGTAAGCATCCTCCTTGGTGTCTGGTGTTATGTGCTGGTTTTGATTTGCATCTTCCTAGTGGTTGATGATACTCAGGCTTATCTCATGGGATTTTTAGTTATTTCTAGATATTATTTGAAGGAAACTCTATTCTAGCCCTTTGCCCCTTTTAAATTAGATTTTTGACTTTTGTTGTTAAATTTCAAGTGTGCTATACAAACACTGGGCATTTGATTTATCAAATATGAAACATCTTGATAATGTCTCATTACATTCAATGTCCATCGATTTGATCATTTAAACATGTCTTCTTACAGTTTAATGGATATGGCACATTAACAAGGATAAAGCAGAATAAAGATTTATTTGACAAAGATGAAACACCTTAGTATCCTACCACATGGGAGTGATTAAACACACTTATTCTGCACTCGATGTAATATACTGCTCTGTTGCCCCATTAGTGTGCTGAAATAAATTATTATGTTAATACTAAGCCTGAAATTTTAAGCAAAATTTTATCTTTAGTCTATGAAAACAGAAAGTAAATTCACTTTTAATTTATGTTTTGTAAATAATCTTCCCTCATGTATACCCTACCCCTCTCACCATTATGTTCTATTAAACTTGACTTATTGGTAATGTTGCTAGTACTTTCAATTCAGGAGACATATGTAGAACAGCTATTAACATGTGTTCACTTGATTCCCTTCATAATATACCATTTCAATTTTCATATATCAATATAAGAGTTGTTGAACAAATAAACACTCCCTTCAGTCACTCTATATCAGTTACCTTCTCATTGCTAAGATAAATTAACTAGGCAGAAACAGCTTAAGGAAGGAAAGGGTTTAGTTTTGGTTTACTTTCAAGAAGTCCCTCATGGACTTCTTCCGTGATTGAAGCACGGCAGGACAGGACGCATTACATCCACAGGGAGGATGGATCAAAGGGACACCTAAAAGCCAACCTCATAGTGACACTCTTCTTTCAGTAAGGCTCCACCTACTAAAGGTTCCACAGTGTTCCAGAACAGAGGTCCTAGAAGGAGATTAAGTACAATTTGTGTCTGGAAGATTGTACTTTAATCAGTCCTACTCTTCCTTTGGCTCTTACATTCTATCTACCACCTCTTCTGCAATGGACCCTGAACCTTGGAAAGTGTGATAGAGATGTTTCAGTGCTGAGCACTCCTCTGTCACTTCTCAGAACTATGGTGCCTTTTGGGTCATCCCAGTGGTCACCACCATCTGAAAAGAGAAGCTTCTCTGACCAGAACTGAGAGTAGCATTAATATATGGGTATGAACATTAAGTAAAGTGCTTACAGGGAAGCTTGGTGAGCACAATATATGCATTTAGACTGACAACAACAGGCATTACCTGCCTAGGGCTCATGACCTCCTCACTATGCTTTTGAGTAGGTTTTCAGTACCAGACATGTATTCCCTTTCATGGAGCATGCCTCCAGTCCAATTAGAGAGTGGTTGTTTTCCCCCATAACAGACATGCCACTATTGCACCAGTTGGGTCATGTGGCCTGGCTGGGCAAACTTAAGGCTTGCTGTGTCCATTATTGTTTACAAGTGCTGATGACTTCTCTCTCTTCCATAGGGCTGCATGCAACATAGCTTGTTTCAGCTTTTTGTCAGCTGGTCTACATGGTGGATGTTTTCAGGTCAGCTCCAGCTTAATTTCTCAGTAACCTTGCAGAGAAAGTATGTGGAGTCTTCATTAATAGGGTCTTAGCCTCATTTTCTTGTGGGAAACCAAGAGCCTTGGCAATGGCTTGTAATGTTTTGGGGGCATCAGGGACCTCCCTAGCCAAGAATTCATTGGAAGGTATCTCACTCCTGGAACTTAAATTTTTCTAGTAAGATCTATGGCTTCTGGATGTGACATTATCCAAAATAAGTAGGTTTTCATATGGCTTATTCATAACATCTTAAATTTTGATTAACCCTTCCTCCATCCTTCCTTTACTTAATCTCTTCCCCTGACCTCACTTAGAGTATTGCACACCCAGCCATCTGTTCATCTACGTACATATACACAGTACTATCCTCTTGATTCTTTTCTCTCATTCCTCTCTTATATCCCCTTTCTAGCTTACTGGCCTCTGCTATCGATTTTTACTCAAACTCACATAAAATTCTACATGTTTGTAGCTAGTATCCACATATGAGAGAGAACATGTGGCATTTGGCTTTCTGGGTCTTGGGTATCTCACTTAGTATAATCCTTTTCAGATCTATCAATTTGCCTCCAATTTCATTTTTATTTATTGCTGAATAGAGTGTTGATATATATTTTTACCAGTGGAAACAAAAAGAAAAAATAAATCCTAAATCATCTTGTGCAAAGTACTAACTACTTTACACACTAAACTGAGCCTCAATAACGAAATTGCAGGTTTGCCAAGATATAAGTTTAGAAATCAGGTGGATACTACTCCTGCCAGAAATAATAGCACATATATATATATTCAAAGTGCCTTGTTAAAATTTATTGTTGCTAAAAGGTAGAACCCAGAAGAGGCAGGAAACAGAGATGAAACTGTTGGGTACAACAAACCATAAGAACTTTCTAGGGTAGAAAGTCAACATGAATTCAGGTCAGAAGCAGAGTATTTAAAAGCACAGAATCATTCTACTATGCTAGCTGATGCCTATGTTTTCTGCATAATGATCATATGTAATAATTATGAAGAGAACACAGTTTGTCTGACCTTTGCTTCAGAATGTGTTTATACAACTCAGTCCTATCAATGTACCAAACATTTCTTCCATATTTGTGTGTAGCTCATACTGGGTTAAGTGAAGAAAAAGGTTACATTTTGATGAAATTCTTATGCTGCAAGAAAAAAAATAGAATCTTAAATCAGCATTTGTAGTGAGGCTCTAAAGCCATTATGACAAAATAATGAAAGGAGTCATTCTTACTGGGTGGCAAAGATATTAATTTTTAATACCAGTTTACAAAGGTAAATTCAAGGTCTAGCAAGAGAAGTTCAACTCACAGAACAAGAGAAAAAAATTACTTAGTTTACCTTTTCATTTAAAAAATCATGTGTGTAAAGAAGTAAATTATGAAATAACATATTCATATAAATTACTATAAATTTTTCCATTTAATGAGAATATAGCTGTCTCAGGGAATGTGATCATCCTGGGGAATACAGTAGTACATATATGTAGATAATGAAAAACTATAATAGGTTCACAAAACAAAGTAATTTATCCCAAGTTACAAAACCAGAAAATAATAAAAACAAGAATTAGACCCATACTAAGGTAGCTCTAAAGCTAGTTTTTGAGCTATTGAACTTCTTAGGACACAATCATAAAAAAAATGTTACAATGTCTGAATATGAGCTTCAACAAATAGATACAGTTTGAGGCTGGAGTGATGGCTTAAGGTTTAAGGTGTTTGCCTGCAAAGGCAAAGGATTCTGGTTCCATTCTCCATGACCCACATAAGCCAGATGCACAAGGGAGCACATGAATCTCGAGTTTGTTTGTAGTGGCTAGAAGCCCTGGTGTACCTATTCTCTTTTTCTCTCCCTCTAATAAATAAATAAATAAAATATAGATACAATTTCGAAATCAAACCTACAGTTATGCATAGTTAGAATTATATCTAATCACTAATGTTGAAAATTTGCTTTATTAAACTCTGTAATTAGAATAATGGTAACTATGAAAAGAGAATGTCTAAATCACCAGGCTAAGATGAATTAGGATACAAATTTAGGCTCAACAGAAAGCTTGGATTACAAAATGAGCAGCATTAAGTATAACTACTTATGTAGTAGGTGATACTCTTTCTAATGATTCAAGAAGCCCTTGTCTCCACAGTGTCCAGCATAGAAATACAAAGGATGGCTTCACTAATAGATATTATTTGTTAAAGGCACATTTTGAGGTCAATGGAGGTCCAGGAAGAAATTTAAAATAAATGCTTTAAAAAGCAAATAGGAAAACTGGAATTAACCTTTTTAGAAAAAAAAAAAAGTCTAGTCTAGTATAATGAGCAAATATTATCTGTGTCCCAACTCTGGGAAGTTAGTATTTCTGGGCTACATAATTTCAATTACTAGTATGTAAGGAAGAATATATAAACTCAGCCCCTTAAAATTATCCAGAAGAGATAAGCCATCCAAAAGAAATAAGGAATTTGGAATTATTATAAAAGCATTCATTTAAAGAGTCCAGAATTTATCCCAAGAGAAAATAACATATGCAGAAACTCTGATTCTAGAAACTCCTATAAAATATCACAATCCTATTCCATAGCCTATCTCAGTGCTCTCTATCTCCATAGTTTGAAAGCTTGATCTTTGACCTTATATCAGGCACCAAGAAATATTTCTTCTTATGCCAAGTTCCAGTGTGGGACTATGGTTTTTCCCCAAGATGAGCATACAGCCTGCATTGCTCATTCACTCCAATTCCACCTGATAGAATCTATTTTCTGGGCAGGCATAGCCAGGAAGACTGATTCCTTCTTTCTCACCAAGACCTTGGCTATAAAGTTTCATCTTTACTGCAGGTTCAGAAAGATAAAAAGCCTATGTTTCTGCTTAACCATCTCCCACACCACAGGGCAGTGAGTCTACACAAAGAAAGCCAAGCCAGTGAGACTGGAGAGTCTTACCACTATCCAATCTTTCCTCATGGGGAAGTGCTGTTGCCCAGAGGGAAGATACCATTCCCATCTCTGACTTCAAGGTTTTGGTCACTGAAAATCATCCATGGGAATAAGGAGGTCTGAATCTCTCCCATGGGAACTTATGTCATTTTAAACAGCATGAGAAACCCAGGTCTGGAGATTTCATAGTAAGCAAAGAAGAGCATCATTGAGAGGAAACACAAACTATATGCCTGCAGGCTTATAGAAAATTGGAGAAAGAGTGAAAACAAAGCTCTTCTGGAGACAGATGAATGCTCTGGTAAAGGTTTCACAACTGTCTCTGCATAGGGACATAAATACTTGGCTAAAACTGTGAAATATTTTATTTCTCAGGACAATATAAAATGAACCAAGCAATTGATGAGCAGTTAAGGGAGTGTAACAGCTGAGTAGGGTAACAAGAAGGGCAGACATCTTAACGGAGAGATCAGAAAAGATGGAGCCGTAGAGAGCTCTCATAAACCTCAGCCACACCAGGAGGACTCCAAACAGGCTCAAAGCTGCTCTCTGAGCAGAGCCATCCAAGGACGCTCAGTGGGTGCCATGCATCCCAATTTCACTCATGTTGCTCACTGGAGCCAGTAAGCAATGGTACAAGAAAATGGCAAAGATGGGGGCCTTCTCACCCTGAAGATGACACAACTTTTTGACAAACAAACCTAGTTGACTAGCCAAATATTAACAACTGCTTATAGGCACAAAGTTTCTTTAAGGGGAATGCTAAACATCATACAATTAAGTTTGCCTAAGACTGTGAAATACAAAATAGAACATTGAACTGCACTCCTGAAATGGGTAGATTATATATATTTGACTATAGCCCAATAAATTCAGGGAAAGTCAAATGCATGAGTGCACATGCATGAACAGTGAGACCTTCGCCCTGTCTTAGTAAGTTGGTAGAACATCTTTTCCTGTTCCTCCTGAAAACTATATCTTGCTTTGAAGTAAATTACTATTTGACGCTACTTAATCTCTTGAAGCAATTTTTAAAAACTTATTTAAATAATTTACACTTATTTTCCTCCTGTTGATATTCTCAAGGGAAATATAAGTGTCTGTATATGAACAAATAATTATTTCATTATGCAAAAATGAAATGAAGTTGCTGCTATTGGCAATAGAATTTAAAACAGCAAGTCATGGTTGACTTGTTTCCAAAGGTTAGTTTTCAGAATTTTATTTTCAAGATGAGTTTGTGAGAAATTTTCAGTGTCAGAACAATTGTATGCCTGTCATTAGCAATGACTCTATTCCTCCTAATTCATCTCCAGTAAATTTTAAGCAGTTTTTACATTGTTTTACCTGTGCTATAAGCTGTTAAGAAAACATCAGTGGAAAAATAAGCACATGGATTTGGTGATTTCTCTGATTTGACAGAATGTTTGGCATGTTTCATGTGACCCTAAGTTTGACTTCTAGCACTTAAAAATTAAAAATAATATGAAACAAAAAATAATAGCTACTGCTAAAGGTAAGTGAAATAGCACATTCTGAAAATTTGTTATCTAGGCTTATGTGAGCATTGCCTCCTGATACAGAAAAGTTTCTAGTCACTTGGAGATCACACATCATACCTATTCTAATAAAGTCATTATTTTTTTCAGATAACAAATTTCCATACCTGAATTAATTATCTTTTTCATAATGTATAACTTGTTTCACTGACTAAATTTTAACTTTAAAGACCATATGAAAACCACTATTTCCATGAAAAAAAAAAAACTGTAGAGTAAAATAGTCCTTCAGTTTGAATAGCAATAGAGTAAATAGTATATTTGTTTTAATTCAATTTATTAAATTTTGTTTTGTACAATATTTTTATTTACATATGTGTATGTGTTTGTTTATGTGTCTGCTAGTTTTACCAGGACAAACAAATGCCAGACATATACACTATTTTGTGTGTGTGTGTGGGGGGGGGGTGTCTGGCTTTTCATGGGAATTGGATAACTAACCTGGACCAGGAGGCAATAATAATACTTGTGTGAAATAGGAGTCTTGTCTTACTTTGACCATGGGGAAAACAGAATTTGATTATTCTGCAGAAACACATTACAAGCTGAATGTGGTTGTGTGTGGTAGTAATCCCAATTACTCTGGAGGCTCAAAGAGGATTTTGAGTTTGAGAACAAATTGGGCTATATTGTAGCATCTAAGTCAGCCTGTATGATATATAGTAAGTCCTTGTTTCAGTTAAATAAGAAAAAGTAATCATAAAAACAAACAGGATCATTGCAGCCAACTGGTAAAGTACTTGCAGGATTACTAACTTGTAACTAACATTTCTAAATTGGCCTAGAACTAACCTCATGCAAAAAAGTCTGTTTTTTTTTTTTTTCAGTACTATTGTTATTGAAAATGCCCTTATCTACTGCTAGTGGGAATGCAAACTCATGCATGCACTATAGAAGTCAGTATGGAGGTTCATCAATAAGCTAAATATAGACTGTGCTGTGATTTGCATGCAAAATGTTCCCAATAGACTGTGTTTAAACACTTGTTCCTCAGCTGGCGTGCTGTTAGGCAATGTTGTAGAACCTTTAGGAGCTGGTGCCTTGATGGCAGTAGTGTGACCCTGAGGATGGGTCTTGACAGCCTGGCTGTGCTTCCTGTCCCTCTTAGGCTTCCGATTGGGCACACAATAATGACGAAAGCACCTGTCACCATGATGCTGTTCCCTTCAAACCATGAAGCAGAATAAAACCTTTCCTTCCTTAAGTTGCTTCTGGTCAGGTTAGTTTGCCCATAATAACTAATACACAGACTTTCCATAACAACCAGCTATTACACTTAGTAATTTCGCAAAGGCTCCCAGCCAGCATCACAGAGGTGTTTGCATATCAGTATGAATTGCAGCTAAGAATATCAGCAGAAGAACTGAATAAAAAAATGTATGTCTACACAATGGAAGTTTTTCAAACTTAAAGAAGAATGAAGCTATGGAATTTGTAGGAAAATACTTGTAACCTAATCATATTATGTGAATTAAATCAGTCTCAAAAGCCGAAATATAAACATTTTCTCATATTTGAGGTTCCTAGATTTTATCTAGATACATGAAATCATGTACATACAGAAGACATGAAATTAGAAGTGAAACAGCTTATAGAAACAAAAGATTCTAATGGGAGGATGAGGAGAACAGAAATATAAGGAAGTAAAGAATGGGGAGATATCTTCAAAATACATTAAATATTTCTATAAAAATAGCCTTATGTAATCCAGTTTAGTAATGTTTTTTACTGTTCTTTTATTTATTTTTCTTTTAATGAGAATGGGTGCACCGGGGCCTCCAGCCACTGCAAACAATCCCCAGATGCAAGTGCCACCATGTGCATCTGGCTTACATGAATCCTGGGGAATCAAACCTGGGTCCCTTAGGCTTCAAAGACTTAACCACTAAGCCATCTCTCCAGCCCATTTTTGTATTTCCAAGCCCCAGGGTCTCCGTTCTGCACTGGCTAAGCAAGCAATCATTCTTAGGATGAGTGTGGGCCCAGGAAACTGGTTGTGACTTGCTGACAGATCTGAAATGCTACAGGAAATGGCTTTCTTGGAAGGTAGGTTAGCAAAGATCCTTAGGTAAACTGAGGTGGTGAAGATGATTCCTCCTCCTCCTCCTTCCAGGCCTGGAGGAATTTTTTCCCACCAGCGGCACTAGCCTGACAGCTTCCAGAGACCTGTCCAGTTTAGTTAAATTTTTAAAGAAAAAAGTGCTAGCAAATTTACTAACAAAATATATTTAGATCCATAATACATATATGCATACACAAACATATATTTTAAAATGCATCATATTTTGTTATGAATATTACTCAAGTACATAGTTTTAGTATTGGTTAAACATGCAATATTATGTTATAAAACTGAATATGTGTTAAACATATTTTCTATAGGGACAAGATAGTATTTGTAGTAAAATCGTGATTAAATTTCCAAAATAGCTTAATATTTGATAATTTTCACATATTAACTGAGGAACATTGACTAGAAAACTGAGATAATATAAGGATGAATAATTGCATGACTCATGATTGGGTCAGGAGATACTTTAGTCTTTTTTTTTTTTTTAAGATTTATTTGCTCATACATTACTGTATTGCAAGTTGCTAGTCCCTAGTACTGAGGATCATTCATAGAAATATTTCTTAAATCATTATTTAAAATATAATTATAAACCTGGATCTTTTATAAGACTTAAATTTATTTATAATTCGGTATATTAAAATTATTTCTAACTTATTTTTAATAATGTTATTCCTACTTACAATGATATTTATCCTCCTTAAATTATTTTTATTCTTCATTTATAAATTTAATATACTTGATTTCCATTTTTAAATTATTTATTTATTTATTTTTGTTTTTGTTTTTAGTTTTGTTTTTCGAGGTAGGGTCTCACTCTAGCTCAGTCTGACCTGGAACTATGTAGCCTCAGGGTGGCCTCGAACTCACAGCAATCTTCCTACCTCTGCCTCCTGAGTGCTGGGATTAAAGGTGTGTGCCACCATGCCCGGCTTTAAATGGTTTCATTTTTCAAGTTAACAGAAGTAATCTGAAGGATGTCAATTTACTAAATTCACAAACATGGCAAATCTAAGTTCTCTGATGTGTCTCAATATTATACACAAACTTCATAAGATTTGCACTAAAAACAAAAGCTGAAGTAATTACTCAACTATATATGGTAATTTGACTTTAGAAAGTTAAACATGTCTCCAGTAGGCATAAAAAATTGTTGTACAGGCAATTGTTAGCATACCATTTCACTGTATAGAAGAATAATAACATCCTCTCTCAGTTAAGAAGATCTGTTGACTCTTACATTTATGAGGAAGATAGTATGCTAGCCAAAGATGTGGAAAAGCTAGGCAAAGTACTGGCAGACTGGCTCTTGGGCTGCATGATTACTATAAAGCAACCCTTCTTTATCATGCAGACTCTAGCAAGCATTTGAATGAGGGCTTAATTAAGGCCTTGCCATACACTCAGAATTACAGGCATACTCAGTAATCATGAGGTGATGTCTACTTACAGAATAGGTTATTCCCTGAATAGCATGATCACTTTCTTAGCAAGTATTAATATTTTTTAAGTTAGGAATTATTAAGTTTATTTAGGGATAAAACACAAGTTGTAGCATTTAGGAAAGGCACTCTCATGTGGACACACTGCATAGTTTATAAGGTTGATTTAAGAAAAATTAAGGATTTTGGGAAAAAAAAAACTGGAGTAGAGCTTCAAGCATATGGAGGAAAATTGAACTAGACTTTCAAGAAAAGACTGGGGTAGAGCCATAAGCATGTGGAGAGGAGTTAAACTGAGGAATTCAAGGAAAATAATATGGGGGAAAATATCAAAGCTGAAAACAAGAAATTCAAAGAAAAAATAAGTAATGAAGAGAGCTCATGGTTACCCTGAGTTCAAGAAAACTACACATGTAGCAGGCATATAGTAAAAACAAACAAACAAACAAAAAAAACCTGATGTCTAGAATGTTTCAAGATTATGGAGGATTCAAAGATATTCTTGAATATATTACACTGTTCCAAGCATATAACAAGCAGTTAATTTTCAGCCTTGTGGTCATATAAATAAATGAATCATACCTTACCATGGTGTATATACAAACATGATATATGTGTATGTTTGTTTGTGTGTGTGTGTTTAAATCAAATATGTTGATCATTGATTATATGAGAAATTTGAAATTAATCTGAGGGTGTTTTGTTTTGTATTGGTTCTTACGAACTATTTAATTTAAAAAGAAAAAAAAGTGACTTATTTTTCAAGAATGAATGGTGAATGAGTCCTAATAACTAGCAACTTCCTCATATGCACTCAGCTCACTTTCTCTGATGATTATTCCTGAAGAGATTCTTTACACCTTGATCATTATTGAATAATAAGAGGAGCCCGTGTTACAGAAGGAAGCATAAAAAACAAAAGATCACGAGAATTCCACATCTGAAACCAAGCCTCCACAAGACTCCATATTAATCAACCCTTGAGAGCAGCATCTAATGGACTGAGGAGCAGGAGGAGAAGCTGATTGATTCCTTAAAGTAACTGTTTTGATAACCCCTTGATATTGGTTTGACTCAGGCTCCTATCATCATGAAGTCCCCTATTGTGCGAACTAATTGAAACCTCACAAGATGGTGTCACTTGAATAGCATTACTCTTGCCTGATTGCAAGCAACTCTAATTCCCAATGTCAAGATCACATTTCTCTTCACAGTTATATGGGTCACAACATGAAATGGATTAATTCTGCTTGATTACCCTCTGCTACTATAGCATGAAATGCACTTCATAGCAACTGGGCTCTTTGCATGCTTCCTAAGCTTCCACATTGACAATAGATTTTGAGGGTCCTTTGAAGAAAGCAAATAAGCACTCAATACAAAGTCTACTTATGAAGTATAGGCAAATCATGCAATCATTATTGAAATATATGTTTTGGGAAATTATGAATATTTGCATATGTGTTTACAGAATCAATTCAATCATTTTTTGTAGATTTCTCAAAACAATATTTAAAATACAACTCATTTAAATAAGTCTTTCAAGGGAAGTATGCATTTAAAAACAGAATTGTGGGCTGGCAAGATGGCTTAGCAGTTAAGGCGGTTGGCTGCAAAAGCAGAGGACTAAGGTTCAATTCCCCAGAACCCATATAAGCCAGATGCACAAGGTGGTATATACCTCTGGAGTTCATTTGCAGATGCTAAAACATTGGTGCATCCTCTCTCTCTCTCTCTCTCTCTCTCTCTCTCTCTCTCTGTATATATACTTATTTATCTTTCAAATAAATAAAGTAAATAAACAATTAAAAACAGAATTGTGAAATGAATCCTAATATATAGGCAAAGGATATTAAATAATATTGTTTTCAGAATATCTAAGAGTACCTGTAATAAGAATTCATGGTATATAATTGTTGTAATCTTTAGAAAGTCATTTAAAAAACTGGAAGATCTTAAAAATATAACTATATACGAAATCATTAAACTGAATATTTGAAATAACTTGCAAGGTTATGCCATGCATGTAGATCTAAGGCTCTGTTTTAAAGGCAAATTATATAATGGGAAGATGATTCAGATAGACAACTAGGATGATGTTTCTAAGGTTCTTATCCATATAGGCAAACTTTGTCTCCAACTAAAATATGAAGAGCCCAAGGGACAAAGTTCCAGTTAGTCTTTTCCCTCTTGTCTAATCAACATTATCTGACAAAGCCATCAGAAAACAAGCAAACCATAGAGGTCAGTGGTAGCATTTCAAACTTCAGCAAGAACATGACTTATTTCACTTCTCGGTCTTGGTAATAGTCATAACTAAACATCCGGACATTCCCACAGATGAACATAGTGCTCACATGCAACGGAAGGCTCACGTCTAAATGGCATCAGCACACAGTCACTTTGGGTCTGAATAATTCAATAAATCAACTAGAGCAAATTGGATCCAGCAAACATTCATGAACCACATTGATTTAAGGAATCGCATGGATATTTACTAACCTTTGTTAAGGAAATCCAATACTAATTAATCCTAAGTAATTCCCTGATAACTATACTAGACATTTTGTTTCTTATTAAATAGTTTTGTCCTTGAGGCAAAAAAATATAAAAAACCTTTGAAATCATGTTTTATAAGAGCTATAAAAATCATTATAATTTCATAATAAACCTCAAAATGTATTCTCATTTTGAGGCCCACTGCTCTTTTCTCATGTCTTGATGTCTTTATTGTCTTTGAGGAATAATAAGTAAGATACATATGATGCAGTTTATCAACTTTTTATGAGTATGTTGATTTTTCCTTATAACAAAACTATAGCATTTTACCAGCTGTCTACAACTATGTTGAATCAATCATTCAATTCTTTACTTTTTATTAATATCAAAAAAATTGTTTATCATTTGCTTTGAAATTTTTAAAGGGCTCAGCAGCCAATTTACATATGTCACTAGTTTAACTGAATGAGGATTAGCAAATTAAATCTTAATTAACTAATTTTTGCATAATTTTAGGTAAATTATATGCTTTGTGCAGATGACAGGTGGGAGGTAAGGCATTTAACTAAGGAATGGAGGTTTTCCTTGACTTTATGAATTTTAATAGAAAAATAGCATTTAACAGTTGAAATGTGTGTCAAACTAAATTTAAAATCACCTTATGAAAGAGAACTGCTATATACATTTGAGTATTTATACAGATACAGACATAGTATTACTTTGAAATTAAAGGAGAATATTTTTTCAAGCTGGTTCTATGACTTATAGTAAATATAGTATATATAGTGAGTTGTTACAAGGACAAGCTAATGGAGTATGAATATTAATTCATGACTTGCACAGATATTTTAAATTACATTTCAGTTGATATTTACTCTATTCAGTAGTCTGGTACTGCTTCACAAACTTCTGTGCAGGAGCTCAGGAGGTATCTATGTGGTATGCAAAATCTTTTGGGTACTTTGGTCAGATGTCCTTAGGCATTTTTTTCTACCTTAGTGTTGCTTCATTTCTCTGCACTATTGTTCCTCCAACACTCTGCTAAATTTATAATGGTATCAAAATATCTTTTCAAAACCTGGCCAAGTGTATATGTATAGGAGGTATTCGGTCAAACTGTAACAGGGCCCAAGTGGTTCAGGAAAGTCCTTGATCTCTAAACCCTAGGTTTGTGCCTAATTTTAATTAAAGAATTAAATGAAGTAAGGTGGAGAAGGATGAATTACTCAATTATTATATTTACTGAGGGAAGTACAGAACCAAGGAAAGGCATCCATGTGGCTAAAGATACTAGGTGGAGGGTCTGAGAAAGCCATAGAAAGAAAAGAGATAAAAGAAAGTTTAAAGAGCTCCTGCCCTGAGGGAGTTGGAGGGGATAAAGATTCCATGTGGAGAGCAAGGGCTAGGGGGCTCTTCCCTAGACTCAGCCTGGATTCCAACCAACAGTTAAATATTTCCAAGTGGTCAGGAAGTTCAGAGAGCCTTCCCTCCCCTCACAAATATACTAATAGCCTTATTGTAGTGGCTCCTGCCTTCTGGCTCTGGTAAACCAGAGGGTCAGCTGGATGGCTAGGGATAGTGGCTTTCTTAGGAAGAGGCTAGCCCTGACACAAAGTTCTGGGGGTTGAACTTGACCAATCACAATGTTTAAATCCTAGGAAAGACCTTCCTCCCAGGAGGACGTCCAGGTTATTTGTGCAAGAACAGAACTAGGTAAGAGGTAAGAATTCTAGCAAGTGCTGATCATCCTGCCTGCCTAGTTCAATAAACTAATTGCATACTGTGGAGCCTGTCACAAAGTTTCTATGTTTCCAAAATTTAACATATCTCCTTTTTGCTCTAATCATTATACATACTTTTAAATGATTAACAAATAATATTACATTATAATGTCTTATTCATTCTCCACACAGGCCCCTTAAAAATGAACACTGTTTTTTCCCCAGGTTTTCAAACTTTCAATAGGAGTAGTTTGAATACATTAAGAATGGGACATTTGTCATACCATCTAAAGTCAGTTTAAGTTCTGTTAGATTCAAAAATCATTGTTTCCTATCATTTGTGAATAAACTGTAGGATTCATGCTTTCTTGTGAGAATTATTTCTTGTTTTTTTTGTCCTCCTCACTCACTTAAACCATTATATGCTCAATCTGCTGATCATAGAACATGAGACACCAAAATATTAGAGATTATTTCTTCAGAAAACAATATCTCAATTTAAACCATTCTTTTTTGCAAGAAATGTTTTTTAATATATTTTATTCATTTTTTTTTTGAGAGAGATAGAAAAAGAGAGAGAATTGGTATGCCAGAGCCTCCAGCCACTGTAAACTCCACATGCAAATGCCACTTTTTGTGCATATGGCTTATGTGAATACAATGAAATTGAACCTGGGACCTTAGGCTTCCCAGACAATTGTCTTAACCGCTAAACCATCACTCCCTCCCCTAGACAAACAACTCTTATAATCCTTGAGTCACCCAAGAAATTTCTTGTTTGTGTAAATGGTTAAAATAGTCCAAGTCCTTTTCAAAAGGCTGAAGTTATGCAAATGATTAATTCAAAAATAATTGTCATGTTTGGGTATGTTAATGCTGTTTGATATACATCTCAATACTCTGTAAGCATATATAAACAGTATGGACATATATACATAAAAATGCATGAGGTTGACAGTCTATGCTGCCCATCAGTAGTTTTCTTTAGTCTTCCTAACCATGTAAAGAAGACATGTTCCCTTCCCCGATGAGAAACTAGCACAATGCAGTAACACACAATTAGCTGTAGAGAGATGCTAAAGCAGGGACATAGTGTGCTCATGCTCTTATGCCAAGGAAGTAAGCTCTACAGCCTGACTGACTGATGTCAAACCCTGCCATTGAACTTACTAGCTATGTGTATTTGATCAAGTTATTTAACCTCCAGCAGTCACCATTTCTTCTTTTATAAAATGGTAAAATAGGGCTAGAGTGATGGCTCAGGGTTAAAGGTACTTGCTTGCCAAATCTGAAAGCTCAACAACCCAGGTGTGATTCTCCAGTACCCACGTTAAGGCAGATGCACTAGGTGGCACATGTGTCTGGAGTTCTTTGCCATGGCAGGAGGCCTTGGCATGTCCATCCTCACTCTCTTTTGGTTCTCCTCTTTCTTTCTATCTCTCTCTCTCTATCTCTGAAATAAATAAAGTAAAATAAAATAAAAATGATATAATAAAAACAGTCTAGGTCTGACTATATAGCTCAGTGTTAGAATTATTGCCTAGTGTATATGAGAACCTGAGTTCAACCCCAAGCAAAACATACACACAAACATAGATACAACATACACACAGATGCCTAAGTATGTTGAAATTGTAATAGGTGAATAAATGTAATGTCCTTAGAACCGATTCTAGCATTTGATCATTTTTTTTTAACAAAAAAAGAGTTTTTATAGCTAAGAAATGGTCCCCAAACATGTCCAGGTCCTAATCCCCAGTAATGGTGACTTTATGTGATAAATGATACTTTGTAGACATGTTTAAGTTGAAGATATCCTTGTGGGTGATTATCCTAGGATATCCTGAGGGACCCATGCAGTCTCAGCGGGAGAGAATAGGTTAGCATTAGTAGAAGATCTGAAGACAGAAGAAAGAGTTTGGATGCATGAGAAAGAGGACGTGAGCAAGGAAATCATGGCTTACATTTGAAAACTACAAGGAAAAGTATTCTTGTCCAAAAGTCTCCAGAAGGAACTGGCCCGGCAAATACCTCAAAATAAGCTTGGTAAGACTGACTTTGGACTTTTGTTCTCCAGAACTTTAAAATCATACCTTTGACTCCTTGGGCAGTCATGTCTGTCAGACTGTGGCAGCAGCAGTGGTAGAAAACCAATGCAGCAAATTAGCACTATGGTCATGCTATTACTTACAGAGATGGAGTCCTGAGCTCTCTGTGTCCTATTCTGCTGAGTGGATTCAGACACTGCTTCCCTCTCAATCACATGCTTCAGCCTGGGCACTGAATTTGATCTCTCACTCTAAGGCTTTTCTTTAGTAAATGCCCCTCTCTCTTTTGTCATGAATAGTTCTCTCTTCATCTGATCATTCCTAGCATATGCAAATTCAATGCTCTGTTTCCCTTATTAACAATAACACACTCCTGAACCCGTATTCTGTCCTTTTCACATCTGTTGCCTCAAAATAGTTCATTCCACTGGATCCTGTAATTTATTCTAGAACATGTTTCATGGAAATTTCCAAGCCCTTGACTGTACGGTTGTATCTGTTACCAAAATTGCCAATGGCAGGGCTGGAAAGTGACTCAGCAGTTAAAAGTACTTGCTCTTCAAGTATGAAGATCAGAATTCTGATACCAAGTCATATGTAAAGCCCTGCAGTGGTGCATTAGCTGCAATCCCAACATGGCCATGGCAATGGCAGATGTCAGGAGAATGCAAAGATCATGGTTCAGCTAGTCTGGCCTTCAGAGGAACAAAACAAAAGGGACTGTTCCAAACCAGGTGGAAAGAGAAGATCAACTTCATTCAAGTCTTGTTCTCTGACCTTCAAACAAGTGCTATGGCATGCATGCACATACACATACACACATACACATACACATACACACATGCACAACCCCCCCCCACACACATATTGCCATTTAGTGCAGCACAGCATCTTACTGTGCTTTGATATAACTGATTCATATAGCTGATCAGCTTCCTCCTCTCTAGAGTAATTTGGCACCTAGTGGAGGCCACCATGCTCTATTGCCTCATTTCCTGTGTCATTTGCAGCTCTTACAGTGTTTCCTTTGAACTGTTTTCTCCTCATTAATTCATCACATAAATGCTCAGGAAACAGGATTTAGTGTATTATCATGTCATTTTCTCCATACATGTCATTTCCCAGTAGGTCCACTCCAGTATCATTTTTACAAATATTTCCAAACTTCATTATATTGGTAACAGTTGATTTTAGCATGTAGTAGCAATTACATCTCTGTCTCTCATCTGTCATACTTCAAACTCCTGTACCTATGGTATTTTTTATATCTCTATTTGTATGCCTTATAAGTATCCATCACAGACATTTCCCAAAGTTAATCCATTGATCATGATCACAAACTTCCCTGTCCTACAGATTTCTCCACTAGGAACATGACATTGCCATACCAGCTGGTCAGGTAAACACTTTTTATTTGGCATTATTTCTTTCCTAACCAAAATTCAAATGTAAGATTATGCTGTTAGTGGTACCTTAAGAATGTATTTAACCCCTTTTTTAATTAATATTTTATTAATTAGTTTTGTACTCAGTGAATATAGTCAAGTTGGTACCATTGTTAGGCTCATCCATGTCCTACCCCCTCCCCCTGTTCCCTCCTTGTTGAGGTATATGGGTCGTGCATTGTGGAGTTAGCCCAGTTATGGGTAGGAGAAAATGTCTCTGCTTAACATGACCCAACGTGTGACTCTGACTTTCTTTCCGGCCCCTTCTTTTGCAAAATTTCCCTGAGCCCTGTTGGGTTCATTTTGGGTCTGCTTCAATGATGAGGTGTTGGGAGCCTCTCTGTGTCTGGATATCTGATTTGCTAGGAGTTGATTGTTCTCTGTGTGTATCTCCTTCACCCTTGTGCTGGTACCTAGTTCACCAAGAAAGCAGCACCCTTGCTTGTTTTTCCAATTATTCTTAGTTTTAGCTGGGGCCCTTTTGAGGTATGATGGGGTGGTTCTCTACTTAGGATCTGTGTCTATCTGAAAAAGAGAAACAGATTCTCCAGTGGAGAGTAAAGTTAACACCAGGCAAATGCAATGACCCTTATTTTTTATAGAGAATTTAATAGGTGTAGGCCCTCTTGTAGCCCACGATTGGTGGTAGCTTGATAATGGAGAGCAGGCTCATGTTTGGATATGGTTCTGACTTGTTTCCCAGATCCAGCTATGGGTTACAAGTCCACTGAGCAGATCAGTTAGCCAAATCAAGAGCAGTTGGTTTCCCACCGTGGCTGTGCACCACTATTCCACTTGTGTGAGCACCATGACATGTTATTTGATTCTAAGTAGGTTAGACCATGAGTTGCTTGGACAGATATTGTTCATTTTCCCCCAGTCGCCCATGTAGCACCTTTCGGCACTAGACACATTGACTGTCTCTTCCATCTTCCAGCCATGTGATTCCATTTTACGTGATCAAACCAGCAGTTGTTTGTTTAATTACCTTTGTATTCCTGAAGGTGAAAGGTAACAAAGTGAGATGTCTCTTTCCCTGACTTCCCTATCCTTAGAATCAAGAACATAGCCTCGGGCTGGGGAGATAGCTCAGCAGGTAACTGTGCTTCCTGTACAAGCATGAGGGCCTGACGGGCTGGGACTGCGCATGTTCCATTCCTTAACACCCAGATAAATACTTGTGTATGGCCACACGTGTCTGTAATCAGTCCTATTGAGAGTTCAGACAAGTGTATTACTGGGACCCCTAAAAGGTGGCAATGTGCTCGGGAAATAGCAAAAATTAACTAGGCATCAATGGGGGAGCACCTGGCACTCTCCTCTGGGCTCTGAATCAAAACATACATATTCATATCACACACACACACACACACACACACACACAAAAAAAAAACACTGAAAAAACATAGCCTGGTTCATAGTCCCTATGTTATTAGTAAACAAACAATTGGTAAATGAATGAAGGACATTTTGAACAAAATGAAGAAGGGAAAACAGAAGTAGGAAACGAAGGAAGAAAGGAAGGAAGGGAGATAGGAAAACAAACGAAGAATAGAAGCAAGACCATTTATCAAACATGGAGGAGGCTGCAGCTTTTTTATTAATGTACATAGAGGTCAAGTCTAGCGGGAACTTACTAAATAATTTCATTGATTGGGAAAATAAATTCATGTATGCTATTGATTACTGTTTAGTTCAGGGATTTGAAATGAACGTTTTGTATACAGTTTTAGACATCCATTTTATACATTTTAGTTTTAAATACCTGTAATTAAAAAAATATAATTCTCAGCCTTGAGTTAACATATTTTGATTAGCACTCTTTTGGTTTAGGTTTTTTTTTTTTTTCAATTTTACTTGTAACTTGGTCCAAATAGGTAGTTCCAAAAGAGACAATGTGCTTTCCATTTCTGTAATAATTATCTATATTATACAAGTTAGCCACATATTTTATTTATATTTGCTAAACCTTTCTTGCTTCTGTCATGTTTTGTAGGATTGCTACTATTTCTATGTGCTTGCCTTTTATAAAGCATGTATAATGAAGTTTTATATTTTTCCCCTTGGTAAAAGCAAACAAACGTTATTGCTTCTGGTATGGAAATGAATTTAACCTAAATTATATGAGTCATAGGCCCCAATATTTTAGTTTTAAAAATTCTTGTAAACACTTGGTATTTTTAATATTCTATGTAAATATAAGCTTTTAATATAATTCCAATTGAATAAATTATATATATATATGTATATATATACAAATTTATATATATACATATATAAATTTATGGAAACTATGTACATACCTACAACTTTATAGCCAGCCTTTTCAAATGAATCATGATTTAAAAATTGACATTTTTATCTAGAGAATATGAAAATATCACAAAAGCTAAATACAAAATGCCAAGGACCATTTGGCAAAAATAAATGATGACATTTTCTTTTTTCTTGACTCATGAATTTGGTTTGGTGAAACTGTCTGTTCAAAATTGGAAATTCTAAGGAAATACTCTCAGCTGCACAATTAGTCTTACATATTACACATATGTGGATGCATTCATGAAACACATCTAAACACAAAAGACTTGATTTTATGGTCCACAAGGTCTACATTTGACCCTTGCTCTGCCCTGCCACTAATCAAGCTAAGAATTTTGGCACTGCAGCTGACAGCTTCAGGTTCGCTGAGATGAACTTCCAGACCAGGCACAGTTATGGAGGAAGGGATATTTATTGAAGCTTACAGATCCAGGGGAAGTTCCATAATGGCAGAAGAAGCTGGCCTGCTTTCACAGGACCAAACAGAGAGAGAGAGAAGCGCAAGCCTAAAGGTCAAAAGCCAAAAGCCACAGCACACTTAAGGAATTCCTGCTAGGCATACTTTGCATATCTTTAGATTGAAATCTGAAACCCACCACCACACCTAAAGATCCACCCAGTGGCATTGCCTCCAGCCAGGTGGCTACAGAATGCAAACTACAAACAATAAAGAACTGAAATATATTGGGGGCCATCTATTCAAACGACCACAGGCACACTACTAAAATACTCAAGGCTACAGTTACCTCAACTGTAATATCAATGTTCCATTAGCTGAAACAAGTCCATGTTGATAACATCCATGTGATATGTTTAGACTACTGATTCAGTATATTACATGCAATGCTTTGTTTCTATGATGATAATGATGATAATAGTGTCATTTAACCATTGTAAAGAGATCTAGTAACCAAATATGACAATTCCATGGTTCATAGTCACTAAAATTCTATTACATACGTGGATTTTCACTTAGATTTTATGATGTCACAAAAATAGTTGTATCAATGCTAAGTTGACTATAGGACCAAAAATTTATAGCTTCACATCTCAACCATGTAATAATATTACTATCTTGTAAATAGCACAGCATGTGTAAAATATTTTGATGTGCATTGGAAGTGCTTAATAGCTTGATGACTTCAAGTTTATCTAAGTGTTGTATGATATCTGAACTTCATGTTGGAAAAGTATTAAGTGGAGCTAATGAGAAAAAGCATTTTCTTTCCATTATTGCAACTAGCACTAAATGAGCCCCTGTCATGAAATCCAAGACCCTTTCTTAACAGAATCTATTGTATGTAAGCTATATAGTCATAAAAGAATTTTGTAATGACGAGAAACTTAGCAAGAGTTGCAAACAAAGTACACATACAGATAATATCAAAAAATGTAGAAATCATTTTATATTGGAGCTACCTAAATAGGGGTGGTAGCTAATAGTTAATCAAGGATTTTAGAAGTGAATAAAACAAATAGAAAGATAAACACATTTTAAAATCTAGTGCTTAATAAAAGTACTACAGTTATCCAAAGCTAAATTTATATACATATTTCCTCCCTATCATGGAACTAATTCTATAGCTAATATGAAAAATAATATTACATGTTGAGGAAAAAATCTAGAAAAAAGTAACAAAATGTATTAACCCCATTTTTAGAATACCAGTTTTCAAAAAGAATCATATTGATATAAAAAAGTAATGAAATAAAATATAATCCAAAGAAAGAAGTACAAATACATGAGATGATTAAAACATTTGGAGTTAATAAGGAAAACTTGTCTTTAAAATAAGTGGGACTGAAAATCATGAACCCTTTCAGAAATAAGTTTAGATCAACTACTTAACAGTTAACATAGAAAATCTATAAGTGATTAAAACTTTATGAATAGAGGGAAAAGTGTAGTAATGCTAAAAGGAAAAGAGAAGCTAATCCTTAAGTGATTCCAACAGAGGATACTTTTTTTTTTATTTTTCGAAATCACTAATCCATAAAGTAAAAGACTCATAAAATACCACAGTCAAAAATCACATACAAAGTGGGGAAAGATGCAATCAACTTAATTCAAATGTAATCATATTGATTCAGATTCATTCATTTTTAACTAAAAACTGACAAAATATTGGACATTACATTGTATTGAGGAAATGTGTGAGAGCTAGAAAAATGGGATGGTGCCTGTGGGAGGCAAAGCAAACTATGTCTAAAATACAAACTATATTTGAATGGACATATATGAGCTGCAGAGATTGCTCAGTGGTTGCACTCTTGCTTAGCTTGCTATAGGCTCTGTGCTTGATCCTCAGAAAGACAAAATAACTACAAATATATTCACCCTTTGCATGGCAATCACATCTCTGTGAATTTACCCTAGTGACACATTTACTCAAGCACAAAGCATATGAACTTGTGATTAATTACAACATTTCATTTACAAATCACTGGTTCAATAACGAGATAACCATCCTGTGTAACTTTATTATGAAAAAAAATGTTAATGAAAGCTATTAGGTGAACAAGTATTTAAAAATGCAGGGCTTATTGTTAAACTGATGAGCAAGAGGGAGATAAGTATGGGGAGAGTTAAAAAGAAATGATAACTTATGGAAGAAGTCAAGAAACAAAGAATTATTGTGTTAGAATTTTTAGTGCTGTTATTACAAATATCAAAATAGGTAGTTTTTAGTGAACATATATTTATTTTGTCACATATCCAGATACTGTAAAGCCCCGAGTCAAGATGTAGTATCTTTTTGTGGTGTGTTAGTATGGCAAAAGGTGGAAGGAGAAATGAGACAGGTGGGAGCCAAGATCACTCTTTACAATGCTACTAACTATATAGGGGGGTGGAGCCCTGTAACTATGGCCAGTTAAATTTCATCATGTGTTCTGCTCTAGTACGGATTCTACCCATAGCAAGATGATGCCTTTTAGATAAGAAAGGATGGAAAACCAAATAGATGTTCATATTTGCTTGTGTCAACATGACTATTCTAAATGAAAGGATATACAAGAAACTAATAAAATAGTCATCTGTGGTAGGCAGGAATTAGGATCAACAGAAAAGGGTAGAAATAGATGTGTGCATAAGCCATGTATTTTTGATATTTTTCTGTTTTATGCCTTCTGATAAGCACACGAGTCCATTAACTTTAAAATTAACCTTTATGAAACACTCTAGGCATGGGTGGATGGAAGAACATAGCCATCCTTTTCTCCAATAGCCCTTTTCCAACAAAGTTCTCTCTTTCCCCATTAAAAGTTCAGAAACCAAGCCATCAACAGTCCACAATGCTCTGTGCATTTAGCATCTTCAAACTCTCATAAAAATAGCTCATTGAGTTCTGCTTACAGCAATATTAATGATCACATCTAGTTGGAATAAACTACAAAATTGGGGGAAAGAGTAGGAATACTGCAAAACAGTAGCACTAATTAGAGACACTATCTTTCCTAAGTGACAATGAGTGATGAGCTAAACACATGGGTCTATTTGTTACCTTTTTCTACACTGTGTCTAGATATCTAATAAGAACTAACCTAAGTGTGGAAGGGTATGCTTTGGCTCACAGTTTGAGAATCTACAGCCTGTTAGGTTGGGGGAGTTGTAATGAGTGTGAGACATCTGGTCATGCTGTATACTAGTGAGAAGCACAGATGGATGGATTCTTGTTCTCAGGTGATTTTCTCCTTTGCATTCAGACTAGGACTCCATACCATGGTATATATCACTCACATTCACAGTAAGTCTTCTCTCAGTTAATTCACTCTTCAGTAACCTCACAGAAACTCTCAAAAGTGTACTTCACTAATGCACTAGCCATTTATTAATCAATTTTGTTGACACTGTGATTAATCATTACAAGTCTATTCCTTATCATATTCCTTGTCATATCATTTTTAAATGATAGTGTTCAACTTTCATCCCATAAGCTCATGGCCATCTCATAATACAAAACACATTTAGTTCATCTGTAAGAGGTCCCAAAGTCTTAAAAGTTCTAACATTGTTAAGAAATCTAAAGTGTCTTCTGTGGGTCAAGGTAGTCCCTTACTTGTGAATCCTAATAAAATATATTTTAATTAAATACTTGTAATGTACACTGGAATAGATTAAATATTACCATTCCAAAAGGAGGAAATGGAACAATAGCAAAGAAAATTTAAACCAAACATTAAAATCAGAAGATTAAACACTAAATCTTACAGTTCTGTTTCTAGCATCTGAGGTTTTGTGGCATCATGTTAGCTCATGAAGTCTGTATTAGCCCTGTTCTTGAAGCTCTGATGCCTGCAACAATTGTACACTCTCTCTTTGGCCAGTTCTTCTCTCTTCCTATGGCTTGCCCAGTAAATATACTACATTCCTGACATTTCCAGTGTCCTGTGGGTCCATTGTAATTTAGGCTTAGTGTTCAGTACTTTCATGCACAGCCTACCTTGGATCTGTATTCACAAAATCTATCTCTGCCAAAGGTTTCCTGGTCTCAGTACCTTCCTGAAAACTTGGTACAAGTATCCATGAGGTCTTCCTGCTTGCATGTTTTGTATTTGCAATGTGAGCACTGTATGAATGGTTCCATAATCTATTGTCAGTTGGTGATGTAGCCTGTACTCCTTGAACCACAGTTGCCTATTTCATTCACTACTGGGAAAACATTTCCCTAGGCAGCCTTTTTCTACTAGGGCACTGTGGAGGCTCTGTGTTCTCAGGCCTTCTCCTTTCATGTGTATGTTTTTCACTTGGGTTTTGTGATGTATGCCCTGGATCCTTCTATGGGAGGGATCTTGTCCTCAAGACACCTTTCCTATTATAGCAGCATTAAGTAAACGATTTATATTTAATTTTTCTAAGCCTTTTAACAATGAGAACTGCTCTGTCGGCTCATACTTTTTCTACAACTTGAACTTTACTCACTTTCCTTTTCTCACTAAATTGTAATTTTACATTTTTCATACATTCTTCTCTCTCTCTCTCCATATGTGTGTGTATGTGTAAGAATTAACTATTCCATGACCTGTATGTTATACTGTGTTGAAATTCCCTCTATGAAACAAATTCATCAATTAATTTGGATTTTTTTTTGAGGTAGTATCTCACTCTATCCCAGACTGACCTAGAATTCACTATGTAGTCTCAGGTTGGCCTCAAACTCACAGTGATGCTCCTACCTCTGCCTCCCAAGTGCTGGGATTAAAGGCGTGCACCACCACACCTGGATCATTAATTTTGAAAAATATCTGCATCATTTTTAAGGCGTGAGCAGAACATAGCCAGAATCTCTCTTAGTGTGTAACATGTATAAATTTAATATGGTTCCCAACTGAGCCCTTAATTCCCTTTGGAAAGTTATCCACATCTCCGTACAGTTGGAGATGCAGTCTTCTGAACTCCCAAGAAAATGGCCCATCAGCTTACATCATTCTAGGGCATCAATAATCTGTAGCTCAAAACTCTTCCATATTTCCCCTACAGTCCAATTCAGAAGGCTGAGGAAAAGAAGTGGTCAGTTTCGAATTCAGACCACCATACTACCAAAGGTGTACTTCTCAAATTACCTAGTGTCCCCTAACCTAATGAAGCTATCAATAGAGATTATATATCACAGTAAGGGGTTGAGAACTGGAAAGATATCTGGGGAAAGCTGGCCAAGGGAATGATGACTAAAGACCTGGGGCAAAACTCATCAGATGAGCTGAGTGACATATGACTCACCACTATACTGGAGGGCTGGAAGCAGGTGAGGCGAGGGAAATGGTACTCATCCTCGGCACTGGAGGATTGGAAGCCTTCAGAAGATGTGCTGAGTGAGGTGGATTAGATGTCTGCCACAGCTGCTGCCCAAGTTCTGCAGTCGTCTGTCTTTTTTTTTCCCTTTAATCTAGACTTACAGCCCCACGGATAAATTTTAAAGTGTTCAACATATGAATTAATACTTACCTGTTATTTTAATCAGTTGGAATTGTTTTCATACGAATAAGGTTAAAATAAACATAACTATATAGTGCAGGCAATTTTCATCTCAAATTATATAATCAAAATGGTTCACATATACTTTGATACATATTAAGAATAAACCATGGATATAAATTTTGGGCAAATTTCCATAATATTTTCTTTGAGAAATTTGATAAATAATCAATGTACAGTATTTTCCTGATAATTAATTTTCAAAATATAAGGAATGTTTAGTATATGCTAAAATAACATTTTTCCTGAACTCTCAAGACAGTGAAGAAAAATAACTTTATTGTTTAAAGGTATTTGACTACTGCTAATTAGACAGAATAGTGGTGTTATTGCCCCCAAACAAAGCATTTATATCCCCCAGCTGTGCTACTTTGAACATATGTTCCCTATAGACACAGGCATTTTACTAAAGCTTCTCTTAACCACCTTGCTGAAGGAGCTGTCACCAGGAGCAGCCATAATGTGTGTTTGGAGGAAGTTCTAGTGTAGAATTCAAAGTTATGAAAAACAAGCTGAGCTATGGTAAAGTTCCCTGATACTGGCTGTTTTTTTGTTGTGTGTTCTGGCATTGGTGCTTGCCCGTGGTGCTGCTTCTCTGCTTGGACTTATGAATGGGAACCAGCTTCTCCCACCATAAATGGAACTTCCCCTGGATCCGTAAGCTTGAAATGAACCCTTTCCTCCCATAAGCTGCATCTAGTTTAGATGCCAATCCCAGCAATATGGAGCCGATTACTCTATCAGCTCTTAGCCTGCTATCAGTAACCTGAGTGGGGGCTGGAAATGATACTACCAGGAGATCTAATGAATGAAAAAGCAGGATGATATAGTGAAAATTACACAATTAAAAAAAAAAACATGAACTCTTAAATAAAAGGAATTCCCAAAGGTTGTGTGGTAGTGTAAATGTGAATGTATGTCCCCTATAGCCTGAGGTATTTTTTATTAAGCTTGCAACTTGAGTCTCCAGACGCCTCCTGGAAGAGGTGTCCCTGATGGGTTTTGAACTCCAACCCTACTAGATGTGTAAAGCACAGTTTGAGGTCTGGCAGTTAGTGTTTGCTAACTGTCTGGTAATTTCTCTCGACTGTAAATAGGGAGAAGGGAGTCTGCTTCTGCTGCCCTGATGGAACTTCCTCTGGAATCTGGAAGTTTGGAATAAAACATTTCCTCCCACAAAGTACTTCTGATTGCCTCTTTGTCCAAGCAGAAAAAAGTAACTCCAACATGGTAGAAATGGGCATGTCTTCCCTGATCTAAGACTTCAAGAAGTACTGAATACATATTATAAAAATGTAAGGGCTGAGGAGGTGGCTTAGTGGTGAAGGCAATTGATGGCAAAGACAAAGGACCCAGGTTTGATTCCCAAGTACCCAATGTAAAGCCAGATCCACAAGGTGGTACATACATCTGGAGTTCGTTTGCAGTGGTTAGAGGCCCTGTTGTGCCCATTCTTGCTTTCTCTGTCTCTCTCTCTTTCTCTTTCTTGCTCTTTATCTGCCTCTTTATCTCTCTCTAACTAAATAAATAAAATATTAAACTATTTGCATAGCATTTTGACAAGTAGTGTCTATTGTTTAATTTGCCCAGTTGAATCAAGCTCTAAAGTAATTGGTTATATGAATGATCTAGCATAGACTTCTATAGTTCTGCTTTTGTATCATCTATTGAATTCTTATGAACTCATAAAAAACACATCACATATGTGTATATGTCTGTGTGATAAGTGAGGATTTGTGCATGCATGCTCATATGTTTGTGTGCACATATGTGAGTATGCATGTGTGTGCATTTATGCACATGTCTGGAGGCCTGCAGCTGATCTTAGGTATCTTCCTTAATTGTTCTCCATATTTCTTTTGAAGATAGAATCTTGTAGTGAACCTAGTGTTCCTCAGTTTTATCACATCAGCTAGTCAGCCAACCCTTGGGATTCCCCATCTCGGATTAGAGACTTGTGCCACTAAGCACAACTTTTATGAGAATGCCGCTGATACAAACTCAGGTCTTCATAGGTGGCAAGTGCTTTTCCAACTGAGTCATCTCTTCAGCCCCCAAGTCTTTCTAAAATAAACATGTTGTATTTTCCTTTCCTGTAACAAACAAGAATACAAGGGATTGAGGCTGCTCATTCCTATTTTCTCTATTAGATTAGTACTGTAATCTATATGTCAATGCAAGTAATATAAATTAGTAAGCATCCACAGTCTATCTGGGAAAACAGATACCAATGCATAAAACAGAGTCAATTTCTGTAAGAATTGCCAATTTGCCCCTTCACACTTCTAAAATTGCCACAGCATTTCAAATTCCGCCTTTCCCTCATATCACTTTGTCACAGGCACCTCCTCAGTACCTTGCTATGACTGCACTTCAACTTCCAAACATTACTGTATAGTCAGCTACCCATCCCTAGTTCCAGATGGGTACAGTGTGGACAACGCAAAACTCCCAAGAAGTGGAGTGGAGAAGGCCAGTAATACACACTCTCCCTCTGAGGTTAAACTTGAAAGAGTTGGGAGGTTAAATGAGAACAATCTTTTAAATTTCAAGCATAATTATATTATGCCTCTGGGTAAATTACATCAGTGTGTCCATATCACACACATGATTAAAACAAAGTCCTTACATGTAAGTTTTCATATCCTGACTCTATCACAACTCATTTAGCATCAGCCCTACACAGATGGCTTTGTTCCTCTGGACACATTTTCTGTACACCACCAAGCAACACAGTAAACAAACCACAAAATGAAAGCCTTCACTCAGGTAATACAGAGTAAATCATACTTTTGGAAAAGGTTTATTTAAGAAGTACTGTGGCTTTAAATATTTTAGCTATTTTTGATGGAAAAAAATCCAAATTATTTACCTTATCAACTCGTAGGAAGCACAAGTATATTTATTATTAATATGCACCCTTGCATACACTCATATAAAATATTTACACCAGGTTTTGAAAGTGCATACAGTTTTATTCCCCCCCTTTTTTTTTACTTGATCTTAACCAAAAGAGTGAGGCCTGATTATTTTTCACTGTTATTTTTTAATATTCTGAGTTTGTGTATGCACATGTTTGTGAGTGCAGCCCTGCATGTGCTATGGTGTGCCTGTAGAGGTCAAGGGATAACTTGTGGGTTGATCCTCATCTTTTACTTTGCTTGAGGGAGGGTTACTCCTCCACTGTTCTATTAGTAAGCTTCTGAGAAATTCTCCTACCTTTACAGACCTTCTAACTTTAGACACACTGGGATTATAGAAGTCTGAAACAAGTTCTGCCTTTTGTGTGGGGCATGGGGATACGAACTCAGGTATTTAGGTTTGTGCGGCAAATGCTCTATTCACCACACTCTCTCCCTAGCACCTCGTTTTTACGAGGGTGATAATATATAATAAAATAAATTAGGGAAGAAAGCCATGTTAGAAAATAAAATGTGCATATATCACAATGCTAATAAAAACAATGTTGCTTCTGATTCTTGTCCTTAAATTGCTATTTGATGAATATTTCATGGAGTTTCAACCAACAATCCATTCTTTCTATATGCTAACTTAATTTTATATCACAGCCATTTTTATGAAGCATCACCGAATTAGTGAGAAATAGCTCAATGTATTTACTACTGTTTACAAAGTGGATATAAAATAATATATTTATCTATTGGTACACTGTTAAACATCTAAGTAAACATTATGATAAATAAATTCATATATATATATATGTATATATGTATGTATATGCATATATTTGAATTTCCTGGCCTTAGTGCATTAGATTGATCAAAATATTGTAGCCATAATGAACAAATTACTTCATCAAAAATAATGTGTATTACCACCAACAAGATATGAAAAGTTTAGTGTCCTTCTGACCTGATGACATTTCAATTAATAATTATACTTGTTTATTCAAACTGTTATTAGTCTAGCAACTGATTTCTAAAGCAATATATTTTACATGTTTTCATTAATAATTTTCCATACTATTTGGATTTTATGGTAATTAACAAGTAGGTGGCTATTCCTTTTTAAGCAGTGTTTGAACATTTGGCCTCTAAATTCTTACCAGACTACTTATCTAACCCAACATAATTTTTGTATAGGTGTTCTATTCTTCCACTATTACCTAAAATTGTATATTATCATCAGCTTCATTTTTAACTTTTTAAATTTATTTTTATTTACTTATTTGAGAGCAACAGAGAGAGAGAGAGAGAGAAAGAGAGAGAATGGGCGCGCCAGGGCTTCCAGCCACTGCAAATGCACTCCAGACGCGGGCGCCCCTTGTGCTTCTGGCTAACTTGGGTCCTAGGGAATCGAGCCTCAAACCACTAAGTACCCACTTAGGCTTCACAGGCAAGTGCTTAACCTCTAAGCCATCTCTCCAGCCCTCATTTTTTAACTTTTATTGTGCAAGTGCCAAAGTTAGATGATTGCTCAGCTCCTGAGAGTATGTTAATAGATGTCTCAGGCATGTCAGGTACTCAGCTGCTATTTCCTTAAGTTTTTAAGTTACTGTTGATGTAAGTAAGGAACTCCTTTGTCTTATCTTAACTTGACTCACTAAGAATTAATAGTATTGTATGGGAAAAAGGTGAAATAAGGGATATGCAATTTAATAAATAACTTGGATCAGTTTACTGCATGAGTGCACAGTTCTTTTCCTCACTTTTTTTTTTTTTCTTTCTGAGGTATGGTTTCACTCTAGCATAGGCTGACCTAGAATTCACCATGTAGTCTCAGGGTGGCCTTGAACTCATGACCATCCACCCAACTCAGCCTCCCATGTTCTGGGAAAATAAAGGCATGCGCCACACTGACCGGCTTCTTTTTGCTCACTTTCTATATTTCTGTTTCCCCATATATTTTTCCTTCTTATTCTTTCCTTACACACACACACACACACACACACACACACACACAAATTTCTTCTGCTTTCTTTGTTCATTGTATTGCATGCTACTTACATGTTCTAAATAGATGTGACTCTGGCAGATTCAGTACATGGAAGTAAGTTAATATTTAATAATCCATCTGATTGCCAGTTAGCCTAATCTGTGGGTCATTTAGTGTCCACAATTCTAGTTCCTGACTTTCAATGAATACTCCATAAATTTTAATCAAATTTAGCTAAAAGTTTTAAATTTCATAGGTTCTTTTATTAGTGTTTAAATTGACAATAATGTTGTGCAAGAAAGATACATCATTTCAGGATAATACAGAATAAAGAAAATAATAATCCATAACTTTAGGCAAATTACTTCCCCCAAACTCCACTTTCAACTCTTTAGTCCTTATAGATATTTTCCAATTGTTTTAATTGTATAAAAATCCATTCAAACTTCCCTTTGTTACCCTTAAAAAACAAAGGGCTTTTGATCATCTTTCTCTGATACTAATATTCACAATACAATAAGATACTCCAGTTTGTTAATAAAAGTATGAAGTGTACTTTAATGTCTTATTATGTTTTGTTTTGTAAAACTAACTGTAGAGCTGTGTGTGTGTGTGTGTGTGTGTGTGTGTGTGTGTGTGCTCACGCGCATGTGCGCAATTGCTCCTTACCTTGGAAACACAACACCAGTGATTATGCAGTAGTTCTTTTGGACCCTGATTGTGTTGAAGTAGTAGTGGTGGGAGTCATACACTCATTTCCTTTTATGCACTGGATATCTCTGGATATCATTCTTGTCAGATTTTTTAAAATTGATTTGAAGTCCAATGCTTACTCATGTTAATTGATCAAGTCACTAAGTGGGAGCAAATACTTTAGTTCCACTCTGTACATAGCTTTCCTGTTCCCCTTTCAGGTCAGTAGATAAATCCTTATCTTAATATTTCATGAAGGCTGGGAGTTAGCAGCACTGAGATCACATTAAGCTCTCTATGGTGCTGGATAGTTTTGTTTTTTTTTTTAAACTGTGAAGATGTAACATTGGTAGAACAGATTTTATTTCACTTAAAATACTCAGTTGTGATCTCTTTAAAATTGCAATGTTCTGAATGATTCTTAAAAGTCATTATGGAAAATTTTGTAGCCTTTAGAAAGCCAAAGCTTTCAAATTTCATAAAAGTTTCACCTATAATAAGTAGAAACTAATGATTGGAAAGAAGATAATAAGTTAAATGGTGCACTTCACTGGCATTTAGGGAAACTTTATTTTTCCTTATTGAAGGTTCATACTCTTGTCTTATTCCTAATATAATGGCTTATAGAAATAAAATAAACTATTGTGATTTTTTAAAATTTACTTTATTTCAGAGAGCAACCATGAGACATATAGAGGTAGAGGGAAAGGGAGAGAAAGACAGACCGGGAGAGAGAGAGAGAGAGAGAGAGAGAGAGAGAGAGAGAGAGAGAATAGACCATGTCAGGGCCTCTAGCCACTGCAACAACAACAAAAATCTCCAGACAAGCATGTGCCACCTTGTGTATCTGGCTTTATGTGGGTACTGAGGAATTGAACCCAGGCTGGTAGGCTTTACATGCAAGCCCTTTTAACTGCTCAGCCATATTCCTAACCCCCATATCCAATTAGGGAGCAGCTGATTATCCCCATAGCTTGTGTTCCACTATTGCACAGGTATGTACATCTTGCCTGGCTAGATGATTTGGTAACTTACATTATCCCCTGTTTGTTCACATTGTGTCCAATATCTCCTAGTATTTTGCACAGTATTTTCCAACACTATGAAGTCTAGCAGAAGAGTGCTGGCTTCTTTATCAGTTCCAGCAATACCTTTTGGTGTCCTGTGATTACACCTCTATGGTATCTTAAACAATAAGATCTTATCATTTAGCTCAGATGGGTTACCAAATGATTTAGCAATTTCCCTCATTGTTTAGTGGATCTCATGTGTCTCCCTGACCAAGAATGCACTGTGGGGATGGGGATAACCCAATTCTGGTACTGGGATTTACTAGCAAAATCCCATTGTTTTAGGGTTAGTTTTCTCTACCCCTTCCTTACAGCGTATTTCTTTCCCAACTATTCCTTCCACCTTATTAAGCTAGATTCTACTGATCCCAGAGCTTGCAGAGGTTTGATGATTCTTGAGTCTTGGCTCTCCTACAGAATTGGGGTTAGCACCATAGGTGGCCATGGCCAGCTATTTATGTGGGTTTTGGAGATTGGAACTTTGGTGTTCTTAGGCTGCTTCAGACCCTCATGCTTGTGCCAAAAGGGTACAACTGTAGAGCCATCTCTCCAGCCCTCAACTTACTATTGACATTTTATAAGTCTGATATGGAACTTGGCAGATGGATCAGTTTATAAAGTGCTTGACACACAAATCCAAAGATCTGAGGGCAGAGCCTCAGCATCCACACCAAAGCTGAGCATGACATTGCCTATCTGTATTCTTAGCACTTAGGGGTCGGGGTAGGAAAATCTCCAGGGCAAGCTGGTAAGCCTGGCTACCTAAATTGAGTACCAGGCCCAGTGAGAGACTTTATTCTCAAAAACTTAAGATGGAGCGCAATTAAGAAAAACACTCAATGGAATCTGATGATGCACAACTATACACATGTGTCCACACATTCTTATATACATAAACATATGCATACACATGCATACATATTGAATACACACATGCATGCAGAAAAGCTTGCTGTGAAGACTAATGATGGAGCATTGATTTCATGACAATTCTAAGAAAGTACAGATACATCAATTTTCTAATAACTTGATACAAATTCATGTTACCTGTGTTCATTGTTCATTGTTGCACTATGATTCTGTGATTTACATAAGAACTCTATTAAAATTATTTGGGGGAACTGGAGGTGTAACTCGCTGGTATGTCATGGTTCCGAGGCTGGTACTGAAGAAAAACAATTACTTTGAGAGTCAGTGTGGATTCGTGTGCTGAATGTGCTACACCTTTACATAATTTTGAAGAGGACATGTCAGGAGATTTCTCTTGCATTAATATATTTAAACAATGTAAAATTAAAAGTATTTAAGTTAATGGTCCCTGTTATCTTCTCAGAATAAGAACATACATTAATGTTATAAACATTCATCACCTACTAGAAAAATTATGGTTTTTAAAGATGAACACTTCATCTCTAACAAGGAACTTGAGTGGGAATTATATCCGTATGTTGTTTTAATGAAACAGAAGTTAATTGAATTGCTTTTACCACCTAAATTGTGATCCCTAAAGAATGTGATATATTAAAAAAGAACCATACCAAAAGCACAGATCTTAGATTTTAGTCCCAGCTGATTCTCCAAAGTAGATTGCACATTACTTATCTACCAACACTTTCACTTGTTTGATTTCAAAAAGGGATTTTTGGAGAAGATTATATGCATTTTTCAGCTTGGACATTCTGTCATATATATACTCCATCCCTTACTTTTAAATTTCTGACACAAGATGGCACTATTAGTAGTGATTTTAATTTGATACACATATAAAACCAGGGAATTTCAAAATCTGTATGTGCAAAGAAAGTATCTAAATATATAAAAAGAACACATGAAATGTGCCTAAGCATGCACTTGCATGCATCGCACACACACACACACACACACACACACACACACAGTGGTTGATTACTATTAACATCTGGGTGGTTGCTCAACAATTCAGTCAACCAAATGGTTGCCTGACACCAAGATGATTGAGGGATTTTCATTTTTTAAATTTTTGGTTTTACATTCCATAAGAACATTTCCATGTTAGGCAGGCAATCAAGATATGTTTGGGAAAGTATGTGTAAGATGAAGACTGATAATGATATGATTTCAAAATAAATAGGAACTTCTAAACAAGATATTTCAATTTTATAGGAAGCAAAAGAAGGTGTTCAAATGTAGAAAATTGCATAACTGAATTTGTTGCTGAATTTAGACGAATGCTCTGCAAAGAAAAATTTCAAATAACAGTAATGACAAGCTATAGAAAATCTGTAAAGACATAGATACACAGAGTATTTAAAGCTTAGTCTCAAAAATGTTTTGCTGAAATCACCAAACTTTTGCAACTATTTCCCCAAGCACTCCACATATACAGACAACCAAAAATATTTGATGGTTAAACCCATAATGTGTTTTTCTAAGACAGCCAATGTAACTTCTCTGAAATCTGGCTTTTTCCACCTTGCCGGTTTCATGATTCTCAAATTAAATCATGTGTGATTCAACTCAAAAACAGTTGTTCCTTGTCATCACTTTTTCCTTACCCCAACAAGATGTGGTCTATCCCAAATAATTTATAGATCTAGAGAGTTAAAATTAAAGGTCTTAGTAATCTTCTGCCCTTCTCCATTTATTTAGACGATGAAAATACTGAGCTTACATTGCAAATATGAGAGCAAATGCCCCACGTGTGATGTGCAATGTTGCAGCACTCCACTACCAGTGTTCTCTGTCATGAGCTATTATACAGGCAGACAGAAGACCGTATCTCCCACTTGGAAAACCCATACCTTCTTAAGTAGCAAATAGCTTTGGGAAGATTCCATACTGTTTTTTTTTTTTTTTTTCCCCTCACACTCTATCATAGCTTTTGATAAGATGGAAATGTTCAAGGCATATTTTTGAATAATGATTAAATCTAATAAACAGTTTTAATAAAACTAATACTTATCCCATACTTACTTGTACCCATTGTAGTGCTTCCATTCAGATAATTACAATTATCATTTCTTTTCATACCTCAACAAACTCATCTGTGGTTAGAAGCAATATTTTTATTTTTTTAAGATTTCACTGCAAGCTACTGTGAAATGGGTAGTAATTACAGGCTTTTTCTTATTACTCAGTGGCTGTCACTTTCCTGACCCCAATTTAAATTGTTGCAACTGAACAAGTAATAAAGCTGTGACTGACAGACTCCTTGCTTCAATAGCATGGGCTAAGCACATACTGTTCCCTGAAAAGATTCTACCTATGCTAGTGATGTGGCAGGAGTCAGAGGAATACTATCCTGCAGCCTTAGCTTCTTCTCCTGTAATGGGGGTGAAGAGATGTATTATGAAAATGCATTTTGCTGGGTAAATGAGATGTTGTATATCCAGTGCCAGGAACACAGGAGACGGGTACAGTTATTATGTCAACAAAGTTCAAATCCTCTGTTTATACTTGGGAAAATGCAGAGGTTACATTAAATTAAGGGTAACAAAGATAAAGTCATTAGTCTTTCCCAACAGGTAGGAGGATCTAAAAGATAAGAAAACACACAAGTGGTGGCTTCACTGGTCTTTGGAGACAATTTGTTGAAAAATTATGTTAGCTAACATAAATTTAGTTATTCCTGGGCTGTGAAGATGGCTTATCAACTAATGTGTATGCATGAATAGGCCAAAGGACTCAGGTTTTGTTCCCAAAGACCCAAATAAGCCGGATGCATAAGGTTGTGCATGCATCTGGAGGTCATTTGCAGCTGCTAAAGGACCTGGTGCACCGAAATACCCCAAACTAACACTCTCTCTCTCTCTCTCTCTCTCTCTCTCTCTCTCTCTCTCTATATATATATATATATATATATATATATATACATATATATATATATAATGTGTGTGTGTGTGTGTGTGTGTGTGTGTGTGTGTGTGTGTGTCTTTCTCTCTAAAATAAACAATTGCTTTAAAATAGTTATTCCTGGGCTGGAGAGATGGCTTAGCAGTTAAGCACTTGCCTGTGAAGCCTAAGGACCCTGGTTCGAGGCTCAATTCCCCAGGACCCACGTTAGCCAGACGCACAAGGGGGTGCATGCATCTGGAGTTCATTTGCAGTGGCTGGAGGCCCTGGCACACACATTCTCTCTCTCTCTCTACCTGTCTCTTTCTCTCTCTTCCTCTCTCTGTCACTGTCAAATAAATGAATAAAAATAAACAAAAATAAATTTTTTAAAATAGTTATTGCTCAAATCTATAAATGTAGAAATCTCTGAAAATTCCATTAACATGTCACCCAGTGTCTGTGGGGTTTCTGGTAAGAAGCTTTATGATGGCACATGCATGAGGTTCTCCTCTGTCTTCCTTTTTGGTGATCCTCTAGTGTTATACCTTAGGAGGCATATTCCACCTTCGCACTAATCCTGTCCTCACTTGCCTCTGTCACTAATATGTGTGGTGTTGGCAAGTGTCAACACTGAGGACACCTTCTGAGCCTTTGTAAGTAAACAGTGCCCCTCTCTGCTACTGCAGGGCTTGTCATGGTGATCAACACGAAGCAGGTACATAAATTCATTTGGAAGGAAAATTAATGTAAGGTGCCAAAACCTTCTTGGGAATCCTTAGTACACTGCATTCAGCACAGAGCAAGCATGATCGTCTTCCTTGCCTTTACCATCCTGCTTTTCACCTCTGCTTTGAGAGCTGGATTTGCTCACACTGCAGTGTGAGGGCGTTTTCCCTTGTGAATAGCATCTTCAGCTCATCCAAGCAAGTCCTTCAAAGGACTAGTGAGAAATAGCCAGCTCAGTGCAGTGGACTGTGGCCCAGGTCTCAGGAGAACCTGCTCCATAGAGTGGGCTATGGCCCAGGTCTCAGGAGAACCTGCTTAATACAATGGGCTGTGGCCCCAGGTCTCAGGAGAACGTGCTTCATACAGTGGCCTGTGGCCCAGGTGTCAGGAGAACCTGCTCAATACAGTGAGCTGTGGCCCAGGTCTCAGGAGACACTCCTGCTCTCTCCTCTTTCCTTTAATCAGACTCTCTAATTGCCCTTTCTGCCCAGCTCTGGAATCTTCATGTGCATGGGAACAGAGAAATGACTCAGCTGACTCTTGAAAATTTAGTAGGGCTATCTAAAAATACTTGATTTTTAACTGGGTACATATACTCTATACTTCACAAAGGAAAACACTAATAAAATATAAACCATTTCAGAACTTATAAAAATAAGAACATGATTTATAAATGCAGTGTTAAATGTGCCTAGTATAAAATTTCATGCATTAAACCTGTTATTAGTTACTAAAATTAACTTCATAAGTTGAAGAACAAAACTAATGATCTATAGAAGAAAGGGGTTAATAAAGTTAATAATTAAATAGTACAGAACTATCATTTGAAGTAAGAATAATAAAGTTAAAATATTTTGCTATTAAAATAATAAAGATTAGCACCTAAAAAGCCTAGGATTAAAAATGACAAAAACATGCATATTAGAAATATGTAGTATAAGATATAATTATAGATAAAAGTGAGATTAATTGAAAGTATAAGATAATTTTATATGTATGAATATGAAAATAAATTTGAGGTTTATAAAATTGGTAATTTTCTAGCAAAACAGTTGCTATTGAAATTGCCCCAGTTACACAGAAATAACAAGAGTTCTTCACTAAAAATATAATGCTAAAGAAATTTTTAATCTTTTTAATTAAGAAGGTTACCTTTGAAACATTAAAACAGAAAATTATTTTTAATAAATAAAATGTCATTTACCTCCCCATATTCACAGTTACTCATTAATCCAGGAATTCCATCACCCAAAAAGTAATGATTGTGTGTCTATTGCATGCAGACACTGTAGTGAGTGGTGGTGACATAGAAATGATAGAAATGATCACAGTAGATGGAATTTCTGGCCTATTCAAGCTCAGATTCTCAGGGTGGTCATGACCAGGGAAAACCTCCAACAGACTTCCTTTCCTGACAGATCTCATCTATAAAGTCAGTTTTTGCTACACGAACAGCCTCAGCCAGGCGAGAAAGATGCATTGGAGATGTCAAGCCCAGCAGAGACGGGGACACCCAGAGTGACATACATTTTCTCAGCCCCTCTTCTTCCATATCAAACTTCCAGTGTACAAGAATCATTCAAGTGATACCTCCGACCTTTCCATGCAGTGACAACTATCAGATTTGAGTTGGGGATAAAGGCACTGATTGAAAGAAACTGCAATAATCTCTAATGTTAGATGGTTCTTGCATATGGCTTAGAAAGGTTGGATTGAGGGTATTTTTCCAGGGGTCCTATGAAAATCATTCTTTCCCTGGCTGCACGAGGTGCTTCCCTGCCTGGACATCTCTGAACCTCTGCCATGGTCTTCCTCTTCCTCAGAAACTGCCCCCCCCCTTCTGTCTGTGGCCAATTCTTGCTTATTCTGAAAGGACCAGGGAAATTAAACACATAGTACTCACTCTGCTCCCACACACAAACACGGAAAAATCTGTTTTTTATTATATGTCATATGCATGACTGTGTATAATGTGTATAGGTCTATGGGCACATGTGTGTCATGTGGAGATCTGAGGACAATCTAGAGGCATTCATCCTCTGCTTCCTCCATTGCTGAAGACACGATCTGCCATGTTGGTTTTGCCACTGTGTGTGCTTCAGTATAGCAGGACAATGAATTCCAAATTCTCCTGGCTCTGCCTTCCATTGCTGTAGGAACACTGGAATTAGAGATGTGCATGTGTCTTTTTATGCGTGGCTTTATGTGAAGACTAAGAATCAAATGTGGGCTCTTATGCTTGCAATTGCCTTTAACCACTGTGCTATTTCTGCAGCCTCCAAAATTGTGTTTTCATGTGACAAAGCATGATACCCATAAGTAAAATGTTTATTAATAAGAAAATGTCAGTACAAAATACTTATTGTGTGGCTAAACACTCACATATAAAGTTTTTAAAAATGATAGGCTGAGAGGAAAAGAATCAAATCAAACAGACTTGGCTTTGTTAAAGGTTTTTTTTTTTTCCCCCAAAGTTCAATTTTAATGCAAGATAAGCAGTTGCTTAGTAAATGGACAAGATGTACAAACAAACCCATGAGAAAAGAATAAAATAGAAGACATAAAATTGTTCACAAAACCATGGGAATATAGGAAAAGAGGACTTTAAATAATGATGAATGCACATTCACATAATCTCACTCAGGTGGGATCTAAATATATCTTTTTCATAGATAGATGCTGAGGGTAGAACAGTGGTTTCCAGAAGCTGGGAACTAGCTGGGAGGGAGAGATGAGTCATCAATGGGTCTTGTACATTTGAGAGTAAGACATTCTGGTGTTCTGTTGCACAGAAGAGTGGCTACACATCACAATAATGCAATATCTACTTCAGGAAACAAGATGAAAGGCTTGTGAAGGATCTCCCCATAAAGAAATGATAGATTTGGGGGGAGGTAAGGGGATTGTGGTTATTGTTGATTTGAGATGGCATCTCAATATGTTGCTGAGGCTGGCCTTGTGATCTTCTTAACTTAGAGTACTGGTATTATAGGCAATCATCACTTCACTTAGCAAGGAGATAGATATATTTACCCTGGTTTAAGCAATAAACAATATATACACATATCAAAATAATATCTCATTGACACACACACACACACACACACACACACACATATATATATATATATATATATATATATATATATATATATATATAAATTCTGTGTTGGTAAATTATGATATGTACTTTAAAGCCTGATGTAGCATCTAACAAGATTGACACTTTCTAAAATAAGATGAGAAACACACACATACACATACAGAGACACAGATGTAGATATGTAAATGTATGATAAATAATCCCTCACCTGTGTCCATGCAGGCAATCTAAACTAAACTGACTGGTTCAACTCACATAGAAGGAGAAAAAAAAAAAAAACCTAATTAATTGCAGGGGATTATACCAATGCACAAAGGAGGAGAGATACCATTTGGACAAGGGTTTCAGTGGAAAGTGGTGGGGTAGGTGTCAAGAGAAAGTAATGGGAGGGCAATATAATCAGAATATATGTGTGTATAAAAGCTAGTAAATAAGGGCTGGAGAGATGGCTTAGCGGTTAAGCGCTTGTCTGTGAAGCCTAAGGACCCTGGTTTGAGGCTCTACTCCCCAGGACCCATGTTAGCCAGATGCACAAGGGGGCACACGCATCTGGATTTTGTTTGCAGTGGCTGGTGGCCCTGGTGCGCCCATTCTCTCTCCCTCTCCCTATCTGCCTCTTTCTCTCTCTGTCTGCCGCTCTCAAATAAATAAATAAAAATAACAAAAAAATTAAGTGATAGAAAAGCTAGATAAAGTTTGAAAAGCTGTTTTTTTAATGTTTTCAAATTAGTAGTACTATTTTAAAGGTACAAGGCATTGTACTTGAGTGGAATAAATGTTATCACACATGTGTGTTATCAAAAGTTGATATTATGGGCTGGAGAGATGGCTTAGCGGTTAAGTGCTTGCCTGTGAAGCCTAAGGACCCCGGTTCAAGGCTCGGTTCCCCAGGACCCACGTTAGCCAGATGCACAAGGGGGCGCACGCATCTGGAGTTCGCTTATAGAGGCTGGAAGCTCTGGCGCGCCCATTCTCTGTCTCTCTCTCTGTCTCTCCCTCCTTCTCTCTGTCATTCTCAAATAAATAAACAAAAAAATTTTAAAAAGTTGATATTATAACTTCAATAAGCAAAAGCAAATATAGTCCTTAAATATTGTTCTAATGATCTGTACACTTTATCAGGGTCATCACTGTACATCTCATTCATCTATTCTTTCTTTCCTCCTCCTATTTCTTCTTTTTCTTTTTGAACAGGGTTTCGTGTAGGTCATGCCGACTTCAAGCTCACTACATAGTTGAGACTTGCCTTGAACTCCTAAACTTCCTGCTCCCACCTCGCTAGTGCTAGGATTATAGGTTTGTGCCACCATTCCAGGCCCAATGTCTTTTAAACTTAATTTTTGAACTGCAAAATTCACATCTGTATTACCCTCATTTATGCATAGCAAACTTTGCATGAAACATCAGAGACATTAATCTCAGGTAGTGTCCTTCAAACTGTGTTAGACACATTCTTGGCCTGTACCATCAGTTTAGGGCATCCTGACGGTGATGGACATTTATACAGTAAAAAATGGGATGGAATAGGACATATTCTATCCTTTCTTTATCCATTTATTTCTTGATGGACTTCTAGGTTAGTCTACTACTTGGCTATTGTGAATAGTGATGAAATCAGCATCATGTCTGTTGTATTCTCACATTGATTTCTTCAGGTCTATACTCAGGGGTGCTATAGCCTGATCAAACATGTTCAATGTCCT
The DNA here is from genome assembly GCA_036346955.1 of Dipus sagitta. Lineage (NCBI taxonomy): Eukaryota > Metazoa > Chordata > Mammalia > Rodentia > Dipodidae > Dipus > Dipus sagitta. The sequence goes on along the minus strand of CM070772.1, from coordinate 166,438,064 downwards.
TAACTGTCAGGGAAAAGCAAATCAAAACTATATTGAAATTTCATCTCACCCCTGTCAGAATGGCAATTATTTAAGAAAACAAAACAAGTGCTGTTGAGAATTTGGCAGAGAACTGTAATTCTTTGATTGAGGGGATATAAACTAGTACAATCATTATAGAAAGCAACATGAGGTTCCCTCAAAACAGTATCATACAAGCACTACTTAGAAAGCAAGTACATACATATAATGTATTGTGAGGTCGAGATATGGGGGTTGCATAAGAGAAGGGAAAAGATATCATAAAATATGGAAAAGCATCTGAAAGAAGGCAAGCGGAGTTATTTCCCTTATTTCTGAAGTTTGCCCTGCCATTGCCCGTATGAGCATGCAAAGTCATGGACATATGTTTTTCTGTGCTTGTGGACATGAAATCCTGCCTCCTTCTTTCTTCCTGCACTTCCTACTTCTTCCTGCTCACCTACCTTCTTTCTGACTCAGTCTTTGTGCCATTTGTGATTACTAACACATTTCGAATACTGGCTTGTATGTAGCTGGCATCTACTTGTGCTTGAAGCCTAGAGAGCCATGTAAGTTCCACATTACGTACACCTACATCCTCTTCCCCCAGTCACTGCCTGCATGGAACTGGACTTCAGCATGAGAGACAATTTATAAGAATTTCTACAAATTCAACCTCCAAAATTGGCTTCTAAGCTACTCATGGAAGGTTTCATGCAGGGCTGGGGCAAAGTGGGCATGTTGTACTGTCATGTTGTCTTGGAGTGTTATGAGATCAACCCTCTTGGTTTTTTCCCTGTGTATACACCTCAGCTATTCCACAGAATCCCCATCCTTTTTTCCCCAATGGTCAAGCCAGCCACCATGCCTCAGCTAAGGACACCACCCCCATGGGTCTATGATGCAAACAGAAGCCAGACAATGTTTATGTATTCAGTGTGTTGGGAAGTTATTAACAAGGTTTGCATATTTTGTTGTTTGGTAATATGTTGTGATAGATTCCAAATTCATTGCTATTCTTTTACAATATCTATTAGTTACTGCACACGTTATTTTTATCTTATCAATTGATAGAACCATTGATAATAGTTTTGAATAGTTCATGAATTCAAATTGTCAAATTCCTAGGATTGTCTGTTTCTAATCTCTACAACTAAATTCCACAAATTTGACTTATTGACTTGGCAACAAGAAAGATGATTCAAATTTGAATACCTTGTTAGTCATAAGGAGTTAAAATTCAATTCTACATATTAAAACTTGTGGGGGTAAAGGACAGTCTCATAAACACAAAATAGAGGAACAGAAGAGTAAAAGCGATGTTTTTATTCCTTATGAGATTCAATACTCAAAACTCTCTGAAGAAGTGTACATTGTAACTTTCACTTTTATAGGTGAAGATAACAGGTGTTTAAAAACAGAGACAAAAAAACACTACATAGTGAAATACCTGTTTCTTCTCTTGGCAGATATAGGGACAGACTCGCTAATTGGATAACGGAGTATATTTTAACTGTTTTCAAGGCAGCCAAGAGTCAATTCTTGATAGTGTGTGGGGGGATGGGGGAGGTATATCCCTTTGTATACTTGTCTTTTCCTTTCATCTTTTCATTTAGTTTTTAAAACTAAACCTTCAACTTGGAAAGGAGAAAAGTTTTCTTCTTATTGAAATAAATAACAAATTTGGAGTTTTAGCCACCTGATGTTCTTTGAAATGTCAATTTCAAGGAAGAAAATTAGTGTTGGAGAGCCTGGGACTAAATTTCAACTGTGCCTTTCTAAATTGTGCATGCAAATGGGCAATTAGACCTACGATGGGTAATTGCATGCCTAAGTGAACCCTTCCACAAGTAGCTTAGAAGCTGATTTTGAAGGTTGAATTTGTAGAAATTCTTATAAATTTTCTCTCATGCTGAAAAAATTAAAAGAATGAAACTCCATCCGTAATTCCAATAGAGAACATGTCCAGATTTCAGCGTCTTCTCCCTAAAGCAAGCCACTGAAACAGTGAAAAAGGATCATGAAGTGAATGGGAACCGATAAAATTAATGCTTTCAATATAGGATAAAAACATTTGAACGTTTTAGAAAAGTAGTAAGCTGTATATGTTAAAATAAAAATAAAATAGAATCACCAAAAAGCCACTATTGTTCATACCTTCCCTTATCATTTTAATGTTATTAATATATTTTTGAAATATTCAAATGTAAGCATATGTGTGTATAAATTAGTTATATATTTTAGATATAATGAATTAATTTGTAAGAAATAATGTTCCATAATAATTTTCTCATGTTCATGCTTTTCTGTTCTGCTATCACTGAATTTATGGAATAGACATTTTAGTATTTTTGCCTAAGTTTTTTAAATTGCCATTGTTGTGAATAGATCATTTAAAAATTTGGTGGCAAATACTAAATCTTGCTTAATATTTCTTTGAGTCACTAATTATCTTGAAACCACTCCCATGTTGTGAAATTCTGAGTGTTATAGTTTGGGATTCCATCTCATAAGTAAAAGTTAGTTTTGTTTAATTCACATTTCAGATGTAGGCAGCATCTTGTACAAGGATACTCCTACCTCTCCAGCTCAGGGTTTCTCTGAATAATCTTTTGTCCTTTCCAGAGCCTTCTGCCCATTGTACCAAGAAAATCACTCTCCTGTTGAAAGTATAACAAAACATACTAATCTTACTGGTTCCATGACCCTTCTCTCATCCTCTCCCAAATAGCACAGTATGATCATAATGAATTAAATACATCATTTCATCATGCACACTTTTCCATGTACACATATTCACTTAAGTCACAAAGTATGCCTTAATCTTACTCAAACTCAGAGAAAGGTCAAAATAACTAGTCTTTGGGTAAAATATCTTCATCATTACCTTTCTTCTATTCCTCTCTTGCTTAATCTATCCCTCTGTTTCCTGTTTATCTTCCTCCCCTTTTCCTTTCTTCCCTCATTTTCCTATTTGCTAAATGAATAGCATGCATAATGATAGGAATGGAATTTTAATGATAATGTAATTTCCAAAAGAATTTTTTCCTAAATTGGGCAGTATACTGTTAATAGAAGATTTAGTGATAGGAAGGGTTTATCCAAGTACTATGTACTATTAGGAAGTGATTGGATGAGGAGGGTTATGTTTTCATTAATTGACTAAGACCTTGATGTGTTCATCATATCTCAGAGTTATAGGGACTTGGTTGAATGTACGAGGTGAAGTTTAATTGGAAGATGTGGCTAATTTGCAATATCTAGACAAACTATCTGGTCCTCTGCTCCTCTCTCTCACATACACTCTCTCATATATATACACACTCACCTTATACATCCACATACATACACATACATGAATGCATATATGTGTGTGCAAAAATGACATTAAAGTAGAATAGGAAGTAGTTAGGAAGAAGAGATTCAATAGAAGAGGGAGTAGGATCAGGAATAGAAAATAAGTTCAAAATACATAAAATGCATGTATGAAATTGTCAATAAATAAAATAAAATCTAATCACTTTGAAAAAGAAATGCAAATAATATTTGTAATGTATAAAAAAACAAATAGCTTACAGTTATTTAAGATACCTCTCAATATTCAGTTTAGTATTTTTATTTATTTATTTATTTACTTATTTTGGTTTTTTGAGGTGCGGTCTCACACTAGTCCAGGCTGACCTGGAATTCAATATGTAATCTCAGGGTGGCCTCGAACTAATGGTGATCCTCCTACCTCTGCCTCCCAAGTGCTGGGATTAAAGGCATGCACCACCATGCCCAGCTAGTATTTTATTTTATTTTTTTTATGTAAGTGCAACAGACTGGCCTTTTTATATGAGAGCAAGAATGAGAAAGAGAGAGAGAGAGAACATTGGCATACCTGGACAACTAGCCACTGTAATAGAATTCTAGATGTGTAACACCTTGAGCACATGTGAGACCTTGCACGTGTGTCACCCTGTGTCTGGCTTATGTGGGATCTAGGAAGAGAAACATGGGTTCTTAGGCTTCACAATCAAGTGACTTAACTGCTAACCCGTCTCTCCAGACTTTATTTATTTATTTATTTATTATTTGCAAGCAGAAAATGATAGAGAGGAGAGAGAAAGAGACAGAATGAGATAGAGAGAGAGAGAAAGAGAGAGAATGTGCCAGAGCCTCTAGTCACTGCAAATAAACTCCAAAGGTATGTACCACTGCATCTGGAATTATGTGGGTAATGGGGAATCAAATTCAGGCTTTTAGGCTATGCAGACAAGTGCTTTAACTGGTAAGCCATCTCTCTAACCCAATATTTCATTTTGAATTTTTTATTTTTGTTTATATTTATTATTTATTTAAGAGTGAGTGATAGAAAAAGGGAGAGAGAGAGAGAATGGGCACTCCAGTGTGTCCAGCCACTGCAAATGAACTCCAGACACATGTGGCCCCTTGTGCATCTGGCTAACGTGGGTCCTGGAGAACTGAGCCTCAAACCAGGGTCCTTAGGCTTCACAGGCAAGCACTTAACAGCTAAGCCATCTCTCCAGCTCTCATTTTTATTTTTATTTTTTTAATTTATTTTTATTTATTTATTTATTTATTTGAGAGTGACAGAGAGAGGAAGAGGCAGATAGAGAGAAAGAGAGAGAATGGGCACGCCAGGGTTTCCAGCCACTGCAAATGAACTCCAGACACGTGCGCCCCCTTGTGCATCTGGCTAATGTGGGTCCTGGAGAATCAAGCCTTGAACAGGGGTCCTTAGGCTTCACAGGCAAGCGCTTAACCGCTAAGCCATCTCTCCAGCCCCAGCTCTCATTTTTAATATGCAGTGTTTAAAATTAGGTCTCATGCATATTTTAGTTTTCTACTTTTTCAAATATAGTGATAGCCAGTCAACAAATTATAGGGATTGAAGATAGCATAAAGTTTCTCTGGTCTCAGTCTCAGAGAGTTTTTGGATTTTTTTTAACTGAGTCTTTCAAGTCAGTGCATGCGTGGTTATACTTTTACTAAATGGAGATTTTTGCTTACATGTTTAGTGCAAGATGTTTAAGATGAAGAGATAATGGAAAACCAACAATTCCACTTCTATATAACGAGGTACCTGAATATTCATTTTCTTGCAAATTAATTTCTTTAGAGTCTATCATAGAGCTTACTCAGTACAATGCAAAGGATTTATAAAACACACATAATCTGGATTTGAATCTACGCTCTATTACTATGTTTTCTTGAACAACATGCCTAAATTATCTGAAATGAGAATAATGACACTTTGGTAGTCATAATGAAATGAATCACCTACATTAAGCACCTAGAAAATAAATTATCATGAAGTTAATTTCATTTTCTCCATGATTATCACTATATCTCCAGTGTACACACACACACACACACACACACACACACACACACACACACACAATTTTAAAGTAGAGGGCTTGAGAGACAGTTATTCACTAACTATAAAAAATTTGTTTCAAGGGTCTTCTCTTTTTTTTTTTGGTTCATAGGATCTCTGGAAAAGTAATCTAAATTATAGCAACTGTTCACAAAATTAGCTTCTATTTTTAGGACCTTTTATTTTATTTTATTTATTTATTTACCTCTGCCTCCCAAGTGCTGGGATTAAAAGCATCCACCACCACGCCTGGCTAAGGCATTTCATTTTTAAGTGGGTAATCTTACCCATATTACCCGCTGTGGTGTCCATACATCTTATTTCTCAGTTCTAAATCTACCTGGGCTCCGTGCCAGCTTACTTTTCCCTCTGCCCTTGTAACTACATGTTTCAGTGTATCTCAATGCTCAAGCCTGATCCATAGAAGCAACAGCTGCAGTCTTCCCTGGACTTTGATTCCCACTGGCTAAGATAAAACAAGACTCTAGTGAAGTCCTTGAAATCACAAGTTGAAGGTGGCAGAGGCCCAAGGTCATTGGCATCTAGATCAATGGTCAGTGCCTGGAGGACGTCTGCCTAAGTAAGAACACCCACTATCTGAGCAAGAAAGAGACATCCTTGGTGCTCAACCTGTGATACCTTAATTTGTGTAAGTGAATAATACAGTGCTTTACCCATAGTAACCATTTCCTCCTTTTCTCTTACCAACAATGCTTAACACATTATCCGACACCCAAGTTGACACTGGAAACAGTCTCTGAAACCTCCAAATAGAAACGATAGTGTTTTAGTCTAACAAGTGTTTGCATGGATGGTCTTCACATTGGATAACTTTAACAGTTCCTTCCATACAGATATTCTTAACCATTATTCTAGCTCTTCTGCTTTATGTTACATGTGTAGTACATGGTAGACCATGTCTAGACAATCCAGTACCATTGAGTCAGGGCAAAGCAACATTGCTAAGTTGCTATTAGTCAGAAGCTCAGGTCACATTGTTAGACCTCTGACTCAATCCCTAACTAGCTAAGGGAACTTGGCTTTTCTGAGCATAACTCTCAGGTGTAACCAGTGATAAAATAGTAGTTAGAGCTAGCTATCATCATTTTGGTAGTGTTACTATTGTCAATGGCAAGGGATTTTGTGGAAACCATCAGAAGAACATGCATAAGCTTCAAAAGTTTGTGAAGTAGGCTGGGTATGGTGTCACACACATTTAGTCCTAGGACTCAGGAGGCCGAGGTAGGGGGACTGACATGAATTCAAGGCTACCCTGAGACTATATAGTGAATTCCAGGTCATTGTGGGCTAGAGTGAGACCCTACTTTTAAAAACCAAGAAAAAAAGTTTGTAAAGTGAAATGGCTCTGTCTCTCATACTCTCCCATGGATATTAATAGAGTATCCATATATCAAAGGAGTACATTAATCAAATATGACTCATTCACAGCTCAAACAGCTTCTGTTAATGTCACAATGACTCTTACATATCTAAGAAATGGCTTTACTTTTGAGAGTTTGAGCTAATCAGACCCATACCTGAAACTTAAAAGGACAGCTAAAGGAAAAAAAATAACATAAATGAAATAAGTGAAAGACAGATTATCACTGAATCAGAATAAAATAGGTATATGTGACATGATCACTGCTTGCTAGTGAATTAACATCAGTAACGCTTGCATAATTTGACATCCAAATACACATATTGAAATGGGAAGAAGGATGATATTTCCAAAGCGGGAACTACGTGATTAAGCAGTGTGAGTGTTGTTTAACTATCAGCCTTACAAATCATTTAGAAAGCATTTAACACAAAAAACAGTAGGAGGTTGAAAGAATAAAATGCTTAGATGAAGGCAAACGAAGCTGGTTTTAAACAGTACCAATCCTCAGGGATAATGGGAAAGACAATTCTACAGTCATTACCTCTGCTGATTACTCTTCCTCTTATTTCTTTTCCTTAAGGGAAAAAAAATTAAATATAAAACTATTCCATATCAAAGCCCTTATATTCAGAATTTACACTCAATGCAAACTCTTACTCCCATTTGTTATAAAAATAATACAAAAACAGGCTTGAGAGATGGCTTAGCAGTTAAGTGCTTACCTGTGAAGCCTAAGGACTCCAGTTTGAGGCTCAATTCCCCAGGACCCATGTAAGCCAGATGCACAAGGGGGCGCATGTGTCTGGAGTTCATTTGCTATGGCTGGAGACCCTGGTGTGTCCATTCATTCTCTCTCTCTCTCTCTCTCTCTCTCTCTCTCTCTCTCTTTCTCTCTCTGTCTGTTGCTCTCAAATAAATAAATAAAAATGAACCAAAAAATTTAAAAAAATAATATAAAAGGATTTTCATGACACTAGAGTTTATTAGGAGCAAGTGACCTGTGCAGAAGGTTCAGAATAGGACATTGTTCTAAACTGAATGAATGCCAATGCTGAAAGTTCTTTAAACTAAGCACAGGTGGTTTAAAATCCAATTTCTGTGACATACAAATCATGTATCACTTTATTTGCTTGAGCCTCAGTTTCCTTATCCATACAAGCTAGATAACACTATATAACAGCTTTGATATATGCTAAGTAAACATAGTTTCATTTTCTTATTGCTAACCCTGAAATGCAACACCATTTTTATTGGCACAAGTTCAAGAAAAAGACAATGTGAAAGATGCCACATCTCAAAGTTTAAAATCCATGCTATTTTCTCTTCACCTGTTTACCTGTTTTTGCTATTTTTCAGTGGAACCCCAAACATTTTCAGATTAATTCTATGTTGCACTATGCTAAAGATATACACATAGCCCCTGAATTTATCCTAATCATTTATGAATTCATTTAACAAATAATTTTGAAGCATCTTCAGTATGGCAGGCATTATACTAAATACTGGTACCATACTGTTTACCTCGTGGGGCCCAGGGCCTGTCCAGTGGAAGGAGTCGGAGAATAGATAAAAAAAAGCATGAAATATATCAGAGACAGATTAGTACTAAATAGAGAATTACAAAATAATTTTGTGGTAGAACGTGACCAGGCAGCTATGTTAGAATGGGTAGTCAAGGAAGGAGTCTTCGGGGAAACAATTGCTTTGTGATCTGAACTAAATGAGGAAATCAGACATACAGAAGCCACTAGTAAGGGACACATATGGCAAGGATGACCTTAGCATGTCCATGAAACAGGGCCTGGAAGTATAGCTGAAGAGGAGGGAGACTGGGAAGTATAGGAGAAAAGGAGAAAAGAAGGCAGATACTGTGTGCTATGCTGCAGAGGTTTCAAATGTCAGGGTAATTTTATTGTATTATGTGCACTATAAGATCCTACTTAAAGCAATTAGCTGGAATAAATCCTATGATCTTATTTAAATGAATTTTGGAAAGAAAGAGAAAACTTGAAGGAAAGAGAAAAGACATAGATGGTGTTTAGGGTAGATAGAACTACCAACACGATGGGTTGATAATTGTATAAACAGACTGAATGTTGATCAACAAATAGATAGGTATAGAAAGACAGAAAGATACTATAGGTAGAGTCAGGTAGACAAAAGGAAAGAGGTAACACATAAACATGATAGGGAGATAAACACAAACATTATACTGTCTAAAAGAGGGTAGAAGGCAGGCAGATGCATAGTTAATATAGATAGATGATAGATAGATGATAGATGATAATAGATAGATGATGATAGATAGATAGATAGATAGATAGATAGATAGATAGATAGATAGATAGACAGACCAATACACAGATGACAGGGTATAGATGGATGGGAGATATGGCATATTCTAGACAGACAGATAGGCAGACAGAAAGAAAGATGATGTTTTATCAGACTGAAACATGAGAGGTTGAATTGGTCAGTAGAGATAGTGATAGCAAGAATATGGGTATGTTTGTGCATATGCAAGAGATATTGTATCAAACATGTCTAAGCTGACAATGATCTCTCCAACTGCCAGTTATGGTCCAATTTTAGAAAATGTCTTAATAAATGAGTGCAAAATAACACCAAATATCAGCCTGAACATAGCTCTAATTCTAAAACAATGACAGATAGGAATCTATTTAACATAACATTTAGGCAGACAGGTGGATAGTTACTCTAGTGTTAAAGGCAAGCTTCCTTCAATACTGAACTCCTTCCTTCTAAGCACCTCTCCCTCTCCATCTCCCAATGCTTCCTGTACCCCTTCCCTCTCTGCTCAAATATTCTCTGCCTGTCCTTCCCTGCTCATACTTCTGAGAGCATCTTCTCTTACTCTCACTCATCTGACTTGAATACATTTCTGATAAAGATCAATTTAGCCATGATTTATTTCAACCTCATGATGTGCATAGCAATTCTATCATGGGATCCTCTGTGTTAGGAAATTAAAAAAAAAAAAAAAGGAACTGGTAGTGCTGGGAAAGCTTTAAGTAACTAGAAATTAAGCTGTAAAAAACAGGGTCATAGGATTTCACATGTATCAGTTCAATAGGCCCTTAAACAGGAAGCATTCTAACATCTAGCATGACTCTTATATTCCTCTGTGCCACTCTTGGGATCAGGGGACTTTTTGTGACAAAAGTGAGTGTTTTTCAAATGTTATTAAGATCCCTGATTACTTGGCAAAACCTTAATCAAAATGAAGATGACCCTGACCTACTCAATGAGACCTGTAAATAACAGGCTTTGCTTGAAGTGAGAGATGTGATTCAAGAGATGTTCAGCTGGTGTTGAAGTGAGAATGTAGTTCGTGAGAACATGTGGCCAGATATATTTCTCAAATCAGCCTCAGGGTGACAGACAGTAGGAACATGGGTAACTCCTTCCTGCAAAGTGAAGGAACTAAATTCTTCCTACCGCACAATAATGCCTGAGAACTTTGGACTCCAGAAAAGAATGGAGTTCATTCAACACCTTGTCTGCAGCCTAGTGTGCCTTGGCCATAGGACTCAGATTCAGGCTCTTCCTGGACTGCTGTTGTGGTAGTTTGATTCAGGTGTCCCCCATAAATGCAAGTGTTCTGAATGCTAGGTTCCAAGCTGATGGAGATTTGGGAATTAACACCTCCTGGAGGCAGTGTATTGTTGGGGGAGGGCTTATAGGCATTATAGCCAGTGTCCCATTGTCAGTGTTTGGCACACTCTCCTGTTCCTGTTGTTCACCTGATATTGGCCGGGGGGTGATGTCCCTGCCATCATGGAGCTTCGCCCTCGAGCCTGTAAGCCAAAATAAACCTCTTTTTTTTCCCCCACAAGCTGCTCTTGGTTGGGTACCAACAATGTGAACCTGACTACAACAGGAAAGGGGCACCAAGAAGTGGGATTACTGCTAGACACCTAACTGTGTGGCTTTGGACTTTGGGAGCTGATTTTCAAGAGGAATGTGGTGGACTATTCTGGTCACAGTTGAAAGACCTGAATGAAGTAAGAACTATGAACTGTGAAGTTTGGCTTATAAGGGTGAGAAAAAGCTTTGCTTGGACTGGGCTAGAGGAAGTTTGTGTGAGAAGATTGCTGTTACGCCCGTGTACTGAGAATTTGTGCAGGGTTTCTTTGCGTAGAAATGAAATGGCATGAGCAGAGGGATAGGGCACAGAAATAATATTCTTTGCGTGAACTGCTGTCCACTCAGCTGTAATTGAGAGATTACAACCTTTGAGATTGGGCCAGCTGACCTGCACTGGGCCAACAGGAAGAATGCAGACTCTTTTGAAGGGACCTGAGTGCTCAGGAGTCTTCTTTATTTCCCCCTGAATTAACAAATTGGCACCCTACCTGGTATTGTGGACTATCAGAAATGCAGGAAAGAGAGGGTCATTGAGTTTGCAACATGGTCTTGTGTTTTGGAAATGGCCATAGGCAGTGTGAAGCAGGTTTGCTGGATGCCCATATGGATACCCCATGAGGCCATGAGGATGAATCGTGGGTTGCAGTAGAGACTCAGTGGAGGTGCTGGGACTATGAGATGGCTGCTAAGGAAAGCTGCCGCCCTAGGATGAATTTTCCCAGGATGCGAGTAGCCTAGCTGAAGGGGCAAAATTGGAGTACGAGAGAATTGTTACTGGTTAGAATTTTCCTATAAGCTGCTCCTGTTTGGGTGATTTCTACCAAACTGCAAACCTGACTCCAACAGCAATCCACAGAGGCTATATAACCACAAGCTCATGATTAAAGCTGTTAACATGTGTTACCCTGTGATACAAAAAGAGAACACTAACATAAACTAGGGATAAGATCCATGGATCTATCTCAACAGCATTACTCTGTGGTTATTTTTATAATTTCTGTAGCCTCCCTTCCTCTACAACACATTGCTTTCATCTCTCGCTTGCCCCTGCCCCATACCACCACATACACTGGTTATTTTTGGTGCAGTCCAGTCAGTGGGTGGTCTAATACAATCATGTTCTAATTGCTTTTTCTAAGTCTTTGGTCAGTTTAGGCTGCTATACCATAAACTCGGAGCTCTTTAAACAATAGAAATATCTTCCTCATACTTGGAGGTTAGAAAATAAGATAAAGATCTTAACAGAATTGATATGTGATGAAGAATTGTTTCCTGGTTCATAGTGTCTTTTCATCATTTACACATGTTGGAAGGGGCGAGGAACTGTCTGGTGTCTCTGTCTTGTTAAGGGCACTGACCACATACATTCAAGAGGGCTTTTTTTCCCTTCACTTACCACTGCCCCCATATCCTTAATCCCTGTAACATCACCTTGGAGGTGAAGAGTTGAACTTATGTATGTTAGTCAGATCACAGCATGAAGGGTTATAAAACATTTATTCATTTTCCCAGAATAGATTTTTCCTTCAAAATTATGCTTCCCTCCTATATTCTTCTTTTAAAATCTGGGTAACTGAAGAAATGGCTTAGCAGATAAGGTGCTTGCCTGCAAAACCTAAGGCCCCAGGTTTGATTCCCAAGTACCCATGTAAGCCATATGTACAAGGGCATGCATGAGTCATGTTCATTTTCAGTGGCTGGAGGCCCTGGTACTGTACCTGTTCTCTCTCCTCTCTCTCTCTCTCTCTCTCTCTCTCTCTCTCTCTCTATATATATATATATATATATATATATATATATATATATATATATCTGAAATAAATAAATTAAATTAAACTAAATCTGAGATATCCTTTGAAGAATGGCTCACAGGCCACTTCCTCCATTCAGCTTTATCAGATTACAGTTGTGATCATTTTGTCAACATATTTTTAACATATCCTTCCCTCATCCTTGTGCATATTTTGCCTTGCTTACAACAGTGGCCATGTTCTTGCCATTTTTTAATTAACAAAAATATAGTTATTCGTCATTAAGTTCAGAATTCTGTCAGCAAGTTTTCCAATTGTCAATATGGTTATATATTTAAAATCAAAACTCTTGGCAGTTGCACAATCATACTTGAATATGCACATGAGCAGAGAGGTAAAATATGCAAGCTTCTGATAACACATGTTCCAGGATGAAGTAGAAAAAAAAATTAACCTTTTTTCTCATGCAACACTCTACTAAGAGAAACTTCCCTGGTTTTGTTCTACTTTAGCAGCATGATATTTCTTGCAGGTTTTTTTTTCTATTTTACTATTTTACTATTTAAATTGCCAGCATGTGTTATGTTCTAATAACATCTAATATATGTACACAAAAAGACTTGGGTGTGACTTCTGAGTAAAATTCATATGTTAATCTTAACTTACTCATGAATTGCATTGTTGTTGCTGTGACTCAATATTAATGAACCAACAACACACACTAAGAAGGCCTATTTAAGCATGACTACACATATAGCAAGGCTATTCATTGGTCTGTTAATTTTGTGGATGGATGCCATGGGACAAACTTATATTTCCACTGTGTGGCAATATATGGCACATACTATTATAGATAACAATACTTAACAGTGGTCAGAGCCTCCTAAAAGTCCTCTAGTGTATTCTACTTTCCCATATCACTACAGTATTTCTCCATGCATCCATTAGTCTCCCTATGCATTAGCTGTCAGTAGATTGCTTTTGGCCAACACCAGTGAAGTACACAGCTGACGTGGAGAGACATTGTCTTGTTTCCAGGGATTGCACAATCCAGCAGTGGTCAATGTCACAGTACAGGGGGAAGTCCCAGCAGCAAATGAAGGTCATGGAAGAGAAAAATAACGGCAAAATGGATTACAAAGTATGGGAAATAATATTAGAAAACATCAGGTATAGGAACATGGAAGGAGGAATTCAGGTGAAAATCCCAAGTATGAGAGGACCTGATTGTTAAGAAATGTAAAGCATTCTAGTATATCTGGAAGGAAACAATTTAGAAAAAAAAAGAAAAAAGAATGGTATGCATAAATGCATGATATGAGGCTAAAGATATTGCAAGGACAAAATATATATTTGTAACATTATTCTTCTGCAGAAGAAAGTCTCATTAAAGTGATAGTCACTAAAAATGAAATGATCAATAAATGGTGGCTGAAATTATGAGATGAAATTTATAGATACCAGCATGTGGGAGGCAGAGGTAGGAGGATCACCATGAGTTCAAGGGCACCCTGAGACTACATAGTGAAATACAGGTCACCCTGAGCTAGAATGAGACCCTACCTCAAAAAAAACAAAAAACAAAAGAAATCAGTAATGATTACTTTATAAGGTACATATTTATGTGTTATTAGTTAAATCAAATGTTCAAATGTCATCTTAATACTTAAAGCTTCCAAAAGCTTAAAAATCAATCCAGAACAAACAAGCAAGTCAACAATATAACATTTCTGAAGTATTTTATATAGTTTAGTGACCCAGTTTAAAGAGCGTGGCCAGTACTCATAAACTCTTCCTCAATGAAGAAGTGATTTAAATCTCAGTATAGCTTTACAAAGCACACAAAGTATTTGGGGTTTATAAAATATTAATATATATGGTGTGTTCCAAAAGTTCATGGAACTAAGTAACTCTCATATAAATCTCTGCAAATGTTAAGTCTAGATTTTTGCTGTTCTGTAAAAATGATCACAATTCATTAAATATTTTCTTGAAATCATCATAAAACAGACTTGCTGGTTCAGTTACTTTCAAACAACAATAACCTTAAAATATTTATCTTTCAGAAATCAGTTTTTTAACACTGAAGTAATGACTTTCCATATTTTAGTCAGTTTTCTTCCACTATGAAAATAATGCCTAATGAAATAGTTGAAAGATTTATTCTGGCTCCAAATTTCTGAGGTTCTAATCCATGGTCTGCTAGCTTTATTGTTTCTGGGCTTTGTGGCAAAACATTATGGCAGAAAGGCATGGTAGACTAAGATTGCTTATCTAATATATCTAGTGGTGCCTCGTAGTAGACAGAGAGAGAGAGAGAGAGAGAAGAAAGACCCTGAGTTTAATTAGGATTGATCACATGAGCATATATGAGAATTATTTATAAGAACATATACAACTGATCAGTGGCTATATACTGAAGAAAAAAATCTTCCCACCAATCCACTCAAACTTCCAATACCTCCTGAGGGAAGGATGGGGGCCTCATGCTCTACTTCAATTTCTATGAAAGAAAGTTGTTTTGCCCAGCACTATGCAGATCTTGTGCAGATAATGACAGTGTCTATGAGACTATGAAGGCAACTTCCATGTTATGTCACAAAGCGGTGTTTCACAACACTCCTCCCCATTTCATGGCTGTTATATTCTTTCTTTGTTTCTTCCATAATATTCTATGAAACTCAGAGGGGTTGGTATAAATGTGTCATTTTTCAACTGAGAATTCTATAGTCACTTAGTCTCAAGTCAGTACCAACATTAAAAAGCAGCTTCTCAGGCTAGAGAGATAGCTTAGCAGTTAAGGTGCTTGCCTGTGAAGCCTAAGGGCTCATGTTAGATGCACAGTGACACAAGGGTGCAAGGTCCAACATGCACAAAAGAAGGCACATGCATCTGAAGTTTGCAGTGGCTGGAGGACTCGGTGTGTCAATTGTGTATCTCTCTCTCTCTCCCTTACTCTTGCATTTTTTTTTAAAAGCTGTCTGTTGCTTAAAAAAAAAAAAAAGCAGCTTCTCAGCTGGATGTGGTGGTTCACACCTTTAAACTTTTCATCTCAGCACTCAGGAGGCAGAGATAGGAAGATTGCTGTGAGTTTGAGGCCAGACAGAGACTACATAGTGATTCCCAGCTCAGTCTTGGCTAGAGCAAGACCCTACCTTAATATATATATATATACATATATATATATATATATTCTCTGATCAAAGCTGGGAGCAGTAATAATCTATGTACACTATGGACATAAACAGGCATAAACAAATAATAGTAGCAGGTTTCTTCTTAGGGAATATAAACTCCCAAGTTATAGACGTTTGAAAAGTTTTTCAGTAGCAGGCAAGAATTTCCCACAGTGGAGAGGTCCTCAAATCCTGTCAGAGAGCAGTTACTTACCTCCACAACACTCAGGACAGTATTGCACTCATGGGCATATCTTGCCTGGCTTGCCAGTTGGGAAGCAAACAGGATTGGCTGCGGGTTACGACTGCTGATGACTGCTATCGCATACCAGCCTGGGTAATACCTTCTAACACTGTTAAAGCTAGCCAGTAGAGAACAAGTCTCCAGGTCAATTTCAGCTTGACTTCTCTGCATTCTTCAACAAAACACGTGGCATCTCCAGCAATAATTTCTCGTCATTTAGGTATGATGAGCCACCCAAAGCAGTAGCAAGAGCCTATTGCTTTATGGGTCTCAGAAGCCTCCCTGACCAATAACTCACTGATATCCCACCACTGACGTGGCGATTTTCCATAAATAACATATGGCTTCTGGGAATAGCTTTTTCTACCCACACAGAGTATAGCTACTTATATATTTACAGACCTAATAGACCACACGAGGCAGAATTAGAAATGAAAATCATCACAATTCTGAATAATATTACCTTTCAAAATAATGCATTCAGACAAAGAATATATAGAAACTTACCAGAAACCTGATAAAATCACAAAACTCATAAAGAGAAAATTATAAGCTGTTAAGTACTTTGTTTTGATTTTTTTTTTTTTTCTGTTTGATGACAGACACAGCCTACTATGGTATTTTATTTGGCTGTTCTTATTAAGTCTTTTTACAAGCTGAGGAAAACAAATCCCTGGGCTGTAAAGTAACTTGCCTTAGACTAACAGTCTGGTATCCTGGGGTAAATTCTTTTCTTTTGCAGACACACTTTTCAGACATTATAGCCTCCCATGCCTGTCATTGTTTCCTTGTATTCAAGGAAGTGAGAGGAGATAACAAGAATAAACAGATCCTGTTTTCAAATGCATTTCTTATGATTTTTTAATTTTTTTATTAATTAGTTTTGCATTCAGCAAATACAGTCAGTTTGGTACCATTATTAGGCTGATCCGTGACCTACCCCCTCCCCTTGGCCCCTCCTTGCTGAGGTATATGGGTCATGCATTGTGTAGTTAGCCCACAATTATGGGTAAGATAAATGTCTCTGCATATCAAGACCCAACATGTGGCTCTGACTTTCTTTCTGCCCCCTCTTCTGCAAAATTTCCCTGAGCCATGTTGGGTTCATTTTTGGTCTGCTTCAGTGATGAGGTGTTGGGACCTCTGCGTCTCTGGCTCTCTGATTTGGTAGGAGTTGATGTTTCTCTATATTGATCTCCTTCACCCTTGTGCTGGTACCTGGTTCACCAGGAAAATAGCACCCTTGCTTGTTTTGCCAATTTTTCTTAGTTTCAGCTGGGGCCCTTTGAGCTATGATGGGGTGGCTCTCTCCTTAGGATCTACATCTGTCTGAAAAAGAGCAGCAGATTCTCTAACAGAGAGTAAGCGCCAGGACAAACGAGATAACCCTTACTATTTTTTATAGAGAATTTAATAGGTGTAGGCCTTCTTGTAGCCCACAATTGATGGTAGCTTGATAATGGACAGTGAGCTTATGTTTGGATATGGTTCTGACTTGTTTCCCAGCTCCAGCTATGGGTTCTGTACCACTGAGGGTATCAGTTAGCCAAATCAAGAGCAGTTGGTTGCCCACCATGGCTGTGTGCCACTATTGCACTTGTGTGGGCATCACAACAGATTATTTGCTGCTAAGTAATTTAGACCATGAGTTGCTTAGACAGATATTGGTCATTTTCCCCCAGTCGCCCATGTAGCACTTTCTGGCACTAGACGCTTTGACTGTCTGGGGACTGACTCTCTTCCAACTTCCAGCCATGCCATTCCATTTTACGTGTCCACCACATAAGGTGTCTTCAGCAGTAGGGTCTTACCACTAACCTTTGGTGGGTCATCAAGTACTCAGACAGAAATCTGTATTTCTTTTAGGAAACCTTGTAGGTCTCTCTGATCAAAAGCACATTGTGGATGATAGCCACATGCTGGTACTGGGAGTTACAGGTCAGAGCCCACTAAGAAAAGGAGGAAAAAGATAACTAATATACAAGAGTTAGTGAAGAGAGAGAGAGAGAGGGAGGGAGGGAGGGAAGCTGTAGAAGATTAAGGTTAGTCTTCATCATACCCTCTCAAGTGTCTTGTGGTTCAGGTGTCCCCTGTAAGGGCCTGGTGAAGTTTCAGCCATTTGGTCTGCCTTTTAGGAAGTAGAATTTTATGGTACCATTGCCGTTTGGGTCTAGATTTGTGTTTTTTGAGGAACTATGCATTAGAGATTAATCTGTTAGAGTCCAATGGAATGACACCATTTTCATCCAAACTACTCCCCCCAACTTCTCACACTATCATTCTCTTAATTGTTAATCTGTAATTTATAAGATGACCTTCCCAGATTTACTATGGTCTTATCTTACTTTAAAAACCATGCACATGTTTATGTTTCAAAGAAAATGAAGAGAAGCATGTGTTTCTGTCTAGTCTGTTCGACAAAGTTGTTGTAATAAGGAACCACTTAAGATTAGTGTTTTCATACATGTAAGAGTCCACATGGGTGTTCTGGTATGTATGCATGTGAATTTGCATGTGGAGGCCAGAGGTTGATGTCAATGTCTTCCTCTGTCATTCTTTTCATTTTATTCATCCATTTACTTTTTTTATTTTTTTGAGACTAGGTCTTTTGGTAAACCTAGAATTTTTACCAAATCAGTCATACAAGTTACCCAGTAGGCCTTGGAGATCCTTCTGCTCTGCTTCACCTATGCTGGGATTATATGTGCACACTCCCGTACTCAGTGTTTTAAGTAGTTGCTGAGGTTCTGAACACAGATCCTCAAACATACATAGCAAGCATTTGAGTGATCATTTCTCCACCTTTGCCATCCCTATGACTTACATTTCTTCATCTAAATTAGTAGGTCCTGAAAACTTTGGGATAATATGTTCTAGGTTTTGTTTGTTTTAATTGATCATGTAATTGTAGACTTTTTTTCTATTAAATCATGGATATCTTACTGTTTAATTGAGAGGGTGATAGAAGGGCTATACTGCTAGTGCTTGGTATATGAATGAATGAATGCATGAATAAAATAACAAGGGTCAGCAAAAACAACAACAACAAAAATACTAGGAGAGCATACCTCAGCTGGTGATGGCACTGAGGAGAGGGCCAATTCTGTGTGCAATCACTGAGAAAATTACTGCAATTTTCCAATAGGATTAGAAAGACAGGCTTAGTCCTGAGCAGAATAGTAATATAAATGCCAACATCTTCGAAAACAAAAGATACCACTACAGTTCCCATTGTAAACACACTGTTTATCTCAAAACACTCCTGTTGATAACTTGGCCTTGGGGGTAACCATTGCATAACAATGCTTTCATGTTGCAAGGGAATGAGTGTGAAAAGAGAATGTTTCACAGATGATAAACATAAATGCAGGCCGCACTTAATATTTTAATTAAGAACTTTTCTTTGAGTTCAAATCTCTAGAAGATTGTTCAGAGGTACTCTCATCACTGAAAATGCAAGACAAGAAAAAATCACCAAGTAGAGCTCCTATTTCAGGAACAGATGAAAAGGGAACAAATATAATGGAAGATTCCAGCTAGTTGCACAAGAACTAGAACCACGTTAAAAATGACTAGGAGACAAAAGCAGTTGAAACCAGATAAATGTAGCCTAATAATGGCTTTGATGAGCTCTTGTCTCTCATCTCTTTGTGTGCAGTAAAAATGGGAAATTAAAAGAAGTGAGAAAAATACTCAAAGATGTACTGGGTGTGTGTCATTAATGAGTGACGAGAACTAGAAAGACAATGGATGAATTTATTTGGTTATGATAAGCCTTTATCTTATATGTCTCCATGAATTACAGAATATGAGACATGAAAAGTATGAGTGGAGGAAGAGAGAGGAGATAAGCTTGATATGAGTAATACATCAAACACATTGTAGAACGGGTGTGGGCTAAGGGAAAGATGACGGTCCAGAGGCTTCTGTATAAGTTATCAATTGGCCGGCATGTTTAACAAAATTTCTACCTTGGTGGACATTCATTAAACCCTAAAGTCTTCTACGGAGGGAAATCATGAGATTATCTCTAGGAGAAAGTAGTTATGGATTTATTTAACAAAGTAGAGCACAGATTTCATATGCATAGGCATTTATTTGCCTGGACATGATTGGATAAAAAAAAAAAAAAACTTACTTTTCCTTTTCAGTGTGATTAACATTTAAAATATGCTGACAATTAATTTCACTCAAGCTATCTCTGTCTTCACAGAAACCAATAAATGTCATATTCTCATGTCTATGAAAACACCAACATAAGTTAGAACACTGATTATCCCAATTACATTCTAAGTGTCTTATTTTCCTTATTTGTTCTCCAAATATAATCATGCCTATCACACAAAGATATGTATAAGTGGAAAACACAATATATGTAAATGCAAAATACTGTGTTGTAGTCAGCTCCAAGTTGCTGGGATCAATTTTCTAACAGACACATTTTGTGGCAGGAAGGGGTTTATTTAAAGCTTATGTATCCAGAGGAAGTTCCATCAATGGCAGAAGAAACAGCATCTTACTTCCATACATCCAAGCAGAGAGAGATAGCTGCTGTAAGCAAAATACCAACACCATCAGACTTCATGAATCCCACCAGAGCAAAAACCTGCTCTATATCTTTGGGCTGGTATTTAGTTCTACATGCCCCCTGCCCCTGCCCCACCCCACTGCAACAGGAGTCTGCATGCTAGGGGATAAAACACCTGATTTTATGTGGCCATGCATTTAAAGTATCATATTCTGCCTCTGCCCCCATAGACTCACAGCCCCACAGATTCATGACTGTTGCAGTAAGGTCTACATGGCTAGCAGAAACCAACCAACCAAAAGAAGCTTGGGGAGGGAGGAGAAGAGATTTATTTTGGTTTATATTTGGCTTGAGTGGGAAGCTCTATGATGGCAGGGAAAAATGATGACTTGAACAGAGGGTAGGCCCACCTCCTAGCCAAAATCAGGTGGACAACAAGAACAGGAACGTATCCCAACACTGTCAAGGGGAAACTGGCTATAACACACAGAAGCCTGCCTCCGATAATACACTGCCTCCAAGAGGCATTAATTTCCAAATCGCTATCAGCTGAGAACCTATCATTCACAATGTAAACTGTAAACTGTATTTAGTTCAAATTCAAAGGTCCCAATAAGTTTTACAACATTTTTTTTTTTTTTTAATGGAGAGTGGGTATACCAAGCCTTTGACCGCTATAAACAAACTCTAGATGCATGCATCACCTTGTGCATCTGGCTTTATGTTGTTACTGGGGAATAAAATTCAAGTCATTTGGCTTTGCAGGCAAGTACCTTAACTACTGAGCCATCTCTTCAGCTCAACTTTACCAAAATTAAGGTCATTCTAATCCCCAAATCTCATCTGATATTCAATACTTTGTATTAACTATGAGACCTGTAAAATCAAACAATTATATCATTCCAACACATGATCACACAGAATACACATTTTCATTGTAATATGAAATTACAAGGAGACACTAGACCAACACAAAATCAATAACCATCAGATAAATACCAAACATCTGCATTTCAAGTCTAATGTCCATAACCAGTAACAACAGTTTCTGGATTACAAACGACCCCACTAACTGGCTGAGTAGCCAGAGAAAAACAAATTCAGAGCTGCCAGTACTCCACGGTAACCTTTCTACAGTCCTGATATATCTAAAACGTCTTTGAGTCTCCACCGAAAACTACAGTCCATCTTGAAATGGCCTCACTGGTCTCTGCATCAGGGACATCACCCTGTCTTATATGTCACATCTCAGCAGTGGCTCCTGGAACTGTATTCACTTCATGACCCACTTCTATGCATTTTTCATGGCTCTAAATCCAATACCAGGTGTACAGGAACTCAGCCATTTTGTTAATCTAGGGAGGAAATAAATCTTGCCCTTGAGAAGCAGGTTACTTTTTCATGATTCTTCCTTTCACTCATCTCCTCTGAATGGAGTTTGCATTCTTATCATTCAGACTGTCCTGGGTAGCCTTCACCTCAGGCATGTTTTCCATTGTTTCAGTGTAAAGCAGTTGTCCCACCAATAATATTGGTATCTTTTTTAACTAAAGCAACTTCAGCAACCTAAACCAGTTGCTGTGCCTGCAATTTTAAACTTGCTTGGATTATTTTCAACTTTAAATCATATATCTTTCATTTCTATCTCCTGCCAGGCACAAAAATCAATTACTTTTAAAAATCAACCTTGCTCAAACTCTCAGGACAGGAGAAATTAGCCAGCCTTTATGCCAGTAACCCACTTCCAACAAAGTTCTCTCTATCTTTCCTTCCGTTCTAAAAGTTCATATGCAAACAAATTTCTCTCTATATTTAGCACTTTCAAACTCTCACAAGAATAGCCCAAAAATTTGGCTTACTGCTGTGTAAGATTCCTGGCAGTTGCAAGTACCAAGTCACATTCCTGCAGTACATGAGTTTCAAAAGAACAAAATCCACATGGTCAGATTCATCACAGCAAGACCCCACTTCTGGTACCAAATTCTGCAGTAGTCCACTCCAAGTTGCTGGGATGAATTTCCAAACAAACCCACTTTATGAAAAGAAGGGATTTATTTCAAGCCTTCATATCCAGAGGATATTTCACTTATGCTGAAAGAAGCTGTTTACTTCATATGTACAAGCAGGGAGAGACAATTGCAGCAAGCAAACACCAGCACTAGCAGAGAGTATGAACCCTGACAGAGCACAGAAATGCTCTCCTACATTTGGTCTGGCATTCAGATCTAAGCCCAGGGACATGAGCCCTGTAGCAGGACTCAGTCTGCTTGGGGCAGAAGCTCTACCTCAGTTTTAATAAAATATCTGAGTCTCTGAGAAAATGTATTCAAACTATAACACTATGTGATTACATGGGTAGGATTGGAGGATAGCTTCAAGTTTATCCATATAGTAACAAAACAAAAATGTAGCAGTTGTACTGCTAATAAAAGAGTATCTTGGTTTATGGAAATGGACAAGAAAAGGGAAAAAGAAAGCCTCTAGCAACACCAAGAAAGGACTTGTCAAACCATATACTTAGTATGGATATGTAAGATTCTTGCTTGAGCAAAGGACATGGGATGAGAGTTTTTAACACTTACAATATGTCTACTAGCATTAGTGTAAACAAGTACCACAACCTGAAGAGCAACAGACATTCATTAACTAATAGTTCTATAGTACAGGTATCCAAAATGAAATTTTGTATTTTTATAAATGTGTTAGTTTTATGCTTTTCTCTAAGTGTCTGGAGTTCTTTGGCTTGTGGAAAAACAATTCCAATCTTCATAAGATATTCTCTCTCTCTCTCTCTCTCTCTCTCTCTCTCTTGTGTTTAGGTTTCCTTTTTAAATAAATGCATTTGTAATTTTGTCTAGTGACCATTCACTTTGTTTCAGTATGGTCTTATTTTAAGTGGTTTCAATTCAATGGCTCTGTTTTCAAATATTGTTGCCTTCTGGGGTACTGAAAAGTGAGAAATCCAACCTACGAGCAAGAGTGGTATTATTCAAACCATAACACTCATTACTGCTTTACTGGTATACTGGAATGTTTTCTAGAGGAAAGAGAAAAGAAAATAGATATTTCACTGATTTGGGAAGAAGTGGTGGGGAAGGAGAGCTTATATGCAGACATTGAAGAAGGGATCCTGTTGATATAAATGTTTGTCATATATGAAATAATAGCTTATCACCATTGGTGTTACATGATACTCATAACTTCATAATATTTCTATGGAAGTGTTGGAAATGGCATCTATACAAATACCTGAATGATTCCTGGATGGTATAAGTGTTTTTGTTTTCAAGTCTAGGTTACTTTTTATTGTGGCCCATTGTCAAGCCTCCCCCCAAGAACTTAGACTTCAGAGTTTTAATGAAATGATAATCGAGTTCATGTTGGGTCTTCAAGATGACTTTTAATTTGGATGTTAATACAAATGTAACATGATGTGATATTTTAAATATTATCTCCCATGCTTTTGATATAATTGCTAATCTCTTTATGTGTGTGTGTGTGTGTGTGTGTGTGTGTGTGTGTGTACTATTATACTTTATTTCTCAGGGGAACTGAATACAGAGTATTTCAGTCTTAGGTCTATGGCACTTCCAATAATATTGTGTTTGAAAAGAAACTATGTGTAGGGGGAAAAAACCTTTATTGCTATACATTTATATTTTATCTGAATTCTCCAGTTTCTTCAGGCTCAAACCACATACAAATATGTAATTTATGGAAATTTCATTAATACTTCTCCAGTTCCTTTTTTGGACAATTGAACAAATGACAAGTGTCTTTCTGTGTTTTTTCCTGTATCAAGTACACAGTCTTAATTATTGGTACTATGCTATTCTCCTCTCCCCTCCCCCTCTTCTGAACCATATGCTCCCAACCCCCTCAATATATTCACACACTTCCAACTTTCTTTGCCTTGTAGTTAGGAAGTTTCAGCAATAATTTTGTGCTAAATTGAAACATTTTAGTTCACCATAAAAATATTTTGGAAGCAAGATGTAATTATCCAGACTGCCCTTTGGGCTAGCGAAGCTGAAAGACTAACACTGAGTCACCATATGGGCTGCGCATGGCGGGGCCTGTTGGAACCAAGCATTTAAATCCATTTCTTCCTGAGAACAATTAGATGAAACCATCCAGTTCTTCCAGGAGCTTTGAAAATGATCACCTGTTGGACCCAGACTCTGGGTAAATTGCTTTCATTTGAATACGATTTGGAATTTGTTCAACTAATCACAGTCTGCTAATTGCATTTTGGAGGAAGAAAGAAATTGAATGAAGCAACTGGTTCTTGTTAGATCCAAGCCAGCCAGGGATTCAGCATGTGGCTACAGCATTCTACCTTGTTAATCTCAATAAAAGGCAGACTTTGCAAGTTGTAATAATTAAGTTGCCCTTTGCAAAACAAAATAAGTTCTGCATGAGAGCGTGTTATGCTATACTGTATCATATTATATATGAGTTATATACATACCTATATTACCTATCCCTATTAATATAAATGAAAATACCAAATATATGTGTATGCATCCTATAGTACTATGTAACAATAATATAATGTTTCTTGATTACCTAATGCCAACTATCCATATTTTATTTGTTCATAAGCTCTATTTTCTATTTATATTTTAGATTATTAAAACATTTTTCTTTGTTTATTAGAGAGAAGCAGAAACAGAAAGACAGAGGGTCAGCAGAAAGTCAGAGCAACAATATATGTGCCAGGGCCTCTTGCAAATTCAGGTGCCACTTTTGTATTTGGCTTTACATGGGTACTAGGGAATCAACCCTGGGATGTCAGGCTTTACAAGCAAGCACCTTTAACCACTGAGAAATCTTTCTAGACCTAACTTTATTTTTTAGAACAGCTGTATTTTCAAAGGAAAACTTCACAGTAGTAGAGTGATTTCTCATATCCTCCCTCCTTCTCTGTGACACAGTGTTTTTCTTTTTCTTGTTTTTTTTTTTTTTTTTTCATTTTCTCTAGTATGGGACAGTGGAAAGAACATCTTCTAATTATGTCAACATGAGTAGGGGTTGTACCAACATTATTGTTGAGTGATCTTGGTAAATATACACCACTCTGAGCTTCAGTGTGAATTGGCCAGTTCCTACTTGAAGGGTGAAATTTGAATTTTTGTTGAGTGATCTTGGTAAATATACACCACTCTGAGCTTCAGTGTGAATTGACCAGTTCCTACTTAAAGGGTGAAATTTGAAAGTATCCCTGTCACATTAACCATCATGTTTGTCCTACAGTGAGAAGCAAGAGTGTGGTGCTCTAAGCAGAACTGTGCTCATAGGAAGGTATAGTTACTTCATATTATTTGGAGGGTTAAAGCCCAAGTCATAGTTCTGTCCTCTCTAAAATTTTATTAATTTATTGTATGCTTATCTTGATCTTTTTCTAAATAATTATTCATTCAGTAGTCACATTTTCTTTATTTGTAACCAGAGAGAGACAAAGAGAGAATGAATGTGTTAGGGCCTCTAGCAACTGCAAACAAACTCCAGACGCATGTGCCACTTTATGCATCTGGCTTTATATGGGTATTGGATAATTGAAACTGGGTCATTAGGCTTTGTAGTCAAGCATCTTAACTGCTGAGCCATCTTCTCATCCCAGTAGTCACAATTTCTATAAATATTCAGTTATTAGCTTTCTGTACATAGCAATATATTTTTGATAATGTTAGTCACACATAATGGTAAATACAGAAAATAATGAGTCATATTTCTTGTTTTTATTTTCATAATTATAAATGTAAGTCATATTTACTACAAAACTTTTAACATGAAATGATGAAAATTCCCCAATTTCACCATTTAAAAGTATGTTAGAAGGCAGTTATTTTATTTACAATTTTTATGTAATGCTACAAAGAATCACAGGTGATAAGTACTCACATATACTAGGGAGGGTCTGGGTTTATCATCACAGCTGAAAGTGATGGGTGATAACATCTCATGTATTTTGAGAAGTGCTTGATATATCACTCCTATCTTGGTGATACAAGAAAAAAAAAAATTAGTTTTATCACAGGGGAAAAAGGAAAAGATTTTCTTGAGTGAATTCCATAGGAACTCATGGATTTCACTATTGCCCTCAACTCTGCCACTATGAACCTGGCTGTTCAACTTCTGAATATAAATGTGGCTAAAGATATTGTCTAGTTAGCCGGTCGTGGTGGCGCACACCTTTAATCCCAGCACTTGGGAGTCACAGGTAGGAGGATCACCGTGAGTTCGAGGCCACCCTGAGACTTCATAGTGAATTCCAGGTCAGCCTGGGCTAGAGTGAGACCCTACCTCGAAAAACCAAAAAAAAAAAAAATTATATATATATATATATATATATATATATATATATATGTATGTATATATATATATATATATATATATATATATCGTCTAGTTGATATGAAAGAGGTTGTTAACGTAACATAATTGAATATAATATCTAGAAAGAATAAAACTCTCTTTGGTTGAACCTCAAGGAGACCAACGCATTAATAAACACTTGTAATCAATAACACAGAAATATAAAACTGAATTGGATTACTGTTTTCACATAATAATATAAATATTTATCTCTCATTTTGTTTTAAAAACTCACCTTCCATTGTGGCACATTGAGATTTTTTTCTTTATTTGTCATTAAAAATTAAGATATGCATTAATAACTTTATGTGTAACAATTATGTAGCATCTCTGATTATTTCTTTTGCCTGAGTTAACATACCCAAGGCTATGCTATTTGTAAAGCCCTGAATACACATTGCCGGGCTGCTATCTGTAAAGGTTTCAGATTGTTAGAAGTCTCACCATGTTATGCTAATAAGAGGACCAACCAGCAGTTCTGTAGAAGAGAGCAATCATAGCATGGAAGGCACTATGCAATATGAACTAAACTAATTTTAAATGTGCTTATTATATAAAGAGTTTGCTGCTTTATACTTTTTTACTGGTGTTTCTAATTTTTCTCTTCTGAAAATGCCTTTCTAAGTTAGTCATTCAGTTTTCTATTAGAACCTTAATAGATTTCCTATAAATTTCTTCCAGGTTTTTGTATTAGTATGATATGTTTTTAAGAAAAACCTTATTCTTCTTTTCCACTAGTTTTAGGTATGCTTATTTTATATTTCCCCATTAATTTGTTTACATTTTCAACATGAATTTAACAATGGGCAAATAAGTATGCTAATTTACATTTATTATTCAGTTCAATCCCTATATGTGTGCACTTTTTTGGGGGGGGGATAAGTTCAACATTAATAATTGAAGCCACAGGCTGGAGAGATGGCTTAGGGGCTTAGGCATTTGCCTGCAAAGCCAAAGGATTCTGGTTCGATTCTCTAGGACCCACATAAACCAGATGTACAAGGCGGCATATGCATCTGGAGTTTGTTTGCAGTGGCTCGAGGCCCTGGCATGCCCATTCTCCCCCTCTCTATCTCTGCCTCTTTCTTTCTCTCAAATAAATAAATAATTATACGTATAATGAATAAATTACATATATATATATATATATATATATATATATATATATATATAGTTGAATCTGAGAGTGGTGGTGCATGCCTTTAATCCCAGCACTCAGGAGGCAGAGGTAGGAGGAACACTGTGAATTCAAGGCCAGACTGAGACTCCATAGTGAATTGCAGGTCAGCCTAAGCTAGAGTGAGACCCTATCTCAAAAAACAAAACAAACACACACACACACACACACACACACACACACACACACACTAAAAATTAAAGGAAAAAAGAAAAATTGAGGGTGATGGCTCCGAGGTTAAAGGCGATTATTTGCAATGCCTTCTGGCCAGTTTCAGGTCCCCAGTACTCACAGAGCCTAATGCAGAAGGTGCTGAATGAATTTGGAGTTTGTTTGCAGGAATAAGAGGCCCTCTACTTCGTATTCTCTTTCTCTCTTTGAAAATTAATAAATATAAATATTTAAAAAACAAAACAGAGGAAAACCTGAGACATTGGTGAATCTAGTTATTTATTGAGTGTAGAGTATGAAAAGCAGAAACACACATTGAGTTCTCATGTTCAGTAACATTCCCACACTCCTATCAAAAAGCAGTGTGTATAAGATTGAAACCACTCAGCTACTTTATATTAACTAATTGATGTAATTTTATTAATAAGGATTTAGTTGGTACTATCATACTCATTGTAAACATAGAAAGTCTACAGTGTAGAAGTTAGATTCTTTCCCAAAATAAGGATTTGAAAACAAGAAGTATGACTAAACATACTTCTTAAGTATGTCTATACTCTTTAGAAATATATGCATTATATGTATGCATGCATGTATGCATGTAGACTATGAGGATCACTAGAGTAAGTATTTATAATGATCCAAAATCCAGTAGATTTTTAAAATATGGCCATTTTATCAAATATAGGTAACATATAAAGATGTATGTGACACTTCAAATCTACGGTTGAAAAGAAAGTACCTTTATGTATAATTAATCTTTTCTTCCATTATGAATCTATTCATACACTAAATATTTTATAGAAGAAAACTTTTGCCAACAAGCATGCTGGACCATACGTGCCTACTTAGGAACAATACAGGAGGATGATCAAAATTGCATCTAGTTTTAAAATCATAATTTTAAGGATTTGAAGCAGGAGAATGTGAAGGTAGTTCATTTCTTTTGAGATACAAAGTAAATTGTGTTAGGTGAAATCCAAAGAGAACCATTCCTTCTTTTCCACCTCATTTAAATTTGGCTGAAAATAGTTCAGGACAATGCAGAAAAGGGACGAGTTGGAATGAAGGAGTTCAATGGAAAGGAGGAAAAAGAGGAAGAACAAAAGGTATTGGAAGGAAAATTGTGATCAAATTTCATTATGTTCCAGTATGAAAGTTATTAATTAAGCAAAATAAACCTCGACAAAATTTCGTATATCATCTGAACAAAAGCCAAGCTTTTGAGGAATTTTTATCCAATGCATATTACTAGGAAATAAGCTTTGTACAAGTGAAATTATGACCCTCCCAGCCACTTTTGTGTTGTCTGTTATGTAGTCAAAAAATATGTGTTGGGCTGGAGGGATGGATTAGTGGTTAAGCACTTGCCTGTGAAGCCTAAGGACCCTGGTTCAAGGCTCTATTCCCCAGGACCCACGTTAGCCAGAAGCACAAGCGACCTCATGCATCTGGAGTTCGTTTGCAGTGGCTGGAGGCCCTGGTGCTCCCATTCTCTCTCTCTCTGTCTATC
Organism: Dipus sagitta; assembly: GCA_036346955.1. Lineage (NCBI taxonomy): Eukaryota > Metazoa > Chordata > Mammalia > Rodentia > Dipodidae > Dipus > Dipus sagitta. The sequence continues at coordinate 166,408,468 of CM070772.1, read as the reverse complement.
TCTCCCTCTTTCTCTCTCTGTCACTCTTAAATAAATAAATGAAAAAAAAAACTAAAAAAGTGTGTGTCAAAAAGTGCAGGTCACTGAACACTTGTTAAATTAATTTTGGAGGGTATGGATACAAACAAAGATTATAGGAATTGTTGAATCAGTGATGTGATTGGTGATTGTATCTGGCAATGTGGGCATTAGGACCTAAAAGATAGAGACAGATGATGGATGTGCACACTTAATAATTTGATTATTCATCTAATTTCTCATTTTCCTTATACATTGTTTTTTACTTTATCTCTAAATTATTAAATTCCTTCAAAAATTTAAATACCCTTTTATCATTTCTCTTAACTATTACCTGTCAATTCAAAAGGCTTCAATTTTCATGTTCAAATTTTCTTTCAAATTAAGTTGAAAATATCTTCCTTGATTGATTTTATGTACATTTAAAAAGAAAACAAAGACCATATTTCAGTAATAGTAAATTTAAAATATAAATGAGCTATGAAAAAAACTTCCTCATTGGATAGTTGAGGACCATATAATACACACACACACACACACATATATACACATATATGTATATATATATATATATATATATATATATATATATATATACATAAATATGGAGAGAGAGAGAGAGAGACTGAATTGTTTTGGTAGCTGCATGGAAGAAGTAATTATGTTTCTGTAATTACTTGAGAGATGAAGGTCTATACTTCAGATATTCTCATTTTTTTTACCGATGTTTCTGTTTATTATATATTTATACTTTCACTGTAACATAAATATGAGTAAAAGTAATAAAACTGGGGAAAAGGAATGGCAGTGGGGACCTGTATCTTTTATATGTAAATTCAAGATTAAGCATTCTAACCCTTACCGCTTGTGGGAACAGAAGGGCATTTAATTGGGGAACACTGATATTAGCGTCGTCTTCATATTGCTCAATGTGTGGATACGGTCCTGAACATGAAAAGAGCACTCAGCTGCTGTGATATACCTCCACAGGCAGTGTGCCAAGGTGTGAGAGGGGAGACAATAAAATTCTTCTATGCTTGTTTTTTTCATTGTAAGTTTTCTTTTGTTGTTGCTATTTGTTTTATGGAGAAAGGGTCCATTTCACCCAGACTGGTCTTCGGCGAACTTGCTATGCAGCCAAACCCATCATTGGACTTGTGATCCACCTGTCTCTACTTTTTCAGTGCTGGGATTTCAGTCATGTGCCACTATGTCCCATGATATTTTTGTCTAAGTTTACCAAATTCTGACTATGTATAGCTCATTTTGTTCTCACTTTTGTCCTTTAATATTTATTATTATTATCTCATGTTTCAATAGAGAAATAAGGTTCAAAATGTTAAAGTAACAAATGCCAAATAATCTTAAACATGCTTATAGTTTATTACCTCAATTCTTTCTATATATACATATATTGATATAATATTATATAAATAATATGTGATATATATATATATATATATATATATATATATATACTAGTATATCATTATAGACCAAAAGTGGCAAACTTGGCATTGCAAATAAAAGGACAGTAAATATTTTAGTTGTTTTGGGCCAAAATTTTTCAAGTGCAGCTATTCAATCCTTCAAAAGAGGGTAAAATTCAAATGTTATTTTTGATATTTATAATATCAACAGGTTTTTCTAGAAACTAAAGATCTAGTAGAAATGAAACGAAGCACCTTTACACTTTATGTTCCACTGCAACCTGGCAGGCACAAATATATCAGCAAATATATTAGACGATGTAAGTACATTAAATAAAAACATTATATATGGGTTCTTTGCCTTTAAAATGGCCATCTCAAAAACTCTTAATATATCTTTCTCATCGAATGAGAATATCATTTGTACTCTTTTTTTGCCTATATTGTCTTACATAGGGATATCCCTGATGTGTATGGTTTTACTTACAAACTTTATAGTCCATCTTGGAACAAATACACTCTTTAAATTATGAGCTCAGCTGGGGATGTGGCTCAGTGGTACAGCACTTGCCTAGCATGCTCAAGGCCCTAGGCTAAATCTCTAATACAGAAAACAAAGTGAGCTCATATTTTCAAGTTCTATTAAAATAGTCATTTTTCACGTAGCATTGCCTAAATATTCAACTCAACAAGTCTTGTGTGTGTGTTATGCATATGCATGTACGTATTGTTCCATTCTGTACATGAATGTTTGTTGTCTGTCTTTCTATATTATCTTTTTCAATGGGTGATACACCAATCATCCACCTAAAAGTCAACTGCTCAATCAGTAGAGTTGGCGGTAAGCTAACTATAGTTAAGCAAGAACAATGGTGGGATATTTATTCATGTTCAATATTATGTTGTAGAAAAAGCATAGATTAAGCCATGGCCTGGGTCAGTAGAATATATTCTTGACAAATATTTTTTCAAATCCCATTGCTATCATGTGCTGACTAAGTGACATTTTGTAATAAGTGGTTTCCCTGAACCTTTGCTACCTTTGTCTAAAACAAGAATACTGCCTTCCTTAAAATTTCAGTGACTATGAGAAGATACATGGAGTAGCAATTTTATAAGAATATATAAATTCTCAAAGAAATATTCTTTCCCTTTCATTTTTTTTCTGTTTTTTTTTTTGAATAGTTATGTTCAACTTGGTATCATCTGTACTTTCAGCAAACTACAAAAAAATATGGAAACTGAGACATAACTACCTTGTAGTGTGGTTAAAATGAAGAAAAAAGCTCATGGTTTAGCAACTCAGTGTTAGTTGTGTATATGTGTATTGTGCAGAAGGGTATCCAGTGCGATATAAAATTATGTCTTCTGATTACAATTTTTACCATGTTCCATTCTATGTTTTCTGAGTTCTGAGTTAAGGTGAGGTAGTAAAAGCAGGCATTCAGCAAATGTTAATACTTAGAGGGAACACTTCTCAATGATTTTCATCATATTCCTCTTCTATTTGTCAAAATATGAAATATCTAAGATAATTAAGTGAATAACTCACATCAGATTTGCACTGAACTTCTTTATGGAGAATAACCACTGAATCTTTTGTGACCTAGGGAAATTAAATAGATTCTTTAATCCTCATGACAAAATACCATTGATTATAGGCAACTAATTTAAGGAATTTTTTCATAGATTATTTTTTCCTAGTACCTGGGATGTTAGTGTACACATTTAATAGAGTATTGACATGATTGCACTGATGTTATATTTAACTGACAAAATTAACTTTCATTGGTCTCAGTCTAAGAATGCCACTATAGTTTTAATTCCTTTACTTTCAGGGTTTTCTGGCTTATCCCATAGGATAAGGCTAATAAACTCTTCTCCTATTTCAGTGAAGTAATTGTACCCAATGCTTCCCACAGGACTAGTGAGGGAAAGTTGGTTAGAAGTATGTAAAGAAAACAGTCTGCCTGTGTGGACAGGAAACACTTCAGATGGTTGTTATTGCTGTGCTGTGTCTAAATCTTCCCTTTTACCCATCGTAGTATGGTAAAAACAACAATGAAAATAGCACTATGGGAGAGGAAAAATGTCTAACTCTCTGCTTTGTGCTTTTGTCCCAACCAACCTCTCAATTTATCTAACTAGGAAAGACACTTTACTTCTAATCCCTACAGCTCATGCTGCTTATTTTTATTATTTTAGTTGGCAGTGAATTTGAGGAACAAAACTGATCTTGGGCAATCAGGCATTACTATATACTGCACTTAGAAGGCATAGGACATTGTGCCAAATGGGGAACTAGTTTCATTAATAACAATAAAAGCTGCTTCTACTATCTCATACATTTAAATATTTCTCCCAGCTGTTTTGTAATCATTGTGTTAACAGACCTCTGCTCAAGCAGTGTGGGCAAACAAGCCAGCCATAAGGATGTCAGAGAAGCACTTCAGGGAAATGCCTGAAATGTCTTCATTTTCAGTTTCACCGACCATTGAGATCTCCCAGAGGAAAATGGGGAACTCTCCAGCTGTCGCTGCTGTATTAGAATCCATCAGTGTGTCCTGGATAGCAACAATGGCTCGAAGGCATGGATAAACCTGGGAGACTTTTGAAAAGAGAAGCAAAAATGAACAGCCCAGAGGAAGAAGGGATTAGTTAAACCAAAAGCAAACTTGAGTCCATTTCCCTACAGTAAGGCAACTAGGGAAAGTGCCTTTCAGCTTCATTCTGTGAACCAAGGATAGAATAAATCAGTGTGTCTGTGCATGAAGAGCAAGAGCATGGAGGACAAATGGACCTTCCAGAAATGGCTGTTATCAATGCATGCACAGTTTTCAAACTGGAACACATCTGCTTCTGGAAACTGAAGGCAGAGAGTGGAGGCATGTTAAAAAAAAAAAAAAGGAAATTCTATCTGAAATAATCATATTACATGTATTGACACACGTAGTCTAATGACATGAAAGAATGTAAGTCTTTACCCAAAGATTTCCTTCTCATACTTTTCTACAGATTGAGAAGTAATACTCAAAGTGGTGACTAACTTTCCCAGAGTCAATCATTGTGGTGGTTTGAATGTGTATCCCCCATAGATTCAGATGCGTTATTAAAGCTTCTAACTTAGGTCTCCAGCCTTCTGCTTGGAGGAGGTGTCCCTGGGGCAGATTCTAGGGTCCAGCCCTGAGGTTTGTTTGGAGGGGGGATCTGATTTCTAGCCCAAAGGTATGCCTAGGAAGGTGTGCACTCTGCCTGGGTCCCTACTTGTTGCAGGCTTGTGTTTGCTGGTTGTTTAGGTTGATTCTCTCTGCTTGGATAGAGGGAGACAGCTTCAACCATTGATGGAACTCCCCCAGGATCTGTAAGCTTGAAATAAATCCATTCCTCCCATTCACTGTGTTAGTTTTGGATGTTCATCCCAGGAATGCAGAGCTGATTATAACACTCATGGAGTGAATAGAGAATTGGCATTCAAGCTTAAACTAACTTACTGCCAAACCAGGTTCCTTACCTTTCTTGCCAAATAAATTTGAGTCCATAAATAATTTTAACATAATTCATTAAAACAAGCTGAATATTTTGCCTCATTACATGGTTGTCATGGTCCTGTTGCTGGATTTATTGTGGTGGTTTGATTATAAAATGTCCCCCACAGCCTCAAGTGTTTGTGATTAAGTTTCCTTCCTAATCCCCAGCTGGAGGACCCTTTGAACTACTAGAGGGCTGTATTTTCACGGAGGGCAGGGGACTTGAGGCTGATTAGTCTACTGATTGCACACTGCCAATTTGCTCTTGCTTCCCTCACTCTCTTTCTCTCTATGTTGCTAATATATGAAAAAAATAAGTGAGCTTGTTTGTTTTATGCTTTTTGTGCCATTATAAAACTTCCACAAGAGTGTAAGACCAAAATAAATCCCATGATTCCATAAGCTGCTTATGATTGTTTTGTCCCAGAAACAAGAATGCTAACTGTGATATTTATCTATCTCACTATCATCTATCTATCATCTACCTGTCATCTATCTAAATCTCTATGGACTTATTATTTATTTTGGAACTGTATAAAATTCTATGCTTTTGCCTAGCCTTTTTTTAAAAAAAAAATCCTTTTATTATTTTTTTTTCTTTTGAAAGAGAGAGAAAGAGGGACAGAGAAAAAGAGAGAGAGAGAGAGAGAGCAAGCCTGGGCCTTTAGCCTCTGTGCATAAACTTCAAACACATGTGCCTTCTTGTGGTATATGTGCAATAATGCTTGCTTGCATCACTGTGCTTCTGGCTATGTGGGACCTAGAGATTCAAACATGAGTTCTTAGGCTTCACACACAAACACCTTAACCACTAAGCCATCTATCCAGCCTTTGCCTGGCCTTTGAACCTAAGTAATGTGCTCATTGTCCTCACCAGCAAAGACACTTCTTAGAGAATTGAAAAAAATGCTAACATACAAGTGAAGCAGAGTCTAGACCCACAGAAATAAATATATGGACATAAATAGCCTGTGGTATGGTGAACGTATTGATAATTTTATACTATTATTCATTAATCCTGACATCCAGCTAACCTTCCTACAAAACCTCTTGAAAGGCATACATGAAAGGGTAGCTTCATAGAAAAGAAAGTATTTTTTTATTTTTAAAATTAGTTTTGTACTCAGTAAATACAGTCAAGCTGGTACCATTGTTAGCCTCCTCCCTGCCTGCCCCCCTCTGCAGGGACCCTCCTTGTTGTGCAGTATGGGTCATGCATCGTGGGGTTAGCCATCAGTTATGAGTAGAAGGCAATGTCTCTGTGTATCATGACCCAATGTGTGTCTCTGACATTCTTTCTGCCCACTCTTCCACAAATTTTCCTGAGCCATGTTGGGTTCATTTTAGGTCTGCTTCAGTGATGAGCATTAGTGTCTCTGGATATCTGGTTTGGTAGTAATTGATTGTTTTCTGTGTCTATCTTCTTCACCGTTATGCTGGTATCAGGTTCACCAAGAAAACAGCACCCCTGCTTGTTTCTCCAGTTATTCTTAGTTTCAGCTGTGGCCCTTTTGAGGTATGATGGGTTGATTCTCTCCTTAGGATCTGTGTCTATCTGAAAAAGAGAAGTAAATTCTCTGATGACAGAGAGTAAAGTTAGCACCAGATAAATGGAGTAACTTTTTTTTTTTTTTTTTTTTTTTTTTTTTTTTTTTTTTAGAGACAGAATGTAATATGTGTAGGTCCTCTTGTAGCCCATGATTGATTGGTGGGAGCTTGATAATGGAGAGCAGGCTCAGTTTTGGATATGATTCTGACTTGTTTCCCAGCTCCAGCTGTGGGTTCCGTTCCATTGAGCGGACCAGTTAGCCAAATCATGTTCCCTCAATCTCTCATGTAGCACCTTCTGGCACTAGACAAAGTCTTAATTCATAACTTACTAGGCTGTTAGAAATTTGGGATGTTGAATGATAACATGTGACTTAAGATCTAACATTGAACTGTGGCCTCTTTATTCCTCCTTAATACATGAGGTGTTCTTATTATTAGTATTATATCTAACTTAATACACACATATAGAAGGAAGAATGGCCTTAGATTGGGTTATCAACAGAGATTCACAACTAGTATAAGAAAAGTGTATTAGAGACATAACCAAAGATGGGTGAATGGCCTCTTAAGTCATAATGACAACTCTGTTATACACTTCATGTTTTGCTCTCTTAAAAATCAGGCTAGAAGTTTGTCCTTCCTGTCATTGAAAATAAAGGAACCTCAGTTAACAATTCCTCTCTACTGATGGGAGGATGTGACATTATCTGTCCTTGCCCTGCTATCTTCACCATGAAATTATAAACCAATGGTAATCCCTTTATTGCCTGAAGCTAGTTCATTCCAGACATTGCCCATCAGTGAAAAAGTAACTGTTACAACTTCTAAGACTGAATGATCAAAACTCCTATTGTTGGGGTGCTCATCTTTCCAGTTGTCAATTATCTAACAATCACATATCGATAGATTAGCCTCAATCCAAGGACTAGTGTTGATATGATAGCATCAACTTAATATCTCCAAGTTAAAATGATGCCTGCCTATTGATTTTACGTAAAATATTGTTATAACTCAAAAGTATAATAGAGTATGAATCAAAAATAGTTTTGGGCAGGCATGGTGGAGCACAACATTAATTCTAGCACTCAGGAGGCAGAAATAGATAAATCACTGTAAGTTCATGGCCACTCTGAAGCTACGTAGTACATTCCAGTGCTGCCTGGACCAGAGAATGAGCAAAACCAAAAATAAAAAAAAAAAGAAAACGTTTTGTTTGTTTTTAGTTTACCAAGATGTCCTAAGCCTATAATATGGTTTTGTCGTGGCATTCATTTTCGTCTGATAGCATAAGAGACCCCATTAATCCCATAGTATGTCCGAAAACCTGTACAGATCTGTACATTCAAGGGTACAGTAATAGATATATCTCATTTGATATATGCTCCACCCCCCAAGCCTTTCTTAGTTTAAGGAGGTTGCTGAAATCGTCATTCTTAACTTATCTTCGTTGTAATGGTAGCACCAAAGCTGTCTTCAATCAAGGTCCTTCTAGCTCTATTGTTAAGGTCAAGATAAGCCTTTTCTCCCCAAGGTTTGTGCTCTGGTAGCTTGTTCTTCAGTGTGAAAGTGTTCAAGGGGAGAACGGATTCATCTAGATACACATTTCAAATCTATTTATAAAACAAGATGGAACGTGCATTAGGTGACAAACATCCAAAAAAGAAAATCAACACACACAAATGAAAATGAAAAGATGGTTTTTAAACATTTCACCTATGGAATCTCCTTGTACCCATTATAAATAACCCACGGGCCATAAATCTACCCTCGTGATGGTTTACACTTTAAACAGTCTATAGATCCAGCCTACATAGATTAGAAATGGGTTGCAGAGTATAAAATAAGCTGGGATAGCAAAGCGATTCCACAAGGCAGTGTTTGGAAGGACTGTATTGTCTCTTTGTCATCTACTTTACCACTAGAAAAGGACAGCTGCCCAAAGTCTCCTAGGAAATGTGTACTTTTCACCTCTCAATCCTCCACCAGTTCTTCTCTCAGTATATATAGGATCCTAATTTCTCAGTCTTGTTGACTACACTGAATGCTTCTGAATACACACACACACACACACACACACATATATATATATATATATATATATATATATATATATATATGTATATATATGTAATACATATATATATATAATATAATACATATATAATATATATATTGCCCTTTTTGAATAATCAAATTTGTGAATGTTTTAAGATTACTATGCTTGCCCTTCATATTTAGGACCAAATTAGCTTATAAAACAGTCTAATAGCTTAAGAATTAGCAGTAAGTAAAAGGGGAAACATAAACTGCAAAAAAAATTTAAAAAATTAATTGACTCTGGAGTACAAGCTGTTATTTTGCTTCTATATGCATTCTTGTATATTGGGAAGAAATTGGATTAGTAAAGACATATGAAAATATGCACTAAACTAAGGGATTAATGCTTGGACACCATGCTTCATAGTTTGTACGAGGCTCTGGGATCACTCCTCAGCACTACATATATCATGGGTAATGAAGTTTGCCTTTAATCTCAATAATTGGGAGGCAGAGGCAGAGTATCAGAAATTCAAGATCACTCACTACTACATAATAATCTCAAAGACATTTCCTCCTACCCATAACTGATGGCTAACCCCACAATGCACTACCCATATACCCCAACAAGGAGGGTCCCTGTGGAGGGGGGAGAACAGGGAGGAGGCTAACACTGGTACCAACTTGACTGTACTCACAGAGTACAAAAGTAACAACAATAACAACAACAACAACAAAATCTCAAAGACAGCCTGGATTACTTGAGAATCTGTCTCTAAATAAATAAATGAATAAATAAGTAAATAAACAAATAAACCATTGATTACTGGGGTCTATTGAATAAATAGAAAAATATCTTTGTGTGAGTACATAGTAAAATACTATACTGAAGACCACCCAATTAAAGCTCTGGATGCTGAGCATCTACTCCCATGTTTTTATTTTCCTTTGTGAAGGAGAGAAGAAGGTACTAGAGAGGTAGTCAGAAAAGCTGAAGGGTTTTGTATCTCTATTGGTAAGCCAGAGTTAAAGAAAGGATATGAGGAGTTCACCAGCCTCTTGACTTTCACTTAAGAGAAACAATAGTCTTTAAATGTGGGAGGAATAAAATACTCAACAGTCATAAATATTCCCTGTTTAAAACTTAAAATTCATTAGGGCTATGGCTCTTTTAACCAATGCATCCATTATTGAGAGTTGCACATGCACTGAAAATAACTAAAGAGTTCTGTGGCTAATTGTCTAAATAAGAGCTTTGTATGTATTTTGTATTAATTGACTTGACGGTCATAGTAATATATCTAGGCAATGCATACTTTTTTCAGTAAATATGCTACAGATTGAAGATACTGTAAAACTTACTAATAAATTCAAATTTGTAAATAGCAATGCCAATAGCTCCCAAACATTACCCTTATATACTTGACCTGACATGCGTGGGGCTTGCATTCTTAGGTTTGAGGATTTTAAAGATCAAATGAAAATTAGGATTTTGATATTTTGCTCTTTTAGTCTTGGCACCATTTTCTTCCAAGTATGTAGAGTACCCAAAACAAACATTATTATGGGTAACATTCAGCCTGCAGGCTGGCTGTTTACAACTTCTGCTGAGTCTAATAGCTTACAGTTTACAGTTGGAGCATAAGCATATAAGTTCAGCAAGCAGGTTAAGAATATAGAAATAGAACCTAGTTTCATGTTTTATGTAATCCCATATGGCATTCTCTTGTAGCTCATTATAAATATTCATTGTGTGCATTTTGTGTGACTGGCACTTGCTAGATCCTGAGTATTCAATGATAAATAAGAGATAAGGTCTCTTTCCTTAGGGGAAGAAGACAGAATGAGAGACAAACAAATTTGCTTATAGCCTGCTGAATAAAAAAGTAGGGAATGGTTCTAAAGAAATCCAATGGAGAATCCAAGTCTTCAAACATTATTGTTTTTATTAAAATAATTTATAACTTATTTGATATAAGAAATAATGCAGCCCATATAAACTCCCCAAAAAGTGGAGGGCACTTGTCACATTCCCAAACTAGAGGTTGTGAAAAATATGTTTCAAAAGAAAGAAGGATGAAGTGACAAGACACATGGTTGAAGAGCTGGCAAGACATCACGTCATGGAAGGCTTTGAGAATCTTACTGCGTGTTCAGTATCCATGTATGAGATTAGGGGGTCATGCCTGTTACATTTGTATGTTAGAATAATCTGCCTAGCAACATTGTTGAAAAGCAGATTATCTAAATCAAAGTAAAACCATGCAGAACAAATAGAAGATTCATTAAAATCAAGAGAGTAGAGTACCTCATATAGCTTTACTGATAACAAATGTAAATGGACAGAGGAGAGAAATTTCCAGAACCCATAGGATTTCTTGAGTAGAAAGGAATAAGGAAGATTTTTGCCTTTAATAATAAAATGATGAATACAAGTATCATAGATGGAAAGATTCAGGGAGTGACAGGTGTATAGAGTTCTGAAGGCCTTCCATTTTTCTTCACATCTACCCAGTAGCCCACAGTCATAGAACCAAAATGGGATATCAACTCGGAGTCAGGGGCTTATCCTACAGATTGATGGCTTAAATGACTCTGAATTATAGAGAAGGAGATGATGGATTGTGAATACTGAGCAGTCATAGAGATGTCCTGGTTAGACTTCCAGCTCCTGGTTCATTATGTAGCAGTTTGGAGCTTAAAAGTCATTACTCTCATAAGCCATGTGAGAAGTCCAGGAAGCTGAACTAACTGGAATTAAATCACTCTCCTTAATTCCATCAGAGACCTGATACTGCTGGGTAGACTACTGCCCTACAGCTGAGGACACAGACATGTGGGTGGAGGTATTCAACTTAGCAATGCACAAGGCCAGGAGCAAAACATCCTAGTACCTAGGGAACAGTAGTGAGAAAGTTGCTGGGAGCTTGGTGTGGATGAAGGTTCAGTCCTAGAGGGCCCCAGTCTATGAGTTTTGCTTCTAGGATCTCCATCATGTACTCACAATGAAGAGTCCTTTCAAATGCCTATAAAGAGGCCATCGGAGAAGGATAGCTATTTTGAAAATGCCCAGAACATTCTATTCTTAACAAACTATATTGTCAAGAAAAACGGCTTTATAAATGCTTATCTCATTAGGAGTTTCCCATAGGCTTAAGTAGCTGATGGATGGGAAATACTGAGGGGAGAAATCAAAAATCACTAAATGAAGAAGAACATGGAGACCTAATGTCAGGACAAAACCAAGTAGCTATCTGAAGGACTTCAAGAGGAAGCCATACTTTTGTAAAGTTGTGCTTACAAAATTTCTGGAGTCAGAGGCAGAGTTGAGTGTGCTGCTGCCTTACCCATAGGAGATCTGTCAAATACAGCTCATAGACAGACCATGTAGAAAAGAAGCAAGTAGCCAACCTGCCATGGACACAGAGGAGGGCTGGGTAGGCTGTGGCAGCACACGTCTATGTATCCCCAACCCTCGGGAGGCTGAGAAGGGAAGATTGAGTGCTAGAGAGCATTCTTGGCTATAAGATGAGGCCTTGTTTATAAAACAAAAGAGCACGAAGTAGTTAGATAGCCATGCTGTTTTATAGCCTGGCCAAATGAAATACACAAGAAGTAATTAAGTAGTTAAAGGTCATATTGTAAAACAAGAAAGATTAGCAAATGTCTATTAGGTTTGCTTATGGTAGACGGTCAGAAATTCCCACATGGCTATCATAATCCATAAAGGTCATGGCATGTCTTGAGATATTTCTGCATAACCAAAATCTGAGATAAAAGTTTTTGTAGGTAGTATGAGTTTATGGGGAATCTCCAAGGTTTTGTTATCCTGGGAAGCAGACTTAAATATGTGATACTGTTCTGTCTGGTTTCTCTTGGGGCCCAGGTTGTATTTTGCCTGTCAGTTGCTGTTACTGTCTTTCTCCTTTACTGCATCACAAACATGTTCTTGTACTGAAGGCAACAAAAGTATTGTGCTATTATTTTGGTAATTCTACAAACCTGACCCAATAGGAAACTAGCTAAAAGTCATAATTATCAGTCTCGCTGCCATTATAACTGCTCCTAAATAGCCCCAAACTATGTTTTCTAAGTTTTCCTTTCAAAACCAAAGACAAAACAATAGCTCATAGTTCTCTCCTTAGATTATGCAAGGGGGCTACCAATGGGTGTTCCCGTGTTGCACAAGGAGAGAGCCTGCGAACATAAGTACCTGCACTCAAATCCTCTGAATATAACTTGGGCTTGTTTACCAAGTCACCCTGAAGCACTTTTTAGATACTCATTGTCCAAGGCAACAAACCAGGCTACAAAACACAAAGTAAAAGATGACAAAAATAAATAAATCACAATGCTATGGTTTTCTTGATCATTTCTTATTCCCTGGTTTAAAGAACGATATTGTTTTTCATGAATGAATATTCATTTATAAGGTTATAGTTGCTGCTTTTGATGTAACTGTTTCTTGTTGCCAAAATTGTGACCTCATAAACAGGACTGAACATTGTAATATAGATATAATTTATATATATAATGTATGTATATGTAATATAGATATAATTTATATATATAATGTATGTATATGTAATATAGATATAATTTATATATATAATGTATGTATATGTAATATAGATATAATTTATATATATAATGTATGTATATGTAATATAGATATAATTTATATATATAATGTATGTATATGTAATATAGATATAATTTATATATATAATGTATGTATATGTAATATAGATATAATTTATATATATAATGTATGTATATGTAATATAGATATAATTTATATATATAATGTATGTATATGTAATATAGATATAATTTATATATATAATGTATGTATATGTAATATAGATATAATTTATATATATAATGTATGTATATGTAATATAGATATAATTTATATATATAATGTATGTATATGTAATATAGATATAATTTATATATATAATGTATGTATATGTAATATAGATATAATTTATATATATAATGTATATATGTATGTATATGTAATATAGATATAATTATATATATAATGTATATTTATATATATGTGTGTGTATATTTAGTACATATGTTTACATATGTATATACATGTATAGAAGAAATGAATGTGCACATATACAAAATGAGCCTTCAGTCAATATAATCTATTACATTGTGGACAGTCATGTCTACCTCATGTCTACAGTGCAGGAGATCCTTAGAATATAGGAATATAAAGATTTCATGTAATGGTACCCAAATTCACTTTAGATTTATGATGGAATTGAACTTGAAATATGTACATAAGAACTAAAGGAGCCAATATGATGCAAAGTGACAATAATGTCAATGAAGGAAGTCCAGTCACTGACAGAGAGAAAGGAGAAGAGATGCAAGTTAAGAACACAAAATGAGTGGCTATTTTGCATTTTGTTGCATCAAAGTTGTAAGTGACATGAAATGGGTAATGGAAATGACTGGAGATGGGCACGCACACAGAAATCAGGGCACAGTTGAGAATGTCCCTTCTGGATTACTACTGCAGACAGGCATGGGTGTGCTGCAAGAAGGCAGACTCCCCAGGAAATCTGATAAAGAGAGAAAGTGCAAAGAGAATCATTGAAAAGGTCCCATAAAATCAACTGTGGTGGTTTTAGGCATTGTGAATACTAGGTTCCTAGCTGATGGAGATTTGGGAATTAACACCTACTGCAAGCAGTGTATTGTTGGGGGCAGGCTAATGGGTTTTCTAACCAGTTTCCCCTTGCCAGTGTTTGGTACACTCTTCTGTTGCTATTGTCCACCTGATGTCCAGGAGGTGATATCCACCCTCTATTCATGCCATTGTTTCCCCTGCTATCATGGAGCTTCCCCCTCAAGCCTGTAAGCCAAAATACCCCCCCCCCTCCTTTTCTTCCCTACAAGCTGCTCATGGTTGGGTGATTTCTACCAGCAATGCGAGCCTGACTGCAACAGTATTGTTGGTACCAAGGAGTGGTGTCATTTGCTGCTTTATACCTGACTGTGTGACTTTGGCCTTTCAGAGCTGATTTTCAAGAGGAATGTGGAAGAATTTGAAACCTTGGCCTAGAAGACACCTTGTAGTGCTTTAATACAGCTTGATGAACTATTCTGGTTAGAGTTGAAAGACAGCAATGCAGTAATAAATATGGAGTGTGAGGTTTGGCTTGTGATGGTGAGAAAGAGCTTTGCCTGGACTGGGCTAGAAACAGTTTGTGTGACAGGCTGGTGTTATGCCTGTGTGTGTCCTGAGAATTTGTGTAGGGTTGCATTGCATAGAAATAGACTGGTATGAGCAGAGGCTTATGGCACAGAAAGAAATCTTTAGGCAAAACTGCTGCCTGTTTAGCTGAAATTAAGAGATTATCCAGGTGTGGTGGCACACGCCTTTAATCCCAGCACTTGGGAGGCAGAGGTAGGAAGATCGTTATGAGTTCAAGGCCACCCTGAGACAACATAGTGAATTCCATGTCAGCCTGGGCTACCTCGAGACAAACAAAGAAACAAAAAAGAAAAAAAAAAAGAGAGAGAGAGAGAGAGAGAGATTACAAACATTGAGATTGGGCCAGCTGACCTGCATTGGGACAACAGAAAGAATGCAATCTTCTGAAGGGGCCAGAAAACTGAAGGACTGTCCTGTTCTTCAAAGTTTGCTTTATTCCCCCCCCTGGATTAACAAATTGGCACCCTACCTGGTATTGTGAAGTATAAGAAATGTAGGAAAGAGAGGGTCACTGAGTTTGCAGCAAGGCGTTGTATTTTGGAAACAACCATTGGCAGTGTGAAGCAGGTTTGATGTCTGCCTGCATTAAGACCCAATGGGGCTTGAAGATAAAACATGGGTTGCAGCAGAAACCCAGCAGCAATGGCTGGATCATGAGATGGCTGCCAAGAAAAGCTGCCAGCCCCAGATGAAGTTTTCTAGGACTGTGAGGAGCCTAGCTTGTGTGGTGCAATTGGAACTCCAGAGGCTTATTGCTGGTTAGAATTGTCAATCTTGGAGATTTGTCACTGACTAGATTTGTTGGACTTGGAACTACAGAGTTTCATGTTTTCCCTGGTTGTTTTAAATCTTGTATTGGTTGAATATTTCTTTGCTATGCCCAATGCTACCTTCTGTAGTGTGAATGTTTATTCTGTGTCATTATGTGTTTTTTTTTTTTTTTTTTTGTATTATGACTCAGTTAAAAGATCTTGGACTATGTAGATGTATGAACATCATTACGCTTGATAAAAGCAATGGAAACTTGTAAAGTTGTACTGAGTGCATTGCATTTTACATCATGGATGTTTATCAGTTTGTGGGGGTCAGGGGCAGAATGTGGTGGTTTGATTCAGATGTCCCCCATAAACTTAGGTGTTCTGATTGATAGATTCCAAGTGATGTGAGAAAGGGTAAGGAATACTTACTCAAAGATAAGTTGAACAATCAGATATGTCAGCATCAGTTAATAAACTCTTAAATGAAGAGGAAAGAAATTTATAAATTAGTACAGTCCAGGAAGAAAACAGCCCCTATCAGTTGCTTTATCTGCCCTGTCATAAGTTTGTCATGACTGACTTATACATGGCTTAGGAATTGTTTTCTTCTATTTGAATGCAATTTCTCTAGATTTTCTTTCATCTTCACCATTGCAGGCTCATTTAAATCATGTTCCCCTCATGAATGACTTCTTCAAAATTCATTCTCCTACCCATAATCCCATAGCACTTGTTCATATTTTAATCAAAATTATAATCATCCTTGTGTTGCATATATTCCATGTGTCCATCAAATATTATTGAGCACTCACCATGAACCTAGAATTTTACTGGGTTCTGGTGTGCATCAATGCCCACGAGGGCTCCAATGGGAACAGAATGATGCATTTAGTAGTAAGCAAATGTAATGAAGTCTGAAAAGGATTTCACCTAGATAAGAGGTGAAAGTGATATCATCATAGTTTCTACAGAAACTGAATCAATAAGAGCCACCCAAAGGAGATAAGGACTGAACTAGTAGGGTTAGGGAAGTACACAACAATAACAGAGAAACACCATAATTGTGTAGGAGATTTGGGTGATTTTTGGCCTGTCTTTACCATTGTGACAATCACATGGGGGCAAGCTCTAAATAACATTTGCATGTATTAACTCTCTATCTTTCCCACTTTCTTTTCTAAAACGTCTTTTAGTTAACTCCCTTACCTAACTCTCATTTAGTGCCCTGTACATAGTAGGTACCTCATCCTTATTTATTGAAGAATACACAAATGCTAATACAGCTCTGTCAGCTGCTACATATCATAAAAGTAAGAAATGAGCTTTCTTCTGAGGGAACAGTAACTGCCAATTCTCTCCTTGCTGTGTGTTTGTTAAGTTCCAATAATAACTGGGAACTCCTGCCAGCGCCATAATATCATATAAATCAGTGCTCAAAAGCAATATCATTGTACACCATCTTGCCTTTTGGCTTTTATTTCAGGACTCCTGAAGTCTGGTTAC
Source organism: Dipus sagitta (assembly GCA_036346955.1). Taxonomy (NCBI): domain Eukaryota; kingdom Metazoa; phylum Chordata; class Mammalia; order Rodentia; family Dipodidae; genus Dipus; species Dipus sagitta. The sequence continues at coordinate 166,391,403 of CM070772.1, read as the reverse complement.
AAATAGATCATTTATATTTGCACATTTATTTTTTATAGTTTTCATTATGAAAACTAGATTCCTACCCATGCTATATATGCACTCAGCTTTTATAAGCAAGACTACATAGAAGATGAGTTGCTCCAAGTTGTAATGCAAATTGCTTAGTGCACGAAAAAGTCATTACTTTCCCCTGTGTAAATGTTTTATTTGCATTTTAAGGCCCTTGTAAAATTCGATTAGCCATCATTCTCTTATTTCAGTAATTTTCTCATCTTGGAGTTTTGAGATCACAATGTAGAAGCATTCACTTCTTAAACATTATCAATATTTACAGTAACTTTTAAGAAAGATTATACTAAATAACAGTGTTGCCAGGACAGCAGAAATGCAAACAGATGAAAATGGAACCCATAGAAATAAAAAGGAGAAGTGGAGCAGAATGAAATACAGAATCCCTCTCCTCTAATAAACCAACTGTTTTCATTGAAAATGGTTATTTTTAGGCTTCAAGTGCACTCAATGGTAAAGAACAACTGTGGAATTAATCTTATGATAGTTTTATATGCTCTGTAATAAAACCATCTTCTTGGGACAAGAGCTAAGATGAGTCCCAAGGTTAATCTTCTGTGTGTTTTCCAATCTCAACTCACATGCTACTTTCAGAAGCCTAGTCCAGGGGATGACATTATGGATGCCCACATTAGCAAGTAACCTGTGATGCCTCAATGACACTTGGCCTCCTCAGATAATGTAATGAAAGTTATATTTGAAACCAGGGAGATGTGGTGTTTGAACATAAAATGTTCCTAATCGCCTCAAGTATTTGTGATCAAGCCTAAAACACAATCCCTCCCTGGTGCCAAATAGTAGGTGGATCCTTGGCTGGAGGGGGTGTGGAGCTGTGGGTGGACATCAAGCTTTTGTAGGCCAGTTCCAAGTCCAGCATTAAGACGACTTCCACCAAGACATGTGAGGAGCTGTGAGGCAGCCTTTCTCTTCCATGATGTGATGAAAATATAAGCTTGAAATAAATCCTTTCCTCCCATAAGCTGTTTCTAGTTGATGGTTTGTCCCCACAAGGATAAGATACTTGCTACCGAAAAAGCAAACCTAATGCAAGAGAATGGCGCTTTGAGAGGTGGCACTGAAGTGTGTCTAGCTGTGTTGAGTCCAACTACCTGCCTGTCCTGAGGTTCAGGCTACTTGCAGTACCCTAGCTATCTGTGAAATAAATAGGAACACCACATTTATATTATAGAGGTGAGGGAGGATGCCAGATAACTGCTATCCTTGTATTACTACAGTGAGAAGGAAGAGAGAAATGGAATTTCCCAGAAGCTTGTGGAACAGTTACTTGCCAAATATAGCACTAAACAACAATAAGAGACCCTGTTTCCAACAAGATGGAAGGCAAGGGCTGACACCCAAAGTTTTCCTGTGCCCACAGGTGCATGAATGTGCACGCACACACGTGCAAACATATCATACACACACACATTCACACAACAAAGAAACACTCATTGTATTAAAATTAAACACATATTTCCAATATTAAATCCACATTAATATGATTTGAAATTGAATTTGAAACTAGAGATTGAAACGTGTTACAAAAGATATCCCTCAATATTTGGAGTGTAAAAATAGAAGGTGATAAATATTGCAAGATTGGTAAAGAACTGGATTTTTGCAGGATTGAGTTTGAGTTGAGAGGACAAGAGGTGAATTTTACAAGCCTTCTGAAGAATACAGCAAGTGTTTAGAGACTTCCTTTATAGAGTAAAAATGGACAGGAACATGCCTTTATTTACAGTAAAATATAGTATTTTTGTAAGAAGGAGAGGAAATCACAAAATACTCTCAAAAGTAGAAGACCAGTTTAGGGAATCTGATGCAGAGAGTCAATCAAACACCTTTGAGGTAAATTCTTGTTGGGTAAAAAGGCACTTTTACATCTATAACAATGGTGTAAGGAAACATAGGGCTGAAAATGTCATAATTTATCCCATCACTTTGTTTGCAAACCTAAAATCTAATAATGAAATCTTAAGCTTGAAAGTAAAATTATTCCAGTTTCATGATAGTTCCCTCACCTTGAGTCAGTCAATTTCAGTAAGTCTTCCCAAACATGAATTTCAAATAAGTGTACCTTACATTGAAAATGGATATTTTATTTAAAACAATGATTTTTGGTTAAAAGTTTGAGAATCGCTTGATCTCTTTTTTATTATTTTCTCAGAGCTTTATTGCAATATTAGCCTTTCTGAATTTTCAAGTAATTATTTATTAACTTCATTTTCTATCTATATGATATATATTTTTTCACAAAAATATATGAATTGAAGGAATACAACATGATGATTTGATATGATATGTTCTCATATGCTGAAATAATTACTACAACCAAATTAGTTAACACATAATCACTACATCTAGTTGTCTTTTGTGTGTGTGTTTATGTGGAGAACATTGGAGATTTACCTTCTTAGCAAATCTCAGTGTAATACAACCACAAGATGACTGTTCAAATAGCCTGATTTTTTATGGTTAAATTTAACAATTGTTAAACTTCAGCATAGTGCTAAAGTAGGACACACCCAGTAGAAGCTGTATTTTTTTTTTTTTTTTTTAGTTTTGGATTTAGTTCTTTTCCTGGGTTAGTGATATGTGACTCAATATTTTCTATTGGTGACAAGCAGCAGCAATGAGCTATAGCTCCCAGTCTCCCACAGAAACAGAACGGTAAAAAAATACACCCTATTTTGTTCATGTTACAAAGCTGAGATAGTCGATGAGCAAGGTGTTTTTAATCCAGTTGTTATAATATTTGGTTACAATACTTCCAAATTGCAATATGCAGATTGGGATATAACCCATATACACACAAGGAACATGCATATTATTACCTATAGTTACGTGGTACATTAGATTCCCCAGAAGTTACAAAATAAAGTTTACAGTCTGTCCCAGTTTGCTTATCAATGAGTGTACCCTACCAACTTGCTCGCTATCTGCATATATATCTAATATCTCAAACTATTACTGAAGGAATGTATTTAGTTTTTTGTGTGGGGGTGATACCATGCATGTGTATATTGATGTTTGCATATTTATGGGCATGCTTTAGTATATGTAGGTGCACATGCAATTACACATGTACACGTGGAGGCTAGAGTACAACCTCGGGTGTAAACCTCAGGAGCACTGTCCACCACTTTTAGGCCTATTAGGCGCAGGCCAATAAGAAACTCTGTTACAACAAATTAACAAACAAATTAAGCTAGAGGGTTTCTTATTGGTCTGGGCATAAGAAATTAAGCTAGAGGGGCTGGCAAGCAAGCCTTGGGGATACTTGTTTGTCTGTCTCCACAGAGCTGGAATTATGTGTGTGTTCCATGAAGTCTAGAATTTTGAATTCTAGAATTTTTTTACACTGGTTCTGGGTCTCAAGCTTAGGTCCTCATACTTGCAAGGCAAGCACTTTACTCACTAAGATGTGTCTCCAGCCTGGGGTTCTTTTTTTTTCTTTTGTTATTTTTGTTTCCTTTGTTTGAAAGTTGTATGCATACTGTTAAAAATGAACAGGTCGAGCTTGAGGGATGGCTTAGCCACTAAGGCACTTGCCTGCAAAGCCAGAGGACCCAGGTTCAATTCCCTAGGACTCAAGTTAGCCAGATGCACAAGGGGGCACACATGTCAGGAGTTTGTTTGCAGTGGCTTGAAGCCCTGGCACACCCATTCTCACTCTTGATCTCTCTCTCTCTCTCTCTCTCTCTCTCTCTGCCTCTCTCTCTTCCTCTCTCCCTGACTCTAATAAATAAAGTAATTAATTAAAAAAATGAACAGGTAAACATTTTATCCGATGAGGCATTTTTCTCTGTTGTTGATGCCAAAGGGAGCCTGTTTTATTTTTTTTTTTAATTTATTTTTATTTGAGACAGAGAGAAATGGGGAGAGAGGGGGCGGGGAAAGGGAAGGAGAGAATTGTCATGCCAGGGCCTCTAGCCACCGCAAAAGAACTCCAGATGCATGTAACACCTTGTTCATTTGGCTTACGTGGGACCTGAAGAATTAAAACTGGGTCATTAGGCTTTGCAGACAAGTGCCTTAACCACTAAGCCATCTCTCCAGCTTGCCTGTTTTAAAAACATCTCATTTTTATATACTTTCATTGAGAACTTTAATATATTGACATACTGTAATTGGATGGCATTCCCATTCCATCACCTTCTTTGCCCACCACCGTTCCTCTTTCCAAGCAGCCCTTTCTCTATTTTGATATCTCATTCTTTTTATCCTATTCTGTCCTCCATGCCAAAATGTTGATGAGCTCATAACAGTGCAGGCCCTGTGGATGTCCTGAAAGCCATGTGAGATCGCGAATATACAAGTTGGTTCATGTCAGAAGAACAAAGTACTCTTCTCCATCCCGAGACTCTACTTACATTCTTTTCTACAGTGTTCCCTTGATTTTGGAAGGCATGATAGTAGCATCTCCTGTTCTGTTGAGGTCTACACTGCCTTTTATTTTCTACTTTGGTGAGTTTTAATTCTCCTCAGTCTCTACCACTATCTCCATACAGAAGCTTCTCCAGCTGCTACTGAGAGCAGCACCCTTATTCTTCCCACCACCTGCTCTATAATGTTCACTATGTCCTGGTGGGTATGAAAGTCATAGCTCATCCATAGCTAAGCAATGGGTTTTCTCTTCATCTTGATGAGTCTTGTATCTCTCTGGTATTCATCACCATCTATAATAAGAACCTTCTCTAACCAAAAGTGAGAATAACATTAATCATAGGGCATGCATATATGTATTTAGAAGGCTATTTTTTAGAGGGCATAACATATATATTAAGCCAAAAAACAATCATTACTTCCTTCTTGGGTCTATGTCCTTCCAAGATATATAAGCTTTTGATTTGGTTCTCCCAATGAATGGCCTCAGATTCAATCAGTGAGCAGTTGGTTACCTCAATAATTTACATGCTATAATTTCATACTATGGACACATCTTTATTGGCTGGTTGATTTGTAGCTTACAAGATAAGATTTAATGCTCATTAAAACTGTTGATTTTTCTCCCACAATAGCCAGTAAAACACTTTGTAGCACTACTGCAGTGAGCTAATAGGGAGCTGGCTTTAATTTCAGTTTCAGCTTGATTTTTTTAATGTGGCTTCATAAGCAAGTGGGTCTTACTGTCTAGTCCTGGTGGGAAACCAAACACATTGACAATGGTCTGAATTGGTTGGGGAGCTTCATTGACTTCCCTGATCAACATCTCAGTGTGAGAGGGGTGACCTATCCCTGACACTGCATTTAACTTCAGCAACCCATGGCTTCAGGATAATGCTTGATTTATCCCACTAGGGTAATGCTGCCCAAACTTTCTCTCTCTTTAAAAATTATATCTTTTAATTAAGTAAAAAAAGTAGGTTTCTATATGACTTATTCATAATGTTTTTAGTTTTGTAGTTGTCTTTTTTATACTTCTGGTAAAATTATAACTGTAGATAATATTTTATCAATAATTCATCTCTAACTGTAGATAATGTATTTTATTAACTTAACTCAACTTCAGAGAATACATGTTAAATCCCCACTGTGAGGATAAGACTTCAGTTTACACAGAGACATTTTGCCCATCAAATAACCTGCTAAGTTTTTAAGCTTAAAACCCTTCATTAATCATGCTGCTACTTTGGTTTAAGAACTTTCTATTTCCAGATGGCAGTAAGGACTGAGGAGACACAGAACTCTTGAAAATTATAAGAGGAGATAGTCCAGGGCTTGGCACTCGATAAGTCACCTCCATCATAGTCAGCAACACTCATGGAACAATGCAGAGGAAGTCCTAGAAAGAATATGAGTTCCGTTCTCACTGCTAACCAGAGAAGGTTTCCTATAGTGATGGTAATAGACACCGAAGAGATTCAAAAGTCATCAAAGTAGAAAACAAGAGGCTGTTGGGAACTCAACATCAAAAGAGACCCCATTTCTCTTTTTGTTTCAGCATATTTCCTATTTATTTATTTATTTATTTAAAAGAGAGAGAGAATTGCATCTCAGAGCATCCATCACTGCAGAGGAACTTCAGACACATATGCTACTTTATTCTGGCTTACATGGGTCCTGGGGAATCAAACCTGCATCCATGGGCTTTTCAGGCAAGTGCCTTAACTTCTCAGCCATCTTACCAGCCCCAAGGGAGACATTTCTGTTATACCCTCCAATGCTCAGGGAACTTTGAGTAAAAAGGTGAGGAAAGAATGGAAGAACTACATGATGCATAATCATACCACAAGGCACTGTCCTCCCAACGTGAACCTACTGGTGCATTCATGACAATGTGATAGTCAGACATCCTCACAAGCTGAGCATAGTTCTGAACCCATTAGTATTGCTTCAAGGGGAATGGAGGAGGACAAAAACAACAGCAGTACAAGCAGAACAGAGGGACTACCTTAAAATAATGTTCTCAGGGGATGGGGGAGGTTGCACAGAGGGAAGCATAAAGGATAAAGAGATTGGACAAGATAAAATTGCTATATTCTCATATATTAAAGCTCTCAAGGAAAATAATAATAAAATAATTCAGTTTACATGGCTGATTTCTATCCTCCCTGCTCTCTAATAACAATGCTTTGTGTTTATATTAATATTTTGCCTCTTTAATTGATTCCCATCACAAATTTATGTATGAATTTTATATAATATTTCATATTTTTTGAAATTATCTTTTGATACTATCTTGCATTCTATTTTCTGATCAACTGAAAGCTCAAATTTTCTATTTGCATAATGAAAACTCTTTATGTTTATCTCTTATAATCAATTATTTTTATGACTTTGTGTACAGTTTGAATGTACAAGGTCACAAGGCAAAAATCATTCAACATTATTTATTTTAGTATAATGAAATATTACTCAGCATTGTAACAAAGTAAACTTCCTTTTGTGTTAATCCATTGTCAAGGTACTTTTAGATACTTCAGGTAAAATGTTCCTAAATATATATTCAAATTAATTCTCTTTCCCCTGTACTCTATCTGTGTTCTAAAATTCTTTCATGCATTAAATAGGATCATATTTGGCCCCTGATCTTTTTGAGTAGTAACTATGATATTTTTAATCATTTTAATTATTGCTTTAAAAATCTCCTAATTCCCGCTAAGATAATAATCATGGTTTTTGCTCTTTCAAATGACCCTGTTTGCATCTCTACTACCCTGCTTTCCTCTGAGGTACTCTCTCTCTATCTATCTATCTCTTTCTCTTTTGTTATGTATGTTTATGCATGTGCATATAGAGGTCAGAGGAAAACCTCAAGTGTCATTCTCAAGAACTCCATTCCCCTCTATCTAATTGGCTTAGTGCTCACCAAATAGGCTTAACTGGCTGGCTAGTGAGCACCAGGTTTTTCTTTTTTCTTTTTTCTTTTTTTTTTTTTTAGCATCCCCAGCACTACATATTATAAGCATGACTATGGACAGAATTTTTTAATCTGGGTACTGATGTTCATGCTCAGGACTTCATGCTTGTCTGGCAAGCACTTTACTTTTTCTTCCCAGCTCTTGTTTCTACATATCTAAAGCACTATTATGTGCATGCCTGAGTTACCTCAACTTCTGGTTGAGGAATTTCCAGGTAAGTATGGGCCATATGTCTTTCAAACTGATGTTTCTTACACAGAAAAATAATTGGGACTTCCTATTGTTCCATCCTTCTGACATCATTCCACACCTACATATTATAACTTATAAACTTTTTCTATCATTTTCCACATACTTTTGTCTTATTATATTTGATTGTTAAGTCTATATTTCAAAAAACTGTGAACACCCAGGTTCACCACATCACATTCATTTTCAATCACTCATGACTTTAATTCAATTTTGACTCATAAAATCCAGTACATATAACAGTGTATGGAAAATACTCAATTTGGTGGATTGGACTAAGTTAATGAGGGTAGGGTGGCTTGACTTTTCCACTTAGTTGTCTCTTGATCTTGGTTAAGGTTCTTCATCATAAAATTCACTAAATATACTTTTAGTATACACAAAGTTTCATTATTTGAATCTATTCAAGTGTATCTATTTGAAAATAATTTTCAAGTTTATCTGATGTATGCTATTGTTTTTATTTTCTAACCTTCAAATACTTAAGCAGAAAATACTTCTTTGAATTTTTTAAAAGCTGTATGTCTGTACAGAAAGTAAATATGACAAATATAGTTACTACATGTGAAGATTTTGCAAACTGAGTAGCTAGCACTAAACACACAAGATATTAAGATATTCAGAATGGTTTTTTACATCATGTATACTCTGATCAAATTAAGATATGGACTATTGTTTCAACCAAAGCCTTGGAAATGTGAAACATTATTACACATGGTCAAATTTATTCAGTCATTAACAGAATCTAGAAGATAATTCTGATCTATGATCACTGAGTTAGTATTATTATATTAAGTGATATTAACACAGATATCTAAATGTCAGCTTCATCTTCATTTCTTGCCGTTATTTATAGCAGTTAATATTTCATCTTTAATATATAATGGGAGAGGCAGAATGTATAGAAAAATAAATGTGCTTGGCATCTTTCAACTTATTCACCAGCTGTTCCTACTTCTAATTTATAAAATGGTGTTAACTGGACCCCAAAATAATGAGGCTTTAATGACAGAACAGAATTGCTAATTATTTTCCTTAGCCAACTTTCATTCCTTGGCCAACGAACTAATTATTGAAGGGAACTTAGTTAATATTTTCCCATTTACTTTTAGACAATAATCAAAGAAGCAGGAAGAAACACAAACGTATCTAGGGAAAATAAATTTGACTATGTTATGCACAGGTTGAAAGACATACAAAGATGCAAAGTGGCAAGAAATGGGTGCTACTTCCCCACAGACTGACAATTGTTTGACTCTTATGGCCAAAGTGCAAAGTCATTGTCATTGATCCAATAAGATCATTAAAGAAAATAACCGCTTTCAGACCAGATGGAACTGTTAAAGAGACGAACTTAAAAAAAAAAATGGCCACATGTGAATCCCAAGCCTGACTTAATTAACTCTTATAACATTTGGTTTTGCAGCGAAGATTAAAACCCATAGAAAGAAAGGATGTCAGAAGACAATGAGTATGGTTGTAAGTGTGGAAGCTTAAGAGTTGTATTAGACCACACACGGTCAATAGTTTTCTTCTTCATCCAGTGAATAATAACTACCTGTCTTGGTGGACTTTTGTTTCAGAACATCCAAATTGCTTTACATATGTTATATCTAATCAAGCAATAATTGTAGAGGGAAAATAAGTATTTCCTGAGTCTTAGAACTAATAATAATGTTACCTATAGTTAATTAGTTGAATAATAACATTATATTTTAATATAGATGTCTTAAGCAGTAGCCATCATCTTAAATCCTTAAAATAGTCTGAAGCTACAAATATTGTTTGAATCCCAACTTCTACAGAAGAATATCTGATGTTAAAGAAATTATGAACATTGCCTAGGGCTAAAATGGCCAAGAAATTGGAATTTGAGCCCAGCAAATCTGGATCTAAATCCTTTCCAGTAATTATGCTAGAATGACAAGACCAGAGAAGGATTGACTATTTTACCACATAGCAAGGCATCAATAAGAATTTGAGTAAATAGATGAAAAAGAGAAAGTGAGGCTCTCTGAGGAAAAGCAGCAAGAAGGGAAAGAAAAGAAAGAAAGGAGAAAAGAAAGAAGGATAGGTCAATGTTTAAAAGAATGTTCTATTTTTTTTTTTTTTTACTTCAAGCTCATTTCAGCTTTTCCAGCAAAACCACATGAAGATGTTAAAAATCTGTGAGCACTCCAAAATGGTAGTATAGATTGAGTGTCCCTTAACAACATACTTGTTACCAAAACTGGTTTAGTTTTTTTTTTTTTTTTTTTTTTTTTTTTTTCTGGAATTCACTATGTAGTCTCAGGGGGTGGCCTCGAACTCATGGTGATCCTCCTACCTCTGCCTCTTGAGTGCTGGGATTAAAGGCATGCACCACCATGCCTGGTTTAGATTTTTTTTTATTAGGGAATATTTTGCATATACCTAATGAGATACCTTGAGGAGAAAACCAAATTTTCAACATTTATGATTCATGTATTCCTAACCTAGTTAACCAGAAGGTAATTTTATATAATATTGACAGTACCTCTCCATTTTGACTGTGTCCTAAAACATGAGTTCAGCATGGGAATTTTAAACTTATAGTGCCATAGTGATGGTGCTCATAATGAACTTTAGGATTTGTACAGCACTTTGTATTTCAGACTTTTCACATAATAAATGAATAATACTTATTAATGATGATCTCTGAGAAGAGTGGTCCATAGTGTAGGAAGAGAAGTCCTGGTTAATATTTCTTGTCATAAAGTACATATTAAAGAGGCTAGGTAAGCATTGGGAAACAAATTGAATTGCTGCAACTGGAAAACATATATACCACTCTGCAATTTCTTCTCACTTCAAAGCCTTTGGTGAATCATTTTATGACTCACTTGACTTCATTCCAAATTCACAAGAATGAAAAAGCCATGATAGCAAGGTTATAATCAGCAGTATCTGTGATCTACTATAGCCTAGTATTGACATCACAGCCATATACTCCATCATTTTAATTCAGGGCATGGTTACTAAGAATGAGAGTGAATGAGGGGCATGGTGGTGCACACCTTTAATCCCAGTTCTCGCGAGGCAGAGGTAGGAGCACCACCGTGAGTTTGTGCCTACCCTGAGACTACATAGTGAATTCCAGGTCAGCCTGATCTGGAGTGAGACCATACCTCAAAAAATAAACAAACAAACAACCAAAAAGCAAATGAGATTGATCTACTATTTAAACAGAAATAGTTATCAGTTACATTAACATTCCTTCATCTGTCAATGATATTTCAGTATTGTTAGTTATCCAATAATGTCCTTCATGACACTTGCCACTCCAGTAAATGATTAAATCTTGAATTTGTTTCATATTTTGTGTTTAATTATCTTGCCTCTTTAGTATTATTTAGGATATTTACCCAGTTTTTAAATTTTTTTTCTTTCTTTTATGGTCATCTCTGATGATGACAAATTGTACTGATAATACTCCCACCCTTACAAAATTAAATGCTCTTAATTTTATTCATGTTTCTAATGTTTCCACATGATTATATCCCTAATGATCAACATTTATCTGGATGAAATATTCTAGGAAAGATCGCAGGAGGCTCTTGGCTGATCCCATCTTGAGGTACAGGGTATCTATCTGCTCCTCAGTCATGAATTGGTCAACATTCTCTCTGCTTTTTTCATTGTGTAGTTCCTATTTCTCTCCTTACTACTTGCTCCTAGTCTGCAGAGAAGCAGTTTGAGGTAGTGCAAATGGCTTAGTCCTCACCAATCATATCTCCAAATTTAACTTTAATGGATGGTCCATGCCTTATTCAATATTTACACAATGACTTCACAGCATTGCTTTTCTACCTCCAGCACTCTGGCTATACTTAAAACTTCAACTTAGCACTATACTTCAAAAAAGATTCTCCCCTTATTCCTGGTATGTGTCAGTGTGTGTGTGTGTGTGTGTGTGTACATGTGCATGTATCATTACTGTATACATACGCATATGTAAGTTTTAATCAGTCTTGACTATGAGTTCTTATTTTTCCTAAAGGATTATAGCTTATAATGAGTTACTGCTCTAATACATCTCTACTCATATAGTTCAAAGTCTGTTAGTATTAACCCATTAGAGTGGATCCTATTCATTTGTGATAAGCCCAAATCTTTTAAAAACAATAAAAATTATCATGTTTCAAAACTTTTCCTTATTAAAAAGATTTCAAGTATATTTTTCTGTACCTCACAAAGTAGTATTTTTTGGTTATTTGAATGATACATGTGGGAACACCATATTCTTACTGAGTTGTGGAAAATTTGATAAGTACAAAATGTATAACTTAAACATCATGAATCTTTCATAAGTGACTTTACTTAAACATCTATTTCTAATATTTAAAATTTAAATGATAATGTATACATGCCATAAGTAATATAAACAGTCTAAATATGTTAAAAAGTCAACACAGTCCTTAAAAATAACAGGTGCAATAAATGTTAGTCATCATAACTATATTCAGGCATGTCTATTCCTTCTATCACTTAGTTTCAGTGGAAGATGCAGAGCATGCCAGTTTAAACAGAGTCCTTCCCTTCTAGAAACTTACAATGTAATGAGGAATGGAAGCAAAGAGGGTATTGCTGTCAGTGTCAAAAGGTGAAAAGGCTCTGACAAAGTCAGACCATGTGCTGTGAGAACATCTAGAAGAGGCCTGACTCTGAATTTTAAAATGAGAGAAAACTCACTGTTAAAAAGATTTTGGAGGAATAGCCCTAAGTTTAAGTATAAGTTAATCAGCTGGGAGGAGGACATAAGAGGAGGGGAGAGTTCTCAGAGAGAAGAATCTTCGTATGCAAAGACCTGGAGAAAAGCACAGGGCAAGCAGGATCAGATAATGGTATTTCATGACGGGAGTGAGATCTGTAAGAACAGTGGGGAAGAAGTCGGTCAGAAGAGGACTTTGAAATTTATGTGCAGAGGTTGTATAGCTAGCTCACGTACAAATGTTGGACTGTACAGGTACTAAATAATTCTAAAAGTGTATAAATTTTTATCCTGCCATTTTTTTAAGTTGCTACATGTTTCTATCAGTGCCTTCTTTGGACAGATTAAGTGTGTGCTGCAAAGAAGCATTCGCAGGTTCTTTTTGAATGAAAATATTACATATTAAATTTTTTAAGTACAAGGAATATTGTAAGATCTTAATCTTTTCTCACATAATTTGAGGTTAGCATTGCTTTCAATTAATGAAAGGATCCCCTATGTTTGAGAGTCAAAATGTTCCCATCAAGTGTCAGTTCCACTTCCTCGTTAGTTAAGAAGGCCAGTGAAAAGATTCTCACATTCAGTTGCTGCATAGTCGAACATTGAACCACATGGAAATACAGTCTCTTTCAAAGAAGTGGTTTAAAGTTGTCCAAAAGGACCTATAAACTATGGCTACCATCAAAGGAAATGATGGGTAATCCCCATGTCAAGCAGAAGTCTCTATTAGCATTTTTGGACATTTGATGAAAACTGTATCTCAAATCCCTAGGGAGATTTTGGAAGTTCAGAGATACAAGAATAATCAAGCAAGATGGAAATCGTCAGGTCCAAATATAAAGAGATGATTTCATTCTTCCTATGCCAGAGAGATGAAAAGGTTTTCTGCTTATCTTTAGATAGTATATTCCAACAGGACAGTTGATGGTGCCCACAGACAGGAGGAATCATCGATTTCCCACATAAAATAGACTAGAGACAGCAGAAAAGTCCTGATTTCTAGCTATTAAAAAGTTGGCATATCTGGCTGCAACAATTACTATCACTTTTTACTAAAATTCTGAGTCACTCTTTGATATTAATTGATTTCCCAGGTTCTATGTTCCCTGATTTACATCTGGTCTAGCAAAGAGATTAGAACTTATGACATATAATGGTAAGCATCAGTTGAGTATTTTAAAAGCAGTTGATTGCCTGTATGTCAAGTCTTCTTTATTTCATAATTTCAAGGACATGTTTTCGTCAGCTAACAAGAACCAGATCTGACCACAAAATGAGGGCACTTCAATATGCATTAAAACAGCAGTGAAAGGAATTCTTCATCTACTAGAAATGAGCTGAGATCACAACTCATTCTCCCAGAACTGTGCTTAGAAGGTGAACAAATAGATCTCAGCATTGTAAAATTGGGCAAAGTGGTTTCTTAATATTTTTATGTTATAGTAGCTTTGCCTTCAAATTCTATAGAAAACAGCTAATTCCAGACTAGTATGAGAAATCAGTGAGATCAATGTAATATGCTGGGCCTTCATTACATGATAACTATTACAATGTATTATTCTTTTTCAAACAATTATATATTATTAGCTTCTTCCACAATATTTCATGAGCCACGACAGTCTTTTGGCAATCTGCTTTAGTGATAAGTTAGTTGTAGTCTAGATCTCTGCTTTCGTAGGTTTTGAATATTCTAAGTGTCTTTCACGATCAACCTGAGGCTGGTTGTCAGGCTAGCAGTAAGAGCAGTATTTGTGACATAGCTTCCTCTGAAATTTCTCCTGGTCCCTGGCTGATGTGGAAGAGGTGGAGAGTCTTCTACCAGGCAGTCATCTACTTGTCTTATCAATGGATCTAGACTGTCTTCCATTTTATTTGCCATTGGTAAAATGTAACATATTCTCCAACTAAGCATGACAGAATGTCTGTTAAAGGGAATATACGAAGTTATTTAAGAGATATTTGGTGTGCAAGCCCATTCTTTCCTGACCGTGGGATTCTCGCTTGGTTCCTAGTACCAGATATGCCTTCTCTCCCAATGAATGGGCTTCATGTACAATCAGAGAACAATTGTTTACCTATAAAGGATACATGCTACTATTATGTAAGTGCATATTTCTTATCCAGCTAGTTGATTTTGTAGTGTACAGGGTATGCTGTTTATCCATGCTTTTGGTGTCCATTGTCCTTTGGGAGCTCCAATAAGGGCTGTCCAGCAGTATGGGGGCTAGCGAGGAGCAAGCTACTTGCCCTTTCCATTCCAGCATGGCATTCTGATATCCTGTGACCTCAGCCTCTGGTGTCTTCAGCAGTAGGGTCTTACCTTTAAGCTCTGGGAGGTAAACAAATGTTTTGGCAATGGCCTACATTGTTTTGGGGACCTCATGTGTCTCCCTGGCCAATAGCTCACTGTGAAGGGCAACCCAATTCTGGGCCTTGGATTTACCAGCCATAGTCTCTGGTTGTGAGTTTAAGCTTTCCCTACCTTCTGTGCAGACTGTTGTCCCTCCCCCTTACTTGGTGGTTATATCTTCTTGTAGAATTCTAGATCAGAATGGAACTGATTCTGAATGCTGCCTTATTTTTTGTGTAATTCTCTGCCCACCCTCTTTACTCACTACCCCTCCAGTCCCTCCCACCTATGACATTCCATCTCTCCCCAGCCTGTGAGAAGACTCTCATTTTATCCCACCCCATTTTTTTTTTCTCTTTCCTTTCCTTACTTTAGTTTTATGCCTGTATTCCTGGTGTTAAGTACCATTTGCATTCATCTCCACTTGATATGAGGAGCCTCATATGACAAAGTACATATGGCATTATGGCATTTATCTTTTTGTTTCCGGTTGACCTCACATACAATGAGTTTTTCAAACTCCATGTATTGCCCTTCAAATTCCATTATTTCATTTTTTCTTAATGCTGTGTGGAATTCCATTGTATATATGTCCCACATCTTCATTATCCATTCATCAGTTAATGGAAATCTGGGCTAATTCCAGTTCCTAGCTATTGGGAATAGAGCTACAACAAACATGGTTGAGCAAGTATCTCTGCAGTAAGCAATGAAGTCCTTTGGATATATGCCCAGGAGTAGTATAGCTAAGTCAAATGGTAGATATATTTTCATGTTTTTCAGGACTCCCCATACTCATTTCCATAGTGCTGATAGCATTTTATACTCCCACCAGGAGTGGGTGAGGGTTTTTCTTTCCCTAAAGACATGTCAGCATTTGTTGTCATTCAGTATTTTTGATGAATGCCATCTTGACTAGAGTGAGATGAAATATCAGAGTCATTTTTATTTGCATTTCTCTGATGACTGAAGATATTGAACATCTCCTTAAGTGTGTAATTGCCAATTGTATTTCTTTCTTTGAGAATTCTCTTTTCAATTCTCTAACATATTTTTTGTTTGGGTTGTTTCTCACATTCCCTGGGATGTCTATTGACACCATTAATGGTTTGCTTGTTTATACAGTAGCTTTTTAGTTTCAAGAGGTCCCATGGTTGAGTGTTGATCTAATTTTCAGGGCTACCAAGGTCTGATTTGGGAAGTCTTTCCTTATTATTATTTCCTATATTATGGAGTGTTTTTCTGTTCATTTTTCTAGATATATCTTTGTTTTGTCAATTGTTAATTTTTTTTCCTTATTTGTTGATTTTTGCTTTGATCTTGATAATTTCTTTCCATCTGGTACTCTGAGGCTGGGCTGTTTTAGTCTTTCCAGAACTTTCAAATGGATGCTTAAGCTATTTATTTTGACCTCTGTTTCTGTAATGAAGGCCTTTAGTGTGATGAACTTCCCTCTCATAAGCACCTTTATTGTATCCCATAAGTTTTGGTAAGTTGTATTTTTATTGTCATTCAATTTGATAAATTCATGGGTTTCTTTTCTAGCTTTTTCCATAACTCATTCATTGTTTAATTGTGCATTGTTCAGTCTCCAGGAATTAGTGTGATTTTTGCTACTACTGTTGTTGATTTGTAGCTTCAATGCATTGTGGTCAGATATACTGCAGGGAATTACATCATTTTTTTAATGAATTTGTGGAGACATGCTTTATGCCCTAATGCATGCTACATTTGGGGGAAATTTCCCTGGCCTGCTGATAAGGATATGTACTCAGTAAACATAGGGTGGAATATTCTGTAGATGTCTATTAAGTGCATTTGATCTATGATGTTTCTCTGTTTATTTTCTGATTTGAGGATCTGTCTATTAATGATAGCAGAATATTACACTCTTCTACTATTATTGCACTGGGACTTATATCTCTTCTATTGCTTTATAAAAGTAGCTTCCTCAGTGTTTGGTGTATACAAGTTTATGATTATAATATACTCGTGTTGCATTGTTCCTTTAATGAGTTTGAGATGGCCTTCTTTTTCTATATTGATTACTTTCATTTAAAGTTTATTTAAAATATAGCTTAAATTAAGGCCATTCCTGCTTATTCCGTTTCTTCTGTTTGCCTTGGAATAACTTTCTTCCACATTTTACCTTTAGGTGGTATGGTATTTATCTTTAATTGTTAGGTGGTTTTCTTGTTGACAGGAAAATGCATAGGTCCATCTTTGTTATCCAGCCTGTTATCCCATGTCTTTTGATTGGGGAGGTGAGCCCATTAACATTCAGAGTTATAATTGTGAGGTGTGAATGAACCACTATCATGTTGAAGGTTATGTGGAGTTTGGTGTTTTCTTGGCCTTTGCATACTTTATGTCCATTCTTGTTTTGATTGTGTCTGTTTCTCTTCTAATGTGCATGTTGGTTTCTCTTCTTAGTGTGATGTGTTCCCTGCAGCATTCTCTGTAGGGAGGGCTTTGTTGCTCATGTAATCATATATCCGGTTTATACCATGAAACATTTTTCTTTCCCTTCTATTATGAGAGATAACTTTGCTGGGTCCAGTAGTTTGCGTTGGCAGCCATGGTCATTTGTCATCTGAAATATTTCATTCTAGGGTCTTATAGCTTCAAGAGTTTCCACTGAAAAGACTAAAGTAATTCTGATGGGCTTACCTCTGTATAAAATGAGTTGCCTTTATCTTACATCTTTCAGTAATCTCACCTTGTTTTGTGTATTTAGTGTTTTGAATATTATGTCATGTGTGGGTCTCTTTTCTGGTCCTATTTGGTGTTCTGTGTACCTCCTATACCTTGACCAGTCATTCTTCTGTATGGTTTGGATTTTTTTTTTCAATAATTTTGTTGAAGATATTCTCTGTGCCCTTGGCTTTAATGTCTTGCCCTACCTATATGTCTGTGATCTGAATATTTGTTTTTTTAAGCTGTCCTAAAGTTCCCTCATGTTCTGCTCACACACTTTTTTTTCTGAACTTGACAATATTTTTTAGAATCCTAGTCAATTTCTTCTGTGTTTTCCTTGAGTTCTGAAATCCTGCCTTCCATGTGGTCTACTCTACTTGTAAGGCTTTCTTGGTATGGTGTTTTGATTCAGGTGTCCCCCAAAAACTTAGGTGTTTTGAATTCTAAGATCCCAGCTGATGGAGATTTGGGAATTAACACCTTCTGGAGGCAGTGTATTGTTGGGGGAGGGCTTATGGAGGTGTTATAGCCAGCTTCCCCTTGCCAGTGTTTGGCACACTCTCCTGTTCCTGTTGTCTTCCTTATGTGGGACAAGGGGTGATGTCCACCCTCTGCTCATGCCATCATTTTATCCTACCACAGTGGAGCTTTGCCTCGAGCCTGTGAGCCAAAATAAAACTCTTTTTCCCATAAGCTGCTCTTAATTGGGTGATTTCTGCCAGCAATGCGACCCTGACTGCAATACTTGGGATGCTTTTATAGGAGGCTTATTTCATTTCTCTTATTTGTTAAGTTTTACTTTACACTTCCATCTCTTGCTTAAAGTCCTTTTTTGTTTATTTTCTTTCTTTTTTTTTTTTTGAGGTAGGTTATTGCTATAGCTCAGGCTGACCTGGAATTCACTATGTAGTCTCAGAGTGGCCTTGAACTTACAGCAATCCTTGTACCTCTGCCTCCTCAGTGCTGGGATTAAAGGTGTGCACCACCACTCCTGGTGCATTTTTACTTCTTCATTTGACCTTAATATTGTTTTTTAAATTTTTTTGTTTATTTTTATTTATTTATTTGACAGCGACAGACAGAGAGAGAAAGAGGCAGATAGATAGAGAGAATGGGTGAGCCAGGGCCTCCAGCCATTGCAAATGAACTCCAGATGCATGCACCAACTTGTGCATCCGGCTTACATAGGTCCTGGGGAATAGAGCTTCAAACAGGGGTCCTTAGGCTTCACAGGCAAGCACTTAACCACTAAGCCATCTCTACAGCCCGTTAATATTGTTTTTGAAGTTCATTCTTGCAGTTGGATATGTCCTTGTTGATCTTGTTCAATTGGCCTATGAACTTATATATTTGCTAGTTCTCCTCAAATTCCTTTAGCCTTCTGTTGATCTCTTTTTGATTGTCTTCAATTTTATTAAGCCATCTATGGAATATTATTTCCTGATTGTCTGTTTCTTTGAGTTATTTTTGTTGCCTTTATTCCAACTCATTGAGCCAACCTTTGATTTGCAATTTAAATTATTTTTGCTGCTTTTCTTCCATTGCCTTTAGGCATTCTTAGAATTTCTGCTTGATTTGTCTTTGACCAGTTTTTCCCATTAGTTCATGGTCTAATTAAGTTCATTTTAAATACTTTCCAAGATTTCATTTTGGGCTTCTGTGTCTTGGGTTTATTCTGATCTTTCACTGGAGGCTTCCATTGTGGGAGTAGGTAATCTTTGTGGGGATCCCTTTGCTGGGTGTCATGAGTTGTAGGTTTTTTGTTGGGGTCTGCCCATCTCGAGGCCATTTGACTCACTGAGGATGCAGCAATAGCAGCTTTTTTATATTCTGTGTTGTGTGGCTCAGTCTAAGTTGATCTAGGTTGGTGTGGGATTCAAGACTATGCACTAGGTTTGGGTTGGTGCACTTTAACCTCAGTAGGACCTACTTTTTTCTGAGCTACCTCATGGAAAATGTAAGCAAGACCTTGCGGGAGTTGTCTTCCCTACTGACCAAGCTGGGTGCATTTCTTGTAGCCTTAGTAGCTCTCTGGGTTTTTGGAGTGAAATCAGCTCTTAGCTTCTCCTGGAGCCAGTAAACGGGTACCCTGTTCTTCAACCCTAATTCTGATAATTTTTTTGGAGGAAGAGGTTTTCAACATGGGTGTGGGAAGTAGAATCCAAGTTGTCAGATGCTCACTGTGGACCTTCAGTTGGTCCTTCCCCTCCCAGGCAGCCACCTCAGAATGTCAAACAGGCTTGGTGCACAACTCCCCCCCTCCGCTGACTCACAATGGTGGTGCCCTGCTTGTGCGTGAACTTCAGATGGTCTATCTCCTCCTAGGCCATAGATTCCTCATATGTATCATTCTTAGTAATGTGCATGTTTCTAAGAACATAACGAAGTTAGAAGCATAGGTAAATTATTATGGAACAATGAAATTTTTATGTATCAATAACACTTAGGAAATCATAAATAAGAAATTAATCAACTTTCTATGGTGTAATGAAAAAAGAAACTCAAACTATACATACAGTGCTCAAATACAAGGTGCTTATCAGTGGCCTTAAAACTGTATGCCAGATATAACTGTAATCATTTATTTTTCCTAGTGAAACTACAAACATATCCAGACATGAAATAAATCTTGAGTTATTAACTTAAATACAATTCTTTTTTTTAATTTATTTTTTATTTTTTATTTTTTTAAGTTTGGAGTTCTTTTTTTTATTAGTTAGTTTTGTATTCAGCAAATACAGTCAGTTTGGTACCATTATTAGGCTCATCCATGACCTACCCCCTCCCCTTGGCCCCTCCTTGTTGAGGTATATGGATCATGCATTGTGGAGTTAGCCCACAGTTATGGGTAAGATAAATGTCTCTGCATATCATGACCCAACATGTGGCTCTGACATTCTTTCCACCCCTTCTTCCGCAAAATTTCCCTGAGCCATGTTGGGTTCATTTTTGGTCTGCTTCAGTGATGAGGTGTTGGGGGCCTCTGAGGCTCTGGCTCTCTGTGTTGGTCTCCTTCCCCCTTTTCTGCTGGTATCTGGTTCATCAGGAAAACAGCACCCTTGCTTGTTTCTCCAATTTTTCTTAGTTTCAGCCTGGGCCCTTTTGAGGTATGATGGGGTGGCTCTCTCCTTAGGATCTACATCTATCTGAAAAAGAGAAGCAGATTCTCCAACAGAGAGTAAGTTAGCACCAGGACAAAAGAGATAACTCTTATTTTTTTTTTATAGAGAATTAAATAGGTATAGGCCCTCTTGTAGCCCATGATTGATGGTAGCTTGATTTTGGAGATTGGGCTTATGTTTGGATATGGTTCTGACTTGTTTCCCAGTTCCAGCTATGGGTCCCATACCACTGAGGAGATCAGTTAGCCAAATTAAAGCAGTTGGTTACCCACCATGGCTGTGTGCCACCCTGCACTTGTGTGGGCATCACAACAAGTTATTTGCTGCTAAGTAGGTTAGACCATGTGTTGCTTCAACAGATATTGGTCATTTTCCCCCAGTCGCCCATGTAGCACCTTTCTGGCACTAGATGCGCTGACTGTCTGGGGACTGACTCTCTTCCAACTTCCAGCCATGCCATTTTATTTGGCATGTCAACCACATAAGGTGTCTTCAGCAGCAGGGTCGTACCACTAGCCTTTGGTGGCTCTTCAAGTACTCTGACAGAAATCTGTCTGTCTTTTAGGAAACCTTGTAGGTCTCTCTGATCAAAAGCTCATTGTGGATGATAGCCCCATGCTGGTACTGGGAGTTACAGGTCAGTGCTCACTAAGAAAATGAGGAAAAAGATAACTAATATACAAGATTTAGAGAGAAGAGAGAGAGAGAGGGAGAAGGAGGGAGGGAAGATGTAGAAGATTAAGGTTATTCTTGATCCTACCATCTCCAGTGTCTTGTGGTTCAGGTGATCCATGTAAGGGCCTGGTGAAGGTTCAGCCATTTGGTCTGTCTTTTAGTAAGTAGAATTTTATGGTACCATTGCCGTTTGGGTCTAGATTTGTGTTTCCCACCCCTTTGATGCCCTTCCCTCCCTCCCCTTCCATCCTAGTGTCTAGTCCATGATATGCTTGCTGGATATGTAAGGTATCTTGGGTAGATTCAGGTTAGGTGCTGAAGAGTTTCTTTACAGACAAGCATACCGTAAGCAAAGCCAATAGATTACCCACAGAATAGGAGAAAATATTTGCGGGTTATCCAACTGATAGAGGCCTAATCTCTAGAATCTACAAAGAACTCAAAAATTTAAATACAATTCTTTAGGGGTGGGAAGAATAAAGAATGTTTTATGTTGCATACTCATTAAAAAAATTGGAATACTCATTAAGTAGACACATGTAGATAGATCTAATCTGAAATTCTGTTTTACAAAATCTAAAACTTTTGAGTGAAGACATTGCAATGGAAAATACTGCATTTGATGTCAAAATATAGGCACACTAGAAATACTGGATAAAATTACCTTTAGGCTCTAAATATAATGTGTGTATGGAAACATAAATGCATTTTCTGTATAGACTTTGATTTCCTTTTTAAGATATTATGCCCATGCAAATATTTCACACTCAAAAATATATCCAACTTTCAAAACACTTCCACTTCGAAGCATTTTAGGTAAAGAACACAGAGCCTGTATTTTAGGAGTTGCATGGAGAGACTGATCTTTTTTCTTCTTCTTCATTATTTCCATTTCCTGGTTCTAAGCCTAAAATCTAAATTTATCTTACTAATTCACATTATTCACTGCACCAGCACACCTGTAGTCATTACCTACACATTTTAAGAATCATAAAGTAAGTTTGACAAAGGTTCATATAACAATAGCATTCTATTGTAAGTTGATGAAATTAGGTGCTTGGAGACCTAATGAAAGAGCTGTTATATCAAAGAATGTATGGTTATTTCTCTTTGCATGAGGACATTTTCATAAATCATAAATGTAAATTTAACCCTATCACCTAGCTATGTTGTGCTACACTACAAGTTGTATTTGATTCATTTGCTTAACTTTGTATACTAGATTATATTTAACTTTCCTAGTAAAGTCTTCCCATGGAAAAATAGGAACCATAAAGCAGAAATGTGCAAGGTAAATGAGAAATATTGAGAACTAGTAACCTGTAAATACTCCTAATGTAAATTAAACCTTTGTGGAATGTTTGCAATATCAGCAACAAGAAAAATGCATTGCTTTTTTTATCCTGTCATCTAAACAGCCATATTAATGAATATTTGATGCATTGTTGATTGTTGGAAAATTTCTGTCACTGTAAAGATGATAATGTAGAGGGGAATTTACTTTTATAAAATATTTGATTGAATTTTTTTAATAAAAAGCTTGTATTCTTAGACTCTTATCCCTGTCCCAGTTATGTTAAGGGTCTTCTTTGGTAAGGTTATTGTTATTCACTGTGGGGATCAAGAAGCCTCAGTAAGTCTCTTCTGTGTGTTGTAGTAAATTAAAGCTGAACGACATGTCATCTCATTATGTGTTGGAAGAATACAAACATAGATGTGCATCCTGCTATTAGGAGTTTGTAATTTCATAGGTCACAGTAAGCAGGGAAAGACTTCATGAAGAATGATTATATAGATGGTGTAGAGTTCATATAGCTATATGTAAGAGAAGAGCCTACCACATAGTGGCAGCATAATGCCAAAAGCAAGTAGCCATGAATACCAGGGCAGGTAGTAAGATTTTATGATGGTTTTGTTATAAGGCTCAAAATTTTACTTCAAGGAGTATTGAATGACATTTTATTAAGTCATTCACTTCTTTCCTAGTATGAACTCATCCAATAGTCATTGTGTCCAAAGGAGGAAAATCATATCAATTAGCTCATGAGGTTTTAGGTCTTTGAGATTAGTGTCTGGTGAAAAGCCCTTCATTTTATAGCCCCAAACATGTTATAGTCATATAACAGGCATTTAATAGCAATTCATTTGACAAAATTGAAGCACACATCCTTAATTATTGGTTGTCTACTAAAGTAAGTATGTTAAGTTTTAAGAAATTAAATAGTCCAGTTGTTTCAAAAGACCTGTATCTATCTAGATAAACCAAAGTATTTGGTAAGTTTTTACTGTTGGTGCTATTATATTTTGTTGAAAACATTTAACTGTATTTCAGCAAGGTAAACATGAGAGGTTAAAAGGAATAGTATTTTAGATAGCTAGGCAGCAAGTGTTTGATATATATAAATTGAATCTGTCCCTTATCATATGAAGGCAGAAGACACTGAAAATGAGTAACGAAAATTCGGCTTCCAAAATGATAAAATATTCAATATCGCTACTAGAAAAACTCTTGGTTTGCATAATTTGATTTCTAACCAAATTTATGTCACATGGAAAAAAGAGAAACTGCATATAAAACACTTCAGTTTTCTATTACATTCTGAAGCACATAAGTGGTAAGAAAAAAATTCAAACCATTATTTGGGTTGATGTAATGTGTCCATTTTCTGCTCTTTGTTGCTGGTTACGTTGATTATCAGTAGAATGACACTAACTTATAGATAATAAAATACGTATCAATACATAGATAATGTGCAAAAGGTGCTTGAAAACTATACAAAGCAGGAAATACGTCACAACCATTTTGTCTGATTGCCAAATTCTTGTTTATTCCCTCCTATATCAGTATTTCTACAACCTTATTTATTATTTTAATGATACTTGATATATATGATTTTTAGTCAACTTGTTTTGCATTTTATAAAATGTAAATAGCAGATTTTGACACTTAAATCCTTTACATCTTCATTTTAATGACATTAACCGCATTCCTATTGTGTTCAACCACAACAAATTTTCATATCCAGAACTTTCTAATTATGTAATTTGAAAGTCTAGATCCATCTGACACTAAGTTCCAGTCACTTCCTCCTTTTTAGGCCTTATATTCTATTTCTATAAATTTATATTTTTACTACTACAAGTAATCTGTAGATATGGAAGTAAATATTATGATATGTCTGATGTTTTGCTTTTTCTTTTGCTTAGGGTAATACTTTTAAAGTATATTTATACTATGTGAGACATCAGAATTTCATTTATTTTGAAGGCCAGATACTATACCCTTATGTATTTGTCACTTTTTATCTATCCCTTCATTTGCCAATGGACATTTGATTTGTGAGTACCTTTTAAATATTGTAAATAATGTTACTATGAGCATGATTGTACAAATATTTGTTCAACTACCTGTTTAAATTTGGTGGGATATATGCCCAGAAATAGAATTGTTGGTTCATATAGTTAGCTGATATATTATGTGTTAGTTTCTGTATTTCTAAAAATAATTTCATATTAAAATAAATTACCTTTAAAGGACATATTTTAGTCCTGATAGTGCCAGAATAAACTTTGATAAACTAAAATAGCAAACCAATAAAATAATGATTTTTTTTAGATTTAGTATTTTTAAAATATTTTTATTAGTTATGTATACAGTGTGTATATAGTCAGGTTGGTACCATCATTAGCCTATTCCCTGTCCTTCCCTCTCTGGAGGGACCCTGTTGGAAAATATAGGTTGTGCATTGTGGGGTTAGCCATCAGTTATGGGTAAGAGGCAACGTCTTTGTGCATGATGACCCAACATGTGACTCTAACAATCTTTCTGCCCTCTGTTCCTCAAATTTCCCTGAGCCATGTTGGGTTCATTTTAAATCTACTTCAGTGATGAAGTCTTGGGAGCCTCTGTGTCTCTGGATATTTGGTTTGGTAGGAGTTGAGTGTTCTCTGTGTCTATCTCCACCTTTGTGCTGGTACCAGGTTCATCAAGAAAGCAGCACTCTTGCTCATTTCCCCAATTACTCTTGGTTTCAGCTAGGGTCCTGTTGAGTTGTGATGGGCTGATTCTCTCCTCAGGATCTGTGTCCATCTGAAAAAGAGAAGCAAATTCTCAAATGGAGAGTGAAGTCAGCACCAGATCAATGGGATAACCACTATTATTTTAGAGAGAATCTAATAGTTGTAGGCCCTCTTATAGCCCATGATTGGTGGGAGCTTGATCATGTAGAGGGGCCTCATTTTTTGGATATGTTTCTGACTTGTTTCTAGATTTCTGTACAGAAAGAAACTTCTGGAAGTTTTATATAGTAGATTAGGTTTTAAGCTAAAATGTATTAAATCATTTCCTTTCTTACCTCATTGGTGATAAGTGGTGCCATGGTCCTGATAAATTAAAAATGTTATGAAGATGAGGATGTGAGATAAAGTCCTCTCGTGCATCCAGAAGATGGGGAGGAAGCCATGTCAAAAGTGTACTACACACCTCCACCCAGTGGGAAAACAAAGCCTCTATCTTTGGAGATTTAAACAAAAAATGCATACATCATTATTAAAATCAGTTTTTATGATTTAAATTTACTTAAACTTTCAACAGAAATGTGCATAAGTGAAATAATCTCTAATGTAAAATAAATCCCCCTCAATTAGAAGAGACTTTTATTGGCTACCACCAACTAAAACAGAGAATATTTCTTAAATAATAAAATGTGAGGTAATATTGCTCCAAGATGAAATATTATTTAGAAATGGAAAATGGAGCTGGACGGATGGCTCAGCAGTTTAGGTACTTGCCTGCAAAGCCAACGGACCCAGGTTCAACTCCCCAGGACCTATGTAAGCCAGATGCACAAGTTGACGCATGCATATTGAATTTGTTTGCAGCAGCTAGAGGCCCTGATGCACCCATTCTCTCTCTCTCTCTGCCTCTTTCTCTTTCTTTCTCTCCCTCTGTTTCTCAAATAAATAAATAAAAATAAAGCATTTTTTAAAAAGAAGTAGAAAATAGTTTTTCTCTTCCATTTATACAAATATTTGTTGGTTGTAATGTACTATGCTTAATAGTGAGGATGTAAGTTTGAGAAGGTTAGAAATTGAAGGAAATTAACTTATTAAGAAGAAATGCAGATAATTAAAATGGAAAATACTACATGGGTTGATCATGATAAAGGAGATTTGGCAATATATAATAAGTAGAGAGACATAAAGTTACATGTGTAGTAGCATCCAAGAAAGATTTTATGTGAGTATGTAATTTTAATAAAAATGTGTATAAGTTGAGGGTAAAGATTATAATATGTCTAGATAATATAATGTTGAAGTTTCTATGTATAGGTAAGATAATATTGAAGTTTCTGAGAATATAAAATAGTAACTAAAATGTAAATTATCAA
The DNA here is from genome assembly GCA_036346955.1 of Dipus sagitta. NCBI lineage: Eukaryota > Metazoa > Chordata > Mammalia > Rodentia > Dipodidae > Dipus > Dipus sagitta. The sequence goes on along the minus strand of CM070772.1, from coordinate 166,364,773 downwards.
ATAAACAACAAAAACATTGTGAAGTGAGGTAGAGGTACATGCAGCTCAGTGGTAGAGTGTGTACATAGCAAGGCACCAGGTTTAATACTGAGCACCAAAAAATTAAAAATTCAAAGTAATTTAGAAATACAAATCAGTGAATATTTCTAGAGTACAGAGAACAAGACAGTGTAGGTCATGAAGGAGAAATGACAACATATGGCATTTCTCAGGGCAGTGTGAAGTAAGGATTGCTCTCTTGTCTGGTCAGGTTTCTGGTTTCCACATTTCAGATGATGAACTGAGTATAAGAGAGGCCTAACTGAGTCTACAGGGTGAGCACATCAGAAGCTGCATTGCAACTCAGATTTTGTTAATCCCATTGGCAAAGCTTTAACTGCTTCACGGTTATGATCTAAATTGAGTATCACAACAAAATGTGATTTCCTTTGAGAAAGACTGCAGGAATTAGAAACTGGATTGCCTAAATTAGAAACTGAAAGGCTGAGAGAAGGAAAATTTTTAGAAAATGGCATGTAACAAAGTGTGAACCGAAATATGCCTAATTAATTATAACAATTTTAAATTATTCTACATTGGTGATTGCAAAAGTCATGAGTTAAAATCCCGAAGTATTTTATCATTTCTGCAGGTTTGTTGATGCCGATACTGTTTTGCTTTTCAAATGACTTTAAATGCTGACATTTTAAGCACATGGGAGAATGTAAGTAGGCACAATCATCTGGATTGCTATTTATCTCAAGAACCATATAGTTTATCTCTATCTCACCTGTAACTAAGTAATTCTCTTCCCTGAAATTCAATACAAATGATCAGAACAAGTCACAAAAATTTAGATTATATATATATATTTATATTTTATATATATTTATATATATATTTATATATATATTTAGAATATATATATATATATATATTAGAAGCATATATATATATGCTTCTAATCTCTATTCTAACATTGATTATAGTAACAAATTTAAATAATCAAGTTATTTTGTTAATAAATGTATGATTTTCAAAATAGACATTATAAAGCATATCAAAATCAGAATATCAAGAACAAAAGTAATATGTTTTTAAAAGTATTTTTGTAAATAGCATTTTAAAATTGTATGTAGGGTATACATTTAAGTATATGAACTAGTTTCTACGAAAGTTAAATGCTATGACAATATTTCAAAATGTTTTGAATATCTTCCTTAGACTTTCCTCCCTGTCTACAATTGATATAAATATTAATATGTGTTGGTTAGATAATGTGTTTATTGTAAATGGAACACATGGAATATCAGAAAGCAATTTAATAAGCATAGTATAAGAAATGCTTCAAAGAAATTTAAATAGGAATACTGATATTGTGAAATAAGTTTCAAACACTAATGTCTTATAAAGCCATGTCTCCATTGTCTATGTAGGCATATGCTACTCTATAAACAGGTGCCAGACTCCATTCTTTTCTCAACAAACCTTTTTTGTTCTATTCCTAATCGCATCTGTTCATGGCTCTGTCTTAGTCTGTGTGCATAGTTCTCTGGACGGGAATGAAATGGCATCGTATTTCCATTTCCATAGTCATTTGGGCTGCAGAAAACACCTGAAATATGAGTTGAGTGTACCAGGTTCTCTTTATTGCTAAATGGGACTCCAGGCTGTGTCCTAAGTGTGGATGGGGGATGCCTGTGAAGCCAGAGCACTGTTGCATGTCCCATGCCAATGTGGAGGGAGGGTCAGCTGAGGGAGGAATGAGAGCAGTGTCTGCAGAGAAGCCAGGATAACAAGGGAAGCAACATCAGCCTGCTTTCCCGTGGGTTCTGATTCTTTATGTCCTACCTGTGAAAAATCCATGTCCGTTCAATCAAATCCCTTTTTGGATGAAACTGTTTTTAGTGACTTCTGTTTTGTGAGCACTGAAAATGCCCTAGGCTGATTACCCATTACTGTCAAGAAGTAACTTACAAGCAATTTATACATCACTTAAATTTGGCTTCAGAAATGGAGAAAGTGAATTTGAGAACTCAGAGGACATTTAAGGGCATTCTTCCAGTGTTCTTTTCATGAAAGACCTATGATGACTATATTGCCGATTTTCATCTTTTTAATATCTTATTTACTTTTTATTTGAGAGGGAGGGAGGGAGGGAGGGAGAGAGAGAAAGAGAGAAAGAGAGTGAGAGAGAGACAGAGAGTGAATGGTTGCACCAGGGTCTCTAGCTACTGCAAACAAATTCCAGATACATGCACCACCTTGTGTATCTCGCTTAAGTGGGTAGTGGGATATATTGCTGATTTTGAATCATCTCCTGTTTGCTGATCTCAAACAAACAAACCTTATTAACTATGAGAATATCTAACATTTTAGGTTTTATACTTCTTATTCTATCAGTCCAACAAGCGAACATGTTTTGTGGCATCCCCTTTGTTGAGTTACCTTCATGGTGCTAGGACGAAATACCTGAGCAAAAGTAGCTGATAGGAAGAAATGGTTATTTGAGCTTTGCAGTCTCAAGGACAGGCTACATGATGTCAGGGAAGAACATGACATATGTAGACAGTAGTCATCGGATTTTGCCACAGTATGTGGAAGATAGCAGTAAAGGTGAGCTGAGCCTTAGCAAGGTGGAGCTGACAATAACACCCCAAATACCTCCTCTAGAAACACACCTCCAGCTAGGTTCTACCTTCAAATCGCCACCAACTGGGCAACAAACATTCAAACCACATGAGTTTACGAGGGCTATCTGATTCATGTCAGCACACCCTATAAGTCTCCTGCTTTACAGAGTCACATCAATTACAGAATCATCTCTGGTCTGAGTATGAATTTATATTTACCTGGCTCCCTATCATCTTGCATATCTACATCGTCAAATATCATTACTTTGTACCTCAGGTTCTTTTATAGTAATCATAAAATAATATTAAGTAATCAAGTAGTACATAAGTAAACATGATTTGTATGTGATATGTCACATAGTGTATTGCAAAATGATCTAGACTTCTGGTTTGGGGACTATATAGTCCTTCCTGATTTCCAAATGATGTTATAATAAAAAAAAAAAAACTTTTCTGTTTTGAATTTTGGTTTTATCATCGGCAATTTATATCAAGAAGACTTATCAGTAAACTATGGATAAAGGCTCAGTGCTTACTGGTAATGAAATAGAAATTATTAATTTAAAAGCCAAGTGAAGCCAGGCACATGTATTTAATCCCAGCACTCAGGAGGCAGAGGTACAAGGATGGCCATGAGTTTGAGACCACCCTGAGACTACATAGTAAGTTGCAGGTCACCTGGGCTACAGTAAAACCCTACCTCAGAAAACAAACAAACAACAACAACAACAACAAAAACACATCAAGTGGTAGGATAAAAACATTTATTGAATATCACTGATAATTTTGGAACTGTATTCATATTATTATAGTTTATTAACATTAGATATTTTAAAAATATTTCCTGCATTGCTTTTATGTGTCATGCACAATTATAGTTATATGGTAGTTATAATTCATCCAATTTTTGAATCACACATGCATTATATATGTATATATATATATATGTATATATACATATGGAGAGAGAGAGAGGGAGAGAGAGAGAGAGAAAGAGAGAAGGAGTGAGAGAGACAGGGAAAGAATGTGTGTACCAAGACTTTCAGCTTCTGCAATATATGTACCACTTGGTGCACCTGGCTTTAATGGGTACTGGGAAATCAATCCTAGGTTGCTAGGCTTGTAGACAAGTGTTTAACCATTGAGACCCTCCAGCACTCTAATCCAATTTTTACAGATGGAGAAATAATATTGAGAAAGGTTATGCAGTGATGTATAAATTAAGAGGATAAATATGAGCCAAGATCAACATTATACATGTATGGAATGATTATACTGAAGCCCATTATGTTGCATAAAAAAGGAGATATTTAAATAATTTACTTAGTTAATAAGAACAGAAGTGACAAAGTCATATTTTGAATTGGATTTATTCATAAGAAGGACCATATCTTTTGAGCATACTGTGAAAAAGGGTGCTTCTCTATATTGCTTGATTCAATTACCTTTTGGTTATTGTTGTTACTGTTATTTTGGATACAAGTATGAGAAATACAGAACAGTGCAAACTCATCATCAATAATTTTGTATGGGATTATGTTTTAAATGGAAATTTCAATAAAAATGTACCCTTCTCATCATCTTTCTACTGCTGGTGTGCTAACAACCTTCTATTAGCCTCTCGCCAACCTGATGTGCCTGCTTTGTGTGGGAAGGCTGCCCTGTAAGGCCTGCGCAAGATCTTTTGCTTTCTGACTTCATGTTGGATTCATTAGTGTCGCTGGGAAGTTCCAGCCGGTGACAGTGGAGGAGGTGAAGAGTAATTGAGTATACTTGGGCTGGAGGTGGAGAGTACCTCATATGCAAGTGTGAGAGCCTGATGAGGCTATATTGATTGCCAGAGTTTGATCCCCATGACCCACATAGACAGCTGTGTAAGGCCACTCATTTGTGTATCCCCAATCCAATTTGGGTGCAAAGACTGGAGGATAGTTGGACCTCACAAAAACCAGACAAACAACAAAAATATATATGAACCCTGACAGACTATGGGAGCAGTAAGCAATGCCAGCTCATATAAGAACTGGCAAAAGAGCAATAGCTCTGGACACCAGACATTATGTTCTGGCCACAGCAGGTATACACACCCAATTTCAGGTAAACAGAAAGAATCCCACATGGACATATACACGTGCTAATACTAAATACACCACTCAGCATAAACAAGCAAAATTTAAAAAAAAAATCCCACTACTGGAGAGGGCATGGAAAGTAAATGAGAGTGTGTTACTCTATTCATTTTAACATTACTGATGAAAATTATAACAGCTCCTTTTTATAATATTTTTGTTTATTTATCTGACAGAGAAAGAGGGAGAGAGAAAGAGAGAGAACGGTTGTGCCAGGGCCTCAAGCCACTGCAAACGAACTCAAGACACATGCTCCCCCTTGTGCGTCTGGCTAACGTGGGTCCTGGGGAATCAAACCTGGTTCCTTTGGCTTTGAAGGCAAATGCCTTAACCGCTAAGCCATCCCTCCAGTCCATGCAACATGCTCCTTTTTGACTAGCTCCATCATTGGGTAACAGGAATCCTTTCTTTAATTGCATTATATTTTCATCCTATGTTTGTGCCATTTGTTTAATTTTGGGATCTTTCTGATACATTCAGTAGAAACCAAGATAGTACATACATGAACTATGTTAAAGATTGGAAGAACAAAAGAAAGAAGAAGTGTTTTGTCACTTTGTTCTTCTAGAAGACAAAATTAACTAATGGATCCACCATAAGTATCAGATAATCCTACAATAGTGCCTTCTTCACCAGAGTTCATCAGTGCTACCCCAGGGCTTTCATACTAGGTAAGAAAGCAAGTTCATATGTAGATGAGCTTCCTCCTTTGTAAACAAAGTCATTTCACGGCCCCATAAAACCATAGAAGGCTTAGTTCCAGCCTCACCATAGCTGGGCACCTGCTTTCTGGGAAATCAGATAGTAATTGGGAGATGCTTGTTGAGAAGCTGTGCGATCATTAATGTCAGGTAGAAAAAAAAAAAAAGCCCTGGAAAAATTAGAACTATGCTCTCAAACCAGTGGCCATTCAATACCCTAACTATTCACCATGTGGTTTACTAGTCTCTTCAAGAAGTATTCAGTGAACTAATTTTCACTTCCTTTTACTGTGCCTATGATACTGTCATCCAGTAGTTCAGAAATTGAAGAAACAAAACCTAAGACTTTAAGTCATTTAAAAAAAATCTCTGAGAACTTGAATTAATCAGAACAAATTCATGATTTAAGTAGGGCATCAAGCATGTGCAAATTGCTTACAAACCCATGGTCACTTCAGACCATTCAGTACAGTGTAACATGTACTGCTGCCAAAGTTTTGGTAAAGACATTTGATAAATTGTTGTCATAGTGCATTGAAATTAGTTTATTCCTTGGTACTTGAGCATATAGGCTTGCTTTCTGTGTGGAACTTGAATCTGATAAATAAGAACCCTGACCTCTGAGGGGTAAGTGTGCTTGCTTAAAGATTTACACAGTTGAAGTGGTGGAGTGAGAACTATAACCTTCTAGATGTGCCTAGCACATAGAGTTCACAATTAAAAAATGCATTGTCCTGTCAGAGAAAAGGGTCACACAGGAAACATGGAATTACTGGTGACATAAGGAATTATCTGGACAGGCTGATGACACATGGAATGAGCAGCATCTATAGCTGGTTTTGTTTTCATTATGTTATTACTGTGTAGGTATTAAGGTTAGTGAATCTCATCAGTTAATTGTAGATCTCTACAGAAAAGCTATTTGTGGAATTTTGATTTTAAATGGTATTTGTTCATATAACTAATGGGCTATTTATATCTGGCCATAGTATGAAATAGTCAATTTTTTTCATCTATGGTATAATCCATAGAAAGATACTTTTGTAAATTTTCCCAGGTAACTTATAACCAGGAGTGGAAATCTTTCCTTGGTTGGTATGGAGAGAAGGACAGTTGGAAGAAGAAATAAGGAAAGAAAGGAAAAAAATTATATAAAGGCAGTAAAAGTTAAAAAATAAGAGAGATGGAAGTTAAAAATAAATAGGAATCAGGCTGAAGAGATGGCTTAGTGGTTAAGTCATTTGCCAGATGCACAAGTTGGCACATGCATTTGGAGTTAGTTTGCAGTGGCTGGAGACCTTGGCATTCCCATTCTCTCTCTCAAAACAACTAATAAATTAATAATACATAACATCCATAATTAAGAAAAAATGGAGGAGGTAGAGAATAAGTAATCTGTGGGATCAGGAAACCCATGGCATGATTAGAATTATCACTAGTTAATAGGGACCAAACATATGATGTATCATCCTGCCAAAAATTAAATTCCTGAGATGGGCATTTCAAAATATAAAGGAAATCTCTATCTTCGTCATCTTCATCTTCAGAACATTGATTTTTATATGAAACCTTCACACATGTAGCATTCCTGCTTATGCCACCTCCTCATCAAGTATGGCTTCTGTCATTTGAGTAAATGCTCACATTTTTGGTTTATGTACTATGATTTTTTAACTATTTTAATTTTAATAATGTGTTAGCTTAACATTACTAAAGAAAATTCCATATAAGAAAACTTGCATCACTATGGATATATTGTTTATGATTACCTGATCTAGCAGTCTATTCTGTCCTTGTGATCTACTTCCTTTTACATCCCTTGAAATGACTGCTTTATGGTGATTAACCCTCATTGGCAACATGGCTGCAGAGATTGACATATATCTCAATGTGTGTTTTGAGGACACTTCCAGAGATAATATGATGGGGGAAGATATGCCCTGCATTTCACTGGCACCCACCCTTAAGCTGGGAATCCAGACAGAATATAAGAGGAGTGGAGAAAGTGAGCACAGTGCTGGCATTGCCCTTCTCTCTCTTTCCTTTCTACCACAGTGTGATCTGATCACCCTATTGGCTTAGGGAGATCAGCTGAATCCTTTATACCCCCAAGTCAAAGACAAATCTTTCCTTCCCTTACTTTGTTTCCATCAAGTTTTTTTTTTTTTTTTTTTCACAGCATGAATAGCCATCAAAACAGATCACTGGTAACAGAGATAAGCATGACCATGGGTGTATGTAAAAAGAGTATGGAAGAGTCCAGAGCTCCAGGATAGAGAATGCTAGCAGAGGATGATTATGGTGGGAGTTCAGAACTCAATGTGGAAAGAACTTCAGGCAATTATTTATTACTGTGCTCATGAGGCTTCAGACGGGAATGACATATTGAGAATTTTATCAGAGGCCATTATGTAATATTCTGTCAAAGATCCTGTCTGTGTTCTACCTATGTCCTTGTGTGCAGCTGAAATCAGAAGGGAAGGACTAATTTATTTGGTGGATTTGGTAGAAGACATCCAAGCTGTGGTGTGGTTATTGTTGGCTGTTTTTAGCCAATTTTACAGTACAAATCGGAAGCAAAATGAAGCAGAACAGAAGGATTTTAAAATTTTATTAACATAGAAAAAGTGTTTTTAATTTAGGGGCAAGGCAACTGTGGCAAAAAAAAAAAAAAAAAAAAATTCCAGTAGTTAAAGATATTAGAATCAGGGCTGGAGAGATGGATTAATGGCTAAGGCACCTACCTGTGAAACCCAAGGATCCAAGTTCAATTCCCCAATACACACGTAAGCTAGATACACATGGTCGTGGTACATGCTCCTGGTGTTCATTTGCAATGGCTAAAGGCCCTGGCTTGCCCATTCTCTCATTCTCTTCCTAATAAATGCAAATAAAGTTTATATAAACAAAAGATATTAGAATCATTCAAAAGATGCAATGCATTCTGTTCAGCTAAAATGGGAAAGGTGATTTGATGGTCCCGCCTCACCTACCAAATATTTCAGGATTTAAAATAGCCAACACATTTTAAAGACTTCCATTTTAAATGAGAGTGTTTGGAAAGAGAAAGCTACAGAGTTTCTATCCTTGTGCATACATGCCTAAATAAGTGTTTCTCCAGGGTTAACTTCACAGACACCTAGAGGCCATCTCAGCAATGACCCAGGGGAACCCAGCTACTCTGAAGCTGCCTTAACCCACACAATCATCCTGGTTTTGGCCATGAAGAATGTAACACTTAAAGACTCATGGAGGCTTTCACTGAGTTTTTGAAATAAATAAATAAATAAATAAATAAATAAATAAATAAATAAATAAAATTAGCAAGGCCAAGCAACTTGTAGCAGTCCTTAAGAGGAAACTTCACAAAGCTAAAGGTAAAACCCAAGTTGGTACATAGATACCAGGATTTTTGAGATGCCAGGAACATGGAATGTCTACTAACAAGAGCTATAGGAGCCTAAGAGAAAGAGAGAAATTTTATGGGATGTGATTAACCAGGACACAGGGCTGGGGTAAGCAACCACTGGCATGTACATCCTGCCACCATATTCACAAAACCGCAGGCATGAAATATTCAGGAATTACTATTTTCTTTGCTAGTTTTTGCTCTTGCTTTGGCTTAGTCATACTTTTCCAGGCCCTCATTTCTCTCATGGAATCTTTACTCAGTTCCACTCTACATTAGAAATAGACAATTTTCTTTTTGGATTTATTGCAGGTTACAGCTCAGAGACCTTCTTGATTCTCATTAAAGATTTTGGGCTTAAGCCGGGCGTTGTGGCGCACGCCTTTAATCCCAGCACTCGGGAGGCAGAGGTAGGAGGATTGCCATGAGTTCAAGGCCACCTTGAGACTACACAGTGAATTCCAGGTCAGCCTGGGCTAGAATGAGACCCTACCTCGAAAAACCAAAAAAAAAAAAAGATTTTGGGCTTAGATCTTTGAACAGTGTTGGAACTTTTAAGATGCTAGGGGCTACTGATGATGGAGTAAATACATTTTCCATTGTGAAGGGGCCATGAGCCCTTGGAGCCCAGGATTTTGTGTTGGGTTGCCAAGTTGACAAGGGTCGTTAATCATCATTGTCTTCTCAACTACATTGAGAACAGCATAAACAACTGGCCTATGTTGGCTGTTACGTCTTTAAGGCCTTTTCCAGAGAATTAACTGAGGGGAGAAGACGCAACCTGGATATACATGACATTGTCCCATGGGGACAAAGAAGAAAGCAGGCAGAGAGCTAGCATTCCCCTCTTCTCTGTGTCCTGTCTGTCACTGTGTGAGCTGCTCTTCTATCCTCCCTCCATGATGGACTGAATCTTCTCCCGGTGGGCTGATAAAACTTCCCTTCCATTTAGGTATTTCTGTCAGGTATTTTCTCACAATGATGAAAAACAGTAAATAATGTACACATGAAAAGTTTTCTGTCTATCAACTCTTGTATTTCTCCCACCAAGTTGTGTTTTCATTTATACAAGAGCTAACTTTGACTCATTCTCTCCAAATCAAACAAATCAAAAAATTAGATATAAGTTCTTGTTCCTTCAATTTTCTTTTTCTTTTTCTTTTTTTAAATTTTTTGTTTATTTTTATTTATTTATTTGAGAGCGACAGACAGAGAAAGAGGCAGAGAGAGAAAGAGAAAGCGAGAGATTGAGAGAGAGAGAGAGAGAATGGGTGCACCAGGGCTTCCAGCCACTGCAAATGAACTCCAGATGTGTGCATCCCTTTGTGCATCTGGCTAATGTGGGTCCTGGGGAATCGAACCTCGAACTGGGGTCCTTAGGCTTCACAGGCAAGCGCTTAACCGCTAAGCCATCTCTTCAGCCCTGTTCCTTCAATTTTCATCTTCACCATGTCTGCTCTGTCAATGTCTATTGCCTTCTTCTTTTTATTTTTGCCATTAATTGAGCCTGCACTTAATATACAAAGTAATGTTACATTTTAGTCATATAACCTTAGCCTTCATACGATCTCTTGAATTTAGCAATGTTGATTATCAGTACTGATTAACCTCTTCAGTTTTTCAACTTCTTTCTGTGTTATCCTTCCCACTGCTACTAGAATATTCATAACGTTTATTTTGTTTGTAAACACAACCATCTTTGGAATGTATTCTTTCACCAGCACCTAACGAGTTAGCTCTGTTTATAACCATAATTTTCAGACATGTTATCTCTACATTTCTCCTTCCATAGTTGCTTCCAATCTTTTCTCTCCCTACTTCAAAGTGATTTCTGCTTCCACCTTCTGTCAGCAGGGAATTCTGTGGCCTCCATGTCATTGAACACTGTATGTAAATATTTTGCTTTGTTTCAGTGCCCATTAGTCATCAGGTCTGTGACACTTCTGAAAATGTTTCTTTCCTAATTTTGTCACAGGTATTTCTCCTAAATTTTCTCCTGCTATTCATTCCTTCTTTTTCTGTGGCTCCCTAATATCTCATTCTATAATCATAAATTTAGCCTCTGGGTCGTGCCTCATTTCCAAAATCTGTATCCAGGTCCCACATAAGCCAAATGCACAAAGTGATATGAACACACAAGATAACACAAGCACACAAGGTGGTTTGCATCTGGAATTGATTGCAGTGGCTGGAGGCCCTGTCATGCCAATTATCTCTCTTTTTCCTCTCTTCCTCTTGCCCTTGTTCTGTCACATAAAAATAAAAAGGCAAGTCTGTTGGCCTTGCCTCAAAAGTAATGTTTCTTTGAAAGCAGTGAATTGCTTAAGCATTGAATTGCCTAAGATGGCACCTGAAACAAAGAAAATGTTCCATAAATGCTAGTTTTTTTTTCTATTTTTTTGTTTGTTTTTCAAAGCATATCATGACTATGATTTTGTCTCAAAATATTTTATTCATGCTGAACATATTAGGTGTCATTTTGATTCTTAAAATTAGCAGTTTAATATCTCTAGTAGAGAACTGTATCTGAGAGCCAGTCTTGATTTAATAAGTAATATGTAAGTAGATTCCTCAAAGAAACAAAAATTTAAGCCAAGTCCATATTAATCCCATAAAAAGTGGGTTCTTTTCTGAGTTTGTGTTAGATAGGATTAATATCTGCTTTACCATATAGTTCTAAATGTTCAGTCTTTCTTTTCATTTCATGCTCAATATGACCTAGTAACACATAGTATAAAGTTGAGAATAAGTTGCTAAATATCTTATGAATCTATTTTGAGGGTCCAGATTGTATCACCCTAGGCTAAGCCTTACCATTGTCTTAACACCTCCATGTCTGGCTCCACAACGTGACTTACACAATCTTAGTATACTGAAGTCTTCTTCTAAAAAAACGAGGTTGTGATGTCTTTTCTCTCTGTAGATGATGATTACTTTTTTGGTAAAACACATATCCTTATATATGCCATAAAGCCTGGAGGGGCCTCCCAGCTTTCTAGTATCAGAAACAATTTCAGTTCTTTCATGCTCTTCTAGCTGGTCTTATATGGCATTGACACTTATGTGTTAAAAAGCAGTGAAAGACAGGATGCAATAGGAATTGATTATTTGTAAGACATGCCAAATAGCAAGTGGAAAGAAAACAACTGGAAGTAATAAATTTTCTGAGTGTGTTTGTGTTTTGAAATCTGTCAGAGAGCTGGGCATGGTGGAGAACACCTTTAATCCCAGCACTTGGGAGGCAGAGATAGGTGGATCGCTGTGAGTTCAAGGCCATCCTGAGATTACATAGTGAATTCCAGCTCAGTCTGGGCTAAAGTGAGATCCTGCCTCAAAAACTAACAACAACAACAAAAAAAAACTGTCAGAATTCTACATATTGAAAAATAAAATAGATAAAAATAAGATTAAAATCTTCTAAACTGAAGGGAGTGGGAGGAATGTAGGAAAGAAGGAGTAATCTCTAGTGATATTTTCAGTGTCTAACTCTATAGCCTCCTTTATCATTATAGGTAGCTCTCTATAGGTAGAGCTACTTTATAAGAAGAAATGCTAGTATACATTAAGCTCTTCATGGTAGGCTTGTAGCTCATTTTATTTCATTTTTTGATAGTATTGTGAGAAATTATGAAACTGTACTAGATTAGAAGATTGGGAAAAAATAAATTCATTGATATTAATAGTAAAGGTTTCATTTTTTAATATATATTTTACTATGATATACATATAGTAGAAACATGGAAAAGATAATCTGAAATCAAACACAAAACTTCTTTGGGAAAGAATAGGAATTATAGATATTAGGAGTTAATGATTTCTTTTTTAAAATTTTTGTTTGCTTGTTTATTTTTAGTTTTTTATTTGTGGGCGACAGGCAGAAAGAGAAAGAGGCAGATAGAGAGAGAGAGAAAAAATGGGTGTGCTAGGGCCTTCAGCCACTGCAAATGAACTCCAGATGCATGTGCCCCCTTGTACATCTGGCTTACGTGGGTTATGGGGAATAGAGCCTCAAACTGGAGTTCTTAGACTTCACAGGCAAGTGCTTAACCACTAAGCCATCTCTCCAGCCCAGAATTAATAATTTCTAATTATGCACACATATACACATGTATATGTGTGTGTGTGTGTGTGTGTGTGTACATATGGGCACTGTAATTTTATATTTGCATGTGTATATTGGTATTGCATGCATGCTGATGTACATATGCACACATGATACACAAGCTTTCTAGCTCTGATAGCTATCAGAACAACAACCAAAACTGCCCAAAACACAGTGAAGAATCCCAATTCTCAGAGTTTGTTACCTGCTTGGGTTCCCCACTGCCACGACATAGAGACCCCTGTAGAGAAGCAGCTGGTTCTACAGCTGTGACAGTATGGCTACTAGGTGGGCCTGAGAAGTGGGAAAGTCCTCAAAAATGATGGAAGCACATGACATAAACCCAGGCTGTAACTTGATGGAGTTTCTGTTGGACCAGCCTGGTAGAATTTGAGCAGGAAAGTAACTATGGGCTCATTATTATCAGTTATAAACCATTGGAAAAATAGTAGTCAATTTGGCCATATGGAATTGTAATTGGATCAAATCAATAAGTTAACCATTAGGCCGGGCGTGGTGGCGCACGCCTTTAATCCCAGCACTGGGAGGCAGAGGTAGGAGGATCGCTGTGAGTTCGAGGCCACCCTGAGACTCCATAGTGAATTCCAGGTCAGCCTGGGCTAGAGTGAGACCCTACCTCGAAAAACCAAAAAAAAAAAAAAAAAAAAAAAAAAAAAGTTAACCATTAAATAATACAGTTCCACTGGTTACTTAGAGGAAGAGCTCATTTTTATGTGTCCTTAACTAGTATTGGTATTAGGGAAAGTTCTCAATAAATTTTCTTTTTGTATCATCATAGTAAAGGCTATGTTAGGAAAGAATATTCCATAGATACTAAACTGAGGGGAGGATTAATAGGTGTAGGGTATCTGAATACCCTCTCAATATCTACATGTATTTTTGTAGATATGTATATGTGGGTATACTCATGAACACATGCATTTATATGTGAATATATAAAGCATACACAGTACTTTCCCAGTATCATATGTAAACTGTTAAATATTCAGATATATACTCCTAAATCTATGAATTTTAAGGACAAAAAAGTTTGAGATTGATTTCCCTGTTGGGTCCCTCTCTGTATAAGCATTTTCTTTCTTTTTTATGATTAAGTTTCTTCAGTTTCTTCACTTGGTAAAAAGCATGATGGGTATTATGTACCTATTTCTTTAAAATATAAATATATATGTGTAGATAGATAGATAGATAGATAGATAGATAGATAGATAGATAATATTTGTAAGGAAAGACAGAGAGTAAGAGTGGGCACTCCATGGTCTCTGGCCACTGCAAACAAACTCTGGCTGTGTGCAGCACATTTGATATCTGGCTTTACATGGGTACTGAGGAATTGGAAACTAGGCAGGCAGGCTTTACAAACAAGTGCCTTTAACTGCTGAGCCATTTCCATACCTTAATGTTTTTTACTCCCTAGGAGTGTTCTCAATATTTTTTAGGGCTTTATCCCAGCTGATTTTATTTCCTCCTCAAAAAAAAAAAATATTTACAGAAGGTATATATCAATAATCTGACAGCCAGTGAACTTGACATGATGAGCTGGCGTCAGTTTTTTTTTCTCTCCCCCACAATATTTTTTTGTGTGGCCTTGAATTTTGAGTCTAGTATTCTACACAGCATATTGCACAGGATGGATGGTAAAAAAATTAAAAAAATAAAAATGAAAAACCCTTAATGGAACTTCAGATGTGTTAATGCCTGTCGTCCTGTTACATTAAGCATACATACACACAATCATTTTGCTTATTATAATACACAATTTAGTGTACAAAGATGTTAAATGGAGAGAGAGAGAGAGAGAGAGAGAGAGAGAGAAGGAGAAGGAGAAGGAGAAGGAGAAGAGAAAGAGAAGAGAAGAGAAAGAGAAAGAGAAAGAGAAAGAGAAAGAGAAAAGGAGGGAGAGAGAGAGTGAACCATCCACAGGAATGCCCGAATGGACAGTTGCTATCTAAGCAGCTTCAATTATTACATTCCTGTCGTTATGATTTACATGTTATGATGAACTCCCTCCCCTGGGGTGTGGCAATCTGTCCTGTGCTTTCTATTTGGTCTACATCATTTCTTCCAACACTTTCTCTAACTGCTTCAGTGCTGCTTGCCCTCACTAAGACTGCAGCTTATGGGAAGCAGCTAGGCCGGGGTCACAGAGTTTAACAACACCCACTACTAGGACTGTGAACGCTGGGGTTTAAGGGAGCTGGATCTAGTCACGTTTTCTGGCAAGGAAAGTCTCAAAAGAGATTACATCTGAAGGGGAAAATTGTTTGATTTGTGTACCAAGAAGTAGAACATTATATTAAAGTGTGGGGACCTTGTTTGTAATGACTCAGAAGCGGCCCTTCCTCACATACTCACCGCTAAATAAATCAATTCCTCAATTCTGACTTGCTCTTGACATCGCCTTTAATCTGTGAACTACAAAATGCAAAGAAATCTTGTGTGCACTCCTTTCCCTCCATCTGTGTGTGGCTGTCAGGCCTGCAGTCAACAGCTCTTGGTAACAGAAGTTAATTGGAAGGAGCTCATGTCTCCAGCTCCTTCGGTAATTATTGAAGTCACTCTCGTGGCTTGAAAGAAAGCCTCTTGCTTTCACAATATTTGATAAAGAAAATCTTTTCTTTCCCTCCTTATTTTATCACAGAAGAAAAGCAAAGCCAAGCAAAATGAAGCAATTTCTATCTGTTTGCTAAACCACAGAATTGCTTTAAGGTGGAATAAATGAAGGTTTTGGTTGCACATAATTCAAATGCATTTGAGAAATAGTTGTGTCTGGTTCAACTCTGTGTTGCTGGTACTCTATCTTGGGTTTGACGTGACATGAGCACTCAGTGAACAGAAGGAACACTTGCTATTTATAGCATTCTTGCTGATTTCTATCTAATTCCTCTTATGTATGGGGCTTTAATGGAGGGGAAACCTTGTTTGAAACTCTTAGGTCTAACATCAGTTCAATGAGGTTATGGCGGACTGACAGATGCCACTGAACTCCGTCCTGTGTCAGTACCATTGCAATTATGTAGCACACACAAGCTTGTATAGATGAATGGTTTAAACAATTAGTTTTTCTAGTATGCTGTCGGCACACAGTAAATGCATAGTAAATCATGGATTTTGCCCCTCATTTTATAATGTATCTAAATACTATTTAAACTCTTGTTTTACTTATGTCAATATTTTTTTATAAAAATTCAAGGTCTATATCATTTTTTGTGTGTCATTAGCTAGTATTGATATTAGAGAAAGTTCTCAAAAGAAATGATACAATTAGCCAACAAATATATGAAACAATATTCCGATAACATTAGTCATTAGATCCAAATTAAAACTACACTGAGATTGCATCTCAGCAAATCAAAATGGCTGCCATGAAGAAAACAAGTAACAGAGGGGCTGGCCGGAGAGCTCAGCAGTTAAAGGCACTTGCCAGATGCACAAAGTGGCACATACATCTGGAGTTCCTTTGTAGTAGCAACAGGCCTAAGTATGCCCATCCATTCTCTCTGCCCCCTGTCTCTTTCCTTGAAAATGAATAATTTTTTAAGATATAAAATATAAAATGAATAACAAATGCTAATAAGGATGTGGGAAAGAACCTTCACAATTGCTAGGGAGAACACAGCTGTGTTAGCCACTATAAAAATCACCATGGAGGCTCCTAAGCAAACAAAATAGAACTATGATATGATGCATATATACCACTCCTGGGTATGCACCCAAAGGCATCCTAGTCAGCACATATCAAAGATAGCTGTACATACATGTTCACTGTAGTACCTTTTATAATAGCCAAGATGTGGAAGCAGTTTAGATAATTATTAAGAGATAAATGAATGCATAAAGGAAATGTGGTGTACATACATAATCAAGTTGGTTCAGTTTTTAGGGGAGTTAAATTATGTCACTGGCACGAAAATTGCTGGAAGTAGAGATCATCAGGTTAAGCCAATTAATCCAGAAAGACATTATTGCAAAATTTCTCATATAAGAGAACATTAAAATACAAGAGAGTAAAAGAGTGAAGGAATAAAGAGAAGAGTAAGAAGAAGGAAAGAAAGACAAATGTCATATATTTTCCATATGCAGAATCTGGATTTGAACACACACACACACACACACACACACACATACACACACTGAAAATAAAAGTACTATTCAGTGAATGAAAAAACATTATATGTGGGGCAAGAAGGGACAGGAGAGTATCAAAAGGGATAGAATCAAAATGAAATGATATATATGTATGAAAATGAAACTCAGTATATTCTATATTAAATAAAAATCAATGAAACTAACATTTTTATTGTTCTATTTACGTGGTAAGCAGAGTGAGTATACTATTTTCTTCTCTCAGGGAATCTTTAGTCTGATTAGAATGAGAGAGAAATACCCATCAAACTGAACCAATGATATTTGGGTAAAAACATAGTTTATGAGCACAGAGTGTTGAGCAGTCAACTTCACATTTGGAAACAATGAAAGCTCCATATAGGACCTGGACTTGCAGATTGTCTCTGAAGGATGAGCGTAGATTATAGGCTGGAGACAAGTGAAAATGTAATGCAAACTGAAGGGAAAGCACTTTCAGAAGTATAAGGCAATGTATGTGATCAGAGCTGAAAAAAAGTATTTTCTGCCCACTCTAAATACAGAATAGGCCCATCTGTATTAAGGTATGCAATAGATAACTGGTGATAGTTAGGAAGATATTGTCCATTCTCAATACTGTTCTAAGGGTGTGTGTGTATGTGTCTGTCTGTCACAGTTTGGATGTTTGTATAGATGCTGAAGAGTAGCAGCTTCAATGCTTATCTATGAAGCAGCAGGAACTTAAGCTTAAATGGCAGCCCCAATCCAAGGGACAACATGAATTATACCAAGTAGCCAAACAGCAAATGCCAGGCTGGAGAGATGGCTTAGAAGTTAAGGTGTTTGCCTGCAAAGCCAAAGGACCTTGTTTCAATTCCCCAGGACTCACATAAGCCAGACGCACAGGTTCATTTGCAGTGGCTAGAGGCCCTGGTGCACCCATTCTCTATCTGTCTGTCTGCCTCTTTCTCTCTCTCAAATGACAAAAGTGGTTTTTCATGATCCTTATCATGTGGTTCATGGAAGATCAACAAAGAGGAATGTTGCAGACAAGTGAGCACTGGGCACTACCATCAGAGAAGTGTCCACATGACACAGCATTTCCCCAGGACAACAGAAGTATCAGAGGAGGAGTTTGCACGCAGCTTGCAGAAGCTGGCAGGCATTTAATACAGGGAGTGTGTGAAGCAGATAATTTGTGTACTTTGGTGACAGATGGCAGGATAGTGTGAAATCAAAAGGAGCTGTTATTTGAGTTTCTTAACTTAGACCTAACTTGTTCAATAAAAACAGGATTTTGTATTTAAACAAATGATTAGATGTGTCAGTAGAAATGTAAACAGCAACATAATTCCATGAAGTCAGGTTTTTTTTTTTCTCTCTACATTTTAGTCTGACACGAAAAAAAAGATGCACTTGGAAATTAAGGCTAATAATTTGGTGAAATTAGAAAGTTAATAATAGTCAAAAAAAATTTCCAGTATATCCTGATAATAGATGGCAGCTGTCTTGTGAACCCTACTTGCACTGAGAGGGAAAAAGAAACACTAAAATTTTCCAAAAATGTTATTTTTCAGTACTGATTTAACTTCTCCAATTTTCTATAAAATATCTTTTTATTACAATTTTATAAGTATTCATTAATTCAGATGTCAATGATCATTGAATGTCCAATTATTTCAATTTCAATTTCAATTGACACAATATACAAAATTTCCAAATTGTTCCTCCACATGGCATCATGCAAAAAAAAAAAAAAAAGCATTTTGATGGGTCTGAGGCAGGCAATCATAGAAAATAGTTTAACCCCTTGGGGCACTGCTGGGCTTGAGCAGTAAACACCCTTATCCTAAACAATGCCCCTAGCAACTTGTTAGGAACCTGCGATCCCCACTGTACCCAGCTCCATTTCTACTCTGCACCACTTAACTAGTTTTCTCCTCCCCTTAGTGACCATTATGCATAGTCAGCAGCTATTTAAAGTTATTCTGCAATAGACTGGGTGTGCTAGTTTGAATGGATGTCCCACCGTATCCCACCGTACAGTCAGAAGTTTTATTCAAGCTTATAACTTGGTGTCACTGTGAGTAGATCCTAGGGTCGAGCCTTAGGGTGTGTGTGGGAGGGGGAACTGGATTTACAGCCCAAAGGTATACAGAGTGCTGGAGTTCTACCTGTGATTCCCGGAGTGTGCTTGCTTATGGTGCAGGTGGTGGTTGCTTTTCTCTCTGCGTGGACCTGTGAAAGGAGGCCAGCCTCTTTTACCATTATGGCATTTCTCCTGGCCCTGTAAGCTTTAAATAAATGCCTTTCCTCCCACAAACTGTGCCTTCTTTTGAGCTTCATTCCAGAAGTGTGAAGCTGACTAAAGCACTAGGAGATCAGAACAACAGGGACCCTTCAGCCTAGACTGGTTTTGGGTGCATAAACAGCATGCCAAACTGTGATCACTAATCAAAAATTTATGGAGAAACCCCATCTTATGTATATATACAACTGGGTGTACATATGATTAAAATCAGATTCATCATGGGAAGGAACATGTGCAGTACAGAAAATATTATTTAACTCAAATCTGTCAACTAACCAAATCATCACCGAAACTACACTCCTAGCAACCAATGAATGTGTCTTCCTTTAACCTATCAAAAGAAAGCCCAGATCACTTCCTGGTGCCTTTTGAGTACTTGCCAGTCCAGTGGCTAACTGCCCTTTGGCAATGTGTTCAAACCTTTAGTATTACTTTCTGAATAAATTTCCTTGCTGCTTAGCTAGTTGTGTGTACCTTTCTTCAATTATTTTAGGTTGATGTCAAGAACTTGGAACCTCTGATAGACCACTGCTAACAGAGTAAAGTGAACATATTGTTGGGCAATAGGCATCAGGAGTATGAGGGATAAACTTACTTAAAAGAATTTGAACCTTATAGATCATGATCTGTGTGTATACTAAACCTCCTACACATTCACTCTAGAGTGTTTTGGTTCAGCTCATCAGTGAGTATCTGCTGCATGATTGCTGCTCTCAGAGGTTTTGGTAATCTTATCTTCACACTTCTGTGGTCAGTGTAAAACAAGTATAAAACAACCTCTCCATAATATTCTTGTCATTTGCAGTATATGAAGAAAACTCCTTCTGCTTTCTCACAAAAACTAGAGAATAGAAGTAATCATTGCATTATTTTATTCCATCTTACAGATGAGAACATATATGACCAGATTGAATAGGGTCACACAGGATTTGAACTTAGATGGATAGCCATTAATTTTTCTTTATTCTACTGCATTCCACTTGGACACATGGAGCTTGTGCTTTTTTTTTTTTTTCCTAAGGTACTGTTTTTTATCCATTTTAAAGGTACAGTTGATTTACTTTTATTTATACGGAGTCTTGTTATATTGTCAAGATGGCCCTTGACTAAGGGAAAAGCTGTTACTATTGCTTGACTAGATGGATATATTGTGTCCCTCAAATTTCCTTCCAAATGTCTGTTTATGCTTCAAATCTGAAGTCTATATTACCTTGTTAGTATCTGTAATCATAGGATATTTCAGTCTTACTATCTCTATTTTACTCAAGATAAAGTTAAAATGTAGGTTAGATTTGTGTTTTACTAAGGTCCCTACAAATGTGAATAGAGACAAGAGTTAAATCCACATCTGTCTTTCAAGGTCTGTTATTATAACCCATTTTACATTTTCTTCACTAAGACAAAATAGCTGAGATAAATCATTTATGAAGAGACAAAGTTTTTTTATTTCAGTTCAGAGTTTCAGAGACTTGTGCTCGTGACCATTTTGCTCTTTTGCTTCTCTGCCTGTGTTGAGGTTCTTTCAGACTGGGAGCACTTGGAGGAGTAAATCAGCTGACCTCACGCAGAGTGAGAGGCAGAGAGAACAGTGGGCTGGAGATGAGATACGCCTTTCAAGGGTCTTCCCTTAATTCCTCTTCTTATTGTTTTACTCAGAACTCATGATCCAGTCACTTCTTAATAGAACTATCACTTGGGGACAAAGATTTCAGCATTTAATATTTGTGAATAATTTATACACAAACCACAAAAAATCTATACTTTATGTTTCCTTCATTTTTCTTAATCTGCCAACATTATCTTATAAGGTTGTACATAATCTATAATTTAATTTATACATACTTACATATGAGAAGTGGACACTTGGATTAAAGTACTAAGAGCCAATCAGTAACTAAAATTATACATTATTTTAGATTTTAATTAGTCAAACTTCATGAAACAAAAAGGTGAGAGCCCTATTTTGCCTCTTTGGTAAGCCTCTTAATAACTTATTATAAGTAATTATTTCACTATAATTTTAGAATGTGAACAAGTTGGGATAAGAATGGAAAAGATGTGCTCTATAGTTTAGGTAACGTTAAAGGATTTGTAACAAGTTGCTGATCAAGGTCCCCAGGTGTTTGAGCCTCATAATATCAAAGATTTAGTTATTGTGTTTTCTTTATTTTATTTTTTTCATTCTATTTAACATTCTTCATCACCAGTTCTATACCTAACAGAGAGGGTACAAAGGCAGGGTGTCTGCTTCAAACATTGTGCTTTCTGAGATCTTGGGATCAGTTTTAGGGTTCCATGAAAACTCTAAAGAAATACAAAATGGTGCTTTTATTTTTTAAAAACTATTTATTAATTTTTTGCAAGGGGGGGGAGAGAAAGAGACAGAATAGGCATATCAGAGTCTTCTGACACTGCAAACAAACTCCAGATTCTTGCACCAGGTTGTGCATCTGGCTTTATGTAGGTACAGGGGAATTAAACCCTGGCCATGACGCATTGAAAGCAAGCACCTTTAACAGCTGAATCATCTCTGCAGCCCCCGAACTTTTATTTTTAAAGGGAGAGCATCTGGCACATTCACTAACAACTTATAGAGTCTTTCTAACAAAGCTCACTACAGAGAAACCCTGCCTGCTAGTCACAGCTTTGGTGGTGCTGTTGGTGTCGAGCTGCCTGGAGTTTGACTGTGGGCATGGCATAACTGAATCCAAACTCCAAAGGCATTTCCAAGTTGCTTTATGACAACTCAAACCTTAGTTTCTATGTGTAAACTGGGATGGTTATTTTTGCCTCTCATAATTCACTGAGTATTTCACATCAACCAGGTTCTCACATATGTAGCAATTCCAAAAATGATGGTAATGGTCTAATCTTGCCTCATACTTTCCATAATCGTGCCTATTTCAGAGAGCAGCAGGGTGCTTTTCTCATCAGAGTGGTCCAACTGTAAGTCTCTGATTCATTAAGATACTGATCAGATGTTGTGCTAACAGACTAGCCACAATGAGAGTCAAGACATGAACACAATTAGAGAAGATCAAAGGATTGGCCTCTAGGTCCCTACAGTGAATAGCAGTAACCCCATCAAAGACCCTCAGCAGAATTGAGGTGGGGGCCAGGGGATCTGTATGTACAACTTTTTATTTTAAAAAATCAATAAATTATGGGCTGGAGAGATGGCTTAGCAGTTAAGCGCTTGCCTGTGAAGCCTAAGGACCCCGGTTCAAGGCTTGATTCCCCAGGACCCACGTTAGCCAGATGCACAAGGCGGCACACGCATCTGGAGTTCCTTTGCAATGGCTGGAAGCCCTGGCGCACCCATTCTCTCTCTCTCTCTCTCTCTCTCTCTCTCTCTGCCTCTCTCTCTCTCTCTGTGTCACTCTCAAATAAATAAATAAAAATGAACAAAAATATAATAAAAAATCAATAAATTTAAAAAAACCCAAAATCTTGGTTTATGTTTCTGGCCTCAATATCATAGTATAAACTCATAGACCGCACATTGCACCTGTCAATCTTGATGCCATTCTTTTCACAATTTAATGTGTGACATACTGATGGAGATTTCCCAGGATACTGCAGAAATGAGGTTCCTATTTACAAGAGGCACATATGTGAAAAAAGGGTTTCTACATTACTCAGATGATGAGAGAGAGAGAGAAGGGAAAGAGAGAGAAAAAGAGGAGAGGAGGGCAGGCTGAGGAATATAGAATTGTACAAGTATGCATCATTTCAAAGAACAAAAGTAATCTCTGGAAAGCCACAGAAAATGTGTAAATGATGATAAGAAAATAAAATATCTTAGCATCAGTTAGTGTTTTATAGAATAACTAAGTCCCCATAAGAGTGTAGCAATTATGTATAAAAATATTTTACATGATGATATGGTAAAATATTTTTTTCAATTCTACTATCATTACTGTTGATTCTTTTTTTTTTTTTTTTTTTGGTTTTTCGAGGTAGGGTGTCACTCTAGCTCAGGCTGACCTGGAATTCACTATGTAATCTCAGAGTGGTCTCGAACTCACAGCAATCCTCCTACCTCTGCCTCCTGAGTGCTGGGATTAAAGGCGTGTGCCACCATGCCCGGCTTCTGTTGATTCTTTTTAAAATAATTATTTATGCATTTGCAAGCAGAGAAAAAAAGAGAATGAGAGGCAGAAGTAATAGTCATACTCATGCCACAGCATCCTACCACTATAAACAAACTATAGATGCAAGTATTACTTTGTATCTCTATATTTTTGTGCATCTGGTATTTAAACCTGGGCCATCTGATTTTGCAAGCAATTGCCTTTAACTGCTATGCCATCTCTCTAGCCATGTCTAGTGGATTTGTTCTGCGCTTTAAATTATTTCTTGCATGTGTGTGTGGGTATGGTGTGTGTTGAGTATACATTCATGTACACATGTGTGTGGGCACATGTTTATGTTTCTGTTTGTGCATGTTTAGGACAGAGATTGATGCTGGGTGTTTTCCTCACCACTTGCTTGAGCCCAGAGCTCACAGGCTTTGCTAGTCTAACTAGCCAACTTGCCCTGAAATCCTCTATTTCTTCCTCCCCAGCCCTGGTATGATAGACAGATTGGCTGCAATTCCCATCCAACATTTATGCTGAACTCTGGTCCTTACCTTGGATAGCATGCAGTTTATCCACTGACCCAGCACTCCAGCTCCCACATACTTTTACTAACTAATCTGAGAAGTAATAGGATAATTTTGACATTCCCATACATGTAGATCGTCACTTTGTGGGTTATCATAGTCATAATACACATCTTGTCTCCTTGCAGCAAAAATGTTTAAGTTTCAGCCATGCCTACTCTACAGTAAATGTAATGTCAACCTATAATCTCAAGTCAATCTCTGAGACCAGTGTGGTCAGTGAAGGACTGAACTCCATATGTGAGTTCTCCACCTCCTACAGATCTAGCCTCTCAAGGACCAGAACCTGCTAGATATTCCATAGACACATTAAATTAATGTTCTATTAAATTTATTTACTGTGTTATTTACATATATAGATAATGTTTTATGCTTTTTGACTACTGTAATTTAGAACTTTAGATAAATGTAAGACAGTCTGGGGAAGGCACAAAGGAAACTCTTCCCAGTGCTATGAAAAGGTGACAGTTCAAGTTCATGCAGGGTTGTGCTATTCATTCTCAGCTGAAGACAAACTCCTCCTTGTTGTTCTATGGTATGCTTCTACTCTCAGGCAGAGCCAGAAGGCATCTGTTATTTGCTAGTGGGTGGCTACAGAGAATCCACTGTCCCTCTCTGTCACTCCCATTCTCACTGCTATGGAGAGCAATTACTTCTTTAAGGACCAGAGCAGGAGCCATGCAACTTGCACTGTGCACACTGAGTGCTTTCTTCAGAATGGAGATCAAGGGGAATCTTCCCTCTTCGCAGAAAGAGCCAGTGATGTCATGTAGATCAAAGGCACATGCCATGGTGTCTCCACAGTTGTTCTGCTTAAGCAACTGTACCTTGATATGGAAACTCTTGGCATTGTCACAGCCAGCTCACTGGATGCTGCATTCTGATCATAATCTCCTTCCTTTACCTTATCCTAACTGCCCGCACCTCACCTCACCCCGTTCTGCATTCCAACTAGTCCTTTTCTCCTATTTGTATCTCTCTCACACCTCTACTGTTTATGAATAACCTATTACTTTAATTAGAGTTGAATGCGTGATCACAGGTGGGGATTATTTACAAGAACATGTGGCTGTATCAGTGGCCAAACTACAGCAGAATATATCTCCAAATCCTCCAGCCACCATAAACTGCACATAACTTCTTAGGAAAGGAGGGGGCCCATATGCCATTCTCCATAATCCAGGATAGAATTTTGATGGACTCAGTATTGTGTGGTCCTATTTAATAATAAATAGATAATATTTAATTTGTACATGAAGTATTTTGAAAGGAATAACTGTGGGCTAACTCCACAATGCATGACCCGTATACCTCAACAAGGAGGGGCCAAGGGGAGGGGGTAGGTCACGGATGAGCCTAATAATGGTACCAAACTGACTGTATTTGCTGAATACAGAACTGACTAATAAAAAATAAATAAATAAATAAATAAAACAATTGAGTTATAAATAAAAAAAGAAAGGAATGGCCTCATTTTGTTGAAGAACATTACTGAGAACATATTTCCATGCCTCAGTAATATTCTCATCTATTCATTCATCACCGAATCAAGTCCAGATTCTTTGCCAGTACATATATGTATTGTGTATATAAGTATATATGTATTGTGGTTCTACCTCACAAATATGTAGATACAAGAGGATTAATAAGCATTGCATAGAAACTTTAGAGAGCTTCTGTTATATTTGAAGCAATCAATTATAAAACAACTTCAGTTGGCATGGAAATATGAATGAGAAAATATATAAGAATAAAATCTACAGCAATATGAAATAATACCACTGGATACCCACTGAGATTCAGGGAGTCAGGAAAGATTTCCTTAAAGAAATAATGCCACATTGCAGGATAAAACAAATGTGGAAAAAATTCAGGATGATTGGGCATAGGCCAGCAAACAGACAGAATACTACCAGATGACAGTAAGTCACATTGATTCCAGAGCAGTTTTGCAAAGTAAAACACATAAAACTATGTGGAAGCCTGTTTTGTGAAGAGGTCCCTAATCTTTACAATAACTTCACCTTTGTTCTGTTATCTTTATGGGTCTAGAGTCATGAGCTGAGCTCAAGCACATGCAGGGAAATGATTGCAGCCTTATGTTGCATGTCATATATAGAATGGTCTAGTTCCTTGTAATGGACCACCAAAGGAAGACATTTTCCAAAATTTCTAATGACAAACGAGACACATCTTCGAAAAGCACTACCAAATGATCCAGTCATCCCAATACTAGGACAAACCAAAGGAATGAAATCATCAGGACAAAAAGACCCATGATTACCTTGTCGATTGCATTACTATTCATAATTCCTAGGAGACAGGGGGAACTGTAAGGTCCACCAGCATAAGAATGAAACTAGATAGAGATGTGATAATTCTCACACTGGAATATATTTCAGCCATAAAAAGAAGAAAGCCTTATTATTTATAACAGCATGAGTGGACCTGTATGTTAAGCAGAATAAGTACAGCACAGGAACACCAGCACTGCTTGATTGCACTCATATCTACTATCCCAAAACTTGATCTCATAGAAATTGAGTAGTATATCAGTTATAAGATATAGGGAAGGCCCAACGTGGTGGCGCATACCTTTAATTCCACCACTTGGGAGGCAGAGGTAGGAGGATCACCATGTATTTGAGGCCAGCCTGAGACTACATAGTGAATTCCAGGTCAGCCTGGGCTAGAGTGAGATCCTACCTTGAAAGAAAAAAAAAAAAAAAAAAAAAAAAAAGGAAAGAAGAGGGAATAGAAGGAAGTAAGAGAAGCCAGTTAACATGTACAACATTATTATGTGATGTAAGAATCCTTGATGTTTCATAGCACTTAATGGTGAATATGACTAATAATATATATTTCAAAACAGATAAGAGCTCTTGCCTAGCATGTGTGAGGGCCTAGTACTTCAAAAACAAAAGCAAAAATAAAAATAAAAACAGAAAAAAATATAAAATTTAGAAAATATTTTGAAACCATAAAGAAATGATAAAAATGTAAGGTAATTAGGCCAGGCATGGTGGCACACACCTTTAACCCCAGCACTTGGGAGGCAGAGGTAGAAGGATCGCCAATAGTTTGAGGCCACCCTGAGACTACATAGTTAATTTCAGGTCAGCCTGGGGCAGAGTGTGACCCTACCTTGAAGATCCAAAAAAGAAAAGTAAGGTAATTGGTAATTGATCTCTGCCCACTGTATATATGAATAAAAATATTACATTATGCATCATAAATTTGTACACATATGTGTCAATTAACACAAAATAAAATTAGTTTCAAAGTTTTTTATCACTGTGACACCTCCACTATCTCGTAGAGGAGGTTCATTCTAGGAGGCAATTTAAGTATGTAATATGAATTTCAATGACACATAGCATAGCATTGATGCTTGGTGACAAGTTAACATGAATAAACCAGCAAGGTTCCTGCTTAGAACGTCAGAGAATCACTCCAACTAAATCTAGCAAATCTCTGACTGTCACATGCTAATCATTTTTTTTTTGTTTTGATTCTACAAATCTTGTGCATATTACCCAATAGATCATATGCCACTTCTGTGATGCATATTAAAACTTACTTGAAATTAACATTGAGAGTTTCAACTGCTTTTCTTTGTATCATTCACATTATTTTAATATAACAAACACTTATTTTCATCAACTTGTTTCACTATAAATTATATTTAATGTGATAAGCACAGTTGGTATAGGTCTTGCCTAGCCTTTACCAAACCCTGGATTTGATCTTCAGCAACACATACAAAGTAGCATTGTGACACAGACTAGGAATTCCAATATTTGAGAGGTAGAGACAGGAGGATCAAAATTTCAAGGTCATCCTTAGCTACATAGTACTTCAAGGTCAGCCTGGACTACAAGGGACCTTATGTAAAAACATAAAATTCCATAAATGTATAAAATATGTGTCATATTGTGGCCTAAAGTAGCATGCTGCCAAGATATGGTAAATGCCAGAGACTTCCAAAATAAGAGCTGTGAAAAATGAAGCATGTTAGGGGGATGGAGAGATGGCTTAGTGGTTAAGGCGCTTGCCTGAAAAGACAAAGGACCTTGGTTCGATTCCCCAGAAACCTTGTAAGCCAGATGCACAAGGGGGCACATGTGTCTGGAGTTCGTTTGCAGTGGATGGAAGCCCTGACGCACATCCATTCTCTCTCGCTGTCTCTCTCCCTCTCTCTCTCTCTCTCTTTCTCTATGTCTGCATCTTTCTCTCTCTCAAATAAATAAAAATATAAATAAAATCAAGCATATTAGGAAAACTCATCTTTCCACTTTTTATCTCAAGATTTTTCTTTTTTCAAAAAATGTTTTTTTTTCTCTCAATATTTTTAACATTTTCCATGATTATAAAAAATATCCCATGGTAATACCCTCCCTCCCCCCTCACTTTGCCCTTTGAAATTCCATTCTCCATCATATCCCCTACCCATCTCAATCAGTCTCTCTTTTATTTTGATGTCGTGATCTTTTCCTCCCCTTATGATGGTCTTGTGTACATAGTGTCAGGCACTATGAGGACTTGGATATCCAGGCCATTTTATGTCTGGAGGGAGCACGTTTAAAGGAGTCCTACCCTTCCTTTGGCTCTTACATTCTTTCTGCCACCTCTTCCGCATTAGACCCTGAGCCTTGGAAGGTGTGATCGAGATGTTACTCAGTACTCCAGTCACTTCTTTTCCACTACTATGATACCTTCTGAGTTGTCCCAAGGTCACTACCCTCTGAAAAGAGAAGATTCTCTACCCAAAGTGGGAGTTGCATTAATATAAGGGTATGGATATTAAGGAAAGTGCTGACTGGGCAGTTTAATAAGCATAGTATATACATTTATCCAGACATCAGCAGATGTTTACACCCCTAGGGCTCATGACCGTTTTAAGTTTTCAGTATCAGGGATGTATTCTCTCCCACGGAGAGGGCCTCCAGTACAATTGGAGGGCAGTTGATTTCTACCATGACAGACATGCCATTATTGCACCCATTGGCTTATTTGGCCTGGCTGGCCAATTATAAGGCTTGCAGTATCCACTGTTGAGTATGTTCACTGGTGGTATCTCTTTCTCCCATTGAACTACATGTAGAATGGCTTCTTCCAGCTTTCTGTCAGCTGGTCTACATGGAGGAAATTATCAGCTCAGTTCCAACAGGATGTCTCAGTGGCCTTGCAGCCCAATTATGTAGAGTCTTCAGCAATAGGGTCTTACCATATATTCCTGGTGGGAAACCAAGGGCCTCGGCAATGACCTATAATGTTTTGGTGACATCAGGGACCTCCCTGGCCAAAAACTCACTGGAGGTGTCCCATCCCTGGCACTTAAAATTTTCTAACAGCTGGGCATGGTGGCCCACACCTTTAATCCCAGCACTCAGGAGGCAGAGGTAGGAGGATCGCCTTGAGTTCGAGGCCACCCTGAGACTCCATAGTGAATTCCAGGTCAGCCTGGGCTAGAGTGAGACCCCACCTCGAAAAACAAAAAACAACAACAACAAAAAAATTCTAACAATGATCTATGGATCCTGACTGTTCTATTGTCCAAAACCAGAGGATTCTATATGATTTATTTGTATCCTCTTAGATTTTGATTAGCCATCCCTCCACCTTTCTTTTACTCAGTCTCTTCCCCTGACCTCACTTTGGGCCTTTTCACCCCCATTAATCTATTCTCCTACTTACATATATACCATACCATCCTATTAAGTACCCTCCTCCCTTCCTTTGTCTTCTCTGTATATCTCCTTTTTAACTTACTGGCCTCTACTACTGAAGTTTTTCCTTCTCATACAGAAGCCCAATCATCTGTAGCTAGGATCCACATATGAGAGAGAACATGCGGCGTCTGGCTTTCTGGGCCTGGGTTACCTCACTTAGTGTAATCCTTTCCAGATCCATCCATTTTACTGCAAATTTCATAACTTCATTTTTCTTTACTGCTGAATAGAACTGCATTGTATAAATGTGCCATATCTTCATTATCCACTCATCATTTGAGGGACATCTAGGCTGGTTCCATTTCCTAGCTATTATGAATTGAGTGACAATAAACATTGTTGAGCATGTACTTCTAAGGAAATGGGATGAGTCCTTAGGATATATGCCTAGGAGTGCTATAGCTGGGTCATATGGTAGATCAATTTTTAGCTGTTTTAGGAACCTCCACACTGATTTCCACAATGGTTGGACCAGATTGCATTCCCACCAACAGTGTAGAAGGGTTCCTCTTTTTCTGAATCCCCACTAGCATTTATGATCATTTCTTTTCATGATGGTAGTCAATCTGACAGGAGTGAGATGGAATCTCAATGTAGTTTTAATCTGCATTTCCCTGATGACTAGGGATGTAGAACACTTTTTCAGATACTTATACGCCATCCGTATTTCTTCTTTTGAGAACTCTCTATTTAGCTACATAGCCCATTTTTTAATTGGCTTGTTTGATTTCTTAGTATTTAACTTTTTGATTTCTTTGTATATCCTAGATATTAATCCTCTATCAGATATATAGCTGGCAAAGATTTTTTTCCCATTCTGTAGGTTGACTTTTTGCTTTATTCATGGTGTCCTTTGCAGTAGAAAATCTTTGTAATTTCATGGAGTCCCAGTGGTTATCCTATGGTTTTATTGCCCAAGCAATTGGGGTTATATTCAGGAAGTCTTTGCCAAAACCAATATGATGAAGGGTTTCAGGTCTGATGTTAAGGTCTTTAGTCCATTTGGACTTAATTCTTGTGCATGGAGAGGGAGAAGAATCTATTTTCATCCTTCTACATATCCAGTTTTCCCAGCACCATTTGCTGAAGAGGCTGTCTTTTCTCCAATGAGTATTTTTGACATTTTATTGTATATCAGGTGGCTATAGTTACCTGGACTTATATCTGGGCTCTCTGTTCTGTTCCATTGATCTACATGTCTGCTTTTGTGCCAGTACCATGCTGTTTTTGTTACTATGGCTCTGTAGTATAGGTTAAAATCAGGTATGGTGATACCACCCACCTTATTTTTGCTGCTCAGTATTGTTTCAGATATTTGAGGATTTTTTGTGATTCCAAATGAATTTTTGGATTGTTTTTTCTATTTCCATGAAGAATGCCATTGGAATTTTGATGGGGATTGGATTAAATATGTAGATTGCTTTTGGTAAGATTGCCATTTTCACAATATTGATTCTTCCAATCCAGGAACAAGGGATGTTTTTTCCATTTCCTGGTATCTTCTGCAATTTCTCACTTGAGTGTTTCATAGTTTTCATTGTAGAGATCCTTTACTTCCTTGGTTAGGTTTATTCCAAGGCACTTTATTTTGTTTGATGCAATTGTGAATGGGAATGATTCTCTGCTTTCATCCTCTGTGTGTTTGTTGTTAGCATATAGGAATGCTACTGGTTTCTGTGTATTTACTGTGTATCCTGTTACATGACTGTAGGTTTTTATCAGCTCTAACAGTTTGCTGGAAGAGTCTTTAGGGTCCTTTATGTATAGAATCATGTCATCTGCAAATAATGATAACTTGATCTCTTCCTTACCAATTTGTATCCCTTTTGTGTGTGTCTCTTGCCTTATTGCTATGGCTAAGACTTCCAGTACTATATTAAATAAAAGTGGGGACAATGGACACCCTTGTCTTGTTCCTGATTTTAGTGGAAAAGCTTCCAGTTTTTCCCCATTTAGTAATATGTTGGCTGTAGGCTTGTCATAAATAGCCTTTATTATACTGAGATATGTTCCTTCTATTCTCAGTCTCTGTAGGACTTTTATCATGAAGGGATGTTGGATTTTGTCAAATGCTTTCTCTGTGTCTAATGAGATGATCATGTGATTTTTGTCCTTCAGTCCATTTATATAATGTATTACATTTATCGATTTGTGTATGCTGAACCATCCCTGCATCTCTGGGATAAAGCCTACTTGGTCAGGGTGAATGATCTCTCTGATATATTCTTGTATTCTGTTCTCCAATATTTTGTTGAGAATTTTTGCATGTATATTCATGAGGGAGATTGGTCTTTAATTTTCTTTTTTTGTTCTATCTTTGCCTAGTTTTGCTATCAGGGTGATGCTGGCTTCATAGGACGAGTTTGGTAGGACTCCTTCTTTTCCTATTTTATGGTAAAGCTTAAGAAGCAATGGTGTTAGTTCTTCCCTGAAGGTCTGGTAAATTTCAGCAGTGAATCCATCTGGGCCTGGAAATTTTTTAGTTGGGAGATTTTTGATAACTGCTTGGATGGCCAAGCTTGTTATAGGTATATCTAAGTGATTAATCTCATCTTGATTTAGTTTAGATAGGTCATATAAATCAAGGAAATCATCCACTTCATTAAGATTTTCATACTTTGTGGAGTATATGCTTTTACAGTATGTCTATGATTTTTTGAATTTCTCTGGCATCTGTTGTGATGTTACATTTTCATCTCTAATTTTATTAATTTGTGTCTCTTCTCTGTTTCTTTTGGTCAGATTTGCTAAGGGTTTATCAATCTTGTTGATCCTTTCAAAAAATCAACTCTTTGTTTCATTGATTCTTTGGAATTTTTTTTTTTTGGGGGGGGTTTATATTCCATTAATTTCTGCCCTAATCTTTATTATTTCTTCCCATCTACTGATTTGTGGTTTGCCTTGTTCTTCTTTTTCCAAGGCTTTAAGGTGAAGCATTAGGTCATTTACATGTGACCTTTCTAATTTCTTAATATAGACACTTAAATTTACTGCTTAGGACTGCGTTCATTGCATTCCAGAGATTTTGGTATGTTGTGTTTTCATTATCGTTTGACTCTGTAAATTTTTTGATTTCCTTCTTGATTTCTTCATTGATCCATTCATCATTTAGTAGTGTGTGGTTTAATTTCCATGATTTTATGTATGCTCTATAGCCTTTCTTGCTACTGTTTTATAGTTTGATTCCATTGTGGTCAGGTCGAATGCAAGGAATTATTTCAATTTTTCTGTATTCGTTAAGATTTGCTTTGTGTCCTAATATATGGTCTATTTTAGAGAATGTTCCATGTGCTGCTGAAAAGAATGTGTATTCTGCAGCATTTGGATGAAATGTCCTGTAGATATCTGTTAGGTCCATTCCTTCTATGACCTCATTTAGTCCAGATGCTTCTCTGCTTATTTTTTCCTGAGATGACCTGCCAATTGATGAGAGTGGGGTGTTGAAGTCACCCACTACCACTATGTTTGGTGTTATCTGTGACCTTAGTTCTAATAGCATTTGTTTGATGAATTTGGAGGCTCCCATGTTAGGTGCATATATGTTTAGGATTGTAATGTCCTCCTGTTGGAGGGTGCCTTTAATCAATATAAAGTGGCCTTCCTTATCTTTCTTAACTAATGTTGGACGAAGTCTACCTTTTTGCATATTAAGATAGCAACCCCTACTTGTTTTCTATGTCCATTTGCTTGAAACACCGTTTTCCAACATTTCACCCTAAGATAATGTCCATCCTTTATAGAAAGGTGGGGTTCTTGGAGGCAACAAATTGAAGGATCCTGCTTTTTAACCCAGTCTGGAAACCTATCCCTTTTGGTTGGGGCATTGAGACTGTTGATATTAAGGGATAATATTGAAAGTTGTGTATTCATTTTTGCCATTTTTTGTAGTTCTTCTGTTTTTTTTTTTTTGTTTGTTTGTTTGTTTTTTTGCTATCTTGTGTTAACTAGTATTTGAGTATTGTTTGTTTTTTCCCAGTTCCTTGTATGTGTGATTTTCTTTTTCTTCAGCATGGAGGATTCTTTCAAGTATTTTCTATAGAGCTGGTTTTGTCTTCCAATACTCCTTTAGCTTGTTTTTGTCATGGAATATCCTTATTTCTCCAACCACTTGAATGGACAGCTTTGCAGGATAAAGTAACCTTGGTTGACCATTGTTATCTTTCAGGACTTGGAATACATCCACTCAATGCCCTTCTGGCTTTTAAAGTTTGTGTTGAGTAATCTGCTGTAATCCTGATAGGCTTGCCTTTGTAGGCAACTTGATTTTTCTCTCTGACTGCTTTCAATATTTTTTCTTTGGTTTGTGTGTTTGGTAGTTTGATTATAATATGGTGAGGAGAGGTTCTTTCCAGGTTTTGTGTGGCTGGTATTCTAAAGGATTCCTGTATCTGCATTGGCACCCCTTTCCCAATTTGGGTGAAGTTTTCTTGTATGATTTTGTTGAAGACACCTACTATGCCTTTGGAGTGAAATTCTTCTCCTTCTACTATGCCCTGAATTCTTATGTTTGATCTTTTCATAGTGTCCCAAATATCTTGAAATTCCCACTCATACTTTTGTATTAGTTTATCTTTCTGTTTATTGGACTGTATTAGATCTGCCACCTGGTCTTCTAGTTTAGATATCCTGTCCTCTCCTTCATCCATTCTACTGATGAGATTTTCTACAGAGTTTTTTATTTCATTAACTGTGTTCTTCATTGCTAGTAATTCTGACTGGTTTTTCTTTATTATTTCTATTTCCTTATTTATATCTAGTATTGACCTCTTTATTTCATTCAATTGGTGTCCTGTGTTTTCTTTGATTCCTTTGATTTCCTATTTCATTCCTTTGATTTCTTCTTTGACTTCTTTGAACATATTTATAATCATTCTTTTGAAATCTTTCTCATGCCTTTCCTCTAACTTGTTCTCATTGGAGGTCATTTCTGATGCATTAATACTTTTTGGTGGATTTATATTGTCTTGATTTTTGGTGTTTCTTGTGTTATAATGTATATATTTTTGCATCCTGGATTATTTAATGATTGGATTTTCTAGCTAGCTGGGTATCATTAGATATATCAATCAGTCTGATGTTATATATCTTCAGGGTTGGAGCTTAAGGCACTAGGTGTTGCTCTCAAGACTCTCAGAGTATCTACAAAAGGTGTTGGGTTTGCCTGCTATGAGAGTATTCAAGTAGGCTGAGTGGAACCAAATACAGACACTTTCTAAAATTTAACTAAACAATGTACACTTTCAATGAAAAACAGCACAGAGTATTCATCCAAGAGTAGGTATTATGACAACCAGATCCTGTGTCTGTCCCTTAGGCTGTGTGATGCCTCACCCACTCCCTTAATCCTGACAACAAGGAGGTTAAGATTTCTGTTCTGTTGATGGTTCCAAGTCAGTATGTGACCAGGTGATACCCTTCCCTGGTGTAATCCCAGTTACCTCTGCTCTTGCTTGAGTCCTGTTGTAGGTTCAAGTAGGTGTGGCCAGGTCCCTGGACCGCTGCTCTGTTCGCTGGAGCTGGGCACTGGCAGTGGGGGAGAAGAGGCTGCTAATGCTGCTCTAGTTCACTTGCTGTTCCACATGTATTTCTACCTTGTGATCGGCTCCTCTGTTGTTCACTGCTGTTCTCCCTTCATTTTCTTGAGTTTGCGGAGAGCTCCAGTGTGAGTGGAAAATCCCCTCACCTGGCTTTTCCTGCCGCTCAAGCCAAGCCTGGTGCCTGGCTGGCTTGCTGCCACCGTGGTCCCCTGCCGCATTCCTGCAGACAAGCCGGAGCCACTTCTGCCAGCCTGCGTGGGCTCTGGATGCTTGGGATCTCTCCTACTTCTCTGCTGTCATTTCAATTTCCTATACACCTAACTTTTTAGTAAAAGTGTGTATTTTGCTGTTTTTTTTTTTTTTTTTTGGCTTTTCCGCCCTAAGCTGCTTTGGCATGGCACCTACATTGCTATCTTAACTGGAAGTCCTCTCAATATTTTTCCTGAGCCAAGTTAAATAACAAAGACTAGTCTGATCAAAATAAAATTACACAATATACCCATTTGTTTAGTGACAAAACTCCCTTTTGCTCAGCGGTTCAATTGTACCTCTCTTTCAAATGTTAGAGAAAGATAATTGATATTTCATGGCTGAAAATAATTTACCTTCTCTAGATTCATTTCAAGATTTACAAGCAAGTTTTGTCATCCAAGTTGTGCTTGCACATGAAAATTTAATGATAGAATTATTGCTTATAATCCCTCATATTTCAGTCTAGCTCCTGGGGAGTATGATTCATATGTATATTTAGAAAGATTTGTAATATAATTCAATTACAGGAACTAAACACAAATTGGGTTTTTCCCCTAACCATTTATTTTACCCTGAGGCTTGGATGCAGACTTTTTAATTTTATATTTGTTCATCAATAGTGTGCATAAAAATGCACTAAAACCCTCTGCTTTCTCCACACTGTCATGCACATAGTTAGTTAAATATTTAATGCCATCAAGCACAACGAGGGCATGCAATGAGCATGCACTGTACTATAAAACCTTGGTAATGGGTTTAGATCTCTGGGGTCACCATTGCTTTCCACTGATATAACAAATGAGGGGGGAGTCTCATCAAGATGTGAGTGTAAATAGCAATCTATCCTGCCATGGCTGCTAACAGGATTAATTATAAGTCTCTGAAATTGATGAATTAAAAAAATTGGGCCACTGTACTAGTGTATCTAAGCTAAAAAAATTAGCTATAGCTTTTTATACTTCTGGATAATTCTCTTGTCTAGAGTGACCCTTTCCCATGTATTTTAAGTTTTGAAAACTTACTGAGACTCTGCTAAAAGCTTCCATTACTGATTTGTCATATTCATTACATCTGTCTGTTGAAATTAGGACATGCTTTTTGCAACAGTAGCAGAAAGCTGAGAAAAGGCCAAGACCTTGTTTCCATGAGGAAATTCAGTGATTTTTCTCTGAGGCATATGTTCCCAAATGAAAGGACAGGGCACTAAACACAGCGAAAATATTGCCAAACTATTTTATCTTGGGAATACCGTAAATGATATTTTAAAAGGTCTACATGTTTGTTTTTATTTTTTTAATTTTTTTGTTCACTTTTCATTTATTTATTTGAGAGTGACAGATACAGAGAGAAAGGCAGATAGAGACAGAGAAAGAGAGAATGGGTGTGCCAGAGCCTCCAGCCACTGCAAACAAACTCCAGATGCATGTGCCCCCTTGTGTATCTGGCTAATGTGGGTAATGGGGAATCAAGCCTCAAACTGGGGTCCTTAGACTTCACAGGCAAGCGCTTAACTGCTAAGCCATCTCTCCAGCCCCATACATGTGTTTTTTAAATATTTTATTTATTGAGACAGACAGACACACACACACACACACCAGACATATAGTGAGAGAGAGAAAGAGACAGAGAGAGAGAGAGAGAAAAACCCAGGGCTTCTCACCACTGCAAACTCCTGACATATGTGCCACCTTGTATATTTGTGCCTTTGGCTCATATGGGTACTGAGGAACCATTCAAATCTGTGTCCTTCTGCTTCACAGGAAAGTACTTTAATCTCTAAGCCTTACATGATTTTTTAAATTTTGAAATATAATGGGTGCACTAGAGCCACAATATATTCTTAAAGAAATAGGTAATGTATCAAAGAGGTCTAAGGTTATAAGTTTATAGAGAGACACATAGAAAATTGAATTGGAGTATCAATGTGTATCAAGGCTACTTTTTATTTTTTCTTTCCTCACTTATGAAATGGATAACATAATACAAAATTTTAGATTTGTTATATTGAGTGCATTATGCAATAATAGAATGTAATAATATTTGGTCCTACAAAGTCACAAAATGTCAGTTGAAATATAAAAGTGAAACTTTATACAATGTAAAATACCTTCTTATGACTTGTATCGACTCAATCATCTTAAATATGTGTCCAGAAATAAGTCAGATAAACGGCTTTATAGATGATTCTCATGGATTCCTAAATCTGCCTGATCATGATGCTGTATCTTGGTTATGGATTTGTGGGTTTGTGTGTACAGATACACTGCATTCAATACTTCTGAATGAAAAGCTCTAAGTGCACATTTTGTCTCATCTTCCCCTAACTGCAGAATAATGCTCTTGTCTGTGTGATGTAGTATAAGCAACCTAGGCTTTTTGGATCATCTTCATTGCCTCTTTTATATATCTGACTCAAATTCTAACACATGTACTAAGTTCCTCACTCTCTTCAAGGCCGCACTGCAAGAAGCTTCCTTCTTGTCTCTGGTTTCACTTATCTCCTATTATGTTAATTCTATTTTTGTCTCTAGTCATGATCAAAATGATGACAATGATGATGGCAACAATGTAGAGATAGAAACTGGTAATAATATCCTGCTCTGTGTTTGAGGGTAGACAGCCCATATATAAGTTGATAGAGTTACAAAACCCTGCCATTGAGTCACTCTTGGAAGTCAGAGTGGAAAGAAGTTGGTAAAACAAAAATCTGGAGGCAGGGAAAATGGGTAAGTTATTAAAGATACTTGTTTGCAATGTCTTCTGGCCTGGGTTTGATTCTCTAGTACTTATATAAAGCAGAATACACAAAGTGGTACATATATCTGGAGTTCATTTGGTAATGGAAGGAAGCTCTGCTCTCTCTGCTCTCTCTCTCTCTCTCTCTCTCTCTCCTTTCTCTCTTGTTCCTTTCATCTGATATACAAATAACAAATTAAAAAAATTAAAATAATCTGGGACTGAGGTTAGGTTGGGTAGAGATCAATAAAAAGATTATATGGAAGAAGAAAGAGATAATCCTAGAGAAGCAAGGGTAGAGTGTCAAAATTGTTATTTTATAGCATATATTGCAATTTAAAAGATCGCTGATGTACCAACAAAAAAAATTAAATGATGGCATCAATATAAAAGAGAGACTTGTTTGAAAGAAGGGATCCAGTAGAGGGGAGCTTGGGAGGTGAAAAACGGAAGGGGATTATGATCATGCTACATTGTCTATATTTATGGAAGTTGTTGTGAGTTCAAGGCCAGATTGGAGTTCTAGGTCAGTTGGGCTACAGTAGTGAGACCCTAACTTGAAGATGGAAAAAAATGCCATAAGGAAATCTGTTTCTTTGTATACTAATTTAAAATAAATAATTCTAAATATTAAAAAAAGTGTGTCTTTAATTATATTACTTTAGGTTGGGAAAAGGAACATGAAGAAGTGAAACCAGGCTGAACAATAATAGTGCAGCTACTACAGGCAGGCATTGAGTGCTATGTTGAACGTTTCAAATTATCGGTTATGTATGGTTGGATTATTATTATTGTGCACTTTTTACTCAGTAGATGATTGATTGATTGATTTTGTGATAATTCACATGAGATAAAATTATACCACACACATTTTACTGTTTTT
The DNA here is from genome assembly GCA_036346955.1 of Dipus sagitta. Classification (NCBI taxonomy): domain Eukaryota; kingdom Metazoa; phylum Chordata; class Mammalia; order Rodentia; family Dipodidae; genus Dipus; species Dipus sagitta. Next base: position 166,325,596 of record CM070772.1, on the reverse strand, counting down.
CATCCTCTAATCTATCATCTACAAAAAAAAAATGATTATTTTCTTACTATTTAGATATGTTGGAAGCTTGTGGAGAGTTTCTATTATATAAGTGATCTTTCTTAATTTGAGTATGTAATTTCTCAAGGTTTCTGTAGCAGCTTAAGCAACTTATGTTGAATAGCTCACAGTGTTGGAGGTCTTGCTAAGCTGAATCAATGGTAGCAGGGCTGCATTCCTTCTGGGAACTATAGTGGAAAATCCATTCTTTTCTTTCTTTCTTTCTTTCTTCCTTCCTTTCTTTCTTTCTTTCTTTCTTTCTGTATGTCTTTCTGTCTTTCTGCCTTTCTTTCTCTTTCTTTCTTTCTTTCTTTCTTTCTTTCCTTCTTTCTTCCTTTCTTCTTTCCTTCATTATTCTTTCTTGCTTTCTTCTTCCCTTCATCTTTCTTTCTTTCTTCTTTATTTCCATTTCTTTCTTATCTATTTATTAATTTGCAAGGAGGGTGGGAGGTATGGGTATGCTAGGGCCTCTGGCCACTGCAAAAGGACTCCAGAGAATATGTCACTTTGTGCATCTGGCTTACATTGGTAATGGTGAATCAAACTCAGATCCTTAGCTTTTCCAGGCAAGTGCCTAAACTGCTGAACCATGTTTCCAACCCCAAGAATCCATTTTCTTGATTTTCCAATTGGAACAGGTATTTTTACACTTTGCCCACAGTTCCTTCTTTCACATTTAAATCCAACAAAATGCTATCTTTCAAGTTCCTTTTGGCTTCATTCCCTGCTCTCTCTATCTATTTATTTTAATTAAGTTGAAACTTTATATGGACACATCATGTGCCAGTAAGTCATCTCCTTCCTCCCTTAGTGGGACTGCTAGTGTTCACCATGGACTTGTGGGTTACGGGTTGTGACAGCAGCAGTAAGTCCTTGTGAGTGGGGGAGGGTTACAAAGTCCTTCCCACCCTGTAGCTCTTACATTCTTTCTGACCCCTCCCTCTTCAGCAAAAAATCCCTGAACCTTAGCGGGTTTGCTTTAAGTCTACCTTAGTCTTGCACTCCCAGCTGCTTCTGGACTTCTTTTCTGGCGCATTTTGAGTATCCTCTTTGTCTGTCTCCATCACCCTGTTACAGGCTGTGAGGCTTACCATGAAAGCAATACTCTTGCTCACCTTGCCAACTCCTTTGTATTTTCACCTGGGCCCTAGCTGCTGTATGAGGGGTGGTTTATCTGGTAACGTGGAGTTAGCTATCTATTCCTGTCTTGTGATAGAGTTTGGTTGTCCTCAGTTCTCACAGATTTATGACAAAAAATAGATTATCCAATGGAAAGTGAGATCAGGATAGAATAAGAGGTTAAGCATTATTAATTTAGAGAGATTTGATGGGTGTACCCTCACTTCTGGCCAAAGATTAGTGAGAGATTCTCATGTGGGAACTGGCTTCCTTCCAGATTCCAGCCTGATATCTCTATGTTCTATGTTAGCAGCATGTGGAGTCTTCAGCAACAGGGTCTTACATTTCACTTCAGGTGGGTAACCAAGTGCTTTGACAGAAGTTTGTCTTGTCTTGGCAACATCATAGGTCTCTCCAATCAACACTTCAATGTGGGTTGTAACCAATTTCTGGTACTGGGAATTGCAAGTCAGGGCCAAATATTTTAGCGTTAGGTTTCATCCCACCCTCCCCCTATATCTTTTAATTACAAAGACCATTGTTGTTACATTTGGACTCATATAACGATCTTTTATTAATCACATCTGCCTTCCATTTATATGAAAACATTTACTATTGCTGGGGATTGGGACATGGTCATAAACATGGATAGGAAAGTACTTGGCCACATACATTAAAATTAATTTTAATATTTTATATATACATTAATAACATCTTTGTATTAGATTTCATTGTTACAGGAGATTTTTTTTTCATTTCTACCTTCCAGTGTATCCTTACATCTCTAAATACATCTCTCCCTCTCTTATGCAGAAATGTTAATGCTTGAACAACTTTAAATAGGAAACTTGAAAATTTATACCAAGACACATCAGGGAAAAGGGCCTCCATCTAAAAAGATTTTGTGCCAACTTGAAACAATTGTTCCTGTAGCTGCCACAGCAATCTTGAGTTCCAATTATAATTGTGTTATATAATTCACCTTTGATAAATACTGTCTTAGATAATTTCAATATGATGCTCATTTTGTTTGTTTGTTTTTAGAGCAACACATATTTGGTGTGAATACCTGAGTGTTAACTTACTTATGGGCATTGATCTGTTGATACTTCAGCTTGTTTTTGTTAATTACTCACTGTGTGTGTACTAAGCACTTTTCTAATGGCAAATTTAGAAGGGATGAATAAATTATAAGACCTTAAATTTTATTCATCTTTTATATCATAGTCCATTCCTATCTTTGGTTTGACTTCTTTCTTATTTAATTGTATTGTACCTATCCATGAATAATAGTCAAGATAAATTGATACCAATAGAAGGCTTGGGTGTGATACTACTCAGTATATGCTTATTTATACTCCTAATATAATTTTAAAACTAAAATAGAAGGGTAGTTAATGGCCTGTCCCCAGTCATGTAACTATCTTTAACATGTCTTCACCATTCCTCTAACTCACTTCCTACTTACTCTGAGTCACTTATTTTGTGGTCTCTGCTTTCTCTACTGGTGTAAGAACTCAAGGAAAATGAATTCAGCGTCATCTCCCTGTATCACCAGTGCTGAGCTCAGCATCTATGAACTAGAATGTGTGCAGTGTCAGCTTTTGGGTTGGAAATGTCATCTTTCTGGATGGAATTCTTTTTTAAGTATCCCTTCACCATGAGGAATGATTGCAGGGGAAGTGGATATTAGGCAGGAACATTTAGTACACAGCACACTGAAGTCTGCCAGTTGGGTTGAGATTTTCTCCTAATCTGTTTCTTCTAGTGGATAATGTTAGCTGCCCAAGACATTTTAAGTGAAGATCAGCTACAACATTGTTTGCTATCCAGTTATAATAAAATATAAGCCTCCAGCCAAATTTTTCCATATATACAAACTGAGACCTTCACTAGAAACCAAACTCAAAATGGTTCTTAAAACCAATTCTGAAATATTGAAGCCATGTAATGTTTTATGTGTTCTTATCACCATCTGGTTTGACAAAAAGCTCTTTGGTGAATGTGAACAGAACAAAGATTCAGTGAATTCCATAGTGCTCATTAAAAAATTATGAATTCTTCCATATTAAAAACAGGGCATATATTAGTGTAGGTCAATTTGTGGACACTATCCTTAGGAAACAGTGGTTCACAGGAATCACTCAGCCTTTATAATTCTTGATAAGAAAAACAATCTTACATAAGTATATGAACAAGTGTACATATTTTAAACACTTCCCTTTGGTCAATAAGACTGCACCTCATAGCAGTCATGCTCATTACCAAGCCAATAATTCCATCAACTCAAATTCATTTTTGACATTTATTATGTTGACTCCAAAAGCCACAGACATGGACAAAGAGGTGGATAAATGATGGAGTTGTAGCTGACTTTGCAGGCTAGCCTTTCTGATATAATGTCAGATGAACATCACTAGAATGTAGGTCTTTATTAGGGTAAATTACTAAGATTTTAATCCTTAGCTAACTGGCACATACATAATACCTCACAATACATGAAAAGTTATATTTGTATTTATAATATGTGTGTATATATACACTTGTATCAGTGAGTGCCAGTGTGCACACATGTGTATATTCTTGAGTTTACTGTGTTCTCCACAAGTGAAGTGCTTTCTAGAATTCTAGCTTAAGCTCCGCGTTATTGGTTATTGCTATAGGTCTTCCATAAATGAAAACGGGTTGGGAAACCTTCATTTAAACCTCACTTAAGCTTAACATTTTTGAATTTATTTTATTTTATTTATTTGAGAGAGAGAGAAAGAAGGAGAGAGAGAGAGAGTGTGTGTGTGTGTGTGTGTGTGTGAGTGTGAGTGTGAGTGTCAGGGCCTCCAGCCACTGCAAATGAGCTCTAGACACATGTGCTACCCTGTGCATCTGGCTTACATGGGTCATGAGGAATCAAACCTGTGTCCCTAAGCTTTGCAGGCAAGTGACTTAACCACTAAGCCATCTCTCTAGCCCAATCTTCTTTCTTTCTTTCTTTTTTTGTCTTCCTTTCTTCCTTTGTTTCTATTATTACTACCACTATTATTATTAATAACATATTTCTTTTGGACACATCATGTATTGGAACCCTCTTTTCCCTCATAATTGGCCCCATTCCGTTGGAGACCCTCTTCAGTAGGGTTGCAAGTATTCCCTAGTGTTGTGGTTTATGTGTTGCGGTAGCAGCAGTTACTTGTTATGTCGCCTTCCATCCCGAAATCACTGGTATCCATGTTATTGAAGTAACTAACAGAGCTAAACTGTAATTAATATTTTCAAGACTTTTGTTAAGAAATAGTTTTTAAACTATTTATCCATAAAAATGTTTAGATTTTCAATTGTATTTCTTTTGTTATATATTTCTTTCACTATTTTCTCAGCATCGAGTTAGTTTTTCTACTCTCCATCCACATGTTCATAAAACTGGTTCTTAGTACAGAGTAAAGACACAATAAAAGTAGACTGAGAAAAACATGCCATTATGAGACCATCACTATTAAGGTTTGCAGGTTTCTTCTCCTAATTTCAAAATGTCTTTTTCATTTCAGATCACCACAGGTAGCTGTCTTACGACATCAGTCTATTGATTCTCACTGCAAGGGGCAAAGAAGAATCTACCAAATCAGGTATGGCTTTCGGGATCAAAAATTATCCACTCAAAATTAAACATATATAATGCACTGCAGGCTGAAACTTTAAAAATATTCTCACAATAGAACTTGAGGCAATTGATTTTAGAAATTACTAGAAGAAATCTGTGTGTGTTTTTTTTTCTTTAATACAAGATGTCTTTTGTGGAAAAGAAACTATACAAGTACTTGTTAAGGCTTCTACATTGTAATTTGCTCCAACTAATAATTATCCTATCAACACATATTCTGCCAAAATGTCTTTAGTCACAGTCCTTCTAATGTAATCTGGGTGCTCATTGTTCTGCTGTGTGATGGGCCCTGGAAGCTCACAGCTTCTTCTCATTCTAATCAGTATTTGAATCCATTGTCTGTTGAAATGATAGTAACAATGATTGGTAGTACAGATGTTTCTCTAGAATTGAAAATGTAGGGGTTACAAACCACAAATTAAGCCAAATACTCATAGTCCATGCATGCATTTATTTTGGGATGATGAGATAAACATTATCATCATGTGAAAATAAGGTACTACTTCAAGTTGTGATAACACATGACCCACAAGTTAAATGACGTGTGAAGATGAGTCACCTGTCACCTCTGAACTCTTGACCCATGACTGGGATGTATGCATAAATGGGGTATTATTTGTAATTGTGGATTCTGAAAGGACAAAGAGTTGGAGACAAATATAAGAGAAATAAAACAGAATTTCATGATAAATGCTTTAGTGAACAGTAAAAAGATTCTAAAATATTTTATTGTAAAGTCAGTATTTATTGATTTCTAATTATTAATTTGAGCTATTTATCTATCTTTTGCCCAAAATCATATAAATATTAATTTATAACTCTGAGTTATGAAAATGTAGAGTTTGTAATCGCTAAATACTGCCAAATCGGTCACCTTTTGTCCTACATCCTTCTTTTGTCCTACATCCTTTCCTTAAGGTTCATCCATAAAGACTTTAAATTATATTTAACCATGAGCACAATTTCAAAATATAATTTATGCCAACTGACCAATAATAATGTCAGTTGATAGAGAAAGTTAGGCTAAAGTGATTCTACCTATCAGTCCTCTTTATTGATAAAAACAGTATATTATAATTTATGCCTTTTATTTAAATGACTTTGTGTGAATTCTTTCCTTCAAAATTCAAAAATTCTTGCTAAAAGCAGATGATAATTATGGCTTTGGGTGTGTTGCTTAATTTGCAAATATGTCAGAGAAGGGCACAGGGCCAACCTTACAACCACAACCAACATGCAAGTTACTGCTACTTGAATGCTAATAATGTGATTCTGGTATACAACGGCTGATTTTCTAGCAGATGCTTACTTTTATGCAAACTTCTTAGCCATTTATTAGTAAGAAGATATGATGTGTATCCTTTGACTAGGTTGATTCCTGTAGCCACCAAACCTGCTTACTTTGTTGAAAACCAGTATCTAAATCTCCTTACAATAGAAACTGTGCATGGGTGTAATCTATTCCTTAAAGTTTTGTTCAAGTTAAATTAAGAGATTCATGATGAATCTCCTCTAGTGTAATACCTAGGATTAAGATGTTATTAGTGGGGTTGGAGAGATGGCTCCTCAGTTAAAGGTGCTTGCTTGCAAAGTCTCATGGACCAAGTTCAATTCTCCTACAACCATCTAAAGCCAGGTTGACAAAGTGGCTCAGAAGTCCTGGTGCTCCTACACTCCAACTCTCTCTCTCTCTCTCTCTCTCTCTCTCTCTCTATATATATATATATATATATATATATATATATATATATATATATATATACCTGCCTCTTTCTGTCTCTCTCTTCAAACAAACAAACCAATAAATGTGATGCTATTAGGCTTCCAAGTTAAGAAGGTGGGATTTCAGTGTATCTGGATACTTTTAACTTCCATATAGTTTTTACTGATTCTGACCATAACAATCTACTTAACTTATGTCTTCATTTTAATTTCACAAAATGAGCTGAAGCTTTTATGGAAACTTTCCATTGAATAAGCAAATGAATAATAAATGACAGTGTTTCATAATGCATGCCACTGCATTCATGTTTCTGGGTGAACCACTTAACACCCTCTTCTTTCCTACCCACTGGATAACAGGCATGAATTAGGGAAACCCTTTCCCATAGGGATTCATATTTTTATTCTTCTTTATAAATATTGTTTTAGTATAACATAAGACATATGAATAAATATTTTATGTCACACTTGATAACTACATAAGCACACAAATCTCTTTATTGGGGTAATAAGTCACAAACAGGTCACAATAGACATATTGAGGGTCAAGTTCTACCTTACTATTTATTAGTTGTGGCTCATAAGGAGATTAAAATTGTCTTGCTATAGTCTCTTAATTTTCAAGTTGAGAATAATATTACCAAAAGGGGATTTTTATAAGGGATTGAACTATACAATACATTTTTAAGTTCACATTGGGTAACACAAAGAGAAACACAAATATGTTAACTATATCATGAAATTGTTCATATTACATACAGAGGTCAGAGAAAATAAAAGTGTCTTATCTGTTCTCAAGTATTCAGAATAGAAAAAATAATATTAGCACTAAAAATGCATTGTGTAGGTTTGAAATTTGAATATTTGCCCCACCTGGGTTCTTTGCTGCTATTGATTATTGTTATAAGCTATGAACTGATAATAATATAATTATTTAATTTATTTAATCGTATGGCAATATTCTGAAGCATACTTTATTATTGGGAAAATTCAACTAAGAAGGACTATTTGTCTAAGGTATTCATTTATATATACCTTTACTACTGAAGAGTCATACTTAATTATCCCAACCTTATGAACGGGAAGATTCAACCAAGAATTAAGTTACTTGTCTAAGTCATTCACCTAGAAATTATACATCTAGAATGTGAATGGAATAGAGATAATACCAAAATCTTAATTCTATTTTACACTATAGCCGATATACCTGAGTAGAATGTCTACGGATACCAGAGAAAATTTATGAATTTTGTGTTCATTTTTCTTCTGAAGTTCCTTAATTTTAATCATATTTTTGGTACACAATATGTGTTTCTCTTGATTTTCCACAAGGATAACAAGTTAGCCTTCTTGAATGAGGATGCCTTTTCTTCTCTTTTTCATCAAAAAAAAACACCTACTTCAATATGACTTTCTAAATTTCTATATGTTGACTTAACGATGATAGGGTGATATGTATATACTTACTTTTATATTTTCTTTGTATATACTTATAGTTTTCCTTGCAGAAATAAATGTAGCTCCTGTGTGGCCTGTTTTATGACATCTAAACAGTCCCTAAAAATAATTGTTACCTTAGATATTATGTAAATATAATCATGTAAGTATTATGTAAATGTAATTACATATGAAAGTAATTATAGAGATATGCAATGCAAACTTTGGAGCTGTAATGTGGTGAATTATAGGAGATGGTAATTATATATCATGCTTCCTTCAGAATCCAGGAAGAAGTTCATTATTTTTTTATGTTAGAAAAATACACCAGGTTTCTCACTGTGTTCTACAGAGGGTATGGTGAATGGGTGGTCTGAGTATGGAAATGCAGAATGGGAGGCTTTATGAATGTGTTTTCATACCAGTAGCATCTCAGCTCCAGAATGGTTGAGATTAAGTACCGATTAATTATAAGCATCACTTTGCTTTCCTTGAGATAGGTTTCCAATGAAATGAGAAGGTGAATTCCACTTGGCCATTCCACATCCTACGGTATTTCTTGTGAAAATGTCTGGTACCTGTTAAAATTCTAGATTGTTCAACTTGACTGCACAGGTTATAATGGTGGCTCCCTAAAAGTAAAAATGAAGAGATAAACACACACAAAAAAATCTAACAGACAAGTAAAATAAAGGTCAGTACTTAGAGGCCTATATAAGGTAGTGATTCTAAATGTTGATATTATATGCATATATAGGAGAAAAGTTATATAAATAAGGGAATAAGGACAGCTCTAGAAAAATACATGGGGCAAAATTTCAAGTATTTAGTCATACTGAGAATAACTAAGTGTTATCATCTTAAGCAACTTCAAGACTCCTGACTCAGCATATCACCTGCCATCTCTGAGATAAATGAAGCAATGCCCTGCATTAAGTTATGTATCCTATTCAATGTCAAGCCTGCTCATTTTTTTCTTAATTTTTTTTTAAATTCATGTTTATTTATTTATTTGAGAGTGACAGACAGAGAGAAAGTGGCACAGAGTGAGCAAGAGAGAGAATGGGCATGCCAGGGCCTCCAGCCCCCTTGTGCATCTGGCTAACATGGGTCCTGGGGAAGCAAGCCTCGAACCGGGGTCCTTAGGCTTCACAGGCAAGCGCTTAACCACTATGCCATCTCTCCAGCCCATCATTTTTTTTCTTAACATATAGTTTTCTAGGTTTCCTTTTTTCTCTTCTCTTCTTGTGGCAGTTTAAGAGGAAGGTGTTTCCAATAGCCTTATGTGTTTTGAATACTTGGTTCTGAGCCAGTGGCAGATTGGGAGGTGGAGCTCTACTTGCGGAGGAATAGGGGTTGGCCCTAAGGTTAGTTAGCCAAGTTTACCAATCTCAGCTCAGCTCACTGCTGCAGTTTTCTGTTAGTTGCAATAACAAGATGTGATGTCGAACCTCTGCTCTACATCCTTGCCCTGAAATGCACAAACTTTCCCTTCGATTTCAAACAAAAAATAAACTCTACCTACAAGCTAATTTGGTTGGGTGTTTTGTCCCAACAATGCAAAACTAACCACTCCTCTCTCTTTGTCTTCTCCTCTCCTCCTCTATGTGTTCCTCTTTTCCATCTACTGTTATTTCCATATTCCAATGCCACCATTATCTCTATGATCAAGACTATAATTACCTTCCAAATTCTTGAGTAGTTGCTGTTTATTCTGTCTCTATTCTGTTTACAATTCTGTAGCCAAAGATATTACATCTGGGAATCAGTTCTTATCACAGTGTATGCATGTGTATGTGTGTGCATGACATGTGTGTATGTATGTATGAAAGCATGTGTGTTAGATTGCATATGTGGAGGTCAGAGGTCAGCCTTGGTGTGTTGGGCCTCATCTGCCTTGTTTGAGACAAGATCACTCTTGTCACTGTGATCACCTGAATAGGTGGTATGTAAGAGTTAGAATTTTCCTGACTCCGTCTTCCACTGATATAGGTGCAGCTTTTGGATTTGAGATGCCTGTGTTACATGAATACAGCCTTATGTGGATTCTGGGGAATCTGAATTACATGTGCTTGCAGTCTGACGGCTCACCAGTATCCACACAAAGCCAGATGCACAAAGTGGCCCATGCATCTGGAGTTCATTTGCAGTGGCAAGAGGCCCTTGTGCTCATTAATTCTCTTCTCTCTCTTTATAAATAAATAAATAAAAATATCTTATGAAAAGGCATGGAAGTAGGTTGCAGATTAATGGTAAAGAAGATGGGTCATCACAAAACCATACTTTTGTTCTCCTAAGGACACTGCTGCCTGAAAGACACTGGGCTACATTCTTCAGTCATGGGGAGTACTCCAAGGTTAGACATGCATTTTGAAATTAATCCACATGACTAACAGCAGCTCAGGGCAATGACTACCAACACACACACACAGAAACACACACTCCACGTACACCTGCACACACAAATATGAAGCACACTGATTCAAATGCAAGAAGTGTTTGAAGTAATCTCTTAAGGATTTAGTAAAGCCAGTGGGTATACATGTGAAATAGTGTAGAATGGTCAGGGACTTGCTTTATAGCCATTAATACAAATTGGTCCACATCAACATACAAATACATAATTGGCAGAGTATTTACTTAAGCAAAACCTATGTTTTAATAACAGTTTCACTTCCTCTCTCATCTGAATACAAATTTATCCCCATAGTTGAGCAGTGTGGCATAATCATGTCATCAAATGAGAATAATTATCAGGATTCTCCACAAATCAAAATATAGGCAAGATGTAAAATAATGTCTGGATCTGCACTGGCAGTTCTCCCTCTTGTTCTTTCTCTCTCTCTCTCTCTGTGTATTTATGTTTGTGATGTGCACGTGTGTGTTTATGTGTGTGTGGTGCACATGTATTGTGGAAGCATATTCACATACGTGTAGGTTGTATTTGCATTACAGGAGGCCATAATTCGACATCAGGTATCTTCCTCAAATGCTCTCCACCTCATTTTACTGAGGCAAGGTCTCTCAGATGAACCGAGGTTTTACTGACTCACCATTCTAGCTGTCCAGCTTGTTCTGGGAATCCACTGTCTATGCTCTTAGGATTGTAAGCTCTTAGGATTGCCGGTGGCCTGCCATACCTGCCCAGCATTTCCACAGATGCTAGGGATTCAAAACCAGGTCCTCACACTTGTGCTGCAAACATTTTACTAATTGAGCCCTCTGTCCAAATAGAGAGGGTACTTTCATGTGTCTAAAATGTGCATGTTACTCACAGATTTCATCTTTCCCTCCCTATTTGAAAATACAGAATGGCTTCCAAGATTATCCCGAAAGGTTGAAAGTGATGGAACAGCATTTCTCACAGTAAATTCACTAGGCCACTGTATTGGGGTGCTCTGTGCCAAGATGGGACAAGAGCAGCAACTCCGATGAAGCTTTGGTCAGATTCCTTCTCATGGGAGTGATGGGTAGAAAAAATAGGAAGCAAGAATCTTAAATAAAATTGGCAAAAACATAGGGTAAACTCTAAAATGAATACTATCTCCAGAAACATGAAAATGTGGTTGCTGCAACTCTATCCTCTTTGGAATCCTTTGAAGAAATTTGACATTTTGACAATCTGTAGTGTCTGTCATTCATTTTGTGGCAAATGAACCAAAACCTACATTAAATGTGCCTTTTGGATTTTTAAGAACTATCTAACAAAAGCCCTCATTGGACCTTGGCTAATAGTATTAATCAAAACTTTAATAATAGATCTGTCATTTGCCCCTTTTATTACAAGGTGGATGGATCTGGAGGCTGCTTATGTAGTTTTCATATAAAAGAACGAGTATTTAGTTCTGTTATAAAAGTTTTGAAGAAAAGAATTAAACTGGGCATAAAGATTAAGAAACCCTTCTGTTATCTGGCCACATTTTACTTAACCCCACAAAAGGAAGCACTCATTCTAGTCCATCAGCTCTTTACTGAACTTGTTATGGATTTTCTTGCATTAAGCAGAGGAAATATACAATAGGACAAGGTCAGACCCTGCCCTGCTGTTCATTGTCATCAACAGTAAAATCACTTGAGCAGAGACATTAAAAGGTTTGTCTTGCTCTCAGATACACTTGATTCAAATGCCAATTTCATTGATAATGGCTCTGTGATAAATCTCCTTTTCTTCGTATCTTCAAGAAAACTGAAATGAGCAGTCATAAATAAATAGGTTTATTATATGAATATTAGCATTAAAGCAATATACACCTGAACATATTACAGCTTTCAGTGAGGATCACAAGACATTTAACCCAGTTTTTAACCCAGAAGCATATACGGTACACATCATAATTTTCTACATCAGAAGTTACTGTGATGGTGCAATGGAGCAGATCATTGTGAAGGAGTAGGATTAGCTGAGGGTCAGGTGCTTTATAGATGCATTTTCATTTAGTCTTCAGAAAAAAAGGCCTCTATTACTCTCCTGTTACCATCAAGCACTTGGGAAACAGAAAATTTTAAAGCCAGGAATGGGCAGATAGCTCAGTCCATAAATTGCTTGCCTCCTGAACATGAGAACCTGAGTTTGATGCCCAGATCCTGTGCAAAAATCCTGGTCAGGCTGGTGTGTGGTTGTGAGCCCAGAGCAGGAAAGGTGGATACAGATGTATCCCATGGCTCATTGGCCCATCAATGTAGCCTAATTGGCATGTTCTAGGGCCAAGGAGAGACCCTCACAGAAAGGTGTCCAGTGCCTGAGAAACAACACCCAAAGTTATCCTGTGATCTGCACACACACACACACACACACACACTCACATATATGTTCATATTCACCTGCACATAAATGTGCATTTATACACACAAAAGAATATTTATGCATCTTCCTCAAGACATTCAGTAAGTAAACAGCAAGTCCTAAATCTGAATCCTCTTGATCTCTAGCCAACACAATCTCCATCTTAAAATGCTGCTCTATAAGTAAAAATTAAAGAAAACCTTACTGTAAAACTTTTTATTGTAAATTCTTTGGTATGTCTCCAGTATTGTGCAAACATAATATTTATGTCAATATTCAAATATAAAATCAAATTGTAAAACAAGTGTATATTTGTTTATCCAATGTTATGATTACCAAAAGATTTCCTATCTAATACTATCTTCTCTTCAGTGTTTATATAGATAAGTATTGGTTAAATTCTCCAGCCATGGACATGATAATTACACTTTCCAAGCCAAAATTTGAGAGCATTCTGAAACCAAGTACTGCCTCTAAAAATTGCATATAAACCTTATTTATTAAGCACAAATAGCTGCAATCTACTTTAAATTCTATGAAGCAGAATAGTCTGAGAAAACTGTCACTATGAAAGGCTATAATATACAATGGATAAAGCAGGTGAAATATGTAAGCAGATCAAAGTCAAATGCACTCAGAAATCCACCAAAGCCAGTGTCTAGATATAGGTTATGAGTAAGTTTATTTTTAGGTTCCATGTATTGAACATTAATAGAGACATAACACTTCATGGATGGGGCTGTTTTGATAGTTAAATGGTACCATGCTATAGATAAATTAGTTCAGGGTCTGGCAAGTAGCATTATTCTAAATAGTCTTTCATTATTATAGTTGCTTCTGTGAGGCTTCATAGCCATCTCTTCTTTCCAAGTTCAGGACATGCAGTTAATAAATATCCAAGTTACTAGAGCAGACAATAGAAGATTAAGACAATTTTCCAATGGAAGATGACCTGGAAAAAAGAAAGCATCCCATTCACCTTTTTTTTTTCTTTCATTTTTATTTTTATTTATTTATTTATTTGAGAGAGACAGAAAAGTAAGTAGAGGACATGCCACGGCCTCCATCCACTTCAAAGAAACTCCAGAAGCCAGCACAACCTGGTGCATCTGGCTGTACTTTGGTACTGGGGAATTGAAACTGGGTCCTTAGGCATTATAGACAAGCCCCTTAACTGCAAAGCTATCTTTCCAGTCCCATTGTCACTTTCCTTCCAGTTCATGTAATTACTCCAAGGAAAATTTCAATCAAGCATTAATACATTGAAATACCAGGCAATCTCCTTTTGAACAAAGAGGACCAATATGAAAATCTAGACAGAAAGCTAGAATTTATCTGTCTCTACTGGCTACAGAAGTGAGGGGTAGAGATCAACAGATTCAGGATGTGGAGATAATAAATCATAAAGCTCTATCAGAAATGTCAACTTCATTGCAGTGAACCACAGTCCATAATGCGCTTAAAGAGGAGCACAGAGCAATTCCATCAGAAGATAATATAACAGCACCAAGATGTTGGTTTCTACTAGCTTCCAACAATAAAAGTTACCAAGGAAGAAATAACACACTTTAGAGCTAGGGCGTGAAGATTACAATATAAGCCTATGCTATTTTGTAAACCAAAATAAGGGGGTTGTTCAATAATGTACATGATAATACTATGTCAAGAAGGCACACGATGCAACCATGAAAGCCAAACCTAGAAATATGTGACCAACAAAATAAATAATGTAAAATGAGACTAGCCTTAAAGTATATAGTATATACTGATAAAAATTAAAAAGAATAACAATATGTGGTGTCTTCAGCAGTAGGGTGTTACCATCTATTCCTGGTGGGAAACCAAGGGCCTTGGCAATGGCCTATGTTTTGGGGGCATCAGAGACCTCCCTGGCCAACAACTCACTGGAAGGTATCCCATCCCTGAAACTGAAAATTTTCTAGCAATAATCTATGGCTCCTGAGTGTTCCATTGTCCAAAAAAATAGGTTTCCATATGATTTATTTATATCCTCTTAGATTTTGATTAGCCCTCCATCTACCTTTCCTTTACTCAATCTCTTCCCCTGACCTCACTTGGGCATACTTGGGCTACAAAGCCACTGAGAAATCCTGCTGGAACAGAGCTGATAACTTCCTTCATGTATACTAACAAACAGAAAGCTGGAAGAAGCCATTCTGCATGCAGTTCAATGGGAGAGAGAGAAATTACCAGTGAAGATACTCAACAGTGGACACTACAAGTCTTAAATTTTGCCAGCCAGGCCAAATGAGCCAACAGGTGCAATAGTGGCACATCTGTCCTGGTGGAAACCAACTGCACTCTATTTGGACTGGAGGCCCACTCCATGGCGGGGGGGAAATACATCCCTGATACTGAAAACTTAAAACAGGGTAGTCATGAGCCCTAGGGGTGTAACATCTGCTGTTGTCTGGCTAAATGTATATACTATGCTTATCAAACTGCCCAGTAAGCACTTCTCTTAATGTTCATACCCATATATTAATGCTACTCTCACTTTTTGTAGGGAACCTTCTCTTTTCAGATGGCAGTGACCTTGGGATGACTCAGAAGGCATCATGGTGCTAGAAAGAAGTGACAGGAGTGCTCAGCAGTGCAATATCTCTATCACACCTTCCAAGGCTCAGGGTCTATTATGGAAGAGGTGGCAGAAAGAACATAAGAGCCAGAGGAAGGGTAGGACTCCTTACAACGTGCTCCTCCCAGACACATAATGGCCTGGATAGCCATGATCTTTCAATGTCTGACACTACCTACACAAGACCATCATAATAGGAGGAAAAGATCATGACATGAAAATAAAAGAGAGACTGATTGAGAGGGGGAGGGGATATGATGGAGAATGGACTTTCAAAGGGGAAAGTGGGGGGAGGGAGGGCATTACCATGGAATATTGTTTACAATCATGGAAGTTGTTAATAAAAAAATGAAATAAGAATAAAAATAAACATGAAGGAATGGATAATGATCACATTCAGTGGAATTTTAAGTAATTTACACAAATACTTGTCTCTCAGCTTCTTAATGATATCACTTACCAAGAGCACACCTGCTAATGGATGAAGAAAGCTTTGCTATACAGACTCCTGGTAAATCTTGCCTTAGAGAATTGGTTGAAATAAGCAGCATCAGCAAGAAGTTGCTTTGATAGTAGGTTTTCATGTGATGATATATATGGAGTTTCACTAGTAGGAAACTCCCTACAAAGTGCCTGACCCCAGCCATATCATGAGAAGAAACTCCATTGAGGAACACTAAATAAAAATACTTACTAGCAGTCTTCAAAACCCTCAAGATCTCTAATGAAGCCTTCAAATGAGTGTAAGGAGTTTGGACAATTAAAAGAAATGGTCTGTACTAAAAGAAAACATGTAGGGCTAACCCAGTGGTAGTATCTGCCTAACTTGCTCAAGGCCCTGAGTTTGATTCATAACACTTGGAAAAAAATGAATGTCACAGGTAGAATTATGAAACTGGAAAACATTAAGAAAAGATAATGAAATGTGAGTAAATTATGTAGTAAGCATAATGCCTTAATAATGTCTATGTTTGATAATTGTGACAAATATATCAAGTTAATAGATATGCTAACAATATAGAAAACTGATTTGCATTATATAGAAAATATCTACCACTTTTTAAACTTTTCCATACATTCAAAATTGCTACAATTTAAATGAGGTAATACATATAGTATTCCTAAAAAGACACAATTAGAGTCAAATGTAAATTTAGTTTTTGTTTTTTCAAAACGTATTTCTCATTGCTCAACATTTAGGTTCTAGCCACATTTGGCTACTAACCACTTGGAATTCTCTAAGTCTAAAGTGAGATATTCTTTAAGTATATAGTATTACTGGATTTGGAAGACATAATCCATATAAAAGTATAATGTAAAATAGCCTCATTGATAATTTTCATATTGAAATAACATTTGGGGTATGTTATACTAAGTAAAACATAACTACTGTTGCTATTCTTTTATGATTTTAGTTTGTGGGAGGAGTAGGATTTATTACAGGCTTATAGATCCAGAGGAAGTTCTACAATGGGGGAAGAAGTTGGCCCCCTTTCACAAATCCACTCAAAGAAAAAAATCACCACCAGCACCACAATTAAGCTCCAAAACTTCAGGAACTCCAGCACAGCTCACTCTGTAAACCTTAGGCTAGACCCAATTCACTCCCATTAACACCTTAGGCTGGACCCCAGGATCTACCTACAGTAACACCTCTTCTAGCCAGGCAGCTGGAAATTCAAGTTAAAGCCCTTAATAAAATATTTGAGGCTATTGAAAGACATAAATTTTAAAGACTACACTACTAGTACATTCAGAACTTTATATGTGGCTTGAATTATGTATCAATTGTTGCTAACTTTCATCAAGATACCCATTTGTGATATAAGCAGTCCTAATAAAATCATTTACAAATACAATGCTACATGGCAAATTCTTAACTATTGTAGGAGCTGGGATGTAGAAAATACTTAACATTTCATGGAACATTCCTATGAGGTGCATAGAATGTTGTCTTTCCTCAGGTGTGCCAGAGCAAATCTGTAGAACATTTATGAAAAGCTACAGTAGGCATGGCAATGAATGTTATATGCATTATGTTATTTTACCTGCACAACCATCTCAAGTGGAGGAAATTATTACCACCACTTTACAGAAAATAAATACATTTGATTTGAACAAGGTAGTGGTAGAATCAGACTCATATCCATCTGATTTCAGAACCTGACCCCTTCTTACCTGTCATGTCCACTATAAGTTTTCTATTCTTGTCATTAAATTGGATTTATTGCTATTCAAAGAAGTTTTATATAGGGTGAGGACTGGCTGGTAGTAACCTACATGCCTCTGAAAACATAGCATCCCTTCAATCTGAAATTACAATATGGAAACCTGTGAACCAAGTTATTCTGTGCACCTCCAATAGAGATCTGCAACAGCATCAGTATGCCCACTACCATCGTGAGGAAGGAGTGCCTCAAGGGATGTGTATTTGGTGAGAAGCCATGACAGCTTTATCCTTTTTGTACAGTCCAGGATTCCTAGCCCATGAAATAGTATCAACTTCACTTAGGGTAATTATTCCTACCTTATTTAACTAATGTAGAATGTTCCTTACAGATATTCACAGACATTTGTTTCCATGTTTACAAACACTGTTAAGTTGTCAGAATGTTCTAAGTGCCAGAGTGCATCTTTGTCTTATCCTTTCCTACAGATGTAATGTGAACCGTTATTCAAGTTCCAGGTCCCATGCCTTCCCTACCATGATGGGTTGTACTCTGCAACCACGAGCCAAAATAAATCTTTCCCTCCTTAAATTGCTTTTTTTCACTTGTAAATATGTTATTATGATGATGATGTGTATTTTGTACGAGTATATAACATGTTACATCATGTGTTGTTACCCTCTCTTCCTTCATCCCCCTCCCCATTTCCCTGGGGACCCCTCTCAGTGTGGTTGCAGGTATTTTTGTGAGGTATTCTTTCATAGATATTTTTAAGTAATTAACATACCTTGATGCAATAAAGCAAACACACATACAATTGAATTGAAAAGTACATATTTATCTAGAATGAAAAAAGAAATTCCAGCACATATGTGGTAAATTTAGATCCTTCTTGAATATGTAAAAATATTTAGTTACAACTGTTTGCTTTGAAAAACTCCACTGTTTCTATTCATCTCTTAGCACAATAACTCACTGTTAGCCCCTGGACATTCAGTAATCCACACAAGAGTAAATTCCTGAAATTTAATATTTATTTTTTCATAAAAATGCTTCTAGAATATGGTAAAACTTATTGGTGATGTTAGATACAATTATAAGATGTTATCAAGTTCTACACCTCCTTATCGAACATATCTTGTATCATCCATTTCCTCTTGGATGTGAGGAGAACTATTCACATAATGATGTCACTTCTGTGATTTAGCTGCTTTATGTGGCAAAATAAGAGGATTTAAGATGTAACTAAAGCTTTACTCAGTTAATTTTGATATGACCAAATGGAAGCCTATTGTATGTGGTCCAGACTTATTCACATAGGTCCTTAGGAGAAGATGGGAAGGTTATCCCTGCTGTCCTTACAGAGTTAACTGTCAAGTTTGGAGAGGGTGATAGGGCAAGGACAGTGAATTGATTTTACAAATATGAACATGTCATCCAGCAAGAAATTGGAGGTCTCATTCATGAAATTGGGGGGGGGGTGAAACATCCCTGCAATCAATTTAGGAGACTGGAATGGGACTCTAAACATCGGAAGGAACACAACCTGGCAGTCACCTTGATTGTCACTTTGATCCTAAGTAGAGAACCTCAAAGATCCTTACCAGGACTTTTACCCCCAAAGAATTTTGATATCATCAATGTACTTTGGTTTAAGATCATAGGTTAACAGTAATTTGTTGTGTTACAATAACAAACTAACTACATCAGGTCAACAAAAACAAGAGTTGTGTATATCATACTTTGAAATTAATCATGCTGCAATGAGTAATGCTTATACAAAATTATCACAAGGAAAGCAGTGTGACCTACCACCTTGTGCCATTTCTCCGTAGAGTATAGTATTGGCACAACTGCTTTAGTTTCAAAAGTGAGTTCTAAATGAAGGGGTGATCTTGGAATCATCATTCCCTGTTATGAGTTCACTTGTTTTTGTTCTCATGGTACAGAAACAGGTCAATGTGACAGCTTTGGATTTTCCTGCTATGACATTTAATGACTCCATTGATATCATAATGAAACCTCCATGAAACCTGTTGAAATTTGGAAATAGTCCATGGTTCCAGAAAACCTGTTTTGTTTCCATTTCAAAATAAGCTGAATTCTACTTTGGTACTTGTTTTTATATACTACATAACAGGATGGAATATGATGTACTCTCAGAAAAGCTCTATTCACTTAAATTAACCACACCTGAATTGGGAACGTTCTTGACCTGAGACTTTTCATTTAGAACTTGCTGATTCAATAGAAAGGCATCAAATTATACCCACTGTTAATTTTAAATTAACTCAAAGTATTTAATTAACACCTCTTCAAACAGAAAAGAAATAAGGATACTTTACACTAAAGGCAATGAAGTCCACTTAAGAGATTTTTGTAAATCAAATTTAAACACTGTATTCCTTCAAACCTTTCACAATTATGAAGATTCAAAGTAGAGATGTATATGAAGCAATTAGCAGCTCTGGGGACTGAGTGTGGGAAGGAAACCAATGAAGCTCTGATTAAGTGATGAAGTTCAGTGGAGCTGAGGACTGTGTTATTGTGGTAAAGAATCCCAGTCTGTCATGTATATGTTGAAACAAGAAAGAAAAATAGGAAACCAGTGGGTTCACTAAAGACCATCAGACTGAACATATATGGGAAGCCCGATAAACATTAGGCTCTGAAATCTTTGTGCTGGGAGATAACAGTGTAGCTGAACTAGTGGAGCCCAAAGTCCCATGGTTAACCTGTCAGATGGTCCTGGCAGGGTCACCTTACATCTTTATCTTATCATTTCAACAACAAAAATAACAAAATAAACCAAGCTGCATTTGTAACAGATTGATTATGGCTTAAAGTTTATGTGTTGAAAGCTTAATCCCTGAGCCTCATTGGCCAGCCAGTTTAGCCTATTTAGTGAGCTCCCACCCAATGAGAAATACTATTTTAAAACCAGGTGGAGAGTGGTACTTGCTGAGAAATTATATCTGAGGTTGGCTTCTGACCTATACACACACAGGTGTACAAATTCCTGCACACTTGTACACATATGCATACATATACCCACACACATGCGTAAAAGAAGAGTTGGAGCCTGCTGACAAATGAGAGATACCACCTTGATAAATAATTAAAGCTTTTCTCCTGCAGGCACGTTCTTGTGGGCAGTCTCAGGAAGTCAAATCACCCAACTTTCCTATCCTTTCTGCATGAGTACTTTTTCTTTTCTTTCAATCTTCTCTCCCATAGTGTTAACTAACCAAGATACAAAAGGGCAAAGACATAGGATTCCCAGTTCTAGGAGGTCAACCTTCAAAACCCTGAGTTAAGCCTTTTTACTCACTAAAGTATTCAGTCTTCAATATTTTGTTAAAGATACAGAAAACAGACTGAGACATGATTCTAAGAACCACCTATTGTTTGGGCTGTTAGTGTCTGGTAAAATACCAGGATTAGATTTTAATGGCAAAATAAGTTTTAGAAAACGGCTGACCAGGTAGATTTTATTACTTTTATTCTTGGAGTTTTTGTTAGCTAATGGGCCATAAGAGTCACCCAAGTAATTTTCCTCTCTCCTTATTTGACAAGAATAAATAAATAAATAGATAAATAAGTAAAAAAAAGATGTCACGAGATAATGTCTGGAAAAAGTGTTGCACAGAATACCTGTTGTTGAAAGCCCCACATGAGATGATCTCTAAAGACCTGGCCAGCCATATCATATACCTTTGCATCTTAATCTCTTATCCACACTTTAACTCTAGGTATATTCTTGAGCTGGAAAGGATGTTAATACTGTAACACTTTTGACAGTTATTTACTGAATGTGCTTGATGAGATATTTAACTAAATATTCATTAGTTTCAATGCCAAGCCTTGTTAACCATGGATTGATTTCACGTGTGTACTGAATAACCTTTATTTTTAAAATTTCTTTATTCTCACATGTATGTACACACACATATACTCCATAGGTTTAGATGATCAGATCCAAAACCAGAATTCTTCCAAGCACTTTTTCCACCATTGGACCCTTCTTTGTTCTGAATTAGTTTGATGACAAAAGGAAAAATGGTAGGTTGCAACATAATCACACCCCATACAATAAAAGCACACTGAACAGAGAGGAAGGACACAGAGCACAATGGGGTAGGAAAATCCCCATGTGAAGATCTGGATTTGACACAGCTGTGTCAGGCTTACTGAGGGATCTTGCGAGTTAATATAGGTGCTATAGAGTATTCCTTCCTCATCTCCAAAATGTACCTTACTGAGATTTGAAAAATTTTGAACTTCTTTATCTCTAAAGTTTTTCAAGTGAAACTCCTCTACCTATCATAACTAGTACAGCTTAAGTTTAATAATTAAATGTACCTAATTCTCTTCAAGTTTAATTTTTTAAGGCAATAGTTCATGTAAAAGCATTTTTGTAATTTAGTTTATATTTTCTACACTCAAGACCAGTATTAAGTCATAAGAATGGACTCACAAATCATACTCTTACTCACTACACAAAGTTTGAAATAGCTGAGAAATAAAGAAATAACCAAAATATCACATTTTCTTGAATCAAAGAAAAAGCATCATTACTTTATGACACATCATTGTTTCATTATTTTTTATATTTTATTTTTATTTATTTATTTATCTGACAGAGAAAGAGGGAGAGAGAAAGAGAGAGAGAATGGGTGTGCCACAGCCTCCAGCTACTGCAAACAAAATCCAGACATGTGTGTCCCCTTGTGCATCTGGCTAACGTGGGTCCTAGGGAACTGAATCTGGGTCCTTTGGCTTTGCAGGCAAACGCTTAACCACTAAGCCATCCCTGCATCCCAACACATCATGGTTTTATATGCCTTATAAAGAGAATGTTGGTCATTTAATTTTTGTAAATACATACTCTAATAAAATTTTTTTCTATTATATGCTATTATATTATATGTTTATGCTATTTTATTTCTATTATATAATCTGGCCACTTAGTGCTGTGTTCTTGTTGCATACTCTTTCATACATTAACAGCTTCTGCTGGATAGGTGGCCTACAGGCATAATGACGTAAGCTGCTATGGGAAAGGCTCTCTACAGCTCTCATATTCTCAGGAATACATGTAAGTCTCTGATCTCTCCATCTCCACCTCTCTTCTAGAACCCCCTATGAGAGGAGGAGAAGATGAGGACACTCTACTCCTTGGTCTTTCCATGTCCTTTTCTTTTCCTGCCCATGTTGCCCTGTGGGTCAAACAAAGTCTATTTTCAGGATTTGTACCTAGTCTGATGGAATGTCCTTTGTTGTCTCCTTCTCCTTTCTGTTTCCATACTCTTACATCTTTAACATCAAGGGAAAAGAAGAAAGGACGGGCTATAATATAATTTTTTCCTTGAGTTAGGATGGTTTTGACCATGAGAAGGGCACTCAACAATTCTCCCTACAAAGCAGCCATATACCATGGACACCCAGGATTGTTCAACACAGACACTGATATGTCACCCTCATGTCCATTCAGGAAGGAGGATGTACTTACTTGACAACCCACTCCTTCTTCTAACTCAACAACCACATAGATTCGTGCAACACTTAGATACTTGTGGAACCAGGGGAACCGTGTCACCTCCTCTCAGAACCTTAGAGTGTCCTCTCCACTTCAGTGTTCTCCTTCTATTGGCCAGGCCTCCACTGAGACTGTGGTGCAGCTTCTCTTTTCTTTCTGTCAAATCCTTCTTTTTCTCTTGTCCTGCTACAAGTATGAATTCTCTTTTTCTTTATTAGTTATGTACATACTCAGGGTGTAAACAGCCACGTTGGTAGCATTGTTGGCCTCCTCTCTGTCCTCCCCCCTCCAAAGGGACCATCTTCACTGGGGAATATGGGTAGTGCATTGTGGAGGTAGCCATTAGTTATGGGGCAGAATGCAATGTCTCCGTGCATAATGTCCCAACTTGTGGCTCTAATTATTTTTCCACCCGCTCTTCTACAAATTTCCCTGAGCCATGGGTTTGTTTTAGGTTTACTTCAGTGATGAGCTCTTGGGAGCCTGCGTCTCTGGATCTCTGGTTTGGTAGGAGTTGAGTGCTCTCTTTCTATCTCCTTCACCCATGTGCTGATACCAGGTTCACCGAGAAAGCAGCACTCTCGCTCATTTCCCCAATAACTCTATGGTTTCAGCTGGGCCCCTGGGGCCCTGTTGAGGTGCCATGGGCTGATTCTTTCCTCAGGTTCTGCATCCATATGTAAAAGAGAAGCAGATTACCTAACAGAGAGTGAAGTTGGCACCATATAAATGGGATAACCATTATTAAATTTAGAGAGAATTTAATAGGTGTAGGCCCTCTTGTAGCTCAAGATTGGTGGGAGCTTGATATTTTAAAGTGAACTTGTTATTTTAGGATATGGTTCGGACTTGTTTCCCAGTTCTAGCTATGGATTCTGTTCCACAGAGCAGGTCCATTAGCCAATCCAAGAGCAGTTGGTTACCCGCCATGGCTGTGTGCCACTATTGTACTTTGGTGAGCATCACATCAGGTTGTTTGTTGCTGAGTAGCTTAGACCACGAGTTGCTTGGACAGATGTTGGCCATTTCCCCCCGTCACTCATGTAGCACCTTCTGGCACTAGATGAACTAACCGTCTGGGGACTGACTCTCTTCTTGGTTCCAGCCATGTCTCTCCATGTTCCATACCAACTGCATATAGTGTCTTCAGCAGTAGGGTCTTACCATTAACCTTAGGTGGGTAATCATTTCTGAGAATAGTCCTTGATCACTTTATTCACTCTAATGTCCATCAGCCATTTGACTCAAGAAGAATGACTTAAAACTGGAAAACTAACAAGTTTCGTCTCCCAATTGATGGTAGAATGTGAGCTGGAAACTCATAAACTGTTTACTCCATATAGATTATAGCTCAAATAAACTTACACCCAGACATATATAACTTTTAACATATTACAAATAAAAATGAAAATCACTTCTATTGTTTCGTGAAGGGAGATGGAATCTAATGTCACCTAAAAACTGAGTGGAATTGAGCAAGTCAGTGTGGAAAGTTTTATACTCAATAATTTAGGAAGTAATCAGTCTTTTCTGATTTTGTTTTTGTTTTATTTCCTAATTTATTCTTTACAAATCTGAGTTTTATTCTTTACAAAAAATGTTTGTTTTTATTGTATATAGCCCTATTTCAAATAACCTGGAACTTTATGAAGGCCACAGATACAGAGGAGACACAACACTCATCAAAGCAGAAAGTAAGCTGCTGAAGACTCAGCATGAAAGGAGAGTTCTAACATGCCTTCCAAGGCCCGGGGGCAAGTAAGGAAGGGGGGCAGGAAGAATATAATAGCCGCTAAGTGGGAGGCATTGTCCTCTACACAGGAATCAGTAGGTATATATGAATATCCCCAGCAAGCAATATGGAAGGGTGATAAGTGACAAAAGAGAATAATAACTCAATGGGAATAAAATCAGTTTGCAGTATCTTCATATATTAAAGCTCCCAATAAAACCTACATATAAAAAGAAAGCAATGGTCTGAATAGATGGCTTAGCAATTTTTTCTTGCCTACAAAGCCTAGGGACTCATGTTCAACTCTCCAGGTCCTACCTAAGCCAGACACACAAAGTAATGCAAGTGCACACATTTGCACATGCACACAAGGGAGTGCATGTGTCTGGAGTTTGATTTCAGTGGCTGGAGGCCCTGGAACACCAATTCTCTCTCTCTCTCTCTCTCAAAATAAAAAAAAAAAAGTCAGTCTGTTGGGCTTACCTAAAAAGAAAAATAAAGCATTACTGATTATGGAGAGGACCTTATACTATACACAAAGGGTTAATAAAAGGACCTCAATAAACATATAAAATGATAGATAAGGCATAGTTCTTGCAGGAACTTCCCAAAAACCATGTAGTGAAGTTCAAGAGTATCATAGATTTTTTAAAGCATTTTCTTTTAACTTTCTCTTCATCCTGTTATTCTACATATATTGACTTATTGGATGTTTACCATGAACACCATGCTGGCTGAAGGTGTAGGATTTATATGGCATTTGTACTTAACAGCTAAAAAATTAGGCTTAACAGTAATAACAGGTGTATAAATGAATATTTTACATGATGTAGTCCTTTCTGATAGATGGATTTTTTAATAGTTTTGGTTACTTATCCTTTTTTTAAGATTTTCTAAAAAAATTTATTTATTAGCAATAGAGAGAGAGAGAGAGAAAGAGAGAGAATGGCTTCCAGCCACTTTAAATGGACACCAGATGCAGGCACCACCATATGTGTCTGGCTTAAATGGGACCTGGAGAATCAAACCTGGGTCCTTATTCTTTGCAGGTATGCGCTTTAATGGCTAAGCCATCTCTCCAGCCCAAAATAGAGGAATTTTTAATTATTCAACAAGCTGAGAATATAGTAGAACCATCAAGACAATCTTTCAGGTGAGTTGAGGGCAGATCTGATCTTATTTTGAAGGAAAAGTCAAAGTCTGTCAAAACTTTCTGAGTGTGGAAAATGATTCTAAGGTAAGGGAAGCCTTTACACAGGTACACACTTTTTCAGAACTCAGAAGATCAGGGGTCCAAAAGTAATCTTGTATCTTGGGCTATCATGTTTGTGTACAAGGAAAGTACTAGGACAAAATAGATGAGGTAGGCATTATTAATCTTTACTCAGTATTTACAATAAGCAGGATAATAATCCAAGCGTGCTACTTAGGTGAAGTGTTTAGATTCTCACAAATTTCTGAGGCAGGAGTTCTATCCCATGTACAGGTCTTAAAATGGAGGAACCAAAACGATAGAATAGCTGAATCAACATCAAACATACAGCAAGTGACTGAGGCAGATTTTAAACCAAAGAATTTAGTGCATACATGGTCTGTCCTATTTCATTCTCTACTCTATTATTGATTCAAAGGTGAAACTGTAACATTGAAATCATGCCAAACACATTGATGGTTAAGACCAAATCATTTAGCCATATGATTTTCAAAAGGTGACCATAAAACTGATGTTGAACTGGGAACGTAAACCTTATAGCATAAATGAGAAATTCACATGTGCTAATCTGTTGTGTCAATCAACAGTTTTTTTTTTTTTAATGTTCTATGTGTCTGTGTGTGCGTTTGTGTGTTTGAGTCCAGGTATACACATCTGCAAGTGAGTTTAGGATCCAGAAAACTACTTGAAATGCTATTCATC
This sequence comes from Dipus sagitta, assembly GCA_036346955.1. NCBI lineage: Eukaryota > Metazoa > Chordata > Mammalia > Rodentia > Dipodidae > Dipus > Dipus sagitta. Next base: position 166,298,891 of record CM070772.1, on the reverse strand, counting down.
TGATTTACATCCACCTTTTTCTGAGATAGGATTTTTCACTGGCCTGGAGTTTGCCAATTAGGCCAGAGTAGTTGGCAAATGAGCTCCACTTACCTTCATACTCCACTTCCCCAGAACTGAGAGTACAAGTACAAACCATTATGGCTGACAACTTTAAGTTTTGAGGATTGGACTAAGTTCCTCATGCTTGCAAAGAAAGCACCTTACTAACTTCGCAATCTTTGCAGCCTATGAGTAGAATTTTCGCATTTTACACTATAAAATGAGCAGATTGTCAAAATTATGTATGCAGTCTTTGGAAGCTGAGTGTTGTAAAGTGTTTTTTTGTTCAAAATACTAATGCTGGACCATATTACAAGGACTTAGCTTTTAATGCTGGTCCTACTTCTCACTAACTGGATAAGTTCACCCTGACATAAAGTTTTGCTGTTCTAAATGAAAATATGTAAATAAATATGTAAAAAGATAAGAGAATACTTCCCAAAAACATTCTGAATGATTGTCTTCTATTAAATGAATTAGTCTTATAAAATCACTGAAATGTTACATAGATTCTCAATAAATTCTAGATGTGTCCTCCTGTGGCTCAAATGGATGAGTATAAACATGTGTTTTTATTTTAAAATGAAAGAATTCACAGTTTCATATGCCTAAGTTTTAAAATGCTAATGACTGGCAAGCTGTGACTTTTTTTTTTTCTGTGAGATATGTCTTTCCTGTTTTCATGTGCATTGGAAATATTCCTTCCACTGAAGTGGTTTTGTTTAAAACTCGGTAACTTTGACCTTACAAAGTCAATATTGTTGTTTGTATTCCTTGAGTTTGGCAAGAAACAAGGTCCCAAGCACTGAAGCAAATCTTTTTCTGTCTCCCTTGATCTATTTTTCCTGCTGTCAAGAAAATGCTTCATGTATTTGACTCCTCTATTTATGTCTCAATTCTCAGTGTTGCTAGATTTGCATGTTTCTGTCCACATTTTCATTTGTAAGTTGTATACACAACATGCCCTTCACATAAGTGTGCAACATAAAAGGCAGTCTGTATATACAAAAAAACCCAGAAAGCATTTCTTATCTATGAATATATGAGCCCAAATATAAATTCTCTAATGAGACTCCACTGAGAAAAATTTCTAAGGGTTGAGAAACTGTGGGGGACTGAGATAGGGAAATTTTCCCAGTCAGAAAATTCCCCAGTGGGTAAAGCTTTCAAGAGACAACAGAGTGAAGGAGGCCCAGTTTTTGCTACACTTAGAAAGAAAACAAGCAGATGGTGCTAGGCAAGCCAAAGGGGGGGGGGGCAGTGTTATGTTCTGTGGTGGGCTAAGTAGTAGGCAGCTTGATAACACGTACAGCTTACTGTTCACGTACGAGAGAAAACAATGAAAGCAGAGTCCCAGGGAAAGAATTGGGAACCTGAACTGTCCTGAGGTGAGAAACATGGAGTAGAGTTCTTGGGTGTTAGAGATGAAACCTGAGGTGTCTGAGGAGAGGAACACTCAGTAATGTCCCTAGGTATAAGAAATGAAACCTGAGGTGTCCTGAGGAGAGGAACACAAGGAGCAGTGTCCCAGGTGTAAGAGATGAAACCTGAGGCGTTCTAAGAGAAGAACATGATGAGCCAACTCTTTCGGTGTCAGCGAGAGTACCTGAGTCGTCCTGAAGAGAGAATAAGAAGACAGTATGTGCTGATTCACAGCAATATCTACCATATGACTATAGACATCTCTAAGCTCGCTCTCTGTTTCCTTAAGTATTAAATATATAAAATAACACTTAATGGTATATTTTAGCAACATAAAAGGTGTTCTATAAATATCTCTTTCAGGTAACATGTTTTATTTATGTTCGTAATAGAGAAAAAGATGGATGGGAGAGACATTTATATGCTTAGTAAAATTTGACACTAAGTTATTAAGACTTACTCAAAGTCTATAATTTTATGTGCTTATTTTTTTCTGTCAAAGATGCCACACACTGTCATATTTTCTTTTTTGTTGAACTTTCCTCTATCTTTAACTCTGTAAAACCAACTCAAATTAGTTTTCCTATTTTCAAGGATGCTAAAACTATGGGCTTTCTTATTAGCCAGAAGTACAGCTATTCAAAATACAAAAGTAGTCCTACTTATTTTTTAACCTATTAATCAAAAACTATTTAAAAGCTGGGCATGGTGGTGCACGCCTTTAATCACAGCCCTTGGGAGGCAGAGGTAGGAGGATTGCCGTGAGTTCGAGGCCACCCTGAGACTCCATAGTGAATTCCAGGTCACCCTGGCCTAGAGCGAGACCCTATCTTGAGAAACCAAAAAAAAAAAAAAAAAAATTTTTTTAATATTTTCTTTAAAAAGTAGAGTTAATGCTACCATAATATTTAATATACTTCAAAAATTATCTGCCTATGCTAAATTTATGGGACTACATTCTAAAATATTATACATTTTGAACATCTATGTTGGTATAATAATCTATATTGGTTATCATTGCTATTCTAAAGTATAAATCTCACATTTTGGTATTCTGATATAAGTTTTTTTTTTCCCTATTTACATGTAGATTGATCATTAGAAGGTGGGATAGATAAGTTGGCTGTGTTTAAGGTACTCATCTAGAAGAGTAGTAGTAGAGTTTAACTTGCATAGTCTTGATCCTTTTTATCTTTGTTGTCCAATTTCACACTGGATTTTGACAATCAGATAGCATGAAGAAACTAGAGAGAGTTAACCATCACTAAGGGTGTTTTATGTTCCAATCTAAGAGTATTATATACCTTCATTCCTGTTGCATAGCCAAAACTCCATTCCAAGTGTGAAGAGGCAGAAGATATACAGTCTATGTATAACAGCTCAACACAACAAACAAGAAGCATAAATTTGTGCTTGTCAGAATATAGTTCATTGTTTAGATTTTTAATCTGCTGAGCATCATATATAGAGCTCTGCTTGTCTGGGAATGAATGGAACTCCTTATTCCCCCCCCACATTTGCTCAGATCTTCTCTAATATTCAAACATGACAGGAAGGGATAAATTTTTGCCTTTACTGCCAAGGAGAGTTGGATATATGTAGCAGAAGTCTTTAGCAGCTGGACCTTGACTTTTCTGATCTCTGTCTTTGCTTTTGTGTAAAATTGTGAGACTTCTATGGATCATAATGTTACTTAAAAATAGTTTCCTGAGTTTGGCTAGCTTTGTAGTACTCTAAGACTAGGAAAGTTCTCACTAATGTTTCTATGAAAGGTAAAATATGTAATGTGTCCTCTCCAGGGGCTTGAGGGTCTAGCACACAGTGGGTACTTAATAGTTGTCAGCTTTTATTATGATTGTTTACATAAGCACAAAGTAATTTCTAATGGTCAAAGCCTGGTCATATGAAAAATATTCCTGGTATAACAAGGTAACCATACATCTTAGCCTCATGTTTACATCACTGAGGAGACGTTGATAGCAGGATTTTGAAAGGCCTCTTATATAATGGTAGCCATCATAATTCAAGCACGTACAGATGATTGCTTTAATTCCTTCATGCAGTAGTGGTTCCACTTAGGTTATTTTAAAGATAAGTTGGGAACCGATCAAGGTAAATTGCCTTTGTTGTTTATGAAATTTAAATAGAATTAAATAAATTACACAATAAATCACCTTCAGTTTCATTGAACCGCAAAGCATCTATAATGTAATCCTGTACCTAACACCTATCGACTATAAAAACATCTCATTTTCTCTCAAATATTTCATTTTTCTAACATTTAGTGTTACTGAAATAAAACCTATTTAAATGTTTTTTTTTTGTTGTTGTTAATTTGGGGTTGGGGAGATGGCTTCTTGGTGAAGGTACTTGCCTGAAAAGTAAAAGAACCCATGTTCAATTCCACAGGACCCACATAAGCCAGATGCACAAGATGGCTCATGTGACTGGGGTTAATTTGCACTGGTGAGGGTGCCTGGCATGCCAATTCTCTCTCTATCTTCTCTTTCTCTTTCTCTTTCTCTTTCTATTTGCCTCTTTCTCTCTCAAATAAATAAATAAATTTGTTAATTTGGAATGCAGTTATTATTCAGTAATTGTATATGAGAATATACATTAAATATGTATTATGGCTATGTTATAAAATGTAACTCTCAGTAGCTAAACAAGATGAGTTTTGAAATAGAAATAGCTTCAGGAATATTTAATAATAATTTTAACTTTCATAACTATTATTAGGATATACAATTAGTAATTCTTTCACTTTTGGAAAAATTTAGGCCTATATGAATACATCGTTTCAAAAATATTGGGATAGAGAGAGGGCTTAGTGATTAAAGTGCTTCCCTGTGAAGCCTAAGGAATCAGGTTTAATTCCCCACTACCCACGTAAGCCAGATATACAAGGTGGCGCATGTGCTTGGAGTTTGTTTGGTTTGGCTACAGGCCCTGGCTCACCTGTCCTGTCTTTCACATCTACCTCTTTCTTTATCTCTCTAAAATAAATAAAGTAAATATTATTAAAATGTTGCAGAAGTTATTGTTCTAAGGGAGTATGAGAACAAACAACCTCAAAACTCTATTTCAACTCAGCCTCAGAAAAAAATTTATGTCCTTCATCTAATGTGCCTTGTCTATAAAATGAGACCAATAACACTGAGCACATAATGTAATCCCATTCAATGCAGTACATTTACAAATTGGGCCTCTCTGTGTATATTAGTTCTTTTTGAATATAAGCAGATTCTGTGAATGTATCTGTAACTTTATTTTATAAAATTTTGCACCTTTGTCATCAAATGTGGTTACCTTCTAGAAGTCACTAAATGCAGAATTCAAACAGTTTGAACACGTTTGAAGCAGACCATAAACACCAATTGCTGGCCTCTATTTACACATGTTTACTGGGGAATAAGATGAGATAAGTGGAGATGTTTGTTACCAAACTCTGTTCCTTGCATTTTAGCTACATCAGTGAAGGCAGTCTTTGGGTGTCTAAGTGCTAGAAAATGAATTATTGAAGTGTGAAAGCGGAACTGTGTATTGAAAATTGCAAAACAGGCAGAGGCTGCCTCGTAGGCCTTATCAGAAAAGCTGGTTGTTTTGAAAGGTGTTTTTTTTTTCTGTTTTTTTTTTAATAATTTAGTAGTTAAACCTTACCTCTTTATTGGAAGCAAATTCCCTAGCCCTTCTTCTTGTCTCTTGCCCTTGCTAAAAACATCTGGTAATACCCCATGTTGTGAATGTCAATGGCTTCCATGCTATTTCTTCCACTGTATCATGCATTTTAATTGTCACATAGTCCAAACTGATGACTGTATTTTCCAAACCGCAATCCAGGACACAGTGACCCTGCACTGTAGGTAGTGGCAGTATAAATAAGCAAGCTGAGTCACATACTGAATTCACAGCCATGCAATAACCTGATGGCAATAATCACTCCTTTCCTTCCTTATACAATGTCATCAGTTTGAAAATCAGAAAAACCCACAGAAGATATTTCATTTCTGTAAGGGTTATCTTTCAATTTCACTTCTAGGTATGAAGATATTTGGAATTCCATGAGTTCTGAAAGAATACTGAAAGCTTGGGAGTATAATGTATATAATGGGGCTCCACTAGACTTCTGGGATATTACTAAGCAGCTTGTTCCAGAGGGGAGAGGAAAAACAAGACAAGATAGCAGGCAAAACTGAACATTGACCAGTGAATAAGTATCCCTGTGGGGAAGAACCTTGTTTTTATAATTTCTAATTTAGTTTTAGTTTTTTGTTTTGTTTTGTTTTTGTTTTAAGAATCTTCTTTTAAGCATTTTAGTTGGTGGAAAGCAAAGCAGACATTTCACAGTATTAAAAAACCTGTCCATAGTTACACAAAGTAAGAAGGGAAAAATCAGAATTGCAACCTCGTCCTGACCCTTTAGTGACAACAAGTCCAAGTTTTTGTTGTTGTTGTTGTTTTTTGTTAACCATTTGTGTGTGTGTGTGTGTGTGTGTGTGTGTGTGTATGTGTGTTTCCCCCCAAACATTACAAATACATTTTTTACATTTTTACCACATTTACCACCACAATAAGAAAAACAATTCTACCAACTTCTGACCCAAACTTGGAGTCTTATAAAATAATATTGTAACACAAATTATCCAGAGTAAGTGAAAACCCCAAAGATAGTCCTTAAGCCTGTTACCACTATAGATGTCAGCCTCAAATAGGGGCACAAAGGCTACCTGCACTTCTTTGTTGACTGCAAATTCAGCAGGTTCTAAGATCTTTCTAGGGTCAGATTATTTTTCTAGAAGGACTCAGAAATATGATGTGATTATAGCTTCATTATAAAGGCTACAAAAAAAATAAAGGCTACAAACTCATGAGTAAACAAATGCCAGGGAAGGCAGAGTGGGGCAGGTGCATAGTCATACCATCCTCTGTGTTGTCACATCCACCCAAAACCCAAAACATGCTTCACAAGCATTCGTTCCAAGCAGCAAGCCAGACTTCTTGTTTCTAAGAAGAAAGTCATTTAACAAACTGAGAAAAGTTCACTAAGACAGAAATCTTTCAGTCCAGGCAAGATGGCTTAGTGGTTAATGTGTGTGCCTGTGAAGCCTATGGACACTGGTTTGATCCCCCAGTAACCAGTGTAAGCCAGATGCACAAGGTAGCACATGCATCTGGAATCTGTAGTGGCCAAAGGCCCTGGTGTGTCCATTCTCTTTCCATCTGCTGCTTTATCACTGCCTTTCTGTCTCTCTCCCAAATAAATAAATAAATAGAATTAATTACTCATACTCATATCAGTATGTTGCAAGCATGAAGACTAGCTTCATATTGTTGACCACTATGTTCCTAACATGTAACATTGCAACTGACACATGTTAACAAATATTTGTTAACTAAATAAATGAATAAATGAGAAAAGTTAGTTTTGAAACCTGACCTCCACATTTACTGTGAAAAAAAACTAAATTTTCAAGTATCTACCCTCTAATTATGTATAAAAGTACTAACTTCTTTGAGTTGCAAGAAGATTTAAAATTAAGTAAAGCAGGAAGAATTATTTTCCTAAAATATACAGAATTGTAGGTACTTAAGGAAGTTTACCTATTATATAATGTTAAGGTATTTAGGATGTCAAGATATAAAGTATATGATCACACAATATGTGACCCATATTATATAAACAGCTCAAGTAAATGTTTCATCAAATCTCTTTACTAAATTGATTAAATCCTAATAAATATTTATACTAAACAGCTATTAATAATACATAAAGGAATATAAATAAATAACCAAAGAAATGAATCTATAAACAGAATATGATCATAAATTTCAATGATCAAGTTTTTATCATATAATATATAATGGCCAAAAAATATAATCTCAATATCATTGAATAAGTTTGTAGACACTGTTTACTTAGATCATTGGACTGAGAAATAACAAATACTGAGCTGGAAACCTCTAGTGATCTTGACCCACAGCCACATGCTCTGAGCCACAGAGATAAGCATCATGGGTGTCTTCAGTATGGTAGTTTATAACTCAGAAACTTCTTCACATCCTTTTGTAGACAGCTCCTTGTTCCTGGGATGATCACCCAAACCAGACACATTCTAGGGGAGGGAGGGATTTATTCCAAGTTTACAAATCCAGGGGGAAGTTCCATCAGTGACGGAAGAAGCTGTGTCCATACATCTGAGCAGAAAGAAATAACCAATTAGCCAACAAACAAATAAGCATCAACACCAACTTGTACCAAGCATCAGGGAACCACCTCCAGAGCTAAAACCTCTCTGCATACCTTTTTGCTGAAATTAACCTCTGCCCTCTCCTCGCTTGTGACACCTTAGGGCTAGACTCCAGGATCCATGCCCAGTGACACCACCTCCATCCAAGTACATAGAGGTCCAAGTGACAAGCTTAATAAAACACCTGAGCCTATATGGGACATAGTTCGACTACCATACATCTGTATTATTATCTGAGTGTACCACTGACATCTTTTGCACCCATTTCTCCAGGTGCACAATCTGTAACTCTGAATTTCAATGATTTCTCCAAGATTCTGTAGCTCTATATATGATATAAATTCATCTGAGTGTTTTAACAGTGTCATAATACTATTAGATACTCCCCTTAATTTCAACCATATAATAGCTAAAAGTAGTATTATTTCCCCTAAATTCCTATGGCTCTCATTCTATCATGTATATTAGTACTCATCCAATGAGTAATTCTTCATTAATTCATCTTATATCTGTTTGAATTTAGGAGTTATCAAATCACTTGACATAATTTTATAAAGTGTGAAAGTACCTGGTGAGCAAATAATGAGAAGATACAGTGGGGATTGTTATTCTAAGAGAAGCCAGACCAGGTAGATGCCTATCAGGTTTTTTTTTGCAGATGATGCTTCATATGAGTAAGATGGCACCAAAGAACTTATCTTAGGAAGTTCTGTGAGAAGAGCAATGCATATGCAAATGCATGAATACATTGCACAGCACAAGTTCAGTACTCATTGCCCAGCACAAGTTGAGTACTCAATGCCTGCAGTTCTCTTCCTCTCCCCTGTTGTACACAACTGTACATGGGCCATTTGTGCCATCACCACTGTAAGGTATACAAGTGATTTTAGTTTCTGAGAAGATGGGTCCAGATCCCCTCAGATAGCATTGTCTGGAAGTAGCATCTAAATGCACATACACACAACAGGACCAAAGACATATTTTATTGTGTTTATATAAAAAGTTAATAGGCTCTGTAATATCTATTTCAACTGCCGTCCTTCATTCCTAGACCAAAGCCCAAGCTGCATTACTGGGCATGGACAGTGCAATTCCAGAGGTTTTTCAAACTGTTACAAATTAGAAACCACAAGGCAAAGGCTCACTAGAGGACATCATAGGCGAGGTTATCATTTTTTTTTCCTTTTGAAGTTGGGCCTCATATCTTTCTCTCATTACAATCATTACTTTGAAATATGATTTTTTTAAACAGTAATTTTCTAGAACAAAAGGGATAATACCATATTTCAAAAGCTTTACTGTGAAATTAAACCTTTGAACTACTGTGAAAGAAATTATTCCCTGAAGGCTGCAAGGCTTAAAGGTTATTAAAAATTTAATTTTAAAGAAGGCATCCATGGAAAAAAAGTATATAAATGCTACTTAGAACACAGATTGCCCAATTTAATAACTCCTGTTGCTCCTTATTTTTAAATAATCTGGAAATGTGAACACATGCAATCTATTTTTTTTCCAGTGGCAAATCAGTACATCAACAGATGGCTGGTACTCGCCCATGACATCAACTTTTTCCAACAGCTACATGCAGAGCAGGACTTCAGCTCATACTTCTGTCTCCCTTGTTTGGCGCAGACAGCAGTGCCATTTTGAAGTAACATCAGACACTGGGTACTGTGGATCAGCAGGATCCTCCAAACTCTAGCTCTCATTGAAACTATTTTCTGTAAGACTAAGTTTTAAATATCAATATAAATGGGACAAATTCCCTCTTCCTATGATATGGATATGATATTTCCACCTTCATTGCAGCATGAACAGTGTTATAAGGTGGCTTAGATTCATTGTGCCACCATCTCTTCATCTGTAAAGATGGATGATTGCCATATTAACATCACTTATCTCATTTGGCTATGAGGGCATGTCTATAGAAGCTTGGAAACATCAATGGCAGACAGAGGGAGATGTGTTTAGGGAAGGTTTCCCCCATGAGATTACTCAGGATAAACTTTATAAATGTAAAACCATAAAATTCCACGGAGCATAAGGAAAAATTGTTTCCCAAAAACAATTCAGAAAAACAAATTACATGAAATCATATCCTCACCTTGCCTGCTGAATCAGAATATACAAGCTAGGGAGTAGATACTAGTGGTTCTAAAACTTTAACATATATGTCTGGTGGTTAGCAAGGACTCAAATCATTTAAGATAATGCATAGGGATGATATAATGTAAGCAGTGGAATACAATACAAATGCTCAGTGTTGTCAATACTGCTTAGTATTCTGATTCTTAATCCTGTGGATCTGAAAGCCCTTTCTTCATGTATACACACATTGGTTGTTGTTGGTAGTGGTTGGTTTAATCCACATATTAGTGTAAGAGGTGGCAAGGAAGACCATCAATAATGAAGACAAGAGATTGGACTAATAATGATTTTATTAGATTGGAAACCTTACCAGAGCTCATGCAGTATCTTTGATCATTTTTCATATAAAGCACTTGATATTACCATGCAAATCTTCATAGAGGTAATTAAAAGATGTTACAGTTTTCTCAGCAAGAACATATCTGTCTGCCCTTTATATCACTAATTTGCTCTAGTCTCATAGGTTTAAATTCTCCCTTTCAATGTATTAACCTCAAACCCTTTGGAACTATAACTTCCTCATTGAAACATGTGCTCCTCTAGGAAGGTAATAATAGTAAATAGGCCATCCATTGTTGTCCCTCCAGCTGTCATGTACTGTCATATACTGGTGCCAGTCAACATTTATTTAGTACATTATTATTTGTTGAATTTTGCATTCCCATGAATGTTACGGAAAGTCAATTTGGCTCTTTGCTTAAATGCCTTTGGGAAAATGATTATGTCTAAGTATCTAGAGATGTTCACCTGATTTTTAAAGAATGTTTTGCAGGACTAATGGCATTTTGGGGGGTATGACTATAAAATGTAGAAAAATAATGAAATTCTTTATCTGTTTCTACACAAGGCAAAGGATAAGGTCCATGTTTTCCCAGTTGGTCTGGATTATCTAGTTCTTATCTTGCCTATTACATAACAAAGATACAATCTGTGATTTAACATACTTACACCAGCCTATATCCAAACCTGCTATATCCCTTGGGAACTTATAGTAATAGAAACCTCAGATAATTTATTAACTATTCTACTTTATTGTTGTGTAATTATGTATAGTAAAATATTTATTATACAGTATTATGTCCTTTCTATTTTAATCAACAGTAACACAAAACAAACCACTGACTAAATTCTCTAAAGAAAAATTGAAAAACTCAGGAGTAAGTGTAACATGTAATTCCTTATTAGTGTGAATGTTGCTGTTTTAAATGCTTGGTATGTCACTGAAAATGAAATTTCTCATTAACCTCAAACATGTCAACTTGTCAAATGACAATGAACCAAATGAGATAATGCTGAGGAATTGAGCTGCCATCATTGAACTAACATGGCTTTGCCAATTAGTCTATAAATAACATATTTTGAACACACTTCAGAGTTTTAAAAAACTAAACTGCTTCTGATTATTCTAAAATACAAAAATAGCAAAGAGAATATTCAAATAAAAAGAAAGTAACCAATTTTTCTCTTGGTAGAAGAAATGAAAATTACTTAAATCTATAGATAGGGTGACTATGTAGATATTTAAGAAATATCTCTTGGTCAACTGATCTGTGCATAGGATTTTCTTTGGTGTAAGACCTGTGATTCATTAAACAAGTCATTAGACAACTATTTAGAAAATATACAGGGGCTAGGGAAAGAGTCCATTTATAATGTGATTTCCTTGCAAGGACGAAGTCATAAGTTTGATACTCAGAACCCACATAGAAATCAGGGGCATGATGAAATAATCTGTTCCCTAGTGAAGAGTAAATAGGTGGATCTCTAGAACTCTCTGGCCAGCTAATCTAGTCTAATTGGTGAACTCTAGGCCAATGAGAGGCCCTGACCAAAGGAGGTGGACAACATTCATAAAGAATGACGCCTGGAGCTTTTCTCTGGCCTCCATACATATCCACATGCACCCCTCCCCCCCACACAAACACACATGAACATGCACCACAAACACACACACAAGAAAATATTTAATGGGTTTATATTATACAGTAGCCACACAGTAAAAAGATAAAGATAAATTACTACACAGTAGAAATCATACAGTAATGAAGTGAGATCAGCAAACGTTTAGAAAATGAATTGGGCTATAGTAGTGATAACATTTGAATGTGTGTGCAAAAAAAAAAAAAAAAAAAAAAAAAAACAGGTATCTGTTAAGAATAGAAAAATACATGCTGGTTTTTCCAAGTAGGGTCTCACTTTAGCTAAGACTGACCTGGAATTCACTATGGAGTCTCAGGGTGGCCTCGAACTCATGGTGATCCTCCTACCTCTGCCTCTCAAGTGCTGGGATTAAAGGCGTGCACCACCACACCCAGCTCAATATGACATAATCTACAAATCCAGACCATGCCAACAAATTAATGTGACATAAGCATTTATCTACTTGGTACTTATTTGAATTATAGGTTTTTTTTAAATTTTTTTCTACATATATTTGCAGGAGATGCTGAGGAATGTAGGAAAGATAAAGAGGGTACATTCAAAGTAGTCATAATAATGTTTTATGAAGAATAACTCATTTGTAGTTCCATTATTCCCAACCCTCTGGCAGAGACAATAAAAAAAAAAGGCTGGTTGAAAACAAATAGCTCAAGTGTTTACTCAAGAGCTAAATTATGGTCTCATGTTAATGGGTCCTTGAGGGACTTTGCATATGAAGAAAGCAGCCTTTTAAATATAGGGTATTTTCAGCATCCTTGAGGGGACTTCCAGAGAGTTCCTGGCAAAGAGGCTCAGCAAGTTAACAGTTCATTTTGAGATACTTATTTAACTGCTCTCGACTCATAGCAAGATAGAAAAGCCCTGTAGTCCCACTATAGGCAGCTTACCTCAGCTCCTTCTTACGATATGTAGTACCCAAGCACCTTATTGCTCTCTAAAAGTTTTTTTTTTTCTTTTTTTAATATTTGTTTAGAATTACCTATTTATGTACATGTGTATATATGTATTTGGGCATATGAGGGCAAATGAACACAACACTTGTGCCACTGTTTTGTATCTGACTTACATAAGGCCATCCTCAGCTGCATAAGATCCTGTCTCAAAAACAAAAGATAAGCCCCTAAATTTGTTTTTTTTCAAAATTATACTAAAAAAAAATGTACGAGATTTCCAATCAAGATGGCAAATTCTTTTTTTTATTTTTTATTTTTTTTTTCTTTATTAGATAGTTTTGTATTCAGCAAATACAGTCAGTTTGGTACCATTATTAGGCTCATCCATGACCTACCCCCTCCCTTAGGCCCCTCCTTGCTGAGGTATACGGGTCATGCATTGTGGAGTTAGCCCACAGTTATGGGTAAGATAAATGTCTCTGCATATCATGACCCAACATGTGGCTCTGACATTCTTTCCACCCCTTCTTCCAAAAAATTTCCCTGAGCCATGTTGGGTTCATTTTTGGTCTGCTTCAGTGATGAGGTGTTGGAGTCCTCTGAGGGTCTGGCTCTCTGATTTGGTAGGAGTTGATTTTTCTCTGTGCTGATCTCCTTCCCCCTTGTGCTGGTATCCAGTTCATCAGGAAAACAGCCCCCTTGTTTGTTTCTCCAATTTTTCTTAGTTTCAGCCTGGGCCCTTTTGAGGTATGATGGGGTGGCTCTCTCCTTAGGATCTACATCAATCTGAAAAAGAGAAGCAGATTCTCCAATGGAGAGTAAGTTAGCACCAGGACAAATGAGATAACCCTTACTTTTTTATAGAGAATTTAATAGGTGTAGGCCCTCTTATAGCCCACAATTGATGGTAGCTTGATATTGGACAGTGGGCTTATGTTTGGATCTGGTTCTGACTTGTTTCCCAGCTCTAGCTATGGGTCCCATACCAGTGAGGAGATCAGTTAGCCAAATTGAGAGCAGTTGGTTCCCCACCATGGCTGTGTGCCACCACTGCACTTGTGTGGGCATCACAACAAGTTATTTGCTGCTAAGTAGGTTAGACCATGTGTTGCTTCAACAGATATTGGTCATTTTCCCCCAGTCGCCCATGTAGCACCTTCTGGCACTAGATGTGCTGACTGTCTGGGGACTGACTCTCTTCCAACTTCCAGCCATGCCATTCTAATTTGCATGTCAATCACATAAGGTGTCTTCAGCAGTAGGGTCTTACCACTAGCCTTTGGTGGGTCATCAAGTACTCTGACAGAAATCTGTCTGTCTTTTAGGAAACCTTGTAGGTCTCTCTGATCAAAAGCTCATTGTGGATGATAGCCCCATGCTGGTTCTGGGAGTTACAGGTCAGTGCTAACTAAGAAAATGAGGAAAAAGATAACTAATATACAAGAGTTAGAGATAAGAGAGAGAGAGGGAGAGGGGAAATGAGGGAGGGAAGATGTAGAAGATTAAGGTTAGTCTTGATCTTACCCTCTCCAGTGTCTTGTGGTTCAGGTGTTCTCTGTAAGGGCCTGGTGAAGGATCAGCCATTTGGTCTGTCTTTTAGTAAGTAGAAAATTATGGTACCATTGCTGTTTGGGTCTAGATTTGTGTTTCCCACCCCTTTGATGCCCCCCCATCCCTCCCCTTCCATCCTAGTGTCTAGTCTAGGAGACGCTTGCTGGGTATGTAAGGTATCTTGGGTAGATTCAGGTTAGGTGCTGTAGATGAGTGAGAGTATGTGACGATTTTTTTTTCTGTGATTGAGTAAGTTCACTGAGAATGATCTGTTCCAGGTTCAACCATTTTTCCTCAAATTTCATTATGTCATTTTTTCAACCCAGATGTCCATCACTAGAAGAATGGATAACTAAGATGTGGTATATCTACACAATGGAATTCTATATAGCAGTAAGAAAAAATGACACAAAGATGGCAAATTCTTAGCCATGCTAGAGCTACAGGGGTGAAATCAGTCAAGAATTCTGGGGCTCCAATTCTAGGACTGCCTAGTGAACCTCCACTAGGAGCCAGAGGGTGTACATTTGGGAATCTACTAATTTCTGTGTTCTCAGGAACCCAACTAGCTCCTCATGCTGGGGCACTATTTTGTCTACCTAACTCAGGTCTTCTGAGGTCAGGTGGGCAGGGCCTTTCCGAACCACTCCAGCACTCAGATAGGGGAACAACTACTGAATAGACACACAGTACTGGAGCTAGGGCCCATGCTTCACACAGCCTCCACAGTCCCCACATGCCCCTTCAGACTCCCCACACACCTCACACCCCCAAAAGTATCTGGCAGGTTCCCCAAAACCATTCTACCACTTCACACCCTGATGACATCCCCACATGATACATACCCCTGCATGCCTACCCATTGCCCATATTCTTGTAGCCCATGCTCATCCCTACAAATCTCCCATACCCTGTGCCACCCACTCAGCCTTGCAAGTACCCCATACCCTACTCTGTTGCTATGTGCTGATTGCCGAAAACCCTGGCTGTCTCCACCCCATGTGGCCAGCCTCAGCAGATGGTTCTGAACTTTGTCACATCCTCTGATTGCTTGCTAACTCCAAACACCAAGATCCCCACACCAAACAATTCAACATATGGGGTACAAACTGATCTATGGAACACAGTGACCTCCCACCACTCCCACAGTCCCACATCCTCTCCAATGACTACTTTGCATCTCTTCTGTGCTAGACAGAGAGGACATGAATATCTGTCAACCACCCCTTTCAGGGAAAGCCAGTGAATCCTCCACAATCTGCTCAGCTCCATACAGTAGGGAAGCAGGGGCAAGTGATACTGACACTGAGCCCCACAAGCTAACACATGACTGTGATCAGGGGCCAGAGAGATTCAGAACCTCCCACTGCAGTTTTGCATCAGCCAATAAATAGCCCAGAGCTTCTGCCTAACTTGCATTTTCCACAACAGGTACATCTGTGGTTGTAACACCATCCCACTTCTATCTAGTTCAAATGTAAAACTAAACACTCTCTGAAAATCCTTCAAGGGCAAATATTTCTTACCCCTTAATAAAATGAGACTTTAACCCTGAGGTGGGGAGACCCCAATGCAAAAAATAAAATAAAATAAAATGAGAGATATTCACTGAGGTTGCCTAGTTCAACAAAGGAAATCTCTAATTAAAACATAAAGGAGACAACAGAAATAGAATCTCAAACTGAAATTACCATAAGCTATGTGACCCTGACCAAGAAAGTCACTGAACTTGAAGCAAATCATCAAAAACAAACATTCACAAAAATTAAATGTAACATAATAATTTCTTATAGCACACAGCTTTCACCACTAGGTTTAACTTAATTAAGGAAAACCAGAGACACCTCAAATGAGAGATAAATGAATTAAAGGTCACTCAACAAAGAGAGGATCTCAATAACCAGCTGATTAAGCTAAATTAATACATGGTTAAATGTAAGAATGAATTTCAACAAGCATCAAGAAAACTAAACCATGACCTAAATTGGAAATCAGTAACATGATACAGAAAAATTCAACAGAAAACAAAAATTAAATAGAGCTTATAAAGGACCCTCTAAAAACCCTCACTAACAGATTTAATCATGTGGAGTACAGGACTTCATATCTGAAAGACAAGTAATAAGAAATTGTTCAGGAGTCCAAAAACTTTGGTAAGTTCAAAAAATCATGGAAACAGAATAAGAGGGAATTGTGGGATACCCTACAATAACCAAATATCTGGATCATGGGTACACCAGAAAAGGAAGAATTTCAGGCCAAAGCATGGAGAACATATACAAAAATATTACTGTAGAAAACTTTCCTACACTGTCAAAAGACAGAACCAACCAGATAAAAGAAGCTCACAGAACACCAAGCAGACTTGAGTAAAGAAGAAACTCTCTAAGGTATATCATAGTAAAAGTGCTAAACAGAGAGAGAGAGAGAGAGAGAGAGAGAGAGAGAGAGAGAGAGCGCAAGAGCGCAAAGCAGAGGAGAGAAAGAACTCATTTTAGACAAGGGCAATTCCATCAGAATTTTTAAATGATTTTTAAATGGAAAACCTAAAAGCCAGAAAGGCTTGGAATGGAGCACTTCAAAGTTAAGAAAAACCACACACACACACACACACACACACACACACACACACACAAAATAAATAAATAAAAAATAAAAAATAAAATAAAAACTACAGCTTCCAATCCAAACTACTACACCCAGTGAAAGTATCCCTCATAATAGATGGAGAAAGGAAAACTTTCTTTGAAAAAAGCCAAGAATATTTCTGGGAATACTCCCCACATAAGAGTCAAGCAGCCTACCTCAAGAGTCTATAAGAGAAAGATTACAATGACCAAAACTAGAGCAGGCTCGAAAACATACTAGCCCAGGAAAGCATCAAACCCCATAAAGACTCCAATATAGCAGGTATTAAATTGAACTTCTCAACTATAACCTTAAATATCAATGGTCTTAACACACCCTTCAAAGACACAAGTTAATAGGATGGAATAGAGCAATAGACCTGTCTTTCTGTTCTTCAAGAAACCCACATAGCCACTAAAGATAGACACCTCCTCTAAGTGAAAGGATGGAAATTATTTTCCAAGTAAATGGAAATAAGAAACAAATTAATGTGGCCATATTAATATCTGAGAAAATAGAACCAAAAGTAATCAAAAAAGGATAAAGAAGGTCAATTTTTGCTCATCAAATGAAAAATCCAACAAGAGGACTTCACACTCATAATTCTATATGCACCAAAAACAGGTGAATCACATTTTGTAAACAAACCTACTTGACAGCAAAGCAGAAATAAATTCCATTACCATCATAATAGGGGACTACAATACCCCACTATCATCACTGGGTAGATCATCCAAGCAGAAAATCAATACTGAAATAATAGAGACTAATAACATCATAGATCAACTAGACCTAACAGACATCTATGAAATATTCCATCCCAATTCTGTAGAATACATTCTTCTCAGAAGATAAAGGAACCTTCCCCAAAACAGATCATACTAGGGTATAAAGCAGATGCCATAAATATAGGAAAATAGACATAATTTCCTGCATCATACTGGACTATGCATTAAAGCTAGAATTTAACAAGAAAAGAAAAAGAAATTAAACCAGATCCTGCATAATGAACAGCACACTATTATATATATTATATAATGAATGGGTTATAGAAGAAATCAAAAAGGAAGTTGTAAAGTTTCCAGAAGTGAATGATAATAAAAACACAACATACCAAAACTTATGGGATACAATGAAGGCAGTCCTAAGGGGAAAATACATGGCACTTAATGCCTTCATAAGAAAGACAGAGAGTTCTCAAACTAATAACCTAACCATCCACATAAAGGCATTAGAAAAACAAAAACAATGCAACCCTAAGAGTTGCAGATCGAAGGAAATAATTTAAATTAGAGCAGAAATTAATGAATTGGAAACTAAATAAATAAGATATGTAAACCCCTGGCCAATTTGATTAAATAAAAAAAAAAGTGAGAGAAGCCACAAATTAACAAAATTAGAAATGAAAAGGGAAAGGTCACAATAGACATTAGTGAAATTAGAACAATCATCAGGATATATTTATAAAACCTCTACTCCACAAAATTTGATAATTTGGAAGAATTGGATGAATTTCTAGACAAATACCACCTAATATAACTAAAATCAGAGCAGATAAATCTGTTAAACAAACCCATTATACCCTTCAAGATTGAAAATATAAGTCAAAAACTTCCCCAAAAGGAAAAGTCCAAGAACTGATATATTCTTATTTGAACTGAAACCACTTTTTCTCAAGCTTTTCCACAGAATCAGAGAAGAGGGAATGGTTCCCAGCTCCTTCTATGACTCTAGTGTCAACCTAATACCAAAATCAAATAGATAAATCCAGAAAGGAGAACTATAGACGTATATTGGCCTTTCCTTGGGTTTCCATCTGTGGTAGTTTGAATAGAATAGATGGCCCCCAATATATTTCAGTTGTTTATTTGTTTGTAGTTTGCATCTGCAGACACCTGGCTGGAGGCAATGTCACTGAGTGAATCTTAAGGTGTAGTGGTGGGTTTCAGATTTCAATCTAAGGATATGCAAAGTGTGCCTAGGAGGAGTTCCTGAAGCATGCTGTGCTGTGTGGCTTTTTAGGCTTGTGCTTCTCTCTTTCTGCTTGGTCCTGTGAAGGCAGGCCAGCTTCTTCTGCTATTATGGAACTTCCCCTGGATCTGTAAGTTTCAATAAATATCCCTTCCTCCATAACTGTGTGTGGTCTGGAAATTTATCTCAGCAAACCTGAAGCTGTCTGCTACACCATCCTTCCCAGACAAGTGGTGAATGAGATGTTTGTGAACGGCAATGTTCCACTCTAACTGTAAGAAATACTAAAAGAAGAGCCTGGGAAGATGGCTGAGTGGTTTAGCACATTTGCCTGCAAATCCTGCCATGTAGTTTTGATTTGTATGCCCCCCACCCACATAGGCTGAAAGTAAAATGTGGCATAACCATCTGGTGCTCATTTTCAGTATCATGCCCCATTCCCCAGACATGTGCAAATAAATAAATAAGAAATACTGAGAAGTATCATCAACCACTTGTTTCAAAGTTTCATTCTGAGAAGCAGCAAGATGAACCAAAGAATTAGGAGGTGTGCTTATAGTCTGGGGAAACTCTTACATGCTTCACAAAGGTTCTTTCCCACCGTATAGGAAGCAATGTGCAGATAATCCCCAGAGCACTTTCTAAACAGGATCTCATGTGTGCACTGGTCATCTCTGTGCAAGATCTCAGTTTCTAGTTGGAAAGATAAAGAGCTCTGTAAGATCTGGAATAGGAAAACCATAGTTGCTTTAACAAGGGATGGGAGCATACAGTGTGCATATTTCCTGGCTGCTAAGGCCTCCTGTGTTAGGCTTGCTGATCGCAGGTTCTCTGCGAAGTAGGGATGGGGGTGTGTGTGTTCTAAGTGCTGTTGACCAGATTTTGTGATCAACTAGAGATCCCTGTCATCTTTTATAGCTTGATCACCTCCCACTCAACCCTTGGTGGTTACTTCCACAGATGAAGAAGCCTTTAGGGTTTGCCTACAGTGGCCTCACCGAAAATGCCTCAGGCTTTCATACTGCAGAAAGGAGGGAAAGACTTGCATCTCTCATGCTTCCATAAATACCGTTGCTTCAGTTAGTACTTTTCCAGAAAATGCCTGCTACATATGTAGATGGGCTTAATTTTTCATAACACAGCCTTACAATGCAATGGCATCTTCTGATGTTTAACGGATGGTAGGTGAAGGCTGTTGTTGAGTGGAATGGCATCATGATGGCACTGTCACATTATCCTGAGATCTTTGTTGCAATTATTTTTCTCTAAAGTTTGGTATTATTCTCTGTAGTTCACAAAACTCCATCAAGCTTTTATCCATTACCCCACAAAATCAGATAGGGGTTTTAAAGTGATGAACAATGCCTTGGATACAATAACTGAAAGCTTTTAGAACTTCAGACACATATCAGTGATAATGGACAGTCACCAAAGTCATGTTTGTTTAACACAGGTGATTAAGCAGATGAGAATGCTTCATGATCATTCAGTGTTTTAAGTAAGCAGGATTCATTAATTGGCCAATTTATTATTGTTTACTATTCACAGAAAAAAAAAGAAAGAAAGAAACCATCCTCATGCCACATTATGATATTGTCAAACTTCTCAGGAATGTTCCTGACATGTCAGATGTTAAAAGGTATCATATATTCAATAAATGATCTTAAGGATTTGTGCATTCCAATCATGGTACCACTCATTAATCTAGACAGGTTCTTGGTGGTAGTTTGAATGTATGACCACCCCAATAGATACAGGTCTATTTGGGAATATGTGGGTTTCCCGCTGCCTACCTAGAAGAAGTTTCATGGGCATAGGTCCTGGCTTCTAGCCAAAAGGTGTAACTAAGGCTGGAAATGAATTTCAGGCCCAAGGGGTGGAGGACAGTCTGTGTCCCTGCTGCTGGCTGCTGTGACCTGCTGTTTTGCTGCCAGTTTTGTGCTTGCTTGTGGTGCTGGCTGTTTTGTGGTATCTCTCTGCTTGGATTTATGAATGGGAGTTGGCTTCTTCTACCATTGGTGGAACTTCCCCCTGGAGCAGTAAGCTGAAATAAACCCTTCCTCTTGTAAACAGTGTCTGATTTTGACATTCTTCCCAGCAGTGTGAGACTGACCACATAGCCTTGTTATGTGGTCCTGTCTTATGTGTCATGGAGTTAATGTCATTTGCTAAATGTCACATGAAACACTGAGTAGACAGAAGAAAGACTGGTGGTGTTAAAACTCTGAGAGATAATGAGAATGTTCTTTTTTTAATGTTAACACATAAAATAAACATTTTCCTTGTCAGTGAAACTTAGAGTACTTGCACAATGTGGAAAACATAGGTTTCTATAACTCCATTTTTCATTCTTTTAATAATACCCCACCAAAAGTGATCCCTTCATTCTTATACAACTTTGTGTTGCTTTAATGAAGAAGAAACTGCCATGGGAAGGACAAAAAGAAATTGTAGATGACACAGAAGACAGAAACTTCTTGAATGGACACTAGGAACATACTTCTGCATGGTCCTTATGCTCAGAAAGTTCATTGTCTAATGGGGGAAAAGCATGAAACCAACCACAGTGAAAATCAAATAACCAGTAATAGAAATGATTGTGTTTAATTTTTAGAAGTAACATAGGACTGCCTTGGTAGTGGTACATAAGACAAGGTTGGAAACATTTTATTTGAACCAAACAAAGAATAAAGACCCTGATGATTGCAGTGGTTGGGATCATATAAGCCCCCTGAGCTCATGTGACTTCAATGCTTGGTTCCCAGGGTGATAACTGGGGAGAGAGAGCCTGGCTGAAGAAGTGTGTCACTGAGGATGACTTCCAGATTGCCAGGACTACCTCAGTTCACTATCTTGCTGCTTTCTGCCAGCTGTGATGACAAGGAGTGGCGTCCAGTCTCTACTCTAACATTCTTTCCCTACCATCCCGAAGCATTCTTTTGAAGTTGTAAACCAAAATAAATCCATTCCTCCGAGCTGCTTTTGGTTGAATGTTTTGTTCTAGCTACAGGAAGGTAACTTCAACAATGATACTTTTATTTGTTTCAAATTAACCCAGTGACTTCATTAACATGACAAGCCCAAATTTTAACTGGGATAGACACACTCAAATTGCACGCACAGTTTAACACCTCTGAATCTGACAAATGGCATGTGTTCCTATACCCTCTTCTTTGATATTAGCATACTAAAATGTTCACAAAGAATAAGGCAAAAAACATGCTAAGTATAGTAATGCATAATAATTATAGGAAATAATTGTTTATAGTGTGTACATTTTTATCTCCCTATAATTTGTACATTAAAATATAACCTCCAAAGAGATGATATGAAGAAATAGGGCCTTTGGAAATAGATTGTAAGGTACATCCTTTGTGAATAAGACTACTTACTCCCCTATACAAAAGTCCACAATGACTTTCCAAAGTCTTTTTAAGATGCATAATATAAGCTGTATGAATCAGGAAGCAAAGCTCCATTAGACAGGACATTTGCTAACACCTTGGTCATGGATTTTCATACTTTCAGAACTATTAGAAATAAATGTTGGTTCAATCCAACCAGCTTATAGTGTTACTGTAAAGGAACCTGAATGGACTAAGGTAGGTGTGGTGGTTTGAATAGAATAGATGGCCCCCAATATATTCAGTTGTTTATTTGTTTGTAGTTTGCATCTCTAGCCATCTGGCTGGAGGCAATGCCACTGGGTGGATCTTAAGGTGTGGTGGTGGATTTCAGATTACAATCTAAAGATATGCAAAGTGTGCCTAGCCGGAGTTCCTGAAGTGTGCTGTGGCTTTTGACCTTTAGGCTTGTACTCCTCTCTCTCTCTGCTTAGGCCTGTGAAGGCAGGCCAGTTTCTTCTGCCATTATGGAACTTCCCCTGGATCTGTAAGCTTCAATAAATATCCCTTCCTCCATAACTGTGCCTGGTCTGGAAGTTCATCTCAGCGAACCTGAAGCTGTCTGTTACAGTAGGTTTCAAATATGGAGGGGGCATCAATTGATTGTTAAGAGTTAGATAAGTAATAATCTTGACTGTACCTCTCAGAACTTTCATGTCTCTATGCTCTGATTTTCTATACTTTATTAAAGATAGAGGCACAACCTATATTATATGATTATTGTGAAGATTAAAAAAAATGAGCATGTGAAAAATGAAATGTTCAGAGCAATGTACCTTAAGCTCAATGGATACTATCCAGTTTTCCTTCTGTCTACTA
Organism: Dipus sagitta; assembly: GCA_036346955.1. Taxonomy (NCBI): domain Eukaryota; kingdom Metazoa; phylum Chordata; class Mammalia; order Rodentia; family Dipodidae; genus Dipus; species Dipus sagitta. The sequence goes on along the minus strand of CM070772.1, from coordinate 166,275,824 downwards.
GTTTTGACCACTTCCTTACTTTCTTGTTGTGTTAGTTATATCTCTCACCTGCCTTATTTTTTTGGGAAACTGCTTTTCTGTCACTATATTCTTATAATTCCAGTGGGGCTATCAACACAAATTCTCATCCTCCAAACCTCCATGCCTTGCACCTATTTGATGCCTAAGCCTGATAAGTAGACTCTTCCCTGGTGTTTAAATAATTAGCTACTTGTGAAAGTATAGTTACGTGACATTAGAACTCATGTTCAGGATGATCAATACAGGAAGAATCTTGACAAAATGAACCAGTTCCTAAATAAATGGAGGTGAAAGATGGACTGTCAGAGGCATAACTAGAATAGCTACAAACCTGGTTCTATAGAACTTCAAAGTTTTTTCTAGCTCCTTCAGCCTTTCCCTGCCTGGTGGACACAACTCTAGGGTCTTCCCTGTGCAGTTGGATTTTGTTGGTGTTGGGTTTCTCTAGTTTGCAATTGAAAAAGCTCTGACTCACATTATCACTGTTCTTATTATCCACAGTCATTGGTAAACAGTCATGAAAAAAGGCATGGGAACTTGTACATTCTCAGCACATGATTTTAAATGAACTGATTGAGTAAAGTGAACTTGGGACAATTCATGAACTTAAAGAAAGTACCCAAATAACTATGATTATGAGCATGCTATAAAATTACTATACTCGAAATTGAATAAAATTTGGCAGCAAAAGCTCTAAGGAGAGACAGCATGAATGAAATAATGAAGTTATTAACATGTAATTGATAAAAACTCAATGCCAGATTTACCACTTATCAATTAGTTGACCTTAGTTTCTGTGAAATCTGTTTGTCCAACTGCACAATAAAAGCATAAGCACTCTCCCATGTTTCAACAGTATGCAACTAGTCATAGCTTCACATAATTATTCCTTGCCTAGGACACATAATACTAATGCTTCAAAGCTTTGCTACAAAAACATAAAGTTAAATCAAGAGACTGCATGTTCCGTCCAATTAAAATTTTATTTCAAAATTTCCAGAGAAACTTCAGCCTGGTGTGTCATATTTTCAAAGTGTATTTTAAACAATTAGTATTACATGAAAAGAATGCCATTTAAGTGAATGTGACTTTTGCAGCAAAACAACTATCTTGGCACATTTTTATTATTGACTGACCACTTTTTTTTTTCTATTAGTGAGTCATTTCTATGCTCAGCTTTTAAGTGTATTCCTTTAGTAACAGTATTATTTATATGTTTTAATATAATTTAATTAAAGTTTTTTTTCCTAACTAATGAAATGCTGAAGCTTTGATCACACCATCACTACCACTTTCTTCTCCTTTCGAATGCTTCTCTTCCCCGATAATCTACAGTATTACTCCTCATAGACAGCCTCATGTTTCTGAGACACATTAGAACCTGTCTTTAACAATCATTTTCTATTACCAAGGGAGTTTTGGATAATGGAATGTGTAGTCACTTTCAATTTATGTCAGATTTTCTGATGCATTTGTACCACCAACATTTTATCAGCTTGTCAGTGGAACAAATGAAGTTGCAAATTGCATTGACTTTTTTTGTGTGTGAAATCTTAGGAACTGTTTATTTTTAACATGCTTTCCCTCCTCTTCTTTCTCATTTCTATAGAGTAACAGGCTTTATTTTCAATTTTCACAAACTTTGTCACTTAGCAAGTATATGGCATTTAGACACAACAATTTCCTGGGTCCTTGAAGTTTGTAAAGGAAAGAGTTCTGGCATACAGGGCATATTAAGGCTGAATGCAGATTGAAGCAATAACTGTAGAGCAATTTGATGAACTAACTCTAGCCAGGAGTAGAGGATTTCTAACACTCCAGGATAGCCATTATGTTCCTGTTATGTTCAATAGCCCAGTTGGTCTAAAAGGTTGCTAGTGGTGCATGTTTTCATTATCTCCTGTGGGCTTGATGCCTCCAAAGAACCCAGATGGCTTATTCCAGCTTTAGTGTTCCCATTTGTACTATGACAAGGTCTGTAAGATCAAGTTATATGTTTGGGAGGGTCAGTTTGCTTTGAGAAATATTGTTCCATGGTCTTTATAATTTCCCTCTGCCTATAAATCTGCAAGTAGGTATTACCTAGTGGAAAAACTGAGAAGACTTCACATACATACATACACATGCATACACACACACACACACACACACAATTTCCTAGGTGTCAGTGTCACTCTGAAAATAATAATAGCAAGAATACAGCATCAACAAATAAACAGAATTACCATTTGTTAAACATATTAAGCTAATAATATGCACTACACATGCCCTTCATGTTATATATGGCAAGTCAGATAGCATGATTTTGAACTTTCGCATTTATTTTTCTTAAAAAAGTAGAGTAAGGGATTGTTCCTTATTCAAAGTAAACTTCCTATTAATATAGCATGTCTCCAATAAATTTCTAAGAGTAACAACTTATCAGTAGCCAAATGGTGTAAATTCAAAATCTAATTGGGGAGAGAAAAACACTTGCAATTACCATATCATGATAATTTTAATTAAAATATTTGTGTGCTTAAAGATAAGTGGAAATGTACTCAGTGCTATTTATGTCTTCAGGGAAAGTGATTAAATCTACAAAGGAGAGGTCAAATTTCCACAGAGAAGAGATAACACATCAGTGGAAACATTACATGGCGTGGCTCAAAATGATCCTGGAAAGTGCAGTTACAGGTGCTGTATGCGCTGGTTAATATGGGTTTTCAACTTGAGAGATTTTATATTCACCAGGAAAATAAACCTCTCTGAAGGATTGTCTCGATTAGGTTAACTCAGGTGGGGAGCTAACTGTGTGTAGCAGCATTCTGGGGCCTAATATCCTGGACTGAATCAAAAAAAGATAGTGTCATTGCTATCTGCCTCCTCCTTGTAGACTACACGTACTCAGCTGCCTCTTCTGCTATGGCTTCCCAGCTGTAATGGGCTATAATTTCAGCTGTAAACCAGAATAAGCTCTTATTTACATTACTTCTTGTCAGGAATTTGGTCATAGCAAGGAGAAAGTAACTATTACATGATATAAGAAAGGAAATACTCCCAGGTCTAAAAGTGTGTGCACAATCTTGAAAAAAAATTAATGGCTGGGCATGATGGTGCACATCTTTAATCCCACCACTCTAGAGGCAGAGGAGGAGTATTGCCATGAGTTCGAAATGTCCCTGAGACGACTATATGACTACATAAGGAATTCCAGATCACTCTGGGTGAGAGTGAATCCCTACCTCAAAAAAAAAATTGTAATAATATATAATATGTCTCTATATTATTTATATATTATATAATCATAATTATATATTGTATTATATTTATTTTTGTTATATATATATATATATATATATATATATATATATATATATATATATCAAGGTTCTAGCTGGGCATTGTGACCCTTACCCTTAATCTCAGCACCTAGGAGGCTGAAGTAGGAGGATTGCTGTGAGTTTCAGGTCAGTCTGCAGTATAGAGTGAGTTCCAGGTCAGCCTGGGCCAGGGTGAGATCCTAACCAGACAAAACATAAACAAAAAATCTTTTGAAAAGCCAAGGTTCACAAACACAATACAATTTCTATCATAGGATGATAGGACAAGGTGTTCAGTGCTAAAGGAGGGCATTCACAAACTAATTTATAACAATTCAAAAACATGAAACTGTAATGTTTATGAGAGATATTTATTTGTTAAATAAATGAAATATCAATGACTATCTTACTTATCAACCCTGGCAGTATAATAAGAACACATGAAACTGATATGAAGTGCTGTTAACATATGCAACATACCTGTCACTTTGCCTTGATGTTTTAATCACTTTTTTATTAACCAGAAAGGAAATGGATTGAAAGAAACCACTCTTTTTTGATTGTTTTTCATCTACTAATTTTTCTTCATGTACTTATTCAATACATTTCACATGGAGTGGATGTAATGAAAATCTCACATTTAATAATTGTATAAAAACTCATTGGATATTAGGGAAAAGATTTACAATGCAGATATCATGGCATTTAATTATTAGTGATAATGTTCTTAACATTTATCCAATAATATCTTTTAGCATTCTGTTTTCTTTTTGTTTTATGAGTATGAGTATGTGTATGTTCACTTATCTGTATGTATTGTATGAATCTGTGTGCATGTGTGTTCATACAAATATGGGCACGTGTGTGTGTAGGTGTATGCACATATATGTTCACATTATTGAGGGAGCCAGAGGTCAATGTCAAGAGTTTTCTTCAGATGCTCTCCAGGTTCCTTCTGTGAGACAGGTTCTCTTAGTGACTTTAGAGCTCACCAATTTCGTTAGATTACCTAACCTATGGGCCTCATGATCCATGGACCCTGCCTTCCCAGAACTGGGATTACATGCACATACCAAACCACTTAAAATTTCCCATGGGTTCTGGGAATCTGAACTCAGGTCTTGTTTTTCAGGCCTGGTTTTCTTTTCAAAATGGCATGGACTTCACTTAAAATGAACTTTTGTTATATGTGTTAAAAGACTGACCTAACAAATGAAATTTTAGCCCTTCCATTTGTCTTAGGATGATATGCACTTGAATTGAAGAATTGCTTTTCCTTCAATACCTAAGCTATTATTTGCTTTGTCAAATTCCTCTTGGCTTTAAGAGGTTCTTTGAAAATGCTAAATATGTTCTATTAAAGGAAAACCTTCACAAATCTTATGAGATGATCAGTGAAACACTGGCAGAACATTTGTGAGGGGACCTACAAACCTGGGCAAAGGTGGATGTGGAAGGGACATAAGCGTTTGTACTGATGTTGAATAATTGGCTTTGGTAACACAACAATAAATGCATTTTCCCAATGTATACTGGCATAGAGTTAACTGGGGCTCAGCAAGAAAATATCAGAACAAATTGAGAATCACTCTTGCATTTTGTATTCCTGCAAAATGAACACCATGCAGACAATATTAGGGTCTGTTGCCAACTACAGCCTTAACTAAGTCCAGTGTCCTCCAGATTCTACAGCATCCAAACAGAACTTGATACTCAGTATCAAACACCTGAGACTTCCGGGGGGTCTTTTAATATTCCAACCTTGATAGGGATGGAGGTACATAGATAAATATATAGATAAATTGAAATGATAGAGAGATGATAGATGCAAGGATAGGTAGATCAAGACATACTGTTAGGAGTTTAATTCTTGCATCCAATGACACAGTTTAGATTTAGTAGGGAAGACATGTTTCATTTTTCTCAGTTAGTACTGCATGTATTCACTTAGACTAGTCATCTCAGGTTAGAAATTTTATCTATAAGGCTGGAGGGATGGTTTAATACTTAACATGTTTGTGTGCAAAGCCAACCAAAACAGGTTTAATTTCCCAGGACCCATGTTAGCCAGATGCACAAGGGGATGCATGCACCTGAGGTTCATTTGCAGTGGCTGGAGGCCCCAGTGCACCCCTATTCTCTCTCTCTCTCTCTCTCTCTCTCTCTCTCTCTCTCTCTCCCTCCCTCCCTCCCTCCCTCTTTCTCTGTTAAATAAATAAATAAATAAATATAAAATATCAAAAAATTAATTGTATCTAAGCCAGGTGTGGTGGCTCACGCCTTTAATTCCAGCACTGGGAAGGCAGAGGTATGAGGATTGCTGTGAGTTTGAGGCCACACTGAGATTACATAATGAATTCCAGGTCAGCCTGGGCTAGAGTGAGACCCTATCTCAAAATAAAATAAAATAAAATAAAATAAAATAAAATAAAATAAAATAAAATTAACTGTATCTATAAATTTGACTGTTCACTTTGTAAACTCATTTATGTCTGTGGTAAAAAGAGGTAAGTCTCTAAACTATTACATAGGATAAACCTGTTCATTGGTGCTTCAACATTATCAGTTGCAGAAGCCTGTAGAAAAGTATATGTATAATGGCAGCATAGGCAACTTGATAATAAACTATATTTCTATCTGTGTGGATATTATAATTCTATCTTTGGGCACATTTAGAATGTCTATCAGCTTTAGAAAATCTACTTCCTTATGATTTGTTTTTCTCCTTTAGAAAATATTCACTCATGATTCTGAATTTTTATTTATCAGTTTGAATTGTATAAAGAATCCCACTGCCATAATTTTACATATCCTTGGGGCTCTATAAAGCCAAGATCCACCTGTTTCAGTGATATGATCAGGGGAGGAGATGTCCCAGTAAGCATGAAGATATGAGGAGGTAAAGAGGAACACAGGAGAATGTGAGGCAGAGTAGGAGAGCATAAAGAGGGAACAAACTTCTTCTTTGGAAAAAATAGGATTAATTTATTGAAAGAAGTAGTGATATGAAAGCTAAAAGTGAGCAGAAGTTGGTTATGCAAATATATGTAGATATGTTTGCATGTGTGTATATGGGGTATGGGTAAGGAAGGATGACTTGGGTGGAAAGATTAGATGTATATGTTTTGTAAAATTATTTCTAAAAAGCACGATGGAAGAAGGTCTAGATTTCAGTCATGGGGACCATTTTTTTTTTTTTTTTTTTTTTTTTTTTTTTGCTAAGCATTTTCTTTATTCTTTCTTTTCTTTTTGGTTTTTCGAGGTAGGGTCTCACTCTAGCCCAGGCTGACCTGGAATTCACTATGGAGTCTCAGGGTGACCTCGAACTCACGGCGATCCTCCTGCCTCTGCCTCCCGAGGGCTGGGATGAAAGGCGTGCGAAGCATTTTCTGAGAGCCACTCTCACGGCTGCATGATATGAGACGTGGTAGGCTCATGTCACAGGTGAGTTCACTGACTCCCAGGGAGGCCAGTGGCTAACCCAGGTCACTCAGCCACCAGCCAGTGGCTAGACCAGAATGAGGAACCACTTTCTTTTTTTTTTTTTCTCCATTTTTATTAATATTTTCCATGATAACAAAAAAAATCCCATGGTATTACCCTCCCCCCTTTCCCCTTTGAAATTCCATTCTCCATCATATCCCCTCCATGGGGACCATTTTTGATGGCAGTTGTTAAGCACTTAGCACAGATGCATTCTGAGAAATGTGTCCTTTGGCAAACATTATAGACTGATCATTCAGAGTAAGGTGACTATAATATCCGTAGGTTATAGAATCTTATGTGATCAGTGTCATGAATGTGGTCTTTAATAACAGTATGTGGTACATTACTGTGGATCTTACAAGGATATTTTTTCTTTCTTTCCACGAAGGAAAATTGCTTAATTCTTAAAAAAAATACAGTTTTCAAGTATAAATTTCACAATTCAGAAATACTTGGTAAGCAACGCTCTTTACTGTGTTGAGGTATCTGAGATTCTGTTTCAAATACCAAAACCACCTGGGCTTCTTGCAGTACTTCCTACAGCCAGCCATTCTCCACTCTGTCAGGTTCACTGTACTGAGGCAGATGTCCCAGCTAATGTGTATAGGTAATATTACATCAGAGTACCTTTTCTATTATTCTGTAAGGGAGATAATTTTAATTTTCCAAATTTTAGTTCATTGATAATTTAAGTCCTGTTAAAAATAGTAATTTCTGAGAGTAAGAGGATCTACAGAGAAGATCTGGGATAGAAATACTCATCATATATTTAGGCCTTCCCCTCTGTGAAAAGGCTTACTTCCTTTCTTGGCACTCTTCCACAATGTTCCCTGGGCCTCAGAGAGTGTGCTAGAAATTGCAACTAATTTTGAGCTCAGGACAGCCTCTTACTTTCTGCTTTGATAAGTTTTGATTCTCTCACTGTCTACTGTCATTTCCATAGAGAAGGTCCTCTGGTTAGCCATGAAAAAGGCAATCATATTCAGTTTTACACTTCCTCTGAAATATTCTCTGGGCTCTAGTGGGTGTGACAGAGATGACTTTTCAGTACTAGCCACTTAGCTTTCTCCTCTGGTCATATTGCTGATAAACACATTACACAGACACACGCACACACACACTTTTCTTAATTTTCTACCCCAACTACTTCCAAGATAAATGACATACATTTTCCCTGTTTGACCTGTATGTCAGTCAGGAAGACCTAGGCTTTGGGCAGAAATATTGATACTATTTTGAGTGTGATCAGTGCAGGGAGGATGGGAGAAAGGGGACAAGAAAAGATAAGCAGGAGTGGTTACTGATGAAAATATAGTTACTGTGCACATGTATGGGAAGTTTCTCAAATAAAAAAATGCCCCTCATAAAGTTGATATCAACGTGTCAAATGAATTTACATTTAAAATGTTCTACCATTTTCTAATGAGATGCTGTCTTTAGTTCTTCTCTGATGTTCTTCATGATACAGATTTTTACAATAGTTCTCAGAGGATTGCCCCCCCTAAATATAGAATGTCTCTTTCAATTAATACACTTAATAAAATATTGAAAATTGTCTGGAATTCCATTAAGAGAGTAATTTTACACATCACTGAAAGCTTATTTTATATCCCTTTTGGGATATTCCAATATTTATTTAATTTTCGGATGTGATCCACTACCCTTTCTCTAAAGATTGGTGTTGGAATGTCTATAAAATACCATTCAAGGCTGGCAAGATGAGTTCAGCATTTCAAAGTAAGGTTGAAATAAATGTTCTATCTCACATTGATCTCTGCATTAACCTTTCAGGGCCAAAAGTGACTTCCCGCAATGCCTAATTTTTTTGTCATTTTTTAAAATTTAATACTTTAAAAAATGTTTATTTATTTATTTGAGAGCAACAGACAGAGAGAGAAAGAGGTAGACAGGGATAATGGGCATGCTAGGGCCTCCAGCCACTGTAAACAAACTTCAGATGCATGCACCACCTTGTGCATCTGGCTTACATGGGTCCTGGAGAATCAGGCCTTGAACCGGGGTCCTTAGGCTTCACAGGCAAGCACTTAACCGCTAAGCCATCTCTCCAGCCTTTTTTTCTTTAATACTGTTTTTGTCATTTTTAAAGATGCGGTAGGCGACATTTGGAGACTATGGATCTATGGGTGTGACTATAGATACATTGTGTGTGTGTGTGTGTGTGTGTGTGTGTGTGTGTGTGTGTGTGTAATGCCTGTCCCTTCATTAGTCTTGCTTTACATGTTTTAGTTTTAGGAGCTATTTCTTAGACCTTGGGATAAGTCCCCCAATTCAATACGTCCTCTCTTTCATTGTCTGCCATTGTGTTTTTTGCCTATGGAAGGTATGTACCTCTTGTAATAGGTGAGCTCTGATAGACAGAGACTGAAACAGATTTAATAAGTATTATAGCTCTGTTTATACAAAAGTATCTGGAACATAGGTATTTAATAAGTATTTAATAAATGAAGGAATGATAATATGAACACTTAGTCAGAACTCAAGGACTACTAACTGACAAAACAAATAGTTACTGATCTTCTCAGGTCCTATTAGAAAAAGTAAGTTCTTTAAGTATTTGGATTAGGGAGATTACTCAGTGAGTAAAGCACTTGGCCTGCAAGCAAAGCTACCTGAGTTCAGGTACCCAAGATGCTTTAGTGCCGGCTTCTGTAATCCCAGCATGCCTATGGTGAGGAAGGAGGAATAGACAGGAGAGTTTCCTACACACTTGTAGGTTTACTAGCTTGGTGAATACAGTGACCAATAGTAACAGGAAACCCTGGCTTGAACAAAACAGAAGGTGATGACCAACACTTGATGTTGTCCTCTAACCTTCATTCATACAAAGTTGTAGGCACCCCCAAGAACACACACATTTGCATACACACACACACACACACACATATATATATAAACATCAAAAAATAGCAAATGAAATAACAAGAGTTATTTAAGTTCGTAACAGAAAAGAGAAAACTTTGGAAAGTAATTCAAAGAAGGAAATTGAGGGATGAAGGAATACAAAAGCAATACTGATATTTTAAAGCCTGTGCAATTTCACAAACAAAAATTGCTATGCATAACATAGTTAGATCATAAAATTTTAGTATTTGGTTTGCTAAATTGAAAAGCAAGAGTTTATATATAAAAGTAAATATTTACAAATTGAATTTGCTTCATGATATTTTTCATCTTTGATAAAAATTCAGCCCCCAGTTGCTGACCTTTAGACATACACAGCTCTTATCATTTGCTGGCTGATGAGCTACAGAAGGAACCCGAGATTAGAAAATAATCACCCATGGTGCAATCAAAAGATAATGTTATTAGGGTGGCTGGCCTAATGTCCTTTAGTGACAGTCACAGAAAGGGGAAAGAACAACACAGGAAGTGGACTGACATTTATTAGACAATTATCAAAAGTCTGTCCCTGGGCTACTTTGTAAAGAATAATTCATTTAATGTCCATAACAATATTTTAGGGTGATAGCATTCCTCTCAGTTTCTTTTTCAAATGAAAACTTGATACAATGATAAAGCAGCTCATTTTTCTTTTTTTCAAAAGACTTCTTAAGACCAAGGGAATACATTTGGAAATAGGGTCATGCTAGCTGTGATGTCCATGCTCTTGGTCTGGTAAACAAACGAAGTTCTCATTGCTAAACTCATTCAACAACTTGTTCATCCTAGGAAAAAAGGTGATGCCTTCAGCTATTAAAAGTTCCTTTTCTTATCTACTCTTTTATATGCTCTGAGCCAGAACTATACAGTAAGATGACTGACACTTATAAAATTACATTTTTTGGAAGCTACTTTTTAAATATTTTATTTTTACTTATTTATTTGAGAGAGGGTAAGAGAGAGAGAGGGGGGGGGAGAGAGAGAGAGAGAGAGAGAATGGGCAGGCCAGGGCTTCCAGCTACTGCAAACGAAATCCAGATGCATGCACCACCTTGTGCATCTGGCTTACGTGAGTACTGTGGAATTGAAACAAGGTCCTTTGGCTTTGCAGGTAAATGCCTTAACTGCTAAGCCATCTCTCCAGCCCTGGAAGCTACATTTTTAAAATATTTTATTTATTTATTTATTTAATTTATTTACTTTTGAGAGAGAAGGTGGAGGTGCACTAAGGATTTTTGCCACTGCAAACAAACTCCAGATGCATGTGCCAACTTGTACATCTGGCTTATGTGGGTACTATGGAATCAAACCTGGGTCCTTAGGCTTCCCAGTCAGGCTAAGACATCTCTTCATCCCCAGAAGTTACATTTTTTAAAAGTAAAGGCATATAGGTAAAATTCAAGTTAATAATGCATCTCGTTGAATCCCCAAAATATATATCCTTTATTATCACACTATATTATCGTCTCAACATGTAAACATTTAAAATTAGTATTGTGCTTTAAAAAATCTGATTTTTTTAAGTATGACACATTTTCAGGAGTCATATTTCAAGGGTCTTTAGCCATAGGAGGGCTAGTACTGTGCCACACAGATATGGAGAGTTCAAGGTGGGACTACAAATAAGCTAGCGTGGACAGGAAATGATTGCCTATTCTTCATTATAAATGTCAATACTATCATTCATTCATGGTTCAGTGCTGCATAGATCTGGACCAGAACCTGCATCAGTCACCAAGAGTTGAACTCTGCTCTGCCATTTCCTGACTGTGGGTCCTTAGATCCATGGAAAGTTTCTTGGCATGTTTCAGCCTCATTTTTTTCTCATCTATAAATTGCAAACAAATATACTTAGCTCTCAAGGTGTTGGTGAGTTATGCATGGGTCTACTAATGCATGGCAGTTTTTCTATGGACTCTCTTGAGTTAACTGTGAATCTTACTTTTGGGACAGGATATTATCCTGGGTGCAAGAATAATCTATACTTTATTTTGCATATCAGCCCCAACACTCCTGGGAGAGATCTTTGTGATTGTCCACATCCCCATCAGGATTTGAAACCATCCTGCCCTTCATACCTCTTCTGCCACTTCCCTCCCATTTTCAGTGGCCAAAGTGAATATAATCCTTGCAGTTCCATGAATATACAAGGCTTTTTTTTACTCACCTCATTGTTTCACCAATTAAAGTGAATCTGGGTTAGTCAATCACTCACTCTCCACAAGTTGATGAAAATTGTTATGTGTATCACACATGTTGATGTATTTATTATATTTTATGAAACACCAGGGTATCCTGCAGAATGACCTCTGTAGGCTAAGGAGGAATCCTGTACAACTTTTTATAAAATTCCATTAACCAAATTGTAGGTGAATTCAGCACAGTGCTGCATTGAGCTTTCAAAATTAATACAAAACACTTATATATTGTCAACTACAACACAAGGAAAACATTCACTAGCCACTAACTGTTCTCATTCTTCCTGGGGAAAGCAATTCTTCAGTCTTTTCCTGATCTAGGTCTAACTAGGTAAGGCTGAAAGGCTTATGGATGGAATTCAAGATCTTATTAATAGATGGATGGATAGATATTAATGTGCTCACTTTGAAAGGTCCTCTCTATGAGTTATCATAGTACACACATTTTTTTTTCTACTTCATAAGCAAAAGCAAGGCACATCCAGCCACTGATATATATATATAATCATGACATGTCCCACCAGGTCCTGTCATCTTACTGTTAGGGTGACACTTCCCCCTTTTCCAAGCTATCTTGCATAAGTATAAGAGCAGAGGACATAGTCATCATGTCACCTATCATTACAGGGAAAAAAAGGAAACAAAAAGGTACTGAAACTTTTTTTTTTTTTTTTTACACAGCTGTAGTGGCTAGAACAGTTACAGGTAAATAAATAGATTGCTATCTAAAATACTTGTAAGTGAACATTTAACCACCACCACCAACAGCAACAGATAATTGCAACATCGTGTCCCATGGCCATCTCATGTTTCTCTCACTGCATATTTGATTTGGTTAGTTACCAGAATTGGTTTTTGTTGCTCCTGAGAGATCAAGTGTGCTAACTTTCATTGTTTACATGTCAGTGGCCCTCATTTGTTATATGAAACTATAAATCACCTACATTCCTAGAAGAACACAAAAGGAAAACTTGAGGAAAAGGCAATGTCACGTGCACCCCCATTCAAAAGCCTTCACCATTTCCCCAATCTTCCATAGACTGGAAAGACAGCAACAGTTGTGTGAAGATACTTTAACTAATGCACAGCGTGAGCATTATCTCTGAGATGAGGTGAGAGAAAACATTGTATTGTTCCTAAAGGGTGGCACTATTGACATGTTGGATGGGAAAACATTCATTTTTAGGATAGTTCCAGCCCATTGAAAGAGTTGAGACAGTGTCCCTCTGCTATCGACTGCATAGTCGCATTGCTGTAGGTGCTTTGGGAAAATCAGAAAATATCTCTCACATTTACAAATGAACCACCAGGAGTATTACTATTCTTCACTGAGAACCTCTAATATACAGCAAACAAAGGTTTATTCAGACATGGGACACTAGCTTTTTGCAATCTGTGGGATTTGGCTATGGCTCTTGAATGCTCAGACATTTACTCATTTAACATAGATATTTAGACCTTGAACCTCAGTTATATTAAAAAAAAACAGTAATTCTCATGCCTTCTCATAAAATTAAAAATGTGATGCTAGAAAAGCCCATACTACAGTAGTTGGCAACAAGAAATTCTTAATAGAGTCTAACTAGAACACTCAGTAGCAAAGGGGGTAGTGGTCCCGGAAGAACATGCTGTTGCTGGTAGTCACATAGATGGAGCAGAAACGTTACAGTTGCTGAGGTGCTTAGAATATTTGCTATGGCACTGTACAGTGTGAATCTGAATTCCATTGCCACAATAATCTAGCCAAGACTTTCAGGTCAATATCTCATTATCACCACTATCAGTCATTCTTGTGTAGTATGGACACAATTATCTGGATTAGGCAATCTCGATTTAGAGTAATTTCATAGTTAAGATATATGTCAGATTCTAGCCAATATATTTAGTTCTAAAAATATCAAATAAACATGGTTATAACAAGACATTCTCTAGACAGTGGTGTCTGAAGATGAAGGTACTAGGAAGAGTTTTGTGTGCAATCCTACAGGAGGGAAAACCATGATGCTGATAAGAGTCCAATTTCAATTCACTAATAGAAACTCACATTTTCATCCCTACGAAAGAAATTCTCAGAATATGTGTGATGTAAGAAACCTTATGACTAATCATATTTAAATTGTATTAATGAATGATAATCATTTACTAGTCTTGCCTCCTGTTCATTGTTGTGTTTTGACTCAAACTTTGATGGGTCAATATAAATTTAAAATGGCAATTGGGAGTTGGTTTTTCAAATGAGAATTTAGGATATTATCTGGTTGTTTCAAACTGATTTGCAGTACCTACTCATAAATGCCCAATAGGTGACCACTGCCTTGTTTTGCTTCTCAGGAAATATGATTGTTAATATGACCTGAGGTGGTACCCTAGAATGCAGACAATTTCCTTTAATGTTAGTTTGGTATTATTCTATGTGGGAGAAACATCTATGAATGTTAGAGTGTTAGTTTACTCTTACTCATATTCCACTCACTTGGAGTCTATTGATCACCCCTTGTTGAGACCACACGATAGAAAAGTGGAAATGTATTAAATTGTTCTTAACTCAGAGATGGATTTGAGATATTTATGTACTTGTTAATTATACTACACAGGCATAAAGGTATGGGAAAACAGAAACTAGTACAAACAAGTGGTAGTCAACAAGAATAGAGACATGTCTTGCTTAAGTCTTGTAATATTGTTCAAGTAGATGACTTAACTAAGGTAAAGGAAAATTCAAAGCAATGAGCCAATCTTTCCAACATTATTTCCTATTGCTTCCTGATGAGTGGAGCAGTCATAGTATTTGTAAGGGGATGGAGGAAATACACATTTCCAGTTGCCTATGGGCTAGCTGTGGGGTCTTGTGCAAGTTGCAATATTTTCATTAGCTTCATTTTCTATGTATGTAAAATTAAAAAGGTAGCATAATCCATAGGCTAGTTGTGAAAATAAAATATAATTATTCTGAGAAGAAATAATAATAATTGTCAATGAAATCCAAAGATAAGAAATGGCTACATATAATCCATACATATTCTACTTTATACTTCATTATGAATACAGACTTTATATGTATATAAACATGTGCTTATAATATATGTGCTTATGTGATGTGCACATTTTACTGTGTTTCTAACTATTGAAATCCAAGATTTGTTAATGAAATCTATCAAAGATATCAATGTGTCATACTGATGACTATGTTCTGTTTTTGCTCTCAAAACTAGTATATGGTGGATGGAGACACGGCCCAGCTGTGCTTGCCTGCAAAACCTAGGGACCCAGGTTTGATTCCCCAGCACTCACATAAAACCAGGTGTATAAGGTGGCACACGCATCTGGAGTTCACTTACAATGGCTAGAGGCCCTGCCACACCCATTCTCTGTCTCTTTCTTCTCCATCTCTCTTTGCTTGCAAACAAACAAACAAATAAATTAAAAAAGTATTATATAAACTTATCATAATTGCATTTTTTAAAAAGTTGTTTATATTGAGGACAATGGCACATGCCTTATTCAATATGGTGCCTCAGTAAAACTCATTTGGAAAATGAACATTCAATATTAATTTGTAGATACAGACATAGATGAAACTAATTTTTCTTTACTATTTTGTACAAAGAATATTTTATGCATTGGTCTTTGACCCTCTAAATTATTTCCCTGTCCTATTGCAGCTATGTCAGTTTAATAAGGACACTAGAATTAAAACATCAAAAATACCTGCTATAAGCCAGCAGTGCAGTCATGCATCTACACCACTGTCAAGCAATATCCCTTTGTTAAAATATCACAGTATTTCATTCATTCTGCCTTTATTATTTTAAACAAATGTCTGAAAAATTAAAACTGCAGAGACTGGTGAGAAGCATTACAGGCTTCAAAAACTCAATACAATTTAGGAAAAAATGTCGATCATTAGGTTTCTGTCAACTTTTTCCTCTATCAGGTTACCCTCTGGCCTTCAGCTCAGCAGCTGTGTGTTCAATTATGAAGAGAAAGGACAAAGCTGAAGTGAAAAATGTTACAAATGCACCTTAAAACATGTGCCTAAAAGATGGACTGTCATTAGTGATTCTGTAATTGGTTTTCAGGAAACTGGGAATGGAACACCTAATGGAATCTGTAATTCTGTTGTCAGGCTTGTGGATTGAATCCTAATGTGAAAGTTGGGAATTGTCTAATATTTTACTTTCTTTTTATAAAATAATGTGAGTTAGTTTAATCCTTATCTTGCAAATATTTACAAGTAAAAAAAAGAACAATGCATCATAAAGTTTTACTCCCCTGACCTTACATTAATGTATCCACTTTGTAAATTCCATAAAGAAATTTTAAGTTAGTGAAATAGTTTTAATAAGACTCTGTATAAGCCAATGCCTCACTACTAAAACAAAACACACTGTAAGAGATGGGTTTATTTCTGCTCATAGTTCCAGGTTACAGTGCATCACCACAGGGAAGGCACGGTGGTGGAGACTGGCCACCTTCAGTCCACAGTGAGAAAGCAGAGCAGAGTGATGAATGCTTCTGCACAGCCAACTCTCTCCTTTTTATACAGTCCAGGACCCACTGAACAGCGATAGTGGGTCTTCCTCCCTCAACCTAATTAAGTTAATCCCTCACAGGCATGCACAGAGGCTCACCTAATTTACATAATCCCTCATGGGTGATTCTAGGTCATGTCACTTCTGTCTAAATGCATATTAGTCCTAGATAAAAATTAAATAAATGTCATCCAAACTCAAAAAAATTTTTTTTTAATTTTTTTATTTGTAAGGAGAGAGAGAAAAGAGAGACAGAGAGAATGGGAATGCCAGAACCTCCTACAAACAAACTCCAGATACATGTGTCACCTTGTGAATTTGGGTTAAATGGTCACTGGTGGGGAATCAAACTCAGGTTGTTAGCCTGTGCAGGCAAGTGTGTTAACTTCTGAGCCATCTCTCCAGCCCCACACATTTTTTTTAAACATTTTATTTATTTATTTATTTGAGAGTGAGAAAGAGAAAGAGGCAGACAGAGAGAGAGAGAGAAAGAGAGAGAGAGAGAATGGGCGCGCCAGGGCTTCCAGCCACTGCAAACGAACTCCAGACGCGTGCGCCCCCTTGTGCATCTGGCTAACGTGGGTCCTGGAGAATCGAGCCTCGAACTGGGGTCCTTAGGCTTCACAGGCAAGCGCTTAACTGCTAAGCCATCTCTCCAGCCCCCACATTGTTTTTTAATTTAACAGATTATAGCCATTTAACTCAACTAAGTTTTCTAAACTATGCAATGATTGTCCATGAATCCATATATTTATATTTCTATGTCATCTTTTTCTGTTAATGTACATACTCTTTTACAGAATTCTAAACTGCCTTTGAGTGAAGCTGGGTTCACAAGACATACTTCATCCATGCAGGCCTTGTCTTTGTTAGATAACATTTAATTCTCAGTCTAGCAGATATGCCTTATCAGAAAACTAACATAAAATGTAATTGACAGGTCCCACCTGGTGACTCACTCCCAGTGACCAGGGACTCTCCAGCAATGGCAGATAATACCATTTTGTTTCTGACTCTCCAGCATTCAAAATAGTGCCTGTCTCGTTGTAGATTCTCTGCAATATTTTGAAAAAAAAATAAAAAGAAAATATTTTAGCCTCCATTTTACTTATGTGTATATTTTGAAAATTCTCAAATATTACCTTGTCTACGTTAACTTCAGTTCATTAGCATATGTTAAAAAACAGAACAGAGGGCCTGGAGAGATGCCTTAGTGGTTAAGGTGTATGTCTTTGAAGTCTAAGGACTCAGGTTTGATTCCTCAGAACCCATGTAAACCAGATGCACAAGGGGGCACCTGTGTCTGGAGTTCCTTTGCAATGGCTAGAGGCCCTGGTGTGTTCATTCTCTCCCTCTCCTTCTCTCTCTCTCTCTCTCTCTCTCTCTGTATCTCAAATAAATAAATAAAATATTTTTTTAAAAAAGAGATGTATAAAAAAACAGAGCAAAGAGTCTGCTTTGACAATATTAGAATATTATAATGACTTTATAGCTCAGTGGTAGAACATACATTAATGCCTGGGTTCAATCTCTAGCACATACTGTTTATGCCAAAATTTGGTTTCTTGTAGCGTCTTCGCATCCTTATCTTTTTCATTAAACCCAGAATAGTTGTTTGACTTCAGCAGAACTAGTGAATTGTGCATTCATTAACTCACTCCCATACGGTGTTTGCTCACTCGACTGCTCTGCTGGAGATACCTGTCTTCAGATCTGTCACTCCAGCTGACTGTCATGTGCCAGCATTGCCTCCTGGCAATTGATACATGTCACCTATCACATTATATACCATCATTATTGCTCTTATAAGTTCTTAAGTACATCTAAAACAAGTGCTTTTATTTAAACTATACCCTATGTTTAATAATAATAAAATAATGATGATGCCCAAAAGACTATAGCAGTCACAAGCCTTATGCATATGTTGCCTTCCAAGATCTTTCCCCAATCCTTCAAACTACAAAAAATGCAGTATTTTGTATGAATGTATTAGACAGTTGCAAATTATGTAACTAAGAATATTTAATCATATTAATGAATTATATTGTACCTATTAACATGAATTCTCATAACATATTAGAAAAGCATACTCAATTAAATCCATTCTGTAAGTATTATTTTAAAGCAATGATGAGAAAATACAAATCAATTGGATACAAAATTGCATAACAATTAGGCACACATGAAGAATTGGGTTATATAAGTGCATCTGATCTGCAGTAGTTTCCTCTGTATTCTCTAAGCCACTTTCAGCTTTGCTCCCAAGGGGACATCAGAATGCACAAAGCAACTTCCTTGGCTAATGTAGAACCAATTAAATTAATTTGTGGGAAATAACATTGTCTACTGCTGCACTGCACTAGATAAGCATCTCTCTGAATCTCCCCAGGAGTCACTGTGCAGTGTGTGGCACACGCTGAATTTTAGTAGCAAGAATTGTACTTTTCCATTGCTTATAACTAAAAAAAAAAAAAAAAAAAAAAAAAAAAAAAAGGATAGTGAGCACTCCCCACAAATAGGGCTTTGTCAGAAATGTGTATTGATTTTGGGGCACTGATGCACGCATTTCCTTTCACTTTACTATCAGTTAGTATAGGAAGAAATCAAAGGAAAACAGAGATTCCTTTGATTATGTACAATTCTTCAAATAGGTTTTTTTTTTCTCTCTTTTTGCCCTGTATCCAGCAGAGAGAAAGGATTTCTATGCAGAGACAAGAAGCTACAAAAGATGGTTTGGAATTAAAGTCAGAAGAACATGATTGTGTTTTTAGTGTTATATAACATAACACCAAATTAACATTTAAGTAATAGATTATGGAGGATACATAGAGCATCTAAAATGTAGAAATACACACATACACATATATGTAAATAGATGCTTATATTATATATGCATTTATGGTAGTCTAAGTTATTTGGATACAGAAGTGCCTTATCTAATGGAGGAGGAAAATTTTAAAAGAAGGGAAGTTTGGAATTAGGTTGAATAGTGTAGAGTGACAGCAAAATATTTGAAGTAAAGAGCCTCAGTGGTATAAGGCTGACAGGTAAACAGAGATCAGACATACTTAAGGGTCTTCTAAAAATAATATGGACATTGGACATCTTTTCTCACGCAACAGTACTGCAGAACTTGTGACTCACATAGCTGCCAGTGAAGAGCTTGGCCTTGATCAAAGTAATATCTTAGATAGTTAAATGGGGGTATCTTTAATCTTTATACAGTCTGTGTGCTTGGATTTCTGCTTGGTTTGTGTTTTGGAAACACTGACAAAGAAAGTGTTTTTGGCTCCTAGTATGCTACCTCTTGTGCTACTTTAGAAAGACTGTGAGAATGATAAATAAATAAATAAAAACTGAATTTGAACCTTGCCTCTGCTCTGAAGGAACTATAAGACAACACCCCTCTCAGAGCCTCAGCTCCTCACCTGCAACATGAGAAGGGATGGAGGGAACAGATACATTGAAGCCTCTTGGAGGGCTCCCGACCTGTGGCTCCGGTTATCGGTCTTTGAGAAGACAGTCCAGCCTAATACCAATCCCAGTCAATGAGAAACCCAAGCTGTTTTCAGATGGGACTGTGAAGTATACTTCTACTCATAAGCAAAGTACAAGGGGGCTGGAGATATGGCTCAGCAGTTAAAGGCACTTGGTTGCAAAGCTTGATGGCCTGAGTTTAATTCTGCAATACCCATGTAAAGCCAGATGCACAAAGTGATGCACACATTTGTTTGTAGTGGTAGGAGGCTCTGTTGAGCCCATACTCGGTCTCTCTGTCTGTCCTGTCTGTCTCTCAAATAAGTAAATAAATAAGTAAATAACATAGTTAAAAATGTTTTAAACAATATAAGAAATAAATCTTGCTACTATAAGGTAAGTGACTAGAATTCAGACAATCTCAAAGCTAGTGCATCAAATGACTTGTTAAGTCACTTGTTATTTATTTTTGTTTTTTTGAAAGCAAACGTGCAGTTCCTTAAGAAAAGGTTTTACACGGAGTTAATCATAGGCATTAAGTATGACAGTGACATACAAGAGATGGACAGTGGTACTCACCCCAGAGAGTGTGTAAGTACTCTAATTTCTTAAGATTCTTAATACTACTTTAAGTCATAAATGAAGTCATTGTACATTCAATATTTGTAACAGATTTTTGGTAAATGTTAAGAACCGAATCATGATTACTTTCCTGATAGAATTGATGATAAAATGTTTAATGATAAACTTTAGTTTGTAAAATTCATAGCATAGGGCTTGGAAAATAATGTGTCCACAAAAATGTAAGTTTACCTTACATATCCTTAACCTCACACATTAGTGTGGCTACTGGCTCTGATTTTAGGATGCTTTTAGAATCCCCAGTGGCTAAGCATTTGTAATGGGAGATAAATCAATCCAAAGATTACAAATTAACTTAGGTTTGGTGGCAGAGTAGATCTCTACTGAGGAAGATGCAAATGGAAAATAAGTTTCAAGTTTTGACAGACCTCTTGCTAGTTCACAAATGAGAACTGCAAATAAATGGACCTTGTCAATCGCTCTCTGTTTTCTGGGAGAAAATATCATTTTTTTAATGCAGTGCAGGACCCTAGGCCCCTGGAATGGTGCTGTCTACAGTCAGGGCATGCCCTAACAACTAATTTTGAAAATGCCTCCCAAACATGACCAGAGATTTGTTTTCATGGGGATTCCAAATCCTGTCAGTTGACACCCAGAGATTAATTGATGCATGAATATTAATGTGTGTAAGGTGAAGATAATTTTTAGTCAGTATACATCATCTGAATCACCAAGGAAACACTTCTCTATTTATTTCTTTGGTTGTGTGGGTGTTTTATAATTTAGTAATAATAATAATTATTATTATTATTTATGGTCCTTCTTGAGTTCCATGAGTGCCTGGATTAAAGGTATGAGCAACTACACTCAACTAGAAATAGATTTTGTAGAATATAAAAGAAACATGGAAACTCTCTTGGTGGAGAAGATAAATTATGAGAATAGGGAAAAATCATTTTAGCATTAGATGATAAGAATTTGCCTCTACTTAATCAATATACATATGCATT
This sequence comes from Dipus sagitta, assembly GCA_036346955.1. NCBI lineage: Eukaryota > Metazoa > Chordata > Mammalia > Rodentia > Dipodidae > Dipus > Dipus sagitta. The sequence continues at coordinate 166,254,315 of CM070772.1, read as the reverse complement.
TAAAAGCTGGGGAAGAGCATAACCAACTGTGTGCTCATTGCCAGCTTCACCAAACCTTTAAACATGAAATCCCCATGATTGAGTTTGCTTCCACTCAGACTGCAGCAGAGCCCTGGCTCACTTGTCACTCACTGTACAATCTGAAGAAGTCAGGATTTGTAAAACAGAGACACACATCTGTGCTTCCAGAGTCACACTGAGGAGGAAATGAGGTGGAAATTCTGACCTTATCCCCACTCTACCTATTGCTTAGACAGAACCAACTAGATTTCCATCTCATCATGTTAATGTCAGAAAAATTTATTTTTAATTTTCTTTATTTTTCATGTAAAGTTAGCTTGTGGTTGAGATTATTTATTTTTTATTGACAACTTCCACAATTATAAATAATTTTTTTGTTTGTTTTAGTTTTTTGAGGTAGGGTCTCACTCTAGCCCAGACTGACCTGGAATTCACTATGGAGTCTCAGGGTGGCCTCGAACTCATAGCAATCCTCCTACCTCTGCCTCCCAAGTGCTGGGATTAGAGGCGTGCACCACCACGCCCGGCAACTTCTATAATTATAAACAATATCCCATGGTAATTCCCTCCCTATCCACCACTTTCCCCTTTGAAACTCCACTCTCCATCATAGCCCCTTCCCCTCTCAATCAGTCTCTCTTTTATTTTGATGTCATCATCTTTTCTTCCTATTATGATGGTCTAATGTAGGTAGTGTCAGGCTCTGTGAGGTCATGGATATCCAGGCAATTTTGTGTCTGGAGGAGCATGTTGTAAGGAGTCCTACCCTTCCTTTGGCTCTTAAATTCTTTCTGCCACCTCTTCCTCAATGTACCCTGAGTTATGGAAGGTGTGATTGAGATATTTCAGTGTTGAGCACTCCTCTGTCACTTCTTCTTAGCACCATGGTACCTCCTGAGTCATCCCAAGGACACTGCCTTCTGAAAAAAGAAGGTTCTCTTGCCAAAAGTGAGAGTAGCATTAATATATGGGTGTGAACATTAAGAGAAGTGCTTACTGGACAGTTTGGTGAGCATAGCATATGCTTTTAGCCAGACAGCAGCAGACATTACACCCCTAGGGCTCATGACTACCCCTTTTGTAGGTTTTCAGTATCAGGAATATATTCCCTCTGATGGAGCAGGCCTCTAGTCAAATTAGAGGGTGGTTGGTTACCCCCATAACAGATATACCACTATTTGACCTGTTGGCTCATTTGGCCTGGCTGGCCAAATATAAGGCTTGTTATGTCCACTGTTGGGTATCTTCACTGGTGATTTCTCTCTCTCCCATTGAACTGCGTGCAGCATGGCTTTTTTCCAGCTTTCTGTCAGGTTGTCTATATGGAAGAGGTTTTCAGCTCAGCTCCAGCAGTGTTTCTCAGTGACCTTGTAACCCAAGTATGTGGAGTCTTTAGCAATAGTGTCTTACCATCTATTCCTGGTGGGAAACCAAGACCTGTAATGTTTTGGGGCATCAAAGACCTCCTTGGCCAACAACTAATGGAAGGAATCCCATCTCTAGCACTGAAACTTTTCTAGAAACAATCTATGGCTCCTGTGTGTTCCATTGCCAAGAAAAGCAGGTTTCCGTATGATTTATTTATATACTCTTAGATTTTGATTAGCCCTCCCTCCACCTTTCCTTACTCAATCTCTTCCCCTGACCTCACTTGGGCCTTTTCACCCCCATTAATCTGTTCTTCTACTTACATATTTCTGAAATTCATTAGAACTCTCATAGTTCAGTCTTCCTGTACCTATTTCAAGGGAAACTACTAGTATTCTTACAAAGTATGCAGCTGAAATTTCTAGCATCCTTCTAGTTAATGTAAAGAGCTCTGAGGACAAATAATGCAATGATAATCAGACTTTAACTTCATCTAATGTCACTATTTTCTGGGTTATGCAATGAACCCTGAAGGCACAGGACAATAAAGAAGTCAAGGCAAGGGCTGGAGAGATGGCTTAGCGATTAAGGTAATTGCCTGCAAAGCCAAAGGATCCAGGTTTAAGTCTCCAGGACCCACATAAGCCAAATGCACAAGGTGGTGCAGGTGTCTGGAGTTCATTTACAGCAGCTGGAATTTTTATGGAAAGATATTGAATACTTTGATACTATATTTTAAAACTCCATGTAGTTTCTGTCTTTATGTCTACTGGGCTTGACACTGGGAATCTAGTTGCTAGACTAATGGTGTTTTATTATTTTTTGTTTATTTTTATTTATGTATTTGGGAACAACAGACAGAGAGAGAAATAGGCAGAAAGAGAGAGAATGGGCATGCCAGAGCCTCCAGCCACTGAAAATGAATTCCAGATGCGTGTGCTCCCTTGTGCATCTGCCTAACGTGGGTCCTGGGGAATCAAGCCTTGAACCGGCGTCCTTAGGCTTCACAAGCAAGCACTTAACTGGTAAGCCATCTCTCCAGCCCTAATGGTGTGTTTTTAATAGTACAGATAGGTAACTCATGGAGTGTGTCTCCAGTCAATTTACAGTTTGGCAATGGGAGCAGTCAGGCCAAAAGGTCTTAGTTGTCTGTGGAGTAAATATGTTGATAAGCACATTAGCAAAGTGTTAACACTGAATATAGTAGTTTTCTATATTCTTTTTTAAAATTTTTATTTATTTATTTTATTTATTTGAGAGAGAGAGAGAGGCAAATAGAGAGAATGGGCATGCTATGGACTTCAGCCACTGCAAATGAACTCCAGAAGCATGCGCCACCTTGTGCATCTGGCTTACGTGAGTCCTGGGGAATTGAACCTGGGTTCTTTGGCTTTGCAGACTAGTACCTTAACCACTAAGCCACCCTCCAGCACTGTAGCTTTGTATATTCTTGCCATACAAGTATCCTGGTAACACAAGATACAGTAACTGCCCAAAGGAATAAAAAAGCCATTCTCAATTCCAGAACAATACAGAAAGGTGCATTTTCCCCAAGAAGGGTTTATGTCGAAGAAATGATACCTGGTATATGTTTTGAAAATTATATTTACCAGTTTTAGTTCTTTGAATTCATGGCTGTTAATGCTATTTAGGTAACTCTGGAAACCTGGAAAACGTGGTTATGATTACTGTAGTTAAAAACCTCATCCTTTCCTACTTACTTTAAAGGAAAGTAGGTAAAACTAACAAAACCAAGTTGAAAATGTAGACAAGTACATGATCATAAGGAATATTTTTAAGTCACAATTTGTAACATAGAGAAGTGATGTCTAATTTATTAATTTTTATTATTTTAAAGTATTTTGCTAATATAAATCATAAAAAATATACTTATATACTGGGCAGTGTGGTGTTTACCTACACATATAAGCTAAAGTTTGAAACAAATGAAGCATATGTATCTTTTCATACATCATGTAGATTTGGCTGTTGTGGTTATAAATATGATATTTTAAATTTTTTTGGTTATTTTTATTCATTTATTTGAGAGCAACAGAGAGAGAGAAAGAGGCAGATAGAGAGAGGGAGAGAGAATGGGCACGCCAGGGCCTCCAGCCACTGCAAACGAACTCCAGACGCGTGCGCCCCCTGTGCATCTGACTAATGTGGGTCCTGGGGAATCGAGCCTCGAACCGGGGTCCTCAGGCTTCACAGGCAAGCGCTTAACTGCTAAACCATCTCTCCAGCCCCATAAATATGATTTTTTAATGACGCATTCAAGCTAAACTTCCTTCTGCTAAATATGTTCAAATTAAAAGACAACAGCAACAACAACAACAAATAATAATAATAATAGAATGAAAGAGTCTTCATTTTACACCTATGGTTTACAGAGAAGGCTTTCTTCATTGGGATCTCAGAGAAACAGAGCCAGGACCACATAACAGGAAAGCAGAAGGCTGTTTTACCTCTTTGTTCCATGAGAGTTACATGATATCCAAAAGCATGGAGGCAACCTACTATTAATCTGAATGTTTATATCTCCCCATTCATGTGTTGAAACCTTATCTCCAGTAGGAGAGTACTAATATATGCTGGTTGAGGAGATGATAATGTTATAGAAATGGAAACAAGGCCAAGATACCTTCCACCACCTGAGAACAGAGAAAGAAGTTGCTTGTAAGGAAAGAGAACTCAGCAAATGCTGAATCTACCTGTGGCTTATTTGTGACTTCTCAGTCTTCAGAACAGAGATAAATAAATGCCTGTTCTTTGGAAGTTTTCAGGCTTATGGTAATTTTTTACAGCAGTGAGCATATATTACTCAGCTTTATTACATTTGAGGAGGATCTTGTGGCAGGTGTTAATGCATAGGTAAAAATCTCATAGATAGAATGACATTTGCAGGAAATATAACCAAGTCTCTAGGAAAACATCCCAATAAAAGCATTAAAAATAAGGCTAATATCAAAAATTGAAAGTAACATTGAATTGTAGGAAAAAAAAATCTTACATTTGTAATGGAGTTTGAAAATTTACTGATTGATAACTTAACCTAGCTGCAATATGTAGAAATACTGTTATTGGGTTTATCTTTCTCACACTTTTTTGCATGAAAATGAACCTCCCATGATATAAAATATGCTAAAACAACATTGTAAAATCTAAATTGCTATTTAAATGTATTTTTAAAAATTTAATTATATGTCTTCTGTGATGTTGAAAGTATGAGGCAGGAGACAAATATTTAATAATCAAGCTTTTAATATAATGTTTTTCTATGAAAACAGGAGGGACTAGCATATAGAGCTGTATGGTGTTGCACATCTATCAATCACATATGAACATTATATGGTATGAGTTTATAGGACATGTAATTGTAAGGTATGGTCCTTTCGTTTGTATTTTCTAAGCAATATATACTTATTGTCCTGGCCCTGAGGGGTTGCCACATTTTTAATAGTTCTAATAATTGCCAAATCATCACACAGAAGAATCTAAGCATTTTCCCATGGCTACCCAAGCCAAGGGGTAAAAGTGACCCATTTAAGACTGAATAAAACTATATCTCCCAACTCACAGATGAATAGGTCTGTAATGAAGTGCAATTTTCCTCAGAAAATAAACTGCAACAAATGGAAAATTGGGGTTATGGCACATGCATTGCAAAGTAATCACCGCTTAAGCATTGAATCCCCTTAAAGGACAATTGGAAATGATGAAGGACATTCAAACAAGAAACTAGAAATTTGGCAAAGGTGAAAGGCTGGCTATTGGAAGATTTATTGAGTGGTGATTGCAAGCGTAATGGCAAAATGATTTCAGTTCTACAAGATGGAAGAGGTTAAGAGGGCGAGATACAACCTGGTTCATGGTCTTGAAGAGATGTGTATAGGCCATGGTGCAATGCATGGCCTCACAGGAGTAAAATAAGGACTAAAAACAATGGATTGATTGAAATAGACAAACATATTTCAAAAATCAACAACACAGCATAGAACATACAGAATCTAAATCATCTAAATAAATTCTGGCTCTAAATGTAGCTATTTATGGGATTCCAATGATCTGAAAACAAGCTCATTGTCACATAGACGATTTCATTATGCAACACTTATTAAGTGCTTATCACATGCCCAGCATAGGAGTTCTTCAGGAACAGCAGGAAAAAAACAATTGAATAAGTTGTTTTTCTTCAATTTCAATGAAATTCACCAGACTATGTTACTAAGATTATTAGTAGGTCAAACTATTACAAACAGATGCTTTTTTTAGGTCAAAACATTCAAGTACTGGCAATTTTAAAAGGTTCTGCTTGATATTATCCTGTAACCTTTGTGTGAATTGGGAAAGTCTTTTAGGTAAATGTACTTTGCTATAACAATGTTTTATTTCTTTATAACAGCATTTTCTTCAAGCACAATTTAAAATTTTATTGTTCTATTAAGACCTCAACATATCCAAATCAAATACTATTTCATATTTTTTAGGGTATAGCTCTGGACATTCTAATGTTCCAAGGATTATGTTTAGTGTGGAGAAGACGACATAATCACTTGTTTGAAACTCCTTATATGAAACAAGTTAGGGAGATCAGAGTAGCACCCCATCCATGTAAAGCTTTAGTATGCAAAGAATTGTTTTATTGAGATTCTTCATTATATTTTCTGTTTCTATAAGTACACATGTGATAGAGATGACTGGTCCTTTTCTATTTCCATTGTTTTAGTACTGAATCTTGGGTCTCCCTGTTATTTGATGCCGTCACTGAGTAGAATTATATATTTTCATACATATATATTACGAATGACCCTCCCTCATCATTCCCAGTTCCACTGTACTCCTTCTCATCACTTACCAGTGTCTAAACAATGGAAAAGAGCTATTATCCCTTTCTAAATAACTATTACCTGTCATTGGCATCTCAGGGGAACGGCCTCCAAAGTCTCCCAATTTTCAATAGCAGAATTCTGACTGGCCTCAATATGTAAAGATCTTGTGCAGGTAACCACACTGCTATGAGTTCTTGAGTGCCATGGACTTGTTATGTTCAGGCGACAGCATTCCAGTGCACGCCTCCCCATCCTCCAGCTCTTACATTCTTTCAATACTCTCTTAAGTTAAAAGAATTTTAAAAGTCTTCATAAAAAAGAAGTGATAATAAGAATGAGAGAGATTTCTCAGTGGTTAAAGGTACTTTCTCAGAAGCCTGACAACCTAAGTTTGATTCCCAAGCACCTACACAAGCCTGGATACAAAGTGTTGCAAGCATCTATGATCCCAACATGCCTCCATCAATGAGAAGCAGAGCCAGGAATATTCTGAAATTGCAGGCCAGCTGAATGGACACACACACACACACACACACACACACACACACACACACAGCAGAAATACAAAGATTATGGCTCAAAAAGGTGGAAAGAAAGCACAAAATCTTCAAGGCTTTTCTCTGTCCTCCACGCATGTGCTATTGTGTAGGCACCGATATACAACCCACACACATTGTACACATCCACAATATAAACACACATATAAATAAAAGTTACCAAAGAAAGGAAATGATGTTTTGTGTGATAAATATACAATATGTACCTGCCTAAAATGCAGCATGGAATCTTACTAATATGTGCAATCTTGTTCTATATATGATTTAATATATAAAATGCAATAACAAAATGTCTCTGTAAGGTTTGGGAGTGACCAAGACCATGTAGACCACTCTGAGGCAAAGATAAAAGCTTTCACTTGGGAAAAGCACAAGCTGTCAGGGCTGTCTCACGAAAGAAGAGCAGCCTGAGTTTTCAGGTAGTGGGCTGTATAGGACTTTTTCAGTTGGAGGAAGGTGAGAAAGGGGAAAAAAAACTCGCTTTCTTAAGTTAAATAGAAAAGTTCCTTTAGGGGAGATCATTACGTTAACTATTAAATATTAAATTAAATATTAAAATAGTTAGGGGTGACATCAGAACAGTGATCAGGTGACTTATGAGATAAGGGGGCAGGAAACCATAACCTGAGGCATTTTTTAGGCAAGGAGGGGATAATGACCAGGTGGTCTCTTGAAGAATGTGGACAGTTCACTTCCCCATGGCTCTGTCACCATTCTGCTGACCATGGTGACTCCATCTTCGGAGCCTGTCCCCACCTAACAGTCTCTTCCATCATAGATGCTATGCATTTTGTGACAAGATGTCCTTTATCTGTGTCTACATTTCTCATTATTTTTCTCTGAATGGGTGGGTCTTTGGATCACGTAAGGTGGGGTCTAAGATAGAGTTCTATGCCAAGGGACATCAGATTCTTTAGGGGAGAAGAGAAGAGAACCACTCTAGTTTAGAGTTAAGAGTCTGAAAATGTGAAACTCATTACCCAGGTACAGAGTCACCAACATTAACCATTTTTGTAACTGAACCATCAGTAAGCCCTAGATTCCTGAAGATTCCCTGGCTCTCTGTGAATGAAGTTAATGATGTGATATAAGATGTAACGAGAAGAGGGGGAAAAAGAATGCGCATGAAATGTAATTTTGAGTCAATTTCTATATTACCCAGTAAATTACCCCTTCCAAGTGAATAGAAGAATCCATGTCTTTCCCAGTGTGAACCACTTACTTTCTCTCATAGCTCACATTCTTAATGTGAATAAAGTATCATTTTCTCTTTGCTGTTTTATGTCCTTTAACCTCATGGAAAGACGTTACTTCAGTACCCAGTACTTTTCTGTTTGGAGTGGGGGGAGCAAATAGAGAAAGGAGGAGAGGGTTTTAAAAATTCTTTCTTCTTTCTCTTCCACGTCAAAAGTACGAAGATTCAAGGCTGAAAAAAAAAATACAGCCAAGAATAGGATGTACCTCATTCTGAGTCATAAACATTTCCCAAAGTACCTTCAGGATTTTACCCTAGACAAAGTCATAGAATTCCTATGGTTTCTCACTCTCTTTATAGCGCCACCCAGTTCCACATAATCTATGGTCTTTACCCAAGAATCGAAACTCCAAGAAATAGAAAGAGATCTAATGTTAAAATGAATGCTTCTAAGAAATTTAAAAATGACTGTTGCCAAAAAGCTTGATCCTTCCTCATTGTCTTGAGAATGAGAGGAGTATTTTGCACTTGAATATGTGTGGCTGCCTTGAACAAGAGCACTGGATCAAGAGAATTTTTAACAGTAAGAAAGCTCTGCTTTGAGACTTGAATAGATGGACAAATAAAATGTGTTGGCATAGATGAAAATGTCACATTCTCAGTGTTCTATGTTCTGTGCTATATTTTTATTATCCTCATTAAGCACATTATTAGTAGACAGCTTTTATATTTATACTTGCTGAAAACTACAAATTGGCATTTACACATGCAAGAGACGTGACAGGGGCTTATTAGGGGAATCTTTGTATCTATCACTGCTAACATTTATGTAGGTTACTCTAAATTCATATGTTGTAAGGAAATATTCTCTAGAATTTGTGGACTCACTGACAGTAATAGCTAATAATAATAGGTGCCAGATGCTGGCTCCTGTACTTTCACTACATTCTTCCTAATGTTCTTTCAAACAGCCCTGAAATTCAGGTGTTATAATGCCCATTATTGGAAGCAGAAGCTAAGAGGGTGTGAAGTAACATGCCCAATGTCTAAAACTATGACAGCTAAATGAAGAAGATTCAAATTTGGGTTGGAAAAACGATTTCTATCTCTTTATTACTCTCCCTGTCTCTCTTTGCCCCTCTTTCTTCATCTCATTTATTTTCAAGCATCAGAGGCCACGTTATTCAGGGAGACGTTAGAAAAGCTTGAGGTTCTCCCCCATTTTGGTACTTACCAGTGTTGCATGAAAATTTTGTTCCTGGGTGATGCAAACACAGGTCTTCACTCCAGGGAGGGCACAGGTCAAAAACCAAAGGAAGATTACACTAGAATCAGTTTTGGTGCACCAGTGAAGTGTTTTGGGTTCCTAGAGAGCCGGGTTCGGGGTTGCTTACAGGAGCAGTAGATGGTTCAAAGACAGCCACGTCACATCCTGGATGACTGCTTCCGCGAAAAGCCCATCTCAGCCTAGGGGAGGACTGACATCTCTGAACCATACTGCATCATTTGTGGGCACTCAATCTGAGATTACTCCAAACAATCATTTTCCCTTTACATACTCTTAGGGTGAGCTCCAGCAAATATGCAATAAATACCTTTTCAGTGAGTGAATAAATGAGTAATGTGGCTTGCCCTACCTGTCAATGGTGAAGGCACAGGACTGAGCCTCCACAGGACTCCCAGTCCAACTTTACAGTTTCCAGGAGGGATGAACTTAGAAAAGGCGCTGTGTGATTTAAATTTGGCATGTAGACATGACTCCACAGGCCCACGTGTTTGAACATTTGCTCCTCAGTTGGTGACACTTGTTTGAGAGGTTATGACACTTGGGAAGTATATATAGTCTTGCTGCAGAAAATGAGCCCCTGAGGGCTGACCTTATGACTTACAGCCTGACAACGCTTCTAGCCCAAGTTCTCTCTGATTCCTGGTGGGCAGACACAATGGAACTGGAAGGCTCACACTCCCCCTGACACACTTCTGCACAGTTCCTGCCACAAAGCCTTCTCTACCAAGATGGACTGTGCACTCTCAAAGTGTCAGCCAGAATAAGCCCTTCCTTCTTTAAGCCATTTCTGTCACAACCTTGAGAAAACTCACTAGAATTGAGATAACTCAATTCTACTTATCTATGCCTTATTTGCATAAAAATTATTTAGATGGTCAACTAAAACTGAATGTCAAAACATTAAGTAAATTCTATGTGTATCACCTGCTATAGGTAGAATATAATTTGTAAGGTCTTAGGAAATGATTTCCTTTTCTCAAAACATGATTCAATCCTCTTATCTATGTTCTTAGTTTCTAAAGCATAGTGATAATTTTGAGTATTTTTGGACTATTATCTTCTCTACCTGTAAGAAATACATTATGTTTAAAATCTATACATAAGTAAAATAATTAAATCCAAAAGAAAATTGTCATGTAAAATATTTAGAGCTAGTTTTGATGCCTGCTGACATTTTCTATTATATGCTATTTTGTTCAGATAAAATAAAATGGTGTTCGTGACCTCCTGAATTGTTTTGAGAACCAATGTTTTAAAATCAATTTCTTGAAAAATACTACCCCGGGGGAAAAAGCATTACTCCAACTTAAATTCTTTCCTTCTGCGTGGTAGTGAGACTTGTATAAATGTGTGTGTTCACCTGTACTCAGGAGGTAATATTAATGAAGCAGCAAAAACAGAGAATCCCTACCATCTATCTACCCACATGTATCATCTATCTCTATTTACCTATTCACCTATCCACATTTTTACCCTTCCACCTGTGTATCCTTACCACTTTCTAAAAAAAGATTGTCTTCCTATCTGTTTGCTGCCTACTTAATTATATAAGTAAATAAGCATAATGCAATAAATACATGTGATATGTAAGTATGTTTCCTTTAGACACATCTTAGAATGTTTCTGCATGAGCCCCTATGGTCAGTTACCATACAGATAAAACATTTATTTAATTTTTTAAATTTTTATTTATTTATTGAGAGAGAGAAAAAGAGGCTGAGATATAGAGAGAGGGGGATACAGATGAGAGAGAGACAAAGAAAGAAAGAGAAGAAAGAGAGGGGGAGGGCATTCCATGGCCTCTAGCCATTGCAAACAAACTTCAGACGCATCCACTACCATACGTATCTGGCTTACATGGGTAGTGGGGAATCAAAACTGGGTCCTTAGGCTTTATAGGCAAGAGCCTTGACCACTAAGCAATCTCTTCAGGCCTATTTATGTTTTATGTAAATGCTGACAGTGTCAGATGATACATGAATAGGGATACCTTATAAGGTTTTATGATATTCTACAAATTTACCATAAACATGTGTTATTTAAAGTTATAACACACTATTCAGAAGTGTTTTATGTGCTACTAATAGCTCAACTTTAAAAACTTTATGAGTATTGGGAATTTATTTCTTATTCAAAACCCCTTGAAGATATGCGAAATTGATTGGACCATGTATAAATGTGCTCATAGCCATAGAAAAGATACATTATGTTAGGGTTCAATGATTTATGAAGTCAGCCATCCAAAAATGCATATTTGAGCTCCTCTAGATCTTTAAATATAATAAATATTTCTGCAATGAATATTCTTATATATCAGTCAATTCATTTATGTTCAGTTAATATGTTCTTGTTTTACTTAGTATTGTCAAATTAGCTTCCATGGATATTCAAATGCTGATTTTATGACTGAATGCCTAATTCTTTACATCTTAGGTGACATTATAAATTATTAAGCTTTTCTAATTTTACTGATTAAAGAGTGAATGGCATTTTTATTTTATACCACACTATTGGCATTTTTAAATGATCATTTCTTGTTTCTTCCTTCACTTAAAATATGTAATCAGGTTGTTTACGTCTAACATTGAGAAAAACTTTTGATTACATATGTGTTTTTTATTGGTGAGGAACTTGAGCTATGATCTATAGTTGAAATTTTCTCTTGAAACCTTATTTGTTTTTCTGTTGTATACCATTTCATTTGTTCAAGTAGTCATTAGGAGTCTTCTGATAATTTATAATTTCTCTTTGAATTGATATTTTTTCAACTGGTTTATTCATGTTATACACTTGAGTTTTTCCTCCATTATGTTCTTAAACTGAGTTTCCACTACCTATGTGAAAATTTTTAATATATGAGAAGAATAGGCCCATAAACTTACTTTTTGCTTTTCATTATGAGTGGTAGTTTTCAATTAATTATTTTGAGTTTTCAAGTATAGTGTGTCTGTGTGGATGTGTGTGTGTGTGTGTGTTTGTGTGTGTTACTAGAGATTAAAAAGTAGTTGTAGTAGACAGCTTCAGATGGCTGTGATGAACCTCTAAAACAGGCATGGTTATGAAGGAAGAGGTTTACTTGAATCTTACAGACTGAGGGGAAGTTCCATAATGGCAGAAGAAATTGACCCACTTTCACAGGTCCACAGAGAGAAATGCGGCAACTCAAAGCAAGAAAGCACAGTTCAGGAACTCCAGGCAAAGCCTCCCCACTTTGCCTATATTAGACTGGAATTCAGTTCTACCCCAGTGACACATTCTCCAGCTAAGTAGCTGGAAATCCAAGAAGCTTAAATAAAACTATTGAATCTATTGGAAGACATCTATTCAAACTACCACAGTAGTCAACTCACGCATGTTAGGCAGTCGCTCTACCATTTAGCTATATTTGGCTCCAAGTATATAATCACGTATTTTAAACTTGATCAAAATTTTATAATCACGATAAACACTAATATAAAGTATTTTAGTTATTTTGACATGTGTCTATATGTGATACATGCATGTGTGTTATGCAGGAACATTTTTGTGCAGATGTGCATGCCCCTTTCTCATATATGCAGATACTTGAGGGAGATCTCAGGTGTCCTCCTCTCACATTCTTCCACCTTATCTACTTGAGAATGAGTCTCTCACTGAACTCCCTGATTAGTTAGACTGACTGAACAACGAGGAAGCTCTAGTGAGCCTCCTGCCTCCACCAAGGTTACAGGCATATGTGGCTAAGCCTGTATTTTTTTTTAATTTATTTTTTTTTTCAGGGAGAGAGAGAGACACAGAGAATGAGAATGCCTGTGCCCAAGGGCCCAAGCCACTGTAAACAAATGACAGATACATGTGCCACTTTGTGCATCTTGCTTAATGTGTGTTCTGCGGTACCAAAAGAAGCGTCTTTCAGCCTGGAGAGATGGCTTAACGGTTAAGCGCTTGCCTGTGAAGCCTAAGGACCCCATTTCAAGGCACAATTCCCCAGGACCCATGTAAGCCAGATGCACAAGGGGGCACACACATCTGGAATTCATTTGCAGTGGCTGAGGCCCTGGCGTGCCCATTCTCTCTCTCTCTCACTCTCTCTCTTTCTCTTTCTCTCTCTCTATCTCTCTCTCTCTGCCTCTTTCTCTCTCTGTTGCTCTCAAATAAATAAATAAAAACTTAAAAAAAGAGAAGTGTCTTTACCACTGAAACATCTCTATAGGACCCAAATGTCTGTTTTGTTTTGATATGAGTGATGAGGATCAAGCTTAGGTCCTTGCTCAACAAATACTCTTCCTTCAACAAATACTCTTCCTCATTGAGCCATTTCCCTATGCCCTTATTATCCTATTTACTTCGAATTTGAAATTGATAATTTTTACATAAGTAAGGTTTGTCTTATAACATATCTCTTAATTTTTAAGCTTTGAGAGACAGGCTTATTTAATTGACTCCTTATATTAAACATATGATATACTAAAATGAATTAATTTTAATTGCAAGTTATACCTATATTCCTGGAATAAATCCCCTTGGTTACATATTTTGTTTTGCATAAATTGATATATATTTTTAGTGTGTCATTTGTTTGGTGTAAAATGTACACCTATTTCATTGTTAGTTACTACCGTTTTCTTCTAAACTGTAAACATTTTTTTATTTTTTTATTAATTAGTTTTGTACTCAGTGAATACAGTCAAGTTGGTACCATTATTAGGCTAGTCCATGTCCTACCCCCTCCCCCTGATCCCTCCTCCTCCTTGAGGTATACGGATTTAGCCCACAGTTATGGGTAGGAGAAATGTCTCTGCGTATTATGACCCAACGTGTGGCTTTGACATTCTTTCTGCCCCCTCTTCCGCAAAATTTCCCTGAGCCATGTTGGGTTCATTTTGGGTCTGCTTCAGTGATGAGGTGTTGGGAGCCTCTGTGTCTCTGGATATCTGATTTGGTGGGAGTTGATTGTTCTCTGTGTTGATCTCCTTCACCCTTGTGGTGGTACTTGGTTCACCAAGAAAACAGCACCTTTGCTTGTTTCGCCAATTACTCTTAGTTTCAGCCAGGGCCCTTTTGAGGTATGATGGGGTGGCTCCCCCAGGATCTTAATGCCCTTGGAAATAATCTGTAGATGTATAGGTCTTTGATTTTCATGACATCCTTTTTGAATGGTAGATTATTTCTGACTAGTCTGTGCCTACATGGTCAGATGCACGATGATCAATACTCCAACCATCACCCCACATGAGAGGAAAGTTTTGGGGAAAAAGTCAAAGAGATTGCCAGAGCTGGGGAATGTCATCTTAAAATTCTGCTAGGCAATCTCTCCATTCCATAGGATGAGTCCTAACAAAACGAAGACATTAGAAGATCTCTCTTACACTTACTTTTCTCTTTTAAAATTATTCTGTTGGGAGGTTTGATATACCTCCCTCAGGTGACTGAGAAGAATTCCTATAGGCTTTTCCTCTGCAAAGACTGATAGAAAGGTTTTTTTTTTTTCATAAAATAACTAGTCTCATTTGATAAAAAGAATATATTTGGATTTTTTTTTTTTTTGCTATTTTAAGAATCATCTGTTAGGTTTTCTGAATTAATGTCTTTAACGGAGGGTGGGTACACACAAAAAGGTTATAATTGGTGTGGTTACATCATTCAATTTAACAAACCTCCCTATGAAATTAGGTTGAGGAAATTATGACTCAGACTTGGCAAAAGTACTGCATGGATCACATATTCAGAATATGTTAGCCTTAGATTGACAGGGCAAGCCTTTTCACTCTGAGGTCAAAGTTTACCCCTCTAGATGTCCATAAATTGTGGGCTATGACCATAGATAGAGAAATATTTTCTTTATTATTGCTGATCATTAATTGATGTTGTTTTCTTTGATTTATGAATGTGGGCAGCAAATGTGATAGTTGTAGTTATTCATCTTGCTTTTATCACCAAAAGTAATAAAAATAAATGTATATCATCTAAAATGTAGCATATATCTTGATGTGATGCTTATGTTCATGAGGATTTTGAAATTGCATTAGAAACTGTACCTGCTGCTTCAACCTTTTGGTATGTAATCCACTAACAAATGTTTGTAACTTTATTTCAATGTAACTTTTGTGTATTTATGTGCTACATTAAATTATGTTTAATAGAGTATAAAGGTTTACCAGATTATAGAGGTTAGCAATATTTAACTTAAATGGTAGC
The DNA here is from genome assembly GCA_036346955.1 of Dipus sagitta. Lineage (NCBI taxonomy): Eukaryota > Metazoa > Chordata > Mammalia > Rodentia > Dipodidae > Dipus > Dipus sagitta. The sequence goes on along the minus strand of CM070772.1, from coordinate 166,238,877 downwards.
CTGATAAACTATTCTTTGATCATTTGCCTTTCTTTTCCTCATCTGTAGTTTTAAATTGCATTTCAAAAGTGACATACATTGTCAGACAAATATTCCCAACATCTCATTCAGAGGATCTGGAGGCATCTATCTCTGAGACAACTTGGCCATGATGTCCCTGAATCCTTCCGCCTGTGGAATCACCAGACGCATTTTAATTGCCCAGTGAAGCGATGATTTTCTTAAGACATCCCACATATGCTGGTGCATCCCATCGAGCTGCTCACATGGCTGGCGTCCTATTTTTGCCAATCTTTTCAGCCTGGCTGCTAACATAGTGCTTTTCAAAGGCATCCTGTGACAGCATCAAGCAAAATTTAGTAAATGCCTTTGGTCGATTGGGATAGAAGTGAAATAAATAGCCTGTGCTCCAGGGACAAGCTGCAGACAAAGCACTCCCAGTCCCTCGCTGGCTTACAGTGTGCGCACAGCCCTTCTGCAGAATGAATTGTGCTAAATCTAATCTGATGCCTCCCCCTGGGGAGACTGGCGAGAATGCGGAGATGATCAGAGGGATGATGGATTGGGATACAGTCCATCTTCCTGTAGAACACCAGCATTTCCTTTCAACATCGTACTGGTGTGCTTTATGCTCCCTAAATTAGGAGTGGATTTTGATGTCCTGGGAGTCAGAAACATGCTTTTCAGATTCCTTAAACCCCAAGATATGTGAAGCCAAGAATACAGATACATCTGAAAGGTTTATAAAAAGGAACTCACATCATTGTCGTACAGGGAGGAACCAGGGGCGGTCTTCTTTTCCATCACTGACGGTTTAATTCAATTTATTCTCATTTCCAACTTTTCCTCCAAGACAATGGAGCCAGTCTTCTTTATATCCTGACCAGCTTTTCATATCCCATACTTTTCTTACCCTTATCCCCATGATGCATATGAGGAAATGAATCCACAGAGGTTATGTACGTTCACCAAGATCAAAAACACAACTACCTTCAACTAAGTTTCTATTTCAAATTTCAGCCTACCTATTACATATTCATATAGACTAAACATACATTAAGTTTTCAGAAAAAGGAAAATATATGTTTGGCGATACTATGGAATGCTTTTTGAACTCTATCTTCAGGAGATGAGCCAGAGTTGTGTGAGTAGAATCAAAGAAAATGTTTTAAAAAAAGGAACTCATACTCATAGAGACATTTTTTTTTTCAGCCAGCACAATATAAAGATTGCTGTTTTCACCTTAAGGCAAGGATTCTACTTTGCTTGTAGTAAATTTCTGTTCCCGTCTCAATCAAATTAAATTGGGTTTTCCACATAGCAATTTGGAGAAATATCAGACCCACTGGGAGCAACTGAAAAACAGATGTGAAATAATATGCATTGTTCATGTGCCCCTCAGGGTCGTGACATTTCCAGTACAGTGATGCTCTGGGGTAAGGAAAACGTTCCTCAAAGCATGAAACTGAAGATCTTGGTCCCACAGTTTGGTAGCTGGTATTACTTTGTATAGGTAGGTAGAGAACTTCACTGAATATCTTGTTTAGAAATTTGCTAAGCATGGACCTTTATATGCAATTGATCACTTATGACAGCCAGATATTTCTCTGCTTGAGGAACAGCTGGCTTTAAAAAAATACTGCAACATTAACTCACTTACTTATCCATACCTACTAATATAAATAATGTTCTGCTCTCAGGATTTGACATAACAAATCCTATCTCAGCTTTTATTCAAATGTTGCTATTGATAAAACAATGCTAAAGGTATCCAGTTCACTATACTCACTTTCCTGGTAGAAAATCTCTAGTTCATTAAGCTGAGTATTAGCAAGTGAACTCTGCTTCTATGACCTATGGAAACCTGAATATTTTGAAGGACAGAGGAAAGTTTTTATAAGGCTCATATAAAGCTCAAGCTATAAATCCTTTACTTCACTTTTGCGTGATTTTGTTTGTTTGTTTTAGCCAAATACTAAACACCCAGTCACCCTTACTTCGTACAGACTTTTGGGGAGTCTGGTCCTTTCTGAGTTTCCCTATAGTTTATCTTCTTATTAACTGCATTTTAACCCCCCCCCCCCCCACACACACAGAGCATTTTCTTTCTCTGCTCACACCGATGATAGTGGTAGTACTAATTCCATTGTGTCTATCCACATGTATCTATCTAGGAGAAAGGAAACATTCTGGAACTCCTGTACATAAAAATACCTCTGGAATTTTCTTGCCAGTGTTTACTAAACTGACCTATGTCAATTACTCAACAACACACCACTCATGTAAAAGAACTAGATATTTTTCCTAAGATACCAAAATCCTTAGTATCTACAACTTAATAATTTATACTTATTATTTATCTATTCCAAGTATATGAAAAGTTAATACTCTAGTTTTCCCAGCAACATTATTAATGTTATCCATTTTGTTTCCATTTTACCTAGAAACTAGTGAATTCATACAACTCATTCGTAGGTATTAACTATAACTCAAAAGTTTTGATGGCAGTATATGAATATTTTAAAAAATGTAGAAAAATCTTTCCAAATTGAGAATCACTCTCTGGTAGATGTTGCCATTCTTAGCATGGAAACCTCTTGGGGAGGCTTTGAGGTCCTTTTTATCTCTATCCCTGAGCGCATCACTGTGCTGATGCCCCAGTTCCAACTGCTCCTGAGTGAGTGACTGTCACACTTAGGATATGGTGACAGCTCAATCCCTAGCTTTTTCAAATGACAGGTTGAACCTGAAATATTTAGAATTTAATAGTCTTCATCTTTTGTCCAGAACATGGATCAGTACATATTTCTCTAAAGGGCCACATAGTAAATATGTTAGGATTTTCAAGTCTGAAGATTAAACAATAAAAACTCACCATCCTCTAACAAACTTTTGTTTAGGACAGGCTATCCTTAAATGCATTTAAACTTAGCCAAGAATTTTTATTTACTCATCTATTTTAACCTCGCTTCTTAAACTGGATCACACAGGCCTAACAACAGCAATAAAAACAAAGTGCCACTCTTTGATCAATCAAGAGGCTTAAACCACAATACTAGGCGGCCCCTACTGTTCAATCTCCTATAGTCAGTGCCCTCTGCAACCTCATTTGACATCTCCACAGTGGCCAGATTAGAGCTCTTAGAGAAGATTTTCTCACAAAAATAGGGTGGGGGAGATGAAAACTTATATGAATTTTCTAGTCCTTGGCTTGCCATCCAAACAGTCAGATAATTTGTTTAGGTAACATCCTAGCCTGGACTTCATTCTTCTGTAAAACTATGACATGGACTGCAAGAGATCTCTATTCTATTACAATTGTATCAGAACTATATGCCATTCAGTGTATTATAAATCTGCTTATTTTTTTAAGACTAGCCTTAATTTAACCAATAAAAATGAACTAGAAAGTTGCTGAAAGTCTACATACAAACACACTCCCACCACCCTCAGTTGCTAGGAAAAATAAATAAATAAATACAGCTGTTAATGGAACAAGTTGTGATGGGAGGTGAGGGATTTGCTATTATCGAAGCTATTTGAGGCAAGTCTAGACAGGGCTATAATAGAGTCTGTAGAATTATGTGAACACACCTCTGGAGAGTTCCATCTAAGATGGGTAAGATGCCCCAAGGCATGTCTTTCTGTCTGCCTTTTCTATCTAAGAGCACATTACAGTCCTTGAGATAGGTGATTATCTCTCCTTGAAGAGTCTGGCTTGGAGATGGCTTTGCATCGCCTTTGTTACTCCACTTGGGAAAATATCAGTCAAATGCAATAAAATGTAATTAATTTTTAAAGCTAAGATTGATTTTTCTTCATGGTTCATACCATACCCATTTATTTACAAGATAGTATACTCACTTGTTCATTCAACAAATATAATTTGGCTCCTTATCTGCTTTAGAGTAACAATGATGAGAAAACTCTAGCCTGTACATTTCATGAAGGGAAGAAATTTTATACAGTTAGTTTAGAAATATCTTTGATATAACTTCTGACATATAACTCTTGAGAGGTACTCAAAGAATATTTTCAGCCAGGGATGGTGGTAAATGCCTTTAATACCAGCACTCAGGAGGCTGAGGTAGGAGGATCACTGTGAGTTTGAGGCCAGCCTGAGATTATACAGTGAATTTCAGGTCAGATTGGGTTAGAGTGAGACCCTACCTTGGAAAAAAAATAGAAAAATATTTTCATTTTTATATCCTTAACAATTACAAGGTATAAAATCAGGATAATAATTATTAATAATTTTAATATCACTGGTAGATAAGAGATACCAATAAATGGGGAATTAGTTTGAGAATATTGATATTCACAGGGAGAGATGAACTTGTTGAATGACAATAATGTAAACCTTAAAATGTGGTAATGATCATAGCTGGTCATTGAGCAGTAAGTGTCATTCCTGATTGATAAGTAAGGATGACTCTTTACATTATAGAAGGGTCCTGAGCCCTGTTGGCAAGGACCCCTGATGGTATATGACATAGCAGTACTCTGAAAGTGGATAAGGACTAGGGAAAGTACAGAAAACCGTCAATTCCAAATCTTCAGCAGACTAAAGGCAGTGTAAGGAGATGTCAGGGAAGAATAAGCTTCTCACCTTTGTTTTCTATGTGTGTTTCTGGGTGGTTTTTTGCAGTAACAAACAAACAAAGTCCTATTAAGGAGAGAGATGATATGCAATTGATGCAGGATTTGGGGGGATCAGGAGTCCCCCAAATTTGTGAACACCAATTTGGAGTCTTTATCCTATTTTTAACAAAGAATTAATAAAATGGACTCCAGAAGGTTATATTATGAATTATTGAGTTTACTTAGGGGAGAAATCATAATTTGTAAGGTTTATTTAGGGGAATTATATCTAGAGAAAGGTTATGGCAGTTCCATACACATGTGAAAGACTGGGCCTAGAAGTACCTTCAAATAACAGATCAGAGGATTAAGAAATAGTGAAGGGTTCAGAGATCAAAGATAAACATTAACACTATCAAAATGTAAAGGTATCACCAAAACATGACTCAGATAGAAAGCAAGAAGAAAACAGCCAAGCTAATATAAGTTTTCTTACCCTTCCCAGCCATGCTGGTCTCAGAGAGGCTGCGAAGGAGAGAGACTCAAGTGGATGTTCAGGCCAGGTGCTGCAGCTAAAGGAAAGAAAGAGTTGGTGGAGACCCTGGGACAAGTGGGGAGTACCAAAGCAGAGACCAGGAAATTGAGATGACAAACGGGTAGTAGAGTTACACCCCTGGTTACTCTCAGTGTAGATAAATTACGCAGGTAGCAAGCACAGAATTTATGGAAAATACCCACTTCGTAGGTCTAAAGTGTGAAGAAAACACACACACTATACTAAGGGATTAGAGAAAATCCATACATATAATTAAAGTGAAAAGTCACTCTAGCACATAAGGCAGATAGAAAACAAGAAGAAAAATACCCAGGCCAAGAAACAGTGTTCTGTCCTGTCCAGCCAAGCCAGATAGGGTAGAACCAGGCTTACATCCCTCCAGAGAGAGATCACAGAGAAAAGAGAGTATGGAAGAAGACCTTTATCACATCCAATCATGATGAGCCTCATCATCAGGCTCAGGTATGTAAGTAGGTACCGGATTGGTTAAGAGGGTTAGCAGGTCTGCTTAGCTCATGGAGTCAAGAGGTTCAGGAGGAACCAGGATCTGATTGGTTTATGGACTTGGGGGGCGGGGGCTAACCCTGAGAGGCCTAGCACAAAAGAAGCATGAAGTTCCTTCTGAGCCTGTAACTGGCTAGCTTGGAGAAACAGAATCAAGTCCATTTCAGTTTTGCTAAGATGGACAGAATGACATCTTGTTACCTCTTAGTCTTCTGTCCCTAACTAACTGCCTGTAAGAAACTTTCTCCTGTTTCTCCTTCACAGTGAAGATAAAGGAGGCAGGTATGAAATATTTAAAGATATAAATCTCTAACTTAATGAGACCATGGGTAAAAGACTTATATAGGAAAAATAAGAAAGTTTTTGTGAAAAAGACAAAATGAGGTTCTAGGAAAACATGAGAATTATAAAATGTTTGTGATGTTTCTGTAGGCAGGTTTCAGTAAGTTTAAGTTTGACATTAAGAAGAACACAGTCCTGAGGGCTCCTTGGCAGGTTCCCCTCTGAGCTCCATCCTCAAAGCAGGGCCACCCCCAACAGTGAGAGTTTTAACTCTCATGTGGTTACGCACGTGCGCACTTGTGTGTTTGTGTGTGTGTGTGTTTGTGCATATGTGTGTTGTATGCATATGTATGTGTGTGCAGATGTGCACATGGAGGAAAATGTTGAGTGTCGACTTCTAGAGACTTTGAACCAGAGTATCACACTGAAGCTGGAGCTCTCCCTTTATCAACTAGACTGGCTGATCATTGATCCCCAGGAATTGTCTTGCCTCCATCTGCATCAACGCTGGGATATGGCAGGTGAACTTAGGTCCTCACTCTTGCTCAGCAAATGATGTTACTGTGCTACCTGCCTCAATCCCTTCTGAAAGTGCTCTTTATACATCTGTTGAATTTCAAATGCCTTAAGTTTAAGAGGATCTATGTAGTAACACTGCGGTACTAATGGAGACCTCACAAAGGGAAGGGGAAATATCAAATGCAGTTAAAATATTCAACTATCTACAGAATAAGACAGCCCAAATAAGGTATCAGAAGCTTCTAATCAGAACAGAGAAAGTGGGAAAAAAATTAAAACTGAAAGATATTTAGAACCAAAAGGGATTCTGTTTCTAGAATTACAGATGTGAGAAGACAAAAGGGAAAATCCAAGAAGTATAAGCTCAAGTCCTTCATGACTTCTTAAACGATTTTCCTATACTTATGTTTCCCTTTATAAAAGTTTTGTAGCCTCTGCCTTCTGGGGAAGCTTAGGAGGACATGCTGTGCTTTAAGCATGTCTGTGATCCATTCTGTAGCAGTAATTCCTAGAAGTGGAGGGAGGGCAGTAGGTAGTGTCTAGATCAAAACTATATTTGCAAAAGAGAAATCAGCAACAGAGTAATATTTGGGTGGAGTATTTGAGGCAGCTTCAAGTTTCCATCATTGAAAACCAGGCTAATGAAAACTTAGATGTATTTAAGGTGAGAGTGCGTTCAAGTTTGTGTTGTCACTACTTAGCTACTCAGTCATGACACATTTCAAGAATCACTTTTTGAAAAATAATAAGTCCCAGTGTTGATTGTGGGAGAATTTCCTTCTATTCAACAGGTGACATTGCCTATCCTGTTGACAGACTGTGAGTGGCAAGGACTGTCTCTGATACCAGGTTTGAGAGAAAGATAAAATAACCAAGGTATTTCAGGTCCATGATAAAGATATGTATGACTTGGAGTTAGGGAAGCACACCAAATAAGAGAGCCAGAAATAGATGTAGGTCTATTGCCAAATGTAGAGTGCTAATCACACTTTCTTCTTCCAGTTATAAATATAAGAAATCAAACGAGGAAGCTGTATTATGCCAATTATGACTCCATTCAGTCAGCTTATTGATATGCATGTAAACATCATGTAAGGAAAGATAATCACTGAACTTGTGAAGAGGACCAGGAAAGTAGTGAAATTTAAACCTTTAAGGGAAGACATAAACTTTGTGGCTAGTTCATACTTTTGATAAATTATCAACATCTTACTGGGTAGGAAGTTTAGCTTAGCTTAACTGGTGAAAAGTTATGGGCTTGATCACTCAAACTAAATAAATAAATAAATAAATCTACATCTATTTTTGTGCATTGTACTTCAGGTATAATCATGACATGTACTTCATGTTTGATCATCAACATCTATTCTCATGTATTTTACTTTATGTGACAATTAGGAATAATTTTATTGGGGGGCACAGCGCTACAATTATAGACCCTAGCCCTTGGAGTTTTATCTAAGTAGGTAAATTGCTTCTAGGATCAGAGCCTGAGAAATAAGAGAACTAAACCTTGGGATTTTACCCAAGAGTGTCAATGACTACTGTAAAAAAACTAACATAATCATAATAATAAAACAGATAAATATTAAATTGTACTACAAGTTTGCAAAAAAGGGCCCTCTAACACACCAGTGATGTATATAACTTAGTACATCCACTATTGAAAAACAATGGAGTCCCCCTCAAAAACTAAAAGTATACATATATTCCAGATATTTGTCACCTGGTTTAATATCCAAAGGAATGAAATAATGAAATCAAAGAGATATCCATGTTCTTATGTTTATTATACTATAGAATAGACAAGATATAGAATCACCTATGTGTCAGTCATCAGATGAATGAATACATGTAGCATTTGACACATTGGAATAGTATTCACTGATTAAAAAGGGGGATCCCATTATTTATAAAAAAATAAATGGAATAGGAAGAGTTTAAATGAAATAAGCCAACAGCAGGAAAATACCTCATTATCTCACTCATATGTGGAATCTGAAAGGATTACCTCATAGAAGAGGGGAGGAGGGGATAGTAAAAACTACTAAAACTAAGCAAGGTAAAAGGTTGGATAATGGGCATCAAAATAGCACTGGAAAGCCGGGTGGAGTGGTGCATGCCTTTAATCCCAGCACTCGGGAAGCAGAGGTAGGTGGATCTCTATGAGTTTGACACCCCCCTGAGACTAGACGCCATAGTGAATTCTAGGTCAGCCTAAGCTAGAGCGAGACCCTACCTAGAAAAACCAAAAAATAAAAAATAAAAAAATAGCACTGGAGAGGAAAAAATAAGTTCTCAAATTGGACAGCAAATCAAATGCCTATAATTTATCATTTATTCTGTATTTTAATAAAGAACTAGAAGAGAGGAATTCATAGGGTCAAATCACAAATAAATGATAAATGTTTAAGGAGAAGGAAATGATAATTACTCTGAATATAATAAGTATATTTCAATTAAAAATAAACTTTAGAGGATATCAATAGTAATGTGATTTTTGGTGTTTTTAAGGAAAATGATAAGCAGAAAATACCTGAGAAAGTTGCCTATTGGGTTTTAAATAGTACTGTAAGGGCAGTGGTCATGATACTATTAATGGAAACATTTCTTAAGTGCAATGGAGAAGATAAATGTATCTATAAAATTACAACTACATTATACAGACAAGTATACATGACATTAAGTAAACATGGCATTAAAGCAGTTTTATAATTATTAATAATTTCAAAATAAATATTCAGAGATACATTCCCAAATTTCAGCTGGCATCTTGTACTTTTAGAGATCTGTAGGCTTGGTGGGAATAGTTATGAAACATGTTAAGAACACAAAAACTAGAAGTATTTCTTCTAAACAGTCTCTTCTAGTTAATTAAGATAAAAATGATCTGATTCATACATGTATCTCCTAGTCAAAATGTGTTAGATGCCCAACTACTCCTTTAATTCAGCTGTCAAATTGAGTCCCTTTTATACAGAGCTTGGTTCCACAGATGTGACTTTCTCTGTTATGTCTTCTGGTAAACAGTAAAGTAGAATATAAAGTGGTAAACACTTGCTTCAGGAACAAGTTAATATCTTATTTTTTCTCTCACATGATGTGGAGATGGTGGGGTGTCAACCAATCATCTTTGGGAAATAATCACATATGCAAACACTTGAGCTAGAAATCTTTAGAAACCTAAGGTTCATAGGCTATTTTAAATTTATTCACTCAATTTTTTTGTATGCTTCTAACAATTGTTCTACATGAATACCAGGTGTTGCACATAATAATACAAAGAAAAATATATTACTCTTCTGGCTCAGACATCAACATTGAAGACCATAATTGTTGCTCCTGTGAGGGCTACAAAAAATAGTTATGGTACAACTAGAATTACATGGACCACTGTACCATGTGTGCCTCTTACTACAGGAATTCATTATCATTACTTCATTTGGTCTTCACAACAGTTTTAGGTGGTTCTTCATATTCAGGTTTAACACATTCTTAGATTGAACCAATTGTAGAACAATCATATTTGAGAAAAAAACAGTTATCTCTCTATTGATAATGAAAAGACTCTTCATTATTCTATCAACAATACGCTATAACAGTAATTTACATAGCATATGCACAGTCTACTAGTTATTATAGATAACCTAAAATTATTGAAATTATAGAGACTTGTATATGTAATTTATAAGCAAATACTATGCAGTTTTATGTGCAAGACTTGGTCATGCAAAGATGTTGGTGTCTGAGGGTATCCTGTCACAAATCACTCAGAATTTTGAGGGGTAAATATTTGTTGGAGAAAAGAGGCCATTTCATCTTGCCATAGAGCCATGAGTGTGCTGAAGAAACACACATCTCATACTCAAGGCATACTATTTGTAACTATGGGATTTATTTGTTTGTTTGTTTGTTTTGTTTTGCTTGTTTGTTTGAGACAGGGTCCAAAACTATAGCCCAGAAACTCTCTGTCTACTCCAACAGGCCTACAACACAAAAGAGTATTTATGCCTCAGGACCCTCAAGTGCTGGGATTTTCAGGTGTGAGCCACCTTGTGCATCTGTGGAAGTGTATATAATCAATCATGCAAAAGAATGTCTTGAGTAGAAATTCCAAGCAATTTTATGACATAAGTGAATGGAAATTATATATATTTGGGTAAAAAATTTGGAGTTGGCAACCTGATAGAATACAAGTCTATTACTATTGGCAGATATTTCTTACAAATAATGTTTGGTAATGAAGTCAAGAAAAAAAGAACATAATGTTGCAAAGTAATATAGAGAAAGAGATAAGGAAGAAGGGGAAGAAAGAGAATACTTCATTTAAATCTATTGTATAAGTTCTATTATATATATATATATATATATATATATATTATATATATATATATATACATATATATATATATATATATATATATATATATATTATATAAGTTCTATTAGCTTTCCCAAGTGTACAATAATTGTTTGCTGATTTTTTTATATTTTTATTTATTTATTTATTTATTTTTTATTTTTATTTTTATGTTTTTATTTTTTGGTTTTTCAAGGTAGGGTCTCACTCTAGCCCAGGCTGACCTGGAATTCACTATGGAGTCTCAGGGTGGCCTTGAACTCACGGCGATCCTCCTACCTCTGCCTCCCAAGTGCTGGGATTAAAGGCATGCGCCACCACGCCCAGCTAAATTTTTATTTATTTTTATTTATTTATTTGAGAGTGACAGACAGAGAGAGAAGGAGGCAGATAGAGAGAGAGAATGGGTGCACCAGGGCCTCTAGCCACTGCAAACGAACTACAGATGTGTGTGCCCCCTTGGCTAACGTAGGTCCTGGAGAATCAAGCCTCAAACCAGAGTCCTCAGGCTTCACAGGCAAGTGCCTAACCACTAAGCCATCTCTCCAGCCCTGGTTGTTGATTTTTGATTCCCATCTATAATTAGCAAGAGAGTCATTCTGAAACTACAGATTGAATTTTGTTTTTTAATTTTTCAGTAATTTATATTTATAATTATAGAGAGAAAGAGACAAATGGTGAAGAGAATGGGTATGCTGGGGCCTTTAGTTACTGCAAAGAAACTCCAGATTCTTTTGCCAATTTGTTCATCTGGCTTGACATGGGTCCTGGGGAATCAAATCTGGTTCCTTTGACATTGCCAGCAAATGTCTTCTTTCTAAGTCATCTTTCTAGCCCCAAACTGAATTTTATTACAATCATATGGGGAAAGTGAACCTTAAACAAAAAGCCATCCATGAGTAAAATGTAAATTAAAATGTTAGAATTCCAACCCACTACTTCTCATACCAAATGTTGTCAATTAATCTATTGATTAATTTAGTTAAAAAATTGTTAGCTCACGCATGCTTTTATACAATTTATGGCATTGGGACATACTTAAAAAATTGTTAGCTCACGCATGCTTTTATACAATTTATGGCATTGGGACATACACTTAAGTGCTAGGTTTCACTGGAAACACTGAGAAAGAAAGTATCAATTAAACAGCCATGGAGAAATAAATGTTTTAACATGGGCTGGTGATAAAAAAAGAAAATATAAAAACAGTCTTTATGGATTGATGTGTAAACTCAGGGATAGATCACTCACCTAGCATTTGTGAGTCCCTGATTTCAATCAAAATTGTAAGCTGATTAGTACTTAGGGTTCAAATTAGATGAAATTATACTGCATCTGAAGTTCTTAAAGTGTAAGCTCTTAACCACTGAGCCCTCTTGAGCTCCAGACTGATTGCTTTTTAAGGCAAAAACCAATCTTCCTTTTGATCTTTGTTTTTGTATTTGGTCATGTATTTGGTAGTTAATGGACGATCTCACATGTTTATTAAGATCTTTGTTATTTTACCCTTGTGCACTAGTAAAATTTTCTAATGGACTCAGCTTTGCTTGAGTGTGTCCCTCAAAGTTCATGAGCTGGAAAATTGACCATCTACCTTTCAATATTGGGAGCTAGGGACTAATGGAAGGAGTCTAGTCATCAGATTTACATTCTAAAAGATTTATCTCTTCTATACAAAAATACTTTTAGGATGGAGACCTTTTCAGTTTATGTGTGTTCATGTATATATGTGTATGTTGACATGCTTGCAGATACGTGTGTGTGTGTGTGTGTGTGTGTGTGTGTGTGTGTGTGTGTTTAGGTCACAGGACAATTTCCATGGTATACCTTAGGAATGATGACTATATTTTTGCTTGTTTTTTGAGACAGGGTCTCTTAGCGACCTGGAGCTCACCAATTATGCTAGACTGGCTGGCCAGAGAGCACTGGGGATCATCCTGTGCCTCCCCTGTGCCACAACACCTGGCAATTTTGCATTTGAGGGATTTAACTCAGATTCTCATGCTTGTGAGATAAGCCCTTAACCCAATGAGCCATATCCGCAGCCCTCTATGAAAAAAAAAATATATATACATATATATATATATATATATATATATATATATATATATATGTGTATGTATATAACTGTTCTGCCATGTGGAGGACATGGTGTTCAGTCCTTCAATCTTTCTAAAGTTGGTGTTGTAGCAAGGTATTCTCATCCAATGCAAGCCCCTTGATCTTAAGCCTTCCATTACCCACAACTGGCAGAAGTAAACTTTGTTCTCTATGAATGTTAAATTACGAGAGTAATAATAGGGGAATAAAGTGATGTTTGTCAAACACATCTAGTCAAACACCAAAGGCAGACTCCCCTCAGATCCTCCTATAAGCTCCATGTGTAAGTCACTTGGATGAAATCCATTTTGTAAATGAGCAACCCCAGGCCTTGAGAGATTGAATGTTTTCTCAAGGTTACTCCTAAGGACTGGAGAAGCAGAAGTTCTAAATCATAACAGTTCAACTTCGGGACTGCAGTTTATTTGTTACGCTCCATTGTTTCTCAGGCTTTCTGAGCATATCCTTCAAGTTCATTGAAAGTCCATTTGGCTGTTTTTATGTTAATGAAGTAAAGAACATTCAGACAATCACAGAGAAATGGCATTTTATTTGCATAGTTGATAAGAACAACAAGGAAAAAAATCCAAGCTGTTTGTTTAAAATGCACATATTCTGTTGTTTTCTTTACTTTTGATAGACTTGTGATTGCCATTAAAAGATTGCTCTTTCTTCTCATCCCTCAAAATCTCTTTGAATACCACTTTTTACTAGGAGACATAAGTAACATTAAAAAGAACCTCACTTGGAAAGATCAAGAGTGGCATTTAATCATTTAATCAACCATTATTTATTAGCACTCTCTTCTGTATCTATAATTGTGCAGGCTACAAGGAATGTAATGACAGAGTTCCTCTCCTGAAGGGCCTGTATTGATTAGTAGAGGAGCGAGAGAAGAGCAGGCAAAAATACTTCCCGGCACATCATCTGCTTAGGAAAATTCATTCATGGCATGAATGAATGAGGAAGAGATCAGTAAGAGCTGCATTTTTTCTTGGAGCTGTCTGGTCTATCTGAGTGGGTTAAAATGAGGGTACTGAATGTGGTTTCTCAGGACACCCTGAGTGTTTGTATTTTGGAAGCTTCTGTTGGTCATCAGCCATCCTTGGTGCTTGTTGGCTTGTAGATTCACCATTATAATCTTAGCATCTGCCCATATCTAACAATCACCCTGTGTCTCTTTATATGTAAAAATGCCCCATTTTATGAGAACAGTAGTACTTAGTTTGAAACCTACTTTATTTTTTTCATTTGTTTTAATTAGTTTCATACTCAGTGAATACAGTCAAGTTGGTGCCATTGTTAGCCACCCCCCTGGCCCCTCCTTGTTGAGGTATATGGGTCATGCATTGTGGGGTTAGCTCTCAGTTATGGGCAGCAGGAAGTGTCTCTGTGTATCATGATCCAATGTGTGGCTCTGACATTCTTTATGCCCCTTCTTCCACAAATTTCCCTGAGCTATGTTGGGTTCATTTTAGGTCTACTTCAGTGATGAGGTCTTGGGAGCCTCTGTGTCTCTGGATATCTGATTTGGTAGGAGTTGATTGTTTTGTGTGATGATCTCCTTCACCATTGCACTGGTACCAGGTTCACCAGGAAAACAGCTCACTTGCTTGTTTCTCCAATTATTCTTAGTTTCAGCTGGGGCCCTTTTGAGGTATGATAAAGTGATTATCTCCGTAAGATAAGCATCTATGTAAAAAAAGAGAAGCAGATTCTCCAATGGAGAGTAAAGTTAGCACCAGATAAATGGAATAGCCATTATTATTTTAGAGAGAATTTAATAGGTGTAGGCCCTCTTATAGCCCACGATTGAGCCAGACTCATTTTTGGATCTGGTTTAGACTTGTTTCCCAGCTCAAGCTATGGGTTCAATTCCGCTGAGCAGATCAGTTAGCCAAATCAAAAGCAGTTGGTTTCCCACCAAGGCTTTGTGCCACTTTTGCACTTGTGTGAACATCACGACAGGTTATTTGCTGCTAACTAGGTTAGACCATGAGTTTCTTCGACAGATATTGGTCATTTTTCCCCAGTCGCCCATGTAGCACCTTCTGGCAGTAGATGTGATGTCTGTCTGGGGACTGACTCTCTTCCAGCTTTCTGCCATGCCACTCCATGTTAATGTCAACCACATATGTTGTCTTCTGCAGTAGGGTCTTACCACTAACCTTTGGTGGGTCATCAAGTACTCTGACAGATGTCATTCTTTTAGGAAACCTTGTAGGTCTCTCTAATCAAAAGCTGCTTGTGGGTGATAACCACCAGCTGGTGCTGAGAGTTACAGGTCAGTGCCCAAGATCAGAGGGAAGAAAAAGATAAGTAATATGAAGGAGTTAGCCAGAAGAGATAGAGATACAGAGGAAAGCAGTAGAAGATTGAGGTCAGTCTTCATCGTACCCTCTCCAGTACCTTGAGACTGAGGTGTACCCTCTAAGGGCCTGGTGAAGGTTCAACCATTTGGTCTGTCTTTTAGTATGTAGAATTTTATGGTACCATTGCTATTATGGGCCCAGATTTGTGTCACCCACTCCTTCCTTTGCCCTCCCCTCCCTCCCACCCACACTATTGTCAGGTCCTTGAGATGTGAAGCCTACTTTAATCTAGTTATGTAACCATGTTAATATCTTCAAAATCCCTATGTCAAGTAAGGCAACATTTTCCATTATCAGGGGTTAGACCTTTTTGACATGTGATAGAATGCTATGGTAAAATCTAAACAGTGGAGAAGAGACCTCAATGTGGGTGTATGAGAGATTAAGAATGTGAATGACTTCCATAGAAAAGTGAAGCTTAGTTGACATTAGAAAAATGAGTAAGGTTTCCCCAGGCAGCACAGGTACTAGGGCAGGCATGCTAGAAGAGGCACCTGGGCATTTAGGAGAATGCAAGCTGAAAGGAAATAATTGTGGATTCTAGCCTCCCTCTAGGAAGTCATCAAGGTATAGAATTCTGGTATAGAATTCTTTATTTTCCAGCTGATATTCTCATACTTAATTTTATATTTAGTTTCTCACCTAGTGAACTGTCTGTGGGACTTCTGATATTTTATTTGCCTTACATTCCAGGAGGAGCCCCTGGTAGTCATCTCAAATTCTAAAATTTAATACCGAAGATGATTTCTTTTTGAAAATTGAAAGAATTGTGGGTTTTTTTTTTATAGTTAGGGTTTTCTGAAATTTCAATGTTTGGGCATTTATAACCTTGTCAGACTAAAATAAATTGTCCTTGGTGGCTTTAAGTGAGAAAACACTAAAACAAAAAAGAAAAGATAAAGTGCAGAAAGCTGGAACAAGACAAAGAAATGAATGTTAATTAGGACAGTTTTGAATTTCAGACACTTTCACCCTTATTAATCATTTTGTAAAACTGCAAAGAACAAATTAAAGATTTAAAATATATAGGTGTTCTGTTCAACAAGAAAGATGTGGAGTTGGTCAAGCAACTATACATGAATCCTTGTTGTGGAAGAATAGGGCATCTTTTTTTTTTATTTCATTTTTATTTATTTATTTGACAGGTAGAAAGAGGGAGAGAGAGAGAGAGAGAGAATGGGCATGCCAGGGCCTCCAGCCACTGCAAACGAACTCCAGACACATGCGCCGCCTTGTGCATCTGGCTTACGTGGGTCCTGGGGAATCGAACCTGAATCCTTTGGCTTTGCAGGCAAATGCCTTAACCACTAAGCCAGCTCTCTGGCCCAGGGCATCTTTATTTTAAAGCAATACTTAAAACAAATGATGAACGTCCACAGCATTGCGATTCAAATAATTTCAAACCCTATATATTAATTCTGAAACAAGATGCATAGGAAATACTCCATATATTCGTTGTTGTTGTTTTTTACTTGAATTATTATATATTTTTCCAATCAACTGCAAGGACAACATGCAATTAAGTTTAAAACTTTCGAAACACAAATAAAAATGTTGAAAATATGAACTTAACATCACTATTTTAATGCAATTGTAGGCTGGTAAGCATTTAGTTACGCTTTGCTAGATGAATAAAAATATAAATGTTTTGAAATGAATTTTACAAATATAAAGCATGTATAACAAAAATTTTACAAAAATAATAGTTTAGTATGTAATACTCTCATTGTGAATTCCTCCCAGTCATTGAATTTTACAGATTTTTAATGGTATTTTCCATATCTGTAAATATCTGTAATCAACCAATAGTGTCCAATAAGTGATGCTCTATGTTAATGAGCAAAGCCAGTTTAAAATAAGGAAGACTTACTTCACTCATTTGTCAGTAAAATTGAGTGGCTTCTTAGCTAATTTATGATTAAATCACAAGTGATGGAAGTGTATTTACTTCACCTACTTGTGTTACTCATGATATAAAAGCTTCCGACTGACACAGTTCAAATTTATGTTGATTTATTTACATTTTCTTCAGCTCTCTCTCTAAAATCTATACAATAAGCAAAATAATAAGTCATTTTCTCACTTGGAGCTTGCTGATATGTGATGAAAATATCACCTCCCTGCCAACTGTCAGCCTACCAAAGCAACAAGGGATACCTCATTCAAAATTGGAAGAAAATGCTCCATGGGATGCTATTATTTAGAATTTTTTTAAAAACACAGACATAATAGATATAAACAAGTTTTAGTACACCATAGTAAACTTATTATGAAATGATGACATTTGAACATTTATCACTGGCATTTAATTTTAGATTTATACAACTCAATTTTCAACAGTGACTCACAATTATTAATAAAATTCAACAAAATGATACTCATAAATTGGTGTTAATCTATTAATGTGTTAGGAAAAAATAAATGGGGTTTAAAAATCAGAATATATGGAAACATTGCATGAATTCTACACTTTAATTTTCTTATTGTGAAAATCAATAATATCCAAACACACACATATACATACATATATGTGTATATATATGTATATGTAGACACTTTTTTGTCCTGGGAAGTTCTATGCAAATTTCATATATATGTCATATATGTATATAATATATATGTATATACATGTTTTCTGATTTGGTCTAAAGTTTTATGAAGTTACTGTAGAATTGAATAATTTCCATTGTGGGTAGTTAGAAGAAAAGTTAAATTAAATTAGGACTAGAAAGAAAAAGTAAAGAGGAAAGAGTAGCCATAACCTGAAATTTTTATGAATCAATGAGTTCTAAAAATAGTTTTGGTAGAGTTTTGACAGTTTTCTATTATGGAGTCATTGTGATATTCTGATATAAGATCATGCAATTAACAAAGAGAGAAAAAAATGTCATCTCCTCTTTTTTAAAACACTTTTTTGACAACTTCCATAAATATCATCAATATACCATGATCATAATCCCCACTTACTTCCTTCACTATTCCATCCACAGAATTCTTCCTCTACTGATTTCTTTCTTTCCAACTAGACTCTTTTCTATTTTGTTGTCATCAATATTTTCCTTCTCTTATGAAGGTCTTGTGTAAGTCCAATCAACCTCAGTGGGCTCATGAATATTAAGGCCCCTTTGTGTCTGGAAGACAGTATTAGAAACACTTCTCCTCTTCCTTTGGCCCTTACATTCTTCTGCAACCTCTTTACCCAAGGTCCCTGAGCACTGAAGAATATAATGAAAATGTTTCACTTAGCACTGAGCATTTTCCCTTCTCTGCACTGTGGTGAGTTTTGAGTCACCACAGTGGTCACTCCCTCTGGACAATGTATTTAAGAATAGCAAAGTTAATCCGGGTGTGGTGGCACACACCTTTAATCCCAGCACTCGGGAGGCAGAGGTAGGAGTTCGAGGCCACCCTGAAACTCCATAGTGAATTCCAGGTCAGCCTGGGCTAGAGTGAGACCCTACCTCGAAAAACCAAATAAATAAATAAATAAATAAATAAATAAATAAATAAATAAATAAATAAATGGCAAAGTCAACTGAATCTGGCATCTGGCTTTGGGGTATCAATTGTTCTCATGATGTAAAATAGCCAAGTTAAATTTTGGGGTCACTTTTTGTCTTACTATGTTAAGTGTGAATCGACTTTGGTGTACAGTGGGCAGAGCTCAGTGAGTTAGATCAGTCTATTCCCCAGATCAGCTATGACTGGCTGTGTGGGTGAGCAGTGGCTCTGATCCCTTGGTGCTCCGAAATCTCCAGTGGTTCCTGGTGCTGGTGTGTGGGGGGTTTGGTGAATAAGGAGAGGATGTGGAAATTACCAGAAGTTGTTCTGGAGCTGCTTAGCTGGACTCTGAAGTTTTCTCTTTCAGCTTTTGATTTTGCAGGACCTGGGGAAATAGCAGCCAAATATCTGTAAAATCTATGTCACTTTTTAATTCTCTGTGACCTGGGAGATTCTGGATTTCAGAACTTCAGCAAGTATCGTAGCTCAGTGATTTATGAACCAGATTTTGTGGCGGGAGGGGTGTGGTGAACTGGACAGGGTGGACTGCTTAATGCATGTCAAAGTATTTCCAGAAAAACTCTATGGGTATTATCGAAGTTCCAGAACAATCCATGGATGTAACGTAGGGCTTGCCAACTTTCCTGCAGGAGCAAGGACGTTGCACACCCTCCCCGCAGTAGACACTTTCTCATCAGGCATTAATATTGAGGTGAATCAATACGAAAGGAATCCTCATGATCCATTTGCGTATGAAGAGATCTCCCTATCTCTTTCTAAGGTGAGGGTGCAAAAATCTATATGAGCACATATCCAGGGAAAATGGCAGCGAGGGTGCCGTCACGGTGTTGCTGCCGACCCCTTCCCCCTCTTTGCATAGGGAGATTGTAGGGCCAGACTCATTATCGCAGCAAGCTGGGAAAGAAAGCATAGAGTGGTTTTCCTCTCATCTAGGCTAGATGAATTTTATTCCTTATTTGCTACCTAGACTTTTTGTTTTTAATATTGTAGGGTCCATCAGGGAGTTGCTGGAGAAACTTACAACCAAATCCTTTCCAAGGTTAACTTGTAAGCTAGTTTGATCCAAGGTGCTATAGCTTTTGGTTGTGTTAGGGAGGTTCAAAATACCCTTTTGTTCATTGTGCTTGAGGGAAACCCTCTGATGTTGTGTCCTTGCCATGCCTCAAGCCCAGTGATACAGGAGTCAAGCCCTCTGGCAAGAACCGTAACAGTTGCATACCCGCATTCTCTGTGGAGATACAAGCTGAAGATTTTTATTTTGCTTTGTTTTGTTTCTGAATATTGGGTACCGTGCTGAATATCGGGTGGAGCTAGACCATAATTCTACCTCTGTTTTTCTTCAGCCTTTGATGCAGATGTTTTCTCCATTGTATAGTGTGTAGAAATCTGTTTAATTTAAATTACTGCTCTTTCTGGAGAAAACTGATCTACATGTAGTTCTTTACTCAGTATCTCTGTGAAAAGAGGAGTAGTCAGGAGCCTTCTATCCCACTGTATTGCAGACACCACTCTCTGGTTTCAACTTTAATAATGAAAGAAATATCCATCTAAATTATCAAATGATGGTTAAATTTTGGGAAAAAAATGATCATGATGTTGACTTACAACACCTGAGATGCTATGCTTTTTACCCATTTTTAGTGACTGAATTGCATGGTAGAAGATTTTTCTGTTATGCAGACATTGCCTCTCAACTTAATGTTTCTTTCCTCAGTATGTATTTTAAATTGAGTATAGTTTTATGTTTAAATAAAAACAGATAATTAAAACTTTCTTTAAAAAATACTGTGGTAAGAATAAATTTGCTTTTCAGAGTCCCAAATTATCATTTCTTATCTCACTGAATTAGTCTTAGAAGCTTTTAATCTAATTAATCCTTAACAAAGTTTAATACTACTGGGCAATATTTTATGTAGCTGTCACTGGGCATGGATTTAATTATGGATTTGCAAACAGATTTTGATAAAATAATCTCTAGCTGACCTATTATGTCTATTCTAGGCTTAGGGTAAGAAACATCTCTGTTAATTTAAATGTCTTATATTAATCCATATTTGTGTGCATAGCATGTCTAAGTTTAGTTACATGTTTATGAACATTTGTTGATTCTTTCTTCCTAGTTTCCTAGAAGTTCAGTTACATTTTTATAGGTTGATTTAATGATGTTATATCTTGAATGCTTATGGTTTTCATATCTAGAGCTGAGTTACACACTTTTTTAATTTTTTTGTTCATTATTTATTTATTTGAGAGTGACAGACAAAGCGAGAAAGGCAGGTAAAGAGAGAGAGAGAGAATGGGTGCGCCAGGGCTACCAGCCACTGCAAACCAACTCCAGATGCATGTGCCCCCTTGTGCATCTGGCTAATGTGGGTCCTGGGGAATCGAGCCTTGAACCGGGGTCCTTAGGCTTCACAGGCAAGCGCTTAACTGCTAAGCCATCTCTCCAGCCCCGAGTTACACACTTTTGAACAAACTTTACTTTAGATAATTCTCTGTCTAGATGGTAGGTCCAGAAATGTCATCCCAGCAATTATGGCATGTGATAATCTGCCCCTCTATATCACATTTTGTATTCTTGAGTTCAACCAAGTATGGATTGAAAATATTTTCTTTTAAAGATCCATCTGTATGTATTTTTTCCTTGTCATTATCTTTTAAAACACATAGTATAGTATTTATGTAAATATCACAGTACTGCACTAGATTTTATAAGTATATAAGCACAGGCAAGGGTGTGAGTGGGTGATATGCAGATACAACACAATGTTGTAAAAGGAATGTTGAATATCCGTGGATGTTGATATTCAAAAGAGCTCCAAGAAACAAACCTTCACTGCAGATCCTGTAGAGGAAGGTATAGGATGTACAAATAGTGAAGACTGATAGTAGAGAAACTCATATTTACTTAAGTTCTTATGAAAAATAATATAATTTGAAAATCAACAGATGCTAATTATTAACAAAGGATTACAGAACTTGGTGGTGCACATTAGGGGACAATTGAGCCACAAGAGACAGTAATTCAATACAACTTTGTGTTAACTTAGAGTAACTTCGGCTAAACATTTCTTTGTTGATAAGGAACGTACTAGGATGTCTGTGGCATCATGCGCTAGAAGAGATTACAGAATTCTGCCATATCATCACCTCCCCTAGAATATTTTATCTTCAAAGAGTTGTTACGATGTAATCCTGTGGTTTGTTCTGTACCATACTTCTTCCACATTTCTACAATACTAAGATTTCATAAATATTCCCCAATAATTACATGGTATCAACTATCCCTATATTCTTCAGATGGATCAGAGTGAGCAAAAAATTTTCAGTGGGACCAAAAGAATTTACATGAGAATTCCAAGTGCTGCACATTCAGCAAATAGTATGAGAACAGAACAGCTGCTACATGCAAGTACTTCTTAGGAAGATAATATGTCTTCACATTGACACCTGAAAATGGAACTTGAATAATCCCGAATAAATCTGTTAAATGCTAGATAACTTCTACAGTCCAAGCAATAGAGCTGAAACCAAAGAAGATTATAGATATAATTCACTTAATGCAGATCTTACAAAGGTGGTGGCTCCATTTTTCCCTCATGGGGCTAGTTTCAGAGAAGGGGAAGTGGCTATGCAAACTCTCTCCCAGCCCTCAAAAGAAACGAGTATTGTAGAGATCACAATTAATTCATCAAATAGGAGACACAAGGAGGTGGTCATTAGTTTGACTAATTCCCATAGATTTAACACTTAAGTTTGTTTTACAGGCAAACAACATTGAAAATGTTGAGGTTCTTCCTACAACCATCGAAAAGGTTGTAACTGATCTGATTCTTTGGCCAAGCCATTGATTTTTGCCAGTAAAAGTTAAGGGTGCTTGAGCTCATAGGAGACTATACAGTCAAGAAGCAGAGACTTGATGTGATTAGAACAAGCTCTTTCCATGATAGGATGAACTGAACAAATTTGGATAAATGCTAATTCTTTGATTTTCGTATTTCAGTGATTTGACTCTCTTATCAGTTTCCATTATGCTGAGTTTTTTCATGAAAATGAAAAGAAAATGAAGGATTGCTGTTCAAGTTTCCTCTTAGCGTGATGGCTGCCTTCTGTGAGAGTCATCAGAAAGTCAGCTCACTTGAATTTTGAGCAATGACTGGAATCCATAATTATTGGTGTTTGCCAAGGCCCACACTCTCCTCAGAGCTGTTGAATTCTCTGTGGCATTTCCTCAGACAGGGGTATGGCTTGTGATTTTTTTTCACTCTCCAAATATACCCAATAGAGTGAACTTGTGTATTGCCCAGACTATTTCTGCTGGACAGAAATATTCATTCCAAAAATTCTGAATATGAGAGAATGCTAAAAGAAGCACTGATACCACTCAGGCTACAGTAAAACATGGGAAGCAACTCTGATGTGATCATGTGATTTAAGAAAGAGTTTTGATGGAGATCTCAAAAAGATTAAAAGCCAAATGTGTATGACACTCAAAGAATACGGAAATCTACTAACAGGTAGAAACTTCATGGGAGGGGTTGAACTCTTTCTAGTGCTGTGAGTCAATTTATTCCATTCTTAAAGCTCAGAGTAACCTCATTTATATCAAAGGGTCAACAGTGCACTACTAAAAGCAGGCTCCAGTTTCTATTGATGACAAGTATACATCACTGTTCAACCAGACTAAAGGAGAAAAATGGTCAGTACCATGTGGCAGCTTTACTGGCTTAGGGATACTAGATATCCCATCCTAGCCCCCAGTGTAATGAGAAATAAATATTTTTTTGTAATACAGAGTCCATAGGATTTTGTTTGGGAGCCTAATATGACTAACATGAATAACACAGATGTCCACACTGTGACACATGTGCTATTTAAGATCCGTCTTTCACTATGACTCTATTACCTGCATTCTTAATTTGATTCTGTTCCAAACCCACGATGAGTGGAAAGCCTGAATCTTTTCCTACCACATTTTTTCACATCCTCATTTTTTTTGCACCTCCATGGCCTCTCAGCCTCATGAAGGTGACACTATTCGTTTCCAACAAATGAAGTATGTGTTTCTTTGAGCATAAAACAAAAACATCTACTTGGCTGAAGCATTTATAGTAAAAATAGTATTTTTCTTTATATATTTACATGATTTGTTAAAATTACTTTTTATGAGTTTCCTTGAGTCTCCCTCCGCATCCCTCTTACACAGAACCCTCCTTATTTCCAACTAGTCCCTTCTATTCTGATGTCTTCCTTCACCAACCCTGACAGAATGTGGATGGGCCTAATACTCTACAGGCCTTTTTGCAGGTAACAATAGCTACTAAGCTATCATTCATGTAACAGCCGCTTAATGTCCAGATAACAGCTTCTAATGCACTCCTACATATATTTTGGCTTGTACATTCTTTCCATCATCTGAGATTTGGAGAGTATAATACATATGTCTCATTTAGTGCTAAGCACTCAAATACCTCTTCTCAGCACATTGATCAATCTTCCCAGTAGTGACCACCATATAAAATGAGAAGATTCTATAATCAAAAGTGAGAGCAACACAACTATATCAGAGTGAACAGTCTTCAGAGGGCCATTTTATTGGCACAGTACTTTTAGGGAGGGATACTGAAATTAGCTTAATAGTGTATCAACGAAAATAATATTAGCAACTTTTAAATACTAATGCAATTTAATTCTAAAGTGATTTAAAAATAATAAGGCAATTATTTTATATTAAGTTCCTGTGAATTTAATAACAGCATAAGACAAAATTGGTGACTTAGAACAACAGACATCATCTCATGCTTCTAGAGAACAGAAATTCTAAGTTATTGCCAGTCAGGCAGAAGAATCAATTTATTCACAAGACTGAATTTCTTGCACATTTTCTAGGGACCCTCAGTTCCATGCCTCTTACTCCTTCTGGCCACTGTGCACATTCTTTTGCTTGTGGCCACACCACTCCGATCTCTGCCTGAATCTTTACACCACCTTCTCCTCTTCTATGTTTATGGACCTATAGCCTTCCTCTCATTTGGCCATTTGTGATGACTTCAGGCCAGACTCAGACAAACCAGGATTAACTTATCATATTTGCCAATACCTGATCCCATTTCTGCCATATCCTTCTTTTTTTTTAAGTAGAAAATACATAGGTAATTCAAAATTAGCCATGATGTAAGTACTCAAATTTACAATTGATACATGGGCTAGGGAGGAGGTTAAGGCAGTTGCCTGCAAAGCCTAAGGAATCGGGTTCAGTTACACAAAGTCCATGTAAATGCAGATGCACAAGGTGGCACATGTGTCTGCAGTTCATTGGCAATGGCTAAAGGTCCTGGAGAGCCTGTTTTCTTTCTCTCTCTCTCTCTCTCTCTCTCTCTCTTATAAATAAATAAATAAAATATTTAAACTTGATATGCATCACAAACTAGGAATCTTAGCACTATAGTTGTCCCAAAATCCCTCTAGCCACTACTGTCCTTGTCATTCCCTACTATCCTCATTGCTAGTGCTACCACCATCACCACCCCACTCCATCTATTAATCTCATGTCATTCTCCATATGCTCAGCCTGCTATTGTTCTTACACTCAGAGAGATGTGATTTCTAAAACATTTCCTTAAATGAATCAACATAGTATTATAAATATTTGAGTGGTTATACACAAGAATAAGTATAAATCATTGCTTTACTGCATGCCTATTGTGTGGAGGATTGTGGATCATGGGATGAAATGCACTGATTTTTGGGAACATGAAGAAGAAATGGTGGAGAGCATGGACATATCTCCATTCCCAGGAAGGTTGAGGCTGTGGGCAGGCAAATCTTCTGTTCTATGACAGTGTTGTGTTTGTTGTGGCAAAATGTGAGTTGATTGTGCTTATCGTGCTATAAATAAATACTCTTTTCTTTGAGAGAAAGAAAAGCAAATAAAACGTTAGGTAACAATGTTTTAAACACGGTGAACTCTGTCTCTGTAACCCTGTGTGTCTGAATTTCTTTTCATTTTATAATAAGTGGACTGAAGCTAAGATGATTTTAACTGGTTGGAGAAATGGCTCGCTGTGGGTAAGCCCATGTTCTGTGTAAGCATAAGGGCCTGAGACCACTAAAATGTCCAGATTCCACATAAACAGCTGAGAGCAGCCACGTTCACCTGTAGTCCCAGGGCTACAGGCAGGCAGAGAATCCAGAAACATCAGAGCCCCCCCACCCCACAAGCCCTGGAATCAGTAAGGAAAGACTCTTGCTCAAAACAGGACCTATTAGAAGACTGGAGTTGAATACCCAGTGTTCTGCTTTGGCCACTGTAGGCAAGCATCATTTCTCCCTACACGCAACATAAAGACACCACTTTGCACACCCACACACGAACCAGAAAAGAGAGAGAGAGAGAAGAGAAAGTTATAATAGGTGGGGCAGGGTGTATTGCTTTTTCTGGATGAAAGCACATGCGCTCCCACTTCCTAACAAAGCCTAAAGACCTAGGTTCAATTCCTCAGTATGCATGTAAGGGAGTACTTCATGGTACTCCCTCATAAATGAGAAGCAATGACATTTAAGACCTAACAGGTATTTAAGCAAAAACCTTTCATCTATGTCTCTTCATATCATCAAAACTTGTGGTATATAAACATTGTAATCTTTATGTTAGAGTCCAAAAAATGGAGATTACATTTTTTTAATATTTTATTTTTAATTAATTAATTTATTTATGAGAGGCAGAGGAGAGAATGGGCACGCCAGGGCCTCTAACCACTTCAAACAAACTCTGGATGCATGTGTCACCATGTGCATCTGGCTTATTTCAGTTCTGGGTACTTGAACATGGGTCCATAGGCTTTGCAAGCCATGTAACCACTAAGCAATCTCTCCTGCCTGAGATTAAGTTTCTTATTCAAAACAATAAGCT
The DNA here is from genome assembly GCA_036346955.1 of Dipus sagitta. NCBI lineage: Eukaryota > Metazoa > Chordata > Mammalia > Rodentia > Dipodidae > Dipus > Dipus sagitta. The sequence continues at coordinate 166,212,169 of CM070772.1, read as the reverse complement.
GATGAAAGCCAACTAGGCTATAGATTCATGGAAGTATGTCCTGAATGTTATTTACTCTCTTCCCCAACAATACATTTTGGTGACACTAGTACAGTTGTACTGATAGGAAATTAGTTCAGACAGCATGCTTTTAAGTTTATGTATTATGCATGTTTATATGTATGTATATGTGGTATGTGAGCATGTGTGTATTCATGTGTATGTGCATATTGGCAAACATGTATGTAAACATGCAGAAGAAAGAGGTTTAAATTGGGTGTCTTCTTCATTTACTGTCCACATGATTTATTTATTCACTCATTTATTTATTACTTATTTGAGAGAGAGAAATCAGGAAGGAGAGAGAGAGAGCATAGAGAGCATGTCAGGTTTATGTGGGTACAGGGGAATCAAATCTGGGTCCTTTGGCTTTGCCGGCAAGTACCTAAACCACTAAACCATCTTTAATTTTAAAGCCCCACTTTAATTTTAAAATAATGTCTCTCACTGACTTAAGCTCATGCATTTGAATAGATTATCTACCTAACAAGTACTTGGGATATAGCACTGGTATAGGTACACACCAGCACACCTGGCTTTTATGTGGGCATTGGGGATCCAAACTCATGCTTGTCCAGGCACTGTGCTGACTGATGCCCTTCTGTGCCAATTTTTTCGAGGATATTTTTTTCCCCATAAGATTTAAAATATTCTTTATTCCATAGCAACCGTTGCTTTTTATTTCCAAGAGAGACCATGTGCTTTGTTCGAGACTTTTTTTTTTTTTTTTTTTTTTTTTGGTTTTTCGAGGTAGGGTCTCACTCTAGCCTAGGCTGACCTGGAATTCACTATGGAGTTTCAGGGTGGCCTCGAACTCACGCCAATCCTCCTACCTCTGCCTCCCGAGTGCTGGGATTAAAGGCATGTGCCACCACGCCAGGCTGAGATTTTTGTTTTCATTAGCTATTTGAACCACTGTCAATCTGTGTCATGTGGGTAGCTTTCAGGCTGCCTGTAGAAACATTCTTTTTGAAGATTGCCTTTATTTTATCTAATGTATTTGATGTCTGGGGCTTTATTCTTTACAGTGCACATTAAGGTAAATTAATTAGTTGACCTTTTGAGATTCTTTTTAGACAGTGTCATTAATTGTCCTAATTATGTGGGTCTTTCTAACCTGCTTTACAAACCCTTTATTGATTCTAATTACTGTTCCTTATGCTACTGTTATCTACTGTCTTGTTGAAAGCAATTGCATGATCATTTATCTTAAATTTTCTCTATTTATTTATTTACCTGAAGCAATATCTTTTGTGTGTTTTGTTTTTCAAGGTAAGGTCTCACACTAGCCCAGGCTGACCTGGGCTATGTAGTCTCAGGGTGGTCACAAACTCACGGTGCTCCTCTAACCTCTCCCTCCTGAGTGCTGGGATTAAAGGGTTGCACCACCACACCCGACTAAAGCAAGAATTTTAAAGGTAATTATCTCCCCTCTAATTAGCTGTCACATTTATTAAAATGCTGAGGGGAGAAAGACACTGCCAGTAATCATAAGGGAGAAGTATGAGTAACAATCTAATCCGTGAGTAAAAGTTTCCTAACTGCCACCAATGTGCATGTAAGGGATATTTTAGCAAGAATCTTCTTCATGCAGCCTTAGTAGTTCTTTGGTATATTAATTTTCTTCAACTTCTATTACCAAATTTCTAGAGATCCTTGAGGTGGAACCCATGTTATTACTCATTATGGTCCTTATATGTGTTTGTATACAATAAGAATCATAGTACAGTCATGATAGAGTTTCAACCACGAATCTTTTCTGCATAAGAGAAGTGCACTGTGACTGGAATGAGATGTCTGTGCTCATTTCTCTGGCACCATTCAATCATGAAAATGACAGCTTCTCCAACAAGTGTACTGCCCTTGCTTCCAAAGTTAGAGAAAACAGACTCCCACATGCCATCAGGGTCCACATAAAAGCTAATAGGAACAGCAATTCTTGAGACAGTCACCAGTCCCCAAGCCATTAAAAATTGTCCTTCCAAAAACATGTCCTTCCCAGAATGCAGAGGTCAAGTGTCTACCTGCCTATCAAGGACTTGGTACATCTGGGAGGGCTCAGGAACACAGTAAGCCAAATTTCCAGGCCATTTCTGATCCAAAGGATACAGTGATTAAGTAGAAAAAGGACAATTGAGAAAGGAAAATCAACTTCAAAGCAGTTTGTGTATATGGTATAACTTAATTTTCAAAACTATTAATTATACTGTTAATTGAACATTTAATTGTCACAATTATAAACAAAACTCCAGAGGTGTTCTGCCCCAAATGATCACTCTGCAAGTGGCCAAGCAATCATGTAATTCTGTGTTAAAATGATTCTGGAGGCCATTTTCTTTCTTGTAATAGTGGTCCCCTTTATTTTGGGTTTCCTGAATGTGTACAACTTTTTTTTTTTTTTAATTGAAACATCCCACATTGTATTTCAGAAGTTAACATTGTTTTAAAATAACTACTCTTGGGGCTGGACAGATGGCTTAGCGGTTAAGCGCTTGCCTGTGAAGCCTAAGGACCCTGGTTCCAGGCTCGATTCCCCAGGACCCACGTTAGCCAGATGCACAAGGAGGCGCACCCGTCTGGAGTTCGTTTGCAGTGGCTGGAAGCCCTGGCGCGCCCATTCTCTCTCTCTGTCTCTCTCTTTGCCTCTTCCTCTCTTTGTCTGTCACTCTCAAATAAATAAATAAAAACAAAACGAAACAAACAAACAAACAAAAACTATTCTTAACTGGGCATGCGGAAGCCTGCCTATAATGCTAGCAGTCAGGAAGTTCAAGCAAGCCAATCATGAGTTTAAAGGAAGTTGAAGATAATCTGAGCTACTTTGTGGCAAACTACTTCAACACACACACACTTTTTCTAATTAGGAATTCCGCTTACTGAAAGAAAAACTACTAATAAAAAAGAGTTCCTATGTTAATCTATGGAAACTGTGGACAATGCTCTGGAAGTCACTACATTAGGTAAGCAATACATACCAGGATGGGATGCTTATCCAGGCGCTTTGCTGTTTTATTAGGTGACAGCCACTGCTCAGAGGGTGCTTTCTCCTCAGGCGATCTGTATTGTGATACCCTGTGGGTGTTTATACGCATGGCAAATCTGTACATCTAGCAAGTCTCGATTGTGTGTGCGAGGTAGAGGAGATCATGGGAGAGAACAAGTAGCCACTTTCACATTCTGAGAAAGCAATGGTCAGAGGTTAGCAGAAATACAGCGCCACAGTTAGAATTTAAAATGCCATCTTTCCCCTCTGGTGTGTTAGGAGAAGAAAATAAAGCTTGCCAAGTGCCCCACGAAGCCTCTCAATATGAAGTCCTAATTCAAATACTTACTACCTGCTGATGTCTGAATTTCCACTTAAAAATAATTATCAAAGCCATATGGGTTGACAGAATTGTGGGATACCTCAAAATGGAAATAAATAAATTGCAATAACTTTGGCCTTTTGCATTTGGCTGAGCATCCTCAAGCCCAGAGCCTCCACCTGTGCCTTTTATCAGATGGCGTCCAACACTTTTACCCCACGCAGGTTCTCTTCATCACTCCCTCTTGAAGCCCTGTGCTGTAGCAGGAGCAGGATTGGGTGAACTTAGATCATTAGCCCTTTATCTCTTCCCACTCATTTCTCATTGTCTTATTTATTTTTAGGTATGAGAACTCTTATGCATTTTCTTTTCCATAGGGAGGTAAAATTGCCACTAAAGTCTTTGTGTTTCCATGTGTCTTGTGCTAGGTTCAGCCAGAAACCTCTGCCATTTTATAAGTTTGCCTGCCCATTTGCCATAATAAATTGTGAGCTTCCTGTGAGAAGGTTGTCTACAAAACTCATGTTGAATTTTTAATTTACATAATAGCCATACACCTTAGAATTGGTCAGAACACAAGGCTTATACCTCCACTGATATATTAATGCTATTCTTGTGGGAATGGTTTTAATAAAAAGCCTGAGTTTAACTTAATTTCCATTATGTCTTTATAGGCTTCCTTGCCCTTTCATTATTCAATGTGTCATCATAAAGGCCCTCTACAAATAAAATATCCTGCTCTTAGACTTCCAAGTCCTCAGAATTGCAAGCCAAATACATGTCTATTTGCTACAAACTGTGTAGTGTGTGTTATCTCATAAAATATTCAAGAAGGGAATGAAGATATAACTACCTGAAGCTATCTCTGCATGCTACCTGACATAGTCAATAGTCAACAAATGGCTATTGAAATATTTGAAACTAATAGGAGTTTTATTTAGGACATGATTTTAAGTTATGCACTAATTATATGAAATTCTAAAATATTAAAAAGGATGCATTATGAATTCTCAGTCTCACTGATTAGAAATCATAAGTAGAAAGTTGTTCAAAGACCATGTAAATTCATGTAAGATAATTAAAAGATTATTCAAATGGTTCATTCTTACCAAGAAATACTTATGTTTTCATAATGAATATAAAACTAAATTAAAAATCTTGAGTGAAAAAACAATAATACTGAGTGATAATGGGATTCTTCTTCCAACATATTTTTGGCCATTGAGATGTAATTTTTTTTTATTTTTCATGAAAGACAACTTTTAGAGACATTAAAGTTACACTTGCACTCTTATGTAAGTAATAATAGCACTCTGAATTTTAAATATAAGATTTTGCAAGCCTAGTTTTCACATAAAATCTTGTTAAAATTTACTTCTGAAAGAATTATTTTATACAGTCTCATAGATATAGGTTATATCTGAATCTCCATGGTCCAATGTAGTTTCTACTAGCCTGTATAGCTGTTAATTATCTAAAGTGTATCTAGTACAAATGAAAATGAGTTATAAGGATAAAACACTTGCACTTTAAATATTTTGTATGAAAATGTAAACACCCTCAGCATTTTTATTTTATTGGTTAAGTTGTGCTATTTAGGCTTTACAGGGTTAAATAGGTTTTTTTCTTCACCAATGTACTCTTTCAAAAATATGATAGCTAGAAAGTTTTAGTTTATATGCTCAGCATTTCATATTATTTCATATGCATTTTTTGAATTGTGCTAGTGAAGATAGCCTAGGTAGACAAGACATATGGTTACATGGAAAGATGCTCTTGAACTATGGGTACTAAGAACATCTTCATTTAGTATCTTCCATAAGTCACTGTGTAACGTGCTGGGAACATAGGTTTGAAGTAGACAACCATTCCCTTACGTCATCATGAATATCTTAGTAAAGAAGACATATATTAAACAAGTAACTGTCCGATTACATAATATGGTTGATGTGAATTTTGTAACAGTAAGGGATTTAAGTAAGTTATCAAAATAACTAGATACATTTCATTTAAAAATAGTTGCATCTGGGCTGGAGAGATGTGTCAGTGGGTAAAGTGTTTGCAGCACAAGAGTGAATATCTGAGTTAGGATTGTCTGTGCCTACATGAATGTGGGGTACATGGTCTGCTGTAACCCTAATGCTGAGTACATAGACATAGCAGTATATTGGGAAAAGCTGGCTAGCTAGAGTGGCTAAATCAGTGATTTCTGGGTTCAATTGAAATCTTCTATCTCAATAAGTAAAGTGTAGACAGATTGAGAAAGACATCTGACATCAGCCTTCAGTCTCTGTGTACTCACAATTGCACACACATATGAAAACACATGTTCACACAAGCAAGCATAACACACACAGCCAAAAAAAGAGCTGACAATTTATTCTACAGAGATATATTTTCTATCTTTTTCCTTGAATATTTACAACTTGAAATGTCATATATAGTCACAAATCTTTTATAGAAAATACATTTAGGCATTGTGGGATTTTGGACCTTTAGTGACTGTGGGACCTTGGTAAGTCAGCATGCTTCACCAAGACAATTGCTAGAATGGCAGCTCTAGGCTTGGCTTTGCCATGAGTTAGTTATACCATCTTGGACAACTGCTTTCTTTCAACTTCATGACCTCATCACTGGAATAATGGTTGAGCTGATTTCTCCACCAGTTAAAAATGGTTTTGTTATATGAGGAAGAGTTAGATTTAATCACATATTGGCATCTATTTATGTGTCCAACTGTCTGAAAATAGTTCAGAATCCATTTATCTCACATATCAGCAGGGCCTGACCCAGCAGCTCAACTAAGGACCTGACTCTCTCTGTCCATCTGTGTACTTTATTAATATGCTAGCTGAATGAAAATGGCTGATGGCTAAATTCCTGAGACACAACTAGTAGGTGAGAGTGATGGTACTTGATCATGCCCACCTTTGGTTCTTTAGACGCCTTGTGATCTTGAGAAACTTAAACAATATTCTCATCTTTAAACCAAAGTTCATAGGTGATATAGTGCACTAATTGGTTCAGGCTGGTTCACATGTTTCACTGGTTTACTTTAAATTACAGTATCCCTACATAGGTAGGGTAGCTAACATGAAAGGGAAGGGTGTGGTTGATGTGAAAGTAAACCACAAATCTTTCGATCAGATTATTAAAACTGCTTTACTACACGATGCCATGTGCAGTCGTGCTTTATCTATAAGGTTCAGGAGAGAAAGAAGGAAATACAAAATGTCCTCATAGAGTGTGCAATTACAGAGAGCATTTATGAAAACTTTTAAGGCCCTTCCTCATTCTATTTATCTGATAGTCTGTAAAGTTCCCAATTTCTCACTGTTTCTTATCCTGAGAGCCCTAATGAGAATTCATGGGTAACAAATATGAATTGTGCAAAACTTTTTATGTACCAGCATAATTGCATTTATATCTCTGAGAAGCTAAAATGAATGGGTCTGGGTGTTTGTTTTAGCATGATTTAATGTCTAAAGATATCCCAGTTTTCCTACATTGACTAATTGCCATTTCCAGCAACACATCCTGTGAAAAATGTTTTCACAATATTCAGCAAACATGCACTGATTTCTCCTTCTGAACTTCCTTGTAAACAACTTATCAAGCCTTCCAAATGCAGACTGTCATTAATAGCATAGAAGCAGGGTAGTAATTTTTTAAACTGCTGATGTAGGGTAAATACCAAACATAAACAGACATGCCTCTCTGTATATCTGCAAATGCACAGTGGATACACAAACATAGGATCCAAATTATATGGTTACAAAATAGCTAGAAAGTTTATGTCAGTGTTCCCTGGATTCTGTGAATACATTTTAATTATACATATTACTACCCATGGTGATTCTACTACAAAACAACAGATTTCTTCTCCACTGAAAAGAGCCAACATGTCTTCAGCTTAATATGCATAAAAGAAAGATTATTAATGTCCCTCACTCACCTAATTCTTTTGCATTGTTGATTTCAATGGAACCAGATATATATATATATATATATATATATATATATATATATATATATATATATATTTAAGATTTTGAGACCTCACAGAATCATGGATAGTTTTCTTTCTTCTTATAACCCATGCCCTGTGCTGACACTGTAGCCAAGACAATGTGTACTAGAAAACTAGTTCCACCTATATTTTACATCTGCTGTCTTCCCTACATGTTGCCAGACAGAACAAGGGATCTAGTTTCATGGAGATGCTTCAGTGTTCTTGCTGTGTGCTCACGTGCCTGTCTGAAAGACTTGCGTAACAGTGATCAGATTCAGCTTTGTGTTCCTGGGACTTACCAGAGTGTCTGTCTAAGAGTATGTGCTCATTAAAGATTGGATGTACTGAAAAGGCACACCTGATTTTTCCAAGTGAGCCTGCTCTCTCTTAAACTGAAATTGAGCTGGTTCTTGCTGTCAAATTAATTTTCTCAAAGAATAACTATTCAATGAACTCAGTCAAGAAATTAAAAAAGGGTCTGGAGAGATGGTTCAGTGGTTAAGGCACTTGTCTGCCAAGCAAAAGCACCCAGATTCATTTCCCGAGGACACACATAAGCCAGATGCACAAGGTAGTGCATGAGTTTGGAGTTAATTTGCAGCAGCTGGAGGCCCTTGTGTGTCAATTATTTATCTCTCTCTCTCTCTCCCTCTCTCAGTCTCTCTTCCCATTCTCCTTTTCTCTAAAATAAATAAATAAATAAATAAATAAAATATTTTGTTAAAAGAAATAAAAAGCCATCATTTTTAAAGCCTATTATGGTCTGGTACCATTCTCCTGAATAAACCTCTAGTAAGCTACAATTTCCATTTTCACAGGACATTTAGGTATGGTGAAGTGAAAACATGGCTTAAATTCTTGGTTCTCAGTATAAAGGTCTGTGCATAAATTCATCCCTGTCTGGCCAGAGACCCTGCGGCTTTCATTATGACACTTGTCCTTCTCTGCTACAATTCTTCCATAATGCCTGTCTCAAACTAGCATGCTATTGTGTGAAAGGTGCCTGCTATTAAACATACAATCTGGGAACATCCAGGGAATCATTTTGCCCCCAGGGTGAGATAGGTTTAACAGCATTGGTCAGTGTTGCGGAGTTGAGTAGTGACACAGCACCTGAGGATGAATAGAAACCACTGACCAGAATCTACGCTGTGACTGCACTGCCAAGTGGCTTCAGCGCCAAATGTCAAGGAAATACTGATCACTAGAAACCAGAACCAGTTGAGCAAGAACAAGCCATTTGAGCCGCGTCTCAATCCATCACTTTTTAATAGTGTTATCAAACATGTTGCTCAAGGAGGTAAGAGGGATTTCAGCAAGTTGAACAAATGCTGGGTAAGATACTTTGACAATGTAAGGCTTCCGTACTCACCTCAACCATTACAGTGTGTGATCACCTGTCAGCAGTGTGTATTCTCATGTGCTAGGGTACCTAGGCTGAAAGATCAAACGGGCAGGAGTCCTCTGTGCTCTATCACCATTTTCCTAGTGCAAACAGAGCCCAAAACATAATGGGAATTCAATTTAGATATTCTCAACGAATGAGTAAGTTACTGCACAATGACCTTGGGAATAACATCTTCTCAAAATATGTATGGTACTAATTGGAATATTATAAAGGATAGACATTTTAACTGGAGGGTAAGTTATAGTGTTATATTACATGGCTGTCTTCTAATCCACAATTATCTTTAATCACTTTTTCAAAGATACTGAAATTATGTGCTTTAAGCTTGTGGATAAGCTCAACCTAGGGGAAAGGTTGAACATGTTGGAAGACAGAATAGAAATAGAACAAGATCTTTAAACAGTGGAGACATGATCTGAAAATCTTAAAATGAAATTTAATGGAATTAAATGAATGACATACATTTTAGTTCAAAAGATAATACATTTTGAAAAAGTCAAATAATTGGGCTGGAGAGATGGCTTAGCAGTTAGGCGCTTGCCTGTGAAGCCTAAGGACCCCAGCTCGAGGCTCGATTCCCCAAGACCCACATTAGCCAGAAGCACAAGGGGCTCATGCATCTGGAGTTCGTTTGCAGTGGCTGAAGCCCTGGCGCGCCTATTCTCTCACTCTCTCTCTCCCTCTTTATCTCTCTGTCATTCTCAAATAAATAAATAAAAATAAACAAAAAAAACCCCATAGTTTTAGAAAAGTGAATGGAAAGATCCTTTGAACTGCTGAGTATGATTAACAAGAGTGACAGCATTATCTATGCATATTAGTTAAAGATGAAATTACAGTGGAGTACCAAACTAGAGAAGATTGTAATTGCCTTACTTTAAACTTAGTAAGCCTTGCTTTAGATGGCTACATAATAAATATCTGTGAGCCATATCACTATCAGTGACTCAACACTTTAGTACGGTCAGAGCTGCCGAAGGTATCACATAAATGAGTTTAATTCTGATCTAATAAGCTACTTCATGGACATTGAGGTGTTCATTTCATATTTTTTTCACATTTTCTTTGCTTGATTTCTCTATGTAAAGATAAAATTCTCTTCTTAACTCATGTGCCTGTACAGAATCAGGTTGTAAGCCAATCTCAGCCAGCAGACCAGCATTTGATAAGCTAACATTTATTCTGAGGCCACTTGGAACTAAGTGCTGGAGTGCCTTACATAGACAGTGTTGGATGCATTGTTAGGTCTTCAAATGGAATTGGATATCACTGGAATTGGCTAGGATGCCTGTTGGCATGGAGAAAACTAAAAGTAAAATGGCCCAATGTGGAAAATAAAGGACTTTGAAAAAGGTGGTTAACACTTTGCAATGTTTAAAAACATTTTAAAAATATGAAACAGATTCAGAGAGGCAACATATCATCACTTCTTCCAGCATAGAATTTGGAATGAAGTGGACCAGGAAGGGCAAATAGGTGCTTGTGCCCAAAATATTGGGACATTTGTAGGTCATCTGTACAGCACAAGCTTTTTCTGCATATTCATTGTTGCTTGTTGGCCTTGGTGGGGAGGGTTTTCTGGTTGATTTTCTTTTAGATGCTAATTTTGACCTCACTCTCCACCTGACTCTCCTCCCACAACAAAGCCCTCATCTTCCAATAAACCTGAGTTGGTGTCTTCAGTAGGGTGTCAGGTTGGCTTTCCAAACAACAAAAAGCTGCTTCAGGGACTTCTGAAACATTGAGTGTGAAACATGATCTGTGTGACTTCTGCATGTTCTCTTTCTGAAAACAAGATCCATGATTAGACCCGTTTTAACCATGGGGTGAAAATGTTTGTACTTCTGGATGGAGAAACTGAAGATTCCAATTGTAAAGTGGTATGGTCATAAAGATTAGTCACCGAATGTGGGCATCAAACAATATACACCTACATACTTGCCATGATGGTATGAAGATTAAAAAATATATAACACTTCCTACTTTTTAAAATCTGTAATTTGTAAAACAGTTAACATAGTCTCCAAACCACAGGAGTTGATTCATACATGGTAGGTCTGCCATCCATATCAGATACACTTCCCACAAATGCAGAGAATGAAGAACAAGGTAAGTTACCCCCCACACTGGGAATGAACTCATCAAGTGGAGGGCACTAGCCATAATGGCAAGCACTCAGAATAGAAGGGTTAAATAAAACATAAAGAGTGTTATGTGTCGCTAGATAAGGGAACACCCAAGATTAAACAGCATTTGGAACTATTTTTAAACAATTTTCATTGAATATTAACAAATTAAATTTTTATATATGTTTTTATAAACTTTTTTTTATTGATTTTTTTTCAAGATAGTGTCTCACTCTAGCCCAGACTGACCTGAAATACACTATGTAGTCTCAGGCTGGCCTCAAACTCATGGCAATCCTCCTACTTCTGCCTTCCGAGTCCTAAGATTAAAGGCATGCGCCACCATGGCTGGCATTTATAAAGTAATTATATGCTACATGTACCTAATATGGAATGATTAAATCAAGCTAATAAACATAGCATCACCTCAAATGTCTAGTTTATTTGAAGCTTTGTACAAATTGATTAACATCCCCTCCTTCATACCAACTGTTAACAACAGTTCACTTATCTGCTTATATGAGAGAAACTTCTGAGAGTCAGCATGTGAAGAAGATCATGTGGCACTTGTCTCTCCATCTTTGTGATACACAGGATTCTATGGATTCACACAGGTTATCAGAAATGACAGAATCTGTGTGTTCTTAAAGGTAGACGAGTGCTCCACACTGATGCTCCATGGTGCTCACATCCACATCTTCTTTGCTCATGCTCAAGTCTGGAACTCAGCAACTGTGAACAATACCATAATAAGCACATGAGTACAGATGTTTCCCACGTATTCTAATTTCAATCTTTTAGATGCACTCAAAGTAAGTAGTGGGAATTCTGGATCATGTGACAATTCTGTTTTAAGTTTCAGGAAGGCCCTCCATACAGTTTTACTTAATGGATTGGCACATTCACATTCATACTTCATGCATATAAGAATGCAATTTCTATAAATCTTGCTAACAGCTGTTTTAAGATTTTTTTTTGCTAATTGCCATCTTAATAGGTATGAAATGATATCTCATTATTTCTTTAATTTGCATTTTCCTGAAGATTATTGATACTCAGTATTTTTCATATAGGAAAACATCACTTATAAAATAGGAGACACAGGGAAACTTCAGTCTTTTATTAAAGAAATAAGTGAAAATTAATGAACAAGCACACAAATTAATGGCTTTTTTCTCAAGGCATAATAAACTACGCAAATGTGTTGAAAATTTTTATTTCTTCCTTGAGATTCATTCCCTCTACTTCTGTCTTCACAAGAAAGCTGAATTGTATACCCAGTCACTGCAGGGCCTCCTTGCCTCTGGCTTCTGGATGGATTTGACAAATGTAGAGCACTGTCCGAAAACTAGAAAGGGACAAACAGGTCTTACCTTGTTTTTTTGCTGCACTGTTTCTTGTGATCTCCTCTACCCATCTCATTTGTGCAAATGATTTTTTTAAGTCTACCCAATTTTAACATATATATGCATGGATGGACATCCTAAAGTGTCTTCCGGTCCATCCAAAAATAACAACAAAATATTAGTGAAAGCAGTGATAAATTTTAAACAGATTTTGAATCTCTCATGAAGGCTAACTTTAAGCCTATCAAATAATTCATTCAAACATTTCCCATAATTTCCTACAAATTTTAAGTATCTCCTATCTGCTCAAAGCCAAAACCATGTCTGTGTGAGCAGTCCATAGACTAGATGTATAATTAGTCACCTATTCATAACTCAGATACACAAGTTAAACTGTGGCAAATGTCATTGAAACACATGTTAGAACAGTGGAGTATACAGCAGGGGCTCTCAGTAGACCAAGGTTCAAGTAAGGTTAGATTATACAGATTGTAGTTAAGTGTTTTTGATGGATTAGAGGCATTATAGGAGTGAAAGCCTTTTCAGAAGGTTCTCAGGGGAAAGATGCAAAGATTTTGTGACAAAGGAGAACAGATTAGTCTAAAGTTTAAAGAATTCAAGTGTGGTCATAGGTCAGAGAGCAAATGAGATCATAGTGTTAAATGAGGCTAATGGAATTAGTGCAAAACCATAAAGGAACTCATTAATCATCCTGAAAAATTTGGTTAATATACTAAGAACAGAACATTTTGTGTTTAAGGCAATGAATGGAATGACATGTAACTTGAAAATCTCTGTCTGGCTAAAGTGTTGGGAATAGACTGGAAGATTCAGAGGTAGTCAACAGTGCAGACAAGAAATGAAGGCCATCTGAACCACAGAAAAGCTGCAGAAAAACAGAACCAATGTTGGATTCCAGATGAATTTAGAGGTAAAACAGATGGTTTGGTATTTGTTTTAGATTGTTAAGGCTATTTTGACAAAATATTAGGGTCTTCAATCACCAAGCATGGACTGGGGAGATGACCCAGAGGATAATTTGCTTGCCACACCAGCATGAGGACCACTGACCCCACAAGAAATTCTGGGTATGGTGGCACACTCCTTTAGACCCAGTACTAGGGATACAAAGACAGGAGGTTCCTGATGTCTCACTCTAGGTAGTTTAGCTGAAGCAATAAGTTGTGGGTTTTGTGAGTGATGTTCCCTTAAAAAACAAAGTGGAAGCCAGGTGTGGTGGCACATGCCTGTAATGCTAGCATTGGGGAGGCAGAGGTAGGAGGATTATCATGAGTTCGAGGCCACCTTGAGACTACATAGTGAATTCTAGGTCAGCATGGACCAGAGTGAGACCCTGCCTCAAAAAAACAAAACAAAAAAAGGGGGGGGGAGAGAAACTGAGGACGGTCAATAACCTCTGGCCTCCATATGCACCTTCATCAATCTGTATGATAACACACACACACACACACACAAACACACACACACACACACACACATATCCAAAGATTAGTCAATTAATGATCTGAAAGAATTAAACTTGCTTCCAGATACCAGTTGGAAGGGAACTTCGATAGACTACAAGAAAATTTAAACTAATTTTGGACATTAATTAAAATTTAAACTAAATAATTAAAATTTAAACTAAATTTGGACATGAATCAGGGACATTATCATGCATTGTCTACATGGGCCTAGCCCCAAACAGTATACCAAAACTATTAAGAAAACATTTTTCAACCCCAGTTATAAAGCTAAATACACAGATGAGTAGTGTATTCATTCTTTTTTCCTTTTTAAATATTCCTAGAATTACAAAAGTTTACCTTTTAATTAACAGAAATCAATATCCCTTTATATTTATGCAGTAAATGTCACAAAATATTATTGAGTACTAATAGCATAAAAGGGCCTCATTTGCATATTATATGCTTAATGTGATCTAATCATCACACATCACAATGTTAAGTTTATTTACTTAGATACAAACATAATATATTTAAGTTAAACTTCCAATTGTTGTCAGGACTAGAATCTAGCCCAACTCACTCATTAAAACCCTTGTTTTTAACGACCCAAGTCCTTCTGATGGAGGCAAAAAATAATAACAAATAAATAAATAAAACCTTGATTTTAAAATATATGGCACTGTGGTCCCAACTTTACAATTTTCAGTGTGCTCTTAATTTCATTGTTATAACTTACATGAAAGTCTTCCATATAAAATACTTTACCAACCACAAAGTGAAGGAACCAAATATTTGCTATTTTGCTTTTCTGTTTTAATTTGAAATTGTATTTTCTTTTAGGGTTATGTACTTGCATGAATTCATTTGTCCCACACATTATTAGGCATTGGGTCCACACAATTTACCCATGTTGCCAACCATAATCAAATAAATAAAACGGACAAATTTCAAATGTCTAGTTCAGAAAAGATGTAAGTACTACTTTCCTATCAAGTTACCATCTATGGCACTCTGGTGTCATCCAAAATGTATAATTTTTGTAAGAAATAATGGAATTTGATTTAAGTTCTTTCTTGGTACAGTTAGCCAAGATGAGAGAAGTGTCAGAAAAGGAAGCGAAAAGAATAATAATTTAAACCAGAGGCTCAGAAAGACCCTATATACAACTCATGATTGTCATTCTCACATTATTCCCCCTTCACCCAGTCAGTAGGATCAGTGAGTTCTAACTTGTCTCTGATCTCCTTAGAGGGATTCTTTGATAAGACCTGGGACATAAGACATAGAGAGGATGGATAACCAGACCTTTTCACATGCAGGCCACTGAGTGGCCACAGGTAGTCATTGATGGACAGAAGTGTGACTTTGCTTTTCTCTGCACAAGGGCCTCCTCTCTCTCCTTTGACAGTGATTGACAGCTACAACAAGGTGTTGTGTCAAAGCTCCTGCAAGTCAATTATGAAAATGATGTGCACTTGCTTACAGATGATTGTAAATTGCTTCTGGCTGATCAGAATAATGAGTTGCAGTGAAGCTAATCAACGTTGGGCATATATAGTACCTGGTTCCTGCTGTTGGGTTTGCAGCTGCAACTAGTTCATCCAAATGAGGGTGTTTTCACATTTCTCTGGCATGAAGGCAGGATGCTCACAGTGGGGATATGATGAGGGGAGGCGATGTTGCACTCAACAAAAGATGGTGAGTCAAAGAGCACCTGTTTTACGTTACTAGGATAGCCATTTTACTTACCCATCCTCCATGGACTTGGCTAGTGGAGCAGGGCTTGGAATGCCTTTTAACATTGCATCTTCATGGTTTCTCTGGACAATGGCTACTTCTAGCCCATAAGGTAGTTGAGGAAACTGAAACTGAGAAACTTCCCAGCATAGTCCAGCAAGGTAAGCTAGGATTCAAAGTTTTTACCATTTGAATTCCAAACACAGCCCACTATACTATTGATACCTAAATATGGTCAGCACACTTCACGTTTTAAATCTCCATTTGTACATGTTCACAGTGCATTTCTGAGGCTCCACTCCATGCCTGCTCATGAAGTATCCCAATGACCCAAGCCTGGTGGCTTGAGCCTGAATTCCCAGTAATCAGGAGGCTGAGATAGGAGGATAATTGTGTGTTGGAGGGTAGCCTGGGCTACAGTGAGATCCTGCCTCAAAAATAAACAAAAATGACTCTCTGGAGGTAGGATGCAGGCTATTGAGAGATACAATTCTAAAAAAATTATGGGTTATGTTCAAATAAGCTAAAGCTTAATAGCAACCCATCTTCATCTTGACTATTCCCGTGCTTCCAGTGGAGCTGAAACAGTGATTCCTAATGGGCATGGGGAGGACATCTCTCAGGGTGATGGAAGTATTCTAAAAGTGACTCTGGGGAAGGTACATGGTCCTTTGTTTACTAAAATCTAAATGAGCTCTTTAAAGGGATGTTAATCATATGGGATATTAACTATATCTTGATGAATAGGAAGAAGCATGAGGCACAGAAAGCAATCATGAAGGAACTCTAGTTAAATTATGTTGGCATAAAGCAGTGATGAAAGCAGCAGTATGCATTTACATATTTATCATTCATTCATTTATTTTGTGTGATATTGAAAACCAAGCCCTGGTGCATGCTGGGTAGACATTCTCTTACTGAACATCCCTGATTCAAGTTATTTTATTATTGATAAAATAGGAATTCCCTAGCTGTGAAGCAGCTTTTAGCTAGATTTAATACAGATGTAATTGAAGAAATTATGAAATTAGGTAATAAGCTAATAGTAAAACTGGGGACCTTAGAAGATTTTCTGGAATATAAACCAACTAATACTGATCAGGTAAAATTGATTGGGTATGACTGAATGTCATCACAAAGGAACTGAGGAAGGTCACTGTGCAATGATGTGGGCTGGATAGATTGAAGGACTGAGGGCTTAACAGAAAAGTGAACAACTCAAGCATCATTTGTGATAATCCACCCACCCGTGAGATGATTCTGCCATGTCTCTACTCACAGAACTCAATTCGGGATGGGAAACAAAAACAAGCCTCACATGGCAAAAAATATATAGCTCAATTCAAATGGAAGGGTGAAATAATTAATTTGTCTTTTTTTTTTTTTTCGAGGTAGGGTTTCCCTCTAGCCAAGGCTGACCTGAACTTCACTAAGTAATCTCAGTGTGGCCTTGAATGTGTGGCAATCCTCCTACCTTTGCCTTCCAAGTGCTAGGAAGTCAAGGTTTTTGACTCTAATTCTATGTCTTGGGTAACTCATAAACTCTTTACTCTTTTGCTAAACTCACTGGGCTTAGCAGCCTGACTCTGAGACTTAGAGCCTGACGACTGTGTCCCATGAACCCTGGAAGCCTGTCGTGTTTCATCGGCCTCTGTGTGCTTTTGAGCTCCTAGTGAATCTGGCACTACTCATGCCCACACGGCAGAGCTCAAGTCCATGCTGGTAAATCTCATCAACTTCCAGGACCACCTCTGCAGATTCTCTTCAGTTTATTCTCTGGCATGAGCCGTAAAAAATATCTCCTTACTCAATAAATACACTTGTCAAGGAATGATACCACTGTTGAAATGTGAAAAGATGATAGATTAACATTAGTACAGTACTAGATATTTCTTTGTGACTTCATTTAATCTTTGAAGTAACCACATAGAAAAGATTATTGTATGCTATCCACCTTAGAGATAAGAAACTAAGATTTTTTTTAAGGTTAAATAATTTATAATTTATTAGTTAAGAAACAAATAGAGAGCAGAGTTCCAGTCCAGGTCTGATAGCAAATCCTATGCTGTAGTAGTCTACAATTTATTTATCTGAGCAAGAGAAAGAGAACATGCCAAGAGAAGATGGAGAGAAAATGAGTGCAGCAGGGCCTCTAGCCACTGAAAACAAACTTTAGACACTTAGGCCACCTTGTGCATCTGGTTTTGTGTGGGTACTAGATAATAGAACCTGGGTCCTTTGGCTTTGCATACAAGTTCCTTTAATGGCTGATTCATCTCTCCAGCCCGTGAAATGGTCTCTTGATTACGTAACTTTTTAGGCTTATTTTTGTAGAGGCAGTGGGATGGGAGGGAAAGAGAGAGAATGGACATACCAGGACCTCCAGCTGCTGCAAACTCCAGATGCTTGTGCCACCTTATCCAGCTGGCTTATGGTGGTCCTGGGGAAATGAACCTCGGTTCTTTGGTTTTGCAGGCAAGCCCCTTTACTGATCAGCCATGTCTACATCATACTTTTTAGACTTTCAGCGCCCTCATAATTATTCTAAATATCCAAAAGAAAAAAATCTATGATGTGCATTTTTCCGAAAAATGTGTTTATTTCTAATTACTTTTCTATGAATTAAAATAAGTACTCAGTTTTTAATGAGATAGAACTTTGTGGACACTTGGTCACCAGTCATTGATATGTGTGATTCTGGTTTCATCCCGGCTTGTCATGAGGAAGTAGAGAATGCTGGGAAGCAGTCCATTATCTTTATGATCAATGGAAAATAGTAAATGAGCATAGCACCTCAGAGAACTTCTGTAAGGATTAAATTAGTATTCAAAGGCTCAAGACTCGTGGCAATACCTGCCTTAAACATTTAAACATGATTGCTATTGTTTTTGGTCAGTATAAAAATGAAAATGAACTGAAGCCCCATGTTATATGTAGTAAAATGGCAAAAGTGGGGTCAGAATCGTATAAGTGCCTCTTTTCACAGATACCATAATGTATTAGCTACTTTTGAATTTCTGTGATGGCATGCTTGATAGAAGCTACTTAAGGTAGAAGAGATTTATCTTGACTCATGGTTTCAGACTTTTTTGTTATATAGGGTGGGAAAGCTGGAGTGGCCACAGACATGTGTGGAAGGTGCTGTTCAATGAGAACAAAGAAGTAGCGTGTGCAGGGATTGCTGGTAGGTGTAATGTAAAAAACCTACTTCTACCAGCTAATTCCCCCCAAGCTCCACAGATCCCCACATAGCACCACCAGCTGGGGAAAATGTTCAAGTCATGAGCCTGTGGGTGAAATTTCAGATTTAAATAATAACCCTTTTAATCTGTTAACACTAACAAATCAATAAATATAAATTAAGACCAAGGAGTGAGAGAAGGTGTGTTTGAATATAAAACAAAAGAAAGTGGAGTCTCCTAGTCAGAGAACTTCTAGAAGCTTCCTACATATCAAAGGTGCTAGAATGATTCAGCTAGTGACCCCATTGAAGGGGAGTTTAGTATATGTCATGAAAATACATTTAGATATTTAAGATGTGTTTTCATCAAAAACAGAATGGAAGCCAGTCTTAAATGTCATTTCCAAAGCTTGACCAATAGCAGTTTAAAGAAATGGGGTGAGAGGTACTGGTCAATTCTTCACCTACACTGCCTTTTAATCCAGTTTTATCCTCTTTTCAACTTATCTTGTATATATTAAAATATGAATTAATGGTAGGTAGATGACATTTTTATGTATTGTTTATATTTTCTTATTATTAAAAAAACTGAGGAGAGTTTGACAGAGCAAAGAGAAGTCATAATGGCCCTTATGTCCACAATAAACATTTGTCTATGTTTTCTTGATTTCATAGTATTGAATATCAAAGTCAATATTTTGAATTCGTAACTAACTTAAAATTAAGATATTCTAATCTGAACAGTTAGTGAATAATAACAACTACTTGCTTAATGACAACCTAATAACTGTTCATTATGGACTGGAGAGATGGCTTAGCAGTTAAAGTGCTTACCTGAAAAGTCAAAGAACCTAGGTTCAATTGCCCAGAAGGACCCTCATACACAGGTGCACAAAGTGGTTCATGCATCTGGAGTTCATCTGCAGTGGCTGCACTCAGGCAGGCCCATTCATTCTCTCTCTCTTTCTCTCTCTCCCTCTCTCAAATAAATAAATAAATAAAATATATTTTAAAAACTGTTCATTAGTTATTTTATTGTCATATTTTATTTATGTTATCTTGTTACTGTGTTGGTTATAAACTCATGTGCTTTGGTCTCAGGTTCATGGCAGTTTGTGGGGTATGGCCTTCCTGAGGACTTGTGTTTCTACGGGGAGGGCTTTAGAGTATCCTAGCGAGCTCCACCTGCCGAAGCACAGCTCAGTCTCTTACTTCTTTTTTTCACCTGCTGTGGTAGGAGTGGTGCAGCCTTTGCTCATGCCATGTTTTCTCCTGCTGTCTTGAAGCTTCCTCTCAATCCCATAAGCCAAAATAAAAACTTTTCTCCCATCAGTTACTCTTGAATGGATGTTTAATACCAACAACAAAAGGGTAAATACAACAGCCATACTGAGCTTTCAACTAAAGTTACTGGATAAGCAGCTAATCTTCCAAAGACATGATACACACATTTATAGTCTGGCTAGTATGCCTGTGAGAATACCATTGTAGACACAAGCTCTCAGCCAGAGAACACAAAATATATTCCTGTTTTTGATTATGTTCGAAGAACTGCCCATGATTACTACCCATATGGGCCATCATTATCAAAAATAAACTCTTCTCAGATTACTGTTTATATATTCTGATTTCTCTATATTGCTACCATAGTTTCCCTTTGCACCATCACTTGACCTTGTTAGTTTTCCTGTGAACAGACTCAGGTCCTTTATTCCTCTGGTAATATGTGAACAGGTCCACTTCTTTGCCACAGTTTGAACACTGGAGTGTACCATGTTTCATGGGGTAGATTAATGTAGCCATTACTTTAGATTTATAATGTTGTGAGCACATAAAACCAAATTATTTCATACCTATTCTAGTGTGATCACCAACAAACAATATCTTCTTTATTTGTTACCTTTGTTTGAACAGGCAGTGACATTTTTACTAATATAATTTTGTGTGATGGCTTCTCTCTTCCTGGTGTCAGTCTCAGAAGCAGAAAAGGGGAATCAGCCTATGTCTGTATTTCTGACTGCCTGTCAACTCTTACACTACGCCTCATTTTATAATCCCAAAGCTGAAGAATTTCAGGATTTATCTGCCTCGATTATTTTGTTTCCTCTTCCTTATCACCAAAATAAAATGCAGAGATTTCAATTTAATATTTCAGATGATTATAGCTGTTCCTCACTCTGCTTCCCACTCTGCTGATGTGAGCAGAAAGCTACAGCACTCCCCTAGTGCTGCAGAGCTGCCTGGTGTCAGACCATTTCCACCATGATGGACTGTACCACCACAAACCATGAGCCAAGTTAGTCTTCCATTCCTCAAGTTGATTCATGTAAGGGGTTTACCCAGAACAATGAGAAAATAAATATAAAGGGTATGTATATCCATACCCAGGAGAGTCATATCTAACAAGGTAGATGTTTTAATGTGTAGGAAAAAAATGATAAAATGATCTTTAGGAGATAATTTTATGTTCTTTAGTTTAAGAAGACTAGCCATCTTCTTATAGGAGAGCATAAAATTATGATGTAGGCCCTAGTTGAAATTCTTTCTTGTTCTCACAGTGTCTTCATGATTTTGAACAGCTTATTAAAAAATCTCCTAGACATCAGTGTTCTCATGGACTTCAGGTTGGCCTTGCCTGACAGAACTGAAGATTTTCAGTCTTAAAACTCTACCATCTTTTTCCATCTTTTGTTTTTGTTTTTATTTTTTTCCTGTAAAGGACCTTATTATTCTTTGATATAATATGTTTCACTAAAGCTCCATGAATCAGAAGTCAATGGTTGCAGGATGGAGGTTGCAGGATAAAGTCAATTGTTGCAGGTATCTTTGACCATTTCATCCTCCAGCCCAATTCCTCTGGCCTCAATATTTCAGTGCATTATCCCACATCAGGGCTACCTCTCTATTCCTTCTGTGGTTTATTCTCATACTAAAAGTCATTTTTTATTTAATTGTTTAATAAGTCAGCTTACAAGTAGTTCCATTCCATTACGCAAACACATTTCTCCTACAGTTTCTTGGTTTCTATAGAGTCATTCATGTTGTCACTAGAAATTTAAATTGAATTTTCCCCCTTTGTTCATTTATGATCAATTAAGTTCTCATTCAAAATTTGAATCCTTACTGAGTATTTATTTTGTGCTCCAAGAATGTTAGAAACTTGGACAAATGTTTTGTCATCCTTTATCCTCACAAACACTTACCCCTCCTATTAGATGAAATTGTTAGTATTCCAGTTTGGATAGAAGGGAAGGAAGGCACCCTTAGAGGTTAATCATGTCCTAAATGTCCTACCTATGATTTCAAGAGTGCTATCTTCTAAATTATAAGATAAACTATAATATCTATCTGAACTTTGCAGAGAATGAGTAAAAGAGAGAGAATTTTGCTAATAGAATCTGTTGTAATCTGCTTCACATTGCTGAACAAACAGCCAACCCAAAGCAGTTTATAGAAGACGAGGGGTTAATTTCAGGCTTTCAAATTCCAGGGAAACATCATCAGTGGTGTAAGACTCTGGATCATGTCCATAGATCCAAGCAGAGAGACACCACCACTGACCAAACACCAACTACCAGCACTACAGATAACCAGAGCTCAAACTGTTCTCCATACACGTTAGGGCTGGATCCCGAGATCCACCCCAGTGACATACCTCTGCTGCAGTAGGGCTGTACCTACTGGACACCCAAGATTCAGGCCTAAGTCTATGAGGCCACACATTTAAACCACTATAGAGGCTAAATCTCAAAATCTGCTATCTGTAATGTGCAAAGTCACAAAGACTTATGGTCTAATTCAATGTGACTATGACAGCCCAGGAGACAGAAGTACCGATGTCCAAGGTTAGGAGATGGTAGTTTTCAGCATAAACAGAAAACATATGTACTCTGTGCAGGTCCTCAAGGTTGTATGGTGGCCAAATGCATTGTTGAACAATTGCTTTATGCATCTACTGATTCAGGTGTCATTTAATCCAGACATACCTTCCCAGACACACAAAACTATTGTGTGTCAGGAATTATACATTGGGCCCAGTCAAACTGGCATACAAAATAACCAATAACAAAATTCATTTTCCTTGGGTGCTTTGCTCAGATTATTTCTCTTCTAGAAAATCCCCTCCATGTGTTTATTTTTCTCCTTGGTTTCATCATTCAAGTCCTCTTTTATAGGACTTGTCATATCATGTTCTGTAGTGAGGCTTTTATGTATATACCTAATCTCCTTTACTGGACCCACAAACCAATAAGAATTTAACAAGTTCTTTCAAGTGATTTTTTTTTTTCTCTCTCCTAGTGGTGTCATGCAGAGCCATATGTGAAGCAGGTATTTAGTAAATATAGAATTGAACTGAAATGAATTGAATTGATTGTATTGACCCAGTGGAAACAGCTAGTCAACAGCAGAGCTTGAAGTTTGACTAGGATTTCTCTTTAAATACACTCTATGAATACTTCAAGCTGTGCACAGAAAGCAGAGGATAAGAAAACATGTGGATTTTCATTCTGTCACATACCAGGACTTTGTCTCTGGATAAGTGACTTCACCTGCCTGGCTCTTTCCCTTTGAATAAAATGGAGAAATAATGGCTATCTTTAGGTTGCTGTGAGAATCACAATAGAGA
The DNA here is from genome assembly GCA_036346955.1 of Dipus sagitta. Lineage (NCBI taxonomy): Eukaryota > Metazoa > Chordata > Mammalia > Rodentia > Dipodidae > Dipus > Dipus sagitta. Next base: position 166,188,919 of record CM070772.1, on the reverse strand, counting down.
GTATAGAGAAAGCACTAACCTACTGCTTGATAACTAATATGCAAATAAGTTTTATTTGTTCTGGTTCTTCCTATTATTTTACTACATAGAAGTATGAGCCATGAGCTTGTTTTCAGTAATTTTTTATTTTATTTATTTATTTGAGAGCGACGGAGAGAAGGAGGCAGAGAGAGAGAGAGAGAGAGAGAGAGAGAGAGAGAGAGAATGGGCACGCCAGAGCTTCCAGCCTCTGTAAACGAACTCCAGATGCATGCACCCCCTTGTGCATCTGGCTAACGTGGGTCCTGGGGAATTGAGCCTCGAACCGGGGTCCTTAGGCTTCACAGGCAAGCGCTTAACCACTAAGCCATCTCTCCAACCCTCAGTAATTATTTTTACCAGATATAGAAACGGGAGTGAAAACCTGAGCCATCAAAATAGTGTCTAAACAGAGCTACTGTAAAGTGCCCCCTGGAGGAGCATCAGCAAGTTTAGGAAGTGCTCCCAAACCACAGAAATAGCTTAGCAGCTAAGAGCACTTCTAGTGCAGGCATGAGATACTGAGGATGTCTGAGATGCCACCATACATCTTCAGGACCCATGTGCACAGTTGGGCATGATCATGCATGGCTATAACCCCAGTCCCACTGGAGATTGGAGAGAGTTGAGAATAGCTAAACTCACAGGGGTGGGCAGGGGTGGGGTAGGGAATAAAACAAGCTCCAGAATCAGAACTTGAGTTCAAGTAAGAATGGGTAAAAAGAGAGCTGAAGCAATGGCTTAGAGGTTATGGTTCTTGACTGTGAAGCATGAGGACCTATGTTTGACTATCCAGGTCCCATGCAAGCCAGACATACAAGGCGACACAAACTTGCAAGGTCACACATGCACACAAGGTGACACATGGGTCTGGAGTTTGAGTATGGTGGCTAGGGACCCTGGTTTACCATTCTCAATCTCTCTCTCTCTCTCTCTCTCTCTCTCTCTCTCTCACACACACACACACACACACACACACACACAACGGCCAGTCTTTTTGGCTTGACTCAAAAATAAGAAATTAAAAAGAATGGGTAGAAGAGTTATGGAGGACAACACCAGACATTCCACCACAAGTGAATATACCCTGATGCACGCAGGAACATATATGTGCATATACCACACAAACCATACCACCCTCTGCATACCAGTTTACATAGACATGCACATACAAATAAATAAGTAAAAGTCAATATAAACTAGAAAATGCTTCATCGCATTGGAAGAACAATGATCCAGCTGTACTTTAGAAACAGGCTGTTTAATCCCCACTTCAATTTTATTCTATTCAGTCTTGAGGTAGTTGGTTGACAGAGAATGGTGAGGGTGAGGATAAATGAACAAAAATATGAAACCAAAAACATGGCATCCATGGAAGTGTTTTCAAGGTGCATATGGTTTCCTGAGAACTGTTTAACTTAAAAAGACACAAAGTAACCACTACCCGGAAAGACACAGTGGTAACTACAACTGCATACAGTGATGTGAGAAAGCAGGACAGAGAAACCACCCACTCTCATTCTCTGACACTGATTTTACTTCTGTTTTCTGAAAAATTAACATACCTGTTTTCTGCTTTCCAAATTTCAAAAGAAAGAAACTAAATTTCATTCACAGGGATCATTAAATTGTATGAAAGCCATGAGTTCAAATAAGGACTGAAATGTTTAGTGTTCTTTTTATGAGAGAGAATTGGCCTGCCAGAGCCTCTGGCCAATGCAGTCAAACTCCAGACACATTGCTATCTTGTGCGCATGTGTCCCCTTGTGCACATGTGTCACCTTGTGCACATGTGTCACCTTGTGCATCCAGCTTACATGGATACTGGGGCGTCTAACCTGGGTCCTTAGACTTCACAGGCAAGCACCTTAACTGCTAACCCATCTCTCCAGCCCTTCTTTTTATTTTAATGTAGAATGTGCAAGTAATAAAACAAAATAATTTATAACACATTTCAGAGGAGGCTGTGAAATCTAAAGATATTTATGCACATGTGTATTATAAAGAATAACAGTATAAAATCAGATACAAACTTAAGTATTATACCAATTCTCAAGTGTTTCTTAATTGCTGAGAAAGACAAATCAGTAATTGCAGTTTGGTAAAAGTAGTCCTAAGCTAGAGGAAAACATAAAAGTAACATTACCTTTCTCTTACCATAACATGGATACTAAGAAAAAAATGTTTTTAACACATTTGCTTTCTCCAAGAAACTTATTGAATAGACACCTTTGTAACCTCTAGTTTACAGGAATGGAAATAGAAAAATTTGCTTTTGAGTAAACAAGAATATGATAGAGCTGTGATAGGTCTTGGCTATGCAGTCCATTCTAGTAATTACAGATACACTGTGTGCCCAAGAGGCTTTAAGAGATGGGTTTTCCAGATAAAATGCTAATTATCTAATGAAAGTGATCCATAAACATCAAATTATTTTAATATAGATGTTGCATGCCATGTGTAGTATATCCTTACACTCAATTTATTTGACTGAACATTAAATTTAATGAGTTTTCTCCTACTTTATATGGTTATCTGGAACCACATGTGTAAATACAAAGGAGTCATGCTTTGAGAAGAGACAAAAAATATAGTTCACAATTATTTAAGCCATTCAGTCTTCTGGACTTATTTCTTCTAATGTATTTTTAATGTACGTGACAGAAAGTATTGTGGCATGGCATGAATAGGTTCCGCCTTCACTTGGTTATTTTAGCAGAATATATCATAAGGCAAGAAACCTTTGTAACTAAAAGAATAGAAGGCATAATATTAATTGTTATGAGTTAAATGAAATGAGGTGGATGGCATCTGGCATGACCATTTATCATCTAGCAAATAATAAGTACAAGGTCGAGGAATTGTATTGATGATGCATAGTAATGGCTTTGCTACTGCTTCTATTTGTGTGATTGTGATTGAGATGGTAAAGAAATGTAACCAATCCTTGTGATAAAATCTTGACATAGTGACAACAGGGACCATGAAGACTGTTGTATGATGAATGACTTTATAGGGGTCAAGCTTGGCTCAAACCTTCTTCGTCCTTATTCAAAATTCATGGTCTACCAATTATCATAACTTAAGCATATATGGATGAGCTGGCTAATTTTATGTGTTAATCTGAATTGGTCACAGGATTCTCAGATACCTGGTTCTATATTACTAATAAATGTGTCTCTGAGGGTTGTTGAAGGAAAATTTTATTTCAATTGATAGACTCTAGTAAAGCAGACAAACCTTCCCAACATTGGCGGTTGTCATCAAATTGGTCGAGGGTATGAATAAATCAAGGTAGAAAAAATGTTTAATTAACTCTGCTAGAGCTAACATTCCTGTATGTATCTTAGTATCTTAATCTCCCCATCACATATCCATCCATTTATCTATCTCTGATATCCATAGAGTTCTGAATGATATAATTAGATTATTTTAAAATCCAACATGTTCAAAAAAATCAAAGTTTTGTCTTTGAATTTCCTGATAGTGATTCACTAAGGTCCAACTTTTGTTTGGAAACACTGGTTAAGAAATTATATTGAAGGCTTTTTGTTTGTTTCTTGTTGTTTTTGACAAGCAATACTTATATTTACATTAGCCAAAATACAATTGATCCTATACTTAGCAATTACTGAAACAGTCCTCTCACAAATATTGAAGAATAAAAGAAACATATATTAAAATATCCTTAGAGACATTTAGATATTTTACTAAAAGTTGGGTTTTATGATTCATTCATTCCCAGAATGCTTTCCAAAATCTTCCTGTATTGAACAGTTGGTTAGAAAGAAGTTCATCATATTGAGGAAAATAAGTCAGACTTGTAATAACAACATTGCAGTTTTCTTTTTTTGCTTTGCAGATCCTAGATTTTATGGAGATAAATAAAATCACATATAGAAACACATAAAACACACAGATAGATATAAATATAGGTAGATATATTATTAAGATATAGTTATAGATTATATAGACATAGGTGATCTATATGACCTGAAAGTAAAAGTGAGACTATATAGGATACAGAATGAATGGATACTAGTTGGAGGGGAACAGAGAAATAAGAAGGTGATGGGATAAATATGATCAAAGAATATGATGTACAGGTATGCAAATATCTTTGTGAAACCTGTCACTGTCTGTACGAATTTTATGCCAATACAAGTTAACATTAAAATATATGAGATTCATACTGAGAACATCCTCTGTGTTTATTAAATTTAGTGAATTTATAATTTGAGGATTTGGAAAGCATGACAAAGATAGAAACATATATTACCAAAATGGCAACAAACTCCTTAGCATCCTAAGTACTCTCTTTATACCCACTACGGTATAAATAGTCTTAAGTAGTTTACCTTTCCTGTGTTTTCTGAGGATTTTATAAAATATGTATCCTTAGCATTTATTTAATCCATTATAGTTTATTACCTAGTCTGTGAACCAATGTCACTAGCATGTTCATGAGAAACCTTTGGCTTAGTGACATAATCTGTATGTGTCTCTGTAAGTTAGCCATCCTGTTTATGACTAACCAGGTATAGTTATTGTTTTTGTTGTTTGTTGTTTATTTGTTGCTTTATGAGATAGGGCCTCACTCTATCCCATGCTGACCTGGAATTCACTATGTAGTACCAAGCAGGCCTTAAACTCATGGAAATCCTCTGATCTCTACTTCTCCAGTACTATAATTAAAGACATATAGCCAGGCATGGTGGCACACGCCTTAAATCCCAGCACTTTGGAGGCAGAGGTAGGAGGATCGTCATGAGTTCAAGGCCACCGTGAGACTACAGCATGAATTCCAGGTCAGCCTGAACTAGAGTGAGACCCTACCTCACAACCCCACCCCAACCAAAAAATAAATAAATAAATAAATAAAATAAAGACATGTACCCAAACACCTATCTCTTGTGTACTTTTTGATATTCTAAATCACATATGGCATAAAGTTGTCATGTTTAACCACATTGCTAATATAAAAGAATTTCAACAACAAAATGATATGTATGTCTTTTATGTCTTGCATTGTGCAGAAATAATAATATGCAGTTACTTTGTAAATATTTATGATATTTAATGGATTCAAAGCCCATTGGTAATAATTCTGATAATATATGTATTTAAACATATAATCTTAAATATTATGTCTAAGGTTACACGTTGAATTATCCTCACGGATACATAAGGTTGACTTGAATTTTAATCACATCACTTTTCTACTTAAGAACTCTTAACAATGTTTTGAGTCAAGGATGAAGTGAGACTTCTGGAAAAAGGTACACATTGTCAAAATTCTCCATGGCTTTACTTATGAGTCTCCTTTCATTCATTTACTCTCAGAAACTCAAAACTCCCAGTAACACTAAAATACGTGCATGTCCCTGGTAAAGAGATATCATGTGTTGCAGCCTTTGCCTACTCACATATGTCTATCTAGAAGGACCTCCTATTCAACCTCTCATTTAATTTATCTATAAATTAAAGCCACTTTGTAGGGCTGGAGAGAAGTCTTAGTGGTTAAGTGCTTGCCTGTGAAGCCTAAGGACCCCCGGTTCAAGGCTCCATTCCCCAGGACCCACGTTAGCCAGATGCACAAGGGGGCGCATGCATCTGAAGTTCGTTTGCAGTGGCTGGAGGCCCTGGCGTGCCCATTCTCTGTCTCTCTGTCTCTCTCTGTCTCTCTCTCTCTCTCTCCCTCTTTCTCTCTGTCTGTCACTCTCAAATAAATAAATAAAAATATAAACAAAAAACTAAAGCCACTTTATAGGATCTTTATTAATTAGAATCCTTTTAAAAGGCACTCTTTATTGAAAAGTAGCATGTACCAGGGAGAAAATATTGCCTCTAGCACTAAACCATACGTGTTGCCATTGATATTATACTAGTTACATCCACACTGATTTCCTAAGCTTAAGTTTTCTTATCAGTAAACATACAGTATTAGGAGAGTCATATAAGCAAGTTAGAAGACCATTAACATTCCCTCTGAGTTTTAGTTACAGAGCAGTCCAATAAGCAACACTTATTATTATGTATCTGACTGAAGTATGACAAGAAAGCAATTTTTAATTCATATTTTAGTAAGCTGAATTTTATAACCAATAAATTTTCAACATTCCTATAAGAAATAGAAATTCTTTTAAGGTTATTCTTCATTGAAAGTAACAATTGTATTATGTCATTATATCCAAAAACTTAGGGGCTTCAGATAGTACCAGTAATTTATTTGCCCATAAACAAGTTAGGGCTTGTTTTAGACATCAACAGACACTATGACAGAAGTAATAGCTGGAACTGAAATGATTAGTGTGTTAGTTTGAATGTGAGTGTATATCCTTCATAACCTGAAGTATTTTTTTTAATTAAGCTTGGAACAGAAGTCTCATGCAACCTGCTAGAGGCTGTGTCAATGGGGCAGATCTAAAGGTTTGTTCAGAGGAGTTTTAAGTTACAGCTGTTTGTTCTTGATGGATAAGCTACTCATTTGGTGGTGTCTCTATGGTGCTATGGATGTATGGAAGTGAGCCAGCTTCTTCTACCTTTAATGGTGTTTCCCTGGATTCTGTAAACCTACAATAAAACCTTTCCTTTCATAAGCTGCTTCTGGTCAGATGTTCAAGCAACACAAAGGTAACTGGAGCAGTAAAATTGGTACCTGGAGTGGAATCATGGCCATGATGGGTCTACCCATATGGGTTTGGTCTTTAACGTGTTTGCTGGAGGAATATGGATTGACTTGTTACTTTGGACCTGAAAAATCTGACAGTGCAGTAGAGCTTGGGGAGCTAGTCTGGTGAGAATTTGAAAATGCTAAATTCAGAGACAATTGTAGACTATAAAGGCTTGGATTATGAACTATTAAAGGGGAATAAGAAAACTTTGTTAGAACTGGTCTACTGGCATAAGGGCTGGCTGTGTTAGGGCCTAGCCTTTTGAGTTTGATCAAAGTTGAATTTCAAAATAATGGACTGTTGTGCTTGATGGAAGGTATAGAACAGAAATATATGAAAACTGTATGGTTTATTAAAGGAAAAAAAATTAATCAAATTAAAGTTAGCAGACACAGAGACTGGTTTTAGGTTAATGAAGATGCAAATATAAAGTTGATTAGCACCACAAGGGTGGGCCAACTACTTTGCATTGGGAGAATGTAAAGATGCCTGAGGGTTAAATCTACCCATGGAAGGCTCATATGAGCAAAACTCTTTAGAAGGGAGTGACTTGAAGGAAGACAGATAATTGAGTATGTTGTTCTTCAAGGTCAAGATTTACTCCTTTCCCCACTCTTGGATTTACAAATGTGGCTCAGATACACACCTAGTAATGTTTTTTATGAGCATAAAAAAATGCAGGGAAGCTGGTCATGGAGTGCAAATGATTGCAGGAATGCAAAGCGTAGACAGTTCTCTTTGTAGAAGCCCAAGAAAGCCATTTTATGAAGATAAACCTGTCCCAGAAGCCATTGCTGAGATGCAGAATGGGAAACAGCGTTCAAATCCCTTATACTGGAGACAAATTAAGTCCATTATATGGAGCTGTGAAGATGGACTATGGTTTGCAGAGTAGACCAATGGGTGTTTTGTTTATATCAGGGCAGTGGAATGGATACCATTGAGAGATGCTGGCTTGGGGCCATAGTTTCCCTAGGATGCTCAGCCCAGTTTGAGGGGTGGAATTGGAATTCAGAGACTTTTGTCACTGGTTATAGATTATGGACTTGAACTGAGGATATTTGATGTTTCCCTGCTAGTTTTTATTTGCATCAGTCCAATCTCTCCTTCTTTCGTATTTTTTTAATGTGAATGTTTACTCTCTGTGCCATTATGTATTGGAAGTATGTAATGTTTTGATTTTAAAGGACACTTCATTAAATATATTAAATCACAGAGGAGACTTGGGACTTTTGAATAGCATTGAAGTTGGTACTCACTGTGAGGACCTTCGAAGTTGGTCTGAATGAACTTTGTATTGTATATGATCATGAGTTTATGGAGACCAGGGGCAGAATGTAGTAATGTGAATGTGAATGTATGTCCTGTACAGCCTGAGGTAATTTTTCTTCTCTGCTTTGAATTTATCTAAGGAAGAGAAGGAGCTTCCTCTGCCATTGATGGTGCTTCTCCTGGATTCTGCAAGCCTATGATGAACATCTAAACAAAACAGTTTATGGGAAAAAGGAATTTATTTCAAGCTTACAGGTCTGGGAGAAGTTCCATGAATGGCAGAAGATGGATCATTTTCACAAATCCAAGAAGAGACAAAAAGCCACCAGAAGCCAGAAAACAACAAACAGAAAGCAACAAACATGAACTGGCAGCAAGCAGGATCCCTGACAGATGTTCATTCTCCTCTCTACACCTTTGGGCTGGAATCAAATCTTCCCCCAAACACACCTAAGGGCTAGAATCCAGTATCTTCCTCCGGTGACATCTCCTTTAGCCAGAGGGCTGGAGACTCAAGTCACAAGCTTAATAAAATATCCGAATTTATAGGAAACATATCCAAACTACCATAGATATTATTCAATAACTACTATAAGCCAAATATGTGAATTTGTTAAATACCTCTTTTTTGTCTTTTTCATGAGAATATGTTATACAAATGTAACAGCACTGTAGAATGTAAAGGGTTCACTCAGCTTGGTGATTAAAGCTTAGGAGAATTAATTTGGTGAATATGCAAGATTACTCTTGAACTCATGTTCTGTGTCTACACAAATATACTCTTCTTCCAAAAATCAGAGAACAAGAGAGAGTATGGATAGATGAAGACAGGATAGTAAAAGAAAGAACACTATAACATGGTGTGACTTTGGCTAAAATATTCAAATGAGTGGTTTATGCATAAAGGAAGAAGTCTTCTTTGAACTTCTGTCTTAGGAAACTCATTTTTCTAACAACTAGACCCATTTGTATCCTTTTAAAAATTTTATTTATTTACTTATTTATTTAGCTAGCTAGAGAGAAGAAAAGGGAAGGAGGAAGATTAGGTATGCCAGGTCTGTAGCCACTGCAGATGAACTCTTAGTGCATGGGGCTTTATGTGGGTACTGAGGAATTGAAACTGGGTCCTAAAGCTTTGCAGCCAAATGCTTTAATGGCTGAGCAATATTTTGTTGCCTTTGTCTTGCTTGGCAGGTAATTCCCACCCTGACAAATCAGCTGCCAGCTGAATCATGCCTACCTAACTTAGCCGATATTTGTGTTGCTATGACAAAGTGCATAATCCATAGTAATGGCAGATAGCATCACATGATGTGAGAGAAAGAAAATATTTCTATGCTAAAAGCAAAAGAGAGCAAGATGGACCCATGTGATAATACCCTATTCTTGTAGGAGCTTACCTTGTTTTTTGGAACGCACCAAAATTCCTTTTAATGGCGACACTCTTTTGTTCTCTGAAATTCCATTAAGCTCCACGACTTGAAAATCTATCACCTTGCAATACTGCTACCACTGGGGCTGAGTTTATACCACATGAACCTTTGGGGAACAAACCATATTCAAATGATAACATGATCCAAGAGAGTCCTATGGAGAGTGTGTCTTTTTCTTTGCCATGGAAGCTCAGGAATATATTGTGTGCTACTGGCTACATTGACTATAGGATACTTGTCTTCTGCAGTCTTGTATTTCTGTTCCACTGGTTACATGACTCTTCCTTATCCCAGTCATTCATTCACTTGTGGGAAAAATCATAGCAAATTATTACTATGTAGTCTTGCAGCTCTGAGAGTGCATGTACTCTATAGTAGGTTCTCATTGGTGGACTGCATGAAATTCCACCTACAACAGGTTACTGAATCTCAATATTCTCTCCATTTCAAATGCATAGATTTTGCACAGTGTATCAAAAGGTACAAACAGTATGACTAATAATTTTATTCAGTCTTCACAACAATCCTGCAAGCAAACTATATACATTACATAAAGAAGAAACTGAATTTTCCTGTGGTTAGTTAACTTGGTCAAAGTCCCATAACTGGCTTATAAAGCACTACTTGCATGAATGAAGCAATGTGATGCAATTGGGACTTGAGACCAAATATCTTCAAATTTATACTCAGTGCTCTTGCCATGTATTCCTTTGTCATTCATAGACATCTTTACTAAATTGGTTCTACAAAAGACATCTATTGCTTGAATTAAATGTGGTTAATTAGTTGTAGAAGATACAAGGCAAAGAATAGTAGCATGTTTTCGTTCAGCAGGAAGGACAGTATCTTGAAATGCACACACATGTGGCAGCATATAATTGTCAAGTGGGAGACATATAGTAGGATACCCAGAATTGTAATACAATATTCTCCCTGCCCATTCCACTCTAATAGCAACCCCAGACCCCACACTTTACCCCTATTCAAGGAGCTGAAAAACACTAGGTGCAAAGTGCATGTAAACCCTCTCTGATTTTTCTACCAGACTTAGCTCTATGAATAGAATTGTCTTTTCCCTAAGCGTTAATCAGTGTCTCACTGAGTAAGTACTGATAATCAGATTTTTAATACTTTAACCCATTATATTTAATTGAGCTCTTTAAGTCACAGGAATAAATAGAAACGGATGAACCTTTAAATCCCCTGGCACTAAATGCTGTTTACCTGACTCACTTCAATGAATGAATCTCCCCATCTAACTCTTCCCTTCAACCTCCTCTCCTTAAAAAAATAAGATTGAAATTAAATGTATGGTGGTGGATCATTTCTTGCTGGCAATAATTATATAGAAGCATTTGAATCTCATCAGAAGGTCTAATTTAAAGTAATAAACCTTCTCGCTAATCTTACAACTAAAGTCAACGGCCCTGCTCTAATGTTGATGATAACGCAGAAGCCTAAAATAACAGACTGAATGAAAGATAACCTTCTTGCTAAATTATTTCTGTGCATGACTATAAGCCAAACTTATGAGGAAAACTCGCTTTTTAGAGTTTAGAAAAGAGTATTTATTTTCTCTTTCAAATATTGGGAAATATGACTCAAAACATCAGCACAACCAGGAGCCAAGAGGTAGAATGGGAGTCATGATGAATGACAGAGCTTTAGCAGGGTGAGAATGATGGCGCTGGAGGCAGAGGAGACAGCAAAGCCAAGTCAGCAAGGTGGAGATTGCACGGAGATGGTAATGAGTTCTACAGCACTCAACTATATGAAGGAGGGTAAGATTGAAGAGAAAGCAAGCCTTACTCTAGCTACATTCTGAAGGTTGCCTGAGGTGTTTCAAAGATCTGTCTGCAGGGCTGAAGTGCTTTAGGCAACTTTATAAAAATAATAAGAACAATTAAAAGTAGCCCAACTGAGAAATGCCACAAATAGATACAGAGTCACTGCTACTAAAAGGACGTACTGTGAATGTGAGAAGATAGCAACTGGAGGCTGTGATGATGGAAAACTTGCAATATTCTAAGAGAGAGGTTATCTGCCTAGACTTGAGAAATAATTTTATGCTCTACTGATTTTTTTAAAAATATTCCTTCACATTTTTAAAATTATGATAAAGAGCTTTAGTTATCATTCATTGTGGAATTTTAAAACACATAGTTTCTGTTTTTCTTTCTTTCTTTCTTTCTTTCTTTCTTTCTTTCTTTCTTTCTTTCTGTCTCTCCTTCTTTCTTTCTTTTTTTTTAGTCTTACTGTCATTCAATAGCCCAAAATGGCCTTGAACTCATGGTAACCTTCCTGCTTCAGCATCCCAAATGCTAGGATGACAGATGTGAGACTCGATACTTGACAGGTTGTTAGAGTGAGAATGTGTAATTGTGCCTAGATATTGTCAAGGTAGAACTTTTAGAACTGTTGAACAATGATCCATGGGAACTGGAGAATTTTTAGATCTAGAAAATGTATACAATTAGAGGGGATTTTTATAGATACAACTAAAGGACAAGACAGAACATGAAGACCCAAAGGAATTCTTTCTTAGCCATGTTAATTTAAGAATAAGTCAGGACATAAAGCTATCCTATTGGAAGCTGGGCAGGGGGGCTAGTCATCTAGTCATTATTAAAGGCCAAGCAGAGTTGTCAGTGACGGCTCAGGAGCTATAATAAACCTGTGAAAACTATGCCTATGTAGAATTATGAGAGGTGAGGAAAAAGTATGCTGCTTCAAGAAACTTTTAAATACAATATACAGACAAAAGGAGAGGAAAAGGAAGCATGTTTCTAGTTTGTCAGGAATTATAGAAGAGAGCATTAGGATAAATCACCATGAAAATTTAAGGGAAAAGAAAACAATTATTAATATGAGTTCTGCTAAAATAAGGAATGGATAGTTTTCAAAAAATATATGTACATTTTGAGCATAAATTCGGAGATAGTGACCTGAATGTTAAGATGTTAAGTCTTTCATTTAGTATATTGATAGTGAATTTTGATTATTTTTGCTTGTTAAGCAACAATGAGATATTGACACATGACCAACTGCATCTGCAACCTGAAAGAGACACAAAATTACAGAATGGATTTGGTTGCTGTTCGATCACTTCTTTATTTCTTGCATTCAAGAGTATTGGGATTTATGCATGAGAATGAGAGAATAGAAAACAGGCAAGATTGGAAGCAACACACACTGAGCACCAAGCATGTTCTGTAAGTGAAGCATCTGTGCCGAGACACTTACATTATATAATCCCGACATGACCCAGTGAAGTTTAACATATTTTACAGATTATAATGATATCCATAGATCTTAGGCCAGACTCTGAATATGACACAAATGATACCTATGATAATTATCATTGTATTAGGTCAGTAATCAAGTTTCTTTTTGCTCATTTGATCCACCAGTGTGCATTACTTATGAACCAGATGCTATGTGGGATGCTTGCTGGTTGTTAAGCTTGCCAGACTTTCCCTTCATAATTTATCTAGTCTTAATGGATGGAACTTAACCACAAGAGGCTATCTCTTGAAATTTGACAAGGTGAATGATGGGTAGGACGCATTGAAAGTGTGGATATGCTCAAAATAGGGCACTGACCAAGTGATTTTTTTTTTAAGAACTAGCTTTATAAAAGGAACATCATTTCTAGATCTTCATAGGCTTAGAACCTAAAAATGCTGCCCATCTTCCTCTACCTCCAGTTTTCAGGGTTAATTCTCTAATACTTCCTCCCCTTTCTCTCCCATTGTACTTGCATGCCTTTATGCTTAAAACATTGTGCCGGGTGTGGTGGCGCACACCTTTAATCCCAGCACTTGGGAGGCAGAGGTAGGAGGATTGCTGTGAGTTCGAGGCTATCCTGAGACTGCATAGTGAATTATTCCAGGTCAGCCTGGGCTACAGTGAGACCCTACCTTGAAAAACCAAAAAAAAAAAAAAAAAAAAAAAATTCTTCCTACCTGCCACTGTGTCAAACTCAAACCCACCTCACTGCCCCAGCTCTAATATTCTCTGAGGAAATTCCCTGACACCACAAGGTCAATGTAGATGCATCCTCTGAACACTGTTACTTGACAGAACTCAGGTTAACATTTCCCCAATAATAAAGTGTTTTAATTTTTTTTCTCATACTTAGTATCTTGAAGGCAAGGGACATGCAGTTCCTCTTTGAATCACCATGTCTGGCGTACAGGAAGTTCTGTGTGGCATAAACGGCCAGGCATGCTGATAAAGAACATGTCTTTTTAACATCTGTGAATGGGCAAATCCTTGCTGGGTAGCATCGTGGGAATGCTTTCCATGTGTCTGGACTACATTTGTTTCGCATTTCAGTCCATTACCATAATAATAACTCTCCATTTGCAGCTTATGCATTTGAAAATAAATTGCCTTGCCTAGAAAATAAAGGGAAGAAATACTATTAAGAAACCATAATTGTTATTACTTTAATACTCACCTGCATATTATGAAATATGAACAGAAAAAATCTTTTTAAAGAAATGAAATGTTTAGTCCTTTGCTGAGTATGCTTTCTTGGTGGAATATTTTTATGGAATTTTTTTCTGTTCTACTAAACTTATTTAACAAGAATATGAATATGTCCTGAGATGTACTTTAAAATGTAACAAGGCAAGTCCGATGCTGAAACATTATCTCAGCTCTCAAGCTAAAACTATCCAACAAAAGACAGTGATATCACTGGGCACAAAAGCTGTATATACACGAGATTTTTTTTTTCTTCTGGACATGACAGTGCATAAAAATAAGCACAAATATTTAGAAAAACCTCCTTTTCTATAGATCCTTGACTAATTCAAATTCTGCCCATTCCTTAAGACTTACCTATTTGTACTTTCCCTCATATAACTCTCTGACAGCACTTCTTATATTTGTGTCCGTCTCATTTTATTGCAGTTACTTGTGGATCTATAAGTTATATTGACTGATGAGCCTTTCAAAGTCAGAGACATAATCTAATCCATCTTGCATCCCCCAATGCCTGGTACATTGCCCACTCCACAGAAAGTTCTGCACGAGTATGAAATGACATAACCCAGCTATGGTTGTGATGACTGGAAGTAACTCAACAGTCATAAAGGTTCTGACCTTATACTGGATTATAGATGTGACTCATAATACCAAAATATTGTGTCATAATTTTTTACTTCTATGGGAATGTACACTATACTATATTTGGTATTATATTGCTATTACTAATTTTATAAGAATAAAAGAGGCACTATTTCAGTTGGTAATTGTCTTAATGTCTTGTGAATATATACTATGAGAGATGGAAATATTCAATGTTCTTCTTGGTCGTAATTAAAAATTAGTATCATTTATAAAGCAATTCTCTTGTGATGATTATTCTGTTTAACTATGTCTAAATTTGTCAGGAACATTGTAAGGCAAGTATTGTTATGTCCATTTTGCATGATAAGAAACCATGTCTAAGAGCAGGTGAGTGAATCTCATGCATAGTGAGGAAGGAACACAAGTAACCTTAGAGGTACAAGCCACTTGTGGGACTTTTTGCTTGACGTATTCATCAGCCTGTAGGAAAGTGTGTCAATATTTTACCACATTCAACTATGCTGAATAAATATCTAGTATAACTAATAGAAAAAATAGTCTATGAGTAACCTCTGAGTAATATAAGAAGTAGATATTTCTTTCCTCATCAATCCAAAGGTATAACAAAGCATAGATTAACAAGATAAACAAATAGAAACTCATTTAAAATAAATTATGTATGAGTCAAGATTCTTCAGAAATAGAGACCCTCCAACGATGAAAAGATTATATATATATATGAATGATTTGGTATCAAGCAGGTCCTCATGCAGAGCTATGATTGGCAAACAAGTGGGCATGATCAGGCAGCTATAACTTGGAGGAGGAGGTGGTGAGTGGTGGTTTAGGTTATTGTAAGCAGGGAACCCTAGCAGCCAATGTGGCACAAGTTATTCAGGAGTCTTTGAACTTCATCTATTAACCAAACTGTAGAAAAGTCCTTTAGTATCTTATGAATATAAAATTTGTTTAGATTTTCTTGGCATCTTCATGACCACCCTAAGAATACCATATTCCTTTCTTCTGTATAGAAAAGGTATCTCTGGATCAAACAAACAAACAAACAAAAAATATTTTCTTTAGGGCCTATTTGTGAGAAGAGGGTGAATATGACCATGTTCCTCCATGTTACCACAAATAAATTGCTGTATTTCAGGGTGATGTGCCCTAAACCCCAGCAGTAATTAGACTGCCTCTAGCTTCTCAGTTGCAGAAATTGGAAACCAATCAATACTTGAATTTAAAAGTTTTATATGATCTTTTATTTAAAAAAAATCTCATGTGATTCCTTTGGGGAAAATAATGATGTATTCTAAAAAGGGTCTTTAGTTTTTTTTTTTGTTTGTTTGTTTTGTTTTGTTTTTTGTTTTTGTTTTTTATTTGCAAGGAGGGAAGGAGAGAGTAAATGAAAGAGAGAGAGTGAGAGGATGGGAGTATAGACCCAGGGCCTCTTCCTGAACATGAACTCCAGACACATGCACCACTTTATGCATCTAGCTTTACATGGGTAATGGGGAATTGAACCGGGGCTTGCTGGCTTTGCAAGCAAGCACATTTAACCACTGAGCCATCTTCCCAGACCTGAAAAGGACTGCTAAATTCAAAGTTTTAGAGAAAAGTGAGCCTACTCTGTTTAGTCAGAAATGCTGATGGTACTATGAATTGATATGAGAACCTGAATTGTATCACTGATGAGAATGATACTGGTTCCCAAGGAAGGAAAAAATGGTAAAAAGATATTTTTTCCACATACAAGTTTGTATACCTAAACTCTATTTTTTTAAATAAAACTCACTATCTTTTACATAGTAACCATGGAAAAGTAATCATTGCTTTGCATGATTTCTAATGCATTAAACTTTATTTCACTTGCATTTCTTTTTGTATATCAGTGTAAGAACTATGAGTGGAAGTTCAAAACCATACAATTTAATTCATATCACTTAAAATAAATGGTGTAATTTTCTAATGGACATATGACTAACCTTGGTCTTAGTGTCTTTCTCAAATGAATTGATTAGGCAATCTCTAGTGCACTTCTTTAGGTTTGCCATTCTGAGTTTTTTTTTTCCCTTGCGTTTTTACATCTTAGTCCTTTTATAATAGGGCAATGCACCACTGTTTCCAGGCTCATATTATATTCATAAGTCAGAATCATTTCTGTGGAGATCACAGAGATACATATAGATTAAACAACATATGGTAGAGTCTTACTTTCAAAGAGAACTGAATGTATAAAGTAGGAATTCTATTCCCAAACTAACCATCCTGGAGGAAGAGGGCATTTCCAAGAGTCAATGTTCTTGTGTAGGAAGTTCCGAGTAGATTTTCTCATGCATTAAGAAGTCAGGCAGTACTGGCATAGCACAGTTTCATGGTTTCAGAATGTCTTTCTTTAGGACAAGATCCTTAACAGACTGTGTGGAAGAATAGAACCTTGGTGTTCTCTAATTTGCTTACTAAATAATGGAAGATGGCGATGATTCTTGGGAGAAGATTAGGTTTATGGTCTTCTATGGTTATTTGAGAAGAACAAGACCTTCATATTGGAGGCACCAGAATAAGGTTAATTAAGAAAACCCTACATAGAATGTGGTGCAGAGTCTGGGGGTGAAGAAGATGGAGCTACAGAGCTAGGGAATGAAATAGCATTCTATAAAATGAAATAGAACAGCTAAAACCTAGAAGAAAGGAAAGTCCAGATTCAGAGGACACAATATATTTTTGAAGGTAAAATTATTGACTGGCATAAGGATAACAGAAATTAAGGTTATTTAGCCTGCATAGGGTTTTACAAGTGCTTTACATGATCAGAGGTATTGCATTCATCCTGATGGTGATAAGAGGGTAGTGAAAAATTTTAAACAGAAAAATCACATGCTCTTCTGTTCTATAATAAAAACCATAATGGAAGGACCAATAAGTAAAAGGATCATTACTTCCCGGTTAGTAGAAACAGAGAATGTTTTGTGATGCTGTTTGGATAGTTATTTTGGTAGTTTCTAAATATATGCAAAATTGTTATATTTTTCTTTAAGAATAAAATAGTTTTACACAATTCTTCCAGGCTGATGAATTTCAACTAATTTGTATAAGTAATTTGCCCTCAGAGATATGGGGCATACCACCTTGTCTCTTGTTCATAGGCTGTGCATAGTAACATTTTCCCAAGTAGAATATCAGGACTAAGTTGCAAAGCAGAGAAAGTCAACTTCCAGTGAAGACATCTGGCAAACATGATCACAACCTGAAAGGGAAGGCCAGCATCAACCATGATCTAATGTTAACAAACATATTCCTTTAATATAATGTTATAGAAAAGGTTCTTTATCTTTATTTATTTTCTTTCTCCCAAACACATGACCTATACCTAAACCTAACTTATTAAAAAAATAAAATCAAGAGACATTCAATAAAACAGCAATATATTTTTAAAATGTTGAAACCATCCCAATAAAATGAAAAGCTTGAGAAATTCACATAACCAAGTAAAATTAAAGAGACATGATGACTACATATAATGCAGAATCTTAGACAATGTCAATGAAAAGGGTCATTAGATAAAAATAAAATATGAATAAAATATAGACTGTTAATATTAATGCACAGTTCCTGATTCATTAATTGTAACAAATGTAACATACTAATGCGAGATTTTAATAATAGTTAAAGCTGAGTTATAGGATATATGTGAGCTGTCTGTATTGGCTTTGAAACTTTCCTGTAATTCTAAAACTATTCTAAAATTAAAATTACTTTTAATTCACATTGGACACTACTCTTGAAACTCAGATAAATATTATTTTAGTAAATATCTTAATCTTCTTCCAGTTAACAAAACACTCAATGTTGCATACTTTATAAAGAGAGGAGGTCTATTTTCCTCACAATTCTGGCACATTGAAGTCCAAAATGTAGTGATCTCTTGAGAGGATCGAGTCAGGAAGCCAGAGAGATTCAGGAGCCAGGTCTACTTATTTGTAGCAACATCTTCTCAAGAGAACTATCAGGAGTACTGTGAGGCATGTCCATCTCTTTAAATAGCTGTATTCCCAAATGATCTAATTGCTTTCCCCTAGGTCCCATATCTTAATGTTTCTACCATGTCCACACTAGTATATTGTTTACCAAACTTCCCATCCATAAACCTTTAGGAAACAGCCACATCGAAACCATAACAGTGATTCATCAATGGATGAGATAATAGGCATTATTACTAGGAAAAAATAATTAGAAATTAGAGATAAAGAATATTATTTTAAACTGGGCTGGAGAGATGGCTTAGTGGTTAAGTGCTTGCCTGTGAAGCCTAAGGACCCTGGTTTGAGGCTCGATTCCCCAGGACCCACTTTAGCCAGATGCACAAGGGGGCACACACGTCTGGAGTTCGTTTGCAGTGATTGGAGGCCCTGGCCCGCCCATTCTCTCTCTCTGTATCTGTCTCTTTCTCTCTCTCTGTCTGTCACTCTCAAGTAAATAAATAAAAGCAACAACAAAAAAATTAAGAATATTATATTAAACTATGTTCTATTTCCTGAAGTGAACTCAGTTTTTCTTGATGCTACGGGTATCTCAACTGTGGAGTTTGGGAGTGGACACCAGGCCAGGAGTTCCAGTTCCTCTGTATGTCCTTGAGAAAGTTCAGTGTATACCACATTTGTAACAAGGAAATTGTAACATTTCTACCCATTTGATGGATAGTGTATGAAGAAAAAATCCTGGAAGTGATGCTTATTTTCAAAGAAGTCTTAACACAAATCCTTTGAAAACATTTGTGCATTTACAAATTATAAGATTCAAAAAATGTGGTTGAAAATTTTCTACACATCTCACAGACACCTTTAGAACATAAATCTGGTTACCTAACACACCATCACCTTCCCACGGCTGACTTTCTATGAACTTGTAAAATATTTTATATTTTTTTTCTCCATTAGTGTCAACTGCATATCAAAATATACTAGCTGGTTCTGGAAAATATTATCATTTTGACCTCAATTGAAACATCTCCAATTCTGCCAGGAATTGAGTCCTTCCTCCCCCGGTGTATTATCTGAATTCTTCCAAGAGGCAACTATTAGGTTGGTCCTAGTACTTATTTGGGTCCCTCAAGCTCTCCACCCTCTGACCACTGTCTTTCATGAGATGAACTCTACCACAGTAACACAGAGATTTCCTTATGGAGTAATCCTGAGATTTTATTAATTATTTGTTCTTACTCAGCAAAAAAAAAAAAAAAATGATGATAGTTACCAATTAGTGTGTTATCCAATGCCTCAATTGTCCAGTCTTGAATGAAACCCATTAATTTGGCTATTAGCCATCTATTCTCATTGTTCTGTTATGTATTTAGTGTTGTCTGGCTCAGTCAGTACACAGACAGTGCATAAGCTCTCCAGGTCACCTGTTATGTGCTGATGAGAACATGATGTTTCCATCACGTAATATTTCAGTTATCTGCTTGTTTACTGTTTCCCAAAATTAACTGTGAATTCTTCTATGTATTGATTGTGTAGCATGTAACCCAGTACCAAATACATTACAGGTACAAGGAGATGCCTGGCGGATGATCACATCACATTCACTGGGTACTTATTCTACCAGCTTATTTGAACACTGACTCATTCAACGATGGGCGTCATGGTAATGAGAAACAAACATCTTTTCCTGGAGTGATGGTTTGAACATAAAGTGTTCTCCATGGTCTTACATGTTTACAATTAAGCTTCACACTTCATCCCTAGCTGGTAGAGCTTTTCTGAAGTAGGTATGTCGCTGGGGTGGACCTCAGGATTCAGACTGCAGATGTTCCTGCCACTGATATCTTAGCTTACTCTTGCTGCTTCCTATCTGCTGAAGTAACAAGATGTCTACCCAGATGCCCTTCTATCTGCCTGGGCCATGGTTTACCTGTCATGATAAAACTTCCCTTTGAAACTATAAGCCAAAATAAACTATTGCCTTCAATAAGCTGCATCTGGTCAGATGTTGTGCTTTATGTGTTTTATCTCAGCAATGAGAAGGTAACTGTTACACTTGGCCTCAGCTCTCATTACACTCAGTCCAAACACCCAACACAGGCTAGTGGACACTCTCATTTTATATTTTATCATTTTCTCTGGTGCTATAGATCAGATCTAGGACCTCATTTATATTAGGCAAGCACTCTATTCCTGATCTACACCCCCTTAACATTTTTTAATTATCTATTTTCTCATGAATCTGGAATTGTCTTAGGTATTATGATCCAATTTGAGTGGCGTAAGAGACAGATCTATAAAATCTGAACGAAAATATTGACTAGATTTACCTCTGCAGAACTAAGTTGGTTTCTAGTTTGGACATTTGTGTTAGATATACTTTTTTTTTTGTAAGATGCAGTTCTTGGGCAATTTCATCTGTATCACCTGGCTGAGGGTCTGAATGCTAAACACTAAATTGCAGAGCAATTCTTATAATAGACTAGTGCCCCAGCAGGAGCTCATAGGCTTTGTTATTTTTTAAATGGAAGTCATTTCACAATTTTGGTTCAGTCATTTGTTTCATGCCTGAGTGACTTATAATAACTCTTACTGATATTCCCAAAATAGGAGAAAAAAAAAATAAAATAAAAATAAGGAATCCTCCTGTGCTTACAGATGGAAAAATCCATTCCCACAATATGCTTGAAAGGACCAGGTTGCAGCCCTACAATTTGGGATGCAGTTTTGTACAAAAATGCTTATAATTTTTTTATGGTAAAGCAATCTAACCTGGGTTCCAAGATCTCCTTTATCAGATCTTTCATGTTTGGCACTAGTTTCCTTAGATCACTAGGCCACATGGTGTGTGTTGTCTTGTGAAGAAGACATAAAGGACGAAAGTATGTGAGACAATAGACACTGGGGTAAACTGGCCATGATGGCCTCCAGTGGATATCTGGCTAGAAATGAATCAGGAGAGTACATGTAATATAAACAAGTGACATGAGATTTGTGGTGTTCCCCCACTTTTGTTATTACTGGTATAAAATATCCATGGAGCTCCACTGTGAGAGCTGAGAGGGGGAACAACATATTTTCCCTGAACAAAATACATAGAGAGCGGACCTTCCCTGAAGGAGATATGGTGTAGCAGGTCTCTGGCTGACTAAGCATGTTGTATTTTCCCATAACCTGCAAAGGGCATTCTCTGAATTTCCTTTGCCTTCTGAAGCTCCCTCCCAGGCTGTGAGCTAGAACTTCTGGATCCCCACACTTGGCACCAAAAAACAGGTTTCAGGCCCCCGCAGTGGCTCCCGTAAGCAGGGCATAGCCTCAGAAAGCTGTAGGTCCCACAGAGCCCTCTTCTGATCCAGCAGGACATCTTCCTTGTGTCTTCCATGTCCCTTTTCACTAGTGACACAACACAGTGTCAGAGAAAATGCAGGAGTTGTGATGGGGAAAACATGGCTTCAACTCTGAGAATAGGTAATAAACTCATAGTATTCATTTTTCTGAGGGTGAGACATAAGAGCTTTACCAGACAAGAATAAAAGAAATTTGAAAAGTCTTTAAAGACTTAGAGTGCCTTGTATGTCCATCCTGACCCCTCTTCATCTACCATTAAGCAGTTCTATTCTAATAGTCCATGTTATAAGTTACTTATGGTCAAAGGGTTTAAACATATTGTCTACCTTTTCATTTAAACATAATTTCAAACTTACAAGAAATATAAAAAGGAAATGTATAATAAAAGATAGTACAAAGCATATTTAATGCTCTTTACACAGGTTTTTCTATCATTAACACTTTATTAGGTTTATATACATTCTGAATTCTTTCTAGGCAGTTAGGCATTAATTAATTTCATTTTGTACCTTCAAACCTATCAAAATATATATTTATATCTTACAAGTAAAAAAGATTTGTTTAATATAATTTAAGACAACTTCAACAGATGTGATATTCATAAAATATTCTTCCTTTTTCGCTTATTGTAATTACAGTGTGGTGTGTGTTTGGTGTATTTAGGCACCTGTGTCTTTGTGACGAGATGTACTTGTCTTTGGTGCCAGAACAGAATGATGGGTGTCTGGCCCATTGTTCCTCTGCTGGTCTAGAACCTCTTACTGATCCCGGAGCTTGATAGAACTCTCCCACCACAAGCTGTGCTGATTCTCCACATTCTGATCTCAGCTTTTCTAAGTGACTGGATTTATAGATGTATGGCCTTTATGTTTAAAGCAGGAATTGTTCTTAATTGATCTATCTCTATCTTGCCAGACATTTTTATTATTGTTGTTGTTGTTGTTATGGTTGTTGTTTTTGTTTGTAATTTTTTTGTTGTTGTTGTTTTTTGAGGTAGGGTTTTACTCTAGCCCAGGCTGATCTGGAACTCATTATGTAGTCTCAGAGTGGCTTCGAACTCATGGCAGTCCTTTTCCCTCTGCCTCCTTTGTGCTGTGCTAGGACTAAGAGTGTGTACCACCACACCTAGCTCAGACCATTTATTATACTGTTTCTATTCCAGTTTTATCAAATGACCCAAGTGTCCACGTTGGTTTTGATATTGTACTTTCCCCTTAATAGTCATGCATAAGGTTTTCCATCTAGCTATCATATAACTTAAGCATACTTTAACTTGAAATATTTCCATTGCTTTTTAGAAAATTTCTTAAAATTCACTTTTTTTCAGAAAATGTATCCCTGCCCATGCATAAAATAGGATATGCCCTGCTTATGGTTTGTCTGATGTTTGCTCATTATTATATCCAGATTCTAAATGATATCTAGTTCTTATCATAGTATCACTTCTGGAGAAAGACAATATCCTGCTTATTCATGATATTACTTTTGATGACACAGATAAGGTCAACAGTATAATTATCGGGTTTCCTTTATAACTAATAAGCAGCCTATGATGAGATCCATGTTGATGATGAAAATATCCTGTTACTCATGAGAATGTTCTCCTAGATCTAGCATCCTTGAAGATACAAGTCATACCTGAGTTTTTATTTCCTATGATGAGTTCTAAATGCTGATTTTGAAATGTCAGTACCTAATCACATTTCATATCTGGGTCTCTGCATCATTTGTAAGCAAAAGCTTCCTTTCCCCTACATATCTTTCTTTATTTCTGTGTCAAACTCTGCATACAGGATCATGTAATCTGCAAAGAGGAATACTTTCCCTTGCTCCTTTCCAGTTTTACTTCTGTCCGTGGCCTAATTAGCCTGCATAGGGCTGTATGACTGCATTCTTCCATAGAAGTGGTAGGTATAAATGCCCCTCTCTTGTTCTGTAAGAGAGCATAGCAGAAAAGCTTTCAGTTCTTCACTGATGTCAGAAGAGATTTTGTCCTATATGGGCTTTATTACATTGAGAATTACTTCTTCTAACTTATAGAAAGTTTTTGTCATGAAAGAATATTGAATGTTGTCAAGTTGCTTTTATCTATCTCAAATGGATTTGAATTTGAAGGCCATTTCTTATTAAAGCCAGCATTATATTCCATTTTGTACTGTAGCACTGGCTTGTTTTTGAAATGAGAAAGGGTTCAACAGAAAGAGGGCTAGTCAGTGTACTAATCTACTTGTTAATTTGTACACTGCAATGGTAATGTGTGACTCCTCTGTGCTAGCAGAAGACTGCTAGAGATTGTGCTTTTGGTGAGCTCATATCCCCAGAAGAGACAGAAGTACCCTATACTAGAAAGGAACTTACTGTGATCTTGCCACTTTATTAAGGAGCAATTAAAACATATGACCTTTAGATGGTTATGCCTGAGTTAATATGAAAATATTGATATTTCAGTATGTGTTGATGAACTTGTCTGTAATCTCAGTAGAAAAGTGGGGAAACTACCATGAAACCCAATCATCCTCTGAGATGACTTAGATGGTTGGTGTTTAAAGGTTAAGAATAAAACCAAACCATAACTATAAAGCCCAAGATACCACATTTATTAACACAGTATTTCCAATTTTAATTCTTCCTTCAGTAATATAATATGATCAGGACATTAAAGATGAAATAAAGTTCATTGGTGTCTTTAAAAAAAACACCTCTCTTATAACTGTATTCAGAATAAAGGTTCTGAGTAACATGCCTGCATGTGAAACATCAGTGGCTTAGTAAGTTTTGTAGAGATGAATCATATTTATCATGATAATTTGTGTGGTTGGAATTCACTTTTTGAAAGGAGTTAATGAACTGGGATTAGAAGCATACATTATTTGGACACTATTTCTGAAATGTTGAAACTGGCCATGTCCAAGCTATAACAACCGTGACCCTGATTACTGCTCCTTTTCACACCTGCCAGAAATTATTTAATAGCTTAGAACATGGGTGCAACAGGTTAGTGTTCAGGAGGTGAGGGATAAAGCTAGCACATGTTGAGCAATACTTATGTACCGTGAGTGACTGAAATTTCTTATACAAACACGTTTTTATAAACATGTTTACTGCTGTTTAGTTGAAGAATCTAAATCCAACAGAAAGAGGTAAATTGGCAAAGAGTACGATACTGGTATGTTGGTTTTCCAGGGTGGGACTTACTCCTTTCAATAGGGAGGTGTCTGTTATCTGGTATGTGAATTCAGCATAATGAATGGCCATCTCTGTTACAACTGCTTGCCAAGAGGACAGGAGCGTCATCAGAGAGCAGCCTGTACGGTGATGGACATTGTCAGTAGGCATTTATTCAATTCCTAGAGAAAGCCCTGTTCCAACCCCTAACAGTAAGGTTAGGGTGTGTTTTGTGCATTTTGCTGCTCAAATTCTTCTTTCATCCATTATCTAATTTAATCAGCAATGAATTTTATTAGAAAGAAAATCTTTTTATTAAATAGTTAATTTTATTTACTTTCATCAAACTAATGGACAGGAGCCAGGCACAGAGGATAACATAAAACTCCACCAAGCGAAAAGCTGTGGCTGGCTAATTCACTCTGCTGCCTTTGAGAGCTCCCTGGAGGTGATCATACTGAGCTGTGCCGCGGATGGTGGCTTGTTCCCTCCTCCCCACAGCCATCCAGGTGCTGCCTGTCACTCAGTAATTGGACCAGACTTTGCATATGGGTCTTGACAGCTCCATCCTCATAATAGAGTGGCACTTAATTTCAATGAAAAGAAGCAAACTGGCAACCGGTTTAGACACATGAGGACTAATCTCCCTTTGTGTCAGCTGTGTGGCTCACCCTGTCAGGAGGACTGGATGGGCCTTTGGGAGCATATTCACCTTCTAGAGAAAGAGCCACATTTTTCTCCAAGTGTTGCCATCGATACATATATGAATGGTTAACAGAGTACCTGTAAGTTTTACATAGGTACTCGTGGTCTGGAAAACCTGTTTTACCATTATTGAAAGAGGGAGAAAAAGAAAGTAGAACCAAAAAGGGGGGGGGGGAGAATGAAATGCGAACAGTTTTTGTTGTTAGGCTGTGTTAGTTTGCATGTGCTTCACACACCTTCTAAATGCCATGAAATCTATTTACAAATGCCCATTTGACAGACACTTGGTTTTAAGATGGTAAATGTTAATTTTTTAAGAGGTAGCATTTTTCACAGTGGAAGGATGTATATTAATGTGGATCTGATTAGACGATGAGGATAGCATAGTTTAGCCAAGAGATTAAACGTCAAGCTTTCAGAAACTTGGTCAGTATGACAAAGGATGTGGTAGTGTAGTTATAGGATAGCTGATTCTCAGCATTTTTTCTGCCACTTAATAGTACTTTGAATCCAAGTAAGTAATATAAACTACCTGACTTCAGTTCCTATGACATGAGCACGGTAATAATATCTCCTTTATTGACATTTTAAGGGCTTTATAGATAACATGTATAGTGTATATTATGGTGGTCAGAACAAAAAAAAGTATTAAAAATAATGGCTATTCCCATACCCTTACAGTCACCAGTGCCTTGTATGCTTTACTCAAATTTATAAATATCCTTATTAGATTGTCTTTTTTAAATTCGATAAGTTTCTGTTCCTTAAGGCAACTTATGCTAATATAAAGCATCATGTGTAGGCCTAATTCTCAGATAAAATGTGTCTCCTAGTTAATAGGAAAATTTAAAGTAAACATGAATACATACAAAACATCAATAGGAGGAGAGATGCCGTCATGCCACTTTGTATTGTATTGTGATGTTCCTCTGTAGTGGATCAAATTCAACCATAATCCTGACATTGACTTTGGAAATGGAATAGCTACCACTGACAAGTGAGCCCTGCCTGTTATATGTGCAACTCATTTTAATCTCCAATATAGCCCTGAAAATGAGATTTTTATTTTGGCTTTACAAGTTACAATGTGATTAACTATTTCATGAAATTAGACAGTTCTTGATCTGGGATTCAAGTCCTAAGACAGTTGAGTTGTTAGACTCTACCGCTTAGAAATCACAAATCATTCAGCTCTAAGGTGCTGTTAATCAAGTCTTCATTTTGAATGCCTCAGATCCAGAAGGATTAACCTCAGATTGAAATCAAACTATATGGAAACTATGTAGACATCACCTCTCATGTCCCCTGGGAAACATATGACTCTTGGATTGTATCAGAGAGAGAGCAGAGTCCCAGCTCTCACTGGCTTTCAACTTTAGCTTTACTGACAGACTGGCAAAACTAATACTCTCAAACAATTCAATGATCACTAGCCTGGCAATGGAAACAGGGAGGGTAAACATAGCATTATGGTGATGGTGTTTATGTTTTGTCAAAGTGACAGGACAGTAGCACCACCTGTGCAAAAGTAGCTAGCCTCAGGGCACATCTGTGAGTGATTATCTTGATTACGGCAATTAAAGTGGGAAGACTCCTCAAATGTGAGCTGTACTATTCCATGGGTTAGAATGCTGGACTATACAGAAAGGAGAAAGTTGACTGATCACCACTCTGTTTCCTCACTGTGTGTTTGCTGCAATACCAATCTCTGTTTCCTACTGTGGGCCTGCTGCAAGCTTACTTCAAGTTTGTAACACCTTGCTTCCCCACTGTGATGGACTGTAACCTGGAACTGTAAGCTGAAAAAATCCTTCCTTCTTTAAGCTGATTTTTATCTGGGATTTCCTCATAGCAATCATAAGTTGATTAATGCAATTATCAATAGTCATTTAATATGAATGTATGACAAAAGATTAATATATCTTCCTCTACTTTTGGCTAACTCTTCTCCTTACCAAAGCCAGAATCAGAAGATGGTTTTATTTACTTGTGGCCTAGAAAACTGGTAATATTTCACAAATGGAAGTTTTCTCTTA
Organism: Dipus sagitta; assembly: GCA_036346955.1. Classification (NCBI taxonomy): domain Eukaryota; kingdom Metazoa; phylum Chordata; class Mammalia; order Rodentia; family Dipodidae; genus Dipus; species Dipus sagitta. The sequence goes on along the minus strand of CM070772.1, from coordinate 166,161,209 downwards.
AGTTTTTAAAATAAAAGAGAATTGTATCACAATAATGTCAGTTTAAATAAAATTTGCAGGATCCTTTGTGAACAGTTTGCTTTCTCACAAGGAATAGTTTGTAAAGTTACTTATTTCAAGGTCAAAAGTAAGGAATTTCCCTCTGTGTCAACTAAAATGTGGTATTGCTATGATTGAAGCCAGATAAGAACTGGGGAAAACCAAGTCTAGGCCAATATTATATAAAACTGTTTAGTTTTTTAAACTTTTTTTTACTGACAGCTTCCATAATTATAGACAATAAACCATGATAATTCCCTCTTCACCTCATTTTCCCCCTCAAAAATCCTGCCTTCACCATATCTCCCCCCTCTAAATTAATCTCTCTTTTATTCTGATGTCATCCTCATTTCCTCCTTTTATGAAAAAATTAGAAGAGACTGGCCATTCAAAAATAAATCAAGGACTGGAGAGATGGCTCAGTGGTTAAATGCTTGCCTGTGAAGCCTAAGGATCCCGGTTCGAGGCTCAATTCCCTAGGACCCACGTTAGCCAGATGCACAATGGGGGCACATGTCTGGAATTTGTTTGCAGTGCTGAAGGCCATGCCATGCCCATTCTCTCTCTCTCACTATCTGCCTCATTTTTTGTCTGTTGCTTTCAAAAAATTAATCACATATAGTTTTTATTATTAAGTTAACAATGTTGAAATAGTAAACATTAATTCTTAGACAGTATAATAATTGATATGACAAAATAGCTAAACCTGAATGGGGTGTCAGGGAAAATAATGAATTTGGAACTGGATACATTTGATTTCAATTCCTTTTGAAATCTCCAAGTGCATTAAACACTGAGTCATTCACCAGAGAAGCAGAGGAGTGTGCACTGTCATAATGAAGACATTCGGGAGAAGGTTGATATTTATATTTCAATGGAGAGTGTAGTTAGAAATAAATGACTTGATTGGAGTAGCATCTAGCATGTGTTGAGAACTGATTATGAATCAGGAACTGTGTCAAGTGCTGTATGCACTTGATAGACTGGAGCAACCCCTTGGAGTGGGTATTTATTGAGTTTAGATGTGTTAGCATTGGATGGTACCTAGTGCTATACTTCAAAAGGGGAGCAGGGATTGGAGCCATGCCTGCATAAATTTAAAGTCAATACTTTAAGCAAGTTATTCCAATGCAGAACTTTGGGTAAATAGTTATAGTTGCCTGTAACCATTTTAAATATATTATTTTTTAAATTTTTTATTTATATGACAGAGAGAGACAGAGAGAGTAATCACACCAGGGCCTCCAGCTACTGCAAAAGAACTCTAGTCACATTTCCCAGCTATGGATCTGGCTTACATGGGTCCTGAGGAACCAAACCTGAGTTATTTGGCTTTGCAGGCAAGCACCTTACCCACTAAGCAATTTCTACAGTCCTGTAATTATTATAGAAAGAAGGTTTAAGTGGGAGTCCTGAGCAAGCTTACTAACTTAGAGGTTAGGGAGATTGCTACCAAGTTTCCACAAGAACTAGCCTTACAATTCCTGGTGGTTTAAAGTACAATAAGGGCCAGAGCATCTGTTCAGAACTTAGCACATAGTAGGTAATCTATAATGTTTGTTTACTCCTATACCAGTTCTCATGTCCTAAAACAATGCAAGAAGAGAGAGAGAGAGAGAGAGAGAGAGAGAGAGAGAGAGAGAGAGAGGAGAGAGAGAGAGAGAGTGTGTACTGCCTTCTTCACTGTGTGTAAAAAGTTTGAGCCGATGCATAGGAATGTCTTGAGACTTTTGTTAACTGAAGATTCTGATGGAACATCTCTGGGGGTGGGAGAAAAGCTGAGATTTTGCTTTGCTAACAAGATCCCAGGAGAGTTATGCTGGTCTTCTACAACTGTATTTTCATCATCAAGATTTGTAGTGTTTGGATTTTTCCTCTTTTGTGTTATATTAAGCACCTCCAGCTCCAAGTCAATTTCTTCCTGCTTTTCCTTTATATCAAACAAAGAACAGCTGCTTATGCAGTCACAGGTGGTAACAATGTTGGACATGGTCCTAACACACTGAGTGCTTATTATTTGAAATAAGAATAGGAGAGAATAAAAGCTTTATAAACAATTATTATAATACAAGTGAACATTTTTATACTGCTTGACAATTTACAGTGTGCAATCTAGAATATTATCACAATTGATTCAGTTGTCTAATACTTATCCTTTTTAAAAGTCTACAAATCTAAGGGAGTAAAGGGATAGAAAAGACAGATACATCCTCACCATACTCATAGATTACTAGGAGAGAAAAGCAGAAAGTAACATGTACTAAGATCTATGGTGGAGAATACGAATTCAGAATCATACAATAAGGTCAGGCATGGTGAATCACTCCTAAATTCTACAACTTTGAAGGCTAGGGCAGGAGAACTCTAAGTTCTACACCAGGCTGTGCTACATGGAAAGTTGTGAGCCCAACTGGATTACCTAGGAAGACCCTGTATCAAAAGTAAGTAAAATAAAGAAAATGAAAATAATAATATAGGTATTTAAAGGAGAAAATTCTTACCTCCTCAAGATGTAAGGAAAAGTTCAGGTAAAGCTTTGCAGATTTTTTTCTTCACCAGCACAGGCTTCACCATCATTGCCCTTGTCAGGTATAAATACCAAATAAGCAATTAGCTGCACTTGGCTGGGACAAAGCACATGATCAGAAACAGCTTATGGGAGGGAAATGTTCATTCCAGCTTATAGTTTTGGGGGGAAGTCTCATCATTGTCAGGAAAACATGGCAAGAAAAGACATTCAGGTGGGTATCACATCTCCAAAGCAGCAGAAACGAAGGATTCTATCAATTGGGCTTGGAACTGGTCTGTAAACCCAAAGCTCACCCTCAGTGACCCTCCTTCGCTAGCAAGACTCTACCTCCCAAAAGTCCACAAGTGTCCCAAATCTCCATGTGGAGAACAAATATTCAAAAGACATAAGCTTATGAAGGATACTTTATTCAAACCACCACAACAAAAGACATAATCACTAGCACCATGATCATTAATGTGGAAATCTAAAAAGCTCAAAATCTTTCAAGTCAAAATCAAAAGCATCATATTTTGGAAGATTAAACACCCTAAAAATTATGTACAAAAGTAAGAGTGCTGATTTATGGGAAATATATTGAACATATGGTAAATTTATAAAAAAATAACCTGTAGAGTTATTCTATAGAATTGTTGAAATCCTAGGAGCTTTTACTGGGCTAAATCGCCATATTGTATAAAAGAACCAATGAAGATACAGACTAGTTTGGAAGCAAAAATGTCATAATAGGATAAAAAATACATGTGATGGTATTGGCCTACTCATATTCTTCCATCTAAATGTGTGATCTGTATAAGACACAAGCAAACAAGATTTCTACATGAAAGTAGCACAGAAGAGGGTAGAATGGAATAGAGCATTCTCATGCCAGCATTTACTGAATTGGAGAAGACTCTCAAAAGAAGTGTCACGTAGAAAACAAATGTGAAAATACTTTCAAAGAATAACTATGGCCTAAAAGAAAACAATAGCAACCAAAATAGCAGCTACTTCATTTGTGATGCAGGACTTCAAACTATAGTTAATGATTATACTACTGGTTAGCTCTCATGGACTACTGTGAAATTGTCCATAGTATTTTGCTCGCTAAACTTTTCAAGATTTGCTTTGATTAATTTTGTCAGTATTGTTTTTTTTTTTCAATTTATTACACTATGGATTTGGTCATTGTATTTTTCCAGTGCTGAAGGTATAATTTTTATGAAGAGAGTTATAATTTGTTGTACTATTTTGTAAATTTAACTCTGTAGAACTACATTATCTCTATGATGACTTTGTGTGTAAACAATGAGTATGTATATAAAACTAGATAATCTTCTTGCATACTTGACATCTTCATTTATAAAACATCAAATTTTCCAGATGTGGTGGCTCATGCCTTAAATCCCAGCACTTGGGAGGTAGAGGTAGGAGGATTGCTGTGAGTTAGAGGCCACTCTGAGACTACATAGAGAATTCCAGGTCAGCCTGAGCTAGAGCAAGACTCTACCTCAAAATATAAAAGAAAACAAAACAAAATACTTAGATTTTCTATAGGTTCTTGCTTTGTGGGCAACTGTAAATGCAGTGATGACTATCTGTTATTGACCCATCATATCCAGAGACATAGGTTGACCATCACACTACTTCAAAAAGAAAAAAAAAAACAGTTATAAAGCTGAGTACATATAATTACCACCAATGGGATGTGTGTTCATACATTTCCTCTTGTGACATTTTTCTTGAACACAGTTTGTCTGATGAAATATTGTCTTAACCATGCAACTGTCGTTACTGAGCTTTGATACTTGCAAATTTATGTTCGTAACTAATTCCTTTTAACTGTATCAAGAGTCCCAGGAATTGTACCTTTGCATTTTTATGTGTCTTAATCCACTTTTAAACTTTCAAATAAATAGTTGCTAAATAATATTTTCTTGGATTGTATTTTTTGGATTTGGATTTTATATGTTCTTAGACTTTACAATTTTGAGACTTCAAGGATATTGGTATTCTGGATTTCAGCATTCAGGATTATGACATTTAGGGTGGTGTGTTCAGGACTTTGGCTAACCCAAATATTTTGCAACACAAATAGAAGATAAGTAAATAAGGAAGTTTTTCTAGATCTTCATTCACAACTTGTATATACATACCAGATTACAGTTCCCTTTCTTCATTGCTCAGCCTACAGGACAACTAATATTACTTTGCTTTCTTATATCAAAGATCTGATTTTGCAATAACACATTCTGATTTTAAACAATGATTTTTTTCTCTTTAATATTTATTTCTCTTTCCTTGACTTCTGGGAAATGTGTTTAAAATATTAATAACTATTCTGGTTATAATCATTATATAATGAATTCCTATTATTTTTTCTTTTTACTTTATGGAGGCTGGAGAAGAAACTAAAATATTCTGGGTTAAATACAAGCTTCAATTCTTCTTGTCTAAGTGGTACATACCTATAACTAGATCCCAAAATTGCAAGAGGTTTGAAAATTTGAATTTGAAACTAACTTGTCCTACACAAACAGATCCTGTGACTAATTAATAACATGATGATAAGAGATGATAACTAACTAGCTAATGATAGATAGATGATAGATAGATGGCAGATAGATAGATGGCTGTCTATCATGAATGTTCATCTTTAGTTTATCAAACCACTTATCTTTGGTTCTGTATTTCTTGATTATTTTTCACCCTTTCTTTTTATTGTTTATTTTGATATTTCATGCTTCGCCTTATTCTTTTATTCTTTGCCTTACTCTTTCTCTGACATTGTTGGCCTCTTGAGTTCAAAAGAGAAGAGACAGAACAATGATTCCTCACTTAAAATGTCACAGTATATTTCTTTTAAAATATTTTATTTGTATTTATTTATTTGAGATATAGGGAGGGAGAGAAAGGGCGAGAATGGGATGTGCCACAACACATTTTTTACAAATATGATCACATGTTACCCTATAAACTGGTGCAGTCAAATACATTCAGAAAACATTTTGTCTTTGTTACTATGTGACTTTGCAATCTCAGGCAGATTAAAATCTCATACTTAATTTGTTTTTCTATAAAAAGGGTAATAAAAACACATATATTTTATAATATAAATACAAACCTAATATTTTCTGAGAAAGAATTATAGAATAAACTGTTTCCTTTAATGACAATAATTTTTAAAATCTGGAAATAGTAACAATTTTGGGAACATATATTTGGCTTTGCTTCTATAATATGTGTGGATCAATCTTGTACCAGACTGTAAAATTTCCATTGGCAGAAAATGTTTCTTATCCATATTTTTATCCCAAGTGCCCAAACTAGTGGATTACAGGGAATAGATGCTTCAGAGTTGATTTGTGAAGAGAAGCCAAGAGAGAAGCTGGATCCACCAAGGAAGCAGACCTCGCTGTCGGGCAGGCAGGTGCGCTCGCTCTCCCGCTTTTGTACTCTCCCCACCCTCAGTCTCTTAGACAAACATAGCATCCAGTCTGATGACTCTGCTGGCGAGAGTTTTTGGCAGCCTTTCTCTCTAAATTGGAAACTAGAAGAAAAGATTGCTCGACCAGCTGCCATCAGCAACTTAGAAAACTTGAATGTTTAGGCAATTATAGTTTCCCATGGTGTTTCGCTATGCTCTTTTCAAGTGTAATGTTCTTTACAAATCAACTGAACAAAAGGCTCATAAAAATACCTCAGTGCTACAACACTACTGTGCAAAAGCCCAGGAGAACACAGGTATGTGTGGCTCATCTGGACACTTCTACATTGTCACTCTGGAGAATGTGCTGTCCACTCATACGTGCTGATGTTCTTGAGGCTGTCATGGGGTGTACCTAGATTTCTGCCAACTGCACACCTTCTCTCATTAACAACTTACCCTGGTCTTATCCTAGTTTTTAGGAATCATTGCATTTGAGGTCTCCCAGAATGATCAAACTCTGATCTGACTGCTCCAATCTGTCACGCCTCGCCACCAAATATCTCTAAATATCTGTTATGCAGCTGAGCTCACTACACTTCACAACACTAATGTAAGTAGATATTACCTTACTTTGGTAGAGGAGGAGCCTAAAATATGAAGAAATCACATAGCTATGTTGTGAAAGAGCTAGCATTCAATCCCAGGTTTCTAATGATAACATCTCTTCTGATGATGACTTCCAGAATGGCAAGGACAGGGAAGGGATAGTTAATTCACCAGCTATATGATTATAGGACCCTTTAATTGGTTACCATGTGGTACTCAGATGAACGAACCCCTGCCTTCCTTACTTAGGCCACTCAATATGCTTAGTAACAGTCATAGGTTAAACAATTAAGTGCATCTGAAATTTGTTGAATTTACTTTATTTCATTAAATTACATCGTAACACTATTTGTGAATTATCTCTCTGGGTAACCATTCATCTATTTTTGGAACAATGTTCTTATAGATTAAAATATAGAATATATATGATATTACAGTTAAGAAATAATGGAAGAAGAGGCCAATTAGACTTGGACTCTAGAATGAATGTTTATTGGAAAGCTTTCAATGAGCAAAATGTAAATTTTAGGCTCACATTCAAGACACAAATAAGATATCTAAGAGGCTTCCATATTGTCTATATGGATAAGGTCTTTTAAAGACACAATATTCACATTGTCCCCTTTTTGTCGCTTTCTCCACCAAGAATACTGTTGAAGCTGGATATTCTAGAATTGGGCTGACAAGACATGTTCAAATGAAGGACTAGAACATTAAAAGGATCCATAATTCCTACATTGTGAAGGAACTTTTCCCATTATAAAATATTCTCTTGGGGATGGAGAGATTGCTTAGCAGTTAAAGCACCTGCCTGCAAAGCCAAAGGACCCAGATCCAACTCCCCGGGACCCACATAAACCAGATGAACAAGCTGGCACAGACATCTGGAGTTCATTTACAGCAGCGGAAGGCCCTTGCATGCCCTTTGTTTTACTCTCTCTCTCTCTCCCTCAAGTCAAATAAATAAATAAAAATATTATTCTGCCTTTTGGAGATAGTGATCTTTATTATCACCCATTGCTGTAATATGCCTTATTTAATCCTTATGTATAATAATTTTAAAATTTATATTTAAGAAGGAATCTGATAGAAATAAATTCTAAAGGCCTAGATAAACTACATATAATACAGACAGAAATGCTGGGTAATATTGACAATATACAGCATCCTATATCTGGGAAGATACCTGAGACGGGGACAGGGGCAATAAAGGGACCAAGTGGATGGCACAGACAGAACAATGTGGTGGACCAGATTTGCATCATGGAATTCACAGATCAGTGGGAAGTATATGGGATTAAAAGTTACATGTATGTGGGTTTGCATTTCGGGCTATACCCCTTCTAACTGGTGACAATGGGGATATTTACTCATCCTAATATCTTATTTTCTACATTAAATTAGTAACAATCTTCTACCAGTGGTAGAATGTTAATGTTTGGACACTCATTGCTGTTGCTAAGAAACTTGCTCAGAATGTAAAACATGGAAGAAACCCAGGTATACATAGAAACTACATTGTAATTTGTCTGTCAAATTCACATGGGTAAAGCTCAGGAGATGACTGCATAAATAGGTTAAGGTATCAAATTATGGCTTATCTTAATAATCAGAACACATTTCTTCATATAAGAATCCTCCTAATAAAAAATTGTAATAGACCCATGCTTAGCAAATATAAATTAGTGATCACAAAATAGCATGTCAGATACTAAAATCCAATCTCTTGGTACTTCACTCAAGAAAAATAGAATTATATGTACACATAGAGACTTGTATTCAAATGTTTATGGTACATGGACTCAGGAATGATATAAACAACCTTAATATATCTAGAAAATAGAAATATTACCAAATCCCCAAAGGCAATGATCTATTAATATACAAAAATCACAGACAAATATTTAAATTGTTATACTATGTAAAGTAAGGCAGACATAAAATCAAATTTCATGATTCCATTTATTAGGAAGAAAGCTATATTGACAAAAATAGTAGCAATGGTTGTCAGAGATTATGGATGGAATAGACTAGTAATCACAATATAACAGCATGAGTAAAGGTTGGGGTATTAGAAATAGATGTTAACACTGCACTATGTTTGCCATAACACTACTGTGCACATTTGTCAAAACTCATCAAATTATATATTAGAAATTGGTGAATATTGACACATATACAGTATACCTTACTAAAGATAATGAAAAGAAAAGAGAGTAAGGAAAAGATATTACAACTATAAATGATACTTTTCAAAACCAAGGTATTATTTCTCTAATGACCATATGGTTCTACTATAAGCAAATGTGGCCAAAGCACAGAATCTGAAACTTGATGAGTCTGCGTATCAAGAAAATAGAAAGGCTTAAATCTCAGATGACTCCACATCCAAACTTATGTTTTCCAACAAGCTTCAGCACAGAGGAAATAACAAAAAGAAATAAGGGAGAGGAGAGGAAATGCTATGAAAACAAGCTACACACACACACACACACACATCATCATCATCATCATCATCATCATCATCATCATAGTCTAGTCCATGCCAGTTGATATGATAATTTAGAGGCAATCTGGAGCTGGAATTCATATCAGCCTTAGTAATACTGTGAAGCAGAGTACTCCAAAGTACTTTGATGTTTTAGTTAAACCTCCAAATCTCAGATCACACAATTTATATTTCATGTATACAATTTCATCTGCCATCCATAGGGAATCAATAGTTCTCTAAATCCCAGAGATACCTGGCCTTTCATTCTTGCTCAGGTAGAATCAGTGGCACCTTGGGTACAGAATTGCCTTGTGAGGTTTGGGTAAAGGAAATGATCCTACAAATGAGTTGAAACGTTCACCCTGGCTTTTACTTATTTTTACACCCAGATATCCAAGGCTCTATTTCCTAGAATAACAGGTCAAATCAATATTTAAAAACTTGGCCACTATCAGGAGAAATCTTGTTCCTACAAAGGAGCTTGCATTGATGAGGGTTTTGACTACAGAAGATCACTAAAGTACCCTAATATACTAGTCAAATCACTTGACTTCAGCTTACTTCTTACTGGACAATATACAGATATTAAGAATGGTTTAATCTGGCTTTTTTTTTTTCCTGAGCTGTCATCACTGACCTCTAATTTCCTCTTGATATTTTTTCTTTATTTCAGATAATATCAGTAAGTTAAGTCTTATCTTTGCTTGGGAATAATTCATTCCCTTTGAGGAGTCTACACATACATACATACACACACACACACACATACACACACACACACACACACACACATTTCAAAACCCATTCATTACATGTTAACTTTATCAGTCAAAGGTTCAGAGTCTTCTGGTAACATGCAAACACACTTGTTATTCTACCAATGATTGATTCCAGATTGTGTGTGTCAATACAGAAATTTAACCAACAAGAAGTCTTACTTCATTTGATTTGTGTTCTAATCAGCTAAACAATTTGATAATTTTTCTTATATAATGTGGTTTATAAGAAAACTAGTTAGATCTAAGCTCAAACATTTTCACAGTATTCCACAATACCTACAGTAAATTTGTTATACCCTTATATTCATACTCGCTAACCTATAAAATAAATCCATATATGGGATGGGTGAGTGCTTTAATGTGCTCACTCCCTCATCTTTACATCTAATAGAGGACACATAGCAGTTTGTTTCCCATCCCTGTGTACACATTGTACTCTGTAGGTATTTATACTTGCATGCCATTTTCATTGCTTCCTCAAGCTCTGGTGGGTTGACTGTTGTAAACCAATTATGATCACTAGCAAACTATAAGCCTTGTTTAGCTTTTGATAACCACATAAACGTAGGTCAAGTATAACAGAAAATTTCAGTGCTGAAATTTCCACAGGCATTTCTGCCATATATCTATCACTGATGAGTCAATAGTTGAGGAAAAAGTTGTATTATGGCCTTGCACATTTGTACATTGCAAATTAAAGCAAGTATTCATTTAATTGTGATATTTGAGGTCCGAGAATCTTAATTATTCATATAGAATTAAAGGCTGTATGTAGAAGGAATCTTTAAGAGTGATGACTTAATCTTATAATTGGCTGAACTTTTAAATGTAAATGTAGAATTTTTTTTTCAAAATATCTGATAATTAGGACTGCAGAGATGGCTCAACAACTTGCTTGTGTAGTCTAATAGCCTATGTTCAATTCTGCAGTACCTATGGAAATCCAAATGCACAAAGTGATGCATGACTCTTTAATTCATTTGCATGGTCATGATGCCCTGGTGTGCCCATTCTCTCTCTCTCTCTCTCCATATATATATATATATATATATATATATATATATATATATATATATATATATATATATATATATATATCATATTCTCTCTCTCTGCTTCTAATTATATAAATAAAACACCTTATAATTAGTCAGAAAACTTAATCCCATAAATACATAAGTAGGGGATAGATGGGTGTATATCAGGATAAAAATGGAGGCATTATGGACAGATGATAGAATGTTAGCTTTTAGCAAGGTTGGCTTGCATCTAATTATGTGACCTTATAAAAAATTCACATAAGTAAACATTTAGTTTTATTTATGTCAGATTCAGAATCTATGTAACAGAAAATTATTATTAGAATTAGAAATATTTATAAGATACTTAAGCAATGAGCACCACATTACATGCAATGCTACATGTAGCAAACAGTTACTATGAAAAGAATCCTGTCATTGAATTGTACCATGCAAAACTTATTCCCTCTTAGATCTACTATTGGGAGTGTACGTAATGCAAATATTTGTTAAAGAAAAGGTTGCATCAAGGAAAAAATGTTAGGTATAAAGATATATTAGGTATAAAGATAATTTTTTTCTTTCTTCACCTGGGGAATGGGTTAAGTAAAACTGGGTATCAGGAATTTACATGAACATTTGACTTTTAAATGATCACACATTTTATTTTCTAGTGCATTTGAATGAACTTTATTGGGGTGATGGAGAAAGGAAGGGATGGGTGGAGCAGGAGCAAACTGGGCATCTTCACAAAGGAGCATTCAAAGCCTCCAGTATCATTTGGGTGGAGTAAAATTAGGTCCATTTACCTTCTGGTTTTGATAACTGCTAGATGTATGATGTCAGAGAAGTTGCTTTGTATCTTTAAATCTTATGTTCGTTATGTATGAAACAATGTATTAGACTAAAATGTCTCATTTCAGCTTTAGTTATTTCATTTTTACTTATTCTGTTTGATTTAAGTTTTCTTTGTTGCTTTCTTATTTTTAAAGGTCATACTTTTATATCCTTCTCCCTAGAATCCATTCTACTCATAGCAATCATCAGTGGGGTTATTGTTATTGACTGCAGGGTCATGAAGGCTTCAGTCAATCTCTAGATCAGTACATGCCTTGGAATATTCCTACCCACCTGTGGCTCTTGCAGTCTTTCTGCCTGTTCTTCTGCAATATTTCCTGAGCCATGGAGGGCATGTTAAATGCCTGACTTAGTTTTGAGATTTCTGCAGTCTCGGGATTTTTGCTTTGATGAGTTTTGAGTGACCACAGTGTCTATCACTATCTCCCTGGAGATGGCTGTCAGGCTAGCAGTGAGAGCAGTACTCATGTTGCTACTTCCTCTGCAATGTCTCTTGAGCCCCAGAAGATGTTCTGGTGGTGAATCATCTTGTGGTAGGGAATCATCTATTTTTTCTTACTATATCTTAGATCTCCTCAATATTCTCTTCCATCTGTAAAATAAGCATAGTCTTCAATCAAGAGTGAGAACATCCAGGCATGGTGGTGCACGCCTTTAGTCCCAGCACTTAGGAGGCAGAGGTAGGAGGATTGACATGAGTTCGAGGCCACCCCAAGACTACATAGTGAGTTTCAGGTCAGCCTGGACTAGAGTGAGACCTTACCTCAGAAAAAAAAAAAAAAAAAGTAGTGAGAACAGCTTAGATTACAGGAAGTAAGTAAAGTTATTTGAGAGATTTTTTGATGTGTGTACCCACTCTTCTCAGCCAAAGAGCAGTGAGGGCTTCTCTCTGGAGTTGATGAGTTTTCTATGGAGAGGATACTGGCTTAGTTCCAACTACAGTGTGTGAGTTCCCTCTCATTCAGTGAGCCTCATATCCAATCCAAGAACAGTTGGTCACACATGTGGGCTGTGTTCTACTCTTACACGAGTGTGCATGGGTGTGCCTAGTTTGTATAGTAGCTTGCAATAGTTCCTACTTTGTCATGTTATTGGTGGTCATTATCACTCAGCAGGTCCCATAGCGTTTTCCAGGAGGGAAATGGCTTTTCTCTGTTTCTGCATGGTCTCTCAATGTCTTGTGACCACAGTCTGTGGTGTCTTCAACTCTTTATGTTTTAGCTCTGGTTAGTAACTAACTGCTTTGGCAATGGCATACACACACACACACACACACACACACACACACACACACGCATTTAGGATCTCATGTGTCTCCTTGACCAACAGTTCACTATAGGGAGTAGCTTAATTCTGGCGTTGGGGTTTACCAGCCAGAAGCCGTGGTTTTAGGATTTAGCTTTCTCTGCCTTCTACATGGCACTTCTGCCTAGATCATCCCAGCCTCGCTGTTAGTAATGGTTATATCTTGTAGATTAATAGTGTCATTAGTTTTTTTATACTTTTTCCCACTTTTTATTGCACTACCCCAAAAGACTCTTCTACTCACTATGTTCTGACCCTCACATAGTCTGTCTAGAATCTCCTGTTCTCATCCCTTCCGACTTCTGCGACCTCCTAGTCTCATACTAGTTCTATGCCAGTGCTTCTGTCAGTTACTGCTATTTGCACCTAACTCAAGCTGGTCCAAGTTAGGAACCACATATGAGGGAGAACATGTGGCATTTTTCTTTCCGAGCCTCCCTTTGAATGATTTTTTGATTTTTCTAAGTTTATCTATTTTCCTGCAAGTGTTATTTTTTTTTAATGATGAATGGCATTTCATTGTGTAAACCACATCTCCATTATTCACTCATTTAAGGAGCAACTGGGTTGATTCCAGTTCCAGCTGTGGTGAACAGAGCAGTGACATACATGTCTCACCAAGTATCTCTGTCCCAAAGAGTGGAGGCTTTAGGGTACATGCGCAGCAGTTACATAGCTGAAAGAGATCATACGTCTATTCTCATCTTTTCCAGGAGTCTTCATACTGATTTCCACAGTGGCTGTACAAGTGTGCACTCACTCCCACCAGCAGCGGATGAGGGTTCTTCTTTGTCCACAACCTCACCAGCATTTGTTGCCATTTGATTATTTGATGATTGCCATCCTGACTAGTGTGAGATAGAATCACAAACTTGTTTTAATTTCCATTCCCCTGATGACTAAAGATGTTGAACACCCTGTTAGCTGTTTATTGGCCATTTGTATTTCTTCCTTTGCTAACTCACTGTTCAGTTTTATGTCCCATTTTTCTATTGGATTGCTTCTTTTTTATTACTTAGGTTTTGTGTTTTTTTTTTTTTTTAGTTTTTATAAATTCTAGACATTAAACTTCTGTTGAATATATAACAAATAAAAGATTTTTTTCCATTATTTTGCCTCTGTTGATTGTTTGCTTATCTGTACAATAGGTCTGTAGTTTCATGAGAACCTAATGATTGAATGTTTTTGTTTTTTCAAGGTAGGCTTCTACTCTAACTTAGGCTGACCTGAAACTCATTTTGTAGTCCTAGACTGGCCTCAAATCATAGTATCTTCCTACCTCAGCCTCCTGAGTTCCACAATTTTAGGTGTGTGCTACCATGTTCTGCTTATTTGAGGTTTATATAAGATTGCAAAAAGTTGGTTTAGAGAGGGGCATCCTTAATACTACAGTCCTTCCTAGGTTCCGGAATCCTAATTCAGAACTCATGTCTTTCCCTTACTTGAAACTTGAAACTATGAAATGCTTTTTATTTTCCATAATAAGTATCCATCCCAGAAAAATCATTCCATTTTTATACAATTTTGATTCTTATTTTCAATAGTGTGTGTGTGTGTGTGTGTGTGTGTGTGTGTGTGTAAACACCTGTGTGTCACTGTGCACATGTAGAGGTCAGAGAACAAACTTCACGTCATTCTTACCTTCTACCTTATCTGAAGCAGTGTCTATTCTTGTTCCTTGCTGTACTTGCCTGCTTCTAGAATTTTCTCCTGTCTCTATTTCCATTTGCACTTTAGGCACATTGGGATGACAGAAGCCTCCACAGCTCCCAGCTTTTATGTGTATTGTATAGATTCAAACTTAGGTACTTGGAGTTGTGTGGCAAGCCCTCATCCACTGAGCCATCAATGAACCCTACCACTATATGTTTGCCTATTATACTTGTTGAATGGTGTCTTTCTAAAACTGAAGTATTTATTACCACGGTTACAGTTTTAGCATCTTGGTTAACAATTAGTTTTAATTATAGAAAATGCAGATTCTTACTAATCCCTCAGTGTTATATTAAAATGTATTATTTGAACAGTGTTACAAGGTGACACTATGGCATTACATGTTGATATGCTGCCTGCTACTTTCTTCTTTCTTTCTGTCCTCTGTAGATGACCTGCTGCATTATGTGGCAAAATTAAAAGATTCTCAGTGAAATTCTTGATTGTACTGTACCATTATAAAAAGTCAGCTGGAAATTAGAACAATCCTAAAATCTCTTGGAATTTATATCTTTCACACCGAAAATACTGACTGCAGAGACTCAATAGTCACAGTAGATAAGTACCAGTATTCAGATACTGGTCATTATCCCCCAGTCACCCATGTAGCACCTTCTGGCACTAGATGCGCTGACTGTCTGGGGACTGACTCTCTTCCAACTTCCAGCCATGCCATTCTAATTTGCATGTCAATCACATAAGGTGTCTTCAGCAGTAGGGTCTTACCACTAGCCTTTGATGGGTCATCAAGTACTCTGACAGAAATCTGTCTGTCTTTTAGGAAACCTTGTAGGTCTCTCTGATCAAAAGCTCATTGTGGATGATAGCCCCATGCTGGTTCTGGGAGTTACAGGTCAGTGCCCACTAAGAAACTGAGGAAAAAGATAACTAATATACAAGAGTTGGAGATAAGAGAGAGAGAGAGGGAGAGGGAAAGTGAGGGAGGGAAGATGTAGAAAATTAAGGTTAGTCTTGATCTTACCCTCTCCAGTGTCTTGTGGTTCAGGTGTCCCCTGTAAGGGCCTGGTGAAGGATCAGCCATTTGGTCTGTCTTTTAGTAAGTAGAAAATTATGGTACCATTGCCATTTGGGTCTAGATTTGTGTTTCCCACCCCTTTGATGCCCTCCCCTCCCTCCCCTTCCATCCTAGTGTCTAGTCTAGGAGATGCTTGCTGGGTATGTAAGGTATCTTGGGTAGATTCCGGTTAGGTGCTGTAGATGAGTGAGACTATGTGGTGATTTTTTTTCTGTGATTGGGTAAGTTCACTGAGAATGATCTGTTCCAGGTTCAACCATTTTTCCTCAAATTTCATTGTGTCATTTTTTTCTTACTGCTGTATAGAATTCCATTGTGTAGATATACCACATCTTAGTTATCCATTCTTCTAGTGATGGACATCTGGGTTGATCTGACTGTATTTGCTGAATACAAAACTAACTAATAAAAAAAAAAAGAAAAAAAAAGATAAGTACCAGTATTCAGTTTCTTTTCAAGACTTTAAATTTTCCAAGCAAACTTGTTATATCCTAAAGTCAATAAATAATAACAATAGTAGAAATATAACTACTGAGTCAATATATTAGATGGAGTGGGAAGAAACCAGAGATGAGGATAAGGGCAACGAAAATACCTCTTAAGTATCCTTGCTATTTAACTGACCAAAAATATTTCAAAGTAAAAGTATGAAACTGTACTGGAGAGATTGTTTAGCAGTTAAGCACTTGTCTGTGAAGCCTAATGACCCTGGTTTGAGGCTCGATTCCCAGAACCCACGTTAGCCAGATGCACAAGGGGCACAAGGGGGCACGTGTGTCTGGAGTTTATCTGTAGCAGCTGGAGGCCCTGGCATGCTCATTTTCTCCCTCTCCCTCTCCCTCTCCCTCCCTCCCTCCCTCTCTCTCTCTCTCTCTCTGCCTTTCTCTCTGTGTCTATTGCTCTCAAATAAATAAATAAAAATAAACAAAAATATGAAACTGATAGGAATGGATGTCAGAAGAAATGACTACTCACTTTCCCCATGAAGCCTGACCATCTGAGCAATAAATGAATCATAGCTGGTGGCTGGAAAGAATGTTCTCATAGATATTTTACTGAGAGTTCTGTTTATCTGAAAGAGCACACATTATTAAAAATATTGTACAATTAGTAATCCTGGAATAAGAAAGCCAAAATGAGAAACAAAATTAAGTTTGAAAAATAATGACTATCGCATAATGTTTTCCTGTTTTCCAAATGCAGTATTTATCTGGTGTTAATGGAATTTATTCATTCCCCTTGTTTGGTAAACATTTTTTTTCTACAGACACTGATTTCTTCAGTGATGCTGGAGTACATAAAATATTTATTCTAAATCCACATACTACCTAAATATCCTGTAGCAATAACAGATTTACACATGTATCCATGCACCCAGTAGGACTTAGTTCACAGTTCTATTCTATTTTCTTTTTATTTCTGTTCCCAAGATATTAGAATATTTTTTTAGCTATATCTGACTATTAACTGGATATGAGTTGTTTTAGGAAAGAACCCTTTTCTTAGCTGTCCTTGTCTCTCTGAGATTAGCCACCTAGAAGGGTTCTTTACTGCCAGTGTTATTTATGTAATGCATGAATACTGCATGTGTGGTCTGTTTCTGTATCTAGTCTTCATGGCTTTGTGGAAGAAAATTTTTTTTTTCTTGATGTTGGTGATGACAAATATGTCAACCAATATTTCCCTGCAGAAAATCAAAGTTGCTGTGGAAATAGCTCAGTGGATAATAATAATAAAAAAAAAGCTGCATATGTATGCGGACTGAGTTTGGAGCCCCAGAAGCCACATAAAACAAGACACAGTAGTGTGTATGTGTAATCCCATAGAAAACAATGAGGTTAAGTTTTCTAGGACTTCTCTAAATTTCACCAACCTGAGAGTAAGAACCAAGTCTATTGTGTACAAATAATAAATCATAGATTATTTTCATCATCATATTTTAAATATGCCTGTCCATGACATGCATTGTCTGAAGAGATATTTAAATCAAACTTTCTGAGCCTAGCATTTTATTATTCATTATTTGTCTTTTGCCTCTTCTTTGGTAAGTAGAGATGCTAGGGGAGGGGGGAATTCTTCTGATGGTTTGCTTGCTGTCATGGAAACAATGACAACATTGTTGAAGCAGATCTAGCCACCGTCATGCTGAGACAGACCTTACCTGTACTGAATTAAGAATACATATTTTAAGTCTACAGTGTGAAACACATGGCGGAGTGCAACTGTGGCAAAAACCTTGGGCAACTACAATAAAATGATTTCTTTATAATACATGAGTATGTATTTTTATTGACAACTTCCATAATTGTAAAAATTATCTCATGTTAATTCTCTCCCTGCCCCCCTACTTTCCCCTTTGAAACTCCACTCTCCATCTTATCCCCTCCCTCTCTCAATAAGACTCTCTTTTATGTTGATGTCATGATCTTTTCTTCCTATTATGATGGTGTTGTGTAGGTAGTGTCAGGTATTGTGAGGTCGTAGATATCCAGTCCATTTTGTGTCTGGAGGAGCACATTGTAAGGAGTCCTACCCTTCCTTTGGCTCTTACATTCTTCCCTCCACCACTTCTGCAATGGACCTTGAGCCATGGAAGGTGTGATTGAGATATTTCAGTGCTGAGTACTCCTCTGCACTCTTCTCAGCACCATGATGCCTTCTGAGTCATTCCAAGGTCACTGCCATCTGAAAAGTGGTTTTCTAACCAAAAGTGAGAGTAGCATTAATAAATGGGTATGGACATTAGGAGAAGTGCTTACTGGGTAGTTTTGTGCACATAGTATATACTTTTAGCCAGATAGCAACAGACGTTACACCCCAAGGGCTCATGATTATCCCTGTTGTAGGTTTTCAGTATCAGGGATGCATTCCCTCCCATGGAGCAGGCCTCCAATCAAATTAGAGGGCAGTTGCTTTCCCCCATAAGACATATCACTATTGGACCAGTTGGCTCATTTGGCCTGGCTGGCCAAATATAAGGCTTGCAGTATCCACTATTGGATATCTTCACTGGTCATTTCTCTCTCTCCCATTGAACTGCATGCAGCATGGCTTTTTCCAGCTTTCTGTCAGCTGGTCTACATGGAGGAGATTTTCAGCTCAGCTCCAGCAGTGTTTCTTAGTGACCTTGCAGCCCAAGTATGTGAAGTCTTCAGCAATAGTGTCTTACCATCTATTCCTGGTGGGAAACCAAGGACCTTGGCAATGGCCTGTAATGTTTTGGGGCCTCTGGGACCTCCCTAGAACTGAAATTTTTCTAGTAAAAATCTATGGCCTCTATGTGTTCCATTGTCTAAAAAGGTAGGTTTCCATATGACTTATTTATATCCTCTTAGATTTTGATTAGACCTCCCTCCACCTTTCCTTTATTCAATCTCTTCCGCTGACCTCACTTCGGCCTCTTTCTCCCATTAATCTGTTCCTCTACTTACATATATACACTACCATCCTATTAGGTCACCCTCCCTCCCTTTCTATTCCCTTCATATTTCCTTTCTAGCTTGCTGGCCTATGCTACAGAGTTTTCATAGAAATGTATGAATACATAGTGCTATAACTTGTTTTACAAATAAGCAGTTATGCCAATTTTTCAAGGGGATATTAAGGGGGTGTGTCTTAATAGTAAATGATATTCTGGCTATGCATTCAACACCTAGTGTTAAGTATCACGTGAGATTTACATAATCTTAATAAATAACAGGCAAGTGTTTAAAAAAATTACTACATTTCTGAGAGTAATGAATGAAAAGAATATGTGTATCCTTAGGATGCATGTGTTAACTTGTCCCAGTAATTTGGAAATCCTCTTTGACTAGTTGATTTTAGTCAGATATACTTAGGCCTGTAAATGCTATAAAGTATACTCTGTACTATGTGCAATTCAACCATAAACAGTTTTGGTAGAGTAAGAATGAGACACCAATTATATCTGACTCCAGTACTGGTCTCTTACCCCTTCTTGGACTACTACTTAAAATACCCTCATTAGTACCCCAGGGCTGCTAATATAGCATTTTCCTACATTTCTCTAAGCCAGAAAAACCAGGCCATTTTATATCAAAGTCATTGCCTACACAGCCATTTTATTTTTTCCCTGTTTTTTTTTTTTTTTTTACCCCCAATGGTAGGTAGTTTAATGGAGTTGGTTAAATTATTTGTTATTTCTATACTTTTAAATGACTACAATTATATAAGATATATTGGGATTTCTTTATCATTCATACATTATAAAGCTTTAGATTACTGGGAAAATTCAAACTCTTATATGTTGTATTGTAGAAGTAAATTATAATATTTTTATAACTATCTATAGAAGCTAGCATTAATTGAACATTTTTGTCTATGGAATATTAAAGAACAATACCCAGGACCATAAAACATTTTTCGATATCCTTCATTAAAAGTATTGAAAATATAGAGTTATTTTTGAAATTTTATTATATTTGATATTATACTTACATTTATATCATTTATTGAATTCTGAAAGTGTGCTAAGTTTCACTACACTAGAAAGGTAAGATATAAAGGTTCATATGTCTTAATACTAAATGTTCATTTTGTTGTGTAGTCTTCTCATTTTTATATAGCTGAGAAACTAATGCTCAGACAAGTTAAGTGTTTTCTTCAAGAAAATACATTAATACTTAGTAAAAACAGGAACAGAACCTATTTTTCAACTCCAAATATGTGTTTACACTACTGCAAACTTACATTATTTTCCAACATCTTGTCTAACCAAATGACCTTTATCCGTGGAGGAGGATAGTATTTTTCACTGTGGTTACCTTAGCATTCCTATTAATCCTTCATTTTGAATTGATTGCATTTCAGTATTCTAAGGCTTTGCTGTTATCATTAAAGATGAATGTGTGTACATGTGTCCATACATAGAAATTTAAAAAAAAAATCTTGGGCTGGAGAGATGGCTTAGCAGTTAAGTGGTTGCTGGAAAAGCCAAAGGGCCCTTATTCAATTCCCTAGTACCTAGGTAAAGCCAGGTGCACAAGGGAGCACATGCATTTGAAGTTTGTTTGCAGTGGCTAGAGTCTCTAGCATGTCCATTCTCTCTTACCTGAGTTATGAATTGCCAAGTCATCTTTCACTATGATAGAAAATCAGGTGCAGGGAAAAAATAGAGGTATCAGCTTGTTCTCTCAAACCCATATTTTGATATAGGACTTTATAGCCATGCATTTTTAATTTAATTAATCATCCATTTAATTACATATATGTAATCTTTTCATATCACTTGAGATGACATTCGTTGTTAATTAAATAAACATAATTCTTGGTTATCCTAGTGCAATGGACAAAGCTATGGAGAATTTCAACAATTTTAATATTTCTGATTTTTAGGAATCTGAAGTGAGTTTCAAAATGAACAGTTTTTTTTTTTTTTTCTAGTCCACACATGTAATAACTGCGAAACTGAAGCACATTCCTATCTGGTCCGCTTGGCCTATTATATCAAAACTGTAGACAATAGGAAGGTCAGATAATGGAAATTAACATCTCTCAGTTGTGGATCCTAGAAGTTCAAGTCTTACTTGCAGTAGATCTAGTGTCACCTCTTGGTCACTTCTTGACATTCATATACTCATCTTCATGACTGAGATGGTAATAAATGTGGATATAATATAAATACATTGTATACATATGTGAAATTGTAAAAGTAAATAAAATTGTAAGATAAATCAAGGTAAGGTCTTCAAGAATGATTGTCATTTACATTACATCCATATCTATTACCCTCTCAGTCATGTTGAATCCCTTCTTTTCCCAACTAGTGTTCCTTTTCCTCCCCCTCTGTCTTCTCGCTCTCCCTCCCTTTCTCTCTTCTGTATGTGTCCAGTGAGTTTACATAGGGTTGTTTACTCGAACATGGACGGTCATTATGTATTGTACACTGTGCAGTTTACCAGTGTTTACGCTGCTAAGGAAAATGATTCCTCCTCTTCCAGAAACACATTTCCTGCCAATAGAAATTCAAAGAGGAGTGGACCTTCATGGCTTCCTCCCTCCTCCAAAGCTCAGTGCCGAAGAGCCTACCTCATGCAGGATTTGGGCAGGTAACAAGAGGTACAGTGTGCTCATGAGCACAACAGCCACGTCAAATCCAGGAGGCAGATGTTCTTACTATGCCTCCCCATCTTCTGTCTCTTAAAGTGTTGCTATCTTCTCTTCTGAAAAGTTCTCTGCACCTCAGAGTGAGTGATACAGATATCTATTTTGGGATAACTCAACTGTTAATTATTTATATGACTTTGATCATGAATCTGCTAATTAGCAACTACCCATTGTAAAGAGAGTCTCCTGGAGAGTTGGCTTAAGAGTGCTTGACTGTAAAGAGAGTATCTTGTTCAAGGCTGAGGACAAGGCTTTTGTATGGGTATAAGCATGCATATAAACATAAACATTTGGAAAGCATTTCAACAACATGTCTATTTAGCAAAACAACAGTATTAGATTCATCCTAGGCAAAAGTACCATATCTTAATATCCTCACATCAGTAATTATTCAGGATTTCCACAATGGAATTTGTAGGTAGCATAAATACACACTCCATGGTATACTTTTCAAGTAGTAAAACTTTAGATGCTTCCAAATGTCATTCATAAGCTAACCTTCTTGTAAGTTTCCTAATTTCTTATTCTTTTTTTTTTATTTATTTATCTGAGAGTGACAGAGAGAGAAAGAGGCAGATAGAGAGAGAGAGAGAATGGGCGCGCCAGGGCCTCCAGCCACTGCAAACGAACTCCAGACGCGTGCACCCCCTTGCGCATCTGGCTAAGGAGGGTCCTGGGGAACCGAGCCTCGAACCGGGGTCCATAGGCTTCACAGGCAAGCGCTTAACCGCTAAGCCATTTCTCCAGCCCATCTTATTCTTTTTTATACCTCTCTGTGAAATATGAAACTTCATGAATCCCTTACTCCACAGACTCTTGTCCAATGACTGACTCTTTCTGGACCTTCCCTTCGGCTCAATCCAGTTGTCCTCTTTCTTTGGAGGAGTTCCTTCTTGGTTCTAAGGAAAGAGAGCCTCTGCTTTTTCACCTCTCGTTGTTGCGCAATTTCCTATAATATTTTGTACTAACCAGTAGCATAACACCTTTGGGGCTGTTTCTGTTTCTAACTGCAAACTGCATTGTTCAATAGCTCCTTTAAGGCAAGTCTGGATCATTTTACCAGTGTTCCCAGCTCCAGCACAAACTACTTAGTGAATATTTTATCTATCTATATCTATATCTATATCTATATCTATATCTATATCTATATATATATATATATATTTCCATTCTAATCCATAGTAAATGAAGCAATAAGGCACAGAGAAGATGTATCAGTTTCCTCTAAGGGATGCCATTACAAAATAGCCCAGGCTTACAACAACAGACATGCAGTTTACCATTCTTGATGACCCTGATATTATGAGATCAATGAGAGTTCAAGAAAGAGCCTTCTCTATATCCCTCTCCCAGCTACCAGTGGTTGCCAGCCATCCCTGATACTCCTAAAGTTGTAGCTGCATTATTGCTCCTTCTTCCCCCATTTTCATGTCTTTATTAACTATGGGTTAGTTTATTTCCCCTCCTTTTATAATAAAGACTCCAGACATTGGAGTTAGAGCACAGCATACGTCAAAAATGAGTAAGATGTGATCCTTACCTAATGAATTACAAACTTAAAATTTTAATTTCCAAATTAAGTGGCATAGTGAAGCTCCAGGGGACACAGATTTTAAGTGGTATTATAGAGGTCTAAATGATTATCCTTGCTTGGTGTTTATATTTTTTTTCCAAAACAGAGAACACTGTGTGTTATAATTACCTTCCTTTTGCTGGGATAAAGCACCCAACCAAAAGTAATGGACAGGAGGATTTTTGTTTTTTATAGTGACTTACAGTCTTAAGAGGAATTTTCATGATGGCTGGAAAAAGATGGTAGGTCAGAGGCTAGATATTACCTCCTTTCTACAGCAGGTGGCAAAGAGCGGCAGAAAAGTGAGCTGAAATCTGGAAAATGATGCTGACTATAGCACCCCTACGCCCACCCCTAACATCATACCTCTTCCAGCAAGGCTCCACTTCCAAAATTGCTGTCACCTGGGAGCAAAGCATTCAAAACCATGAGTTTATTGGAACAACTGATTCATATCATTACTTCTGCCCCTGTCCCTATAAACTTAACTATCCATGATAGAAAATTTAGTGCATCCCGTCCAAATTTAAAATTCTCCTCCTTTCCTGTTTTTTTTCAATCTCAACGCTCCATAGTCCAAATGCTTTTGGCTGTGAGCTGTAAAGCCAAGACACAGGATCGCACAAAGTAAACGTTCACACTGTAAAAGATGGCACTGGTCATAATATGGAAAGATTGGATCAATGCAAGTTCTAAAACAAACAGAGCAAACATCAAAACTTATAACTGCAAGCCTGACAAATATAAGTGATGATAAAGTCTCTGGGGTTCCAATTCTACCCCTCTGGCTGGGCTGCTCACAGCCCAAGGAATAATCCATACCCAGTTGTCAGTCTCCTTGGCAGCTGTTCCCTAGCTTGGAATCTCAGTAAAATACTAGGGTCTCTACTGCAACCCAAAGTTCATTCTTATCACTTCTTTGGGCCTCCATGTAGGGAATCCCCCCCCGCCCCCAAAAAAACTTCACATTGTCCAGTGTCTGTTTCCAAAAAGCAAATTACATGGCAAACTCAATGACCCTAAATTTCTGCAGTTTTATATTTTCGTTGTAACAGGTGAGCTACCAAATTTGTTAGTCCAGGAGTGAATAAAGCCCACTTTGGATGGCAAGGCATCCTTCAGCATAGCTGCCCTGCAGCAGCAATCCCCACTTCTGCTGGTTCCTGATTGATTGTTGCAGTCAGTTATACATTGTTGGGACAACCATCCAACCAGACATAGTTTGTGGAAGGAAGGGGTTCATTTCAGGCTTATATAACCCATGGGAAACTCCATCAATGGCAAAAGAAACTGCCTTTCTTTCATAGAGCCAAGCAGAAAGATACCATCAACAGCCAACAACACAAAATGTGAACAGCCAGGTCTCAATGGGCTATCAACTCATCTTGGGGCTGGAATGAAGATCTTCCCCCAAACACACCTCAGCGATGGACTCCTGGATCTACCCACAATGGCGCACTTCCATGTAGCGGGGATCTATGCCTACCAGGGGCTCACATTGCAAGCTTAATTTTATGGAGCTGCATATCTATAATATTTTATTCAAACTATCACAGCATTCCTCTTACAAATCAGTTCCTAAAGGTCCGAAGCCATATATTCATTTTTTTAGCATAATGACTCAGCACCTCTGGTGCCAATTTTCTATTGTAGTTACCTTTGCGTTGCTCCATATAGAAAGTGACCAAAAGCAGCTTATGAGAGGAACTTTTTTTTTTTTTTTTTAATTCTGGCTAACAGTTTCACAAAGAAGCTCCATAGTGGCAGTTAAGAGAGATGGTAGAACAGAAGCTTGGACATCTCCTCCTTGCCACAGCAGGTAGAAAACAGCAGCAGAGTGAGCCAAACTCTGTCAAAAAGGAGCTGGCTGTAATATCCCTAACTAGAAACACTCCTCTTCCAGCAAGGATATACCTCCAAAATTAACCCCAGCATTCAAAACACATGAGTTTAAGTCTGACACCTAATTCAAACTGTCAAATTCACTCTTCAAGTATTTGAAATAGAACCAGTCTTCCTGTCTCTATCCCCTGTGTTAAGGTCTTCATGGCTTTCCTAAAACGTAAAAGACTGTGATTAACTAGAGAAAAGAATGTTGAGCATGGGTAAGCTACAGCTGACTCATACTCTGGAGGGTTGCATAAGACTGGATGAAATCCGCTTTTACTTCTCAAGGGTTATAAATACCTCATGATAGATAAATCTATTTTGGGAATTTTTAAAATAAACTCATATTTTTTATTAAGTAGAAAATGTATATGGACACATTATGTGTTAGTACCATCATTACCTTCCTCTCTGCCCCCATTACACTGAGAGCCCTCCTTTGCGGTGTTGCTAGTTTTTACCATGAGCTTGTGGGCTATGAGTTGTGAGAGCAGCAATCATTGTGAGAGGGTCGCAATGCCTCTGAGTAGTCCTTCCCATCCTGAAACTCTCACACTCTTCCTGTGTCGGGCCACAGGTAAGGGACCCAGGCCACTGAAGGTTAAAGCAAACCTAAGCTCCCAGGCACAGCTAAGGGTCCTGGGCCACAGGAGGTCGCAGATGACCTAGACCCCCATAACTTTAGGTCCCGAGGCTGGCACGGGGTGGAGCTGCTTGCTCTATGAGGATGTAGCAAGCCTGGACCCTAATAACCTCACCCCGAGGCCTGAAGAAGTGGGGCTGCTCCTTCCCCCAATCCAGAACACCTGGAGGTTCTGATAAGACTTAGGTTTCGCTTTCCCCAAAGCTTTGTGACCTCTTGCCCACACGTCCCTATATGATAATGACGTATCAGCCAGCAGCCTTCGCACAGCCAATCCCCCTGCAACCTCTATCCTATATCTTTTCCCACCACTTCTTAGAGCTTGTGACCTTTGCCCGCTCACCCATAACATCACTACATGCTAATTAGGCATCAGTAGTACCATTGAACTAACCAATCCCCTTATGACCCATACCTACTGGTACCTATTTCCACTTTTTTTAAAAACCCTTATTAACCCATTCCCCTGGCAAATAAATGAGCTGTTCTCTGAAGCTGTCTCCCTGGTGTTTCTTCACTTCGCACTCACACCACTCAAGACCCTGCTCTGCAGTTGCCTGGATGCGCTTGAGAAACTGATGTGCAGTGGCCCTAGCTTGGCCAGGAACCACATTTCTGTCCCCTCTTCTGCCCAATTCCCTAAGCCTTGCTGGGTGTGTTTTAAGGATACTTTAGTGTTGTCCTTTTAGCAGCTTCTATATTTCTGCCTTGGAATGTTTTGATTATCTTCAGGATCTATCACCGTTACTCTGGCTCAGGCCATCAGGCTCACTCTAGGAGGAGCTCCTCTTACTCATCTTTCCAATCTCTCTGTGGTTTCATCTGAGCCCTAGCTGACTGGTGATGGGGAGGCTCATTTCCTTACAGGGAGCCAGCTTATCTTTCCTTGTCTTGTTAAATGTTGGTTGACCTCAGTTTTCACTTCCTTCTAAATATATATATATACATATATATATATATATATATATATATATATATATATATATATTCGTGAATGCAGAGTAAGATCAACATAGGTTAAAGAGGATATGAATTATTAATTTAGACCTATTTTGATGGGTGTATGCTATCTTTTGTCCAAAGACTGGTGATGGGAGCTTTTCATTGGTGTCCATACTGCTGATATTCATAGGATTCTGACTTGGTGCACATTCCTAGCTATGGGTTCCTTTCCACTGAGCAGATCTCTCAGCCGATCAGAGATCCATTGGTTACTCATCTGGGCTAGGTGCCATTATTGAACAAGCATATATGTCTCGTCAGGCTGGTGTGTTTTGTATAGCAGTGTCCTGTACTTGCACAAAATATTGTTGTTGGCTTCCCCCCCCACACCCCCATCATCTCATGTTGTGCTCTGCAACACTATATAGGTAGACCATCTGGGAACTGGCTTCTTTCTAGATTCCAGTCACATCTCTTGTTTTTCTGTGTGGGCAGTATGTGGTGTCTTCAGCAATAGGATCTTACCTTTTACATCAGACAGGTAATCAAGTGCTTTGACAAAAGCCTGTTTTGTTTGGGAGACTTCATAGATCTCTCTAATCAGCAGCTCTATGTGTGTTGTAACCAGTTTCTGATACTACAAGTTATAAGGCAGAGTCAGATGTCTTAAGGTTAGGTTCCATCCCACAATCTCCAGGGACATTCTTAACAGATAACCATCCCCCTCCCCTACTCCTTTTGAGAGCTATATCTTTAAATCTGTTATCCAGAAGAAAGGTTTCTATAGTGCCAATTCATTTTGGCTTTAGTTTTGTGTATATCTACTCTCACCTTCCCATTCCCTCCCCCAAACCCCTCCATCCCTATTATTTTTCCCTAAAATTGCCTGTCAGATATGCCTGAAAAGCAAGATGTTCCAGGTTAGGAACCATGTATGAGGGAGAACATGTGGCATTTGTCTTTGTACTTGTGTGAGTTCACTTAGTGTGGTCTGTTCCAACTCCAACCATTTTCCTGTACATTTTATTATATCATGTTTCCTTGCTGCTCATCTTTCCTCAGAATGTTTGCTCAGGTGTGAGAATGAGCACCAAGTTTCAACTTCTTTGCTTCACCCCTACTGGCTCCCCACCTCACTTCTTTTTACTTTCCTTACTTCCCTTATTCTCCCTTCTACTCTCTTTTTGCTCCTTCTCCTCCTTACTATCATTTCTTCCCCTTTACTCTTTATTTCTTTCTCTCTCATAGAGATAGTATAGAAATATAGAAATCTCATAGTATAGAAATTAAGCCAGTATTTTAGATGTTCTTTCTAGCCTAAATAAAACATTTCTTAAACCAAAACATCTAACAGATTAAATTCATCATCTCATATAAGAACACTTACAAATCTGTACACTTTCCTATAGTGTTAAAATTTATGTGCCCTAAAATCATCTAGTGAAAGTATAACCCCCTAAGTGATCGTTTTATGAGCGGTGCCTGGTGGCGCACGCCTTTAATCCCAGCACTCGGGAGGCAGAGGTAGGAGGATCGCCTTGAGTTCAAGGCCACCTTGAGATGACAGAGTTAATTCCAGGTCATCCTGGACCAGAGTGAGAGCATACCTCAAAAAACCAAAAAAAAAAAAAAAAAAAAAAAAAAGAAAAAAAAAAGAAAAGAAAAGAAAAGAAAATGGACTTATTCATGAGGGTAGTGTTGGCATTTGCAAGTTCCTTGGTCCTTTTCACCCAGTAAGCACTCAGTAAGAGACAGCTCAGAGAAGGTCCCTCAACAGAATCCAACCAGACTTGTAGCCCAAACTTTAACATTAAAAAATCAATCCAGAACTACAAGAAAGAAATTTGTGTTGGATATAAGGCCCTCAGCCTAATATTTTTTTTATTGTTCTGATATTCTTCATTATATTATGCATTAAACATTACATTTTGAAATGAATACTTAAGGAAGAATGTTCATTAGTTGATAGATTTACATTTCTGTCATGTTTTACCATGAATTGATATAAATGTTTGTGATTCCTTATATATTGTAAGAAGAGTTAATATTTTATTAATCATTGTTTTATACATTTTTTTTCATTGAGTATTTCAACTACATTAACAAAATAATGAATATTTGTCAAGTGAATGACTTACCTTGGGAAATGTTTTTGAAATTATTTCTTCACATTCTCTCTCTCTTTCCCCTACCCTCAACTCCATAAACTATAAGTGATGTATTATTCAAAAACAAAAATGTTATATAAGTGGCCATATGTTCTCATAAATACAGAGGCTTCTGCAGTTCTTTGCTTCTTCCTGTAGATGCTCAGTGAATGGGATTCTCAAAGCAGGAGATAGGGCACAGAGTCTTTCATCTGAACATTAAGAAGCTATTTTAAATGAAAATGTTAGTGGGAATCACTTGGTTTGCTCTTTTGAAAACTATTTCATATCATATCCACTCCACAGGATTATTATACTAATAAAGTGAATGTTTTCCAATCTAAAATCTAGATTAAATGCAAGAGATTAATTTTGTTTACAATGTAATCAGTTCAAAGTGAGAAATATCAAATTTTTTCCTCAATTTCCCAATAACTAATTAAGCCTAATTAATTAATTAATTGACTCATCTTCCAGCCTCTCACTGAGGACAAAACTGCCTGCAAAGCACTCTTGGCAGGCAGTCATTCAACTATTGTTGTCAACAATTCTTACTTCAGGTTAGAGAAAAACCAAAGGTTGATGTGTACAAAAGCAAAGTAGCAATACACCAAGAGCCATGTCCAGCTTTTTCTTGCTCTGCTTAGCTCAATAATCACACAAAAAATTGAAGAATTATGGCTTCTAGACAAAGCCTCCAAGGGAGGCAGATTGGGGCTAGAAGTAGAGGAATTTATTGGAAAAACGAGGCCTGTTACTTACATACAAGTGGGAACAGACAGCAACTCTAAATCCCAGTATCCCCATCATTAAAATAACCATGACAAACACACCTTGATGGGCCTGGATGAATTTAAAACGGAAGTAACTACCACCTTCTAACAACTACGCTATTTATTTGGTAGATAACGGTTATGAACCAGGATCCTCCTCCTTTGACTTAACTGCCAGAAAGTCCATTCCAATGTAAATGTTCAAATACAGAAATCAACTTATCAGAAACATTTACCCATCTATTGTTATTCTTGCACTTAGTTTTGATGCACTACCCCAGAGATGATTCATTATAGCAATCATATGTATTCTGTTATTGTCAACAGTCTCAAATTTTTTCTTTTGAGTAATAAATTAGACATTTATATGAGAAAATTTTTAAAAAGTAAAATCACTACATTTTCTTAAAATATCTAAATTATTGTCTTTAAGGCAGAATCATTCTTTTTGTCTCTCTCAATTTATGTCCCTTGGAATTTAATATAGATCTAAAACCAGTGCGCTTTTACTTTGGGGTACAGCAAGTGCACAATTTTTTTTTCCCTGGGATGATGTGCATATGCCAGCTGCTGTTTCACTTTGGAAATAATGCCAAGTTAGTATTCACAAAAAAGTATCTGCAAAATGAATTACCCTTTGAGGAACATGCTGAGCTATAAAAGGAACTCTATAAATACATGATTATCATTCTATGTATGGGGAAGTAGGTAGGAGGCAAAAACAGATGAGACACTATGCTATTATCCAGAGGAAACACTTGGCTCTATTTCACCACAGTTATTTATAAAAAAAAAACTGAGGCTGATAAAGTGAATAATATTTTATATAAATGAATATTCCACTTTTCCCATTCTATAATTCTCAAGAGGTGGATTCCTAATCCCAATGATGCACCTATACATCGATAAACCTAAATGTCATCATTAAGATTGCCATTACTGGTTTGAACTCTGTCCCAAAATTATGTATCCTTCACATCACAAAGAATAAGAACATAAAAAGGAATCAGAATATGTAACCAGTCTTTCTTTCATTCATCTCTCTGTGTACATGAATCCATCAATCCTACCATGAACTACTATTAATTTCTAGGCATTTAGAAAACAATGAAAAATTGATTTCCTTAAGTAACTCATTATCTAGATAGAGAATGAGAATAGGCTAGTTCATTCTATAATAATGGGTTATTAATATATTATGTAGTTTTATAGCTATGGACTAAGGATCTAAAGTCATGAAGACCATGTTTTGAATCATAGTTTACCCCATAATAAACCCTAAGAAGTTGACACACCTTTTATACCCTCTATCTAGTCATAAGCAAATAATAAGAATGTATATTTCCTAGCACTGCTAAGAATATGAAATGTGCAAATGCCTGAAACACTTGGTCCAATGCATGTCATTTAATCATGATATCTAATGATACATCATATAGGAGCACTAGCTTAAGCACACTATGCAGATGTTAGACGCTGTCCCCAGAGAGGTTTTCAAGACTATCTTATAAGCAGATATAATTTTCCAGGAAACAAACTTACATATATGAGGATAAGGTCTACAAGAGTTTCAAAAGTATTGTCAAAGGAATTGGTATGTCAAAGTTAGGTATACAATTCTATTGCCATTTTGCCTGTTTATTTTAAGTGTCATTTAGAGCAAGAAGGAAAGCAATGTCTAAATTCTAAAGTAAAAGAAGGCAGAATGGATTATGGGAAGGAAGGAGGGGGAGGGGGCTATAAAGGCAATGGACATAAAGTATGGAAGAAATGGATAGAGGATAGGAAAAAGGGAGGAAGATAAGCAAGGAGAAAGAATATCTGGCTGATCCAAGAATCCTCTAGCAGGGATTGGCCTAAAAGAGTAAGGGTTAAACACCAGTTTGTATACAACAATGACCATTATAATTTAAAGGAGAAAAAAGGAAATATTTTACACAATAAGCATTCCAATTCACTAAGTGGAGTAAGGAATATTAGATCTAATTAGAAGTTTTACTAGGCTTATAATCTTTTAATTTTTATGTATAATCTTGCCAGCATATGATTTTCAAATATATGATTAAACCTATGGTGTCTGATACTTAGGGAACTCAAAAATAGAAACACTTTTTGAAACATAAGCTCTTCTCTGTGGGATGTATTGAACAAAATATATTGTGTTTAATGAAGCAGAATACATCATTTAATATTAGAACAGGACTCATTTGATGGATCATAAAAATATATTTGAAGTATGGTTAAGGGAGAAGGATGGCATTAAACAATTGTAAGTTCTCAGACAGTACATGTCTAATCCTGAATATTTACCACCAAATCTCTACCACAAGGCAATCGAGTCTATAAATATTCAGTGAGGGCTTAACAGTTTTGTTAAATTAAGATTTTAGAAGGTAGGAATATATTTTGATTTTTATAGTATCTAGACTTGTAATAGAAGGTTATGACATATTTTATATTTTCAAGGTGTCTTACCTCTGAAGATTTTAACAATGGTTCATGATCATAGCACCAAGCCTGAAGAATAACTTGAGTTAACCCTGGCTGAGTGTCAGACTTACTACCTCTTTTGATTCTTTGGGTATTTCTTCATGCATTTCCATTTCTCATATACTTGAGTTTCTATTATGCTCCAGAAACCATGCTGGGTCCTAATACAAGTGACATATAAATGAATACTCAGGCATGCCAAGGAATACATGCCATAGAAATACTGGAAATCAAGCTTATAATATGGAACTGGTAAGAACTGGTGAAGGTCCAGGTAAAGTGCGCTGAAGTTCATGGATTCATTGAAAAGAGCACTCTCCATAGCTTTAAAACTTATAGACCCTTACTTTTTAGTTCACTGAAGAAAGTCAATCCCTGAGGGATCAGTCCAGACCCATTTTCATAAGTAGCCAAGTTAGTTCATTCAACCGAGAACTGTTAGTATGCCAAGTATACCTCTAATGCATTCACATGAATTTAAAACCAGCTAGTAGCACTGATAAAAACTAGAGTGTGAACTTTTAGTCTTTTTATGTGTCAGATGAGGTCACTGAAGGAAATTACATGACTCAAGTAAGGGCCTTCAGATAACAAAAGGCACAACCATGATTTTTATGTGCCTGGACTGACTTGAGTCCACACTCATACTTACTCCATCACACTGAATCTAACTGAAAAATACATGCTTCCTATACTGTAAGACAGGTAATTTCTGGCCAGTGTGGCAATGCATTCTTACATGTGAGTAGCAAGTGCCATTGAAATTCAGAGGGAAAGGGCTCATCCAGTATGTGTGAGGTCATGGGAAATAAGGCAAGGTTATATCTAGTTACCATAAAGATGGGTAGGAGTTAGAAGAGGAGATGGAGAATACGCTGAGAGTAAAGCAATATAAAAAGGAAAATATATAAAAACTAGCTATAGATGGGCTGGAGAGATTGCTTAGTGGTTAAGGCACCTGCCTTTGAAACCAAAGAATACAGATTCAATTCCCCAGGACCCATGTAAGCGAGATGCACAAGGTGGTGCATGCTTCTGGAGTTCAGTTGCAGCAGCTGGAGGCCCTGGTGCACCCATTCTCTCTATCTGCCCCCCTCTCTCTCAAACATAAAATAATTTTTGAAAAAAAACTAGTTACATAAAAATAGCCTATATTTATCACACCTTAACGTACCCAACACATTTTCATAGCTGTGTTAGTACATACCTTCATAGCAGGAAAGACCTGTGGGAGAGTAAAACTTGAATATAGGAAAGTGTTACAGAAACAATTTAAAAGAGGGAAAGATTTGTTTGATCTCATCATTTCAAAGGTTTCATTTCATGGGTGCCAGGATCCATTATGATTGCCCTGTGGTGGTGAAGTTGAATTACCACTACCATCACCATAGCCATCACTGTCACAGGAGCCTGCAGCAGCAAAGGCTAGCCACCTGATGCCAGCCAGAAGCAAAGAAATGGAAGTTGTCTCTGTGGACAGTACAAAGCCTTCAAAGCTACACCTCCCAGTGACCTACATCCAGTGCTTGGCCCCATTTCCCAGTGCCCATTCAGCTCTGCTTGTCAGTGTCACATAGCTGGTGACCAAACTTCCAATACGTGAGTCTGTGGAAGATATTTCATATTCAAACTACTGAAAAGTCTTTAGTGACACACTTGTAAGCATTTTGAATAGGAATTATAACTGAAAAATTGATATGACCATTAATTACTTAAAGCTTATATAAAAATTCTGTCTCTCTCTTTATATTTCTGTCGTCCTCCACTTCATTTCACTCCTTCCAAGAGAACAGAGTATATACGACTATTGTTCAAAGACTGAGATTTAATTCTAAACTGAGTTCTTTAGCTTTAAGACATAATTGCAGAATCCTATTCCTGCTCTGTCATAATTTTGACTCATATTCTTCCTTCAGATTTTTGCTCTCTTCCAATTATCTACAAAAATAGAAATGACTTAGTTACTGTGCTCTGGAATTAGAGCACTTGGTTTATAAAGCTCTGGGTTGGAAATCCAGTATGTGTGTTTCCAGTATGAATTCCTATGTGGAATTAAAATAACACATGATGGAATTACACAACTGTTCAACATAAGTTAGCAGTGATTTCCACAAAAAGCGTTGTCTTTATGTGCAAGAATGCAGAACTGAACCGAGTGTAGTGGTGCACCCCTTTAATCCCAGCATTAGAGAGGCAGAGGTAGGAGGATTGCCATGAGTTCGAGGCCACCCTGAGAGTACATAGTGATTTCCAGGTGAGCCTGGGCTAGAGTGAGACCCTACCCCCCCAAAAAAAATGCAGAACTGGAATGTTACTCTCACTGCTTAAGTTTAACTTTGATAAATCTACCTTTTGTGAACCTCGTTTTTTTTTCATTTACAGAGTATATATAATCACCATACTGCTGCTGATAAATCTTTTTCTGCATTTTAAAAGTATAATTCCTATAAAGAGTTTAGAGTGTTGCCTGGCACATTAATGTGGGTATAAAATGTGGCTGGATAAAGAGCCAGTATACCAGCAGATTATTTTTGTAATGTACAACAAATTTTCAATCCATCCTGTGTGCTACATGATGGAGATAGTATCAAATGTGTGTATCAGATACACTCTGTCAACTGAGTCCCAGAGGTGAACTGGAAGTGGGCAGACCAGAATGAAATGGAAAGGGAAACATGATTCCTCAGAACACTTGATGCATTTTGTTCAAGTTGCATCTTCTCTTACTTGTCATTTATGAGATTACACTTTATGGAAGTGATAGTACTGGAGACGTTAATATGCCAGGCCTCTAAGCTGGAATGAAAGCACTTTCATGAGTTATGCTGAAATGAGAAAAGCCTGGTGGTAACTTGACTGTGGAGACTTCACTCTGCATTGGAGAATCTGTTCATCTTTTTCAGAAGGTAGCAAGACCCGAAGAGATAAACAACCCCTCACATCTCAGTCAAGGCCCAGGCAAAAAGTGGGGATACTAGCAAGAGGGCTGCTTCCATGGTGAACCTGACAACTAGTGTCAGGGTAGAGAAAGAAACTTAGAATACTCAGCACATACCAAAGCTGTAATCCAGAGGCTCCTAAGAGTTCATCACTAAAGTTTCCTTAAAACACACCCACCAAGACTCAGGGAATTTTGTAGAAGAGGAGGTGGAAAGATTTTAAGAGCCATAAGGTTGAGATGCCATGCTCAGAGGCACTGCTTCCCCCTAATAACTGACTATTGCTCCCACAGTGCATAACCCTCAACCCCATGGGGAATACCAGCAACCCCACTGAGGAGGGCTGCCTGTGGAATGGCAGTAGGGGGGAGGGAAAAGATGGTACCAACACATGATGCATCCATACAAAGTGTGTTCTCAATGGAAAAAAAAAAAAGAGAGAAAAGAAATGTTTTAGTAATTACACGAGTTCCCTTAAAGTCATTCGTATGATGAATACTTTTACTTAAAGTATACAGGTGGTCATTTTTAACTCAATTGAACATAAACTCTGTATGTCATTGAAGGTCGTGTAATTATTCTCTAAAGCCACATAGAAATTCTGCCAGGAATTGATCCCCTTTTTCTATTCAAGTCTTCTTCTTTCTAGGGTCACACTGCCAATATTTTAATGCTGGGATATAAATCCAAAAGTGGTATACATTGATGTGATTTTTCCCCATATTAGCCCATATGTTTAGGCCATAGGCTTCATCTCAAGTTCTTATGACAAAATTTCAGTGGAATGTAAACATCACTTGCTCTGCAGAGCAGTTAGGAGACCTGCAGGTCAGAGCAACTGTGCCTAGCTGCAAAGTAACCTAACACCTTCCTCTCACTGTAGTTCCCTTTGAAGTCAGTATAGGAGATGCTTTCAACTGTTTCGGCTTCAATAGATGTGGAACTTTATCACAATGATTAACCATTTTCTATTTTGCATCACATGATTTAATCATCTAGATAAATAGAGCAAAGGAAATATGATTAAACTTCTCATGCCTTATATTGTTGACAGAAGTTGTTCACATTCCATGTACAAATTCTTGTCAAATTGTCTACCTTTTGACATGGGGTAAAAACATATTTTACCTGGAATACAGACAGAGAAGACATTCAGTTGTTTAGGTCATTTTTAAGTGGATGTTTTGGACAGTGCCGTAGTTCTAAAGTCATTTTGGGAGCCAGCAAAGGACACCATATCCAGGGCTTCTTGAAATGCATTGTAATTTAAAGCTATTTTCAAATGTATCCATCTTAATTTATAAATTAAAAAAAAAATTTCCACTCCATTCTTATTCCTCAGAAAGAGCTAGTTTAACACTTTTAGTAATTTCTCTTTTACTTCTTGTGGTTTTATGTTCCAGTCAGCAAAGTAAGTGTACTGCTAAGTCTTACCATGTACCTTGGCTATTATATATTATGTTGTGATAGGAAAGATAGGAATTTATTATATTTATAC
Organism: Dipus sagitta; assembly: GCA_036346955.1. Taxonomy (NCBI): domain Eukaryota; kingdom Metazoa; phylum Chordata; class Mammalia; order Rodentia; family Dipodidae; genus Dipus; species Dipus sagitta. The sequence continues at coordinate 166,124,406 of CM070772.1, read as the reverse complement.
TACTCTGTGTCCTAAGACAAAAGAAAGTCCCATGGGGAACAAGGTGCCTTAGGTAATCTGTCTGGTTATTTTTTTTTCTACTTTGTCACTTTTTTAAACTTTTTATTTGATTTCTTAATTTCTCTTTAGATTTTTTAAATGAAAATATAAGGCCAACATTATGTTTCTCAGTACTTCATTTCTCTGAAATCTATAGTTCTGGAAGAAGAGGAAGGAATGTAATCTTCCCGAATCCAAGTCCTCTCATTTTGATCCTGATCCACAAAAGATGGGATATTAGCTGGGCCACGGGAGCACTTTTATCTGTCTTATTCTGGGATTTACTCTTGTAGTGTTCAGCTCTTCAATGTAAAGGCACACAACAGGCAGAAAATAAGCCAGTTGAGTGAACCCTTGTAACTACCGTCTCCTGATTCTTCAGTGTCTGCACTCTCAGTTATTTGATCGATATGACATTGATTCTATGGAATTCTCATTTCATGATGCCCAGCAATGTTCTGTTGAATAGGGAGTTAAACTAAACAGTGACTGGTGAAGTACTTTGAAAAGTACTGAAATTATTGATAAAAGTCAAATGCTAAAGGAGTTATTAGAAGCATTTTTATAGTTACTATATGGTCTACGGTTTCTCAGAATCTTTCTGAAAAAAAAAAATAAGTTCTCATGCTCAAAACAGGATCCGATCCTAGATCTTTCCTAAGGGGTCAACATGGATTGTGTTGGTATATTGAAGCCAATTCTAGTTGAGCTTCAAATTCTTAACCTCAGGTTAGAAATATCTAATATGCTTCTATGCCTGCTTGAGAACTCAGTAGCAGAGTATGTTTTCATCTGGTCATATCATTATGAGGAAAGGCAGAGGATCTGATCATGACTTCAGTAAGTCAATATTGGCTGTTGAGCATCATCTGATCTTCCTCTTAGAAATGGGGTAATTTCCTTTGGGAAAAACACACGAGGATTTGCCTGGTTTTCTTTTAAATGATTCAAAAGATTGCTCTGAATAAACCTCTCTGGAGAAAAGTTGAGCTTCAAATCTTTCCACCAAGGGCAAGATGTGCTGTTACTTTCCTGTAAAATATCCACTTACAAATAATAAATGCAATTGCCACCACAATTTTGAAGGATGGCTGGGGAGTTCCTGATGTTACTGCCAAATCACATTTTGGGAGTCTGATTTGCTGTCTGTCATGTTCTCACTGGCTAGGTCAGTCTGCTGCTCATAAATGTCCTAAGCTCTTGGTAAAGCCCCTGAGTGTCTATTTGAAATCCTTTGCAGCTATTGCCAGTTTCTTTATATCAAGGCTTCTTTTGCCTGAGTTCCCTAAACCTGAGACCTTGAAAAATCCCTTAGAGATGGTTCCACTTTACTCCATGAAAGAAAGTTTATCAGTATGGTCTTCTCAAGTGGTCTACTTATGAAACATAATCTGATTTTATCCATAATTTCCATGTAGAAATCACCTTGCAATTATGAAAATAATGATTATCCATGCTTTTTTGGTAATTAGTATCTTTTCTGGACATTTTTATATGATTTTATACATGTTATCTCTAGTAATCATACTAATTATTGCTCTTACCTAAGAAGAAATTGAAAATCACAGAAGTAACATGACTTGCACACAAACACAATGTTTGTAAGTGATACAGGCAGCCTTTGGGATTGTAATTACCTGTTCTCACAGGCTTCAGTTTTTCACATCTTTTACACACAGGCTACATGCATCATTTTCTCTCAATTTTCCTAAGAAGAAAGAGAAGGCAGGTGGGCTTTGAAGCCCTGAGAGTTGCATTAACTTAAATAGAAAGTAGCTTGTTACAGTTATTCAACAACTCTAAGCCACCATACGTGTCAGAGATGATATCAAGCTGAGAAGACCAAACTTCATCAGTCATGACCCTCACCCTCATACTTCTATGTGCAGAGAAAGGGATGACCACATGATCACTCAAGTATCTGTAATAGGCTGTGTAACTGACTATGCAAATTACTCCTCAAACATCAATGATTTAATAAAATAAAACTATATTAGTAAAAGCATAGCCTACTTGTGGTTGCTCAATGAGGAACGGAAGCTTTAATTGCTCACCTAGGGCATATTTTCTCCCTCGTGACATCACACTTAGTGACATAGCCACAATGAATACAGAAACTCCACACCCCTTCCCCCAACGCACCCTACTCATCACCTAAACTCTCTTTGAGAGTTTATTTGTATTGGTTGAAACTTTATAGCAAGTCTCTAAAACCCAAATTGTCAACTATCTGTGCACTAAATATTTAAAACACTTGATTGAGGCTATGGGGCAGAGAGCCATCTGATTCAAATTATCACACTTATATTAACATAATTATTAGACAGAATTTTTATCAAAAACACAGATAAGCACTCCAGTGAAAGAGATGTTTAGGGATGGAGAGACAGCTTAGTTCCCTGTGAAGCCAAAGGACTCAGGTTTGATTGGTTCTGCAGGACCCACAAAAGCCAGATGCACAAGGTGGTATGTGCATCCGGAGTTCATTTACAGTGGCTAGGAGCCATGGGATACCCATTCTCTCCCCCCATCTGTCAAATAAGTAAAATATTTTTAGAGAGATATTTAGACAGTCCTTTAGGAAGCAATGTGGAGTTTTGGTGTTAATTCTGGGCATGCCACCTTTGGCCACCTTCATATGATCAGCTATTCTAGAAATTCCCTGATCATAGTCCTTTTGGAATTTTATGAAGCCTTCAGTGTTGAGCATGATTAGGTGAATTATTAGCCATAAATTATCAACTCAGCCTTCAGTCCCACTTTTCTCCATCAAGATCATCAACCAAGTTGGAAATCTGTAATCTCTACTATGTAACATGGCCTTTTGGTGATCAGTCCTTATCCTAAAGTTCTCTAGGCAATATTAGCCCAAATTCAGTTCATTAGTATATACAAGGCATTCTTCTCTGCAGAGATCCTTAGGGTTAAGAACTGTGGTCAAGGAAGGAGGATGAAAACTAAATACATATTTCACAATATAAAGCAGGATTAAATGACTGAATAAGAGAAGATCACTTTCTTATAATGCAGCCTACATTATACTGTAGGGAGTGATATGTAAACCAGTGAGCAATAAATTGTCAGGGATACCCACAGTGGAGGAAATAAGAGTTACAGGACAAAGATTGTGAAGTGCTACTTTTGATTGGACTGGTGATGGTCACAAAGACAGCTGATGAGCTTCAGGGAGTTCCCTCAGTGACTGGGCTCCGGAGTGCAGACCTCGGAGGGAATGGTGCACAACGTGGCTGTATAGGAGGCTTAGCCCCAGATCGTGAAAGATACTCAGTGGTAGGTTAGTTGGTGATTTTTTATTTTACTTTTAACTGTATGCTCTACTCAGTAAGAACCCATTGCTTCACAGAAGAACACGATAGGATTTTGAAAGGCACTGGTGGTTCCAAAGTGGCTGGGGGAGAGTATTACAAGCAGGGGGAAGTCCAAGTGAGGAAGTGCTGAAATACTGAGCGGAGGAAGCAGCAGTGTTTGGAGAGGAAGAAGAGCATTGCAGTCTTGCTCACGGAATACCCAGTCAAATGCCTTATAGATTGCTGCTTTGCTTAACAACTATTCTTATTAACCAAGACAGGCACTATATGGGATTTGAGGGAGCACATGGAGGTGGTGTCAGATGAAGTTGGAATTTATTATTTTTATCTTCTGCTTATAGTGTTCCCAACTTTACCTACTGAGAGACGGAGGATTTGTGCATATGTTAACACTGAAATTCTATGTCCCGCTTCTACTTAAAGAGTGTTTCTAGTAACGATGCTACTGCTTCTGTTGTGTAAAAGAAGAGATAGAAATAAGAGAAGAGATAGAAATAAGAGTAGTACTATATTTCATATGTGCTTAATATGCTTTGTATATATTGTGTCATCTTGTCCTAATCTTAAGTCATGAATTTAGAAAATGGGCCAACTGTGGCCCAGAGAAAAGCTGTCCATGAGTCCTACTTACTATTAGGAATATGATTTGGAGCTGCATGTTATTCAGGTAGAATGAGAAAGAAAGAAAATTGGTGGCCATGCATCACAGAGCGCCACAGACTGAAGTGAGCTTCTGATCAAGATTTTGAACCTGGGGCTGGAGAGATGGCTTAGGGGTTAAAAGGCACTTGCCTGCAAAGCCAAAGGACTCAGGTTTGATTCTCCAGGACCCACGTAAGCCAAATGCACAAGGGCGCACACGCATATGGAGTTTGTTTGCAGTGGCTGGAGGCCCTGGCACACCCATTCTCCCTCTCTCTCTCTCTCTCCCCCCCTGCATTTTTCTGTATCTCTCTCTCAAATAAATAAGTAAATATTAAAAAAGAAATTGAAACTGAATTTGTGATATTTCTTACTCTGGTAAAACAATCTAGATACATTAGGAACACACAGACATGTTGGCAGAAACTGAGCTCACTGGCTGTTTTTCACTTCTTTTATCTTTTCTTTTCTTTCTTTCTTTTTTTTTTTTTTTTTTTTTTTGTTTGTTTTCTGAGGTAGAGTCTCCCTCTAGTCCAGGCTGACCTGGAATTGACTAAGTTGTAGTCTCAGGGAGGCCTTGGGCCTTGAATTCATGGCAATCATCCTACCTCTGCCTCTCGAGTGCTGGGATTAAAGGCGTGTACCACCATGCCTAGCTTAATGTTTTTTTTCTTCTACTTTTTTTTATTTGTTAGAGAGAGGGAGAGAGAGAGAGAGAGAGAGAGAGAGAGAGAGAGAGAGAGAGAGAGAATGGGAGCACGAGGACCTCCAACCACTGTAAATAAAATCCAGATTCATGAACCACCTTGTAAATTTGGCTTATGTAGATCTTAGAGAATCAACTTGGGTTCTTTGGATTTGCAGGCAAGCACCTTAACTGTTAAGCCATCTCTCCATCCTTTAATTTCTAAGTTTTATCTCTGAAATCCAAATGCTGTAGAAGTTATTTTATTGCTATTTTTTCAAATACATTATTTAGATTTTAAAAGTGTCATCATTTGCTATTATTATGTTTGAACTGTATTCAAAATAAGGACATTTTAGCATATGTAGAAGAAATTTCGTTGCTTGAGAAGATAGAAATGTTGGACCCAGCAATTATTTTCAGTTGAAAATCAATTTTTAAGTCATATTGCAGTCAGTCTTAGAAATACTGAAAGGGCATAATTAAGTAAGGAAGGAAAACAATTGTGTTGTCTAATACTAAGAGCAATAGAATACAAATCAGTAGTCAAGGGCTACTGGGTGGGTTCTTTGCTATTTTGCCTCATTCATTTGCTATTTATTATCTCATACATTCATTCAATGCATATTCATATGCTAGGCACTGTAGCAGGAACTAGAGTATTTAAGGATGAACACCAGAGAGAGGCTACCTAGAAGTTGGCACAATGCAGTGTGAGCTATGTTGCCAGCAGTTCACAAAATGATCCATGTATCTATTCATCCATTTCTTTTTTTTAATGACTATTTAGTGATGAAAAAGAGAAGTATGATGACCAGGTAGAGATATAAAAGAAAGCAGTACTATGGAGAAAATGCAGTAAAATGGGCTGTAAGGATAATGGAATTCTCTGTACTATGTGGGCAAATTTTCTGTCATTGAACTATCTCAAAACAAAGTATTAAAACCTTTTTTTGTAGTATGCTTTCTGCAAACACATGTGTCTTTGGAGTCAGAGAGAATTGAGGCCAATTCCACTTGCAGATGGATGACTTTCCAGTAACTTCTTGTCTCCTATCTGTGAGTTAGTCTATCTGGGTTGTGTATTAGAAAGAAGGCATTCTATATTTTTCCTTGAGATGTTATTTATAGACCCAAGTACTCTTATGGTCACATAAATTATCTTACAAAAATGCACTTGAAAAATTATTTTCCTATCTGATCACATTTCTTTTCCTTTAATTTCACATGTTATTTACAGACTTTTAAAAGTTCTGGATACTTGAATACTTCATAGTGTTTTTTTTTCCTATTAACATCCAGTATTGGTAAGGGAAATAATAATAATATACATCACCAAGTCCATACTATGAATCATGCTAATGCTAAGTCTACATGCTTATTTGTGCTCACAGGAGGCACAAAGAAAGGCATAAGAATTTTGTTTTATATAGCAAGAAAATAGAAGTCAGATGGGGCTGGAGAAATGGTTCAGTGGGTGAAGTGCTTTCCACACAAGCATGAAGACCAGAATTTGAATCCAAAGACTCATGTAAAAATGCCAGGCATTTTCATGTCTACAATCACAGTGATGGGGAGACAGACAGGGCTCACTGGATAGCTAGTCTAGTTGAATCAGTGTGCTATAGGCCTAGGGAGAGACTCTACCTTAAAGAATAAGGTGAGGAGTGATTGAGGAAGATACCTGACATTGCTATCTGGCCTAGAAACACACACACACACACACACACACACGCAAATACATATAGGCATAAATTTATACCACACATACATGTACATACCAAAAAAGATAAAATGTAAACCAAACTTATTAAATAACTTCACACAGCAAATGGTATAATCAGAGATTAAGCTAACATTCAAACCTGCAATATGTAACCATGTTCCATGACATTCAAATCATTAGCCTTCACAATGCACTCAGTGAATTTGCTCTGAGTCACTAGTAATCATAGGCATCAGTTGAAGCACTTAAAGAGAAATAATAATGAAGATCAATAAGACACATGTTCAAAAGTTTAGACATTAGGTAGCTGGGACTCTGCACTGTGTGTGTGTCATGAGAAACCTTGGGCTCCTGGTTCCTCACCTTCAGGTACCCTGGCTCCTTGTTCCCTTGTGGCTTGTGTGGGTCGGCTGGGACCCTGAGATGCAGGTGTGGTATGGAAGAAGTGCTGGCATAAGCACTGCCCTCGCCACTAGCCTGAAAATTATTTCCAGAAAAATGGCCACAGACACTGTGGTCACTCAAACCTCAGAAAAACAAATCCAGAGTCTACAAAGAAAGCAACACTAAATCACATCTATCTCTTGCCACAAATTCTCAAGGAGAATCATGGAAGATGGGACAGAAATGGATTGAAAGAGCCTCAGGGTGGGTGGAACAGCCTGAGACACTATGTTTCCCCCATCCCTGCAGAGACTGACTGAAGCCTCTTGGTCCCTACAATGAATACCAATGACCCCATTAAAGATCCTCAGCAGAATTGGGGTGGTGGAGAGGTAGTCCATGTATGAAACTGTTTTATAAAAAAGTTCAATAAGTTGCTGGGCATAGTGATGCATGCCTTTAATTCCAGCATTCAGGAAGCAGATGTAGGGGAATTGCTTTGTGTTTGAGGCCAGCCTGAGACTACATAATACATTCCAGGTCAGTCTGGCTAGAGTGAGAGCCTACCTCAAAAAACATACAAACAAAAAAACCAATAAATTTTTAAAAAGTAAATAAAAAGCACACATTGAATCAAAAATGTTTAGACATTAGCAGTGGTTGGGGGTAGATGATATCAACAGTCGAGTAAAGAAATGGGCAAGATTATTTCTAATAACAATAATTAATAGGATGTAAATAAAGCAGGGTGCTGTGATTTGGATTATGTGGAACAACTACCTTGGATACAGTAGTCAAGAAACATTCTAATAACATAAGACCTAAGTTAGAATTAGGACAGATAATGGGGACATTGGGAGTCTCAATGTTACAGTCAGGAGGAATACTAAGCCATTAAGGGAAACAATTGTTCAAATGTTCAAAAAGAGAGAGTCAATGTGTGTGGGTTATGGCAGGAATGGGCAATTGTCTGTGCTGAAGTTATGTGCATGATAACAGATCTTGGAATAAAGAGACAGAAGTGGAAATGGAAATGAGTGATGGGAATACTCGATAACAATGTGTTATACTGGTTTAAGCATTCACCTTTTAATGTACCCTAATTTCATTTCCTTTAGTATTATTTGGACATCCCCATAATTTCTGTCTTGCAAATCAGTTACTTTCTTTTTGTTGGGACAAAATACATACCATCAGCAACTTATGGAAGAAAAGAGGTTTATTTTGTTTTACAATTCCAGACAGCAGAATCTGGTATGACAAGGAAATCATAGCAAGGGCAGGAAACCAACATCACTTCATCAGATCATCAGGGAAGAAGTAGAGAGAACAAATACCAACTATATTACCTCGACACTGTTCCCCACAATGACAATGACACATGCCTTCCAGCAAGATCCATCCTCCTGAAGGTTCCAGAATAGTACCACTTTGCTAGGGACTGAAGTGGACTATGAGGGTAGACTTTACATTCAAACCACCACACCTTGCTTCCATATTTTGTTCTGGGAAACTTCTTTTTGTTAAGTTAAATCCCAAATTTTGGGGTACTGTTCTCAAGTCTCTTTCCCATATTCTCTTTTGTACTTTTTTTCCTCACTGTCAAGTTGAATGACTCCATTACCTCTTAATATCATCCCTACTGAAATAAGAACTTATTGGGATAAAAATTCTCTAACCACCTTTGTAACCTGGCATTCTGCATAGAGTAGGAAACATGTACCGCACAGTGAACTATGCACTAGGAGGTATGAATGCCTTTGTTCATGGTCTCCCAATGTCTCCTTAGCTACATTCCCTCATATGCACTTTGGTCTCAAATTTTTATTTTTTTATCTTTTACAATTCAGTTAGGAGTTTGCTAATATCTACAGTTTTTAGTATCACTCATGAGTTCATGTAAAGATGTCACATTGTTTTCTATTGCCACTATAACAAATTATCTCAAATTTACTGCCTTAACAAAGCTCAACTATATTGTTTTACAGTTCTGGACATCATGAGGCGAAAATGAGTCTGATGAATTTAAATCAAATTTTCAATAGGATTGGAATATTCTAGTAATTCTAGGGGAAAAAAATCAATGTCTTTGACTCTTCTGGCTTCTAGAAGCTACCTTAACCCTTAAATCATGACCCCCACATCACATGATACCTTCTCTCTCTTTTTCTCTTGTCATATCTCCTTCTGCTCTGACTTTGATCTTCTGATCTATCTCTTGTCCATATATTTGTTCCACCCTTGGAATCCAGGATAATCTGTTTTAAGATATGCAGTGAAAGTGTATATATGAAGTTATTTTGTCAAGCAAGCTAACCTATGTATCTGTTTCAGGAATGGACATCTTGTATGTGTGTGTATATATTTCTACTGGTGCAGCTATGTGGGGATGTGCATGGATCTGTGCACTGAGCACAAACAAACATGTATTTTTCCTGAAACACTATCCACCTTTTGTCTTTCTCTGGCCTTTAGTATAGATGGGATGGACAGAAAGGCCCAGGGACCTGTATGTCTCCTGTTTCCTGATGTTGGTATTACAAGTATATACCAGCACACCCACATTATTTTCCATGGATTCTAGGAATAAACCCAGGTCCTCACTCTTACGGGGTAAACTCATTGCCAATTGAGCTATCTCCCTAGCTCTAAGATATGGATTGGAAAGCTATTATTTAACATGTGGCACTTGTACTATAGTGTGGTATCAGGCTTTCTTTTCTCTTTTCCTTTTATTTATTTTTTTTTCTAGATAGGGTTCCTCTCTAGCCAGGCTGACCTAGAAGCCACTATTTAATCTTAGGATGGCCCTGAGCTCACTGTGATCCTCCTACCTCTGCCTCCCAGAGTGCTGGGATTAAAAGCATGACTGTGATCTCACTGAAATATTATTTAGCAAGAAACTTAAAATATTTCACTCTATGTTTGAATACAGTCAACCTTCTGGCCTTCATGACACAGATTGGATCTACTTAGCAGATAGTTTCCTCCCACTCTGTCCAATATGAAAAAGGTCAATCTTCATAAATTTATCTATCAGTTACTTATGTGAAGAGAAATATGAAAAGTCTGACAACTGGTAATGCTAATAGTAGCTGAATGAGGGTTTGCCACTAAGTGTCTTGCACACATAAGTGCCCTTAATCAATGTAACAAGGTAATGAATTAGGGTTTATTGAATTTATCTAGTAAATACCAGGGAGAAAGATTGTACAATTTACCAAAGTCAGAATTAATAAGTGATATTCATAGATTTAAACATAAGAGTTTTATTCCAGAAAGTGAGATCTAAAGTGTTATATAACCCCGGGTCCTCTGAGTGGAGAGTGTTCATTACCTTTCATTTCACAGCTTTATGCCATTGACTGAGGACCTGCAACTGTCGCCCCAATCTATCTCCTCTTCAAACACTATATATGGCCAACCAAAATATGTTTCATTAGAAGTTATTTAAGTTTACAGTTATCTGGCAAGGTAATTTTTATTTATGATAGCTGAGGATTCTGAAGTCAGGAGATTTGAAACAACATTTTACTCTAATAGCAAATATTATATCTATATTCCTTCTTTTATACAGAGAGCACCCTTATAATCTGTCTAAACAAAGGACCTCTGCAATGAAATTACCTTCCTTATCCTTTATACTTGAATTTATCTTAAAACTTCCAAATCATAATTACTTTCTCTTTCTCTATGATTTTCAGACGGGTCTTGCTTCCCTGGCAATTTTACTCCCATGGGAACTTTTATCTCCCAGCTTCTCAGGCCTAGTGTCAAACAGGAAATGAAGGCTGTAGTTATGACTTACTTGCCTACTCTCTATGATGGCTGCTTAGATGAGGGCTTGCACCACAGTGTTTGTGGTGGTGGTGATGATGGTGACTGTGATAACAGATAATTTGCTTATCCTACAAAGCTATGCACACACTGCAAATGAGCCCTTGCTTTATAGTCATAACTACTCTATTAGGCATAAAACTGAAGCCAAGTTTAGTTAATTGCCTGAGGTTAAAAAAATACAAGTGGCAGCATTTTACAGAATTCTGTCTGCTGATTTAAAATCGGAAGTTTTCTACTTAATAATTATATTCTACATCTCTGTATAGTCCAGTGGACAGGTGATATTTGATAGGTTATCTATTCAGAATGGCCAGAGGCAGTTCAGTTAATGGCAGACATTCTCATTGACAGAGAATGAAGCACAATTTATTACCAAGCAAAGAATATCAGACATTGTGTCTTTGAATCAATAAAAGGAAGAATGGCTTTGAATGTCTACTGATTTCATTATGTGCCAAGCATTGTCCTGGCAAATGATAAAGCAACACATTACGATGCTTTCATTCATAATCTTCCAAACAAATCTATAAAATTTGTTTTATTGTTATATTTATCTTACCAGTAAAAATGCTTAGAAATATGAAGTAATTATCCCAGCATCTGGTTCCAGGTCATCTGGGCAGAGAGTCCCCACTCATTATCTTTGTGCTATTCTGAAAAAGTCAGGCTCCTGTCTTAGCATGAACACATACATACAACAAGTGAGGTCTAACATTGGGCAAGTGAGAGAAATGTGGGCTGCAAAATATAAGCAGGGTTGTGGAACTTGGTTTATGACTTATACTGTGAAAGAAATGTTAAAAAAAATGATAAAGACCTGGTTTTGTGTGATGAGTTTGATGATATATAGAGAAAGGTCTGTTATCTTTAGGGGCTCTTCAGAATGTACAATAGTTGGTCTTCATCCACCACCCCAAGACCTACTAAACCCATGCAACTGTTGCACTCCCTAAACAGAATAAAAAGTCTTCCTTTGGGCTGGAGAGATGGCTTAGTGGTTAAGTGCTTGCCTGTGAAGCCTAAGGACCCCAGTTCAAGGATCAGTTCCCCAGGACCCGTGTTAGTCAGATGCTCATGGGGGCACACGAGTCTGGAGTTCGTTTGTAGAGGCTGGAGGCCCTGGCATGCCCATTCTCCCACTCTCTCTATCTGCCTCTTTCTCTCTCTGTTGCTCTCGAATAAATAAATAAATAAATAATATTTTTAAAAAGTCTTCCTTTGAAGAGTCCTTAGACACTTCACTTGTGCTTGTGTCCTTAGGGCCATGATGTCACCTTCATTGCTGGGCAGGAGACTAAGAGCAGCATGCACCCAGGAGTGCCATGGTAAAAGAGGAAAGGAGAATAAAATACTGTCAAGGAGGCTGTAGTCCTAGGGCCCTTGCCCTAGAGGTTAGAAACAATCTCCCCAGCCCTGCATGACTGATCATCCACAGGCCAGCATTCCCTTCTGTGACTTCTCTCTCTAACACTGAAAACACAATGAGGCCTATCACCAAATGTTTATAAACATTCATGTTTCCAGCTAACTAATTCTCAGTAATGCTATAATAATTCCAGCAAACCAGAGAATTAATACTGAGGAAGTAAGAACTGGGTAAGACTGGAAAATAATGGGAAAATCTAGCTTCATGGGGAATTCAGGATTTGGATCTCTGGTTAAAATGTACACATTTTTGAAGGAATAATAAATATCAGAACTTATTTACAGGGATATAGCTGGAATATATAGATATTAAAAATGTATAAATTTAAAATGGACCAAATATTTGACTAGATATTTTATGAAAGAAGATATATAAGTGGGTTAATGACACATGAAAAGATGGTGATATAATTAGTCATTAGAAAAATTTAAGCATAAACAACGGTGAGTTATCTAAATCAAACATCAAACTGCCTATGGTCAACAATCAGACAATAATATGTATTTTGAAAGATATGGAGGAATTGGTACAGTAGATTATATAAGTTATAGGAATGTATATTTCATAGCCTCTTTGAAAATCTCATGAAACATCTATAAATTTAAAATGTAAGCATACAGTACTACTCTTAGAAGCAAATTCAAGTATCAGGTGTGGTGGTATATGCCTTTAATACTAGCACTCGGGTGGCAGAGGAAAGATTGTTGTGAGTTCAAGGTCAGCCTGACATTTACATAGTGAATTCCAGGTATGGCTGGGCGAGAGTGAGACACTACCTTGAACCACCTCCCCTCAAAAATACGCTTAAGAAAAATAGAAATGAATAACCATAGACTCATAGGTAAATGTTCACAAAAGTCTTATTTGTAATAATCAAAACTGAAGAACACTCAAAGAACTAACAACCTATAAACAGATAAAATGTGTTTGTCGTATTATAAAATACAATCCTTCAGAAAAAATGAAGTAACAATACAGGTTACACATGGAAGAATCTTAACAATCTGTGTTAAAGATGCTGGGCATACAAGATCACTTTTGGCAACATTCTATTTAAATGAAAGCTAGAAAATGCTAAACACGTACAGGCTGGAAGTTTGTACGTGGTGACATGATACTAAGGATGAGACCAAGAGGAGCTGCAGGTGTGTACAAGGTTAAACGTTCTGAGGTGATATTACATCTATGGTTGCTAAGCTGTATTTTTTTAAATGGTCATTGAAATTATATTGTCAAAACAAGCAAATTTCATGATATAGAAATGATTTCTCAGTGACATAGCAATAACCAATAATTAATGTCAAGACAAAGAGTCACATTCAGTATACTTGTATATTCTGAATTCTATAAATATGTGTAGAATCATATTACAAGCCTATTAATTTATGAAAATTTGTGTCACATTATCCACAAACTTCACATAAATAAAAATTAAATATTTTTTAAAAGAATGCTAGGGTCATTCACCATTTTTTTCATACCTTGGCTGCAAGTGATATGAGGTTACAAGAGAAGGGAGAATAACCAAAATGCAAAGGTAATCAAATGTTCAAAAATATTCAATAATTTTTAGAATGATTTTTGATTATGCAGTGATTTCATTTTATGCATAAAATTACAACTTAACCTCCATGGAGCTATGATCTCATTGTACCAAAAATTCTTCAAACTTCAAGGCAAACTTAGAAATCCAGGATCCTTAATTTTTCTAAGACAGAAGAAATTCTTTCCATTGCTTCAAGTGATACAGTGTATAGATGTAGGTCATATAAAACTATTTTTGTTTCTGTAAAAAAAAATGTTCAAGTTCCTGTGCAAGATAGAGGAATAGCCCTAAAGGAATCACCGTGTTCATCCCAGAGCCTGTGAATGTTTAACGGGCACATCAGTAGAGACACATCAATCCCATATGTAGTACAGAGAATGTTGAGAAGAGGAAAGTAAATTATCTTAATAAGGATATGGAAAGGTGGGAGTGGAAGGTAGAAAACAAGATGTGGGAGAGAAGCAGAAATGAAGGAAAGTGAACAGTGGAAAGCAGTCTCTCAGTGGCTCGGGAGACCAAGGCAGAGGGGTCAGGAACACAGCAAAGCAGCAGGGAAGGAGGGTCTGACAGGGTCTTCTTCCCAATAGTCCCGACCCTGAAATGTTTATTTAGGAAAAAATAAATCAAACAAGAAATTATGAAAATTTCAACGTACATTAAAATCCATCCATATGGTCATTGAGTTCAGGTAATTTTAAAGGATTCATTTTGGGAAAAAATCATGGTAAGTGCATTGGTTGAATTTCTCATCCTTGCAGTAAATACCCAGGAAGAGCGACTTTAGAGAAAGGGTTGATTGCAGCTTACAGTGTGAAGGGATACAGTCAGTACATCATGGCGGGGAAGGCATGACAGACAGCAGGAGCTCCAGTAGCTGGTCACATTCACTCCACAGTCAAGAAGCTGAGTAACATGAATGCTGATGCCCCCCTGTACCTTTCCATACAGACCTGGCCCCTCAGCCCATGGAATGCGACTGCAATATTTGGAATGAGTCTTTCCATCTCATGTAAACTAATGCAGAAAATTCCTTCCAGACATACCCAGAGATTTGTTTCTGCAATGACTCTAAAGCCAGCCCACTTGAGATGCAGAGTGACTTGGGTTGTTCTCCTGGCCCTCTTTTCTTTCCCTAATCTGACATCACATTGTGTATGTGAGTAGCATTAAAACTCGGAACTCAGCTTTCCTGATGTCAAACCCAAATAGAACAAGGAGCTAGGACACAGATAGATTTGACTTCTGTTAAGTCCCCAAACAATGCCACTTTAACTGCCCATATTTCTAGTTTCTTTGGTTCCCTGAACTAAAGAATCCAGCATGACTCTGCAGATATTCAAAGAAGGCTGGGAGTTTGGTTGAGATGCAGCCATTAGACCCTCTCTCCTAGACCAGGTAAAACAAAAGATCTCTAGGAAGTCTGTTCTCATTCATCACCTGCATCTGAATACATTTTTATCTGACACAACAAAAACAAATTGGCAAGGACATAAACAACATGTTAAAATAAAACAACAAAGACAAAACACATTTTGGGTATGAGAGAGGTTGGGGCAGAGGGTACCTCAAGGTACCGTGTCTCCAAGGAGTCACTAGCCACTTCTCAACTCACTGTCCTTTATGTCTTTTATCTCTGAACTGGGTTGCTTCGTTATTGGTCTCTAATTTAGTATGGCGAAACTGTGGCCCACATTCAGCACAAAGTAAAATACCAGGATCGCCAACCTGAAAATGTTTGGATGAACAAATGTCAAAAATTCAAATTTTATAGATGGCTTGAAAAAGCAAATTTGTCCCAAATATGAAGTATCTTTCTTCAACTAACTATGACTTCCAAGAAGTGTATTTATAGACGCGGTACAGTTGCTGAATGTTCCTTCTTTACAAGGGAAGTGAAAAGTGGGTCAGCCTGAACTCCAGCCAGTGTCTTTTTTTTTTTTTTTTTTTCTGCTTCTAGATCACCATGGCCAAAAGGGGAAAACATCACAAAACCTGAGTTTGTCAAAGCCTGCCCCTGCAACATCTCATGTTAGGCTTAAAATAAAAGTTACACAAGAGTTCAAAGGTGCTTCTTGCTCATTCTTTACACTCAAAGGCAGTCTGAGAACTATTAGATGTGTGAAAAGTTCATGCTGATCAAAGAACATTACTAACAATTACTTAAGTTGTGCTTTTTTTTCTAGAAATTAAAATGAAATGGATTTTCCACCCCCCTCCCCCCAATCTCTCAACTGACAATCAAGGGTGACAGTTACCCATGTCAAAAATATTTTCTCGCCAGGAAGAAACTGATAAAGAGGGGTCTGTCAGTTTCTTTTTGTTCTCTATTTACAGTTATGAGAGAGAAATGATTTATGATTACTGTAATTATAGCTCTCCTTAGGAGAACTCTACTAATTACATAATTTTTTAGCCATTTTTCATATTACTAGCTCTTAGTCTAAATTGAAATGTATTTAGCCATTTTCTAACCACTTACTTTTCATTCCTCTGTGTGGGTCACGAATTGAATGGTCCAGGATCACTCAACACATCCAATGTGTTCAGGATGAGCATAAAGCCCCTGGGTCTACATATTCATAGCTCTGATATAGAGCTGCCCTTTGTAGATAGCATCTTCATCAATGATCTGAGGGAGTTTGCAGGAAATGAGTTCTGAGCAAAATGTTTTTAATCTGTAGTTACAGTGTAATGGCAATGAACCCCAGCAGTCAGGTTGGGATGTATTAGCTCAGTTAATATTACCTGCCATCTACCCTTTCATTTTTGACTCCACATCACATTTATGCCCGTGCTTTGCTCTACTGTCTCTTCGTGTAGTCATCTACATTTTTCCTGGTTTCCATTTTGTGATTACCTCTTCTGCTGCGAAAACTAAAAGTGGCGATGGAGATAAAAGACTGCTATTTCACAGCTAACATTTTCTTGAAATGAACCCTCTGTTGTTGGCTTTAAGGAATATTTGTTTGAGAGTGCTGCTTTCCTAAAGGTAGTTTTGTTTAGACAGGATCGTAGCAGTTACGGCTGGGAATTTAAATTTTTCAGTACAGTAGATAATTCTTAGAAAACATAGTTTCAGTGCCCCCTCTCACCTGACACCTCCAAGTGTAAGTGGCTTTTACTGAGGAAATTGAATTCATATTTTATAAGCTTTGTATTTACCTAGAGTCTAAATAATTTTACAGTCTTGGGGAAAACAACACACACACACACACACACACACACACACACACACACACACACAGGTGTCTGCTTTGTTGTCTTTTACATCTTCCTGGCTGTGAAGGGAATGTTGTTGTGAGGAATACAGGAGAAAACTGAGGCTCAGAGAAAACAAGGAATGTCCTTGAGGCCACGTAGCCAGTGAGTGAAAGAAGGCATTTCAGTTGATATATCTGTCTCAGAAATACCCACATGTCTATATTCTTTCTGAAATTCTTGGAAACTCAGTATTATTCTTTCTTTATAATTAAAAAAAAAAACACTAGATCTATATAGATGAAAGTGTTAGAGCCTCCAGTGAGGAATACTGAGAGAATATGTTCATATCTCATTCTGCTTTTGAAAACCCACATAAAATAATTTCCAGAAAACACTCTCCCTCACACACACAAAAAAAAGATTCTTTATAATTGAATGAATGGTTAAAAGGAAAAAAAATGGAACAAGGGGCAGATTTGTATTGTTTGTGTTATCAGAAATGAATTGTTTAGTTTGTTCAAGGAAAATAAAAAATAAAAGAAGATAGGTTTACAGCTGGGTCCAATTGTTGTCAGATCAAACAGTAACAGCTAAAGCGAGGCTATTTTCATGTGTGTAAAGCAGATTACCATGTCACCTTGACTAGCTCATTTGAAAGTAACAAATTGCATGTTCATGAATATATTCATCTCTAGGAATTAAGTATAGAAAATATTAAGTTCACCACAGGATTTGATGACAACAAACAAAGGGAATATCAATACTTGTCTTTTGCTGTCTTTTAATGTACCTTTCATTGTTTTTTTACTTGTATTGGATGAAGAAGTTGTAGGTTCCACCAAATGAATGAATTGAAATGCTAATGTCATTTTTTTTTTTTTTTGTATTTGAGACATGGAGGGGAACTGGATGATTGGGGGAATTTTTGGCAATATTGACATTAAAAGGAGCTTTGTACACAATAGTAATTTCTCAAATTTCTTGTATAAGAAAGAAAGAAAAAACCTTAACAGAAGGCAATTTATTTGGGGTGGTTTATACTCCAATATATAATATATTGGCTACTCAATTTACAAAATAGACAAAAGGACATGTGGCTAATATAAACAGGCTAAGGAAATATATGAATTCTAAACCTAATGGAAAATATTCTTCCACAAATAATAAAGAGGTATTTAAGATGAGAAAAAGGAAAAATAGGATTCCAAGCAAATTTCACATAAATTTAGCCACCAAATAACACTTTTTTTCCATGCATTTTTGAGATGCTCTGGAGATAGAGAAGGTAAAGGGGACGTTAACAGCAAAGCAACAATCCCTATTTCAAAGTTGTTCACAATCAACCAGGGCCACAATAATAGCTTTTACCATAATTCAAACACACAGACCATCTAATATTTCAAAATTATTTCCTTATACTGAAGACAAGCTGCCTCTCTACCACCCTGAGTGACAGGCAGAGCAGTGGTTATATTATTCCTCCAGTTTACATATAAAGACAGGGATACAACTTATCTAGAGAAAAGATGAGTTGCCTATGTCATTCAGCAGACGTACTTGATACGTCAGAAATGGATAAATTTCTCATTGTCCACTTTATCCTAACAGTCATGTAAAGAAAATTAACACATTCAGCCTGTTCATACACTCAGAACCTCCCTTCTGTCTTTGTGTAGAGATGTGTATGTAATCCTTCCTTTCTTCCTTCTATTAACCAGGATCTTCACATAACCAGAAGTATAGCTGAGTCAAGATAGTCATGGTTTTCTTTGGCCAAAGGACATAATCAGGAAATGCTTGCTAAACATGGAAAATTGAGTAAAAATATACACATTGATATTGATCTTAAGTACTTTCTTCTAGCTCGACAAAATACCTGACCAAAAAAAAAAAAATAAATTGTAAGGGAGGAAGGAGTTATTCCAGTTTACAATTCCAGAAAACAGCCCATCATGGGGGAAAGGTATAGAAGCAAGAGCTTGAAGCAAGTCCAAAGACAGAAATGAAGGTTGCTGCTCAGCCAGGTCTCTCCTTTTAATGTAGTTCAGCACCCCAACCCACAGGATTATGCCTCACATGGTTAAGATGTATCTTTCTGCCTTAATTAAACTAATCAGGATAATTTCTCACCTGATATAGGTAATCAACCACAGGTGATTCTAGGTCTTGTATCATTAACAATGTCTATAAAATCAGAAAATACCTACTGGGAATTGGTCTGCAGATAGATGGTATCCCTGAAAATTTTATGTCTACCCACACTTTCATAATGGGTCCTTGTTTGTAATGAGGACCTTTGTTGGTATAATTAGCTCACATGAGATAGACTGGTATGGGGTGAGCTCCAAGTCTGCTGATGTATGTTCTTAGAGTTCAGAAATCAATTGTGTAATATATAACATGGACCATATTTTCATTATCCATTCAACTGTGGATGATGGGCAGTGAGACTGATTCTGATTCCAGTTTTTAGCTATTACAAACACAGCAGCCAAAAAAAAAAAAAAAAGAAAGAAAGAAAGAAAGAAAGAAAGAAAGAAAGAAAGAAAAAAGATGGATGTGTAAGTACCTCTGCAGCATAATTTTCAGTCCTTGGGATATATGCCCAGGAGTAGTAGTGCAGCTGGTCAAATGGGAGCTCTTTTTTCCAGTGTTTTGAGATCTCATCATACTGTTTTCGTTACCGGTTTTGTTACTTAGAACTCCTACCAGACAGTAACTATGGGGAAGGATATTGAGGGAGGGTCAGAGAAGCTGGGGTATAGAGAAAAGGATTAGAGACAGGACAGGGGATGAGAATCAACTAAAGCAAATTACTTTGTCTGTGTATGTAAATAGAAAAACAAATTTAAATATTTTCTTTTATTTATTTGACAGAGAAAGAGGGAGAAAGGCAGAGAGAGAGAGAGAATGGGCACACCAGGCCCTCCAGCCACTGCAAACGAACTCCAGATGCATGTGCCACCTTGTGCATCTGGATAGCGTGTGTCCTGGGGAATCAAACCTGGGTCCTTTGTCTTTGCAGGCAAACACCTTAACTGCTAAGCCATCCCTCCATCCCCAAAAACAAATTTAACTAAAATAAAAAGAGGATAGCGTACAAAGGAGAAAACAAGGAGGAAACGAGCTACAAGATAGGGAAGGCAAAGAACGCTAGGAGCCAACTAGAAACTAAGAAGTGACCAGGAATGAATCTCCCCAGATCCTTAAGATGTACTATTTTGATTTCAGACTTCCAGCCTTCAGAATTATGAGAGAATGAAATTCTGTTGTTTTACGTCACTCGCTTTGAGGTACTTCATTAGAAGAGCCCTGGAAGACTAACATACACAGAGACCTATGCTGAAGAAAAGTGCAAGTCCTCCTCCAGCATTAGAAAATACATGACACATGACATAGGTTGAAGGGATGAAGTGTATATAACGGATAGGTGAGAAAGTAGTTGGGAGAGAAAATTGTCAGTGAGAATAATTGTGTCTGCTGATGCCTCCAATGCGGAAAGCTCTGTATCTGTCAATTTGCACGCATGTTCCTTCTTAATTCTTAGCAGAGTCTTCTGATATAAATATTTGACATCAATTTCTAAATTGAGGCTTAGAAATCCTAGGTATCTGATTCTAAGTCACAAACAAATAAATGATAAAACCAAGAACCAAATCCACACTGCCTTGTTCCTTGTGGGTGTTCTTTCTCCTTAAGCCCAAAATTAAATAATCAAAAAAAATACAATAAATATTTTGTCCCTGGAGGATTTAACTAGCCAGGACATGGTGATAGGGAACTCTCAGGAGAAATAGTTCTTCCTGGGTAGATGAAATTGGATATCCTGATAGATGTTTTCCAAGTCTAATTAATCTTGCACTCTGAGTAAGGCACTGGCTAAATGCAAGTTCATTATCATTTTATTCTAAGTTAACTGAAAAACAAGATTGATTGACGTTTTGGAGGTATTCAACATTTATATGCAGGAAATGTAAAAGACTTTAAACACATTTATAAAAGCTGCCTTAAGATAGCTTATACTGATTTTTACACTAAGTGCTCTGCACAAAAGCAGATGTTTTCTTCTAAAATTTCAATCTGCAACACTTTCCATGTTGATAACTTGGGCATGCCCAGGAGCATGGGAAGAAATGGTCCCTCTTTCTATCCTGGAACAGGAAAGAATTATATTGTGGGGTTCTTACTGATTGCATCTTGTAGCAGACAGCTTCAGGTTCGCTGAGATGAACTTTCAGACCAGGCACAGTTATGGAGGAAGGGATTTATTGGAGCTTACAGATCCAGGGGAAGATCCATAAAAGCAGAAGAAACTGGCCTGCTTTCACAGGCCCAAGCAGAGAGAGAGCAGTACAAGCCTAAAAGTCAAAAGACAGAGTACACTTTAGGAACTCCAGCTAGGCACACTTTGCATATCTTTGGATTGAAATCTCAAACCCACCACCACACCTCAAGATCCACACAATGGCATTGCCTCCAGCCAGATGGCTAGAGATGCAAACTACAAACAAACAACTGAATATATTGGGGGCCATCTATGCTATTCAAACTACCACATTCCGCCCCTTGCCCCCAATAGATTTATAACCATCACACATTGTAAATTGTACTCAGTTCAATTTCAAAGGTCCCCACAGTCTTGACCAATTTAAGATATTAAGACCTGTAAAATCAAGCAAGTTAAACACTTCTAACATATAAAGGCACAGAGTAAACATTTTCAACTGGTATAAGGCACAGCAAGGAGAGACTAAAACAATGCAAACTCAACCACCATCAAACAAACATCAAACTTCTGCAGTTCAAGTCCAATATAACCAAAGACTGACAGTCTCCAGACTTTCCAATTCCGTCTCTCCAACTGGGCAGAGTACCCGGGGAACACTTCCATCCCAAGCCAACAGTGTGCTCTATGGTAGCCCTTGCACAGTCCTGGTATATACATCTTCAGGTCTTCATGCAAACCATGATCCATCTTCAAAAGGCTCTTTCAGCCTATCAGGGCATCATGCCCTGCCTCATGCCACATCTCAGCAGCAGCTCCTGGAACCATGTGCAATTCATGACCACTCTTTACATTTTCCAAAGGCTCTTT
This sequence comes from Dipus sagitta, assembly GCA_036346955.1. Classification (NCBI taxonomy): domain Eukaryota; kingdom Metazoa; phylum Chordata; class Mammalia; order Rodentia; family Dipodidae; genus Dipus; species Dipus sagitta. Next base: position 166,102,493 of record CM070772.1, on the reverse strand, counting down.
CAGCCTATCAGGGCATCAGGCCCTACCTCATGCTGCATCTCAGCAGTGGCTCCTGGAAGCATGTGCAATTCACGGCCACTCCATGCATTTTTTATGCTTCTGAAACCAATACCAGGTGTGCAGGACACAGCCATATTCTTAATTCAGGGACGAAACAAATCATAGCCTTGAAAAGCAGGTTCCTTCTCTGGTCAACTCTTTCCAAAAGTGTTTGCATTTCTATGATAGTCTTTCCTCAGGCATCCTTTCCATTGTTTTAATGTAAAGCAGTTGGAACATCTTCCTTACGATTGCTAATGTGTTTGACAATAGCAGGTTCAGTAACCTAAAACCAGTCTCAGTGCCTCTAATTTTACCTTGCTTGAGGTTTTCCAGCTTAAAATCTTAAATCTCTCAGTCCAATATCTCTAGCCAAGCACATCAGTCCATTACAAATTTAACCTTGATCAAACACTCTGGGCCTGGGCAGCAGGACACAGCCAGCCCTTATGCCAGTAGCCCAGTTCCAACAAAGTCCTCTGCAGTCTTTCCTTCCCCTTAGAAAGCTCATAAGCCAAGCCTCGAAGTTCAATGCTGTCTGCACTTAGCATTCTCAGACTCTCATCAGAATAGTCCACAAAACTCGGCTTACCACTCCAGAAGACATCTTCAGTTGCAAGCACCAAGTCCATGCCTATTCCTCCAAAACAAAGGTTCCACAAGATCAACATCCACATAGTAAGGTTCATCTCACCCCACTCCTGGTACCAAGTTCTGTAGCAGACAGCTTCAGGTTCGCTAAGATGAACTTTCAGACCAGGCACAGTTATGGAGGAAGGGATTTATTGGAGCTTACAGATCCAGGGGAAGATCCATAAAAGCAGAAGAAACTGGCCTGCTTTCACAGGCCCAAGCAGAGAGAGAGCAGTACAAGCCTAAAAGTCAAAAGTCAGAGCACACTTTAAGAACTCCAGCTAGGCACACTTTGCATATCTTTAGATTGAAATCTCAAACCCACCACCACACCTTAAGATCCACACAATGGCATTGCCTCCAGCCACATGGCTAGAGATGCAAACTACAAACAAACAACTGAATATATTGGGGGCCATCTATTCTATTCAAACTACCACACATCTGGATTCACAAATAAAGTCTTTAATATTCTCTTTGCCTTCCTAATATACTGATTCCTGCCTTTGCTCACAATGGCTGATTTCAGAACTATAGATTACACTCACACTTTTCATGTACCATCATGTATTTTGTTTCATTGGACACATAGTACAGGATGGAATGTTCATATTTTAGAATAGTATCTGACAGACAATGGCAATGACTTTGCAATATACAATATATTACAAATATATGATGGGTGTGAGGGTTGAATTCACAACTTTGTATTGTTGTTTTCTATTTTCAAGCACATTCCCTGAATCTTTACCAGATACATTTTCTGTTTCCATGCAAAACAAAACAAATAGAAATTTGGTAAAACTGTGAAATCTGAAAGTTGTTACTAATCACTTGTGCTATTCCTTAGATGCATTCTGATTACGTAGAGTGCCAATGGGGCAGAGAAAATGTACTCTTAAGAAGAAGATTTTTTTCTCTCTAAAACAGAAATATACCTTTCACCATTTTACTCAGAACAATGATGTTGACAGTACATTTTTTCAAATAATTAATGCTCTTTAACTAACATTATTTCCTGAATGATAGTTGAATAATTTCCCCACATTTTTGGTACTTTTTAAAGTTAATGAAATGAATAAAATTTACATTCCCTTTTATTTCCTCTTGAAACATAAAATGACATCTAAAACTCATATGTGCATTTACCTTGAATGTGTTCTGGACACAAATTCTGTCTACTCAGTCCTACACAATGAAAACCCATACTAAAAGGGAAAGTGTCACTTTCTCTGTTGACTCAACACATCTTCTCAGAGCAAAGGAAGACTAACCCGTGATCCAAAGGCTGAGCCTAGTTTTTTGGTTTCCCTATTAACTCTAACCATTCGTTCCTACTCCTGTCAATTCTAAACCCCATGCCATCTCTCATTTGACCCATAAAATATGTCTCCAGAACTCCTGTTTATCATCCATCTTCCACAGTGCTATCTGAAAGACATAAGTTGGAATATGCTCATAACACAAAGGTGATAGTTCCCTTACAGTCTCGGGAAAAATTGATGTTTCTGGTCACTGCATGAAAGTCCCTTCATTATCTACCAACAGTTCCACCTTCTTCCCCATCACTTTTGTATGTTTTCCTGTTCTCCTTCCTCCTGACCACATACTCTACTATCCATCCAACACTGCTGAGCTATTTAAGTTCTGACAACACTTTACTTTCTCAGATCTCCAAACCTTAGTGCAAACTTGTTTATGAAGCATGTACACCAACTGCCAAACTACCACCTGTTCGTTATGCATTCATAGTCATTTCCCCAATGAAGCACTCTGAGTTCTGACCCCAGCTGTGTTCCTGCCACACTATGCAATATTAGCTGATTGTCCTTCCATGCTACAACATATAGTTTTAGTCATGATATGGCACTGTCAGCTACCTGTCACTTTTTAATATTACAATCTATTGCTATACCTTGTTCTGTTGCTTATTAAAAGAAACTCAGTAGATCACTCAGTGATGTGAATGAAATCATGTAGGGCTGATAGCTCGGTTACTAAAGTGTCTTGAAAGCATGAGAACTAATATGTGCTACTCTGAATGAATATGTATATATAATGAATATATAACATTATATATATATATATATATATATATATATATATATATATATATCCAGGTATATGTATGTATATGTATAGATAGATAGATAGATAGATAGATAGATAGATAGATAGATAGAGTCTCCCGGTGAGGTAGCCTGCCCTTGCAATTCTGGTGCTGAGATGGTGGAGAGAGAGAAAACTCTGAGGCTTCTGGTGAACCAGTCTAAGTTCGTTTGTGAAATAAATACCAGTGAAAGATCCTGTCTCAAAAAAATAAATAAATAAAGGTATATGGTACTGGTGCCTGAGAATAACAACATTTATGTTTGGTCCCTGGTCTTCACATGCACGGGTACAAGTCTATATACTACCCTGCCATGCACATGTACTTAAGTGTTCATACATTTCATAAATGAGACACAATTTATCTGTGGGGAGACCATAAACTGGGACTTCTAATGTACTTCTTACCTGGAATCCTCACCCATAAATTTTAACACAAACTGTAGCATGACATTTCAAAACTGCTAAATCTGGCCCCTTCCAACCAAACTGGAAGAATCTTTTGTCATAGACTTGTTACCATACTACACCCATTTCCTTTTGTCATTCCAGTGATTAAACATGCTGATTTCTATCTTATTCTGTCTGGATACACAAAAGTATAGTGCCTTCTTTCAAGAGACAATCCAGGTTGATTATGCCTCAGTTGTTTTCCCAACTCCTTGAACAAGCAATCATTGCATCCTTCTCTGTGTTTCCATCATACTCCGTTTAAATATAGTTTGAAAACTGTATTTATCTCAACTATGAAGTCATCATTATAATTGATTTTAATCGATCATTGTATCAAAAACCTAATAATTATTCTAGTAATACTATCTATATCCATGAAGTGATTTCTAGGTGAATGAACAGAACCTTGGAGGAGGTAATTAAAATTGAGGCAGGAATTTAGTTATTACATTGTTTAGGATCTATCTTTCAAAAGCTGAACTGAGTATTTACTAAGATCTGGGTCAAATATTATTTAATAAATGTTGGATCAAACATTGAGTAATTCTACTCCAACTTGGCTTATTCTGTGTAATATTTTTTCAGATGCTAGTGTATGCTAGGTGCATGAAGAGTCATAAAATGGACCTAGAATAAATGAAAAATGGCATGGAAATTTATATTTTGAAATGAAATCTATGTGTTCTGTATTTGTACATTTAACTAAGATTTTTTCTCTCTTTTTGGCTGTGTGTTTGTGGTGTATATGCATGTTCACATGGGTGTAGGTACATGTGTGTATGTGTGTGTACATATATTAATTTGTGTGTGTGGAGGCCAGAGTTTGATGCCAGTAATAATTCTTGATCACTCTTCACCTTCTTCATTGAGACCAGGTCTCTCACTTAAACCCAGAGCTTTCTAGTTCATCTAGTCAAGCATTCCAGCTTCCTTCAAGAACCTGCTGTCACCACTTCCCGATTCCTGTGATTGCAGTTGGGCTACTATGCCTGTCTCATGTTTAAGTGTGTGCTGGAGGTTGAAATTTAGGTCCTCTTGCTTTTAGAGCAATTGTCTTACCAAGTGAGCCATCACTCTAGTTCCATGTGCGCCTACGGTATTATTTAATAGTTTTTCTAATTCTGCAACTAGGAGTAGGGCACACATTTCCCATAAGGAGGGATATGAAATTGGCTATGGCTCTTTGATAAGGTTCTGTGTTTGGGTAATGCTAGACTCCCAAATATGTCTAGCATGGTATACAGAAAATAAATATATTTTAACTCCAATAATGATTAAGCTCTATATTTTCTAGTATAACATTTAAAAAGCTTAAGATAAAAGTAATGTATGGACTAATTAATACTTAGATCCTGTAAACCCTTTAACTATAAGTTAAATATTTAGTATAACTATCCACAGAAACATTTCAGTACTATTTTTTCATTATATGTGCTCCATGACATTTGTACTCATGTAGCTATAACAAAAAAAGAGGAGGGCTGTGGGGAGGCAGATGTATGAACATCTTAAAACTATCAATGGGACATCATAAAGAATAAGCTCTTTGCTGAAATACCAGTGGACTTTTCTTTTAATATCTTTGGTTAATTGTCTTATTATCAGTCTATATGTTCATGCATTCCAACGTAAATCCATCATTCTCTTAAAATTATTTCTACCCATAAAGAATGTTATTACATATGTTTATAAGCCTATGTGGGCAGATAAACTTTACTTCCTGTGTTAACAATGCATGCACTAAGCTTTGAGTTAAGAAATTTCAAACAGACCCAGGAACATCCACAATTTACCAGTAATATTTGTTTTGTATTGAAGATATGAATAATGATGGTTCATTAAAAAAACTTGACATCTTATCCATAAACTAGCCCCCAGTATACTATTTGCATCAATACTTGTCATAGCATAAATTCTTATTGTTACTGGTTATCATCAAATTCCATTTTGAAACCATATTCATAGACTAAGTGTGGTGGTTTGAATAGAATAGATGGCCCCAAATATATTCAGTTGTTTATTTGTTTGTAGTTTGCATCTTTAGCCATCTGGCTGGAGGCAGTGCCATTGTGTGGATCTTAAGGTGTGGTGGTGGGTTGCAGGTTTCAATCTAAAGATATGCAAAGTGTGCCTAGCTGTAGTTCCTAAAGTGTGCTGTGGCTATTGACCTTTAGGCTTGTACTTCTCTCTCTCTCTGCTTGGGCCTGTGAAGGCAGGCCAGTTTCTTTTGCCATTATGGAACTTCCCCTGGATCTGTAAGCTTCAATAAATATCCCTTCCTCCATAACTGTACCTGGTCTGGAAGTTCATCTCAGTGAACCTGAAGCTGTCTGCTACACTAAGAAAACCAAAGTTACCTTTTTATGGCTACCCTTCAACTCAAATCATTGCAATGAAAATAATAATTGAGTCAATCAAGCATAATATCCCATTTGATGTGGGCATAATTGAAAAATTCAATAGCATTAATTCTTAAAAATCAAGGAGTGTATATTAAAGAAAGATTTTACATTTCCAAATACATTTTGCAAACAATGAGAGCTTGAAGTAGTTCCAAAAGTAACAAAAATGATGCAAAGAGAATTTTTCTTATAATAGAATTATAAATGAGAGGTTTTGTGACTTGAACCATGTCATTGTCTACTAAAAGGGATTAAATAAGTACAGAATCATGATGTGGTCAAGTGACAGACTTTGTGAGCATGAATTATTATTATGATGTTATATGCAAATTACTTGAAAAGGCCATTAACATTAAACAATAGTGATCCTATGTTCTGACAGAACAATATGAAGTATAATTAGAATTAATATGGGTAATAAATTCATTGTTTCTGAAATAAAATGCCACCAAGATGTGTGCATTGATCAGATTATTTTGAATAATCTCAATTTTTTATGGAGTCATTACTCTTGTATTCCTTTCACAATATGCCTAGGCATGGTAAATTTCAACATTTTGAAAGGAAAAATATGTATGTGTGTAATTTATCTTTATATCAACAGTACTCATTGAAATTAATATTAGGGTTTCAATAGATTTCAGGGTATTAGACGGACAAGCATATTCTAAAGTGTTCTAATATCACACAAGAAACCTATTAAGGGAATTTTGACCTGGACTTCTAAAGCATGAAGCCCAGACACTGTCTCTTCTACACTGACTTGTGATATTTATTCTAAACTTTTTAGGAAGGTTTCTTTAGCATAAACCTGTAATCTATGGATGACACATCTTTAAGATTCCATTAAGTTTTCCTGTTTATTTCAACAATTCAAATGGTAAATTGAAGAGAGTTAAGGCTTTTAATAAAGATTTCTTATTAATGTACAAAAAGGTAAAGCCAATAGAAATTAAACATGTGATCAAACATGACTTTTTCATAATATCATCTTAAGGATAATGTGGTCTGGCTATAACAATTTCTTCTTGTGATCCGTGTGGCTCCAGGTTCTCTAAGCTCTTTTTTCCAGGTTCATCTTTACCACCCACATCTCAAACCACCCTAGTCCTTAGTCAGAAGATTAAAATATCATTATTAACAAATTCTGGTAATGTAATACCAAGTTATCCTTTTAGAGGGGCACTTCCACATGTAGTAAAAATATGAAAACTTGGGTCTTAAACCAATAAGACATTTTAAATATGTGATCTGCATGTTATTTTATATTTTACCACATGTTTTCCTCCAATATAATGCTAATATAAAGTTAAGAATTCATCACAAATCAAATGCGGATTTTAGTCCCTTTTTTAATGAGTTACATAAGGATTTTCAGCAAAATTACCATAAAATTCTGTTGTCTTGGTTACTTCCTAGGATCTTCTTAGTGATTCTTTTTTTATATAATTTTTATTCTTATTGACAATTTCTATTCTTACAGACAATAAACCATGATATTTCACTCCCTTCCCCCACTTTCCCCTTCACAACTCTGCTCTCCATCATATCCCCTCCCTCTCTCCATTAGTCTCTCCTTTAATTTGATGTCATCACCTTTTTCTCCTATTATGAGGGTCCTGTGTATGTATGGCTAGGCACTGCAAGGTCATGCATATCAAGGTCACTTCTGTCTGGACCATTCCATTGTAAGGAGTCCTATGCTTCCTTTGGCTCTTACATTCTTTCTGCCACCTCTTCTGCAATGGACCCTGAGCCTTGGAGGGTGTGGTAGAGATGTTTCAGTGCTGGACACTCCTCCTTCCCTTCTTCTGAGCACTATGTTGCCTTTTGGGTCATCCCAGTGGTCATTGCCATCTGAAAAGAGAAGCTTCTCTAACCAGAAGCGAGAGTAGCATTAATATATGCATATGAACATTAAGAGTAGTGCTTTCAGGGCAGTGTGGTGAGAATAATATATGTATTTATCCAGACAAAAGCAGGCTTTATACCCCTAAGGCTTTATACCCCTAAGGTTTTCAGTACCAGGCATGTATTGCCTCCTATAGAGAAGACCTTCAGTCCAATTAGAGAGCAGTGGTTTTCCCTCAGAGCAGACATGCCACTATGGCACTCATTAGGACATTTGGCCTGTCTGGCCAAACTTGAGGCTTCTAATGTCCATTGTTTTCACTGCTGATTGCTTCTGTCTCCTATAGGACTGCTCACAGTGCAGCTTTTTCCAGCTTTCAGTTGGCTGAGCTACAGAGAGAAGGTTTTCTGCTCAGCACCAGCTTGAACTCAGTACCTTTGCTGCTCAGGCATGTGAAGTCTTCAGCAATGGGGTCTTACCATCTGTTTCTCATCAGAAACCAGGGGCCTTGGCAATAGCCTGTAATGATTTGGAGGCAACAGGTACCTCCCTGACCAACAACTCACTGGAAGATATCCCATTTCTGGCACTGAAAATTTTCTAATAATAATCTATGGCTTCTGGATGTACCATTGTTCCAAAAAGTAGGCTTTCATATGTCTTATTCAGAATATCTGTAATTTTGATTGACCTTCTCCCCCACACTTCTTTTATACAATCTCTTCTCCTGGTTTTCCTTAGGCCTTTCCCCTCCCTGTAATCTGCTCTTCTACATACATATATACAATACCATCCCATTAAGTCCTTCCCTCTCTTCCTTCCCTTACACCCTTTTTCTAGTTTACTGGCCTCTGATAGCTATTTTTGGATCCAGTTCACTAACAAATCTATACATTTTTAGCTAGAATCCATATATGAGAGAGAACATATGACATTTGGTTTTGTAGGCCTGGGTTACCTCACTTAGTACAATACTTTCCAATTCCATCCATTTCCCTGCAAGTTGCATTTTTCTTTACTGCTGAATAGAACTCCATTGTGTAAATGTACCACCTCTTTATTGTCCTTCCATTTTTGGAGGGACATCCATGCTGGTTCCATTTCCTAGCTATTGTGAATAGAGCAGCAATAAACATGGCTGTGCAAGTATCTCTAAGGTAATGAGAAGAGTCATTAGGATATATGCCTAGGAGTGGTATAACTCGATCATATGGCAAATCTATTTCTAGATGCTCAAGAACCTCCACACTGATTTCCACAATGGCTGTACCAGTTTACATTCCCACCAACAGTGTAGAAGGGTTCCTCCTTTACCACAACCTCGCCAACATTTATTGTCACCTGTTTTCTTGATGGCAGCCATTCTGACATTACTGAGATGGAATCTCAAAGTAGTTTTAATTTGCATTTCCCTGATGGCTAAGGATGTAGAACACTTTTTTATATGTTTTTATGCCATTTGTATTTCTTCTGATGAGAACTCTCTATTTAGTTCGATAGGCCATTTTTATTTGGGTTGTTTGATTTCTTATTGTTCAGTTTTTTGAGTTCTTTGTATATTCTGGATACTAATCCTCTTTCAGACGTGTAGCTGGCAAAGATTTTCACAGTGTATTTTTCTGTGCAAAAGTTTTGTAATTGATCCCAGTGGTTGATTAGTGGTTTTATTTCCTAAGTATTGGGGTTACATTCAGAAAGACATTGACTATCCCAACATGTTGGAGGGTTTCCCCTTTCTTTTCCTCGAGCAATTTCAGAGTTTCAGGTCTGATATTGAGGTCTCTGAGCCACTTGAACTTGATAATTATGAACGGAGAAAGACAAGGATCAATTTTCATCCTTCTACATATAGATACCCAGTTTTCTCCAGCACCACTTGTTGAAAAGGCTATCTTTTTTCCAATGAATATTTTTGGCATTTTTGTCAAAATCTAATGGCTGTAAGTGCCTAGATTAACATCTGGGTCCTCAATTCTGTTCCATTGATCTACATGTCTTTCTTTGTGTCAATACCCTGTTATTTTTATTATTATGGCTTTGTAATATAGGTTAAAATTGGGTATTGTGATCCCACCAGATGATTTTTTTTTGCTCAAAATTGTTTTGGCTATTCGAGGTTTTTTTGTGCTTCCAAATGAATTTCAGGGTTGTTTTTTTTCTATTTTTGTGAAGAATACCATTGGGATTTTAATAGGGACTGCATTAAATGTGTAGATTGCTTTTAGTAAGATTGACATTTTCCTAATATTAGTTCATCCAAACCAAGAACATGGGATGTCTTTCCATTTCCTTATGTCTTCTGAAATTTCTTGAGCGTTTTAAAGTGCTCATTGTAGAGAACCTTCACTTCCTTGGTATGGTTTATTCCATGGTACTTTATTTATTTTAGTTTTTTGAGGCAATTGTGAATGGGAGAGATTGCCTGATTTCATCCTCTGCATGATTTTGTTAGTATATAGGAAAGCTGCTGATTTCTGTGTGTTTATTTTGTGTTTTGCTATGTTGCTAAAAGTGTTTTTCAGCCCTAAATGCTGGTAGAGTCTTTAGGGTCCTTTATGTATAGAATAATATCATCTGCAAATAATGATAACTTGATCTTTCCCTTTCCAATTTGTATTCCTTTTAGGAGTGTCTCTAGCTTTATTTCTATAGCTAAGACTTCCAGTACTATATTAAGTAAAAGTAGGGTCAGTGGACACCCTTGTGTTATTCCTGAATTTAGTGGAAAAACTTCATGTTTTTCCCCATTTAGTATTATGTTGGCTGTAGGTTTGTCATAAATAGCTTTTATTATGTTGAGATATATTCCTTCTATTCCCACTTTCTATAATAATTTTACCATGATGGAATGTTGGATTTTGTCAAATGCCTTTTCTACATTGAGATGATCATGTGATTTTGGTCCTTCTGACCATTTATATGATTTGCATATGTTGAACCATCCCTGAATCCCTGAGTAAAAGCCAACTTGCTTGGGATGAAAAATATTTCTGACACCTTGTATTCTGTTTGCCAATGTTTTGTTGAGAATTTTTGCATCTATGTTCATGAGGGAGATTGGTCTGTAATTTTCTTGTTTTGTTTGAGAAGCTGTGGTGTTAGTTCTTCCATAAGGTCTGGTAAAATTCAGCAGTGAATCCATCTGGGCCTGGACTTTTTTTAGTTGGGAGACGTTTTATAACTGCTTGGTTCTCCATACTTGTTATAGGTCTATTTAAATGGTTTATCACATCTTGATTTAATTTTGGTAGGTCATGTGAATCAAGGAAATCATCCATTTCTTTAAGTTTTCAAACTTAGAGGCATATATATTCTTAACGTATGTCCTTATAATTTTCTGAATTTCTTTGGAATCTGTTGTAATGTTCTCTTTTCAGGTCTAATTTTATGAATTATTGTCTCTTTTTCTTCTGCTCATATTTGCTAATGGTTTATCAATCTTGTTTATCCTTCAAAAGAACCAACTCTTTGTTTCACTGATTCTTTGGATTTTCTTTTTTGTTTCTATCTCATTACTTTCTACCATAGTGTGGTTGTTTGAATAGAATAGATGGCCCCAAATATATTCAGTTGTTTGTTTGTAGTTTGCATCTGCAGCCACCTGGCTGGAGTCTGTCAGTGCCATTGTGTGGATCTTAAGGTGTGGTGGTGGGTTTCAGATTTCAATCTAAAGATATGCAAAGTGTGCCTAGCTGGAGTTCCTGGAGTGTGCTGTGGCTTTTGGCTTTAGGCTTGTGCTTCTCTCTCTCTCTGCTTGGTCCTGTGAAGGCAGGCCAGTTTCTTCTGCCATTTATGGAACTTCCCCTGGATCTGTAAGCTTCAATAAGTATCCCTTCCTCCATAACTGTGCCTGGTCTGGAAGTTCATCCCAGCGAACCTGAAGCTGTCTGATACACCTAGTCTTTATTATTTCTCTCCATCTACTGATTTTCAGTTTGCCTTGTTCTTATTTTTCCAAGGCCTTAAGGTAAAGCATTAAATTGTTTACTTGTGAACTCTCAAATTTCTTAATATAGGCAGTTAGAGCTATAAATTTCCCTCTTAGGACTGTCTTCATTGTGTATCAAAGTTGTTAGTATGTTGTATTTTCATCATCATTTGATTCTATGAAGTTATTGATTTCCTTTTTTTATTTCTCCAATGATCCATCATTCAATAGTGCACTGTTTTGTCTCCATGAATTTCAGTATGTTCTGTAGTTTTTCCTGTTGTGGATTTGCAGTTTAATCCCACTGTGGTCAGACAGATATAGGGGATTATTTCAGTTTTCCTGTATTGTTGAAATTTGCTTTGTATCCTAATATATGGTCTATTTTAGAGATTGTTCCATGTGCTGCTGAGAAAAATGTATATTGTGCAGCATTTGGATGCAATGTTCTGTACATATCTGTTAGGTCCATATCTTTTATGACTTCATTTAATCCAGATGTCTTTGTTTATTTTTTTACTTGGATGACCTGTCAATTGATGAGAGTGGGGTATTAAAGTCACCCACTACAATTGACTTTTGTTTAACTGTAACCTTAATTCTAATAGTGATGCTTTGATGAAATTGGGAGCCACCATGTTAGGTGCATATATGTTTAGGATTGTAATGTCCTCCTGTTGGAGTGTTCTTTAATTAGTATAAAATGACTTTCTTTATCTTTCCTCACTAATGTTGGTTTGAAGTCTATCCTGTCAGATATTAGGATAGCAACTTCTGCTTGTTTCCTAAACCCATTTTCTTGAAATACCATTTTCTATTTTTTCACCCTAAGACAGTGTCTATCTTTTATTGAGAGATGAGTTTCCTGGAAGCAACAAATGGCAGGATCTTGCCTTGTAATCCAGTCTGCAAGCCTGTGTCTTTTTGTTCGGGCATTAGGACCATTGATACTAAGAGTTTTTATTGAAAGGTATGCATTTATTCTCAACATTCTTCTTATTTTGTATGAAAGGCCAAATATAACCATTTTAAGTAAAAAGGCCCAGGCCTGACTTAGATAGAGAACTAGCCGGCTAATGTGCTGACCTCTGCTTCTGTAAACTTTGCTTGCTTGCTAAATTGCTGCCTTTCTCCCTAAAGTTTCTGGGGAATCTCCATTTCAAGGACATTGCAGAAACACTCCACTGAGGTCTCCAACCTCCTGCTTAGATAAGAAACTAAGGAATCTCCATTTCAAAAGTCGTAAAATACCACTGTTTACTTAGCCCATCACAATGGAGATTACCTCATCTGCCTGGAGTGCCCCCTAGCTCCTGCCCCCAATTTTGCCCCCGGGGGTCTTGGCCCCTGGTCAGGGGACTTGGCACAACATCTAATGCTTCCTGTTTTCCCTTTACTTGCTAGTTTTTTTTTTTTTTTTTTTTTTTTTTTTTTTTTTTTTTTTTCGAGGTAGGGTCTCTCTCTAGCTCAGGATGACCTGGAAATCACTGTAATCTCAGGGTGGCCTCGAACTTGTGGCAATCCTCCTACTTCTATCTCCCAAATGCTGGGATTAAAGGCATGTGCCACCATTCCCAGTTACTTGCTAGTTTTAACTATTATTTGAGTATGGTTTATCTTTTCCTATTTCCTCCAGTGGGTTTTGCTTTCACTTCAGCATGAATGAGTCCTTGAAGTATTTTCTGTAGATCTGGTTTAGTTGTCACAAACTTCTTTTTGTTGCAGAATGTCCTTATTTCTCCATTAATTTGGATAGATAGCTTTGCAGGATAAAGTAATCTTGACAGTTGTTATCTTTCAGAATGTGGAATACATCACTCCATGCCCTTCTGGCTTTTAAAGTTTGTGTTGAGTAATCTTCTGTTATTGTGATGAGATTGCCTTTGTAGGTGACTTGCTTTTTCTCTATAACTACTTTCAATATATTTTCTTTGGGTTACATGTTTAGTAGTTTAATTATAAAATGGCAAGGAAAGGTTCTTTCCAGGTTTCATCTGTTTGGTGTTCTAATAGCTTATTGTATCTGTATTGGCATTTCTTTCTCGACTTGGGGAAATTTTTCTTCTGTGTTGTTGAAAATGCCTACTAAGCCTCTGGATTGAAATTCTTCTCCTTCTACTATACCCAGAATTCTTATGTTTGATCTTTTCATAGTGTCCTGAATATCTTGAAATTCTCATTCATACTTTCCTATTAGCTTGTCTTTCTCTTTGTTGGACTGTATTAGTTCTGCCACCTAGTCTTCTAGTTCAGATATTCTGTTCTCTCCTTCATCCATTTATTTGACCAACTCTGTTCTTCAGAGCTAGAATTTCAGCCTTATTTTTAGTATTTCTATTTCTTTTTTAATGTTTTGTAATGACCTCCTTATTTCATTAAACTTGTTTCCTGTTTTTTCTCTCTTCTTCTTTAAGTCCTTGGATTTCTTCTTTTATTTCTTTGAGTAGAGATGCAATCATTTTTTAAAAATCTTTGTTATGAATTTCATCTAAAATAGTCTCATTGGTAATCATTTCTGATGGGTTTATAATTTTTGGCAGGATTGTATTGTCTTAATTCTTTGTGTTTTTTTTTTATAATTTAGCGACTTTTGCATCTTGAATTGATTTGATGCTTGGCTTTTCTTCTTATCTGCAGTGTTCTTAGATATGGCAATCCATCTTTTTATATACTTTCAGGATATGTGACTAAAGTGCCAAGTGTAGCTCTTGTACCTCAATTCAACTACAGAAGTAATCCTAGGTGTTGAGTTTGCTTGCTAAGCAAGTATTCTAGTGGGCTGCATGGAACAATTTGCTGGCAAATTCTAAAAATTAACTGAGTAATATACACATTCAATCAAAACCATCACAGAGTATACCATTGTGGGGATTAAAACAAACAGATAGTCTTATAATATCCAAGTCACTAAGGGTGTGTGTTGCTCTATACCCTTAATCCTGTCAGCTGGGAGGTAGAGAATTCTGTTCTGAATTGTGTCCTAGGTTAGCCCAGATCTGAATCAGACAAAGGCCCTATAAATCTGAAAGCATCAAAGGCAACAACATTCAATCCCCAGATACAACTTATTTGAAATTGGTAAAGTCAGCCAAGAATATGTAACCCATAATCTGCCCTGACATGGAAAAAGAGATTAGTACTTCCAATGCAGGCATATTTACCTGCTATTTTTTAAATTTTTTTGTTTATTTTTTATTTATTTATTTGAAAGTGACAGACAGAGAAAGAGTCAGATAGAGAGAGAGAAAGAGAATGGACACACCAGGGCCTCCAGCCACTGCAAAGAACTCCTGATGCTTGTGCCCCCTTGTGCATCTGGCTAACATGGGTCCTGGGGAATCGAGCCTTGAACCAGGGTCCTTAGGCTTCACAGGCAAGCCCTTAACTGCTAACCCATCTCTTCAGCCCTACCTGCTATTTTTTTGTCAGTTGTCCTTGATACTTTAGGGCGTGGTTTCTAATCTCATCAATGCTGAGTGCCCAACTCTATCCCTCAGTGTTGTGCTGTGCAGCTGGAGTTCTGATCAGCTGTGCTGGATGTGCTGCCACTGGGGGCTCAGTGCTGGATGTTTGGGGTTCTGATGGTTGGAGGACGGGAGAGTGCAAAAGCTTGGAGTTGCTCAAGCAGTCCTGCCTGTATCCCTTTCAGTAGCTACTTAATTGAGCTCAGCTGTTCTCCCTTCAATTTTCTTGACTTTGAAAGAAGGCTGATGAGGTTGCAAAATTCACTTGTTTGGTCCCAGTGGTGTTGGGAGGTTGCAAGGATCATGTGGATAGGTGGGCTACAAGCCCCTCAGTGGGATTCTGGCTGTTTTCGTCCTTTCTGGTGGATCTTGGTCTCTCCTGCTTCTCTGCTGTATCTAAGAATATCTTATACTCCTTCACTTTTCAGATGAACCGTGTATTTTGGTTAAATACTTCCATTGGCTGGCTTGGTGCGGCTCCTATGCTGCCATCTTACCTGGAAGTTATTCTTAGTGCTTCTTAATGACACCAAATTTTGGATTGAAAGATATTTTGATAGTGCCAGGTGTCGTGGTCATGCCTTTAATCCCAGCACTGGGGGGGGGGGGGTGCAGATGTAGGAGGATCTTGTAAATTCAAAGTCCCCCTGAGACCACCTACTGAATTCCAGGTCAGTCTCAGCCTGGGCTAGTGGGCTAGAGCGAGACCCTACCTCAAAAAGCAAAACAAAACAAAGAACAAAGACAAAAAAAGAAAGATATTTTGATTTCTGTAGCAGAACTCTACTGAGACATACATCTGCATCAAGCTTGTGACCTTCCATCAGCTGAAGCACCGCCCAGATGTGCCAGCTGGCTAATGTCTCTGTACCCACTGACTACATATAGGTCCTAATGAAACAAAGAGCTGGAGGTGTGTTTTCCTTGGACCAAAAGCCCTTTTCATGGGAGCATGGTAACCAAGCTGAAGACTTGCCTGAACTGGTGTTAGACAAATTGTCTGGAATTAGGGATTCTGGGAAAGGAGTGCAGATTTTATTTTCATGGCAGCAGCAAGCTATTGAGAAAGACTGAATTAAAAAAGGAAATGAAATTCTTCCTTTGCCCCTGTGATTATGAGATGTGCCTTACTTCATACAAGTGACTCAAGTCTCAGTTTTCCCATTGCAAAAGAGATACTAACAACCTGGTGACTTAGCTTATTGAGTTATAGTGAACATCTTGTAGGGCAATGCTTCTTCAAAGCCTAAAGTCAAATGAGTAAAACTCAACCCTAATAGTTACTGGAAGGTATCTTCTGAGCTGAGAGCAGAAAATGAATACCTTCATTATTTTTTACTTTCAGTTTTATTCAGCTGCATTTTTACTTTTGTATTTTATATGAAGTTGAGAGGGATACATTACTATCACTGATTCTTTTTTTTTTTAGTTCTTTGTCCTTTTTATATTAATTTTCATTTTATATTAATTATACCAGGTTATTCCCTTTTTCCCCTCGCTCCAGCTCCTGTTTTCCTGGAGGCCCTCCTCAGTGAGGTTATGGTCTTCACTGTAGGGAAATGAATAGGCCTCAGTCAGTCCCTGTTGGGTAGCAGAAGACTGTGCCTCAGAATATTCTTATCCACTCTGTGGCTCTTACAATCCTTCTCCATCTTCTGCAATGTTCCCTGAGTCATACCAGGCCTGTTGGCAGTCAAATTTTTTGTTGAGTTCTCTGTAGCCTTTGGATTTCTGTTTTGATAGGCTGTGATTGATCACTGTGCTCGTTACAATCAACCTGGGTTTTTTTTTCTTTTTTCAGGCTAGCAGTATGAGCAGTGTTCACAACATCACTTCCCTGAAATTTCTTCTGGGCCATGGCAGATGTGGTAGAGGTGGTATATCTCATAGTACTTGGTCAGCTATCTTCTTGTTTTGTCAAGGGATATTGGTTTTCTATACCATCTATAAAATAAAGCAGACTGTCAAGAGTGACAACAGATTGAATTAAAGGGGAGAGTACAATTTGTGTGTGTGTGTGTGTTTATATGTATGCAAGCCCACTCGTCCAGACAGAACAGTGGGAACTTTTCTGTAGAGTCTATGAATGTCTCAACAATGGGATTCTGACTTGGTTTCCAATACCAGGTATGAGGTTCTTCCCACTGAGTGGGCCTCATGACCAATCAGAGAACAGTGGGTTATCTGCAGAGGTGTGCCACTACTGCACAAGTGTGTACTTCATTACTGGTTAGTTGATTTCATAGTCTTCATGGTCCCCTGCTTGTTCATGCTTCTGGTGACCATTTTCCTCCAGCACTATGAGGGTTAGCGAGGTGGTAGCTAGTTTCCCTTTTGGTTCCAACATAGTATTCTCATGTCCTGTGTTTGTAGCCAGTGTTATCTTCAGCAATAGGGTCTTACCTTTTAGCTCTGGCAGGTAATTAAGTGTTGTGACAATGGCCTCCATTGTTTGGGGAGACCTCATGGGTATCTGTGGCCAATAAGTCACTGGGGGGGGGCAACCCAATTTTAAGCCTGGGGATTTAATAGCCAGAGTCCATGATTTATTTAATCTTTTTTTCCAACTTTTGTCTTGACTATCTCCCCTCCCCCTTTATTGGTGGTTATATGTTGTAGAATGCTAGCCAGACTGATGGTCTTAGGGAGCTGATGCATGTTGTATTAACATTTGTGTAATTATTCCCCCACCCTCCCAACCCCCTATCCCTCTAAGCATCCCACGTCTTATATTATGTCCCTCTCATAACCTGTCAGGTAACACACCTATCCTCTGTCCCTATTTCTTCTCTCTCCAGGTCTAATTCTAGGTTGATGCACATATTCCTGTTGCTTACCACCATTTGCACTTGTCTCCAATTGATCCCAGTTAGGAATCACTGATGAGAGAGTGCATGTGGGGTTTATCTTTCTGTGCTTATGTGACCTCACTTAGAATGATGGTTTCCAACTCCACCCATTTTCTTTTGCAAATTTCATTTTTCCTTACACCTGAGTAGCATCCCATTGCATATATGTACCACCCTTCATTACCCATTCATCAATTTGATGGGCATCTAGGTTGATTCTAGTTCCTAGCCTATTGTGAATAGAGTAGCAACAAACATAGTCGAGGAAGTATCTCTGCAGAAATCTTGGCCACAGGGGAAGCAGAGGGCAAATCAACCTGAAAACAAAAATGATTCATGCTAGCACTGAACATAGGTCTGAATGGAAAGCTCTGTGGTGCTGAAAATGGACTGATCCTGTGTAACTGTCAAAGCAAAAGAACAATAGGCATCCTGTTTGCTACCATCATGTAGAATTGTCACAAAGGTGGGATTTCATTGTCAAGTTCAGTAGTAACCTCTCTTTCCAATTGTTAATACATTTCCATGCACCTTTAGTTATTCTGCAAACCATATTGAACATCTATCTGGTGGGTATTTCTGAGCTTCTGATTTCTCACCTGTAGAAATGAGTATAATAATAACAAGTAGTATTAACCTGCACTTGTAAGTATATTCCAGGCATTATACTATTAATTCACATACAGTATAAGTAGAAACATAGATGACTAGGGGTATAAAGGCCTAAGTGAGGTCAGGGGAAGAGACTGCGTGGAGGAATGGTGGGGGAAGGTTAATCAAAATTTAAGAGAGCTTAAATAAGTAATATGGAAACCTACTGTTTTGACCAATGGCACATACAGAAGCCATAGATTGTTACTGGACAATTTTCAGTGTTAGGGATGGGATACCTTCCAGTGAGTTGTTAGCCAGGGATGTCTCTGATCACCCCAAAACATTACAGGCCACTGCCAGGGCTCTTGGTTTCTCACCAGGAATATAAGACCCTATTATTGAAGACTACTCATGCTTGGACTACAAGGTTACTGAGAATTCTTGCTGGAGCTGAGTGAAAAACCACTTCCCTATAGACCAGCTGAGAGAAAGTTAAAAAATGATACACTTCATGAAGCTCAATTGGAGAGAGAGAGAAAGAGAGAGGGGGAAAGAAAGAGGTCATCACTGGAGATATATAACAGTCAGCACTGCAAGCCTTATATTTGGCCACCCAAGCCAAATGAGCCAACATGTGCACTAGTGGCATTTCTTTTATGGGGGAAACTAACAGCTCTCTAATTGAACTGGAGGCCCACTCCATGGGAGGGAATATATGACTGATACTGAAAACCTATGATGAGGGCAATCATGATTCATTTCTTCAGATGAGTCATGAGGGTGTAATGCCTGCTGTTATCTGACTAAATGCATATAATCTGTTCGCCAAACTGCCAGGTAAGCACTTCTCTTAATGTTCATATCCATATATTAATGTTACTCTCACTTCTGGTTAGAGAGGCGTCTCTTTTCAGATGGTGGTGACCTCTGGGGTGACTCATAAGGCAACATAGGGCTGAGAAGAAGTGACAGAGGAATGCTCATCTCTGAAACATTTCTATCACACCTTCCAAGGCTTCAGGTTCATTGTGGAAGAAGTGGCAGAAAGAATATACCAGCCAAAGGAAGGGTAGAACCCCTTACAATGCACTCTTCCAGCCACAAAGTGGCCTGGATATCCAGGACCTCGCAGAGCCTGGCACTACCTACACAAGACCCTTATGATAGGAGAAAAGAAATGATGAGAGGGAGGGAATTATAACGGTTTATTGACTGTAATGTTGATTTTTTTTTTTTTTACAAAATATCATTGCTGTTCTAGTAACTTCCAGTCTCAAGTTTAAAATAAGTAATTAACTTATGTAAATCCTATCTGTAACAGTTAATTTTTCATTGCTTAGAAAAACACCCTTGGCTTATAGTTTTTAGGGGAGATTTCATCATGGAGGGAAAAACATAGCAGAGCAGGTAGCTGAGAAATCACATCCAGTCACAGCAACTGAATGTGATAGCTCTGAAAATCCTAATGAGCTGGACTCATAAATCTTATGGCCCACCCCCCAGTGACATACATCCTCTAGCAAGGTTTCATCTCTCAAAGGCACCACAGCTGGGGAATGAATGGCAGTCTTTATCATAAACAGTAGAGCCTATGGAGGACCATCAAATGATCTTAAGCTGCATTTATTTTCCAACACATAAACTGGAAGTCTTACCTCTGGAATGGCCCATGTTTGTGTTTGCTATTGTCATGTGATTCTGTGCTCATGGTCTATAATTCCAGGGTACAGTACAAGAAGCTAGGGATGTAAAAGTTGAATTGTGCCTTCTAGAGGTGTACAACTCAGTGAATAGTGAGTGAGCTCCTTGTCAAATTCTTCAGTGAAGGGATTCCAGCCTTGACTATCAGATGGAGTAGCTCACCTTCAGACTCTAGAGTACATAGTCCCATGATTTATCCCTCTCTCAGGTGGACAGACTGGCTCAGGAACATAATAAGTGAAAGCTATTGCAGAAAAAACCAGGCTTTGTTGTAAGAACATATAAAATCAAACTCTTCTCCTATCATTTAGGAGCTGTGATTTGGGGTGGGTGGTTTAAATTCTTTTAGCCTTTGTCTTTCACATGAGGTAGACTTCATCAAATGGGAAAACAGGAAGTTTGAATGTAAGTCATGATGCATTACAAGAACCTAGCATAGCATGGGTCCTAGCACAAGCAGGCACTTGGTCAAGGTTAGAGGGAGGCACAGCAGCAAGCAGTGCACAGAGGGCCAAAAGAAGTACGTCTTCACCAGCAGATGTGGCAGTAGCTTTCCCCCCTCTTTGTTTGTTCAGATGCTGCCTTTATAATGGTAATGGCTTATTTTCAGATTCAAAGTCCATTCTACACATAAATAAAAAATGATAGTGGCTTTCCCTGTAATTAAGAGTATTTTCTAGCTTTTCAGTCTGATTATGAATAGAACGTAGGATGCCTTCTGTGGTGTCTTTCTAGTTTTCTAAATTTATGGATTTAGCCCATATGAAATTAATTATTGTGGGTGTATTACATGGATGTGGAACATCTGGAATAATAGGATTTTATTGTTAATAGACCTCTCAGGAGCTTATGACAAACATCCTTATAATAGCAACATATGCTGCTAATTTAATGAAAACCATCACTGACAAGTAATTGTTCTATGCTTTCAGTAAATTGCACGTTTTTATTTTTTTTTTACATTCTTCACTTCCATCTTCATGTATTTCAATTTTGGTATTTGAAATTTAAACCAGAGCTTCTTGCAGAATAAGAATCTCCTGATATTTTGTGTATTTTGTGCCAGGCATAGTATCATGTACTTAAAGTACTACAATGAACAACATATAAATGTGCCTACTCAAGCCACCATTAAATGGTGAGTTGATTTCTTCATTCATTACAGGAAGAGAAGTCAAAATATTGAAGAAAAGTTCTCCTTTTCTAAAAACCAAATGTCTGAGTCCAATAGATAAACTTATACACAAATAAATTACATTTATTCCTGGCAAATATTGGTCTTAAACTGGCATGGGCAAGAGTTGATATGAGGCTTGCGTACATGCATGTGTTTTGCCATATTTTATAGCCTATTCTACACGTAGAATATGGTCATGAGTCACGAACTATTCAAGAATGCACAATAATTTGTGGGTATAGGGTGGCAGAAGGAACTGTTTTGAATATTAATACATTTAATCCACATGAAGTCTTTAGGATGATCAGGTTTTCTGAGGAAGAAGGATGGACCTGCACCCCACACTCCAACATTCACTCTGCTGATCTTCCCCATGTGTCCATTTTGGCTATTCTCAAACACATCTGTCATAAAAAAAATTAAACATCTTGTTAAATTTTAGGGAAACACTGTGAAACGTTCTATGTACAATAGAAAGAAAACATGATATAGCAGGCAAAGCAGAAAATATGATTAGGGAGAGAAATCGAGATGGCTGAATGCCATTAGGTGTGGAAGGCAGAACTTCTAGCCATCATGGTTTGTAGATTTGTGTGCCATCATTTTTGTCCTTGTAGATGTAGAAAGGCAAAATTCCTAGCACAATGTCCTATTTTGTTGTCGTCACGACACTCATGTTCTTTGAAATCATCCTGCTTAACCATTTGAACATTGTTACGTCCTCCTCTCACCTGAAGGTAAGTTACAGGGAAACAAGTAATGTTTCCTGTCTAGGTGTACCCCCCATTTTTTGTTTTTACTCAATTTCCAAAGGCTAGATAAAGCAGTAAAAGCACTTAGCAAATATTTATTGGGAGAATGAATCACCAAATCCCTTCCTTTTATTCCACACAGGATAAATTACAGCTGTATATCATGTATGCATTCACTATCATTTCAGAAAAACATGCTGCATGCTGTGATAAGTACACTGATAGAATATATGCATATATTTGCATGAAAATGAGAAGGAAAATTGCTTTAACAGGGAAGGTAGCAAATTCAAAATAATGACTGGATCTTTCTCTTACTACATGAATTCAAGAAGTCCCACTACCTTTCTGAGCTTCCTTTACCATGTGTAAAAGTTTGGGTATATGCTAGCTATAGTTTACCCCAGTAATGGCATATATTCTACCATATGTTCTGCTGTTTCTATCCTGAAAATTTTACCTAGTCAAAAGTGATTCTCAGTCATTGAAAGTCACATCCAGACAGTGTACCAACCAGATCCCTGTGAATGTATATGAGAAAATTGGGCAATTTTGAGAACTTTAGGGCAAGGCAGTTATTCACCCACTACAAGGGTTGATTGATGGACACACTTCAGTATTTGCTGACTCATTTGGCAGCCTGATTTGCTGTCAGGATCTGGTTTTCCTTCAGTCCTTAATGAGAAGCTGCCCTGTTCTGCTAGCAATATCACACCATGGAAGGTCCTGATGATCCCCCTCCCTAGAAATAGATTCTGCTTTGGATTTCATAGACAATAGTTTCAAGTGTCCGGGCCAAAGTCCCAGATGTCCCTAGAGGTTGTGAACTGCTACCTGACATCTGATGCCTTAAATGTTGACATCTCACATCACCTTAAAGTTATCATACATCTCTCTTATGAACCAGCTAAATACCATTGCAGGCCCTTTTCTAGCTAATTTGGTGAATATCCCTGAGTTATCATATATGCTCACTGCTGATCCTGTGCTATGTAATGGGGAAACAAGGCTATCAAATGTATAATGCCTTGTTTGGTTTGTATGCCTTAAGACAAGGTAGAATAACGGCCATTGAACATCCCTGAAATAGAAATATCCCTTGAAAGCTGGATGTTGTGGTGCATGCCTTTAATCCCAGCACTCAGGAGGCACAGGTAGGAGGATCGCCATGAGTTCAAGGCCACCCTGAGAATGAGAACCTATCTCAAACAAACAAACAAACAAAAAGTTTCTGGAACAAATAATTTGTAGGCAGCACTTTTCTCTTATGCTATTTCTACATATCCAAATTATAGCTCAATTGTAAAACTGCAAAGTTTCTGTATTTTTTAACCCAAGGATGACTGATTAAAAAAAAAAGTAGTAAGTTCGCCTAATAAAAATATAAATTTTAGCTGGGTGTGTTGGCTCATGCCTTTAATCCCAGCACTCAGGAGGTAGAGGTAGGAGGGTTGCCATAAGTCCAAGGCCACCCTGAGACTCTATAGTGAATTGATTGCAGGTCAGCCTGGGCTAGAGTGGGACCCTACCTCGAAAAACCATATATATATATATATACATATATATATATGTATAAATTTTGTTTAATATTTTATCATCATGTTTGCCACTTTTTAAAAAGAATGAATTAAGGCTATTGGAATGGGAGAACAAATGATTATATTGATCTTAAGTGATTAAATCCTTGATGTCGATCTATGCCCTTTACCTCACCTAACACCTAGCAAATGCTCAGTAAGTAATGGCTGGATGAAAGAATGCTATCCAATGGCCTTTTTCTGTAAGGGTCAGAGGAGCTCAGTGCAGCTGAGGTCAAAGATAATGAGACTTCACAACCTCATGGCCATAGTAAAGCTTACCTGATGGGCTTTAGAAATGAGTTATGTGAAACTCAGTGGGAAAGATTCTTCATCTTCCCAGATCTCTGCTGCCACTTTACAAAAAGAAATAAAGACTTCTCTTGATGACAAGGGACATTCAGGGACAGAGAGAGTGAGTGTGGTCTATGCCTACAATGCTCAGAAGGCTGCAGAATAAAGCCGTCTGAATAACAGAAAAGTCAGTCCTCACAATCCTCGGGTGCTCAAGAAGATGATGAAAGCATTAGGATTTCATTTTGCTCTACCTTCTTTTCTGTTTCATTCCTGTATTTACTGGAAGTACGGAACACATAAAGCAGACCTGCTAACATGTTCAAGTTGTATCATGTATTTATGGGTGTGTTCATTTTTCTTTCCTATAATATAAGAGTTCGTATACAGTTTGTGAAAAAGATGTCTTGTTCAGTCTGGATAAATATATGTGCATAACACTTTGAAATGAAATACAGATTGATGGCCATCTTCATTAGGAAATATTTGACACACATGAATTAAGGATTTTATTTAAATAAATGAGCAAGAGAAAAAGTTGGACCAGTTTTGCAGTCCATGGAAAGTTATTCTCCTCCAAAATGCTTGTAAACTTTTTTGTTTGTAAATTGGTGTGTGTGTGTGTGTGTGTGTGTGTGTGTGTGTGTACAGCATAGTACACATGGAGGCCAGAGGATAACCTCAGGGTGTTTGCCTTCTCCTTCTTCCTTTTCTGACATGGTCACTTTGTTAATTAGCTGCTCTGTGTGTACCAGTCTAGTTGGCCCATGAGCTTCCAGGATGTTCCTGGATCAGTTTCCTATTGCTATAGGTCTGTTGTGATGACAGGTACTGGGCCACTTTGGGTCTGGCTTTACAACCATGGCGGCAAATCAAACTCAGGCTAGCAGGTTTGTAAGCAAGTACCTTTTACCACTGAACTATCCCCACAGACCCTTCTCTCACCTTTTATCTGGTATATTAATACATATCCTATATACGACAAAGGGCTGGCACTTTAAAGGGAATTGAAAATAGGCAGTCTTTCCCTCTGTTTACTATCTTGCCAATGCCATAATAGATATTTTATAGTCCCTTCTCACTTAATACTCACATAAACACTCTATGAAACATATAGTTTTCCTTATTTCAAAAAGAACTGCATTGAGAACCAGGAAGTTCAGAATGCTTATCTTCTGACTTAGTATGCCCCACAGCACTCACAAAAAAAAAAAAAAAAAAAAAAAAAAAAAAAAAAAAAAAAAAAATTAGCTGTCCTGGAAACTTTCGTCCTCTTTAACTGATATTGGTGCCACTTCCCTCTTCTTTACCATCTCTGTGTTCTGGGATTTCCTTGAGAGTTGTACTTATTTGAAGGAATTTAAGTTTTGGTTTGGTATTAGTAGAGTCCAAATATCTAGGTAGCCAGGGCTCTGCTTTACGTTATCTGTATTCCCCACATCTGTCACAAGAATGTTGAATTTTTAAAGTAAATGCCACCCTAATGAATGGAATCAGAATTTAAATTTTAATATCTTTTTGAATCTGAAAGCTCATGAGTTTTATATTATACTATAATGCCAGAATTTGAAGACAAGAAGAAAGATGAACACAACTATATTATTAAAAAGTGCACTTAAGTAATACAATTATAGCCAATTTGCATGTCTAGTACAAATATACCAGTGGTAAGGAATAGGTAAGCAATTCAAGGATAATGTAAATGTGGAAAATGTGCAGTCCAGGGAGAAGGAAAAACTCATACAATACATGTACGAGTGTTGCTATGATTTACCAAATGTAGTGTCATTACTGAACAAATTCTCTTGATAGGCCCTGAAGGAGGTAGAACGGTGAAGCCACAAGAACCCTACACTTAGAGGTCTTCAGGAAACATGGTGCAATGAAATGTGAAAGTGCCACATTGGGTTGTGTGAAGCTGTTTCTCCTTCTAAGCTCTGGATTCCTCATATCTACATTAGTGTTGTGAATCAATGACCCCAAGGAGCTTCACAATAGCCAAGACAGATAACATATGCTTTTGAGCCTCGTGTCTAACAAGTATGAAGGAATATCATGCTTTTCCTCACTCTACATGTAGATATAGATATTGGGGTTGATTACAGATGTTTAGCAGAGGATGTGGGGTGGGTGGATTTTGTTCTCTAGATAACATCTGGAGACACGCTTTTGGTTGTCACAATGAAGTTTTCTACTGAAACCTAGTGTAAAGGAGACAAGGATATTGCTAACCATATCTGTTATATAAGATGATCCTCCATAAGAAGGAATTTAAGATGTGTCTGGTTCCAAATTACATGGACTGTAAGTGTTGATGCTGATGTGGAAATAAAATCGTTGTGTCAGAAATCTCAGGTGGAATCCAGAAAGGAAGGACTCTCTGACTACCAATATGAACAATTTGTGAAAATGCATCAGAGCTAAGGAGAGGAGGACCACCATGGGAAAAATAGATATGTGTTGATTATAGTAAGAAGATGTCCAATGACAGTAAGTGGAGGACTTAGCAAGAATAAATGCACCATAAATCTATACATACATACATATACTTATATGTAGTGATTAAAGGTAGATTTATATTTGTGTGGGAGGTAAGATATATGGACACACGCGAATGAGGACCATATTATAGAATGTACAATGACATTTCTAGTAAATGTATAAAGAATAATATAAAGCTCACATTCTGTTTCATTGTGAGCAAAGGTAAATACATTGAAATTAGCAATTACCCTATGAACACCAAAGATCTACCCAGGAATTAAAAATAAAAATACTAAGAAGGGACATCTCCCGAAGTGATAATCTTGTGGTGTCCTTAAACTGATGAAATTAAATCATATGCTATGTTTAAGGAAATTAGGAGAACAGCCAGTTATATTACTGAAAGATGTTGCAGACAGCTGAGTAGCTATATAAACCTGAGAATCCTAATTTGGTATATAGCAATTCAAAGTTTACATCGGTGAAGCAGTATTTCTTTTGTTTTGGATGAATATGTTCTTCAGTTAATGCTCATGAAGTACAATTTAGAAAGCATGAATCTAATACCAGGTCTCCCTCCAGTAGGCCAATGAGAAAACGAGATTTAAGATGGTGATGTGATTTGCAGAGACCAGCAAAGTAATGACATCTGGGGTTTTGGTACTTGGGATTTCCAGGAGAAAAATAATGTTCTTTATTTTGCTTTAATTAGAAACAGGGCTAAGTAAGTTTATTAGTTAGCTTCTAAACTGTGCTTGTACAAAATGTTTGATGAATATAGTTGAATGAATGAGATACTGGAAATGGAGTTAAAAGAAAGGAAGACAAAAAAAAAAAAAGAAACAGAAAGCCTATTAAAGACAAAAGTTCATGGCAAATCAATATATGTTGGATAAAATATAAATGTATACACTGAACAAAAACAAGTATGAAATTCCAAGGCGGGTAATAGAAGAGGAAAATATAGAGCACAACTTAATAATACAAGTTATGGAAATCCATAATGAAACTCATTTATTGTGTAAGCCCTTTTCAAAGTTAATAGAAAGGTTAAAAGTGATGACTAGGTGTTAAAGTGCTGATTGCATAAGCTTGAAGACCTAAGTTCAGAACACATGTCTCTCTCTCTCCCACCAGTATCTCAAATATATAAATAAGTAAATATTAAAATAGATTATTAATGCCATTTATATTCTAGAGTTATTGCAAATTTCATAAAGAATTTCAATACTATGCATTTAAAATTTTTTAAATATCACTACTACTTCATTATTTCTTCTAGCCATCTTTCATGGATGTTAAAATCATTTTTCTTCATAGTCAAGTCATATGATTGTAATAGCTACATTTAGTTATTATCAAATATATTGACTGATAAGCAGTGATTAGGTTCAGTGTATCTGGGATACCATATGCTGAGGGGAATAAAACCAATTACAGCACTCTGGAAGATTAAAAATATAACTTGCTACTAGGGATATCAGTTTGACACATTTATATAAAAGTCATGTGTGTCAGTAATTGTGTGAAGCTTTAATATATGTTATCTCATTTGCTCTTTATAGCTACCTGTGGAATAAAACCTTTTTTTACCACTATCATTATTACTATTACTATCTATCTCCATGTTCAGCTGAAGAAACAGGAGCAAGTTTGATGCTAGCCTTGTAGTAAGCAAAATTGAAAAAGTCAAAGCCCCTGCTTCTTGCACTTTCTATAGTACTAGAGAAGCAAGAAAGTCAAACCATACCAGTTCAAAGACATCTTTACAAAGTGCTGCAGTCAGGTTTGCATTGCTGGCAGAAAACACCCAAGCAAGAGCAGCTTGTAGGGAAAAAAATAAAAAGTTTATTTTGGCTTACACTGGCAAGAGGAAGCTGGCTATAACACCTATATGACCACCCACACCAATACCCTGCCTCCAGGGGAGTTAAATTCACAAATTGCCAATAGCTGGGTTCATGACATTCAGACCACCTAAGTATATGGGAGACACCTGAATCAAACCACCACATTCTGACCCTGGCACTCATAAACTGATAACCATACATGATGTAAAATGCAATGCCTTCATCCAGCTTTAAAAGTCTTCATATTTTTTAATCCCAATAATATTTAAAACATTACCATAGTCAGAGATCTTCTAACTGAGACATAATACATACACACAAACACACAAGATAACCCCCCCCCAAATAAAACATAATTGCACAGAGTAAGTACACTGAAAAAGATGGCATTGAGCATAGTAAAGAAATATTCAACCAATGCAAGTTTTAAATGAGGTAAGCATCAAACTCTGTAACTCCAAGTCCAACAATTCTAGTCAGTGACAAATCTTCAGGTCTGGTAATTCTAGCCAATAACCAGTCTCTGTAGTTCCAGTTCTGCCACTCTATCTAGGCTTCTCACAGTCCCAGAAAACTTCATTAGGTGCCAGCAGCTGTCCTTTGCCACTATCCTATAGTCCTGACATCTCCACTGGGTCTCAACTGCAACCCACAGTTCATCTTCATGGCTCCATTGGGTCTCCATGCAGGCAATCTAATAAGCCACTGCCCATGGCCATTTCCAAAACACAAAACCATATTGCAAATTCAATGACCTTCTCTTCCTGAATTTGTTATATTACATAATACTAGGTGGGCCAGCAACTTGTTAGCTAAGGAGGGAATAAAACAGAGTTTGAAGAACAGGACAGTCCTTCAGGATTCAGGCCCCCTCAAAAGAGTCTACATCCTTCCTGTTACTGTAAAGCTCAGCTGGCACAATCTCAATGGTTGTAATCTCTCAACTGCAGTTGAACAGGAAGCAATTTTGGCCAAAATATTTCATTTTTTCTGTGTCATATTCCGTTGCTCACACCAGTCCATTTCTACATAATGCAACCCTGCACAAGTTCTCAGGAAATGGGCATAACAGCAAGCCTCTCACACAGATTCCTTCTAGCCCAGTCCAGGCAAAGCTCTTTCTCACCCTCATGAGCCAAACTTCATGGTACATAGTTCTTACTGTATTCAGGTCTTTCTCTGACCAGAGTAGTTCATTAAGCTGTACTTACAGCACTGCGAGGCATCTCTTAAGCCAAGATATCAAATTCATCCACATTCATCCTGCAAAGCAATTCCAAAAGGACAAAAGCCACACAGTCAGGTTTCTATCAGTAATGATCCCACTTCTCAGTACCAACTTTACTGTTGCCGTCAGGTTTGCATTGCTGGCAGAAAACACCTGACCAAGAGAACTTGTGTGTGGAGGGGGCAGGGGAAAATATTTATTTTGACTTATGGACTTAAGGAGAAGCTCCATGATTTCAGGGGAAAATGATGGCATGAGCAGAAGGTGGACCTCACCTCCTTGGCAACATCAAATGTACAACAGCAATAGGATAGTGTGCCAAACACTGGCAAAAGGAAGCCATATGCCCACCCCCAACATTACACTGCCTACAGGAGGCTGTAATTCCCAAATTGCCAATGGCTGGGGACAAAGCATTCTGAACACCTTAGTTTATGGGGGACACCTGAATCAAACCACCACACAAAGGTAAGGTAGCAACATCAGGCTTGGTATACTACATATTAATTATATGCTGATTCTATGCTATGAGTTTTCAAACTCTGAATTTAAGAACTACCACTGAGTCAGTTGTATGATGTAATAATTTGTAAATAAACTTGTATCTTCTGCAATGTATTGTGTGCAAAGTCAACAAGAGATAAATACAAAACCTCCTCACTTATGTAATCTACTACTTGCAGACGGGGTCTCAGATATTTAAGTGACGCAAGCAGAAACTGATTTGGATCAAGGTATATGGCAATGAGGGATAACCCCAAGGGAGAATCGCTAGTGGTGGCACACTTTTCTTCCTATCAGCACCCTCAGTCTTGAAATACAAACTGCCAGAGAAAAAGAAGACTTTACTTCACTGGCAGATTTCACTGGCTTCCTAAAGTAGCAGAGACAAAATACTTATGAAGAAACATGGCATCCTAAATGGCAAACTAAAATAAACCCTTCCTGTCTTAAACTGATTTGTCAGATATTTTGTCCAGCAAAAACAATGTAACTGATATACACACCAACTGTATCCTAAGAGAAGTGCTTTGCTCTGCAGTCTTTTCATTCACAGGGGCCAGACTCACTGGGAGTAGGAACGTGAATATAGAGCTCCTCACAGCTGAGTCAGCGTGATACTGGAGAGCTGTCCTTAATCATGATGCTAGTTTACATCAGACATTACAAGTCAAAGAAGAGTCCAGTACTTTAAAGAACAGACAGGTAAGGATTTCTCCTGTCTGCCAATCCTAACACTACAGCAGCAAAGCTACAATTAGGACCAACACAAGGCTAGACATAGAGAAGGAAATGAGTAATATGTCAAAGCAGATTATGTAGAACAATACTGGGCTGGGAAAGACTGGCATCAGGAGCCAGATGAAAATAGGCGATGTCAAATAGCCTAGAATCCAAGAGATGATTTGAAATCAGGATAGACATGGATTTATAAGTCCAACTCAATTCAGCTAATAGGCACTGACTGACTTGGAGCATTATGCCAGGTGCTGGGGAAATACTGAGATTGTGTGCCTAAATTTAAGATGAACTTGCTCCATAAGGAACTTATATCCCAGGATGAACACTGTACATGTAAAAAAATAATGAAAATGTATTATAAAAATCATACTCTACTATACAAGCTATTACTAATTGCTTTCATATTCAACATTATGTTTCTAACATTTATAGTGGAATTATGGGTAATTGAAATTTATTCATTTTTCACTACTGAATAAATGTACATTATATGATTACATTACAATTTCAAATTTTAAACATAATCCCAAGTAAATAATGTATCGCTCAAGAGTAAAAGCACATAAACATAATGCAAAAACAAAGTGAGATAATTAGAAACTGAAAATTTAGTATGTTATTTCTAAAAGAAATAAAAAGTAGATCAGGGAAAAGTCACAAATTATAGAATAGAGTGGTAATATTTCAGTTCATACATATGGTGCTAGGTTCATAGTTACAAATGTATGCATATGTATGTATGTGTGTATGTATATACATATATACACATATATATGTGTGTGTGTTTCTACAAATTTATAATATATTATTCCATATGGGCCACATTTGTATAATAAAATATTCAAAATTATGTGAAAGTTTCAGCATATAGTCTACCACACAGGCATGTGTAAAACAAATGACATAGTCCAGGATAATGAGAAAATTTTTTTAGAGTGTGCTATATTTCAGTTGGAATTTTGAGCAACATGCAAATGCATTTGCCTCAGAAATGCCATTTTTGAAGGGGAAGACATTTAGCATTTATGTCCCTTTTTTTACTTCATCTCCAGCAACAAAATATGGGTATGTAACAATATACAAAATTTGATATCAATGGAAGTAGTCTGTCCACAATGAGAAGTGTAGTCTGGAACTTAAGAGTGTTGATGCAGAGGGTGTTTAAGACAGAAAGAGATGGACTTTTGAGAAGGTGGTAAACTAGTCCAGGCAGCAAACAATAGGATGGGGTGGAACAGATATCCTGAGAACTACCAGGAAGGACATCCCATTGATGAGGAGCTGGGCAAGGAGGTGGGTTTACTACAGAGTTTGGGGAAATTTACCCAGTTCCACAATGTATCTCTCTTGGTCTTATATCTAAGCATGTCTTCCCCAGTTATTTTATAAGGATGGTATTGATGCAGGATTTGGGGGTTCAGAAGGAATGTCCCAAACTTTTGAACCCAATTTTGGTTCCTTAGTCTATTTTTAAGAAAAAAAATGATCAACCCCCCCAAAGAAGGATAGATTATGAGTTGTTGGGTTTATTTATGAATAAATCACAATTTGTGGGGTTTGTATAGGGGAAACTGATATCTAGGAAAAGGTAGTAACAGTTAAACACACATGGAAAAACGTTCATAGAAGCCTCTTCAAATGAAAGGCCAGAGAGAATTAAAAACTACTGAGTGACTCAGAGATAAAAGATAAATCTTACATGTAACCAAAGTGAGAAGGTACCCCCCCCAAAAAAAAACAAAAAAACAAAAACAGAAGGCAAGAAGGAAGATGTCAAGGTCAAGAGAATATTCTCTCCTTCCCAGCCATGTGGTCCTAGCCAGGCTGGGAAGGAGGGGCGGAATCCCAGGGGTGCTCAGGGTAGGTCACATGGCAAGAGGAAGAGGGAACACTAACCAAAACAGAGACCAGGTAGTTCAGATGAGAAAGGGTTACTTCAAGTTTAAAGAAATTACACAGGTAACAGGCCCAGAGTTTAGAGGAGTTACCCACATGGGAGATCTACCATGTAATGGAAATACAGCCTTGGTAGATTAGAGGGAAAAATCATACATGTAATTAAAGTGAGAAGTTACCTCAGACATAAGGCAAACAGAAAACTACCTTTGTCAAGAAACAGTGCCAGGCTGGGTAGGGGAGAGCTGGACTTACATATATCCAGACATATCACAGTGCAGAGAGGAACAGAGAGGGTGGGCCACATGGGTAAACTATACAGAGAGAAATCCATCAGGGTAAGCCTTGTCATCCCCGAGGAGCCAAGATCAGATTGGTTTGTAGACTCAGAGGGCTGACCCAGAGAGGCCACGATGAAGAAGAAGCAGGGCATTCCTGCTGGGCATATGGCTGACAGCCATCTTGGAGAGACAGGATCAGAGCCAAGTTTCAGTTTAGCCAAGAAGGACAGAATGGTGTCTCCATGTTCCTTCTTTAGGCTTATTCCTGTTTCTTTATTATTATTGTTCTTTCTTTCACCACAGTTTATTTTAGCTGTGGTTAGTGTTAAGCCATACAATATATACCCAGATGACCAATTCTAGAAGTGCTCAAAAACTTACAGATCATCTTCTTGTGGTAATGAAGCTGTATTTAATTCACCCTCTTCCTCATTCTTTTTTTTTTTTTAATTTACGTCATATGTAAAGCAATCATGCATCCACATTATCTAAAGGCATGGAAGTAACATCTTGGATTCCTTCTATTTTGTTTGTTTGTTTGTTTGTTTCAGCTTAGGCATAGGTTAGAATGGTGGGTGCTCTGGCTCTCTGCCTGTATCCTCCCTCCCTTCAGTGTGTGAGTATTCATCCCCTAGGTATGGAGCATG
Organism: Dipus sagitta; assembly: GCA_036346955.1. Taxonomy (NCBI): domain Eukaryota; kingdom Metazoa; phylum Chordata; class Mammalia; order Rodentia; family Dipodidae; genus Dipus; species Dipus sagitta. Next base: position 166,069,041 of record CM070772.1, on the reverse strand, counting down.
TTGATGTTGCTGATCCTCCCCATCCCTCTCTGGAAGCTAGATTTAGTTTAAGAGAGCTGCACTGCTCAAACTCGTATCCACTCTTAGGGGTCAGCCCTTCTTACCGACCAATGGCTACGTTAAAGCCCATTCTCAAAGTGGGTCAATAGCAAGGGCTAACTCAAGTCCTGAATTCCAGGATTATGGGAGACCTTAACTGTGACCGTCTCACAGTTCCCTGCTTCTCTCGAGCCTCATCTTCTCATTTGGCTGGCCCACACTTATGATTCCTGTGCACAGCTGGGAGTTTGTTTCTGATAAGACTCAGTGTAGATCTGTGGCCATATGCCTGGCATAGGGCATGTAACAGTTCTGAAGGCATCAAGGTGATACAAAGGTAAAAGCGAAAGCAGGAGTGACAGCAAGGGAAAGCAGGTAACTATGTTAACTAATATATAGCTGTATTTCTATTATTGATAAGGAGATCGGTCAAGTTGAAGAAATGTCATGAAGGCATAAGATAATCTCTTCAAGCCATGAGAGCAGTGCACTCTTCTTCTACTTAAGAGCAAGAGAGATGCTTTGGGAATGGCAACACTTTCTGTCCAGAGACCTAGAAGCAGGCCTAGTTACACTCCTCTGAGGATTTAGTGTGCCTCAAACTTAATCATAAGAGCATTGATTTCCTTCTCAAAATTGCTAAGCTCTTCTGCTGACACTCAGAATGACAGAAGTCTAACTAAGTATCGATACTTTTTTGTCTTCCGCTCATATATACACAAGGCAGTGAAGGAAAGCATCCAAGATGACAAAATTCAGTTTCCAGGCATAAGGGTCACTTCATTGTATTTGAGCAGGCTACAAACAAAAACTTCATTAAAAAAATCTAATTATTTGACCATGTGGTGTGGGATTTTGAAGCCTAATTTGGGTGGACAACATTCTTGCTCATAACCATTTAAATTGGAATCTAAATGACAGTACATTGATGTGCCAATTAAAAATTCAAAAATAAACGCAGGCAAGCATTGAAACTGCCCTTCTCCACCTACATAAACACACACATATATACACACTACTGATATTTAAAAATAACCAAAGGAAGTAACTCCAAGTTTCTTTTTACTTCAAAACTCTTTCAAATGTTGAAAGAGTGCACAAGGCTCAGCCCGACAATGGGAACTGCTTTTCAGCTGAAGGGCAGAACATCCCTGCATGTTGTTGGCTCCAGATTGGCCCTGGCATAAGTAGTAAAAACAAAACTAAATAGACAAAAGCCTGCCATCTTCCATGCAATGTGCAGGAGGATGTGGGCAAATTACTGTTGTCAGGAAAGGAAAATAATATCACTTTCTACCAGACTGTGTGAAAACCGTATTAGTTATGTGAAATATGAAAAATGCAAAAACACACTTAAACCAAATTTTCTTAAATGGATCCTCAAGATATTTTTTAATGTATACAAAGAAATATATTGAAGATCAGAGATATAAACAAAAGTTTCATTTTTTTTCAATATAGGGGTCACACTCTGGCCCAGGCTAACCTGAAACTCTCTCTTTAGTCCCAGGCTGGCTTCAAAGTCAAAGAGATCATCCTACTTCAGCATCTCGAGTTCTGAGATTAAAGGCATGCACCACTCTACCTGGCCCCAGGAGAGACTTCTTTAGGAGACTTGATGCAGATCATCAAAAACAGACACGTAAATTACATTGTTTTGATTGGTTCTCCATCTTTGAAGAAAACATACTTATTTGTCACAATTCCAGTGTTTGGAAAATGTATTTTCAAGGTATACAAATCAGTCTAGGGCTTCCTCGTTGTATCACCTTATGGTGAAAGGTAAGAGAAAACACGCATGAGAGAAGCAGATGCGACTAAAACTCACTCTTATTTTTTGAGTTTTAAAAATTCTTATTGAGACCTTTAATGTGTGAACATATTGCAAATGGTCACACTCTCATCAGATTATGCCCTTATGTCATTTCTTCCTGCATTCCACTTAGGGCCCTCCTTAGTGAGGGTATTGGTAATCACTGTGGGGTCATGAATGTCATTCTTAATCTTTTGTAATGCTTAGAACCTCCATATTTTAGTGGATATTCTTGACCTGTATTAGGAAAAAAGTTAAAACTGTACTGGGGAAATGGTAATATGGGATTAAATTAAGAATATTGGGTAGGGAGTCAAGCCCTCTAAATAGTTATTCTGCCACCAGCTGGATTTGGAATCTTGAGAAAAAGTCTATCTCTTGGTGAATTGTGGGTCACTCATCTAAAAGCCAATATGCAATGTGTGTGTGTGTGTGTGTATTAATACCTTAATTCCAGTATATGTTGATGAGTTGATATTAAGTGACTGTTCTCATTTATTTTATTCCATGGGTCTTTAGAAAGATACACAGTTAAATCTTTGACAGAACTAAGAGTCTAGTGAATTGCAGAAGAGAAATAGGAAGGAAAATTCAGCAATTAATGTCAATAAGTATGTAAATATACAAGAAGGAGCATCTTGTCTATTTTGAAGCTACTGGAGAAAAATTCCTTTGAAAGAACCACAGAAGAGATGTTTAAGTGTGCTCAAAAGCCTGGGTATGAGTGAGAGTAGGACAGCTTCTAGAAGTTCAAACAAGTACCACTTGAGCAGAACAAGCTAAAAAATGAAAGAGAAGTAATGTTGACATAGTATATGTTCTCATGCATCTTTGTAAATATTAGGTTTTGTGGTTGGTAATGACAAGTAGATTATCAGTATGAAATATGCAGTTATCATCATGATTTTCTAGTCATTTGTGAATGATACCTCTGAGCAAGTTTCGAAAAGTGGTCACTAGAGGAGAGTCAAATCCACTTGAGAGGTGAGGTTGGCAGATACTCCACCTAGTGGTCTATAAAGAGAGACACCATTCATTTCTTTTTTTTTTTTTTTTTTTTATTAGTCAGTTCTGTATTCAGCAAATACAGTCAGTTTGGTACCATTATTAGGCTCATCCGGGACCTACCCCCTCCCCTTGGCCCATCCTTGTTGAGGTATGCGGGTCATGCATTGTGGAGTTAGCCCACAGTTATGGGTAAGCTAAATGTCTCTGCATATCATGACCCAACATGTGACTCTGACATTCTTTCCGCCCCCTCTTCCGCAAAATTTCCCTGAGCCATGTTGGGTTCATTTTTGGTCTGCTTCAGTGATGAGGTGTTGAGGGCCTCTGAGGCTCTGGCTCTCTGATTTGGTAGGAGTAGATTTTTCTCTATGCTGATCTCCTTCCCCCTTGTGCTGGTGTCCGGTTCATCAGGAAAAACAGCCCCCTTGCTTGTTTCTCGAAGTTTTCTTAGTTTCAGCCGGAGCCCTTTTGAGGTATGATGGGGTGGCTCTCTCCTTAGGGTCTACATCTATCTGAAAAAGAGAAGCAGATTCTCCAACGGAGAGTAAGTTAGCACCAGGACAAATGAGATAACCCTTACTTTTTTTTTTTATAGAGAATTTAATATGTGTAGGCCCTCTTGTAGCCCACAATTGATAGTAGGTTGATACTGGAGAGTGGGCTTATGTTTGGATATGGTTCTGACTTGTTTCCCAGCTCCAGCTATGGGTCCCATACCAGTGAGGGGATCAGTTAGCCAAATTGAGAGCAGTTGGTTCCCCACCATGGCTGTGTGCCACCACTGCACTTGTGTGGGCATCACAATAAGTTATTTGCTGCTAAGTAGGTTAGACCATGCATTGCTTCGATAGATATTGGTCAATTTCCCCCAGTCGCCCATGTAGCACCTTCTGGCACTAGATGCGCTGACTGTCTGGGGACTGACTCTCATCCAACTTCCAGCCATGCCATTCTAATTTGCATGTCAATCACATAAGGTATCTTCAGCAGTAGGGTCTTACCACTAACCTTTGGTGGGTCATCAAGTACTCTGACAGAAATCTGTCTGTCTTTTAGGAAACCTTGTAGGTCATCACTGTTGGTGGGAATGTAGGATGGTACAACCACTTTGGAAAGCAATATGGAGACTTCTGAAAAAGCTGAGTATAGAGATACCAACAGACCCAGTTATTCCCTTACTGGGCATCTACCCTAAAACCTTCAAACCACAGACTAAAGAGATTTGCTCAACCATGTTTATAGCGGCTCAATTTGTAATAGCTAAGAGCTGGAATCAACCCAGATGTCCATCACTAGAAGAATGGATAACTAAGATGTGGTATATCTACACAATGGAATTCTATACAGCAGTAAGAAAAAATGACACAATGAAATTTGAGGAAAAATGGTTGAACCTGGAACAGATCATTCTCAGTGAACTTACCCAGTCACAGAAAAAAAATCGCCACATAGTCTCACTCATCTACAGCACCTAACCTGAATCTACCGAAGATACCTTACATACCCAGCTAGCATCTCCTAGATTAGACACTAGGATGGAAGGGGAGGGAGGGGAGGGCATCAAAGGGGTGGGAAACACAAATCTAGACCTAAACGGCAATGGTACCATAATCTTCTACTTACTAAAAGATAGACCAAATGGCTGATCCTTCACCAGGCCCTTACAGGGAACACCTGAACCACAAGACACTGGAGAGGGTAAGATTAAGACTAACCTTAGTCTCCTACATCTTCCCTCCCTCACTTCCCCTCTCCCTGTCTCTCTCTCTCTTATCTCTAACTCTTGTATATTAGTTATCTTTTTCCTCATTTTCTTAGTGGGCACTGACCTGTAACTCCCAGAACCAGCATGGGGCTATCATCCACAATGAGCTTTTGATCAGAGAGAGACACCATTCATTTCTTGATGTATTAAACAAATGCTGACCCATCATAGGCTAACCACTCCTATCTTAGCTCAGGGAGGCCAATATCCACCATGTATTTTAAACAGACTGCACCCCATGCCTCATGAAAGGCAGCTCAACAAACAGGATGTGACTAAATGGTCTGTAAGAGCACCTCTGCCGAGTGGAAATCCCTTCTAATTTTCATGAAGTGCAAAAGATCCTACTTATGGTGATAAGCAGGAAAATTAGATGTTCTATTTGCTTCCACAATGTGTGAGCATTTTCACCAACCTATCATGTTTACAAGGAAGAAAGACAATCTTCAGTGTAACATGCGTGTGTTAGTGGCATTATAAGTCCATTTAGTAAGTTTACCTACTCATCCAAATTAGAGAAAAATGTGACATATAATCTTTAATAATAAGGTTGTACTTTTCTTCCCTTGAGCTACTCTGAAATTAATATGCTCAGGTTGAAATGAAAGACTCATGATAAGAAAACATAAAAAATTGGTTAATGGCTCTACAAAATAAGTTCATTAAAATATTTTAATGTATTTATTTGCAAGGAGAGAGAAAGAGAGAGAGAGAGAGAGAGAGAGAGAGAGAGAGAGAGAGAATGTGCACACCAAGGCCTCTTGTCACTGCAAACAAACTCCAGATTCAGGCACATGCATCACTTTGTGCATCTGGCTTCACATGGGTACTGCGTAGTTGAACTCAGGCAGTTGGATTTTGCAAGCAAACATCTTAATCTCTGAGCCATTTCACCAGATCAATTTTAATGGTAATTTTGAGAAGTGTTTAAAACAATGCCCAGTAATAAAATTAATTTAATTATAAAACGTATTGAGCAAGGAACAACTTAAATATTTTAGGGGTGAGTTGTGTGGGGAAGATAACTGAACTTGTGTGCTATAAAGCCAGAAAACTCATGAGGGGGAAATACTGATCTCCAATTGAGTAAAGCCTAACTTCTAGTATATATGTGTATGTATGTATTTATATATATATATATATATATATATATATATATATATATATATATATATGCTTTTGTTTTTCTGAGGTAGGGTTTCACTCCAGTCCAGGCTGGCCTGGAATTCACTATGTATTCTCACGATGGCCTTGAACTCATGGTGATCCTCTTACGTCTGCTTCCTGAGTGCTGGGATTAAAGGCATGCACCACCACACCCAGCTTCAATGTTTTTTTTTTGGCTTTTCGAGGTAGGGTCTCACTCTAGCCCAGGCTGACCTGGAATTCACTATGGAGTCTCAGGGTGGCCTTGAATTCACGGCAATCCTCCTACCTCTGCCTCCCGAGTGCTGGGATTAAAGGCATGCACCACCACGCCTGGCTCAATATTTTTAAATATATAAAATTAAAGAATATTTTCATTTATTTATATAATCTCAATGGAGTAGGACTTACAATAACATTAATACTACTCATGCTGCTGACAAAACTTATTTTATTAAAATAAGATTTTGCATGCAATATGTATGCTATTATCAAATACTTATTACCTTTTATAATATTATTCATGTGTTTACAAATAAGGCTATAAACTAAGTACTATTATTTGTACTTTGTGAATAAGGAAGCCAAAATACAAGATATTCAAGTCATTTTTCTCCAAGCACAGTAAGTGATTGATAGGGTTGGCATTTGATTCCAAACCATCTGATTGCAGAGCACACACATGTACAATGTCATCAAACATCTTGGCATCCTTATGATTATGTTGTTTTAGATGTAGTGGTCCTCTATAATGTTGTCCAACAAGTGGAATTATCTTTGCCATGACCTTTCCACTTAACTCTGTTCTTTATCTAAAGCACTGTACAAAAGAACAAAGGAGCTACTGTCAGTAAAAATACACAGATCCAAGCACTTCTCTCTGGAAAGGCCCAAACTTATCTTATCAGTCATTTTAATAGGAAAATATATCCTACACACGTGATGCCCAGAACATTCATGAAGCATGCCTTTAGCTTTTTAGGTACTGGCCAGCTCATGCATGTTCAGTGGCAGTTAAAAGGTAGATGCTGACACATTCTATTTCAGCACTGATTTGAAACTAGGAACTCTGAACACTATAGAATCTTAGAGTAGACAACACACAGACCAAAGGGTTTAGGCATATCCTCAAAGAGGAGGATCAACAAGTGGGGGTGGAGGGGTGGGGGATGACAATCAGTATGACAGACCGGGGACTGGTGAAGGTTTGAGATCATACAAAGGATATATTCATAATGCTTTTGCCCATGACAAGATGGTGCTAGGTGTTTTTGTGGATTTAAGGTGGGAACTCTAGCAAAACCCTGTTAAGAATGGAAAGAAAAGTGTCTGGTTACATGGCCTCAAAAGTGACTTCTAAAGCTAATGTTCTGTGAAGTCTGCAGCTGTGGTAGCTATCCTGGGCCATCATCTCAGGAGGAAGCCTGAGAACTTACAGCCAGCCTAAGCACAGTCATCACCATGCCTCCGTGAGCTGCCCTGGGGTCCATGGGTTCCATCTGTGACCCTTGTCAGTGTGCTCAGGCAGAAGCCGAATCAATGGTAGAGGCTGATTTCTAGTTGCCGGCTGAACAGAATAGCTGTCATCCACAGGTTGGAGAGATGCCCCTGCTCCCTGGATCTTTTCATTTGTCCGTTCCTCAGCATTAAAAGCATAGCCACATGCCTCTTGCCAGCCCACATCAGATTCTAAATATTCAGAGAAGGCCTCTAACTAACTGCAGCACCTAAAAATAATCTTGGATTGAACCAATTAATTATTGTAAGAACCTGTGACGATTAGAGAATTATGACAGGTCTTTAGGTACCCAAATTAAAGATGAATTAACTAAGCACCAAAAGGTATTCAACTTCTGAAAGAAACACAGTGGTAAAGCCTGGATGCAAATTCATGGCTTTTGATGAGAGCAAATTACTACTTTTTGTTCTATACCATACAGTTGGTATTCTTTTTCGTGTGTGTGTGTGTGTGTGTGTGTGTGTGTGTGTATGTATTGTGTGCATGGGTGTGTCTGGATCTCTAATCACTGCAATCAATTGTCTGCCTGTCTTTATATGTGTGTCTGGAGAATTGAACACAGACTGGCAAGCTTTGCAAGCAAGCCCCTTTAACCTCATAGCTATCTCCTCAGGACGAATGGTTAATTTTCTTAATTCCAGGAAATCAAATTTAAAGCTATATTTTTCTGTAGCTGGATAAATAATACAAAAATTGATAAATGGCTAAGAGCTATGTAATAATATAGTTAAATTTATTTTGGATAAATCTTTACTTTTAAGGGCAATTTCCTTTTCGTGTCTCAGATATACTGCTAACTACATTTGCTTCTTTTGTTAAGCTGTTCTTCACAATCACAACAGATATTACCATTGCCATAATTGGACATGGAAGGAAATAAACATTTAAATAGGTTAATTTATCATCCAGCAGAGATCTGCTAAGAGGGCAGGGCATTGGACTTACATCCTAAGTATTTTCCAATATCACTCTAGGGTAACATTTCTGTAAAGTTTAAAAGGCCTTTTAATTTCTGTGTGAAATTTATTTCTGAGTCCTACACTTATTTCCAAGTATACTATATTGAATATATATTGAAGTATACTATATTGAATATATATTTCTAAGTATACTATATTGAATATATATATATGTGTATATTTTTTACTTTATTTTTTTTCATATATATATATATATATGTGTGTGATTTTGATAAAACTAGAGGGAAAGGAATTATTTGTAAATATTGAAGCCATGGCTACATCATTAAGACAACAAGCAGTTAGCTATGAAGGCAAGCTCTATCCTGTTCAGTGAAAGCTGACATGCAGGAAATAATTCATACAGTTGTAAATACAGCCAGAGCACAGCTTAGACCGACCAGGCGCCCTTTCCAATTCCAAGCTGATGCCATTGAGAAGCAACCCTCCTTCTAAACTCGTTATTTCCTTGTATTTTATCCTGAGTTCAGGGACCCCACATGACAACTGTGTCTGATGTATTGCAAACATTAACTTGAAGGAGACTGTGTTCTGCTGTGGTAAAGCAGGAGATAACGGATGCTGTGTAAATAAGCAGCCTACCTATAACTAAAACCGTTTTCCCATCACCTGAACTTTTACTGTTGCTTGTCAGAAACAAGTTTTCTTAAGAAAGTCAAGTTCCAGAAAAGCCTACAAAATTCCATTACATTATTTTCTTGTAGAAATAAATCCTAGGCAATATAAGGGGTCCTGGTATCATATTCCATGGGATCATGTACAGAAAATGTGAGTAGGGCTTGGTGCAGCATGTTTTAGGTGGGGACGGACGTCATAACTGAGGTACACAAGGGGTTGACTCTTAAGTCCAGCCATTTGCTCCTTCTATGTCTTTGGTAAAATTATTGTTTGTCAGTATCAGAAGACTATGAAATGTGAGTTACATTTCTCAAGCTTAACGAGTGTTGTAATGTTCATAAGCTACCACCTAAAAGAGGACCTAAAACATAAACCAATTCAAGTTCATGGGAAATCTTACTATATGCAACAACAAATGAGTTTTCTTTGGGGATTCATTTGGAAGTTAAGTGAGGTAATTTGGATGAAATGTTCCCCGTTGGGTCATGTGTTCTGAATACTTGGTTCCCCAGCTGGTAGAAATTTGCCAGGGAAGAAATGTCACTGAGGGTGGAACTTGAAGTCTGTTAGTCCAGCCCTAGTGGTTGTGCAAAAGCTTGCTCATGCTTGCTGATAGCTCCCTGATGAGATGTCAAGATGTGAGGCTCAGCCTCTGTTCATCTGCGCTGTTCTGAAACTTCCCTACAAGACTCTAAGCTGGAATAAACCCTTTCCTTCCATATGCTGCCTTTGGTTAGTTGTGCTGTCACAGCCGGAGGGAAATTGCAACTGTGAGAATTAAGATAAGCCTTTCAGAAAGCAAATTCGCAATGCATTTCAGTATGCTAAAAGGACTCTTTTTGCTTGTCTCCATTATTTGGGTCCTGTGAGGATGACTTACAGAAATCCCACTGCCATTTTTACATTCCTGCCTATTCTTCCTCAGTGAATCCACACAGCTCTACGTGAAGGCCAATATCTTCAAAAATTCTGAATTTTGTGCTCTTTCATCTTTCCTTACTCATTGGTTAGTCCTGTCTCTCTCGTTTCTCAAATTTTATATGCTAGACATAGTATCTCTCATATATTCAAAGGATCATGCATACTTCATTCTACCTGTTGAAATTAGCTTAATCTTTCATTTCATACCTAAATAATTCTCTTATCCTCCAGTGTCATGTTTGGATTGCATGTTCTTTTTAGGGTTCCTTGCAAATTCCCTGTTTCAGTGTTGATATCTGCATTATATGGGCTCTTCACTGTTTGCCATGTACCATAGACTGTAAGCCCTAAAGGAACATGAATTTGACATTGTGGTTTTTCATTCTATTTCCAGTGTCATTTTTCTAGACATTAAGCACATTTCATATTTGTTTGTTAAAGGGATACAGGAGACAAATCCAGAAAAAATGGCAAGGAGACCTGGCCACTATAATTCTTGTCACTGTGTTAATTTTTAAAGTTAAAAAATAGAAAAAAACTCCTATTATATTTTTCTAAAAAGTAAAACAATTACTTTTTACAGTATGGAATATATCAGTTACTTTTACAAAAAAAAATTTATAAAAGTAAACATGACCTATTCTCAAGTAATTAAATAAAGATATCAATTTATGCATTCAATTAATCTAATTCTCAAAGAAAGAAAAAAATGAACTGATGAAAAATCCAAAAATAATATTTATTATGGGTGATCCCTAGTTAGCAATATTATGAAACTATTTTTATACATTTTCTAAATGTTCTAAATGAGTACATATTTACTTTTACTATGATATATATATATATATGTGTGTGTGTGTGTGTGTGTGTGTGTGTGTAAAAATTATATTTAAAAGAACAGGTATTCAATGTCTGTCAGTAGGAAAGTTTCCTGGGGCTGATAGATAAGACACTTAAATAGTGAACTGGCAGTAAGGCTAGATAGCAACATCTCAGATTAGTGATTTTATTCATAAAACTATAATTTCCCCTGTCAGGATGGGCACATCGACTTGCTGATATATGCCGTTGTCAAGTATAGCCAGAGAAAGATAATTCTCTGATGCTAAGTCTTCCTTTGGGATAATGTTTGGTCACTTTACTCCCTAAATACTTGATCGATTGTATGCTGCCTATTGACACCCTAGCACACATTCAAGATGAATGTCCGTGATGCAGCAAAACTCCACAAATCCAGTGGATTCAAAAAACATTCTTACTTGAATGGTAGCGTTGAGCCTGGCTTTTAGTCAAGACACTTCCTGGGTGAAAGATGGAGCAGTGTGACAAAACCTGAGTTCTTTCATGCCATTTGTGCCCTATAGGGTTAGAAACAGTACATATCACCTTGTTTGGACTCAGACTCCTTATTGTAAACTTGAAATAAATCTTCAATAATTTTGAGTAATAGTCTTACCCAGATGTGATTATTGATCATGAAAAGTTTATAAAATGTCAATTTTTACAAAGAGAGTTCACTTTCAGAAAGATTAATTATTATGGCCTTTTTATCTGCCTTAATGCCAACTAAGTCATGAAGATGTTGAGGAGAAACTGCCAGTATCTGTTCTACATCTGGAGTACACAGGTGCTGTGGTTTGATTCAGGTGTCCCCCACCAACTTAGGTGTTCTGAATGCTAGGTTCCCATGTGATGGAGATTTGGGAATTAATGCCTCTGGGAGGCTGTGTATTGTTGGGGGGTGGGGCTTATGGATATTATAGCCAGGTTTCCCTTGCCAGTGTTTGGCACACTCTCCTGTTGGTGTTGTCCATCTGATTATGGATAGAAGGTGATTTCTACCCTCTGCTCATGTCATCATTTTCCCCTGCCATCATGTATCTTCCCCTCGAGTCTGTAAGCCAAAATAAACGTGTTTTTTTTTTTTTTTACCAAAGCTGCTCTTAGTCAGGTGCTTTCTGCCAGCAATGTGAAACTAGCTGCAACAGTATAGTTGGTACTGAGGAGTGGGATTGCTGCTAGACACCTGACGGTGTGGCTTTGGTCCTTTGGAGCTGATTTTCAAGGAGAGTGTGGAAGGATTTTAAATCTTGGCCTAAGGGATGTCTTGCAGTGCTGGACGTACAACATGATGGACTATTCTGGTCAGAGGTGAAAGACCTGAGTGCATTAAAACTATGGACTGGGGGTTTGGTTTATGAGAGTAAGAAAGAACTTTGCTTGGACTGGGTTAGAAGCAGTTTGTGTGAGAAGTTTGCTGTTATGTCTGTGTCCTGAGAATTTGTGCAGGTTTGCTTTGTGTAGAAATGGAATGGTGAGAGGAGAAGGATATGGCACAGAAATTAAATCTTTGGGTGAAACTGCTGCCCATTTAGCTGCAATTATATGTATGATTACAACCATTGAGATTGGGTCAGCTGATCTGCATTGATGCAACAGAAAGAAAACAGACTCTTTTGATGGGGCCTGAATGCTGAAGGAGTGTCCTAATTTTCAATGTCTATTTTATTCGCCTCCTGGATTAACAAATTGGCAACCCACCTTGTATTATGGAGTATAAAATACAAGAAAGAGAGGGTCATTGAATTTGCAACACAGTCTTGTGTTTTGACCATGGGCAATGTGAAGCAGGTTTGCTAGATGCCTGCATGGAGACCTGATGGAGCCATGAGGATGAACTGTAGGTTGCAGTGGAGACCCAGTGGAGATGCCAGGAACATGAGATGTCTGCTAAGGAAAGCTGCCATCCCCATATGAAGTTTTCCAGGACTGTGAGTAGCCTACCTGGAGGGGTGGAATTGGAACCCCAGAAACTTGTTGTTGATTAGAATTTTCAGACTTGGAGACTTGTCATTGACAAGAGTTGTTGAACTTGGATCTACAGAGGTTGATGTTTGCCCTGTTTAAATCTTGTATTGGTTGAGTATTGAGTATTTCTTTACTATGTGCAATGTTATCTTTTTCAGTGTGGTTGTATATTCTGTGCTATTAAGGGTTTTTTTTGGTATTATGGTAAATTATGGGCATGTTTGAACATCATTAGGATTGATAAAACCTATGGAGACTTCTCAACTTGGATGAATGCATTTCATTTTAAATCATGGATGGTTATCAATTTTCGGGGGCAAGGTGTCAATGTGATGGTTTGATTCAGGTGTCCCCATAAATTTTGGTGTTCTGGATTCTAGGTTCTCAGCTGATGGAGATTTTGGAATTAATACTTCTTGGAGGGAGTGTATTGTTGGGGGTGGGCATATTGGTATTATAGCCAGTTTCTCCTTTCCAGTGTTTGGCACACTCTCCTGTAACTGTTGTTCATCTGATGTTGGCCAGGAAGAGATGTCCACCTTCTTCTCATGCCATCATTTTCCTTGCCATCATGGAGCTTTCCCTTGAATCTGTAAGTCAAAATAAACCTTTCTTTCCCCCCTCCCACAAGTTGCTCTTGGTCACATGTTTTCTGCCAGCAATGTGAACTTGATTGCAGCAAAAGGCACCCAAAGCAAGCTCCATGAATTGAATCCAGATTTCCACCAGCCAATTAACAGTACAACAGTTTATTCCCTGTTATAACCCACTGATTGTACCAGCTCCAGTATAAGAACATACTATCCTCATTTTCTACAGTGATCAAAATTGAAAAAAAAAATAGAAAAGAAAACAAAGAAAGAAAAGGCATGTACCCTGGATGAATGCTGAAAGCAGAGCTGTGAGCCATTTACCTCACAATGTTTCCTATAGTTTTAAAACCAGCCCCTAAGGATAAAAATAAACTAAAGCAGAAAAGAAGTCAGGCTTGGGAATCACATTTGAGGCAGATAGAATGGCCACCTGAAAGCCCAGTCATAATGTCCCATCACTAGTGTTAGATGAACTCAGCTTGGGCTGTGGGCCAGTGGCAAAGCATCACTCTACCTTGCCTGGGATACTGTGTTCCCCAGCATCCTAGTTATGAAAAATAAATCACAGATGATAAGTTACCGAGAAGATGGGCCTTTTGAAATGAAGAAATTTATCTTCTTTGTTCTAATGTGTGGGGAACTGTTGGTGTGTTATAGCAGAAGTTTTCTAAGTGCTTATGAAATGTGTCACTAGACTCAGCTGGCTGCTAGAAACACCTTTAAAAATTGCATATGTATGATTAGCAAGATAGGTGTACCTGATTCAAATATCTCAAGAGATAGCAATTGTAAACTCTCTTCTTGCTAAAAGTCTTTAAAAATCAGTTCACTTCTGATTGAAGTTACCAGTTGATACAAATTCATCCCTTTTTCCATGATTCTGTGTAGGATTTGATTTATATGAGTAAACAACATGCCTGGAACCAACATACCTCTTTACTGAGAAAGATTATAGTTATATACTGATTGTCATAATAAGAAGTCTGTCAAAATTTAAATGAATTTTTAAATTAAACCACAATTAACCAGAGGGTATGTTCTGTTGTCTATTATCATTGTGGGAGAACACCTAAGCTAAATTATTATGGACCTACATTTACCTAACATATTGTTTTTCCTCAAAACACTTCTATTACAGTCATTCTTCCCTCAGGAAGCATTTTAGGAGTATTTTTCCTAAGTGCAGACACCCATACTAAAATATTTTTTTATCATCCCACTCCAATTTTTGCACTTTGGTGGAACTATCACTTCCATTTAAAAATGTATGCTAACTCCAAAGTTTGCAAGTTTATCTATCCCTTTATCCATGGTAGGAGCACTGGGAGGTACAGGAAAGTTTAAAGAATATCTTCCAGGGGACAAAGGAAATGTAGCATGCTTTATTAATTGAGAGTTTCATTATACCATGCTTCTTTTAAAGAAAACCTTGTTGGTTTCAATCAAATATCCATTATAAACTCATGTGTACTGAATGCTTGGTCCCCAGCTGAGGGCAATTTGGGAGATGAAGTCTTGCTGGAGGAGGTGTGTCATTGGCGGTGGGTGTTATAGCCAAATCCCCTTGCTAGAGTCTGGCTCAGACTCCTGCTGCTGTTTTCTATCATGCCATACTTTCCACTGCCAACATGAAGCATTCACTTGAGACTATAAACCAAAATATAACCTTTCTTCCATCAGCTGTTTTTGATCATGTGCTTTATACTAGCAATAAGAAGGTAAGTACAAGAAAGCCCATTCTTAGACCCTCTGCCCTCTGCTCTCACATCAGAGCTTACAGGATATTTTATATCAGTAATAATAAAGGTGATCAGACACTAAAAAAATACAAAAAAACTTATGTCCTTTTTTATATTATATGTCATCTTCATGATTCATTTCTTTTTAAACTATTTATTTATTGGGGAGAGAGAGAGATCAAGGCAGCCAGTAGAGAGAGAGAGAGAGAGAGAGAGAGAGAGAGAGAGAGAGAGAGAATGAGCACGCCAGGGCCTGTAGCCACTGCAAATGAACTCCAGACACATGCAACACCTTGTGCATCTGATTTATGTGGGTCTTAGAGAATTGAACCAGGGTCCTTAGGCTTCTCAGGCAAGTGCTTTAACTGCTAGGACTCTCTCCAGCCCTTGCCGATTCATTTGCTTGCATGTGTAGCTTGTCATGGAAATATAGTTCAACATCTATATATTCCTCACAAATACTTCTTGCAGTAGGTCCCAATTTTGACTCAGACTTAGGCTTTTAGTGGCAAGTTGATACAACAAGTTTTACAAAAATGGTTTTATGTATTTAGACAGGCTTAAAACCAAACTCTTGTTTCAAATAATTTAAATTAATTTAATTACTTAATTTAAATTAAATAAGTCTACCCAAATAATCTAAGCTTTCTCAATTTCCTAAGGTTCATAATTTGACAAAATGATAATGATGCATGACAGAAAGTACTCTGCTCTTGCAAGATTGAGAAATGCTAATGTCTGTGAATTGTTCTACATATGATAGTTAATACTCAGGAAATAAACAAAGAAGCTTCGTGTTCCCATAGAAAGATTATAACTGTAAAAAATAAATGCACATTCATATGGAGAGAGTCGGGAGCTAATTTTACTGAAACCCTTAACAGAGGCTGACTCATGTACAGCAAAAACGGAAAAATGTCAAGAAATTTCATAGTAAGGTGGACCTGAAATTGTAGAGTCAAAATTTGTTGTAGGAAGAAGCCTAAAATTAATTCTATCATGCTAGTTCTAAAGTAACTGTATGTGTGATGTGAGTATTTGACTGGATTTCTAAAATGCAGTCTTCTCACTCGTACATGAGAGAAATAGTGTTGACTAACTAGGACAATCAGGCAGACTTAATGAATTAACTACATACAAACATATGCATATGTGGTTAATGAGTTCACTTGGGGACAATAAAGCCATTGCATCATAAGTAGCTTTTATATCTCCATAAGGAATAACTCTGGCAACTATATAGGATTTCTCACGCTTCAATTCTTAGATGTATAAGGTTATAATTGAGAAAATATTTTATAATTGAAGATAGCTCACCAACAATAACACTCCAACAATATTTCAAAAAGTCTAGCAGAAATAGATGTACTTAAAAATTTAAAACTCTATGAATATTTTAAATTAGAAAATATTGGTTATAATATCTATAGCATAATTAATTGCCAGCAATTATATATACTCTTTGATTGTTAAAGACTATACAGTTAAATATTTTTACACAAGCCTAGATTTTGGACCCAGAAGAAATAAGTCAGTGGCTATGCCTCTATGCATCAGAGAATTACTTAACATTTCTACATGTCCTGAAAGTGTGACTACTGATAGGTGTTATGAAAGATTATCATCAGGATACAGTATGATAATTGACAAACATGTCCTTAGAAATTATTGACCTGACAATTTATCTGTAAACTTTGTTTATCTATAAATTGTATTTCTATGCCATTCACTATAAATACAAGTTTGATGCGATATCTCAAAATATATGGTCACATGCAAGGAGAGCCAACATAAGGGACCCCCTGTACCAACAAGCAAGAACAGACCGTTGGCATATAGCAAACACCAGGAGAGTGTGGTAGTAATTCAAGAGAGGGAAGAATGGGGACCTTTATCTCACATGTAGCTGTATGGAGGGAGGGTAACATTTGTGAGGAAGATTTAGAGATGAACATTCAAATTGTCAGTGCCATCCTCCATTGATAAGACTGGGGATGCAGGGAATATTAAACCCAGCTTTATTTGATTCCAAAAATACACTTGCATCTGCCTTCAATCATGTACTGTAACAACAAGAAATATGTCACATATAAGTTTCTTTCTTATATACTGTGTCTAAGGAAACCTTATGAACAATCTTACATATGAGATTGTCTGAATTTACTTTTATTAAAAGAAGGACTTGAGAATATATGAATACTTGCATCAATAGCTCACTATAGTAATTATTTCAGAAGGAATGTGTAACTATGCCCAAGATAGTTTAAAATGAAGTAAAATGTCCCTGCATTTGGGAAATATCAAGAGAATTGCACAACTGAAGCAAGACTGTAAAGACACAGTCATTGTAAGACTGGTATGGATGGTAGAATCACATGTGATATTGGAATCCTATTGGAAGTATCATTAAAAATTCAACAGCCTATCCCCTTTTGGTATACAGATGACAATAAGAAAGAAACAATGACTTAGGAAGTGCACCTTCTGCACATCTACTATGAGACAGAACTGTAGCTTAGTCCTAGTTTTCAGATCACTTTCCTATCTAGTTCAATTCTGGCTCCATAATTTTGTGAAGTAATTGCAAATGACAGAGAAATCATGTCTTTTCCATTCCTCTACAGGAAACAGCACTGTACCATGAGCAAAGAGCTGGCTCATGTTGAATGGATATGTTACATTCCCAGACATGACTCAGGTGAATAAACTGATGCAGATTAAAGAAAAGTGTTTGCCATTTTCTTTATTAATAGCCATATTTTAACAAACTCAGAGTAGAGAATATACTTACACATTTAAATATTCTTCAGTGATTCACATGTTTGAAAGCATATGGTTGATTATAAAATAGACATAAAATCCTGAAACAGGGCTGGAGAGATGGCTTAGCAGTTCAGGCATATGCCTGCAAATTCAAAGGATCCCAGTTTGATTCTCTAGGACCCATGTTCACCAGATGCATAAAGGGATGCATGCATCTGGAGTTTGTTTACAGTGGCTGAAGTCCCTGGCATGCCCATTCTCTCCCTCTCTTTCTCTCTCTCTGTGCCTCTTTCTCTGTATCAAATAAATAAATAAATAAAATATATTTTTAGAAAATTCTGAAGCATTCAAGATATATGACCATTGTATAGTAAATACCCATGTTCATACAAAGGGGCTGATTTCCAAATGTGAAATAAAGGGATTTGGTTTTTCCAAACTTATTTTTATCTGGAGATATAAATGCTTTGTCTTATAAATTAGAACTTTAACATCATCTAATTCCAGTAACATTTACAAATTCCAACCCTTAAATTTGACTTACAATCCTGGTTTATATATTCTATGATTCTTTTGTTTACTTTGATCATTTCTCAAACAAAATTAGGTCACTGCATTCCAACATTCAAATAATGGTGGCTATGAGGACTCTGTTCCACTGCCTCACTGGTAAGGAACTACTGAGATTCAGAAGGGTTTTGACAGCATGGATTCTCACCTATGATACCCAAGAGAGAAAAAGCATGCAAACCAAGTTAAGGTGTGAAACTGTCCCATGGTATTTAATAACTGCTGAGTTACATCAGCTCTCATGATAACCGTTATTTCAATAGAGAGGTAGAGGCTTTATTTACTTCCTTTCCTGTGGTCATGGCCATTTACAATATACTCCCACCTCACATTCGGTGACCGAGCCCTAATTGACTAACTGATACTGTTTCATAGCAATCTCTGACATGTTCATCATGGATGTATTCACTGCACCAGCCACAGCTAGGGATATATTTTACTTTCTTCTTAAAAATATTTTTATTTTTATTTATTTGAGAGACAGACAGAGAGAAAGAGGTAGAGAGAGGGAGAGAGGAAGAGACAGAAGGGGTGCGCCAGGGCCTCCAGCCACTGCAAATGAACTCCAGACGTGTGTGCTACCTTTTGCATCTGGATTACGTGGGTCCTGGGGAATTGAATCTGGGTCCTTTGGCTTTGCAGGCAAGTGCCTTAACTGCTAAGCCATCTCTCCAGTCCTATATTTTCCTTCTTTCTCCATTTAAACCCAAGATAACTATCATTAGATACAGTTCCTGAGGTAACAACTCTTGGTTATCTCTTCCTGAACATATATCTTAACCCAAATAATATTTACCATAACAGTGTACCTTTTGACCCATCTAATGCTAGTTTGTAAAATTTGTGCTAAATGATTTTTCTCGTAACTGGAAGTCTGAACATATATGTATCTTATGCAAGATTTCCTGGCTAAATCTTGGGAAAGGAAGAGGTTTATCAGAATTACACAGGATGCCTCTTGGCTAGGGTAAGATTAAGGTTTTTAAGTACAAATAATTAAGGGGCCAACTGCATTCCACAATTGAGTTACTCCTGACAAGTTATAATATTGTTTACCACCTGCTACCTAAGGAACTAGCAGATCTGAAGTTCCAGAACAGATGTTTCAAGAGTTCAGAAAATTTGTTATTCCGTGAAAACTCCTAATATTTAAATTATAAGTAATGCTTTTGGGAGCCTAGTTGTTCATAAACGCTGGTCTAACCATACCGTAAATGCCAATACAAAATTTGAAAAATTTTACAGCTTGGGAATTACAAAATTTAAAGTTGTCTCCTCATATATTAATTTACTTACTAATATTTTAAGGATATGATGATTTTTTTTCTAAGATTGTGGAGGAAGTGAATACATCTATATGTATATCTTTCTATCTATCTATACATATATATCTGTATCTATATTTACATATCTATGCATGTATTAGCATATTAAAAGTATAAATCTTGCTAATTTCTTAATGGCTAATATCACCTTGTATAATCCAAGGTCACTTTACCTTCTAGTAATTTATTAAATATCTCTAACAACTTTGCATATTGTTCATGGCTATTCATGGCAAGATTAGTAAGAGAAATGTCCATTTAAAAGTTGAGAATGCAGCCTGGGTGATTTTATAAGTTTCATTTTCTTTTTTCAAAATATTTTTACTTACTTATTTATTTATTTATTTATTTATTTATTTAATTACTTATTTGAGAGAGAAAGAGGGAGAGAGAAAGAGAAAGAGAGACAATGGGCACACCAGGGCTTCCAGCCACTATAAACAAAATCCAGACACGTGCGCCCCCTTGTGTATCTAGCTAATGTGGGCCTGGGGTATCGAACCTGGGTCCTTTGGCTTTGCAGGCAACTGCTTTACCCACTAAACCATCCCTCCAGGCCCGGTTTCATTTTCAAAAGCTTTTCTGAATGAGTAAAATGACGTTCATTTAACGATCCTGACATTTACAAGATGTCTGACATCCATGAAAAGTATGACAGAAATTCACAGTTGATTCTGTCCTGCAATCTATTGCCTGTCTTTGCAGGAAGGGCCTGCTTTGTTACATTGACTTTCTCTGTTATCAGAATGACTGGAATGTACTTGTGATCTGTACTTTAGCATTCCAATATAATCAATATCCAGCCTATCAGGGATTCACTGCCAAGACTTCTTTACCTGTTTTTTTTTAAATTGTTTAATTATTATTAGTTTGGTACTCAGTGTCTCTTTATCATAGTTGCTAAAAGAAACTCTGAACTATAAATGATCTTAACATCAACTATGGAAAACATTTCCCATCGTACCACCAAGGGAATTTTTTTTTCCGCCCTAGGACCAAGAAAAAGAAATTCCCTCATTCACACATAGGCATGCTATTCAGAAAGCTATGAGAATTTTAGAATACTTTTGAGAATGCTTAGACCCTCTAAACTTTTAGGTTTCCATTGTGGAAAAAAGAGTGGAAACTACGTTTTATGCAGGGAAGTTATAAGACTTTAGAAAACATAAACAAATGGCTGATACTTTTACCAAATGGTAAGGTCTAAGTGAACACTGATATTGATAAGATGCTGCTCCAGCTGCTTCTGACCGGACTTCAGGTGGATGACCTGCATACTGCAGATGGAATGCTGAAGATACCATCAAGAGTTTCTTCCTTTGGACACTACTCCACAAAGCTGCAGGCATTGAACATGTTCTTTTGAAGGGGCTGGAAAACCCAGAGAAAGCCTCAAAGTGAGGAATGTTTAACAACTGATATGTGAAATAAGGGCTCAGGTGCTAAACCATTATGGTTGTAGAGCAAACAATGGGAGCATACTATATATAATTTTAAACTGGTTTGATTTTCTATGCAAGGAGGGTACTTATTGTTTCCTTGTGTTGTCATAAAAGTCAAGCTCAAAAGAGATTCAATTCTGTCTCCAAGTGATAACAATTTAATAAACTTCAATGAATAGAACATTTCAGTAAATATCACAACAACAAAAATATCACAAACTTCTCTGATTTAAGGGATGAATGGTTGAGCCCATCCCTATGATGGGAATATAAATTAGACTATCATCTGTGGTAATCAGGAAGAAGGTCTCTCAAAAACTAAAAATATAACTACCAGGGGACCCAGATATACCATTCTGCTTATATATTTGAAGGACTATAAAGGGACATACCACACAGTTACTTCAATGTTTATTTAGCACTATTCAAAATAGCAGTTATAGAATTAGCTGAGGTGCCCATCAACAGAATAATTAATAAAGAAAATGTAGTAACTATGCATACCTTAGTTTTATTAAACTATAAATAATGAAATTATTTTGAAATTATTTGATGTAAATGGAGACTAAACATGATATTGAGTGAATTGCTAGACTCAGTAAGACAAATATCACAGGCTTTCTCTCATTTGTGCTTCCTAGATTTTATATGGAGAGCTAAAGTCATTTAAGTATATAGGATATGAAATTAGAAGTGAGGCTGTATGAATTGTATGAAGTGAGGGTATGGATTGAAATGATGGGAATGGAAGGAGGAAAAATAGGAGGCTAGAGAGCATGTATAGGTGAAATGTATGATATGCTGTTATGAAATTGGTTTTATGACATTCATCACTGTATACAATGAACATGCAGTGATAAAAATAATCAGACTGAGAAAATTCAAGGGATAACATGCAGTTTTAGATGTAAAGTAATCCAGGTTTTGGATGATGATGAGAAAAATGAGTCCCATTATTCAGATTAAGAAAGTATTTTTCTTCATGTATCCTTACAAATTACATTATAAAAACCACATACTTACATTAAAAGTAATCTTGAACCTGTTTTTACAGTCTCCACTTCCTAATGGGACCATGGTCTCATGAAGAAGCAGCTTTTAACTGCTTTGTTACAAAAAACTCAAAGGTGATCTATGGAAATTGTCCTCTGCCCTTGGGCAAATGAGCATGGCTGGTTGAATGGACTTGCAGGTTTTCTGTCCACTCTGGTTTGACCTCTAAGTTTTAGCACCTGCCCCAAGATGGGAAGATAGATGGAAAAAGTTCCATACCTTCGTTTTTTAAGTATTTTGTGGAATATTTCATGTATTCTTATTATTTTATTATTTTCATTTCCCAAATATTGAGTGTTTTGAGCACTCCCAATTTTGCTTTGCTTCAATTTTTCTGTAAGATATATCACAGATTTAGAAAATAGTAAAACTAATGTACAACTTAATGAGTGCTTTTAAGCTTAGAAATGGCATGGTCTTATTTTCTTGTTAAAAAAAAAATCATGTGTGTGTCCATAGCAAGTATTGAAGGGGATCCAACAAGAGGGCAAATCACATAATAGTTTCAATTTCTTTTGAGAATTAGACAATTATTATGAGACTAATAAAAAGGGCATGGATTCTGAAATGATTCAGAATGGAGAAGCTGGTAGGCTAAGTGGAGAAAAGGGGAAAATTTGTTTTGGTGCATGTCTCTGAAATCTTGTAGCTTTATTATAGAGACTACTGTCCTTTCCCCAAATCTAATGTTTTTTTTTCTTTTTTAATTTTTCTTTATTATCAAAGCATGCACTATCCTTCAGAGTTTTGAAATATAGATTTGTTACATATTATCATTCTACCACATAATAGCACATAGAACATCTTACTATTTTTTTTTTTTTTTGCATGGTCTAACCTACTTAGCAGCAAATCTAATGTTTTGTCTTGTTTGGATATGGGTAAAAACTATTATACAGTGATATTCATTTCACTGTAAAGTGAGAGTTGCATTTTGTTATTATTTTTGGAAAGTTCAATTTTTAAAATTCTTTTTTTTTATGAGAGGGACAAAAGAATGTGCTCACCAGGGCCTCTTGCCACATTACACAAGATCTGGACACACTTTGTGTATCTGTGTTTTCAAGGTTACAGTTGAGCCCAGGCCAGCAGCTTTGCAAGCAAGCACCTTTAACATCTGATATATCCCCTCAGACCTCCAAAAATTTGTCTTTGAATTTTAGAGAATGATCATGTACTGTACTTTGGAGACTTGTTTAAAAGTATGAGATTGTGTGTTGTCATTTTTTTATGTATTGTAATTTATTAAAAGGAAGAATGGTATATCTTGCTTCCAATTCTTCAAAGCATATTTTCATGTGAGCATAAATACAGTCTAAGGAAAAGTACCTTGAGGGATGCACATCTTCAACCTTCCCCTGGAGTTCAAATGGTTCTGTGACCTCAGCACTATCCTTCCTAGCTGAACCATACTTGTCAATATGATGACAGAGGTAATAGAGTCTCTATGGCTGATCATGCTTAGCAGTGTTCATCTAAAGAACTTTCTCTATCATCATCATCATCATCATCATCATCATCTCTCGTGTAGTGAATTCACAGGGTATGAATTAGGGCAGTTCCATCATTACACATTTACTGTGAATTTCAATCTGCTCATCTGCATCTGGAATTAGCACCATGGGGATATGCCAAGCTTCCCAGTTTATTTAACCAATGATCCCCAACATTGTTGCATGCAAATAACACATCAGTGTGATGATTATTGACTATAACAAATAAAACGCAATGATTTATTCACTGCTTAGTTTTTGAGCCTAATATAATTAAAGGTCCTTTAATATACCAAATCCCTAATGCTAGAGATTAGCTGAGAATTGAATGAACTATGGACTTTGGTTTGCTATGGCATGGTTCAAATATAAGTTGATTTTCCTAATTGCATGCCTTTATCATGCTTTGAATGGGGACATATTAAATAATATAAGTAATATTTATTCCTGTGGACCATGTGCCACTACTGAGATGACCTGTGTCAAAAACATTGCTTTTCACCTCACATGTTGTCTTCAGTCATGGAAGCAATGGCTTCTAGATTCACATCACTGTCTGTAGGGCATGTGCATGAAGTTCTTGTTAAACACTGTAATCACTATCCAGTAACAGAACACAGTGTGGGGTCAGAGAAGGGAAGCAGTGTCATTGGATCCATTCTGTTTGGATATATGCTCTGAAAAGTAGAACCGCATAAATATCATGTAGTTGTGTAAATCTAAAAGACCTTGTTTCAAATCTATATTTCCCTACTTAGAACTACCCCTTATCTACTCAGAGCCTCTATAACCTCTGCTACACAATGGATGGTGCTATCATTGAATTGGGGTGTTTGTGTAGCTACTGTAAGTATGTGATAGATGTTATTCTTGATACATCATGCTTATCATAAGGGAAACAGCCTACTGCAGATGGAATGATTGTGGGATCAGAGCTCTGGGAAGCATCCATAGGATTTGGGTGACCCCAGACTCATACACTCCAACTTTGGGTTCTTATCCATGTTATCAACGAATTGAAAAGCGTGGGTGCAGAGAAGAGTAAGTCAGGATGATTTATTAAGGAAAGGGAGAAAGTAGTGTAAAAAACAAGCAAAAAAGGGTAATTCATCCATCCTCACAATACTGGGAAGGGAAAGGAGAAGACCAGGGTATTGGCATGACATGGGGAACAACAAGCCTAGAAGCCTATGGGTAAGGGGCTTTCATACATCTCAGGTCCATTTATATGAATCATGTATCCAGTGAACCTCATTTCCAGGCTTAGATGTGTAGGGAGGAACCCTTTTGTCTGGTGGACCCAAGAAGAACACTGATTTGGGAAAAGCCTACCCATGAGGCTAAGCCCGTGACTGGGGAAGGAATAGGAAACTGCTGTTTCTGAGGGGAGAGTAGGGGGCTGCTGCTTACTGTCATTTTAGTTGAGACTGAAAGACTGAAAGACTGAAAGACTGAAAGACTGAAAGACTGAAAGACTGAAAGACTGAAAGACGTGAGTATTAGTTTTGTCATAGAAGGCAATGTGGCTACCTGTTAGAGAAAGCTACCTATTACAGAAAGCAATCTTGCTCCTAATCTGTATAATTATTAAAAAATATAATTATCCCACAAATAGGTTTATGTACCTATGTTCACATTTTGCAGATGTGGAGACAGAGATACAGATATTTTCATGTAAGACCACATAAGAGGAACAAGGATAGGAACAGAATTTTAAGCAAACAGTAAAAGTATTTGGCAAACCCTATTTTTCAAAGGATAGTCACTCCCAGAGTTGTTGATTTTGAAATTATCTCTCCTCAAAATAAAGGCACTGATATTTATTATGACCAGAAATGCAATAATCACCCCCACTAAATTGAAATAATGCATATGAGATATGGAAATTTATTTAAAATCAATCTTGTCATAAAACACCAGATCTTATTCCTCCTATCTATAGGCAATGTTTACTCACTGACAAAGAGTGGGGAAGAGCAAAATAAAGACAAAATTGGAATACAAAATTTAGAAGGGAAGAGGAAAAGCAAAAAAAGGAGAGTGATGGAAGAAAGGAAGAAACTATATCTAGTTTGCATTGTCCATGCATTCATGGTTTTCTTTAATCTATTTGTAAGGCATTGTCAACTCCAAGACAGGATATAAATCCTTTTCCAATGATAATTTTCAACCAGGAATGCTTGTTATCCTGCAGGGATTGTTCAGTTACGTGAGGACAAAAGAGTTCTTTGAAGGGCTATCACTGCAGGCTGTTCATGAGCTGCTTTAGAGAAAAGTGAGCACTAGGTTTTCCATGGTGATTTTGACTTGTCTAATGTATATTAAGAAATCATATTCATCATGCCACCAACTGTGAGCGCTTTGTTCTCTTATTGATTTCTCCAACAAATACAGGTTTCCATATGACAAACATTTATAAGGCACGGTTGTAAGTACTGAGGAGTTGGAGGAACAGCTACAGATTTTTTGTTAAACAACACAGGCAGTCATATTTTTGAATATTGCATTCAAGAACAGGGACATTGATAAGATCAATATTAGTGAATGGAAATGCTATGGTGAACAAAATAAGGATTATAGAGTGAAGGGAATGTCTACTTTAGATGGTGAAATTAAGGCAAGACTCTAACAGAAGATAAACTTTATAAGAGATCTGAATTGGAACAAACTACATGATACATAGGAAGCGATTTTCAGGTACCAGAATATCCTGTAATGGGAATGAGGATGGCTGATATTATACTTAGTGATATACAACAGCAAAGCTAATGAGATAAGTCAGGCTTCAATCATAAGGACCAAAGTAGACATTTATTTGTTCTTGTTCCTTGTTTTTTTTTTTGTTGTTTGTTTGTTTTGTTTTTTTGTTTGTTTGTTTGTTTTTTTGTTTGTTTTTTCAAGGTAGGGTCTCACTCTATCCCAGGCTGACCTGGAATTCACTCTGTAGTCTCAGGGTGGCCTCGAACTCATGGTGATCCTCCTACCTCTGCCTCCCCAATGCTGGGATTAAAGGTGTGTACCACCACACCCAGCCTTGTTCCTTTTTTTAATTTTGTTTTCAATTGAGGCCTAAAGAATAGTTGTAAATATTTGTAGATTATAATATGCTATTGTGGTGTATCTATACATTGTCTGATAAAGAAATCAAAGTATTTTAACATATGTTTTACCTAATTTAGTTATGATTTGGGGTGAGAACATTATTCTGTTCTAGCCATTTTGAAATAATATATATTTTTCACGCAGTCACTGTAATATATAATAGAATGTCTCAATTTATTCTTTCTTATCTAACTGTAAATTTTACCCTTTGATCATCCTCTTCCTGTCTTTTATCCCTGCTGTCCTCTCCCTGACCCTGTGGTAATCACCCTCTTACTCTCTATTTCTATGAGAACTTCACCTCTCATGTGTGATTGGAACATTTTAAAGAGAGCAGCAAGGGAACATTTTATATGGTTTTAAAATGTTGTGTGGTCCTTGAATGAAATGAGAAAGGTCAAGATTTGAATCCCAGATATTTCAGTAGAAATATTTTAATCATTCAAAGATAGTGCTTGATGAGAGAAATGCAAATTAAAATTAAATTGATACTCTATCTGACCCCAGTCAGAATGTCTGTGAAGAAAACAAATAATGTGCTGGTGATGGTTCACACCTATAATCCCAGCACTTAGGAGGCTAAGGTAGGAGAATCCTCAAGAGTTCAAGGGTAACCTGAGCTACACAGTGATTTCCAGATCCATCTGATCTAGACCCAGATTCTGTATTAAAAAAAAAAAGAAAGAAAAAGAAAAGAAAAGAAAACTGAAAAAGAGAAATAACAATAAATGTGGGGAAGTGATGGAAAGGGAACCCTGACTCACTTCTAGTGGAATTGTAAATTAGTTCAGCCAGTATGGAAATCACGATGGAGTTTCCTCAAAATACAAAATAAAGTAGAACTATCATATGATTTAGCTGTGCCATTCCTTGTTATAGACACAAAAACTCAGTCAGCTTACTACAGAGATACCTACTTATCCATGTTTGTTATGACACTGTTGGTACAGCTGTTTATGAAGTAATTGTAGTGATTATCAATGCCCCATGAATGGATAAAGACAATGTGGTATATATATAGAATATTGTTTTATTAACATAAAATCTTAATTAAAATTTTACATAATCCTCCAGAACTTTCTTTACCCCCACTCTTTTTCCACTGAACCCCCTTTTCACTTCTACTAGTCCCTCTTCTAGATTGATTAGACAGTTAAGAGATATGTCATATGGTGATCACCATGTTCAGCAAAATTATCCAGTCTCACAAATACAACTATCACATGTTTTCTCTCCTAATGTGGAATTTGGGATATGACATAAAAAGTACTTACAAGGAAGGACAAAAAAGAAAGGAGACAGGGAAGAAATGAGCATAACAGTGGGAAATATGGTCAAAGCTCATTATGTGCAGGTATGAGGATGTCAGTAAACCAGATTACTTTGTACAATTAGCATACTTTAACAACAAAAAAATTAGAAAATGAATGGTAATAGGGAATTGAAGTAGAATAATGGCCAAAATGGATAGAAGTTGATTGATTTGGGATTTGTTTGTCAAGAAATGGGACTAGGTGTATATTTTTATAGGTCACACAGGAAATAAAGACAGAGGATTAACTTGAACTATTTTGCTTGAGCAGCTGAATAGTTGGTGACTTAACTTCCGTGGGAAGATTGGTGAACACAGACTGAATGGTCTGGCATTCAGAACTCATTCTGGAAATAGTAACATGGTTATTAAGTATCCCAGTCAAATCTACAAATCAGATGTGAATATACAGTTTCGATGACATGTGTATTTTGTAAATTAGTATAAATTCAATGGTGGTCCTGAGTGCATCTAAAAGTATCCAAAAGATCAACTCTTTCTACATAGCATATAATAAAGAAAACTCAAAGAAATGATAGGACACTAATAAAAGTTTATATATGATGCAAAAGAAAGAGTCAGCTTTAAGACAGCCAAATTGTAAGTAAATAAATGTGGCAAAAAAAGAACAGTAAATCAGTCAACTATTAATAATGGTTAGGTAGACAACATTACAAGTTTAAAGCCAAATATACCTGAGTTCATATCTGCATGGTGCATTATTCTCATCTTATAGACGTCCCCGTTCTTATTTCTAGTCTGACAAGTAAAACCATGATTTTCTGGTCATGACTTCAGTGTGTCTGAGTGAAGAAAGCCATAGACAGATTTTACTTATTATCTCTCTAAGTAAACTTCTCTTAGTAATTTTTATTTTAATAACTACTGTGTGCTACAGAGTAGTATAGATGTGTGTTCATAGGAGTTTACATGTATGCACACACAGTAGAATGAAGTTTACACTGAAAGAGCTCTCTGACCCTATCACTCTCAATTCTCTCTGAAACTGACCTAATTCCTACATATTTAACTATTTGTCCAATAAATTTGAGGATTACCTTTTTATCTAAATAATATGGATATACAAGTTTCTTTCCTTTATCTTTTTTCTTTCTCTCATATTCTTCCTTTCTTTTTCTTTCTTTCTGTACATGTGCATGTGTGTGTGTGTGAATATCATTGTCTCTTGCCACTACCAACAGATGTCAGTTCTTTTTGCATCCAAATTTATGTGGGTGCTGGGGAAGCTATCTATGGCTGACAGACTTTGCAAGCAAGTTCCTTCTTCTTCTTCTTCTTTTTTTTTTTTTGACAACTGAGCCATTTCCCTAGTGCCAGTTACATGAATTATATTTGACTAATGAATTTAACACATTTATTGATGTATTCTACAGAAAAAAAGCATTGGAACCATACAAATCCATTGATTAACCAATTAGAAAGGTCCATTTTAGGATATAATTTGTATTCACTTAAATAAAACAATTTGACTTTATTTTTTTGTCATTAACATTAGACAGTCTCTCAGGAGCCTCTGTTCATACAAATTGTTTTATTCTTCCTTGTCACATTACTGCGGTTTTTAAAAATAAAAGGAAACAATTTTCACTGTGTATATTCATTGTATATGGCCTTGTGTTACACAAGGTCACTTTCAGGTGAAGATATAATGTACCGTTTCATATTTCCCCACCCTGCCCTCCCTGTCTTTCCCCCTCCCTCCCCCCATTAACCTCCTTTGCTCCCCTAGGCAGTTTCCCTTCTATTTGCATGTCATATATGTACATGATTTTATGAAACCATATAAAATCTAAGAAAAATATATATGAGAGAAAACATTATTTGAATTATATTTCTGAGACTGGCAGAATTCACTTAATATAATTATCTCCACTTGCATCCACTTTACCACAAATGACATAAATTATTTTTTTTCTTTACAGTGAAGAAAATCTACTTGGCATATACATACCACACTGTTATGTGTATACCACATAATCTTTATCCATTTCTTGTCTGTTGGAAATATAGTTTGGCTACAAAGTTTAGCTATTGTGAATGGAGCTGCAAGAAACACTGATGTGCAATCTCTGTGATATGATAACTGGGAGTCCTTTGGGCAATGCTTTAGGAGAAGCAAAGTTGGGTTATGCGATAGCTTGCTTATTTGATAGCGTGCATTTCTCACTCTCAGGTCAAATAATTTTGCTCTGATTTTGTTTTCTTCTTTTCAGCTCAACTACCATGTTGTTGTTGTCTCATATTCCAGTTGAAAGTGTTTTATTCTCCTCTAACATACTTAAAAGTCATGACATATTGTATCTGCTTTAGTGGTGTGATTTAGTAGGACTAGAACTATGGGATGAAGAACATGGCCTCTGGGGTGAGTTCTATATTGCTTCTGTCCTGAGACTATCAGTAGTGTCTCTGGGGAGTTTTGTCATGATGTGTCAGCTGTGGGGAGAGCACAACAATTTTGTACTTCTTTTGAGATTATTAACAGAAATTCATACAAAGGGATTTCCCTCATCTCTGCCACCTGTTAAGTGCTGAGAATGTTTGCTTTTATTCTAGTATTTTGTGGTTTTCCACTACATTTAGTGAAAGGATGTTTCACCATGTCATTGATGCCATCTAACTCCTCAGTGATCATGTGACTTATAGTACTTTCAACTTGTTAGAAAGGTCTTTATTTTAATTTCTAATTTGAATTTGGACTACAGCTGTGTACCCACACACCTTGAAAATACTATGTTCTTAACTCTCTTCTTCCACAGCAGCTGCCACTCCTTGGCAATTTGTTCCTTACTTCTTTACTAACAATTTAGTTATGTGCTCTCTTGTCCTACAATCTGTTCAAATTTCCCATCTACTGATGGTCCTTCCAGTCTCTTCTTTGTTGCTGGTGCAATTCTTTGTTTTGATTTTACTGAATTTTCTAGAACACTTGCATTTATCCTAACATTCAAATGGGAACACTCTCCTTTCGTCATCATAACATTTCCATTATGAACTGCTGTGCCTTCTCTTTCAGCAATGGGATATCCAAGACACTTAGCAATTTTCCAAGGACACTCAGTATTGAGAATCAGAATTCTCATTACACTCCCTATTCTTAGGACTTTAAAGCACTTCTCAGAAGGGATAGTTGTGATTTTTTTTTTCCCTTGCCTTGGAGTTGCAAGGATCTTGGAAGGGTAAAGGCTTGCTCGGGTACAAAAAGCATCCAGCATATAGTGAGCTAGCCAGGACCATGTAAGCATGTGCACACTGCTAACAAAGCATTTCTAAACGAATAGGTACAAATAAAGCTCACCCACATGCTGGGGAATAAAGAAAGGGACAGCAAAACACAAGGACTTTTTATTATTTTTTATTTACTTTTTATTTTTTGCTGCAAATCCTTGCTTTTGTGATGAAAGCAAGTGCATGAATTCCAGCTGTGATTGTATATATATATAT
The DNA here is from genome assembly GCA_036346955.1 of Dipus sagitta. Lineage (NCBI taxonomy): Eukaryota > Metazoa > Chordata > Mammalia > Rodentia > Dipodidae > Dipus > Dipus sagitta. The sequence continues at coordinate 166,037,570 of CM070772.1, read as the reverse complement.
ATATATATATTTTTTTTTTTTTTTAGAACAAAGCTTTATAATGGTATCCTTGTCCCAACTAGACTGACAAATTAACGCTTACTGATGGTGGCCCACAGCTCTTTACCACATGGGGAAAGCAGCTGCTCCTTGCAAATACATAAAGGAGATTGTTGTAATTTCTTAAACTGAAAGATCTATCTGATGTCCTCTACATGAAGTTCATTTAAAGGTAAATAAATGTACACACAGAAATATGTAATTTCTTAACCTGAAAGATCTATCTTATGTCCTCTACACGAAGTTCATTTCAAAGGTAAATAATTGCACACACAGAAATACACCCACTTTGGAAAATGGATATGTATACTTGTTCAGTGGTGGACAAAATTCTTCCTTATTATATGAAAAAGAAAAGGCTGGGGGTTCTGTGAATAAAGCATGTACTTGATATTTTTGTTACAGAAAAAGAAAAGTCAAGTGAATATGAATTGAAATTTATTTTATTTATATTCATTACCTATATTGGAAGTGTATATTTTGTATGATTTTATATACTCACTTTATGTGCATATTCATTTCGTAAGAGTTTATGAAACGTATATACCCTTCTAAAACTCTGTTATACAATGTAAATATGCATGTGTGTCTCCATAGCTTGCTGTATCTACCCATCTATTTGTATCTATGTGTGAATACACAAACACATGGCATACATATGCAATCCATCCAGGCAATTTTACGAGAAGGGACACGGGTGTGAGAGTCAGACACATTTAGATTAGAATTCCAGCTTTCTGGCTCAGTAAGTAGTAACTATAAGCAATTTGTCACCGCATCCACTGAGATCTCTTTCATCGCAAACATAGCATAATCTCAGTAACTACTTTCAGGGTAATTGTCATGAAAATAAAATCAAAGTTTATGTGAAGCACTTAGCAAGGAATGTGGCCACATGGCACTTGGTCAATAAAAGTTAGCTGTGACAGTGACGACAAAGATATGCTCAAGCACTCACTGCAACATATGACTACCAAGCATCTCTTATAATACTGGGCATATCTGACACACAATCATAAAATATTTATGAATTTTTATTTACATCTGTGAATAAGATATATGGCATATAATTCGCACACCTATTTAGAAATGTATACTTTTCTTTGCCACAGTATATAAAACATTTAATCCATATACAGCATACATTAATTGAGAAATGTTTTCAACAAACATCAAGAGTCTCTCCTGGGGTGTTAAAATAAATAAGGTCTGTGTGGTTCACTCACAGAAGTCTTCTTGCAATAGTTTGGAAAAGCAGTACACAAAAGTATTATAATTCTCTATGAAATAAAAATATCAAGATATGTGGAAGAAGTGTGAGAGAATCAATTACTGCTGCTCTGGAAGACCAAAACAAAAGAACAGTTTGCAGGTTAGGAGACAATTGAAATGGTCCTTAAAAGATGAAAATGGAGCTCATTAGAGATGAAGTCGTAAGCATGATGGTAGGAGAGTTTGAAAGGAAAGATTACCCTGCATCTGTGAATGGCTTTGTCTGTCACTTTACAAACTTCAAATTTTATTCTATAGATAAGGGAGAGCTAATAAGATTGTTTTAGAAAATAACCTGGATGCATCTCTGAAATAGCAGGCACTTTACTTCAAAAAGAGAAGAGAGTAGAAAAAGACATAAGTGTGAGAGGTCATGAATAACTACAAATGAATTACAATTTTATAATTTCATTCACCTTGGAAATGTGTTCACAATTATAGTTGCTTCCCATGCAATCCAAGGAGACTTATCTTTCTCCCAACTGGAGTGTTAGTGGAGTCATTAGTTCGCCTGCTATGCAGATACTAGAATACAGTAAATGCACTCTGTATAGGAACTTAATGAATGCATGATTTTCCCATTACAGAGTTATGTGGGAATGGAGATTCATGAGGCTCTGGTCCTTCTTCACCCAAAGCTCCCAGCTTATGTGACCAATCTCGAACGCAGAATGCTCATAAGTCTATTGTGAAAGGCTGAGCATTGAAGGCTTGAGGAAACAAAGTTTGGCTGTGTTAAACAGAGAGGACTTATCATCAGATTTTGGTTCTGTGTCAATTACTTGTTTCCAGGACAAAACACCCAACCAGAAGCATTTTAAGGAAGGAAGGTCTTTACTACTGGCTTACAGTCTCAAAGGGAAGTATCCATGAAGGCAAGGAAGGATGGCAGAAGCAAAAAACGTTTCAGGGATGGAGAGATGGTTTAGCAGTTAAGGCACTTGCCTGCACAGCCTAGGGACTCAGCTTCAAATCCCCAGAACCCACGTAAGCCAGATGCACAGGGTGGTGTATGCATCTGGTGTCCCTTACAGTGGCTGGAGGCCCTCACATGCTGATTCTCTCTCTCTCTCTCTCTCTCTCTCTCTCTTTCTCTCTCAATAAATAAGTAAAAATAAAATTAAAACTATTTTTAAAAAGCCAGTTTCATGTAGTTACATCAATAGAGATGGAGCAGAAAAACTAGAACATGGCAAAGGGGACTGGGCTGAAATACTTCACTCATGGTACCAATTTGTTCTATCAGTAATGTTCATTGATGGGGAAAAAAAAAAAAAAAAAAACCCTAGCCCGAAACAGCTTCAGGAATGTAAAGGTTTATAGTTTCAAGGGAAAGTTTCATCATGACAGAGGAATCATGGGAAGAGATGGCCAGTGTCCTATCAGCATAGGGGGAATCTACCTCAAGACTCACCTGCTAGGAAGACTCTTCCTCCAGCATGGTTCTCCCTCCTAAAATTTCCCAACCTTGTCAAACAGCACCACCAATTGTGGAGCCCTAAGTGCCATTTGAAGTGTTCCTCAATTTTTACCTGTAATGTCTAAGGACAGAGGTTTGATTCCCCAGTACCCACATAAGCCAAATGCACAGAGTGATTCATGTGTCTAGAGTTCGTTTGCAGTGGCAAGAAAGCCTGACACACCGATTCTCGCTCTCTCTCTCTCTCCCTGCCTTTTTCTCTCTCTCAAATAAATAAATAAGCATTTAAAAATCATTCTGTACTTTTCTGCTAATGCATTTTTAATACATTACTTGAGAAGTTTCTCCAGATTAAGAATTATACCTGATTTAATTCTTGCATATCACACAATAGTAATATAGTCCACATTACTATAAATATTAATACCATATTATCAATTTTCATTTTCATCTATTTTTTCCTTCTTTAAGATGAAGGAAATCAAAGCAAAAAGCAGGAAACAAATGTATAATTTTTGCCTCTTTTTTATGAATAAGGACTCCCAGGAATGAAGTCGTTTAGCTCTTGAGTGAGATACTTAGGACCAGAACCAGATGGTCCTTCCTGTAAATCCCTAGCCTTTCCACTCAGCCTCACTGCCACATTCTTATGAAGCACAGAATTGAGCATCTTGTCCATGCATTATGTGATGCTCAGAGTTAAGATCAGAGATGAAAAACTGCCCACTTAGTATGCCCTTGCTAATTTGTAAATTGGCAGTTCAAAAGTTGTGGATTTAAAATAGCCAGTCATCTTTCATTTGTGAGAATCTCTAAACCTACTCTTCTTTCAGTCATGTATTTTATTGACTCAATATTTTGGAGTCCATTTTATGTATCAAACAATATCCTTGGACACACAGAACCTAATCCCTGCCTTCTTAGGTCTAGAAAGGCAATTGTGAGTCAAGCCATTTCAGGTGGGAACAGTTTCATTAAAGGAGGCTTGTGCATTCACCTGAATTGCCTCAACCTGGAAGGGATTCACAGAAAGGTCACTGTGCAGGACTGTGTAGGCTCCTTAGAGCTAAAATATGGGGGTTATGAAGAAAATTATTAAAGGTAAAAAGGGAAGCAAGTATAATTATATTGCAAGAGGAAGTGATTCCATATGGCAGAAAGATTATAAATAATATATAAAATATGATATAATTATATATATATATATATATATATATATATATATATATATATATGCCTGTGTGTGTGTTTGTGTGTGTGTGTGTGAGAGAGAGAGAGAGATTTGGTTATTTGGTGATGTGCATGCACGTACATATGTGTATATATAAAGACGAGAGGTTGATTGTTTTCCTCAATCAATCTCTTTTTCTGTTTGTTTATTATTCATTTGCAAGGAGAGAGAGAATGAGTTCATCAAGGTTTCCTACCACTGCATACAAACTCCAGACACACCATTTTATGCATTTGGCTTTCCATGGTTACTGGGGAATAGAACACAAGTATTTTAGGCTTTGAAAGTAAGTACTTTTAATTACTTAACCATCTTTCCATTCCCTTCATCTTATTGCTTTAAAACCAGGGTCTCATTGAATCCAAAACTAACCATATAAACTAGACTAGCTAGCCAGTTGCCCTTAGGGAATCCTATCTCTACCTCCCCAGTGTTTCCACCACGTCTCACCTTCTTGTGGGTCCTGGGGATATGAACTCAGGTCCTCATGTTCACAAGATGAGCATTTTCCCCACTGAGCTAGCTCCCCCTCCCAGAAAAGAGTATTTTATAAGCTCTGCAATGATACAAGCTCATGAGGTAGGAAGACAGCAATTTTCCATTCAATTTTATATGAAGAACTTTGGATTTCACTGAAAGACCGTGATCAATCAGGAACTGAAATTTATGGAGGCAACCTAACCCTTCAGAGCTAATATAATTGCATGAAGACCAACTCCACTTACATGTCATTAAACATGCACATGCAAACAATTATTTATATATATATATATATATATATATATATATATATATATATATATATGCAGCAGTTTTGATAAATCCCAAAGATTCAGAATTTGCTGATCCTAACTGTAAAATGCAATTACATATTTATCAGAGAAGAACCTCTATTTTCCTTCATTTTCGCAGTCCAGCACAGGCTGATTTCTTGTAATCCCTCATAAAAGAAATCTCTTTCTTTGTGCCCGGAGTCCATTTTGTGGCCAGCTGAGTCATGTGAGAGAACACAAATGGACACTGACGGTGCTCACGTTGACTGCCCTGATTAGCTTCTGCCCACTACGTGTTAGACAGAAATTAATTATTTTATTGCCACTTTGTTTTTTTTTTTTTAGATCATCACAAATATGAGAATTAAAAACAAGATCTTTCATGAGTACACAGTGGCTTTCATTGAGACAATGGGGGATGTCTGTGATATTTTTTTTTCCTTTTTACACAATCAATGTTTTCCTAGTTAGAGAGGGGGCTCCAATCTATCAGCCTGCTGCGCTGCCCCTTTGAAATCTTCAGGGTGATAATTTAAGTGGAATAGAAATGGAGAGATGGAAAAGGTCACATCCTTGAAAATCTTTTGTGATAAAGGATTTTGCTGGCTTCTTAATAAGATGGCACAGAGGGGATCAACATTACAATTAGGCTTGCAATCTTGTTGTACCTAGTGACTCCCTCTAAATATTATCTTCATTCCTCTTAGTTTCCTTGCAACAATTGGGTGATAAATTCTTCCACTGCTCCTAACCTTATGAGAGGACTTATGTGACCCTAGAGCTCCCGAATGAATTTAAGGGAAGTATTGTTTCCTTACTCGACTCTTCCATATCTTGTTTATAATTGCCTGTGAGTTACAAATTGCATTCAAGATTCATTTAGAGCCTCCTAAATTCCCTTAGATCACATCATCTCTGCTAAGTGGATTATGAAAAGGGAAAACAAAATTTAAAGTGAGGAAGTCTTGAGCATAAATCGTTATGTTAGTACTATTTAGCTGCAATTTAATGGAGTCCTCTCAGAAACAATTTCCTCATTTGGGCTCAGTAGTTCCGAGTTAGGTAACTAATATAGACAGTGTTAGTAAGTACTGCATGTGTGAGCTAACCAGAATATAGAATTATTGCTGTCTTTTAATTTTTAATTAATTTTAAGTTAACCTGGAAAGCAATAGGTTTCATTATAAGGAGAGTTTCATCAATTTGTCCTTACACTTTGTTCTAATTCATCCTCCCCACATTGCTCTCCCCTCTCCCTAATGACTACCCCCTGCTGATTCTCATTTTTTTTTTCCCCCTTGTCCTCTCTTCTGTTATATAGCCATATAGGCTGTAGATAAATATTTTATTATTTCTTTAATTATGAGCAGAGCCAATTATATGGATATAAGAAAATGTAGAGAAATTGAAGAGAATATCAAGACATCCAGTGTTGCTAGGAAGCTTACTGACTAGAAAATAGAATGTCAAAGATCTCAAAGGATTTTATTTCTCCAGTGAACACTATTTAGCACTGGCTGTCTTCCAGTCATGGTTCTAGATGTTGGAATTACAACTCTGAACATATCAAGTCATTATAATCAAGTAATGTCATACCTCTGTAAGTCCCTGGTCCTTCCAGAATAGTACAGTAGGCACTGTCAGGGTGTATGAGAAGTGGAAGAGTACAGTAGCTAAGTACACTGTCGCACCTATGCAGTGTCAAAGGCTAGAAAATGAAATCAGGCGATCTGATGGAAGGGGCCATGATCATAATCTCATGACTGTTCTAGTATGTGAAAACCCTCATGAGAGTCATTAACAGTCTCTGTGAGATTTCATGACTGCCACAGAAGGCTTGTCATAAACTGGATGACAAAGGATGACTGTGATGTATTTTAACCAAGTAGAGAATAAGGTTACTGGGTATAAGTGAGCCCTAAAGTTTGGACAGAGGCAGTAAACAGTGTATGAACACAGCCTCTGTCAGCATGATTGCTGCTTTCCATTCCGAAGTAGAGTACTTACTGTGTAATCTGGAAGCAGTTTAACAATGTCTCTCCTTCCTACTTCATGTTTTATTTTATTTTCCTTTTTTATTGTTAATTTTATTCGGGTATATACAACACATTTTGACCATAATCATCTCCCATCACCCTCTCCTTCCTATTCATCCCCTCTTCTTCCCAGCTGGTCCCTCTTGTACTTTGTTGCTCTGTGAGTGAGTGAGCGAGTGTGTGTGTGTGTGTGTGTGTGTGGTGTGTGCACGTGCACACACTCATGTGTGTCCCACTTACTTTAATTGGATTGCTCATGTGACCATTGGTGCCTTTTTATCTCGTTGTCACCCCTCAAATCGAAGTAGGAAATAAATTAATTGCTACATGTTCAGGTCATAAGAAATAATATGCATAGAGATGAGATAACAAGAAGCCCTTATTTCTCATTTTGAGCCTTTGAGAATCATCCCCTCAATACTATTTACCATATCATAACAAATATATTTGTCTAATACCTGTCTCCATACTCCCTTGAAATCGTAAACACTTGACAATAGAAAACATTTTTAGGACACACCCCATAATGCATAGTGGGTCTCAACAAGCATATGATAATGCATGAATGATATAAACAAGCAGATGCAGTGTCCACCCTTTATTCTACAAATTATTTAATATTCTCTTCTTCGTCATCATCTTTTAATTTTTTTTTCTTGGAAACTTGAGGCAGTGAATACTTTGCATTTTAAAACTTCATTTTCCCGAGAATAGTCTGTTTTTTAACTGAGCCCCTGCACTGAGTTAACAAAATAAATTTCCTGAGATGGACACCCAACACTAATTGCAATGTCTAGGCACATTGGATAAGGATTTAATTTCACACATCACAAAAGATAACCATCAGCTTTCCAGTCATATTTCACACCTTCTTCATGGCGAACTTTAATCTTCTTAACCTACTTTCACAGTCCACTACTCTGAAATAAGCCCAGTTAGAGCTTAATGGAGAAAGAAGAAAGGTAAAAATGATGGAAGAGAAAGTGAAGGGTCACTCCCATCATTTGTTTCAGGCAGACCAGCATGTCACCAATAGCTACTGTGCCTTTAGACCAAGATTCAAGCAGTGTTCCCTGGAAGCCGCCTGTGAGTGTGCATGGCTTCTAGCTTAAGCCCTATTTTTATCTACAAAGATTCTAAATGCAAGGTATAATACAGCTAAACCCAATCACTTGAATCTACAGGGAACCCACATTCTCTCTTTTTCAAAAGCTAATGTTCCTCAGAAGTTCAGAGGCTAAATTCTTCCATCAGAATCCCACAGCAGGCTCCTAACAAGCAGGTGGAATACAAGAACCATCAGTTCTGCTGAATGCTACTTGTCTACCATGCACTTGTTCACTCCAGCCCAAAGCAACAGTCCTGTCCACCGATGCTTTTTGCTGGTATTTCTGCCATTGATTTCTCCTTCTCCTTCCCACTGAATGTGTCTCTTTGTGAAAGCTCCATTCTTTATCATGAATTCTTAATACAGTAGGCTACCACAGACCTTTTAAAAAAATTGTTCACCTGACTTTAAATATGTTTCTTCCACATCACCACCAGAGTGTTCTTTCTAATGTGCAAATATGCCTACAATGTGTTTATTAATCCCTCTGCCAGGCACAAAATCCAAATGTTTTCACCTGTCAGAAATTGTCCCCATGCTTGGAAACCTATCAGTTTTCCCAGAAATTTCCCAATTCCACTCTCAGTTCAAATGACTCTGCAACAGCAAGCTATTTTCAAGCCCCTGATACTACTGACCACTCCCTCTTCCTTATCCAACGATTTTCTTCATTTGTATAAGTCATAGTTCTAACCTTATCAACTTATTTGTTGGTTATTTGTCTTTCCAAATTATGATCCCCTTCAGATGAATGACACTTCAGTTTATGAAGTATATGAGTCATCTGGCAAGCAGTTAAGCTTACTCTTGCATCTAGGGTCAGTTAGGAGTTAAGGAGGAAGTCCCACCAATCAGAATGAACTCACAAGTTTTCAAAATTTAACTGTTGGGCTGGAGGGATGGCTTAGGAGCTAAGGTGCTTGCTTGCAAAGCATATGACTGCATGTTAGAATCTCCAGGTCCTACATAGCCAGACACAAGAATGCAATTGTGCAATGTTGCACATGTGCACAAGGGAACATACATATCTGGAGTTTGTTCACAGTGGCTGAAAGGCCTTGATGAGCCCATTTTTTCTCTCTCTCTTTCTTTCTTTCTCTCTCTCTCTCTCTTTCTTATAAAATAAAATAAAGAATGTTTATCATGTCTTTATAAAAATTAACTGTCTACTGCTGGTTTGAGGTGTTTGGCTTATACCCTGGGCTCTCTTCTGGGCCATGTTTCATATTGTGTTAGAATGTTCTAGGCTTATCTACCTGACAGTGGAAACTCTGAGAGCAGAAACACACAAAGAGTGTTGAAATGTAAGCTTGGAGCTGGCTACCCATAACATGCATCACTTTCTATTAAGTTCTTGTCCAGAAGGTCAATCCAAATAAGATCGTCAGTGAAATACATTCCATCTCTTGATGGAAGGAGAGCCTGTGCAACATTGCAAAAGGCCTGGCTATAGGGAGAACTGCAAATTATTAGCGACATTTTTTTGGGTTTTAATGTATACATAGAGTACGCTGAAGATGTAGTGTGTATGATGTGTGATGTATGCACTTACATGCAGAAGTGTGTGCAACAGGCATGTGGTATGTGTGGAGATCAGAGATCATAGGAAATCATTGGCTGTCCTTCATTTAATGTTCATCCATATATTTCTTTTCTTGAGACAATGACTCCCTCAGGACCTGGAGTTGTGGCTGTCCACCACTGGAGCCCTATTGAATCTCTGGTCTCTGCCCCCACATCCCATGTACTGGGGCTACCGATGTGTAGGTCCATGCCCAGATATTTCTCCTCTTGTCTTTTGGAGAGTCAAACTTGATGAGATCAGGTTGAAAAGCTGCCAATAACTCTTAACCACTGAGCCATGTCCCAAGCCCACAAGCATTTTTAAACACACTATACTATATCTCATGAGCAAACGAAGACATACCTGAATATTTTCATGCTTCTCTTTAGACATTTAAGACTGTACTTGGTAGAGAACAATGATCTACTCATCAATCTTACTGCCACTTGGCTGAGTTGTCACTCTTTGATTCGAGTTAACATCCTAAACGTAAGTGACCCAAAAGTCTCCCTCTCAAAACTTCTAAAGGTGATTAAATCCTTCAGTAATGTGGCAGGATGAAAATAAGCACACAAAAATCACTAGCCTTTCTATATGCAAAGGACAAATCTACAGAGAAAGAAATCAGTGAGGCTGTCTCACTTTCAATAGCAACAACAACAAAAAATTAAATACCTTGGAATAACACTAACCAAGGATGTGAAATAAAAAAAGAAAACAAACTAACAAAAGAAACTCAAGAAAGAAACTGATGAGGACTTGAGAAGATAGAAAGACCTTCCATGCAGCTGGAGAGGTAGAATTAATAGTGTGGAAATGGCAATTCTCCAATAGCAATATATAGATTTAATGCAATACCAATAAAAATTCCAGCATTATTCTTCACAGAGATAGAAAAAAAATGATCTCAGAATTCATATGGAATGGCAGCGGGCGTCAGATATCCAAATATATCCTCAGGAAAAGAAGCACCTCTGGAGGTATCATCATACCTGATCTAAAGCTATACCACAAAGCCATAGTAACAAAAACAGCATGGTACTGGTAGTAAAACAGAAACAGACCAATGGAACAGAATATCTAAAATCTCTAAAAACAGAGTTAATGTCTTCAGTGAAGGCTGTAATAAGTTAGCTATTTTATAAATGTGTTGAGTGCAATGTTATCAACGACTATAAAAGTAAACAATAGGTGGCTCTTCGAGGATGATATGCCACAGGAGGGAGATACTGTAGTTTGTACTTTGCACGTGCGTTAATAGAGATTCTGGCAGGCTAATGATAAGTTCATGGTCATGAAAGTTCTGCATAGGATAACAAGGCCTGAAAAGTACAGAACGTGTTATGTTACTCTGCGTGCTGTGTTTTCTCTCCCTGTATTTCTTTGGCCCCCAAAGTTTACTTAGAATGAGTTATATCTTACTATTTTTGACATACTAGTGATTACAAGAGGCTTTGGGGGAGGGAACATCTTTGTAAGAGATTTAGTTCATATGGAAATCTCTTCCAGCTTGTTTATCTTTGGAAGGATAAAAGTTGTTCTTTGTGTTCATAGTTACTATTCAATGCATTTCACTTTCTCCATGTAGTTGATCAGAGGCTGCATTCTTGAGTGATGGCAATCAGCAGGGTAGCAAGTGCATTCCTCTGAATAAACAGCTAACCTGAAAAGTGGGAATGGTGCATGTTCTTTTTAGTCTTAACGGTTTTAAACGTCTTGTTCATAAAAGGAGCTAAACATATCTCAAGTCAAACATGGCCAGCTACCATCTGGCGGAGACAGAAGTTGACTTAGTAATCTCCTTATCAGCCTAACAGCTGGAAGTCTAGATAAGTCCCCTGTGTAAGAAGCCAGTGTCAACTTGTTTTCAGTTAAGAGCAGTGGGGAAATCTATTAGAAAAGGAGTTCATCAGGAGGAATTAATTTGGGAGCTGTACTGGCATACAGTGAACTCTTGGGCCCAGAGACTTACTGGATGCCCCACCGTTTTTGTCTAGGATATAGTGTTTCACCATGGGCTTCTCAAAGAACTTAGTGAGCAGGAGTTTGTTTGAATCTCTAGAAAAATAATATTATTGTATTTTTCATGCAATAGATATGCCACTGAAAATTGTCCTGCAAGTTGATTTTAATTTTCTTTAGTAAATGAAAACCTACAAACCTAATTGGAATACTCACAGGGGTATTTGCTAGGTAAGGATACCCTTGTGTACTGTGAAAACTGCTTATTGTCCTGAGAATAAGTACTTCTTTATGTATCTAGTTTGTGAATTTAATTTTTTTGTGCTATGAGCTTCATGTAGCTGTGCTCATCTGTGTACTGTGGGAAATGCATCAATATCAATTTAGTAATAAGCGGTTCCTGCACACTCTCACACCCACAACCCCATGAGAGTTTTGTAATTTGAAAACATCAAACTATCAGAGAGAATATAGTACTCTAAACATAACTATTCAACTAAAATCTGAAAAGTAAAGAATCAAAACTCCCTCCAGTCTCTTGTTTATAATTCTGCTAAAAGGCAGAGCAATAGGAGATTAAGATAGGAAAGTCCTAACAATAAATTGATAAACCAAGTTAAAACATTGTCAGATTTTTGCCTACATTCAGGTAGTTGTGGAAGGAGATTATGTATACAGGAATGAGCTTTGCTTTTCATTAGCCAGGAACAACTATGATACTTTATTGGCTAGTTAGCTCATGTATGAAGGGTTTAGCACACACACTGGGACATAATTTGTATCCAACAAGAAGACTGTTGCCATGTGTGCTTGTGCCATTGTTATTAACAGTCCTCTTTTGGAAAGCCCTCCATCCACTACCAGGTTGTCAGTGTCCAGCACTAGTCAGAAAGCAAGTCACAGGCAAGCCCTGTGCTTATGTGCTGCTTCCTGTTTCCTTGCTGTTGTCATGGGTCATGGTCTGACTTCATTCTCTAGCTTGGTCACAACACAGAGGCAGTGTGTCCATGATGACTGGGAGGCAAGTCCCTTTGTGTAACACATGGAGGCAACTCGCTCATCTTTAGACCCAGGGATGTGGATTTGATGTAGTTTTATATACAAATACTAAGATACTGAAGTAAGATATTTTGCTTTTAACTAATGGGATGGGATAGAAGGAATTACTTAACTCTTTTGATTCTCAAATTATTCATTTTAAAAACAAATTTTAGCAATCTTACTCTTAGAGCTATTAGAAAAAAAATAAGCTGCACCCAAAAGAATATAGTTGGAATGAAGGGTATCAGTGAAAGGAGGTGAGGAGGGGAGACAAAATAATAGAGAGTTATGATCAACATACATTGTATACATGACTGACAATTGCCAATAAAATGTTTAAAAGCAGCAATGGTGTTTGGTACACAGGTAGCATATAATAAATGGCCACAATAATTACAGTATATAAGAATGGTCACCATATACTACTATCTAGAATTTAAGACTATCATCTTTCTGGTGTGGTTTCTTTAAAGGTTTCTAGTATTAATGTGTGTTATGCCATCAAATTAATGCTTTGCATCTATGACATCACACATAGAATTCATACTTATACTTATTTCTGATCAGTTTTCTAATACTGCTTATGATCATCCTGAAAAAAGAGACCTTTTTAATATAATTATGCCAGAGAACTATATGAAAATGCATATGCTATTCATCTACATTTAACTGACTTCAGGAATGTTTTGGTCCCTGTCTCTTATCACCCCTCTGGTCTTATTACTTGCATGTAGAAAGCTGTTCCAAGATTGTTTAATGAAATACACTTTGCTAAGTGCATCGTTTTGTCTTTTAGGCTCCAGTGCTAATGCATTGCTTCTATTCAATGAAATTCCTCTTCTCATCCCCAACAGCCTCCCCCAGGGTTAGGCCTCTTCTCCCTAAGGCCCATTCTTTGGCTTGTGCTAGTCCCCAAAGGAAGCTTCCTTTCCCCCTGGATGTGTTCTTACTTTAGTTACATATCTGTCTTACATAGCTAATTCAGTGCCATAGAACTTAATAGTCTACCTCATTATATTTTCATCTATCTGTCATCTATCTATCTATCTATCTATCTATCTATCTATCTATCTATCTATCTATCTATCTAATCTGTCATCTATCTATTAACTCTCATCTGTCTGCCATCTACCTATCATCTATCTGTCATCTAGCATCTCTCCCTTCTACCTTCTGTGTACATTATCTCTCCGACTCTCTGTCCCTGTATTTCTCTCTGAATCTTTCTTTGTCTCTTATAAACACATGCACACACTTCTAGTAAAGAAAGTTGTTTGATATCATGTGGACTTCCTTATTTCCTCTAACAATTACTAGACTCCTGGGTAAATCCTACATAATACCACATAATATAAACAAATTAGAGGCATTCTCACATTACCATTTAGAGTGTGGACACATTTTCCCTGGGAAATCTCTGATACTGGAAGCAGGCATTTTCTCTAAATTATACAATACATGCTCACAGTTGCAAAATCAATACACTGTTTACTGACAGAGCTACATCTGTTGTGTGTGCTGGATTACAAATGACCTTATACAAATGTGATTGAGCCCGACCTCCCAATTCATAAAACTTATTCATTAAAATTATTACTCTTTTTTTTCTCAAGCAATAAAAACTCAGTAATAACATAATCTTGAGGTTTACTCAAAAACTAATCTTTTCAGAAATGTTTTGGTGAGATTCTCGGGCATCACATGCAATCATCCTTTCCTTAAATATGAGTATATGCTGTAATGTTTAAACAAATACGTTTGAAATACTATTGAAAGTTAGTAAATAAAGAATAATTTTTCATAGTTCCATTTATAGTGTTTAGTTTACCTGTATGTATGGCTATTAATATTTTAAAATTTAAATAAGGCAGGGAATAATATGAAATGTCCTTGTAAATGAACCTGCCCATAAAACATAAATAACTATAAGTTATTTTCATTGTTAACTTCACTAATTATATTTCAACCTAAAAATCACTGGAAACCAATGAAAAAAGTTAATTAAACTGTGTGTCTATTAGGCACCATCTCCTCACTGGACTATAACTCATTCCATTGTGTGTCTACTAGCAACCACTTCCTCACTGGACTATAACTCATTCCATTGGCTTGCATGAAATGTCCACTGCACTCTTATGGATCTACATTCTTCTTTATAAAAATGGTATTTTTACTGACAACTTCTTATTGACAATAAACCTTGATAATTTCCTCTCTCCCACTTTCCCCTTCACAACTCCACTCTCCATCATATTTCATCCTTCTCTCCATTAGTCTATCTTTTATTTTGATGTCATCATCTCTTCCTCCTTTTGTGAGAGCGTTATGAAGGTATTGCTAGGCACTGTGAGGTCATGGATATTGATGCCAACTTCTGTCTGGACAGTTGCATTGTAAGGAGACATACCCATCCTTTGGATCTTACATTCTTTCTGCCACCTCTTCTGTAATGGACCCTGAGCCTCAGAGGGTATGATGGAGATGTTTCAGTGCTAAGCACTCCTCCATCACTTCTTCTCAGCACAATGTTGCCTTTTGGATCATCCCAGTGGTCACGATCATCTGAAAAGAGAAGCTTCTCTAACGAAAACTACCAAAAATCAGTAGCAGAGTTCAGTAAGCTAGAAAAAGGCTATAAAGGAGGGAGGAGAGGGAAGAACTTAAGGAGATGGTATTGTAGAGATGTAAGTGCAAGAATAGATTACAGGGAGTGGAATTGCCTAAGCAAGGCCTGGGGAAGAGATTGAGTAAAAGAAGGGTGGGAGGAGGGTCAATCAACATTCAGGATATTCTGAATAAGACATATGTATCTACATTCTTATTACAAACACCATTTGGAAATAAACTGTTTTAAAATAAATTTCATGTTAAATTATACTCCATATGTTCACAAGAACTTTCAAACTATCTACTGTGTTACCTTAATAAAGAGAATATTAATAACACTATAGAATTAAACTTCATAACAACTTTACATTTCATGAATTTGCCTCTATTCTTAGGAAACTATATCAATGTATCATGTTGAATATATTCCTCTCCACAATTTATACAATCTTAGTATTATAAGATTAATAAGTCTATAGATTATGCATTGTCAATTCCCTATGATATACTAATATGAAAAACATACATAATTTAACCAATTTTCTAACGCCAGAACAACATTGTTTATCTTTAGTCTTATTATTAATATTATTATGTGAACATCTTTATAAATATCCCATGCTGTATATAAGCAGTAGCAGTATATCTTCTATGCTATAAATATGAATAGTTAAATTTCAGTTGTAGATTTTGTGTGCCTTCAAATGCACATGGTACAGAGAAACTTTTGTAAGATGGTGATGCTAATTATATTTCTACTAGCACAATTTCAGTCACAGTTGTTGGTCGTTAATGGCCAGTGCTGAGTATTGACAGGCATCATAAGTAAATATGAGCCTGGTGAGCATGAAATTAGGTCTATGTGTGGTTGAAATGTTCACTATGGTTTTTATTAATAAAAGTGAACATGAAGTTTTACTTCTCAAATGTTAAGAATTACTTATGTGTGTGGTATATAATAGAGATTATTTTATATTAACCATTACCCCTTGTAATACTGTGGCATTTCCAAAGCAATACATTCTCTCCATCTCTTTATTTCTTTTAGACTATGTCAGTGTGCTAACATTCTGCTTCATCATTGTTTAACACCTTCCCCAGCTATTTTTACTTGTGCTATCAAATAGGCACTTTAACAGATTATTGCCTGGAATATTATTCAGACATAGAAACGATTTTTTTCATTTTATGAATATAGATGGAACTGGAGGTCATTATGTTAAGTAAAATAAGTTAAACAAAAATAACCAAGTACCATGCAATCTCAATCATGTAAAATATTTTTTAAATCAAGATGTCATAATTTTACAGAGGAATGATGGATACCAAAGGTGAGGAAAATATAGTCAAGTAGAGAAGATGAAGAAAATTTTGATTAATTGTGTGGTTGCTATTACACTATAGTTTGAATATACATAATAGTAATATACTTACCAGTTCAAAAAGTAGAAGGAGTTCTAAAGATTGTCATCATAAATGAAAAAGGTTTGAGGATGTAGCTATTCTTATTTCTTTTGAATATCTATATGTGTGTGTTATAAATATTTTATAAGTAGTCATTTCCCTTATCTAGTATTTCTAATATCTGAAGACATTAGAAACTAATTCTATTGCTTAGAATTTTCAGTGATGATTACTTGCAAAGACTCATTATTTTCTCTGTACTTTGCAATTTATTATATGCTTACCATGTACATATCCCAAGGGTCTTTCAGAAGATTTCTTTGCTTCAAAGAGATTCTCCATTTATCTTTCTATATCACATCCATTTAAACACAACAAGAAGTATCTAGAAGAGAGTATGTTTCTTAACACAATGTGTCTAAGGAAATAGATATGCCAATAACTTTGATCTGATTAGTGCATATTAAAACACATGTGGAAATGTTATATGACATTCTATTCCATATATATATATATATATATATATATATATATATATACACATATACATAGACCATTAATTAAAATAAATAATACAGAGGCTGAAGAGATGGCTTAGTGGTTAAGGAACTTATCTGTGAAGCCTAAAGACCCAGGTTTGATTTCCCCAGAACCCATATAAGCCAAAAGCACAAGGTGGCACATGCATCTGGCATTTGTTTGCAATGGCTGGAGGCCCTGGCATGCTCATTCTCTCTCTCTCTCTCTCTCTCTCTTTCTCTCTCTCAAATAAGTAAATAAATTAAATATTTTAAAAATAAAAAATAAACAAATGTTTTGCTATATTAAAAGTATTACACCTTAACTTTCTCACTAGATCTTTCCAAGATCATATAGTTAACATAAATCCTAACTCAAGAACCACATAAAAGTAGGGCTGTAGGTGGTTACTCTCAGAAGACACCACTAAAAGTAATATTATGTGGATTATTTTCCCTACCTATCATTAAGATAGTTCAGATCCCATTTGACTCTCTGTATTATAAATACTGACTTTTTCTCTCTCCTAGCATAGCATTTGGTAAAGGCAACACATTAATGAGTATATGATTTGTGTGATGTTATGGGTGGGATGTGGAGTTCCATTCCTATCCCCACTGCTATCTTTAACTGGCCAACCAAAAGCCTAAACTTTCATTCCCTGAATGGCATACGTCCACAAATATTCTATCATGGGTTCTGTCAGGAGCTAGAATGACTCCAGGCAGCCTGAGCATCTATATTTTCTCTCTACATTGCATCCTGCAACTCCTTTTTTTTTTTTGTCATTATCTTCTCCCTTCTTTTTCTGGCCCTTTAGGGCTTTACCTACAATTTCTTTAGTTTAACAATGATACTAAGACTTGTTTATTTTAATTATCTAATATATAGATAATCTGAAATCAGAGAATTTTTATTTAATAATTTTCTCTTACATTTTAAAATTGCTTCATTTAATAGTATATATATATATATATATATATATATATATATATATATGATTTCCAAGTTGTTACTATCTATCATGGGTATAGGAAAATTATTTGGTTGGGCATTTAGCTCAGTAATACAGTGTCTTCCTTAAAATTATAAAGTGCTAGGTTAAGTCTACCTTGGGGGGAGATTTTACTATTGATGTGATGCAGTTAAAATGTAAACATCATTACATCACCCTATTTCATCTTCTTTTTATGCTTCTCAATATAAAGAATATTAATTTCTGCCTAATTTGAGAAAACTGAAAGCAACTTAAAATTGTCTTTGTATTTGTCACAATTTTCCATCACCAAGGATTAAATCTTTTTTTTTTAATTTATTTATTTTTTTATTAGTCAGTTCTGTATTCAGCAAATACAGTCAGTTTGGTACCATTATTAGGCTCATCCGTGACCTACCCCCTCCCCTTGGCCCATCCTTGTTGAGGTATACGGGTCTTGCATTGTGGAGTTAGCCCACAGTTATGGGTAAGCTAAATGTCTCTGCATATCATGACCCAACATGTGACTCTGACATTCTTTCCGCCCCCTCTTCCGCAAAATTTCCCTGAGCCATGTTGGGTTCATATTAAATCTTGATCTCTGTTTTACTGACATTTATAATTGATGGTGAAGAATTAATCAAACAGCACCATCATGCCATTTGTGATGTTTTAAGATTCTATTTTATCCAGTATTATATTTACCCTGTCATATCATTGTCATTTAAGAAGTTTTAAGTGGGAGATGAGGAAAGTTCTTAGTGGCAAGAATGAAGACTGGTGTTTGAATCCTCAATAGACCCAAAAACGCCAAGTGAGTATGGCAGCCCACCTGGAATTCTAGTGCTCAGACATGCGCTTCCTTGGGACAACTTGGCTAGCTAGATTAGCTTAATTTTTGAGCTCTGTATTCAAATACAAAGTGAGTCTCAGTAAGGAAGAGTGGATAATGATGAAGAGAGACATCTGATGCCAACTGCTAGCTGCTGCACATGTATACACACACACACACACACACACACACACACACACACACACACCACATGCCAAAGAGAAAAGAAACGTCTATTTTGTCATGTTTCAATTTGCTTACTTCAACAGTTCCACTAAACAATTGCTATTACCTAATAATGTCATTGCACATTGTAGATGGTGGATGACTTCATATTAATGCAATACCATAGGGATTGCATTAATGTTCAGGATAAGCATCACAATATGGGTTCAGGAATAACTTTTCTTTGGAATGCTTACAAAACAGTATTCATCAAAAGAGCAAGACATGTGCCCAGGCAAATGGCTCAGGGGATAAAGATGCTTACTCTGCAAGCTTGCTGACGAGAGTACAGATCTCCAGGACCCACACAGGTCCAGATGCTTTATGTAATCCTAACACACCTACAGGAATGTGAGTGGGAGTCAGGAGAATCTTAAAACCCATGGGCCAGTTATTCTGACCATCACGGGGCAAACAAAAATGAAAGATCCCATCTCAAGGAAGTTGGAAGAGAGAAAAAGCATGCTGAAGTTGCCCTCTAACCTCTACACATACCAATACACACACACACACACACACACACACACACACACACCACACAAAGACCCATATTACTGAATCTATCTTTAGTCACATAAAAATACAAAGGAGAACCACACCATGGGCAGCTGAGGGTGGATATCCCTCTTGCATATCTTCCACAGAAGGCATCTGGATCCCTGTAGCTACACCTTTTGGAAGGATGAAAAAGAGGACATGATCTTACCACTGGGTGGGCAGAAACAATTCTACTAGGCCTCCAGTTTGAATTCATGTTTGCTTCCTCTTTAAATAACTGTGTGTGGCAATGCCACTTGTCTTGTTGTGAAAATGGTTCTTTTTGGTAATATCAAATGAAATGAAGGATTCAAAATGCCCATTTCAGGCTGTAAATATGGCTTCGCGGTTAAGGCGCTTGCTGGCAAAACCTAAGGGTCCAGGTTTTATTCCCCAGGACTCACATAATGCTAGATGCATAAGGTGATACATGCATCTGGAGTTACTTTGCAGTGGCTAACAGCCCTGACACACCCATTATCTCTCCATCTATCTGCCTCACATAAATAAATAAATAAATAAATAAATAAATAAAAAATACAATGTTAAAATGCAAATTTCAGTACAGGTACTGGCTAATATACATCTACATTTCTCAATTAAGTTTGTATTTTGTGTGTGAAACTACACTACATATTGCTAAAAAGAATACTGGATTATCTTACAAATATGGTGAAAATTTAACTTTCATTTAATATATAAATATACACGTACATTTATAATATATATTTATTTATATTTAAAATCTCAACTCTGTACAATATGAGTATATTTCAAAGAAGATACTATGACTACCCACTTAATATTCTTCATGACTATTTCAGTGTTTCTAACTTTTCTATAGTGTAAAGAAGTTAAATTTAAAAAGGGGGTAATAAGGAAATAGCATACTATCAAGTTCAGAAAATATAGGTGAGAATTTATGTAGAATACTAACAGAAAAGAGGAATTCACTTTTAATATTGGTAAGGAAATAAGTGGCCATCATTAAACTAAAAATTCACCCTGATTCATCAGTTTTAGTTGACACGACATATTTTAGATCGATTTGTCACCAAAGAATCTACTGAAGTTTCCTCTTATGTGGCTCCATTTTGAGAAATTATGTGCCATCGCCCAATCAATCAGCCCAATTCCCATCATAAACTCTGTGGATTGCCCGTTGTCCTGGGATTTAAGAAATACAAACTTAAACTACTCATTGTTTGTAATTCTGCTTAAAGGCCCCATTCTAAAGTGGTAGAGGGGGCATGTTTTATATGAATTCATTACTCAGTAGGCCCTCAGACTTAACCTTATGTCATTAAGTCACATCATAGAAAGCTTCCTGTCTACGTCAAATCATCTCCACTCCCACAAAATCACATTGCATACCTTCATGTTGCACCATGCCCTTGAATACTGCAGTGTGGCACTATGCCCTTGGATTTTAATGTGGGCCTGTGATTTAAGAAGCAAGCACAGAGAGAGGCCTTCACCTTGCTTGTAAAACTGTCCCCCAGAACATTAGCCATGACTTTGGCCATCTGAAAGTTCCTGTAACACATGTTTCTCAGGGATCTAGGTCAGGGAAAGATCTCTTAGTTTCTGACAAATACTCTCCTTCCCTTGATTCGACAGTTAAAACAATGTATGATAGAATATATATTTATAGACTTGCTAGTCACTGGATATGGCACGTAACCCATAGTTAGTTGGAAATCTTACATGTAAAAAATACATTTATTTTACCTAAACTATGGAACACAAATGTCCAACATGATGAAAGTATCCTATAGCATATTTCTTGCCCTAGAAGAGATCAAAATTAAAAATTTAAAGAATTGTGTTATTGAATCAGTATCACTTTTGCTTCATTCTAAAACCCAAAATCATAATAACAGCTCACTTAGCCACTATGCCATCTCTCCAGCCCAATAAGAGCTCACTTAAGTTGAGGATTTCAGCATTTGCTTTCATCCTAGCACTTGAGAACTTTCAACAAATTAACATGCTGTAAGCCACAGGTTTGCTTTCTGTGAAATAAATTGCTGGAATTGTTAGCACAACATTACAAAACCCTCATAGTCTCATACTAATTGTTTGCTTTAAGTCTATGGTTTGTGTCAGGAGCTATGGTACTATGCATATATTATCCTTAATTTTTTTTAGTAGAATGAAATAGTTTCACTATCCATAAATTATAGAAGATTACATGGGGATTAAAAGAACAGAAGCAACCCATCTAAGGCCACACAACTAGTTGAGAGTTAGCTGAAGATCAAAGTCATGATCAACTGATTTCTATAGTTTCTATGAAGGTTGCATTTTACCTCCCTAGCCTCCCCCCCTCTAATGCGTGTGATGTGTGCACATGCACACAGGTACACGTGTGCCATGGTGTCTGTGTGGAAGACAAAGGACAACTTCAGGTCTTGGTCCATGCCTTCTACCTCTTGTGACACAAGGCCTTTTTTGTACTTCCTCACTGCTTTCGCCAGATTAGTTGTCCCTTCTGCCTCCAATTCTCTTTTGTTTTCCTCCTATCTTACCATTGAGGTGATCTGCAATTACAGGCATGCACATCTGTGTGTGGCTTCCATGTGGGCGCTAAGGACGTGAACCCCCATCCTCAGGCTTGGGTATCAAATGCTTCACCCACCGGGCATCTCCTTAGCACACCTGAACCTATCTCTGCTTGACTTTTCATTTACCTGCTAGAAAATCGAACTAAGTTATATGTTCAGGTACTGAAATTCCCCTTCAAGCAGTTCTTGTTATAATGCCAGCCTTGTCTGTTGTCCTGTCATGCACAGTTTTACTTGACATAAGAAGAGTGTCGGCATGTACAAAAGCAATGTAACTGACCCTTCTTGCTTTGAATTGGTTCCAGGACCCATGTGGATAGCAAAATCTATGGTTGCACAAGATCCATATATGAAGTATGATAGTACTTTCATATAATCTGTGTACATCCTCCCATAGTTTTAAATTATCTCCAGATTATTATACAATGTAAGCGCTATGTAAATCATGATTGTACTGTCGTGTTCATGAAATGAGTGACGAGAAAAATGTGTATACATGTTCAGGATAGATTTTTTTTAATATATTGGCTCTACATGTGGTTTCTTCTACAGATGTGGAATCTGGCAATGTGCAAAGTTGACTTTTCAAGTTGAGTGTATGAAAACAGACAAGCCCAGGTTCAAATTTCGGTATACCATAATTTATCTGTGTGAATAAGTGACTAAGGTATTTCAGTTTTCAAATTTCAATTTCTTCCCTGTATTACTTGCCACATAGATTAGAAAGATATGATGACAGGAAGGGCCAGGATAATAATGAGAAAGAATATGCCTTCAGTCAACCTCAGCATGTATTTTCATTACTTTATGGTTTTAAATATCTTTGGCATCTTCCTCTAGTGCTTTCTGCGTGAGAATGAAGCAGTGATCCACTTCAAATCTCACATGGATATATTAATTTTAAAAGCAGCTAAATTAAACAATTTTAAAATGAGTAATTTGGGCTGGAGATGATTGTTTAGTGGTTAAGGCACTTGCCTGCCAAGCCTGAAGACCTAAGTTCAATGGCCCAGGACCCACTTAAGCCAGATGTACAAGGTGGCGAACGTGTCTAGATTTTGTTTGCAGTGGCTGGAGGTCCTGAGGGGCCCATTCTCCATTCTCTCTCTCTCTCTCTCTCTCTCTCTCTCTCTCATATAAACAAAATAAATAATTAAATAATACAAACAATGAGTAATTTGATTTGGAAATGGGGTTAATTGAAGGGACATGGGACATAACCGAAGTGCTTAGAAGCTTTCTTGCAAAGGAAGAGACTCCACATGTGATTAATCGCTAGAAATGGCACACTTGGAAGGCAGCAAAGGAAGGAAACTTCCCAAATGAGCTGACTGGGAAGATGGCTGAACCCTTACTGCAGGAGCTGCTTCAGAGCCCCTACAAGCTGTCTAGAATGGTCTTGTCTTCTGGCAACATAAGACTCAACCCAAAATTACTCACATGGGTTCCAGGGATTGGGGTTCATCCAAGGAGGCAATCATTTAACAATAGGAACTTGTGGTTCTCTCATCAGTAGTTTCCAGGCAGCAGGAGCAGTCTCCCATGAGATCATTCTTGTTTCGTGCCAGCAGCAAGGGCCAACCGAAGAGGCCAGGATGTCTTCTAAGGCTGGGCTGCGGGTTTGTTTTCTGCTAACCGCAATGTGACATTGACAAAGTTAATTCTCCATATACTTCAACACTTTGCTGGTAAAATGGAGGTCATACCTCATAGGTTTTTATGGAGACCTAGATAGGTGATGGACAAAGTTGATCATTACAGGCTGAGGAGTGCTTAGCCCTCCCTCCAGAATTTGGAAATTGCTTTTTGCTTAGACATGGATGACAAATAATTTATGTCTGTATAAAATTAGAATATGAGACAAGTATTGGAAACATCCTTGCATTAAATTATGAAGGTGATATTTGTTACAATCTGAAAACAACAGCAACAACACACACACACACACACACACGAAACAGCAACTCCTAGAAGTCCTCGAAAAGATCTTCATCTGATGTCAATTTAGGTTTTTAATACCACATCAATTTAGGTTTTTAAGTATGAGAGGCATAGTATCAAGTCAGGAATCTACTAATTGGAAGGACTTGGTAGAATTTGCTAATTTTCATCTTTACTAATTTTTTTAATTGGAATAATTCAGTAGTAACATAAGGAAATAGTTTTAGCCGGGCGTGGTGGCGCACGCCTTTAATCCCAGCACTCGGGAGGCAGAGGTAGGAGGATCGCCGTGAGTTCGAGGCCACCCTGAGACTCCATAGTGAATTCCAGTTTTGTGAAGCAGAGACTTGAATTTTCAGGGATTTTGGAAGTAACATGAACTTGCAAAGCTATGAGATGTGCTGAACTGCATTTCAGTTACAAAGTTCTCCTGGGATTCTGGACTTATCCCCTTTGCCCGGAGGGCTATCGTCATGAAAGCTTTGCAGTCATGGTGTTGGAAATGGAAATAAGATTTGGGGGTCAGCCTGCTAAGGTTCCAGTCTGCCCTGAACTCATTACTTTTGACTTCAGACCTGTGGGGAGGGGAAAACAGAAACCTTCCCTTGCCTCATGTGTAAAGTCTGGATAACAGTGCTTGTGTCAGAGTGGTTGTGATGATTTCATTCAACATGGGGAGGGGACACTTGTCAAACAACCTGACACATGATAGAGATATATGTTTATTAAATGCCAAATGTATTGTCATTATATCACAGAAATAATTTGAAAGGAAACGCTAAGACACTTTTAAAAATTCTCTTTGCTTTTCATATTCATGAAATGAAAGATTTATGTTTCCT
The DNA here is from genome assembly GCA_036346955.1 of Dipus sagitta. Classification (NCBI taxonomy): domain Eukaryota; kingdom Metazoa; phylum Chordata; class Mammalia; order Rodentia; family Dipodidae; genus Dipus; species Dipus sagitta. Next base: position 166,012,674 of record CM070772.1, on the reverse strand, counting down.
CAATAATAGAACCGTCAGGCCTCCACTTGAAACAGATGGTCCATCCAGAGTATGCAGTGGAGAAGGTTTGCATAAAGAGGCTATTTCAAGGCAGGTGAGCAGGGTGGAGGCATACAAGATTGGGCAGGGAAGAACCTAGAGGAGAGCCCCAGCAAGGGGTTTGTGTCACACCTGGTCCCGTGGTGCAGAGCTGGTGAGGTGTAACTTACTCTCAATGCCTCAGTAGGCTCTGAACCTGCCTCTCTCTTGAGGAAAGGAAGCACAGGAGCTTTTGCTTTGCCTTACAAATATGGAGCAGCCTCGGCTTTGTACGTGAAAGTATTCCTAGAAGAGATTAACACGAGAAATGAGTGGAGAAGTCCCACTCTCAATGTGGAACCATACTTTCCAATCAACTGGGAGATGCAGTGGAAGAAAACATCAGAGAAAAGATTACTTGCTATTTTTTCTCTCTCCTTGGAAACAGAATGTTTTTCTCCTAGCCTGGCATATTCACACTCTAGGTCCCCTGGTCCTGGGACCCTGCGATTTGTACTAGTGTCCCCCTGAGTTCTCAGGTCTTCAGTTTCAGGAGATGCATCCAAGCGCTTCCTTGTTTCTAAGGACTTTGGAACTAGACTGATGACCTTGGCTGGTTTTGCACTAGATGCTCTAACACAGGACTCTTTGGCCCTCATAACCTCAGCAAGCAAATACCATTAAAAAAATCCTTCTCTCTTTTCTTTATTTTCCTTTCTCTCAAGAAGCTAGTGAACTCTGTAGTGGTGGAAAAGATGATCAGATCAGACAAGACATCAGGGTGGGAAAAAAAAATGCCTTCATCTGTCCCATCTCGTGAAAAAGTTTCTTGTGTATCTTGTCATTGGCCCAATCCAATGTGACAGTACAAGGATGTGGATCATAGGAACCTGGGGAATATACCTTATATGCAAATGGATTTTTAAACATGCTTAGAGTGCAGAAAGATCAGAAGAACAGAGAGAGAGAGAGAGAGAGAGAGAGAGAGAGAGAGAGAACTTAAAAACCCACCAATGATTAGAAAAGGAAGACCAGCAATTTAAAAATAAATGTTTGTTACAATGAATCCATTCTCAGCTAGTAATTAGATAGAGCTAGAAGATTTACTTAAATATTGTAAGTCTCTTTTATCAATGACAGTAGATAAGGTAATATGTCTCTCATTGGATTTCTCAGGGTTAGAATAAATAGATTTTAATAACTCAGTAAAATATCATAAATGCAAATATTTGATAAATTATATTTGTTACAGAGGCTTTCCTACAACTGATGACTAATGTAAAGAACTGTCTCACTGAGCGTATTCTGTTAAAGTTTATAAATATCAAGAATCCACCACTGACAAGGCATTTCTGGATACTAATAACTAAAGCAACCTGGAATGTTATCAGAAACTTGCAGTCTATTGAACTTGAACACAAAAATTATCAGATTGTGGAAAATACCATGAAATAATCATTTCATACTTAGGCCTAGTAGGAGAGCCATGGGAGAGGTAGGATGATAAAGAGGGCATTTTTTAAGATATTGCTTTTCTTTATTTATTTGAGAGAGATTGGGAGGGAGGGAGGGGGACAGAAGAGGCATATATAGAGAGAAGGGGTGCACCAGGGCCTCCAGCCACTATAAATGAACTCTAGACACATGCACCGCCTTTTGCATCTGGCTAACGTGGGTACTGGGAAATATATATATATATATATATATATATATATATATATATATATATTTCTTTATGCTGCTAGAAGGCAGCCATGAACCTGGATTTCTATATCCCAAGTTGTAGCAGACAGTTTTAGGTTTGCTGAGATGAGCTTTCAGACCAGGCACAGTTATGGAGGAAGGAATATTTACTGAAGCTTACACATCTTGGGGAAGTTTTATAATGGTAAGAGTTGGCCCCTTCTTAAAAGACCAGGCAGAGAGAGAAAAAAGCAAAAGCCACACAATACAGTGCATTTTAGGAACTCCAGCTAGGCACACTTTGTATATCTTTAGATTGGAAATTTAAACCCATTATCACACCTTAAGATCTTCCCAGTGACATCTTTGCCAGCCAAGTGGCTGAAGATACAAACTACAAACTAATCAAACATTGAATATATTGGGGCCACCTATTTAAATTGCCACACATGTCATCTGTTTGAAAGTGATTGCGTGTTGAATCAGGGCTATTCTTTCATGAAGAACTTGAGGATTGACTAGTAATCATAAAGACACATTTTCCAAGAGCAGCATATTTTAACAATTGCCTAAAGAATCCCATTGTAAATCAGATAAATAATAAGTGAGGAGCTACTCTGTTTCTGAGAGGAAAAATGATTTTGGGCGGTGTAACATAGTGGAATTACTGGTTTATTGCAGCACAATACTGAAGTCAATAAATTATGTCAGAAATTGTTATTATTACAAATATATTTGAAACTTAAATGATCCTACAAAACTTGTATGGTTTATGCATAAACCATGAGTTGCAAAATGTTTAGTGCCATGCCTACTTCTGGGGTTCTAGATGAATAGAAAACGATTAGTGCAGGCTTGCCAATCTATAACAGTGATGAACTTTTGTTGATATTAAGTCTCTACAAAAAGTATGAGGAGGGCTGGAGAGATGGCTTAGCTGTTGGGGCACTTGCCTATGAAGCCAAAGGACCTAGGTTCGACTTTCTAGGACCCATGTAAGCCAGATGCACAGAGTGGCACATGTGTCTGGAGTTTGTAGTGAGTGGCTAGAGGCTCTGGCATGCCTATTCTCTTTCTTTCTCTCTCTCTGCCTCTTTCCCTCTCTCAAAAATAAATTAAATAAAACCAAATATTAAAAATGTATGAGGAACAAAGATCAGTTTTGTGAAGGGTTCAAAGAGAGGGGGCTGGAGGTATGGCTTAGCAATTAAGACATTTGTCTTCAAAGCTTAACGACCTGGGTTCATTGCCCCAGTACCCACGTAAAGCTAGATGCACAAAGTGGTACATGCATCTGGAGTTCATTTGTAGTGGTTAGAGACACTGGAAGACCCATTTTCTCTTATTCTGTCACTTCCTCTCTCTCTCTCTCTCCCAATAAATATATGAAAGTAGAAATACAAATTTTTAACACCATGGACTCCATAATCTGGTTTAAGCCCCCAACCAATCACACAATCCCATTCTGTTTTATTTCACTAGTTGGTTAGGTCAACTTAGCCACATTGCTTCTCTCACAGACTCATTGTAAATAGGAAATTAGTTGTGATGTACTTAGAATATTACTAACCTGAAGGGTCTTTCTTGGCTCTGGGCTCTTCCAGGCACTCTCCCTCTGCTTCCTGTGGCAACAGCCTCCACTTCACCTTGCCTTTTCCACTCACAGAACTTTATCACTATTAGGTAAATATTTTCTAATTTACAAAGTACCCAGAAAATTTTGATATTGCTGGTGTTCCTCCTTGTGATGAGAATGGAATCCTTATAATTTATCAGCCACACCAAAGTACTTTTTCAGCTACAATTTTTATTTGAGGATAATTCAGGTTCACATAGAGTTAGAAGAAATTACATACAGAGGCAATCTTTATTGTGTACCTATTTCCCCTAAGAAGAAGATCCATTGGCACTTAATGATTGCAGGCAAGGGAGAATCATTTTCTTCAGTGAGTGATGTATCCACTGGTGAGTTACTCATGCTCCAGTAAATAACTTGTCACTCAGTCTCATGCAAGCAACTCCAATTAAACTCAGTGGGTCATCAAAATGTCATGGAAGTTGAACAGGGCCTATACAGAATAATGGGGAACTTAGTTGGAGGTTAGTAGAAAGAGGATAATGGAGTGAATATGATCAAGATACATCATACACTGGGCTGGAGAGATGATGTAGTGGTTAAGGTGTTTGTCTGCAAAGCCAAAAGACCAAGGTTCAATTCCCTAGGACCCACATAATCCAGATACACTAGGTGGCACATGTGTCTGGAGTTGGTTTACAGTGGCTGAAGATCCTGGAGTGCCCATCATTTTCTCTATCTCTTTTTCTCTTTCTCTATTGGCTTCTCTCTCTCTCTCTCTCTCTCTCTCAAATTAATAAAGTAAATAAAATAATTAATTAAAAAGGCAGATTTCTGTGTAAAAATTTTTAAAAAGATACATTGTCTACATGTACAGAATTATCAAATATATACATATAGTGTGAATGAATATAGTATATCACTATCATACCATTTCACACTGATAAGAGTTGAGATAAGAGGTCCGTCATCACAAAGATCCCTCACATTGTCACTGCACATTCTAGACCCTGAACCCTGTCTACCACCACCATGGCCTCTTTCTATAATTCAGTGATTTTAACTTGTTATGTAAATAGCATCAAAATGTATCAGCTTTGGTATAAGATCTTTCACTCAGCCAAACAGCTTAGACATTCATACAAGTTAAAATAAGAATTAATAGTCTGATTTGTTTTATTGGTGAGTAGTATTCACAGTTTGGCTACACCATGGTTTCCTGACACATTCAGCTCTACACCTAGAAGTGTGGTTTATAGGAGAATACTTGCCTAGCAAGGTCAAGGTCATTGTCAGATTCCTAGTATTGCCACCAGATTGTGGCTAGAAAGAAAAGACTGTTATGAACAGTTATAGTGTGAACTTACACAGGTATTTTGATATGAATTTTGTCATATAGACTTAGGCTATACAATGGGATGTGACAAGCTTTGTATAGTTACTAAAATAAGGTTACTAAAGTCATGTAAATTAAAATATCCATCACCAAACACTTTGTTTCTACATAAGAGCAACTGAAATATTATTTAGCCTTAGCATACTAATTTGCCTGTAGGCCTTATGTTATACATTAGGGATCTAGGTTATTTATTTTATTTTTTATTCTACATGTTTGTTTCTCTGTAGCCTCTAACCTATATCTTGTCATTTGCCCCATCTTCACCGCTGGTAACTGCTGTTTTATTCCCTCCCCTTTATATTCATGGGTTTTGAGGGATTGTGTTTTCACATTCAACATAGATGTGAGATCATACATTGTGTTTTTACTGCACACTTTATTTTACTCTGCACAATATCCTTCAAATTTATTCAAGGTCATGACAAATGCCAAGATTCTAACATTCCATTGCATAGATGTCTGTATGTTTTTAATACTGTTATTTATTTGTTTATTTAAGATTGGGGAAGAGAGAGAAGCAGAGAAAAAGGAAAGAGAGAAAAAAAATGGGCACACCAGGTCCGCTAGCCAAAGAATTCCAGATGTGTGAGTCACCTTGTGGGTTCTAGGGGATCAAACCTGGGAGTGAAGCATCTTAAAAGCTAAGCCATCTCTTTAGCCCCTGGGATTTTACTTGAACAAAACTTTTCATCAGGATAGTACCCAAATGTCCAGTTTGAAGATCATATAATACTTGCATATTTAATTATACAAGAAAGTGCTAAGCAGATTGGTAATGAACCATTATATATTCCCACCAGTAATGTATCAAACAACCAGTTTATCCATACATTTATAGTGTTTGTTGTCCTTACTGAATTTCCAAATGTTAGTCTTTATAATAGGTTTTAGTAATATCATATTGTAATTGTAATTTGTCTTTCCTAATGGCTAGTAATGTGTAATTTATTTCAGATGCTTGTCATCTTTTTGTACATATCTTTAGTATAGTATCTATTCATGTTTTTTGTACATTTCTGAATATGATTGATAATTTTCATTGTCAACATGTGTTCTTCGTCATGTAAATGGATTGTAAGCTTTTCTCCTAGTGTATAGCACTTCTTCAACCATTTTTTGAAATTTTATTTTTCTTTTTCAAAGTAAAATCTCTTATTTTTCTTTGAATATTAAATTTATCAGTCCTTTGGGGTGTATGATACAAGAACTCATTGTCTAACCCTGGGTACGACATATTTTTGCTTACATTTTAAGAAGTTTTGTAACTTGCTACTAATCCCAAAGAACACTATACAGTATTCTATGACATGTTATAGCCTTGTCATTTGTGCTCTGGCTGCATCTGTGTTGCTTTTATAGTAGAAGAAGAGTTTTGCTAACTCTTATAAATAAGGTTTTTAAGTAAAGGAGAGAAATGAATGATGCCAAGAAATCTATGTGGTGGTAGTGTTCTTAAGTATTTTAAGGTAAATCCTTTATTCTTTGGAAAATGCCATGAAGTATCAAAATCTAAATTCATTAGTTAAGGAAATTAATCATGATAAGTTACTTGCATGAGGTATGTATAGAAAATGGAAGAGATGGGACTTGGACTGAGAAGGGCATGGCTCTGTTATAAAATAATAGAAAATATGAAAATAATAGATTCTCATGCCAGATCTGGGCATGAGCCGCCTGTTGTCATTGTGCATAAGAGATGGTGCTTTGTTGATGTAATCAAAACTGTAGTTTCTAGAAAGCCTCATATAAATTTGATCATGAACAATATGTGATGGTATTGGAATGATAGACATTGTTTTCATGAAGCGAAAAATAAATAAATACACTGAAATTGTAGAAAAAGATGAGATTTGTTAAATGCTGTGTAGCCAGAAGCTAGAGATCCAATTTAGTAAAATTCAAGCAACATTACCTCCAGAGAGGGAATTGGCATGGTCTTCAACAATCACTTCTTAAGTGGGAAATAATACCAGTATGTATTTACTATCATTAATCATGTATTATATGGAGATAAGACACTTTGCAATCATTTGACAAAATCTGGAAGTTGAAATCCAGTACAGATAATCAGCAAAACTGAGCATCAAATGAACTGAAGGCTTTTCATATGTGATTATGTTCAGGCTCCCAACAAATTGATCTACCTTCATTTTAGCATACTTGAAAGGAAACAAGTTATTTACTCTTCTCTTTTCCATTCATACCAGGATGTAGATGAAAGAAGTTAATTTATTTATACTTAAACATTGAGTCCCCAATCTCTACTAAGAAATGCAATCTATTGATTGGTTTTTGTGAATAGCACAGGCATTTTACAATCCAACTAAGAAAAAGACAAATCATCTGATTTAAAAGCAGGCAAATGAATAGTAATTCTCCTAGGAATCTATACAAGTGACAAGAAGCACAGGAACAGACATCCACCATCACTCGTCTTCAGGGAAATGGTCAAAAATCATGATGAGATTCTGACCACTTCCAACTTATCAGAATGACAGTATGAAAACACCCAGAAAATAACAAATGGTAGCAAGAGTGCAGAGAGATTTGGAGCCTGACTTAGCTAATGAAAATGGAACGTCATGCAGCATTGTGCAGCATAGCATGATGGTTCCTTAGCAAACTAAATGGAGAATCAGCTTATGACCAAACACTATCACTATGGATATAAATTGAAAGTAATTGAAAATAAATTCAAATAGATACGCATGCACCCATGTTCATAGCAAGACCATTAGACTAGCCTTGAGGTACAAAGAAGTAACCTAAGTGTCCATTGAAAAATTATTAAATAAGCACAATGTGATATATGCCTACAGTGAAATAATATTTAGGCTTTAGTGGAATACAATGGATAAACATTTGAAGGCACTATGCAAAATCTAAAAATGCCAACTAACATTTATATTCAGGAGATATTTAAAGTGGTCCAGTTTATAGAGACTTAAAACCGATTGATAATTGTTAGCAACTTTGGGTAGGGGTACAGAGATTCAGTTTGAAAAGATGGGGCAGGTCCAAGGAAGAATATTGGTAATTTTTTCACCATAATGTAATTGTACTGAATACTGCATTCCTCCAAACTGTATATTCACAAGGGATAAAATAGTATGCGCCACAATTAATACACATACACACACACACACACACACACACACACACACATATATATATGGCTATTTGGCATCCTCTTCCAACTCTACATATCACAGATAATAAAATTAAAGCAAAATTCTATTAGTATCTCAAATATTTCCTAAAATACTCTTAAACTATTCATAGTCGTCTTTTAATTTTCTTAAAGATTTTAGATTTAAAAAATTCTAAAGATTTTAGAAACAAAATGGATTGGGTTTGGCAAGATTGCTTAGTGGTTAAATGCTGTAGAAGCCTAAATTCAATTCCCAGCACTTATGTAAAGCCAGATGCAAGGTGACGCACACGTTCGTAAAGCTAAAGTGCCTATAGCAATGAAGAGTAGACCCAAGAGAATGTAGAAGATCATGGGTCAGTTTAACTGGCCTATCCAGCTGCAAAAACAAAGGAAAACTTGTCTCAAAAAGGAGACAACTAACAATGTTTAAACATACTGAGTTACAGGCATACATGCAGAGACATAAAAATAAAACAAAATAACAGCCGGGCGTGGTGGCGCACGCCTTTAATCCCAGCACTTGGGAGGCAGAGGTAGGAGGATCACCGTGAGTTCGAGGCCACCCTGAGACTACATAGTGAATTCCAGGTCAGCCTGAGCTAGAGTGAAACCCTACCTCGAAAAACCAAAAAAAATAAAAATAAATAAATAAATAAAATAAAATAAAATAAAATAAAACAAAATAGGACTGGAGAGGTTGTTCAGTAGTTAAGGCACTTGTTTGCAAAGCCTAACGACCTGGGTTCAATTTCATATCTGTGTTAGGTACTTTCCATGTGTCAGCCACTATACTATTTTACAAAGGTTAGCCCATTCATTCATCACCACTACAGTTCTATGGGATACACAATATCATTGAACTATGAGGAAAAATTAAGCCCAGAGAATTTAATACTGTGATGGTTAATCCTGAATGTCAATTAGATTGAATTGAGAATAAAGGGTACCTGTAAGGTTGACTCCAGTAAAGAGTAACCAAGGAGAGAAGACAGGGTATGTATATGGATGGCACTAACTAGTAGGCTGTGGCACAAAGAGAATAAAAGGCAAAGAAAACAGTCAGTGGGCAAAGAAACTCTCTAATTCCTGGCAACCATGATGTGAGCTTCTGTGCTCAGCCATAGTGTCCCCACCATGATGAACTGAGACATCTGAAACCATCACCCAGAATGTATTTTCTCCCCTTAGTTTGGTGTTCTTATACATGGTTATTTCTCAGGTATTTGTCATAGGGAAAAAAATAGCATAAATACATTACCTGAATGCGCAAAACCCTTGCATGTTGAATCTGGAATATGAGCAAAGGTAGTATAACTACAGAAATGTGCCAGGTATTTATTAGTGATTTCATCTGTTAACTGGTGACACTGGACATTTTCTTGATTTTGGTGTGCTTCTCGTTGTTTTACTTGGCAATTTTGCAAAGACTTTCATGTCTTAACTGCATGTCAGAGCTGTGACAAGCACTCTTATTCATTATCTCAAAGTTCAGGCCCACAAGTTCCAGGAGGCTGGAAAGGACTATTCTTGCTTCTACATCCGCAGCACCTAAAACAATGCCTGGAACAGCAGGGAATAAATGAATGCCACAAAGAGCATAAACAATTACTAGAATTCATTCCCAGATTGTTGACCAGTAACCATTTTTCGTAACTTTTATCCTATGTCTGAAGCCCATGGAAAAATCAACCTTATCAAGCTATATTCAAACAGACTACAAACTAATATATAGCAACTCTCAGCTTCCACTCATGGTGGCTTCATTGATATCAACACTGAAATAGTCCATCTTCAAATTAGGAGGGGATTGTGAAAGTCTGTACACTAGCCTGTTAAAAAGTAAATAAATTATGCAAACATAGCTTACTCTATTATGAAGAGTGAGAGTGCATAAAGCTCCCTGTGTATAATTATACAAGATCAATATGAAAATAGTGACATTTTAAATACAGTGAAAATTTTACTCAAAAAATGCAAAAAAAAAAAAAACACTGCATCATTCCAAGGGAAAAAAAAATAGCAAGTTTTTTTTTTCATCTATTTATGTAGAACAATGTGTTGGTGTAAATTAAATGTCCATGTATTGAATGCAGTCTTCAGTAGGTGGAGCTTGGGGGAGGTGGAGCCTTGCTGGAAGCCGTGTGCCACGGTGGGGGGGGGGTGTTGAAGTGTATTAATCCAGCTCCATGGAGTGTTCACTGGTTAGCTCAGTCTGACAGCTTCCTCCCGGTTGATGTGTGGCCATGCTGCTGGTTCTGCCCTACTTTCCCTAGCACCACGAAATGTCCCCTTGAAAATGGAAGGCTCAGCAAACCTTTTTTTTTTTTTTTTTTTTTTTTTTTTTTTTTTTTTTTCTTACGCTGCTTCTGGTTCGTTATTTTGTCTCCACAATGAAAAGGCAACTGAGGCAAACAACACCACCTAGAAAGATACTAATAAAAGATAACATATATGAGTCAAATTAAAACACTTGCTCTGTATTGAGGTGATGACCCATGGGATGGGACACTGGGGTCCAGTTGATATAATGACTTAAGAAAATGGATGAAGTATTCTCTTGACAATGAGAGTAATAAAGGTCAAGTGGAAGTTTAAGAGAGTTTTTGTCCCACTTTACAGCAGATGAAGGAAAACACATAGACATTCACACCAAAAATGCAAGCTTTGTTTCAAATCACCAGATACTTGAGGCAAAAGCAATTCTTTGTACCTTCATCTGTGTGAAATTATCCAGCTCATTCAAGTAAAATTGATTTTGGTACTATTATCCAGATGCTTATGAAACAATGTTTTTTTTTTTTATTTTCAAGAGAATAATGGGTCTGTTCCTATTTATTTGTTGTTTAGCTGGTTGGTTGGCATTAGGAGGGAGCAGGTGTGAAGGCTGGCTAGATAATTGCCCCGATCAATTACTTTTCTCCAGTGTGTTCAGTTACTCTGAATGAGGATAGTGGAGTAGGCAAGTGACCAGGGCTGCTTGCTCTCGAGACAATAAACTTCAAATCTGACAAATTGCCAGGGGCTTCTCACTCTTAACGCCACCCAAATGAACGTTGTTCCTCTAGGTTATTGGATGTTCTGCATTTACAAATGAGACAGAATTTGTGGATAGCTTTGAATTATGAAAGGGAGAAGATTTATATCCATACTTTGTGCAAGCAGGTGTACCAACAGAATGTCATCTTAAATATGTAACAGGGAGACTTGGACATAGCAAAGTGGCCATGCTATTGCAGTCAAGGGAAATTTTGCATTTACTTTATGTTCCTGATTACTATGAAAATGTAATCTACAACAATTGTTTTGATTTAAGTCTATTTGAATTTGAAAAGACAACTGACGTTCTACACACTGTGTTCCACATTTAGACATCTGCATGCATGTGTGTATATATTAGGGAAAGAATAGAGAGAAGTAGTGCCAAAGTATAATATTCATTTCTGAGGTTTAGAATCATGAGGATTTTTTTCTTTTTACACTGAATTTAAAAATATTCTGTAAAGACAAAGAATTACTTTTATGATTGTTCATCATAATATGTTTATTTGAGGTGCAGTCTCACATTCCCTAACTAGAGAATGAATATAACTCACCCAGAATTAATTATAGCCTGAGCTTAAATAGTTAAACAAATTGACTCCAAGTATATGAAAGTCTCTTGGTATATCTCAGGGTCTTGAAAAACAAACACAAAAAATCAATCTCTATTATTATCTTGCTCTCAATTCAAGAGACAAAAGAAAGAGAGAACTCACACATTCTGTTTCTCTCCCTCTTTCTATTTCTCTCTCTTTCTCAAATAAATAAAATAACATAAGAAAGTCTGGAGAGATGGCTTTGCAGTTAAGGAATTTGTCTGCGAAGCCAAAGGACCCAGGTTTAATTCCCTATGACCCATGTAGGCAAGATGCACAAAGTGGCACATGTGTTGGAGTTTGTTTACAGTTCCTAAAGGCCCTGGCACGCCCATTCTCTCTCTCTCTCTCTCTCTCTCTCTCTCTCTCTCATTTACTCTCATCTGCATCTTTCTCTGTCAAATAAGTGAAATAAAAAATAGAAAAAAGGAAAAAGAAAAAAAAAGAACTTGTTGCACAAACAATGATTATTCTGTAAATGTTTACTGTGTAAGTATTAGACAACATTGTTTCTAGGAGCAACAGGGATTACCACAGTGAACCAGACAGTTAGAAACACCTTCTCTTAAGAAATTTACATTCTATTGTGAGGAAGAGGCATTAGGATCATTTTACAAATGCATTTTGTTTATGAGAGAGAGAAAGAGAGAGGGAGGAAGAGAGAACTCCAGGCATGTGTTACTTTTTGCATCTGGCTTTATGTTGGTGCAGGGAAATCAAACCCCAGGCTGGCAGGTATTGCAAGTAAGCACCTTTAACCACTGACCCATTTGCCCAGCTAAGGACATGAGGTTCTTAATTACATAGTATGTAAGAAGATAATAAGTGTCATGGAAATTAGAAAAAAACATGAAGATGAATAGGGAGTGTTGGAAAAAGCGTGAAATTATAAAAATGGCTAGTTAGAGTAAGTTTTCTTGTCATGGTATTTGAATAGACTTGACGGAAGAGAAATCAGAAGTCAGATGGAGGGAGAAGCTTTCTAAGCATACGGAACCACTTGTACAAAGACTCACCAGCAAGAGGGCGCTGTTCATGCACGAGGTAGACCAGGGTAGATGGTATTCCCAAAGCATGGTGACTGTGAATGAGGACAATAGGTTAAGGAGTCATAGGTAATCTGTGCCAGATCCTAAAATCTTCATGTAAGACTTTTAACTTGTCTTGGTTGAAGAAGTGGCATAGTATAGTTAAAAATTTTATGTCCTCTTTGCACTGGCTGTTTACCAAATAAATTGCTGCAGGACACAGATGCAGGGAAATGGGATAAAATCTAATACAATAATCTAATACAGGTAAGAGGTGATGTTAGCTTGGGTGAGGATGCAATGGAAGCAGCATGAAGTGCTAAGTTTCTGAGTATGTTACAAAGTTAGGGTCAAACATATCTTTTGTCTGTGGAAAAGGAGAGTTCTTAATAAGACTGACTTTCAGTTTATATTGAGGTAACCCAGGTTGAGAAAGAGACAAATTGTATGTTCACTTTCATATGCAGATATTAACTTTTAATATGTCTATGTGTGCAATTTGGGATGTGAGAGCAGATATCAGCTCTAAAATCAGATATAAAATAAAAGGGGAGCAAGAAGCTTTTGGCAAAATTGTGAGGTGGGCAAAAGGGCACTTAAAACATGAAAGTAGAAGTGGAGCTATGGTGGGAAGAGTGGATAGGGGATGTAGCTAGGGAAATGGAGAAAAATCAAAGACAAAACACCATAAATAAATCTAATTATTTGTATGCTAATGAAATTTTTATTTAAAAAAATACCCCAACTTTTTTATCCTCACTACTTGAATAGGTAAACTTTTCATTTCACTTTTTATTTTATTTGAGGTAGAGGAGACTCTGGCTGGCAGAAAAGACAGGAAAGATGTTAGAAGAAAGGAATTCCAGGAGAATGTTGAGGAAGAGGTGTCAACTGGGTTTTCATGGTGAATAGATATGAAAATAAAGATGAAGGACATGGGGTAACAGAAGCACAAGGGTATGCCTTACCCATCACTTTAAATGAAGAGATACAGCCTGGGTGTGGTGGTGTACACCCCTAATCCCAGCACTCAGGAGGCAGTGGTGGGAGGATTACTGTGAGCTGGAGGCTGCCCTGTGAGCTAGAGGCTGGCCTAGGACTACAAAGTGAATTCCAGATCAGCCTGAGCTAGACTAAGACCCCAGCTCAAAACTTAAAATAAAATAAGATATAAAGGAGCTTGAAGGGAAAGGGTGTTGGGTTCATTTTTAGACCATGTTGTGTAATGCCCAAGTAGAGTTTTAAGGAAGCCAAGAGTGAGTCTACAAAGGAAGGACTGTTACCTGACTGAAATCATCAGTTTGAAAAGCATGAGTATAGCTATAGTAATCCAGCCTCCTAATGACTGCCAAGAAAGAAAATTACCTCAAAGAACAAACTATGACACCAGGTTGACGTGAAGCTTACTGTTAACACTTGTCATGAAGCCCAAGGACATCGTCCTTCTACTCATGAGTTCTCTTTCTTCTCAGAGAATGCATTAGCATGCTCCTTTAATGTTTCTACATAGAGTTCTCTTGTATTTTGAAGTGAATAGAGTATAAATGTCATGTCATCGTCCTTGGCTCTCCTACATTTTTTTCAAACAATTAATGTCACTATAAAGCATTTCTATCTAAACTGATTTTGTTGATCATATTCCCCAGCTACTAATTTTCCATAAAATCCTGCTTAGGGAAGAAAATCAAAGGAAAATTAAAACAAAACAAAAATGTTGGTCTTTACAATGAAAAATAATAAAAAAATTAAAACACTTTTTTATTAGAATATAAGCTGAACTAAGCCGGAATCTCTCTGTGGCACAAGAAGTCATTCGCTCTAGATGTGGCCAGTCACTGACACTTTTCTCTGTAAAAGTAATGAGCTCTGTGAAAGTTTAATGCCCCACCTTGGTAACCAGGGCCATCAAACGTGCTGTGGAAAGTAACATACCGTTTTTACACCTTGGAATCATATGACTCCTTCTCAAGAGTTTATATTGAAGTTTGAATTCCAAACATTCTAACATAAAATAAAGATATTTGAGCTAGGAAGAGTGGCATATGCCCATAATCTCAGCACTACTGAGGCAGAGGTAGAGGATTGCCTTTGGTTTGAGGTCAGCCTAGGATAAAGAGTGAATTCTAAGTCAGCCTGAGCTAGAAAGAGACTCTGCTTCATAAATAATTATAAAAATAAAAATAATTAATTGAATGTCAATTGTTATATTCAAATCTTATAGTACTAAAGTCAATGAAACTTCCCAATCATACTGCCAAATTGGCATTATATCTACTGTACATGAAGAAAGTAGATACTTGAGAAAATAAACTGTTTTCCAGAAGTAATGAATAAGTTATTTTTAGCATCCATTCTGCTTTATATTGTAGCATACTTGCATGTCTAAAAAACAAACAGAAATACAAAAAAAGTTTGGATAAATAATTCCTCAAGTGACTTGAACATGCATTCATCACAGTTCATGGAGAGAGAGATTGAGATCTGATTCCAAAGAGGTATTTGTCATTGGTAGAGAAGGGATCCCAAGAGAGCCTTTCCATCCTTTCATACAGAATCATTGTGTGCATTTCCCTGACAAAGTGGGAAGAAATTTCGTCTTTACAATGAGAGATGAGACCTTTATTGTGACAGGACAGCAATCTAATTTATCTCTGACAAGGTTTTCCCCTTCACCCAGCATAAATCGAATGCCAGCTTAATGATGTCACTGCCTATAATGCAGAATATAAAACAAGGAAGAATTCATAGGAGGCCCATGCTAGGGAAAACATGAGCAATGTCTTCAGTTTCTTGTGAGAAGCATTGTGAATTTATCCCAGGGTCATCAAAGGTAATGATTGAGGAGTACAGAGAAAGACTGAAATAAAGCTCACAGGAGCATTCCAAAGATCAAATGGAGTCATTTGAGCAATAAGTCCTGTTAACATACTGACCAGTCCTTCTAATATATTTGGATTTGATTTCTGTCTCCTTCTCCCTGTTTCTAAAGCAGAAGTAAGAATAGGAAAAAAAAAAAAAAAAAAAAAAACCTCTTTGAAATTCTTAAGCAAGTATGTGTTTGTGTGTTTGTGTGCACTTATAGCTCTGTAAAATAAGACAGAAAACATTTAATTTTCCTGTTTCATTGTACAATGTGCTAATATCCAATTGCTGAGCATGTGAACAAAATAGCAACAGTTCTAGTAATCCAGTGTGGAGTGGTTAGGTAAAAGTACACTCATTTAAAGCACAAAAGGGAATATTGAATAAGGGATAAGTTAGTGGATGATTTATGTCAGGGATGCCAGGGGAGGGCATTCCAAAGATTTGGGTATCTTGAGGAGTATGTATGCAACAGTAGAAATCTAGGAAAGAGAATTAATTTTGGCAGATATTGTTGTAATAAGAAGTCAGAATATAAGAATTGAGGCTGATCCATACCAGGGTCCACCTTCTAGAAGGGACTAGACATTATCCTCAAAGCCAAGGAGAACTTTGGAGAATGGTACTTAAGGGAACATCAGTATCTAACCTGAATGCAATGTTTAATTCTCACACAATTGAATCTTATTCAACTTTAAGGCTTTTGTGCCTTCTCCTGCTCACCATGTGCCACCTCCTATAGTTAATCAAATGGACACAGCAGTCTCTCTTTAGCCAGAAAAATATCTTTGCAACTGCCCAGTCTTTTTGTGCTCCTCATCTCTCCTCATCTGAGATGTCTTGTATCAAAATCAATACATCTCACCTGGGGAGTATACATTGATTCTTAACTAGTGGCACAACAAATTCTGCTTTCTTCAGATCCACTCTGCACAATATCTCAAGTTTGTCTCCGATTTCAAATGTGATCATGTAATTTTTTTTAAAAAAATGGTGAATGTCTGTGTAGTGTGTGCATGTGTACGTGTGTGCGCACATGTGTTTGTGTGTGTGTATGCACATGCTTCCTGCTTACCAAGGCAGCAGCCAGAGAACATTAGTTGACTTCCTCTTAAGAGATCTTTCTGTCTTCACTCAGAGCTAGGGTTATAGGCATGCATGGCCGTACCTAGCTTTTTTCATCAGTGCTATAGATCAAACCGAGGTCCTTATGCTTGCTCAGCAAGCACTGTTACTCACTGAGCCATTATACCAGTGATAGCAGTGTAGGGCTATATCAGAAAACCCAGAAAATAAATTTTAACTATTTACATCACAAAGCACTATTTGAAGAGATAGCAAGGTCTACCCTAATTTGAGTGTTGCACGCACCACCTACTACCTTATAAATATGAACAAGTATTATGTATCAATTAAAAATGAAAGCTTAAACAATGAAAAAATGCCATTGTCTCCCTAGGATACCTCAGACAATAGAAAACAATGAGGCTTCTAAACTGTTGGCTGCATCCCATCTCCCCAGCTCTCTTATCTACACTGACCTCCAGGCTTTCAAAACCCCATGTCCAACAGCTTTGACTTCTGGTAGTTCAGACTCTGCCTCTATGGGGTGAGTGCTCTTCTCCTCATGCCCTAGAAACATCAACTTTTACTTTCTTTGAACTTCACACTCCTCTTTGCCCCTCATCAATTTCCTGTCCAATGCTTGTCTTCCTGTCTCAACTGGGAAGTTTCAAGGATCACGTCTCAGTGTTTAGTGATGAAACCCAGACATGGCATTCACCTGGTAACATGCTGATGTCTGATAGCCTTTTACCAAATGGAACTTCCAGATAAATGAATAAAATGATTTGCCATTGGTATGTTAAATGTTTTCACTGCCAATATATATAAAATTTGTTCTCTTATATTAGTGTAATTCACAGTCTTCTGTGAGAGAAAATAGTGTACAGAGATATTCAGGAGCTGCGGTAACACAGAGGAATGGGTGAAGAGGGCTGTGTCTGGCACAGATGCCTTCTGAAGCAGCTGAGAGGAGGGCTTCTCTACATTCCACTGGTTGTTGGAAACTCAGGGGAAGAGAGGAGAGGGCAAGAGTGAGTGAAAACTGAAATAGACAATGGTATCATTAGTGTCTGTGCGTTCAATTATTACAGATCTGAGTTTTGATAGTGGCCCTGAAAACACTGAGAACAGTAATTGATTTCATTCCCCTGAGGCAGACATGTGATTTATTTATGCTGTGAGGCTGGTGTTCAGGGATTGAGTTACTCTGCAAGGAAGTGAACCTAGCCTGTGCACCCAACCTCCCAAGTGCTCAATGGCTTCATAGTTTTAAAATGCATTGCCACCCACACAGTCATAGCTGAATTTACTACATTGTGTAGGTGATATATGCTATGCAGGTGCCCCTGAGGTTTATGGGCATCTTGAGACATGACTTTCATAAATCTGAAAATTCTTAGACTAAGCATTAAAAACATATATCATGTATGCATGGTACACATGTGCTTGCTCATGTATGTTCTATATGCATGGCTCTATAAAAAGAATAAGAGTGGTTACTTATGAAATAGGACACTAAATATTTTTCATACATTATACAATTTTATGCTTACAGAATCCCTGGACATTGAGTCAATAGTCCAAATGCACTGATTAGAAACTTGTAAGTTTGTTAGATTAAGTAACATGTCCTTTTATCTTAGAGTAAGAATCAGGATTTGAACTTAATCTTTCCATCTCTGTAGTTCATTCCCGAAACTAACATGATGTGTTTAAAAAAACATAATCAATATCTAATTGCACACTAGAAATGAAACAAATTAGCACTGTCCTTTAATGCAATGAATAAGACAGGCAATATTCTCATAGCTTTGCTATCATAGACAGAGATTATGTCCTGAAGAATCTAAGGCAACAGCCCCCACAGATATATAGTGCTTGTTAAGCTTGTTTTCAGCAGGAAGCGCAGCCTGCATGACTAAGCTTTCTCTCTGCTGCCGATTAATTTTAGGTATCAGAGGTGTGATGTTGTGCTCTACCGGCTGGGGCCAGTGCTTCCAGCTACCAAGTCACACCCATCCTCATGTCCTGTTAAGCCTGCTCTGTTGCCCTCCCATGTGTAAAATAGATTAAGCTTCCCTGGCACTGTCTTATAAAATATATGACTCAGAACTTAAAGTAAAATTGCTTTGTTTCACAGAATAAAGAGAGCCAGATGAGTCTGTGAGCAGATTAGCATATTCTTTCAGGGTTTGAAGGTTTATCTAGCATTGCTTTTATTGGAAAAGCATTGAATCGCCCCCCACCTTTTCCTCCTTTATCTCTGCTGAAGATCAGAGGAGCAGCAGCAGCATAAACTTACAGGCATCTTTTAGAATGGACTCAATAGCATTCCTGCTGCCCTCCATAACCCTCCATTCCTTACCATCACATCCATTTTCATGGGTTCACACTTCCAGTCAGGCCCGAGGCATCCCACTGGACTTGTGATGCTATTGGTTCCTTTGGCACTGTGTGAAAGTTTTCATAAGGATTTTTTTTCAGAAAAGATTCTCCAAATTTAGCCAGACTTCCTATCCTGATGTTTCACCATTCCTGTAGGCACACAGAACATAGTCACAGAACATTCATGATATTTAGTACTAGCAATTGTGGAAGTAAATGAAGACCATCCAGTGAGAACAAGCAGTCTTGTCTCCTCATTCTATGAGAGCTTGTCGTGGCAGGCGAGTCAGGCTCCATCATTACGCTTCCCAGAAACTGAAAGACAGGGACTTGACAAGCTTCATAAAATCAACTTGGTTGGAAGTTATGAGGAAGGTGAAATGTCCAGGGCCGCTTATATCATTGGTGTAGGGATCATGTTGTTTTTCTGTGGCTTGTCCTAAAGTGGACATAAGGGAAGCTTAGATCATTAACCAAACCTGGCTCTTCTGGGTAAGCCCCTGCAGAACTTGCAAGTCAAAGGTTTTGAGAATTATTCACTTGTCTATTTGGCCTCTAAGGATACACAGTTGGTTAAGGCATGTTCATTCCCTTCAGCGACTCAGAAACTAAGAGGGAAAATGAATTGTACATAGTGTAATACAGTGAAACATATGATGTGCAATAACAGAGTCAATAGAAAGGTGAAGGGTATTTTTTTTTTCTTTTTTGCAGGCTGATCTAGAATTCACTATGTAGTCTCAGGGTGGCCTTGCACTCACAGTGGTCTTCCTATTTCTGACTCCAAGTGCTGGGATTAAAGAGTGATGTTTTTGATGGAGGAGATGTGAGAAACAACCAAATGAAGATATGGCCACTTCCATGGTTGAATAATTAGTAATATTTTGCTAATTATACACACTTGGAAAGGATTTATAAGAAACAGGAACCACAGCTTCGGCAGTATGAAGCAGCAAGCTCTGAGAGGAGCTATGGCAACTAATGTTTTTGAGCAGTAAAACAATATATTATGCTAACTTTTGAGACTATGGATACAGTCCAGTCCTACAATTTCCTTTTTTTAAATATATACTTTATTTATTTCTTTGAGAGAGAGAGAGAGAATGGGCACGCCAGGGCCTCCAGCCACTGCAAAAGAACTCCAGACATATGCACCATCCTCTGCATCTATCTTATGTGGGTTCTAGAGAATTGAACTTGGGTCTTTTGGCTTTGTAAGCAAGCACCTTCACTGCTAAGCCATCCCTCCAGCCCAGTCTGACAATTTCTTATGTGCAGTGCTAAGAAGTACAATTGTTCTGACAGGAGCGAGAATCTTAGAGTCTCAGCATAAGAGTGGTGGTATCCTTTGCTGAGTGACAAAATCTATAAGCAGAAGACCAAGTTCGTGATCAAAGCCTTAGGTTATACTGAGCTCAACATCTAAAGAAGCAGTCTAGTCGAAGTCAATAGAAAGTTGTTGGGAGGTATGAGACCAAGGGATAAAAATCAGAGTAGAAGCGTTGAAAACAGGACTGAACACAGGATCTGAGTCCAGGGTATGGAAAAGGTGACAACATACAAAATCAAAAGCAGAAAAGCTAGGTCAGCTTGGTTCAGGTACAAAGTGAGAATTTTCTCTCTAACTCTGTAAAAGGAATGAACCCATATGTTCTATTGGACCAGGTTCTTTTTTAAAAAATAAAAATTTATTTGCAAGTAGAAAGAGATAGAGAAAATACAGAGAGAATGGGTATGCCAAGGCCTCCAGCCACTTCAAAGGAATTCCAGATGCATGCACCACTTTGTGCATCTGGCTTTACATGGTTACAGGAGAATCAAACCTGGCTTGTTAGGCTTTCCAGGCAAGCACCGAAACTACTGAGCCACCTCTCCAGCCCCTGAGCAAGGTCCTTAAAATACCAAAATGGATACATGTTATTTTTAAAGATGATTGTTGGGCTGAAGAGATGGCTTAGCAGTTAAGGCATTTGTCTGCAAAGCCAAAAGACCCCAGTGTGATTCTCCAGGACCCATATAAGCCAGATGTACAAGGTGGCACATGCATGTGGAGTTCGTTTGCAATGGCTAGAGGCTGTGGTGTGCCCATTCTCTTTCTCTCTCTCTCTCTTTCTCTCTCTGTCTCTTTCTCTCTCTCAAGTAGATAAATAAATAATAAAAATTTTAAAGATGATTATTATTGTTCCTTTGCCGTAATTAGTATCTATATTTATAACCCAACTTATCAGTGTTTATGAAAAAATTCCCATGACTTTATATTAAAAATTCTTTCATATAATGACCCCAGATGTCATACTTTGAAAAAGAATTTGTCAAAGGGTGGCCCCTGGGCCCAAGCCAGCATATACTGATGTTGCCACATTTTAGTGAATATAATTCACTACTCATCACTATATGCTCACTATTCATATATATAACTGCATTTATTTGCATCTATACACACACACACACTAATATATATATATATATATATATATATATATATATATATATATATTTGATCCAGAGTTTGAATGTGCACTGCTTCTAACTGAGACAGAGAATAGGAGGGATTTTGAGTAGATTGATAATATCGTGAACTACAAAATTATGAATTACCCCATGTGAAGTACCAATAACCCTACTGAGGGTGACACAGGGAAATGGGGACTGGGGGATGGGACATATTACAACTTATCCTAAAACATTAATTAATGAATTAATGAATTAAATAGAAGAAAGACTAGTTGGAAAGAAGAATGGATTCAGTGGAGGGGGAATTTGAAAAGGGAAAAGGGGATGGTGCTGGTAGGGGACTATTATCACGGTATGTTGGTTATATTTGTGGAAGTTCTCAAAATGTTTACACAAATTAAAAATAAGTAAAATGCCATCTCAGAATAAAAAAAATCAATTTGGGATATTTCTTTTGGTTTCTCACCTTGAACTGATGATTCTCCTCCTTGTACTTCCATAGCTCTGGGATTAAAGGTGTATGCCAACACAGCTAGCTTTCTTCATATTTTGTTTATGGCTATTTTTATACTATAGTAGCAGCGATGACTATTTACAATGTAATTGGTTTGACCTGCAAAGACTAATTTTTGTCTATATAACCTTTCATAGAGAAATAAAGTATAAATCAATAAAATAATGCAATACAGAAAAAAGTTCCCAACCTTTGATTTTGAACATAGCAACAAATGAAGCAAAGTATGTTCTAATTACCTGACAGGAAAATAAAATTAATTACCTTTATCTCATGTGTCTAATTTTTCTGCTAAATAATATCAATTCAAGGTATACTTGGAGAAACAATAGCTTGGGGATGTTAATTAATATTTTGAAAAATATTAGAAAAGTAAACTGTGAGCATGGTTTTGACTTTGTCTAACTGGCTACAAAGCCCATTTTCTTTCTACTCTTTTCAGATTGGCCCCTCGGTATTAAGTTCAACATACGTGGTAATGTAGGCCCTCTAGTGCCTACTAAGTCATGTACTGTACTGTACATGTAAGATATACTGTAACAACAAAAGTAAGGAGCCTTTAGAAAGTTCAAATCTAGTTTAAAAACCTAGGTAAATGTGGCAAAGCTTGCAAAATGTAGGCTGCATAAAAATACTGTGGTGGTTTGAAACAGATATCCTCTATAAATTCATGTGTTCTGAATACTTTAACAGCAGTTGGTGGCATTTTGATAAGCTGAGCCTTGACTGAGGAAGGGTGTTGATAGAGATCACTTAGGGGTGATATAGGCCAGCTTCCCCCGTTTTGGATCTCAGTTCACTGTCTTTTTGCTTCCTGCCAGCTGCTGTGGCAAGACTGTGATGCCCAGCCGCTGCTCCTTTATCCTTTCCCTGCCATGCTGAAATACCTCTAAACTGTAAGGCAAAGTAAGTCATTTTCCTCTCTTCAGTAGCTTTTAGTTGGGGCTTTTGGTCCAGTAATGGGAAGGCAGCCATAACAGAAATCTAGTATGTAGTTAAGAGGCTGGCTTCTGAAGGTAGGCAACTGGAATTAGATTTTGTATCCACTAAACGTAAGATGAACCACAGAAGGCTGGTTACGAATCAATCATGCAATTTTCATGTCCACTAAGTAGAGAGCAATATACTGTATGGAGATGAAGTATTCAAACATCACTTTAAGCTGGGCGTGGTGGTGCATGCCTTTAATGCCAGCACTTGGGAGGCAGAGGGAGGAGGATGACTGTGAGTTTGAGGCCACCCTGAGACTACATAGTAAATTCCAGGTCAGCCTGAGCTAGAGTGAAACCCTACCTTAGAAAAGAAAAAATAATTCACATGTCAAACATCACTTCATTCAGTAAGCACCAACGGATGCTGATACTGGCCATGGTATAAAAATATGTTACCAAACAAATCAACATTAACCTTTGTAGTTATCATAGTTTGCAAGAAGGAGATGAACAATGACCAGAGAGCATTGCCCATGGGTTGACTATAAAAATTTAAGAAAAAAAAAAACACTAAGTGGAAGAAAAATGGAAACTAAAGTAGAGGGGTTCAGCAATGTGGAACACTGAGAACAGGAATTGCAAATTAAATGCATTTTCTGGAAATCTTCATATAGGAGGTAAAGGTGGACTAAAGATTGGAAGAGGTAAGGTTGTAGATCTGTGCACACCCATCTGAGAGAGAGAGAGAGAAAGAGAGTCCATGCCCTACAGGATGTGGTGCCTGTTGTGTAAGGAGCACGGGTGGTGGAGGGATGTGCATATCCTGAGACAGAAGGAGCGACAGGAAGTCAGAGGGCAGACAGAGGATGTTGTGGTCCAGCTACTGCTGCAGGGATTCTATGAAGACTTTGGCCATTAAATATTATTGAAGATCTTTGATGAGACAAAGGACATAACACATTCAGTATATTGAATAACACTTTGCTTACTTTATGCCTGTTCTATAAATGTTAGTCATAATAATTATTTTTGCTATTGTTGCTAAAATGTAGATCCACAGTGAAGGAAAACTGTCTACGAAGGAGGTCAGTGACATGATTTGAGATTGAAGACTCAAATCGCTATAGGACTGTAATTAGTAGCTCATTGTATGGTTTATACTTAATGCTGGGAATTGTGAGGCACTGAAACTATCCAAGAATCACAGCTTCAGGAGCACTGTGAACCAGTCTGGCATAAACCCATAAGATCCATTTGTCGCATATGATGGTTTCATCAGTCATTGCCATTTTCATATTTTGCAAGAAAAAAAATAATATCACTAAGTATTCATTATGTGCCACAAATGATTCTTTTTAAATGTTGTGCTCAGAAGGTTTTCTCAGAGGTCACACAGTGCCTTACTTTGTGTTCTCTTGAAACCAGAGCCAAGCCTATAGGCTAAAG
This sequence comes from Dipus sagitta, assembly GCA_036346955.1. Lineage (NCBI taxonomy): Eukaryota > Metazoa > Chordata > Mammalia > Rodentia > Dipodidae > Dipus > Dipus sagitta. The sequence goes on along the minus strand of CM070772.1, from coordinate 165,988,523 downwards.
CTCTTATGAAAATACAATTCTGAGTAAAAAAGAATTCTGCAAAAGAAAAGAAAATTTAAGGTAGGGCATTATCAGGCTGGCTAGTCTGCAGCATTAATGCTGTCAAATTTAGGACTTCTAATACAATATATCAGTCTTTAATAGACCATTATGAAGGCAAATCAATCATTTATAATATTGATTACTATTAATAATTGTGCTTCATGTCTAAAAGACTTCTCCTTCTAATAACTGTTTTCTTTACCATGTCAAATATTGTGCTTGGTTTTAAAATCATTAATTGTGTAGGTTACATACTGTCAGGAAAAATAATGCTGTTATATTGACAAGGTTGTTTCCACATAAAGACCCATCACTAATCACAGCATCAGGGATGTTATGGTCATTAAGACCCATATTTACCCAAAGTGCTTAAGCGTTTGAAGTGTATTAAGGACCTTTACTAACCTAAGGCAGGGACATTCTACTATTTGTGAGCTACAAAATTTAGTTAGCATTTCAAATAAAAATTGGCTGCGTCCTTAAGAAAACCTCCAAACACTTGTATTTTATCAGAAATGGAATAAGGAATAAAATAAAATCCACTTAACTACCCTGCATGGAATGCTTAGGAGGTCCAGGGACTCTTCTATGCATATATAAAATGGTGGCACATGTGCCAAACTCTGTCTTCTCTATGAGCCCATGAAAAAGTGATGGATAATGTTGTCTCCAGCCTCTTTCGGATGATGGCTACAAAATCCAGGATCTTAGCCACATTGTCACCTGGGGGAAAGGTAACGATTGCTGATGTTGAAATAACAAAAACTGCATTAAGCATTACAGTAAAGGCAGAAGCAATATATAACCCCATGAAGAAGGAATAGATTTGCTAGGAAGAATTTTCAATAAATTGGCAGTGTTTGAAATACAAAAAATAAAAAAAGGAAAAGAGAAAAGAAAGTAAAAAGCACTGAGGGAATTTGTAATGGAGATTAAGTATTTGCAATAGTTTTCACACAGTATGTGTTCACAGAATTCATAAAAAAATTGAAGGTTCACAATCTTATACCTGACCTTAGAAGTTCCTTTTTGATATAATTCCAGGAGATGTATAAAACCATCAAAGCCTCAATGTTCTTATGACAATTCTTTTTTTTTATTTTTATTTATTTATTTGAGAGTGACAGAGAGAAGGAGGGAGAGAGAGAGAGAGAGAGAGAGAGGGAGAGAATGGGCACTCCAGGGCTTCCAGCCACTGCAAACGAACTCCAGACGCATGTGCCCCCTTGTACAACTGGCTAACGTGGGTCCTGGGGAATGGAGCCTAGAACCAGGGTCCTTAGGCTTCACAGGCAAGTGCTTAACCACTAAGCCATCTCTCCAGCCCCTCTTATGACAATTCTTAATAGTTACCATTAGTATCTGTCTAGCTGCTCAAGGCAGACTCCTCAGCGTCACGCTTGAGTCTGACTTCTCCCTTCCTTCACCTTCAGATTAGCCTTAAATGTCTGTCATATAAGCCTCCTAAAAATCCTCAAGCCCACTTCTTTATTTCCTTATCCTTCTGACTTCCACAGCCAGCGCAGTCTCTAGGCCAAATGAACATAGCAGGATTGTGGTTAAGATTACTGATCCTTCTTTGCTACTTTCTAGTCAGATATTACAACTTCTTTGATTATTTTAAGTTTCCTTGTTCCATTTTCATGGTGGCTAAATCCATTAAAATGATCTAGATTCTACAAAGTCCTGACATGTGCATCTAGCCTTATCTCTTAGCCTCCTGTCTATCTTCCTTGATCCTGTGAGTTAGCACAATGGGTTTTCATTGGGCTCCCTTTACCACTAACTCTTCTCCAGGGATTTTTCTTCATGCAGCTTGACCTTTCTGTTTCCCAGTGTCTTGTCCTGAACCATTCATCATCATGGTTGAGTGACTCCTATATATCATATAGATCTCTGGATTAGTGTCATTTAGGCAACTTTCTTGAAGACAACCCACTACTCACCTTTGAGTTGGGTGGTCTTGTTGATGTGCTATAGAATCTCAGCTGAGCCATATATTGGATAATTCTTCACCAGCCACTACGCTGTCAGAAGAAAAACTGTATCTGTTTGTAGTTTCTAGACCAACCACTATCACATAATAAGCACCCAATACATATGTTACAAATAAATGAATTAATCCCTCCCCTATCATCACCCTTTTAGCACAGTACACAGTCTCAAAACCCCTCCCATAAGATCCACTCATGCATTCCAGGCATCTGTCATGTATGAAGTCCTGATAACTGACCAAAGTAGGCATGATTCCTACATGGAGAGGAATGAGCAAAGACCAGAGGCTCTTGTGCTATCTATTGGTTGAGAACAGCTGCATAGACCATGCTGCCTTCCTCTTTCTCACAATGCTATTGTTATTTTATAACATGCATTTTTCAATTTTCACTGATGATGTAATGCATATAGTATCTCAGTTTGGTTGTTTTGTTATAGATAATTTTTAAATACAGATCATTATAGTTGTTTGCTTCATGCAAAGACATTTAACTCTTCAATGTCTTCACACAAAGAAATTATTTTTTACAAAATATCTATAAAATTTAATATATATTAAAGTTTTCTGAGCTAGTTGTAAGAAACAAGTTGTTTCTTCAAAAAATGTGGGCTCTGAATATTTTACTTAACATCCAAATAATCATTTATTTTTGTACACATGGATATCATAATGAATATTTTGTAGTAGATATCAAAACATCATGATAATGCAATTTTTTTATTTAATCTTAATCCTTTGTTATCAAAACCAGATTTATGATAATTTTTCAGGTACATAGACTGAAATTTATCATCAAAATTTGTATGTTTAAGCCTAAGACCTCCACAATCTGATGGTATTTAGATATGAAGCATATGAGATGTAGTTAGAAGACTTAGTCAGGAGATGAGATTCTCATAATAGGATGAGTGCCTCAATGAAGAAGAGAGAATCATCATTCTCTCTCACTCTCTCTCCCTCTCTCTCTCTCTCTCTCTCTCTCTCCCCTCCCCCCCGTCTCTCCCAACCATAATATAATACAATAAGAGATGGTTTGCTGTGAGCTATACCTGGCAGGCAACTTGACCTTAGTCTGTCCAGACATCAGATCTATGAAAATTATCTGCTGTTTAAACCATCCAATCTGAGTAATTTTGTTGTAGCGGCTATAACAAATGTATATGATGACATTTCAAATGCTTTGACTAACACAGGTTAAAGACTTATGGTTACCTTTTTCTCATGAATATAAAGTATACTCTTGGAGCAAAGAAGCATGTCTTTGTTTCTTCTCCACATTGCAATAGAATTTGCAATGCTTTTAGAGAATCTATTTAAATTTATAAATCTAATCAAACAGAATTGTGGGCACTGTTTTATGTTTTTAACCTAAACTGTCTTTTACTGACCTTCATTTATTTGCCCTTATCCAAGAGTTGCTTAAAGCAGGCACAGCTGTGGCTGAAAGCTAATACTCACCTCTCCTATGCATGGTAGAAGTTTTTTTCTCACAGACAGCACTTACCTCCATAGGTACACATTCGGCCTGCTTCAATGCAAACTGGGGTAATAGATGCTTTTTCCTTTGAAAGCAGCTCTCAACCCACCTAAAGAAGGGCTTTTAGAGAAATGGACAATTCTTTGTCCTGCAGGTGTGATCTCTCAGTGACATTATGTCCTCTTTGATGATGTCACTGATGTAATTGAGGTCTAGTTTCCCATATTAATAGTGAGATTACCAATACAAGATTTATTGGTTTCCTTTTCTTCCTTCTTCTTGCCTTACCTCCCTTGATTCAGGTCACTTCACAAATAAATTTCTAGTTCCCAAATTGGTTTCTCAAATTATCCAAATGTAAGACATTGCCAGTCATATACGATGAAGATTATAAATTCCAAGCTTCTGTCCCATAAGTTTTGATGACCTGTCAAGTTAAATCATAACATTTTGATTTGCTAAATATTACCACCAGTAAGATACCACTGGGCATGTGTATTTGCAAACACTGATAGCTGATATATATGAGAAAGCTGACAGTTTTATAGAGCTTCAAATTCTGTCATGACAGCCTTGGGTAAGGTAACATTGGATCATCACTCTAAAATGCATAACACATCCCAATAAAGTAATTACAGCTTTCTGAAGTAATTCAACTGGTAAAGTCCCTATTTGGTAGCTCATTCTGGCATACCTCTGGTGCTGTTTGCAAAGAGAAAATACCATGACAGTCACCTGTATAAGCAGGCTGACATGTCAAAGAAAAAGGACTATTGGCTCTATGGTTTGTCAGAGTTTACTTTCTCCTCTCTCTCTCTCTCTCTCTCTCTCTCTCTCTCCCCCCTAAAGGTGAAAATTGTGGTGTAATGGGGTATACATAGTTCATCATTGTACCTTTCTCAGGTCTTTCTTTTCATGAACAATACCTGTGACAGATTCTTTCCACTCAGGCTTCAGAATCATTGGATGATTTCTTCAAGATGTGAAAGGAAATGTCTAGTCTTCACTTGTCAGACAATTAAAACATAGGCAAAAATTGCTGGAGATATTATATACTCTACAATGGTGGTAATGAACTCTCTTCAGGCTTTTGAGAGGATGGAGAGAATTCTCATTGATCCCATGACAAGTGAAGAATAGCATCATAGTCACTTCTGTTGGTCTCTGTTGTTGGTAGGACGATGTCATAGAATGAACTCATTGAAGTTTTGTGAACCTGGGATAAAATGCCAACTTCTGGCTATGCCACTTTTGATGTGTTGCTTGAACTCTATAAAACACTGTTTCCTCTATTACAAAAAAAATCTATTATTTTTAATAATATACAGGCAGGTTTATTGCATGAAATAACCATGGGGTGATAGATCATTTATAATTACATGTTCATGAACTGAAGTTTTATGAGAGCAGGGGAATTTACACAGTCTCCATTACTGATTGAGCATGTCCCACTTGCCAGGCCTGTGTGAAAATGAGAAATAAAAGCAAGTAGAGAATAGTTTATGTATATGAAGCCTAAGAGTGGAATTTAGGGGCAAAAAAGTTTAGCAAAAAATTACATATAGATTTCATTTTTCTTCTCAATAAGTATTGTTTTTTCCTTGTCTTTTTTTATTGACAACTTCCACAATTATAAACAATATCCCATGGTAATTCCCTCCCTCCCCCCACTTTCCCCTTTGAAACTCCACTCTCCATCATATCGCCTCCCCCTCTCTGTCAGTCTCTCTTTTATTTTGATGTCATGCTCTTTTCCTCCTATTGTGATGGTCTTATGTAGGTAGTGTCAGGCACTGTGAGGACATGGATATCCAGGCCACTTTGTGTCTGAAGGAGCATGTTGTAAGGAGTCCTATCCTTCCTTTGGTTCTTACATTCTTTCTGCCACCTCTTCTGCAATGGACCCTATGGTAGTTTGAATAGTTGGCCCCCAATATATTGAGTGTTTTATTCAGTTTGTAGTTTGCATCTACAGCCACCTGGATGGAGGCAGTGTCACTGGGCAAATCTTAAAGTGTGGTGGTGTATGTGAGATTTCAATCTAAAGATATGCAAAGTATGCCCATCTGGATTTCCTGAAGTGTGCTGTGCTGTGTGGTTTTTGGCTTTTAGGCTTGTGCTTCTCTCTGTGTGTTTGGTCCTGTGAAAGCAGGTAAAATTCTTCTTCCATTATGGAACTTCCCCTGGATCTATAAGCTTTAATAAATCCCTTCCTCCCTAATTGTGCCTGGTCTGGAAGTTCATTTCAGTGAACCTGAAGCTGTCTGATACAGACCCTGAGCCTTGGAAGGTGTGATAGAGATATTTCAGTGCTGAGGACTCCTCTGTCACTTCTTTTCAGCACCATGGTGCCTTCTAAGTCATCCCAAGGTCACTGCCATCTGAAAAGAGAAGTAGCACAGGCCAATAAGCTAGAAATGAGATATAAAGGGAATACAAAGGGAGGAGGGGGGTGACTTAATAAGATGGTATTGTATATATGTAAGTAGAAAAACAGATTAATGAAGGTGAAAAGGCCTAAGTGAGGTCAGGGAAAGAGATTTAGTAAAGAAAAGGAGGAGGGAGGGCTAATCAAAGTCTAAGAGGAGATAAATAACTCATATGGATACCTACTTTTTTGGACAATGGAACACACAGCAGCCATAGATTGTTACTAGAAAATTTTCAGTGCCAGGGATGGGATACCTTCCAGTTAATTGTTGGCCAGGAAGGTCCCTGATGCCCCCAAAACATTACAGGCCATTGCTGAGGCCTTTGGTTTCCCACCAGGAATAGATGGTAAGACCCTATTGCTAAAGACTCCACATACTTGGGCTGCAAGGTCACTGAGAAATCCTGCTGGAGCTGAGCTGAAAACCTCCTCCATGTAGACCAGCTGACAGAAAGTTGGAAAAAGCCATGCTGCATGCAGTTCAATGGGAGAGAGAGAAATAAACAGTGAAGATACCCTTCAATGGACACTGCAAGCCTTGTATTTGGCCAGCCAGGCCAAATGAGCCAACAGCTATAATAGTGGCATGTCTGTTATGTGGGAAAGCAACTACCCTCTAATTTGCCTGGAGGACCGCTCCATGGAATGGAATACATCCCTGATACTGAAAACCTCCAACAGGGCTAGTCATGAGCCCTAGAGGTATAACATCTGCTACTGTCTGGCTAAATGTATATACTATGTTCACCAAATTGCCCAGTAAGTACTTCTCTTAATGTTCATACCCAAATATTAATGCTACTCTCACTTTTGGTTAGAGAACCTTCTCTTATCTTGGTTTTTTTAAACACAGGATTTAGATCCAATGTTTTTTTCATGATTCTGAAAAGACACAGAATCAATGAAAAGCAGACAAATATATATTATAAAGAATTGGCTTCCATAACTATGGAGATTGACAAGTGCTCATACTGTAGATTTTCACACTGTTGAATGTCAAGTTGTCTCATGTGTGTGACACATTAGGCATTGAGATGATGAGTATGGCAAAGGAGATTTATTGAAACAAAAGGAGAAAAAGTTCTAGGGTAACCATGCTTAGAATTGTGGCAAGTATCAAAAATAAGGAAGAAAGGGAAAAATAGAAAAGTACATTTTTTATATTGAAATCGCGAAAGCAGGTAGGCTCATCAGTGAGGGTCCTTGAGCAACCATTTAAAGGGAGAGTATGGTAGTTTAAATGGATGTCCCCCATTAGATACAGGAGTTTTATTCAAGTGTATAAGTTGCCTGGAGGAGGTGTGTTTGGGGGCTGATCTGAATTCCAGCCTAGGATATGCAAAGTGACAGAGTTCTGCTGGGGTGGTTACTTATGGTGATGGTGGTGGTTTTTCTCTATGTGGATCTGAAAAATTGGACCAGCTTCTTCAGCCATTATAAATCTTCCCCTATCTCTAAGTTTCAAGAAATCTCTTCCTCCATAACTGTGCCTGGTTTAAAAGTTCATCCCAGTAATCTAAAGCTGTCTGTGACACAGGGGTTTCTGGAGGATTCTGTACATTGTCTCACCATGTTTTTAATTTTCCTCCTGCCTCATTTGTACATCTATAAGTAAGGGGTGGTCTCTAGAACAGATGGTACCAACAGACTCTCTTAAGGAAGGGGACCATAACCTTCTATTGTGGGTCTTTACAATGCCATATGCCCACCCAGGCCCAGAGGTAAAACTCAAATTAGTTTTCCCTATAAAGAAGCTCCAAGACCTTCATCAACTCCCCTTTCAGATGTGGTATTTTACATCCTTTGGAGGAAAAATTGTGATGTTTCTCTTCTTAATGTTGCCAGGGAGAAGGAGGTTAGGTCCTTCAATGACCTCCAAGTCTAATGTCGTCTGAACACCTATCACTAAAATTTTGCTTAGCAAGCTGAAAAGCCAGAGGAGCTAATGGTGTAAACTCAACTATGATGGCCAGAAAGTTCTAAACAGAACAAGCCCATGTTTCCACTGGTTTCCACAAGAAAAGGAAAAAAAAAATCTAAACTATGTTGTCTAGCAAGCACAGTTCATTCATCCACTTTTAGTTCCATTCAAGTCTTCAGAGCACTAGACAATACCCACCCATATTAAGCAGGACAATTTGATTTACTCAGTCTACCTAATCAGTTTTCATCTTTTATAGAAAGACCCTCAGAGACATAGCAACAGTGTTCGGCCAAATATGTGGCATTCCAAGATCTAGTAACGTGACAAATAAAATTAATCTTCACATTAAGCTTTAGACCTCCATACAATTCACTTGATACATTTTGTTTTGCCTTCCACAACACAAAACTAAGATGCCTAATTTATAGATGGCTTAACCTAATAACTAAACCCTGACTTGGTTCATGATATAATGAAAGCTGATCATGCAAAAAAATACTTAACCAACTTTTTAATAAAATGTATAGTATAGGACATCTTAGACCCAGTCCAATAAGATATTACCTACATATATTCTTGTCTAATTATATACCCTGATACTGGGGAATTGCATAAAACCTAAGAGGAATTATGGGAAAGGAAGAGACACAAAGGGAAGTGGCCCAGCAGTGCTGGCTCCCAAGGAGAATTCAAGGCGCTTAGTTGGCTTTGCCTTAATAGAAACTGGGGCCAGCAAGAATCAGTATGGCACTGCATGTGGCAGGATAGGATTGTCCAAGCACAGCAGTGGTTCTAAAAGCCAAGAGGGCTTAAACTTGTTTTCCAAATTCAAAGGACAGGTATCTAAACTCTGAGTGAATATATTCAGGAAGTGGTTCAGATTATCCGGGCTAGAGTTGAAGTAAGGTAGGGTAGTGCTTCCTTAAGTTGCTTTGACCCTTTGCTAAAGTCACTAAAATCATAATCTCTGACAGCCATTTCATTTTAAAAATGAAAAGTAAAAACAAACAAACATCAGAATTAAATGAATTTTTAAATTAAATATCTCTTTATTTCTTATCTTGGTTCTACACTTAGAAGATTCCTATACTTTAGCTTTTAAACACCTGTGTATCTGCCCATTTTAGTAATCTATTTTATCTTTTAGTGCATTGTAATGTCAATTTCAGATGGCTGCATACTTCCCTCTAAATGGCCATGCATATCAGTAGCAAGAGCTAAGTTTACTAAAAGCATTTTTGCTATTGATGGGGAATTTGCATGTAATAAAATACACAGGTATCATTTCCATTTTTAGAGTGATATCAGATCCATATACTTCTGAAACTAAAGTGTTTAACAAGACATGCACAATTGTCATGACTTCAGAACCTTGCAGTTTCCCCAATCATTATTTTGATGTCTTTTCCCACCACAGAATAATTGCTTCTTTTTTGAGAACTTTATGCAAATAATGTAAATACTATACACTCCTTGGTGCAAGCCTTCTGCCACTATTCCTCCATTTCTTTTTATTGTTGAGTGATGCTGAATAACTATACTGTGATTTCCTTTCTTTCCCCTTTGATGAGCATTATTGCTATTTCTACTTCTTGGCTGTTAGAGCTAAATCTGCCATGGACTTTCCTACACAAATTCTCTTGTAAACATTTATTTCCAGTTATTCAGAGATTGAATTGTTAGGTTATTGGATAGGGTTGGGTTCAGTTATGAGAAGCTATCTGGACTTTTCCTTTGCTTTCTTTATTTTTTTCCATTTGTGCTTATGTGTGTGTAATGTGATATGCTGTTTGTCTGTTTGTGGTGTATGCACACATATGTGCCATTGCATTGCACCATACACTTAACTGCATCAGGAGCCATTTGCCTGCAGAGGCCAGAGTGGAGTGAGTGGTGACCCACTAACTATATCCCTCATGCCAGGTCTCGTTTTGAGCCAGAATTCCTTTCTTACTAACTCTGTAGCTTGCTCCCCTGTGGAACTGTGGTTATAGGCTTAAGTGGATATGTCTAGCTATTTTACATGGGAACTTAAGATCTGAATACCCTCAGACAATCATACTTCCTCCGGGAACACTTTTAACCTCTCTGCCATTTTTACAGCCCAGGTGCTATCTTTCTACAGGTAAGCAGAAAAATGAATTTGGATCAAAGATCTCAAGCAATAGCATTCTGCCTCCACCAAAAACAGATTCATTAGACTGGATTATGTAATTTTACTGTGGTATTTGTTTGAAATAAGTTATGATTAAAAACATATTCCCTGTGGTTGTTTGATTCAAGTATTCCCCAATAAACAGAAGTATTCTGAATGTCAGGTCCCCAGCTGATGGAAATTTGGGAATTAAAGCCTTCTGGAGGCAGTGTATTGTTGGTGGAGGACTAATAGTTGCTATAGCCAGCTTCTTCTTGCCAGTATTTTGGCACATTCTCCTTTTCCTGTTGACCATTTGATGCTAGCCAGGAGGTGATGTCAGCCCTCCACTCATGCGTCATGGAGCTTCCCCTTGAGTCTGCAAGACAAAACACCTGACTGCAACATTCCCCAACATAACATGATCAAATATTGAATGAGTTTAAGCATGCTTTGCACCAAGATCAAAAAATCAAAACATTATTATGTCAGAAAGACTAGCTCAGTATAGTTCAAGCCCCAATTTATTACGAGGTTAATTGGTATTAAGTATTAAGAGATAACACATTGGCCTACAAGTCAAATTTATCTCATTACCTGTTTTTATAAATATTTTTAAGACCATAGACGCCTCCTGCATTTATTTATTATTTGTAGTTGCTTTGCAGATGTTATAAAAATATTTTGACTCATACAGTAAAGCAGCAAAAAGAAAAAAAAAAAACAAACAGTTACTACCTGTCTCTTTATACAAAACTTTGATGATGCCTGATGCACTTTGTTTTAAGTTCTGTAATATGTATACAACATGGAAGTTTAATTCATTTCAACAATGGAGAAGTTGAAGCATGTGCGTTCGTGTGATTCTTCTAAGAGGACATAAGGAAGTTCAAGAATGTAATTTCATGCATTTATGACTGTACAGTTTTCTCATACTTGTGTACTATACTCTCTCCAATTAAGAAGACAAATGAGGATTGGGGGGATTGCTCAATGGTTAAAGACATATTCTTGCAAAGCCTGGCAGCCTGGGTTTAGCTCTGCAGCACCCACATAAAGCTGGACAGGAAACTGGCACAGCAATCTGGAGTTCATCTGCCATGCCTAAAATTCCTGGCACTCCTATACAGGTACCCACACCCACACACATGCAAATGAATAAAAAAAATGTAAAGAAAAGAGGGCAAATCAATACTATCACTGTTGAAAAACAAACTGTCATTCACCAGATATTTTAAAAAAAGCTAGCAGAAAGATGAATAATCTTGTGAAAGTTGATAAGGAATTATGTATATTTATCAACATGTAAAATAAATGATATAACATATTAATATTGTGAATAGAGCAAGAATTATATTTTTAATTGTGTTTAATATTGTTTCCCACTTAAAACACAGTTAGTGGATGCATGTGTACCACAGTGTGATACATAGCAGAAGAAGTCCATTTATAGTCTAAGCCAAACTTGGAATTTGGAGAACCAAAGGGTTAAAGTAGCGTGCAATGATGCAGGAGTGCCAATGTGAACTGCAAGCTTTATAGTTCAGTGTGCCCTTAAAACAGACTGCAATAAGACTTGCAAAAAATGATAAAGAAAATTAAGTTAGAGTAAGGGTTTGAATGCCTGGTTAAGAAGCTCCAATAAGCAAAGATGGCTTACACATAAGATAATGTCCAATTTACCTATGACTGAAGCTAGGTTTAGGATGCAAGATTTGCAGTGCTAAGACAAAACAGTAGTTTTGGCATTGTTGTTTACTGAAGTAGCATATATACCTGTCAAAACGTGCATAGCTGTAACCCTTCATAATTCACATATTAATATATAATTTAAATTATCCATGGTGGCTGGAGACATGGTTCAGCAGTTAATGTGCTTGCCTATAAAGCCTAAAATCCCAGGTTAACTCCCCAGTACCCACATAAAGCCAGATGCTCAAAGTGGCACATGTGTCTAGAATTCCTCTGCAGTGGTTGGAAGCTTGGGCATGATCTCTCTCTCTCACTCTCTCCTCCTATCTCTGTCTATCTGTCTGTCTGTCTCACTCTAATTCTCTCTGTATCTCCTTGCAAGTAAATAAATAATATATATTTAAAAATGTATCTTCTCTGAGCTTCCAAACAGCTAAAAAAAATTCTTCAATGGGATCATGAGAGAAAAAGAAGAATAAATTAAGTCAACTATAATTCACTTAGGGATGATGTAAGAATTAGTTGATGAACTCATTATAAATTATATTTTATCTTACCAAATCCCAGCACTACTTATATGCAGCATGATAAACATAAAAAAAGTTATAGATCAGAGTGGCTAATTAATAACTCATCTGATTCTGAGAGAAAAAAATAACCAATAATTAGGCAGTCTCCTTTGTAAATTGGTTGTATGATACAGTTTTTTTTTAATTATAACTTCTCTAATCATATTTTTGCTCTATATTAATAAAGAATTTTAAATTGTGACTAACATATTGGGCATTACAAACTTTGATTACTTAAGGACACTTGATAAAAAATAACATTTGATTTATTCATTTTTGCTCATTTATTAATCACTTTAGGGATAGTTTTTGAGAACACACTAAATATGGGAGAAAAAAGATGAATAATATGTCCCCTCTAGTAGCTTAGGATCCTCTTGGTAAAAGAGGTATGTAAACAAATATTTACAAATCAAGGAAGCAAAATAAAAAGCAATGAATACATGTCAGATATTGTAGAAGAAAGAAATCATTTCAACTTTATACAGTCAGAGAAGGTTATGGAGCTTGGAAAGTCATTTTAGAATGTGCTAGATCAAGTTTTGCTTTCAGAGAATGCATAAATACAGTGAGAGGATGAGATATGAGAGTCTGTGCTGAATTAGCAATCAGATACTGAGAGCCTTATGCGGTATACTGGATGTGTATTAAAAAAGTGAAGGAAATGGTTGGATAGAAGGCTCAGTGATTAAAAATGAGTTCTTAAAATGTCTGTTGGTCCGGGTTTGATTCCCCAGTGGTCACATAAGCCAGTTATACAAAGTGGGGCATACATCTCGAGTTTGTTGCACTTGCAGAAGTCCCTGGTGTGCCCATTTTATTCTCATTTGTGCTCTCTCTCTCTCTCTCTCTCTCTCTCTCTTTTCTTGCAAATAAATAAATAGATATTTTTTAAAATTTTATTTTTATTTTTGAGAGACAGTGAGAGAAAGAAATAAGCAGGTGTAGAGAGAATGAGAGACAGGCATGCCAGGGCCTCCAGCTGCTGCAAACAAACTCCAGATGTGTGTGCCCCCTTATGCATCTGATTTATGTGGGTGCTGGGGAATTGAACCTGGGTCCTTTGTCTTTGTAGGCAAGTGCCTTAACCACTGAGCAATCTCTCCAGCTCTAATAAAATATTTTTTAAAAGAATGTCAATTAGGATGGTAGCATCATAAATGTAACTATGGCAGGGGTGTAAACCATAAAGAAAGCAATGTGGATTGTCAGAGCTGAAGGGGCACCAATAAGGACTGAGTCTCAGGAGTAAGGCGAAGCCAAGAGAATCGTGAAGGACCTAAAGCTGGGTGTTAAGAAGAAGGAAAAATGATAGGCTCCAGAAGTACAAACAGGAGCAGTTGAGTATTTGGGCCCCACATAGACAGGGAATGCAGTACACTTACATGTTATGTGGAAGCTGGAGGCTGGAGCATGCCCTCCTGAGATCAAGCTGACATTCCCCAGGAAGCATGAAGTTACTTTTTAAAATTTATTTTATTACATATGGACATACTTAGTATGTAAACAACACATGTTGGTACCATCCTTTCCCTCATCCCTGCCCCTTTTCTGAAGGAGCCCTCCTCATTGGGGTCTAGGTCATCCCCATGGGCATTGTGGGTCATGCACTGTGGGGGCAGCTTTCAATCATGGGGAAGAGGCAATGCCTGTGTGCATAATGTCCCAACTCGTGGCTCTAACAATCTTTCCACCTCCTCTTCTGCAAAATTCCCTGAGCCATGTTGGGTACATTTTAAGTCTACTTCACTGATAAGTTCTTAGAAGCCTCTGGATCTCTGATTTGGTAGGTGCTGAGTGTCCTCAGTGTCTTTCTCCTTCACCCTTGTTCTGATATCAGGTTCACCAAGGAAGCAGCACTCATGCTCATTTCCCCAATTCCTCTGTGGTTTCAGCTGGGGCCTGGCTGAAGTGCAATGGGTTATCTCCTTAGGTCCTGCTTCCATCTGGAAAAGAGAAGCAGATTCCCAGTGGAGAGTGAAGTCAGCACAGGTTAGATGGGACAAATTATTAATTTAGAGAGAGTTTAATGGGTGTAGTTCCTCTTATAGCCCAAGATTAGTGGGCGTTTGATATTGGAGTGAAAAATCTTTATCTGCATATGATTCTAACTTGTTTCCCAGCTCAGACAGATGTTGGCCACTTTCCCTGCTAGCTCATGTAGAAAAATGGTTGAACTTGGGACAGATCATACTTAGCGTGAACTTACACAATCACAGAAAGACAATCATTGCATGGTTCTTGGAAACATGAAGTTTTGCTCATTCCATCACATATAAATTCTTGTGGGATGTTATGCCAAAGAAAATAATGTTGTGAAGATCTAAAGGGAAGTTTCTGCAAGGTTGCTTACTTTAATATCTTTAAAAGCTGCAAGGATTTGAAACAATTTGAGTGTGTCAATGCAAGGGAGAGTAGATGAGAAAATATGGATAAAACATATACAGAAATTAGAAACCATGCACAATAATCTAGAGGGAAAGTACAGTGCTTAGTATAAATACAAAGAGCAAGAGGCAGAATGACATTTATATGCAAGTCATTTTTTTATTAAGGTAAAAATTACACAAAACAATAGTCATTTCCTCATAATACTGTACATTTTATCTTCAAAAATATCAGTCAGTCCTATCCTCAATCAGGCAATATAAATTACAGGGCTTCTGAGGAAAATTGGTTTGGAGACAACAATCAAAAATGCATTATTGAGGCTGAAGAGATGGCTTACTTGTTGAGGTGTTTTCCTGCAAAGCCAAAGGACCCAGGTTCAATTCCCTAGGACCCATGTAAGCTAGATACACAAGGTGGCACATGCCTATGGAGTTTGTTAGCAGCAGCTGAAGGCCCGGGTGTACCCATTCCCTCTATCTACCTTCTTATCCCTCTCTCTCTCTACCTATCTTTCTCTCTCAATAAATAAATAAAAAAATAAATTAAAAAAAGTCATTATTGGGCTGGAGAAATGGCTTGACAGGTAAGGCCCTTGCCTGCAAATCCTAAGGATGCAGGTATGACTGCCCAGCGTCATAGTCAACTTCAAGTTGCTGTGATGAACCTCCACACCAGACACAGTTTATGGGAGGGAGGGGGATTTATTGAAGCTTACAGATCATGAAACTATTGGGGGACATCTATTCAAACCACTGCACCTTATAGCCACATAAATCTACATGCATAAGTTGGTGCATGCATCTGAAGTTTGTCTGCAGTGACTAGAGGCCCTGGGGCACCCATTCTCTCTCTATCTGCCCCTTTTACTCTCTCAAATAAATAAAAATTATTTTAAAAAATGCATTATTGGTATTAAAATTCTGAAATCTAATGAACCTATAGCATAATCATACACATGATTAATAGTTAAAAAATAAGTACACGTTATAATATGTAAATGTTATAGCTTTAACCTGGAAAGGATCACATATGTTTCTATGAAGGTGGGTAAAAGGGATGCTGTGGCCTGTGTTACTGTGAAGTGTTGGAGACAGGTTTATGTGAAAACAAGCAGAGAATTGTAATGCAACGCATGCATGTGTAAGCCTCATAATGCACAGTGAACCAGGAAAGCTGGTAGGTGGACAGGACAGGGTGGTGGACATAGGCAGTTGTGTCAGAGGCTGTGATTTTGTATATTTACCTAGTGTTCACCCTGGAACAAATTATATTTAATGCAAAATTGGTATTATGATCAAGTTGTTTCCCAGTTAATAACATTGAAAGAAATCCATGATTACCAACAAAAAATTATAGCAGCAATGACTTATGCATATAGAAATGTAGTTGGAAATAAGATACTGCAAAAGTAGGGAGAATTCATAAATATGTACATTGAAAGAGGGACCTTTTTAAGACCCTATTGATGAAGATACCATATGCTGCCAACACAGAGCATGGAGAGACCTGACTGGAATTCAGAAGAGAGCCAGTCCCCAGACAGCCAGTCTAGTACAGGAAAGTGCTACATGAGCTGCTGGGGGAAAGTGGACAACAATAGTCTGAGCAACCGGAGGTCTAAGCTACTCAGAAGCAAACACCCTAACAGGATGTACAGGCCAGTGCAACAGTGGCACACAGCCTTGGTGGGTAATCAATAACTTTCTGATTGGCTAAGAGGTCTGCTCAGTGTAAAGGAACCCATATCTAGAATTGGGAACCAGATCAAAATCCTATGGAGACAAAGATTATCTTCTCCAGTGTCAAGCTCTCACTAGTCTTTGGATAAAAGAGAGGTTACATACATCAAATTCCCCCTAAATTAGTAATGCTTATTCCATTTAAACTATGCCAACTCCACTCTCCATCGGGGAATAAGTTTTTTTTTTTTTTCTTTGTTAGAAGGTAGCAAGACTGGAGGAGATAAACTACCCTTCGCACTTCAGCGAAGACACAGCTGAAACCACAGAGGAATTGGGGAGACAAGGATTAGTGCTGCTTCCATGCTTAACCTGATAATAAGCCCCAGAGTGAAGGAGACAGGCCCTGAGGACACTCAACACCTACCACAGCTGAGATCCAGAGGCTCCTAAGAGCTCACCACTAAAGTAGACTTTAAACTCACACACCGTGGTTCAGGGGATTTTGCAGAAGAAGGGGGAGAAGCATTATAAGAGCCACAGATTGTGACATCATGTCTAGAGGGATTCCCTACCTCAAAAAATAACTGACTCCTGCTCCCACAAGACATAAACCACAACCCCAAAGGGAATGCCTGCAAAACCACTGAGGAGGTTCCCCAGTGGAATGGAGGCAGGGAGAGGGGGAAAGAGGGTGCCAACACATGGTGTATCCATATGAAACATGTTAATAACAATAATAATAAAATATACAAAGAGGGACCTTGTATAAACCAATGGCAGTAACTGACAATATCTGTGAATTAATGAAACAACATCATTAACCAATCATCTACTATTTTGATTCAAACTGGGGTCAGGGAAAGAATCTGGCCAGGAGACAAGAAACTCTAGGGAGCCTGAAGTTTGTTTTTGATTTATAGTTGGAACTAACCTGATGTGTGTATATTAAAAAAAAAAAAAAGCAGGGGCAAGACAGAAAGGAGCTGAAATCCAAATGTTGACAGTAAGGAATCAAAATGTAGATAGAGACACTAGGCCGTATGGTTGTATAGAACCACAATCAGAAAGACAAAGAGAATTGAGGGAAAAAAAAAAAAACAGAGGTAATAGTTGATAATAAACAGGAAGTTGATCTCTAAATCAGGAAAAGACAGAAGTCTAACCTCCCTTGAGCTTTGATCCTCCTGAGTGGAAATGCCCATATATCCTTCTCAATATATGACCTGCTGAACAGAGAAGACTATACAGCCCCCCATCATCAATGCTGGGAAGCTTCAGAGAATACCTAATAATTGAGTGACTGCCACTCAGCGTGATCACAGTACACAGAGAGATGTTATGGAGAAACACAGGAACTGTAAAATGGAAATGAGAAATGTAGTCTGCTGAGGAAATAAAAACTGTGAATCCAAGGACAAAAATGAGGATGCAACCTCTGGATGGTAATGAACAATACGGCAGCTAATGGTGAAAATGAGAGTTGATAATGAATCACTTTCATATAGATAACTGTTCACTGAGAAAATACGACTCAAAAGAGTTTATGGTTTTTGGAGATAGAAATATAATGCACTTGGAACAGACCAGATATTATCTCTCCTTTCGAATGATATGGGCTGGACCATAATGTAGAATGATGTACTCTGAAGTAAAACCTCTACATGTGGCTGAGGTCTGAATATAAAGCTAACAGCACAGAGAGGGTAGAAGAAGGGAAGGAGGGAGGGAGGGCTGTGGGCCAAGTCAAACACTAAACATCTAAACATCTACCTACTAAGGTAATAGGATTAGCCAAATGTGTTTCACTTATGCCCGGGATCCTCCTTCTCTCTCAAAACCTAATTGAGGACTGGAGAGATGGCTTAGAGGTTAAGGCACTTGCCTGCAAAGCCAAAGGACACAGGTTCAATTTCCCAGGATCCACGTTAGCCAGATGCACAAAGGGGCAAACACGTCTAGAGTTTGTTTGCAATGGCTGCCCATCCTCTCTCTCTCTCTCTCTCTCTCTCTCTCTCTTCCTCTGTCAAATAAATAAATAGATAAATAAAAATTATTTAAAAAAAAACCTAAGTGACTTTGGGTTCAACGTCACTACATACTCCCTGGCAACCTGTGCACAGCCAAATATATCTCTTTCTATACATCCAAGGTCCTGCTGTTATGGTCACCTAGATGCCTGTATACCTGCTTTGTCGTAGGTGACTTTTATCTACCTACTAGAGCTCATGCTTTTCAAATGCCATCAAGCCAATATTGTTAGCAAATACCTCTAACTCTAGTAGACTGTTCTTGCAATGCAGTGTTACTTATGCTGGGCTAAAAGCATAAACATGCCAATGGTCACAAATGAAACATTAAGAAGCCATGTTTATGCAATGCCTTCAGCTACTCACCACCAAAGACCCCAGATAGTTGACCCTAGCTGAGTTCAGTACCTCCAAATCAGAATGCCCCACTCCCACCTTTCCCATACCAATTATTTTCTCTCTTTTGCTTTGAGTTTCATTGTCCTGGTGGAGGAAATTCTGTCTTTCTCTGCAGCTGGAGTGGCGATCAGCTAGCACCAAGTGTTTTCATTCCATATAAATACAGTCACTTTTCCTAATAGAATTTCTGGTTGTCAGATTGAAAAATTCCTTCACTTTATTACAGTCATTTTTTATGGATGACATTGGAGGTTCAGGCGAGTTAAATGACACGTGCAAGTTCGCAAAGCGGTTGGGAAAATGAAGCAGCCCTCAGATGCTGCTTTGCTAATGAAAAGCAGAAGCCCCTCTCCAGTGTTCCCCACTGCACCCCAAGTGACAAGCTCAGCACCAGGTGCTCCCATCAGTTAGTTTACAGCACTACCTGGGAGGGCAGATTTGTCACAGACAAAAAGACTGAAGTTCCAAGGGTATAGGACACTTTTACAGTGTCAAATAACTAGCACTGGACCCCTGTTGCATTTTATGGGTCATAAAGGCAGGGAAGGGAGGAAGTTTTGTAAAGATAAATATCTAAAAAATTAAGTGTGCTGTATTTTTGTTGATTAGATGGTTTTGACGACTTGATGCTATTTGGTGATGGAAGGCCCCATGGAGATTTCATTTTGGTTTGCACGATGAGCCTGCAGAACTCTGCCCTTTCAGTGTTTTCTACTTCATGGAATTAATGAAGTTTTCCCTTTCTAACTCTGACTTTCAAGGTTTGTGGCTATTAAGAAGTCCAACTATTGTTGAGTTTGTAAGGGAGCAGCCAGGAGGATATGTCGGATCTGGGCAGCTTCTCTCTCCTTTCCTCTGGGAGACTGCCTGTCTGAGGGCCGATTAGGATTTGCCTGATGGAGGGCTCCTCTTTGTAATCAGTCCTCCAGGCATGTGAAAGAGAAGCGATGGGGAAGAAACTGCTATCTGCAAAAATTGCTTTTTAAGACAGGGTAAGATAATTCCCACATTTTCTTCTTTTGAGAATGACACTTCCAGAAGTCTCTGACTGGCTGTGGTTAGCCTGCAGAGAGAACAGGCCATCCCGGGATCCCGGTGGCATCCTCACAGAGGCCATTTCCTTGCTCAACCCGTGTCATACTTTGACGTTAGCAATGCCACACTGTCTTTTACTCAAGATCAAGGCCAAAGACTTAAAGATACTCTTCTTGCCCATAGTTTCTCAGCACTATAGACTTTTGAGTCCACCCAGGTTACAAGCAAGCTCTGTTCCCATCAGCCAACTCCTAAGCTACCATGAGAGAGTAGGCTAGTTAGCAACTAGAAGACTAAAGCCCAAAGCATGTACTACACATTCACAGGGTCAAGGAACTCATATTTGGCCTTTCCACATCAACGAAACACCCCAACTCTCGGGAAGTTTACTTTGCATGCACGAACCGAGAAGTGACTCTTTACACAATAATATGAAGCCTGTTGGTTCCAATCCTGGTTCTATTACTTCCTGTTTGTATAACAACCTTTGGAGAGTTACTCAAAGGACAGGTACCTCAGTTTCCTCATCTATGAAATGTGCCTGAGGACAGTAGTAGAGATAATAGGAGTATCTAATTGATGTTTATAGAGCACCTGGTAGGTAGCAAATTTTCCATGTCTATTACATTAAATGGTAATATGAAGACTTTGAAGACAAATGAACTACACATGTCCTTGTTCGATGCCCATTTTCAACTTTCTTAGCACTTCAATTCACTATTGGAGAAAAAATAATGCAAAATGGAGAGTAACAGCAAACTTTATGAGTGAGGGGCTCTTGCTGTATGTTATGTCTGTCATTTTATCCCCTCTGCCTAGAAAGCCACAATTAACTGAAGTCCTTCCCAAAAGTCCAGCTTTCTGTCTACACTGAAAATTCACTTTTAAGCCGGGAGTGGTGGCACACGCCTTTAATCCCAGCACTTGTGAGGTAGAGGTAGGAGGATCGCCATGAGTTCAAGGCCATAGTGAGACTCCATAGTGAGTTCCAGCCTTGGCTAGAGTGAAACCCTACCTTGAAAATCCAAAAGAAAAAAAAATTCACTTTTAGAAAAGTAAATGAAATGGGCTTAGGTATCTGTCACCTGCTTCTTCATCTCTGACTCCTTCAATAGGAAGCAGACAGAGGCATCCCCTCAGCCAAAAGCCAAGCCCATCAGAAGTGGATTAGTCATCCAGCTAGAAAAAGAGATGCCACAAAGTGTGTGTGTGTGTCCCTTCCAAAGGCTCTGCGTTCTCTGCTATTCTCTCTGTTACCTGTGGTGATTTCAAATTAGAGTGGATCAAGGTCATCCAAAAGACACAGCTTTTCTGGGGACTGGTAAGGTGAAACTGAAGATTTTGAAAAAAAAAAAACTCAAGTTATTTTGAGAAAATTTGGGGCAAAAGACCTGTAGCTGCTCAGACCTGATCTCCCCAGGGAAGCTTCTGGCAGGTATTATACCACGGGTAAGACCAAAGAGCTAAGGCAATTTGGCAAAGCTCAAATCCTTGGCCAAAAAAAGACATGTGCTTAGCAGGAGATAAACTCATTGCCAGAACCATACACACTGGGAAAACAATAGAAATTTAGAGGAAGTGACTATCTGTGTGACTGTGCTTGGTATAAATATAAGAAAAACTACAGATACAGTGAAAATCATTCTTTTGACTAGCAATAGTATAATTTTTAAAGAATTCTGCACTTGCACAGTTAAGGAATATGTGTGTATGTACATACATGTATGTGCATATATATTTATAGTTTATATGAAACTTTTTTTTTTTTGCAGAACTGAAGATTGAACCCAGGACATCACTCATGCTAGACAAACATTGTGCCGCTTAGGTACACTGTCAGCCTTGGGAAACTACTTTTATCTTACAGGCGAACTCAAGTGTAGTCTATTAAGTTCAGTGGTAGACTCAATACATCCAAGCCCCTCTCATCCAATTTTTACCATGTCTACTAGAAATACACATGACTGTCATCACATTTTGATGCCAGAATATTCCAAAAGTACAAGTACTTTAGAAAGAACACAGGCTTTAAAATCACACAGACTTACATTCAAATTCTGGTCCCCTCATCCACTTCATTTGTGACCTGAGACAAGTTAATAGACATGCAACACCAACATTAGGTTTTAGACCATAATCACCAGGGGGTAATTAAACATCAACAATTCAGAAGAGTTAGGAAAAATAAGTGAGAAAGTACCACTTAAAATGCCCATCATAGTTCCTGTCAGTCAGCAATTTTCAATAAATATTTGGTTCATTTGCAATTTATGATAGAGAAGACTCACCAGAACAAGATCAGTAGCCAGAGTGTTCCTGGTAAGAGAATCTGGAATGCTCCCTTGTCATCAGGCTACACATTGTATTTCACTGTCACTCATGAACCACCATGACAAATGGACTTCCTTAAGGGCTATACCAAATTACTTTATATGTTATTGCACAAAAGACCCTTCATATACTAGGCATTCAAATATTTGAAGAATGAATTGATCAAGAAGAAAAACTCAATAAACAAGATTGTGTTGATTTCCTATAATCCATTGAGGAGAAAAATAAAACAAACAAATGGTGACAGACTTATAAGAGGATTCAAGGAAATTTTATTGTATGTTTAATTCCTTATATTTCTTGGGGGTATCGTCAATAATATACATGTTTTTTTTTACTTATTTCTATGTCAGTTCATCCCTAGAGCATGAGACCTCATACTCAGAAAGGTGACAGATAAGATATGCAAACAAATATTTGCATTTATTGGTGTCAGAAGATATTTCCCAGAAGAATACGGAAGCAGCAATACTCAATTGGTGCTCAGACACCTGAGTTACTGTTGCTCATTGAATGAACGTGTGCAAGTGAGCTCCTCTCTGTGGGCTTGTTTCTGGTTACAATAAGGGCATTTGAATGTGATCATCTAAAACATGAATGCCAGGACTAGAACTTTTAAAATTATATGGTTAGAAGTTTGATTATAAAGTGCTAGAAATACTCATGTGTGCCTCTATTGTAGCTCTTGAGGCATAGTTAGGAGTGATAGATTTAGAGGGGAGATTTCTGTGTTTCACTGCATGGTAACGTTGTCAGCCTTTTAGAGCCTAGAGTATACATTAAAGAATTGGCTGGTTTTCCTTAACTGTACTGTCCAAACATGGCAAGAGTTTTCCAAATTTGAATTGTTATCCATTCTGTTTTTGAAAGACAATGGTAATGACAGCTTCAAAATAAACTAAGATCCTAACACACTAAATGCATTAAACAGGTAAGTGGAGTAACTAAGAGTTAAACTGAATAAAGAAAAATAGCTCATTCTGCCTTTTTTTCAAAGATAACAAGTGATGTCACAGTGCTAAAAACAGTCCTTTTCTTTTTTATGTCAGGGAATGTATGTCACATGCGCCTCTGATTTTAAATCTATTGCAGCCAATATTTTTATCTGGAGGAAGATATGGGATCAGGAAAGCCTGTGTTGTTTCAGAATGCCTCATGAAGCAAAGAGTTTTTAGTAGATTACAATGAGTCAAATCCTCACAGGATGAGACTATTCTAGCAATAGATCTGAAAATCCAAATATGTTTGCACAGTATCTAGGAGATGTGGCTTAGTGACTTAAAATGCAAAATACCTTAGGACAATATTTTTATGATAATTATGACAATAGCAGGCATCACTTGTTGTATAAAATGTGAAGTCACAATACCAAATACTTCATCTCTAAATTCTAAGACTAGCACCATTTTCATATATCATGCTGGAAGTTCCTTTAAGACAAATATTAATAATACAAATCCTAACATGCTACATGGTGTTGTACTACTAAAAGTCCCTTGTATGTGCAGATCAAACTTGGGTGAAATTCACATTAACATTTGGATTTCATAATATCATAGCTATATAGTAAGCATGTGCCAAGGGAAAGCAAGGTGCTTTGTAAATTTATGTTCTGAGGATTAGTGGGAAAAATATAATATAATAATCTGGATTAGTAGAGATGAGTATGATTAACTGTTATTAGATAGCAAAGCAGCTACCAGGTGTCTTTTATCTAGATCCTGAAGAAAGAAGCTAAAGGTATATGGAAATAAAAGATGAATGGATGTTGATTTAACCAGGAAAAAAATCAATATTAAATTTCAACCTAAGGCAGAACAAACTACTACTAAATGAATGAGAAGGCAGTATACAGGTGTGCAGAAATAAGTTGAACTTTCACTGTTGGGCAGGGAAGAGTAGACTTGATAATACAACAGATGTTTCAAAGGTCAACTTCAAAATGGTGATTTTATTATCCAATATTGATGGAGACTGCTTTAGTGTTTGAAGTCAAGAGCGTGTATTATTTAGCTAAAAGTGATCATTGTATATCTCTACTAGGTGTTATATAAATATAGGTATTATCCCTGGCCTCTAGAATAGTACAACTGCAAGTTTATTGCTTTCAGTCTTATATAAATTGATGGTTGATAGTAATCTGAACATGCAGGCATTATTTTGCCCAATTAATAGATGGTAAAGCCGACATTCAATGAGGTTAAGCAACATACTAATGCCAAATATTGCAAAATTATAGAATAAATGATTAACTATACAAAAGAATGCCCTGACCATGTTTTTCTAAAGAGCTGAAAATCAGAATAAGTTTAAAAGATCATCAGGTTAGGAACTTCACATTCAAGTATAGTTATTGTTAAGTGTTTGAAAATTAAGTAAAAGTACGTTTTAAAATAATTTATTTTTATTTATTGTTTATTTGACAGAGGAAAAAGAGGCAAAGAGAGAGGGAGGGGGAGATACAATTAGCATACCAGGGTCTCCAGCCTCTGCAAACGAACTCAGATGAATGTGCTACCTTGTGCATCTGGCTTACATTGGGTCCTGGGGAATAAAACCTGCATCCTATGGCTTTGCAGGCAATGAACATTAACTGCTAAGCAATCACTCCAGTCCAAAAGCACTTTTTAAAATTACAAAGATTAATATCTATAGCTCTGCCACATATCATATTACTCTAAAAATCATTGTGAATAATTTTATATTATTTCGTGAGCTATGTGAATGTAGAACTAAAAAAAAATATTACAGGTGTTCTCTGCTAGAAAAGAAAAAAATAGTTCATAAATAGTATTAAATATGAGCTCATAAAATATGTGAGTGTATCACTTAAAATATGTAATATATATATATATATATATATATATATATATATATATATATATACTTATTGCATATACACATAAATAAATTTAAGGTGAAATGATACCAGCTACCCCACAGCATTTGTCTTTGACAGAAAATGAAATGTTGTGAGTATAGTGTAATATCACTAAGTAGTCTTCTGAATCATTATCTGTATTTGCTTCAGCTTTAAAAAGATGTGAAAAAGAGTTGATTCTAAATATTTTGTTTTAGTTTTTAAAATGTCAAATTATTATCTATGGTTGAAATCACTTCTTCATATAACAATTATGGGAAGAACTTGTTATGTCTGTTTTAAATTGGTAATTCATATTTAAAATAAGTTGCAAAATTATTCAATAGAATGTTACTAAATAAAAAAAAAGATGTGACAAGAGAGAAAACGTCTATTTTTATTGGCACACCTGTTGCATTGTTCCCTGGGAACAGTGAGAGTCATGTTAAAATGTGAGGGAATATTTTGGTTCCTCTACTCTCAGGCCTTCAGGGTAGTAGAGGCTGCTCAAAGTTGCTCTGGTCTCCCAGCACATTCATGCCTCCTCACCTACCACCTTTCAGCACTGACACTGTTTCTTTCTGAATAAGCACTTCGGCCATATGCTCTCTCCTGAACATCTAGATGCATCCCAGCCTCATGGCCTGGAACATTTCCTTGGCTGGAAAAGCACCCCCACATCTCTGTATCTGCTTGGACATCCCCTCTTCCAAGCATTCCTTCCTAACTTGTTTATTCCCCTTGACGCTGCCTATCTTTTTTTCCACTTTTTTTTTTTTCATTAAGTAGAAACTTTGTACAGATACATCATTTGTTGGTACCATTATTTCCCTCCTCCCTGCCTCAACTTCACTGAGAGCACTCCTTAGTGGGATTGCAAGCATTTACCATGGAGTCATGGGTTATGAGTTGTGAGAGCAGCAGTCAGTCATGGGGTGGGGGGCAGACAATGCCTCTGAATATTCCCTCCTACCCTGTTGCTCATAATCATTTTGTTCCCTTTTCCACGAAATTTCCTGAGGCTTGGTGTGTGTGCTCTAAGTCTACTTTAGTGTTGAGCTCTCAGGAGTTTCTGGGTTTCTGTTTTGGTGCAGTATCCTCAATGGCTGTTTCCATCACCCTGTTGCAGGTTGTCAGGCTTGCAATGGAAGTAGCACTCTTGTTCATCCACGGTTCTAGCTGCTTTCTGAAAAGAATAAAAACAAAACAGAAAAAACAGATTTTCCAATGGAGAGAGAGATCAGGATAGGTAAAAGGGGATAAGTATTGTTAATTTAGAGAGATTTTGATGGGCATACTCTCACTTTTGGCCAAAGACTAGTGGGAGTTTCTCATTCCACCACCCTCCCTTCACCTTGATTTGTTTCAGTAACACATTTCTTTTCAATTCTCGTGTTCTTGTATATTCTACTTCTATTTGTGTTGGGTCCTTACTATTTCTCTTTTATTAAAATTTAAGAATATATTGTACTTCCCTGTCATTAACAGCACCTTCAACAGTGCCTGGTACAGTGGAAATCTGCCACATGTTTACATCCTAAATGAATGTGTCTTTTGCATGCCAGGATTGGCAGAGATTTTATTTCATTTCTTGTGAGTTAAGAGGCCAGGGAAATATAAGTTCCTTCTTAATTTTTTTTTTGATGTCTATTATCAGATCAGTTTAAGAGGCCTGAAACTTAGCACAAAGGTGGGGTTTCCTTTCATACAGGGCTTTTGTAGGGGGAAAAAAAAAAACAAAACAACAAAAACTAGAAGTTGTCCAGGAAAAAGATCGGAAATCAAAGTCTAGATTGTAAATATAATAGAACTAGACAGTGAATGGGAATGAGATAACACAAATGGGATTTAAAAAATGAGAAGAGAGTTGGAGAGATTGTGAAGTGGTGAAGGCACTTGCCTGCAAAGCCTAACGATCTGGAGTTGATTCCCCAGTACCCACATAAGCCAGATGCACAAGGTGGCATATCCATCTGGAGTTCATTTGCAGTGGCTAGAAGCCCTAACACATCCATCCTCTCTCTTTCCTCTCCTCTCCTCTCCCCTCCTCCTCCTCCTCCTTCTTCTTCTCTCTCTCTCTTTTCTTGAAAATAAATACAGATTTTTTTTAAATGTATGGCTTACAAAAATTAGAAGAGTTAGCTGGGCTTGGTGATATATAATGCATAATTCCAGAACTCAGGAAGTAATACAAAGGGATAAATTCATGGGCAGATACAATGTTCATATGTATCAAGCTCAAATGTATGCTTTGAGGCCACTCTGAACTACATAAAACCAGTGTGTGTGTGTGTGTGTGTGTGACAGAGACAGACAGATAAAGGAAAATAGAGGGAGAGAGGGAGGGAGGATGAAGAGAGTGGAAGGGAGGAGGAAGAGAGAGGGAGGCAGAGAAAGAGAGAGACAGAGTTAAGAGAGATCGTCACAGTGAAACTTCATAAGTAAATACGGGAATACTCACAAGGTCAGGCACAGATGCTGACATTGTTTTTTGATGCACTTTCATACCTGCAAAAAAAGTCCATTGTATACATAAAGGGCTCAGAATAAGCAGGGATAGTCTTATTTTTATCAGAATAATAATGGTAATCTCATTAATTTTGAGGATTGGTGATACAAGCCTCCAAAGTGTTGTACTAGCCTGCATTTTTAAGATCTCATAAAAGAAAATGCAATCTAATTGTGATTTTGGAGGAGAGAGTTATCCATCAGAATTAGAGTCTCGCTAAGGCTATATAAATTTCCGAAGAAATACACTTCTGCAGAGGTGATAACATAGTTATCTCCCTGTCATGTAGCATAATTGATAGCACTATTCAAAATTAATGGATGTCAGTGTGTAGTGGATTAATGCACAGTGTGCTCTGAGCAGAGGCTTAACGCTTCTGGGATTTCAACTCACATCCCAAATTACAGTAACATGTAGGGATGGGGAGCCTCATAGCTGTGGGTAAAATAAAGACTGCCAAGTTTAACTTCATGACACTGGTCATAAAATTAGGCTTAACAACCCCATTGTCCTGAAAGTGAAGCAGAATTGCGTTCAAAGGAAACTCACACTTGTTATAGGTGTATTGTAACTCTGAGTTTACCATACCCAATAGCAGCTCTACCCAAGATCTTGTAAATGTGAACATATGGTAATTTAGAAATACTACATCAATAGGGGATGTCTATTGGTCTTCTGTGACCTAAATTAATGTTGAAAGAGTTTAATAGACACAAGGTGGCAAGCATCAGAAGGACAAATTTACTTCCACACATAATCAAAAGGGTAGGATCCATTGTCAACTACATTGCTCAGCAGTTGAGAGCAAAGGGAAAGAGAGTCAAAGCAGAGAGAACCAGAAAGATGGCGGTGGGCACTAGGACCATGAGGGCTGGCACTTTAAGAGGTGATATAGGATGTCTTATCCACAATGATAGCTAGACATTAGAGGAAGAAACTCTCTATTGTGATGTCAGAAGAGAAGTTATGAAGGAGTTGAGCAGGAATTAGCCCCTTATTTCTAATTAAGTAAATGATGCGAGGACTATGTAGACTTAGAATTCTTGGTTCATAACTGAGGACTTTTTAAATTTGTGTTTGCATCAATTTTTGCATAATTGTTTAAATTCATAAACCATTAGTCTTCTTACCTCTAAACTAAGATATACAAACAAAGTTGAATGGGTAACAGGAAAAATAAATCACATAAAGTACGTCAAAGGATAATGACTATATCTTGTAATCAAGTGGTCTACTAAACAGTCTTTCTCAAATGCATCCTCTTCAGAGTGCAAAAGTCAGGGTGACCTGCTATTGCCTTCTTAAAAACATGTTGGCTGTAAAAGTGATGAAAAAGAAGGTGAATTGGAGTAGACCTCTGAGGTATTGGTATGTTCCATCCTCTTAATTTCAAACATAATTCTTCCACCATGAAGCAAGACATTTTGTGACTTTCTGGGAGGTGTTTCCTGTCGGTTCATGTGCCTCTCCCCTGGGTCATCCTGGCCCTTTACACTGCTTTCACAGGTTAAATCTCTTGGCACACTTACCACTTTGTATTTTACATAATATTTCCCATGACTCTACCACAGCATAGGGAATTCCTTGAGCTTTTAAATTTATCCCTGTATGTCTAACTCATGGTTCAAAGTCTGACATGTTTATTGCTGAGCACAAATCACCAAAATGAATGAGTACACAGCACATAATATCCATGTGTGATGTGGCAGAATTTTGAGGACATGACTGAATTTTTTTTCAACCTCAGTGTTCTCATCTACAGAGCTAAAGAAAAGGACATTTTTTGGCAAATATTATAACCAAGAAAAAATAACTAGGCCAGAGTACATACTCACTCAGTAGAACAATAATTCATTGTCATGTTATTATAATGAAAATCAGGTATAATTAAAAGTATCAAAAGGCAGCTAGTTGAGAGCTGGGAGTGGTCGCACATACCTTTAATCCCAGCACTTGGGAGGCAGAGATAGGAGGATCACCATGAGTTTAAGGCCAGCCTGAGACTACATAGTGAATTCCAGGTCAGACCCTACCTCAAAAAAAAAAAAAAAAAAAAAAACAAGCAAATAAAAAAGGCAACTGGTGACCATCAGGAGAAGGGTTGTAGCCCCTGGTAAATTGCCCATTCTCCACTAAAAAGCCTCTAGTCCATGCTCATTCAAGTGGCCTTAATTTAACTCACTGTGCCAAAGAAAGCATGAGGGGCTGGAGAGGTGACTTAGTGGTTAAGTTGATTAACTTGAGATCCAAAGGACCCAGGTTCAATTCCCCAGGACCCATGTAAGCCAGATGCACAAGGTGGTTCATGTGTCTGGAGTTTATTTGCAATGGCTGGAGGCCCTGGAGCACCTATTTTCTCTCTCTCTCTCTCTCTCTTTCTCTCTTTCTCTCTCTTTCTGCCTCTGTCTCATAAATAAATGAATAAATATGTAAATAAATAAAGGCATGAAAATAAGATGTGTATCACATGTGAAAAATAAGGATTTCAACAGTTAGATGATGGAGATAAAAGAGGGTAATTGGAGGAAGTTGGGTCAAAATGTGTTGAATACATGTATGAAATTTTCAAAAATAAAAAAAAAGTATTTACTAACAATTAGGACTTGTTTAAAAGATGCTATCCCATGGAGTCCCATTATTCTTTGGTTGTCTGTCTCCCTACAAAGTGCCAGTTGCCTTGTTCTTACCACAGGGATTCCTTTTTGCACTCTTTATAAATTCTCACATTTCTTCTGTCTGATACATACAAATCCATTAAGTATAATGAAAATCTATTGTGGCCTCATGCTTGTTCAATGAGGCCAGTGTGCTTAATGATTTCACTTTAGCAGTGACTTTGTATTCTGTAATTCTAAATTTTAGTAGAGTTGATAATCACTTTGAAATTCATAAAGTCTAGACAGTAGCACTTACATTGCTACCAAAGCTTTGAGTACTGGTTGTACAGGAGAGGTAAGACTAGATCCCATAAGGAGAAACATACACACACTGTTCTGACTCCACTATTAAAATTCAAGGTATTAGATCCACCTGTTCCATTCAACATGCTGACAACTATTGGTGGCAATAAACATTTTTTGGTTTTGTTTGGTTTTCCAAAGTAGAGTCTCACTGTAGCTCAGGCTGACCTGTAATTCATTACATAGTCTCAGGGTGGCCTCGAACTCAGAGCCATCCTCCTACCTCTGCCTCCCAAGTGCTGGCAATATCGACTGTAGAACCTTCAGTGTATCTGAGTTAGGGTTGCTGCCTTTGAAAGCAGAACTGATTCTTACGGGCTCTTCAGGAGCAGGTAATCTAGTGATGAAAAGACAGGGAAATGTAAACACAGATTTCAATGGATTAGGCTAATTGATTTAGTTGAAATAAGCACAGGGTATGTTGGTGATAATAGCATAGGAACAGAACAAAGATGAAGGAAAACCTTAAGAAAATAATGATGTGAACAGGGACAGGTTAAAAGACTGCTTATAATACATATATTAGATCATTGTGAGGTCATTTGAGAACTTTGAAATTAATATGTCACATTCTTTTAATACACAGTTCACTACCATAGCAAGCAATCAAAATTAAAATATAATAGCAGCAATGCTATTGATTAATGTATGAGATAATATTTATAATGATTACTATAATTGTTGACAAATAAGTTTTTCAGGGGAAATAATTACAGGCAGAGGTCACTCTAGGCAGAAGGAGAACTGAAACTGGGGCTTTGCATTTTGAGAAAGCATGGGGTTTCTGAGGTCACCACAACCTGTTGCAATAACTCAAAAAAAATAAATCAAGTTGGGACTGATGGAAGCTAAAATGTGAGCATGCTGGAAAAGAGAAGCCATCGCCATGCGTGGTGGCACATGCCTTTAATCCCAGCAGTTGGGAGGCAGAGGTAGGAGGATCGCCATGAGTTCGAGGCTACCCTGAGACTACATAGTGAATTCCAGGTCAGCCTGGGCTAGAGACTGAGACCCTACCTTGAAAAAAAAAACATAAGAAGAAAAGAAAAGAAAAGAAAAGAAAAGAAAAGAAAAGAAAAGAAAAGAAAAGAAAAGAAAAGAGAAGCCCTGTCAGGCCAGGTGATCTGGACTGTATCCTGCATGACAAATATCTTTAAGGCAAAAATGTGACTGACAGATTTATTTTTAGAAACACTATTGTGTTACCATGTAGAAGATTGCTTTGAGTTTAAGACAAAAAGCAGAACAAATATCTAGAAGTAACTTACAGTGGTACCAGGCACCAGCCAAAGGCCTACACTTTGTCCAGGACTGCAAGGGAACTGCAAAAGAGAGACTGTGATTCAATCTATGGTTAGATGACTGAAGAGATAGCTTAATGGTTAAGGTGCTTTCCTGGATGCAGGTTCAATTCCCCAGCACCCATATAAGCCAAGTACATAAGGTGGCACATATATGTGGATTTTATTATCAGTGGCTAGAGGCCCTGGCATGCTCAATCTCTCAATTCTCTCTCTCTCTCTCTCTCTCTCTCTCTCTCTCTATATATATATATATATATATATATATATATATATATATATCTGCTCTTTATCTCTCTCTCTCTCTCTCATACACACAAATAAGTAAACAAATAAATAAATGAAATAGCAAAATAAAAAGAAACTACTGGTAGATACCACAAGTGATATATTTTACAGTTTCCTTAATAAAGATGAAGGATGACAGGAAGTTAGCGAGAATACTGTGAATGCTGTCTATATGGGTTACAGCATAACTTCATCCTACCAAAGTACCTTTAAAGGGTCAAGTAGAGAAACCTAATATGCATTTTCATGTATCAGTCTAGAAATCAGGTATAATATCACTACCAGAAATCATAGATGGGGAGTCTTTTGTATATAGAGATGATACCAAATGTTAGCAGTACATGAGAGATTGTTTGAGTAGGATTTCTCTTCAACCAGTGTTAGTAATCTCAGTGAAGGTTTGGAATGTATTTAGCTAACTAAATAATTTTTGTACAAAAAAGCCAATATCAGAGATTATTGGGATCATAACTACTACCATAGTAGTTACTAAATTATATGTAAAATAAACATTTTATAAAGCAAAGATTACCTAACCCTGCACTATGGAAATTGAATCATGTGTATAAGGACACTGCTGATCTGAGGTAGGTGTTATCTGGATTACCCTTTGAGAAACATGCATGATATTACAATTGTGAGAGAAAATTAGACCCAGGGCATGAGCTACTCAGCATGCTACTCTAAGGGAACTTGCTATGAACCGTCTCTAATTGGCTTAGCAGGTAGCTAACGTAAGGAAATTCTTCATACTAATCTTCACTGACTTCTTGAGCCAAAAAGAAAACCCAAACCCGTGTCAAAATCTCACATACCCACAGAAGAGTATTCAGACACAAATAAAGTCAGGCTGGGAAAGATGAAGGAAATCCATTGCAATATATTTGTATTCTGTCACTGAGGCACTGTCTAATGCTGCTGTAACTATGATGTATAGGTCTATCAAAGCATGTGTTACCATGGTCTGAATTCCCAGAGTGGAGAAAAATGATTAATGTAGAGATTTGCATTCAACGTGGTCGTGGACATCAATATTTCAGCTTAGGTAAACAGGAGCTTTACCTAATTTATTGGCTCTCATTATGGATGGCTTGTAGAAGCCAAATTCCCCTTCTTCCTCCAAAATGACCTTTTATGCTCTACAAATCAATCTAGAAGTAGTAAAGCAAGTTGGTTAATATTTTAGGGAGAAAAAAATGACTTCACACGTCAGGGACTTAATTGTTGTGATTTTGACCCATTTTGAAATTAGTTAACATTTGCTTCTGGCCTCTGACTTCATGCATTATTTATCTCCATCTAAGCCTCACATCTCTTCATGTGTAATATGCACATAACATGTGGAGACACTTTTCCAAGCACTTCCCTTAAATAATAGCATTATCAGTATAAAAGCTTACAGATAACATGTGTTCAAAACACACAAACATGCACACACACCCATCTTCCCCCACACACATATACACTCACATACCCCTTCAGTGTACATTTCAGCACTCAGTAGCAAAGTTTCTAAATGTTACAGCTGGCATTGCAGAGCAATTTCCCTGTATGAGTTTTATGTTACAGAGTGTGTCAGAAGTTAATCAGAGGGTAACAATGCAAAAGTCTATGCATACACTTCCTAGAGACTGGGGCCAGCCCATGCTGTCAGTCACTGTCAAAACTGTGGCACACGGGGACACACTGTGCCTTTTCCTCTCTTGTGAGAAAATGTTCTTGCCCACAAAGGTCAATGGCTTTATGGCATAAATCTATTAGCCTATTGTTGTCGTATGAATCCCAAGGAGAAGGCTTCTCCTCAGCTGTCTAGCTCAGAGGCGTAGTGTGGGCAGCTTTTTGCAGTGAGGGTCAAGTTCTGCATCAAGCCTCTGACTGCCAGCATCAGCTTGGGCTCATTTTACCCTAACCTCTGCATCCCAGTGAGTAATCACTTATGTCTGGCCCTGAAAATGACTCTCCCATTACTTGTTCTATGTAATCATGAGAGAAAAGGGCTGTTAGAATTATTAAACAAGGTACAGCTTCTGTTTAGCCTAGGCATCCTCTGAGCACAGATCAGAAAAGGTATTGTATTAGACTGTTCCATCATTCCAGCTCTGTAAAAGAGAGGGTAATTCAGAATCTACACACAGAAGAAATGCTCAGAAGCCCTTGTGCAGGTTTGAAATGTACACCATCTTCTAATCACCTATATTCCACTTATTCCTGACACCCATTTGAAGTTGAGCAAAAACTGTGCATAGATGAGGCTTGACAGCTGTTTCCCAGATGTACCAAAATAACTGTCACAGCTGGCTCCAACTAGAGCATTAGCATTCCCATCAGTTTAGATTAAATCGTTCATTGATTTGGTCATCATTTATGTACAAAGCTCACAGAACAAAAGACATGCACATCCAAAGCAGCCTTTTCAAGTCTTTAAGCACAAATATAGACTTTCTGACTATTAGAGTCATCCACTAAAATGTAATCTTTTGAGTTATAGAGGTGGCTCAGTGGTTAAGGTACTTGCTTACAAAGCCTAAGGCCTGAGGTTTGATTCCCCAGTACACACATAAAGCCAGATGCACAAGGTGGCCCATATGCTTGGGGTCCGTTTGCTACAAGCTCTGGCACACACATGCTCTCTCTCTCTCTCGCCCTCTTTCTCTGTCAATCTCATTAATAGAATATATAGAATGTAACCTGGATGATGGCTTTTATTGCACAGACTTGAACTGCGAACCTACTTTGTTTGTAGCACCTTTTCTCCATAAGACCAAACCCCACTCATAATTCCAATTTGATTGCAACCTTCTCTTGAAGCTGTTTCTACTGCCTTGACTTGAAATTCATTGGTGCTGTCCTTCAGGAATTTGGAGACAAACTTGTCAAGGCTTGAACGTGATACTTTCATTTCCTAGAAGTGCTCACTGAAGTAAAGGCTCAATATATATTAGCAGTCACTAGAAACAGTTCAGTGGTAAGGCACTTGTCTAGCACGCACAATAAATATTAACGTTACCTGAATGTCAACAGGAGAGGAAGAAGGAAGGGAGGCAAGACGACACATATTCATATGATACATAAGTTGGAAGCACTTTCACTATGTTACCTCGGCAAATATTTTTCTCTCTGCATATTTCTTTATTTGAAGCTTGTCTATATCCCTTGATATTTTTTCAGATGGAAGACACTGAGGCCCTCTGAAGCCAAAACTAAATTCTATTTTATGTTATAATATTTAAAAGCTATTTTCTTTATTTATTTGCAACCAGAGAGCAATAAAGAGAAGAGAGATAGAGAGAGTGGGCAGACCAGGGCCTCTAGCCACTGCAAATGAATTCTAGATGTATGTGACACTGTGTCCATCTGACTTTACGTGGGTACTGGGTAATTGAATCCAGATCATTAGGCTTTGCGGGTACAAGCCTTATTTTTATTTTTATTTTTATTTTTAACTTATTTTTCTTGAACTGATTTTCTCTTAAATTCAGCTGATCAGATCTCCACTATTTTTTTTTTTTTGAATTGTCTTACCATTGATTTGCATGGAATGGGAGGTAGGTATGTAAGGGCCTCTTTACACTGAAAATAGACTTGCTTGCACCACTTTTTGTGTCAAGCTTATGTAGGTGCTTTAGGAATTTAGCCTGGGTCAGCAGGCTTTGGAAGCAAGTGCCTTTAGCCATGAAGCTGTCTTCCCAGCTCCCCTGATTTCTTCTTGCTTATGCTAGTTATCACTTCCTTTTTTTTCTTAGATCCTGTTCAACTAACCCACTCCTGAACAGGGCTTATTTTGGTTATCGTTCCTTGTTCTAAAACCGCAGACTGATGCCCATCTGCATCAACTAGCTCGAGTCATCTCCTCAGTGTGGGAAACACTGTTTGCAGCTGAAAACCAGATGTGTTTTACACTTGCTTCACATGCGATGTGTTGCACTGCATGCATTAACTGTCCTTTCAGGAGGGTGTAGTCTACATACCCTGTCTGGGTGACTGAAGCCACCATCCCCTACTCTGCCTCTAAAGATCACACACCTGTGTGTCTTCCTCAGCCTCTCCCCTTGCCTTGACAATCTATAGCCAACCAATTCCCAAATGCTGTCAGCTCTCTAGTGATCTGGTCGTTTTCCCAAACCCACCTTGAACTCCCTTCTTTGCTGTCACAGGCTCATGTCTGCAATGACACAGATGCCCTCACCCTTAAAACAGATGAGCAAGCTATTGTATGTATGTGTGTGTCCTATCATCAACAAGAAAATTCTACCTTTATTCATAGCATTTCCCTGTTCATAAACTCCTAAGGTGAACTTGACCTTCACTCCAACCTTATCCTCCATGTTATTATGCCCTTGTGCTTACAAACACTGCTTTTCCTAAACTTAAAATTTAGAGAAAGTTTTATTTCCGTGCTCCTGTGTATGTAATTTTGTCTGTTAGGCATATCTTCCTTGCTACCTGGTAAACTATTGTCATCCTTTAATATGAAGTCTAGGAAGACAATCCTGATACTTGACACTAAGGAAGAGAGAGAACAGCATTCTGTTCTTTCTGGTCCCTGGGCTTCCTGGGCTTTCCTCTGACGACAGTGGCAGGATTGCTTTTCAGCTCTTCCTTTCTTTCTTTCTTTCTTTCTTTCTTTCTTTCTTTCTTTCTTTTTTCACTTTTATTTTTTATTTATTTATTTTTTTTTCTTTATTAGTTAGTTTTGTATTCAGCAAATACAGTCAGTTTGGTACCATTATTAGGCTCATCCATGACCTACCCCCTCCCCTTGGCCCCTCCTTGTTGAGGTATATGGGTCATGCATTGTGGAGTTAGCCCACAGTTATGGGTAAGCTAAATGTCTCTGCATATCATGACCCAATATGTATCTCTGACATTCTTTCCGCCCCCTCTTCCGCAAAATTTCCCTGAGCCATGTTGGGTTCGCCCATCAGATGGTGAGCCCACTCAGATTATTGACTTTTTAATTCCTTTGTATTGACAATTTGCTTCCAACTTCATTTTTATTAAATTAATGAAATTTCATTTTGCCTAACTTAATCTTGATACTTTTTATCTCCTTCCCCACTACTGTTAGACCTACATTTTGTTCTTTTAATTATCTCTTGTAGATAATCTTTATCCCTGATTAAAGAAAGATGAACAAGGTCATCGTGTATGTATGACAGGATGTCAGATCTATTACATATGTGTTAAGTTACCATCTTTTTTTTTTCTTATATCTTCTGCTCCTGAAAGAAACTGCAGAATTTTACTTATCCAGGCATTCTTCTTATAAAATTAAATCTTACCAGCAATACAATTTGTACCAGGCCTTGTGCAGGACAATGAAGATTTATAAATGGCAGAAGTTTTATGAAATATAAAGAATAATTGACTAGTGTGTGTGACTATTAAAGTTTGTGAGTGCTCAGAGAGAATTTCAGCCATTATTCATCTCTCTTTCACAGACAGTGCAGAGAATGGGAGGACATTGTCCCTCACAGAAGTTTTTGAACTTGCCTTCTGCATTCCTTCTTGTCTGTACCTGTGCATTTCTAGCATCTCCTGTTCAACAACCCAGAGCACTTCCTTTCTACTTTAGCCTTTCCCAACCATGCCCTTGTGATCTTTGACCTCCTTGGACCCCTGGTGCCCTGTCTCAACCCATGCTCTCTTTTCCACTCTTGCAATGTGTTTCTCTTGGCTCCATTTTCGTTTTATTCTTTTTTTTTTCTTCTCCTGAGTGTCAGTTGCCTTGGGGCTATGATTCCTAATTCTTCCACCTTTATTTCAATATCTGAGTTCTATACTCTGCTATTGTCTCCCATTCTGAAACACAGAATTCCAGAAAATGGTAGACAAGTAAAATAATTATGTTCAAAGGGAAGAGGGGAGTTGGTTTAGAATAGAGGGAGAGCTATTTATGAATGGAAAGCCTCAACTTTCTTTTTGAGTAGTGGATGAAAACAGTTATGAAAGACCTGTGAACCATTGCTTTATTTGTTTTATTATCAGCATGAGATGCAAATACCACATATATAGTACCATATGTGATAAATCATCAGATATAAGATTACATGATAGAATATATGATACAATTATAAGCAAGACACTAAGACCATGGAAGCACCCAGATCAGCCCAAGATTGGGAGAAACTCCAGTATCAGGAAACAGGTACTGGCTGGGATAAATCATGTTGCAATGTTATAGTTTTCTTGATAACTACATATGAATGTGAATTGGGACTTAGAAGAAAAAAATTTATGATGAATTCAACAATTTCAAAACTTATCATAAGATGTTTTTATTAGTTAACAACATTTTTACTTAGATCTGTTACATTGGAGGTATTGGGAAATGTCAAACTAGATGGATCATAAGTGAAACAAAGTCCTTTGCACATTCAAGAATCCCTCTCTACTTTGAAAGACATAGACTAATTAAACTTTCTATTGTGATTTTAATGAAAACTGTTTCTAATTCAATCATTTTATATGCCTTATATCAAATAATGCACATACAATTTCATCTTCTTTTTACACATTATATAAAGCTTGGGTGAATATTGATACTGAAAGTAGATGAGAGTTAGGTTAGGATTATATATATTGGAGAAAATATGTTTATATTATATTTAAAACATAAATAAGATGTTTTCATTTTAACCATTTGAATATAAATTTTCATCTTAATGCCATTAATATAACATTCTAAATAAAACAGTACTGATCTTAAATCATAGCAGTTAAAATAATTTGAAGGTGTGGCATTTTAGCATCATAGAGGATTTGTAGCATTTGGGCAGGAATGCCTTGTGCTCTTCATCCTCTGATAAAGAAATCTTACAAAACATATCAATCCAAACTGATTATTAATTTTCTTGAAGAGAAAATAAGTAAAATAGGCATGGTCAACAAGAAGCATTATTTGCTATGGTGTTTGGGATATGTAAGCTCCAATGCTTCAGAATATTGTCAGTGTTCTTTCATGCTAAGGAAAGCATTTATGCCCAAGTATATAATAACAGGAAGAAAAACAGGATGGTTTAGACATCACTTCTATACCAGCAGGAATTACAGTCATTTATTAGCATGTGGGTTATACCTTTGGAGCAGTCAAAGTGTACAAGAGCAAATACATGTTGCCCTCGCTATCTCTAAGGCATTTTATTGACTGGAATCATCTAACTGACCTCTCCCTAAACTGATGAGCCTGAGTACTGCTAGAGTTCTTTGCATTCAGAAAATTAAAGTTAGAGATTACATGACTCTAAAATGATTCTTGTTTCATCTAGCCAGGCCATTTCTGAATTTATACCCCATGTGAGTGTAAATATTTCAGATGGTTTTTGAATCACTTGATAGGAATATTATTTTCTCTTACTGCACTTTCATTATTTTCTTGAATTATGAAGTGAGATGGTGTCAATCGTAGTGAAGAAACCATACTTACTGGAATGCTTCTGTCATACAACTTGATCTTTTATATTTCATATGCCCTCATTTTCCCTCCCCTAGGTAAATCTGCATTTCCATCAGACTGAACATTGGACTAAAGAGACATGGCTGAACGAGGTAAGCCATTTAAAAAGCTGATGTTAACACCTCCATTTTTAATCCAACCGTCTTATGAGAAGCATAAGCTTAACTTATCTAGTTCCCTATGTTAAGTCTACCTGAACAGATGCTTGAAGAGGCCTGAGTTCAACAAAGAAAATAACATAGGTAAGTAGAACAAATGACTCCTTTCATCTGTGGGCCTCTATTTTTGAACAAGTGTAGCAGTACCTACATGTTCAGAAGAGTTTGGATAATTTCTTAATGAGATGTTGCCCAGTGGAAGTGTGATTGTCAGGAAGTACAGCTCGGCTAGGATTATGGCTGATTTTGTTTGCTGGGCTTCTGAGACAGAAGTGAGAGTGACCACCCTGCTTCTGTCATTTTCTTAATTTCTAAGGTGCACATTTTGCTACATTATGTACAGAGCTCCGAAGAGCAAAAGAAAACCACGTCACATGGATAAAAAAATGCCACTGTTTGAACAAAATAGATTTGTTCTCACAACTACAGATGGTTCAGAATTCTCACTAAATCTTTAATGATGGGTATTAGAATTTCATAGAAAAGCTTATTAGAATGATTTTCAAGTTGGCTTGTGGTTTACTTGCAGCCAGTTCTGAGGACCCAATATTCTTCCTGTGAAGACAAGCAAATGCAAACCATCTATGCAATATGTGTCATCGACATGATGATATTTCCCACCGTCTGTTTATCACTGTCTGTGGGTTGAATCCATGGTCTCTCTCATTTAATTTCATAATTACCTCTGCAGTAGACACTATTGTATCCATTGTGTTTTTCAGATAGGAAAGCCTGAGGCTCAGAGAACAAAATAAGCTTGCCCAAAGTCCATAGGCTTAATGAAATAGCTCTCAAATTTGAATGCAGTGCTATTTGACTCATGATACGCAGCTTTTGACCAAGAGGTTATATTGTGAAAAATGGAGATAGGATTTGCTAGGGACAGCTACAGAGGCTCAGGAGGAACATAACAGTCAGCCAGGGGTGTCGGTATAAAGGAGCTCAGGAAGTTTCAGGAAACCTAGCACAGTCTGCTTCTTCACTACCTGCCCGGTTCTGCCTTGGCTCAGCATCTTCCTATACTCAATATTTATCCAGAAAAGTCCACTCAATTCACCACCACTTTCTGGTCAAATACCATGTTTATATTTTTTCTTATACAGCAAAACATTTTTCGCCTGCAGTCTTCCCAAACTCCTCCCTTAACAAAAAAAAGGTAAAAAAAAAAAAAAGTTATGTCGTGTTTGCCTCTTAAAATGTATGAAATGTGATTGTGTTTACTTTTTGGGATTGAAGCCAATCACATACAAATACATTTCTTTTTAAGAGGAGAAAGACGTGAGCTCTGCCTTGCATTCATATAGCCAATCTTTTCTGACTCACATTGAACAACCTTGAGCAAATCACTCTGCTTTCTTTTATCTCCTTGTGCTATATATCAGCCAGGAGAAAAGCTGCTCCAAATATCATGTGATCACTCAAATATTGAAGCTGTTTACGTCCTTTGCTTCTGTTCATTCTCTCTTTCCTTTTGATCTAACAAAACTCCTTAAATTATAAATTAGAGTTTGAAAAGATATGTTCCCCTCAAGATAAAGTAAAAATGTGTGTGTGTGTGTGTGTGTGTGTGTGTGTGTGTGTGTGTGTAACAGAGAGAGAGAGAGAGAGAGAGAGAGAGAGAGAGAGAGAGAGAGAATATGAATGAGAATACAGAAGTGAAATAGAGCAATAGACCAAGTCAATATTTTCATTTGTCATGCAACACTGATACCCTGAAAAAGGTGCTACCCTTAGGATGCTTGTTATAGGCTGTATTTGGTTTCAAATGCAGGGAATCAGGCTAGTCATTATCACTTGGAAGATGAAATAACAACTCCAAATCCCTTCACCAGCCTTAAGAATACCTAATCAGCCGATTTAAAAAAAAAATTGCAACTCTCTCTCTTTGACTCCTGAGGTTTTTCCACACATCAGCTGGCAAATAATTATTTTTCAGCCTTTGAAACAAATGGAGAATGAATTAGTATCAACTCAACCCAGGTGAAATACAGAGGAGAATATAAGGATAGAGTTGAATTGTGTCTTACAGTTTGCAGAGATTTCCCTGCAAGGAAACTGGTTAATCATTTTGAGAATTTTCTTGATTAATTTTTTAATACATGCATTTGTGCACTCATGCACCTCAGTGTGATTGTAAATGTGCACATATGTGTGAAGGCTATGTGCTAACTTTGGATATCATCCTAGAGGAATACCATCTATCTCTTTTTAGGCAGAAACTTATTTTCCTAGACCTCATAGGTGAGGATAGACTGGAGAGCCAGTGAGTCCCAAGGACCCTCCAGACTCTATCTTTCCACTTGTCACCATGGCAGGCATTTATTCATTTGTTTATACTAATTTTATATGTTGATAATTTTATACCTTTTTTCATAATCCTTTCCTATTACCTTCTGTAGACTCCCTCTCCTTTATCCTACCACTGAACCCTTTGCCCAACTAGTCCCTTTTCTACTTTGATGTCCCTGTTTTTCTTTTCTTTCTTTCCTTTTTTTTTTTTGTTTGCTTTGTTTTGTTTTGTTTTGTTTTTTTTTGGGGGTAGGGTCTCACTCTGGCCCAGGCTGACTTGGAATTCACTATGTAGTCTCAGGCTGGCCTCGAACTCATGGCAATCCCCCTACCTCTGCCTCCCGAGTGCTGGGATTAAAAGTGTGTGCCACCACACCCAGCTTAGATGTGTCTATTTTTACTCTTGTGTGTGTGTGACCCACTAACTTTAATTAGGGTTGCCTATGTAGGCAGGGGTGGGGATTGTTTAGCAGAGCATGTGGGTTCTACCAGTGGCTTATAGCACTATACAAAATGTCAT
The DNA here is from genome assembly GCA_036346955.1 of Dipus sagitta. Lineage (NCBI taxonomy): Eukaryota > Metazoa > Chordata > Mammalia > Rodentia > Dipodidae > Dipus > Dipus sagitta. The sequence continues at coordinate 165,946,052 of CM070772.1, read as the reverse complement.
CCACTGCCCCAAGAACCATTAACTGCCTATAACTCTTCAAGTAAAGAGGGGAATCTCATCCTCACCTCCATGATTTATGATGTACTGTAAATAGCCCTAGGTTTGTGTGGGTGTTGTGCATGTGACAACAGTCACTGTGAAGTTATGATTTCACATCATGCTTATGTTGGCACGGAGGATAGAATTCAAGCCCTCATTCTTGCCAGGCCAATAGTAAACTAAGCTATCTTCCCACTTTCTATTCTTTTATTTTTTAATAATGCATTCATTTTTTAAGTCATCTGTGGCATTTCATCTCCTCAGTCTAGGTGGAGGTGGCCAACTTCTATGATGTGCTGGAAATAGGATCAAAGGATATGTCACAATGAATTATAATCAGGATTCTACCCATATAGATGCTGAACTCCTTTAGAGCAGAGAGCCACACTCTATTCTCCCTTTATCTATTAGCAGAGTGGGAATTCAGCACAAGTTTTGGAAATGAACTGAACTTGGCCTTTAAAGAAAATACAGATGATGTTGGAAACATTTGTTTATGATGTTTTCTTTCAGTTCAGTGAGAGTAAAAAATTTAAAGTAGGGTTGAAAAGGCCCAGCAGTTAAGGTGCTTGCATGTAGAGCCTAATGGCCAGGGTTCGATTTCCTACTACACATGTAACAACCAGTTACACAAAATGGTGCATGCATCTACAGTCTGTTTGCAGAGCAGGAGGCCTTGGCATGCCCATTATGTCTTACAAATAAATAAATATTAAAAACTTAAAAATTAAAATTAAAACTAACTTTTACTATATGAAGAAAATGAAAACAAGGCAACATGTATGTCTCTTCTTTTTCTTTACTTGAGGAGAGAACTGGTGCTAAAACCTCTTTACAGATTGGTCGAAAGTATAATTGTGTTTAAATATATCAGCAATATAGTGGGAACAGGTTTTATTTTTCTGAAGAAAATAATATAAACACAATGACTTAATAAAGGCAATTAACTTCTGAGAGTTGGGTAGTGAAGATAAGACAACATATAACAACACAACTCTTAGATATATTTGCACAATGTTCTCAAGCATTGCAATTTGAAAATATGCCTTCCCCTAAGGAATAATTTTTGTGGAATATATATTCCTGATCACAACTACATCAACCATAATATCAAAACATGACTGTAACAGTAAAGTTTGAGGCCAGTGTAATGTTTTAGATTCCACAGACATTTGCACCTATAATATATAAGTTGATCTTGAGAATCCCATAGGATAGCGTAAGCATTCCCACTCTTATCCCCATCATACAGATGGCAGAAGAAACTGTCAGTTTTCTTTATGACTATAAGGCTGTAGATATCAGCTAGTTCCAGCACTCAACAACAGAGTTAAGAGGCAGTCATGAGAAGTGTACTGTCACAGGGGGTGGGAGAGGCTTGCTAATGACACACATTCAGTTCATCGCCAGTTCTCACTGCAGACAGCTGAGATTTTTATGGAACTGATATTGTGTAACAGCTGAATTTTCTGTGGGTCTATAAATATTTACTGAGAATTCTCTATAAGGTAGAAACTAGTAGTTGCATAAACACAATAATCAATATCATTTTCTGAATTTTCAAATGAAATTTAAAGCACTGGAAGATTTTTTGTTGTTGTTGTTTTACTTAAGTAATAAAACTCTACTCAGTTTTATTTTCAGCAAAAAGATCACGGTAATATACCAAAACATGTCAGGGGCAGAACATGATGCCAGGTACTTCTTGTTGACACCAAAGTCCACTTCATACCATCCTCCTGCCTATCCTCTCCCCAGAAAATGCAGCAGAGGATGTGTCTGATTAACAAGCCATGTCTGGATATCCAAAGCACGCTTCTGAGGCAAAAATACTTGAAAATAAAACCTTGTTTCCACGTAGGGGGCATTCTCAGCTCATAATTGAAAGGAAGCATGGAACAGTACTGTGGGCCTGCGTGTGTGACACAGACGCAGCCAGCAGACCTGTGGTCAGGGTTCTAATTCTCACTTTGTAAGCCATCAGGCTGCCCTGATTTCTTTCTCTGTTACCTGTGTTTCTTTAAAATTGATGTCAACATCATTGATCATAATAAAGTGATTGTTCTGTGGGATAAAAATCACGTTTGTTTACCTGTTCCACTGAATATAAAATGAAAGGGCTCACTTCATGGAGTCCTAATGTATTGGTGTAAATCATTTCTATCTAAAGAGAGATTATTTGAATCTAAATCCATATAATGGCAGGATTCTGTGTGCCAAGTACAAGATATGATAATGGAAAGAATATAGGACTTTGGGATCAAACTGTGCTTTCTTTGCAACTGTGTGACCTTAAAGATATATCTATTCTGAATGTTTTTCATGTTGTTAGGAAGATCATATGAGATGTAAAGCAAATAAATATGGCATTATATAATAATAATCCACATAAACTGGAAGTTATTTTGATAAAAAGAGTGGCAGTTAAAATATTTGATGAATATTCAGAGCTGTTCATTCACCCAAAGAAAGAAAAAAAATGATTCAATAAAATCTATACATTCATAAAAGATTTCTTTAGTTACAAGCCCCCTTCCTCTCATCTCCCTGCTTTTTCATTTTTAGAGGATCACTTCCTCCCTTCTCCTCTGATCCCTTTACTCCATTAGAAGAGAAAAGATAAAGATGATTAACATTTTGAGCCTGCTTATGATGGTGTTTCTGGTTTCCTGGAATAGGAAAATAGAGAAACTAGTACTCAATGCATGATCCTGGGAGATGGAATGCAGGAATGCAAACCACAGTGTAGCTAAGGGTAGTGCTCTTGCCCAGTTTGTGGGAGAGCTTAGACTTTCACAGCAACACACACACACACACACACTCTCTCTCTCTCTCTCTCTCTCTCTCTCTCTCTCTCACACACACACACACACACACACGCACACACACACACACACATCCCTAAATGTATGCAAAGAACATGAGGAAGATTTACCATTATCAAGTAATATAAATTTAGGTGAAAGGACATCAGACAACAGAAGAAAAATCACAGGGTAACAAGCGTGGTTGAAGTGCTCATTTCACAGTAAAAAATGATGGGGTCTTTTGAATTAGAGGACATAGCTCTTTCTTTCACAGGGTAGATGTCAACAGTATGTGAATACTACTAAACATATCACTAATTGTGCTGAACACTATCCAACCCATACAAATGCTATTCCCACTCTGTATGTTTTTATTCCATCCTAAAATAATCAGATGAAATACTATCAAAGTGATGTTATTATATCTGCATGTAGTTGTCTTTCACTGAAACATGTAGATGTATGCCCATTCTCCCTAAAACATGATATTATGCTCAATTCTACACACAAAAAAATTGGTCACTGACAACAGCTAAAATAGACTTAGACTTTAGGTATTTGTAAGTTCACATGGCCATTATACATGAAAAATATTTTCATGATCATCTTTTGTTCTTTTATTGATGACTCATGTCTAAAATTGTGATGACATATTTAAGATATAGATATTTCTTCAGGTAATATAAGGAATTTTCTTTTGATAATGCATGTTAAGAAATAGTTACAGAGTATGTGGAAGTAATTGTAGTGTAACTGAAAAGAAAGTTTGATTTCACTGAATACAACCTTTTTCCAAAATATGCTAGTGCATTGAAAACTATCATAAGATCACGTTTTAATTCATCACCAAATACTTCTTTTACTATATAAGGAACAAGGAGGAGATTTAACTAATATCAATGTTACTTAGTACTAACTGGCAGACATACAATGAAATTACAAGCTTACTTATACCAAATCCCATTGCTTGTCCTCTTTCAGAAAAAAAAAAAAAAAAAAACTGTTAACAACACAAAGTTGTACCTTACCTCTCTGCATACTTCTGTCGCTTTTTTACTCAGTAAAGTAGTAGTATACAGAAGGCAACATCAAAAACCAATAGTATGGTTAAAAATAATACAAGCATGTTATATGAGTATGTGAAAATATCAGAGTAAAACTCAAAAAATTTCATAATATAATATAATAACAATAAGCAAAAAACTTAAAATGTTCAACATTTCTGTATATTGTAACAGACTAACTAGAAAAAATATATCTGAAAAAATAAAGTATCTAAAAAGAAATAAAGATCACTTTTATATTACATCCAAAATTAAAATCATTTGAATAAATTTAGCCAAGGAAGTAAAAGATTGATACAGAAAATAACTTACTTAACTTATGAGAGACACAAGGATGGACACACCATGGGTAGGACAAATAATACTTAATTACCTATAGTGATCAAAATGATTTCCACATTCAATGCAGCCCCTATTGATATTATAATGATATCTTGTCCAGATACAGAAAAGCATACCAAAAATTTATATAGAACTGATAAGTCACTGAATAGGTAAGCAATCTTAGGTTAAAAAAGAAAAAAAATAAAAAGTAAATCTGAAAAGGTCAGACTTCCTAACTTCTAAATATACTATAAACCAATACCAATCAAAAGTAAACATGGAGCTGAAGAGATGGCTTAGCAGTTAAGGTACTTACCTGTGAAGTATAAGGTCACAGGTTCAATTCCTCAGTACTCACTTAAGGCAGATCACATGGTACTGTATGCGTCTGGAGTTAACTTGCATTGTCTAGAATCCCTGGCATTCTCATTGTCTCTCTCTTTCTCTCTCCCTCTCCCAAATACATAAATGAAAACTTTAAAAAAAAAGTTTTAAAAAGGAAACATAAGGCAATGGAACAGTTTGAATATCCCAGAAATAAACCTACACATTTTATAGTCAGTTGAATTTTACAAAAATATAGAAAACAACAATAATAACAACAACAACAACAAAAATAATGTAGAGGCCAGTCTCATCAGTTAATAATACTGGGAAGCATGGATATGCATTTCAAAGGAATGAAATAAGACCTGTAAGTCATACATAACAAAAATTGATTTGAAATCAATTATAGAATCTGGGGCTATGGGGGTGGTCAGCAGTTAAAGCCTGTCTATTAGCCTGCTGATGATTCCTAAGCACTCAGAAAAAAGGTAGTTGCAAAGAGACATACACATCTGTAATCTTTACATGCCCACAACTTGAGGCAGAGTCAGAAGGACCCAGAAGATTGTGGGCCAGATAGACAGGTGTACATATGGTAGCGAAATCAGCCACAGAGACCTTTTCCCAACAAAATGGAGAGGACAGACTCCCCACAGTTGAACTGTGACATCCCCACATGGGCCACGGGATGCTATATAACAAAAAAGAATTAAACAAAAGACATGATACTATAATGTCACTACAAGAAAAATAAGAGAAAAGCTATATAATTTCATACTACCAATGATTTATTGGGTTGTGTATTAGGTTGTTACTACCAAAGCAGAAATCACAACAGACAAGTGAGATTGTATCAAAATTAAATAGCCTTTCTATAGAGGCAGAGAGACAAACAATAGAGTGAAGACACCATGTATAGAATGGGGGAAAATGTTTGGAAACCATACATCTGAGAGGGATTTAATATCGAAGCATGTAGAAGTATCTCAGAAATGGCTTCATTCATAGGACAATTCATACTCAGCATATATATGAGAACAATGCATGTATGTATGTCACCTGAGAAATTAAGATAAGAAAATAATGAAATTTTGTCATACTGTTGTTACAATGACCTATCAAAAGGAGAAAAAGGTTAAACTTGGAGTATAGCTCAGTGGCAAAATCACTTATATAGGAGGTACATATTCTTGGGTTTGACCTCTAGCACTGTAGAAAAATCAGAAGACGGATAACAGTTCCAACACTTAGGAGGCTGAGGTAGGAGAATCACTGTGAGTTCAAGGGCCACCCTGGGAATACATTGTCATTTCCAAGTCAGCCTTGGCTAGAGTGAGATTCTACCTCAAAAATAAAGAAACAGACATGAAAAGAATAATAAGTATTGGTAAGTTTGGGGGAGGTAAAAACAAGTCACTATTGGTACTATTTCTTTTTATTCTCATTTGTTTCAATAAAATTTTGTGAGATAAAATATGTTCATACAGTTTCCTGTAATGGAAGCAGTATGAAATTAGTTCAACAAATTGTTTGATATCAATTAATGGTACTGATTTTACTATGCATTGTGTCAATAATAATTTCAGGCTTGGCGCAGTGACACATGCCTTCAATCCCAGTACTCAGGAGGCAGAGGTAGGAGGACCTCTTTGAGCTCAAGGCCACCCAGAGACTATATAATGAATTCCAGGTCAGCCTTGGTTAGAGTGAAACCTTACCTCAAGAAACCAAGAAAAAAAACAATAATAATAATAATAATAATAATAATTTCAATATATTAAAGAAAGGTCCTAATTCTCATGCACACAGTAGTGTTAATTTACAATTAATTTACAATTTAATTTAGTCAGAGTCAGAGAAAGGATAGTACCTAACAGTAAGTGGATGGATGAGGTGCAGTATATATACACAATAGGATATAATCTGGCCTTAGAAAAGGAAATTTTGCACTAAAGGAAAACATGGATAAAAATGAAAGACATTATGTGAGGTGAAAAAAATCCAGCACAGAGAAGTAATTACCATGTGATCTGAGAAGAGTCTTCCTCACCAAAAAGCTATTCAGATGTACGGATAATTATTTCACCAAGCCATAGAGAAAGAACATTCTCAATTTTATGTCCTCTAGAGAAGTTGAAGCCACTCTGGAAGCAACACCTGAATGGCATGGTGAAAAATTAGATGAAAATTAGTGATAAAAGAGCTGACCACTGGGTATATCTTGAAGCTATTATCTGAACCCCTAACTCCAGCTAAGCAGGAGGTAATGGGATATTCTCCACTCTGTGCATGAATCACCAAGGCTGATTTTATTCTTTGAGCTTAAGTAGAATTAGTTTTCAATTTGTTCCTTCTTGGAAGTGTGGAATAAAGGGAGAAACATAGGTTCTGGGTGAAAGATAAGAAGGTGGACATCATTCATTGTCACTTACCAGGCAGAAACCGGCACTCATACCCACATTTATATAACTCCAAACTTCACATATTTTTCATATGGCCACACAAACCACACATCCCTGGCAGCCTGCTATGATGTCTGATATATTCCCATTGGGTAACAAGTGATAGGTTAGAAAAGGAAACAAACTAAGTATTGACATGCCTAGAACTGTACTGGGAACATTCACATGAGTGCCTCATATAATTGATTACTTATCCTATAATTGAGGTTCAGATAAATTGTTAATAGAAGTTATGTGTTACCAGTAATATTAAGCTTTACGGAAACTGGCCAGGCAGCCCAGAGATCTTGCTCTCCCATCACAAATGTATTGAAAACCTTATGGTGGTGGGTCCTATCTTCTGGCTCAGGTGAGCCAGAGGGACAGTGATTGATCTGGGCTGGGGGCTACCTCAGGAAGAGGCTAGTCATGACGCCAAGTTCTGGGGTTTAAACTTGACCAGCCACAATGTCAGGATTCTAGAAAAAGACCTCCCTTCTAGGGAAGGGGTCAGGTATGGAAAAACATATGTAGGGAACTAGGCAAGAGATAAGAATACAGAGCATTCTTTGATCTCGAGCAAGTACAAACCGTCCTGCCTTTTAGCATTCAGGGCCCACCCTAACTGCCTAACATACCTACCAGACTCCCTCTCATAGTGAAATTGCCTTGTTTCACATGCTGTATCTCAGAAGAGGCTCATTGAACTGAGTTCATTTCATGACCCATTTCCATAAATTTTCATGCTTCCAAAACCAATACCTGATATATAGCAACATGACAGTTTTGTTAATCCAGGAAGGAAATAAATTCTGACCTTGAAGAGCATGTTTTTTTATTTTTATTTTTCCTCCTTTTAGTCATCTCCTTTCAGAAGAGTTGGCATTTCCACCATTCAGTCTTCCTTGGGTGGAATCACCTCAGGCATTTCCCATTGTTTTAATGTAAGCACCCTAATAGTAGTAATCTGCATGGCAGTTTCAGTAAACTAAACCCTTTCTCAGGCCAGTAACTTTAAATCTGTTTGAATTTTTCCAATTTTAAATCTTGTATCTCTCAGTTCTGTATCTTCCACCAAGCACACCAGTCAATTACTTTCAAATTCAACTTTGATCAAACTCTATGGGCCTGGGTAGCAGAACACAGTCAGCCTCTATTCCAGTAGCCAGGTTCCAACTAAGTTCCCTGCTGTCTTTCCTTCCTTCATAAGCAAAGTCTTCAAATTCAGTTCTGCTTTATTTAGCATTTTCAAACTCTCACCAAAAAGCCCATAAATTGTGGCTTACCACACTGTGAGGTTTCATTAGTCACTAGTTCCAAGTTCATGCATATCCCTCATCTATCACACAAGTTACAAAAGACCAAAATCCACAAGGTCAGATTCATCTCAGTAGGACCCCATTCTTCTGATACCAAATTTTGGTTTTAAACAGTTTCATATCACTGGGTGGGAAGATCCCAACCAGACACAGTATAGGGGAGAGAGGAGTTTATTTCTGATGTAGCAAGAATTGCCATCAGTGGTGAAAGAAGCTGCTTTCATGCACAAAGAGAAAATCAAACAGCGAGGAAAAAATCAGCAAGCACAAACGGCAGCAAGCAAGAACCTTGCAGAACACAAACTGCTTTACATACCTTTGGGCTAGAATTCAAGTCCACCCCTAACCCCCAGTGACATCTGCAGCCAGGCAACTAAAGGACCAAGTTACAATTTACAAGCTGAACCAAAACACCTGAGTCTACTGGGGGTATACATTCAAATTACCACAGTAACTTTTGGTAATAAACATATGAAGACAAAGCTAATAGTGGTCTTATTATCTTTTGTTTGTTTGCTTGCTTGCTTGCTTGTTTTTTGAATGGCAGTGTCTTCCTCTAGCCCAGGGTGACCTGGAATTCGCCAAGTAGTCTCAGGTTAGACTGTAACACACAGCTATCCTTTTACCTCAACCTGCTGAATGCTGGGATTAATGGCCTTTGCCAAGATCCCTGGTCTCATAGTGATTTTTAAAATAGTACCTTGGCCTGGAGATGTGGCTTAGTGGCTAAGATGCTTGCTTGCAAAGCCAAAGGACCCAGGTTCAATTCTCCAGGACTCATGTAAGCCACATGCACAAAGGGGCACATGCATCTAGAGTTCATTTATAGTGGCTGGAAGTCCTGACATGTCCATTCCCTCTCTTTCTCTTTCTGCCTTCCTTTCTCTCTCTCTCTCTCTCTCTCTCTCTCTCTCAAATAAAAGTAAAATGAAAACAGCACTGAATGTAACTTTAAAGCAATTAGTATATCAAGAATATATTTGAATCCTAATTTGATTTTAATTTCACCATTAAAATATTTGACTTGAAAAAAAAAAAAAAGAATCAAGCCAGAAAATAAACACACTGGGCATATTACATCGTGGTTTTTTTTTTTTTTTTTTTTGCCAACTTTGAAGAGTGAGTTTGCATGTCATCCTTATAATAATTTTACTGACAATACAAAATATTCTTATATCAATATGCAGTAATGAACTAATATTTCTACTAGGTCTTCACTTACTTTAAATAGGTTTATAAAATTAAATGTCAGGAGCATTGATTTTGTAAAATTTTTAATTCTTATCTCAAAGATTAGTGAGGAACTAGAGTGAGATTTTTCTATAACAATTTTAATAATATTTAGAAAGTATGTTTTATGTGAATAGAGATTTCTTGGCAATTTATTTCTCATAGAATTTGATTTATGTCATCCTAGGTCCTGAACTTTAATACATTTTTTTAAATTTTAGAATGAAATTTATTGCAAAAATCTTAAACAATAAAAATCATAGTGGGCTGGAGGGATTTCTCAGTGGCTAGTATGCTTACCTCAAAAACTTAATGACCCTGGTTTGTTTACCCAGTACCAATGTGGGGCAAATATACAATGTGGCACATGCATCTGGAGTTCATTTGCAGCAACTATAGGCCCTTGTGCACCTATTCTCTCTGTCTCTCTTCTCTGTCTCCCTCTGCTTGCAAACAAATAAATAAAAATATGTTTTTAGAAATCTCATTGATCTATATTGTAAGAGAAATAGTGTGTTTGTGATGGTATTTTCACACACTATGATGTGTACTCTGATCATACCAACATACCACTTACTATTATCAATAACATTCCAATTTCTTACATTTATTTAATACTTCCTTTCTGTCATATTACAGTTAATTATAATAATTAAGCCTTGAAAACAACATTATATCCACTTTATAGAAAATTACAAAGAAACAGTTTATGGACAGTCAGGAAAATAGAAAGCAAGCCCAAGTTTGTTAATACCAGCATCCATAGCATTATACTGAGCTAAACTGCCTAGAATTATAGCTGTTCACAAAATATTCCAAACTTTAAACTCAAATGGGTCATTTGCTCCCCAAGATCATTGAAATATGATTGTAAAAGTACATTATACATTCTCTATGAAGGGAAGTACATTTAGAAGAACATAGCCTGTTTTCAGGTTAAATTGATTCATTCAATTTGATGTTTTTTTGTTGTTGTTGTTGTTTTTTTTTTTTTTGTAATAGGCCAAAGTCTGTCCTACTCTGGAGCCCTAAATATAATGTTCCTAGTTCCCTTGAATCATTCTACCTAAAGTGTAGCTAATTAAGTAGGAAAAAGAAAAATAGATAAATAAATAAAAGAATCTCTCCACAGGAATGTGCTTCCTTAGCTGGCTATTTTATGTGGACTTTATTAGCAAAGAGGAAATGTGATGAGAGGCTTGTGGACATGGCTGACCTTGATCATTAGGCAAAAAAAAGAATGAAAAGCATGGAATTGTCAATACATCTTTTCATCTTTCCCACTTAGTGATGAGGAATTTATGTGTGAACTTGTAAGTGGTAGAAGTCACCATCATAAAGCAACACTCACAGTTCCCTTGGGAAACCCTAAAGCAAAAATGGAGCCACATCCTCTTTCACACTTAAGCAAAGGCTCTCAAGGTGCAGCTACTTGAATGGAATATGTCATCCATAGCCTCAAATGTCTGTGACTAAGCCACCTAGTTAGTTCCTAGTTAGTGGAGCTATTAGGTGGAACCTTGCTGGAGGAGGTGTGTCATTGGTGGTTGGCTTTGAGATTTATTGGTCCTGCCCATTGGGTGTTCAGAGCTAATTCACTGAGACTATATTCATTTTTCTACTATAAGATGTGAACACCCCAGCTGTCTGCTCTGCCATGCTGTCCTTGCCATGATGAAACTTCTCCTTGAAACTGTAAGCCTGAAAGAAACCATAGGGTGTTTTGTCCCAGCAATGAGACAATAACTGCTATGCAGTGTTGGCAATGTGACACATGTATGCGTGTACACGTGCATGTGTACATATGTATGAATGTGTGTGTTTATGTCATACCCTTGTTTTATCCCTCTCATGCTAGTGGTTGTATTATAATGATCCAAGAAGGTTAAGTTCACCTTCTGCCACCTACAACCCAATGTTACCTAAGAATTACTCAGCAGATAGCAAATCCCAAAATGCATATATAACCAGAGATGACAACATGACAGACCCTCTCCAATATCGGTCCCTTTCTCTTTTAAGCCACCAGCTACCTGACACTGCATTACTTGACTGATTGGAGATGGAGAAGTTAGAGATGAGTAAGGCAAGAAAAATTGTTGAGCTTTTGCATGTGCTGTATGTTGGTGTCATGTGTATATCAGCCTCTTGCTTAATCTTCGCTGTAATTCTGTAAGGTTAGAAATTCCAATTTTACAGGTGAAAACTAGAGAATTGAGAGTTAAGCAACATATCTAGAACGTATATCTAGCAGAGATGCAATTTCAACCTAGAGCTCAGTAAAAAAAAAAAAAAGCCCAAGGAATAATATAAAATCATTATTAATGGACACTATGATATGAGCACTCAGTAAATTTATATAATTGTTACCTATTTAAACTATTGTTAGCATCCAAATGATGGGATAGTATGCATTATATTTTCAAAAATAGTAAGACCAATTTTTAAATAGCCAATCTATTTTGGGTGGACAAAATATGAAATATTTCTTAAATAAACATTCAAGTATGCAGAGGAAAGTGCTGAAAAATAGCTCAGAATTATGCAGCAAGAATCTACCCATGAACTATAATCCATGAATTATCTTAATCCAAACCTTACTTTTGAGAATAGGGTTCTAAAGATCTAAAAGTGAATCCCATTATCAATGATGCCTGGACTTTGCATGAAATCAGATGATCCCAGAAAACCAGTACTTGGAAGTGTTTCTCAAGAAAGACTGCAATCTCAAATATATTTTGTCACTTTCATCTGTGGTCGTGTAATGTCCTTCCTGAGGTAGAAAAAGATGAATCCAACAACCATATCCTGTATAGTCCCAGGAAAAGGGTAGGAGGACCAATATGAAGGTGATGAAGGGAGGCCAGCATAGATTTATATATTAATTATATTATATTATATTATATTATATTATATTATAGACTTTCATAAAAACTCCAGGGGCTTGAGAGATGACTTAACAGATAAAGTGCTTGCTGGCAAAGCCAAAGACCTGGGTAGCTTTGAGTCTCAGTATCCACATAAAGCCAAATGCACAATGTAGCACATGCAACTGGAGTTCATTTGCAGTGGCTGGAGGCCCTAGCTCATTCTCATTCTCTCTCTCTCTCTCTCTCTCTCTCTCTCCTTCTGTCATAGATAAATAAATAAATATGGGGCTGGAGAGATGACTTAGTGGTTAAGGTGCTTGCCTGCAAAGCCAAAGTACCTAGGTTCAACTCCCCAGGACCCACGTAAGCCAGATACACAAGGAGGTGCATGCATCAGGAGTTACTTTGCAGTGGCTATAGGCCCTGGTGCACCCATTCTCAGTCTCTCTCTCTCTCTCCCTGCCTATTTCTCTCTCTCTCTCTCTCTCTCTCTCTCTCTCTCTCAAATAAATAAATAAAAATATTAAAAATAAATAAATATGTTTAAAATAAAAACTCCATGGCACATCTCTTATGAAGGAAACTAACTGCTCTCTAATTGGACTGAAGGCCCACCCCATGGGAGGGAATATATCCCTGATACTGAAAACCTACAACAGGGATAGTCATGAGTCCTAGAGATGTAACACCTGCTGCTGTCTGGCTAAATGCGTACACTATGCTCACCAAACTGCCCTGTAAGCACTTCTTTTAATGTTCATACCCATATATTAATGCTTCTCTCACTTTTGGTTAGATAACCTTCTCTTTTCAGATGGCAGTGACCTTGATTGACTCAGAAGGCACCAAGGTGCTGAAAAGAAGTGATAGAGGAGTGCTCAGCACTGAAATATCTCTATCACACCTTCAAAGGCTCAGGGTCCATTGCGGAAGAGATGGTGGAAAGAATGTAAGTGCCAAAGGAAGGGTGAAACTCCGTACCATGTGCTCCCCCAGACATAAAATGGCCTGGATTTCCATGACCTCAGAGCACCTGACACTACCTAAACAAGACCATCATAATAGGAAGAAAATATCATGACATCAAAATAAAAGACAGAGTGGTTGAGAGGGAGAGGGGATATGATGGAAAGTGGAGTTTCAAAGGGGAAAGTGAGGAAAGGGAGGGAATTGGCATTGGTTATTGTCTACAGTTATAGAAGTTTTCAATAAAAACAAAGAAAGAAAAACTCCAAATGCCAGGACTATGAGTGTAGCTTAGTTGGTAGGGGGCTTTCCTAGAGGGCATGAAGCCCTTGGCTCAATAAAAACACTGGGTGTGGTAGTGCTTATTATCCCAGTGTTAGGAAGGTGAAGGCAGGAGGGTCATAAGTTAAGGATCAATCTAAGCTACACATCAATTTTTAGGCCAGCCTGGAATATATGAGGCACTGTCTCAAAACACAATTCTCTAAGTAAAAGGGAAAATAGGAGAAACTAATGGTTTCCTTTTAAAATAAATGTTCTATCAAAATTGTTGTGAATATAATCCTATCATAACTACCTTATATGAAACAATATTCAATTTTAGGATTGCTTCCTTTAGAATACAAACATTGGGTGTAAGGGCAGAGTATCAATTCAGATCTGGGTCCAAGTTTTGATTCTGATTTACAAATACCGGTCCCTAGAAAGGTTTCAGTGGAAGTTATTCAGTTGTCAGGGATGTGTTGCAAAGGACTTCACATTAGGAAACAGGCTGGACTTCATGGGCACTTAGATTTTTCAATATCTCAGCTTTCTTTACTTTACAAGGTGCATGGATGACACATGAGTAATAGGTGAGGCTAACGATGGAAATTAGTGAAGAAAGTCCAGCTTCAGAAGTTTGCACTTATCGTCACCTCTCTGTGTCACTCCGTGGATGACTGGCATTTAGTTCAATTAAGGGTTTATATACATGGGCAAAACGTTAGACACTGTTACCTGCTTCCTTGTTATAACACAGTTCTTGGCAGCTAAGCCGCATGCCAGCCCCAAAGCGGTTTGTTTGATGTGATGGTAATTAATCTAGGGTTAATTACAGCATCCTTCCAGCCTTATTACATAGGTTCCTCAGAGACAGACTTTCTTAAATGTTGTAAGCTAGACTGACTAAATATAAATGTGTGATACTGCTTCCAGTATTTGCAGGTGTGAATCCTAGATGAATTATCTTCCGAAAGGGCCAATGTCTTACCAGTCTCTCCATTCCTATTTCCTATTCTTTCCCCAATATTGTGAGTCTATAATGCCACATGTTAGCCACTTCCTAGATTCACCATCAGTTGATCACTCGTAAATGGCTTAGATTTTTATCTGTATTATGAGGTTTTACAAAAGTATAGATTCTTCCCTCTGAAATATCTAAGCCACTAATGATACCCATTTTATAAGTTTTTAACCACTTTTTTCAAGATAGATAGATGATATAGAGATTAATAGATGATTGATAGATAGGTGATAGAATAATGAAAGTTAAGACATAGATGATCCATGTCAGATGACTGATATATGATAGACAGACAGAAAATAGATAGATATAAATGGATAGACGATGGATTAATGCAGGAGTATCTTTTCACTTCAAACGGAAGGAAAACTAATATACTCCAATAGGAAGTATAACAATATTATGAAGAAAAGTGCCAATATTTTGATTGCCTAGATGTGTGTGGCTTTGCATTTCTAAGTATAAACTTTTCTTTCATGGTGGCTTACATTGTTCTCAATGAGTCCTTTTGCTCTGTTCAGATAGATAATGTGAGTAGAAGGGGAGTAGCCCTTCTCATTTTGTCAGTCCCAGGCCCTTGAGAGCCATAGGCCTCAAAGGTTAGATGGGTTAACTCAGAGGCTTGAAGTTGCAAAACTGCTAGCTAGAATCTTATTATTCTAGGCTTAGAAATATGCCTTTGTGTACTCAGGTTGGCAGATTACTGATTTAGACTATAGCCATCAGAGGTCCATGTATTTAACAGTGATTAAAATGCCCAGATCACAATATCTTGGGCTGAAGCAACAGGCAGCACCTCATAATGTCACTGGACCTTAGGTGTCAGGACCCTTTGCTGTTATAGTCAACAGTGTTGCAGCTTTCAGGTTTAGGTTGTTAGAACACCTTAATGGCTACTATTTTTAACAGTTCTTGAGCCTAAGGTGCAGCCCCCCTTGATTCTTAAGGCTTGGCATCTCCCTGGGATTCTTTCAGGGACCAACGCTTACATTATCTCACTTCTAGGGAGCAAGGAAATGTAATATATAGTAGTAGGATCTATTTCACAAGGTGAAATGCTTTGTATTTGTTTTAGTGAAAATTGTTGGTTCTATTGCTCTTGGTTCTATTAACACATTTTGACATTTGTAACAGTTTTACAGTTAAACAATGACACATGTGGTTTCATTTAAAAAATGAGAAAATAGAAGTTCAAAGATGTTGACAGGATCTTATTCATTATACTTTTAAGGTGTCAAGATTTGAACTTCAAGCACCTATCCTAGTGAACTTATTACAACACTGTGAATCACATATTAGTCATGAAGGAACTTTCATAACTTCAGTATTTCTTATCATATGTAACTAGAATCCAACGTATCTTATAAATATTAATGCTAAAAACCTTTAAAAATAACAATTAAATATTTTCATGATAATATTATTATTATATTATTTATAGTATTTATATTAGTTAGGGTTGTCTAGATAGACAGAAACCATAGGATATGTGCATGCATACACACATATAATATATGCATCCTTAGAACCACATGACATTATTTGTGTCACCTACAGGTATGGTGATGGTACCATGATAGCATATAGACTAGTGACCTTACAACTATCTTAGTTTGTTCAAGCTTTGATGTTCTCACAATGTTCAAATGTGATCCGATAATCGGTGTGTCACAATAGGTAGATAGATGATAAAAAGATGGATGTATAGGGCTGGAGAGATTGCTTAGTGTTTAAGGAACTTGCCTATGAAGCCAAAGGATTCAGGTTAAATTCCCCAGTACCCATTTAAGCCATATGCACAAGGTGGAGAATGGATCTAGGGTTCATTTGCAGTGTCTAGAGGCCCTAGCACACCCATATTCTCTCTTCTCTGTCTAATAAATAAATACTAAAAAAAGAAAGATAAATGGAGAGATAATAAGTAGATGATGGACAGCTTTGCGATAAATAACTGATAGATACATACATAAACATGTGGCTACTATATAGATGATTAGAAACTAATAGATGGTAGTTAGATAATTGTATGATGGATTATTGATAGATAACAGACTTAAAGAAGTGAATTTGGGTGAACTGGCTCACATAAACATGGAAAGGGAAATCCTATAACAGGCTATCTGCAAGATGGACAGAATATGGCTCAGTCTACATCCAAAACCTTAGAATTAGGCATACTATAGATGAAATGCTCAGCCCTGCATGACAAAGAACCTCAAGGACTTCTGATATAAGCTGCTAAGGCCAACGTTTTGAAACCCTGGAGCGCTTATGACCAAGAGCAAGAGAATAAGAGTACCCTAGCACCAGCAGATATTAAGCCAATAATTCCTATCTCCTCTGTCTTTGTTCTATCCTAGCCATCAACTGATTAGATGGTACCCAACCTTATAGAGAACATATGTTTCTAATAAGACCATGGACTTACCCACTCTATTTCCTGGAAGTGCACTCATTCTCATTCTTCTACTGGTGAACGTGGTGATCTTTGTTAGTCTCTGTCACTTAGTTTCTCCGTCAAAGATGCGGAAGAACATGATTATGTCACAACGTCGGAATACTGATTAAGTGGCAGGTACTTAGCAATAGGATAGCACCAATATCCATGAAATTGCTGTAGCTACATATTCCTCCTTTTCAGTTCTTTATCGTGTCTGAAAGGAGGACCTGGAAGACTGCCTTACTTGCTTTGCCTAGTCTCCCAAGCTCTACTCTTGCTTCAGGCAAACTGGCTTTCACTTGCTTCTGTTTCTCTTCCATCTTGTTAATAATCCTCAGTTTTATAGTGCAGGGCACTCTCTCAGGAGCAGGATGATGGGTACATTCTCAAGTCTACTCTCTACTTATAGATGCCTCTGTGTTTGATGCCTCCCAAACATGGGCTTTTCAATAGCATCCCTTGGTGACTATTATGATGGTGTACTATCCTCATATGGGGAAACTCATCCTTGGGTCACCTGCATATCTATTAGCTTGTGTACTCTGCCTAATTCCACTCCACAACCAGTTTCTGACCTCAACTCCTCCTGGGCAGAATCTAACTTTGTTCTCTCCCTAATTCCTGGGACTGACGAGCACCTGATGGCATGGTGGTTGGAATCAGCTCGATATGTTTTGATTTTGCCTCCCAACTCCACAGTGCCACAATTCCCTAAAACCTGAAGGAAACCAGGCCTTTCCTCTCATACACAACGAGCCTCTTTTACTTTGTTTAGGAGCCTGGAAATGTCAAAGGTAACCTCTAGAGCTAAATTCTCTGAAGGAAATTCAGTAGGAAATACTTTGTGCCTTCTCCTAGGAGCTAAAAGCTTATTACAATGCCTCCTTTAAAAGAAGAAAAGGCACAAAGGAACAGTGAAGTTATAGAGTTCATCAACCTGCTATGCTAGCCACTATGCTAAGCTGGACCACAAGAAGAAGTCACAGGTATCTATTAGCGGGACTTTAGACCAGACAGGCCATTGACTTCACCCACATTCCAAGGCCAAAGGAAGAAAGGACAATGTGTAATGTTAGGAATAGAAGGAAAGAGACAGGTAGGAGGGATTCCAAGACTAAACATATTGACTAAGATCAATGTTATCTGCTCTGCTACAAATATATGTTCATTAATTGAGAAAACATGGGGGACTTGAGAGGGTAGGTTCTTCTTTCAATGTTTTCTTTATTTGAAATCTTTGTTAATGAATACATTTTGTGTATGTGATCACAAGGAAATTCCGCCAACACACACACAAACAGTATAGTGGTTTGAATGCAAAAAGTCCCTCTGCAGCCTCAACTGTTCAACTGTTTGTAGTTAAGCTTCCTATTTCATCCTTACGTGTGGAGCCTTGCTAGATGAGGTGTGTCACTGAGCATGGGCCATGAGCTTTAGTCTTCCAGACAACTCACTGCTCAGCACCAGCTCAATCTGGCTAGTTCTTCCTGTTGAGGTGACAAGATGTGATACCCTGGCTGTCTGCTCTGCCATACTTTCATTGCAATGATGTAACTTCCCTTCAAATATATAAGTTTTAATAAATCCTTCCCTACTGGTTGAGTTGTCCCAGTAATGAGAAGATAATTGCTACACACACACACACACACACACACACACACACACACACCTTTACCAGAGCTTAAGATGAAAGTGACAACTTTCTTGTTAATAGTTTTGGATATCTATAGAGGCTGTTCTAGAGTAGTAAGGTCTGCTTTTGTGGCTACCTGAAGATTATTTTTATTCTGGCCAAGAACAACATGAATCAACATGAATGTGCTTAGTATGAAAGTATTACAATTCACATTCTGTCAGCAACTAGAAGGAAACCCTGTGTTAACTCTAAAATTCTCTCACTCCTGTTGATGTATATGTGATTTCTAGCTGGTTGGATGAGTAAATGAATAAAAGCAAGGATTTTTTGGACCCAGAAAATTCATTCAACTTAAATTTGTAGAGCATGCCAGACCAGGGAATTAATAGATTCTGTCTTCTGAGATTCAAAAATACAGAGATTTCATTCTTTTTTTTTTCTCCTTTTATTACGTACAATCAAGGGTTAAAGCAGAAGATGCGTGTAAGAAGGTGGTTAGATCACACCATTTAACACGGAATCATAATTCTCAATTGCACACTTTACAAAGAAAGCTCTCTGACCAAGCTACTCTGGTGAAAATTTGCTAGGGAAAATCTATAATGAGGCCTGATTATTGGAAGCTTCAAGTTTCTTCTCTGGCATACATTTTAAAAATAATGAAGGCTTGAAGCCACTTTGACAATAGGTCTGATTTAACTCAACTGATTAAAAGGGTCAACGGGAGTTCATATTTCTTTCCTCCCTCAGGAAAAATTTAAGAAAAATAACTCAACTGTGCCTATATTAGGATATCTTTGTGATTAGAAGACTCTCAACTCACCACTGCTGAGCAAGAGAGTTCTGCAGGAAAAGAACACTGCTCCAATCACATATTTAATTGCAATTCCTCCTCAGCTATAAAGCACAGGCTGGGACGAAGGTCTTCCTGCTTTCTCTTCAGCTGATACAGACTATAAAATGTAATTACACGACGTTTTGAATTTTTATGGAAATAAAAGTGGGAACTCTA
The DNA here is from genome assembly GCA_036346955.1 of Dipus sagitta. Classification (NCBI taxonomy): domain Eukaryota; kingdom Metazoa; phylum Chordata; class Mammalia; order Rodentia; family Dipodidae; genus Dipus; species Dipus sagitta. Next base: position 165,926,292 of record CM070772.1, on the reverse strand, counting down.
CATTCTATATAGGAGTTGAAAAGAATATCATTCTTGTAATTTTGTTTGGAGTAATGAATCTATTTGTGATGATAGCAAACCCAAGTTCACAAACATATACCCATGTATCTTCAGAAAAAAAGGTGCAATTTTTATTTCTGATTTTTTTTTCATGTATTGATAGAAGCTGTTTTGAAATGATGGCCACTTTAACAACAACCTACTGAGTGGTGGTATTCATCAAATTAAAGGTTGGAGGTCTTTTAGTCATATTTTTTGTTTAAATTAATTTTATGGAAGGCGTATATGTTGATATTGGTCAGTATTAGTTTCAGAGGAAATAAAAACAAAACATAATCAGCCATAAGATTAAATATTAAATCATAGAGTTTTAGGGTAAACAATGATTTTGTCTTGCTGTTTGATCTTGTTTGGACCTGAGGTATTGATTTCTTTATATTATGTGTCTACTGGCTTGGACTGGTATCTAGTTGTGGATCCCTCTAGTGCATCAGATAGTCTTATTGCTAGTGTGTCTACAAAGGTTCACAGATAAACATGAATGTATAGCTATGGTGTTTGAAGCCAATTCATGTACTGGCAAATTAACCTTTCCCTATGTTAACTGTATTAAATTTATTCCAAGCAACCTATTCTTTGTCATGTCCTATTTAAATGCCTTGCATCTAATATGCCATGAAGACATCCCATAAGGCCCACAAAGTTCCAAAAAGGGCAACCAAGACTCAGCAAGGCCATCTTCCGTACCACAAGTACTTTCTCAATACAAAAAAAAAAAAACTTTACCACAAACAACGTATGGAAAGAAAGGGGTTCTAATTCAGCTTATAGCTCTGAAGGAAAGCTCTGTGGTGGGAAAGGTGTAGTAGCAGGAACCGATGCCCACAAGGCATAGCAGAAGCAGAGGGCAGAGAATGAACAGCAAGGACGACTCAAGTTATAAAACCTCAAGTTCTGCCCTAGATTCTCACCTCCTCCAGCAGGGCTCCACTTCACAAAGGTTCCACAACCTTCCCACACACTGCCAACAGCTGGGTCAAATATTAAAATGTATAAGCCTATGGGAGGTGTACTTTACATCCAAACCACCACACCTTCCAAGATGAGAGTAGGCTGTAGTAAGGCCAAGCCCAACTCAAGTCATACATACACACACACACACACACACACACACACATATATATATATATACACATGCATATATATATATATATATACATACATACATATATATATATACATACATACATACACACACACACACACACACACACACACATATATATATCCGCATGCATATCCTATCCCCAGGACCACCACCTCCTTCTGTCTCTCACCCTCCTCCTTCTACCACTAGCCACAAGCTCTTGGCCTCTCAATATTATGAAAGATAAGGATAAGGACAGCTCAGATACCAGACTAGCTGGGAAAGCCCATCAAATCGAAACTGTAGCCAATGGTTAGAACACTATTTTGTTGAATATGAGCCCTGGAACAAGTCTCACTGTTTTTCTGCCTCTTCTCTCTGGTTCCTCTGCCTACATCTCATATACAAGCAGTAGAAAGACAGTTTCTACATGTCTAGATTCCCTACATGGATCTTTTTTTTTTTTTCCCCTGTAGCTCTTTTTTATTCCAAAAGAATTATGTCTCTTTTCTCAGATAGTTTGAGTATCTCATTACTGCAGTCAGGTTCACATTGCTGGCAAACAATGCACTGCCTCCAGGAGGCATTGATTCCTAAATCTCCATCAGCTGGGAACCCAGCATTCAGAACGCCTAAGCTCTACGGGGACACCTGAATCACACCACCACATTCATTAACTAAAATTGGGTGATATTGATATTTCTAACCAATCATAGGCAAGGATATTGGAATTCCTATGTCAGGCTCAGTAAAAATGTTCAGAGTAGAACAGAAGATTACTAGTGAGCCTCACACATGCACCAGTATGGGTGGGAGTGGGACAAGGAGAAAGAGACAATATTTCTATGTGCCATGGATACCATCTCCACTTCTCTACAGATGCAACAACATCTCATTTCTCATTCCTTTAGAAGCAGGGGAAATATAGACCATTCCTTTGAGCCAGTTGTGTAGATTATAGATTCCCTTAGATTATTGAAGTCAGGTGTCCAGAAACCAACATTGATTTGACTGTGGCCTACTATCTTAACACTTGCTGACTTTAATTAAATAAGGGTGGACTATATCATTGGAGAAACTCCTTCAAGGAAATGACTTGAATAAAATATATCAACATCCAGAATACCAATCTGACTCATAAAAATGGTCATTAAATACTAAATTTTAAAAATGTTAACAGACCTCATGGATATGTGGTTAGAAGTTTCTGTGAGGTCCTACTTGTCACAGTAAAAAGGATTTGTTTCTTTTGGAAATGAATAAAGAGTATGACATGAGTATTACCTCATTATAGGGTTAGGTATGTTTTCTAAATAAATGCAACTTTTGTACTTTTACTAGAAAATTGTGTTCTCATGAACATTTATCATTGTTTATTTAAACTGTATTTCTACCATTCTGAGTATACATGGATATCTCATTTTTATTTTAATTTGCATTTCTTTATGGATCAAAGACTTATTACATGTCTTCCTGCATTTACTAATCATTTTGTGCATCTTTCTTATTGATCTGTTCAAATACTTTGACTAATTTTAATTGGACTGTTGTCTTTGTTTTACAACTTAGATGTTGAGGTTGATGTGGTATATGCATATGCACACATATGACACAAGTCCTTTGTAAACTATTTCCCAGATCAAGACTAACCTACGGATTTCCTTTAAAGAGCCCTATCAGAGGCACAAGTTTAAACTCTGATAAAATGTAATACATTAATTCATCTTATTAATCATTACTAAATAATATATAAATTACAAAGGTACTTACTATGTGTTTTTTCTATAATTTTAGCCCTTAAGATGTATGATGGATCTAAGAGTAATTTTTATATGCTGTGAGGTAAATATCAAGATGTGTCCTTCACACTTCTTATAGATTCCCAGTTTACCCAGTATCAGCTTCATTTATCTGGAGAAAATAGTTTTATTTTTTTAATCAGTTGACTTGGTTTGGTACTCTTGTAGGAAGTTCATCAACTGTATAAATATTGGTCTATTTATAATCTTTTAATTAGTTGTATTGATTTCCTTGTCTCTCTTTATTCCAAATGCTAATTATTCAATTAAGTGTCATAAACCTGGAAGTTAGGGTTATGAGAGGTACAACTTTTTTTTAATTATAAAGTATTTTTTTACTCTGTATCATTTGCATTTAGTTTTTGGAATCAGTTATTGCATCTACAGTAATCTCCAATGGAATTTTGATTGGTGCTACAGAGATAGGGAGATGGACACAGATATTCATCAGATTTGAAAGAATTATCATGTTAATAACAGAATTTTAATTCACTTTAAACCCATCTTCTGGATCTCTAATTTTAGACTCTGAATATTTCACTTTTCAAATACCTTTAGTTCTCTCTCTCTCTCTCTTTTTTTTTCCCCATTTCTTCTCCGAGCACTATTTATCCAGTCTCTTTTACAATCCCTTTCTACCAAAGTTAAGGTCTTATGTCTATTTTTTTCTTTTTACTTTTTAATGATACTTTCGTAGTTACATGTTCCTATCAACTTATGTCTCAATTCATTTTATATAAAAATGAGGATGTAATATTGATGAAGTTCTAATTTTTATGGTATTCTTTTAGAAACTGATTTTATTCTGATAAGTAACTTACTGAAGTACATGACTGATTTATTAAGATATGTTTAAGCTTTGAAAAAAAATAAAAAAAACACATCATGTATGACTACATACATGGATGAAACTAAAAGACAATATGTTAAATGAAATAACCTAGGAGCTGAAAGAAAAACACCACAGTTTATTGTTAATATATACAAGCCAAAAATAAAAGCAGTTGGTTTATTTGTTTATGAGAACGAGAGAGAAAGAGCCGGATGGAGAGAGACAGAAAGAATTGATATACCAGGGCCTCTAGCCACTACAAATAGACTCCAGATACATGTGCCACCTGTTGCATCTAGCTTACGTGGGTTCTGGGGAATTGAACATGGGTCCTTAGGCTTTATAGTGAAGCACCTTAAGTGCTAAGCCATTGCTCTAGCCCTGGTTTTAATATTATACCTGTAGCTATGATTTGAGTATTTTTGTCTAGTTGCCACAACAATTCATATTTTTAAACCTCACTTTCAAAGTGATGCTACTAATATCTGGGAATTTAGGGGAGGAAAATATGTCATGGGGGCATAAATGTAATTAGGGCATTTATAAATCAAACGAAGGAAACTGTAGGCCTTCCCACCCTAGGCGAATGAAGCCAGGAGGCACTGTAATAGCAGTGGAGAATGGCCCTCACCAGACCCTGGTCTATTGGAGCTTTAATTTCAGACTTTCCAGGCTCCATAATTGTGAATAATAACTTTACGTTACTTACAAATTATTTATCCAGAGTGTTTCTTTTAGGGTCCTGAAGATACTAAGAAAATCCTGCCTTTTTATTTATATAAGTCTAAAAATCAAAAGATTAGTAATTCCCTACCTACAGAGTGAACAGCAAAAGAATTGAACCTGGGTCCTTGGGTTTTTCTCTGCAATTTGCAAATGCCTTAGCCATCAAGCCATCTCTCCAGCCTAAGGTGGGGATTTTAAATAAAAATTTGTTATCATAAACAAATGATCAACGTTTAAGTAGATGTATCTACCACTTACTCTAGTATGAATATTGCAGGTTGTATGAATGCATTGAATTTTCACATTATAGCATAAATATATAAAATTTTGTGTCAGTTTGCAAAAGGATTTTTTAATGCCATCTTCCAGAGCCACTTCATGCCTAAATTGTGGTGTTCAGAGGTCTTAGTTCACCACTCAAGATATTCAGCAGGGTATGTATGTGTATGCCCAGAGTTCTGATATCTGCATGCATTGTGTGATCCTAGGAATTTCTACTTATCTCAGAGCTTACTAGAAATGTCACCCAAAGCTCATAGTATTCTAGTAGCTCTTCTCTTTCTGCCCTTAAACAATCTTCACATACACAGCTCTTTATCAAAACAGAGATGCTAACTTTTCTAGATGCTTCACTAGATATCTGCCTTAACTTTGGCAAATTACCCCTGCTTTAATAGCCCCGATTCCAAAGTTTGCTTTCTAACTCATCAAGATTATATGCCTCAGTCCAGGTATGTGGTATGTGCTATAGTCCTGGCTGAGAGAATAGGGCTGCTTGAGCCGTGGAATTTAAAGCCACCCTCAGCAACATACTATGAACTTGTCAAAATAAAATCAGTAGCCAAATAACACATGATCCTTTGTCTAGGGTACATCATCTTATATCATGCTTCAGAAGAAAACTCCAGGCAGAATATGTGGGAAATCAAATACCTTGACTCAAGTGTTTCCTTTATCTGAATGTATATAGTTGTTATTTACCTATTGCCTAGTGACTGAAAAGAAACTTAGGATAAATTATACCCATGTTTTCATTCACCTATTATTTTGTGTTGAGCCTCACAATCACTTTTTTTTTTTTTCATACTTAGAAACTGAAGTAGTATAAGGAATTTTAGAACTACTAATGAAGGTTCCATCTTATGTCATATAATTACTTGGACTTTGAGAAATTCGCAGTTCTTACCTATGTTCACTTAGCATTTTTGATTAGAAGGTTTATATAGGTCAACTTTTAACTTTTGATAATGGGTGGAATGTATATGAGTAAAAGAAGGAAGAGCAGTTTATTTGTTCGAGTGATAAGTGATGGGAGACCGAGCTAGTACAGCAGAAGTGAGTTGTTAAGCATATGTAGGAGATTATCACATCTGTTCACAGATTACAGAGGAAGGCTACAAGAGGTCCAATATATTTTTCTAGCTGTACTGAAGAGAGCTACTAGTAACACTACCAGAGAATCAGAAAGGCACGCACATAAGATGATCAAGCTTAAAGATGTATTTCATTTTAACAACATCCAGAAGAAATGTGATGAGATTCTAAAATTTTACAATAAACATAGATACCAGTGAAAATATTGATATGAAAAACTTTTAATAGATTCAATTAAAATATTTATTGTCCTTGTAGAGGGATGTAGAAGACAGAATGATGTTTCAAATATAACTCAGATGCATCTAACTTGGAGATTAATACAATCAATTTGGGATAAGAATACTAACGGAAGGACATAGTGTGAGCCCAGAAGAGGGTAAACATTAGTGAAGGAGAAACATGACAAAATGAACCCAGGAGTTTTGAGAATGTATGGATAGAAATGTCTTATTGATAGCCAAGCATGTAGGCATAGTGGTGAGAATGTGGTACATGTGGAAATGGCTATGGAAATCTGAAGACAAAATAGAAGATGGGGCATCCCCAATGAGACAATAAGAAAAGCCTTTAGGGCTGGAGGAATGGCTTAGCAGTTAAAGTGCTTGCCTACAAAGCCAAAGGACCCAGGTTCGATTCCGTAGGACCCACGTCAGCCAGCTACACAAGGGGCACATGCATTTGGAGTTTGTTTGCAGTAGCTGGAGGCCCTGGCGTGCCCATTCTCTCTCTCTCTCTCTTTCTCTATCAAATAAATAAATAAATAAGAAATAAAATATTTTAAAAATGAAAACATTTTAAAAGATCAAGTGAGCAAATCAGTGTGAATATATATAAAATATTTTATATATGGTTTTCCCATTTTCCTTTTTTAATGTGAATGTATGTGTGTGTGTGTGTGTGTGTGTGTGTATGTGTACATATATGTGTGTGTGTTCATATTATATATAAAAGATTTCAAAGCAATTTATTAAAGTATCATGCAGGACATCATTGCCAACATAGCCCATGAAGAATACATTGGAAAGCATTTTTCAGTCTTTGCAGTATTTTTCCTACATGACCACCAAATTATATCCTCCAAGTATAGTCAGTCCTCAATATTTGTGGGTTCCACATCTAAGGATTCAAATACACATGGTTTCATAATATAAAAAGTTAAAACTGCATCTGTACTGAACATGTACAGGACAGTTTCCTTGCCATTGTTCTTTGAACAATATGAGATGACGGGGTTTACCTTGTATTAGGTATTATAAGTAACCTAGAGATTATTTGATGTATAGAGGAGGATGTGAAAATGTTAAATGCCAATACTAAGTATCAGATGAATTTGGTATCTCAAAGGGTCCTGAAGCCAATCCCCTATGGCTATCAAATGACAGCTGTATTATAGTAATATTAACTAACAACATGACAGGCTTTTATCTTCTCGACTACCATCTAAACTTAAGAATATAAAAGTGTTAATAAAGAATATAGAAGTGTGCATTAATGCTTATTATACTGACTTTTTAGAATTTGTATAACTCAGGCTGATATTTTGTACATCATAGCACAGTGAAGTATTAGTGATTAGTCCAAATGGTGAACAGATTGCAATACAAAAAATAAATGTGGTTAGGAGAAATGTAAACAGTATGTGTATTGTATACGATTAGATTTTTCCAGTGTTGTTATTCCAGGCTACTGCTGCCGATGTGATTGCATCTTGTGAATAAGTTACAACATGTGTTTTGCCCAGATGAAGAGTAATCACAACAAGTAATTTCAACTTGTCATTTGGTAGCATTACTATAAATGGCAGGAGAATATTTTGTTAAATCTTTATGACTAGGATATATGTCTCTGTAATCATTCCAGCAAGTCACTAGAGGTGGCAGATTCCTGACAGAGAATTCTGTTAGGCTGTTTTTGTGATTTAAGAAAGAAAAATCCATAATGAACCTTTGGTCATGGCACACATTCTCTTAGGCAATTTTTGTTTAAATGCACAGTCATCAGGAACTGTATCTCACACTTGCCTGAACATACACCCACACCCTATCCCATACATTATGAATAAATGAGAGACATAGTATACAATCATTTCTCTACTTCTTTTGTATTTGAAAAACATAACATTTTCAATTACGAAGAACCTTGGTGCAACCAGCTTTCAGTATTTCAATACTTTTAGTATTTCTCCGCTCTACTTGCCCAACTGTTTTTGTTTCATGCCATTGTACTTTGCATGTTGGGAATATATTTCCCCTCCATTGCCTTGTGTTTACAGCTTCCACTGGTGTTCAGGGTTCCCTTGACATGTGCCTACATCAGGCTGAGGTACATGTCACACATGTGTCTCTTACATACTTTCAATAGAATTCCGTGTGTGGGCATTTGAGCTGCTAGTAGATTATATATTCACTACAGTGTCCTTATTGTAAAAGCCACTGGGAAATTCCTTTAACTGTCCCTACAACAAAATAGACACATGCTACCATGCCTAATTTTCACCTCTAGTCTGGTCCAGTCTATCAAAATCAAACTTTTCTATTGGGTGAGGGTTCAGAGGAATTACATATGGACTGAGACCTATTGTAGGCTTAACAGGCACCTAGAAATACTATGATCGAACTTTTGAAACAGTCATAATATAACAGCAATAGATACTTGTATAAACAGACTTTCCTCCTGTAAAAAGAACAAAGCACTAGTTAATTTCACGGAAGTACCCATAGGAAATGTATTATTTTGTCACTACCCCCCAAATGCATACAACTTTGCAAGGGGGAAGAGTGTGTGGTAAAGATTGAGTAATGTAGGAGAAGTAGGTAGGTATTGATGAAGCTGACAAGGTATAAACAGATTTTCAGAATGATGATAGAAACAGAGAGGGAGGCCATGGTACTCACTTTAAACGTGTGGCAATATATGGGTAGTGAGTCATCTACAAATGCTAAATATCCTCATGTGAAGGAAATATTGAAATCACTATTTGTGGAATATTATGTACATCAACAATTTAGTGCATATCTTTGGATGTTATAATTCATTATTAAATATATTTACCATATAAATTCATTATATAAATATAATAGGAACCCCAAGTCCATCATAAGGTACAGATTCCTGATATTTCCTTATGTCTCTCTCTCCACTAATGCCTGTGCATAAATACAAAAAAAAATGTGTCATAATAAGCTCCAAATTTGCTTTAAATGTGTATTCATTGAGGGTATTTTATACCTATGAATCCAAGCGCAAGCTAAAACTATTTGTTAAATATCTCTGTTGTACTTTGAACCCTTCACCATCCTTAGCTTTGGCTTTCTGTCATTTTCATCTGTGGTCACACAACTATTACACATAGTGTCTGCCATATTCAATCACTATTTCTAGGACAGGCTCTTAACAATTCCGTTAGTTCCCAATGCCTATTAAATGACAAGAGCATCATACTATTGTTGGTTCTATTATCTGGTAATTGTGTTATAATACTTCATCATCTTTTGGGAACTTTATTGTACTAAATGGTTCAATAATAATGGGAATACTTTATCTAAGAGATATTACAGGAATTATATATATAAATGTATATATATATATATATATATATATATATATATATAATCAAAAATACAGAAGACGTGAGCATGCACACATTCAACATACAGATGCATGATTTTATGCTTCTCTTGCTCATGTATTAATTATAGAAATTCTCATGATGTTTGTGGACACAACTATGAATTAATTATTTGCCACTGAGTAGGACATTTGGCCTACTTATGTGAACAAATCCTCTGTAAAACAAGGGCTTTGTGCTGGGTCTTCTTGAAGGTATTTTCATATTCAGAAATTGTACTAATGATCACATTTAACTAGGAATTCTTTTATTTGCTGCCCAGTATAATTTTCAGCAATATGATATAGATTTTTGAGAACAAACACATCTGAATATCTCTCCTTATTAATGAAGAATACCTTTAATATTCAGAAATAATCAACATTATGTATTTGTTTATGAAACTAGTAGCAAAAGTAACTGGCAAAAACCTCTGTTAAACAACATGATTTTCATCTCAGATAAGGATGAGACCATATACCTTACATTGACCCTGAACTAGATTCTGTGAGAAAATGAAAATACCAAAGGTTTTTAAACTTTCTTATCATTGCTAACAAGTGGTATCTACTTGCACATGAATTACATCACCTATTAAAATTAAAAAAAAAGGAAAGAGAAAGACCGGGCATGGTGGCACACACCTTTAATCCCAGCACTTGGGAGGCAGAGGTAGGATGATTACCGACAGTTTGAGGCTACCCAGAGACTACATAGGGAATTCCAGGTCACCCTAAGCTAGAGTGAGTCCCTACTTTGAAAAACCAAAAGAAAAAAAAAAGAAAACTCAGTTTGCTGAATTTAGTGTTGAGAACTATAAAATAAATAATGGTATTAGTTCAAGCAAATATTTAAATCTCTCATCCTATTCAATTCTGAATAATCTCAATTGCTGTAGTTTAACAATGATATGTTTTATAGCTTGAATTATGCCCCACTGAAAAAATGATTTTCTCAACTCATAGTCCCCTGTATCTGTATGCTCTTATTTGAAATAGTCTTTGTAGGTAAAATCAAGTTAAGATATGTTAATAATAGATTATAATGATCCCTAAGTTTAATAACTGGTGTTTTTATGAAGTAGCTATGAGAACACACAGAGAAACTTAGGAGAGAAGGTCACATGATGACAGAAGACTGCAAGGAATAATTTAAGGAATGCCAAGGGCTTCTGGCATATTAGGGAAGGGTTATAGAGGATTTTTTTTTCATTTTTATTTTTTATTTTATTTTTTTTTTACAGTCAGTTTGGTACCATTATTAGGCTCATCCATGACCTACCCCCTCCTCTTGGCCCCTCCTTGTTGAGGTATACGGGTCATCCATTGTGGAGTTAGCCCACAGTTATGGGTAAGCTAAATGTGGCTCTGACATTCTTTCCGCCCCCTCTTCCGCAAAATTTCCCTGAGCCATGTTGGGTCTGCTTCAGTGATGAGGTGTTGGGGGGCTCTGAGGCTCTGGCTCTCTGATTTGGTAGGAGTTGATTTTTCTCGATGCTGATCTCCTTCCCCCTTGTGCTGGTATCCGGTTCATCAGGAAAACAGCACCCTTGCTTGTTTCTCCAATTTTTCTGAGTTTCAGCCGGGGCCCTTTTGAGGTATGATGGGGTGGCTCTCTACTTAGGATCTATATCTATCTGAAAAAGAGAAGCAGATTCTCCAACGGAGAGTAAGTTAGCATCAGGACAAATGAGATAACCCTTGTTTTTTTAATAGAGAATTTAATAGGTGTAGGCCCTCTTGTAGCCCACAATTGACGATAGCTTGATATTGGAGAGTAGGTTTATGTTTGGATATGGTTCTGACTTGTTTCCCAGCTCCAGCTATGGGTCTCATACCAGTGAGGGGATCAGTTAGCCGAATTGAGAGCAGTTGGTTCACCACCATGGCTGTGTGCCACCACTGCACTTGTGTGGGCATCACAACAAGTTATTTGCTGCTAAGTAGGTTAGACCATGCCTTGCTTCAACAGATATTAGTCATATTCCCCCAGTCGCCCATGTAGCACCTTCTGGCACTAGACACACTGACTGTCTGGGGACTGACTCTCTTCCAACTTCCAGCCATGCCATTCTAATTTGCATGTCAATCACATAAGGTGTCTTTTTTGTGAGACTCTTAAAAGGAGATATCGCCCTGCTACAAATTCCTTTTTGATTTCTAGCCTCCAAAACTATGAAAAAAACATTCAAAATTGATTTAAGCTACTTAGTTTGTGGCAGTTTCTTATAGCAATCACAAGACATTAATGAAAATTTCAGTACCTGGAAGACGAGTGCTAATTATAATAGATACTTAAAGATATGGAAGGGATGGTGCAGTAAAATAAAGATTAGTGGCTAGTAAAGCTCTGAAGCATACTGAAGATCAGGCCAGGGTTGCCTCAAAGATCTTGCTGGTAACAAGATGCTAAAAGCAGTTGACTTTGTTGAAGACATAGAAGAAGAGTTGTTAATAATAATAATAATAACTACAACAATAAAAACAACAACGGAAAACAAACCTTTTTTTTTACCTAATAAAATCTATGTATAATTATGGACAGAACGAATTTTTAAATCTGTGAGCACTAAAGATATTTCTAGTGAAATCTGAGAAGGAAATGAGAATATTATTGGATGCCAGAAGAAAGACATTGTTATAAGGTCACAGAGTGGTTGGCTGAATCATGAGGGTTTTGTTCCTTTTCTTCCTCTCTCTTTTTATCCTTCATTCCTTCCTTCTTTTTTGAGGCAGGGTCTCACTCTAACCCAGGCTGATCTGAAACTCACATTTTAGCCCAGTCTGGCCTTGTACCAATACTGATCTTCCTACCTTCGCCTCCCTAGTGAGGGGAATTGGAGGTGCGCACCACTATGCCCATCTTGAATTGTTTTAATGCTAAATGGTAATTGGAATTTGTAGATGAAGAAATTTGATATTTAGTTTAGAATATCTGTAAACCAAATATAGGTGCTGCTTATGTTTTCTTTGGTATTTCCATTTATACTCAATAGGAACAAAAGATAAGTTGAGGGAGAAACTGCTAAGTCAAAGCAAAGCAGGCCTTGATACCTTGGAACAACCTCAGAATATCCAGAAAGAATGCTTAAGACCATGATTAGTCAAAAGTCTGGGAAGAGGTATTCATGTACCATCATCCATCTCCATCAAAACAGAAGAAATGATTCTCCAATACCAGTAGAGAACATTCATGTGTAAAAGCACAGATCCCCTCATATTCACTGGAAAGTGACAAGGCTTTTTGACATGCTGTACCACTGTCAGTTGGATTGAAGTAATACACATGGTGTATAGGAATATAAACTACTGGAATACCAGGATCCTAAAAGTCAGAAATGGAGCTTCCCCTGGAGAACACAGAGGACAGAATCTAACCACTGAAAATTTTCTATAGATTGATGCTTTAGTGGAGCCATCCCTGTATTCCTTCCATTGTCTTTCTTCTAGAAAGGAAATGCCTACCCAAAGAGTGATGTGCCATTGTATCTTGGAAACAAGTTGCTTTCTAGGCTCATACAGGTTTATAAACAGAGAAACGCATCCGACAATGGATAATGCCTAAAGCATACTCAGCCTTGATTGAAAAAATTTAAATAATGATATTTGAAACTTCTATTTTGATATTTAGGCAAAACTGTGTTTAAATTTAAATTTGAATGATTTAAGGCTTTCAGATGTGTTTGTATGGAGCTGTATATCATATAAAAGGGAAATGAATGTTTGAAGGACAAAAATCTATAATTTTCACCTCACTCAGTATCTATAAATACAAACTTATTTGAAAGTAGATCTTTGCAAATCAACCCAGTGAAGTTAAAGTTAGGTTATCATGCTTTATTAAATATGTACTGAATTGAATTTGCCAGTGATTCATACCTATGTGTGATGGTCCACAGGCACACAGAGAAGAACATGACAGACTTCATCTATATAATGGAACAAAAAGAACACATTTTTATGGCCTAAAGAGATGAAGTACATTAAAGTATTTATTTTTTAAAAAATCTAAAGATGAGATAATTACAGACAATACAATTGATAAGACCCAAAGTCAGGAGTTGCATCTTGTCTAGGATTATGCCTTATGCCACACAGAAATGCATAAACAGCCAGTAACTGCTCAAATAATTTGTGAAGGCTCATGGAAAGCAAGTTAGTTTTGACAGGAAATCAGTGGAGATTTTCCACAAAAGACAGGTTTAAAATGGTTACTTAGAGCCGAAGTAGAGTATGGATAAATGTCATGTCAGGTGGCACAGACAGATTGGGTACTGTGGAGACCCATCAGGTGGGCAGGAGTCAAAACTATCAGAGATGTGGATATTTCATGACAGCTGGCTTATTTTAAGTGAACCACAAATAAACCCACAGGATTAAATAAATATGGTAGAAAATGAGGCCAGAGAAGCAAGTGAAGCTAATTTTTCAGGGCCTAATTACCTGCTGAGTTTTGAATTCATTCTTATTAGTGACACATCATTAAAGGGTCTTAAGTGAAAGAGTAATAAAACTATATGGATACTGGAAACATCACACAATAATTAATAGTGAATCCAAAGCAGAAATAGTGTCTAACAATCTCAACAATATTATATTGTGCATACTAGGAACTAAATTTTTATGAGCCCTCCTCAATTCATATGTTGAAATCCTAACTGTGAATGTGATGATATCATGTAATGTGATACACTAAAGTCATGGGAGGGGACCATTCAGGATTGGGCTGATAGCCACTTAACTCTACGAGGCATAGAGACATACAGTCGCAGATGACACTTTGCAAAGAAAGGATCAGGTCTTCCCTGGACACTACACCTGTTGACACATTGCTGGCGGATTTCTCAGCCTCCAGGACTGTGAGGACTAATGTTGTTGTTCAGGATGTCTGTATATTGGTCATGTGTTGTAGGAATGCAAACTGGTTAGAACAATATACCATGCATGCATGTCAAGGTGATACATATGTTGTATTAACATATTATTTTATATTTCCTTTTATCTGCAAAGACATATACTAGAATCACACCAACTCTTTTTATTAATGGTAGATAGATGAGAAAAGTTCATTTCAGCTTTATACTTTTATCCTCTGTGTGAAACACAGGTTTTCTGTAACAAATTACCCTTCATGTCAGGAACATGAAAAAATTAGCATGAGGAACAGATGGCTTTGTAAAGAAAGAACCTTGAAATAATGCAAGAAAGAAAAGATAAAGCTTGGAGTTTTGATGGTAACTGAGACAAAGAGGAAATGTATTTCTAAGGCAAAAACTAACAGAATTCAGTGACGGTTCAATGAAGGAACAGGGAAAAAAGGTAGCCATGGAGATGCACATGGTTTCTATCCAAGCAGGGAATGGTCAAGATCTTACTAAAGGGCAGGTCTCAAAAGTAGGCTGGAGCAAAGGGTCAAAAGGGTATAGATACTAATCTTATCTCTAGACATGCAAAGAAGCAGAACAGCTATCCCAGAGGACCTAAGTGTTGAAATAGAAAGTGAAAAAAAAATGGTAAGATATTTCCAAAGGAGCTTAGAAAAAATGATGATGGGTATAATTACCTGCCTGTTAATAAAATCCCCAATGTCTGATGTAGTTAGATTCATATAAATCATTTTTCTAAGAGATATGAAGTGATGCACACCCTGAAAATGGATATAATTCACAAATTATAGTTAATGTGCTGTAGAATTATTAAGCGTTCAAATATAACTAAAAATGCGGTAAACTCAACACCTCATAATAAGGAGCTGACAAGTGATGTAGAAAGTCTGCTTGGAAAAAAAAAAATACATCCCTGCCACTTGTCGTGGAGTCATCCCAGATGAGGTACAGAAATAAACATGTCACTCACGGTGTTTGCACCTCCTCCACAAGGCTGTCAGTAAAGTGGGGTAAGAGAACAAAATTGCAAAATCAAATACACAATAGTAACAAAGAGTCACCTTCTTAGTGGCTATGTTATACTTCCAGTAGGTTGTAGGGGAAGGCCACATGCCTAACCTCACTCTCACATCTAGGAAAGTGAAAGAAAAACCACGTGACCCAATGTATTTTCAAAATATACTTTCAGAGAAGTGGAGAGAGGGCTCAGAATTTAAAGGTGATTTTCTGCAAAGCATGATGGGAGCACTCGTACACACAGAGACACACATATAATGTAGACATTGATTATATAGATATAGGTAGATGATCGATATAGATAGATGATATAGATATAGATAGATATCAATATAGATAATATAGATATAGATGATATAGATATAGATAGATATAGATAGATGATATAGATACATAGATATAGATGATCATATAGATGATATAGATATCGATATAGATATAGATATAGAAATAGATATAGATATAGATATAGATATAGAAAGATATAGATGTAGATGTAGATAGATATAGATATATATGATTTGGATATAGATAGATGATAGATAGATAGATAGAGATAGATAATAGATGGAAAGTATATATGTTCAATTGACATGTCAGCAACAAAGACTGCTTAGTGTCATGCATGGCTTTATTGGTGATTCTTCTGCCACCACAATGGTCAGAGACTGTGACACAGATGTCTGAGAGATCCAGTGTTCTATGTTACTTTGTTCAAGCTGTTCTTGGTCATAAAACTCAATGGTGATTGTAACACTAATTGAATATATGTGTAGGAAACACTGGGATACGGACTTCAGGAGTTGTTCACTGAAACAACTAAAGGTTGTCCATTGGAAAAAAATCCATTATTCATTATATGAACACTGAAAGAAAGCAGAAATGAGTCATAAAACCACAAAGATAAAAGAAAAGAAAGGAGAGAATAAATTAGAAGTAGAACCTGGAAGACGGCAGATGAGTGGTAGTTGATTTAATTAGCTTGAGAAAACCAAATCCCTAGCCTTCAGTGAGAAACACTGGAAAGTGATTGTCAGAGAGCTCAGATCAACCTTGCCATGAGAGACTGGTGAAAGTGGGTGTCAGGGTGGGTAGAGTGGATTTGCTTGGTGTGAACCTTCATTAAGAAATGGCTAGATCACAATATCCCCTTCTCTAGCCCATGTGCCTGAGAAAAATTGCATCTCCCCTTCTCATCAAGTCAGAAGTTCAAATGATTTCTTTAAATAAGGTAAAACAAAATACTTGCATATATGGAAGCACCAAACACAATGAGGGATGCCACTGCTATGAGGAAAATCATTTCAATGAAATTTTGCTTAACAAAATGGAAGTTTCCAAGGCTTTCTCTTTATGTGTTTCTCAAAATCTAACATATTCCTATTCTTCTAGGCAGAATATTACAGGGTTTTTCCCACTTCAGGTAAATTATATTGGATTACAAGAAATCTCTAAGTATAATGTACCCAAAAGATATGATCAGATTATACTGTGGTGCCACTGCAGATGAACATTTACTTAGTACTTCCTCTCATCTCATTGGCATGCCATTACATAGGAAAATACATTAGAGGGTAGCTAAATATGGAAAATATTTTCCCCATAAGAAAATAGACCTCTCTTTCCAAAAAATAACACTCTGTGAAAATCAAAGAACAGAAACAATGCAAGTAAATAAAGTTTTAAAGAAACCATCATGTTTTTCATGGCTATAAAACATGTTATTTCACCCAGTTTAATATTGTAGCTACTAGTTATGAATAACAAATAAAATAAAATTAACCATTTTACATAGCATGACTACCATGTTAGGAAAGATAGAATATAGAATAGTTCTATCACAGCAGAAGATCTCATGGGGAATACTAAATGGCTAAGAATAAAGAAAGTCTTTAGAATATTTCTTTGGCAGGGCATGGTGACACACGCCTTTAATCCCAGCACTTGGGAGGCAGGGGTAGGAGGATGGCCATGAGTTTGAGCACACCTGAGACTACAGAGTGAATTCCAGGTCAGCCTGAGCTAGAATGAGACCCTACCTTGAAAAAAAAAAAAAAAAAAAACAAAACATTTTTTAAATAACATGAAAAATTCAATGGAAGAGTGAAAGATAAAGCCAATGAAATGCTACAGTGAGAAGAACAGAAACATAAAGGAAAAGAGAAAAGGTAAGTTTTAACCTAGATATGCAAAAACAAATTAAAACCAAGTTCAGAAAAGGAATCAGAAAGCGAACAAATTATCTAAGTTGCAAAGAATAATCATTTAAGGAATTAAAGATGATTCCCAGAAATGGAAGATATGACTAGCAGGTTTGTGAAACTGACCTGTGTCAAAGAACAACACTGTTATACATCAGAACATCAAGGAATAGAACACTCTAAAATATTCCATATGTAAGAATTAAAGTAAAAATTAGATGGCAGATATAAGTTCATAAATTTAAATGACTTTTGTGAATTTCTCAATAGCAACCCTGGAAATGAGAAAGATACTAAACTTCTGTTAGATTACAACGAGAAGTTGTTATTAAATTAGCATCCCTTCATAGTTAAGCATATCAGGTTGTGTTGTAGATAAAATAAGACTATTTTTTATGAAGCACAGAGGTTAGGACTCAAACATTCTTTCCCCAGAAGCTACTGAGGAACAACAAAAAGTAGAGATGAGATTGTGGGTTGTGTGACCTGATTTGAGGGAAAGCAGGAAGAGAGAGTGGAAAGAAGGGAAAGAAAAGGTAGAGAGTGGCCCCCCAATGTCTTCTACACACTAACACTGGAAGGATTTTCACATATTTGAAGTTGTTGAGAGGAAATAAGATTAGCAGTGGAATCCTTTAAAGTTGAATGAAAAAGGAACACTTAGAAAGTTAAACCACTAGGAAAATTCAGGAAAAAAAAGTGGGGAAGTTGGTAAGAAAAGGAAAAATGTCACAGTCAGACTTAAATACTAAATATGGAACAAATAATAATTAGGATAAATTTTCTGGGATGATATGTGTATCGGGCACTGTAGATGCCCCTAGTGGAGGGATGTAATATGTGCATAAAATTTACACTCTTCCTCCATACTTGTAAGAAAAAAAAAAAAAGCACCACAAGTCCCCAATGAATAAATAGAAATATGGGCTGGAGAGATGGCTTAGCAGTTAAGACCCTTGCCTTCAAAGCATAATTATCCAGCTTTGATTCCCCAATACCCATATAAAGCCCGATGCACAAAGAGGTACATGCATCTGGAGTTCATTTGCAATGGCTAGGAGCCATAACATGTCACTCGTTCTCTCTCTCTTTCTCTCTCTCTCTCTCTTTTTCTCTTTCTCTCCGTCTCTCTTGTCTCTGTCACTCTCTGCTTGCAAATAAATAATTAAAAAATTAAAGAAACATGTAAATAGCAATATAATGGGAGAAATGAAGGAAGCAGTGTGCATGCCTGGGAGGGATATGCATGTTAAGGAAGGAATTAAGAACACTGCTGCTTGTCATTGGAAGTTTGTAGGATTATCTGACTTTTAAAATGTATGCATATATTACTTCATGAAAATTTTTTCACTATTAATAAGAGTTTAGCATATTGCATGTTATATATTAACACTCAATAAATGTTAGCTGAATTTAAATCAGGAATCTAACTGACTTTATATTTACTGTGTTGTCAGACTACTCTCAAATACACACAGCTAGAAGGGTTTGTAAACATTTATTACATTTGTGCTAAATTGTCCCATAGTCCTAAGAATCAACTCAGTTTTGTCTAGACCTGATAGATAATGCACCTGAAATATCCTTTTTTTTCTTTTCAATTCTCTCTCCAATTTGTTTTCTTCTTTCTTTGTCCTACCCTCAGTGTTGTTGTTCTTATTTTAATATTTAAATTTAATATTAAATTAATATTTAAAATATTAATATTAAAATGCAAAAGTCTTATCACCTGGTTTTAGCATCTCTTGAAATGAAATGTGACATTATGGGACCTTGTTTACTTATGACCACAATCAACTGTAGTCCAATAGTGAATTTTGCTTTAAGTGGGTACAAGATCTGTAGCACATATACCAGTTTTTTTTTTGTTTGTTTGTTTGTTTGTTTTGTTTTTGAGGTAGGGTCTCACTCTAGTCCCAGGCTTACATGGAATTCACTAGTCTCCAGGTGGCCTCAAACTGACAGCAATCCTCCTATCTCTGCCTCCTGAGTGCTGGGATTAAAGGTGTGCGCCACCACACCCAGCTGATAATTTTACTATTGTTTTCCTCCTGAATCTTCCTTCCTTTCTTTTATTTCTGGACAACATGAACTTATCATATGTATGCATGGTCTGATGCGCCACCACACCCAGCTGATAATTTTACTATTGTTTTCCTCCTGAATCTTCCTTCCTTTCTTTTATTTCTGGACAACATGAACTTATCATATGTATGCATGGTCTGATACTACTAATTTTGTTTTCATTATGCTTGCTTGCTTCCTTCCTTCCTTTGTTCCTTCCCTCCTTCCTTCCCTCCTTCCTTCCTTCCTTTATTCCTTTTCTCTCTCTTGCTCACTCAGTTCTTCTAACTCTTCCACAAAGGTCACAAGTAGCTCCAGTTGGCTAACTCCCTATATAGCCATCGATGATATTGTACTCCTTATCTCCTGCCTCCACTTCCTGAGAGCAGGCAGTACAAACATAGACCCACATACCCAGTATACACAGCATTGGGGATCAAATCTAGGGGTTTCTTGCATGCTAGGCAAACATTCAACCAACTGAGCTCCATCTTCATCCCTGAATTACCCTTTTCCTAAAGAATGGGAACAGGAACTGTTACTTATCACTTTTTATCATGATTTCCTGTGTTTGGTGACATTTGAAGTGCTTGGTTCATGAGAGAAATATCATTAGTGTTTGTGATCCTATAATAAAATTCTAACAAATGAGTGACAGACAGCAAGCACTTCATAATGCTAAAGACTTTTCTTGTCTCAGTTGTATACTATTTCTGCCTCCCCCACCCCCCCAAAATAACAGTTTGATGTTTTCTTTTAACCAAATAAATCCAATTAATATAGAGACAACCAAGGCATGTTGTAGTGAATGGAGTATTACTATTATCATGGTCTTATTAACAGCTTCAAAACAGGAGCTCTCTTGAGCATTCAGTTTGGACTTTAAAAGAGCAAGGAAGAATGTTATTGCATGCTAATTAGCTTTAACATTCACATTCACATGGTCAATTAGAGATGGCAGAATAATGCTAAAGTGGGCAGTGAGCCTTTGGTAGGATGGAAGAGGCATAAGAATTCATCATTCTTCCCTTCATTCTTTCTGACCCAACAGATTCCATTGCTGTAATTTACCCCACCCATTCAATTCCAAGGTTTAAGGTAGCCTCAGTGTACACAAGGAGAAACTTACTGCAGCCGCAGAGCTGATGCTCTGGATGCAGCAGTTAAGTCCCCCTCAGAGAACTTTAAACTCTATATCACTCACTAGAAATATCTTTCCCTCAAAGTCCTTTCTGTATTCCCATGATACCATGTGACTTTCTACTTCCTTCACGATGACTGAACATACTTAAGACTCTGATTAAGTTTAAACCTTTTATTATTATTATTATTCCTAACACCAACATATCACCAGTGTTCAATGCACAATTATTGGTTTGGATGGATGAATAGTCAAATAAGATCTGGACAATGGCATGACATGGATTAATAGTCATGGATAATAACTCATCATATGGAGGAGTGGAAAGTACCTGATATGAATGATATGACTTTTCAAACCATGATGATTTGTAGAATGGCCTGTCTTTGTGTTTCTGAGATACAAAACATTGAGTCTCTTTCTCTACATTCCATAGAGTCAGAGAGGGTCTTGCAATGTAGCCAAGCATAGCCAGAAACTCACTCTAATGTAGCTTAGTCTGCATTTAATCCTGGTACCATCTCCCAAGAACAGGGGCTTAGAGGTCTGAGCAACCACTCCCAGCTTCATCTACCATTATGGATTTACTCCTCTTTCCATAATTACTGTATGTCTCTGCTAAATACTAGCATAGATTGAAAGAAATCAAAAGAAATTCCATGTTTTCTCTCTCTTCATACTTTGATGATTTCATAACCTAGGTCTTCTTCCCTTATAACAGCTTGAGGAGAGATCTAGAAAGAAGAATGTCTAGCTCTCAAATGAAACTCACATGAATAATCAAACTGTTATAAGAAAGCAGAGGAGAGAATAAGCTTTTTCACATATTCCTTTATTTCTTTCTTCACAATTCCCTTCTGAGATGTCAAGAATGGCAAGGGACAGGGATGCAACAATATAAAGACCCAAGTTTCATTATTACTGTGATACCAAGCGTAACTTTCTCAATGAGGGGACTACAGAAAGAACAGAGATTACATATTATAAGGGCTGCATGAGGTACATGGTCTTATATACCTCCCGCAACAATTCTGTAAGGTATGTTTCTATAATATCCCTTTACATTGGAGAAAATTAGGGGAGTACTCCAGTAATTTATTAAGGTCACATAGTCAGTCTGTGATGAAACCAAACCTCAAATGCTTGAAAATCCTACTAATCACACCAAATCAACCCTCAAGACAGATGTAGATCATTTGGGGAAAAATACTAAAGTACTATATAACTATATTTTATTTTATCCTTACTCTGTCTAAATTGCTACAGAATTTACTTACAAATAACTTAACTCCAATTTCAAAGCCTAACATATGCCAGTGATTTATTTTTTGCTTTTCTTTCATTGTTATTATTTTAACTTAAACATTTTTTTTCCTGTATCCATCTACAACTTTCTGAAACATCTGTAGGCCTTGGATAGGCAGAATCATGAAGGCTGATTAGATAACAAAGTGCCATCTGTGGGTCTCACTTCTGTTATTCTTTTCCTTGGCAGACAAATAATCACAGAGAAAAAGAAAAAAATAATGGAAGGGAGATAGTAGTTTTGTCTGTGATTGTCATAGAAGCAAACAGATTATTGTTATGTATCCATGGTACTGTGTTGTAAAATGCAGTGAGGAAAAACAAAGCAGTGTGTGTGTGTGTCTGTGTCTGTGTATGTGTATTACTAAAGATAACCAAATAGAGGAAGATGGTATACACAGCTCATCCCCTTATATAGAGAATTTCTGATACAGGCTTGGTTTCTGTCATAAAACAGAGAACCACTAAGGCCTGGACCAAGAAAATAATCTGTCAGTTGTGATGAGCTGAAGAGGTAATGGGTAGTGACAGGGATGAGGATCCTACCCTCTTGGCAGCCGCATATACTGATTCCTAGTTAATGGTGCAGGTTAATATAGAAGGGAGTTGACTCCCTGTTAGCTTTTCCAATAACATATCACATGACTTTTTGTGGTTTTATTAGTAATAAATTATATTATAAATGGTAAGTATGATAAATATGTTCCTGGTACCAAAAGGGCACAAATACTTTTAACTACTAAGTTGGTGAAGTATACCATAGACTGACCTCAGTCGTCCTCTCCCATTTGTCCTCAAGCTCCTTATAGATGGGATCCTGTGTGATCCAGTCACTCCAGGCATGTCATCCCTCCCCACAGAAACTGATTTTGTACCTTTTATGTTTCCTTTAATTAAATTGTTTCTTTTTCTTCCTTTTGTATATTTATTTTTTTATTAATTAGTTTTGTATTCAGCAAATACAGTCAGTTTGGTACCATTATTAGGCTCATCCGTGACCTACCTCCTCCCCTTGGCCCCTCCTTGTTGAGGTATATGGGTCATGCACTGTGGAGTTAGCCCACAGTTATGGGTAAGATAAATGTCTCTGCATATCATGAACCAACATGTGGCTCTGACATTCTTTCCGTCCCCTCTTCCGCAAAATTTCCCTGAGCCATGTTGGGTTCATTTTTGGTCTGCTTCAGTGTTTGTATTCTGCCATACTTTGTGAATGACTATTCATCTTTCAAAACCTGACTCATATGTTTCCTCCCCTCCAAAGTTTTTCTCAACTCACCTGAAAGACCTTCACTTTTCTAAGTTTCCATTGAACTCCGGTACATGAAATGTGTCTCCAGCATCCAAGAATATAAGTAAGCTTTATTAATATATGATATGTATATTCCATATGTATGTAGTATCAATGGAGATGAAAAAATGAAAATGAAAAAATGTCTTGTGACACCTATATTATAGTAGATAAAAGAAAAATAGAGAAATAAGCAAATTTATGATAAAATATTATGTCTTCATACACTGTAGAAATTACAATGAAGGGCTGGAGAGAGGGCTTAGTGGCTAAGACATTTGTCTGCAAAGCCTAAGGACGTAGGATCAATTCTCCAATAACCCAGTTATGCCAGATGCACAAGGTGGCACATGCATGTGGAGTTCCTTTGCAGTGGCAGGAGACCCTAATATGCCCATTCTCTCTTTCTATCTGCCCCTTCCTCTCTCTCTCTCTTTCTCTCTCTCTCTCCCTCAAATAAATAAATAAAATGAATAAAAAATAAAAATAAATTTGAATGAAGTTAGCATAAGTATATAAAGTGGGAAAGGTAGGGGTGTCAAAAGGGCCTATAGAAGGTGACTTACATAAAGACATAGAATAGGCAGCTAGTCTGAAGGACATTGTAGAGCTTGGAAAGATCCCAAGGGAGGATTCTGAATGTCCAATGTGCTGAAAGTAAGAGTGGGGCTGGAGTTGAGTGTGCATAGGGAAAATGAAGAAATAAATGGGCAAATGATTCATGGATAAAATAAGCATAGACCTTTAGGCCACAGCAAGAATTTTAGCTCTGAATATAAATAGACATTATCATAGGGTTGAAAGGAGGGAGTCATGCCATGTGTTTAACTTTGGCTATTGGTGGAAAATTGATAATTTGGCCCAGGATAAAAGTAAAGAGATAAGTGGAAAGGCTAACAGATACATCACTCTCATGAGTAGCTATGTTCTAGCAGAGCTGACATCTCTCTGTCTCAGATTCACTCAAATCCTTCTA
Organism: Dipus sagitta; assembly: GCA_036346955.1. Lineage (NCBI taxonomy): Eukaryota > Metazoa > Chordata > Mammalia > Rodentia > Dipodidae > Dipus > Dipus sagitta. The sequence goes on along the minus strand of CM070772.1, from coordinate 165,901,924 downwards.
CTCAGGCTTTGCCCTTGTGATTTACTCTTGGGAAAGTTGATTCAGATCTTCAAATGTCGGATCTATTCCCATCTCTCAGATCTCAGCTCACTAGCATATCTGCAATTAAGTCTTCCTTGGTCTCTCTGTCCAAAAATCACCTACCTTAGCTGCCAGCTAGTCCACTTACCATCCCATTTACTTCTTTAAAAAGAAAATTTATCATTTATTTATTTATTTATTTGAGAGACACAGAGAGAAATAGGCAGGTAGAGAGAGACAATGGGTGTACCAGGGCTTCCACCCACTGCAAACAAACTCCAGATGCATGTACCCCTTGTGGATCTGGCTTATGTGGGTCTTGGGGAATCAAACCTATGTCCTTCGGCTTTGCAGGCCAGTGCCTTAACCATTAAGCCATCTCTCGAGTCCCCATTTCCTTCGTAATACCCTCCACCATCATGGTATTTATATTTATCCATTTACAAGTTCATTCATAATGTTACTCCTTCTGAGGCCTGAAGATAGGACCCCTCTCTAACTTCATTCACTAGTAAATCCCTACTGCCTACCAACTTGGCCTGGCACAACAGAGATGCACAGTAAGCTCCATGTTGAGGAACAAGAAATACATGGAATAGTAACTGAATAAACAAACCACATAGAGAGGGCACTAAGGTTCTCATGAGAAACAAACCTAGTCTGATCTTGAAGATGTTGAAAGGTTGCTTTTAAACAATGTTTAGAGTGGGGAATCATTTGAAAAAGTGGACTGCAATTTGTGTTATATATTTCCTAGCTTCAGAATGCCTAGCGAAAGCACAATTTCCAGATGTAATGGAAAGGACATCCAACCATAAGTCTTCTATTTACTCCTCTTATTCATGGAGAATTTAAGAGCTTTTTACACTTTTTGTGGTCTTGCCCCTTCCTCACATCAGTCCTAGTTAGATTGGCCTAAGCACCCCTGTTTGTATTAACATGAAACACCTCCTTATGCACTGGCTCAAAGGGTTTACAAGTGTCATACTCAAGAGTTTTTGCCCATCCTCACTAGCTCTCTAAGGCAATTTGTGCTCAACTTACTTTCTGACGAATGGCCTTGGTCACTACAGATCTACCTCATTTATTTTCTGAGCAAAGTAATTGCTCGGCCACAAGTCTCTATGCACAGACTCACCTTCCTCAAGAAAGAGTCAGTCAGTTCCCAAATAGATGCTTTCCCAGTGATACCATGTTATACAATGACAGTCTATGTCCTGTTACTAAAATTTTGTTACTCTGGAGGGTAGCCACCATTTTAAATTATTGAATAAAGTTCTTTGTGGACACCATGATCCATATTACCTCATAATTACCTGTATTATAACCTGAGGTACTTTTTATATGCTTACTTTGCAGTAGAAAACACAGGTACTTAACCAAAAGTCCTATAACTATTTAGTCAGAAGAGCTGGGAATCAAGCCTATATCAATTTACCTTTTCATCCTCACATGACCATCAATATTGTTATAAGAATAACCATTTAAAAGTAGACCAAGGTGTTGTAAATATGCATCAATTAATAAAATGTTTGCCTTGCAAGTATGAGAACCTCAGTTTGATCCCCAGAATCCACATTATAAAAGGCAGACATGGTGGGACGCACTTGTAATACCAGACCTAGGAAGGTGGAGATAGGTCCTTGGTGCTCAGTGAATAGCTGGTATTCCCTACTTGACAAATTCCAGGCCAGTAAGAGACTATGTATCAAAAAAGGCAGGCTACACCTGAACAACTTCAGAGACTCTCCTATGCCTAAACACACAGGCACACATATTATGTGTGTGCACCCATACACATGTGCACCCGCACATGCATATGCACATACACACACACACACACACACATGCACACACACGCACACACACACACACTAATCCAACGCATTCAGTACTTGCATTTATCTTCAGATACATTGACATCCTTCTTTCTTTTTCTTCTATGATTTCTTTCACATCCTTAGCCTTTGTTCTTTTAGAAGTTAGGAATGATATATCATTTTGCTCAGATGAGTGCTTATGATATGATTAATCCTTTCTAATTCTGTAAACAGTCACTGAGAAATGATTCTCTACCAAGCGAATTGCCAGGCAGTGGAGATATTTAGATGAATGAGAGATAACTTTTTTTCTCTGGAAAAGCTCATATCTGACTGGAAGAGATTGTCATTAAAGCAATTAATTAATATGATCCATAAATTGTTGAAATAAAGACACCCCTGTGTAAAAAAAAATACAGAATTAGTCCCACCAGGAGAGCAACGAATCTATTTAGATCAGATGAGCATTGTGGGGTAAGTAGTTCAGATTTGCAGGTGTCTTGTATATCACAGGGTTTTATTGCAGTGGTATGAAATGCTTCTGGTGTTTGCTAAGTAGTGCTGACCATGTGGTGATGGAATTGTGAGGGTGGAGGAAGAAACATGGGTATCTGTGATGAAGTTAACAGGATGTCTGTGGAGGAGATGAGGTCCTGTTCCTATTTGATGCCAGGAGACGCCCCGACTCTGTCACACTCCAGTTAGAGTGAGCTTCTACTCTGTTTCTGTTGTGCATCTCTCACATTAAATCTGTACAGCACAGAAGGCATGTGGGACCAAAGCAGGAAGCCCCCCAACATCCAACAACCAGGAAAGTTGGGGATGTTTCATCTCCTTGCATTTGCTCCAGTAAATACCATAGTATTGCTGAGTATTAGCGTAGCGGACGCAGGTTGCTAAGGATTTTGAGAACATAGATTCCAGAGCTTAGCTGTCTGGGTTTATTCTGTGACTGTGTTGCTTCTTAACTACATGAACTTAAAGATTATTTTGTGGTATCTTCATACCTCATCTACAAAATGGCATTACAATATAACCTTCCTTGTGGTGACATGAGAATTTAAGGAGTTTATGGAGAAGAAATAGTTTGAACAGCCTTTGGTATTAGCAAAAGTGCTTGATATTCATTGTTATTCCCTGTGGACACAGAATTGATCCCCCAAAATTTTTGTTCCATTGCTGAGACAAGTGCTGAAATAGCTGCCACCTGCTGTCCCAGAAAGAGGGATGAGTGATAAATCAACAATCAATTTTCCATATGCTAGAGGTGTTCACATCCATTGTATCATTGAACCTCTGTACTTACTTATATGATAGCTAGTTTTTTTTTTTTTTCTACCTATCTCTCTGTAGCCCACGCTGATCTGGAATTCACTATGTAGTCTCACGGAAACCTCGAACTCACAGTGATCCTCCTATCTCTGCCTCCCAAGTGCTGGTATGAAAGGTGTGTGCCACCATTTCTGACTGGTAGTTAGCTTTTATTTTTTAGAAGAAGAATAAGACATAAAGAAATTAAATCACTTGTACCTGATCACACACATATAAAGTGTTAGGACAAATATTCTAAATAAGTTTGCTTGATGGCAAAACCATTGCTTTCTCCACTGGTGTATGCTTCCTATCTAGTTAAAGTGATCAAAGTCATTTAATTTTTATATCTAAATTAAGAATTTAAATTAAATACAAATTGCAAGTTGTATTGATTCAACCCTAAATAATAGGTGTGACTGATATAGATTAAAAATAGCCTGATAGAGCACCTGATTATATGTACATATAATCAAAGATTTTAAAAGAATTCCTGCTTGTTAAATGTGTATACCAGATGATTTTAAATGCTTTCACATTTCATGTCCCATGGCAGTATGTGTATATATGACATATATATGAAATTCCAAATTTTATTTTTATGAGAGAGAGAGGGAGAGAGAGAGGGAAAGAAAGAAAGAGAGAGAATTGGCATGCCAAGGCTTCCAACCACTGCAAATGAGCTTCAGATACATGTGCCACCTTGTGCATCTGGCTTATGTGGGTCCTGAGGATTTAAACCTGGGTCCTCTGACTTTGCTGGCAAGTGCCTTAATCGCTAAGCCATATGTCCAGTCTGAAACTCCGATCTTTGAGACAGTATCACAACATGACTCAGACTGAACTAGAATTGGTGATATAACTCAGTCTAACTTTGAATTGATTTTCCTCCTGCCTCAGCCTCAAAGTTCTGGGAACCCAGCATCACATCCAACCATCGTTGCCTTCTTATTCATGACAGCAATAGGATGGAATTATTGCACCTTTCTTCCTTGTAGGATGACCTGATTTGTGCTTCTTAGGATAGTGAAAAGACTTTCACAATTATTTCAATGATGAGCTTCCCAAAGCTTAAAAATACTGCAGACGTCACTTCCCTGATAGCACCTGGCAACCTGCCATATTTATATTCTGTGATTTTCCTGGACACCCATTACTTCACAATGGAAAGATCTGGGGATCAGTATGAACTAGGATTCAGCAAGGGGGTGAGCTAGAAAAATGGCTGTTACCTTCTTTGTGTCAAACTCATCAAGAAAATCACAACAGTAAATGGGCATAAGGCTCCTGTGCTCAGGGGCTCACCTCACGGTACCAGTCTAGGGCAGGTCCAATCAATCTGATTGGCTGTGCAGTGAGAGAGAGCCTAATTTTACTTGTGGAATTTTCAAATGCTTCAACTCTATAGTGTCACATTCTACAGGATGGGGGTATAATTGTGTATGCAGAGAGCAATGTCATCTGGCTAGTAGTCAATGTCATAGAATTCAATTTTCTAAAGCACTATAGCAATCACCTCTTATGACATGCATTAAAGAGAAGAGAAAGAAAATCTTTGAGCTATAGAACAAAACACTGATTAGATAAAGAATAACACATTAAATCGCTGAATCTCACACATCTGCCATATCACTCACACCTATTATGTAAGGCTGAATCAATACAACATGCAATTAGACAACATGCCTGGTGCTCCTACCCAATCATATGTCTTCTGTCTTACATCTGAATCGTTTTTCATATTTCACTGGCATTGTCATCTAATAACTATCTGACTCATTATTCATTTTTATCATTTTTATTATGAATATACTATGTATGGACACATCATGTGTTGGTACCCTCATTTCCCTGTTGCCTTCTCCCATCCCACTGAAGGCCCTCCTCGGTAAGTTTGTGGGTTACGATTCACTATTCCTAAAGATTAACTTTTTACTGAAATTCTGAAAAAGTTTCATAAGAGTTTATTTATCCTGCTTAACTAGTTCTTCCAACTATTTATTCATTCTCCTGACATGAAAATTCCCAATACTAATTTTCACTATATCTAAAAAGCACAAAATTCATGAAATAGTTTTTTTATTCTTAAAAAGTATGTAGACTGATTTGTTTGATTAACAACTGAGTAAGCCAATTTTGGTGGTTTAGTTTCCTAATACAAAACTGAATGATGTTACTATGTCATATATGACGGCAATATTTAAAATAGTCATTTCTAATTCAGAAATGATTTCTGAAATGACAGAAAATTTGACTGCATCAATTTGGACGAACATAAAATATTAAAATCAGAAAATTCATATGCTGCTATGGATTTTGTTATAACATAAAGGCAAGCAGTGAAATCATTAAGCAATAAAACAACTGAAAGAAGAAAAAGAATATCGGAATTATAGGACAAAGATGTTAACTTTTAAAATTTCATCTTAGCTATTTATTCATTCAAAAATATTTTGAGTGTATACTGGCAAATACTTTTCTGAAGATGTCTGGAGTGTGTCACATACAACTAGACAGGAAGCACACACACACACACACACACACACACACACACAAAGCTTCCTCTTCTTTTGGAAATTGCACTGTAGCAAGAGAACACAGACATGAAGCATAAGAAATAAAGCAATTATACGATATGTTATAAGTGCTAAGATAAAAATGGAGGTGTCAGGGTATGGGCAATGCTGTTTTCTGAGGCAGGGTTGGAGGATTATTGAGGCATAGCTGATAGCACAATCATTTGAACAAGCCCTATAGGAAACTGACTTTGAGGAGGTAAAGAAATAGCATGGGAGATTTTATAGGAACAGATCCCAGGAAAAGAACACCCTCCACAAGGGATAAGTGTAGGGCTGGCACCCATTATGTTGAAACAAGAGAATCAAGCAAGTCACAACAGACATGAAGTCAGAGAGGTAAATGGGACCAGGGAAGAAGGAACTAAATTGTAGGCCAAGGCAAAGAATATTTCTTCTATGCTGTTGTAGTCACCTTCATGGAGCTGGAACCTAACCCCTGACCAAAAGCAGCTGATCATAAGAAATGGTTTATTTCAGTTTATAGATTTGAAGGGAAGTTTAGCAAGAGAGTGAGATGGTTTGAATCAGATGCCTCCATCAGCTTATCTGTCCTGAATGCTTAGCCCCAGGCAGCGGCACTTTGGATATAGACCTTGTTGGAGTAGGTGTGTTTCTAAGGGTGGGCTTTGGGATATTATATCCCAGCTTTCCTCTTGCCAGAGCTCAGCCTGCCCTCCACTCTGCCATGCTTTCCCTGCCAGCATGAACCTTTCCTTTGAGACTGTAAGCCAAAAATAACCCTTTCCTCCTATCAATTGATTTTGGTCAAGCGTTTAATGTAAGTACAATATATGATGACAATGGGGTGGCATTGAGGAGTGGGATCAAGATCTGTTCTATGTTTTAAAGGGATAATTCTGACTATTAATACAGTTTAAATTAAGAATAAGCATTAGAAAGATGACTAGCGCTTAAGGCACTTGCCTTCAAAGCCAAATGACCTGGTTTCTAATCCCTAGGTCCCACATAAGCCAGATACACAAGGTGGATCATGGGTCTGGAGTTTGTTTGCAGTGGCTAGAGTCCCTAGCATGCCCACTCTCCTTCTGTCTACTACTTTCTCTCTTTCTCTCTCTCTCACTCTCAAATAAATAAATACAATTAAAAAAAATAAATGATTTAAATTAAGAATGGATTACATGATGCAAGTTTAGATACAAGGAATGAGGTAAAAGGCTGTTGCAGCATTTCTGGTGAGAAATGTGATTGAATTTGGTGGCAGCAAGACAAGTGGACAGGTTCTGGATATATGTTAAAGATAAAGTCTTAGAATTTCATGATGCATGAATGGGAAAGAGAATGTGTGAGAACTAAAAGATAGGATTGATTTTCATTTAATCCTAAAAAGTCTTGCATAAGAACAGGAGTTCAGTCTACATTGTGTTAAAATTGAATAGTTATCAAACATCCAAGTGCAGGCATTAATTTGATCATTGGATATAAATTTGGGGTATGGTTCTGAGATGAAGCTTATAAATTTTGGCATTGCTGCTATGTAAGTGATCTTTAAAGTGATGTGCCTAATGAAAATCACCAAGGACAGCAAAAGACAAATGACCAAGGACTCAGCTCTGGTCACACCACTCTTACACAGAGAGGAAGAAGTGCAAAAGCTGGGAAGCAAAGATAAGGTGAGAAGAAAAGTACATCTGTGTAAGACTATTATGTAGAAGACAGATGTTTGCCATTTCAAATGATGCTATTTCATAGGGGATAACTGATCATTGGATTCAGCAACAAATATGTATGGGTGATTTTAGTTAAGCCATTCCTGTACAATGGTGAGTATAGAAGTCCATCTGGGTACAGTTTATATATGAGGAAATTGCTAGAGAAATTGGAATCAACCCAGATGTCCATCATTAGATGGAAAACTAAGATTTAGTATATCTACACGATGGAATTCTATGCAGCAGTAAGGACAAATGACACAATGAAATTTGAATAGAAAGAGGATCAAACCTGGAACAGATTATAAACAGGTACTTTTTATTTAAAGAATATATGTAGCAAATCAAGGAGAGGAATATTAAGGAATGGCTTTGTAATTTATGACATACACACAGTGGCTGTCATTACCAGCAAAATTTGGACTAATCAAATGACATCATGGAAGATAATAAAAGATTTGAAAACAGAAGATTGGGGCTGAGGAGATTCCTCAATGTTTAAAGTCATTTTCTTGCCAAACTCCAGTTCCCATGAAAAGCCAGATGGCACATGTGCCTAGAATTTGATTGAAGTGCAAGAGGCCCTTATGTGCCCATTTACCCATTTGTGTGTGCTCTCTCTCTTTCCTTGTATACACACATACATATATATATATATATACTGTGACTGAATACTTGGAAAGAAGAAAACATATAGAATAAGGAAGATGGGGGAAGGTTGGCAAAGGAAGTAATGGAAGGGTAAAATGATCAAACTACATTATATATACATATATATATATATATATATATATATATATATATATATATATATGTATAAAAAGATCAAAGGCTGGTTATCCAGATGCACAAAGGTGAGGCAAGTGCAAGTTTGCACATGCCCACTAGGTGGCACAAGTATCTAGCTTTTGATTGCAGCAGCTAAGGCCCTCCAATTCTCTCTCTCTCTCTGTAAAAATATTTTTTAAAAATAAATTTAAAAAAACAAAAGTTACAAAAGTGGCCCCTTGTGGAGCTAAGCACTGAGTGGTTTCTGGGAGGTAGGTCCCATGGAGTTTTTAGCTGATTGTTTAATTGTGAAAGAAACACAAACACCACTTAAAATGAAAGCAGCTATGGTCTGGACAGACTGCTTAGCAGTTAAGCACTTGCCTGTGAAGCCTGAGGACACCAGTTCGAGGCTCGATTCCCCAGGACTCACGTAAGCCAAATACACAAGGTGACGCATGCATCTGGAATTTGTTTGCAGTGGCTGGAGACCCTGGCACGCCCATTCTCTCTCTCTCTCTCTCTCTCTCTCTCTCTCTCTCTCTCTCTCTCTCTGTGTGTGTGTGTGTGTGTGTCTGCCTCTTTCTCTCTCCCTCTCTGTCTGTCACTCTCAAATAAATAAATAAATGAAAATAAACAAAAAAATGGGAAAAAAAGAAAGCAGCTCAGTAGGAAAAGAGTTATAGCAGAGAAAGTCTTGCTAGAAGAGTGAGAATGTGAATAAAACATTGCTGGTTAAGAAAGGTTGGCCATCAGCCAGGTGTGATGGGTCATACCCTTAATCCCAGCACTTGGGAGGCAGAGGTAGGTGAACCTCTATGAGTCCGAGGCCACCCAGAGACTACAGAGTGCATTCCAGGTCATCCTGACCTACAGTGAGACCCTAATAAAAGAATGGTTGGACCTCATCAGGGTTAATCTGGAGTCCATAATTATAATTTAAGCAGAGCTGCATCAGTCTTGTATAATTATTTTCCTCTATCCAGAGTCAAGTGTGGAGGAAGGTCAGAGGTGACTTGAACCAATTCCTTGCCAAGTGAATTCCACAGTGAGAGGGGCCAGGCTGCTAAGATTACGTTAAAAGAAGTGATTAACATGTTGATCATGGAATCCATTCTATGTTGGGAGTGAATAAAGGGCTTCAAATGAGTAAGGGAAAGACATGAAGGATTTGGCTGAAGAGCGATAAGTCCATCAACTCAAAGGACTGTTTATAACAAAAATGTTAGAGGGATCAAACTACAAAGTGAAGATATGGTGATCAGAGAGTAGGAAGTATACACTAAAGGCTACAAAGGTGTCACAATTATAGAAAGCAACAACTATAGAGATTTGGCTACAGTAGAATAGAGGAAAAAATCATTTGAAGAGCAAAGTGAGGACATAGAAATGAGTTCTCAGAATTGTAACATGGTTTTTAACACTGATGATATCAAATAACTTGGCTATCAAACAGAGCAACGTTAGAAATAATAATAACAAATCAGGACTACAGAGTGGCAGGCTCCATACCAGGGAGTTTTCTGGGACTGTGAAAGTTGATTAGTTGTTTTTGCATCACTGTGCCCAGAATGCTTGACAGCAAGTCAGAGGGAGGAATTATTTGTGTTGCCTTATAGTTTCAGATGTTCAGCAGCAGTAGCTGCTGGAGTCATACAGTTCACATTATGTGCAGCCAGCGTGCATGGAAATAGGAGTGCAGACAATTTCTGCCGTTCTCCTTTGTCTCCTTTATTCATCCTGCACCCCTCATCCTTGTGATGATATACCACGCTCAGTTAATCGTCTCTGGAAATGCTCTCCACACATAAGCAGAAGTGTGTCTCAGCAATATCCCAGGTGATTCCTAGTCCAGTTAAGTTGACATTGAAGAAGCTTAGCTATCACAAGTGATGATGACCCAATAGCTGTCTAATGACTGGCTCTTTGGAAAATGAAACCAAACATGTTAATTTGTAGCGTTGCTTAATTTCCATGATGTAAATTGCATAGAAGAAAGTTCAAGCTCCCAACAGGCTGTTTTCAACCTCAGAGCCTAAAGAGGTGTGTAAGGCAGGTCTTATAAGTAGGTTCAAGCCTGCTCTGACAAGCACTGGAGGGTGGGCCTGGAAGTGGGGTTGAGGAGCAGGAAGACAAGATGCCAGCTCTTATGCCAGGGACAGACAGTCCATATGAGAGCAAAAAGGTCCTCTCCCTTGAAACCAGAGTCCTTAGGGCTAGACAGTTGTCTGTAAGAAAAATATTAAGGAGATCATGCAAAGAAGAGTTGAGATCTGGATAACCTTGCTGTCAGATTCTGAATCCCCAAGGATTTTGTGGAAGGATTTAATGGTCAAAAGTAGATAGAGGGGCTGGAGAGATGGCTTAGTGGTTAAGCGCTTGCCTGCAAAGCCTAAGAACCCCGGTTCGAGGCTCCATTCCCCAGGACCCATGTTAGCCAGATGCACAAGGGGAGCATGTGTCTGGAGTTCGTTTGCAGTGGCTGGAGGTCCTGGCATGCCCATTCTCTCTCTATATATATCTGCTTCTTTCTTTCTGTCTGTTGCTCTCAAATAAATAAATATTTTTTTAAAAAAAGGAGATAGAGGGAAGAAGAGATTCTATTTGATAAGGTGTAAGTATGTGGAAGGTCAAAGTCAGCCCAAGCACCTGGGGTTTCTCACACAAGCATCTAGAGGTGAAATCTGGTAGGGGCTAATCAATCGGTGATAGAGAAGTGGCACCATGGGTAAAGCTGAGCACAGTGTGTGGCTCTGTTCTCTTGCGGATCTTGTTAGAAATGAGTCAGAGGGAGCTTTGTGTACCCATGTTTATAGCTGAGACATTCAAAGAGGTCAGAGTTACTCAGACCGTATGACTTTTCCTAGCCCATGCATCCCGTCATCATCTGGGGAAGGGTACTTTCAAGCCTCCTTTTGTTGCCTTCTTTCCCTCTCTGTCTTCTTCTGTGCTTTTCCAAACTCTATTCCTCTCCAGCATTGTTTTAGAATCAACTTCTTAGAAAATCTTTGAGAATGCTTATCTCACCATTGGCCAACATGACGGAAGTCCTAACGGGGAACAATTTCCCTTGATGAATCTGTTCACTCATAGGTTTATACACTGTAGTGTTCAAAGGTGTGTTGAGGTAAATCTTTGTCATAATAAAGATAGTCTATTTGCTGCGGGTTTATTACCTGTTGAATACCATGATCAGTGCTTTATCAACATCATCACATAATTCTCACAACTATCCATTTTTCCCTTAACCAGAGGGGAAAAGAAAAAAAAAAAAACTCAATGGTTTGAGTGACTTGGCTGAGGCCGGACATTTAACACCATCTTTTGATGGCAGAGACCATACGTTTATCATTTGCATTGGCCCATTTCCTGAAAAAGCTAACTCGGTGTATATGTAAATCAAAAATAGGAGATTTACAATGATGTTAATAGCTCTATACCATCCTCTGAGATTCTCAAGCAGGATCAGGCTTAGCATTTGTAATCCAAAAGGCGCCTGAACTGACAGGTTTAGATGGAACAAGAAGCTGTCAAACTGATAGGATCTGCCAGCTGGTTTGCCACACATCTGGTTAGAAAGGCTTCTGATGAATCAGCCTAAAGATAAGCCAGATGTTAGCCTAAATCAAGGAAAGTGGCAGACAGCAGTCAGAAGGAATAAGATGTTGATATCAAAATGCTAATGCATTTGTGCAAAATGTTCACTGTAGACTTAAAGTCCAGAATAGAAAATTGAATCAAACCAGCTTTATAATACAGTTAAATGCATGTGATGTGTATGATGTACCATCTATTCTGTGCATGTATGTGTGATATGTGTATTTGTGTGTGCAGATGCATGTGTGTAACTGTGAACCCATATGTGCCATGGTACATGTTTGGAGGTCAAAGAGCAGCTTTGGTTGTCAGTGCTAGCCTTCCACCCTATTTGAGGCAGGAATTTTCTTATTCACCACAGCATTTGCCAGCTAAGGTGGCCTGCAAGCTTCTGAGCAATTCTCCTATCTCTGCCTCTCTTTGTGTCCTAGGTGTACTGGGCTTATAGATGCTACAGTGTCCAGTATTACATGGAACCTCAGGATCCAAACTTTGCCATTGACACTTATATGGCAAGCTCCTTATCCACTGAGTTAACTCCACAGTTCCCCAAATAGTTACTACTATTATTATTATTATTAAGTAGAAACTTTGTATGAGCACAGCATATGTTGGTACTATCATTTCCTATCACCATGTCCCCATCCCCATGAGGGCCCTCCTTAGTGGTATTTCTAGATTATGAGTTGTGACAGCAGCTGTCTGTCATTTTGAGGAGGGCTATCTCATTTCCCTGAGCCTTAGTGAGTGTGCTCTAAGTCTACTTTAGTGTTGAGCTCTCAGCAGCTTCTGGATTTCTGCTTTGGTGTGTTTTGAGTACCTCCGTGTCTGTTTCCATCTCCTTAGCCCAGGTTATCAGGCCCGCTGTAGAAGCAACATACTTTTTTTTCTTATCACAGTTCCTCTGTGGTTTCACCTGGGCCCTGGCTACTGTGTGAGGGGTGGTTCATACCCTGTCAGGGAATCTGCTATCTATTCTTGTCTTGTTGGTAGATTATGGTTATCCTTTGTCCTCACTGCTTTCTGAAAAACAAAAACAGAGAGTGAGATGAGGATAGGTTCAAGTTGATAAGCATTGTTAATTTAGAGAGATTTTAGTGGGTGTAGCTTCAATTTTGGAAGGCTGGTGGGAGCTTCTCATGGTAATTCATTATCTTGGTCTCCATAGGGTTCTGACTTGGTTCCAAAAAAGTTTTATAGCAAAAAAATTACTGTTAACTCTGTCCTCATGAAGATAAGATGGTAGAAGGTATGATAAACATGAAATAAATAAATAAATACATTTTAAAATTATTTTTATTTTATTCATTTATTTGAAAGAGAAAGACAGAAACATACACACAGGGAGAGAGAGAGAAAAAAATGTGTGTCAGGGCTTCCAGCCACTGCAGACAAACTCCAGACATACATGCCCACATGTCACCTTGTACACCTTGTTAGGTGGGTGCTGGGGAATTTAACCTGGGTCCTTGGGCTTCACACACCAGCTCTTTAACCAGTGATCCATCATCCCCATCCCAATAAGTGCATTTGAAACTGGGAATTATTGAAATCATTGGGAGCATCAGTGTGCACACTGGTGCCATCCACTGGTGGTTATGTGATGCTGTCTGAGTGATGTCAGCAACAAGATGGCAGGATGCAATATGGACCACTAAAGAGAAAGACGAGTCAAATTGGAATGAGAAGAAGCTTCCTGGCAGAATGAATAGCATGAAACAAAGAAACTTGCGGGGCAGGCATGAATCCCAGGGGTTTTTCTGTCTCTGCCAGAATGTATCAGAATGGTGGACAATAAACCTAGAAAGAGACACTGGATCTTTCCAGCTGTATTGAGAACGTTTACTTGGATATCAATTTAATTTTGAAAACCCAAAATAACATATTTATTGAATTCTTATGAGTGGCTATACCTTACTTAGAAATGGGAAAGAATTCAAGCAGGTAAAAAAAAAATGACACATCTTTACCTATTTTGAGCTTAGATATATCTTAACAAGAAGAAAATATTAGAAGTAAAGTGCTTATAGAATAAAGGGATAGCAGCAGAGGGTATACTGCCCAGCAGGAGTTCCAAGAAGGGCACAATCAATTAGATTTTGATTGATTAGTGAAGTTGTCGAAACCATAAGGTTTGTGAGTTATCCACCAAAAGTTGGATAGTGTTTGATTAATTGTACTTATGCTTAGAATTTGCACAATAATTTTATTTATCACCTCAGCATGCCAGATTTCCTGCCTTTACAACTGCATGATATGCATCAAGTGAAGCACCATACCACCACCACCTTACATGCACACAGGTTTATAGAAACTAAGTGGAAATCATCATGCCTCATATTATAGATATGGCTACTTTCATATCTGTGCTTCATAATTTTGTTAACTAGAAAACCATTTTATTCTGATCCATTCTAAGAGAAACTAAAACCTCTTTCCTCTAGTGGAAAAGCCTATGCTTGTATAATGTGTTGATATGTGCATGTTCCTAAGTGTTCGTTCTTCACTGTGAAGCCCCGGAACACAGTGATTTTCAAAAAAAAAAAAAAAAAAAAAGTCCTCAACATCACTGGCTGCCAAGTAACAACCCTGGAAGAAAAATGATCAAGGACACAAAAATAGATTTGTCTGTGCTCTCAATACCCCCTGTGTGGGGGAACTCCACAACAAATTGTAGATTGGGCCAAGGCTGCAGGAGGGCAAATTTCATTATTTGTCAATGTCTTGCTGCAAAGTCTTAGAAAATTTGGGCATTTTTCTAACAGTTTAGGAATAGCTGGGATCCTGCTTCCACACAGTCTGCATTCCTAACTTGATAGCTTCTTTTGGGTTATACTGTTGGGATTGTCTTGATGATAAAACAGGAGATTAACCAACTACTATGCAACAGGTCTTTAATTTTTGCTTGGCATATAGCCTCCATTGTGTTTCTAGGAATATTTGATTTCTAAAACTTAAATTACATTCCTTTGATATTTATGGTAGGAAAGGAACAGAACCTGACTTTAGCCCCAATGATCTCATTTATTAGATCACATAATACCAAAAGAAAGGTGAATGTTGTTTGGACCAAGAAATCCAGGCTGAGCATATTTTGGCAAACTGATGTGGACAGATGAGTCACTCTTTCACCATAACAAGCATTTGTCTTTATATCTGATACATGGAAGTAGCCAGTTATTCTCCCCCCACTTCCCCCTTGTGCTCTGTAAGTACTAGGATAGGATATGCTAGCTTTTAGAAATAGACAAGCTAGAATTTCAACAGTGTGCGCTACCAAATATACTCCAAGTCACTGACTGATTTATCCATTTTGGCTCTGATTCCAAGGAGTCCTCTTCATTTGGGAAGTGAGGAAGTCTGCTTCATTGGAGAAGAAACCAGAGAAATTTTGCCACCAAGTTCCCTATTTTCATGGTAGGAGATGGATAGAGGGGGCCATGTGTACAGTTTTTGGGTTTCTCAGACTTGTGGTTCTTCTGTAAACTTGAGAACAATAAAACAGAGCACGAAATAGAAAGACCTGTGATCCAGCCTGGTTTAATATGTTAGCCTTATGACTCAAGTTCGACTATTGGCAAACTTAAAATATCTACCTTACAATATCTTGTTATATGTCATGGTGACTATATAGCTCAAGCCATTATAGTCCCATTCTCTGGAACTGAAAGGCGCAATGGGGAAAGAAAAACATTTTAACCTCATTAAAGGCATTTATTTATTTATTCACTTGTTTATTTGAAATAAACACATTTCTGTAGAAGAGATCATGACAGATACAATATGTGTAATAATTACTCCCATTTTAAGGTGGAAAACTAAGTAATAAAGCAGTTAAATGGTGTGAACAGTGTCATACAGCCAACAAGTGGCAATGGTCACCTGCAACACCCCAAGAACTCTTGTTCTGAATCCTACTTTCTTAAGCACCAGTCTATATTGTCTCTCCTCTGGATCCTGTATACTTGTAATACTTGGGAAAAACTTTAGAAGGTGAATAGTTAACTGAATAGCTCAAGAAATTGAAGAGAAGGATATCTCTGGGCAAAATAGAGAGTGTGTGCAAAAGAAAGAAGTACTCAGCCTGCTTATCTATAAGTAGCAAAATTTGTATCTCTCCTTACTGAACTGTTGTGAGAATCCTTGAGATAAAACATGTTAGAGCACAGGGACTGGAACCTAGTACTTTGAAATACTCAACGAAGCTGTTCAGAATAAAGCTAGAAGCATGCCCATGAAAAATTACAAAAGAGCCTTTAGGGACATTCTAACCTTCTGTTAGGGGAGAGCATAATTGAGGTTGTGTTAATGACATCAGTGTTAATTTTACCAGAGTACCTGATGCAATCTCTTGTAAAAAAATTAATTGCAGATGTAATTTCAATTGTCTTCTTCATGGATTGAAAGGTGGCCTGAGGAGAGCAATATAAGGAAACTCACGCCAGCAATATGCTAATTGAAGAAAGTTGTCTAAGTGGGGAACAGTGATTTTTTTTTTTTTTCTTACCACATTCATTTGCCTTACAAATGTTCTGCATAGCCAGGCCTGGTGGCATACGCCTTTAATCCCAGTGCTGGGGAGGCAGAGGTAGGAGGATCGTCGTGAGTTTAAGGCCACCCTGAGACTCCATAGTGAATTCCAGGTCAGCCTGGTCTAGAGTGAGACCCTACCTCAAAAAACCAAAAAAAAAAAAAAAAAAAAAAAAAAAAAAAACCAAAAATGTTCTACATGGATGATTTAGTACAAAGTTTTGACCACTTAAAATCACCAAGCCTAGAGCTGGAGAGATGGTTTAGCAGTTGAGTGCTTGCCTGTGAAGCCGAAGGACTCTAGTTCAAGGCTCGGTTCCCTAGGACCCACGTTAGCCAGATGCACAAGGGGGTGCACATGTCTGGAGTTTGTTTGCAGTGGCTGGAGGCCCTGGCACGCCCATTCTCTCTCTCTCTCTCTCTCTCTCTCTCTCTCTGCCTTTCTCTCTTTCTCTCTGTGTCTGTCACTCTCAAATAAATAAATGGACAAACAAAATTTTTTAAAAAATCACCAAGCCTATATTTAGGAGAGTAGCTGTCAAGAGCTATACTATTCATTGTTGATATCTAGCATTCACCCAATTGGGCCAGTTCAATCATATCTACCCTAAGTTTTATATCCATTTTATTAGTATTCAACAGTTGTCCATGTCACACATTTTAAGAAATATGAAGAGAACCCTAGAAGCTGAATCTGCCTTAGGTATCAGTATGTTTTGTTCAATAACAGTGGTAGAAGGCCTCTCCTCATTTACACAAAAAGAAAGAGACATCTCAAGTTCCATGTGATTGGGATGATATTGTGAGTCACTGGTGAGTGCTTGCCTAACATTATTTTTTTGAAGATATGGATTCAATACACTCTATGCAAATACCAACGAGTCTCAGGATGCCATAGTCCATCTTGGCTATAGCAACAGACTATCTTACACTGGATCATTGATAAATATTGCTCACAGCTCTGAGGCTGGGAATCTAAAGTGAACATGCCAGAAACATCTGATGCTGGTCACATGCACTGATACTCTATTTCAAGCATGGCCCCTCTCGTTGTACAATTGCATGACAGGAGTCACAAAGAGCTTCTTCAAGCTCCTCCACATCCCCCGTTTGTTTCCCATCCTTTCCTTCTATTCAGGTTATTTATTCTGCCTTACAGGTTAAAGGTTCATCATCGTGGGGAAGTCACAGCAGCAAAATCACAAGGCAGCTGGTCCCGTTACAGACACAGTCTGGACATAGGGAGAGGTTAATGCTAGCGCTCTGCTAGCTTTCTGTGTTTTTATACAGTCCACCCCCCTACCCAGTTCATGGAATGGCTCCACACACATTTAGAATGGGTCTTCCTAACCCACATAACCTAATGGAGAAGCTCCTTCTCAGGCAGACTAGGAGCTTTGTTTCTATGGTGATTGCAAATTCTGTCAAGGTGACAACCAAGATTAAACCATGTATAGTTTTTTCCTTTGTTGTTTGATGTTTGCATAAGCTCAGCTAGTTGATAAAATGCCAGCAGGTACAAGTGAGAAAAAAAAAGAAAAACTGAGGTCAAATTATCATGATTTCTTTAAATCCCCTGCTGAAGGCCTTACAGCATCCACATGCAGCTGCCTCTCCAGGGTTCACTTGCTGTCTGTCCATCTCTCTACCTGCAAGAAATAAGACTCCTCAAGGTCAGTAGCCTTGACACACTGCACTGACCATAGTTGGTGTACTTTGAACTAGTAATTGGTCCTGTGTGTGTATTTTTTTTTTTAATTATACAGTTTGAATCTGCCATGTACTTCCTACTAAGATCTTGGCTGACACAGTAGGTTCTCTGGTAAACCTTCCTGAAATAAAGCTACATGTCTTTCTAAAGACCAAATAAAAATTTTAAATCATTCATTTTTTTCAAATTTATTTTTATTAGTTATGGACAGATTTAGTATGTAAACAACTCATGTTGGTACCATCCTTTCCTTCCTCCCAGCCCTTTTCTGAAGAGGCCTTCCTCCTTGTGGACGCAGGCTAACCCCATGGGGATGGTGGGTCATGCACTATGGGGGCAGCAGTCAGTTATGGGGGCGAGGCAATGTCTCTGTGAAAAATGTCCCAACTTGTGGCTCCAACAATCTTTCCACTTCCTCTTCTGCAAAATTCCCTGAGCCATGTTGGGTACATTTTAAGTCTACTTCAGTGATGGACTCTTAGAAGCCTCTGGATCTCTGGTTTAGTGGGTGTTGAGTGTCCTTAGTGTCTATCTCCTTCACTCTTGTGCTGATATCAGGTTCACTGAGAAAGCAGCATTCTTGCTCATTTCCCCAATTCCTCTGTGGATTCAGGTGGGGCCCTGCTGAAGTCTGCTAGGTTGTTTATCTCCTCAGATCCCACTCCCATCTGAAAAAGAGAAGCAGAATCTCCAACAGAGAGTGAAGTTAGCACCAGTTAAGTGAAATAACCATTATTAATTTAGAGAGAATTTAAAGGGTATAGACCCTCTTATATGCCAAACTTAGTGGGAGATTAACATTGGAAAGCAAAATCATTATCTGGATATGATTCTGACTTGTTCCCAGTTCCAAATATGGTTTTCTTTCCACTTAGCGGATCTATTAGGCAATCCAAGAGCATTTGGTTACCCACCATGGCTGTGTGCCACTAATGCACTTGTGTGAGCATCATGCCAGGTTGTTTGCTTCTGAGTCACTTAGGCTTTTAATTGCTAGGACAGATGTTGGCCACTTGCCCTTGGTAGCTCATGTAGCACCTTCCAGCACTACATGGGCTAATTGTCTGGGGACTGTCTCTCTTCTGAATTCCAACCAGGTTTCTCCGTTGTCTGTGCTGACAGCATATGGTGACTTCAGCAGTAGGGTCTTATCATTAACCTCTTGTGGTTAATGAAGTGCTCTGGCAGAAGTCTGTCTTGTTTGTTTTGGGAGATCTAGTAGATCTTTCTGATCAACAGCTCATTGTGAATGTAAACCATACCCTGATGGAATTACAGGCTAGCACCATGAGAAAAGAAAAGTGAAGAAAGAGAAACAGAAGAAATTTAAGTTTAGGCTTCATCTCAACCTCTCCAGGGCCCTTCAATTCAGGTGCTCTACACAGAACAGTCAAACAACCAATCTCAAGAGCCAATAAGAAGAAGATCACAGTAACCAAAACAGACCAGGATCAAAATAGTACAAAACACAAGAAAGCACCAAACCCCATAAAACACCTCATCATGGCAGGGATTGATTCAAACCTAACAGCAATAACCTTAAATATTAATGGTCTTAACACACCCATCAAAAGACACAGGTTATCAGGGTGGGTCAAAAAATTGGACCCTTCTATCTGCTGTCTTCAAGAAACTCACCTCACCATTAAAGATAGACACCTCTTCAGGGTGAAAAGTTGGAAAATAATATTCCAAGCAAATGAAAATTATAAAAAAACAAGTGGTTATTGTTATATTAATATCCTATAAAATAGACTTCAAACCAAAAGTAATAAAAAAGGATAAAGAAGATACTTCTTACTCATCAAGGGAATGACCAACATGAGAATATCACAATTATAAATATATATACACTAAACACAGATTCACCACAGTTTATAACCAAATATTCTCAACAATAAAATGGAAATAAACACAAACACCATCATAGTCAGAGACTTCAGGACTCCACTGTCATCAATAGACAGATCATCCAAGCAGAAAATCAACAGTGAACTCAATTAATTTTATTTTCTATATATTATAATTTAATTTAGAATAACAAATACATTTCTTTTTAGAATTTATTACATATGTATGCCCCCATAACTATTTTCTGATCAACATGCACATTTTCAATTAAGTTAATCTATAATTTGTTCAAATTACTTGAGTCTGATGCTGGGATTTTTTTTCTCCTTGCATTAGTTCATATGGAACTCAAAATACTCTTGTGGGAGATATTTCATTAACATTTTCTGAAATTGTTATTATCATAGGCAGGTTCAGTGTCTGGTATGTTCAAGTCCAGGAAAGATTCCAATGTCAGACTGCATAACAAGGACATAATCACCCAGACAAACTACACAGAATGGTGAGCTTTGTGGGACTTTGTCAGCAATATTAAAAGTAATCCTAATTATTTTGTCTTTAATAAGAACCATGAGGACAATAGGATAAGAAAAAAATCTGTTACATTAGTATGCATACACCAAATTTAGAGGAAAAAGCTTCAATGAAATATTTTGAAATGGTGCACATGGGGGAAGCTCTGCACCAATTTGTGCAGAATTTTATAACCTCATTGGCTAAGGACAAGACCTGGCTTTGAGCTCAGCACAGTGGCTACATGAATATATTTGGGAAACACATAATAATTTTGATTCAGAATTTATCCATTTTTGCTTGAGATGTCTAGACTTGACATCCAGACTGCTGATTCAATAATAATATTATATTATATATAATTTATATTATATTATATAATATATAAAATAATAATATTATATTATATCTAATATATTATGTATTATATAATAATAATAATATTTCTCCATCAAATTGATATTACTTAGCCCTCTCTTTTAAGCAGAAAATGAGTGACAGAAACTTGATTAAGTATATATATATATATGTATATAGATAGATAGATAGATAGATATAGATATAGATAGATAGATAGATATTAAGTATATATACATATATATACACATATATGGTATTATCTTATAGATACTTTATATTATATGTGTGTATATTTATGTATGTGTACATGTATAATATATATACATATATAGACATATATGTGATATATATGGCCATCACTATTTGGTTGTATTTATTTATTATTTATTTATTTATGAGAAAGACAAAGAAATTAGCAGAGAGAAAGAAAGAGAGAAAGAATGGGCACACCAGGGCGTCTAGCCACTGCAAACAAACTCCAGACACATGTGCCACTTTGAGCATCTTGTTAACATGGGTTCTGGAAAATTGAATCTGTGTCCTTAGGGTTTGCAGGCAAGCACCTTAACTACTAAGCTATCTCTTTAGCCCTAGTTTTAATATTGTAGCTCTAGCTATGATTTGAATATTTTTGTCTAGTTACCTCAACAATTCATATATTGAAACTTCACTTTCAAAGTGATACTACTAATATCTGTGTCTTTAGGGGAGGAAAATATGTCATGGGGCATAAATGGAATTAGAGCATTTATAAATCCAGACAAAGAAACTGTGGGCCTTCCTACCCTAGGAGGATGAAGCAAGGAGACATGGTCAGGGCAGTGGAAAGTGGTCCTCGCCAGACCCTGGTCTACTGGAGGTTTAATCTCAGACTTTCCAGGTTCCAGAATTGTCAGTAATAACTTTATGTTATTGGTAGAATATTAATCCAGAGTGTTCCTTATAGCTGTCTGAAGATATTAAGAAAATCGTCCCTTTCACTTTAAATAAGTCTAAGAACCAAAAGTTTAGTAATTTGCTAACATACAGAGTGAATACCAGGCATGGAATTACTTTGTGTGGAGTAAACATATTTGTACCCTATTTTTAGCTTAATAGTTACCATCTTCTTTTACCAAACTTGGATTTTCTTAAAACCATGAAAGAAAACATAAATTAAGGAAAACATTGTTTGCGACTATTCTTCTGAAGAAGTAATGACCTTTGGCATTCCATTTTCTTGATATATATCAGAAATTCAACTCCCAGGCACCTAGGACCATAGTCATCCACCAGAATATAAACATGAATTATTATCAATTCTTATTGAAAAATGACACCCACTGATGCTTACATACAAAGAAGGAAGGATTCAATAGATGTAGTCAGTGACTTTCATGTTAACATTTCAGTGATGAGTAAACATTTTAGCACAAGCAAAGTTATTTTCAATAAGTAAGAAGGAAGTTGTATCTCCTACCAGACGGCAGATACAGGCTCATTTTACACTGGTATCACATTAGCATACCATCTTGTAAATGATTGTGTCATACAGCCCAAAACACTTCTTCTCATCCCAAGGCTTATAGGTATATGCAAGTAAAATCAACAAGAATAAAGGACAAGATTAGTCTAGATTTGATAAAAAAAAATCCTATTCATAACATCTAACTAAACCCATGAAGAACCATATTATACATCAAGGACATACAGACATTCCTGTAGTTTTACTTCTGGCCTAAAGATAAATTTTCTTATACAAGAATAGACTTCAGGCCTGTTACTTGCCTTTTATATAGACTTCCCTTTTTAAGAAGATACTGTAGGGCTGGAGGGATGGCTTAGCAGTTAAGGTACTTGTCTGCAAAGCCAAAGGACCCTGGATCAATTTCCCCAGTACCGAAGTTAGCCAGATGCACAAGGTGGTCTGGAATTTGTTTTCAGTAGCTGGAAGCCCTGGAATGCCTATTCTTTCTCTCTCTCTCTCTCTCTCTCTCTCTCTCTCTCTCTCTCTCTCCCTCTCTCTCCAATAAATAAGTAAAAATTAAAAAAATATATTTAAAAGATAGTGCAATGCAATTTGTTTGCCATGATAAATAAAGAGCAACATGATTGATATTTTATGTGCCATGAATATACTATAAGTATTCACTCACTTCAGAATAAGTCATTAGAAAAGAGGTAAAGTGGAATCATTCCTCAAGAAACAGGAGTAATTTTCCTTTACTTTTGAAGTACATTGTGGATCCTTATTATAGAGAAATAACATAGTTTGAGAATTCAGTCTTGGATGATCATGGGAAAGTTTCAATCCTGCCCCATTATTTTTCAATGGAAAAAGAAGAAAAAAATACCATTGCTCTTTCCTAGTGGTATATGTGAAATTACATGAGTTCACATTATAAAGAAAATATAGATGATAAACAGTTAGTACTAATTTTCTGTGTTGACTCTTGTCATCATTATTATCTTTATAATAAAATCTAACAATTGTGAATTTGCCTATCTTGTACCTTATAATAATGTTTTATACGTCACTGTACCTGATCCTTAAGTGACTTCTTTAACAAGGGACATCATGATACAGCTGGTGCTCTGGCTCCTTAGCTAGAACTTTTAGGTTTAGTTCTGAATCTGTGACTTCTTAGTTATGTGACTTTGAAAACTGTTCAGAATGTTTGAATGTTGTTAATTCATATGTAAAATAAAAATAATAATAATAAACATATGATTATGATATGTAGATTAATATAAAATCAATATACTTTCATATATATTAATATGTGTACACAGTATGTACTTAAATACTTAGGATAAACATTATTCCTTAAAATTTGTGTAATCATGTTAATATCATGACCTTATATAATTAAAAATGAAGAAAAATGAGGCTCAGAGAAAATGAATGGTATGCTCACATTCATATAATAATTACATAGCCAGAATTCAAGGCCAAATTCCTGTGAATTTCAATGCCTTCACTTACTCTACTAAATTATGGTGTCTTAGAGTGTCTTTTCAGTTGAAAGGAGTCACTGGGTAGTGAGAGAAACATTCTAAATATTTTATTCTAACCATTTTACTAATTTAAATTTTACAATTCTAAACCAACCATAAATTCAAATTGTTCTGACTTGGTTATACTGGTCATTTAAAGGCTTTAATAACCTATGTTATGGAGCTGTTGTGTACATGAATACATTTATTATTTTACCAGCCCAGAGCATATTATTTTGATAAAGGATTGTGGACCCATTACTTAGCTCTACACTGGGGAATTTATAAACAAATAAATGAAAAGTAACAAATGAACACAAAATGTAGATATTTCACATTTCACTTTAACTCCAATTTCCAGGATCGTATGCGTAGAAAAGTCATGAAGGGTGGTCCAGCTGAGCACGCATGTACATGATTCATAGATCTACCTGGCCCTGCTCTGAGCACTTTACTTGTGTTCATTTATTGATCCCAGGATACTCTGGAGAAAGGTACTACTTTCTTTCTCATGTTATGGATACTGTTACTATGTCACAGAGAACTAAGAAGCTAAGTTCAAGATCACAGTGCTGGAAGTGGCAGAATCAAACCCCAATATTGGAGACTTGGCCATCAGAGTCCATGCTCTAATTTGTAGTAATATATGTAAAATATGCTATGCTTTTTTTTTCTTTCTAAGTTTATTTTATGGCATAGCTATTATTGTCATTTTATTTTAATTTCAGTAATATTTAGTCAACACTTTGCAATCAAAGCAATAGATAGCAAACAACGACAGCAACAACAACAAAAACAATGCTCCTTAAACACCTAAGAAAACCATGTACACAAAGTAGTGAAATTCAAAAGGATCCAAGTTCTCAACCCCATGCTTTTCTCGCCTTACATATTTTACACCTTCATAGGAAAAAACATTTTGAAAAGCTGTATTGCTTTCAACTAAAACAAGAATTGATTGGGAGTCTTTCTTTCTTTCTTTCTTTCTTTCTTTCTTTCTTTCTTTCTTTCTTTCTTTCTTTCTTTTATTTTGGTAAGATAAGTTGGAGTCAAAATCAATACCCAGAAGAATTCCAAAACGAAAGAGATGCACTCTGGGTAGAGAATTCATGAAACAGTAATTCATTCCAGGGGCAGAGGAACAGTTTCAGAGTGAGCTCTAAGCCATTCAGCTTTTACTATAACCTCTTCAGAAGAGAACAGAGTTTCAACATAGCCTGAGAGAGGAGGAAATAAAGCCAGCTTGTCACAATCTTCTAGGAGCTGAAATCTCAATCTCCTTACCTCTCCAGAGCTGGGTCGATTGATTTGTAATCTTCCAAATAAAAAATAGTTATCCATCCACCCCCCACCGTACCCTCAAAGTTGATACCACAAGAAACTTTTCCCCAAGGGATATGCAAACACACATCTTCACTCCAAAAATAGCTAAGATGATAGAACAGAGTATGATTTCTCCAAAGACAGTGTTGCAGTCAGGTTCGCATGGCTGGCAGAAATCACCTGACCAAGAGCAACTTGTGGGAAAAAAGAGGTTTATTTTGGCTTACAGACTCGACGGGGAAGCTCCATGATGGCTGGTAAAATAATGGCATGAGAAGATGGTGGACATCATCCCCTTGCCAACATCATGTGGACAATAGGAATTGGAAAGTGTGCCAAACACTGGCAAGGGGAAACTGGCTATAACACCCATAAGCCCAACCCCAACAGTACACTGCCTCCAGGAGGCATTCATTTCCCAAATCTCCATCAGCTGGGATCCTAGCATTCAGAACACTTAAGTTTATGGGGAACACTTGAATCAAACCACATTCTGCCCCTGGCCCCCATAAACTGATAACCACCCATGATGTAAAATGAAATGTACCCATCCAAGTTTAAAAGTCCCCATATCTTTTTTTTTTTTTTATCAATCCTAATGTTGTTCAAACATCCCCATAAGTCCAAGATCTTCTAACTGAGCCATGAAACCAGAAAATCCCCCCAAACTCTATAATGGCACAGAATAAACACTCACACTGCAAAAGATGGCATTGGGGATAGCCAAGAAATATTTGAGCAATACAAGATTGAAAACAACCAGGGCAAACATTAAACTCCATAGCTTCAAGTCCAACAACTCTAGCCAATGACAAATCTCCAAGTCCAATACTGTAACCATCAACAAGTCTCTGGAGTTCCAATTCCACCGCACCAGCTAAACTACTCACAGTCCTGGAAAACGTCATCTAGGGCAGGCAGCTCTCCTTGGCAGCCATCTTGTGGTCCTGATATCTCCACTGGTTCTCCACTGCAACCCATGGTTCATCCTCATGACCCCATGGGGTCTCCATGCAGACATCCAGCAAACCTGCTTCACCCTGCCCATGGCCATTTCCAAAACACAAGACCATGTTGCATACTAAATGACCATCTCCTCCCTACATTTCTTATACTACACAATACCAGGTAGGGTGCCAATTTGTTAATCCGGGGGGAATAAAACAGACTTTGAAGAACAGAACACTCTTTGAGCACTCAGGCCCCTTCAAAAGAGTCTACATTTTTCCAGTTGTCCCATTGCAGTTCAGTTGGCCCAATCTCAAAGGATGTAACCTCTCAATTGCAGCTGAATGGGAAGCAGTTCATCCAAAGATATTTCTTTCTGTGCCATATCCCTCTGCTCACACAAGTTCATTTCTGTGCAAAGCAACCTTGCACAACTTTTCAGGACATGGGCATAACAGCAAGCTTCTCACACAAACTGCTAGCCCAGCCAGGTAATGCTCTTTCTCACCCTTATAACCCAAACCTCACAGACCATAGTTCTTACTGCATTAAGGCCTTTCAACTCTGACCAGAATAGTCCATTAAGCTATACTTACAGCACTGCAAAGCATTGCTTAGGCCAAGGTTTCAAATCCTTCCACATTCCTCTTAAAAATCAGCTCCAAAAGGCAAAAGCCATTCAGTCAGGTGCCTAGCAGCAATCCCACTCCTCAGTACCACTTTGCTGTTCCAGTCAGGTTCGTATCGCTGGCAGAAATCACCTGACCAAGAGCAACTTGTGGGGAAAATGGTTTATTGTGGCTTACAGGCTCAAGGGGGAAGCTCCATAATGGCAGAGAAAACGATGGCATGAGCAGAGGGTGGACATCACCCCCTGGCCAATATCAGGTGAACAACAAGAACAGGAGAGTGTATGAAACACTGGCATGGAGAAGCTGGTTATAACACCCATAAGCCTGCCCCCAACAATAAACCTCCTCCAGAAGGCGTTAATTGTCAAATCTCTATCAGCTGGGAAGCTAGCATTCAGAATACCTAAGTTTATGGAGGACACCTGAATCGAACCACCACAGTCAGTTTGGGTGAACTAATGAAGTATTTGGAGTGACATATAAAGCAGCATGAGCAGTTTCTTACAAAACCATGGATGACTCAAAGTCAGCCACATCACCTAAAAGCCCACCCAGCATAGCATAGGGGACAACTCATAGAAGCCGCAATTCTGAAGCATTCTGCACAACCTGCAGACAGCTAACCTGTTAGGAGACTCCCAGCCCCAGTAGTCATTTTCCCTTTATACCACCCTAGGGAGTGGTCTTGCAACCTTTTCCAAAGCATTATTGACTTCCTGTGTCTCCTTAGCTTCCTTCCTCCCCCAGAAGGAAATGTTTCAATTTGGAGGATATTGCTATACAACATTTGTCACCTGGTACTCGACCCTATTGTAATACAATTTGGAGGCACAGTGATGCCTCACCTTTTCTTCTGGTGAGTCTATCCTTGTTTTTATATCCCCTAGTTCTATTAGTTGGCTAAGCCATGATAATATTTTACAAGATAACACTCTGATCAGTCAAGACAGGTGCTTGGGCTTTCTTTGGTGGGTCCATCCTCAGCCTCACCAGAGCCTTGGTTATTGCTTCTGGGATTCACCATCCATTTATTAGATATTAACAAGATGCCTACTATATCACATATTTTACTAAGTGAGGAATCTAAAGAAATATAGCATAATATAGATTCAGTCTTCCTAGAGCTCAGTGTCTTTTGGCAGGTAGAAAATTACAAGGGTCAGGTTAAGAATTGCATAAGATATGGAAATGTGTCTGTGGGGGCTTGTCAATAGTTACAAGATCCCAGAGTGAATAATGACAACCACACTGAGGTGGCCCCTCAGTGGAATGGGGAAGGAAAGAGGGAACATAAAGAGTATAACCCGATGGGAATATGACCAATATGCAATGTGTTCATTCAGTAAAGTTCCCAATTAAGAAATAAAAGTTATGAGGGCTGGAGGGTTGGCTTAGCGGTTAAGGCATTTGCCTGCAGAGCCAAGGGACCCAGGTTCAATTCCCCAGGACCCACATTAGCCAGATTCACAAGGGGGTGCATGCATCTGGAGTTCGTTTGCAGTGGCTGGAGGCCCTAGCACGCCTTTCTCCCTCTTTCTCTCTGTAAAATAAATAAATAAATAAATAAAATATTTTAAAGAAATAAAAGTTATGAGATCATAGGTGATAAGGACCTCATGTTGGCTTGCTAAACTGGGTAGCTCTTGAGCTAGTATTACTAGAAATGTTAAAGCCAAGGAAGAGGCAGGGAGAGCACTCTGCATTAAGACACTATGCTGAGTAGAATGAAGTATAGAGATCTGGTACTCTTAAGGCAGACTGAATTATTTGGAGGAATGAAGGGATTTAAAGAAAGACACTGGTGTTCAAAATTGTAGAGGAGATTAATTAGATTCAAGTAGGAATACCCAACACTGGAGGACTGCAGATTTAAACTCAAGGTTGGAGACCCATCAGTAGAAAAGTTCAGTAAATAATTATCAAAGAAAATTTAAACCAAGGGTGTAGTTCTGATAGTCCTTAAGGTTTTCCTTCTGCAGATCCTATTGCTGTGACCACTAGGTTGTGTGCATAATAGATTGCAAAGTCAAACCTGCCCTTGAGCGTTAACTCCATCTGTCATTATTATGCAGACTTAACCAAATAGCTTTGTAAGATCCAAATTTCTTACCTGTAAAATGTAAAAACATCTTTTTCCTCCTGGAATTTTTAAAATTATGACCAGATTTATTATTATTTCTCTTCTTTTTAATTTACTCCTTTAACAAGATGATGTAGAGATTCTACCCTTTTCCACTACTTTTCTAAAGGATAGAGTTGTACGTGATAAAACATTTCTATTTGCATGGGCTGCTATGCCTGCATTGCTTGTCACATAGATGTTATTTGACAGATATGTGTTGAATTGATGAATATGCATTTTCTTGTTCTCTCCACATCCAAATTCATAGTCTTCACTTTTTTTTTTCATAGAACAAGGAGAGCCCACATGCTTTGATATCATGAGTTATATTGCAGATTCCCTGTATTGTCTGAGTTTTTTTTTTTTTGCAAACATTTCTAGAGAACTAGTTGTAACTATACTTCAGTCTATTTTTTCATAGTGTCTTGATTTTCTGAAGTCACTGCATTTATTTGTTAGTTGTCATGTTCATAGTAGAGCATGTTTTATGACTGCAATAAAACTGCAAAGGTGAGCTAACCTTACAAAGGAAAGAGACTAGTTTAGCTCACTCACAGATTGGCAGATTATAGGACATGGGGCAAACTTTGACTTAACTCTGGCAGAGACCTCATAGTATATAGTGTCACAACAGCAGAAGTGAATGTGGGAGAGCAAGGTCACACTGGAAAACAAGAACCCAAAGAGCAAACAGGGCCCGTAGTTCCCTTAAGACATACGTGAATTGGTTTAAGGAGCTGCAAATAGGCCTACCTCTTAAAGGTTTCATACCACCTCCAAGTGACAACATTCTGAGGACCTAGCGTGTACTCCTTGAGCCTATGTAGAACAGGCTACATACGAATCATAGCAATATCAGTTATGTCTTCTTCCACTGCAAATTCCATGAAGGCTTTTATTTATTTATTATTTGTAAGCAGAGAGAGAACAGACACAGAGAATAGGTATGCCACTAGCAACTGCAAATGAACTTCAGATGTGAGCACCACTTTGTGCATCTGGCTTTTTGTAGGTAGTGGAGAATCAAACCCACATTTTCAGACTTTGTAGGCAAGCACCTTAACTGCTAAGCTATGTCTCCAGCACTCATGAAGGCATTTTGAACATTGGTCTTCATCCCCCACCCCCACTGTATTCCCAGTGCAGTGTCTAGTATAAATCAGATTCTTAATATGTTATTGTCCCATACCCTGACACAGTTCAATTACAAAGCACTTTTAGAGAAGGATTTTGTGCAGCTGATGAAAGACAGGGTTGGTTGGTTGTTGTTAAATTACCTTTTCACTATGAATTTTCTGATTCTGTATTGTCAGCCTCTGTAGAATCGTCTTTACCTTTTTGGTCAATGTCACTGCTGTAAAAAGTCAACTATTAGGAAATAGTTGTGCTATTTTCTAAAGTAGCTTGGCTATCATAAAATGGATTCTGAAGAAGGAAAGAAGAAAGAGTTAGATGGTAAATAAAAAAAATAGTAATGCTAGGCCACTTTATACATTGCTGTATGAAATCAATTTTGTGTGGCTGATATGAAAATCTATCTGATATGCTTAACTACTTGTAAGCTGTTAATATTTGCATATCACCATGGAATATAGACTCAAGCAAGGTCATTTAACAGTTACAGGGCAGAAACTTTCCATTTTGTTAATCACTTACAGCTCCAATTTCACACTACATCAGTCCTTTCACTCTGGTCCATGGCCCTTCAAAATCCTATTCTGAAAATTCACAGGAAAACATCTGTTCACAATGTGCTTCAAATGCAGCTACTGGCATCCACTGAAAACCAGAATTTTAATGACTAGGCTAATGATGACACTATTTTTCGAGTCCCCCCCAATATCTACTAAGAATTATTTGTCCTCTCCCTTACCGTCTCTTTCTTATATGCCACATCCAATTTATATTTCAACCTGACATCTGGTGATTTTCCATAGATGATGCTTATTAAGGTTTTGATTTCTACACCTCAACTTTGCCTCTTAATTCAAGGACTCATCTCCTGGTCTCAGTGGTTAGTTGTAAATAAGCTCCAGTTATGACTCTCTGTAGTCTCTGGACTTCTTGATCATCCCATGAATTAGGTGCTCCATAGGTTTCCAACTAATCACAACCCTGATGGACTTTCACTTGAAGTGAATAGGTTTGGATACAAAAACAGATTCAGAAAGTATATTCCTTACATGATGTTATGACAGGTTAGAGGAATTAAAATGCTGGCTATAATCTGGATGAGATGTTTGGTATAGCTAATTTTATAAAAATATATGGGCCAGATGTGGTGTCTTTAAATGCCTTTAATCCCAGCACTTTGAGGCAGAGGTAGGAAGATTGCTGTGAGTTCGAAGCCAGCCTGAAACTACAATTCCAGTTCAGCCTGGGCTAGAGTAAGACTCTACCTCAAAAAAAAAGAAAGAAAGAAAGAAAAAGAAAACAGTTTATTGTAAGACATGCAACAGGAAACAAACTAGCCAAGCAAATGAGACTTGTAAATCTGACCCTCACATCAATGAGCATCCCATTTCCATGGAACTCAAAAAAAAAAAAAAAATCAAATTGCTTTACACTCTGCTCTACTCTGACATTTTGCTTCAGCACTTTGATTTTCTTTACTTTATTCATTGTCATAAGGCAAGTTCAGGGAAAGGAGATTCATCTGTCTCCTGTCAAAGTGCATTTGTTGCCCTCTCCATCATGGTTCCAAATCTCCAGTGATATCCTGATGTAATCTGATTTTTCAAACAACTATGAATCCTATCAGCCACCAATGAAATGTGGATTGTGGGAACACTGGGACCTTATGAAATGGAGCCCAGTCATTCTTCTTTCCTCTGTATTCTGGGCATTTTTCATTTGTTCCTCAAACGTGGATTAATACCTCAGTCACATTGTTAAGTCTTCTTGTACCAACTGGATACCAAATTTCTCCTAACATGCAGGAGGGTCCTTCTAAGAAGCAATGCAACACAGACACCAAAGAATGAAAGTCATCAAAATAAAACTACAGGCAGGTAAACTGCACAAGACAGAAAATTTGCAGTAGTTCCCCTCCGTTCTTTTAGTAGGATGGTAATGCTAATCAATAGAGCTAAACCCTAATTCTCCAACAGTTTTGGAAAATGGTTTTATTTCCTACTATATCCTCCTTCAAAATTTTGACTATCAGTTTGTATCATCCTTATAATCCAATTTCAAGTGTGAAATGGTTAATTTTTAATATCAGTTCGACTGGATTTGGAAATTACCTCAGTGACACACCTGTGGTT
Organism: Dipus sagitta; assembly: GCA_036346955.1. NCBI lineage: Eukaryota > Metazoa > Chordata > Mammalia > Rodentia > Dipodidae > Dipus > Dipus sagitta. The sequence continues at coordinate 165,869,926 of CM070772.1, read as the reverse complement.
TGTCTGTGAGTGTAATTTCAAAGAAGCTTAATTTAGTAGGGAAGGCTCACCCTGAATGTGGGCAGTACTATCCCAGAGGCTTGGATTCTGGGCTGAGGATGAAGAAAGGAAAAATAAGTTAAAAAAAAAAAAAGCAGCATTCTCCTCTCTGTCTCTGGACTGCAGACACAATGTGATCAGCTCCCTCATATTCCTTCTTCTTTGTCTTCCTTCCACAATGGACCATAATCATTCTTAAACCATAAGCCAAAATAAATCTTGTTCCTTTAAATTGCAACTGTCAGGTATTTTGTCACAGCAGTGGTGGAAGTTTTCATTTGTTGTATTAGACACTTATTTCTTAACTCACTACACACATGAGGATTTTATTCTTAAGGTTCAGTTCTTTAGTGTTTCCCTTCACAGTCAACTGTCTACTTATTTCCAAGACATCTTGTCTCCATAGTTCTGAGGAGCTCTGGCTTCCAGCGGGATCCCATTAAGGAAAAAGCTGCAGCCAGGCATTAAAAGCGAGGTAGGTGAGTAAGTTTAAGGCAGTCATTCCACTGGCTGTTGCCTGTGGGATTGCTCCAAGCTGTCTGATTCCTTAATTGCACCTCTTGTTTGGAGTCCTCTCTTCAGAGCCCTTTCATCACAGGGTTCTGGTAACTTCTCATCTCCCTTGTCCTTCACAAGAGGAGGGTAATGAAGCACCACTGTTCTTAGCCCTGAATGTCATGCTATGATATCCTAATAGCATTCTCATGCCTGTATACTCAGAAGCCTTAAAGTTAAAGCCTTATAGAAAAAGAACTTCAAATATTTCTTGTATGGCATCCACCTTCTGTTTGACCTTGATATATATATATATTTATTTACTTTAGTGTCCTATATCTGTAGTGACCATCCCTCTATCTGGTCTCCCATGCAACCGTATATGCCCCACTTTTATTCCAAATATTTCATATTACCCATTCCATTGGATGTTTAAGTCTCTAAAACCCACTTATCACTCCCCTCTTCACTTCTTCTCCATCTTTCCTTTGAACATCTGTATATATTTTTCCTAACATACTAAATCATGCAACTATTAATATTTATATTTCTTATATGTTCATACCAAAAACGAATTTCAATAATGTATGTATCTATGATTTTTGTTCAATGATCTATCACAATCATTTTTAATTGTGACCTCTGACACATTTTAAGTGCTCAAAAATATTTGTTGAATGAAATATTAGGTTTGAAACAACCTTTTTCAAGAAGCTTTCTTATTTACTCCTTCACATTTTCCTTCATCTGGGTCCAGCATAAATACATTTCCCATGTTCATCTGTGAGTATCCTGCACTTCTGCCATCAAAGTCCTGCTAGGGTTCAGTGCCATTGTCTCTTCACATAGCACATTACGATATAAGGACTGTAAAGATTGAAACAATTTATATCTGTGTTTAAAATGTCCTTTGTATAGCTGGGCATGGTGGCACATGCCTTTAATTCCAGCACTCAGGGGGCAGAGGTAAGAGGATCATTGTGAGTTCAAGGCCACCCAAAAACTACATAGTGAGTTCCAGGTCAGCCTGAGCTAGAGTGAAACCCAACCTCAGAAAAACAAACAAACAAACAAACAAACAAAAAATGTCCTTAGTATGATCTCAATGAAGAGTAAATTAAAAAAATTGATAAAAAAATAAATGAAAGGACAAGCCAAATTCACAGTCTACTGTTAAAATAAACAACTTTATTGAGGGATACTGATGCAGAAGTTTAGGTTGAGAGAAATTCTGAGTGCTGTAGGAGCCCAGCAAAATTTCACCATTCAGCTTTCCAATGAAGAGTTACATGAATAGATGTTCAGCAAAGAATCTCGAGGAGACAATGCTTGGAAAGAAATTCAAAGGGTCATTTTAATCTCTGAAGGCAGTCAGCTTGGAGTAACAAGGTACATGCAGTGGACCATGAGTGAAAGATGGGCTGAGGAATGAGTGGAGCTGATATTCAGGGAGCATGCTCATGAGGCTCAGAGCAAAGGAGATGAGCTGACTGCATTCCAGAGGCTTAAAACCTCTGCTAAGATTAGAAAGTATCATAAAGTTAAGAGGAAGTGGAGATACCAAAAATAATAAACTACAGCCTTCTGATCTAAGTATGTAAAATTCCCTAAATTTTTTTTTATTCTAACTCATCAGAAATCTGCCTTTACTCACTTTTACTAAAAATAAATGAACTAATATAAAATGTGGAACTTCCCCTGTAGGAGGCCCAGATGCTTGTCTTCGGTGTGTGGACACTGCTCAGCCCTGCCCGATTGAGGAAGTTTATTTTTCTTTCCTTTGGTGCTCATCTCTCCTACAGTTCTGTTTCCTTTCCATTGGTGCTATCATTCCTATATGCATACCTGTGAGCCTGCTGTGTCCTCTGCTGGGAATTCTATATCTTTAAGCAACTTTATTATCACACTCACTCTAGTTCCATCGCAAAGCTTTTCCCAAATCTGAAGAGGGCAGTGTGTCAACGGTTTTGTGTGTGCTAGTGGCACACTTCTATCATGGACAATTTCAGTTGCAAAACATTACCTCATATATGTAGGTATAAGTGAATATTTACCCCATATCACCCACCACATTTTATATATATATCAATGTTTGACAAATAAAAGAGTGAAATCAAAGAGAAAAGTTGCATGCAATGAAGACACCAATGCAACATGAATATAAGCATGCATAAGCATACACACACCACGAGTACTTGATACCAGAGCAATCACTAACTGAGCAGAGAGCACCTCTTCCATTCAGATTTAGATTGTAAAATGTTCACATAATACATGGTCACAAGTAGATTATGAAGCTAGAGTGATGTCTGAAAATGTGAACACCACTGAGTTTTTCTTTTGTATTTAAATATGTCCTCAGATCTCTAGAGATTAAAATATATTTAAATTAGACCAATATAGAAAGGGAAAGTTCATTAGGCAGTAGAAGCAATGATCATCAAAGAAGAAGGTGCTGAGTAATGTAAGTTGGATCAGGCATGTGCAGGGAAGTCTCATCCAATTTAATGTCCTGAGGAGAAAAATAAATTACAGATAAAATCCTCTTACTGTCTTCACCAGGTGACTATCACATCTGTAGTGTCTGGAGAGGAATATGTCTCTTTGTAAAAAATGGAAAGGAAATAGATAAAATACAAAAACAAACAAAGTTAGATTTGACCTAACAATCCCTTCCTGGCTCAGTTTTCTGTCAGTGTTATATTTAAAACCCTACTTCCTCAATTAGAACTTAATGGGAAAAGAATGTTCCATAAAAGAACATTTAGATTCCACATACATTTGCCAAATGTTCATGTGTCAGACCTCATGCTGAGTACTTGCTTTCCACTTCCTTATCTCATATTACTCGTGTGTGTGTGTGTGTGTGTGTGTGTGTGTGTGTGTGTGTGTGTGTTGGGCTAAGTACCTAAGTAGTAACAGTGGTTTTTATAATATATTTTTATTTATTTTATTTGTAAGCAAGGGGAAATGAGAGAGAGAGAGAGAGAGAGACAGACAGACAGACAGACAGACATACCAGGGACTCTAGACACTAAAACAAACTCCAGATATGTATGCCACCTCATGTATCTGGCTTTATTTGGGTAGTAGGGAATCAAAGCCTGGTAGTTAGGCTTTGTAAGCAAGAGTCTTAACTACTGAGCCATCACTCTAGCCCAAGCAAACATATTTCACCTGCAAGGTATCAGATAGGAAATATGGCCAAGCTGAGATTCTAGTGTAGGAGTCTTACTCCTATCTAGACTTTTTTATTTTTTACAAAGGATAGCTGCCCCTCACTCTTCTCCAGTGCTTATGTCATGCTGTCAGTGTTTCAGTATGAAACGAGATTATTAGTTTAAGGAATTGAAAGCAGCATTGCACCTACTTTACAGATGAAGAAACTGGAGTGCAGGAAGACCAGTACCTATGCAAAGAAGTTGGGCTTTAAATGCTGGATTCAGCACCACAGGCCACATCCCTATCAATTGTATTGTTTCTTGGTATTTAGTAATCAGAACTTCAGTATTTTAATAAAGATGAGATGTTAACATAGTTGTGGGAAGTCCATACGGGTTGATAAATGGTTGTTATCTTTAGTGCTGCTCTCATTTCTATATGGACACTTGAAGCACATAGATCTACATCAAATGTATGTATGCATAAAATTCTAATGCTATATATACAAGTGTAAACACACACACACACACACACATATACACACACACATAAAATTACTAGTATTTGGTGAAACTTCAACTAGAGCCTATATTTCTGTTATTGTCAGAGTTATTTCCAAATGATCTTCAGTTCTACACAAATGTCTTCAGAAAAGATGTGCCATATGCACTGTAGCCTAGTAAAATGGTGTGAAGCTCCACAGATTAATACAATTAAACTGTTCAACCCAGGGTTTTACAAACTTCCAGTATGTCTCTACATGAGTTCTTTAGCCTGGAAAAGATTGATATCTGGAATGCTATCAGTTCCCCCATCCTGGATTAGACTAACGCCCATGAACTGAGACTATACCCATATGCCAGGATGCAGCTGAATTTGCCATTGACAGTTTCTTAGATGTCATCTTAGATATCAGTGATAGGGCCAGAAATGTCAGGTGTGTGTGTGTGTGTGTGTGTGTGTGTGTGTGCTGGAGCCTTCACATGGGAAACAAAGCCATGCGTGAGGTAACTTCCTCAAGAGGAAATCATTCAAGTGAAGAATATTGTTTCTCATACTGTTTCACATGAGTGTTGCTCTTATGCTCTCTCTACCTTTATGACCTGTGTTAATTTATCCAGCCTCTTTGTAACCATGGTATGTCAGACTGTTGCTCTCAGGATTAAATTAGATCATGAAAATTTTTCTCCAAATATATTGGGCATAGGGCAGCTATGCAGAGGATCTTTTATACCTTCCCCTTCCTACTGAAGAACAAGTCGATAGAAGCAAAGGAACAGTCTTCTTTATCTTGTGTGTATAAAAGCAGAAAATATGGGCTGGAGAGATAGTTAAGCAGTTAATGGCACCTGCTATCAAAGCCTGACAGCCAAGGTTCAATTCCCAGAACCTCCATAAAGCCAGACTCACAAAGTGGCACATGTGTCTTGAGTTCCTTTGTAGAGCCAGGAGGCTCTTACATCCTTTCTCTCTCTCTCTCTCTCTCCAATCAATCAATAATAATGAGATAATTTATGGCTGGAGAGACAATTCAGCAGTTAAATATGCTTCACACACAAGCATGAGGACTGGAGTGTGCACAGATCAGCCTGAGTTCAAATCCCCAGATCGCATGGGAAACAACAAGATGTGGCCACAAGTGCCTTAGCCCCAGTCCTACAAGGAAGTAGAATCTTTGGAGCCCTTCAAAATACTGAATCAGTAAAAGGAGACCCCAGCTCAAAACAAAACCAAATGTTTCTCTCCAGCCACTCAGGCACTGTTCCATGAGCATATGTGATGCATACACGATGCATAGTGATGCAGGAACGGGGGGCCCAGGGCACTCCTCAAAATTTATGAACCTAAATTTGGGGTCCAGTTATATCTTTAACAAATATTTGATGAAAATGAACTCATGAGGGCTGAATTATGAATTATTGTTTATTTATGGAGACATCACAATTTATGTGGTTTATTTCAGGGATATTGGCAATTAAAGAGGGATTAAAGCTGCAGGCCCATGGCAAGCTCAATTAACAGAAACTGAGGCTTTCAAGGAAACACTGGAGTAGATCCATAAGCAAGTGGAGGACAAAATTTAGGAGCTTGTGTAGGGAGCTTTAGCAGGAACACCCATGGCTTCTGCCATGTGCTTTCCCATGGAAGAAAGCTAAGAGAAAATGGTGGTGACTTATGGGAGACTAGCAGAGAGAAAATCCCAAAGCGGAGACCAAGAAATAAAGAGGAGAAATGAGTAATGAAGAGAGTTCTGCTGAGCGTGGTGGCTCACCCCTTCAATTCTAGCACTCGGGTGGCAGAGGTAGGAGGATTGCTGTGAGTTCGAGGCCACCCTGAGACTACACAGTGAATTCCAGGTCAGCCTGAGCTTGAGTGAGATCCTACCTCAAAAAACAAAAACAAAACAACAAAAAAAAAAAAAAAACAAGAGAGAGAGATAGAGAGAGAGAGAGTTACACTCATGCTGAATTTCAAGAAGTCACACAGGCAGCAGATCTGCAGATCTGGAGTTAGTGAAAGCACCCACCTGGTAGATCTAGAGTGTAAAGGAAATGCACATGATGTAGACTCAGCGGCCAGAGGAAAGTGATGCATGTAATCTAAGTGGTATGCTTCCCCAAAGTATAAAGCAGTGGCAATCAGAAAAGTTCCCTGGACCAAGAAACAGTGTTATACTCTCCCCACCCCCAACTCAGCCAGACTGGGTGAGGGGCAAGCTGGACTCACATGTATCCAAGGAAAGATAAGAGGGGATTCAGAGAGAGGACTCTGCAAAGAGAAGAAAGAGCAGGCAGAAAGAAGATGAGAACCTTTATGTGCAAGTGGAAGACCCAGTTGGCTAATAGATTTGGAGGGCAGACCCCAGAGCCAGCCCATCTAGACCCTTTACTTAGGTACATCCTAGACTGTGGGCAGCAGAGAGCCCTGTAGATCAGTCTCACTCAGACATGAGCTCAAGGGTTTCCTTCTTATGGCAGGGCAAATTGGCATGTGGGTGGAATCTGCTGGTTCTTTCTGTGCCTCAATCTCGAACTGAAACTACCTAAGAAAGCCAGCTTTATCCTCTGTTCCTTCAATATCACACCACACAAAAAAAAAAAGAAAGAAAGAAAAGAAAAGGAAAAGAAAGAGAGAGAGAAGCTTTAAAAAATTGCTGACTTGATTCTTGACTATCTTAATGATTAAGATCAAACTAACATAAAATTGGGTGAAAAGCTGGCTTTTTAAAAAGACAAAGAAAAGGGTTGGAGGGATAGCTTAGCATTTATGGTGCTCACCTGCAAAGCCAAATGACCAACTTTTGATTCCCCAGAACCCATGTGAATTAGGTGCACAAGGTGGCACATGCTTCTGGTATTCATTTGCAGTGACTGAAGGCCCTGGCTTGCCCATTGTCTCTCTCTATCTGCCTCCTTCTCTCCCTCTCTCTCTCTCAAATAAACAAAATAAAAATAATTAAAAAGACAAAAATATGGCTGAAGATATGGCTTAACAGCTTAGGCGCTTTCCTGCAAAGCCTAAAGACCCATGTTTCACTCTTTAGGTCCCACATAAGCCAGATGCACAAGATGACACAAGCACACAAGGTCACTCATGCACACAAGGTGGTGCATGCATCTGGCATTCAAACATGGTGGCTGGAGGCCCTGGTGCAGCAATTCTCTCTCTCTCTCTCTTTTTCTCATAAAAAAATACAAAAAAGACAAAATTAAGTCATTACTAAAATATGACTCAAAATTTCATATTTACATATGTGCTGTCTCCTGACTCCCTTGGGTGACTTAGTCCCACCCCAACTTCAGTTTACTTGCAAGATGAATGCCGGCATCTGGATTCATTGGTCATATTATCCCATGTCAAAGGGCGTCACAGAAATCTGATGTCATGGAAATACTATGAGAAACTTCTTATACATTTGAATAAATTAGGTGCCTTTTCTAGAGGGCTTTGAATGCAAAACAGCTAACTTGGAATCTTTATATAAAAGTGGTCATCAAGTCCTCACAGTAGCCCTTTCCAGACAACAAAATCAAAGCTAAAGAAAGTCAAGTTACTGTTCCAGGAATACATGCACTTATTTTTAATTTCTAGGCTGTGATATTTTTGTAGTACTTTATAAATAAAGGGTAGCAGTGAAGCCTACCTCTGTCTATGCCATGAGCAGGCCTATGCTCCTAGGAGGTTGATATTTGATGTTTCTTCATCTTTCTGGACCCCATGTCTAGCATTTGGACATTCATGATATGTGATAACAGAGAAAGACCATGATCAGCCAATGTGCATTAGCTTTACACAGATAATTGGAAAACAGCATCTCTGGACATGTATGACAATTTGACTTTTATTGCACAGAACTGAAAAGAAATGCACATTTCACAAAAGCTGTACAACAAATGTGGGTTGTGAGCAATCTATACAGAACTAAACTTTATCTAATCTCTAAATCAAGGCATTAAATTCTCAGTAAAAGTTCAGTTCCCTTTGGCTTGTCTGTAGGAGATAATATTCACAGATTAGAATCAGTAGAAGCAAAAAATTCCTCCTTTTCCCCCCTTGCCTGTATATCTAAGCTTGTTTATCAAGCACTGCAGGGGTAGATACCCTTTCCAAAATATTGCTCCAGAGAGAAGCATTTCTTTCTCCATTTTCACATTTTTCTATCATCTGGTAACCTTCTCTCAGTAGCCTAAAAACCAAGACAAAACAGATGCAAAAGAGGAAAAGTTTAGGAAAATCTTGTAAAACACAAGATCGCTGCTCTTGACTAGACATTGGTGGGGATTGAACAAAGGGGTAGCCTAGTCCAGCTTATGATTTATCAGGATTTCTCATACATGGAGAAGAAGTGTTGGAACAGCAGGAAGCCAGGCAGGCAGAACAAGAGGTAGAGATGGCCTATGTGATTCTACAGGAGAAATAGAGAAATTTAGATAAAGGCTGTTCTTGGCAAATTGAGTTTGTTACACCACTGTAGCCATTTTCTTGCTGTGGTTTGATTTTAAGCTTCTGAACAGGTAATGAATCCAGAATGAGGTATGTACTTGAACTGAAGGTGGGACAGAAAAGGAGAAAAAGAACATGAGGAAAACCAGTATTTTAAAATATTTTCCCATCTTAAATACACTCAGTAATGATAGGCAAGTTGCTTGCTGTTTTTATTTCTGAGGCACTTGGTATGTGATAGCCATTTAACAAAGATTTTAAGATAAATAGTTAAATATTTAGTAGTGCCATATGGTTAAAAAATATTTAATGAACAGAAAAAGCATATGGCCTAAGTAAATATCAGGTCTCTTTGCTTTTGAGTTGATTTTTTTTGTTATTGTTAAATATTTTGTATAGTTCATTCAGTCTGATTTACATTGGCTGTCAAGAAATTTATGAAATTTCCTGGCCTATAATGTCTTATAGTACAATGATGATTACAGCTAAACACTTCAAAAGAAGATGGTAGTAGTCAACTTGAATTATACAAAAGTACCCTTTCTGTTCATTCTATTCCTAGCAAGGCTTAATTTTAAACTTTCAAATAACAAATATTGTAATGGAATATTTAATTTGTCAAACTGATTAAATGACTACAGTAAGATAAATATCTTTAGCATTACTATAGTTCTCTCTTAAGTGTCTGTAGCTTCTGATTACAGATAGAATCAATAAATTGGTACCCAGGCAACCTTTTTGATGAAGTCCAGTATTTTTATATTCCATAAAATATTACTCAAATATAAAAGTTTAAGACAACATGGAAAGATAATGGCATATAAAGATTTATTAAGCAATTTTATTTTATGGATATTACATTAATATTTTATGTCTTAAATTGATACAATTTTTATTCTGTCTATTCTTTGATATGTTTATGATGAACTGAATTCTTTCCATGTGAGGATGTTACTATAACTGTAACATGAACTCTAAGGAGATTTTTCTTTGTAGATATGCTTTGTATTGATCATCACTTTAAAATTGTTCCATGGCACGAGCTTTCCTTGGGAAATTATCTACAAGGATTAGACATCATGGGAATATTCCTTATTTACTTTCTAATTTTATCACACATTCTAACCAAGTCAATCTATCTATCACTTCTCTATAACCTGATGTAGAAGGCCATAACCCACAAAGTGCAGAGAATTTGACTTCAGTGACCCAAGGTCAATTATCACCCTGTCATTCACTGCCTACATATCCTTGAACAAGCCACTTTGTGGCTGGGCTCCTCAATTTGTAAGACATAAAATGAAGTCCTACGATATACAGCTGCTTTGAGAAATACATGGAATGATTTGACACACAGTTGTCTCACCCACTGGTGTATCTATGTGCTGGTCAATTTTACGATGTAGGGCCAAGCAAATGATATTCACAGACCAATGATTTGGTTAGTTTTCCTTGGGGTAAAGGCACTTAAATAAGAAAAGAGGGAGGAATAGGATCCTTGTGGTCATGTTAAAAAATCAGATTATATGAACATGAAGTTATAGTAGATCAATATCTGTCACTAAGATTTTGCTCTGGCCACTCATGAGCTCCAATGTCCCTGTGATTGCCACTGAAAGACAGGGTGGTATACATGATAGGCAGGTAAACCCAAGGGAGAGACAGTGTTTAACTGACATCTTTTTGGTATTCATTTCAATATAATAAATACTTAGTATACACCAGCATGGTCCTTGGTATGTCTCTCACTCTACAGACTAGTTCTTTATTCTCTACCCTCAAGAAATTCAGATTCTCTTGGTAGGATATGGAGAGTGCAAACATCTGTTCCTCAGACTCACATTGGCACTCCTAAATCCTGGAGAATCACAGGATATGGTAACTACTTGTCTCAAAAGTTAACATTGACTAGAGACAATAAGGACAAAGCTAAGGGTTACTTGCAAGCATTCATAGCAGAAACCACCTCCCACAGCAACTTGATGCACTGTCTCACTTGTGTACTTATGTCATGTGTTCACATTCTGCTGAGCAAGGATGACAGAGTGTCCATAACACAGTGGTCAACATCAAACTTCCGCTCTTAACTCTCCTTCCCTACTAACATCCCAGGAGATGGTAGATGTGATTGGATTTTAAAAAGGGGGCATTAGTGATGCTCAACTTTGGAAATTTTCAAAGAGGATTAAATGGAGAAAGATCCACTCTCTGAATTGTGTAACACAATTCCATGATCTAAGGGCCCAGACTAAAAAGAGAAACCAGAAATACAAAGGAAGGTCAGCACAACGGTTCACTCCTCACTGGTTTCTGAATGTGGACACGATGAGAAGGGCCTACTGCCATGCCTTTATCCCGCCATGACGGACAACGTCCCTCAAACAATGAGCCAAATAAACTCTTCTTCCTTTTAGTTGGTTTTGTCAGGTATTTTCATCTTGAAAATATAAACAAGAACTAACACAGACATTTCAGAGCCACAGTACTTATTGATATGCAAAATTATGTCTTACTCAAGGTCTGAGAATATATAACCTGGGCTAGATTTCATTCCTGGTCCAAATTTTAAGACATCTGAAAGTAATTATTATTATTATCACTTGTTGTTGTTAATTTAGATTTTTAATTTGACATTCTGATGGTTTATTTAGACAGTGTCTCTGGATATTCCTATTTATTTCAACTTTTCCCTTTTTCTTCATAGTTTTTATGTTCCTGAAGGATTCAGTGGAGAACAGAGTGGCAATGTCAATGCCACCCTTACAGCTAGAAGGCCAATTCAATCTTTCTTCAAGTTCTGACTGTATCACAAATTACTTGCATTTAGGTTAGGATAAGTTACATGATCAGAGCCTCAGTGTTCTCATGTTTCTGAAGGTATGCATATCTATTGGGCATGTCATGAAAAGTACAGATGTGGTATATGCACACATACACAGAAGCAAACACATCCACTTTGAAAAGCAATTTAAATCAGTTTCCAAAAAGTATAATGTCATAACTTTTGTCATAAAGGTAAAAAATTTATTCAAGAGAATGACTAATGACAAGAAAATGGCAAGTGTGAATTTTGATGGTTTTATCTGGGTAGGACTGGCTTCTAGAAAATAATACTTTACAAAAATATACTAATTATTTATTTTTCTCTAGAATAACACCACAGTATAAAAATAGTTGATGCCCAGACATCTTGAAGTGCTGAGTCTGACTTTAATTATGATTCTAGTAGTACTGAATTTGGACTATTTCCCTGCTTATCCAGTTGTGAGCGTTATCTATCAAGCCTAGAAATTATAATATGTATGGCTGATGGTTCTATAAATCTAAGTTGCTGTTCACAGTATTGATTCATTAGTGTTCAGTGAGCATGGATTATTTATTGAGGGGTCAACTACAATGTATATTATCAATCAAACCCTGAATGAAAACAAGGATTACAGTGTGAAAGAAAACCAACATAGACCTTAGGAGATTGACAGATTTTATTTTTACATTGGACTTTATCAAGTACATCTATAATATGAGAATCAGAGTTTTTATTCCTCTCTTCCAAGTTCAAGTATTGTACAAGGAATATAAAACAAATACATAGAACTTTTCAATTTCTACAAAAATGCTTCCTTTTAGACCAGGTTTACAACTTTATGACATATTTTATTCTCAATTTATGTATGTCAGTTTCTACTTTTACAAACCACAGTTGTGAACTCACAAAAGGACATGAAGACACTAACCAATTCCTTGGCATTCAGCATTTATTAGATCCTTTTAAAAATGTAATTTTGGTTCAAAACAGCCCAGAGAAGTAAAGTAAAAATTAATAAAATATCCATGTAAGTAAGTGAAATTAGGGATTAGGTAATTCAAAGTCAAACAAGAAGTAAAAACTATAGAGCCATACAAAAACAATAGTTTCCATATTTCTACACTCTCTAACCCAGATCTAGGTATGTTCCCATAAGGACATTATTCCTAATTCTACTTATTCCTTGGCTTCCCTATGAAATGTTGGGTCTGACAATAAGAATAAAGGATTCCAATGGTTCCTCTTTATCTAGCTTCTACCTATTATTGTCTGTATTTCATAGTTGAGGAAAATGTGGGTCATAACAATTCGCATGCCCAGAGTTGCTAGTAAACAATTAAACCCAGGGCCAGATGCAAGGAGCTGGTCATCTGTAAACTTTGCTCTCCCTACTGCCATCCATACCACTAAAATCTTTGTCACTAGGCAGACAAAGAGAAAAGCAAACCCCTGACAATGAGGAACTTACTTTCAAATATAAACTCCAGATTTTCATAGTTCATGTAAAGAGTTTTATTTAATACTCTGAATTCAAAATTCCTGAATCTTAGACAGAAAATGCTAAGAATTCTAGTACCTCCACAGGAGGACCAGAGAAGTTAAACAAAGCTCTTTCTTAGATATTCTCAAGTGACTTACAAAACAAATCCTTGGGCTTTATTCTCCATATACCACTGTAGGATGGGGTCTGGGACCTTTAATTTTAAAATGCTGGGTAGGTGACTTTTCTGAAAGTAACTAACTGTTTAGAGACAACCTAAGACAAACCCACAACAAATGAAAACTCAATAATAATAAATAAATGATAAAATGGTTATAATAAAATATATAATTATAAACATTCATATGATTAACATGAAATAAGGAAAAGAGCATGCTCATTTAAATTTATGAATTACTCTGAAATTTCTGTTCTGTTATACAAATGCTATTGTTTAAACAAAATACCAGTAGGAACAGTTAAGACTAGCAACTAGCAGTAATTAACCAAATAATATGCATGAGAAGATATGACATCTCTTGATTTTTATACATATTTTAATTATTTTAACACGACATTGAAATTTTAATTTTGTTGTCTATGTTAGTGTACTCATAAAGTATGCAATCAAACTATAACTAATGTGTAAGATTTCTAAAAGAGTATTTTTTAAAGTTTGTGGATTAGATAATATTAATGGATCCCCAACAGGATTAACTAAAAATATACAAGGCCTACTTCTCTACAAAATATAATATGTTCTTTCTATTTAGTATTACAATAACATACTTTTATTCTTTTTTCTCTTATCCAATAATAATTTTGAAAACCTTAGAACATCTGTCTTTCATTCAATGCCTGTGGTTCTGCTCTCAAGAAGTCTACGTTACCTGGTGTCATTCCACTGTGACCACATTTAACTATGTGGATACTAAATGAAAGCAGTTGAGGGTGGAAATATAGTTCCTCAGAGCTGTGACCGTGTAGCATTTGTGAGGCCCTGGGTTTCATCCACAGTACTACGAAAGATAAAGACTTGGCAGCCAGGAATATACAGGGAGACTGTCTCAACAGCATTTAAGAATTGGGTTGTTGGAATTTTTTTTTTTTTTTTTTTTTTTTTTTTTTTTTACTTGCCAGCAACAGAGTTCTCTTAGGCTTATAGGAACTCACAGGCATGTTTTGATAAACTGTTTCTTCAGTCAAGGACTTTACATCTATATAACAGCATCACATAGCTATCCACATCTAAATATTCGTCAATTTGAAATACTCTCAAGCACATTGAATGCCATTGTAAATTAAATGTCTCTTTTTTAAGGAAGATTTTTTTTCTTTCTTTTTTTTTTTTAAGAAACCTAGGGTTTTTTTTTTTAATTTTTTATTTATTTATTTGAGAGTGAGAGACAGTGAGAGAATGAGGCAGATAGAGAGAGGGAGAGAGAATGGGCGCGCCAGGGCCTCCAGCCACTGCAAACGAATTCCAGACGCGTGCGCCCCCCTGTGCATCTGGCTAATGTGGGTCCTGGGGAGTCGAGCCTCGAACCGTGGTCCTTAGGCTTCACAGGCAAGCGCTTAACCGCTAAGCCATCTCTCCAGCCCAAGGAAGATGGTTTTAGACACAGAAGTAATTTGAACACCTGAAAGCAAAGTTGAATTCCAAATAAGTTACAGTTTTAGTAAAAGAAATTGAAAAACTATTTGACTTAGCTACCATTCTCCGGTGACTTCTCTTTTTTATGGTTTTGAAGCAGGCTTATTTAAAAAAATATGAGTTATTTTTTCCTCATGTAAGTTTTTGTTACAGTCTGAATACAACATCAAACACGTCAGGTTAGAGTGAGTTCAGCCTTTTCCGTGTTCTTTACCACCTCTGCAGTGATTATCAAACAGCTTTGGAGAAACAGTGCACAGATTTCTATTTTACCATAATATTTTCATGCTCATCCTCAATATATTTCCATATTAGAGAAAATAGTCTCTGTGTCTCTAACTTTAAAAATAAGGGCAGGGGGATTTTTTTTAACATCTATCCTATAAGTAGGTAATTGGTTGCTATCTCATAGGCACATGTCTAATGAGCAATATTTTTTGAGAAATATTTTTTTTATTTCCATAAAGGTAAATTTTTCATTTAGTGTTTCTGGGCATCTTAAAAGATAGATATCAGACACTTCCATTAGGAAGCTTCAATTTCACAAGTAAATGCATATAATTTCTTTTCTGGAGACACGAGGCATGCAAGACATTTAGGATGCCTTTTCACTTGTTTTGATAAAAAAGTATCTAAAATAAAAACATTTCCAAATTTTATGTTTGAAAAATCTGCTAATTATGCAGATGGGGAGTCAAGTCTACTGGTATTACTAATAATCTTATGATTTATGGTTTCTGAAGTTTCTTTAAATTTTTTCATACAAATCCAGAGAATAATTTGAGTGTTTGTGGATATGGTTTACTGGTTATGATTACATGTCATTTATGCATGAGGACCTCTTGGGCCAGACAATACCAAGTTTGATTCTGAGGACCCTTGTAAAAAGCTGGGTATAGCCAGGCACATCTGTGGTCATTGAGACTCTGTAGGTGGATAAGCGACAAAAGAAGGACACAAAACATTTTCCTTTGTCCTCCATATGTTTGTGGCATGTACATTTTCACACAAGCATGCATCTACCTCACATAATACACAAACCATACCACATACATACTGTACACACAAAGAGTAAAAGAGAAGACAATTTGTAACTACGCTTTTCAATTCCGAAAGTTTCCAAGGTAGAAGATCTGTTGATTGTTGCTGGCATTGGATGAATTTTCCTTCTTACTGTTAAAAACAAAACAAACAATACCAAAATAAATGTGTTCATTGGCAAGATCTTCTAGTGCCACCTCTAAGTTTCGAGGTGCTCCTGTCTAGTTGCCTTTCCTCTACAAGACAATGGAGCTGCAATGTTTGCTTGGAAGAAATGTCTCAGTTTCATAAAGCAATCAAGGAAACAAAAAAAAAAAGTGTGTTTATTCAAAGGCACATCCAAGGTAATTCATCAGCTAGTCTTTCACTGAATGTTGCCATCTTGGCAGGAGAAAGGGAAAAAAAAATCATTTTTGATTATTTGAGAGCCACTTGCCTGTCACATCCCAGACTTCTCTTTCCCTACTATGCTAAGTTCATTTTTTTTTTTTACTATATATTATTGATTGTGATTGGTTTGGATCATTCATTTTGCTAATGTCGTTCTATGTACCCTTCTATAAATGATGAAAATAAAACATATCCATTTAATTTTGGTGATTGTGTAGGTCATACAGACATTGATATTTTCATCACTATTATTGCTTAATTCTTAGGATATACGGTTAATGTTAAACCTTAATGATCATCTTGACAGCACAAATTTCAATAGTCAGTCTACAGTTGGACAATTAAAATAGGAGTGTGGTATACTTCTATGATTTTAGGCACTTAAGTCATTCCAAATAATGAACTGATGTGAACTAATAATCATGCCTGCAACATCAGTTCTTAGTGGAAAATCAGGACCAGTAACACAAAAGTAAAATACTCCATTTGCAGTTGACTCTAAACATCTGTGGTTTTTAACCATTTCTCTTCCCTTTTCTGTAGTGATTGGAGTGTATGTGTGTGTGCGTGTGAGTGTGTGTGTTCACACGTGCATGTGGGTTTTCCCTTTATATACCCATCACAGAATACTGTGACTTTCTGCATCCTGAGAAAGTATTTTTTGAGATGCAGGACTACCAGTACTAATGCTAGAACATTCCAGGAAGCAGATGGTGGATCACCCTCCTTTGAGCAGCTGGATATTAGAGACCACATGGAATCACAAATACTGAGCATTGGCAGCTGAGCTGAGCTACTTTCTTGTCTGAGGTCTGATTCTGTTTTGTTGCACTCATGATACCACATAGGGAAATTAAGGTTGCCAAGAGGTAGTTTCTCTGGCATGAGGGGCTTAGAAGTTAAGTTTGGCTAAGCAAAACTGAAGTGGTCTAGCAAAAATAATGCAATAATGTTACTCAATTATGTGCAAATGATCAGTTCTCAGAAATGACTTGACAAGACTCCTGTTTTACTGTTGCCTGGCATCTAACTCTATGCTCATGATCTCAAATACTGAAGGCTGTGACAATGTTGCTCATGTGCTTTGTTATCTCAGTCTCCTGCAATGGGATCACTATACTCTCCTTCCAAAATACACCCCTATATATATAGATGCTTTGTTTTCCTTTTTAAAGTCTCCCTTTACCCAACCACTGATGGATATCTCCTTATTCACTTGATATTTATCATTTCTGTCATCATAAAGACGATGGCACCCCATGACAATTGTGTATGACTCTTAAAGGTGAACTCTGGTTTCATCTTTGTGTCACTAAAACCTGGAATCAATTTGGAATGTTCCAAGTTATTAAGTGTTTGATGAATACATCTTGATGAATAAGTCTTGGATAAATATATGATTGCTTGAATAGTTCCATTGGTAAATGCAATATAGTGTTTAAAACAACCACAATAATATTGGAACATATTTTTATTTACTAAGCATGCACATGTTCCTTAATTACCTACATGTGACTCAATAAATAAAAGATTTCAATCATGATGGTTAATAAGTTTTTTTTCTTAAATTTAAGCTATATACAAACTTCGTATTAAATCTAACCACATGTAATTATGAAATGACTGGATGTCATCAAGTCAATACTATTGATGGAATAAGTACTGTTCCAGAGGAGTACTTCTAAAGACATGAGAAGTCATGATGTTTAAGTAGACATTCCCTGTTTCAAGTTTCTTAGAACTTTCAAAATAGAACATTATGAACTTAGGTATTACTCATAAGCATATCCCTCATTGTGTGTCATTGTGGTCTGATAACTAAGGAGAGATAGCCATTGATTTTGCTACCAGAAAGGCTGTTTTCTTTTTAGAGGTTGTCTACAAAGCTTATGCACAACAATAAACTTGAGGACAAATTAATTCATGGCATGAAGTGCATAGTACAGCAGGTGTGTGGTTAGGGTCATTACATCACCCAGAACAAACAGCAAATAGCACTCTCTAGATATTGGAGGTTTTCTCACTCTAGGTCACAAAGGCAGAATGTAAGTTTCTTCTCTGTTAGCTATTCAATAAGATTCCGTTGAATGATATAAGAAGCAAAGAAACTATTTTTTCAGCAGAATACAACTTTTGATCATATCAATGTATTTGTTTTCTAGTTCTGCAAAACAAATGACTACAAGTCTAGTGGCTTTAAAAACCACATATATTTTCTCACAGTTCTGGAGACTAAAATTCAGAGAGACGTTAACTGAGTTGTCTACATGTGACATTGAAAGGTGGAGCTCAGTGTTTTGTCAAGCTGTGTTCTCATCTGGAATTCACTATTTTCCATACTCCTTCTGATTCTTCCATGTTTTGGCAGAATTATCTTTGCGTTTATAGGATTTAAGGGCCCTGTTTCTCTATTGGCTGGTAACTGGAGATTATTTACTCTTATGATAGCACCTGGAGGCCATTGCTTTCCTTCTCAAGTAGCCCACTCCAGTCTCACAGTGGCAAAGACACAGTTCTGAACTTTTGAAGCAAACTTTTTACATTCCTTTCTGATTTCATCTGTCAGTATCCAGAGAAAGAAAATCTTTTGCATTTACAAGAGTTATGGGACAAAATTGGACCTACCCAAATATCTTCCTTTAGATTTATGCAAAGTCTTGTGGTTATTATACTTCATTTCTTCTGCAAAATCCCTTTTATCACATAAAAGGAACACCTACAGAGTGTATTGGATAATGACATTCACACTTACTAGGATTAAGGTTGAAAATCTCTGGAAGCAATTGTTTGATTCTACCTATCATAGTACTCTCATTTTTCATGTGCTGTGGGTGGAAACGTAAGATTCTGAGAAACAAAGTTAGCTGTCTGAAAGAAGTAGAACTCTTTGAAAAACTAGAACAGTAAGAAAGTGAGTACACGTGCAGAATTTGATTGTAATGGTAAACATAAATCAAGAGACAAGTGGAAATTTCAATGACTTTGGAGGTATTATATAGTATGGAGAGAGGTAGAGTATATTAAAAATAGGAAATAAGGGCTAGAGAGATTTATTAGTGGTTAAGATCCTTGTCTGCAAAGCCTGAGGACCAAGGTTCTATTCCCCAATACCTTCATAAGCCAGATTCACAAGGTGGTACATGCATCTGGAGTTTGTTTGCAGTGACTAGAGTCTCTGGCATGCCTATCCTCCCTCTCTCTCTCTCTCTCTCTCTCTCTCTCTCTCTCTTTCTCTCTCATAAAAAAGTAAAACATGTTTTTAAAAAAGAAGAAATGAAATAGACATGTATTTTTGCTAGACATGTATTTGTGCATTGGGAAAATAATGACCTTAAGGCATGTGAGAGTTATCTCCTTAAACCCACTTATTGTCTTTTAAAATTCCTTTAACTTTATACACCTTTATGGTTTGGGTCACATTTAATGAATCATTTTACTCCTTTTGATATGGTGCCAGCTCTCAGGCAAACAAATTAATGACAGAATGAAAGAAGTATCTGATGAGTCACTGGACCAACAAATACAGGGAAAATGTGGGATAGGAGGAGATCACCTGACTGGGTCCAATCAGGTGCTTGTCTTGTCCAAACCTTCTGAAATACATCCCCCCCCCAAAAAAAAAAAAACACTAGTCAAAGTTACTTAACAACTCTGCTCTTAAAATACAGAATACTTGAATGTCAAAAGGTGATTTTCATTTGTTAGATATGGGGTGAGGGCTTGAGAATTATTTCTGTCCTTCACATCTAAACTAGAAATAAATCTAACACTTCACAGTGAACGTTCTTCTTTTGTGCACTCCAGCTCCTTCTGTATTTTGTGAAACCAACTAGAGATTCCTAAAATTCTCCAATCAATCATTTTGAGGATCCATACACCTGAGTCAATGCCCTCTGTTCTTTGCAGCATGTTCAGTGAAATGGGGTAGAGATGGTCCATATGGGGCAGTTCTTATGGGGATACTTACCCTTACTATAATCCATACCTCTTCTCTGTTTGTATTAATGGTTAATCATATATTTGTAAGCCAACTTGTATGGTCCTAGAAGAAGGTTTGCTCAACCAATGTCCAGTACCTAATGTTATTTATGTTGTACACTCACTTGAGAACACTCCATACACACCATATCCCAAGCACATAAGGCAATACTTTGGATATAATTATAGACATTACATAATTTATAATTCAGTGGGTAATTATGTAAGCAGCCAGCTGTTATGATGCAATTTGCTAAACAATTGGCTATTGACACATTCTAGACCACAGGGACATACAATGATGGCGGATAATCCAGAAAAGTGTTATGCTATGTGCCGATCATCATGTTTGTCTAGATTTTTTTAACCATTTTTGGCAGATAGTTGACTATAGGGTGATATAGCTGGTTAAGAGAGGAACCTAACAGATTGTGTTAGAACTATCAACCAAATATGTTATGCAGTGTCAAAGGCATAGAAAAGTGATAAACAGACAGAAGGGAGCATTTCTACTTAGAGAAAAAGGCAAACACATTTGAACACATGACAGCTCTCTCCTTTGACATGCTGCACACTCGTGTATTCTTGCTGCAGAAAACTGTGATGACATGATCTCAATATGTGGGGATTTGTTTATGTGGTAAATGGATTCGACTCTACCGGCTTATATAAATTCTAACTTCTCTTTTCCAAATCAATTCATTTTATATATCCTTTCTAAATCATGGTGGCCTTTCTATATGCAGAACTGCTTTGTAATCTAGAAGTATCAGGCACATGAAGGTGAGCATAACTAATGTCTCTTAATAATGCTACAGATAACAGAGCAATTTCTGTTACTGCCTGCCCATGGGAGGTTGTCTCTGCTAGGCTTCTTGTAGTTTTCACAAGTGATTATGGGACAGTCTTCTGCAATGTCCATCACAGATGAGGTCTGGGGAAAGTTATACAACTTCTGTGAATCTCAAAATCTATATTGGTGTAAGGAACTTTCCATACCTTTTGGGGGTTTTTCGTATTTGAGTCCTGTAAATATTGTAATTATGAGAGAAGTGATTCTTGAAAAATTGAAACATTTAGTAATATTTTATTAGCACAGGAAAGATTTATGGCAGGCACAAAATTCAAAATAGAATTTTTATATGAAATAGATGCTTATAAACTTATCTGCACATAATATGTAAGACTTACATTGTGACAGACTAGTCTATTAGTGCATGTGTGCACTCACGCACATACACATACACAGAATTCTTTTGGCAGACTTTTCAATTATGTTACTACTCACACATTCTGTGCATGAAATTTCAGAAGAACAGATAATTTTAATCTGAAGAAATATACTCCCAAGGGCTGTGATACTGCCAACACATTTTAATAAAATGTTGATTGAATCTTTACTGTACACTGAAGAATCCCCTGTTCTTTGTTGATTACAAAAATAAAATAGGGCTTGAGGGATGGCATAGCAGTTAAGATACTTGCCTCCAAAGCCAAAGGACTCAGGTTTGATTCCCCAGGACCCATGTTATCCCATAAGGGAGTGCAAACATCTGGAGTTCATTTGCAGTGGCTGGAGGCCCTGGCGTGCCCATTGTCCCTCTCTCTCGCTCTCTCTCTCTCTCCCTCCCTCTCTAGATCTCCCTCTTACTTTGTCAAATAAATAAATAAATAAAAATAGAATTTAGAAAAATAAAATAAAGCACTGAAATGAACAGGATTCTGACCTCACAGGAAGCCACAAGCTGGACTTTGCTTCAAACATATGGGTTTTTTTGTTTTCTTTTCACAATTAATTGACAAATAAGACACTTTTATTCACATATTGGTAATGTAAGGGGCATCCCAGGGTTTCCTTTACTTCACATTTTCATGGAGTATTTCAAAGTGATTTTACAAGCAAGTAAATATTGATGACACAGCTACTGGGATAGGAGTTGTGAATGAGTTATCCAGGCCCAATGCCATTTTTATCTTGTGCCAATGACATGCTTTATTCTGCCCATCAAATTTGGGTACTACAGCCTATTGAATTTATCGTACACAGCTCAGGGTACTAAGAACAGCTCTCTTTTCTATAGTGTATTTCTATGAGTTATCTTTATTACTCCTTTAAATCCCAAATACATGCCAAATATGTACCAGAAACTAAGCAGCCACAACATCTGGAGCCCTATGCATGGCACTAAGATACCATGGGAAACCAGACAGATATGTTTGTGGCCTGAAAGGTCCTATTGAACTTTTCATGTGTTCTTTACTCTGGGTTCTTTACTTCCCATAAAATCACACAAAAGAGAGATGCTCAGTGTTGTAGATGCAATATAACTTTTCAAAGCATAGAAGTGTGTAAGGTAAAGAGTAAGTCTTTCTCCCTTTAATGCATTGTGGTGGTGTATTCATTCCAAATTTCTAACTCAGACACAGAAACTAAATCTGGTTACTTTCAGATAAACTCAGTATCATGCAGTGACTCTTGCATCTTTCAGTATCTAATTCAATCATATTCTGTTTGATTTCCTCCCTGGAGACCTTTTGGTTCATCCCTGGAGTTGTTGAGAAGTTGCAAAGGGTTTGTTCTATAGCCAGCAAGAACATTGTCCTCAAAGAAGAGCCCCTGTCTCTATTCAGAAACAGTCAGTGAAAGGAACTAGTGATGGTCATTGGGAAGCCTTTAGCGCCCCCTGGAGGCTCCCATCCCTGGCCGGATATTATGTCCTGTGATCTTCGGCAAGGACCAGCCACACCTTGTATCTGAGATGTACGTTTCCTTAGACTTGTCTTGCCATGAATTTCAGTGTGGCTTCTCCTGAATCAGTCACATGCTATAAGAAAGTCCAGGCTAGATGCAATCACTCATTCCACCCCAGACCTCATCCCTGATATTCACACATCAGTGGGCAGCTTGGGGCTGAAGGAAGCATAGGCCTCGTCTTCAACATGCTCTTTGGGGGATATTCTCTCACAGTGCTACACCTCCTTCCCCAGTTCCTTCCTTCCTTTCATCTACTGCGGGCAAAGCTCACAGACTCACTAAGCAATTCTTTTGTATCCTAAACCCTTTTCCATTTCCTTAGCTCAAATATATTATAAGACTGGCATTTCTCCCTTTCATATACTTTTTTCTTATGCCTGAATAAAGGTTGGTGGTTTTAGAAATCCTCTGATAGTGTTTCTTTTATAATCAACCTTTTCTTCAATTGAATTTACTTTTATTCTGGTATCATGAACAGCATTTTAAAAATAACTTGATAATATTTGTGTTTTATTTTATTGTGTGTTGGGGGACAGGGTGCACAGGGGCCATGGCATACACGTGGAGGTCTGAGGACAACTTTCAGGTCATTTCTTGCTCTACGCTTTGTTTGAGGTTGCATGTCCCATTGCTCAGTACTGTGTTTGTTAGCTTCTGAGAAATTCTCCTGTTCCTGTCTTTATACTCACTGTGGGTGCACTGGAATAACAGAACCCTGAAACTGTTTCTAGCTTTACGTGGAACTTGTGGATCCAAAATCAGACAGTAAATTATGTGACAAGCTCTTTATCCACTGAGCCATCTCCCCACCTCCAGAAATGGTATTTCTAATTTTGATTCTATTTATGACTTTAATTTCTCTACTCAGTTGAAATTGATTACATGAAAACTAAATCACAATGCAGTAGATACAATGATTCTGGGAAATAAAAAATGGTATATAATTTCTTCTCAGCCATTCTCTGCAGTTTTGAAATGACCCAGGAATGGAAGTCAGTGGCCAGTATAACTGAAGAGCCATGTTCTTTACACACAACTTAGACCATACCCCATCAGCACCAATTCCTTCAGCTTTCAGTAAAGACTATTATGAAGTGTGTTGGAAATTACATGCTCTAAAATAACTAGTTATACACACCTCTTTTATGGTTCATAGTGAGGTGAGAAATATGTATTTTCAAAATCATCTGAACTGCAGCCAGGATTCACATATTTTCATGAATAACATAGAACATTTACAAAATCATGGCCTAAATACACAGGCTTCCTACCTCTGATTTCAGAGGATTATGAGGTAATCTCCAGTGGGATAAAAAAGATAAAAGATAATCATTTTTCTCACCACTTAGTATTCAGTCAACTCAAGCAATTGGACACAAATGAGAACCTTGAGAATTCTAAGTGTAGCATAGTCAAGACAGTTCCTGTATATGTTCATTCACTCATTCACTTACCAAAGGGTTTGTAGCTTTTAAGATCTTAAAATCACGTATAATAGAGCCCTCCCTTTTCCAAAGTCATTTTGTATACTCACAAAATGATTAACTTATAATACCCTAGTGCGAGCTGGGCACAGTAGTCTCAGCTACTAGAGAGCTGAAGCAGGATTATATAAGTCCAAAAGTTCATGGCCAGCCTAGGAAACATGCCTTGAAAAAAAAAACAAAAAACTAGAGTATCCTTCAAAATTAATGGGTAAGCAAACACAGCAGAACGACTGGATCAATGACATTGCTAGAGAGAATTGTGAAATATAAGTCTTCTAATTTTGGCAGCTATCTATGAGAATGGGATATGGTGAACTGTAGTAGCTATTTTTGTCCTCTGACGAAAAGCCCTTATAAAGGAGGAAAGACAGGGTGGTGGTCCAGCTCCTGCTGGGACTGATCATTCCACCTTGCACACTGGCAAGGGCAGATATCAAGGTCCCACAGAGTGAGCACATGCTGGCAGGTGGCATGGGTAGCACTGGTGTAGATACACTTTGAAGAACTGACAGTGGTGGCTGGTGATACTGGCTCAGACTGGCTTTCTGCTGCTTGAGAGAGTGCGTAGGATACACAGCAGCACAGCGCCTGGCTTCTGCTGCATCTACTACTTACAGCCTGGGTAAATTTCATCCCAGAGGACAGAGTTTCGTACCTCCGTTGCATTGAACCCTCAACAGGAAAATTCAGACACTGGATGTTTCTACAATAATGAGATGCAGACCAGTCATGGGAGGTAGCCACTCAAGTTAAAAAAAAAAAATTAAAAACCAAAAGAAATGTGGTTTTCCTCATTCACATTGGTTTCTTAACCCTTCAGAAACTTTCTGTTCTTGCTGAGAATCTAAGAAACATTAGGGGCAGATTTTTGATAAGTATCAATAATAACAAAGAGGCAATATGTAGCTAACATTGCCAGAACCTGGGTTAGCAGCCTCAATTAAAATGCAAAGTAGGATTTAAATAGAGCCATAAGTAAACTTTTATTAATCCTAACAGATTGTTCTCTATGATGCAAACATGTGTGATGATGACACTGGCCAACTTCCTAATACACCTGTTCCTAAAACGTTTTCCTGAGACTCCTTCAGGCTGAAAGGAACCAATACATGCTGCAGACAAAATTCTAATGAAACATGTGACTCTGACATTCTTTCCGCCCCTTCTTCTGCAAAATTTTCCTGAGCCATGTTGGGTTCATTTTTGGTCTGCTTCAGTGATGAGGTGTTGGGGGCCTCTGAGGCTCTGGCTCTCTGATTTGGTAGGAGGTGATTTTTCTCTGTGCTGATCTCCTTCCCCCTTGTGCTGGTATCTGGTTCGTCAGGAAAACAGCCCCCTTGCTTGTTTCTCCAATTTTTCTTAGTTTCAGCCGGGGTCATGATATGCAGAGACATTTAGCTTACCCATAACTGTGGGCTAACTCCACAATGCATGACCCGTATACCTCAACAAGGAGGGGCCAAGGGGAGGGGGTAGGTCACGGATGAGCCTAATAATGGTACCAAACTGACTGTATTTGCTGAATACAGAACTGACTAATTAAAAAAAAAATTCTAATGAAACAAGGCCAACCCTTCATAGAAGATGCAGGTTCACTTCTGTAACCAGAAAAATAGAGGAAGTGCTTTGAGCTGACAAAGTGATGGAAAATATTTAAGGATTGGAATTTAGAATAAATGGTGATTCTTCAGTAGTTTTACAGCAAGAGAATTGATTCAGGTTTCAGAACCAGAACTATGGTTACTTTTTATCCTGAATGTTTTGGTTATGATATGATAAACTATTTTGAAGACAGAGTGAGGAAGGAGGTCCTGTTATTTTATATTAGCAATGCTTGTGGAGCAAGGTAGATAGGAAAAATATGAAATCAGACAGTTGGTGAGATAGAAATCAAGGTCTGAATCGTAACATAGGAAAGAGTGCCTCTGCAAACATTCTTTGAAACGTATGATCTTAAACTCCATTCATGATGCTCCCTGACAAGGAAGCAAGGCATGGGTATCAGTGCTAACACACATCAGAATCACATAGCTTTCCAGTTCTAACTTTCCCAAGTTGATGAAGGAATTACCACATCAAGATTTCGGTACATCCTGATAAAGGTGTTATACCATGTTACTAGCTTCCCACATAGGCAGTTATCTTTCTTTAGATAGAAATAACTTTAAAATATTATTGTGCAAGGAAAACTTAGAACATACAAGGAGGTGTGACCCCATCTGCAGGAATATTTAAACCTGCAAGATTGGGGGTTCTTTTTTATTTTTTTTAGTTTTATTATTTTATTATTATTTTTGGTGGGCATGGTGGCACATGCCTTTATGAGACATGAGACAGACAAAACAAGTGAGAGAGAGAGAGAGAGAGAGAGAGAGAAAGACAGAGAGAGAGAGTGCTTCAGGACATCCGCCACTGCAATTGAACTCCAGACACGTGCACCTGCTTTTGAGCATGCACAACTTTGTGCATGTGCCAATTTGTGTGTCTGACTTAAGCGGGATCTGGAGAGTTGAACATGAGTCCTTAGGCTTCACAGGTAAGTGTCATAACCACTAAGCAATCTATCAAGCCTAAGAGTTTCTAGTAGGCAGCACTGGGTATGTTTTCCTTTTTTCCAGGTGTGTAATGATTGGCTTAGATTTGCCTTGGCTGCATAGAAGTATACTATGAGAACAAGTTTTGTGAAGCTGGCTAAAAAATTTACATGAGGGATGTGATTAATAATATTGTACAAAATCAGTGTCTGGTTTATGGAAATGCATGGGAAACATTTCTCT
Source organism: Dipus sagitta (assembly GCA_036346955.1). Taxonomy (NCBI): domain Eukaryota; kingdom Metazoa; phylum Chordata; class Mammalia; order Rodentia; family Dipodidae; genus Dipus; species Dipus sagitta. Next base: position 165,842,918 of record CM070772.1, on the reverse strand, counting down.
CATATCTTGCTATAAACAGACTAGGAGCAAGGCATTCATTCCTAGGAGTTATTTTAACAGTACAAGTCACAGGAAAACTTGATCTTGAACATGAATCTTGAACTGCTCCAATGCCAATTTTCTCTTCATAAAATGTGCATATTACCTTCTGTGACATAGGCTTGTTTTGGGGGAATAAACAAGTTGCTATTACAAAGGATATGTAATATGGTGCCTGGTCTAGGGTAGTCATGCCATAAATAATAGCTATAATAATGCCACGTTTTATTACACAGCTGTGATTTATTGCACAGAAATGGGACAAAATAAAATCGATGAACAGAAAAGGTGTATAAAGTCTGAGGAATGTAGCTGAAGCTGCCAGTTTTCTCCCAGTGGGACCCACAGGCTGTACTTACAAGTTATGACATATTTTCCCCGAAGGAAGCTCATTAGGCTTTTATTTTAAATCTGATGATAGACTACAAGTTTTCAAACATTCTAGGCCAGTACTCTACCATTCAGGTATCTTCCCAGCTCAGAGAGAGCCAGCACCCAGATTTTCATTCGGTGTGGTCATATAGGGACATACCCAAATTCTAGAGCCCAAAGGGGAAGAAGCGTTCCAGTTAAGACACGCTGGTTATACAAGTAGATTTGTTTCATCAAGCCAGTCTTAATTGAGAAACTCCTGACATTCAAGTTCTCAGAAGCTAGCCAAGAGCCAGTTTCACACACAGACCTTAACAAGGATATAATCAGACCTTCAGTGTTAACTTGTTTCTGCAAGTACGCATTAGAGATTGCGCCCAATTTGACAAATCCATGCTAGCCAAAAAGTTCTTATTCTGGTCCGTTTTTGTTCTTGCATCCTTTCTATTTCCTCACGGATTCAATTCTTTTCAAGTCACCTCTATTTTTCTATAACTAGCTGGCTCACTGAAATATTGTTATATGAAGATGTAAGAGTACACTGTACTAAGTGTATATGTGATTTGGTCACTTATAACCTCTGTTGGTCTAAATCTGTCACAAATTCAGTGTCTTTTTCATAGGTTAGTAGTCAACATGATGATAACACTAATTATTACTACCCATCAAACATTTTAGATTCATAGGGTTATTTTAAATAACAAATAATATAAAAATGAAAAGTACATCTTATACTTTATATTAATAAACTTTTATGAGATATTAATTGTGATACAATCATCTCAGGTGAGTCAGTTGGGAAATAAGTATTGGTTCCAAGTACGGGGAGGGGGTGGCTATGATTGAACATTAAAGAGCCAGCACACTGTTCAGTAGACCAAGGTGCACAGCTGCATTCTTACACTTACTTGCTGTGCTAACTTAGAAAAACTTCATGACCTCTCCTCCATATTTCAGTTGTCTTTTCTGAAGAATAGGAATAATAATACTCACCTACTACACTCATTTTAAGCAGCAAATATTATTCATAAAATGCTTAGCTCAATGCCTAGCACATAGTAAAAGATAAAATTGTCCTGTAATTTTTATGCTACATGTGCCTTGGTTGCTCACCTCAGTTGCTGGTTCTCTCAAGTAATTCATCTACATGGCCCCAAGCTCAGTAACCTGTCTATTCCATGTACAGGAGGAGTGCCCCAAACTGGTGAGACCAGAATTGAGATGTGAGATCTAAATCAGTACATTGACAGCATAATCCCTAGACACTGCAGAGCATAAAGGGGAAGGACTGGAAAGAAACTTGGGTTAGATAAAGTCATAAGGGTGGGACCATGATGAGATAAGGACCTGTGTAAGAGGAGGAATTCAAGAAATTTTGCTGTCTGCATACTTGGGCTGAGGAAAGGCCACGAGATGACATCCTAAGAAGGTGCCTGTCTACAAGCCAGGAAATAGTCTCTCATCTCTCTCTTGGAAGCAGTTACTTAGCAGTTACTAGCTCCCAGAACTGTAAGAAAAAATTTTCTGTTGTTTTAGCCACCCAGCTATGGTATTTTGTAGTAATAACTTGAACTGAAGAGAGCCACACTTACTGTGCTTTTTAATTTTTGTTTTCTAGTGGGATTTTCCTGTTCCCCATTGTAAGATGAAAACTGAGTGGGTCTCAGGTCTCTTCTGATCACAGTAAGATATTAGGAAGTCAAAAAGCTTGAGTTACAAACACAGTATCAAGTATAGTCCAGATTTTTAAATGAAACCCATCAATATTTAGTCTCATCTTGAAGTTACTTTAGGCAGAATCAGGCTCTGGTTAAAGTAGCAGCGTGGCTGCCTTTTCTGTTACACTACCTCAGCTTGCTATCCCCTTTCTGGTTTAGCAAGGAATCTGATATCAACTTTTCAAACATGCTAGACCAGTACATAGTACATAGCATCACTCCATGTGCTGTGTTCTATTTCATTTTTTAATGGAAAGTGGGGTTTATCAAGTGGAGAATCTTCTCTTTAAAGTTTTTGCTGAGCACCTCAGCTCAGAAAAACCCTGGGGTCAGCCTTGAAGTTATGTGAAATCAAAGTTTCTTCTGAAGTATTGGTCTTGTAATGAGACATACTGATATTGCTGACATAGGAAGCTACCTTCTTTCCTTATTAATGCTTCTACTTAGGTGCATGTGCATCCTTATTCTTTGGAGGACAAATGCAGGACAGAATAGAGGAAATTGAATCTCTGAAGTATGACACTAGGCCACTTTAAGTAATTCTGTTCCATATGTACTCAGGTATCATTTCTACTGGAAAATAGTTTTACTTCTATTTGCTCTTAGCAAACACGAACTCTGATATCTGTAATGTGAAACAGTGATGATATAGGCATTAAGAAACATCATCATCTATTCATTTAAATTATACATTATAAAAAATTCAGAAAATTAAAAGACCATTTGATGATTGAAAATTATTTTATGTTCTAGCTATTATGATTGCTACTCAGTGCTCACATGCTGGGTTGTATGCATTCTTAAAAGGAGCTAATGGGATTGTGGGCAGCATGAGGTGCTTACCTTCATGAAGTCCTCACTAACAAGTGGTATAGGGCCAACAGCATGGGTAATAGAAAGAAAATAGTTAATTATTTTAGTATTGAGCCAAGCTTTTTTCTTGACTTTAAGAATGCTGATGTGAAACAGATTGTAACTTGAGTTTCACTTGTGTTCTCTCTGTCCTGAGATGCCCAGTGTTTGTGACTTAGAAGACATGGCTCCCACGTCAGGGAGATTTTCATTTGAAAACTTACTTTCCCACTTACTTGCTGAATGACATTTGACAAGTCCCTCTCTAAATTTCTGAAACTCTCTAAATTTCAGGTCCCCCTTCCATAAGATGTGCTTTGTGACAGTGTCTTCCCTGTGGCTTTGATGAGAGTGTTGAATGCCATTACATTTATAATTCACTGTTGTTTGGTATGTAAGGAGTCTTCATGGAGTATTAAATGTTATGATGATGAAGGTGATGACTTTAATAGAGGAGGAGAAACATATGTTATGATCCACAAAGAGTAGACTTTTTGAAATCTTACTATAAACTTATAAATTATAACTAAATATATTTATGATATGAAAAGTGATATTAATTACCTAATACATGTATGCAATGTATAATGATCAAATCATAGTGGTTAGCATTTTCTTCTCCCTAGACATCTAACATTTCTTTATGTTCATAGCCTTTGAACATCTCATCTTATTCTTTATTTAATATTTTATTTTTATTTATTTATTTATTTGACAGAAAAAGAGGGAGGTGGAAGGAGGGAAAGAGGGAGAGAAGAGAGAAAGAATGGGCATGCCTTGGCCTCCAGCCACTGCAAATGAACTCCAGATGCATGCTCACCCTTGTGCATCTGGCTAACGTGGGTCCTGGAGAATTGAACTGAGGTCTTTTAGCTTTGCAGGTAAACGCCTTAACTACTAAGCCATACCTCCAGCCCTTTTTTAAAAACTATATTTTATTTTTATTTATTTTCTTCTCATTCTTCATAAATTGCACAGCAGGTAGTTGTGACTTAGAGCCACTCCACTGTGCTGTACACATTATTCCTTCCATTAGTTGCATTTTGTCACTGGTATTTTTGTAGTTGTGTTTATTACTTTATTTCTAGCCTCCAGAAGTCATGACTCTACTTTCTTCTTCATTAGGATTAATTTTGGGAGCTGGAGAGATATATTAGTGAGTAAAATGCTTCCCACAAAAGCATAAGTGCCTGAGTTGGGATTTCCACCATCATCATAAAAATGTGAGGTACGCTAATATGCACATACAAATAAACCCAAAGCTGGGAAAATGAACCTGGGTCCTTTGACTTTTCTGGCAAGTGCCTTAACTGCTAAGCCATCTCTCCAGCTCTATACTAAATTTTTGAAATGAAAAGTTATAGAAATCATTAATTGAGAGAACTATCATTCTATAAAACATGGAAAAAGATGAATTAGAAAGAAGCAAAAATAAAGGACAATGACATATTTATTACTAATTCTTATTATTTTAGCTAACCCCTTCCTTAATTTATTCAGCAAAAAAATGTGCATTAGATAAACCCTAATAGTAGGCCTTGACTTCTATACTAGAAACTGAGGAGTAAATAAGATATATGCACTCCTGTCCTCATGCAGACACACAGGGCAGAAACCTGCTGAAGTAATCCAACTTAAAGGTCACACAAAAGGCAAACGTGACCCCTTTGTAGATTCTTGTCTGTTTGCACCCTTTACTTGATATTTTTGAAAAGTTTATCTTTGCTGGCATTTATGGAATCAAGCTTAGGGAGATTCTTGCTTCTGTAGTTGAATTTGAGGGCCTAGGTGAGAAGTAGCACAGAATACAATGCTTGTTAGAAATGAGCTAGAAACTGCATGGAAAAGAATAGAGTTGAGATTTCTAGGAATCTGCATTAGAGGTATTAAACAAGCATATGAAAATAAATAAAGATGTCAATGTTGAAGAAGAACGAGTCTTTCAAGTTTTAACACATGCCATGAGAACCAAATGAAACGATTTTTTTTTATTTTATAAATTTTATCAAGCAAGACACCTGGGAAAAGGTGATGTCTAGGTTAAGTTGTATCTTTAGGGTTTATCCAGACCATGTGACAGCAGTGAAAATAAGTCAGAAATGGAGACATTTGAACAGCAGTGGTATGGTGTCAGAGCGCTGGTTTTCTGGCATTATTTCAAGTGGAAATATTATGTACATTATTACATATAGGCAAGGAGGGAAAAAGGATAAAGAGGCTAAAGACTATCTTACATAGTGTAGATAGCCAAAGCATGCATTTTGGAAGTAGCTGCTTGATACAGTGAGGAAATTGTAGCAGACACAGACTCTAATCTTAGCCTCCCCTCTACAGGCTCCAGAGATTGATCAACCTACTAAAGCTGCTCATTCACCATGCCTTGCATGTATAAATCAAGGTGATTAGTACTATCACTAAGAAGTAGCTATGTCTAGTTATTACTCTAAATACTTCATTTTAATTTCATTATTGGAAGAGTCTTAGGAGATAGTGTTGTTGCTTACCATTTGGGGAAACTGAGTCTCAGAGAAGTCTATCAGCCTGCTCAGAGCTTTACAAATTGCAAATGGTGGAACCAGAATTGAGGCCTAGGTGGTTCAAATCCATAGCTCCTAATGCCAGTTTGAACGTGCTGCTCAGATGTGGCTCACGGGAACTGCAAGGAATCAGATAACACCCTTTTTCCTGAACTTGATTTAACAGAGACTTACAGATTGGCTTCTCTAGTTCCCAGAGTCTTTATTATTAGGAATATAGGAATAAGTAGTTACTGTTAGCTTTGGTGAGACTGAAAAGCTAGGAAAACACTGTCAGCCATGTTGTTCAGCCAATGTTAGGGGCTAAATACTTATCCTATCCAATCTCTTTCCCTTCCTTTCCAACTTTACACATTTTTACAATTGTGTGACCCTTCAATTGTCTTATCAAACAGTACTTGAATATCTACCAGATACTACTAAGTCATTGTCTGACACAGTGGGGGCAAGGGGAAATAAGAGAAGTATTTAGACTGACATAAAATTTGAGGAGGAATTCTCTTGGTGCTTGTTTTTGTTTCTAGTCCAGTAGTAATTCTATCTTATGACTTGGTATATTAACCCAACATATTTAATTCTAGTAAAAGAATATTGTTAGAGGCACAGTTTTATGTTTGTAACCCCAACAAAGCCATGGGGAAAAGCACATGTGAAAATAGCATTGTATAGGGCTGACAGCAGAGAAAAGTGTGCTCTGGGAAATTACAATGGCATTTGATAGCAAAGGCAATGTTTTCATTTTAAATACTCAGTGACAACTTATGAAGGTTTTTTTTTTCCTTTTATTTCTTTTCACTCTCCCACCCAGGACGAGTTTTCTTTTTATTATTTTCACAGCTGTACATATTTTATCCCAACAGATGCTACTGGAACTTCAAAATTAGCCATAATTAGTGGGAGTGTAAATTGTGGGTGAGGGTAAAGGCATGGAAACAACAGCTCTGATTCCCTGGAGCTGTGGGAACATAAAGACCACCATGTTTCAGTACCTTGCTAACTGCTGTGGTCACAGGTCTTTCCCACATGTGTGGCTGGCTGCTCGGCTTATGTGCACAAGAGAACATCAGGCAGGAGGGACCTGAAGATAGTATGTGGAGAGAGGGAATTAAGTGCCTCTAAGTACACATGACCTGCATCTACTCGAAGTTTTATGACAGCTTGTTGCACTGGTTGGGGGTTAGCTGCCAAGTGCTAACTGTGAGGCCAAAGTGTCTGGCCTGATGGTTTCAGATCCCTATAGCCAAGTAGGGAAATACTAAATTTTCCCATTATTTTTTCATATCTTGAGTTCATGAAATAAGCAAAAGAGAAAAAAATAACAAGAAAACATATCCCTACAGAGGTTTAAGAGATGGGTGGGAGGTATACCTCAGTGTGGGACAGCTGGGACACAATTTACCAACTGTATAGCATTAGGCAAATTGCACTGATATCTAAGCTTGCTTTCTGCTCTATAAATGAGTATAAGTAGCACTAGGTGGTCCTTAAAAGTCAGCAATAACATCTGCCATACAGCAGGCAAGGAATAGATATCACATTTTCTTTATTATTAATATTATTAAATTATGAGATTAATTTAATATGGTTATAATAATTGTATTGCAATGCAATTAATGCCATAACAGAGACAGAGAAATACTAATCATTGTTGCCTGAAGAGCTTTAGAGAGTTTTGGAGGAGAAAACACAGAATTGGATATCAGAGAATATGTACAATTTGACTAGAGATGTGCTTATATTTTTGAGGAGATTGGAGGGGGCAGACATGAAAAATGTGATGAAATATTGAGAGAAAAGACTGCCAAGGGTTTCACGTGGCTTGAACACAGGAAGTGAAATGGCAAGGCATGGCTGGTATGGTGCTCTGAATGAAATGTCCCCCACAGTCCCATGCGTACTGAATGCTCGATCCTCAGCTGGCAGCATTTGGGGAAAGTTGTGGGCCCTTTTGGAAGAGGAGTCTGGCTAGAAGAGTGTCATTAGAGCCATATCTTGAGCCTCACTAATACAGCCCTCTGGGCGTCCAGAGCCAGCTCACTCAGACAAATTCATTCCTGCTGCGGTGCCAAGAAGTGACAATCTGGCTGTCTGCTTTGCCATGCTTACCCTGCCATGATGAAACTTCTCCTTAAAAATATATGCCAAAATAAACCATTTTCTCCCATAAGCTGCTTCTCGTAGGGTGTTTCGCCCCAGCAATAAGAAGATAACTGTGACAGTTGTAAATGAGTCAGCATAAGTAGGCAAGGTGGTTATGTTATAGGTATGTTACATAAGTAGGTTATGACACGTATTTGAATTTTGTATGATACGCTGTAGGAGATTTGCAGGATGAAACTTACGTTGACAGTAATAAAATACAGTGCCAGTAACAAACATCCTGCACTTTAGACCTAATTGCTCATTCCATTGGTCAGTTTGATAATTTTTTACTTAAGTCTTCATCTTTAACTGGGGGATAATATTTATGGGAAAACCCAAAAGAGCATAGAGCTGTTGTATTTTCTTCTCATTGTATTTCCCAGGACCAGCCCTCTTGTGTGCCTCCCCCATTTCTATTCCCACAGAACCAGCCATATGCAGCAGAAAGCACACCAATGCGTTACTTTCTCTTCCTCTTGACTATGAATACTTGTGCACTAAGTTACACACCAACAGCCTCACTGCTTCCTCCATCCTTGTTTGGGCTAGTTTTTTTTTTTTTTTTTTGAGGTAGGCTCTCACTCTGGTCCAGGCTGACCTGGAATTAACTATGTAGTCTCAGGGTAGCCTTGAACTCATAGCCATCCTCCTACCTCTGCCTCCCAAGTTCCCAAGTGCTGGGATTAAAGGCATGTGCCACCACACCAGGCTTAGATTTTTAAATAATTTATTTATTTGAGAGAGAAACACACACACAAATATATACAGATAGATAAATAGATAGATAGATAGATATACACACAAACACACACACATATGCATATATATATATGTATATATATATATATATATATATATATATATATATATATATATGGAGAGAGAGATAATGGCAGTGCAAGGGCCTCTGGCCACTGCAAACAAACTCCAGACACATGCACCACATTTCACATCTAGCGTATGTGGGTCCTGTGGAAGTGAACTGGAGTCCAGGCAAGTACTTAAATGCTGAGCTATTTCTCCAGCACTGGGATAGTGTTTTATAACATTCTATTGTAAGATAATATTACTACCTTACTCATCTTTTCATCATGATAGATATCTAATTAATACATGCAGAAGAAAATAAACAGAGAATCAATATTAGGCAAACACCAAGATAATAAATATAATTAAAATCAACCAGTGGATCATACATTTGATGGATGATCATCCAAGTAGAAATAAGGTTTATGTCTTCAAAATATTTTTACATAAGACCAAATACCAAAAAAGAGATAACTTTATTATGAAAACATCTAGAAGGTACCAACTTAAATATATAATCAAAGCTAACATTGTCAATAATAAGATATGATACCATGAATATTTTAATATGTATGATTTTTATACAAATATTATAAACTCCTTTCAGAAACCTCAGAAAAACCCAAACTAATGCCATTTCACAAAGTAGTATCAGTATTTTTTCAGAATTGTGATAGCTGTAAAAACAAGGAAGAACCTAGGGACTATTACAAGGTAGTACGAATAAGAGAAAAGCTCACAAGAATATACAGAGGGATATGATGGATAGATTAATGCAACAGAAAAAAAATAGGATGCTAGTGGAAAACCCGTGAGTTTTGAATAAGGTTACTTTCCCATTCCTGATGATTTCACTGAGGTTGCATATATTGTTAACATAGAGGAAGTGGAGCCATGAGAAAAGCAAGGAAATAGCACAGTTTGGGCAGGCTTGGCATAGAATTAGTTCAAGGGGCTGAGGCAATGGCTCAAACTGGTAAGAGAGCTTTGTGCACAAATATCAGGACCCATGTTTGAACCCCAGGGTCCATGTAAAAAATGCTGAGCATGGCCATACACACGCACACACACACACACACACACACACAAACACGTTAATCCTGGGGAGCAGAGACAGGTGAATTGCCAGGGCTCACTGGTCAGCCAGTCTAAATAAAAATTGCAGCTTCAGGTTTAATGAGAGATTCCTTCTCAAGGACCCAAATCAGAATAGCAATGGAAAAGTACACCCCATTTTCTAGCATGATTTCATCCCATGTACACAGTGGGCATGAGTATCTGAACATGCATATGCATATGTTATTTACACATGAACACTGCACACTACAAAATAAAAAGAAATTATTTATTTTTAAAATATCATTCTGCATTTATAGGTGCTTATTAAAAGTTAGTAGAAGTTTGTATTCTCAACACTATTTAATTATCCCCCTTAGCATTTTACATCTTTTTTTTTCCTTTTTCCTATTGCCTAGACTAACCAGTTTCTAGAACATGACTCAGGCTTGCATGCACACCTATATACATGTATGTATATGCATATGTGGTTTGTATGAAGTATGTTTTCTAGTTTTTTATTTAATTATTTATTTATTTGAGAGAGAGAGAATGGGTGTGTCACGACCTCCAGCCACTGCAAACAAACTCCAGACACCTGCGCACATGCGTCTCTTTGTGCATCTGGCTTATGTGGGTCCTGGGGAATCAAACCGGGGTCCTTAGGCTTCGCAGTCAAATGCCTTTACTACTAAGCCATTTTCTCAGCTCTGTTTTCAATTTTTGATCATCCTTGCACCTAGTCTCCAACCAGATGACAACACTTCTTCAAAATCACATTTTTTATTGATAACTTTCATAGTTATAATTTTCATAATTATAGACAATAAACCATGATAAATGCAAAATCACATTTTCTAGGCATCCCCTTTGATTATCCATGGACTTGGCCATTCCCTGCACCCCTTCAGTAGGTGAATGCATTCCAAATGTTTCACAACGTGACACACATGTCAAGTGTTCATATACAGCAACTGGAATACTATCTCTGTTCATTTCAAGTACTACCTAACCCCCTCAATGTCGGGAAACATTAGTACCTGACTTAGACATTTGCCTATTACCAGTGTGCAACAGCATGCCATCTAGGAAAACTTGTGCCATACAACCATTACTCTCGTGAGTTCACACCAATGCCATATCCTAATTTTGCACTATAAGTGTATGTCTCTGTCAGCAAACCAGGAGATCCTTGAGCACATTGATGATCTCACATCATCAGTGATAGCAAAATGCTTCAGATCTAGAAGAAAAAAAGCTCTCCCAAAAAGTCTGCTCATAGAAGAATTATTGCATTGATAAATTAATATTACTATATTGCATTTATAATACCCTTGTCTACATTTTTGAATATCAGAAGAAACACAAGACCTTTTAGAAATTCTAGGAACATTGCTGCTAGTTCCAGAACAGTCCAGGAGTAAGCAGAGATTTTACACTACTTAAAAACCTGATCATTTATGATTTCTCAAGAGGATTATGTTAGTGAATGGAAGGGAGTTGGGCCAATGATATTTCTTAAGCTGCTGTCATTTGCTATTGAATTAATAGTTCAAGAAATTCACTGGAATTCCTTACTCCCACCATAGATTTTACCCACCTTATGATCCCAAGCAAATAGACCAATGTCTTTGAACAACCTTCACTTCTAAGCCACACGCCTTACCTTTTTCCCTCTCTTCCCTGGGTGACTGGTTCCAATAACATCAAATGATATTTGGATGTTTATCTTTCTTGATTAAAGCTAGACAGTGATACAAGTCAAACCTAGCTTTAGCTCCTTACTCTGCCCCTAGTGTAGCCTTGAGCAAGAGATGAATTATTATTAAACTAATTATTAATGAAGCTCTTCATATTATTAAGTCAATGCTTCCTGAGGAGTTATATACTTGTAATAAATATAAAATGGTCATCCGTTATTTGTGTGTAGTATCTTCTCAACAAATGACAGTATTTTCTCAGGCTTTAGCCAAAGGATCACATATACAACCATGTGTTTGTTTGCTCGCATGTTTTGTGATACTGGTAATTAAACTAATTAAACTCAGGGCCATTCTCAGAACGGACAAACTCTACCACTGCAAACACAATCTCTAGGATCTTTGCAGCCATCTGAAGTCAGTGTCACTACTCTTCTCTTGCCAAAGGGTGTGTCCATCAGTCACCTCATTACTGAAGGACAGTAAGAAAGGTAGACATGCAGGCAGAGAACAGAGCCCAGTGAGTTAGTAGAACAGAGAATCTTTAATATGAAAGCACGTTCAGCTAGGTGTACAATTGTTAATAATTAAAACTGTAAGAGAACACTAAGTTCTCATGAAAGGGCTCACTATAAGTGGGAAAAACAAGAGTTTGGAATAATCAAAACTTCAAATTTTGGAGAAGGAGCATCATGGAGCTGAACTGTTGAGTTTTGAGATGCAGTAATGCTCTTCAATGTCGACGTCTCTAAGAGCCAAGGAGCACCCCTGGTACAGCTGAGACACCCTGAGCTCCCATCCCATCCCATCTCTAGAAGGTGTTCTGGATGGCTAATGCTGGTTTGTGTACCTGGTGACATAGTGCAGGCTGGACTGAGTTGCTGCTCTGAGAAAAAAGTGCAGCTGATGCGGTGGATCACATACCTGGAGTGTACAGGAGCCGGGACTAGCAGCAGGGACGGGGAAACAAAAGAGGAAGTATCTTCCTTCTAGGTACTTCTTCCACCTCAATTTTGTAGGCTCTTTCTAGCGCCCCCTGTTGGCACAGCTGAGGTAGACATTGCTGTTTAGTTTCCCAAGAGCTGGTCTTGGCTTTCCCATGGACCGTACAAAATGCTCCATGTGGAACTGAGAGAAAATTGGAAACGGGAAAAGATGGCTTGTGGGAATGCAGTGGGAGCATTCTGTCTGATTTCGGTGTCCCTGTCATAACTTCAACCCCTCCTTTGTTGAACTCTTCTACTCACCATTCATGTGTAAAGAAAAGTCCATTATCACATTGATGAGGAATATGGGATCAATAAGCAAATTTCCTGACATCTAAGATTAACTCTTTGGGATGTTTTCATGAGCAGCATTTACCGAGAGATATGCCCACTCCTGAGGTGTCAGCCTCAGGTAGCATCAGTCTAATGATTCTATTTGGCAATAGGGTAGGGGAGCAAAGTTATTCTATACTCTGCCATGCACATTGATTCAGTGTGACTTACAATGTGTAACCTTTAGGAGAAGAGTGGTAGCAAGTGCTGCTACTGTGAAAATATTGGCATAGTATATTATAACCAATGATTCATATACCCATGACTAATGTATTGATCCTCAAATGGTTTTGTGATCAGTGCTACGTACGTTCTACAGATGAGAAAACAGAGGTTCAGCGAGCATATATGACTTAATCGTCACTGCATATGTATGATCTGAGCAAGGATGTACACAGTAAAAGAACGTGGATTGAGGTTACATCATTACATTCTATGACTGCTTGAGAGAGTACATCATTGAATTACCCGAAAACAAAATTACTTGTCCTAAAAACAGACACTTATATATTCCTTGTAATGCTTTTATTAAGTTCTTATGAAACCTATAAATTTCAAGTGGTATTTAGATGGCTAGTATAATATCTTCAGAAAAGAGATCACTAATGTTTTGTTTGTTTTAATGCTGATTGTACTTTTTATGGTGAAAAGGAAGATGGCCTGTTTAGCTAAATATGTTACTCAAGATTTCACTTGTAGACATTATTCTCTCAATAAAAACACTGATGCTCACTCCCCTTCCTACTTCCTAGACTATCTCTCTCTCTCTCTCTCCTATCATGCAGCAGGATTTAGATTGCTCATGTACTTTTTTTTTTTTTTTTTCTGCCATAGGGTCTCACTCTAGCTCAGGCCAACCTGGAATTCACTATGTAGACTCAGAGTGGCCTCGAACTCTCAAACTTATGGCAATCCTTCTACCTTTGCCTCCCAAGTGCTGGAATTAAAGGCATGCACCACCACGCCCGGCTCATACTTTTAAATATAAGAAAAGCCTATGTGCCCAAACAAATTACATTTGGATGGATAATACCACCAAGCAGTTTTAGTGTTTACAATATGAAAAAAGACTGAAGACTGATTAGCTACATTGCATTAAAAAAATAAAGAAAAACAAATAGCTATCCATTCTCGCAATTGAAGCAGAGAACACATCACTATTCAAAACTCCAGCCATCCATGAAGGCATAGCCCATATGCTGGTGATCTAAAGAGCTGCTGAAGAAGCCAGGAGGGCACTCAAACTACACTTTCACTCTGTGACAGACAAGCCAGGAAGTTTTAGCATCTGTGGGAAGCAGAGCTTCAGAGACAAGGAAAGAAGGATGGGTACTTCTCCACAAAGTCTGTTTTCTCTCATGAGTTTTAGCTGATTAAGCATGGTTAAGATCTTTGCCCCGAACAAAACAAGAGGTCAAGGCAGGGATATGCCATAGAGATGACGTTACTGATTACCTCTATCTCAGTAATAACTTTTGAGTGACAGAATGTACACATTCCACTTTCTCATGAGCAAGTTTTTTAAAGTAAATAATGCTAAGATATTCAAACTTTAACATAATCAAGACTAGCATTCATGAAACAATCAACATGAATGGTGATAATGTCTGCCACATCATTGAACAGCAGGTGCATCAGATATGTGAAGATACCCTACATATTATTTCTAGTCCTCAGAGCAGTCCTTCTAGGAAGTGTGGCTTTTGTAAGTATACAGAAGAAAACCCAAGCTTTAGTATTAATGAACTTGCTTGCGCCTACACAGCTAGTAAGTAGCAACATTAGAATTCAGACCTGTCTCTAACTCTAAACACATTTTGTATACCATAGTATTATCTATGATCACATGGTATCCACAAGCTCTCAAAAGCAAATGCAGTCATGTGGTTATATCTGCATCATAAGAAAGTATCTTAAAATAGCACTCATTCCTCTTTTACAAAGAGTTGAGATCCATTTGAATTTTTACTCTGAGTTACTCATTGTGAAAATGTGGACACTATAATTCTTTGCATTCTTTGTTGTTGTTGTTGTTGTTGTTTTGTTGTTGTTTTTCAAGGAAAGGTTTTACTCTAGCCCAGGCTGACCTGGAATTCACTATGTAGTATCACAGTAGCCTCAAACTCACTGAAATCCTCCTACCTCTGCCTCCCAAGTGATGGGACTAAAGGCATGTTCCACCACACCCAGCCACATTCTTTACATAATGACAGTATGACAACTTTGCTTATTCACCTGGAGAGCCGTGCTGGGCAGTAAGTGGGAAAGATCTGCAGAGTGCCTCACCGTGTGTCTGTCTGCTTGCTCGTTGATGTCTTAACCACGCTTCCTTTAAGTGTGTGCCTGAGAGTCAGAGGTTATGCTGGACACATACCACATGATTAATAAATGTCTTCTTCCTTTGTACTTCAATCTCAGAAACTTCTCATTGGGTGATAAGAATCTCATCAGTTCGTCAAGGTTATAGTACACAATTTGGTGTTTAAATCCCAAAGTCTAAGCTCAAAGGAAGATAGGATTTGATGGGCAACCTTATGTGAAGTATACAGAATCTTTGAATGTCTTCCCTTTGCGAAGAAGAGGTCTCTTAGAATATGTGTGTATACATCTAATAGTAGCCCAGAAAATGTGTATGAAAGAAAAATATTTAGTAACTGCTCAAATAAGCTAAAACTGAAACCAAATTGTATAGGAATAACCAGCTGTTAAGGTCAGTCAAAACAAGTAATTCATTGTGAAGAATTTTACTTGTTTAATTTTGAGTTGAAAAGTGTCTGTAAAATGGACATTCAGCAGTCACAACTGATAAAGCATCTTCCAGTTTTAATGCCACATTAGCTGTTAGTCTATAGACACAACATGACAGTGCTATGACCATTGGAACATAATCAAAATCTACAAAGGAGAAATTCAAATCCATGTCAAATAGAAGCAAACCATTTCCTAATACTCAAAATCAAACAAGATCAAACCAGTCCCACAGCAAACTTTAGATCATCAGCAGGAAAGAAGAAATCAGGTGTTCCAGCAAAATTGTGATTGGTA
Organism: Dipus sagitta; assembly: GCA_036346955.1. Classification (NCBI taxonomy): domain Eukaryota; kingdom Metazoa; phylum Chordata; class Mammalia; order Rodentia; family Dipodidae; genus Dipus; species Dipus sagitta. Next base: position 165,827,331 of record CM070772.1, on the reverse strand, counting down.
ATTTGAAGGTTAAGAGTGAAGACAGTGAAAATTTCCATCACACAAATGGAGAGGAGACACCACAAGGTAGCGCAAAGATGAGGAGAGGATGTTACCTGATCCTTATGTACATCCCCTGTTGCTAAGTGGCTCTGCAGAAATGAATGGAGAATTAGGATCACCCAATTCATGTTAACATTTATCATGAGTTCACGTGATGATGGTTCTATGAAGTAAGATGTGGGGGAGGTAATTAGGACGGAATACCAGAGCCCACAGGAAGGGATGGATTTCCTTATAAAATAAGTTTCATCTACCTCTTCCATCATTTGTGGACATGCAAAGACAGCATATTTAGGAGTAGTAGACCCTCCCCAGGAATTGTATCTTAGAAGATACTAGAGTATTTTGATCTTGAACTTCCCAACCCCCAAAACTGTAAGCAAGTGTTTGTTGTTCATATGTAAACTCATTTATGATATTTTCTTGTAGCATTCCAATATATGATGAAATGCTCAATACCTTACCTTCACTGCTGCTCCTCTCAGACCTTATAGGGTGACTCATAGGAACTGGCACTTGCACATCCAGTCTGGTCTTCAGGACAGGTAAAGCACTGCTCTGAAATCCTTTCCTGCAATCTAGAGATAGTTTGGTCCAAGGCAAAATGTGAGTATCAGAACACAGAGGTTGGTATCCAGATGACAGTTTAGGACACTTAGACATTCAATATCTAGTTATCTCTTTATAGTCCACCAGCCTCAAGATCCAAGATAGCTTAGTCCTCCTCACCATTTTTTTCTTATCCCAATGAGTCCATATTTTTTTATTTGACTTTATGTTAGATTTTTTAAATTTATATATATGTATATATATGTGTGTGTGTGTGTGTGTGTGTGTGTGTGTGTGTGTGTCTTGTGTGTATGTATATCTTAATATTAACCGACAGAGAGCATAGAGATTATTTACTGGTTTTCCATAAGAAATTAACAAGGACAATCACCACATGATCCTAACAATTCTAATACTTGGATAAATCCCTGAGGGCTGTAGCATGCCTTAAAGTTGACTCTTTATGGCTCGTTCCCTCTGTTTTCCTCTCTCTTCATTCCTACCTTTCCCACTTCCTCTGTCCTTATTCTTCAACTTCCTCTCTCCCTCAAGTGTGCAGAGATTTTCTGGCTTGCTTTGTTCTTAATCTCAAATATATAAGCCCACATCAATGAAATGACACAAGGGCATGAATTTCAGGATGAATTAAGTCATCCAGTCTATATAATATATTCTGCCTAAGCTGTCTGGTATTATAAATTACTACTAAAGCCATTGATGTGAACAGTGAGAAGACTCTAATGGTCCCTTCTACACTTTCACCTCTGAGTATGCTATTTTTATTTGGTGAAGAGTAGATGCTCTAGAGGACAGGAAAAGAAGGAAGTACAGGATATTCAGTACTGTATTCATCCCCTAAACATCATGGATTAGAGTATTGACACCCTAGGGAGAAAATGTTCATCCAGTTCACTCTCTTTAGGTGAAGAGAGGGTCAGGAGGAGGCAAATGACTTGAGAATATTCTAACCCTGAAAATGACACTAAAAAAGATATGGGGTGCTTTGAAATGGTTACACATTTTCCTAGGCATTGAAAAATCAAATGTTATCAAAGCATTTGACTCTTTGGGTATTCCTTTGCCCTGGATTGTCACATGAAGGATATCTATAAACTGCTTGATGTGCAGGCGTCAAAACATCCCACATCCCACATATTAGCTTAGCTTTACAAATTGCAGTTGAACTCCCACTGTCAATGCCCTATGTTAATGTTCCCACTAGACTCCAGCTGAACAGCCAGATCCTCCTCCTCTTTCCTTGTTAAGTTGCTTTTATTACCCATATTTGATCTCTCTGATTCTTTTTCTTCTTATGATAAAAGAACAGAGTCACTGAAGTCAAAGAGAACAAGAGAAATTACTGTGCTGTGGCCCTGATAAAGCTTGATATCTGACACCACTGGCAGGAATACCAAAGCATAACATCTTTCAGAGTTGAGATAATACGGCTGTAGTCAGCTCCTCATTGCTGAGACAAACATTCAGCCAGAAGCAGCTAATGGAAGGAAAGTTTTTTTTTTTTTTTTTTTTTTTTTCAGGCTTACCGTATCCAGAGGAATACCATGAGTGGTGGAAGAAGCTGGTTCCCTTTCATAGATCCACACAGAGAGACACCACCAACAGACAGCCCCACAAACCTGCCAGGGTTTTAATTCCCTTCCACACACCCTTAGGATGGACTCCAAAATCTGTAACCAGCACGTCTGCCTGCTAGGGTCTCAATTTTAATAAAACACCTGAGTCTATGGAGCCATGCATTCAAACTATCACAAGTTCTTATCATAATGGGTTGATCAAATGATTTGTAGAGTGCTTGACTAAATGAATATTATTGCATTAATAAATGTAGTGAAAGAGGTTTCAGCTACTAATTACACTCTGTATTACCTATAAAGACAAACTCACCACTTAATCATCCACTTATGTCCATTCTGCAGTACACAAATGATCCCCACAAAGATTGTCAATATTTTAAAGATCTAAATTTCTCCTTGCATGATTGTAAAATAAATAAAAAATAATGAGCCCTTCCCCAAAAGTTACTAAAAAAATATAGTACAAAAAACTTTGAATTGCATTTCATAAAATGGCCATATGAATAATGAAAGAGAGAGAGAAAGAGAGAGAGAGAGAGAGAACTCCAGGGCACCTGACATTGCAAACTAATGGCAAATACATCACTCTGTGCATCTGGCTTCTAGACGGATACTAGGGAATTGAAACTGGACAGTCAGGCTGGCAAGCAAGTGCATTTAACCCTTGAGCCATCTCTTTTGCACCAGCCTCATATATTTTTGTTTAATCTTTCTATTTAGTCTTTGGCAGGTGGTACCCTGCTGGAGGAGACGTGCCACTCTGGCTGCATCTTGAGTCCAGCTCTACCAGGTGTATAGAGAACCAGCTTAAGCTCTGGCTATTTGTGCTCATTGCTATTGGCTTTTCTCTCTGCTGCGAATTTATGAAAGGCACCAACTACCAATGCCACGGTGAAGCTTCCCCTGGAATCTATAAGTCCGAAATAATTTTTTTCCTTCCATAAGCTTCGTTGGGATGGATGCTTGTCCTAACAACCAAAAGGTAACTGTGACAGCAGTTATGGAACTGGATAGTCAACTGTCAAAAGAGGCTCAAAGAAGGAAACAAAATAACAACAAAAGGTAATTTTAGAACAAATACTACTCAAACGATTAGAAATTGTATACAGCTCTCAAGTATTATTATAGTAAAGAAGACCCTGGTAATTCTAGTCATTCAGATATTATTTTTTTAACTTTGCTACTATTGCAAAATGTCTGCAAGGAAGTGAAATTGCAAGATAATTATAGCAGCCCCATCATGGTAATTAGCTTGCATTCATGCCTTCTTAGTGTTTCTAGAATGTATCTTGTGAATCCTTTGAATCTCCACTTGTTTTATGCTCTTCTCAGAATCCTTGCCATTGGTATAATTTACGAAATAAACATTGCAGAGAGAATGGAGAAAAAAACTTCACCCTTCATGTTATACTTTTATGATCTTCTTTGAGGGAAAACTTCAATTAGAACATTGGCAAATGTTCTCTGTACTAGGATTGTTTGGCTATGAAACTGTGTTAGTAGGAAACGTGCATGTCACTTATCTGAACATGTGGTTGTCCATAACCTTCTCAAAGCCATTAGCTCATTCTCTTCTGTCATCCAAGCTAGCCAGGTTAAAGAACTCAAAGTAAAGTTGTAACATAATAGTCTCCCATCCATCTTCCTTACCTCTCTGCAGGGTTCTGAAGGAGGATATATATTATTTATTACATCTCCAGTTAATTGTGCTAGTTAATTTAATGGATATGTCTACCTCACAACATGCAAGTACTATCAGCCTTATGTTCCCAGTACTGCATACTACTCTTAGAAGGGTTGGCTCTTGAGTGCTGATTGTTTTGTCTACAACTAGAAAGCTCCTGAACTACTTCACTACTGAATTAGCTTGAAGGTGTATAAGACTACATGTACCATGAAGGCATAGATTCCCCAGGGGAGGCTAGGCTTTTCCAGGTGATGATGATGCCCTGTTCACATTACATGGCAGGGACATTTGGGATTCCTCAAGAAAGTAGAAGTCAATTACAGCTTTCCACCACATTTGCATAGGGTGTTTTGAACAATATTGGGCTATGGAGGTTTTAGCAATTTAAATACTGCATTTCAGCAATGCTTTCTATATTTAAAAATAATAATTTTTATTTTAAAATGCAGCATTAAGCAAATTATAATATCTGATGCAAATAAAGTATGATCTGTAAACACAGAATCTCATCTCTGCCTCCTCCTCCCCTCTAACTCCAGTCTCAGAACCTTTTGATAGGTTTCCTCTAGACTTCCAGTGTTACCTGTTTGGAGAGTAACAGAGCATCTCTCAGCTCTGGGGTTATAGTGCCAGACACTCATTGTCACTTTACTTCCCAACCAGATGGCTTTTAAGTAGTTCACCTTTTTGTGTGATAAGCAACGATTTGACAGTACAAATATGGTAAAAGGGTAGGTAAAATGAAGTATATTAGAGAAAAAAAGTGAAAGTCAAGAAGAAATGCTCCCAAGAAGGGAAAGGTTCCAAGTGGTTAACCACCTTGTGACTTGGATCAGGAACTTTTTATAGCCTTCGGGATGCAAATTAAGTATGAAGTCTGATGAATTGGATTGGTTACTCTGCATGTATGTAGGAGGCTACTAATAGACTGATGAGTTAAACAAGGGATGGTTTATTTTGTGTTTGTGGGCCAGATGACCTCCTGGTGAGTCAGCCTGAGCCAGGGCTTTTGACCTGTTGGAAGTCAGGGCATTTTGGATTTCAGTTCCCAGACTCTGCTCTTACTTTTAAATATCTGCCCTCCTTGGTTCAGTCAGGCCACACTTATACCTGCTTGTTATTTTGGGGCCTATAGCCCTAACTAAGTCTCTACAGAATGGTGACTACTCTATACCTAATCCCTATCACCAAATAACTGGTAAAAATCAAAGACCATCCTCAATCTCAGTATGATTGCTTAAAGTGAACTCCCAAGATTTATTTTACCTGAAATTGTCAGTCATGAACAGAAACTTTCACCTTTTCATCATGCATTTTAACATACTATCTGAAGAAGGGGTTAGAGCATAGTGGAAGCTGAATAAGAGGCTAAAATACTTAATTCTTGTTTCAGGTCCTAAATCATTACACAGGGAACATCCTCATTGTATATATCTAACCTGAAGTCAAAACTAAGAATGTGTAACAACACAAAGTCAGTGACATCCCTCTATATACTTGATTCCACAATTTGTTTCCCCAATGTCTAGCTCCCATCTTCAAGATTAAGTCTCAATCCCATTACCTAAGGAGAGGAAACCAAAAGATTGATAAATATTGTTCCCCAGCACCCAAGAAGTTTCACTCTGCTTCTCTTAGAGAAGGGATGCACACACACACACACACATACATACATACATGCAAGTTTTTCTTCAACATGATCATCTTAATTAAATAAAGCCAGTGTTGTCTTTCCAATCAAGCTTTTCTTATAAGGAGAGAATGTAATGAAATTATTTCCCCTAGAAAGATCCACTTGACATGATTGCTGAGTTACATTAAGAGGCTCAACTACCTTAGGCCTCAGTTTCCCTCATTCCCACAGACATTTCTGATTCTATTCTGCGCCTACACTGTCTTACTAGGTTTGCAAAATCAGAGGATGTTTCTAGGCTCCAGAAGTCTTATTCCTCAGTCACCAAGGAACACATAGACTTCATAAATGTTGTGAGGTTATATGAAAAGAAATATAGAAACCTGTGTGATGTTACAAGGGAAGATACAAAACTTTTACCATTTCATCAGGAAATAATGTCTATCCATGTAGTCAATGGGATCTAAACTGAGTGTGTATCAGAATTACCTACAATGAAAGCAATGACAAGGCTTTTGGTAACATTTCAGACTTACAATATAAAATTATGGGGCTGGAGAGATGGCTTAGCAGGTAATGTATTTGCCTACAAAGCCAAAGGACCCAAGTATGATTCCCCAGGACCCACGTAACCTAGATGCAAGGTGGGGCAGGTGTCTGGAATTCGTTTACAGAGGCTAAAGGCCCTGGTGCACCAATTCATTCACTCTCTCTCTCTCTTTCTCTCTCTGTCTATCTCCTTCAAATAAATAAATAAAATAAAAAAATGTAAAAAAGAAAACAATAATTTTAAAAAAATTCTAGGATTAATGTGAAACTGAAATATACAATAATAATATGCTACTTAGAATGTTCTGTACCATTGTCACTAGCTCTTTGGTTGAGTGTGGTGGTTTGAGTCAGGTGTCCCCCATAAACTTAGGTGTTCTGGATGATAGGTTCCTCAGCTGATGGCAATTGGAAATTAAAGCCTCCTGGAGGCAGTGTATTGTTGGGGGCAGGCCTATGGATGATGCTATAGTCAGTGTCCCCTTGCCAGTGTTTGGCACACTCTCCTGTTGCTATTGTCCACCTTATGTGGGCTAGAGGATGATGTCCACCCTCTGCTCATGCCATCATTTTCCCCTGTCATCATGGAGTTTCCCGCTTGAGCATGTAAACCAAAATAAACCTCTTTTTTTTCCCACAAGCTACTCTTGGTCGGGCAATTTCTACCAACAATGTCAACCTGACTGCAACAGTAAAGTGGTACCAAGGAGTGGGATTGCTGATAGATACCTGACTGTGTGGCTTTGCCCTTTTGGAGCTAATTCTGAAGAGGAATGTGGAAGGATTTGAAACCTTGGCCTAAGAGATGCCTTGCACTGCTGAAAGTACTGACAGTGCCTTGATTGCCTATTCTGGCCAGAGCTGCAAGACCTGAATTCAGTAAGAACTATGGATTGTGAGGTTTGGCTTATGAGGGTGAGAAAGCGCTTTGCTTGGACCGGGCTATCAGTTTGGAGAGAAGCTTGCTGTTATTCCCATGTCCTGATAAGTTGTGCAGGATTGCTTTGCATAGCAATGATCTGGTGTGAGCATAGGGATTTGGCACAGAAAGAAATATCTTTGGGTGAATTGCCCATTCAGCTGCAATTGAGAGATTACAACTTTGTGACTGGGCTAGCTGACTTGTGCTAGGGCAACAGGAAGAATGTCAACTCTTTTGAAGGGGCCTGAGGGCTCAAGGAGTGTCCTGTTCTTCAAAGTCTACTTTATTCCCCCCTGGATTAACAAATTGTCACCATACCTGGTATTGTGGAGTAAAAGAAATGCAGGAAAGAAAGAGAGGGTCATTGAGTTTACAACATGGTCTTGTGTTTTGGAAATGGCCATGGGCAGTGTGAAGCAGATTTGCTTGATGTCTGCTTGGAGACCTGATGGAGCCATGAGGATCAACTTGTGGATTGCAGTGGAGACCCAGTGGAAATTCCGGGACCACCAGATGGCTACTAAGGAATGCTGCAACCCCTGATGAAGTTTTCTGGGAGTGTGAATAGCCTAGCTAGAGGGGCTGAATTGAAATACCAGAAACTTGTTGCTGGTTAGAGTTATCAGACTGGGTGATTTGTCACTGGCTAGAGTTGTTGGACTTGGAGTTACAGAGTTTGATGTTTGCCCTGGTTGTTTTAAATCTTGTATTGGCTGATTTTTTTTTTTTTTTTTTTGCTATGTCCAGTGCCATCTTTTGCAGTGTGAATGTTTATTTTGTGCCATTATGGGTTTGGGGGTAGTTTTTTGATATTATTGCTCAATTTAAGACCTTGGACTTTGGGGATGTATGGACATCATTGTAATTGATAAAAATTATAGGAACTTTTAAAGTTGGACTGAATGCATTGTATTTTATTTCATGTATGGATATCAGTTTATGGGGGCCAGGGTCAGAATGTGGTGGTCTGATTCAGGTGTCCCCCAAAACTTAGGTGTTCTGGATTTTAGGTTCCCCAGCTGATGGCAATTAGAAATTAAAGCCTCCTGGAGGCAGTGTATTGTTGGGGGTGGGCTTATGGGTGTTATAGCCAATTTTCCCATGCCAGTGTTTGGCACACTCTCCTGTTGTTATTGTCCACCTTATGTAGGCCAAGGGGTGATGTTTACCCTATGCTCATGCCATTGTTTTCCCTTGCCATTGTGGAGCTTCCCTTCTAGCCTGTAAGCCCAAATAAACCTCTTTTTTTCCCCACAAGCTGCTCTTGGTTGGGTGATTTCTACCAGCAATGTGAACCTGACTGCAACAGTGAGTGACTTGGAAATTACTGATCTCAAGCCATTAGTGGTATAGCTTAAATTGTAAACTTTTTGGAATCTATGCACATAGTCAGTAATTGATTGTATTATCTCTCCTTTTTTATGAATCTAGGTAATTTGATATTTGAGTCCTGAACTACAGATAGAATAAAAGGGAGAATTAATCCTTGTGTACAAACTACCCTAAGTTTTCACTCTCTTTATACACAGTCTTTGAATCAAGCATTTTATAGCTAATTAATAGTCAATAAATATTTATTCCATAAACAAATGAGTGACTGACATGCAGAGAGAAACAAAATCTAAATTTTGTTGATGCTATGATTAAAATTAATAATATGTCCTTTAAAAGATCTTCCGTGAGGACAGATTCACATGCAGATGAATTAATGAACAAACAGTGAGACATTTGTGGCTTGCATCTGAGATAATGAGGACATAAAATGTTGAGCTGCAGTGAAGAAAACCTGTTGTTGATGCCTCTAGTAAATATCTCACTCCTCAGCTTGGTCAAGTTGCCCAGTTTTGTTTCTGAAACTAGATGATATTTGATCTTCTTCCCATATTAGAAAAAAGCAGTATTCTGGCATAAGATCACAGGAGTGTGTTCAAATCACATAGCTTCTCTGAAATTATTTGGGATGAAATAGCTCTTAGTGCCATAGATTTTCTCCTTCTGTGAAATTAGTATCTATAATATTAGTTAAGATAGATAAACTTATCACAAAAAAGGAAAGCATATTTTGGACAATTAAATGACCCTTGGAAATAGTTTTCTCATATACAACATGATGAATATTTGATTTACCTTTGAGTGTTGATATAGAGAAGGTAATGTGTATAAAATAGCCAAGCTTACTACTCAGAATAATAGTTAATATTTTGCATTTAGTACATAAATATGTTGCTGGTGAAATACTGTTTAGAGTCAATGAGGTAAATATTAGCTTAAAATATAGTTAACTTGTCTCTGTGGATAAAGCACTCACTATTCAAGCTTGAGTACCCAAGTTCAATCCTCTCCAGACTCCACATAAAAACAAGCAGCTCTGAAGGACTTCTCTAATTGTAGCACACTGGCAGAAAGACAGGAAGAGACAAGAGAATTTCCTGGAAACTCTTGTAAGCACAGAAAAGAAAACAGCAGAGCAAAATCCCAAGAGCAAAGCAAAATGTAGAAAGAGAAACCCTGCATCATGGAGGTGACTAGGTGAGATCTGACCCAAAAGTTGTCCGCTGAATTCTACGTGTTGATCATCACACACACACACACACACACACACACACACACACACACACAGTATCATATATACATTAAACACACAATCATACACTGGCATAAATTATTAAAACTAGTGTTGGGAGGATTGGAGAGATGGCCTGCAAAGCCTAAAGCCTAATGACCTGGGTATGATTCAATTGTTCACCTCATAAGCCAGATGAACAAAGTGGTGCATATATCTGGAGTTCATTTGCATTGGTTGGCCCTGTTCCCATTCTCTCTCTCTCTCTCTCTCTCTCTCTCTCTCTCTCTCTCATTTATCTATCTATCTAGCATCATATTACCTCACTGATTGCAGGAAATATACTAGTATTTATCATTTACTTTTGTCCTTGACATATATCTGAATGGACAGAGATATAGTGATCTACTCATATTATTATAGGAAATCTGAGCTTGAAATAAATTGACTTCCTCAAGTGATTTTGCACACAGTCCATAAACATCAGAACAACTTTAACCTACACCAAGCCAATGTGTTCAATGTTCTTTGTCTTATTACACTACTGTCTGGGGAACTGGGCATCTGTCTGGGAATGAAATTGAAAATATCATAATGCAACAGCTATTACAGCAGATTCAGCAAAGCATAGAGCTATGCTGAAATGAAGTGGGAAAGGGCAGATGCATCACTCATTTTACATTGTGGTTACAGTCTTGCCACTTACCTGGGTGGAGAAGGTCCAAGTATGCAAAGACACCTGCTTTGCTGTCAGACAGAGCTGTGTTCAAACCTGTCTTAGGCATTTGTTGTCTGTTTTTTTAAGGAAATAGTGTTACCTTCTTGGGTTTGAATGCAAAATGAACAAGCCAATGCCTACTTGACTGTCAAGTCGAATTAGATAGCCAAGAAAAGGCTGCACCCAGTACAGAAGCAGTAGCTCTTGGCTGTTGTTCTCATTACAGTTTTAATGAACAGCTCCTTTCTTTCAGAAGAAACAAGCCTGTTTTTGAGGTCAGGCTTTGCCTTTACACAGCTTTGTGACTTTTGTAAGATTCAATTTTCTGAACTGTTGTTGCCTCAGAAAAATTCACAACAAGAACAAAAGCAATAATAATGAGCACCCCGCTAATGGCATTAAAGTAATCATAAATAGGATAGAAGAGAATGAATGTGAAATAACCTTTGAACAAATTTAATGTTTATACATACATTAGTAGGCACAAAATATGTCCAAGCACCGAAATCCGTTGCACTATTGTTTCAATTTTTCATGGCTCTGGGCTGCCCAGCTTCTAAAACCAGAGTGCGGAAAAAAAAGCCTTGTGCTACATGGTGACCTCTTGCCATTCACATAGACCCATGCAGCGCATGGATGAAAGCACCTTTGAAGAAAACAATTTCCTTATCAAACTGGAACACATCCTCCTACTGAAAAGGGAACACAAGTCACCTGTGCAGAGAGAGGCTCTGTCAATTATTTTTAATAATACTTACAGTTTCGTTATGGTTCCCAAATGATTACAAGTTTTGTGCTGAAAATTAGGGGATGCACACACAGTATATGCTAAACTACTAATCAACTAAACCCCCAAACTTACAAAATATCCTTTTGTTCTAAGTCTTCATAATTTGTATGATGATACTTAAGATGGAGACTAAATGATTGACATAATCTCTCAAAGGCAAAATATCAACAGTAGAGCTGCCTCTCAGGAGACACTAGTATCTTGTTCTTTATATATCACAGGTCCCATATGCTTTCAGCTATAATACAATGTGTTCTTGGACAACTCTAAGTCCCTTGGGAGAAGTTCTGTTATTTCCACAGTCCAAAAGACTAAACTGAATCTCAAAGAGACTCTGGGACACAGTCTAAATTATACAGGAAGTTAGGGAGGCAATTAGGATACAAGTATTCATCCTTTGCTTGAAACTCACCCTTCTACTACAACATTGAACCCCAATTACACAGTACAATGGCACAAAAGTATAAAACAATGAAAATATTATGGCTAGGTATAGTTTGCTAGTTCATGTCTGAAGGAACATCTGGTTTTGGATATTTCTCTTTCTGATATCCAATGAAATGATTGTTTGTACACTTAGTTTCTGGTGTGTAACTTGGTAACAGTCCCTTCTCTCAGGTCAGTTTAAACATTGGGAAAAACAGATTTAAAGTTATTAGGCATTTTGGTTAGTATTAGTCCAATATATGAAAAAAATCAGCAATTTATAGTAATCTAACCATAAGCATGTTATCATTCCCCTTCACACTCATTTGGATGTAGGAAAAGCTTCAAGGGCTGATGTGCCTCGAAGAACTTCCCAAACCAGGATAGTACCCCTCATGAACTCACAGTGCCTGCCTGGCTGCAGTGTCACTTGCAGAGTAAAGACCACTCACTGGCAGACGTGCAGATATCTAAAGGACATTTTCTTTTAGAAAAGACTTGGCAGATTTTCTCTCAAGTTGCTTTGACAATTAAACCACCTACTACTCTTGTGACAGTTACTGGCATGGCAAATTATTGTTTTAGGGTAGATAAAACTTGATTTTTAAGATTTATTAAAGTTTTCTCTTCAATACCTGTGCCATTTTCTAGAAAATGACTGTTGTTTTTTGTTTGTTTGTTTGTTTGTTTGATTGATTGTTTCTGCAGCCTTTTTTCTCAAATATACAATACATGATATTTTATTATAATTAATGATTATAAAATGATAGCATATTAGATGTTTTATGTACACACATATTTATAATGCTGCCCAAACCATTACTGAAGGACCAGTCTCATATATTCTGTGGGGAAGTTAAGGTAATACAGCCACTCTAGGAAGCAATTGAACAATATTTTTAACCGTCCATTGTGAAATACCCTCTGTGCTACAGTGCGATCATAACAATTCATGCTCCTCATTTGGCTGTGAATTGCAAATTTCTAGTAACACCAGCATATTCACTTAAATAAATATTTTAATACTCTACCATTGCCTAGGCCTTTATTGGAGTTGGTGAAGACTGTCTTGAGCCCTGTCCTCACTGAGCTTACAGTTTGAAACTGAAGGAGAATAGGAGAAAGCTAGTTTCTTTTAGGCAGTTTCAGTTAGAAATTGAGGTCCTGAGAGAACCCTGGAGATGTCACCCCACATGCCACCTCACCCTGGCACAAGAACGGAACTCTTGGCAGAAATGGAATTCCTATCTGGCTGAGACAGATCTACAGTGACCCCTGCTGCCCACATGCTACCTACATGTGTTGGCCCAGGTAAGCTGCCCCAGGTGGGCTGGCTCTGGGATCCACCCTCCAAATCTACAAGCCAATCAGGTCTTCTCCTTGCCTATGAAGGCTGCTGTCTCCCTCAGTCACTAGCCCCAGCTGCTCAGCTATGTTTTTCTGGCTCTGCTCAACTCTGCCTGCCTCTCTTCCTTAGGGCCACAGGAACACATGTGAATGTAGCTTCCCCTTGGGTGGGCTGTGAGGAGAACATAAAACTGTTTCTTGGTCTGTAGGAACTATTACCTTGCCTCTGCTTTATAGTTAGGGTAACTTCTCACTTTAATTACAATGCCTGATTTTCCTCTAGTTGCCTAGTCTACCATGTATGTATTTCCCCCACACCCCAGATCTACCAGGTGGGTGCTTTCACTAACTCTGGGTCTGCTACCTGTGTGATTTCTTTAAACTTAGGGTGACCAGGGGTGTAACTCTCTTCATTACTCATTTCTCCTCTGGACTTCTTGGTCTCTGCTTTGATTCTTTCCCTCTTATTTTTCCATGAGACTAACCAATTGTCCTCTGAACCTCCCTCCACAGGAGAGCATGTGGCAGGTGCCACGGGTGTTCCTTCTAAGTCTCTCTACATATACTCCTAGGTTCTGTCTTCCATGTGCTTGTGACCCTACCTCAGTCTTTCCTTGAAACCCTCAGTTTAATTCCTTTCCACATGCTTGTGGGTCTACTCCAGTTTCTTTTATCCCAGAAATCCTCAATTTCTCTTAAATGAACCTTATAAACTATGCAGTGTTTCCATTAGAGTGTGTTTCCTACTTCCTAGTGTTTATGACTCTGCTCTAACTTTCCTTTCTAGATCCCAATCTTCCTTAAATAAATCCAATTTGTGAATTATCCTTTAAATAAACTTCACAAGTTATGATTTCTCCCTAAATAAACTTAATAATTCACAAATTTTCCTTCTTGAGTCCATCTTTATCAATTCTTTGTTAAAGGTAGGACAGAACCTACATAAATTTTGGGGACCCTGCCTGAACTCCCAAATCATGCATCATTAGAACTTTATTGCAGATGATAGTTGATTACTCTTCTCATTACTCTGACAAAATACCTGGTAAAAGCAACTTAAGGAGAAAGGTTTTATTTAGGCTTCCAGTCTGAAGGGATATATTCCATCATAGTAAAGAAGACGTAGAGGTAGGAGTGTGAATCAGACTGTCACATTTAGTCCACACTCATAAAGCAGACAGAGGTGAATGCTACTGCTCAGCCAGCTCTCTCCTTTTTACATAGTCCAGGATTCCAGCCCATGGAATATGACCCAGATTTAGGGTGGATCTTCACACCTCAATTAATATAATCTAGAAAATTCCTCACAGATGTTTGTTTCCATAGTGATCCTAAATTATATCATCATGATATATCGTCAAGAGAGAATAACCATCCCAATAGAGAAGCATTGGATGTATCTAAGAAAGAGAACACCACTCGCAAGGGAAAAGAAAATTGCTGCCTAAACAAAAACATACTGCTGTGAGGAAAGATTCCTCATTCTTTTATTTTTTTATCAAATTCATAACATTTCATCACATGACTACAACCTAATTTAAATACTCAGTTACTGGGAAAAAATACCATCTTTGAAAATTTTACACCCTAGCTACAAGTTAAACGTAGATTTTATTCACAGGATTGGAGAGCTTTTAAAGAAATAGATCAGTAAGAGTTACTGTTAAAATTACAGGAAACACTATTTGCAATGGTTTGTATAATGCATAAGATGTTTCTGGAAAGCTACATAAAAAATTAAGTGCTGTATCGAAGGAAGTAGAAGCTTAGGAAGTGGGACCATGGAAGAATACTTTTTACTATAATTATCTTTTTGTAAATTCATGATATTTTAAAACATATGCTTATTGCTTAAATCAATTTGCATTTTAAAAATAATTTTGTGTTTGTCTTTGCAAAAATGCAGTGCTTTTATTATTACTGTTATGGAAATCTGCACTCATACTTGCTATCTATTATTGTTTGACCTAATTTGTAGGAGGTGCTTATAATCTGAGCACTGTTTCTATTAAAGTTAGGGCCCTGAAATAACTTCTTCAGGCTTTTACTTTCTCTGTTATTCTTGCTGAATGACACCTTTATCATTAGTCAAATCTATAACAATGTTCTTTCAACTTTGTATTTTCTTTTAACTGTGTTTAATGATTCCTTCCACATCTCACCACCATAAAGATATCTGACATTTCTACCCATAGCCATTACATTACTTTAACATCTTCTTGAAATTTCTTATCATATGTAGATTTTAGAAGATTCCCAACTGAATTTATCCTTACATGTCACACTAAACAAGTGATTGTTGATCCACTAATGAATGATGTATGGTCTTCGTGTAGCCAGAGCCCCGGTGTGATGGTTTATCTATCACTGTCACCATATGACATAGGAAATTTAATTCTCTCAGGTGATTCCTTTCTGTGATTTCCTCCCAAGCATCTGCTTTTTCAGAACTCAACTGAAGCTGAGGCCCAGGGAGACTTTCTGAAGTTGTCCAGTACTCTGTAGAAGGCTACAATCTTAGTTACTTAGAAAGGCAAAATTACATCTTTGGTACCTCAGCTGAGGGAGTTTATCAGCTTCTACCTGTGCTTCTTGGCTCAGTGGTGTGACTGGAATCTTCACAGAGGAAGCACAGGGAGGGAAACAGAGGGTTCTATGTTTCCAAACTGTCCATAGATCATGGGCCTGTAATACCTGAATGAATACAGTCCTGTGATCAATCCCCAAAATTTGCTATTATTCTCCAATATGACCTAACATTTTGCTATCCTTTTAGCATATCTCTCCAAGTCCTCAGCAAAACCTAACAGAAGTACTTGATAATATTCCTTGAATTTATATGTTCAACTGATGGAGGGAGAACTGACTTCTTTCCAAGGTCAAGTGCTCACATCTGTAAATATAGCATGGGTATTTATTTAGTCAGAATTTTTTCTAAGTATGTTAATACAGCTTCACATTTTTATCTGCTTAAAATGAATACTTATTCTTTATTAGTTTAATTCTCAAATACTTGAGAGTATTTTTGGCAATGTTGCAAATGGTCTCATTTTCTTTTTCATTCCATGGTTATTATTGGTACAGAGGGACATTCTTGATTGCTTGTATTAAATGTGTAGCTGGAAACTTTATTTACATTTTCTAATTAGCTTCAACCAATTTTTCTACTTATCTTCTTTGATATACTATATACATCTGTATCTAATGATACTTTTGACTTTCCCTTTCCAGTCTTTAATTTTTTTTCTTTCGCTTTTCTTATTGCATTGTTTACTTTTAAGTACAGTGTGAAGTTTCAGGAATAGCTGAAATCTTTATCTAATCTTAAAGGACACTATGTACATTTTCATAATTAAATGCAGTTTTCTTTGTCATTGGTTGAAAACCATTAACAAATAGAGGATTTTCCAATCTCAATTTTCCTAGAGGTATTTGTGTGTGTGTGTGTGTGTGTGTGTGTGTGTGTGTGTGTATCTATAGGTGTATTGTGTGTGTGTGAGATAGAGATCAACATTGTGTGATCAACATTTGCTGTCTTCTTTAACCACCCTCTACCTTATTTTTGAAAGAGGATTACTCACTCAACCTGGAGCTTACTCAGTAAGCTGAATTAGCTAGTCAATAAGTTCTAGGGTTCCTTGGGTCTCTCCAGCTCCTCTGAAGTGACTACAGGCCATTCTTGTCTTTTATATAGGTACTAGGGATCCCAATTCACACTTTCACGTTTATGTGGAAAGTATTTTACCAACTTAGTCATCTCCCTTGCTCCCCTAGATATATTTTATATTGGATCAGATAAGGAAGTTTAATTTCTTATTTTTTTAAGTCTATTACTTTTCAATGTGACTTATATTGTGTATTTCTGACATTTAACTATTGTTATCAATTATCAATTGTGCTTAGATACTATTTTATTTTATGTTATTTTTTTTATTTGGGCTTCATTTTGTTTCCATCTAAGCCGAGGAAAATGCTCCCAGCTCTTAGTAGCATCAGTGTAATCTGCTCTCACTACATTTTAGGGAGGGCTCCAGCATGCATGCAGCTCCATGTGTGCACTAGTGGCCTAAGAATTTAGGTGTGAACATTCTCTTGTATAAAAGTAAGAATGAGAATAAGGACCATATTCCCTATTTCAAAAACAAAAATTCCTGTTTTCTGGTATGTTTCCATATGGACAGGGTTATACTTGATAATATAGACCCTAGATTAAAACCTATCTTGGTGTTATCATCTCAAATTTTAAAACAGTACTCATCCAAGGAAGGATATAGGGAGAGGGATGCAAAGAGAAAGGAAGACAGAAGGAGTGGGTAAGAAATAAAGAAAAAGTCAGATGTTAGCATGATGAATAATGTACTGTGTGATAACCATGAAAAGTAATGAACATAAAGGTAATAAATTCCTTATCATGGAAAGTTTTTGGGTAGAGGCCATGAGTAACTTATGACTTATAACTATACAAAGAATTAAAGTTCTGAAAAGGAGATTGAAGTCGATTAGTTTTTTGTTTGTTTGTTTTGTTTTCATGATATTCAGACTAGACAATTTACTGTTACTTTTGAAAATTTCAGAATTATTTTTGCTTCTTACTATTTTTAAACTTTTTAATTGATATTTTTACATATGAAAATAATGCCATTTAGTCATAATACACTACCATTACCTTCTTTTGTCTTTTCTCCTCCATCACTCTTCCAGTAAACCCTTCTTCCAGCTAGTTCCTCTTCTATATTGATGACTTGTGCTTTTTTCCCCCTTCCTTCATCATCTATGTGGGATGTTGATGACTTTAATATTGTGCATGTCTTTTGCAGGTGAGGACAATTGCTTTTAGGTCATGAAATGGGGACACATTGCATCCAGAAAATAGTGTACCAAAGTCTTCTTCCAAACCCTCTAGCTCATATATTATTTCTTTACCTTCTTTTACAATGTTCTCTGAATCTTGAGGAGGATGATACAGAGGTCTCATTTGGTATAGAACATTGAACATTCACTTATTCTCAGCACTTTGGAGTGTTCTGAGTGTCCCCAGTAGTCACAGCTTCTCTGAACAGAGTCATACAAAGTTGAGAGCAGCACTAATCTGTGGGCGTAAGCATATTATAAATCTTTTGAAAGCAATTTGATGGGCACAATTTAGCTAGTTAGTGAAAAGACACACATGCAATATATTTTGGTCATAATACCCTTCTACTACTCTCTTTTTCCCGCTTTCCCCATCCCACTTCCACTGAACCAATTCCTCTTTCCAACTATCCCTCTAATATTTGGAATTTTTGTATGACCCACATAGTAAAATTAGGGTCGCCTGCACAGTTTTAAGTCCCTTTCAAATATGAGATCCTATTATTCACTGACACATAACCAAAACTGATGACAAAATGGGAGGGTAGGTTTAGGTGGTGCTATTAAGTGCAAGAGAACAGTCTGGTTTGTATGTTGAGGTTCCCTGTGCATGAAGCATATGGATTCTGGGCTCTTTGAGCTTTCCTGATTTGCTAACACACCCTGAAAATAGCTAACAATCCTGTCAATGAATGTCCCACAAGTAGTCAGATAGTAGTCTTTTTCCATTAGAGTCATTAGGAGAAGGCTCCTGAACTAGATAGATAGCTTTGATAGTTTTTAAATGTAGCTCATGCCTTTGAAAGGCAGGAGAATACTTCTATTAAACTCAAAATTCTTCAGACCTCTTTGAATCTTAAATTTCAACATTATCTAAATTGATATTTGTGTTTACTTTGAAACAGGAAAAACACCAGTTCTTTTGTTGATTGGCTACTAGGAGTAGTCTTTTTCAAAATTCACTTGTTTTAAAATTAATGTATTGATATTAAATGTAAATAATGCAAGGCTTTGTAAATGTTTCTGTCTCTTGAAGCAAACAAAGATACAGTACTTGCTGGTATAGAGCAGTACAAATAGCATTCAACCTTGGTTTAAATGGAAGACTTTAAAAATGAAGAATTGATTCTGCTTTCAAATGCTACATTGCCTAGAATTTCCCATCGTTTGACTTGCTGATATACAAAAATTGCATGTAAAGAAATAAAATATTATCAATTTGTTAAAGACATCACTTGTTTATCAATATAGAAAAAATAGAATATTTATAAAATAGCTTATGAAGCTGAAAAGATTAAGAAGAAATTCTCATAAAATACAAAGATATAAGTTAAAACCTTAAATAATTCTCTGTCTTCAAACAAAACATCTGTTGCAGTCAGGTCCACATTGCTAGCAGAAATCACCCAATCAAGAGCAGCTTTTGTGCAAAAAAAAAAAAAAAAAAAAAAAAAAAAAGGCTTATTTTGGCTTGCAGACTTAAAGGGAAGCTCCATGAAGGCAGGGAAAACAATGGCATGAGCAGAGGGTGGATATCATCAGCTCGCCAACATCACATAGACAACAGCAACAGCAACAGGAGAGTATGCCAAACACTGGCAAGGGGAAACTCACTATAATACCCTTAAGCCTTCCACTAACAATACACTGCCTCTAAGAGGTATTAATTCCCAAATTTCTATCAGCTGGGAACCTAGCATTCAGAACACCTAAATTTATGGGGGACACCAGAATCAAACTACCACCTTCTGCCCCTGGCCCCCATAAATAGATAATCATACATGATGTAAAATGCAATGCATTCAGTCTAACTTTAAAAGTCCACATAGTAAATTTGAGGCCACTCTGAGACTACATATTGAATTCTAGTTCAACTTGGGCTAGGGCAAGACCTTACCTTGAAAAAAAATTAAAAAATGAATAACTAAAACAGAAGTCTCCATAGTTTTTTTTTTTAATCAATTCTAATGATGTTCAAACATTCCCATAGTATGTCATAGTATGTCATAGTATATCTTTTAACTGAGCCATAATACCAAAAACAAGAACCTCAAAAGCCACATGATGGCATAGAATAACCATTCATACTGCAAAAAATGGCACTGGGCATAGCAAAGAAATATTCCACTGATACAAGATTTAAACAGGGCAAATATCAACCTCTGTAGTTCCAAGTGTAACTAATCTAGTCAGTGACCAGTCTCTAAGTCCAATAATTCTAACCAGCAACAAGTCTCTGGAGCTCCAATTCTGTCCTTCCAGCTAGGCTACTCACAGTCCTGGAAAACTTCACCAGGGCCAGCAGCTTTCCTTAGCACCTGTCTCATGGTCCCAGCATCTCACCTGGGTCTCCACTACAACCCACGGACCATCCTCATGGCTCTACTGGGACCCTATGCAGGCAATCCATAGCAAACCTGTTCCAAACTGCCCATGGCTATTTCCAAAACACAAGACCGTGTTTTAAATTCAGTGACCTTATCTTTCCTGCATTTCTTATACTCGGTAATACCAGGTAGGGTGCCAGTTTGTTAATGGGGAGGGGAGGGGGGCTGGCAAAGCAGACTTTGAGGAACAGGACACTCCTTCAGCATTCAGGCCCCTTCAAAATACTGCATTCTTTTTTTTTTTTTTATTTTTTTTTTGGTTTTTCGAGTTAGGGTCTCACTCAAGCTCAGGCTGACCTGGAATTCACTATGTAGTCTCAGGGTGGCCTGGAACTCAGGGTGATCCTCCTACCTCTGCCTCCCAAGTGCTGGGATTAAAGGCGTGCGCCACCACGCCCGGCCTATACTGCATTCTTTCTGTTGTCCCAATCCAGGTGAGCTGGCCCAATATCAATGGTTGTAATCTCTAAATTGCAGCTGAATGGGCATTTTTTCTGTGCCATATCCCTCTCCTTACACCAGTCCATTTCTATGCAATACAACCCTGCACAATTTCTCAGGCCATAACAGCAAGCCTCTCACACAGTTGCTTCTAGCCCAGTCCAGGTAAAGCTCTTCCTCACCCTCATGAGCCAAACTGCATTCAGGACTTCCAATTCTGAGCAGAATAGTCCATCAAACTGTACTTACAGCAGTGAAAGATGTCTCTTAGGCCAAGGTTTCAAATCCTTCGACATTCCTCTTGAAAATCAGCCACAAAATGCCAAAGCCACACAGTCAGATTTCAAACAGCAATGACCTTACTCTTAGTACCAACTTTACTGTTGCAGTCAGGTACACATTGCTGGCAGAAATCACCTGACCAAGAGCAGCTTGTGGGGAAAAAAAAAAAATGGGTTTATTTTGGTTTACAGACTCCAGGGGAAGCTCCATGATGGCAGGGAAAACAAAGCCATGACCAGAGGGTGGGCATCACCTCCTTGCCAACATCAGTTGAACAACAAGAACAGGAGCATGTGACAAGCACTGGCATGGGAAAACTGGCTGAAATATCCATAAGCCCACCTCCAACAATGCAATGCCTCCAGGAGGCATTAATTCCCAAATCTCCATCAGCTGGGAACCTGGCATTCAGAACACCTAAGTTTATGGGGGACACCTGAATCAAACCACCACAACATCCTAATTAACATTCACAATTATTGGAATTTAATCAGTATTCTTGGTATGGCTATTGGATTTATGTACATATTTTCAATAGATAAGCAAATAGTCAAGTATCTGGATGGAAGGAGGTGAAGCTTGGGTTTAAAAGGGGTAGAATACAGGACATCGAGTTGTAAGTGGCATTCATATCTATGTAGATACTTCTTTAGGGTGGCATGAAGGTGAAATTCTACAAAGGTTACAAAGTGGTACATAACTCCAAGTATTTCTTGGGCATCTGTTGTCAGAAAAATTAAATTGTTCAAAGTTACAAAATGCTATACTATATATGTGTGTATGGGAAGAGATAATGATATCTGGATAACATTTTAACACAATAATTCCATGCTTATCTCTTTATATGACCCTGAAAATGACCTTGGGATATAAAAATGACCTATTTTACAAGAGGAAAATATAAACAGATATGTTGTGTGGCTAAAGAGACATATTATGGGGATTCATTTAGTTATTTACACAATCAAACTTCTGGTTTCATAAACTTATTCCAAAATCTCTCTCTGAACTTGAGTCTTCTCATATCTATACTTCTTTAAAGAGTTGCTGCAGGCATTAATGGGAGCATATATAAATAAATGCATATAAAAAGTGTAGTGTATGAGGTCAGGCATGGTGGCACACACCTTTAATCCAAGCACTCAAGAGGCAGAAGTAGGTAGATGACCATGAGTTTGAGGCCACTCTAAGGCTACATAGTGAATTCCAGGTCAGCCTGGGCTAGAGTGACACCCTACCTTGAAAACATTTTTTTAAAAAGTATAGCATATGTAATGCATATATATATAGATAGATAGACAGATAGATAGATATAGATATAGATAGATATAGATATAGATAATGTTTGTGAGTGTATGTATATGTGAATACATAAGAAATTTATCTCACTGGATCCACATAGACAGTGGTATTGAAAGTTCTATATACCTACTTTATACCTGGCACACAAGTATGCCCTCATGGCAACCCCTGCCCTCTTCTGCAATATTCACATCAACCAAGCTTTCATTCTGAGATTATGTTGCCCCATCACTGCCTTTTGCACTAGTTTACATCAGCTCTTCAGCATTTAGGGACAGAAATACCTTCTGCAGATAAACAATCCATGGAGGTGAAGCTAGAGTTGGCAGAAAATAAATAGCCATAGCTCTTTTGTCATCATTTTCTGCCTTATCAGGAAGGTTTTGTGGCTGAGTGGGTGGGGTAAGTTCCTTCATCAGTCAACAAAATCATAAGGTAGAAAGTGGATGTTTAATGTCTAGTACAAATCTACATATCTGTCTGTCTTGGTATTCCATCCACTGTTGAATCTTATTTCTACCTGGGTGACCAGACATCCTGGTTTCCACATACTATGTATTTTCTTGGAAGATGGTGCTTTGATTGCTAAAATTAAGAAGGCTAGTAAAGCCAAAACAGTTTATCAGTCTATGCATCACCCAGTATGCCTCAGGCATCATTGTGACACTTCACCTGCTACAGCTGAACAGCCTCGGCTACCCTTCTTGAGTCTTCTGCTTTAAAGAACTGGTTTCTGTAGCTGTGAGTCTGTGTTCTTCCCACTCCTTCTCCCTCATAGTTTTCAGGGGATAAAGGAGTTAACAAGAGATTTTTATCATTTAATGCACATTTTGTTCTATGATATCATTTACTCAACTTTGGCACCTGCTACCACTTGTCTCATAGCAGAAAACAAAAGGAATCAGAAAGAGCAAACACGTGTCAATGAGAACAGGCAGAAGCAGCTGAGATGCATTGTTTTCAACAGCTTTCTTGTTCCATAAACATGTGGACACAGAGTTTTGATTTTCCTCTGCATATTTATAACATGGTTACATTTCACTGATTATAAATCTGTTTCTACTTGTTATGGTAGCCTGGAAATCAAAAGACTATAACAACAAATGTCGAGGTTCAACGAGTTCTTCCTATGTGGACTAGACTGGATGTTTTAATTGCATTAATCTGTTTGCACTTTGCATCAACTTAACGATACTTTGTTAGTCTTTTATTCTGCTTTGCATGAAATGAGGCACAGAGGGGTTAACTAACAACCAAAGGTTAATCAAACATATGGTAAGAAAGAGAAGTTGTGACTTAGGTCCCAAGAGGTCCGGGTATGTTCCCTGAGAACCTAGGTTTCAGGATCCTCCATGGGTGTCTGCTGAGCACTCTCACCCTGAGGTCCTTGGCCCCCTGAACTGTCATGAGGACTCCTGACCTGACAACTGTTGTTTTCCTCTAACATTACAGTTTTTGCCAACTGTGAATATTCTTTTCCTGTGTGCTTAGAAACACACAAAGATCCTCTTATAGGTTGTTTTCCTCCATGCCTTAAAAAAAGAAAGGAAAACATTAAAGAAACCTAAATCATACAATAACAGGCATAATATGTCATGTGTCTCTTCTGGAAATACATCTCATCCCATGACCGATGGCCACCATGAACATGGCATAGAGTCATCTGGATCAGATGGCCTGAGGTTAACTCCTAAATGGTTACTGTTTCCAGAGCATTACAGCTTGGTAAGTTCCTTCTCCTCATGTCAAAATTGAAGAGGGTGGAGGTACAATTATAATATATACTAGCCTCTCTCTCTCTCTCTCTCTCTCTCTCTCTCTCTCTCTATATATATATATATATATATATATATATATATATATATATATATATATCTGGCTCCTGTCC
Organism: Dipus sagitta; assembly: GCA_036346955.1. Lineage (NCBI taxonomy): Eukaryota > Metazoa > Chordata > Mammalia > Rodentia > Dipodidae > Dipus > Dipus sagitta. The sequence goes on along the minus strand of CM070772.1, from coordinate 165,803,359 downwards.
CATTCATGTTCAAGATAATTGCAAAACATTCTTGTTACCTCTGTCCTGTGTCCATGTGAATGTTCTTTATAGCATTAAGAAAAGCAGGAAGTAACATTTATGGAGACCTGTCACTGTGTGTCAGGTGCTACGGAAGAAATTTGTTGTCTCACATAATCTTTACATTCCTTACAGTTTGCATTAAGATGGTTATAGCAGAAATCCAATGCAGTGATATAATCAAGCAGCAATTTCAATTTTTCTCCACACACAAGAAGACTTGCAGGACTCGTGTTGAATCCCGGATTCCCTGGAGCTGTGGAGTGGGCTGCTCAGCTTCCACATACGGATCAGCCAAAGATCAAAGAGTAAAGGACAAAACGGCAGCTCAGTCTATCTCATTTGAGAAGTTGTCTCCAAAGCTCCATGGAATAACTTTCATTTTGAATTTCATTAAAAACTGTCACAAACTAAAAAGGAGGCTTGGGAATTTTGTTGTTTAAACTGGGCATATGGCCACCCTGAACCTAACTAGGGGTTTGTTAGCAAGGAAGAAGATGAAAATGGAGATTGAGGAAACTACCAGAAATTTTTATAGCAGCATGCCCAGATTTCATGGATGGTGCTGGCATTTTAATGATGTGTGTTAACGCATATCTTCCACAGACTGAGCAGTCACACCCAGTAACGCTGCTACAGCAGACGTCAGCCTCTCCTCCAATCATTGCTATGGCCATTGTCTCTAACGAGGTTGCGCCTTCCTGGAAACAAAAAAAAAAAAAAAAAAAAAAAAAAAAAGATGCACTATTTTACACTTCACTTTCCTTAATATTAAACAATAATTATAAAATACAAATGATTTGGTAATAAAACTTGAGTGTATACATCATATTTTGTAGTCTCTGTTCTAGGTAGTTAGAATTTTCTGCCCAGTGAAATCATCTGTGACTCCACGATGATGTATAGGAAATCTGGGGTTCATCTGAAAGGTGGGCCAATCCCTTTTTCTGTAATTACATGCTATAGCCTACCGAGAATGCTTGAAATTTGCAAGAATGTCAAATTTGAAACTACCTACTATATCTGTGGTAGTATAATTTCAGACCATAGCTGTGAAGTCAGGAGACCTGTGGAATTTAAAATTGGCTTTAAATCATAGAAGGACATGGGACACAAACCAAAAACTTTCAACTTTTTATCCTACAAAATCCCAAATTATAAATTGTAATGCCTATTATACCATCTCAGTTCTTTCATCATCCATGAACCATAGATCATCAGGTGTTGAACTCCGGATATAAGTAAAAAAGTGGTCACCCAAAGTGTTCAGTGCAAAGCTGATGATGAGTTCTGGCCTTAAAGACATGATTCCAAATACTAACACCTCAGCTCCTTCCATAAACTTAGGCCCCAGGGTCTTTCATAAAGCAGATTGAATATGAAACAAATGTACATTTTGACACAATCAAATTTGTTTTAAGCAAAATCTCAATATCTAATTTTCTTGCTAATCTTGTATCAGGAATTACTCAAAATAATTCTCAGCTTTTTTATTTTTCTCTTAAGAAAATTTAGTAATCAACTTATTTAGGAAAAAGCAATTATTCCCTAATGAATCACTTGACATTCTCTTAGTCAAAACTATTGAAATTAGTGCTATTATATTAAAATAGATAATTAATAACTAATTGGCATTTACATGAGATATTTTAATGTGCGGCAAAACATCCAATGGATCAAGTTTTCTTGTTACCAGTAGCGTGTGTGTGTGTGTGTGTGTGTCTATGTGTTTCAGAGTTTTCTTTGAAGGTCTTATATGTGTTCACGTATTTATGTAACTAAGGTAAGGTAATAGGAAAGGAAGGGCCAGTTATTTAATGAACAAAATCTCTCCTTTTCTTCACTCTGTTATTTCAGCAGTCTGACAGAAAAGAGACCGCGTAGACTCATGGAGATCCTGGCCTTCTCCTCTGTGCCTATCACAGTACACGGATGGTTGTCCATAAACTACTGCTAAATTATTAAGAAGATAACCATGTATTTGATGACTATATTTCCTTACTCACTTCTTTCCTGCCTAGGACCATGGTTTTCAGAAGACTCCTCCCATGCTTTATCATGTGTGACTAATTACAAGATTTTGAGATCAGCATCTCTGAATATGGTATCCTTGCTGAGCTACAATCTTGCCTTCACCCACTGCTCTTGGATCCACCAACCTACCTGGGATAAGGAGTTGGAAACAAATAGCATCAAAGGGAATGCTGGTGTGTTGAAAGGATGGGCAGAGGCTGAGTTCTTAGACACGGTGACTGATTCTGCCCTCTTCCCCAGCATCTGTTCTCCCCTCCAAGTGCCCCCTTTGTCCTTATCTAATTAGTTATGGATAAGAAAAGTAGATATTCGCCTCTTCTTGTCTTTAATGAATCAACCACCCATTAATTCCCCATTACTGAGGCATGAAAACAAAAGGTGGCAAGCTGATTATCTCATCATCATTAGAATCTGGGCATAGATAAAGTGCCTCTTTGGGGACTCCTTTGCCTTCTTTGTCCAGGACAAAGTTGAAAGTGGGAGAATGGTGGTATGGAAATACATTTCCATGATAAAAAAGAAAATGGACTTCATTAGGTTGTTACAGCAGAGACCACAGCTGATGAAGAATTTCTTGCAAACTTTGACTTTTCGTAGCTCTCAAAACATGTTTGTTCAATTATTATGGCACATTTCAAGTATAATTGAGGACGCTTCTAGACTCAAAAGGTCTCAAAGTAAATAATTGTTAAAAAATGAAGATATGTGCACTATCTTAATACAAATGATTAAAGCCAAAGTTGAGGACCATAGGACCCACAGATGCCATGCTTCTGAGTGGACCCTGACACCCACACAGACGAGACAGCACTCTCAACAAAACCACTATTCATCACCTGGCACCATGTTACACACAATGTGTCTATATAATTAATATCCTTGAAATAGTCCATAAGACAGGTGCTACCATGCATACAATCTTTTATCATCTCTAAGATGCATGTGTTTCATATTGTAATATCTGAACTTGGATGACTGTCACATTGTCTAGTATGCCTTTGACTTGTCTTTGAAGTTATTCCAATTACCTTTTCTTCCACTAGTCATTGAATACACTGTCAATCTCATCCCACTTTAAATTTTCCATTTGAGTTTTTTTTTAATTTCTTGGTGGGAGAGTGAGGGGTCCAGTAGCTATCTAATCCAGATGGCCCAGAAGAAAAGCTGGCCTGAGTATCTGTGATTCAAATCCCTTAGCACCTCTTTCACCAGAGCTGAGGCATGCACACTTGCTGGATGCTTGCCACCACCTCCTCACCCTGAAAACGTAGAAGAATCCCAGATGTACCACTCTCTTTTGCTTAGATATTTCTCCCATTCAGTGGTATATGAGATAAAAGCATGCCAGAGATTCAGGAAGGGCAGCATGGCAACTTCCCTCACATCACAGGGAAACTGAGGCTTAGAGAAGTAACACTCCTAATCTCATTTTAGAGAGTGAAGCGGAGATTCCAGCCTAGCTATATTTCCAAGTTTTAGAGGGCGTTCTGATGTGCTAGTCTTTATTAACTTCAACTGAGTGTCTTTGAAAAGGCCATGCTACTTTCCGGGCATTTGCTTTCTCGTTTAAGAAATGCGTATGGGTTGACTAGAAGAATGTATACAGGAAGTATCACTTACTGCTTGTTAAACACAGGTTTGTGTGTGGGTATGCAGTTTCAACGATCTAACAATAAGCTTAATGCCAACAGATTTACTATTTCAATCTACATTTTACAGATGATGAGATGAAGACAGACAGAAGGAGAATTAGCCCACAGTAATACAGTGTTACAGACATTGCTGAGAATGGAGTTCCAGGGAACAGACTCACCAGCCTGGCTGTGTCAGGCTGCTTCTCAGCCCACTTGCTCCAGCACTGCCACTGCAGCATGCACAGAAATCTCTCTCTGCAGCATGAGGCTGGCACAGGGATCCTAATGAAGTACGATCCCTCTTTCAACATTTTGCACGGTTCTTGTCACATGTGGTCACTTGCTATTAAAGACTATATCTACCTCCCCCCTCCCCACACACAAACTAGATATGCTCACATAGGCATAGGCTTGGCCTAGGGATAGCAGAAGGTACAAAGAAGCAGGAGGCATGGCTAGTGCTCAGTAGCCTTCTCTTAACCAAGACTTCACCCATTTGCTGTTGGGTAAACTTAGAACACCACTAACTTCTTGACACTGGCTCCTACCAGATGTACAGATTCCGCAGAGCTGACCCTGTGGATTCCCCTTTACTATGACATGACTCTCTTGCTGAAGGTAAGAAGACCCCCCTCATGCAGACATGTCACAGTGGACTTGAGTCTCATGTACATCCTTAACTCACAGGATACACTTTGTCCAGGTCAAGATCATGCCATAGTTCAACTGGAATATGACGCTTAGAATGAGATTCCCAAAGGGAAATGTGGGGAAGTGGGTTTTCCAAGAGAAACATAACTGTGCTGATTGTCTGTGAGGGTGGCTCCTTCTCGCAAAAGCAGTTTCACATTAATTAGAATAATGGAAACCAATGTAATGCTCAAAATGCCATTAACTCACAATGATGGATACAGCCATTTGTAGGAACTTAAATCATTATAAATCAAATTTTCATCCCTTTATGTACAAATTCATGAAACATTCAATAAAAGGATATTTGGTAAAAATAGAGAATAATTAGGGTCATTAAAAGTATTATCTTGGGCTAGAGAGATGGCTTAGCATTTAAGCACTTGCCTGTGAAGCCTAAGGACCCTGGTTCGAGGCTCAATTCCCCAGGACCCATGTTAGCTAGATGCACAGGGGCACACGCGTCTGGAGTTCGTTGGCAGTGGCTAGAGGCCCTGGCGCACCCATTCTCTCTCTCTAGCTCTCTCTCTCTGCCTCTTTCTCTTTCTGTTTGTCACTTTCAAATAAATAAATAAAAATAAACAAAAAAAATTTAAAGTATTATCTTTTTTTTTAAATATTTTTTGTTTGCTTATTTATTTATTTGAGAGTGACAGAGAGAAGGATGCAGAGAGAGAGAGAGAGAGAGGGAGAGAATGGGCGCGCCAGAGCTTCCAGCCTCTGTAAACGAACTCCAGACGCGTGTGCCCCTGTGCATCTGGCTAACGTGGGTCCTGGGGAATTGAGCCTCGAACCGGGGTCCTTAGGCTTCACAGTCAAGCGCTTAACTGCTAAGCATCTCACCTTACTAGTCTACCATATCTGAGCCACTATAACTTCTTAAATCTCTCAACTAATATCTTTCCCAAATATTTTATCTTCAGTCTCAGTATCATTTTCCCTCAGAGGAAAAAAATAGTAGGCTAGTAGAATTAGCTGCCTAGAGAGATGGCTTAGCAGTTAAGGTGCTTGCCTGAGAAACCTAAGGACATAGGTTCAATTCTCCAGGTCCCACGTAAGCCAGATGCACAAGGTGGCACATGCATCTGGAGTTCAATTGTAGTAGCTAGAGGCCCTCATGTGCCCGTCCTCTTTCTCTCTTCCTCTCCTTCTATCTCAAATAAAAATAAATAAATGATGAAAGAAACATGACATGTAAAGGACTTCAAACCTTTTTGGTAAACTATCGTTTCCTGATGCTTAGACACCAAGCATTCCATGGGGCACTGTCAAGCTTCCTGGCAAATCTGAGTCACAAGGGCACATGGCTGAACTAACTGTGCATTGAGGGCAACAGGTGTGTTTTGGTTTTGGTTTTAGTTTGAAAACAAGAAGCATCCTATCTTTTTTTGTATGGAGAAAATAACAATAACAAGCATTCAACACATGGTACATCTTGTTAAGGCCACTTTCACTGCCATCTTTGTTTGTAGTTAATCATGAGCCATGTCCTTTAGCTGAGTACTTGTCTTTCTGGGTTTCAAAGGGAATGAGTGATGGTCTTGCCTGAATCCCATCACCTAATATATATCTATGACATATTTTACCGCCTGTTGCCTCTCTTAAGAAACTACTTGGGAGTTAATTCAGCACATGTGAACAGTTTCTCAAGAGACGGTCTATTCCTTGAGACATGCTGTCTTTGTTAGTGAAGTGGTTCTCTTTCTAGGTAATTTGTTTTTGTGGAGCCAACAGTCCTGTAGAAAATGTCTTTTTTCCTGCATCTGCTATTAAGACCTCCTTGAATCATAACACTTAGGGGTCTGCTTTGGAAAGCTCTGGCTGCCCTTTTGTGTAGATGTACACTTTTTTTGAAGGCTGCAAGTTAATCAGGGACATGCATTTTCTTCAAAGTGTCCAAGAATATACCACGTGATAAATTACTTAGGATACCTACTCTTTAAAAGTATACCTTTGTCCATAAGATCTTTATGTGCACATTATCCAATTCAGAAAGTTTGTCCAATAGAAAAGATAAAGAAAATCTGTATTGCAAACTCTTAAAATCCACATATATCATTTGGATGTATTCAATTATATTAATATCCCTAGGTATAGCATATTACAGTGTACACATTTTTAAATCCCTTGTTATCATTTATATAATATATGATAATCTTTACACTACTGATAGAAACTTCCTAAAATAACCTGCAAAGTCATTTATATTCTGTCTTCTCTCTTCACCTCTTTCTACCCAGTTTAATGCCCTATTCCACCCACACTGATCAAGGTGCTGTTGCCCAGGCATTTCTATCTTCCCAACCCATCTCTCAGTCTTTCCCCACCTGTGTATCAGCCAGCTTGACAGCCGGAAACAAAATTCATTACTAACTGTCCAGATGAAGAGGTGTCAAAATTGGAACCTCTTATAACAGCATGGGCAGGTTTAAATGACAAGAAGAGGATGATAAGGAGAAAGGCTTCATGAAGCGTTTAACCCCTGAAACCAAAAGAGTCTCCTTTCCCAAGGCTCAAGTCAGCTAGAGCCAGCCGACAACCAGAACCTGGAGCCACAGAAAATGCACTGGGGTCAAAGGCTAGTCACAGAGATACAACAGATCCAGAAGTGGTATCACAGTGAAGGACAAAGAAGGGCTGCTCAAGTCTCTATCAGATCTCTTACCTTGTCAGTGTTTACCACTGGCCAGGTTCCAGACACAAATAAGAAGTCAGGATGCATGGCACTCTTCTGCAGAACCACAGGCTGGCACAGAGCAGGAAGCCAAGGATGCCAGAGCATGGCATAGGGAAGGGAAGCCAAAATGCTACCCTCAGCCCATCCTTGGTAATTTATCTATAGTGATTCTACCAGGTGGGGACTTAAGGGGAAGTGAAAGTGTAGGCGGGGCACTCATGGTGCTCCCTGTCCCCAAGACACACTGCTTTTCTTACCTGACTAAAGTCTCCTACAGGGAGTCCTGTATGGAGCATGGAGGCTTGCATGTCATAGATCTCAATACTCATATGCATAAGCACCATCTCTAAGTCTTCATTGTATTTGCACAAGAAGTTGCACCATAATTTATATAGTCTCTGCCTTGAATTAATTTTTTATCCATATCTTCCTCATTATTTTTGTGTTGATCTTTGGTGTTGATTTCACAAGTTTCGATATAAACTATTGGAATGCAATGGCCAAGTCAAATATAAAATTCTTGAATGTTTCTACTTATAATCACACACTTAAACCAGTCACACATTAGTAGACAAATTATAAACCACATAAGGTGCTCACCGTACCATCTTTCTGTTCATTCAACAAAGGCCTTCTGTCCCATTCTCAGAGAAAATAGAGTTCTGTATACCACAAATGACTAAGCCTGACACCGACATACCCACAACATGACTGCAGATAACCCAGCCCTGACTGCCCTTTCACGGAGCTGGATGAGAATTTGTTCCTTCCCTTTATGCACTCCCTACAAACTCATTCTGCTGTACCAGACTGCAATAATTCCAATTTAAAATACAATTCAAGGAAGTTCTGTAAAGAGTAGGAAAAAATAAGGCATTGGGAGGTTTGTTAGTCTAGATTCCTGATTATTTATATATTTATTTATATTTAAGCAGAGAGGGAGAGTGAAAAAATGAAAAACAAAATAAACAAACAAACAACAACAACAACAACAAAAAACCAGGGCCTCTAGCTGCTTCAAACAAACTCCAGGTGTATGTGCCACTTTGTGCATCTGTTTTTACATGGGTACTGGGGAACTGAACCCAGGTCATTAGACTTTGCAGACAAGCCCCTTAATCACTAAGCCATCTCTCCAGCCCCTGATATTCTTGATCTTCTTGATTCTTATTAGGAGACTCAGGGACTGTCCAATCTGGGTCATTTTCTGTATCTGACATGATGCATGGTTCTATGGTTTTGTTCATTTCCATCCAAAAGTCAGAAGTCGAGTACCAGTCTTACTTTGAACTTATCTGTAAAGAAGGATACTCTTCATCATCATATTTTTCTCAGCCAGCTTTCACATTCTTCACTTTTAAGTTTGGGGATCTACCAAACCTCCTTCACAGACTTTGGTTGTGGCTAAACAAAATAAGGTAGCTAAACGATTAATGTGTTCCGTACAGATGGGCATAGGTAAGAAGAGTGTGCACAGGGGATGGTAAGGGAGAAAAGCATCAAAGGAGGTAGAAAGGGGAAGGATAGGCAAGGGAAAATACAGGAAGAAGGTAAAGTTGGGTAGGAATGAACAGACAAGGAGAGGTTTGGAGAGGGAGTTTATAGATATGTAAGGGGGAAAAAAATTAAATTGCTGCTGCTCAATCAGAGGGGTTAAGCAGCAATTTAGTTTCCTAAACTTTGAAGGTGGCAGGACTTCAGCATTCAGTGAAATGTGTATTATAAATAGGCATGTAAATGGCCCAGCATGGGGGCTGAAAGTGGGAGGCAGCTTTTGGCAGAGGTAATAATGAAGTGAATCCCATTAGTGATGGAAAGGCAATTAAGAAAACTCTCAATGAAAATCCAGATCTGAAGATCTCACTGAAACATTGGGATTTTGGAAGAAGAAAGGTTAAGTGCCGGGAGGCTGTTTATAATGACTTTAATTAGATGGAAAATGAATTGTTTTGCTCTTTTTTTTAAAACCTCTCTCTTCATTTGCTCTTTAGGTAACATTTGCAACAGCACCAAGGTGCATTTCTCAATTTCATTCTGCGTGTGGGAGGTGCTTAGTCCCTGATCATAGAGTTCTGAGGTCCTTAAGCTTCCCACATAAGCCAGGTGTTCTGTTCATGTCACTTGCCAAAGCCCACTAAGCAGACTGGACAATATGCTCATGAAGATGGTCTCTGCAGGACTTGCCTTCCTATGAGGAAACTTATCCTCTAGCATGACCCAGTCAGAAAGTCGCGTTCAAGCCACAGGAATATATGACATTCTGTACATTGTAGAGATCCCACTCATTGTTAAAGAACACCACTCAAGAAATGAAGTAGCTCACATTAGATGTTGACAGGAACCTGTCCTAGTGGAGAAAAGGTATCTCCATCAGTTGCCTCTAATCTTAAATTTTATGTCATTTTTGCCAAGAGTAAAGATATTATTTTTATAAATAACATATGATGGCTGAACACAAGTATGTTCCCAGTAAAATTTTGGCAGAGTGATTGCTAGCACCATTATACAGTTATATAAGGAGACAAATCCATTCAAATCCATTCCAAATTAAGTGATTTGTCTATTGTCACCCACTAGTAAATGAGACACAGTACACAAATTGAACTCTTACACGCCGTGGTCCCCATTCCGTGTACTGCCTTCTGCATGACTTATCAAGGAAGAGTGTTGCCAAGATCTCCCCCCATCTTTGTGATTTCAGTGAAGAGCATTCTCGGGAGTCACAGTCACCGTGTTGAAGATAACTGGTTCATTGCAAAGGAGAGAAAAACACAGTTTAAGCAGTGATCATAGTCGATGACCAAAGGGACCACCACCCAGATGTACACTTGAGCCAAACTTCATACTATGTCTAATGTCTCTGGAACAAGAAGCTTCTCCTGAAGGGCATTTTCCTATGATTGTCAGGCTCATTTTGATTGGCTCTTAGAGGAAGGGACAAGAGTATGTATTTTTTCTTAATCATTCAGTCTTCTACTAGACAGTAATTTTATAAGGCGTAGGGTTCCTGGAACCAGGTTTACCTGTTAATGACCTGAATAAAATAAGGATGTCATATCTCTTCCTAGGACCAGAACTATGACTCTGGTCTCATTCCTATGACCAGTAGTTTGAATCCTTCAGTCCTAGTCCTTGGTTTTACAGGGTATATTCATTACGAGAGAGGAGTGTAGCTCCTTTGTTCCAAAAGCCAGCTAACGTCTAACTAGCTACCTAATAATAGTGGGATGTACCCTTAGAGGTAATCTTACCCAACAAATGAGAAGCCAGTGATCAATGGCTTTTCCAGTACCCTTTATATACAAGTGCACTATAACCCAACTTTGGTCCACTGAGCAGACCTGACTTGATAGATAGAGAAGAGTGGGTGCTACAGTAAGATGTTTTAATGTTCTGCGTATCACATAAGGATTATATTATCTCAGTGATGGAGGGGTACAAGTTGCTTTTCATCTTGAAAGTACCCTTAAAAGGACAACCCTCATCCATTGGTGAGTAAATTCCATGGCAACAGATTATCAGGCAGAGATTGATCCAGAAACACAGTCTTACAAAGCGCTGACTCTCAGACCTGGCTGCACACTGGAGCCATTTGGGAATCTTAAAAAAAAAAAAAAAAAAAAAAAGTAAGTCATGTTCGTATCGATGGCAGAAATCACCTGACCAAGAGCAGCTTTTGGGGAAAAAAAAAAAAAAAAAAGGTTTATTTTGGCTTATAGACTCGCGGGGATGCTCCATGGATGGCAGGGGAAAATGATGGCATGAGAAGAGGGTGGACATCACATCCTGGCCAACATCAGGTGAACAACAGTAATAGGAGAGTGTGCCAAACACTGTCATGGGCAATAATACCCATAAGCCTGCCCTCAACAATACACACAATACACTGCCTCAAAGAGGCATTAATTCCCAAATCTCCATTGGTTTGGAGCCTAGCATTCAGAACACCTAAGTTGATGGGGGACACCTGAATCAAATCAGCACTTATATATGTCCCTAGGGTCCACACCAGAGGTCCCGACTTAATTGGTTTGAGGTGTAGTCATGCCAAGAAGGTTTTTTTGTTTGTTTGTTTGTTTATTTGTTTTTGTTGTTGCTATTGTTTTTACTCAAGTGATCCTAATGTGTAGCATGGCTGATAATTGATTAATTGGTGTTGTATTTGCAGTTACTACAAACTGTATATGGTCTATGCTATTTCCTTTCCAACAAGAACTTCAGGAATTTCATGGACTCTGCTATTCTATCTCTCTGCTTTGTGCCTCTCCTCCCTTCCTCCTTCCCTCCTTGCTTCCCTCCCTTCTGTGTTCCTTCCTTCCTTCCCTTTCTTCTCTCTTGTGCTCTCCTTTCTTCTTTCCCCGGTCCTCGTTTCCTTCTGCACATACTGAACATTCATTTGGGTACACTACTTCATGCTGTCCCGCCACTCACATTATCATTGTCATCTAATTCTGTGTCCCCATTCAATTTTCTCTCCATGTGAAGCTCTCAAATGACAGAGTTACCAGAGTTACATGGCGTGAAGCAGAAAAAGACAGAAGATCCCATTCTTTTCCCAACCAAGGATCTACCTGCTGCACTCTGCCCAGGGGTGCATAAAACACAGGATTGAGATTTAAATTTATCCTACCAGGAAATAAGCTGACAGTTGATGATGCCTGTGATTGCCATGGAATTCAGTCGTTAGAGCTAAGTAAGTGACAGCCATTAATCATTTTCTGGGCAGAAGCTATTTTTCTGAGAGGTGAGGAGATGGTCCAAGTACCTGATCTTTTCTGTCATTCGAAGGTAGGGCAGTATTGCAGGTGATAAGAAATTGAGCCTGTACTTATTTTTAATCACTTTTCCTCCATTATCTTTCTATCTTTTGTTAAAAGGCACTTTAAGGGCTTCTCTTAAACACTGATTGAATGCAGATTCTGTTGTATTTTGTAATTTTGCTAACTTTCAAAAGGATAAAACATCATTTTTCTTTGACTAACATATCTTATCACTGAACTTTATGTGATTTGAACTATTTGAACTGAGTCTCTGCAGAGCAAAACTTCAGAGGAAAGCAAACACCTTCTGGGACAGCAGGGGATGGTCATCTGTTGCCGGATTGATGAGTGATGTCGAAAAGATGGGTGTCCGAATCCTGAGGGACGTGGTGGCTTGTGCCTACTCTGTACCAGCCTTGGCAAGCAAAGGAGTTTAATCTGGGGTTGTAAGACATGGATGGACGATGTCGCTGGTGTGCCGCTTGTTGTTTCACTGCTGAACACCGGTGTGAGCTGCAGTGAGGTAGGATGAGCACAAATGAAGGGCTCTGATCCTAGAAGGAGGGTGAGAGCATGTGTAGGAATTCCAGGAGAAAGCTTCATCACGTGGTGTGAGTGATAATGCAGCAACGGGGAGATCCGGGAAATTCTCAGGGGATAGGTTCCTCAAGCTCTCTCCAGAGCTCTGAATCCATCATAGGAAAGAAAACTAATTTCAAATTCCGTTTTCATTGGAGACCTGAAAGTGTTAAACTACTCTGCTTAGTGATTTTGTGGTGTTAGGTGACATGATTTTCTTGTAGTAAAAGAAAAGAAAGGAAAAGAAAAAAGAAAAGAAAAGTTGTTATCACAATATCTACCACATTGTCCCGAGTACAGATAAGATGAGGCCAGGCCAGGCATTGGTATTGCTGCTCTTAATGATGAAACTGGACACACTGATTAGGCCAAAAGTGTCCAAATTTGTTAAAAATATCTCAGTGGGGAAATGTTACTTGGAAACAATGCCATAGCTTGATATTCAGAATTTGGCAGTAGCGAACAGGATAACTTGGTCATTTAAAAAAAAAAAAGTTAGTGTTTGAACCCAGGGAGTTAACTCAGTGGGAAGAGTGCTTGGTACACAAGCATAAGGTACTTACTTTGATTCCTAGTATGCACATGAAAACTTGAACGTGGCCACACACACCTGTAACACCAGGCAGCTGAGAGCTAAGGGAGAGCAGAAACAGAAGGATTGCTAGGGCTTGCTGATTAGCTAGTCCAGCCAAAATAAATAAATAGATAAATAAAGTTCCAGGTTCAATGAGAGACCCAGTCTTAAATACAGTGGAATTGTAGCATAAAATAGTCCACTTCCTCCTCAGGCTTTTTCATACTTAGTCATAGAATACACACACACACACAAACACACACACACACACACACGAATCAGTTTATTTTCCAAAGCCAGCATCAATTCTCACTGATGATGGTATAATTATATAACTTTGTATTCTAAGAGTAAACTTCTTGTTCATGTGATATATGTCAAGTTTGTGCCTTATCTTTGGTTATCTAGAGGGAAAATATCGAGGTGTTTGCCCTCAACAGCAATTTCTGTCAAGAAAAGAAATGCATTAGATGAGTCTAGACCTGTCACGAATGAGCTACTACTTAGGGTATATGGAATGAACAGCCCAGGTGCGATTGGCACTATTTGTGACAACTACATGGTCAACCCGAATAAATGAATGTTCAGGAAATAGTAACCTTAACCTTTGTGTGTTACAGTGCCTTAGAAAGCACATAGAGATTTCCACACCCTCCTCTTTCAGGTGAAGAGTGTGCTCCCCAGTGCCCCTTGGTGGCCACACCTGCTTTGCTTCTGCACATACATAGGAAAGCCCACAGGGTTCTGAACAGTTCTTTCAGTCCTATGGGATGGAAGCAGGCTTGCAGGTTCTAGCCATTCAGGAAGTTCTGGTGAATATGAGGTGAGTTAGCATGCAGGGGCACAGGGCAGAGAGTAGGACACAAGTAAGTCAGTCTGTGGGTTGAGGATGGAGAGAAAACTTAGGGTCCCCAAGGTGGCATGTCAGGATTTCCAGACAAACATGAGCAGGTGGCACCCAAGGGAAGACTGATGCCTGATTTGCTTAAACAGATGATTTAATGCACATTTTTATAACTCTAATGTTGGCCATAACATTGTGTACATTCCAAATGAGGGAGCACTTATGAAGAAACACCCAAGCAGGACTGGAGAAATGAATTAGTAGTTAAAGTGTTTGCCTGTGAAGCCTAAGGACTCAGGTCCAATTCGTCAGTACCCAAATAAAGCCAGATGCACAAGATGATGCATGCATCTGGAGTTTATTTGCAGTGGCAAGAGGCTGTGGTGTGTCCGTTCTCTCTTCCCCTCAAGAAAAAAAAAAATTGAAAAAAGAAACACCCTAGTAATGGCTCCTCCCTGTAGTAGGTTTACAGGTATGGCACCTAGGGAGCGGGCAAGAAAATGACACTCAGAGGTAGCACAAACTATCTTTATTTCACCCTTCTTCTAAGACTGTGGGTTCCATATTTTAGTGGGTATTAAACTTTCATGGAGGGCTTGATCAAATACCAGTGTAAATCACCTTCCACTCCCAGAAGTCATCGCTGGAAATTAGGCATCCATGTCATATTTCTGACTAGCTCCCATGTGATGTAAGACTTCAGATGTGAGGTACAGGATTTCTAATATTCTTTTTCCATCCTGTTCTCTATCTTTAAAGGAGTAGATATAGGGTAGGTTAAGAAACCTTTCTGCTGATCAAGTAAATAAAATTATCTTCTGGTAGACAGACTTCAGACTTTTACTTATCTGAAAACACATGAATTCTTGTTCAACTCTTGAAATATTATAGTTGTGACAAGGCTGGTAGAGAGGAAGTAAATTGTCTAAGGTCAAACTAGGTGGCTGAGACAGATTAAAATGCACATCTCTTGATATTACATTCAAACTATTTCCAAAACATCACTGATGGCCAGAAGTTCCAAGCTAAAGGCTTCCTTATGACCAAGATTGTAATGAGAACAGAAATGTACGCCATAACTCCATCCTGGTATGAACAGCAGGGAACGAAATTAAGTTGGAGAAAGCCCATGGCCCTTTTTGTCAGTTAGACATTGACAAATTTATTTCAGAAGCACAATACCCAAGCCTGGGCAGACACATATCTTCAGCTTGTCTTTATTGTACCTGGACCATCTGGCTTCGTTCTACTTTACTGGGGACATGTGGTTATTTTAAGTTATTTTTCTTTATTAAAAATAAGTAAAAAATTATTTCATTTCTGAGGAAAAAGTAATATTCCTCAAATCACTGAAGTGAGTCGTGTTCAAGTTTTTAAGATTTTATAATCATCAGTCTATTTTACTACATAAAATAATAACTTTTTTCTTGTTTCCCAAAAGGCAAATGGCTAAGAGCCATGAGTAATGTGTAGGAGCATATAGGTTTATTGCTGTTTACCCTTAAGTTTAAAAGTGGTTCCTAATTTCCCATAGTTGCTCATGTCCTCCAGGTCACGTTTTCTTTTTCCCCTATCAAGAAAATTTTCCCTAATGAAATTTCATCCTTAGAAAAATAATGGGACAAGTTGTTCTAATAAAGCACTATTTATTTAATCTCTAATCTTTGTGCTTAAAGAATCCATAGAGTCCAGTGAAGGACTAGGATCTGAAGGCTGGTCTTTTATTAGTGTCATGTGATGATTAATTTCTGCTAACCTATCATTACTTGGGTCCTCAATCATTTCATCTATAATCATTCCAACTCTGACCAGTGTATTTATGAGAATTGGAACCCAAATAAAATGATTTATAAATTATAAATGATACAGAAGTGGAAGACATTATTATTAATTGTCAGTATGAATGGATATAACACTCTCTCATTCACTTTACACGGCTTTTCATTCACACAACTTGGGCTTATTGTTATCCCTTTCAAAGGAATCAGTATGCACTGTGGGTTTGTTTACTCCACAGCTTGAGTGACATTTCATGTGGAGTGTCACTTAACATACAGGGGTGAGGCAATTGCATGGAGTTTTCACAGAGTTCTTACTCTGAGATCCAGCCTGAGGGTTTGTCTCTTACTTCTCAGCAGAATTCTCAGAGAGAAAATCATTTAAGTCTTTTCTGCTGACTTGAATTGACAGCAAGTGGGGTGGATTTGAGCAAGCCTGTAAGTGTATTGACTTGGAGCTGTACAGCTTTAACGGACCATAAGTTATCAAGGCATGTGGAAACCAGGCCAGTAATTCAGCTTCTCCATTTGTGCCATGCAACCTACAGGGAACAAAATGGAAAGTTCATGTCTGGTATTGATTTGAATTATGACAGCATCCTGAAGAATTACATATTGTTATTTTTACATGACCAATAACAAAATTAGATTTCAGTTCTGGCATATAAGTCATCTTCAGTCAAACAGGAAGTAAGTAGCCAAGCAATGCTTTGTCCACATCTTTGGGACTGCCAAGGGTAGAGAGCTTGAGCGATAGAGCAAGCAGAAGTGAGACTATGGCATCAAGCATGTTGATCCAGCCATAGCTCTGCAACTGAAAAATGGTGCATGTATGAGCTCTGTTTAATGTATCTGTTCTCCTATTGGATGGGGCTTATAGAAAGACTGAATGAATTGGAAACTGAAAAATGCCTAATATGTACAAAGCCCCAATTCCACCTAGCTATTGAATAGAATAAGGAGCATTTTGCTTCCATATATCTGAGCTCCTGTTATTTATCCATTTATTCAAGAATCCTTTCATGAGCATCTTATGTTCACCAGACTCTGTGCTATGACCTAGGGATCCTTCTTAGATGATCATGTGGGGAGAATGAGGTGGCAATATGAGTATGCCACTGGCTAATTCAGGGTCTCATGAGAACGATTTTATTACTATGACTTAAATTCTTCAGCACAAGGGAAGAGAAAGAAGTAATTGAATAGCTCTGAATAGAGTTCATCAAATCCCAGAGAATTAGGGTCTTTTAGGTAAAAATAGGTACTCTTTGTTCAGTGAAACCTGAAGGCCAAGAATGAGTATTACACAGAGATGAACCTCAGTAATGTATTCATACAGGTCCCAAAACTCATGGCACTTATAGGAAAGGTGCTGCAGTTACCTTCGCAGTGTTGAAACAAACACCTGACCAGAAGTAGTTTATCGGAGGAAAGGGTTTATTTCAGGTTTACAGATTCCAGGGGAAGCTTATTGATGGTGGAAGAAGCTGTCTCACTGCATCACACATCCATGGCAGAGAGACAACGGCAAGCACCAGCAATTGACTCTGAACAACATGGTAGGGCTGGACCCCACCTCTGAGGTCTGCCCCTGGTGACATACTTCCTCCAACAGCGTTCCACCTCCCAAATGCTACAAGCTGAGGACTAAGTAGGAAAATTAATCACAAACATGTGAGAGATTGTGGAGGCATTTTACATCTAAGCTACCACAGAAAGTACAAAAGAACAGAGGAAGATAGAGAGATTTAATGCAGAGTGCATGCTATGCTAAGGAATTTGGAATGAATCCTTAGAGCAATGAGAACACACCAGATTATTTTAAGCATATGAGGGTCACCAGCAGTTTTTCATTTTTCTTTTTGATTTTTCTTTTACTTTCTTTGTCATCTCTATATCTTTTCCTTTACAAATACAATTAAATGTCAATAATTCACTCCTTAGACAAGGACCCTAGTAACCAACCACACAAATAATAGACATTGTGAAAGTATGAGGCAAATTGATAGTGGGGAAGTGACCTAGAGAACTTGTGACACATACTAAATTAATTTGATGAATATTTATCAAGCACATACTATGTCATGAATATTATTCAATAATTCTAGAAGCTAGAAATTAGTTTACCCAAATTCTTGCTCCTCATGGATTTTACATTCTCATATGAAGAAGCAGAAAATGAGTATGTAAAATATAGGCATATGTATAGTTCCTATATATTTATGTCTTCAGATTTTGGGCAAGCCATAGATAAAGTAAATGAAGGAGAAGGGATGGGTGGGATTGCTGTGTTGGATGGTGAGGGGAAGATGTCAGAGCAGTTCCCACTAAGAAGGTACAGGAGTATATTAAGCAAATGATTTGACAGACATGCAGAGATAGTCACACTGCTGCCTGAGGGATAAGACTCAGGTAAGGGGAGACAGATGTGGAGTACAAAAGGAACAATGTGTTGGACAGGAATTATCAAGGGAGAAAATATTAGGTGACAATGTCAAGGGACAAATGAGGAGTGGGTTTGGTGGGAAAAAGATGTTTACTACCATGGAGGCTGCTGTGAGGAATCTAGAAGTCACCGATGCATAGCTTATGGGAATTTTAAAAAATAAACAAAAAACAACACATACAGGTGGGAGTAAATGGACATAATTGGAGATGGCTGTAGTCACCAAAAATACCTCTAAATTCCCTCAGTCAACAAATGGTAGACTCCATCTTGGGGAAACATCAGAAGCAGCGTTAAATCTCTGTAGACAATCATAAGAAATCGCCTCTGCAAAGACCCTTTGCAGGCCTTTCAGCTGGAAAAGGACCCAATGCAATGAGTCTATCCTGGGGCACCACCAACTCAGAAATAGTACACACACAATGTTACTTCTATAACTCAGACCAATCTTTTCAGTTCTTTCCAAAGACTTCTCTCCATGACCCATTCTTCCTCCAGTCTGGCCAGAACCTGGGTCTGATCAGCAGGTTCTTAAATAAGCAATGGATTCAGCTTTGTAGCATCACTTATTAGTTTGCTTGTTCCAGATACTGAACAGTGAACCTGTTCTTTAATGTCTTTGAGGGCAAGAAGGCTCTAAGTGTGATAGCCAGGCTCTGTACATTGTTCACATTTAGCCTGAAAAGATCCTATCAGTATATGAACCACTCCTGGACCAAAGAAGTATGTCTATAGGAGTGTTGTTCAAAATGGGTTTATAAAATATTTAGGCAATAGAGTGAATATAATTTGTACAATTAGTTGTACAAGGAGTGTAAAAGAAAGTGAAAAGAAAATAACTGCAGCCACATGTGGTGGTGCACACCCTTAATCCCAGGACATGGGAGGCAGTGATAGGAAGACCACTGAAATGTTGAGACAAGACTGTTCTATATAGTGAGTTCCAGGATAATCAGGCCTACCAACTGAGACACTGTCTTAAAAATAAATATAAAACAAAAATAAACAAAGAGTATGCAGAGAACTTACCGTGAAAGGAAACTTAAAACATGCCCACCAGGCTGGAGAGTTTGCTCAGTGGTTAAAATGCTTGCCTATAATGCCTAATGACCTGGGTTCAATCCCTCAGTACCCATGTAAAGCAAGATGCACAGTGGCACAGGCATCTTGTAGAGGCTGAAGGCCCTGGCACACCCGTTCTCACTCTCTCTCTCTCTCTCTCCTCTCACACACTCTCTCTCTGCTTGTAAATAAATATAAATAAATTAACAACAACAAAAAAACTACATATCCACCAAAGCTTAAGGAACATTGCAGAACAGAGGACAGAAAGATTGCAAGAGCTTCAGGGTAGAAAAGACTACGTAACCTTAGGTATTTTGTCTCCCCAGCAGAGAATGACTGGTGTGGTTCATGATCCCATAGAGAATACCAGTAATTCCACTGAGGGACCTCAATAGAATGGGGGTAAGGAAGAGGACATATAAGAGTATAATCCTGTGAGAATATGACTAATATGCAATATGATCATATAGTAAAATTTATAATTAACAAAAAGAAAATAGTTACAAAGTTTTCATACTTGTACAAACATACAGGTAGACAAGAGCATAGGTAACTGAAACCAGAAGAGAATGAGACAAATTTGAAACTCAAAGACACTGCTTTGGACTGTGTGATATTTAAAGTACTTGCAAGACTTTTGGGAAATTCAAGAATCTCTTGCATTTTGAAATACTATTAATATTTGGGATTATGTTATGCTTAGTGCATTTGGAAAATATTTAGGATATGTAGTAAGCCACTGGAAATTTGCTATTAGGTATTTCTCAGGTATACCTTGAATGCCTAGGTCAGAGTTTTGCTCACACACGAGCAAACATGTCCAAAGGGCAGTGAAAGCATAAGTTAATGCTTGAGTGGGTATATGCCTGAACAAGGGAATGGCTGTTTGAAGGGTGTGTCAGTGAAAAAAATAGACATTTGAAGAGAAAACAGTCACTCTTCCCCTAAATTGTCCTAAAGCAGGCTTAGAGCTGGTCAGTATCTTTGCTAAAACTGATATATCAACAGAGTAGCCACAACTTCACCAGAAATGGAAAAGCCATAGATCCAGTGAGACAGGGATTCCACCCTTTGCCAGCCCTCAACGGGCAGTGTTGAGCTGCTGGCACATGACGGTCAGCAGCACTTCTGTGGCATGCCAGGTGGAACAGTCCTAAACTATGGAATCAAGAAGTACCTGGAAATGTTCTCAGCTAGGTTAATAAAAACCAGGAAGGGAATATCAAAATGAACAGGGACATGGCAGGGCTATGCTTTGAATCTTGGGATGGCTTCTGGTATCCAACAGCACTTCCCACTACCGGCCCTATGTGCAAGACAAGAAATGGCTACATAGAGCTCAACATACCCTACTTTGGGTCAAGCATCTTTGCTTTTTGCCAAGCTTTAACACCACTGGGAAAATTTAGTCTCTGACTTTTTATTTTTAAGATAAGATTGGTTAAGTAGCTATTTCACAAGCAAACCAGCATGTGCCAAAATTCTAAAGAAATATTTATTCATTCATTAAACAGTTTGTTAATTTTGTAGTTTTACAAAGGATTTTTTTTTCAGTGCTAAGTACTCTGCTAAATATGGAGGATGGAAAAATAAGAAAAATGAAGCATGCTACTCGCCCTCACATAGATTACAGCTTCACGATAGGTCCAAGCTACTTGCAGTGTTTAAAGTAACCATATGAATGCCTCGTGTGTTATCTACAACATTATCATTGACAGCTCTTTTGCTTTATTGCTTTGGGCTAAGATTGTATTCATACAGGAAATTTTACTCAGTTAATCTCCTGGTACTTGCATTTAAGTTGCTTGGTTTTACGGGTCTGTGAGTAGATATGAATATTAAATGTCTTTATGGTGTACAACTTGTTTGCAGACTCTGGTTTATATACACTACTGCTCAAGTATGCCTAATGTGTAGGAGACTGGGTTCAGTGTTAGGATAGCATGGATTTGATAAGCCTCAATATCCTGCTTGCTAGTTATAGGACTCGGAGCAATTAATCTATCATCAGCAAATGAATCACATTTGAGGCAAGTATCTCATGCATAAAACATTCTTAGTAATTCCCTCCACATCTCTGGAAGTAGATATTATTCTTTGAACAGGTAAAGTAACTGAGCTCTGGAGGGGTGAGTATAAATGAATCATTGTTCATAACTGATAGAAGCAAGTTACAGACACATTTTTGATTGTAAGTCCAGCTGTTTGCGTACACCCCTTTTGTATGTATCCTTTGTAATCCCTACCGTGCTCTGCACAGCACCAAACACGAGGTGGCGCCAGTCCTCCCAAAGCAGCAGGAGCGGGCCTCTCCCTAGGTAGGACGGATCTGACCTCCATCTAGCTCAGGGCACCGCAGTTTCCCTATCGCAGGTGTACTTCTGCAGTACCAATTAATCTTTTCCTTCTCTGAATTCTCAAGCTGCCACATCCTCTATTCGTTGTCAGCAGATATCTTGGAAGCCTCATTTTCAGCATGCTTTGTAATAACAGCAGTGATGCTGCCTAATCATTAGTTATACTAATTTGATGCTTCAATGAAATCATGTATTATACTTGTCTTTCCTATTTTTTTATTTATTTATTTTTATTTTTTCAACTGTAAGTGAGAATCAATGTAAGGGATTGATGTCAAGCTTTAGGTAACTATTAACATGACGAAGGTTATCTAACCTTGTTACGTTGATTGCAGCTGTTCTGTGGATTCTTCCAGCAAACCCTCAAATTGATTTTAAAATGCTACTATTGACCTAAAGATTCTTAACAACAGGAGGTTTAAATGTGTTTCATCGTTACGCTTCCTGCCTATAGTACCGATTATTCTTCCAAGTTTGCAGCAGGAGATTGAGTTCAGTCTTCCCTAAAGAGTCCTGGGTTCCATGATTTCTAGAGAGGTAGGTAGGAAAGAGGGGAGCTTGTCCTAACATTCAGTCCCAACCTTTACCCTCTTACAGAGTCTTTTCTGTAGTACTTTTGCCAGGAGCCATCCAGTTTCTTCTCCTAGGGCCTCTGAGAGCTGCTGACTCAATGAGGAGCAGGAGATGTCCCAAAGAATCTCAGTTCAGTCCTTGTTCTGGCGCTCATTTTGTGGTTTGGCATATAATATCTGATATTTGAAAGATCCCACTCCTTCCATCTCCTGCAAGATTAGAATATTCAACTCCATCTTTGGATTATAAGTGTTATTTTCAAGCAAGAGTCACTTTGGAAAGGAGCTAAAATTAAATACATAAATCACAATTATTTGTATAACTGTGTGCTTGTATAGGTGCATGTCACATGGGATTACTGCACTAGATCCCTTAATCTATACTTCAGGCTCTTTTTCCCATATTCCTTAATAATTCAGTGTATCTTTTTTTTTTCCAGTTCTTCAAACTATGCCTGATGAATAGCAACTGTTCAATATAGCCCATGCCCTAGAAATCACCACAGCCTGTCCAGATCCTCCTTCTGTCTCCTTCTCTCTCTTCCAATGTCCCTTCTTTCTTTTCCTTTAATTTCCTAGAAGACACGTTCATTTATAGAAACTAGAGCTTCTTGTGCAAAAGGGATGGAAAGTGAAGGAAATATGTCCTGAACAACAGAGGGAATGATTAGAAGAAAGAAAACATCCACAGGGCAGCCACATGGTAGGAACTAGAAACCAGAGCTCAGCGAACATCACAGCTTTCTTATTTCACTTTTCTACTGATGATTAGCTCAGTCATTTCTTTCCACTTCAAAATGACTTTCATTATGATGTAGCATTGTATTCCAACTTGTTCACCTTGTAGTGTCAATCAGTACAGGTATCTGTCTCTAGTTCGAGTATCAGCAAGTAAGAGTAGTTCACTCAGAGGACAAAGTTCTTTTTAAGCCACCATATTGAGTAATGAGAGCTTTTGTTTCTTTCCATTTATTTATTTATCTCTCTGTCTCTCTATCTCTCTCTCCCCCCTCATCTGTGTGTGTGTGTGTGTGTGTGTGTGTGTGTGTGTGTGTGTATGTGGTGTGCTGTGGCTCACCATATGCCAACCTGCAGCGGGTGGTCCCCTGTAGTATGCAGAGTAGAACAATGGGTTTTTCATTGTTCTTCCACCTGATCTTGTTTGAGCGGGAGTCTCTTTACTGTTTCCAGAGCTTGTGGGGATCTGAGGATTCTAAGGTCTCTCCTGCTCTGCGGGACTTGAGTTGCAGTCATGCTAGCTCAAGCCCGGTTGTTTACATGGTGTGGCGCTAAAGGTTGTTCCAGGGCCAGCATGTTTCAGTAATTTCTGTGACTCTAATGATTGCTGGGACCCCAGACTTATTAACCCTTACAACCTTGACCCCAAAGTAGCTGCTTGCTTCTGTGCTAGTCATGTAACTTTTCCAGGGCTGATTTTCTCATCAGTGAGATGCGACAGAGGAGGAGTAGACATGGATGCAATTGATCCCATTCTGCCAGTCCTGTTAGCCTTCAGTTTCATCCTTCCAAAAAGAGACTGCATATTTGTTGAACTTAAGAAATAAAGTCATCATAAACTAGGGAAGGAATTATTGTAGGTTTTAGTATGAAAATTTGGATTCAAACTCCATTTCTGGTTATGATTACTGTGAAGTGGAAAAAAACATTTTACCATTGTATCTTACTGCCTTTTAAAAATTTTATTTATAATTATTTATTTACAAGCAGAGAGTGATAGAGTGAAGACAGAGAGGTAGTGAATGGGTATACCAGGGCCTCCAGCTGCTGCAAACAAATTTCAAATGTATGTGCCTCTTTGTGGATCTGGCTTTATATGTGTACTCGGGAATCTTTTCTATAAAATGAATGAGTACATACCTTTCTTGCAAAAACAATGGGGCTAAAACTTCTGACACACTGTGTATCAGGCAATTTAAGCTACCTGCATAACTGTAATATTCATGTTTACTGATTAGGACACTAAAAAAAAAATATTCCTGGGTGGAACTAACCCCTAAGTTGCCTAAAGAAGAAAGATTCTGAAAACTAGCAAAGCAGAGGTAATGACTCACACCTGAGTTTGAACTTCTCTTTGTTTGTCTCTATCTGTACTTTCATAATGCTTATAAAATGTCAGTTCAGAAAATCAGTAGTATAGCCTAAAATTCTATGTTTCACTTGTAAAATGTAAGTGACTTTTATGGGAATCCCTCTTGAAGAATAAAAGATGAATTTTAGGTGTATCTAATCATTGCTTCTTTATAAACTGCAGTGAAAGAGACACATATTCATTCCTAGATTGTTGAAAATTCATCTATCCATATCTTCCTTGATGCAATGACAGACAGATGGCTATCTTTACAGTTTATATAGATCCATAACTCATTTGATTCTCAATGAATTTAATAAATAATTTTAAATATTGAAGAAAAATTCTATCTTTCAGAAATAATATATTTCAAAACGTTAAGGTGAGTTGAATTAATTGAATAGTCAATAATTATAACATACCACATATATTGATTCTCTTTCTGTGAGCTAAACAGTTTGAAATTTTTATCATTAATTATTACAATATGAACTATTTCATTGTGTTTCTCCTGAGGGTGAAAGAATAGGCTAAAAATATTCTGTAGGTGGGCTGGAGAGATGGCTCAGTGGTTAAAGGTACTTTATTGCAAAGTCCAAAGGACTGGATTCAATTCCCCAGTACCCACATAAAACCAATGGAATTCATTTCTAGTGGCACAAGACCCTGGTGTGTCCATTCTTATATTCAGTCTCTCCCTCTCTTCTTGCAAATAACAATTTAAAAAGAAAGACTGGGACTAGAGAGATGACTCACTGGTTAAAGTGCTTGCCTGCAAAGCCTAACAACCCAGTTTTGAGTCCCCAGTACACATGTAAAGCTATATGCACAAAGTGGCACATGCATCTGTAGTTCATTTGCAGTGGGTAGAGGTTATGGAATGCCCATTCGCTCACTTGCTCTCTATGTCTCTCTTCTTTTACTCTATCTACTTACAAATAAACTAAACTGAATAAAATAATCTAAATTGAATAAAATGAAATTTAGAAAAGACTGTCTAGATGGTTTAGAAAGGTTATGAAATTTTCCTAAAATTAGAACAATTAAAAAGTAGAAGAAGATATTCTCTTTCTGTATGCAGGAATTTTAAATATCAGATAAACAATAACTGACATTTTATTAGTATGTGGAACAGGTAAAAAGGCACTGTTCTTATTTTTAAGGATCTTACAACCTAGAACTATTTTCCAGTATAACACCTCATTCAACCATTGAAACGCTGGTAGTACAAATTGAGATAGTTATAGGTATAAATTGCATTCTTAATTTCACAGGATCAGTACAAAAGGAGAAAATGCAATACACCTTGTTAACAGTTTTGTATTGATTACATTTTAAAATTATACTATTTTGGATATAGTAAATTCCTATTATGTTATGATGATAATTTCATTGGTGTCTCTAGTGAGGTTTTTAATTGCAATATTTGTTACATTATCTTTCTCCTTATGGTGTCCAAATGCCTGACAAAAGGCATCTCAAGGGAGAATGTGTCTATTTTGTTGGTTTAAGGGGATCCAGCCCATCATGGTGGGGAGGACTTTGTGGCAGGAGGGACAGGAGCTTGAGGTGACTGGATATAATGTGACTTCAGCTAGGAAGGAAGCAGGCAGAGATGAACTCTGATGTTTGCTTCCCTCTTTTCATTTAGTCAAAGGCTCCAGAACATGAGACAGGACCACACAATATTGAGAATGAGAATTCCCTTCTCTGTTAAGCCTCCCAGAAACTCCTCCCAGACACAGCCAGAGTGTGTCCCCTCAGTGAGTCCACAACAATCAGGTTGAAAATGAAGGTTAAACAGCACAACTTCTCCACTTGTCAACTTGACATATGAAGTACATAAGTTTAAATCAAAACATTCCAACCTTAGCTCCTAAACTTTTACTGCTATCTCTTACAGACAAAGTCCATCTCTAATCATTCCTGGTTTAATGGTCTCAACACTTTTGTTAAAAGTTGAAAGTCTCTTCTGAGATAATCTCTTAAACTGTGAGCCCCAGGAAAATTAGGGAAATTTTGCGGAAGAGGGGGCGGAAAGAATGTCAGAGCCACATGTTGGGTCATGATATACAGAGACATTTATCTTACCCATAACTGTGGGCTAACTCCACAATGCATGACCCATATACCTCAACAAGGAGGAGCCAAGGGGAGGGGGTAAGTCACGGATGAGCCTAATAATGGTACCAAACTGACTATATTTGCTGAATACAAAACTAACTAATAAAGAAAAAAAGAAAAAAAAAAGGCAGACGCCAAAAAAAAAAAAAAGTCACAATAACAGAGTATACATTCTCATTTCAAAAGCAAGGGATGGGAGGACAGCAGAGTAAGGAAAGACTGGGCCATGTTTGGCATCAGAGGGCTTCTGATGGCATTATGTGTACTCAGAAAGCCTTGAGCAGTGCAGATTTTCAGTCCTGACCTGCAGCGCAGATAATCTCTCCTCTGAACTGGCTCTGTGCCTGCAGCTATCCTCAACATATATCCATTGGTCCTGGCATCTTCAATATCCTAGGGTCTCTCTGGAAACTCAGGCTTCATCCAATGGCTTCTTAGAGCATTAGTATTGACGATAATTACCTAGCATCATGGTTGTTCTTTTCAACTTGATGGGCTTTAAGATAACAGTGGAAACACACTTCTGGGTATAACTGCTAGGGATTTTCTAGGTTAGGTAACGTGTACAAAAATCCATCCTAAATTTTGGCAGCACCATCCCTGGGGTTAAGATCCTAGACTGCATAAAAAGAAGAAAGGGAACTGAGTATCAGCATCCATCCCCCCATGCCTCCTGACTATGGACACAACGTTACCAGCTTCCTGTAGCTCCGGGCACCATGTTATCCTCACCATGAAGGACCCTAACTGTGAACCAAAATTCAATCTGTCCTTCACAAAATGTATTTTTTAAATAGGTATTTTTTTTTCTTTTTTTAAATATATTTTAATCATTTGAGAGAAAGAGGCAGTGAAACAGGGAGAGCGAGCAAGAGAGAGAGAATGGGCTCACCAGGACGTCTAGCCACTGAAAACAAACTCCATATGCATGTGCCATCTTGTGTATCTGGCTTTATGTGGGTACTGAGGAATCAAACCTTTGTTGTCCATAGGCCTTTTTTTTTTTTTTTTTCCCATAGGCATAGCAAGACAACTAAAATCTGAGATCAGTAGCTTTCTGAAACCTTGTTGTAAACATCCATGGGACCCTCAGTCTTGTACCTTTCATGCCTGCAAAACGCATTATCAAGTGACTGACACTGCCAAGTTTCCACAGTTTGCTGCCAGCTCAAGATGTAGCTTCACTCCTTGCAGTTTAAGGGGCTTCTGTATATGTTCAAAGATGATGCTGGGAAACTTTTCCCTACATAGCTGGTTTTTCAGGAGAGAACCCCTGTTTTGGTGTTCCTGGTTTAGGCTCTCTTTTCAAATGCATTTACATTTTCACAAGCTGGAGCCTTTGGTGGGCAAGGTCTTGCCCTCAGGGCAGCTTTCTTTTTGCTTTGAGGTTTCTCTTTAATGGTACTAATCTCTTTGGTAATAAAACGACTCTCTAAAATGGTAAACTCACGGACTGGCGAGATGGCTTAGCGGTTAAGCACTTGCCTGTGAAGCCTAAGTTTGAGGCTCGATTCCCTAGGACCCACGTTAGCCAGATGCACAAGGGGGACGCACGTGGCTGGAGTTCTATTTGCAGTGGCTGGAGGTCCTGGCACGCCCATTCTCTATCTGCCCCTTTCTTTCTCTGTCTGTCACTCTCAAATAAATAAATAAATTAATTAAATAAATTGTAAACTCACTTCCTCAGTTTTCTTTCCACAACAACAACAATTTACACGTGATTCTTATTTTTAGGCCTCTCTCTCTCCTCCTCTCTCCCTCCCTCTCTCTCTTCTCTCTCTCTCTCAACACTAAACAGTAACCATTACATAGCCTGAATGCTATCCTGTCTTGAAATTTTCTCTGCTAAACAAATTAGTTCAGTACTTTAGAATTCGCTCTCAGGACATGGGCAAAAGGAAGGCAGGTTCTTTGACAGAATGTCACATGAATAAACTCTATCCCATTTCCCAAAAGAATCCTTTCTCCCTGAAGCCTTATGAGCTGGGGTTCCACACTCCATATTTTCTCTCAGTATCCTGGTCTCCCAAATTCTTATCAGAATGACACATTAAGCTCTTCATAGAGCATTCCAGGGCTTCCCGAACTCTTCCACATTCCTTCCCAAGCCAGTCCCAAAGGCCTGAGAACTACATGACAAGTTTACCACAGATATAGTCCCATTCTTCTGCACCAGTTTTCTGTATTAGGTATTTTTCTTGGTTGCTGTGGGCAAATATTTGATCTGAACTGAAGGAAAGAAGAGTTTATTCCAGCCAGGTGTGGTAGTGCACACCTTTAATCATAGCACTCAGGAGACAGAGGTAGGAGGATTGCCATGAGCTCAAGGCCAGCCTAACACTACAGAGTAAATTCTATGTAAACCTGGGCTAAAAAGTGACCCTACCTCAGAAAAAGAAAAACCAAAAAAGAAAAAAAAAAAAAAAGAATTAATTTGACTTACAGTCTGAGGTTACATTCCATCAAAAGGCATGGATCCTTTTGATAGAAAGCCTAAACCTTATGGTCTGATTCTTGTGACACATTTCCTCCAGCAAAAGGCTACTGCCAAAAAGTCCCAGAAGCTTCCAAAGCAGCACCACCAGCCGGGACCAACTGTTTTAATCACATGAGCTTAGGAGTACTGGGAGACTTTTCATATCCAAACTCCAGTAATTGCTTAGGTGACTCGTATTATCTTTGGATTTGAGGAGCTTGGCCTAAGAGATGAGTAACAGCAAATTTTAATAAGGATTTCATAATGAGACATTACGGTGGAGCAAGGCTGAGGACTCATGGGGGACGTAAGATGTATAGTTATGGAGTGCTAAGAGAGAAGACAACAGCAAGTGCTAATTCAGAAAGACAAAATGTTTCCTTCCAGAAGTGATAAACAGCAGCGCACCTTTAGGAAACAGCAATGTGCCAACAGTGTCAAGGTACAGCGGCTCATGGGTCATAAAAAGAATTTTAAGCATGAATGCCTATGAGCTACTCTGTACTAGGGCTCTTAACCACAATACTTTCAACACATACTTACATAACAGACCTTTATCCTTCCAGAAAATACTGGCTGCTTCATTACAAACAACCCAGAACTACTAGTAGTAATATTGACTAGGTATGTGTATCTCCTGGGTTGTTTCTTATTTGTTTGTTTGCCACTGCAAACACCAGACATGCTTGTACTCTAGCTTCTGGATTGTTCTTACTCCAACAACTCCCATTGCCTTAGGAGCACTGACATTACAGATGCATGCACTACGTTTGTCTGACTTTGTGTGAGTTCTGGGGATACAAATTGCAGTTGTCAGACTTGCACAGCAAGCACTTTTAACCGTGGAACCATCTTCTCTGTTCTTGACTACATTGTTTAACTTGTATAAATCTTGTATAAAGAAAGCAGAGACCTTTTGTGAAAATAGTTCTAGGATCTGTTTCTCAATATATCTCTATGTGACCTAATAAAAATTATCATCTTACATCAAGCATGAGCAAACTTGACAAGTGAGATGTGTTTAAATGTTGGAGTAGTTAACTGCTGGCCCCCACTGGAATGCACTGGTCTAAGAGAGTCATGATCTGAGCATACCCGCTTTGGCACCGTGGGAAGGTGTGTTAATACTTCAAAACTTAGGATTGCCCAACTTCAATTTTCTTCTGTTTTGTGGAAAACAAAAGAGAAGGGTCAAAAAAGACTATGATCCTGACATGCTTAGAAGGACAGCCCCAATTGAATAAGAAAGCTCAATTGAAATGTGTCCTAATGAGAAAGAGAAAATAGGTTATATAAACCAGTATACACAATCAATATATACAGAAGCACACTCTCTTGTGTCCTCAATGAATAAGTTGCTCCCCACTGGGTGCGCCCAAAACACTTAGCAATTCTTTCAGTATCTCTGTTACTTTTCTGCATTCTCTCTGTTCTCGTTAATAGCAGGAAACCTGGAAATCCTAGAAATCCCAGATGCTTACATAGCTTTCATAAGACACAAATGAATTAATCAATAAACAGTGTAAAATCCTAGGTCTATCATTAACTTCCTTTTTTGCTTCTATACATCTTTGTGGTGTGTGGTGTGCATTCTCCTATATATGTGGGCACATGTATATATATGCGGGGTCAAGTGTGTGTGTGTGTATAGGCCAGAGGCCAATGTTGAATGTCTTTTCCATTTTCTCTACACCTAATTCATTTGAGAGAGGGTAGGATCTCTTGCTGGACTCACTGATTCAGCTAGGCTAGCTGGCCACCACATCCAAGGGATTCTCCTGTCTCTGCCTCCTCTGCTAGAATGCCCAGATCTTGTTTGGGTCTTGGTGATTTGAACTCATATCTTCATGCTGGTGTAGTAAGCAATTTGCTAATTGAGCAATCTCATCAGCCCCATATCATTAACTTTTAAAGAAATTCCTTCTAGTGTTAATATTCTTTTTGAATATTTTATTTATTTGCAAGCAGAGAGAGAGAATGAGAATAGCGCTATAGCCTCCAGCCACTGCAAACAAATTCCAGATACATGTGCTACTTTGTACCTCTGTCTTTATGTGGGTACTGGGGAATCAAACCTGGTTTGTTAGGCTTTGCAGGCAAGCACATTAACTGCTAAGCCATCTCTCCAGCCCCCTTAGTTTTAATATTCTGTGGCAACATGCATCAGGAATATAAATGTTAAAAGTGTTTCAGATGTTCACATTTAGAATCTATTAAGAATAAAATATGTCAAGGATTTTTCTATCTTTCTTTTATTCAGAAGCCCATCTTTTCATGAACAAATAGAAAGTCTATCCACTTGATTGTCAGTTTGTAAGAAAATGTAAAAAAAAAAATAATAAAAGAAGAGAAAAGAAAATGTTATTCGTATAAGTCCTTGAAGATACTTACAGAAATTGGATAAATATGAGCCAAGTAAATGATGTATTTGTGTGTGTGTGTGTGTGTGTGTGTGTGTGTTGCACAAACTCATCGTGTGGCACATAAAACATTAAAATGAAGAAAGGTTGACCTTTCTTCACACCAAAGTCACACCAAAAAGTCCAATATTTCTGACATGTTTTATTTCAAAGACCACCAGAATTTTCCCAAACCACATAGGCGTGTATCCCACCTGTCTTCCTGGTTCAAGTCCTTCTTAGAACACAAGCACTCAATGCACACTGCCTTGTAATATGTGAAATGAAGAAGGTACACCTTCTATTACCAAGGGAGATTTCTCTTGGCTCTGTCCTGCTTTCTGAATAAGTGTATATTTGTGGAGCCCCTGAGTGTGGGTATTTTCTATTTCCACTTAGTCCTCTACAAAGTTCTAGGGATAATTTTAACTACTGTTTATTCAAGATCAATTTTAGAAGAAATAAGTTATTTACTCTAAGACACAGCCTAGTGAAAAATATCTTAAGTCACTCTTTTTATATTGGCTGATTCCACATTCAGAACTAAAGTTATTTTATATACTGCAATTAAGTTGAAATGGTGATATAGTGGTTTAATACCTTTTATGAAATTGCCATGCTTCTGACGCATTACATACTTTCATGCTTTGAAAAACTCTAGTACAGTAAATTACTCTGAGAATTACACTGCACCTACTTTTTGCGGAGCTCAAATTTTCATCAAGTTTATTTATTCATTCAGTGCACATTTACTGATCAACTAGCATGTCTCTAGATGCTGTGATAAAATGATGAATGCCAAAGCTTCTGCCCTCATCTTTCCACAGACATAGTTCCTCCTCCTCTTCCTTCTCTCTCTCTCTCTCTCTCTCTCTCTCTCTCACACACACACACACACACACACACGTACATTAGTGAGTGTGTGTGAATGTATGTATATGCATACATTTAGTGGGATTAATTTAAATTGACAACATGTAGGAAAATATATTTGTCACCATTCTCATAGAAACAGGAAATCAAAAAGCACATTGAATGTGCTATAAATTCACTAACCAAAGAGATGGGAGAAAACAGGGGTTTTAGATCAAGTTGCAGTTCTGACACACCAGGAAGGAGAGACAAGGCAGAAGACTTTGGGTAACGCAGGCTGCATCATAGGTCCAGAAAACATTCAGCCACGGCTGCCGGGAATCACTCACTAGAAAGGTACTTCATGCCGCCTGCCTGGATTGGCTTGCCTCAGTGCCAGTGCATGATCCGTCGCTTGTAGGAAGCAGTACGTCTAGAACATGATTTAGACACGAACAGGCCACACTGGAGGCATCAGCCAGATTTGCTCCTCAAAGCAGAAGTGGGTGGTTCATTTTATGTTCCCTCAGACACCAGTTCATTATAAGAAACCAAAGCTATCTGCCTAAGTAGATCTTGGTGATATTCTACCTATAATACCAATGTTTGGGAAGAAGAGGCACCAGGATCACAAGCTCAAGGCCAAGCTAGGCTGCATATTAAGACCCTGTCTGAAAAAAAGAAACCATTTCTGGCTAAAAGTGGTGTGATATCTGATATATGATATAAGAATTGAGTGAATATAGGATCAGCACTAGGGGCAAGGTTATCGCAAGAAACAGGCAGAAGCCGAGTCGTGTCATAGACAATGGGTGCTAGTTGTGGAGAGGGCATAAAATCTAATGTTTGGCTATAGTGAGACATGACATGGAAATAAAGCAGGAAAAGGTGGAAGGTGAAACTGGAGAGGTTAGACAGGGCCAAATATGGAGCAGAATTGTGTATTAATGGATAATAGGGAGCCATTGAAAGGATTTAATTAAGAGATTGGTTAGTATAAAACTTTTAAAAAATAACTACCATACCTGTTGAGGAGCACAAACAGAAACAGAGAGAAACTAAGAGCCATTTGGGAAAAAAAAAAAAAAAAAGTAAGGGTTATCTCATTTGTCCTGGTGCTAACTTACTCTCCGTTGGAGAATCTGCTTCTCTTTTTCAGATAGATGTAGATCCTAAGGAGAGAGCCACCCCATCATACCTCCAAAGAGCCCCAGCTGAAACTAAGAAAAATTGGAGAAACAAGCAAGGGGGCAGTTTTCCTGATGAACCGGATACCAGCACAAAGGGGAAGGAGATCAGCACAGAGAAAAATCAACTCCTACCAAATCAGAGAGCCAGAGCCTCAGAGGCCCCCAAAACCTCATCACTGAAGCAGATCAAAAATGAACCCAACATGGCTCAGGGAAATTTTGCAGAAGAGGGGGCGGAAAGAATGTCAGAGTCACATGTTGGGTCATGATATGCAGAGACATTTATCTTACCCATAACTGTGGGCTAACTCCACAATGCATGACCCGTATACCTCAACAAGGAGGGGCCAAGGGGATGGGGTAGGTCACGGATGAGCCTAATAATGGTACCAAACTGACTGCATTTGCTGAATACAGAACTGACTAATAAAGAAAAATAAAAATAAAAGAAAATTATTAATTATGGACATATTTAGTATGTAAACAACAGATATTGGTACCATCCTTTCCGTCCTCCCTGCTCCTTTTCTAAAGAGGCCTTCCTCATTGGAGATGCAGGTTAACCCCATGGGGATGGTGGGTCATTCATTATGGGGGACAGAGGCAATGTCTTTGTGCAAAATGTCCCAACTTGTGGCTCTAACAATCTTTCTGCCCCCTTCTCCACAAAATTCTCTGAGCCATGCCAGGAGCATTGTAAGTCCAGTGATGGGCACATACAAACCTCTGGGTCTCTGGTTTGGTAGGTGTTGAGTGTCCTTAGTGTCTATCTCCTTCATCCTTGTGATGATATCAGCTTCACTAAGAAAGCAGCACTCTTAATCATTTGCCCAATTCCTCTATGGTGTCAGTTGGGACCAGGGTAGAGTTCACAGGGTCATTTATCTCCTCAGGTCCAGTTCCCATTGGAAAAAGACAAGTAAATTCTCCAACGGAAAGTGAAGTTAGCACCAGTTAAATGAGATAACCATTAATTAATTTAGAGAGAATTTAAAGGGTACAGACCCTCTTATAGCCCCAAATTAGTAGGAACTTGATGTTGGAAAGCAGAATCACTATCTGGATATGATTGTGACTTGTTTCCCAGTTCCAGATATGGTCTCCTTTCCACTGTGCAGATCTGTTAGCCAATCTAAGAGCAGTTGGTTTGGCTATTTGTCATTATTGTGCTTGTGTGAGCATCATGTCCGGTTGTTTGCTTCTGAATCACTTAGATTTTGAGTTTCTTGGACAGATGTTAGCCAATTTCCCATGGTAGCTCATGTAGTGCCTTCCAGCACTAGATGGGCTAATTGTCTGGAAACTACCTCTCTTCCAATTCCAACCAGGTCTCTCCACGGTCCATGCCAACAGCGTATGATCTCTTCAGCAGTACGGTCTTACCATTAACCTCTGGTGGGTAATCAAGTGCTCTGACAGAAGTCTGTCTTGTTTGTTTTGGGAAATCTGGTAGGTCTGTCTGATCAACAGTTCATTGTGGTTGTAAACCACATCCTGGTGCATGGAATTGCAGGCCAATGCCAAGGGAAAAGAAAAAGAGAAGAAAGAGAAACAGGAGAAATTTAAGGTTAGGTTTCATCTCACCCTCTCCAGGGTCATTAGATACAGGTCCTTCCCCTAAGGCTCTCTTGAGGGTTCCACCTTTTAGTCCAACTACCAGGATATAGGATTCTATGGTACCAGTTCAATTTGGGTTCAGTTTTGTGTCCCCCACATTCTTTCCCTTCCCCCAATCCCTACCTTCTATATTGTCCAAGTCTCAAGATGCTATTCAGTTATGTCAGCCACTCGGGCTGTTCCACGTTGGGAACCACAGATGAGTGAGACCATGCCGCAGTTATGTTTCTGTGATTGTGTGAGTTCACTTAGAATGATCTGTTCCAAGTTTAACCATTTTTCTACAAATTTCATTGTGTCATTTTTTTCTTAATATTGAGTAGAATTCTGTCATGGACATATACCACATCTTGGATATCCATTCATCAATGATGGGTACCTGGGTTGATTCCAGTTTTTAGCTATTACAAATTGGGCAGCTATAAACATGGTTAAGCAAACATGTCTGAACTGAGACGTGGAGCTTTATTGGTAAATGCCATGTAAAGGAATAACAGAATCTGTTGTTCACTGTCTATTGATTCATTTTCAGGGTCTCCATACTGATTTCCACAGTGCTTGTACCAGCTTACATTCCCACAGACAGTGAACGAGTGTTCCTATTTCTCTACATCCTTGCCAACATTTGCTTTCATTTGATTTTTAAATGTTTGCTATACTTACTGGGGAAAGGTGGAATCTCATAGTTGTTTTAATTTGCATTTCCCTAGTGGTTAGGGATGTTGAACATTTTCTTAAGTGTGTGTTAGCCATTTGTAATTCTTCCTCTGAGAATTCCCTATTTAGTTCTCTGCCCCACTTTTGCAGTGGGTTGTTTAATTTTTTATTGTTTAGGTTTTTTAAAATTCTTTGTAGATTCTAGATACAAGTCTTCTTTCAGTGGTATAGCTGGCAAAGATTTTCTCCCATTCAGTGGGTAATCTATTGGCTCTGTTTATGGTATGTTTGTCTCTTCAAAAGCTTTTTAGCTTCATGAGATCCAATTGGTTCAGTACTTGTTTAGTTTCCTGGGCTATTTGGGTTTTGTTCAGGAAGTCTTTTCCAAGTCCTATATCATGGAGAGTGCTTCCTACTTTTCCTTACAGTAGTTGAAGAGTTTTGGGTTGGACTTGATTTTTGTGTATGGCGAAATGAGTGGGTCTAATTTCATTTTTCTACATATGGTCATACAATTTGTCCAACACCATTTATTGAAGATGCTGTCTTTTCTCCAGTCTACATTATTGGCACCTTTGACAAATATCAAGCAGCTGTCGCTACTTAACCTGAAGTCTGGGTCTTCAATTATTTGCCATTGGTCCATGTTTCTGTTTTTTATTCCAGTACCATGATGTTTTGTCACCATGGCTTTGTATTATAACTTTACATCAGGTATGGTGATACTACCAGAGGGTTTCATTGTTGTTGTTGTTTTTTTTTTTTTTTTTTTTTGCTGAGGATATGTTTGGATAGCTGAGGCCTTCTGCCATTCCATATGAATTTTGAGGTCACTTTTTCATCTCTGTGAATAATGATGCTGGTGTTTTTATTGGTATTGTGTTAAATTTGTATATTGCTTTTGGTAGAATTGCCATTTCACAATATTGATTCGACCTATCCAGGAGCCTGGGAGTACTTCCCATCTTCTCAAGTCCTCCACTATTTCTTTCTTGAATGTTTTTATGCTTTCAGTATATAGGTCTTTCACATTCTTAGTTAGTGTTATTCCAAGGTATTTAATTTTTTTGTTGCTAATGAAAATGGGACAGCCTCACTGGTTTCTTTCTTGGTGTATTTGCCCTTTGCATATAGAAAAGCTACTGATTTTTGTGCATTGATTTTGTATCCAGACACTTTGCTGAAGGAATTTATCACCTTTAGGATCATGTCATCTGCAAATAGGACTAACTTGACTTCTTCCTTTCCAATTTGAATCCCTTTCATATTTTTCTCATGTCTTATTTCTTGGGTTACTACTTCTAGTACTATGTTGAAGAGCAGTGGTGAGAGTGGACACCCCTGTCTTGTTCCCAATCTCAGCAGAAATTCCTTGAGTTTTTCCCCATTAAGTATTATTTGGTCTTTAGGATATGTGTGTGTGTGTGTGTGTGTGTGTGTGTGTGTGTGTGTGTGTTGTCTTTATGGTGTTGAGATATAAACCCTCCATGACTATTCTTTCCCATGTTTTGATCATAAAATGTTAAGAAGCCTTCTGGTCCTGGGTTTTTCTTTTGGGGGAGGTTTTTGATTACCTTTTCTTTTTTTTTTTTTTTTTTGACTTTAACAAATTTTATTCCAATTACTCAAAAAAAAGAAAACATTAATAGATTTTATCAAACCCATTGTCATATAACTCAAGAGAGAAGTAAAATCTAGTCTAACCATGTTAGTGGAACTTTATTAAGCAAAAAGGGCATTAAGAACTAGAAATCCTCAAGATTACAAAGAATGTAGTTCAAGTCTTTGCTCTGCATTTATTTTTATGAGAAAACAATGCTTTAATATAAAAGAAAACAAGTCTGAGTGCTTTACTTCCAATGGAACCTGCCTAGCCTTCACTGACTGCTGTCCCTCACAGTGCCGTGCTTCATCTCTACGGCACTGGTGCTGAGGCAGTGACTGGCTCACCCAGAGTAAGCCCTTTAGATCCTACCTTTTCAATCTTCATCGATGTGATAGATCTCTGTAGGAGATTAATCTAGTCTGAGTTTAGTTTCCTTCAAGATTATTTAATTTTGTGGACTAGATATTTTAGAAATATGTCCTGATGAGTCTTCTAATTTCACTGATGTCTGTTGTTATCTCTCCTTTTTCATTTCTTATTTTGTTAATTTGAGACTTCTCTTTTTTTGCTTGATCAATTAGGCCAGAGGGTTGCCAATCTTATTTATTTTTTCAAAGAACCAGCTCTTGGTTTCATTGATATTTTAAATTGTTTTAATAGTTTCCAATTCATTAATTTATGCTCTAATCTTGATTATTTATTTCCATTTGGAGCTCTTTGGGTTGGATTCTTCTTGTTTTTTCCAGTGCCTTTAGGTGGACAGTCAGGTTATTAACTTGGGATCTCTCTGTCTTTGTAATGAAGGCATTTAGGGCTATGAATTTTCCCCTTATGAAGGCCTTCATTGTGTCCCATAAGTTTGGGTAGGTTGTGTTTTCATATCATCCAATTCTAGAAATTTTATAATTTTGTTTTTGGATTTCTTCCAAGACCCATTCATTGTTTAAAAGTGTGTTGTTTAATCTCCAGGAGCTGGTGGAGTTCTTGATGTGTCTCCTGTTAATTTCTAGCTTTAAAGCATTGTGATCTGACATGATGCAGAAAGTTACTTCAATTTTCTGGAACTTATGAAGGCATACTTTATATCCTAATATATCATAAATTTTAGAGAAGATTCTGTGGACTGTGTATTCTGTAGAGTTGCAGTGGAAAGTTCTGTAGATGTCCTTTAGGTCTAGTTGATCTATGATGTTATTGAGCTCTATTATTTCCCTGTTGATTTTCTGCTTGGATGATCTGTTTATTGATCATAATGGAGTATTGAAGTCTGATTATGATGGTGTTGGTTTTTATTTCTGTTTTGTTGTTGAGTAGATTTTGTTTTAAAAATTGTGGTGCCCCTGTGTTTGGCACATTTATATTTATGATTGTGATGTGCTCATGTTGGATCATTCCCTTGATGACTAAGAAGTGGCCTTCTTTCTTTTCTTTTTAGATTACTTTTAGTTTGAAGTCTATTTTACCAGATATTAAAATAGTAACTAATACCAGTTTGGTTTTTATTTCCATTTGTTCATATAATAATAGAGTTGACTCTTTTAGTGGAAAATCCTTCTTTTACCATCTGTTATGAGGGATACTTTTTCTCGGTAGGGTAGCTTGGGTTGGAAGCCATAGTTTTCAGACTTTGAAATGTTCCATTCCAGGCCCTTCTGGCTTTCATGGTTTCCATTGAGAAATCTAATGTAATTCTTAAGGGATTGTTGTTGTATGTTGTAAGTTGTTTCTCTCTTGCTGCTTTTAACACTCTCTCTTTGTTTTCATTATTAAGAGTTTTAACTATGATGTGTCTTGGAGAGTTTCTTCTTTGGTCCTGTCTGTTTGATGTTCTGTGGGATTCTTGTATCTGGATGTGACTGTCTTTTGAGAGATTCAGAAATTTTTCTTCAATAATTTTGTTGAATATTATCCCTATGCTTCTGGCCTGGATTTCCTCTCCTTCTGGTAGACCTATGATGTGGATGTTTTGTCATTTTGGGGTATTGCACAGTTCCCTTGTATTCTGTTCACTTTATTTTTTAACTTAGCCAATTTTTTGGTCTCCCAATCAATTCTTCTGTCTTGTCTTCCAGGTCAGAGATTCTGTCTTCCACATGAGTAACTCTGTTGGTGAGGGGTGCTAGAGAGGTTTTCATAATTTCTATTTGATTTTGTTTTCTGTTGTGTTATTTTGCATCATGTCCATCTCTCTTTTAGGTACAATTCCTACTAAAGTTCTGATTTTCTTGCTGCTTACTAGAATTCATTCTTGCATTTGATTAAGTCTTCATTAAAGTTAATCAATTAGTTGTTTAGATCTTCCATTTTTTGACTCACCTTCAATTTATTCATCTCTCTTGGAGGGTTCTAACATTTTCATCTATCAAGTTAAATCTACTGTCAAAAGCTGGATGCTCTAGGAGATGACTCTATTCAATTTCATTGATAATATTGTTGGGTTTTGATGGTTTGCTTCCAGTTAAGCAAGTTTTTTGATAAGGGTCTCATTGGTTGCCGTGTTTTCATTTTGGGAAGAAATTTCTGTTGATTTCTCTATGATTTCATTGGAGGTCCCAATGTAGGACTAGGCATCCTTTGTGGAGATTTTTCATTTTTCTGACTTTTGTTGGCAATTTTGCATTGTGGTCTACCTATTTTAGGAAAACTGTTTATTTTATTGAGGAGGAAGCAAGTTTTTGTCCTTTGGCCCATGAACCCTCTAATTCAGTTGAACAGGGATGTTGGTATCCCATGGCCAGTCAGGATACCAGAGCAACAGTCCTGATTCCACACCTCACACAAGGACCAGGCCTCCCCAAGCAAGGCACTATAGGACCTACCAGGACCAAGGGACTGGGAGGAGCTGGGGAACAGGGATCTGGCTTACTCACTCCCACACCCCATTGCACCCTCCAGCACACAGACTAGCTCAGGGAACTTGGACCATGGAACTTGGAGGAGCCAGGAAGGAAGGGTCTGGCCTATTCACACCAATGGGCCTGCCCACACACTGTCCATGCAGGGAGCCCAGACCAGGGAGAAGGGAGGAGTTCAGAAACAGGGGTCTGGACTACTCACTGCACACCGCCCTGCCCTCCCCCTATTTTTTTCCTTTTTTAAAATGAGTAATTGAGAGAGAGAGAGAGAAGACAAACCATAGCACTTTGCAAGGCATGTACACTATTTTGTGCATTTGGCTTTATGTGTGCACTGGGAAATCAAACCTGGAATCTGGAACAGCAGGCCTTGTGAACAAGTGCCTTTAACCATTGATCAATCTTCTCAGCACTGCGACTGTTTTAATAAGGAACCAAATACTATTAGTATAGTAGTTGTAGAAATGAACAGAATACATTACTTGATACATTCAAAGTATAAAGCAAATAAGACAAGAATATGGGCTATAAAGGAATTAGGAAACTTTAAGAATGCCTTTCAGTGACCTATCTTTGGTCCTTATGTAGATTATTATACAATTATCCAAGATTGAAAGAAGAATTAATGAGACATACCAAAGAGTATATACCAGTGGAGACCAATTGCCTGAGTAAGAACTTTTGGCAATACTACTGTTGGTGTTTGTTTGTTTTAGGTAGGAATAGAGACTTTCCATCAATTGCAAAGGCCCTATTAGAGAACCATATAGAAACTTCACTCAAAGCAGAATTGTAGAACTGATGCTCAGGATTCAAGAGAAGAGTTCATTCACAGCCTGGCAGGTGGTACTAACTGTGAAATATTTAGAGTTTTATTAACCACTTGTTAGGGACATCCTTGGTTGATAATTATATGATATAAACTACAGTAAATTATTTTAAAAACAGAAATAATTATTCAGAACCAATCACTTATTGATTTGTTTACATTATTTTATTTTATTTTTTTGAGGTAGAGAGATAGAGGAAGAGAAAGGGCACACCAGGGCCTTCAGCCCCTGTAAACAAACACCATATACATGTGCCACATTGTTCATCTGGTTTATGTGGGTCCTAGTGAATTGAACCTGTGTCCTTTGGCTTTTCAGGCAAGCACCTTAACCACTAAGCCATATCTCCAGCCCTCTTGTTTTAATTTAAATGTTGTCCATGGGCCAATGTGTTGAATACTTGGTCCTCAGCTGGGAACAGTGACACTGTTTTGAGTGGTGATGAACAGTAGGCAGTGGGGCCTACTTGGAAGAAGTCACTAGTGGTATGCTCTGAAAAGCTATTATCTTGTCTTCTATCTCTGCTCTATGCTCCTGACCACCATGAATTGAGTGGCATTATTCCACACACTCACCCTGAAGTTCCACCTGGATGCAAGTTCACAGCTGAGAACAAACAGACCATGGACTGAAGACTCTGAAACTGAAAGCCAAATAAATCATTCTCCCCTCGAAGTTGCTCTCACAACTGTTTGTCACAGCACTGAAACATTTGTCACTTATCTACTACAGTATATGATTTTGAGGTTATTTACACCTCTTCTGTACATAGAAGAAAATAGTACATGAGGGCTGGAAAGATGGTTTAG
Organism: Dipus sagitta; assembly: GCA_036346955.1. Lineage (NCBI taxonomy): Eukaryota > Metazoa > Chordata > Mammalia > Rodentia > Dipodidae > Dipus > Dipus sagitta. Next base: position 165,761,806 of record CM070772.1, on the reverse strand, counting down.
CCATTAAGGCATTTGCTGCAAAGCCAAAGGACCCCAGCTTGATTCCCCAGGACCCACGTTAGCCAGATGAACAAGGGGGCTCAAGTGTCTGTAATTCATTTGCAGTGGCTGGAGGCCCTGGTGTGCCCATTCTCTCTCTCCCTCTCTCTGGCTCTCTCTCTCAAATAAATAAATAAAAATTTGAACAATAAAAAGTAGTACATGATAGGATATAGGGCTCTAACTTGGTTTAGTAATAAATACTATATTTGTACCTTGAAGGAAGCCACATTAGAAGCATATGTGCCATGGGAATTGGTTAAGGATGTTTTATTGAAGAGTCTTCTATGAATAAGTTTCTGGCCATAAGTAACATAATAACCAGTTTCAATGGAGACAGGATTAAAAGAAGAGCAAAGTCAGTGTATCAGACATAATTGTTCCCTTCTGGTATTAGCTTATTTTTTCTCCCAGGAGTGTGGTGAAACCCATTCAAAGAGACTCGGGTTTGTTTATTGGCTCAAGGAAGTAAATTGATCAAAATGGCAGGTTAAAATAACCATGAACTAGAGACAAGTAAAATTTTAAGGTTTTCCCATAATTTAAATGGAAAAGAAATGGCAGACAATTGTGCTATTCTTGATTAAAAGAGGCACTCTCTTTCTGGGCTAGAAAACACAGCATGTAGTACAGGTGATCAAGCAGCCGAAATGAAGGGTCAGAAGAGACCAGAGATAGAAGAGATAGAAGGAAAGTGTGGTCTACAGGTCTTCCTGTATTTTTAGCAACCTTAGCCAGACACTTTATAGGACTGAAAACTGGAATGGAATCATACCAGATGCCAATAAGCAGAGAGAAAAGTACCCAAGAACAGTGCCAGGGCCCAGCTGACATGAGGGACCTTAAGTGTGCCTCACTGGCAGTGTGGCCACCTGGACCCAGCTACTGAGGAGTAGGTGAGAGAGCAGCTGTGCATGAGGTTGTATTTACTGGCGAAGGGCAGAATGACAAAGATGGAAGAACACTGAAGTTTGGAGAGTGAAAGTAGTTGAAATGGCCAACACAGAATGGGCAAAGGAGGAAGAAAGGCCAGGAGGATATTCTAAAAATCCCACTGAGAAAAGAGCATGTTTGAACAAATTTACCAAGAGGCCTTGGAAGCCCAGGTTCAACAAAGACAACAAGCTACCATATAGACTCAAGAGCAGTCTTTTGGATGAAAGGTCCTATGTCTGCAGAGGGCTCTTCAGGACCCTATTTCAGTTTACTACCTGTGACACTGAATGGATTAAAATTCAGAAAGGCAAAAAAAAAAAAAAAAAAAAAGAGTACTGCTGGTGAGAGGCAGGAAAATAATATTCTCCTGGGGTGGATCATATTGCACGTGGACTCCTAAGTGATTAGATATTGGCCTAAGAAATTATATGAGCGCTTATAGATGGATAAATCTTTCTACACTAGACCTTCTCATGACCTCTGACGAGAAGCAATAATCTTTAACCTTTGGAAATGATGTTTAGATCCCTAATTGTAGAACCAGTAAAGCAAAAATACACATGTGCATTTTTTCCCTCAATAACCCAATGAATCACCATCAGTTCAGAATCTTGAATTACAGTTCTCTTCCATGGGTTACTTGACTCAGATGCATATTTCTCAAGACTGAAAGGAAAGGTTGACAGAAACCTCATAATCACCTTTATTCAAGCTGGCTGCTCTTTTATGCTGGTAGCACAGAAAACTCAGATCTATAGGCCCAGTCTGGCTTATTAGTCACAATGCAAATAAATCTTATGGCTACTGGAACAAACGTGTGTGTGTATGGGCACAGGTGTACATATACATGTGTGAACTGTGAACGTTTGTAGATACTAGGGGTCAGTGTAAAGTGTCTTCCTCAGTCATGACGCACCTCAACCTTTGAGACAAGGTCTCTTGCTGAATTTAGTACTCACTAAGTGAGTTAGACTAACTAGCCAGCATGCCCTAGGGATTCTTCTGTTTCTGCCACCTCACATTTTGGATTATGAGTGTACACCATCATATCTGGCTATTATGTGGGCACTGGGGATCCAAAGTCAGATCCACATGCTTGAGTAGGAAGCACTTTATCCAATGATTTATCTCCAAAACAAACAAATCAATTTTTTTTAATGTACAGTGTTGGGATGATCTGATTGTTTATCCTGAGATCCTGCAAATAGACCCTAATAGCTGTCCACATAACTGGCCATTAAATCTTAAACCTTACTCTCAATCTTTATTTTCCTCTTTCCCTCCACCCCCATGTATGTGTCCATGTGCAGTGTGTGTGTGTGTGTGTGTGTGTGTGTGTGTGTATCTGGGGCCATGATGTATCATGTTTCATCTCTGCCACCACCTCTGCCTTATTCCTACTTTTTCTTAGCAGAATGTTTCTTCCTCTTCATATCCATGACTGAAAATATCTACTCTGTTTGAATCTTCCCTAGCTATATGGCTCCAATTCCCAAAATTTTCTGTGCACAATTTGTGTGTGTGTGTGTGTGTGTGTGCTTCTTCATATATATATATATATATATATATATATATATATATATATATAATATATATAATTTTTATAAGAGAGTAAGAGAGAGAGAGAGAGAGAGAGAGAGAGAGAGAATGAGCATGTCAGGGCCTCCAGCCACAGGAAACTCCAGACACATTTGCCACCTTCTGCTTCTGGCTTACATGGGTTCTGGGGAACTGAACCTACATCCTTACACTTCATAAGCAAGTGTCTTTACCACTAAGTCATCTCTCCTGCAATCACAATTTGTTTTCTGATACAAGCATTAAAAGAGGAGAGAATCTGCTTATCTTGGCTTGGCTAAGGTACTCATGAACCTGAGACATAGTTGCTTAACATCACTGGATATGAATACAAGGTTCATTCCAGAAGTAGGTATGAGAAAACATGCTATTTGACCTTTTAATAAAATTATCTTTCATTTCTGAATGTATATGATTGTTTGGCCTTCAAAATTCTCAGTAGTTTAATGTAAACTCTACTCTACCTGTGTGATGTTCTGGGCAAAGTTTGTCTGGTATGTTTGTGTAATGGGAAAGTTGACCACGAGTTTTTTTTGTCCCTCCTTTGTATACAGGACTATGCAGAGCCTAAGACTTGACACAGTCCATTATTACCATAAAATCCTTCACTTAAAATTCTCTGTCTCCAACAAACACCCAACTGCAAGCTCATATAAGTTATATGTGAAAAGTGTGTGTTTGTCAAACAGACACAGCCAGATCATATGAACTAAGAGCACTAGAGCATGAATTCAGTCAATGCTGGTAGGCAGGACACCAGAGTAAGCACAGCAGAGAGCCAGAGGCTCAGAATTCTTCTCTAGCCTCCACCTCTGACCTCAGAAAATATAACTTTTCTTTGTCCTTCCAATACTATGTCCTCAGATTTGCCTCATACCAGGAATATAAACAGCCAATTTAAAATGAGATGTCACCACTGGAGCTGGACACAGAAATCATGGGGCTGAACATATTCTAGACATGTTTCTTTGTGTTAGAATTCATAGTACATGGAGCCCCCTCCCCCACCACCATCTTTCAAGTCCCTTGCCCACCCAGAAGGCCCCATCACCCCCTGAAGGCTATATGCATCAAATTCTGCTAGAAGTAGACAGAGCCATCTTCCAATTACACAGACTCCTCATAGGCAATTCTGGTGCAAGTTCAAGCATGTGTCCTGCTCTCTCCTTGATGAGTTCTGACAGCATGTCACCTTGGCTCTCCCTTCAATAGCCATCATATGCTGATGGGTGGAGTATGTGTGCTTCCCAGGATACAAATACTGTGATGGTCTGAACTCCAAGTCACTTTCAAGATCTTATCTACCCTCTTATCTGGACAGATGTATGGAACTCTCTCTCATGTTGTATGTTCTGGTTTGTCATGGCATACACGTACAGGTTCTTGAAAGACACCCCGGAAATCCTAGCAGGAGCCAAACATGGTATCTAAGCTTCTCTTGAAGGCTTCTTTCATGTGTATGTTGCTGCAAGGGTAGACAATTTTCCAGTGGGAGTCACCATCCTAGGCACAGCTGGGAAATGAGGAATGAACCTGTGCTGGAATTTAATTGATAGAGCCCCAGTCTTCACAGTGAGGGATACTAGAAAAAGCACCAGCATGGTTCTGTCACTAGCTAGATCTGATTGCCCGAGCATGTACACAGGAAAGTTGCAGACTCCCTTACTGCATCCCAGATCCAGCCACTCTAATGAGGTCACCAACCCCATTGGGAATTTTATCATGAGACAGTGACCTTCAAACAGTTTGGTTCACACAGCCTATGGGAGAATTACAACAACAACAACAAAAAAATACACATTCGCTTTCACATTAGTTGACATGTACCGTTTTCATCATAAATGTAAATGGTTGCAGTGGATATAATTTATAGCACATTGTAAAAACTAACATTTAAGTAGAAAGCTGTCACATCACTCTTGTAAACATATTCATTGGGATCTAAGTACTAGGGTGATTTTTAATATATACTATCATGCATTTTAAAAATACATGAACAAGCTCTTCTTTCACAATAAGAAATCTTGTTACTTTCTCTCCTTGAACTTGTACATCAAACCTACTTCCTCTACAGAATTTTATCTCAATGTAATTTATTTGTCATACTTGAAAGTCTTTAACTGATCAACCTATCAGGTGTCTCTGAAAAAATATGTAAATTAGATTTTCCCATTTCCTGAAACATAAGACTGCTAATATTTTTCTTCGTGATTAAGTTATTATTATAATTATTACTCATATGTTAATAAAAACACATATATGTGTCTTAACTTTAGTAATTATGAAAATTAAAACAAAATTTTATTGGAGAGAAGTTTTTGATTATTTGAGGCAATCACCACTGACTGTCACTTATGAATAGAATAACACAATATATATTAAAACAGATTCAGTATTAGTACTGGTCTTACTTTCAATAGTTATTCTAAACATAAGCACTGAAAAAAATAACTTCTTCACACATATAGGTAAATAGGAACAGTCATATTTTGTCACAGCAACTTTTGTCATTTTTGAATCTACTTTTGAATAATATGCCAAAGATTGTAGCATGATTTGTCACTAAAAATTATTTTAAATGATTCAGCAGCTGACAGTTTTATTAGGTCCTTCTTCAATGTCTTTGAAAGCAAAGAGTAGCAAACCCATCGCCAAAGGATTGATTACCAGGCTCGACCTCTCTGCTTTGCCATTCTTCACCGGTCCTGATTTTCCCTTTGCTCAGTGCTCGGAAGATTCCTCCTGCTGTAACAGGGCATTGGCACCACGAAGAAGCTGGGCTGGGTGAGGGCCCATCTGCTGCAGGAGGAAGGGAAAGGAAGGAAAAGAAACTTATTATACATGTCACGATTTCCAACATTTTAGAATTAGGAGCTTGGACAATGGTATCTATCTTACCTGAGTGTCCCTTAAAGATTTATGTGGAGTCACAAACACACACACATATGCACACACACACACACATACACACACACACATACACACTTGTGTGGGTGTATAGACAGTTTTATATTATATATATATTATATATATAACATATATACGTATATGTATACATATATAAATATATATTATATATATTATGAATGAATGTATTTGTGTGTATGTATGTGTGCATACATGCATACATACTCTTTAAAATTAACTATTCTGAATAAATGTGGAATAATATTTCCATTCTTCATTTTCCTATCTTTGGCTTTGCCTACCACTGATAACTCTCATGAAAGCCAGGTCTTTTGGAAACACATTTGGAGAATCATAATGAGAGCTATATACTTATTAAAATTTTTACAGGGTCAGGGAGATGGCTTGGTTAACGTACTTGCCTACAAACCCTAAGGATCCAGGTTTGACTCCCCCAGATTCCACATCAGCCAAATGCACAAGGTGATACTTGTGCACAAGGTCACACATACCCACAAGGTGATGCACATGTCTGGAGTTCAAGTTCAGTGGCTAGAGTCCTTGTTGTGCCAATTGTCTCCCTCTCACACACTCTTTCAAATTTTTTTTCTAAGTTTCAAAATAAAATTTACAGTAGCTTTATTAAAATCGTAAAAACACAACTAACAGGTAAAAAGGTACTGTTCGTAAGATGCCATATATTTAACCCGCAATACATTAAATACAATCATTTCAACATAGATAGTAGTGGTGATAATGTATTTTACATTGTTTTATAATTGAGTCTTTGAAATCCAATGTATACTTTAAACTTATGACATCCTAATTTAGAATAGCCATGTTGAAAGTGCTTGACAGTGTCATTTGGGTACACATCTGGTCACCATATTCTGAAATGAAGCTCCTATTGTTATACCAATCATGTAAGATACACCATATTTCTCTTGAACTTTGGTAGGACTCTATCATCTTCAACACAGCATCCAAAGTGCTTACCATGGTCTGCTGTCCTTGAACAGTTCTCAGTTCACAGGTCTCATCTACCATTCACCATCTTTCCTCTTAAGTCTACAACTGCTGTGAAGTGATATCTTAATAATCTATTTCTCCTTATCTGATGACCTTTTCATAGACTTTGTCTCACTATGACAGTTAATCTCTTTTTGTCAACTTGGTAGATTTAGAATCACTATGGAGACAAGTCTGTGGTCATGTTAATGAGGGCTTTTCTAGCTTAGATTAGCTGAAGTGAGAGAACCCACTGAAACTGTGATTGGCACCACCCCATGGGCTCCACTCCTGGACTGTATACCAAAGATAAAGCTAGCTGAGCAAACAGCCTTCACTGCCAGTTGGCACTTCCTCCAGGCTGAAGTGATATGTGATGCCAGTTTCCTATTCTTGCCATGCTGTACTTTCCCTCAAAACTGGAAGCCAAAATAAGCTCCTTCCTCCCCTAAGCTGCTTCTGGCTGGAGATAGTCTCTCAAGAAAGAAGACCACGACTAAGACAGCCAGCATGTCGCTGTGGCTGCATCCACACTCTGTGAGTGTACTCCTTCGTACATTGACTGACCTAAATGCAAAACCACATAAATTACTTAGTGACTAGGTTACTCAGTAGATGAATTCCATAAGTAAGTTTGCTGTATGAAAGGCTTATTTTAAATCCTGTAATTATCTTTGCAGAATGGGGTAGGTGAGCTTGTGGGAGGACATATACAGCAAGAGTGTTTTTGAAATATTAAGATACAATGTTTCTTTGTGTAGTGGTGGGCTGAGCCACCATCTCCAAACAGATTAAAAAGGTGCCCTGTGGAGTGCAAAGGAGCAGAAGCCGTGGACAGACCTCCAGTTACAGGAGAAAATCACTTCTCCAAGCCCAGTTCTCACAATGATCAGCTCCAGCAGTTTACAGACTGTCTTTAATGCAAGTAATTTTCCCAAAAGGAGGAGTCAAAGAATGCAGGTTCCTTTGCCTGTGCTAATATTTGTAGATATGAGACACCACTCTCCATTACGATTCATAAAATGAAACACAATCAATAGCTCATCGCTGGGAGTTGGCAATGGAGGTTATAAAGAAGGGCCCCTAGCCTCTTGTCTGGCTATTAACAGTAGTGGGAGGGATTTGGCAACAGGGAACAGATATTATTATGCAGCTGAAGCCTGTGTCATAGGTTCACACCCCAGCAGGAACCAGAAGCCTTCAGCAAGCTGTGTTTGCTGCCTGTGCTTTCCTCCCAGCATCTTCTGTCACTGTCTTTTCAAAACAAAATATTAGTTCTTAATATGACAGCACAGCCCTGAGTTAGGATTTAGATACACAATGCTAGAAGAGGGCTGAATACTAAGCTATCTGAGTCTGGGACCTATCAGCACAGACAGTGAAGCAGCATGGGTGTGTGGTGAGGCATATGGGGTTTGGTCTACCATTATTGCACTGCTAATGGCTATTGGGCAATCAGGAAAAAGTGCTGCATGAGTGTTGGAGTCATGGGGTGGGAATTCCCGCCCCCCCCCCTTCTTCACATAATGATAGTTCTGTCTTCCCGAAAGACTCAAGGGAAAGAGAAGGCAAAGTAATTAGTGGAAAACATTCCATATGCCCTTCTTCCTCTATTGGGCAAAAAACTAGCAAACTCCTTCTTTGTAGGATTTTCCACTGCAAAATTGGACTAAATTTTATGGTAGTAATATGCCAATTTTTTCATTCGAATTAACTCTTGGAAATAGTATTGACTCTAAAAGGTTTCTTGATAAAATTGAAAAAAATTAAATAATTCAGCTGAGCATTTGACAGTTTAGTACGACCTCTGTGATCTGCAGAGTATGAAGGTGTAGGCTTTGTACCCAGCTCACTAGTAAGCAGGTGACATGCATGGGCATGGGTAGATTACAAATTGCCTATGTTAGAAACTCTGTGAATAATGATTTGCATGCAACTTTGTTTACCTTAGAGACCATGTATAGGCATGTCAAACAAGGAAAGTGTAATATTTTGCTAAATTCCTATTAAACACCATGATATTTGTTTACCATTGTTACTAATTATCCTGCTATTTGTGGGCAAACAAGAGTTTCATCTGGCTTACTTAATTGAAATTTTATTCTAAGCAAACAGAAATTTTGGAAATGACCATCTACAGTGTATGCACACACAGAGCTACAGGTTTGTAAGTCATTGATTCATTTTTTAAATGGATTCTTTCCGAGTGTAATATACTATATTGATGCTGAGGAAAAGCAGTCTACTATGCCTCCAACTGAAGCCCTACTGTGTGCTAAACTCTCCACATACAGCTACTGTCCTGTCAGATCCTCATGTTTGCTAGGGATACTTGTATTAAAAGTTAGGAATCAGATAACTTGACTCTGTACTTTGCTATAGCAAGGGATACAGCAAAAGTTTAAACCTATTTGCTGAACTTTTAAGTGTGACTTTTAACTGAGAACCTTGCTTCCCCAAAAAGTACATCAAGTTGAGGAATGTTTCTTGTCAGTTTGTAGTTCTGTATTAGTCACTGGCACTGACTATTGAATGCCTCGCACAGTGTGAAGTTATATGGAAGCTTCTGGACCCTTGTGAGTAGAATCCAGGGATGCTTCTAAACCTCATATAAAATACAGCATATACCCCCAAAACATGAAAAATGTTACCAGTACTAAGGATAAGGATGTTTGGCTCATATCAGCTGAGGTTAGTGTACTTGCTAGCCATAAAAACCAATAATTATTTGAGATATTTTAAATGATTATTAGAACATATTAAAGTATCTCATGTCATTAAAAGAGGAACTATGCTACCCCACACTCAAGAGTGTGTTCAGTTGTCTCTGTAACTGAAGTCCTTGGGCATCCCTCTTCTGAACACTTTATAAACATTTTTTTTCACTCAGTTTCTAATACATTAACTTTGGGTCAGGTGCCTGTCTTAAATAGCCAGGTAGAGTGAGATCTACTAATTTATACTAGATACCTTGGCCCTAAAAGACAGCGTCCTCAAGGGAAGTCTACCACCAATCTTCCTTGGCTTTTTTGTGACCAGAATCAGTACTCAGTATGTCACCAGAGAAGCTTATTTACTTGTTAGATCCACAAACTAGATGTGTGTGTGTTATTACTTCTAAAATCCTACTTGTTTAATAGTGTGACTAGAAGACTACTCAGGGCTTTAACGGAGGTGGGGCTGGACTAGATCTCACTCTGTAAAGCTATAATTTAGCTTCTAATTAGGATAAATGTCTTTCACTTAGCTCTGGGAAATTGGGACTTTGCTCATACAATCACCTGGCTTGCAACATTGGCCAAGTTCTTTTCTACAAGAGTTCTAAGGCACAACCATTGTAATTCAGGTTGATACTCAGCAAATGCTTACAGAACATCCATTATGATTCTAATCACAATAGTAATTTCTTTGCATCCATTTTTGTAAAATAACCCATTGAGGAGAGTAAGATGACAAGAGGTAAAGTAGATTGCATCATTTCAGGTATGGAGCCAAGGAACCAAGAAGAAGAGGGTGTGCTGGAGGTCTCCCTCACCATGCTTTGCCCCATCCTTTCACCAGTCCTGTGACCTAAATCCTGGATCATGGGGCTATGAGAGGGCACTCGCTCTGTGGGTTCTGGCAAAGGGGGAAAGCTTTTATATTTCTCTCTCCTTTCTCCTAGTTTTAAGGAATATCCACAGCCTCTATAACTTCATCTGCTGCTGTGATAAGCTCCTCCTTGGCCTGGAACCTATAGGTCCCAACACCCTCCTTTCTCTTTTGGACATTTCTGTTATTGCTGTTGTCTGCCCCTCTCTGGGCACATCAATAATTTCCATTCCCTCTTTTGACTTTAACATTTTAATGAAAATTTTATTTTCATTAAATTGTGACAGTTTAAGCCTTGCTGAGTGGAATCCTAGTTTGATATAATAGTTCCTTGTCAGATGTGTTCTACTCCCTCCAAGACCACGAGTGTCTGCTCCCCTGCATTGGCCTCTCTCCTTGAGGATTGGGAATAAGAGCCCCACTCAAGCTTGTCATTCGAATTTCTCAATGGTTTAGGCTGAGATCACTGCTTGGGAAAAGTAAATTGCTGTTAATAGATTCCCAAAATACCAATTCATAAATTTCATGAAATATGCTTTCAAGATACCAGTTGTTCCTAAATAACTTAAAATCTTTACTTGCATAACATTTTAATTGCATTAATTTTACTTTCAGGATGCACTAGGGAAAACTAATTATAATAAGTTCAAATAATTCTGTGAGTTTCCAGGGCATTTAATCACCTTTCATTTATTTTACTTACATTTTAACGTATTGCATATATGTAATATGCACATATTTCATAAGCTTTTTAAAGGAAAAATAGCTACTATTCACTTACAAGAGAAACATCTCTTGCTTCAAGGGAAAACTACTAGAAGTAGACTACGGACTTATTTATTTGAGAGCAACAGAGAGAGAAAGAGGCAGAGAGAGAGAGAGAGAGAGAAAGAGGCAGAGAGAGAGAGAGAGAGAATGGGTGCGCCAGGGCTTCCAGCCACTGCAAATGGACTCCAGACGGGTGCGCCCCCTTGTGCATCTGGCTAACGTGGGTCCTGGGGAATCAAGCCTTGAACCGGGGTCCTTAGGCTTCACAGGCAAGTGCTTAACTGCTAAGCCGTCTCTCCAGCCCCTAGTTTTCTACTTTTGAAATAAGGTTGTCTGATTACTAACTAGTATAAAATAATTTAAATTTGCATTAAAATTATAAATTTATTTATTTTTTTCTGGATGGATACCCAGCTCAGTGGTATATTATGTACATGTTACATGTACAAAGTTCTGGGTTTATCCACAAACACCTAAGCAAAAAAACAAAAAACAGTTAAATCAAGTGTATGTGTTTTAAATTATGTTATTGTACATTAAGTGATGTCAAGAAGGGTGGTATTGTTGATGGTATTCTTGAAATTAGCTAGTGGACAAGGTATGTTTGAATGATAGAGGTCAAAATCTCCAACATTTTCTGGCTTGATAGATGGCTGCCCAAAGGGAGCAAGTTGGAGAGCAGCACCCTGCAACATCCAAGGGCATAAGAGGATGGGAATGAGTATGGTGATGCTAGTGTTAAGTAACAAACTGCAGGTGCTTAGAAAACACAGCGTATTTAATTAATGACTGACAATTATTCAAAATACAGTGAAAAGCCTCTACATTGACATCTGACAGTGATTCCTGCTGTCTGCTACTCTACTGTCCATTAGTTTTATGTAATAAGAATTGAGAGTATTGGTTTTGGTAGGCCTGTGAAAGAAGTGCTCTAATTTCTTTGATGTCTGATTTTGCAGCAGTTATCTTCTCATTGCTGGCATGAAACAGAAAACCAGGAACAGCTGATGGGAGGAAAGGGTTCATTTCTGATTACAGTGTTGAGGGGAGGCTTCACTGTGGTGGAGAAAGTAATGAAAGAACAGACAACAGGACAGTGCATCTTACCACATCCGCTAGGAGGAAGCAGCAAGCATGAGACAGCTAGCAAGTGAGCTGGATTGCGGAATCCCAAAGCCCACTGAAAGTGGCACACCTCCTCCAGCAAGGCCCTACCTCACAAATTACCAACAGCTGGGGATTGAATATGAGGCTGCATCACAAACATGTGACGTTATGAGGACACTTCACATTAAAAGTTCCACAGGGCTGTAAGAAGAGAGAGGAAAGTGGAAGGAGCAGGGTAAAGGGGAGAAGAAATCAATTATCTGTGAATTCTGCTGCAGAACTAGTTCCATTAGGGGAGAGAATTGGCAAGAGCAATGGATATTGTTCAGGATATCTGGATAATATTACCCTTTTATCATGTTATTACACATGTGTGTGTGTTCTTACTGTATTCTCCACTTACCTCAGAAATGACCTTGTGAAGTGATGAACTTTTCTAACATAATACTTGTTTTTCTTGTGAGTTCTAATCTGAAAATGGAGATAACAGCGATCCCTGCAGAGCTCTGGTTACTAATACACATAAAACCCCCTGCAGGGCATTCAGTGTTCTAAAAGCTACTGGAAAGTCAGTTGTTCTAAACAACAACAACAACAAAAAAAAAAAAATGTAGTTTTTCAGAGATGCACAAGTCCTAAATTTTACCTGTCACCAAGTCACCTGGAGTTTCTTCTGCTTAAAGACTCCTATAAAGTAAAGAGTGATGTAGTATGAGGCAGTTTGAGCCAGAACTTGAAGGAATAGTGACAAGAGGAAGTCTGATATCAATGACTTCTAAATTACGAGACAAGGAAAGCCCAAAGTCACCAGAAGGAGTCCATTGATGTGAGAAGTAGATTTCCACAGAGGTGACTGCCTCTTTGAAAAGAGTAAGGAGTCAGGGTGGGAAGGTTATGTTTGCAATTTTGAGGGAAAAAAAATATTCTGAGGGGCTAGGAAAATGGCTGTCAGTAAAGTATTTGTGTTGCAAGCATGAGGACTTGAGACAGAAACCCCAGGGCCCACATTTAAAATAGTCATCCATGATGCTTCATGTTTGAGGAGACAGAGATTATGTGGCTTCTCGACGCTTACTGACAAGTCAGTCTGTCCTGTTTTATAAAGCCCAGGCCAAAGTGTGAGAAACAGTGTCTCACAAAAGGATGGTGAGGAAGGATACCCAACACAATCCACTGGCCTCCACAAGAAAAATAAAATTCCCTAATAAAGCAAGACAATGATTTCTATTTACTCTTTTGAAACAAAATAATTTTAAAACATTGTGTTAATAACTTTCTCATTGCTGGAACAAAATACATGACCAGCAGAAACTTAAGGCAGGAAGGGTTTAATTTGGCTTACAGTTCCAAGGGAAGAGAGTCCATCACAGAGGGGAAGGCGTGGCAACAGTTGCTGCTGACTCACCACCCTGCAGCCAGAGTCAGGAATCTGGGGGGTGGGGGTAGACAGAGAATGGGACGAGTTTAGAAAACCCCAAGGCCCACCAGTGACCACTTCTCCAACAAGGCCTCACCTCCTAAAGGTGCCTCCCAAACAGTGCCACCAACTGGGGTCTAAGTGCTCAACCAGGTGAGCCTATGGGTAAATTTTACATTCAAAACACAGAAGACTTTTTTTAATATATTAAAACAAGTATGACTATGTTATGAAAACTAAAGCAAACTTTGGAATATGTAACTAATGTTATGACTGTGAAGACATTTTGAACTTGGAAGTTGCCTTTTGGTCTGTGGGTGTGTGGTGTCCCCCCTCCAAGGTGCACTGCTCCAAGGGAAACTTGAGCAGCATTGGTTTAGAAGCTCAGTTTGGAAACAAGCATTGTTTACAAAGTGGATGAACTTGAAGACATCACTCAGTCACCGTGAATCTAGCTGTTAAGTTGGAATCACCATGTGTGCACAAGTATGGTGAGGATTAAAGGTTATTCCTCTGGAAAGTCACGTGTAGTATAGTTATTGACAGCTCAGTAGTCGTTATTTCCCACTTCTTGTGTGTTGTTATAAAATGAAATAGTACCCAGGGATAGCGCCTCCACAGAAAATCTTTAATGATTCAAACTTGACCTTTATTATAGTTTGGTAGGTAAGTGAGCAGCCATCACTACACACATATATGTATGTATATATGTATGTATATGCATATATATATGTACATATATGTACATATATATGTGTATATATATACATATATATATATATATATATATATATATATATATATATATATGTTTGTGTGGTATTAGATAATAGTGACGAATGATTTAGGAGAAAGATCAGAATATTTAGATCTCTGACTTTACCTCATCTATCTCCTTATATCTCTCTTTTTACCTGTTTGTCATTCATCCTTCTTTCACTCATCTTTTACATTCACTTTTTTCTACTTTAAAACTAGTTTTAAAACTATGTGAATAGTATAGTATGTTGGTATAGACTATCATTGAGCCAGACTTTCAGAAAAGAGATTGATTATTCTCCAATCCCACTCCTTCCTCATAAGCCACTGCTGTATATGGGAAAGGTGTTTTTATTTTTTTGATGAATTTCATTAGAAACTAAGATGTTACAAACAGAGCTCGCAGGAAATAAGAATATAGAGGAAAATAAACAGTATAAACCTACTGAACATTCTAGTGAATATGATATGGCTTTGAATTTTGACCCAGTTGACAATGAAGACCAGAGGAATCAAAGCAAGACCAAGCTACATTCAGTATTTATTAGTCTTTCACATATGTAGCAACAGAAGTATCATTTGAATTGCAAATTAAATGTTCTCTACCGCTCTGCCGATTCTCTAAACTGTATCAGTGTCTTGAACTATCTGTCTTCACATTTTCCAAGTGGTTTGCAAAGAAGCCTGCTTTAAATGATTAAAGATGGAAGCCTTTCTAAGAGAAAATGTGAAAAAACAATAATAATATCCGTAGCAACCACATAGGCACTGCTAGTTTTTAGGAGATAGAGCTCTTCATGAAACAGAGCTGTCAGTTCTAGAATTTGTAGTGATACTGACCTGTGTTTAAGTTATAACAGTCACTAGAGTTTTGACCACGCAGAATTTAAACAACATGAACTTTCTCTTACAAAACAGTAGAAATCATCTCTGTTTTATAGTTTTGTTTGAATTAAGTATAACCGTAAGGGTTTCTTAACATTAGCAGAATGCTAATTATTACCATTATTATATTTTTCAAAGACTATATGAATATATAAATTAGAATGTGAAAACTGACACCCTGAGATCTTGAGTCACAAATTTCTAAGAGTATAGATACTAAGACATTTACTCCTTCTCATTCTTTTAAAACATATTTTATTTACCTATTTATTTGCAAGGAGAGAAAAGACAAACAGAGACAGAAAGTGAATACAGAGAGAGGAGAAGTATAGGCACACCAGGGCCTCCTGACACTGTAAACAAACTCCAAATACCACTCAGTGTATCTGGCTTTACATGGGTACTGGGGAATTGAACCTGGGCCATCCAGCTTTGCAACCAAGTACTTGTAACAGATGAGCCATCTCTCCAGCACATACTCCTCATTCCATATTTTTTAAAGCAGATAATTCTAGATAGATAGATGATAGGTAGATTAGATAGATAGACAGATGATACATAGATAGATAGATTATGGATAGATAAATAGATAGATAGATAGATAGATAGATAGATAGATAGATAGATAGATAGATAGAAATATAAGACAGAATGTGTGTGCCTGGGACTCTAGATGCTGTGAATGAACTCCAGATGCATGCACCACTTGGTGCATCTGACTTTACATAGGCCCTAGGGAATGGAACCTGGGTTATTATGCTTGACAGGCAAGTACCTTAACCAGAGCCAACTCACCAGCCCCTAAGTCTTTATTTATCATCACAATAGAGTCACTGAGATGCAATCTCTCCAACAAAGATTTATCAGAAGGTAGTGAGGTATACTAAAAGGGAAGATGTGCCTATGTTTCTGAGGGACTCTTAGGACATCCACAATAATATTGTGAGCACAGTAAAAATCACCCACAGCATTATAACATGCATCTACAACATTAATCACATGTGGAATTTACATCTGTAGTGTTTTGAAGTTATTAGGCAGCTATTAAAAGCATGAGAGAATACATAGTGCCCTTAATTTTTTTCTTCTATGAGGCATGCCTCTGCAAGGGTTCCTGTCATTAACCACATTCTCTGGCTAAAATGACATAATAATTCCAATGTGGTATAACCCTAAGGGTAAAGTTAAAAGCAACAATAGCAGGGATGCTGCTGGGATCAATGCTGATAGAAATTGGTTTATAATATGGCCATATTCCTGGGGAGACACAGGAAAACTGCGTTTCCCAGCCTCCTTTGCATATGTCATCAAGTAGGTAGGATGTGGATAAAATACAATCGCTGTGCGAGAAGTTGGAAACATACACTCTTAAGCCCTCTCTTTGCTCTCCATGGTGACCAGGGAAGTCATAAGATGTCATATTCATAGGATAGATGCAATCAGAATCCAGAGTTGCTGCTCAAGGTACTGCTGAGAACCAGGGCGTTGAAATCCATACCAGTTGTACTGTTACTAAGAAACAAATGGTTGTTGTTTTAAGCTTGAGTGATTTAAGAGTTTCCTCTATAATGGGATGTTCAAGGAGCTCCTGCCATGTGGGGAGCTGGAAGAGATAAAGGAGCCTATGTGCAAAGTAAGGGCTAGAGGGTTCTCCCAGCTGGGCCTGGGCCTAGGCTGAGCCAACTTAGGTCCAGCAAAGGGAAGATCTCACCCAGAGATGGAAGTTCCCAAGTGGTCAGAGAGCCTGCCCTCCCTTTGCAAAGGTATTTATGACCTTATGATGCTGGGCTGTCTTCTGGCCCAGATGAACTAGAGGAATAGCTGGATGGTTAGGGATAGGGGCTGTCTCAGGAAGAGGCTAGCCTTGATATCATGTTCTGGGGGTGGAACTTGACTAACCACACAGTTTAAATTCTATGAAATGCCTCCCTCCCAGGGGTTCCTGGTTGTTTGTGAAAAAAAAGAAAAAAAAACAGGTCTAGGAAACTAAGCAAAAGATAAGTCAGATCATCTTTGATTTCTAGCAAGTGCAAATCTAACAATACGGTCACTCTACCTGTAGCCTACTCTCATCTTCACAATCTAGCCCTACCTACCCTGCTAAAAGGGCAACTGACACTCTGAAAAGACTGCACCAAACTGTCACTGAGAACTCTATATATCTAATTTAATCTTCAAAATAGAAGTAACATATAGGTGTAGTCACTTTTCCGTTGGAAAAATGAAAGATCAGTTAAGTAATGTATTCAGGGTTATAGAAGATGAATATAGCCAAACTGAGATTTGAATTTATAGGTGTAAGTCTCTATAGCCTACTGATATGGTAAATAGGTGGTCATTCTGTGTAGTAGGCAAAAAAAGGGCATTAGATAAGACATAGAAAATCTCAGCAGGCCAGTTATCCAATGAAATGGTCATGAAGGCCTGGACTTTGAGGGAGACAATGATGAAGAGACGACTCACTCCACAAAAAAAGTGGTAGATTCCTCAGGGGCCACCACAGAGGCTCCCACAATATATTCCATTCATTGTTTTCAATGACAACAGTGTCTCCATTTATGTTACAGAAAATTGGCTTTTAAGTCAATTTTATGAAACAGTTATGGGATAGAGAGAACAGGATAATTACAGAAGGTAAGTATTGAGTTTCCAAGATAATGCTGAATGTTTTGTATTTTCAATTAATAGAAAACTTTCTACTTTCTATGTTAGTGCAGAGAAGAATTACTTAAGATATTCATTACCATGAAGTTAGATGCTCCAGCATTGCCATTTACCGGTACAGAATTTGAATGGATGTCAGAGTCTCCTGGAGTATTAGTTACCTTTCTTCTGTCAAGGACAAATTACATGACAGAAGCAACTTTCAGGGAAAGATTGATGTTGATTGACTAACAGTTTCACAGTGTAAGTCCATTAGGGCAGGGAAGGTATGGCAGCTGGAGAATGAGACCCCTGCCCTTCACATCATAGCCAACCAGGAAGCAAGGATAGGACCAGACGCATGGATAGGCTACTACCCTTAAAAGTAGCCCTTAGTGACCACCTATGCCACCCATGCACTACAACCTCCCAGAACAGTGCCAACAGCTGGGGAATCGGGTATTCAAATACAGAAGCTGTAGTGGACAGCTCCAGGTCACTGAGATGAACCTCCAGATCAGGCTCATTTATGGAGGAAGGGATATTTATTGATGCTTACATATTCAGGGGAAGTTCCATAATGGCCGAAGAAGCTGGGACCCTGCTTAAAGAATCAAGCAGAGAGAAAGAGAGAGAGAGAGAGAGAGAGAGAGAGACAAAGAGACAGAGAGAGAGAGAGGCCATCCCACATAACACACTTCAGGAACTACAGGCAGAAATAAGCACTTTGCATATCATTAGATTGAAATTTCAAATCCACCATCACACTTTAGGGCTAGACCCTAAGATCTGCCCATGACACCTCCTCCACTCAGGTAAAGGCAGATCTAAATTACAAACTGTAATAAAACATTGGATATATTGGAGGGCCATGTATTTAAACTACCACAGAAGCCTATGGGTGATATTTCACTTTTAAACCATAATACCTACAGAAGCTTCTTCTGGAGTAGAATAAAAATGAGACATAAAGCATAAAATACAGAGTTAAATTTTGAAGTCAATGCTTTTTGTTGCTGTATATTTTAGAGGGGAGATGCTACACAGAGCATAAAGAAATATTTTAATTTAAAAAGTTTGCGTATGTGTATATGTAGAATTTATATGTAAATGTACATGTAATAAATATGGGTATACCAACACATGTTTATGTACTGTAATAACTGACCTTGTAAATGTAATGCCTCTGGTATGAAGAATAATTAAAAATGACACAGGAGCAGAGTTTTCTTACAACCTACAAACACAGATGCAGAGCTTAGCTCAATGATAGAAAGTTTCAAGAGACATGAATGGCATAAAATGCTGTTTGAGGAATTATTTTACTAATTTTACAATAAAAAGACCATTTGGCATTGACTAGTTGCTAAAAACTTGATACGACATTAGAACAAGGTTTGAAAATATTAATGCTCTAACCTATTGTTGTTGTTTTCCTTATAACACTGAATTCCAATTCCCATTCAATTTTTATCAAAAAAAGAAGCAAATACATATTGAATGTCTTCCATGTGGCTGAGCATTCTGGCATTAGGGAAATTCAGAAATGAATTATATAGCACTAGTGCCCAAAAGGATTTATAAGCTAGGTGGAAGAGTAACTACACTGATGTTTAATCCACTACTGGTTTCTGTCACGTGTAGCTTGTGATCCTTGCATCATGCATCCTGATGACTTACTGTCACCTCTCCTTCAGGCCCCAGCACCTCCAGACACAGGCATTTGTTTGCACCTGGTTCATAACTTGGAAAGAAGGTGTTAATTCACTTGCTTATGATTGTTAATTAGATGTGGAATACTCGACTACATCTTCCTATTGCACAGGAGATCCCGCTTGCCACTCATTTTATGGTTTTGTGAGGGTTTTATGCCTCATCATTATTGTATATCATTTGTTGTCCAGGTCTGGGAAGGGAAGTTTGAAGAAAACATCAGCATGTGATGGCCTTGGTCTAAATTTGGGCTATGGGTTAGGGGTATTTGTGTGTTTGGATTCAGAATTGCTTGCTGTGGACAGAGTGCAGGTAACTTAATGTCTGCACCCTCCTTTGGGATTAAGTCACACACATGCTGCAGGATCAAATATAAAAACAAACAAAAACTATTAAGTGTCTTACTTTCAATTATAATTTACATATAACTTAAAGTAAATCCCTTGGCTCCCATAAATATTAAATATTAAATTGTTTTCTAGCATTTTCTGAAACTAATCTTAAAATTATCAAAATTCTAGGTTTATATATTTAAAGTATAATTTGCCTTACAGATAAACAGAGAATCCAATTCAATTATAAATATGCTATTATAGGCTATTATAACTGACCCCACTGTCCTATCAAATCTTTTACATGCCCTTTCTCAAGTAATTTAATTTTAATTAATGTCTTAAAGATTACACATATAACAGAGTTTTCTGAGTCGTAATTTTTCCATCTGGTGATTATCTAAGAAATAATCCATTAAAATAATTTATTTTTCTTCAATATTTTTTATAAAGGGTCATTTATAAGGAGAGATATATACTATGCATTTACTCTGTGGCAAAACATCTCAATGTGTATTTAAGACCCTTGTGAAGATTCCTGAAGTCTTCTGAGAGAGATCATCAGGTCAAGATTATTTTCATAGCAGAACTAATATGTTATTTTTTAAAATTATGTTGACATTTGTATCAATGATGCAAAATCAATTATTAGTAAAAATGAGGACCCATTCCATAAATCATAGCAATGACACAATAATGTTCTTGTCATTACACTCATCTGGGCCACTTTCAGTTAAAATATTTTTCATAAAAATATTCTTCTAAAAAGTCTTAATTTTACTAAATTCTAGACTTAGCATATATGTTCATGATTCTCTATGATACAGTGAGTATCACCTAATGTATTTCTGTGGCACAAGGCATTAAGATCACTCATTAGGAAAGCACTTTGGTGATTGTTAGTGTTATGAGCTGAAATAGCCACTTTTTCAAGTGATATCATTTTTATTTGAAAGAAGAATTGACAAACACAGTTATGGTGATCAACACTTGGCTATTTGGCAGAGATTGGTTTTTTTCAAGCATGAAGGAAATGAGCCTATCTTCTCAAGGAAAACACTGATAGCATTTGTTGCCAATGATAAAATACAGGCTTCCAAGTGAAAGAGTTCTAAGAAACTTGTATCTAGTACTGTACAGTGACAGCTTCCCAATGCTAAATGATTTTTCTGTTGACATCAGTACTGATGTGAGTAAATGCATTTTTATAAAATTGTGTAATGAAATGTGTCAACATTCAGATCTGAATAACTCAATGAATCAATATTTTTTTTCAGACTGCTCAATGCATAATATCACATCTTACATGGATAAAACATTCATCAAAGTGCAAAACAGACCAATGGATTTTATGTAACACCAAAAAATTCATTGACACACTCTCCAATTTCATGCTATAAATAACCTCAAATAAACCCACTTGTCAAGTTTTGATATGATATGAATTACCTGAAAAACAACTGTTAAAATATCCTTCAAGTTCCCAACTATATATGCTTACAAGGCTGGATTTCCTTCATATTCTTCAATGAAAAGGACATATCAACACTGATTAAATGTAGAAGCAGATGTTAAAATCCATGTGATGTCTACTAATTCAAGCATTTAGCATTAAAAAAAAAGAAATATAAAATGATACAGTGAAGGATAGGCTAGAGCAAAAAAAAAAAAATGAACTTGTTGTATAAACATGAGGCTCTGAGTTTAGCCCAGCTCACATGTAAAAAAGTTAATCATGGCTCTTCACACTTCTAACCCTCTAGCTGAAAAGTTCAGGAGAAATGAAAATCACTGGGGCTCATATTGAGCTGTGGGTTCAGTGAGAGCATATATGTCATGGTAATAGGGTAGAAGAGTGGTAGAGAAAGACATCTAGTGTGTTCCTATAGCCTCCAGACCAGTATGCATGGGACCCCACATCTGCTGCATACACATTTGCATACACCACATGCATACACCACACATATCACATACAACTCCCTCAAAATAAAAAAAAAGAACATATGTAGACAAGTTACTGCTATGAGGAACTTGGGAAAAATATAGACAAGCCTCTGTTCAAAGGCTCTACCATCTGTTACCTGGTGACCCTGGCTCAGTTAGTCCATTTTATCATGCTTATCAATAAATTGGGTTTAACTATACTAAAGATGCATAAAGTCAATTTGCCACCTACAAGACATTGGCATAAAATAAACTTTACTGTTACCATTGTGAGTATGGCTGGGGATATAAAAAACATATACTTAAGCCAGATGTGATGACACACAACTTTAATACCAGCACTGGGGAGGCAAAGGAAGGAGGATCCCTGTGATTTGAGACCAACCTGAGACTACAGAGTGAGTGCCAAGTCAGACTGGTCTAGAGTGAGACCCTACCTCAAATTAAAAAAAAAAAAAAAAAAAACATGCTGAGAATAATTTTACTGAAAGATGTTTCTAAAACCATCAGTTTAAAATTTGCAGTAACAACGATGGCTGTCTTCAGCCCTAGACATACTGTAAGCACTTGTTATACACACCCCTCTCACCTGTCTTTTATTTGTTTATTTATTTATTTTTTGGTTTTTGGTTTTTCAAGGTACGGTCTGGAATTCACTTTGTAGTCTCAGGGGTCTCAGGGTAGCCTTGAACTCATGGTGATCCTCCTAACTCTGCTTCTCGAGTGCTGGGATTAAAGGCATGCACCACCACAACCTGCCACTTCTGAAACTGTGGCTGTTTGTATATAAAATTGTACCTCAGAACCTCATGGGTTTGAATGCGTAATCCATAGTTCGTGGTGCTGTTCAGGAAAGTTATATAGCCTTTAAGATTTGCTGCAGAGAGTGTGTCACTGGGGGGTGGCCTTCTGGTTTATACTCCAGACCCACTTGTCTTACTCAACTCATTCTCTCTAATTCCTCTCAGTTTACGAGAAGTTGTGACCGCGTGACTCCCGGCTCCCTGCCCTTGCCATGCTTTTCCCATCACGCTGAAACTTTCCCTTGAGACTGCCAGCAGGGAAAAACACCCTTTCCTTTCATAAGCTGCTTCTGGTCTACTGTTTTCCCTGAGCAATGAGAAGGAAAGGGCTGCAAAAATCATCTATGTTTTGAAGTCTAACCTTTTCCTAGAGCTTCTAGATAATAGACAACATGGTGTTTCTGCCTATCATTCCATTGTGTTGGCCCTTCAGAATCAATTACCACATCTCACATTGTTAACATCTGTGACTTCAACTGAGATATCTGATGATAGCATTTTAATAGAAGAGTTTTTTTTAGAAGTCCTCATCAAATCTATAGAGATAAAGAGAAGATTCTCATTCTTCCCTTGTTACCTTTCTCCCTCTCATCTACCTGCTGGCCTACTTTATTGCATGTACTCAGTGTTAATATGAACATCTCCATCTTAATTCTAAGGTGTCAGTGATTATACAACATACTGTCAGTTTAACAAGATCTTCAAAGAGGAAACATTGAATATAAAATGAACGAGTCACAAAATGGAACAATAGTGATATACATTGATCTGGAAGATTAAATCATACTCATGTAGTATGAACAGCATAGTTTATGTCTAACCTTCATTGCATTGAATCTTCAAATTCTTACAGATGAATTACTTTTAGCCACTAACCACACTGTAACATCTTAGATTAAACATTCTGTTTGCCATAACTCCTGCATGCCATCAACAATACTCTGCTATATTTCAGGCTGACATCATAATTTTGAGAGAAATTTTTAAAAACGTGGGCTTTTCCACATTTGAGTAAGGTTGGCATTTTGAAATTTCTGTAACTGGATTATATATTATGAAAAGTAAAATAGCTCCATGTGCAAGTCAGCCAAAGGCTTTTGACAGATAGATGTTATGTTTCTGAGTGGAAGTCCTTCATGATGCATAAATTGGTCACACTAACCTCTCCCAGGGCTGAAAATACCATTATCTGTTCCCAGAAATTTGACAGTTACTACTGACTCTAATTGCTATGCCTGCTGTATGATAGACAATCTTTGGCATATACAATAACTTTTCATCACACTACAGCCTCCTAGTACTATATAATCTTTCTGAAGACATTTTAAATGGCAATTAAGGATCCAAATTTAAGACAAGCTTAAACTTTGTATAATGCTATAAGTCAAAGTAGTGTAACTTAGGTAATTATATTATGAATATGGCTATGTGCAAGGGCAAAGACAACGTATGTTATATGCACCATAATGCCTGGTATGTAGTTTTATTTATCAAAAGAATTGTAAAATATATTGAAAAAGCAGATATATTTAAATATTAAAATATCTTTAAATTAAAGAAATATGACTGTACATGGTGGCTGACCCTTGTAACTCTGGTACTTCAGAATTGGAAACAAGAGTTTCTGGAGTTTGAAGCCATAGATTGGGAGGCTTTCTCTCAAAGCACCACAGGCTCGATACGTAGCTCAGTGGTAGAGCACTTGCCTGGCATGTACATTTTTCAGTATTCAATCCCCCACACTGTAAAAATGGTTGGCTTATATCTTCATCCATCCACAAGCCACATCAGGATTCTTAGCTATTTTCCCAACTAGAGTTCTCTCTCTCTCTCTCTCTCTCCTTCTCTTTCTTTTTCTCATTTCTAGTTCCATAATCCATTAAAGTGACCTGAACTAGACCTTCTATTACAAATGGTGAGGTTTTAAAGGTATTTTACTAATTCATTTTGTCTTTACTTGTATAGGCATGTATGTGAATATCCATATGTATGTGTGTATCCATGTGTACCTGAGTGTGCATCACGTGTATGTGTGTGTGTGTGTATAGATGCTACAGGACAATTTTGGGTGTCATTTCTCACATTTTTTTGAGACAAAGTCTCTCATTTGCCTGGAGCTTGTCAAGTAGGCTAGGCTGGATGCCTAATAATCTCCAGTTTTCTACCTGTCACTTCCTTCCCAAGACTGGAATTACAAGCATGTGCCACGACTCATGGGATTTTTAAAGTTTTCCTTAGTTGTTATAAGTAATTATATTTTAGATATTATATTTTAGATATGATGAAACAAGATAATCTCTGAACTATGGAGGATTTGAGGACATCTTCCCTGTTGTAATTGTACCATAATACACTGCCATATATATATATGTCATATATATGTCATATATATGTTATATATATATATGTCATATATATATGTTATATATATATGTCATATATATATGTCATATATATATATGTCATATATATATGTTATATATATATGTCATATATATATGTTATATATATATATATGTCATATATATGTCATATATATATGTCATATATATATATGTCATATATATATGTTATATATATATGTCATATATATATGTTATATATATATATGTCATATATATATGTTATATATATATATATATATATATATATATATATATATGTGTGTGTGTGTGTGTGTGTGTGTGTGTGTGTGTGTGTGTTTCAGAGAGAGAAACCAGCAGATAGAAAAAGAGAATGGGCATGCCAGAGCCTCTAGCCATTGCAAACAATTTCCAGATGCATGCAACAGTTTGTGCATTTGGCTTTATGTAAGTACTGGGGAATTGAACCTGGGTCCTTTGGCTTTGCAGGCAAATGTCTTGACTTCTAAGCCATCTCTCCAGCCCATAACACTGTTTATATAGAGTGGTTCCTCTTGAATCCTTACTTTCTTAATTACTTTAGCTAATGAGATATTCACAGTTACACACATGTACGTATACATTGTGTGTGTGTTGTGTGTGTATAATTGAGTAAATTGAAGTATAGGTACACAACATAAAAAAATCCAGTGTCACACTTTGAAGCATAAAATATGACAAATGTGGAGCACTGACTCTTGGGCAATATTGTGGCTTATCTTGATTGCTGATTTAATTGAAATATGCTTAGGAGATGAATAAAGTATATTTGTGTGTGTATCCATGAGGATATTTGAAGAGAAGATTGGTTAAGGAGGGAATATTCACCTTGAATGTGCCTAACACTCTACAATAGGCTGGTGACATGGCTGGAATAGAAGTAGGAAAGACAAGGAATCTAGTTAATAAAAGCACTATCTGCTTCCTGGACAACATGATGTGAACAGCTCTGTTCTGTAGCACCCTCCCCACAATGATGGCTGAAAATATCAGCCAGATTACGTTGGTTTATGTTTATTGTTTACGATGGATATTTTGACACAATGAGAAAATTTGATAAGTACAGTTCCAATCTTAGCAGTGATTGTCCATATCTTCTAAGAGTGCAAGGTGACAGACACTGCTGACTCAAACCATTTTTACACATGTATTACTGGAATGATAATGGAATACAGGGACTTTTCAGTTTTAATGAGGTACTATGTAATGTGTGTGTGTGTGTGTGTGTGTGTGTGTGTGTGTGTGTGTGTGTATGCAGAACATCATATTAGTTATTTTATGTGGCTTCCAGGGAGTAAAATCATGCCCTCATACTTGCAAACACTTTCCTAGCTGAGCTATCACTTCAGCCCCTTTATGTAATGTGATTCATATGTACTTTGGGTAATGACCAAATGGTTAACTGGGGACAATTAGCATACAAATCATCTTAAACTTTCATTATTTATCTATGATGAGTTCATTTATATCTCTTATATTTTTTGAAATAGTATGATGTGTTTGTTTGAGTGATAGAGAAAGAGAGAGAAAGAAAGAAGCAGAAAGACGAAGAGGCAGGGAGAGAAGAGAAAAAGAATGGATGTGCCAGTGCCTCTGGCCACGACAAACAAACTCCAGACACATGTGCAGCCTTATACATCTGTTTTACATGGGTAATGGGAAATTGAACCTGTTACCTTAGGCTTCATAGGCAAGTGCCTTAACTGCTAAGCCATTTCTCTAGCCCACATTTCTCCAATTATGATATGTATGTCATTATTTCTAATTACATTTAATCTGTGATGATATTGAACATAAGATAGTATTCATCCTATCAAATTCTTTCCTATTCCACTCCCTCCTTTTCTCCCTAGTCTGATACCCATTGTTCTGTCCTCAACTTCTATGAAGTCAGCTGTTTTAGGTTCCACTCATCAATTTGACCATATTGTGCTTTCCTTCCTGTTTCTGCCTTATTTTACTTAAAAAATGTCTTCCTGGTTAATCCATGTTGTTGCCTATGAAAAAAGTTCATGCCTTTATTATGGTGGACTGCTTCCTTTATCCATTCATCTCTTATTGGACATTGAGTTTGATTCTGCATTCTGAGTAATTGTTTAACTGAGCATACTAATTTGCTCTTGGCATGTTGATAACCTTTCCTTTAGATATATGCCCTGTAGAGGTATTGTTGGATGAGATGGTAGTTTTAGTTTAGTTTTTATTTTTTTTTGGAAGAATCTATGCTATTCTCCATAATGGCTTTACTAATTTACATACCCACTGTAGCAGACAGCTTCAGGTTCACTGAGATGAACTTCCAGACCAGACACAGTTATGGAGGAAGGGATTTATTGAAGCTTACAGATCCAGGGGAAGTTCCATAATAGCAGAAGAAACTGGCCTGCTTTCACAGGCCCAAGCAGAGAGTACAAGCCTAAAGGTCAAAAGCCAGAGCACACTTCAGGAACTCCAGCTAGGCACACTTTGCATATCTTTAGATTGAAATCTCAAACCCACCACCATACCTTAAGATCCACACAATGGCATTGCCTCCAGCCAGATGGCTAGAGATGCAAACTACAAACAAATAAACAACTGAATATATTGGGGGCCATCTATTCTATTCAAACCACCACACCCACCAACAGTGTAGGACAGTTCCCTCTTCAATATATTTTCACTTGTAATTAGCATATGTTGGTATTGTTTGAAATATTTTACATTACTTTATCTTTGAAGATATATATATATATATATATATATATATATATATATATATATATAATTTTTGTGTGTGTGGAGGCACATGCATGCCACAAAACACATGTGGAGGTCAGAATATAAGTCTGATGTTTTTTTTTTTTTTTTTCTCACCTTCTACCTTATTTGAGACACAGTGTCTTGTTCATTGCTGCATAAGTCTCTTTGGCTACTCTGTGAGTCTCTAGGTATTCTCCTGTTTCTGCCTCCCATCTCCCACAGGAGGGACAGGATTATCGATGCTTGTCACTACAGCCAGTTTTACATTTTTTCTGAGGGTCTACTTTCAGGTCATCACGCTTGTGCAGCAAATTCTTTTACCCACTGACACATCTCTCTAGCTCCTCACGTTAGTTTTTAAAAATGACATGCTTATGTTTGTGTTGTATATATGTATGAATGCATATAGATAGATAAAGATATAGATGATATATAGATAGATAGATAGATAGATAGCTATAGATGATATATAGATATAGATATACATGTTTGTTTATGTATGTGTGAAAGCCAGAGATTGATGTCAGCTGTCTTACTTGGCTTCTTTTGACCTTACTCTTTGAGGCCTGGTCTCTTCAGTGAAGCTAGACCTCATTCATTTGGCTAAACTAGCTTGCCACTGAGCCCAAGACAGATCCTGTCTCCATCTTTCCACTGCTGGAAGAAAGGCATGCATTCCCATGCTCAGTATTTTATGTGGGCTCTCGGTTCTATGTGCACTTAGGTCCTCTGCTTCCACAGTGAGGAATTTATACACTGTGCCATTTCCCCAGACTTTTTTTTCTTTCTTCCTTTTCTTTGGATCATGATCAGTCTCACTGGAATAAGTTGATATCTCATTATGGTATTAAATTGCATCAAATGATTAGTTGTATTAAACATCTTTTTCTTATATTTGGTGGATATATCGATATCTTCTTTCAACATATGTATTCACATATTAACCTATTTTAATGAGTTATTATTTAGTTATTGAGTTGTGTTAATTTCCTTATATATTCTGAATATTAACTCTATGTCAGAGGCATAGTTTGCAAATATTTTCTTCCATTCTAGAGATTGCTCTCTCATATGCATCACTACATAAAAGCTGGCTTTTCTTAGTTTGATAAATACCTAGCTTTAAACATTCAGAGTTTTTACCTGTACATTTTGGGATCATTCAAAATATACTATGAACCTATTATGAATAAAATTATATGTTTTGGCAAAACATATGACACACAACCTGATGAGACAGAATACAAAGCCCTAAAATAATACCATACAACTTTTATTTAAACAAAGGAGTCAAGAATATGTAAATAGACAAAGGACAGTTCTTCAATAAGTTGTGTTGCAGAAACTAAATATCCACATGCAGAATGAAGTAAGACTGAGAGTTCCCCAGTTAAAAATATCAACTCATATTGATTAAAGACCTGAATATAAAACCGAAACCTATGAAACTGCAAGGTGAAGACCTAAGAGAATTTCTTCAAGATGTTGGCCCAAGTAATGAAACTTATATTCTTATATAAAGTTATATTCAGAGAATTGTGTGAGTTCCATATAATGCATTGTAGCCTTCTACTCAAGCTGGGTCATCACAGTTTGATACTCAGAATAAATACTGTTACCATCTCCTCTCTCATCATTGTGTTTCTGCTCTGCAAAGCATCATCCTTGACTGCATTAATCTTGTTGCTTCCACAAAGTCTTCCTGGTTTAATTTACCTTCTACAGCACAGAGTGAAGCACTGATAGAGGTAAGAACTTGTGGAGGTGGCAAAGGTATCAGTTACTTATGAATGTCCCTCTTTCACTCTAGCCAAGTCTCATAAAACAGACTTATTCATTTTTTTATTAAGTAGAAACTTGGTATGGACACACCATAAGATGTTAGCATCCTTTCACTCCTCCT
Source organism: Dipus sagitta (assembly GCA_036346955.1). NCBI lineage: Eukaryota > Metazoa > Chordata > Mammalia > Rodentia > Dipodidae > Dipus > Dipus sagitta. The sequence goes on along the minus strand of CM070772.1, from coordinate 165,732,329 downwards.
TGGCCCTACTCCACTGAGGGTTCTCCTTAGTGGGATTGCTGGTATTCACCATGCAGTTGTAGGTTATGAGTTGTAAGAGCAGCAGTCTGTCATTGTGGGGAGGGCTATGTCTCTGGGTATTCCTTCCCACCCTGTGGCTCTTACATTCTTTCCAGCCTCTCTTCCTCAAACTCTACTGAGCCTTGGTGGGTATGCTTTAATTCTACCTTAGTGTTGAGCTCTCCGCAGCTTCTGGATTTCTGCTTTTGTGTGTTTTGAGTATCCTCAGTGCCTGCCTGCATCACCTGACCCAGATTATAAGCATCACAATGAAAGTAGCACTCTTGAAAGCGATTTTGAACGTTTGCAAATTCAAGTTGATACTCTCCTCTAGGAGTGCCATTTTTTTCAGGCTGGTCCCCAGCTAGTGGAGAGAACAGTGAGGATAGAAGTCTCTGAGGCTGAATGACAGACAACTGGAGTCAACAGTAAATGTCACAAATATATGGTTTTAAAGTTAGAAGGGGGCAGTCCAAGTGAGACTCCATGGGTAGAGAATTTTGGTTTCTACCCATAACTCAAAGGAAATAATTTAAACACTTAATCAAACAATATGATCAATTTACTCTGTGCTAAATAGAGAAAATAGTAAATTTGAGAACAACTTAAAGGAAGGCAGTGGTCTTAGAATACTATATATGAGGTTATAATGTAATGATAAAGTAATTTAGAGGATGTGAAGTCATTGCAAAGGTGGAAATACAGTAACTAAATGAATGAATGAGTTAATTAAATAATTAATAATCAAGCTGAATTGGTAACTAAATAACAAAAAAGTATTATGGCAATACAGGCATGCCCAGACAATTTTTATTTTTTTTAAATGCCTGAAATTTTTGGTCGTGTGATGATCAAAACATTTGAATTTTCTTTTTATCTTCATCAATGAAAAGTTTGCTGACTGAATACAGGATTGTCCTAAGGATATCTTCACTGAAATATATCTCTGAATGTAACCAAAGAAGTGTATTTGGCATTAGTATTATTAGCCAAGGCTGGTTGCTAAGATTTATTCCAGAAAGGAAAGTTTCACTATAGAGTGATTAGCCTATTCCCTTGTTTTTGACAGTAATTAGAAAGCAGGATCAACTTGTATGCAAAAGCTACTCCTGTTTTACAAAAATAACTTTGTATCTTTAACATGAAGCATAGCCCTTTCTGGGTTGTATGTACCTCAGAATGTGTATTCCACTCCCTCAGAAATGTGGCTTCATGCCAATACGATGATGTACCTTCTAAAAATGAATGTCTAGGGCTGGGTAGATGACTCCATGGGTAAGAGCACTTGCTGAAGACATGAGTTTGTTCCTCAGCAACCACATTAAAAGTTGAGTGTGGCTATTCATGCCTATGACTCCAACCCTGAGGTGAATAGACAGGAGAAGTCCTATGACTTGCTGTATAGCCTCACTGGAAAAAAAAAAAAAAAAAAAGATGAGCTCCAATTTGAGTGAAAGACTTCATTTCACATAAGTAAGTAGGAACATTGATAGAATATGAAGCCCAATGGCCACTTATAGCCTCCAAATGCCTGCACATGTGCACACACCACACACACCAAAAACAAACAAATAAATAAATGTCTAAGTACATCTGTTATTCCACCTGTAAGCTCCCCCCATTTGTCTTATCTGAAAATGTCATTGCTGCAGATTACAGACTTCCTTGGGCCCTAAAATTTAGATTTTATACCCATAGCCACTTTGGATCACAACCTTTTCATATATCTGTAGTCAAAGGGCTCAGAAAGTTAATCTGTTCTATTAATTTAATTCACTTCTTTTATCCAGCTGCATCTATTAATTTAATCTGTTCTATTAATTTAATTCACTTCTTTTATCCAGCTGCATCTATTCATGTTTTGTGTGTCAATCACTTAGAAAATGTTTGATATGATACACACCCCAATGAATAAAAACACTTGATAGGTAGAAATGGAAAAGTAAAAAGATTCATGGACAGCAGTGGGAATAACTCTATGGTACTTCAGAAGAGACAAGTGGAGAATATCAGCAAATGACAAGGCAAGTAAGTGTGGGAAGAATAGCTTCAAGACTGTGTGGTAAGTCTGGGGAGGAGCACTGAGAGAGAGCACTTGCCTAGCAGTGTAAGGCTGTGGTTAAATCTTTGCTACATTTGGGCAGCAGAATACAGGGATCTGAGGTAGGCCTGCATTTAAATACTAAGTAGACACTCACAGTCTGCAGATCTTGAGTGTATATACAATGCAAATCTCATAACTGAAAGATAAAAGCCTGGTACTCTTCCTTCACCTTGAAGGCCAGCATGAGAGATTAGATCCTGAATGTACTTACACATCTTTGAGATGTTTGTCAAAAGAGAAAGGCGATTGTGCAGAGATAGTGCAAATCACACACCTGTCCATCTCCACCTCCACGTTTAGTTTTAGGTTGCTCTGCATGATTGTCCATGCTTCATGTAAGGAATTCATCAATCCGGGCTGGAGAGATGGCTTAGCAGTTAAGTGCTTGCCTGTGAAGCCTAAGGACCCTGGTTCAAGGCTTGATTCCCCAAGACCCACCTTAGCCAGATGCACAAGAGGGCGCACACATATGGAGTTCGTTTGCAGTGACTGGAGGCCCTGGCACGCCCATTCTCTCTATATATATCTACTTCTTTCTCTCTGTCTATCACTCTCAAATAAATAAATAAAAATAACCAAACAAGAAAATTAAAAAAAAAAAAAAAGGAATTCATCAATCCAGCCCCACCTTGACCAGAGATGAGAAGTGAGGAAAAAAAAAAAAAAACTGGTAGGAATTTTGATGGTGTACTAGGTACCTTGGGGCTTTCTTCAAGATGGGAAGAGGAAAATGGAATTATTTTGGTGATTTCTGTTTTTATTTTGTTTATTTTCTTTCTTTATTTTGAAAGAAAGTGAAAAATGGGTTAAAAATAAGATAACACTTAAAATATATTCCATTGTGCTGTGTAGGACATGGTGATCAGATTGAAAGCTGCTTTTAGCTTCAGGTACCTTTGATAGCAAGTTGTCTTCCCAGATCTGTCACTGAGTGTCACCGGTGCTGGTTTCCTGTGTAGCAGGGACAGATCTGAGTCCCATCTGCCATGGGTTGAAATCACCTTTATTATCTGAGCTGTCCATCCAGGAGTGTGCTGTGTGTGTGTGTGTGTGTGTGTGTGTGTGTGTGTTTCCTTTCCATCTCCCCCAGTCCATTTCCAATACAGAGGTGATGTAGGAACTGATAATGGAATGACCTTGAGGCCAAAAAAAATGTGGAGTGAGTAACGTTCAATAAAATGGACTATGACAGGTATTTCATAAAAGAGGTTTGTGAACAGATGACTTTTTACAAAGAAAATAAACTAACATTGCTTTGTTGTCCGGGTGCCAAAGTGATTTGCTTTTCTCTGCTCTAGCAGCTTCTGATTGACTTTTTCTCCTGTGAAAAATGAGGGAAAGGAGAGAAAAGGATTGCTCTGTGTGAGTCATTCAATAAGAGGGCAGACCATTAATTGTTATTTGTCTCGTTTTTCTACTACTGTTAATACTGATGGAAATAACTGCAATTTGCTTAGGTCCCAGGAATAATAACCATCATAATGAAGAACTTTTTATTGAATACACACACACACACACACACACACACGTGTGTGTGTGTGTGTGTGTGTGTATACCTATCAATCTATCAATCTATCTATCAATCTATCTATCTATCTATCTATCTATCTATATCACTTACATTACTACCATGTAAACATGATCTTAGAATTATTATTTACCCACTAACTCTAAGGGGAAACAAAGACAAAGTGGGAGTAAGTGGAATAAAGTTGAGAATCATACCAACATCGTTCTGAAAAGAAACATTGTCCTTTCCTGTCACTTCTGTTGAAATCTTTACTGTTCTCTATTGGTGGAACTGTGCCAGGTTGTGCTGAAGAACTAAACAAGTGAAAGATACAAATGTGATGGTTTATATTTATTGTCAACTTGACAGGATCTACAATCACCTAAAAAACAATGATCCCTGAGCATGTCTGTGAGAAAAGATCTACATTAGGCTAATTGAGATGGGAAGACGCACTTTAACTGTGGGTGGCACTGTGCCACAGGCCAGAGTCCTGGACTGTATACAAAGAAGAAAGCCAGCTGGCTGGGTTGAGTACCACCCTCTGCTTCCTGACTCTGACTACAGCATGACCCGCTGCCCTCCTGCTGCTGCCATGACTTTCAATCATCATACAATGCACCCCTCAAAACTGTAAACCAGAATGAAGCTCCCTTTTCCTCAAATTGCTACAGGCCAGGTATTTGGTCACAAAGCAAAAGTTGCTACAGGAAGACTCACCAAATACATACACATCAGAACATATATCAGAGTGGCTGAGGAGAGGCCACTGCAAACTGGAGGACATTTACTACTACTAAAAGGAGATTAAGCCAGCTATTGCATAGGAAAATACAAATTCAAAGTATTTCTTTGAAGATTTCTTTTCTTTTCCTTTCTTCTTTTCTTTTCTTTTCTTTCTTCCTTTCTTTCTTTCTTTTTTTCCTGAGGTAGTATCTCACTCTAGCTCAGGCTGACCTGGAATTCACAATTCACTCTATAGTCTCAGGGTGGCCTTGAACTCATGGCAATCCCCCTACCTCTGCCTCCTGAGTCCTGGGATTAAAGATGCGTACCACCACGCCTGGCACAGATTTCTTTTCAAAAGAAGCTGAAACTAAATTTTACATAACACACACACACACACACACACACACGTATATATATAACTAAATCACATATATATATATATATATATATATATATAGAGAGAGAGAGAGAGAGAGAGAGAGAGAGAGAGAGAGAGTACAGGTAGATGTAAATATGACAAAGGACTATACAGATCAAAGTAAATGTATCTAGAGGGAGGATAAGTAACTGTTCTTTGAATAAGCACATGTAGAACTCAAATTTATATATACTTGGAATTAGACTGAGCTGCATTTTATTGCTATACCACTGCTTATTAACTCAGAGAACTAAGACTTTTTAGCATCTCTAAGTGCTGTTTTCTCATCAGAATATTGTTCAAAGAGTGTTACTAAAACTGTTAAACTCATGTAGAAGTTTCAATGGGTAAAATATCCAAAGCTGCTCACACGTGGTTAGGCCACAGTTACCCTTGCTTTTCCTTTCTTATCTGATTCAGAGGAAAATAGGTCCTTGAAAATAAAAGATCATTTAATGGAAGTATGTAGAATAGCCTGACAAAAAGTGATATTTAATGTGGACCTCAAGGAAGTGGTATTATTTGAAAATTTTGGATGTAACTGGGAGGAAAATTATTCCTCTGGGGATAACAATATGAACACTTTCCAAGCTCTAGGAGTGTTTAGTGAGATTTTTCCCTCTTGGTTGAATGGTATGAACTTTGTTGTAGACTCTTACCAGTATATCAGACTTGAAGCCCAAAAGTTGGCCACATAATAACAACAAAAAAAAAAATACCATAAATGCTGGAGTTAGATATAAGTAATTGAGAATATAGCTAAGAACCCACTGATTCTTTTAATCACAAATTTGACATTAAGTTTATAGCACTAAAAATGGGGAAAGATTAATGATAGAAAAAATGAGAGCAAACTCTATTCATTGTGGACATAGCCACTGAATATTATACATAGATAAGGAAAATGAAACATGACCATCAACTCTTGTTGGTTAAGTGGCCGGTTGGGGAATAAAGAATAGGGAAGGATCTTCCAACCTAGGCTGACTATGTAGAAAAGAAGCTGGACTCCAGATTGACTTAAATGCCAAATCCTTGGTCATCTACGTGCCCTAGAGAGAATGGTTGGTTTTGTCATGTGTCAAGTGAGGAAGAAAGAAGTCAGTTCCAGAGTTGCTTTGATGATTAGATGAGACATTATATTGAACTAGGATTCTCTGACATATTGAAATCTCCAAACATTAAATCTCATCCTTTTCTTCCTATCCAACAGCGTACTTCCTGGAGCAGCGTGTGATATTCTTTCTTGACCCCTTTGTCCCCACAGGGGAGGCTGGACTTTCTCAGCGCCCTGCTGGGCTCTGCTTGCCCTTTTCCACACCGGCAGAGGGCAGCAAGGAGCTAAGCCTAGATTTACACTACCTTCTCCAGGAACAGTCTCATCGACTTTTACTTTTACTTCTCTCAAATTTCCTTAGGAAGCACCCAGGACTGTGTATATACTTAATGAATAATAAAAACTAAAAATTTTCCTGGGGCTTTAGAGCACTCTCAGAAAAATATAGAGAAGTTCAAGATACAAAGAATCCCAGAGGAAAATGAAACATCAGAAGATTCCCATACCTTGAGTTCCACTCAAACAGAAAGCGAATAATTATTTCAAACCTTGTGAGGTATACAAGGTCTCACACTCCGGGTACAGCAATCTTCATGCCAATCTGCCCTTTAGATAGAAGTGGTTCATGTGCTTTTGTGTGCAATTTTGAGGGAATTATTTTATGTTAGGGTTATGAAAAGTCTCCAAAGTCCTGGTAACAATATTACAAGTGACTAGGTCTATCTTTTAGTACATTTAGCATGTGTATGCTAGCACATGGAAAGAAAAATTCACCACAAAATGTAATGTAATTCAATGTTTTCATTTCACTTCCTCGTCACAAATGAATTGGCCAATTCCATTACCCATTGTACCAAAGGGAGTATTCCTATCTTGTTCTATCTCAGCGGCCTATTTGTAGCAACATGATTCTAAAAATGACTGATAGTTTCCCATATTATATACTTCTTCTCACTAGAATTCTTTACCAAAGTAGATAATCTAACACTAAAAAAAAAAAGTTCTTGGGCTAGAGAGATGGCTTAACAGTTAAGGTACTTGCCTGCAAAGCCTAAGTTCCCAGGTTTGGTTCCCCAGAACCCATGTAAGCCAGATGCACATAGTGGCACATGCATCTAGGGTTCATCTGCAGTGGTCAGAGGCCCACCTGATGGCATGCTCATTCCCCACCCCCTCTCAAATAAAAAATAAAATTATTTTAAAAAATCTCATCCCAGCCAGGAGTGGTGGTGCATGCCTTTAATCCCAGCACTCAGAAGGCAGAGGTAGGGGGATCACCATGAGTTCGAGGCCACCCTGAGATCACATAGTGAATTCCAGGTCAGCCTGGGCTACAGTGAGACACTACCTTGAAAAACCAAAAAAAAAAAAAAAAAATTCATCCCAGTCTATATTAGTTTTTTTTTTTTGTTGTTGTTGTTGTTGAAATACAACAAAATCCTTGGTGGTTGTATTTCTTCTTTCCTCAGTGCTGATTGCTACCATGGCTACCGTGTTCCTATTTTTCTGTACATTGTTGGGACTCATGGAAGGTACTCCTGATGTGTGTGCACTGTGAAAATGCCCATTTCCTTTTTGTGGAATAGATCTGTCTCTGCAGTTATTTGGTTGATGGGAAATGTCAAAAGGAAGTAAAAAATGAGTTCTACCTATGAAAGGCTTCCCCATTTTGAGAAAATGAATGTCTCTCAGATTAGTTTCTACAGATGTCAGGCAAACAGTCTCTGACTGTGCCCACTTGGAGATCTGCTTCTTACCCACTTAGCCATGAACTTTGCTTTGACTCTTTGTAGAAGTCAGAAGCCCTTCTGGCTTAAAAGAAGCAAGCACTCAGGTCCCACCTTTGCTGAGCTTCTGTCATAGCTAACTATCTGGTCTGGTTTTGGAATATGCCCACTGTCTCATCCGTTTGTCCATTTGCCAGTGGGCCAGACACAAAAGGAGCAGTCCCAGTCCTAGGAAAAGGGTCTCACCTGCTAAGACTCTCCTCTTGGTGTCATGGTCTTTACATCTGTTACTCTGGCCTGAATCACTGGCAAGACCAGGATGGAAGATCTACTAGTCTGCCTTGGGAGCCAAAAGGAGGAGACAAGGCCACCTTCCAAACTGAATACAGGACCAACTGGCAGGAAGTTTCACACAACTGCTTCAGGGGGCAAGTTACAATTGGCAGGTGATTGGTACCTAGGGCATAGCTAAGCTTCACATATTTCTTTTTTTAATTTTAAAGTACTGTTGAACTTTTGAACAGTGATATAAAGGAGGCCTCTTAAATAAAATGTCTAAGAGAGAACTGTGATCATAACATTTATAGTAAGAAACAAAGCTAAAATTCAAAGGTACTTATCATGTAGCTACTATAACAGCATGTTTGTGCTTGGATTCTTGTTTAATCCTCACAGCAATAATTCTTATTTTTAGATGATAACATTGACTTAGCTCAGATTACTTTCCCATGGGTTTATTCTTCAAGGATGTGGATGTTGCAAAGTTTACCAGCATTCTAGCTTATGCTGAAGTAAACATGGTGTGACATGGAGTCTATTGACAATGTAAGAGAACATTCTGACACTATCATTTTCTTGAGGAAGAAATTAAGATCAAGAATGTATCAATGATTGCTACAAAAGTCATGCTAGGACCTCTTGGCAGCATGAAAACAAGGTCTTCTGATTTTATGCATTTTTTTTCTCACACAATAGCTAAAGGGTCTTTCAAACATTTTTTCATATGAATTGCAACCTAAGATGTCTAAGATCAGACAGCAGGAGCTATAAGGGAATTGAGTTAGCCAGATTTTTCTCTATAAACCCAGGTTTCTTGAGCTGAATAAACACATGAATAAAACAGGGATGAAAATATGTATAAAATATATACATAAGGTGTGAATAGATGGTTTCGTGGTTAAGGTGCTTGCCTTCAAAGACTAAGGACCCCTGTTCGACTCTGCAGATCCCATGTAAGCCAGATGCACAAGGTGATGCAAGTGCAAGGTCACACACATGCACAAGGTGGTGCATTCATCTGAACTTCGATTGCAGTAGCTCAAGGTCCTGATGTGTCTTTTTTTTTCTCTCTCCAATAAAAATCTTTATAAGATTATTAGTGGATTATCACATTTATATTACTACTTCTAAAACATAATATCCAAAAAGGGGGAGCAGCATTCTTGAAGGATTAAAGCTAAAAAGAAGGCAGAAGAAGGAATAAATCAAGTGAAATAACTATTGATTATCATTTATTTGCTCATTGGATATGAATAATGGCATTGAGATGTTTTCCCACACACCTGCCACCTCACTCCTAGTACCTACAACTTAGGTTTAATTAATTTTTACTGTCAACCACACAATCATAAGTCTTTCTGAGACATTTATCCAGTGAAGTAAGATTTTCATAACACCACTCACACATTACACTGGCAAAGGATTGCAAATGGGTTTTCTGGCAAATATGTTTTAATAAGTATAGTTCATCACTCAATATATCCCACTAGACTGAGTCCAGAAAGAAGATGCCATTCCATGTGTTTCATAAAAGGACAGATTTAATGAAGGCAGCGGGAGATGACATATTTAACCCAAAGGTATGAAGAAGTGGAGTGCAGCCTAGGTCCCCCAGAAAGACTCCCAAATGATGCAAGTTGCCACACCCACAATCCTGCGGCCATCATCCCCTCATTGCAGACAGTGTAGGCCTGGGGAAAGAAAAGTTGTATCTGTACATCAGAGGACAAAAATATCAATTCAAGAAGTCTCTACACCGTGCTGCCAATATTTTCTAGTCACTCAAGAAGTGGACCATGGGGAGACCCTACAAATAACCTCAAACTCCAGCATGGACTTACATAGACACAGCCATGAGAAAGGAGAGAAAGGATTTCCATATTGTTTCTCTATTTAGATTTCAAAGAAATTCACTTAATGGATTGAAGCTTAACTTTGAGGAATAACCCTAGCTCTAGAAAAATCTAAGGAATGTCAGTTTTATTTTAGCTTTTTAAAAAAATAAATAAATCATACATACATATATATATATATATATATATATATATATATGTTTCACATAAGCTGTGTGCCATTATTGCATGTGTGCTGTATGTACTTCTTGTCTGGCTGATTCATTTCATTTCATAGTCTGCAGAGTCCCATGATTATTCATGCTGTTGGTGATCATTGCCATCCTCCAGTGGCACCAATAGAGATCTCTAGCACTATGAGGGATAGCCAAGAGGGGGTTAGTTTCCCTTTTGGTTCAAGCATGGTATTCCAATGTGCTGTGACTGAAGCTTCTAATGTCTTCAGGAATAAAGTCTTGACTTTTAGTTCTGGCAGACAGTCAAGTGTTTGGACAATGGCATTGTTTGGGGACCTCATGATTCTTGCTGGCCAGAGTCCATGGTTTAAGGTTAAGCGTTTTTCATCTTTGTACAGGCTGTCCACCCTCCCCTTTATTGGTGGCTGTATCTTGTAGAATGCTAGCTAGAATGAGGGTTTGTATGGTACTAATTCATGTTGTTTTCTTTTGTGTACTTCCCTCCAAGCACCTCCCACCCTCATATTCTAGACCTCCCCTCACCTGACAGGTAACACCTCCTCTCTTCTAACCCCATTTCTTCTCTTTCTTGGTCTCCTCCTAGTTTTACGCCTATATTCCTGGTGCTTACTACCCCTTGCACTCATCCCCAATTGATACCAGTTAGGAACTGCAGATGAGAAAGTACATGGGGCAGTTGATTTCTACGTCTATGTGACCTTGCTTGGAATGTTTTTACCAACTCCATCCATTTTTCCGATAAATGTCACTATTTTGTTTTTAACCACTGAGTAGAACTCCATTATGTATATGTACCACATCTTCATTATGCATTCATCCATTGATGGGCATCTGTGCTGCTTTCAGTTACTATCTATTATGAATAGAGCAGCAGCAAACATGGCTGAGCAAGCGTCTTTGTAGTCAACAGTGGAGTCTTTAGTATACATGCTTAGGAGTGGTATAGCTGAATCAAATGGTAAAACTATTTTGATCTTTCTCTGTAGTCACCACACTGATTGCCATAGTGCTTGTACAAGTTTGCACTTCCACCTACAGTGGGGAAATGTCCCTTCTCCCCCACAGCCTCACCATCATTTGTTGCCATTCTTTTTTTTTTTTTTTTTTTTTTTTTTTTTTTTTTTTTTTTTTTTTTTGCTGAATGCATCCTGAATGGAATGATATGACACTTCAGACTTGTTTTGATTTGCATTTTTCTGATGACTAAAGATGTTGATCATCTTCTTAGGTGTAGAATGGTCATTTGTATTTCTTCTTTTGAAAATTTTCTGTTCATATCTCTATCCCATTTTTATTGTACTGTTTTACTTTTATATTGATTAGTTTTTTAGTTCTTTGTAGATTCTAGCTAGTAGACCTTTGTCAGGTGAATAGATGGTGAAGAGTTCCTCCTATTCCATGGGATTGTCTGTTGACTCTGTTGATGGTTTGCTTGTCTGTACAGTAGCTTTTTGGTTTAATAAAGTCCTAGTGGTTGAGTGCTGATCTAATTTCCTATGTTACTGGGGTCTTATTCAGGAAATCTTTCCCTATGCCTAGATCATCTTCTTGTTATTTTAGAGTTTCAGGTCATATATTTATTTTCCTCAACACATCAGATACTTAATATTCTTGTACAGGGTGAGAGAAGTGGGTCTTAATTTCATTCTTATACATGTGGTTATCCAAATTCTCCAGCTTAGAGAGGACCAGAGAAGAAACACTCCATGTCACATAATGATCAAAACAATGAACACAGAAAACAAGGACTGAGCACAAAAAGCTAAAAGAGAAAAATAGCTCATTACATACAAGGTAAGTCCATCAGAATTACCTCAGAGTTTTCAGTAGAAATTATTAAATCCAAAAATGGCTTGGAACAAAGAATTTCAAAAGCTAAAAAACCATGACTTCCAGCCCAAACTACCATACCTAGTAAAATTATCCCTCATAATAGATGAAAGAAAAAATTCCACAATATGAACCAACTTTGTGAGTACCCATCCAGGCCTACAGAGAATAAGATATGGATTTCTCTATGCCCAAGAGATGAATCAACATGCATATGAGGAGAGAAAAATAAACAATTTAAATTAGAATGGACATAAAAGCATTCAAAGAACAAGAAAACATTAAAATCCACAAAACCTGCAACGTATCAGGAATTAATATGCACCTCACAATTATAACTCTGAGCATTAATGAATTCAACACCACAATCAAAAGACACAAGTTAAAGGCTGGATCAGAAAACTGGATCCATCCACATGCTATCTACAAGAAGCCCACCTTACAATTAAAAATAAATACCACATTAGGGTGAAACGATGAAAATATTTAATCCAAGCAAATGGAAATAAGAAACAAGCAGGAGTGGCTCTACAGATTTCTGACAAAACAAACTTTAAACCAAAAATAATGAAAAGGGATGAAAAAGGCCACTTCATACACATTAAATGAACAACTCAATAAGAGGATATTCCAATCCTAAACTTATATACACCAAAAACAGGGGCACCTAATTTTATAAAGCAAAATTACTAGACAGCAAAACAGATATAACTCCTATACAATAATGAGGAGACTTTAATATTCCATTATTGCCAATAGTCAGATCCACTAAGCAGAAAATAAACAGAGAAACAATGAAGCTAATCAAAACAATAGATCAAATGTACTTAACAGACATCTACAGAACACTCAACCCTAATTCTGCTGAATACACTTTCTTTGCAACAGATCCTTGTTTAGCATCGTAAAAGATCTTAGGATAGAGCTGGGGAGATCAGCCAGCATGTTTAGTTACTGAGATGAAGCCTATTCCTGGACTGATGATGTTCTTACTATGGGTTCCAATATGGCCTTCAGAAAGTAATTTCATACAACTAGATTTCCAGTTTTCATTTCTCTTGAGGAATATGATTCTGCAGTTGGTATCATGAAAGTGACATGAAATTCTATAGAAAGTACCTAACATAGAGTTTTCAATTAACATTAGTATTATAATAAAAGGAGTAAGTGTTCAGCATATAATAAATAAATAAATAATATTAATTCAATTCACCTGATAGGCAGACAACATGCATATCATGTGGATTAAGTTAAATTTGGAGGAATGGAAACTCTTGTTCAGAATTTCTTTACTTGCTCTATTTTATTTGCTCCATTATAAGTTAGTCCCTAGTATGACCTGAGTAAAAGAAAATATCTATTATATGAAGATTTAGACATCCCATCTATTTCTCAAACAAAGTGCACTCCTCCTGGCATATTTGGATGACCCACCTGGTGAGGGAGCAGGAAATAGCAAACACAAGCTTTTTCATGGAACCCTGAATGCTGCTGCTGCTGCTTCCAGGCTATACTAGGAAGCAAACATGCCCATGTTCATTAGCTGTTTTGCAGGCAATGGAATAACTTTCAGACTCTCACGTAATTGCAAGAACTTAGAGCAATTTGGTAAGTTTTAAACATTAAATAGATGTAAATGATAACAAAATCTATATCATGGCTATTGTCAGGCCATCAGCCAGGCAACTTACCCAATTAGTGGAGCACACAGATTTGCTTCTCAAATCTTAGAATTTTGATGGGCATGCCATTAGTCATGACTTTTGGATCTGAATGCTCATCATGGGATGGATGCAATTGAGAACCGATGCAGCTGTACAATGGAAGAATATGTAAATTTAAAAGTTTAATCCAAATCCTCATGACTGCATACCCAGACACTCAGTAAATATATACCACAGCCACAAGTTTATCCAGTGTCTTATAGTGTTCCCTGGTGTTCAGCACACTACAGAAAACAATGACTTCACAGTGTTATGTGCACTTGGATTCAGTTCCTGACTAATGAACTAATTACTGTATTTAGAATAAAAGCAATTTGTCAGCAAGTTACAATGTTTCAAAACTATGTGATTCAGACATGGTGGCAAAGACCTGTAATCCCAACTAGAGGCTAGGCAGGACAGCCACAAGTTCGTGGACAACTGGGAAACGTAGCACGATCAAGGCCAGCATGGGAAAATTAAAGAGCCCTACAGGGATATTCTTGTCACAGTCACCCCAGTGCTCAGGTTACATTCATGCACCGTAACATGGCATTTAAGAATATTTTTATTGACAACTCTGTATGTATACACATTAGACCCTAAACACAATCCTTCCCACCACCTTATTTTGTCACTACTCTACTCCCTTCACTGAACCCTTTATTTCCAATTAATCCCTCTTCTATTTTGATCTGAGCAATTTTTTGACCTCATATTATATAAGACTTGTGTAGGTAAGGAGAGCAATTGAAAAGTTATTAATGCAATTAGTTCTTAGGATAGCACTCAGTTCTCATGATTAAAAACAAGCACATTAATCACTGAGCTAACTCCCCAGCCATCATTTTAGTTCTTTTGCTTGTCTTTCTCCAAAATTGGGTTTATTGGATCATACAGGGTTACTGTTTCAATACTTACTATCAATGAATTACCATCCTGCTTTTCTGTGGTGACTGTAACAATTTACATGTTTTTTTTTTTGATTTTTAAATAACATTTAATTCATGTTTTCTTTGTCTTACATATTAAAAACTAAAACATTCCACTTAAACTAGAATCAGTTCTTTCTTTATTATTATTAACAACATATTTTGTATGGATACACCATGTGTTGGCACCCTCTTCCCTCATCCCTGCCCCCATTCCACTGGAGACCCTCTTCAGTTGGGTTGCAGGTATTCCCCATGGGATTGTGGGTTTCACATGGTGTGAATAGCAGTCAGTTATTGTGGGGAGGCAATGCCACGGGGCATCACATCCCAACCTCTGCCTCTTACAATCTTTCTGTCCCCTCTTCCGCAAAATTTCCTGAGCCATGGTGGTTGAGTTTTAAGTCTACTGCAGCGATGAGCTCTTAGGAGCCTCTCGATCTCTGATTTCATAGGTGTTGTGCTTCCTCAGGGTCTGTCTCCTTCAGCTGGCACTGATTGTCATGGTCATCATGGAAACAGCTACCTTGCTGGTCTCTCCTCAGTTCCTCTGTGGTCTTAGCTGTGGCTTGGCTGAAGTGTGAGGGGTGGTTTACCGCCTTGTGTCTCACTACTCTCTGAAAAAAATAAACAGATTTTCCAAAAGAAAGTGAAGTCAGCATAGTTTCAATGGGACAAGTACTATTAAATGAGAGAGAATTTGATGTATGTAGTCTCTCTTTTTGCCAAAAACTACTCATAGCTTCATGCTGGAGCTCATAGTCTTTGTTTCCATAAGATTCTTACCTGGTTCCCAATTCCAGACGAGGGTTTCTTTACACTGAACAGACCTCTTAGTCAATCAGAAAACTATTGGTTGTGCACTGAGGCTATGTACCATTATTGCACTGGCATTTACATTGTGTCAGGGTGTTTGCTTCTGAATAGCTTAGACCTCTGGTTGCTCAGACTGTGGCTGGAAGCAAACACTTGCTTCCTCCTCAATAAAGTAAGACTTTTACCTGGAGGTGGGTAGACCACAATGCAATAGGGTCTTACCATCGAGTCCTGAACAGGGAGCTCTGGCCAACTCACTGTGTATGTATGTGTACCATCCAGAGCAGGGAATCCGGGAGTTGGAGATCTAGGGACTATTCAATCAAGCAAGTGGAGCAAGGAGCCTGCTTCCACAGAATGGCTGAGAAGCACTGGCCTCAATTTAAATATTTTTTTTAATTTCACTATTTGTAATGTGTTCTCTTTCATTTCTGATATTTAATCTTATTTCATTTTTCCTTAAGTTAGAGAAGGGCTTATCATTTTTTTTTCATCTTAAAAAAAAGACAACTTAGTTTGGAGCATGTTTTCTATTGCTTTTGCTTTTGCTTTCTCATTTCTATCTGTCCTGATATTTATTTTTCCCTTTCTCCTATTAATTTGAGGCTAAGTTTGTTTTTTTGGTTGTATACTTGTGCCTTTTCTTCTTCTGTAATGCAGGTTTACACTCCTATCATCAAATTCTGCTTCACCTGCTGCCATACAGAAGTTTTCATTTGCTGCATTTTCCTTGTAATTATTCTGAGATATTGCTAATTTTTATTTTATGGATTTATTGACCTATATTTTCATTGTGTGTGCATTGCTAAATTCCCAATTTATTTTTCAAGCTAGGGTTTCATTCTAGCCCAGGCTGACCTAGAATTCACTATGTAGCCTCAGAGTGGGCTTGAACTCACCATGATCCTCCTACCTCTGCCTCCCAAGTGCTGGGATTAAAGGCATGCACCACCATGCCCAGCAGAATTCCCAATTTTTAAAATCATAATTTCCAGTTTTATTTTCCATTTAGATTATAAAATATATTTGGAATGATTGTAATTTTCTTCAATTTGTTATGACACCTATATTGTTACCTACTGTGTAATCTACTCTGAAAAATATTCTATGTTTCTACTATTAGCGAATAGCATGTTTTATATAGATATGTACTAGGTCTATTTTTGGTCTGAATTATTCATGTCTGTTGTTTTCTAAATGATTTTTTCTGTCCAAACTCTCCATCCTTTATTAGAACTAGAGTGTTGAAGTTACATGTTATTATTAGTTTTTTATTCATTTCTCCCTTTAGCCTTGCCAATGTTTTCTTTATGTATTCAGGTACTCTGTTGTCTATTTATATTTTCTTAGAACTCATTGAGATTCTTTAAAATAATTGTTTTCTTTGTCTATTAAGTTATATGTCACTGTTTTTTAAAGGTGAATCATGGAAGCTTAATTTTGTTACTTTGGTGGTGCCATTTTTCTTGATGCCATGCATACCTACAACTTTGCAGACTCAAACCCTTTATCCAACCTTTGAGTGCTGCTGGCAGAGAAAACCTTGCACCAGCCAACATAGGGTTAGGGTTAGGGTTAGGGAGGGAGGGAGAGAGAGAAGCTGTAAAAGATTAAGGTCAGTCTTCATCATATCCTCTCCAGTGTCTTATGGCTCAGATAAGGGCCTGGTGAAGGTTCAGCCATTTGGTCTGCCTTTTAGGAAGTCGAATTTTATGGTACCATTGCCATTTGGGTCTAGATTTGTGTTTCCCACCCCTTCGATGCCCTCCCCTCCCTCCCCATCTATCCTAGTGTCCAGTCCACGAGATGCTTGCTGGGTATGTAAGGTATCTTGGGTAGATTCAGGTTAGGTGCTGTAGATGAGTGAGACTATGTGGCGATTTTTTTTTTCTGTAATTGGGTAAGTTCACTGACTGTTCCAGGTTCAACCATTTTTCCTCAAATTTCATTGTGTCATTTTTTCTTACTGCTGTATAGAATTCCATTGTGTAGATATACCACATCTTATTTATCCATTCTTCTAGTGATGGACACCTGGGTTGATTCCAGCTCTTAGCTATTATGAATTGAGCCGCTACAAACATGATTGAGCAAATCTCTCTGGCCTGTGGTTTGAAGGTTTTAGGGTAGATGTCCAGTAAGGGAATAACTGGGTCTATTGGTATCTCCATAGTCAGTTTTTCAGGAGTCTCCATATTGCTTTCCAAAGTGGTTGTACCATCCTACATTTCCACCAATCCTCTTCTAAGACAACCTGAAACTGTTTTGTTGGGGGTGTTTAGCTTGGTAGTGAGGGCATTGAGCATGTACCATACAGAATATTATAGGTGGAATGAAAAGTTCAATCTACATAATGTGCAAGTAAGATTTATCTGGAAAGAGCTTGCTAGTTCCTAATGGGAAATAGACTACTCTATAGTTACATTTTAAAATATGGCACCTTGCCCAATTTGGATATGTCACCTCTGTAATTAATTTCCTCACCTCTATCCTGACCAGATATATCATTACAACCATATCCATTCAGCTTTCTCATATAGGATGTGAGCAGGAGGGAATGTGTTCTATTTGTTCATAGCTGCAGTTAGCATAAGAAGACTCTTGAGTGTATCTTGTGTTGATGGTGACCTTTTTTATAACATTTCTGAATCTTTTTGAGGCAGTTCCTTTGACTAGAAAGAAGTAGTAAAATAAAACTTTGGTTTATATATTTTCTGTGGAAATTAAAAATGTGCCAGTGTTTTTTTTTTTTAATTATTTATGAGTGGTTCAACGTACAGCCTCTGGAATCAAACTGCCAGTATTTGAACCTGAACTTCACCACTCACTAACACCTGCACTGTACTAGCTCTTGAACATCCCCATATTAAATTTTCTCTTGTAAAAAATATGGGCAACATTTATATCCCATGTGATAATGGGATCATTAACACAAGTAAAAGAGAGTATACATATGAGATGCTTCTAGAACTTACATTTGAATTATGGAGTATATTTATAATGCATCTGTTTACAAGTTGCAAATCTTATAGTAAAATTTTAATGCCACCTAGTTTAATTATGGCATTTTTCACACAGGCTAAATTGTGAGTAGCCTCCTTGTCTGCCATCTTAACTGAAATGCAAAGTTCTGGATTTAGGCACACTGGTGCCCAGTGTGGTGTTCTGCTCAAAATAAGGACTCAGCAACTCTTGATACAGATATGAATGATTACTGGGCCACATTATAAATGAAGATGAGTCATGAGTTACACACTTAGTGCACATTGGCTTTCATTGCAGATGATTGTGTGAAGTCAGACAGAGTATTGCTATCAGAAATACAAAAGCAAGCATTGAGTAATGCATCTGACTATAGAGTAAGTTCAGTGCTGGCCTTGAAATTATCATAGCTTAGTTGAAAACTGGCAAAGAAGATGATATTTGTAATGTGAGAAACAAATCTCAATGATATC
The DNA here is from genome assembly GCA_036346955.1 of Dipus sagitta. NCBI lineage: Eukaryota > Metazoa > Chordata > Mammalia > Rodentia > Dipodidae > Dipus > Dipus sagitta. The sequence goes on along the minus strand of CM070772.1, from coordinate 165,713,680 downwards.
ACAAATGATTTTTCATACCTATAGCAGTCATTTGTAAATTCTCTAAATATATGGTCCCAAGTAATGTGTATATCATGTGTATATCATACATCATATATTTCAGTTCTGTTTTGATGACAGAGTTTTATGTATCCCAGATTGGCCTCAAATATGTAATGTAGCAAAGGCTGGCCTTGAAATCCTGCTCTTCATGAATGAACCTTCCAGGTTCTGGGATTACAAGTATGTACTACCACACCCAGGTACATATATTTTTCATCCTTATAAAATTATATCAGCCAGGGAGGTAAAGGCTAGAGCTTCTCATACTGCTAGCCAAATATTTCACGTGTCATTTTTGGTAAAATAATCAGCTTGTCTGGGATTAAATTCTGTGTTGTGAAATGATTTGTTACCTTACAGAATTAGCATTTGTAAACTTTATTCATTCCATATGAATTTAATTAAAAATGCAAGATTGAAACTTCAATGCACTTTGTTATGGTGAATATTCAAGAAACAAAGAGTAGGTTTCATCTAGGCATTCTTTATTTAGAAATCTTTAGTTCCTTCTTGTGCATTTGGAGTAAAACCTTAGTTTCTATCTTTTCCTACACATTGCTACATGATATGACCTTTTGTTTTGCTGCTCTCTCCTTAGTTCAGCTCTGTCTTGCAATAGAAGCCTCTCTATTCTTCCTAAAGCCTCACAGCCTCCCTTTCTTTAATCCCACACCTGTAAAGTGTGATCCCAGATAACAATATAGTTTACTCATCACTTCTTAGAGATGCTTGCTTAAATGATACCTCAAAACTTACTTTTCCCTGGCTGTTTTACCTAAAATTGTTACCTGATCTACTTCTTTCTATTACTTTTATTTTATTTACATTTTTAATTTTTATTCTTATAGTCAGTGAATACATTCAAGTGGGTACCATTGTTAGTCTCCTTGTTGGGGCATATGGGTCGTACATTGTGAAGATAGCCTTTAGTTTCAGGTAGGAGGAAATGTCTCTGCGTGTCATGACCCAATGTGTGGCTCTGACATTCTTTCCGCCCCCTCGTCTGCAAATTTCCCTGAGCCATGTTGGGTTCATATTACACATTTTTGTTCTCAATTTATTTATGTGTGCATTTAGCAAATCTGTGTGGCATTGCTAAAGTCTGCATTGTTTTTTTTTATTTTTTTATCCATTTTTATTTATTTATTTGAGAATGACAGACAGAGAGAAAGAGGCAGAGAGAGAGAGAGAGAATGGGCAAGCCAGGGCCTCCAGCCACTGCAAATGAACTCCAGATGCGTGTGCTCCCTTGTGCATCTGGCTAAAGTGGGTCCTGGGGAATCAAGCCTCGAACCGGGGTCCTTAGGCTTCACAGGCAAGCGCTTAACCGCTAAGCCATCTCTCCAGCCCCTGTCTGCATTGTTTTGAGACAGATCTTGGGATTAAAATAATAAACAACTTAGACCTTGAGCATGTCTTCAAATAACTAAGTGTAGTAGGAAATGGTGATCATCATATCAAGTGAAGTTAGTCAGACTAGAAATGACAAATATTGCATGATTTCTCTCGTAAGTGGACTGAAGATTTTATATAGATGCAACAATATCACCTATATGTATGGCATGAAACTATAAGTGAGACTGAGGGAATGAAGGGGAACAGTGGGGTGAAAATTTTCAAAGGGCATGGCATCTCTAATATGACAAAGTCTCCATGAAGCCCATCATTATGAATAATTAATATATACCAACAAATAAATTTACATAATGGGGGATTGTGGTCCAGTGAATTCAGCACTATGATAAAGGTAGACAAGGAGGCAAAAAGGGAGCCACACAATCCATTGAAGTTTTGGGGTAGACTTCCTTGAGAGTGGTGACTGACTGACTGACCCATTGACAGTAGAATGATTTAGGTGAAGGAAAATAAGAAAACTTCCCAGGCAGAAAAAAGATCAAGTTCAAACTTTCAAAGGAGGAAAGAGAACATCAATACCATTGACAAATAATAATGGATACTCATTGTGTACAGGAGGGGGAAGTAAAACTAAGGAAGAGGGATAAGGTGGTTTGAACAAGCAAATAACAAACCATGGACTACATTATAGACTTTGATATTAGCTCAAGGACAATAGATATCATTTGACAAGCTCTAATAAGTAGGGAATGTCTTGATAAGATTTGTTATTTTTTGTTTATTTGTTTTCTTGATTGTTGGATTGATTTAATTTTTAGGTTTTTTAATAATAAGATATTATTAAGGTAGATGATAAGATAAATGTTCAGTTACAATTCTGTTGCAGTAGTACAGATGAATAGCAATAAATCCTACTTCTAAGAAAATAATGGTGAGAATGCACAGAAGCATCAAGTACTTTCTGAGAGATGACTTTTCACAGTAATTGCATGTGAGTGAGGTAGGAATCCAACTCAGTATCACCGTATACAGTGGCTAGAACCAGAGTCATCTACTGGAGTATAAAATGGGAAAAAACGTGAGTTTGAATAGTGTAGCAGACAGCTTCAGGTTCGCTGACATGAACTTTCAGACCAAACACAGTTATGGAGGAAGGCATATTTATTGAAGCTCACAGATCCAGGGGAAGTTCCATAATGGCAGAAGAAACTGGCCTGCTTTCACAGGACCAAACAGAGAGAGAGAAGCACAAGCCTAAAAGTCAAAAGCCAAAGCACACTTCAGGAACTCCAGCTCAGAACACTTTGCATATCTTTAGATTGAAATCTGAAACCCACCACCATACCTTAAGATCCACCTAGTGACATTGCTTCCAGCCAGGTGTCTGCAGATGCAAACTACAAACAATAAAAAAATGAATATATTGGGGGCCATCTATTCAAACTACCACAAATAGGAAGATTGTAACACTAGTATAAGATTCTCAAATTGAATAGTTCCAGGTTCTCCTTCCTACCACATATACAATGTATATGTGATGGTGATGTAGCAAATTTTCATCTTGATTAAATCTTTCTTGTGTATAACACACATCATCAGAACATATTGAATATTTGCTAATCTTCTTATTTTCAAGATCTGTAGTAAGTACATTATTTTTTAAATTTAGAATATTATAATTAAATAGTTTCACATTATTATATTAACAGAACACTTTTCCAGGCCGGAATCCATAGATGTAATGGAAAACTAGACTAAACAGCATTATCTGGACTTTGAGCTAGAAGAAATTAATGCAGAATGAACTGTAGTCACTATATATTACTGTGGTTAAAAGTAGTAGTATATGTGTTGACAAATAATACCAACATATCTGTGTCCTATGAATGCCTTGATACACTGAAAGCAATGTATGGGACAATCAACCAACCACTTCAAATATTTCACTTTGTCAATAAATACATTCATCCTAGCTACCATCTCTGTTATAATTATAAAAAAATTACTGAGTAAATATGCCAAGAACCAAATCCTCAATATAGCTTTATAGGCTAGATACTATAATAGCACATTTTGCAGATGAGAAATTTGAACCTTATTCATATGAGGCTGAAAGACTTTAAAACCAGACTGTATGATTTTGTATAATGATTGTCAGGATCCATGTAAAAGATGATGTGCAAAAGCTGTTATAGCTAGTACTGTATAGTACTTCAGTGGTTGTGTAGCCTTGTGCATATTGTGAGGTAGATATCTGTAAATTGTAGACAACAGTGTGTACCTCAGGCAGTTGTGATGAATATTAAATGAATGTCTGCCTAACAGGCTTAAAACTTCACTCAACATTTAATGTGCTAGCTGATATTTCTGACTACCATCATCATAAATTTTCATGTGAAAAGAAGATGAACAAATAACTTGCTTAAAATCACACAACTGAGCTGGAGAGATGGCTTAGCAGTTAAGGAGCTTGCCTGAAAAGCCTAATGACACAGGTTCAATTTCCCAGTACTCACATAAAGACAGATGCACAAAATGGCACATTCATCTGGAGTTCATTTGTGGTGGCTAGAGGGGCCTGGTGTGGCCATTCTCTCACTTTCTCTCCCCCCTACTTGAAAATAAATAAATAACTTTTAAAAAAATTATACATGCAATTCATGATTGTGGAAACAGGACTTAAACTTGTCTCAAGTTAATCATAAGCTTGAATAATCTTTACCTACATCTTTAAAAAAATCATTCCTGGGCAGTAAAAGATTTTCATATAACAGTCATCTCCAAATGATAAAATTTAAGATGTATCATTGTTTTATCAACGAACTTCACATTATAGCATCATAACACTGTGCTAAGTATATTTGAATATGCATGCATTTTGCAATGTATTATGACTTCAAAGTAGTATGTAGTTCACTGAGTGATTTAAACGCACTTAGCACACATTCACATGCTTAATAAAAAATGTCCATTTGTGAATCTGAAATGCAATTTAGAGCAAAAGTTCACAGGCTCTGAGCTTTGTGGAAAAGGGCAGGCATCTGTATTATAATAATTGGAATTCCTAGCACAATATAGGACAGTTGTCATGCATCTGTTAAAGGCCAAAATTTATTAAAGCAAATTATAAAAATTCACTCTGAATAAAATAATCCTCCAATAATATGAAGCATTACTAGGGAAAAACTGTTAGAGAAAGAACAATACTGACAGATCACAAAGATACACTAAGCTTTGTGCTCAAGCAATATTGAGTATCATTTGGAAAAAAAGTGATATTACTTTGGGTTTTTATCAGTAAATATTTTAGTACATACTACATGACAGGGAGTTCACTATATAATGGAAACACTAACATCCTCAAAACTCCCATATTTGTATTGTTTCCACTCCAGTGGACATTAACTAACCTTGTCACTTCATCTGACTTTGATATCCTTAAGCTGACAATGATAATGCTTGTGACACCATAGAGAAATGGTACAATCAACAACTTCAGGAAATTCTACAGAATATCACTGAGTGAAAAGAGCTGATCATGAAAGATTACATATTGCATCACTCCATTTAAAGCATATTCTAAAGGTCAAAATCAATGGAAATGGAGAAGAGATTAATATTGCCATTTTAAATGGTTAAAAAATAAGGGGTTGGCAGGGAGGCAGTTGGTATTCTTAGAAAGAGGGCAGTATCAGTTTTCCTTCTGGTGATAGAGTATTCTCTATCTTGAGTGCAAAAGTGCCAATATCCTTGGAATGATATTTAAATATTTTATTTTATTTGTTTTATTTATATATTTGACAGAGAAAGAGGGAGATATAGAGAGACACAGAAACAGAGAATGAGCTCGCCAGGGCCTCCAGCAACTGCAGACGAACTCCAGATGTGTGCACTCCCTCTTGTATCTGGCTAACATGGGTCCAGGAGAATCAAACGTGGGTCCTTTGGCTTTGCAGGCAAACGCCTTAAGTGCAAAGCCATCCTGAAAGCCCTGGAATAATATTTATTAAGGTTCTGCAAAATACTACCATTGGGGAATGATGGATGAAAGATAAGATATAGGGATTTTCTAGAGTTATTTCTTATAAATGAATTGCATATGCAATTATCTAAAAGTTACAAGTCTAAGAAATATTAAGAAGTTCACTTAAGATCATGAGGATTAAGTGATTTATATAGTCTCATCACTGAGAATGTGCTGTAAAAATGTAAGTTATTTGTATTTTCATTCATTTAAATCAATGGCAGATGATGAAGGCAACCCCGAGTGAACACAAATATTTTCTGGAAACAATGGATATTTGCAGGAATTTCTTTGAAAAGGTATTTTATATTATAAGAAGAACCAGAAAATTATATTGAGTGTTTCCTTTTTTCTGGTCCCTTCTGTTTTATACAGTCCCATCAGTAAGACTTTTATGAAACATATATTTTATGACAGAATGTATGCTTTTATATTTCACGAGGCAATGTCTTATTGTGTACATATGTCTGTGTGAACATGTGTGCTTGTGTGAAGATTGAAGATGAATGAGGGTATATATGTTCTTATTGCTTAGGCAACATCAATGAACCCAGTAGATAAAATTCTGGACTTGGTAGAATTTTAATTATGGCATCCATAATAATAGTTTAGTAGGGGGAAACTACAAGTTTTAAAGATCAAATTATCTAATAGCATAGTAACAGATGCATATACAAATGATTAAAGGTAATGGTAAATAATATCTGATGTTGCAAGCTGGCTTGGTCATAATGACTTCCTGAAGAAGGTGTCATTAGAAATAGAGCTTGAGGCCTGGAGAGATGAATATCATTAAGGTGCTTGCCTGCAAAGCCTAAGGATCCATGTTCGATTCTCCAGATCCCTCATAAGCCAGATACAGTAAGGTGAGGCAAGCACAAGGTCACACATGCCCACTAGATGGTGAGAGCATCTGGAATTCAATTGCAATCACGAATCCCTGGCATGCCAATTCTCTTGCTCTTGCTCTCACTCTTGCTGAAATAAAAGTAAACATAAAAATAAAAATTGAGCTGGAATCAGCTGAAGAGACAGCTTAGCAGTTAAGGTGCTTGCTGGCAATGCCAAAGGACCCAGGTTTGATTCCCCAGTACCCATATAAAGCCAGATACATAAGGTGACATATGCACTTAGAGTTTTCAGTGGCTAGAGGCCCTGGCACACCCATTCTCTATCTGCGTTTTGCCCTCTCTTTCTCTAATAAAAATAAATAAATAACTTTAAAAAAGAAAGGGGCTGGAAAGATGGCTCATTAAAGGTATTTGCTTGCAAACCCTAAGGGCATGGGTTCAATCCCACATAAAGCCAAATGCAAAAAGTGACACATATATCTGGAGTTCATTTGTAGCAGTAAGAGACACTGCTGCACACATTCTTATTCATTCTCTCTCTCCTCATTATATATATTTATATATAGTAAAAATATAAGCTATTTGTGTTTTCATCTATTTAAATCAATGAATATATAGTTATATATTATTTATTTATTTTATTATTTTATTGTTATTTACTTATATTCATATATATATATATATATGTATGTATACTCTGTGTGTTTGTGTGTGTGTGCATTGGTATAACTTGGTGTAACTTTACTAGGTAGCTGACAAGGGAACAGGCATTCAGAGTAGAGAAAATTGAATGTGACAAGGCAGTTGTATAAAAGTCTGAGCAAAGTCATAGAACCAGAAGAAAACTAGCAGATATGTTAAGAGAGAAGAGAACAGCAGAGTAATAAACCGGATATGGGAGAGCCTTGAAGGTCAACTCAAAAGAAGGCATGTTAAATTGATTTAGAAGGCAATGTGAAACCAATGGAGCGAGTGTGGCAAAAAATTGGGCAGCCACTATCAAAAAACCTATCAAAATGTTCGGGCATGATTTGTTCTTAATAAACCTATGGAACTCTCAGCCTGTGATTTCATTGTCCTTGGAACGGTCACAGATTTTGTTGACTGGTAATTTTCTATTAGCTTCCTAATTACTGATCACTCCAGGAGACTTTTCTCTAGACAGATACCCACCTGACTTTGAGAGACTCCAGCTCATTTACCGTGTTTGTGAATGTCCTCTGCTCCATTTCTATCCTGATATACTGGAGACTTCTTTATGCATTGCATGAGAAAAATATATACAAACTTGCATTTATAATGGATTGATTTAGAACCATCTCTAGTCAGCTTTTGGCTTAGGTTTTATATTCATGTCAGGATATAGTCCTATGCTTTTGTAGATAACTTTCTGCAGTTTCCTAAAAATTTGAGATCCTTACACTGCACTTTTTGAAAAGCAATAGCTTATTCCAAATTTTAATATTTTTCATAAATTATTATACATTTGTGCAGTCATCACACATAGTTTTGTGTTCCATGCTGATATTCCCTGTAAAGGTGTTAATCCTTATTCCCAAAGGGTCCAGAATTGTGGAAGAGATACAAGGAACTCTGATGTGAGTCATGCTACAGTAGATCTGACTGTAACGTGTGAAAGCATAGGCCGAGGAACCTATTTAGAATGACATTTAGAGAGAGAGAGAGAGACTTTGAAGGTGTCTAAGTGTTTGAATTCTCAGAGTTTACCAGAGGGTGAGGCAGGGCATGGGCATTCTGAACGTTGCAGAAATTCTGATACAAAGGCAGAGGTCCAAGGAAATTAGTGGTTCTGAAATCCATTAGAAGGATTATGTGGTTGATACACTTGAACTTAGGCATAGTTGAGGAAGTGAGGAAAATGAGCCCCAGAGGTGGTGTAAGAATGAGGTCATCAAGAAAGTTATGTTCCACTCTGAGGAACTCGGCCTTTATCCAGATGGAGATGCAAAGACATTGAGTCCTTCTGGCAGGGGAGTACGTGATGTGGAGTTGGATGTTAGGAAAATTTCACCCTGGACTCCACTCAATCTGCACACAGGTCTCCATCAGAACTGCTTCTCCCAGAAGACAAGCCTCTGTCTTTTCTCATTCTAGTACCAGGCACTTGGCCACCAAGCCTTATCATTCTTTCAAGTGAGTGGCTTGTGCTCTTGCTAGTTGTAGAGCCCAGGAGAAACTGAGTGGCTGATTGATGAGATTTCATTCTCCTTTTATGCATATAATTTCATGCTTCCAAATGATAAGTTTTTTTCTGAAAATTCTTCAATCTTTCCAAATAACTTAGCTTTATATATTTATTCTCAGCTTAATCAGACTCTAAATAACCCAGTTGTCAGAGAAAGTGCTTGGCACATGGAGCTATGGTCATCAAGATTCAACAATTACTTTGATTAGCCATCTCAGCTTGTTAGAAGCTATCCCAACAGGAAAAAAATATATGAATAAAATGAAAAAAATGTCATTAAGCAAAAAAAAAAAAAAAAAGAAAAGAAAAAGTAGATGATTTCTGGTAATGCCACACAGCTTTCTACAAGGAAAGAAAAGAGTGATTCTTAATGCCAAAGAAAAATACATAGGAGGAATTAAATGGCATAAAGCTCCTGAGATATGATTTATGTTTGATTGGTTTATGAAGGAAAGGAGAAGCTATTTAAAGAAAACAGTACATGTTTTAATAACAGTCAAAATAGTCAAAACAGAATAAAGGGGAGTGTAATGAAAAACTCTTCTAACTCATATAATTGTTAAAATTTTCAAGATCATCCTTAGAATTTCTTTGTATATGCAAAGAGCAATATAAAATGTTATGTACATAGGCCTACTTTTGCATTCTGGTTATTAAATAATCTTTATTTCTTTAAAATCTATTAGGGTTTACATAAAAATTAAAAAGATATTACTATGACTTCCTATATATGGATGATTCATCTCTGTTAAAAAAAATCTCATTTTTAGCATAGTGCATTTCCCACAATGGAAGAACCTATATTGATGTGTTATTACTTTGAACATATTAATTCCAATATATTGTCCACAAGGGTGTAGGGAAGAAGTTGATGTGTCTGCTTATTCCATGTCCTTTTCCTATTCCGGAATTGCATGAAGGATATATTTGCTCATAACGTCCCTCTTGGTTTCTTTTAGCTGTGATAGTTTCTCAAACAGGGAAAATCTTTGGTGCTTTGAGAGTTCTGGTCAGATTTCTTGATGTGGCATCTGTTTTCTCAGATTATATTTACCTTTATATGGAAAATATTGATCATTATATGTAGAAACACTTGGAGGTATATGTTAATAAAGATACAATCTCACCTTGGCAATCATGTCTAGCAGTAATTCATTTTCTTTATCAAATAGATCATTATAACCTCCATGTGTGGCTTACCTCCATTCCAACAGGGATAAATTCCACTCCTACTCTCTGCATCCATATACTTCATGTTAAATTCTAGCAAGTATCACAATAGGTTCAGATTTGTGGATTATTGAAACTTAAAAGCTCATATAACTTCTTCTGTAGGGGAACATGCCCTTTAGGGTGACTGAATTCATGTTCCCAAGCCATGATCACTGTAGCAGACACCTTCAGGTTCACTGAGATGAACTTTCAGACCAGACACAGTTATGGAGGAAGGCATATTTATTGAAGCTCACAGATCCAGGGGAAGTTCCATAATGGCAGAAGAAACTGGCCTCCCTTCACAGGTCCAAGCAGAGAGAGAGAAGCACAAGCCTAAAAGCCAAAAGCCACAGCACACTTCAGGAACTCCAGCTAGGCACACTTTGCATATCTTTAGATTGAAATCTGAAATGCACCACCACACCTTAAGATCCACCCAGTGACACTGCCTCCAGCCAGGGGTGTGCAGATGCAAACTACAAACAACTGAAATATATCAGGGGCCATCTATTCAAACCACCACATTCTGCCCCTGACCCCCAATAGATTTATAACCATCACACATTGTAAATTGTACTCAGTTCAATTTCAAAGGTCCCCATAGTCTTGACCAATTTAAGATATTAAGACCTGTATAATCAAACAAGTTAAACATTTCTAACATATAAAGGCACAGAGAAAACATTTTCAACTGGTATAAGGCATAGCAAGGAGAGACTAAAACAATGCAAACTCAACCACCATCAAACAAACATCATACTTCTGCAGTTCAAGTTCAATACAGCCAGGGACTGACAGTCTCCAGGTTTTCCAATTCCGCCCCTCCACCTGGGCAGAGTAGCCAGGGAACACTTCCATTTTAGGCCAACAGTGCACTCTATGGTAGCCCTTGAATTGTCCTGGTATATACAAAACATCTTCAGGTCTTCATGCAAACCATGGTCCATCTTCCAAAGGCTCTTTCAGCCTATCAGGGCATCAGGCCCTACCTCATGCTGCATCTCAGCAGCAGCTCCTGGAAGCATGTGTAATTCACGATCACTTCTCGCATTTTTCATGCTTCTGAAACCAATACCAGGTGTGCAGGACACAGCCATATTCTTAATTCACAGACAAAATAAATCATAACCTTGAAAAGCAGGTTCCTTCTCCAGTCAACTCTTTCCAAAAGTATTTGAATTTCTATGATAGTCTTTCCTCAGGCATCCTTTCCATGGTAAAGCAATTGGACTATCTTCCTTTAAGATTGCTAATGTGTTTTACAATATCAGATTCAGTAACCTAAAACCCAAAAGCCTCAGTGCCTGAAATTTTAACTTACTTGAGGTTTTCCAGCTTAAAATCTTAAGTCTCTCAGTTCAATATCTCTAGCCAAGCACATCAGTCCATTACAAATTGAACCTTGATCAAACACTCTGGACCTGGGCAGCAGGACGCAGCCAGCCCTTATGCCAGTAGCCCAGTTCCAACAAAGTCCTCTGCAGTCTTTCCTTCCCCTTAGAAAGCTCATAAGCCAAGCCTCGAAGCTCAATGCTGTCTGCACTTAGCATTCTCAGAATCTCATCAGAATAGTCCATAAAACTTGGCTTACCACTCCAGAAGACATGTTCAGTTGCAAGCACCAAGTCCATGCCTACTCCTCCAAAACAAAGGTTCCAAAAGATCAACATCCATATGGTCAGGTTCATCTCACCCCACTCCTGGTACCAAATTCTGTAGCAGACAGCTTCAGGTTGGCTGAAATGAACTTTCAGACCAAACACAGTTATGGAGGAAGGCATATTTATTGAAGCTCACAGATCCAGGGGAAGTTCCATAATGGCAGAAGAAACTGGCCTACCCTCACAGGTCCAAGCAGAGAGAGAGAAGCACAAGCCTAAAAGCCAAAAGCCACACAGCACACTTCAGGAATTCCAGCTAGGCACACTTTGCATATCTTTAGATTGAAATCTGAAACCCACCACCACACTTTAAGATCCACCCAGTGACATTGCCTCCAGCCAGGTGTCTGCAGATGCAAACTACAAACAAATAAACAACTGAAATATATTGGGGGCCATATATTCAAATCACCACAATCACTTATGTTTGAATAAATAATTTTCTTATCTTTTTAAAGAAAATATAAGGAACTGTGGCTGGGGAGTTGGCTCAGGTATGCTTGTAAAAGGCCATGTGTGATTATGCATGCCTATGACTCCAGTACTTGGGGTAGGACAGAGTCAGGAAGGTCACTGGGATTCCTTAGACAGCCAGTCTGATTGTAAAATGGAAAATTCTGGATCAATGAGAGATTGGTTCAAGATAATAAGTTGAAAGAGTGACTGAGGAGGATTCCCAGTGTTATCTAGCATCCACGTGTGAGCATGGGGTATGGGCAACCAGACACACACATGCATATATTGTATACATCACACACACACACACACACACACACACACACACACTCATTGTTTCATGTAGGGATAGATACTATAGTTCTTTATAAATATGTGTGTGTGTGTAACAATTTTATCAACAATAATGCAATACCTATATGGAGGTCTAGTCTTCTCTCCTAGTATATTGTTTGATAAATAAGAATAAATATAATGAAAACATTCTTTAAAAAATTAGAGGCTTACAATATTATTATAATACACATGGAATCACTTTGTTTGAATAGATTGTGTCATTTCATATAAAGTGTAAGAACTTCAGTCTTCTTTTTAAATAAGTTGAAAAGGCATAGTTGGTAAGGGTGATGGGATCCGACTGAAATTTTTCAAATTATTATGGCTGCTTTCTTTAGCACTACTTATTGTGGAGCATGGGAAGAAGTCCATGACCAGTGGAAATGAGTATACTGCCAGACAAGAGATGAAATGATTGGGCCCAGCTAGTAAAAGAAGTGGTCATATTTTGAAGAGTAAGCCAAAGCATTCTGGGCATGCTGTTGGGCTGAATGCCATGTATAAGAGAAACATGAATGTCAAGGAGAATGTTTGCTTTGGTTCTAAGAAAACTAAGGATATAGCTTTTATGGGAAAACAGCGGGAGAGTAGGGGAGTATTCTCTTCTTATTTAATTTCAGTAGGGTATCATGATGACTGGAAAACTAGTTTTTATTGTGTTAAAATTGAAATATGAGCTTACAAATACAGCAACAACTAGTAAACTCATGGATCACCATAGATACATGAGGCAGGGCTACAAGTATTAAAATAATTGACTTTATTTATGCATTATTCAAATCAGTCAGCCAGAAAATGGGACTTCAGATCCAGGTGTTGTCCATACCACAGACTCAACAGCTCAGTTCCACTCTCTCCATCACAGCACCCTTTGTCCTTCATAAAAATCCATCAGAATTCCTTCATGATGGACAACGAAGAGCACATGTTGGTCACAAGCTCAACTAGAGGCGACGTTGAAATGTGGCGGGGTCACTTTGCTGAGGCATGTGGGATTAGCACTCATGTTACTCAACAATACTAGGAGATTTGCTAATTGTGGCTAAATTTCTCCTCTGCCCTTAGCTCCTGTCATCCTATAGGACCCTCTCCCATTTTATTCTGTGTGTTTATCCCAATGTTGCTGATCTGACACTTTCTGCTTTTATTAACCTATCTCTTTCCTCCTTTAAAGGAGTTCTATTTTGCCTAAATCATACTAGAAGATGAAGATGATGATTTTTAGTGACCTCCTTAATATTTAATATGTGTTAAATTTGGGCATAACCAAATATGGGATCCCATTTGTATCATGTGGTAAATAGCACCTTCCCTTCTCAATTCCTAAAAGTGCTGAACACAATTAGTATTTATTGATATTTTCAAATTGTTTTCACATTTTCCATTTCACTTCCATGCGACAGTTACAAATCTCCTACTTAAAGTGGCTCAGACAGACTTAAAAACTTATCCATGTCCATTCAGTTATTTAGTCAACAAACATATCTTTGTGTTTATTAATATTCTAAGGGCTGTATAGTCTTCTACTGATACACAAATAACAAGCTACAGAGGCTTTCTTACTACTGTGTTTATCAATAATACAGGACCCAGCTATCTATGTAACAATTTCAGATATAATATGAAAATCAGCCATTCATTTACCCATGATTTTATAAAGGCTTGTTCTATGTGAAAAAGCACTTGCACTAGTCAAGTAGGAAATATTAAATAAATGCCACAAGTATGAGAGTTGTTTGAGTAGTGGTAATTGAGGTAAGTATGCTTATACCAATTACTTATATATCATGTTTACCTTATAAAGATTGCTTTCTATTAAGAAATTAGATTCATCAGATAAATTAAAACAGAGTACCTTTCCTGTTTTATTCATAATTTAACATATCCTTTCAGCTTTAATTCTTTAATTGCAAATATAGATACCAAGATGTTGGCGTATACAGAGAGGGCAGAACCCATTAGGATGGGTCCATACAGAGCCTAGTTGTGGAACTATCTCAAGGGCAGGCATGCAGCCAGGCCTCACCAAAAACATCATCAGGAGAGGCGGAGTCATGAGAAATGCAGAGACTTTGCTCTCCAATCCTGCCTTGTTTTCTCTCTAAATCTCTGTGCCATTTTTTTCTCTTTGCATGTCAATGTTTTCTGCTGCTTCATACACAGTCTGGAGAACAACCAATCCTATCTGTCTAATTTTAGTTTAGGATTGTGTTGTTGTTGTGGTTTTGGGTCTGCTTGTAGTCTTCTCGGGTTTTGAGTTTATTCGTCGTTATATCACTGCTCCCCACTCAATATAAGTGTAGAATGAAGTGACCTATCACAGACTCAGTTCCAGACTCCTGATGGATGTTGGCCTGCGATTGACACAGTTTGGGTCCACTCTATGGTATTCATAGTGCAAATATGTCTAAAGAAACTGCAACCTATGAAAAATTATTTCCTGAAGAGATTAGGGAAAGGATTATCAGCTTCAGAGGAGACCTCAATGTAAACAGAACATGCCCCTGAAAAGAGTTTGTAGCATCTTGAGGCTTTACTCCTGCCAAACAGGAATTATAGAAATAGAAATCATTTCCCACACACAGAAGATGGGAGCCTTGACAAATATTGATGAAGTGTTGTCTGTGTAGTAGACATGGAGCTAAGCATGAAAAACAAAAATTTTTATCTTGTAAGTATTATTATGAGAGACTATAGTTAACCAGTAAAATATTGCATGACACAGATTTAATTTCATCTTATAAATGCTAAAAGGAAGTTCAGAGCTCTGTAAAACATAACATAACAAGTCTAAAGAGATGTTATGCATAAAAACATACTACTCCATAGGAAATAATTTCAGTTGAAGTCTAAAAGACGAGCAGCTACTAATTATTGAAAGAAGGATGCAAGGGGTGGTTTATCTCCTTGGGTGTCACTACCATCTGAAAAGGAAAACAGTTTCTCCAACAGAGAGTGACATCAGTATAGGTTAAATTGGATAAGCCTTATAAATTCAAGGAGATTTTGATGGATGTAGTCCCTCTTTTAGCCAAAGACTGGTAGAAGCTTGAAATTAGATAGCATAATCTTTGTCCAGTCCTAGTCCCAGTCCTAAACAGCCAGTGGAAACCAATCTGCAATTAGTAAGCAAAGTGGGCAGGGATTTGATTCCATGGACATGAGATGTTAAGGAGATTATTCTCTATCTATCTCATGTATAGTTAGCTGCTGCATCCCAAGTCTTCAGCAGAGAAGATTACCAGGTCAAATGCAGATTTGTTGCACAACATCAGACTTTATATAGGTTCTGGAGATCCAATATCAGCTTCTCTTGCTTGCATGGCAAGTGCTTTATCCACTGAGCTACCTCCCCAGCCTGCTTGTACCCCATTTCCTTCATTCCCATATATGGAGCTGGTGAAAGGACAGGTAAATATGACAGCATGGTGGCTGATAATAAATCAAGATAGAAAGAAAGATTATCCCTTGGAAAAAAATGTTGAATTCAAATTGCAAAGAATATGTTTTGCACTGCCTCAATACTCTCTTCTCTGCTGCTTTATTTACTTTACCATGAAATATTATGTATACACACTGGCTCTTTATAAAAGATATACCACCTTCTTTACCTTATTCAAAGTGAAGTTTCTTTTCAGCTTTTAAGAGAAAGGTACAGATGAAAGACTGATAAAAAAATTATTTGCCAACTGACAGAAAACTCAGGAGCATGCAGCTGCAGGAGCACACGCTGTATCTTTTATTTTGCAGAAGTAGCCAAGGGTTTTTATCTCTGCAGGAGTCTGCTAAGAAAATCCCCTGATTGCTAATGAAAGCCATTGCACTCCTGAAGCTGGTATCTGAGGAAACCTGGCAAAAGTAAAGCTGCAGCCTTTAGGGACCAAAATATAGAAATCCTGAATTCCTCCAAATGATTCACCTTTCCCTTACAGAGTGAAGGTGGTTTTCAATGTTAGTTGCCTAATGTGAGACAACTTACTTAGACCCTTGATTATGTAGTTTCCTCATTTATAAAATGAAGGCTAAAATGAACTTTCCTAATAGGAGTGTGTTAAAATATGATGAGGGCCAAAACAGTGGTGGTTGAGATAGAAGTGGACAAACATCATTATTTGTACACTTGTATTTAAAGCCTAGAAAATGGTAAGTGAGAAATGTGGTAGCTTAGATATCAGTCCCTATCCCTAAAATGAATTTATTTAAGAGTCACATATAACTCATGATCTATACAATTAATGACAGAGAATATATATCTCACAAAGAAAAAATGCATGGTTGAGAAGTGGCCCAAATTGCTCTCCTCCTATTCTCTCTGAATTCTTTTCAATCATATCTCCATTTCTACTTCTTTATCAGGAGAGATCCTACCAATGACAATAGTAACTGTGATCCTGATAAATTCAGAGGACAATCCCTAGTCCTCATCTCACTAGATCTATCAAAGGCTTTGAACACAGACAATTAATCTGACCTCCTTGCAATATTCCCTTCTCTTATCTTCGAAGACACTTTTCTCTCTGCTCTTCTCATAATTTCCTTCTTCATTAGTAGAACACATGCATTAGACCTCTCAAAGTGGGAATGTTTTTGATCCCATTTGTTTTATACTAATTCAACTTTTGACCCGTGATTTCTGGATATCATCTTGTGACATGTCCTCAAAATTATCTACAGTACTGCAGACTTTATATCTTCAGGTCAGGTCTCTTATCTATAGTCCAGGCTCATGAATACAAATGCTTATTTGAAATCACCTTTCTGACTCTGGCTATCTCACTAGTATTGTGTAATAAACATGTCACAATCTGTAGTCCCATAATTGAAACTCTTATTAATATTGGTTTGTAGACTTCCGGCCAAGATGGCAACCTCCTAACTGCGCTGCACATCCCCGGGAAAGAAAGGCAAGACATTAAGGGTTCATTGGGTCTTTTAGGGGAGAGAAATATCCAATAGATTGCCAGTGGGAGGGCACAGAGGGGAAAAAACAGGGAATTGATGATTCCCTCATGGGTGGGTAGCCCACCCCTCCCCCCCCCAAGCAGCTGCCATACCCTCAGTCCCAGTCTCAGGAAACTCCCGAAGTTACTGTAGTAAAAGGATCCCAGGCCAACATAGTTCCACTTGCCTCACTGCACAGGGGAGATCACCCTGCTACTCCTGCCCATGAGTGACCTTGGCCAGTATACGCCTGCTGGCCCATTGGAGCTCAGGCTCCTTTGATCAATTTGCCTGCCAAATTGCCCCACAGCTGCTCGGATCCCCACTTGGGGAAGTTTAGCCTGCTCCACCCACTTGCTCACTTACTGCTCTGGCTGCTGCACATTCACGCATGAGCAAGGCCCATTCCAACTCCCCACATGAGCTCAGACTGTGTCTGTAGCTTATGCTAGCTCAGGTGCTATCCCCTCCCGGTATGCCATGCCAGGCAAC
The DNA here is from genome assembly GCA_036346955.1 of Dipus sagitta. Classification (NCBI taxonomy): domain Eukaryota; kingdom Metazoa; phylum Chordata; class Mammalia; order Rodentia; family Dipodidae; genus Dipus; species Dipus sagitta. The sequence continues at coordinate 165,696,100 of CM070772.1, read as the reverse complement.
CACCACTGTCCTGTTACAGGGGAGCACAGAGTGCTTCCGGGTCCCAGTTTTCCACCATGCCAGAGTTTGGGCTGCTTCAGTGCTTGGTGCCTCAGTGCCCCTCCTAGCAAGAGCGCAGGAAGCTTTGGCACATTACTGCATGAGAGCTCAAGCAACTTTGGTGTCCCAACCAGGCAGGGCTCAGGTGGCTTTGGCAAGAGAGAGCCAAAGCCCAGGCTGCTTGGCAACTGCCACAGGCTGCTTCACATTCCCATTGTGCTTGAGCCCAGGCTGACCCACCTACCTATGTGCCTATACACTGCGATGGGCAAACCACAGCCAAAAGAAATAACATGAAAAATCAAATGCAAGAAAATCCAGTTAGATCACCCCATTCTACAATGAACATCTCTAATCAAAACATACAAGAGTCATTAGGATCAGAACACCAAAATGAAGCTATGAGCAATGCAACCCTGACCAAGCTACTGGTAGAACTTGTAGAAAAGCAACAAAGCACTAATAATCGTGTGGATGCTGCCATCACTAGACTAGACTTAATAGATAAGAAAATGGAAAGAGTTCAAAGACAGTTAAGAGATATGAGGGAGACTGAAAAAAAAGAGGACCTCAAAAATCAGCTGGCGATACTAAATGAAGACATAAAGAAATGCAAGGACGAATTCCAAGAAGCATCAAGAAAATCAGAAAATGATATGAAAACGCAGCTTGACAGAGGGATGGAAATCATACATAGAAAAATAGTAGAAAATGCAAACCTAATTGAACAAATCCAAAACTCTCTAGAAGCTTTCAAGAAGAGTCAGCCATGTGGAGGATAGAAACTCTTATCTGGAAGACAAGATGGAAGAAACAGTTCAAGAGTTCAAAAATTTCAGTAAGTTCTAAAGTTCCTGTGAACAGAACATGAGGGAATTGTGGGATACACTTAAACGTCCTAATATCAGGATCATTGGAATACCAGAAGGAGAAGATATTCAGACCAAAGGCATGGAGAACTTATTTAACAAAATAATTGAAGAAAACTTCCCCAGTCTCTTAAAAGAAAGGCCCATCAAGATACAAGAAGCCAACAGAACTCCAAACAGACTGCACCAAAGGAGAAACTCTCCAAGACATATTGTCATTAAGATTCTAAACATTGACACCAAAGAGAAAACCCTAAAAGCAGCTAGGGAAAAACAGCACATGACTTTTAAAGGAAACCCCATCAGAATTACTCCAGACTTCTCAATGGAAACCCTGAAAGCTAGAAGGGCCTGGAATGAAACACTGCAAATTCTAAGAACCTATGGCTTCCAACCCAAACTGCTCTACCCAGCAAAGGTATCCCTCATAACAGATGGTGAAAGAAAAAACTTTCCATGATAAAACTCAGCTTTACAAATACATGAACACAAAAACAAACCTAGAGAGAGTATTTCAGGAAATTCTCCACAGAGAAGAAACAAATAACCAACCTCAAATGCCTACAAAAAGCAGATCACAATAACCAAACTTGGAGTAGGCACAAAAAATTCAAAGTCCATGAAAACACCAAACCACATATACCATCACAATATGGCAGGGATCAAATCAAATCTCACAGTCATTACCCTAAATATTAATGGCCTTAATTCTCCCATTAACAGACACAAGCTAACAGGATGGATCAAAACATTAGACCCCTCAATCTGTTGTCTTCAAGACACCCACCTCACCACTAAAGACAGACACCTCCTAAGGGTGAAAGGGTGGAAAACAATATTCCAAGCAAACGGGAATAAGAAACAAGCAGGCGTAGCTATATTAATATCAGATAAAATAGACTTCAAACCAAAAATAATCAAAAAAGACAAAGAAGGGCACTTCCTACTTATCAAAGGAACCATCCATCAAGAGGATGTTACAATCATAAATCTGTAAGCACCAAACACAGGAACAGCACAGTTCATAAACCAAAACCTACTTGAAAATAAAACAGAAATAAGCACCAACACCATCATAGTTGGGGACTTCAATACACCATTATCAGTAATAGACAAGTCATCCAAACAGAAACTCAACAGGGATAGTAAGAGAGCTCAACAAAACCATAGACCATTTAGACATAATGGACATCTACAGAGCTTTCCATCCCAAATCCACAGATTACACATTCTTCTCAGCAGCCCATGGAACATTCTCTAAAATAAAACATGTATTGGGTCACAAAGCCTGCCTCCACATATTTAGGAAGATTGACATAACTCCCTGCATGATATCTGATCACAATGCTATATTGCTAGAAATTAACAACAAAAGACCCACCAAGAATCCCAATGGCACCTGGAAACTGAACAGCACACTTTTAAACAATAAATGGATAGTGGATGAAATAAAAAATGAAATTGCAAAATTTCAAGAATAGAATGACAATGAGAACACATCATACTAAAACTTATGGGACACAATGAAGGCGGTCCTCAGGAGAAAATTCATAGCACTCAATACCTTCATAAAAAAGACAGAGGGATCCCAAATCAATAAGCTAACCATCCACCTAAAGGCACTGGAAAAGCAAGAAAAATCCAACACAAAGAGCTCCAGAAGGAAAGAAATAATTAAAATCAGAGCAGAAATTAATGAAATGGAAACGAAGGAAACAATTAAGACAATTGACAAAACAAAAAGCTGGTTCTTTGAAAAAATAAATAGGATTGACAAATCCCTAGCCAATTTGATCAAGCAAAAAAAAGAGAGATGCTTCAAATTAACAAAATTCAAAATGAAAAAGGACAGATCACAACAGACATAAGTGAAATTGGGAGAATCATCAGGACTTATTTCAAAAACCTCTACTCCATAAAACTGGATAATGTGGAGGAGATGGATAAATTCCAGGATGCATACCATTTATCAAAACTAAACTCAGAGCAGATTAATCTCCTAAATGAACCAATCACAGTCATTGAGATTGAAAACGTAATAAAATACCTCCCTAAAAAGAAGAGTCCAGGACCATGGCTTCTCAGCTGAATTATATCAAACCTTCTTGGAAGAACTCAAACCAATCTCCCTCAAACTGTGCCACACAATTGGAGAACAGGGAAAGCTACCCAACTCCTTTTATGAAGCTAGTATCACTCTAATTCCAAAAATAGACAGAGATGCCACAAGAAACGAAAACTACCTGCCTATTTCCCTGATGAACTTAGATGCAAAGATGCTGCACAAAATCCTCGCAAACTGAATCCAACAACACATCAAAAGCATTATCCACCTTGACCAAGTGGGATTCATTCCAGGAACACAGGGATGGTTCAACATATGGAAATCTGTCAATGTAGTACACCACATAAACAACATTAAACATAAAAACCACATGATCATTTCAATAGATGTAGAAAAAGCCTTTGAGAAGATACAACTTTACTTCATGATCAAAACATTGGAGAGAATTGGCATGGTTGCTTTATATCTTAACATAATAAAGGCAATATACAAAGTTCCTAAGGCCCAAATAATACTTAATGGAAGAATTCCCATTAAGATCAGGAACAAGACAGGGTTGTCCACTCTCAGCTCTGCTTTTCAATATAGTACTGGAAGTCCTAGCTCAAGCAATAAGACAGGAGAAGGAAATAAAAGGGATAAAATTTGGAAAGGAAGAAGTTAAGTTAGCTCTATTCACTGATGACATGATTGTATATGTAAGAGACCCGAGAGACTCCATCCCAAAACTCCTGAAGGTGATTAACTCCTATAGCAAAATACCAGGATACAAAATCAATGCACAAAAATCAGTAGCCTTTCTATATGCAAATGACAAAGATACAGAGAAAGAAATAAGGGACATAGTCCCATTTTCAATAGCAACAAAAAATAAAATAAAATACCTTGGAATAATGTTAACCAAGGAAATGAAAGATCTATACAACAAAAACATAAAAACACTCCACAAGACACTGGAGAAGGTATGATGAAGACTAACCTTAATTTTCTACAGCTTCTCTCTCTCTCTCTCTCTCTCTCTCTCTCTCTCTCTCTCTCTCTCTTCTCTCTAACTCTTTTATATTAGTTATCTTTTTCTTCCTTTTCTTAGTGGGCACTGACTTGTAACTCCCAGTGCCAGCATGTGGCTATCATCCACAGTGAGCTTTTGATCAGAGAGACCTACAAAGTTTCCTAAAAGAAAGACAGATTTCTGTCAGAGTACTTGATAACCCACTAAAGGTTAGTGGTAAGACCCTATTGCTGAAGCCAACACATAAAATGGAATGGCATGGCTGGAAGTTGGAAGAGAGTCAGTCCCCAGACAGTCAGCGCGTATAGTGCCAGAAGGTGCTACATGGGCGACTGGGGGAAAATGACCAATATCAGTCCAAGCAACTCATGATCTAACCTACTTAGCAGGAAATACCCTCTCGTGATGCTCACACAAGTGCACTAGTGGCACACAGCCATGGTGGGAAACCAACTGCTCTTGATTCGGCTAACTGACCCATAGCTGGATCTGGGAAAAAGTCAGAAACATATCCAAACATAAGCCCGCTCTCCATTATCAAGCTACCATCAATCGTAGGCTACAAGAGGGACTACACCTATTAAATTCTCTACAAAAAGTAAGGGTTATCTCATTTGTCCTGGTGTTAACATACTCTCTGTTGGAGAATCTGCTTCTCTTTTTCAGGTAGATGTAGATCCTAAGGAGAGAGCCACCCCATCATACCTCAAAAGGGCCCCTGCTGAAACTAAGAACAATTGGGAAAACAAGCAAGGGTGCTGTTTTCTTGGTGAACTCAGTACCAGCACAAGGGTGAAGGAGATCAACACAGAGAAAAGTCAACTCCTACCAAGTCAGAGATCCAGAGCCACAGAGGCCCCAACACCTCATCACTGAAGCAGACCAAAAATGAACCCCACATGGCTCAGGGAAATTTTGCTGAAGAGGGGGCGGAAAGAATGTCAGAGCCACATGTTGGGTCATGATATGCAGACATTTACCCTACCCATAACTGTGGGCTAACTCCAGAATTCATGACCCATATACCTCAACAAGAAGGAGCCAAGGGGAGGGGGTAGGTGATGGATGAGCCTAATAATGGTACCAAATGGACTGTATTTGATTAGTACAAAACTAATTAATAAAAAATAAAAATAAAAATAAATATTGGTTTGTAATCTACTTAATTCCACACTGTAACAACTCCCTCTTAGAAAACTTCAGCTCTGCCTTTCTAGAAGTTCATACCTTTTTTAAAAATTTTTTTTTGTTCTTTTTTATGGGTGTGCCAGGACTTCCAGCCACTGCCAACGAACTCCAGATGCTTGCGCCCCCTTGTGCATCTGGCTAACATGGGTCCTGGAGAATTGAGCCTCGAACCGGGGTCCTTAGGCTTCACAGGCAAGAGCTTAACCGCTAAGCCATCTCTCCAGCCAAAGTTCATACCTTTTTAAAATCATCCTGGATGACTTTTTTTTATAGCTCATGTCCATCTTTCATATATACCACTACCTGGCATATATTTCTATAGAATATATGCACTCCTTACCAACTTTTCCTCTTTTACTCTAGATTAAGACAAGTTAATCTTTTGTCTTGGTCTATGGAAAAATATATTAACCTGTCTTTCTGATTCCTATATTGCTTCCTTCTATTCTCAATACAGCATAAAAGTCCCTAACTTAGATCATCGCACTCCTCTGCATAAGTTTTTTTTCCAATGTGCGCCCACTGCATGTAGAGTGAAAGTCAAATGCCTCACATTATCCTTTGTGCTGGGGTATTTCACATGTTTACATGCTTCCCCATCCACATCGTCTGTCCTTGTTCATCTCTGCTCCCATGTGCCTTCTCCAACCGCCCTGCAAAATAGCACCTTCTCCCTAAACTGGATGCCTGATCACTGAGTCAGCTTCTCTACAGTATTAACTGTCTCATGACTTGCTTAGTTGTTTGTTTGCTTTGTTTCAAAGTGTATGCTGTAAGTAGATTGTTTTGTGAAGTGACCAAGAAAATAGTGATAGAACACAGGGAAGTGGAAAGAAGTGAGAGCATGGTGTCGGACTATTGTCCTGTGGACAAATGGAGCAGAGTCTTCTGCATCACTCTGAGAAGTGGTATAGATAATACCTCAGAAGAAGAGATGGTGTATCCATTTTATATTGGTTAAAGTTGACTCTATAGTGAGTGAAACTCCCCCCACCTCCAGACCAAGATGTACATGAGTGACTGTCACGAGTATCAGAAAACTGCCTGGATGAGTGAGGGCTTCTAGATGCAGATAACCAAGGCCTTTGGTTATCCCTAGACAACAATGATATTGTAAGTGACAACATATGTGTTCAAAACAATTTTTAAAATCCATCCTTAATGCAAAACCACAAGAAAAAGCCCATTCCCTACCAGTGACAGGGCTCCTTAGAGTTTGGAAGGTGACTTGAACCTGAATGCCTGTAGTCAAAACTGTTTCCAAATTAAAGTCAGTCATATCTGGAATATTTGGGGGGGGGATGCTCGGGTTCATCTACCCCAATCCAATACCAATTTTTGTAGTAGACAGCTTCAGGTTCACTGAGATGAACTTCTAGACTAGGCACAGTTATGTAGTAAATAATAGCTATTGAAACGTACAGATCCAAGAGAAGCTCCATAATGGCAGCAGAAGCTGGCCTGCTCTTACAGGACCAGTCAGAGAGAGAGAGAAGGAAAGAGAGAGAGAGAGCCACACCACATAGCAAACCCACCACCACACCTTAGGGCTGGACGCTAAGATCCACCAAGTGACACTCCCTCCAGCCAGCTGGCTGAAGATGCAAACTACAAACTAATAAAACACTTAATATATTGGGTACCATCTATTTAAAATACCACATCCCTCATGACCATACCTAATCCTAATTACTTCCATAAAACACAGAACCAGCTACCATCACATTTATTTTCAGGAATTGTGCTTCAGATATAAATTAGGGAAAGGAGTAAAATTCAGCCTGTAGCATAGTTGTACTAACATCTTTAAATACTTATTAGATAAGTAAGACTGGTTAGTGTAATGTGTACCCAGAAACTGGATGTTTTTATTCTGACAGAAAGAGAGAAAACCTTGTCTCCTAGTCCCAGACACTATGATGACAATGAAGCTGAAAACATGAATAAGTGATGGTCCTTTCTTCAAAGTCTACTGTGTAGGGGGAGATTATTGCAAGAAGATAGTGAGTGATGAGATTTGATGCTGAATTAGGAATGAAGGGATGTATTTAACTTTACAAAATTATAATCTTCCTTATGATGTGCCTAAAATGTTTAGTCTAATGTTTTGTACAAGATACACCAATATGGAGCTATTATATTTATGTGTAATTCGAACCTATAATGAATTTCAGCACATGTAGAGTTTTGCTAGACAAATGCATGCAATGACTTTTCATTGAAGATTTTTTTCAGTCCCACATATCCATGATTGCTTATTGTTAAATAGATAGGTTGACTGATGGTGCATAGAAAATGATAGATGATAGATAGATAAATGATAGATAGATAGATAGACAGATGATAGATAGATAGATAGATAGATAGATAGATAGATAGATAGATTCATGATAGATACATAGATAGATGATAGGTGGTATGCAGTATGTAGGTAGCTAGGTAGGTAGGTTTATATATTGGAGAGAGATCAAATCCTCTGGTTCCAGATGCCTATGATGTCATCATAGAGTCAAATTATTGTAGTCTTCCTACACCTATCAATCCCACATTATGGGAATTCCATGAAAAGGATAAGAAGGCTGGGGAAAGCCATTTCAAGCTGAAGGATATCAGAGTGAAAGGATGTTGGTGACTATTGTCAAAAATACTAAGTGGGCACTGACATGACATCAGGACTAAGGTCATGGCAGCGTGGTTAGCCCTGATCTCATGATAGCAAGGCACAAAGATGGTAGAGACCTCACTGCTGTGCCTCATTTGGCTTTACTGATGTTATTTCTTAATTTCCAGTAGAACAGATCCAAAGATGAATCTGCCTTGTTACATGTTCCCCAAGAGTTTATTAAAGTTGCTAAAAAGTAAGGGAACTGTTTTATTTTATTGATACGTAGCATTTTTCAAATGCCACTAAAACGTACAAACATGTCTGTTTTTTCCTCTCTCAACATCTATTTGAATCCCATGGAATCCCACAATAGGGAATACTTTGGAATCGAGGAGTTTAATCAAGGTACATGTGTGATAAATTGTGGCTTTCAAAATGACAGTCTGATCACAAAGTAGGACGTGGTGATGCCCTCCTCAATCTGAGTTGTGGCAATGCCTTCCCTGGAGAGCCTGTAGAGGGAGTTTGGGGCTGGTGACAGATGTGAGCAAGAGAGGAGGTGACAGCAAGCTTCATGGGAGGTGAAATGTAGGGACATAGTGATTTACAGATTTGGAGACATAAATGGGTTTCTAAAAGATTATAAAATCCCTTGTGGGGCTGGAGAGATGGCTTAGCAGTTAAGGCATTTGCCTGCAAAGTCTAAAAACCTAGGTTCAATTCCCCAGTACCCACATAAGCCAGATACACAAGGTAGCACATGCATCTGGACTTCACTTGCAGTGGCTGGAGGCCCTGGTGTGCCCATTCTCACTCTCAGTCTCTCTCTCTCCCTACCTGCCTCTTTCTCTCAAATCAGTAAACACAAAATCCTAAAATTCCTTGTATTGTCTCCTCTGACTATTCTAGTCAGCTCCGTCTTCTTTCCCTTGCTCTGAGTCGTTTACCTTCCACACTTCACTCTTCAGCTTCCCTGAGCTCATCATGCTCCAAACACACAGGTGACACCTATGACCACATGAGTTTCCCACTGATGGTCAGTCCACAGTGTCCTAACCAACTGTATGAGACACAAGTGTCTTATTCAAGACCTAGCTATAGTGGATTGAGTACATTAAGTGCTTATTCTCTTACAGTGAAATAAAATCCAAATGAGAGAGAGCTGAAAACTTGTTTACAACATCTCACATTTACCAAATACACACACACACACACACACACACACACACACACACACACACACACATCTTTCTGTTAACAGTATTATCCCCAAGAACACAAACAGGATAGTGGACCCCAAGCTATCTATTATATCCACATTTCAGAAAGAAGTACAACAGGCAAACAAATCTACATGTTCACTACCTGTGTCTTTCTTTATTTTATAAAAACATTTTGAAAGATTTTGTTTATTCATTTGAGCGAGAAGAAGAGGCAGGTAGACAGAATGGGCAAACTAGGGCCCCCAGCTACTGCAAACAAACTCCAGACACATGTTCCACCTTGTGCATCTGGCTAACGTGGGTCCTGGGGAATTGAACCTGGCTCCTTAATGCTTCTCAGGCAAGTGCCTTAACCACTAAGACATCCATCCAGCCCTGCCAGTGTCTTGTGTCTTTATAAACAGGCATCCCAAATGAAATAGATATAATGGAGCTAGGGAATGTAATATAGATAGTGTTTGCTTATATTACATTGTTAGCTCTCATGAGGAAGATGAGAGAAATTGGATACATACAAATTTTTGAAAAAATAAAAAGGCAAGCAGAGAATCAGTCTTCCACAGTGACACATACCTGTTGTAGTTCTGATCTAGGTGATTATATGTCAGATCTTTCCACATTTCTTTGAGGATTGAGTCAGTTCCCTTTCAGAGCAGCTCTTTCCTTTGGAACATATGTTTTGCCTTTTGATGAGCATCTATGTGACCTCTGTTTCCTTATCCTTTCATTTTTATTATTATTTTTAATATTTTATTTATTTATTTATTTATTTGATAGAGAGAAAGAGGTAGAGAGAGAGAAAGAGAAAGGGAGAGAATAGATGAAACAGGGCCTCCAGCCACTGCAAATGAACTCCAGATACATGAGCCCCCTTGTGCATCTGGCTTATGTGGGTCCTGGGGAATAGAACCAGGATCTTTTGGCTTTGCAGGCAAACGCCTTAGCCACTAAACCATCTCGCCAGCCCCTATCATTTTTTAAATATCTTATTACTATAAGCTCCTCAGTATTAAGACCCATTCTTATATTAGCTTTTCTTTCCTTTTTTGATTTCTATGGACTTCAGGATTGGACACCAGACCTAAGACCATTCAGGAGCTTTAGAGAAAGTGAGTCTATCCCATGGTTTTCAAGATCACCTGAGCAGCGGTCTGTTAAACACAGATGGCTGAGCCCCCTGATCACAGTTTTCAATTCAGAAACTCTTGGTGAAGGCACTGTGAGCATACATTTAAAATCAAGTCCCCAGGAGCTTCTGACATTGGCAACCTGGATCTCAGTGATTGAGGCATTGGTTAGGAACCTGCTACCTGACCCTTCTCTCAGATTGACTCACAGGGTTCATTTTTGTCTTGGTTAGCTAGCTTTGAGGGGGAGTCAGGTATCTTTGTTAGGCAGTTAGAGTGCCCCTGAAAGTATCCTTGCAGTCTCCACTTTGCTAGAGGTGAAGTGTGATGGGACTTCTTTTTTTATTTTTTTATTTTTTTATTTTTTTTATTTTTCAAGCTAAGGTCTCACTCTAGCCTAGGCTGATCTGGAATTCACTATGGAGTCTCAGGGTGGCCTCAAACTCATGGCAATCCTCCTACCTCTGCCTCCCCAGTGCTGGGATTAAAGGCGTGTGCCACCACACCCGGCCGATGGGACTTCTTATCTCTTCCCTAGATCTGTTTTTCCACAAACTACCTGAGCCCCTCCTGGGATGGAGATCTTCTTTCCTAGGATTTAATCCTAACATTGTGGTTGGTCAAGTTCAGCCCACAGAACTTGGCATCATGACTAGCCTCTTCCTGGGACACTCCCTAGCCCGGATCAATCAGCTGTCTCTCTGTCTCATCTGAGCCAGAATGTAGGACCCACCACCACCATAAGTTTATGAATATGTTTCCAGGGGAAGGAAATCTCTCTTGGCAGTTCATTCACCACTGTGAACCTCCAGGTTCTCGTAAGTCTTCCCCTCATCTCAGCCTGGGTGGGCTGAAACAAAGGAAGACCCTCCTCACCCCTACTTCCCACGTGGTCTCTCTATCTCTTCCTGTCCTCAACAGGGCAGGAGCTCTTCGTACTGTATTTTCTCTCTCTTTACATTTTTTCCAGGCCCATCACAGGGGCTTTGAGACCATGTGGGTATATTCATTTTCCTTCCATTGGTTCTGTACTTCCCTAAGTAAATATAAACATTTAATAATTATCACTTTCAGTCTTATTTTATCCTATTCTTCAGTTAGCAGCAAGCATGAGCCTAGGGTTTGGGTTTCAAGGACTTTCCTGAACCCTTTCACTTGTATACCTGTCTTTCTGCCCAGGTTTCCATCATTTCCTCTTCTCTAGATGTCCATCATTTGTGTCTCAATACCAGCATTCCAAACCAGGTGACAGTTTTTCAGCTGAGCGAACCTAGCCTAATAAATGATGAAAGCCAAGGTGACAGTTTGCAACCATCCCATGACCTGTATGCATGCAGACTCACGTTTGTCAGGCTTTGTCACCTTGAGCTTCACCACACATCCCCTTTTCTATGCCTTTCTACTGTATTTAGACTGTCTTGTGCTGCTGGTATCCCTGCCTGCCTAGCTGAATGCCCATTCTCTACTGGGATGTTGCTGGTCCTGATAAAGGGCCCTCATTCCAGGGAGAACTTCTCACCGCACACAAGCCTCCCAATTATGTTTATGAAATATTTCATTTGAACTCAAAGATTTTCTCCATGCCAATAATTATAGTCATTAACATTTAGATAAGTTGGCTGTTCTCTGCTCTGTGTTATTCTGTGTTTCATCACCTCATAATGGAATATGAACGAAAAGAGTGAGGAATTTCAGACTAAATGGTCTTGGCTAATGAAGTTGACTGCTTCATTTTGGATGGTTTCTGTATTCCACAAAGCTTGCATCAGCCACGTTTCTACCAGCCATTTGTCTGCACTACTCTAGAGGACCCTTGGTTTTTTCACGCATGCCTATCTAAAATCAAAAAGGACTCAGACTTACTTCTTTTTATGAGGAAGGGCTGACTCATTTGTCACAATCTTACGTAGTTACTATCCATGTGAACCCCTAACTCCTACCTCAAATTTTGTCTCTAGAAATCAACCCATAACCATGTACCCCAAAGTCAAGCCTTTGCTCCCAAAACACTTCTCAAACTCCAGTGGAAATTTCTAGAAATACACTCTATTTGTATCACTTGACTTTTTTTCAACTTATCAAGTTGGAAAAAAGCTTATTGGGGTTACTTACAGGTATGTGAGTGACAAGTCACTTATAGGAGTATGGATGACTCAAAACCAGCTGCATCACCAGAAAGGCCAGCCAGGTATGAGAGGAACCAGTAAATCTGCATCCTTGGATCAACTGAACAATCTGCAAACAGCACTCCTGTTGGGAGAGTCTCTTCTCTCTTGCAGTTGTTACCTGCTATTTTTTTTTCACTTGACTTCTTTTTAACCAAGGTTTAGACATTATTATGACCATTGTGTCCTGTTGTGTAGTTTGGTCTTGTGATATGTAATGAGCTGTGGAGTCTGGTCAGATGAGCACAGGAGGCAAGCAACACAAAGAATTGGATTCAATCTTGCATGGCCACTTCTGGTTGTAGAGACATCAGTCTTGGAATGAGCCATCATTCCATGAGCAGCTCAGGGCAATGCTTTCCATTTGTGATGGCCACCAGGTTCAGCAAGTTGTAAGAATTCAGGGGTGGCCTCACTAGCTTCTAGTGGCCCATATTGGATGAATGAACCCTAATGGGTTACTTAGCTGGGAGTAATTTTATCCCTATTATATTTTTAGTTATTTACTTCATTTTTGGGAAGAATTCAAGTTTAAAAAGTATAAGAATAATATTTTGCTAACTATGCACATCTTGATATGTATTCCTTAAATAGCACTTGCTTCTCTCTGCCTCCTTTCTTTCTAATATACACATGCACAAACACATACACATATGCATATCTACACACTTTTTAAAGCTAATTTAAATAGGTTTCAGACTCCAAAATCAAGCCAATCCCCTTTTCAGAATCCCTTACTGTCTACTGAAGTAAACCACTGGCTATGAACATAAACCACCTTCACAACCTGGTGTGAAAACTTCCTCCTGACCAGTGGGCTCACTGGGAGTTATTAGAAATTGCATCCTGGAGCTCAGGGCACGTCTGGCCTCCCCATTAACCTTCCTACAAACAAAGATAGAGTCTCAAAAATTATGTCTAAATCGATAATAGGACAAAAATATTTTAAAAAATAAAGTGTAAATCACCAAAACATGTTTATGTATACATAATTTGTTATCCACCATAGGGAACTTTAAAAAGGGAACTCAAATTACCATTACATATAAATATATTGTCCCTGATTGTTGAGAAGGTATAGTCACTGCCAAGACCCAGCAGATTTTTTTGGTTGTTGTTTGTTTTTTGTTTTTTGTTTGTTTGTTTGGTTTTTGGGTTTTTTTAGCCACACAATACACCTATTGTACACTATTTTCCAGGTGTAGGGTTCAATGTTAAGGCCTTACATTTTTCACTTTGTGGCGCTGACCACTTTGCCTCTATAATGCATTGCTTCGATGATGCAGACAAAGTAAAATAAACAAAAATATTTTTGGTAAGGTGTTTTGAATACTGTAAAATATTAAACACATGCTATCAAGGCTTTTCCAAAGAGATTTGTACATTAATGAACAAAGCAACCTATCTTTTTCAGTTTAACCTCTGGGGTGGAACATGGTGGACTGTGGCAGTCACCATCTTCTTGGGACAAAACACCTGACGGAAAGCAGCTCATGAAAAGAGAGGTATATTTCATCTTACAGTTTCAAGGAGAAATTTCATTCTGGTGGAGAAAGCATGGCTAGAGCAGGAAGCTGGCTCACACCCTCATTCATCAGCCATGGGGAGGAAGCAGCCCAAGGAGCCAGCTTCACACACGTGGTGGGACTACACTAGCAAACTTCCAGTTCTACCCCCAGGGACACAGTTCCTTCAGTCAGCTGCTACATCCCCGGTATCCAGCACTTTCCCAAATTGCCACCAGCCAGAGTCTAGGTATTAAAAAAAACATGAACCTATGGAGATATTTCACACAAGCCACCACAAGTCTCTGCCATTTTAGTGGCAGTTCCTTGGACTTTTCTGCATTTTTCCCTTTTCTTATCTCATTTTCCTGCCTGGCTTGTGCTCATTCATTCCTTTGTCTCATGTATTCCTTTCCTGTATCCCACTGATGCATCATTGTTTCCTCTGGGAAGGCTTCAGAGATTTTCCTTTACTGAGAGGAAGATTTCCTTCCCTGAATACTCAGGAGACAACTCTCTCCCTATCTTCAAGCACTTCCTGTGTACTGGTGTTTTTCTGCATGATAGTTCTTACACATGAAACTCAGCAATACTTTGAAGCAGTAACTGCATTCTTTTGGCTTTGCCCTGCACCAATGCCGCTGTATTGGCAATATCAAGATTACAGATGTTTGTCAGTTGCCTTCCCAATTTAAGGAATAGGAACAAAACTCCAAATGGTCAAAAGAAGGACAAGTATTATCTCATTTAAGCCAAAGCAGAAAGTAAAGGAAGTGGAGGGTCCTGGAGTCCTTCCTTGATTATGGAAGGACCTGTAGTACATCCTGGAGGCTGCCAACAGCAGTCAGGGACACTCATCACCAGTGAAGCAGACAGGAAGAAAGGAGACTTTGCCCCTAGCCAAGGTTTATAGTCTGAGACTCCAACCAGATTGGGCCAGTTTAGATTTTAGATGAACTGTAGCCCACAACAGTTGCCAGAGCAATATCATATTCATATAAACAGAGCATTGAAACGGGGAGGGTTAAATTGTCCTGGTTGATCTTAATTCTGCACATACTTGAGCAGAAATTTCTTCAAGAGGAAATGCTCTAAATTGCACTGCCTAATACAGGGACCACTGGTGGGCTGTGAATGTATTTAAGACATGTGGGTAGTAGTGAAGAAATTGAAGTTTTGTTTTAATTTATGGCACTTGTATCTAATAACTACTGTATCGCACAGAGTAGCAGAGTGACTGAGGTTCAAGCCTGATATAGGATCACATGCATGTAGGAGACAGAGAGAAGAAAAACGGGGCTATTTGGGTCTTTCTTACATGGAAGAGTTAGTTACAGAGGTGGTTCTTATAAAGCACTGCTGCTCAAAAGCGTGCTCACAGACCACTGTATTTGTTCCACCTGGTAGTGTTTATACAAAGCAGAATCTTCACTGGGTGTGATGGTAAACCTTGTAATCCCAGCACTTGGGAAACTGAGGCAGGAGGATGAAACGTTTGAGGACAGAGGCTTGGGAGAGACCTCAATGGGTAAATTTCTTGGCTTAAAATTATGATGATGTCAATTCAATCCTCAGTACCTGTACAAAATGCCAGATGTGGCATCACACACCTTTAATCCTAGCACTAGGAATTCAGAGGCAAAGGGACCCACTAGAATTCATTGGCCAGACTGTCCTAATGAATGAGCCCCAGAACAATGAGAGACCCTAGTCAAAAAGAGATGAATGGCATGACTGAGGATAACACCTGAGTTTGTCCCTTGTCCTCCATACACATGCGTGTACATGTGCTGCAGCACGCACACACACACACACACACACACACACACACATTTCTAGGCTATCTTGAGCTACATGCAGAGGACCTATGTAAGAGAAAAAAGACAAAGAAAAGAGAAATGGCAAGAAGGAGGGAGGAAGAAACAAAACTGAAAGGAGGCATGGAAGGAGGGAGGATAAGAGGGAGGGAAGACAAAGTACTATGTCATGTAACCTGAGTGAGAATTTTATTTAACTGTCTTATATTTCATGTGTATGTATAGGAAGTGTGTCTGCAGGGTATATGAGTGGTTTTGGGGGGCTTTGGCCTCACATGTCCCCTGGTGTGCATGCCCATGGTTTGTGCTTGCTTGGGGAAATCAGAAATTAACATCAGGTGCTTTCCTCTCTCACATCCCAGACCAGGTTTCTCACTTCACCTAGATCTCACCAACTAGACAGCCAGAAAGCTATGTTTCTGCCACTCTGGCACTGAGATTCCAGGCACATGTTACTATACTCAGCTTTTATATGGGTGCTGGAGACCTATACTCAGGCCCTCATGCATTTGCAGTAAGTATTTTACACACCGAGACATGTGCCCAGCCCCAGAATCTTATTGTTTATTTATTCACTCATTCATCCATCTGTTTACTATTAGTTGGGGGGACATTTTTTGAGACAGGCTCTTGCTATGTTCCCCAGGCTAGCCTAAAACTTGTATTTATTCTTCTACATTAACTTCCTGAGTGATTATATTATAAGTGTGCACTGCCACTCTTGACTAGCAGCTCCAACTTGATAGACATTTCCTCCACTGCTTAATCTATCATTTATTTTAAAGCATGCTCTCTGAAGGACCTATGTATCCAGACTGATTCTTATATGAAACAACTGGTAGTGAGTTAGGCAATGCGCTTTTCAGTTTTCTGAATCTCAGTTTCTTCACTTCTAAGAAAGGTAAATTCATTTTGGATTTGGTTTGGTGTATATCTCCCCCAATTTCTTGTCCCCCCATAAGCCCTTCTATCCCTCTTATCTGTTCCTCGAGTCCTCTGTCATGTATGCCTGCAAGTCAAGCTGATCCACTCTAGAAACCATATATAAAGGAGAACATGCAGCATTTGTCTTTCTGTGCTTATGTGCGTTTGCTTAGTATGATGTTTTCCAAGCCAGCCCTTTTTACTACAAATTTCAATGTATCATTTTTTTTCCTTACTGATGAGTAGAATACCATTGTGTATCTGTACTATATCTTCATTATCAAATCATTAAATGATGGGCATCTGGGTTGATTCCAGTTCTTAGCTATTGTGAGTTGAGCAGCTATAAACATGGTTGAGCAAATCTCTCTGCAGTGAAGAGTAGAGCTTTTAGGGTAGATGCAGTGGCTGCTTCAGCAATGAGACATTGACTACGGGCATGCCAAGGCCTCTTGTAACTGCCAGTGAACTCCAGATGCATGCGCCATTTTGTATATCTGGCTTTACGTGGGTCCTGAGGAACCAAATTCAAGCAAGCACCTTTAACTGCTGAGCTATCTTCCCAAGCCCTGAAGGTATTTTTAAAAGAAGAACATTTGTGTGACTATGTCGTACTTGGGCACTTAGCCACATGCTGCCTGGTGATGGTGATAGCTCTAACACATCTACCCCAAACACTCACATAACTTTCAGACACATTTCAGATATATTACACAGTCTCTCTCTTTTCAGCTTTCCTTAGCAGGCTAGAAGCCATCCTGGCACTTCTATTGCTTGTATTTTGGAAGACTGTGACATCCACCTATGCATTTCTGTGCCTTGCATGTCCTTGTGAAAGCCTATAATTAGAAAAATTGTTGTGGGAGGAATGCAATCTTGTGCTGAGAAGAAGAGTAGATACTTCTCCATATGCCTAGAATTGCCAACCTTGACCTACGGTGATATTGTCTTGGATACTGACAAGTGGGTACTAAGGAGGTCTCTGACACTCCATGTCCTTCTCTGAATGACACAAGCTCTAAAAAAAACAGGTAAATCTGATTAATAGTGTATAAAACTTGAATCATTGTGTAGACATATAAAAATTAATTTTATTCTGCGTCATTCCTGTCTTCCATTCATTTATTCACACAGTTTTGTCATATGTCACTATGTAGGAGATGCTGTACAACCTGGTAAAGTTAGAGAAATGAACAAGTCCACATTCCGTGTCGTCAACTCAGTAAAAATGCCATGTATATCCCTCAGGAAAAGACAAGATGGTGCCATAAAGACAAGCAGTCCACCTGAGGCAGTCTGCCAATGCTTTCTAAAGAGGATTAGCTGAAATCTAGAGAGCCCAGTAGAAACTCACCCGATAAATAAAAAGCAGGGTGGTCCCAGACAACAAGCAGAACCAACCACGTTTTCACAGCCAGCGCTTCTCTTATATTGCTCTGTTTAAAGGAATGTGTGAAGTGCTTATTCTATTTTAAATAAAAGTAAGAATGTGTCAATTTGCAATCTCGAGATTCTTTGTCGATAGCACACGCTGCATGGTTAAGTTAACAAGAGAGAAGAGTGGAATTCACGAAAGTACCCCACAGTCCCCAAAGTCAGGCAGTTGGAGAGTAGCAAAGCTACTGTCTACTAATGTGCAGTCCCCTCTTCCTCACATCACTCCACCTGCTTGACCCAGAGGCCAGGTGATGGTCGCACATTCCTGGCAGTGTGGACTCTTCTGTCGTTACCAGGCACAAATTCACAGCTGATGCCCCTCAGCTGGAGGAGGGTCATTTGTCAACAGACTGTGAAATGGATGTTTGCTGTGAAGAAGAGTTTTAAAAATTAGATCTGGGAGTTCTTGGCGTATTCCCTCCTGGCATGCACACTCACTTAGCTTCCCAGAACACTTAGGCTTAAGGAAAGCTTAATTAAAATCAAGTCAACGGAGTGCTTTCTGAGAAACTAATAAGACAACACAAATAAATAGGCTCTTTCTCTTTCTCTAGCTTTCTGCAGCTGTGTCACTTTCTACGCAACCTTTGAATCATCCACACAAAGCATATACTTCACTGTACCATTAGTCGCCAAGTTTCCTTCATTTCCTGCATGCATACAGGCTGACTAAGATGCTTGACATTTTGAAAAGCTTCACATTTTATATAATTATGAGATGTGATGATTATTAGGAAAGGTAAAATGAAATAATTAGTGGACTTTCAGTTTAAACTGAAGTCTGAATTCTCATGCCAGACAGGACAAATCACATGTGGAATGTGTGGGCGGGGGCGGGGGGAGAAGTCCCAGTGTGATTGGATGCAGAGCAGTGGCCTGTTGGCTATTAATTTTCTACATTTATTGTCAAGATCTTCCTCTTAGCATCATTTTCACTGTCAATAGAGGTAACGCCTATTCTTGTGCTTACCGGTGGATTGAATGAATTACAAGAAAGGTACCACGATGTCTTGAACTTAAAAAAATATTAATTTTGTTTTCTTTTATTAGCTGACAAAGTAGCAGGTTTTGTTATGGCATTTCCACAAACACTTTGTCTTCGCTGATTTTCCCCTTTGTGCCTTCCCCATCTCCCTGCCTCCCCAGCCCTGCTGGACACTTGCAACCCAGTATTCGCACTTCCACTTTAATACTACAACCTTCCACATACCCTACCATGAAAGTCCATTTCCTCCAGTCTCATGGTCCCCTTTCTAGTTTGCTGGCCTTTACCCATATGTACTTCCACATAAATGCACATATATAACAGTAAGAAGCTAAGACATATGTGTGAGAAATAACATATGGTATTTATCTTTCTGAGCCTAGGTTACCTTGCTTGATATAATATTCTCCATTTCCATCTATCTTCTGAAATTTCATTTACCTTTAAAACTACATACAATTCCATTATGTAAATATTTACCGCATTTTAATTGCCCATTCATCTACTCATGGACATCTAGGTTGATTCCATTCCCTTGCCATCTTAACAACAACAACAAAAAAAGCAGAGGTGATAAACATATATGAACAAGTAGCTCTGTGAAGTCCTGAACTATTTTAAATTATGTGGCCAGAAAGGGCTTTCTGAGAAAGTGATATCTGAATGTAATTCTAAATGTGAGAGCCAGCAGTCATGAGGATATAGGCTAGGGAGTCTAGGAAAAGGGAGCAGCAATACAAATTCCCTGCAGAATGTACTTCTAAGTAAAGCATGAGTGAAAACTCAAATGCTGCTGATTTGTGTAATCAGAGAACAGTGGACAAGCTGAGGAGAGCCTGAAGGTGAGATCAGCAAGGTCTCTAGGACCATTTCAGAAGAACAATGGTAGGGACTTAGGGACTGACTCTCCAATCTGTCACCCTGTGAACTTCGTGCGTTATGTTTCTAACCAAAGATGTTGCTGCTTCTATAAGGTGAATGCAAGCATACACAGCTTTAAGGTTTATTTTGAAAATTTTATTCACTGTTCTTTATAATATATTTAGATTTTAATCACTGAAAGGCCTGGTTGACCATGCTAGTGTTGCTGACACTGTCATAATTGTCTTTCTTCTGTCATTTACACTGACTCTAGGAGTAGCTAGTGATTGGGAAGGTGGAGGAACAGCAGCAAAGACAGACATGGCACAATTGAAGATATAATAACCACTAGATGATATTTTATTTTCAGGAGTCAAGTAAATAAATCCTATCTTCCTCTGTCACATATTTCATTTTCCTTCTAGTCATCAGAGTCCATACCTGTTGACCCTAGAGGCACCTGTTTAAGTCCATGTCGGATAATTCCTAGGTTCTGAATTATTCTGTGCCTGTATTTCTTGACCCTGGATCCAATGGTCATGCAGGAAGCCTACTCTATCAGAATATGTGCCAAGCACCCCGATAGCGATCCAGGAGGTCAGACAAGCCTTCTGTGAACCGCCAGGGATGATGACTGTTCTTGGATGTGGATAGCAGGTATTTTAACTCATCTCTCTTGAAAATAACAGTAATAGAAAAAAACCACATTTACTTGTGGTATGCTCGCACTATGTTCTTGTAGTGAATGACTAGCAAGCCTTGACTTAAGTGTGACAACCATAGAGGTGTGCTGGCAGTGTGCATGCTCATGGTTGTCCCCACCTTACTCTTGAAGGAAAAAAAAAATGTTTAAGCATTTGATTGTATTAGAAATTGTGACAAAAATATATCAATTACTATTCCTGTTAACTTCTTCTCTTCCTTGTTTCTCATTCTTCTCTTTATTCCTGCATTTTTGTCTGATTCTTTCTCCCTCCCTTTCAAACTCCCTCCTGTTCATTCCTTTAAATGCTAGTCTTTTGTTTATTTTTCCCTTTTACTTCTGCTCCTGTCCCCTGAATAATCAGATGGCCTGGGAGGGAGAGGACATTTCAAAACATAGGCCTCTACATTGAATGACCAGTGCACCCTAGTATTTATTTGTAGGATAAATTGGAGCTACATTCTTTTGTACACCTTACTAACAACACATAGGCCCTGGGCACAGCTGTCATGTGTGTTAATTACTTTTCTCATTGCTATGACAAAATACCTGACAAAAGCACTTAAAGGAGGAAGGATTGATTTTGGCTTACACTTTGAGGACATACACTCCATTATGGCATGGAAGACCTGGTGGAAGGAGCTGCAGGCAGCAGGTCACGCTGTGCCCTTGGTAATAAAGCCATGAGCAATGAGGGCTGGTGCGCAGCTTGCTTTCTCTTACTTATTCATTCTGGGACTCCATCCCATGGAATGGGGCCACTTGCATTTAGGATGAGTCTTTCCACCTCAGTTAACCTAATCTAGAAAATCCATCACAGACATATTTGGAAATTCATCTCCTAGGTGATTCCAGATCCTGTCAAGCTCTTAAGCCTCGTTATGTAATATAATTAAAAAATAAAAAAAAATGGGACTGTGTTAGTCTTGATAGGACAACAATAAAATATTAGAAGCAAACATTTTGTGGTTGGGCAGGAGAAATCTGAGGGCCTGGGCAGCATAGCGCAACCCTTCTCCATGTGAAATGTTCTTAACATTATGGAAATGAGGCACAGGAGGATGGCTACTGAACATCAAGTACTTCTGACCTCTCTGTCACAACTCCCTGTACTATAATTATACTGAGCAGGGTTGTGTTCACCGCTGCTAGTCAGCACCCAATTCTTCTAGCTCCCTTATTCAAATTCAATGCCTGTAACCCACCTGCTTGATTATCTCTTGACTCATCAAGTTCACCTCCAGAAAATAGTGCCACAGCCATAAGTGTGTCAGAGCCTATCAAAGTAATCACTCACAGTAAACTTAAACCTGATCTCTGATTGCATATTTTTCCCCATGGAACTTGAATCTCAAGAGAAAATGTCTTATCTATCCTGTGAGAAGCTGTCTTATTTCTGATTTTTTTTTTCTCCTGCAAATGTCTCTCCGTCCCCTCTGCTATTATACTGCAATTATAACACTACCTGCCTGGTAGCCCGTGTTCCTAATGATCAAAGGGAAATATCTAAGACTTAACTTGGGTCATGACAGAATCTACTGAAGGTGGTTGAAGAGCACACACAGTAAATTCCAAACTCCTAACCTATGGCCCACAAGAACCCTCAGAGACAACCCCTGTCACTGGACTTTATCCTTGCATTGCTTTCTCCAACACTCATCAGAGCAGCCCATCTCGTCATCCCTACAGCACTGGCAACACCTAACTCCAAATGGTAGCCGTCCCCTCCCTTCTGGAATCTCTACAATCACTATCTTCTCTTACAATCTTCTTTACACAGTTCCTCTTTCCTGTTACTCTAATTTATTTTTGTCCAAAGCATACATCACTGTCCCAAATGGGTTAATTTTTGCTTTTCTACATTAGTTGAAGCATAAAAGAACTCGAAGCTCAACACTGTTTTTACTAACCACTAAAACAGTATTTCCCACATATGAATAAGTCAATGCATGAATAAAAATGAGTGATTTGATAACTCATGTTAGTTTTCTGACTCCATCTGTGATCCTTTTTGCCTATAATCTTGATTTCTCACAATCCTACTGAGTAATGTGAGAAATAATTCTTGAGGTGTATGATAATCCTAGAATACACTGGCAGAGAAATATACTTTGTATCTCTTGATTTGGAGTTATGACTAGGGTTGAATTCCGGCGTCAGGACTTATTAAAGTTACAACTTGAGTGCATGCGCGCGCGCGCACACACACACACACACACACACACACACACACACTGCTATCACCTTCATCTTTGTACCACTGCATATTCTCATCTACAGTTCTATGGTCATTGTATAATTATCAAACTAAGGATTTCTCTGCCAAAAGGTGTATTTGCTTGTAAGCCAGGCGGTGTCTTCCCCATAATGTATCCTCCAAAATAATCTGTTCAACTGAATTCCTTACCTCTTCTGCTCTTGGCTTTGTCTTTTTGCTTACAGAAAATGAGTTTGACTATGCTCCTGCCTCTTGTTTTTGCAACTGAGTCATAAAGATGATAGAAAGTCTAGGATAGCAGAATATTAAAGCTTAGGCTTTGAAATTATGTCTTAATTGAGTTGCAGCTTGACAATTTTCACAGAATAGTCAACTTTCCTGTGCCACTTCTTCCTATATACTCATTTGTATGTCAAGCATATATGATACGAGCTAATTCTCAGAAGACGTCCTGGAATTACACACAAGATTTGGAAAGTATCTAGTGGGAGCTAGTGAACTAGTTTAGCTTCCTGTCATGTACAAGGATCCCAGCTGTGGTTCCATAAGTGATGGACAAGAATATGGCTCAGAGTGTAGATACTGAAGTCCAGTCACCTTGTGACAAAACCCAGAGTAATAGCTTCTCTCTGAAAATCTACAAGTTTCTTAGTCTCCATTTTTTTTTTTCATTTTTATGGTCAGTATAGAGAAACAGTATATGCATCATGGTATGGATGCCAGCAATTAGAAAATTCTGGACATGAATGGTGAGCTGAATAACCTTTCTGAGATTGAAAAGCTTATCTTAAAACATGCATACACATGGTAGTATTCTCGTTTTCCTGCATGATGGTAACTAACCCCCTTTTTTATTTTCAATCAGACCCTCTCTTTCTCTGATTTTTTCAGCTTATTTCATCTATTTAATATCTCATTGCAAAATATATCTTTCTTCTTATACTCCACATTTCTTTCTTCCATGATGAGTTGTAATTAGAGGCTTTAGTCTCTGTGAATTATTCTTTATTAAATAAAACTCAGTTACAATGCACACTTGGAAGCAAAAGCTGAAGTTTGATATCCTCTCATCAAATTACATTTATTAAGATTTTGTGTTCTTATCAGAATGTGATTTTAAAAAGAATTCAACTAAAAGGATTCCACAACTCAATATTAAGAGAGTTCTAAAGGAAGTACTCACAAAAAAAAAGTGCATTGGAGCCATGGTCATGAAGATCACTTTATTTTTAAAATGCCTAATGTAGTTTAAATATGATTTGATAAATAAATTAGATAAAACTAAATTATGTATTTCTACATTTCCTCAAAGGACCAATATTATCAGAGGCTGGCCTTGAATTCATGAAACCCCTATCTAAGCCTTCCAAGTGCTGAAGATTATAGACATGCTCTACCATGCCTGATTTGGACAAATCTTTGAATTTCTAATTATTCCAAGTTTTCTCTAAGCTTATATTGTCAAATTAAGTAATCAATATAAATTAAAGTACATTTTATTTTTGCATATATATATATGTATATATATATATATATATATATATAGCTATATATATATATAGAGAGAGAGAGAAGTATACATACATGTATGCATGCATGTCATACAAATGTGAGCACATGTTATGATGCTATGTATAAATGTGCTTGTAAATGCATGTATATGCACGTGGAGGCCACAGGTCAATATTGGGTGTCTTTTTAAATCACTTTCCTTCCTTTATTTCTCCTTTCTTCATTTCTTTCATTCTTTATGTCTTTTTGAGAGTCTCTCTCTGAACCCAGAGTTCACTGATTCAGCTTTAGAGGCTCTCCAGCAATCCCCGGAGAGACTCTGAGTCTCCTCACGCTGGCTCCCAGTGCTGGGATTACTGGTACATGCTACAAGCCAGGTTTTAGGTGGGTTGTGGGGATCCAAACTAAGGTCTTCATGCTTTCTTAGCAAGCATTTTACCAACTGATCCATCTCCCTAGCCCCCAAGAAATGTTTATCTACTCATTATAATTTATAAGATATTAATAATTTCATAAGAAAGAAAAAATATAGTTACAAAATAAATAATACCTATGTTCTTCTATGAAGTCTATGTTAAGTGATTTTTTTTAATATAATGCCATGTTAATTAGGCCAATAAAAGCCTTGGGTCTTGCACTCATCAATTTTCTGTTATAACTATATATGAGAAGCTAAGTACCTCATAAATACAAAAGGCCTATACAGCTCTCTGTTTCGGAAGCAGGAAATGTTTCTATCCCATTTGAGCACAGCACCCCACCAACACCAACACGTATATCATGCAGGAAGACACCCTACGAGAAGCACCACATGCACGTGGAGATAACATGGTTAGATAGGAAGTCAGAGACTGGAAAGGGGCAAATCTTACTTTTCTTATAGCAACATTCCTGCAAGTATTAACCAGAGTCACATAAGACTTACACTTATTCCTTCCAAGGCCAGTACCCCCAGTGACCTGCCACTAGACCACATGTTAAAGATCCTACTGTGTCTGAACATCATCACACTTAAGAGAGCAAACTTCTGCTACATAGCCCTTATCTCTGATTTACTCTTGCTAAGTAATTACATACAGTTTTGTATGTTCTCCAAAATTATTCTCTGCTGCCCCTGCTTTTATCCCTTTCTTGCTTGTAAAGACCATGTTTGACTAACTCTGCTTTTTGCCCTTTGCCACTAGGCCGTAACAACCTTGGGGTCATAGAGTTTTGATTGAATCCCACCTATACCACTGACATAACCGAGTTTCCTTGGGCCATAGATAGCTTCCAGCTTAATTTTCTCTGTCTACAAGTGGGCAGATTCCTGGCATTATCACATTTCTTTGAAGACTGAAATGAGGGAGAATCTATATATAGCACATAACTCAAAGAGGACAATCAACAGTGTAGCTCCTCTCAGATATGCATGCATTGAATTCTACCTAAAAGCATAAACACTGATGTACTTCCTGAGACACCTCATCCAAATCAAAATACAGTGACACAACAGAGCTAATATGAGTGAATTGAAACTGATTAGGCAAAAAAGGAAATATTATAAAATAAGAAACACTCTAACCCTGCTTTCAGATGGTGTGGTGGTTTTAAATCTAATGTCCTCATAGCCTCAGGTGTTTGTGATTAATTTTCCTACTTAGTCTCTACCTAGTAGAGGGTTTGGGAGGTTGAGCCCTGCTGGAGGGAGTGTGTCACCAAGAGGCAGAACATGGGTGGAGTGTAGCCCTGTGTGTTCAGAGTTAGCTCTGTTTACTGGTCTCTTACTGCTGGTGAGGCATAATGAAGTGAGCCAGTGTCTTCCACCACGATAAGCGTCCTAAAATAATCCCTGTCCTCCAATGGGCTGCTTTTGCTCAGGTGTTTGTCCTAGCAATGAAAAGGTAGCTGCAATAGATGCTCAGAGTGAATTAGAAGTTCTCATGAATTTATCAAAGGAGAATGTACTAATACATAGAAATATAGGCTTGTATGTAATGGTAAAGTATTGTGCACCAAAGTTAACACATGGATCCTTAAACAGAAATAGAGCATACACACACACACAAGACAAACCTTAGAAACCAAGCCCAAATTACAACTATTTAGATAAAGCAGTACTATGACATTTGATTTTGTTCAACTTTATATGTAAAGGAAATGAATCTCCACTGAGAGTGGTGGCCCATCCTTTTAGTCCCGGACTCAGGAGGCTGAGGTAAGAAAACTGTATTGAGTTTAAATTCAAGGCCACCCTGGTGCTACAAGGTGAGTACAAGGTCATCCTCGGCTAGAGTGAGATCCTACCTTAAAAAAAAAAAAGTAAAGTCACAAAACTTTGATATCAAAGTGGGTGAGATGACTCAGTGGTTAAGGACCACTTCCTGTATGTGGTGGTTTGATACAGGTGTCCCCCATAAACTTAGGTGTTCTGAATGCTAGGTTCCCAGCTAATGGGGATTTTGGAATTAACACCTCCAGCAGGCAGTGTATTGTCAGGGGTCAGGCTTATGGGTGTTATAGCCAGTGTCCCCTTGCCAGTGTTTGGCACACTGTCCTGTTGCTATTGTCCACCTTACATTGACCAGGGGGTGATGTCCACCCTCTTCTCATGCCATCATTTTCCCTGCCGTCATGGAGCTTCCCCTCAAGCCTATAAGTCAAAATAAACCTCTTTTCCCCACAAGCTGCTCTTGGTTGGGTGATGTCTACCAGCAGTGCAAACCTGACTGCAACACTGTGCAAGCATGAGAACTTAAAGAGGCCTGAAGGACCACTTAAGTTATATTACCTGGATCCACATAAATATCTGGGCATGGCCACACATTTCTGTAACCCCAGCCCCTTTGAGGAGTTAAACAACAACAACAACAACAACCAAAACCAGCAAGCTCTGGGGTTCAGTAAGGAACTTTGACCTTTGACTCAGGTAAGGGCAGGTGGAAAAGCAATAGAGTAAGCCAGTGTTGCTCTCTGGCTGCTGAAGGCAAAGGCACCCTGCTTCAGAAGAGAGAGCATGGTACAACACATGAAGGAATGCATATGCATATCCAAGCCACAAAAAATGAAGGAAGAAACAAAAAGATAAATTAGTATAATTCAGGCAATTCACAGCAGACAAAATTCAATCTGTCTGTCACGCTGTGTGCAGGCCATAGATATCAGGTATTAAAATAGGTGTAGATTAAAAAAAATAGGTGTAGATTTTATTCATTGACTATATATATATATATATATATACATATGTTTTGCTTTTAGCATTACAGTCCCAAAGAATGTAGGATGAGGAGTAAGGTACAATTGACATTGGTCATTATCACAGTCTGATTCAATAATGTATAAGCAAGCAGGTAGAACGCACTCTGATTAATGCCAATTAATCATAGTTTCATTCATAGCCCATGCTCATTGATAATTTAACAAAACACCTATGGATATATTTAGTATGGTTAGTTCATTAACCTAACAAAACTGCTATTGATTAGTTTACCAACATAAAATAGCCATCAGAGACTGTTGCAGGTCAGGTTCTCCAAGAAGTGGACTCCATCATAAATTATTAGCCTGAAAAAAGAGTGTATTGGGATAAGCATTATGAGGCACAGTGAGAAAGAGGTATGCCTGGGAAGCGGGAAAAGTTAGCCTTCCAGAAAGAACCAAGGACAACCTTCAATGCTCCCAAGAGGATTTTTGAAAACTTAGGTAATGCTATAGGTCTGTCTTCCATTGAGATGAGTAAGTTTGGAAAGTGGAGATCCTGAGCCTATCAGTGATGGGATTTTCACTACTCAAGAAAATGAATCTAACCTCATGGAGAGAAACTGCACCCCTGAGACAATCCATGAAGAAACTGACAATTAGAACTACCTGCTAAGCGCTCCCAATAGCACAAGTGAGTGTTACCTGTCTCCTCCCATGAGAACAAGCAGCATATCACAAGATCTGCAACAGAGCCCTGGACTCAGTGGTCATCTCAACACCCTATGCATATGCACTTTCACACTTAAAAGATCCCTTAAGTCTTACACCAACTATGACATTTTCCAAAAAAAAAAAAAAAATCCATACAAAATGGTAAAAAGGAAAGAGAAATCAAAAGGGACCATTATCTTACACTGTCCATTCTTCTTAGGGAAATCTCTCTCTCTAAGGGTCTATCACTGGAAAACATTTCTCTTAATGTACTGGTCAGGCATCTTCCAGAACATACCCAAGATTAATTGTCAAGGGAGACCAGAGCATCACCATCACATAGGTTGTGCTGGAACTGGCCGGCACATAGCAAGGGATGGTCTGAGGAGGTGTAGGAGCAGTGACTGGCAGGCAGAGATGGCAATGTAGGAGCTGGTAATCATTCCAGGCTTGTGATTCTGAGGCAAGTTTATAAAGATTAACATACTTTAGCCTTAATTTCTTCTTCTGCAAATTGGGAATAAAGAATAAAATTAAGAAGGAGGATAGGGAGATAATGGAATCAGATACATGCTTTACACAGAAAAACTTATGAGGCTAGTAGATGCTAGAAGTATGTAGCATTGATGATTTATAATTAATGAATAATATAACTCCACAAAACCAAGAAGAGCTTAATTCACATAGAATCCTACAAAACATGCCATTAATTTAAAGGCATGACCAAAACACACAGTACTTCTTGTGCAGTGATCTTTGTGAAGCAAATTTGCTCTGGTCTTCTTGCTGGTTAAATATTTTCAGAGACTCCTCAAACTTGCATGATAAATGTCAAGCTAGTCACATGAGCAGACAAAGGTTCCCTGGTCATTTCCTATCTAGTAGGTATCTTGTATATCCTGCTATGTTCACTCTTCAAACTACAAAGCCTTATGCTTCACCAAATACATCATTTCTTTTCTGACACACTGCTTTGTCTTGAATGTCTATCCTACACCTACCAACTTTAACACTTCCTATTCCTCCTTTGACCCTCCCTCAGTCTTTTTGATTGACCTGCGAATATCACTGTCATAACACAATCCACACATTGTCATTTTTTGTTTTCATCTTTACCATGAAATATCGATCTTCTTGAAGGCAGGTTCTATGTCTATTTTTGTTTGTTTGTTTGTTTTTTTGGTAGGGTCTTACTCTAGCCCAGGCTGACCTAGAATTCACTATGGAGTCTCACGGTGGCCTTGAACTCACGCTGTCCTCCCACCTCTGCCTCCCACGTTCTTGAATTTAAGGTATGTTGCCAACACACCCAACTTAGGTCCTATGTTTAATTCATTTCTACCCACTGTGAGCATAGACCATGATCTCCATAAACCTGTGTGTGTGCTGAATGAAGTGATTGCATGACACATGGCAGAACATTCTGTAGACAATCCAGTGTTATTTAAATGAAAATCTTACAATTAGGATGTCTGATTTTGACTGTGGCCATACCATGTTCAATTTATACAACCCTTTCACAAATAGACTTTCTGCACAATGGATGCCGATTAGAAACTATAAAAGTCAGGTCATGAAAGGTTTTCACAAGAGTACTATGGGATAGAGCAAATACCATCATCTTTATTTGTGGAAGAATTTCCATTGTAAGAATATTCTCTACTAACTTTGGATGCCAAATATTACTTAAAATTATTCTTTGACTTTAGGGAAGTTTTCAGGATTCCTTAAGTAAGAGATGTGATACAAGATAGAGAAGTGCTGATTTATAATAAGTAATGCAAGTGCAGTACTGCTACATGGCAAGCAATGTCCTATAGGGTAGCACAAGTTAATTTAGTAGGCCTTACCCATATGCTCAGCTTGTAATGATTACCCCCTCGCTTTATAAAAAAGGAATCCAAGCTCACAGACTTTAAATGATTTATCATGATAGTAAGTGGCAGAATTGAGGTTCAGACATAAGTAGTTTGTCTTCAGAGTCTGTGTTCTTTATTTTGTTTACTGTTCCACCTATAATATTCCAGTGTCATGAATGAGTAAACTTCATAATATAAGCCCATTCAAAAAAGAATCTAGCCAGGTGTGGTGGTGTACTCCTTTAATCCTAGCACTTGGGAGGCAGAGGTAGGTGGCTTGCGAATCTATATCCTATGCAGAAATCTAGTGTTACTTAAAATTAGCAGTCACACACCCCCACATACATATCACTACTATTTTGAGTCATTTCTGCTTTCAATTTCGAGATATATCAAACAAATACAATGGTGGAACTTTAAGACTTGGTGTGCTCATTATTAACTATATTTTTTGAGACAGGGTCTCCGTAAGTTGTCCAGGTTGTCCTTGAACTTTTAATTCATGATTCTCCTGCCTCAGCTACCTAAGTCATGAGATTATAGATAAGCAATAACACGCCTGAAATCATCTTTGGCTTTCACAATTAAAACTCTTGATTTTTTACTACTAAATCTAAATGGTATTGTGGTCTGGGACCCACTTCAGTACCAAGCAAAGTTCTCTGAGACTGTACTTCTGAGGCTCTGTGAAACATTGTGCTAGGATCATCACTTCAGTAAAGACCGAGCAAATTCTAAACATTGAAGGGAATTAGAAAGCTGAAGAGCAAGCTGGTAAAGTAATGAAAAGCAGAACAAAGTAGAGTTGTATGTGGGCAAGTGATTCACAGTGACCCTCAGGTGACTATAAGGTGAACGGAGGCAGGCAGCACAGCCTGCTGTGCTGACATTTATATAATACCTAGTTAAACATTCAGGAAGTTTCCAAACATCCTAGTTTCCATTAAGAACTTATTATAGATCTGTTTGCCATGAATTTATTTAAATTGTGTTTTTAGATGTTAACAATTTTAGCCAGGAACTTAATTTCAAAGGGGAGAAAAACAAGCAGAAGTCATTGGGTTATCCATTTCATGTTAAGGAAGTCAACTCTGACTGGAAAAGTCAAGTAACTTGATCTAAAATTTTCCAATTAAAATAATATACTCTACAAATAGCAGTTGCAGAAATTTTGATATCTTCTTCTTTATCCTAATCTTAGGATTTTGAATTTTCAAAGATAACCCCCTACTCTACATTTGAAACAGTATAATTGAATAATATGTCAAAACTCTCATGTAGTTATACTCTCCAGTCTTGCATGTAAAAAAGTTTAATTTATGGAAAATAATTTTTCACCATCATGAGCAGAAACTGTTTCATAAAGGAGCCATCCACTCATGAATGAATGATTGAATGAACGTAATTTCAGCTTCATGAACTCAGAAGGGTGTTATCATAGCTACCTTCTGGTTTCTTCTGCAGAGTTGTGAAATCCAAGTTCTAATCCCTGGCGGGACAGGGAAGTAAGGCTGGACATTTACATTAAGAACTGTAAGCACTTTCTGTAGCCAGGCCTGGTGATATACTCCTGTAATCCCAGACTTTGAGAGGCTGAGGCAAGAGGATCAGGAGGTCAAAGCCAGCCTAAGTATATAGTGAGTTTGAGGTAAGCTTTAAGTACCTGAGACTCTACGAGTTTCCCTAGAACATCTCCTGAGGACACAGCATCGCCTACATAATGTTCAGGTAGAAATGGAAAGGGAAAGAGAAAACAGGCTTACACTGAGAAGGTGGCTCAGTGAATAAAGTACTTGTTGCTCTGGCCTAAGTATCTGAATTTGGGAATCTCCAAGCCCAAGTAAAATCCAGAAATCTTGGCTGGTGGGCTTCATTAATCCCACCAAGGTCACTGTGAAATGGGACATTTAGACAGGAGAAAATCCCCAAAGTTGTCTTTAAATCTCAAAAATGCTCAAATCTGTACTTACACACAAGCACGTGCACACACACACACACACACACACACTACCAAAGAACATGATTACCACATAACTAGACATGTGAAAATGTTCAGGTAAAATAAAGAATACTATGCAAAATACATTACTTGAACTTTAATAAAATAATATCTTAAAAATTTAAGAAGAAAAATTCTAAATTTAATACAATTATAGAAAGCCAGTTATAGTAGCTAATGTATTTAATCCCAATACTCAAGAGGCAGAGACAGGAGGATAATAATGACTTTTAGGCCAGCCTGAGCTACAGTATGAGTTCTATGTCTGCCTTGAGTAGTGTGAGGTCCTGTCTCAAAAAAAAAGAAAGAAAGAAAGAAAGAAAGAAAAAAAGAAAGAAAGAAAGAACAGAAAGATTAACTACAGGGACATGACATGCATCATCATCAATGTTTCTTGATTCAGTATAAGATTAGAAAAAATTTGTAAGTAATATTATGGCTATAACTGGAGAAATCTGAATATTAAGGACATGTTAGGAAATAGAATTGCATTGATATTTAATTTCCTAAATGGGGACATTATATAGTGGTTGTATGGAAATAAGTGCTCCAGCCTTTATATACAAAATGATCTCATACACTGAAGGGCTCAGTCACACAAGACTTCCTTCCTTTCCCACACCAGTCACAAAAATGGGGCCAAATGGCAGAAGTCGGGTTTGATAGTTTCCTAGAAGGGCTCATGTAACTCAGAAAAACAGTTTCCTCATATTTCCTGGTTTATTATGAAAAATGTGAAGTAGAAATAGCTAAGTAGATGAGATGAACAGGGACAGCTATGACTTTGAAACTGCGCAAGGTCTCTTTGTAACAGTCTGGTCACATCACTCTCTCAGTACCTCTATGTGTACCAACCTGCGCGCTATCCAGGTATACTTGGGTAAGAGTTTCAGTAGCCCTCTCTCCACCTTTTTCACTCCCTGGAAGTCAAGAGGTAGGTAGAGAGCTACCATACTGGATCTTATTTTGGGTCTTTCTAGTAACCTGCTCCAATGTTGAGGCTAATTAGGGACCACCCACTAAGTCATCACATAAGCAGAAAAATAAAAAGAAGCTCTTAAAAAACCAAAGGGGGACTGGAGAGACAGCTTAGTGTTGAAGGTGCTTGCCTGCAAAGCCAAAGGATCCAGGTTTGATTCCCCAGAACCCATGTAAAGCAGATGCACACGGTAGCACTTGTGTCTGGAGTTCATTGGCAATGACTAGAGGCCCTGGTGTTCCCATTCTCTCTCTCTCTCTCTCTCTCTCTCTCTCTCTCTCTCTCTGTTTCTCTCTCTCATAAATATATAAAAATTAGAAAACAAAAGGCAATTGTAGTCTTCAGTAAATTACATGGTTTTAAGAGGTCTATGCCAGGCAGAATCATGAAAATGGCAAAATACAGTTCTTATCATACCCCAGAGTTTATGACAATCATATTGTGAATTGATCTCGCAAAACCTACAGAGTTCCTTCTTTAGGAACGGGTCATCTGGCAGACAAATTCTGAAGGTGGAAAAAAAAAATCAAAAGACTGTTGTGAAGAGTGAGCAAAATTGATCATGGTCTTTTATCCAAAGATTTTTTTTTTTTTTTTGATGCTTGAAATATCCTTCTGGATTAGACAGAGTGTCTAAGCTATATGTTCAGCAGAGGTCTGTACGGCTGCCACTGGAACTGTAAAAGCAATGGAAGTTTCAGGGAGTCACATTCTCAGACTGCTCTACACAGTGATGGAGGACCGTTTCTCAAAAAGCCCCACATTGGCAGTCATCAAAGATTGACTGAAGGATTCTAGGAGAGGGACTGAAGAATTTCAATGCTCTGAGAGAGTTCCTGTTCTTGTTCACTCCTCCATTTCTCTGGTTTCATGTAGAGGCCTTCTCACTGGTCCATCCAGCATCAGACGTCTGTTTCAAATCAGTCAGCCATGATCAGAAATGAATAGATAAATTCTTAGTAATTTTCCAACCTTATAAACTAAGGGGTCTGATCATTGAGAAAGAGAATTAATTCAGCAAAAAAAAAAAAAAAAAATGTGTGGTGGCACATGCCTTTAATCCCAGCACTCGGGAGGCAGAGGTAGGAGGATCACCATGAGTTCAAGGCCACCCTGAGACTTCATAGTGAATTCCAGGTCAACCTGAACTAGAGTGAGACTCTAACTCGAAAAACAAAACAAAAAAATGTGGCAGTTTTTATAGCTTCTAAAATATTAAATACATCATGCAGCGGATTAATTTTATGAGAAAAAATGGTTTGATTTATGAGTGACAGGATATGAGTTAGAATTATGTATGCTCTGCAAATAGCGTGCCTTAGAAAGTATGACTGGGGTGGGCACACATGTGAATGAGTGACTTTCAATGAGGATGAAGTGATAAGCTATATACAGGTGGAGATTATCAGTAAACCCAGACTGTGACTGACTTGATCACTAGTAGAGTTATTCCTTCACAGATGGCTTCCATTTGTCGGGAATTAATGGTGACAGAAAGTCCTGTTGTGGATGATGAGTTTCCAAAGATAGCTTTTATGTGACTTGCCCAATTGGACACCCCACCTTGGCACTGTTGAGCTTATTACTGTTCATTCAGACATCTAAAAATCTCTGGACAATTCTTCTTCATACCAAATGGAGCCAGCACTTTCAGATGGATCTCATTAGACTTCTTATAAAACCACTACATGCTAGAAAGAGTTTCCATCCCAGAAGGGTTTCTATATTTGAACTTATCAAGCCTCTATACAGCTCTATTCCTGATTAGCAATTTGTCCTCCTAAGAGCTTTAAAGAAACACCTTTATATCTCTGTAATTTCATCCCTTTCCCATTTTTCCTTTATCGGCACATTCAAATGTATTTTACTCTTATCTTGGATCTGTCACTCAGCATATGTCAACTTCAAGAGTGCTGGACTATAGCAGTGACTGTCAGTAACATTTCAGGAAAAAAAAAAAAAAAGAAAGAAAAGGGAAAGAATGTCAGAATGCATATATCAGATCTCAGAAAGCTCCCTACCTTGATAAATAGCATCTTCATACATTCTTCTAAATTATTTCCATCAGACAACCAAATGTCAGTCTATGCTTTTGTCTAGAAGAAGAAAAGAGATTTTCTTTGACTCTCTGTTATCAAATACCATGTCCAATCTTTCCATATCATTTTCCTTTCATGGAGTAAAGCTTTTATTTAAGGCTCTTTTCCCTCTGATCTGCTCCTCCCTAAGTCTCACATCTTCAGCCCCACATGTGTTCTGTCAAGTTGTCCTTATAATCCCTGCTTTCTCACTGGTTTAGCCACACCTCCCTCTCTCTTACTTTTACTCTAGCTAAACCTTGATCACTTGCTATATGCTTTTGAAAGTCTGATCATGTATCCAGCTCCAAAAGTCAACTGTAACCCCTCCAGATACACAGACTGAAACTTCTCATCATAGTAGGGTCTAGCTCTGTAAAAAGTCCAAATTAGAACTGGGTAGATGGCTCCACGGGTAAGAGTTGTTACTGCACAAGCATGAAGTCCTGACAGAGTCTGACACTGCTTAGGTCCAATCACCCAACATCCAAAAAAATAGCTGGGTATTAGCACACATTCCTATAAGCCCATTCCTTTGGGGAGAGGAGGCCAGAGAAATGTTGGAGCTCAAGAAAACATCAGTTCCAATTTCAAAGAAGGAACCTCATCTCAAGAAAATAAGTAGATGATAGAGAGGACACCTGACATCCACTCTGTGTGCATGGGCTGTACACATCTGCACATATCCATGCATTGTCACCACAACACATAACACACACACACACACACACACACACACACACAAATTAGCAGTTCTCTAACACCTGTTAAATGAAGAGCTGGTTGGGTAGAAGGATTATATGGATGCATGTGCAAATACAGTCATGCACTAGTTCATGACAGGGATACCTTCTGGAAAAAACACTAGTATATAATGTTGTCACTATGTGCACTGATTTTAAATGAATCCAGATTGTGCAGTTTGCTAGGCTCCTAACATGCATAGCACATTACTACACTGGATACTCCATCCACCTGTAACAGCATAGCAAGAATTTGTGCATATGAACATGCATAAACACATAAAGAGTACAAAAGATGAAAAATGGTGCAAACATGTAGGGTAATTACCTCTACTAGAGCTCACATGATTGGAAGTTGGTCTAGCTGAAATATTTAATGGTGATAAAATGTGAAAGGGGAGGACATTATGTTTAACTGCTGAGTACTTATAAATACTACCCTAAGGCCACAATAAATTCATAATAGACCTGTAGAGAAGATTAGTGAGTAAACTGAACAAGGGTGAGGATCTGAGTTCAAATTCAAAGACCCCGTTTAAAGAGCCAAGTATGGTGGTACATGCCTTAAACCTCAGCACCGGGGAAGCTAAGACAAACAGATGGATACCTATGGCTAACTAAAGTAAGTAAATCAGTGAGCTCTAAGTACAACAATGGATATAGTCTTAAAAGATAAGGTGGAGAGCAACTGAGAAGGATACCCAGTGTCACCCTCAGGACTACACATACATGCAGACACACATGCACAAGTGCCTGTGTACACAAACATATACCCACACACATCTGAAAACATATGTAAACATTCATGTACACACCACACTCATACTTGTGTCAACAAAATGTATTAAGGGCTGGAGGGATGTCTTTGCAGTTAAGGAACTTTCCTGTGAATTTTAAGGACCCAGGTTGTATTCCCCGGTACCCACATAAGTCAGATTCACAAGGTAGTGTATGCATCTGGAGTTCATCTGCACTTGCTAGAGGCCCTGGCATGCCAATTCTCTCTCTCTCTCTCTCTCTCTTTCTCTCTTTCTCTCCCTCTCTCTAATAAATAAATAAAATATTTTTTAAAATGTGTTAATAAATTAACCATGACTTACTGTGATTTTTACTTTATAAACTTTAAATTTATTAGGCACTTTTACTCTCTTATGATAACTTAGCTTAAAACAAAACATTCCGAAAAACCATACAAAATATTTTATTTGTATCTTTATATACCTTGTTATATTTTCAATTGTTTGTGTGTGGTGGTTATGTGTATTCATGTATGTGCAGTGCACATGTTTGGAGACCAGAAGAAAACCTCAGATGTCATCCCTCGAAAATG
This sequence comes from Dipus sagitta, assembly GCA_036346955.1. Classification (NCBI taxonomy): domain Eukaryota; kingdom Metazoa; phylum Chordata; class Mammalia; order Rodentia; family Dipodidae; genus Dipus; species Dipus sagitta. The sequence goes on along the minus strand of CM070772.1, from coordinate 165,658,966 downwards.
CTGTTCACTTTTGTTTATTTGAGACAGTGTCTCATAGAGCCCTAATGCTCTTCAAGGAGACCAGTCAGGCGGGCCACCAAGCCCTCGAGATCTACCTTTCTCTACCTCCCCAGTCATGGTATTAAAAATATGTGCCACCACTTCTAATATTTGACATGGGTTCTGGAGATCAAACCAGGTCCTCATGCTTGCATAGCAAACACTTTACCAACTATAAGCCATCTCCACAGTCCCTCATATATATATTTTATTTTTTATGCTAAGAACAAACACATACATTATCGTAGGATATACAGTGTTAAGATTGTTCATACCTCTGCCCTCCATCTTCATATCTTCTCCCACTGGGAAGTCTTTAGGGGCAATAATTCACATGGAACTTCTGTTGTGACAGTGGCTTGCACGTGCCTAAGGTAGATTACAGTTAGCTTTTCTTTTCTGATAACTGCATGGAGTACGCTGTAAAATAATAAATATTGGCATAGTAAATACACAGAACAGTGATAGTCATTTATTCTCATGAAACATCATGGACCATAAATATTTGTACTGCTATAATTTTGTTTTGTTGATGATGCAGTGACTTTGTCTACACCAGCATCACCATAAACACCTGAATGGTGAATGCATCATACTATAATGTTGTGATGCCTATGGAGTCACTGAGCAGACAGACATTTTCAGCTTCATGGAATCATTGATCACATATGTGATCCATTGTTGAACCCAGCATTGATTTTACAGCACATGACTACAAATGTGTTACTGGCACTATAATCACATGGGGAAAAATGTGCACAGCTAGTATGTAGTGAAGTTTTGAGGAGTTGAATTAATAACTCACACATGATAAAAGTGAAGCAGAAATAGATATGTCTTTGGATGATCACAAGGTGATTTAACATAGCTGGACATAGGAGCTATAATAAGATTATATTAACTAAGTACAAAATAGAAATGTAAGAATTTGGAATACTGTTTGTATTTCAGTAGGAAAAAAAATAACTTTTTCTCACACAGAGTAAAATCAATCAGCTTTTCTAAAACACCAGACAGGGTAACATAAAATAACATTTCCTTTTTTCAGTGACCACTTTTAAAGGAAAACTCAAGAAATGTTGAATTGCATCATATTTGACCCATTAATTGATAGTTTTGCTACAACTTGTTTGTAGTGGATTTGGTGTCATAAAAGCTTGAAAGAAATTCTGACTGTACTACTAACTAGTTGTGTGACTAAAATTGGGTTGAATGCAAGGATTAAATAATTAAATGAGTATTGAAGACTTGGTACCTGGGCCAGCACATATGAACTCACTGATTCTCAGTGCCCCTTCATAGGGCATTTCCCAATGTTAAAGATGATAAAACCAAAGTAATATGGTAGAAAACATACCCAAAGCTACTTTATTAATGCCCTATGGTATTGTCACAAAGAAATACAAACTCTATGGTTTAAAACAACGAAATTTGTTATCATGCCATGCAGTTCTAGAAACCAAAGGGCTATGATCAGTTTCCCTTGGCTTAAGTCCAGATGTTGGTGAGGCTGATTTTTTCTGGATACTGAAGGAGACACTGTATTTTCTTGCATTTCCTAGCTTCCAGAGGCTCTCTCAATTCCATGACTCAGCTGGTAACATAACTCCAATCTCCATCACATCTCCTGACAGTTCAACTTAATATCCTTAACAACTTCCTGTGGGAGTCTGTTTTCCATTGCTGTATCTAGGCTAGGCACTTGAGATAGAAAGGACCATGACTTAGATAACAGTTCCGAAGACTCGAGATTATTGTTCCACTGTCTGCTTCAACTCTGTGAGTCTCGGGCTACATCACAGCGGGATAGATGGCATCACATTGGGGTCCTGTAGGACAGCAATTTGAGACTAGGCTTAATCTTTTCATAGTATCTTGTTCTCTTGGGATCTAACCAGAGTCCTTTGAGAGCTATGTTAAACCTTCCAAAAGTGAAGTACCCATGAAATCTAAGCCCCTTCTTCTAAGCCCCATATACTTAGAGTTGCACAACCTCAAGACTGTCACACTGGGAACCATGCTTCCAGCACACGGAACTTTGGAAGACAAATTCAAATGACACCACACATAAGGACATCTGCAAGTCCCTTTGGCCATGTAATACAACATTATAGGTTATGGCAATTAGGACCTAAATATATTGCAAGCCGCATTCAGCCACCAAAGCTATTGAGTTCTTGGTTTAAGATTTATTTCCAGGCATTTTGGGGCTAGTCACACTATCATATCACAGATGGGGAGAACCCCAGGGTTCTCAGATAAAGGGGTACATATGACAAGAATTGCAACAAAGGGATAAATTCCAAGGGATCAACCCAATAATCATATCTGTTAACCTGTTATTCCCAAAAGCCCACTTTTTATTTACTTATTTTTTTGTGTTCTTGCCCTGACTTTGATATATATACATATATATATATATATATATATATATATATATATATATATATATATATATATCTGCATTTTACTTTTTACTATTGGTTTCTTCATGTTCCCATGTTGACGTATGCAGTTACACATGCACATGTGAGTGCATATGTTAGAACTTCAGAGGACAACCTCGGGTATTATCCACAGGAATAAAATCCACCTCTTTTGTAAAAGGTATGTCTCATTGGCCAGGAACTCACCAATTGGGCTATAGTAGATAACCAGAAATCCAGAGTTATCTGCATGTCTCTGCCTCTCCAGTGGTCAAATTGCAGGTGTACTCAACATCTGGCATTTTTACATGGGTTCTGGGAATCCAACTCAGGTCCTCAGGCTTGCAAGACAAGCATTTTACCAAATGAGCTGTCTCCCGAGCCCCCCAAAGCCCTACTTTTAAACACTAAGTATTCACCACCTTACTATTTTACAAAATGAGTATTAAATCTCAATACATGAGTGCTAAGGAAGTATCATGAAACCATAGAGGTACACAGTATGCATTAGTCAGGTTTCTCTAGAGATATAGAACTAATAACATCAAAATACATTATATATCATATGTCAACCATATATTATAAAAGGATATAAAAATATATATTATAAAGGAATTTATTAGATTGGCTTTTAGGTATACAGACTGGGCAGTCCAACATTGGCTGTCTGTTACCTGGAGTGTCTGAAGACCCAGTAGCTTCTCAATCCATAAGGATACTTGCGTCAGCAATCCCAATCTTATATTGAAGGTCTAGAGGATACTCAGAAAGCTCCTTGTCTGTGGTACATCTTGTAATACTGATGGATTATAATATCCACAGAACATAGCAACAACACGGTAGATGATGCACCAGCAGGTAACAAGGGCAGCCAAGCAAAAGGCATGGCCTTTTATGAATATATATATATATATAACTACATATATATATATATATATATATATATATATATATATATATATATATATACCTGCTGGGTTGACCAGTCTGAAAGGTCTTTTTCTCTCACTTAGTCCTTCCTGGAAGTATTCTCATGGAACCAACATAATGGGTATGTCTCTTACTTGATTCCTGATCTGATCAAGTTAATAATACAAATTAAGCATCACAACAGTCAATCACAATATGTTTATTCTTTCTTTTTGCTTTATCTCAGTTACTTTTTACCTGAGCTCCATACTTGTAACACTCTGCACAGTAGACAACTCTAGCAGGCTACTAGACAACCTGCCTTTCTGTGCTTACCCAAAGTCACCCTTCACATGTGTCACATAAAATGTTGAGCAAGCTGGTCATAGTGATTCTAGAAGTTACTTATTTTCTTTTATTTTTCAAGGTAGGGTCTCACTCTAGTCCATGCTAACCTGGAATTCCCTATGTAGTCTCAGGGTGGTCTTGAGCTTATGGTGATTCTCCTACCTCTGCCTCCCAAGTGCTGGAATTAAAGGCGGGCACCACCATACATGGCTCTTATTACTGAATGGAATATCCAATCACAAGCAGCTTAAGGAAGGAAAGAGCTTATTTTGACTTACAGACTTGAGGGGAAGTGCCTGTTATGGTGGGTAAGACATAGCAGGCCTGAGTAGGAGAGCATTTCATATCATCATCACTTCAGCAGGGCAGAAGAGATGAGTAGAGAGAAACTTTAAAAAATGATTTATTTGCAAGGAGAGAGAGAAAAAGAGAGAGAGAGTTAGAGAGAGAGAGAGAGAGAGAAGACATCAAGCAAACTTGAGCTGTAGCACCACAAGCCATACTTCCTGGTCTGGAGAGATTGCTTAGTGGTTAAAGGTACTTGCTTGTAAAGCCTGACCACCAAGTGAAGCAAGATGCACACAGTGACACATGCATCTGGAGTTTGTTTTCAGTGGTAAGAGGCCCTGATATCATACCCATTTGCTTTGTGCAAAATGTCCCAACTTGTGGCTCTAACAATCTTTCCACCCCCTCTTTCTCAAAATTCTGTGAGGCATGCTGTCATCATTTTAAGTCTACTTCAGTGATGGGCACTTAGGAGCATCTGGATCTCTGGTTTGGTAGGTGTTGAGTGCCCTCTGTATCTTTCTCCATCACCCTTGTGCTGATATCAGTTTAACTGAGAGAGCAGCATTCTTGCTCATTTCCCCAATTCCTCTGTGGTTTCAGTTGGGGCTGGGGTGGAGTGCACTGGGTTGTTTATCTTCTTAAGTCCAGTTCCCATCTAAAAAAGAGGAACAGATTCTCCAAGAGAGTGAAGTCAGCGCCAGTTAAATGGGGTAAGCATTATTAATTTAGAGAGAATTAAATGTCTTCCAGCAAGGCTCAACCTCCTGAAGATTCTGCAACTTTCCCAAACAGTGCCACCAACTGGGGTTTAAGTATAAAGAACACACAAGGCTGTAAAGGACATGATACATTCAAACCACTACAATGGTGCATAAATGTAATCCAAGTCCTTGCTAGATAGAGGCAGAAGGATTTCAGCAAGTTTAAAGCCAGCTTGATATACATGTCAAGTTGTGATCCAACATTACATATGAAGAACTTATCTCACAAAATATGCTGGGCAAATATCAAGCACTTAATGCAAGTCTCTGCATTGCCCATTTATTCTGAATGTTATTGACCTAATTCTTTTACATGTAGGCAGTGTGTGTCTTGGACAAATTTCTATTTTAGATAGACTTTCATCATCCCAGAAAAATTTTAAAAAGCATCCAAGAGGCTTGGTCTTAATAAAAAAAACCGTCATTCTTTCCCTGAGGATTCAGATCATAATCATAGACATAAGGGAGGTTAAATGAAATGTGTCTTAAAGAAAGCATTGGATATGTCCATGGGACCTGCTACAGACATCAGGAGACTGTAAGGATGCAGTTAATTGTGGGTGGAAGTAACGGCCACACATGGATGAATAGAGGAAATAACTGTAACACATGCCAACAGCCTTTGTGGAATCACAGAAACGCTAGCAATTGTATTAAAATTAGTACCGACCTCACTAGTAATGCTGAATACACCACATTCTTTATGGTGCAATGAAAGCTTGCTTCATGTCTTCTTAAATTTGTGTATTTATATGTATGGTGGCTAGACCAAGTAGCAACTTAAAGCTTGATAAACAGCTTTCAGAATTTTCTTTTAACACATTTTTTTCAATTTTAATGAATTTTTTAAATACCCCATCTTTCCACCTCAATCACCTGAGGGCAAAGCTTATGTTTTTCTCAATAAATACCGTCAATATTCATCTGCAAGCTAAATAGAGAGACTACAGAGGAAAGTTCCACTGCCAATACCTTGATCTTGGCCATCTAGTTTTCAAAACTGTGGGAGAATGCATTTCTGCTCTTAAAGATATACAGCGAATTATATTTTTATGAGAACTTGTGTTGGTTTGAATATAAAATGTTCCCCATATTCCTATATATTTGTGATTAAGCCTCATACTTTATCTCCAGCTGGTGAAGCCTTGGGGAGATGGAGCCATGCTAGAGGAGGTGCTGGGAACAGACTTTAGGATTTTAAAATTCATTCCTCTGTAGCTCACTCTTGCTGCTCCCTCACAGCTGATGTGACAAGATGTAACATCCTGCTGTCAGGTCTTTCCATATGCTTCCCAACATGATGAAACTGCCCCTCAAAATTATAAGCTGAAATAAACCCTTTCCTTTCATAAACTGCTTCTGGTCAGGTGTTTCATCCCAGCAATTAGAAGATGACTGCAATACATCACTAGCAAACTAACGCTATGGTTGATGAAAGCCACGTATCGTAAGAATGAAGGAATCATGAAAGGAGGCAGGGACAGGAAAGAAAAGGGAGGAGAAGGGGCGAATGTTTATCAGGGTGGTAAATAAGTGAGAAGCACCCAATCACTTTTCATCACTTTATGAGATAATATGTCAGAACACGGCCATAGCCTAGTGCTACATTCTTTCCTGTACATGCTTAATTTTTAAGGTTTAAATTAAAACAATTATTCATTCTCACCGTCTTGTCTTCTTACATAAAGGTTTACTTAGTGTTGTAGCATTTTAAAAAGCCAGAGTCTACCTTGTTGCTACATGTGCATTAGTGTCTCCCTGCATTTATTCAAATCTTCACGCATTCAGTCGCCCACACAGAGGATGTTCCCAGATACATGGCTAATCCTCAGGATTAGGATGCCTAGCTTCATAATACCTGGATATTTTAGCCGTTTCACATTTACCTCTCTCTCTCTCTCTCTCATCTCTCTCTTTCTCTCCTCTCTTTTATGAGGGAGAGAAACTAAGACTGTAATATTAGTTAATTTTTAAAAAGTTTCCTCTTGGCAAATTAAAAAGGAGATTTAAAAACCATTAAAGCATTAACATACTGCTTGCTCATTTTGCTAAGCATTTGCGGGCAAATCAGGAAACATAATGATGCCAGGATGATTAAGGTTGAATAATCATGATCTGAGTATAAGGCATCATCTAGCCATGCCTTTAAGGGCTTGTTCACTCCCAAGCCTATTACTCCAGAGAGCTCTGTGGTAAGAATAGAGTAAATGACTTCTGAGAAGAGAGAAAAACAGTAACAGAAAAAAACAAACAAACAGGTCCTACATCAATGTTGAGCTGCAAAGAGAACCACCTCTGTCTGCTGGAATTTGCCCCATCTTTCAAGACCCAGCTAAATAGAGAGCTCTATTCTACCATCACGGTTGAGCCAAATGTTGTCTATAAAATACAGAGAATGTTTTATTTATTTACAGGATTGTTAGCTAAACCCAAATGGCCCAGATGAAATAGGAACATTTTATATTCAAGTGTTATGCAAGGGCAAGATGAGGGTACTAATGGTAGAAAGGGAGATGACATCAAGAAAACTTGACATTTTCTCTAAAAGTCTATGTGATTAATAATATGAGAAGAAATGACTCTAGTTCCAGCACAGCTTATTGCTCCATCATCTTGCAAAAGGAAATGTAGGAAACGTGTCAGCTTCTCTCTGACCCTCTGTCTCTGAAGAGAGTTTCTCTTCTGCTGTTGCCAATGGGAGATCAGGTCATTTTGGACTGGGTGTTCTTCTCTCCCCTCTTCTTCTTTTCATTGTGTGTGTGTGTGTGTGTGTGTGTGTGTGTGTGTGTGTGTGTTTGCCATAGAACATGTATAGAGGTCAGAGGACAACGTCAGGTTGTGGGTCCTTGCCTCCCACCCACCTTATTTGAGGCAGGGTCTTTCTTTGTCATTCAATGCTGTGTGCCAGGCTAGCTGGCCCACGAGCTTCCTGTTCTCTTTTCTCTGCTTCCTCTTTTAAAGTAGGCATGCTGGGATTACAGCTACATGGTCCCAGGTTGGCTTTTAAATGATAGTTCAGGATCCAATCTCCAGTCCTCATGCTTGTGAAGCAAGAACTTTGAACAACGGGTCGTCTCCCCAACTCCCTTTTCTCTTCTTTGCAGAATTCAGAAATAGTTCCTTCTCAATATGTCCTTGATGTCTTCAGCTCCAAGAACACAGGAGTGGTTAGTCTGGGGACTTCCACTATCTCTGTCCCCAAGCACAGACGTGAATGAAACCCTGGGCAGTACTCCAAAGCAGGTTTGCTCACGGAAGCCAGAGCACTCCTTAGTGCTTACAACCAGAGGCCTGCAGAGAGTGAGCAGCCCACGGAAATCAGGACAGGGAAGGACAGACTGCCATCCTCCACTCACCCCCCCACCAGCCTCATCTATATACCCTGTTCTGCTCTAGGTACTGAGAGAAGTGGGTGGCAAAAGTGATTAGCTTAGAATTTTTCCATGAAAGCATTGGTTTTGTGAGGAAATCAGACTTGTACAATACAACTTCATTTCAGGGCATAGAATATGAGAAATACAGATAGACAGACAGTCAATGGATTTTGTTTTCAAGAACTGTGGAATATCTTCCTGCTGAACTTATGGAAGTCACCTTAGGATACTGAAGCCCAACTCTGAGGGTGGAGAACATCAAGACTTAGGTGAAGGAAGATGAAGGTCCTATCAGTTGGGATAGGAAGATTGAACTTCACAAATTTAAGGAATCAGAAGTTTTAGTAGTAAAGACATATCTTGATTAATGCTAATATTTAAAGCATCTCACAACAGTCCTCTGAAGGAAAACATCATTACAACATGTAAGATGAAGAAATCAGTCACATAGTGACTCACATGTCAAATAAGGCTTTTTCTACCATTTGAAGTCATATGTGCATGGGCCAAAATCAACCAAATTACAGCCCTAAATGCAATGCACTGAATTTGAGAGGACTGTAGAGGAAACCTTCAATCTACTACACATGGGGGAAGGGCCCTGAAGGAGGAAGACATTCACTATAAAAGGAGGAGGTTGAAACAGACTGGTGCACCAAATTCTACACAAAGAGATGAAAGACCTCTCAGCAAAGAGATCAAATATGGACAAAGGTGTTGTACATGAAGCATGAAGTGAATAGTTAGATTTCAGAGAAGCAAGTGTGAGCAGCAGGTATGAGACAGCCTGAAAAGCATGCAGGAAAGAAACACACCTGCTCAAGGGTGGGTGTGACTTTAGATCTGAAGGCAACAGGAACTCACCAAGACCGTAATGATTTTTCCATCACTCCAGGTGACCTTGGCTTAAGTACCCGTGTGGATGAGATGGAAGGACTGGACGAGGTGAGAACAACCACAATAGATAATTAGCCCTCTTTTACAGAAGTGCATAAAATGGTACTGAAGGTCAATGAGACAGAGATGAGCAAGTCTAATTTAAGAGACACTTGAGAAGATGTGAAATGATCAGGAGTTAGTAAATGCTTACACGGACAGTGTGGAAGAAGGGATTAAGTTGATGATGACACATGAGGCTGGGGCATCTAGCTGTGAATACTGGTTAGATGAAAGAGCCATTATGCATGTTAGAAAATTCCAATGATAATGGTAATAATAACCATTGCCTCTTAATGAGTCTCATTGCCTCCAGTCTTTCTCTGCTTCATTCCATTCGTCATGATGTCTAATTTAGCAGAATTTTTATTTATTTATTTATTTATTTATTTTTTAGTAAGGCTACAACTGAAACAATGAAAGTCTACTGTTTTCTTTTTAAAACTTGGCAAGAAATTGTGGAAAGGGAATAGGAAAGATAAGTAAAACCTCCAGCCTTCATTTAAACAAAAGACTGAAATGTTTCATTTCAAGACAGGCTTGGTCATACTTGAAGTTTCATAGTAAAAATAATATGGGTCTCTAGTTATTGGATGGTGCTGCATGCTCAGAATGATATTAGGTATCTTTTCCTTGATTTTTCATATGATTATCATAACAGCCCTCTTAGCAATCAGTTTTTTTCCATAATTAGCTCTATTTTTCAGATGAGGAAACTAAAGACAAGAGGTTATTTGATTAAGGATGCATATTTAGTAAGTGGAAATATTAGAATCTGAGCAAAGTATCTGGGCTCCAAAGCCATCCTTCTTATCCTCTTTCATGAAAAATGCATTTTATAGGCCCATTCAGTGGTGGGACAGTTTATGTATGTCTCCATGCAGAGCTGATTTACAGGGGAACTTGAGTGAAAATGTGCACGAGTACTTTCTTCATAACTCATGGCTCAACTCTGACAAGGTACCAGGACTGATTGATTTTTCACATGTTAACTGCATACTTGCCAGCTGTATAAATACCATTTCTAGAACCCTAAAAGTGGTGAAAACTAGGTTCCATTTTTCATTTTACAAAACAAGAACTTAGTGACCGCTAAGTAATAAATGTTGGCAGTTGGACAGCAGAGACTTGGAATAGCAACATAGGAAGATGCCATTGGTATTCTCCCAAGCTCTCCGAGCATGGGAGACCCCACCAAGACATGAGGTCATGTCATCTGGATGGGGAGTCCTTTATAGGATGGCTTCCCAAATGTGTGTTCTCATTGCTTTGTCTATTCTCATTTGTCACCAGGGTAAGCCCATTTTCAGCTTGGTCTTGACACTGCTTTTTCTGTTTGACTTATGGAACCTCCAGTTACAGACCTGAGTGCACCCTCCTTGTGGATTCTTGACATACTCCAATACCCAGTTGCTATTTTCTTGGCACCAGCTTCTGATGTAGGGTTCTTGTTTAATTTCTCACTTCCCCAATGTCATCAAATGCAATTTTGGGGAGGGGATGCTGGTGAATGCAGGGAGAAATGTGAAAGGAAATATGAACATTACCAACAAAGCTACTGAATCTAGTTATCAAGCTACCAAGAACTGTTTGAAATATTTTATCTTTTATATTAACCAAGTGTTATTCAAGGCAGGTAGTCAGCTGGTCAGCTGGTCACCAGCTCTTGCTTATCAGGGCTGAGGATGCATTACACATCACAGGGCATGTATGAGTCATGGGCAAGTTTGTAAGACAGGAGTCAGCAGGACAAAGTAATCTGTATTCATTTTCTAGAGTAGCCATAAGCAAATGTGACTGAGCTGGTGGCTACAACTAAATATACATACATATATATATATATATAATAGCTCATGTGTTAAAAATTATGTATGGTCTCACTGTGTTAAAAATCAAGGTATTAGAGTAGTGTCCTCGTGCGACAAGCTTGAGCTTTGTTTGAAAACACACACATGCACACACACACACACACACACACACACACACACATACATACTTGATGGCTGCCCACACAATCCTTGGGTTGTTAGGGCCACCTTCCTTCCATCTTCAAAGGCAGTCACAGCAGGTTATTCTCATCTCATGTTGTAACTTTCTGGCCCTCTTTGACAAAACTTTGTGTCTGACCACAGCCAGGAATATTGTCAGCTTTTCAGGTTCTGCATAATTAAGTTTAACCCACAGAGTCAGTTAGCGATCATCTCTCCACCTCAAGACCTATAACCTTAGTCACACCTATAATCTCTCTTTTGTCATATAAGATAACATTGTCACAGGTTGTGCAGATGGCTCTGCAGGCCATCTCCTGTCTTTCATAAGATAGCTCCTTTGCTTTCTCTGTATTTTCACTGGATGTATGCTTGAGTCAGGACAATCTACTGGATGCCACATGAGCTTGCATCCCAGAATAAAGATGTGTCTCCATGTGCTATTGTTTCTCATAGGATAAGTTTGAGATGAACCTTGTCTGCAGGAGAGATAGTCAGACTATTGGCTTGATTTTCCAGCTGTTTTGAGGATTTGTGTAATAAATCTATTTGCCAAATAATAGAGGAACTTGGCAGCCAATAGTAAAATATAAAATTTCAAGTTTATTAGGAGTGAACCCAGGTGCAGCACGTCTCACAGGGATTGGTGGAAGAACTTACATTTCCAGTTGGTTTATTGCCCCAGACCAGTATGAGAAACCATGGCTATTTCCTGAACAATTCTGCCAAACTGTGTGGATAACTTGCAGAATTTGTGTGAGTAGATAGACAGTGTCAGTTTTCGTGTTGCAGTCAGCTTCCTATTGCTGGCAGAAAACAATGGACCAAGAGCAGCCGTGGGACGAAAGTATTTATTTTGGTTTTCAGACTCCAGGGTAAGCTTGAAGACAGCAGAGGAAAATGTGGCATGGGCAGAGGGTGGACACCACCTCCTGGCCCACATCAGATGGACAACAGCAGCAGAAAAATGTGCCAAACACTGGCAAGGGGAAGCTATCTATAACACACAAAAGCCCACCCTCAACAATACAACACCTCCAGTTGGCTCCAATTCCCAAATTGCCCCCAGCTAGGGACCTAGCATTCTGAACACAAAAGTTTATGGGGGACACCTGAATCAACTGCCACATAATGAAAGAATGAAAATCTATGTGAAGGGGGACGGGGACTCTGAGTCAGAACACTCAGACTGTGTGGGCCCAGACATGACACTATAACTCCCATCTTTCCATTTCCTTATTTATAAAATTTTGATAAGCAGCAATTCCATTTACTATAGCACAGTTTGGATATAAGACACACATTTACAAATGTATGTGTTGTTCTTATATAAGACATAGTAACTTAAATTATAATTTTATAATTATTTGCTGAAGTTAGACATAGTTTTCCAATGTGAAGGCAGTTTTTTTTTTATTTTTCATTTCTTTTCTTTCTTCTGTACTTAGGAGCAAAACCATAGTCTTGTGCATGCAAAGCAAGTGCTCTACCAATATCTAATCTGTATATACATTTTCCTCTTTGTTATTTTCATCTATTTACCTTTGTATTCTTTCTTTTCATCCTTTTTCCTTCTGGTCTCCCTACTTACCTCCCAACCTTCCTTTCTTCCCTGTTTCCTTACATCTTTTCTTTCTTCCACAAATATGGCCCTATAATATGTATATAGCCATGTTCTAGTTATAATGAGAAAAACATTAGATAACCTAGATTTTAAATTCAGGAAAAATACACTTTTAAAGACAGTAACAGAAAAATATATAAACTAGGTAGAGAATATTGAGTATCAAAGGAAAAGTCCAGCTAAATTAATCTGAATTGCTGAAACTAGACAATTTCATTCCTCCTTTAAGAAGGTGAGAGAGGCCGGACGTGTTGGTGCACCTCTTTAATCCCAGCACTCGGGAAGCAGAGGTAGGAAGATCGCCATGACTTCAAGGCCACCCTGAGACTACATAGTGAATCCCAGGTCAGCCTGGGCCAGAGTAAGACCCTACCTCAAAAAACAAAAAACAAACAAAAAAATAAAAAGGTGAGAGATGGCTGGAGAGATAGCTTAGCAATTAAGGTATTTGCCTACAAAGCCAAAGGACCCGGGTTTGATTCCTCAGGACCTACGTAAACCAGTTGCACAAGGTGGAGCATGTGTCTAGAGTTAGTTTGCAGTGTCTGGAAGCCCTGATATGCCCATACTCATTCTTTCTCTTTCTCTCTCATAAATAAATTTAAAAACTCAAATATTTTTTAAAAAGAAAGAGATTATTCTGTGGGGGTGTAGAATTTATATAAATAATAATGATCATTTTTTGTGGTCTACACTGGAGCCAGCACTGCATGTACAGTCTCATTAAATCTTCCAACCTCCCTGATTATCTGACCCTAAAGCTGAGTGGCTTAGAGATATTGCCTGCCACCACGCCTCTGGGTTTTAATAGGATTAGGCATATTTAGACATATTCGGGAATGAAAGAAATGAAATATCAGTAGATAGAACACTATTAAGGGTCTAAAGATAGGTTTGTAGCACTTTGGGAAGCCATAAGATCTTTTTTATTAGAATGCCTTGAGAATAAATCAGGTAAGATATGGATGTAAATACATGCATAGACGTCATCTTTGGGGCGATGGGGGCTTCAAACTTACTTCTTCTTTCCATGCTTTACATTTCTGGAGTCAAACAGACTGCATTTTCAGCCTCTGCCCTCATGCTCCCTGCTTCATGGATTCCTGAGGTGATTGCATCTCTCCAAATAATCATCTCCTCATCTACATAGAGCACACAATCATGTCTCCTTCCAGGGTTACTGTGAAGACCTAGAGACATGTCTGTAAGAGGGCTTGGCACTCACAGAAATTCAACTTACGTAAAATGTGAAGAATTCTCCTTACCCCACAGTTTGCTGTGAATCCTATATGTCACCTCGAAACGTGCTGGACAGCTGTTGGGACTCACTAAGTACAGGCTCCCTTTCTCTGCACTGACACTGTCAGGGAAGCAAGTAGGGACTGTAGAGCAGCTGCAGCTCGAAACATGGGAGGCTAGCTCCTGAAGCCTCAGAGGATTTCCTAAGTCCCCAGGTGTTACCCAGGGAAGACCCTGAAGCTAGCCATCCCCACCCTGACACCCCTTCAGGTAGAATCCCTTCACTCTGTGCACCCCGACAAGCTCTGTAAAGCTTAGCATAAACCTTTCCTCTGAATGCAAATATCATGTTCCTGCTGTCTGTACTTGGCAGGGCTCTTTTTATTCTTTATTTACTTTAATTTGCTTAATACATTTAAGCTTTGGACTGAACAAAGCTGAGGATGTCCTTTTGTACTTTGCAATGCTTGAAATGAGGATGGAATAAAAATGAATTTCTGTACTCTTCAGTTTCCACGTGCTTCTCTCATTCTGTACATCCTTAGATAGGGGCTGCTGGGTTCAAGGAAGGCAGCTTGTTATCTCACAGCAGACAAAAAGGGAAGGAGAAAAGGACCCGAGTTTCTGGAGTGCTCACAAAAAACATACTAGGTTTTGCCTTAGTTTATTGCTTTATTTAATTCTCAAAGCAACAATAGCCTGAAAAGATAGGGGCCACTTTAATTAGCATCTCTAAAGTCATATTGCCAGGAGAGACTGCCAGAATGCAAAACCTTGGCTTTTCTAGGTCCAGCATCCATGCTATAACCACACTGAGGCATCATTTCTAAACTCCCAAATTTTACACATGAGGAAACTGAGTCCCAGGCAACGATGTACTAAAGTCTGTACCTAATGGCTGACTGTAAAACTGACATTCAACTAGGTTGTAGGCCCCTAGTGCCAAGCAGTTTATTTCCATATTTGCCTTCCTTCTTTCATGTTTTTCTTACTTTTTCTATTATTACTTCTATGATGTATGAAGAACTGTTTAAAGTTCAGGGAAAGAAACTGATAGTGAAAACTAATCAAACCGTGACCTGAACATGCTTCAAGTGTGGGGACAGTTTCTACACAGTAGCCTCCTAAATGAAGGGGGCAGCAATGTCAAGCAGAACTCATCAAGACATAGTGATACTGATACCCACAAAAAACATGACAGGGTGACTTAAGAAGGTGACTGTTGGCTCTAGTGCATTATATGATAAGGAAAGCCTACTGGAAGAGGTGATGTCTCAACTGGGTTCTGAACAACTGAGTGGCAAGCCAATGTGACAGTTGTAAAAACAGAAAGAACCAGGCAAGGGAGATGCTGGCAACAGCATGGCTTACAGGTGGGTGAGAAGAAAATACTAGACTCTACTGTGAGTCCAGAAGGAACCCCTGGGGTTCAAAACAAATGATTTTATAATGTCATTCTAATGCTATATAGACAGTGAGTCCCACAGCAGTATGTGTGGATGTGAGAGGAAGGTAAAGGAGGCCAGAGAAGTAGTTCTAGTAAGAGAAAATGGAGGGTTAAAGTTGGAGTGGAGCTGGAAACCAGTGAACAGATTTGACATTGATTTTCCAGACACATAAATGAGTGCTATGAGGCCAAGAATGTTAATTTGATCTAACCATGCCTATTAGTGTGTAGAACAATAATTAGTAACTAGAAGGTATTTGATGAATAATGATTGAAGGAATGAAGGAACTTCAAAAGTGGGGGAAAGAAAAAGTGTTCTGTATTCTGTCATGGACAATTTGAAGTGTGGTAGGTGAATGTGGTTATCCTTTACTGATGATTTGGGAGACACTAGAGACACTTGCAAAAGTTGGTGTGTGATAATGTCAAGTCTGAGATGCATCTCAGACACTCAAGTAGAAACATCAAGTAGACACCTAATGTCTGAGACTGGTGCTCAGGAAAAAGCCCATTTAGAAGTCATTATCATATATACAATATGTGAAGCTGCAGGGTTATTTTGAATTACATAAATAGGGAATATAACAGGATATCAAGCACTGAGCACTAGAGCCCTGTAGTTACAAGTTAGATGAGGAGCTTGGAAGGATTAGAAAATGCAGGGATGGAACACTAGACTCTCTGAAACAGTGTATTGTGAACATGTAATGGTTATTGCCCCAATATTAGTAGTAGTAGAAATTATCATCATAATAATTCTAACTCATTTTCATGGTGCTAAGGATGAAACACAGAGACTTGAGCATGCCAGGCAAGCACTCTACCACTGAACTATATACCCAGCCCAATCATGCTAACACTAGTTGAACACTTACTCTACCTCTTGCCCACATTCCACATAAACACAATGTTACACATTTAATTTGTATCATAAATCTATGCTGTGTTTTCAATGGTTATATTTAATTTTCTGGTGATGAAATGAAGATATTAAACATTCAGTGGCTTTTCCAAGGTCAATAGGTGTGAAATGAGCAAGAGTGGGACACAAACTCAGAATTATTTTTTTCTCTCTCTCTCTGGAATTTGCATCCTAAACCTTTATCATATGTGATACATGGAAATGGAGAAATGTCCATCAGGTCTAGCTGCCTGAAGGTCACTGCTGTATGTGACAAATTTAAGGAAAAAGCCATATAGAATTATCTGAGAAAATAGTGTGAAGCTAGGAAGGGAGGACTGTTGCCTGAGAAAATTCTGAAGAAATGTTGCTGTGGAAGGGAACATAAGCATAAAGGGAATGTGTGATCATGACAGGGGATTTATTGGTTTACTTTACATTTTCAGATGGATGACACAGGAGCATTTGTGTAAAGCGTTAGGAATGATTCAGTGCAGAAGTAGAAATTAATGCTGTGGAGCATGGGGCACAGCTACAGAGGCAAAATCCCTCATAAGATGACAGTGGGTACGCTGGCCTCAAGTGGAGAGAACAGGCAGTCTGAGGAGTACCGTGGAGTGGAGACTGGTGCCCACTGTGGCCCATGAAAGCTGCAAGATAGGCCTATGTATTCACCACTGAGTCCCTGTTACATATGACAATGATTAACAAATGGTAGGGTAAGTTTATGTGGAATGAACTATCAGAAATGACTTAAGGTGCAAAAAAAAAAAAAAAAAAAAAAAAAAAAAACAAAGCATTTATCTCATGAGCAAGACAGAAGGTGCATTAAAGGAAGACAATGGAATCACTGAGATTTTTAGAATATTCATTGAGATTTGTGGTCATACTGTTCAAGTGAGACCAGCCAACAAAGCTCTGTGTGACTCCAAGAATGCTTGGTTGTTCTAGTGTATGAACAGAGATCTGTATACATTACCTCAGGTGGACAGAAAAATATGATATATTGGTGCATCATGAGCTGAAATTTATTTTCTCAGCATTTCAGAATCAGGGTAATTTAAATCAGAGTGGCAGCAATTTGGACTCTGGTGAGGGTCCTCTTTCTGAGAAGACCTTCCTCACATGACCTTTCCTCTGTTTGCGCATGAGAAGAGAGGAAGAGAAGGAGAAAGAGAAAGAGAGGAGGGGGAAGGAGAGAGACACTTCCCTACATGACCTTTCCTCATTGTGTGCATGAGGAGAGAGGAAGAGAGGGAGAGAAAGAGAAAGAGAAAGAGAAAGTGGGGAGACACTTCCTCACTTAACCTTTCCTCAGTGTGTGCATGGAGGAGAGGAAGGAAAGAGAAGGAAAGGAATAGAAGGAAACATTTTCTCACCTGACCTTTCCTTGCATGGGAGGAGAGGAAGTATGGGAGACAAGGAAGGAAGGAAGGAGATACTACCTCGCTTGACCTTTTCTTAATGTGTGCATGGGAAGAGAAAGGGATGGAGAGAGAAAGGGAATTGGAAGACATGAGCTTTCCCTCATCTTATTAGGCCACTATTCCTCTCATAAGAGCCCCATCTTCATGACCTAATCTAATGATCATTACTTCTCAGAGGCCTTCTCTCCAAATATCATTTTGAGGATTACTGTTTCAACTGGGAATTGGGGTTTCAGAGACCAAAATGTCCATAGAAACAATGGTGGAAGAGGGTAAATGCTAAGGTGAAGTTAAATCAGTTGGGCCTACTTTAAAGAACAGAGAGAACAAGGGTCTGTTGGATCATCCAACTGATCTTGAAATCTCTGGGAATACTGGCAGGGCTAGAGATTGAAGGGAAATATCAAGGCTGGTGATAATGTTATCAGAGAATGAAAGGATCAATAGGTGGGCAGGTAGTTGGCATCAATGAGGAAGGTAGCTGGGTGAGAAAGTCTAATGGTATCAATTTCAAAGGAGTTAGTTAGGCTTTTGAAGGAAGAAGAAAATGAAAATGTTTGAAAAAAGAAAGAAAGAGAAAGGACAGCTAACTTGCATCCAATCCTTGATGTGGCAATAAAATCAAAGAAAGAATAAAGTTGTATAGAATGTAGTTTGAGGCAAAGCAGCTGTAGATCCTGGGCTTGTAGAACAAGAGGTGAGAGATGGGAATGTGAAGAGAATGGTCTGAAAAAAGTGTGAGGGGTGAGCTGACAGGTGACTGTGATCTCCTAAATGCACAGTGACAGACCTGAGTGATGGCAGAACAGTGGGAGAACTCAGTGAACAGCAGATGTTAAATGCAATTAGTGAGAGAAAGGAGCGGCCACTGGTCCTGATTGGCTCCAAGGAGGATAATGGTTGAATGTAGAAGACAGGGACAAATCTCTACCTGGGAACCCTAAGAAAGAAAATGGCTGAAAATTTAAGAGCAGATCTGTCCTGATGTCACTACTTTCTCAAGAAACTGAGAGCCTGTTGGAGCTCTCCTCTTTTCCAGTCCACATAAGGTGCTGTGCTAGCTTCACAGAAGCTAGCTGTAAGCCTTGGAGTAAGGCCAAGCAAGTATACTGCACAGTCCACTAAAAAGGAAAGCTACCTCCTGTTGTAGAATATGTCATAAAGGGAAAGAGCACACATGCATTTTTATAGGGCTGTGATCTTAGATTGCATAGCCAATATCTGGCAATCTAACATTCTGTGTACACATGGTGTAGATCCCACATATGGGGATGGATGTTCTCATTACATGTGGCCCTGTGTTTTCCATAGACAGATGATATGGTTTACTTACTATAGCACGACCATCATAGCTGTCGCAGCCTCACAATTCTACATCTTTATGAGCAGCTGGCTGTAGAAGACAGTTGGCCCTTCCTTCCTTTGGGTAACTTAGGCCCTACAATTCTAGGAGACAACCTCCCACTTCAGATGTTTATTTCTGCTTTCCCTCAAGTACATTTTTCTAAAGTGGGGAGAAAAAAAAAGCACTCTGTCCAACTACAGGGAAGACTGGAGGGGCTGGGAACTAGGAACTAGGTGTGCTTAGGAACAGTTCTTAAGCAGTAACTGACCAAATATTTGAATAACTTGAAAAATGAAAAAGTAGTGGAAGAGCACATGCAGTGTGGGATTGAGCTTGGGTGAGGACTTGCCTTGCTTCTCTCCCTGCCTCCCATCTTCAGATATGTTCTCCCACACAATGCATTCCTGCCTCACTGTCAGTTTCTGGTGAACACCACCCCAGCCAGTGGATGTGTAAATTACCCAAACTTCCAGTTTTCTCCTCCTTAATGTCAGGATCAGTGATGATGCTTCTCTTCTTTCCCTGGTCAATTTCAGATTCAAATGAAAGCTGGTGAGTGAGCACAGCCCTTGGCTCAGGCAGGCTTTGCTCATTGTGGAATGACTTTTCCCTACTATCACTTCCTCAATGCTCAAGATGCCTCACACCAAACAGAGGCAGTGCTGCAGGAAACCGGGACTCTCTAGTCAGCAGGAACTAGGAAGATGATCTCACCTGTCTGAGATGAGCCCAGAGCCTGCTGGGATTTCAGTAATAGGAGGTTTGGTAGCATGCACTTAGGTACTGGTAAGGCTTGTGGTAATTAAAAGTTGGTTTATAACACTAATAAATAATTCAGTTTAATAATACTTTAATTAATGTTACTTTTAAATAGTTATCAGATAATCTGTGGTGTTCCACTCTGCACTGGGGAAACACAGGCAAGAAAAAACATAATGCGGACCTGAAGCAACCCCATGAGAAGAGGGGCCTGTCACACAGGACGCAGCTACTGGATCTCTTCTTGAGACGGTTGTTATCCAGGGCTGAAGCTGGGGAGTTTGGTTCTCTGAGGCAGAATTGTTTGAAAGACCAAAGTACTGCTTAAGGACTGATCTGCCAATCAAATGTGAGAACTGGATCATAAACAAGGGCAAGGGATCTGAGAAACTGATACCATTATAGGACTCACCACTATTGTATAATGAGCCAGTTTTATTTAAAGCTCTTCAAAGTTGGGTCTGGACATTTCCAAAGGCCACTGTCATCTTTAAGACATGTAGCTC
Source organism: Dipus sagitta (assembly GCA_036346955.1). NCBI lineage: Eukaryota > Metazoa > Chordata > Mammalia > Rodentia > Dipodidae > Dipus > Dipus sagitta. Next base: position 165,638,646 of record CM070772.1, on the reverse strand, counting down.
TGAGTTTCTTCTTCTTGTTTCTTTCTCACTGGAGAGATGTGCATGAAAACGGGATTCTGATTACTCCTCGGCTTCTTGGGCTTGTTTCTTTCTTCAGAATTGAAAGTTACCCTATGACAGGCCAGCTTCAGGCATTCATAATTAAAGACAAGCAGAGACTTAAAAGAGCTCGGTGCAATTAAAAGAATAACCTCTGTATTCTGGGAATGGAGGAGTCAACGTGATCTGTAATTATGTTATATAAAATGTGGCCATGAGCACAAAACAAAGGTGATGAGGATAAGAAAGAAGAAAGACAGGGAACTCTAAGCTGTATCATTAAGTTGTGAAAGAGACACATGGAATGAGCAAGCTCTTGTCCCTGGCTTGGTGGAAGAGGGAGGGAAGATGCAGGACCACAGCTTTCTTCCAGGAGGATGCCCTTGGAGCAGACTCCTGTTTAATGGGTTCCATTGTTGGTATGAAGAGACTTTCCTTGACTCCCTACGTTTCTTTCCCTTCCCTGTCTGCGTGTCTCATCTTGTCTCACCTTGCCTCATCACCTTTCTTCCATCACCGGGGATGTTAAAGGCAGAGTCTCTTGCATTTGTTCAGAGGCCCATACCACATAATCTCGGTGAGCTCCTACACACAGACAAGCACCAGGAAGATGGAGGTGAATGTCTGGGGTGTCCATTAGAAGCTCCTATTTCAGAAAGAAAGACAACATACAGCAAAGCATGCAAGAGTGGTCCAGGCACTTGGCATGTACACATAAGACCAGCTGCCTATGAGGCTACAGTAGGAAGATTGCTTGAGCCCAAGAGTTCAAGGACAGTTTGAGCAACACACAAAAAGAGTGGGATGATCCAGGTGTGCTAGTGCAGTTATGTAATGCTAACATTGATAAAGCTCAAGCAGGAGAATTGCAGACAAGATCAAGGCCACATATTGAGTTCTAGGCTCATTTAGCTATGTAGAAAGACCTTGTCTAGATAATAAGTCAAAACTAAACTAAATTAAAAAGACTGAGAAGAATGAAATGCTAAATACCTGTGTTCTAATGCTCCATGGCTCTGTCATTGAGCCATGGCTTTCTTCTTCTTCTTCTTCTCCTTCTCCTCATCCTCCTTGTTCTTCTTCTTTGTCTTTTTGATTATTTGAAGTAGGGTCTTGTTCTAGCCCAGGCTGACCTTGAATTCACTATGTTGTCTCAGGATGGCTTTGAACTAATGGTGATTTTCCTACCTCTTCCTCCCTAGTGCTGGGGATCAAAAGCGTGTGCCACCACACCCAGCTTGAGCCCTGGATTTGTCAGAAACTCTCTGAATACTGTCATTATTCCTTATAACATCCTCATGAAATTTCATTTGTCCTTTGTGACTGCATTTAATGACAAGCAGATAATACATGCATGATACTATTCTTAAATATTTTTCTCTGACATCTGAAGTGCCTGTCCAAGTTTATACAATTAAAGTAGGGTAAGCTCACAATCTGTCTGATTCCAATACTGTGCCAAGTGCACAAATCATATGAGGGAAGGGATAACTGCTTCTTTTATGACCCACTATAGATTGAAGAATGGAAAACAGGAAAGTCAACTCATTCTGAAAGTGTTGAATAAGCTGAAGTACAGATGAGCACGACCAGGCTCAGGCCTCTGCTCTCTACTCTTCCATCACATTTAAAAATATTTATTTACTTTCAAGCAGAGAGAGATAGAATATATATATATATAGAGAGAGAGAGAACAGGCACACCAGAGCCTCCATCTGGTGCAAATGAACTGAATGCATGTGCCACCTTGTTCACCTGGCTTTATGTGGGCACTGGGGAATCAAACCCAGGTCGTTAGGCTTTGCAGGCAAGCACCTTAACCACTGAGCAATCTCTCCAGCCCCTTGCATCACATTTTAGTATGCCACTTCTGACCTTTTTCTCTGATGGCAGGAGAGCTGCTCCCTTCATTTCAGATAATTTCCTGGGCATTGGGTTGTCTTGATGAAAAGGATGATTATAGATCTACTCAGAGTAGTGAACATAGGTGCATGCCATTGAGATACATGTTAACAGAAGATGAAGGTCATATTTTCAAACAGGAAACCTCCCTTGATTCTCCACATGCTTTATCAATGCCTCATGTAGTCCAGGAACTGAAGTTCCAAACTAGACTCTCCAAGTGTCTGCTGGACAGCTCCACATGCATTTCAAGTGCTTTCAATTGCGTATCCAAGCCTGGATTCATTATGCCCAGCCTGCTTGTCTCAATCTGCCACTCTTCCCATGTTCCCAGCCTTGGTTGGATGGATGCCCAACCCCACTGCTGGACGAGGTAGCATCTCATGGCTCATTGGTGCATCTTCCTCATCTGCATACTTCTACCTCAGAAATTACTCTGGCTCCAGATCTCATTTTCCCACTAAGTTTATTTCATCTTTTATGCTGGCTTCTATGAGAGTAAGACTACTGGAACTCCTGAATTCACACTTTCTACACTGCAGTGGCTGTTTCACCTAGCAGACTCAAAATCATGTGAGGATCTAGAGGAGATATTTCTCATTATCATGTACCCCAGAGCATGGCTTCCAGCACACACCCAGTGCTCAGTCAAGGCTTATTGTTTGATGGACCCTAAGGTGGGACAGAGGGAAACAAGATAAGTGATAAAAGATAAGATTGTTCATACTAACCATGCATTACCTAAGAAACTATTTGCAATTGAGGAGGAAGAAAAAAAAATCAGGACTTCAAAGAAGGATAGCAGCATTCTTGTTACTTCTGGAAGAATAAGTATTTTTTTTTCTGTATATATAGCTTGCATTTATCACAGGAGTCTTTGACATAAAAAGGCATGAAGGGAGGGAAGGACTTAATTGAGAGGCACAAGGAAGGGTGAAGGGAGTAAAACACTTTTTAAGTCACTTGAAAGAAAATATATGCTTAACAGCGTTTGTACATCACATGTATACAATAGACATAAATATTTTTATTATTTTATTAAAATATAGAAGGTGGATGAAATTGAACCCCAGGCTCACGTGGTTTGGAAACTCAAGCTCTTTTCCTCAAGTTGGGGAGGGGCTAGTGCTAGGGTATTAGAGATGAACAGTGAAATGTTAAGAAGAGCCTAAAAGTGTCTGACTTCCTGGATTGCTTTTATGTAAGAGTGTCACTCAGAGGATGGGCTTGGGGAGGAAAGGCAGACTGGCTTTTGTTATCTGAGTGCATTTGACATCTCCATCCAAAATGCCTGTTAGGTTCTGAAAGCCATAGAATAACTATTTGTAGTTGGCAAAATTCAACAGAAATGGCACATCTCAGAATCAGAAGAGGAAATAGGAAAGAGAAGCTCAGAGAGTAAAAGCAGAAGTAGTAGAAAAGACAAGCCACTCTAATTCACCGAGAAAAGAACTATGTGGACCTCAGTTCCAGAACAAGAGGATTTTCAGTTATCAAAACCACAGTGCCCACTAGATTAAGATGTGCTGATATTAAATAAACTAGAAAAGTTAAAATTTGTACCTGTGTTTTGATTTTACCTGAAAATATAAACCTGGACTAGTGATTTATTTATTCCTGTGATTCACTTTAATTCAGCTCTCGGGAGATACAGGAAGAATATATATGAGTATATATATATATATATATATACATATTATGTATATATATATACACATATATATATATATATATATATATATATATATATATATGTGCATCCTTTTTTCTTTTCAATATAGAACGACACTGGGCTGCTCATTAAAAATTAAGGATGAATATAGCATATGTTGTCCAATCTAAGAAAGGATCTACAAGCGTCAACTGAGGGCTGATACAGAAAGGACTGCAGCTCTGGGGAACTGCTATCCCTTCCTGGAGGGGAAGAAGGAGATGTGAAAGATGCAGAGTGGAGGAGGTGCCACAGATCTTAGGGCCTGGAAGTCTCTTGCTGAGCAGTGAGCCTTGGAGCATGGAGCAATCTGAGGCCAGTTAAATAACTTCCATTTCACAATGGGGGAAACAGCGGAGCAGAGTAGGTTGGGCTGATTGTTAGGCTATTTATTTTCAGCCATACAAGGCCCCTGGAATCAGCACTAACACATTTGCTGTGACATTTTTACAACAGAGTAACTTCCCTCTATGCAGTTAGCAATAATGACCTTCAGATTGCAGAGGGGAGAGCAATCATTTCTGAAAAGAAAATGAAATGCAAACAAATACATAGCCTATAGATGCTTTTGCTGCAGACGTCCATATTTCTTATCAGATGTTCTGGCCTCCAGCCCTGGCCTCAATATTGCTGTGAACAAGTCAATGAAGGTCACTGAGTCTTAGTTTCCTCATCGATCAAATCTGTCAATAAAACACGCATGTACACACGGACACATAATTAATGTTAGGAGAGAAGGTGACATGGAGAGAGGATGTCAACAGACAGACAGTAGAAATATAAGTGGATATTTCCACAACCGATAGTATCTGTGAGTTACCGTGAGTCCTTTTCATTTAGCAAAGGCTGCCTCCGCTGCAAGTCTGTGCATGAGGGTAATCTTCCTCAAATTTGCACATTAGCACATGAGCATAGAGTCCACTGCTTTATATTAGAAGAATCATTTCCCAACCTCTTTCACTTTAATGTACTAATCTTTAGAGAGAGGACCCTGTGTACTTCTGCCAGATGATTCCATGATTCTGGTACAGCCTGAGTATTAGCAACTGGCCATTTCATCATTTCGTTAAGAATTCTTTTGTGTGTGTATGGATGGAGGGATTTCATTCCAGCACCATAGGCAAGGGTTCTGTCACCAAGCTACACCACTAGACCTGGATATGAATTCTGTTGAACTATAAACACACCAAAAGTTCCATGGAAACCCACACCAGAAGTGAATGTGGAGTGGGAAACCTGGCCCTCCTAGGACTTTCTCTATGTGGATAATAACTGGTGTTGGGCAATAGAGACAAATGAGGTTAGCATTTTGTCTCAGTCTAGGATGCTGCATGGGACTAAAATGTGAGGGATCAGACCATCATGCCTCAAACATAATGTGGCTACACTTGTCCTCTCTTTACCTACTGGGTCTTTAGCCTGTCACAGGTAACCTATATGTATTACCATGGATTCTACAGGATTTCAAGTTGAGGTATTTTTAAACAAACAACAAAAACAAAAAAAAGAAACGAAAAAGTGGCTTGAGAGACTATCATATTCTCTTAAACAGAAGTAAATCTTCACATCTAAGCTGAGTTTTGGAAGAATCCCTGGCCCTCCCAGGAGAGTGCTCTGCCAGCCTTTCCTTTGCCTTCAGAGAGGCTGCGATGTTACAGCCATAGATAATTTGTGTTCCCCTCAGTTCTCACGTCCTTTTATCATTCCCGCAGCCCACCTTTCCCCAACCGCAAAGCAGGAGATCGACAGGCATGGGAGGCATCCTGTCCACCAGCTAACAGGAGCCACTCAGTGCTGAGCTGATCCAAAAACTGTTCAGCACTCTTAGTGGCCTTTTGTCTTGGAGACACATGGATCAGACAGACCTGGAGGTGGGGGAGGGCAGGTGCAAAATCACCGAGCCTGTCCATGTCACACGGATTCAGACATACACTTTTCTTTGTGAGATCTTATTTTCCACTTCGAAATGTTTTGTGCACATATGTAACAGGTTGGAGCTAGGAGTGAATGTAACCTCTGATTAGAGGAGATTCCTTTCCATACTCTAATCAGAGGTTACAAAAGCCCAAAGCCCATCCTATGTGGAATTTCCTTACAGGATTCTATATAAATCTCACCCAGGAACTCCTGAATGTGCAGCAAGGAAACAAGGCTCCCACAAGTATATTCAGGATCACCTCTGGGCATACCTGACTAGAAGAAAGACTCCATCTCTCCCTTCCTTTTCTTTCTGCATGTATGGTCCTTTTGGTCCACAGACATAGACATCCTTCTTACCTGTAAGTTAAACATTTCTTACACGGTGTGATTTTGGTGTCCTTCAAGGCCTGGTATAGGTTCTTTTGGTGTGAGAGATGTGATAACATCTCATTTTTATGATCCATTTGGCTGGGAGCTTTTTATTCTATGAAGTTGTTGTCGGTTTGCTCTGTTGGGCTGCCTTGGCCACAGGCTACAGGCCTCATGGTGAGTTTTGTTGTTTCTACCTTTAAAGGACCACTGTGGGATTTTGTTCATTTTCTTTTACTGCTGTCACACAATTCCATTGCAGCTGGCTGAATGAGGGAAGAGGAAAGTGGGTAGCCAGTTACTGGGGATGAGGTGAGGGTGGATGATTACAAAGAAAAAAAATCAGTGAGGCAGATCCATGGGCCCTATCTACATTTTAGAGAACAAAAATGTCTATGCATTTATTCTTTCATTTTTAAAAAGTTGGATATTTGTAGTTCTGAGTCCAAGATTACACTAAGGAAACAGAGGCAGGCATGTCCAATTGAGACAAAGAGATATGTCCAGATTCCAGGGAGAAGTTCACTCAGATTCAGTGTTTTAACTGAATAAAGGTAAGGCATATAACTGTTTTCTAAGCAGATTTTAAGCCTAAGGTAGGTACTTGAGGAGCTAAAAACCATGGAATTGCTAATGGTCATTTACAGTATTTGATGTTTCCAACATTTTGAATATTTCATGGCACATAATATCATGTACTGAATAGTCACCATATATCTTGTAAGAAAACTGCTTGCCCTTTATTCTTAAGTCATGGATTTCACTAGGATGAGCCAAAGAATAATTAAAAGTGCTTGTGACACATAAAAATGGTATACTGTGATGCTAAGGTTGTAGTCTTTGGTTCCTGGTATAGCACTCCCGAAAGTGTTGACTTTCCTAATGAGAAGAGTGTGGTTGGCCCTTCACAGTGAGCTTCTCCATATGCCACCAGGATTCTATGTTAATGAGTGCTCAAGTGGGTCCCCTAGACAGTCTCAGGAGGGCTGATTTGGACACTAAAACACATGATGACTGCATGTCTATGCCTAACCTCCCACAGTTGCAAACCCTAGCAATGCAGAAGAGCTGCAGATTAAATCCCAAAATCTCAATCAAAGAGACCCTGAGAGGTCTGGTGTGGAGAATGCATCAAGATGCTGGAAGGGTGAGTTTGCAGCTCTGAAAACAGACCAACAACCCTGACCTATGGACCACTGATACTTGCTATTCCTGCCTATATCTTCTTTTCTTACTTAAGTACATACTCTGAATGGACACATCATGTATTGGTGCCATCATTCCCCTCCTCCCTGCCCCTACTCCACTGAGGGCCCTCCTCAGTGACATTGCTGGCATTCACCATGGGGCCATGGCTTATGAGTTGTGAGAGCAGTAGTCAGTCATTGTAAGGGGGTCAATGTTTCTGGATATTCCCTCCCACTATGTAGCTCTTGCAATCTTCCCACCCTCTTCCTACAAAATTCCCTGCACCATGGCAGGCATTGGTATAATCCAGTAAACCTCTAAATATAAGTACAGACACTAGTCAACTTGTGATGTTTTGACTATATTTGACTATATTCAATGGAAACAATATTTCAAAGTTGAGACTTGTGATCTTTTTCAGAGGTTTCAATGCTCTGTTGTGATGCTGAGCAGTGGCAGACAGATATAGCCCCTACTCAGCCATGCCATCACAAAGATAAACAGCCATTACTTGACAGTACATCCTGTTTCTAATATATTCAGTAGGTTAAGTATATTAATGAATTTTCCACTTATCATACGTTCATTGGGACATAACTCCAACATAAGTGCAGGCTCATCAGTATATTTTTGCCAGACTTGCGTATTACCTTAGCAAATTGTTGAGAATGAGGATGGATTTAAGGAAACCCCAAAATTTGTAACTATATTAGAGAAGCATTCAAGTAGTCTGAGGAGATGAGACTTACTGTTAGTGTCTAAAATAAGGGCAGATTCGTGGAACTGGATCCTTGAGACTGTTTAGTCTAAAGCTAGCTCTTTATAGTATCAAAAATGAATTAAGTTATTGGTCACTTAGTTGGTGTTGGGGAATTCTTATTATCCAACAAAAAGTAGGTGCAATGAAGTATGAGAAATACAACTATGAGAAAGATGTTTTACATAACCCATAACTTTCCACGTAATATGTGTCCTTAAAAAATTAATGTTACTAAAACATAATGATTAGGATTATTAAGGAGATAAGGTGATTTTGTAACATTTTCTTCTGGTAAATACTGATATTATTCACCTGTACCTTATTCAACTAAACCACCAGAGTTACATGACTATGATAATTTCATTCATTGGATTATAAGCCATTTACAAACCAAAGACATCTGGTACCTTTGCCTAGCTTTTAAGTCTCCTGTTATGTTGTATCAGGTGTCCATGGTTTTGTAATCACAGGTTCTCTTGCTATGGTGGAAGATGTGACTGCTTCATGTGTTGCATCTCTCAAGTAGAAAAGAGATCTACACTTAGTAATATGCTGTGCATGTCCCTTACAAATATATATATATTCTACACCTCCATTTAGTCTGTAAAGATAATATTGCACAAGTTGAATTCTGTGTACCCCAAACTCATTTACTAAAATACTAGTCCCACGACTTCAGAATGGCATCTGGATTAGAAATAAGACCATTGCAGATGTAAGTTGTTATGATGAACTGGCATCATAATGGAGGATAGACCCCCAATCTGATAAGATGGGGGTCCTTATATGAATGGGAATATGGACACAGAGATACAGAGATAGAATTCCAGATGAAGATGGAGGAAAATAGTGAGGTGACACCTGTATATGCCAAGAGAACTCAAAGGTTGCCAGGAAGTCATCAGAAGTTAATGAAGGCCTTGAGTTCATTCTCTCTTACCACCCTGAAAGGGAAGACACCTGACTCATGCATTTACTTTGGGCTTGTAGCCTCTCAGACTTGGAGACAACAAGTTTCTACTGTTTCAACCTCTCTGTTTGTGGTTCTTTGTCACAGTTACCAGAGCACAGATGTATATCTGATATCCAGACAAAATATCTGACAGAAAACCTAAAGAAAGAAGTGTTTAGTTCCACTCGTGGTTCGTTTTTGAAGGAATAAGTACTCATGGCTCCTAAGGCATGTGTTAATGATGGCAGTAGTTATGACATTAGGAGTATGAGGGACATGTACATGATGTGTTCTCAGCTAGGAAACAGAGAAATGAAAGCTGGTGCTCTAGCTTTCTCCTTTCATTCATTCTGGGAATCCAGCTCATGTAGTGGACTGCCAACATTCAAGTTGGGTCTTGCTATCTCAATTAAACCTTTCTGAAAATGCCCTCACAGCCATGTCCAGAGGTTTCCCCCCCTCTGTAATTCCTAGTCTCATCAAATATACAATCAAGATTAACCATCACAAGTCTACTTTTATCAACATGACACCCAAGTACATGACTTTTAAAGCATAGCAAACTAGCATACTGTTCCTTGTCTGTGAAAGCTCTTTGTTGCAATTACCTTCTCATTGCTGGGACAAAACATCAAACCAAAAACAGCTTATGGGAGGAAAGGATGAATTTCTGGGTAACAGTTTCTAGGGGAAGCTTCACCATGGCAGAGGAAGCTGGCTCACTTCACCATATATCTGTAGCAGAGAGACAATGGCAAGCACACGCTGGATCTGAACAGACAGCAGGACTGGACTACTTAGGCCCCAAGGTCTGCCCCCAGAAATACACCTCCTACAGCAAGCTTCCACCTTTCATAGACTCCACCAGCTGGGGACTAGGGAGGAAGTTTAATCAAAAATACCTGAAGCTATGGGGGACATTTTAATTCAAACCATCTGTAGTGGTTTGATTCAGGTGTCCCCAATAAACATAGGTGTTCTGAATTATAGGTCCCCAGCTGATGGAGATTTGGGAATTAATGCCTCCTGGAGGCAGTGTATTGTCAGGAGCAGACTTATGGGTGTTATAGCCAGCTCCCCCTTTCTAGTGCTTGGCACACTCTCCTGTTGCCATTGTCTACCTTATGCTAGGCAGGGGGTGATGTCCACCCTCTTCTCATGCCATCTTTCCCCTGCCATCATGGTGTGTCCCCTCAAGTCTGTAAGCCAAAATAAACACCCAAATCTGCTCTTGGTCGGGTGATTTCTGCCAGCAGTGTAAACCTGACTGCAACAGTAATGTTGGTAGTGAGGACTGGGATTGCTGCTAGACACCTGACTGTGTGGCTTTGGCCTTTTGGAGCTAATTTTTAAGAGGAATGTGGAATGATTTTAAACCTTGGCTTAAAATACATCTCACAGTGCTGTATGTACAGCTTGATGGACTTTTCTGGTCAGAGTTAAGAGATTTGAATGCAGTAAGAACTATGGACTGTGGGGTTTGGCTTGTGAGGGTGAGAAAGAGCTTTGCCTGGACTAACTTAGAAACAGTTTGTGTGAGAGGCTTGCTGTTATGCTCATGTCTTGAGAAGTTATGCAGGGCTGCATTACATAAAAATGGACTGGGGTGAGTAGAGGGACATGGCACAGAAATGAAATCTTTCGGACAGAAATGCTGCCCATTCAGCTGCTATTGAGAGATGACAATCTTTGAGATTGGACAAGCTGACCTACACTGGGGCAACAGGAAGAATTTAGACTCTTTTGAAGGGGCCTGAGTGCTCAAGAAATGTCTTATTCTTCAAAGTCTGCTTTATCCCCCCCCCCCAACCACCACCGGATTAATAAATTGGCACCCCACCTGGTATTATGGAGTATAAGAAATGCAGGAAAGAGAGGGTCATTGAGTTTGCAATACGATGTTGTGTTTTGGAAATGGCCATGGGCAGTGTGTAGCAGGTCTGCTGGATGCCTGCATGGAGACCCTGTGGAGCCATGAGGATGAACCGTGGGTTGCAGTGGAGACCCTGTGAAGGCACCAGAACCACGAGATGGCTGCTAAGGAAAGCTGCCAGCCCCAGATGAAGTTTTCCAGGACTGTGAGTAGCCTAGCTGGAGGGGAGGAATTGGAACTCCAGTGACTTGTTGCTAGTTAGAATTATCAGACTTGGAGATTTGTTACTCACTAGAGTTTTTGGACTTGGAGCTAGAGTTTGATGTTTGCCCTATTTAAATCTTATATTTGTTGAGTATTTCTTTGCTATGCCCAATGCCATCTTTTGCAGTGTGACTGTTTATTCTGTGCCAATGTGGGTTTTTTGAGGATTTTTTTGTTATTAGGGCTCAGTTAAAAGACCTTGGATTATGGGGATGTTTGAACATCATTAGGGTTGATAAAAACTATGGGGATTTTTAAAGTTGGAATGAATGCATTGAATTTTATGTTATGTATGGATATCAGTTTATGCCAGGAGCAGAATGTGGTGGTTTGATTCAGGTGTCCCCCATAAACTTAAGCGTTTTGAATGCTAGATTTCCAGCTGACAGAGATTTGGGAATTAATGCCTCCTGGAGGCAGTGTATTTTGGGGGGCAGGCTTATGGGTGTTATAGCCAGTTTCCCCATGCCAGTGTTTGGCACACTCTCCCATTGCTGTTGTCCACCTTATGTTGGCTAGGGGGGTGATGTCCACCCTCTGCTCATGCCATCGTTTTTCCTGCTATCATCGAGCATCTCCTTGAGTCTGTAAGAGAAAATAAAGCTCCCCCCCCCAAAGCTGCTCTTGGTCGGGTGAGTTCTGCCAGCTATGTGAACCTGACTGCAACACCACCTTACTTACATAATGCAAAATGCATCGCTTCGCCCCTCACGGCTTCATGTGATGAGCTTTCAGGGCTTCTTTGCAGGGAATCTGACTTAACCGCATGTTGTCTGACTTCAGCAGCTTTCTGCAACCTCTGAGCAAGCCTCTATCACCACCTATCTCCTGTATTGTTGATGAGTGCAAAGCCAACACTATGTGGATGCTGCCGCCAAGATCTACTGTCATCCCAAATGTAGCCTGGCACTCTTCCACCACGGTTGTAGTGGCTTCTGAGTACTTTGGCTGCTGAATTTTGGAGGGAAAACACTTCTCTTGGCAGGGGAACCTTTCACCAGTATTCTCAATTTAGGATCTCTTCTTTCAACTGACATTACATTTTTTATAAGCTGTAGCTGTCATGGGTGGGGTCTCAATACCTTTCCTTTTGCTTCTTTTTGTTGGTGCTGATCTATTTAACAATTGCATATGTGTTGTTTACACTTTTCCTTGTCTTCACTGTTAAATTTAGTCACATGCCTTTCTTCACCTAACTGCACTTTTTAATTGTCTGTCTCATTGTGAATGTGAATAAAGCCATGAGCAACAGCCATGCCACAACGTGAAGATACACTATGTTGAAATTTCTTTCACCAAAGCAATCAGTCCAACTCTTCTGAATTTAGGCTCACTCCAGCTTTCAGGACATGGGCAGAACTCACCCAGCTAAATTCTTTTCCAGAATGTAGCACATAAGGCATCCCAACCATATCTCAGTAGAACCCTTGTTTCTGTCTGCGGCTTCATGAGCTGATTCTTCACTGCCTGCATTTCTCTAAGCATTCTTATCTTCTGGACTCTCACCAAAGTGGCTCAATAAGCTCTGTTTATATAATTATCGGGATTCAATAGCCTATAATTCCAAACTCCTTCACATTCAAACCAGCTCCAAAGACCTACATACCATATGGTAAGGTTTATCACAGCAATAGTCCCATTGCTTGCTATCAGTTTGCTGTATTAGATAGTTTTCTCTTTTCTCACTGCCATGAAAATAAAGGAAGGAAGGGTTAAAGCTCAGTGTTTGGGAAGGCGTGTAGTTGACCATGGTGAGAGGCATGCTGGTGGGCACACGAGGTGTCTGGACACAGCACACCCTCAGTCAGCCAGTAGGAAGAAAGCAGCCCTGGTGTGCCCTTCTTCATGATCTTACTCAGTAGGAACACCACCCATAAAATGGTGCCATCCACATTCAAAAGGTACCTTTTCTCCTCAGTAAAATTTTCTAGAAATGCTCTCATGGATCTTTCCAGAGGTTTACTTAATGGTGAGTCCAAATCCCATCAATTTAACAATACAATTAAACAATCACAAGGCTAAAGAGATGGCTCGGCCATTAAAAGCACCTTATGTGCAAGCATGAGGGTCTGAGAAAGACTGAGAGATTGCTTGAGTTTGTACCCTAGGACCCACATAAAGAGATGGGTGTGGTCATGTATATCTATAAGCCCAGACCCATAAGGAGCAGAGACTTAAGATGCCCCAGAGCTTACATAAAAGCAGCCAGCTCCATGATCAGTAACAGACTCTGGTCCTAATAAGAAGGTCCAGAAGATACCAGATACGCTCTGACACAGCAGGCAAATGTATATGATGCTGCAGGAACATAATCATCATTGCAGACAGATAGACTGACAGACAGACAGACAGACACACACACACACACACACACCCACACACAAGCAAAAAAGAAAAACAAAATAAATGAAAAGAAAACAATGACCACGGGTTGATGAGAGATTTACTATGAAAAAAAGCACATGATATGGAAACTGACACAAAATAAATATTTAGCATAAGTGTTTTGAATTAATAACTAATGACCTGCATAAGAAGCTGTGTCAGCCGGGCATGGTGGTGCATGCCTTTAATCCCAGCACTCGGGAGGCAGAGGTAGGAGGATCACTGTGAGTTTGAGGGCACCCTGAGATTGCAGAGTGAATTCCAGGTCAGTGTGGGCTAGAGAGTGAGGCCCTACTTCAATATAAATAAAAAATAACAACAAAATCAAAAAAAAAGTTGTGTCTATTGTGCCCCACCATGATTGTTGAAAAAATAGGTAACTTGGCTTCAAGGAGAAGGTAATTAGTGTAAAAATCAGAGTATATTCCCGGGAGCTAACAGAATTTGCTGCATACTTCTCCATGTTGCTATATAGTCCATACTTTAAGATCAGTGCATATCATGGTGTCTTTTGTTTTCTTTCTGTTTTGAGGACAGCAGGCAAGGTTTGATTTAGAAAGAGAAGTGAGTTCCATTATCTAACTTTGTTGGATTTATCATTTCTATCTGACTGCACCTGAGAAATCCTCACAAGACATTGGTAGTTAGCAAAGGAAATAAGTTCCTTACAAAGGGTATGAGATCTAAGAGAATGTGACCCTTTTTAAATATGCCTACATTGGGAGTGGATAGGGACCACTTTCTGAATATCACAGTATGTTAAGAGAGAAATCTATGTTGAGCCTTAATGAAAATCAAAGACCACATTTTTATACAATATTGAAAATGAGTAAATAATAATGCATAATGTCAATGGGAATATGAATATGGCATCTAGTGGGTGTTTAAAGTAGATCAAATTTTCAGTAGAATTTACATCGAGTTTGTATATCTAAGCCCCACCATTTTATACATCAGGTAACTCTCATCAATTCCATTACTAACAGCTAATCTTAAAGAAGTATATTTAATGTAATCAAAAGCAATGTAGAAGGATATTTTTTAACCATGTTGTTTGGAGAAAGAATGGCTGAGATCAACTTACATTGTAAGAATGGATATTACATTAATACATCAAGTTAGTTACTAAATTTCTGAAATTCACACGTAGATCCGTGTGCAAAATTGAAAAGAATATCACCAAAGGATAATGAAATTTAAGAGGATGTTAAATATTTTAGCTATAGCTATTAGCGCATCTGTGTGGGCCCTATTGGGGGCATAGGGCAGTCCTCTAGTCACCATGTAGTGAGGAGCTGCATACAGCTTGGCCCTGGGTGGGGACAAGCATTTAGGAGCAGCTCCTCACAGCTGGGGTAATTGTTTGTGAGGCTGACAGTTGATCACTTACTGCGAAATAACCTTCCTCACGTTCAGCACCATCAGCGTTCATGGCATGCCCTGGAAGGGGTGGCGTAGCCTCTGTACCAGCAGCTAAGTAATAAGACATTTGCTGGTGGAAATAAAACCTTGTACCCAGCACACATTAGAAACTTCATAAACATTAGCTTGTGTATTCGCCTGGATCATTAATACACTTGGACATACATACAATAAAATGTCAAACGTGTTTAACTTGGGGATAGAAGAATGACTGTTCACTCTTCTGTAGATATTAGTGCTTTCCATTTCACAGTCCTCTGTTGTCCTAGACCATTGTCCCACTGACCACCTGGCAAGGATATCAGAAAATACTGTTTGCTAAGTGTCTGGCTTATGTCCTATGGAATGAGAGAGAAACATGCCACCCTAGTCAGTTTTATACCCCTTTGTTACACGTGACTATGCATCTAAACAACCCTCCAAAATCTGATAGATTTGATGCCTATGAAATAAGAAAGAGAAATGCTTTATATGGATGCACATTATGGAGGACTGACACAACGAGGCACGGTATTACGGTCAATTAACATATACTAATAAAAACTAATGTGGTCTTCTAGCAAGAATAAAGTAATACCACTATGATTTCAGGACTCAGGAGACTGAGGCAGGAAAATCCTGAATCAAAGGTTGGGTTGGGATACCCAGTGAGACTCTGTTTCAAAACAAAATACATCAAAAAGAACCAGAGAATTTGGTGTTTCAGAAGTAATTCATAAACACGTGTTAAATAACTAGGTGAAAATAAAAAAATTAGGTCATTTGTTGTAATGATTTTATATGTTCCTTCTTGACTTCACATGATAATTCCTAGATTTATGTGTTATTTTTG
This sequence comes from Dipus sagitta, assembly GCA_036346955.1. Classification (NCBI taxonomy): domain Eukaryota; kingdom Metazoa; phylum Chordata; class Mammalia; order Rodentia; family Dipodidae; genus Dipus; species Dipus sagitta. Next base: position 165,623,029 of record CM070772.1, on the reverse strand, counting down.
CTTATCACTGAATTTATTCAACAACTCTCTGTGAAACACTTGTGCTACACCAAATATTCTTCTGAGGGGACAGTCTCTTTTAACAATGGTACCTTCGGGTTCACGTGAGAAAAGCTCAAGACATCCCTTGGGCAGGTCAGTCAAGCTTGAGTCTTTTGTAACATAAAGAAGAAAACAGCAAAGATGGTAGTGGGATCAGCAGTGTCACCCATAATGGGAAGACACGCATGGGAAGACATTAGACCTCATAATCTTCACTTTTGGGGCTAAGGAGATGTCTCCATGGATAAAAAATGTTTGAAAGCCTAGTGAGCAGAGTTGGGATCACCAGGACCCTCATAAAGTTGAGTGAAAGTAACCTACACTTCTGTCATCACAATGCATCTATGGCAATGGAAGGGGACATCAGGAGAATCCCTACTCAAGGTCATGAAAGGTTCATTAGTCTGTTGTCAGGAGTGGCAAACAAGAGACCCTGTTTCAAACAAGGTGGAAGCTGAGGATCAATACCCCGAGGTTGTTCTCTAACAGACACACACACACACACACACACACACACAGAGAGAGAGAGAGAGAGAGAGAGAGAGAAAGAGAGAGAGAGAGAGAGAGAGAGAGAGAGAACTTCATTGGAAAAATGATAACATCCAAGTGACTGAACATTACATCAAAGTACCAGAAGGCTCAGGTCTGTCCTACACACTCTCCAGGTTCAGATTTATATGTCACTAGAGCAGGCTACTCTATGTTGGCATCATCACTTTTCAGCCAGGTACATGCCATCGAATGTCAGGCTGTGCAGTGTGAAGCCAGACTAGAGAATCCAGAGGGGACTACCCTCATTTTGGAAATAGTTTTTACCCAACACTTTTGGCCTCTTCATACTGATAACACCGACACAAACATCTCCCTAAGATTTGAGCTTTGAGAACTGGAGTAAGGATCAGATATCGGTGAGCCTATGGAGTTCATATTACCAAATGATAGGCCAATTCTAGGATGTATCTATCAGTACCAATAAGACTTAAGATACCCACAGGCTCTTTTAATATAGTCAAGGATACTTAAATTATGCAAAAATACCAACAAAACTAAACATTAAAAATACTGCAAAACAGGGCTGGAGAGATGGCAGAGCAGCTAAGGTGCTTGACTGCAAAGCCTAAGGACCCAGAATCCACGTAAGCCAGATGCACATGGTGGAATATGCATCTAAAGTTCATTTGCAGTGGCTAGAGGCCCTGTCACATGCATTTTTCCTTGTGCCTCCCTTTCTATCATACAGAAATAAATGAAAAAAATATTGCAAAAGAGGAAAAATTTTAAAAAGGAAAAAGATTTCTGGACAAAAATTAAAATCATACTCCATAGTGATAAGCTGTAGGAATATTGTATTAGTTATGTCATCTTTCTGTTATTATAACAAATATTGTAATAAATCAACTTATTAACATAAAAGACTTGTTTTGGATCACAGTTTTGGAGGCTTCAGTCCATGATAAGTTTGTCCCTGTTACTTGGGACCTGTGATGACACATCATGACTGAAGTCTGTGTTGAAACAAAGTCATTCATCTCATTACCAAGAACAAGTGAGAGCGGTAGATCTAGGGGTTCTGCTAACCCATGGAAGAATATGCCCCAAATGACTGGAATACCTCTCACTCTGTCTCATTTCTGTTGATTTGACCACTAACACATGACTCTTTGTAGAATATTCTAGATCTGAACTACATCAAGGATTGGTAAAAACTTGAAGGAGAAGGTGGCTCCCTTGGGCTTAGTGCAGAGGGTAGAGACTTTTCCTAAGCAAGCTGATGTTATGAACAAAATTAGAAAAATACTATGTCTAAACACTGGTAGGAGAGCCATGAAATAATGCAGTGGCATAGCCTTGTAGCCATTAAAATGCGAGTCATCAAATTTGTTATTATTGAATTCATAGATTCCATCTTGTTTTGCTATACTATTGCAGATTTCTTTTCTTGGGAAACATACAGAAAACATGTCTCATTCTTATTACATATTATGCCAGTCAGCATCCTTCTGGTATAATGTCAATGGTCCTTCCTAAGCATACTTGACCTACTCAGATTACATTGCTGCCTTCCTTAAGCATTTAATAACTAGAGGAGAACCAGGGATTGAGGTCAAATGATTTATCAGGATCAACAGCTTTGACTCATTCTGGGAAGATGCAGTGCACTTTCCTTATTGAAAGGACAAAATCTGTCAACCAGCAGGAAATACACTGTGCTCAAACAATGTATGTCAGGATAACATAAGCTGTTGGTTGCATTATTCAGGGCCATCTTGAAACATCCTCATTCCTTGTGTGTCTGAAATAACCACTAGATGGCGCTGGGATTTCAAATGATTACCCTGGAAAGAATGGAAAAGCCCCATCTCTAGCTCCTGGTGGTCAATGCATGCAGTGTGCATACAGACTGGAATCCCCTATCTGCTTGTCACTCCACACCCGTCAGCTTTCTGTACAAAATGGAGATAGCACTAGCGCTTCTTTAGTGTTCTTTTAGTAAGGATCACATTCACCCATGGGCACGAAGGCATTGTATAGGTTCTAAACACTGGAATAAATATTAATTTGAGTAATTGTTGCCAATAAATGTAAGAGAAATGAGTATAAAGTTTTGAGAATTCAGAGAGAAAAGAAAGAGAAATAAATAAAGGTGGATAGAAAGATAGATAGATAATAGCTAGATCATAGATAGATAGATGCAGAAAGGAAGGGAAGGAAGAAGAAACAGAATAAAGGAGGAATGGAGGGTAGGGAAGCCTATGTCAACTTATCACAGTATGATCACATTAAGTGTCTCCACGTATAAATCATGTTCATTCTAATCACATGTTTGGTCTTTAGAAATCATCATGCAGATCCACACAGAGATCACTTATTTATTTGTAGAAAAATATATTGAAAGTATTGTGCATGATATTAACTAGTAAATTCCCTATTTCCCTCCTCAAAAGATAATATTCCATTAGAGTTTATATAAGGAAAATGAAAAAGAGATGGTCTACTGTACTTTATTAGATTGTAAGAAATTATGTAGCATATAATGTATCTCATTGGCTATGAAGAGAATAAGAATATATTTTAATGTCCATCCTAATATTAACCTTCATGGAAGTAGATATACTGATACTTATCCTTTCATGGCTTGAATGAGCATCTTTCGCAGAAAGACCATTTTATTTTTCTGTGAACTACTTCAAGTCTCTTTTGGAAAGAGTTACAAAATAAATAAATAAATAAATAAATAAATAAATAAATAAGTTTAAAACTATTTTTGTTTTTATTGGATGCATTGATTTATCAACCCAATTCAAATCACTGCATTTTTGTTTAAAAATTACATGCTTTTTGAAAAGTAACCTATTAGGTATTAAAAATAAATACATACATTGTCTTTAGCCTTTAGAAAGGCCAAGTAGAACAAACATTGCTTAATGATTTCTCATGACATGTTGTAATTTAATGTCAAGGTGAGTTTATCAAAACACTGACAGACAGAAGAAATATTTTAAAAGGCTAAATGAGTTCTCTGGGCTGGAAAGATCTGGAATGGCTTAGAGGCAATGGTTTGTGTATGGCCTAAGAATCAGGAGGATTGTGAGCAATAAGGGAGATATTAGGAAGAGAAGTGAGAACCCTCTAGATAGCTAGGTAATGGATATTAACTTGGTTTTCAAGCAAGAAGTTTGGCATAGTGTGAGCACTGAGCTAGACTAAAGGTAAAGTCAAAGTATCGCGGGTCCTTATATCTACTTTAACAGCTGTGTAAAATTCAAGCTTAGTGAGTAGCTCCAATGACTGGTGGCCTTTTATGTAGAGCATCTACCTACTAAACTAATTCCCGACTTGTAAAAACCCTTGGACTGTTCCCCACGTAATTGAAAGCTCAGATAACCAAAAGTGATCAGTATGCAGAAGATACTTATAGAAAAACTCTGAGAAACTCTTCTGAAGTCAAGGTTGTTGAATATTGACTATTCAAAACTATTCCTGTTTTTGCTGAATGTCACCTTGTATTGTATCCAGATTGGTCTCCCTCAAGGTCAAGGTAGATTTCATGTTCTCAGATGTATAGAGTTTTGCCTTTTATCACTCCTTAAGCTTGATAGAAGAATCTTGATTATAGTATTGATTTTTCATATTATATCATTTTTATAGGGAGTGACAAATGCTAGTATTGGTAAGCAGACTTAATGCATCAAAGAAGCTGATCATTATTTGATTTACTCAGCAAAAACTTATACATGATGGTGATAATCATACTAGCCTCTGTAGCTGGTTATTCCCCACTAATGAGCTTACTTTATTGACCTATTCATTATCTAATACAGATTTTTGATAGGCTTCTCAGCAATTCACAGATGCCCATTGCTCTCTGCAGGTATTTTTAAATTTTTTTGTTTATTTTTATTTATTTATTTGACAGCAACAGAGACAGAAAGAGGCAGAGAGGAAGAGAGAAAGAATGGGCCCATCAGGGCTTCCAGCCACTGCAAAGTAAATCCAGATGTGTGTGCACCCTTGTGCATCTGGCTAACATGGGACCTGGGAGTCAAGCCTCAAACCGAGGTCCTTAGATGGCAAGCACTTAACTGCTAAGCCATCTCTCCAGCCCATCTGCATGTATACTTATTAGTCTGTATTTCTGTATGTGTCTTTTTTTCATCTGTAACTAATGATTTATTTGAAGATGGTTATAACCACTATGATGTTGATTGTGTTAAATTTAATGAAAAATGGGGAAGAGAAATATTTCTCCCTGATTTGTAGGTTTGTGGGTGATTTTTTAAATTTATTTTCTATTAGTTATATACACAATGTGTATACAGCCATGTGGGTACCATCACTAGCCTCCTCCCTGTATTCCCCCCTTTGAAGGGACCCTCCTCATTGGAGAATGTGGGTCATACATTGTGGAGTTAGCCATCAGTTATGGGTAAGAGGCAATGTTTCTATGAATAATGTCCCAACCTGTAGCTCTAACAATATTTCCACCCCTTCTCCCATGAATTTCCCTGAGCCATGTGGGGTTCATTTTAGGTCTACTTCAGTGATGAGGTCTTGGGAGCTTCTGTGTCTCTGGATATCCTGTTTGGTAGGAGTTGAGTGTTCTCTGTGTCTATCTCCTTTACCCTTATGTTGGTAACAGGTTTACCAAGAAAGCAGCACTCTTGCTCATTTCCCCAGTTACTCTATAGTTTCAGTTGGGGCCCTGGTAAGGTGCAATGGGTTGATTCTCTCCTCAGATTTTGTTTTCATCTGAAAAAGATAAGCAAATTCTCCAATGGAGAGTGAAGTCAGCACCAGACAAATGGGATAACCATGATTATTTTAGAGAGAATTTAATAAGTGTATACCATCTTGTAGCCCTCAATTGGTAGGAGCTTGATATTGGAAAATGGGCTCATTTTTTGATATGGTTCTGACCTGTTTCTCAGTTCCAGCTACCATTCTACTAAATGGATCTGTTAGCCAAATCAAGAGCCGTTGGTTACCCACCATGGCTGTGTGCCACTATTGCACTTGGGTGAGCATCATGTCAGGTTGTTTGCTGCTGAGTAGCTTAGACCATGAGTTGCTTGGACAGATGTTGGTCATTTTTCCTCAGTCATTCACGTAGAACCTTCAGGCACTTGAAAAGCTAAGTGTCTTGGGACTGACTCTCTTCCAGATTCTAGTCAGGTCACTCCATGTTCCGTACCAAGAGCACATGGTGTCTTTGGCAGTAGGGTCTTACCATTAACCTGTGGTGGGTCATCAAGTACTCTGACAGAAATCTGTCTTCTTTTGGGAAACCTTGTAGGTCTCTGTGATCAAGAGCTCATTGTGGATATTAACTGCTTCCTGTTATTAGCAGTTACAGGCCAGCACCAAGGGAAAAGAAGGAAGAAAAAGATAGGTAATATAAAAGAGAAAGAGAGAAGAGGGAGTGTGTGTGTGTGTGTGTGTGTGTGTGTGTGTGTTTGTGTCTTTTTATATGTGTAGAATCCAGATCTTATCCCCAAATTTCAGATGGAGGTGTCTCCTTTCTGTTTGTTTATTCACATTCACTCATGCAAAAGATATTTATCATCTGTATGCCAGACTCACTACTGAACCACTCCTCCTGTGGACCCTAAAACCTGAAAGAAAGACAGATCTTAATCAAATAGAAATGTGTATGCAATTAAAATTAGCTAAAGGATCTTTTAAGAGTATTAAATAGTTTAGAAGAGGAAGTTTACTCTAACTAAGGAAGTCATCTTCAGAAAATCTGAGGATAGAAAAATGGAAAACAGTTGAAAAAAATTTAAAGATGGAATAAATAAACTATCATTTGGCATCATAAGTAATAAATGAGAATAAAGAATGAGACAAGGACCTGGGTGGTGGTGGTGATGATTCCATTAATGACTATTATTCTAGAAAGGGGATTTTACAGTTGAGAAAGCCTTAACGAAAGCGTATCCTGGCTTGATCAAGTAACTGAAAGAAGAACTACGCAGTCAGAGACTTAAAAGCCTGACGGATGCATGGTGTGAGGGTAGAAAGAAGGGTTATTTGGGCCCCTGTGTAGGAGAGCTGGGGCTGGCAGAAGTCCTGTGCCACAACAAAATGCCCCCTTCTTGCCAACAACTCCTTTCTTCTACCCTTCCATTGGCTGCATTGGATTGGCTGCACGTCAACAATTTAAAGTGAATAACTTTTCTGAACTCATCTAGTAATTTGGTTTCATTCTTATTATTTTTTTTAGCTCTAAATAATGCCTTGGCCATACAATATAACTCTTGACCTCCCACCCTTGAAATCATCTGATTGTCCTTAGGTATCTATTGGTGTTCTCGTCCTTCTGCCTCCACCAATTTCAGTTATACACAGTTACCTCCTTTAATCTTGTCTCACCTAGTTAGTCCTATTTTCTTAATCATCTTTGGTCCTCCTCTCACTGTTCTGCTGAAAATTGCTTTCTCTCATGGTCAATTTATCACATAGCCATTTAATTTTTACCAGGCCCATAAAGCCCTTTGTGGAAATAGCATAGAGGAGCACATTTGCACTCACTGTAGCTCTGGCTTTGCGGAGTCAACTGCTCACTCCGCCTTAGAGATTGGGTGACATGCGTATCTCAAAAAGCCGAGTGCAATAAGTAGGAGATCTCAGTGCTAACAGGCTTCCATTTTGACTGTCCAATCTGGAGGGTGTGCAGGGACTAAGACAGGACATGTTATTGTAAAATAAAAAAGAGCCTCAGACCTGGGTGTGATGGCATACACCATTAATCCCAGCACTCTGGAGGCTGAGGTATGAGGATTGCTGTGAGCTTGAGGCCAACTTGGAGTAAACAGTGGTTTGCAGTGTGTAACAGTAACATGACTGTTACTCTCATTCTGTGGATGGTAGACAGAACATGGCTGAAATCAGCACTGTCCAGAGCACATAAGCTTACAGAGGCTTGTAGCCAGTGACCTCTTAGGGTCTCGGCATTCACACAGAATGAAAGACACACTGGAACTTTCAACTGGAAATCTAAAAAGTTCACCCCATAGTAGTAACTCCCAATGTTACATTCCTGGAAATGAAGAACTGTTCTGTTTTGAAACAATAACAACTAATGCACTAATGACATTGTGAGGAACCTATGTACTCTTATATGGTGAGTGCTGATGGAAATTTGGCCTTTTGGAGAAACAAAAGCAATATATAATTTTTGACTTAACCTACCTCCAAGGAAGTTATTATTAAGAAATGCTTTAGGGCTGGAGAGATGGCTTAGTGGTTAAGCACTTGCCTGGGAAGCCTGGGAACCCTGGTTTGAGGTTCTATTCCTCAGGACCCATGTAAGCCAGATGCACAAGGGGGTGCATGTGTCTGGAGTTCATTTGCAGTGGCTGGAAGCCCTGCTGTTTCCATTCTCTCTCTCTATCTATCTGCCTCTTTCTCTCTGTCTGTGGCTCTCAAATAATTAAATAAAATAAATAAATAAATAAATGCTTTAAAATATAAAAGAGGCTATAGAGCTGGAGAAATGGCTTAGTGATTAAGGCACTTGCTAGTGAAACCTAAGGACCAAGGTCTTATTCCCAAGGATCCATGTAAGCCAGATGTACAAGGTAGCACATGTGTCTGGAGTTCATTTATAATGGCTGGAGGCCCTGGTGCACCCATTCTCTCTCACTCTCTTTCTCTCTCTCTCAAATAAATAAAATAATAAATTTTTTTAAAAAGAGGCTATAAACCATACCATGTGCTCTATATTAAATATCTGATATATAAGAAATTAAAATACAATAAGCTGATAGTGTATCCATGGGGGCTGGGGAGATGGATGAATTATTGGTAAAGTGCTTGTAATGCAAGCATGAGAACTGGAATTTGTATTCTCAGCACTGATGCAAATGCTAGGTGGCATGGTGGCCCACCTGTAACCACAGCACATAGACAGGGACAGGAAGTCCCCCAAACCAGCTGTCTACGAAGTGGCTGAACTGGAAACTTCTGAGTTCAAGTGAGAGATCTGCCTCAGTGAAATTAAAAGGATAAAAGCAAGGAAAGGCAAACAATGTTAATCTCCGGCCTCCATACATCCACACACACTTGCAATTACACCCCCCATATGTACCACCACACATACACACATGTATTCACACCAGATACATATGTAAGAATGAGTTGCAAGTCTTGACTATGTATTTACCTGGGGAAATGAGTGCCTAAATGAAGTAGAAAAAAAAATCAGTGAACAGAATAGTCAGTCTTCCCTACCTATTGGTTCTGCACCCATGCATTCTCCAAACTGTGAATTAAAACCACTTGTTTAAAAGTATGTGTGTGCTGAATAGCCACTGAAATAATGTGCAGAGAATTCACATTGCATTCAGTACTATAAGTAACCTAGAGATGACTAAAACGTAAGGGATGATGTGCATAGTTCACATACAAATACACTGCAGTCAAGAGACTTGAGCTCTAAATATTGCTTCATGTGCAATAAATAGTACTAGACCAGACCCTTACCAATATCACGGCCAAATGTGCATGTGTATCATTAATCACTACTAAAATAATATGTGCTTATGGACAAAGAACAATACAGAACACATGAAGTTAAATAGAATTTGTGACAGAGAATTTTAAACATCGTTATTTGAAGTTAAATTTATAATATTTATGTACATGAGGAAAATTGACAGGCAATATGGATAATCAGAGTCTTTCATATTAATTGCGGCCACTATACTCTTGAATAAGGATTGAGTCCTAGAGCAGGACCTGTGACAAGCTCCCTCCATGAGGAGGTCCTAAAAATCTGTAACGAAGTTCTTTCCTAGCCTTTCCTCTATGCCTTGATTACTCTTTTTCCTTCACCATTTCTTCCTAGAGTTCTTTTTTATATCAGGAGTTACCAAGAGGAAACTGGTGCTTCTTACTCCCAAGCTCTTTAAGAATGGCTACCTTTCTGTGCCACCATTATCATCATGTATCTTATAAGTTAGGGGGGTTATGGGAAATTTGAGTGCTCCTGTAGCAATAACTAAATATTTCCACTCAGCAAAGTTCTTGTGTATATCCACATCTTCTTTCTAGGTTCCCACATTGTCTTAGCCCGAATTCTTAATTGTCTTTCTCGGTTTTTTTTTTTTTTTTGTGTGTGTGTGTGTGTATGTACAGGGACACATGTGACACCTCTGGACTTCTTCCTCAGACACCATTCACATTTTATGAGACAGAGTCTCAGTGGCCTGGAATTGGACTAACTAGGCCAGATTGGCTGGTCAGAGAGCCCCAGGGTTCCACCTGTTTCTACCTTCAGAGCTCTGGACTGACAAGCATTCCAATACTCCTGAATCTTGGATTAGTTTTTACGCTGTTTCTGGAGATAAAACTCAGATCTTTATGTTTGCAACACAAGCATTTTGCTGACTGAGCTATCTTTCTAGCTTCTGAATTGTCTAATTATTTTCATACACTGGCTGTGCAATTCTTAAGGATGGACAATAGTATAATCTATCTCTTCTGGTATAAACAGCACTGTCACTTGCTTTAATTCCAGAGTTGGGTGCCTCCTCTATTCACATTCTACAGAAATTCAGAACATATGTCTGACTCCATTTACAATATCGCCTCTGTGCAAATCTCAAAGTGGACAGGGCTCTCATTGGCAGTAGCACTCTGAACACATTTGTTCTCATAGTGAGTTTCATTCTATAATGACAATACCCTTGCAGTCATGAAGAATACAAAAGAGTATATCTACTAGGTAAAATCTTGAATTAACTTGAGTAGAATGAAAGAATTTACATTTATTCTGTCACTGACAAGTCCTCCTCAAATTCTTTCTTGAATGTTTTTATGTTTTCATTTTATAGGTCTTTTACAACCTTGGCTAATGTTATTCCAAGGTATTTTGTTGTTGTTGTTGCTTTTGAAAATGGGACAATGTCACTTATTTTTTCTCTGTATCTTTGTCATTTGCATATAGAAAGGCTACTACTGATTTTTCTGCATTGATTTTGTATCCTGCTACTTTGTTGAAGGAGTTAATCACCTTTACGAGTTTTGAGATGGCAGTTATCGGGTCACTTATGTATAGAATCATGTCATCTGTGAATAGGGCTAACTTAACTTCTTCCTTTCCAGTTTGTATCCCTGTTAGTTCTTTTTCCTGTCTTATTGCTTGAACTAAGACTTCCAGTACTATGTTGAAGAGCAGAGGTGAGAGTGGACACTTCTGTCTTGTTCCTGATCTCAATGGGAATTCCTTCACTGACAAATTCCATGCATATAAACTATATTTTATGTGTATTGGTTTGCCAATTATATAAACATTCATCCCTCAAAAAATCTTATAAAATATTCTATTCAGTAACATGCTTGTTTTATTCCACCTAAAAATGTTATTCATGTCAATTCATATTAATTTATTCTTTGAAATAGATCAATAGTAGTTTGTTTTCTGAGACCATATTAACTAATTTTACTTCAATGGATATTGAATTCTATTATTTAATTATATTCAGTTAGTCCTCATTTTTAAATAGTGTTTCAATGAATGTCTATTTCCCTTCTATTCATTAGTGTATTTTAAATATTGTTACATTCATACATGCATGCATTCTTGTTTCCCTATTTTTCTAGGACAACTATCTAGAAACAAAATAGCTGTGCTAATCAATATACATGTGCACATACTGTGCATTGTGTGTGTGTGGTAAGGAACTGAACCTGGAGACTTGTACATGGTAGGAAAATACTCTATCACTAGGTATATCTCTGGCTCATATTTTACATTTTGACATAAAGCATTGCTACTAGGAAAGCTGTATTAGTTGACATAGAAGGGAGATTGTGTTTAAGTCCTTCATTCCAGCATCCTTGCAAGTACCGATCTATCATCTATCTATCTATCTATCTATCTATCTATCTATCTATCTATCTATTGTATAATATAATGTATTTTAAGTGTTTGTTTATTTCTCACCTTGGTACTAGATTGGTTTTGTATAAAGCAATAATATGTATTTATCATCTTTGGATATCAAATTAACTTTTTTAAATACATATAAACACTTGACTAATGTAAGATGTTCAATTCCAGGAACAGATAAGAATCTTTTAAAGGGCTACATCATAAATCAGATTATGTGTTCTTTACAGTTTGAAGAAGGTATTGAGGGCCATTAGACCCAGATGGATGGCAACTTACATTTGGGTTCTGTCACTTAGTATGTCCTGAGACAAAGCACATAACTTCAATGAGACTTAGTTTCTTCTTCATTAAAATGGCCTTATTCAACAGTATAAACTTTCTGTAACCTCATTAATGTAAGGAAGAATTCTTGTACAATCTTGCTACTTACATAAGGCTTATAAAAATAGTCATGCTGGTGTTACTTGCAGGCTAGCTAAAAATGCAGAATTTCAGGCTATCCTCAGAAACACCATATTGTTCAAAGTCAGCACTTGGACAGGATCTCCAGGTGATTCTTATTCACTTATGTTTGACTGCAGAGACTTAAAGCATTAAGCATAGCATGAGATACACACATGACAATGAAGTAATGACGGTGATGACGTGAAGGTCATAATATATCTTATACTTAATGAGCCATGGTTGCCAGAATTTTTATTTGCTGTTCAAAGTCATCTTTAAAATAACAACTCAAAGTTTATGCAAAATGCTACATTTGTTTAATGTATGCACCAGTTCTATTTCGGGGTAAGTGACATGTTGTGAAGTTGAATAAATGGAATGTAAACTTGCCGATTCATTTGAAAGACAGTGGTGCCTAGGGCTGGAAACCAGAACATTCTTGAACAGAATCCTTGATCTGCTGCATACTTTCTAACAGGGCCTGTGCTAGTAGTCACTTTATCACCTCGATTTCTGCTCTTTTAAGATTTTTTTTTTCTGGGACTGCAGACCATTTATATGCACAATGAACATTATTTAGTTTATGTCAGAAGTGGTACCCATGGATAGTTGCTAATGGTTGCTGTGTGACTAGTGTTTGGTAGTGCTCTAAATGCTCTAAATGTCATCTGTTATCACATTTATCCTTCACAAAATCTCAGGAGCTAAATATTAATAGACATTCCCATTTCATTGTTGCATTAACCTCAAAGATTTTAGGGGACTTGTACAAAGCCATACAGCTTGTATGTGGTAGAGCTGAGACGATGTATGTATAATATATATATATATATATATATATATATATATATATATGTGTGTGTGTGTGTGTGTGTGTGTGTGTGTGTGTGTATATATGTGTGTGTGTGTGTGTGTGTGTGTGTGTGTGTGTGTGTAGGCAGGCAGGCTAAGGTCACAGACTATCATTATTTTCCTTTTCTAATTTCTTTTCTATTTCTTTATTTATGCATTGTAGTTCCTTTTTCCATGCTTTTGTCAGAAAGGGATAGTTTAGCATCACTTCCCTTTCTCTGCCAGGTGCCAATTCTTTTTGTTGTTGTTTGTTTTTCCAAGGTAGGGTCTCATTCTTTCCCAGGTTGACCTGGAACTTACTCTGTAGTCCAAGGCTTGCCTCTAACGCAAGGCAATCCCCCCACCTTTGCCTCCCTAGTACCAAAATTAAAGGTATGTGCCACCATGCCTGGCCTAATTCTTTTATATATATATAATTTCTATTTTACTAATGAAGAATTTGCCATTAGAGATATTAAATAATTGTATCAGTTTATACAAAGGAAAAATCCTAAGAGTTAACTTGCATATCCTAGTATGATAGGAAAGTTTTGTTAACTACAATAGTACCCTAACTTTTACATATTAATTATCTGTTTTCTTTTGTTAGTAATTTTTGACATAAGTTGTCATATGTCCACTTCCCTCCATCCTCCTTTCCCTAAGGGCTCTGTTGGTGCTCACTGTGGGATAATTAGGGCATATATCTCTGGAGGAGCTTTGCCTTAGGGTGTTCTGCTCACCTTGTGGCTGTGACAATTTTCCGGCCCCCTCTTCTGCAACAGTCCCTGAGCCTTGGTGGGTTTGTTATGCGTTACTATTGACTTCTCTGCAGCCTCTATATTCCTGCCATGATGTGTTTCAGTTCACCAGTGTTTGTTGCTATTTCCCTGGATATGGATGCCAGGCTAGCATTGGCTCACTGTTTCCTCCACACCTTCTTCTGGACCCGGTAGATGTGGTAGAGGTGGCATATCACATTGTAAGCATTCCACAGTCTTTTAACATTTTTGTGGAATTTCTTCTGATTCTTCTCATACTGTCTACCTGGTTATTCCTTCTTTCTCTAGAATGAGCCCCTGGATCACCTGGTGGTTCCAATGTGTGGCTCTAGCAGTGATGCCAGAGCACCTCAAAGCTGGTTGACCTGAAGATCTTTTCTCTCCTCACCATTTCATTTTTGTAGGGTTTTTAAATAGCTATTCCTTTCACATGTGAAATGTGGTAAGAACATACTTATATGTCAAAGAAATGCCAGGCATGGGACTGGGGTATATCTCATGAGTATAGCACCTGCCTACAGTGTGGGAGGTTCTAGGTGAGGTCGCTAGTACTACAACAAAAGCACTAGCCATCTATGAGAGTTATTTCATTAGATTAACTCAAAGTCAAATAGAACGATCCTACAGTCATACATCATTTATAAATGAAAACACTGAGGCAGGGAATTTTTGATTCCTGCTTAAGGTCATGTTGATGGTGTAACAGGAAATGAAACCCAGGCAGTCATGCAACAGAATACATGCTTCTAACCATTATGTCTATTGCTTCCCTATGGAATCTTAAACCAGTACTGAGAGATCACTAGGAAACTATTAAAATCATCATTTTACAAATGAGCAAAATAAGCTTGATTTATGATGGGGTTACAGCCCCAATGGACTCATCTGAAGATCAAAATATCATAATTCAAAAGTGCATTTGCAACAGCTGAGCTGCCAAGTGTCCTACCTTAGGACCACGGTGAAGGGTATTGTCACTTCCTTGGGCTGATCAAGTGTCCTACCTTAGGACCACGGTGAAGGGTATAGTCCCTTCCTTGGGCTGATGCAGCTCACCTTGGCTGCACAGCTCCACAACAGTTACCTTATGTCAAGCCACTATCTCAGAAAACATCAAAATTTAAAAATTGAACTACAGTTGTACTCAGTGTCCATCACTTTCACACCATGGTATGTCAAAAAAAGTGTAAGCCATATGATTATAAATTGGGAACCATTTGTGAAGATTCCCCCAAGATCCTATACCCTTGCTTGTCACTGAACTAGCTCTTGTCCAGATCTTCTGAGTACAAGCTAGGCCGATGCTGAAAGGCAACTCAGGAAAAACTGGCACAGAGAAAGCCAGAAAGAAGACCTGCATTTGGCCAAGCGGTGCTGCTCTGCACTTCCCGTTGGATTTGCTCTGTGCCCATCGTGACTGAGTCATTATTATTTTTCTTCCAGAGCAAGTCAGTTCTGCCACCCTCAGTTTGAACCCGCATCTGGGATTTGGGAGTCTCAATTTGCAATGCAAAATAATGTAATTTTGTTATTGTCTGCATCTTTCTTATTCAGCGGCTCTGCCGCCTTTCTTAGCTGCCTGACCCTTCCCCGGTGCGTGTGTCCGCTGAGGCTGGGCTCTGCCAGCCAGCCCAGCACCGGCACCAGCACTGCTCCCTGGTGGTGTGCGCAGATTGCTAAGGCGTCCTTTCGGTCTTCTAATTAGTCAGTCAATTGTTTCTTCTTCTCTTTGTAAAAATCCACTCTCTTCCCATTTTCCAGATCATGTAGCTTGTAAATGCCTTCCATTTATCTTTCATTTGGAGCCTAATTTGTTATCAAAGTGCCAACTGTCACCATTTTGAAGCTCAAAGCTCTGTTGAAAATATGAAATTCTGTGCTGGAGAGATGGCCTAGCGGTTAAGCGCTTGCCTGTGAAGCCTAAGGACCCCAGTTCAAGGCTCGATTCCCCAGGACCCATATTAGCCAGATGCACAAGGGGGCACACGCGTCTGGAGTTCGTTTGCAGTGGCTAGAAGCCCTGGTGCGCCCACTCTCCCCTCTCTCTCTCTCTGCCTCTTTCTCTCTCTGTCTGTCACTCTCAAATAAATAAATAAAAAAGAAAAGAAAATATGAAATTCTGCCTTTCTTTTCTAGTAAAAACAATAGGAAGTTATTTTAAAATTTTACACTTTCCCATTCTGTTTTGGGTTTTGGTGTAAAAGTAACCATGAAAGGTAGTATCCTCCCATATTAAAAAAAAATCGGGCTGGAGGGATGGCTTAGTGGTTAAGCGCTTGCCTGTGAAGCCTAAGGACCCCGGTTCGAGGCTTGATTCCCCAGGACCCACGTTAGCCAGATGCACAAGGGGGCGCACATGTCTGGAGTTCGTTTGCAGTGGCTGGAGGCCCTGGCGTGCCCATTCTCTCTCTGTCTATCTGCCTCTTTCTCTCTCTGTGTCTATCTGTCTCTTTCTCTCTCTGTCACTTTCAAATAAATAAAAATATTTTTAAAAAATCAACAAGAAACCCAAAGTTCAGAGAAAGTACATGGCAGAAGGAAGCTGCCATTCTACCATGTTCTTGCCTTTGTTTCTCAGTATGACTGTGTGATATAGTGAAGAAAAAGGAGAAGAAAAAGCTGATGCCTGGAGTTGACTTCAAGCTGTCCTCTTAGCTTCTCTATAAAGTCTGTAATGATTCCAAGTAGACACAGTGAACAATTGGAGAGAACTGACTAGATAACACATTTCCACACTACATACCAAATCTCATATTGGGTATGTGAACTGTTGGCGCTGGTGGATTCAGCAGGGAAGGGGACATGGATGCCACTGACTCCGTCCTAAACCTATGACTCAGCAGGATGTTGGACACAAGTCCCTCCTCCACAGTGCTTTGAGGATCATGTGCTGTCATCTCATGAGTGAACATATTAGCCCCAGGAGGTACCACTGGGCTTCTTTTAATTTCTTCAATCACAGCCACATTATTCCAGCAAGTCTCACATGCACTTTTGTGATCTAAGAGAAATACATAAAGGTGTTATCACAATGCCTCCCCTACAGGCTCAGTAAGAATTAAAGAGAAAGGAGTGTATTGGGCAAGGTGGGGACCATTGGTCTCACACAGTGACTGAGGAGAGCACTGCTGAGCCCTGAAGTGTTAGAAAAAAATAGAGTAGTGGGGAGGGTGGAAGTCAAAAGGCTCCAACTGAGATACCCCGACCCCCCCCCCCGCATACACATACACATTCACTCCCTCAGCATGTGAATCTCAGGTACCATCTGTCTCAGGTAAGGAATTGAGCTAGCTGGAGCAACCCTAGGATCATAGTTTCTCAGCCAGCACACAGGATGAAGGAGGTATATCTGAGGGCTCCATGGAATGGAGACATTTTGGGGCTCCATTTTGTTGTTGTTGTCAGTATGAAGGAGAGGAGGAGGAATGATTCTGTGAAGAAGGAATTCTCCCCACTCCTGAAGGGGAATGATATACTAAAAGTTTTTACCATTGCAAAGGAGCAGATAACAAGGACCATTTTGATGACAAGACACCAAACCCTAGGTGAATTACACAGCTTGGCCCTGAGCTTATAGGGAGGGAGTTGGAAAACTCATAGAAGATCCCTAGAGAAGGCAGGAGCTCAATAATTAGTTCATGCTTGAAATAGAAATACCACACCAATGGATGATAAATGTTCACTGGAAACCCAGAGGCAGAACCAGGTCAATTGTGAAGGCTCAATGGTGGGGAAGGCTTCCTCAGATTATACATCTTCAGGATCTTGTGCTCCTGCAAGACTTTCCATCTCTGCATTGTGCAAAGAGGTTTTCTCTGCCTGACTTTGTTTCCCATTAGATTATGAGTTTATCTTGAGCAAAACTATATTTTGTTCACTAGAACAGAGTAGATCCTTAATGAGCATTCATGAAATGAGCAAATGAATGAGTGAATGAATGAATGTTATAGGAGATCTAACCCTTGGCCCTCATTTCACATATAATCTCTCAGGGAATCAAGGAATTTCAAGTTTTGACAGAGAATATTTGGGACACTTGCTTGAACTAAGTTGTCTAGAGGATCTCGGCTTCTTTAATCATCTGACTAACTTGCAAAAGGTTCTTAAAAGTGAGATAACCTTTGTTAAAAAGAAAAAGATGAGGGCTGGAGAGATGGCTTAGTGGTTAAGGCATTTGCCTGCAAAGCCAAAGGACCCTGGTACGATTCTCTCCAGGAACCATGTAAGCCAGTTGCACAGGGAGGTGCATGCATCTGGAGTTTGTTTGCAGTGGCTGGAGGCCCTGGAGCACCCATTCTCTCCCTCTCTCTTTCTCTCTCTCTGTCTCTCTGCCTCTTTCTATCTCTCAAATAAATAAATAAATGAAATATATTTTTTAAAAAGATGAAAGAATTAAAAGCCCGTGGCCAAAAAAGGCTGGTTCCTGTGTACACCAAGCCATTCCTAGAATCACCACTTTGGAGTGCATCTAAAAGATAAATATGCATAATGAGTGTAAATAATGTCACTGGTTCCCTGTATTTCTTGATTTACAGAAGAGGCACAATTCAGAGAGGTTATGCGGCTCAATTATCACAGAGAAGCAGAAAGATTATGATTTTACTCAAATCATGTACAAGTCTGAAGCCCATTCTCCGAGTGCTGTGTCTAAAGAGTCCAATTCTATGATGTGCCAGGCTTTCTATGCCCCTGGAATAATAGATAATTACAGTCATGTCAAACATGGCCAAGAATCACATCCAAGTTGGGAGTTTGAAAGTCTGTCCTTTGAACATGGTTTTCTGATTGTGAATTTGGCCACTGCTGTGGACCTCTGATCACTGACTCTCAGACCAGGCGCATGCTTCACTGACAACTCATAAATGAAGCTCTGACAGGCCAGCAAGAAACGCAATGCTTCTCCCATTGCCAAAAGGGGAAATTGGGATTTGGAAAATATTTCATACCTCAAGGTCATACTGGCTAGAAATCAGAAACGCTTGTAGTTGACTCCTAGACCTCCTTCTTGTTCAGCATCATCTCCATGAGTCTTCGGCTCATTGCTTCCCAATCAGCACAGATCTTAAGCCATGTGGGAATGACCTGCTCTGGAGACCAAAATGCCTCAACTCTTAGTTCTAACTGTGGCACATGCTGGTGTGTGACCTTGGACAAGTTACTTAATATCTCCGAGTCTCAGTTTACTCTACTGGGTAATGAGAGAATTAATTCCCAACCACATTGAGTGGCTGTGAGAATTAAATGCATCTTTGAATTAATTAACTTATTCTCTGCCTTGTTTCAAAAAGTATTCAAGGTGGCTTACAAGGACACGATAATATAATTTAAGAATAGAGAGAGAAGAAAGAAGAACAAGGCACGCAGGAAGGGGAGTCAGCCCATTGCAGTCACTAAGAATAGGTGACCTGTTTTTTTTTTTTTCTCAAAGCTGTCCAGTCGCCAACTCCAAAAGAGAAACTTTAGCAGCTATATTGCTTGTCATATTCATGAGGATATAACAAACCTATGACTAAAAGGGGAGCATAACTGTGTTTAATACACAGGGTATGCTTCATGTTTCTCCATCTGTGATACATAAAGCACACTTCTGTAAGTCATAGGTCCCAGCTGCCACACTAGGCTCAGTCTAAGTCATGCACCCAGCTCAGTGATCTTATCAGTAAAATCTTATCAGTAAATCGGTAAAATCATTGATGTGATATGAAGAAAAGGCATCCAATATCACCAAAACCAGTGCTACTGAAAGTTCCATTCAAAGTAAATGACTTTCCCTAAGTTAAATAATTCATAACATCAAAAGCAAAGTCTACACCCTTCTACTCCATCACTAGCATCCTTGCTAATTTGACATATGAATGGAACCCAGATGACTCTATTTTTCTGATTCCCAAAAGCTGTTTTGTGGCTTCCCTCATCTATCTTCATCATCCAATGATCTCACAGTCTAAGATTCTTCTGCCTTATGATGCCAAGTGGGAGCCTGTGATTCCACCCCTCCCCATCATTAGGATGCACTATGGGATTGCAAATAACTGGAGACTAGGACACAAATAACATACATGTACAATATCTAGTAATGTGCATTTTTATGATAGCAATAATTATAATTAAAAAGCAATTCGAAAGACCAAAGTGGACACTATACTGTGAGGGTAATTATGTAAGATATTCCAGAGGAAGTAGTGAGATGATGCTAAATATTTATGGATGTTTCTACAGTGTGGTCATTTTAGTCAATGTATGACTCTGTTCCCAAGCTTGGGCTACACCACTGTGCACATGGCAGGTGGTGGGTTCTGCTAAAGGAAGACACTAGCCAGACATGAAATGAGAAAAGGGAATGGAACATAAGTACTTACCTCCTAACCAAAGTGTCTGCAGGGTACTTCAGATTTTCTGAGTCTCTCTTTGAGATATGCCTTCATCATATTTTCTCTCTTGGGTTGGGGAAATCAGTGTCCCTTAAACATTCTTTCTGGTACAGAGGCAGCAATGACAGGTCTCAGGTAGGTGTTATGAGCCCTATAATACTGAAGATCCTAGGCCCAGACCATTGTGAACAGTGACTTTATTAAACTCCCAATTTGAAAAAAACTCGTTAATGCCAGCACTTTAACTCATACTCCAAGCTACGCAATAATGAAGATTTGCTCTGCTCACCCTGAGTCAGATATATGTCCTCTTGCTAACCATGCATCTGGCTAATCCTTCTCAGCGCAGAATGTCTTCTGAGCCCTTGCATATGTCTGGATTCCTCACCTCTGATCAGAAACTGACAGTTCTACCATCCAGAAGCAATGTGCTCTCTGGACTCTCACAGTTTTATCAGCTTTGGTCCTAACACTTCTTTCTATGTTGCATGACTTTTTGTTTGACATATGTTTAAAGTTTTTTTTTTTTTTTTTTTGGCTAACTAGATGCATGCCTTTCACTTAATAAGAAGGCTGGATTCATGCCTTTAAGTTTTGCCCTCCAATAAGAAGCCAACCAATGGATGCTTTGAATTCGGAAACCAGCACTGAATTGAAGGGACGCTAGGTAGCCAACTAGGTGATATCACTTAACTAATTTCGGATGACTATGTCCACATTTTTATTTTATCTTTACCAATTGAGCTAACATTTCTGGAGAACGTTCTGTATGCTAATAATTGTGTGGGAGCATAAATACTGCAAATAAAAAACATATATTCATTGATCATATAAATTCATTAAAATAACTCCTAATGATTTGAATTTATAATATTTCCAGTCCAGAAACACAAGGAGAGGAGCTTACAACAAATCTTTAATAATCTATGGTGATTTTCATAAGTACTGCAGCTGACTGTTAATAGTCTTTATCATAACTTAAATCTAAGCACAAGTTATATCATACAGAGCTACAAGTGCAAACTTTGTTGACTATAAGGAAACCAAATAATGAGATTTTTTTAAATTTTACTTACTTATTTATTTTAAGAGAGAAAGAAAGCGAGAGAGAGAAAGAGGCAGAGAGAGATGGAATAGGCACACCAGGGCCTTCAGCCACTGCAGATGAACTCCAGACACATGCACCTCCTTGTGTTCATGTGCAACACTGTGCTTGCGTCATTGCATCTGGCTTATGTGGGACCTGGAGATTTAAGCAGGCATTCTTAGGCTTTGCAGGCAAGCACTTTAACTGCTAAGCCATTTCTCTAGCCCAAATGATGAGTTTTAAGTATAGATAAACTCGAACTATATTAGACTCACCTTCTCCTCAGACCTGTTTGATTGATACCGGACTGGTAGTGTTGGCTGATTTGAAGTTGCCAATTTCCTTGTTACCTTTATTTATTTATTCCATTGTGACACTGTTAACAATGTATTTGTCCAAAAATTGGTCCTAAGGAGGCCATGCTTCAAAATATCTCATACAATCCTTGATAGAGAGGTGTGGGTGGGGGAAGCTTTCCTGCATTCAGTAGGTGAACACATTGGCTTTCCTACATTCCAAGTCATTTGAAAAAAACTAACAAGTAAATAAGCATTTTGCAAATATAAGAAAACATGTGATCGGTGCTGCATAGCAGCAACATGGGCAAATAGGAAGCTCATACCCTCTCCCGACCTTGGAAACATCAATTCAACAATACCGCTTAGATGAATTTGCTTATGAGAACTCTAGAAAACAAGAAACATAGATGAACACAAAGTAGCCTCATCACATTCAGTTGGAAAAATTCATAGTAACTTTTCATTGTGCTCCCCAGTTCAGCAAGGGAGAGTGAGGAGAAGAGCCCCATCTCGAAACTTCTCCCCAGAGATGAAAAGAGGAAACCAAATCATGCACCTAATATGGAGGTGTTTTGAAAGACGACCAAAGAAGTGTCTTTGCATGTCTAAATCTAAGCACTTTGGCAAGAACTAAGATGGGTATCTGAACTTGCACAGCCTATAGCTTGCCGTAGCCCTGCATGCAAAGACAAGCAGAGCATCAAAATGAATCTCCCAGGGGCTGGATAGATTACTCAGTGGTTGACAACACTTCCTTGCAAAGTCTGACAGCCAGGGATTCGATTCCCCAGTACCCACATAAGCCAAATGTACAAAGTCACACATGCATCTAGAGTTTGTTTGCAGTGGCAAGATGTGGCATGCCCATTTGTTCGCTCTCTCTATCTCTCTTTTTCTCTCTCCACTTGAAATTATCCCTGGAAGGGTAATGAATGAAAACTAAAGAAGGCAGCCCATGGGTTTTTGAGGACCCTGACATGAAGAGCAATATATTTATATTAGGATTATTAGAAAGGAGAGTACTTGTGAAGACCTTAGGAGAGAAATAGAAGCCAACGTATGTCCATGTCTGAGAAAACACTCAATAGTCACGTTCATAAAGCATAACTTACTCTATGTTGAACTTAAAGAAGACTGTACATTGCATTCAGATTCACATTGCTGGTCGAAATCACCCAACCCAGAACAGCCTGTGGGATTAAAAAAAAAAAAAAAAAAAAAGTTGATTTTGGTTTACAGGCTCCAGGTGGAAGATCTAAAATGGCAGGGAAAACGATAGCATGAGCAGAGGGTGGACATCACACCCTGGCCAATATCAGGGGCACAACAGCAACAGGAGAGTATGCCAAACACTGGCATGGAGAAACTGGCTATTACGCCCATAAACCCGCCCCCAACAATGCTCTCCTCCAGGAGGTTTTAATTTCCAATTGCCATCAGCTGGGGAAACTAGCACCCAGAACAGCTAAGTTTATGGGGGATACCTGAATAAAACCACCACACTGTATAAAGATGGGAAACAGAGGACTTGGTTTAGACACTAGATATTAGACATATTAGAAATTTTCTACTCAACAGTAACAGAATATACACACATCACAGATGCACAGAGCATCTTCCTAGACAGAGCACAAGTTATATCAGAAACACAGTTTCAACAACTATAGTAGATTTCAATCATAGCACTTAACTTTTCTGACATAATGAAGGAAAGCATGAATCAGTAGAAGGAAAACTGAAAATGTTACAAATGTGACAATTAGACAACATAGAAATGAGACAATATGTTCTTGAACAACCAGCAAGTAATAGAAAAAGGTCAGAAAATTAAAAAAGATCTTTGGACAAATGAAAACATAACATTCCAAATGTCATGGGTTGTGGAAAGAGCACCACTAAGCAGGAAGTTTATGGTGATAAACTGCATTGAAAAAGTAACAGAGATCTTAAATAAACAGCGTAGCTGTGGTCTTCAAGTAACCAGGAATAGAAAAAAGTAAGAGGAAAGCAAATAAGAATGGATATGATAAAATTAGAACAGAAATGATGACACGATATTGACTATGTGTGAGGCAAATGTGGCGAAGCCCACCTGCATTCCCGGTGACTGGGGGTGGACCCATGGTCAGGAATAAGGCAGTAGTGCATGCTTTCCATCACCACCTGTAATTGACATAAGGCTAGAAACCCTAGTGGGAAAAATTCCTCAAGAAATGAAAGGGAAGTGAATCAGAAAGGAAGTAAAATTGTCTGTTTGCAAATGATGAAATCTTGCATATAAGAATTCATAGAGATTTCACAAATTACTGTTAGAACATATAAATGAATCGATCAAAGTATCAGGACACAAAATCAATGTAGAAATTATTTATGTTTATGTATACTAGCAAGAACAATACACAGAGAAATTAAGACAATGGCTCCATTTTTTTCCAATGGCATGAAAAAATAAAATATTTAGGGATAAACAACTGGTGGGTGGGACCATTGGATACTGAGATTTGTAAACAACTGATGAAAGCAGTTTAAATGATATGCATATAAATATCTCATGTTCATAGATTAATAGATATACTATGGATAAAATGTCCACATACCAAAAGTGATATATAGATTCAATGAAATTTTCATGAAATTCACAATGACATACATTGCAGACATAGAAAAGACTGTCTTGAAACTCATATGGAACCACATTGTACCCTGAATAGTCCACTGAGTACTGGAGGTGGCACAAAGTTGTACACTTTACATTCTGTAACTGAAAGCACATTATAACAAGATAGTATGGCACTGACATAAAGAGAGGAACATAGATCAGCAAAGAAAAAAAGAGCCTAGAACAACCCCATGTGTCTGTGGACAAGTGTTCTTCAATTGGTCTGCCAAGAAGCAAAATGGGGTAAGGATAGTTCCTTTAAGACATGTGCTGAAGCCAGGCGTGGTGGCACACGCCTTTAATCCCAGCACTCGGGAGGCAGAGGTAGGAGGATCACCGTGAGTTCGAGGCCACCTGAGACTCCATAGTGAATTCCAGGTCAGCCTGGGCTAGAGTGAGACCCTACCTCGCAAAAACCAAAAAAAAAAAAAAAAAAAAAAAAAAGACATGTGCTGAGCGATCTGGATATCCAATTAACAGAGTGAAAGGAAACATAGACAGGGATACAAAATGTTTTCAAGCCATATATATGATAAAAAGTTAAGGGCTGGAGATCTGGCTTAGCAGATAAGACACTTTCCTGCAAAGCCAAAAGGACCACGGTTCTAATGCCCAGAACCCATGTAAGTCAGAAGCACAAAGTGGCACATACATCTGGAGTTTGCAGTGGCTGGAAGCCCTGGAGTGCCATTCTCTATCTGCCTCTTTCTGTCTGTCTGTCTCTCTCTGTCTCTCTCAAGTAAGTAATGTTAAAAATGTATTTTTAAAAAAGGTAAAGGCTGGAGAGATGGCTTATATGTTAAGGTGTTTGCCTGTGAAGCCTAAGGACTCAGGTTTGATTCCTCAGTACCCATGAAAGCCAAACGCACAAGGTGGCACATGTGTCTAGAGTTCGTTTATAGTGGCTGGAGGCCCTGAAATGCCCATTCTCTCTCTTTATCTTCTTCTTTCTCTCTCTCCGTCTCTCAAATAAATAAATAAAACATATTTTTTAAAAGTTAATATTGAACATATGTATAGAAATATAACTAACAACAAAAATAACCAATTTTAAATGAGTTAGGAGCTTATATAAACATTTTCCCAAGAATGAGATTTATATGGTTTACAGATATATGTGAAGTCACTCAGTGGCACTAACTGTCATAGAAATGCAAATTTGAACCACAATAAGACATAGAAAGTACTACTAATAATAATAGATAATAATAGAGGAGTTGGAACTATCATATACCTGGTAGGAGTATGAGTTAGTATAGCCACTACAGAAAAGGTATGGAAAATCCTTAAGTAATTAATACTAGAACTACTATCTGTTTCTATAATTCCAGTTTGGGATAATTATCCAAAAGAATTCAAGTGAGACTCTCAAAGAAACATTCCAATAATATTTTCAATAGATAAATAAGATGGCAAAAGAACTCAAAATTCTGTTGATAGAGTGAATAAATAAAATGTGGTAAATGCATGCAGTGAAATATTATTCAGCCTGAAAAGGGAAATCAGGACTAATATTCAGCAATGTAGACAAACCTTGAAATTTTATCCAAAATGAAATAACCCTTTCTAGTACCAGGGCATGAGTCCATTTATAGGATATAGCTAAAGTAGAACAAACTGATATAATTAGCTAGTTGAATGTTGTGTCCAATGTCTTGAAGACAGGGAAAGTGAGTGGCTATTTAATAGTTAGGGAGTGTAAGTCACATAAAACAGAAGGTTATAGGGAACTGCTGCTCAGCAATATACATATAGTTAACACTCTAAGGTACATTTAGAAATTCAAGAGGGAGCTTCTTGTGTTACATTTCATAAAGCTGCTGGTACTTACACATATATGATAAAATCTATCTTAACATAGAATTATTCAGAAAATAAAATAATCATCTACAAGAATGGTGCTATGGGGAATCAGGATTTGAATAGGCTAATACATACACATAGCAAAGTTTCTATCTCTTGAACAGTTTTTGGGTTCATGGCTATCTATCACTTTATTGCTAAAACACTTAGTTTTCATTTATAAATTATTATTCATGTGTGTGAAAAATGAGAGAGGAAACATTGTGCTCTACAGGAAGGGAGGGATTAAGGGGAGAGTACAGTAGATATGTAAGTAGGGGGGGCAGAATACTTGGGCATGACTAGTCTAAAGGATCAAGGGAAGGAATGGAGGACAGAAAGGGTGGGAGGAGGATTAATTAAAATTTACTATGCTATGAATAAGCCATATGTAAAAATGCTTCAATGCCAACAAAGCATGATGTCAGACAAAACAGAGGGTTTGGTTAGAAATATCCTATACAGGTGGAGAATAGTACACCCAGAACCCATAGATTGTTAATAGAGAAATTTCTGTGCCAGGAATGGGATACCTTCCAGTGATTTGTTTGCTAGGGAGGCCTCTGAGTCCCCCCAAAAATTGCAGGCCATGGATAAGGCTCTCAGAAGCTCAACAGAACTAGATGATAAGACCCTATTTCTGAAGACTGTAAAGTTTTGGGCAAAACATCACTGAGAAATCAGGGTGGAGCTGAGCTGGAAGCCTCCTCCCTATTGATTAGCTGTTAGGATGCTGAAAGGAAGCTATGCCACCTGATAGGAGAGAGAACTCATCAAATGTCTTAACTAGAAGCAGTCCCTGCATGGGCTATGGCTGACTAGCCAGGCCAAATGTGCCAAATGGGGTGATAGTGGCATGTGTGTTATGGGGGAAACCAACTGCTCTCTGATTGGCCTGCAGGCCTGCTCCATGGGAGGCAATGCATGCCTAATACTGAAAACCATACTCAAAATCCTATAGCTGGGAAGTCATAAACCCTAAATGAGTAATGACTACTGTTGCCAGACTAAATGCACATAATATACCTATCAAGCTGTCCTCTAAACACTGGTGTTCATGCCCATGTATTAATGCTACTCTCGCTTTTGTTTAGAGAAGCTTCTTTTTTTCAGATGGAAATCACCACTGAGGTGACTCAAAACTCACCATAGTGCTGAAAACAAGGGTCAGTGGGATGTTCAGGTCTAAGTGACACATGGTTGTCACACCTTTCAAGACTCATGGTCCACTGCAGAATTTTCCAGACACAAAATGTCCTTGATATTTATGACCTCAAATAGGCTGACACTACCTACAGAAGACCTGCTTAATAGGAGAGGAAAATTATGACATCAAAATAGAAAAAAATGTCTAATTGAAAAGAAGGGGGCTGGAGACATGAATTAGTGGTCAAAGTGTTTGCCTGCAAAGCCTAAGGACCCATGTTTGACTCTCCAGACACATAATGGTGAGGCAAGTGTGCAAGGTCACATATGCCCACTAGGTGGCAAACACGTCTGGTTGGAGGCTCTGGTGTGCCAATTTTCTCTCTCTCTCTCCCACTCTCTCTCTCCCACTCTCATGTTTTCTCATATAAAGGTCATTCTGATGGGCTTGCCTCAAAAACAAATGAAATTCAATTTTAGATGGAGAAATAGGGAAGTGATTTGTATGTATTATTATGGTTTATTGTCTATACATAAGTTGTCAAAAGCTTTCTTTTTTAAAAAAAGGCAAGAATATTAGCAGAGCAAGGCAATGGTGAACATGTAGGCCTTGCAACCACTGGGGAAGGAGACATATCCTCACTTCAGTAAGAAGCCTCTGAAGGATGGGAAAGGCAGACTTTCACTCACCACACACTTTCCAAGAGTAGGTCTGGCTATTCAGAAGATGATGTCTAAACACCAACCCCATTCAAGAGACAATGGCAATATTTTACGAGAAAATCAGTAGGTAATGGCAGTTGCAGGGGGGACAGATATGAGGAATGAAGGAAAATTAGGAATAGGGTGCTAACACCCTTGGAGAACCAGTGATTGGAATTTTCCAAACTATTTTCATATGTGTGGGAAACATTTAACACTCAGCCACTGAATTAAGCTGAGAAGTGATTTGCCCTTAGAACCTCCACATGGAGAATTGGCAAGTGATTAAAAACATGAGAGTCCTCTGCCAATTGATGCAGTCCAGAGAGTAAATAAATAGTGGTAGTGTAGTGACAGAGCTCAACTTTTACTCAAGAGTAGTTCATTCAGTCTCTTTGTGCCTGTTTAGTCTATATGAAGTATGAAGCATTGTGGGAGGAAAAAAAAATCATTGAATTTATAGTCAGAGAATGAGATTCTAATTTTAGTGCCTACTACTGATTTCCCTCAATTATCACTTAATTCAAATAAAATAATTATAAATTAATTGAATAGTCTTGTGTTTTAGATTTCCCAATTAAAATTGAGAGAAGCAGTAGTTGAAACTATATAGCCTTTTGGATTGGATAAAATATTTCTTTTGTATTATTTCCATTAATTGCTGAACTTTCTTCTGAAGAAAGTATTGCTTTTATCCCTCTTTTATTGGTACAGAAATCAAGTCAAAGAGTTTAAGTACCTTCCATGAAGCTACATAATTAGATTTGTTCCCTGAATTCTATAAGCCATTGGGAAATGACTCTCAGTGTGGGGTTCCTGGACCAGTAATGTCAACATCACCTGAGAGGTAGTTGGAAAAGAAATTTTTTTTGTCTTTATTCCAGACCTACAAACAATATCTGGAGCTCCTTGGGGCCCAGCACTGTGTATTTCAATGACCCCCATCTTGGGACTTGGATGCTTCCGAAGTTCCTGGCATGTTATGAGAAGAAAATGAGAGGGCAGATCTGAAAGGATCACACCAGGGAGGGGGGTAGACAAATCCTAGTAACAATGCTTCTTTACTTACTTGTCAGTGGTATACCCTGTTGTGGTAGAAATATTGAAAAAGTAAAATGTCAGCAAAGTTCACATGAGGTAGAACAAAGGGCAAAATTGCAAGGTGGCTGTGTTAATAACTAGCTGCTAAAAATATCCAGAATAAATGGCTTGACAATAATAATAGTTACTCTGTTTTCCTAAGTGGTTTTTGATTTTTTTTTGTTCATGTAAACAATGATTGTGAAATTGAATTCCCATAGATTGAGATGGTAGTATTAAAAACTGTCTTGTGTGTGTGTATATATAACTATGTAGTATAAGCACTTCTTTGGAGCATAACACTATGAGGAATTTCTGTGTCCCCTCAAAGAGTTCCCTTCCAAGGTCACCATTGACAAGGGAAGACTGTGTGTCCCTCCCACAACTGAGTCCTTTGCGAATAAGCAAGATGAAAAAGAAAGTGTGGAAGGGATGAATGAACATATCATGAAGTACAGGGCTGGAATAGAGGTTTAGATTTTTTTTTTGGTTCTGCAGACCTTATCCTTAATAATTATTTCCCTCCATCCTTTGAAGACCCTTGTCTTCTACCATCTTAATGCTCTTTCCAGGTCACACACTGCCTTGCTGGCCATTGCCCACATTCATCAGACCATAATATTACTCTAAATCTCCAAACCTATTATTGCGCATGATTTGTAGACATAAAGACATATATTTTGGTGGATGATTCACACAATGTCCATTATCTCACCTTCCAAACCTCCAAGTTCTAATGACTTTCAACCTAGCAAATTCAGGTGTGTGTTCTTGATTTCACTCTGGTCGTGGTCAACATTGGGCCTTCTCTATTCTGTTGCATCAATTCCAGACATCACACTTTCTGCTTCCCGTACTTTCATTTTTCATCCTGAGGTGTTCCTACTATTCTACACTCATGGACCACTCTTGACAGTCCAGGAATTTGTAATCGGTCCATCAGTCAATCCCCCTTGCATGTTGTTATGATTCCTAAAGGCTCATCTGGGGTAGAAGGTGCATTGGTTCTTGGTGCAGAAGCTAAGGGTCCATTGAGAGAGTTCTACTTGAAGAGACAATTTACAGATGTATTAATTACTTCACTCACTGCTGCAGCAGAATACCAGACAAGAAAAATTTAAAGGAGGAAGTGTTTATTTGGGGTTTTTTTGTTGTTCATTTATTTATTAGAGAGTGAGAATGGATGTGCCAGGGCCTCTAGCCACTGCAAACGAACCCCAGATGCACGCACCACCTTGTGCACCTGGGTTATGTGATACTAGGGAACCAAGCCTGGGTCCTTAGACTTCATAGGTAGGTGCCTTAACTGCTAAGTCATTTCTTCAGCCCAGCAAGTGTTCGTTTTGTCTCCCAGTCTGAGTGTATAGTCCATTAGGAGGACGGCATGATGGTAGGGATGTGAGGCAGCTGGTTTCATTATACCCATGGGAAGTAGAGAGTGGTGGATGCTGATTCTCCACTTGTTTTCTCCTTTTATTCAGTCTGGGACCACATCTCATGAAATGATGTGACCTACATTCAGTGTGTGTCTTCCCCCTTCAGTTCATTTTCCCTTGAAATGCTCTAAAAGTCATACTCAGAAGCCTGTCTCCTGTGTGATTCTAATCCTATCATGCTGACAATGATTGTCCATTGTAACAGGAAAGTTAAAAAATAGAAGGCCCAGGCACACCTGCAATCCTAGTACTTTGGAAATGCAGGCAAGCCCACAAGTTTTGGGCCAGCCTCAGCTATATTGTGAGTTGAAGGCCAAACCAGGACTACATGAGACCCTCTCTCAAAATAAAACAAAACAGTATGATAGAACAAAGATGTGTAGGAAAAGTGATATGGAAGAAATTAACCACTGGCTTTCTGGCTTTCTCTTTTTTGAGTCTCTGTGATCAAAATACCTTGCAGAACCATTTTAAGGAAAGAAAGGTTAAGGTCATTGTAGAGTATACAGAATGATGCTCTGCTTGACTTCTGGTAGTGCATAAAGTGCCACAGCTTGTTGTGTTTGCAGGTGTTGATAATGGAGTGTGCCTGTGTGTGTGTACACGTGGATCAGGTTAATATATTATAATATTATCATATAATAACATCATAACATACTGCACAGGCATAGAGTCTGGGGCCATGGGGGAGCATGCTGCCCAGCAGTGCACTGCACTGCCCCACCCTGCCCTTTCCCTACAACCTGGTATCTGTCAGTGTGTGCTCCCCGTGCCTCCTTCCTTCCAGATGGCTCAGCCACCCTACCCCCCCCCCCCCGCATTGGCTAGAACGTGGTCCAACCCCTAACAGTGATACAGCCCATCATGGTGGGAAAAGCATATCAGAGTGGCTGTCTGGGTGCTGCTGCCAATGAAGCATCAGCTGCTTGCATGGTTGGCCCTCAAGAAGCTTGCAGCAAAGGACTGGAGAGATGGCTAAGCAGTTAAGCCCTCGCCTGTGAAGCCTAAGGACCCCGGTTCGAGGCTCAATTTCCCAGGACCTACAGTTAGCCAGGTGCACAAGGGGGCGCATGCGTCTGGAGTTTCTTTGCAGTGGCTGGAAGCCCTGGGGTGCCCAATCTCTCTCTCTCTTTCTCTCTCTGCCTCTTTCTCCCTCTGTCTGACGCTCTCAAACAAATAAATAAAAATTTTAAAAAATGTAAAAACTAAGAAGCTTGCAGCAAAGAAATGCTGTCTCCTAGAGAGAGAGCAGAGACCAGACAGTAGCTGAGAGAGCGGAGCACTGCAGTGAGCTCCCACGTGAAGTTCCTGAGGTGAGCGCGCAGAGTGAGGGCGTGGCGAGGGAGAGAGAAGCTCTGACAAAATTGGAGGCTCTCCCTCAGAGGACACAATGTTTTTCCCAACTTAAAGATAACGGCACTGAGTATCAGAAAGGTAAAGAGTGGGTCCAGCACAGGGAGATAGCATTTGCCTGCAAAAAGGTGAATTGCCAAAAATCACACAGGTGGCCAGTGATATGGCATATCCGAGAAGCAGTCGCAGCAACCTTCCTGAGTGACAGTGGTTAAGGGACTAGAGAGGAGGAGGTTCCCAGGAAGAAGCTGAGTTCTAATGCCAAGAGCAAACACTTGTGGGGCCACCCAGCCCTCCGAGTACTTTGCACATGTTACTTCGTCACTCACAGGGCTCTGCTTTGCAGTGAGGAAATGCGTTGGTAAGATAAATAACGTACTCACGGTTATACAGCTGGTAAGAATTGGAACCCAAGCAAGCTGGCTCCAGCCCGTGTCTTGAAAACCTAGTTACAGAAAGGAGGAATGAGAAATGAGGAGAGATAGGCATCTTCCAGATGAGCCAATCTTCTAGGAAAGATAGCCAGAGAAGTGGGGCCAAGAGCCCTGACCTCCTTTGTGCTAGCAGTCCACCCTGGGTCAAATCCTCCACTCCCACCACTTCCCTCGCTCTTAAATCAGAGAAAACCCAAAGCTAAAAAAAAATAAATAAATAAAAAAAATGGTAATTAGGATCCTTATCTCTGGAATCCAAAACAGACATTAAAAAGCAGCTGAAAGGATTCCTTTGAAATGTAAAGGAAACTATTTTAGATTACAAAAAAGTATGCTAATTAAAAATGATTGATGTGTTATTTTGTTAGTGACTCCTGTTACCTTGTTACAGTTTCATTCATTTCTTGTGGACTAATGAGCACATTGAAATAAAGAGATGGATTTAGATTGAATTTTAATTTTCTTTAGGGTTTCATGTGTGTTTATATTTCATTTTAGTTGTTAAGCAACCCCTAATGTTTACTACTATGGCTTCTGTAATTTGAAATGAAAAAGACAAAGGCAAGGAAAGAACTTCTAATCTGGCTGAGACCTAGGGCCTTGTTTGTTGGCACATATTGACTGCTTAAATTAATGGAAATTTCCTTCCCTTAATAATAAACAAATTATCATCAAAGAAACAGAAAGCCTCCCTGGCCAAGTGTGATCACTGATAGATGGTTGGGAAAGTCCTCAGGAGTGAAATACTTTTCCCTTTTAAGAATAGGAACATAGGGCTGGAGAGATGGCTTAGTGGTTAATCGCTTGCCTGTGAAGCCTAAGGACCCCTGTTCAAGGCTCAATTCCCTAGACCCATGTTAGCCTAGATGCACAAGGGGCGCACACATTTGGAGTTCCTTTGCAGTGGCTGGAGGCCCTGGCGCTCCAATTCTCTCTCTCTCTCTCTCTCTCTCTCTCTCTCTCTCTCTCTCTGTCTGTCTTTTTCAAATAAATAAATAAATAATAGGAACATAATAGTAACTAAAATGGTGGTCCTTGTTCTTCTCCCCCAGTCACTCAGCTACATGAGCTTGGCCTTAAGAGACATTTCTGAGCAGTGTTATAATGGAAACCTATCATCCTTTCTCCACCAATGAGATGTGAGATCCATGAGGAAAGATGTTGACACTGTGTTTTAAAAATATAAGGATTTCCCCCCCCTAATTTGGGGGGTTGCCCCAAGGGAAGCATAGGAAGCTTTAAGCTATAAAGCAGAGGCCTACCTCCATTTTCTATGCTTTTCATTAAGCGAGAATAGTGTTGGGAAAGAAATAGGGAGTTTAAAACCGACCCAATAGTTTCTTTTAGAGAGTGATTTTTCTAGATCAGTCTTGCTTAAGTGTTAGCAATCTCAATACCAACAAAGAACTGAATTTTTGGTTATGTTTTATTTCATTGAATTTTTTTCTTCTATTAATTGGGGGCACTCAGTTGGATGTCTCGGGTTCTCGGCGTACTCATGGGAAAATACAACTGCATACCCTCTCGAGGCAGTGTCCAGCCTTGCTCAGGCCATAGTCCTTATAGCTGTTCTATACAGGCTTGCTTAGCCCTTGTCTAACACTTCATTACAGCTATGGAAAATTCAAATTTCCTTTTGTTTTGTTTTGTTTTTTCAAGGTAGGGTCTCACTCTAGCCCAAGCTGACCTGGAATTCACTATGTAGTCTCAGGGTGGTCTCAAACGCATGGCAATCCTCTTACTTCAAAGTTCTATAATAAGTGCCAAGCACTTTCCTTTTCTCTAGCATAGGTCCTGATTGGATATATGTGCCTTAGCAATGCTGTGTTTGGGGCTTGGCTTCTCTGTACTATGATTCAGAAAGCACCCTGAAACAGAAAACCGGAGCAGGTCTCTGGCTCCTATTGACCAGGTCGCCACTTCTCAAGATCACAATCCTGCTCTATTGTTGTCCAGTGTCTTAAAACAGTTTCCACTTACGCAGAATTTGATGTTTTTCAAATTAGTTTGTGTTTCTTTTTCAATGGGGGGGGGGTAAGTTCATTACCAGTTAGAATGACTCATGTAGAAGCAGCAACATCGTATTTCTAAGACTTGAGAGATTAAGTGAAGGATCTCTCCTTATGTGTGTCCTGCCCCTTATTGGTTTATTTGCCTGATTGGTGTCAGCATCGTTGTTGATTTACTCATATGGTTTTGGTGAAGAGCACCTGAAATTTAAACAGCAGTTGTGGAAGTATTTTGCAACTTAAACATGCTATATAAAAGAATGCACCATTAAACATGAATTCTTCATTCAGCAGAGATCCTTAAAGGACCAGTCAACATGCAGCATAAGAGAAATATTTTTTGAGAAATATTTTTTTGTACCACACAAAAGAGATTGAAACAGGGGAGCCACATTTATAATTAATTGCTATGTGCCATATGCTACACTTGTAGTTTTATTTATTGGATCAACTCTGTTGTACACATAT
Source organism: Dipus sagitta (assembly GCA_036346955.1). Taxonomy (NCBI): domain Eukaryota; kingdom Metazoa; phylum Chordata; class Mammalia; order Rodentia; family Dipodidae; genus Dipus; species Dipus sagitta. Next base: position 165,588,646 of record CM070772.1, on the reverse strand, counting down.
TAACCTTATGTCCATTTTGCAGATGATGCAACAGGTGAGAGAGGTTAAACGACTTATAAACCAATGATAGATTCAAAGCCAGTCTATCAAGTCTGTTAACTCCAAAACCAGTGCTTTGATCATATTTTCCAGAGACATTTTTTTCTTATTTATCTGACTAAGCATCTTCATGACACATGAAAACCACATTTCTTAACCACTGGCTGTGCCATGTACCATGTGGAATAGGCTTACTATGTTTTCTTCCCAGTGCTGGGTTATTGTTTTTTTTTTTAATTTTATTCTTTACTTGCTAGACATTTGTTATGTAAACAGTACTGAGTATTGTGAGAATCAATAATATAGCATCCTAAAATAGTATTCATTCATTTGTGTAGATATGCACTGATAATGAATTATATCTGTGTGTGTGTATCTGTAGACAGTGTTTTAAGTAAATCATTTCCTTTTACTCCTGAAGGGTGGCTTGAAATAAAACTAACAAACACAACATAAGCATTACTGAATCAGGATGTTGGTATTTAAAAATTATTCTTTGCCTTTTAAAAGGTTCCTTCCTTTTTTTTCTCTGTCTAATTATTATTCTTTTCAATATTTATGTGTTAACATGACCTTTTCTCTGATTGAATGGCTTCAACCAAGTCGCAAGTGCTGGCAATGTCATACTTTAAAAACTGAATTATACTGTAAAATAATGAGTGGATCACACCACAAAGGAAAGTAGGATGGGAGAGAGGTGATAACATCTGTCAGAACCTCAGAGCTGTTGTTTTTACAAGCAAGAATCACAAAACCTAAGATAAAAGCCAGGACCCAAATACTACTTGAGTTGTTACCATGTTGACACTGTGTTAGGGCAGATCTTTTATCCACCTCACATCATTTGACATTCCCAAAAATCCAAGGAGGAAGAGTATGATGTCCCTGTGTCTTAACTGTCACAGAGAAGAACTATCTCAGGCAATGGCATGTGGAGGCAGAGACGGTGTCGCCTGGACTTGTTGATGTACAAGGTCAATTCCTTCCTTCCTTACTTCACTTCAAATGGCCACTAAAGGTCATAAAATTAGAACAACTTTGAGGTGTGATTATGTGTTGTCTATGATGAGTATGTGTTCGTGTTGTGAGTAGAAATGTGCACATGCCACCGTGGAGGTCACGAGGCACCTTTCGGATGCCAGTACTGATCGTCCTCCCTGTTTGAGGAAGTGTCTCTCGTTCTCATGGCTGATCAACACTACCGTCACTAGACTGGTTAGTTCAAGAGCTCTTGAGCCATGCTCCTGTCTCTGTCTTCCTTCTCATTGTCCACTATCGGTAGTTGGTTGGGATCACAGAAGCCCACCCAGCTTCCAGCTGCTATGTGGGCCTGGAGATCCAAACTCCAGTAATCACACTTGAGCAGAAAGTGCTTAATCACTGAGCTGTACCTCCAGCCCCCGAAAGTATAACTTTATGATGATATAGTTTTAAGAGTGGTAATACATAAAAATCTTCCTGAACGGCCAAGGGGCAGTGTCATTTAGCCAATCTTATTTATGCTCATCCTTTACTTATCTTCTTTCCCACATGTCCATAGCCTACCAAAGTTACCCATTTAACTGGAAAGATGGTCGCTTCAAATACATGTGCTCCATCAAAAAAAATATACCAACTTGAGGGTGAAGACATGATTCAGTAATTAAGGCGCTTGCACGCAAAGCATAATGGCCTGAGTTTGATTTCCAAGTACCCACACAGAGCCAGATACACAAAATGATGCATGCATCTGAAGTTTATTTTCAAGTACTAGATTCCTTGGCTTGCCCATTCTCTCTCTGTCTCTGTCTGTCTGTTTATGTGTCTGTCTGTGTCTCTCTCAGTCCTGGGGATGATGGTGCATGTCTTTAATCCCAGCACTGGGTAGAGAGGTAGGATGATCACTGTGAATTCATGAGTTTGAGGTAACCCTGAGACTGCATAGTGAATTCCAGGTCAGCCTGGATTAGACCAAGACCCTACCTTGAAAAACCAAGAAAATAAAAAAAATAAAGATAACACAATTTACTCTAATAATCATCTCTGTTTCAGGTCCCAACCAGCACTCATCAGGAGAAGGGCAATGTCATTAGGACAAGATACTCCCTCACAATGATGACTTTATGATTCATAGTGTGCTTGACAAACTGACTGTCCCCTTGAAGTCAGCCATACGTGTTATATAACATAACATTGATTGTTTTCTAGCCATCAGTTATATTTCATATGCAAAGTCATTTACTGAGTGTCAGCTATAGTCTTGGCACACTGGCACTTGCTTCCATGTTCATCATCTTAGGAGTTCATGGTCAGAGTGAGACGAGGACAAGTTTTAGAGTAAACAAGGACAGACTAGGGTCTGCTACTTGCTACCTGTTGGCCTTGCACACTATCTGCCTAGACATCCGAGCCTCAGTTTCTCCATATAAAACAGAAATGAAAGTTTTCTCAAATTTGCTATGAGAACTCAAAGAAATTCTGTGTAAAAGTACTTGAAAGAGCACCCTGAAAAGTGCTCATTAAAAGGTTCACCCTGGGAATTATGACATTTAATAAGTGAAATACAAACTGAGATTATAGTGGTCCAAAGTTTACATCATTCTGAAATATCATTACTACTGTCTGACCCAAAAGAAAAATGCTAACTTACCCAAAGTAAGCTGCTATTTAGTAGGCTTTTCAGAAAGACATGGGCTTTGACCTTTATTATTAAATCGGTCACATTACTCAGAGTATCTGTCATCTTGCCTCCTTCCTAAGTTCTTCTTTGTTAACTCAGGTCTCTCTATACTTATCTGTTAGAAAAGGCTGCACTCTCAATTTGGGTTCTTCTGGGATTCCATTGCCCACTTATTTAATGAGAGCAAACAGACCCCTGATACCTTTTCTTGGAACAGAATGCTTCTTGCTATTGGAACCACCCCCCCCATTAAATTCTCCCTATGAACCCTGGTCCTTGAGAAATTCTGTCATAAACTTCATGGGCGTCATCTCATCCTATCCTCAAGCAGAAGATATCCATGGCAAGGTCCCTCATTTCCACCGGACAAAGGACATTCTTAGGAACATCACTGCTTTTTTCTTTTCACTGGAGTGATCACTTGCATGTAATAGCAGGCTCATGCCCTTGAGTGAGTCCAGACCTTTGAAAGTGGGAGCTAAAGACTTATTATCACCTACAATGCATATCATTAATCTCCCCTGCTTATCACAATCAAGGCAGAAAATAGGCAGTGCCCGTCCCATTTTGAATGCTTCTGGAGATGAAAATGGTCTTGCAGCTACTCGCTGGGGTCCCTTCTTTGTCCCAAAGTAAAAGATTTGAAGGGTAGATTTATGAAAAAGCTGAAACCATTGCTACAGATCACTTATACATTGGGATCCAAGAATAAACCTGAGCACTCCAAATTAAAGCTGTTTGTAAAACTTGTTGCTGTTATTATCAGACATGTGATAAGGATGAGCATTACAAACATAAAACCGTTATTAGCACTAGAGCTCATGAAGAGGAAAGGGAGGGAGAAGGAGAGACATGAACACACTTGTGCATAATCCATGGAACCATCAAAGCTGCCAACAAAGTAAGTCTCAAATGAATATGATTTTGGCAACCTCAAGTAAAAAAATGATATTTATAATCAAAATTATTTTAGGGATTAGAATCTTTATGTTCATATGTTTTCCTTCTATAACTTTTAAAAAATATTTTATTTTTTATTTATTTGACAGAGAAAGAGAGAGAGGGAGAGAGAGAGAGAGGGAGAGACAGAGAGAGAGAGAAAGAAAGAGAGAGATAGAGAATGGGTGTGCCAGGGCTTCCAACCACTGCAAATGAGGTCCAGATGTGTGTGCACCCTTGTGCATCTGGCTAATGTGTGTCCTGGGGAATCAAACCTGAGTCCTTTGACTTTGCAGGCAGATGCCTTATCTGCTAAGCTATCCCTCCAGCCCTCCTTCTGTAACTTTTTTAATGGCAACAATTTTATTTTATTTTTAACTTTTTATTGACAACTTCCAAACATATATACAATGTACCCTGATTGTAATCCCCTCCTACCACCATTCTTTGCTCCCTCTCCACAGAACCCCTACTTTTTTCTAACTGTTCCCCCTTCTATCCTGATGTCATAATTTTCCCTCATATTATACAGGTCACATGTAGGTAGTGACAGCGACCATGAGGTCATGAATGCAAAAGCCATTTGTGTCTAGAGGACACTGTTCCAAAGCATATCTCCCCATTTGTTGATTCTTACTATAGTATTTCTGTACCCTATTTTGCAATTGTCCCTGAGCCTTGAAGGTTTTGCTAGAGATGTCTTACTTAGTGCTAAAAACTCCACTGTCACTTCTTCTTAGCACTTTGATGATTTTTGCATCTTCCTAGTAGTCACAACCATCTGAAAAAAAAAAAAAAGTTTAAAAAAAGGTCCTCAAACCAAAAGTGAGAGCAGCATTAATATATGGGCATGAACATAAATACTCGGAAGGCATTTGATGAGCATAATCTATACATTTAGCTGAGCAATAGTCTTATCTCCCTTCACCCCCAGAGTTTATGATCTCCTCAGTCATAGGCTTTCAGTACAAGCTATGAATTTTCTTCTGTAGAGTAAGCCTCAAATCCAGAGAACAGGTGATTTCTCCATAAAAGGTATGTCACTATTGCACCATTTGGCACATTTGGCACATTTGGCCTGTTTGGCCAGCCATGTAGTTGGATAAGATTGTTCATGACTCTTCATCCCTAGCTGGCTCCATAGCATTTTACAGCACTATGACCACTAGCCAGAAGGGATGTGATTTCAGCTCAGCTCCAGCTTGATTTCTTAGTGACCTGCAACTAAAGCATGTGATACCTTCAGTAGTAGGTTCTTACCATCTAGTTCAGGTGGACAGCCTTGGCAATCATCTTTATTTATTTAGGGGAAGCAGGGACTTCCATGACCAACTCACTGGGAGGGATCCCAACCTGGCTCTAAAATTGTTCTGTTACAATCTACGTCATCAATAATCTGAAATAGGCAGAGAATAATAATATATGGCTTCATAATCGGTTGATTAAATCTGCAGTTACAGAGTAGTTAGCCTTACTGATTTCCCCCTGTCAGTAAGTCTCTAGCAGATTGAACTGATTTGATTACCACAAATGTAATCTATGCCATTTTCTCTGAATAAAAATAATAAAGTAATGATCAATGAAAGCGGAGGTATTGTGGGCAGTTACGTATGCCCACCATGATGTTACAGCAACGTACACAAGGGAAACATCAGCTCCAATCAGCGAGCAGTCACCTCCTACCATAGGGAGATAAAGTTATTGGCCTCACAAACCACATGGTAGACTTTGGTAAAGGAAAGAGTGAATTTTCATGGTAAGGCAGACATCTTGTTTTCTCCTCTTAGTCATCCAGCTGTCAACTCACAGAAGGATGACACCACAGACCAAGGATTTCTGACTACAATGAGGCTGTGTTTTGGAGACAAGACTTGAGTCTGTGATCTGGGACCTGCATTTACTAGCAGTATCATTTTGTGCAAATCCTTTCCCCATCTGAACTTAACCTTCCATTTTCTATAAAACGTAGAAAGAGGGTAATAATAAAAATGTAGGAAATAACCCCTGGGTTTTTGTATGTTTTTGTTTTTATCTGTCAGAGTTGCTTGAAATATCCCAGTTATCTTGCATGTTCAAAGGTTTTCCGCTGACTTAGTCAGTTAGCAAATATTTACATACCTGCATGCCAGGTATAGATAAACTCTAAAATTGTAACTATTCATTGCTGTGGTGGTTGGTGGTTTACCCATGAAGAATTTTCTGTGAATCACAGTTACGTATTCATCCTGGCACCTGACTCCTACTTGTAGTTGTCATCACACTTTAGCCATGTTGTCCCTTCAGAGTACTGAGCTTGGTGACCTCTCTTTCAACCATTCCGTAGCTTCTGCTTGAGTGCCTTTCTCTTGCATTATGAACCCTGCAAGCAACATTCATGGCTCACATATTAATACTGAGACATATAGCCAGGAACATTTAGCCTTAGAGCCCATTGTACAAATTACTTTTCCTCAAAATTAGATCAAATACCTGACAGGAAGCAGCTCTAAAAGGGGAAAGTTTATTTTAGCATACATTTCCATGGAGTACAGTGTATAATACTGGATAAGGTATGGAAGCAGGAGCAGAGAGGTGACTGGTCATATGGTGTCCATAGGGAGGAAGCAGGGGCCTGGCTTTAAAACCTCAAGGCCAACCCTCAATGACCCCTTCTTCCAACAAGGTTCCACCTCCTAAAGATTCCAAAGCCTTCTCAAATAGTGCCACCAGCTGGGGACCAAATTATTCAAACACATAAACCTATGAGGGATATTTCACATTCAAACTACAACACCCATTCTCTCTCTATAATACATGATTATGTGCTTGTCAAACACACCCAGTCATCTGGTTATCTTCATGAAGACTCCGAGTAACACATTTCTAAGGAACTCCCAAGTACTGCTTATATGTGGCTAGCTTATGGGAAAAACTGTGTGTGGCAAGTCTTAGAATAATAATTATGAGTGTATCCTTCACTGCCAGTCATGCACAACTAGTTTCCTAAATTAGAATTTACAAGTAGATGGGCTGGAGAGATGGCTTAGCAGTTAAGCACTTGCCTGTGAAGCCTAAGAACCCCGGTTTGAGGCTTGATTCCCCACGACCCATGTAAGCCAGATGCACAAGGGAGTGTATGCATCTGGAGTTCATTTGCAGTGGCTGGAGGCCCTGGCATGCCCATTCTCTCTCTCTCTCTCACTCTCTCTCTCTCTATCTGCCACTTTCTCTCTGTGTCTGTTGCTCCTAAAGAAATAAATAAACAACAACAACAAAAAAGAATTTACAAGTAGATTCCCTCTGCTAGTACTCATGAAAAGAGAAATGCATGGAAAATTTGATTGAAACATATGAGCTTAAATAGGTCCCTTTTCCCCAATCTGAGCCCTCTTGCCCATCAAACAAGCACCATGTCCATTTCTCATTCACTTGCTTTGCAGTGTCCCCTGAGGCCCTCCAGTGTACTATATGCCTGAACTGTGCCGTTCTGATCTATACAATCTCTTCCTTTCTCTGATTCATCTCCTTATTCTTGTCCTCATGAAAGTTCTTTCTACAGTGGCTACTAGTGAGCAAAGCACAGGGAAAGTGGTCAGAGTCTCTGCTGACTCAGGTACTAATCTCCCAGGATCAAGGCTTACAGCGGACTCGGATATCCCTAAGTGCAGCTGGTTATGACATGAGGAGGGACAAGAAAAGGTAGAGGAACCGAAGGAAAAGCAAAGAGAAGGGTTAGAGGACAGTTGCCTTTCTATGCCTTAGGAAGGTCAACTGAGATCTGATATAGTGCCTAACTCATGGCTGGGGCTCAATAAATCGTCATTCCTCTCCTAGCCTATCCTCAGTCACTTTCCTACTCTGTCACCTTCTTATCTTCTCTATATCATCCAAATCAATCTGCCTGTCTATCTGGACAGATTGATAAAAGAATAAACTTACAATGTATGTAAATTATAAAGAAGATATCTTGTATTTTATACTCTCTACATTTTAAAGCATCTGAACTATTTTCTTAACTTTGTTTTATAAGATCATGATACCTATTTGTAACCTTTTAAATGGACACATTTGTGTCCTTACAGCCTACCTGTAAAACTGAGAACTTCTTGAGGACAAAGAATAGTTCTTCCTCTCTGACTCAGCTGTGTGAGAATGTGGGGCACTCAGGATTCTCTCAGTGATAGTGACTGAGTGAACAGGGGATGGAAGAAAGGGAGAAAGGAAGGGAGGGAATCATGAAAATACCTTTATTTTTTAGATGGAAAATGCCTTATAACACACTATGTACCTGGCCTACAGTACGTGTTTAATACATACTCACCAAAGAAATGTTGTTATTTTGAGTTTGGAACGTTTCCTAATGGGAAACAGATATTAGGAAATATTTTCTTCTGGGGGTTGCAACGACAAACAGAAAAAGTAGCTAGAGTAAATGGAAACAGAGAAGCCATCTTTCTTCTGGGCAATGATGTCAAGCTGTCATGTTAATGTCTGCCCTGCCTCTGCAGGATAATGGTTGCTAGGGCAACAATGGTGCCAAGACTTTGCATTCCAGTAGTTTCCCATTGATAATTGCTAATGTGAACAAGTGCTGGCTTGCACTTTACACCTGCCTGGCTTGTAAGTCTACCTTAATTGGATGTGCCAAGATTGAAGAAAAAGTAATCTGCCCTTTCAAGACTACTGACAGGGAGATGAAGTGTTGTTTGGTCCTTTATTGTTACAATTTTGCTGACAAAATTCCTATGAACTGTCTTCTTTGGATGCATAGCCTGCCTTTGTTGACAGAACGCTAGCGTTTATCTTCTCAGGGTAGTGTATTAAGTCAGGGTAAACTGATGGAGTGTTTGGAGCAGTATGGCAGAAGTTCACTTGGCTTTCTTTTCTTTCTGTGATTGTTTCAGTATGTTTTTAGATGCAGTGAGAAACGTGGCATCAATGAGGGACTTGAAGATATGAGGGGTTTGGACATTTTGTTTTTTGAGACCAAGTCTCAATATAGCCCAGGCTGACCTGGAACTAACTCTATAGTGCAAGATGACCTAGGAATCATGGTGATCCTACTTCAGCCTCCAGCCCCCTGGGTGTTCGAATTATAGATATGAGCCACTACACCCAACTGGAAGGGGCAAAAGGGTATGAATCACCTAAAATGCACCAGACACCATAAACCTGGGTGGACTTTATTTTCCTGCAAGCTTTATAAAGGAAATGCTTCTATTTTTAAACTAAAGGTATTTTAAAAATGCCTCTAAAGTTGAATTCCTTTGTTAAAATTTTCAGAGTGACATGAAGATATGTTATTAGCATTCAAATTCAGTCCTTCTTGCCGATAAAATCTGTTCCTTTACCTGTTTCTGGTTCCCTATGGGAATTTGGACAAATCACTTCCCTACCAGCTGTGTCGTCTCCTCATGCTTCTCTTTTTTTTTTTTTTTGGCTGTAAGAAAGATTCCCAAAGCACTGTACTCCCTCCTGTGTGACAGATCTGCTAGTATTTAAACATACTTCCTACACCTCAGAAAGCATTTAGTAAGGCGCCAGGTACAGAGTCAAGTGCTGAAGAGACAAATGGAGAGCCTGGGTAGCTGTGCTCAAGCAGCTCACGTCTACCACATTTTCTAGAAGGCGAGCCTACAGAGAAACAAACATTTGCCATTTGGTGCAGCCAGTTAAAAGCACAGAACTAAGTGTGTCGCCTCATGAGCTCAAAGGTAGAAGAAGTTCCAGAGAAGATGTTGGGAGATGCTGAAAGTCAAGGGAACAGCTCCTGCTAAGCCTGAAAAGACCCACCAGCATACCAGGGGAGAACTGTGGACTATTTGGTATTTCAAGAGCAAGGGGTACACTGGGGTACTATCTAGAGAAAGAGGCTTGTGATATGCATTAGGGAGTGTGGACATAAACTGAGGAGTAGTAGAGAGGACATTTTCTTGCCAGGAGGCAATACTCCCGTTTTTCATGACAAGAATGACAAACCTGTTTTGAAAGGGCCACAGAAAAAATACTTTAGGCTTAATAATTGCATGTATTTCTACCATGTCATTATTGTCATCTCTTCTCTTCTTATTCTCCTTCCTCCCCTCCTTCTTCTCTTCCTCCTCCTTATTCTATTTTCTATAGTTCCTAATAATATAAAAAAAGCTTTATTTCCTGCTATATGTACTAAAAAATAACTGCAGACCACATTTGGCAAACAGATGGTAGTGTGCCAAATCCTTCTATGTGTCATGGTCTCTTAAACACCACAATCCTGTTCTTTGTCTATTTTGTTTTTTTGAAGCAATGTTTCACTCTAGTCCAGACTGACATAGACCTCCCTCTGTAGCCTATGCTATCCTCAAACTCATGGCAATCCTTCTACCTCAACCTCACAAGGGCTGAATTTAAAGACGTGAACCACCACACCTGGCTAACTATGTCATTTTTCTCTTAAATTGCTTGCTTGTGATCAGTATATATTGTCTCACTTAAATTGCATAGAAAATTATTTGTTAATTACACAAGATTGTTGAAGTTATAAAGTTTGAGTAGATTCTGAAGACTGATAAGACCACTTTATAAGTCTGTCATTCATTTCTCATTTGCTATTAGGGCTTTGTTAGCTGTTTTAAAGGTAAATGGTTAGACTTTTATTGCGGGGCATAATTTAGCTCCATAGTCGTACCTGGGGCTGAGGTGATGAGAGCTGGCTACACAAGCATGAGGACCCAAGAGGACCTGAGTTCAATCCCCGGCAACCACATAAAAAGCTGAGCATAGCCACACACACTTGTAAACCCAGTTTGGGAGATGGCAGAAACTGGAGAATCAGTGGGCTCCCTGGTCAGCCAGTCTGACCAAAAAAAAAAAAAAAAAAAAAAAAAAAATCAGAAAATGGCAGCTCAGAGGTTAGCGGGAAAGTGTCTCAAGGAAAACACATTGAAGAAGTGAAGTGGGATAGAGGACAGTCAGCTTCTTCTCTGGCCTCTGTCCCAAATGTGCATATCTGCACATACATGTACATATATTATATATACACTACACCACACACCACACATCACACATCACACACACACACACACACACACACACACACACACACTCATGCAAAAAAAAAATTTTGTCATGCCTCAAGCTATTGATTGACAGAGGATTCACCATGTTTCCATTTGCACCATGTACCAGCTACCTTCTCATGCTGGGATGAAATAGCTCATGACAATCAGTTAAAAGAGAAAGGGTTTACTTCAACCTATAGTTCCAGAGGATAGAGTTTATTCTGGCAGGGGAGGCATGGCAGGCTGAGGCAGGAAAATGATCATCACCACCCCCACACACACACACACACAAACAAAAAAATACCCAGCAAGTGAAGCTGGACTATAAATTCTCCAAGCCCACCCCAACGTAGGGATTAAGTATTCAAACACATGAGCCTGTGGGAGGCCATTTTCCATTCAAACCGTCCCAGGCCATTGCCTTTCCAGTCCTGCCTTTCTTCTCTATTGGTGTCACTGTTGCTTGTTTCTGATTCACAGGCAAAGTTTCATTATTGGCCTGTGTTTTATTTTATCACTTTGCCTGTAACATTCCAATCAAACTGTTAATGGCAGCTTGGATCCTGGTTTGATCGTCACTGCCTCACTGTTATTCCTTATTTCATAGGAAATGGGTTAGAGGGTCCTTGGAGGTGTTTGAGTTGTCGCCACAGGACTTACCATTTCGCCACCCACCCTCCTCTGTGTCTTTCCAGAGACTTGGACTGGCAAGAAAATCAACATTCCCACTGCATTATTAAGCAGTTCTAATTGCTGGATTAAAAAAAAAAAAAAGGATAAATGAAAGGAACAAACACATGCTCACCAACTAGCAGCAATTAGTGTATGTAATCTTATTCCTCAAACATGTAAGGAGAGTAGAGCTTCTTCTCTTCACTTTACAAACTGGAAAAATAAAAATGATTCAAGAATGTCCATATGTATACTTCCCTGCATGGTAGAAAGTGTTTTAACTGGAGTTAAAAATGTGTTGGCCTCTTCACTCTTGGAGTCCAGTGATATTTCCCTAATGTCACAGAGGCCTCCTCAGGCTTAAAGATCTTCCTTACAGTGAACCCAGGTTCCTTTCTTAGGTTCTCTGTTCATTCTGCCCCTGAAGCAGTGCGCAATGAGCTGACCCTCTGCTCACTATGCCTGGCTCTTGCAAGGTGTTTCTCTCCCCTTCTCAATACCCATGCTGTCTTTAGGTTCTCCTTCCCTCCCTCCTTTCCTCCCTCCCCCAACTCTCCCTCCCTCCCTCCCCCTCCCTCCCTTCCTCCCATTTTTAAGCTCACAGTACTCTAATTGGGCCCCAATATGTTTTTGTCCCACAGGCAGTGCTCATGGTTTAACATGGAAATTTCTTTTTGTCTTTGAAAGCAATGACTAGTATAAACTCACCACAGATATTACCTTATTTCAACTTCATAATTTCCTATGAGGCAAATGCTATTATGGTCATCTCTGCTTCACAGATGGGAAAGTGGATGCTTCAACTGGCTTTGTAAATTGCACAAGGCCACACATGAAGGCAGCTGACCTGGGATTTAAACCGGGGCAGTTCTTGCTCTTGGCCCCTTTGCTGTATTATCTGTGATCCCCACAGAAGATTCACTTCAGACTCTCCTTCTCAAGGGTGCTGAGAATTGCCTCCTCTTTTATTATTATTATTATTTATTTATTTATTAAAGACAGAAGGATGAAGGGAGAGAGAGAGAGAGAGCGAATGTATGTACTAGGGCCACTAGCTACTGCAAATGAACTCCAGACACATGTGCCAGATGTGCATCTGCCTAACATGGGACATGGATAATTGAACCTGGGTCCTTAGGCTTTGCAGGCAAGTGCCTTAACTGCTAAGCCATCTCTCCAACCTGACAATTGCTTCCTCTTATCACTGTGTTTACAACACGACTGTGCTCTCTGCTTTGGAAACTTGTATCCCTCAGGAATGCTAAATTCATTCCCGGTAATATGAACAAGCAAATCACCTCCCATGACATGGGTTTCTGTATCCATATAATGGGAATAGGGAAACAAAACCAACAAGACGTTTGTGAAAACTAAATATATTGATTCAACCAGTGTCCCGATCAGTCCTGGGCATGTCTGAGTCATTATGTGACTATTCTCTTCCCTCACTATCTGGGAGTGTTGTCTTTGAAAGAGAAAAACAAATGAACAAGATAATTTAGTTATTTGTGAACTCAGCCACAACTTATTAACTACCAAGTAGGTGAAGGGCTTGGTTTCTACATTGTAGAAATAGAAATTTGCATAACAAAGTAGAAGGAAGTGGAGGCTATGCTTGCCCGAGTGAAGAATACTATGAGTGCTGAAGAATGATTTCAGACAACCAGTGGTCAACCAGCTTTCCCCAGTAACAGAAAAAAAAATGAGGAATATTAGTTGGTTTAATATATTGTTGGTCTGCCACTCCTAGGAAATTGTGTTTTCCATAGCATCTTTTGTTTGGCTATTTTTTTCTGTAACATCCTTGCAACACAATAAAAACTTAAAAAATATCTGCAAAAATCACCCTAACTCACTGAATGCTTTTCTTTTTCTCATTGTCTTCTAGTCATTATTAATAAGATTCTATGAACTTTAATTTTATTATGCATTCACTATTGTTAAAATTCAATTACTTTCTATTTTTTGGTGTTTACTATCATGCATCTCCCTTCAATGAGTCCTAGTTTTGTGTTGGGGGGTATTGAAGTTTTAAACTTTAAAAATTACCAAGGCTAGCTGGCTTGAGAAACACATTATAATGTTGCCATATATATAGACTTTGAATTAAAAATCCTACTTTCAAATCCTTCAACTATTGTACATAATTTAATTGCACCCTTTTATGGATTTTGTTTATTTTGTTTTACTATTAAATGGGAATTAACAGTAACTACTTCATATTTACTGACATGAACATTAAATAAGTTGTATGCAAACCATACCCAAGCTACCACTGGTGACAATCATCCTTAAGAGATAATGCTTATCTATTTTTACATACATGTAAATATATTAGATTGGTTTTATTATGAGCTAGGAAAAAAGACAATGGGTTCTTTCTTTTTTAATATTTATTTACTCATTTGCAAGCAGGAAAAGAGGGAGAGATGGGGATAGAAAGGGGGGGGGCTGCTGCCAGGGTCTGTAGCAGCTGCAAAACAATGCATTCCAGATGTATGTGCTACTCTGTGCTTCCTGCTATACATGGGTACTGAAGAATCAGACCCAGATCGTTAAGCTCTGCAGGCAAGTAGCTTCACTGCTGATCTATCTTCTCCAGCCCTGGATTCTATCTTTATCTCAAACTTATTAGGCTAATTTTACAATAAGGGTTCTATAGATTTAGAGTATTGTTAATAAAATTCATTCATTCATTTATTTGCCAAATTGCATTTTTTTTTTTTGTTCTGAACACTACCCTCATCACCTAAATACCTATGGCCTGCAAGGGGAAGTATGAAAAGGAACATAATATGACAATGCGATAGATAATTAACTACTGAACAAGCAATCATCCCTGGGAGGCCCTCTAGAGCCTCAGTAGTCTGGCCCCAGTTCATTCCTCTGATCTCTCCCACTAAGTCCCCCACCCAGTTTCCTCTCCCCTTGTCCCTTTCCTTCTGGTTACTATGCTTCAATCTTGTCTCGGGTTCTGTGCAGTCGTTCCTCTGCTGCATATAACCCTCACCATTCTGCTTCCATTGCCTTCTACTCATCCTTCATCTGTACTCAAATGCCATTCCTCCCGGGAGACATGAAGCCACACACTGGCCTGTTGCCCTCACTTTCTTCTATCCAGGTCTCCTCGACATTTCCTGACTGGCCTGTGTCAAGTGTATGCTCGTGTAGACCTTAGAGCTATGAGCCACAGGCCAGTGGAGACCATGTTTCTGTCTGTGTTCATCACTGTTCACACCATACCTGAATGTGGTGTCATAGAGAAAAGGATGCACAGATTATGTCTTCAGTGGATAAGAAAGAGAGGTGATAGAGTTCTGGGCTGCATCTCTCAGCAGATTAGTCAGGGTTCACAAGGAGTAAAAAGAGAAGTAAGTGATTAAATATCACAATTCAGGCATGAGCACATTAATTTGGGGGGACATTCAGACGAGTTCAAATTGCAGCCTTGCTACTTGCCGGCTCTATGTACCTGAGAGAGAGCAAATCATGTCTGTTTCCACACCCCATCTTTATTTGTAGAGTGGAATCATAATAGGATGTCACTATGCTTAGGAATAAGGAGCCTAATATATCCAAACTATTTGGAGAAAGGAAGGTATAAGATATTATTTATATATACTGATGCAACAAGGAGATGTGTGACTGAGCACATTGAAACTTCTTTGGCACAGTGGCTCCTCACGTCTCAGTCAGAGAGTGAGAGACAGTGGTCTGACCTGGAGCACTGGGCTGCTGTGAGGAAAATTGAATTGTTACAAACTTTTTGGAAGTACAAAGTGCCTATAGCAAGCTTCTGAAGGTCAAAGATTTACAATTTGTCTTTCACAGTATCCAGAGGTTGTGAAAATAATGGGTACTTCTTATTTTTGGAACTAGCCTAAAACCTGCACAAATGAGAGAAGAATCTTGAAGCTTCTGTGCTACCAGCTCACCAGTGTCACAAAGGAGGAAACTGAGGCATGGAGATGTTAACAAGAAAAACTCTCTCAGGATCACAGAGGCTGGGATAGAGTTCAGTGCTGGCCGTGCCAGCAGGGGACCTGGGTTTGGATCCCTGGGATGTATGTGGAATCTAGGTGTGGTGGCATTTCCCTGAAACCCCAGCACTGGGGAAGTCAAGAAAAGTGGATGGCTTGGGCTCTCTGGAGAGCTGTTGTAAACTGGACCAGTGAGCTCCAGACTCATCAAAAGGCTATTTCAAAAACAGGGTAGAGGGGCTAGGGAGATTATTCAATGGTTAAAGTCCTGTAAAACACTGAACTGGGTTCAGTTCCCCAGCACCCACACAAAGCCAGGTGCAAAGTAGCATCTGTGTTTCTAATGGGCCTATGGCAATGAGATGCACAGCGAGGAGAATCCAGAAGCCAACAGGCCAGCTATACTGCTATATGCCCTGACAAAACAAGGATAGACACTGTCTCAAACAAATAAGGTGGATGGACAGAACAGACATCCTGAGATATTTCTTGAGACTGCTACACACACACAGTGCCCTGCACATGATCTCTCTCTGTCTTTCTCTCTTTCTCTCTCTCTCATGCACATACAAATAATAACTATAGAGAGCAATTAAGAGCAATACCCAATGTTGATCCATGGCCTCCACATGTATACACATCCACACAAATATACACACACACATAAGCACACACATGTACACACACATCCACACACAAGGTCACAGAGCTGATACTTGGTAGAGTCCTAGTGTTGGTATGAGCCAGTGCATTGCATTGCCTAGCAGCAGGGGCCCTGTGGGATGTGAATGTTAAAAGTGTGGATTCAAATCTTACTCCGGCACTTGCTATTTGCATGGCCATGGGCAAGATTTCTAATCAAGCTGAGACTCTGTTTCCTCACTGAAAGAGATGGAAGTGCAATGATATCTATTTTGAAGGGGGCTGTGACATTTAAATAAGCCAGCATATGTTAGGTGCCAGGCTTATAGTTGATGTTCAATAAAAGGCAGCCAATGTGACTACTCTCAATAGCACTAAAATCCACTCATTGATCTTGATGGGGTTGAGATTTTACAAGACTTGATGGCTTTTAATTGAGAAATATGCATCCATGACAGGTAATCAATACGCTCATTTGGCAGCCAGGTTCCAGATGAAATAAAGCTAAATGATGGTGCAATTAGAATATACAAACAAATTCCCTACAGAAGCCAAGTGCACTTGCCTGTCTTCTCCATCCTAATCACGGGGCTGTGTTTGGAATGCTTCAGCAAGGCATTTGTCTCCGTGAATCTGGACTCAACGAAACAAGCAGGGCATCTTTCCCTCCTCCGCTGTTTGCTTTCCTTGCTCTCTCCTTGAAGCTCAGTTTCTGGCTGACCAAGAGGAAGCCCAAACCCTGAGTGTGAAGGACTTTGAACTTATCACTGGCAAACACAATCCCTTGAAATTCACTTTGTCATTTATTTTATCATTGTCAGGCAGAATGACAAGAGCTGCTGATGTCCGTGGGGAAACATTTCAGGAGGCAGGTTCTTAGCAGGCTCGGGCAACTTCTTTTCCACATTGTCTCATGTGGAGGCATTCTTTTTACAAATGAAAAGACTCAAGATTCACAGAAATTAAAAGACTCCCCTGAAATGACATAGACACTAAATGGTTGAGCTCAGGAAGTGAACCTCATTACATAGTGATCAATATGTTATCCCAGCCTGTTAAAGCAAAAGAGAAAACCAAAATAAGAAAAATTAAAACAGTGCTTTTAAGTTAAGAATACTAGTTGAGGGCTGGAGAGATGGCTTAGCAGCTAAGTGTTTTTGCCTGTGAAGCCTGAGGACCCTGGTTCTAGGCTCGATTCCCCAGGACCCACATTAGGCAGATGCACAAGGGGGCTCAGGGGTCTGGAGTTTGTTTGCAGTGGCTGGAGGCCCTGGTGCACCCATTCTCTCTCTATATCTGCCTCTTTCTCTGTCTGTTGCTCTCAAATAAATAAGTAAAAATTAAAAAAAATATTTTAAACAAAAGAATAAGAATTGAAGGTAAGAAAGGTACAGGGAAGAAGGAAGAAATATAGGAAGAAAAGAAGGAAAGAAGGAAGGAAGCAAAGTAGAAAAGAAAAGAATAAAAAGGAGGGAGAGACAAAAAGGAAGAAGGAAGGGATGGGCAAGAGTAAATAGGATGGGTTATATGGTCATGGGAGCACAGGGCAATCCTGTGTTACAAAGGACCAGGATGGGGTGATGGAGCCAGCAGGCAGGGCACAAGGCAGCATGCACCTGCATCCCAGCGCTGCCACCCAGGAGCTTTGCAGTCTGTCAAAGTGTTCTGATTCTCCATTCCTTCATCATTCCTAACCCTTGGTAGTATTACCTTTGGTGAATGGTTTTCTTTGTTAGGATCAAGGAGATGATTGGTATAAAATTATCAGGATGTGGTTAATAATGCATATATATATATATATATATATATATATATATATATATATATTACTGGTTGTGTCTGGGAAAATCCAGGTTATTGGCTTCTTATAGAATTGAAGAAGGGCTGGAGAGATGGCTTAGCAGTTAAAGCCCTTGCCAGCAAAGCCAAAGGACCAAGGTTTAATTCCGCAGTACCCACACACAACCGGGTGCACAAGGTGGTGCATGTGCCTGAAGTTCATTTGCAGTGACTAGAGGCCCTGGTGTTCTCTCTCTCTATCTATCTCTTTCTGTCTCAAAAATAAATAAATAAATAAAAAGTTAAAAAAATAATTGAAGAAAGGGGCACACACATAGTGAAATAGCAAGAACTTATATTAAGAGCAAAGTAATAGTCAATGTTGGAAATGCTATGATGTGACAAGAACTCAAGGCCCCAGGAAGTGGTCTGATACTTCTCCTTATAGGATGTTAGGGCAGAATGGACTAGTTGCTTGGGGTACAGTTTGGGTCATCTTTTAGTTTGATTGACAGGCTTGGGTTATATATCTTTTATGTTACCATGTTCCTTTCATGATGCTCAAGTTATACCTAGACTTCAAATGGTAAATAAAGGTTTCTACCAGAAGGTTCACTTAGAGGACACAGTTTGTCTTACTGTGCTTACACCAAAATCAGCCCCCTGCTGCTCTGATTCTAGTTCTAAGAACATATTTGAATAGGAACTGATCAAAATTAGTGGTCTCTACAGGGAGGAGAAACCTAGTTCATTGTTAGGAGTAGGGTGTATGTTTAGCTTGGTACAGTCAGGGGTCCCAGGTTACAAAGGGGTAGCTAAGTATATTGTTAAGGAAGAGTATACTTACTGTTAAGGCTAGCTGAGTCCCTGGGCTAAACTATTCCCTATGCTTGCCTGCCTTACCTATACCAAACACATAAAAAATATTTCAAATGCTTAGCTATTTCTTTTTAAATGTGACATTGATAATTTTCACACTTTTAAAGTAGTGAACTTGAAGTCACGGAGTTGATTCCTAGTTGTATACCATGGAGCTAAGGTATTAGGAATCACTGTAAGAGACTCTAAGGGGTGAGGGAGAGGAGCTGTGAAGGAAATCAACAGGAGTGTGTGTGTGTTGTGTTGGGGGGGGAGTGCTGGCTATTTAGAAGCTCTGTGCATCAAATCCTTGTCTTAAACCAACAGGTAGGTATTGTTTCTTCTTACACATAAAGAAAACGAAATTCTGAGCAATTAAAGAATTTGACCAAAACTCTTTTTTTCTTTTTTGACACAGAATGCGTTGCTTCTCTTTCCATAATACAGTCCCTCCCCAGCAGTGGTGCATTGGATACGGTCTATTTTCAAAAGAGCCATTCTGGATACCCTACATTTTTTTAGAAAAGCATAGAAAAAATGAATTATTATTTATTTTCTTCTTTTTTTTTCTTTTTTCAAGAAAAGCCCTCAGTCATTTTTGCCTCTCCCATTTCCTTAGATAAGTATGAATCATGAGGTTTTAAAGCAAATACTCTTAGAGGATATATATTTATCTGCTTTTGTCATCCCCAGGATAAACAACATCACTGCTCCTGAGCCACTTTGCGTGACACTGTTCTCCTTGGACATTGCTGGGAATGTCTAATTAAGGTAAAATATGTATGTATTCTTATAATCATATTTAATAATTTTCTATGGTTGTTAGTAAGCATATATTCATTGGTAAGATAGGAGGGAAGGAGTGATGCAGGGGAAATTTCATATCCTTTCCTCACTTACATTGAATTAAAGTCCTGTGAGTTGGAATGTAGTATTCTCACTAGGTCCCTGGAAGCAGATGCACTCAAAATTTGTTAGGTGAATGCTATTACTTGTGCCAGTCTCTTGGGCTGTAGTGGATTGGTTTACTTCCTTGAGAAGCACTTTCTCTACCTAAAGCAGAAAATACTGCTATTTATTTATATTTCCTAAATTATTCTGCTATAAAAATCAAATAATGCCAGAACTTTTCTTTCACACAGCAAAAATTAAGTTAATATGTGAATTGTTTTTCAATTTCAAACTTTTTTCTGGTTTTCTCTTGAGAGTTTGTGACTGCTTCTTATTTGGTCTTCTATGTGCACCTGCCAATGACCAAATCACCACAGAAGTAGTCAATGATGTTAATGGAAAGACCCAGCAATAGTTAGCCACGCTTAGGTCATGATGTGTATTTTTATATAGACTTGAATACTTGCTCTGGTTTTCTGCTGCATTCATACACAGTAATCTAGTCATATTTTCTGCTCATAAAGATCTCACCTAATTTAGCTATTGGGATTAAGTGTGCTCTTTGTACTGGTGTTGTGTTAGATCATGGTACTCTGGGACTTCCAGGTGTTCGGCAGAACCACCTCTCAAGGTCATAGTTTCCATAGGTGACTGCAACTCATGGTTACAGAATATTTGCGGCTGTTGATTCTACGTGGCAGAAGCTTGCTCTAACCAAGTGTGAGGGCCCACATACAGAAAGGAGCATTGCCCAGGTTACCAGGCACAGCTAAGGCTCTGAGTGCGATGACCTAAGCCTGCTGAGGTGTATGGTAAACTCCAGTCAGTGACAGCTTCATGAACCACGTAGGGTGCCCACAGATGTGTTTCCCCTTCTGAAAATCCTCACTCCAGTAAAGGGCAGATAGATGGCCTGATGCACCTCTTATAAAACCAGGAGCTCAGGACGCTATATGATCATTTGACTGGGGCTAACAAAAGAACTAGAGAGTTGTACAAACATATTAATTGAGCCCCTGCTCTGTGGCATGGACACAGGAGGGAGAAAGCCTTGGAGCTGTCATTTAGAATAAGAAGAGCTAGGTTATTGAGAGAAGCAGCCAAGACAGGAATCAGGTCAAGACACATAAACTGATGGGCTGGGTTCAAGTAAACCCCTGCAGAACCTGAAGTAAAATCCAAGCCTGAATTCTAACTGCAGTCTGGCCAGCAGGCTAGTGTCAGGTATCTAGTTTTCAGAGAAAGATTTTACCTGGGTAGCCAGCCAAGGCTCTCCAAGCAAAAGTCTTGGAGACTTATCCTGATATCATGAGACTTAGATTCCAAGTATAAAATATCAGATCTGAAGGGCAAAAACACAACTTCCCTTAGAAAGGCAGGGTGATAAACCAAGCATGGTGGCACACACCTTTAATCCCAGCACTCGGGAGGCAGAGGTAGGAGGATTGCTGTGAGTACAAGGCCACACTGAGACTACATAGTGAATTCCAGGTCAGCCCGGGCTAGAGTGAGAACCTACCTCAAAAAAAAAAAAAAAAAAAAAAAAAAGGAAAGAAAGAAAGAAAATGAAAGAAAAGAAAAGAAAGACAAAGAGATGAGGCTGAGCCAACCTCAGACCTGACATGCCTAACATTCACGGGACCTTACCAATGTGCCAGGCAATATTTAACATTTATACCCAGTAGCATATTTAAATAGGATAGGACTTAATATCTTTCTACCTTGCAGATGAGAAAACTGGCACACAGAAAGTTCAAGTAACTTTCTCAAGTTGGCACAATTATGAAGTAACAGGACTTGGGGTTGAACAGGTAGTATATCTCAGGAATACATTTTCTCAGCGGCCCCACTGTAGGACCTCTACAACTTCAAAGAAATCGATTTGCATTTGGCCTTGAATAAGTGAGGAAAATCAAAGGTGACACACTCCACAAAATATCATACCTTTAGTTTCCCTTTTGGTCCTATGTATGTGATCACTGTGTGTCAGGAAGGCTTAAGGTGGGAGCAACGAGAGAGAAACCCTCAGGATAGCTGTTAGGAATCCACCAGCAGTGGCCGGCTGGGCTGTAAATGTGGGTTTATCACACGACTGAGTGAAACTGTGCTCTCCAAAGAGCCCTTCCTCGTTTGCATACTCTTCCCGTGAGTAGCTATCGGTGGAGTGTCTATCAGTAAAGTGCTGCTGAGCACACTCGAGAGTGGCATGTACAGGATTCAGACAGGAGCTGAGTTGCATCTTCTCCCTGAAGGCCACCGTCAGGACATTCATCTGAAGCCCACCTCAGAGCCCCAATGTCAACAGACACAAGCCTCTATTCAATCACTTCTGAGCTGGCGCCAGGTGCCTTCAACTTACAATTGCATTTCCTGGCATCCTCTGTGTGCAGGATTGGCTGAGGTGACCCTTCTTCACCCCAAAGAAACGACAGGCCTCACAAAATTTTCCTCTGGCCCTGCTCATGTGAGAGAGTGCCTACCTCCCAGAATAGCGCATGTGGAATTTTGCATCTCTTGACCTATTAAAAATGATCATAAATAAAAAGCTTTGGGTATTGCAGCTTACAAGCAAAACCCTAAAATGAAATCGGACCAATCTGTCATCCCCTCCTCACCAAGCATGGCTCTCACACTCTCCCATGGCAGATGTGGTCCACCCAGAATGCCAGCAGGCATTCTCTTTACTCCAGAATAGTCCGGAAAGCCCCAGCTGACAGGTTGTGTTACTGCTTCTGATCCCACTGGGGCATAGCAGGGGTGCGGTCCAGTTTCCCCAGAGCTGCATTACAGCTCCAGTCTCTCCCACAAGCTGCCCAGACTGCATAGCATCCTAACTGCTTTAGGGCATGTTTCTTGCTCAAAATAGATGTAACGGCATTAGCCTTCTTCTGCCTGCTCCCCGATTAGATTCTGAGAAATACTTGTTGTCATTCTTGTCTTCATGTTAGAAGGAAGTTAAAAGATCTTAAAGTCACTGCAAGAAAAGGGGAAAAAAAAAAACACAGTGCTTAGATTACTGAGGTCATGGTGACCCCTGGGAAGCACTTGAAATACCTCAGAGTCAATAAAATGAACCAATAAAATGGCACACACAATGAAGAGGACACCAATGACATTTATGCCACATCTCCAATTAAAAGTAAAGAGACTTGGATGATTCAGTTCCGCTTACCGTAGCTTGCCCAGGAGAAACTTGACTTGAGCTCTTATTGTTACAACAAGTGAGAGCTGGGAGGGATCCAGTTTTCCTGCGTTGGGCCCCATAGCTAAACAGTGAGGACCTTTCTTCTTTGAGAAGGTTGATCCCGTCCCATAGCTTGAGTCACGTTCCGCACTAGGTTCTGTGGCAGACGAGTGAAAGTAACAGAGAGAATACACATGCTCAATGACAATGGAAAGTGGAGGATGGTCGCGAGAAAGCAGAGCTTAGCCAGGGAGACCAGCAGAAAGCTTTGAAATATGGCAAATGTAAGACAGAGAAGAGGAACAGGCAAGGAACATGTGGCAGAAGCGGAGGGAAAGACAGACCTGTTGGATTTTTTATAGGAAGAGAGTGGTGGCAGGGACAACTATGAACTGAGAAAATCATGACTTATAGAGACTTATAGCTTTAAATCTTCCGAATCCAACTGGTGGTGGCATGCACCCACCCTCCTCCACACTCCTTCCCGACCAGTGCCCCAGGCATATGAGGCCCTAGTCAACCTTGACCACCCATGGTGATTAATCCACTACTGCATCAAGAGCACCTTCTTGATGGCATTGTTATTTTATTTTTCATTTACTCACAGGCTTATTTTTGTCCTAGAGCTCAAACCCAAGGCTTTGCATATACGAGGCATATGTGTTTAACCACCGTGCTAAAAGTCAAAACCCCAAAGTTGATATTTTTAAATTATGTATTATTTTTTTCTCTCCCCGCCCCCCCAAAAAAACAATTCAGGAGTTAGAATGAAGGTGTGAGTCATGTGCTATATTGCCAGGGAGGCTGGAGGTGGATCAGGCCGTTACCAGATGATAGAAAATCAGGTTATAAGCCCTATTTGTTTTCCAGTGTCTCCACAATGTGACACAAGGAGGTGACGGCTGCTGTTATGGAAGACATTTGTTCCAATGATATTCATAAATACAGTTTGTTAGGCAGTTATGTCCAATCCATCTGGGCTCCAACCCTTTCTGAAAGCAGGCTTCTTTTCAGCTGCTTGATTTCTTTCTCTGGGATAGGACTGTGCTGACAGAGCGGCTGGGAATCAGGTGTGAGTCATAGAATGTTAATCCACCTGCAGTATTTGTGTAGGAGGAAAAGGCAAGTTGGGGGTACAGGGAGGCCCTGAGGGAATTCTAGCTCTGAAAGATACTGCATGTGAGCTGGCTGGCATGGGGACATTCTGCCCGACAAGCAGAAATACAGGGTGGGCTGTTGCATGGCTGGCAAGTTTTCTTTCCTTCAGGATGAGACTTTCTGGATGGGTATATTAACTCTTTGGGGACTCAGGAAGCCCTCTGGAGTAGAAGATCTCAACTGTGGGAGTCTACACTCTCCAGTGGCTTTGTTTTTATGCTGAAAATAATCCCATTCACCTTGCAAGATTACTCCAAGATGAAATGAAACAACTCAGTCTGTTCTGCCCAGTTTCAGTTGTTAACCCAGGCCCTGCCCTCGAGGAAGGAAGTTTTCCTCTACACTCTCTCCTCTGCAAAGGCCTGGAACATGAAAATGCCTGGTGCAGACAGGCTCAGCACCGAGGCCACCAGAATGCATGGAAACACACTCTAGTATATGCACACAACTCTCTAGGGATCTTGTTAAAATTTAGATTCTTATTTAGTAGGTCTTGAGGAGGGCCTGAGCTGTCGTATTCTTAACTAGCTGTCAGGGAAAGAGAAGTTGCTGATCCTTGGACCATACTTTAGCAAGAAAACCCTCCTGGGGATGAGTGAGATCCTGGGACAGGAAGTAGAAAGCCTCATAAAGGCAGCTAAGCAGTTAAAGTGACAGTGTCCACAGGCTAAATATTAGATAAGTCAGCAGTGAAGTGGAGAAATTCCTGTGAGAAAGGAAATTCTATCCCACCTCTGGGATATGATGGTTGGGTACTAGCTGGCTGCCAATGACCCTGGTGTAGGTATAGCCAAGCATTCCAACTATTCCAGGTGTGAGACCTCACTGGCTTCCAACTGCCTTATGCTGTGGTCTGCAGTCCCAGCCCAGGCCCTGCTCTCACTCCATCCCTGCATTGCTGAAGCCTTCTCTTTGCCCTTCAGTGCCTTTCCCGCTTGACTACCTGCTTCACCTGTTACATTTCCTTTTGACATCAGACTCTCTGCAAATCTCACCCGTGTGTAGTCTGCCCATGTACAAGTCATTGGCCATAAACCAGAGTATTGAATTCATCCAGATTTATGTGTCATTTTGCCTATAACCAAAAAAGGCCCTTGAGAGCTGGGTTTTGGCTTATTAATTTTCTATCTTTCTGGTACCCAGCACAGTGCTGGGCCAAAGAAGCCCCTCAGTAAATTTTAGTTAAATGAGCTGATATGTGCTGGAAGAAATGGGTGGGGGGGAAGGCTTATAGCCTGCTCTCTGGGAAAGACCTGAAAAAATGCGGAGCTTGAGATAATAACTCTTAGCAACAAAGAAACAAACCAGGGAGGACCTTGAGCTAAAAGGAGACTGCCTCTGTAAATTCAAGTGGTTTGTTTCTTCATATGAAGGAGACCATGTGGTGTTTGTCTTTGCGGTTCTTCTTATTTCATGTAACACAATAGTGTGTGTGTGTGTGTGTGTGTGTGTGTGTGTTAAACAAATAGCAAGATTTCAATATTTTTTGTTGCTTAATAGTATTCTAGTTTTTGTTTGCTTGTTTGTTTTGCTTTTCAAGATATGATATCACTCGAGCCCAAGCTGGCCTGGAATCCGCTATGGAGTCTTGGGCTGGCCTTGAAGTCACAGCAACCCTCCTACCTCACCCCCTCAAGTTCTGGGATTAAAGGCATGCACCACCATGCCCAGCTTAGTATTCTATTTTAAATATGTGCCATATTTTCTTTATCTGGTAATCTATTAGTGGACATTTATTCCAGAGCTTGATTATTATAAGTAATAATATTAAAATATAATTAATTATATAAATACTTATATTGCATATTATAATGTTACTGTATTAAAATGGGAATGTAGATATCTCTTTGGCATACTGATGTCATTTCTTTTGGTTATGAATCTATATGTGGATTTGATCTCATAGAAATAGAGAGTAGAGCCGGGCATGGTAGTGTACACCTTTAATCCCAGCACTCAGGAGGCAGAGGGTAGGAGAATCACTGTGAGTTTGAGGCCACCCTGAGACTACATAATGAATTCCAGGCCAGTTGGGGCTGCAGCAAGACCCTACCTTGTAAAATAAAACAAACAAAATGTATAAATAGAGAGTAGAGACTGGAAAAGGTTAAGGAGGAGAAGTTTAAGAGAGATTGCTCAATGGATCCAAAATTAGAACTATTTAATAGGGATAAGTTCTGGCTTTCTATTACAAAGTAGCATGACTGTGGTGAACAATATTATTATGATATACATTTCAAAATACCTAGAAGTAAGGAATGAAAATGTTTCCCAAATGATAATGTTAAAAATGATACAAACCTAATTTCCTTAATTTGATAATTGCACAACTAATAAATGCATTGAAATGATACATCATAACTCCTAAAGCTGCATACTTACTGTATGTCATTTTACCAGATATAAATGAAAGTAGGGCCTATGTACTCAGGAGAATGAATTTGCCTGCAGATATCGATTGGTCATCATGGACTGTAGAGCATCTATGTGAGGAAGGAACTCACTGAGTGGATTCAGCTATCTGGGCAGAGGAAAAGGTGTCTGTCATGCTCTGCTCCCTGATGAAGCAATGGCAAGCCTTTATGCTCTTTGCAGAAATAGGGTAATTTTGTCCTTCCCACATCACACCCCACTTACAGTGGAAAAAAAAAAAAAAGGCAAGCACTAAAATACTCAGATGCTCATGACATTTGTACCTAGAAGAGGGAAAGGAGTTCTCTAAATGATAGGGACCTTGCATTACTACAAAGAGAGGAGGAGAGACATGGTCTCACCGCCTGAGTGATCCACTGTTCACCCCAGGTTTCAAGTCCTCCATTCCTGAATCCTTTATCAACATTCCCCATGGCTGCTTTTGCAACTTTTCTGCCTGGCACCTATCCCAGAGCTCATCACTGAAAGAAGTTCCTTAAAAAAAATCAGTATATATTATGTGCTGTGTTTTGTTAGAATGATTTTATCTAATTTGTGCTAACAATGGATTAAAAACACTTCTTTGCCAGCCAGGAAAGGAAATAGATTCAAGAACTAAACATTAGCTTTGCTGGTTATAACACTTTTAGACAGGGTAGTTAGGCTCTCTGTGCCCCAGTTTTCTGGCATGTAAAATGAAAATAAGAGCACCCATCCAGAAAATTGCTGTAAGAATTAAAGAAAACATGGTAGTATTATATTGTCTCTTGTTGTAAACTATTCTTCTATCAACTATATTATCTTAAAAGTTATAAAAAATCAATTTTGCTCTCTCTCACTTATTTTCATCTCATACTATTCTTACCATACCTTAAAATATAAAGCTATATAAAATACCTTAGTGGCTGGGATGAGAAGTTATAAATATCAACACAATACAAGAGAACATCCCAAAATAGATTTAAAATCTACCACAGTCTCAAAAGATCACTAACTGAACACATGACATTTGAAATAAACCAATCAACTGACAAAGAAGAGATCAATACCTAAATCAGAAAATGGCCAAGGGTGATATTAGAGAAGCAATTCACAGAGGGAGAAGTGTGGCCATAAGTATATGAAAAGCATTTTATTTCTCTTACCATTGTCATGATCATCTTACCCATGAGGTTTGCTGGTATTCTTGAGAAGAAGTTCAGAAATCACTGAATATGGGTGAAGATTCCAGCACAAATCTACTTTCTCTTATAGTTTCCTGTCTTTTTTTTTTACCCCCCTAGGTAGGGTCTCACTCTAGCTCAGACTGACCTGGAATTCACTATGCAGTCTTAGGGTGGGCTCAAACTCATGGAGATCCTTCTGCCTCTGCCTCCTGAAAGCTGGGATTAAAGGTGTGTGCTACAAACTCAGCTAGTTTCCTGTCTTTTAAAGTCTGTTCTTACCTTTTCCTGCTTGTTCAGCTTTTCCAAATAACTTTTTTTTTCTTTTTCTTTCTTTCTTTTTTTTTCTTTCTTTCTTTCTTTTTTTTTCTTTTTTTTTTTTTTGGTTTTTCGAGGTAGGGTCTCACTGTAGCCCAGACTGACCTGAAATTCACTATGTAGTCTCAAGGTGGCCTTGAATTCACAGTGGTCCACCTACCTCTGCCTCCCGAGTGCTGGGATTAAAGGCGTGTGCCACCATGCCCGGCCAAATAACATTTTTAATTATTTTTATCTATTTGTAAGCAGAAAGGGAGAGAGAGATGGAGAAATAGAGAGAGAAAATGAATAAATGAATGAATGAATATGGGCATGCAAGGGTCTCTTGCCTCACATTTTGCATCTAGCTTTACATGGGAACAAGGGAATTGAACCCGAGTAGGCAGGCTTTGCAAGCAAGTGCCTTTAACTGCTTGGCCATCTCTTTAGCTCTAAAATAACATTTTTATCACTTCTTTTGAATTTTATAGCAAAGACAATGAAAACCAAACACTAATCCCTTTTAGAATATCCACTGGGATTGTATGAAATTTGTGTATAGGAGTTGCAAAAAAAATTGAGAAAATGTAATGACTTTCTTAAGATACTACTTATTAGATAAAATTTTGTTTACTGTTTCCTGTGCTAAGCAATCTATTAGGCTCAAATGGAAGTGAAATGAAATGAACATACCCATGTCCACAAGTATGTTACCAGTGTAAGGGTTCAACACAGATATTCAATGTTAATATTTTCTCTGTTGACTACAGCCACTTGTATTAAACATTTTTATTAATTCCTGAAAAGAGTATATGGTTTATAAAATTCCCTTGGTATATAATCATGCCAACTGCACAAAACAGAAATTTATAGTATATTATCTATCAACTCTTATGGCTAGATATGTCTAGTAATGCAGAACTTGGGATGCAAATATGTTGTATATTCCACAAATTATATAACAAACTCAACAGGATCTAGGGATGAGGCCCATAATGAAACATCAATATTTATGCAGCAACATAAATATTCACACTATGTAGCTAGGCATTGACTCAGATTAGTGTTTCTATCAAATGAATGGTGCAAAACTTCTAGCTTGAATCACAAACAGGGGTATAGTCTATGAACTTCTTTTTTCTAATGGATACATTAAATTTATTTCTTTATCTAACTTGAACTAGAAAGACTTATTTAAATAATATTGAACAACAATGAGCACAATGGGTATTGTTATTTTATCTGTAAAATAGAAATCTTTATCTAGTGCCATTGGCTGGGAGTTTAAAGCAAGACTATTTATTGTATTAAAGAAGGCTTATTTTATTCCACATGAAAATTGAAAATTTTATTAAATTTATCAAATACATTTAAGGCAGATGGAAATAGTCATCTGGTCTTAATTATTAGTAGTAGATGGATAAATTTCTATTGCATTATTCAATTGCCATATATTGAAACTGGGTATATTTCTATATGATTATTTAATCAGCAATATTGGATTTGCTAGCCTTTTAATGTAGTTAATTTAAGATTTTGAATACAAATTCATTGCTTAGATTTTTTTTTATTTTCTTTGCTCTTTTTGAATAGTATTTTATCACTTTTGGGGATCTGAATCAACCTTCACTGTGAAACAAATTGTATGGATAGCCCCATCTCCACTCTACAGAATATATTCTAATGAATGTATTTATGTAGTATTTCTTACATGTGGGAATTAAATACCTGTTAAATCTCTCAAAATCGAATGCCTTTTAGGCAACCAGTTCTTAAAGGCATTCTCTGTGATTCTCAGTTATTGGTCTGTTCTGATTTTCTATACCGTTTATAACTTTTGTAACTTCATTATCTTTTATTAGATTGGGAAGATTAAAAGCTAAAGGAGATGATGTTTTTACCCTGCCCAGCTGTGACTGCATATGCCTTTGCATTATTGAATTTATGAGAGTTTTTATTTGCTCTTTTAATTGTCTTATTTTTTTTAAACTAGGAACCTGATTATAAAATTTGATTTTGGCTCAAATGTTCATCAATTTATTTTAACTATCTTTGAAATTGTGTTTTTAAGTATTACAATATCCCCAGAAAATCATAACCCGAACAAATAGGAGAAATGATCTGGTCTGGTTTACTGTTACTAGAAATGAGGAAACTGAGGTAATAAAATAATTTGCTTGTTGCAGTGTCAGGATCAAAGCAAAGAAGCTCAGATTAACCAGGGGAAGGCCGTACCAAAATGCCCATGGCTGCATTTCTCTCCCTTGCTGGCCACAGCATTCGCTCAGTGTTGACTTAAGTGTGAAGTCCTGCCTGTGAGCTAGTGCAAAGCACTGGCCTCATGGATGTTTCTGCCAGCCTTTCTGCTCCCATCTCCCAGGACATATCATCCAATCAATGCACTTCTTCAATGCGGGGTGACTACAGAAGGGGTGTCAGGAGCAAGTCCCACCAGTGACTCTTATTCCTTTCGCCTCTTATCTGCTCTTACTCCTTATGCAGAATTGTTTGAATTGCAGCTGAAGATGTTACTTACTGGTTTGATTATTTAGTGAAAATCACTAATACATCAAGCAACAATGCTCTGACCTTAAGGAATGAGCATTGCATTATGTTTAGTTAAAAACTGGTCTTGTAGATCTAGGAGGTGGTCGTTTATACTACTGTGTAGGTTTAGTGTCTGCCATTCTGTGAGACCACCCATGCCAGCATGTATTGGCCAAAGCAAGGGTGGGTACTGATGTTTCCATAGTCTATGGCAACAAACATGGCAAAGAAGGAACTTTACCATATCTGTGGCCAGGTTTAGAGAACTGGGGTTCAGTGAACTTATCTGATTCTTTCTCTAAGAGCTGCACCTCATAAAACATCTATTGATTTCATAACATCCATTTGATACCTGATTAAAGGACTTTTTAGAAAAAGTTTTTCTGTACACTGCAAATCACTTTGCCTATTCCTTCATGCATAACAAATATTCATGCAATAATTAAATTTTGATGCTAAACAACAGGAATGGCAGGAATAGAGGTGCTGATCTCCTGCCTCAGGAGTCTGGGCTGGCAGTCAGGCAGACACGGCTGGAAGGGAAGAATGATGATTTAAAGAGTATGAGAGCAAAGAACCAGCATGGAAGGGGAGCTTAGGGAGACTTCCTGGGAAACTCAGAGGACTAACAGTTTTATAAGTTCAATTTTTCATTAGTTTTAAGTGTTTAATCCAGGGCAAGAAACAGGGGACAAAAGCAATAAGGTCAAGAGCTGCATACACAGAGTCAGAATTTAATACTTGTCAAGCAAAAAATATAGTGAGTAAGAGACATACATGAAATGATAAAATGAGACAAAGCATTTAGCATGAGGCCTGGAAAACAATGCTCGATACATGCTGGCCAAAAGGAAACACATATGTTAAGTATCTTTCCATTTTCTTAATACCTCTCAAACTCCTCTCTTTTCTGCCATCAGGATTTGTCAGCTTACACCTCGAGGGTATCTTTGAAATCTGAACAAGTTTCACCTTTTCCAGGATGGGGTGTCTCTCTCCGACTGTGGTTCCCTCTGGTATGGAAGAGGGGGGGAAACATGATCAAGATGTTGGTTCAGATACCCCATGACTTTAGTGTACTAAAGGTAAATATGTTTGTTACCATGCCCTCAAGGACCCCACATGAGCCATCTCCTGAAATTTTATCCTATGCAATTTATTTTCAATTTTATAGGTGCTTTCTCATGTGGAATGTAAACTCCATGAGGACAGAGATTATCATTCCAATTTATTATTGTATGTTTTAGGCATAAGAATCTAGCATATAACAGGACTCTACAATCATTTCTAAGTGAATGAATGGACAGAACTTTCTAAGAATTTATGTTTGCAATTGGAATAGGAAACAAGACACACATAAGAAAGTTCAACAAAACAGGAGAAAAAAAATATTGGAAAATAAAAATCAAGCTAGTGTGAAGGGGTTTCTATGGACGGAACGTCATTTTACAGCTATGTTTTGTGCACTTGCTGTGTGGTTCATAGACTTGACATGGCCAGTATTTATTGTCACTCTACTATGAACAGGAAATGTCAAATACAGTACTTCACACACACACACACACACACACACACACACACACACAATCTTCACCAGTTTAGAGGTAGAGGTGATATTATTCTCTCCTTTTTTTGCAGTTACCATCTCATTCCTGAGACAAAACACTCAGCCAGAAAGAGTTTCTGGGTAGAAAAGGGTTTATTATCTGACTTACAAGTTCCAGGGGAAGACGTACCATGGCAGGGAGATCTTGGCAGGCATCATATCTAGTCATATATCTAGGTGGAAGGAGTCCAAGAGCTGCACTAATCTCAAGGTCCACCCCAGAGACACAAGTTCCCCAGCAAAGTCTCCACCTCCAAAGTCTCTGCCAGCTGGGAACTGAGTATTAGGCTTAATCATAAACACATAAGGGCTGTGGGGAGACATCTTACATTCAAACTACTATAGTAAGGAAGACAAAACCTCAAAAGGTATGCTTTTTGTTTGAGTAAAAGTACAAATAATAGTAAAGTTTAGAGTTTCCCACATCCATATTCCCATTTTGAAAGATTTCATTCCTAGTTCCCATACATTCTAGCTCTGTGACATTATTCAAGTTAACTGAACCCCTAGGCTTTGTTCGCAAGAAAGAAAGATTTAACCTGTCTGTTTAGAAAAGTTGCTTTCTGTTTAGAGGAAGTACCAAATGTGAAACACTGAGTAAAGAGGATTCACTATAATTGCCAAGCAGGGAGAAAATCCCCCTGCCCTGGGCACACATTCAACCAACGTAGAAAGAGAAACAGAGGGCTGGAGAGATGGCTTAGCAGTTAAGGTGCTTGTCTGCGTTTGACTGTCCAGCTCCCAGGTAAGCCAGAATCACAAAGTGATGCATGTGCACAAGGTCACACATGTGCACAAAGTCACACACATGTGTGGAGTTCAATTGCAGGGTCTGGAGGCTCTAGCATGCCAATTCTCTCTTTCTCTCTCCTCTCTCTTGCTCTTGCATTAAAAAAAAAA
Organism: Dipus sagitta; assembly: GCA_036346955.1. Classification (NCBI taxonomy): domain Eukaryota; kingdom Metazoa; phylum Chordata; class Mammalia; order Rodentia; family Dipodidae; genus Dipus; species Dipus sagitta. The sequence continues at coordinate 165,555,901 of CM070772.1, read as the reverse complement.
AAAAGATGAATTGTTGCTGCTGTAAGTCCCTGGAGTCAACCATTTCTGAGTCATCTCTCCTCTTCCACAGTTGATGAATAATAGCAAATCTCCCTGTTTAACTCAACTGTCAAGGTGGCTCAGCTAAGACCCGGCAATCACATGGAAAGCACAGGCGCTTCCCTTACCTTAGATCTCTGCTAATGCAGTTCACACCACAGGGGGCACTCTTCACACTTTCCATTTATGCATACCTATCTATACATTTTAGAGTCTACCTAGCACTATGATCCAGGAGCCTAATGTGAAAAAGACAATTCCTGCTTCCAGAATGGTCTAGCACTAATCAAAACGCTGATATTTATTTTGTTTGAGTCAACTGAGAAAGGGTTTATTTCAATTTACACTTTGAGGTTATACTCTTATCATGACGGGCAAACCATGGTGTCAGGAGCTTGATGCAGCTGGTCACATTGAGTAAGGTCACTATGGAGTGAGGTCACTATGGAGTGAGGAAGTAGAGAGATGTGAAGGCCAGCACTCAGCATTTCTTCTTTTAAGAAATAAATATTACTTTTCATTTGTTTTTGTGACATTTTCATTCATGAGTATATTATATTTTGATCACATACCTTCCCATTATCCTCTCTTATTCCTCTCCCACTCCAGCTAAACTTCTTCTTCTTCACACCACTTACCAGTGGCCATACCACTGAAGAGAATAGCTTCCCCTCCCTTAGCTCCCATTAACTGCCATTTGCACCTCAGGGAGGAGTCTCATGTCCCGCTTGTCCATCCAGGGAGGAGGGTTGAATGGCCTTATCATGTGCACATCTAGCGCAGGCAACCACAGCTGCTGTCAGTTCTGAATGAAATGGCCATGTTATGTCCAGATGACAGAGCTCCACAACACTCCTCTCCATGCACCAAAGCTGGCATTTAAAAGAAATATATCCGTAATCATATATACACACAGAGTTATGGGAGACAAGAAGAAATTACATTTGAAATGAGACCAGAAAGATAAGTAGGAGCCAGCATCATCCTCTGATTCATTCATGCAGAATTCTTCTTAAATCCACAATTTTAATACCTTTTGGAAATCTATTCAATGCATTAGATAGTGGCATCTCAGGTCAAATAATCATTTTATGCTCAAATAATATAAGGAAAACATAATGTTGCTTCTAGTACCACCTGACCATGGGTTTATTCCTCACTCTAGTGGTGGTTACATTGTGAAGGACCCATAGATACAGTGTAGAAAGTAATTATTTCCACAGGAAAAATATGTACCTTCAGAAATGTGTTTGCAATGTCAGTTCCGTGACTTAAAATTAAAATCCCCCGTCAATCATAATGAACCCTTGATGCAATTACTCTGTCAGAACTCCCCAGTATCCTACCCACAAACAGGCATTTAGTGTTTTCTGCCATTTAAAAAAAAAAAATGGACGGTGCCCTGTTAAACAGCTTTGCAAATGTGATTTGCTATCAATATGCTTACAGCTCAGGGTACTGACTCCCAGATGAAGCTCATGAGGAAAATGGTTCCATCAGCTTGACTGGTGCCTTGAGAGGGCTGCTCTGCAACAGCCGCCTCTTCTCTTCCCCGGGTGCTCTGCACCTTTAGGGCGTCAGATGTTTCCTCTCCACTGCTGCTCAAGAGATGCTTCTTAGCCAAAGCTATTGAATTAATCAATCACATTTTATTTTTATTGCGCCATTCTGGAAAATCCACTTACACCCCTTTCCAGTAATGCTGAAAAGAAAAATAATCTATACAACCCAATTAAGAATAAAACATATGTCTTGATGATGTCTGAATGGTGGTAGTTCCCATGGTCCTTGGTTCTTGAAGTTATTCAACACTGAAGCTGAGCTAGGCTACCAGGGTATAACCCCAAGCAGAGAAGTTTCATTAAAACCACTAAAAAAGAGAGAGAGAAAGAAATAAAGAGAACATTTAAAAGAAAGAGGTCTCAGATGCATCTACGTCTATAGCCAGAAGCAATAATAATAACATGCATTTATTGAGCACTTTCCTTTCTAAGAGTTCAAAGAGTGGCTCCATGTAATATTTCATTCACCCCTACCACAGCCATCTGATTTATAGCTTCTCCAGGGCCCAGGTCCGGAGTGAGGAAGATTACTTAGGCTTTCAGCAATGGTCTTGGCTGTGTAAATTGCTGAGAGTGTACTTTTCCTGGCATAAGAGGAGAGATGTAAAATCTGGAATTGAGGGCAGGTTAGATGTCCTGATGTCAAATCAGGACACAGTGTCAAAAGGGTACTTCTGGAGGAGAAAATGTACCTAGAGGACTCATGGGAGAGACGCACCTGTGAACAGAGCATGCCCCAGGGTGGCATGTGCAGCCTTATAGTTCCACAGACTCTGTCTCTGTAATGGCCAGAATTGCATAAGTAGGGACATTAGTAATCATAACCTAACTCTTAAAACGAAAACTGAACTGAAGCAAGAATGTTTATCGATAGGGTTTCACTTTAGAAGCAAGGATTTTTTTTTTTTTAATGTGGCTGAATAGCACTGTTTTCTTACCAGACCACAGTCTTGTTCCCCAGTATTGAAAAGCAAAACAAAAGACTGAAGCCACACTGGGAAGGTAGCTCACGGAAACACCTGTTGCATGCGTGTGAGGTGCTGAGTTCAGGTTCCCAGAGCCTACGTAAAGCCACCCAGAGCAGTTCACACCTGTAACTCCAGGGCTCCTATGGCAAAGTGGGAAGCAGACACAAAGAATCCCCAGCAACTCATGGGCCAGCTAGCCAGGCGCTACAGCGGTGAACCAGAGACCCTGCCTCAAACAAGGTGGAAGACAAGGACTCACACCCGAGGTTGACTTCCACACGTGTGTTGGGGCACGGCTGCGCTCACACACATGAACACATACACGAAGATTATAGAAAATGGGTGGTGCTTGATCAGTGTGGAACCAAATGAAAGGCTATTTGTATTTAATCTGTTTCTTGAAAGTAATTATAACTCTAATACTTCCTCCACTTGAATTCTCATAGCTTATAGGTCTTTCAACATGTAATTTTCTCTCCCTGAGCTATTTTGCATACCTGTTTACACATGCACGTGCACGCACACACACCCACACACACATACACACACACACACACACACACAAAATGGGTGCACATGTGCATGCTTTTGTAAAAAAAAATACAAATACAAATACTTCACCCAGACAATTCCTATCATATCTTAAATATTATCTTCCCGTGAGCTATACTCTGAGGGTCCCCACTAGGCTGAGTTCTATGATGTGCTCCTACAATACCATACTTCTCTCTCATGGCACTCATCTGGACGATCCAGGTCCTACTGATCTCTTAACATCACCAATACAATTTTAACCTAACATGCACAAAACATCCCAATGTGTTAGAGTCTATCTAAGCACTTTGAATGTGTTAGTTTATATAATCTTCACAACTTGGATCTGGGTACAAATGGGTTACATTTTCAAAGAAGGAAAGTGATGACAAGAGAGATAAAGTCACTCTCTTAGTTTGAATCACTCCAAAAACAAACTCTGGAAACAGGTTACTTGGTGACCCCAGGAGGCACCCACAGAGGAACAAGGAAGTAAGGCAGGAAAGGGAAAGTCACTGCAGACAACTGGAGCCTGATCCCCTGGGGCTCTGGTGTTCCAGGTATCCACACTAAACACTGACCAGCGAGCTACCTTCTCAGAGATATAGGGGACTTGGGGTACTTATCCACCTCCTCCATCAGTGGTAGTTGGGGAGTCTGCTGAAAGTAGGTTTCAAGGGCATTATTTCCCCACCTATCTGGCCTGTGTGCCTGCCTCGTGCCCCCTGGGAAAGCCCTGAGGCAGCTGGAAGGCAGGTACAGCTCACCCCACAGGAAGGGCCTCAGGCAATGGGAAGACAGCAGTTGACAGTGTAATACACTCAAGGTTCCGTTTTCTGTCAGGAGTAAAGCTGGGATATGAATTTGAATCTGTTTGGCTCCAGAGAATGTTTTTTAATGGCAGTTTTCACAGAGTTGTGTTAAATAAACTATCGAAATGAAATGAAAAAATAAAGATGATCTTAAATACTTTTTTTGGTTGTTAGAGCTATGATTAGGTTTGAGGAAGCTTTTCTGTCCTCAAAGAAAGTATGTTTGTTAGTGCCTAAAATATTTACGCTCTCTGTGTCCCTGCCCTCGGGGTTCAATGCACCTTGCTCTCTTTGGGCACTCTTTATTTGTCCTATGAAAGGGGACCCAGTTCCTATGGCTCTCTATATTTTTCCTTAAGATTATATTATATTCTGATTCAGCTATGTCAAGACTTGACCTATTCTAGGAGGCAGGTTGTTTCTATGGTGACCATCTATATAGCCATACACAGCTCTTACTTATTTATTTTTTTATTGACAACTATAATTGTAGATAATATCCCATGGTAATTCCCTCCCTCCTCCCCCCACTTTCCCTTTTGAAACTCCACTCTCCATCATACGCCCACCCCCTCTCAATCAGTCTCTCTTTTATTTTGATGTCATCATCTTTTCCTCCTATTATGGTGCTCTTGTGTAGGTAGTGTCAGGCGCTGTGAGGTCATGAATATCCAGGCCATTTTGTGTCTAGAGGAGCATGTTGTATGGATTCCTACCCTTCCTTTGGTTTTAACATTTTTTCCACCACCTCTTCCGTATTGGAAGGTGTGATAGAGATATTTCAGTGCTGAGCACTCCTCTGTCATTTCTTCTCACCACCATAGTGCCTTCTGAGTCATCCCAAGGTCATTGTCATCTGAAGAGAGAAGCTTCTCTAACCAAAAGTGAGAGTAGCATAAATATATAGGTATGAACATTAAGAGACGTGCTTACTAGGCAGTTTGGTGAGCATAGTATATACATTTAGCCAGACACCAGCAGATGTTACACCCCTAGGGCTCATGACTACTCCTTTTGTTAAGTTTTCAGTATCAGGGATGTATTCCCTCCCATGGAGCGGGCCTCCAGTCCAATCACAGAGCGAACAGACATTCCACTATTGCACCCATTCACTCATTTGGCCTGGCTTGTCAAATATAAGTCTTGCACAGCTCTTGTGCAATGAGTTACTTGGTCAAAAGTTCAGATTACTAAAGGTACAGTTTACAGCTACCAGAAAGTTATGTATCCTGCCTATACATTGTTCTGTTTTATTCTCTTCCTCCCCTCACGTACGTCTTATCCTCCCATGTATGTCCTAAAATTCTGGTACCCATAATTTAGTTAATCTGTTTTTATTGTGGAGGAAAGGATAGACTTCTCATAGTGCAGGAGCTGTCTTGAGAAAAGTGAGCTGTTAGTTCAATTCTTCTGCAAAGCAAACACTTCTGGCAGCTTGCAGCAGATTACTTAGCCAGTGCTTGGATGTGATCTGCACATTCATCTGTGAAATAATCCATCAAATTCAGTTCAAGAAATATTTATTGAGCATCTACTGGGTGCTAGCCACTGGGATTGTAATCCAAAGATGAATGAGTCATGCTTTCTGTTCCTAGAGTCTAAAGGGAGAAACAGACATAAAAATGTAAAGCCTGTACCTAGTGATATGTGGTATCAAAGTTCAGCATAAAGTAGTATAAAAGCTGCTGTGTACAAGATAACACAGCCAGATGAAAGGGTAGGAAGTCAGAGAGTTTACAAAGGGACATAATGCTTGTGTGTATGTGCTGAAAAAGCAATCCAACCTGTGCAAAAGTCTGAGGTATATATATGCATATTTTATTAAGTTGAAAGCAGAAGGTTCCATTTGATCTAGGAAAGAAGGCAGGTGTATAGGTATATTGGTCATTCTTCATTAACCCTCTTGCTTCTTTCCCCTAATGTATCAGTCAGCTTTACATGACAAGAGGCTTTACATGACTAGACTGCCTTTGTAACATGGGCAGTCCTACACTGAGGATGCTGATGGGTTAACCATAGATTCTTCCCAGGTAATAACATTTATTCTGCTGCCAACTGACATTTCAACCATAGTCTTTGTGGATTCAAGAGAAGGAAATAAAACAGGGAGGTGGCATAAGCAAATAATGCCACGTTCCCTTGTGTGTGTGCTGAAGCACTTGTACTTATTGTAGTTTTAACCTGAGGCTGAGGAAACATAATGTAACCCCCATCACCCACTTCCCCCTCACCTCTCACCCTCACACACAAAGGACACTGGAAGGGAGGAAAGGAAAGAAGATATCTTTTGTTAAGTTGGAGGCATCAAATTTGATGGGTTTTATAAATTGGTATGAACTGATCAAGTTTGTGATGTAGGAAGAAAGGGAGTGATGGCATAAGGGTAGAAAATGAATGGAATGAGTGAAGCTGAGGAAGGATCCATGCTAGGAGGTGGTGAGTCTGATGCAGAACTGTGTTTGTGATCATGTGGAGGATAGGTGGAAGCTAGATGTAACTAAAGCACCGAGTCAGCAAGATTTAGTAAGGCATTGGATTCTGGGAAAACAGCAATGACACGTAGGGTTGTTGCAAGGTTGTTAATGTGGAATGTGTTTTAAACTGCATTGAGTAGTGCAAGTAATAATTATAGTGCTAGTTTGTCTAGACCATAGTTCTCTTTATTCCTAGGTGATATTCCTTTCACAAGCCCCTCCCATGATTCATTGTAAATTGAGCCTTTCCTTAATTGGATTTGCTGAAAGCAATAGAGAATGCCATTTGGCTACTTCTTCTCCAGGGAATGTTGATATGCAAATCTCCAGGTCATTATTTAGAATCTCTATTTCTAACATGAAAAATTTAAAATTGGATCGCATGCTAATCTCTAAAGCAAGCTCTCCTTTGCCTCTAGGATGAGTAAATATTTAAACTTGAGAAAGAAGATCTGTGCTGAAACCCAAAGTCTTTGACCAAATTATCCCCTAGTGGTAGATACTAATATTCCAAAGAGGTACGTAGGAATATTGGTTTCTATCCTCTGTTATTCACAGTGAGGGTGAGAGTGATGATAGCAGTGATGACTCGAGTAATTATTGCATGCATTATACTTTAACATCTGTTCTGTGCCAAAGTATGTGCTCAGCATTTTCTATTCAGAAATTACCCCCTTTGAGGCATAATGGTCAATATGACCATAATTTTGCAGTTAAGGAAGCAGACTCTCAAAATGTTTAAGCAACTTGTCCATTTGTCATCTGAGCATCCAACTACTAAGGTATACAGCACAGACTTGACCCCAACCCACTTGACCTGGTTCCCAATCTCACACTGACTGTAAGCAGTAGGATATAATACCCAGGATTTTCTTAGTGCTCATTCCCTAGCTGAGAACTAAGACATGAGCCTTATTTCCAGACAGAAAGTGTTTTCCCTAAATATACTGGCCCTGTTCACACCAGAGTAAGTTTTTCTGATTAGAGCTGTCAATACATTGGCATTTTAAGCAGAGAAAGTGACAGGGCCTTACAAAGGACAAACAGAACGACACTGCCTGTCACTCTCAGGAAGGTAGGCTTAATTTGTCAGATTCACCAGGCTATGGGAGATGGGGCATCCTTCTAGCTTCACAAAAATTTGGACCTCAGAAAGATAATTCTTGCAAGAGAATGAGAGTGTGTGTCAGGTAATTTAATTGTGAACTGAAACCCTGCACTGTTGGTGTTTCACCTCTCAAACATTTACTTACTATGTGATCATTAGTCAATGATTTTACTAAACAGAACTCAGTTTTCTCACCCATTCAAATGCATCATTGACCACACATTAAAATTCTTAAGTAGATAAATTGCCTCATAAATGGAAAGCACTTTACTTAATACTTAACATATAATGAGAGCTCAAAATCTGTTAGATAATGACACTATTGTACATTTATGCCCACATTTGCATAGGTGCAAACACATAAATTTACATATATTCATGATATGCTTGATATATGGATTCATGTTTACATAATGCAATGGAAGCATGTTATAACAGGCACTCTGTCAGTTCAGGATTTCAATCCTGTTTTGATATCCTTTCTATTTAAGTCCCTAAGTCTCCATTTTCTCACTAAAAACTGTGGGAAAGTAGTCCCCAACTAACAATCACAACTATTTCATTGTGTTTTGGTTAACATTAAATAATATGTGGAAAAAAAAAGTTAGCAGGCACCTGATATTTAGTATGCAGAAGTTATCGTTCTGGAGAGGGATATAGATAGAGGCTGGAACTGGTGCTTTCGTGGCCCCCACGGTGAATGTCATTAACCACACTGAGGAGGGCCCTCAGTGGAATGGGAATGGGGAAGAGAAGAGTAAAACCCGGGAGAATCAATATGCAGTGTGTTCATACAATAAAGTTCTCAGTTTCAAAAAGAATGATAACTAGTCATGACCACAGAAGTACAAGTGGTGAGAGGAAGTCAAATTCTGAATACATTTTGAAAGTACCTCCAATGAATTTGCTAATAGGCTAGAGAGGACGTGTCAGAGAAAAGTCAAGATGACGTTTTTGACTTGAGCAACTGAAAGATTGGAGTTGCCATTAAAAATGATATATAAAAAAAAGGGGGGCTGGAGATAAGGCTCAGCAGCTAAGGCACTTGTCTGTGAGACCTAAGAACTGATGTTAGGATCTCCAGGTCCCGCACAAGCCAAACGTGCACTGACTCAAGTGTGCATGTGCCTAAGGGGGCACACTTGCCTGGAGTTCGTTTGCAGTGACTGAAAGTCCTGGCATACCCATTCTCTTTCTCTCTCTGCTTATTTCTTCCTCTCTCTCTCTAAAATAAAAAAAAAAAAAGATAAGAAAAAGCAGAAGAATGGATTGTGGGTGGGAAATACTTTGAGTGTTGTGCTACTTGAATGGTATTTGGCTTAGAGACTGGCTTAATTATGTATGATTATTGGACAAAGGTCCATTTCTACTTATGAAGTTTTATATAACTAATAAGATCTGATTCCCCTTAATTAGAGTTGTGCTTAGCCATTTTCATTAAGTTATGTTGAATTAGGGATCTAGGTTTTTGTACTTATCTTTCTAGAATCAACAAATGAAACAAGATATAAAAAGAAGAAATGAATGCTGGGGACAGTTTTAGCCACTGTTATCTTTTTCCCTTTTCCATGAATACCTGCTTAGCATCCCTGGCCCTCAGTTTCCTTATTTTTAGGTTGGAGACAATGATAGCTAATTAATTCATATGCATTTTACTATGTAGATTTAAGGGATATATACACAATTAATTTACATAGTAGTCACACATGGCTAAATGGATAGAACTGTGCTTCATGTACTAAAATGCCTGGCTATTAAAGATGTCTTGTTTTTCTTTTTTTATTCCTTCTTCATTTCTTCCCTGTCCTAACTTCTAAGACCTCAATATTTTTTTTTCCTCTGTATAATGATTATTCAGGTCCTAACATCTCTATCAGCAACTAGATTTTATAATCCCAACACCTAGGACCAATGACAGTTCAATTTATGTCCTTGTCTGTACCTACCAAGTACCTGGCATGTGCAAGATACTCCATAGATTTATGTTGTTGTGAGGTGAATGTTTTGTGTCTTCCGAAGCCCATGTTAAAATGTAGCTTCTATTGTGACAATGCGGGGAGATGGGACCTTTAAGTGGTAACTAGGCCATGAAGACTCTGCCCTCATCAATGAATTCATGCCATTATCACAGGAGTGGATTCTTCATCAAAGGGTGGATTAAGCCCCGTTGTTTTTTTCTCTAACCCTCACTTTGCCCTTCTGCCATGTGGTGCCTTCTGTCAAGTTATGGCACAGCCAAGAAGGTTGTCACCATATGCTGATACTTTATCTTGGGGTTTGTATCCTTTGGAACTGTAAAAAATTATTTTCTCCTCATTATAAATTACCCCATCTGTGCTGTAAACACAGCCAAAGTGGACTCAGATTTGTTGAATGTGTGTTTGTGTCAGTAAAGGAGGGAGAAGTGAACTAAGAAGCATGGGGATGTTACAAAGAAAGATGTGAAAATAATTTCTTGTATTAAGAACCAAGAATACTCTGGGTATTAATAACACTCATGAGACAGTGGCTAAAGGAGGTGAGTGACATATTATCACCCACTGCATGTCAGAATCTCTGTGAGCCATTTCAGCATGGAATAACTGAATCAACTAATCAACTTTATGAATTTAGCCATAATATCTCCCTTTCCTAATGTTACTAGCCATACTTACAAGAGCACAACATTTCTGTACAGCTCCCCTTCCTATGTCTCATTATATTTTTCACCTAAGAAACAATGGGACTAAAATTAAGTGAATCCATACCATTGCCCTTCATGATACCCTTTTGTCAGTAGAATCCATCCATTCCTAAAGCTTTCTTCCTATTTTTATACAGAACTACAGCAAACCCTGTGTTGTATTCAGAAAAAAAAGCTGTGTTCATAAGATGTAAAGTCTTAGACCTTCATGAGTATCAGTCTTTAAAGCCTTTACTGAATCTGTCAACATATATGGAACATCTCTTGTTTTAAAGGCCCTAAGCTACCTGACTGGAGTATACAAATGAAGGAACAGAACTCCTATTTCCACAAGCTTCCAATCTATAAAAGGAAGGCGATTGCAATGCATGCAGGAAAACAATCTCAAGCCCCACTCTACTACATGGGTGCAATATAGGACTTGATCTCTGTGGTTGGATGCATCCTCATAAATTCCTCCACAGAGAGTTCTAACCATCTACTGCCAATTAACTGGATTTGGTGCTTGAAATGACCTGTTTGCTTTTCTTACCTTGTGACAAGATATGTGTAGATGTAAATGTGGCCTAGAGTTGAAAATACAGGTACCATGGTGGTGCAGGTTTGATCTTTAAATAACCCCAAATTAAACATCTGACCTTTTAGAAGAGGGAAGTTAAAACCCACATAAAGGCAGTGAAAAGAGAGAACATTAAGTCCAGAGTTCAAATTCATGTTCTGCTTTCCATCATACCATCATTGTTTCTTCTCCAACTATAATGTCCTTTTCAGAGAAGTAGAGGCAAACAACTCTGGGGTGTGATGGAAATAAAATAGGCTCTGCACTGATACTTATTGGATATATATATATATATATATATATATATATATATATATATATATAATTTCCTTTTCAGGTGAGGAAGGCCAATTGATCTGAAGGCAGTGTAGCCCCAGGGGCTCCTTTCTGGAGTCTATGGTCCATCTGCTGAGCTTTATGACATTTCATTTAACTTATCCTTTTAATTACCATGTAAAGACATGACAACTCTGTTGGCTCATGCCAAGTCTGCAGTACCTTCAGCTTGGCACACTGGGGTATGAACTTCAGATATCCACAAGCAAAAGTTCAAAGTGCTAAAACTGGAAGCATTAATGGGTGGAACCACCGTGCATGCACTTACCAGGATCAATTTTCCACTTAGACAGCTTTTGCCCAGTTGTGCTAACTACTAACCAATCTATACTCCCTAATGGATTAAAGCAGAAAGGTCAGGAATCATAAAATCATCCATTTCCCACTCATTAATATTCAAGAGAAGTTTTTGAGACCTGCCCCAGGTTCCATCACTTAGAGGATTCATTTATAATCAGACTACAAGGGGACTAAATGCTCATGGAACGGTGGCTTTCTGTGTACTTTCTAAATTATGATTCAGTGATTGAAAACATACATGTACACATGATTAACACTGGTGAAAGAAATGGTGTGCAGTTAGATCCAGGATGACATAAGGGAAAAACTCACCCAAGTCCCAAATTTAAGAGGGTACAAAAAAACCTCTATAATACAAACAAATAATCTTTTAATAACAAAATCAAATACATGTAAAATTATGAAAAATATCAAACTCTTAAATGAAGACGGAACCAGTTGAGCTATATTTGTAAGGAAGAGATAGGTGTTTATGTTAGGAATATCGCGGGGGGGGGGGAGTGAATAAGACAGGAAGTGCAGGGCTAAAGCCAAGGCTCTGAAATCATTAGCTATGTCACCATGGGATTTTCATTATGAGCCTTGGCTTCAGTTGCCTCATTACTAAAAGGGAGATAAGAGACCTCACATCACAGAATTGTCCTAAGGATTAAATTCACATAGAGAAGTGTTCTTGAATTTATTTCAACTGTTCAGTCATGTGTCATAGAACACTTATGTGATGTCACAAGCATCAAGTTCAGGATATAATAACCAAAAAACAAAATAAGAGAAAATGAGGGAGAGAGAAAAAGAAAGAGAGAGAGAGAGAAAGAATATAAAGGAAGAACTAGCATATAACATGGAATAAGTGTCAGACACCATGTCAGGCACTTTGCTAAACCATTCATACTTGGAGCAAAAACAAGTGCAAAACTAGTGACATACAATGAAGCAGATGCCCTGTGAGCCCAGACTAAATCCAAAGGATATTATCCAGGGCAAGAAGGAGCAGTTAATGAACAACTGCCACTACATGGCAGGTGTTCTCACACGATAATCAAATTCTAATCATCTCTAGGATATGTGCATAAATGTGTTAGGAGGAGCAAGAGTCACACGTACACAGTACAAGACAGCAAACGAGAATTCATGACACTTACTGACATAGCACAGTGGATAGGAGGATAAGCAGGACTCAGATTCCTGATACACCATTGTGTCTTACTCATTAGCAAATATGAAATGGAAACATCAAAGGGGACAAGTTCTCGCCCACAAAAAGGTAGTGTTTTTTGTGGATACTAAATAGTGAACTACTATAAAGAAATTTAATCCTTATATCTACCTGTATGAGCTCAAACGATACACTGTCAGTATTATATACTGCATTAGACTTAAAAGATTGAGAGACACCAATAAAACAAATGTACCAATTGAAGACAATTAACAAATAAGAATAAAAATTGAGAGGAAACTCGCAGACATAGACTTGGGAAGAACTAAATAAACTCAGGTGACTAGTAGCTCATTCCATTTAGTGTGGGGGATCATCTAAGATGCAAGTCTCAGGTGAAATAGTGTGCAACAGTGACTCATGTAGAGCTATTATTGTTAGCATTTTGATTGAGAATCAAGCATAACTGTATTTGAATCTCACATGTGTCATTCACATATGATCACTTAGGCAGATTATATTTTTTACACACTTTTTATTAGTTATGGACATACTCAGTATGTAAACAGCACATGTTGGTACCATCCTTTCCCTCATCCCTGGTCCCCTCCAAAGGGACCCTCCTCATTGGGGATAAAGGTCATTCCCATGGGGATTGTAGGCCATGCATTAATTCTACAAAATAGGAACAAAAATATCAACCTCTTATATTTTTTAGTTAAATATTATTGATATCTACAGCCATTTTCCTAGTACCCAACACACTGTAGATTCTCAGGAGGCATAAACAGTAGTTGTCATTATAATGGGGAAAACACCATTGTTTTATGTGAAATTGATATCCATTGCTTTTGTCATCTAGAAGGAATTACAGCATTAGCAGCAAAGTAAATCTCAAAAAAGAAAAAATAAATAAATAAAAAGCACTGTCTTCTTCCAGAAGGTGGTTGGAAAGAAAGGAAAGATTCTGAAGTTTCAAACCTCTGCCATGTTTGAGAGTGGCTAAAGGAGTCTGAGGTGTGGGTGGACCTCGCTGGTAGTAGAGACCTTAATGAGTGTTGAACACACAATGAGAGGCAGGTGGTAGACATTTTCTCTTCTCATTCAGTATCACCTCAGAGCGCACAGCATCCCAGCCATCAGCCAGAGGCATGCCTTTGTGAACTGCACATCTGGATACTTCCAAACATATGGATGTCTGAATACAGGTTGGATAGCATTCTTTATTTTTTTTTCTTTACAATTTTACCCAAACATTTGGGATCAATATCAGAAAATAGGGGGCAGAAGACTGTGCAGGAAAGCTGTCAGACTGAATGTCTATAATTGAAGTTTGGAAAAGCAACACCCAGATCTCCTATGTGACAGCAGAGCTGAGAGAAGTAAATTGCCTGCGAGCCAATAAGGAAGGCAGGTGCGATGGTGATTATGAGTGATTTTCGTCCCCTAATTGTCGTCAGGAAACCTGTGAGACCTCAGAGCCAGGGGAGGGAATGAATGACATCTCACTGATGAGTTCCTTTCCTGGAGCCATGTGTCCAAGAGACCCCACCAGAGCTAATTCATTTCTAGATCTAGTGATACCTCATGTGTGGGATGTGAGTGAATAAGACACAGTTCAGCCATTAAACTTATTGTCCAGGATTGGATGTAAGTAGTGTTATCTAGAATTCAAACCCGGTCACTGGGAAGATAGGCCTCATTGATAAATAAGGTGACTAAGTCATATAGAATTACATGCACACCTTTTTTAAGCAACGCAATACAAAAATTAAGTCTCAACAAAGCTGGCAACAGCCAAATAGTGTACAGGCAGCAATATTCCTAAAGCACCGCTGCTCAGACAACCTGGACTAGTGCAGTGGAAGAATGGAAGGGCCTCTGCCAGGATTACAGTTAACCGGTAGAATTACTCAGTTCTTGGGAGATGAGTTATCTTTAACATGCTTAGTGTTTAAGGAAAAACAAGCTGTTTATAATTCCCTTAGGGCAACTCTGAAATGAGCCACTAGCCTTACCACTTCCTCCGACATGATATCAACTACCTCTCCATGCTTACTGGAACATCACCAGGCCACTTATAGCATTTCAGCTTGCAAGCCCCAAGACTCTCTCTGCTGCTTGACAGATGAGGAATCTGAGTAAGACCTTGATTCAGATATTTATTGTGCACTATGGCATATCTTTCTTGTTTTTAGTTCCTGACTGCTAATATCTATACTTCTTAAATTAAAGGTCTAGCAAGGGAAAAATGTACAGAGTGTGTGGTACATACTATACGCTTACTGACAGCTACTTCTCTGAACTTTTGGGCCTTCGGGAAACAAGATAGTTACTCTGTACTTTTGGGTATTTTATTATTTTTGTTGTTGTTATGTCTTAGAGCTATTGCTCATTGTAGTAAGAACTACAAATAACTTTTTTGCTGTTATTGTTGTTGTTGTTGACACAGGATTTCACTGTTAGACCAGGTTTGTTTGGAATTGGTTACACAATTCAGGTGGGTCTTGAACTCATGATCCTGTTACTTGGAGTTACAGGGTTTATGGCATCATGCCTGGATCTAAAGGCTGGGGAAAAAACAAACAAACAAACAACAACAAAAAAAAAAAACCTCCTAATAAAATGGAACAACTGAATCGCTAGGCAGGGTTATTTTTCATAGCACATGTAGTTTCTAATCAGAGACTGTGGTGGTTTGATTCAGGTGTCCCCATAAACTTAGGCATTCTGAAGTCCAGGTTCCAGAGCTGATGGAGATTTGGGAATTAATGCTTCCCGGAGGCAGTGTATTTTGCAGAGCAGGCTTATGGGTATCATAGCCAGTTTCCCTTTGCCAGTGTTTGGCATACTCCTCTGTTCCTGTTGTCTACCTGATGTTGGCCAGGGGGTGATGTCCACCCTCTGCTCATGTCATCATTTTTCCCCTGCCATGGTGGAGCTTCCCCTCAAGTCTGTAAGCCAAAATAAACCCTTTCTTCTCAAAAGCTGCTTGTGGTCGGGTGATATCTGCCAGCAATGCTAACCTGACTGCAACACAGACCCAGGATGATTTTACAAGAGGAATTCGGGTTTACACAATGTTTGCATGTGAATAGATCACATTTCTGCCACCCAATGTTCTGGCTACTTATGAAACTGTAAGAGTACAACTGATTAGCCTAGCAAAGTACATTATTTATGTTATAGATATCATGTTATCCCAGAACCCTCATGGCATGGATCCATTGCTATCGTTTGGCAAGATGAGGAAACTGAGGTACTACAAGAGGATATATTTCTTTCAATCCATATAGCGGATAATGGGAAAAACAGAAGTTGCAATGCAAGTCTGTGTTTCTGCTACTCCAGCAACATTCCACTTCAAGTCCTCTTCTGTCTGTCGTGCTAGCTAGAAGACAGTGTTCCTGCGAGACTGGTCAAAATCCACAAGGCCATAGCTTCACCTCATACTTTACATTCCGGAGCCGCACTCTGCCAGCCACGACAAAGGGGTTGGCAGTCCACTGAATGTGACTAATTATGCAGCTTCGTCAGAGAAAGGCTGGAGCCAAAAGAATTGAAGATTTATATCTCACTCCAATAGCCTTTGCCCCGTGTTTTCTAGTGATTGCTTCCTCTAATTATATATTGAAAAACCGAGAGTGTGGGAGGTAAGAGTACTGTAGACACTTCAATAAGAAGTACCCTTGAGGCAGATGGTTATTGAGTTTTAATTTGCTTCAGCGCCTGTGGCTGTGTCAGTGGGAAGACAGTGTGGGATGAAGGGGAGATCTCAGATGATCTCAGGCAGGTTGGAGCACTCGTTTTCACCATGCTCAGCCTGGAAGCCACCCGTGCTTCTTTCCGTTTCTCTCCAAGAGGTAGAGGACAATTATTAGAATCCCAGGTGGGATACGTATCCAAAACTGTAGCTAAAAAGGAAATTGGCTTTGGTTTCAGGTGTTAACAAGAACAATTTCTGGGCTTGGTAGTCATTTTGTTGGCATAATAGTACCTGATGGTGTTTGTCAAATGTTACTGATCTTCTCCTCTTCAGGGTACATGAAAGGCTTGGCTTTTATAACACCCTTATGCTTGATTGAGAACAATTCTGGATAAAAAACTGAGAACTGCCTCAGAGGCAGGACGTTCTAGAGCACTCTCTTCCCTTTGTATCAGCTGCCAGCAACTTTCAAGTATATTTCTCCATTATCTTAGCACTTGGGCACTAGCAGCAAAGCCCATTCCACCATAACATGTCACCAGCCCCCAACAATCAGTCTGTAGAATGGATACCATTTCTGTTTTCCCCAAAGTCCCTGAAGTTGGTTGTGCTTATTGCTCTAGCATATGTTAGGCTAGACTAACCTGTCTGATAAAATTGACCAATTAGGAGAGGCTGTGTGAAGCAATACTAGCTAGAAGCCTTTTGTTTGTTTGTTTTGTTGTTGTATTTTGGGATAGGGTCTTGGTATGTAGCCAAGTTGTGGGCCTCGAGCTCTACTTCATCAGCCTTCCTGGTGCTGAGTTTATAGGTATGTGCCACCACACTCAGCTGAGAAGTCATTTTATAATGATAATTTAAAAAATCCTGAAGTGATTTTAAAACAACTATGCACTGTTGAAAAATAAAATAAAACTTTCAACTCTGATATGACAATCTTATTATATTCAATTATTGAATAATACTAGTTCCAAGACATTCAACTCACATGTGGTTGTGAAAAATTAAAGTCAAATTTCTGAGGAAATGTATAAAATTATATAATAAAGATTTTTCTTAAAATTAGTTAAAGACAAGCTTTCTGATGAACATCAAACATGAACTTAAAATCACAATTATTAGGTCATATATATACTTAATTTAAAAATACTTTATGTATTTGTTTGAGAGAGAATGGGTATTCCAGGGCTTCCAGCACTGCAAACCAATTCCAGACATATGTGCCACCTTGTGCACCTAGCTTATGTGGGTACTCAGGAATGAATCTGGGTCTTTTAGGCTTTGCAGGCAAGCTCCTCAGCCACCAAGCCATCTCTTCAGCCCTATACTTAAAAAATTTAATGTCTATCTTCAGATAGATGTAGACCCTAAGGAGAGAGCCACCCCATCATACCTCAAAAGGGCTCCGACTGAAACTAAGAAAACTTCGAGAAACAAGCAAGGGGGCTGTTTTTCCTGATGAACCGGACACCAGCACAAGGGGGAAGGAGATCAGCATAGAGAAAAATCAACTCCTACCAAATCAGAGAGCCAGAGCCTCAGAGGCCCTCAACACCTCATCACTGAAGCAGACCAAAAATGAACCCAACATGGCTCAGGGAAATTTTGCGGAAGAGGGGGCGGAAAGAATGTCAGAGTCACATGTTGGGTCATGATATGCAGAGACATTTAGCTTACCCATAACTGTGGGCTAACTCCACAATGCATGACCCGTATACCTCAACAAGGAGGGGCCAAGGGGAGGGGGTAGGTCACGGATGAGCCTAATAATGGTACCAAACTGACTGTATTTGCTGAATACAGAACTGACTAATAAAAAAAAAAAATACTAAAGCTATAGGTGACATACATTGACATTCAAACCACCACAAATATGAAATCTCCCAATTATGAGATTAATGAATTTATGAATATCAGTAATGGAATTCAAAATGTTTGGAGCTATTTCAATCACTCACTATCAGAATAGACCATAGAGAAAGATTCTTGATTCAGACCTAGATTCAAACCTCTCAGAAGATACTAGAATGTGGACAAGCCAAACTGTGTCTACATAATCTGCTTTTCCCATTCCACACATGACCCAGGTAATTCTGAGCTGGTAGTAACATTTAATTCACTCTGAATGTTGACCTCTGTGTTCAGGAAGATTCTATTTTATGTTCTCCTAATTCTATTCTTGATTCTCCATTGCAGTACACCTTTCTTCTGTGGCATCACTGTTTACAGAAGAAAAAGATTTGACTTTGGGAGTTCCCCATCTTTTTCTGTGACAAAACTGAGGTCAAGATTAACTTGCCCAAAGGAATTAAGGATGTTCAGTGCAGTGCACTGAACACTAGAACAGCCAACGGCGCCATTCCCCTTCAGTGATCATTAGAGACAGTCTAACACAATACACTGAATCTTTCTTTTTCTCTTCAAATTACCAAGAAGTGATTCAGAAGACATGAGGCATTTAGGGAGCCTCCCAAAAATAGAAGCTTAGCATTGCTTCTGGAATTAAGGTGGCAAATGAAGATGTGAATGTGAGGAAAGACTGTTAGCCCATTATTGGTGCAATATTTAAGACATGCTTTCTTCAAATGATTGAAGTGTTTAATATTTCCATTTGAACCAATATGGCAATCATATTATAAATCTAAATGCAAATAAAAAAAAAAAAAAAAAAAAAAAAAAAAAAAAAATTTAATGTCTTCTCTTCAAATTCACAACAAAGTTCAAGTATTTATCCTGAGCAACTTGCATCCCTGACAACCTTCCATGCTAACTATACCAATGTCTTCTCTCCTCGCTAGACAAAACCACTGCTCATTGTGAGCATGAAGTGTCCACTCATTTTCTAGCCCTCACACCGATGACTGCTTCTCTCTAGACCTTGGCATTGATCTTACTCCAGCTGCACTGTTTTAAGGAAATACCATAACTGAGGTAACAAGCTCATAAATAGTAGAAATTTACTATTCACTGTTCTGGAGGTTAGGAAGATTAAGCAAAGGCACTGGCATAAGCAGTGTCTTATAAATCCTGGTTGTTAGTTTACGGACAGCTGCTTCTCAAGAGTGTTCTCACATTGCAGACAAGGGGATATCCTCTTGAGCTTACTGTAGGGTCAAAGTTAGCTTTGAACTCCTATTCCTTCTGCCTCCAGAGTTTTGGGATTATAGGAATGTGCCACAATACCCACCTCTCTTTTTAATTTTTTTCGTAAAATCTTTAATCCCATTCAAGAGTGGCCCAATTCTATCACCTTATCACTACCACACCCCATACACACACCACTATCACACCATGTGGGTTAGAATTTCCATATATGAATTTGTGGAATACAAATACTGAGATTATGGCACTATTTTTTTATTTGTACAGCTTTCATCAGAAAGAATCATCTCCAGAAAAGATTACATCTCCTTTTATACTAGGTCAAGGCTGCAAACAGTCCTGATCTTCTGTACAGAGCATGTAGCACACCTAACAGTGCCTGGCACACAGCGGGAACTTAATGAAGAGTTCCCTGAACTAACAAAAAAGAATTAAAAATAATGAATGAATCACTTAAGTTACCAAGTCATTCTTTCACTAACACATGCAACAATAAATTATTAAGGCAAGCATTTGATTCTGTCATTTTTTTTTGAAGGGGAAGTGTCTCTTAAGAGCAAAGTTTATTCTCTCACTGTTCTGGAAGCTATGAAAGATGTCTACAGGGGATTTGTAGGTGCTAGGGGAGAATCCCTACTGTACCTTAAAAAAAACCTTTTATTGAAAAAGTTCATGCAAAAACATAATGTAATTTGGTGAAAATCCAATCCTATTACTTTTTTCTATTCCCTCCCCCTCGTTCCTTCCATTGAACATCTTCTTTTTATGTTACTAGTCCCTCTTCATTGTGATGTCCTTTCTTACTCCCCCCTCCATGATCCATGTTGAAATGTTGATGAGTTCAATATTGTGCATGTCCTATGGAGATAACAACAGCTGCTCTGAGCTCATGAAGTGATAGCCACTTGATGTCCAGAATATAGTGTCTCCAAATACTCCTTCCCATCCTCTGGCTCTTACATCTTTCTGACCCCTCTTCTGAAATATCTCCTGAGCCTTGGAAAGCATGACAGAGATGTCTCATTTAGTGCTGAGTATTTAAAAGTAAGGTGTTTTTTTTTTTTTTTTTTTGCACTATTATGAGTTCTGAGTCTGCCCAATGCTGGCCACCATCTTCAAAATTAGCTTCTCTGACCAAAGATAAGAGGAACACTAATCTATGGACATAAGCATATTATAAATATTTACAGGGAAGTTTGATGGTCACAACATATTTGTTTAGGCAAACAACAGTAGTAATTCCATCATTTCTTGATTTATATCTTCCAGTTACTCTTGATTAGAGGATTTCAAAATCTATTATCTCGTTTCTTGTCAAATGTGTTATGCTATAAAAAGACAAAGAAAAATAAGTCAGTTTTGGAAGGTATGAGTCTTGCTAACATATAAAAGACCACTTCTTTGGTATAAGAGCATACACTAAGAGTAAATGTCTGAGTATAAGATAACTTCCTAGGAAAGCATGTCTGTACACACTGGCTCAGTGAAAGTTTCAAGGATAAAGAAATGAAGTGAGTCCAACCTCTGTCCTTAAGGAGTGTGAATCTGATAAAGAGAAAGAGGATATACAAAGATTTCTGATAAAAAAGTAAATGGGTGAACAATACATTAGAAGTACAGAACAGAGTAGGAACTTGAACACAAGAAGAGAACAAAGGAAAGAAACACAAGAAGAGAACAAAAAAAAAAAAAGGAAAACACAAAAATAAACATGAATTAAATGTTAACTATTCTACAAATCACATTTCATTTATTGTTTTAATAATAATTTTTCTGTGAGAAATACTCAGATTCAAACAGGTTTTAGAAAAGCCTAACCATGATTATACACTTATCACTGATGGAGGTGAAATTGATACTGTGGTCAAGTAAACCCCCATCCATAAAATTATTAATTTTTTAAAGTTTTCCAAATAAACCCTGTGCTCCAGAATTTTTTTAGAGGTGCTTGAGAAAGGAAAAATTTTGAATTTGATACCTAGTGTTTCATCAGTCAGAATTTTCTGAGTCTGTACCATCCCCCACTTCTCAGCCCAGGTAAGGTGAGGAGGATCCTTGGTGCTAATAGAGAAAATGAAGATAATTTAGCCCAACAATGTGTACTTTAACTGAGAAGGAAAAATACCAAGATTTTACTCAACAAAACCCAAACTAAATTATAAACTGTTATCTTCATAAATGAATGAAAATCATGCTAGCTAAACCAGTAAAATGAAGAAAAACAATAATTTCGTTTTCTTGGAGAACCAGAAGCATGCCTTATTTTGCTGTAAATCTTATTCATCTCTGAAACCACCCACCTAAAAAAAAAAATGAACCTTAAATAATGGGCATTCAATAAAAGTCTCTTGAACGAGAGAATGACTGCCACATAAATCCTTTTCATCTGAACATCTAAGCTGAAAAGAACTACTGATGTTTTCCTACAAAATACATTTCTCCAAAGGAAAATGAAAGCAAATCATGACAAATGTAACCAGTGAAAACCTCCATGAGAATCGGTGTGGGGTTTTGTTTGATGGAAAATGCACTTTCCCCCGTGCCTGTTTCCAGGGCTCCCTAACCTAGTAGTGATCTTTAATTAGGGATGTCATACGCTGAGTTCTCAGCAGTGACTCCACATGCTCCGTGGGTCTGTGCCGCAGTTAAGTAAAGCCAGGGATGCCAACTGTGAAGCTGCATAGTCCTTTAACCTCTGGTGTGTACATGGGAGAAGACACAAGCTGTGATCTTGATAAAAGAGGGGGGGGTCTGGGGAGGGACATTAAAAATGTTAACTTTTTATTGACTTATGATTCACAGAATCCTGACAATCTTCTACAAGATCTGGTGATTAAAAAAAAAAAAAAGCCAGTGGTGTAGGTTCTCACCTGGGTATCCTACAGGCACTTGAAAGCAATATGTCCAAAGCAGAATTCCTGACATTCATGTCTCTTATATTTCTTTTCATCAGTCTATCATCCATGACACCATTCAACCCAGTGAACAGGAAGCCATGGACCACATCCACCTTCTCCTCCACACCTAAGTAGTCTCCAGCATTTATCCAAGTGTACATCCTAAGTGCCTCACACATCTGGCTCATACATTATCCACATTGCTCTTACCTCGGAGCCCTAATGACACTTTTTTTTACAGCTTTTCCACCTGGATTTCTGGTTTTACAATTTTGAACGTTGTGTCTATAGCATAGACATAGCCATATGTATCATTCCTCATATTCAAGTAACTAGAATATTCTATTCAGATGACATACAATATCTTTCATGATAAACACATACATACTATTTCAAGTCTGTCTGCCTTTGCATGAATCGTTGTTTTTTGATTGTTTTTCTGAAATGCCCTTCCTTCAGTTTGCCCAGTTTTGTACCTTATCACCCAGCCTCAGCATCACCAGGACATGAAGGCAGCCTGCATTACTTCCTGCCACATTGCTGTCAGTATTCAGCCTCTGCTCTACATGTCTCATCTCCGTGTGGGTGTTCCATGGCGACCCCTACATGTTGCCTTATAGTTGTTTGCAGAGTGCTTACTCCCCAAGTACACTAAGCTTTTCTTTTAGGAAAGGTAATCATTTTTAGCTTGCTTTCCTTTCTCTTTTGATGGGATGTATGGTGTGTGGGAGGTATATAGAGATTACCCCAATTCACTGCATGACTCTACTAATGCAATACATCAGTTTGATTAAAGAAAAGAATTCCCAGTCCTCAAGAAAATGCAATAGTCATGCACAAGAGGTTATTTCTTCGTCTCTCTTATGCTCAGGTCTGCATACTGTTTTTCCTGGTGAAGAGTCATGACCTTAAGCTGAAGTACAAAGCCATCCTCAGTCTGGCTTCAAACTGAATTTTCAGCATGCTCACCCACAGTCTTAGCACACGTGATTATTTCCTATGATATCCTAAATAAATAATCTTCTGTCATCTGGAGCAACCACTTCCTGTGTTAGTGACTTCCAACCTGTGTACCAGAAAACTCTTCATACATGTGAGACCAATGAAGTGTGGTTTTTAATTTTCTTGGGAGAATATTTGACCTCTAGATATTTTTTTTTCCTAAAACCCCATGATGTTAGTATGAGTTAGAGAAAGATGTGAGGTCACAGAAAGATGACATATGTCATCAATAGTATGAGAATTTAGCTTCACAGGGACAATGTCAGAGACTTCTTTACAGTGAATCTATCAGAGAAGAAGGATGCAGTGAGGGCAGCCA
Source organism: Dipus sagitta (assembly GCA_036346955.1). NCBI lineage: Eukaryota > Metazoa > Chordata > Mammalia > Rodentia > Dipodidae > Dipus > Dipus sagitta. The sequence goes on along the minus strand of CM070772.1, from coordinate 165,532,344 downwards.
AGTGACTAGTATAACTCTTCTGTGAAGAAGTGCCTTATTTACTTATTTCCCCAAAATTTGCTTTATAATATGTCAGTGTAGGGCTGGAGAGATGGCTTCATGGTTAAGGCACTTGCCTGTGAAGCCTAAGAACTCACGTTAATAGCTCCAGGTCCCACGTAGCCAGCTGCACAGTGACACAAGCATACAATGTCGTAAATGTGCCACAAGAGAGCACATGTGTCTGGAGTCTGTGCATGGCAGGCTGAAGATCCAGTTGTGCCCATCCTCTCTCTCTCTCAAAAAAAAATTCTTTAAAAAATTGGCATATTTTTTCATTTATATGCACCTAAATGTCCTGAAAAATTATAAGTAAAGAAAAAAAAGCTTTTTTAGCACACCAATTGGAACAATAAAAATATTGCAATCAACCTTAACATTGGTAGACAGTGGATTATTTCCATGTAAAAGTTGTTACATATGAATGATAGAATGACAAATGTTTCTTACTCATGTTTCTCATACCCATATTCTACAAAGATCATTTTGCTTTTCTCTAATACTTCTAGATAACACTACAACTGCATTTCAATTTCTTCTCTTCCTCCTCCCTGCTATGGCCATGCTTGTAATTAAGCCCAGTTCTTTGAAAAACAGTGAAAGTCAGCGAAGTAATTACTCATTCTGAAAATAACCATGTTTGTAGAATTGTAGAATGCAATCAATCTATGCTTGGGTTATTTTAGTAGATATTTTTAGCTGTTTAGAATACGTTTGGAACAGTCCTCCAGATATATATACATACATACGTAGATATGTTATTATCCAATTGATAATCATTTAGTAGTATTTTGTATAACATGCACATACTTTTAAAATTGAAAATCAGAATTATGAATCTTTTCTTGAAGTTACTCATGGACAGCACTCCAAATTGGTATATGTGCACACGTCTTCAGTCTCATTCCTAATGAATTTATACTATTCCATAACATGAAAATAATATGTATGTAGTGTGTGTGTGAGAGGAGGGGCATACCACGGTCTCTAGCCACTGAAAGTGAACTCCAGGTGCACGCACCACTTTATCCATCTAGCTTTATGTGGGTACTGGGGAATCAAACCCAGGTCATTAGGCTTTGCAGGGCAGTGCCTTAACTGCTGAGCCATCTCTCCAGTCCCAGGAACCATAATTCTTAGTGTAGAGTTCAAGGTTCTTAACAACCTAGCCCCACATGGCTTTCCATCCTGAAGTCACCTTCAGTTATGTCTGACTGATCATCCACATGCACCAGCAAACCATGAATTTTCATCCTTCTTAGATTTGCATAGGATGTTTCCTCTGCTTGTAATGTTCCTCCCTGTTCTCTCCCCCATGAGCTTGCTGACTTACGAGGCCCAGTTCACTTTCCCTCAGCTCAGAGTTCTTTGCCCACCTCACTCAAGGCAGAATTTATTGCTATTTTCTCCTGTGCTACTTCCCTGTCACACTGGAGGTGGTTTGTTAAAGCCATTAACACCCAAGTGTGACTGTCAATTGTTATCTATTCAGAAGTATTATTTTTTCTGACTTTTACATTCTTAAGGACTTTTGAGAAAAGAACCTGAAATTATTTGCAGTGGAAATATTTGCATCATGGAAATTGGTAAATCAAGACTTCCTTCCGAAGAGATTCAAATTCCTAGCATACAATATAGTACGCATTCCTCTATTACAGCAGATGTTTGGGTTCACTTGCTTTATAAGAAAAGAAATGGTCATTCCAATAAAGTAGATTCCCTGAAGGTGAGGTCAATGTCTTAATTTTTCTCTCTCAGAACCTAAGAAGAAGACTATTTGGGTGATCAGTAGATAACTACTGAAATAGATGAGTTGCTTTGATACACATTCAGTAAGTTGTATTTGGAATTAAGCTGTGATTTTTTTCCTAGCCTTGATATACTTCACTCTCATTTCTAGAGCTAATAAGATTTGGCTAAATAACATTCACTTTTATTAGCGTTCTTAAATATTACAAAATAATTGACTTTTCAATGTGGCAGTGTTGCTGATTAAAATAGAAAACTCATAAGTATATCTTTCTTTATTGTATGTAGATATGATTACCCTCATATCTTTACTTCTAATAGCTTTGCTTAATAAAAAAAAATCTAAGGAGTGCCTCAGGAAGGCATGATATGATTTTAATATACTTTGCTTCAGAGAACCTCTGATGGTTAATTAAGAAACTTTCTTCTTTGAAGAAAAATTAGAAAAAAGAACTTAATAACTAAAGGATGCAGGGTCAGTCATAAAACAGCTTTTCTTTTGAACACTCCATCTAACCCATTCTGAGAGACTTAAGACAATTATATTTGATCAAAACCAGAGAAATAAGCACCAACAGGGGATAACAATTGGCTTTGGGCATTTCTTACAAAACAATCTTAGGAAATGATGAGTCTCTTCCTAATCAGTCATTTTGTGAAATATCAAGTAAAGTTTACAAAAACCACAAGAGTGAAAATTACAAGCTGTAGATTAGGAGACCACACCTCTCATTTCAAAACTTAGTCACATTCTGTCAACTCAATAGCAGCGAGCCAGGCATGGTGGTGCACTCAGGAGGCAGAGGTAGGAGGATCACTGTGAGTTTGAGGTCATCTTGAGACTACGTAGTGAATTCCAGGTCAGCCTGGGCTAGAGCGAAACCCTACCTCAAAAAACAAAGCAAAGCAAAACAAAATAAAACAAGAAAAAAATTACAGCAGCTGCTTATTCGTACGTTCACAGTTGGTCCACGCATTCATCTTCTGTTACAAATCTATTATGAAAAATGATTAGACACTGAATTGAGGTCAGCTTGAGTTAGAATGCAGACCTGATTACTTACCTGTACAAGTGACTTTGCCTCTATGAATTTATTTGGTTTGTGCATCTGTGGTGTGCTTACATGTGTGTGAGGAGCGTGCGTGCATACATGTGTTTCTTGTTGAGGCTAGAGGAAGATGTTGGATGTTTTCCTTAGTCATTATCCACACAATTGTTTTTCGACAAGTCTTTTACTTAATCAGGAACTTACAGATTTGTCTCTACTAGCAAGTCAGCAAGCCCTAGAGATCCTCCTATCTCTGGATCCTCAGTGCTAGGATTCTAGGAACATGTGTCTCTCCAGCATTTATGTTGGTACTGTAAATCCAAACTTAGGCCCAATATTGTGTTTCTACAGATTATATATATATATATATATGTATATATATATATATATATATGCATACATATATTTAATTGCGAGAGAGAGAGAGAGGGAAAGTGTGTGTGTGTGTGTGTGTGTGTGTGTGTGTGTGTGTGTGTGTGTGTATGGGTGTCCCAGGGGCTCTTGCCATTGCAAACTGCAGATTCATGTGCTACTTTGTTTGTCTGGAAGAGAGGTAGAGTAAATATAAATTTGTTCTCTCTGTTTTAGCTAGGATATGGATCTTCTACTCTTGAACATGGGTGCTCATGGTTCTCTGGTCATTGGCCTTTGGCCTGAAAGATATACCACTGCCTCTTTCCCTGCTGCCTGACTCCAGTTCTCAGACCTGCATGCTTAGACTGAATTATTTGACCTGCTTTCTGGTTTGTAGACAGCAGATCATATAATTTCTTGGCTTTCATTATTAACTGAACCAATTCATATAATCTCAATTTCTCTTCAAGTGTATGTTTTCTATGCACATAATGTATATGTATGTATAATATACTCTCACACCTCCAATTAATTTTTGTTTCTCTGTAGAATTCTATTATACTTCCTATCTTCCTTATACACTGTCCTCTCCTGAAGACATTTTTTGTTTGTTTGTTTGTTTTTTGAGGTAGGGTCTTGCTCTAGCCCAGGCTGTCCTGGAATTCACTATATAGCCTCAGGGTGGCCTCAAACTCACTGCGATCCTACTACCTCTGCCTCCCAGTGTTAGGATCAAATGCATGTGCCACTACACCTGGCTCCTTAAGACATTTTTAATCTTCTTTATAAAATCAGCCACACAGGGTGTGAAGAGATGTCTCAGCCAGCCAAGTGCTTACTATTCAAGCATGCAAACTAGAGTTCAGTTGGCTAGTGCCTATGTAAAAGCCAGACATGGAGGCATGGGCCATCACTGAGGAGGCAGAACTAGGAGATGCCTGGAGTTTATTGGATAGTAGTCTAGCTTAGTCAGTGAGATCCAGGTTCAGTGAGAGATCAAGTCTCAAAAAGTGAGGTGGAGGGCTGGAGTGATATCTTAGTGTTAAGGTGCTTGCCTGTGAAGCTGACAACCCAAGTTTGATTCCCTAGTACACACATAAATCCAAATGCACAAAGTAGCACACACATCTGGAGATTTTTGAAGAGGCTGGAGACCCTGGAACACCCATTCTCTCTGTCTTTCTTCTCCCTATCTCTCTCTCTGCTTGCAAATAAATAATCACACACACACACACACACACACACACACACACACACACACACATATATTTAAATTAAGGTGGAGAGTAATTGAGGAAGACACCTAATGTCAATCTCTGACAACCACAGGCGTGTACACACACAAACACATCACACATGCATGCATACCACAGGGAAAATAATCGACTAAAATGAAATCAGCTACAGAAATATAAAATTAATAGAAGACAACTTTTTATGATAGAGGAAGAAGCCAGTTGATGGAAATGACAAACATGTTCTAACCACAGGTCTGCTGTTTATTTATCATAAGGATTGAGCAGGTTTCTCAAACTCTCTGAGACTAATCTAAGCAGCAAATATTTACTAAGTTCATATCCATCCATTGCCAGACACTTCACTGGGAGCTGGAGATGTGGAGATAAGTAAGCAATGGTCCCTGAGCTCAGGAACCACCTTGCAGGCATAGAATAAACACATTGTAAAAGTAAATTACAAAACACAAGTTGTATGCGGAGGCTGCCTGCTGAGTGGCCAGGAGGTGAAGAGCAGGACTCAAAGACTTCTGATTAACTGTGATGGCCAGCAAGCTTGCTAACTTGTCCTGCTATTACACTAGGCTCTGGTAAACACCCAGAGAAATTATGGTTATCAAAGCCATTTATATTCTAAAATGTGAATACTTACAATTAACTGAAAAAAAAAGTGAGAGTAGGAAGTGTTAATCTCTAATAAGCAGGGCAAAACAATGGTTACCTTTGTGAATAACACCTAGTAAGTGCTCAAAGTGTATATGATGGCTGACTATGTACAGAGATCTAAAGAAAAAAATCAGAAAAATAAAAGTCAAAGAAATGTTAGAGAAGCATTAGATGACTTTAAGAATTTGGTGAGGTTAGGGCCAGTTTTAAGCATAAAACATGCTGGAAAAGGAAAATGAGAATATTTCATTAATTCAGAGGCCTGACCAGGAATTTGTGTAATTGTGTTCTAGTAGCAATTACATTTTGGATCTGAAATCAAGCCTATAGAATATGGCTCTGATTTTAAAAGCATTTAAGAACCTGAAATCCTTACCTACTCTTTGCAAATCAATACTCTTTTTAATTCTCAAGGTAAATAAATAAAAGTTGATTGATTGGCACATTCACACACAAAAATCAGTGAATATTTAAATCTATTCCATTCAACTTAACCCAAAAATAAGCAAATAACCTAAACTGGATGAACCAGTGCTCTAGTGAACCAGTGATATTTATCCTCCTAACAAACTATTTCTAGTTTTCCTTGTGGTATTAATCTGTCATTTCCTGCTCCCATTACTTAACATTTTTAAATCTTGACCTTACTTAAGAGAATGGCTCCAATATTTGTCCAGATGTGTCAACTTGGAACACAGGATTCATTCTTGACACCTTCCTAGTCCCCAGCCCCACCATTTACAACAAATCACTCTAAAATTTCATGCTTTTAGATAGAAAACACGTCATTTCCTGCTTGAGCCCACAGATTGATACCTTATGGCTGTGCTTTGCTGGGTGGTTCATCTGGTCTTGGCTGGATTCACTCATATGTCTTGGATTCATATCGCTGGGAGTTTATGTGGGATAACTTTAGTTTGGATAGTCAGTGAGAAGTGGCCCGACATAAACCATCCTCATAAGCTTGCACCTGGAGTTACAATCATAGTCTCAGCTCCCACCTTCCTGACTCATAGCATGCCCAGATTTCTTCTCTTTCTCGACTGAAAACCCCAGCCCTCCACACTCCCACCTTAATAGGACTTTCTCGTGCTGTCAATCTACTTAAAACATTCTTCTCTGCTCCAGCTCTTGGCTTGTCAAAATTTCTCCTGAAAATCTTACTTAGGTCCTGTATTACTTACTCAAGGAATTTGACCATGGCAAATACATTGGCTTACATTTTTTTGTGCATATTATGATCTAACCTATTATTTGCCTGTATTTAAATCACTCATCCGCACTGCAATGTTAATTACCCAGGGTTTTTTACTGGAAATATAAGTGGGATTTATTGGAATAGTTTATAGGGTATTGGCATAGGAGTCTAGAAATAGTTGTTAGAGAACCCAGTAGTCTATGAGGCAAGATCCATATGCCCCAGGTTGGCACTGAAAATCTGGAGTTTTCTGGAGAGTCACTGGTCTTCAGTCCACATTGTAAGGTCAATGACACTTACCTGTGAGAAATAGCAGCAAGAGAGAAGTACACACAAGCAAGCAGTGCAGGCAGCCAGGCAAAAGGCTCCATGTCCTATTAAAGCTTTTTTATATATAGTCCACTATCAGAATCAATCCTGCCTGGAAAATCCCTAAAATAGACAAAGACAGAATGAATATAGGCATGTCGGGGCCTCCAGCCACTGCTGGATACATGTGCCACCTTGCACATTTGGTTTCACCTGGATACTGAGGAATTGAACCTGGGTCCTTTGGCTCTGTAGGCAAGCCCTTAACTGCTAAGCCAGCATGCCAGTGGTATTACCTGATTCTTAATCAGATCAAGTTGACAATAGGATTTAACTGTCAGGTAGTTATTCAAGAAACATTAGCTATACAACTAGAGTCTGTGCTGATCTATAGGCAGAACTCACACCTACTTTGTTCACCATTGTATTCTAATAATGTAGCTTATACCTCACCATAAATATTTAATGAATATTGAGCAAAATAAATAAATATGTGAAATCACAAGACTATTTATTACTTCACTCCCTAGTCTCTCATTTTGCCCTGTATTGGTAAGAAATTTGTTGTTGTTGTTGTTGTTGTTTTTTCGAGGTAGGGTCTCACTCTAGCCCAGGCTGACCTGGAATTCACTATGTAATCTCAGGGTGGCCTCAAACTCAGGGCAATTTACCTACCTCTGCCTCCCGAGTGCTGGGATTAAAGGCATGTGCCACCACACCCAGTGGTAAGAAATCTTAAAATGAAATCTAAGGAGGCCATGCCCTACTCAGGGTTCCTGAGTACTGCCTCATCAGAAAAAGAATAGTTAAGGTCTATAGTAGAACCTGGGTGGGTAAGGATTTTCAGACTTATGTTCAGGGGAAACTCAGAGACTTATGACTTCAGAAATAGTGTTAGCTTCAAGCTTAAGAGAACTGGGGTAATATCAACCATGAATCCATTTTTATGATTTATGAGAATAACTAAAATTCTTGGCCTTCTGAATCAGATGAAGACCCAGAGATCACCTATTGCCTACATGTTCATCTGTCTGAAGATTATGTGAGGGTTGAAGCCAGAGGGCACCCACTTGCTCATGAGGCACTTGGGTCAGGGTCCTGTGCTCTGGATCAGAATTGCCCTGGTTCTCTAAACCAGGTCTGCCCCTGGTTAGCTCAGTGACCCTGGCCTGTTGCTCTTTACTTTTTGTTTATTCTCTGAGAAATGGGCATAATAATGTGTTTCTCCAGAATATCATTTGTAGGTATTCAAAAACACAATAAAAATAAACCTTTCTACATTTGTGGAAATTAAATAAAATAATATGGCATATCACCCAGTGCCTTGCTGTCCCTTGGTTAGCACTCAGAGAGTATCAATGTGCATTTCTGTAGAGAGGAACAAAGACATCTAAGGTTCATCCTTGTCACAGAGGATGAAAAATATCCTCTTCTTCCTAGTAGAAAGGACACTTTTCATCTCCCGAGACCAAGTTCAATATTAGTGACTCCCTACCTTCTCTCTTGTCAAAAGAATGTGTGTCAGAATCTCCTAGTTTGCATTTCCATTTCATTGTGCTTCTAAAGAGAACCTTTTAGATGAATAAGGGGGGGGGGGGAATGAGAAGGAGACCTCAACACTCATTCTGTCAGATAGAGAAAGAAAACCCTTTAATTCTATTTTCTACCTGAGAGCTGATTCAGCAACTCACCACCTTCTCCATCTCAGCACCATTTTTTTTTTCATTCTTCTAGGCACCGTTCTCATTATCCACAACACATCTCAGTCAGCAGCTTTATCCTCCTTTTATTTAACGAACAGCCCTTTTAATTCCCTTTCCTACTGATGACTTGCTGCCAATTTGAGTAAGGCTGGTTGCCCTAATGGGCCCTGGGATGTCAGAACAGGCCCTGCAGTGGTTCTCTGCCATCGCCAACACAGGCCAGGGGCAGCTGCTGCCTGTCTAAAGGCCTGCCTTTTGCGGCACCAGTAACAACTTGCTTGGCTCTTTGTGAAGGTCCTTCCCACTGTGAAGAAGGCTGAGTTGTGAGTTGGTATTACTATTAAAGCTACATGAAGTGTACTCCAGGAAAACATTGTTTTGTGTACCCTGACATGGTGTGACAAAATCTTCCCCATCACAGCTTCAGGCCCTGCAGCTTGCTTCCCTGAACTCACCATGCTTAGCTGAGACCCTAACCCAGGTAGAATGAGCCACACTTATGAGCAATTCCAAATTGCTTTTTGAACTACTCACTAGTGTGTGGCCTGGGGCAAAGTATTGTGAACTTTCTGGGACTTAGTCTCACTTATGGAAAAAAAAAGTGAACACAGCATAGCCTTCATAACTCATCATGCTGATTGAATTAAAAAGGACATCAAGGGGCTGGGGAGATGGCTCAGCTAATGAAGTCCTTGCCTAGCCAGTATGCACACCTGAATCAGATCTACAGACCCAGCATAAAAGAATGCCAGCATGGTGGCACACACATCTTTTATCACAGCACTAGAGAGACAGAAATTGGCTCATTGGCCATCCAGTCTAACCAAAGCTATCAGCAAAATCCACATAAATCAGATACCCTGTCTTAGATTTAAAACACAACAATTGTGGAAAGCATTCTGGAGAGATGAATGACACCCAAGTTGTCCACTAGCCTCCATAGGTACATGAACATATATGTGCACGTATACACATATGCATGTAGAAAAGAGCTTGAGATGGAGCATTGTGAGGATAGAAGGGAACAAAAGAGAGAGGATAAGGGAGAAGGAATGAGAGAGGACAATGGGAAGCAAAGTCCCTGTCACTTTGTATCTGACAAATATAAATTTACAGTCTCCAGTCCCACTTCTCACATGCTTGCCCAAGGAAGTTAGAACTCATCCTTCTGCTCCCTCATCTCCTGTTTTTCAATTAGGGACTTAACAACAGCACAATGTCTCAAACACATGCACTGCTATGTCTAATATAAATAATACCACTTGTTATCTTTTGTTTTAAAAGAATCTCTCTTTCCACCTGCACTAACCCCTAAAGAACCAAGTTAGGCTTGCCAGTATGTCTCTGAGTGGGAGCCGTGTGGTTGGATATTCACCCCAACTGTTCCTTCCTCCAGGAAATCTTTGTGAATAAGGAGACCTAGTTAGAGCTGCCCTTGGGCAGTGCAGTGCCTGGCACTTACCCATCATGTTCTCAGTGAATTCTAATACAACCCCATTTTGCTGGTCTGCCTGCTACATAGGAACCTCAGCTCCTGGGCTGAGCTCCAGGCACAGTCTTTTCATGACTGCCACACAGTTAGGAGCATGATGAAGGGAATAGGTAGTACACAGGAAAAAGGGAGAATTTGCTAGTAGTTTTTCATAAAGTACCTGAGGATCTTTAGTCTATAATAGAAACGATCTAAGTCCTCTCAGGGGAAGAATATGACATTTATCTAACTCATCCCCTGGGTCAGGAACACTGTGAATATTTTGCTCTTGTCACTTATTTCTCTCAACTTTGATATAATGCTTCTACCCCCGTTTTGTGGATAGAGAATTGAGGCACTCAGAACTCACGTCACTTACTAAAGCATTCAGAGTTAAACATCGGCAGACAGAAACACATTCCAGCCTCTCTCTGTGTCCATAGAATACCACACCATGACCCTTTTGCAAACGAGTCCCCTTCCCTCTCCTGGAACCTAGGCTGAGAAAGAATGAATGCTTTCCTGTGCTAAGTGACAACTTTTCAAAGAAAGCTTCTACCTAAAGTGAAATGAAAACATTTTTTATGAGAAATATGCAATCCATATGTGCATTTATATTTCAAAGCTCCTAATTCTCAAAAAATTCTCTAGGCTGTTTTTCTCAGTATGTGAAAAATAGCTCTCTATGAATTTTTTGATGTGAGTTAATATAGTGATAAGCACCATAAAGTCTCCGAGAATAACACATCATTAATTTACCTCAGAAAATAAGACTTTGGTGACAAATAAACCTCATAAGGACTCTGTGGTTAAAGTAGCTTGGCAAGCAATGGCTATTTGAATTGACTGAAATTAAGGATAAAACAAGTTCAGCAAATGTTACAAATAATTATTTTATGCATCAGAACAACACATAGTCTGTTTTATGAAGGGCACTTGACTAAGTTGAAGGGAAACATAAATTATTAGAAAGACTCAATTTTAATAATAGGAGACATTATGTTCCAAGGAGAGTATTTGCTTCATAGGTGGTCTAATTTAGATCTTTGTCTGACCAATAATTAATTGTTTGACCTTGGGAAAGTAGCTCTCACTCTCACGACCTTGGTATCTATATGAGTAACTTTCTTGCTGCTCAGACAGAATACCTGAGTAAAAGTATCTTCTGAATGAAAAGGGTTTAGTTCAGTCAGAAAGGAGAGGAAGAAGAGCAGATGAGGCTGGGCTATAACAAAGCCTCAAGGCCCCCAGTGACATACTCTCTGCAAGAAGGCTATACCCCCTAAAGGCACCACAACCTTTCTGAACAGTGTCACCAGGGGTTCATATGTTCAAACACATGAGCCTCTAGGGAGCATTTCACATTCAAACCATCACAGTATCCTAATCTGTAGAAAGAGAGCATTAAATTGTGAGGATTCTGTATCCCCATCTTAACCTAATTTTCTAGAATCCCCAAAATTTTTTATCTCACATGGTGACTGAAAACAACTTCAAGTCCTCAAATGGAAGTGGTTCTCAAGGATGAGAGCCGAGAAATATAGGAAGCAAAGTGCTAACGATCATGTAAGAATGTAAAACTGACTTGTCCTGCGTCCTTGTTCTTCCACCTACTAGCCACATGACTTTGGGGTAAATTCACAAACACTTTGTCAGGCTTAATTTTCTCATCTATCAGTGTTTGTATATAATGCTTTCCTCAACAGGTTGTATGCATAAGGATTAATTAAACAAGATAAAACATACACAACTCCAAGCACAACATGGTAGATATGAAATATAAGAGAGCCTCTGGTATACATTAACCAGTTACCTCCAGATTGCTCCAGGCTTGGGTTCTGGGGCTGTGCCAGTGTCAAGTGGATAGCAAGGAGAAGCTGAATCAACTCTTACAGGATACAGGATACATGTGGGTCCCAGGGGTCCTCACCCAGGATTGAAAATCATGTGCCACTTCTAAAGCCGCAGCAAGCCAGGAATGTGTGAGGTGAGCCAGGACAGATGTCAGTGAAGGGGTTGTAGTTCAGAGCTCTAGGCTGCAATTATAATTGAGGGAACAGGCATAACGTGGACCTCAGGCAAAGCTGTGACTAGAATGGGATTGCTCAGGTAGTGGTTCTTGGCTATGGCTACACATGGGGACCATCTGGGGAGCTTTGAAGAAACTGTGCTGTTTTAGTCCTACCCTCAGGATCTTCCTTAATGGATCTCACTCTTAGCCTGATGTCTGCATTATTAAAAGGACCCTGTATGTTGCCAGTATCCAGCCAAGGCTGTGAACCAATGTTTTAAGGATAATGCATGCACACAAAGATTCAAAGAATGAGCTATAAGCCTTCCTGATATCCAGAACCCATCAAGGAAAGATTAGTGGCCAAAGGATATTAAGAATGAACTAAATTTAAGGCCAAAGATAAAGCACAGAATTCAATCTTAAAATGGACTTTATTAAGGATAGAGTATTCAATTAGTATAACCAGAACCAGAACTGAGAAGTGACTGAGGGAAGTGTGGACTTACAGCAGCACAGTGGAAGTTTCCATGGAGCAGAGAATGTAATGAGGCTTCTAACTCAGTTTTCCCCTTGCCTTTGGTGCCCAGTACAAGATGTAATATGCATTTGGTTGTGAATTTGTCAAACTAGTTCTTGATGCTTGTTACATTTAAAATCTGTTTCTGGAATAGTCCATGTTTAGACTAAAGCACCGCCACCTTAATCCATATGCTGCTAATACATTGAATGGCAAATGGCTCACTTGAAAATATTTGTCATGTTCTCATCGAGCTAGAGTTACTGTGTTAGACTGAAAACTGCTATATAAAGCCATTCATAATAAATAACATCAGGGTTTAGTATTTACAGAGACCAAAATGTAAATGGCTTCTCCTGTATTCATGAGTATAATCTTTACCCCGTTCATTCAGTCCTAGCTAGATGCTGATATGAAGTACTTTGGGAAGAAGGGGAGTAAGTTTTATCCAGTGAGCACTGTGTGCTTCAAATTTGTGCTCCCTTACATAGTAGAGTTCATTACTTCTATCTGAAGGAATATTAACAATGCAAAACTCTAGTGCCCTCAAATATACAGATTATCCAACAGATCTCATGTACTTCCCTTAGTCATGAGTCCCTAACATACCAATGTGATGCAGTAGTATCAATGGCTAGATCTAGTAGTGTTGTGGAAGGCAGTTCACATTCATAATCAGTGAATTTTTAGAGTAATTGTTACATGACCAGCATTGTTCCAGGTCTATAGAATAGCAACATTGACAACAACAACAAAAACTGCACATGAGGGCCTCATAGCCTGTGCTTATTATTATCCCATCTGTTAGCTTATCTTGACTAGTCAATGGTTTGAGTGGCAGACCTAGATTTAAGTTCTGACTCTACTGCATACTATCTGTGACATTTAGAAAGTCCCTTCAGTGCTCCATAAGTGTTCAGAGTTACATAGAATTCTTTGTGGAGTTTCCAGGTGTTTTACAACTAAACTCAGAAAGTGTTTGTATGAACATACATTTTTTTTTTGTTTTTTTTTTTTAATTAGTTTTGTACTCAGTGAATACAGTCAAGTTGGTACAATTGTTAGCCTCCTCCCTCCCCTCCCCTCTCTGCAAGGAACCTCCTAATTGAGGAATATGGGTTGTGTATTGTGGGATTAGCCATCAGTTTAATGATAAATTACAACTGGGATGCAAGGTAGGAAGGTCCAGGCTGGGATGATGATATGTTTTCAATGAGCTGAAAGGCCCAGGTTGTGCTCAGAACTAAGCTGGATGAGATGCTCAGATGCTACTGTCTTATCCTGACAATCTTGTCTTAGATAGACCCTCTCTCTTTCTTTCTCTCTTCCTCCCTCTCTCTTCTTCTCCCTTCCCCTCTCATTTTTCTACCTCTCCTTCTTCTTCTTTTCCTCTTTTCTTCTCTCTCCTTCTCTCCCTCCATCCCCATCTGTGTTTTTCTCTCCCTCTTTTTCCCTCCATTCTTCTCTTCTTTCCTCTCTCCTTTTCCCTTACCTCCCGTTTCTCACATGCATATGACTTATTATTAAAATTATTATACTAAGAATGAAGACATTAAAGGAAATACTCTTATGTAAGGTTCTTATATTTTAACTGGTGACATAAAATATTAATAACTTAGATTGTTTTAATATTTGTGTGCAATTGCTAGAAGAAGTAGTTTAAAATATGAAGATATATATCATTCAAAAAAGAGATATTAGATGGGATTTATAAAAAAAAGTCCAGAACAAACTATCTCATGTCTCTAACAAATACACTCCAAACACAAAATCATACAGCAAATGAAAATAAAAGACCAGAAAAAGAGAGTTCATGTAAATAGCAAGCATAAGATATTTTAAGATAGAGCAACTATATTAATATGAGACAAAATAGACTTCAAATCAAGGATGCTTACTAGAGACAAGCCAAAATACTCCACAATGATAACAGAGTCAACATGCCAAAATATAAAATATTAAATATGAAAACATGTCAACCAAAACTTATATAACTGCAGAACAGCACTCACAGATCTACAATCATGTTTGGAATTTTTAAACACCCCCTCTCAGTAATTAACAAAACAGTTAAATGAAATTTAAATTAATCCCCTTCACTAAATTAGCATTTATAGAGCACTCTAGCTATAATTAGATGAATCACCCACAGCAATGATGTCCCTACTCTTCAGAGGAGCCATGATAGCTATTTGAGTCACCAGATGTCAGCATCAAGTTAGACCTTACATGTAGCATCCTTCAGACAGGGTATTGTGTGGGCCATGCTATGATTGTTGTCTACTGGTATAAGGATTAAAACCTGTAATGAAACCCATATTCTAAAGCATATAGGTATCTATTTCCTCATCTTTTAAAATCACCCAATAAAAATCTTTCCATCTAGATAATGAATAGGGAATCACTATGGTATACTTTTGCTGGGGTGCATAGGACTCACCTACAAAGAGACCCTACCTCTCACTCAGTAGTTGGAATTTGGGTCCTGGAACTGGAGCACACTGGGAATTTGGAAGGCCATTGTGACTTTCTGTTGGTTCAGATGACCTCAGCCTTCTTTTTATTCACTCCCTGTCTTCTGATTGTGTATGCATTGTGAGTGGGCCCCTATATTCATCTAAGGAACTGTGTTCCATGAGCCATCCCCATACTTCTTGCACATGAGACTCTCCAGGAAGCCACTCTGAACTTGCTTTCACCAGTGAATGCATTCATTTGCTTCTAGAAGTTAAAGCAAACATACTTGGCCTCTTTGATTTTACTATCCACTTCTTCCTAGGCACCTTGGTTCTCTAATAGCATCTATTACCTGGAGACCTCATCTTCAGAGAACAGCTCAATGCTAGCCCCCCTGTACCTGAAGCACTCATTTCCACTCTTGTCCATATTGCCTCCTCTGGACCCTCATGAGTAGTATCACTAGATAGCAGGTTTTCAGATCTCATGCAGGAAACATCTCCTAGCAGGCCACTTGGATCTCTCCCTCTATGTCATGCTCTGGGCCACTCTAACATCTCTACTTTATAGACTACACAAAACAGAGCTCAGCTCTGAAAAGGAAGTTACATGTCCATCTGTGGCAGAATTAGCCTTCCTTTAACTAAAAGTTCAGCCTCTTTCATGGTGCTAAGTATTTTCACAGGCTTATTTTGCATGGATTGACTTTTATTATGGTTTTATTATTTGGTTGGGCAGTTAATTTGAATTGAGTGAACTGGTCTGAGAAGCTGTTTATTGCTAAGAAATTTATAACTAGCTAACTCAGAGGGATAATGACAGGTTAGGAACATCACAATCTCAAAAGCAAAATGAGAAGTGGGTTGCAGGTATTAGGTGGGCCATGCAATGATAGGGGTTTAAATTTCAACTATGGTAACTCCACCAGTTCTGAAAAGAAGTCTGCCAAAGATCGATACACTCCGGGACTCTACTTTCAAATGAAATTCAAGGAAACCAGTGGTCCAAAGCTTATTTGCAGCCCTGGAGGTTAAGAAAGGGAGTCCAAGCACATGAGGATGCAGGTGCATTGTTTTTGTACTCGCCGTCTGAGGAGACCACCATAGTATCCACCTAGGGCTATATTTTCACATAAATTGCTTCTGTTACTAAATGTACTTGGCCATTCCCCTAGATTTATGTTTCTGCAGCTATAAACTAGGAGTGACAATATCTAATTTGTAGAATTACTTCAGGATACTCAGCCTTAGGACTATTGATATTTCACACCATGTAAATCTTTGTTGGGGCATTCCTGTGCATTCTGGAATGCATGAGAGCATCTTTGCTTATATTGACAAAGCAATGCCAGCACTGCTTTCCCCAGCAGTGATGACAACAAAAAGTTCCCTAGAGACAAATGATATCTCTCTTCTCCCATAATTTTTATTGAGAGACACCGGGTTATTTTAAAGACAACTAAAATAGGAAATAAGTACAGGAATAATTTCTTGTTCTGCGTAGCTTTAAACGTCCTGTTCTAAGGATTTCACACATACCCTATTATCTCATCCGTACTGCAGACATAGGTTAAGTTACCATGAGGTAAGTCTTCTTGTTATCTTGGTTTAAAGAAGTATAGGTGTGTTATTTACAAATATGTCATTTTATACAAGAGACAGACATCCACAGATTTTAGCATCTTTGGGGCAGTAGGCAACCAATACATCATGGACTGTCAATCTATCTATTTTCTGTCTGTCTATCATCTATCTATCTGAAGTTATTTTAAAAAAACTGAATCACACAATCATAGACAGTGTATACAATCAGTTTCGAAATCTGCAGGGTGGGTGGTTGTCTGGAGTTCCATAAAAGTAGTATAATCTGCCCCAAAAGGCCATCTTCTGGCAGAATTTCTTCTTGCTTGCAAGGTTAATCTTTGATCCAGTCAGGACTTCAACTGATTATATAGGACCCACTCAGGTTATAAAAGGCCATCTGCTTTACTCAAAGTCCACTGATTTAACATTAATCTCATATAAGATACACCTTCACAGTACCATCACATAGTTCAACCAGCTATCCTAAAACTGGCCTTGCCAAGCTGACAGAAAATTAACCAGCATATTCACTGTGGGGTTAAGAAGGACCCAGTGAGTCTTTCGGAGGTGCCCATGTTTTAGGACATTCCTCCATACCCTGTGGCTATCTTTTTCACCCTCTCTTCAGCAATGTCCCCTGAGCCTTGGTGAGCATGTTGGCAGTTTGATTTAGTGCTGAGCTCTCTGTTCCCTCTGCTGGTTGTCAGGCCAACATTGAAAGCAGTACCTGTGTTGCTGCTTCCTCTGCAATTTCTCCAGGGCACTAGCAAATGTGATAGAGATGACACATCTCATAGTAGGTGTTTGGCTACCTTTTCTTGTTGTATAGAAATGTCATGGATCTCTCCACTATTCTCTGCCATCAGTAAAATAAAACAGATTCTCCAACCACAAGTGAGAGCAACTTGAATTTAAGGGATAAGTATAGTTATGTGAGAGACTTTTTAAAATGTGTATGCTTACTTTCTTTGCCAACAACCAGTGGGGGTTTTTCTCTGAATGCCTTATCCATGGCATTCTGACTTGGTTCAAAATACTAGGTATGAGTTCTCTCTAACTAAGCAGGCCTCATGTCCAGTCTAAAAACAGCATATGCTACGTGCCACTATTGCACAGGTGTGTACTTCTTTCACAGCTGGTTGATTTCATAGTTGATAGGATCCCCTGCTTATTTACAATGTTGGTGACCATTATCTCCCAGCAGTTACCATAGCAGTTTCCAGTGCTATGAGGGCTCACCTGGAGGGAACTGGAGTCTCTCTCAGTTTAAGAATTGTCTCTAAATGTCCTATGACCACAGCTTGTGGTGTCTTCAGCAATAAGATCTCACCTGTCTGGTGGATAATCAGGTGATTGACAATAACCCCACTGAGGAGGAACCTCAGTCGAATGAACATGGGGGAAATAAAATATAAGCATAACCTTTTTAAAAAAATAAAACTAGGGGGCTGTAAAAGATTGCTTAGTGGTTAAGGTGCTTGCCTGCAAAGCCAAAGGACCCCAGTTCGATTTACCAGTACCCACATAAGCCAGATGCACAAGGAGGCACGTGCATCTGGAGTTCGTTTGCAGTGGCTGGAAGCCCTGGAGTGCCCAATCTCTCTCTCTACCTCTTTCTTTCTCAAATAAATAAATAAAATATATTTTAAAAATTAAAAATAAAACTAAGGACTGGAGAGATTGCTTAGTGGTTAAGGCACTTGCCTGAAAAGCCTATGGGCCCAGGTTCTATTCCCAGGAACCCATGTAAGCCAGATGTGCATGGTGGTGCATGCATTAGGAGTTTGTTTGCCCTGGCCTTGCCATTTTCTCTCCCTCCCTTTCTATATAATAAATAGATAAAACTAAAACTAAAGTCAGATGTGGTGGCACATACCTTTAAAAAGAAGGGAGGAAAAAAGGAAATTAAATTAAATTTTAAAAAAAGAGGCTTTGGGGACACAAGAGGTTGAACTCTAAACAGGGCACAACTTGCAAAGTCATTAGAGGGGAAATATCCCCAATGCTTCTAAGTGAAGCCACATGGTCAGCAACCCTGACCTGTCCCAGCAGATGGCACGAATGATAGAGAAGAAAAACACTAAAAGAGCCAAGGGACTCCTCACGTTGCCCTCATTTAGTAATCATCAAACAGCCCCAACTTAACAGTAAAACAAAAGGTCAGGGGTGGGGCAGAAAACATGAGCAAAGTATAGTAAGTATGTATGGAAATGTCAGTGAAACTCATTATTTTGTATGATAATTAAGGAGAATAAAAAAGAGTTTGAAGTCAGCTTAGGCAACATAGTGAGTTTATGGTCACTCAGCTATCTAGTGAAAGCTTGTCCTAAAAATACCAAGAACTGGAGGGGTACGTCAGTGATATAGCTCAGTGCGTACAAAGCCCTGGGTTCATTCCACAGAGCTGCAATTTTAAAAATATTATTAACTATTTGGTAAAATGATTTTTTTTTGGGGGGGGTGGTTCTAGGTAGGGTCTCACTCTAGCTCAGGCTGACCTGAAATTCACTCTGTAGTCTAAGGGTGGCCTTGAACTCACAGTGATCCTCCTACCTCTGCCTCCCAAGTGTTGGGATTAAAGGTGTGTACTACCACACCCGGCTTAAATGGTAAATTTTAAACATATTTATTAAAATGCGATATATTGTTAATTTAAAAATTAATTAGCATATTGTTTTTAAATGAACAAAGAAGGAATTAAAGCCTACGTTTTCTAACCTCTTGATTCTACCTCTAGATATTTAAGATGTAATGTCATCAGAATTATGAATGACCATTGATTTCAGTGTGCAAAAAGTACCCCTTCTGATCAAATTAAGTGGATGGTAAAACCTAGGAATGGTGAATGTGTCTATGAGGATAGTTGGGTGGATAGAACCCAGTAACATCACAGAGCCAGCCAGACAGATGCTCTTATCCTAGTTCTGAGGTTTTAAATTGGTGACTATAGACCAAGTACTTCATCTACTCACACACATTTCTTCTCAGATAGGAAGTAATTACAATCCCCTTCAGGGATACTGTGTACTGAAAAATACACCATGTATAACCATGCCTGACATAGAAGTCCCGAGGCCTCTTAAGAAAACTGACGTTCACTCCTTTATTGCCTATCCCTCACTTTTCTCCGCCCTTGCTTATTGTCTTCCCTTTTACTTTTCTTTTTTTCTTCCTTCCCTCCACCTATATTAGAATAGTTATTTAACAACATTTTCTATTTTAGATTCTAAGATTGCTAGGAATGTATCTTAGTAATAGTATTTTAATGTTTTACATACACGTGGCCCTGAGTTTTATCCCCAGAGCCACACAAACATAGATGCATAAACACACACCCACACACACACACACACACAACAGGACCCATTGAAAAGATAGTACAAAAATGATAAATGCATATGAATCATTTAGGTGCATGATACCTAATACCTTTTTTTTTGTTGTTCGTTTTTGTTTTTCAAGGTAGGGTTTCTTTCTAGCCCAGGCTGATCTGGAATTCACTATGTAGTCTCAGGGTGGCCTTGAACTCACCATGATCTTCCTACCTCTGCCTCCTGAGTACTGGGATTAAAGGTGTGTGCCACCATGCCCGGCCCTATTACCTATGTTTAGAAAAAAAATAGTTCTGACTTCTGTAACTAATAGTGGAACAATAGGAAGAAAAATAGACAAGATTAACATCAAATGAAATTCTTTTTCCCAGAATAACAATGCATATGATGCCAGATTTGTGAAAGAATGAAGGCTAATGTCTGACTAGGAATCCGTAGGTCTTTCTGAAGAGAGCATTTAGTGAGGCTTACAGGCTGCTCAGAACTTCCCACGTAGGTGAAAGTGAGGTCAAGCCCACGGTCGTCTTTGCTGGGACAAGATGTCGTTTGGGGCGGATGAAGGTGATCGGGAAACGGTCCAGGGGCAGAGAAGGAGGAGTGAGAAAGGACAAATGACAGACTTGCAAGTCCCTCTCTTGTCACCTAGAGACGTCTAGAAGTTTGCAGCCAGCACTGGAGAACTGCAAAGCAAAGCGGGAGAGGAAAATGACTGGTCACATTTGTATCTCACAAACGATCACTGTGGTTTAGAGCAGTGGAGGAAAATGTAGGGGCACCAAGACTGTTTGAGAGTCTCGGGCCTCCATTACTCATATCACTTGACCTCTGTGCAACCATTTTTTCCTTCTTTTGTCCCATTTTCCCTTATGCACAGTCCTAGTTACTCCTGGCTTACCTAGAAAAGTTTGCTTAAAGTCTCTTCTTAAGTAATTTTGAATCTCTCATCCAAGAAGCAACCGACATTTAGATAATGGAAGTTTCTGAAATAGCTCTAAATTCAATAGAGGAAAAATGACAAGTATAGACAAGAATTATAGCAGGTCATATTCTTTTAAGATTTACTTCTTGTTTCCCAAGCATGTACTACTTTCAGCCAATAAGTGGTTTGTGGATAAAAGTCATATGCCCAAATTTGAAACAACAATCAAATGCTGCTATGAAAACCTTAAGTTAGGCAGTGGCAATCATGCCAAACTAATGGGATAGCATTTTTATTATTTGTGAAAATAATCCTTGGGGTTGGAAATGACTCAAATCTGAGTGTAGAAGCTTCCCATTGGGCTCCGAATGTAGAAATATCTTGGCCATAAGACAAAACTGAGAAACACATTGTGTGTGTGTGTGTGTGTGTGTGTGTGTGCATGTGTGTGTCTGTGTCTGTGTGTCTGTGTGTCTGTGTGTTTTATGGCTCTTTGGCCTCTAGTAACCCCAGTAGAAGCAGCCTAGCAACATATAGATGTCTTACCAAACGTGAGGGTCAGGAAAAGTAGGAGGATTGCAGCTCAGCATAGTAGGCATGACTCCAGTTCTGAGGACAAGCAACCCTGAGGTCAAATCACTCCTGACTCCTAAGCTCAGGTACGACCTAGTCAGTTTAGTCCTCCGGAAGTGTTTTCTAACCTGTAGAGTAAGAAAAAACAAGTCACTCATTATGTTCATCTATGATGAGAGAGAGAGAGAAGGTATACTGGAACCATTTTTCAATATCCAATGCCAAATAAATGTCTGTTTAGTAAATTAATGAAGGGAAATAAGAAATAGGCACTGAAACTATTTTATTCCAAATTCCCAAACCTAAAAATGAGGGAAAGGGGACCAAGGAGAGAACAGTTGCAACCAAATATATTACTAGCAGGGTCCCTTTAGGAAGGACCCCTGTGTCTTCTACTTCCCTAGTCAGAGGAGCTAAGCTTTTCATGAGCCTTCCACTCAGGCTTGGGAACCACAGTGACAGAGCTCCCCCCATGGCTGAACAAGCATTTTAGTTGCTCAGTTTTGAATGATACTTGGAACACCACTAGGAAATGAAGTAGGGCTGTGTCAGGAAAACCCATGCCTCTGAAGAGATCACAAAGAAACTTCCAGATAGGACTGTCCACTGTGTAATCATCACAAATTCCAATTCTCTATCCCTGTTTCTGAGCAGCCAGTGTCTTATTTGAGTGCTCTAAACAAATGACTTTCTTTTACTTCCTGAGAGAATAGGGGCTATCCAACACCATGTCTCCCCAGTTTCTCTCATCTCCATCTTCAAGCACTTAACACTTTTGCCTCATCTCCCTCTGACCTTCGGTTTGTAAGGACTGTAAGTAAAGTACAAGATGATAAACACCCTGCTTTTTTGTGTGTTTTTGAGGTAGGGTCTTCCTCTAGCCCAGGCTGACCTCGAACTTACTCTTTAGTCCCAGGCTGGCCTCAAACTCATGGTAATCCTCCTACATCTGTCTCCTGATTGCTAGAAGTAACTTGCACTAGCACACCCAGCTAAATACATTACTTTTTTCAAAGGGTATGTGAGCCCATCAGATAGTAGCTATAATATAGACAGCCATACAACAACTATCCTTACAGAAAGAGAGAGAGAGAGAGACCTATCCTATGAGTAATTTGCCCAAATATTCCAGAATTATCATTGATTGTCTTGTCCTAAACAAGGTCACTACCTTTTGTTTTTGTGCTGTCACATTTTTTTTCTCATTTTGAGGAAATGGTGATAAAATTAAGGTATTAGCTACATATCTGATTAATAGTATTTAATATTTGATTGTACTTATTGACCTCTTACTGTATGTATAGCACTTTTGCTAAAATCTTCATGGAACTATAAGTAGGAATTTCTTTTTGATATTTCAGAGGTGAGTAGACAAGCTCACAAGTGTTACATGACAGTCCCAGTACCGCATAGCTGAGAGCAAGTTGAATCAGAATTTGAGGAGAAGCAACTGAAATCTAGGGACTCACACTGTATAACCATTTATACCTCCTTTTACTATAAAATATATCTGTTCCCTGAGCACTGCTTCCAATATCCATTAATGCTCCCCCCTTACCTATTTAAATTTCTATGTAACATTCATGAACACAGTAAAAATTCTTTTTTCTTTTCTTTTCCTTTTTTTTTTGTTTGTTTTTCAGAGGTAGAGTCTTGCTCTAGCCCAGGCTGACCTGGAATTCACTATGTAGTGTAGGGTGGCCTTGAACTCACAACGATCTTCCTACCTCAGCCTCCCAGTACTGAGACTAAAGACATGTGCCATCACCCCTAGCTACTGTAAATATTTCTACATGTGACCTGCTGACTAATTCCACAAATACCATTGAGCCCTGGTATGATCCAGACATGTCTCTGAAACAAAACAATATCAGACAAAGTAACAAGTGAGCAACAACTATGACACACAGAGAGAGAGAGAGAGAAAAAAAAAAAAAACCACATTTCAAATCTGGACAGAGCAAGAAGGCAATAGAACAAATCTTAGAGAAGGCATAGTATGTGCTACCCATGTATTTAAAAAGAGCATATTATGTTCTAAATAATTTGTCTGGTAAGGAAAGTATATGATTTTTTTTTTCTGTCAGTATGCTAGTAAGAAACATATACCTTCTCATTACTGGGACAATACACCTGACTTTCTGATTGGTGCCTATGGAAAGAGAGAGCTAGTTTTGGCTTGTAGTCTGTAAGGGAAGTTTCATCATGGTAGAAAAGAGGCTGGGTATTGTGTCTCGTCACATCTTCTTGAAAGGTAGCAGTCAGTATTAGGCTGTTCTACCAAGGGGTTCTTGAGTGATAGCACCCCAAATGTGGCATACCCTCCCCAGCAAGGCTCCACCTCCCTAATTTCCACCAGTTGTGGATTAAACATGAGGTGTAATCACAAATACATGAAGCTATGGAGGCCAATTCACATTTAAACTACCACAAAAAGCAAACTGTATTTCTAAATAATTCAGCTGACAATTTATATGCATTTTTTTTTTCTATAGCCTGTAATGTGAAAACACACACAACAACAGCAGTGTAATAATTTTGTAAGACAACTCCTGTGACCTGACCCATGGATTCTCTAGTTCTCAACAGAGTTTCCTTTTGGGGTATATAAGTAATGGCCATATGCCTACTTTTGTCATTAAAATTCTGCAGTAAGACAGAGAACATAAGTGAATATTGACAGGAATGTAGAGAACAGAGACCACAGAGAAGCCTTGTCCTGTAGGCTCCAGGTGATGCGTCCATGCAGAAGAAACACTGGAAACTAGCATCCATCCCAGCCTCAGCCATCAACCCTCTGGTTCTTCCAGGTATCAGATACTTACCAAGTATTGGCCTCTGTTTTCCCATCATTAACAGAAGAAGATGACTTTGAGTTGCTTGAGGCAGTGTGAGGTTTGCAAATAATGATTAGACCAAGAGATCAAACGAGAAAGATTTGGAATGCTGCAGAAAAGTACTCCAAGCCCCTCCCTTTTATGAAGGACAAAACATTCAAAGGACCAAAATCACATGACTCTTTGCTGGCTAAGCAGTTCAGTGTCCACCCTCACCTCTGGGACATCTTTGCGTTATGGCTTAGCTGTCAGTTTCTGCTGAAGCAGAATTGGAAAGGTGACAGAGGTGGCACTCTCACTGAGAGGCAGTCATATTAGATGGGGAATCAGACAGCATCTCCTTCTTCACAGTCTTGTCTTGCCTTGGCTGTGACTGTCTGGCCACATCTCCATTCCTGGAAACTCCACATTCACAATGACATGCTTAGAAAGACACTTATCTTCTTATAAAGATTCTTGCTTGAACAGGCTGTTTTCAAAACTTGCTATCAAGTAAATAAATGATAAGCCATTCTCATGCCAATTAACATCTTCTTGATAGTATTTATCTGAAAACTGAAAAGTATTTGTTGTTCCCTTCAATAAGAGAAAACAATATTTATAGAGCTATTATTGAACGTGAGTGCTCTGTCTTACTGACTCCACCTGCTGTCAAGTATTTTATAAATGGAAGTAGGTAATTATCTTATTCACACCTATTCATTGAGAGTATTTTGCAACAGCTCTCAGCATCAGAGAGGGGGGGGGAAGAAACTCTTCTTATGTGACAGGCTTTAGCAAATGTTCTGGGGCTTTACTTTAAATGGCTAAAGAAGGCGATATGTATGAAAAAGAAATTCACTTTGGTATCCCTTCCCTTTATTCAGAGCTTAAAACCCTTGGACAATGGGAAGGGGACTTGCAGATTCAGAGGGAGGCATACTTTTCCAAGAACTTGAGAAGCCTTTCTTCTACTTGTACAAAGCGAGGTCGGGGTGGCAGGGGTAACTGGTGTTAGGTAAAGCTTATAGATGGAACGCACTGAAGACTCCAATCAAAAATACATCTGTGAAAATAAGATAATGGTCTTTCTTATTTGAAAACATATATTGAGGAGAATTAATCCCCTCTGAGATAGAATTGTCATGCACTACATTTATCATGCATTACATGCCCATGGGAAGTTTCCAGGCACAAGACAATCAGCCCTGTGCCTAACATTGGACTTACTCCACAAACTACCTATACCTGATTGGCACCTCCCAGCCCTTTGGCTCAATCTCCTTAGACGTAGGGAACACCTAAGTAAAAGTTTCATGCAAGGAAGGTTTCCAGGAAAAAGTATTTGCAAATCAAAGGAATGGATAATGTGTCAGGGTTCTTGAGGCACTGAACATTCAAGACCCTAGCTGAGAAAATGTAACCATGTGTAAGAGAGCTCTGTAAGGGTTCTTTTTTGTGTGTTTGTTTGTTTTATGACAGACATAATGTTCTCTGTCAGCCAGACTACTTCTCCACAGCAAGTTTCCTTCTGGAGAGGCAACTGAATTTGAGAACAGAATTAAAATCATCACAATGTGCCAGATGGCTTCCTGTGTTCTGTAACATTTCCTCATGCTCCTGTCTTGGTTTATAAAACACTTTTGCACCATGGTCTCCTAAGAGCTAATAATGCTAAAGAAGGAATAAGCATGCCAGAAGTGCCAATGTATCATTTATTATATTTGAGGAGTCAGTACCACCATCCTGTTCCTAGTGAGAACACTCATAACTGAGGTAAAAAGACTTCACAGGCACCTGGAGAATAAACTGCAACATTAGTATCCGAATACATGGCTTTGGGGTCAAAATCCAGGACTCACATCTGTAATCCTATAATCTGAGGAGCTGAGGCATGGGGATTATCATGAGCTCCAGGCTTGCTTGATCTACATACTAAGTTCCAGGCCAGCCTGGAATAAGGAGTTAGACCCCCTCTCAGATCCAAGAATTGATCCATAACTCTACCCTTGCATTTAATACCACCTTGCCCTGGCCAAGGACTCATATGAGGTCTGCTCACTGCACCTGAATCCACAAATCCCAGCCCATGACCCCAGATGCTCCCTAAACAGGAAGGTCCAAAAAAGCCATAGCACAGAGGTGAATTGAAATCTTTCCACATAGGCTTTGAACCCCATATATCATAGGATATTTGAAGCCATCTATAAGACTAATCTTATCTAATAAAACTTATCTAATAAGACTCTTGAATACATAAATTAAAAACACTTTATTTTGATAATCCCAGAAATCTAATAACTCTCAGACTCAGATCAAAGTAGGAATCGTATTTAAATATAGACACTAAGCACCTGATCAAAATGAAGATTACCACCATGAAAACATCAGTCCCTGAGTACCTACTATGCTTAGGGACTTCACCTTGTGATGTTGATTCTCATAGCAGAGATGAACATGATAACACTCATTTAGAAATGAAATAGGAGAAGCAAGATGTAGTAACTTGCCTATCACACTGTTAGTATGTGGAGTTCTCTTCCTGTCTCCCTGTCTGAAGCCTGCTGTGATCTGATTAATGTACTCTGGTATATGAGAGTGGAGAGCCCCAATCTGTGGTCTATACACCAGGTAGGAGTAGCTTAGCTTTACTCCTGGGAGCGGATATGATGGAATTTCAGAATTGAGCTGATTGAACCGAAAGGACATTACCATGTTCATTCCTGATTGAAATTATGTAAATTTAAAAAAAGAAAAATCTTAAAATCCATCATAATCCACAGTGCTGAGGACATTGTCAGTGTCTGGAGGCTTTGGTTGTCACAAAGGTCGGGGAGATTGGGTGTTTTGTCGCACTTGGATATATGGCAACATTCTGAAGTGTCTAGGATAGTCTCTAACAAACAATTCCCCAGCCCCAAATGCCAGTAGTGTTGTATATAAGAATCTGTTTTCTAGCCTAATGCTAGAACCAGGGACCTGGCAGGAAATAAGTACTGTTTCCCAGTTCAAATCATGCCCCATGGTTATTATGCCATTGTCCTACTTATAATAACATTTTGGATATACATCTGGTCCTAATAGGGATTTCAGTCTTGGTAAGGCTTGGAACATACTTGCCTATTCAAGTGTTTTCTTTCACCCCTTCAGCATTTGACAGGCCATAGCTAGAAAAGTGCATTCTGGATCCCTGAGTAAATATTTGGTGGCAATACATGTATGAGTGGATGAGTGAACACTGTGATGGGGTAAGAAAAAGTAATGAATTCCTTCTTATACCACAACCTGGAGACCATAGCATCTGCCTCTCCTACCAAAATGCTTCAGACTTCGAGAGCTTGCCCTGGCTGTCAGCCATTACATACTACACCCTCAATCTGGAATCTTTTATGTTCTGAAAATTTCTGGACAATTTCATCAATTCAGATAGTTCCACTGAGCCTCAGTAATATTTCATGGTTTTCCTAGAAATTTATCCACTTCTTTGGATTTCCATCATTCATGATTTAGGACTAAAATACTTATATTTGGGGGTCCTTCTCATTTTTATGGCTGAAAAATCTTCAGAGTCAAGGACCATAAGGCATGGAGTTCTCCCCTAGTCAAATGTGAAAGGTTAACAGGCCGAAGCTGAAGCTTGAAGCTGAAGGCATCCCAACCTCAAATAAAAAAAAGGGGGGGATGTGAAAGGGTTATAGTTTGTCTGGAAGACTATTAAGAGTGTCTAGAATTCAGATTAAATGCAGTACTAAGGTAGTGAGAGCTTCTGCAGCATGTCTTAGAGGTAAAGCCAGGAGCCTAAGGTAAGTAGGACAAAAGGAACAGACAACATGAACAGACTGAACCCATGAGGGAAGCAGGCACCAGAGAGAAACTGAAGTCAGGTGAAACATAGACCTTGGGATGGGATTAGAACCAGAGTCTGATGCCTGAGCTGGTGAAGCAGGACCTAGAGAACTACAGAGGAAAGTGGAGGAAGGGTGTGAATGGGGAGGAAAGTCCTGCACAGAATGATGTGCATTGTCTTGGGTCCTGTACACAGTCTTGGGTACTAGAATTGCACTCCTTCTCCTATGATGGAAAGGGGAGCCCTGGAGAGATCACTGGTTCATTAATAGTCACTGGTGCGTGAGGTCCACCAAGGATGAGAGCAGACCGGGTCAGTTTTGCCCATTGTTCTGTTCACGGTGCATAGAATGTGGCAACAGGACACAGTGGAAACACTGAGTGTTCTTGTTAGCTGACTTCAACACAGTAACCCCACTATGAAAGAGTGAATGGCAGGAAGATATTTCCCAGACCGTTATTAGCGGGCAGCTCCTGCCTATACCAGACTGTTGTCTCCCAAGCTCAAACCACCCCATCAGCCACAGAGCATTTAGGAGCAACACCATAGAAGTGTGACTTTCTGTTCCCTATGAGGAAGAAAGGTCCAGCAGCTCTCTTTTACCATTCCCAAAGATGTCTGGTGATTTCACTACATTTCTCAGCTTTAAAAAGAAGAAAGCAGAATTTTATTTTACTTGAAAAAAAAAAGCCTTTCTTTGAAATTGGATTGGTTTTTAGCCAACTTAATAAAAGGCTGAAAGATGAACATTAATTTCAAACTGTTCATAGATTTCAAGTTGACTCATGCCATTTACAAACTTCATAAAATTATTTTGGAAGCAAATTATAAATAATACCCCATGACAGCTTTCTAAGGGCTCAAATAAGGTCCCCATGGAACTTGGTGGCCAATTGCTATGAAGGCCTCTCAGTTACAAATTTGAATGTTTCTTTGGCTTTTCAATATAATTTGATTTAAAGTGCATTTAATGAGCAGCCCTTATGTTTAGGGCTAAATCCAGCACGTCAGTAAGGGAAAGCATTCAGGAGTGCCTGCTCCTTCAGAACACTTGTCCGCATAGAATCAGCAATGGAAGCCGTGGCTGCCCTGACACCTGCAGTATGCCCAGACCATTGGCTCCTAGACACAAGGGAGCTTAAAGGTGTGGTAACTAAGTGGAATAATATTTGTCTCAACGTGTTGACACAGAGCTCCTCATGTCCTACAAAGACTTTAAAGACTTTCCAGAAATGTCTAACATGATCCTTCTGTGGTTTGAATCTTTGATGATTCCCAAAGTTCCATGTGTTAAAGGCTTAGTCCCCACACTGATATTGTGGGGGGAAACTTGTTGGGGCCTCCAGGAAGGTCTTCCATCATTGAAGACATGCCCTTGACAGAGACAGTAGCATCCTGATTCCTTCTTCATCCTCTATTTTGTTTTTCCTTTCTAGCCATGAAGTGAGAGGTATTTCCTGATTTCCATTGGTGCTTCATGAAAAGCCCAAAAGCAATGGGGCCAACAAGTCTTGGACTTAAATATTGAAAACACAGCAACTGTGGGCTGAAGAAAAAAATCTTTTTCCTCTTTAAATTGCTTAGTTGGGACAGCTCACTATAATAACAGAATGTCTGCTGCTTATTAGCTGTAATTGAGTGAGTGTAGCAGTTATGATCTAGAAGACATTTTTGTTTCTCTGAGTATTATCACTGATATCCAAACCTGTACAAGGGTGTTCTGAGGAGCACAGTGAGGGTTCTTGCCTTCTCTCTCTCTCTCTCTCTCTCTCTCTCTCTCTCTCTCTGCTTTGTGCTCCCTCCTATAAACAAGAAGCTGGAACAAGGATATGTCTGTGTCCTCCCAGATCACTTACAGCTCTTTTTCTTTTTTTCTTTATTAGTCAGTTTTGTATTCAGCAAATACAGTCAGTTTGGTACCATTATTAGGCTCATCCGTGACCTACCCCCTCCCCTTGACCCCTCCTTGTTGAGGTATATGGGTCATGCATTGTGGAGTTAGCCCACAGTTATGGGTAAGCTAAATGTCTCTGCATATCATGACCCAACATGTGGCTCTGACATTCTTTCCACCCCCTCTTCCGCAAAATTTCCCTGAGCCATGTTGGGTTCATTTTTGTTCTGCTTCAGTGATGAGGTGTTGGGGGCGTCTGAGGCTCCGGGTGATCTCTTTTCTTTATTATTTCTTATTAAGCTAGTGGGTAAAAATGGAGTCCAGGTTCATATCATAAGAGCCTGCTTAGTCACTACTTAGGTGCTTAGGTGACTGGCAGGATCTCTCTTTCATGGGCAATGGAGTCGATGCTGAAAACTTCATCGTGGCATCAAGTCTGCGTGGGTGAAGGGCATAAATGCTCAAAAGGGTGTCTGGCATGCAGTAAGCACTGTATCCATATTAGCTGCTATTAACATGCTTGTTAATCTGTGACCAGTGATAAGTATAATTGGTATTATCCAGTAGAGTGCTTATTATACATCATGTAGCACACTGGGCACTTACATCCAACCCTATCAGTAGTCCTTGAGGAAAGAATGGCAGTTAATATCACTTCTACATTGAAGAAATGAAGTTTGGGGAAATAAATGGCTGTGCAAGTACCCACCAGTAACTGGTGAATTCTCACTCACTGGTAGGCTAGGCCCAGAATCTGTTCATATCAATGGAGCTAGGTAGGGATGGAATGTCATACTGCTGTACTCAAGGCTTCTAGCTTCCTAGAAAACCTACATTCTTTATCCTGAGTCAAGTTCACTGCCCCTGAAGAACTGGGCATCATTGCATTTTAGAGGCTTTGTGACCACGTTAGAAGGAAGGAAAGAACGAGATAGCTAGAGAGAGACAGAGAGTGTTATGTTAGTTGTGTGTGTGTGTGTGTGTGATATGTGTTGTATGCACATCTGTTCAGAGGCCAGAGGATAACATCAGGTGTCCTTCTCTTATCACTCATCTGTGTACTTTCTTAAGAAATGTTCTCTCCTTTAACCAAAAGTTCCTGCCCAGTGATTCCCTAGGCACCCTGCCTTTCACATTGGGGTTAAAGACATGGAAAGCTGTGCTCATCTGTTTACCTGGGTTCTGGAGAGTCCAATTCAGTGTCTTTGGCCTGAGAGGTCTTCATGCTTAAGTGTCAAGCACTCTTAACCATTGAACCATCTCCTCAGCCCAGGAATAATCCTTTTACTCCAAACATTGCATCGTGCTTCAGTAAAGTGATAAACTTGGGAAATGACAGCCCTGTAGTTGAGTGATAAACTTTTCTCAACAGGAAGGCAACTTGAATTATCATCCTCAAGCCATTACGAGAAACAGCATATTAACATAACATCAATACCTCATTTTAAAAGCTTGTATTTAATACGATCACACTTAATGAGCTTTGCTCATTCCAATTCTTTTTATTTTTTTTTCTTCTCTTTCTCTCCTAGTCATATAAAGTAAGAAGCTATCTTTGGTATACTGAAAAAGCTTTTTTTTATGGAGAAGAGAGGAAAAATATGGAAAAATGAAAAAAAAAAACAGAGACATAAATCAATACTAGAGTAAAGCCAGGGCAACCACGTTACACAAACAGTTGAAATTGTTCTCTTCTGGGGGTGTCTACGTACATCACTAAGAAATGATTGGGCCTTCCACGGAATTGACAATCCTAAATCTACTACTCTGAGTTTCATGAAACATGAGTTTATTTGTCATTTTACAACTATGAAACTATAGATATGACATAGGTGGAACCAAATTCTTATTTTGCTGTACTTAAGTTGGGTGACAACTGAGACTCAGTTGCCCTTGCTTATAAAATAGAAATAATATTGAACTACTTGTAGGAATTCTATTGGCATCAAACAACAAAAGTATGCCCCCCTCTCTATCTCTCTTACACTTTCTCTCTCTCTCTCTCAAATAAATAAATAAATAAATAATATTTTTAAAAAATTTGAGGGGCTGAAGGTATGGCTTAGCAGTTAAGTTGTTTGCCTGCAAAGCCAAAGGACCCAGGTTCAGTTCCCCAGGAGCCACATTAGCCAGATGCACAAGGAAGCACATGCATCTGGGGTTCATTTTCTGTGGCTGGAGGCCCTGGAGTACCCATTCTCTCTCTCTCTCTCTCCCTCTCTCTCTTTCTCTGTCAAATAAATAAATAAAAATTTAAAAACAATTTTAAAAAATCATTTGAAAGATAAATGGCCTACTTGCTGGATGTTCTATAGATTATACATATTACACATTCACTGGTGAGACCACTATGGAAATCAGTGTGGATATTTCACAAAAAGCTGCAAATAGAAACACCATATACCAGGCTATACTAGTCCTGTGCATATGCCCTTAGGACTCTACACTGTACTACAGAGGTAGTTGTTCTTCCGTGTTCAGTGATGCTCTAGTAACAATTGATAGGAAATTCAACAGCATGCATGACTATCAATTTATGAATGAATAATGAAAATATGGTACATATGAAAATGATGGACCTAGAAAATGTTACACTGTTGTATAATCCAGGCTCGATAGACATACACTTCATGTCCTCTCTCATATGTGAGTCCTAGCTTCAAATTTTTAGATGTATATATAAGTCTGAGTGAGAATCAATAGAGGGTAGGAAGCTAAAAATGGGACACAGGGGGTAAGACTTAGAAGAGGAGAATGTAGAACACTAGAACGCATTTGATATGAAAGTAGAGGAGTGGAATACTGAGGATGGAAAGGTTTTAAGTGGAGATAAGGATGTTAGAATTTTAGGAGAGGAAGGGTATACACTAACAAAAACTAAAGATGGTAAAATGGACATATGGAAACTACTCCTTTTTGAGATAATTAAAAAAATTTAAAAAGAGTGTGAACAGAAGTGCATGTATGGGTGGATAATGCTGCTTCCAGAAGCCATAGGTTATTGTAAGAAAATCCTAGTTCCAGTGTTAGGATACTTTCCTGTGAGCTGTTGTTCAGGGAGGCCCAAGAGTCCCTCAGAATAATACATGGGTGTTGACAATGCTTTTGGTTGTTGACCATAACTAGACGGCAAGATCGTATTGCTAATAACAGCACATATTGTAGTTGCAGGAGACTTAAGTAATCAAGCAAGAACTGAGATGGAAGGTTCCTCCCTTCTGAATAGCCGTCAGTGCTGGAAGGTTCTATGTAGGCTGCTGGGCAGGTTATGGGGGAATTGAAGTCATCAAGGACCTTACCCAGCAGTGGATCTTACAGGCTACTCAGTCAATCAACCAGGCAGGATATGCCCATTGGTGCTATACTGGGATTTATGGGCATGAATTCACATTCATTAATGAAAACCCTGGTAAAAGCCTATGGGTGGGGAGGGGGTCATAGGCCATAAGAGGAAAACTACAACTATGATTTTTGGCGAAATTAATGTGTTATGAGCCTACCAAATTGCCCTCTAAATCTGTATGTTTATGCCCAAAAATGAGTGCCATTTTCACTTTTGGTTAGGGAAGCTGCTCTCTGCAGTTGGTGGTGAATAGTGAGGAGACTCAAAACTCATCAAAGTGCTGAAAATAAATAATTCTGGAGTTTCAATGCAACATCAATATCACCTCAAGCACTGAGAATAATTTAGACAAGGAGGTAGAAAAAATATATTTAAGAGTTTAATGACCACTGCATTCATGACCTCACAGTGACTGCTGCAACCTGAAAAAAAGACCCCCGTGATACTGGTGTCATCAACAGTCCATCCTGTATGAGGGAGGAGGACATGAGATCCCCCATCCTGCCCTGAGGAGTTACAAGAAGTGAAATGTTGCTGGGAACTGGGAGAGATTTTCTGCATTGCTATAGCCATGGATAGGGACCTCCACATGCTCTGGTAATCATCCTCTACCTGTGCCCATGCAGACAACCCTGACAACACTCTTGGCTACAGTAACACAGGAAAAGAGGGAGAGAGGGCGAGAGATTCATCAAGTAGAATCAGGACTAGTTTGGGAGAAGGGATTCAGCAGAAAGAGTAGGGTGGTCTCAAGAGAAAGTAGTGGGAGGAGATTATGATCAAAATACATTCTATCCATGTATAAAAATTATCAGTTTATTTAAAACAATAATTAAGTAACCTGTGGAGACTACTTCTCTCACAGGAAATAAAATATTGGGTAAATTAAAATGTCAAAACCTTAGAGTACAGTAGGCAAACAACCTTGCCTTTCACAATAGCTGGATAAATGTGAAGGCCCAGGCAAGGATATGCTTCGGAGAAGCAAAATTATAGAACATTCAGAACAAAGGTAAGATTGATTCCACACTGTGGTGTTTGTAAAGAAGAATGACTCACCAATGTGGAATATTTTTAAATTATTTTAAGTGTATAGCCACAAATATTAGCTCAGAAATGTCTTAAAATCATGGTTGTTTGGATTTTTTCAAAATGTGAATAACCAGGATAGACTGTATAAACAGAGGTTAGGGTACATACCCAGGTTACACAGTTAGCTCATAATTATCTTTAGAAATGTACAAACATGGGACTGGAAAGATTGCCCAGTGGTTAAGATGCTTATCTACAAAGCCAAATGACTTGGGTTCAATTCCTTATACCCACATAATGCCTGATGCACAAAGTGACGTTTGCAGGGGCTAGATGCTCTGGAGCACCCATTCACTCATTCTGTCTCTCTCTCTCTCTCTCTCTCTACACTCTGTGTCTCTCTGCTTGAAATTAAATAACTATTTTTTTAAATGTACACACTTGTTCAAAAGACCCACAAGTTTAACTAGGAAGCCTCAGACTTCAGATGGAGCTCCATGGCTCCATCACTTTACCTTTTGTGATGACATCTATTCCTTGTTGACTTGACAGGACCCACAATCACCAGTGAGAGATGACCTTGATTAGGTTAATTGAGGAGGGCCTACCAACCTGAAACTGTGGTGGTCACCATTTCTGGGTTGTGGTCCTGGATAACAGAAAAAGGGAGAACTGGCTGTGCAACATCATTCACGGCTTCCTGCTTCCTTGCTGTGGTCTGAATATCACCAAGTTGTCTCTAGGTCATGCCACCATGCCTTCCCTTTTATGATAGCTTATAAACCGGTGCTGTAGGCTGAAATAAATCTTCTTCTCTTAAATTGATGTTCACAAATGCTTTTGAAAGGAGACCTCAAGGGTGGGGTCAGACTTCATCCCATCCTGTCAGCAGAACATGGCAGCATCTTCCATATGGTGCTGATTTGGGAGACATGAAAGATGCCAGAGTGGGTAGGGTGTTAAGGAGTATTTTACCACAGTGACAGAGAGCTGTTGAGGGCAGGCAACATGAGGCAGGGCCAAAGGCCCCTCGAGGAGGCCCTGAGAATCCACTGCATAAAGCTATGAAGGTGAACCACATATTATAGTGGAGAGCCCAGGATTTCAGAACCATAGGCAATCTGAAGGGTTGGAGGAGCTGACCCAAGAGAGGTTCAGATGGACAGCTAGAGCTACCCACACCCTGAGGAGCCCAGAGAACCCTATTGTGCCTCCCAGATGCTAGACATGGAGCTGCAAGATTTGGAATTTTGCTCTGCTGGGTTTCAGTCTTTCTTTGGTCTGATTATTCTTTAGTATTCTTCCTTTATTTATTTATTTAGTTATTTATTTTTTAGGAATGGGAATGTTAGCTTTATTCTGATATGTGTTTCTAATATATAACTTGGCATTTTAAAATGTGATATAGTTAAAAGATTGCCTGAATCTCACAAAATACTCTGTCCTCATAATTTTATTCAGTACTGGAATTATTCGTGACTATGAGGACTTTTGAATTTGGCATGAAGGTATTTTGCATTAGAGATGGTCATGGGGACAAGGGGTAGTAGGTTATCATTTAAACATGATATGTTTGGCTATCTACTTGACAAGGGATGGATTTGTGATGGCTTATATTGATTGTCACCGTGACAGGATCTAAAATCGCCTGTGAGGGACTATCTGGATTACTTTTATTGAGGTGGGAAGACCAACCTTCACCTTAGTTGGGGGCAGTACCAGTCCAGTGGCTGGGGACTTACACTGTATAAAAAAGGTAAAGGTAGCTGTGTGTCAGCATTCCCTCGCAGCTCTCTGCTTCCTCACTGTAGATTTAATGTGACTAACTGCTTCAAATTCCCCTTGTCATGCTTTGCCCACCATGAGGGCCTACATTCTGAAATTTTAAGATAAATTAAATCTTTTATCACTTAAAAATAGAAAATCTCAATCTATGCGTCAGCTGCCTCTCACTGGTAAAAGTTAATCTTTTCATAAAAATCAAGAATGTAATCGGAAACCTAGAGAGATGGCTTAGCAGTCAAGGCACTTGCCTGCAAAGCCTAAGGACCCAGGTACAGTTCCCCTGTGCCCATATAAGCCAGATGCACCAGGTAGCACATGAACCTGGAGTTCATTTTCAGTGGCTAGAGGCCCTGACATGCCCATTCTCTCCATCCCCCTCTCTATCAAATAAATAGTAAATAAAATTTTTAAACATTTAAAAAAGAATGTAATGGGTTATGCTGCATTTTTTAAGGTCTCAGATCACCACCCAATTCCCAAAATTCAGTCATTCCTTTATTCCTTCAAGCTAAGTCCACCACACAACTTTCAGAGTTGTGTGACTTTAAGGTTAATTATAGGCTTAGTGTACGCATGGATATTGATGTAGGGGTCCCTTGTTCTCCAGCGTGAGCTTTGCTCTGGATAAGGAAGCAGAATGGTAAGAGAGAAATAGGGTGGGGGGAGAGAAGAGGAGTAATATTAGACTGTGTGGGAAAACTGTTACTTATAGGGAACTGCTCATATATGAGAGGGGACAATATACCTACCAAAAAAAGTCAAACAAACAATTCCAAAGATCAAACAAGACCTGCCATCCAGCAGGCATTCTAGAGTTGGTATAATAACTAGACTCTGGCCTTTTCACTCAGGCCTCGCACCTTCCAAGGCTGGATCATTTACTTTATCAGCTATAGTTCCAACAGGACAAAATTCACATGTTAAAATTAGATAATTCAACATCTCATAAGGACACTATTTAAGATGGGATAGGCTGGATCCTGTAGAAAGCCATAGCTGATGATGCTTCAGAATTGACATCCTCAGGCCTACAGAAAGGTAAGGAAAAATATTTTGGAACCAGAAAGTAAAAAGTAGGAAAATCCTGGATTTCTTAGATCAGTGCAGCTTGCTAGCCTATTTGAGGTGACCTTCCAGGACAGGAGCCTGGGAGCAATAGCATGACATGGTCTTCCCTTTGTCCCCCACCACTTTCTTCTGACAGGCATCCATAGGTCAAGTTGGCCAGAAATCAGAATGCATGGGAAATTGCTACCATAGTCTACAGAATTCCGTCATCCTATGCGGCAGAGAGCAGGGTGGAGAGGACAGACAGAGGATCTGCACAGACATTTATGCTGTGTACACAGATGAGTGACATTGTTCCCACTATCAAGCAATCAATGGGGAGCGTGAAGTAAGTGACCTGTGAGGGAGGTACCAATCCTACGAGTGTTAGGAGATATTTATTTCCATCTGTCTCTTCTCTCGTCAGAACTTCCCTGAGGGCATCCTCTTTGACAAGCACGCTTGGGTCCCGAGGACCAGGGTTAGTAAGGGTTTGTAATAAGGCAAGCCTTACTGTCTATGAACTCATTATCGGCTTGCACCAAATGGCATGTGAGTACTGAACTACAATTCATAAAGCCCCAAGGTATTTCTGCCGACTGAACCTTCTTTTCAGTTCCCAACACTCAGATCCTGTAACACAATTAGATCTGTCCATCCTCACATGGAGTTGGATTGTAACTGGTTTGGACAGCAGCCTATGTTCATTAGGCTTACACACTTTGCATGTCAGTTAATTTGATTAATATCAGAGAAAACTCAATTAGGCTTGTCAACTTTCTGCCTGTGACATTTAATATCTATTAAAATGATGTCATCTCCATCAGCTAGGGACCTTATTTTCAGCTTCTTCAGAAAATCAACTTGAGAATGCTAAACACACAAACAAGCAGAATGAGAAATGAAATACTATCACTCTCGACACAAATCCTTAAAGCCAGAAAAGCACTTGAAAAAGGGATTTTATGCTCATTTGCTCCCTACTCTCATTTTCCTAAAGAATCATACTTGAAAGAACAACATACAAAGCGAAAGGTTAATTGGCCAAGTAGTATGGAAAGAATAAGTGAGAACAGGAAACTTTCATAGGTAGGGATGTTCATTTAGCAGGCTGACTTGAGAGTCATTCCTATGTGTGAGTATTGTTTCACAAACAGCTATACCATTTTAATGTCAAAATGCAGATATCAACAATATATGCTTGTTTGTGTACATTATATTATTGTAGTAATTAATAAATAATGTAAACCTAACTCTGGTATCTCATCATACTAGAAACTTGAAAACTGCAAGTTAAATTACAAACATATATATATATTACAGATAGAATCGATACTGTACCATATGTGTATAATACAGGCAGGATTGATACTGTACCATTTCAAAGCACAAATTTAGAGATTATTATATTCTATGTCTGTGTTTATTTTGCTAAGTCACAATGATGCCTATTTGCATACCTGCTCCACAGTGTGCATCATATCTGTTGTAGTTTGAAGGTGACATGTCACCCCATAGCCTAATGTGCTTGTGATTAGGCCTCACACTCAACCCTAGCTAGTAGAGCCTTTGGGAAGGGGAACCTTGCTGGAGGACACACGTCACTGAAGAGAGGACCTTCAGGTTTATTATTCCAGCCTGACTGTGTGCTTGCTACCTAGCTCATTTTTGCTTCCTCCACCTTATTGCTGAAGTATGAAGATGTGAGGTAGCCATGTTTTTTTGTTTTGTTTTGTTTTGTTTTGTTTTTGCATCATACTGAAATTTCCCTTTGAAACTATAAGCCTGAAATAAACCCAAACCCTTCCATAAATTGCTTCTGGTCAAGTTTTTGTTGTTGCTGTTTGTTTGTTTTTGTTTTCCCCCAGCAATAAGAACGTAACTATGCAACACTAACTATTAGAAAACTCAGATAATTGTTACTTAAAAAGGAAAACTATCAAATTGCTTTTGGAAAACTTTTTTAAAAAATACCGTCAGACCACCATGTAGTTGATGAAGAATGCTTGGAGCATTTTGAAAAGCCATAAGTAATTTTAATGGGCATCCTTAGGTGTACAGGAATGTACTTGAGTACTTTAGTACTCTATCAGGTCCCATAATATTTCATACTTCTGGGCATTTTCTCACCTTAAGTATATTTCCACGTAGTTTGGAGATGAAACATTCCACATAGTTTCATGTGTTTGAGCACTTGGGTCTCAGCCGTTGATGCTGTTTGAGAAGGTGGTACAATCTTTGTGAGAGAGAGCCTGACCTGGGGAAGTGCCCCCCTGTGCATTTCCTTGAGGTTCATAGCCCAGCCCTACTTCTTCTCTGTGCTTCCTGATGCAATCTGATTAGCCGGTTTACCACTCCTGCTGCCACACGTTCCTAGGACTCAGGTGTTTTACTAGAGATTGTCTCCAGCACCCTGGCTGGAGGAGGCGTCACTGAGGGCCTGGTATTACTTCCAGCCTACATGTATGCAGAATGCTTCAGCTCTGCCTGGGTTCCTGCTCTTCGGCAGCAGGTTTGGCTCTTGCTTGTGGTGCTGGCTGTGTGTTGTTTGTTCTCTGTGATTGAGTCTGTGAAAGGATGCCGTTTTGTGTGTGTGTGTGTGTGTGTGTGTGTGTGTGTGTGTGGTGTGTTTTGCCATTAATGGCACTTCCCCTGGATCTGTGAGCTTTAAGTAAATTCATTCCTCTCAAAAACTGTTTCTGGTTAGAAATTCATCCCAGCAACATGGTGCTGATTACAATAATCACTTAGTGTTCTCAGGAATTTTTCCACCTAGGTTTCTCTGCATTAATCTCTGCCACTTGCAGAAACAAAATCTGTGATCAAGGCTGAGGGCAGCCACTTATCTATGTGTAGAAATGTAAATAAAACTGTCCATTTAGCAGAGCATCTACTGATGATATGCATGTAGGTTACTTCTTAGGGCCTATGCAACCCTAGCCATGGATTTTCTGGGCATACAATGCCAGGTATGAATTCCCCTCTGTGGAATGAGCATTCAAATCCAATCAGAAAACAGTTGGTTATTCCCATAACATTCATGCCACTGTTGCCTCAGTGGAAACATTTTCCTTGGTATATTGGTTGTAGAGCATACAGTGCCTGCAGCTGTGTAGGACTGTCAATGAGTTTTCTCCCCCAGCATCTTGCACAGTACCTTCTGGCACTATAAAAACTGACCAGAAGGGAGGAGGCTTACAGTTAAATTCAGGCTTTTGTTTCCTTATGTCCTGAAATCAAAGCTTGTGGTATATTTTGCAACAGGGACTTGCTTACCATCTAGTTTGGATAGGCAACCCAGAGCAATAGCAATAACTTCCATTGTTTTAGGGGCCTCTGTAACCTACTTGCAAACAGTTAATTGAGCAGTATCTCTTTTGGCAGCAGGATTTTGAATTAATAGCCTATGGCCCCTTGAAGCAGCTTTATCCATTCATGGAGGGGAGTTGTGTTCACTCTTCTTTTTTATTTTTATTTTTAATTAGCATGCAAACAAGTAAGTTACTGCATGGCTTTTTCATACGCATTTAGTTTTGGTGTCTTCAATATGTACTTAAATGTTTACATACTATGATTCAATCTAGGTAAGACAAAAGTATACCTGTGTTCTAAGGATGACTTATTAATATAGTTCTCACTTGATGGCTTGCCATAAGCAGTGCATGCTGATAAGACACTGCATAGTGAACAGTGCTTTTCTTAAATACCTAAATGTACATTGTATACAGATATCTGACCTCATTTAAAAAGAACATCAAAAATCCTTCTCTGGTGATCATTTATGAAGTTAGGCTTATATCAGAGTTTTTTTTTTCTCTCCTGACCCAAATTTCTATTACTGCTAATAACATTCAGAGAGGAAAATATATGCAGAAATGTTTGTTTCAGATGTGGCTCTTTGACTTCTAATTTGTGATCCCAGGTAAGTGTGATGGTTTGAACATAAAATGCCTCTCATAGCATCATGTGTTTTTGGTTAAGCCTCACACTTAATCTCCAGCTGGTGGAGCCTTTGGAAAGTGGAGCCTTGGTGGAGTAATTGTGTGACTTGGAGTGAACCTTCAGGTGTTACTGCCTGCCACACTTACTTGGCTCTCTGTCTCTCTCTCTCTCCTTCCTTTCTTCCTTCTTCTTACTTCTCCTTCCATGCTGCTATAAGGATATGACAGCCAACTATCTGTTCCTGTCATGCTTTTTTTGCTATGATGAGACAGACCATTGACACTGTAAGCCAGACATAAACTCTTTTCTTCCATAAGCTGCTTTAGGTTGGGTGTTTTCTCCCAGCAACGAGAGAAAGTAGCTGCCATTGTAAACAACAAGCATTCACTACCAAGGAAGGCTCTCACATTTGAAATAATAGTTATCTGTTTCTTCTTTGAGGATTTCTGTTTTACAAGAAGAGTTTGGTAGAAACTCTGTCTATACTCCCTGACTAGAGCAAGACCGTAAAAAATGAAGTGTCATAAAGGAGCTCTGAAGTCAGACTGCTTATTTCCAGTTGTAAATGGGCCACTCACTTGCTCTATGACTTTGGACAAGCTACTTAGCCTAACTGAGACTCGTGTTTGTCATCTGTTAAATAATCATCATAAATGAATATATTTCATAGGCTCTGGCAAGACTTCAAGGTAAATAATGTGTGTATATATTAACTTATTAACTGTGTATGGAGACCTAACATGTAGTGTGTGTGTGTGTGTGTGTGTGTGTGTGTGTGTGTGTGTTATTTGTGTACCTTTCCTTCCTTAGAGACTGAAAACACTTGCAAAGGATGAAACAAAGATAGAGGACAAAGCCAGATACAGAGGGTTCATAGTAATGAGCCTGAAACTATTCAAATATTAGTGTATGACTGTTTAGTGTTTACAAAGAACAATAGGAGCTCACCTGTCTGTTTAGTTCATTAGAATAACCTCAACATCTAAAACCATGCCTAGTATGTAATAGGTGGTTAATACAGGCATTATAAATGCTCCTGGGCTAGCTAAGATGTCATCATTTATATAGTAGCTCATC
The DNA here is from genome assembly GCA_036346955.1 of Dipus sagitta. Taxonomy (NCBI): domain Eukaryota; kingdom Metazoa; phylum Chordata; class Mammalia; order Rodentia; family Dipodidae; genus Dipus; species Dipus sagitta. The sequence goes on along the minus strand of CM070772.1, from coordinate 165,490,393 downwards.
AATGAAAGTTTTCTGAATCAGACTAATAATAATGTTAACTACCATTTCTCAAGCCTTTATTATGAGTTGTTCTCTCTTCTGAGCTTATTATATGAATCATCTCACATAGTTTCCATCCACACTATGAAGTAGGCAGTTGTCCCTCCAATTTTGTGATTCACTTGTGTGTTCATACATCTAAAAACTGGTGACTGGAAAGTCCAAGAAATGACCATCACTGAGACACAGAATCATGGGGCCTCAGAATGCTGGTCATTCTCTTTGTTTCTGGATTGAAGCTACCATTCAGTAAAATATATCATGATTTTTGGAATGGGAATACAGCTCAACTTTCTCCCTATAGAGATCATAAAACTTGTCCCCCACCCTGTCAACAAGAATTATTCTGCAATCAAGTAAGCTAATGAGAATGACCATAAAGGATATTGTGTTTTATATTCCTTTTACTGCAATGTAACTGAAGAACATTGGCTTGGGAATTTGCAGACCTATATTCAAACATTATATTAATTTTGTGGTCTCAGGTAAATCATTCTACCTTGTTTTTGTCATCTGTAAAATAAGAAAATGTACACTGACATTTGGGGTCATGATACTCCTAAGTGAGACTGAAGTTTGTAATTAGCCAGAAATAGTGCTGAGCACATATGCTTCCGCAAAGACTAAAGGTTAACTCCTTTTTATGCAGTACAGTTTATACTTTCAGGGCTGATAATCATTGAATGCTTTAGTTTCTGATAATATATTAAGGCTTTGACTATCGTTTCTGGAGTACCTACTATGTGCACATTTCATACATTATAGCTCAATATTTTAGTTTCTTGACCTCTGTATAGGGCATTTCTTTTTATCATGTGTCTGTGTGTGTGTGTAGTGTCCATGTGCATGCATATGGGTGCACATGTGTTCATGTGCACGTGGAGACTAGAGGTTGATGTTGGATGTCCTCCTCCATTGCTCTACACTTTATTGACTGAGTCAAGGCCTCTTGCTTGAACCCAGAGCTCACTGATTGGTTTAGTGTAGCCAGCCACCTTGCCATCGTGATTCTAATCTCTAGATGCCTCTCGAGTGTTGGGATTATGGGAAGACCACTATTGCCAACCCAACATATATATGGGTGCTAGGGATCTAAACTCAGATCCCCATGTCCAGCTCCCACATTCTTTTTTAAACAAATTTATCATTGCATGACTGATATATAAAAAAAAATCAATGTACATTAAACATCTGCATCTTAGTAGGTTTGGAGATAAATGTAGATCTAGGACTATAACCACTATAAGGTTATAAACATATCTATTACCTCCCAAATTTCCTCATCTGCGTTATTTTATTTTATTGTTTTTTAGACTGGCCTTTTTTATGTGAGAGAGAAAGAGCACAAGAGACAGAGAGAGAGAATTGGCACAACAGGGTCTCCAGCCATTGTAATCGAACTCCAGACACTTGGCCCACCGTCTACACTTGCACAACCTTGTGCACCTGGCTTACGTGGGACCTAGAGAGTTGAATATGGGTCCTTAGGCTTTGCAGACAAGCACCTTAACTGCTAAGTCATCTCTCTAGCCCTGCCTTATTTTTTTATTATTGTTTGTGTGGGTATATTTTCTGCATATGATAAAAATACTTAATGTAAGGTTTATTCTTTTAGCGGGGAATGGTTGCAAGTAACTCAAGCACTTAGAAGGCTTAGACAGGAGGGTTGTGAGTCGAAGCCCAGCCTGGGCTATTCAGTGAGATCTTATCTTTAAAAAAAAAATGACCTAAGTATTTCACATGAGGCTCCCACTCCTGACTATCTACTCTTTCTGCACTAGCACATGGGGAAGCAAGCTCTCAGTGTAGGAAATGTTGGGGCCACATTCAAGCCTCATCTACATCATAGCAGCCACTATGCCACAGGGTAGCTCCAGAACTCAGTGATTTTGCACAATTGAAAGACTTCATACCCTTTAACATCCAGCTTCCAATTACTCCCTATCCCCAGCCACTGGGAGCCACCATTCTAACCTGTTCTGTGACTTGACATGAGTGAGGAAAGCACAGGACAGCTGTCATTCCCTCTCAGCCTTGTTTCACTTAGCATAATGCCCTTCCATCTTCACCTACGTTGTGACAAATGGCACGATTCCCTTCTGTTTAAAGGCTACATACTACAAATATCACTTTGAGAGCCTTATCTCAATTCCATTGTACATATAGCCAGAAGTGATACTAGCAGATCTATGGCTGGCCCATGTTTAAGGGTCTGAGGAAAGTTCATACTGTTTTCTGTAATAACTGAACCAATGCTCATTCCCAAAAAGAGTGCCAACATTCCCTTTTCTCCACACATTAATAACATTTTTGTTGCTGTTTCTTACTTTTCCTAGTATCCATTCTAAGAGGTCTGAATGCTATCTCTTTCTGGTTCCCAAATGATTCCCAAACTGATGTTGAGTATTTCTTTACATATTTGTTTTTCATTTGCATATCTTTTTCAAAAGAACTTTCTACTCAGGTGTCTTATATTTTTGGTTTAATACAATTTTGCTGTTAAGTTGAATGAGTTCCTTGTATATCTTGAATTTAAAAACATTGGTTCCAGGAGAAATTAAAGTATATGTAGATAAATGGAAAGATATTTATGTTCCTGGACTGGAAGAATTAATGTTGTTTGGATGACCACCCTACTCAAAGTCATCTAGGGTGAGTAGAGTCACTTATAAAATCGAGCAATTTTATTCTCAGAAGTAGAAAAATACAATCATGAAATTTAGATTGGCCACAAAGGAATGCAATTAGTCAAAGTAGTTTTGAGAAAGAAGACTAAAGATGAAGCCTTATACTACCTGGTTTCAAAGCATACTACAAAGGTATGCAGTCAAAGCCATGTACAGTATGAACATAGTCCCGGATTCTACTGGAGCAAACCAAGGTAATGCAGTCAACTTTTTTCCAAGAAAGCAATCAAGAATACACAATTAAAAGTATGCATCTATTAATAGCAAAAGTAAGATTGGGGCTGGAGAGATGACTTAGCAGATAAGGCACTTGCCTGTGAAGCCTAAGTACACATGTTCACTTTCCAGGTTGCATGTAAGCCAGACACACAAAGTAATGCAAGCACATCTAAAGTTAGATTGCAATGGTTGTAGGCCCTGGAATGCCAATTCTCTCTCTCATAAAAAAAAAATTACCAATAAAAGCAAAAGTGGATATATACAGAGAGAAGAATAAAATTAGTCCTTTATTTTATATTATATCCAAATAATGGTTTAAAATAGTCCTCAAAGAAAACATAGAGGGAAATGTTTTAACATTGCTCCTGGAGTTGACTTCTTTTCTTGTGGATATGACAACTAAAATGTAAGGAACAAAAGATCAAAAGCAAGCAAGCATAGCAGCTCACACCTTTAATCTTAGCACTCTGGAGACAGAGGTAGGAGGAGCACTGTGAGTTCGAAGCCAACCTGAATGAATGAGCTCCAGGTCAACCTAGTTACACTGAGACCCTACCATGAAAGAAGAGAGAGAGAGAGAGAGAGAGAGAGAGAGAGCAGGAAAGTGGGATTACATCAAACTAAAAAGCTTTTGTAGAGTAAATGAAGCACTAAACAAAATCAAACTGCCACCTACCGACTGGGAGATAATATTAGCCCAACACACGTCTGAAAACAATTCTGTCCCTGAAGACATGCAGAGGCTCCATCCCCATCCTTCAGTGCTGTGTTCTCCCTGTCTCCTAACCTAAGCAGCTGATTGCTTTCTACCTCATCATCTGTAAAAGTAGCATGTGCTTCCAGACTTGTGTTTTAATGAATATTTATGGCATAATTTACACTGATGTGAGACACAATGGCTCCTTTCTGCATTGTTAAGATTTGGCACTTTGTGTACAGGGGAAAGTATTAGAGTCTAGTTTCCCAGGTTGCCATTAAGAAAACGTATGCTGTAAAGTTTAGTGATGTGGGACTCCAGGGCCTGATTCACACAATGTAGAAATCCCTTTTCAATGAATTTCAGTCTTGTCTTTCATTTTTCTCATTGTGTTCCAAGAAAGTGCTGATCCCATTTGACTTAAATATTAACTTTAGAGCATTTTAGCAACTCATTAACTCTTTTTTTTCTCACTTTACCTGCAGATGGATATCATTTTGATCAAACTGGAAGGAGTCCTTTAATAAAACAAGTGTACTCACACACACACACACACAGTTTTCTTGCAAAGGCCATGAGACAGAATTTTTATTCTATGTCTACCCATAGAGGAGTTCTCAAGGCAGGATAATTTCCTTGCACCAGTAACACTTAGTGATATCTGGAGTCATTTTAGGCTGCTGCATAAAAGGTATCCTACTGGCATGCAATGAGTAATGGGGTTAAATGCTTACTACACACACAGAGACTACCTGGAACAAAAACAACTTTCCAGCTCCACCCCATGCCAACAACAGCAAAGTTGAGAAACACTGGTGTAAAGAGAAAGCTTTTTTTTTTTTTTTTTTTTTTTTTAATAATGCCTGGTGAGGATCATTCCTGAATTAAGTTAGCATTCAGACTTCTATCTATGTTCTAGATTCAAGGGACTCAGAACCAATGCTCAGTGCTTTTCAGGTATACAGGCCTAGGTTTGAATGCTAGTGCCACCATATTTTAGGTATGTGGCCTCTTGGCTAAGGTACTTTACTTTTCTGATCCTGTTTACACACCGGAGAAATGATTTAAATTACTTTTAAAAAGTTAATAATCATACCTACATGGAAGGTCTGTTATGCACATTGAGTGAAGTAATGCATTAATAGTCCTAAAGTATCTATCTTATCATAGTGGACTGCTGAAAAATATTATTATTATATGTTTATACTAATTATGTAAGATAAAATGGCCATCAGAAACACTTAATATAATTTTCATATTCATTCTGTGTATTAAGTCCCCATGGAAACACAGGGATATTCTTCCATAAAAATGCATACACACACATATATATGTATATGTAAGATCAGATGATATTTTATATACACATGTAAACTTCTCTCTACAAAAGGATAACATAAAGCACAGAGATGCACACAGTGTTGCATGACCATCCTAGTGGGCCACCCATCTTTACCTAGAAGTAGGATAAAGAAACATTCAAGGGGTGGATGACTGATTTAAATTTAGTGTTTTTTTTTTTTATGTTTCCAGTTCTCTGATATAGCCTCAAAAAATCTGTTCACTTTCTCAGTGACCTCAGCCATTAATTCCTTCAACAAATTGTTGATACTCATATCATTAGCAACTGCATTGATGGTTTAATTAAAATTTGAACACTCCATCCAATTTCAGCCACCTGCTGTCTTTTATTTCAACTCGTATTTCAAAAGCACAAAATGTTCCTTTCTAAAGATGTTGACTATATCTGTTATGGTGGAAACAAAAAGCCCATAAAAGCTGTGATGATGGAGTTTGGCCAATGTCCACTAATCTGGTTTCATGGCATATATGTGATTTCCATACACCTATGGTAGTTCCAGCAAGCTGTCCTCAATTGCATCCATGCCAGGGAAATCTCTAGCTGGAAGTGTTTACTGTCCATGGTGTCAGGTCAGTCTCTCAGTATTTTTTACTTCATTTGTATTCCTTTTAAGCAACTGAACAGGTGTTTAGACCAGTGCTTTTAATACTTCACATTCCTATTCCTAATAAATATTATTGAACTAACACTGGAGAGGTGAGTTATTTTTACATGCAAAATTGTGTGTCATTTATGCGGTCACTGAGTAATGATATTCCTGACGTGTAGTTATTACTGCAAATTAAAAGGCGATATTAAATTTTAAAGTGCCATAGGAGGTAAAAGTATTTGATGGGGGAATGTTTGGAAATGACTGTGAGGTTTCTACCTGCAGGTGGAGGCTGCAAAACTGTACTTTTCTTGTCTGGTATTCAGTTGCTGAGCACACTTGGAGAAGACATGTTCCTGGCATGTTTCTGCCTCTTGTGATGCATTGTGAGCATTCTAAGGACAGGATCATACTGTCAGTTATCATAAGGTACACATGGCCCAGCACTATGTCTGCCTTAGGAAAGATATTCCATAACTATGTGTAGAATGAAAGATTTATTCATGGGCACTATTAGAATCCACATTATTATGGACTCTGGTTCCTTATCCAAACCCTTCTCCAGGACTAAGGGTTTGTTCCACAGTTGCAGGGCATATGACTGGCAGTTAGATCTTAGCTTCCAACCTCCTACTTGGATTATCTGTGATGAAATGATTTCTTCCAAGGATCCTGGCCTCTTCCCTTGGTAACCATATAGAGATTGACCCACATAGAGTATCATGACCTGGTTTTCTTACTTAAACAGGGATAATTCCATGAAAGACCAGCACAGATTCAGATCTCTTGGTAGCATAACTGAGGTCTCTTCTTATAGCACATTACTTCATCCTCCATCTCCCTGAAAGTGTTCCTTTCCTTTCCTTTCCTTTCCTTTCCTTTCCTTTCCTTTCCTTTCCTTTCCTTTCCTTTCCTTTCCTTTCCTTTCCTTCCCTTCCCTTCCCTTCCCTTCCCTTCCCTTCCCTTCCCTTCCCTTCCCTTCCCTTCCCTTAACTTCCCTTCCCTTACTTCCCTTTCCTTTCCTTTCTCTTCTGAGTATTGATCCCAAGAGCATTTCTTAGTAAACCACCCTGCAAGCTGATCTCTCACAGTTTCCACCCCATGAGTCCAACAGACATCAGGACAAGAGCCAATTCAACAATGCAAATGAGCATGCACTGATTCACTGCCTCACGTGTGTCACTTTCTACCATTCATCCCAGCAATCCCCTGTGGTGTTAGATATCACTGTTTTCATTTCACAGGGGTCTAACATTTGTAGAAAAATACTCGTGACTTTGTCAAAGGTCACAGAGCTAAAAGGGGGCTAAAAAGGGTCACGTCTGGGGCTGAAATGACGATTTTCTGACTCAAAAATACCAACTCCATGTACTTACTGTGTGTGTGTTGAGAGGGCTCTTTACTTGCTAATAAAACAACAGAAACCTGGATGGGACACAATAAGTTTCATATCCGTAGGGTAATATGTAACATTAATCCAGACAAATAAACTTGTTCCAACCAAATTGCGTAAAGCAAGCTGATTGTAACAGCACATGACTAAACAGAATTTCAAAGAGTATTTACCATGTGAAAATAAAATATCTATTTCAGTACTGGCAGAGATTCATTGGCCTAGATCTTTGAAGAAGAGATCTGTCCCTTCATTTAATAAATGTTCACTGCCAACTGTGAACATCTCTAATTGATCAGGCATAATTCTAAGCATCAGGGGCAAAATATGTAATCAGTTAAAGAGGGCACTTGCCCCCCACCACAAAGCTTAAAGTCTAGTAATGTAACATATCACCAAAGTCACTAATGATAATTAAAGAATATGATATATGCACGGAAAAGAGAGAGAAGAAGAAAGAAGGAAAGAAAGAAAGAAAGAAAGAAAGAAAGAAAGAAAGAAAGAAAGAAGGGAGGTGAGAGTAACTCTAGATAAGTTACAATTAATTACAATTAATTAATTAATTACAATTAAGAAAATTCCTAGAAGGTATCACAGTGCTGGAAAGAAGTGACTGGAGTACTGAGTAACATCTCAATCACACCTTCCAAGGCTCAGGGTCTAATGCGGAAGAGGTGGCAGAAAGATTGTAAGAGCCAAAGGAAGGGTAGGACTCCTTACAACGTGCTCCTTCCAGACATAAAATGGCCTGGATATCCATGACCTCATAGTGCCTGACACTACCTACACAAGACCATCATAAGAGGAGGAAAAGATCATGGCATCCAAATGAAAGAGAGACTGATTAAGATGGGGAGGGGATGTGATGGAGAATGGAATTTCAAAGGGGAAAGTGGGGGAGGGAGGGTAGCACCATGGGATATTTTTTATAATCATGTAAAATGTTAATAAAAATTAAGAAAAAAGCCGGGCATGGTGGCACACGCCTTTAACCCTAGCACTCGGGAGGCAGAGGTAGGAGGATCACTGTGAGTTAAAGGCCACCCTGAGACTCTGGGCTAGAGTGAAACGCTACCTCAGAAAAAAAAAAAAAGAAAGAAAGAAAGAAAGAAAGACATAAAAGAAAAGAAAAAGAAAGGAAGCAATTTAAAAAAAAAATGAAGAAAAAAAGAGAAAATTCCTGAGAAGTAAAGAAGTGGCTTTATGTTTGCCAAGAAAGATTATAGGTATAACCCACAACCTACACAAATACCTTGAGAGGGAGAAGAGATTTGATACTAAGTATGCCGGGGTTTATAGTTTTAAAAATATTTTTATTTATTTATTTGTAAGGAGAGGGAGAGAATGGATATACAAGGGCACAGTGCAATTGTAAATGATCTTCAGATGCATGTGCCACTTTTGCATCTGGCTTTATGTTGGTGGGTACTGGGGAATTAAACCTGGATTGTTAGGTTTTACAGGCAAGTACCTTAACCACTGAGAAATCCTCCTAGCCCACATATTCATATATGTGTTATGGACATACTCAGTATTCATTATATATACACACACACATATATATGTGTGTGTGTGTGTGTGTGTGTGTGTGTGTGTGTGTTATATATGTTATGGATATACTGGGTATGTAAGCAGCACACATGGTACCATCCTTACCCTCATCCCTGCCTCCCCTCCAAAGCCTCCCCTCCAAAGGGACCCTCCTCATTGGGATGCTGGTTATCCCCATGGGGACTGTGGGTCGTGCACTGTGGGAGCAGCCATCAGTTATGGGGAAGGGGCAATGTCTCTGGGCAATGTCCCAACTTGTGTCTCTAACAATCTTTCTGTCCCCTCTTCCACAAAATTCCCTGAGCCATACTGGGTTTGTTTTAAGTCTATTGCAATGATCAGCTCTTAGGAACCTCTGGGTCTCTGGTTTGGTAGGCATTGAGCGTCCTTTGTCTGTCTCCTCCTTTCTCAGTGAACCTGATATCAGCACAGGTTTATATCTTGACATTCTTACTTTCTACCCATTTCCACTTCCTTAGTGATCATTATCTCATACATCACTTACATGATGCCCACAGCCATCTCTCAGTCTCTATGTACTGAGACCCACATTCCTATATTCATTTGCCTTTTTAAAAACTATATTGGAGGGCTGGAGGGATGGTTTAGTGGTTAAGGCATTTGCCTGCAAAGCCAAAGGATTCAGGTTTGATTCTCCAGAGCCCATGTAAGCCAGATGCACGAGGTGGCGCATGCGTCTGGAGTTCGTTTGCAGTGGCTGGAGGCCCTGGCACACCCATTCTCTCTCTCTCTCTCTTAAATAAATAAATAAATTGTATTTAAAGAAAACTATATAGGAATATTTGGTAGACACATTGGAAATAAACATTTCCAGAATTGACATCTAAAAGATCCCCTCTAAAATTTGTTACTGCCCTGCTTGTTTTCATTATTAGAAAAACATTTTATTAACACATATCTACTGTGTAATAATTCTGATCCCTCCCCTTTTTCTATGTCCCACATCTAAACCACAACTAATTTATGAATGCACTTCAAAATCCATTCCTATCGCTGATTTCTTTCCACTTCTACCCCCGCCCCCCCTGTCTTGCTTTCTCTCTCTCTCCATTTCTCTCTAGAACCACTTTTTCTTGCCTAAACTGAGCTGCATATGCCCTAAATTATTCACTACCCTCTTTTATCATGCTATCACCCACAGGGACCAGGATGAGTCTGTGGTTTCTCTGCCCCAGATCTCTAAAACTTTCCTATCTCACTTACCAAAACCTGGCATCCTTACAGAGATCTGCAAAGTCTGCACATAGATAATTCTGTCTGTTATTCACTCTTCCAATCGTACTGACCGCCTCACTCTTCAATATACAATGGTTCTTATGCCCTAGCTCAATCTTATGCCCTAGCTCCCTCTTCCTTGGCTAGTCATCTAAACTGATTCATTGACTCATACTTTCTTGTCATTCATGATTCAGGTCAAAGATCACCTCAAAGAGGAATTTAAGCCACCTAAACTATAGTAGCCTAATCTCTTTTTATTCTGTGCTCCTGCTTGCTAATCCATAACACTGACCACATCTAGTATTGTAAATGTATTTGTTTCATAACTATTTTCCTCATGAACATGTAAATTTCAGTAGCAGGGACACTTTTGGCCACTCATGGATAGCAATATATTCATTGGAGTTTCTCAGTCCTATGTTGAATGAAGCAACGGATATAAAGGAGGCTTATATATTGAGCTGTCCAAGAAGATAGGGAGAGTGGACTACAGTGGGCAGTAGGCAGAGACATATTATGCTGATGCTTGTATAAATCATGCTGTGAAGTTTGAATTTTATTTTAAAGGTCAGCAGGAAGTCCCTTGAAGAGTTTTATACATCACAATGATAAGATATAAATTATATTTTGGAAATATTAGCTGCTTTGTAATAAAATAACATAAATCAGCTACCTTGTACATAGTAGATGAAAGGAGAGTAAGGATAGAAATAGGGACACAACTTAGGAAAGTCTTTAAAATGCAGGCAAGAGATGAGGAGAGCATGAGGTGGAAAAGCGACCATGGAAGATGAATGAGTATGGGATGGGCTTGACACTTTTTTGAGAAAGCACAAGACCTGATACTAGTCTGACATCTGATGGGAGGGGGAGGAAATAAAAGTTACTCTTCATATTTATCCTTGAGCAACACAGTAAATTTCAGTGTTGCTTTTCAAAGAAAGATGTCAGGAACAAATATTTTATATGAGTGAGTCAGAAACTCATAAGATTTTTTTAAAAATTCTTAGTTTTTAGGTGACTGTAAGAATTTTATATGAAAATGAACCATAGGCCTTAGACATGCAAGACAGGAAGAGAAAGGAATCTGGGATACAGTTATATATTTGTGAATCCTAAGTCTACATTTCTTAAAATCATAAGATAATTTAGGGGCTGAGGCACAGGTGAAGTTCCAGTCCCCTTCTCTCCAGAAATAAAATATAGTAAATACCCAGGCAGCCACTTCTGTGATTGATCTCAGTTGATAGAAAATATCTCCTAACCAAGAATCTAAACACAAAGCTTTTCAGTAAAAACAGAAAAGGGTCTGGAGTGACAGCTTAGTGGTTAAGGCACTTGCCTGAGAAGCCCCCAGGTTCAATTCCCCAATACCCACATTAGCCAGATGCACAAGGTAGTACACGTGTCTGGAGTTTGCTTGCAGTGGCTGGAGGCCCTGGCACACCCATTTTCTGTCTTTATCTTTCTTTCTTTCTGTTGCAGTCAGGTTCACATTGCAGGTAGAAATCACCCAACCAAGAGCAGCTTGTGGGGGGGGGGGGAAGAGGTTTATTTTGGCCTACAGGCTTTAGGGGGAAGATCCATAATGGCAAGAAAACGATAGCATGAGCAGAAAGTGGACATCATCAGGTGGACAATAGCAACAGGAGAGTGTGCCAAACACTGGCCAAGGGAAACTAGCTATAATACCCATAAGCCCAACAATGCAGTCTCTCCAGTAGGTGTTAATTCCCAAATCCCCATCAGCTGGGAACCTAACATTCAGAACACCTAAGTTTATGAGGGACACCACATTCTCTCTCTCTCAAATAAAAAAGAAAAGAAAAAGAAATTAAAAACAGAGAAGGTCATCTCTATATTAGCAAGCAAATTAAGCTGTAAGAGGATAAAAAGGATACATAAAGAACGTTGCATAGTTTAGGAAAATTATGTGGCGAAAAGACTGGAGTTCTAATTTAAGTCTAAAAGTGCTAGAGTGTGAAAATATTTAAAATATGACCCATAAGTTCAGATGGATGTCATGTGCTTCATGCCGTGATATGGCTTTGGGCCGCTGCAGTTTTTCCATACTCTCTATTGATAGAGCTGCTCAGATGTTGCATGTCTTTGTGATTGTCTATGAAGGTCTACCTCCATAACTTCCTCTAAATGCTTCATAATTATTTCCTATACCTCCCAAAGAGTCTTCTGCTTGTTTTTTCTTTCTTTCCTTGGCTTGTCTACCATTCCCCAAGCTGGTTTTGACCTTGTTAGTACATCTACCAAGCACTTATTTAGTTATTTTTTTCAATAAATTTTTTCAACTTTTTTTCAACTTTACCATATGTGCATACTACATGTTGGTCATACTCCCATTGGAATATAAACTCTTATATCCCCTCTTCTCTGTCCCCATCTCACTATAGGACCCTCCTCAGTAGGGTTACTGCATTCATTGTGGGGTCATGGATACGTCAGTTAGTGCCTGTGATGGGGGTGGAGGGAGGCAATGTTTCGGTACTAAGCACTTTTCACTTAAAACTTGTGTACTCCCAAGGTGCCAAGCTTGGCACACTCATCTTGCTGGGAAGAACAACTGTAACTTTGAGGTCCTAACTAGCAAATGGCATCCCATCATGCAGTACCAGGATGCTTCCTATGTAATGCCAGTTATTTATTATGTTTTGTTCATCAATATCCCAGGACAATCACAATCATTCTAGCACACATCATACCAGTACAGAAAATGAGTACGTGCTAAATAAAAACTTTCTAAGTCATTTATAGATTATACTCTTCATATATATCTTCCACTTTCCACATATTCCACACCACTCACATTAGCCAAAAGCAAGCTACAATGGATGTCTGAGGAACCTAAGCATATGAGTTACAAATTTAAAAGTATTTATCCCCCTTACAATGAAGTTTCCTTCACTGTGTGCATGTTCTTGTGCGTGTGTGTGTGTGTGTGTGTGTGTGTGTGTGTGTGTGTGTGTAGGTGCTCATGTAGATGTGTGCAAATTCATATTGAGTTCAGAAGACAACCTCACATGTCATTCCTTGGGAAGGCTGCCTGCCTTTTTGAAATCAGGATCTCTCATTGGCCTGGAGCTCATTGATTAGTTTTCACTGGTTGGCCAGTGACCTACAGGGTCTGCTGTCTCCACTTCACTCCGACTAGGATGACGAACCTGCATGCTACACTCTTCATCTTATGTGGGTTCTTGGAAATCAAGCCCATGTCCTCATGCTTGAAAGACAAGTACTTCACTGACTGTGACTTCTTCCCAGCCCATGATGGAGACATTCTAGAACCAAAATATTTAAATGTCAATGTTTTCCATGTTTTCTTTTGTATTATTAAAAAGATGGATATAATCCGGGCGTGGTGGCGCACGCCTTTAATCCCAGCACTCGGGAGGCAGAGGTAGGAGGATCACCATGAGTTCGAGGCCACCCTGAGACTCCATAGTGAATTCCAGGTCAGCCTGGGCTAGAGTGAGACCCTACCTTGAAAAACGAAAAAAAAAAAAAAAAGATGGATATATTTATAATGTATGGAGTTTCTCTATGTTGGTGCCAATTTCCCTTGCAAAACACTGGGTTAGGTGGTATATGCCTTTAATCCCGGCATTTAGGAGGCAGAGATAGATGGATTGCAGTGAGTTCAAGGCTATGCAGACTGCATAATGAATTCCAGGTCAGCCTTGGTTAGAGCAAGACCCTTCCTCAAGAAAAAAAAAAAAAAAGAAAAAAGAAAAAAAAACACCAAACAACAACTGTTCTTTGAATGTTATCCTTAATCCTAATGCTTCTCTGGCTATCTTTCACTGGTATCGGGACCCAGTTTCATCAGCCTTCAATGTAGGCTAAAGACCAGCAGTTTTCCAGGAATCCTCTAGACCTTTGGTAAAATATGAAGACTGCATGACATCTAGTCTCATGGACTGAGCAGCTACTGGGCTCTCAGAATCTCCACCCTACCCTTTCATTATTGTGTATCATTTTATATCAGCCAGGATTCTCTAGAGGAATATAATTAATAGAATAAAAAATGTATCAAGAGGGTTAATTATTGGATTAATTTACAGGGTATGAGTTGCGCAGTTCAAAAATAGCTGTTTTCAGGGAAGATACACTCATGATCAAATAACACTGGCAGCCAGGAAGAATCCCCACATTCTCATGAGCGTCCTTATATACAGTCCACCACTGGGAGGACTGTTTACTCTGTAGGAAGAACATTCTTACTAAGTTAATCCTTCTTGGAGACACTATCAGAGACTTACTCAAGAGACATGTTTCTCACTTGATTCCTAATCTGATCAAGTTGACAACAGAGTTTAATCTTCACACATAGTATCTCAAGTGAGCAATTGATCATAAGTTCATGGTTTTATCTTTCAGTTCTCTATTTGGTCCCTTTCATCTATATATACAACTTTATGCCAACACAATGCTGTTCTGATTACTATAGCTTTGAAGAATGCTTGTGAATTGTATAATATGTTATTTTTCCCTACTAGCTTTGATCCATATTCCTCTGTCTATTGCAGTCTTGTGAGCTTATGTAAATTTTAGCATGTTTTTCAATTTCTTCGAAAACATCTTCAAAATTATGTTAGAGATCACATTGGATGGACACATTCTTGTGTGTAGTATTTTCATTTTAATAATACTAATATGTTTATTCCATTAACTTGAGGTGTCTTTCTCTATTGATGACTTCAGCTTTTTAAAATTATGCTCTATAGTTTTGAACATATAATTTTTTACCTCCTGGTTAAATTTACTCCTAAATATTTTATATTTTGAGAGTGTTATACATAATATTTCATATCTTTTCAAAATAAGAAAATCCTGTCCATGACAGGATTAAACTTTAGGCTAATATACTACGTAAAATAAGCCAGACATAGAAAGACAGATCCTACATGAGCTCACTTATATATGGGATCTAATATAACTGAACTTGGTGTGAAGAGATGGCTCATAATGTAAGGCTGTTGTGTGCAAAGCCTAACAACCTGGGTTTGATTCACTAGTAGCCATGTAAAGCCAGATGCCCAAAATGGCACACTCACCTGGAGTTCATTTGCAGCAGCTGGAGGCCCTGGCAACCCATTCTTTCTTTCTGTCTGTCTGTATTTTCTCTATCTCTTTCTGCTTGGAAATAAATAAATAAATAAAAATTTTAAAATAAATGAACTCATAGAAGCAGATAGTTGAGTGACAATAATAAGGGGTTCAAGATACCAGAGAATAGAAAGATGTTTAAAATGGTATAAAGTTTCAGTTGAAGAGAAAAGTAAGTTCTGGCTATCTATTGTACAACATGATGATTGTAGCTACATATTGTATGGTTGAAAATTGCTCAGAATGTAGATCTTAAATATTCTCAACACACAAAAAATGATAACTATACAAGGAGATGAATATGTCAGTATGATTGATTTACTCATTTCAAAATGTATACTTATTTTGATATATTAGTTCCAGTACCAAAGATACATACATTTTACGTGGGAATCATACCTTAGCAATGTGGGAAGATGAGAAAAGAGAGAAATAATAGGAAGGCTGTGAGTCAAAAGACTGGAGGAAGGAAACCTAGAAAATAAAACAGTAACAGTCCTCTGTGCGTAGTGGATATTGAATCTTTTTTCCAGAAGTGACTCTTGATGGCTCCTGGGAGACCAGTTTTACACTGAAAGGACCATACCAAGATAAAGATTCTAATTTCCCCATACCAAGCTAGAGAGATGGCTTAGAGGTTAAGGCATTTGTCTGTGAAGCCTAAGGACCCAGATTTAATTCCCCAGTACCCACTTAAGCCAGATGCCCAAGGTGGCACATGAAGTGGTTAGAGGCCCTGGTGCAAATTCCAATAAAATAAAAATATTCATCAAACAGTACCACTTACTGAGTACTGATCATGGACCTGGCCCACATATTGGCACAGGTCATCCACTGTGCGCAAAGCAATGTCTCTTTTCTCCATGGATTTCCATTCTACATAATTTTCTAGAAATATGGAGCTCCCAGGCTACTCAACTTATCCACAAAAAAAGAGCCTAGTATTTTGTATTCACACTACTAACCATTGGAATTTTGGTATTCTCTTTTTAATACTGACAATGACTTCTGTTGATTGAGTCTGCAATTCTCTTTGACATAGGAGTGCTAAAGATTTAAACTTCAGAAAGACCTGTGTCCTTAGAGACTAGAAAAAAGTCAGGTATTTTGCAAAGTGAAAGTTCAAGTATACAGCCAACATATTTTAGGTATTCAATCAAAGTCAATTTTCTTCTGTGACATGTTCTGTCTCTTAAAATTATGAGAATTGCTATCTTATTTAAAACTGAAAATAAAAACAAACTACATATACACAAGGATCATGAGAAATAAATTGTAGATTATATATTAGTATGAGTAATTTTATTCAAGTGTATAACACTGTCGAACCTTAGTACAGAAGAAGGCAAAAAGGGAAGAAAAGATCTCCTTCAGACATAATTAACTGTCAATCATTTTCTCTGTTAGCAGCTGAAGGCCTTGCAAAGGGAAGTGCAATAGTTTTGATCCCACTGATTAAATCAAGGGCTTAAAAGTGAATAGGTTTGAAGGGCAAGGATGGAAGATTAAGTTAAATCACATAAATTCAAGTAGAGGAAATAACAATTAAGCTGATCAGCCTGTCTCCTACCAGAGAAGGACAACATTCTTATAGAACCACCTTGCCACTAGTGTGGTGTTAACAACCCAATTTTGTGAGCCCAATTGTATTCAGTCATCCAAAAGATATTTATTAAGAGTCCACTATGCTGCAGAAACTGCTCTAAGCATGGGGAGATACAGCCATGAGCAGTCAGGCAAAAGCTCTATCTTCATGAAGCTTATAATAGAGTCCAGGGAAAAGTTGTTAAGCAAATATATACAAGAAGTGTTAGTAGCAGTAAGTGTAAAAAAAAAAGAAAATGTAAATTCAAAAGCCCCATTATGTTATACATGCCATTTTCCATTGGTCAAGCAAGTTATTCAAGCCAGAAAAGATTAAAGGGGAAAATAGAATTAGACTACAACTTTCAAGGGAGCACTAGCAAGAATGGAGAGGTGTCTTTTACTTACTGGAGACACCTTCAGAGGTTCAGAGTGAAGGACTGGTATGAAATGAATGCCACTCTCATAGGACATCTCTGACACACACACATACACACACACACACACACACACACACACGCTGACATATATTCAATGAGAAAGGCACATTGCAAGTGTGAAAATATCAGTCTCAAGTGTGTACGTTTAATCCAAACTCATTTCTAGTTCTTAGACATTTAGATTCTTATACTATCAGAGTTGTGAAGAAAATTAATATGAAAGATAACATGGCACTCGAGAGTACCATGGAGCAGCTACACACCTGCAATAATACTTCTTGGGAGGTGTAGCATAAATATCATACTGACTTCAGAGTCAGCTAGGACTACATGAGATCCTGTCTCAAGAAAAGAAAAACTAAATAATGATTGATTTTTTATGTGGAATACTAAGTATGTTGCAGGTTCATTCACTAATTTTATAAGGTTACATTATGTTCCAACATTGGGCAAATAAAATAAGTATGCATAGCCCCTATATGTAATGAATATGCCTTCATTTCTTAAAATAACATGTAAAACACAGTTACTCATTTAAAGAAGATATAGTGTAGCATTAATCTCTTTTTGTTTGTTTTTAAAGTTCATTATAAAATGTTAATCTGGTCAATTAAGTTAAACCATGGAAACTCAAGGAGCGGAAGTACAAAATTGATCATCTTTTGCCAGGGAAAATTTGTAAGTTATTTGTAACATTTGTAAAAAGTTTGTAAGATTCACCTGGAACTTGTGTAAATTATCAGGGGGGATGTATTAGCTTATATAACCAACTTGAAGAGTAAAATGTGAAGAAATATATAATGTGAAAGGAGCCAAATATTGGTACTTCAAGGTGTTCCTGTGCCTATCAGTCACCCCTACTTTGCTCTCTGCAACTTGCCCCCAACTCTAAGACCTCAAATCCTGCAGCTCACATTCTGTCAAGTTAGATCACCACGAAGATAGTCTGTCACCATGTCCCCCCCCAAAAAGAAAACCTGGAATATCCCAGTACGGCCAGACAGACATATGCTCACACTTATAGCCAAAGCTCTGAGACTAACTTTTTCTCTCTAGGACCACGTGGTTTTAATAGTCAGAAGGAATATTTTCCCAAGAAGAAGGATGCTGCTATCAAGAGACAGGTGTGTAGGGTTGGAGAGACGGCTCAGTGGTAAAGTACTTGCTGTGCAAGTGTGAGGACCAGATTTCAGATTGATCCTTATCACCCACTAAATGCTAGGTGAATGTGGTGGCCTGACTGTAAACCCATCACTCAGGAGAAAGAAGGGATCTCCAGGAAAGGCCCCCTCACAAGCTCAGGGTTCAAGTAAGAGACTGTGCCTCAGTGAAATGGAGAGCAATCGAGGAAGGCATCTGTTATCAACCTCTGGCCTCCCCATTCACATGCATATGCACACATATGTACCCACACACACACATACATATATCATGAACAATGCACACACGTGTGTATACATACCCCTCCAAAATTACAGGTGTGTGACTGAGGTATAGACAGATATCGTTATCAAAGTAGATACTTTTCCATGTAACTGATACTAAGCCATGCCCTTGGATAAGACTTTCACTTGCAAAAGACCTAAAAAGAGTAAAGCCAAAATGCAGACTTTCTGACTATATGTTTCTAAGCCACTCAATACCAGTGTCAATAAAGATGTTAGAATGTAATATAAGCCTTCTTTTCAAAAGGCCGGTTCCTGGCAAGAACTCTTTTGAATAGATGTGGAAATTCGAGCAGTGCCACTTTCATTATCCTGATTATATTATGTGAGCTTACGTGGGAGGGAAGCACGGTTCCAATAGATGACAGAGATGTGATCTTTTTCAAATATTGCAGATTGCAGTATCTTCAGAGCTCACTTCTGCACTGATTGCAAAGAAAGCACCGAGCATAACAAAAGGGAGGATTAAAGAGGAGGGCGAACTGCCTTCCAGCCATCCCTGGTCTGCCGTAAGACCTGGCAAGCTGGAGATAGTTACATGACAGAACCACAGGGCTTTCTGTGGAGGATCATTTTGCCAAATTGAGGACAAAATCCTCAACCATGCACTCCTCAGGTAGATTTGATGATCTTCTAGGATGGTTTATGTCCAGAAGCCATTCAGTTTTACAAGGGGCACTTCTGTAACACTGGTGCCCAGGTCTGGAAGAAAAGTATTCATGGATACTAGTTGTTTGTTTCTAAAAACAAAAGTGGCATCAGCTATAATATCTAAGAGCCCCTTCACATGTGGTCCCTATGGAAAAGCCTTCCTTTGGGATTGTGTACTATTCTGGAATTGCCCTATGATAGCACATCTTAAAGATTCACTGTTTGCCTGTGTCTCTTCTCATTATAAAGAGTCTGCACAAGTCAGAGCTCTTCCCTACATCTCTTTTTCTTTTATTTTGGAATCAGTGTCTTACTATGTAGCCCAGGCTGGCTTCAAACTTGCAGTTCTTCTGCCTTAGCCTCCCCAGTATTGTAATTGCAAACATGTGCCACCACACGTGACTGGAGACCTTCTTTTTTAATATTCAGTATGGTGGTCTGGGCAGTGTGGTTCCACGAGTTTGTTTCCTCACAAAGCTAAAAGAGGCAAGGGAGTGAGGATAGTTGTAAAGAAGTTGATTTCCAAACATCACCTCCACTTTTCCCAAGCGATAAACTATGATGCAATAAGGAAGGGTAATAGGAAGTGATTGTATCTCATTGCAGATATTTCCATAGGTGCTTTATAACTTTGCCTTAGTCATCTGCACTTCATACTCCTTCCTGAAAGAAAGCAGTCTATTAAAATGTAAACCATGGGGCATGAGCCATTATCTCTACTTTGGAGATAAGAAAACTGAGAATCTGAGAAATCAAGGCAAGAAGCCAAGACCATATTAATAGCCTGTTCTCTATGTCAGTCTACTAAAGATCTGAAGCAATTTGTTGAGCTATGTTAAAAAGAGCAAACATTTATTTGACTCGATGAAAAGGTAATGGCCTTTAAGTTAGACATGAACCTTGATCTCATGTTCAACTCTATCAGACCTTCATAATGTCTTCTTTATCAGGTACCATATTTTGATCTTAAGACAGTGGGATTTTCAAGGTCGCACAAGAGCTAAGGCACAATTATGGTTGTCGGGAGACATAAAATTAACCATGGGCTTTCCTTGTATCATTGACAAATATTTAATTGTTTGAATACTTTTCAATAACTTAAGAGATAGGTTTTATTCATGCATGCATAAATTAACATAGTGAAGGCTGTTAAAGCATGGATTTAACAGATGTCTCCATACTATGAGCCCCATCTCAATTCTTCAATGTGATCATATAACCCACCATCCCATAAGATAACCTGACTACCATCACAGTTGAGGCAATGGGTAAAAGCCACCTTCTCTAGGACCAAAGTCTTGCTGGTAAACAATTTCATTTGTAGGAGTAATTGACTTGCAGAATTTATATATGACAGAGAATGAATCTTAAACATTTATCCAGGGCTGCTGTGGTGCCTTGCCATGATAGTAATTATTAGGAGGTTATTAGGGGTGTTTTCTCAAGTGAACTGTGGGACAACCACAAATCTCTTCCTTCTTTCTTTACTTCTCCACTACGAGAAGAATGGCTTGCTTGCCATGCACTCCTACCATCAAGTGTTGCCTCGCCATGTACCCAAAAGCAATGGGAGCAAGCAGCTCTGAACTAAAGCTTTCAATACTCTGAGCCAAAGTACATCTCCCTTTATAAGTTCATTTAGCTCACATATTTATTATAATAATTAAAGTTAACACTATATGTGTGTGTGCATAGATTAGGATGTATGTGTACATATGTGTGCACATAGATAAATTATTCTTCTTAGATTCAGACTCTTCCTTACTACCTATTTTGGTTTTACCATGGGTTTTGTCTAGTTATTCTTCTGCTCAAGGCCTAAAGGTTCCATAATTGAATGGTCTGTTTAGCTTTCTGATTACAGCTCTCTGATTCCAACACTCCCATGTATTCTAGTATTGACTATTTATCTAATTCTAAACTTACACTCTACCTACATGCAAAATTTTGAGAATTTTCTGAAAAACTGACTTCTAACCATACTATATAACTTAAGTTATGTTTTTTACTCTTCATTGAGATAAGTTGTAGGTGGTCGCCTCATCTATATTACTCTTTTTTTAAATTTATTTGTTCATTTATTTATTTGAGAGTGACAGAGAGAGAGAGAGACAGAGAGAGAGAGGCAGATATATATAGAGAGAAAATGGGCGCGCCAGGGCCTCCAGCCACTGCAAATGAACTCCAGACATGTGCACCCCCTTGTGCATCTGGCTAACGTGGGTCCTGGGGAATTGAGCCTGGAACCGGGGTCCTTAGGCTTCACAGGCAAGTGCTTAACCGCTAAGCCATCTCTCCAGCCCTATATTACTCTTATCTACTTATTTTTACACATGTTTCCACAATCCTTTCATTTTATGGAATAAGGAAAGTGGTGTGGTAAAAATGAGAGTACTAATGATCATGACAAATAAAAGTATTAAAGTTATTGAATCTTTAGGCCCTGCATTGGGTCCTTTCAATATTTTATGTCACTCAGTGCTCCAGAGATCTTTGTAAATTATTATTCTAGTTTTAGTGTCAAAGTTCGGAATAGTAAAGCAGTCAAGTTACTCATATGGGTCAGTAAATTAGTATATAGTTTAATAATTTAAAGAGTTTTTTTTTTTATTTATCCACTTTGAGAGAGAGAGAAAGAAGCAGATATAGAGACAATGGGCATGCCAGGGCCTCCAGCCACTGCAAACAAACTCCAGGCTCATGTGCCCTCTTGTGCTTCTGGCTAACATGGGTCCTGGGGAATTGAACCTGGGTCCTTTGGCTTTGCAGGCAAACGCCTTAACTACTAAGCCATCCCTCCAGCCACCATATACATTTTTAAAGGTATTAATTACATGGGTATAGAAAGAACATAGAAAGTGGATAAAGATACTGTACCAACTTTGGAAACCTGCTGTAAGTGTATATTTAAATGATGAAGAAGAGTGTGATGACTAGAACCTGAGATGAGGGACAGGCATGCAGAACCTTTTTTTTTTTTTTAATATAATTACCTCCGGGATAGCCATTTAACCTTCCATTGACTCTTTAGAACCTATCTTAAAAAGAATACTGACTACTGATCAAGAGGCACAGTGATCCTAGTAGAACTGTCAGGGGAAATATCTGGATAATGGTCTGGCCTCATTGTCTTCCCTTTCATTGATTATCTTTTGGGCTTCTCATTGGCTGGACCCATGGATACCAGAGGGCACCAGATCCTAATGATGTCAGGGTCTCCTTTTAGGACAGAAAGCAGGGTGGACAAAAATGGAGGGCAGATGCAGAGAGGTGAGTAGAAGACATTGGGTTGTGCAAAGCACTCCTTGAGAACGTACCCAGCACTGTGCTTGCTTTGGCAATACAGTAGCCTACCAAGTCTCTGTCTCCAAGAAGCTGCTTTGAGCCCTGTGGTAAGGAATATGATAAAGGTGCTCTCCGAGCACGGGTGGCCTTCTGACCCAGCCGTGGGGAGGGGGGACATTGCAGGAAAGGCAGAAAGAAATAAAGAGGCAGATATTCCTGATGTAAACTCTGTGAAGATAACGGTTAATACCTGTTGAAGCCGGACCACTGATGCTGATAGTCTAACCCTAGACCTATCACTCTCTCCATCACTGTGCTTTCTGTGCTGCCCCCCACCCCCGGCATAACCCTCACAGATGACAAACACTTCTGTCCTCTGCATCATCTGTAGGGCCATGCAGGGCTAGGCAGAGCCATGGTAAGACTTGGGAAAGTAGACTGTATGCTCTTCACATTCCTTCAAGCAGAGGCAAAAATTAGTAAGGAATTTTTTTTTTCTCCCTTTGCATGAAATTTCTAAAAGGATCCCATTTTAACATGTCTCAATTCCCTTCATTTGGCTATAAAACCACCTGTTCCCAAAACACTGTTTACCCGATTATTTCAGATGTGGGGATTTTCTGTGATTAGGAATCTTAAAGATTCTGCTCCTGTCAAGGCTCAATTAAATTGAAAATGTTTGTTTAATTAACCTCCAAACAGTTGTTGACACATGGACAATATCCAGAAAAGAAACACACACACACACACACACACACACACACTTCTAACACCATGGTGAAGGGGTGAGATGGTCTAAACATGAAGACCCAGAGCTGGAGACAGCTGATGAGAGTCCTGAGTCTGCGGTCTGAGGTGGCTGGCTTCCTTCCCTTCACTGGGACAGTCACCTTTCAGAGGAGCTAGGGGCATGGAAAGGGCCGGTGGCCTGCAAGTCTCAATTGCTCTTGGTCGACTTTCTTTCCAGTGCCATGCCACCCCATCTCATCTCCTTGTAGACACCTGTGTGATTGACACTGTGTGAGCAGACAGGCTCTGACTCTCACAATGCTGTGCTGTCATTGCTTAGAACATTTTCTTTGCCCTTTCTGACATCTGATCCTCTTTGCTGCTCCACATTCTTAGTCCTGGCCTTGTGATTCAGGTTTCCTTATTGTGTTTCAGCCTTGATGATCTCTCAGTCCTTCACATTGTGAGATCAGGATAGGGCATTGAAGGTACAACCCAGGCAAATTCTTGCCTTAGACAGAGGTAATTTCATTTCATATTTTAAGACTATGAGTGTAGGTTTTAAACAATCCTCTATATTGCCAGACAGGAAACGGTTATTTTTCTAATGCACAGAGAATATGTCATTGGCACTGGTCTTGGCTGACAAGAGTAGCAACTCCTCAGACTGTGTGTCCACCATGAGAGCAGCCCCAGCCCAGGCCAGAGTATTAGACACTGCTCAGCCTGGCCCTGTTGTCTTAGAGTAAAACTCCATTTCTGACTCCACAGCTGACACACTCCATTTGTAGCAGTGCCAAACTAATGCTTGTTGGTTTAACTCATTTGAACCAGACACTTGTTTGCTTTGAAACCAGGAAGGCAAAAAATGCATGTAATAAAAGAGGCCCAACTAGTGTTGTTTTATGTTTTTTACTGTACCCTCTGCCTACAAAGTCAAAAGTGCATTAAAAAGTAATATTGTGCTGAGCTCAGACATATTCAAACGTCTCTAGATATCTTGTCTCAATAAAGTTTATAGAATGCATTCCCAAAGGTCTGACAACAAAACAGAATGAATCACAAGGTTCATAAAAATATAATGCATGAATTTTTTTATTTTTTAATTAATTTATTTATTTATTTTTGCTTACATGAACATGAGCAGATGCAATGGGAAGGAAGTGAGTCTGGGCTTAAGTGGTGGTCCTTCCTCACAGTGGCTTCACTTACCATTGACCTCAACATAGAAAAGATTAGCTCTGAAAGACACATACCCAGGAAGATATAGGAAACAGGGTGTGGATAAATACACTGCAAATGGTACAAACTCACCCAGGTTTTCTTCGGTCATTAAATTACCAAGCCAATTTCTTATTTAACCTTCCTACAAAGATTTATAAATGACCTACTGCATGTCAAATATGATGTGAAACACTCCTATATGGAAAAAAAAATAAACTAGAAAGTAAACTCTCAAGGAATTCAGTTTTACAATAAAGAAGCACATGCCAAAAAACTAACCACACGTAAGTGCTATCATATAAATTGACTTTCTTCACATGTTCAATACATCACTCACATGTTCATGACTTAATTAGTTCAAAATAATAATGCACAATGTGAGAAGCCCACAACTATTGTTTCATGCATTAGTAACAGAACATGATGCATAATGCCTAACTGCTTATGTTATTTCTGGTCAAAGAGCTTTATGGTATTTGCTTAGCAGCAGCCCTAGAGATTAGGATCTGCTTTGTGTTCTAAATGTTCACATGAGGAAACTGAGGCTGAAGAAACTTAAGTGACCTCCTCAAGGACTTATGACCTTTGATTTAACCTTCACAATTTTACCCCAGATGCTGTATTTTCTTTCTTTTTTTCTTTTTAAATATCTAGATATATCCATTTCTATTTCTATCTCTATCTACATCTATATAAGAGAATCGTATAGGCCCCCCATTACCTTCTCTTTCCCCCTCCCACTCAATCCTTTCTTCTCTCTATGTAGTAGTAGATACATCATTAAAGATAATAACTTGCCAGGCGGAGTGGTGCACACCTTTAATCCCAGCACTCGGGAGGCAGAGGTAGGAGGATTGCCACGAGTTTGAGGCCACCCGGAGACTATATAGTGAATTCCAGGTCAGCCTGGGCTAGAGTGAAATCCTACCTCAAGAAACAAAAGAGAGAGAGAGAATGACTCATCTTACTCCAGCCACCACTACCTAACAATAACTCCTCAGGGCTTGGTAGGGTCTCATAAATCCATCCATGACCCATAAGGAAATGATGACTGGTCCTATACTGTGCATGTCTTATGCAAGTAACCACAGCTGCTGTGGGTTAATATGTTCAATGACCTTATCAGGTCCAGCCAAGAGTGTTCCACAGCCTTTATCCCCACTGCCCAGCTCCTATATTCTTTCTGTCTATGTTCCCACAATAGTCCCTGAGCCCTGTGGGAGGATGATATAGTTATCCCATATAAGTCACTTATTTTCATCACTTTAACCAGTAATGAGCAGCCCATTGCCAATGCCATGTTTTTAGGTCGAAGTCTGAGAGCATTACTAATCTGTGGATACATATTTAGAAGAGAATTAAACAGCACACCTACTTACCAAAAAAAAAAGTTCCAGTTTCTCTCCTAGGGCCTATAGCATTCCTAGCCATGGCATTTTGACCTGGCTTACTGTACACCACTGCTTGTATATATGTGTAAAGTGGTATGCCATGTTTGAGGTAACATTTTCATCTATTATGGCCAGTCTGTTTTAGGGTTAGAGATGAGCTTTGTAAATTGCATTAACTGTGGAGCGCTTTGCTATTCTCTGTACTGGGTGTCATAAGCACTCTCTGAAATAAATCTCATCCACTCCCTTGGTGGCATCCTTTTCCTTAGCAGGTCATCCAGACAGACTGCAAACTGAGGCAGAGATGTTATATAACTTCATTGTGTAGGAAATTTCATATCATGTTCTGTCAAGATCTCCCTGTATTAAGATTGTCTTGCTCTGAATGATCACATTACACTTTGTTTTCAGCAACTCTACTCTGAGTTTCTTGTAAATGCAGAGCTGGGGCTGAACACATCTTGCACAAGCCATGCAGTCTTCTCGCTGAAATAACACACATGCAGGAAGCAATGGCCTCTCTTTCCCACAGATTGGATAACACTTACAAAACTTTAGATAATTCTGAACCAGAAGAAAGATTAAAAGAGAGATAAAAGGGCATTTGTCAATATTTCTATGTCATGAGGAGGAATTACTGCATACTGGAAATTATATGGCACCAGGTAGAAACCTGCATTTCCCTATTTGATACTGAGAATGACTTCAAGGGCACATCATCCATGGACATTTGACAAATAAATACAAAACTCTTATAAATCAAAGTTAAGACAGTGGTGAGGTAATGAAGATCAGAGCCTGTCAAACTGTAAGGCTTACATGCTACTCACATACACTGTATCTGAGAGTCAGTGAACCTGAGCCCAATATGACTTCCTCATGTAAACTACAGAGGGCAAGATGTGAAATGAGTGTAAGCACTTGCCTTATTCTTCAGGCTAAAACCTTACACACCCACCCTGACAACCAGTGGTAGAAGCTGCAAGTGATGTTCTGCTAATCATGTCATAGGGAAGAAATAATCCCTGTCCCTGGGGGGGAAAAAAAAGATAGACTTTGCTTTCTCCTTAGAAAATAGCTCACTATGACAAAAGGATTTCACATAGAAGACTAATCTTGTCACTGCCGTGCTGTTGGGATCATCCACCTTCCTGTGGACTTCTAAGAGTTCTGTGGGAACAGAAACATGAGGCATGCTGCAAAAATCAAAATGAGCACCAAAAGACTCTTCCACATGAATTCTTGGTAGCAGTGGATGGCACCTTTCACTAGAATGATCAGCGTTTGTTTTTAATCTCATGCGTCAATCAGACATAACAAGCAAAAGGGAGTTAAAGATTACATGGTTTGAGAAAAGTATTTTGACTCTCAAATTAACAATATCTTCTGGGTTCATGTAGGAAATGTGAAGAAAGAACAGGATGGTATTCCTTATGTCTACCAGAGTTTCCACCCCGTCTAGGCTAGAAGCAACACACTTCCTCACGCCCGGGGAAGACTCAGCTGTAGTGTGCAGACATACAGGTGTCATTATCATCAGTAATGAAACCATTCCAAAGGAGGGCAGTGTGCTTTTTCATGAGTATTAATTTCCATATTCTCTGTGAGTCCCAAACTCCTGGAGGTATTTAAGTTTGAATTCTAAGATAGTTGTGAAAATCTCAACAGGCTGGTTGGGTCTGTCTTAACAATTGTACTTCTGATAAGGCACTTTGACATAATTTAGTTTTCAGGGCTCTTACCACTTGCTCTAGACAGGTGAATGCACGTGTGATATTACTGGTTAGAGATCAGCACTGAATATTCCTAACTACAGAGACAGAGCCAAACTAATAGCAGAGCAGAAAGCTCCTGGAAAGAAGTTTCACTGGAGAAGGGATGGGAAATGACTTACGTGGGTTACTTGCTTTCTATGCATCAATCTGAAATAGAGAAAGACAGAAGAAAAGAAGGGAGAAGAAGATAAAGGATTGATTTTAGTTCAAGTGAAATTGACCCCCAGTGGAAATGAGGAGAGCAATGATGACTTATAGTCTATTAAAACTTGTCCAAATGTCTTCTCTACTGGCCTTTCTAAGTCCACTCAATGATAGTTCTGTAACAGTGATACTGTGGGCCATAAGTTCTGTGTACAAGTCTCAAGTTTTCTGAAAGCTGCACATTCTTCAGAAATCTTCCAAGAGATGTTATTAGAATGATTAAGTCAGGTCTGGAGAAAGATGGCTCAGTGATTAAAGGCACTTGCTTGCAAAGCCTGATGGCCCAGGTTCAATACTCTAGTATCCACATAAATCCAGATACACATGAAATGATTAACTTCAAGGATTAAACAAACACTTTTTAAAAGCTGGTATCAAATAAGTACAGTACACTTGGAAGGACTTCAAGGTTTTACCTAGGATGAATAGGAGTTTGAATCCTGGATATAACACTTAATAATCCTAAGGCTTTCAAACAATCATTTTGGTAGCCTATATATATTTCTAAAGAAAATCTTTATGTAAAATAAACTGGTAATAAAAATAGGACACACATTCAAAAACTTAGTTTGGATCACTGAACTTTATTTTTCTCATCAATAAAATGGTATTAGTGACTATTTTAAGTGTAATGGTAATGATTATTTTATGATTGAATTCAGAGTTGGGTGACTTACAGAATAAACCATGTGGCCATCTGCTTTCCCCCTTTCTAACTCTCTGTGCACTGACCACATGTCCTCTCCTCCAGGTCACTGGTGACATAGCTCAAGAACGTGAAACAGCATTATGGAAGATTCAGTTGTAACCGAGTCTTTCTCCTTGCTTCCCTACCCTTCTCTATTGTCTTCTCCCTCTGCACCCTCCTCTAGCTTCTCTCTTCTCATAGGAGGTTCACAGTGAAGAAGATGCTCATGTGAACTGGCCCCATGGTTCTGTGGTTGATTTGTAGTTACTCTACCTTTCATCCCTGTAGGTCACCAGCCACAGTGGTACCCACAGGAGACAAGCCCATGATTCAAAGCCCTTGTTTTGTTTATTTTTATTTATTTATTTGAGAGCAACAGACAGAGAGAGAGAGACAGAGTGAGAGAGAGAGAGAGAGAGTGAGAGAGAGAATGGGCACGCCAGGGCCTCGAGCCACTGAAAATGAACTACAGACACGTGCGCCCCCTTGTGCATCTGGCTAATGTGGGTCCTGGGGAATCGAGCCTCTAACCAGGGTCCTTAGACTTCACAGGCAAGCACTTAACCACTAAGGCATCTCTTCAGCCATTGTTAAAGGCTTTTGAATGGTTTGTTATCTCACAGGAAGTGAAAGTGACGGAACGAAAGTTTGCACATCTCCCAATACCCACTTGACTAAGTGATTTGTGAGGACATACCTTCCTCCAGAAGAGGTCATCAGGAAACTTAACTGTATTCCAAGACCTAGATGTCCTCTGGTCTACAGGCTTTTTCTGTTTGGTGATGGAAAATCCTGCCACTTTCCAATTATATTAGAGATAGATAGATGATTATGAGTATTAGGAAGATAAATAGATATATAGATGGATAGATGATAGATGGATAAATGATAGATAGATGAGATGACAGAGACACAGACTGTATATGTAGTTACAGACTTAGACATAGATATCAGTGTTGGGTATTGAAGCCAGGCCTTTTCACACACTGGGCAAACTCTGTACTCCTGAACACCATCCCCAAACCCTCATCCAATAGGTATTTCTAGAAGTGTTTTTGAAGAAGATGCAGTTGCTATTGGTTCTGGATATTGTTTCTTCATCTTCTCTCCCTAGTAATATGTCTCAAACATGAGAGTTCATGTATTATAGACAATGTGGATTTTGCTGTTTCTTTGAATATATTTTTCTGAAGTACATTTACTTCTATCTTTGACAATTAACTCGACTGAACCCAGATTCCAGATTTTGGCTTTTCCCTGATATGTTTCAACTGAAATCTTTTCATTTCTTTCTTTAATTTTTGATGCTTTCATATGCTTATGGCTGTAGCATTTAAAGGTCATCCAGTGGTTTGAAAATTTGTAGGTAGAATTTAACATTCTCCCTTACAGCCTTTCTCCTTTCTTGGATTTTATCCTTTACTTTCTATGTTACTGTCATCTTAATAACTATAAAACTAAAAACTCTAAAATTTGTCTCAAGAATAACATGCTCACTCCTTATTCAGATTCATTTTGGTAGTTCTCATGCACCTTTAAGACATATTTATATTTCACCATAATTATTCAATACTATGGTGCTGATAGGAGATACTCCCTCACCATCAGTCAGTGGGAACTGCCTGGCCAGTGCTTAAGTGCATATGCTTATTCTTAGATGTATCTTGTTAGGATTCCAGTCTCAGGCACACTTCAGAATAAAATGAGCATTTTAAAGAACAAAGAGGAAAAGCAAGATGTGGAGTGAGTGTAACAGGGGATGTTTCTCGATTTGGTGAGTTTAAGAATGTGTGTACACATATCACCATCCATTACTACAGCCAGAGGTAACAGAAAGACCAGGCATCTACAAGCATCAAGACAAGATGCTTACACCCCAGACACCCACAACACAGGTTACTGTGGCACTGAGTGACCTGAGGAGGAAAGATGATAAGAGATTGGGATGATGAGGTTCCTCACAGATGCAAGGTTAAAGATTGTGCAGAGAATTTTCACTTATCCTGCAGAGTTGTAAGGAAGTTCACAAGTCCACTGATGAGCTTACAACCTACGTTGAACATGGTCTCATGAGAAGTTTTTTTTTTAATTTTTTTGTTGTTATTTTATTTATTTGAGAGCGACAGACAGAGAGAGAAAGAGGCAGAGATAGAGGATAGAGAGAGAATGGGTGCGCCAGGGCCTCCAGCCACTGCACACGAACTCCAGATGCGTGCGCCCCCTTGTGCATCTGGCTAACGTAGGTCCTGGGGAATCGAGCCTCGAGCCGTGGTCCTTAGGCTTCACAGGCAAGCACTTAACCGCTAAGCCACCTCTCCAGCCCTCATGAGAAGGTTTTTAAACGTTCATTGAGACTGAAACTGAATAAGAGAAACATCAAAGGATAAGAGACCAGCTAAACAGTTTTTACTATGTCCAATAGATGGAAAAGGAAGGAGGAAAGAGGGAAAGTAAAAGGCAAACTAACTTATTCTAACATAAATATTTACAATGTACTATGGGATCAGATATGTAAAGACAAGAAACCTAACTAGGGAAATCATTATGAAGATAACATGCAAATTGGAATTGATTTATATGTGGACTGAATTGGATCCTCCAAAAATTCACAGTAGCCACAAATGTATTTGAAGACAGACCATTTTAGGGAGTAAAAACCGTCAAATGAGATTATAAGAGATCTGACCAGAAACTACTATCCTTATATGAAAAAAAGGGGGATGGAGAGATGGTTAAGACACTTGCCTGCAAAGCCTAAGGACCTAGGTTTAATTGTCCAGATCTCACGTAAGCCAGATGCACATGGTGGCACATGCGTCTGGAGTTCCTTTGTAGTGCCTAGAGGCCCTGGCATGCTCTCTCTCTCTCTCTCTCTCTCTCTCTCTCTCTCTCTGTGTCTCAAATAAATAAATAAATAAAAAACATAAAAAATAAATAAAAAGAACTAGAAAATACACTAAAAGAAAAAAGAGGCGCTGGAGAGATCGTCTAGTGGTTAAGGTGTTTGCCTGCAAATCTAAAGGATCTTCGTTTGATTCCCCATTACCCGCTCAAGCCAGATGCACAAGGTGGTGCTAGCATCTGGGGTTCATTTGCAGTGGCTGAAGGCCCTAGCATGCCCATTCTCTCTCTCTCTCTCTCTCTCTCTCTCTCTCTCGCTGTGTCTTTCTCTCTCTCAACTAAACAAATAAATAATAAAATAATTTAAAAATAGATTTTAAAAAGAGGAAAAGAGAGATACCAAGGACATGGGTACACAGAGAAGAAAGTCACATAAGGACACGATGAGAAGGTAGGCATTGAAATCTCAAGAGAGTGGCCTTGGGAAGAAGTACACCTTCCACTACTTTTTTTTTTTTTTTTTTACATTTTTTTTTTTACTTTTATTTATTTATTTGAGAGCAACAGAGAGAGAGAGAGAAAGAGAGAGAGAGTGGGTATGCCAGGGCTTCCAGCCACTGCAAACGAACTCCAGACGCATGCAACCCCTTGTGCATCTGGCTATCGTGGGTCCTGGGGAATCTAGCCTTGAACCGGGGTCCTTAGGCTTCACAGGCAAGTGTTTAAACGTTAAGCCAGCTCTCCAGCCCAACCTTCCACTACTTTGACCTGGCTTCCAGTCTCCAGAACTGTGAAGAACTGCACTTCTATTGAGTGCAACACTCTGTCTTGAATATTTTATTTTGTGATCCCTAGAATGCTAATACCTGAGTAGTTCTTGTTTTTAACCCTATGTCCATACACAAATACTTGCATTAATTCAGTAATTATTTGTTGAGGATCAATTTTTTTCACTATCAACTGTGATACATGTTAGGGCACAAATATATACTGATTTAAATTCTCTCTCTCTCTCTCACACACACACATACACACACATTTACACACCCTTCTTCCCTTTCTGCTCATCCCTCCTTTGTCTCCTCATTCGTCTGCCTCCTCATACTGTCAGTAGAATAGTAGTGTTTGCACTGCCCCTGCAGTGATGGTAATCATTAGCACTGGTCAGAATCATCATCCACATGGAAGAAACCTTGTTTAATTACCCCCAACCTGCAGTTTCCAGTAGATACCTCACTCTGAACATTTGTGATAGCTGTTAAGGAAAATGATCAAAGCTCACAGTTGAAATAACAACTCATAAGAGAGAACACAATGCCAAAGCTTGTCATTATGTCTCTCTCTTCAGAAAGGTATGCACTGAGGGTGGTTGTGGGCATTTGCAATTGCCAACCACTTTTACAATGGGCACTGCAGGCAATCTTAAATCAATGGTCCCAGAAAATCTTAACTAGCCAATGAGAACTTTTATTCTAAACTCTAGCTGCCTGATCAGCTAGGATATTTTCAGAAAGCATGTATGCCCACCAGTGCTATGTAAATATATTAGAAAATATTAGTATCTAAAAACTTTTCCCTTACAATGATTTACCCTCAGTGAATGATGCTAGGGGATCATATCATGCAGTAAGGGATTCTTTGATAAACAACCCATCCCGGGAAGGTATCCCATTGCAATAGTCACAGAATAGATTTTCTAATTAAGGTAGGCTCTGGCTTAAATACCTGCTGGTCTTATGTATGCGGTACTGAGTTCGCTCCTTGGAGCATTGATTTTTCTCCTCCCTAGAATTAGAATTAATGGCACAGTATCTGTAAAGCATGATGCATAGCACATGGGAGATGATTGAATATTATTAATGTTCTTATTTCTGCTTACCTATGAGCAATATTACTGAGTACCTGGCATAGCCAGTATTTGAGTCTGCTTGAATTATGACATGATTAGTGTAAAGGGACTTTTTCACCAGTCTGATCAGCAAAAGACCCAGGGGGCTAAGGTTAGCTCCATTCAGCAACATGAGTCATGTTCTGTATGAAGGCACCAACCCCTTGAAGGCACCTCAAACCTCATTCTCTCACAGTGAATTTGATATTCACACTGCTATATCAAAAGGTTGGGGCAGCCATTATGTATTAAAATGTGTCATTTTAAATTGCTTTTTTTTTTGCTAGCACTAGCAATATAGATATTGAAATTTCTTGAGGAAATGCTTATCTCATCAAGACTAAAATTATAGTATATGAAATACTAATTACAGTATTATGAACAAGGTTGAACTTTCCTGTGACATTCTGTCTATTAAGAGAATACTAATTTTCTCTTTCTTAAGGCAGATAGAGCCACCCATTACAAGAACTGTGATCACCTCCCTCTTCCTCTACCACCCAGTGCCTTTTTCACAGAATGGCAGCATGAGACCTCAAATTCCTAGTCTTGGTCTATCACCTGTACCAGTCCATCAGCTTCTAAAATAGTACCAGACATTGAACCCAGATGTGAACCCATCTGAGTTCTGGTTCAATAAGAAGCTCTGATCATTGGCTACAGAGAGAGGATATTTACATAAATGCATTCATAGAAACATCTTAGATGTGTTCATGCTTACAAAATTATAACTGTGCCTGTCACATTGTAGATACGAATATCAGCTACTATTATTACTTTTTGATTTTTTAACAAAACTCTTGCATAATTCTCTTGATTACCTAAGACATGCATTTCATCTTCACTTGCCAGTTTAAATGGTTTATGTGCAATCAGACAGCTAGCAACATGGGTAAATAATGCTTGGCTTAAGATTCTGGAAAAACAATTTTTATTTAGCCATTCAGTGATGCAGGTCCAATACAATATTTTCTTATAATGGTTCTGAAAACTTCAGGCAGAAATGTCTTGAAAATTGAAGTATAGGAAGGTGACTTAACTTTTTAAAGTCCTGGTAAACAATATAAGCAAATGGGTGAGAGAGCACTTTGTGTCTTAAACAGATGTGGAGGTAGAGTTAGCTCATCACTTACTGTTGAGTGGACTTAGGTTCCATATTAAAATTGATAGTACTTGATTTCTTCATCTTGAAATAGAAGGTAGAAATTTAGGACCTTGGAATATGGCTCAGTGGGTTAAGTGCTTGCAGCATGAGCTTAAGTTTGGATTCCCAGAACCCACATAGACGCTGGGCATGGTAGAATGTACTGGCAATCCAGTCCTGGAGAGGCAGAGACGTGTGAAAGTCCAGAGCAAGCTTCTGACTAGCTAGTCTAGTCAAATCTGGCTCTTGGTTCAGTGACAGACCCTGTCTCAATTAAGAGACATTAATTAATAAGACATCCAATACTTGTACACTTGAACTCCCATACATGCTTCCAGGCCCACACACATATGAACACACACATGCACACAGAAAAATAGAAGGTAGAAATGTGTTTCACAAAGTTGTTGTGAGGACAGAGCAAGTTGTAAGAAAGCTCAGTGCATAGTAAATGCCCAGTAAGCAGTAGCTTTACTCACCATTCTTTTCTACCAGATGTCAGCATTCCTACGCATTTCCTCAGGACACTTCTAAGATGCCACTTTATTTTAACAATATTATTTTTGAAAAATTCAATTTCTATAGATATTTTTAAACATTAAAACAAATAATAAAAAGAGAAATAATTCTGGCAAGGACCCAGCTTGAACAATAGGCAGAATTTCAGGTTTTCCAGCCCAGTAACTTTTACCAACTCCCCACACACAGAGGTTCCAATTGTGGAAGATTTATTTAAACCTGAGAATGCTCAACGGCTGAGCCATTCTTTGCATCTGTGCACATAATCTATGGCTCATGGACTGTGAAGAGGCTGAAAGGAACCCAAGCTTAATGACCAAGTTTTATAGTCATATATTTTTTATTTCTCAAATATAGAACATTTTTATTTTCATTTTTCTGAATTCATATTTTACTATCATAAAATTTCCATATGAATATGATTTAAGAAGTTTAATAGTCCTGAGAGGATGAAAAATGAGAAAAAAATAGTTACACCTTACTTTATTTCTACCTGCAACATTTGGACTATCACATATATAAACCATTGACCAGTTAGTTTGTTTTCATACGTATCTGTTTATTCTATATGTGATTGACTAAACTGATTATTGCCACTTCATTTCTCTTCAAACCAACAACACATTTTTATGAGTGAAATAAACTAAATATTAGAAGCAAAAGGGAAGGCTGGATATTCTCTAGAAGAGGCTAAGGGGCATGGAAGGGATTTGAGCTTTACTATATGGACATGAGATGATCAATGAAATTTTACACAGGTTTTCCTGTGTGTGTGTGTGTGTGTGTGTGTGTGTGTGTGTGTGTGTGTGTGTAACTTCCATATATTTGAGTTTTATGCTATTGTTACATTTTATGGAGAGGAATTCCCCAGATTCTGGCTTTGGAGATATACACCATAATTTCTTGCAATGAGAAGCAGAGAAGTAAACTGGAAATGCTTCCTTTATCATTTAAATCGCACAGGTTTGCAACATCTCTCTGTATTCTAGATATCACACCTCATCTCCATTCTCTTTTGTGCCTGATGTGCACCAGCCGCCTCCAAAGCTCAGATTCCTAGAGCATAATCTCTGAAGTGGAAGATGGAAGGAGCATGGGAAGCATGAGGGAATATTCCTGGCCACAGAATTATGAAGAATAAAGGAGATGCACAATATAAATGCATTCCATACAGATTTTAACTAACCCCCTCATTGTTATCCCTTTTTTCACTCACATATTCCTGAGTGTTATTAGCAGTTAATCTTCCCTGGATCCTAGGGATGATTCTCTGGTCTCTTCTTGACACATCCTTTTTCAAGATAGAGTTTATAGTGACCTGCACTTCTGCACAATTACTATCTCCTCATCACTATCTGAAATTCTAAAGCTCTGTAGAAATCCCTTGCCTGCTCTTGTCTGTTCTCATGTCCTCTTTATTCTCTTTGTAATGTTGTTTTCTGAATTACTAAAATATTCTTTTAATTTTACTTTAATATAGATTGAGAGAGAGAGAATAAATGTGTATAGACGTTTTATTCTCCCATAACTGAACTCACATATTACATTTATTATCAACTTATTTTTGTTTCTTCATTCTATAAGGCATATTTAATAGTCATTGAGTGACTACATAATAATAAAATATTAAAAACAACATTAATAACTTTCATTTGAAAGTAGGATGGTATTTTAGAATTTTTAAAGGTCTTTAGCATTTAATCCTGTGAATGTTTTTATCCCTGTATTATACAAAAATAATTGAGGTTAATAGAGTTTAAGTAATATGTCTATGACCATGCAGAGAGTTGATAAGTGGCTTAAAATTAGAACCTCAAATCTCTGACCTGACATTAATGTTACTTTAAGGTATTACAAATGTATTTTTCTAAACACTTGAGTGAATTATAAGTAAATACAAGGCATATTATTTTCCCTCGTGGGGCTTTCCATCTAAATGGAAAATATATTTTAGATTTTATGCTTCAAAAAAGAACAAAATTAATCTTTCCACATATTAATGTACTAGTATTTCCAAGTTCCATCGAACAATGTAAGGCAGGAAAGTATGAACAAGTTTAAGATAAAAGCAAAGAGAGTTTTATTGAGCTGTGGAATTGATTGGTAACTTGGAAAATACAGACCTGTTTTGGCTGAGGGAGTTCTGCTGAGGAAACATGGACTTGGGCTTCTGTCTGAGGAAGTAGATGTTGTTTAGCATTCTTTGATGGACATGAACGAAATCAAGGCACTTTCAGCAGATAAAAACTAACATAAATTGGGAGTTGGTAAATTTCATAAGTCTATAGGAATAGCTAGGTCAGGAGGCAAATGAGCCACTCTGGTATTTATGAAACCTCTTGAGGTATTGTTAGGAACCCAAACATCATTCCTCTCAGTGAATTCGGTTTCCAGCATGATGTCTACATAGCAATCTGACTCCAACCAGCAAAGTCCTAAGTCTCAGGAAGAGGCTTTTTTTCTCTCTTTTTGGCCATTATGCAGCTATTTTGAGTTACATTTTATCAGAAGGCAAATTGGTTCTAGGGAGAACAAACCAAGAAAAATAGCACGTGAGCTTGGACCATGCAAGGAAACATAGTTTTTACAGATAGACGTAGGAAGGGTGTACAAGGATGGGAGAAAAAAATAAGCAAATAAGTGGTAAGTGGTGAGGGAATCTCTAGCAATTACCAGGAAGGTGAGGTTGTCTGCTTCTAGAAGAGGGCAAATATGCTTAGAATGGGAATTTGTCGCAAACTGTCAAAGGTTTGAATGTCTTGCAAGGAATTCAGAATTACTTGAATTTTTTTGTATAAAGAAACTAAGTGTAAAATGTAACTGTTTTGCTAGGTTTTTTTTTTTTTCTTTCCTGTATTTTGTCCAGTAATTCCATAGTTGCTACATGTAAACTTGATTATCCTAAGGGGGAATTGGAAGTCTTGCCTCCAAAGTTGCGACCTGGTGTTTAGAGGTGTGAGTAGAGTGAAGTTGGGGGTGGAAAAGGCATTGACACCTTCTAAGTCAATCAGTTTCCAAACATGCACACATAAGGAAACTGAGGCAAGGGGAGGTTATAGACTGTCATTCCTTATATTTCAATTGCAATGCATAATTCCTGCTTTTGCCTGTAACACAACAGAAACAAAAGTAACTTAATTGTTTAATGTTATCCAATCCCTTACTTTTCAAACATATTAACTATATTTATTTTTAAAAAGTGCCATGGAGGTATGGCTCATATTTCAAGAGTTAAAGATAATATAAAAAATAAATTCTAGCTGGGTGTGGTGGCGCACACCTTTAATCCCAGCACTTGGGAGGCAGAGGTAGGAGGATGACCATGAGCTCAAGGCCACCCTGAGACTACATAGTGAATTCCAAGTCAGCCTGAGCTAGAGTGAGACGCTACCTCGACAATCCAAAATAAATAAAGAAATAAATCCTTAATGAGAAGACTTACAAAAGGGTTTGTTTTTATGTTTAGTAAAATAAAACAGCCATAACAGAACACTGGATATGAACAGCACTAATAATATTGTGTGCACCCAAATTAGGAATAATGACTTCTGTGCAATTAATTTTAATTTATTACTTTTTCGAGGTATCTAGGGCTTTGCTCCCTTGTGGTCTCTAGGATAACCTTATATACTCATTTGCTTCCTGGCCATAAAACACAGCAAAAACCACTTGTTCCTCTGTTTTTCCTCCACCTAAACATCAGTGTATTTCTGTTTTGATTCTTCAAATTCTCAAAGTACTTCGAGTGCTTGGCCAGAAGGCCATGAGCTATAGAAAGTGGGCACACACAGGACTTGAGAAATAACAATATTTCCTACAATGTACCATGCTTTCTATTTAAAAATAAAAATTTTATTTTTATTGAATTGTAATAATGTGAGACATATAGGAGTTAAATGAGAATAGCGGTCCTGTCAATATGGGGGCTATTTCCATCACACCAGCAAGTTCTTTCTGCCCCCAGTCCCCACTCCCACCTCTAAGCAGCATTCCTTCTAATGGTTCTGTGACTCTAAAAGGCCAAGGAAACAATTTCTATGATAATTCATAGCAGGCCGACAGCTCCAGGAAATTTACCATCAGTCTCTGAAAATAACCTGTAAACTGCATCTCCATCATTTTATCTTAGACAAATTTCCCAGAACACATTTACTCAAAGGATATCTGGATCATGCTCATAATTATTCCTCTATACAGCTAACTTTAATGCTTGAATGGAAAATATATAGTGTGGTTTCATCGGAGAGATGTCCACTGTACATGCTTATTAAATAAACATGTTCTCTGCTTGTTTGAAGATCTATCTTATCCACCCTTGTACTAAATCTCTCCCTGTAAATATATGAAATATTATATGATGGGTTTATTTACCATTGTGACTTTTTGAAAAATATATTGTTATGTTGATTCTGGATTAATTCTTTATTCTTGTACTTGTTTTCTTAATGACATTTTCAGAAACCTTGTGGTACTCACAGTGAATAAAATATTTTATAGTCAATGTCTAATAACTATTTTGTTAGATAACTTCTTTCACAAGGATAAAAGCCTCCTGAAATATTAGAATTCGCAAGTGTATTCTTACTGAAAAGGCTGTCTTAAGCATTACTCATAAATAGCATTTGTTCAGAAGGATGTCTAGAGTTTGAAATATATTTGACCAGTGGATCAAATCTACATTCTGGATATTGAATTTCATTTTCTTCCTTGATCTTGACTTCTCATCTTATTATAAATGTCATATATATATATATATATATATATATATATATGATAAAAGTTGAAAAAATTGATATGTTTTATCCCTAATTTCGACCAGAATTAAAACAGCATATGCTACCAGAAGCACCATCTTCCTGGTGAATGTATCATTGTACTATAAGACATTCCACCAATCATAGCTCTCTTGGTCATTGTACTTGGACAATTTAGTTTAGTGCCTGGCACAGAGATGTATAACACATATTGAGGAAACAAATAAAGAATTGGGACAAAATTAGTCCACACATTTCTCAGTCTATTTGACTGTTATAACAAAAACATATCATAGGTACAAGCCATAAGCATTTATTTGTGACAGTTCTAAAGACTAGGTGCATAAGGTCAAGTTACTTGATCAAGGTTCACTGCCCATTGAGAGCCTACTTTCTGGTTCAGAAACTATATACTCAATGCATCACTCAAATAGTAGAAAATATGAGGCAACCCTCAGGAACTGTACCCTAAAGAAAACATCAGGACTCAATGATTTCATCTTCATACATATATAATATTTTTAACAATTTTTTATGTATTTCAGAGAGTTTTGGCCTTTAGTTCTTAACACTATCTCTCCATTATTGTTACTCGGCCCCTTAGCATGGTACTTGTGAAATCTCTGCTACTCAATACCATACTAAATAGGATTATCCATACCTGAATGGTGAAGCATGAAGAAGGCATGGATGTGTCTGAAGTCCCACCTCAGAGATTTGTTCACAGCACAATAGTGCTTTACTGAACAGTAACAAGAGTCAGTGTTCAGTATTGCTCATGTAAATACCAAGCTTGGAGACCACAGCATATGACCGTAACTGCATAGGCAAGTCCTCTACTCTTTCAGAGACCAAAAGACTCATCTACAAAATGAAATTAACACACCTCACCAAAATACAGATATTAAAAAAGATGTTTCATGGGAAGCTTCCTATAGAAAGCTTGACGCAAGTTGTTGGAACATGTTTCCTCTTCCTTTCCTCCGAAACGAACACTTAAGAGATTATGTAGGGAGGAAAATTAACTCTCTTTTCCTGGGTATATCTTGAGGGGCTAGCCTCGGGTTGTCTTTGCTCAGAGAGCAATGCACGTGTGAGTCCGTGGTTCTAAAGCAATTCTTATCCACCATGAATGTGCTACTGTCAGCTCTGTCCCCACAGTGCATCCTGCACTCCCTCCACAGCAGCAGAGCTCCCAGTGACAGGAGCCAGCAAGCATAGCCATGGCCTGAGGCCCTTGTCTTCTAAAGTTCTAGGTATGACAATGTGAGGTATGGTACAGCCATCACTGAAATAAGAGGGTGAGATGATATGCACTTATATTTCTTATTCCATCAACCAAGAAAAAGCTCAAGTTTTTATTGTAAAAGTGACTCTTCTTCAATAAGTAAAGGGACCTTAAACATACCCATTCTGAAAATATCCATCAGACTCACAGAGCCTAAAGGTAGTATCTGTCAACCATGGTACTGAGTAGAGTAGAATAATATAGTATAGAGTCAAATATGATATTTGAGAATACTATGAGTTGGGGGCTGGAGAGATGACTGACCACTTAAATGACATGCTTGCAAAGCTTACTGGCCTGGATTTTGATTCCCCAGTACGCACATAAAACTAGATGCACAAAGTGGTACATGAATTTATAGTTATACTGGCAAGAGTCCTTGGTGCATCTGTATTTATTCTCTTCTCTCTCTCTCTCTCTCTCTTTCTTTTCTTACAACTAAATAATTATTAAAAGAAAATTCTATAAGTTATTTTGGCCCTTTGTATCAATATTTCTTCTAAGGTCACCTCAAATGTTCTCCTAACGGTACTAATAGTAAATAGACAAGGGAACTTCTCAGTGGCCATGCAGCTGCAGCAGTCGGCTCTGGCAAATGTCGCTGATGGGATTCCATCTTGCAAAGCTGCTGAATCCAAGATTTCTCTTGGCAAAGCCAGGAGGTCTTTCAGCAACCTCCTAGAATTCCTGCCACCTGACAGCCTGTACTACTGCTATCTCCTTTGTGGAATATTTGGCATTATTATAAACATACTGTTGCTTACTTTTTGCTTTCATTTTCCCCTTCTCAGTAGTGATAGGGCAATCCAATTCAGGTATGTTTACATAGTCACCAATGATTGAACAGGAAAATAATGTTTCTACAGAAATTTCGGAGGCTATAATGTTTAAACAAATCATGGATCCTCAAACTATGACTAGTTTGAATGAACAAAGTTTCTTAATACCACAAATGTATATTTCACCAAATGAGACATGTTCCTCACAGTACTATGCTACATGCCTTACCAGTTGTTCCCAAAAAACATTACTTATGACTACAGGAATTAATGGGCACATTTCCTGAACCTACAGATGACTTACTAGAAAAGGATCCTGAAATGCTAGGGAGCAAAAAGTAAACATCAAGCCTTTAATCCCAGCCCTTGGGAAGCAGAGGTAGGAGGATTGCCATGAGTTCGAGGCCAGCCTGAGACTACATAGTGAATTCCAGGTTAGTCTGGGCCAGAGTGAGACACTACCTCAAAAACAAAAACAAAAACAAAAAAGAAAGATAGTAAACATCTTTCAAATAATTGGAGTGGGCCCACACAAGGAAGTAAAACAGAATATGTAACTTTCGGAATCAATAATAGAGTTTGGTGGGTTCCTAAAGGATCATCATCAATGCAAAACACTGGTTGGATAGATCAACCTTTACCATATACAGGGGCATACATTAATGGAGTAAGGATGGTCTGGAAAGATGGGAAAAATACTTAAATATCCAAATCTTCCTTTTATGGAGAGACTTACAATGTCAGTACCAAACTGTAAAATAGAGCAACAAAGAAAGGCCATAGAGAGACAATTAAATCAGTACTGGATTAGAAATAGAGAAACGTACTGTTACTCAGGCTGCAAGATAATATTATGTAGACTGTGGTTAACACTGCCCTTTCTGAACTAAAACAAAAAAATAAAATGTCTATCACCTTGTAACCACAAGAGCTACTTCTAGGGCTCTTGGCTAGTTTCCTAGAGTCTGGATAAGATATTAACCAGCTTGTAATCCTTGACTTTCTGGTTTAAGATG
Source organism: Dipus sagitta (assembly GCA_036346955.1). NCBI lineage: Eukaryota > Metazoa > Chordata > Mammalia > Rodentia > Dipodidae > Dipus > Dipus sagitta. Next base: position 165,447,850 of record CM070772.1, on the reverse strand, counting down.
TTATCAAAATGTCTATGGGGTAAGAGGTTCATGAGTTAAGCAGAAGCAGGGGAAACCAAGGAGAATTTTGTGCTAGACTTCTTATAGAATAGAAGCTACATGAATAAGTTTCTATATCTTGCTTGGAAAAAAAAAATACTAATGTATTGTAAAAGCATAAATAAAGAAGCAGAGCTTTGCTCTGCAAGCAGTATGCTTCACCTGAACTACTGGTCCACATAATTGCCTCACAATGCCGACTCCACACATCCCCTCCGAGTTCTATAACTCCTTTGAGGCTGGACCTCGGCAAGAACTATCACTTTAAACTCTGTAGCTTGATCTTACTGACTTTCTTTAGGCCACTGTCTCCCATCCCAATCCTTATCTCTAGGTAGTAACTTCCTAGTCACACCAATACACAACTATAATTTTGTATAGAAGCCCATGCATTACACTGCAGCTCCAACATGGCCTGAACGGTTTGGTACCATTACTTTTTCATTTGTTAGTGCACAGTCTTTAAAATTCGGCCACCCGGGGCCTCTTGACACTGTAAATGAACACAAGATGCTTTGCCAGTTTGTGCATCTGGCTTTACATGGGAATTGAACCCAAGCTGACAGCTATTGCAAGTAAGTGCCTTTAATCTCTGAGTCATCTCCCTCAGTATCTTATGCTACTATTTTTTTTTCCTTTATATTGACAGCTTCCATACTTACAGACAATAATCCATGATAATTCTCTCCCCTCTCCCATTTTCCCCTTCACAACTCCACTCTCCATCATATCCCCTCCCTCTCTCCATTAGTCTCTCTTTTATTTTGATGTCATCATCTTTTCCTACTATTATGAGGGTCTTATGAAGATAGTACTAAGCCTTGCGAAGTCATGGATATTAAGGCCAATTTCTGTCTGGTCAATTGCATTGTACCCTTCCTATGGCTCTTATGTACTTTCCACCACCTCTTCCTCAATGGGCTGTGAGCCTTGGCAGGTGTGATAGAGTTGTTTTAGTGCTGAACATGCCTCTGCCATGTCTTCTCAGCACTATGGTGCCTTTTGGGTCATCTCAGTGCTCACCACCATCTGTAAAGAGAAGCTTCTCTAACCAAAAGTAAGAGCAGCATCAATATGTAGGTATGACTATTAAGTAAAGTGATTACAGGACAGTTTGGTGGGCAAAATATACACATTTAGTCAGAAAAGAGCAAGTATTACACTCCTAATGCTCATGACCTCCCCCACCATATGCTTTTGATTAGGTTTTCAGTACCAGGCATGTATTCCCTCCCATAGAGCAGAACTACAATCCAATTAGAGAGCAGTTGGCTCCCTATATAACAGACATGCCACTATGGTACCCATTGGAGTATTTGGTATAGCTGGCCAAACTCGAGGTTTGCAGTGTCCACTGTTTTCACCATTGATGGTTTCTGACTCCCATAAGGCTGCATTCAGTCTACCTTTTATGTAATGTTTTTACATATCTGACAGTATACAGTTTAGATGCACTGCTGAAATATCTAAACATGGTATATATATTCAGTTGATTGACTGAATCACAGTATAGTCTCAGTATACATTTGAGAAATAAATGAAGAATTTACTTTAACTTAGTAGCAATCCAGGGCAGAAATTTACAAGATCTTCAGGTGGAAAAAGGTACTGAAGATATAGAAGAGATAAGAAGATAGTGTTACACACCTGTCTCTAAGTTAATGTGGTTGAGACTGAAAAAATAGTCTGTTTTCTTGGGAGGTTTTAACATAACATAAAAGTCAGAATTGACAGTGATATTGTAACTATTACCTATCTCATACTTACTAAATAGGAGTCACATTGCTCAGCTATTTATTAATCCAAGCTCCTAATTAAATTTCAAATGCAACCCACATGATTTGCCTAGTGTTTTATGATTTCCCAAGTTTATTTCTATCTGTGTTCATAGGAGTATTATTATGTAGTTGATAACTGCACAAACCAGTATTTTCTTGGATTCTAATCTTGAGTGTAATTTATATTGATTTGTAACTTTGAGCCAACCTGTTAGCTTCCCTGATATTCCTTTCCTTTGACCACAAAATGAAGACATTCCATAATTTACAGAGATGTAGTTGCTGGTAGTGTATCTTTAATGATGAATATATATATTGCATTTATTTTCTTTTCTATTGGGAACTTGGATAAATGAACATATTGTAAATTGGTCATATTTCCATTGGGTTTTCTTCTTACAAAACCTCTCCCCTTTTCTCCACCGCCCGTAAAAGCCTCCTTTCCTGGGGTAGCAGTAGTCTCTGTACCTTCATGGATGCAGCAATCAGTTCCTGTGGAGGAAGCAAAGCTTTCTGTGCATCTTCCCACCCAGTGGGTCCTACATTCTTCCTAAGCACTCTTCAATAGTATTATCTGAGTCTTGAGGTCATCTTAGAAGCCTGCTTTGATGTTGAGCTCTCACAAGACTCTTATTTTCTGCTTTGATGAGTTTTAATCTCCTCAGTGTCTATAGCCATCTCCCTGGAGGAGGGCGGTTCTCTGGTTAACAATGAGAGAACTGTTCATATTTAATCCACCTGTCCCTCTGTAAGGCTTCCAGGACCCTGACCAGGGTGATACAGATGACTCACCTTGTGCTAGGCACTCAATTTTGCTTGTCATTCTGGCTGGTCTTGGGACTCCATTTATTCAATGGCATCTGTTAAAAGCAGGTTCTCTAGATCCTGTGCAGATTGGTCTGTAGAGCTCTTGGCAGGCACCCCATGGAAGTTCTATGTACTGGCGTGGACAGGGTGTGGGGGTGGCCTATGGCACTGAGGGGTACCCTGCCTTTCCCAGGACCAGAGTAGGTAGGTGGTGGGCTCCAGGCTCAGATGGATGCAATGGGTAGCAGGAGAAGGTCGCATTTAGCACCTTCACAGGAAGCACTCGAAATGTTAATTGTGATGATGATGATAATGATGAGGATACCTGTGAAATTTTACAAATAAACCTGTGGTGAAACAAAGGGGAGGTATTTACTAATCTTGATTTTGTAGGCAGAAAAATTGAGGCCAAGAACATCCTGCTTTCTTAGGATCCACATCACAATGTCAAGTTAAAAATTTGATGCCAAGTTTTCAGATTCTGAATTCAGTACCTTTCCACTATAATAGATTCTCTACAACCTATAACAGTACCCTACTGTTCTCTGTTTACTTTTCTGGCCTTTGTAGCATCTTTCTTAGCTCAAGTATATGAAAAGGAAGCATGGAGGGAGGGGGATTGGTGTTCAAATGAAACAGTTATGAAGGAATTGAATTTAAACTTTCATCCCTACTGAGCAAGTTTGAAGGGAAGCAATTTTCCTATTATCTGCAAACTGTTCCCAGATACCATGAACAGTTGGAAAAAAAAATAGTCCCATGACTTTATTAAGCATCTTTTGAAAGGATATCAAAAGAACTTCATTTATAAAATCTTGTAAAGGTATGAAACATTACTGACTACAAAGATGGTTAAAGTAAAACAGGAACTGATCTTTTTTGACAAGAATTTCTAATATGATAACCCTTCCTGTTTTTCCCTTAAATGTACCTTCTGAGAATTTGACATTAATCGAACTACATTTTAAACAGACTGTTATATGAAGGAAGGCACACTTGTCCTCAGAGATAATGCTGAATCCTTTTTCTTCTTTATCAAAGCACATTTTAATTGACTGGCAAATTAAAAAATATACTACCTGCATAGAATATGACTTATGTTCAAAAATAAATATAATAAAAAGTTTTACAATAAAAGGATATAGATTTATATAGCCATAGAATTGTACAAATTGAATCTTTTTTTTATTTGAGAGAGATACAGAAATAGGCAGAAGGGGGGGGGGAGACAATGGGTATACCAGGGCCTCCAGCCACTGCAAATGAACTGCAGATACATGTGCCCCCTTGTGCATCTGGCTTACGTGGGTCCTAGGGAATCGAACCTAGGTCCTTTGGCTTTGCAGGCAAGTGCCTTAATCACTCATCTTCCAGCCCCCCAAATTAAATCTTTATGATACTGAATCCAGACCTTTTGAAGCTTAGGTCAATTTTGACAACAATGTATTGCCATAATGGAGCAGGATTTTATATATAAATAAATACACATGTTATATATGAATGTACACACACACATAATGTATGATAATATTTTTCTCCCTTGACTAAGAACACTGGATTGTATCTGTATGCCAAAATGTAATATAGAAGTGCCACATATCTATCAAAAGTCCTCAACATATAAAGCCCTATTATCTCATTGTGGGGGAAGGGAAATCATTCTTCAAACAAGACTTTTGGTGGACAGACTATATTTAGAGGATGGCATTATATGCATCATATTATAAGAAAAATTTGGTGTGGTCAAAGTAAAAATTCACTCTTGTAGTTCATATGGATCAAAACTGCAAATATATATACATAAATTTGCTATGTCTTTATATTTAAAATACATAAATTAATAGAATCAACAATATGTATTGTTATAGGGTTCACCAAATTTAAAGTGTATTTATAGTTTTAAGGAATCATCACACCAATACCTTTTGAGTAGAATTTAAATTAACACTGTACTAAGATGCTACTTGATAAGCAGATGTGTTCATTCACTCAAAGTTTTGCTAACAAGCTGTGAGACTCAAATTCATTGTTTAAGACCACTGGACAACAAGATTGTCAAATCTCATTAGCCTGGTTAACAGGGAAAGCCTAAAAGTTGGGAAAATTTCATTTCTCTTGTGAGTCAATATTGCATGTTTAGATCAGGACACTTCTCATAAGTAAATTCATTTCTATGTCACTGTAGCATCTTGCTTATTTCTCTACTACACAACACTGGGATAGAGTGGCATGCAGGATACTCACTCAACTATTCATCACTCTCCATCATAATTGCTGGAAGGTAAAGGCCAAGAAGATTTTCATGTTTTCCTCTCTCAGAGTCTTATATGGAATTATATGGTCATCTTCCTGGTCTAAAAATGGTAACTAGCCCAAAGCAAGTATTTCCTCTATTTTTCAGGGGAAGAACTCACCACTTCATTAGGCTTGGTTGTGGCTTGAGCATCAGTTCACAGTCACAATTCTGAGTCTGATGCCTGTTTGGAAACTTGAGGACTTCTGTTCTTCAGCTGCTGTGGTGGTTTGATTCAGGAGGCCCCCCATAAACTTAGGTGTTCTGAATGCTAGGTTCCCAGATGATGGAGATTTGGGAATTAACATCTCCTGGAGAAAGTGTACTGTTGGGGGCAGGCTTATGAGTATTATAGCTAGTTTCTCCTTGCCAATGTTTGGCACACTCTCTTGTTCATATTGTCCACCTGATGTTGGCCAGGGGGTGATATGCACCCTCTACTCATGCTGTTGTTTTCCCCTGCCATTGTGGAGCTTCCCCTCAAGTCTATAATCCAAAATAAACCCTTTTTTCCCCAAAAGCTGCTCTTGGTCGGGTGATTTCTGAAAGCAATGAAAACTGACTTCAACAGCTGCCATACTCATCAGTAAGAGCAAGGGAACCATTGTTAGGTTCCATCTGGTCTCTTCTCATGATTTTGCTGCCCTAATATTTCACTCCCTTTAAGAATGGATATCTTGGCATTATTATGCTAACTTTGGGATGATACAAGTGCCTTATATAACTGGTGGACCTGTGGTAGACAAGTCCCGAGAGTAGTCACCTTTCTGCATGCCAGTTTATTTTTTTGTTGTTTATTTTTATTTATTTATTTGAGATGAACAGACAGAAAGAGACAAAGAGAGAGGTAAAGAATGGGTGCACCAGGGCCTCCAGCCTCTGCAAAAGAACTCCAGATGCATGCACTACCTTGTGTATCTGGCTTATGTGGGTACTGGGGAATTGAGCCTTGAATTGGGGTCCTTTGGATACAATGGCAAATGCTTAACTGCTAAGCCATCTCTCCAGCCCTCTGCATACCATTTTAAATGATGTGCATCCCATCCCACATTGGTAATCTCAGAGATGACATGTTTCTTATCATGTCCTTTAACCATTCAAATAGAAGCCAACTTCTGACATCTAGAATATAGGCTGTCTCTTCCTGCTACATTTATCTCTTTGGTCTCCATTTGATTCACTTTTTTATCTATGTTTGTGTATATTCCCAAAAGTTGTTTATCTTATACTTCATCGATATCTACAAATTATTACTAAGGCAATTTATTTTTACATTTTATCCCTTGTGTTACAATTTCCTAATCCACCTACTTAACTTATTCAAAGTTTAAAAATAATTTCAGTGTTTGGGCTGGAGAGATGGCTTAGCAGTTAAGGCACTTGTCTGCAAAGCCAAACATCCCAGGTTTAATTCCCAAGTACTAAGATAGAACCAGATGCACAAGGCAGCACATGTGTCTGGAGTTCATTTGTAGTAGCACATGCTTTATCTCTCTCATATGCCCCCTCTCCCTCATAAGTAAATATTAAAAATAAGATAAGGGCTGGACGTGGTGGTGCATGCCTTTAATCCCAGTATGCAGGAGGCAGAGGTAGGATGATTGCCATGAGTTCAAGGCCACGCTGAGACTCCATAGTGAATTCCAGGTCAGCCTGGGCTAGAGTGAGACCCTAGCTCAAAAAAAAAACCATAAATAAATAAATAAATAAATAAATAAATAAAATAGATAAGTTCACTTTTAAAGCTTACCAGTATTTTAGATGGATTTTTGAGGTCACTGTGAAATTGAGTATAGGATAAACAGATTTCTCATGTGTTACCAGTTTATGCCCTCCCCAAAATATACCACAGATTTCCTACACAATGTTTGTTTCATTGGAAAAGTACATTGACCCATCATAGTCACCCAAGTCTAGGAGTTTATATCATGATTTGCTCCTCTGTATTGACAAATATATGACATGAATCCACCACTGTGTTTTTGCCCTGAGGTGTGTCACTCCTATCCATGCTCTCTTCCATCCTAACCCCTGGAAACTACCACTGTGTCTACTATCTTCCAAGTCATCTTAAGTCTTTTCAGACTAGCTTCCTTTACCTTATGTAAAGAACTGCCACCCATGTGTTTTCATGAGCCATTAGCTCATTTCAATTCACAGCCCATTAATATTTTGTTGTCTGTGTAAACCCTTATTTTATGTATCCATTGACCTATTGAATCTTGGTTGATTCTAAAATCAGTAATAATGAATAAAGTATTGTAGAACAACTCATGAAGTACTGGAACCCTTCTAAGTTAATTTTTTAATACAGACTCTGTTAATGATTCCTAAATTATTTAATATGGTAATGGTGTGGAGATGCTGAGGCTCAGAGAAATTGACCTGCATGACACAAATTACCAAGTAGGTAAATACATTATCATTTAAGACAAAACCAACAATTCTGTGTACTAACTTCCCTTGCTCAGGTTAGAAATCTTCAGTCAACTAGAGCATAGTGTTTTTTTTTTTTTTTTGTGAAGCCCAATTTAATACAAGTTGCCAATATTACTCAGTTTATGTTGACTGACATGATAAAATCCAATTTGGAATCCTTGCTATGAAAGTCTCATATATCTCTTTAGAATATAGATATTCAACATTTAACCATCTTTTGGTAGATCCCAACAAGATATAGATTTTATCATTAATGTAATAGTCTAATACAGGAATGTGCTATGAAATTTTATGGTTTTTTTAATAACCTTATGACACATTAGTAATAAATCCTAAATTATGTTAAATAATTGAAATTTAGTCCATAAAAAATTAACTCATCCCCATTTCCATGCTTGCAATAGGCAGACTATTCTTGGCCTTTCCATGTACAAAAGCCTCTGGCATATATAAAAAAATGAAGATTTACTTACCGATTTATGAAAAAGTCACTAGTATTGAGAAGATAGCAAACCAGAAGACAGACCTTAGGAAAATCACATTTTGGATACCTCACAGTTTTCCATCTAAAGTTGGAGCTTTCAATATGCTGACACATCTACTTTTATAAATCTCATTTTAAGTATAATACTAATGATAAGTGTCACTAGGAAGGAAGATCACAGTTTATGTCTTGATTTATTGAAATCTCAACTATTTCTATCACGGACTTTATTGTTTTTATTCTACGTAACAAATTGCCTTACAACTAGCATCTGAAACACAATACACTCATTAGCTCATAGGTACTGTGGATCAGGACTCCATAGCTTATACTTGTTCTCTGTTTAGGGTCCCACAAAGTTCAAGGTAATTTTTATCCTGGATGCATTATCATCAGGAAACTTGATGATAGGAGAATCTAATTCATGTTCATTCGGTTTTTAGCAGAAACACAAGTATTCTATAATAATAAACAGTCTAATATCATGAAGATTAACAGAGTAGTAACATTTCATAACCTTTGTTATGTTCTCTTAGTTAGATGTAATTCAGAGGTTCTGGTAAAAGAAGGGGAAAGAATACAGAGATATCAGTGCAAAAAAGAGGAGGAACATCTTTTGCTCTCCTTACCTGCTATTAGTATAGTGTGATAGAAAGAAAAGTATTGAGAATTTGTGAGCCCTAGGACCTAATTCTGTCTGTCATTCTTAGTAAAATTTGGAATTTGTAAAAGTTAGTGTTGGGGGATTTAGTGCCTTATCTATTATTTGAATGGTCACTTAGGTCATCCTCAAAGGCCTTGAACATTCTAACATTCAGAAATCAGCATCTCCATGAAAGTACAAGTCAAGAATAGAATTCTGGTTTTACCCTTACTATGTTCATCTCCAAGTTATGTTTGCTATCACTCACTTTATGATTTGAAGCCTTTGTAAACACTCCCAAGATGCTTCCTCATTGATTTAACATTAATAACTAGTCAGTATGGGAAATTTGAAGCGAAGAAGTGTTCCAAGTTGCTACTCATGGTGTTCACACAACCTAGAAGAGTGACAATCAATTTTTGAGGACTTGGGAAATTCATTGAAGAACTATTGTTGACCTCTCTGGATCACCAAAGTTCTAAATGACTGTCTTCAATATTTTACAAGTGTATCAGTTTCAGTGAGTTCAGTTTCTACTTTTTTCTAGTCCAACTAGTCCCAATTCTATTTTGAAGTCTTATGTTTCTATCATTCATGACAACTTGATTATGGGCCCACTATTATGCAGATCCTGTGTTGGTGACAACAGGCACTGAAAAGTCATAAATGCACCAGCCTTTTTGTATTGGAAAACAACATTCAAAGCATGCCTCCCCATCCTTAGGCTCTTTCTGCTCCAAAAAAGTGGTCCCTGACCCTTGGAGGATATAAAAGAGATATCTCATTCAGTGCTGTCCACTTAGCTGTCACAGTTTTATTTCTTTGTTCTTTTTCCTCGCCAAATTTTATTTATGCATTTACTCATTTGAGAGGGAAAAAAAAAAGAGTCTGAGATAGGGAAAGAGGGAGAGTGAGAGAGAGAGAAAGAATGGGCATGCCAGGGCATTCAGCCACCGCAAACAAATATCAGTTACATGTGACATCTTGTGAATCTGGCTTACTTAGGTCCTGGGGAATCAAACCTGGATTTTGGCTTTATAGCCATATCTCCAGCCCAATGTCATTTTTTTTTTTTTTTGCCATAGCACTTTGACAAGTTTACAGTGTCCCTGATAGTCATTGCCATCTGAAAAGAGAAGCTTCTGTAACCCAAAGTGAGAACAGCACTAAAATACTGGGAGGACATAAATATTTAGATGGCAACTTGGTGGGTGTAATATATCCAGTTAGGTAAACTGCAGTATAAACTTCTCCCAGGGGACCTATGACCTTGTCATCCATTGGCTTTAAAATTAAGTATTCCGAGTCAGGCATGAGTTCCTTTCTCTGGAGTGGGGTTAGAGAGCAGTCGGTTTACACAGACATGCCATTGTTTCACTAGTGGACACATCTTACCTCTTTGGCCAATTGTAATTTATGTCTTTGAATTATCTGCTAGAACTTAAGATATCATCTATGATATTGATTTGTATAACATTGTTTAATTAAGCTAAAATTTGGTTTCCTAGAGCTATTTCATTTCCATTGCATTAAGTATGAAAGAAGTGATATCATATGCTTTTGAATACATTTTAATTTGTCTTTTGGGAGACAAAAAAATAATAACCACAGTTTTCTTGTTATCAAAAAAAAGTTATGGCTAATGTCAGAAAAGCAGAAACAGGGAGTTCAGTCATTTATTCTGCCTCCTTTTTTTTTTTTTTTCTCATTGTGTGTCTCTGGATCAATGTTTTATATTCTCTAGGATACAGTTTCTTCCTGTAGAAAATGGCCGGGAAAATTTCAAAAGTTCTCTTCAACCATGACAGCCTGTGGTCTGAGTAGTATTACTTAGGTTAGATTCTGGTCCATTATTTCAACCTAATTACTATGTGGTGCAAATGGGAAGAGGAGCAATAGTGCACAGTGTGGACACTGGTCCTCCACTATCAAGGAATCACTAGGACATCCTGCTGCTTATAATATTTTAAATAATCACCTTCCCACCAATAACATTCAACTGTCTTATCTCTTAGGAGAGTAGTCACTAATTAAGTATTTTGACACATTCAAGAATCTTAGCCTTACTAAAATATCAAAGGGGTATCATTCCAGTTCTAGAGCTAATGGCAATGATGATCTTCAAACTGTAATAGAAGTTTGTGGGCTGGAGAGATGGCTTAGTGGTTAAGTGCTTGCCTGTGAAGCCTAAAGACCCTGGTTCAAGGCTTGTTTCCCCAGGACCCACGTTAGTCAGATGTATAAGGGGGCGCACGCATCTGGAGTTCGTTTGCATTGGCTGGAGTCCCTAGCTTGCCCTTTCTTTCTCTCTCACTGCTTCTTTCTCTGTCACTCTCAAATAAATAAATAAATAAAAGTTTGTAATTTTTCACTTTTCATATGGAATTTCCAGTGAGTTTTCTATCACAAGAAATAGATAAAGGGCTGGGTGTGGTGGTGCACACCTTTAATCCCAGCTCTTGGAAAGCAGAGGTAGGAGGATCAGTAAGAGTTTGAGGCTGCCCTAACACTACATAGTGAATTCCAGGTCAACCTGAGCTAGAGTGAGACCCTACCTCAAAATATATATATATATATATATATATATATATATATATATATGTATATATATATATGGAGTAATACACAATAGACAAATTTTAAAATAGACTGATACTCTCAACAACAACAAAAAAACATAATCACTTAGCTAACACATAAGATACTCTGGAGAAGAGATTAAGATGGAAATGTTGGTGAGAACTTGGTACGAAACAGCAATCTTGAAAATACCATGTCATTGTCATTGGATCTAGATTTCATCTCCAGGAAAATGGAGAATTCTATATTTAACAGTTAACAGTTTCATGAATAGTTTTAGTATATTGCAAAAGTATATGCCAATGCTTCCATGTACAAGAAGTAATAAATTATTAATATGAATGTTTTGCAACTAATAAAATTTTATTAATAATATAGACAATGTCATATCCAATTCCAAAATATTTACTACATGGCTAAAATTTGAGAGATTAAAAAATTATTGAAGCTTGTAAAAAAAATCTCATCACAGAAAATATATATTGCATATGTTCAATATCTTCTTTTCAAGAAATTTATCTCCTAAAAATTACATCACAAAAGTATTATGAGTAAGTGCACAGACAAATTAAGGTAAGAGTGTTCCAGATGTTTTCTATCAAACAGTATGATGTTGAAAACAGTCACTCACAAGGATGGCCAGTATGGAACTTCCATAGATGAACTACTGTTTAGATCTTTATGTTGACCTGGAAAGATGTCTATAAAATATTACTAAATATATGATGCAGAATATGAATAATATATGAGTACAAACTCATCATCCATGTCTCATTTTGTGCCTGTTAAAATACAGAATGGTAAATTCCAAATCATCCGACATCCTTAGGATTTACACTTCTTTTTACATTTCAATTTTGCTTGAGGTTGTTAAAATATACTATAACAATCAATTCAATTCATTTTTTTTGAAAACGAGTAATTTTTGGTTATAAAACATACTATAGGGACTCCTATGTAAGGGTTTATTATTTAGAGCAATAACTGAAGTGTGCTATATTGAAGATGCCCAAATTAATTTCAGACAGATGAATAAATCATTTTCCTACTCATGTAGCAAGCCAAGAAATCATACTCTGCATTCTCAAACACCCAAGGGTCTCAAGCTAGGAAGACAGGCATACTATCCCTAACACTAGGATTGTAGATACCCCAGTTCTTGGTATTCCAAAAAGTGGGAGAAGTAAGGAAAAGAAATTCCATAATGAATTTTTATTAAAATAACTTGGAATCAAAATGCTTCACTTCCTCTTCTGTCTCATTATTGAGGATTTCATTTTAAAATTAAAGGATGTCAGTAACCAGTCTGCCAAAGGAGCAAGAAACTATTTATGGGAAGACTGTTCTACAGGCTAATATGTTCATCAAACCAAAGGATGAGTTTTGCTTTCATTGTTGTGGTTTATTTTAAATGAATATTCCTATTCACCCATGGATGTTAATTCCTTATCATAATTCACTACTTGATTCACAACATGTAATCTCACCATTGCTCCCTACAAGGTCCTTGTTTGTGTTTATCATAAAATAAATCACTGTCCTACATAGAAAATTGGTTGTTTGGCATATAATTTCAGCCCACAACTCACTGGCTTATATTAATAGTTTTTCATTCAGTTTTACTCAAGACTCTGTCTGTCAGTAATTTGTCCGGGATTACTTTGGATGGTGCGTCTGTTCTAGGCTAGTATATCAAGTTAGGGTATCAAGGAGAGTTCCACTCAGACATGTGAAAGTGAGTGCTGACTGTTGGTTAGTGTTGATTTCTGAGTGACAGGGGTAACCAGTCCATTTTCATCAGTTCAACTCAAATGCATTTTCATGGCAGCGTCTAGAAGTGTTCCTAGAAGCTATAAGAAAGGACAAGCTTAGTCAATGTGAAAGGACATTTCAAGTCAATATCCATCACAGCTGCTCTTATGCAATTTGCTAGGCCAATGAATTTTACAAGCCTGTAGTCTATATAGGAGAAGTCCACCCAAGGTTTTAAATATGGGGAGACATGGACACCTTAAAGCCGTTACTTCAACAATCTACTATACTGTATAAAACCTAAGTAAATATCTGTGATACTCAAGTATCCCATACACCTGCATGCCTTGACCCATGGTAGCATAATCTGAAAAGTTGTGTTCATTATTGCCAGTGGACAACCTTTAGGAAATTGTGTATGTGTGTGTGTGTGTGTCTCTTGTGTTGTTTTATGTGTCAATTTTATAGTAAAGAGTATCAGATACTATGTATTATTTGAAGATTACTTTTTAGAGCATTATGCTTCAAAATTTACTACATTTATGTGTATAAACATAAATTATTCATTTGTCTGTCACAATCCACTATTCAAGCATAACTTATCAACATTTATATATTCTGAGAAATGTGTTGCTTGGTTATTTTGTTCTTGTGAAAACATCATAGAGTATACTTACACAAATTACGATGGCTATGACCTAACTAGGTGACATATTCTTAGGGGACCACTATTGTGTAATATGATCTGTTGTTGACTGAAATATTATTACACCATGCCTTACTATACACTATGCTTTCTTTATCCTTTCAACTGAATGTGGATGGATTGTAAATAAATTTTTGATAATATAAGCAGCACCACCATGAACATGTTAAACATGCTTCCTATTGCACTTATCTAAGTATTTCATATAGCTATGTCTGGTGATAAAATTATGAGTATTTAATGCTGTGAAATGACAAAATATTTTCTGAAGTTTTTATTCCAGCAAAATAGAAAAGATATCATTTCTCACAACCTCTTTACAACTTAATGTAATACTGAACATTTTTTCTTTTTTTCCTACCAGATGGTATAAAGCTATCTCATTGTGACTTTGGTGATAGTGATTTCATAACTGTTTGTAGGCCTGACCCTTGAAAATAGAACTGAAGGTCTGGGCCTGTGACTGGAACTGCTTCTTCACCACTACTACCACCCTTCTCCCTGCTCATCTGCAGTCTTGTTTCTCTGACAGCGACTGGGATTAAAGACGTCTCCACCAGCTTCAATATTGCTATGATCTAAAGCTTCTTCCAATTATGAGATTCTATCTTCTTATTTTTTACTTGAAAAAAAATAAAAAACTCTGCCAGGCATGGTGGCGCATGCCTTTAATCCCAGCACTTGGGAGGCAGAGGTAGGTGGATCACCATGAGTTCGAGGCCACCCTGAGACTACAGAGTGAATTCCAGGTCAGCCTGGACTAGAGTGAGACCCTACCTTGAAAAAAAAAAAAAACTCTTTTATGTTTCTATAAATTTGTTGCCTTTCTGGAAGCCCAATATTGAGAATAAAATGTGGTATTTGAAATTGGACAGGCTTAGTGTGAATTTTAACTGCAGGTACTTAACTAACGGTGTACCCTGGGACAAGTTACTCAGTATTTCAGTGTCACAGCTTCATCTCATGTAAAACAAATGGAATGATTCTCCATTCATTGTAAGGTTTAGCTATGGTGACAAAAACAAGGGGACAAGCAACGCATAGTGTATTATATGTGCACAGATTCAGAGTCCCTGCTGATGAGTCAGCAAATCTGCTATTTGTTTCCTGGTTTGAAGGATCCAGCCTTGCATAGCTTTGAGGTTAGATAGACTAGCCTTGCCTGAGGTTAAACAACTCTTTCTACATTCATTCATGTCAAATGAAATAGTGATTTCACTGTAGCTCGTGCAACCATAGTCAGATCTGAGTAGTTCAATCAGCTAAGCTTTTGGAACAATCTCAGTGATTAAAACGTATATCACTCATCATTATTCACTTGCACCTGAACTGGGACCAATCTCCGTCAGTGACTTTTGCAATTAACATCACCAGCAATGAAAATAAGGTGATTAAGGCCCCTGAGTGCTACTTTACCGGGTGGAGAAAGTGAGCAGTGTGTGAGGTATACTATGCTTACAGCTGTCCCGGGAATCTGGAGACTTGTCCTACAAAGCAGGGTCTGGCAGGCGCTCACTGAAAGACTGAAAGTTTCTTGACTCCTCTGGGTAACAATTTACTGTGAAGGCTGATAAATACACACTTAAAGAATGCTTACTGTGCTGAAGTGAATTTGATCTGAGAAATGGCAGTAATGGACTAAGAATTGCCTTTATTCCTCACAATCTACCTAGTAATCACAACTCAGTGGTCTTCTCTTGCGCTGAGGTCTCTTCACAAGCTCACAACTCCCTGTTGAAGACCTCTTTAAAGGTCTCAGGACCATAAAATGTCTAACAATGCTTAGAAGGATTGAGAAAGATGTTTCTCCTCAAGAGCTCATACAACATTGCAAGCGCTGTTTAGAATCCAGGAGTGTGCTAAGTGCTCGAATCTATGCAAAGCTCATGGTGACTCACCCTGTTGCTACATTCCACATCCTCCTTCATGGAATCCTATATAGGTCTAATGTCACTATGGATAAGTGACTGTTCTCTGGTATAATCTTGTTGTATTAATCTAAACCAGATAGCAGTATTAATTTGTATTTTGGACATTTGTGTTAAAGAATTTGTTTGAAGCCTTATCATTTTAACTCCCCAAGACACAAAAAGAAAGAAGCATGAGAGAAAATCTCTCTCCTTAAGGTAATGAATGGAAGTAAGGATCTACACCTCTTTCCTCAATCTAGAATCCTAGACCCAACTGTTCTACTGATCACTTGTAAGATTTTCAGGGCCTCAGTTTCCTCATTTAGAATACCTGGGATAATAAAATTAGTTCTGCCTCCTTAAATGTAACCACTTCGTAGTGAAAGGAAATAATGCATGTGATGCTGTCTAGGAGGTGGTTTGTACCATCTGCATCTGTTTCTGAAGTGGTCCCTGGTCCCCAGCTCCTGAGAGCCCTCACTAATCTTTAGCTGGTGGGACACTGTCGTAACCATCATCTGGATACTTTGTGTTTACACAGCACTTACTCAGAGGAGCTCAAGGCAATGGAGCTTCTCTTTGGTACCATCCCTAGGGGCTGCCGGTTGTGTAACAGCTCAGAGCTCAGACATATTTTGCAGGATAATCAGCTCAAATTCTCTTCTGGTTGGTTTCAGCCCATTTCCCTCTGCTACATTCCCTGGGACCAAACTTCTGTCTTCCAGCAGTGGGAAGAGCAGGAAGAGTGCCAGATTAGCCAATTACAGACGCTAAAAGGACTACTGCCGCTACGCATCCTGCAAATATATTTTAATCAGTGTCCTAATGCTGGCAAATCACATCACACTCATGAGATGCAGTCTTTTCTCCACTGCACAGCACCTGACGCCTCACCTCGCTGTCCTTTTTCTTGGAACCAAAACATTCTAGCTATGAAAAGAAGGCATTTTTGTTCCTTTCACACCATATTCCGTAATGGATCAGAGCATATATTTTGACCTCCAAGTGGTTTGCTGTTGAAATCTATCTTTTTCTTATTAGTTCTATGATCTGCCTCAGACCACTAAACTTTAGTTTCTATATATATACATATACATATATATATCTTATATTATATATGTATATAATATATAATATATATATATACATGTATATGTATATATACATATGTATATATATGTATATATATATATGATGTATATATAATGAGGTAACAATATTTCCCCTCCCAAAGCTGTAGTAGAGATTAAGTGATGTAATTTATTTAAGTAGTTCATACAGTGTTGAATACATAATAAGATCTCAATATTAGTAGTTAGGATTATTACTATATTGTTATCAAATATACCTGATGTCACCATTAATTTGAGTTTCAATTATGTTCATAGCTTACTTTGTCAATTAGCTAGCAATCACACACATGCCTTCAATTTTTCTCTTTGTGTGTTTATATGTGTAGCATGGGTGCATATATGTATGTGGGAGCACATATGGAGAGGGTTTCACACATATGTATGTGTCTGTATGTGAAGACCAGAGGATAATTTCAAGTGTTTTCTCAGAAATGGAGTTCATTCCTATTTGAAACAAGGGTATTCATTGGTCTGAATCTCTGCAGTTAGATTTGATTTAGTTGCCATAAATTTCCAGGTTGCTTTCTGTCTCTGTCTCTCCTGTCTCTGTGTCTCCATTACAGGTGTATATTACCATGCCTATCATTGTACATGGATACAAGAGATAAAATACTGGTCCATGTTTGCAAGGCAAGCATTTTACCCACAGGGCAATTTCCTCAGCTCCACATATTATTCCTTCCTCGTAAGAAGTTTGATATTACCTCTGAGTTCATTTTGTTGATATGCTATACCTCCTCTAGGAATTGTTCAGGAACTCTGGAGCATAGAAATGCTAGGAAAGAGAATCAGTCAGTCCCCACCTGCCATGGCTTCCTGATGCCACATGGTGGGGTTTGTTTGCCTTCAAGAGCATTCTTGTCACTTCTCTGCCTGTGCTCTGAGTGCTAGAGTGGAAGGGATGATTTATGATACAACAAGTGGACTTTTCGGGTCTCTGTGTCTATCTAGCTCCTAATGGGGAATGCTGCTGTGGATTAGGAGAGGGAGAAAGGAAGGAAACAGGGTGTCTCTCTGTGCCTTATGCTCCTGACTCATTATCTTTTATTCCCTTCATTTTCTTGCTATTTGTGGTCTCTAGGTCATTCCTCAGTCCTACAACCTCACTCTTCAACATCATGTGTGTAATAAATTCTCTCCCTTAGGTGTACAATGTCATAAAGACTAGAAGGGATTTCTATTTTCCTGGCAGGGCTGATAAAATTTGTTGGATCCCAGGTAGTTCTGAGATTATACTTTTCACTTTCCATACAATAGTACTCATCTGCTGCTTACACAAACAGGTGACTGAATCAGGATCTTTGGGCACTGAGAATGTTGCAGTCTTCCGATCACATAACTAAGAGAGGCCATTATCAAAGAGCTCCTTTAAGGTATACACTGGCACTAATTTCTGAAATTGAAAGTGGACCTCAGCTATCACCACGGCATAGGCAGTATGGAGTCACACACCCATCCATGCTACCCCAGTCTTCATCCATTCTTGTGCTATAGCTATTAACACTATTTGTAATCACTTGTATGTGTCTAGACGCATAGGTTTATCTAGATGACTGAATGCCTGAAGATAGGACCATAGCTATTTTCCATTGTCTTATCATAGTGTCTGCTCTACAGAAGGTGTTCATTATATATTTGACAAATGAAAAAAATAAACAAATGATATCCCCATTAAGCAAAGATTATAGGGATGGAGAAATGAACAATGAATGTAAGGAAGGAATTGAAAAGGAAAAACAGAACCACATGATGCTTAGAGAATTTGCAGCAGAAAATGTCTAACATGAGATTGTTTAAAGTCACAACCCAGAGACATAAACTGCAGGTTTGTTGAAGGAACAAGTGAGAAATATAGAGCCTCTTTTGAAAAGTTAGTAGAGCTTTCCAAATTTATAAAAGTGTAACTCAAATTCTGCTCTCCCCAAATGACTTATTTGCTTGTTCTATTCTCTCTGGGGAGAGAATATTAGGGACTAACTTCTAGGGATCAGCTACTAAGAGTCATTCTCCTCAATACAGTGATGCTCTTGCCTCCACTTTATTGAGAAAGAGACATTAATAAAATGTGTCCAATATTCCCAAACGTGTAATTGTTCTAATTTGGATTTGGGCACAGATTTCAACAAGGCCAAGAATAGTTTCCCTCATCCCTGCCACCTTTATCTTAACACACTGAGGTTTGATTTATCTATTCAGCTAAAGGCTGGTTGTGGCTGCCTGACTAGTTATTCCTGGATGGCAATTCTACTTTGAAAATGTCATGCTACATGAAATTGAAAGGAAATGTGTACCCTGGAGACTTCTGCCAGTAGCCACTGACAGCCTTGGCAACAAAAAATGTACATCCCAGTATCTTTTAAGAGTTTAATCCTCTTTCAGATTTTTTTTAGGTCAATTGATTTGATTTTCCCCCCTGAGGAATGCCTGAATACCATCTGTCACTAGCTGGACTCAGTGGCAGGGTCACCACAGCTATCTCAGGAAAGTGTTTCCAGGCCTGATGCTAGCTCACTGTTAAATCTCTTCTTTGCTGCCCTCTCACCTGTGTTCCTTCCCTGCACTACTCCTCTACCTGTGGGTGCAGAATTTGCAGCTGCTGTGGGGCTGGAAGTACAAATTGCATGCCATGGATCCTTCTCCTCCATCCATCCATTCCTTCAGCAACTCTTCAGTCTATGGGTGAATAGCATCTTTAGAGCAGGCAAGCACACAGAAATTATTAAGATCCAGTTGCCAAGACTTCACAGAGTTAGCACTTCCTGGCATGAATGAGGAAGATGTTACAGGGGAGGTTGTCCCCTGAGTCTTAGGGGAAATTGAGTGAAGCTCCGTGCACATGGAAGGCTGGAATAAAGCACATGATGCTTCTGGGGCCGGGGTCAAAGAGAAGCTAGCATCCTCAGGACCTCTTCCTCCTTCCTAGGTGGCTGTGGGATGTGAACCTAGAGTGGGAATATGGAAATGTAACTCAATGCCAGGAGAAGGAACTGAACTCCTGGGATCAATTACTGAGATCAAGTGGCTCCCCATCTATTTCATTTTGTTTTCATCTGGAAGTCCTCTTCCCTGTCAGTTCCATGATACACACCCTAGAGAGCAGTCAACCAGGGCAAGAGTTCTGGCCTCATCCCTCAAAGCTGCTGCTTCTACATTAAGTCCCAATGACCAAAACAACCAACATCGCACTGAGAGACATCAAAGCACAGGTGAAATCCTCATCCCACCTCTTTCTGAGAAATCTCTATGTTCAATCTAAGTTCACTGCAATTGAGATGTTCTTGCTTCTATGTCTTTGATCAAGTAACCTTCTTTGGGATAATTTTGTGTAAGTCTTTCTTTTAGGCCTCCATAGAACGCTTTCCAAATGGCCTAAAAGTTGTGATTGTGTCAGGTTTAGGCTCTTATAATGCTATCCTGCAAGAGTCACTTCTGCCTGAATATGTATTGGGAAATAACAGAGAGTCATTATCCTGCCTGGGGTAACAGTTGACAGATGCATATCAGTGCTTCTACATTCCTAGAAGCTAGAATATGCCTGACTTTGAGTGGTGGTCCTAAGAAGACACAGCCTAGTGTTTATACTGAAAAATGGGGCTGTAGAGGTAGATCAGTGGCAAAGATACTTGCTTGCAAAGCCTTATTGACCGGTGTTTGATTCCCCAGTATCCATGTAAAGCCAGATGCACAAAGCCGTACAAACAAACAAACAAACAAAAAAAAAACTTGTTTGAAATGTCAGAAGGCCCTGGAATGCCCATATTCATTTTTTCTCTCTCTATCTACTTCTCTCTCTCTTTCTCTCTCTCACTTTTTATCTCTGTCTCTCTCTCTCTCTTTCAAATAAGTAGATGATTTTTTAAATAAATGGTCAGGGGGCTCTTCCATTTTTCAGAACCCCTTGTCACAGTCAGGTTCACATTGCTGGCAAGAAACAACTGGCCAAGAGCAGCTTGTGAGGAAAAAGTTTGTATTGGCTTACAAACTCAAGGGAAAGCTCCATGATGTCGAGGGAAATCATGACACAGGCAGAGGGTGGACATCACCTCCTCGCTACCATCAGGTGGACAACAGCAACAGGAAATTGTGCCAACCACTTGCAAGGGGGAGCTGGCTATAACACCCATAAGCCCACCCCCAACAATACACTGCCTCCAGGAGGCGTTAGTTCCCAAATCTCCATCAGCTGGGAACCTAGCATTCATAACACCTATCTTTATGGGTGACACTTGAATCAAACTACCACACCCCTCTTCCCTCCTCTTAGGGCATAAATGTACATTCCGACCTTCTCTTAAGTACTATCTATAATCTCTAAAAATAAAATCATTCCAAAATTAAAAATATGAACTGGTGCGAAATGGGTTCAAATCTTAATATTGCAAATTATCACTTAACCTCTCTGGTATTCAAACAGCATTTGGAGAGAGAGTTCCCAGCCTCTGTCTCTCAGACATAGAAGCTGCTCCACAAACAATGTCTACTGATAAATACTCACTCCTCATCTCTCCTCTTTGTCCCTTGCACTAAGGGAGCTTGTATTATTTTCTTTTTGTCTGCTATACCAGATACCTATGGCTTTCAAAAAAAAAAAAAAACTAATCTAGCTTATAAAACTCTAGCAGACCTCCTTCATCCCCATGAAAAATGATCACAGGGAACAAAATACATAATCAAGGGGAGAGATGAATGTCATGCAAAATTGCCATCTCAAAATAAAAGGCAAACCACACCGCATTCCCCATAATCACATCATGGAAACATGTGCAGCATCACACTGAGCCTGCAGTATGTGATGAACCCCTGCAGACACAGATATTCTGCAAGCTGTAGTTACAGAAACCCAGAGCGCTGGGAAAGCAGAGGTTTAATAGTATTTTAAATGTTTTGACTATACAGAAGAGAGAAGCCACAGTCTAATCATTTTAAGAATTCTTGATTTGCAGTAAACAACCATGAGAGCTGTGTACACCATGGCCATGGGCACAGGTAGCAGGATAAGTTACAAAAGAGGTAAAGGGGATATGAATGGAATTGAGCACCTACTACATGGCCAGTTCTATTATAAGTATCTCTAAATTGCTGGGTTTAACATCCAAACCAGACAGTGCTTATAAGTGGGAGGGTTTATATAAAGCCTACAGCTCCAGGAGGAAGTTCCATCAATGATGGAAGAAGCTAACTCTCTTTCACAGATCGAACCCGGGAGACACAACCACACATCTGGCACTACAAGCAAGCAAAAAAAAAAAAAAAAAAAAAAAAAAAAACAGCAGCAAACAGCAGTGACCCAGGCAGAACTCAGACTTCTCAGCATAACTTTGGTCTGGAAATCAGATCCACCCCCAGTGCACCTCTTTCAGCCAAGCAGCTGGATAGCATGGATAAAATGCTGCCTCTATTTGTGTTGGGGCATACATTCAAACTACCATATTACACTCCTGTCTCCCAATAGACTCATGACCATCTTACTTTGCATATTATGTTTAGTCTAACTTCAAAGATACATATAGTCTTTACCAACTCTAAGACGGTTCCAAAGTGCCAAGTATCTCTGAGATTTAAGATTGTTTTTTAACTGTGAGTCCTGTAAAATCAAACAAGTTATATACTTCCAAAATGTAATAGCACAGAGTAAACATTTCCATTGCTATAAGAAATAACAAGGAGAGATTGGATTAATGCAAAATCCATAACCATTAGGCAAACATCAAACATCTGCAGTTCAAGTCCCATATCTATAACCAATGACCAGTTAGGATCACCTCAAACTTTCTGTTGTTTTAATGTAAGGCAGTTTGGCCATCCTTTATCATGGTAATATCTCCTTAATAATAGCAGCTTTAGCAACCAGTCTTGGTGCCAGTAATTTTAAACTTGTTTGAGTTTTCCCAACATTATATCTTAAATTTCTCAGTTCTATATTTTCTGAAAAGTAAATCATTCATTAATTTCAAATTCAACCTTGCTCAAACTCTCTGGGCATGGGCAACAGAACAGCCAGCCTTTATACCACTAGTCCAGTTCCAGCATAGTTCTCTGGGGTCTCTCCTTGCTCTTAGAAAGTTCATAAGCAAAGCTTCCAAATACAATTCTCTCTTCATTTAGCATTTTCAAACTCTCACCGGAATAGTCCATAAAACTTGGCTTACCACTCTGGAAGTCATCTTCTGTTGCAAGTACCAAGGTCTGTCCCAGTCCTCTAGCACAAAAGTTTCAAAAGACCAAAATCCACATGGTAAGATTCATCTCAGCAACAAGAGCACCCCACTCATGGTCTAATTTCTGTTGTATTCAGCTCCATGTTTCTGGGATGTCCATCCAAACCTGACACAGTTTATAGGAGGAAGGGTTTGTTTGAAGCTTACAGATCCAGCGGAAGTTTCATAATGGCTGAAGAGGTTGGCTCCCTTTTATAGATCCCAGCAGAGAGACATCAACAATGTATCCAGCACCACAAGCAAGCACAAATTGGCAGAAAAACAGTAGGGATCCAGTCAGAGATCACACCTTTCACATACCTTTGGGCTAGAAATCTGATCCACCCCCAGTGACACTTTAGGGTTGGACTCTATGATCCACCGTCAGTGACACCTCCTCCAGCCAGGCAGTTGGAGACTGGCTTTCATAAATGATCTGAGTCTAAGGAGAGGGCATACATTCACACTACCACAGGTGCTTTTGGTGACCCACCCATTAGCCCTAGGAGAGAGGTGTTGTGAGCTGCAACTCTGGCCTAGAAGGTAATGGATGTTTTCATTCACTTCCTGTCACTCCCATGCAGTGTGAGAGGGTCTCCCAAAGCATCTGAACTTCCTTGTCTCAAACTCCAAAGAGGCATATCAGAATATGACTAGCTGGTATATTGAGATTAGAAATAACCCAAGATCTGCTTCATGTATGAAAATGAAATTATTTAATATAACAGTGTTCTTAGAAATATCATTCACAATAGCCAGAGGGCAGAAACAACCTGAGCATCCATGAAGAGATGAATGTATAAGCAAAATGTGGTATATACATAAAATGAGCTATTATCATCCATCATTAAAAATGGAGAAGCTGGGCATGGTGGCGCACACCTTTAATCCCAGCACTTGGGAGTCAGAGGTAGGAGGATTGCCATGAGTTCGAGGCCACCCTGAGACTACAGAGTGAATTCCAGGTCAGCCTGAGCTAGAGTGAGACCCTACCTCAGGAAAAATAAAAAGAAGAAGGAGATTTGGACACATACTACAATAATCTATGAATCTTGAGGACATCAGAGTAAGCCAATAACCAATGGACAAACTCTGTATGATTCCACTTCTATGAGGAACGGAGAGTAGTTAAATTCATACACAAAGTAGAAGGGTGATGGCCAGGGGCTCAAGGGAGTGAAGTGGCATGCAGGTTCATATTTTCAGCATGAAAAAGTCTGGAGACTGCACAAAAGCATAAATATGCACATCATTACAGAACCATACACTTAAAACAGTTATGATGTTAAAGTTAAAATTTGCCACAGTTTAAAATTTAAATCACTCAAAACTTTGACCTTGTATTGTCTCTGAGTTACTAGTGAGATGTTGATGTTTTGTTTCCCTTACAGTTGAAGAAATGGACATGAGGTACAGGGACTGATAGTAACGGTCTACCTCTCGATATGTCCCCATTCTCTGGAGGAAGCCAGCACTTTGTGTCTCTTTGCTTCAGGAGGACTTATTCCCTCTGCCTTTCATGAAAGCCAGTTCTTTATAAGGACATGATCAAGCCCACACAGGTTCTGTCTCATCGTGTTGACACTAACCCTTTTGGTATGGATAACTACTTTTCAGAAAACAAGGTCATGTTTATAGGAAAGGACTAGATTAGTCAGGCACCACCCAGAATATCTTCCATTGTCTTAGCTCTGTGAGGAAAATCAAATGTATACTGTAACATGCATCTCTCACTCGCATACTTCTTCCCTTATTCCTAGACACAGGAACCTGGATGTCACACTGTGATCATTTCAGATTTATTTCATTTTCTGGATCAGTCAAGAGAGGATTGAGTGTAACACAGTGTTTTCTACTTAGACATCCCTTCAGGAATATCATATAAGCTACAGTTCGAATGCATTTATTTTTGGCCTGCCTTCTTTTTTGTCTTCCTCTTTTATCCTCTCTCTTTTCTTTGTCTTTTGTATACAGCTGTGTATTTATGATAGGTGAATGCATGGATGTATACATGTTCATATTTGTGTGGGGGCATGTGTCTGTGCTTGTGCCTGTAGAAGCCAGAGGTTGAACTTGCAGATCTTCCTCGATTGCTTCTCCACTTTACTCTCATGAGGCAGGGACTTCCAGTAAATGCAGAACTCACTGATTCAGCTATCCAAGCTATTCAGCAGAGCCCAGGGTCTTTCCTTCTCCACCACCACAGCACTGGGAGCACAGGCACAAGCTACCATGCCCAGCATTTCATGTTGGCATTTAGGATCGGAATTTGGGACCTCATATTTGCACAGCAAGTACTTTGCCAACGGAGCCATCTCTCCAGCCCTTCATCTCTTTTGCCTTCTCTCTTTCTTCCTCTTTCCCACTCATCCATTCTCAAGCGTTTTCCAGGATAGAGATCCAGACTGTAAAGTCCTTGCCTTCCAGAATTGCAAAGTGCAGTGAGGGAAAGCCGAAACAGGAAGTGCCTGGTGGCAGCAGGGCTGTTCCAGAGGAGGTGGTTTTGTGACAGGAGCTGGGCAAGGGAAAGTCTGGAAAAGTGCCCAGGACAACTGTAATATTGAGACAGTCGTTTAAAAGTGGGGAAGGTTTACCACATTGATGGTTGGTACAGTGTAGATACGAGGGTTTTGCAGGAGGAGAGATTACCATGCACTAAGGCATGGAGGCTAGGCCACTAGGAGAGACAGAGCACTGGAGGAGGGATTGGGCAGTGGCGTGAGCTCATATCTAGCGTATATCAAGGACAATATGGCAGAAATTTGTAGCAATAGGAAGTTATTTTGGTTCTAGAGAGGTGGCACAGTGGTTAAGGTTCTTGTCTCCAAAAAGCCTAATGACCTATGTTCAATTCCCCAATACCCTTATAAGCCAGATGCACAAAGTGGCAAATGCATCTGATGTTCATTTGCAGTGGGTGGAGTCCCTGGTGCACCAATCTTTCTCTCTCTCTCTTTCTCTCTCTCTCTCTCCTTACAAATAAATAAAATATTTCAAAAGTAATTTTGCATAAGAAAGTGTTTCACAGCCATAAAGCATTTTAAAGAGATAAGAAGTAAAATGGGAAGGGTGCAATGATGTCCCTGTGGCATGGCACCACAAAGGCTTTAGGAACTGATACAGGTATGGCAAAAGGGGACATGTCTGAGTTTGTTATTGAGTTAATCTCCTATGGGCTCAGCCAGGATGTCAGTATTTGTTATTTCATAATCCTTCTATTAAGGAAAAATTGTTAATATTCTGATTGTGTTATTCAGACACAAGTGAATCCTTGACCCTGACTGTGATTCCATGCATATTATACTGAAAGAGTTGACTCTCTCCACCTGCACAGTAAAACTCACTGGTAAACATTGCATGTATGCAGTAGGCATGAAGTGGCATGTGGCATGTATGTGCGGTGTATGCCCACGTGTGTGAAGATGCAGCACCCATGTGCAAGCGCAGAGGCCAGAGCAGAACAGTAGGTGTCCCTGTCCATTCCTCACCCGCTTGTTTACCTGAGACATAGTCTCATCACTGATTCTGGAGCTTGTTATTTTTATGATCCCCAGGAACTCTTCACTTGTTGTTTCCCTCATGACTGCAGTTACAGGCATGCATGGCCATTCTCAGCTATTTATATCAGTTCTAGAGGACTCAAACTAAGGTCTCAGACTTTCTCAGGCCCTGACACTTGTGCAGAAATGACACTTAACTTCTGAGTCATCTCTCTGGCTGTTACTGTACATTGTGGAGTGGAAGGATTTAGTCTATGTGGTTATGTGACCTTATCATGCCACTAGAAAATGAAAAGAAGTACTTGAGTACACATTATTACATGTGTACCATCCTACTATGCATTAGTCACCAGGCTACATACCTTCCATGACCAATTTTTTAAAATTTATTTTCCCTTATAAAATCTATGGTCCAGTCCCTCAGTTTTGGCCTTATTTTTACTGTCATTAGTTACACATGTTAAGCCTTGGTTTCAAAATATTAAATAAAAAATTCACCAGGCGTGGTGGTGCATGCCTTTAATCCCAACACTCAGGAGGCAGAAGTAGGAGGATTACCATGAGTTTGAGGCCACCCTGAAACTACATAGTGAATTCCAGGTCAGCCTGAGCTAGAGTTAGACCCTACCTCAGAAAACCAAAAGAAAAAATAATTCCAGAGGGAATTGATTCATAAGTTTTCAAATACTTTTCATCTGAATATGGCAATACAACTTCACAGTACCCATTGCATTTGTTCAAGACAAAACATCCTTCTTCCAGAATATGTACACAATATAAACTACTCCCCTATTAATAATTAAACAACTCTCTTGGTTGATAGGTTGATTGCTGTGATACCACAGGGCTTGAATTCAAATAATCTTTACATAACTGTAGCCACTACCTGCAGGAGTGTTGTGACTAGAGACTTGGTTTAGATATTCCAAAGAGAAGTGGGAGCATTCTTCCTTTAAATGAAAATGGGAAAGTTCTTGACCCTAGGAAGAAAAAGAAAAAAAAAACACATTGAGGTTGCTCAAATGAATGAATTTGTTCTCCCTGAAATTGTGAAGAACAGAGAAAATTAGGATGGTTTTGTCACACTTCAAACTGTAGAAGTCACAGCAATAGTGCAGAATAAGTGCTGAGTGAAGATGAAAATCACATTAAATATGTGTGTGTGTGTGTGTGTGTGTGTGTGTGTGCGTGTGTGTGTGTGTGCACGCAGCCACACGCATCGGGAAAGAAAGACATCACATAGAGGGCTCAGAACTGTGTGTGATTTCACGCTTCCTCGGAGGGTCTTGGCATGCGTCCTGTACAGATAAGGGGGCACATTACTGCACTGTTCTCTGTAAATTGCCATGCCAAGCCTACTTGTTTTGCATGAAGGAAAGGGTAGTACAGAGTGAGCACTTTGTTCAAGCCCGGTCTATGAGGATGTGATAGAGGAAACTTCAAATGAGAGCCTCCCAGGCCTTACTCTTAATTACTACACAGCACTGCCTCTGTAATCAGCAGAACAACAATTAAGCTGTTAAGAATTTCGACAGTGTACTGGAAAAGAACGCTGTTTATCGTTGTGAATGCGGTTCACCTGACACACTTAGAAAACACATCAGATGAACCAATTTATCCTGGCAAAAGGAGAAGTGTAATTAGCTAATGACAATTGATTTGGACCTCCTCCTTCATCCACAGGGGCCTGACACACTAGGATGCTCTCCTCTCTGCTCCACTGCTCCTCATTCACACTTGGTCACACCCCACACTGAATGAATCACAACCCCCATACACATCATTAGCTGGGAAGAATGTCCCTTGTTCTTTTCAATTTGAATTAAGAATCACCATGAGCCTCATCCAGTGAGGAGAAAATGGAGGATGAAACAGACAAAAAAAAGGGGGGGGCACAACTCACCAAGATGTTGAATGAGAAAAAAAAAATTATCAAAAGCCACTTTTATTTCATTGTCTTCAAGCCAAGCTTTGTGGCTGCCAGTACTGTGATTAGCCAGCTGTTTGGTTAACTGGAGCATCGATCTGCCTGTCACACATTCCTTGTCTGCTGGGAACAAGGGAAGGTGCTGACCCATCCCAGGAAGCCCCAGTGACAAGTCTGTAATTTGATAATCACTTGCTGGGGCAAGATTTCACTTTGTTCCTTGCTGTAAACTGGCAAGTCTTTGAGCCCTCTGAGGATGCCAACTTTTGCTCCCCCAAAGGCTTCTTCTATGTGGGATAAAGCAGGATCACACAAGCAACCAGTTTCTCTCACCAGAGATTAGGAATTGTTGTGGTTTAACTTAAAAAAATCAAAAAGAAAGGGGGAAAATGTTTTGAAGTATATATTATATGTGAATTTTGTAAGAAAAGGAAATCAAGCATATAGACTTTGAGTGCAGAGGGTAGCCATTTGTTCCAAACTAGAGAAATAAGACTTTTAGATGAAGCAAAATGTGTTTGTGTGGTAGCTATCAAGTTTCCTGCCTTTGGAACCAAAAGGCAGCATGCTGGGGTCCAGTTTTATGCTCAAAGCCTGAGCAGAGAAAAAGGAAAGTATTATTCCTCCACTCTCTTTGTGTTCTTAGCACAATAGGAGAGAGATGAGTGAGCCTGGATTTGTTAACAGTGGGAACTATATTCCAATACTGTGAGGTTTACTAAAACCCACAAATATGAGGTCTTATCCTGTGTTTTCAATTCTAATGGTAAGCCTCTTGACATTTTAATAAAACTTATCGTAGAGGACTGATTGAATTATATTTATCAAAGGACTGGAAAGGAAATTGAGATGAGGGAAAACACACAACTTAGTCTGAGTCTGTGGCTTTGAGCTACTCAGTGTCTGTTCATTTGTCTGTTGGGTTTGGTAACCTAGTTATAGACTAAGCCCCAGTGTTCTCTTCTGACAAAAAGGAGTGATAATGAGATTGACTGCAAACTTACAAGGGACGAGACATGACACAGTGCCCTGTGTCTTCCCCTGTTCAAGAAACATCGGATACCAACAGTCTAGAGCAACTGAGTGATACCAACAGTCTAGAGCAACTGAGCAAGTTCAAAACATCTGATGTGGAATTCTGTCCAAGAGGACAGGAACAGACACATACTACTGGATAAAATCAAGCAGTCCTGGCGACAGACCAGACTGAGAGATGATGGTAAGAACAGACCACCTCCCCATCCCAGGTTCTCAGTCCTTGGTGGAGCACAGTAGTATGGTCTAATCCATCATCAAGGGCAGGGTGTTTTGTTTCAGGTCCATGTCCTAAACCACAGTGAGTCATGAGAAACCACCTCAGGATCTGGTGCGTTAGGAAGGCCATGGTTGTGGCAGTACTTCCTAGACCCACAAGCATAGTTACCTGGTGTCCTACTAGAACACTTCTTCTTTGGCCCCATCCAACTTAGTAGCAGCCCCTGAGGTTAGAAACGCCATGAACTTAGTTTCTGCTATGAAGATCTGTGGCTTCTATCTTACTGATACATTTCCACTTCTCCAGAGCAGGCCAGCAGCATTTGTCAACTTGTAATATCAGAGTGAGACTCCACTGGGTTGTTTGATTCCAGTTTTCATGAGCTATGGCCTGACTGAAAAATTTCTCAGTTGCTTATTTCTCTTGAGGTACCAGTAAAACTCCTTAGAATGGTTCCCAATTTGCCTACCATTGAACTCTCTCCTTACACCATACCTATCCTCCTGCAGAAAAGAACCAGAGAATGGGTCTCAAATTAGCTCACTCTTTCTCCTCCAGATGGCAACACATGCAAATCTCTCTGCTTATTTGGGTATTTATTTTAGAATTATGATATATATATGCTATGTAATTTGTATTCAAGTAATATTAACACATTTAGTACTCATGGATATACTATGCAGTGATTTCTCAGGACCCTGAATACAGAAGAGAGAGACGGGGTACATTATCCAAGATAATTCATGTGATGGAGTCAAGGTCATGAATTTGGTCAGTATGCCTCAGTCAATCCTGTCACTGTTAATAATTCCCTAAGTGTCGCAAAACTTTTAAAGTTGTTCCCTGAATTATTAACTCCTAATGTAAGCTTTATTATAGTTCTCAGAATGGTTCAAATTCACTAGTTAGTCTTCCATATTTTCATATCAACTATATCTAATACATAGAATGGTATCTATCTCAGTCATAATCACTCTTTCATTTTCTGCCTCATCCCACTACACACACACACTTAGTCCTTGAAGGCAATTATTTTATCAAAAGCTATTTGTCATCCCCAGATGCTATCTTTGATACACTTTCTATAGTGAGCCTTCAATTAGTGCCCTACCGTTATTGTAAGCACCATATCTGTATAATATACTCTAACCTCACAGCATCCGTATGGCTTTCCTCAACTCACTAAAGAGTATAGTTGTTCCAATAAGGTCAGTCTAACTTTTAATTTTAAGTGAAGTTCATTCTATCTCCTACCCATCAGAATTGCCAAAGATTTGATATTTAACATTCTAGGGCATTTGACTCCATTGAATAAATAATAGAATATATAACCTTTAATTACAATAAAGTGATACTTTATTGCATTTATACTTAATACGTAAGTTGCTTGTCATTTTTCTTTAATATGAACAATTGAACTTGGTATTTTTTAAAATATTTTTTTGTTTATTTTTATTTATGTATTTGAGAGTGACAGAGAAAGAGAGAGACAGAGAGGCAGAGAGCGAGAGAGAGAATGGGCACACCAGGGCTTCCAGCCACTGCAAACGAACTCCAGATGCGTGTGCCCCCTTGTGCATCTGGATAACGTGGGTCCTGGAGAATCAAGCATTGAACCGGGGTCCTTAGGCTTCACAGGCAAGCGCTTAACCACTAAGCCATCTCTCCAGCCCGAACTAGGTATTTTTTAATATGCAACCTGAATGTTTTTAATAAATGAAAAAGTAAGAAAGTTTAACTTAATTCAAACTCAGTAGAATCAAAATAATCATTTCTAATACCTGACATTATTTAGGAAAATATTTACATCAACATGACTTTCAAATTTAACTATCTGAATTTGAACTAGATGGCATAAAGATTCTCTTTGTTCCATTGGAAATTGATTTCCCACCTTCATTGGAAGTACTGTGAGGAGGGATATTCTTGTTGAGCTACATAGGTTTCTTATGAGATATAATACTTGTACCAGTTTATCTACAAGCATACACAAGATCCATTATTTTCTTTATTGACAACCTACATGATTGTAAACAATATCCCATGGTAATTCCCTCCCTCCTCCCACTTTCCCCTTTGAAACATCATTCTCCATCATATCCCCTCCCTCTCAATCAGTCTCTTTTTTATTTTGATGTCATTATCTGTTCCTCCTATTATGATGCTCTTGTGTAGGTAGTGTCAGGCACTGTGAGGTCATGGATATCCAGGCCATTTTGTGTCTGGAGGAGCATGTTGTAAGGAGTCCTGCCCTTCCTTTGGCTCTTACATTCCTTCTACCACGTCTTCTGAAATAGACCCTGAGCCTTGGAAGGTGTGATAGAGATATTGCAATGCTGAGCACTCCTCTATCACTTCTCAGCACCATGGTGCCTTCTGAGTCATCCCAAGGTCACTGCCTTCTGAAAAGAGAAGGTTCTCTAACTTAAAGTGAGACTGCCATTCATATATGGATATGAATATTAAAAGAAGTGCTTACAAGGCTGTTTGGTGAGCATAGCATATACATTTAGCAAGACAGAAGCAGATGTTACATGCCTAGGGCTCATGACTACCCCACTGTAGGTTTTCAGTATCAAGGATGTATTCCCTCCCATGGAGCAGGCCCTCCAATTAGAGGGCAGTTGGTTTCCACCATGGTAGACATGCCACTATTGCACCCATTGGCTCATTTGGCCTGGCTGGCCAAGTATAATGCTTGCAGTGTCCACTGTTGAGTATCTTCACTGGTGATTTCTCTCTCTCCCATTGAGCTGCATGCAGTGTGCCTTTTATCCAGCTTTCTGTCAGCTGGTCTACATGGAGGAGGAGTTTTAGCTCAGCTCCAGCAGGATTTCTCAGGGGCCTTGCAGGCCAAGTATGTGGATTCTTCAGCAATATGGTCTTACCATCTATTCCTGGTGGGAAACCAAGGGTCTTGGCAATCGCCTGCAATGTTTTGGGGTATCAGGGACTTCCCTGGCCAGCAACTCCCTGGAAGGTATCCCAACCCTGGGACTGAAAATTTTCTAGTAACATTCTATGACTCCTCTGTATTCCATTGTCCAAAAAAGTAGGTTTCCATATGAATTAGTTATAATCTTCTTAGGTTTTGATTAGCCCTCCCTCTACCTACCATCCTTTATGGGTGCCTAACCTCTGTAACCTTCCCTGATTCTCAGACTTGATAGAGATAAGAGTGGGAAGGATTTAGCTTAGGTAAGCAGTCTACAGCAGGTCAATGAGCCCGCTGAGGTTTCACAGCTAGAAAGTTCACACCCTTATATGTAGTGTTTGCAATTGTGGTTCTTTTCTTTTGGTTATTGTGATCTGCTTCTTGTAGGCACTTGAGGTTAGGCTTTGTCTCACCCACTCCAGGGCCCTTTGATTCAGGTGTTGCCTATAAGTTCCTGATAACAAACCTTTTAGTTTGTCTTCCAGGATATAGGATTTTATACCAATTCCATTTG
The DNA here is from genome assembly GCA_036346955.1 of Dipus sagitta. NCBI lineage: Eukaryota > Metazoa > Chordata > Mammalia > Rodentia > Dipodidae > Dipus > Dipus sagitta. Next base: position 165,414,958 of record CM070772.1, on the reverse strand, counting down.
GGTACAGTTTTGTAACCCCCCAACTCTTACCATGCCCTCCAGCTCTCCCCCCCCCCCCCATTGACTTGGTTCAAAATGCCTATTAGGTATGTCAGCATCTCGTACTCATCCAGGTTAGGATCCACAAATGTGTGAGAACATGCAACAATTGTCTTTCTGTGATTGGGTGAGTTCGCTGATAATGATCTGTTGCAAGTTTGACCATTTTTTCTACAAACTTTACTGTGTCATTTTTCCTTACTTCTGTGCAGAATTCCATCATGTAGTTATACCACATCTAGGTTATCCACTTGCCTAATGATGGACATCTGGGATGATTCCAGCTCTTAGCTATTACGAATTGAGCAGCTATAAACATGGTTGAGCAAATATCTCTGAACTGACGCATGGAGCTTTCAAGGAAAATGCCCAATAAGGGAATAACTGGATCTGTTGGGGACTCTATAGTCAACCTTTTTAGGAGCCTCCATATTGCTTTCCGTAGTGGTTATACCATCTTACATTCCTACCAAGAGTGAATAGGTGTTTCTATTTCTTACTAATATTTGTTTTCATTTGATTTTTTAATGTTTGCTATCCTTACTATAGTAAGGTAGAATCTCCTAGTTTTCTTCAATTTGTATTTCCCTGACGGTTAGGAATGTTGAACATTTTCTTAAGTGTGTGTTTGACATTTGTATTTCTTTCTCTGAGGACTCCTTGTTCAGTTCTCTGCCCTACTTTTGGGGTGGGTTGTTTGTTTTTTATTGATTAGGTTCTTGAGTTCTTTGTAGATTCTATAAACTAGGCCTCTGTCAGTTGCATAGCTGGCAATTTTCCCCCCATTCTGTGGGTAGTCTATTTGCTCTACTTATTGTATGTTTGTCTATGGAAAAACTTTTCAGCTTCCTGAGATCCCAATGGTTAAGTGACTGTTTAAGTTCCTGAGCTGCTAGGGTTTTGTTAAGGAAGTCTTTTCCCACTCCTATATCATGGAAAGTTCCTCCTATGTTTTCTTCCAGTACTAGCAGAGCTTCCCGTCTTATATTGACGTCTTGTATCCATTTGGACTTAATTTTTGTGCATGAAAAGATGTATGGGCCTAGTTTCATTTTCTGCACATGGTTACCCAGTTTGTCCAGCACTATTTGTTGAAGATGATGTCTTTTCTCCAGTGTACATTGTTAGGGCCTTTGTCGAAGATCAAGTAGCTATAGTTACTTGACCTAAAAACCAGATCCTCTATTCTGTTCCATTGGTCTATAATCCTGGTTTTGTGCCAGTACCATGCTGTTTTTGTTACTATTGTCTTGAAATATAGCTTTAGATCAGGTATTCTGATGCCTCCAGAGGTGTTTCTTTTGCTGAGGATATACTTGGATATCTGAGGCCTTCTGCCATTCCATATGAATTTGGAGATTGTTTTTTTTTTTTTTTTCTATCTCTGTGAAGAAAAATGCTGGGATTTTTATTGGTATTGCATTAAATCTACATAATCCTTTTGGTAAGATTGCCATTTTCACACTGCTTCTTCTACCTATCTGGAGCATGGGAAGTCTTTCCATTTTCTCAAGTCCTCCTTAATTTCTTTCATGAGTGTTTTTATGTTTTCATTATACAAATCTTTCACATCCTTGGTTAGTATTATTCCAAGGTATTTTGTTGTTTTTGCTATTCAAACTGGGACAGTGTCTCTAATTTCTTTCTCTGTATCTTTGCAAAAAGAAAGGCTACTGATTTTTGTACATTGATTTTGTATCCTGCTACTTTGCTGAAGGAATTAATCACCTTCAAGAGTTTTGAGATGGAGGTTCTCAGGTCACTTATGTATAATATCATGTTGTCTGTGAATAGGGCTAACTTAACTTTTTCCTTTTCCAATTTGTATCCCATTAACTTCTTTCTCCTGTCTTATTTCTTGGGCTAGGACTTGTAGTACTATGTTGAAGAGCAGAGGTGAGAGTGGATAGCCCTGTCTTCTTCCTGATCTCAATGGGAAGTCCTTCATTCTCTCCCCATTAAGTATTATTGGGGCTGTAGGTGTTTTATATATAGCTTTTCTTATGTTTAGATATAAGCCAACCATGCCTATTCTCTCCAACATTTTTATCATGAAATGATGTTGTATTTTGTTGTAGGCCATTTCTGCATGCCTTGAAATGTTATATGTTTTTTATGTTTAAGCTTATTTGTGTGGTGTATTACATTGACAGATTTTCATATGTAGAACCAAAACTGCATTCCTGGGATAGTCTTTTTGATCAAGATGGAAAATGTTTTTGATGTGTTATTGAATTCAGGTTGCAAGAATTTTGTTCAGGATCATTGCCTCTAAGTTCATCAGGGAAATAGGTATATAGTTTTCTTTTCTTGTTGTATCTTAGTCTGGTTTGCATATTAGGGTGATACTAGCTTCATCAAAGGAATTGGGGCATTGTCCCTGTTCTCAGATTATGTGGCATTGTTTGAGAAAAAGTGGTTTCAGTTCTTCCATGCAGGTTTCATAGAATTCAACTGAGAAGCCATCTGGCCCTGGACTCTTCTTTTTGGGGAGGCTTTTGATTACCTTTTCAATCTTGATGGGCATGAAAGTTCTGTTTAGGAGATTAATCTGCTCTAAGTTTAGCTTTGGTAGGTGGTATGTGTCCAGTAATTTATCCATTTCCTCCAGATTATTCAATTTAGTGGAGTAAAAGTTTGGGAAATAAGTCCTGATTATTCTTCCAATTTCATTTATGTCTGTTGTAATCTCTCCTTTTCCATTTCTAATTTTGTTAATTTGAAGTGTCTCTTTATTTCCCTTGATCAAATCAGCCAGTCGTTTATCAATCTTGTTCATTTTTTCAAAGAACCAGCTCTTTGTTTCATTAATTTTCTTGTTTCCTTAGTTTCCAATTCACTAATCTCTGCTGTGATCATGACTATTTCTTTCCATCTGGAGCTTTTTTTGGGTTGGATTCTTCTTGGTTTTCCTCTGCCTTTAGGTGGATGGTTAGGTTATCAAATAGGAATCTTTCTGTCTTTGTTATGAAGGCATTTAGTGTTATGAATTTTGACTGGCTTCACATAAGTTTTGGTATGGTGCATTCTCATTGCCATTCACTTCTAGAAATCTTGCAATTTCATTTTTTTATTTCATCCTCTACCTGTTTATTGTTTAAAAGGGTGCTGTACAGTCTTCAGGAGCTGAAGGAGTTCCTGACATACCTCTTGTTAATTTCTAGCATTACAGCATTGTGATCTGATAGCATGCAAGGAACTATGTTGATTTTCCTAAATATAGGGAGGTAGGCATTGTGACCCAGTATATGATCTACTATAGAGAAGCTTCCATAGGCTGCTGAAAAGTGTGTGTATTCTGTAGATTTTGGGTAGAATGGTCTGTAGATGTCCATTAGGTCTAGTTGATCTATGGTGTTGTGGAGCTCTCTTACTTCCCTGTTGACATTCTCTTTGGATGATCTATCTATTGCTGATAGTGGAGTATTGAAGTTCCTGACTTTGATGGTGTTGCTGTTTATTTCTGTTTTGTTGTCAAGTAGGTTTTGTTTTATGAATTGTGGTGCCCCTGTGCTTGGTGCATAAAGATTGATGATTCTGATGTCTTCCTGTTGGATTGTTCCCCTGATAAGTAGGAAGTGGCCTTCTTTGTCTTTTTAATTACTTTTGGTTTGAAGTCCATTTTATCTGATATTAGTATAGCTACACCTGCTTGTTTCTTATTTCCGTTTGCTTAGAATATCATTTTGCAAACTTTTACCCAGAGGAGGTGTCTGTCTTTAGTTGTGAGATGGGTTTCTTGAAGATAGCAGATTGAGGACTCTATTTTTCTTATCTACCCTATTAGCTTGTTTGTAGGTGAATTAAGACAATTAATATTTAGGGTAATAACTGTGAGACTTGATTTAATCCTTGCCATATTGTGATTTGGTGTTTACTTGGACTTTATAGTTTTTTGTGCTTTCTCTGAGTTTGGTTATTGTGACCTGCTTCTTGTAGGCACTGGAGGTTGGTTGGTTGACTCTTCTGTGTGGAGAATTCCTTGAAGTATTCTCTGCAGGTTTGGCTTTGCTATCATATAGTAGTAGATCTCACTTTTATCATAGAAAGTTTTCTTTTGCCATATGTTATGAGGGATACTTTTGCTGGGTAGAGTAGTTTGGGTTGGAAGCCATTGATTATTAGACTTTGCAGTGTTCCATCCCAGTCCCTTCTGGCTTTCAGAGTTTCCATTGAGAAGTCTCAAATAATTCTGATGAGGTTATCTTTATGTATAATGTGTTATTTCTCTCTAGCTACTTTTAGGACTTTCTCTTTGTTATCAATGTTCAGACCCTGCATGATAATATGTATTTGAGAATTTCTCTTTTTGTTCAGTCTCTTTGGAGTTCGATTAACTGTTTCTTCTGTTTTGTCTTTCAGTTCTGAGTTTCTGACCTCCATATGACTGACTCTGTTCTTGAGAGTTTCTATAGATGTTTGGACTTGTTCAATTTGGTTTGTGTTTTCTATTGCCTTTTTATCTGTAGTATCCATCCTCTGTCAAGTTCCCTTTCCACATCATTTTCTGATTTTCTTAATGCTTGTTGGAATTCATCCTTGCATTTATTTATGTCTTCATTGAGTTTAGCAAGCTGGTTATTGAGGTTCTCTTTTTTTTTTTTTTTTTTCTGACTCTCCTTCAAATCATTTAACTGTCTTTGGAAAACTTCCTGGTTTCTTTCTGTTAGGTCCAACCTAGCAAGAACAGCATTCATACAATTGCTGGACCTTTTTTGATTTTCTGCAAGTTTTGCCAATTGCTTGGCCAGGGTCACATAGTTTGTGTCTTCATTTTGGGGTCCTGATCCTATTGTCTCTTATATGTTTTGATTACAGACTTCCATTGCAGCACTGGGCAATCTTGTTGGATTTACTTGCATTTGATTTTCATGTTATTCCTTTTGTGCTGTGGTCTGCCCATCATAGTGTAGGAATCTTATTTCATTCAGGAGGAAGCTGTAGTTTACCCTTGAAGTGTCTTCAATGATTGTTCTCTTTTATGTTTGATAAGATTAGGCTTCTGATGGCAAGGAGGCCTATCTGCTCATGCAGGAGGAGTCCCCACGGTTCTGGTGGAGACCTGAAGACCTGGTGGGAGTGTCATTGGTTGGTGGGTTGGATGTGGGGCTGCATAATCAGGTGGCCCAATGGGGCAGGGGGATGGGACAATGTGTTCTGGCGGTATGTTGTGATGGGGGAGTAGTGGCATGGGACTGTGGGGTTCAGTGAAGCAGCAAAGTGGGAGGGGGATGGGAGCGCAGGATCCATGGCACACTGAAGGTGAAGTGGGAGGGGATGGGACTGCGTGGTCCCCTGATGCAGTGTAGGAGGGGCAGGGGGGTAGGACTGCGGGGTCAGGTGATGCGGTGGGGCAAGGAGTGGGGCAGCAGCAAGGTGGCATAAAAAGGGAAGAAAACCATAGGAAGAAAGGACAGGGATGAGAGCTAGCTGGCCTGAATCAACGAAGCCTGCACTACTGCAGGAGTGAGCCTGGTCTGCAGCAGGGAGGCTGGGGCAGCCGCTGGTGTGGCAGCTGGGATGGCTGCTTGAGGGGTTTGGCGGACTGGTAGGCTACCAGAGAGCTTGGGAGTCAGTGCATTGCTTACTTCACTCCTCTGTCCCCTCCCACGGGAGGTCTGCTAGGACCTGCATACCCTAAAGAGCCCATTGATCTTACCTTTCTTTCCCTGCGAGGTGAAGTGTGGTTAGGTGGACACCATCTTGCTGCATCTAATCCTTTTAATAAAAATATCAATAAATAATAATAAAAGACCTTGCTTCAAAGAATACATTGGAGACTGACTGAGGAAGATAACTGATGTTGACCTCTGGCTTCCATATGCATGTGGATCAACTTGTGCATGCACCTATCCTCACATAGAAGGTACATGCATGTAGACCACATACATACACACTCAAAAAATAGAGGGGAAATCAGTAAGTATATCTTAATATCTTCTGGCTACTTTCTCTAAGACTCACCCTTAGCTGAGCCATGTCTTAACAGTGGGAAAGACAGGATGATTCTCCAGTGATGATGACAGGGGATAGTGTCACGGTCTGGTGTCATTTTGTCACACACATACTTGCCACTGCCCAACCACCTCTTGTATCACATAGCTGAGTAAGGTATTTCATTCTTTAACAGAATCAGTAGGAAATGTAATGTCTCTCAATGTTAAAACTGAAACATAGCCTCATAGACTCTGTGTGACACACATGCTATGCTAAGTTAAGCAAGTAGAAGCATCCATTCTCAAGACACTACGTGGTTCTACTTAAACAGAAAGCCATCATTCTGGGAGTTATACAACAAAAGGATATTGAAAAGTCACCTCACCTACCTGTCAGGGAGTTAAAGAAGGAATGGAGGTTGAGTATAAAAGGCATAGCAGAAGTTTGGGGAGTGATGAAACTCTTCTATGGAGTTGTGTGATGTTGTATTTGCCCTGCTCTGAACACTATGAAAGGGAAGATTTAATATTCTGCCTCCAAGAACATAAAAAGGAAAAGGAAGCTGCACATCCTTAAGGCTAGTATGGGTTGAAGAATCTCCATGATGAGCTCTGGAGTCTGGTCTCAAGAGCCTTCTGTTGTGTCCCTTTGGGATTCCTAACTGTAATGAATTCTGTTTTGAGCTCAGAAAGGAGATAATCCTCTTCTAAGGCAGGATATTTACAGACATCTCTGGAGCATGGGTGTTTTAAAGCTGTCATGTGTCAAACTTTGTCCTAACCTTTGCATAGCGGTTTCTGCACTTTGCTATGCTGTAGGAGAAGCACAGGGAAGTACGTGAAGCTAGGCCAGACCACATGTTCTGATTATGTGGATCTGAAATGAGGCCCAGTGATTGATGCTTCTTTGAGAAAAATAAAATGGCAGAACAGATTTTTTTTCAGTTCACATAAAGAAGCTTTACTCAAGGAACAAAAAAGTGAAATAAATTTAAAAAATATATAAAACAGTGAAGTAATCTAAACACTGTGGCTCCTAAACCATTTTCACTAAACTACATGTATTACAGCCACCTTCTACTACACATACTCGTGACACATGAATAAGCCCAGTGGTCAGTATATTCTAGAAAAAGAAGCCAAGGTAGAAATATGTCTTGAAGAGTCTGGAACTTGTAATTGAAGAACAAAGGGTTTGGAACAGCAGCAGAGGAGGTTGTATCTGCTTTTGATTATCCATGTGATTTTTGGGAAATCACATAAAATTTAATCTCAGTGTTTAATGGCAGAGATCACATAACTGAAATTTTAAGGATTACATATGTTTTGAGAATGGCATATCAATTCGTTTTTTTTTCTTTCTCTGTTTTTTTTAAATTAATTTATTTATTTAAGAGAGAGAGGGAGAAAGAGTCCGACAGAGAGAGAAAATGGACATGCTATGGCCTATAGCCACTGCAAACCAACTCCATATGCATGTACTACCTGGTGCATCAGACTTACGTGAGCACTGAGGAATCTAACCTGGGTCCTTAGGCTTTGCAGGCAAGCACCTTAACTGCTAAGCCATCAGTCCAGCCCACAATTCTCCATTTCTATTTTGGCTTAATTTAGATGTAGTAAGATATACAGATGTTGCAAGTCAACTTGACATGTTTTCACACACTAAATAGCCATGGACCCACCTACCCATTAAAGACAGAGAACATTTCCAGCCCTTCAAATGGCTTCATTCTATCCCCCCGAATGCAGCTAGAAGTCTCCAAATGACTTCTGTCTGATTAGGTTTTGATGTTTTGATGGATGTTGGTATCAATTTTTGTGACAGAGGCCAAAACAAAGTTCACTAAGCTATCACCAGATGCCTCTCAAATAGCAACACAGTGGGGAGCTTTAGGAATGTATGGAAAGCCCGTGACACATTAGAAGTTGCTGGTTAATGTGGGAGATTTTAGCAGTAAGAAGAGAGTTAGCAATATTGGGTCCATGATGGGGACAAAGCTCTCACTTTTTGATCCATATATGCATAGGTGAGCCCAGGCTTGCTAAGATACTGGATGTGATCACAGCAGACTAAAAGTGTTGAGATTCATTTATATTACCACATAGAGTGGGCAGACACATGTCGTATTTAAAGAAGAACAAAAAAAATGATTTATTTGGGCTGGAGAGATGGGTAAGTCACTTTCCTATAAATCTAAAGACCTGGGTAACATTCCCCAGTACCTGCATACAACAGATATACAAGGTGGTGCATGTGTCTGGAGTTCTTTTGCAGAGGCTGGAGACCCTGGTGTTTCCTCTCTCTCTCTCTCTCTCTCTCTCTCTCTCTCTGTCTCTCTCTCTTTCTCTCTCATAAATAAATAATTTCTAAATGATTTATATGATGTAGAATATGAAGTTTTACAGTGGGTTGGCAAAATGCTCGGAGTATCTCCAGACACACATTTTCTACAGCCCATTTCCATTTGATCTACAAATGGTCCCATCTTAACCCATCCAGTCTCCATGGTGATTATTGTCAAAATGCATTCAGTAATGTCATCCTGTACTTAAGAACCTTCAATGACCACAGTTTTACTCATGAGTTAAATTCTAGTTTAACTTAGGATGCAAAAGCCCCTATCTTAAATTTCATCTTGCCATTCTAAATCCAAACACTTCCTTTCTGTCATTCTAGACTAACCTTATACTAGTTTTTGTTAGTTTTGAGCTTCCCTTGCTATTTTGTCATGGACCTACATCAGGTCCATGACAACTGTCACCCCTGCTGACAACACTTCTCCTAATCAACTCTCCCTTATCTAGCAGAATATATAATTTTCTACACCCTATACAATGAGGTCTTTTATATACCCTGTAGCTTTTGTCACATGGTGTTGTATTAGCTGGTTTTGTACCCATTGCATAAACTGGCTCAGCAGTGAGGCATGTGGCAACTATAGGAAAGAGGATATAATGGGGAACAATCTGTGCTAGGGAAAGAAATGAAACTGGTTATGGAAGCTGACTTACTAGTGGGAACCACCTGCCCAAGTCTCAGGTGCCAAGGTAGGGGCTAGGGTCATATATTTGACCCTAATACGATTTGGCATTGTTCCCTAATGGGATTTTAACTGGAAAACAGACATAGCAACCAGAACCTTTAGGTCTATGTATGTGGCTGACAGAATTCTGTTAGCTCCCCATGGCTCCCTTCCCTTCAAATTTTACTGTCATGAGTGGGTTTTACATGAAACGGTTAGCTTTAAATTAAAGAGACTGTATATATAAATGGCCAGAATTAATCACATGATCCCTTGGAAACAGAGGACTTCTCTGGTCTCACAGAAGTCTACGTCAAAGAAATTGGCACAAAGAAAGATATTTGAAAGCAATTGAAGTATCGCAAAGGGCAAGGATGTGAGAGAGTCCTCTAGAGAGAGAGAGGTCCTCAGCTGATGGCTAGCATCAGTGGCACTTTAGACCTACAACTGTAAGAAAAGAAAATATACTAACAACCTGAGAAGGTTTGGAAGTGCCTCTTTCCTTAGTAGATCCTCTAGATGGGGAAGCAGCTGGTACACACCTTGATTTCAGCTGCTGAGACCCTGAGTAAAGAATCAAGATAAAATGGCTAATATGAAAACTATGAGTAAATAAAGATGCTATTGAATCCTATAGAATGTAATAAATTGATGCTCAGGAATAGAAACTAAAGGGCATGTAGTACTTGTAGTCCAATGTAGTAGGAACTCTGCCAATCCTTGAAATCTTCCTAGATGTGTACACTCCTGAGAGCAACCGTGAGCCTTGAGGGCAGTGTGCGAACAGTCGGACGCACTAACCTGACCAAGTGGCTCTGACCAGGCCTTGGCTCCATTTTGATAAGTCTAGTGAAAACTGAGTGAAAAATGAAGAAAGAAGGTTAAGTGGAGCCATTCCCCTCGTTGGGCATGGGGCGCTTAGAATTTTGCAGACAACACAGGAAAATCAGGTTAACGCAGCCGCACAAGTGGCAGAGCCCACCTGCTGGAGGCTTGGAGGTCTTACTTGCCTCTTGTTCCAAGACTTCGCATACTCTGCTTTTTAATATCCTCAGAGCTGGAGGGCTCAGAAAGGCAGACTACAGACGTCTGCCCCTCCCCCTCCAGAGTGCCACTTGAGAATTCTCTACAGGACTCATTCATTCATCTTTGTGTTCTTAGCCCCTAAAGCAAAATCTAGAATAAGTGAGTTCACACTGTTTTTCAAGTGGGAATTGTAAAAATCCCTTGTGGTGTGGAATTGAAAGTGGCCAAAGACCTATTCGACCACTTTCATGATTCATTGTGATTTGATGGAAAGACTCTGAGGTTCGTAGCCAAAGAGACATGAGTTCCAGTCTTGGTCGCCGTTATTAACCTCCCTGAACCTTCTTCTCCGGATTGCCTGCTTACCGGGCCTGTGAGAGGGGCAGTACCAAGAAAAAAAAAAAAAAAAATTTATTGTGCACGGGAAACTCTTCCAGCCAGCCCTGTGTGCAATTTCCAGAGAAAGAGCTGTGGAGTTAATCCAAGAAATATTGTTGCAATTGGAACAAATATGTGCTCTGTTTTGTTTCTGCCATCATCCTGATGGCATTTATGTCCCTGTTCTTTTTAAGAATGGGATTAAGCCTTGATTAGTATTGAATCATTACAGTTTGGTTCAACATCTTTTGAATACAAGCACTGTAAAATTGAACCATGTTTGCCTTTTCTAGCTGTAGTGCTGGGAATGTCATGAACATATTCATATTGAGTTTCATTTTTAGAACTTCATGTTCAATAGCAATCAGTATTTGGAAGGGAAATCCAAAGAGTCTATGTCCTGGGACCTTAGGCTGAGCCACAACGAAAGAGGGTGACAAAGGGCTTCTACATAGCCACTTGAATTGCATGGGACAAGGGCTAGGAAATGACAATACCATTATCATTTAAATTTTATTACAGTTTATCACTATTTCATTTCCTGTAGACCACTGCAATGGCATTTCACACTGTATAAACGTCACAAGTAGTATGTGTACTAAAGGACAGAACAGGCATGCTTTTGTATCTCCATCAAAACAATAATTTAGATTTTTTTCCCTTCCATCTGTATTCAAGCCACACAAGTGATCCAGCTTTTATTTCTGGTCCTAGAGCTCTTTCGGGACTATTAATGGATGGTACTAGGCACAAGAATTAGCCTCAGCTCCTGTGTCTCTCTAAATCTCTACGAGGAACCTTTCTCATACATCTACCTGTTGAGCAGTGGTGAAATGTAGACATTAGCAGCCCCAACTTATAGATGAGAAAACAGTTCAGAGAAGTCATGTGGCTTTCCCAAGGCCATGTAGCAATAGGGGCAGAAGTCCATGCCTGCTAGCTTTACTACACCCGGGCATTTACTATGTTTACTACATTTGTTCACATACTTATTTTTCCATTCAGTTTTGATAGTACCAACAATACCCAAAGCAGCAATAGCTCTTCTCCAAGGTTAGACCATATTTTGCCTGATGTCATTTCATTCAAGCAGCCACTCTTTGCAACAGATGTTAGTATTTCCCATATCACAGATAAGGAAGTGAAGTTCAAATGAGGTCATCCAAGGAGTCACTAATTGACCTAGGAATAGAGTAAAGCTCTTTGTTCTTTCGGTTTGGTTTGCTTTGGTTTCACGTTAGTGCTTTTACCTTAATGTGTCACTTATATTTTTCTTCTGTGTACCGCCACATTCTTTCAATGCAGCAGGATCTCCAAGGTGTCTTGTACTGGATGGAGTTTAGAAAACTAAAGCAAAAAAAAAAAAAAAAAAAAAAAAAAAAAAAATCTTTACTTTCTGGAAGCTTCCAGATTAGCATGGATTATAATAAGACACCAAGTGATATTGATTGTACTAAATTATATCAGACTAGATTGGATGGATTTGTATTTGAACTGGCTTAAGTAAACTGAAGTCATGTGTATTCTTATACATAAATGGTAGGGTACAAATAATAAAGCTCTTTTGCTCAGGGAATGTTCCCAATAAGAAGCAAGTAAGCAATTCCTAAACAAACAAACCAAAATCACCTACAAAGAGCTGCAGAAGTGACTTGGGTACGTTGGAAGCACAGCACCTAAGCCCATGGTTTGCGCTGCAGTGCCTGGTAGTGCCATTTTCAAACAGCACCAAGCACTGTGCTCATATGAGAACTTCCTGAGGAATGCTGTTGTCACTGCATTGAAGGTGAGACAGACTAGAATTTGACATATATGTCACTATAGCAGTCCACAGAGTGATTGGATGTGGTTACCACTCCTGGTCATTTATGTACTGAGGGCATCCTGGACTTATGGAGGGGCAAAGAAAGCTGGCACATTAAATGGTGTGACATCTATATAGACAAGATGAAAAATGAAGTTCCACCACAGCTCTTGAAGTAGATAACAAGGTCCCTGATTTCATTGCCCCAGGAGGAAAAGGCTCATCCCTGTAATACACTTTCACATTAGTAGTTATATGACCCAGGGCTAGTTATCCAGGGCCCAAGTCTGCTTATCCAGTGAGAATTAGTGATTATGTATGCCAATGTACCAACCATTACTTGATGCTCAGAAATAGTTTTGCCAAATATTAAACACTACTTCCATTTTTATTCTCCACTAAAAATATGACCAGTGGAGATTTAGAAGTGTGTATATTTGGTGTTTCATAAAATATAGTCAGTGAAACAAGGGATCTAGGGACAAATATATTGGAAATCACTGTATACCTTGCTCACATTTTTTGAAGATTCACAGTGGATTGCAGCATATGGAAGGTCAATGAAGCCATGAATTATAAAGACCTCAAACTTGGTTGAGGTTTTTAAATTTATTGAGTACTGAAAACTGTTATCACTGAGTATCACCATCTCTTTGCCACCTCACCTTATTGTGCTTTTTATTGATTTATTGATTGGTTGATTGATTGATTGATTGATTGATTGATTGCTTCATTTACCTCACCAATAAATAAACAACAGTATAAATGAAATCTCATGAAATGGAAAAATAATGCCTGTCCTCACACCTGAAGCTTAATATGTCACAATAGTGGGGTTAAGATACTAGCATCATTCTTTGCCCCTCAGAAAAGCAAATATTCTGTTGGAAGCACTTGCTTCTTTTGTTGAGTTCTTGGATCTCGGGCATAGCAGATGGCTGTTCTGTGGTACCTAATTGGCTAGGAATGGAAAATTCCAAGGATCTGATTCATCTTTCTTTCTATTACGCACTGATGATGATGATGATGATTAGCTGTGTATTCTTAGAGTTCCTGTTCCTGGATTGAACACATACGCCCATATGCTTTTGTAGTTCTATGTCTTCACTCAAGCAATTCCTAACCTATACTCTTTCTTTTCCCCTATAGAACTAGAGGCCCAAATGCTCCCAATTCTCGCTTGAATTTCATTTCAACTACAAAGCTTTCACTAACTACATTACGTTGGTGTTCTTTGCTCTCTGAGCTGTGTCCACTCAGCATCTCTGGCATTGGAAAAATAGCATCTGACTGGATTTCCGAGTTCTGCTTGTTAGATACAGCATCTCAGTCAATACACTTGTTGCCTCAGTTTCCCAAGTATGAAAGGCAATGGTAAGGGCACTTTCTGAAGGACACTCTGATAACTATATCCCTTATGTTTAATCCTTCTCAAACACCTTCAGTAATATCTGTCACAAAGGAAGCACTTTGGGTATGACAGTATCTTTACCATCACAGCTCCTGTGACAGTCTATTTGGTGGTATGCTTGGCTCTGTATGGTTTGCCCCACCACTTAAGGATAAATGTGCCTCTTATATTGGATACTCAACATTGAGTCCAGTGCTTTGTACACAGAGCTGTTTAGTAAATACATGTTGAATTTAATTGAACTGAAGATGAACACTGTAGGCTGCATGTATGAGGTCAATCCTGTTTTCCTTCCAGTCCTGTGAGAACTGCAATCTATACTCTGAACTTGCCAATGATGGCTAGCATTCACTTTTAGAAATTGCATGCTGAAGCTAGGATTTATCAAACATATTTGATTGGTATTTTTTAACATTTTATTTTATATTATTTGAGGGGGGCGCAGATGGAGGTAGAGCAAGAGATAATGGATGTGCCAGGACCTCTAGCCACTGCAAACAAGCTCCAGATGTAGGCACTACCTAGTGCAGCTGACATAGGGTGGGCACTAGGGAATTGAACCTGGGTCTTTAGGCTTCATAGGTAAGTGCCTTAAGTGCTAAGCCATCTCTTCTTCCCATAGTAGGTATTTTTTAAGCTGTGTTAATTTTTGATTTGTGTTTTCATTGTTTGAAACGGGGTCTCACTACATAGCCCCAGTTGGTCTGAAATTCACTATGTACATGAGGCTGGCCTCAAACTTGCAGTGATCTTACTGTCTCTGCCTTCCAAGGCCTAGGATTACAGGTTTACACCTTCACATTGAGCTAATCTTTGTACCTTTTAAAAATAAACCTGGATTGAGAGCCGGTATGACCTTTTATTGGCATGTGAATACTCATCACAACTTGTTTTGCCTTCATCATTTCATGGCTATCTTCCTGTGGACACCTGATGTCCATGAATTCCAACCTTAAGCAGAATCGGGTGTGTGGGTCCTCATTTACCACACATTTCATTTGGTTATAGACAATTGTGTAGCCTGAGGCAGGTGGGAAATGGGAGAATATTTCCTCTTGAAATACATTCACTACTCAACAAGGAGTTTCCAGGCAAGACATTGGCCTAGTGGTTAAGATTACTGTGAAGAAATTAAAGCAAGCAGTGCCTCTGGCATCAAGACTACAACCTTCTGGACTTACCTTGCTGCCTCAACTATTTGTAGTTTACCTACAAATCTGACCCCCACATGACCCCATTCACTCCTCTGTTTGCTCTGAAGAAGAGACCAAGCTCTGCCTCCTATGAGTAGAAACTAATATTTATGAAGAACATCCTGTGTACAAGATCTCATGCTGGAAACTTTATAAATAATCTAAGAAAGTTTCGCAAAAATCCTATGATGTTGGTTGTATAATACATATTTATATGCGGACGGGAACATTATAAATAGTACCTCTGGAGAACCTATGGTGTCTCAGGCACCATGGTAACATGATAGATGCAACAGTGATTAAGAAATACTGTTTGTGCCCTCACAGACCTTGCAGTTAAGTGACTCTGTTATAGCATAGTTTCTAAGATTTCCATTATTTCAAAATTATGCTAAATGAAAACATTTTTTGATGTAGGAAAAGAGGGGTTACAAATCAGAAAGTTTTAGATTTGTAATAGCAAAAGTAGTTTCCCTGCAGTAATAACATTTCCGCATAGTGCCAAACAATTTTATTATTGTAAGCTGAAAATCTAAGGCTATTCTGAATGGATAAAACCAATCTTCTTCATTTGAGAACTAATCATGAATGTGCAAGACACTCCCTGGAAAAACAAGTACTGAATGTTTCTGAAATACACAGAATGAAAGGAAGGACAGTTAAGGCATGCAGCACCATAGAAATGAATTGGGACAGGCCGTTTCTATTTTATGTCTCAGTGCCTTAGACAAAGGCAAGCAGAAGCTGTGAAGGCACAAGTAACATGACAAAAGATGCTAGCTACCCTAATGATGAAAAACGAAAGCCAATGAGTAGAAATGCAAAGTAATTTCACTAATCCAGAGAACAGAGAGGAGTGCCAGAAAGTTCAGGTGCAGATGCACAGCTGATGAGCTTATTTGGCAAGGGATGGTTTGGATTTATGAGGATTACCTGTGGAATCTGCTATTTAAGATTACACCATCTAATGCCCATAGAATCTAATGTTGTCAGTGAGCATCCTGGTGGGTTGGTGAGTCTGAACTTTAAAAAACAACCAATGTGGCCCTGAAATAAGCTTACCTAAGACCAATTTAGAGAAATATTGAGGAAGCAAATGAAGGGAACCAATGATAAAACCTTGAAAAAAATAGTGTTAGTGATGGGAAAGAGACAGCAAAGGAAGTGAGAAGGCATGAAGTCGATGAGGAACAGTAGCACAGAGCAGAATTTCAGAAAGAGGTTTCCCAAAAACTATAGCCTACCATGAAACAAGAATGGAGAGACACAGAATAAAGCCCAAAATACCCTGTGAGTGGTGAGTGAACCAGCAGGAATGACTCACAGCACTCCATTTCACTGTTTTTTTTTCAAATACTTCTGAACTTAAACTATTTTCCTTGCTTGGAACTTAAAGTTTCTAGGGTTGAAAATACCAATAGATTTTTTTTCCTAAAAATTTGTAAGGGAAACTTTCAGTCATACATCATAGTTGAAAGAATTTTCTGGTGAATATCCGTATACACACTACCTAGATTTTACCATGAATACTGACTTCCTTGCCATGTTTCTTATCTATATATCTGCTCTTCTTCATCTGTCTTTCACTACATTTCAAAGTCAAATGCAGACATGAACACATTCCTTCCTAAATAATTCAAGATGCATATCACTAACTAGAGTTCAGTATTTGTTTACAGCTGTAAATGTGCAATCTCCATGCAGTGAAATGCATGATTATTGAGTGTACATTCACTAAGGATTGACAGACGCATGCACCTGGGCAGCTCAAACGCGTATCAAAACCTGAAATATTACTGTCACTCCCCCTTCCCTGAGGCAACAATATTCTAACTTCCTTAGCTATGTATAAGTTTCTCCTGTTTACAAATTTCAAATAAATGGAATCACATAATATGTCCTCTGTTGTTTAAGGCTTCATTTACTCAGGAAAATGTTTCTGAGACTCATCCATGTTGTTGAATACATTAGTCATTTTATTCATGAGTGATAGTCAATTAAATGAATATATCAGAGTTTGTTTATCCATTCTCCTACTGAAAGTTACCAGGGCTGTTGCCAATACTGAGCTATTGTGAATAATACCACTGTAAGTATTCTTATATAAGCTCTTTGTGAATGTTTTACTCTGTACTGAGCAAATACTTTAGAGATTTATTACATATCTTGATCATGATCTTTACTCAGATATGTGTTTTACAGACTGTTTTCTCTGTTATTGTTAGTAGGCCATTTTGTTGAGTAATAATTGTTAATTTTGGTGAAATTTAATTTGACACTTTTCCTTTCATTATTGACACTTCCAAGGAAGTGTGCGCCCATTCTCTCTCTCTCTCTCTCTGTCACTCTCAAATAAATAAATAAACATGAACAAAAAAAAACTTTTAAAAAAAAATGCTTAGTGAAAACGGCAGATGAAAATATTCTATATTTTCCTTCAAAAGCTTTATATTTTTGCACTACGTTTAGTTTATGAAACTTCTTGAATGTGTTCTTAGGTAGGGTTCAGTTTCATTTTGTTCACCTGGGTTTTACCACTTTCTACTAAAAAAATAAAAGTCCTTTTCTCATTGGATTAATTTGGTACTTTTCTAAAAATCAGTTACTACATAAGATTATCTCTAATCCATTGCTCTGACATATCTATTCCTATGTCATGACCATAATCACTGGATTACTGTAGTCTTACAGCATAGACATTACAGATAGCATCTCTTGTGAGTCTACCTCATGTTTAAAATTGACTTTGATACACAAAGTATTTTAAGATTTCCATAAAACTTTAAAGTAGGTTCTCATTGTGTGATTCCATCAAACTGACCTGGGTTGTTTGGAGGACTGGGAGTTTAACAAAGTGGAACCAAGCAACTTATTTATATTTTAATTTTCCTTCATAATATTTCATAGTTTTCAGTGTAGCAATCAGGCAGCATCTTCTATTACATTTATACCAACTGGACATTTTGTTGCTACTAAATATAGACTGTCCTAATTTTCCAACTGCTTAATACTGGAATATAAAAAAAAATTGTACTTAGTCTTTGCTGGCCTTAGTAACTCCAGTCATAAATTCCAAAAGTTTATGAATTTCTTTGGATTTACAGGTCATTTGTAAGTCATCTTTTTGCTGTTGGCCTTTTGATTATTATTATTGTAATAGTAAGATCTCCATTAAAATGATAATCACTGTCAGGAAGTGACAGAATTCCATGTTACTCATCTCAAAGAGAAGAGCAAGGCATTTAATAGCTAACAAGCATGGCTTAGCCATGGGGTTTTCTAAATGTTCCACATTAGATTGAGAAGTTTTATTCTTTCAGAGTTTTTAACAGGATTGATGTTGGATTTTTCACAACTATTTTGTCTGAAACCATTATAATGATCACATTTTTATAAAGTTTAACATGCCAAATAATATTGATTGTTTTGTTATTATAAGAAATAAATAAATCTTGCATTACTGGGATAAACTCTTGTTCATATGTAATTTCAAATTGACTTGATTTGAGAGCAATTAGCTAACGATTATATATCTGTTTGTACAAGACATAATTCTTATGATGTCCTTGTTTAGTCATGTTATTAGGGTTATTCTAGCTTCATAAAAATACATTAGCATATTTTTCTTCTTTCTCTATTTTTGAAGGAATTTATAAAAAGTTTGCATCATTTCATCCTTAAATGTTTAATATAATTCATGGTTAAATTATCAGATACTCAAGTTACATTGAGGAAAAGATTTTGGTGCAAGCTCAATTTGTTTAATAGAGTCTACTATTCAGATTTTTTTGTTTCATTTTGAAGTGGTTTTGGTAAGGTTTATTTTTCAAGAAATATTTCCCTTTCATCTAACCCATCCAATTTCCTGGCATGATGTTATTCATCAAATGAACTTATTATGCTTTAAATGTCATTCCAAAAGCTGGCAATTTACGATTTTTCTTGTATTGACTGGATCATAAAATGAGAGGTTTATCAATTTTTGTAGATGCTTCAAAGAACTAAACTGTTGTTCATATTATTTTCCTGTTTGCTATTTAATTTATTTATGTTTACATATGTATTATTTTCTCCTTTCTACTTCAAGTTTATAGCAAAAGTTTATTTCTAGCTTAAGTTATTGGCTTTTGTTTTTTCTCTCTCACTTTCTATTTATTTATATATTTATTTAATTTATATTTTGTTTTGGATATTGTCTTATGTAATCCAAGATGGCCCAGAGCCCACTGTAGAGCAGAGGACAATTTGAAACTTGTGATCCTCCTATTGCCACTTTCAGACTGCATAGACGTATAGGCATGCACCACCACACTCCACGTTTTACGTGGGTACTGGGGATCAAATTCAGGTCCTTATGTTTGTAAGGCAGTTACTTTAACCACTAGGATATCTCTCAAGCCCAGTTATAAAGGTGTATATTTTATAATTGTTATACCATCTTTCTAAATTTGTTCTGTTATCATTATGAAGTAATTGGCTTTATGGCTATCAGTATTCTTTGTTTTGAATTGTACTTTACCTGACATTGGTATAATCATTCTGGCCTCCTAATATTTATTCATTATTGTGTAGTATCTTTCCATTTATTTACCTTAGTTTTAATCTGTGCCTTTACTTGATCATACTGGAAGCACAAATCTACAGGCAAATAAAGTATTGATTTTTTTCTGAGTCCTAATGTTGCCTTCAGAACAATGCATTTAAAGACTAAATCCTCTGTTTAGCCCAAGATGTACTCTCAGTTTATCATTTTGGTATAAAAGGACTACAGGTTTTAGATCCATCTCCCAGTGATTAGAAATCGCTAGAATTAGAACTGAAGTATAAGAATTATTGCAATCACATTCGGAGAACAAACACAATTCCACATGATTTCACAAGGAGATACTGACAGCTGAAGTCAATAAATCAGTAGGTACTTTTGACACTAAAATTATAGGTAACTGAGAAGTGAGGAGAATATCTCCTCAAAGCTTCTCAGAGTTGAATGAAGACAATGAATGTACTTTTTTTTACTATGAAATCATTTCAATTTAATATTACCTATAAATAAGAACTAGTTAAGCATACCTAATGAAGCCCTTGTAGTTACATTCAAAGCACGACATTTGCTCTAATGGAATAGTACATCGAAAACAATTAGTAGCACTTACTTAAATTATTTGAACTACTGCAATGTGATTTTTCTATCATAGCTCTGGGAAATATGTTATTCTAGAAGTGGGATTTGTAAACTTCCACCTTGAACTCTGAAAAGATGTTAGACAAGAGTCCAGTATAGAACTAACTTTGGAATGCTTACATCTTTGCAGTCAGTATTAATAGAATGAACCACAACTCACATACAACCATCATCAAGAATAATAGTTACTGTGTGTGGACAGTTTAACTTGAACTCCTTCATAGCAGCTTTATTTCACATGAAGCTTGTAAAACTTCTCCAAATGACTTGGTGAATTGACAGTGGAGCCAGAACCCACATCAACTCTACTATATCACTCAAAAGTAGATGTAATAATGGATAGGTCAGCTAGTTTGAATTGTAAAGTCAGCATATGGTTATGAATTATTCTTTGAAGAGCATTTAAGTATCTGGAATCATGCAAAAATTAAGGGTGTTGAATAAATCATATGTATGTGGAAATATTTATGCTGAAAATACCATGCTGATTTCTGGCTGTAGAGTAGACCAGTGTGAAAATAGATGGCTTTTCTATACAAATTCCAACCAAGCAGTTCATAATTTGTTCATTCAACCCAGTCAGCCATTGTATATAGGTTCATCCATGTCTATTTAATATTGGAAGTCAGTTTTTATTGATAAATGATATATTTTTGCATTAATAATTAACAATGGAAAAGTGGAAATGTTCTATCAAAACAAAAAAAGATTTGAGGAGAAAAGCACACAAGGAGAAATAATGGAAGCAAGTGCACATATTAGCTGGTCACCCCATTATAGAGTCCCATATATATTAGCATAATTAATTTCTATCACAATAGCATCTATATCTTTAGAAGCCCATGATCTTCTGTCCTGTGATCAAGCACCTTGGCTCCCTCAGAGCTCAAGTCAAAGATACTATCAAGCTGCACTTTGACTGGCTTCCTCTTTGGACACAGGCATTGGCCATCATGACAGTCCCCTGATTTGTTCTCAATTTTTGAGGGGGAGACCCTATGCTTTTTTGCCTATGTTAAATTTCTTTAAAAATGTTTGCTATCTAAGCCAAGCATGGTGGCACACGCCCATAATCCCAGCACTTCAGAGGCAAAGGTAGGAGGATCACTGAGAGTTAGAAGCCAGCCTGGGACTATAGAGTGAGTTCTAGATCAGTCTGAACTAGAGCAAGATCCTACCTCAAAAAAAAAAAAAAAAAAAAAAGATTGCTGTCTACATGCTGTCTGCTCTTGAAGTTGTTTCAAAGTGATAAGTTTAGGCTTTCAAAAATTATGTGTGAGGTAATACCAAATGTCCACATGCATAAAATCTCAACTGCTATTTAAAGTCACAATCAGGGGCTGGAAAGATGGTCAAGGCATTTGCCTACAAAGCCTAAGGAACTAGGTTTGATTACCCAAAACCAACATAAGCCAGATGCACATGGTAGTATCACATGCAACTGGAAATTGTTGCAGTAGCTAGAGGCCCTATCATGCCCATTCGCTCTCACTCACTCCCTCTCTAGTAAATAAATAAATAATAATAAAATCTTAATAAAATTAAAGTCACACTCAGCTAAAAATGAGCCCAGGCTGTTTTGTTGTTGTTGTTTCCCTGTAATATTGCTGTTCTCTGTTTTTGAAGACTCCTTCTCTGATATCATTCATGCCTTTTGTATTACTCATTGAACTTACCTTCTAGTCATAACAGGACTTTAACGGCTAATGTTTTAAAGTTGTTAAAACCAAGAAACATATGTTATTTATACAGATCTTCACATGGAAGGATAGGGAAGGAAAGCAAATACTAAAGAACTATATAAGTGCCAATATCTGTTAGAAACCATCAGAACTGAGATTTAAACCCAGATTTATATGATTCAAGAGCTCACAATCTTTATCATGTACTATATTGTCTCTCCCATCCAAGTACTGAAATACTTGCTTAGCATCTGACATTATATATCAGGCACGTTCAAAGTGATAGGGCAATAAGCATACTACTATTTCTTGTAAAAGAAGTAGCCACATCTATGAAGTAAAGAGTCCTTATCCTTGATAACAAGGCAGAAAAATGGCCTCACCCTGGTCCTGCCTACCACAGTGAGTTGTGACAGGATACTATAGGATCCTCACATAGGAGCTTCTGTCCCAGTTCTAGAAATAAAAGAAATTATAGTCATTCACTTGACACTAGTGTTATATTTAAACCCATGTGTCACAAATGACCTCTTGATAGTTCATACTTTGAAAACCATGATCAAAATATTTATCCCTAATGAAACCTAAACCTGTGTGTGTGTGTGTGTGTGTGTGTGTGTGTGTGTATGTATGTATAATGTATTTGTCTAAAGCTTGGGATACATTTACAGAAATTAGTAAAATAAAGATTCAAAATTGTCAATTTACATGTTTATATTTCCTGCCATACCAACTTTCATTTATTTATTTCATCACCATTTAAATTACGTAAAATTGCCAACTTCACTGTTATTGAATACTCAGTTCAGGCAGAAAGTGGACAGGGAGAATAGCAAGTATTTTCAGTAACTATCCAAGGTTTATGCAAAATTTTCTCCATGTCATTAGTGTTCTATTTAATATATTGAAGTTTTTTCATCATTTTCATTACTGCTTTCATACTAATACTATGGATTTCATCTCTTCCTCTATCATATCACTAAAATCTTGTCAAAACTGCCTGTTAGTATGTCACAATCTTCCCTCCAATTGCAGTCTTCTCCAAATAAGCAAAAACAACAACAAAAAAACAAAAAAAAAAACTTCAGGCTCATATTAAGAGTACTGATTTTGCGAAGTTAAAGGGAACCAAAGGGCTTTCTTAATGTTTCCCTAAACATACAGGAGATCTTAATTCCTTTCTAAGACTAACCAAATGATTCATCAAATAAGTGTGGCTTTGACAATAGATTGAATGGTGTAATACAAGTATTGTTGGAATATCTAATAGTTTTGTCAGTAGCCAATGAGGCTTAATGGGCTGACAGTTGACACTAAGGAACTTGACAAGATACATAACTTCCCTCATGTTCTTCTGTGGTTAAACGTTATGTGATGCTATTTGCTGGAAGTGTGCACTTTTTACTTGGGACAGAGCAGAGAGCAAGAAAAAATTATATATTCCCCCCAGTGGTCTATTCAGGGAAGTGGACATGGTGTCCTGGGCAAGGTTTATGACCATGTGAGTGCAATGTGTGTGCCACGGAGGGTGCACAAGGGTTTTGGTCACCCAAGAAGACCAATTACTCACCTGAGATATACCTGAAGACTTGCTGCTGAAAGATGAGGCCAGGAAATGAGTAATTCAAGTTACAGGCTAAGCCGGTTTGGCCAGGAAGAGAGGTCAGTAGAAGATATAAGCATGGGGAAAAGAAAGACTTGATAGACCTATGTGGTGGCTTGAATAGAATAGATGGCCCCCAATATATTCAGTTTTTTATTTGTTTGTAGTTTGCCACCTGGCTGGAGGCAATGTCACTGGGTGGATCTTAAGGTGTGGTGGTGGGTTTCCAATTTCAATCTAAAGATATGCAAAGTGTGCCTAGCAGGAGTTCCTGAAGTGTGCTGTAGCTTTTGGCTTGTGCTTCTCTCTCTCTGCTTGGTCCTGTGAAGGCAGGCCAGTTTCTTCTGCCATTATGGAACTTCCTCTGGATCTGTAAGCTTCAATAAATATCCCTTCCTCCATAACTGTGCCTGGTCTAGAAGTTCATCTCAGGGAACCTGAAGCTGTCTGCTACAACCTACAAATGAGGAATTCTTTCTTCTCCCACTTCAATAACTAGTGTTAAGAAAGACATGGAACAGGGTGTGGTGGTGCACGCTTTTAACAAGCACTTTTTTTTTTTTTTTTTTTTTTTGGTTTTTTGAGGTAGGGTCTCACTCTAGCCCAGGCTGACCTGGAATTCACTATGTAGTCTCAGGGTGGCCTCAAACTGACGGTGATCCTTGTACCTCTGCCTCCCGAGTGCTGGGATTAAATGCGTGGGCCACCACGCCCAGCTACAAGCACTTTTAATAAGCACCTTTAACAAGCGCTTGTGGGGCAAAGGTAGGCGGATAGTCTGAGGTCAAGGGTATCCTGAGACTACATCGTGAATTCCAGGTCAGCCTGAGCTAGCGTGAGACCCTACCTCGAAAAACCAAAAGAAAAAAAAGGGTGACATGGTTATAGGCACATCTCCAACCAGAAGGTCAGCCTTCTATAATGGGACATTGAAGTAGAAGTCATCGTTGTACACGAGGCATCACAACCACCATCTTCAACTTGTATCACAAACCCACTCTATCTTTGAAAAACAAAAGTACAATGTAGAAAGGGTGAGGGAAGAAGCATGTTTGTATAGCAAGTGATTTCATTATCACCTTATCCCAGTGAATTAAACATGGCACACAGAAGTTAAACAACTGGACCAAGGACATGACCTAGGAACCCAGTAACTAATAGAGCTTGCAACAGCTTGGTATGCCCAGTAATCTTAATCACAGGGAGCCTTTTAGCTTGCCCAGTTGAGCAGCTCATTTGCACTTGAGGTTCTACTTGAGACATACTCAGAGTTGACATGAAGATCTTAGTAGTGAAAATACAAAGACATCTAGACAACTGTAGTTAAGCTTACTTGCCCATGTTGGGTTCTGCTGCCTTATTATTATCTTCCACATCCATGGCAAGTTATATTTAGTGGACAGAGGGCTTCCCCGAAGGAGAAGGGAAAGGAGAAAGGGAAAGAAGGAAAAGAATGAGAAAGTCTACCTCTTAGTAATGAAGCTCTTGATAACCTACAGTGTCAGGACAGCAGGTTTCCCTTGTCATGCAAATGAGAACATAAATCAAGAACTTTAAATTAAATTCTTTCCCTGTGGTCATATAGGTTGAAATTTTTGAGTTAACCCAGTCCTAGCTAAATCAGTACAATTTTTCTGAATATCTCCAAAGGCCTAAAAACTGATTGAAATAGAAAAGATTCATAACTCATGAGTTTGTGAAATAATGGCATACTATTTAGTACTCCTTCACATTGTAACGTCACTAGTAGTAGATTAAAATTTCTGAGAATAATTACAATTAAAAACTGAGATTAAGTTTGTATTGTTCAACTGAAGGTTTCTGTCCTCTCTGACTCTGATAAAAGGCAGAATAGGGTCTGGGAAAATAGTTTGGTGGTAGAGTTCTTGCCTGGAATGTGCAGATGTACAGTCTCTGGCAACACACACACACACACATACACACACACATGGGGTGTGAAGAGGGAGAAATGTATAGATATGCAGAAAAATAAATGTGTAATTATACTTTGCTCCTAACCTAAAGTTGTCCTAACGTGTGACTTTGGGACATCATGTCTCTTGTTTACATTTGAAAATGTATTCAAAGATGAGGAATATTTATACAGTGAAGTGTGTGTATTGGGCATTATCTCTAATGGACCAATTGCTGGTACACTTCAGTTTGCTAAATACATCATTCCCTTCCCCTCTTCTAGTATACCTTGTCTTCCTCTGCACTCTGCTTGTATTCTTTTTGTCTTTGGGATATCATTCTTCCCTTTTGCTACCCCAGTAGTAATCCTCCTCCGTCACTTAAATGTGATGAGAGACTATAGGAACTGAAAGCAGAATTCTTCTAAGGCAGTGTTGGTGGCCTTGCAGCAGCAGCTTGAGAAGACTCAGAGGTAACGTTTCAGTGTTGGAGATTCTTTCACCTCATCCACTTGGAAAAAGACAAATGAAATATCTCCCAGCTGTCAGCCTGCTTGGCAGTGGAGCACACCTACCCTTTGTCTCTCTGCCGCACATCCTTGGCTAAACCTCCCAAATGTATGCTTACTTGGCAGTCGAAGGACTTCTGCCCTTAGAACTGGATACAGTGGAAAGCTCTGGAATCATACAGACTCTTAACTGAGGGCTTTATGATGGAGGGTATCAAATAAGGAAAGGCAACTCTCTGGGCCTCATAGATATGAGCTATGTAAACATAAAATAGATGGAGGGGTAGAATAACTGTGTATGGAAAAACAAGTCACAAGAACTAGGAGGTGTGGTGACCCCAGTAGTAACCTTCTAGGAATTGGTATGCATGTCAACCCACCCCCGAGCTGCTGAAGAAGGGGTCTTGGTAGTCCTGGGAGCAGAGGCAGGACATTGTTTCTAGCCTAAGAATGGAGTGAAGTCAGTGGACACAAAGACACTGAAAGATGAACCTTGATGTGAGACACATTTTCCCTTAAATAGTGAGCTTATACTTTGGTCAAATAACACTGAACATCAGCTCCTTCCTCTGTAATTGTGACTATCGTGCCTGCCTCATGGATCACCTTAGGAATGTATTCAAAAGTGCCAATAGAACTATGATATATTGTAGTTGCTCAAAAATATAAACTGGGTTGAACACAAAGGAAGCATTTTAGTGTGCAAATTTCCATATTCCACACACACACACACACACACACACACACACTCCTTCAGGAGGCTCCTTGTTTCAAAGTATCCTGGAAGAAGGCACCTCAGGTTGCATGCGTTAGCGAGCTGCTTTGTTACTTTGTTTGCCTGTAAAGGAAGTAAAGCCAGAATTATGCAGGCCAGTTTAAAAATTATTGTTTAAATTTATCCTTAATTGTGATTTATTATCCACTTCTTACATTTAAACATGTTTTTGAACAAAGATGTTGTGTGAAAGTTTGATAAATAGCAAGGCTATTATTTGAATGAGTCATCCCTAAGAATGGGGAGGTAATTTAACTGGTACCAATGTTGCTGTTAATAACAGTGAGTACCTACATTGTTCTGGAAAATGCTCTAGTTACAAAAATGAAATATTGATTTCAACTTAGTCCAAACAACAACCCCATGAAGGAAATGTGCCTATTCTGCAGACAAACAGAACCTCAAAATATATTAGCAATGAGTTAAAACACATATATGTAAGAACAAATCTGGGATGTGAAATAGAAATGTCCCTCTAAATCTATCCCACCTACAACTCTCTCTCCTCAATTTCACACTAGCACAAGCCACTATGTCTCATGCATATGTTTGTTCTCCAAGGGAAGATGTTTCAAGACAGTCTTCTCAGGAGAAAATTTTTATAAAGGGCTATCCACTGCTTTAAGATCAGCTATAGTTAATGACAGCTGCTAATCTCTGTTTCTGATTTTTTTTTTATTATTCCTGGAAGAAAGAAAAAAGGTCAAAATTTTCAATGAAATTAGAATGGTCTGCCACTGGAACAAACTCAGAACAAGGTCAACTCAACAACCAAAGAATGGCTACATGAGAAATTCTAGTACCCATAAGATGGGTTTCTGTAAAAGCTAGCTACAGTGGGGAGAAAGCATGGTATTTATTATTTAATCATTCACTCAGACACCCTGTGCTTACAGAGTATTCAGGTAGAAAACTAACATTTATTTGTTCATTCCTATAACAAGTATTAGTTGAGCATTTACTATTGTCTGGCAGTATCCTAGGACCTAGGAGAAAGCAATTAACAAGAGGAACAAGTTCTCCACTCTCATGGAAGCTACCATTTTACTGAGAGAAAGACAATGTAACAGTCAGTCAAGATGAAATGGAAAAATTACCAGATGGTAATAATATGTTAAAGAGGAATTAGAGTAAGGTGGGAGAAGTGAGTATGTCAAGGCTTCCTTGGTGAAGGGCAGAAAGCTGGGAAGACTCGGTTATGTGATGGAGCAGCTTACTTAACATCCCTAGGGCAGGAAGAAGTTAGCTTGCATATTCAAGGAATTAAAAAACACACAATTTGGGCTGGACAGATGACTTAGCAGTTAAGGCACTTGCCTGCAAGCCAAAGGACCAAAGTTTAATTCCCCAGTACCCACTTAAAGCCAGATGCAGAAGGTGACACATGCATCTAGAGTTTGTTTGCAGTGAATAGAGGCTCTGGCCTGCCCATTCTCTCCTTCTCTATCTGCCTCTCTCAAATAAATAAATAAATAAATAAATAACGCATTTTAAAATATACAGTGTGACCTGAGTATATAGAATAGAGAATGTTATTTGATGAGGACATATTCATTCAGGAATACAAGTAGGATTTATGAAATCAGAACTTTACATTTTCATATAACGAAGTTGGTCTTAAAAATGTGTGAGTCCTGAGAGTAATGATGGAGCTGGTGATGTGAATATATTTGCCTATGGCACTGAAAGCCATGGGATTAAATGAGGAAATAGGTGAAGAGAAGGGCAATGAAGATAAAGGCTAGACAGCAACCTTTTAGAGACAGCAAGAAGGATGGAGGGAGAAGGACAGCATTTTGGAAGCAAGATCAGAAGACAACGATGTTACTGAAGACAAAAGAGGGCCATCCTTTACTTGAGAGAGAGGTCACCCATGCTGTAGGTCACTAAGGGCTGAACAGAGACATAACAGAAGTTGAACAATGGTGGTGGTTGATAGTCTGGATAGGAACAGTCACCAGAGATGGTACAGGTGCAAATTTGGTTAGGATGATAACTGTGGAGTGATAGTATATACGCATAAGCTATAGATGTCTATTTTAAATACTTTTATTATAGAAAGAAATGGAAAATCAGCCAAAAGTGAAAATAATGAAAGGAGAAACTTTTTTTTTTTAACCAAAGAAAATAGGTAGTGGCTTTTAATTTGGGTGAATTGAAAAAAAATTGGTTCAAGAGAGAGAGAAAGGTCAATAAGGAAATTAAGAACAATTTTAGGAGTAAAATCATTGCAATAAGAGGAGTGACACACAGAGCAATGTGGAGGAACTGACCACCAGCCTGTTCCACGTCCAGTGTTTTACCAAGACTAAAGTTTAGGAACTACCACATATGGTAGATAGTATGATTAAAAGTAAATGAAGAAGTCTAAAAACCAAGACTCTACAGTTATCTCTGATTTCCCCACTCACGGCATCCAGATACCACTGTGCATTGAATTTCTGTGAGGATATTAATCTCTCCTTCAAATACCAGAACTCTGATAGAAGTCCTTCCATATTATTATTTGTTCTCCCACACCAACCCTTTAGTTCTCCATATAGCAAAAAAACCTTTCCACACATAGACCATATGGTTTTCTCTGAAAACTCTTTTCTCTCTGTAGCAAGAACAGTACCCAAACATTCCAACATCTTATTACTTCCTACACATCCCTCAAGATTATTCACATGACTCCACCTTTACTCCATCACTGGAGGACACGCTTTGTCCTTCTAATTCATGTTCTTTCCTGTAGCACAACAGTGTTTCATGGAACTATAGGTACAGTTTTTTTAAATTTTATATACTTTATTTTTGCTTGTGCTTCAACTTAGCTGGACAAATGATTAAAGAATTTGTGTCCCACACAGAACTTGACAAAAAAATACTTGATAAATCCTTGTCAAAATGGGAAGGAAGGAAGATCAATTCTTAGCATCACAGTTGACACATTTTCTTCGTCAGTGATGCAAGTATTTGAGAAGTCAATAGGTCAGATATTTCTATCACACTATCGCCATGAGGAAGTGAAGATGCCTAATTTTTAAATATGTCCCACTTGGGCATCCATGGTTCAATTGCATGTAGTGCAAGAAACTGACAAAAAAAAATAGGATTCTCATTCGGAAAAGAGATGGGTTCAGCCTCGGTGTGACAGCACTGATACCTATGTTGTCTGAAGAACACCTTTCCCACTGTCTTGTCCTAGAGTCAGAATAATAAAAGTGCATTACATATCTGTTATAAAGGAGTAGCCATAAGGATGACCACTACTACTTTTCATTCCAAGAAATAAAACAATTTTATCTCTGGAAAAGCTTTAATCATCTAATAATATAAAAGGAAATTAGATAAGTTACACAGAGAATTATATAAAAATTTCATCAGCTTCCATGCTCCTTTGCCATTCTTGTAGTGTCTCTATGTACCATTTCTAAATAGTTTCAATTAAACATCATGGAAATGAGAATAAAGGAAGTTGGGTTCTGATCTTCATGTGGCCATGAAGAACATATGAGCCACATGACAAACGCTATGATTGCCATTTGACAGATCAGAGAAGGAGGCTGAGATTGTCAAACACAAGCAGAGCATAAACTCTTGGGGCAAAGCTTTGTCTAAAACAAATTTTTTTTTCCTCAAAGACCTAGGACAATCATTGGCAAAACTTTCATAGGTATAAATTAGCAGTCCAAACAGCCAGAGTTCAAGTATGAGTTACCATTGCTTGAAGCAGAACTTTAGGATCTCTTAGATCTTAACATTATATGATGCATCTATAAGAAGGAAAAAAAAATCTAGAAGTTAAACTAAGGTCATTGTCCATGAAAGAAAAAGAGGGAACTGGAGAGATGGATTAACAGTTAAGGATCTTGCCTAAGAAACCTAAGGTCCCAGGTTCAATTCTCTAGTACCCACATAAGCCAGATGCACAAGGTGACACATGTGTCTAGAGTTCGTTTGCAGTGGCTAGAGGCCTTTGCATATTCATTCTCTCTCTCTATCTGCTACTTTCCTGTCTCTCTCTCTCTCTCTCTCTCTCTCTCTCTCTCTCTCTCTCTCTGCCAAATAAATAAATAAATAAAATATTTTAAATGTCTCTTAGTATCAATGTGATTGTGTGATCTCCAACAAGAAAAATATTGAACCATCTTTAAGTAATGCCCATGAAACTATATTGGCTCCATGAACATGTCATAGACTCTGAGACAAAAACAGAACTCCTTGGAGTCCAAGGGACCTTTTATATCAGAGTCAATCAGGTGTGCGCTGTGTTTTTAAAAGGAGCCACTTCATATTAAGGAGCTCAAGTGGTGACTAGCCAGCTCATAAATGGTAACAACCACAGCTTCCGCAACACCTTTAGCAGTGTGTAACTGTCGGGTGACCAGAGACAGTAAAATGCCCTTGGGAGGGCCGTGAACACTGGAAAGGTTTAGTGGACCGACCAGGGACACCTGGATCCCTAATCTTGTCATTGTAACCTTGAACTCTTTGACCTCTGGAATCTGGCTTTTGGATAAACCTCGGGTGCCCTATTATTCCTAAAGAAACAGATGAAGTTGCTCAGTATGCTGTCTTAGTTACAAAATAACCTGGCAAGAGCAACTGAGGAAGAAATGGTTTGGTTCAGCTTCTTTTCCTGGTTTGGGTCCTTCATGACAGGGAGGTGTGAAGCAGAGCTGGTTGCGCTGTGTCCACAGTCGGGAAGTAGCAATGAAAGCTGGGGCTCAGCTTCATTTCTCCTTTTGACACAGTTAGGGCAGGTCTTCACACCTTAGTTCACCTAATCCAGAAACTCCCTCACAGACAAACCCAGTGGTTGGTTTACATGCTGATCCTAATCCCATCTGAATGCCAAGATTGGCCATCACAAGGAGCTACATGTGAAAGTGTCTGAGCCATGGCTCTATTCTGGACCAGCTCACTGAGCAGTCTTCAGAGGTTGGCCTCCTGGAGCCTCAGTAGCCATGCCAAAAATTCCCAAACACTGTCCATTTACTTCTTTTTTAGCGCTATCAGATAAATGCCCTGATCTCTCTATTTGATAAAATTCAAAATCATATAGTTTAATCATGATACCATAAGCAGTCCTCCCCCGCTCCCTGTGCTGATGCTCTGTGTTCCTTGAGCTATCAGGTGGAATGAACATCTTTAGGTGGAAAGTCTTAGGAAGTATCTTTTATGAAAGAATATCTTCTTCAATAATAACTAAAAATATGTTATAGGAGGCTTGTTTTCCTCTGCTCTAAAGACTCAACCTTAGCACCAACTCTAAAAATTCAAATTTGTGATTCTGAAGCAATGTGTCTTACTGACTCCATGCTACTTTAAGTGACAATATAAAAAAATTCATAAGATGATAAAATGAACATTAGATTTGATGTTTTAAAAGCATGACAAAGAAATTGCTTTTTAAGGGTATTTTCTAGCTTGAAATACAAAATGTCAAATCTAAAGCTGAACAAATTGATAGTTGTGGGGGGGGGCAGGTGGCAGGTAAATACCTTTACCCAGAATATGCTATCTCTTTCCATCTCAGAAAGACATCTTGTTATCTGGGGCTTCTTTGCTTCAGAAGTACATATGCACTCTGGAATACACAGCCCTGATGACCCCAGTCAGCATCAGAACACCCACCCTGCCAGCTAAAACACTGCCCAATGAGAGTCATAGCTCACTCACCCAGCTACCGCTAACTGGCTACCACTGCAGCTGGTGACCTTCAAGGTAAGCGATAGACAATCTGAGCAGGGAAAAGGTTTACCCACAGCCACACAGCTATATTGGATCACAATGCTCCTACTCTTTCTAGAACTATAACCCACATCTATGTGCCTATTTTATAAAATACACTGTTCTGAATATGTAAATTAAATCTCTTTATCCTGGCAACCAAGAGAATAGGTACAATCATTCTCTAATAAAGGAAAGTAAGCAAGCTTTAGCATTGCATGGCCAGGGTCTTGGAGCTTGCATTTAGGTACGTACCAAGTACAGACGGCCAAATAACTCTAAACTGCCTTTCGTGCTACCACCAGAAACTTACCACTGGCCATGTCCTCAGAAAAGTGTGTATTACTAAAGGAGAAATCAGGTATGCCAGAGTTAAGCAATGGTACCTCAGAATAAACTCATCTAGCGTAGACAATGAGTTTCATCTTAGTCTTCTCCAAGGGAGTGATGAGGCACAAAAGCGAGCCATAGCAACAACCTGAGGCCAGTTGATACAAAGCTGGAAGGAGAAGTCTTGGACTGCGTAGGATCATCAGCCCTGGTTATAGAGGACTTGAGGTGGAGAAAATTGAGTTCTATAGTAACCCAAAGGGAGTTTCAAACTGTATTTGATTTTAGTCCCCACCGAAGGTCAAGAGTGATTGATTGATTGATACAGACAACGATTGAATGATATTGTCAATGTCCATGAGAAGCAAGAGGAGCACCTAGGAATTTTTTCACAGCATGCTTCAGAGAACTAGGAGAGACCATGGGGAAAACTTCCCATTGGTATGGATAAGATACAGCCATGGTAAAGGGAGCCACAGATATCCTCCCTCCAAGGGCTAGATTCCCTTCATGTCCAAATAATACATGTGAGAAACTTTGACCAAGAACTACACAAAAATCTGTGCGAGGTGAGACATACTTACAATCCTAGGGAGATTGAAGTCTGCAAATTCTGAGTTCAAGGCTACACAGTGAAGCCCTGTCTCAGAATAAAAAGGACATAAGGAGGGCAGGAGAGATGGCTAAGTGGTTGTGGTGCTTGCTTCCAAAACCTAATGGCCTGGATTTGATTCCCCAGGGCCCATAGAAAGCCAAAGGTACAAAAGTGGTGCATGTATCTGGAGCTCATTTGCAGTGGCAAGAAGCCCCTATGTGCCCATTCTTTCTCTCTTTCTCTCTCCTTTCAAATAAACATATAAGTAAATAATTTTTTAACAAAGAATATAAGGAAAGCTCTCAAAGGAGTTATTTTTTTTTATTAAGTATGAGTTGTTGTTTTTTTTAATTAACTATTCCAGGCCCAGATACTTGAGCTAATTTTTGTAGCAAACTCAAGTCCTGATTTCATGACGAGTGAAGTAACACAGTGGTGGAGAGCTCAGGAGGACAGATGTCAGAGGCAGGAAAGGGGGCAGAAACTTCCCCATCAAGACACATGTTACAGAAAAGCTGCACGGCTTTCAACACACGAATGCCCAGCTCTTCCCTGACACCCTGCATTCCTAGG
Organism: Dipus sagitta; assembly: GCA_036346955.1. Taxonomy (NCBI): domain Eukaryota; kingdom Metazoa; phylum Chordata; class Mammalia; order Rodentia; family Dipodidae; genus Dipus; species Dipus sagitta. Next base: position 165,381,265 of record CM070772.1, on the reverse strand, counting down.
ACCAATCCCAACATATCCTGGCCACCTTGCATCAGGGTTGGATCCTCCCAGATGCTCCCTCCCCTGACTACACCTAGCTGATTCATGGTGAATAAATCTGTATTGAAAAAGCCTCAACTTTGCCAATGTCAATACAGAGACTTTGGACCGAAGCTGCCAGGACCCAAAGCATATCAACAGCTCAGCCAAGAAAGAAAAGTAAAATAGTGTCTTGGAATGCCAAGCATTTCCCTTTGCAATGAGGGACACAAGATACCTTGACTGCATTACTGTTTGTCAAAGGTAACAGTGCGAAAAATTATGGCCACAGATTATGACTATGCATGTCTCAGTATTTACTCCAAAGTCATGAGCAGAGATGGGATGTGTACCACGAATCTATTGTTTAAAATGCTCTTGAGATCCTAGCTGTAAAAATGGGTGTATGTTGACATATCTGTACAAAGAGCATTTGAACAGAAAGTAGCACTAGTATCTGGGAATATTTGACAGACTTTCTACAAATATATAACTTTCCAGTGAAATAATAGAATTTGCATTTGGCATAGTTCTAGATGTTTGTTTATAAGAGAATTGTTTCCATTTTAATTGTCCTCAAAGAACTCAATCCTAGTTCCACAAAATAATATCATTTAACCTTAAATATCAACTTATAATCAATAAGAGGCAGAGGCAGGAAAGGGGGAAGAAACTTATAATCAATAGCTTTTGTATGATGACTATGGTTAATTTAGTGTGATGAATAAGAATATAGATCCGTGGCTCATATCTGCCACACCATCTCTTTTTGGATCTCAGGCAAGCACATTGATTAGCATGTTATCTGGGGATGCTTCATGCAGTGGCAAAGAGGAGTTAACATAGAACTGACTAGGGCTGGAGAGATTGCTTAGCAGTTAAGGCATTTGCCTGCAAAGCCCAAGGACCCATGTTCAACTCTCCAGGTCCCATGTAAGCCAGACTCACAAAAGGGTACACAAGTACAAAAAGTCGCACATGTGCACAAGGTGGTGCACACATCTGGAGTTTCATTACATGGCTGAATCCCTGGCACACAAATTTTCTCTCTCTCTCTCTCTCTCTCTCTCAATCTCTTGCACATGTATTTTAAAAACAAAAAAGCCCAGTCTAAAGTAGAAGAAGAACTCACTATATGACCAGAAAACCCTAGTTTTTGAGTTCCTGGACCTTTATGTAATCATTCTTAACCCCTGGTCTAGGCTAGGAATCCTTGACATTAACTGCGTATTGCAGTCTCATGGAGAGCTTTTGAAGATCTTGTTATACAGACTTGCCTGGTAATCACTGATCTCAGAGTCTGTGGGGGTGTGACCTTGGGATTTTTCTGGCCCCTTGGCTCATTCCAATGGGCAAACATGGCTGAGAAGCAGTACCCTAGTGAGCCTTATCTATTCTCAGACTCTGTACTGAATGCTGTGGGGTGAAGGCCCTCTGAGCTTTTGTTTCCTACATCACATAGAATTCAGAAACAATACCTTTCAGTCTTAACCCATCTAATCTCCCATTCTTTAAGAAAGCAAACCATTTAAGCCCTCAGAGAGCTTCCTCTTCTCCAAAGCCTTGTAACAGTCTTGACTATTTTCTTGGTATTGCATGTTGATGGGCTCAGACACCTGCTATAGAGTCACTCTCTTCAGTGAGGACTTTCTCAAGGATTTGCTCGGTTCAGTCCCTACAATAATGCAGGCTGTGCTGAAGGAGAGGACACAGATGGGGATTGCAAAAGTGCCTCCAGGTAGCAGAAGGCAATGAATATTCAAAAAGACTTGCTTCGTATGTAAATAAGTAGACTCATATAATAATAAAAGTGATTTCACCTTACAAAGATTTTCTTACATGCCATCTTTCCAACTTTTAGATTATGGACAGGCTAAAAAAAACAGTGGGTCCTTAGAATGAGATTTGAAGGAATACCACCCCAAACTATAACTGTAGTGACAATGTTTAACAGAGAAAGTATATACAAACCCATAAGGGCACATATGCACACACTCCACAGGAATCATAGGAACCGAGTTCTAGTCTCAGCCCGGTTTTCCATTTGTGTAACTCCAATGTAATCCGTTCATCTCTCCGCTTCTGGTTCTCACATTTGTAAATTGTGATTTTCATAGGGATGGATTACAGAATTTTTGAAAGCCCAATATGATGAGCTAATGAACTTCATTCATTTTTTTTTAGTAGACCATGCTATCATTGTACACTGGAGTAACACCACTGCAGAAAAACATGTCTTAAGGAGATTTTACAACCTGTTCAAGAGATCCCCCAAACTGAGAAGTTCACTTTGTTCTTTCATTCCCCTTAATATCCATTCTCCACCAAGTCTTCCTGTTCACCCTTATCAATACATATTCCTACCTCCACATGGAAAAACTTCAACACATTAAGGTGCTATATGATTGTACATAGTGGCACATTTCCTGAATTTAAAGAAAATTTTTTTTCAAATTACTTTCACTACCTTCTCCGAAAGCACAGTGGAAGGAAAAGGGAATGAAACTAGGTGTGAATTGATTAGAAATTGAGATTACAGCAAAATATAAAATATGACAAGCTCAGACTTACATCTCTTGGACCCACCTCTGCTTCTTCCCAACTATACATACTCTGTGTCCCAGTCACACTTCTGTGCTTACATGGTAAATACCTTCTCTTCCAGAACATTCCAGCCAATATTCCTTGAGGAGTTAGAGTCAGTGGCCCCTCTTGTACTTATGTGACCCTTAGTGAGTTTCTAATCTTGTGGACTATGACTAAGGTGACACTATATGTTTTCCAAGACTTTATCTCCCTTGTCTCTGTTACCCTTGCCACCCAGCCACTATTCTGTTGAGAAAGATCTGCTTTCTCAGCTCTGGCTGTACTACCTTCCTGATCTGGAAAATCCCCATTCCTTTGTAGATATCACTTTATCTGTCTATTTGGACTTTGTCTTTTCCTCTTTAAATCTCTTCACATACCTATCATAGAATGTTACTGTGCTGTGTTTCCCAGGTGACTTCTCTAGACTGAAAGGATCTTGGAAGTTGGAGCCAGATCTGGATGCCTAATGTGACCCCTGGTGCAGATCAACACATCACAAACACTTGTCAAGGTCACGAATCACACCCGCACGGGCTGAGCACACAGCTGTGTGGCATATCGTGTCAAGACATAGAGGCTGTCATTCCCAGTGGGCTTGGTATACAATCAGAATTTAAACAATGACACAGTGACTAAGTCATTGGTAAACTTCATGTGATAAGGGAGATAACAATCTGCTCTATTTTTTTATGAAATGCAGCTAAACTATTTATTTTATGATAACACCTTAGAATATCCTCTCTTTTTAATATTTCCTTTTTCAAAGAGAAGGGCAAAATTGTATTTTGAACAATAGTAGAGAAAAGAAGGTGGGCTTTGCCTTAAGAAGAGAAAGCTGCGGGGATTAGGCAGCACCTGCCAATCACTGGGCAGTAGTCCTGCCGAGGAGAGGGAAAGCTTGTGGAATGTATGCTGACTTATTAGTGTGCAGTGCTCAAGACAGGAAATTGCTGACCTGTCTGAGCTTCCAGGAACCATCTATAAAAAATTCATATTTACCTAAATCATGAATGTTTAGCTTAAAGGTGAACTATTCCTTATCTTCAGTAAAACATGAGAAAACTTTCAGTTAAACAATAACACGCACCCACACAAAACAAAATATTGCTGTATGTTTGGAGGATGGAACAGTGTCATGTGTATTTTTCCTATTAAGGCTTACTTTGAAAATGAATGATAGGATAGAGACTAGAAATTCAGTGTGTGGTGAAAGGATGTAATTAATTTCTGCATCAGAACAACAGAGATAAGGGATGCATCCCTGTGCCCTTGGCAGCATTCACAGACAGAATTAACCAGATTCTGAATGTCAGCCCAGGCAGAGCCTTACCTGTCTGCTAAGTGTGAGAGCCCAGAGAGTTAAATGATCATCTATAATCCCTAGTTATGCTCCAAGTGAAATGGCTGCTCATTCAAAAGCAATTAGCCTCACTATGTAGATAGATTATCATTTAACCTGCATTTTCTGTGAAGTTGGCTTTGATACAACTCTCATTACTAGAGATACTTCCACATCTTTCATATCAACAAAATAAAGGAGAAAGAGAACTAACATTTACCACGTCTCAGTACCATAATTGACACTTGTGATCCTCACGACAATCTCTGAACTTTTCAGTCAAGGAAATGAAGAAATGAAGTCATGCCTTTAGAAGAGTGCAAGAGGTAAGGGCTGGAGCTGCGCCGAGAATCTAGTCTGCCTGACACCCCAGAATGTGTCCTTCCTGATCCACAAGGCTCTCAGCTGACACTTTCTGCTTTAGGGAACACAAACTCCACACTGGGGAAAGTAGAAAGAAAAGGCAGGTCCATGAATACTGTAGCTTCTGATGGGAAGTTACAAAATATGAAAGAACAGGAATTTACGCTTTAATTCAAGGAAAGGAAGTCTTGGGAGATCGAAGATGTTTTGAACAGAATTGTGATTATAACTTTATGTCAAAAGGCATTCATTGCTACCTCAGGGTGTTCATTGCTATATATGGGTACGCATATGTAGGTACTGTATGTATTTTTATAGTAAGTTGGAAATGATAACTTGCTGACTTATAATTCTTCATAAGTAAAGTTGTATATTGACATGACATCAAGAACCTTTACTGACTTCCTTATTTCTGTAGATCCTTATGTTTTCACTCGAAAGTGTGTGTGTTCATCCACACATGGCTTTAGGCCATAGTAGTCTAATGCGGCTTCCAAACATTATAAGACTCACTGATGTGGATGATGTGAATGAATATGTTGTAATTTAATTGAATCTTTGGTTCCCTTTGGGGGGGTGACATAGGAGCCCTTACTGTGGTCTCCCAGTTGGCCATGAACTTTCAGTCTTCATAACTTATCCCCACTAGTGTGCAGATTATGATTATGATCTTAAAAATTCTTTATAAGCTTTCTTTTGTTTTAAGTGATGAGTTTTGTTCGAGTGCTCAATAATCTTCAATGTGACTCAGTAGATACTCATGAGATCTTCTCAGCTAGAGGATGTAGTTCAGTGCTCAATCGTTGTATATAAGTTCCTGTTACTTTCTTTTCACTAACTCTTGGTATTATTGTCAAATGTTCAGACTTTATACATGATAGTTTCTTTGATATAAATCTTCCTTTGTAAATTGAAATAAGTCTACATTCATTCCTTCTGTATTTCATGATACTTATTAATAAGTTTGCCATATATTGAGTTGACTGACTAAATTTCAAATAATTTCTATAGCATAGGCAGTTTTCATATATCTTTGAATATTTCCTTTCAGTGGAGATTGATTTTTACTAAATGTAGGCAAGTTTTACCAATCCTTGCTTCTAGTATATGAGGTTTGTGTCTAGTGTGAGAAATCTTTCAAAGACTAAGGTCAAAAGAATATCTATGTGCTTTTTGTTTTCTGAAAGGTATACACAGTTTTCTGTTTTCATTTAGATTTTTAAGCACTTCACAATTGACTTATACTGCAGCTGAGGTAGGGATTCGGTTCAATTCTCCATACAAATAGCCAACTACCCAGAGACATTGACTCACTTTTCCATTCCCTTCTCCTGAATTGTAGAATGCCTTCTTTGACATATCTGTGAAGCCCTCGAGTCTATGCGACTCTGTTTTGGAACTCTTATTCCATTGACCTTTCTGGATTTTTTTTTACATCAGTTCTACTTAATTACTAGTTTTTAATATAAACTTGAATAGTGGAATAAGTCTGCTTACTTTATTCAAAAGTATATCTATGAACCAGCAAAAATGCCAGGTTTTGGTAGATTAGTATAGTGAACATTTATTAATATTTCTAATATTAATATTTTAGATGAAAAGTCACCTTTACTTTGTGCCAACTTCAAGCTTATATACTCTGTATTTTGTCCACATTCACCCCCAATTACCCTCTTTTTTCCCCTCCTACTCCTACTTACCCTCTTCCTCATTCCAACTAGTCCCTGTTGTACTTTCATGTTTCATAGTGTTGTATGATCCAATGGGTTTAATTATAGACATTCACATGATCATATATGTTTATTGTAACAGAATTTTTTAAATTTCCTTTTTTAGTTTGAACAAGTTTATAGTTCCTTTGCTTTTAGTTCTTTTTAAGGCTTATCTTCTTCATCTATAATCTGTAAATTTTAAGTCCCATATTGTCTATGTTTTGATTCCTTTAGCAAATAAGTACTTATTTACATAAAATCAATAAAATGAAATTTATTAATTATTGATCCATTTAATTAGTTAATTAATTAATTAATTTTTAATTTATTTGAGAGAGAAAGTGCATGCCAGGGCCTTCAGTCACTGCAAATGAACTCCAGTCACATACACCACCTTCTGCATCTGACTTACGTAGGTCCTAGGGAACCTGGGTCTTTGGCTTGACAGGCAAGTTCCTTACCCACTAAGCCATCTTTCCAGCCCTTGATTTTGTTTTCTATTTAAAAGCAACTTATACTTTTCATGTTAAAAATTAAATTTTATATTTAATTAATTGACTGTCAGTCTGTCTTTCTCATTTTGTGTGCGTGAGCATGTTTGTGCGAGTGTGGGCGCAGGTGCCACCATGCATGTGTGGAAGACAGAGGACACCTTTTGGGTATGTATAGCAGTGTTTCCCAAGCACATTTTATTGTTGTTATTCTTTGCTGAATTCACCATGAACGCCAAGGAAATGGTCTTATCTCTGCCTCCCATCACACCATTAGCATTATGGTGTTCCAGAAGCACACTAAGTCTTGTAGCTTTTTATGTGAGGGTTGGCTTCAAACTCTGATATTCAGGTTTGAGGAGCAAGTGGTTTAGCCACTGTGCTATCTCCTCAGTGACTATTAACTTTTGTTCTAGACTCATTAAAGAACACCAGATCATGAACAATTTTCAAAACAATGCTTCAGCTGCATCTTTTAAGCTTTTGATATATAGGAATTACATAATCATTCAGTTAAAGATTTAAACTTTTCTATTTCATTTTTTAACTAACTTTAAGAAAAATTTTATTTATTTACAAGTAGGGAGGGAGGGAGAAGGAGAGGGAGGTAGAGGGAGTAACATGGGCACACGGGGGCATCTTGCCACTACAGACATATGCATCATTTTGTGTATCTGACTTCACATGGATACTAGGGAATTGATGCAGGCAGTCAGGCTTTATATGCAAGCTCCTTTAACCTCTGAGCCATTTCCTAAGCACCTTCTTTTTAAATTTAGAAATTTAAGGTATATAGTTTTGTTTTGTATTTCTAAATCATTTTAATGTTTCCAGAATACTTTGGCTGTATGATAAGCTTTCCTTGAAATCATTAAGATATATACCAATGTCTCCTAGGTGATCACTTTTTGGAAATAGTCTATGAGACTATTAGAAGAATAGGGTTTTCGTATTCTTTGTAATATGATTATTAAATCAAGTTTTCTCAAATATTTTTTATTCTTTTTTATATTATGAATGTTTCTATGTATTCTTTGGTAAGCAATAAAATATGGGTTTTTTTTCTAATATGTCAATATAATCATAGATTTCTCAGGGTCAATGTGTTTTAGTTACTATTGGCTTTATACATGTTTTATATAATCTAACATTATAGGATAAGTCATTTTAATTTATTATTGTCCATGCAATTTCAGTGATTTATTGTCAGATTGTGGTCTTTATAGCAGTAATGGTCTCCATCATTAATAATGCATTTTGTCTAAAACTCTTTACTCCTATCTGCAGTTATCACTTCACCACCATATATTTTTGGTTAGTATTTACTCAATAAATATTTTGCAACCCTTCACTTTGAAATCTCTGCTGTCTTGTTATTTTTTTGTGGGTGCTTCTTTATTGCAATTCTGGGTTAGAACCCAAGGCCTTTTACATGCTAGGCAAACACTTGCAACTAAACTAAATCTTTAGTTCCTATTATTTTTCATTTAAGTTTTTATTTACTGAGCACTGAGTGACATGTGGCTGGGTATCACTTTTTTAATTCATACTGACAAGTGAATTGTGAATTTTATATCACTTATTTTGATTACAGATGTTTTGAACTATATAATTTTATTAATTTTCCATTTTTTATGATTTATGGTTTGCTCTTCTTTAAAGCATTATTCTTCTTCCATTTTAAAATCATTATACCATCTTTGTGCCTTTAAAGTGTTTTCTTTATGATTTATTGTAATAAACTTTACAGGCATCTCAAACAAACAAAATTACTGTGGACTTGGGTGGTGTTGGATATTCTCATAAGACTTCTTGCCTACATACTAGTATTGTCACATATTCACTTTTATCTCTCTTGTAGCCATTCGTTCTGCATATTTTATCCCACACAATCAGTGTTCCGTTTCATCTATACACAGGCATAGTAGTTACTGCTGTTGTTAGGTCTATCATCTGACCTATTGTCACACTTCCTTTGATTCTTTGTTTTCTACTCCTCTGGCTACTTTTCAGATCCTTTCTTAGGATTTTATATTCTACATTTTGCCATAATCTGACTATATATTTCATTCATTGATTTAAAATCTTTTTTGACATTCTGAGCATTTACATTTGATCAATCTGACATGTTTACAACTGTAAAATAATGCTGTATTATGGGACTAAAGACATGGCTTAGCCATTAAAGTTTCTGTTTATGAGACCTAAGGATCCATGTTAGACTTTCCAGGTCTCACTTAAGCTAGATGAACAAGGTGATGCAAACAAGTAAGGTCACACATACACACAAGGTGGTACACCTCTCTGGAGTTTGACTGTGGTGCATGGAGGCCCTGTTGCACACACTCTCTCTCTCTTTCATAAAAATTATTTTTTAAAAAATCTATATTTTTTATCCCAAAATCCCCTTACTTTCCCCTCTGGGACTTTAGTAAGTAGAACCAGACAATTGGTCTATTTACATTTTCTAACTTTATGATGATAGAAAAGGGATACATTCAGGGGTATATGCATTAGGGTTTTCACTTTCAGTGTGATACTCTAAAAGTTACATGAGCTACTTAATTATTTAGTATTATTATTTATTATAAAATAGGCTTTTCATTAGCTGACTTTGCCCAACTCTTGGCTATTCATGTTTAAGGTAGGTGAGGCTAAGCTGTGATAGTCAGTGGGTTAGATGAATTAACTTTATTTTGGGCTCTGATATTTTCAACTTACAATGGATTTATCATAAACCGTGCCCACCCTAATCCAAAGATAATTAGTTAGTCCATATCATTGTATTTTTAGAGTCTACTAATATTTTTATCTATTTATATTTCCTTATTTCTACTGCATTCTAAGTAGCTTTTCAGAAATATTTTCCAATTCATTCATATTCTCTTCATTCCAGTCTATCCTGCACTTCATCTTGAATAGAGCAGGTGGGAGACCTTGTTTGTTTGTTTTAGGGGATAGGAATTTTTTATGAAATTAGGCATTACTGTTCTGGAAGATCTATTTGTATAGTCCTTTGAAAAAGAAAACTTTTACCTATTTCTGATAATATTCCAGCCACATATTTTTGAATTTGTGATTTGTTTCAACATCTTAGCTATTGCTGTATTATTTATCATCCCCAAATATAAGAGCACTGTTAAATAATTTGCATTCACATTACAACCTAAAGCACCATCCACACAAGATAACCTTCAGTACATTTTATGCTTGAAGTTCCCAAGCCCAGAACAGCTTGAGATGTGGGCTCCTGTTAGAGATTCTCACTGAGACATTTCCCTCCATCCCCAGAGCTAAGAACACAGAATTTTCCACATGTCTTTCCTTTGCTGATAATCTTTCCTTTCTCAAACTGCTCTTTAGTGTTCATAGAACCTTTTAAAGGTCTCCACTTTAGGTAACACTACTTGGTTCTAATTAGTTGTCCTTTGTGACTTTAATAGTCTCAAAAAACAACTCTGGGTCAGCATTCCACCTTTAGTCATCACTCTAGCTTCTCCATTTACTTGTGGCCTCTGGAGATCAGCTGGCATGTACATGGAGGTTACTACTGGACTCATCTATGAATTTCAAGATGTTTGTTTTTACAGGTACATGACATATTTTGATCACATCCCCTCATTGCCTTTTTTGTCCCCTTCTCACATCTGCTAAACCCTTTTTCTTCCCAACTAGTCCTCCTTCTCTTGAAGTAAATGTGTGTGAGTGTGTGTGTGTGTGTGTGTGATTGAGTTTAATTATGGTTGCTTATATGAGCATGCATTGGGAAAACTTACAGAAGCATGGAAAACTTACCAGTACCTACACCATGGAAGAAAATGTCTTCCCCTCCCCACCAATAGCTCCTCATGAGCATCTCTCCCATCCATGGTAGAGTGGTGATGGGCTCAATCTTGATCAGGTCTTATGTAGGTAACCACCTCTGCTATGATTTCATGAGTATAATAGGAATATTATATCTGGAATATATATATATATCTGTTCTACAATACTCCTCTCCATCCTCTGGCTATTTTATTCCTTCTCTCCCCATTTCTGCCATGTTCCCTGAGCCTTGGAGGAGGTGGTATAGTTGTCCCATTTGGAACTGAGTTCTCCATAGTCACTTATTCCTGGCACATGGCAGTTCAAAGAAATTCAGTTAATTATCCAAGGTCAAGGTTATAAAAAGTGATGGAAGTAAGATTGGACCATGATCTGCTCATTGGACCTGAACCTAGCTCAGTACCTTGAAAACTAGAAGATCAACCAGGTAGCTTCAGGCCTTGAGGTTTTATGTACTCTGTAGTAAAGACACTATGGGGCAACCAGAAGTAGTCAAGCTGCAGACGATGCTTAGGAACCCCTGAGCTCTAGATGCATCCTATATACTCCCATAAGCCCAGGGCAAGGAAAGGATACTGCTCCCCACCCCACCTTTCTCTAGTTTTACTACCCTCACTGCTGTTATAATTGCAAAGCTAAATTCATGAGAAAGATGGGAAGACAGGGAGATAAAAGACAACTAATGTGCAACCTAGTAAAGATCCAGTGTCCAGCTTCCTTAAATGTCCTGAAGCTGCAAAAACCGTGTTCTATGTGGTATAGTCAATGATTGCAGTTTATGTACATAGAGCAGGGAGTAGAATGCATGAGCCAGCCACCTGCCTTCAAAGCTGAGGACACTGAAACCACGACTGTGAGCAGTGCTCCAGTAAACAGTGGCATTAGCCTTGACCCTAGTGCTTGTATAGCCACGTATTCTACAACAACCTGTTGTGGATTCATCTAAGATAAAAGGGGAACAAAGAAGCCTGATCTCCTTACACTCCAGGAGGCAGAAGACTACTTTCCTGGCCTAATGGTGCCTGTCAGTGTAAATTTACTGCATCTACTCGGGCCTAACAATGCTAATAGGAATGAAGTCATTCTGTGATCTCTCACTACACTTCATTTCTGCCCCAATGGTGTCACTGAACACCATGATACAGTGATTTATGAGGGAAAATGTACCTCTATTCATGGCTTTATGCTTACTAAACACTGTCAGGTATATGTCATTTGACCTAATTTATAATGATTTTGCACCTGGTTTACTTGACAGTAACCTCTTGTGAGCTGTGTCAGATTCACTTGATATTTGACCCTCTGGCCTCAACTGCCCCCAGTCCTAATTGAACAAATGACACAGTATATAGTAGGGACTATAGCAAGAGGGATAAGTGGGTACTTTTTGTATACTGGTACTGAAAAAGCAAGAATTGAGTAGACATCCATGGCATCTTATGACTTACTTTTCCAATGTAGTGATGTATGTCTCCCCCGTTCAATATAAGTCTCACCATATAATGTTTCTCACCATCCATTTCCAACTACTTTGAACATAAGCAACAACTCAAGTCCCACTTGCATCAGCCCCACTATCTCTGCAAGTAATGATGAATTTGCATTCTATCCAGGTTCTGCCATGGAACCAGGGTATAGGCCCCATCCTAACTTCTTTCCCTTTTTCATAGGCCTATCCTCCAGGGTCCTCTGAGCCTGAAGGTATGACCAGTCACTGATGGGTATATAGGTTTTCATGAATACTCTGTCCTTTGACTCTAATGGCTTTAATCACAATGTATATGGCTTCCTAGTGTCCTAGACGGAAACCCTGTGATTTCTAATTGTTTATCTTAAACCTAAGCATAAAGCTGGAAATTAATAGTGTTGTAGATGGAATAGTGCCCCAAAACTTCATGTTTAACATTTAACCTTCAGTATCTCAGAATGTGACTGGATCTGGATATTAAATTTAAAAAAAAATAGCCAGGTGTGGTAGTGCATGCCTTTAATCCCAGCACTCAGGAGGCAGAGGTAGGAGGATTACCATGAGTTTGAAGCCATCCTGATACTACATAGTGAATTCCTGGTCAGCCTGAGTTAAAGTGAGACCCTACCTCAGAAAAACAAAAGGGGGGGAAGTAGTTTAATTAAAAGAAGTCTTTAGAGTAGGACCCTAATTCAATTGGACGGGTTTTCTTATCAGTTCTGATTATTGCATATAGAATTAAAAGAAAACATGTGTATCCAGAGGGAAGACCCATGTGAGTACACAGCAAGAAGATGGTCACCATCATCGAAATCTCAGAAGAAAGCAAACATGCTGGTATCCTGATCTTGCACTTCCAGCCTTCAGAGTGAATAAAATCGACTTCTGTGGTATTTGTCCTCACTACAACTAGTCTGTCATATTTGTTGGGCAAGCTAATACAAATAGCATTTGGCAGACAGGCCCAAATGCAGTTCTCAATTATCAAAGTAAACCCAATTTGGAAACCACTGAAGGTATAATTCTTCTCTAATTCTTCCCAAGTACTGCATATGAAAGAAAGAGTTGGAGAGCCTGAGTGGGAGGGCATGAAGTATGAGACAACAAGTATGAACATTTCCAAAGAGGAGACTAAGAACTGGTGCATCACCAAAGAGATCCTGAAAGTGACAGTTGAGCTTGGTCTTCTTTGATGGGAGAAATTTGAAAAACAAATGAAGTCAGGTCATGTTGAGTAAAGAGAATCAGCATGAATTTGTCTTCTCCACACTCAGAATGAGTACTCACTCCTTTGAATATCTAAGAACCCACAATGTGCTCACTAGAGGAACAAAAATAGGAAAAAAAAATATCATTATCTATGAAAAGTACACAGGCAAACAGGAAAGATAAGTAAATATTATTCACAAAATATGATAGTTGCATAGCATGTTTAGTTAGAGAAATAATAGGAGAGATCTGGTCATTCTGGGGTAAAGTGAGAGATGCATTGCCTATAAACTGAGGTGTTTGGGGGTTCTTGAGGAGTGATGAAGGATCAGGACATCTTATAGGTCTTACGGCAGATTCTTTAGGGGAAGGATCCTACAAAGGGGGAACAGATTTCTAAATCTTTTTATGTTCAGGATGGACAGGAATGGAGCCAGAGGATAAATTTCTCATAGAACATTTTCTCTAGGGTTCTTACTTTTTACTTGTTTGTGCTTTATTTAACTAATATTTATTTATTTGGCAACATAGCTTCGCAGAGATTATTCAAGCAGAAAATGTATAAAACTATTATGATGACAACATAAATTAATATCTCAGCATTCTGTCTAAGAAAGGATGCAGAGTTTCATATGTGTGGTGTTTCAAAAAAAATAATTACTGGGCAACCACGTAGAAATAAATCACTAATATACTGTTTATTTACTTAATCAGCCCAGTGTTCTGTGCTTCACTGTCCTGCCTGGCATCTGATTGTTGCTGTTCCATGGGAAGATGTATACTCGGGAGGGTGAAAATTAATGCGGCATTCCTTAAGGACACTTAGAAGGCCTTTTTTTCTTTTCTTTTCTTTTTTTTTTTTTTTTTTTTGGTTAAACATTTTCTTAGTTGATGGAAGAAAAACTAAGACATATGTGCTGATCCTCAGGGAGATTCCACTGGGCTTTTAACTCTGATCAGGAAGCAGTTTTGATGCCAGGTGTGTTCAATTTGTTGCAGGCCAGCACGTTATCATCTGAGGGAGGGAGGTGTCCATGGAGAGAATGGTTTGACAGACTGTTTACTGCCTCTTGGGCAATGGCTGCAGGCTGTTTTGGAGCAGCTGGTATGGAGGACTAACTTCTTCCATCATCTCCATTGATGTGGATAATTGGCAAGACTGGCCCCAGATCATGTGGCAAAAGCAATGGGGTGTGTGTTCCCTATGGCTTTCCATACCCCTGATCCAGTTCCTGCTGTACCAGGCTTTAAAGGGTGAGGCACAGAAAAAATAACGAAGTGATGTAGAACATCCCCAAAGGTAGCCTTGAATAGTCAGAGTGTGGGACATTTTATATTGACCTTGGAATCTCAGCCTAACATTAAGCTTATTTATTTATTTATTTTTAGGATTCAAAACTGTTATGTCCTTACTTTAAAAGAGAATTAATTCCCTTTTTATATGTTTATTAAGAATTTACTATGTTCCAGGTACAGTTCTGATTTCAGAGAAGACAAAGGTTTTCATGTGATTATTTATCCCAAGAGGAAAAGAGGGAGCCTAGTTCCTTGAGTCTTCTCTAATGGGATGAGCACTAACCTTTTGGAATTTTGTGTATTTAATGTGACCCTGCCATTCTCACTTGTGTTCCCTGAGGAATCCCTTTAGTCATATACCAGATTGATTATATTTTTTCTTCCACATTCAGTTATATATGCACATCTATAATTTACTATATATATGTATATATATACATGTATATATACATACATATATATATGCATTTTGCATGTCCATGTGCACATGTGTATGGAAACCACGTATGAAGAAGTTGATATCATGTGTCTTCCTTTTCTAAACATTTTTTAATGACAATTTCCCTATTTACAGACAATAAACCATGATAATCCCCACACACACACTTTCCCCTTCACAAATCCACATGCCATCATATCCCTTCCCTTTCTTTATTAGTTTCTCTTTTATTTTGATGTCATCATCTTTTCCTCCTATTATGAGGGTCTTGTGAAGGTAGTTCTAAGCACTGGGAGGTCATGGATATTGAGGCCAGTTTCTGTCTGGACAATTGCATTGTAAGCAGTCCTCCCCTGCCTTTGGCTCTTACATTCTTTCTGCCACCTCTTCTGCATTGGACCCTGAGCATTGGAAGGTGTGATAGAGATGTTTCAGTGCTAAACACTCCTCCATCACTTCTTCTCAGTACTATGTTGCCTTTTGGTTATCCCAGTGGTCACCACCATCTGAAAAGAGAAGCTTTTCTAATGAAAAGTGAGAGTAGCATTACTATACGGGTATGAACATTAAGTAAAGTGCATGTGTGTACAGAACCATATGTGCAGAAGTTAACATCATGTGTCTTCCTTTTTTGAGATAGGGTAGTTCACTGAATATGGAGCTCACCTATTCAATTAAGCTATCTAGGGTCCCTCCTGTCTCTGCCTTCTTTGTATTGGAATTACAGAAACTTGCTTATGGCTGGCTTGAACAGATAGCACTTTACTGACTAGGCCATCTCACCAACCTTGGAGCTCACTCTGCTCCTCTTGTGTGCACGCATGCCTCATCAGCAGGTCACCCGCAGTGCAGCTAGCCCCACGAGTTCCAGAACTTCCAAAGCAGCTCAAATTCAACTTTTGGTTTCCTCTGCCTGACATGATTTCTCCACTTTTATTTTCTCTGTAAACTTCTTTCTCCTATGTCTCCAGGTGTACTTTTCTCCACATATAGGATTATAACATGTTTACCTTTTACTACTCACAATGAGCCCAGTGACTCACGTGTCAGGGCTCCGTCAGTGCTTACTGACTTAACATATGGTATTCTCTCAGACCAAGAAAAGGCTCTAATGAAGTCCATCAGGAGAACCGTCATTATTCAAATGCCATGACTTCTAGCAATAGGGTCTTCCAACTTTCTATCTTGATGAACCCTCCTCAGTTAGCTGGCTTCATGGAAACTAAGACTGGTTTTCTTTCACTATACTAGGGTCACAGGCCTCCAAAAGTCTTCTGTAAAATCCATCTAGCTTAACTCAGTCTTGCTAGTCTACTGGTCATGGGCTGTGTGGACATAAGGCTTTGTAGTCAGTCTCATAGGACCATCCTAGGAAAGCAATCTCTGGTAGGTTCCAATTTGGAATGTCCTTGAAACTTCTCTCAGATTCTCTTTCAACCTCTCACCAACATCTCAGTTCTCCTCATCAGTGTTCCAGTTATATACTGGCTGTTGTCTCATTTTCTGTGGATCACAGAGTAAAGATGTGCTCCAAGCTCACTAGGTTTTCCTTTTATTTCTTTTCCTCTTTGGCTTTCCTCATATTGGCAGTAGCCTACTTACAAACTCAAAGCCATACACTACGACTTGTTATTTCTGAATAATACTTCTTGCCCTGTGTCTATTGTATATAGAATGTTTACCTCTGCTGCTTCTATACTAAGTAGGAGTAAAAAAAGTATGAAGATCGCAGCAGTTAATATGAAGGTGGTATTTACCATATAATAGTGTTTAGCAAGTTTAAACAATAACAAGTTTAAAACTTTTGTATTTAACTATATAAATAACACCCATACTCCTTAGTTCACAAAGACACCTACCATTATCACACAAAGCACATTAAGTTTGTAGTCCCCAAAGCTCTGATTTTGAGAATCAGAAAGCAGTGGCGGTTTTCTCAAGGTTACATAGTTATAGTGCTGAAATGCTGAAGGTAATATAATTTCTAGTCTTATGTTCTTCTGCTATAATCACCATCTCTCTCAAAATATTGAGTGTGGTTGATTAAACTGATTTTGAATTTCTTAGTCTACAGAAGCAGAGAATCACATTCAATGTAAAATCCCAAATTTCATGCCTGTTGTGCAATCCTTTACACAAAGAGGATCCATTCCACAGTAGAACATAACCCAAATTATGTCTTCAAATCCTCAGTGAGGAGGATCTTATATACACAGAAAAAGTGTGTGTGTGTGTGTGTGTGTGTGTGTGTGTTTGGCGAGCCACCACATGCTAGCTATTTGGTACGTTCTTCCACATCTAGCTTATGCCCCTTTGCAACATTGATCTACTCTGCCACATGGACATTGGAAATGATGGCCCTGCACCCAAGTATGTGCCAAGGGTGTCATCATCATACCCAAGGCTGTGTGTCTTAAGACTCTGCATTCCTACATCCAGCAAGCATATGTACAAGGTCACTTACAGTCCTGAAAATCTACTTGGACAAGCAGTGGCATGCAGACCTGTAGATCTGTAAACTTACCTGCTCAACCCTGGTATGTGAACCAAATTGAATTGTAGCCATAAGCCCTTTTAATAATAATAATGGAGCATGGAGGAAAAATGACTTTTATATTCTTCTTAAAGCCTCATTTGTCTCATTTCTAGGAGGGAGTTGGCCATGCCTCCTTCCCCGAACTATTGCAAAAATTATATATGATATTAGATGGAGACATGCTAAGAAAGCTACAACATGCTTCTCGAATGTGAGATCTATAGTTGGTCACTTAACCAAACTTTGTGTTTATAGTTTCCACTATTTACCAGCAGCTTGTGTTTATTCTTTCTTTTTTTAATGTTGTCTATTTTTTCTTTTTAAAAAGAAACTTTGTATTTTGAAGTTAAAAGCCTAACAAAAACAACCCTTCCAATTTGCATAGCTTCTAGTTTGGTAGATGTTAGGCAAATATCACAAGTCTTTTTCATGTTCACCTTAAGTCCCCCATGTTTCCAACTTTCAATTTGATTCAACTAAGGAGAACTGAACATACTTCTGGGCCTACAGTGGACACTTGTCTTTCCTCAGAAATCATTTAAGTGAACATAGACTACATTGTATTTTACTACTTGAATGAAGATTGAAAAATGACATGATCAACATCTCAACATCTGATGTTGCAGAGGCTTAAGCTTTATTGTTTGGAAACCACATTCTATGAAAATGCTTCAGGTCCTGAAACTGAGTGTGGTGTCTTAACTCACCATCAGGGGGCGCATACATCTGGAGTTCCTTTGCAGTGCTGGAGGCCCTGGCATGCTCGCTCTCTCTCTTTCTCTCTCTCTCTCTCCCCCTCCCTCCTGCCTCCTCTCTCTCTTTTTCTCTCTCAAATAAATAAAAAATATTTTAACTCATCATCACGTCCTTGCGTGACCTTGAGAAAGCCCTGTACATTTCTAAATGTTAGATCCTTCATCTGGACAATGAAAATGACAATGTTACAGTCAGGAATAAACAAGTCACCCTTTGCAAAACATTGAAATTTTTTTTAGAATCTCTTTTCACATTTGGAGAGTGTTGGCATCTTATACAACTGGTCCTTTTTTAAAGCTGTGGTACTATTTCCTCAATTTGCATAAAAAGCAGAACTGTGAGGCAATTTGCTAGGACACGTTTCCTTTGCAGTGTGTTTGCCTGGGTCTTACAAGAAGCAACCCCCCAGCCAGATTAATCCCATGAGAACTGTGTTGGAGAAAAAGATTACAGGAGGTACATAAGGCAGTTACCAAAGAAAGCAAGAGTGAAGAGATCATAAGACCAGCATGTGGGCTCAGGTAAGGGGTAAAGAAATAAATTTAGATGGAAGCGCTTTAGATTGTAATCTAGGTAGCAAGGCCACTGAGCATTCTCAAGCCAGAGTCATCTAAGAGAGATCTACCTATCCCAATAAATAGCCCATTTTAATGTTCATGCCAAGCTAAGTCCTTGGCCTGATATTGTCCATGGGAAAAAACAGTTATGGTGCAAACCCAGCACATGCTTCAAAGAGCAGCAGCAGGACCTGAGCCAGTTACAGTTTGTATTTAGACGTCCCACAGCACATTGTGAGGGCTTCTTCATACATTGCCTCCCAAGGTTTGCAGGAAATGTCAGGCATAGCTTTGCTTCTTTTGGAAAAGTTTACGTTTTGTAGATCTGCTTCAATACTCGCGCCTCATTAATTCTCCTTCCAAATGAACTCTCCACACCCCAAAGATTAACTGAGTCAGGATTCCACTAACGATCCACTAGTGGATCAAAGCTGACTCTTTTTCATGGTGATTTTGACCCAGTATTTCATGTTTTAATCCAGTGGGTTCTGACACCTGGTAGAAGTGCCACCAGTGCTTCATCAAGGTGGCAAGTGACTTTGTTTTTTCCATAATTTATCCTGGCTCTGCCTGGCTTGATTATGATCAGGTTGTTATGACCAACATCATTAACTGTTTTCCTCTTTTATAAAATAAGCCTAATATCTACTCCAAATAATACTAAAAATCAAATATAAACTATTCATTTAAGTATTTTCTATCTTTTCTCCTAGGGCCTAGACCTATGACTCCCCATGCTCTACAGACTTTTTTGTTGTTGTTGTTATTCGTATTCAGTGAATACGGTCAAGTTGGTACCACTGTTAGCCTTCTCCCTGTCCTCCTGGCTCCTCTGGGACCCACCTTGTTGGGGTGTATGAGTCATGCATTGTGGGGTTAGCCATCAGTTTGGGGTAGGAGGAAATGTTTCTGTGTGTTGTGACCCAACGTGTGGCTCTGACATTCTTTCTGCCCCCTCTTCCGCAAATTTCCCTGAGCCATGTTGGATTCATTTTAGGTCAGTTTTCAGTACCAGTCCTGAGTTCCTTCCTGGTGAATGGATATGCCTCAAATCCAATCAGAGAGCAGTTGGATGCCACTAGCAGCCATGCCACTATTCCACACATGGGTGCATCTTTAAATATACATTAGATACCCAGAATCTTCCTTGTCACAACTAACACAACTAGATAAGTTTAACAAATCACATTTTATTGTCAGTATTGTGATCTTCACTGTTTTGTGTGATCGTCATCCACCTAACGGCTATTATTTAAGTGACTAAGTAATTATTTAAGTGATTAAGTAATTCAAGAGAATTAGTGATGGTAATGTGTGCCTCTGGTACAGTTTAGTGCTTAAGAAATGCCGTGTATTAGCACGTGATAGCTTCATTGCTTCTCTACTCTCAATCTCTTTGGCAATTTTTACTTCTTCTTAGAATGATATTTCTATTTAGTGTATGATAGAAAATTCTATGTTCCTGGTAAATGTTTGCCTTTTGATCCTCTTAGGCAGCCATAGGCAGTATTGCTGGCTGTTCCACAGCTCCAGTCAGTATCTTTACTTTCTTTTTAATTGTCAAACAATGATTACACAGAGTTATAGGATATAGTGTGATAATTCAGGATAAACATGTGGAGATAAATAAATTGAGACATGAATTATATCACATAAGCCCATTTTCTGGACTCAAAGACCCCTAGTCATCTACTCAAGCCAGTAGGACATGAGACCAGGGGAATTCCAAGACCTTTTCTCTGGAATCAAGAAGCAAACAGGACACTCTCCTGAGAACGTCCAAGAGCTGTGGCATCATGCATGTGAACTGCAGGAAGATGATCTGTGTGACTACCTGTTAGTCTGAGTGGTGCTTTGGTGAATTTTTTATGTTTCGCTTTATACTCTATTTTGTATTTAATATAATTATAATTTTATATTATACAACTTATGTATTATATATTGTATTTGTATTGTGTTATATTTATATTGTAATTCATGTTGCTATTCATGCATATGAAGCGAACTACATATTCCCACACATTATAAATATATATCAATTTTCTCTGCAAATGCTCTGAACTTAGCAAAGGACACAGAATGAAGGCAAAAAGAATTCTCAGCATCTACATAAATCTCTATATCTGGACATTCTGGGTCAAGCAGTAGGCAAAATCCCTCTTAGGCTTATCTCCTCATCTGTGATATGGTGATGTTACATGGAATTTGGATAGTGTTCATTATTATAAAGGTTTAAAGAGATTATCCAAGAAAAACGTTAGCTCTAGTGCATATTCATCATATATTTACTGCTACAGTATGCATATATATATATATATATATATATATATATGTGTGTGTGTGTGTGTGTATAATGTATATATATATACATTATGTCTACTATCATCTCTCTTTCTCTATACATATACATGTATATATATACATATATATATATGTATATATATAGAGTGATGATAGATAGATAGACAGATAGATAGATAGATAGACAGATAGATAGAGCTAGCAAGATAGATAGATTGTGTGAAATAAATGTAAATTGACATATATGTGCATATCTATATGAATGTTGATCATGTATTTTAAAAATATATTCTATTTATTCATTTATTTGAGAGAGAGAAAGAGGCAGAAAGAGAGAGAGAGAGGATGGACACACCAGGGCTTCCAGACACTGCAAATGAAATCCAGATGCATGCGTCCCCTTGTGCATCTAGCTTACATGGGTCCTGGAGAATTGAACCAGGATTCTATGGCTTTGCAGGCATAGGCATCTCTCCAGCCCTGATCATATATTTTTTAATGATAAAGTTTTATATTAAGCCAAAGTGATCACTGATAAGGAAATATAAAACTGTCTTTTGATACATCCATTAAAGGAGTTTGCAGTAGATTCCCAACTATCATTGTGAGAAGTCTGCCTTCCAGTACTTGTAGGAACCAGGATGAATTACTTGGAGGTGTAGGTGACAGGGGACAATAGTAAATGGAATCCGTGTCATAGATGAGGTGGCATTTTACCTGATGAGTAAAGGTATTAATGGCAGAGAAATAAGAAGAGGAAAATGAAGGACAAAGTGTAAAGTTGCCAAGTGTCAGGCTAGTCGAACTACCTAAAAATGGGCCAACAGTGCTGACCTGTCATTTCTAGAGACGAAGAAGGTAGAAGTGTGCATGAGGAGGGACTGAGCAGGGCCCTGGCTGAGTTTAGTCTTTGGTGTGGTACAAGGTTAGCCCTGGGCTTTATCTTCCAGGGGGGAAGACAGGTTCAGAGGGGAAGCTGGACAGTTTAGCTGCTTTTTTTCCCCCCTCACTCTTTTATTCAAAACAAAATACTTCCAAGATAGCGACTTAAGACAATAAACTTTCCTACTTTGTCGATTAAGTCAGCACTTCTATTTTTAGTATGGGATGGGCTACTGGGTAAATAATAGGTAAACTGGCTTCAGTCATATGACTGACAGCTGGTACAGACCACCAGCATGGTCCTCAAATGAAACCTCAGCTATAGTCTTCCTCACCACACAGACAAGTGGACTTCCTCACAGTATGGCAGCCCTGGGATTGTCAGGGTGCTTCCTTGGTGAACATAATCCACACAATGCCAACCTTTTGAAGACTGGGTTCAACCATGGGAGGAATGCCGGCTTCCCCACATCCTGTTGGTTCAAACAGCATCCTGTTAAATACAAATCTTATTGTTAAAACACTCAAGTCCATATCTAATAATAAAAAATAAAATAAATATATTTAAAATATAACCCTCAAGAGCCAGGCGTGGTGGCACACACCTTTTTTTTTTTTTTTAATTAGTCAGTTCTGTATTCAGCAAATACAGTCAGTTTGGTACCATTATTAGGCTCATCCGTGACCTACCCCCTCCTCTTGGCCCCTCCTTGTTGAGGTATACGGGTCATGCATTGTGGAGTTAGCCCACAGTTATGGGTAAGCTAAATGTCTCTGCATATCATGACCCAACATGTGACTCTGACATTCTTTCCGCCCCCTCTTCCGCAAAATTTCCCTGAGCCATGTTGGGTTCATTTTTGGTCTGCTTCAGTGATGAGGTGTTGGGGGCCTCTGAGGCTCTGGCTCTCTGATTTGGTAGGAGTTGATTTTTCTCCATGCTGATCTCCTTCCCCCTTGTGCTGGTATCCGGTTCATCAGGAAAACAGCCCCCTTGCTTGTTTCTCCAATTTTTCTTAGTTTCAGCCGGGGCCCTTTTGAGGTATGATGGGGTGGCTCTCTCCTTAGGATCTACATTTATCTGAAAAAGAGAAGCAGATTCTCCAACGGAGAGTAAGTTAGCACCAGAACAAATGAGATAACCCTTACTTTTTTTTTATAGAGAATTTAATAGGTGTAGGCCCTCTTGTAGCCTACAATTGATGGTAGCTTGATATTGGAGAGTGGGCTTATGTTTGGATCTGGTTCTGACTTGTTTCCCAGCTCCAGCTATGGGTCCCATACCAGTGAGGGGATCAGTTAGCCAAATTGAGAGCAGTTGGTTCCCCACCATGGCTGTGTGCTACCACTGCACTTGTGTGGGCATCACAACAAGTTATTTGCTGCTTAGTAAGTTAGACCATGCGTTGCTTTGATAGATATTGGTCAATTTCCCCCAGTCACCCATGTACACACCTTTAATTCCAGTACTCGGGAGGCAGAGGTAGGAGTATCACCGTGAGTTCGAGGCCACCCTGAGACTACATGGTGAATTCCAGGTCAGTGTGGACCAGAGTAAGACCCTACCTTGAAAAACCAAAACAAACAAACAAAAAATATAGTCAAGCTTCAAGGGAACTAGGTACAAGAAGAGCATGCATAATGACAGGAATGTCTTAATAGAAGCCACCACAATAAAAATCCATCACACAGAATACCTTCTACAACTCCAAAGAAATAAGCAAGATTCAACCCCTGATCTGCTTCTTTTGTATCAGCTGTGTTGTGACATCTCCAGATGAAGACCACCATTTCCCCATCCCCACAGGGTCTGAGTAAAAGCAGCTGTTACAAATCTAAATGGCTACTCTGTTTATCCTAGCAAGCCAGGAATACAGCCGTAACTGTCCTTATACAGTATCTCCCTGACCTTCATGGTTCAATGAGAGAATGAAAAGCACTTCAACAACTGAGGAAACTACCAGTAACACAGAATCTACTTTTGATGCCAAGCAGCAAAAAATAATAATAATAATAATAATCATTAAAAACAGTTACCATCTTCTAGCCAGATTTGAGAGCTATTCAATTCTGGACTAATGAACATGGCACTATTGATCTTTTAAGACTGTGCAGGACTGATCAGTATCATAGCTATAAATTGTATTTATGATGACATTTAAATAGCACACAATGACTACGTTTCCTCTTGGAAGCCAGGGATAGCTGCCTCAGAATCAGTTGCGTGCAAGGTGATAGAACTACTTCTTGCAAGGCACGAAGATGAATACGCATTGGTAGGAGGCAAAATCTCATTGTGTTGTCATGGTGGCTTTAGTTATGTCTATAATCTGCGTGTAATCTCCATGTAGAAAAGACAATATGTGAAGTCATTCTTGCCTCAAATTTCATCTTTCAGTGGGTCTTTTAAATTCAGATGATTAATAAATTAGAAAATGTGCTGAGGAAGATGTATTGGAGCAAAGGATGTAAAGCCATTAAGAAAAGGAGTCACAAGTATTCAAAAAAGTCAATTATGACAAAATGTCTATGACATGTTAGATAGGAGAGCCTTGGAGAGCTGCTCTATTTCACATTTTCCTGGCAAAGACATTGAGCCCAACAAAGCCCATATGATTTGGCATGGTTTGACACCTGGTTGGCTTGTCATTAAAGAGTAGGTTCAGTTCTTTAAATACCTTCCTGATAAAAGTGCGTTTTCAGAGCTTGAAAGCCAAGAAGACCTGTGATATGATCTGAAAACCTTATGCCTTCCAAAATTCATACACTATGACCCATACACCAAAAGTGATGGAATTAAGAGATGGTGCTTTTGGGGAGATGAATATGTCATGAAGATGGGATCCTTTATCATGGAATTAGTGTCCTTATAAAACCAGCTACTCTCTTCTTCCATGCAATGGAGCTACAGAGGGCTGGGGAGATGACTCATCTGATGAAGTGATTGCCATGTAAGCATGAAGACCTGAGTTTGATGCCTATCACCCAGGCAAAAGCTGGTCATGGTGGCATACTTGTAATTGCAGTTCTGAGGTGGTAGAGATAGAAGATCCCTAAGACTTGCTGGCTAAGTGGTATAGCTGAATTATTAAGTTCCAGGTTCAGTGAGAGACCCTATCTCAAAAAGAGGAACTGGAAAACTGGCTCAGCAGTTAAAGGTGCTTGCTCACAAAGCCTGCAAACTGGTCCAAATTCAACTCCCCCATACCCATGTAAAACCAGATACACACAATGTCAATTGTGTCTGAAGTGTTTTGCTATGGCAGGAAGCCCCAACATGCCCATCCCCTTCTTTATTGCAAAACAATAAATATATTTTTTATAAAATAAGATGGAGCCAGGCATGGTGGTGCACACCTTTAATCCCAGCACTTGGGAGGCAGAGGTAGCAGGATCACTGTGAGTTTTAAACGCCACCCTGAGACTACACAGAGTAAATTCCAAGTCAGCCTGGGCTAAAGTGAGACCCTACCTTGAAAAACTAAAAAAAAAAAAAAAAAAAAAAAAAAGAAAGTAAAGAAGAAGAAGAAAGAAAGAAAGAAAATAAAGAAGAAGATGGAGAGTGATGGAAGAAGACACCCAAAATCAACCTCTGAAAGCTACACATCTGTGCATCCACATGCATGTGTACACATGTAAATGTGCTCACACACACACACACACATAAGAACATGAGTGCACACAAGATAAAAGAAAGAAGGGGTTTGAGGGATAGCTTAGTAGTTAGGGCATTTTCCTGCAAAGCCAAAAGACCCTAGTTCGATTCCCCAGGACCTACGTAAGTCAAATACACAAGGGAGCGCATGCGTCTGTAATTTGTTTGCAGTGGCTGGAGGCCCTGGCATGCCCATTCTCTCTCTCTTTCTCTCTCTCTCTCTCTCTCTCACACACACACACACATAAATAAATAATAAATAATAATAAAAATAAATTATTTTTTAAGAAAAGAAAAGAGGGGCCTGAAGAATCACCCACCACACCTGCCAGGGCCTTCACCTTAAACTTCCCAGACTATGATACATAGATTTAATTGTTGTGTTGGGAATATGGCTTAGTTAGCAAAGCACTTTCCATGCAAACATTAGGACTGGATTTTGGCTCCCCAGCATCCATACAAATGCTTGATGGGCATGGCAACATCCTTGTAATCCCAGTGTAAAAAGCAGACCTGAAGTCCTCAGGAGAAACTAACCAGCCAGACAGCTGAACCACTCTGCTGTGAGCTCAAGAGAAAGATACAATATCAGTAAAATAAAGAAGTGGGAAATCAAAGGATACACCCAATATCAGCCCTGGCTTCCACATATACACATACATGCAGACACACCTACAGCTATACACTCACACACGGGTGTACACACACACACACACACAAATATATAAAATAATAAAATAATAATGAATACAGTTGCTGGTAAGCAACCCGCCTTACAACATTTTGTTATGGCAGTCTGAGGGGATTAAAACTGGTTTATAAGAAAAGGAAAGGATCTGAATGTCAGAAGCCAGGATTACAGTGTGAAGTGTCCTTGACTTCAGATAGCCCACTAGATAATGCTCAGACTAAATGATTTTTTACGTGTCATTCGCCCTGAAAATGTGACCGGCTAGTGTGGTGGTTTGAGTCAGGTGTCCCCCATAAACTTAGGTGTTCTGAATGTTAGATCCCCAGCTGATGAAGATTTTGGAATTAATGCCTCCTGGAGGCAGTGTATTGTTGGCGGTGGGCTTAAAGGTGTTATAGCCAGTGTCCCCTTGCCAGTGTTTGGCACATTCTCCTGTTGCTATTGTTTACCTTATGTTGGCCAGGGGGTGATGTCCACCCTCTGCTCATGCCATCGTTATCCCTTGCCAACATGGAGCTGCCCCTCAAGAGTATAAGCCAAAATAAACCCTTTTTCCCCCAAATCTGCTCTTTGCTGGGTGATTTCTGCCAACAATGCGAACCTGACTGCAATAACTAGCTCTGTGGAGACTGTACTGGAACATTACACTTTGAAGGAAGTGAAAAGGATGTGTTCCAAACCTCCTGTTTACTGGAGGCTCCAATCCCCAGAAGGGAACACATTGCCGTGGCTGCAGAGGTCAGCAGCTGCGGGAGGCTAATTTGGGTCGTCCCTGGCTCATTGGCAATCACGAGGCTTGATACGCTTTTGGAAAAAAGAAAAAAAAAAAAAAACTTAAACACTCCTAATCACCTCGAGGAAGGGATAACTCATTATAACTGCACACTAAGGAACTTCAGTGACATTTATTCCAAATTTGTGTACAAATAGATTACATTATTTAACTAAATCAGTTTGGGCAGCTGGAAGCTGCCCATGTACTCATTTGTGCCTGTGCAAGATTGAACAGTGATTAAAAGACAATACCTCTTTAATTCCAGATGTCCTGTACGTTCTGCAAGGAGAAGGTTTTACAAAACTCCGTGATGATGGTCTTATGCAAACAATCATCTTTAATGCTGCAGGTGAATTCAGGGGACGGGATGAGCCAGGAGGGCCCGTTTTTGTGGCCATCTGGGACAAATCGGTTCTGGAGGTTTTCCCACTTTCATTAGGAAACATAGTACTCCACATCCCCTCCCTGACATGCTCAAGATTAGAATCAGAACCTTCTGGTTGATGGTTTGGTCCCTTAATCTGTCTATGTGGAATAACAGGTAGCACATGGTTTCAGAGAACACACTTCCCAATGAGACCAGGGCCACCTGGACAACCAGCCATTTGAGATCCTTTAGTCTTCAAACCTTGGGCACTTTGAATTTGGCTTTTCTCTTTTGTTTTATTTTTTTTTCTCTTTGACCTCTAAAGAGGGAGTTGAATGGATACCTTTGGAGCATCCTTGTCTCTACCGTATAGAGCCTTTTTGACACGAGTGAGTAGATGCTTTAGACTTGATCGGGCTATTGTGGGAGCAACTGGAACATAGACACAGATAAATTAGAACTTGTTAAATACCAATTGAGTATACACTGTGATGTACAGTAGGAGGTATATTGTGAAGCGTGGCGCAGAAGCTGAGTTCTCGGAATTGGCTCCAGGTCCAGGGATAGCTCCATAAATGGTTTCAGTTGTCAGTCCCAATGACCTGGCTTAGAAGAACCCTGTGCATGTCACATCTTGGAATTCTTAATAATTTCTCAAAAAGGGTCTTGGCATTTTCACTTTGCTCTAAACCCTGTAAATCAGATCACATCCCCCAATAAGGTATCCTTTCTTCTACATGTTCTTGTGATGAAAAATTAATGAAAAGAAGGAGCAGATCTGCTACTTACATACATGAGTCCATCACATCCTATGTTCTTCCCTCTGGATTTTTGTGAAAAATAAAAAGCATGACAATATCTTAAAATTGTACCCCCTCATGTTAAACCACCCCCTAAAGAGGCAGGAGTAAGCAGGAAATAAACAGTGATAATATCAATAGTGAAAATAGCTATATGCTTCTTACATATTTCTTTTTAGTTCACATGAATGTGTATTTTGGCACATATAAGTCACATGACTATACATGAAAAGACAACTAGTAACATTTGCACCTCATAAACATAAGTTAAAGAAAGCACTTTATTTAAAATTATGATAGCAAGCCGGGCATGGTGGCACACACCTTTAGTCTCAACACTTAGGAGGCAGAGGTAGGAGGATTGCCATGAGTTTGAGGCTGCCCTGAGACTCCATAGTGAATTCCAGGTCAGCCTGGGCTACAGTGAGACCCTACCTCAAAAAAAAAAAAAAACATGATAGTATGGCATGTGTTATAGTCCATGCTTGAGAACTGAGTATAAATAAGGCTTGAAGGCATTTTCATATATTTTCATTTGTTTATTTGAAAGTAGAGAGAAAAAGAGGGAGAGAGAAGAGGCATGCCAGAACCTCTTGCTACTGCAAACAAACTCCAGATGCATGTGCCACTTTGTGCATATGGCTTTACATGATACTGGGGAATCAAATATAGTCTAACAACTTTGAAAGCAAATGTCTTCAGCCACTGAGCCATCTCTACAGGCCCTGAGTGAATTTTTAAATAGTTGGACTTCCTTTTCTATTGGAAGGATGGGACATCCTCCTAACATTTATGTACTTTGATCTGTTTAGGTGAGCCTTGATTTTAAAAGCTGCATAAACAGTTGTTATACATGCATGACACAAATGCATGTTGAGCACATATTTGTGTCAGGGGTGATGTCCACATAAAGAACACAGATGTTAATAGATTAGTCATCATACATTTATGAATGGCAAGTGTTGGCAAGCGTGGTGAAGATATCAGGAACCAAGAAGGACACTTAGTGACCTTTACAACCTTACTCAATACACTGATGTGTGAGGGAAATTAATGGAGTTAAATTAATAGAAAATTAATAGAATTTAAATTTAAATTCCCCTCTCTTTTAAATTTTGCTGTTAATTAGGTAGATATCTTTTAAAATAATAAGAAATGTGTGAAATACAAGTAATAAATGCATGAAACATAGATATCCCAATTTACCAATGAACTTAGTCTAAGCAACAGGGATACTACCCAGGAGTGTTCATGGCAAGTGAGAATACACTCCCACATAATATAAAATAGTAAATAAAATGCTAGAGCTGTGTGGGTAGTTCAGCCACTAAAGCGTGAGCTCCACAAGCATGAGGATCTGGGTTCAACCCACAGCACCCATATAAACATGCAAAACATGGTGGTGGTGAGCAAGCGCACAGAGCACTGCAGTGAGGCTCGCTGAACGCTGCACCAGCACACACACCATCCACACCCCGCAGCACACACCTACAAAACAAAAGGGGAAAGTTGAAAGAATACAGAAGGAATGTCTGACCCTCTTCCCATATCCCAGCCATCACCATTTCACTAAGGCAAACACCAGTCCATTTTCTTGCCAGAGGAGTTTTTCCACTGCATTCAGGATAATGGTCAAGCACCTCACATACCAGCATTAGATGTTATCCATGATCAAGTTTCAACCAACCCTCCTGGTCTTGTGTAATGTGCTATGGTTTCTGATGGAAAGAGACTGAAAATGAACAGAACTGGAAATCATCATATTGTAAGAAATAAAGCAGACTCATAAAGGCAAATATTGCTTTTTTTTTCCCTCCCACGTGTAGAGCCTAGTTTTATACATACACCAATGACAAATAGATAGATTAGATAAAGATAGATGATAGACAGATAAATATAACATGAAAGCACAAAGGAGACTCTTTGGAAAGAGGAAGAGAGGAGGAGGAAGGAAGGAGTAGGAGAGTGCAATGGGGATGAATATGGTCAAAATACACAATATATGAAAATATTGTGAAGTGCTCTGTATAAATATAGAGGTATATTGGCCCTATATTAGGATACTGCATCTTAAGTACTTAGCAAACCATGCATGCTAGTTAACTGATGCGACCTTCAATTTTTTGGCCTATGCTCCATGAGATTAATTGGCAGAGAAACATTAAAGCTGAGCTCTACAGATTGGAAAATGTGGCAGGGGCAGCAAGCAAAGAGATGGCCAAAATCAAGGAAATAGGACCCTGGGTCATTCCTAGAAAGCACAAAAATATGAGTTTGGAGGAATTGTCAAGGAGTTTGAATTCCCTCCACCTTGAGATGCTGATTGTATACAGAGTCCCTCACCAAGAAGACAGACGGAATGACAGACTGAATTATAAAACTGCCTCCATCATGTACTGTAAGCATTGGACATTTTTCTCAACAATAAAATGATATGGTAATAATCATTGCCTAGAGCTATTGTGATAACTCAGTGGCCTAGCCCATGTACATGCGTAGGAAGTTCCTGCCTTGCCACAATAGCAGCTCCATTTGTCCATGAGACATTTATGGTATTAATAATCTGAAGTCCTTCTGGGCCTCAGTGGCTTCTTGGTACTGGAAAAACATGGTCAAAGTGCCCAGGACCTTCCATCCTTTGGCCATGATGATAATAGTCAATCCCATCATGAAACTGGACTCAGATGTCCCTGTTCTTATTCACAACTTCCCCAAAATTAACAATGTTTACGGTACTGAGAAACCAATAGGCCTGGATCAAAATTTCCTAACAGACAAGGAGAGACCTCTGCCATTTCTGACTGTCAAATATTATTTCCCCTAGGATGCTGAGGTCTTGCGTTGGGATGTGGGCTGAGATATATATTAGGTGGCTCCTAGAGAATCGACAGCATTATCCATTCCCCACCTCTCCTTCTCATACCTGGGTATAGGTAGTATAGGTGTATAGCAAACCTCTTACCACTTGAGGAAGTAGAGCTAATTGTAGGGCAAAGCAGCCGACTCAGTACCCTTAGAAAATTGGTGCCCAATCCAATCTTATTAATGTGTAAAGATGGTACAAAATTGAGATAATAATGCCTAAATGCCTAATGCCTTCTATGGAACCTGTTCAGCTCTCAACAAAGCAGTGATGTGCTACCTACTATTATGAGTCTGTTTCAGGTAAAGGATATAGTTCAGTGGTAGAGCACTTGCTCAGCATGCATGAGGTCCTTCTGTGTTTCTACCCTCAGTGCTCTCTTCATCTTGATCCATTAATCCATTTTGGCACAAGTCAAGTGAGATTTCCATTCTGGATCCTGTTTTTCATCCTAATCTTGGTAGCATACGGAGCTTTTGCAGCAGGATACAGTGTTCTTTTTCAGGATATGTTCTGCTTTGAACAGCCTCATTCCTGCCTCTAGAGCCTCATTATGATTCAGTCATCACTCCAATTTGATTCAGCACATGAAACATCTGTCCACTTAGCAGATCAACACCTTTTATAGACTTTAGTCTAAATAAGCTCTGTACTCATCATGCCCCCTCCCAGCAACGTCCTAAACACTCTCAATATAAACCAAATCTTTGAAGAGGAAACATCATCTGTATGTTGTCATCTCCCTCAAGGCAGTCTTTCTTCTTTTAAATAATACATCCACACAGAAAGAAAAAAAATCAACGGCGCTGATATTACTTTTTTACTGCTTACCATCTAGGACCAGATGGCTCTGTGTGGGCTCAAGAAAGCCCTTACTTGGTAATGCCTTGCAGGTAGATGGTACTCTGCTTAGCTCAGGTCAATAAACATTTACTGAATTGCAGGGGGTGGGGGAGGTAACTGAATAGGCTTATTTCTTATGTATAAGCAATTATTGCAATGCTACTTGTGATGAATTATTTTATGTGTCAGCCTAACTGAGGTATGAACCACCCAGAGAGTTGACCAAACATTATTCTGGGTATGTCTGATTGAACCAAAAGTGGCAAGTGATAGGGCTGTCTCTTGTCTAATGTCCTTGGGCTGAAGTGTGGTCTTTCCCCTGCATTATCACCCAGGGTGAAGGATCTACCCTCCTTGATCTCCAGACTGTGGCTTGCCACACCCACCTTGCAATATTTGGGATTGGTCAGCTCTAAATCCTATGAGATTATTCCTTATCAAGAATTACATGCACACACACACACACACACACACACACACACACATATGCAAAACCCAAAGGGTTCTCTATATTTCTTTATGGAGCCCTAATACAAAAACTAAATAAGTTTAAACTTGCACTTGATCAAATCTAAATTGTAGCCCTTCCAGGCCACAAATGGATAGAATCTACCAACTGGTCAGGAACTGTGCACTCTGGTGGACCATCATTTCGAGTATTTTAATGTTGTTGTTGTTGTTTATTTGTCTTTGTTTGATTTATTTATCTTTAATTAGCTTACAAAGTTGCAGATGTTGTTATGGCATTTTTCATACATACTTAGATATGGTTACCCCCTCCTTGCCTCTCTCTCTCTCTCTCCATCTACCTGCTTCCCACCCCTAGTATTCCCCCTCCTACTTTCATATCACAAATGTTATTACTCTCTTCACTGCTCTCCCTTGAAGCTTCTTTTTACCCTCTCATGGGTCCCTTTCCAGTTTCCCACACAGATGAAGTGTCTGGACTATCATCCCCATACCACCATTTGCTGGCGAAGCAGATACTGAGCGAAATGATGTGAATAGCACTACCACTCTTAGGGTTGCTTTCAAGATGAAATGCTTTTTGTCAACCTCAAAGCCTTCGTATATATCAGCCTTGTTGCAGTTCTGATTCAAACTCTTCAGGACTTAAGAGGATACAAAGGCAACTGAAATTTGAGAAAGCTTCCATCTCAGAAGCTGTGCTTAGGCAACCTCTGCAGAAAAGTTTGCCAATCACTAAGTCCTATGCCAACGCCTCTTTCCTCATTCAACCTCACTTAGACATTATAGCCCACCTCTCTAATTGCTGACACCAAAAGTAACCATAAATACTTACCATCAGACATTTATTTTGTTTCTATTTAATCTTTTTTTAATCATTTTTCTTTATTAGTTATGTACATACATACACAGTGTGTAAACAGAACATGTTGGTACCATCCTTACCCTCATCCTTGTCCTCCCCCCTCTGAAAGGGACCCTCCTCATTGAGGATGCCAGTTATCCTCATGGGGAATATGGGTCATGCATTGTGGAGTTAGCCATCAGTTGTGGGGTAAGAGGCAATGTCCCAACTTGTGGCTCTAACAGTCTTTCCACCCCCTCTTCTATGAATTTCCCTGAGCCACATTGGATTCGTTTTAGGTCTACTTCAGTGATAAGGTCTTGGGAGCCTCTGTGTCTCTGAATCTCTGGTTTGGTAGGAGCTAAGCATTCTCTGTGTCTATCTCCTTCACTCTTGTGCTGATACCAGGTTCACAAAGAAAGCAGAACTCTTGCTTATTTCCCCAATTCCTCTGTGGTTTAAGCTGGGGCCCTGGTGAGGTGTGATGAGATGATTCTATCCTCAGGTTCTGCATCCATCTGAAAAAGAAAGCAGATTCTCCAATGGAGAGTGAAGTCAGCACCAGATAAATGGGATAGCCATTCTTATTTTAGAGAAAATTTAATATGTATAGGCCCTCTTGCAGCCCAAGATTGATGACAGCTTGATATTGGAGAGTGAACTCATGTTTTTGGATACGATTCTGATTTGTTTCCCAGTTCCAGCTATGGGTTCTGTTCCCCTGAGCAGATCCTTTAGCCAATCCAAGAGTAGTTGGTTACCCACCATGGTTGTGTGCCACTATTGCACTTGTGTGAACATCACATCAGGTTGTTGGCTGATGATTAGCTTAGACAACAAGTTGCTTGAACAGATGTTGGCCATTTTCCCTAGTAGCTCATGTAGCACCTTCTGGCACTAGACAAGCTAACTGTCTGGAGACTGACTCTCTTCCAGATTTCAAACAGGTCACTCCATATTTCATGCCAACAGCATATGGTGTCTTTGGTAGTGGGATCTTACCATAAACATTTGGTGGGTAGTCAATTGCTGTGACAGAAGTCTGTCTTCTTTTGGAAACCTTGTAGGACTCTCTGATCAATAGATCATTCTGGATGTTAACTGCATCCTGATACTGGGAGTTCCAGGCCCACACCAAGAAAAAAGAAGTGAGAAAAAGATAGGTAATATAAAAGAGAAAGAGAGAAGGGAGAGAGAGAGAAATAGGAGAAAATTAAGGTTAGTCTTCATCATACCCTCTCTAGGGCCCTTTGATTCAGGTGATCCCTCTAAGGACCTGATGAAGGTTCAACCTTTTAGTCTGTCTTTCATGATATAGGATTTTATGGTACCAGTTCCACTTGGGTCCAGTTTTGTGTCCCCCCCCCCCCCCGACTCTTACCCTCCCCTCCAGACCCACCCTCCTTATTGTCCAGTCCTTGAGATGCCTATTAAGTATTTCAGCATCTCAGACAGATCCAGGTTAGGAGCCACAGAGGAGCAAGACTATACGATGATTGTCTTTCTGCAATGGGGTAAATTCACTGATAATGATCTGTTCCAAGTTCAATCATTTTTCTTCAAATTTCATTATGTCATTTTCTTTCTATTTCATCTTACATATTTATTGTATTCTGTGTACTTAAGTGCTTTATATTTATCAATATACTGAATTCAAATAATGACATCTCAGATATTTTTGCTTAGAATGGAAGAAATGTTTGCATTTGGAGTTTCCCAGGCAACAGTGAGAGTAGAGCTTGTGTCTTTTCAACACTGTGACCAATACAACAAAATGGGCTTGGTATGTAGCAGTTGTTTAATATGTGATAATATGTGATATGTGACTAATTCAATAAAATTTATCTTATATATAAATGTTACATGGCCTAGAGAGATGACTTAGTCATTAAGGTGCTTGTCTGCAAAGCCAAAGGACTTTCAACTCCCAGATCCCATGTAGGCCAGTTGCACAAGGTGGTGCATAAATCTGGAGTTTGTTTGCAGAGGCTTGAGGCCCTGGTACACTTATTCTCGCCTATCTTTCTCTCTCTCTCATAAACAAATAAATAAAAGAAATGTTTATATACATCCATATATGTGCTATGTAGGTATATGCACACATGTGCATTTGGCTTTGTGATATTGTGCTGTTGTAGACTCACATATATCCTCGGCCTTTCAAAATCCATTTATTTCACTCTGAAATTTTGGTAATTATTATAAGCAAATATTTTATATTGACTATGAACATAGAGAATTCTGAAATAAACTTTAAAATGTCTATACCCTAAATCATCCATTAATATATTAAAACTTATTAGAGCATTTAATATAAATATTGTCCAGTAGTGAATGCCATTATATGTAAACAGTATATAAATTCAAATAAAAAGATGTGGAACACTATAGCCATCTTTCTTTTGACTATTTAACATTATTGTGTTTTTTTTCAAGTTCCAATGCATAAATATTGTACTTTAAATATGCGGATAGCTTGGTTATTTCAATTTGACCTCCAAGTTCACCGGTGCTCTTCTTCTGATCAATAGTTTCTTTGTGTTATGGGGATATATGTCTTACCATTTTCAAATAACTAGAAGGGATGTGCACATTTCCCATAGTTCCCTGTGAAGGGGTAGCTGTTTTCAGTCTTCCCAATGATTATGATTTCCTATGCATTCCAAGGAAATATTTTTAATCTAGTAGTAGAAATGCCATGAATTTTAAAATCAAATCATTTAGATGCATAAGCTATCATCATATAACTAACGCATAATTATATAATTAGTTTTATATCATATATTTTATGATAAAATTCATCAGTTATATAAAATGTATAAATGAAAATACTTCTCTATTGATTCTTTTAATACAGGTTAAACATCTGATTTGATTACAGTTCCAATTCTGAATCAGTCTTTCCTCTAAGCAAGTTCATATTAGGATATAATCTTACTTATTTTTAATAATTCCATGGAAACATCATAATCACAAACATTAAAAATCTACTAAATGCATTTAGAAGGGAAATACTACCCATCAAGAAATATAATATGTGGGGACTAAAAGGTTTCTGTCGCATTTCCTAGCATTAGGCCCCTCCCAAAGTAACTATTTTGCTGACTTCTACCACATTAGGACCATTATTTCTAAACAGAAGGTTTTTTTGTTTGTTTGTTTGTTCTTTAAACAGAGCTTGAAATGGGTTCAAGAAGCAGGGGAATAGATTTAAGTGACATGTAAATTCATTTCAGTCTTTCAGTTTGATGACAACTAGTGTCACTTGTAACTTACCTCCATTATAATTTTAGTGGTTTGGATTATATTTATATAATTATATATACTTTATTCTAAAGCTATTTTTCAAAAACCTCAGTTCTAGCATAAATGTAAGAGATGGAAAGACCATGACACATTGAAGGCACACTTTAAAATGTTTAATCATGAGAGTAATATAGAAATAACAGAAAAACTGTGGGCAGTAAAAATAAAAAAGCATGTGGATTTTGTAATGTCTCCTCACATGCATCAAATATCATTATTTGCATTAGCTTGAGCATCTGTATAGTTGTATAGTAACTGCAGTGATCAGGGGCTATAGAAAACTGCAGTAAATAGGTATGTCACCATAGTTTACGCAGCCACATATTCATATAAATAACTGGATTGTACATCTTTTGCATAGGTCTGTGCTCTTCATATAGACTTCTTATGACACATCCTCAGAAGCAGGATGGTAAGATGCCTGTTTGTGGGCTATAGAGCCCCAGGTATTTGCAATGTGCTGATCCTTGTCTCTTGCTGGCTAATTAAAATGGTGATGTGATGGATCCCCCAGAATCAGATTTTTGACTTAGTGAAATTTTCTTACTTGAAAATCAGAAAACAAATAAACCACTTCAGCCTTGACTAGATCAGTTAGTTGGGCATTCAGATGTTTAACTTACAAAATGGCTGGGGAAGGGGGGTAAATGTTGAGGGGTGAATGTTAGCATCACTGAGCTCTAGCTGCCACTGTGTGCTCAACTGGAAACTGGAAATCTCCTGGTTCCCCTAGTTTGTAAAACATCCTTCCAGCTGACTTACTGTGCTTGTTGCTACAATCTGAGATTTTGGCAAAAATCTATTATGTAGAATATAAGGCCTGAAAGGAAGCTATTTAACCTGTCAAGGCTGGGCCTACTGAGGATGGAGAAATGGAGGAACTAAAAAGAGTGAGTGAGTATAAATCAAGGACACAAGAGATTTACTTTTGGCATTATGGAACTTTATCTTGGAAATAATTGTCCCAGAGTTAATTTTAGTAATCCTTGAGATCTGGAGTTCTATTTGCTTTAAAATTTCTCAGACTCTAAACTGAAGAAAAATTAAATGTTATTAACTGATGAATATGATAATATCAAGACTCAATTTTATTCTTGGTACTGAACTTTTATCTAATTGGCTTAATAGAAGTAGTTTCATTAGATGAAAAGAAATGCTATAATTAAAATTTAAGTAAAATGGAATACTAAGTGAAAGAAATTACCTCTATGCATAGAATATTTTACTGGTAAATACATTGCTTGTTTGCTATCCCTTCTTCCATATAGACTGTCCCAGATGCACATGTAACTGTTGGAATGGCTGGGTGGACATGAACAGAGAATGACCATATTGGAATGAAATCAAACTGAATGAAGTTTTAGAATGCAAATAATATATTATCAAGAAATAAATATCGGTTCATTAATATTCTAATTTTCTTGATATTCAGCTTAGCCTTGAGATAGGAGAGTACAAAACTGTTAAAGAATGGGTGGTTAAAAAAGAGGAAAGAAAGTGGAGCGCCCCGATGGGGACAGAAGGTAGGAAGCATTCCTGGGGGATGCTCCCAGAAACTCAGTGTATACAGCAGGTACCATCAGTCAAGGGACTATGGGAACAGACAGGAGTTTCCCAGAATTTCATAGGAGATAGCCTATCTGGAAAACTTACATTATCTATGGGAGGCAGTGTGCATGTTAGTTGAGACAGGAGCCAGCAGCCACTAAAATATCAGGTGTCTTGAAACAGTCTTTTGACAACACAGACTAGAGAGGTCTTCTTTTTTCTTGGCACTTTTCATACATGTTCCCACTACCTACATTCGTTTTCCTCTCCCACATCCCCTTCCACTGAATATCTTCTTCTTTCCAGCGAGTCCCTTCTGTATTTTGATTGATGTCTTTATTTCCCCTCCTCCATCAGTCATGACTAGATGTTGAGAGTCCCAGTGTCATGCATGTCTTGTGCAGGTAACAACAGCTACTGTGAAGTCATGAATACAACGGTCAATTCATGAATCCCAAAGCCCTCCTCTCTATCTTCTTACTCTTACATTCTTTCTACCCTCTCTTCTGCAATGATTCCTGAACCTTGAAGAGTGAAAGCCATCAAAGAATTTTTTCTTTTACTGATATTTGTTCTCCTCCCCCACCTATTCTAGGGCTTAGACTCAGAACTATACATGGCAGATGTATACCAGGCAAGGGCCTGATCGCTGGGGTATGCACCCAACCTTCATTGAAAGATCATTTTATTTTTCATGTGTATATGTGATGTTGATTGGCTTCCTCAATCATTTTCCTCCTTACTTTCTGAGAAAGGGTCTTAAGCGAACCCAAGACTTGCCAATTTAGCTAATCTAGCAAGCCAATTTACCCTGGAATTCCCTATTTCTGCCTCCAGAGGGTGTAGAGAGCTACCATGCTTACCAATGTTTAAATTTGGAGATAGGAAATCCTCATGCTTGCATGCCACGCGCTTTATCCATGTGAGCCATCTTCCCTACCCTCACTGAAAGCTCTTAAACATGGGAGCAACAATATTGGAGCTGAATGCCAGGTAGATCAATATGAGTAGAATGTGAGGAATGTTCTAGAAGGTAAAGGACCAGTGGCTGGGAGTACAGTGAGGAAACTGCAGCTGTGGCTCCAAGAAGGAATAAACAGATTTTACACAGTAAGGGCTGGAAGGTAAATTTTATAGACTTAGAAAGCTATGCATTCTCTATTACTGGTACTTCCCTGTGCCTCTGTGGCACGAAATCAGTCCTAGATAATGTGCAATTAAGCATAGCTCTGTTCCAGAAACATCTTACTTAGACACAGTGAAACTCAATATTCGTATAAGTCTCACATATCATGAAATGGTACATTTTCTTTTGATTATTTTTTCAACTGCCTCAAAAAGTATGAAAGTGCTGGAGAGATGGCTCAGCAGTTAAGATGCTTACCAGTAAAGCCAAAAGACCTAGGTTCAATTCCCCAGTACCCACATGAAGCCAGGTGCACAAGGTGGTATATACATGTGGAGTTCATTTGCGGTGGCTAGAGTCCCTGGCACACCCATTCTCTCTCCCTCTTCCTCTACCTCTGTTTTTCTCTCTCTCAAATAAATAAATACATAAAATATGTTTCATAACGTATGAAAACCAGTCATGGTGGCTCATGCATATAATCCCAGCACTTAGAAGCCTGAGAGAGGAGGATTTCTATGAATTCAAAGCCATCTTGTCCTACATTTTGAAGCCCTCAAAGAAAAGAAAAGATATTCTGCTGGTTTAGGGGAAACAGGATGGTATCTCAGTTTATACAGCAGGTCGAAGAAGGGAACTAAGAGGATGTATTTGAAAAGCATTTGTCAAAGGACTCTGTGATTGGCTGGTTTTCTCTGGCTACATAGGGTGCTTTTCCAGAATAACTCTCTATGTTCTGGCTGGAGACAGTGGGTGGAAAGTGTTACCTTGAACCAGACAGAAAGTGTGTTTGTCCATGATTCATCTTGAGATTCTTAATTCTGATGCTTAGAATCCTATATTTTGAACTTTGTATCCCTTTTATAACATTTTTGCTCTTGGCATGCAAGTACTTGCATTTAGGAACAAAGAGATATTTTACCATAGAAATTACTAAACCAGTCATGATAGCTCATGCTTTTAATCCCAGCTCTCAGGAGGCTGAGGTAGGAGGATCACTGCGAGGTTGAGGTCAGCCTGAGACTAATTCCAGGTCTGACTGGGCTAGAGCAAGAACTGACCTCAAAAAACCAAAACAAAAAGTCTCCATCTGGGATACTTCTGGAAGCTAATCACATTCATTCTCTTAATCCACAGCCAAGTGAGATTTCTTGCTCTTGTTAGCCAGGCATGCTGTAGACCTGAGTTTTCTGTGATCTCTGCATTTTATCAATAGGTTCTTTTGTTGTTTGTTTGTTTTGTTTTTCAAGGTACAGTCTCACTCTATCTCAGGCTGTACTGGAATTCACTCTGTATCCTCAGGGTGGCCTCAAACTCACGGTGATCTTCCTACCTCTGCCTCCTGAGTGCTGGGATTAAAGGCATGTGCCACCACACCTGATTTATCAATAGTTTTTTAGTGATAATTTGTTTATGTTTATTAGCTCAATCTCTGATTTAATATTAAAGTCTTCTATGATATAAAAAGAAAGTACTAACAGAAATTAATGTTAATAATGTCAGTCTTTTAAAATGTTATCTCCTTTGATATTGTCAGAAAGTGTCTCAATTAAGCCCCAAATGCAAATGTGACCCATAGCCAAGGCCATCTATCCAGTAGTATATGTACTCCATTAAAAATGCTCTCTACAGATAGAATACTTTTTTTCACTTGTGCATTTAGTAACGCTCATGAAATAATTAGGAGGTACACAAAGTAATGATAAATGTTGGCTTTTTGAAATAGGTTTTGATGAAATTATCATAATCTGATTATGCAGCTTCAAAGGGCCTGTCCCAGGCTCAGGATTTTCTTCATCCAATGCAATCTGCATCTGTCTGTGGCCAGAACAGACTTGGCATGAGGATTTAAGATAAGGGCTTAGACTACAGGCAGTCACTTCTCCCCAAGTGTCAATATTCATAATAAAGAACAGGTAGTCTGTGTGGCTTCCTGCAGCTTTGGTAGCCAGTGTTCCTAGTGTGGGTAGCCCCCACCACCAAATGAAAGAAAGAGTAGATAATGTTCAGGTTGTGAAGTAATTCTACTTTAAGTGTAGCAGGGTAGAGTTGTGAGGTAAGTCTCAAGATGAGGAGTTTAAGACTCAAACATGGCTTGGGGAGATTGCTCAATGGTTAAAGGCACTTGCTTGTAAAGCCTGAAGGCCTCAGTTCAAATTCAAATTCCCAGAGCCCACATAAAGCCAGGTGCACAAAGGGGAGCATATCCTAGAGTTCATTTGTAGTTGCAACAGGTCCTGGTGTGCCTACATGCCTATTCTCTGTCTCTACTCTCCTGTCCTTGCAAGTAAATATTAAACAAAATACATTTTTTAAATATATACTTTAAAATATGTACATGCCTACACACACACACACACACACACACACACACACACACACACACAGAAAGAGAGAGAGAGAGTCTCCAAACAGGTCTGGATTGTAGGGTTTGTCCTTTCCATTGCCTGATTCCATGTCTAGATAGCTTAACTTCTCAGAAAATAGCAAACAATAACATATGTGAACTACTAATAAGAGTCCTACCATATACAAAATATGATGCCATGCTCTTCTTACCACTATGAATTACTATAATCTCAGTACAATGTCAGGTAACCTCACTGCTTTATTTATTTATTTATTTATTTATTTATTTATTTATTTATTTATGGCTGGAAAGATTACTTAGTGGTTAAAGTGCTTGCCTATCAATCCTAAGGTCAATGTTCAACTCTCCAGGTCCCATGTAAGCCAGACAAACAAGGTGAAACAAATGTGCAAGGTCACACATGAACATGAGGAGGCACACACATCTAGAGATTGATTGCAGTGGCTGAAGGCTCTGGTGCACCAATTCTGTCCCACTCTCTCTCGAGATATATATATATATATATATATATATATATATATATATAATATATATATACATATATATATATATATATATACATGATTTTATTTATTGATTTGCAGGGAGAGATAGAACGAGAGAATAGGTGCCAGGGCCTCTAGCCACTGCAGACAAACTCCAGATGCATGCAGCACCTTGTGTATATGGCTTTATGTGAACACAAGTCATTAAGATTTGCAGGCAAGTGTCTTAACCACTGTGCAATCTGTCCAGCCCCTACTGACAAATTTAATACATTTTTGAAAATCACCAGGAGGCAAATAGAATCAACTGTTTTTGTGAGTTGATGCTTAAACTTGGCTGCTTGTTATTTTATAATAACCCAGGAATGAATTAATAATCACCTACGTTGTATAAAGTGCTGAAAGATTAGAATATTAACATGTCCACCGTAAGCAGAGTCGGCTCAGCTCTGCTGTTTTAGTAAATATTGTGCTCTCTCACATGCGACTGAAAGAAAAGCTTCCTTATGATCATATAACTATGAGGAAGTGCAACGCTGAATCATATTGATACCCAACAGGGTTTAGGCTGCTATAACAAAATATCTTCAAGTAGATAATTTTTCAACCACAGAAATTTATTGGAAGTTTGCCATTCTTGGATCAAGATAGCAGAAGAATTAGTGCTTAGTAGAGGGGGAGAAGGGTCTTTGCTTTATACATGACACCTAGCTGGGTCCTGATCTGGTGGAAGGGGTAGAAAGGCACCCTTATAATGCCACTAATACTATGTGTGGAGGGGTTGAAAGTAAAATGTCCACCATGGCTTGAATTTTTGTGGTTAAGCATCATACTAGTCCCTAGCTGGCGGGACATTCGTGCTGTGGAGGTTCTGGATGATGAGTGTCACTGGGAGAAGACCATAAAGCCTATCAGTCCAACCCTGGAGAGTGCTGAGCACTGTCTCCCTCAGAGGACTTCTTCCTGCTGCTTGACCAGAGGTGACACCCAGCTTCCTGCTACGCCATGCTTTTCCCACCATGATGAATCTTCCCATCAAAATGACAAGCTAAGATTAACCCTTTCCTCCTACCAACTGCTTCTGGTTAGGTGTTTTGTCCCAGCAAGGAGAAGGGGAAACAAATTGGCCACAGCAATGCATGTGTTATCTCTACTAAAAGTGACTGTGTGAGGAGAGATAGCAGGGTTAGATTCTGTGTGCAGAGCAGTCCTCTGTGGGAAGGTTAGCTAATGGCCCCTTCCTCATTTGCTAGCTCTCTTTCCTACCATCCTGTGACAAGTTAGTCTCAAAGACAAAACCAAACTTCATGAGTCCTGGCTCCCCAGACGGTGATATGAATACTCCATGCTAACATTAACCTGAAGTGTGTAAATTGTGTTCATACAAAATATATTTAGAAAGCAGAAAATTACCATTAGTAAATAAATAAGCTAATGACCTAGTAGTTTCTTTGTTGTAGAACCTTTCTAAGGTCTAAAAGAGTTGACTCAGGCACTGAATCTTTCCGTGCAACAATGCATTTCCTTTTCGCCCAAACTTTAGTACCAGAAAACCCTCTTCTCAGAGTGTCTCATAGAACACCACACACATTGCTCACACTCCAGTGATGCCCACCCTCTGGCATTCTGCCAGCACTACAGAATATCAGCCACTCAACCCCTTCATCATAGTTCAAAAGGAAATCTACACAAAAGAGCTGTTGCTTCCCCAAGTGCAGGGCTTTGGAGGTGGGATACCCCTTCGATGTTCTTTCGTGAAGCAAAAGAATATACCTGCTCACTTGTAATGCTTCTTTCTGTCTCTTTCTCACACACAACAAACAAACCATGTTCCCTTTCTAATCAGCATTCCACCCCAGGAAAATCATCATCCCTCACTTCCAA
This sequence comes from Dipus sagitta, assembly GCA_036346955.1. Taxonomy (NCBI): domain Eukaryota; kingdom Metazoa; phylum Chordata; class Mammalia; order Rodentia; family Dipodidae; genus Dipus; species Dipus sagitta. Next base: position 165,337,458 of record CM070772.1, on the reverse strand, counting down.
TGTCTGCGAATTGCAGGCTTCTTTGTACAAAGATAAAGGAGGTTTCTATTCTCACCACAGATTGCCTGTCTTTTGAAATACATTTTGTGGTCCATTCAGTGCATTTCCAGAGTATGAAAAGAACAGCACATGGTAATTAAGAACAGTCACCATGCACGCAGTGGTATGGGCATAATGGCCGGGATTACGGGCCCAATTTTCCCCACGTGTTTACTAGCAGATGCATTTGCTTTGAGCCGCATACCACACCATGGTGCCTGGGTTTGAGGTTGTCATAATTTGCTGCCACATGCTTTACATTTCCGGAGACTTCCTCCTTAGCTAGCACCAAAGACAGCCTGATCAATGAGGACATGGTGGGCTGCACTGTTATCCATGCCTTTCTGATGTCCTTCCTGTGTCATCCCACACAGATGTGTGCTCTCACTGAGAACTATATTATTCCAAAACAAAATAGGCACTCCTTTTACAAAACAATGTTCCCATATTCTACACTTTGACACTATTTGTTTACTTATTTGCTTACTTACTTTGTATATGCTTTATTGTTACTGTGGATTTGAAACAGGCTTGTATACAGCTTAGTCTGGCCTCTAACTTGTGAAAATCCTTCTGTTTCAATTTCCCAAATCCTAGGATTACAGAGTCATAAACTGTCATGCCTTGATTAAATGAGTTATTAGAGGGATGAGCATCATACTAGCCAAAGTCATTATAACATGAACAGTATTTCATTTATATTTAGACTAGGGGTCCCAATTCAATGTCCCTTTCAATATTGTCCTCAAATTACTTCAATAGCCATAGTCTTCACATTATAATTTTTTGTTTTGTTTTGTTTCTGAGGTAGGTTCTTGGTCTAGCCCAGACTGATCTGTAATTCAGTATGTAGTCACAGTGTGGCCTTGAACTCATGGCAATCCTCCTACCTCAGCCTCCCAAGTGCTGGAATTAAAGGTGTGTGCCACCCACCATGCCTAGCCACACTGCTTTTACTTTTTTTTTTTCCTTGAGTTTTCGAGGTAGGGTCTCAGTCTAGCTCAGGCTGACCTGGAATTCACTATGTAGTCTCAGGGTGGCCTCGAACTCACAGCGATCCTCCTACCTCTGCCCCCTGAGTGCTGTGATTAGAGGTGTGCACCACCACGCCCGGCAACACTGCTTTTTCTTCTGGAGTGGTTAAAAATCAAATTTACTCTGAAAATCATTTGCTTTCAAAGCTCCTGTGCATCACAATCCCTCTGTGGGTGCACTGTGGCATGGGCTGGGCTGTGAGTGTTCACACTTAGTACTCACAATCTCACACAAGGTGGGCAGCAACATGGCTATTTAAGAAGAAACTGAGGCTCCAAGTACAGATACTTTTCCCAAGGTCAAGCACATTCAAAGGCAGGATGAAGGTCTTCTTTCCATAGCTCCTTGTTCCCTTGTCATTCCAGAGAACTGCCATATGCCACCTGTCATATCTCTAAATTTAGACATGAAATTGATTCTGAAGAGGAAAAAGAATGTGAGCTCTCATCTGTACTCTCTTCTCTGAATGTTCCTATGTCTTGAAGGGAGCCAGCCAGCATGTTACAGAAAAATAACCACCACACACTGGAATCTCAGAAGGAAGTCATATTGTATTCAGTACAGGCTTGGATTTCATCCCTTGCAAATGTCTGCTTCTTAGATGCTCACACCCTGCACAAATGTTGAATGTGCCCTTCGCACAGATCACAATACCACAGGATTTCATGTGAACTGTGCTCTGAAAGTCTACATCCCTAAGCCACAGTTTCTGTTGACTCCTTCAAGTGTTTTTTGCCTCTCAGATCTATGCTTCCTCACATGTAGAGGGACACGAGTCACTGAAACACTTTTAGCCTCAATGTCCTGTGGGTCAGTGCTTCTTTGTAATTTAACAACTTGTCTGTTTCTCCCAAAGGATATAGAGTGGCAGAAAAGCACCAGCATACACACAGAGTTGGTAGTTAAAGGAGGAATCAGAAACCAAGCAGGGAAAGAGGAGATAATTGTGCTACAAACATAGATGAAATAATTACTATAATTGAGCAATAAATAGCATTGCAATTTATCTGGGGTTCTAATTAATTACTCTCTGGTTGGTATGTACTGTCTGTTTGCCTCAGTTCCAATCTTGAGCATCCATGGTGAGGAGAGTGCAGGGAACCAGCCTTGACCTAGAGCACAGATGAGTGATGAGGGACTTGCTCTGGCTGCAGCCCTATTTCACTGAGTTTCCACATTTAAAAAGTCCAAGTGAAAATCAACGTGTATTTCATAACTCCAAATCCATTGTCTTCTGTGCTGAGGCCCTTCACACAGGGGCCCGAGGGCTGACGATCCTCCACCCGCAGGTGACTCTCTGCATCAATCTTTTCTGCTTTGGTTTTTGTGTATGTCTGCTGCCTCTCCCACTGGACATGAGCTTGGGGGCAGTGATTGCCAGCTCATTGTTGCAGATTGATTTAAAAATCAATCCTGTCTGAATGGGAAAATAACAGCCAGAATTATATGACACGGCTGACTGGAGTGCATATTTTATTCCTCCGTCCATTCATTCATCCACTTCTCTATTTCACAGATGCCCATACATCCCCGCGTCATGTCCAGATCTTGCTTAGGCACAGTGGAACTCTCCGTTTAGCAAGACTGACAGGGAGCTGTTTGTTCCTGAATGCTGCACTAGAGTGGGCTTTCTCTGATCAGCACTTTGAGCATTCCAGAGGAGGAAATGTTTTATTGTAGCAGCCGTCCTGTGTAGTGACCTCAGTAAATTTCGCTAGCTCTCCCTCTCCAGTCAAAGCATTCAAATATGGATGCCAATATCACCAAATGTCTCCAGGAGCATGCATCACCACCAGCTGATGACTTGGCAATGACAGGGCTGCAGGGCCTGAAGCAGGGACTGACAGTATGGTATGTTTAGGTTGTAGTAGAGCACAGTTTTATGATTAAGAGTCGACTTGTTGCTATCCACGTGGCTTAGAGACAGTGACTCTCTCTGTGTTAAGTTTCCTTATGTATACACTATGTGGATTAGGGCGCGTGGTAAGGATTATAATGGTGCATTGCAATGGGTAATTTTCATGTGTGTCTCCTCTCTAGTGAGAAAACTTTACGAAGGAAAGATTCTGTATTATTATATATTTTCTCATCTCGTAACACCTTCAACATAGCCTCAGTGCTAATAAAGGAATGGAAGCATTTGTTTTTTGTTTCATTTAATTTTTACTTCATGGGCTGGAGAGATGGCTTAGTGGTTAAGCACTTGCCTGTGAAGCCTAAGGACCCTAGTTCAAGGCTTAATTCCCCAGGACCCATGTTAGCCAGATGCACAAGGGGGCGCACACGTCTGGAGTTCGTTTGCAGTGGCTGGAGGCCCTGGAGTGACTATTCTCTCTCTCTATCTGCCTGTTTCTCTGTCTCTCTGTCACTTTCAAATAAATAAATAAAAATAAACAAAAAATTATTTTTTAGTTCAAACCTTGGTTTTCCTATCCACTCATACAACCAAGCCATGTGGCCTCTTGATACCAGATGTATCTAATTGTACAGAGATAACAGCCATGAAGAATTACCAACAGCCATCCAGAACTGTTGGGAGGAATAAGGGTCTTCAGCAATATGCAGTCTGCCATCAAAGGATTGCACATAATATATTCCCAGTGAATTTCTGAATCTAAAAGCAGATGCTAGAGGGCAGGCAGAAATCACTTGTCATATTCCTTGTTACCACCCTGAAGTCAAATGGAATTGTCACCATCTACCCACCAGGAACCAAGGGCATATCAAACATGTTCAGGGGAAGGAATAGGTTGAGATGGCCACCTGCACGAGCTGTGTGATCTTCAGAAGGCCTGGGTATGGGGTGACAGGATTTCTGATTATGATTTTTTAAATGTTTATTATTAACAAGATGTTCCATATGGATACATCATGTGTTGGTACCCCCTTTTCCCTTGTCCCTGCCCCCATTCTGTTGGGGATGTTCTTCAGTGGGGTTGCAGGTATTCCCTATGGGATTGTGGTTTATGCATTATGGGAGCAGTAGCAGTTGTGGGGGAGGGAATGCCTCTGAGCATGATATCTCAACCTTTGACTCTTGCAATCCTTCCACCCCCACTTCCACCATGATGAGTGAGTTTTAAATCCACTTCAGTGACGAGCTCTTAAGAGCCTCTGGATCTCTGCTTTGGTAGGTGTTGATTATCCTCAGGGTCTGTCTCCTATACCCTGGTGCTGATTATCAGGAACAGCATGGAAGCAGCACTCATGCTCATCTCCCCATTCCTGTGGATTCAGCTGTGGCTTGGCTGAAGTGTGAGGGGTAGTTTATCTCCTCCAGTTTTGCTACCATATGCAAAAGAACAGATTCTCCAATGGAGAGTGAAGTCAGCATAATTTAAATGGGATAGCTTTATTAATTTAGGGAGAATTTGATGTATGCAACCTCTCTTTTAGGCAAAGACTAGTAAAAGCTCGACACTGGAGAACATAATCTTTGTCTCCATAGGATTCTGATATGGTTCCCAATTCCAGATAAGGGTTGCTTTACACTGAGAGGATCTCTTAGCCAACCAGAAAACTATTGGTTACCCACTGAGGCTGTGTGCCACTATTGCACTGGTGTTTACATTGTGTCAGGGTGTTTGTTTCTGAGTAGCTTAGACCTGTGATTACTCAGAGTGTTATTGGTCATTTTCCCCCAGTAGCTCATGTATTACTTTCCATCACTAGACAGGCTGTCTGGGAACTGGCTTTCTTCTGAATTCCAGCCGGGTGAGCTGGGTCTCTCTGTGCTCTGTGCCAGCTGCAAATGGTGTCTTCAGCAATAGGGTCTTAGCTTTTTGCTTCAGGCAGGTAATAAAATGCTTTAACAGAAAGCTGTCTTGATTTGGGGACCTCGTAGGTTTCTTCAATCAACTGTTCATTGTGGGTAGCAACCAATCTCTAGTACTGGGAGTTACAGGTCAGAGACAGAAAAAAAAATTCTTTTAACCTTAGGCTTCCTTCCACCCTCACCAGAGTCCTACTTTTCTGGTGCTCCCCCCTTACTCCTTCTAAGAGTTATATCTTTTAGGTTATCTCCAAGGATAAGGGTTTCTATGGTATCAGCTCAGTTTGGATTTAATTTTATGTTTGTTCCCCCCCCCTCTCCCTTCCTCCAAAGCCCTTCCATCTTTATTGTCTGGGCCTTCAGTTGCCTATTAGGTATGACAGTGACTCAAACACGTCCAGGTTTGGAATCCCAGATAAGTGACAACACCATGTGGTGTTTTTCTTTCTGTGATTGTATGAAGTCACTGAGTATGATCTGTTTCAAGTCTGTCCAATTTTCTAGAAATTTCATTGCATCATTTTTTCTTATTGCTGAGTAGAATTCCATTGTGTAAATGTACCACAGCTTCATTATCCATTCATCCGGTGATGCGCATCTGGGTTGATTCCAGTTCTTAGCTATTATGAATTCAGTAGCTATAAACATGGTTCAGCAAATATCTCTGTAGTAATACATGGAGCATTTAGGATAAATGCCCAGTAAGGAAAAAAACTGGGTCTGTTGGTAGCTCTATGTTTTTCCTTTTCAGGAATCTCCATATTGATTTCCACAATGGTTGTACAAGTTTGCATTCTCACCAACAGGAAATGAGGGTTCCTCTTTCCCCACATCCTCACCAACACTTGTTATTTTTAGATTTTTTAATGATTGCCATCCTTAATGGAGTAAGATGGAATCTCATGGTTGTTTTAATTTTCATTGACCTAATAGTTGGGGATGTTGAACATTTTCTTAAGTGTGTGTTATCCATTTATAATTCTTCCTCTGAGAACTCCCTATTCAGTTCTCTGCCCCACTTTTGGAGTGGGTTGTTTAGTGTTTTATTGTTTAGTTTTTGAGTTCTTTGTAGGTACTCGATATTAAGCTTCTGTCAGAGGTATAGCTGGTGAAGATTTTCTCCCATTCAGTGGGTAATCTATTGGCTCTGCTTATGATCTGTTTGTCTGTGCAAAAGCTTTTTTGCTTCATGTGATCCCATTGCTTGAGTGATTGTTTAATTTCCTGGGCTACTGGGGTTTTGTTCAGCAAGTTTTTCTCCATTCCTATATCATGCAGAGTGCCTCCTGTTTTTTCTTCCAGTAAGAGAAGAGATTCAGGTCTTACATTGAGGTCCTTAATCCATTTGGACTTGATTTTTGTGTATGGAGAGATGAGTGGGTCTAGTTTCATTTTTCTATATATGGTCACCCAATTTGTCCAGCACAGTTTGTTGAAGATGCTGTAATTTCTCCAGTATACATTATTAGCACCATTGTTAAATATCAAGTAGGTGTGGGTACTTGACCTAAGGTCTGAGTCTTCAATTCTGTTCCATTGGTCTATGTTTCTGTTCTTATGCCAGCACCATGTTGTTTTGTTATTATGGCTTTGTCATATAGCTTTAGATCCGGTATTGTGATACCTCCAGTGGTGTTTTGGGTTCTTTCCCCCCTCAGGATATGTTTGGATATTCGAGGCCTGTTGCCATTCCAAATGAATTTTGAGATCATTTTTTTCAATCTCTGTGAACAATGATGCTGGTATTTTTAATGGCATTGCATTAAATATGTATATTGCTTTTGGTTGAATTGCCATTTTCACAATATTAATTCTCCCTATCCAGGAGCATGGGAGGTCTTTCCATCTTCTCAAGTCCTCCTTAATTTCTTTCTTGAGGTTTTTTTTTTTTTTCATTATATAGGCCTTTAACATCATTGGTTAGTGTTATTCCAAGTTTGTTTGTTTGTTTGTTTTTGGTAGCTATTGAAAATGGGACAGCCTCACTGATTTCTTTATATATTTGTCTTTTGCATATAGAAAGGCTCCTGAATTTTGTGCATGCATTTTGTATACTGCCACTTTACTAAGGAATTAATCACCCTTAGAAGTTTTGAAATGGAGGCTTTTGGGTCACTTACGTATAGGATCATGTCATCTGCAAATAGGGTTAACTTGACTTCTTCCTTTCTAATTCGAATCCCTTTTATTTCTTTCTCCTGTCTTATTACTTGGGCTAATACTTCTAGTACTATGTTAAGGAGCAGTACTGAGAGTGGGCACCTCTGTCTTATTCCCGATCTTTAAATATAGCCTTTATTGTGTTAAGGTATAAACCCCCATGCCTATTCTTTCCAGCCTTTTGATCATGCAGTGTTGTTGTATTCTGTCAAAGGCCTTCTCTGAATTCACTGAGATGATCATGTGGTTCTTATGGGTAAGTTTGTTTATGTGGTATATCACATTGACTGATTTCCATATGTTGAACAATCCCTGCATCCCTGAGATGAAGCCTATTTGATCAAGGTGGATAATGCTTTTAATGTGTTGTTGAATTCAGTTTGCGAGGATTTTGTTCAGGATGTTTATGTCCAAATACCAGAGGAAATAGGCCTATAGTTTTATTTTCTTGTTACATCTCTGTCTGGTTCTGGTATTAGGGTGATGGTAGCTTCATAAACGGAGTTGGGAAGGATTCACTGGTCTCTGATTTTGTGGAACAGTTTGAGAAAAATTGGTTTCAGTTCTTCCGTGAAGGTGTGATAGAACTCAGCTGAAAAGCCATCTGGTCCTAAACTTCTTTCGGGGGAGGTTTCTGATTGCCTTTTCAATCTTCATGGATGTGATGTTTGTTTAGGAGATTAATATGATCTGAGTTTAGTTTTGGTAGGTGGTTTGTATCTAGGAACTCATCCATTTCTTCCAGATTATTTAATTTTGTGAAGTAGAGATTTTGGAAGTATGCCCTGATGATTCTTCCAATTTCATTGATGTCTGCTGTGACATTTACTTTTTCATTCTGATTTTGTTAATTTGAGACTTCTCTTTTTCTTTTCCTTTATCAGATTAGCCAGGGATTGGTCAATCTTGTTTATTGTTTAAAAGAACCAAGTCTTTGTTTCATTGATTTTTTAAAATTGTTTTCTTAGTTTCCAATTCATTGATTTCTGCTCTGATCTTGATAGTTTCTTTCTGTCTTGAGCTCTTAGGGTTAGATTGTTCTTGTTCTTCCAGTGTCATGAGGTGGACATTTAGGTTATTAATTTGGGATCTCTCTGTCTTTGTTATGAAGGCATTTAGCACTATGAATTTTCCTCCTTAGAACTGCCTTCATTGTGTCCCATAAATTTTGGTAGGTTGTGTTTTCATTATCATTCAATTCTAGGAATTTTACAATTTATTTTTTGATTTTCCCCTGACCCATCCATTGTTTAAAAGCGTGTTGTTTAGTCTCCTGTTGTTGATTTCTAGCTTTAAAGAATTGTGATCTGATATGATACAGGAAGTTACTTCAATTTTCCTCATTTATGGAGGCATGCTTTATGGCCTAATACATAGTATATTTTGGAGAAGGTTCTGTGGGATGATAAGAATGTTTATTCTTTGGAGCTGTGGTGGAAAGTTCTGGAGATGTTCATTAGATCTAGTTGATCTATGATATTATTTAGCTGTATTATTTTCGTGTTGATTTTCTGCTTGTATTATCTATTGATGATAGTGGAGTACTGAAGCCTCCAACTAGAATGGTGTTGGTTTTTTTCTCTGTTTTGTTGTCAAGTAGGTTTTGTTTTATAAACTGTGGTACACCTGTGTTTGGTGCATATGGATTTATGATTGTGATGTTCTCCTGTTGGATCATTCCTTAATGAGTAAGAAGTGGCCATCTTTGTCCTTTTTGATTACTTTTTGTTTGAAGTCTGTTTATCAGATATTAAAATAGCAATGCCTGCTTTTTTACTTCCATTTGCTTGGAATATCATTTTCCAACATTTCACCCTGAGGAGGTGTCTATCTTTAGTGGTGAGGTGGGTTTTTTGAAAACAGCAGATATAAGGGTCCATTTTTTAATCCACCCTGATAACTTGTGTCTTTTGATGGGTGAGTTAAGACCAATAATATTTAAGGTTATTACTGTGAGGTTTGACTTAATCCCTGCCATGATGAGGTACTTTATGGGGTTTGGTGCTATCTTGTGATTTTTACCTTTTTGAGCCTGGTCTATTTTGGTTATTGTGATCTTCTTCTTCTTGGTTTTTGAGATTGGTTGTTTGTTTTGTGTGGAGTTTTCCCTCAAGTAGTCTCTGTAGGTTTGGCTTTATGTTCATAGAATCCTACAGTTGACTTTTTTCATGGAAATTTTTTCTTTTCACTTTTGCTGGGTAGAGTAGCTTGGTTTGGAAGCCATAGATTTTTGACTTTGAAGTGTCCCATTCCAGGCACTTCTGGCTTTCAGAGTTTCCATTGAGAAATCTGAGGTAATTCTGATGGAATTGACATTGTAAGTAGTGAGTTGTTTCTCTCTTGCTGCTTTTAATACTCTCTCTCTTTATTTTCATTGTTAAGATTTTTAACTGTGATGTTCCCTGGAGAGTTTCTTCTGTGCTCCTGTCTGTTTGGTGTTCTGTGGGCTTCTTGTATCTGGATGGGCCTCTCTTTTGAGAGACTGGGGAAATTTTCTTCAATAATTTTGTTCACTATGTTTTCTATGCCTCTTTCCTGGATTTCCTCTCCTTCTGGTATACCCATGATCTGGATGTTTGGGTGTTTTAGGGTATCATACAATTCCCTCATAGTCTGTACACTTGATTTTTTGAACTTAGCAAAGTTTTTGGCCTCCCAATCAATTTCTTCTGTCTTGTCTTCCAGGTCAGAGGTTCTGTCTTCCACATGAGTAACTCTGTTAATGAGGGGTTATAGAGAGGTTTTTATAAACTCTATTTTGTTTTTGTTTTTTGTTGTATTATTTTGCATTGCATCCACCTCTTCTTTGAGGTATGATTTCAGTTCAAGTTCTGACTTTCTTGATGCTTCCTGGAATACATTCTTACATTTGATGAGGTCTTCATTAAGCTTAATCAATCAGTTGTTGAGATCTTCTGTTTCTTGACTCACCTCCTTCAATTCATTCATAACTCTTTTGAGGGTTCTAACATTTTATTCAATCAAGTTGAGCCTACTGTCAAAAGCTGAATGCTCTAAGAGCCAATTCTGTTCAATTTCGTTGATAAGATTTATTTTTAATGGTTTGCTTTCATTTCAGCAATTCTTTTGATCAGCATCTAATCAGCCCCAAGCCAGCCACAGGGGGACCTACCAGGATCAGGAAACTTGGAGGAGCCAGGAAACAGGGATCTGGCCTAAACACTCTGCTCCACGACTTGCACCCTCTGGTGCAAGGTATCCTTGAATTGGGGATCCAAAAGCACTTTGATCAGGAAGACAGAACAAGGGGCTTTCTATCACAGCAGGCTCACAGGGTCGAAGCAGCCCCAAGCCAACCGGGACCAATTGGGACCAGGAAACTCTGTTGACAATATTCCTATCCCTCTCTCTGAGGCAGCTGTTCACTTCAACTCATGGTCCCTTCGCTTCATCCAACCTTTCTCCACTCAAACGTGAGCTTGCTCTTCTTCTTAGAACCAAAGTTCATCTCTCTCAAAGTTCCAAAGCTCTCACCCTTAAAACTCGTGGTGGCAATCCATTGTTCTGTTTGAAGTTATCCCCACCATAGATGTTTCCCTCTCTAGCCACTATATCCCTGTCCTTCCTGGAACCCCACTATCCAGGCATGAGAAACCCACACAGTGTCACCACATTCTTGAGCATTGAAATTTTTTCTCCTTGGACTGTCCACCCTCTTATCTATGTAGAAGCTGTCTAGTCTGGTAAACTTCAGCTGCCTGTCATCTCCCCATGAATGTTGACTGGACAGAGGTCAATGGCACTCTTGGGGCACTCACTGCCAACTACAGTATTCTCCAGGACTCTAGAGTCTGCCACTGAGATCCGCTTATAGCCTCTAGGCCACTAGTTGCTGAAGTCTGCTCTGGGCTTTACAAACAGTCTGAGGAAGACTCTCCTCAGGACATTCCCCCTCAGTGCTGATATTGCCTTGCTATCCATGACCCCACTTCTCCAGTCTAGTCGTGCTATGAGTTGAATGCAATGATTTCCAACTTTCATGGTCCTGGAGTGAAGTATCTGTGTAGTGTGTGGGCATAGGTCTCCCTCCACCACAGCTTTCCTTTGTCGCCTTTACCCTCCCATTCTCCTCCACAGATTAACCCTGCCCTTGTATTGTGAGCATCTGCTTCTCAGAAACCTTGGTGTCTTTAGTACCTTCTTACTATATGCAGGCCCCTCACTAGAAGAATCATTTCCCAGCTTGTATTAAAATATCTTACTTCTATTTCAGTGTGCCTGAATTCTCAGTGCATAGGATAGAACGATACTCAAAATACATGTTAAGGAGAGACATGAGTGATGTGAGCATTACTGTGTTCATGATGATAGTTAGGAAGACAGTGTTGCTTGGGTTATCTTGATATAATGAGATCAAGAGTTCAATCATCATGTCCTTGGATTCCACTGCAGGATCTTGAGCCCACTGAAGTAGGCATTGAACCACATGCTGTGACAATGGGAGAGAAAAGTTAAGGTTGGTCCACCAATGACACCACCGACAGTTGTAGTAGAAATGGCTTCTCAGCACTTTAAGAGGGTAAATGCAGGAAGGAAGCATAAGTCAGCTTAAGAGGAGGGTAGATGAGGCTATAGCGAGGTAAACGGATGCATAGTGAGTGAGTGCTGATGGCCAGTGACTCTGACAAACAGACCAACCGATTGTGCTTCAGTTTTCTCCTCAGTAAAATGGTCGTGACATTGCATCTCAATTTGTCATAGGAACAGAATGCTGGAACACCAAATTCTCTATCTTCTCTGGAGTCATCAGTAGCAATGTAAGCAGAGTGGACAGAGGTCAAGCAAGGAAACTATGTTAGTTCAGACATGTGTCTCAAACTCTGTGTGGCCTGTTCCAACCCTAGAGCTGGGCTGAATTATGCATAAGACACTGGAGAAGTTGGAGCTCTCAAGTCTTAGGTTTAGGCCCAAAATGGAGGGAGCAGAAAAGAGTAGAGAGAAGACACCAAAACATGAATTACAGCCAGGCGTGGTGGCATATGCCTTTAATCCAAGCACTCAGGAGGCTGAGGTAGGAGGATCACCATGAGTCAAGGCCACCCTGAGACTACAGAGTGAATTCCAGGTCAGCCTGAGCTAGAGTGAGACCCTGCCTCAAAAAAAAAAAAAAAAAAGAAAGAAACATGAATCACAGAAACATCCCAAATCTTGAGAGACAGAGAGAGAGAGAGGCTTGCTTAGTCCTGCAAAAACAACCATGGCCACCAACATGATGACTTGGCCACTTAGGTTCTGTGAAGTTATTCTACTATCATAGCTCTGTCTCTCTCTCTCTCTCTCTCTTCCTTTCTCTTCAGCCTCTTGCCTTGAATCCAAACTCACTGAGAGAGAACATAAGTGAGCCATTTGGTCACTATCCAATGTCCACAGTCTTCCAGCCCACGGCTGTCCTCCACGGCTGACTGGCTGTGACTAATGTGAAGAAGGAATCACAGTTTGGTACAATTTCTTTGTGCAGCAATTCTAGATCAGGCATGTAATCATGGGTCATGTTAAGTATATCTTACTAATACATGGCTAGGGGGTGCGGGGAGAAGAATCCCTGCCTACATGGTAAACAGTACATATAATAAGATAGTAAGTACCCCTTTGAATATTTATCAGAAAATGACTGAAAAAAATTATACAACTGTCTGATAACTATTAGGCACCCATTCTATACTCTGGATTTTTGAAGTGCAGTGTCCCTGTTTTTGAAAGAAATGATGTAACAGCTTAGGGTATACATTTGGACAGTTCAATAGAAGTCAAGATCACCACACATTAGCTCCTGCTAACTCCTCAGCTAAGACTTTCTCCAAGTTCACTGGCCTGGTAACTAGCCTAGCACTTAGAGGGATAGCCAAAACCACTCAGACTAGGTAAATGTCTAATGATTTGTAGCATCCATCTTATTACTAGGACAAAACACCCAACCAGAAGCAGCTCAGGGGAAGAAATAATTTATTTTGGCTTACAATTGAAAGGGTTTAATTTGGCTTTCTGGTTCCAAGAGGAAGCATTGTCATGACAGAGAAAGCAGATCAAAGCACATATCTGAGGCATTACATGTCACAGTAGTAAAAAGAAGTATGCTGAGGGAGGGAGCTCTGAACATGCAGTGGGATAATGAACCTCGAGGTCTGCCCTTAGTGACACACTTCCTCCAACAAGGCTCCCCAACCCTCCCAAATAGCCATGATGCAGGGAACAAGTATTCAAAACACATGATCCTGCAGGAGACATTTCATTCAAACCAACACATTGTTGTGGCACTCCTATATTTACCAATGACTAGACAACTTACTTAAATGTTTGAAATTCCAGTTCTTGCCTTCTATAAAACAGCAATTGTAGTGGTACCTGCCTCATAGGTACTGCTGTGAGGATGAAGTGAAATAACACTGCAAGGGCTGCATCCGTGCAACTTGCCCTGATAAGCACTCCATGAATGGTGCTATTCAGTTCTCAAGATGCCCATGGGAGTAGCAGTGAAGTAAACCTTGTGCCTTAGGCTTACCCAGACATCACTGACCTGCTAACCTGCCTTTGCTTGAACATTGTAGCCCCATGCATTTCCAGAACAGTGCTGGTTAGCAGCTCTGACTGCTTAGTGCCCTGGCAGTCCCCAAACACAAAACCAATGCCCTGACCAATCCAGTCACTTAATTTCTCTAGTCTCCCTGTTACATTCCTGACTTTGGTATGTGATTCTTGTTATCCCTATTTTTCTGTTCTGCTTGTGATGTGCACACACAATCCTCTTCTGAAAAGCTGATTGGGTTGGAGCAAACACTGCCCTGATTTGACCACTTCTTGTGGGCTAAGGTATGCATGACTGCTCACATTTCAACCTCAAACAATCTTTCCTTAACTTAACCATTTTACACAAGCATATTTAGAATTACAGTGGAGGTTAAGAATAATTTCTCAAGTAATTTTTCTGGTGAGTGGTTGAGCATACTTAAGAGGGTGAATTCTCAGATCTCACCACTGTCCATTCTGCATTTCCATCCTTTGAGATAAGACTTTGATGTGCTTGCTTCAGTTTGGATCTTAAATGTTTCTCACAGTTTCACGTGTTAAAAGGCTTGGCCACCAGAAATCTGTGGTACTCTTGGGTCTGTTGTAGAAAGTAGACCATTCTAGAAATGAGTAATATCACTGGGGATGTGCCCTTTAAGAGGGTATTGGGACTCTGATCTCTCTCTATATATATATATCTCTATCTATCTATCATATATCATCAGTTTCTTCATTATTCCCTCCATTATGACTTATCTCTTCTCCTGTTACCTCGCTCCTTCTTGGCTGTTATGAGATAGATAGGCCTATTCCATTCTCTTGTCATAGTGCATTGTGTTGCTCCAATCCAAAACTAACAGGGTTAAGTGACCACATGTAGAAACCACTGGAATTATGAGTTAAAACGAACCTTTCTTCCTGTAAGTCATCTATCTCATTTATTTTGTTACAGGAAGAGAAAGCTCACAAGCACCGTGATCATGGTGATTTCATGACAAGAACAATGATTCCTTCTTACAAACTAGGGTCCTTTAGCTAATACATGGCATTTTCATAAACAAGGATCGTTCAGCCACAGATGGATTTGGTGGCTGGAGGTTGACATTTGTACCCTTTGTACAACTTCAGGAAGCATCCAAGGTACATCCCAGCCTTTAGCCTTACGAACATCTAGCTAGGCACTGTTGTGCCTCCTCTCGGTTCTCACTACTGCATCATTTTCCCCTTCCAGTTTCACTTTTATCAATGCTCTGTTTTCCTTCTTGGGATGCAAGTCTCACTTCTAGCACTTTTCTGGTTCAGTTCTCAACAATTAAATGTTCACCAACTATTTCTCTTCTCATTAAGCTTGTTATTTCCCTAAAAGTCTTGAAGCTATAATATCCAGTAGAATATAATCATTACTTTAGACCATTGGTAGAACACGTTTGGGTTAGGCTTAGTCTTCTACTATTCCCCCCACCACAATCATCCTGCCAATGGCTTCATGTATTGAGACTTTACTATTCATCCTTCATTTAATACACTTTAATAGGCTTCTAAAATTCACATGCTAGAGCCATCTTTAATGGAATGTAAGAGCATTCTCAGATGTTCAACTTTAAAAACATTTTTGAATACTTTTCAAACTTTTCATTCTTTGACTCCATGTAGGAGACACAAACTACAATTTTTTATAGATTGTTCAGAGTGCCAAAGGTGTGTGATATGCCCTGGGAGGTTTTAGTCAAGGGAAAAACATTCCCTAGCAAGCCACAATATTGTTATGACATAAAAAGGCTTTCTACAGTCTCAGATAAAATGATTTTGAAAATTAGAAATTTATGCCTCAGAAAAGGAAATTAATTTGTCTCAGACCAGTTATATAATGGGTGGCTCTCAAAGCCAAGACTACACCCCAAGTGGAGGAGGGCAAAAAAAGACATCAAAATAGAAAGACTAGTAGGAAAGAAGAGATTCAGTAGCAGGGGAGACAAAAAGTAATGGCAGATGATTGTGATCAAAATACATTATGTGCATGCATGGAAATTATCAATGAAAAGGTAAAAACTGAAAATGTTATGAAAAAGCCAAAATCTTTTTTAAGTTATTCTACACAGTCTCGCTAGGGGCTTACTTTGTATCTGAATCGTCACAGCCATGTCAAATTCCAGTTCTAATATATGTGTTTCTAAGTGAGCAGTGACTATCTGATGCTTCATGCTCCATCTTCTGTGACACTGTCTTCTCCCTCCAGGCCAGATGGGTGCTATTCATCTCCCCTCATCCCCCAGGGCTTCCCCATCATAGTGTCCCTCACTATATGTCTCCACTTACCAGACCGTGAGGTTCCCTAACACAGAGGCAAAGTCAGAGTCTCTTCTAACTTCCCAGAGTTCAGCATGGAAATTGGAACCAAAGCATTTTCTGTTCTGGAAGGAGTGGGTGAGTGTTACTCCACCCATGCAGTGGGAAAGGGCAAAACACTCTAAGATAAATAAAAATGTGAGGGTCACATCAACGAGATTTTTTTTTCTTCACTATATTTATGCTTTTAATTTCCTGTTAATGAAATCAAGTGAAATCTCATGGCACAGACAGGACTTTCTATTTTATTGTTAGGTGATTTTTTTTTAAATAAGTAATTCTGTAATAGGGAACCAAGGGGGAGAAGATCTGAGAACGATATTCCATGCCCAGCAACTTCATTAATTGTGATACTGATATAAGGAAAGCATAAGTTTGGGAATGAGGAGACTTGAGCTGTTTGGCTCTACTACCACTTCCCTGGGTCATCAGCAATGGCTGCGAATGTGCCCTTACAGGCCCCCTGGGTGTCAGTATGTCAAAGGAGGGGTGTCAAGTAGAACACATCATTTCCACATCCCTTCCATGCCAGAAATCTTGGTTGTTTTTCTTCTTTGGTCCTTCCTGGACCTGGGATCCCTGGGAAGCGGTAGCTTGAAAGCGGAGCCCGTGGGTCAGGAACAGCGCCATCCTTGCTTCTGCTCCAGCAGCTGTAAGCAGCCTTGAGAGAAAGCCTTTCTGGTTCCTTTGATCTAGTGAAAACAACCAGCTGTTTTATTAAAAAATAAAACTTGCTAGCATTTATGGAGACCTGCTTTGTTGTTGGGCACTATGCTAAGTGCCTTTTATGCATTTTTTTTTTCATTTACTCTTTATAACCACCGCATGAGGTAAGGTCTATTTCTTTGCCATATGGGAGATATTTTCATATGAGGAAATGGAGACTTGAAGCTAAGAATGAAGAAAAAACAAAAATACTCTTCTCAGACCTACGGACTGAGGTTCAGTACAAAATCCCCAGGCCCCCAGGTGACTACTGTGCTCAGGTAAGTTTTTGAATCTAGGTTTTTCTAATTCTTCCTAAAATAATTCTATCATTACAGACTGAAAATATCAATTTCCCTATATCCTTGTTTATAACACATGGTTCTTTATACCCTTGTTTTATTCAGTCCTCCAGGGAAAATTAACTGAAGTAAAAAGTAATTCTGTTGTTGCTCTAGGGGGGGGGAGATTTTGGCTGTCAGATCAAGCTCCTCATTCTGTCTGCCACTTTCTAGAAAAAAAAAATGGACCTCACCCAAGTTTACATCAGGAAGTAGTTTTCCCTTTGTCCATGGACAGTACCAAAGTGCATATGCTGTTTCATTTTTCTCTATGTATATACCCAAATTTAGTGTTATATCTATCTTACCTAAACACTTGGACACTGTGACCATAACGTTGACAGTCCAACGTGTGACAGCAAAAGTAGCTGAGGTTTGGCTTTTCCTTATTTACAACTTTGCAGATACAAGACCTATGCTTACTGCAGACTTCAGCAACCTCAACTTGTAGTTTTTTTTCTTCCTGTAGTAAGTCGAGAACTTTTGCCTTTTAACTTAACAGAAGGGCATGTTGGAATTGCCAACAACACTACTGTGGTACCTTGAGGTCATTATTCAGTACAATGGGAGCTACTTGAATAAATGTACTGAGATACTGTGACAGTCCTTCCGATAAGCCAGAGGGTCTTTAAGTGGACAAAGGGCAGGTGACATATACAGGAGAGAGAGTATGTTGGGCGAAGGGATGCTTCACGTGGGCAGGTGGCATAGCCACATCTGGACCGGTCAGCTGGCTGAGATGTTTGCTCTAGCTGCGTAGAAATTGTGGGTACATAAGAGGAAGCTCTTTTATGTCCTTGGCACATTTACAATGCTAGATTTATGACAGCACCAAATGAGGCACGGCTATAGCCCTAAGTTTCATCAGGGAGCACCCTCTGCTGTTGAAAATTAAAGTTCTCTTGTAGACCTTAGGTACTGGGACTTAGCCCTACCATGATAAGTGTTAAAAGTGCTATGCAGGCCAAAGAAGTTAAGATTTCCCAGTTCTGCTGAAGAGCAATAGAGGACACTGACCACTGACATCTGGGCACTGCGCAGTGTGCATCCATGCATGTGTATCTTCACACACATGTGCAGCATATGCCACACATACAGAAAAAAAAAAATAAAAGAAGGAATGGAACGGAGAAGAGGAAGAAGGAAAGAAATTTCCCAGTGTTCCAGCTTCTGGCCTAGGGTCCAGGGTCCTTGGCTTTCAAGAGATCAGGCTGCTTTCTATAGCTCTACTAGTGACCAGTGCTGCAGTTTCTCTTCCCTGGCTCCTTGTAGTGTTCTCACATTCCTCAGCCTCAGCTCTCCATCCTCTCACCTTCCCTTGACCACAGTCCTATTCCTGCCCTGGAGGCTCTTCCCAGCCTTTCCCATGTCTCTGGTTGCTACTGTTACTGTCACAGCTGCCACTGCTTTCTGCCACTACTGCTGCCTCTGCCTCTGCCTCTGCCATGACTGTAAGCACACCCACAGCCACTGCTGAGTCTGCTCCCACTCTGTGGCTGCAGCTCCTCCCCTGCTGTCACTACTGCTATGGACCTCCCATTGCCAATTTTACTGCTGCCACAACCCAGCCTCTGCCACTGCTGCAGACCCCCCTGTGGCAGCGCCAGGATCTATTGCCGTCACGGCTCCCACCGTTTTCTGCTTTTGTATTATCAGCTCAGCCCCCTTTTTAATGGTGGATATTGAATGTGAGCAAGACGAGAACACGAGAGGAACCCTTCATCCCGCTTAATGCTGTTATACCAGAGAGTCCAGCATACCAGGGTGAGCCAGGTAGCCAGCTTACAGAGGCAGAAAATGGACATTTGCACCAACCACAGAAGACCTTCATGCTAATGAAGGATAGCGTGAACCTTCTGCACAAGTTTCAACCGCCCTTCTGCTAGATCACCAGGGGAAGGCCTTCCCTTCCAGTCCGAATAGAAATGGTTTCAGGGAATGTCTAGTGCATGCTGTTTCAAACAGTGCTGGCCAAGGCTGCACCTTCTGGCGTCTGACTTGTGCTTCAGCAAGCAGCTGGGATTGTTGCCTGGATTCCTCCAGGCAACCATGGAGTGTTCAGAAGGGCCAGTGCTCCAAGATGGGTCCTTCAGTTGGCTGGGGGCCTTAGAGTCCTTGGCTCAAGGCAGCCAGGACAACAAAGATTCTAAGAGCTGTTAATTATGGAGTCAAATTGCACCGACCCCCCAACATCTGATTATTTACAGAAAAACAAACATCGGAAAGAGTGCTTACAATGAGGACCTCTCGTTAACATCAGTATTGATTTCAGTAGGATTTACCAGTGTTTTCACAATGCTTAACACCTGCCCAGAGCCCTGGGGAGATGTGAGTCCCCTAATGGTCTCAGCAGAATAGGATGAGATTTCATCACACTATCATGAAGACTGTACAATTGAGAATGATTTATTTATGGAACTTTCCACTTAATATTTTGGACCACAGTTGGTTACAGATAGCTCAGACCTTAAAAAATGAAACAGTGGAAAATTGGGGACCACTATAATTTTTTCATTTGTAGAATGAATAATGTTGTCTTATTCTCCCAGCAGTGTCTTAAAACCTATGTGCTGGCCCAGTCTTGTGGCTTGAATACGAAATGGTGACATGTCCCCATAGGCTCATGTGTTTGAAGATTTGGTCCCCTACTGGTGCATTGTAGGAAGATTGTGGAACTTTCAGAAGGTGGAACCTCCCTGGAGGAAGTGGGTGACTGGGGGTGGGACTTCAGTGGTTTTAGCTTGGCCCTACTTCCGGTCTGGGTAAGCTTCCTGATTGTGGATACAGTGTTACAAACCACCTCACACTCCTACTGCCATGCCTTCCTCATTATGATGGCCCCGATTCCTTCTTAAACTGTGAGCCAAAGTAAACTCTTCCTTCTTAATTTCCTTCTTGGCTAGAATTTGGTCACAACAACAAAGAAAGTAACTAGTGCACAGACACATGTAGGTCAATTGTGCCTATGGCCTTGTAGTGGCAGATAGTAGTCATACAGTTTCTCCTTCACTTAGCATCCCTACAGGAAACTTGGGATCATTTATCATCATAAAAGTGGGTATATCCCCCTATCCAATACCAGCCTCATACCTTGAATCTCTAATTTGAATGATAAGTGCCCATTAATTTACCTGACATAATACAAACTCTCGGTTCTGGTAGATGAGGGTAAATTGCCTTTATCTTCTCAGGGAACCAGCTCAGTAGGAGCAATCTCTGGAGGAGTCACAACCATAGCTTAGGATAGGAGGATAGGCAAGCTCCTCTGGAGTGAGGCTTGTACATCATATTTCTTCTAACTCAGCTAGAGCCTGGAGGGAGGTGTACTTTCATGTCTTGTTCTCTCCTGCCCCAGCAGAAGGGAAACGTGGGAAAAAATGGCTTGGTAGTCAAGAACCCAAGTTTCTATCCTGGCTTCTATAACTGTGACATTTCCTGCAGATTACTAAAACTCACTGCATCTCAATTTACTCACTAGAAAGCCAAGGCTAATCATTCTGACCCCACTAGTATGCTGTGAAGATGCAGTGAAACTCAGGGTGTGTAACACACCAACCATAATGCCTGAGGTGTGAAAATCAAAACAGGCACTAGGGACACAGTGACTGTTTCTCTTTTTGTTCCCAAATTTAACTCAGCCAGGCAGATTTGATTTTAAATCTTATTCCTTCCATCTCCCATTTTGTGACTGTAGTCATGTCACGATACAGAACTTTACTGAGCCTCTATCCCTTCATTGTAAGAGGGGGGCAGCAATACTTTCCTTCTTAGTTCTTTATGAGGATCAGTGGATACCTGTAATACACCTGTAGCAATAGGGGCATAGCACAGGTATACATTCAGGGGATGTCAGTGCTTAATATTCTGGGAAGCTAACCCCAAGCCTTTTATTATCCTTTTCCGGGTCCTTGTGACCTTCTGACTCTCTTGTGACCTGTGGCACTTGGTCTCAGGATCTTCCCCACAATATACTCACCCTTAGATGGGCTATATGAATCTTGATTTTTTTTAAATGCACTCCACAGTTGATGATTCCAAGTTTGAGTTTCCATCTTCATTTCTCTCCTGAACTCTAAAGCAGTAGATCCTATTAATTCTATGGTTTTCTCACTTGGAAATCATAAAGTCATCTTGGATTTAGCACACCCAAAATTATACTATTTCTTTCAGCCTACATCACTGCCAGCTCTGTTCTGGTCTTACTTTCCTAACCTCTCAATGGCTCAGGCCCAAATTACAGAAATTATACTTGTTTTGTGTCATTCTTATACAATCTACATTCGATAAGCAGAAAATTCTGTGGGCTTAACCTCTTACAACCACAAAGGAACCCAGAATCATTGGTGTGTGAATGGCATGCTTGCACATGTCTTTGTGTATTAATCAGTTTGTTCAAGTATATATGTACTTGCAACCAGAGGTCAGAGGACAAACTTGGGTATTATCTTCAGGTAACCTTTCTGATTCGGGGTCTCTCATTGTCCTGGAACTCACAAATTAAGCTAGACTGGCTGGCCAGCCAGTTCTAGGGATCCATGTTCCTCTGTATCCCTGACACTGGAATTTCAGATATGTAACATAACCACCCTACATTTATTTAGGTATTAAGGGTCAGATTCTGGTCTGAGGTGATTGCTCATTCTTAATATAGAAGTTACTTTCTAACTGCTGGGACAAATCACCTGACAGAAGCAACTTATAGAAGGAAGTGGTTGTTTGTTTGTTTGTTTGTTTGTTTAGCATCCATTGTAGAGTGGTAGCTTCATCATGGCAGGAAAAACAAGGCAAGAGCAAGAAGCTGGCTCACATCCTTACATGTCAGTAGGGAGGAAGCAGCAAGGGAAACTCACATGGCACAGGCAAGAAGGGTAGACTATAGAACTTCTAGGTGTGCCTTCAGTGTGACACACTTCCTTCAGCAAGGCCCCACCTCCCAAAGTTTTCACCAGCTGGTGATTGAGTATGAGGTTTAATCACAAACACATAAGGCTATGGGTGACACATGATATTTGAAATACCACACCTAGCCATTCTGGTCCCATCATGGGGTGATCTGCCATACTGATCTAAAATCTTGAAAATGCCCTAGTTACTCTTACCTAGTGTCATCGTTCTTAAATGAGGGAGACTACCATCTTTAGAAGAATTCTCCTTAAATAATTAGCATGCCTATGTGCAGGATTGAGCAGGAACCTGACTCGAACTTCTTAAGTAACAAAGAAGACAGGTCCAAAAACGAAGGCATGGATACCAAGCTTTAATTCTGCTTTTAGTTGCTCCACTGGCCATCTGCAGCCTCCTAAATGTCACACACAGGTTTGTCATTCAGACAATACTGGGAAATACAAAGAGATAATGCAATAATTGTTTCTTGAGACATGCTGTTTCAGACACTATACTTGGTGCTTAGTTCTTATCATATTATTTAATTTTCTTACATAGTGCACAGTAGGTACTGTTAGCCTCTTTTTATTCTTATTTTTCTTTTGCAGAAAACTAGCCATTTGCTACTTCTGGTTAAGTACTACTTCTGAGTCTTAATTTCTTATCTCCAATATGTAGTTTGGTTTATACCTATGATGAAATCATGATTTTCCCAGGAAAAACTATACAGATACTATTACAAGTAGCATATAGTTTAATATCTTACAGTACTTACATGCTGACAAGTCATCTTGTCATGGTTGTGTGGATGCTGGCCTAAGCCATGAGTCTCCAGAGTCAGACACTAAGGGCTTTCTTACTCCCTTCACAGCAAGCAGCCTGAGTGCAAGAGTTCCCCCTGTTCCAAAGATTCATGGCAGTGAGACAGATGAGTCACTGATAGTGGCTTCTGTTACAAGAGAGGAATCTTTAATTTAGGGAGACCACATATTTTACAACTGACAGCAAATATGCCTACCTTTTGCTTCAGAAATGCTATCTTTCCAACAAAACTATTTGCATGAACATTTTCTTAACTCAGGATAGAGAGCAGTTAGTGCTTTTCTTATAACTTGTACAGAAAATTATAAAATCAAAACTGTTAACATTGTATCTCAGCAAATAGAAACATGTTTACCATTATCATAATTAATGCTAGTACTGCTAAAAATATTTATGAGTAAAAATATAATCTATGATGAAAGTCTTCTGTGTGCCAGGTATTATGGCAGTTCTATTCTTTTATATGATCTTACTTTGATATTTCTAACATTCAAGGCAGATGCTATTCCTAACTTCAGACACAAAGGCATTAAGCAACTTTCAGAGGTCACACAACTAGGAAGACATGCATTGATTATGTCAGTCTTCTATGGCTGCCAGAAAAATGTACTTAAGAGTGAGTGGCTTCCACAACAACATAGATTATGCCCATAGAGGTTAGAAATGTTCTACCAAGATGTTGGCAGTTTGGGCTTAACCTGAGGCCTCCTTCATTGGCTTACAGATGTCTGCCTCTTTCTGTGTGTTCATATTATTCTCTCTCTGTAGGTGTCCATGTGTGTTGTCTCTTCAAATATGCTCAAGTGTCCTCACAAGGAAACCAATTATAGTAGATTCAGGCTCAGCATAATGATTTCCTTTCCATTTTTATCAACGCTCTAAAGCTTATCTCCATGAGCAGTTATATTCCAATGTTTTTCTGGGTTGAGATTTTTAACATGTGAACTTTTGAAGGGACAATTAATTAGTTCTGTAAGATGGAGTTATAACTTTCATGTAAGATTTCTTACCACATATCGACAAGTAAATTTCTCTCTGTCTCTCTCTGTCATACACACACATGGTATATTCATGACTCTTTTTCATTGTATTACCACTATATATTTATTTGTGTGGATATTGTTTAATTTGTTTCTTCCTGCTTGTAAGTTTCCAAATGGTAGGATGATGTGTAGTTTGTTCACCATTGTACATCAGCACCTGCTGACTTCAGTTGTTGAGTAAATAAACCAGAGCAGTTCTCAATAAGTTAAGAGATACTAGTCCCTCTATCAAATATCTTTCCCAGGTCCTTAGTGACACACAAAGGACTGATCATAATAGAGAAGAAGGATGATAGTTAAAAGATTCTGCTCCTTGGAGATGGGTCCTCTTTTCATTATGCACTTATTACAGTCCACAAAATATCCAAACTCCATTTCCTTAACATAGTAGTGGTTTTCAACAGGATGTTGAAGGCAATTACATTCAGTTCTGTCAACCTTCATTGAGATCTTAATTACTGAACCAGAAACAAAGATGAGAATGTCATCATATGTGGAACTAGAATGTCAAGATCAGAAGGAAGTCTGAGATTCAGTGAATAGTTCCCAAGAATAATAGATTTTTGTAACGCACATAGAAGGAAGAAAAGTCCCTGATATGTTCTCTAGTCTTATGGAAATATATGCAGAATTGAATCACCTTCTAGAATGGACTATATATCCCATCACGTAGAGGCAAGTAAGGAATGAAGATGTTCAGAGAACATAGGTGAAAATATCAATGTAAATTCTAGATGTAACTGTGGACATATGTATACTTCACTTCTATATACAATGTTTCTCAATCATTTGTAAGGGAATACATACATGGTAGAACACTACAGATAGGTGGTTGAGTATAAGTACCCTTTCGCACATGCCTCAGAATTTAGTAATTCATTCATAATCATAGCTCATGCTTATTGGACATTTACTGTGTCCTAGGCTCTGCTTCAAGCACTTTACATGTATTAATGTATTTATATTCACAGTACATCTGTGATATCATTCCTATAATTTCCTCACATAATAAAGAAGTTAAATAAACATTTCCAGGCACTATAACATTGGTCATCATTGATGTAGTTAAAATGCAAACCAGAAAGTCCACAGTCCAGGAAGTGTTTTTCTCTACTGCCACACAAGTGCCTGCAAATGTGAATATGTAGACCTATACTCAAAGGTCATATAAATGTGTTCTTCTAATATACCTCAAAGATACTATCTAGAAGATTTTTATGGGTACAACTTCAAGGTAGACTTAGTTCTCAGTTAAAAGGTATGACAGGTCATGAGAGCAGATAGAATAAGAAGGTTCTAAGTTTTACATGATTAAGTGGACAGACAGGTACAAGTATAAGGATGCCCAACAGGATGTAGCTAATCAGGGCTTCATTAAGAAACATCCAGATTGGAATAGACTTGGGAAGGGCTCAGCAATGGGATGGTTGTGAGCCGAAAATGGTACCTGCAGATAGGCAAGCATCACATTCTTGGCTAAGTTATCAGTCTGGCTCAGAGTATAATGTCCTGGGAACCTGTTTTATCCGTCAATACTAACTCATAAAGCAGAGCACACCTGTACTTGGAGTGGGCCTGAATTAGGTTCAAGGGAGCTAAGGTCAAAGGTAGGAACTGAGTCAGATGTCAGTCATGGAACTCAGAGTAGTGGTACCTGTCAATGCAGTACTCCCACTAACCAATTCTAGAGGACCTAGGAAACTCTAGGTCCTACTTCCCCACCCCAATTGCACCATGCCCTCCAAGACCCCAAAGTCCACTTGGCCTCAGAAACTGAACAGGTGGGACTGAGCCTATGGTCCTGATCACTGGATAATCCAGGAAAGGACCTGGATACGCAGTGAAAACAGTGACTTCTGTACCTGGAATGCCACCCACTTCTGAGTCCCTTCTTTCCCCTCTCTTCTTGCCGTGGCCTAATCCTCTCACCCAGAATTCTCCCTAACACAGGTCCATCACTTTCTTCAGAGGCATAGTGTCATGACATGAGATTAGACAGAGCCAGGAGCATCCATGACCAACAACCAAGTCCCTAACAAATAACTTCCTAAGGGTCTATTTATCTTCTGTTTTAGCCCAGGAAGACTGGGGTGTATAAATTGTACTTGGAATGCAGGTCCATTTGCCAGATCAGGGATGTGGTGCATAGCAATCATGGTGCAGAGCAGCAGTGCGTCCACTTCTGCAAAGTCCATTTGCCTACTGTAGTGAAACGGGCATGCTTGGCAGGTGGTGAACCCTGAGGTGAGCTGGTGGGCTGGGCAACCATAAACCTTTGCAGTGGACAAGAGCCATGGAAACTGGAGTCAAATGAACTGCTTCTGAGCAGGCTCAATGCTTCTTTTAAAGGCTCTGACAGACTTTCCAGGCAAAGTGCAAGCTGACTTTGCTGAGGGTGAATCTATTGCCTCACTTGGCAATCTATTGCAAGTGTGTTTAAGAGACTGCTGTGTGGATTGAGCATTCTGGAGCTTTTTAGCTTTGCCCAAATACAGGCAGCACACAGAAACAAATATTAGGAGGCCCTTGGGTCAGAACTGATTTTAAATCCCAGCCCTGCCCCTTTAGAGTGACTGGGATTTTGGGCAAATGGCTTACCCTCTATTTTCTCATATGCAGAAAGACGCAATAAAGTACATTTTATTATATAGATAATACATGATGAATCAAAGTGTCCCATACATAGCAAGCACTCAATGGCTTGGAGCATGTTTAAAATTGGAAATGCTTGTGTGGAGCTAGCAATAAGACTTAGCTTTAGAAATAGGATTTCTGAGGAGCAGAGAATTAAAACATACTGCCTACCAGTCTTGGTTATAGCAGTCGTTGGTCAGGCAACCTTGAGTGCCTTGAGTGTGCTATTTACTTTTCTTTCCATAGGGTAATAATAACGCCCATCTCATAAAGTAGTTACATGACCAAAAATCATATTTCCTTTAAGGCGCAATGCATAGTAAAACCTTAACAAGCCTAAGATGTTATACCTTTCCTAACTAACCAAAGTCTGAAACTCAGTTTAATGAGACATATTTTAACAAGGCTGTCCCATGTGCATGTAATGTATAGCTGTATATTTATGACTGGGACAAATAACATTAAAATAATTTTAGTTGAATTGTTAATCCAATTGAGTGGAACCTGGTTTTATTGGCTCTTTATCAGGAGTGCGGGTGCTCCATGCTGTGATGGATTCAAAGATGAATAAGGAATGAGGATAAAATTGATGCTTCAAGCACTGTGCTAAGGATTCTCCAGTGGGCTTTCTCATTGAATATGTTCATGGAGTTTATATTAGTTCTGTTAGGAAGAACCATCCATGGTCATTGTGGAGAGGCTGGAAAGAGGAAAGGCACAAGCAATACAAACATTAAAATATCTATCAGTGTTATTATCTATTTACTGTGTTTTCCTCCTGTCCTTTTCTCTGGGCAAAATGCACGATAAGGTTAGGCCTCCATTCCCCTATCTGTAAAATAATATAATATACCCATCATCTGAGGGTTGTTAGGCAACAAATGAGATCCTTTAAGACAAAGATATAGCCATGCCTAGCATTTGATCTCAGTGGATTGCTATTTTCTTCAGATTCTATCACCTATGAATAATTTCATAGAGCTTTTAAAACTAATGTATATGTGCCTGAGCATATGAGGTAGTATTTCACAGAGATTACAAAGTCCAACGATAGATTTAGATCATATTCCTAGGGTTCCAATTTGCTAGGAGATTTTTGTGGATGATGGTAGAGGAGAGGATTTTTATAGTGAAAAAAGAAACCATGGAGCTGCAGGAATGCAAATTTTTGAAAACTTTTTAAGTTAAAACAGGAGACTGCAGAAAAACAATACACCTGGGGTAGGCTGACTCAGATAAGGCTTGAGTCATGCTTCCTTCTCTTTACTAATAATGGGCCCAGCCATGGAAATATTAGAGAGACACTGCCAAAGCATCCAAGGTTGTAGAAAGTTATTTGTTGTTACTGTTGTTTTGGTTGTTTTATCCTGGATCAAAGCCAAGGTTTCATGCATAAGTAGATAAGACAAATACTGTATCAACTGAGAGCTATATCAGCAGTTTCATGTAAGGGTATGAAGCAGAGAGCTAATATGGTCCAATGTAGCTATTAGATCATACTGACAGTGTGGTGATTTGAATGTAAAATGTCCTCTATAACTTCTTGTGTTTGAATACTTATTCTAAAGTTGGTTGCACTGTTTGGGAAAGTTGTGGAGCCTTTGAGAAGTGAGCTTTACGACAAGAAATGTGTGACTGGGGGTGGACCTTAAATGTTATAACCTTCTGGCCTTAATCGGCTCCCTTTAACTACATCCTCCCTACTAATGTGAAAATATGATGCTAGGCTGTCTACTTTTGCCATGCTTTGCCCTACCATGATAGAAACTTCCCATGGATTTTTGAGAGGGGGGGAATGGGCATGCCAGGACTTTCAGCCTGCTGTGAACAAACTCCAGACATGCATCCCTTTGTGCACATATGCGAAATTATGTGCTTGTCAATGTGTATATGTGGCTACGTGGGACTTGAGATGTGAACATGAGTTCTTAGGCTTCACAGGCAAGTGCCTTAACCACTAAGACATCTCCCCAATCCCCATTGATATTTTAAGCTTAAATTAACCCTCTCCTTCCATGTCCTGCTTCTGGTTGAACATTTTGCCCCAGCAATGAGAAAGTAACTGCTACCAGTGGTCATATAGCAGAAGATGGGCTGAGGAATGGGGAATAAGCACCAGGGAAAAATCTACAATGAGGCTATAGCAATGCTCTGGGTAGTATGTTATGAGAGGAACAACAAGGGAAATAATGCAGGTTTGTAAAAGTCGAAGGCAGAATAAAGAGAACCCTCTTATTCCAGGATAAAGAGCTGGGTAAGGGGGGCCTTAGTCTGATCCTTAGGGTCTTACTGAGTAAAAAGCAGGGAAGGGGAACTGTGGGTTTCTGACAATGACAGATCCTATGGTCATTAGTAATATACAGTAGAGAATAAGTTGCTTTGCAGTTAAACTCTTTGCTGTCCTTTCACCTTAACTAAAAGGGAACAACTCTTTTGTATTTAACGCCTAATAAAAATACATTTCTAATTTTGAAATTAACTTCTGTTTCCTTGGAAATTATTTTAAGAAATGTGCTCTCCTAGATATGCCAGAATTTAACAATCACCTGCTTTAATCACTGGCTCTTAGGAGAGGAGGTAAGTATGTGGCTTTGGGGAAGCCTCTGGCAAAGACTGTATGTTCTCAGGGCCTCTGTGAAAGCCGTGCTCTGCTGAAGACATGGCTGTGGAGTCACATTTCACAACCAGAACCCACTGATGTGAGGGCACATTTTCTCGGTGACAATATCAGGGCAAAAATTAAACATTCATAGTATGGTAATTAAGAGCTGAATAATTTACTCTAAACCAATAAAGTAGAAGTCAGTTGTGTGATAGCTCTGGAATGAAACATAGTGGAGGAAAAATAACAGTTTGTTCATTAGCTACAAACCTGGACTGAACTGTGAGAAATGGGGAATGTGTCCTCTGTTATGATAAGAGTTAAGCAAGAGAATGTACTCCCAAACATGGATGACATTCAGCAGGGATAATGTTACAGAAAGGCATTGACTAGGGATTGGGAATCCAGGGTCCTTGTTATGTGTGACCAGGGACAAACCATTCAAACGGTTGGAAGCTTTGTTTTGACATCTGACATTAAGGATAAATAATGTCTTCCCTGTCACTAACATTATTTTGTATCCAGTGCAGCAATCTGAGACACACAGTGGCCTCCCAGAAAGCCTCGTTCATTAGCACTGAGCTCTCCTGTGCTGTCTTGGTAGGTTCTCACTACTCTGCACTGGTGCTGGTCTGCTCTCCTATCATCCTTAGGTCACAAGGATAAGTAAAAGACATTACCAGATAAGACCAATAATTAATCATAACTCCCCCTTGGCATTCTCTGATAATAAAAGATATTGTGAGAGTCCCATCACCTTCAGAACGCATCACAATCACAGATTGAGATTGGAACCAGAGGAAAAATAATGTTCTCCTTTAATTCCTTGTTAAGAGTTTCCAAGGTGTGCATGCACCATATTTTCACATACATTCCTTTCAATTCACTATCTTTGATTGAAGATCTAAGTTAGCACACTTTGGGAGCCATCTTCTCTCCATCTTCTGAAAGTATCCAGACACTTCTCGACTATTCTTATTTTCTTTCCTATAAAATGATGTATTTATTTCAGAGAGAGAAATAATATGTGTACATACACGTATGCCAGAACCTCCTGCTCATGCAAGCAAACTCCAGATTCCTATTTGTATATTTGAATTTACATGGGTACTGAGGAATCAAACCTGAGCCATCAGGCTTTGCAAGCAAGTACCTTTAACTGCTGAGTCACCTCCCCAGCCCATAGACCCTTCCTACTATATTTTTTTCAATGCTTACAAAAGTGAAATGCAGACAGGAGGTAAGCACCATCTCTGAGGCTTTGTTCATCATTCCCTATCATTAAGGAGGGACACTATTGAAGCCTGGAATTCTAGATGGTACATTCTATGACCAAAGTACATTGAGTTTCTGCTCTTATCAGTGAATCTGGTACTCTATGAGACCTTATCAGTGGTTTGCTATGAGAAATAAATAAGATAGAAAATCTATATTGCACTGGTAACAATGCTTGGTACAGAGTCAAGTTCAGTCTATGTCATTTATGGAAGTTTACAAGGTTGTGCTTATAGTGGTGTAGTGTAAGGTTTGCTCCTGCTCTAAGGAATCTAGGCCAGTGACAAAGTTGGACATAAGTAGCATGTAGGAAGCCTAAAGCAAATAGCTTCACAGACCAGAGGAAGCATTTCCCTGAAGATGGGTAAGTGAGAGATAAGAGATGAGTGCTTTCAACCTGAGAGACCAGTCTGAACAGGGCCTAGAATGTGGGCACTGTGTTGGAAAATAAGTAATAAGTTCTTCAAGGATAGAGCATAAAGGGCATACAGACTCTGTGATGGATGGGTGGTACACACTACTATAACATGTTTACAGTGTCAGGCTAAAAGTATTTGTACAGTCACTTAGTGGAAAGACAGTGGAAATTTGGAGTGAAGGCAAGGATGGAACCTAGGGAGATGAATCTGAGTGGAAGTCTCCCCTTGAGATTCCTTAGTGTCTTCAAGCCTCCTCCTTTGACCTCTGCCAGCATGCCATACTTCCAGCTGGAGCTCTTGTATCCCAAAAGGCACAGAGTATGTGCACAGTAAATATTTGTTGAACAAATAGTTAAATAATCATCATGATCTTTTTTCCTCCTCATTACTTCAGAAGGATAGAATAACCATGTGAACTAAGTGGCTGGCTTGGGACTGAGAGAGGAGAGTTCCAGTTATGGCTGTGTGGGCTGCGATTGCTGGAAGGTCACCTACCCTCCCTGGGCCTCATTAGCTCTCAAAATGGAGGAAGTAAAGGCAACTTGCCTTCCAGAGTTTTTAATTAGAATTGGTTTCCTCATTCTAAAGGGAAAGGAAAAACACCAAAAGGCAGTTCTCAGAACCCAAGGTCAAGTACATGTACCAGTCAGGTTGAAATGGCCTAGACCTCTCACCTGCACCTTCAAGCCTGCTCCCATACTAGGGGAGATGTGAGAAAGACACCTGTGAATGTGTCTTTCCACAGAGACTATACATGCAAAGATATGTATCAAATCACCTGTGTGTATTTAGCAGAAACTAATTTCTCTCATTATTTGTAGTAATCAAAGATATATATCAGCCAATCAGATTACAATGCAAAAGCAATAGGTTATCACACATTAATTTGGTAAATTCCCACAAAAAGTGAAGCAATTCATCATTTTAATTAGCCTTCACATGAGTAAATGTATTATTTGTTCGCCTCTTTTTGGAATGTAAAAAATAATTTCCAGTTCCCGTTGCTGTATCTTTTAAACTCCCCAGATAAATGAAAAATCTGTCTGGAATGTTAAAGGTACAAACCTCAGTCATTCTACTTGTAAGTGATGAGAGAGAAGTAACCAACCCAATAATGTTGGTCATAAGTGAGATTACATTAGTAAAATTATATTTTAATCATTTATTATTTCAACTATAATATACTGAGTACCAACTAATGAACTAAGTACACATATCAAAAATTAAGGTCCCAACCTAAAAAGAAAGTAATAGTGTGCTCATTAATTAAAGACATACTTATTGTGCGTCTACCAAATGTCAAACCCTATACTAGGCACCAGAGAGGAGAGATAGAAGATATGCTTTTATAAAATTCACAATTTAGTGCAGTGGCTCCAAACCTGATCCACACAAGTACATCCAATGAACTACCACAGGTTTCATCAAACAGTCGTTGTTGCTATGAACTTACAGGAGAAGAGCCTGTCAGAAATTGTAGCAGCAGATTGAAACAAAAATGCCTCTGTTGTTGACTTAGTAATGCATCCTCCTACCCACCCATGGATCCTACCACACAGTGGAGGTGATTCTGTCGGCCCCAGACATAGCAGAGCATCACCATCCCAGTGTGAAAGAAGGGCTTCAGGTATCGCTTGAGCTGATGGGAAGATTATAAGGATGGGATCACTGTGGTCCAGAAGGAAGGTTATGGGATGCTGGATTATGAGTGGGAATAAAAGGAAAGGACATATATGAAAAAATGTTTTAGAGGTAGGTCTAAAAGAACTTGGGGTGTGGGTATGGAGAAGGGGAAGAGAAGTTGATAGCCTGTGTGGCTGGGAGGTTGGTCAGAATTGAAAGTGGGAGTTTCCTTGATCAGGATCAGGCTTGGGCGCCGAGGAGAAGGGTCTGAAGAGGAGGTGGTGAGGTATTGACTTCTAGAAATGTTCTTTGACATGAGTGACACCATTTTCTGAGCATGAATCAAATGAGGAATCTTGAGGAAGGTACACTTCTAAATTGCCATTTCTTTGTCTATCAAATAGGACCATAGTTTGCCCTGCAAGGTGGCTATAGGCTGGGTATTCCCCAGGGCATAACAGACTAGGAGCTACTAACTGAACATTTACTGCCTTCTCTGGTCTAAGTCAGTCCTCTGTAACCTGGGAGACTCCTGATGACTTACTGTCCAAGATAAGGTTATTAAATATTACTAACGCCATTTCTGTTTTTCCTTATGTGTATGTACAAACCTACAAATGACAAATGTGCCTTCAGTGCCTATGGACACTAGGGATGCATCCGAGATTTTTGTGAACATTCCATTAAGTTGCCTGCTGTGTTTGATATGACCTTTGGCACCTCGAAGTGAAGCCTTGTTTTACTAGCTATCAAATTAAACAATTTCAAGCACTACACATAAACCAAGAAGGCTTCTCAGAGAAAGAAAGAATAGTATTAGGATACTGATTTGGAGGTGAACATGCCTAAGGACTTGCCAAGAAATAACTACAGAGGGATTGAGATGATGAAATTCAGAAGGTTTAAAAGGTGAAATCAAACAGATCTCTTTTTGCATTTCACCAATCTTGCCAACCCTCTCTCTTGCTCCATGACAGCTCAAATGTTTCCACAAAGACTTTTATGATCACCCTTACAATTTTTTTAGTTATATCATAAATATTTTGCTTCAGTATTGTGAGGAGTCAGTTATGACTTATAGGAATAAGATTGGAAATTCAAAACTGGGTTTAGGACTTGGCTGTTGTATACATTCTTTCTGTTTGCCCAGGGCACTGGCATATGAGGGTTTTAGCTTTCTTTTCTGAAAAAACAGAAATAAAAACCAAGTCTATATTCCTTGCGGTTAGCATGCATATTATCTTAAAGTCATCTGTACATTGCTTTGTCTATAATTTTGTCTTGGTTTTTATTCAAAGTGGTGCTTACCATGTAATTTTCTTGATCAAATCTGTGGCCATAACTATTTTTTTAGATCTTTGAAAACACTAACATTGTCTTTCTTATCCTGTCTTTACATCCTCTATCTTTAATACTATATCTGCACTTCCTTATCTCTATTTCTCCAGTTCCTAAATGAGTCTGTTATGCTTTCTAACTTCTAAGTTAGTTGCTAACTTGTGCATATAAGCCATCATTACTACTGTAAACACGTAGGGCAAAAAAATTTCCCTGCAGTATCATTTATGCTGCAACCTGCAAGATTTTATATTTAGGATTTTAATCATTTCTTAATATGTACATTTTTATATTGTCATTTCCTATTTTGTCCCTTGAGTTGTTTAGAAATATTCTATTTTTTAATTTCAAATGTATGATGATTTTCTATTTATTTCCTTATTGTTATCTAATTTTCGTTGAGATCAAACAACATAATATGACTTCAATTTTTTTTTATTTTTTATTTTTATTTATTTATTTGAGGGAGCATGAAAAGAAAGAGGCAGATAGATAGAATGGGCACGCCATGGCATCCAGCCACTGCAAACACACTCCAGACACATGTGCCACCTTGTGCATCTGGCTTATGTGGGTACTAGGCAATCAAACCTGGGTACTTTGGCTTTGCATGCAAGTGTCTTAATTGCTAATCCGTCTCTCCAGGACTCAATTTTTTAACCAATTTATTTTTACATATTTATTTGAGAGAGAGGAAAAGGCAGATAGAGAAAAAATGGACATGCCTGGGCCCCTAGCTGCTGCAAACAAATTCCAGATGCATGCACCATCTTGTGCATATGGCTTATTGGGTACAGAGGTACTGCAGTGGGAATCGACCCTAGGTCCTTTGATATTGCAGGCAAGCACCTTAACCACTAAGCCATATCTCCAGCCCTGATTTCAAATTTTGAATGCAATGATATTTGCATTATAGAGATTATAAATGCAATTAAGTACATAACTCAAGCAAGCTTTTTTAAATTTCATTTTTTAAACAGGGATCAGGTTTACATTGCTGCCCCAGCTGGTATAGACCTCTTGGGTTGAAGCTATGCTGCTTCAGCCATAACTTCTGTATCTCCCTGTTCCTGACTCCACAGATCAAGTACTTGACTGGCCGTTTAGATTCTAAATTGTACTGTTTGAGGCAGAGTTTCTATTTGATTCATTAATAATTGAGAGAAGTACATTAAATTCTGTCACAATGATAATGAAATTGTCAGATTCTCATTATAATTTGATCAAATATTACAGAATTTTGAAATTTAAGATGTATATAAATACATAATAGAATATCTAATGCTGTGCATATAAGTTTATCACAAAGTGATAAGCAATGTATATAACCAAAGGAGAAGATGTGGGCAACAGAAGGTATATAATGGCCAAATAATTCACTTATTATTATTAATTCATTATGTAACTGAGGCTGGTCTGAAACTCTATGTAGCTCAGGGTGCCTTTGAACTGAAAAGTCTTCTGCTTCATTCTCCCAAGTACTGGAATCCCAGATGTACACCACCATGCTTTCACACAAGAGTATGCTTTTTCTCTTTTATATATATATATATATATATATATATATATATATATATATATATATATATATATGATATATGTATGCATGTGTATATATATAACAAGCTATACACGTTTTAAAAATATTATTTTATTTATTTGAGAGTGACAGAGAAAGAGGCAGAGAGAAAGAGAGAGAATGGGTGCACCCCGTCTTCCAGCCACTGCAAATGAACTCCAGATGCGTGCGTCACCTTGTGCATCTGGCTTACGTGGGTCCTGGGTAATTGAGCCTCAAACAGGGGTCCTTAGGCTTCACAGGCAAGTTCTTAACTGCTAAGCCATCTCTCCAGCCCCAAGAAGCTATGTACTTTTACCCCTCATCCCTGCTCTCATTTTTCCCTGAGGCCCTCCTCAGTGGGTGGTAGTCACTCTGGAGTCCTGAAGGCCTGTCAGTCCATGTGGGGTACTGGGGCACCATGCCTCAGGATACTTCTAACCACTGTATGGCTCTTACAATCTTCCTACCCCCTCTTCTGCAATGTTCCCTGAACCATGGCAGAGCTGTTGGCAGTGTGTTTTAATGTTGAGTTCTCTGTAGCCTCTGGGTTTATGTTTTCATGGGTTTTGATTAATTGTGGTGTCTGTCACCATCACCCTGGAGCTGGTTGCCAGGCTATCAGTAAGACCAGTATTCATGCCATCACTTCCTCTGCAATTTTTCCTGGGCTCCAACAGATGTAGAAGTGGCACGTTTGGTAGTGTGTAATAGGCTATATTTTTGTCATATCAATGGACCTTGGTTGTCCTCTGTTTTTTCTGCCTTCTGTAAAACAAAGATATTCTCCAACCAAGAAGTGAAAACAGCCTGGGCTAAAGGGGTTATGCAAACATATATGAGAGACATTTTCGTATGCAAGCCCATTCTTGTTCCCCAGAAAGTAGTGTGAGCTTCTCTCTGAAGTCTATGAGTTGCCCTGACATGGGATTCTGACTTGGTTTCCAGTATCAGATATGTGTTCTCTCCCACTGAGTGGGCCTCATTTCCAATCGGAGAACAGTTGGTTATGCCAATATTGCACAAGTGTGTTCTTCTTTGTCTATATAGCTGATTTCATACCCGTGGGGTCCCCTGCTTATTTGTGCTGTTGGTTACCATTATCTTCCAGTAGCTCTCATAGGGCTTTTCAGCATTATGAGGGCTAGCTGGTAAGGAGCTAGATTCCAATTTGGTTCCATCATGTTATTCCAATGTCCTGTGGCCATAGCCTATAGTGTCTTCAGCAACTGGGTCTTACCTTTTAGCTGTGGCAGGTAATCAGGTATTTGGACAATGACCTACATTGTTTGGGGGAACCTCACACAAAAATACAGACAACAGAAATCAGTTCCATAGAAAACCTCCTTCTAGATAGCATTCTACAAGATAGAACCATCAATAAAGATGATGGGGAACAGTCTGCTCAGAAAGTAGATAAAGCTTAACCCTAAAACCATGGACTCCTGGGTAGCAGAGATTACTCAGAAGTTAAGGCTCTTCCTTGCAGCCTAACAACCCAGGTTCAATTCTCCAGTACCCATGAAAGTGGACTAGGCATCTAAGAGTTTGTTTGCAGTTACTATAGACCTTGGTGTATTCTCTCTCTCTCTTTCTCTCTGCTTGTAAATAAATAAATAAAGCCATGGGTTCTTGCTGGTAAATCCCAGGCCCATAACTGGCCTGTAGTATGTTTTAATAGAATATTTTATTTGGCATCTCATAGTTCGTGTTTTTCGATGTGTCTATTGTATTTCCAGAAGCAGAAGTATGATCTTTGCACTTTTCACCTACCCCAGGTAAGACAGCCTTTGGTTCCCAGGTGAAATTCTACATTTTGGGATTATTCTTTTCCAGCTATTTTACTCTGTCCTTTCTTTTGATTCTATGTAGTCCAGAAATGCTAATAAGAAAATGGTAAAACAGAGTTCAGTACTTATGTTGAAAACTTTTGTGCCCCTCACAGTTAATCACAGAGTGCTTTTCGAATCCATCTGTAGTATCTCTTAAAATTCAGGTGGCCTCTCCTTGACATTCATTGGGGATAGGAACTCTCTGTCTCCCGAAGAGACCATTTATCATGTGTCTGTCTGTTTAAGATTTATTGCAAATATTGTCTTGCTTGGTGGTGGCGGCTGGCTAGACAAGGTCAAACTCTGTGGTGCAGGTTCTTGGGAAAAGTATGATAGAACCCTCAGGTTTAGGCTGACGCTGCTTTCCACTCTATATTGAAGCCTCAGCTCTGCTCCTCAGCCTTATCAGATAGAACCAAGTCTACCTATATTATTGAGGGCAATTCTCTCTTACCCAAAATCAGCAGATTATAAATATTAACCACAATCCCAAAAATATCTTCACAGCAGCACTTAGATTAATCTTTGATTGAACACCTGAGGACTTGAGCCTAGTGAAGTTGACACAGAAAATGGGCCACACATGCCTCTTCTGTACTAGGAACTATATTAGACATTTTCATCTATGTTTTTATAGCTTTTAATGACCCTTGAATTAAATGTCATTATTTCTATTATGAAAATTAAATTTTCTAGTATTAACCAGCAACCCAGTGTGAAGTAATTCACTGTTGTTGTTGTCAGTACTTGGATGGAAAATAAAAAGATCAGCAGTAATTGGTACATATGTAAAGCCCTGAGCAAAATGCCCTTATAGTATAAAACCCAATAAAGATTAGCTCTCTTACCACATAGTTCCTGTGTCAGATTTCACTTGTTTTTTTTTTATTAGATATGAAGTGATAGTTTATTGTTTTCATTGCCATTTTTTAGTTTCCTTTCTTAGTACTTTTTAACTCTACAAAGTGATGTGTTTTGTTGTGACATTTTCATGCATATAATTATTTGATCATGTTCAGCCACTCTATTAGGCTTGCTCATGCTATATACATCTTCACTTTGAGGCAAATGCTACTCACTGTGCCTTCTACCGTGGAGAGAAATGATGCTGTGCACATTGGAATGGTCTGTGTGTGCATGCACACATGTCTGCCTGAGTTTGTGTGGGTGGTGGTTGGGACTCCATGGTTCATATTCTTGAAAGGATTCAGCTTGAAGGGAAAGCAATATTTTTGCCCTCACTTGAATGTTGTACCTGACTTATGACCTATTTGGCTCTTGAATTAATAGAGTATACTGTGATATTTACTGAAATTATTTTTTGTGACGAGAAAATAATTTCACAGTGGCCCCTTTTCTTCAATAACAAATTATTCACCATATGTTTGAATTAGGCAAGTTATAACACTGAGGGAGAATGTCTGCTTGTGTACTATATTGTGCTAGCTCTTCGGGACCCTTAGGACCTGAGTCAGAGGGTAGCAGTAGTCTGTGGTAATACTGGGTCTGAAGGATAATTGGAAATAAAAAGGATACAATGGACTTCTGTCCTTTGGCCAGAATCACTGGGTACGTGTAGAAGTCATAGCTGTCTAGGGGACTTACAGGATTGGGGCCATCATTATTTTTTAGTAAGAATAAATTTCACAAAATATATTTGAGCATGTTTTGATAAATAAGCAGAAAAAGTCAACTTCAAAAAACAGAGTCCAGATAGGCCCTCCCTGAGACTTATTCATCTCTATAATGAATTTTCCTTTCATCTACATTGTGTCATAACCAATTTTTTTTTTTGTATTTTAATAGTTAGCCTCCTGCCTGTTCTCCCTCCTCCACAGGGACCCTTCTTGTTGGCGCATATGGGTGGTGCATTGTGGAGTTAGCCATCAGTTATGGGTAGGAGAAAACGTCTCTGTGTATCATGACCCAACATGTGGCTCTAACATTCTTTCCACCCCCTCTTCCACAAATTTCCCTGAGCCATGTTGGGTTCATTTTAGGTCTGCTTCAGTGATGAGGTCTTGGGAGCCTCTGTGTCTCTGGATATCTGGTTTAGTAGGAGTTGATTGTTCTCTGTGTCTATCTCCTTCACCTTTGTGCTGGTACCAGGTTCACGAAGAAAATAGCACTCTTGCTTGTTTCTCCAATTATTCTTAGTTTCAGCTGGGGACCTTTGAGGTATGATGGGGTGGTTCTCTCCTTAAGATCTCCATCTATCTTAATGACAGAAATAGATTCTCTGATGGAGAGTAAAGTTAGCACAAGATAAATGGGATAACCATTATTTTTTAGTGAGAATTTAATAGGTATAGGCCCTCTTCCAGCCCACAATTGGTGGAAGCTTGGAAATGGAGAGAGGGCTCATTTTTGGATAGGGGTCTGACTTAATTCCCAGCTCCAGCTATGGGTTCTGTTCACTGAGCAGATCAGTTAGCCAAATCATGAGCAGTTGGTTTCCCTCCATGGCTGTGCGCCTCTATTGCACTTGTGTGAGCATCACAACAGGTTATTTGCTGCTAAGTAGGTTAGGCCATGAGTTAATTTGACAGATATTGGACATTCCTCCCCAGTCACCCATGCAGCACCTTTTGGCACTAAACATGCTAGCTCTCTGGGGACTGACTCTCTTGCAACTTCCAGCCATGTCATTCCTTGTTACATGCCAACAGCATATAGCGTCTTCAGCAGTGCAGTAGAATCTTACCACGAAACTTTTGTGTGTCAACAAGTACTCCAACAGAAATCTGTCTTCTTTTAGGAAACCTTGTAGGTCTCTCTGATCAAGAGCTCATTGTGGATAATAGCCACCTGCTGGTACTGGGAGTTACAGGTCGGCACCCAGAAGAGAGGGAAGAAAAAGATAAGTATTATAAAACAGATAGAGAGGTGAGAGAGAAGAGGGAGAGAGAGAAACAAAATCAACTAATTTGAAACACAATCTGTGAACAGTAATATTTATACAGCACTTTGAATTTTTTTTTTTAGGCCACCAGGCGTAGCATTTTTTTAATAATTTTTGTTTTATTTTATTTATTTGAGAGTGACAGAGAGAGAGGAAGAGGCAGATAGATAGATAGAGAGAGAGAGAGAGAGGGAATGAGCACGCCAGGGCCTTCAGCCACTGCAAACGAACTCCAGATGCGTGCGCCCCCTTGTGCATCTGGCTAACGTGGGTCCTGGGGAATCGAGCCTCGAACCGGGGTCCTTAGGCTTCACAGGCAAGCGCTTAACCGCTAAGCCATCTCTCCAGCCCACAGCACTTTGAATTTTTACATATGTGTATACAAGACGGTGAAAAGAAAGAACACTATACTTAAGGTAATACTCTGTGTGGTAGGTTACATAATTGTCAGAATGTTCTCTGCCTTTGCTGTGAGAGCACTGTACTCCCCCATTTCACCTCCCCACCCACACAAATTTGGCT
This sequence comes from Dipus sagitta, assembly GCA_036346955.1. NCBI lineage: Eukaryota > Metazoa > Chordata > Mammalia > Rodentia > Dipodidae > Dipus > Dipus sagitta. The sequence goes on along the minus strand of CM070772.1, from coordinate 165,297,081 downwards.
GTGTGATGTGCTCTGTCCAGTGAATTGTATGTAGAAGGAGAACCTTGGATGGCTCAATCCTCTGTCTCTTCCTCCACCACAAGACAAGACAAGCAAGATTGTTCCTTTGCTGAGAGCATGAGAGGACAGAGATGTGGAGCCCAGCTATGGTCAACCATGAGCCTTGAAGTGAGTGAGGAAAGTCTTTGTGGTATAAGTGGCCAATGTTCACAGGCCATTCTTACCACAGTATTATTCAGTGTAGACACCCTGACAAAACTGGCTTTAAGTCGAGCTCATACACTTAGAAGCTTCAGATCTTGAGGAATGTGTAGACCCTGTACTAATCATGTTGTATAGAGGAGTTACTAATACCTCCTTTGTGAGAAATTGTGAAAAGTAAATTTAAAAAAAAAAGATTTAAAAAAGCCTAAAATATTTTCTGATGCCTAATAAATGAAAAAGTTTCCCATCAAATATGTCCACTACTCAGTAGGTACCCTGTTATAACCAAAATCTTTCTGTGTATAAAATTCTAGTCATTTTGTCTATGGCTTACCATCTCTGCACATAAAGGGCTCTATTTTATAAATTTTTAATATTTTTTATTTACTTGAGAGGGAGAGAAAGAGGCAGATAGAGACATATAGAGTAGAATGGGCTCGCCAGGGCCTCTAGCCACTGCAAATCAACTCCAGACTCATGTGCCACCTTGTGCATCTGGCTTTATATGGGTTCTGTGGAATTAAACCTGGGTCCTCTCACTTTGCAGAGCTAACTTAACTGCTAAGTTAACTTAACTGCTAAGCATCTCTTCAGTCCAAAGGGCTCGCTTTTAAATACCCATTTCTCACCCTTCTCTGATTCTTTACTTCTTTACATAAAACGGAATTTTGTTAGAGCTAGACTGAACCTGAATTCAGGGCCTACAATGAAAACAGATGTTTGTTCTGAAGCTGACATTTTATAAGATAATGCTTTAAATTTCTGCTCAGAAAATAGCATGTGTTAAACATATAAGATGTTAAATCTAGTCTACAAATTAACAACATAACAGGTTTAAAATAAGCCACTGTTCAAAGTTTAAACTGAATGATCAAAATCCTTATTGTCTTAACTGTGAGATTTTCAGACTAAAGAAGTAACCTCCCAGGAGGAGGGATAACCACCAAGGCCATTGTGCTTTAAACACTTTCTCAAGAAGGAAATTCTCAACCTGGAACCAGGAAGTAGCAAATTTGTATACATAATTACAACCTGCAACTTGTCTGTTGGGAAGCTCATTATGAAATGCCCAGTGGACCTTGGAGAGCAGCCCCCACCAGAGAGTGGGGCCTGCAGAAGAGAGGCGGCTGAGCTCTCCCTGCCCTGGAAAGGGCCCACATGGCCTGGTTTCCTTGGAGACCCCACTCCACACTCTACTCATCCAGAAATGTGTGCTCCTTTGCAACCCACTCCGGGGATTGCTGAGAAAATGGCCTCTGCCCTAGACAAACTGGCTTGGCGTTCTGTACACCTGAGATACTCAGCCCAAGCCCCTGCAGAAAAGAAAAAAAGAAAAAAAAAAAAAAAAGAGGGGTGGGGAGAAATGAGAAGAAACTGATCTACTAAAGAATGGCCATATGCCTTTCTTCCTTTCAGTGTTAAATATGCAACATTTTTGCGGTGTAGAGTGATTTCCCGCAGTCAGCATTTTAGGGAACCCAGGCACTTCTCAAACATCACCGCACTAGCAGCGGATATTTGGCATCCTGCTTTGTCTGAGATTTTAATTAATTCAAACCATACTGAAACCAGGTCAGGAAATTTTAAAATACTAATAGCTATGACTTAATATGACCCTTAATATGAGTCTGTAATTCTGACTAGATATTTCATCTTCACAAAACCCATTTTACAGAATAGAAATCAAAGACCTTAAAAGGTTTGTGGATCTGGTTAAGTAACTGAGCCATGGATTACAGCATTTGGTTTCAAATGGTGGGTATGGTCTGGGAAATTCTTTCAAGCTGAAGGCCGTCCTTCCGATTATCCCTTAAGGGAATCTTTCTAAAACCAGTGAAAGGTGGGTGTCATTTGTTTCTCCAAGTTCCACTGGAGGCCATGGGTTAAATAAGGTTATAAACACTCTCCTGTGAGTTGTTATACATTTCACTGTAAAGAATTGGCTCAGTTCAGTAAGAAGCGTAAAGAAATATTTTCTTTTTATTATTATTCATTAGGATGTTGCTGGAAGGAAGGGGGCTGGCTCTGCTCACCGCCGCTGCCACGGCTCAGCCACTAACTCTCACTCATCTTAGGCAGGAAGAAGCTTTCCTTGCTTTGATGAAGTCACCAGGCCTCATAGCCTGGCCTCTGTCATAAGGCTTATTTCTCAGCAAGTTCATGAAACCATGATTTTCTTATCTTAAAATAACTACCCTCAGCTCCTGCAGGCATGTGATGTGGCCTCTGGGGAAGTTTATGTGGAAGAACAGGACAATATCCCGCCCTAACTATGGGAAGTCAGAGAAGTAATTTTCCCTCATCACCTCTTCCCTAGCTTATAAGGATCACTGGGGCTGTAAAGACACAGGAAGCTCTAGGACAAGGGACCTGAGTGTTTGCTGCCCTTTCTACACACACAAGTGCATTCCTCCCCACACGGGTGTACAGTATTGAACAGGCTCCGTCTTCAGGCATATGACACCAGATCCTTCATCCAGAATTGGGGAAGGCAAGAACTCACTTAGCTCCCACTGGTACCTTGATGCAAAAGGTATATCAGTGGGGAGGGGTATCAACATCACCTTTGAGCACCCCAGAAATGCCGAGTCACAGACCCTCATGCAGATGAAACAAATTTAACTGTAGCATGCTTAGTAAGAAGATGTCAGAGTAAACTACTCACACACTTAAGTTTAAGACCCATTGCCCTAAATTAAGAATTCTCTAAGAATTACTGGTGCCTGGTGTCTGATACAACAGACCAGAGAGAACAGCATAGGCATCACGTTTTGGGAAAGTTCTTAGTGTGGCCTTGTTATGCAACCAGAGTTGAAAGCCTAATTTGAATTTCTGAAAAGTCCAAGAATTGACACTCATGATTTTAAGAGAGTGACGTGTGATGTACAGAGGAGTTATCAGGGTAGCAGAGACCTGTTATCTGGGTCCTGACATGGTGCCTTGTTCTTTCTCCTGTCCAAGAGAACTGTGTTAGCCCCAGTTTCCATCATTGTGACAAAATATCTAAAAAACCGCCTAAGGGAGGAAGTATTTATACAGGCTTGAGTGGCCCCAGGTCACTTGGATCCCTGGCTTCAGGGCCCATGCATGGTGAGGCAGGGCACCATGGTGGGAAGCGTGTGATGGAACAAAGATGTGCACCTCATGGCAGACAGGAGGCCGAGAGCTAGGATGGGACAAGTGACAAGACATAGCCTTTAAGGCATGTCCCCTGTGACCTACTTCCTCCATCTAGGCCCACCTCCTACTACTCCATTTAATATCAACTGTAACCTCATGTTTTAATTATCTCTCTGTTGGGCCACTAGCTAGTGACCGAACCTTAAACACATGAAGTCTTTGAGATCACATTATATCTGAACCATAACAGAGGTCATGCCACTCATAGACTCTAAAAGGAAAATAAACTAAAAAGCCTCAATATCTCCTAAGATGATTCATTGCATGAAGATACTGGTGGCACAACATCACCAATCAAAGAAAATATGAAAATGAGCTAAGGAATTCAGAATTAAGAGAATAGCTTGGATATTGAAACCCACTGATAAGCTTTCATTCAGTCTTTGCCAACAGCTAGCCAGACACTCCAGCAAGTATCTCTACTCTGGCGAGATATAAAGTGTTCCACTGGGGATCATAAAATACTCTTCACAGAGAAATCTCTACAATCAACAGTTGCTATAGTAGCATTCATGTTCCTTTCAAATGAAAGGGTTTGGAATGCCTACTATGAGGGGGAAAAAAGTATGTGAAAAATACAGGTTTGTTCTAGTTCAGCTCAAAGATGAAGTTTATCTATAGCCAAACTGGAGACACTGAGGAAGTGAGCGTGAAATGGAATAGGGATGACCTCCCTCATTTGGGGACCCCAAAATCCCTGTAATAGGAAGAAAATGTATTAGAGAACTTCTGACTGATTCATTTCTCCTGGACCAAGGCTACCTGTGTGGTACAGCTTTCGGAACACAATCCCCTCTGTATATATTTTTTTCCTAGAATAGTATTTGCTATCAAACTAACTCCACAATTGACCTATTAGGAAAGATATTTTAAAATCAGTGCAATAAGAGAGAAAAGGCATTTCCTGTTTATTTGGCTATAGTTGTATGAATTTTAGGCTCCTCCTCAACCACAGGGACACCTTTTAGAGACTCCCAGAGATGCCTTAGGCTGAGAAAGTTTAGAAATCAGGAGATGCTAGAAAACCAACACAATATGGGCTCCAGAGTCAGCATAACTCATTCAAATGTTGTTTTCTAATGTCAAAGACAAACTAACTGCCCTCCCAGGCTCTGGGAGACACTGTTCTGATGGCTGAAATCTAAGGAAACTCTTCCCTTTGATCTGTCTTCTCCGTATGCAAAGACCTGTGGAGAATTGGGGATGGATTTTCATGTTGACAGGTTGAGGTTTAATTTAATGATCCTTTCTTTTTTATACTGCTCTTGCAGATTTTCTGTCAGTTCAGAATCATTTCAAAATGAGAACTTTAATATATTAATAAATAAAAAAGATAAGCCAAGTGTGACATCTTTCCTTCCAACACTCTGTTGAGTTTTGGAAGATCAAGAAATACTATTATCATCCAGGCAAGGTGGCTCAAGCCTATAATCACAGCCACTTGGGAGGTTGAGGCAGGAGGTTCCAGGATTGCAAGTTCCCAACCTGCCTGAGCTACATTGCAATTTCAAGGCCATCCCAGCAAACTTATTGAGACCCTGTCTTTAAAATATATTTGAAGGGCTAGAGAGCTGACTTAATGGTTAAGGCACTTGCCTGCAAAGCCAAAGGACACAGGTTCAGTTCCCCAGTACCCACATAAAGCCAGATGCACAAGGTGACACATGAATCTGGAGTTCATTTGCAGTGGCTGGAGGACCTGGCATGCCCATTCTCTCTCTCTCTCTCTCTCTCTCTCTCTCTCTCTCTCTAATATATAAATAAATTAATTAAATTTTTTTTTAAATTAAAAGTTTATATATTTGAAAACATTGCTTTGTTGTCCTTCTGTGGTACACACTGGTAAACTGCCGTGCTATGGTAAATAATCCTCCACCTAAACTCATGCAAGCAACCCGACTTAAGCTTAGTGGGTCACAATACAAAAAAGAGACAGGTTAGTAGGACTACTAGGGAAGAAGGTGTTCAGTGGAGACCAAGAGAAGGTAAAGAGAGGTTATTATGATCAAAATACTTCATTTACATGGATTAAAAAAGTCAATGAATTAAAATTAAATAGTGGTGGATGAAGCTTACTGGCAGAGCCCTTACCTCACACATGCAAAGCCCTGAAATCAGTCTCTAGTAATGGAGGCAGGACTGGAGAAGGGAAGAGATGGCTATGTTCATCCTCACTCTCTTCCTCAAATGCTATTGGTGAAGCTATCTAATTTCGCACTAGATTGTGATTCCTTTTGAGTCAGGCAGATTTGATTTTGTTTTCAGTTTTTATTATTATAAATACATGGAGCAAAGTCTGATATACAGTGAATTGTTCATATAACTATATAACTGGGAGGCAGTAGCAGTAGTAAGCCCAGGCTAAGACAAAGAATGGAAGCATTCCTGAAATTCAGCTAAAGAACACAGTATGACTAAACGAGAGCTGTTCAAATTGAACAAGGAAACCTACCTATTTAAAATGACTCATTAAATTAATTTACCAATTAATTGTCTATGGAGGTAGAAAATTCCTTCTCAAATTCATTTGCTAGCAAATTTTTCATCTATATTTTCAAATTCATGACATCATGTGCTACTAAAAAGTCTGCCTTTATGACATTCATTTTATTTTATTTGGATACAATATTTTCATGTATTTCCTTCTTATTTGCTTGATGAATCAAATAAAACTCCTTGGCCATGCTGAATAACACAATGAGCATTATAATCCTTTCTGCTTTTTAGTTCATACATTTTTGTTCATGTATTTTATTATTTCTTTCTACTTTTATTATTCTCTCTTCTTTTCTCTTTGTTTTCTCATCATGCAGCTTAAGTGGTTAGAAGATTTTTTTTGTCCTTGCTTCTTTCTTATATAACAATATAAAGTCCATAAAAGTCTCAGAATTGAGCTAGCCAAACATCATGCATCTGGAATGTATTCATCTCATTATCAACTATTTGTAAAAGTGTCCCAATTTTCTATTTTTGGTTTGATTCATGATATAATTAGAAGTATGGTTTATAATTATTAGACTGAGTGAGTTTCTAATTTCCTTGTTAGCTACAACACCTCCTCCTTTGTACTGTGATTACAAAGTCTATATACTGATATTGATTCATTGGTATATATTGAGATTTACTGTTCCTCATGCATGATGAACTTCTGAAAGATTTCATGTATGCCTAAAAAGAACATGTTATCCAATATATTCAGTCAATCATGCCAAATGAAGGCTAATTGCTACAATAAATTTAATAATTTTTGAATTTCTTTTACATATTAGTAATCAAGATAATTCCATTAAAATCTATCTACTAGAGCTATTGATTTTTGACTTCTGTTTTTGTTTTTCTGTCAATTTTTGCCTTAATTTATTTTCCTCTTTTTAAGGTAGGGTCTCATTCTAGCTCAGGCTGACATGTCACTCATTCTGAAGCCAGGCTGGCCTCCAACTCTGAGCAATACTCCTGCCTCAGCCTCCTAAGTGCTTAAATTAAATGTGTGAGCCACTACAGCTGGCTGCTTTAAACATTTTTTAAACTTTTTCTTTATTTTTAAAATGTTATTTATTTGCAAATAGAATGAGATAGAAAAGAGACAGACAGCCAGACAGAAAGAATGGGCATGCCAGGGCCTCCAGCTGCTGCCCAGGAACTCCAGACACGGGTGCTGGGGAATTGAACCAGGGTTGTTAGGCTTATGGGCCAACACTTTAATCACTGAGCCATCTCCCCAGCCCTGCTTTAAAGTTTTAACTTAGTTTATCATATGAATTAGATTTAGAGTTGATATGCTTCTTGAGAAATCATTTTACATATTGTATGATGACTTTCTTTGTTCCTAATAAGACGTTTGGATACATTACTTGATATTTTATTTACACCGATTTTTTTTTTAGACAAGCCCAACAGACTGTTTGTTTTGTGTATGTGTGTGTGTGTGTGTGTGAGAGAGAGAGAGAGAGAGAGAGAATTCACATGCCAGGTTCTCCAGCCAATGAAATCAAAATCCAGACATGTGCACCCCCTTGTGCACATGTGCAATCTTGTGGCATCACTGTGAAACTGGCTTATGTGGGACTCAGAGAGTCAAACATGAGTCCTTAGGCTTCACAGGCAAACAGTTTAATCATTAAGCCATCTCTCCAGCCCTCAAGTTTCTATTCTTAATTAATTAATTATGAGATAAAGGGAAAAAGAGGCAGAGAGAGAGAGAGAGAAAGTGAAAGAATTTGTTGCCAGTGCCTCTAACCACTGCAATCTCCAGACACCTGTGCCTCCTTGTGCATCTGGATTATGTGGGTGCCAGGAAACTGAGCCAGGGTCCTTTGGCTTCACAGGCAAGCACCTTAACTTCTAAACCATCTTTGCAGCCCTAACCAAGTTTATTTGATAAACGATATTTTTTCCTGCTATATATTTTTCATATCCCTTTTTCTTTGGTCGTGTGTGTGTGTGCGTATGTATGTGTGTGTGTGTTTTAATCGTACCTCCCATTAAAAGGCAAATTCAGACTGTTTACACTAATTATTATTAGCTTTGACTTAACTTTATTTTTCTCATTTATTACTGTGTTTAGCTGCCTTGTTTCCTGTTGGTCCCTTTTATGCTTATCTTCTGTTAAATTGATAATTTTCTTTAACCTGTCCTTTTTATTATTTAACCTTCTAAGAAATTATTTATGCTTATGCCTATATTTTGTTGGCTACTTTTGCATATTAAATTTAAACAATATTTTAACTCTCTTATACACAAAGAACTTGGAACACTGTCACCCTTTCTGGATCACCTGTTATTTACCATTTTAGCCTTTCATCTTGTTCCTTTCCCTAAATACCTAATATTGTCATGCTTTATATAACAAATATTTGCTTTAAATGTGCCTACATGCTAGCCAGATTCTTACTCATGTCTTAATTCATCCAATGCCTTCATTCTAGATCAAAGTTTCTTTATTAAAATAGACTCAGATCTGGAAAGATTGCTCAGCAGTTACAGATGCTTGCTTGGGAAGCCTGGTAGTCTGAGTTTCAATTTCCATGCTACTCATGTGAGCCAGATACAAAATGAAAATGTGGTGCAAGTGTCTGGTATTTGTTTGTAGTAGTGTTTGTTTGCCTAGTAATACATACACACACATACACACACACACACACACACACACAATTGAAAACATAAGTGTAATAACATGATCCTATTCTTATTGTATTTGTTGCTAGAATTCATCTGATACTGTGTCTGAGCATTCTTTTCTGGGGTGATGATTTTACATCCACAAGCTCTCTGTTCCCTAAGCTGTCCGATGGTGAAGAAAAATGTACTCATTTAGTGTCAGTATTTTCTACACCATCTTTCTGTTCTCCATGGTACTTTAATGATCTCTCTGTTTTGGTATTCTTTAATTTTATCATGATGGGTCTTGGTTCATTTAATTTCTTCTGCATGGCATTCATTGTGATTTTAAACCTGAGGGATTATGGATATTCTCTATGCTAAAAAGGGTCTGGTAATTATTTCATCAAATGTATGGCATCATCCAGAACCCCCTCATTTCTCCATTTTCCCTTTTCAAACCACTACTAGGCATAGTTTGAATCTTCTTATTCCTTGTTGCTCTAATTTTCTGATTTCTTTAACCTCTTTTGCATTTGTACCTTTTTCTCTTTTTCTCTGTACTCTGGTTGTTTCCTAAGCTATATTTCAGCTCACTTTCTTTTTTTATTGACAACTTCCATAATTGTAAACAATATCCCATGGTAATTCCTTCCCTACCCCCACTTTCTCCTTTGAAACTCCACTCTCCATCATATACCCTCCCCCTCTCAATCAGTCTCTCTTTTATTTTGATGTCATGATCTTTTCCTCCTATTATGATGACCTTGTGTAGGTAGTGTCAGGCACTGTGAGGTCATAGATATCCAGGCAATTTTGTGTCTGGAGGAGCACATTGCAAGGAGGCCTACCCTTCCTTTGGTGCTTACATTCTTTCTACCACCTCTTCCACTATGGACCCCGAGCCTTGGAAGATGTGGGCACACTTTCCTGTTGTCCACCAGATGTTGGCCAGGGAGTTCACTTTCTCATCGTCTATAATCTGTTAGCTAACCCATTTTATTATCATTAGTCCTTCATTTCATATATGTTCATGCCTAAATCTTGTACTTAGCCTTTTATGCACACTGCTCCTTTTTACTATTGGCATACAGTTTAAAGTTATTCTTTCACACTTGTAATAATGTAAGTATAGTTAATTTACTATCCTTATCAGAGTCTACTGTTCAAGTTCTCAGAATACTAATCATTGTTACTGAAAGATTCTTCTTCCTGACGGTCATGCACATGTCTTTCTATCACACATTTCAGACTGTCACTAAATAAGAACTAATATCAGTGCCTCAGTTTGGAGTATTCTGATATAAAATGGATACTCTGCCAGAATTGATCAGCAAATATACGTGGACCAGGACTGAGATTAAAATATCTGTCATGATCTATCCTTGAACTTACATGTGTACACTCCCTCTGCTGCCTTCCTCTTCCATAGGAAAGTTTGTTCTTATTCTAATCCATTTTTGATGATTCTTACTTTGTATCAAGGTTTTGGCTTAAATTTTCTGGCTCATGCATGACAAAGATACCATCTTGTATCCCCAATTTGTAATAAAACGTTACAGTAGTTGACTTTGTTCTACTCCTGGTCTGATTTTACATTATCAGCTCTCAGATTATATACCTAGTTCTCTTTCTTAAAATTGAAGAATTATACTTTTTTATTCTAAACTCAGCCATTGAACTTAAATGATTTTTTTTATCTTTATTCAAGTTGTATAGGTACCATAATAAGGGATGATAATAGCAGTAGGCTCTTAAATTACTTACTATGATATTCATATTTCTAGGACCAGAAATTTTGTCCTTTGTTGCTTTATTTTCTGACTTGTATGTCAGAAAAGAAAGGTAGGAGATAGGGGAGAGACATATCGACCTTGGAACCTCTCCGATACTTAATCTATATTGACATATACCCTTGGAGAAATTTTGTTTTCTGAATAATGGAATCTCAATACAATAAGAAATTTTAATAATAGCAGTAAATAATCTTTGTTGAAGACATACCAAGTATGACTGTTACTAAGAGCTACATACTTTACATTACGAATATTATGTCACATAATTTGTCCACAGATATTATTTAAAAATAGTGTTCTGTTTTACATTTAGATAAATTATAATATGGAAGAATAAGCAATATTGCCAAGATCCCAAAGCCATAAATGGCAAAGTCATGATTAGAGCACAGGCCTATTTGCCTCTTAAAACCCACTCCACAGGCCCTCTGTTAGTGCCTTTCCTTTATTTTCTACAAGATAATAATGAAAACTCCCATGATCTTTAATCCCTGTGAGTCTACATCCATCTTCAATTCCATATGTAGGTAAAAACTTTCATTTTTCACCCAGTCTTGGTCAGGGCCTCAGTGTTCTCATTGTAACAGTTGTAATTCACTCATGTCCTTCTTGCCCCAGGTCACTGCCATATATAATTCTTGGCTGAATTAGTATTTTATGAGTGTCTTAAAACAGGATTTTTGAAATATAGTTTCCATAAGGCCAAAAAATGATCCTACATATATTCATGCTCACATATCACAAGACCAAGCATGAGGTGCACAACTCCCTGTCAAGAGGCCCTTTCCGAGACAACATTTGGAGTTGCCTCTCCCCCATAGGAACTTACAGTGAATGAGATCAAAGATGTATTTAATTTTCACAGAATAAAAGTGCCCCTCTGTGTGGGTTTGATAGTTTCTAATGCAATCAAGTTGAGCCAGAAAAATGAAAATAAGTAGAGTATATTAGAGCCTTTGTGTTTGCTATAGAACAGATGTTTCAGTTCATTCATTGCTGTGATTCACAGACTTATTAAATGAGCAGTTTGGGGCCATTCGTTTGTTTGCTAAATTATTCACTGAGCACCAGAGATTTTGCTACGCATTGAGATGAAGGGGCAACAGATACAGCACCTGCCCTTGTGGAGCTTACAGACGGGTGGAGAAAACTGGGACTAGTCACTCCATTTGCAATAGCCAGTGTAAGGGAAGGGTTAGGCAGTAACAGTATCACATGTTTGATAGGAAATGGGACCTAGAAGACACCCCTGAATAAGTAAATTTGAGGATAATCCATAAAAACACAGAGAGGATATACATTCTATGCAAATGGCAGGTCCTGAGAAGAGAGATCACCACAGTCAGGGAGCTGGAACGAGACCGGAGTTGCCCCAGATGAAGCTGAGTTGCGAACAGTAGGTGTGATCATACTCGGGCTCTTGAGCCACACTGAGCATTTTAGTATTTGCTTTATAAGAAACTCACTCAAAATTTTCTGCTACACAATGATTTTTTTTAACGTTCTTGAAGACATTCCAAAGTGTTACATTGACAAGAGACTAGACAGTATCAAAGCAGATAGGCATATAACAATTTAAAAGGGCTGGGGATATGGCTCTGTCAGTAAATGATTACCACATGAGGACTGAGTGTAGATTCCCAGCACCCACCTAAATGCAGATTGAGCATGGTGGCAGCCTGTAATCCTGGTGCACTGAGGTGGAGATTGGGAACCCTGGAAAAAGCTGTCCAAGTAGACTAGATGAATTAGCAAGTTCTGCGTCCAAGTGAGAGAGTCTGGCTTGGTAAAATGAAGGAATCCAATCACCTCTACATGCATGCACACTTGGATTCCATGTGTACCCATATATGTGTATGTATCCACGTGCTAGATGCATGCACACATGCAAAAAAAAAAAAAAAAAAAAAGAAAAGAAAAGAAATAGAACCATTTCAGTGACTGCAGTATCCAGGAATCTAGGAGAAAGGACTTAACTTAGAGCTAAGGGAATAGAGATGAAAGAGTGTGACCAGAAGAGATGCTAGGAAGTTGGGATAGAGAAAGCAGATGCTGGATTAGGTGTGGAAAGTAAGAAAGAAAAAACAATTAAGGATGAGTTCCAGTTTTCTCTTTTAGACAATTGGGTGAATGAGAACATCATCTGGGGATTGTTGGAAACACATTCTGTCAGTGTAGATGGGCTGCAATGGCACAGGCCTGGTGTAACATGTCTGAGTATATGTGTGGAAATTTCAGCTGGCACACATGGGTACAGAAAGAAAGCTGATTGGCCTGGGCTCACAGAAGCAGTCCACACATACAAACACACCTGGGTTAAGGTGAAAGAGAGAGAGCGAGAGCTGATTGGACGAGACTGGGGCAGAAACTGATTTCCAGTTCTGCTGCTGCAGCAGGGTGACTGTGTGATGTAGGATTTCTGTCTTGTAAGACTTTCCCTAAACTGCCTAACAAGCTACCTGACTTCCTCTCAGGGCCAATGTATCGTGGTGAAGAGTTCACATTCCTGTGCACTTCACAGTTCTCTTTCTCCCCCCAAGAATCTCCTAGTCTGGTTAGAGGAATACCAAACATGTCAGCATAGTGTGATAAATCAGTTGCAGCTAGCTATCACTGACATTTAGTAATCAGGCTTCAGGAATGAAAAGAGTGCTGAGGGTCTCAGACTTGAGAAAATGCTATTTAAAAGGTGCTTTTAAATATAGCAAGAATTTATCGAGATTGTAGGCTCTTACTAAGCAGCCAACGTCTCTGAAGCGATGTCATGCTCCCCTTTGTAGCTCCAGAATTTCACCTTGGTACATGGTGGTGACTGTACATGCCCCATGAGGCCAGCTGTAATGAAAAGTACAGTTAGTAAGAACACCAGCTCGCGAGGCTTGGGCTGCTCGCCTCTTGTCTCTACTTGTTAATTCTCTCTCCCATCCTCCTCTAACCGATGAGACAAAGGCAATGCCTCCGAATCAGGAAAAGTAGTTCTCCCAGGTCATCTTTAAAGATGCTAAGGACGCGGGCACCAGCAGCATGTTTGATCTGAACACAATTGTCTGTGTGTTTGGTGAATTTGCCTCCAGAAATCTTTAATTAGTTTACCTATAAACAAGCATTGCTTATTATTTCCGTCATCAGCCAGACTTCAGAGTGCCATTTTTAAAAAAAAAAAGAGAGCCTCATATATACACACAAGTGCAAACAAAGCCTGTCCCACCCCCACCTTTGAATAAGGCTTTTCAGGAATTTCACTCCAAAGATTTCACATTATCTCACCTCTGTGGGTGGTCAATTATAATTCTGTCAAAGTCAAAACAGAAACTTTAGGCGGATTACATGATACTTGTGTTTTCCCAGATGACTACCCCCCCCCCTGTGAAATTAACATGTCCTGTCACATTGTGGCAGATCTTGGCGGCATTCTTGACTCTCTAGAGACCCCTCTGCTTAATCAAAACAATCCTACTTTCTTATTCCCAGCTGCCCATTACTTAAGAGAAGCCTATTGATTTTTGCCCCTGAAATGACACAATCTTATTTTCAAGACTAGAGATGCCTTTGCAAGTGATGAGCCAGGAGATTTGGGACAAAGTAGAATGAAATGAGTATTGAATTATTTTTTTTTCAATCAAAAGAAAAAAAACAAAAACCAGCAAACAAACAAGAACACAGATTGAATACATGACAGTACTGTGCTAGGTGATGGTGACAGAGGATGGAAGAGGAAGGCCCTTTCTTCTCTGTTGGCATAGTAATGAAGACAGGACGGAAACAAAGAAGTTCCGTAACATGATAGAACACAGCAATAGGGGTGAGGGAGGGTAGGGTGCTGTGGGAAGATGTCGGAAAGACAACCGTGTTACAGGCTCTCAGAGAGAGATGATACCTAGACAAAGTCTAGGAGGAAAACAAAGCAGGTGTTCAGTAGGTTTTATGCCTAAGGGCCATCAGGACCTGGCAGGCCGTAAGCAGGATGTATGTGACTGGATTGTAAGCTATGTATGAGGACGGAGGATGAGGCTGGTGAAACTCTGTCATAGAGCTGATAATGGACCAGGTGTCCAGTGACGACAGCAGGGATCAGTGAACAACTTCACCCTTTAAAGAATAGACGGAATAGTTTATCGAATACATTGCAAAAAGACAGCAGAGGGCAGCACGTAGAGTACTACCTACGGTGTAGGACAATGGGCTCTAGGACTCTCCATGAGGGAGAAGTCCTTTTGAAATTAAGGCTTCTTTGTGCGTATTTTATGGCTTGTAATTTGTGTCATGCAGACGTGGACAGTTATGGGAGGTTAGCAAAAGCTTCTGTGTCATGCAAATAAGGATCGTGCGAATAAGGGTCGAGTAGATAGGGATGGAAGGTCCTGGTCAAGGGGTTGGAGGTACAGGGCTGCAGCTATGTGATATCAGGTTACAGTATTCCAAGACTAACAGTGTAAGATTCTTGGGTCAAGCTCTAGAAAATTCCCTATTGGGAGACCAGCACCATTTTCTGCTCTAATTAATGGTCTTCCTTTCAAAGAGTTCAGACCTTCTGCTGCGACAATGAGCAACCATTAAAGGGATCCAAGCAGGAAGTAGGAGACTATCAGAGTCATTCAAGGCAGGCTTATGGATCAAAAGAACATCAACGGTCTGCAGGTCTTTTCTCACATGTATCAGAGCCTCGGGGATCAGCAGTATTACCCACGGCCCCTTTCAGGACATTGACAACACACAATGCCCTAGCACAAGATTCTAGTAGCAATTGGAAGGACACGCAGGAGAAAAGACTGTAAATCTTTAAAATTCTTATCTTAAAGGTATTTCTAAGCTATCTCTCCCAGTCATTATCTTATCTCTATCAATATTTTATCAGAGTAATATAGAGATAGCTTTTAAAATTTCAGTTCTAAAGATGAATTTTTCTCTGAGTTACACTATATAGCTTAGAAGTCTACCTATTGGGCTAAACGTATCAAAACCACAGCAGTGGCAACTGCAGTATTTTAGTTGCAATCTTTTTCACTAGCAATTTTTTTTTTTCTGGTTTTTCAAGGTCAGGTCTCACTCTAGCCCAGGCTGACCTGGAATTCACTATGTAGTCTCAGGATGGCCTCGAACTGGTGGCAATCCTATTACCTTTGCCTCCTGAGTGCTGGGATTAAAGGTATGCACACCACACAGGGCTTAAAGTAGATTTCTAAAACTATGATCAAATTGAATTTGGGCCAGGGTTAAAGGATAGGATGCTACTCTTAAGTTACAGCTTCATTTTTTTTCTCAGCATAGAAATATATCTTCATAAAAATGACTTCAAGTCAACATTCAATTAGGGATGGACCCTGACTTTGCAGAAAATAGGAATGTAACAACCTTCTGAGCACTTCTGAAAACTGGCATCACTGAATCTCAAAAAGCAAACCAGAAAATTTCTTTAAGCTTGTTCACATTTTCAGATGTGTCCATGAAACACAGATATGGTGCAGCCATTAATTTTGGGAAGTCAGAGATATTCTGTTCTTTATTCAGATGATAAAAATATGTCTATTCATAATCTTAAATGTTACCAATACTGTCTTCATCCAACTGATAGCTAATTACCACAGTATGGACTTTGAAGCGTGGAATTAGTGTATTTCAACTTTTTTATATAGTGGTAAAAGTCTGGAGCAAAAAAAAAGATAGTGCTGTGTCTATTGCAAAACACTTCCACCCTGGACACATGACTGATTTTTTACTGCAATTCAGGATATGTGTGCTTGTTATTGGAATTGTCTACTTGTTTCAATCTATAACTCATTTGACAAGAAAGTAACAAATAGAAGCTAGCTGTGGTCATTCGTCATTTGTTATTTTTTTACATCTCTAATTGGATCATCTCAAACTTAAGTTAATTCTTATTAGCTGTTCCCACTCCTCGTTCAGACTGAAAAGGAGCTAAGGCTCTTTACTTCCTGAAAAAAATTATTTTGAGTACCAAGTGAAATACATCATGTAAAATATTAGCACCTTAAATAATTCTATTAAGTAACCATTTTATTTTATCTTTGTTTTGTTTTTATTTAAATGAGTAGTTTCTTCAGAACCAATACCACCATTCATAGGAATTATGTCTGCTTAAGTGGCCAGTGTACACTCAGAACTCAACATGCCTGCCATTCACTATTGAACTCATGGGTTTTGCTTCGAAGTCAATGCTCATAGAGATTGGCTGGGAAGCCTCAGCTCAGAGTCCCTCTTCTCCACCATCTTTCTCTACCCACTTCTGGGAAGTTCACCCTTCTGAGTTCTTTGTGCTTTGTGATGGTGAAGATGCTAGTGTTTTAAGCCCAAAGAATTGTCATTGCTCTACTGTGACCATCTTCAGACTCTAATGAAAGACCAACTTAACTGTCAGCTTTGTAACTGAGCAAGAAGTCATTGAATGTGATTCAATGTGTCAGCCTCATAAATGTCAGAGAAACACACACACACACACACACACACACATATGGGGGGGGATTATAGACCTCCATAACTTCTCTAATGTTTGGGAAAAGACCAGAGAAAATGTTCTTTACAGACAGGTGAATTGCCAAAGGAGATCAGGGGAGTCACTAAGCTAGGCATCACATCACATGCACATCCCTCTATGGGGTTAGGGATAAAGCATACAAAACAGAAAAAGGTGCTATACTAATTGACATCCCCCAGGAAAGAATCATGAATGAGTGCTGGAAGTTCCTCCCAACATTCCCTGTGCCAACAGAGCCAGCAGGTCAGGATCAGTCTTTTAGACGGCAACACTTCAATGTCTCTTAGATTCCATTTTCTTAAATGTAAAAGAATAATAATGGTATCATCCCCATGGCATGGGGCTACAACAAACAAGCCTAGGTAAAGCACTTACCATTATATTTGGCATGTAAATGTTCTTGTTCTTGGCTAACATTATTTTACACTCTACTTGAAATTGCCCACTTGGAGGAAGAGCTGTTGAAAATGTTAAATACATGCATAAATGAATAAATGCATGCATTAATTAAGAAGAGTGACAGGGGTTGTCAGAAAAGGCTTGCTGGAAGATGATACTTGGCCAAGGTTTTCAAAGCATGAGCAGGATCAGGCTGGAGAGCAGTCCCTGCCTATCTGCTGGGCAGAGAAGCAAAGTACCTTCCAACATGATTAAGCAAAGATGAAAAGAAAAAGCAGGAAAATGGGAAGTCTTTTGGCTCAAAGTTCATGCCCAGGGAGAAACAGAAGTATTAGAAGTTATTCAAAGAAGAAAAAGAAAAAAAAAAAGAGAGAGAGCATGGGAGAGGATGGTTATTAAAGTCTGCTTTTGTTGGTGATGGCTTTATGAGAAAACCTCCTAAATATAAAAGGCTTATCAGGCCAATGGGCTTACATTTCAAGAAGGCCCATGTGACACATCCTGAGCTAAAAGCCGCCTTTTTGCCTGCCCAATACATGGTGTGGAAAAGAATCCCTCATTGCCACTATATACAACTTCAGTTATAACTACCAAAGTTACAGTTATTGAAGTGAATGTGAGTGAGTTGTGCCTGGTGACACAAGGAGGCAAGGGTATTTGGGGGGAGACATGGACAGGTTACCAACAATCCTGAAAATGACAGGTGCATAGATGCAGTCTTGCTGGTTTGACAGCATCTCACACAGCTAACTGCTGACCATTATGGAAGACTACAAGCCAAACAGGAAAACTACCATGACTACGATTATTTCTAAATCCTACCAAGCAGCCTTTGTATCTACAGTCCTCAAGACAAGTATCGACTACATTGTAAAAAATAGCTAAATGGCCCAATTTTATAAATTGGCCCTTACTTGAGGGGGACGAAATGCTTACATATTAATAAAATTGAGTGACTGAAAAGCAAACATACAAATATCAGTATGTGCATTAAAGAGCAGATACTCAGCCATAATAAAAAAGTAATACAGGGGCTGAGGAGATGGCTCAGAAGTTAAGGTACTTGTCTGTGAAGCCTAAGAAACTGAGTACAAATCCCCAGTACTCACATAAAGCCAGATGTACAGGGTGGCTCATGCATATGGATATCATTTGTAACAATGGCTAGAGGCCCTGTTGCACCCATCCTCTCTCTCTCTCTCTCTCTCATAAAGAAAGAAATATCTTTAAAAACATTAAAACATGTCTGGAGAGGTAGTTAACTCAGTAAAGTGCTGGCTTTGCAAGTACAGGAACTTGAGTTCAGTCTCCAGTACCCACATCAAATGCCAGGTGTGGTGCTCAGGGAGATTGCTAGCGTTTGCTGACCAGCCCGTCTATCCTCATCGGTGAGCTCCAGGCCAATGGGAGTGACTGTTTCAAACAACATAGACGTCATTCCTGAGTAATGGCACCCAAGGTTGTCCTCTGGCTTCCACAAGTACACATGGCCACACACATATAAAAAATAAAGTCACCTATAAAATAGGATTGATGACATCAAAATAGAGACTAGTTGGAAAGAAGGGAATGTGTGGAGCGGTGACAGGGCAGGAGGAAAGGTGGATGGAAAGAAGGAATTATGATCATAATACATTGTCTACATGTATGGAGACTGTCCATAAAAATAATAAAAATAAATGAAATAATGCATAAAATACATTAAAAATAAAATTAGAAAAGCTTGTTGGTTTTACTTTTCCTTTATGCAGTATGATTAATTTCATATAAGTACACGAATATGTGCAATATATGTGTTTCATATATAGGCTATATATACATACATATTATATGTATATACAGACACACACACACACATATATATATATAATCAACATGGAACACATTACTAAATGTATACATGAGTGCTGCTTCTAAAATCAGTTATGTCCCTTTTTTTGCAGATGTGTGTATGTGTGTGTGCATGTAAAGTATCATGTATGGTGTAGTGAATGCAAGAGTGTGTACAGATGTGTATACCCCATGTGTGTGCCTCTGTAGAGGCCAGAGGAGAACATCAGCTTCCTCTGGTCACTCATCCACATATTTTTTGGAGATGAAGTCTTTTTTTTTTTTTTTCTCAACCCAGAGCTGCTGTCAGTGAGTCCTAATCTTTACTCCCTGCACTGGTATGGGGTTAAAGACATACGTGGCCATGCCAAGCTTTTTATGTGTATTCTAGGTAGTCAAACTTGGTGGCAGCTGGCCCAAGAGTCCCTCATGCTTAAGTGGCCAGTGTTTGTAACCACTGAGCCATCTCCATAGACGTAGGCTCCCTGATTTACCAACTTGGTAATTGGAAACAGACAGCTCTGACTTGTAATGATTGACAGTTTCCTTCTGCAACATGGGAATGATACCAGTATATAAGAACTAAGTAAGAGCTGGGCGTGGTGGCGCACGCCTTTAATCCCAGCACTCGGGGCGCAGAGGTAGGAGGATTGCTGTGAGTTCGAGGCCAGCCTGAGACTACATAGTGAATTCCAGGACAGCCTGGCATAGAGTGAGACCCTACCTTGAAAAACAAAAGCAACAAACAAACAAACAAAAAAAGAACTGAGTAAGAGGGAAAACATGGAAATGCCTAGTGCCCTGCCCACACACAGAAAGTTGCAACAAGTGTTGACCATTTTAAAATGATGTCTTTATCCTGGGGTTTGTTATTTTGTAGGATTTTAAATTTATAAACTCTACAAGGGCTGGGGATGTGCCTCAGTGGAAGAGCCCTCACCTATCATATACAAGGTGCCAGTTTACTCCATAGCATCACACTAAAAAAGTACCTTTGATTTGAAGTCCAATTTTAGTCAGGAAATCACATTGTATGTCTTCCTCCAGCTCTGCGTGTGTGTGTGTGTGTTTCTGCATATATGCATACAGAACACCACAATTTTATCATGTTGGAATCATGGGTCTTCTACAATATGGCTTTACACATTCACTGTACTTTACCATTATTTCTTCACATGACCCTGAGTTTACTGTCAGGGACCTTTATGGACTTTTCCAGGTCATATTTTAAAGGCTGGAAAACATTCCATCATGCCTAAGTAGCAAGTACCAACAACCTCTGGGTTTTTGTTTTTTTGTTTTATTAAAATCTGCAAATCTAATGTTTTCAGGTTATTTAAAAACCTTCCATCTTTTTCCCTTTACAATGCTCTTGCTTTTTTTTAGTTCTTCCTTCTAGTTCATTGTTTCTGCAGAAAGAAAGGTAGAGGCATAGAAAAAGACTGAGCTCACAAAGGAACACATCCAAAGCCTTTGAAATGCCTCCCGCCTTCCATGGGCTCTGAGTGGTGGAATAATGGATTGCTTTGAGGTTAAGTTATCTGACTGTCTTGTTGTGACAGATCAAATCTGAAGGTGTGTGTTTGCTTCCAATTAACACCAACTGTTGGGATTTGAAAACCAGATATTTCATTCATTAACCTTCAGAATAGCATTCAGAGGGGAGAATGTTTGAATTTACAACCAACAAATTATAAAGTTATCAAAAGCAGTAACATTATTGTAATGTGCATATGCTAAGGACCATTGGTACTCTTAGTCTTTGCATATCATGAGGAATCCATGTCTGCCCAGAGGACATCTGCTCTAATAACAAGAAGTGGAGAGAATTCCATGTGCCTTTGCTCTTGTTGTGCCCAGCAAAACCCTGGAAGTAAATAGATCAGTGGTTATTCATCTCCTTTCATGGATTAAAAAAATGGGGGGAGATGGCTTAGTGGTTAAGGTGCTTGCCTACAAAGCCTAATGACTCGATTCCCCAGTACCCATGTAAAGCCAGATGTACAAAGTGGCTCATGCATCTGGAGTTCATTTGCAGTGGCATTAAGCCTTGCCATGCCCATTCTTTCTCTCTTTTTAAATAAATAAATAAATAACAATATTATAAAAACTGGGTCTCAGAAGGATCAAGGGACTTGCCTAAAGTCACATTCTTGCAAAACACTGAGACCAGAGTTGAAAGCAGTATTGCTTCCTCCATCTTATCCATTCTCTCCACCTCTCTGTGTTGCTTACTCTGGTACCGAGGAGCACGGAGTAAAGAGGGCCATGGTCAGGCCAAAGGGAGGAAGCAGTCACCCATAGTGCCCAGCTCCTCAGAGGCTTTGACTCTCCTTCTGCATCCAGGGCACCTATTTGTCTTCTTTGCCCTGCATTGCCCTTCTCCCACCGCCTCTGCCATTGCATAGGCTAATAGAAGTGGGAGGAAGCAGCTGGGAAGGAGTCAACATTGCTATAAATTCTCAGACATCAAAGATATCCCCAAGTTCAAATCCCAGGTTTGCAACCTTCTGTGTGTGCAACTTTAAACCAGGTAAACTCATCGTTCCTTGGGTTCATTCTGTCAGCTGCAAGACACCTGCTTGTGAAGCTGTAGCGTCTAGGATGATTTCAAGAGCAATGTGACTGAAAGTGACTTTGACAATAAAATCTTTTAATTACCTCACTTTGCAAGAAGTTCAAAAGTAGACTTGTCCAGGTTGATTAAAAGCAGCTCGAGGATTTCAGAGCCCTGGGTCAGCTTCTCTGTTCTGTTCGCTTTGCTCTGGTGTCTCTTCACAGTTGAATTGGCTGTCACAACTCCAAACATCAAGCCTTCATATGGCAACAATCACAGGAGAAAGCAAAGCCCTCTCTCACACCTTTTATCAGAGTTAGAGATAGCTACTATGTTCACTGATATTAGTGATACATAGAGGCATGAGTTACTTTGTATTGCTAATATAAAATAACTTTGTATTAGTAATATATTTACTAATATAGAGATATTGGTTACTTCATCAATTGTTGCAACCAAATATCTGCCAAGAAGCAACTTGAGGGACTTATTTCTTTTTTTAAAGGAGATACTTTTATTGGGCTGGAGGGATGGCAGTTAAGGCCTTTGCCTGCAAAGCCAAAGGACCCATGTTCAATTCCCCAGGATCCATGTAAGCCTGAACAAGGGGGCACAAGTGTCTGGAGTTCATCTGCAGTGGCTAGAGGCCCTGTCGTGCACATTCTCTCTCTGTCAAATAAATAAACAAATAAAGATACAACATTTTTAAGAACACTTTTATTTATTTATTTGTGAGGAAAGAGAGAAGAATTGGCACAACAGAGCCTCTTTTTGCTGCAAACACACTCTAGACACATGCACCACTTTGTTCATCTGGCTTTTTTATGGGTACTGTGCAGTCAACCCCAGGCTGGCAAGCTTTGCAAGCAATCAACTTAAACCACTAAGCTATCTCTGCAGGCCAAGGAAGGTTTATTTCTGCCCTCAGTTTCAGACATACAGTTCCTCATGGCAGGGAAAGCATAGCATCAGGACCAGGAAGTCACATTGCATCGAGAGCCAAAAAGAGAAAGAACAGAAAACACTTTCTCCAACAAGACTCCACATGCTAATGGTTTCACCCCATTCCCAACAGCACCAGCAGCTGGGAATTGAACCACCCATCAGTACATCTTACATTCAAATCACAACAAGGAGCTTCCATACAAACCTCCAGTGAACTTCTTTTAACTTCCTAGCCAGACTGGGTCCGTCGTCTACAGCAGACACTGGCCATGGGGTCAGGGCTCTCATAACCAGTTTAGGTACCCATTTAGAGCATATTAGGTTGGACCCCTCTTTTTTGAGGCACTTCCCAATTTGCATTTGAAAAACAAGTATGATTTCCATGAGCAAGGCATGCACATAGAATAGTGACTAAGCAAGGAGGTACCGACTTGGTCTGCCACAGAAGGAACTGTGCTTCATTCTGACGACAAGAAAGAAAAGCAAAGAGCATAACATAACAACCAGCGGGGACCAGGTCTCAAGGAAGTGCTCCCATGACCTCTCTGCAGTTGATTCTAGGATGCGCTGTGAATTCGAAGATATCTGTTTACTCATCGCCACATTGAAGATAAGAAGAGCTGATCCCCAAGGTTGCTGAGGAGGTCAAAAATGAAATAAAACCTGGGAAAGAGTTGTGTAAGTTATTGGGTGCTGTGCAAGTATAAAAAGTAACATATTTAACATTCACAGTCAAAGCGTCGAAGATGTTTAAAGCAGGATGGGACAGCAGCAGCACGATAGACATACGAGCAGAGCAGATAATTGATAGTAAAATCCTCGTGCGTTTGGCAATGTGATGCTGATATAGAGAACAGTACTCAGCTCATTGTTCTGCACATTCAAAAATAAATCCCAGCTTTTGTTCTGGGCCACCTTGTACCTAAATATAGTATAATGTAATGCAAAAGAAAAAAAAATACTTCTATGCATTTAAACTGACACACACAAAAGAATAACTTCTTTGCTGCTTTCTTTATCCAAATTCTCCCTCACAATTCGGCACTTGAAACTGCTAATGATGTCAGCTAGCTATGTGCTCCCATGTCATTACACTCCAAGTCCAAGTAAAAAGGGCACAGCTTCTGCCATCCCATTAGAAGAGTAACCAGTCAGCCCCAGGATGCCTTAAGTGCAGGCATCACGCTCATGTTCTCAGTAATTGTTAAAGCTGCTCGTAAGGGCAGGAAAACCATAGCTAGCAAGTGAGGGACTCTCTATCATAATTCAATATTTCCTGGCTCTAAAGCGTACACACTTCTATTCCTATAATTTCCCTTTATTTGTCCTATATTTTTCAAATTAAATATTACTAAAGTGATCCTTTTTTTAACCACCTTTTAATTTTTTTTTTTTTTAATTTTAGAGAGAGTGAGAAAGCAGGTAGAGAGAATGAGTGTGTCAGGGCCTCTAGCCACTGCAAACAAACTCCAGACACATGTGCACTTTGTGCATCTGGCTCTACGTGGATACTGGAGAATTGAACCTGGGTCTTTTGTCTTTGCTGGAGCCACCTTATCCTCTAAGCCATCTCCCCAGTCCATCTTTTTTTTTTTTTTTTTTTTTTTTTTTTTTTTTTTTTACCTGTTGCTTCTTTGGTTTGCCTATCTGCAAAGGAAGTTCTACAAACATTGATTTGCTGTAGAATTTCATCTGAAAGAATCTCCAAGAGTGTCACTATCTGAAGAATGGAATGCATGGTAAAGTAAGCACATCCATGAGGGTTGGGTGCAGAACCATGGTTTAAAACATGTTTGTTGAGGTAGAAAAGCGAATGACTGTTGATAATGAGACCTTAAAATTCACGTATGAAGACTCTAGCATTCCCCAAAAGTGATATTGTACATGCCACATCATCTCATTTTGTATTCAAATACTCCAATCTGATAGGCTGTTTACAAATACCTTCTATATCAAGTAAAATTCAAAACTGAGGTTATGGAACATGCCCAGTATCACCCACCTTACAATTATACTAGTTATGAATTACTCCATAGTGATTCATAGGTCTCTAACGCTCAACACCACGCTGCAGTTGTATATCTTTCATTGGGTTCACGGTCATATGGAATCAAGCAGATGACTCTTCTGTCTCAGGCTGGTCTAGCTAGTGATTGATTGGAGGGAAGGAAGGGTGTGTTTATAAGAAGGTGTGAAAAGTCAGGAGCACAATTGTAATCTATCATATGTTCTTAAAGTACCATCTGTGTGTTCTGATGGCTTTGGTCAGAGTTATGCACCTTGCACATAAAGCCAGGCCATCTCAAGGGCAACACTCCCAAGCAATGTGGCTTCCTGGTAAAGGGCCCCATACGCCATTGCTTTTGGAGTCTCTAAGCTCCACATAGGCTGGTGTTCACAGGAGGTTCCTGCCACAGTGAGTGTGAGGAGAGAGAGAGAGAGAGAGAGAGAGAGCAGTGACACCCATCAGCATTCCCTTCTGCTTGACATCTGTTGAAAGAGACTCTCCAGTGCTGCTACTAAGAATACTCCTCGTGACATCACCTGGACCTCTGCCAAGACTGCTGTGTTCTAAAAATGTCATTCTTAGCTATGTTAGACAGCTGCCAGGATCTGCCCAGGGATAGCATGAAGCTCTGAGCTATGTGTTAACACCAGGACCGTCATGGGTGCCTCTGAATCTTTCCTGAACCTTTCCCTTGGCCTCTCTACTAGCACCTTATTTCTGTAAGAACTTCACTACAAAACCATAAGAAAAGGGCTGAAAGAGATTGCTCAGTGATTAAAGGCACTTGCTTACAAAGCCTGACATCCTGGGTTCAATTTCCCAGTACCCACAGAGAGCCTCAAACACAAAGCAGTGCATGCTTCTGAAGTTCGTTTACAGTGGCAAGAGGCCCTGGTGCACCCATTCTCTCTTTCTTTCTGACTCTGGTTTTGTCTCTTTGTCTCATATAAATAAATAAACATATTTTAAAAAGAAAGGATGAAAGAAAACGTCAATTTAAGGAAACACTATGATCTCAAATATAACAGTTGTTTTATGGTGGCCAGAGATTGAGGATGGATATATGGATGCCCAATGCCAGCATTATGAAAGGAGCTCTATTTTTTTTAAGGCAAACCCAACAAACTAGCCTTTTTTTTTTCCTTCTATGGGAAAGATAGAGAGTAACAGAGAGAAAGAGAGAGACAGAATTAGCATGCCAGGGCCTCCAGCCACTGCAATCGAACTCTAGATGAGTGTGCCCCCTTGTGCACATGTGCGACCTTGCATACTTGTGTCATTTTGTGTGTCTGGCATACGTGGGAACTTGGGAGTTGAACATGAGTGATTAGTTTTTATAGGCAAGTGCTTTAACTGATGAGCCATCTGTCCAGCCCAGGGGCTCTATTTTATTTTTAACTTGTGTCTTTATGTAGTACCTACTTTAGGGAGTCATGGCCTTAATTTGAATAATGAACCATAAATCAAAAGAGAGGTAGAAAGCTTTGTTTTGTGAGTAAATGCAATTCTCCATTTTCACAGATTCAAAACTTCAATTTTTACTTCTCTATTTACCCACATATTTGCATGTGAAAAACATTAATAAATAATACATTTTCAAATATTTTAGGGTCCAGTCTAAGCAATTTTACTGCTCAAGAGTGATAAGGATATGCACCCAAGTTTGAGCTGTGGACCCTAGGTAGTTTCCATGACACTGTTTCACGTGGAAACGTGTTCCCAAGGAATCTGTTCTGTTCATTGCTTCAGCAAGTTAGAAACTGGTTCACACCTTTAGTTTTCTCTGGCATATGACTGAGAGGTGACTTTTTCTCATATAAAAAGATGTTGAAGGTATAAGCTGCTAACATAGGGTCATTAGCCCAGTAGGATCACTTAAGCTTCCCCAGCATACAGCACCCTGCCTACATCCAAGAAGAAAAGAGGGAACGGGGAAGCAAGTGTGAGGCCTATCTGTCTGTTTAAGGGAGGAAGCTAAAATAGTTCCTCAAATACCCCCAGAAACCTTGTATAAACTGGATCCCCTGGCTACCTATGGCTGGAAAGCAGAAAAGGAAGTTGCATTTACCTGACTTGTCCCCTAAAACAGAGGCAGGAAAGAAGTAAGGGGCGGGAGGTGGATGCGAAGGCAAGGGTTCCAGCACAATCCTACACTGTAGGAACAAAGGGATCAACAGGTCACATCTTCAGTTCCATTTCAGATTGTCTTAAGTTCACATGAAGACAATGATCTTGACATTCAAGTTTATTTGCAAAACAAGCCCTCCCAAGAAGCCATTCTCTAAATCATCCAAGTTCTCATTTGCATTCTTGACCCACAAGGAAAGATGCCTTTAAAAATGAGGACAGGGAGGCAATATTCAAAGATTAGAAAGGTAATCATTTGGGATTTTTATTGTGCCCATCCTCCTGATAGAAAGACTTAGAGTTCAAGGAGCTCAGGTACCCACCAACTTAACCTGTCTGCATTCAGGGGAGGATTACCCAATAGCAACTCATCTCCCTAGAATCCCTCACTCTAAGAAGGTGGCCCCACCAAGCAGCTGAGAGGCCCCCATTGTACACCCCTCAGTACTGGACCAGTGTATAGCTACACTCCCTTGTCTCCACCTCATTTTTCTCTTCTAACAGCTTTACCATTCTGCCCTGTGATTGTTTCAAAATTTTTCTCATTCTAGTGAGTGTTTCCTCTTTTCCTCACTCTTCCTAAACCACCCCTACATTCTGCACCCACATTACACTTTGTACAATCAGGTTTTATCATTAAGTGCCCCCTATGCAAAACCCTGAGTGACTTTTCATTATTTTCAATTCAAACTCTGGACACCTCAATGAGTCTTTGTCAGTTCTGCTCCTCCAGGCAGCAGACACAAAGAAAGGATGAGGAGGGTACGAGACCTGTCAAGAGAAACAACTGACACATAAGGGAAGGGAAAGCAGGCATGGGTGAGGAAATTCCGAGACCCTGCTGCAGGCCTGACGCCATGAAGGGGAAGGAAAGGAAAGAGCTCTGAGTAGGAAGTACTGAGGACTTCAGTATAGTAGTTCTGAGAAAGTCGGGGACAGACCTCTGAGGACTCTATGATCAACTTCCCTTTGAAGGTGTCTGTGTTGAACCGTAAGATCCAGCTCCAGGAGTCCTCAGCATGTTCAGACATTATTCAGGAGCATCCGCTGAGAGAGCGCACCCTTAGTATGAACTCCAAAGTGTGGCAACTTGAGGCTTTCAATTAGCCAAGCCTTCTTAGACAATTTTTTTTTTTTTAGATGTAGGTCAAACAGTATACTCACAGGGCTACCAGAAGCTATAATACACCATATTCTCTAGCTTTGTGCCCCAGCCATAATTATCTATCATTATTGTCCTCTTTTCCCAACCTAGTTACATGGTTAGGTCTAAGGTTGTTAATGTCTATTTCCCACTACTAGGCCTGGGACTTCTCAAGGACAGGTGCTTTTTGTTGTTGTTGCTATTTTTTTTTTCGTCATCTATTCCTTTTTCCATAGTGTAAGTTCTTAATATTGCTTATATTCCAGTAAAAGCATCAGTCACTAGATAGGTGGAAGGAAATTTGTAAAAAAAAAAAAAAAAAAAAAAAAAAAGTTTCCTTTTGCTGGGCATGGTGGTGCATACCTTTAATCCCAGCATTCGGGAGGCAGATATAGGAGGATTGCTGTGGGTTCAAGGCCAACCTGAGACTACATAGTGAAAATCAGGTCAGTCTGGACTAGAGCGAGATTCTACCTCAAAGAAACAAAACAAACAAACAAAAAATCAGAGGAGATGTTGAACAGTAGCATAGTTCAGTTTCTGGCAGGAAAGTCCTCGATCTGTTTTAGGAAGATGGGAGTTTCTGAAACTTAAAAAAAAATGTATTTACTTATTTTTAAAGAGAGAGAGAGAATGAGAATGGATGTACCAGGGCCGCCAGCTGCTGCAAACAAGCTCCAGATGCATGTACCACTTTGCGATCTGGCTTTACATGGGTACTGAGGAATCAAATTTGGGTTGTTAGGCTTTGAAGGCAAGTGCCTTAACCACTGAGCAATCTCTCCAGCCAAATTTCTAAAACTTTTAACATTGACAAAAGAAGCTATTTCTCGGGAAGCGGCGGTGGAAGCCGTGACTCCAGCCCCAAAAACACCATCAGCTGCTCCGGTACCGGCCACAGCAGCTTCAGGGCAGCGAATCCAGCAGCGGAGGCTCCAGCGGCTTCAGCGGCAGAGGCGGATCCCGCAGCGGCAGCACCAGCGGATCAGAGGCGGAGGACCCAGCAGCGGCAGCTCCAGCGGATCAGCGGGGGCAGACCCAGCAGCGGCATCTCCAGTGGCAGATCCAGCAGCAGTGGTCCCAGCAGCGGCAGTTCCAGCGGCAGCAGCGGGGATCCAGCATCAGGGGCGCCAATCTGCAGGGCCACAGTTGCCAGGCTTGGTTTGCCCCACAGGAAAAGCCAGTACCCAGTTCCAGAAAGCAGAACAGCGGCCCAACATCCCAACCAGCAACTTGACTGAGACCAAAAGCATCCAAAGAGGTAACTGGGATTGAACCAGGGAAGGGTCTCACCTGGTCACAAGCTGACTTGGATCCCTCAACAGACCAGAAATCTTAACTTCTTTGTTGATATAGGATCTGGTTTTTATAATACCTAATCTTGCATAAATGCTCGGTGCTGTTCTTGACTGAATGTGTATAGGGTTTAGTTAAATTTTAGAATATACCTGTATTTTATTCCACTCAACCTATTTGAATACTCCCATAGCAGGCAAACTTAACCCCTAGGACCACGTGTCTAGATACTCTGAGAGTGGTAAGAGCCACACCTAACATCTTAATCTCCTACATAGAAGATATACAATATCAGATCAATAGATACAGCAAAGGATACCCAGCTGACTGGAAAATCTAAGCAGTAACTTAATCCAAGATGCAAAAATATATACATTATAACACAAGAAACACCAAAAACCAAGGCAATATAAATCCACCCAAAAGCATCAATGCTTCAGAAATGACCTCTAGTGAAAACGAGTTAGAGAAAATGCCTGAGAAAGATTTCAAAAGAATGATTGTAAATATGTTCAATGAACTCAAAGAAGAAATCAAAGGAATCAGAGAAGATACAGGACACCAATTTAACGAAATAAAGAAATCAATACAAGACATAAATAAGGAAATAGAAATAATGAAGAAAAACCAGTCAGAATTACTAGCAATGAAGAACACAGTTAATGAAATAAAAAACTCTGTAGAAAATCTCACCAGTAGAATGGATGAAGGAGAGGACAGAATATCTAAGCTAGAAGACCAGGTGGCAGATCTAATACAATCCAACAAAGAGAAAGACAAACTAATAGAAAAGTATGAATGGGAATTTCAAGATATTCGGGACACTATGAAAAGATCAAATATAAGAATTCAGGGTATAGTAGAAGGAGAAGAATTTCAATCCAAAGGTATAGTAGGCATCTTCAACAAAATCATAGAAGAAAACTTCCCCCAAATTGGGAAAGAGGTGCCAATGCAGATACAGGAAGCATTTAGAACACCAGCCAGACAAAACCTGGAAAGAACCTCTCCTCGCCATATTATAATCAAACTACCAAACACACAATCCAAAGAAAAAATATTGAAAGCAGTTAGAGAGAAAAATCAAGTTACCTACAAAGGCAAGCCCATCAGGATCACAGCAGATTACTCAACACAAACTTTCAAAGCCAGAAGGGCTTGGAGTGATGTATTCCAAACTCTGAAAGATAACAACTGTCAACCAAGGCTACTTTATCCTGCAAAACTATCCATTCAAATAGATGGAGAAATAAGGACATTCCATGACAAAAGCAGGCTAAAGGAGTATTTGAAGACAAAACCAGCTCTACACAAAATACTTGAAAGAATCCTCCATGCCGAAGAGAAAGAAAAACACACTTATAAGGAACCTGGAAAACAACAAACAACACTCAAATACTAGTTAATATAAGAGAGCAAAGGTAGAACCAGAACCACAAAAAAAAAAAAAAAATGGCAAGCATAAATACACATCTTTCAATAATATCTCTTAATATCAATGGCCTCAATGCTCCAACCAAAAGACATAGATTTGCAGACTGGGTTAAAAAGCAGGACCCTACAATTTGTTGTCTCCAAGAAACTCACCTTTCTACAAAGGATGGACATTATCTTAGGGTGAAAGGTTGGAAAACGGTGTTTCAAGCAAATGGACCCAGAAAGCAAGCAGGGGTTGCTATCCTAATAGCTGACAAGGCAGACTTCACTCCAACATTAGTCAAGAAAGATAAGGAAGGTCACTTTATATTGATTAAGGGCACACTCCAACAGGAGGACATTACAATCCTAAACATATATGCACCTAACATGGGGGCTCCCAAATTCATCAAACAAACACTGTTAGAACTAAGGTCACAGATAACACCAAACACAGTGGTAGTTGGTGACTTTAACACCCCACTCTCATCAATTGACAGGTCATCCCGGGAAAAAATAAACAGAGAGGCATCTGGACTAAACGAGGTCATAGAAGGAATGGACCTAACAGACATATACAGGACATTTCATCCAAATGCTGCAGAATATACATTCTTTTCAGCAGCACATGGATCATTCTCTAAAATAGACCATATATTAGGACACAAAGCAAATCTTAACAAATTCAGGAAAATTGAAATAATTCCTTGCATTCTATCTGACCACAATGGAATCAAACTACAAATCAATAGCAAGAAAGGATATAGAGCATACACAAAACCATGGAAACTAAACAATACATTACTAAATGATGAATGGGTCAATGAAGAAATCAAGAAGGAAATCAAAAAATTTATAGAGTCAAACAATAATGAGAACACAACATACCAAAATCTCTGGGACACAATGAAGGCAGTTCTAAGAGGTAAATTTATAGCTTTAAGTGCCTATATTAAGAAATTAGAAAGGTCGCAAATAAATGACCTAATGCTTCACCTTAAAGCCTTGGAAAAAGAAGAACAAGGCAAACCAAAAATCAGTAGACGGGAAGAAATAATAAAGATTAGGGCAGAAATTAATGAAATAGAAACCAAAAAAACAATACAAAGAATTAATGAAACAAAGAGCTGGTTCTTTGAAAGGATAAACAAGATTGATAAACCCTTAGCAAATCTGACCAAAAGAAAGAGAGAAGAGACACAAATTAATAAAATTAGAGATGAAAAAGGTAACATCACGACAGATGCCAGAGAAATTCAAAAAATCATAGGGACATATTATAAAAACATATACTCCACAAAGTATGAAAATCTGAAAGAAATGGATGATTTCCTTGATTTATATGACCTACCTAAATTAAATCAAGATGAGATTAATCACTTAAATAGACCTATAACAAGCATGGAGATCCTAACAGTTATCAAAAATCTCCCAACTAAAAAAAGCCCAGGCCCAGATGGATTCACTGCTGAATTTTATCAGACCTTCAGGGAAGAGCTAACACCATTGCTTCTTAAGCTTTTCCATGAAATAGAAAAAGAAGGAATTCTACCAAACTCCTTCTATGAAGCCATCATCACTCTGATACCAAAACCAGGCAAAGATAGAACAAAAAAGGAAAATTACAGACCAATCTCCCTCATGAACATAGATGCAAAAATTCTCAACAAAATATTGGCAAACAGAATACAAGAATACATTAGAAAGATCATTCACCCTGACCAAGTAGGCTTTATCCCAGAGATGCAGGGATGGTTCAACATACGCAAATCTATAAATGTTATACATTATATAAATGGGTTGAAGGACAAAAATCACATGATCATCTCATTAGATGCAGAGAAAGCATTCGACAAAATCCAACATCCCTTCATGATAAAAGTCCTACAGAGACTGGGAATAGAAGGAACATATCTCAATATAATAAAGGCTATTTATGATAAGCCTACAGCCAACATATTGCTAAATGGGGAAAAACTGGATGCTTTTCCACTAAAATCAGGAACAAGACAAGGGTGTCCACTGTCCCCACTTTTATTTAATATAGTTCTGGAAGTCTTAGCCATAGCAATAAGGCAAGAGACATGCATAAAAGGGATACAAATCGGAAAGGAAGAGGTCAAGTTATCATTATTTGCAGATGACATGATTCTATATATAAAGGACCCTAAAGACTCTACTAGCAAACTGTTAGAGCTGATAAAAACCTACAGTCATGTAGCAGGATACAAAATAAATACACAGAAATCAGTAGCCTTCATATATGCTAACAACAAACACACAGAGGATGAGATCAGAGAATCACTCCCATTCACAATTGCATCAAAAAAAATAAAGTACCTTGGAATAAACCTTACTAAGGAAGTAAAGAATCTATACAATGAGAACTTTAAAACACTCAAGCGAGAAATTGCAGAAGACACTAGGAAGTGGAAAAACATCCCTTGTTCCTGGATTGGAAGAATCAATATTGTGAAAATGGCAATCTTACCAAAAGCAATCTACACATTTAACGCAATCCCCATCAAAATTCCAAAGGCATTTTCACGGAAATAGAAAAAACAATCCAAAAATTCATTTGGAATCACAAAAAACCTCGAATATCTAAAATAATACTGAGCAACAAAATAAGGCTGGTGGTATCACCATACCTGATTTTAACCTATACTACAGAGCCATAGTAACAAAAACAGCATGGTACTGGCACAAAAGCAGACTCGTAGATCAATGGAACAGAATAGAGGACCCAAATGTAACCCCATGTAGTTATAGCCACCTGATATTTGATAAAAATGCCAAAAATACTCATTGGAGAAAAGACAGCCTCTTCAGCAAATGGTGTTGGGAAAACTGGATATATATCTGTAGAAGGATGAAAATAGATTCTTCTCTTTCTCCGTGCACAAGAATTAAGTCCAAATGGATTAAGGACCTTAACATCAGACCTGAAACTCTGAAACTGCTAGAGGAAAAAGTAGGGGAAACCCTTCAACATATTGGTCTTGGCAAAGACTTTCTGAATACAACCCCAATTGCTCAGGCAATAAAAACCACAGATTAACCACTGGGACCTCATGAAAATACAAAGATTTTGCACTGCAAAGGACACGGTGAAGAAAGCAAAGAGCAACCTACAGAATGGGAAAAAATCTTCACCAGCTATATATCTGATAGAGGATTAATATCTAAGATATACAAAGAACTCAAGAAGTTAAATAATAAGGAATCAAACAAACCAATCAAAAAATGGGAAATGGAGCTAAATAGAGAATTCTCAAAGGAAGAAATACGAATGGCATATACGCACCTAAAAAAATGTTCTACATCCCTAGTCATCAGGGAAATGCAGATTAAGACTACATTGAGATTCCATCTCACTCCTGTCAGATTGGCTACCATCATGAAAACAAATGATCATAAATGTTGGCGGGGATGTGGAAAAAGAGGAACCCTTCTACATTGTTGGTGGGAATGCAATCTGGTCCAGCCATTGTGGAAATCAGTGTGGAGGTTCCTAAAACAGCTAAAGATTGATCTACCATATGACCCAGCTATAGCTCTCCTAGGCATATATCCTAAGGACTCATCTCATTACCTTAGAGATACTTGCTCAACCATGTTTATTGCTGCTCAATTTATAATAGCTGGGAAATGGAACCAGCCTAGATGTCCCTCAACTGATGAGTGGATAATGAAGATATGGCACATTTATACAATGGAGTTTTACTCAGCAGTAAAGAGAAATGAAGTTATGAAATTTGCAGAAAAGTGGATGGATCTGGAAAGAATTATACTAAGTGAGGTAACCCAGGCCCAGAAAGCCAAGCGCCACATGTTCTCCCTCATATGTGGATCTTAGCAAGAGATGATTGGGCTTCTATGTGAGAAGGAAAAAACTCAGTAGCAGAGGCCAGTAAGTTAAAAAAGGAGATAGAAAGGGAAGAGAAAGAAAGGGAGGAGGGCTTTTATTAGGTTGGTATTGTATATATGTAAGTAGAAAGATTGAGATGGGGAGGGGATATGATGGAGAATGGAATTTCAAAGGGGAAAGGGGGGAGGGTAATACCATGGGATTTTTTTGTTATCATGGAAAATATTAATAAAAATGGAGAAAAAAAATAAAAAAAAATAAAAAAAGAAGCTATTTCTCGAGGCCTGCGAGTGAACATGTTTCTTAATCTCTATCCTCACTCTTCTCTAATTCTGTTGCTAAACCTAAGACTCAAATTAAGAATAATACCAGCAATTCTCAGTCAACAACTTATCATACTCATTCTAAAGCCAGAAATAGATTCATTATCCTTGAAATAAAAGTAAATAGCTGACCAGCATAATTGTTTCTGTCTACACAAGTGACAAAATTAAAACTAATGCATGAACCATAGCAGTACAATTAGCTTAGCATGAGTAATCTGGGTTCCTTTTATATTTCCATTGTCAAGGCCAATCATCCTGTCCCTGCAAATATCTTCTGCCTTTTTTGAAGTTATAAAAGTCATCAGTAACTAATATGTGCTTGAAGTTGTCTTATAACTAGGCCTGGTTTTTATAACATCAGCAGTGTTCCTACTGGCATCAACAGCTGAGATAGAAGCTAACAACCAATGACCTTCCTCTGAAACATGAAAATGGGCTGGAGAGATGGCTTAGCAGTTAAGGCACTTGCCAGTGAAGCCTAAGGACCTAAGTTCAACTCTCCAGATCCTACATAAGCCAGATTCACAAGGTGA
The DNA here is from genome assembly GCA_036346955.1 of Dipus sagitta. Lineage (NCBI taxonomy): Eukaryota > Metazoa > Chordata > Mammalia > Rodentia > Dipodidae > Dipus > Dipus sagitta. Next base: position 165,261,859 of record CM070772.1, on the reverse strand, counting down.
TGCTTTCATGATCTTGAACAGATCTAGAATAATCCTACAAACTATTAGGACTCATTTAAGTCTTTTTTTTTTAATTTTTTATTTGTTTGTTTATTTATTTGAGAGCAACAGAGAGAAAGAGGGAGAGGGAGAGAGAATGGGCGCGCCAGAGCTTCCAGCCACTGCAAACGAACTCCAGACGTGTGCGCCCCCTTGTGCATCTGGCTAACATGGGTCCTGGGGAATTGAGCCTCGAACCGGGGTCCTTGGGCTTCGCAGGCAAGCGCTTAACCACTAAGCCATCTCTCCAGCCCTCATTTAAGTCTTTAAGAATAAGAATGATGAATATGGTCATAATCTTTGTAAAAATTTTACTCTGGCAGTTTTTACATGGATGACTTGGGAAAAAAATGCAGACTCTCAAGGCAGGGTCTGCTGCAGGACAGGAGATGAAGCAACATGATGACTTCTGAAGTAAGCAGTGTGAGAGAACATGGGAATCACTTGAGGACTCTCTTGGACTTGGTGACTGATTGAATGTGCGTTGAGAGAGAAGAGGACTCTTGTCTGGGGACTATTTAGTAGGATGGAACCTCTGGGAGCTAGATGGACATCTGGAATAAGTGAAAGGCATTGAATTTAATTCTGCCCATGCTGTATATGAGACACTAACATGAAGTAGTCAAGTCCAATAGGCACTTAGTATCGATTATCAAATGATCAAGAAGACTAACCAGGAGGTATAAACTGGGGAATTATCAATATATATATGGCCTTGAATCCGTGAGCATGCACCAGTCACTGCATGTTGAAACCATTGTATGCCCTCTTGTTTAAGCATAGTGGCTCCTTCTTGTTCCTTTGTGAGAATCACTAACACCTGTAGAGTCTATAAAAGCCCACAAAGCACTTTCCAAACACTTATTTTATTTGAACCCTGTCCGTTATACAGCTCTCCCATGTACCTATTATCCCCATTTACATACCATGGAGGTGAGGTAGAGGGAAGAAGAGATTTCACTCTAGGTCATGCAGTTAATAAGTGGCAGGGCTAGGCAGCAAGTCTAGTTCCCTGGGTCAAAATTCCTGACAAGCTTTTCTTTCATCTTTCACTGATTTCTGTGTGAATACCATATGTTGGAAGATCTGTCTTGTGGATCATTGTGGTATGCTTGTCACAGTGTATAACACATAATTAATAGTTTAAAACTAACATATTGGGCTGGAGAGATGGCTTAGCAGCTAAGGCATTTGCCTGTGAAGACTAAGGACACAAATTCAATTCCCCAGGACCCATGTAATCCAGATGCACAAAAGGCACATGAGTTTGGAGTTTGTTTGCAGTGGCTAGAGGCCCTGGTGTGCCCATTCTCTCTCTGTCTGTCTCTCTTCTTTCTCTATGCTTGCAAATAGATAAATATTTTTTTTTTAAAAAACTAACATAATTTTGTCACTTAAAAGCTATATATCTGGGGTTGGAGAGATGGCTTAGCAGTTAAGCAGCTTGCCTGTGAAGCCTAAGGACCCGGGTTCGAGGCTTGATTCTCCAGGACCCACGTTAGCCAGATGCACAAAGGGGTGCACACGTATGGAGTTCGTTTGCAGTGGCTGGAGGCCCTGGCGCGCCCATTTTCTCTCTTTCTCTCTATCTGTCTCTTCCTCTCTCTCTCACTCTCAAATAAATAAATAAAACTGAATGAAAAAAAATTTTTTTAAAGGTATATATCTGGGCTGCAGGATAGCTCAGCAAGTTAAATGCTAGCTGAACAATTATGAGAACCTAAGGTCTTTAAAATATTATTTATTTACCTGTGTGGAGAAAGAGTGTGGAAGAGAGAGAATGGGCATGCTACTATTGCCACTGCAAATGACCTCTGGATGTGTCACTCTGTACATCTGGCTTTGCATGTGTATTGGGGAATCAAACTTGGAGCAAAGGGATTTTTAAACAAGTGCCTTTAGTCACTGGGTCATGTCCCCAGTCCAGGAGCTAAGTGGAATTCCTAGAATCTGTGCTGAAAAATTAGCTGGACACATTAGTGTGCACTTGTAATCCCAGAGCTGAGGAGGCAGAAACAGGTAGCTTCTTGGAGTTCACTGTACAGCCAGGCTGATCTACTGGTAAGCTCCCGGCCAGTGAGAGTCCTTGTATCAAAAAGAAAGGTGGATGAAATTCCTGAGGGATGACATCTCAGGTTGTTGAGTACATACACACTCACACATGTGCACACACAAAGACATGTATGCACACACAAAACCCCCTACATGTCTGCAGGTAGTTTACACAGTGAATTTTGAACTAAGTAGTTTCAGCTAAGATAGAGTCATCTGAGCCAGCCAGGTTTGTCTCTCCTCTATTTGTAGATGACACTGTTACTCTCCTCTTACGGAAGTTGACACATGGAATTATAAGAATCTGTGCATGTGTCTATTTCCTACATTAGACTACGAGTTTCAGGGAGGCTGGGCCACCATGAATTAAAACTTAGATAATTGAAATGACTAACAGTGTCTACATCCTTCCCTGACCCATTCTCCAGCAGGGCCACATTTAAAAGACTCTCCTCAAACTCGTAGAAGCCTTTGTGGCAGTAATTAGATTATTAGTGTGTAATCGTCTGCTTGCACCTTTCCTAAAAGACTACAAGTGCCTCAAGACAGAGATCATGGCACTTTTTATCCATGTCCCCTGTGCTAGATGTAAACAAACAATTAGACTGCAGCAAGTTAATTACTGTGATGGAGACCTATGCATAGGATTAAATCAATACTTATTCATTGAATAAATGAATGAGCAAACGCAAGGCAAATTAAATTCTAAAATGTCAGAGTGGGAACCTTACAAATCACTGAGTTTCTCATTTTCAGATGAGGGAAATAAGGCCTAGGGAAGATAATACCACAAGGTCTCACAGGTCCAGTTAGTGGCTCCAAGACCCTTGCTCCTATAATATTCAGACAATGAACCACAAGCACAGGCAATTGGAAGGGAGAAAGTGCAAACTGTAGTATTCTAAACCTACATGCCCTGGCAGAACATGCAGAAAGGAGCAAGTGTGGCCATTATTGCCAATTAACGCAACGTGAATAAATAAAGGAATTCATCATTTTGTGTTGATAATTCCCTATGGCTGAAGGAGAGGTTTGGCCATTTAAAAGGCTCTCAGTAATGTACATTATTTTAGCAAGACAACACCACCAGAGCTCAAACATCTTTCAAAGGTTACACGTTCAACACAGCCTCAGAGGCAATGTTTAAATATCACAAGCGTGAGTGATGCCTGTAGCAGTAGTAGGCGTTTTCCCTGGCTACCTCTGAATGCCCTTGAGAGGCTCAGCACCCAGAGCCAGTATAACTGCTAACAATTTCTCAGATGGGTCAAATCCAAGCCATCATTATTAAGCAACTCAGCCTTTCAGTGACTCCATGAGATCATATTTTTATACCTACTTCATATTTAAGGCAACTGAGGCCCATTTTGTCCGCAGTCTCAGGGTTCCTAAATGAGGAGCTATATACTTCTAAGTATCTCAACTTCTAAACCCATATTGTATAAATGAAGGAAACCATTATTTCCTATGAGAAACCAAATCAAATGTCATCTTCTTGGGTTAAAAATGCCCTCCTGAGTCACCCTAGCCTGTCCATTTCACCATAGGACTACCAACAGACATTTGAAGTATATAGGAAAGACAACAGACATATGTTGCATGGAAAAATTTGTGTAAAGTTAAAGAAGCCTGTCCAGTGTGTGAATAGACGTGATGGACGTAAATATAAAGTCATGGGCAATACCTTCAGGCTTGGCCATCCCTTCCATAGACAGTATACATTTACTTAGGTCAAAATAAATCAGAGATTGCTTACTAATTTGACTCAAAGGCAAGTTTTGTTGGAATCATATTTTCTTTGAGTGTACAGCTTGTGGTATGTGTATGTGTGATGTGTGATATATGCTCATGTATGTGCAGATAAGCTTGAAAGCCTATGGAGTCCAGGGAAAAACATCTGGAGTCCTTCCTTTATTGATCATCCACGTATTTTCTTTTTTGAAGATTTTAGTTATTTATTCAACAGAGAGAAAGAGGAAGAGAGAGAGAGAGAGAGAGAGAGAGAGAGAGAGAATGGGCATGCCCAGGCCTCCAGCCATAGCAAAGGAACTCCAGATGCATGCATCCCCTTGTGCATTTCGCTAACGTGGGTCCTGGGGAATTGAACCTGGGCCCTTTGGCTTTGCAGACAAATGATTAACTGCTAAGCCATTCCTCCAGCCCTTTTGATTCTTTTTTTTTTTTTTTTAAAGATTGTATTTATTTATGTCATCCATGTATTTTCTTTAGACAGAGCCTCTGATCACAGAAGTATGGTTTTTGTAAGCCTAAAGGATTTTCTTGGTTCTGTTCCCCATGGTACTGGGGTTATACATGTATGTGGCCATTCCCAGCTGTTTATGAAAGCCCTAGGGAACTGAACTCAGGTGATCTCTGGACTTCTCAGTCCCTTATACTTGTGGCAAATGGTGTTATAGGCTGAGCCATCTCTCTAGCCCTGAATCATACTAAAGTAAATATTAGTCAGGTAATACCACAGATTTCTATTGTCTGTTGAAAAGTCCAAAACATTTGTCAGCATTATCTCTGTAGTGGTAGAAGCTGACCTGCAGCTTCCCTGCTCACGGGGAGTGTGTACTCCATTTCACTGAGGGCTCACCATTCTCTCCCTGGTTTCATACTGTTGAAGTCATTGCACTTCTTGCTTTGCCCCCAGCTTTAGGCATCAAGATACGCAGAACATATCAATAATATATACTAACACTGCAAAGTTTCCAGGTGTTCCTGATTCTTGAAAAGACGTCTTCTTAAACTATTTCCCAACTATATTTCGAAAATCACTATGTATGAGAATAAAATGCCTGCAAAATAAAAATCCCAGGTTATATTTGAAAGTTTAACAAGAGCTGTACAGGGAACAGGGCATGCAACTCAGCTCAGTTGGTACAGCACTTGCCTAAATGCCATGGTGGCATGTACTTGTATTGTCAGGCCCCAGGAAGTGAAGACAGGGGGATTAGTTGTTCAAGGTCATCTTCGGTGGCCTGGTGTGCTTGAGGTCAGCTTAGGCTCCATGAGACCCTGTCTCAAAAGTAAAAAAATAAGGGAAGTAGAGATTTCTTTTTTTTTATTAATTTATTTATTTATTGAAAGTGAAAGACAGAGAGAGAGAGAGAGAGAGAGAGAGAGAGGAAGGGAGGCAGAGAGAGAGAATGGGCGCGCCAGGGCCTCCAGCCACTGCAAACGAACTCCAGACATGTGCGCCCCCTTGTGCATCTGGCTAACATGGGTCCTGGAGAATTGAGCCTCGAACCAGGGTCCTTAGGCTTCACAGGCAAGCGCTTAACCGCTAAGCCATCTCTCCAGCCCAGAAGTAGAGATTTCTTAAGTCTAATCGAAGAGGATACTTAGGGCTGCCGGACCATCCAGTCTAGCCTAACTGGTGAGCTCCAGCCAATGCAATACCATACTCAAAAAGAGGCAGACAGAGCTGGGTGTGGTGGCGAACGCCTTTAATCCCAGCACTCAGGAGGCAGAGGTAGGAGGATCACGGTGAGTTGGAGGCCACCCTGAGACTACATAGTGAATTCCAGGTCAGCCTGGGCTAGAGTGAGACCCTACCTCGAAAAACCAAAAAAAAAAAAAAAAAAAAACAGGCTGACAGTGTACCTGAGGATAATGTTTTAGGTTGTTCTATGGCCTCCATAATCACACACCTGAGCACACATGAACATGCGTGTAGATTCATTCATAATAAATAGTTATCAAAAAATTTAAAAAAATAAAATTTAGTGAATATTTAACCCAGCCCTTTTAACACCCCATCAGTCATTTCAAGATTCACATATATTTAAGGAAGCCCCTCCTATGCATACATGCTGCTCTTTTTTTTTTTTTTTTTTTACCATTTGTCCTCCCCACTCTTCTGACCTCATTTGCTGATACAGTAATATAATCTGTCTTACAACCATACATAAATTCTCGACATAAGTAATTTCCCCCAAGGCTATTTTCTCATGAACCATGTGCAAGTAAATTGCTTATTTTTGCCCCCAACATAGGGCAGAGGTCACCACGCCTTGTACACTTTCACTTTCTTAAAGGCAAACACAATTGTTTTTTTGGTGTTTGTTTTTTTGTTAACATATGACCTTTAATATCACCCTTTCCTGTCATCTCAATCTAGTCTATTGGAGCCAGCTATTTATCTGAAACCATCAGGAGAGCCCAGTTTGGTGACATGTCCGTGCTCTGAGGTGACACTGGAGTGGGGCGAGAGCTTTGTGCAGAGGCAAGAAGGCAAAAGATAAATTGCTAAATCAAATTCAAAAGAAGAGACGTACTTCAGGAAGCTTTTGGCTGAGTCTTCTCCCAGCTAAAGTGTTATCCTGATTCAGGGTGTGTGTGTGTGCACGCGCGCACATGTGTGCACCTTTATATGTGTTCTTCATTTATTTTCTAATTTTTATTGGCCAAGGAATGGAAGACAAAAACAGAACATTTGTTCTGTGTTAAGGCAAAATAGTTCCACTATTGAGCAAAATCTCAATACAAGAACTAGTGCATTATCATATTTGGCAGAAAGTTTGTGCTGACTAGGCTCTTATTCTAATCTGACAGTGAAGAAATTAAGATTTAGAGAATTTAAGGGTCCAGCACAAAGTCACACACCTATTAGTTGGCAGCAAAGGAATTTGTACGTATCTAAGGTAATACAGAACCCACAGCCTTAATCATTCTACCGTGCAGCTTCCATTTGTGCTCTAAGCCATTACCCAAGGTCATTGTCACTGATCCAAGGTGATGGGCACTGCTACTAAAATGTACAGACAGGGTAACAATCCCTCTCCTCTACCCTGCTCTCAGGAGATCTAAGATATTTCCCTTAGGGACTACCCTCACTATTTTTTTCTAACATTCCAAAGACAACCTTATTCTCCATTCATTTGAAGTTGGCAGAACTTTGGCCTTGGATGTGCCCCCACCCATTTGGTCACTCCTGGCCAAATCCACACCAACAAAGCATGTCTGATGATACTTCATCGTTTTTGTGCCTTCTTCCATCATTCATGATGACATTGATGCACCCATTAAAGTACAGGTAACAACATCCACTGTGAGGTCATGAATGGAACGGTCATACATGTTCAAAAGACAGTGTTCATCACTTCTCCCCATCCATTCACTTCTTTGTCCAAATATCTTTATTCCTTACTAACACCTGAGTGCTTGGAAAGTTCCACATACATCCAAGTCATGAATGCTAGAGGTAAAACACTACCATCAGGCCATTGGATTTGAAAAGAATCACACGTTAATTCACATCAGCTAAGCACGCTGATGTGTCATACCTTACATTTGGTGTCTATAGTCACCTCTCCATTAGGTAGTCATAATAGTAATAATAATATGATATATGGATAATATATTATGATATTCTAAAATATGGTTGATAATTATTTTATTAGAATAATATTAATTAACATTATCCATATTTTATGGGACAATCTTTTACAGAGTAGTGAGTTTTCATGATACCTATAGAAGTCATAAACATTTAGGCTCAGAAGATAGGCCTCACTCTCATCCAGAAACTATTTTGGAGTGCAAGAGAAATGGATCAGTGGATAATGTGCGTGCCATGTAAGTGTGTTGCCTGGATTTCAGAATACTGGAATCTACGTCAGTGTCAGGTGGGTGCAGTGGCCTGCCTGAAATCCTGGTGCTTGAGAGACAGAAAGACAGGATCCTGGGTTGAGCTGGCTATCCAGACTGGCTGAATCAGCAAGCTCTGTTTTCAAGTGGGAAAGCCTGCCTCTGAGAATACAGCAGAAAGTGATTGGGGATGGCACTCAGCATCAACCTCTGGCCTTTCGGCATGCACATTCTCCCCCACACATGCACCCTCAGGCACACAAACATACATACACACATGCATATGCACACGAAATGAAAATAAACTGTCTTCATGAGAAAGTTTCCCCTGTTTTAGTAGCAGTTAGAAACAAAAACAGTCAATAAATGGAGATATTAAAAGCCAATCCCATAGAGCTGTTGGAACTCCCAAAACGTAAGGAGTAATTATTGGCTCATAGACCAAAGCCCCTCTCATGCTCAAGATGCCCAGATACCAGTTAAAATCAAAGTTTCTTCTCTAAGGTCCTTATCTCTATGGCTTCTCTTATCTATAGGGTACCAGATTTTATTGGTTAAGCAAAGATCCAAATGATCCCTATGTGTGGTGGGTCACTTTGGTCTTGCAAAGCATAATTATCAAGTAAGGAAAGCCTGGCTAGAATCGAATGCAGACAGCTTGAGCAGCAGCAGTACACAGCAGAAGAAACACAGGATGTGCACAAGGCAGGTCGCACCATCCACGGCATTCAACAGTAACGGGCTTTCAAGGGAAGAGCAGGCAAAATAGTCAGCTAACGAACCTCCTGAATCTGATGGACACCCACATGGAAAGATCATAAGTTTGAACAAAGTTAACAATAAAAATTCACAACTTAATATTAAAACCTGAATATTAGGGCTGGAGAGATGGCTTAGCAGTTAAGTGCTTGCCTGTGAAGCCGAAGGACCCCAGCTCGAGGCTTGATTCCCCAGGACCCACGTTAGCCAAATGCACAAGGGGGCGCACGCATCTGGAGTTCATTTGCAGTGGCTGGAGGCCCTGGCGCACCCATTCTCTCTCTCTCTCTCTGTCTCTCTCTGTCTCTCATTCTCTTTCTCTGTCTCTCTCTCTCTCTGCCTCTTTCTCTCTCTGTCTGTTGCTCTCAAATAAATAAACAAAAATGAACCAAAAAATTTTTTAAAAACTAAATATTAAAAAAATCTGGTGTTTCTGGAGATGACTCAGTGGGTAAAGTGCTTGCTCCACAAGCATGACAACCTGTGTTTGGCCCCCAGCATCCATGAGAATGTGGATGGCTACGGCAGGCCCCCTGTAATCCAAACGCTCGGGAGGCAGAGACAGGTGATCCCTGCTCCAAGCTGGCTAGCTAGGCAAATTGATTAGCTCTGGGATCAAAGGAGAGGCCCCACCCCATAAATATGGTGGAAAGCCATCAAGGAAGACAGCAACCTCACATTCCCACACACACATGACAGGCACACATGTGATGCATACCTACACTCATATGTGCCCACACACGAGCATGCATACGTGTACTTAAACAATACACACACAGAGATGATTCTGAGTTCCTTTATATCTCTTCAATTTATTTTCATAATCTGTACATCATAACACTTTCACAAAGGTGCAGAGAGGGATAAAGATTCTCTGTATTCTTTATTGTGTGTATGTTCATGTACACCAGAGTGTGTGTGTGTGTGTGTGTGTGTGTGTACACGTGCACGTGTGTATGTACACAGGAAGACAATCTCAGGTGTTATTCTCTCAAGTGCCATTCAGTCTTTTTGGAATAGGGATTGTAACTAGCCTGGGGCTTGCCAAGCAGGCTATACTCACTAGCCAGTGAAGCCCAGAGATCCTCCTGTCTCTACCTAACCAAGCACTGGGATTGTGAGCATGTACCACTGCACTGAGCTTTTCTTTTTTTTTCTTCTCTTTTTTTTTTGTTTTTACCTAAGTTTTGGTGATCAAACTCAGATCCTCATATTTGAGATGCAAGAACTTTATCTACTGAGATTTCTCCCCACCTCAGATATTTCTTCTTTATAGAACAGAATCTACAGAGGGTTATAGACAGGTGTTATACAATCTATCCACGGCCACCCAGATAGTTAGTAGCAAGGCCATGATTTAGATACATAAGTTTGTTCTGTCTTGACTGGACATGATATATGGCATGGGGTGGGAGGAGGAAGAAATCAACAAAGACCATAATATGTGTGCCTTGAGTTGGTGGAGGGATGGCAGAGGTGACTTGATCCCAGAAGAGGAAAACATGGGGAGAAATAAGACCAGAGAAAAGACAATTCACTATTCTTCCACAATGGTGCTGAGCAAAGTATTTTTTTCTGTTTTAGCTACATAAGCATATATTTTATGTTTTTATAGCATCCTAAAGGGCAACTCTGGATGGGTTTTATTCATTACTTGTCCATCCACCAAAATGCCTCTAATCATCCAAGGACTATAGTAGGAGTTCAAGGAATATGTTGGCTTAATAAATGAATCCAAGTAATGTTCAGCCCTGGGCCTTAGAAGTCATAATGCCTAGTAAATGTTAAGTATTGTTAGTCCACAATTACAAGATGCCTTTTGCAAAGAGACCCTATGTCTCTCCAAAGACTCTATAAAAACTAAATGCAAGACAGCCTATTGTATGCCAAATCCCTGGGTCCTGACACATTAACAGTTTAACAAAACACTGAAACTCCTAATTTAAAGAACTAACAAGGCTGCTTATTACATGACACAAGCGTGTCAGGGCAGTGGCATGCACTGCAGCTGTTACCCTGCTCTGTGAGCTTTGACCTTAAAGCCTTTAATTAAAAGCAGTGCTGAACTCACTGCTCATGTCATACACAGATCCTGAATGCCTTTCCTTCTTTCTTTGTAAAATGTTCAATGAAAGACAGGGTGAAGATGAACGTGTGAGACATACAGACACACCACACGTTCAGAAGGCAGGATTTTGTTACCACTTCTCCAGCCACCTTGGCCTCTGATTTACTGTATGTAAGTTTGAACAACTGGCCAGACACTATTGTAGGTTAATATATATCATTTTTTTAAGTGCAGAGGTTGGTGTTAACCTGCCCAGCTGCAATAGGTTTAAAGTAGTTAGCAGACTCCCCAAATGCTTCCAAAGTATAGCATGCCAAATGTAAATTTCACGTTTTTATAATAATAGGGCGGATTATGTGTCATGGTAAGTTAATAAACTTAATTCTGTGACCTTACAAACCATTTTTGCATTTTATAATAAGAATCATACTTCTCTTAGAAATATAAGACATAACTCTCTCAGGCTGGGCGATGGTTATTCAGGGAAGAATGCTAACATCATAGCATGAGAAGCCCTGAGTTGTGGATTAAATGCAATGTACCCCATAGTCTCATGAGTTTAAAATACTTGGCAATTTTGGACATTGTAGAACCTTTGGGAGGTGAAGCCCCTTGTTGGAAGAGGTATGCCATTGGGTGTGGATCTTGAGGACTTTAGTCCAGCCTAAGTGTTCGGAGCTTGGTCACTCAGTCTACTTCCCATTGATGTGGAGTGGTGACCCAGTGTTCCTGCTCCTGCTCTGGCCTGCTGTGCTTTCCCTGCCATGATGAAATGCCCCCTCCAGTGTGTAAGTTGAAATAAAGCCATGCATCTCGTGGACTGCTTTTGGTCATGTGTTCAATGAGAAGGTAGTTGATACGTCCTGTAAGTGGGGCAAACCACCTCAGCATGACCTGAGAGGTTCTGGTACCTACCCTCCATGCATAGTACTCCTTAGCATAGCCTAGCACACCATGTGAAGGTCCACTTGCAGTGATTTGAGACTGTATCAAGAAATAACTACCTGTACCACCTACTTCTCCCATGGAATATGTAATGATTTGTCTCCAGGACTCCCTTTTTGTCACAGGACAATATAAATACGATAAGATCATGGGAAATATATCATTTATACCACATCCTGTCTTCTGAAGCCATTACCAAAGCTTCTGCCCCATCATGTGTCCTCACGATGCAACACTATTAAGTGTTTTTGTGCATTAACAAGGGAGCATGGTAGTTTGAGATGGACAACGGAAAGTTAAAATCACAGATCTGTCATATATTCACCATGTAATTTTGACCAAATGACTTATTCTACCTAATAGGCAGACGATTTTGAGGATTAAAGTAGGGTACGTGTGTGAAATTGGCTCAGTGTGTAGCATAGGATAGTTGGGCAGTAAACCCAGGATACCTTTTGCTCACACTTATGTTTGGCCTCTGGCATGGGGCATTGGATATGTTTATCTATTGGGGCCTTACTTCTAAGATGTATGCACTTATTTTTTAGACAAATTTTTTTTTTATCTACAGGGTTCTTACGTAGTTGATAGAAAATATAGGAAAAGAAAAGCACAGGTGAGTTATTTGCTTTAGGCAAATGAATCTATGTGCTTACCAAGGAATATTTTATCACACCAAAGAGATAAAATTTGATGATAGCTCTCTTTCTGGAAACTATTGCCCAAGTGTTGCTATGTATTTCTATTTTTGAAATAAATTTAGAAATAGGCATCTTTATAAGTAATCTTCCATAATTTGAATGTTTCTTTGAGGTGCTTGTTTTGTTAAACTTTTATATATATATATATATATATATATATATATATATATATATATATATATGTATATATATATATATATATATATGTATATATATATATGTATATGTATAATACATTTTGATCATAATCTCTTCCCATTACCTTCTCTTGGTCCTCATCATCCCTCTTCTACTGAACCCCTTCTTTTTCCCAACTAGTCCCACTTTTACTTTGAGGTCTCCCTTTTTTCTTGTGTGTGGGTGTGACATGAGCACAGGTAGGGGATTATTCACCAACACATGTGTGTCCAATTGCTAAGGTTGTTAAGCCAATTCCCCTTCTGGCCAATGGATTTTGTGGCTGATCACAAGATCACAGATCATAGTATGAGTAATAAAAGGCCCATCAGGTTACTAGCTGAGAAGAAAGCACTGTTACCGTACTTCAGGAAGCTCATGTCAAGGCACTCTAAAGGTAGACCCAGACCGGCAAGGAAAGAGATCCATCTAGTTCCCCACATGCCAAAATGCTAAGCTTCCAAAGTGTGCCAGGCACAGCAGAGATAGAGCTAAGACAAAGGGAGGGACATGGATATAAGGGATTAATAAGGTAGAATTGGTAGGACCTAAGGAGCTGATTGGACAGAAATCAAAATAAAGACAGGAGCTGAAAATAACATCAGGGCTTGAAGCCCAGAAAAGGGGATGATTTGATGTTTTGTTTTGTTTTCATTCTCTCCTGGGACAGCCCACTGGGATGCTTTTCAGAGAGAGCATTTGTATGATAGCAGGAATGTGGTTTGGCCTGGCAACCTAATTCCTGCCTTGCCCCAACCATACTCTTCCGCCTTGAAGTTTCTGGAATAAATAGATGTGTGAAGAGACCCTTCAGGACAAAGCAGCCCTTTAATATAATCTGGAGCTTTGGCCTCCAGTTCCATATGGCAGACTTTAGTAATCCAGGGCAGACCACACAGATTGCTTGCTGTTCCCATAATGCTAGTTAAGGTTAAACAGCCTTGAAACTAAGCAAACTCTGAACCTATTTTATCATCATAAAATGTGCTGAGAATTTGTTTATATTAATGAAAGAGAGAGGGAGAATATAAAGGCCACATCTATCACTGGTGGAGAGGAAGGATCAAGAAAAAGAAGAATAGAAGATGATGTTTGTTACAGTCCAGGAGTTTTAGCATAAAGTCAAGCTCGGCCTTTAGCCATACACCTGAACAAGGTTAGAACAGAGGAGAAAGAAGCTATGAGGAAGCAGCAACATCCATGTGTTTCCCACAACTACTTTCACTGTGAAATGAGCACACTACTGTGACTCAAGTCCACCAGTCCCGATGGCACACCCGAAAGGGCAGAGAAAGAAGTGTGCCAGGAGGCTAAAGATACAGACCTGAGAAGCCTTGAAGTATGCCCAGGAAGCTAGCACTTCTTATCTGAAAAATGGTAGGAAATAGAAGGATGAGGTTCTCATGCCTTAAGGTCAACTTTAGAGAGATCCACAAGAATTTTATAACATAGACACCAGTAAAGTGCTAAGTTACCACTCAAGCAGGAATTCTGAGATGGGTCACGGTGGTATGCACATTTGAGTTATATCTTGAAGGATATATTGGAATCCTCCTAGGCACAGATGGCACATGGAAGGGGAAAATAATGTAAAGTGGGGAATGGCTCATTGAGGATACATGATGATTGAAGCTAGAATAAGATCTACAATATGGGATAGACTAGAGTCCATAAACACCAAGGAGCTGCTGAAGATATACAATTCACAGATAATTTACAGAAATTGACAAGAAGTTTTTACATATGGGTGAGTTTGAGAAACAGGGGAAGTAGGTGTTTGCTTCAGACTGAACTTTATGGTCCTGAGGCTCTAAAAGGCATGTTGTGTCCAGGGCCGAATTTGCAGAACTTACTTCCTCACAAATGGCTCTGCGAGGCCATTCCCATAGAGACAGTGAGGTCACAGTCTTTTTCTTCTTGAGGTTCTCCTCATAAGCCAGGGTGGAAGAACCTCATGTAACTCAGAAGGTATGAGGTATCCTTCCCATCTACGTCTACTCCTGGGGCTGGACTGACCACACTCTGAAGCATGGTGCATGATGGGGTGGTGAAAGGTCTCAGAGTTTCTGTGGACAATGTCTTCAGAATCTGCCATGTTTTTTTACCTGGTTCTCAGAGCACAGTCACGAAAACAGCCCTCATACAAAGAGATCAGACAGATGGGAAAAGAAGAACGCAAAAAATAAAAAATAAACTAAGGAATGATCCACTTGCTTGATCTTTCAATGTGACTATCCTTGAAATTTATATTTTTATCCTCTGGTCATATTGTTTTTGCTTTAAGCTTCTTCAGAAGGGAATAGCTTAAGGTGCTATTGAATTGAATGACAAAAATAGGGTATGAAAAGCATTGAGGGGCAAGGAGGGTAGGTTATAACTGGGGAGGAAAGATGAGAGGAAGAAGCAAGGAGAAGCAGTTACATGGCATTTTTTACTTCATAAATTATTTTTTGGACATTATTTTCCTGGTCTTTACATACCTACAATATAGAAATTTCTTTTATTTTACATCAGCATAACTAAGATCCAGAGAAGGTAAGTACTTGGCTAAGACTTTATAGCTATTAAGTGAAAGAATATATGGATAAGTCATTATCCATATATATATATATATATATATATATATATATATATATATATGTAAAGTACTTGTCCCCTCTGAATTTATATAGGTGAAATGATTATCCCTCCTCACCAAGAGTTTCCAGATATCTGGGAAACCAGAGCAGATAGCAAATTATTACTCTTCAATACCCACACATCTTTATAACAACTGGTAAATATTATTCAAAAATATAAGGTGAATGTACCAACAAAATGAAAACACATGATCCTGTGGAAGACCTAATGAAGACATAGTTTGCTTTTCCTCTTTCAACCCTAACTCTGAACATGTCACCCCCTACCCACCCTTTGTCACTACATGGAGTGATGAGGATCAGAATCATTAGGACAGGCCACATTCTCTCTCTGCCTGCCCTATAGGTCTAAAGGGTCCACACATTCTAGCAATCCCACCATAACCCAGCTTTCCTATAACCCAGCCTCAGCTAGTAAATAGCAGAAGAACAGTCCGGGACTCTTCGTTGGCTCATTGGTCATTCAGCTTCACGTCTCTATTGAACATATTCACCCAGTCCCACAGGGAAGCTGAGGGGCTTGTTTGGTGTCTTGTTACAGCACAGAAATAAGTAAGGCTGCCAGGAATCCCAACTCTTTGTCCTCTTTCTGCTTAACCTTGAGCAAGTTGCTTACAATTTTGTATCTCAGATTTATCATCTATAAAATGCAGATGTAATAGTTCCTACAGGTTTACTGCTGGATTGTTGAGGGGAACAGATGAGGCAACACGTATAAAGCTCTTGGCTTCAGTGCCTGGGAGATAGCAAGACTTCAATAAGTGTGGATATTATGGCTACTTTTTATCGGGCGTCTTACTCTCTCTGCTATTACAAGGGCTGACTCTGTGCTGTAAGATTTAAGAGCGCTGAAGGTATGCTTCCTGTGTTTGCTAGTGCAGTGGTTTGATTCAGGTGTCTCCTATAAACTTAGTTATGCTGAATGCTAGGTTTCCAGCTGATGGCAATTGGAAATTAAAGCCTCCTAGACGCAGTGCATTGTTGGAGACAGGCTTATGGGTGTTACATCCGGTGTCCCTTTGCCAGTGTTTGGCACACTCTCTTGTTCCTATTTTCCACCTTATGTGGGCCAGGGGGTGATGTCCACCCTCTGCTCATGCCATTGTTTTCCCTGCCATCATGGAGCTTTCCTTCAAGCCTGTAAGCCAAAATAAACCTCTTTTTCCCACAAGCTGCTCTTGGTTGGGTGATTTCTACCACCAACACAAACCTAACTGCAACAGTAAAATCATACCGAGGAGTGGGATTACTGCTAAACACCTGACTGTGTGACTTTGACCTTCTGGAGCTGACTTTCAAGAGGAATGTGAAAGGCTTTGAAACTTTGGCCTAAGAGATGCATTTGCAGTGCTGTAAGTATAGCTTGATGGACTATTCTGGTCAGAGTTGAAAGACCTGAATGCAGTAAGAACTATGGACTGTGAGGTTTGCCATATGAGGGTGAGAAAGAGCTTTGCTTGGACTGGACTAGAAGCAGTTTGAAAGGCTTGCTGTTGTGCCCATGTCCTGAGAAGTTGTGCAGGGTTGCATTGTATAGAAATGGACTGGTGTGAGCAGAGGGATTTGACACAGAAAAAAAATGAAGTCTTTGGACCTAGACTGTTGCCCATTCACCTGCAAATTGCTTGAGAGATTACAACCATTGCGATTGGGCCAGCTGACCTATACTGGGGCAGCAGGAAGAATGTAGGCTCTTTTGAAGGGGTCTGAGTGCTCAAGGAGTGTCCTGTTCTTCAAAGTCTGCTTTGTTCCCCTCTCCCCCCAGATTAATAAATTGGCACCCTAGCTGGTATTGTGGAGTATAAGAAATGCAGGAAAGAGAGGGTCATTGAGTTTGCAACATGGTCTTGTGTTTTGGAATTGGTCATGGGCAGTGTGAAGCAGGTCTGCTGGATGCCTGCATGGAGACCCCATGGGGCCATGAGGATGAACCATGGATTGCAGTGGAGACCCAGTGGACATCCTGGGACCAAGAGATGGATGCTAAGGAAAGCTGCTGGCCCCGATGAAGTTTTCTAGGACTGTGAGTTGCCTCGCTGGAGGGACAGAATTGGAATACCAGATTTTTTCCTGGATAGAATTATCAGACTTGGAGATTTGTCATTGACTAGAGTTGGTGGACTTTGAGCTACAGAGTTTGATATTTGCCCTGTTTAAAATCTTGTATTGGTTGAATCTTTCTTTGCTATGCCAAATACCATCTTTTGCAGTGTGTTTATTCCGTACCACTGTTTGTTTTTTTTTCCCCTATTAGGGCGTTGGTATTATGACTCAGTTAAAAGACCTCGGATTATGGGGGATGTTTGAAAATCATTAGGACTGATAAAAACTATGGGGACTCTTAAAGTCATACTGAATGCATTGTATTTAATATCATGTATGAATATCAGTTTATGGGGGCCAGGGGTGAAATGTGGTGGTTTGATTCAGGTGTCTCCCATCAACTTAGGTATTCTGAATGCTAGGTTCCCAGCTGATGGCAATTGGAAATTAAAGCCTCCTGGAGGCAGTGTATTGTTGGGAGCAGACTTCTGGGTGTTATAGCCAGTTTCCCCTTGCCAGTGCTTGGCACACTCTCTTGTTCCTGTTGTCCACCTTATGTGAGCCAGGGGGAGATGTCCACCTTCTGCTCATGCCATCGTTTTCCCCTGCCATTGTGGAGCTTCCCCTTGAGCCTATAAGCCAAAATAAACTTCTTCCCACAGCTGCTCTTGATTGGGTGATTTCTACCAGCAATGCGAACCTGACTGCAATAGCTAGAAACAGCCCTGGTATCATGATGGCCTCCCTTTCTTTCCCCTTCCTGCATTTCTACCTCTCTCTTTCCCTTCCATAACTCTGCAGGCTATGAAACCCTACAATATCATCCTCAATATTTTTTCATCTCTTATGGCCCATGCTAATATGCTATAACTCCGTATGCAGTAGTTACATGGGCAACTTCAAGATTGTCTGACAAATAGCATAGATAGGAACCTTTCTTGCTTCCAAATTTTGAAATTGCACTTCTTAGAAAGTATGTGAATGAGAAATCTTCTTCCTGCTTCTCTTCCTCTTCCTCATCACCTCCTCCCTCTCCCTTGCTCCTTCTTGTAACCAAAGTTCTCTAGGCTTGGATGACTTTCAAATGTGCTGCTTTAGTCACCTTCGCATTGCTAGGATAAAGCACCTGAACAAAAGCAGCTGACGGGAGCAAAGGTTTTATTATGATTTACAGTCTCAAAGGGAAGCTTCATGATGGCTGGGGAAAGCATGGCACTAGCAGAGGCTGGGCATCACCTCTGCCACAGCAGGTAGAAAATAGCAGCAAGGGAGCCAAGCTCTGGCAAAGGAAAGCTGGCGATAACACCCTCAAGCCCGCTCCCTACAGCACATCTCCTCCCAAGTTGCTACAAGCTGGGGACCAGGCATCCAAAGCACATAAGTTTATGGGGGGACAGCTGATTCAAACCACCACATATGCAAATCATTAGACATTTGGTCGCTATGGTATGTCAGGAATGAATGATAAAAATTGTGAAAGAGACCTGCTGGGCGTGGTGGCGCACGCCTTTAATCCCAGCACTCGAGAGGCAGAGGTAGGAGGATCGCTGTGAGTTCGAGGCCACCCTGAGACGACATAGTGAATTCCAGGTCAGCCTGAGCTAGAGTGAGACCCTACCTCGAAAAACAACAACAACAACAACAACAACAAAAAAAAAAATTGTGAAAGAGGACTTCCTAGACCTTGCATTCTATTGGACAAAACAAGTTGCTTTCTCTGTTGTACAATTTCAACTGATTTACTAGTTTATTATATGTTTACAGTAATATGTCTCAAAACTTTTGTCAAAATGGCATAGAAAATTAGTTTGAATCACTAGATATATAGTCATCTTGGTCTGAGTTTAAATTTCTGGGCTAAAAAAAATTATACTGAATTTGTTTGGGAGAAAATGGCATTTTAATTCTCAGTTTCCTTATCATAACAAGGGATAATACCACAGTATTGCCTTGAGGTGATAAAACAACCCCATAGGAGCTAGATACATATTTAATATAATAAATGTTTAATTATAAACTCTGGAAAAGGAATGACATTAAAAATTTATAATTGACATATATGTTAAATGCTATATCCCAAGAAGACATTCAGACAAAAAAAGTTGAAAATCAAGCCAGGCGTGGTGGCGCACGCCTTTAATTCCAGCACTTGGGAGGCAGAGGTAGGAGGATTGCCGTGAGTTCAAGGCCACCCTGAGACTCCATAGTGAATTCCAGGTCAGCCTGGGCTAGATTGAGACCCTACCTCGAAAAACCAAGAAAAAAAAAAAAAAGTTGAAAATCCTCTTAAATTATAGGACTGGGGCACAAAAGCAGCCCCCATAGAATCATACACAAGTGAGGCTTTGAATGTGATTCTAGGAATCCCCAAAACAGAAACAATAGACCACTTACCATCTTGACTGAGGGACAGTTCAGTTGCCCAGGAATAAACCTAGAAAACATTGCTGCTTCACTGATAGGCTCTCAGTCTACTCCTTGGGCGTGGGGCCGATGGGAAGAAATAAACTCTTAGGAGATAGATAGCGGCTTTCCATTTTATAAGGTGGAGAACCGGCCGCGCCTGCAGGAAGCTCATGGAACATCAGAGCGTTCAGCTTCCACAATTTATGCAACCGCTCTGCGTTGTGCTTCACAGTGAGAACACTTCCTCGGAAATACGGACTCTCAGTAGATATATTTGCATGTGGGTGCATGTGTGCGACTGGGTGCGCATGTTTTTGCACACATGGAGACCAGAGGTTGACACTGGGTGTCTTCGTAATCATTTTCTTCTCTATTATTTTACAGAAGCAGGGTCTCTCATCCCAAAGCTCACCAATTCCGCTAGCCTAGCATGCCAGTTTACCCTTGGAATTCCTATCTTTCCCTTTCTGTACACCTAAATTATAGGCAGCTGCCACACTCACCTGGCATTTACATAGATGCTGGGGATTTGAACTCTGGTCCTCTGGCTGCACCACAAAGACTCCTAAAATTTGAAATAAAACCCAGTTACACACAAATTGGATATTGTTCCGTTTTTATCTTTGCTTTCTGAAGCAGGAGCTCAGGTAGCCCAAGCAGAACCCAAACATCCTCCTGTATCCTCCACCCCCGGCTTCTACTTTCTGAGAGCTTAAATTACAAACATGCACCTCCATGCCTGGCTTGACATTTTTAAAAGCACCTTTATTAAAGGATAACCAAAATATGATAAGCTACGTGTTTCATGCAAATAATGTGCTCTGTTTTGATCCATGACACCATCACCACAATGCAAACACATTAACCCCAAAAGTCTTGTGTTCTTAGGCAGTTGCTCCCACTGCCCCTTCCTGCCCTGTCTCTACTCTGGCAAACCACTGTTCTCCAGCCACAGTGGATTCGTAAGTGCAATCGTGAAGTTTGTCCTCTTCACTGCCTATTTTCTTTCACTCAGCATAGCTATTTGGAGATTTATCTGTGTTGATCTGTGTACCAATCCTTATTTTTTATTGTGAGTGGTATTTCATTAATTTGATATTCTAGAGTGCTCTTGTCCATTTTCTTGCTGGTGGAAGTTCTGTGGCTTCTAGTTTGGGTCTGATACAAATAAAAGTGCTATGACCAGTCATGGGCAATTCTTTATATGGACATAGGCTACCGTTTCACTTTGGTGACTGATTCAAATGGTAGGTTTAATTTTTTTAATTTTTGTTTATTTTTGCTTATTTATTTGAGAACGACAGACAGAGAAAGAAAGGCGGAGGGAGGGAGAGAATGGGCGCGCCAGGGCCTCCAGCCCCTGCAAACGAACTCCAGACGCGTGCGCCCCCTTGTGCATCTGGCTAATGTGGGTCCTAGGGAATTGAGCCTCCAACCGGGTTCCTTAGGCTTCACAGGCAAGCACTTAACCACTAAGCCATCTCTCCAGCCCAGTAGATTTAATTTTGAAGGGACTTCCAAACTATTTTCTAAAATGTTTGTACCATGGACTGGCGAAGATGGCTTAGCAGTTAAGGTGAATGCAAAGCCAAAGGACCTCACTTCAGTTCTCTAGGACCCACATAAGCCAGATACACAAGGTGGCGCATGAGTCTGGAGTTCATTTGCAGTGGTTGGAGGCCCTGGCATGCCCACTCTCTCTTTCTTTCTCTCTCTCTCTCTCTCTCTCTCTCTGCCTCTTTCTGTCTCTCTCTCTCTAATAAATAAATTAATTAAATATATTTTTAAAAATGTTTGTACCATTTTCATTCTCAACAACAAGGTAGGACAGGTCAACCATTGTCAAAAACATGTAACAGGATTAGTCTTTTAAACTTCAGACAT
Source organism: Dipus sagitta (assembly GCA_036346955.1). Lineage (NCBI taxonomy): Eukaryota > Metazoa > Chordata > Mammalia > Rodentia > Dipodidae > Dipus > Dipus sagitta. Next base: position 165,240,551 of record CM070772.1, on the reverse strand, counting down.
GGCAGAATATGTAATCCCTGTTTGTGAATTAAACCTGCACTGCTGTGCATAATGTTGGGCATTTTTCCTGCATTTATTTCCCATTCATGTTTCCCATTTGCTGAAAATTATGCTCAAATCTTTGGCTGTTTATTTGTTTTACTTGCTTGTTTATTCATTACTGAATTTGGGGGGAATTTCAAAGGTATATATTCTGGGTATACATACGTAGTTAGGTAGAAGTATTTCCTGCGAGTTTTATCTCTCCTCATGCTCAGAGGAGTTCATAAAGAAACAAAAGCTCTTAAGGAAGTTTAACTTAATATAGTTTTACTCTGAGGATCATGCTTTTGATGATATGTGAACTTCTTTTTTCTTTTTAGTTTTTTGTGGTAGGGTTTCATTCTATTCCAGGTGACCTGGAATTCACTATGTAGTCTCAGGGTGGCCTCGAACTCATGGCGATCCTCCTACCTCTGTCTTCCCAGTACTGGGATTAAAAGCATGTGCCACCATGCCCAGCGATTTGTGGACTTTTTACCCAGAATCATAAACATTTATTCCTATATCTAGCAACTTTTATGTTTTACCAATCACATTTATATCTATAATCCATGTTGATTTAATTTTTTAATTCATTTTATTTATTTCCAAGGAAAGATACAGTGAGACAAAGAAGGAGAATGGTGTACTAGGGCTTCTAGCTGGCTGCAAATGAACTACAGATGCATGTGCCACTTGCATTGGCTTTAGGTAGGTACTGGAGAATCAAACCTGGGGCATTAGGCTTTGTAAGCAAGAGTCTTAACCCCTTAGCCATCTCTCCAGCCTGTAGTAATTTTTGTATGATGCAAGGAATACTAAAGTTCATCATTTTATATGTAGTAATCCAGTAATTCTAGTATTGTTGGTGGGAAAACATCTTATTTCCACTAAGTTTCATTTATACCTTTTGTAAAAAATCAATTAATCATGTGCACAGGATTCCTGGACTCTTTTCTGCTCCATTGATCTATTTATTTGTACAAATGCCAATAGAAAACTATATCCACTACACTAATTTCTGAAACTTCAGAAAGCTTTGAGGGTCTTGAAATTAATAAGCATAATTCTTGTTCTCTTTCAAAGCTTGTTTGGCTATTACGTATACTATGTATTCCCCTATGAATTTTACAATATTGTAATTTTCTACAAGAAAATTCCTGTTGAGATCTAGATTTGGAATGTGTTTAATGTGTATATCAATTAGGCAGTAATTTAACAATAATAAATCCATCTAATTCATAAACATGGTATAGCTCTCTATTTAATCTATTTCAAGTTCTGAAATATTTAGTTTATGTTATATATAGTTCTTGGATATTTCTCCAAGATTTACTCATAAACCCTTCATAATTATGAAGCTATAGAATAGGTTTTAACTTTTATTTCTTACTATTAATTGCTAATATATAAATAAATTGTTTGATACAAACATAACAACTTATAGGTCTTATTGTTAATTTGTAAGTACAATTGATCCTCCATCCCTTTCTTGCAGACTTTAGCAGATTTTTTATATGTAATCATATACTTTCCAAGTGAAACAATATTACTTTGCCTTTATAAACTAGATCTAACTTTTATTTATTTTTCCTTGTCTTACTGAAAAACATTATTACAATATCAAATGGAAATAATGAAAGCAGACATTTTTGATCTGTTTGTGGTCATGAGAGGAAGTATTTCCTATTGACCATTAGATAGGATATTAAATATTTGTTTAAGGTGCACTTTATCAGTTTGAGAAATTGTCCTAACTCCACAAGGCTCTCTGTTCTACCTAACCATTCCCTCCGTGCTTTCAACTGGCAGAGTGCATGGGTACCTTGATCCCCAGGGGCTGCGGTTCCCTGGAGATGTCCGGGCAACCATGGAGCAGTGTGTTGAGCTGCAAGACAACTTCTGGGCTAGCTCAGTTTATTCAATACGGAAATGGGTCTATAAGCAGTTGAGAGAGAGAGCAGGCAGAGGGTCCTAAGGTGATTGGCAAGTTCAAAGGTTGCCTAGGAATGTTCATTCCAACATGTAGGTACTCAGGTGAGCTACATAGTGGCAGGAAGAGGGTCCCAGTGTAATGGGCTGTGTGAAGGCTGCTGGCTGATACCATATAAGGAGTTTCCTAGGCAACTGGCCAAAGGTGACAGAGCAATGAGTGAAGCCTAAGTCTCAGAACTTCTGGGTGTCCCAGGGGAGTGGCCACCTGTAGCCTAGGGGCTGAGGGCCCTTGGCTGTGCCTGGCAGCTCAGGTCCATTTCCTGAAGGCTCCAGCCTTTGCCTAGCAGTGCCGGACAAAAGTGTATACTGTTTCACTTAATTTAGACAATAGATGGTGTGTAATGTACGGAAATAAACTGTGTACCTGTCTGTCCAAGGGAATAAACCAAAGAAAGGGGAGTATTGCAAATGTAGACATAAGGCACACAGTTCCTAGCTCTAGGTCCATAAAATCCAAGGTCCAAAGAAGTTTAAATTTGTGCTCTTTTCCCTTCCTTAATTTCTTATCACATTCACAGTATTTCCCTGGAGTTCATCTTTCGTCCCACTCCTGCCTGAACACTTATCCAGTTAGTCACCTGTAACTCCTCGTATTCCACTGATTTCAGGTCCTTCCCTCCACTGTTCTACCATGCCCTCTCTTTACGTTGCCACCCTCTGCCACCTAGTTTATGCAATAGGTTCCTGAATGGTCTCTTCACCTCCTATTTTTCCCATGCTCATTTGCCGTGCTCAAAGCCAGCATACTTTCAAAAAATGAAACATGTCCCATCACTCTCTGCTTAGAGTCCTTTCAATGTCTTCACCTCAGAATAAAGGCCAGAACCTGGCTGATCTCTCTCAAGGCACTCTCTTCTGTGTAGGCCCACCCTCAGTGGAATGCTAAGGCCTCTACCAACTACTTCAAGAGTCCTTCCCTGACAAGAGACCTCTCCTTTCAACAGGTTCCCTTGATGGTTAGGGCAGCAGGTCCCAGAACCAAACTGCTTGGTCCAAAACTTGAATCCACCAAGCCTTTTCTTAGCTATCCCATGCCTCAACAACCCTGCTTGTTAAAAGAAGGTAGGAGTACTGTTTGTGTCAAAACATTGTAAGAATTAAATGAGATTTGTCACATAAAGACCTTGAAAGATGGCTGGGACATGATGAGAAGTGTTTTGATTTTTGTTATATTTTATATGTTATTATATTGTGTGAGCATTTGCTATAAGAATGTAACCAATAGGATGAACATATATTGTAAAGGAAATTTATTAAATTGGTTTACACAGTAGAGGCTGGGCAGAACCTGGTGGATGCTTAGTCCATTAGGCTAGAAACCTCAGAAGTGCTAATTGGTCATTGAAGGCCTAGAGGATTCCTCAAGAGCCTTGAGTCTTCAGTCCGTATTGGCATGAAATGCTTATGAAACTGAGTTTTGGGCTGGAGAGATGGCTTAGCAGTTAAGACCCTTGCCTGCAAAGCCAAAGAACCCAAATTCGATTCCCCAGCACTCATGTAAAGCTGGATGCACAAGGTGGTACATACATCTGGAGTTTGTTTGCAATGGCTGGGGCCCCTGGTGTGTCCATTCTCTGTCTCCTCTCTTCTCCTCTCCTTTCCTCCTCTCTCTCTCTCTCTCTCACACACACACAGATAAATTAAGTTAAAATAAACCACGTTCACAAAGAATGACAACAAGGTAGATGCATGTATGAGAAAGTAACAAGGGCTATTTTCTGGAACCTTTTCATGCATGGCTGCCCTCTCTGAGGGAAGTTTTTCCTCTCTCAGTTAACCCTTCTTGGAAACATCCCTTACAGACCTTCCCAAGACTTATGTGTGTTTGTCTGTTTGTTTGTTTTTTACTTGATTCCTGATCTGATCAAGTAGACCTTAGAGATTTAACTGGCACAACTGCTTACAATACACAGGCTGTATGTAGTAAGAAGGCATGAAGATTCAATGAGGCCACAGAGTGAAAACTTTCAGAAGAGTCTGGAGTGAGGCAGGCTCTGTGTAAACTGTATACTGTTTCTTTCCTTCCAGCCAGTCTATGTTGATCTCCACCACAGGGCCCATGGTCTCCTACTAAACGAACAGATCTCGTTTGCAGTCACGCCCACCTCTTTCAGGAGTGTAGAAGCAGTTACAAGGGGTTGGAGAAGACAGAAATTTCTGCAGAGATTTTCATTATGAATTGCATTAAGCTGGTGTTTTCATCCCTAAACCAAGAGTTGTTTTGTGGTTGCTTCCCCCCCCCACCCCTTCCTCCCTCTCTTTTCTGTGTGGTTGCAGCTTTTAAAGACTTAATTAGAGCAATAAAAAAATACCAATTTCGCCTTTCCCTCCCCTTTTAATAACAAGTAGTAGTTGAGAGGCAGCTGTGGATGAATGCTATTTGAAAGCTGCTCCCCATCTGAAGTTTCATTTTTCACTGCTCCCAGGCACATTTGAAAATTAGTGCTGACACGTGCAAATGAGTTTGCGGGAGAAGAAAAAGTACACGTGGCGCAAGGTGCTCTCAAGATTATTGTAGGAATAAAGACAGCCTCCATGAGACTTTCCGCCTCTTGTCAGAAGCTGGATGTTCGGCATGGAAGAACCTTCGGGTTTTTTTTTTTTTTTTTTTTTTTTTTTTGGATGGGGAGCCCCTAATACCCATGGAGCCTCATGGTCCTTCCGTGGAGACCTCCGCTCAGAGCCAGCCTTCAAACCTTTCACAAAGCAGCTTCGTCCCCAGTAGTTTTTAGCCAAGTGGGAATTCCAAGTTGACTGCTCATTGGGATGTTCTGGGAAAATTTGAAAAATGTTTTCTCTTCATTGAAGTTAAAATAAAAAGAGTAAAAGTTTTGAATTCCTCAAGATTTTTCTTAAAATTTCTCGGGTTAGAAAATATTAAACGGTGTGTGTATATGTTGATGAAGATGAAAAAGAGATTGAAAACTGTATGACGGAGACATGAAGAAGACAGGAGGAAGATGAAGTATGTCATGGGGAAAAGAGAAGAACTAAAAGCATCATCCCCAGACTTTGCATTTGCTAGCTCCTAGGCCCTTTCTCTCAGAATCAGCCCAGGCCTCCTGCCTCTCTGTGCTGGTTTGCAGAGAGGAAGCCACCATCTACCAGCTCAGTCCATGGTGGCCTCCACCCCGCCCCTCGCCTCAGACCACTGTGTAGTACTGAGGTAGAGGCGAGGCCTTCTGTGTCTCCTCGTTCAAAACAAATCTCAGCCGCCAACTGCACACAGACCTAGAACAGTCTCCTTTAGCAATGTTCACAATTATCTGAACAACATTCTCTGTACTTTACCACTTCCCCTTACTTTCTTAACTTCATTTTTGCCTACAGTTTAATAAGAGTTACAGTCTCACCTTGTATTTTTACAGGCTGGAAATCATACTTGGGAAAAGATAAGCATAGTGACTGGTACATGGCTGAATCTTTCCGTATGGTAGCTGAAGCTACCATTATCAATTTTCTTATGCATTTTTGTTTGTTAGTTCTGGGCTTTTTTTAGTTTTTTTTTTAATTATTTTTATTTTTTGAATTTTTTTTATTTAATGACAAACATACTTAGTGTAGTTACATCATGAGTTGGTAGCATCCTTTCCCTCATCCCTGCCCTCATTTTTCTGCTTCCAAAGTGGTTGCTGCCTCCTAAGAATCATTAGAGATACTGAAATGAGTGGACTGCTTGGCTACATGAGCGGTAATGTAAAAAGGATAAGAAATTTGGTTAAAAAGCAGGACAGTTGAGAGAACAGTGAGACAGCGAGAGACAAAGCCCCAGGCAGCAAGGACATGCTGACAGGACAGCTCTGTGTCTGGTTGAAGTTTTCTGCTTATTTTGATAACTGGGGAATACTTTTGTTTTTTACCATTCATATAACATTTACAGAACACACAGAATTATGACTTTGGAATGCAGTTTTTCCCAGCGATCTGGCATTTCTTCAACAGTCTGAAGGGCTTTCCAGTAGTGAGCCCCTCACTTCTGGAATGTTGTGATAGAGCTTTGCGGCAGCAGGGCAATCAAGTGGAGACCTGTTTGAGGTCTACCAGCTCCCTAAAAAATGCCTTTCCATTGTCGCATTTTCCTACCCATTGATAGAGTGCAACCTTATATCCCAGGGCTGACCTATTTTATAGAAAGCTATCTACTTCTCACAGTCTCATCTTATCCTGAAGGCAAAAGTTTGAAAGCCAAATTTCAACCATGTCCTCCTCCCTGAAAGTCCAGAGCATAAAAATGACAAGTTAATAGACCACTAAAGAAGGAAAGGTTGATTTCGACTCGTGGTTTTGGTGAACTCAACACAATGACTACTTGTGGAGAATATCATGACGGTGGGTGCCCATGGCAGGGGAAGCTCTTCACCTCACGATAGATGACAGGAAGCAAACAGAAAGAATGGATGCAGGGCCAGACGTGGCATCCCAAGCACACATTCCATGTGATACACTGCCTCATAAGACTTTCGTAGTATGAGTCCATCAAGGAATTAACCTGTTGATTATGTCACAGTCTCAGGACTAATTTTCCAATCATAAAATCATGAATGTTTTAAAAATCCAATACATTTTCTTTTGTTTGTTCTGTTCGATTTTTGGTGGTTTATTTTTTGAATGTGTATGTTAGGACTGGTGATATTTTTTATTTCTTTTTTTTTTTACAAATCACTTTTGAGCCTATATAAATACCTAGACAGAATCTAAATAGCCAAAGAGAATGTAGAATTGGTAATGGACTAGCTGGTACCCAATAGTACCCTTTAGCTATGTTTTCCCTTTATTAGCACATAATAAACTCAACCAAAAAATGTTTTAATATGCCTGTATTACTTAATAGCCTGAGAATAATTCTAATTATTGTAGAGTTTATCATTGTAGCAATAGTACACTCTTTCTTTGAATTCCTGGAGAACTATTTAAGATGCAAATGATGCTAGCTTTATGAATAGTTATTGGAACAGAAGATTCATAATTAATTTGACCCCTCCTTGCCCAAAACACACATATACATATACAATAAAAACAAAATAATTTCTTAAAAGTTCAGCGTGATTTCCATAAAAATGGAATGAATAGTTATTTTGCCAAAATTTGTAGCACAGACAGTTGGTGGCAATTGTATAAGGCACGCTGGGTGATCACAGAACCTGACCTCACCCACTGGATAAAATGATTGAGAAAATTATCTGTATTCCAAAGTCAGTCAGCAGAAAGTGGCAGAGGTGCACAACAGGGATGCACAGGCGAAGCATCCATCCACACAGCAAGCACTGGCTGAGGTGTGATGAGTAGCAGCAGATACCAAGCAAATACCCAGATGTTAGTTTCCTGTTACTGAGGAAATGAGACAGAACATTCCACCTCTGCAAGTGGAAGTGTAAGTCCCAGCAAATGTGACTTGGGCATTAAAGTAGGGGCAGTTCTAGGAGAATAGAAAGTCCTTAGAGTCGGGGTATTTCTAGAACAGAAAGTTCCGGGAAAAGAGGAAACTGCTTGGGGCTTTCAGTGCCACTCCAGGGTCAGGGTCTTCCTCCGAAGCCCAGGATTTCTTTAGGCTCATAATCTGATGGGGCAGAAGAACCTACCCATGAGCTGCACAGGTCTGAGCTTGCATGAGTTACCTGAACAATAAGTATAAGAGAGGGCCCAAAGGAGCAAAACTGACCACTACAGTGAGCTGAGCATTCAGCAAGGCACTCAGCAATCTCCAGATATAGTTAATAAGAATCCCCTTACACTCTTCCTGGCTGTGAATCAAGAGTTTTAGTCATTAAAATGTTCCTCTCAGCTGATGTCACTGATCAGATAACTTGGAGATTCTTACCCTGGAGAACAGCAAGCTGGATCCTAACATCTGGGAGTGACAAACAGCTGACTTGCAGGCCTTCCAGTGGCACCTCCAGTGATTTTCCTTTTAGAAAAAAAAATTATATGCTGCATAAGCTTTGGGAGATCAGCATTCTGAAATGCATCAAAGGTTCAAGGAGTCAGATCTCTAAAAATGAAACTGAGGAATTTGCATGCTTGAAATCCCTTGGTGATTTTTACTGAAAAGTAGTAGCCCAGAGGGCAGATTACAGGACAAGAGGACAAGAACTTCCTTTATGAAACTTAGATTTGTAGAGTTAAATATGTTCCTGACTGATTTTTATGTATTATATTTTGTCTTGTTTTATGACTACACATTATTTATCATGTATACCTGACAACTTATATAAAAGGGATCAGAGAGATAGATTTGGGGAGACGAAGCCACTGACATGTACTTAATGCCCATTATAGGTCCCTAGGCGATTTCTCCATATTCTCTCTATGACTTCTCCACTACCATGTCCAAGACAATACCCGACCTATAAAGAACCTAAGTGATAGTTTGGTGATAAGCTTCCCCGGAGAATTAGAACTATATGGTAATTTTAAAGCCAACAATAATTTATAATAATTAGTAATGACTAGACTTTGCCACAATAGTTGCTTGGATAAAATAGTGGGTCACATTACCATAGCGTTAGCAGTCCTCTAAAAGACAGGCATAAACCAACAGTTGCACTATTGGTGGTGCACTAAACCAACAGTTGTCAATTAAGGTCATGACAATAGTACAAAGAGATGTTTGGCAAGGCTTTGAGAACACAGAACACATGTATTGACTTATTCCAGAGAAGGTCAGAAGAAGAGTCCACTAGGAAATGACTGGAAATGGATGATGGCTTTGTCAGGTAGGAAATAATGTGTTCTAATGGCACGTATGAGAAATTACCATTAAGAATATTGATTCTGCCAGGGGTCGTGGTGCACAACCTTAAATCCCAGCACTGAGGAGGCAGAGGTAGGAGGATTGCCATGGATTCAAGGCTATCCTGAGACTACATAGTGAACTTTAGGTCAGCCTGCACTAGAGTGAGACCCTACCTCAAAAAAACAAACAAAAAAAACCATATTTATTCTACTTCTACTTCAACATTTTTGTCACCTGGAAAAGAACCAAGCACTTGTTCTTTCAGCCTACTATCCCAGAGGAGACTTCCAGAGTAGCACTTGCCTCTTTCATCCTCCTCAGACTCCCAAAGTGTCTGTCTAGGCCATCTATCTCTAACACCTAAGGTGCCTCATGACTAAAGTACCTGCTGCCTGATGCCCCTTTCTTTATGGGGCCTCACCCCACCACACTCACATTCTAACAGAATCAACTTTCCAAGCCATTTTCTGTCTGCTGCAAGCTATGAGTCAGCACTTAGGGCCTTACTTCTGCTCTGTAGAGGTTAATTCCACACCACTCAACAACCTAGTATTTGTGACAGCCTACCATGTGCCAAGCAAGTTATTCAAGGCAAAAAGAGAGAATTGATGATCTCTTGCTTTGATAATCTAAGAGAGGAAAGTTGTAGATCAATAAATTATACTATGGAAAAGGAAAGATTTAGGATAAATAATGATGATGATAGCCAAGTGTGCGAAGCACTTTCATTGAACAAGCATTTACTGAGTACCTAATGTGCAGAGGGGCAATGTCAGTAAGGCAAGCATAGGTTTTGTCCTTGTGGAGTTCATATGAAAAAGGAAAGTTAATCAACCAAGGAAAATTAATAATTTTAAAATGTGATGAGATCAATGAAGGAAACCAACAGGGAGCAATGATGAATAATAATGGGCAGACGACAACCCTAGTGTAACACAGTCTCTACCAGGACTTAGACAACCTAGGTATGCCCCACTGGTGAGGGCCCCCAGTGTAACAAGAGCAGGGGCAATAGTATAAATAGTATATATGAAATAAAATTTTAAAATATCTGGTGCCTTCTGCATGAACTTAAGCAAGTTGCTTAGACTATTTCTCAAGATGAAAAAAATTATAATTCTTAGGTTTACTGTAAGAATATACTAGGATAATGGATTTAAAAGGTTACAGTTGGCTGGAAAGATAGCTTAGTGATTAAGGCACTTGCCTGCAAAGCCTAAGGACCTATGTTGTATTGTCCTGATCCCACATTAGTCAGACACACAAAGGTGAGGCAAGCACAAAGTTGCACATGCTCACTAGGTGCCACAAGCATCTGGAGGTTGATTGTAGTGTCTGAAGCCCTGGTACGCCAATTTTCTATTTCTCCTCTCTCTGTCTCTCTCTCACATGCCCTCTCTCTATAAAAAGAAAAAATAAAAGGTGTTACATATCTCTTCAGCTTCAGCTTCACCATAACCATTCTTAGCCTCTGTCATAAAATGGAATCATAATATGCAACCCAGAATACTAAAGTCCCCTCTGCATGGTGTTAGCTTATGTTCTGTGAAGTCTGATTATGAAGGTGTTTATATGGCCATCATTATGATGCTTGACATTGTTTAAAGTTTATGGTGCCATACTGCAGGCAATAATGAATATGATATGTTTCAAAAGCACATTGCTGGGCTGGGGAGATAGATCAGAAGGTTAAGTGCACAAGGACATGTGTTTGATTCTCAATATCTGCATAAAAAGCCATGCGTGGTGACACATGCCAGCAATCCAGTGCTGAGGAGGTAAGGAGACAGGGGGACCCCAGAAGCTTGCTGGATAGCTAGTCTATGCTCCATGCCAATAAAAGATCGTCCCTTAGAAAGAACAAAAAGGAGGTTGACAGCATCCCTGATGATGTTATCCACATGCACATACATGCACCCCCTTACACATGTATAAGCATGAATGCTCACATGCATGCAAACAATACACACACACACACACACACAAACCTGCATTGCTTCTTTAGGAATAAGTGTAATAGGTATAAGGCTGTGGTGTACAACACAGCTGGCCACATGGGTCAGGAAGAATAGACATGCAGATGAATAATCTTTCCTCATTACATAGTTCCACTAGGAGCACCATATATACCAAAAACTAGTACAGCCCTAAAGATCCTAAGATTTAAACTGATGACCATCTAAGCAGCATAATGAGGCCACATGCCCTCCTGCCTCACAAGTGGATGGATCATTCCTTCATCCAGCCTGTCCACACCCTCTTCCCACGAATCACCCACTCACTCATTGACCATTGCAGACATCAGATGTCATGGTATGGTGCAATAAAGCTTGATTTGACTTCAAAATGACCCCAAAGTATGAGACCAGAGGTTCAAAGGAGGCTCTGGTGATGTGTAGGAAATGCTGCAAAACAAATAGGAGAGCGTGGTCTAGGCATGCCATAGCAGAGACCGAGTATCTTAGGGTCAGATTTGGCTTTGAGAGTCACTTAAATCATTCCACCTTTAGATTATTAACATGTTAGATATTAACATGCCCTCATATTTGGACAGCTGACAAACTACTGTCACATGCATTAGCTCACTTATTTTTACAACTGACCTTGAAGAAGGCAACAGAGTTATTATAAGTTCTACATCGGAAAGAAGTAATTACCAAGAGAAGTAGCAGCAGCTGTTGTTATTAATTGGATGCTTGTCTATGGGCCATGTGCTGAATATGTGTTAGGTGTGTTGATGTGTTTAATGAGATAGCAATACTCAGCAAGGTGAAGGGACTTACTGGGAGACACTCATTCAGTTGGGGACATGTCTTCCAATTGTAGCCTGCTTCTCTCCTCCACTCTCCTGTCTTTTCTTGAACAAGTTGAATTCCTTTTCTTTGTGATTACAGAGACTAAGTTTTCCCAGCAACAAAGTTATCAGGATGAGACTTTTGATAGTGGCCCAGCATTCAGGGACACAACTGGCTGATCATCCTTCCCAAGAGACTTGCTAATGGCTGACCCTTCTCCGCTGAAACAATGCAGCCCAGGAAGGAGAAGTTCAATTCACATTCAGCCTCACTGTCCTGGTCCACAGCTGCAGGAACAGCTGCTCCCCTCCGTGCGACACTCTTCTCCTTCCCCCCAGATAATTGCTACCAACTAGTAGAATTATGAATACGGTAGCCCCATCCCCTTCAATAGCCTCCATCCAGCTGTTATCCCAGCCACTCTTGCTCAGATTCAGATCTGTTCTGTTTGGATGATTAATTCTAGAATTTAATTGTGGTACTGTATTTCTGAATACTCACTTGAAACACTGTTATGCAGGAATAAGCCTTAAAATCAGTGATCAATAATATGAAATAAAGTTAGAGGGGGTCTGCTGTGTACCAGGCACTCAAGTCTTCTCCTGAATTTGTACACCCAGGGAGAACAAGCAAGTAGTGATTGATGCTACTGGTGGACAAATATCTCCAGATTATAAATATCATTAATGCTTGAGTAAAATTAACTCTGTCCTAGATCCTTGACTGCTATAATTTGGTTAACACCCAGATGGCATGGTTCTACTATGGAATTCTTGGCGTCTTCATGACAGTGTAGAACCAGCTCCCAGCCCACCTCGGTTTCTTCCCCTCCATGCTGCAAGGGACTCCAGTGCATAGGTATGTGTACTCTTCATTCACATACCCAAGCCTCTCTATAGTCCACAATTGTACAGACTCCACTGTCATCCCTCCAGCCTAGGGAGCACATAGGAGCAGGTACCAACCTTCCTCTGTTAGGAGGGTGGATATGAGAAAGAGCTTCTGCAGAATTTGCAGTTTTGGGGGTCAGAGAAATATGGATATATATATATATATATATATATATATATATATATATATATAATACCTAGCAAAACATCAACTATATAACAAAATAGCAATAAATAATAGCTCTTATTGGTACATCACACTTGGAATGAGCTACCTATGGTTTATTTTAAAGTTATATAAGCCACAGCATAGATAGTAAATAATTCAAATAATATATACTGTGCACCTGGCATTACTTCAATTCCTTATCATTGAGAATTTTCAAAAATTATATAGGATGGGCCAAGGCATTAGTCTCCCTTCTCCTTTCACTTCTTTATATTACCCTCGTCCTTTGTGATCAGTCATTTCTCTTTTCTGATCCCTGGCCTATGAACATCCTCCTCTCTCTGTGGACTGATCACAATCTGGCATTAGGTCTGAGACCACTTGCAGGTCATTATGTTTGTATCTCAATTTACCCAAAATTTCCCTTTAAAAATACAAACACAGTTTCTATATTAATTGTATAAATATAGCTCTAACTATGACTGACTCCCCTACCACAAGTGCTGGGCTGGAACCCAAAGCATCAAACATTCTGCTCCACCCAGAATCCTTTTTTTTTAATTTCCTTAGAACACATCTCAAAAGTCAATTATATCCATTCTCTCTCTATCTGTCTGTCTGTCTATCCATCCATACTTCTCTCCATGTGAGGGTTAGGGTGTGTATTTGTGTATGTGAGAGAGAGATTAAGAGTTGGGTAGGTAGTTTTTCTCCAACTTTGAACCAGGAAAAATTTGATCTCAATGCAATATCATTTCTATTGTAAATTTCTCTCTCATAGAGACCATTGATTATAAAGAGCAAAAGCACTCTCAAATCTCATCTCTAAAGTCTTTTATTTGTTTAGGAAAACTCGCACAGCATAGAATCTCAAAATAAGACTCCCTTGATCCTAGCATATCTATTTTTACAAGGTTTTGATTGGTGAAGTCACAACTTGAGTCCTACCTTTACTCAACCATAATAGTTCACTGCCCGACACCTTCCAAGTTCTTAATAGATAGAATCTAATTAGCCTATTTCATGTTTTCAGCTGTTTATCTATTATCCAGTCAGCTTAGTCATACCAAGCATAACCATGGTTTTAGACACGGAATTTCAGCTTCCTTATCTGTGAAGCAGATAATTTATTTTTAATTATTAAATTACTCATATATCTTTCAATTAATTTATGTACACACACACACACACACACACACACACACAGCAGAGCCTCTTAGTGCTTCAAATGAACACCAGATGCTTGTGCTAAATTCTGAGTCTGGCTTATGTGGGTGGCTTGGGAATTGAACTTGGGCCATCAGGCTTTGCAAGCAAATACCTTTAATAATGGAGCCATCTTCCAGCCCCCCATCATTAATTCATATGTCTTTAATCCATAATAGAATGGATAGCACTATGTTTTTACTTCTTTGTTTCAAGAACTCCTTCCATCATCTATTTATCTTAGCTTATGTATTTTTCTCAGAATTGTAATTTTTTACCAAAACAAATTAAGCCATTAAATTCATTAAATTTCAGTACCCCATGAAAACTTTAAGTATAAATGACTATATAATTATAATTATAAAAGGGATTACAACCATTTCAAATATAGTCTAGTTGGAGTTCTTACTTTTCTTACTGGAAAGCTTATTTCAAGAATGTCAAAATCCCTTTTTGTGTTATAGTACACATAAATTTTAAAATGCATTCATTCAACTCTCTTGGGTATTATTCTAAGACCTTGAACCCTGAGAGGAAAGACCAATATTTCTTGAAAATCTACTATGTCTTGTGTCCCAGCCTGCAAGTGCTACATGCATGCATCACCTTCTCTCGTTTCTGTAGCAGCCTGGGGGAGGGGGCAGAGAGAAACACAGTATCTGTGAATGATGATGACACAGATGCTTCCTGAGGTTGCCAGATCTGTCCACAATCTTATGGCTGAAAGTCACTGCACAGGACCATACACCTGGCTGTACTATCTCACTGTCTCAGGGGTTCTTTGTAAGCAAATCATCCTCTTCCTTTGCTAAAGGAGTCAGTCAATCACTGAAATAGCAATGAAAAAATTTAGACTTTTCTTTCATAAGTAGCTGATTTTTCCTTTCCAAGTCCTACTTTAATTTGTTCTTAAGCGACAAAGAATAGTGAATTCCCTGAAATTTAAGAAGCTTACTTCAAAACTGTGACAATGCAGGCTGAAACTGCCCTGTATCTCTAATTAGATATTAGATATCTGATTCTAATCCTCTCCTTACCCTTCTTTGATAAAACATAAAGACTCAGTATTGAATTTAACAACTTTCCCCCAGTACCTTCCCTGAGCCAAGTGCTGTGTTTGGCACGAGATGACTGCTGAACTCCACGATCTTGTGTCCACGTGTTTATGCAGATAATAACAGCAAGTTCATGATCAATTTCCTCTCTCTTGCTGATGAGACACTATAATTTATAGAATTTATTAACATTCTTTATAAGTCAGAGGAGGATAAGAAAGCAGAGTTCAGTGCAGAGTAAACAGCCCAGCTCTGCAATATTAGAAATTATCCCCACATTTATTGTCCTGTGGAGAAGTGGTAGTAAAAGGGTGGTAAATGCTTCTTGCCTGAACCCTCGTGTTTAAATGCTTCTCACACAGTCAGCGGAAGGCCCAGACAGGCAGCATGCGGATGTCAGTCACTAGCTGATAGACTCAGGGGGGCGATTCCTAAATGAAGGAAGTAAAAATAGGGGTGGTCAGAGGCTATAAGTAATGTGATCACATGCCTTACTCCAGATCCGGGCACTGGGACACGCTCCCCAGATGGCCCTAAAATGCTCATTTTCTCTCTGTCAAGACAATTCTTATTTAAAAAAAATAAATCCATGGATCTATGAGACGTACATTCCAGTTCATATTGCTTACATGGGAGACAGAGAAGAGCCACTGTAGCATCCCACTCTTCCAGGCTATAGTTTAGCACATATTCTACCACTGGACAAAAGCCCCCAGCCCTGGTTATTTAGATTCTTATGTTGTAACTTCAATTCTTCAATATATAGGAAAAGTTTCTAGATTCCTTGAGAATAAAACATAAAACTTATGTATCAAAACCCCATTTAACCTAAATGCAATGCATAAGAAAGTCATATTTCATGTCCCAAGAACCTTATATACCAGTAGGAGAAACAAACACAATGATTACTTAAGTAAAATTACTATATATGCTATTAAACTAAAAAATGCAGTATGAAAAAAATAAAAGATAAGGAAATGATGACTTGAAATGCTCAGTTCATTCCAAAACACCTGCATGTAGTCACTGCCTGAGGATACGTGTTCAGAGAGTGACTGGAATGCCTGTCATTTATTTATTTTTCTATTTTATTTTACTTTTATTTATTTGACAGAGAAAGAGGGAGGGAGGGAGCGTGGGAGGGAGAGGGAGAGAGAGAGAGAGAGAGAATGAATGGGCATGCTAGGGACTCTAGCCACTGCAAACGAACTCCAGACACGTGTGCCTCTTGTGCATCTGGCTAATGTGGGTATGTGGGGTCCTGGGGAATCAAACCTGGGTCCTTTGGCTTTGCAGGCAAATGCCTTAACCACTAAGCCACCCCTCCAGCCCTTGCTGTCATTTATTTACTGAGTGATGTTGGTCAAATCTTGTACATGATCTGAACATGACCTTATATATGATCATCTTAGACATGATCTGTTTTGTTGTCATTTTATTTTGTTTTTCATCTTCAGAGCATTGGTTCTGTATCCCTTTTGTTGGGGTTATGTGAGCAGGGGTGATACTCACTCAAAAGATTAAACAACTTCAGAGTTACGGTGCTAGGCACTAAGAATGGAGCCAGGTGTGAGTTTTATAGCACTGGCCAAGGCTTCTACAGTGTGTTCAGGTGTGTGCTGGATGAGAACAGAGAAGTCCTATAAAGAGAGTGACCAAGGGACAGTGACGGCAGAGGTGAGGGTGAGTAAGTATCTTGGGAAAATAGCTGTTAGTCACTCACTACAGAACTCTGAATATTTTAACAAACAATATTACTGTTCCTAGGCATACTAGTCAGAAAAACTGAGCTACCAGTGTTGAATATCTAGTCCCTCATGAATCAGGAGGCTCCCAGAAAATGTAGGTTGCTCTTTCTTCTCCCTTCTTCTAACTGTCTGGCTCACTGCCCACTGTAGACTATCAATGGCACACAGCTAGACCATTCCTCAGCCACTGAACTAACCAGCCATGCTTCAAATTGAGGATGCAGAGTTACAGGTTAATTCCAAAAACAGCTTAGTCAAAGCTCTTCTTCATGTTGCTGAATGACAATTCCATACTAGATTTCTTTCTTCCTTTCTTTGTTTCTTTCTTTCTTTGTTTGTTTGTTTCTTTTTTTATTAGTTATATACATACTCAGTGTGTAAACAGCTATATTGGTACCATCATTACCCTCCTCCCCCCTCCAAAAGGACCCTCCTCACTGGGAATTGTGGGTCATGAATTGTAGGGGTAGCCATCAGTTATGGGGAAGAGGCAATGTGTCTGTGTATAATGTTCTAACTTCTGGCTCTAACAATCTTTCTGCCCCCCTCTTCCACAAATTTCCCTGAGCCATGCTGGGTTCATTTTAAGTCTACTTCAGTGATGAGGTCTTGGGAACCTGTGTGTCTCTGGATCTCTGCTTTGGTAGGAGTTGAGTGCTCTCTGTGTCTATCTCTTTAACCCTTGTGCTGGTATCAGGTTCACCAAGAAAGCAGAAATCTTGCTCATTTCTCCAATTAGTCTATGGTTTCAGCTGGGACCCTGGAGAAGTGCAATGGGTTGATTCTCTCCTCAGGTTCTGCATCCATCTAAAAAAAAAAACTAGATTCTCCAATGAAAAGTGAAGTTAGCACCAGATAAATGGAATAACCATTATTATTTTAGAGGGAATTTAATAGGTGTAGGTCCTCTTGTAGCCCAAGATTGGTGTGAGCTTGATATTGGAGACCATACTCTCTTTTTGGATATGGTTCTGACTTGTTTCCCTGTTCCAACTATGGGTTCCATTCTGCTGAGCAGATCTGTTAGTCAATTCAAGAGAAGTTGGTTACCCACCATGGCTGTGTGCCACTATTGCACTTGGGTGAGCATCACTTCAGGTTGTTTGCTGCTGAGTAGCTTAGACCACAAGTTGTTTGGATAGATGTTGGTCATTTTCTTCCAGTTACTCATGTAGCACTTTCTGACACTAGACAAGCTAAGTGTCTGGGGATTGACTCTCTTCCAGATTCCAGCCAGGTCTCTCCATGTTCCATACCAACAGCAGTGTCTTCGGCAGTAGGGTCTTACAATTAACCTTTGACAGGTCATCAAGTACTCTGACAGAAATCTGTCTTCTTTTGGGAAACCTTGTAGGTCTCTCTCATCTCATATGGATGTGAACTGCATCCTGGTACTGGGAGTTACAGGCCAGCACCAAGGGAAAAGAAGGAAGACAAGGACTGGTGATATAAACCAGAAAGAAAGAAGAGGGGAGAGAGAAACAGGAGAAGATTAAGGTTAGTCTTCATCATACCCTCTCTAGGGCCCTATGATTCAGGTGTTCCCTCTATGGACCTAATGAAGTTTCAAACTTTAGTCTGTCTTTCAGGATATAGGATATTATGGTACCATTTTCATTTGGGTCCAGTTTTGTGTCCCCCCCCCCCTCCTTTTCCCTCCCTCTCCCACCTCACCCTCCCTATTGTCTGATCCACTAGATGCCTACTGGGTATGCCAGCATCTCAGGCAGATTCAGGTTATGAGCCACAGATGAGGGAGACCATGAGACAATTGTCTTGCTGTGATTGGGTGAATTTGCTAAGAATGATCTGTTCCAAGTTCACCCATTTTTCTTCAAATTTCATTGTGTCACTTTTCCTTACTGCTGTGTTGAATTCCATCGTGATGGACATCTGGGTTGATTCCAGTTCTTAGGCATACTAGCTTTTGATTTGTCATTGTGCTTGACATTGTGGAAGGGGCACCCTGGCACAGCAGAGAGCAGAGACCACAAGAGCCAGCAGACCTGAGCTCCTGAGCGTGATGATGAGTGATGATGAGTGTGACGTCATGGACAAGTCACGACCAGCCTTAACCTCTCACCCAAGTGGAAGGAGGGAATCAGGCCCAGAGTAGTGAGTCTCATCTTTCAGGAATATAGAGTCACATAGGTGCCTTAACATACATTAATGTCTATACCCCTCTTCCCATACTCAAAATGACACTAATCTAGGAACAGGCATGGGGATGGATTCAAAATTTATTGCCGAATGCTTTCATTTGTGTGCCAGTTTGCCAGATTCAGTGTGGACTTTCTCTTCCTGCCAGCTGCGGCCTACCTAGGGGAAAGTCTTACACTCTAAGAGATGGGAAGTCAACACTATAAACAATGGCACCATAGAAAACTACCTCAAGTCCTCTTGCTAGACTCTTTTTGGATAGACTCTTACTGTTTCTCTTAAAGGCATATAAAATGGCTATATCTTCACTGGAAGAAATGAGTAAAAGACTTTCACATCCTGTCCATTCAAAATGACTATCAAGAAATGGACAGGTGTGCATAAGTACATCAATATGTCTATGATTATGCTCCCAATTTTATACTATCTTTATACTATAAGTATATAAAGTAAAGCATATAGACTATATGTTTACACATATCTTCAGATTTCTATAGTATTTTCTGGGCATATATGTGTGCACAAGAACAGGCAATCCTATAGTGAGATTTCTTCTGGGAATTATTAAATTCAGTTCTTACTACTTAATAATGCTCCTACTCAGAGAAAACTTTCTCTTTCCCGGAATGTAATGACTTGCCTGTCACTAGAGGAAGTCAAGCAGCACCTAAACATCCACTTGGTGGAGCTGTGGTAGAAGGAATTCAAGTTCCAGAGGCTGGCAGGGGGGTGAGGGGTAGGGGATGAACCTAATCAAATGACCCTTAAGAGAACTTTGAAATTTATAAGTGTGTAAGTGAATGAGATACTGTCTCTCTTTACCATATAGGTATAAATCTAATCTCCACTCATCATATGAATGTAGACATAGATTTATGTTAACTTTCATGGAGCATTTATCTTATACCTTTGTGTCTTATGTTATATGCCCCCCCCCCAAGCTGATTGGTGGAAATCAAATTTCACCTTCTTTAAGTTGAAATAGTAGAGATCCATTTAGTGTAATTATTTCACAAATTAAAACCAAGGTTGAGGAAAAGAGACATAGTCAAGGTCTTTTAGCTGGACAATGTCAGAAAGTTTTCCATTGCCTCTTCCGAAACCAAAGCCCACAATGCAAATTCTTTATAATGGATTCTCTCCTTATCTATAGCACTAGCTCTAAAAGTGATCCTAGGGGAATTAATAGCCTAAGGAGTAAGTTCATAGATCAAAATAGGAAGAAATTTTTTCAAGTCTAACGTCTTTCATATGCAGGAAAGCTGGACGGTCCTTTTCTACTTTTTATGCCCCAGTCAGACTCTTCATTGTTCTGAAAACTACCCAAGAGAAATAACTAGAGAGGAAAGGTTGATTTTGGCTCATGGTTTCAATGATTGTGGTCCATGGCTGCTTGGCCGTGTACCTGCGAGCCAGTGCAGAGGTACAGCACGAAGATGGAACCTGCCCGGTGGAGCAAAGCTACTCACCTGCTGGTGGTAGTCGGGAAGCAGAGAAAAACAGGAAGAGCCCAAAGCCAGAACCATGCATAAAAATAAATTAAAATTTAAAAAAAACAAACTCCTCTTTCCTCCTCTAGTGAACTATTTCTTCCAATCATGCCCCACTGTGGAGGTTTGATTCAGGTGTCCCCCATAAACTTAAGTGGTCCTCAGCTGATGGCAATTTGGGAGTTAAACCCTCCTGGAGGCACTGTATTGTTGGGGGGCGGGCCTATAGGTGTTATAACCAGCTTCCTTTTGCCAATGTTTGGCACACTGTCCTGTTACTGTTGTCCATCTGATGTTGGCCAGGAGGCGATGTCCACCCTCTGCACATGCCAACATTTTCCCCTGCCATCATGGAGCTTCCCCTTGAGCCTGTAAGCCAAAACAAACCCTTTTTTTCCAACAAGCTGCTCTTGGCCCAGTATCTTCTGCCAACAATGTGACTCTGACTACAACACCCACCATGTACACTTCCACCACCCCCCAAAAATTTATATAAATTTTAAATTTGTCAATAGGTGAAAACATTAGAGTTCTCATCATCTAACAATCCCTACATATGTCCTCACAGAAACACCCAGAGCATTTTACTTATCTCTTGGTTGGTGCCTCATTTTTTAATCCAATCAAGTTCACGATCAAGATTAAGCACCACCCTGAAGGTACTCAATTTGAAAGTAGACAACAGAAGTTTCAAAGACATCTCCTGGAATAGCTCAGAATGTCATTTAAGGCCAAGCTTGCTACTCTGGCAAATTGAAATCTTAGTGTCCTAATTCAATAGAAATTTATTTCTCACTTATATGCAATTTGTTCAGAGGCAGAGGTTTAGATACCCTTCTTCCTGCAATCATTTAGGGACTGAAGACAATGAAATTTTAAACCACCTTCAACAAGCAACTTCTAAAGAAAGTCCTCTGAGCATCAACATTCCAGACAGAAGACAGGAGGGTTCCTGAGGAGGCATTTGCATGGGTCATGCCTAGAAGCACTACATATCACTTCCTCTTATATTCCATTGGCTAGCACTCAATCCTATGGTCCAGTTGGCTGCAAGGGGAACAGCCCAGCTCTGTGCCCACTGAAAACTGAAAGAGTTATGGTAAATACTAAATGTGGTATAAATGAATTGCAAGGTCCCTTCTACTCCTTATTATTATTATTATTATTATTATTGTTTATTTTTATTTATTTGAGAACAACAGAGAGAGAAAGAGGCAGAATGAGAGAGAGAGAGAGAGAGAATAGGCATGCCAGGGCTTCCAGCCACTGCATACGAACTCCAGACAAATGTGCCCCCTTGTACATCTGGCTAAAGTGGGTACTGGGGAATTAAGCCTCAAACTGGGGTCCTTAGGCTTCACAGGCAAGCATTTAACTGCTAAGCCATCTCCAGTCCTACTATTT
Source organism: Dipus sagitta (assembly GCA_036346955.1). Lineage (NCBI taxonomy): Eukaryota > Metazoa > Chordata > Mammalia > Rodentia > Dipodidae > Dipus > Dipus sagitta. Next base: position 165,218,885 of record CM070772.1, on the reverse strand, counting down.
TGTTTTTTAAGTCCTGATATTTTCACATTATTTTGTATGTATTTTTTCCTCTGTGATCTGAATTCACTAGTTCTCCTCAATTCTAATTTGCTATTAAATGCATCCCTACTTTTTTTTAATTTTAGTTTCCATGTTCTAAAGTTAAAGATGTTTGATTTGGTTATTTTATAGAGTCTTTAAATTTCTTCTGCAATTTTCAGTATTTTTTCACTCCCTTGAATACATTATCATAGCTATTTTAAATGCCTTTGTCTTACAACTCCATTTTCTGGATCCCCAGTAGGCCTGTTTCCTCTGTGTATTGATTCTACTGACTTTCAGTCATGTCTCTTGACTCATCTTACTCCTGGTTATTATTTTTTGCATATTAGTTCATGTATATAAAACAGTGTGGATTCAATGCAAACCCAAGATAATATATTTTTTCTTCCATAAAATATACATATTGGCTTCTGAAAAATTTACAAATGAAGCCGGGCGTAGTGGCGCACGCCTTTAATCCCAGCACTTGGGAGGCAGAGGTAGGAGGATCGCCGTGAGTTCGAGGCCACCCTGAGACTCCATAGTGAATTCCAGGTCATCCTGGGCTACAGTGAGACCCTACCTCGAAAACCCCCCCCCCAAAAAAAAAAAAAAATTTACAAATGACAGTTGATATCTGGGACCAATCAATTAGAGATTAAGAAATTGTAAAGCTAGACTTCATTCCCTTGAAGGACAAACATATCTCCAAGTCTGCCTTTAATCCTGGGGTATAGATTTTTTTTAACTTCTCAATTGGAATTAAAGTGGTTTATAACAATAACACCCCTTAGCTTAGGAGACTGAACTTCATTTTTTTGTCCTCTTGGCTCTATTAATGTGTGAAAGTTATATTAAATTGCTCATATTTCTTAGTTCACTGGTCCAGAACCAAATGATATTCATAGCAAAAACAAAAACAAAAATCTACCCCCAATGTAGGTAAGGGGTTGTTCATATCCTCTTACTTTCTAAAATCTTAAACCTATGATTTTTTTTGTTTTATTTTCTTTTTTTCAAGGCAGGTGTCCCACCCTAGCTCAGGCTGACCTGGAATTCATTCTATATTCTCAGGGTGGCCTCAAACTCATGGAGATCCTCCTACCCCTGCCTCCTGAGTGCTGGGTCTAAAGGCATGCATAGCAATGATTTTTAGTTGCCTGCAATAGCTCCTTATTTCTTTCAGATCTTTCTTTGTTTGAGGCCATTTTTCCTTCTTGTTTTCAATGGAACAGTTACCAATTACTGAATCTGTGTATGTACTATCTATCTACCTACCTACACAGCCTCCTACCTACCTATCCTCTACACTACAACTCATTGTTTTCCTCTTAACAATACATGTTTATACAAATGTATATCTGCCTATTATTTTTTAGATTGCATCGTATTACTTTGTATAAATGCTCATTGCTTTATTTAACCAGTTCCTTATTGATGAATATTTAGGTTGATCACAACTCTTCAAGGCAAACATTATAATGCAGGCACAAGAATATGACTATAAGAGAAGGTCTGGGTACATAATTGCTACTTGGTATAAAATTATCTCCTTGAAAAAGACCAATTTACATATTAACCAACTACATATGAAAATGCCTCCTTCTTTAATCAGCTTACCACCACTAGTTTCCATCTCACCTACACATGTTCAATCAAGTCTTAATCGTTCTTCCACATTCCATCCTTTCCCTTTCCAGTCTAATCTCAACATGATGAACACCTGCATTTATAGATCACAATATCCTATCATATCATTTTCCTCTTTAAAACCATCTGTAACGGGGTACTAGGGATTCAGGAAAGTCCTTGAACCCTAAACCCTAGGTTCATGTCTAATTTTAATCAAAGAATTGAATAAAATCAGACTGAGAAGGATAATTAGTAAATTATATTGATTTAGCGAAGTAAAGAACCAAGGAAAGACACCCATGTGGCTCCAGAGTCCACGTGGCAGCTGGGGGGAGGGGGAGGGTGGTTTCTGCCCTGGAAAAAGCCAGAAGAGAAAAGAAGGGGAAAAAAGGCCCAAAGAGCTCCTGCCATGTGGGGAGCTAGAGAGGGTAAAGAGCCCCTGGGGAGAGTAAGGGCTGGGGTCTCCTGCTCTGCTCAGCCCCGCTGGGCCTGGGCAGAGCTGAGGGAAAACTCACTCACAGTGGGAGGTTCGGCAGAGGTCAGCAAGCGCAGAGAGGGCTCATCCTCCCCTGGCAGACCTATTTTATAACCTTATGGTGGTGGATCCTACCTTCCAGTTCAGGTGAACCAGAGAAACAGCTGATTGATTAGGACCAAGGGTTGTCTCAGGAAGAGGCCAGCTATGACAGCAAGTCTTGGGGGCTGAAATCGATCGACCACAATTCTAGGATTAGATTTAAATCCTAGGAGAGACCTCCCTCCCAGAAGGAACCCAGGTTGTTCGGGGGGAAAAACAAATGTAGGTAAGAGATAAGAAGTCAGATCCTGGGCTGGAGCAATTGCTTAGCGGTTAAGGCATTTGCCTGCAAAGCCAAAGGACCTCTATTTAATTCACCAGGACGCACATAAGCCAGATGTTCAAGGTGGCACATGCGTCTGGAGTTCCTTTGCAGTGGCTGGAGGCCCTAGCATGCCCATTCTCTCTCTCTCTCTCTGTCTCTCTCAAATAAATAGAAAATAAACTATATATATATATATATATATATATATAGAGAGAGAGAGAGAGAGAGAGAGAGAGAGAGAGAGAGAGAAGAAGAGAAAGAGAGAGAGATCCTGCTTTGATCTCTAGGAAAGTGGCGACCACAAATAGGCCTAAACACATCCCTGCTTTTTTTTTTTTTCTTTACTTTCATGGGCCAAGTCACCCTTACTGCCTAAAAGATCTACTTGAGTCCCTCTCACATCTTTTTCTTAAATGTTTTAAAAAAAATTTCCCACTTTGACATTTCATAAATGTATAGAATGTATTTATTCTACCCAATTACCCTCTCTTATTTCCTTCCTCCTTTAACACTCTTTTTCTTCCCCATTAATCCCCATCTTGCTTTCTTTTTTTTTTTTTATTTCATTTTTAACCAAGCGAGTTGAATTAGGGCTGCTTCCATGATCATGGGTGGAAGATTGTGACCTTCTTTTACCTCCTCATAGCCCCAGGGTGACAGTGTTCTCAGACTCACACTTTCTCCGTTCTGCTGTCAGCCCTGTTCTTCACGCAGCTCTGTAGGCGTCCTGGTCACTAGCCATACTCATGTCGTCGTACACTAGTGCAGTCCTACCCATGGGCAGCTCTGCATGTTCCCCTCCTCCTTTTGAAATGCTCTTTGTGAATAGAAACAAGATAAACTTTAACAACCAGCTTACACATTGCGCATTATTTTGTAGAGTCTTTCACACGCTTTACCTCTAAGTCATCCCACAGGATTCACACTCAATTATTTCTGTCTTAGTCAGATTTCTATCACTGTGACAAAATACCAGAGAAAGTCAATATGAAGGTAAGAAAGATTTTTTGTGAGTCATGGCTTCACTGGCCGCTGGGCCACATTGTTTTCGGCCTGTGATGGCACAGCACATCATGGCCGTTGGTGGCTCACTTCATGGTAGCCAGAGGGGTAGACCTGGGTCCCAATATCCTCTATAAAAGCATGCCTCAAATGACCTAACTTCCTTCTAGTGGCTTCCATGTCTTCAAGTTTCAGCACTCCCAATAATATGCCAAGCCCTCATCAGTGGATCTTCCTATAGACCACTATTGCTCTTTGTCAGTATTTTCTGTAACTCACATACCAATGCAGTACACTTCTCTTCACCAGCACTGAAATACAATCTGGGGCTGGATATATGGCTCAGTGGTTAAGGAGCTTGTCTGAAAAGCCTACAGACCTGGATTAGATCCCATAGTACCCACATAAAATCAGATGCACAAAGTTTTGCATGTATCTGCTGTTTGTTTGCAGTGGTTAGAGGCCCTGGCGCAACCATTCTCTCACCTCCCTCTCTCTGCTCTGTCTCTCTTTACAAATAAATAAAATATTAAAAAATAAAAACACAAGGCCGGATGTGGTGGCGCACACCTTTAATCCCAGCACTCGGGAGGCAGAGGTAGGAAGATCGCTGTGAGTTCAAGGTCACCCTGAGACTACATAGTGAATTTCCAGGTCAGACTGAGCTAGAGTGAAACCCTACCTCAAAATAAAATAAAATGAAAACAATATACAATCTGGTTGAGGGAAGGAGCCATGTCTTGTTCATCCTCCCCACTGCTTTACCCAGTAGAACTCCTGACACAGAGAAATAATCAAAACATAAATTTCCAAAGAATGAATTTAGTACTTTAGAAACTTTGTGAAATACTCTCAATTCAAGTATTTTCTAAACAACTTCTACATGCCTAGGACTGGGATTCCTTTGAGCAAAGTTCTGTTTGACCTAGATTTAGCATTCAAATCTCAGCCTGGGCATACAGAAACCCAAGAGGGAAACAATGGAGGCTTGACTTATTAGTTGGAACCTATACTTTGGGCAACCGTTTTCACTTCAATACCTAAAGCCATTTGTGTTCTTGACAGCATTTCTTCAGTGAAAATCAGTAGTTGCTGGGAACTTAGCCTTATGCTCTTCACAAAGGGTACTGCTTTTAGTGGCCCTGATTCTGCAACTCCTAGCCCTAATCCTATCTAAATATATAAACTTGTTGAACCTCATTTGACCTCTGGCACAGAGCCTTGCATATGTTTATTTTTGGTGCCTTCTATGATACATACGCTTATTTTTCAGACAGATTTTTTGATAGACAGGGTTCTTACCCAGTTGATAGAAAATATAGGAAAAGAAAAGCAGAAAAGCACAGGTGACTTATTTGCTTTAGGGAAATGAGTCTCTGTGCTTACCAAGGAACACTTTATCACACCAAGGAGATAAAATTTTCAGCCTATTTCAATGCTGGGTAGCATGGGACTCTGGAGACTCTAATGGCACCAGCTATGATTGTAATCTGTGACTCATCTTCTCCCCCAGGGGACTCTGATTTGCTATACCCTGATGGCTCATCCATTTGGTACCTAGTGTGATTAGATTCTATTCTCAAAGAGATGTTCCCATCTAAGCAGCAAAGACAACATCCATCTCTCCGATGACTAGAGGCATGATAATGAGCGTGGTAAATATGGTTTCAGTATCATTCATTTGGAATCAATGCCACATTCAGGATGAGAGGGGCCTGAGGTGGCAAGAATTTTAAAGGACTTAATGATTCTTGAATTTTCTCTACAACATCCCCACCAAGCGGTCACACTTCTTTTGTGGACTAGCCGATAGCAGGCGGCCGCTCACTGCGTTTTCTCCAATGCTACCATTTCTTCACTTGGATCAACTGACAAAGAAACTTGTTTCCTGGTGATTTCTAAAATATGAACTCTTGAAAGAAGTGTAACCCTCCCTGGTATTTTTGTACTGGATTTTCTTCTATATTAGAAAATTCTGAGTACTTGAACAACCCTCATAGATATGTGCAAACTCAATGCTTCTGCCTCTGTTTCCATGTTCTTTCAAAAGTCTTTAATGTTTCCCTTGGGGGATAGGATTTTTGAGACTTTTCTGTCTTGTTCATTCACAATCCTCACAGTTAAATCCATGCTGTTGTTAAGAGGCCTACTGAGGACTGGAGAGATGGCTCAGCAGTTAAGGCCCTTGCCTATGAAGCCTGAGGACCCAGGATCAATTCCCCAGGACCCACGTAAATCCAGATGCAGAAGGTGGGGCATGCATCTGGAGTTTGTTTTCAGTGGCTAGATGCCCTGGCATGTCCATTCATTCTCTTTCTTTCTCTCTCAAATAAATACAATATTTAAAAAAATAAAATATGTAATTTAAAAAGAGGACTATCGAGAGTCTCTCTCCACTCTCTCTTTGGTGTGTGTATATGTGCAGATGCATGCTCTGTACATACACATGTATATGGAGACCACATGAAAACATTAGGTGACAACCCCACCCCGTCACTCTTCCACCTATTACCTGAGACAGTCTTTCTCACTAAACCTGAAGCTCCCTGGTTTTGGGGTAGGTCTGGTTGGCCAGGAAGCCCAAGCCAGCTTTCTGCCCATCCTCACCCCACTGCTGGGGTTATAAGCATGTTTGGCCATGCTCAGATTTTTTTTAATGTAGATACTAGGGCTCAAACTCAGGTCATCCTGTTTGCATAGAAAGCACTATTAACCACACCCCATCCTTTTTTCCCTTGCATTTCTTGATCAGTGGGCAAAATGAGAAATAGCAGAGAAGAGGCCCAGAGTCTTCCATTCTGAAGCAGCGTTTAATGACAGGTCTTCCCACAAAGGCAGAGACTGCCAGGATACCTTTGTCTGCCTCTTGCATGGGATGAGCTTTTCCTCTATTCCCCCAATTAGGGTCTTGCAGAGACTATTTAAAATTTTTTTTTTATTTATTTATTTGCAAGGATAGAGAGAAAACACTAGGACTTCTTGCCAATGCAAACAAACTCCAGGTTCATGTACCACTTTGTGTAGCTGACTTTATGTAGGTCATGGGGAATTGAACCTGGGCTGTCAGGCTTTGCAAACAAGCACCTTTAAGGGCTGGGCCATATCACCAGCCTGAGACTGAATAATGTCTATTCTCCTGAGGACATGCATGGGTCACCTTCGATAAGAGTTTCCTTTATTACAAGGAAATTGCATAAATAAAAAGCAAAAACACTTCAATAAGTCCAGATGATGGGACATTTGTGCTTGTTGTCACTTGTATTTGGTCCAAACTGAATTATGCTTTTTATTTGCTGTGAATCCTTAAAATAATTACTTTTTACTCTGAGTCATAGACTCCCTGTGTAAAAATAGAGATGATCCTAGTTACCACAATGGGTGACTGGAAATCAGGAATAGATAGAATTTAGCACAATTCCTGTAAAGTATCAGATACTTCAAAAACAATTGATTGAAGTATTTGAAGAATAGTCCCAGTTTTTAAGCTTTCACAAGATATGAAATCTTGGCAAATAGTTGTTTTTAATATTCTTATATCTAAAGCTGGATTACAATTAGTCTTGTCTTCTAAGATAATTTTGTTTGGGTAACTGAGATAACATATTAAAGTATCTCTCTCAATTCGCTACATATGACAGCAGTTCTTTCGCAAGTTAATCTTTACAAGGAATGTCTCTGTTCAATTCAGTTTCATTTCCCCCACTGTGGTCTCTAGCACACAGGAACTATTGCATCTGTGATGCACTCACTCCCTCCTACCCATCTCACAATACGAGTGGCCGCCTTTCTTTCCTTACCAGCCCCCCCGCCCCCACACACATGAGCAGGACGCCCAGTACTGTTTCACAGCGATGGTGGCCTGCAGAGGTGAGAATCATGTCTGTACTCCTCCAGCAGTGGCTTCTGCCCTCAAAGGTTCTTCACAGAAAATAGTGCACTAGTTACTTTCCTCATTGCTGTGGCAAAATACACTGAAGGAAGTAACTTAAGGAAGGAACAGTTTGTTTTGGCTTACATTTCCTGGGAATACTGTCCATCATGGTGGGGAAAAGCTAGCAGCAGGAGCAGGGGGTGGCTGGTCATGTTCTGTCCACAGTCAGGAAGCAGGAAGAAAGAACGAGAAGTGGAGCTTCACTCGAAACCTTTAAAGACCATCCCCCTACCTGATCCACTTTTTAGCAAGGTTCCCACCAATTGGTGACCGAGCGGCCAGACATATGAGCTAATGGGGGACATTTTGCATTCAAACCACAGAGACATGTATCAACAGCAACTTACATTGCAATGAGAGAAGGGAGGTGCTGGGGCAGGTCATAGGCGGACAGACATGGTAGATTCACTGAGAAAGGAAGCATGAAGAAGAAAGGGCTGATCAAAGAAAGGGGCTGACAACATGAACAAAGAGTTGTCTGTGCAGACCCAGGAGGGAAGAGCATGATAAGAACAGAATATCTGCGGAGGAAGCAAACAGCACCATTCTAGCAAGAGCAAATGCAACAAGACTGAAAAGAAGAATCACTTGAGGCAACAGAAGCTGTGTAGCCAAACTTGAAGGGACTGTGTTCTCTGTTAGAGAATGGCAATTTTGTGCTGTCAGCCATGGGTTGCTATTAAAGGCTATTGACCAGGAATGAGCTTATCTCATTATAGTTTTAGAAATATTTTGCTAAAGACTTTGCAGAAGAACTGAAACAGGGACAGGAGTGATTCCTCTCACCAAGCCCTCTGTTAAACCAAGTTCTTTTATGTCCTTCCACTCCTAATCGTTAATATATATATATATATATATATAAGCTATTTGTGTATAGATTCAGTGTCTAGTGTTTGGCAACAAAACTGCAAAAGGTGGTGTATTTCCTTTCTTTTGCACATTGCTACTTGAGCAGTGTCTAAAAATAAATAGAATCCAGACCTCCAGTGAGCAGGGAGTATACCTCTGCTCATTTCCTCCCTCCCGTCAGCTAAAACTGCTTTCTGTTTATACTGCTCAGTCTGCTGTACATATCAGGAACTTTCGCTTGTCTGGAACTCACTATAGATTAGAAAACTGCTTCTGTTCGTCCCCTCCTCCCAAGACAAAAGGTTTGCCATCATCATGACATATCGAAGGTGAAGTACATACAACAGTGCATAGGTAGCCCCCCACTTGTTGGAGATAAAAAATGGAATTGAGGGGCTGAAGAGAAAACTCAGTCTGTAATGTGCCTGTCACACAAATGTGAGGATCTGAATTTGAATCCCTAGTACCCACAGAAAATTCCTCGTGGGTCCACCTGTAATTCCAGAACTTGAAAGGCAGAGAGAGGGGATCCCCATAGCAAGCTGACCAGCTAGATTCGCAGAACCAGTGAATCCTATGCCCAAGTGACACGATCCTGTGTGAGTAAAATAAACTAGAGAGAGACTAAGGATAAAGCTGCCTGCCAGCCTGTAGTCTCCACATGCATGTACACACACTCATGTGCCCTCACACATATGAACACGCACTCACACCACCCACACCTACACACAGCGAAAAAGGAAAAGTAGCCAAGACATGGTCCTCTGCTCTCACTCCAGCATAAGTCATGGCTGGCCTGCAATGAGCGCTCACTCTATTCCAGTAGTTCTAGAAGAGGCTTTCCATCTGCCGGCTCTTTCGTCTTCGTAAGACCTCTATGCAAAGAATCCAATTATTGATTTAATTTTATAGATAAGGAAACCAGGGTTTAGAGAGGTTAAGACCATGGTTAAATGTATGCATCTGTGGAGCATCAGAAGCTATCCTAATCCATCTGGATAAAGTCGTTGCATTTCTTGCTTTAAGTCACTTTCCTACTGAGAGTAAAGTGTCAGAGGTATTAAAACGGAGAAGGTTCAATCTATACTGATAAATGATGGCCCTAAAATGCCAAAGGAGGATAGAAAGGGGACAGAGGTGAGAAGAAAGTCTGGAGGTAGGGTGGATGCTTGAATAGACTTCAATCTGATCAATGAGACTCTCCAGAATGAGAAAGAGGGTGATGAGCATGTTTGCAAAGGGCATGCAGAGCTGAGACGATCGTGTGCCTCGCAGCAGGCCTGTGCCGTTAGTGGCATCATGAGGACCCATGAGATAGATGTCCCATCTGGCAAGAATGGTCATGCTTGGAAGACAGTAAGGGACGATTTGAAATGCAGTTTGGTGGCATATTTGAAAGGATTTTTCACAAGATGATGAATAATTTAGATTTTATCCTATAGCCAAAATTTGTTCCATGAGTTGTATAAGCACCTCTTAGGCCTTCAAAATACAAGGATCAGACCCTAGTCCAGGAGATGCTAATTTATTCAGACAATGATCTTCAAAGTTCAGTGTTTATTGGAACTGTCTGTGTCATTAATTTAAAAAAATACAAAGCCTAACTTCTGTGTATTTATCCAGTTTTCCAGGTGAGCCTAATATCCTCTAATATTTTATATCTGTATGTCTAGGAAGTTAAAAAAAAAAAACAACAAAAAAAAAACACCTCAATGGATCTTAGTTTTCTGAGTGACTTTCATGTGCTCACAAGTTGGGATATTACAGGCATAGATGAGAGAAAAACAGCCAAAGAAATCTGCCTGTCATTGCTTAGATGACGTCAGACATGTTAATGTCTTCAAAACAGTAAGATAGAGATTTACAGCATGAACATCTGATATCAAAGAAGGATTTACAATTATCAGTTGATTACAGCAATGCCATTTCTTTTTTGTTTTTCCTTCAAGGCAGGATCTTGCTCTAGCCCAGGCTAACCTGGAATTCACTATGTAGTCTTAGGGTGCCTTGACCTCATGGCAATCGTCTTACATCTGCCTCCCGAGTACTGAGATTAAAGGTGTGCGCCACCACGCCTGGCTCTGCAGATGTCATTTCTTTATGTGTAAAACAGAAATTAAAATAGGACCTATCCCACAGAGGTTTCATAAGGTAAAAAACAGGACAAAGAGAACTAGGAATGTATCACAATAGTAGAGTGCTTACCTAGCATACAAAAGGCCCTGGGTTTAATCCTAAGCATTTTATACACACAGACACACACACACACCACCACCACCACCACCAGCTCTGTTTAATTATGCATGGTGGTGACCACAGGTGGAAACGTCAAGGCAAAAGAATTGTGAAATAATGACCAGCCTGGGATACAAAGCAAGACCTTGACTTAAAAATAAATAAATAAAAAATTAAGGTAACCCCCTAGATAGCTACCAACAATATTTTCATTAGCTATAGTCTCACTGGCACTTTTTAAATGGCATATACATGGAAAAGTATAGTGTCATCAATTTATTCCTAGATTCTTTCAGCCTAGTTGTTTTAGTGTTCATTCTCCTTCTAGGTGTCTCAACCATTCATTCCTTCTGCTGATGAGTGATATTCCACTGTATCAGTTGTGCCAAGGTGTGTTGCTCCACTCATTTGTTGATGGACACTTGGATTACTTTCAGTTTAGGGCTAATTCAAATAAAATTACTATGATTATTGAAATAGAAAGGAAGAAAACATGTGGATGCTTGTGTGTAGTGGTACACAGCATAGTTACTTTTAGAATACTTCCAAAAAATCTGTATCTAACATGATTACCATCCACTTGTACTTGATACTCCCAATTCTGCCTCATGAATGCTCCTGAAAATTATCTACCCAAACATTTTAAGAGTTAATAAAGAAATGAGACTATCACCCTCTCTCGAAACTTATTCAGTTCAAATTTGCATCCACACACCTTACCATCTTCCCTCTGTCCTAGCTTCAAAATTATACATATATACACACATATATGTGTATATATATATATATATACATATACATATATATTTTTGAATACATATATATATATATATATATATATTTACTATATATATTTCAAGATCAAATCTGCTTCATTCAGATTATTTCAAAGTCTTCTTTGAACTAGGTAAATTGATATCTCCTGCCTTATTTTCTACTACTCTCCTCCAAGGACCCAGCCAAAATACTTGCTGCTATTTCCTGAAACAGCTTTGTTTTCTCTTATCCCTGGGCACTTCACTTGTCTTCTAGGTGAGTGCTTTGCTTTATCTTCCACAATGGCTCCCTGTATAGAAGTTCTCTATAGCTCCTGTACACTTCCCTATGGTAGTTCTTTCTGGGTTGCACTGTGATTGATAGATTAAACATCTCCATCCCTGTCTTAATATCACTGTATTTGTAGAGCCTTGTACAGGGTCTAGAACATTATAAGTGCGCAAATTCCTAACACATTGTCAGATGTCCCCACTAACCTCATGTGTTTTGAATGCTTAATTCCCAGCTGATGGCAATTTGGGAGGTGGGGCCTTGCTGGAGGAAGTGTGCTATTTTAGGGTTATTACAACCAGCTCACCTTTGCTAGAGTTCAGCTCTCCTCTCCTGCTGATGTTTGCCACCTGCTATGGCAAGGAGGCCATGTCCAGCTTCTGCCCCATCATCTTTTCCCGGCTATAATGAAGCTTCCCCTTAAGACTCAGCCAAAAACTTCCCTCTCGTCAGCTGATTTTGCCTTGGAGCTTTGTCTCAGCATTGAGAAGGTAACTGTAACAGTTAGCTTAATTGGAAGGTAGTTTATAAAATAACTATTCCATCACATAAAAAAAAATGTCAACCATACTTCAATTTCTAAGAAAGTCAAGGATTTAGTAAAACCAGTCAATGTCAACCTATGTTCATGTCACTTCCCAATACAAAATTGGTCCACAGGCCATTTTCCTGCTCAAGATTACACTGTAGTTTCACTAGGGGAGTCTTTGATTCAAAGAGGGACTTCCAGCTTAGAAAATGATCACTCTACATTTTGGGTTGAGTCATTACATTTTTGCCTCTGGTGAGACTGCCTTAATTGGGATTGGGTTAGCCATGTCAGCTTTGAAAGAGCATGTGTATTGGCATGAGAAAATATTTTCAAACCTGTGGCACCCAATTAAAAATCACTGAAATCTGCCCAGACAATCACTTTCAGCAAAGAGAATCTACGCAGTTCATCAACAAATATTTGACTACTGTAAAGCAGGTACTTTTCTAAGCTCTATAGCAACAAAGCAGCAGATAAATTCTACATCTTTAAGGACTTCCATTTTGGGAAGACACAGATATACATAAAGGGAAACCACTTCTGTCTTTTCTTAATAGAGAACTTTATTATATCAACATATTGTATAACTGTCATATTTGCACCAGGTTATAGTATTATATCCCCTCTTCCGCCCCCATTCGACTGAGGTCCCTGCTCAGTGAAGGTACCAGTAATCACCGGAGGGTCATGAATGCACCAGTCACTCTCTGTAGGGACACAGTGCCTCAGAAAACTCCTTCCCTCACTGTGTCTCTTACATGCTTTCCACTGCCTCGTCCATAATGTCCACTGAGGCTTGGAGAGCATAAGTCTCCTTTAGTGTTGAGCTCTCCGCAGTCTCGGATTTTCTGCTTTGATGGCTTTTGAGTTTCCTCAGTATCTACTGCCATCTCCATGTAGGAACTTTCCAAGCTATCAGTGAGAGAAGCACTCATACTTGGTCTACTGCTTCTTCTTTAATATTTTCTGGGCCTTGGAAAGTGTGATAGAAATGAATTGTCTCATGCTAGGCAGTTGGATTTCTTTTCTGATCATACTGATGGTTCTTGGGTCTACCTGGTCTTCATTGCCATATGCAAAAAAAAAAAAAAAAAAAAAACAGATTCTCTAGCCAAGAGTGAGAGCAGCATGGATTGAAAGGAATAAACATAGATATTTAGGAGACATTATGACAGGCATATTCTCTCCTTTTGCCCAAAGAACATTGAAAGTGCCACTCTAGGGTCTAGACTTTCTAAGCTATAAGGCTTCTGACTTGGTTCTCAATACCAATTATGAATTTCCTCCCACTGAATGAGCCTCATATCTAAACAGAGAGCAGTTAATTAACCCCATAGCCTAAAAATGGCCATATCTTTAGACATGATGTTATGGGATGAATATTTGAGGAATGGCAGAGAAAGCATTTAGTTATGAGAGAGCAGGAAAATCTTTTGAGAAGAGCACACGTGAGCCCTTAATTGTTAGAAGTAAGTTATGCTCACATCTTGGAGAAAAGCACTCCAAGAAGAAAATGAGAGACTGAAAGCATTGAATTGGTTATGAAGTTGAAATGTTTTTGGAGCAGAAATGCCAGTGTGGTAGGAACACAGTGAATAAGTGAGTAGAGATAGGATTGGAGTTGTAATTAACTGTAGACATGTACAGCAATGAGGACCACCTTTGTAAGTTGTTTGGTTTCATTTTGGTTGCAATGGGATGATATTGTGTTTCATCAAAGCAGTATGTCACTCTTTATGCAAAGTATTCTCTCCCACTGACTGCTGGTATGGAAGATAGGTGAAAGGGCAACAAGAAGATGAGTAGGGAAACTAGCTACTACATTAATACTACATTCCAGCTGAGGAATGACGGTGGCCCTGAGTCGAGGATTATAGCCATGGAGATAGAAAATGTGATATTTGGATACTGTCAAATCTGAGCCAACAAAAGTTACTGATAGTTGACAATTAAGTTTGAAGAGAAAAAAGAGCAATTAGGAATGACCTCTATTTTTTTTTTTTTTGTAATTTTCTCATATGGGAAAGTCTTGAAGAATCTGGTTCATGTGTTTGGAAGTGAGAAAATTCAATTTCAGGCATTATGTTTCATATGCCTATTTACTATCTAAGTAGAAATTTTGAGTATTAGGTGGTGATCAATATAGTATTGAGATTTAAAGCCATATGCAAGTATTAAGTCTGAAAGAAAGATATAATAGAGAAAAGTACACAGTCCTTTTCTAAGCCAATTTCAGGATTCTGGAAGATAAGAAGGCAGAATCAAGGGACAATAAAAACAATAAAAATTGAAGGGGGTATCATATAAGCCTACAGCAGAAATGTTTTTAAAAAATGGAATTACAAGCATGAGCCAACAAGCCCAGTGATTTTTGACTTTCATACAGTCTAGATCTCTGCTAAACCTCAGTACCTTAATTAAATAGGTATCTTCCATTGTGGTAACAGCATCATAGCAAAAGAATAGGAGTCTATGAGAGACAGTAATAATGCAAACTGACATTGTAATCGGTCAGAAAATAACTCTTAGGGGAAATATTATACCTGAAGAGATATGAAGTATGACTAGAGTTATCTAGGTGATCATAAAAGGATATACTTCTACTAGAAGGAATGGCATATATAAAAACTCTAGATGGGAAAGAGATAGGCAAATTCCAAAGAACTCAGTGCGTTATATAATCAGGTTGTTTTTAGCCAGTAATGCAGAAGAAAGAAATGTCCTATAGAGTGAGACCCTTCCTTCCACAACCAAAATATTAAATTAAAAAATAAAGGTGATTTTTATATATATATATGTGTATATATACATATATACATATATATGCATGTATATATAAGTACATTGTAAAATTTGTTGTAGAACAGTCATTCATTGAATTTTGATTGTTCCTTTCTTAAATCCTGGTTCCCCATCTATGTTATAAATATTCTCCTGAGACCATTGCATTGGATACTGTATCATTTACTTTCACATTACTAGAATGAAATACTTGACCAGAAAGAAAAGGTTTATTTTCAGCTTTCAGTAGTTTCAAGTGGAAGTCTATCATGGCAGAGAAAGCATGGCAGGAGCAGACAGCCAGTATCACATTGTCACACCAGCAGGGATGAGAGAGAGAGAGAGAAGACAGAAAGGCAAGTAGGACTGGGCTAGTAGCACAGCTTAAAGCCCTCCCTCCATCAATTCTCCACCTTCTAAAGTTTTCAGTCATCTCCAACAGTGCCACCAACTGGAGACTGAGTATTCAAACACAGGAGCCTATGGGGGCTGTGTTAATTTAAACCACCACATTCCACCCCTAACCCCCATAGATTCATGGCCATTCATTTTGTGAAATACATTTAGTCCAGCTTTGAAACTTTTAAAGTCACAATAGTTTTTTTTTTGCTTTGTTTTTGTTTTTTAGTTCCAATACTCTTCAAAAGTCCAAAGTCTCATCTAAGACTCAAAATCAGTCAAGACTCAAGACACTGTGAGCACTATAAAATAAAATATGTTACATACTTAAAATATATAATGACACAGAACAAATATTTTCATTCTAAAAGAGAAAAATGTGGAAAATAGCAAGGAAAGGCTCAAGCAAAACAATTAAAATCAAGCAGGGAAAAACCCCAAACCTTACAGCAGTATGGCCGGTATCTGGAACTCATTATAATATTATCTGTGCTCCAAAGTCTGGGTCAGCCCCAGCCCTCTATCTGTGCTGCCTGTAGCGTCTCTGCTTGGTAGAATCTTCCCTGAGTACACAGCTGTGCCTGGTGGCTTTCCCATAGCCTGACATCTCCCGAGTCCTGTGGTCTCCATTCTAACTTATGGTATACCTTCACAGCTTCAGGTCTCCTTGCCAGAATTCTAATAATGCCTTATATTGCTCAGTCACATCTGCTTTCTGGAACTGTAGTTCAATATTCTATAATGCCCCTGTGTCTTGAATTTTTCACTCTTCCATAACCGGTACCACTTGAGTGATGGTGCCAAGTTCTGCTGTCTGATTGGGATTCAGCCTGGCCTTGGATCTCAGCTGTAATAACCTCTATATGCAGAGACCTACTTTAGCATTCTTTCTTCAGGCCCTTTCCTTTCAAAATATTTGAATACTTACTAAAAAGAATCTTCAGTGAGTTGAGCCTTGCCCCCAGGACATTATTCTTTTTGTTTCAGTGCAGAATAGTATAGTTCACTGTAATGGTGGTAATCTCTTTAACAACGCATAGAGAGAGGCTGCCTCATTCTGGTCTAGGACTTTAAATTTGCTTACATTCTTTCATTGGACAAACTTTACATTTTTTATATATTTATATACTATTTTATGCTATATTTTCTCTCCTTAATCATAGATTTGAATTAGACAGCAAAAATAATCTATACCATAGATTCAATATTATTCTGCCTTGAAATTTCTTCTGTATAACACATTAGTCCATTACTTTTAAATTCAACTTTGTTCAAGTTCTCAGGGCACAGGCAGACTGCAGTTTCTTTGTCAGAGTATTCCATGATCTGCCTCTATCTCAGCTCCTGATATAGCCCATGTTTCAGCTTTCTTATCTTAAAAAGACCATCTACAAGATGCATTAAGCTCTGCTTACAGCATTATAAGGATTCTCTAGCCCAAAGCTCCAAATCCTTTTGTATTCCTCTCCATTATCCAGTTCAAAAAGACTAAGAACCACATGGTCAGGATTATCACAACAATGGCCACACTTCCAATGTCAATCTTCTGTATCAGTTAATTTACTCATTGCTGGGACACAATACCTGACTGAAAGGAAACGGTTTATTTCTGGCTTACAGTTTTGAGAGAAATTGTAGCAGGAGTAAATAGCCAGTGTCATAGCATCACATCAGCAGATTTAATCACAAATTTCCCCTTTTTTCTCTCCACCTCCTTGAATTTTCATAACCATCCCAAACAGCTCCATCAACTTCAGATTAAGTATGCAATTACATGAGCCTATTTGGAGTATATTAAATTCAAGTTATCACAAATGAGGAAGTTCATAGAGAAGGAGTAAATAAATTGCAACTAAATACATTTTCTAAAGGATTGGACCTTGAAACTGGAGATGGAGGCTCCTTATAAGCTGTTTCTTGGAGCAGTAACTTGCACATAATGAATGCTGACAATTTTTGAATGGCAACATGTGATGCTTGGAAATATTTTTCCTGATTAAAACATAATGCTTTCTATGTTTAAATGGAAATAACAGCACATAGCTCCTTTGAGTTATAGTAGTGAGGTTATAAATGAGATATACATGAGAAAAATACATATATCTATATAATAAATGATCAAGAAATTGACATAGCTGTTATTACTCTTGGTATTACAACTACTATGTGTAGATGTGGAAAGAAAGGTTACCATAAGAGAAGATAAAATACCATTTGAATAGTATTACATGCCAAGATGTAAACAAAAGGCATTGGCTTCATATTTTTTTCTGGTCTAATACAGCAGTTTACAGCTGTAAATTTCTTTGTATGTAGTGTTTTAGTTATATTCTATAATTGTTTTATGTTTTGTTAATTTTTATTCCATCCTGAATTCTCTTTGCATTCACTTTGATATACTCTTTGACCAATGAGCTATTTCAATATTAATTATTTTGTAATTATTTGGTTTTTCAGAAATTGTTGCTATTAAGTTATAGTTTAGTTCCATTCTCATCAAACAGTATATGTGACATGACCTTTAAAATGTATTGATACTGTGCTATGATTTAGAAAATGATTCATGTTGTAGGGTGTTTTACATGTACTTAAGAAAGTGGATTATATTATTGCTTTGTGGTACATTTAATAATGTTAGTCAGGTCAAGTTTGTTGTTGGTTGGTCTTCTAGATCCTTGTCAATTTCCTTTCTACATAACTTGAATATGGAGTTTAAAATAACTGAGTATAGTAAGTTTAATTTTCCTTGCAGTTCTATTAGGATTTTTTTCTTCATGTACTTTAAAGGTATAATTTTTAGGTGGACAAACATGTGTTTTTGATGAAATGATATCTTTATACTTAAAAGAACTCCTTTAATTCCTGATGTTATACTTACACAGAAATTTGCATTTTAGATAAATACGCTGTGTCCTTTGCATCTTTTTTTTTTTGCTTTTGCTAGCTCAGACATTTTTCCATCCTTTAAGTTATTATAACTTAGTTATATTTTTAGATGTAAAATGGATTTCTTATAGGCAACATTATAATTTTAATCCTTTTGTATTCAGTTTATAAATTTCTACCATTTAATCACTATTTAATCATTTATTGTGATTATTAGTGTGGTTAAATTTAAATCTACTAACTAGCTATCTTCTGTCTAATATACTTGATAATTTTTCTCCATTTTCCATCTTAAAGTAGCTAAATGTTTAGTGATCACGTTTTCTTGTTGACTCATCTATGATTCCTGTTTTGGTTATTCTATCAAAATTTATAGCATACATCTTTATCATAATCTTTTAAGTTATATACCATCTTATCAAGTATAAGATAGATTCTTTTTAGTTAATATATTTCACATTGTTTTTAAGGGATTTAAAAATTAACTGGGGAAAGAACAGAGCAGCTTTCTCAGTGTTCCTCATTGTTTTGTATAGATGTTCTTCTTTTTTTAAAATTTTTTTCTATAAACTTCCTTTAATATTTGTTGAAATGCAAGCCTAATGCTAACAAGTTCTTTTACTGTTACTTTGCCAGGGATTATATATAGTAAAATTCCATGATGACATTATTTTTCTCAGAGTCCTTTAAGATATTTCACTTTCATCTGTGATTATCTTAGGGTGTTTGTTCGTTTGTTTGTTTGTTTGTTTGTTTGTTTTTTCCTGTGCCAGGGTCTCATGTACCTCAGACTGGACTCAAATTCACTATTTAGCCCAGGGTGACCTTGAACTTATGATCCTCATAGCTCTTGAGTAATGGAATTACAAGCAGGTGTCATGACACCCATTTTAGGTAGTTGTGGAGATCAAACCCAGATCTTCATTCATGCAAGGCAAACATTTTCCCAAATAAGCTATATCCCCAAATCTCCCTTCACTTCTTTTGAAAATGATTTCTTTATCTTTGGTTTTAAGCAAATTGACTTCAGTATAGTTTAATGTAGATTTTTTTTCAAGTTAATTAGCTAGTTATGTCTGTGGCCTTTATTTTGCATCACAGTGGAGATAAATATTGGCTGTTATTCCTGTCAATATTTGACTGCTCTGCTCCCTTTAAAAGTCACACATACATTCCACAACTTGACATCCTGCCACAGACTTGATGCTTCGCTCCTGTTAGTTTTCACTATTTCTTTTTGAGTTTCAAGTTCACTAACAGCTTTCATCTGCAATGCCTATTTTTTCCTTATTTTGCATCTACCACGTGCTGATTTTTAATCTGAGTCATTCGTTTATCATATCATAATGTTTGAATTTTTCATACATTCTCCATTTCTCCTTAGCAATCTCACACTTTATTCTACCTTCTTAGACATGTGGGATGTTGTTGCAGAAACTGTAATGTCTTCATTGAAAATTCTACCATTTCTGCTATTTCTCACTGGTTTTCCATTGGCCAATTTTTTTTTTTGTATCAGTTCTGTCCTCCTGCTTCTTCATGTATCTAGTACGTTGGTGGTGGTGAAGGATTTCTTCATGGTGAGGTCTAAATATTTGTCATTCTTTTAAATATTCTGGACTTTACTTGGAGATGTTTTTTAATTATTTGGAGATAATTTAGTCTTTCTAACTGGTCTTTGCAGGATTGCATGAGCCTTCATCCTACTGCTAATTTCATCTTGCCAGAAAGATAGCATTCCTCTGAGTACTCTACCTAATTCTGTAATACAAAGAGAAATTTGGTTCTTGCTGGCAGGAACAAGAACCAACCCAAGCATGTGTAATCTCCAGTGCCTTTTTTCTTGTTCCTTCTACACAGTTCTTCTCCTGTGCTCGGGTAGTTTTCTCATACATATGCCTGACCAACTCCCAGAGGAGTCCAGCTCTCAAAGCAGCTGTCTTTCTTCCGCCTGGAAGTCTATCCCTTTTCAGGTTGGAGCATCCTCGGTACTCTGTCTTTGACCCCTCCCTGTGCTATTGCTGGAAAAACACCTCTAGAGGGTGAAATGTGACAGTGAGAGAGCTCACCTCATTTGTGTTCCCTCTTCTCTGTTGGGAATCAATGTTTTGCACTGCTTGATGCCCACTGACTGAAAATTGTTGCTTTGAATATTTTGCCCAGTTCTTTAGTTGTCTAGACAGGTAGGAATGTCTGGTCCCAGTTACTCTACTTTGGCTAGAATCCACAGATTTGAGTTTGATAGTCTTGCACACCAGATAGACATTCCTACTATATTTTTCATGCAGGCACTAGGCGTGATGGCTGTCTATCTAGGTAGTGTAGAATATGCAGTTTGAGAAATCAACCCTGATAAGCATAGAGAAGTTAGAGAGGGAAAGAGACTGGTATCACAGTAGTCATATATGATAGTATCTAAGTAATGATGTGCTGTATAGTTGATAGAGGAATAAAATAACATGGAACGTTTGAACAAGCACAATGAGATCATCCCTGAAAGTCAGCAGGAAACCCATATTCTAGGAGAACTCTGCAAATTCAGGGACTAAGACCTCACATGTGTCAGCCATCACTTGTAGTGGGAAGAGAGGACTGTGTTAAGTGCCTTCATTGATTGCCTTGCCTTTGCATGAAAGAGTATGAGAGAAAGAAAATAAACAAATGAAAGCAAATTAATAGAAATGGGCCTGAGGCTAAGATTTGTTAAATTCACAGCAGGATAAATGTTCTTTTTTAATGGAGATTTTTTTTCATTATTACCATTTTGAAGAATAAATGCTAATTTTACAAGATTTTTCAACTTATCCTGTCATGAAAACCAAAGGGGAAAAGGGCCAGAATTGTGACATTTAGCAAACTCTACCCATTTGTGATCACATGTGTCCCCACTCTTGCCCTTCTCAACACATGAATCTTAAGATCATCTAGAAGGAAAAGTCTCTGCTCATTAACTTTTCCTTATTCAGGTCTGAGCACTGCTCCCATAGTCCTTAGAATTAGGCTGGACAGAGACTAAGAGAAACTGCACTTGTGAACAGGCCAGCTGGGATTCCCAGGGAACAAGTGGCTTTTCTATTATTTATGTTTTCTACTTACATTATTAGAATTTTCATGATGAACCCAAATACAATGGCCTCTGGGCACTCAAACCCAGGGAAAGGGAATGATTTATTGACAAATAATGTTAACACCACAAGGACATTCTGGAACAAATATGGTGATATGGAGTAATAGCCAAACTACAGACCACAGGGGATGGTGTATTGGGAAAAGAGGAATAAGTTCAAGTGATGTTCATTATGTACACACAGCTCACACAAGCCAAGGACCATGCAGATTAGAGGGTGGTATAACTTAGCAGAGAAGGAAGACAGAAGTAGACCAAGCATCACACTTAGTCAGAATACATGTTGTCTCAGGGAGCTGAGGAGGTGGCTTCATTGGTAAAATGCTTGCCTTGGAAGCATGAGGACCTTAGTTGGATGCCCAGAGCCTGTGTAAAAAGCTGAATATAGCAGCACACATTTGTAATCCCCAGGCTGGTGAGGCAGATACAGAAGGATCCCTAAGCCTTACTAGGCCAGTCAGTCTTGATAAGTTCTAGGCCAATGAGAAATCTTGTCTCAAAACTTATGGACCAGAAAAAAAGGAGAAGGAGAAGGAGGAAGAAGGGGAGGGGAGGAGGAGGAAGGAGAAGACAAGTTATGGACAAGAGGCTGGGGAAGTAGTTCAGTAAGTAAAGTGCCTGCTGCCCAAGTATAAAGGCCTGAGATGGCCTGAGTTCAAACCCCAACACCCATGTGATAAGCTGGGCATGGACACCCCCCCCCCCACACACACACCTGTATTCTCTGCCCTGAATGGAGCAGAGACCAGAGAATAGCTAGGGTTTGCTAGTTAGCAAGTCTGACCAAAAATGGCAGCTCCAGGTTTAGTGAGAGACTCCATATTCTTAAAAAAAAAAAAAAAAACTTTTTAAAATATTTATTTTATTTGAAAGTAGAGAGAGATAAAGACAGAGACATAAAGAGATAGAGAGAAGAGAGAGAAAGAGCAAGTGCCAGGGCCTCCAGCCACTGCAAACCAACTCTAGATACACATGCCCCTTTGTGCATCTGGCTTTATATGAGTACTGGGGAATCTAACCCAGGTTGTTAGGCTTTGCAGACAAGTGCCTAAACTGTTGAGCCATCTCTTCAGCCCACTAGAGACTCCATCTTAAAGAAACAATTCAGATGAGCAATAAGGAAGGACACCTGACATTTTTCTCTGGGTTCTGCATGTATGTGCATGGAACACACATGTATATATTATAAACAGAGATACCAGCTAGGCGTGGTGGCTCATGCCTTTAATCCCAGCACTCGGGAAGCAGAGGTAGGAGGATTGCCTTGAGTTTGAGGCCACCCTGAGACTCCGTAGTGAATTCCAGGTCAGCCTGGGCGAGAGAGAGACTGTACCTCGAAAAACCAAAATAAATAAATAAATAAAAAATAAATAGAGATACCACACAATTTGTAGTACTACACAGCACACATATGCATGTGAAGAAAAGTAGATTGTAATCTCAAGATAAAAAGTAAGAAAGAAAGAAGGATGGCATCTGAGGAAAAACACCCAAGGATTTCTTCTGCATGTGCATGTGTGGGGGGGGGGGGGGCGGCACACACACGTACCTGCACCATTTCAAATTCATTTCCTCTCTGGACTGTTACAAATCAGGTAGCAAAGTTCATCTAATTGCATAGAAAAGATAACTGATCTTAGTGATGGATGGTGACTCATTATAAGTTTGTCTGCCTTGAACTCTTGAAAAACACAGTTTCTTCCTCGTGGTGGCAATACCTCACATACACCAACCAAACCCTGTGGCTCTGCTTACTAAGGCCACATAGATGCACTCAGAGACCTTTGTTTTGGGGTCTTTGGCTTGTGCCTAATTAGCTCCAACAGGTAGACCCAATTAGCTTAGCAGTTTTGCTTAAATTGACCCTGAGCTTAGACTCTAACCTATATAGGCTTCTAGCCATGATGCCCTGAGCTCAAACTCTCAGGACCCTAGCCTAAATTCTGTCTCTAGAAAAGGAGTTCAGATTCTTAAAGATGCTGGTTTGAGTAAGAGTATTGCTTTTGGGTTGGATGACTGCTCAGTGGTTAAAGGCACTTGCTTACAAAGCCTGATGGCCCTGATTCAATTCCCCAGTACCCACATAAAGCCAGATGCGCAACATGGCACAAGCATCTAGAGTTCATCTGTAGTGACTAGAGATCCTGGCATGCCCATTTTCTCAATCTCTTTCTCTCTGATAAATAAATTAGGTTTTTTTAAAAAAAGTATATGGCTGGAGAGATGGCTTAGTAGTTAAGGTGCTTGCCTGTGAAGCCTAAGGACTCATATTTGACTTTGCAGATCCCACGTAATCCAGACACACAAAGGTGAGGCAAGTGCCAGGTGGTACATGCCCACTAGGTGGCACAGGTGTCTGGAGTTTGATTGCAATGGCTGAGGCCCTGGCCTACCAATTATCTCTCTCCCCCTCTATCTCTCTGTCTCTCTGTCTCTCTCTCTCTCTCTCTCTCTCTCTCTCTCTCTCTGATAGATAAATTAGATAAAAAAGAGTATAGCTTTTGAGCATAGACTAGCCGTGGCTTGAAATTTCACTTACTACTTACCAGTTTGCACGTGAGTCAGATCAATAAACCTCTGAGCCTTACTCACAGTTCTCTCTATGAATAAAAGAGCACCTCCTCACAGAATTGGTGGAGAGGTTTTTGCAGCTTGGTTACAGGCTACAGACATCTTGGTTCAGATAATTGTTTGTTATGGAAACTGACATTTGGCCTGGTTTCTACCTACTAGCCACAATGGCACCACCCCTTCCTACTTCATGGAACTCTCAAATGCCTGCAAATATTACCAAAAAGTCCTAAATGGCGATATTGCTCCTACTTAAAAACTCCTGAGTTTGCAGTGGTTTAGATGGAAATTTTCACCCATAGCTTCAAGTGTTTATGATTAAGCTTCCTACCTAGTCCCTAGCTGGTGGAGCCTCTAGGAGCTGGATCATTGCTGGAGGAGGTGTGTCATTCGGGGTGGATCTAGGAATTTGATAGTCTAGCCCACTACATGTTCAGAGTTAACTCACCCTCTCTAAGACCTAGTTCTAACATCCCTGCTGTTGATGTATGAAGATATGAGCTTTTACACCATAATGAACCTTCACCTTGAGGCTGTAGGCCTGGAATAAGACCTTTCCTTCCATGAGCTCTTTTTGGTTGGGTGGTCTGTCCCACCAATGAGAAGGTAACTGCTGTAGGGCTGTCGTAAGTGTGAAAAATGAGATCCACAAGTGTCTTACGATAGTAAGTGCTCAAGAAAAGGAACCTTTGCTATCACATCACTGTTACCACAGTGACATTGGTATCCTCACATGGTTGGGTCCATAAAGACACCAGTATTCTCACACAACTGGGACTCAGAATCAGCTTCCCCTGTTTCCCAGTCCAGAGCTTCACAAGCAAGACATTCTCATCTGCTTAAGAAAGTCTGTCAAGTCAAGAATGAAACAGTGGGGTAGGGACTTTGGTTAATAAGCTCTCAGGACCAAGAAGCCACAAAACAGTTTTCTTTACCATGTAGGTAATGGTGAATAAATGAAGACCACAGGGCAGCAAGGTTTATGCACAGATGGGCTGAGCCAGAAGGATTCCTTCTTTAAGCAGTGTAGATTCGAGTAACATAAATTAGAGTGTATGAGTGCTGAGAAGGAAAGTGATGGCTCACAGAAATAGGTCTTAGAAAGTATAGCAACCTGTGACATTCCAGGAGCTACATATCTGAAAGTAGTGGGTGGTCTCCCCAAGGTTGCACTCTTGGATAAATGGATACCAAGTGTTTGTCAGCCTTTGACTCCCTCTGCTGAAGTTGGGATTGCCAGGACACAGAGTATCTGACTGGGATGAAGTTCACTGTATATACCCGGCCCAGAAGAGAGCAAAGCACACAGACCAATGCACCCACCAAGGCTCTAACACCAGAAAAAGGTAGACCTATTAGAAAAACAAAGAGTTCTGAAAAGAGGAAACAGATGAAACTTGGAATAGATAAATCAATAACTACCTATGAGGCATAGAAAAAATAGATTTCCTCTTGACACATTCAGCAAAACACACTTGCAGGTTGACAGCTACCTTGTTAACAGATAAGACACTTATCACTCTGAAGATTTCAAGGGTTTTTCTATATGTTAGGAAACACTGGGAAAGGCTAAATGTATTTTTCACACTATCATTGCATCCCTCCACTTCAAAGCCTGAAGACAAGAGCATCACTAGAATACTAGTGAGACAACTCTGATGCAATATATATTGTATTTTTTTTTATTGTTGTTGTCGTTTTCTTGAGGTAGGGTTTTGCTCTAGTCCAGGCTGACCTGAAATTCACTATGTAGTCTCAGGATGACCTCGAATTCATAGCAATTCTCCTACTTCTGCTTCCCAAGTGCTGGGATTAAAGGCGTGTGCCACCACGAGTGGCTTGATGCAATATTTTTAAGAAGTTTCTGTAAATATCTCAGTATGTATAAGTAAGAGGAAATTGGATCTCTTGATATTGGCAGAATCAGAGAGTGAATGGGTAGCCTGAGTCAGAAGAAAGAGTGGTCAGGTTTCAACTTGAATGTCATGTTGAGATACCTTACATTTCTGACTCTGATTCCCTATTAGAAAATGCTATAATAATGTCAAGTTCCCAAGACCATTGCCAATGCGACCAGCACAATACCAAACAAATAAGAGACAACCAATATTTTATTCAATTGGCAGAGAAATCATTTCTACTAGAGAGGGCAGTGTAGAAGGTAGAAGATTTACATGGTGTAAAAGGAGAAAGGCTGCAAAATGCTTTCATCTGGATACAACATGGCTGTGACATTCATAAGTTCACAACAGCCGTGGTTTCTAGCACAAGACTGAGCCTGTCAATACCTCTCTATTGATGGAGGAAGGACACATGAGATCCCACACCTCCCAGTGCTAATGGCAGCTAGTGATGGCTGAAAAGGGAGTCAGGCTCATCAGTGATGCAGCTGCTGTTAGGTTGTCCATTCCTGAATAAATAAACTTCCAGCCATGCTCATGCCAGCAACCTTAATTTAACTCAATGTGTTAAAAAAAAAAAAAGTGTCAAAATAAGGTGGGGATTACTGGGGAAGAAGAAAGGAGCATAAGAGAGGGTAGTTGGAATGAATAAGATCAAAATGAATTGTATACATGTATGAAGATGTCAAAAATGAAAGAAAATAATATTTTTTAATAAAAAGAGGGCTGTGTCTATGAGAGCTGATGCCAGACAAGAAAGGTAGAGTCTGACTACAGAGAGTGAACTAAATAGTTCAACATGAACAGCAGCCCTCAACTTTTTCATCTCCAGATTCTACTTCATTCTTAAAAATCATTATAGATTGCTTATGTATCTTATAGGCAGCAGTATTTTCCATGTAAGAAATTAAAGCCAACTTCAGAAGTAATTCTTGGTCATATAAAAAAACAGTGAAACCATTACAGATTCACATAAATGACATAAGTAGCTATGTTTTACCAAAAATGAGTTTTTTTAATAATTCATCAAATATGTTTAATATGGTTTAATTCAAGCTAGTTTGTCGTATCTGTTACTGTATTGAGTGCATTAAAAAATAAACATCCTATAGCCTCTGAACAACCCTGTATGAGACAAAGTAAACAAGACAAGTCTCATCCTAAGATTATTTAAAATAATTGATTTAACTTGTGGACCACTTAAAAGGCTCATGGGAACCTATAAGGCTCCCTGAGCCACATATTTAGAACCACTGGGTAAAGCAAGGGGTGGAAGTGGGAGTCCACAAGAAGAGAGGATACCAAAGAGATGGAGCTGGACTGGTGGTGTGGGCCCCATGGCAGAGCTGGGACTTGATTCTGAAAACCAGTCTTTGCCAAGTTCACGTGCAACCAAACACTGCCTTGTGTGGGATTAGTTGATAAAAAAGATGTTTTGTCACCAAAATGTTTGTAAATGGAGGCACATTTGGCCATTTATAAAGATTCACAAAGCCTATTCCAGGCTTCTTGGGAGTCCTGAAACTTAAAATTAAACCTGTATGTACTGGTATTCCCCCAACCTTCTTGGGAAAAGTAAGCCTCATTCACCCCACCTCAAGAGTATTTGTCAGGAAACTTGCCAGGAAAGGCTTGGGTCCTAATGAGAGCAGGGAAGACGCACACTTGGAAGTCTCTTTCTTGCTATTGTATGGAGATTAGATAAAGATGTAGAAAGAGTGGAGGCAGAAGTGAGTAGAAGGTTGAAACATGTGAGAAATGATGGCTGAATACAGACTGTGAGAACAGGAAAGGGGGGAGAGTTTGGGCTTGAAAGATAATCAATCAGCCTAAACCAGAGGTCTCCAAAACTACAATAGCTGGCTCTTCACAGTGCCAGAGAACATGAGGACTGGCCTTTGCTTATAAAACACACATGATTCTTCACAACACTGACGATGTTCAAAACTATACCAATCCTGATGATACAAGCACTGACCAATCAGAACACACTATGGCTTATTAGCCAGACACACATCATGTTTTGGATATCATGCGAAAAGAAGACCAGTTTTGTAGAATGCATGGTTTGTAGAAAATGAAGAATATGGGTGTCACAGGTCAAGTGTGCTGCAAAGCTCCATCTTCAGTATTCCCATGGTGTGAGTGCCACAGATGTTAGGGTTGCTGGGTCTGTCTTCTGGTTCCTCTTCTACTGCTTCCCTTGCTTGAGATGCCTTCAGCCAAGTCACAAAAACACAGAGACAGAGCCGGACGTGGTGGCGCATGCCTTTAATCCCAGCACTCGGGAGGCAGAGGTAGGAGGATCGCCATGAGTTCAAGGCCACCCTGAGACTCCATAGTGAATTCCAGGTCAGCCTGGAGTAGAGTGAGACCCTACCTTGAAAAACCGAAAAAAAAAAAAAAAAAAAAAAAAAAAAACACAGAGACAGCACTCTCAACCCTGCTACTGGTAGTCTGGCTTTGACATTAGTTTCACCTCTGCTTCAGAAAAGCACAGGTGAAAGTAAGAAAGAGGGCTCCGAGTATATGTTTTCATACCCACTAGCAACTGCTGCTGGAAATGCTGCCTTCCAGCTCAGAGGAAGTGTCACCATGTGGAAACCAGTCTCCCTTCACAGGTGGATACCACTGAGGGGGGGGTACTGTGAGCAACAATGGTCATCTTTGACTCTAGCACAAGCTCTTCTGTATCTCTGTAGTCTGGTAGGCAGGGCATGTGCCTAGCTCTGTGGGAGTGATGATGGAACTGAGAAATCCGTGGAGTAATTGGAGCAAAACACATGGTCGCCAAGTGACGTCAGTGACTGGAGGCTCAGAGCATGAAGATGCCTGTCCTCCTTCCCATAAGTCGGGAGCTGCAACTGGTCTTTGACTTCAGGAGCTGCAGGTGGTCTTTGATCTCTTAACACAAAGGCCTTATCCTACAGCCTAGGTGAGAAGGCAGCCCACGTGAGATGGCACCAGTTACAATGGCATGATTTAACATACAGCCTAGGTGAGGTGAGCGCCAGGAAGAGGCATTACCATATGGCCCTGGTGAAGCTGACCTTAGCACGTAGGCATTATCGAGAAAGCTTTGTCTTCTGTATATAAGCTTGTGTCCACCTGAATAAACTCGAGCCTTGATCAGAACTTGTCTTGGCTCCATTCCTTGTGTTCTTGTCTCAGGTTCATTCCCACTCCCTCCTTCGAGGCCCATTCTGATCTTTCATGCCGCAGGCCAGCACACCCATAGCCCATGCCCTGTGAGGAGTTGGGACCTGCTGCTTGTAAGGACGTAGTGACTATCAAGATCCCTCCTAGCAGGATTGCTGATCCACTGACAACTTACCCCGGGGAGACAGCTGCAAGGATATGTGACTTATCTTCAAGGAGGTGAACAAAAACAGAAAGCAGAGAGGGCATAGAAAAAGTAACACACTTGGACTTATTACTTTGTAAATTAAAATATGAGTGTTAATGTCTAACAATATGTGTCCAAAGTATGGTTTGAACTCAGTACAAACCAGTGCCTTTCAAACTAAACATTTCAGCCATGTGGTTCAAGCTGCCCATTCTCCAGATGAGGAACCTGAAATCCAGAGAGGGGTTCCACTGTGGTCATGGAGAACAGACGGCCTTGTGGCATGGCAGACGCTGAGACCTGGGCTTCCCAAGTATCTATTCACTACTCTTGTGTCCCCTAAAATGTTAGAGAAGGAGCCTGATTCCATTCGATTGATGTTGTTTTTTTTTTTTTTTGTTATCAAGAGTTAGAAATTTTTAATTTTATTTAAGCTTTATTTATTCTATTCAAGAAAGGCAGTAAAACTTGAAGTTAGGATGCTTCCCAAAACATGAAAGAAGTAAGTAGACAGTAGCCAGCGGGGCTCTTCCTCGTCAGTTCACTGTTAAGCACCTATCTCTTCTCTGACCTTTGTCTGGAGCCAGCTTTGTGGGTGCAAAGCAAAGCCTGGAGACTATGATGCCAATTATTTCAGCAGTCCTCTGGGATACCAGCACCCACGGTAAAGATGTTAGCCTTTAGAGACTTGTAAGAGAGCCCCCAAATTGTTCTATACATATACACAATGTCTTCTGACATAAGACAAAAATCTCTTTTGATGGTAATTTGATTGGTTGCAATTTTATACAAGTGCATCACTATCTATAGGGTGTTTTTAATGTATCTGTGTGAGTGTGTGTGGAGACCAGAAAGCAGCCTCTGAGCACCTTCCATGGCATTTGGAGATAGGTTCCCTCACTGGCCTGAAGCTTTCCAATTAGGCTAGAGTGGCTGGCCAGCGAGCCTCAGGTCTGCCTGTCTTTGCTCGCCCTTTTGATGAGATTACAAGCACACGTTGCTATGCTGGAAGTGTTCTTAGCCAGGATTTTAGGGATCACACTCAGGTTCTCATGCTTGTAAGGCAGACGATTTTTCAACTAAGCGATCTCCCCAGCTCTGTAGAGGTTGTGACCTCTCACTTGCTTAACCAATGTGCAGTGGTAACAGCAAGTGCACATATAAACTCATGTGTCACCGAACACTGTTGGGTCTATTTTTCTGCACAGCCTCAGTAGACCGACACCTGTTAAAACACAAAATGATATGTAGTCAGACTAAACACAGACTAACCTCAGAAAGTGGTTATTAGGTCAAAGTGTGGGAATTACATTTAAAGCTATTAAAAATTTCTTCTGTGCTAGGTAGAATCTGGAAATCAAAGGGCAAGGGTGTCTTCAAATGAGACAATTCATCGTAAAGACAAGCAAAGGGTACAATATAGTGTCTGTCATGTAACAGGCAAAGCACAAGTGTCATGGCTCATGTTTTTGCCACTGCCAGAAGTAATAACAGGGGGACTATTCACTTCACAGAAAGAGTCTGAGGAAGTTGATGCCTTTCAAAGTAACACACCGGTACTTTGAGAAAAATTAAGTTACTTTCCAAGACCACATGTGTTTTGAAAAATGATCTGAGGGGTACCTATACATGCAAGAAAACTGAGTGGAAGAAAGAAAACATAGGTACAATTATGCACCCAAAGAGAAAGTCACACAGAACCCACTGGTCTACAGGGAATAACTTGTACCCTTTCTGCACACCTGAGTTTGCTGGGGTGATTTGCAGAGCAGTGGCAGAAACGTCCTCTGTAGTTTCAATAGACAGAAGCTCTGAGCATCTGCTAGACAGCCCTGCTCGTAAGTGTGACAAGCGAAGTCAATTTTATTTATATCCTTGAGTGACATTACAAAGCAGTCTACTGTGCTAAGTTTAACTCTGTTTCTTTGTTGGGACATTTCCCTTAAAATGAAATGCCTAGCTAAACAGCTTTCAGTCCATATTTTTCCAAACACACAAAACAATATTTATCTTCATGAGGTTCATATGACCCTGACATACTCTCTACACAAACACTTACTGAACACAAACTGTTCCAAATGCTGTGTGGGGCGGTTGACATGGAGAAATCAATCATGAGCCTGTGATGGCCCACATCTCTAAGAACAGAAATGAAGGCCTATTTAAGGCAATAGGAGGACTCCAAGTGTTAACTGGAGGCTTTTGGATAGACAGTAGGGTTTTACATGGGCACCAAATACCATTCAATAGCAAGAATGCCTGTATGACCTTCAGGAGGTGGAGACCACACTGCAGGCAAGACAAGATCATGCTAAAAAGTGAATTCTGAGCTGGGCATGGTGGCACACACTTTTAATCCCAGCAATTGGGAGGCAGAGGTAGGAGGATCCTCTTGAGTTCAAGGACAGCCTGGAATTACATTGGGAATTGCAGGTCAGCCTGGACTAGAGTAAAACTCTATCTTGAGAAAAAAAATAAGCAAATTCTACATTTTCATTCTTTGAATGCTACCATGTTTACCCATTGTCTTTAAAGGTTGGAAAAGCCGGCATCCTCCAATAACTTGCTCTCCACACACATCTATTCTCCCAGGGAGAAGAATGAAATAAACATGTAGTTCTGTGTAATTCTTTTCTTGATCTATTCATGCATCTCGGTTCTCCCCAGTTTTTTAAAATAATTTTTGTTTATTTTTATTTATTTATTTGAAAGCGATAGACAAAGAGAGAAAGAGGCAGATAGAGAGAGAGAATGGGCACGCCAGGGCCTCCAGCCTTTGCAAACAAACTCCAGATGTGTGCGCCCCCTTGTGCATCTGGCTAACATGGGTCCTGGAGAATCAAGCCTCAAACCAGGATCCTTAGGCTTCACAGGTATGCACTTAACCACTAAGCCATCTCTTCAGCCTTCTCCCCAGTTTCTGTTGACATCTGTTTAAAAAAAAAAAAAACACGGGTCTGGAGAGATGGCTTAGCAGTTAAGATATGCCTGCAAAGCCAAAGGACCCAGGTTCGACTCCCCAGGACCCACGTAAACCAGATGCACAAGGGGGCACATGCATCTGGAATTTGTTTATAGTGGCTGGAGGCCCTGGCACACCCATTCTCTCATTCTCTACTTGCCTATTTCTGTATCTCTTTCTCAAATAAATAAAAATTAAAAATAAAACAAAACAGATTCTCCAACCAAGAGTGAGAGTAGCATGGATTAAAAGGGAGAAGCATAGTTAATTGAGAGACTTTTCAATGGGTGTAGTCATTCTTCTTGGCCAACGATTAGTGGAAGCTTCTATCTGGAATCCATACCTATTGTGTCCACAGGACTCTGACTTGGTTCTCAGTACCAAGTATGAGTTCTT
The DNA here is from genome assembly GCA_036346955.1 of Dipus sagitta. NCBI lineage: Eukaryota > Metazoa > Chordata > Mammalia > Rodentia > Dipodidae > Dipus > Dipus sagitta. The sequence continues at coordinate 165,186,425 of CM070772.1, read as the reverse complement.
TCCCATTGAGAGAATCTCATATCCAATCAGAGAGTCATTGATTACCACTATGGGCTGTGTGCCACTGTTGCACAGGTGTGTGCAGTTTGTCCGGCTAGTTAATCTCATAGCTTGCTAGATCCCCAGCAAATGGCATTGCACTTTCCAGCACTATGAGCACTAGCAAGCCAGAAGTTGGCTTCCTTCTAAATTCCACGGTGATCTGTCAATATTCTGTGTCTGCTTCCTGTTGTGTCTTCAGCAGTAGGGTCTTACCATTTATCTCTGGCATGTAACCAAGTTATTTAGCAAGAGCCTGCATTGCTTGAGGGACCTTGTAGGTCTCTCTAACCAACAGCTCACTGTGGGGTGTAATCCAGTTCTGGTACTGGGAATTACAAGCCAGCACCTATGGTTTTAGGATTCGGCTTTCTCTACCCTCTATGGTGGCCTTCTCTGAGAGACCCCTCTCCCTCTTATCAAAGGCTGTATCTTTTAGTTGCCGAGCATGACACAAGCCACCTTGAGCGCATCTGTCAGGGCCCGTAGTACATCACAGAAGTGGCAACGAAACATGAGTGTTGCTCTCACTCCTATCCTGACAGCCTGATCCAGGGAGACGGTGGTAGGCACGAAGGACACTTATAACACATCAGAGCAGAAATCTAGAGGTTGTAGAGAGCTCAACATTAAAGTAGACTTAAAACACACCCACCAAAGCTCAGGGAACATTGCAGAAGAGGGGGGCAGTAAGACTGTAAGAGCCACGCGATGGGAAAGAGTACACAGAAGTATTGTCTCACCTGCATCTCCCCACAGATGCATTCCTAACCTCATGGTGAATACCAACAACCCCACTGAGGAAGACCCTCAGTAGAATGGGGTGGGAACAGGTGATATAAGAGGATAACATGGCCGGGCGTGGTGGCGCATGCCTTTAATCCCAGCACTCCAGAGGCAGAGGTAGGAGGATCGCCGTGAGTTAGAGGCCACCCTGAGACTACACAGTGAATTCCAGGTCAGCGTGGGCTAGAGTGAGACCCTACCTCAAAAAACCAAAAAAATAAATAAATAACTGAAAGAGGATAACATGTGGATAATAGGACCAACACAGTATTTGTTCATACAATAATATTCATAGTTAATTTTAAAAATATATAAAAGAAAAAAATAGGATTCTTTTCAGCTGTCACAAAAATCCACCCCATTGGTATGATAGCTGGATTTTTCTCTTTGAGTCCACCATCCAACCTCCAGTGCACATTTCTCTTCCATGAGGAACACTGATGCTTGGACAAGAGGTTGTGAGTAGCCAAAGCCTGGCACTGGGACCGGGGCCATTGATCTTGTCAGTAACATGCAGACTTCTTGTTCCATATGAGTACTCCACATTCTTGCCTGTGAACACTGTTTCACTCCGACTTCTTGCGGAATATATATAAATGCAGCCAGAGACATATTCTCTCCAGGTGTAATCACAGGAAAGAGGTACTTTGACCTCAGTATCTTTAGTGGTGACAGAAGTACAGTCAGAGCGGAGGAGGCTGGAGCTCTGGAAGGGAGCACAGGGAAAGTCGCCTGCACAATCCCTGTTCCTGTCTGCGGCTTGGATGTGAACTGTGGCTTCGGGTGGAGACTGGACAGCACCGAAATCTGTTAACCTAAGTAATCTAAAGCAATGAAAAAGACCATTGGCAAGTTTCATATAAGTAAAAGACATTTTTTTTTATGAAGGCAAGCAAGAAAAATAAAAAATGAAAGCATGATGACTTTGGGGATTCTTATTGTACTCTCATAAATAAAATTTAAAAATATGCAATTATCAAGAGTGAGATCTGCAAGACAGTTCTGAACATGGATGGCCATAAGACAAGTCAACCAAAAAGATGTAAGACGGAGCCTGATTCTCATGCCTCGTGCATGGAGTTCCCAGCTAACCATTAAGAGCATATACATATGTTTTAAAGAAACACATTGTGTTAGACCCTAGAAAATGAGATTAAAAAATGTAAGAATAAAAGATAGGAGCCATGATGTATACCTGCAAAGGAAGCTAAAAACCATCATATACACAAAGAGTCTGAGGCATTGAAGAAACTTGGGCAGTGCTAAGATTGGGGAGACATGGAAAGCGGGGCTGCTTCGAATGCCAGTTAGACATGTGGGTTGAGTTTCCAGCTCCTCACCTGTAAGAGCCGAACAAATGACATCCTATCTCTGAGCATCCCACTATCTGTCTACACCATGGGAACACATGCACTGACACGTTGTCAGAATTAGTAATATGCAATATAGGGACAGTATCTTGTCCATTGCCTGGATTAGTGCTGGAATTTTGTAACTCATATTTCTCAGCCCTCCACAGGCTGTGACACACGTGCTGAACTAGTCCCCAACATGCTCATGTAGCATTTCCCTCCTGACATTCATGAAGTAGAAGCAAAAAGAGAAAGCCACTCACCAAAGCTGCACCATCATGTAGCCAAGACTCAGTGACACAGATGGGGTGCATCACATGCATACATAAGGAGCCGAGTACTGTATTAAAGCTGTGTCTTTCTGTGTACCAGAAAGCAGATCCAAGTCACTATGCAAGACCCTGCTGCCCAGTAATGTAAGAATATTCTCCAAAATGCCACATTTACTAGGAAGAAATAAGATATTTATGTTCTTCTTTAGTGCTCAATATTGTTTTCTAAGTTTTGATAAGGCATACAGATACCTTTGCATTTTTTTCCAATTTATAAAAGTAGGTACTTTTACTACCACCATCACACTATATTTTGTTTATTGCAAACATTGTTTAAGAGGCCCTTCCAGGAAAATATGTAGCAAAGGACTAACAAGAGGCTGCAAAGCAATGCTTTAGACTTTCCCCAGAAAGAGCCTGTGATGGGATTCAGCAGAGAGTTTAGCCTGAGGGAGATGAAACAGAGCTTGGAAGGCAGCAGTACTGACGTACCTTACCTAGTTCGCTGTGTAGATAGCAGTCACATGTAAGGTTAATTTTATAGAGGGTCCACTGAGGCAAGCATTCCAGTATCCACTGAGCAGATGAGATGAGGAACTGGATGATCCAGCAGGAAAGAGCCCATTTGACAGCCTAGAATGTAAATCCATGCCCCTCCCCTTCATATCTGTGTGAAAGCACTCATTTGCAAGAAGAAAATATAGATAGCCCCTTGCAGTAGTATCTAACACAGTTCTTAGTGTGGGGCGGCAGTAGATGTTCTACAAAGGACTTCCTAAAGGCAAAATTCAAAACAGGATCAGTAAGATGAATGGACTAATAATATGTGATAGATAAATACATGATAAATGATAAATCAATAGATGATAGGTAAACAATAAATAGATAATAGATAAATGATGGTAGACAGTAGGTAATGGAAGCTAAGTAGACATTACAGACTAGCTAAAGTAGGAAGGTGGTGACTGATCATCTAGGAGTGGTTTTTTTTTTTAAAGTCATAGTTTTAAAAAGAATGTACTATAAGACATATATGTTCAGTCCTGCTTGAAATATGATTAAGTATAAAGCCTAACTAACTTTAAATGACTTTGTCCATTCACTAACTTTATTGTTCAACAAGCATTCATTGAGTATCTATTCTGTTACAATGCAGTAACATAATAGTGCTCCCCACATGAAGCTTACATTCTATTAAGACTGAGGGGGAGGTAAAATGAAGAAAACACAATATAACTACTTTGAAGGGCTGGGATGAGGACAGGATTGTGAATCTCTGGGGCTGCAAGAGCATAAAAGACGGGACAAGAATGTAATATCAGTTCCAATCCTTCACCCCCCTCTTCCGCCAGACTTCCAGTAGCATGATCACATCCCTGCAGCCTCAGCAATACTTTCTGAACTCAATTTTATTCCTCTTAAAATTGCACATTTAACTGTGGCATGCATGAGGCAGAGGTGGTGTCAAGGTGCAGAGGTCTCTCACTGTGTTATAGCTTGATCCCTGAGAGCCCTGAGAAGAGCTGACCTCAGGGACCCTCAACCAATGGAAAATTGGGGTCAGTCTTTGTTCTATTGTGTTACATTAGCTGTGCAGTGGTTTTATGGCTTCATGGTAGTGAAGCAGATGGAGTCTCTGACCTTGGGTGCTGACAAGCTAAAAAATAAAAATATCCCCCAGGCTACATGTAGTGTCTGGCTAATATCACACCAGAGCCAAAGACCAGACCCTGACCAACCTTTTGCAGTGAGGATAGTGTGTTATCACAAATGCAATGAACAACTCCTTTTAAAGCACTTAGGGTGGACCCAGCCTTGTAAGCAGGGATTGGTAAACCACAGAGATGATATGCATAGAACCTTGTGTCCTACACCCATAAACAAAGATGGACTTGACATTCTTGCCAGCTAACTTCTTATACTCTGTCCACTTCTCTGTGTTGCCCACGGCTACCATTTCTCCTTTATAGGACTTTGTAGCTGCTTCTCTCCGCAGTTTCCTTGCTCTGATGAAAACATATATACCACTCAGCATGCTTTGCAAAGCACTCGAAGATCTGTTCCTTTTCAGACACCATCCCCACATCCTTCCTTTGTCTTCTTTGCCTTGGACATAGCCTTATATTTTCCCCACAGATAACATGTGCTCTTGAGCCACATTTTTGCATATAATGTTATTCCCTGTATTTGGAGTTTTGTTTCTCCTCCTTATAGTCATCTTGTCTCTCTTTTTAATGGTACCTCTTAACCTTTAATATTGCCTACCTAGATTCTCCAAGATTGTATTCCTTCTGTGTAGTCTCATATAACCTGATCTTCCCAGTCACTAAACATTGACTAAATAAGTAGTTGAATGCATGCACATAAATGAACTGCGCTGTTTCAAGGAATCAGTAGTAAACCTGAGTCCTAGAACCCGGATCTCTGATCCCTGTTCCCCAACCAGCACAAACAATACCAGCCTACCCAGCAAGGAGAGTGTATTCAGCTGTATTCATGGGCAGATACACAGATAGAGGGTGGATGAAACCCTGTGCTTTTCCCTCCTGAGACAGTCTTCCCACCCTCAGGTCAGAGCTGTACTCTTGAGTTGGTAGATCTGGATCTCTGCAGTTCATGCCTCTTCCTTCCTGATCACAACTGTGGTTTCTGTGTTTTAGCCCACTTGGGAAAAATGTTTTCCTCTTAGTGGACAGATTATTAAAACCACTGGGCTGTCTATGCCATTGTCCCAGCAGGTCCATTGAGTTCAAACGTTATGAAGTCCTCACACACCACATACATTTTACAAACTGGCCTTCAGACTCATAAGGAAAGAAAGAAAGAGTAAGAGAAAGAAATATGGAAGCAAGACTCTTTCCCTGTATTCTCATCTTACTTCCAGATTTCTTTCTTTTACTCTTTCTTTCTTTTCTTCCTTCCTTCCTTTTTTGGCTCCCTCAAATCCCTCCTCATTTCATTTTCCTTCTTTCCTACAGCACCCATTGAAATTCTGGCAGCCCAAAATAGGGGGTTTAATCAGGTAGGAACAGATTAAATACTGAGTTCCTTTTCTTACCAAATTTATACTTCCTGCAGACCTCCAGATAAGCAGTTGGGCATTTATAAACCATGGAGGGCAAAAGCTTTTTCATTTCTCTAAGTATTATTTTAGCCATTTCTTGGCATATGGCCTAGGAAGAATTCACTGGCCCATGCCTATGCAGAGCAGTTATGTTCAACTGAACATCCTGTCTCATGTTGAGTGTCAGTTCAATTACTCTTAAGGAATAAAACTTTATATCCAGTAGCAGATACAAAGACAGCATTGGTAAAATTTTAACTCATAGACTTGAGTCTCCATCTTCACATAATACCTCACCTTTGTCACTTGAAGAGCCACAGAACCTTCTGGATTGGGACCTGGGCACCAACTCTAGGATCAAGACTTGAGCCATGCTTGAGAATCTCCCCCATTATGTGATAGTTCAAGAGTGGATCCAGAAAGAATAAATATATTTTATACAATCTTGCCTGCTTCAAATCTTATTTCTGATCTGACCATATTCACTAGTCCTTATCTAAAGACATAAGAATATCCTAAAAAGTCAAACAGAAAAAGCACCAATTTCTGTGGCTGTCAAGAGTTTGCAACAGCCCCTTGTGCTGCTCATCATCTCATTTATCCCCTTCACAGTCCACGACAGCACGGTTACACCTCCCCACACTTCAGAAGAAACAGTTCAAGGCTCATCAGGTTTGGCTTGGTGACATTGTTAACATCACACAACCAGGATCTGTCTGTTATATTCTGTGGATATACTCTGTGATTTTCACAGCTCAAAATGGGGAGAGAGGTGATAAGAATCCTACCATTTTAGGTAACCATTTTAATGAGAGAAGGATGGGTCTTATGTCCAAATTCTGTTCCTTCAGCTGAAAGCAGCAGATCTCATTACCTTGCATAGAAACTCAGTGTTCACTCCTCTATCACATACCTAGATTTTGCCTCCAGTTCCCATGTGTTTTCTACCTCTCTGGATTTCTATCTTTCTCTCTGCTTGAGGAGGATCTCCCTGCTAACTTTCAAGTTCTGGAAGGATTTTTGTTTTGTTTTTGTGGTAGAGTCTCGCTCTGGCCCAGGCTGACCTGGAGTTCACTATGTAGTCCCAGGCTGGCCTCAAACTCATGACATTCTTCCTACCTCTGCCTCACGACTGCTGGGATTAAAGGCGTGTGCCACCACACCTGACTCTGGCAGTTTTGGTTATCTTTCATTTTAATGTTTCTTTTTAACTTTTGTCAAGCCTGTGCACATAAGACCCCCTTCATTTTGTAACTAGTATCTGACAGTCTTTCCTATAACAACATCATTAGCGACCCTAACTGCGAGGCCATCCTCACCTGGCTTTACTGAAGTGGCACCTTTCCGTCAACTCCCACCTTCGCACCCCACTTTATGAGTCAGGACAGTTGACATGAAGCTGCAGAACCTGCCTAGGGGAGCTTTTCTGAGAGAGGAAAAACCTCATGGAAAACAAGCTCAGGGGTGCAGAGCAGGCTGACGCGGTGGTCTAGGCTCTCTGCTAATCTCTGCCCTCCTCCATGTGGGCACTTGATTCTCCCCTCAAGGACTAGCTTTCTTTTGTCTCTGTTCCACATGAACAAAGTCATGGTCAGTTCACATTTTCCAGATGTACCAATGAGAATTCAGCTCCCTACAAAGTCACATTTCCCCTAACTTGCAAATGCCTGAAAGCATTCAGCACTTGATCCAGAAAGGTAATATTCTTGTTCCAATTAGTTTCCAGAGGGAGGAAGAGTGACTACATGCTTTGGGAACATGGCTCAGCAGATAAGGGCACTTGCTATGCCAGCATGAAGAGCTGAGCTCTGTCCCCAGCACCCATGTCAAAAGCCCGGTGTGGCCACTCAGGCCTGTCAGCCCAGTGCTGGGGGTGGCAGAAACAGCAAAATTGAGGTAGCTCAATGGTGAGCCATTCCAACCAAAACATGGCAACTCTAGAATCACTGGGAGACTCTGTCTCAAGGAAATAAACCTGAAGAATGACCGAGGAGGACACTTGACATTGTTCTCTGGCCTGCACATACGTACACAGAGGACTCAAGCACCTATGCATACATGTGCATGTTGCATACCATAAACACACAACCACACTACACACACACACATACATACACACATAATCATAGCTACTCAGGAGGATAAAGCAGGACAATCTCAATTTTAGGGTCTGTTGGGCTGCATAGCAAGTTCAAAATCAGAGACCCTGACTCAAAATACTAATACTATCACTACTAGCAATAGCACTAAAGGGCTAGAGAGATGTAGCTCAGCAGTAAGGTGTTGCCTAACTTGTGCAAGGTCCTAAGTATAATGAGTAAAAAATAGGAAGAGAAAGAAAGAAGAGAGAGAGAGAAAGTGCGCATACTCATTCTCTGAGTTACTGTTAAACTATCCATTTTCTGAGGAGCATGGGTGGGAAGTGAGAGGTAAAGCTAGAACCAAGGACTTGAAGACCATTGTGAGAGTCCACCAAAACAACTAAAGGCCCTTGGCAGGGTGAGATTCATGAAGTCGGGGACACACCCATCTGTCCACAGCAAGTGTTATCTATCATGCTTCCTGCCTGTTGGAAAAGAAGAATGAAAATGAGGACAGAGAGATAGGAAAGAAGCTTTCCTGGTTAGTCCATCAGTGATACTACTAGATCACATCCCCTGCCAAGCTGGCACAGAGCTCTTGTGATGCCACGAGTGAGTGCTGGGTAAACATGTTTAGTGTCTAGGGTTTTGAAAGTGGCATTTGCTCCTAGAAAAAAATCATTTTTCCAGGATGTTCAGAAAAATCTTGTACGCAGTCCAAGAAGCTATGTGTATTAAAATATACACATATGCCTATGATGGGAGAGCCTATTTCATATAGCCATGCTGAGGGAAAAGTGGGCAACTTTATGAGCTGTAAGTAATTAAAGACTTCTCTCTATATAAACCTTCATATTCAGAATATTCATAACCTTCTGATTGCTTCCTATAGCAATCCAGATCATCAAAATGGAAATGTTTTCTATATATATGTGGGTAGGTATTTTATTCTATTTGTAGAGGTCCTTGATTTGTTTTATTTTTTATTATTTTTAATCAGTGTTTATTTGTAAAGCACACAGTTCGCTCACCCAGACATTATGTACCTTATTAAATAGAATGAGATAAATAGTTCTCTAGAGCTGAATAGCACAAAGATAAAAACAGTCTTTAGTTTGAAATCTGATGGGTAAGTTCTCCTATTCAGTTATTACTTGTGCTTGGTCAAATGACTTCACTTAAAATGGGAAATGGGATTCAGTGATCTTAAAATTTTGCTTATACACCACTATCTTAAACTTTTCAACCAGAAAGATTTATCAGGAAGAAATAGTCACCTGGGAAGCAAATCAGAGAAAGTTATAAGTAAGACAAAAGCATAGAGGGAAAAAGTACAATCTTATTATAATATTAGGAGAATTATAGAAACAATGATCACATGATGCCATGGTTTTTCTCGGGGAGGATATGGAAAAAAAAATCTGAAATTATGATACTGAGAACTATGTCGAAAACTGGAACTTACACATTGTTGTGTTGATTCTATTCTCCTGTGCATTTACAAAAGATTGAAAGGCATATACCAAAATAGTAATGCATTAATGCTAACAGACCAGAGATGACTCTATTTCCCTTTGTTCATTCTATTTTCCTTATTTCTAGAAATGTAATTAGCATTCTATACTGAAAGCTGAACATGAAACAAATAATGCCAATAGAAGTTCAAATAAAAGAAGGAATAAGGAGCTAATGCCCAGTGCCAAGCATTGTATTTACTTTTAAAGATAACATACTAGGATATATAGGATCAAAGGCAACAAGATAATATGTAATTATGTGTTGCAGCTGTAAATTGTGGTCCATCTGAGGTGGTGATACCAAAGATCCATGAGCTAGGGTATGACAACTGAGTCTAAAGTAATGATGTATCCATGTGCTTCCCTAGAGGTACAAAGTCAGCCCTTCATTTTTGTTCATTCAACCAACCACACATAAAGTCTTAAAAAGAATGTGCTATTGTAGTTGACGTGAACCATGTAGTTAAGCCTATGCTGGTTGCATGTGTAATGAGCACATATATACATTTTTCCTTGTACTTATTCCCTAAACAATAATATCTGACAACTACTCGCAAGTATTTATATTCTATTATTATAAACAGTGAGTCTGGGGATGTGGCAGAGGACAGAGGATTGCTCAACATGGATGATGCTTTGGGTTCCATCCAAGTAATGAGAAATAAAGAATTAAGTTTCCTTCACAGTGAAAATACTAAATAGTCACATAATATAAGGAAGATTGTGCAGGTCCCATCTCTATGTTAGGAGCCAGTATAGAACAGTTGTGAAACTTTTCAGTACCAGGTTATAAATACTTTAGGTATTGCAGATCATATGATCTCTGTTGTAGCACACAAACAACCATAGACAATACTTAAGCAAATGGGTATGGTTGTATTCCAATAAAACTTTATTGAAACAGGTGGCAGGTCAGATTTAGTTCATGGGATGGAGATTGATAATCTCTTAAGCAAACTACATTGTTATCTATAGCAAATTGCCTATTGGACTTAAAAGCTTCAAAAGCCTTTTCTTAAGGATCTGAAGGGCTCACTCAAGACTGCTTAAGAAAAGTTGTAGCTGACTTTGGTAGTCACAAGTCAAGTTCAAGAAAGTCAACTGAAATTCAAATGTTAGGCAAACTACAGTTATTTGTTGGTAATTAAGCACCAGGAGCCCAAGTTAGAAGACCATAGGATAAATAGTCTTGGGGATAGAATAGTTTAAACACCATAGGAAGACAGAATCTGGGCAAAACAGCAGGGAAAACACTTGTAATGGATTTCACTTAGTGCCTGGCAGGTATGTGCCTGATAAACAGTGAGTAAATTATTCACTTGTTCTGATGCATGCTAATTCCCTCAGACTGTATACATCAGACACTTATTAAGAACCTAATATATATATAAAATTCTACAAGCTCCTGACAACACAACTCCAAATAAGACATATAACCATACCAAATAATAAAGACAAGAACATTTAGTACATTGTCATGCTCTACGCTGCTACCTGCTAAAGTGGAATTAGAAATCAGGGGCACACAGAGGAGGCAGCCCTGGAATTCCCTTTGGGTAGAGCTTTTCAGGGAAGCTGGCACTGAGCATGAGTGGGTCACACTGGCCACACTGGTTTGGTGGGAGCATGAGAGAGAGATTTTCAAGGTAAAGGGTCTCAAGCACGGAGTCCTCTGGGTGAGGATAAGTGTGTGCCTTTCCAGAGATGCAAGTGGGGCATCCAGCTGAAAAGACTGGGGGGCTGGGCTCTAAAAGGGGACTAAGGATACCGTTTGGTTGGTAAAGCCCTGGGATCCATCCCCAGCACTGCACAAAATCATGTGTGGTGGTGTCCACTTGTAATTCCAGTCTTTGGGACATGGAGGCAGGAGGATTAGAAATTCAGCATCATTGTTGACTATATAGAAAGTTCAAAGTAGAAGGCAAATCATGAGACCTGCATTTTAGAAAGACCACCAACAAGCACATTTAATAGTTCATTCATGGTTTTAATCAAAACCATGTTACTTTTTTGTTGTTGTTGTTAAGGGCTGGAGAAGAATAAGTTGAGGGGAAGTTGAACTAACACACTCTCCTTCCTCTTTCCATCCTGTGCCCAAGCCTGCCATGCAACATGCTTTTATCAGCATGTGGCAAAATGTATTTCTAGCTCACAAATATTTCTGCTTTCACCTTAAGTGATAAACTCTTTTCCTCTTTTCCTCAGCAGAGTTTACTTTGATCGAGTTTCGACTTGCAGTGCATTCATCTACCAAGAAAACTGGTTATACTGGTGAGTGATGTGGTTCTTTTCTTCCTGTTGGTCACTTTTTGTCCTGAGTCATTAGGGAGAGAGGTTGTCGTAGTTGCATTTCCTTATTCTGTGGTCGTGTTGCATTGATGCTCAAACCTAACAACAAATCCTTCAGAGTCCTGTCCATACCTGTACCATGTATGTTGGTCTAGAGACAGAGGTGCACATTACATTGTCCAAAGACAAAATTATAGCAAATTGAGTTCAAATATCTTGGTTGAGTTTAGTTCATGATTCTATAACCAGAGAACTTTCTATGAACTCTGGCTAGCAAAATGTGGGCAAGTAATATGGATAAAAAATAGAAGTGAGGCCTAGAGAGATTGCTCAGAGGTTAAGGCACTTGCCTGTGAAGCCTGAGGATCCATGTTCAACTCTCTAGATCCCACGTTAGCCAGACAAAATGTGAGGCAGTTGCAAGGTCACCCATGCCTACTAGGCGGCGGAAACCTCTGGAGTTTGATTACAGTGGCTAAGGCCCTGGCACGCTAATTCTCTCTCTCTCTCTCTAAAACATAAATAAATGAAAATGAAAGAAAATAGAAGTGAGAGGGCCAGAGAGATGACTTAGTGGTTAAAGCACTTGCCTGTGAAGCCTAAGGACCCAGGTTGGACTCCCCAGAGCCCACATAAGCCAGAACACAAAGTGATGCATGCATACAAGGTGATGCGTGTACACAAGATGGCACAGACATCCGGAGTTGGATTGCAGTGGCTAGAGGCCCTGGTGTGCCAACTCATTCTTTCTCTCTCTCTCATTAAAAAAAAAAAAGAAAATGAAAGTGAGGAATATAGCTTAATTGGTTACAACTGGGTTGTGTGCCACCTTGGAATTAGTTTCTGTCTGAGTTTGACCAGCAGCTGTAATTTGCTGAGGCTTAGCTATTTGTTAGAAAAGTAAACTCCTGTTAGGTTTTCACTCCTGAGCTTGACTGAAGTTTGTTACTTAAAGACTCAGATGCAGAGCCAACCTGTGGCCAAATACAGGTTATAATTGAAACATACCTTTACAGAGCTGCATGCTGTCCTGGCCACAAATACATAGCTGAAGAGCCCCGTTGAACCGAACACTCGTGAGGTCTGTGTAAAACTTGCATCCTTTCAGAGTTCTTCTGTTTAAAGGAAAACGGTTACAGTGTCAAATATATCTGAAAATATAATCACCCTTTTTGACTTACTTAAAAGTGATCATGTATTCATGCCAGGAGGATGCTTTATGTTCAGTAATGAATTAAACCTTGCTTCCTTGAAGGCTTTCCTTTAATGTGTTATTGACATGTTAGTGACAAGACGCAGTTTGTCATAGACTGAAAAAAAAAAAAAACCTCAAAAACTAGTCTCTAAAATGAGTTATTTGAAAACTTCCTGAGAACATTTCTGGCTGATGGAAGTTGCATTCTCATGAAGACTAGGCTGTGTTTCTCAACATGTCGTCTCTTCCAGTCTCTGCTTCAGTGCATGCTTTGTTTGGGGGAATGGGTACTGCCGTGTTTCTACAGGGAAGGCTGATTCGGAGTTTTGTTTATTGGGATACCCAGTACCTAGACGTGTGTGATAAGAAATGTGCCTTCTGTCTCAGCAGGAAAAAAAAATCATTTTGAAGACTGGGTTGTTTGTAGCTTCTAGTGAAAAATATTTCTTGATATATAAATGCAGACAGGGAATAATAAATGTATTCAAAAGGCACAGTTAACATAACACATTTTTTTTCATTCCCACACATTTTGCCTGTACTACTGGCAATAATTTGGGAAAAAAAGACGCAGGTTTGAAAAATATAATTCACTTTACAGTAATTGGTTCTTTTTGTAGTTTTCTTGTTCCCCATATCAACACCTTTGTCGATGTTTCCGTACCTCTTTATACACTCCTGGAGCAACAATTTTTGAATTTTCTGGGGCAGCCATGATTTCCTACCCCGTTGTTGCCATTGTTATACGCAGAGTCATAGGCCTTGTGCTCTAATTTTTCCATTCAGAACATCAAGTCAATCTATGCCTTCTACCAGCTTCCTCGCATTCTCCTCCATCCCTTCCCACATTCCCATCAGCCCACATCACAAATGCCTTACTATTTTTACTTTTGGTTCTAAGCCAATGCCGTTCCTATTTTTCCCATCCAAGTACAATGTAATCACTTTTGGATTGCTGGCACATTGTTGGAAACATTGGTATATACTCAAGATCTTTTCATTTTTTAGCATCATGAAAAAAACCCACAAAATTGGAATTTCAATTACATTTGAAAAACATATTGTGCACATTTTAAAACCCTCAGATGCCATCTGAAATAAACCGTGAGGAGTGCTTCAGTTGTATTTCTCAGCACACCTGCAGGAAATTATTTACATCTTTATCATACTATTTAGCCCAGTTCAATTACTAGCATTAGTATAGGAAAGGCTGTCAAATGTTTCAGTATAGTTACAAATGTAACAGGGAAATCATAGGTTAACCTCATTGAGAAGCAAGTTTTACCTGTGTGGAAAGTGGGATGGAACAACTTGTCTTTTATCTCAACATAACTATGTCTGAAAATATTGTCTAGGGCTGTATTTTGCTCAGTCTTCAGAGTGGCGTAGCAGATACTAGCTTTTTAATGTGAAGAACTTGAAGCCTAAGAAAATGCATATAAGGAGCATAATCAGTGGATTCTACATTTTATTTTAAAGCTGAAATTTACTAATTCAGGATTAAAGAGAAAAAAATCTTTTCTCATCTGCTATTTTCTATTAATGAGGAATATTCTAATAGCCATTTTATATTTCATGCTTGGTTAGTTTTACAATTTCTTATTCTGATGTGGTATGAATATTGTATCAATTAAATTATTATTGTTATTCTGCAGGGATGTTACCCTCACATGTATTACTTATGTCTATATGATCTCAGGGATTAGACATGTAGTATCTGTCTGAAAATGTACTCCAATATCAAGGGTACAAACTTTTCTTCTCAGAGTGGAACCTGGGTCTTGTTCATTTTAAAGAGCTGGCACTAGAAATCTGATTTTCTTGTTCAGGTCTAAGAATAATAGGACTTTAATTATTCCTTCTACCTATTAAGGGAAGGTACCTTGGACTGACCATGTGATGGTAGAGTCTCTGAAGAGCCAGAATTAAAGCTGTTATGAATATAGCAAAACCTTTCCTTAACATGAATATAGTTCCTTAAGATGTGAACTATTATTAGCTTTTATTGATAAAAAATTATTATAGGGAATGGATGAATGTATGTATGAGAGAGAGAGAGAGAGAATTAACTTTAGAAAACCTCTTCATAACATTAATTTGTCCACACACACACATAGTACTTATTTTTAAATGTCACTATCAAAACTTAATTCTAATCTCATTTATAACATTTAGGATTACCCTGAATCAATTTTGACCACCTGTGGCCATGCCTTGCACCATGGCATGAACCTGATTTTCGTTCTTCCCCTTGAATGTATTGCCAATGGACAGTGTGATTTCCAAGCAAGTAGATGGGGACCACAGTTTGATCTCCATTAGCTATGTGACTGAACCCATTATTTATTTTCATGTTTTGCATTTAAACTAGTAATCTACAAACATCAGTTTTTATTAAAAGCAAGCCTTAGAGTCTGACAGATACTATATCGTCCTTCTTTACTCACCACCTATCAACATCTGTCTCTTAAATTGTACAGTTCTGTGAACTACCCATGGATATTTGGTGGTTTCCAGTACATTTGATGACACTGCTTAGAATGTACAGGTCATACCCTGCAGGAATGAACTTTTTATGGGCAACTTTTCTTAGGACATCCTGAGCTATTATTATGTACCTAAATTCAATGTAAAATTCAACTGCATACAGTGCAACCAATGCAAATATGCAAATAGCTCATGATGACATTGGTCTGAACAGACCTGCCTTCTGCACACTGCCAAGTACATACATGTACAGGCACTGACACTTTTGTCACAATTATTCCTCTATCTGGGAGCTACAGGGCTCTTTCTGACATCCCTTGTACTACAGTTTCATATTTCAGAATCATTAAAATATGAAAAAGTATTCCTCTCAGAGTTAAAGAAATAGAGCAATTAACATTTCAAAGGACAAGCCTCTTCTTCTAAACACTAAAAAGGACCTAAGCTATGAAGATCCACACAAGTACCTGTAGAGACTATTGCCCACAGGCCCTTTCACCTTTTGTTCCCATCCTGTGTCTTTTTTCCACTCCCTACCTCATTCTCTTGAAGACACGGGGATGTCTTTCTCCCTCAGCTTATCTATTTATCTTTCTCTGTGGACGAATACAAATTCATGACATTTTTTTTTCTTACTGCAAACTATACTGTGAGTGTTTGAGATGGGAGTACCAATTGACTGTGGGTATATGAATAGTGTGACCACACATCAGTCCTGGACCTTCCTAAACGCCTGTTGTCCACATGTAATTAGCAAGGGAGCTCTGTTTAGCTCTCAGGAGTGTCCTGGTTTGATTAATAAATCAAACAAAAGGATAAGAGTTCCAGCCAATGTTCTAAATGCTTCCAGAAAGTGTTTGCATAGACAGCTTAGTGGTTCAGGCCATTGGCTTAGTGGTTAAGGCCATTGTCTGCAAAGCCAAGGGACCCAAGTTCGAATTCCCAGTATACAAGTAAAGACAGATACACAAGGTGGCACATATGTCTGGAGTTTGCAGTGGCTAAAGTCCTTGGTGTGCCCATTTTCTCTTTATTTGCCTTTCTCGTTCTCAACCTCTCTCTCTCTCTCTCTCTCTCTCTCTCTCTCACACACACACACACACACACACACACACACACAAATATTTTTAAGGTAAACTGTGGAGGTCTTATTTTCTTCATGTCAGTTTGAAACAAGCAGGGAGAAAACTAAATACCAGTTACCCACATAATCTGAGAAGTTTGGGGAACCTAAACTGAGAAGGTAACAAGGATACCTGCAGAAAGACTGAGGTGGCAGGAGAAAAGACAGTGTAGACATAAGAAGCCAGGCCTTCACCTTGCATGATAAGACCCTAAGCAGGGAGTGCTGGTTAGGGCCCACATTTATCTCTTGTGGGATCTGAAACCTGACTTTTATAATAAAGAAATGCATAATATACTAGATAAGATGAAAGACAGGGAAGTATAGGAGATTATGCCTGAGAACTCCAAGGCTTTGGGGACATTGTGGAAGAAGAGGCAGTAAGAGTGAAAAAGGCAAAGGATGGGGAGGAGTGCTTTGAATCACTGTCATTGGACACAAAGTGGCTACTGTGTTCCTAACCTCACAGCAGCCGTCATTACCTACCCAAGATGTAGACGATATTACACCTATTAACATGCTGTCATGGATTAAGGAGATTAAGGGAAGCCACCAAAATAGAAGAGGGTCTAGATGGAGAGAAAAAGGGATTTAATGTAAGGGGATGGAGGAGTGGGACAAGAGGAGACAACAGAAGGAAATTAGGATCAAAATATATTATACACACATAAGTAATTTGTCAATACAAAGTTTAGAAAAGGGATAGAGAGATGGCTCAGGATTAAGGCATTTGCCTTCAAAGGCTAAGGGCCCTGGTTTGATTCCCCAGTACTCACATAAAGGCAGATGCACAGTGGCTAAAAGTGGCACATGCATTTGGAGCTCATTTGCAGTGGCTAGAGGTCCTGGTGCACCCACTCTCTCCCTCTCTCCGTCTCTCTCTCTTTCTTTCTCTCAAACCTATCTCTGTATGCCTATGAATAAATAATTGCAAATATATATAAGAAAGTTTAGAAAAAAGTGAGAGACAGTATGTGTTGAG
This sequence comes from Dipus sagitta, assembly GCA_036346955.1. Lineage (NCBI taxonomy): Eukaryota > Metazoa > Chordata > Mammalia > Rodentia > Dipodidae > Dipus > Dipus sagitta. The sequence goes on along the minus strand of CM070772.1, from coordinate 165,169,238 downwards.
GGTAGCAATGGAGTGCCTGAGGACAGGTCAGGTGTGCTCTGCCGGTATTGGAACTTTAAGGAGATATCAAGAAGCCTCATTTAAAGGCCAACATAAAACATACAACAACATACAAGCAAAGACAGCAAGCAGAAGCATTTTGTTTATTTTTGTTAATATCACTCATTAGACTGTCTGACCTTCAGTGTTGTGAAAGTAACTTAAAATATTCTTGATAGATTTATTTATTTTATCAGCAATGTATTTTGGTCACAATAGCTAAAGCCATGTGTGTGTTAGGCTCCACGGGCAGATGATGACAGCTCATCTAAACATTGAAAGATGTTAGCAATCCAGGTAGAAAGCTTGTTTTGAAGCTTTAAAAAGGAAAGAAAAAGAAAACAGGAAAGAAAAAGAAGGGAGAGGAGGTGGAGGAGAGAGGAGAAGAAAGGAAGACCTGCATTTTCTGAGTATCTCAGTGGCTTCTGGCCTCCCTATATTATCTGGGTTTTTTCCTCCAGAGTTTTCCTTAGTACTTGGCAGTTCTCCCACCTCACAGGGGTTTTTCTCTTCAATGAAACTTTAAAGGCAAAATACCATATTCTTGGGAATTGGGATCAGCCCAGGGGGTATCTGACCTGGAATCCACTACATAATCTCAGGCTGACCTTGAGCTCACTGTGATCCTCCCACCTCAGCCTCCCGAGTGCTGGCATTAAAAGAGTGTGCCACCATGCCTAGCTGAGGCTGTCGCCTCTCTGTGTCTCCACTTGCTCTCTTCTCCGTGTACTCTCACACCCTTGTTTTCCTCTTGCGCATATTCCAAGCCAGCTTCTTCAGAGTCTCTCTCACTAACAATGACAGCACATCTTAGATAGCACTGGATGACAAGCATACCCACCTCTTAATTTGAAAGATAAGTAAATTGTATGTTTTAAAACAGTCTATAAGTAGAATCATAGAAAAATATTGATTTTTTTAAAAAATTGTTTTTTAATTACTTTTTTTACTAATTTTATTTTTAATTCATATATTATCAATTCTTTAGTTTAACATGGTTTTGTTGCAGTATATGAACTTTTAATGATCTCTGCTCTCTCATAATCGGATTATGAATCCCTAACCATGAGACTTGAAAGCCAATTTCCTTCCAGAGAAGGAGGCTGAGGAAGCATGATGATTTGTGGTCTGTGTTGGACACTGTATAGAGGGTTTTATGAAGATGGGCAGCAGAATGCTGCAGCAAGTATTTGCAGGATGTCTGATAGCTACAAGGTACCGGTGGGCCCTGGTGGTTCAATGATCTCCACGATATTTAGACATAATTCAGAGATGAATGCCAAGAGCCATGAGCAGCAAACAGCATAGGTACAGAATAGGAGAAAGGCAGCTTTGGACTCTGGCATTACACAGTCCTGTTCAGACTCTCTCTTTATTCAGGAGAATGTGGCTATTCATAGGAAAGCTAAAATGTTTATGTTGAGGCCTGGGGACATGACTTAAGAGCTCTTGCTATTTAAGCAGGAGAATTTCTTAGGCCAGAGGCTGCTGAGTTCAACTGCCTGGACCAATGCAAAAAGCTGGATGTGGCCAGGCACATTTGTAAACCCACTCCACAGGGAGCAGAGACCAGACAGTCATGGGGGCTTTCTGAATGACAGCAGCTCCAGGTTAAGGTAGAGACCAAGTCTCAAGGATATACACAGATGAACAATCAGAGGGCACCCAACATTCCCCACAAACCTCTGCATGCAGCACACACATGTGCACATATATGTGCCTGTACCACACAACTCACAGACCACACCCTTATTCTATATGTACGAAATAGTCTGTACATTGAATAACTTTGTATAAGAGATAGCAGTTGATTGTCATATTATCTTTATTTTCTGTGTTTGGTGCAGATGTTCGTGGTATTTTAGAATATTTTTTAAATTTTTTTTTTATTTTTTTTAATTATTTATTTATTTATTTGAGAGTGACAGAGAGAGAAAGGGGGGGGGAGAGAGAGAGGGAGGGAGAGAAGGCCTGCCAGGGTGTCCAGCCACTGAAAACGAACTCCAGATGCATGCACCCTCTTGTGCATCTGGCCAACATGGGTCCTGGGGAATCAAGCCTCGAACCGGGGTCCTTAGGCTTCACAGGCAAGCGCTAAACTGCTAAGCCATCTCTTCATCCCTAAAGATTTTTTTTCCTCTTAGTTGCCAAAAAATAGAAAATAATGAGTTTTAGGGGAAATGTGGAAAAATCAGAACCTTTATATACTATCAGTGGTGATATAAAATGGTAAACCCATTATATTTGCTCAAAAATTAAAAGCTAGAATTATAATTTAATCCATAATTCCACTTTTGAGTATATAGAAGGGTCCCAAAAGCAAGGTCTCAAAGAGATATTAGCAGCACTTTATAGTTTATACAGTTTTTAGCAGCATTATTTATATTAGTGAAAAATGTGAATCAAATCCAAGTGTTAAAGCATAGGTAAGAGGGGGACTGGAAAGAAAGCACAGAAGGTAAATTACTTATCTTGCTTGTATGAGAACCTTAGTTTGATCCCCAGTACTCATGTAATTGTTGGGCATGGGGATACACATGTTGCATTCTTTTTTAAATATTTTATTTGTTTATTTGTGAGAGAGAAAGAGGTACAGAGAGAGAGAGAGAGAGAGAGAGAGAGATTGACAGTGGGCACGCTAGGACCTCTAGCCACTGCAAATAAACTCCAGATGCTTGTGCCATCTGGTGCATCGGGCCCTACCTGGGGACTGGGGAATCAAACCTGCATCCTTTGGCTCTGCTGGCATGCACCTTAACTGCTAAGCCATGTTTGCAGCCCTGCATGTTGCACTCTTTTAGGCAGAATTCCTTCTTCCCCAGGAAACCTAGTCTGTTCTTGCTGCTTCAAGTGATGGGATGAGAGCCACACCCATGATCAAGAGTAATGTCCTTGAGCTGGAGGGATGGCTCAGTGGTTAATGAACGTGCCTGCAAAGCCAGAGGACCCAGGTTCAATTCCCCAGGACCAATGTAAGCCAAATGCACAAGGGGGCGCATGCATCTGGAGTTTGTTTGCAGTAGCTGGAGGCCCTGGCGCGCCCATTCTGCCCCACCCCCTCTTTCACTCTCTGCTTCTTTTTTTCTCTCTCATTCTGAAAGAAATAAATAAACAAAAATTTTTGTTAAAAAAGAGTAATATTGTCTGCTCAAGGTCAACCTATTATAGATGTTAACTGTATCTACACGAATCCCCCTACAGCAATGCCTACTTGAGTGTTTGATGAAATAACTGTATTCTGTGTTAGCCAAGTGGCTCACTAAGATTATTGCCTGGGGTTAGACTCACACTGCAAGCTTTCACACTAGTGATAGGTTTGAGTTCTTCAGTCCCTAAAAGAAAGCGACTTTCACTGTGTCCCACAGTGTAGGAATAAACTCAACACTCGGGCAGGCTTTATAAACATAATGGGACTCTACATGTCTCATTTCCACATTTGTTTTCCTCCCTTTTCAGTGGCTGTGGTTGCCTTGAACTCTGCTGTGTGACTTTTTATTTTAGGTTTCTTCTTGTTTTCACATTTGGTCTGCAGTTTACACTTACTGTGTGTAGACGTGGTGGAGTTTACTTGGAAATATTAAAAGCAGAAACCTCACATGTAGCCTGAGCATCCAATGAGACCATGGAAGTAATAGTGTACACATAGTTGGGGATCAGTAAATGGTACTATTACAGAGTGAATTACCAGAAGAGTGGGTGTTCTGGTTAACCACGTATCTCTGGATGCCTCGTGGTACTGAAAGCAGGAAGTCCAGATGCCTCTGGAGATAATCCCGCCTGAGCAAGTCCAGGTTACAGCCCACGTTGTTTTCCAGAGTTTCCCAGACTCTTTCAAGAACAAGTGATGACTGGTAAACTGAGGCAGCCATCCAATTGCACTGATGAAACTAATCTAGAAAATTTTCAAAACCCAAAGAAAAAGATGTGGCCCTTGGTTGGTGTTCCAGGCTGGACTACAGTCTCTAAATTTATATCAGGCATTTATACTACTGTATTAATGCTTTCATCCCAGGACGAGGTCTGCTGCTGTGCATGTAACAGACACTCATGAGTGTGGTGAATGGCTGGAAGTCCAGGCAGCCAGATGTGCTCAAAGACTTGCTAGAGGATGGGTTGTGAAACACAACTGTGGGTAAAGATTTGCTCAGGAGAGAGCCAAGTCTGTAGAAGGACAGCTTTCCAGTGGCGGCAATGGCATAGGCTGGAAAGGGCTAACATCCCTCTTCAGCTCAGCCGAGGACATCCCTTGTACCTCAGCCTGCCCCAGGCCGGGGTGAACTGAGACGATGTGACTGCCCATGTGCCCTCTCCATTTGAGGTTGAGTCCACATCTTGAAGCAGTTTCTGGTCATTTGGGGTTTCGCAGCATAAAGCATGGGCCTTGCCAAACCCTCAGTCTCTTTCATGGTTCACCCCTATCATCCTAAAAGCAATCTTGAGCCTGCTGATTCTGCCTCTTCATTTTCACTCGTGTTATCAAAATCTTCACCTTAAACACATCTCCGGCAATCAAAGCAATTGTCAACTATTGGTTATTATTCCAGGCCCTGCCCTGATGCGACCATCACTTTCATGCCCCAGCTATAATGTCATTGTGTGAAGCCCACAGCCATGGTTTATTAAAAAGGGGTTCAGTTTTTTAATACATATTCTTGGGGCTGGAGAGATGGTTCAGCAGTTAAGACATTTGCCTGCAAAACCTAAAGACTCAGGTTCAGTTACCAAGTATCCACGTAAAGCCAGATGCACAAGGTGGCGTATGTATCTAGAGTTCCTTTGCAGTGGTAACAGGCCCTAGCACACTGATTCTTTCTCTCTCTCAAATAAGTAATAAAAATATTGTTAAAATGATATATTCTTTTTAAGAGATTGGAAAAACCAGATGAATATAGATACACCTAAATACAACACATACCCAGAGATATGCACAATAAAGAATTCTTCCTTTCCGTTCTTTTCCCTTTCCTTTATGTCTTTATGCAGTTGAGATTGTAGCATAGCACAGTTTTGTAGCTATTCCCCCACATAATATCCATGAGTTATTTTAATTATCATTTTATTTTAATAACAATATTTTATGTTGATAATATGAACAACTACCTCAGTTTTGTTCGATTATCATGCCTATAGTTATCTGTTCATACAGGAAGCATGTGTTGGAAACTGTGTGGCCTCACGCCCTGCAATAAGCATGGCAGATGTGTGGTAGGGAATGCAAAGCTCCTGCCCGCAGGGAGCTTCCCTCAGTGTGGAGAAAAGCAGTGAACTTGATGAGTGACACGTTCAGTGAAGGAAGCTGACAGATGGGAGACTAAGGCGCTGATTGAGGGGCGTGTGCATGAGGAGAGAACAACTGGCCAAGGCCACATTAAATGAGGCCCTGCCATACTCTGTGAGTGGAGGAGCAACATCTCACAACCACACACACGATAGCGGACCCTGCACTTGCTGAACACTTCACTGCTGAAGACCGATTACTGAAGCAAACACTTATACTTCCTTTTTTAAAAAATATTTAGTTATTATTTATTTGAGAGAGAGAGAAAGAGGCAGAGAGAGAGAGAGAATGGGGATGCCAGGGCCTCCAGCCACTGCAAGGGAACTTCAGCTGCATGTGTCATCCACTGTAGCTGGCTTGTGTGGGTATTGGGGAATCAAACCAGAGTCCTTAGGCTTAGCAGGCAAATGTCTTAACCACTAAGCAACTTATCCAGCCCTTCTCTTTCTTTTTTTTTTAAATATTTTATTTATGATTTATTTGCAAGGGGAGAGAGACAGAGTGCGAAATAGGACAGAGAGAGGGAGAGAAGGAGAGAGAGAGAGAGAATGGCATGGCAGGAGCTCTTACTAGTCCAGACACATGTGCCACTTTGTGTATCTGGCTTTATGTAGGTAGTAGGGAATCTAACCAGGGCCATCCGGCTTTGCGAGTATCTTTAACCACTGAGAAATCTCTCCAGCCCCAGCAGCAAGCATTTGAAGCTTGGTGTTACAAAGGGAAGTGACGTGCATAGAAGGGACTGAAGTAAATAGTGGGAAGAGAGAAAAGGAAAGTGGAGTTTAGGTACCAGTAGGAAGAATAAAGACTGGAGATGATATGTAGTAAGGTTGGAGGAAGGGAAAAAGTGAGAGGGAGGGAGGGAAGAAGGAGGAGGAGGAAGAGGAGGAGGAGAGAGACTGACTATATACCAGATAAAGGAATGGGTAGACAATAATTTTCTGAAAAATGGAACTTTCTATTTTATTAGCCAGTGTGTTCTATTTTGATCACCAAGGTGATTGGAAGAAACCCCTACAGCCTTAGTGAGTCACACTTTCAGTGTGTCTGAGAAGGCCCAGACTTAGTAGAAAGGGGGGAAGGAGAAGCCAAATAATCACCAGCATTTCTCACTCTTTGTTTCTGATCCACTCCAATGTTAGCACGCAGCCTCACACCCTGCCACCATGCTTTCCCAGCCACGATGGATCGTGCCTGTGCATACTTTATACCAAAGGAAATCCCTTTTCCCTACGCTGTCTTTCATCGGGTATTTTGGGTTTTTTCTGTTTTTTTTGTTTTTTTTTTTTTAATTTTTATTTATTTCTTTGAGAGCAACAGACAGAGAGAAAGAGAGAATGGGCGCGCCAGGGCCTCCAGCCACTGCAAACGAACTCCAGACGCGTGCGCCCCCTTGTGCATCTGGCTAACGTGGGTCCTGGGGAATCGAGCCTCGAACCGGGGTCCTCAGGCTTCACAGGCAAGCGCTTAACCGCTAAGCCATCTCTCCAGCGCTCATCGGGTATTTTGTTAGAGCAATGAGAAAGTGACTAATACTGCCAAGACATGGTTGCATGGAAAGGAATAGGAATTCTGACAATCGCTTAACATTTATTGGGTCCAATTACTGGGTCTTTTATTCCTTATACTGCCTTCCTGACCTCCTAATACTGCCAACTTGGGTGCCAGTGGCTAGACAGAATTAACTATTTCCTCTTTTAACATTGTTCATCTTATATGATGGTTTCATGCATTTTTCCACACAACATGGACAGGCCATTGAGAAATGGTTCATCTTCTGTATTCCTAATACAGAGCAACTAGCTCCCCTTCTACTTTTGTTTTCATTGATTTGTTTTGATTGCCTAATGAGCTTAATTAGAGTTGCTTACAGAAGCATGGACAATTTACCAATTTACACTACTGAAAAAAATATCTCTCTTTCCCCACCAAACCTTAAATGCCTATGGATCCTCAGGGATGGGTGTGGTGGTCTCATGAGCTCCTCTCCACTCACAACAACAGTTATCTGCCTATAAATCCTCATGCAGTAGTGGGGCCTTGTGAGAACCTTGTTCTTCATGATATAACACTGACGGGCCCAATCTAATGCAGTTCTTATACTGGTAATCATAGCTGCTGAGAGAATAAGACTAATGACTATGTCATGCCCAAAGACAATGTTTTACAACACTCCAGCCCCTTCATTTTGCTCTCATATTCTTTTATTCACATCTTCAGGCATATTCCCTAAGTCTTGGATGATATAGATGTAGATGCCCTACTTAGGGATGAACATTCAACAGTCACTTTTTCTCAGCACTTTGAGCAGTTATAAGTTCCTATGATAATAACCATAGCAAAAGAAGTTTCTCTGACCAAATTTGACACCAGCACTAATTTATGGGAATAAACGTAACTATTTAGAACGCTTTTGCCCCCTTTTTATGTATTATTAACTAGAAACTTTGTATGGACGCATTATACGTTGGTACCATCATTTCCTTTTTCCCTACCCCCACTCCACTGAGGGCCCTCCTTAGTGGGATTGCTGGTGTTCACCATGGAGTTGTGGGTTATGAGCTGTGAAAGCAGCAAGCAGTCGATGTGTGGAGGAGCAATGCCTTTGTATATTTCCTCTCACAATGTGGCTCTTAGTCCGTCCACTCCCTCTTCTACAAAATTCCCTGAGCCTTGGTGGGTGTGCTTTAAGTTTGTGTTAGTGTGCAGCTGTCAGAAGCTTCTGGATTTCTGCTTTGGTGTGTTTTGCGTGTGCTCATTGCTTGTCTCATCATCCTGGCGCACGTTGTCAGGCTCACAGTGGAAGCAGGACTCTTGTCCTCTCACCAGTTCCTCTGCGGTTTCACTTGGGCCCTGGCTGCTGTGCAAGGGGCGGTTCATGTCCTGCCAGGGAGTCAGCTCTCTATTCTTGTCTTGTTGATGGATTTTGGTTGATCTTGGTTCTTACTTCCTTCTGAAAAACATATTCTCCACTGAAGAGTGAGATCAGGATAGGTTACAGGGGATAAGCATTGTTAATTTAGAGAGATTTTGATGGGTGTGGCCTCACTTTCAGACAGACTAGTGAGAGCTTCTCACTGGAGTCCAAAATCTTAGTCCCCATAGGATTATGATTCGGTTCCCAGTTCCATCTATGGGTTCCTTTCCATTGAGTGAATCTCACAGCCAATCAGAGAGCTATTGGTTATTCACCTAGTATCTTGAACAATAGCGTCTTCCCATCTACTTCTGGTGGGCAACCAGGAACAGTGACTATAGCCTGTGTTGTTTTAGGAGCCTCAGGAGCCTGCCTGGCCAACAACTGCCAGGGAGTAGGCAATTGGGTTTTAACTAAATAACTTTAGGCTTCTGTGAAGGGGTTTATTCACCCACACAAGGTACCTCTGTTCAAATTTTTATTTTTAATTATCTTCCAAAGTATCAGGTTCCCTTATGGTTTCTTCAAACACACGTACTTTGGGTTGACCCTTCCCCCAGCCACTCTTCTCCCCATTTCCCTGCCTCCCACCCCACTTATGCCATTCTACCTCCAGTACTCCCCCTTCCACTTTCATATCACATATATTGTGTTCCCATCCCAAGTTAAGAGTTCTTGATACTGAGGGACATAAGTCTTACAGGAAAGGGTAAAGGAAGGATTTTTTTTTTTTTCATAGCAGGACAAAGTAAGAAGAACTGAACAAAAGGGTGGCTGTTGTGAATCTCTATTCGAAGTTTCCAAATGGTGCTGCCCAGGAATAAGACTCAGCTATCGATCTCCATCTGGGAGAACAGCAAGCTTGTTGAAGACCTTTAAAGCCAGTTCAAGGGTGATATAAGTTAACTCATTACAGATCTCTCACGGCAACAAGCTTGAGATGGCGGGTCTGAAGAGGACACCCGGGTTTGCAGGCTGTGGGGTCCATTAGTAAACGTTTCAAGTGGAAGCTCCAATAATCATGAGCTACAGCTGCATGTCTCTGTAGTACTTAAGTATTCTCCTAATGGGACTTCACCCTAGAGTCAGCCACTTTTTATAGTCCAGTGCATCTGTCTGTTAATCATGTGCTATCTCTCTTGTGCATGCAGGTGCACGTGTGTGAGTGGGTATACACACACACACACACTCACACGGGATCAAGCCTCAGCCTAGGCTGACTTCTGAGTGGTGACTTCCCCATAGCCTTGACAACTTTTGTGATTCCCTGCTAAATGCATGAAAGTGTCTGTGAAAGTACACACGTCTAAGTTAAAGGACCCCAGTCCTGCATAAATCAACCCTTCTGCTCTGCATAGGACTTTTTCTGAATAGGAAAGCAGAATTCATTATCAAGCGTTTGTTCAGTATAACGCACAATGGCTCTCAATTGAAGGCATGTTAGGAGGGGACTCTCAAATATTTGTTTTAAATTAAGTGAATTCTGTTTATTCATCTGAGGGCTTTATCTTTCTTCGTACGAGAAAACATTGGAAACATGGAAATATTTTCACCATACATGGCAAACCAACAGCAAATGTTTGTGCGTCCTCTGGATTTGTTAATCTTGCCATTAATATTTTTACACCCGAACAAAGTTGGTTGAGGCAAACTAAATAAGCCTGAGAATGAGAATATGTGACCATAAATCTTCATATTGGCTGGGTAATGGTTGACAGTAACAGTTATTATTGTAATTATTTTATTTTTAATCTAATTTTATACATAGCACAAAATTTAAAAATCTAATAAAGGTAGAATAAAATAGAAAGTAATTTTCCCTCTTCACCCACTTCCCAAACTCCACTGCCCAGTGAAAGCCAATTTTGTTAATTTTTACCTTTTATGCACTTGTTCCATAATGTTTAAGAATTTCTTCACAGTTTTAATTCATGATGTATTCATTGGATTTGGAATACATGTACTCCCTCCTTCCTTTTCCTGCTCCAGGAGGGTTTGTTGGTATTGTCATTATATTTTCCTGTCCTCTTTTCCTGATAGTTAATTTTGTGAATATAAACACTCATCTGGAAATTCTGTTTTGCTTTCAGTTTAGATGGAATGAATTCATTTTCTAGCCTGTGAGATACGCAAAAGACCCAGTACTCTTGCCTCAACCATAATGTAGCCCAGGTTGGTCTCAAACTTACTTTGTAGCTGAGGAAGACTTCAGACTTCTAATTTCCCTGCCTACAATTCCCAAGTGCTGGGATTACAGACATGTGCCACCACTCCTGGTGTGATGTGGCAGTAGGGATCACACCCAGAGCTTTGTCCACATTAGGCAAGCATTTGGCCTGCTCAGCTTCATCCTCTACCCCGCTTCTGTCTGTCTAATAATTACAAAATCATCCCAACTGTACAAATTACTGGATCTCATTATACTATTTCTAAATGCATAATCCAAGTTTTTTTCTAACTGTATATCCCTATCCCTCTGCCTTGCTCCCCCTTCCTTTTGTAAAGTTAACATTTGAATATTTATTTATTTATTTGCAAACAGAAAGAGGGAGAGCAAGAGAGAGAGAAGAGAGATAGAGAGAATGGGTACACTGGGCCTTCTATCCTCTGCAAATGATGCCACTTTGTCCATCTGGATTTATGTGGGTACAGGGAAATCAAACCCAGGTCATTAGACTTTGCAGGCAAGTGTCTTTTCTGCTGAGCCATCTCTCCAACTCTTACTCTGCCAACTTTTCTCTGTCCCCCAGAATCCTTTCTATTCCCTGATATCCCATCTTGCTGGTTTTAAGCTTTTCCCCCCTGTATATGAGATAAAACATGATACTTGTCTTTCTTATTCTGGCTAATTTCACTTAACATGATGACCTTCAGTTCCAGCCATTTCCTGCAAAGTACATGACTTCATTCTTATTTATTGTTGCACATGCCCTACTATCCATTTTTATCCCCTCATCTGCTGGCAATTACCTAGTCTGATTCCACGTAACAGGACTATTATGAATATTGCCACGATAAATGAGGGTAAACTGGTATCTCTAATTTGGCTGCTTTGGATTCCCTTGGGTATATACCCAGGAATGTTATCATTAAATCATATGGTGGGTCTATTTTCAGTTTTGTGAGAAATTTCCATACTTATTTCTCTAGTGGCTGAACTAACTGACATTCCCACGAGTAGCTTATTTTTAAGGGTTCCTTTTTCTCCACAATTTTACCATCATTATTGTTTTATGTTTTCTCAGTGATAGCCTTTCTGTTTGAGGTGAAATGGAATCTCAATGTTACTTTGATTTGCATTTCCATGATATTGCACATCTTTTCATGTTTATTGGCCATTTGTACTTCTATTGGGACATGTCTGTTCAGATATTTTCCCATTTGTTGACTAGGTTACTTGTTCTTTTGATGTTTAATTTTTTGAGTCCTTTCTATAGTCTGAGTGTTAAATCCCTGTCAGATGAATAGCTGTCAGAGATTTCCCTGCATTTGTGGGCCATCTCTTCTCTCTGCTGAAGTTGCCTCTGCTGAGCAGAAGCCTTTAAATTAGATTTAGACCCATCTGATAAATTTTACTTTTATTTACTGAGTTATTTGAATCCATTTAGGAAATGATTACCTGTTACTATCTTGGAAGTATTTTTCCTAACTCTTCTTTACCTTCTGATTTTAATTCACTATACTGTTATTTTTATTTTTTTAAGTTCTTCAGGCTGTCAGGTGATATTCAGAATGCCCAGTTATGTTTGAAGTTTACTTAAGTAATGATTTGTCCTTAGTGTAACTATACTTTAAATATTAAGTAGGAAATATTTACACTAAGGAAATATCTGTTGATTTCCTGGTGTTATAGTCAGTTCCATGCTGCTGGGATGAGCCTCCAAACCTGACATGGTTTGTAGAAGGAATAGGATTTCTGGATTATAGATCCAGGGGAAGTTTCATAATGGCAAAAAAGAAATAAAAATCAAGAGCAAAATTTGGCACCCCAACACCAAGGAATCCAGGCAGAACTCAGCAGACTACTCTCTGAATACATTAGGCTAGAATTCCAGATCCACACCAAACATACCTTAGGGCTGGACCCTAGGATCTGCCCACAGTGACACCCGCTCCAGCCAGGTTGCTGGAGATCCAAGTCACGACATTGAATCAAAATCCTGAATCTATTGAGGGTCATCCATTCAAACTACTACCTTCCACTCCTAGCCCACAATAGATTTGTAACCATCTCACATTTTATGTTGTTTTTAGTAGAAATTCAAATGTCCCATGGTTTGTTTTTTTTTCTACAACTTAAAATTGCCCCAAAGTCCCAAGTCTTATCTGAGATTTAAGACTGTTTCATACAAACTTTTAATATATAATGGCTCAGAGTAAACATTTCCAACTGCTATAAGGCATAATAAGGAGAGACTGGACCAATGCAAACCCAATAACCATCAAGCAAACATAAAACATCTGCCGTCCAAGTCAGATATTATAATCAGTGACTGACAGTCTCTAGATTTTCCAGTTCAACGCCTCCAGTTGGGCTCTGTAGCCAGGGACAATTTCCATACCAATTCAACAGTGCTCCATGGTAGCCCTTGTGCTGTTCTGATACATCCAAAACACCTTTGGGTCTCCATGAAAACCATGGTCTATATTCCAATAGCTTCACTGTTCTCTTTTATCAGGGTCATCATGCCCTGCCTCATGCTGCATCCCAGCAGCAGCTCCTGGAACTGTGTGCACTTCATGACCCACTGCATGCATTTTTCATTCTCCCCAAATCAATACCAGTTGTGCAGGACACAACCATGTTGTTAATTCATGGACGAAATAAGTCATGACCTTGAAGATCCAGTTCCTTCTTTAAACAGTTTACATTCTTACCATTCAGTCTTTTGGTTGTGGCACCATCTCGGGCATTCTTTCCATTGTTTCAAAGTAAAGCACTTGGGCCATCCTTAATTATGGTAATATCTCCTTAACAATAGCAGCTTCGGCAACCCGTCTCGGTGCCAGTAATTTTAAATTTGCTGGCGTTTTGCCAACTTTAAATTGTAAGTTTCTCGGTTCCATATCTTTAGCCAAGCACATCAGTCCATTACATATTTAACCTCGGTCAAACTCTGGGCTTAAGCAGCAGAATGTACCTAGCATGTATGTCAGGAGCCCAGTTACAACAAAGTTCCGTGTGGTATTTCGTGCCCCTTAGAAAGTTCATAAGTATAGCCCCCAAATACAATTCTCTCTTCATTTAGCACTTTCAAACTCTCACAAGAATAATCCATGAAACTTGACTTACCACTCTGAAAGGCATCTTCAGTTGCAAGTACCAACCTCATGTCCATTTCTCCAGAAAGAAAAAAATTCCAAAAAACCAAAATCCACATGGTCAGATTCATCATGCCGCAACACCCCACTTCTGGTAACACTTTTGGTCATAGTCAGCTCCACACTGCTGGGATAAACTTCCAGACCAGACACAGTTTATGGGAGGAATAGGATTTATTTCTGGCTTATAGATCCAGGGTAAGTTTCATAATGGTGAAAAAGAAAAAGCCCATTACCAGAAGCAAAAAGCAAAAACCAGCAGCCAAACAGCAGGGAATTCAGGCAGAACTCAGACTGCTTTCTGTATACCTTAGGCTAGAATTCCAGATCCACCCCCAAACATACCTTAGGGCTGGACTCTAGGATCTGCCCACAGTGACACCTCCTGTAGCCAGGCTGGAAATCCAAGTTATAACCTTGAATAAAATTCCTGAATCTATTGGAGTTATCTATTCAAAGCATCACTCCTGGGATTCAGGCTTTTTTTTTTGTTTGTTTGTTTTTGTTTTTTGTTTCTAGAGGTAGGGTCTCACTCTAGTGCAGGCTAACCTGGAATTCAGTCTGTATTCTCAGGCTCGCCTCAAACTCACAGCAATCCTCCAGCCTCTGCCTCCCAAGTGCTGGGATTAAAGGTGTGTGCCACTATGCCAGGCTTCAGTTTTTGGGTTTTTTGTTTGTTTGTTGTTTTGTTTTGTTTTGTTGTTTTGTTGGTTTTGGCAGAGTCTTTCTATGTAGTCAAGGCTTACTTCAAACTCACTTTATAGCTTAGGCCGGCCTCAAATTTGCAATCTTCTTGCTTTAGCGTCCCATTTGTCTAGATTCTAGGTACACACCATTGTGCCAGCTGAGATACAAATTTAACTGAATATCCGTTTTTTTTTTTTTTTTTTTTAATTTGCTTCTAGAGACATTGTAAGGATTGTAACATTTCCATTCTCTTCTGAAAATAAACACAATGCTTTTTAGTTCTAGCCTCAAACTGTGTTAATGAAGCTAAAAACCATTATACCTTACAATCTTGCCTTCTACACAATAAACTCAGCTTGGGGCAAAGGATCATATGAATGTTGAGGCAAAAATATATCTTGCCTATGACTTAGTTATATCATTTCACTTTACTAAAAGAAAATCACAGATCCAAAGAAAGCAACAAGTTGACCAAAGGCTGAAACAAAAGGCAGAAGTAGAAGTGGCAATTTTAGCCCATTGTTTTCCTTTTCTTAAGCTTTCCATTTTCACCTGAAATCCGTTTACTTCTTTGTGTGTACCAGAATTTTAAAGATAGTGACTCAGAAAGGAAGGCTGTATTAATACTTTCTAAGTATTTCTCATAGTACAGTGTGTGGATGCTATTTTCCATCAGATATACCAAGTCAGAGAGCTTTAGTGCTGGACAGAGTATGCAAGTTCAAATCCTATTTCACACTTGCTCTCCTGGTACCTGGGGGAAATCTCTAAGCTCTCTGCACCACAGGTCTGAAAAGCTGCTTTGCAAATACTACTAAGATCTTTAGATTTTATTTTCATCTATTTATTTGCACATCTGTATGATCCTGCATATGTGGGTGTTGAATATGTGTGTGTGTGTGTGTGTGTCCACAAATGATTGCCCCAGGGATTATTGCCACTGCAAGTGAAAAACAGACACTTGTGCCACTGTTACCAGGCTTGTGTAGGTTGCTTTAGAATTGAACTCACACTGACAGGCTTCGCAAGAAAGAGCCTTTAACCATCGAGCCATCTTTCCAGCCTCTGCTGCTAGGATTAACTGATATATGTGTGATCCTCTGAGCATTGTGCATGATGATGTGCAGTAAATATCAATAAACACGGTTGTGATATTTTTATAGTGAAAATGATCCACATTTTTGAGCCCTCATGTTGCATTTGTATAGATATAAGAGGAGACAGCAGCTCTTCTTCAAAGCCCATTTGTTAGATCTTAACCCTTATTTTGTACTTCATTGTTTCTGGTATCTTCATGCATTTATTCTATAAAGTATGTGACCTTAAATTCTACTCAGTATTGGAGTATTTCACACCAAAATTTTGCCTTTAAGTTAAGAATCCCATTGAGGGCCTGCAGAGATGGATCTGACCCCTTGGTAAAGTTCTTCCTGCACAAGCAATGAGGACCTGGGTTTGGGTCCCCGGCACCTATGTAAAGTCCATTTTTGGCAGCATGCATTTGAAATCACAGTGCTTGGGAGGCAGAGACAGTCTATCCCAAATGGTCAACTGTGGAATCTATAAGAGGACTATGTCTCAAAAAAGAAAAAAATAAGACAGAAAGTAATTAAAGGTGACACCTGTCCTCTGGCTTCTATGTGCTCAGACACACATGTGCAACCACACACATGAGAACATTCAGGCGCACACGCACACCACACAAGCATAAACCCAGAAAAATAAAAAAAAAAGAAGAAACTCATTGATCATTGACCTTTACCTATAGAGTCTCTGAATGGAAGAATGAGTCTTCAACAAAGACACAGGACTTGCAATCACCTCCCCACATTCCTGCAACAACTGCATGGCCTCTCTTTGCCTCTTGTCTCTGAGCTCTCTGTCTGTGCTCTTGTAAGCCCATGCTACTCCCGAGGAGATGGATATACAGTGCGGAGCTTGTCATACCATTCTTCTATATGAGTCAGCCACGAGCCCAGCAAGGGTACAGGAGAGAGACACCTCTCCATCTCCAGTGCCTTGTCCTGGTCACATCACCATTTTTCCCAGCATACCTTGACTTCACCTTTGCTATGCTCAGGGCACCCTCATGTCCTCTCCGCCAGGGTGAGCGTAATACTGTGCTTAGATGTCAGATCTTCTGGGCTGCAGCCCTCCACCCTCACCCTTGGCAGGATTAGAAACTCCCTTGTGCCTTTGTGTGTTATTTGTCAAGTACATATCAGGGCTATTAAAAGTTATTAGGGACACCCCGCCTCTGTGGCAATGTAAGCCTTACAGGTGGAACATCATCAGTTTATATCTCCTGAATGGTTGGCTCTTCTGTATATGGGCTACAGACTCTGTGGCTGTCCTGCCCACGATGTCTCAGAGGGAGCCAGAGCATCCCAGACCCTGTCTGCTCTCCTACAACCCACATGGGTTTCCAGCCTACCAGAACCTCCTGAGAACAGGGCATTTTTCACTTCACTTAACATCTCAAACTCTTATCTTCTGTACATCCTTGCAGTGCCTACTAAAATGGGATATCTTCAATACCAGAGGCTGAGCATAAACATTTTACTCTTTGTTTAGTCTATTTAACACCTATGAGTTTCATTGCAATATATACAATGAAGCGTGTGTGTGTGTGTGTGTATGTGTGTATGAATGTGTAAAGGTTGTGGAAGGTCTGACCTCAAGACCAATAATACATCACAGTGACACACCATGTGAGTCAAAGTCAACAGCTAAATGTCCCCAAGCAAAAGAAACAGGAACACTGTTACATGTTATAATAACTAGAGCATGCCACAGCTATAATCTGTCTTTTCTTCTAAAGAAAATTAATGCAGAATTTTTAAAGCTGTCTGTCAGAAAGGTGACCCTCCAGATAGATAATAAGAGAGCAGGGCATAGTTGTCATGACATTAGCCCCCAGGTGATGGCAACAGAAAGGCTGATACCTCCTAAAAGGTATTGGTGCCCAGCACAGAGTGGGGCCTGATAGATAGCTTAAGTCATACAGATGGCTGTCGACCACAAGCCTTGTGGAGCAGGATGCTTGCATAGGGACCACAGAAGCAAGGGGGACTGACTCAGCCTCTAGGGATCTCAGCATAGAGGACTATTGGTGTCAATCATCAAGAAGATACATTATGGTCTTCTTGGGGTTTACAGATTTGAGGGCCAATGGTGCACAGCATCTCATGCCATCCTCACAATATTTGCTCTCCATAAATCAGCATGGCATGTGCTATTCCCCTCATGGAAAGATTAGCCATAGGTGCCAAAGCATGTGGAGAACACCCAAGACTGAAAGCAGAAGAGCGGTACCTTATACCTGAGCATGCTGCCTACCATGTTTGCTCCCTATAAAATGAAGATTCTATGAATAATTCCTTTATGCATGTTGTTTTTTTTAGAAGATCAAATTAGTTATCATATATGTGGAAGTCTGGAAACGTTGTAAATGAGAGCATGTTGACAGTATCATCAGCCTGAAATGTCAGCATCGCCACACCAGAACCTGCATGATTGACAGGGATCAGACACATGTAAGAAAATGCCTGCTGCATAAGGCAATGCACTTAGTCAGGGTTACTCAGATTCACCACATAATTCCTAATGGTAGAACGCTTTCTGGAGGACTGTGGGATATGTATGAACTCTTTGAAGCCTGTCCATTAGATACCAGGAGCATCTACTCCTCACATACCCTCCACAGTTGTAATAATGTCTCCAATACTGACAAATATACTCTGGAGGGCAAACACTCATCCTGAGGTGAGAACTGCCGGGCTACACAACCATTACATGTCAGAATTTGGTATTCATTTGACCTATCCCCTTGGATCCCACAATAATACTATGACTTGCTATGAAGTAAGTAGCACTGCTCCACTTTATAGTGAGAGGAAATATCGGAGGGCACAACAAAGTACCTAGTTTGACACAGACTCAAAAGTCCATGACCTTCACTCTACTCCTTTTACATAAGGAGGAAAACTAAGTTGAGATGCTTTAGTTTTGCTACAATGAAAGAGTTTCCAAGTGTCAAGGCTGGCCAAGCTCCTCAAGGGCAAATACATATTTCTCCTAGTTAACAAAAGGACTTCCTCTTACTTTGACCCTTCATATTCTTTTCCATTATCAGACTGACTCATTAAGATGATGATATTTTTACCACTGACCTTTAAAAGTGTATTGATCTTTTATTCTTCAGTGGTTATAGAAAGAGTTGCAGAGTCAGTCAATGAGACTCAAGTCATCCTTGTTTGTGAAGCCCATGTTTTTCCCCACCACAGATTGTTCATGACTATACAACATTCGGCTCTCTAACCATGACTTTTCTATGCACCACAGTCATCGGTTAACAAAATCTACATTGTGAACATGGAGATATTGCCTCCCAGACAATAGTGATACCCCTTCCTCCTCTGTGATGGGAGTTAGTGTCATTGTAATGCTGAGTATGACAGCTAGGGAAATGAAAGGTACAGGTCCTATTTTATTAATACAACGGAGTTAAGAATGGCAACCTTTACCACTGTCCAGAATGTCAACGATGACCTCCATTGGATGCAGTTTAGACTTGAAACCTGCAACTGTGTGTTCAGCTGCACATTAATGAAAAGCTAAAGATCATATACAAAATGAGAGGACAGTGGATCCAATGTGGCATCTAAAATGTTGGGTATATTTATAGATTTTAATGATGATCAGCTATTGAGAGAATATCCTTATTCTATGAGTTTTTGACTGGCATTCTTACTCTTCTACTCTAGCACCACTGTCAAGGACACACAAGTGAAAGAATGGTATGCCAGTTGCTAAGTGACCTCCTGTCACACCTTTTATAAGTCAAAAATTTCTAGTCTCAAACATGCCTGACTTCCCTCCTCAGCCTCTCTCTCTCTCTCTTTCTCTCTCTTCTTCCTTTCCTTCTCTCCCTTCTCCTCCCTCTCTTTCTCTCCATCTCTCTCTATACCCACTGTCCTTTCATCTGACCTAGAAAATACTAGCCAGAAGCAGAGGACTTGGGGAGATACTCCACTTTGGCAGGAAGGTTGATTATGTTACAAAAAGACATCTGTCCATAGCAGACTCATAACCTGCCTGCAGGCCACATGCAGACATACATCTGGCAATGGGAAGAAATGCAGTAATGAGAATAGAGAAGGATATTCTGTATCCTGTAGCACTGAAGAGGGAGAGTGGAAAGCAAGCCAATGGGATTGTGCTTAGCACTCTCTATGAGAGGAGTCCACACTTTATGAACCCAGACATGATGGTTAGTAATGGACAGTATAACATTATGTTTGGGGAGGTGCTCATGCTTGGGAACAAAATAACATTCCAGCAATGTGGGCTTCTGGAGCCAGGATATCTCCTTCTCTCTCTCTCTCTCTCTCTCTCTCTCTCTCTCTCTCTCTCTCTCTCTCGCTGTTGCAGTCTCTCTCTCACTCTCTCACCCTCACTCTCCCCTTCTCTCTTGTTCAATGCCTCTCTGTTAGCTAGCCATGGCCTACTTCAGTTTGGTGGCTGGAATTGAATTTTAATTGGCTGTGTCCTCCATTCCTCTCACGCTACCTCTTTTTGGAAGCTTGCAAAGAGGTTAAACAAAGTCACGAAGTAAGTGACTGGCTTGGCTGGAAAGTAAAGTCCTGACCTAGTGAGAAGCCATAAAGATGGTCCTTCATTCTCTGTCTCCTGGCCCAGCCTTGGCTCTTACTTCAGAGATGCCAGACCAGCTTAGCATTCTCTGTCTGTATACAGAGGAGGTGGTAACAAATATTTATTCAAGGGATTAGACCCACGGGGAAAACAAAAAGAGTAGAGAATCTTCTCACTGCCAGCCAAGCAGGGCTTCATCTAAAAGAGTCTTTCAAGAGAACAAGGTAAATCTTGTACCCAGTCAAGAAAGACAATGGCCCGGGTCTTGGTAATGCCAGAAAGGAAGTTGCCTTCCGCTCCTGGTTCAGTCACTGCTAAGTGGACTTGAGTTAGTGGAAAGAGGTCTGTAAAAAGTGACCAAAGTCTGGCCATGCAGTGAGCCTAAGCTTATGAAATCATGCAAAGGGCTCTCACAGCTGAAGACACCCCTCTCACCTCATGGAAGTAATTCCATATTGCTTGCTACTAGATCCCATGCTACATCAGTAATAACACTGACATCTTCTTCCCACCCCTCCTAGAGAAGCTGCAAGCTGTTGATAGCCAGGTATGCAAAAGAAGGAGCATAGAACCAGGGCTGTACATTGATTGACTCAAATATACAACAGGATCCTCCTGAGTCAGACATAGTGTGGACTATGGAGATAGGTGGCCAGCTCAGTACCAGCTTAAACATATTCTCTGACTGGCACTGTTACAAAGTTGAAATGATACACTAACATGCCCATGAGTTAGGTATTAATTTTATTGAAAGATTTCATACGTGAACATTTTGCAATTTGATCACAATCCTCTCCCATTTCCCTCTTATGGACCCACCCTCACTACCCCCATTCCGCTGACCCCCCTTCTCTTCTCAAGTAGCCCTTCCTCTGTTTTGATGTCTCATTCTTTTTATAAGTTTTATTTATTTATTAGACCAGGAGGGAAAGATATAGAATAGGCATGTCAGGGCCTCCAGCCACTGCAAGTGAACTCCAGATGCTTGTGCCACCATGTGCATCTGGCTTATGTAGGGCCTGGAGAATCTAACCTGGGTCCATAGGCTTCGAAGGCAAGTACTTTAACCACTAAGCCATCTCCCCAGCCCTGATGTCTCATTCTTTTTTCCATTCTTCTCTATCATCTATGTCAAGATGTTGATAGGCTCAATATTGTGCAAGTCTAGTGGCGGCTGTGACATCCACTGTGTGGTCATGGCTGCACTGATTACCTTATGTCCAGAGGTTATGCTAGAGTCCTCCTAACCACCCTCTGGCTCCTACATTCTTTCTGCTCCCTGTTTCGCAATATTCTCTAACTCTTAAAGGGCATGATTGGGCTGTCTCATTTAGCACTGAGCTCTCAACATTCTCTTACGTTTTTTAGCACTTTAATGAATTTTGAGTCTCTCCAGTACCCACAGCCATCTCCAAAATGAAGCTTCTTTGACCAATACTGAGAGTAGCACTAATATTCTTCCATATCCTTTGCATTGATTCCTGAGTCTGGGAGTGTGTGCAGAGATGTCTCATCCAGTCCTGAGCACTCCACTGTCAGTTCTTCTTTTCACCTTGATGAGTCTTACCATCTGCAAAAAGAATCTTCTCTAACCACAAGTGAGAACAATACTCATCCACAGTGGGAATGACTGAATGAGGATGAGTTGGCTATTAGTAATACTATTCTCCAGGTGAAGAAAGAGCCAAGAGTTAAGTAACTTGCCCTAACTTACCCAAGGTAGTAAGTCATCTGCTGGAATTTGAACATGACAGCTTGGATGCAGTGTTTAAAGAAGCAGGGTGGCAGGGTAGGATGTTACAATGGGGCCATTCTCCAAAACATGTGTTTAAGCTGTGACCCTGAGTGACAAGATCAAACAGCACATGGGACTGCTATCCAGACAATATTGGGGGCTTTGCATGGTTCCTGACTTGTTTGTCACAGAAGTCCTAGAAGTCGGATGCCAATTTTCAAAAGAAGTAATGGAAATTTTCATGGTACATAGCACAAAGGCATGTGAATTTTATGTGGCAGAGTGGTGATTTGTGACCAATGCTAAAGTCTGTGGTTTATCCATCAGCCATACTGTGCCACAAATGTCCCTGTTGTACTTTGTGGAGGCACGTAGGTGTGGATATGTCTCAGCTGGAATGAAATCATTCCAACAAAGAAATATAGGGTAAGGTAGCTTGTTTCTCTGAAAGAGGTGGAGTGGGGTGCAAGCAATCTAGAAAGTGAAAGTGACATAAACAAAAGCATAGAACTATTAGGATGTCTCCAGGAGAGAGTAATCTTTCAATGCTGCACAGAGTGGGATGTTAGGAGAAGAAACTGGAATGGTAGGTTAAGACAACTTCTGAAAAGTATCGAATTCTCTACTAAGAGGCATTCAAGGTATGTTTTCAGAGGAGACACAAAATATTGAAGGAACATGCCTTGATGTTCAAAAGCTGCATTTCAACCAGCATTTATTATGAATCTCCCACATGCAATGTGCTCAACTTTCAACTCTCACGACAAAACCTCTGTGCCAAGTATTAATCTACCCTCTGAACCTCAGAAGAATGTTGCCCTGAGCAGGACTCAAGCCCATTTCCTGCCTAAGGGTTCTGCCTTATGTGTATCATCTTGAGGATTGCTGTTCAGTTCAGAGTCAGTGGAGTGAGGGAGAGAAAAGATTGGAATAAAAATCTACATTGACTTCATTGCAGTCTTTGGAAGCTGCTTTTCTTAAAAACATGGATAATGGGTGTTTTCCTCTGCATTTCCTTTCACTTAGAGAACGAAATGGAGCCAGTACAGAGAGAGTTTACCCTAAGTATCAGGCTCTTAGGTGGGTGGTTACTAACAAACCAATTTTATTGGGTGTATGAACAGGAGATAACTAAGGGACCCCAGAGTTCTTCGCTTGACCTTCCCTTGTAGTATAGTCTCAGTTTTCAAATAAAGAAAAAAAACCTAACAAATAAATAAATAGATTTTACCAAAGCCATCATAGACAAGTGACTGTACAAAAAGTACTTGTACCCCATCATACCTCAAAAGGGCCCCGGCTGAAACCAAGAACAATTGGCGAAGCAAGCAAGGGTGCTGTTTTCTTGGTGAACCGGGTACCAGCAGAAGGGTGAAGGAGATCAACAAAGAGAAAAATCAGCTCCTACCAAATCAGAGATCTAGAGACCCAGAGGCCCTCAACACCTCATCACTGAAGCAGACCAAAAATGAACCCAACATGGCTCAGGGAAATTTTGCAGAAGAGGGGGCTGAAAGAATGTCAGAGCCACATGTTGGGTCATGATATACAGAGACATTTTTCCTAACTATAACTGTGGCTAACTCCAGAATGCATGACCCATATACCTCAACAAGGAGGGGCCAGGGGGAGGGGGCAGAACATGGATGAGCCTAACAATGGTACCAAATTGACTGTATTCGCTGAGTACAAAACTAATTAATAAAAAAAAGTACTTGGGGGCGGGTGAGATGGCTTAGCAGTTAAGGCACTTTTCTGCAAAGCCAGAGGACCCAGGTTCGATTCCCCAGGATCCATATAAGACAGATGCACCAGGTGTCACACACATCTGTAGTATGTTTGTAGTGGCTGGATGCCCTGACACACCTATTCTCTCTCTCTCTCAGATAAATAAATAAAAACAAAATATTAAAAAATTAAAAAGTACTTGACACATGAAGTACTTAAGCATCCAATAGATATTTATTAAATGTGAATCATTGTTGATAATTATATGGTTTTTCTTTAAGTCAGAGCAGAACTTGCAAGGAAAATTTGCTACATGGGGAATAAAGACTTACCTTATCAGAGACAAATGAAATGAACTATCTTCTATCATTGAGATATACTCATACACACAGAGAGAGACACCACAAATCACATTAAGAAGCAGAGATTATTATTTCTTGCCAGAAGTGAACAACTTGATGCTTCAGATATAAAAGAAAATGACACAGATGTGCAAACACATTTCTTCTTCTTCTTTTTTTTCCCACTGTTTCTCATGGGCTTTGGTCATCCAAGCTGGGCATAAAATTCAGTGAACCCACACAAGGCATTGTGGGACTCAATCCCTAGGAAGTGAATCTAAGTGTGATCTGCATAGCGAAGAGAGTTGAACACTTGGAATTCATTTAGAAAAGAAACTAAAGGTGAAGGGAGGAACTCCATATGCATGAAATACCTAAAGGCCATGGATGAGGGAGAATTTAGTACTTTGGGCATGGTGAAGGGGCAAGTGAATGAACCAAATGCAGGAGAGTAGAGCAGTACACCAGGAAGATGAAAGGAAGGAAGGGGTAGCTCACACTAGCCATAGAAAGGAGTTAATATCATAAATCAATAAAATGGATTATAAAAGTTTCCTATGGTCCTTGGGACAGTGCTGGATCTGACATTGAAGACTAAGCAGATAAAAGACAGATTCAATATCCACCAAGACTTCTGCTCCAATTAAGAATCTCAGCAATTTTTTAAAAAGCCACCTGCCTAGAAATTTAGAGTAGAAAATAAGTAAGAGGTATTGAATCCAGAATTTTCATAAATCTCTCTGCCCAGTGGCTCATGCTCATGACCCAGTGATTTTAGCTCTAAGCATCACATCTGCATTCAAGTTGGAAATGGGCACTGGAAAAGGATGGTGCAAGGGCGGTAAAGGCTGCATCTACATGATGTCATTGGGAGAGCAGCTTCCTTGGCAGAATCCACAGTAGACTTCTGCTTCTGTGTCAGGATCCCAGACATGAGTGATATGGCAAGTCCTTATTGAAAGTGAGCCTGGAAAGGGATCATTTGTCTTTGAACCTCAGTTCAAAGACAGCAGCAGAAAAATGAGTCAGAAATAGCTTCTGCTTAGTCATTTAAGATGATATCCATAAAGACTGTGAAAGTAAAGAAAATTCCCTTTTACTAATCATAAGTAATGTCAGATAATGACAATAAAAGAAAATAATCAAAACAATTAACATGGGACTAGAGAGATGCCTCAGGGGCTGAAGGCACTTGCTTGCTAAGCATGACAGACTGGGTTTGATTCTCCAGTACCCATGTAAAGCCAGATGCAAAAAGTGATGCACGCATCTGGAGTTCACTTGCAGCAGCAGGAGGCTCTAGTCTGTTCACCCCCTCTCTAAAATAAATAAAAATATTAAAAAAAATTAAAAATAGACAAAGAACTTACACAAATATGCTGCAGAGAAGGGATCAAAATATTCAATAAGCATATTTAAATAATTAATTGAATTAAGGAAATATATCTATATTTCTATACATAGAATATATATATTCTTAATTTAATTTAATTAATTAATGCATATATATTATATATACATATATATTATATATATAAGAAATATTGACATTGGAAAAATATTGGCAATATATTATAGGATGTACAGGAAAGATCTTTATATGGCACTGAGAGCATAGAGCCACTGATGTGGAAAGCAACTTGTTACTACATGTATATACTATTATCCATTCTACTACTCATGTCCCCTAACACAACACCTAGATACAAGCACCAGAAAAGAAAGAATAGGATTGTGATGATGGAATATGTTTATATAAATACATGAAAAAAAACTTGAAACAACTCAAATGTTCATCAGTGAGAGAATAAAACATATATAACATTAAATAATGAAATAATGTCATGCATCATAATTTGGATAAATCCTATAAAGGTGTAACTGAATAAAAAAATATAATGCTGCATTAGGGCTTTCTATAGCAACAGAACCAATAGAATGAATTGGTATTAAAAATAAATTTATGGGGCTGGAAAGATGGCTTAGTGGTTAAGCGCTGGCCTGTGAAGCCTAAGGAATCCGGTTCGAGACTTGATTCCCCAGGACATTCCCCACGTTAGCCAGATGCACAAGGGGGCACATGTGTCTGGAGTTCGTTTGCAGTGGCTGGAAGCCCTGGTGCACCCATTCTCTCTTTCTCTCTCTATCTGCCTCTTTCTCTGTCTCCCTGACACTCTCAAATAAATAAAAATGAACAAAAAAAATTTTAAGTACATTAAAAATAAATTTATGGGGTTAACTTAAGGGTGGCCAACAATAGCTATCTGCAGGCTTGAGAGTCAAGGAACACAGTAGCTTCTTAGTCCATGTGGATGGACACCTCAGCAGTCCAGTCCAGTACTAAATTTCTGGAGGATTCCTGGAGAGTGCCAGTCTTCAGTCCAGGTTAGAAGGCTGATGAAACTCAGTTTCAGTGTTGATGAAGGAGAGCAAACAAGATAGAAACACTTATGAGTGAACAGAAGAGGGGAGTTGCAACCAGGTAAAAGGCACTCACTAGTGAATCACATGGACAGCCAGGTGGGGAAAAGGGCTATGTCGTCTCAGAGCTTCCTTATATGTAGCCTGCTATCAGGAGAGCTACATACTCTGGAAGAAGGACTTCTTCCTTCCCGGGAGCAATCACAGAGACACACCCAAGAGGAATGTCTGTGGATTCCTAATCAGATCAAGTTAACAGAATTTAACCCTCACATCCTGGGAAAAAAAGAAACTTACAGTAATCTCATTTATTATGAGATTTTAATTAAGCAACATGAAAAATATTCTTTAGGGTTATATACACAAGGGAGGGCTCAGGGCCTTGAGATGGACACAGTATTACTTGCATCATCTCTCAGAGACCACCTAGATGAAGGGGAAGGACCATAGGACTCCAGCTCTCTATGAAGCAAATGTTAAATAGTCTATGGCACTTTGATTCTCCATGTTATTCATTAGTAAAATAAGAGTAATCTTGAGTTCTGTCAAAATAAAAAATGATACATGTGAAAATGTTAGTAACCCTCTGTTGTGGTTACTTTCTCACTGCTGGACAAACACCCAACCACAAGCAGTTTATGGGAGGAAAGGGTTTATTTCAGGCTTACAAAATCCAGGGAAAATGATATCAAGGGTGAAAGAAGCTGACTCACTCCCACAGATGCATAGCAGAGAGACACCTCCAACAGCCAACAAATACAAACAGCCAACTCCCTCTGAAAACATCTCGGAGCAGGTCTATAAGATCCACCTACAATGATACCTCCTCCAGAAGGCTGCAGGAGACTTAAATAGGAAGTTTATCCTTAATTGAATAATCCCCAAGGCTATGGGGAACATACATTCACATTCAAACCAACATACCCCCAGGATATATGTATTGAATTAAAAAAGTAGATCCCAGTTGCCCACAGAGCCTAATGATCTGGGTACCCATATAAAGCCAGAGGCACAAGGTGGCAGCACATGCGTCTGCAGTCCATTTGCAGTAGCTGGAAGACCTAGTGTGCCCATTTTCTGTGTTTCTCTTCTCTATCTGTCTCTGCTCACAAATAAATAAATAAATAAATATGTACATAAAATAGACTCCAATTTATGTTTTTTAGCATCTCAGGGTGTTACTGTTAGGGATTATATAATTCACAAGACTATCCAGCATTGACGTTGTTGTTGGGTGGAAGGAAAGACCTTCCAGAAGCTCTGAGGATCTATTCTGCCATATAAACACATGACATGGCAAATAGAGTTTTGTTACAGTCCAGTCACTTTGAGGACAGATCAACCCTCATACCCTTGCACCCAACATCTAACTGGGATTTTTTTAAGCACTCCTACCAGGATGTGCCAGAACACAAATTACCCACTAGAAGGGAGGTGCCTGGTGTTCTCTTACCAAGGAAAGGGGAGATGTCATGGGTCTCTGGGCTGTCCCTGTGTGTACCCTCCATCCATTATACATTCAGAACAAAGGGGAAAGAACACTATTAACAAATGGTAGAATGAGACAAACGCTGATTGTACAATTATGAGAATCTGTCTTTTGAAAGAACTGATTTTAGAGTCCCAGGCTTTCCTGTAGACAGAAGGAATTATTTCAGGGCTTACTGATGTACATGTCTTTCCTTAATGTTATCTCCATTCTGTACCCTGAAATTCTGCTTGAGTTGGGGGACTGAGGCATTTGTTGAAGCCAAAGCAAAGGGAAGCTGTATTTGCTCTATACTGGCTTTCCACTCCTCTCCGAGGAATGTTTCTGTTTGTAGAGTCCCTCCATAAAGCTCCAGTCGATCAGCCCTTTGATTCCACCATGGGAGGTTCAGCATTAACACATGTTTGAAACCTGCTGGGAGAATAAGCCCTGCTTAATAGAAATAAAGGTGTGATTAAGGAGATAATCTGGTTACTGTCAGTCACATTTTGCAAAGTTATTATCCAGTTACAAATCTCTATTAGGGACTTCAAGTATTTTTCAAGGAACATTCATTGCCTATGGTCCCAAGTGAAAGAATTTTCTTCTCCCAATTTAATTAAGTGGTGTGTGTGTGTGTGTGTAATTCCAGCCCCTCCATTTCCATAATTTCCATTTCTACCTCTTCTCTCTCTCTCACTCTCATCCCTTCCTCTCCACATGCTTGCTTTCTGTCTCTCTGTCTCTCTGTCTCTCTGTCTCTCTCTCTCTCTGCATATACACTTGTTATATGAAAGATTCTCCAAGAATATCAAGTATAACCATTTTTATTAGAAGTGGCAGCAATAACACACAAGGGACAGGACCTGGTGGCATCCCCTATAGTAGAAGGGGCCTGAGGAGAGTTGGTAGAAACTTACCTAAGATCTCAGGCACCCCTTGTGCCTGCTGTGTGCAGTGATGCATGTTGTGTCCAGCCTCAGGGAAAGCTAGAGTATACAGAGAGTGGAAGAGCAAGGGATGGGGACTTCATCTATATAGCTATGAAAAGGTCATCTCCATATTGGGATAAAACTGCTTTGAGGTCTCCATGCCCCTATAAATAACCCCCTCACCCATGCTCTGTAAGGAGCCCAGATGAATTCATTGGTTCATCAGGTGAACTTTGGTGGAGTCAAGTTTACTCTCTCATGGATATCTGTCATGAGTACCCAGCCTGCGAGGAGTAACCTCTTGTAGTCATCGCCACAGAAAAGAGTCCACACAGCCATACACTGTACACACGGCGTATGTGAATATAGTATATATTTGAAACTGGAAGCACTTTAGTGAAGAAATAAAGCCTCCTACACCCCTCCTCCCCATTAAAAAAAAATAAAAACAAAAATGAGCTCTAGGCCAAACAGCAAATCTGTGTTGATGACATGCAGTTATTCAATTAAGATCAGATGGAAATTGGGCAGCCCATTTACCATTCAGATTGATGGATGGGATAAGGTACTGCTGGACCATGGTCAAAATGCAAATGATTGTTGACTGCAAACACTCAGGGGAAGGAGATTGATGACGGAGTTGGTTGTTCCTCCCATTGCTCAAATGGGCAAATAGATGATCGATGAGCAAGCATGAGGGGTGGACAGGGTCTGGAGGGAGCCGCTATGTTTTGTCATGGAAGGAATTTGGAAGATAAGCCTCTCTCATTCTGATAAACCAGGTTAAACTAGACCTGAGCTCTCTGACTAATTTTGTCTTCTTGTTGTTGATAGTGATGAATAGGATGAATGTGCGGGTAGGAGGGTGACTGTACAGGGAAAAGAGCATACTACATTCCTCTCTTCACAAAGAACTTTTCAGAGCAGTGACTGGTATGCCAACAACACCCGTTATCTGCTGAACACACACATGCATGCGTGCTTGCGTGCGCGCGCGCTCACACACACACACACACACACACATATACATACACACCATGCAAACCCACTTGACTCCTTACTCTCATTCTCCTGGGAACCTTCCCAGCAGGCCTCATAAAGACCCAACTTCCACCACTTTCCCTGGGCTTTGCCCCAAGGCACTACACACAGGTGTTTGAAACACTGGGTCCTTAGGAGTTGGATAGATCAACATATGAATTCTTCCTCCATTACCTACACCTTGGGCATGTTAACAAACTCTCTGTGCCCAGTCTTCATCGTTACATAAGAGGAGGTTATACAATTATTTATTCAAAAAAGTAACATGCAAGGCCCTGCTCGAGATGCTAGGGACAGTAGTGATCAAAACTTACCTAAAGCCATGCTTTGTAGAAATTGGAGATGATGTACTTTAAGTGGCATGTGTAAGAATGCAGACCCACATATGACCTAACTATGCCCAGAGGATTCTTGTCAGGCTAGGAACAGATAGATGTCCATATAACTGATGGATGTGAAGGACATGTAGCTCAGCAGAAATCATTGCAGGTATCACTGTTCAGATGATTGTAGTGGACATAACATCTCTGTGTGTGCATGCATGTGCATGTACACACTGTGCCCTCTCTCTGGCTGCACTGACCAGGCATGAAGATGGTGATAGGGTGACAAGTCATCAGGAATTTTTGAATGGTGGGATTTACAAGTGAGAGGCTGGGTGATTTAGATGAGGAGGATATGTGTAGTCAACAACAAGCCCTTTTCTATTAACAAGGAAGAGGTAGACCCAGGACTGAGCTTCGAGGAGGTTATTCTGGCATATTGGGTAGGAAAGACTACAAAGGAGAATGGAGGGGAACATCATTAGTCTTGAGAAGATTCCAAGAAAGCCTAAATTGGGACAATGGAAGTGAGGATTGAGAGAAATATATGTGTAGAAGAGATATCAGAAGAGGTCATGGGCTTAGTAACACAGAATGCAATGGAAGAGATGACAGGACAGAGCCAAAAGTAACTTGGTCTCTGACTTTAGTTGGCAGGGGGAAAGGTGAGGCTATCTACTGTGACAGGAAGTCAGGGAGAAGGGCTAAGTGCCTGGAAAGATCAAGAGTCCAGTGCTGGACCTACTGTTTCTGATGCCCTTTATGGACAGCCACAAGGGCTTGGCAAGCACCCTTCCCAACTGCAGAGGTGGAGAACCTAGCCCAAGAGCTATGGATGTAGGAAACCATCTGCTCGCTGTCTGTTTCCCTGACAGAGATCCTCAGTTCCTGGTTCAGTGGATATCTAATGAAAAGAAAGAGAAGGAGAAAAAGGAAGGAAACAAGCATGAGAGGAAGAGAGGAATAAAAGAAGGAAAGAAGGGAAGGAGGGAAAGAGGACCCAGTGGTTAGGCAAGTATTAGTGTTCATCATTGCCTCCATTCAGCAGCTCATAGGTTATCAATCCTTAACACAAATGAAGTAAAAGGAAGAAAGCATTTATTAAGTACCCACTGTTTATCAGGAAGAACAAAATCTTTGGGTTCCCGCCTTCATCCTCCGCTGGATCCACCACAGTGTTTTGTAGTAACTGCTACAGATGCATTATCCTTTTGGGGTATTTTGGTCTCTCTGCTTCCAGTCCTTAGCAGATTCTGGTGAGTAAATAGGCTCTTGTGACTTATCCACCTTCTGTTCCCCATCTCGTCTTCTGATCCAAAACTATTACATTTTCTGATTGTTTCTATATAGGTTACAGCACATGGCTTCCTTCCTGTTCCCTCTGAGAAACCTTCCTAATATGTCCTTACTAAATCAAGAAGCTGTTCGTGCTTTATGACTAGTCTCAACCCTTTCACTGGTCTGTCAGGTCGGAGACTCTGAATATGGGTTGACTAACAGAACTGTTGCCTGAAGTGTCTACCCTCGAGTCTAATGTGTTCAAAACATTCTCAGCAGTACACCGTGCTTTACCTGTATAATTAATTGCGCTTAAAATACTAGTAGAGAAGAGTACTTACAAATGCTTTGTAGGTGTAATCAACATCACTAGGCAGATCTCCTCGATCATACCTGGTGTAACAACATAGCCCAGTTTGCTCAGGTGGTATACCAGTCTGCACCTGTTGTTACAGTGTTATTGTTAGCAGACTTCCAACACATTCTCAAGCCTCACCACTTATACGTCAGACTATATGCCTACTCCTACTCATACCTGACTTCATCCTCTCCTATTACGGTCCTCTCCATGGAAGACATGAGGAATCCCAATTTTGGATGAAGCAATGGAGACTCAAACATGTCAAATCACACACCTAAAGTCTGATGGTTCTTATGTTGGATTTGGACTTCAATCTAAGAATGGCAGATTCTAAAGTAACCTTCTGTGCTTGATCCATACATATTCTCAAGAAGAAGATGACAAAAGTTCTTAGGTTAAGGAAACATTCCTGTGTGGCCCAGTAATTCCCATTCTGTAGGTGAGATGAGACTTACCGAGTTGGTGTTCTTGTTTTGATGTATACCTGCCAGGACTTTGGCATAAAGTCAGCAAAGATAGGACGTATGAATGTCCTATAGCCTGGGTCTTTCACTGTATTTTCCATCTACCCCTTACTCCACACACTCTATCTCTTCTCCAACAAAACCTTAGAAAATAGGAAAGCTCTCTCTGCAGAGACCAGTTCAAGCAAATAGCATATCTATGTGCTCCATGTTCCTCCTGTATAGATGAACATCAGCATCTGCCCCCGAGAATTATAGCTCCTGCTAACTATAAGGTGTATGTAGTATTCATAGAGTGCCAACATGTAGTAGCTGCTAAACAAATATTAGATATTTGTCTCCATCTTTGCTTAGCAATGATCTGAAAACACCCTTCAATTTAAAGGGCAGGATTCTTTTTCCTGGATATTTACTGACACATCCAGGGAAAAGAATCCTATCCCTTTGGTCTGAGTTGCAATTGGAAAGACATGTCAAAAACCCAGCATGGTACTACATCTAGGCATGTTGGAAAGGGGCCCTTTAAGTGGTTCACCTGTGGAATTTCTGTTAGTGTTGTTGTCAGTGTTATAATTTGTTTACTTCCTCAATTCTGAGGAGCTCTGTGAATGCATGGTCATATCCTATCACATGCCTCACGATGGTATCTTCTGCAATACTATGTGGTGAGGAGCAGATGCAATGCTGCACTTCGTTGAAGAAGCCCAGTCGAGAGCATAGCGTGACCCCCTCTGTCAGGTGGCCTGGAGTAGTGTCCTGATTCACATTTGCTAAGCCATGTGGGACACTGGACTCAGATGAACTGACCAAAGCTTTGCAGTAGCTCAGGCTAAATGGTGGTCTCGGTACCCCATCCTCTGTGTGGTGGACAAATTCCAGTATGTGATCCAGTGCTTCAGATGAGGATCCCAAACTTCTGGGCAAGTGGCTAAAAGGGAAGCTGATGCTAGATGCCTCTTGTTGGGGGTCAGATTAGGGTTCTGGTGGGTCAGAGTAAAGGGTCAACTTGGACTCTGGAGAACAAGAGGGTAAAGCCTTCTAAGTGTTAAGGCAGGGCAGGCAGAATAGACAAGTGCTAGGTCTGAAAGTGATGGATTTCTTACTCAACTGAAGTCACTTCTGTTCCTAGCTTTGTTTTAGCTACCAATGTTTCTCCAATTACTTCAAGAGCTGTTGTGAAATCCTCGGTGTAATCTCAAAAGAAAATCAATTTTAAAAACATATTTGTGAATATGAATTATTCATGAGCATTGATATACTTAAGTATATGTGAATTTAAATTAGGTTCATTTGGAGATTTTTGAACATTCTGGAGGTATACATACACAAGTTACAGATTTAGCATTTGCTGAGGTCCTCCTATTTGGTGGAACAGATATACAGGGAGGGTTCAATAGGAGCTTAGAAAATAATAGTAGCAGCAACAACTGTTGCTGGAGGGTATGCTGCATGCCTGACACTGCCGGTACTCTGCTTTAAAGACAAGGAAACAAAGTACATTGTCTCGGGGATTCCACACTGCTTGTCACCAGAGTTTATGTTATTAACCCTGATGGCACACAAAGCACAGTCTTAGTACATATTTGTTGAATGAACAGAACAAACACTGGGAATCCAAAGTAACGTTGATAACATGTAACATTTTGTAAGGTTATGCCATGCCCCTGTCATGCCCTATTTCATTGAGGACTACTGACTGTAGGAAGCTTGTTTTCTATTCGAGGAGGTCAGTTATGCATAAATGGCAAGCTACATAGCCATCTGAGAACAAGATTGGAAACATACAGAGTGCTTAAAACAGAAATTTAAAGAGGAGCCATCATTCTACAGTGAGCGATGGAGATAACTCACAGATGAGGGTCACTGGCAGAGCCTTGAAGACCTATGGACATAGAGATGGGGCTGGAGTGGCTGAAATGAGAGAGTGGGAAGGGAAAGGTGGGAGAGAAAGAAGAGTGTAGCCAGTGAGCTCTCTGTACAAAAGAAAGAAAACAGAGTGCTTACATGGAGACTGTAGAGTAACTTCCTTTAGCTGAAATGCCTAATGACCTTTTCCTGCTTATTACTCCCAACTTTTAGTAATTAATTAATATTAGGACTACATTCAGTAACAAGTATGCAGTAACCCATGTTTAGTGACTCATGTATGATGCGTTTGTTCCCCTCACATGACAATAAACTTGAATAAAAACAATGTGAGCATTTGGGTAAACTAGTGTCTTTCCAGTCCCGGTCTAGTGTCTGCCTGATTCCCTTGGCCTTTTATTCATGGTCAGATGTTGCAGCTTCAAGCATCATCTCTGAACTTAAGGCAAGTGTAAAAACCATTCCAGGCCTGGGGCATAATGACTGACACTTCTCCTTTAATCATGAAAGCTGAAGCCCACCTCCCTCCCCAGCAGACATGATCGTGTCTTCTTAGCCAAAACTCTGTCACATGGCTATTCCTAGCTGCAATGGAGGCTGGGAAAGACAATTATCAGCCTTCAGAGATCTCATAGTTTTAGAGGAATACTATCAGAGTAGGAAGGGAACTTAGTTCAGCCCATCATCAGTGTGTGGTCAGGCATGAGTGTACATATGCGTCCATCTCAAGCTAACCATAACACACAAATTCACCTTATTTATTCAGTCCACTACTACAGGTATGGAAAAGCCTCTGTCTCCCCCATGCCATGGATATTCACCTAGGTCCAGTCATTTGCCCAAGTGAGACAGCTGGCAAGGGTTAGAAATACAACACTTCTAGCCCGGGGCTTAGCTAGGACGCCCCGCCACTTCCTTTCAAGATGACGATCACTGACTGGGGATCTGTAACGTAGCTGTGTGCATGCTCGAGTTCTGTGGATTCACTCATGGGTCTTTGACTTGTCACTAGTGTTACCGTTTCACAGGTAAAGAACTTGAACCTCAGTGAACTTTTGTGACTTGAGCAATATCAACTCAACTGAAGGTGGCAGAGCTGAGATTCAAGCTCAGGCTGCCTTCCTCATCCCATGTGCCTTCCTCTGTGTTTTCACATGCCTTATGTGGACTCCAGTGAAAAACTCCAGTATATCCTATGCAAGTTGCCGCTCTTCTCTGAAGTCCATAGCTACCTCCCTACTTGGGACTTTGGCACTTAAAAAACTAACTTTTCTAAGAGACTGCTAAGCAGTCTTCATATATTTATTTCTCCTTCCACATTTGTCATCTGAAAATATAAGTCACATCATACAGCCTAATTCCCCCACCCAAAAACTTCCACGGCTTCTCACTGCACAACAGAGTGTTTAAACTCCTTGGGCAAACTTGGCCTTCCCGTTTCCCTCCCTTCCCTCTCACTAGTGGTCACCCTTGGCTTTGATTCTTCCCCCACAGACCATGGCATGAAGGCTGCTTTTGTCCAAGTACATATTTACCTCGACTCAATTAACCCAACCCAGTGGGACCTTGAAAAATGAATGAGAGCCTTGTTATGGGTGTAGTGGCCATACATTTACAAGGTGGGGGCTCACAGCAGAGGTAAAGGTATACAGGTGGATTGATGAAGGATTTCCAATCTTAGGGGGAACTCTTTGGTCATGATTGGATGATTTTGATAGAGGAGCCATTCCCTCTCAATAGGAGAAAGGAATCCAAAGAGGCTAAGGGGAAATCTTTGGCATCACAATTGGTCTGGGTTTGAATTCTGGCAGTGGCTTTCCCTTGACACGTTAATCTCTCCTCCTCCTCTCAAGACCTCAGTGACGCCTCTGTCAATGTCAGCTGACTCAGCCTGTCTCTTGATGTTGCCACAGGCATTAAGAAGTCCCAAGAATGAAAGATGGAAAGATGAATGATCAGTCACACCCAACTGCAATTGCTCTGAAGTTGCATGGTTTTGTTGAGGACACTGCTGTAGAGGAGCCCCTAGCCCCTGCCATACCAGAATTATCAGGGCACGAGTCACAACCAGGCTGGAAAGGCAGTTAAGAATGCAGTTTGTTTCATCTGGCTTTGTTTTATGTGGAAACAGGGAGAGAACTTACACTTGTGACCAGGGAGCCAAACGGCTGATGTGCAGGGAAATGCAGAGCTGCTCGCTAAGGGTGATTTAATGGTACCGGGAATATGCACACGCAACATCCCAGCATGGGCAAAGTGCCAGCCGTAGACTGACTACAGAGCGTAAATGGGCCAGGTTCTAGGTTTGTTCTTGCTGTTAACTTCTATGACCTTGCATAGGCCAAGGCAAGCTCTCTGCTTTCTACCCAGCTTCTATAAAGTGGACATGGAATAAGATGTTGGCTATGATGACGAAAATGCGAACATAATTTCTTAAATTATATTTAATTTTAATGATTTCGCCATAAAATCTCATCATAAACTGTGAGGTGGATTATTGATGTTATTATGTTAGACCTTCATACAATAGCCAAAGTCATAGGAAGGCCCTTCATAAATATTTCTGTCCTCAGGAACTCACACTCTAGTGGGAGAAGCTGACATGTGCATAAATCACTCTAATACAAGGTAAATAGTGGTAAGTACCATAGGAAAGGTACAAGCCAAAGGCCCTGGGGACATGGGAGTTGGGAGATTAATTTCCACTACGCAGATCTGAAAAGGTTTCCTGAAGGAGATAGGATTTGGGTTGGGCCTTGAAGTCTTCTGAGGGCTTTGATTTATACCAACTTGTCTTGTGGCTCACAGAGCACGTGATGTTTTCGCCTAGCAATTGACTCTGAGGCCTGAAAGATAAGGACATTGACTTCCATCTCCCATCACAAGCGCCCCAGCCAAGGGCCTGGCAGCCATTCAGTGCTCTATAGATGTTGTTTGAATCCAACTAGTAATTACATAGTAGAAGGAGATGGAAGAAATGCATCAGGAGGGCTGGAGAGATGGCTTAGCAGTTAAGGCACTTGCCCGCAAAGCCAAAGGACCCAGGTTCAACTCCCCAGGACCCACGTAAGCCAGATGCACAAGGGGGCGCTCACATCTGGAGTTTGTCTGCACTGGCTGGAGGCCCTGGCATGCCCATTCTCCCTCCCCCCCCCCCCGTCTTTCTCTCCAACTGCCTATTTCTATCTCTCTCTCAAATAGATAAAATAACTAAAAGTAAAACATTAAAATTGTTAAAGAAATGCATCAGGAGGAGTCATAGTGACAATATTAATAATGTGGGGATTTTTCTTGATCAGGTAATCAAGATATGTGTAAGGTGATCAAAGCAAGACTGACCTGACCTAGCCATCCCAAACAAGTTGTCATCTTCCACACACCCCACTGTTCATGCCTTGCTCTGAAGAGGAGGGTACTAAAGACCAAATGAAGTGCTGCCTCCCCTCTGCCCAGAGCTAGTGACCAGAGTGAATGACTTCTTTACAAATCTCTTGAGTCCTGCACTCCCAACCATGGCATGGCATAGCCAGAAAATAAATCCAAATAAGTCTAAGCACAACAGATATGAAGACATTGCTAGTGAAAACCAAAATTGGTGAATCTAGCAGGTGTGTATTAGTCAGGACTCTCCAGAAAAACAGAAGCAATGGGGTATAAATAGATACAAAGTACAAAGAGGGAGGGAGAGAGCACCTGTAGATGCTAGCACATTCAAGACTGAGAAAGCAGGGACCTGGCACTCTTAAGACTCAAACACAGGCAGGCTTCCATATGGAAAGTTGGGCTAGAACCCATTCTTCTCTGGGAAACGTCAGTCTTTGTTCTTCATGCCTTCCGTCAATTGGATACTATCCACTCTTCACCCACACCCTGCAGGGTAATCTGTTTTCCTTTACCTCAACTCTTTGTAACTGTTGATTATATCTGCAAGTATCTTCACAACAGCACCTAGGCTAGTGTTTGCTCAAGCCACCGGGCATTACAGCCTGGCTGAGTTGACATAAACAATTAGCCATTGCGAGATGTGGATAAACAAGAACCCCAGAAAGATTTTAATATTTAATGTCACTTTGTTTAAAACATTTCTATTTAATTTTTATTAAAGGATATGTGAAAGGTTACAGAAATGACTACGTCAATCAAAAGTTTGTCATGCTGGGCTGGAGAGATGGCTTAGCGGTTAAGCGCTTGCCTGTCACGCCTAAGGACTCCGGTTCGAGGCTTGATTCTCTAGGACCCACGTTAGCCAGATGCACAAGGGGGCACACATATCTGGAGTTCGTTTGCAGTGGCTGGAGGCCCTGGCGCGCCCATTCTCTCTCACTCTCTGCCTCTCTCTCTCTCTCTCTCCATCTGTCACTTTCAATAAACAAATAAATTTTTAAAAAAAGTTTGTCATGCATGCATGAGGACTTGAGTTTGGATCCCCAGCACCCACACAAAATGCTGTGCATGGTGGCACACACCTTTAATCCCAGAGTTTGGGTAGTCAGAGATGGAAGTATCTCTAGGATTGCTAGCCAGCAAATCTAGTGGAATTATTGATCTCTGTGTGCAGCAAGAGACCCTGTTTCAAAAAAGAAGGTGGAAATCTATTGAACAAGATACCTGGCACCAACTTCTAGCCTCTACATGCACACGCATGCACACCCACATGTATGCAAACACATGTGCGCATACATATGTACACTAAACACACATTCAAAAAGTAAATCAATACACGAGAGTAACAGTTTGAAATTCTGTGCATTTGCTAAGTGAAAAAAATTTCATAAAATAGCGAATTTTATAAAATTTATGTAAGTATAAAAGTAAGAGAATAGAAATGCCTAAAGATCAAAATCTCTTATGCATATTTGATGTTTAGAACACATGCAGAATTGTAGCTGCCTTGGCTGGTCTATGTGTGGTGAGCTCTTTTATAGAGATTTCTAGAAGGTTGTCTCTGGGAAATCTTCGAATCAACCATGTGTGAGGGGGCATCAGCTCACAAGACCTCAATAGGGCTCTCTCTCTCTTGTCCACTCTGTATCAAGGGCTTCATCCATCAGACTCATTACCTAGTCTTGCTAGAAAAGAAAAGAAAAATAAACACATCTGAAGCCCACATAACCCCCATCAGCTTGCATGAGCAGCACTCTGGCCAGCTGTTAGCCAGATGTCAGCAGTGCCTAAAGGGCTGCATGAGAAGATGAGGGAAATGATGAAGACCTCCAGCCAGGGGTAATCCCAGGCCCAAGGGGACAGGATGGAAGGAGCTACTGAGGACATTCAGAGCCTCTTGCGGGGAAGATCTGTGTGTTATAGGAGAACATCTGGGCATCTATGATGGGGCAAGAACAAAGCTATGAGCCAAAGTTCTAGTTTCTAGTCCCCATTTTGTTGTGTTTTGGCTTTCTGAGTCCTGGTCTTCTCTATTAAATAAGGAGAAAGTCTAACTATGTAAATGTAGCTAGATCAGAACACCAAGGTTTGTATTTTCAAAACATTTATCTATCTATCTATCTATCTATCTATCTATCTATCTATCTATTTATTTATTCAAGAGAGAGCCAGAAATAGACAGGGAAAAAGAATTGGTATGCCAGGGCTTCCTGCCACTGCAAACAAACTCAGGCATAGGTGTCACTTTGTGCATCTGACTTTATGTGGGTACTTGGGAATTGAACTCAGGTCATCAGGTTTTGCCAGGAGGTGCCTTTAACTGCTAAGCCATCTCTTCAGCCCAAGACTTAGGTCTAAAGCCCAGCTTTGTCATGTGCACATGACCTGTCCTGGGGTGATGCACCTAGAACTCTTCTGCTCACGAAGGGGAATACAAGTTCTGAGTGGGATTTCGAAGAGGGGCACGTAGGACGTGCCCGCCACAGCACCGGTGCTCAGCAGTGATTCTCCGTCACCTTCCTTGCCCTCTCCACAACCAAATTCCAGAGGCTTCTGCTTCTTCCCATCACCTTCTGCCTCCTGCCTTGCCACGTCTCCTCACTAAGCAGGCGTTCAGCAGCTGTTCATGAAGGGACTGCTGGGGATCAGGCTTTCTCTGAACTCCCAGAGCCCGTATGCTGCCTTCCAAGCCACAGCCTCAGCTGTGACACACCGCTGGGCCTCCCCTGAAGAAGAAATATCTAAGCTTTACCTTGACACCATTGCTGACATGGACTCCAGCCTGCAGCCCCAGTTCAGAGTGTTTGCCAACTTCCAGGGGAGCCTTGCGAGGAGGGGTGGAGTGGAGGCTCAGAGTGGTTCCTGACAGCTGGTCTTTTGCAGTATTGATGATGTCCGCCCACACTTTAGAAACCAGGTGTGGTTGCTTCTGTGTGTCTCTCCCAAATAGTAACAGGGACGTAAAGAAGAGTGATCCCATTGTTGAGGAACCCATGAGGTAAGGCCTTTTAAGATCTCTTCCACAGGACAGACTGCGTTCTCTGAGAAGCTCTGTGATACCTGAAATCCAGTGCCCAAGCTGCTCTGCAGCATCTGTTCCACCTCTGCACAGTAGATTTGCCCTATGGAAACCTTAGCTTTCTGTGGCAGAGGCCTCACAGTGCAGTGCAGGGCCTGGGAAGAAGCTGATTGTAATCTGGGTGTCTGAGGCAGGGGATTCTTCCAGTGAGTCATACTCAAGTCTGAGCTCATCCATGCTGCCAGAATTTGTAGCGTTGCTCATGAAGGCAGGGAATGAAGTCAAGACACAAAGTACAAGCTGGGAAGGCATGGTAGCAGCCTTTTCTTGTGGGAGCCTCTGGAAATGCCTACTGCTCAGGCTCTCTTTCCAGCCGTCTTGGCTTCCCCTTCAAAGTCGTGATGCCTCATCTGCTACCTTCCCTTTTTTAACTCTCCTTACTTGCTCCATCCATCCCTGAGCCATGCACTATGCCCCCCCCTGCGCCCCATCCAAACTGAACAAGAGGATAGGATGCTACGTCCAAAGCAACATGGCTCTGCACTTCCCCACTGCCACACACAAATAGAGGAACAACAAACAAGCCCTCTTCCTGAATTCCCAGCACGAGACCCACACGGACCCAAGGAACCAAAGCAGAAAAGCATCCAGGGTCCTTGGATCCCAGCATTCTAATGCTTCCAGACCTCCTGTCTGCCAGATACAAAGGTGTGAGCCCATCCAACCCCATTTGCCCTTCCGAAGTTCACCAAGCCTTTTCTTCAGCTAGGCCACAGAGTACAATCCAGGTCACCATGCAATAGGTCTCTCTAAACTCCAGACAGAATCTGTTCCC
Organism: Dipus sagitta; assembly: GCA_036346955.1. NCBI lineage: Eukaryota > Metazoa > Chordata > Mammalia > Rodentia > Dipodidae > Dipus > Dipus sagitta. Next base: position 165,128,144 of record CM070772.1, on the reverse strand, counting down.
TGCCCCTAATAATCACCACACTCAAGCATATTTTCACACCCCTTCACTATGCAAAGGAGGCGCTAAGGAGTTAAGAGCTCTGCCAAGAACATACTCTGTAGGTGTGCATGGGCCAGTCTCAGACCTTTCCAGTTCCTGTGAAGGCATCTTTCATGCAAGCAGTCCCTTGCCCAAGGTCTCTTCAGGCCCCGTCTTGCTTAGTTTTGCTCAGCTCCCTAATAAATTAAGCACACCGACTATTCTTTTGGTTTAGGGGATAAAATTCCAAATCCACTTTCCAGGGTGTGGCAAAACACTGTCAAGCCATTTAAGCACAAACTCTCTTTGATCTCCTTGGAGCACAGTCACTAATTCTCAGGGAGCTTATTCTCTTTGCACCTCCAGGAGGAGACAGTCTTGTCTAAACACACATCCAGCCACACTTCAAGGGCATTTGGGTAAATCTAGCTCTTTCTACTGGTTCTGGGATGAGAACAGTGGTAGGAGAGGACAGAGAGGGATTTCTGAAATCACACAGAATAAAATAAAATAAAACTCGGTGAGTATCTTGGTTTCATGTAACCCTGGGAATGTTCCCTAACGTACCTGAGCCTCTGTGCTCCCCAACAGAATGAGGATAGTGGGGCCAGGGAGAAAGCTCACTAGGTACAAGCACTTGCAATGAAAATGCAAGAACTTGAGTTCAATCCCCAGCACTCATGTTAAAAGCTGGGTGTAGTCACTCATGACTGTAACTCCAGGGCTGAGTGGGGCAGAGACAGGAACATCAATGGAGATCTTTGGTCAACCAGCTTAAGTCAGAGGTCTGCAAGCTCAGTGAGAGACTCTGTCTCATGAACATAAGGCATAAGACAGAGGAGGACAGCCAATGTCTTCCTCTGGCCTCTGCATGCATGAATATGGGGTGTACACATCTGCACACACGTGCATACATCATGCACACACAAACACACCCCACATACTACATAGCACACATAAAAAGCACAAAGGAAAAGCCAGGCATGGTGGCGCACACCTTTAATCCCTGCACTCGGGAGGCAGAGGTAGGAGGATCACCGTGAGTTTGAGGCCACCCTGAGACTACATAGTGAATTCCAGGTCAGCCTGGGCTAGAGTGAAACCCTACTTCAAAAAACCAAAAAAGCAAACAAACAAAACAAAAATCACAAAGGAAGAAATGAAAGGAGGAAGGAAGGGAGGGACGGAAGGAGGGAGAGAGGGAGGGAGGAAAGAAGGAAGGAAGGGAGAAAGGAAGGAAGGAAGATAGATAGATGTAAATAATGATAGTGACCACTCAGAAATATTGTGAACATTTGTGAGATAATATATTTGAGGCACACAGCTTCCTCTGCACCAAACTAAAATTTCATTATGTCATTTTCTCTACTGGCTCCATGGTTTTGCCTATCTATAAAGTGCTGTGTGTGTGTGTGTGTGTGTGTGTGTGTGTGTGTGTGTGTGTTAGACCCAAGAAGAGGAAAGATGCAAATGACTTCTGACACAACGCCATGCAGCTTGGTGACAAGACCCTGTTCTCCAAATCCATCACTGACTTTCCTCCGTGTCCCCCATGAAATCTCTAGAACAAGTTATCAACATCTCTGTCTTTAAGCATTGTCAGCTGAAAACCACAAAACCTACTATATTCTTCTCAGTATTGCCCAAGCAAAAGGGCTAACTGTTATAAACTCTTTTACCCCCTTTTGTATTTGGGAGCCACATGTGCATGGCTCTGGTGAGGGCCTCCTGGCAGAAGGCATGGCACTGGTAAAAGTGTGAGTGAGTAGTGAGCTGCACAAGGAAGAGAAGTTTCCAGGAAGATGCCAGCTTCCCTCACGGGCCATGACCCACCCTGTGAGAACAGCATTAATCTCTTCCAAGGCTGGAATTCCCATGAGCACTTTACCTTCCACTAGGCCCCTCCTCTTAAAGGTTCCACTACATCAACAGCACCATTCTAAGAACCAAGCATCCAGCACATGAAACTTACACACACTCGCTTTATCTAAACCAGAGGACATATCACATACTTGGTATGATCTAGAACAGTATTTCCAAAAGAGTACAGGTATAATGCAAAAATAGGATTCCCTAGTTTTGAAAATATTGAATTAGAGAGATTTATTTTTTATATATTTTATTTTTATTTATTTATTTGAGAGAGAGAAGGAAAGAGGGAGAGAGAGAGATGGAGAGAGAGAAAGAAATGAGTGTGCCAGGCCCTCCAGCTGCTATAAACAAATGCCAGACACATGCAGCACCTTTGCACATCTGGCTTACGTGGGTCCTGGGGAATTGAACCTGAATCTTTTGGCTTTGCATGCAAGTACCTTAACCACTAAGCCATCTCTTCAGCCCTGAGAGATTTCTTACTGTAGAATTTTCAATATGCTTCAAGATATCCAAGACTGGGATAATGTATGCCACATCTCTCAAGACTACTTGTCCACTGAGCATATCCCTGTGAGACCATGTTATGTGCCCACTTCAGACACACTCAGCCGATGTGCTTTGCACAGCTTCTCCCGCCCAGAAGATGAAACACCCGATTTTAACACCAGCACAAGACAACCAAAAGAAGCCATCTAACATCATAAGATAGCTTTCATGAATAGTTCCCACTGATAGCAAGGAACATGAAGTGAGCACAGGTACCAAGCTTTAAAAACCTTGGGCCAGACTGGGATGTCAAACTATGAAGGTACTGCAGGGAGATCCAATGAGCCTCTAATAATTACTTAGCTAAGAAATGACACCCTCAAGGGTTTCTAAGCCACTCTAAATGCAATGACATGAAATGCCTGGCTCTTCTTTCTGTCTTCTTTCTTTAAAAAAAAAAAACACTTAAGCAATTGGGAAATATGAAATATAAAAGTATGAAGGCTATGTCTGGAGATCAAAGGCTGGTCATGAGCCCCATACTGAAAGCCTTTATGAACATGAGCAGATGAGCTCCGCATGGTCTGTGGAGGAAGGATCTTCTGAAAACCATCATTCTGCGGAAACAAGTGGCTGGGGTATGTGGGTCACACAACCCAGCTCTCCACTTTTGTCCAAGCTGATTTCTCACTGGTGTTAGCTTTTGGTTATTAGAAAGTATCTGAGCTAATCAACTTCTATACAGAAACAAGAACAATTTATTTTGGTTCATAACCTTTAGAATTTCTAGTCCATGATTGATTGGGCATGGTAGTTTGTGAAAGAGCATGTGGAAGAGGAGAGAGATATGGCTTAGCACTTCAACGTGCTTGCTTGTTAAGTCTAATGGCCCAACGTCTGATTCCCCAGTATCAATGTAAACCCAGATGCACAAAGTAGAACATGCATCTGAAGTTTGCAGTGGCAAGAGGCCCTGGAGCCCATTTTTATTCTCTCTCCCTCTTTTTCTCTCTCTGTCTCTCATTTCTGCTTACAAATAAATAATAAAACTATTTTTTCAAAAGATTATGTGAAAGAGCAAAGTCTCTTAACTCATGGCCAGGAAGCAAACAGCCATGCCCCTAGTGACTCTTCTGTGACTCTTCTGTGTCCACCTCTTAATAGTGGGTATACCAAACTAAGAATCATGACTTTAACATACAGATCTTTGAGTGGCATTCAAAATCTAAACAATATCCTGAGGAGAAAGCTCATTAGATAAAGTGCTTACCTCACAAGTATGAGGACCTGAGTCCAATCCCCAGAACCCAAGTAAAAATGTCAGAAATGGTGGCCTGTGCCTGTAATGGCAGCACAGGGGGGTGGGGGTGAAGACAGAAGGGTACCTGGGGCTCAGTGGGCAGTCAGCCACACGTAGTTGGTGAGCTCCAATGCAGTGAGAGACCCTGTCTCTAAGAAGGTACATGACATTCCTGAGGATGACACTTGAGGTTATTCTTCAGCCTTTAGATACATGTTTATAACACACATGAGCACACACATGCATACATACAGACATTGAAGAAAAATAAATCTACTACAGCTACATGATGAGTACCAGCAATCCCACTAAGGAGGGTCCTCAGTGCAGTGGGAGCAGGGAGGAGGGAAATGATGGTACCAACACATGATGTGTCCCTACAAACTTTCTACCTAATAACAAAAAAGTCTAGGTCATTGAACTTGTCATTCAGTGCTTAGACACCTCCCTACCCTAAAGCTTGTTTCACCTTGTAGAATCAACCTCTTTTATAAACCACTATAATTCATGTCCATTCCTTTCTCTGCTAGCTCTAAATACCACCACCACATAAACACACAACACATAACTGTCAGGATCAAGGCTGAGTTTACTGAAGAGCCCACAACAGACAGGGGGGTGGGGATTTACATGGTATATCCATTCTTGTCAGAAGGCTTTCTTCATGCTTCTTATCTCCCCAAGACAGGCCCTGGCTCTGATTTTTTTCCTTGAGAACTCCCACTCCCTGCTCCATTTACTCCTTTATGCAGCCTGGAGCCTATCTAGCTCCTGTATTTTAGTCCAAGATTTAAGGCAGAGCTGGAAGCCACGCAGAGAAGTGGAAGGAACTATGGCTGTCAGTATAACAGTGGTCCAAACCCTGGCATCGAAATTCCCAGTGGAGCAATCTTGCTCAAGTCACTTCACTTTTCCTAAGCTCCATTTTATTTGGGAGACTATGAATATAATAACCTATTAGTCTGGTCATTTTGTAGATGGGAGCAAAGGAATAGGAGGCAAGCAATATGGTGCATGGCACAGAGAAGATGCTTCGCGAATTGCAAGAACAGTGATGCAGGGAGGAATTGAGAAGCATCTGAGCCCAGATGGTGGCTATTACAATGGAAAGGAAGGGACAGGTGCAGGAGACGTTATGTCTCTACATAGATGAGGGCTGCACTAGAGTGAAAGCAAGTGATGACAGGTCTCCGTTAAAGAGATTAAGTGCTTGGCCTTGCATGAAGCTCAGAGTGCCAGTCATGATGCAGCTTGACAGGCAAGCATGAGGGACTGCTGTGAAAATAAGCCAGGTGTCTCCCAGAGCCTGCCCGGAGGAGGGAGGTGGGGGGGGGGAGAAAGAGCTGAATTAATTAATTAAAATAATAGCTACAGATCTGCTTGATGTTAGATAAATGACAGGGCCACCTAATTGGTGAATGTGCATGGGACTTTCCATAGATAGCATTCTGATTGTAAGATCTACGACATCTTTGGTAGTGTGACAATTCATTTTAGATTTTATTTATGGGCATGTATGTTTCATGTTGCTTTATACAGTAACTGCTGAGGCATAGCGTTGATGAACCTTGCCCAAAGATTCAGCCTGTGACCAAGTGACTAAGAACAGCATATTGTAATTCTTGTCTACTCCAAAAAGTAGAGCAAGGCACAAGAGTCTGAGGCTCTTGAATGCCAAACAGCACTGTGGTGGCTTAGCTATTCAATGTCCCCCCACAGCCTCATGTGTTTGTGATCAAGTCTTATATCGATTCTCCAACTGGTGGAGCCTTTGGGAGGTGGAACCTTGCTGGAGGAGGAGCATTTCTGGAGGAGGGCCTTGAGGTTTATCAGACAAGCCACAGCGGATGTTCAGAGTTCACTCTTGCTGCTTCTTTCCTGATGATGTGACAACATGTGACACCAGTTGTCTGCTTGTGCCATGCTTTTCCAGCCTTGATAAAATTTTCCCTTGAAACTGTAATCTTAAATAAACCCTTTCTTTCCATAAGCTTCATCTGGCCTGTTATTATCTATAGAAATAAGAAATATTTTGAAATGGAGATACTTCAAAATTAGAAAAAATCTTGACAGAATCCCTTAAGGATATAAGTTTCATTATTTTTAGTGTGTGTGTGTTTGTGTGTAACATGTGTGAGCACACAGGCCAGAGGAAGACAATCTCAGGTTTTATCCTCAGGTACACCATACATCTCCTTTGAGACAAGGTCCTTCATTGGTCTGGAGCTCACCAATTAGGCTAGTCTTGCTGGCCAGGAATCCTCAGGGATCCTTCTTTCTCCATCTCCCTGAGCTTGGATGCTAGGTATGCACGACCACCACACGTTGTATTTTTACATGGGTACTGGGCATCAAACTCAGATCCTCATGCTAAGTATCTTACCAATAGAGCTATCTCCTCAGCTTTTGGGGTTTCAACATTCCTTTCTAAGTAATGAGTATAGAAAGTTAGTTCCCTGGATTTTATTGGTGCACAGTTCAGTTAAAATAAAGGAATTAGATACCTGGTCCATGGCTGGTACTCAGGCACATTAGTTTGCCTTGCTCAAAATTCAAACTTATAAGCTTTGAATTTTTATCAAGGAAAGGGGATAATTTTCATTATTATAAGGGATGAGAGAAGACTGCTCAGAACTTAACATGCTGCTCCAGATAGCTGTGATCTGCTTTTGAGGATACTTGTGGGACATAAAAGAGAACTCAAGGCTGAAGACAAATTCTACTTCAAAGTGTTGATGGGCTGAGTTAATAACCACAATACGATAGTGGCAAAGGAAGGAGATGGACTAGGGATGAAAGCTGGGGAGGGAAGGAAAGAAGGAATAAGTCAGAGAAGAAGAAGAAGGGCTGAGGGCTCTGAGAACTGAGAAGCAGAGCACTGTACAGTATGGCTGGAAGGATGAGCTGAAGCACGTGTGTCATTCACAGAAGTCCTTGTGTATGAACAAGCTAGAACCAGAGAACTTTCCATGCCCAATTGAGATGGATGTTGCTTGGGACCTGTATATTTTAAATTGTAGAATTGATAGTTTGATAGAGAGGTTATTTGGGACATAGTAGGTGGCCATTTTTTTCCCAATCATACTGCCCAGATAGCCTCCATCTTGCTTCCAACTCCTAAGGTCCTATGAAGGCTTAGAGAGCTGTAACGATGACATGTGAGCAGTGTGGGAAGACTCTCACCTGCTCACTGGAGAGCCTTTACAGTGTGCCCAGATGCCTCATCTCATCCCCCCGCCCTCCCCCGCTGCATATATCCAGCCTCTCCTTATAAGGCTTAGTTTGGATCTTCTATGTTGTTGTGGCAATCTTATTTACTACTTTTTTTGTAATTTCCTTTAAAAACAGAGGAACCACTTGAGCCTTAAGGGCACAAATGCAATCATGAGAGGAATCAAAAAGCCTTGGGCCTGGACTTAGTTCTACCAGCTTCTTTACTCTGTGACCTTGGCCAAATGTCTGGACATCTCTGGTCCTCAGTTTCCTCAGCTAGAGACAGACAAAACATTGGAGGCACCTTGATAGTAACTGTCTTGAGTTAAAAATGTGCTGCAAAAGCCTACGTAATCATGAGAAAATATGAATCACCAGCATGGTGAAGTCAAAACACCAGCTAAAATGTATTGAGAGACTGTTAATGTACAAAAGATTATTCAAAGTCCTTTATAGTTTTGATTTTTTTTTTCTCGACCTCCTCTTTCCCAGGAAGCAGGTGCTGTTATTACTCTCATTTCACAGATGGGAAAAGTAAAACAAAGGCTATTAAATACCTCAGCTGAGCTTGTAGGAGCCAGAACTAGAAATCTGAACCTAGGTCTGCTGGCTCCAGAGCATGTGGGCTTTGCCACTGAGCTGGGCCGACTGGGAGGTTCATTGTAGAGGCCTCACCTAACACCTGTTTTCATGCCAATTCCTATAACCAAGCTGGCCTCAACAGTCTCACTGAGAAGTATCTGTGCCGCTTCCTACCTCACGGAGTTGTCGCTGATAGCAAGGCAGGCCCATGTGTAGAGCAGATGAATTAAGAAATAAATGGGCACTGCTATCTCATCTCCCCACTGCAGGAAAGAGAGGCCAGCTGCGTTTCTGTAAAGTCTAAGCTTATTTAGGAGTGGACAACAACCAGTGAAAAATAAACTAGCAGGAAAAAAATGAGTGATGAATGAACAATATGGTTGTGGGTGATGACAAATCCTAGGATATAACTAGGATGGAAACAGAAAACGCGGGAGACACACTGGGAAAGGGGTCCGGTTAGGCAACTCTGGGCGAGTGATGAATTGAACGAAAAACAGTGGGGATTGTTTTCATTTCCTGGCGGGGTCTCTGGTAAGAACCGAGGCATCAGGGAGCTCCAGGAAATCTGACTTGAGAGAAGTAATGGAATGACAGCAGCATTTCTTTTGCCCAGAGGTGGCAGAGCCGGTGTCCTGTGCCTTTTCTATGTATAGACAAACAGTATAGGTAGAACTTGGTCCATCCTAAACAAATCTGCTTTTTGCCTCTCTCTTGCCCTCATCTTCTGTTCTGTTGGAGGTAGTCATGGGCAGGGAAAATCAAACCTGCATGCCAGTGATCAGTTGGGATCAAGCTTTTTACACACACGCACATACACACACACACACGATTTTAATTTTAGCATGAAAATTTGATGACCCTAATTGGCAGCCTGGCCAAGGTCAATACATTTCAAATGCATTTGCTGTCATTACCGAGAATCTCCACTTGGTGAAACATCAAGACAAAGCGCCAAGTAAATCAGCGGAATTGTGCCTAGGGTAACCATTCTGCAGGGCTTTCGGGGAAGGAAAGTTCTTTCTGCAAGCGATGACTGGTACAGGGTACTTCTGGAAAATGACCTGGCTAGGAGGAAGCTGGGAAACAAGAAGGTGGGACATGGAGGGAAATGCTGGGGACATATGTAATGTGCTTGGAATGTAAATAAATACAGCCATGTGAGTCCACTTTCTCCATCACCATCTAGCAGATATGTGACCACTTAGTTCACAGTTATTGAATGAGCAGCTATTATGTGTGCTGGCAGTATTCCTCAAGAGGGATATTCAGCTCCTTGCAAGTAGACTGAACAAGAAAAAACTCTAGCCTCAGCAGGGCTTACAGTATTCACGTGGTAGAAAACTGTTGAGGGTGCCTATGACTTCCCATGAAAGATGGCTTGAGAAGATGTGATCTGGAGAGGTGCTTAGGTGACATGAGGTCAAGCAGCCATCTGCAAGCCAGCACAAGGACCCTCAAGTAAAAACCAACTCTGCTGGGGCATTGAGCTCAGACTCCCAGCCTTCAGAACTATAAGCCAAGTAAAGCTATGAGCAAAGGAAATTCTGATCTTCAATGTAATTTTCTCTTTATCCATTAAACAAAAGTGATGTCATTGGTGTGGGAATGGATGCATGGTTGCAACTGGAGATAATCATACTTAGCAAATGAAGCTAGTCTCAGAAAAAAAAAATAGCACATTTTCTTTTTCTCTCATTTGTGGTCCCTAGATTTTATATAGATACATAAAATCATATATTTTTGTACGTGGTAGTTTGATTCAGGTGTCTCCCGTAAACTTATGTGTTCAGAGTGCTGGATCCCCAGCTGATGGCAATTTGGGAATTGGAGCCTCCCGGGGTCAGTGTATTGTTGTGGGTGGGCATATGAGTGTTATAGCCAGCCACTCCTTGCCAGTGTCTGGCACACTCTCCCGCTGTTGTTGTCCACCTGATATTGACCAGGAGGAGATGTCCATCCTCTGCTCATGTCATCATTTCCCCCTGCCATCATGGAGCTTCCCCTCAAGTCTGTAAGCCAAAATAAACCCTTTCCTCCTGCTCTTGGTCGGGTGTTTTCTGCTAACAAAGTGATGTGGACAGCAACAATGTTTCTATGACATGAAAGTAGAAGTGAAGCTGTTTAGGGGAATAAAAGGGGCTAATTGGAGAAAAAGGGGGGCCTAAGGGGAAAGTGGGGAATCCACAGAATATGCACAAATGTAATTATATACTTATATGAAAACTTCAATTATATACATATCTTGAAATCTGTTCCTTAAGGTATATAGTCTGTGATACTTGGTCATGGGAGGCCAAACTAAGGAAGAGATAATAAATTCCCTCTTAAATATTTTATTTGTTTATTTGTTTATTTATTTATTTTTGTATCCTTTATTTATTGGGGAGGGAGAAAGAGAGAGAGAGAGATTAAATTAAAGCATGTAGACTGCCGACCAGTGGGAGGTCCTAGGAAGGAGCAGAGCAGGCAGGAGGAAGGAAATGTTAGCAGCGGGCGGTGGGAAGGAAGAGGCTGCAACTTTAAGCAGGCCAGCCAGGTGAGCCCTCTCTGAGCCAAGCCCACAGCTGGCCACAGCACACAAGGTAAAAATACAGGCCCCTGTGGTGTTTTCAACTGTCTTCGTGTGAGTGAACTCCCTGCTCCACACAGCAGATTTTATTGCACACTGGGATTACCTGGAGGCCCTTTTAAGCACATATGGCCTGCCCACCCCATGAATGTCTTATTCAGTAGGTCTGGGATCTGCTGGAAGGTTTGCCTTTCTCACACATTCCCTGTTGCTGTTATTGAGGACCTCATTCTGAGAAACATGACACTGGGTAATCGAGGTCCCTTATGGCCTAACATGCTGAGCTGTAACTGGAAACGGTAGTGCCACCACCATAGAGTGACTCTCAGTGTTGAAAACCCAGTCTTCTCAGTGATAGCTGCTGGTGGTAGGTGCCGTCTGTATAGGCCTCAGTCTCCCTGACAGCAGAACGAGGCTCTTCACTGAGACACTGGGTTAGCCAAAAAGGTGTAATGGAAGGGGCCTCAATCTGTCCTGGGGGTTGGTTCCACAGGAGGATGGCTGGAGATGACAGAAAGCTGGGTGCTTGTGGAAATGGGCATTAGCTCCGGTGGGGATCTTAGAGAGGGCATCTGAGTAGGGAGAGAGCATGGGTGAGAGGAGAAGCACTCACATCCAGAGCAGCGCACACAGCTGATCAATACAGCTGTCCACTGAGGGAAGAGCCTGTATGAGGGGTGACAACGTGGCTTGGTTTTATGCTGAACCCGTGAAGGGCTAATGAAAAATTTGTTCTGGAAAGAGTATAACTGCATTGGACTAAGTGTGGAAACAATTTTCTGGCATGGCATGGAGAAAGGACTGGAAGAACAGTGAGGAGACCAGTGTCACAGATGAGGGTTCTATACTAGGGCCTTGCTGGGTATAAATGGTGTGGTATTGTGTGTGTGTGTGTATGTGTGTGTATGTGTGTATGTGTGTGTATACCCCATGTACACAAGTGCAAAAGTCAAAGATAAAATATCTGACTAAACTCGGAATTGCCATTTTTCCAGTCAGACTGCCTGACCATTGAGCTCTGATAATTCTCTGGTCTACGACCCTCATTGGGCTATGGTTACGGGCATGCATGGCCGTGCCTAGGCGTTTACATGGATGCTGGGGAATGAACTCCGTCTCAGTTCTTCTCAGACACTCATGCTTGTACATGAGCTGAGCCATGTCCTCAGCCCCAGACAGGCAGCTTTCTAGTAAAGCTAGATAGACCACTGTTTGTTAGCACGTACGTAGATGTGCTATAGAAGCTTGGCTTTTGTTACTGATGCTACACTGAATGAATTCATTGGTGGTGTGAATGGACAGGAGCATCTTAGCTGAGAAAGAATTCTGTGTGGAAATTCATGGACCATCCTCTTTTTGGAACTGATGAGAAATCAAGGCCCAGAGAAGCAGAGCAACTACACTGAAGTCACTCAACCCACAAGTGACAGAGCCGGGATCAGAACTTAAGAGTTCCAGTGCCATGACTTGAATTCTGTCTGTGATACCTAGCAACACATCTCAAAAAACGCCTGAGCCAAAAGCTTACCCCTTGCCGTTGCTGAGCCTCTCCCAGGGAATTGAAGGTCTAGATGCACGGAGCCAGGTGCTGGCCAGGAATCAGTTCACTCACCACTCTGCCCTGAGCTTCATGGTAGGAATTTTACAAATGGGGAGCCAAAGGTGCACAAAGATGAATTATCCCACATTTATCACAGCAAGTGAGAGAGCAGAGCTCCTCCCCAGAGCCCCTTATGTGACATCACCATCTCCCTAGTGGACAAAGGAGGAGAAGGAAAGTACTGTGCCTTGAACCTACATTTTCCCCACTCAGAACCTCAGTTTACCTTGGTAGTAATTGTCATCAAGAAAGCCTTTCCTTCTGTGTCACTTCTGCCCATGTGCCTGTGGCAGGCAGGAAGCTGGAAGAATAAAGTTTTTGTTTGCTTGTCGGTTTGTTTCTGAGGTACACTTAGGACCCTGGCTGCCACATGTGTGAGGAATGCATTAAGACCCCTCACAAACAGGCCACATGGAATATAGCTTGCCTTCTGCCATTACATTTGGGGTGATGAGTCAGATTGGATAGGGACAAAAATTATCCCAGTTCACCCGTGTGTCAGTCTCTGTACTAAGTGCGTTGAATAAGGGAGTCCAGACTTCCTCGTGTGTCCTGTCTGGAAGGCAAAGTTGTCTTGAATGGGTAACTCTGAGTAATTACACTGTCTGTTGTAAGTTCCCAAGAACAGGGGTCTCCATCTGTTAAGTTCACTGGAGACCCCTGAAATTTTACAGGCATAAGTGAACTAAGGGAGATGCTTTCATAAAGGTCTACCACCAGAGCAAAGTGACGCTCGGCATCAGAAGAACTGAGTTTTCATGAACAGCTAATCCCTTCCTTTATTCTTCCACTGAGAAATTCATGTTGTATGATAACTGGCATAGTCAAGGGAGTATGGGCTTTGGGATTTGAGTCCTCTTCTGTCCCTTACTAGGATGTGTTATCAGGAAAGTCATGGGAAAACTAACTTCTCTGTGCTTATCACATAAGTCTTGCTCAAGAAACATTTGGTTTTCAAAATGAATGAGCAGAAGACTGACTGAAGTGCAATGGACATGTCTGATGGGGAAATATAAGAGACATATATCTGAGAGCACTGACCTGGGACATCAGCCAAACTTACTTGATAGAGAAATGTCCTCTGATACCATCAAGCCCGATACTATGTTGGATAAGCTATTGGAAAGTTAGCAATCTTAACCTCAACTGCTTCCATGAAATGTGATATAAATGACACACACTTATGATCCAGCCACACACTCAACATCTCTCACTGCCCAGAGAATTCTAGATCCTTCTTGCTTTCATGCCTTTGAAGTTACTCTTTGTACCTCCTGGAATAACACTCCATATTACCTGTCCCCATAATCTTAGACGTATTTTTGCAACACAGCCCTGTAGGCAATTTCTCTGGGGAATCTTTTCATATTCTTGCCGACCTAGTTAGCTGTTTCCGCCTGTGGAATTTTCTCAGTAGCTCATTCATCTATCTGTAGCTTTAGGTGTATTGCCTCCTAATTTGCATTTCCATGTGTCAAGACACTATTTCATCTCAGCATGTCCAGGGCTAGAAGTAAGCTTACCTATACAACAGGTTGCCTACATGAGTGTATGAAAGGGTCAGTAGGCCTCAGTGGATAGGTAAAGAAGGTTTTGCTCTGTGGTCAAAAGGAGATTCATGCAGTTAGCTATCCATGTGATGAATATTTGCCAGAAGGTCCAGGGGGCCACAACCTCAGAATGAATCACCTCTCTGGTGAGCACTGTTTACACTTTCCAGAATGTTCTTCCTGAGTCCTTAGTCCCTACTTACCCCATCCTCCCTGGACCTGGGCCAGCTCTGCTCTACTTTTCTGGGAGCTACATCTGGCTATAGAATGCCACAAGACATACCTCATTGCCTGTTAAAACTCAGGGCTAACAATCTGGGCCAAAACAAACACTCATATTTTTTTTCCAGCACTGAAGTATATGTGGGGAATGAAGTCACAAAGAAGAGGTTACTGAATGCCACGTCTCCAGGCAACTCTGTGTCTCTAAAGTCCTTCCCAGGAGGACCTTACTAGCTTGACAGTATAGTAACCATGTAGAAAAGTATTCTTCCCAAAGTCACAGGAACTTAAGAATTCTGAGCATCCAAATGCAGTATATTTCACAGATAGATCTAAATTTGTAAAATCAAAAAAATAAAAGACGTTTGCAAAGACATTCAGAAGTGAATGCTAAGAATTCAGAAAAGTGGCAGAGAGGAGTGAAATGATGACACCAACATGTGACGTTTACATACAAAATATGTTCATATCTAATAATAAAAAAATAAAATATATATCTAAAAAAAGAGTTGGGTCACAACCAACAACTGATAATTTGTTTGCACACTTTCAACAAAAACTAAGTGGTCCCTACCAGAGTCTAAAAGGCAGACCCCAACCCACCAAATGGAATCTTCAGACTCATCTCACAATTATTAGCACAAATGGAATCAGGGTTCCTAATACGGGAACAAAGACATGGTAGGCACTGAATGGATATGCTTAATGGATTAGTAAATGTATAAATAGTAAATAAACCAAATAAAATTTCACTATCTTTTTACAGCATCACTTCTGTTGGACAAAACACATTTACTATTTTTTCATTCACCCAATAAAAGCTCTTGAAAGGGCTGGAGGGATGGATTAGCAGTTAAAGTGCTTGCCTGCGAAGCCAAAGTACCCAGGTTCAATTCTCCAGGACCCACATTAGCCAGATGCACAAGGGGGCACACATGTCTAGAGTTCGTTTGCAGTGGCTGGAGGCTCTGGCATGCCCATTCTCTCTCGCTCTCACTCTTGCTCACTCTCTCTCTCTCTCTCTCTCTTCCTCCCTTTTTCTCTGTCAAATAAATAAAAGTAAAATATTTATTTTTTTAAAAAAGCTCTTGTGAAACGTGCCCTGAACTCTACTCCTAAAGGTTTTGAATGTTCCTTTCTTTTCCTGCCCTGGTTCAGTCACCTTCTCCTAAGGCAAATGGTCATGAGTATATGTGTTTCCACACCAGATTATACATTCCTTGAAAACAGGGCTGGTCTTACTCACCCAGATTCTTGCATAGGTCTGGTCTAAGCAGACATTCAGACAGCATAGAGTTATGGTGAGATCTTCTAACCCTATCGGGGAGGGAAAGGAAGGAACTCCGTGTTGTTATTCTTATTATTAAAACAAACTGAGATGCAGACCTCTCCAGTGGCCTTTCCACGTGGTTACCCAGTGGTATTGCTGAAGTGCAGCCTGAGTGCTAGAATCTCTGGAGGCTTCACTCCTGTCTGAGCAGTCCCACCCCTGGGTGGCTCACACCACAAAGTTCCTGTCAAGAAAGCTTGCTAATAAACAATCTAAAAGCATGTTGCCAGGTGGCTGTTAATATCAAAGCAACTTCTCTGCATAATACAGTGATAGATTCTTTACTTTGTTCTTGGTAGATGAGGCTGACAAGAATCAGGTGAGGATTCTCTGTAAGTAAAGGGAGCAAGGCAGATAATGCAGAAGGAAGACAGTGCCAAGGTGCATCCAGAGCAAACGCAAGCCAGAGCTTTCTTCCCCGGGCACAGAGAGAACTCGCCAGTTGAATGGAGCCCACAGGCATCTTTTGTTTGTCTTATAACCCATGCTAGATGGTGTTTCATAGAATTCCGATTTCAGCCCTTTCTTAATAATCATAAATTATTACAACCCATGTTGACATCATTGCAGCTGAGTAGTTGCTGGCCACTTTTGTCTTTACAGGGCTTTCACTGTCTGGGGGCAACTCCCAGCCATAGAGCAAGCCCTGTAATAGCCTTTAACCCCAGAGGGGCAGAAAACTATTAGCCCCATTTTAAAACTGATGAAACTGAGGCTCGAACAGGCTCAATGTCATGATTCATGTCAACAAGCAAGTACATGCTAGCTCCATTCCAGCCCTACTTGATCTAAGTTCACCTCCCCACGCGCCCCAAAATCTCTCTGAACGACACCAAGCATTTACAATTTCCTTCCTCCTCTGTCCCTATATTTCCTTTGCTTCTGAACTCCAACGCTGACCCAGAAGGCCTAATTCATTTGCATATTAATTGAATGTGGTCTGAGAGAAGGGTCATCAGTTCCAGTGTGTAGTCTAAAGTCACATTTTTAAAAACCCTGGATAAACTAATGTGTCATTTGCTGGTTCTTGGTTAAGGGAAGGAGCAAGAGAAATAATTAAGTTGCCTTGGTGTTTGGACTTCACTGTTCAGACCGCTAATTGTCAGAGGCAGGGAACTGATCATCAAGGGCCAAGAGCTTGGCTTTAGTACATCCAAAGCCCCTCTTTGCTGCAGACATGACAAGAGGAGTTATACCTAAGAAGGAGGATGCATATAATTAAATGTCAAAACAGATATGGAAAAATGGTCTTTAACTCCTCAAATCTCCCAGCAGGGTCAAAAAGAGAAACTCTTTAATAAAGTTGGTTCTCCCCTCACACAAAGACCTGAGAATGACGAAAGTCCCATCAGGGCAGGATATACCTCTCTTTCCAGTCAGATAACTGTAGCTAAGGGCAACAAGGCCTGACCATACGTCAGGCACTTAGATGCACTGCTTAATTTTATCTGCACAGTCACCATTTACACAGTGCTTCTTAAACTTCTATGCATGACCCCTATTCACCTAAGGAATTTGGTCATAACCTCGGGAATATAGGTATGTAAAATATATACACAAACAAGAATTTACTTATAACAAGTCATAAGGAAATTTATTTTGAAACAATTTTTGTATACATAAATGTTTACCATTTTCTAAAGATGAAAGTAAATTCACATACTGACATGAATGTTATTTAGTTTTACACAAAGAATTAAATTTCGGTTGGCTATTTGAGATGGCAGAACATAAAACGTCTTCAATATGTCTCAGATTTGACTGATATTTTGCTTTTATAATCATCAGTGCAGAGAATGATGCTTTGTACATATACACAATACAAACTGGAAAAATGTATGTTTCAGTTCTTTTCAGAAATGATGGGAAATCCTGTCCTAATCCCAAACCAAAATTCATTTGATGACTTTTTTTAAGAAACTCAAGCCAACAATTTAAATAGCATTTTTCCCTTTGAGTGCATTTCTTTCTTTTTTTAAAAAAATATCTTATTATTTAGCATTTTATTGACAGCTTTCATAACTATGGACAATAAACTACATTAATTCCCTCCCCAACCCCATTCTCCCCTTCTGAAATCCACCCTCCACTGGATCCCTTCTTATTTCCAATTAGTCTCTCTTCTATTTTGATGTTATCATCTTTTCCTCCTATTATTAAGGTCTTATGTAAGTGTAGGTAGTGTCAGGTCATGAATATCAAGGTCATTTGTGTCTGGAAAATTGTATTCTTAGAAGTCCTACCCTTCCTTTGGCTCTTACATTGTTTTCACCACCTCTTCTGCAATGGACTCCAAGCCTTGGAAGATATGATAGAGATGTCTCAATGCTGAACACTCCACTGTCACTTCTTCTCAGCACCATGGTGACTTTTGAGTCACGCCAGTGGTCACTGCCATCTAAAAAGAGAAGTTTCTCTAGATAAAAGTGAGAGTAGCATTGATATGTGGGTATAAACATTAAAAAGTGTTTAGAGGGCAGTTTGGTGAGCATAACATATGCATTTAGCCAGACAACATTAGGTATCACTACCCTAGGGCTCATGAACTCCCCAGACATAGATTTTGACTAGAATTTCAGTACTAGGCATGTATTCCCTCCCATGGAGTTGGTCCTAGTCCAAGTAGAAAAGTTGGTCTCCCCCATAACAGACATGCCACTATTGCACCAGTTGGCACATTTGGCCTGGCTGGCTAATCTTAAGGCTCGCACGGTCCACTGATGCCAAACAGCAGTTTATAGGAGCAAGCATTCTAATACAATACAATGCAAAGATAAACTTACTTGATACTTAGCTGCTATGAAGTGATGTCAGCAAAATACTAAAAGTTTTGTTTTTCTTAATGAATCCATTGTTTCTATAAGGGCAGAAAATTTGCATATATAGCAAGCATACTGCAATTAACAGCATGCAAAAGTCTCAAATATGATCAGGATGTCTCAGGCATTGCTTTTGGTATTGTGTGGCATGACAGTGGACTTAATGCAATATACTCATCCGGTGTGTTCAGAACCAAGGCTTCAGTGAAGTCTCACAGTCCCATGCAGGTGAGCACTACCAGAAATAGCTCAGATTAATTATGCATTTGATTTCAAGTTCGTATTTGATTGTTATGAATGTCAGAAACCTTTTACTGTTGCCAAAATTTTCATGGCCCTTTTATTCATTTGTGCAGGACCATGATCCAGTATAAGTAGCCACAATTTAGCCTATGGCTTGCACCCACTTCACAAGATGAGAAATGTGAGGTTTGGAAAGATTTAGTAGGATCGCATTTTTGGTCCCTTTCCTCAACTCTCTCACAGCTAGCTACCATCAACTTTCCCCACAGATCCATGAGACATGAAAGGTATGAAAAGGAACCACTCAATGAAGATGCCAGTAACCTCACTTCACATCTTGACTTTGCAGAAGTGGAACCCAGGACAATGTAACCTAGCCTCTCTGGAGTTCACCTTTCTCATATGAATAACAGGAAGTCTGCACTCTGGGGGTATTGGCGAAAGTGAAATGAAATAGTATATGTGAGTGGTTTGCATATTGTAGAAACTCAAAAATTGGGTATTGAATTCTCATCACTAAGTTACACTGGTAGTCTTCCTACAGCTACCTGAGAGTGGAAGGTTAGCTTGCCATTTCCTGCAAAATGATGCATGTGTGGGCACTTTCTCTGTCACTTGGTCACTGAGGAACTTGGGTCAAGTTAGCTTTCCTGTCAATATGTCAGTTTCCCAAACCATGAAGTGCAGCTGATAACTACTGTAACAAGAGGATGACAGAGATCAACTGAGATATGGCTTGGGTAAGAAACTGAAGGACTGTGTGACACTTAGTAAAAAGCTCTTCTCTGAAGATAGCATTTGTCCTTTTGAGAGAATGGCTCTTTGTAGCTCTCCACTTTTGTGACTCCACAAACACTTTGCAGAGCCAATGACAGTCACAGACTCCCCATGCCAGCTACACCTCCAACACAAATGCATTCAGCGTACGCAGTGTATATGCAGACAGTTTCAAGGATTTCAGGCCCCTCGGAAACCCATCCTTGACTCTCCAAGGTAATGTGTATTTGCCTCTCCATTTCTCCATCTCCATGCCCCTTCCTCATTGTGGAGGGTGGGGATTGTATGTGCCCCACAGGAGCTGCTAATGCTTATTTTGGAGATCTTGTATGTGCAGGAAGGTGGACAAAACAATGACAGGTGTGCATCGCACTGGCTGCCAGGAAGAGAAGCTCATGAGAGAGAGTCCTGTGGGAGATCTACCTTCCCTTAAAAGGAGCTCTTTCTTCCACCTCCTCCTCCCTAGGAGCCACTATGCCAAAAGAAAGGAGAACTGGGGGTGGAGACTTGTAGATCGTAGGACACAGAGTTGCAGTTATGTAAGATGAACAAGGCTAGAAATTTAATGGACTACAATGAGACTGAGTTAATAGTAATGTAATTTATAGTGGTAATTTGCTAAGAGAAAAGATTTTAATTGCTCTTGTAACACATATACATAAAAGGTAATATGTGAGGTAATAAATGTTAACTTTCTCGAAATATTCATTTGACTTATATTCATTATATATTCATTTATATACACATATAAATTCATTATATGCATATATATGTATATTTAAATATATCTATACTTATTATTTGTGCACATATACATATATATCAAAAGCATTGTATACTTTAAATGTATACAATTTAAAGAAATGGAAGACAAAAGAAGGGCTGAGGGCCCAGGGGAGATTTGTTTACTAGAGCTCCAGGATACTTGTCTGAAACAAGGCACAGAAACTGAAAAAGAGGTAGCATTCCAGTGACTTCAAGAATAATTTAAACCATGTACTCCTAAGGCAGGAACTGCCCTTCCTTTTCCCTGACACCTGCTTGACACATAGGTGCCCATCATTAGAGGATGGAGGGACTTTCTAACTAATTGCAAGAGGATGAGGATGTAAAGCAGATGAAAGGGACGCAAGAAGGAAGGAAGATCTCCTTGAAGTCAAAGAAGGCTCCTAAAAGTTGTTCTGAGAGCCAACTTCAACAAATTTACCAGAGAGGAGGAACACCAGACAGGGAGGAAAGGAGAGAAGGGAGAGAGAGGGGGAAGAGAGGCTGGATATGATGCATCTTTCCCGAGTAATCCCAGGATCCTGGCTTGGGTACCACTAATTTCCTTTCTCTGTGATTGGAGTGTGGTCAGAAAGGGTTTACCTTGGAAGCTCCCAAGGATGCACCTAGGTCCAAGCCCTAGGTCAATTAGTTATGTCATCACAGACAAATCACTTGAGGTATCTAGGCTGGAGTTACCTTATCCTTACCCACACAATGGAACAGAGTCACAGTTAACCCCAGGAGCTGTGAAGGTGGAATGAGGCCTTTACAGAAAGTGCCCAGTGCCTAGCCTAGTGCTGGACATAGATCTTAGTTATTCAGTACAGCTGCTAGTGGGAAAGCTAGTAGAGAAATGTTAAAGTGTTTGCAGTACCTATAAAAAGTTGACAAATCAGATGCTCAGATTTCCCGTTTTTGAAGATGAGAAGATAGGGATGGGGAGATGGCTTAATGGGTAAAAGCACTTAGGGCACAAATATGAGGTCCTGAGTTCAATCCCCAGCACCCATGTAAAAAAACCAGGGGGTGGTCTCGCATGCCTGCAACTCCAGTGCTAAAAAAGGCAAAGATAGGGGAATCTCTGAGGCTCACTGGTCAGCCCTACCTGACAAATTATAAGTGACCTCCAGGTTGAGTGAGAGACCCTTGCCTCAAGAAATTAAGGAGGGAGAATAACAGAGGATGGCACTCAACATCCCTTGACCTCAGCACTCATGTGCATGGAATGCATGTATCTGCATACACACATGCATACAGTATACATACCACACATACTACACACACACACACACACACACACACACACCAAAAAATAAATAAATAAATAAAAATGAAAGATAAAGATGAGAAGATTGGCGTTTCTCAGTATGGAGCAGGGTTCAGGGGTAGAATCAGTTTATGAATGTAGATATGGGCTACTTCAAGGGCCCTTGCTTTTATATAAAGGTATTTAGCTTCCCGTGAAGAGAGACTTGTCAGTGTCTGCAGTAGAGTAGCGTACTCGAGCCTCAGCTCAGACTTGGCCTGGGTGGGATTCAGGTTGCTGGGCTGGGGGGAGGAGGGACTTCCATCATGAAGGAGCCCCTCTCCCTCCTGTGCCTGGGCATGGGCTGGGCTATGCATGCTAAGTGGCATGCTGATACCACTTGGTATAGGCAGATAGCTTTATTAGATGGAGGGTCAAATGCAATAAAATGCTGGGAGGCTTTAAAAGAAACATTAGAAACATTTACCATGACGTTATTGACAATCTGGTTAATAAGCCGCCTCCACTAGAGCCATCCTGCTGGGATCAGCAGCTTTTATTCAGCATATCTCCCCCTCCTCCTCTTTCCCCTTCTCTGTTCCCCCAAGGTCTTTGGTTTGTGACTCCTTGATGCTATTTACCTAGCCTTGCATTGGGAGTAACCTCCTAGACTAGGTGGGAGGGCTCTTCAAGGGCAATAAGTGTTATTTTCTACCCATGTGTCTTTAGTACTTAGCACATATATATTGACAGTTGCAGATGTCCCCCAACCTATACTAGTTCATGTTGTTTTGACTTTATGCTGATGCAACAATGGTATGCATTTGAACAGAACCCTAACTTCACTATTTGAAGGTTCAGCTTTTCCTGGGCTAGTGGTGCTCTATAGGATACTATCTCATGATGCCAGGAGACAGTGGTGAGCTGCAGCACCTCATCTCACACACAATCACATCTTTCCCCTGTGTAGAATAGGTTCTGTC
Organism: Dipus sagitta; assembly: GCA_036346955.1. NCBI lineage: Eukaryota > Metazoa > Chordata > Mammalia > Rodentia > Dipodidae > Dipus > Dipus sagitta. The sequence goes on along the minus strand of CM070772.1, from coordinate 165,106,560 downwards.
TTATGTGATTCGGCCCCACTGTGGGCAAATGAGTGTTCAGAGCACATTTAAGTTAGGTGAGACTCAGCTATGACCTTCTGTAGGTTAGGTGTGCTAAATGCATATTTTGTTGCCAATATTTTAGACATAAAATAAGTTCATCGGATGTAATCTTCTCAGATAGAGGAACATCTGTAATAGTACTAAAGGCTTAATATATGCAAAAAATGATGGGCTGGAGAGATGGCTTAACAGTTAAGACACTTGCCTGCAAAGCCTAAGGAATCATTTTCAATTCTTCAGGTCCCAATTAAGCCAGATGCACAAAGTGACACAAGCACACAAGGTGGCACATGCGCACAAGGTGGCCCACACATCTGGAGCTCAATTGCAGTGGCTGGAGGCCCTAGCTTGCCAATGCTTTCCCTCTCATAAAAAAAGAAAAGGCCAGTCTGTTGGGCTTACCTCAAAAAAAGAATTAACATATGATGACTTTATGCAATGTTGAAAATATCTTCAGGGCTGGAGAGATAGCTTAGTGGTTAATCACTTATCTGTGAAGCCTAAGGACCCTGGTTTGAGGCTCAATTTCCCCAGGACCCACATAAATCAGATGCACAAGGGGGCGCATGCATCTGGAGTTCGTTTGCAGTGGCTGGAGGCCCCGGTATGCCCATTCTCCTCTCTCTCTCTCTCCCTCTCTCTCTCTCTCTCTTTCTCTCTCTCTCTCTCTTCCTCTTTCTCTCTCTGTCTGTCTGTAACTCTCAAATTAATAAATAAAAATAAAAAATATTACAAAAAGAAAATACCTTCACAAATATTGTGACTCTTCCAATTTTCTTCTTTCTGTTTAGTTCCTCTGTTCTGCATTTATCCCAAAGGATTTTTTGCACTCTCCAGTTCTCCCTAACAAAATAACCTAATGTCAGAATTCATGAATTGAGTAAAAATCAACAATTAAGTGAGTTTGTCTGAATCTTGCTAGGTAATTGAGTGACTTTCCTTCAACTCTTTCCCCATCTCATTTCGTAGAGGGCAACAGAATTCTTCTGTTAGAAAGACTTGGGTCTATTCCTTTCTCCATGAAGGAGTAGTCTTCCTTTAGAGACATGTCAAAAGTAGAACTATACTGGTCATAATTTAGTTTACCATGGTTGTAAGCATCCCTGAGCCTCATACGAAGACTGGACTGTGTTCTCACATGGTGGATGGGGAAAGAAACAGTACCTATATCCAAGGTTACCCTAAAGAAGCTGATGAATGAAATAAAACTACTACTGAACAGAGCCCTATGCCTTTCTCAGGCAGTTCCAGCTTTGTTGGGTTCTCAAGTTCCAAATGTTATATCCAGATTGGTATGTTGTTGAGATGCAACATTGATTCATAGAAGGAATGGCCAGTGGGCAAAGCTCTCTACCACACTGTAGGTGAGAGATGACAAAACCCACTGCCCTAGTCCCCAGCTAATCGATATTCCTAAAAGCAGATGCACACAGACTTTTCAAACGCTTGTGTAAAGTACAGAGTGCTCACTTATTTAAGAGTAAAAACGAAGGCTCATGCTAGAAAGATCCACAGAACAGCTTCAGATTCTATTACTGTTCACAAACATTCCCTCTCTCTGCCCGGGGAGAGGGCTATACCTCTGCCCACCATGGATGGCAGACTTGGTCATGTGAGTTATTTAGGCAAGGAAATGCTAGTAGAAATGAACATGCCACTTCTGAGTAGAAGCATTTACATTCAGTATATGATACATTCTGTCTTCTTTTCCATTGGCTCTGAAGATTAACTGTAGCACTGAGCTGCAGCTGAACCACAGAATCAGTGAGAGAGTAAGAGGGAAACTCTTTTGACATAGTAAGCACTGAGATACTGGAGCCACTTGTTATTGCAATATAACCTACCCTACTTGGACAGATACAGAATAAAGCCTAAGGTGGCCCAAGGCCCAGGAAATTGCTGAACCAAAGGCCTGGAGGCAGATTGTGATCCAAATGTCCCATGGAATGTACGACAACAGTGGGTGAGCCAAGTTATGTATGGCCAGGAAGGCATACTCAAGAGCTTTTGACCTTACCCCACACGCAGAAGCCATCAGCTTATTTGAACAGAAGAGTTACAGGATCAGGAACCTGACCTCTAAGCCAGCAGATGACCTTGCAATTGATCTATGGTGAGGAGGGCTGTGAAGGCTGCAAGCTATGGAGTGTGGAAACATTGTTGGCTTTGAAATTCCTGGCAAGGTTGCTTGTGTCAACCCATGGCAACAAAACCCAACTTGAAACCTCAGCCCAAAGATATTTATGTGCATGCCCACAGCAGTCTAATTACTCTGTATCAAGTACCATGTATCAAAATACCCTTCAAGATTATAACAGGTTTAATTAAATGCACAGTGAAATCCACTTAAGACGAGCTAATTGGGTAGAACCTGATTTTCCTTCCCACTGAGCCTGACAGGCACAAGACCATGCCAGGGAAGAGAGATGATGAAGAGGCAGGGGTCAGCTGCACCTGCTTTAGGGGATGGGGTAGGAATGGGGCTTCTCAAAGGTAGACTTGTGGCATTATGAGAGGCTGGGAAGGAATACTCTCAATGCCAGAAGACTCCTTCTACCCCAGAATGGACTTTAGTGCAATTCAACTCCCACCCTACTCTTCCCCAGACTAATAAATGGCAACGCACAACCTCTGTTGTTTGTTTGGACCAAGACCAGCCATCACCCCTTCTCCTGTCCCTTATTGCCCACGCCTGCTCTATCAGCCACTCCTGTGAACATGGTGCCCCCAAAGGAACATTTCTAAGCATTTACCACCACCCAATTCTTCTTCCCTAGGTTCAAGCCCCCAGTATGTCTCACACAGATGACTGAAATCACCTCTCATCCAGCAGCCAGATGACCCTTTTAAGGCCTAAACCAGATTGTGTCACTTCTTCAACCCAAGATGTTCAAAGTGCTTCCAACGCATTCTAAGTCAAACCCAGCCAAGGTCCTGACCATGACTCACAAGGTTCTGCACTATTGGCCCCTCCCAAAAAGGGAATGCTGAAGCGGGCATGAAGGGCATGATGGAAGAGCTATTCACTGCCCCTGGCTGAGGCAAGCTCCAGACCTCTGAGCACATTCTGCTCGGAGCTGGGGTGGGACGCTCTTGTGACATGGACGTGGGAATGGTCATGCTGGCTCTGAGCAAGTGCTCAGCCTTGTTGGAAAGATGTACAAATAAGCTCAGATACTAGAAATCATGTGATCCTTAGGAACAGAAATACTAAGCTTCAAACAATAAGGACCAGCACCTAGGATGACAGAACAATCAGTTCTGATGGCCATCAGTTTGATTTTAAGTTGTTGCTTATTTCCAGCAATATTCATTACAAACTGAATTTTTTAAAAGTTAATAGTTTTTTGTATTTCTTTTTTTAGCCAATTCATGAGTAAGATGTAATCGCTGTCAGATATGTCAGGATCATATGAATGTCTGGGTTGGCCCTATATGTTACTTTCTAGTTACTTGGACCAACACCCGAGTAGAAGTCTGTTAGGAAAGGGAAGAGTTGATTTCAGCTCATGGTCCATCACAGTCGGGAAAGTATGGCTGGAGCAGAAAACTAAACCAGCGTCACATTGTCTCATGAACAGGGAGGAGGAAGAGAGGCAGGAAGAACAGAAAGTGAGGCTCGACTGTATAACCTCAACCTCCTACTCATCCCATGCCAGAGCCACACTTCCTCCATCAAGACTCCATCTCCTAAAGGTTCTATAACCTTCTAGAACAGCGCCACTAGCTGAGGATTAAGTATCAAACACGTGAGCCTGTGAAGGGCGTTTTACATTCAAACCGCCACAATGTATCTCTAATTAATTAATTCCAGCCCCTTAGCATACCAGGTACTAACTAGCCCCACTGCTATTGGAGCAAAGGGCCAAGCATGTTCGAAACGTAAGGTCAAAGTATTGTGGTCCAAGTACCAAGATCCACATGTTTCACCTGTAGGACAAATCCACAGTAGTTGTCCTGCGAGGTATCAGGCCAGAGAGTCAGACAAGTCATACCAACCAGTTCCACGGACACAGGTTCCCATGTTCAGAAAATGTCACGAAGTCAGTGACTCCAGAATATGCTTAAGAAATACCAGCCAGTCTGGAGCTGGTAATGTTGGTCGGCACTTTCATCATATAGCAAATACTCACTAGATATCAGCAGGTCAGAGTTCCCTTCCCAGAAACCAGTTTATGATCACAGAAGGTGGGGGATCCATGAATATGTTTATTCAGTATAAATGCTGGAACAAAAGCATCCACCAAAGACCCTCTGTTTATGTGCCCCAGAGAGACCAGCATGCGGGAACCTGTGGAAGGGAGCAAAGTGGAAGAGTTGCTGCAGTTTCCACCCCTTCTGTTGCTGACCTTTGTGTCGCTGGGACAAAACACACCACCGAAAGAAGCTGATAGGAGGGAAGGGTTTATCTTGGCTTACAGTCTTGAGGGGAAGCTTCATGATAGCAGGAAAAACACAGTCCTAGAGCAGAGGCTGGGTATCACCTCCTTACCACAAAAAGTAGAAAATAGCAGCAAGAGAGTGAGCCAAATTTCCAGCAAGGAGCAGCTGGGCTGTAACACCCATAAACCCACCCCCAGAAACACACCTCCTCCACCAAAGCTCCACCTCACAAACTGCTACCAATAGGAGTTCATGGAGGGCATCCAATTCAATCTATTTATTACACCCTCCCGTAAAGCTGTGAGGATCACATGCAAGCCATTGTCATAGCCTTTGGAAAACAAGGGGCAGTATAAAAGTGATGGTTTGTTCTTTCGTTCCATCACATAGTAAGGGGTCTTTCTTAAAATTTCTGAGCACTTCCATACGTTGTCATGAATTTTAAGTCTACTATATTTGGCAGGGATATATATGGCATACATACAGACACACACACCCCCCAAAGGAAGGCAAATCTTTTAAAAATAAAATGCATCTGATTCAGCAAACATGTCTTGGTCCCCTGCTATGTGCCAGATATGTTCCTGGACATTTTTAAATGTGAAGCAAGAAAGTCCTACAATTTCCCTTTAAATCAGGAGTCGCTGGAGTAATCATGTCTGTACTATGGGCATAGGCTAGAACTGTCCTAGGCAAACCAGAAAATAGGATCCCCTAGCTTTAGTTCAGCTCATGTCTTCAATCACCTTTAGTGAAAAGTCATTCTTCCTCCTATGTTACCAGTACAGTAGACTTTGAGGCTCATGGGGTTTATGATACCCAAAACATATATTTGAATCTAGATCTTTCTCCCTACTAGCTTGCTATGGTTATATATCCAAATGTATTAAAAAAAATAAAAATGGCAAAATCTCATTGTCAGATGATTGGAAAAGAGAAAATACACTTAACAGAAAGGATCAGGATAATGTGGAGGACCATAGAAAGGGACAAGAGGCAGGGAGGTGCATGTGTAATGACCTGCTAGTTAAGAAAAAGTTCTCTCCACCAAATTACCAAAGAAGAAGTGTCAAATCCTAGTAATTTAAATGACCTTTGGCTTTTTCCTCTGATTGTCTGAAACGTATAAGGAGGAAAGACTCCTTAGTTTGATGTCACAATGCAGATGAATGATGTGAAGCCTTTTGTTCCAAATGTATTATTATTATTTTTTTTAAGATGGTGAGAGCAAAGTGTTAAATTGAACTTGGAGCATGAGACCCTGAACAGACCACATGACTGCAGGTCCTGGAGCCTTACCTGCATGGAAACTTGTTTTGCCTATGTTTTCTACTAATTTGAATAGAGTTGGCATAGCCCAAAACACCCATGTTGGTCTTAGTATCAGGCCCCTGAACACCTTAGGGAAGTCTATAACTACATAGGCAGATTTCCAGTTGCAATTTTTTTTATTTATAATTTTATATTTTATTTATTTATTTGAGAGATAAATTTGAGGGAGAGAGAGAAGAAGAAGGCAGATAGAGAGAGAATAGGCATGCCAGCACCTCTAGCCACTGGAAATGATCTCCAGATGCCTGCTCCACCTTGTGCATCTGGCTTTACATTGGGTACTAGGGAATGGAACCTGGGTCCTTTGCTAGCAAGTGCCTTAACTCCTGATCTATCCCTCAAGCCCTGAGATCTTTATTATCATTTAGACCTGGATTTTTTTCCAGAGCTCCACATTCTGGAAACTCTCACCAGCCTGTGGCACTATTGATTCAGGGGACTATCAGGAAGTGAAGTCTGGTGGAAGGAAGTTATGTAAATGTGGGTATGACCTTGAAGAGCATTTGGAGTCCCTGGACCCTTTATCTCTTTTTGCTTCCTGGATTTCATGAGGTAAGTAGTGTTCTCCACCATGGGCTCCTACGTCCTCCATGATATTCTGTCACAATTCACAAAGACAGTAAAACAAGCTGAACATAAACTGAAAACTCTGAGCTCAAGTGCCAAAACAACCTGTTCATCCTTAGAAGTTAATTCCTCAGGTACTTTGTCACAGTGATAGAAAAACAGATTAGCATTCTTCCAAATACTCAGTTCTTCCCAAGTATATCTTGATCACCTTATTGTTGTTATTAATGTCGTAGCTATAACAGAATATCTGAGACTTGCCAGTGGTGGCGCACGCCTTTAGTCCCAGCACTGAGGAGGCAGAGGTAGGAGGATCACCATGAGTTCAAAGCCACCCTGAGCCTACAAAGTGAATTCCAGGTCATCCTGGGCTAGAGCGAGACCATACCTTAAAAAAAGGAATACCTGAGACTAGATCACTTGTAAAGTGTAGAGTCTTACTTCAGCTCATGGTTCTAGAGATCTGACAGTTCCAGAGCTTGATATCAGAATTTTCTCAGCTTCTGGAGAAGCCCCCATGTTGTGTCATGGCAGCACAGCAAATGGGGGTCACACAAAGAGGGAAGCAAGAGAAAGACAAGAAAGCTAAATTCGTTTTATAACAACTCCCCCCCCCCCACTTCCATGAGAGTTGACTCACCCCCAGAGGAACAGTGCAAATCCACTGATGCTGTCAGTGCGGCCCTGGCCTGCTCACGGCTCCAGACTCTCATCATTCAGTACTGCTGCACTGAGAGTTAAGCATTTCCGTCTGGGATCTGGAGGGGCAGACCACATCCAAACATCGGAGCATGGCCAGGGCCAGTGAAGAGAGCCTTCGCAGCGCTGTCTTCAAGGTTCTTCCATCCTTCTCTTCCGCCAGGTTCACTGCCATCGTAAGCAGATGTGCCTGTAGGATACAGTTTTCATGTTGAGATATGTGGCTTCAACAGGGTGTTTTCACTCATATGCCTTTCTGATCTGCTTTCTCCTTTGTTTGTTTATTTGTTTCGAGGTAAGAGTTTCACTCTGGCCCAGGCTGACCTGGAATTCACTATATATTCTCAGGGTGGCCTCAAACTCATGGTGATCATCCTACCCCTGCCTCCCGAGTGCTGAGATTAAAGGCGTGCCCCACCACGCCCAGCTTGATCTGTTTGTTTGTGTGTTTTTTTCTCTCCCTTTCCCCACAGTTAAGTAGTAAGAAATATGCAGGTGGCATCAAGAAAGAAAGAAAAGAGAATGCAAGTCCCCCGGGTCCTGTCATAATACTAGCCTGTCTGCTTTGCTACTGATCCCAAGGTCTTTGGTGGGTTAAGAGGTTCCATTTGTATTCTAGCATATGGCAGTAGGGCTCTGATGGGGCAGCACCACCACCCCACACCATGCCTTCCAGGGGCAGAGTGTGCTTCAGAGACCAGCAACAGTGCCCAGCATTCAAGGCCTCTCTGAACTGGCCTCTGCCTGTGCTTGCTTCCCTCCTGGCATTGCCCAGGAAAGACCTTTGCCTCCAGCCAAATATTCCTTCTTGTGAGCCTTTGGTCATAAAACTCGGCTTCTGCTGATCCCTCTCTCCGATAGTGACTGATACTTCCTGCTTATCTCTCAAAGCCTGGCTCTAACATTTCCACCTGTGGTGGATTGAATCTCATGCCCTCCATAAATTCATATGTTCTGGATGCTTGGACCCCAATTGATGGCAATTTGGGATGTGGTCTTGCTGGATAAGGTGTGTTGTTTGGGGGGAGCAGGTTTTGGGGATGTTATGGCCCAGCTTCCCCCTTGCTCACTCTCTTGCTGCTATTATTCACCTGCTGTGGCAGAGGTGATGTCGAGCCTCTGCTCATGCCATGCTTTCCCCTGTCATCATGAATATTACCCTGGAGACTATAAGCCAAACTAAATCCTTTCCTCCCATGGGGAGATTTTGGTCAGGTGCTTTGTCCCAGCAATGAGAAGGTAACACCACGTGACTCTTACCTGTGCTCTAAAAGTCATCACCTTCAAGCATGGTGCAATGTAAAACTCCTCGGCTCTTCAATGGAGTGACAATTCTCTTGTGCATTCTCTTAGCACTTCATCTAGAATGTTCTTTCTTTAAAACGCCAACAATCCAAAACCCTCAGCTGTGCTCTCCATTAAAAAAATGACTGGTGATTTCAGCACCACTGTGGACAATCACAGGCACATAGCTTAGGTTGGAGTACTATCTTGGCTTCCCTTTTTCTGGGCTGGCTTCACCCTTCAGTTATTCCCCTCTGAGTAGCCAGGTAGCTGCAGAAGCTTCAGGTTTTGCATCCTGAATTCTAATGCCCATGGAATGCAGGGTCTCTTCAAGTGCATGGATGCATGGATCCCAAAGGGTTAGGATGCATACTTTCTCTGCTGAAGAGGTGGCTCGAGTGTCTCTGAACAGATTCTTGACATGAGCTTCTCTGGCTCTATGTTGGGTATAGAGTCCCATCCAAACAGCATGGCCCATGAATAATGAAGAATGGAATACAGTAAGATGCTGATATGCAGCAAATCACCTATCTTCTTTGATAGACCATAAACTTCTTGAGACACAGTGTGTCTTCTTTTATAATACATTCATTTCATTCAACAAATTTCTAAAGACTGCCTGCTATGATCCAGGCATGTTGGTAAGCACTTAGGATACTTTAAATGTTATATCTAGATGCTGTATTCAAATAAGTAAAAAGTCCACCCATTAGTTAGATCTATTATGCAGCTAGACATGTGTTAGACACTAAAAATACAGCAATTAACATAGCACACATCATTTCTGTCCTCAATGACATTAACCCCCAAATCACCAATAAGCAACTAGACAGTTGTGTACATTGAAAGGGGTACTATGATTAAACAAATCCAGAACAGTTTGGCACCACAGAAAATGTCCTCTAACAGCCTTTTACAGTGGTGGTAGCATCTCTCTAAGCCTCCTTCACTCTTCTCAGTGCCTTCAATGGACCACTACCTCAAGCATTTGTTTTTAAATCCTAAAGACATCCTGGTATAAGGTACCACCTGCCCTGAATCACGCAGGATTGGAGATAAGATCCAGAGTAGTGCTGTTGTGAATATATGGCATGGAATGGGCTTCCAGTGACTTATGGATACCTGGGAACATTGTTATAAAAAGTGTCAAGCTACAGGCTGGAGAGATGGCTTAGCAGTTAAGGCATTTGCCTACGAAGCCTAAGGACCCAGGTTCAATTCTCCAGGTCCCATGTAAGCCAGATGCACATGGTGGTGCATGCATTTGGAGTTCATTTGCAGTGGCTAAAGGCCCTGGTGTGCCCATTCTCAGTCACTCTCTATATCTCCTTCTCTCTGCCTCTAATTAATAAATAAATCAATAAATAAATGTCTAAAAAATGTCACGCTAGAGAAATTGCTCAGTGGTTAGAGAACATGCTTGCAAAGCCTGAAAACCTGGATCAAATTCCCCAACACCCAAGTGAAGCCAGATGCATGAAGTGGCACATGTGTCTGGAGTTTGTTTGCAGTTTCAGGAGGCCTTGGCATGCCCATTCCCTGTCTGTCTCTCTGTCTTTCTCCTTCTATCTGTCTGTCTCACACACACACAAAAAAAATACTTTCTAAAAAATGCCCAAGAGGGGCTAGAGAGATTGCTTAGTGGTTAGGGCACTTGCCTGTGAAGCCTAAAGACCCAGGTTCAATTCCCCAGGACCCACATGAGCAAGATGCACATGGTGACACATGCATCTGGAATTGGCAGTGGCTTGAGTCCCTGACATGCTCGCTCGCTCGCTCTCTCTCTCTCTGTGATAAATAAAATATTTTTAAAATGTCCAAGGGTTTTCAGAGTCAGGAAGGACAACTTAATGAATTAAGCCCTGAGCACAATTACTCACCCCAGTGGAGGGAAGACGCTGTTGCTAGAGAAACCTACAGTGTACTCATTTTGGTTTAAGAATGTGAAATCCTTGTGCTTTCTCCTGGTTTTCTTAAGCTAATATTGAAAGAAGTTTGCATCTCATGTCCCCAGTGGAGTTTGTAAGAAGCAACTAAAAGCAATTTGAATGGAAACAGGAAAAATGAATGCTGGTTTCAAAGAGCCATGAGAAACAGAAGAAATAGATTATGTGGGATTAGCTAAAAGATACCCACGTGCATAGGGAACTATCCCTGAGAGTAGAAGCAAAATGAATGTGTGATTCCTGCCTCAGCTGTAAAGTCAGGCTAACTAACCCCCCTAACTCTTGACGAATGAGGCAAAGCGCTCGGTCCTGGCTGCATAGAAACATCATGGCTGCTATTGTTCTTGTTCCTGCTTCCCTCACCGCTGTTGTTACAGTTTCCAGAATGTCATGTCCCCATCCTACATGTTCCTTTACCCGGAGCTCCTTCAGCTAATCTACTTCAAGCGCAATTGCCTCCACCAAGCCTTCTCTAACCCTCCCCACCCCCAGGCTGGTGAGATGACCTGTCTGAGCCACACTTGGATACTAGTGCTGATCCCAGGAGACTGTGACTGCCTGAGTGGGTACATGTTTCTCCTACTGGCCTGAGACACCACCCACAGCAGGTGCTGGACACTTTTTCTTCAATCTATGTGCAGATGTTAGCCTGCAACTTTTGTTCTGAACACTTTTGCTGAATGAATGAAGGATAATTGTTCAACATACAGAAAATAATGTAGTCTTAGAATATCAGTTTCTCAAGGGTGATCAGAGTTCTTATCATGCAACAGGTGTGACTTATAAGGAAGGGAAGAGGTAATGCCATGTCTGAAGTCACACTGAAAGAAAGATGTAGAAATATGAGTATCCCTGGGTGCAGATGCCAGTCCAGTGTGCCCTTCACAGTGTCACCCTGAGTCCTGTGTTTCAAGAAGATAGCCAAGGGTCTGAAGTCATAAGGCCAACCCTAGTGCGGTGTAGTGTTTTCTCAAGTATGATTCGTACAACACTAGCTGGAGGTGATGGAGGTTGGGTAGAAAGATGTTGGTACAGACAAGTTAGTTGTGGAAACATCTCCTATTTCCCCTCCCTGGGGATTCTCAGCACACTTCTATCGGCTTGAAGCTTTCTAAAAAGAACCCAAATTTTGTTTAACCCAGCTTGACTCTAGATTCCCTCTCTACTTATTTTTTTGTTTCTCTTTTTTTTTGCTATAATTTTTCATACATATATGCAATCCAGGAAATGGTATATTGAAAGATGTTGACCCAGCACAGGTTACCATAGGTAAATTATCACTTTCCATTGCTATAGAACATTATACCTTAATACAGTAAAATGAGGAGGTAAGAGTAGATAGACCTTAATACAATTGTAGGGTGTATCTACTCTTACCTCCTCATTTTACTGATGGGAAACTGAGGTCTAGGAAGGTAGAATGACACAACTTGTGTCACACAGAAAAATCAGAATATACTCACCTTTTGATAGTTTGCTTAAAGAGTGACCTACTGATGTTGTATGATTGCAACTTTCCCTAGACTGCTAAATGCTTAAACAGTAGTAGTTAAAGGAGCTATGAGCTGAGTTTTTGAGTGAGGGTGAAGCAGTGTCTACTGCCTACTGGAGGAAGTCCCTCTATTAGGTTTATGAGAGTCAAAAGTTCATTTGATCCTGCCATGGTGACCTATTGCAGCAGGCCAACTTACTGTTGTCTATTGCAATATGATTCCTTATATTTGTAGGATATCTTCCCATTTCCATGATTTTCATAGTATCACACTTTCACTCATGACACTTCCTTAGACCATTCTTGAAAGATGGAGGTCGGGGAGAGACTTCTTTATCCAAGTTGTCACTTTTACTTAGAAAAGGAAATGGAATGAAAGACTTTATTCCTGAAGCCAACTTTAAACTCCTTTCCAGTCTCTTCTGCTTTTATCCCCTTCATTTCATCTCCTCTCTATTGTGTCATCTCACCCAAACATTAAGTGTGTGTTTTGCCCTCTGTAGTTGCCCTTGACTGCTATGCCCTTTCCCCTTCTCAGCTTGCCACAGTCCTACTCATATTTCAAGGCCTAATTCAAGAAGTTTATCTTTTGTTAAACTCCAGTCATGAACTTGGCAGCTTACATGCCTCCTACTTGGAACTGAACATATCTTCCTTAAAATCTTAAAACCTCAGTTCACATCCGAGTCCTTGCCTCACAACCAGTTTTGAGGTGCAAAGTCTTATCTATTCCCTTCTGTATCCCTTTAAAGCAATACCTTGGAATTTAATAGAGCTAAAACACAGCCTTTGAACCAGAAAGATGAAATAAAATTCTGAGTATGTCACTGTGTGTTCATTACCTCTCTGAGTTTCAGTTTCTTCAAGGGTAAAATGGGGACGGCCATGCATAGCCTGCAGGATGGTTAAGATGACCAAATGATACAACATGGGTAAATGCTTTACAAAATGTATTGGAAAAACACCAGGCATCATGATTCACAGCAATTTGTATTAGAATCATTTGTAGCCAGTATCTGGATATACCTCTGTGTGAATAACACATCATGTTCTCTATAGTGCCCTATAACACATGGCACATTTCTCAGTTCTAGCACTATGGTTTAAGACTTGAGTGCACTTTCCTAAATTATTTCTCCTAAACTCTACCTCCTTTAAGAAGTAACCCCTTTGGAGCTAGGAAGATGGCTCATCAGTTAAAGGGATTTGTTTGCAAAACCTATCAGCCCAGGTTCATTTCCTAAGCTGCCCACACAAGCCACAAGCTGGAAGCAAAAAGTGGCACAAGCATCTGATATTCATTTGCACAGAGGCAAGAGGCCCTGATGTGTACACACACAAACACACACACACACAATACACACATACACACAAATAAATATAAATTGAACTAATATATTTTTGCAATAAGAAGTAGCTCCTGATCACAGCTATTAGAATGAGCTGATCAACCTTATCTGTTTTAACATTTTTCACTCGGATTAACTAGCTAACTGTCCATGTGTCTATCTATGTATCCTCCACTTACATTATGTGTTTATAACTTCCCTTCCTATAGCACAGTGGCTAGATCACAGCCAATAGTCAATCGTCAATAAAAGATTGATATGTAGATGAATGAATGAGTTTTTCAATTTTAAGAATAAGTGTTGTAAATTTTAAAACTTTAAGAAGTAAACAATGCTTTAAAAATGCTTTGCTCAAAAGAATGGATTCCCCTGTCCCCACTAAGCTTCGTGCTAAAAAGAAAGTACGTGTATACTTGCACACCTGCACACCAGGTCCCTTATGAGTCTACCACCTTGCTCATAGATCCATACTGAGGTGTGGATGTGCTGTAACACTTCTTGATTTGGAAATCAGAGTTCTCAAAATCCCATGGGTCTAAGATGTGCTCCCACATTGACGGATAAGGCATATGTCTCTAGAATTTTGAACAAACCATCTCAAAGTTTCATCCTTAGAATGTCAGAGCCAGAGAACTAGTATTTACAGAGCCAGAGCACCCATGCCGTGCTCTGGGGAAGGAAAGCTTTTGGGTCACCTTTATTCTCTCATGTACACTCATGTACATGCTTTGACTTCATCCTTGTCGTTATACTGTGGGGTAAGAATTTCCCCATAGAGAAGATAGAAGGCTGAAAGAACTCATAGGGCAATTAAGTGGCAATGAACTACTTTGAATCCAAAGCCAGCTGTCTCCAAAGTCCATATCCTTCCTCTGATATCACTGTATTTCTTTAAAAAATAAAATATGTAGCTGGGTGTGGTAGTGCATGCCTTTAATCCCAGCATTCAAGAGGCAGGGATAGGAGGATCACCATGAGTTTGAGGCAGTCTAAGACTACATAGTGAATTTTAGGTCAGCCTTAGCTAGAGCCAGACCCTACCTTGAAAACCCAAGGAAAAACCCATACATAATGGGGACAAAACTTGGGTCATCACATTTGCATAGCAAGTGCTCTTACCCACTGAGCCATCTTCCACTCCCCAAATCACTCTACTTCTGATGTCTAGAAACCTCTTCTTTATGCAATACCTTCTCTCCGGCACTAGACAGATTTGGCTGTGTCATATATACAAGTCTCATGCAGCAGCCGCCGCTCCCTTACCTTACCTGTGATACATCAAAGGCAAAGACCCTTCCCTGGATCACACGCAGCCATCTCTCACTGATAATTGAGGATTACCTTTCATGTTTTCCCCACTACAGTAAAACTGTTGTATATTTATCTCATTGTTATTATCATTTTCATCATCCTAATGATTATTCAGTATATACCAACTGTCTTGGATAAAACATGCAGGAGATGAAAAGTCTTTGGGTGGGTTGGCGTGTTTCAAATTGTTAGTGTATTATTCATTAGTGCATTAAAATTGCATGGACTGTATTTTTATATGCAATTTAAAGAATAGGTAGCTCGAGTTGGGACTGAGACAGTATTATCAGATCAATCAGAAGATTGAGCTCTCACTCAAAGCTTTTAAATGACCGTTCTGATCTGCTGGGTGAGAGAATGTGTTGTCAGGAATGTGATGCATCTGCACAGGGATATTTGCAGAAAAGGCATCTCAGCTTGGAGGGGGTGGCTTTTAAAGTAAATGCTTTCTTGATGTGATGCAAGCTCAGGGGAGTTGTGTCTGGCTGATGGGCCATCCTAGCAGGGAGCTGTCTTAGGCCTGGATGCCACAGGAGGAAGGAGAGTGGGTATTGAGAATGTCTTCTGGGCTATACCTTGGCATCATGACATCTCTCCTTGGTAGAGAGCCCAAAGCACTCATGTGTTTTCATGTAAATTCCCTTCTTGAAAAGTGAGAATACATGTGACTATTACAATCTGAGAGATCAGTAGATTAAAGCCCAGTCATACCTATTCACACAATTCCCAGGGGAAAGGCCCCTATATCCTGAGCACCTACAAGCTCCTTCCCAGGCATTATTTTACTTAAAGTTCTCCAAAATTCTTCAAGTTAAAGAACAAGATGACAATGTGGAAGCCAAGGCCAATATGATCTGAGACCTGTCTTTTCTCCTCGTCTGCTCTTCCCATTAAAATATGCCTTCCAGAAGATGTCTCACTACAACACAGCCCTAGGAAATCTTATGTCAAAAGACTGCTCATGGCTCAAAGGATGGCTTAACGATTAAGGCACTTGCTTGCAAAGCCAAAGGACCCAGGTTCGATTCCCCAGGACTCACGTAAGCCAGATAGATGCACAAGGTGGCACATGCTTCTGTAGTTCATTTGTAGTGGCTAGAGGCCCTGTCACACCCATTGTCTCTTTCTCTATCTGCTCCCCCTCAAATAAATAAAATAAACAAATGTTTAAAAATGACTACTCATCCCCTTGGCACTTGCATTTGAACCTATCTCTAGGTTGCTGTGGTAGGTGATGCTCAGGATAGAGAGGTAGAAGGTCTAGTTTGATCTCAGCTGAGTGGTTCTAGACAAGTTCCACACCCCTCCTTTTAGTGTGACTTTCAAGAGTCACAAACCAAAGGCCTTGAGTAGTGGAGTTCTAATAACCAGTACATCAGGATGCATATTATGTGAATGAAGATTCTCAAGTACACAGGAGTGATGGAAGCCAGACAAAAGACGGTTGGACATGAGTGCATAAGCTGCAGAACAGAAGGCCATGGTTGGTCCTTTTAAAACAGCCTGACAGGGGTAACTTTAATCACTCAGGGGACTTATTAAAGTTGCCTTAACATCTGAAGATTACAGAAGAGACTTCCAGAAAACCTCTCCAGAATGCCTCTTTCTGTGCTTATGTGTCCATGTATGTATGTGTAGCAGTATCAGTGTGCATGTGTGCATATGTGAGAGATGCACATGTAGGCACATGTATGTACAAACCAGAGGGCAACATCAGATGCCTTTCTTTATTGATTCTCAATAAACTAGCAACTCACCAGTTTGGCTAGACAAGCTATCTAGCAAGATCCATGTGTCCTATCTCCTCACAAGTCCCTGGATTACAGACATATGTCACCATGCTCAGCATTTTGCTTGGGTGCTGTGGATCTGAACTCAGGTCCTTGTGTTAGCATGACAAGTACTAAACCATTTGTGTCTGGAACCTCAGCCCCATCCAGGCATTCACTTAATTGTCTCTGAACTGAAGATCTAGCTGAATGTTTGTTTCAAAAAGATGGATATAGATATAGTATTTCAGCAATGCTCTATGTGTCATTTAATGTAAGTTTCCCATTTTACAGAACACAGAACTGAAGCAAGAAAGAGAATGGGACTTGCCAGTCTCATGTATCTCATGGATCTTACTTCTTAGCCTGAGACCCTAGGATCCTGGTGGAGTCCTCAAGACTGCCTGGGATCTGACAGCCCCATACTTGTCTCCTCCCCCAGCTCTGGTGCCCAAGAGGCCCATGCAGGCAGGAACCAACACATGTGGGAGTGGCAGGAAATAGCAGCCCTTGGAGCCCTATAAAGGTTCTCCATGCTCTAAAAGAGAGAGGCTGCAATGACTCTCTGGTCTAATTACTGCCGGCTGTAAAAAAATTTATCATGTTATCATCATCGCTGATGGCAGGAAAGAGAGCCACTTAGGTACTATGCTTCCCAAGACCAGAACCATATGGCTGTGTTTCATGCATCAGGACCAATAGTCACAAAATTGTCTGTCTTGCCGTTGTTCTCACGAGTTCTTCGTGAGTTCAGATGTTGATTTTTTTTATCCATTAATTTATGGAACAATATTTATGAAATGTTACTTATAAAATGGGCCTTCTCTGGGCCAGTCTCATGACAGACTATGAAGAATTAATATCTAAGAAAAACAAACTTCAAATTTCATGGGCTTTACTCAATGCCTGGATTACTGAACATCAGTGTGGGTGTTGAGAGAAGATACAGATAGAAATCTAAAGCTTATAAACCCCTTTCTCAGTAACACTTAGAAAGCAAGTCATCAAACCACGTCTAGCTAGACCCATTTTCTGCATCTTCTACAAAGAAATCCTCACAAGAAAGAAATGCTCAAATGGAAGCGAATTACAAAGCAGAGTTGGGAATGGGGTGATCCAAAGGAGCAGCCGGCATTACCATCCTTCACCCCGACTTCCCACCTAACTCCCTTCCCAACTCCTGAGTCCAGGAAGCCCTGAACTGCTGAGAACACAGAGTTAATGGAGCAGGGCCTCTCCTGCTTGGGAACTGCTTATTTATCAGTCAGTCTGTTCCTTAAGTGTTGCAAAGACTGTCATCCCATGACCTCACCTCCTATGAACAAGGTGATGAGAAAGAAAAACAATGATAGCTTCTCGATGTTAAGCAATGACTTTGCTGCAGGCACAATAGTTGCTAAACTTTATCTCCGAACTTCACAGCTATGCATGTTCAGAGCCACAATTCATAGAGTAAGAAAACAGCTTCCGTCAGGCTCTCTGTGGTCACTAGAGAATGGGTGTCTAAGCATGAAGTCCAACCATTGTCTGGACTGCCATGCACGGGCGGGCATCCCCTCTCTATGCAGCGTGGTGTCTACTGAAGTAATCACAGTGCCAATAATAAGTCAGAGGCTACGTGTTTTTCTAGTATGAACAACAAGCCTGAGGAAGAGGCATATTGGGACTTAACAAAACCCTGCAGCTTAGATAGGTAAGGCTGCAGAGACTGTTACCTGCATCCAGTATCCCAAGACCTGCTTAGTTAAACCCTCCAAAGTCCTTCATCCACACCTTGTCCTGCCTTCCTGTTTTAATTTTTTCTTTATTTTTCTTTATTTATTTCAGAGCAACAGACAGAGAGAGAAAGAGGCAGAGAGAGAGAGAGAGAGAGAGAGAATGGGCGTGCCAAGGCCTTCAGCCACTATAAATGAACTCCAGATGCATGCGCCCCCTTGTGCATCCGGCTTACGTGGGTCCTGGGGAATCAAGCCTCAAACCAGGGTCCTTAGGCTTCACAGGGAAGCGCTTAACCGCTAAGCCATCTCTTCAGCCCATGCCTACCTGTTTTAGAGAGCCAGGGATCTGTCCCCAGGCAACACCTTCCACCGTGCACTCATTCATTTCTAGCTCCTGGATGGCCATTATTGAATCAAACATGCTCAGGTTAATCCAATGCTAACCTTCCCTCTGCCTGTCAACCCCGGATGGGATAGTGCTCTGCCCTCACCTTTCCTCCATCCTAGACCTTGCTGACCGCACACTCACTCTTTCCCCATCACCCCTTATTCTTACATTCCCTGTGGTCCAGTGCTCCACACTGCAAAAGGTATCTCCTGGGGTGGGGGAGCTGTGGAGATGCGCTGCTCTTTAGCCTCACGTGTGCTGTCTTCACTGTGCTGAGACGTTGCCACCTCCTGCAAAAGTCTCCTTTCATTGATCTTCTGCGACCCTGAATGGTTCCAGGTTTTCTCTGACCCAACCAACAATTCCTGCAGCTAGGGGGAAATTTAAATGCCTTCAATGAAACTCCAGTCCAGAGCAGGGATCCCTTTCCCAGCATGTCCCACACGCAGTCATCACCTTGCTGATTCCAGAATCATTCCTGGAGTGAGGAGCTCATAACCTCACATATGTTTTACAACTGATATAATTTATTCATTTGCAGTTGTTTCTTTTTAGATTTGTATTGCTTAGGTGTTTTTTTTTTTTTTTTTTTTTGGTAATCACAGAAGCATTTATATGCATTCCAATTGAAGATGAATAAGTAAAAATCTAATATTTATGCCCCATGCCCCACTCTACTCCCTTTTCTATACTTGTGTTGGGGTACATAGAAATATGTATATTTGCATATTTTATCTATTTTTATCATATATATACTCTCATTTAGCAGTAATTTACAAGAGTATTACAGGTCAAAATTGACAAAACTCAATAAATAAACAAATAAATAAACTAACCAGCACTCAAAATAGCTGCACAATACTTCCCAGTAGAAAGACTCTGCCACGTGCTCACCGCCCTGCGTCAATGGCTATTCGAATTATTTCCAGGCTTCTCTGGCTGATGCCTCGTGTCACTTGATGTAGAAACCTTCACTATAAACTAGTTACATATCCATCTGTTATTACAAATGAACCTATGTCTGGAGCCAAGTGTAATATTAATTACACAGAGTATTTTCAGGGAACTGCCCCACACTGTTAATAACTTACCTTCCCCCCACAAAGCCTGTGTGGGACTGCATGTGGCCCTGTGATCAAAAAGACAGTTTTGCTCTCTGTAGTGTTTGCCACTCCTGGTAGTAAACAGTGGCATCATTGTCACTTTAATCTCCATTTCCCTGGCTACTAGTCAGGCTGGGTATTATCACATGCTCAGTGCTCATTTAAAATGTTTCCTCCTGTTAATTGCCTTCACCTAGTGTTTTGTATTTTTTTCTTATTATCCCTTCCTATTATCCTTTTTGTCCCCCTCCCCCACCCATATTCCAACGAGCTCCCTTTACTTTTCAAACACTTCTTATATTTCATTTTTCTTACCGTCCTCCATCATCTACGTCAAAATGTTGATGGGCTCAATATTGTGCACATCTTGTGGAGGTAGTGACATCTACTGTGAGGTCATGAATGCAGTCAATTTGTGACCATGGGATAGTGTTCCAAAGAACTCCTCTATACCCTGTGCCTCTTACATTCTTCCCACCCCCTCTTCTGCAATGTGCCCTGTGCCTTGGCAGGTATGATAGAGATGTCTCATTTAGCACTGCGCCCTCAATGACCTCTTGTTTTCAGCACTTTGATGAATTTTAGTCTCCCCACTATCCACGGCCATCTCTAAAAAGTAGCTTCTCTGACCAGCTGTGTTTTAGAGCAGCACTAATATTCTTTCTGCCACCTCCTCCACTATGTTTTCTGAACTCCATGGAAGTATTTTAATATAATTTGGTTGATTTTCTGCTGTCACGTTGTGAAAGTACTTTGCATGCAGGCTCATTAACCTAGGTCCCTATATCTGTATTGCAGATGTGCTTGAGTTTTCTGTGTTATCATTTGTTTTGTTTTATTTTGTTTTGGGCTATTGAACTTTGTTTATGGTGCCTTGGCACACAAATTTTAAATGTTTATACATTCGAAAATGTTTATATTTTCCTTTTAGGTTTCTAAACTTCTCATGTTATTTAGAAAAGTTCCCCTAGCTTCTAAGTTTGTACAAATAGTGCAATAATTTTCTGCCCTTTTAAATTTCAATCCCCTCTTTTTTTTCAGGTAGGGTCTTGCTCTGGGCTAGACTGACCTGGAATGCACTATTTAGTTTCAGGGTGGCCTCAAACTCACAGTGATCCTCCTAGTTCTGCCTCCAAAGTGCTGGGATTAAGCCATCATGCCCAGCTAATTTAAATCTATTTTGCATATATATGTATATGGTGTGCATACATATGTGTATGTGTGTAGATGCACATGCATGTGTGTGTTTGTGTAGAGCCAGAGGCTTATGTGGGGTTTCTCTTTTCAATTGCTCTCCATCATATTTAGTGGAGCAGAGTGTCTCATGTGAACCCAAAACACATTAATCTGGCTAATCCAGCCAGCCTGCCTGCCCCGGGGAACCCCTGTCTTTGCCTCCCAAATGCTGTGCAAAACACAGGTCCCACTCATGCACATCAGGCACTTTACCCACGAAGCCAGCCACCTCCGGGCCCTCTAACTTAAACAGTTATTGCATTTGGAACTTATTTTTGTGCATGAGGTGAGGTAGCAGTTGTCAGTCATGATCATATTGGTTGTGTGGCTCAAACCCAGGTCTTTTGCCCTGCCTGTACTCTCATCCCTGAATAGACTGCCCACGATGCTATATAGCTCAAGCTCAAATTTTCTGGGGTGCCAAAGTTGGGCGCATGCTTTTCAAACTTCCCCCACATACGCTGATTATCTAGCCTTTGACTTGTACCAAAAAAAAAATTCCCATTTGGGAAAACTTATGACATTTTCTTTAATTGTGGTAGGATTTGTTTTTCAGTCTCCTCCTCTATAGTGTAAACTTCTTAATGGTAAGATTTCCCACCAAAGCTTAGAAAACTCAGATAGCCTATACTTGTCGAGTTGAATTCCCATCACCACACCTCAGATGTCAGTACCCTTGGCCTCCTGAGATGATAACAGCTTCCCCTCTGCTATCTGGAGCCTGTGCATGTCTGAAAGCATTTTGTCCCATTTGTCTGGGGATGGACACATGGGAAAATGTCACTCAATTAAGTCCTTTTTGCGTTTTCTCAGAGTGCTTGCCAAAATCATAATTGTATATTAATTTGCAACTCAAATGGGCTTTCAAAATTGCTATTAGAGGATGGGATTGAGGACCCGTTTGTCACTTGTGTTTGAGGAAGGACAGGATGCTGCTGCCTCACAGGTTTCTTCAGGAAAAGGCCAAGGTTAGAGGTTTGCAGAAGGCTTCCTTTCATCAGCCCTCAAGGGCCTGATGTGCATCAGGGTCTCTTGGGTGGGTCTGGCTCATTTTTCACACTGTACACTCTAGTAAATAGGGTTATTTTATGCTGAAGGAAACGCGTACATAACAACAAAGCCTTGCAAAGTGCAACAAGCGGTTCATTCTGAATCATCTTTTTTACCATCCTGAATTCAGTTCCATTAATATTTACTTGAGTGAACATCATAGCTCTTCAGTTTTGTGTCCAACTACTTGATAAACTCCTTATCTTGTACAGAATGGGAATGATAATTCCTCAACTCATGGGTGCACCTGTACATTGAATGGATCATGTAACATTCTTCACACAGTATCTGCCATAGAGTAAGTGCTTAACAAAGGATAACTTCTATTATTATTTTTATTTTCATTGTTATCATGTCTATGTGATGCCACGCACTGTATCGTAGGTATTCAGAATAGAGATGTGAATAAGTACCGTCGCCTGCCATTGAAAAACAAAATACAGTTTGAGAGATGGCACAGCTATTAAAGCACTTGCTTGCAAAGCCTGATGACCCAGGTTCAATTCCTCAGTACCCATGTAAAGCCACATGCAAAAAGTGGTACATGTGTCTGGAGCTCATTTGTAGTGGCAAGATGCCCTGGCATGCCCATATACTCTCCCTCCCCCTACTTCTCTCTCTCTCTCTCTCTCTCTGTCTCTCTCTCTGTGTCTCTCACACACACACATACACATAATAAATAAATAAATATTTTTAAATGCAGTCCCTTCTTTAGGGGAGAACTATATTTATTTATTTATTTATTTATTTATTTATTTATTTATATCTTAAATCAGAATACCTTGACAAACAGAAAATTATAGAGGAGGAATTCCATATTGAGGAAGTGAGTATGAAATGGGACATACTAGCCAGAATGGGAGAACTGAGAAAGAGAGGGTTTCAGATTATTATGCCTCTGGATGGCTGGTGTGGTAGACAGTGAGTTTGGACATGAAGAGTAGAACTTTAGCAACCAGAGCAAGGAGATCTAGAGACAAATAAAACTCTCAACTCCGTGCATTCTCATAACAAGAACCCAACTACAACATCTCTCCTTGAAGGCTGCTGGGTCACACAATAAGAAGCAGATTCCCTGCCTGTGGAGACCAAGTCTCTGGTGTGCCAGAATCTTGAGCCAAGGTGTATGTGAGTGAGTGTGGCTCCTCGGTCAGAGCGCTCTGCTTCCATGTTCACAAGGGCTCAAGGTGACCCATGTAAGCTTGGCGGTCTGGAGCGTCTGCTCTTCTCCCCCTACAAGCAATGTTATTGGAGCACCTGATGCTACAGCTCTCTTTGTGTTCTGCTTTTCTGGGAATTCTGTGGTCATCTCACAAGAGGAACAGAAGATTAACCATTTTTAATATGAATGATACCAGCAGAAGGGGGAAGGAGATCAACACAGAGAAAACTCAACTCCTGCCAAATCAGTGAGCCAGAGCCTCAGAGGCCCCCAACACCTCATCACTGAAGCAGACCAAAAATGAACCCAACATGGCTCAGGGAAATTTTGCGGAAGAGGGGGTGGAAAGAATGTCAGAGCCATATGTTGGGTCATGATATGCAGACATTTAGCTTACCCATAACTGTGGGCTAACTCCACAATGCATGACCCATATACCTCAACAAGGAGGGGCCAAGGGGAGGGGGTAGGTCACGGATGAGCCTAATAATGGTACCAAACTGACTGTATTTGCTGAATACAAAACTACCTAATAAAGAAAAAAAAATAACTCAGGAAAAAAAAAAGATGAATGAGCTATTCCTTCTAGTTAATAAAACCAACATTAGATGCCAATCATTGTTCTTCAGACAAGGGCCTGCTCTCATGAAGTGCACATTCTGAGGGGAAGCACACAATCCTTTCAGGTAGTGACCACCGAGTGCTGAGAACAAAAGGAAAGTGGGCAAAGAGTTCATGAGGGCAGAGAGATGGGAGAAGAAGCAGGAAAGGCCAGAGTGAAAAGCAATGTTTCAAATGAGAAGGGAAAAATGTGAGAGTGGTAAGAGTCCATGTTTTCCGTCGTGGATTACCATTTCTTCTCTCTCTGTGTGAGTGTGAGTGTGTGTGTGGTGTATGTGTGTGGTGTATGCATATGTGTGTGCCTTTGGAGTGTCCCAGGAGCTCACGTGTGGCAGGGCCCACTCACCCACAGTGGCTGGAGCAGAACATCTGGAGTCCCACTTCCATTATTCTTCTGCCTGCTCTTATTTTGAGTCAAAGTCTCTTTATACCAGGCCTTTTCAAATTTTCTTGAGCTCTTATTGTTCTACAGTCTCTGGCCCCCTACAGGACTGGGTTTCAGGCATATGTGACTATGTCCAGGAGTTTATGTGGGTCCTGGGAATTGAACTTGAGTGTCTGTCAGGCCTCCTCAGGCCCTTATGCTTACACAAGACGTGTTCTTCACCAGAGTCTTCTCTCCAGCCTCATGTCTTAATTTCACATATCAACACAATTCACTGTGATAATTTAACACATGTATGCATGGCACACTAATCAAATACAGCCTCCCTTTACTCACTGCCCCCATCCCTGTATCTAGTAATCTTTATTCTACATCAGGTTGACTATTTTCTTTTGATTGAGAATAAGGCTGTGCCATTTTGTTTGATTGCTGAGAGAATCCACATGTTCTCATCCATGTCGATGTCTCTCAGCTCCTTAGGAGCAACTTCCAACATCTCTGCGTCTTGGTGTGAAAATCCAGAAGGAATAATTTATTCATGTTAACAAGGCACAGGATCAAAACATTCTGCTGCTTCTGCAAGGATCTCAGCACATGCTCCCTTGCTGATGCACAGTAGTTTAGAGTTTACAAATCTTTGCATTTGCATCCTCTTATTTCACCCTCCTGAGAGCTTCAGATGTCCTCTGTCTCCAGTGCTCTGCTGTTACGGATGATGAAGAAAACATACAAAAGAGGGATGTGTCCAAGATCGTACAGTGCATAATCGACAACAGGCCTGAGAATTTATGCCCCAGCCTCATGCTGGGTCTTCACTATCAATGAGCTCCTCAAAAAATAAGAAAGTAAGAATGAGATGTGGGATGTCAGACCTTTTTTTTTATTTCCTAGGTCAAGAAACCACCCCCCAGAAAGCCAAGGAAAACTGTCTCAAGTTCACAGTCAAGTCCATGTGATGAAATTTATTCATCTCATTACCTTTTCCCTCAATCGTATAGTGAGGGTGTGATAAGAAAAGATCAAAACATGATGTCAGGTCAATCTAGACTTAAATGCTACCTATATCCATTTACTGGATCCGGTACCTCAGTAGACCTTGATTTTAAAAGCTGCGATGTGAGACCACAATAGACATTATCTGCATTGGTCAGAATAGACCAAGATTGGCTGCAGGAAAATATCCCCTCAATGCCTCATTACACTTTACTGGTCCATGCAACATCTGATGTGGGTAAGGTATTGGAAAATCTCTCTCTATTCTGTAGCTCCTTGCCTGGATCCTCTGACCACTGAAATTGCTGTGCCAGGAAAGGGAAGAATTATAAGTTACATAGGGCCTTTTATAGCCAAAGCTGGAAGAGGTGTAACTTTGACCCACACCCATTTGAGTAGAAACTAGTCTTGAGGTCGTACCCTAACAGTGATTAGGATGGGGATGGAAAATTGTTTCCCCTGTGTCCAGGAAGAGACCACGTATGATGAACACACAGCAGCATCTTGCCCACACTGCTTCACAGGGGTAATGTGAGGATTAAATAAGGGCAAGTGTTCAAGTGTCTTGCACAAGGTTTCAATAAATGGCAGATGTTCAGTGAAGAGGCAGCTGTTATTACCATGTCATCATCAACACAGTGGGCCTGAGCAGGGAAGTGGGAGCTACAAGCACTCAAGCTACCTCCCTTCCCTGGTCCTCAGTTCATAAACACATGGAGGATTACTGAGAGCATTTCTTGGGCTCCTTTCAGCTCCGTACCTGCATGAGTCTTCTCAATATTCAGCATTGTTGGGTTTAGGGTAAACAATCCCTTTTGGGTGATTCCAGGCCCCATGTAGAGTAAAGAAGTCCCAACTACATAGGGGCTGGCAGGGCCAAAGTGCCTGAGAGATGTTCCCATCAGAAAGTTGTAGTCCGTCTAGGCTAGTCACCTCCTGGCTTTTCAGGTTGGGAGTTACAAGGCATTCTGCTGTCTGGGCCTCACAGGAAGATGGACTCCAAGGGTCTCTGTTACTAAGAGAATTCAGGAACACTTGCAAAGAAGATTTTGTTGTTTTGGGAGAGAGAAAGTGTTGAGCAATAGGACTCCTTTCCCCTATTCCTTTCTGGCTGTTTTTACACTGATCCTCGGGTTGAATGTTGCTCGTGGAAAAACTTGTGTGCATAAGGAAAAGCTTGAAAGTTCGTGCATGCAATCCAGACCCAAAGTTCTGTCCACCTCTAGGGTCCCTGTCTGTGAGTCTACCTCCACCTCCCTCACAGGAAACATCTCCAGGCATAGCTAGCAACTCATTCAACACAATGAGGCAATCCCATTTTAATTCCTATTTACTGGTATTTACATGGGTCCTGTCTGTTTGCCTTAAAAGTACTGTGTAAGTCTTAGTTCCACTTTCTGGATTCAGGGAGAGGTTTCGTTTTGTCGTTCACAGTGACAGTGATGGTGGCATCATGCTAACCACCAGTCATACATACCCACCCATGCTTGTAGGCCTCCTTGCCCAGAACTACCATTCCAACAAAAAGGAGGTGTAAGCTCAGCCCCAGAGGTCAGACTCGGCCATGAGAAAGCTCACAGTTTACTCAATGTCAACCTTATCAGGAGCTCATGGTACCATTCATCATGTCCCCCCTCCAGCTACAGTGGGTACAGGTAACATAGAATGGTCTTATCAATACCAGCCGGCATCTTATGTACTGAATTCCTAATCAGTGCTGGAAACGGACAGCTGTGCACCGCTATGCACTGTGGCCACTGCAGGGGCTGGAGCTCCATTCCCATTACCTTCTGGGTGACCTGGGAGAAGTCACTTCCTTCCTGAGTCTCATTTCTATATCAGTTCTGGAGCTTAGTTGCCTGTTTGAATCTGCATTACCTGCCTTAGTTTCCTCTCGCTAGAAAATGGGGAAACTATTAGTGCCCTTGTTATTGGAGTATAGTGAGGATTACATGAGTTACTAACTCATTAATTATTATGATATTAATCATGGTCATTAATTAATTGGATGATCACACACACAGTGGTTAAGACAGTGCCTGGCACAGAGCATTCATTCCATTCCTATGAGTTCTTGGTTCTCATAATATTGTCATTATTATAAAACCAGGGCTTGGGTGGGGAAACCCGAGTACACTCTGCATAAACACACCAAGCCAGTTCTCACTGTCTGGAGGCACCATGGGAAGACTCTTCAGGTTTGTGATAAACTCCTCATATGCAGAAACAACCGAAAATGTCAGAACCAAAGGAGGACTCTGCATTCTCTCCTCTCTTGTCATTGGTTTCCAGTTCCCAGGGCTCTCTCCCTTCCGATGTTCTTGAGACAGAATAGATGCACTCTAACCTTTGTCCCGAAACCAAGCGCAGAGTCAGACACCTGGCACATTTTCAATCACTCCTGGGCACACGAATGAATGGGTGAACAAACCAACAGGATGGAAGATGACTCTGTGCCCCATTGAGCTGAACACGCAAGGAGGGGTTTCAGTCACATCTATTTTCCCTGTCCTGGTAACATGCTAATGAGCTGGAGAGCTCTGACTAAATTGCGATTTCCCAAAATGAGTTAATTAATAAACTGATTTTGGGATGATTAACAAGGGGGGGCATAGTTAACATGATTTTAATGGGAAAGTGTCAGTGAGGCACAAACTCATTAGTACAAAACTATTTCCTGCCCCAGCAGGCTTGTCGCATACTACTTTTTATGAAGGAAGCTGGAAGAAAAAACCACGCTGGTCAGGATTGTGCCGTGAGTGCCAGAAGTACTTAGGGGTGACAGCCACCTAAAGGGGATCCTCTATGTTGGAGGCTAAGAGCAACCCTTGTGAGTGAGCTCTGTTCATGTCTCATTGGTTACAGTGAATTGTCTACTGATAATACATGCTCCATACTTGGGCTTAATTAAGCTGTATGCTACTTTTAGGGAAGAGCAGGAACAGAAAGCCTGTGTCAACTAGCTATGATTAGTTCCCAAACATTAAAACACAATAATTATAGTGATAAGTACTATTATAATAAATGGTGTTGATAATGCACTTTCCTATAGGTACAATAGAATTCTAATATTACTCCAGCTTTAAAAGATATCCTGAGAATCAGAGCTGATAATTAAAACCTGTGCCATGCCACCTGCTGAATTGGCACCTTCCTTGGGGATGAACTGATCTAATCAACTACATTTACAGTTCATGAAACTGAAGCTTAAGGGAAGAAATCAAATACTTATGTATAAATATAGTTCACAAAGCCTAATGTTCCTGTGCTGGGTTAATATTCCCTTCTGGTTACTCTTAGTAGATGAATCAGAAAGGTGTTACTATCTCTATTTCCCTCGGAAAACTATGGAGATGCTGAGAATGACATGATGTTCCACTGTACTAATTACTTTTCTATCACTGTGACCAAGTACCAAACAGACGCATCTTGAAGAAAGTTTGGTTTTGGGTCACAGTTCCAGCCTACCGTGGTGGAGTTCTGAGACGCTGAAGCATGTGACAGAGGTGCCTCACAACTTAGCAGACGTGAAAGTAAAGAATCTAGTTGGAAGTGAGGCCTACTTCCTGTGGCTCACCTCCACCAGCCATCCTTTCCACTCCTAAGCAATGCCACTAGCTGGAAACAACGTGTTCTAACACATACGACTACGGGGGACACTTCACATTACACTCATGGTCCTAGGATCAACCAATGATGGAGTGATTATATAAAAAATAATGAAGTGAATATTTTACCGGTTTCCATAAGCCAAATCTTGCGTTCTTTTCATACTCTACTTGCTAATGCACACATGATTAACATAGAATGTGCACACAAGAGAATGCTAAACACCCCTGATTCGAGGGAATGAGGCTGTGGGAACTAGAGAGGAACAAAAGGTTCTTTGCTAGGAATCAGATGTCATCACAATTCTGTTCTGCGTCAAGCAGAAGACTCAATGTCATCATCTTGGAAATAATAGTTGATTCTAAGAGATTCCTGGGCAGCATATTTCTGAGTCTATTTGGTGCCATTAATGATTTTAAAATAGAGTGATGACTGATTTGCCCCTGGGATCGGGTTGGTGTAACAAGGAAGAAACAAATCTCTAGGGTGTGAGGTAAAAAAAAAAAAAAGAATCGTGTTTGTCTTTGTTTTTGTGAGACATGGCTGCCCTGTGTAGTCTAAGCTGCTCTCAACCTTGATACTCTCCTGCCTCAACCTCCCAAATGCTGGGATTATAGGTATGTGCCACCATAACTCAACAAGTGGTTCATTAAGACCTCTTAGCTGACTCACTGCTTTTCCTTAAAGAGTGTTAATAATGTACTTATAATGATAAAAACTGGGGCAGACATTGAAAAAGTCTCCAGAACAAATTCCTAACTAATGTTTTGGAAAGTCAGGTCACCACACTCCTGGCTATGCCGGAGTTGATGGCTGAGCCTACATCAGAGCACAGTGACCCTAACATCCCCTCCAGACTCAGAATTAATGGACCTCTACAATGAAGGGGAAGAAAATAACTCTCGTCTACTGCTTACTGTGTGCCAAGCACTTTCTTGGTGCTGCTTTTAATGTGTTATTTCATTAAATTTTCAATTCCAAGTTAAAGTCATCTTACCTCTTTTACATAGAAGGAAATCAAAACTTAAAGAATTGGCTTAATAAAATTAGTCGTATGTATAGTGAGCTTCATGACCACTTCTTATTGATTCTCTGTAACTCCAGCCTCAGTTTCCTCATCTGGAAAAGAGGTTAACACAGCCATCCTCACTGAAGGTATCTAATGCAGGAATTGACACAGAACAGGCACTTTTAGAGCATGGCAACTTCATGTGTATGCATATGGGGTATGCTATACATGAATGTGTGCATGGTCATATGTGTTTGGATGTATGTATTTGTATGATATCAACCAGGAGTTTATATCAGGTGTCTCCCCCAATCAGTGTCCCACCTTACTTCTTTTTTTGAGACAAGGTGTCATAGTGAGCTGGGACTAACCAATTCAGCTAGACTAGCTGGTCAGCAAGTCTAGAGAATCCTGCTGACTCTGTGTCCCCAACACTGGGATGACAGCTGTGTGCCACCACACCCAGTTTTTCCATGGTTATACAGATCTGAACTTGGGCAGCAAATTCTGTATTCATTGACCTACCTCTCTAGTTCATGTCAGCTTTTAATTACAATGCTTATTCTCATAACCCTTAAAGCTGACAAAATATTATAATTCTGAGATATATATATATATATATATATATATATATATATATATATCACATTGGTCACTATAATGTTAAGTAAGAATTCAAAACCTGACCTGCCTAATTCTATGTTTTTTCCATAATACCACATGAATGCTATATTGAAAACTGCATCTGTCCCCACAGAGGTGAGTTTACTACCTTTAGATATGGGGGTCATATGCAGGTTGTTTTAAGTGAAGCACTTCATGGTTGGAACCAGACCTAACGGTCCCTCCTGCCGTCCTAGGCACTGAGAGGAAGTGAAGGAGGACTTTTTGCCGGAAGAGGGAGTCAAGCCACCACCCCCGTCTCATCCTTATAGCAAGTCCTGCTCACTCTTAGAATAATCTATTTGTGGGTGCTATGAAGATGGCTTGGGTCAATCTTATGAAATGTGGGCACACATCAGGATTAGATGGCCCAGACATGAGTAAAACCAAGAACTTTAAAGAATATGTACAGCTACAGTCAAAGCGTCACATTTTAAAACATAGTTTTGCCATAATTCAGAAGTTGTAAAACATAGTCATTTCTATTAGCATCAAATCTTATTACTGAAGGGTCCACCTGGGGGACAAGGAGTAACCACATAGATGTAACATCATTATAAAATATTCTTTATTTGAAGTTGGGGGTATACAAATTATGTTCTTACTTCTTGAGCAAAATATCTTACCAGACACAGCTTATAGAAGAAACAGGTTTAATTTAATTCCAGTATCCAGAGGAAGTTTCATGGCAGGCAAGGCATGGCAGGCCAGAGTGGGAAGCCAGAGTCATTTCATCACACGAGCAGTCAGGAAACAGAGGACCAGAACAGCAAGTGAGCGGGGCTAGGCTATAATGCCTTAAGACCTGCCACCAGCAACACACTTCCTCAAGCAGGGCACCACCTCTAAAAGGTTCCACAGCTTTCTCCAGGAGTGGGTCAAATTTTGAAATGCATCAACATACGGGGAATATTTTACATTCAAACCAGGATAGGGAGGCAGGCAGCAGGTGGAGTTTGTGCAGGTTGGGTACTGAGCACTGGAAGGGCATGAGGATAATAAACGAAGGTGGCTATAGGAGCCGTAACACAGAAGTAGATTCTACATCTACTGAAGGGAGATAGCAACAAGAATCCAAACAGAAGCATAGATAAGGCGTGCACCCATGGGGAAGAGCATCGTAACCATTGTCACTCATCCAGCTACCGTGTCTGAAGTGGTGGGAAGCAGCAGTTACCATTCCCGGAAGGCTTATCACGGACAATAACCCCCAGGAGAGTTTTAGATCTTTCCGCATTCCCTCCTCACTGCAGCCCAGCACAGAAAATTTAGTATCTGCTCCACCTTACAGAACGCCGAGGCGCAGTGTGGTTAAGTAACCTGTCCTTGTTTTCAGAGTTATACTGTCAACTCCAACATGGACTCCTGACCTCATATTTGACCTTTGTAGTAAACGCTTTTGGGAGCACCTGTGTGCCTCTTGCCCCTTAATGCCAATGTGAGATTAGCTCAAAATCTTTTTCTAAAACCTGTGGAAAGTCCGACATGTCCACCATGATTTCTGCAAGTGCCATCATCTCTAGTCCTATATTTTTCCTTAAAAAGCCACCTTGCACCTAAAAGCGTGATGGACTGTGGAAATCCTGATGTCTGGGTCTCTCGGCAAGCAGCAAAGCAACACCCAGAACTGATGTGGACTTTGGGGGCATGTGCAGGTAGAGCAAAATGCACCTGGAATAATCTGAATTCTCTCTAACTGGGTGTGGTAGTACATACCAGCCCTGGGGAGGGGAAGGCAGTAGGTTCAAGAGTTCAGGGTCATCCTCCTCTATTAGGTGAATGTGAGACCAGCATGGGTTAAATGAGGCCCTGCCTTGAAACAAAATTAAAACCCATCTAGAGCTCTTTCAGTGCTCTCTGATCCTGTGGTTCAAAGGGGCAAGTGCATAGATCTTCAGAGCAGAAAGAACACAGAAATATGTAAACAACATCAAAATCTGGCAATTTGACTCAGTGGTCAGAAGATTGGATATGAACTGCACTTGACCTTTCCCGCCAAATCCCTTCAACAATCAAACTGGACTATCTGCTTCTGTCAAGGTCAGAAAGCTTAGTTGAAGATAGTGGCTACAAACTTGACCTTTCTTTGAGGTTCCCCTTGTTTATTAATCTTAAAATGTCATGTAAAGTTTGATAGTATAAACCATGTCATTGTTTTTATGTAAAAAAGTACTTCAAGTACTTATCAATTAACTTGTTATCCAACTAGCGATGAGGGGTGTGCCAGAAAGTGAGCTCAGAAATTTATAAATGACTCTCTCTCTCTCTCTCTCTCTCTCTCTCTCTCTCTCTCTCTCACACACACACACACCAGAAGAAAGTTAGCCCCGTGTGTTTTTGTTACTGAGGCTAAGGTGTGCCATAGTCAAAATGGTCACCCATTGGCTCACACTATTAAGGGGAGAAAATGGGTTGTAAGTGTAGCCTAGGCTATTTGACCCCAGAGCTTATTCTCCTGAACACAGCACTGATGCTATTTTCTTAGCATCCATCTCTTTACATGCCTTATTTAAAGAAATGTCTATATTGAGTTTAATAAAATCATCCTGAGGATTGCACTTAGGGAACTGATGGTGTGAGAGTTCAGCTCACTGTCAGAACATGGGAACCCACCCCATTTGAGAGATCATGACATCAGACAGGCAGTGAGCGGCCTCCCAAACCAGTCCCCAGAAACACTTAGTCTTTCAGGAGCCCCCTCCCCCAGCACCTGTACTAACATGGCCTGTGGGAGAGTCTGTCTCCAGCTCCTGTGTTAACAGCCAACCCAATTTCCTAAAGCATTGCTGGGGCTACGATGCAATGAAATGCACCTGATAAAATAAAAACACCCTTAATCAGATGTACAGATCTGAGCAGTCTGTCTTCAATCCACGCATGAAAACAGCTCAGGCAATTTGGCTAAAATACAAGCTGAAATGAGTCCTGGGTAGAAAGGATAGATATCTTTCCTCACATGGCTAATCTCATTCTTTGCTGGATCACTTTTCAAACCAGTGGCAAATTTTTAAAACTGAGGAAGAATAACTTCCAGAAGAGGTTTAACAACAGCATCTTGCAACAGGGCCATACACAGTGGGGAGTGAGAACATGAGGAGTCAGGCAGGCCTACGTTCAAAATCCACCTCAGCCACTTTTACATGGTGTGCTCCAAGTCAATGATGACTTCAAACATGCTGAGAGAGTGAAATGTGATTACAGACAGAAAGCTCCTGGCACAGCAAATTCAAGTTCCTCTCCACCTCTAGCTACATAGCTATGTTTCATCTCTATATACGTTTTAAAAATATTTTTGTCTTTAGTTATTTGCAAGGGAGCAGTGAGGGGGGGAGGAGAGAGAATGCTTTTTTTTTTTTTTTGTCATTTTCTGCCTAGATAAACCTCTCAGAGTTTCCATGTTCCAGGTCAGAAGTGACTCACTCGAGAAAGTCTCCTAGGATCACCCTGACACCCTCCACCACTGAAATTATATCTTCTACTTGTGTATTTAACACCCATTCATCCATACTGGGAACAGGCAATTAGTCAGGACAACTTTGGGCTCTAGGGGCAGCGGGCTTGCCAGCTCAGCCTGTGTCATGCACCCTGATGGGACAGGATAAGTTCATGGTACAAATGGCTGGAGAGAAGATGCTGACTGTGCAGTGCTGGAGCCATAAAGTTGTGAACCCATTCATGCCTCAAAGAGTGACTGGGACCTTACTGGGGGATGTCCCTGTGGAAGATGCAAAAATGAAAACCTGAAACAGAAGCCAGGCCTGAGAGTCCAGTTCTGTCATTCCAGCTACTGAGGAGAGCGAGGCAAGAGGATCACAAATTCTAAGCCAGTCTGAAAAACTTAGTGAGACTCTTTATCAAAAGGAGATTGCGGGGGTGGGGGTGGGGGTGGATAACAGACACAGCCCAGTAGTATTGTGCTTACTGAGCTCCATTTCTCAAAACAAAACCAGTACCAAAAGAATTCCTTGCCCAATAAAGGAAAACAGACAGAGCAAGTGCTAAATGGTTCACATAGCAAGTTAAATATGTCTTAAGTATGTCTCAGGTGAAGTATTAGGAGAAATGAGAGAGGAAATTAAATGAAATGGTATTTAATGTCATTTGTGCCAGACACTGCAGGGTTAATTTACAAATGCACGACCCCAGCCAACATGGGAGGAAAGCACCCACCATCCCACTTAACAGGTGATAGGCTTGAGAATGACACTGGGTTAAACAAAATACCTGAAGCCATGAGCCTAGTGGTGCTGAGTTTGAAATATGAGTCTGTCCCCACTCCATGCTGCTCCACTTGACTTCCCACACTCAACATTTGCAAGTAGACAATCTAGGAGCAATCACTGCAAATCTCAATGGCACCGTGCTTGTGATATTTGGAAGGATAGCCATCCTTTCATCCCTAGCATTTAGACACAGCATGCAGCAACCTGTTATTAATATGTTGATACCCTGCATTAGGGCCTGCAAGTCAATACCAGAGCATTTTGTCATAATAAATGGATGTTCAAGCCAGTATATACAAAACTCTCATTGCCTGTCTCTCAGTGGCTACATTAGGACAGCGGATCACTTCTAAGGCTGAATTCCTCCCCCTGCCCATAACATGAACTTAACTGTAAGGAAGTTAATTGCCTTTCCCTTCCAAGTAGCCAGGTATTCAGTGATCACTCCATCATCCCTCCACAATTCTTCTGTATTTCATCTTGCCTGATGGCCAGCCAATCCATCACAGGGCCTTTTCCATAATTTGTATTGATTTGCATTTATCCACAGCTGAGCCCACTTACAGACCATTTTTAGTGACCAGGAAGAGTGTCCCTTGGAGGTGACACAACTTCAAAGCACCCATGTGAAACTCAAAGGGGTTCATCCCGTTCACCTTGAAGAGGCCATGATCAACCCAATATAAACCATTTTAAATAAATTCAGCTACAAGAGCAGTTGGAACTTGTCTCTCATGCTGCAAGTCTGAGACATTTAGCCTATGGTACTGTATACAGGGCTACCCCTGTCGAGAAAAGCACAGGTCATCAACTGACAGGCTGAGGCCTCCTCTTGCTCACACAGGGGGTATGCTTGGACCATGTGGTACTTTTAATTAGAATTATATGGTGAGATGAAAAATGTTATGTCACAACTCAGTTATTCCACATTGCTTGGAACCTGGCAGAGATGGCCCTTTATGCTTACCTGATAATTGTCAGCTGGAAGTACTAGGTAGCTTCTCTTACATAAATAGGTACCCACACTACTAATTGTCTCTTGCCCACATGCATTAGTACCAATGCCATCAGCTCCTTTTGCCATTTGAATGTGTAACCTCTAATATAATTCTGAGATTGATGCTCAAGTTTTCCTCTTGCAGATACCTATGTGAATTTGGTGGAGAAGCTTATACTCTGAGCTTTCATTTTACTTATTTGTAAAAGTCAGGAAGTTGGGCTGGAGGGATGGCTTAGCAGTTAAGGTGTTTGCCTGCAAAGCCAAAGGACCCAGGTCCAATTCCCCAGGACCTACGTTAGCCAGATGCACAAGGGGGAGCACGCGTCTGGAGTTCATTTACAATGGCTGGAGGCCCTGACATACCCATTCTCTCTCTCTCTCTCACTCTCTCTCTCTCTCTCTCTCTCCCTCCCTCCCTCCCTCCCTCCCTCCCTCTCCCTCTCCCTCTCTCTCCCCTTTCTCTCGCTTTCTCTGTCAAATAAGTAAATAAATAAAAATAAAGTAAAAATCAGGAAATTATTTGATTTGACCTTATTCTAAATTTGGTCTAGATGCTCTGCAATATATTGAGAATACAGCAATAAATTATAGATATAGGAATTGCCCCCTAGGATGCTTATGATTTTGTTTAATACACGGAAATAATGTATTCCAAAATCCTGTGTCAGTGCACAAGAATGTCGGAATGTGTTGGTTGCTTGGGGCCCAAGGGATCATCGTGTGTTCCAAAGATAAGGAAGACTGTGCAAGTCATGTCTGAGGAGTCAGCCAAGGTTCAGACCTACCCTTAGTCAGCAGGACAAAAGGCAGGATATCTGAATGTCTTTAAGCACCTGCTCTGGATTTTTTTGCCTCTATGCAATGTGGAGCCACTGAAGCTTTTGGAGAAGAGGTGGGAGACATAAAACCAAGGTCAATGTGGAGAACACTGGGCACAAGAGCTCTGCCTGTCTGCGTGAAACTCTTGGGCTTGATCCCAGAAGGCTGTCTGAGTGAGAGCCACATAATGGAAACCCCCAGGTCTCTGTTGTTTCCAGCCTGGGACAGATCTCATGGAAAACAGGTGGAAGGGCAGGTGGGTGTGCACAGTGGGAAGATAGCTGCAAGGTCAGAGAAGCATCTAAGATTTCTCAGAGATCCAGGTGACTACAAGAGAACACGATCTCCTGTGTCCCACAAGAAGCATTGAAATGACAGCTGTCATTCCCATAAGAGACAACTAGGACTAGGATGTCTAGCCTCAATCTTACATTATTTTTTCACTTCTTACAGGTGTAGAGGATGCATTGCTGAACACAAAAATTTAAAACAGGACTTACTATACAAACATGAGCAGGCACGTTTGTAATGCAATGCCCCTTAACAAGTAAATAAATCAATAACCAAAAAAAATCAAGCCAATTGAAGGAAAATATAAAGAAAAATATGGTAGGGTAATATGGTGATGATTGAGGAAGGTAGTAATTTTTACTTTTTATTGACAGCTTCCATACTTCGACAATAAACCATGATAATTCCCTCTCCTCCCCCACTTTCCTCTTCACAAATCTACACTCCATCATATCCTCACCCTCTCTCCATTAGTCTCTCTTTCATCTTGATGTCATCATCTTTGAGGAAGGTCGTATTTGATTCAGTGCTGAAGGGGCACCTTTTCAAGGTAGAATCGTGCAAGCTCAGAAATGAATGATGTTCAAGAAAGACATGAAGGAAGAACACTGCC
This sequence comes from Dipus sagitta, assembly GCA_036346955.1. Taxonomy (NCBI): domain Eukaryota; kingdom Metazoa; phylum Chordata; class Mammalia; order Rodentia; family Dipodidae; genus Dipus; species Dipus sagitta. Next base: position 165,069,503 of record CM070772.1, on the reverse strand, counting down.
AAACCCCTAGTGACAGAGCCTGTCTACGACACTGGGTAGCTAAGTCTGGAGTAGTAGAGCTGCTGTTTCACTTGCAATGACTTCCAACAAGTGAGGCTAAAGAGACATGCTGCAGCGGAGGCTCCCATAGTCATGTAAAGACAGAGAAGCTCCCATCTACCCATCCTCTAAGGTACTCCTGAGGCCTCTGTGCTATATTTGAATGATGAAAGAAAGCCAGAGGGAATGCACAGAAAGAACATGTTCATGCTTAAACGCCCCGTCACCCATGTCTCCACTCTGCACTGTGCTCATGATAAGCCCACCCCCACACAAGCCAGACAGAGTTCCAGGGGAAGCTCGGGGCGCATCTCAGGCTGAGGATAAACTTGTTCCTCTTGACTGATTGGGTATTAAAGGCACAAGAAATAAGATTAAAAAATCAGGTGAAAAAGGCATTTCATATGACTCATGAACATCCCTTCCACCTTCCTTGTAGGTATCAGACATAATTCATTCATAAATTGTGGTGCTCTTTCCTGCTGGGACCAAATGTGACTTCACAATATGTCCCAAGCTATGGTTCCAAGCAGTCACTGTAATTTGACCAAATTTGGAAGAAAAAGAAAAAAAAAAACAGGAGAATACTATTAGTCAATGACTTAGCTGTTCATGGGAGCAAAACATTTTGATGTTGTCCCATTGAAATGAAAAATTCCTATTTACCAAGTAATACATGCAGATGCCCTTGATCTTAATCCAAACACACACATACACATGCATTCACTATTGATTGGTTTATTAGCCTCAGTGAAACAGTCTCCATATCATAGCAGTTCTGTACAGCATTTACTAGCTTAACATCTCTAAGGAAGGACAGTCACTGAGCCCCACTGAGTGCCTGTGTCTTCAAATGTCATCATCTTAGCCACTGCTGGTAGCAAGCAAGTAAATTAGCTAAGCAGAACTCTGGTCTAGTGATTAACAATTCCAGCTCTGGAGTCAGATACCCAAGTATATTGGCTCTGCCACTTAATAATTTGTGAAACTGTTATCCAACTCCCTAGGCCTCAGCTTTCTCATCTGTAAAAATGGCTAAAACAAATTATGCCTAGACTGCAGGTCTGGTAAAAAGATTAAAGTATTAGTCATGTCTAATACAGAGAGAGAACCTAACAAACATGGTAGTATATAATTCGATTAAAGTGAAATGGAATTCGGAGGTGACAAAGAGAGTTTGTCTTCTGGGAGGACAACCAGGAAGAACCAGGTAGGGCTCAGCCAGGGACTGGGTTTCCGGAGGAAAAGAAATAATATGGGCACTAGGGCCAGGCAGAGCTGGGTCACATGGCCTCTGCTGGCTGCTTTCTGGCTGAGAGACTGAGTAAGTGTCTGGGGAAAAGACAAGGTCTCTGAGACCTCGTTTTATTTGCAACATAGGAATAGCGACTAATAATATCCAAATCTTACCTCTTTGTTTTTTTACACATTTGTGTGTGTGTGTGTGTATGTGTGTGTGTGTGTGTGTGTGTGTGTGTGAAAGAGAGAGAGAGGTCTGTGCATCTGTGTGTATGTTTGCCTGTATGCATGTTGTACACATGGGTGCATGTGCCTGTGGATGCCAGAGGTCAATGTCAGACGTCCTTTCAATCATTTACCACCTCATTATTTGAGACACGATGTCTCAGTGACCCTATAGCTCACCAATTCAGTTACACTGGCTGAGTTCTGGGGCTCCTCCCGCATCCATCTCTCTAGCACCAAGATTGCAGGCAAGCCAAGGCACACAGAATTTATGGGTGACATCTGAACTCAGGTCGTCATGCTTGCACAGCCTGCATTTTGCTGACTAAGCCATCGCCCCAGCCCCAATTCTCATATTTGATGCGAGAAACCAGGTGAGCATCAAGCCTGGGTCAGAAGAAAGCTCAGAAAATGAATGTGAGATACTGTCCCACAGTGGACATACTCAAGGGAAAGGAAGGGGAGAGTGGGAACATAGGCAGAAGGAAGAAGTGTTGTTGTGCTTCAGTGGAGACTGCTAGAGGGAGACAAGTCACTTGGTGACAGAAGCCCCTGTATCAGAGCCTGACAAAATCTGAGGCAAACTTAGTGTCAGGGGCACATGCTGCCAAATCCCATGTCATTAAATAAGATCATGAATTGGGTGCTCAAAGGCAGAGTAGGGAAAGGGTCTACGTGGGTAGTCACAAGACCATGGCGGGGCAAGAAATGAGGGGCTGAGACCACCACGACCATACAGAACAGATCAGTACACGCATAAGAAAATCAAAGATTTCCTAAAGCTTTGATTTCAAGCTTTGTCTGCTTGGGAACTGAGGGAAGAGTCGGGAGAACAGGACCCTGGAGTGGCTTGAAGTTTGTTGGTTTTCAAAGAGGGTCCCATGGGATTTTGTTAAAAGATGGTACACTGCTTTTCAGAGAGTTTCAAAACCATTTAACTTGAGGTATGGAGACCAAGCCTTTTAGAATCATAATAGCTTAGAATTAAATGCCCATCTTAAAAGCCATCTGGCCTGTGTTTCCCAAACGGGGACACATTCCTTGGGACCTGCTAGGGCATCATGCAGCTCCTACTTGGATATGTTTTCTGGCATGTCCATCACTGCCCTGAACTGTTAGAAAACTGGCCTTGCTATGCCGAGATGAAAGCAGATGTCCTCCACGTTCTATCCATTGCACTCTGGTGCCACTCAGGAAATTGGTTCCTGCTGGCTCCACAGCAGGTTGCGCATCACGTGTTCTAGAGCACGTGTCCCCTGAGACCACCCCCGGTCTCAGAACTTCCCGCAGGAGCTTACTAAGTATAGGGGCCATGCTGTTCTCGCCTGAAAACCACATTGCCTCGCAGAGAAGGGCTCAGTACCTTTTTCATGAGTATGTGGCTAGCAGAAGGATGGATGGGGAAATGATTAGGTCCTTATAGAATTTAACATCTTCACTTGGTTAACTGATCACCTAAAACCCAAGGAAATTATGTGAAATTGCTTAAAGTTTTTTTTTTTTTTTTTTTTTTGTGTGTGTGTGTGTGTGTGTGTGTGTGTGACAAAGCCATAATTAGCAGCTAGGCTTCCAGATAACATGTGATAAGATCTCAGAACCAAAGCTGTGACCCTGGGAAGTGTGGCTATGCAATAATGAGCCACAAACACACACAAAACACCACACAGCATACACACGCACACACACACACACATGAAATTCTTTTTTTTAATTACAAAAAAAAAATTAACAAAAGGATACTACCTGCCATCCACAGCAGTGCAGTAGAAGGGTGAGGGGTAGTTTGAAGACATGCAGAACAATGACTGCTCAGACCCTAGAGCCACTATGCACACCACCCAGCTTGCTGTCAATTCCACGCTGCTTCATTGAGTGTGAGACTCTCTGCCAGGCCCTGAGGAGAGCTCCCTGGTGACCACATCTCCTCCTTTAAGGTGTGTGCTTTCATGGCCAGGTGCCATCCCAGGCAGGTTGTGTGATGTTCTACTTCAGACATGTCAGCAAAGTGCTAAGAGGGAGGAGTGATTCATTCAGTCTGCCTTGGGAAGACCTCAGGCTTCATAGAAAAGGACATATTTAAAGTAAGCGTCTGCTGACTAAAGAAATTGTTTAAGCAAATGTACAAGCCTGAAAGGAAGAAGGTGTGGTATGGCTGGATGGCTTTGGGAAAGGTGATTAAGTAACAAAGGCAGTTACAGAGGTAGACAGCCCCCCCCACCCACCGCTGTGTGCAGCCTCAGAGACCAGCCCTAGACTCCCTCTTCTATACCAGGGGAAGTGAGTGAAGAGTTTTAAAGCTAAGGCCCATGATTAAGAATACTGTAGGCTGGGCTGGAGAGATGGCTTAGTGGTTAAGGCACTTGCCTGCAAAGCCTAAGGACCCAGGTTCCTTTCCCCAGTACCCACATAAGCCAGATGCACAAGATGGAGCATGCGTCTGGAGTTCACTTGCAGTAGCTAGAGGCCCTGGTGCTCCCATTCTCTCCTTATCTCTTTCTCTCTCTCCCTCTCTCTTTCTCTCTCAGATAAATAAATAAAATAAAATAAGACTTAAATATAAAAAAATAATATTGTGGGCAGCCTATGGTACAAGCTTGTACAATTTGTTAGCCAGGCCAGGCACACAGGAGACCTTCTCTGACTGCATGAGGAAGGCCAGGTCTGCTGCCAGTCATTGGCCCCTGTGGCAGTCTTCAGTGTGATTTCAACCTCTAGACCTTTAAATTTCCAGAGTATTTAGTACTTGAACTAGCTGGACAGGTAGACTAGATGACATGAGTAGCAGAGACCATGAGCAACCCTCTCTGAGGCTGGCAGAGGAGGAGTCACCAGAGCTTCCGGCAAACTCTTACTATTAACTCTACATGTACTCCAGAGCTAAAATTCCAGAAGCTTTGCATGCCATAAGTCATTATTCCTGTTTCTCTTTCCCGTGGGACAGAGCCAGTAAGGTGGTGTCAGAGTCATTAGTCCCTATGTTTACACTTCCCTGATGTGGGTCCCTGGGCAAACTCATTGACCCTCTCTCTTGTGTGTGTGTGTGTATGTGTGTGTGTGTATGTGTGTGTGCATGCACATGTGTGTTTATTGGAGACAGGGTTTCATTCTAGCCCATTCTCTAGCCCAGGCTGTCCTCTAGTTCACGGTAAGTAATCCTACCTCAGCATCATGAGTGCTGGGATTAAAGTCGTGAGCCACCATACTTGGCTTCCCTTGGACTTACTAACCTTCAAACTCAATGCAAAATGGGAATGAAAACACACACCTCAAAGTGATTATCGCAGGAATTGAATTACAAATCTAAGCCCAGAGGAAGCAAGTAATCACTAGGAAGGCCATGTCCCTCCTCTCCTGTGGACACGAGGGCACGCACACCTACTGTTTCTCCAGAGCCTGGCAGTGATGTAGGGCTTTGTGAAAATTGCTAACTATGTGGGTGAAGGTTAACATGGTATTTATGCCCTTTGTACAAACTACCCAAAGCCCTTCGACTCCCTTTCCTTCACTGCTTAGGGAAATACATCCTTCCTTTTTGGAACACTAGGTGTTAACTTCAGTAAGGCCTCTGTACGTCACCGCTCGGAAAAGCGGGATGCTATATTGAGATTACTCCAAGGGGTGTCGTTGCAAGGCATGGTAAAAGGACAGAGTTACAAAAGAAAGCACCAAGGTGTCTCTTCACAGACCTGATGCTTTCTCACATTTAATTAATACAGAAGTCAAGGCGCTGTGCCGTCGTGTGTCATCACTGTGTAAAGTGGTCTGGGAACTTCCAGGGAGCTGACAGCCTGGGGAAAATGAGTCATCCCAGGTCTGCATTATAAGCTAGAAGGAATATTAGAGATTGTCATCATCATGACAGTGCCTGGCAGAGTATGTAAAAGGTTGCAAGTCACTCATTCACTTGTATGTCTGTGTTTTGCCTAGCATTCCAAAAATAAACATTGAAGATGGTGTAGACATACGGTGCTGACATTGACTGCAGGATTATGTTAACAAGTCACTATGCAAAGACACTGGAATGAAGCATCCCAGTTAATCCTCCCAATAACTCTGTAACTACTTAATGGTTCTTGGAAGAGCCATTCTATTTATGACTCTACTGCGGTGATTTGAATGTGAAATATCCTCCACAGGCTCATACATTTTGAGACTTAGTCTCCAGTTAGTGGGGCTGTTTGGGAAGGGTGTGGAACCTTTTGGGGGGAAAAAAGTGCAGTCTTGCTGGAGGAAGTGAATCACTGGGGGCAGGCCTTGAGGGTGGCCCATCCCCACTTGCTGTTGGCGCCCTGCTTCCTGACCCTGGCGAGATGTAACCAGTGCTGTCCACACTCCTACCGCCACGCCTTCCTGCCGTGAACCTTCTCCTTGAAACTGTAAACCACATTAAGCCCTTTCTCCCTTCCGTAAGTGGCTTCTTGCTGGGTATTTTCCCAGCAAGGAGAAAGTAACTGATGTATCTTGAACACCCAAACAGAGGCTCAGAGTCATGAAACAGCCCCCTGGCAAAGGTGGAGCTCAAAAGTCAGAACTGGACATGCATCTCTGTTCTGACTCGTTCCTAGGATTTTTACATTGGGGCTCTTAAAATCATATTTTCCTTTTGTATGAAGTGGGTTAATAAGGCTGGGAGGGTGGCACAGTTAGTTGAGTGTTTGTCTGGCATCAAAGAAGCCCTAGATCTGATCTCTGGTATCACATAAATTAGGGGTGACAGAATATGCTTATATTTCCAGCACTTGGAAGATGAACACAGAAGGATGAGAGGTTCAAGGTCATGTTCAGCTATATAGTAAGTGAGGCCAGCTTGAGCTTCATGAGACCCTATTTCAAAAAGGGAGGAAACAACAACAAAACAAACAGATCAAATAATATTCTTTTCTGTGGCACTATCATTGAGATATCTACATAAATGTTGAAGATGGTGTCTGGCACATGATGTATGGACAGTGGGTATTGTTGTTGAGTCATTATCAACACCACAACTAATAATGAATGGGAATTGAACCCCAGCCTGCATGAGCACAAGTCACTACTATCTGAGGGATTATCACCTCTCCTTTCCCTTCCCACAGTTTGGTGTGATCTTCATGCCATCAATTTAGATACTTGTGATGCAGGGAAAACCGATTCAGGCTGTGGAACCAGAAGAGGACCGAGCCCACGGCAGAACCTGAGCCCTTTGATCCTCTGTCACGTTGCTTGCTTTTTGTGACACCATGCCTCCCCAGTTTGCAAGCACTCCATGTCTGTTATATAATCAGGAAGACCTAAGTTCAGGAAAGAGAAGCAACTTGCCCAGTGGTGCCAATCTATATGGTAGAGCTGAGGCTTGCGTGAGATTCCACTTCTCCTCGTTATTTTTCAAATAGCCTCTTATACAGACTAAGTACCCCTCGGAGAGGCTGAGCAGAGAAAAAAGAACTGAAAAGGACATATAGATAGACAGAAATAGAGAAAAATACACACACACACACACCATATATATATATATATATGAGAAAGTCAAGAGACCTGTAATCTAAAAGCAGCTTTTGATCTTCTTTCTTTGAAGAGGTACTTAGAATGATGAAAAGTTGGTAATTTTTAAGAGAAAGGTGAAAAATAATACTCCTTGTGTGGTTCTTCAGCAAGTCTGAATAAATTGGAAGCAGCGGTGGAATCAGTGACCCACAAGAAGAAAGTCGGGGCTTTTCCAGGCTTCAAATCATGCAGTCGGCCACTTGCCCTTTCTGCCCACCTCCTATGGAGCATGCAAGCATGTAGTTAGCATTCCGCGGGTGCCTTTGTGCAGTTGGAGATGTGAGAATGAAGTAATTAAACACTCGGGAAGTGGGGACGAACATTTTGCAGATGCAGGCCCCTGTTGCTTGTGAGGCCTGCTGTCATCTCACCTGTACCTGTTGAGCACCAGAGGTGTTCTGAACAAGACAGCCAGACGATTGCTGAGCTTTCCCCGGCTTGATGCTGAGCCCATCAGAGAGCGCAGCTGCAGTAGGATTTTGACCATCCAGTCCTCATTGGAAAGTCAAATCTGGGGGCTTGGGGTGCATCTCCTCTGAATGTGCCTGTTGACCTCACACTCAGTACAAAGGTTCGCCTTCTCTTCATAGTTACTGGATGGTCAGCTATGCCAGGCTTTTTTTTTTTTTTTTGGTTTTTTTTCGAGGTAGGGTTTCACTCTAGCCCAGGCTGACCTGGAATTCACTATGGAGTCCCAGGGTGGCCTCGAACTCACGGCGATCCTCCTACCTCTGCCTCCCGAGTGCTGGGATTAAAGGCTGTGCGCCACCACGCCCGGCTATGCCAGGCTTTACCTACAAGTGTGCCACCCTGTCTGTGCCTGTGCCTAGGCTTGGTCCTTGGCCTGATGTGCCCTTTTGGCTGAGCCCTAGCCCAGTCCCAATTCTGCTCTCGGGGTTCAGCTAACAGATCCTTTCTTTTTTTAATGTTTTTTTGTTATTTTTTTTTTTTATTTGAGAGCGACAGAGAGAGAGAAAGAGGCAGAGATAGAGAGAGAGAATGGGTGCGCCAGGGCTTCCAGCCACTGCAAACGAACTCCAGACGCGTGTGTCCCTTTATGCATCTGGCTAACGTGGGTCCTGGGGAATCGAGCCTTGAACAGGGGTCCTTAGGCTAAGCCAGATCCTTTCTCCACAGAGAGACTCCACCCCACTAGTGGGATCAAGTCTCGCCATCTCTAAATGTCCATAGCATTTTCAAATTTCTTTCATCCCTTATCCCTTCATTTTTCCATGGGACTTTACAGCACAAAGACACCCGTGCATTCCTGTTACACTATCCCTTTGCCAGACAACAAGGAGTGCTTCGTCTAATGGGACAGTAAGGCATGGAGAAGATCATAGTACTTTGAATGAAGCGTTTCATGATACACTGTCCAGTGATGCCTCTTCCTGAAATAAACGATCGTACGGATGTACATATGCAGATGTGCATGTACATCTGCCTGTCTGCACGTGTTGCATGTGAACTTAGAGTTTGTGGTATCATATATAATATATAACTAGTCAGAAGGCAAAATCTTTTTCTTAAGAGTGAAAGTCCCTGCTTTTGAGTCACAGTAGGATATGCTGAGCTCTGCCTTATCACGAAAGAGGAAATGACTAAACCATGCCAGTTTGTCCCTGTGGTATGAATCCAGGAGGTGGAGCAAACAGGGCAGCTCAAGGGAAGGAAGGGACAGGTGAGCAGACAGAGGGAAAATCCTCCCTGAAAGAGAAACAAAGGTCAAGCCAGGCACCTACTTCTTCAGGTCCACACATGAGTTTAGGTGCAAAAACATGTTCTGAGTGTCTTTCTCACAGCAAGAAGCTGATCTTGGGGGGCGGGGGGGGGTGACTCCAGCAGTGAACTTCGCTGCTTGGCCCCTGCACATATGGATGATGTAGATGTAAGTGGTGCTCCTGCTACATCCGTGGGTATGTTCTGAGGATTAAAAAGCATTTGGTCTCAGGCTGGAGAGATGGCTTAGTGGTTAAGCAGTTGCCTGTGAAGCCTAAGGACCCCGGTTCAAGGCCCGATTCCCCAGGACCCATGTTTGCCAGATGCACAAGGGGGCGCAAGCGTTTGGAGTTCATTTGCAGTCGCTGGAGGCCCTGGCATGCCCATTCTCTCTCTCTTTCTCTCTGCCTCTTTCTCTCTCTGTCTGTCACTCTCAAATAAATAAATATGAATAAACAAAAAAAAAATCTAAAAAGCATTTGGTCTCTAGCAAATACTGAGGATAGGCTTCCTGGAAGAAGGGGCAGCTGGTGCTTATGCACTCTCCTGCCCGTGCTGTTCTGTGATTGCTGGTGACACAGTCCAGTCTGGGGGAGGCCAAGACCTTTTTTGCCCTTCAGTAGAGCCCTGAAAGGGCCCAGTGAAGCACACACAGGGAGAGGCTGGGAAGGAAAGAGGGGCCTGGTAAAAGGCACTGGGCTAAAACTGCCCCTGTCTTCTCAGCCATGCCTGTGCTTGCTGACTGACTAACTCCCACTCTGCAGTTTGCAGGAGTTGATGGATGTAGGCTCCTCCTGCTAGAGAACCAGACTGGAGCAGAGAAAGGAAACACAGGCTGCCTCAGAACTAGATCCTGGAGGGAAAGGATTGGCTCCTCTTAGCCACACACTTTTTCTCTTGCATGTGTACATGTGTGCACATGTGTGGGGAGATGGGGTGAACGGTTGTGGGTGCATGTAGAGGCCAGAGGCTGACATTGAGTGTCTTTCTTGATCAATCACTTTCCACATTATATATTGATACAAGGTCACTCTCTCTGAATCTAGAGCTCACTGATTTGGCTAGTTAAACTAGCCAGCTTTTCCCAGGGAAGCCTTCTCTCTCTCTCTCTCTTTCTTTCTCTCTCTCTCTCTCTCTCTCTCTCTCTCTCTCTCTCTCTGTCTCTCTCTCCCTCCCTCCCTCCCTCTCTCTCTCCCTCTCTTTATCTCTCTGCAGAGGGCTGGGATGGCAAATGGTCACCCATGACCAACATGCATGTGGGCACTGGGGATCCGAACTCAGGTCCTTGTACTTCCACAGTGAGCACTTTTCTGGATGATCCAACACCCCTGCTCCACATGCCTTTTACCAGAGAGCAATGCTTGCGTAAGTTCAGGGGGACTTAAAGGTGACAGATTAGAGGAAAGTGATCTTATAACAAGCTTCTATGTCTACCCTATTCAGGCTGACAGAATTTGGGCCTGTGACTTCTAATTCCTCACCATCAATTTTTAACTCCATGAGGCCTTGCTTTGGCCGCCACCACCGTGTCATCTAATAGCACCCATGTGTACTTTCCAAATATGTACCCCAAAGTGGCTTGTCTCTGAGGGTGGTCTATGCACAGAGGGTATGAAAACTCTTCAATGCCACACCAGTCCCATGACCAGTCCAGGAAGTTCAGCCACCATGCTGGAAGCAGTGGATTCCTAAGGGAATAGTGTGCCAGCCCCCACCTGTGCCCAGGCTGAGTGCAGTCTGCGGGAAGCCCAGGCCTGAGACCCCTGTCAGCATGATGGCTGCTCCTAGAGTAAGACAAGACCTGGCCTCTTACTGGTGGATCACGTGACTATCCACACAGCCGGAAATTGCAGAGTAGGTGCTATCATCCAAAGCTGAGGTCCTGAATGAATTCTTTAGTCCGCATTCAGTTATATGTTCTTTGAAACCCAAGCTTTATGAATTATTTTGTTCATATGTAGTTATATATTTCTTAATGTTTAACCATAGGATATCAGAAGACATGTCTTGATAGCCGTTGGTCATGTTGTTACATGGACCTGGATCACACTGGCTGCCAGCAGCCCCATACTTCACTGACTCTTAGGTCTGAACTATCTTCCTCACTGTGGATAAATAATAAACTTTGAGTGAGTTACAACTACAGCACTGACATGGTCAAGATAAAAGGGACTTTACTGAAGCCATATCCTACTCAAAATATCAAAGGAAGAGGTCAAGCCTTGCTCGTCTCAGGCACACTGGTTTCCTTCTGGCCTCCTCTAAATTACTTACTACCAGCAAGGCTGAAGACATGCCTCAGTCAGCCTCATCCAGCCATGAGGACCCGAGTCTGAAAATATAAAACATATAAAAACAGCCAAGCAGGCAGCACATGCTTCTAAGCCCTGAGGCTTGGTAGCCAATCAGTCCAGCCTAATTGGCAGGCCTATGAGGACCTTGTTGTCCTCTGACCTGCACACACATATGTGAACATCTGCCCATATATACATGAACATATGCATACATATATGAGCACTCACATATACACAAAAATAAACCAATAAAGTAAAAGTAAATTGTCGCAGAGTCTAAGTACTTATTTGCTACCTCACTGTTAGGTGCTCATCCACGGTATCTCTGTTAGCCTCCAACCCCCCCCCACAAAAAAAAAATCTGGTCTTCTGCTGTACATTTCAGTCATTAATGCGATTCCATCTACAAACTTCATACATATTTCTGTCAATTCAAAAAAAAAATCCACAAGTTCCTAAATGGCAGTGTCTAGAAGCTATCCATACACCTGTGCTCTTAGCATTAAACACATAATAGATGTCCAATATATGCGTGGGGTTTGTTTTTGGTTAAACAATTTGTCAATTCAGTTCAACTAGCATTTATTAAGCATATACTATGTAGCAATCAGTGAATTAAGTACCAAGGATACAATTTTTTCTCAACCTTATAATATTTCACATGTCAGTAAGGAACATGAATATCTTAACAAAGAAAACCAGAGGGTTGGATATAAAAAAAATAATAAAGGATGTTCAAGGTATGAACTCAACCCAATTAAGGAGTGATATTTTCATGAAACAATCGAGAAGTTTCTAGGAGGAGCAGATATCTGAGCTAGGCTAGGAGCAGGTAAAAGGAAAAAGCATGAATAGAATAATGAATGGCATTACCAATCAATGAAAGTTTCTCCAACTATAACGCATTTATCCTAAGGTCAGGAGTATTTCTTCCATGCTATGAGCATGGGGCCAAGATTCCAGATTTTCTGTGATGACTGTCAACCCAAAACAGTGAAACTTATGACAACCTTTTACTCAGGACATGTCATGGCCACAGTACAAGCATGCCTTTGGGAGCTGCCAGTGACAAAATAAGGGAGTGTGGGGAAGTTATGGGTACAATGACAATTGATATTCAACTTCTTCATTTCTTTGGAAATTTCTTCCTAACGAACAGTTGAATGTAATTTAACATCCTAAGTAGCTTGTTCAAATGAGCCCAACTGCCTTGCAGCGCTGAGAGGGAGTCCAGAGGCCGTGTTGCACGGGAATGTAACCACGGAGCAATCCTGGTGATCAAAAATGAATTAGCCAGAGAAGGCTTAGAGTTATGTGATCAGAAAAGATGTTTCACAAGAAGAGGAGCTAATGAAAGATTTAGTCTTAGAAGAGGAAGCCAGGGAGAATACAAACTAGCGGTTCTGTCGTTCGAGCACAGGGACATTCCTGCAGGTCTGCCTACTGCAAGTGAGGTTCTCGGGGGACTGTTGAGACAAAGGAGGTGAGGAATGTTCCTTTTGCCATATTGACACGTGAAAGGAATAAGGATGGTTGTAAAAAAAAAAAGAAAAGAACAAGCAATTTCTGAGCATGCACTAGATTATAGCCGTTGTGGTGAGCACATTCACAGGCATCACCGTGACTCATGTTCTCTCCCACACTGTGACATGATGAGCTTCCCTTGACAGGAGAGGAAAGGAAAGATGGCTATGGAGTGCAAAATGTGCAGAGAAATGAGAATTTCTGACTGCACAAGATGTAGTCTGCATGGATTCAGAGAAGAAGTTCTAACTCATTCACTCAGTAGTTCATTCACAAGTCATTTAACATCCTGTAATCTCAGCGCTGGAGAGGCTGAGTTAGAAGGACCATGAGTTCAAGGCCTGGGGTTCAGAGTGAGACTTTGTCTCAAATAAGTGAACACAACCTTTAATAAGCCGAGACAGGTGCTGAGGATACACAGTAGTCAAAGGGAAAAGCGGAGATGGCTCAGTGGGTAAAAGAACTTCTTGTGTAAAACATGGCGAACTGGATTTGGATCCCCAGAATCTATGTAAAGCCAGATGCAATGGCAACAACCTGTCAAACAAACCCTCTACAGTGAGCTAGGAGGAGACCGGAGAGTGACCAGAAGCCTGCAGGCCAGATGTCCCAGTGTAAACAAGAGACAGTGTCTCAAATACAGCACAGGTAAGAGCTAATGACTGAAATTGTCCTCTGACCTCCACGTCCATACAATGGCATATCATGCACGCATACGCTCATGCACATAACATTTTTTTAAAAAAAAAAGAACTTGTGACCCTTGATTTTATATTGCCCATAGTCAAGATGAATATTTCTCTGAGTAAATGTGTAAGTAAACCTGTAATTCTGAAAGGACAGGGGCATGATTTGCTGAGACCTGGTTACCTAAGGAAATGTATCAGCACAGACTCACTTGAGGAAGTGATGCCTGGGCTGGGGGAGAGGCTGGAAGATTGGGTTTTGGATTTTTAGGGCTGGTGGATAGAATTCAATTCTGTGACATGTAATATATATATATATATTTGAGGAGTCTTGTTGAAGGGAACTATATGAAACAATTAGGGAACCTAACATGAAGCCAGATCTCAGAATGGTGGGGAGTGAGGGGTCTGTGGGGAGGCTAGAGTGGGACAGAGGAGGAGGACAGCACTCCAGGGCACATAAGCCACATGCAGGATGTTGATCATGTCCTAAGAGAAAGGGGGCAGCCACCAGAGATTTTAAGTGGAAGATCATATGAACCCATTACAATGTAACAAGATAGTTCTGACTACCATGTGTATGATCAACAGGAAATGAGAAATCTCAATATAGAATGGCCAAGCCAGAGGCCATTGCAGTATTCAGGCATCCTGTGGTAGCAACATGGCTTAGAGTGATGGGCATGGCTTCAAGTAGGTGACTGGGAGAGACCAAGAAATGAATTTTAGGAGCTGGAGAGATGACTCTGTTTTTAAGACCCTCACCTGCGAAGCCTAATGACCTGGGTTCAATTCCCCAGTACCCATGTGAAGCCAGATGCACAAAGTGGTGCATGCATCTGGAGTTCACTTGCAATGGCTGGAGGCCCTGGTGTTCCCATTCTGTCTGTCTGTCTGTCTGTCTGTCTATCTCTATCTCTCTGTAAAATTTCTAAAAATCTTTAAAAAATAAAAAGTATAATGAAGTTGATAGTGTTTGGTGATTGCTTGGAAGATGATTAAGGTGAACAAGATAGGAAACTGTTGGGCCAAAACAGGGCAAGTGCTTAAGTGAGGGCAGAGGCTTCATGTTTCTAGCCAGTGCCTGCTTCTCGAGGACTGAGAACTGGGCGGGATGCCACGTCTCCAAAACTATGAAACTACACAGCAACTTTCCATTTCAAAATTTCAAAGATGGCAAGGTGACCCTGCAAGCCCCGCCTGCAGGGGTCAACATTGCCCAAGGGAAAGACAGGTGTGGCTCCCTCCCGTGCAGGTGTGCCTTCCACCATACGCATTCCTCCCTGTCCTTACTTGTCTTACTGTATGACCTCCTGGAGAATTCTTGCTCATCAGGAAGACAATTTTGAAATCTGGATTCTCACTATTTCTCCAAACACCAGCCATTCTTACTTTTCAGATCATTTTTTTAAAATCACTATTTAAAAGGATGGAGGGAGCTACTTTACAGAAGGGGGTAGGGCAGGCCATGTCCTCAGGACCATCATATTCTCCTGCAAGCTGAGGCAAGTTTTAGTGAGAGTATCAGGTACTTGTCTGTCTCAGCAAGTAAAGGGATGTGAAGAGACTGTCTTCTCTTGCCAGTTACCCATAGAAAGTTCTAGATTGATCAAATGCTTTCAGTAGCACTTCTATGGACACTGTATCTCTTCAGAAATCAGGAGATCAGGGTTTCCAGCTACAAACTCATTATAGAACCTTCAATCAATTTTTTGGCCACATGGTGCTCTCCCAAAAAGAGGAGGGAGAACCTTTCCTTCCATAATGCGAGTATTCCATCACCATTTTGTGACAGAAAGCAGATACTTGTCACATGTGATAGGAACATAAGTAGTACTTGCCTAATTGAAGTTTGTTTCTTACCCTTCTGTTTCTACACCAAGAAAATAAAGCACCTTCTTTGAGAAGGATGAAAAAGGAGAATGGTGCAGGAACAGGAGTTTCTAAAGTAGGAAGAGACTTTGAAAGAATAGAAAAATCCTTTAAGGAGATGTTGACCTCAGCTAGACCAGGAAGTATTGCCACAAAAGCATCCACACTCAGTAATAAGGAGTAAAAGGGACTGCAATACAGCAGGACCACCAGTATGTTTGTCTCATCATAATGATAATTTATATCATTTAAATATGCTATGAAATTGAGAGAAATATTAAGGCACAGAGGATAATTATCTGGAGGTCCCTGATACCCCCAAAATATTACAGACCATTGCTGAGGCCCTTAGTTTCCCACCAGGAATAGATGGTAAGACCCTATTGCTGAAGACTCCACATACACGGGCTGCAAGGTCACTGAGAAATCCTGTTAGAGCTGAGCTGAAAACTTCCTCCATGTAGACCAGCTGAGAGAAAGTTGGAAAAAGCCACACTGCAAGCAGTTCAATGGGAGAGATAGAAATCACAAGCGAAGATAGTCAACAGTGGGCACTGCAAGCCTTAAATCTGGCCAGCCAAGCCAAATGAGCCAACGGGTGCAATAGTGGCATGTCTGTTATGGGGGAAACCAACCACCCTCTAATTTGACTGGAGGCCCACTCCACAGGAGGAAATATATCCCTGATACTTAAAACCTACAACAGGAGTAATCATGAGCCCTAGGAATGTAATGTCTGCTGGTGTCTGGCTAAATGTATATACCATGCTCACCAACCTACCCAGTAAGCATTTCTCTTAATGTTCATACCCATATATTAATGCTACTCTCACTTCTGGTTAGAGAAGCTTCTCTTTTCAGATGGAAGTGACCTTGGGATGACTCAGAAGCCATCATGTTGCTGAGAAGTGACAGAGGAGTGCTCAGCAATGAAATACCTCTGTCACACCTTCCAAGGCTCAGAGTCTATTGCAGAAGAGGTGGCAGAAAGAATGTAAGAGCCAAAGGAAGGGTAGGACTCCTTACAATATGCTCCTCCAGACACAAAACGTCCTGGATATCCATGACCTCACAGTGCCTGACACTACCTACACAAGACCATCATAATAGGAGGAAAAATAACATGATATAAAAGTAAAAAAGAGACTTCGAGGGGGAGGGGATGTGATGGAGACTGGAGTTTCAAAGGGGAAAGAGGGGGGAGGAAGGGAATTAACATGGGATATTGTTTACAATTATGGAAGTTGTCTATAAAAAATAAAAATTAAGCCGGGCGTAGTGGCGCACGCCTTTAATCCCAGCACTCGGGAGGCAGAGGTAGGAGGATCGCCATGAGTTCGAGGCAACCCTGAGACTCCATAGTGAATTCCAGGTCAGCCTGGGCTAGAGTGAAACCCTACCTCGAAAAAAAAAAAATTAAAAAAAGAAAGAAAAACAGTCCAAGATCCATTAAGAAACAAAGGACAGAAGAAAGAAAGAAAGAAAGAAAGAAAGAAAGAAAGAAAGAAAGAAAGAAAGAAAACGAATGAACGAACTAGAGAGATGTCACTGTCAGTTGTGTTTGCCTCATAAGCATGATGACCCATGTTCAGTCAATACTCAGATTCCATGTAAAAAATATCACACTTGTAATTTCAGCTCTAGAGTCGTGGAGAGAAGCAGACACCTGAAGCTCTCTGGCCAGGAAAGACTCTGGCCTAACTGGAAAGCTCCAGGCCAGTGAGACACTGTCTCAAAGAAAGAGAGAGAGAGAGAGACAGAGAGAAAGGAAATAAGGAAGGAAGTGAGGGAGAGAGGGAAGAAAGGAAGGAAGGAAGAAGAAAAGAAAGAAAGAAAGAAAGAGAAAGAAAGAAAGACTAAAAGGAAGGAAGAAAATATGAATAATGTTCCTAAGGATGATACTTGAGATTGGCCTCTGGCCTACGCACACACACACACACACACACACACACACACACGTGCACACACACATGTGAACATGCACATACAAACAACCATACATATATGCACATTAAAAATGAACAAAATTACGGACAACATCCCTTGTGAATATATTACAAAAATTACTCAGAAAATATTAGCATATTAAACTCAACAGCACATGAGAAAGGTCATAGACCATGACCCAGTGGGATTTGTCTCTGAGATACAAGGATGGCTTAACATGAAAATCAATTAATGTCATTTACCACATTAGAATAATGAAGGATAAAAACCAATGTATGAATAGAGAGCAAATTCCTTGATCTAATAATAACATATGACAAACCCAGGGCTGGAGGGATTGCTCAGTGGTTAAAACTCTTGCCTGTGAAGCCTAAGGACCCAAGTTCAGTTCCCCCTTAACCACTTAAGCTAGATATTCAAGGTGGCACATGTGTCTGGAGTTGTTTGCAGTGGCTAGGGGCCCAGCTGTGCCCATTCTCTCTCTCTCTTTCTCAAATGAATAAATAAGTAAAATATTTTAAAAGGAATTAACAGATAACTTCATGCTCAATATTTTTTAAAAAAGCTGAAAACTTTTCCTCTAAGACTAGCACCAAAGCAAGAGAGTCCAGTCTTACCCTCTCCACTAGATATAACATTAGAAGCCCTTGCCAAAGTAACTAGGCAAGATAATTTTAAAAAGGCTTCCAATTCATAAAGGAAGAAGTTTGTTTAAATATTGTATGATCTTTTTTATTTTTTAAGTATTTTATTTTTATTTATTTATTTATTAGAGACAGAGAAAGGGTGGGGGAATGAGAGAGAGAGTGATAATGGGTACACAAGGGGCCTCTAGCAACTGCAAATGAACTCCAGACGCATGTGTCCCCTTGTGTATCTGGCTAACGTGGGACCTGGAGAATCAAACCAGAGTCCTTAGGCTTTGCAGCCATGTGCCTTAATGGCTAAGCCATCTCTCCAGCCCTAAAGATGGTATGATTTTGTATGTAGAAACCCCTAAGGATTCTACAAAACATTGTCATGTCAGGTGTGGTAGTTCACACCTTTAATACTAGTCCTCAGGAGGCTGAGGTTCATGGATTGCTATGAGTTTAAGGCCAACCTGAGACTACATGCTGAATTCCAAGTCAACCTGGGCTAGAATGAGTGAGACCCCACTTGTTACAACTAACAAAAGAAATTCATTAAACTTCAAGGATACAAAGGTCAACACACACAAATCAATTGCAGGAATGGATGGTATAGCTAAGTTGTAAACTAGAATGCACAAGATCCTGGGTATGATTCCAAGTTTCTCAAAAGAAAAACAAGAAAAGAAAAGAAAAGTAGATTGCAATTTAATACACTAAAACTGGGCTAAAAGTGAAATTAAGAAAACAGTCCCACTGACAATAGCTTCAAAATTAATGAAATAGTAATAAAGAATGAAGGAACCAAAGGATTTACATAGTGAAAACTAAAAAATGTTGATGAAATAAATTGTAGCTAGGGTCTCACTCTAGCCCAGGCTGACCTGGAATTCAATACGTAGTCTCAGGGTATATAATGTTGTTGTTTTTTTGTTAAAAAAAAAAAAAGTTTAGTTGTGTATTACTTGAAGCTTGTATGTGTGGTGTATGCATGTGTGTGTGCAGATACATGTACCCTGTGTCTGTATGTGTGGAAACCAAGGAGTACTTTGAATGTCTTCCTCTGCAGCTCTTCTTCCTTACTTCCATAAGACAGACTTCCTCACTGAGCCGCGAGCTCACTTTCTTCTGTTAGACTGGCTGAGCACAAAGCCCAGTGTCTCCACCTCCCACGTTACTGGGATGACAGGCATGTGCGGCCATGTGCCCAACTTTTTATGTGGATGCTGGCCATTGAACTCAGGTCCTCATTGTTGTGTAGTAAATGTTCTTTCTCACTGAATCAAATCATCTCTTTGGCCTTAAAATTTGTTTCCAGAATGCATGACCCATATACCTCAACAAGGAGGGGCCAGGGGGAGGGGGTAGGACATGGATGAGCCTAACAATGGTACCAAATTGACTGTATTCACTGAGTACAAAACTAATTAATAATAAAAAACATTGGTGGGTTTTTTGTTGTTTGTTTGTTTTGCTCTCTCTCTCTTTAGATAGTATTTAATGTAGTGCAGGCTGTCCTTAAACTCACTGTGTACCTGAAATTGGTCCTGAACTCTCCATCCTTCTGCCTCCACCTTGCAAGTGCTGGGTTTATAGATATATATCACTACCCCCAGCAGGTGAAAGAAAGAAGAAACAAACAAATGAAAAGACTTACTGCGTTCATGTATTTAAAAACAGCATTGTAGGGCTAGAGAGACAGCTTAGTAGTTAAATCACCTGCCTGTAAAGCCTGAGGACCCAGGTTCTACTCTCCAGATTCCACATCAGTCAGACACACAAAGGTGAGGCAAGCATAAGGTTGCACATGCCCATTAGGTGGCACATGCATCTGGAGTTCGATTGCAGTGGCTGAGGCCCTGGCATGTCAATTCTCTCCCTCTCTCTCTCTCTCTCTAAAGAATAAAATAAAATGAAAACAGCATTGTAAAAAATATCCACAGTGCCCCAAAATTCTAAATACTCAATGGACTCCCTATTTAAATTCCAATAGCATTTTTACAAAAAATATGTGTGTAAACATCTAGAATTCACAAAATACTGCAAAAGATATAAATAGGTAAAATAATTTTGAAATAGCAGAATAAAACTAGTAGTCATCATACTTCCTGCTTATATGTACATCAAAGCTACAGTAATTAAAACTGAATATACTGGCATAAAGCTGAAATCTAGACCAAGGAAACAAAATAGAGAGCTCAGAAATAAATAAATCTATACATCTACAATCAAATGATCTTCAGCAAAATGCTATAAACACATAATAAAAAAGTATATGTTATTCAACAAATGTTGCTTAGGATACTGATTATCCATTTATCCCCCCCCCCAAAAAACCTGAAGCTGGACACATATCACACTGTACACAAAAATTCAACTCAAAATTCACTAGAGTTTTGAACATGAAACTAAGATGCACAGAGGAAAACATAGGGAAAGTTTCATGATATTGATCTTAGCAATGATGGTTTAGATATTCTACCAAACCACACGCAACTACATAGAAGCAAGTAGGGCGCTATCAAATTCTACAATTTCTGCCTCATAAAGAGAGCAATCGATATCATGTAAAGATAAGTACAGAATGGGTAATATAGTTGCAAACTTCTTGTATCTTGGAATTTCCACAACATATAAGAAACTCCTACAATTCAATAGCCATTTGTAGAATAGATACTTCTTCAAAGGTCATATGCCAGTGGTCAGGAACCACATGAGAACACAAAAATGAAAATCAAAATTACAGTATCATCATGCACCTATTAAAGAGACTGGAAAAAAGAAAAGACTCATGTTGTCAACATGTTAGAGAAACTGGAGCCTTTGTGCACTGTTGGGAAGAACACAAAATTCTCTGCCCACTATGGAAAATAGTACAGAGGTGCCACAAGAAATTAATACTACTACCATACTACCATAAGAGCCAGCAATACAACTTGCAATGTTATTCAAAAGAATTAAAGTCAAAATCTTAAAGAGTTATAAATACACCTCTGTTCATTACAGCACTTACCACAATAGCCAAAATGTGAGAGTATAAATGTCTACTTGTGAGTGAAGGGGTTACGAATATGTAGAACATTCAGCAGAGAATGTGACATAGCCTTAAAATATCATATTTTGCAATACATGACAGCAGATGAACTATGACTATGTGTTACACATGCTAGAAACACATCAAATATTGCATAATTTCTCTTTTATTCAATATGTAAAACTGTTTTGCTTGAGTCGAGTGTGGAGGTCATGCCCTCAAGCCTCAGTGCTTGAGAAGGTAAGGCAGGAAGATAAGTTTGAGGCCAACCTAGACTACACAGAGAAACTATATCTCAAAAGCAAGAAACAAAATGAACACAAGTAATGCATCAATCTCAACAAATACTCATACTTAAAGGAGAAAGAAAAGAACTGTAGATGCCAGGAATTAGGATAAACCCAGAAATGAACACATGCAATTCTTTTATTCTTCATAAATTATTTACAATGTTGAGGTCATATGTATATATACACCAATTTGCATCCATTTTTGCCACATAATATATTTCTTATATCTACTGTTGTGCTGGAACTGCCTTGTACATGTTTGCAAGAGCCAATGCACACCTCCTTCCAGCTGTGATTCAGTGACATCACACTGTAACTTGGAATCAGTATGGTGGGAATGTTTACACCATAGAGTTGGCAAATACTACAAAGTAAGGATGTTATGTTTCATTTTTTCAAAGGCCAAGTTGTTAAACTTTATTAGCTAGCATGCCATGATTATATCATATGCTTCTTCTAAGGCCTTAAAATGTTTTTGGAAGTAAAAATTTAATCACTATATAATAATAATTGAAAGTTCTAATTTTCAGATATTATATCCAATTTTTACTATTACAAAGAATATTGCAATGAACTTCAGAGAGCATAAGCATTATATTTATTTTCCCTTAGCACAGATTCCTAGGCGGGGATTTATTAGGTCAAAGGATACTAACATCCTATTTTTCAG
Organism: Dipus sagitta; assembly: GCA_036346955.1. Classification (NCBI taxonomy): domain Eukaryota; kingdom Metazoa; phylum Chordata; class Mammalia; order Rodentia; family Dipodidae; genus Dipus; species Dipus sagitta. The sequence continues at coordinate 165,047,812 of CM070772.1, read as the reverse complement.
ACTCCCAAGTATATTCTTACAAATAATATGTGAAAATGCCCATTTAACTCACTTGCAGTAAATAGGATTTTAACAAAATATCAAAACAAAATACTCAGAAAAAACACATAAGGACTACATAAGAGGAAGATTTCCTAAGTACCATAGGTAAAATGGAATGACAATAGCCCAATTTAAAATATGACAAATATAATAGATAACAGGTCTGTATCTTCAATGTTGAAATAGTTTGTACAAGTCAATTAAAATACAAATAAAAATAAATAAGAAAGCTGAATACCTAGGCACATAATTATCCTAATTCATTGTCACAATCGAATTTGAAGACCTTCCAGGATTCAATTACAGGCATAAGAGCAGATATAGTTAAATCTCTGGGGTGAATGGGACTGAAATTTACTAGCATTTGTTATAGTCTATGTAGAACCAATTACTCTTCCACTGAAAAAGCCATACTCAAAACAATATAGCATCATGATATAAATAGGTCATGTAGTTTACTACTTGGAAAGCAAAAAGTAAAAAGAAGAGGATGCACCAGTCTATGAACCATTCCAGCCAAACAGATGGCTCCTCTCTGCTGAAAGAGAAGCTCTGTGCATAGTACCCACCTCCAAGGTTTCACAATGGAGTTCCTACTTCTTTAAAGGGTTGGGCTGTTTTCTATAATGGCTCAAAAACTTCAGAAAGCTGGGGGGAGGGGCACCTAGAGGACCCCTTTGTTCCTGGATGCCAGGCTGCTGTCAAGAGTCTGAGTTGTGTGTAGGTTTGAGAAAATGAGTCTGCCTGCAAGTAGAAATCAGAGGCAGAAAGAAACATCCCCTCGCTTTGCAGTACATTTGGTTGTGTAAATTGCACAACAACATTCTTGTAAGGTTGTAATCAATCACCAGGTGCATGCGGAGGAGTGTTCAGCATCAATCAAACTAAATGGGGAAAAACAGAAGGCCAGGATCCTTGTCCTCAAGAGACTCTGAGTCTTTGGGTCACAGTTATCTCAGGTTAGAGGTGAAATGGGTTGAGTTCTACAGAGTAAGGACCCCCATGCTGGATGGAGAAGTGAAGGAGGAGGGTGACCAGAGCATGTTATGGCAGTTCTAGCAAGCTGTGCGCCACGCCAGGAGGTCAGCTGGGCTTTGAAAGGTAGTAAGAACTGTCAGAAATAGGGACCAACACCATTTGTGTTTTCTGAACCAAGATCAACTCACATCTATTGACAAGCCAAATAAATATCATTCTAAACATGATAGTATGGAATAAAACTTCCAGTCAAGGGCTGGAGAGATTGCTTAGTGGTTAAACACTTGCCTGTGAAGCCTAAGGACCCCACGGGGTTCAAGGCTCGATTCTCTAGGACCCACGTTAGCCAGATGAACAAGGGGGTGCACGCGTCTGGAGTTCATTTGCAGTGGCTGGAAGCCCTGGCGCGCCCATTCTCTCTCTCTCTCTCTCTCTCTCTCTCTCTCTCTCTCTCTCCCTCCCTCCCTCCCTCTTTCTGTCTCTGTCACTCTCAAATAAATAAATAAAAATGAACAAAAAAAATTTTTTTTTAAACTTCCAGTCGATGTATGGCGGATTTACTGTGCTATTTCTTCTGATATTTTGAGAAAGCGGAGGAATGGAAGAAGGAAAGAGGAAGGTAAAAGAAACAACTGCTTTGTCTCTAGACTATCCAGAATTGATAAGCTATCAGCTTTATTTTCTTTTTACTTGTGTGTTTTAATATTATTTATTTATTCATAAGAGAGAGGCAAGATAGAGGGAAAGAGGGAATGGGTGCACTGGGGCCTCCAGGCACTGCAAAAGAACACCAGACACATGCGCCACCTTGTGCATCTGACTTTATGTGGGTCCTGGAGAATCAAACCTGGGTGCTTAGGCTTCCCAGGCAAGTGCCTTAACCACTAAGCAATCACTCTAGCCCTTATGTGTTGTTTTATTGTGGTACTATACATGTAACACCAAATTTTCCACTTGATCCATTTTAGCATTCAGTGGCATTCAGTGCATTCACACAACTGTGCAGCCATCAGTACCTTCCACCTCCAGAATTTTCATCTCCCCAAACAGATATTCTGTACCCATTAAATGATAATTCCCTATGCCTTCCTTCCCCATCCCCAGGAACCACTCTGCTACTTTATTCCTTTTTGAATTTGATGCTTTTAGGTATGTCCTTAAAGTACCATCATTCTCTCTATTTTATTTTTATGGTTGCTCTCTGTCAAAGTCACAACAAAGGACAGATGTCATACTCAAACAGGGTAATTGAGAAATTATGACTGATAAGTGAATTTAAGAAAAGAAGTACAGGCGCTCCTCGACTTACAATGGGCCCCATCCTGATAAAGGCACCGTGAGTTGAAAATACCACTAAGTTGAAAATGCACCTAACCTACTTAATATCATAGCTGAGCCACACAGGATGTGGTGGAGTCAGAGTGTTTTCCTTAGGATCCACGATCGAGCAGCTGGCTGGAAGCTTAGGCTCGGTGTGCTCTTCAGTGCTCTAGAGTACTGCATGACATATCTTTTTATACTGCCACAAAGTAGAATATCCTAAAGTGAGCCATCATAGGTAGAAGACTATCTGTGTTTGTAAGAATGTGTACAAGTTTGAGGAAACTGCAACAGTGGGTATAAATGGCATGTGTAGCAGTTACCTTCATGTTGCTGAAACAAAGCACCCAGCAACAAGCATGTTGTGAGAGGAAAGGGTTTATGTCAGGCTTACAGTTTGGAGAGGAAATTTCATAATGGCGGGGAAAGCGTGGCGTATGTGAACAAGAAGGAAGTGGTCCTAGTGAGATACCTGTGAACACCCAGTAGACTGGCTAATAAATACCAAGGCGCATGCCCAGTGGTACACTTCCTCCAGCAAGATTCCACCTCCCAAAGGTTCTACCACCTGGGAGGCTTAATCACAAATACATGGAAACTATTGCAGCACAACTAGTAAAAGCTGTTACCAATCCTAGGTCTGAAGAGAAAATGACCAGAACCAGAAACTGTGGTTGTGTGGAGAAGCCCCCCCAACACACACCTTCAAGGCCTATCACAAAGGGCCATAGCCACACTCAGGGACCCCGCAGGATAGGTTCCAGAACATTGATATCAGCCCTCCTCCTGTCTTCTACCTCCTGAAAATACTTGCCATGGAGACAGGGGACCCGCCAGTAGAGTCCACAGAGGCTGGATCCTGCAGGTACGAGCTGGGCGAAGAAAAGTGAGAAGAACATCTGGAGATCGAATGAAAAATATCCAACTGGGGACTATCTTGTCATATATTATGCATGCAGTTGTGGTGGTGGGACAGAGTAAATAGCAACTTAAGAAAGGGGTTGTGTGCGAAGAGATAAGTAAAAGAGATACACTTAAATTAAGCAGAGAGTGGGGAAAATCACCCCCTTATCTGGCAACTTAAAACAAACAACCCAGATAGGACAAATATCTGGGTCTAAGCAGTAGGGCAATGAACTCAAGCTTACACAGCATAGACTTACATAGACTGCCAGAAGAGGAAAACTCTTAATCTTGTCTTGGATCACATCATGTCTGCAGTTTCTGAGATCCAGAAGGGATTGATCTCTATACCATGTCCTTTTCCTGCAAACTTTCACCCATTAAAAAACATACTTAAATCATGAACTGGAGAGATTGCTCAGTAGTTAAGGCATATGCCAGCAAAGCCTAATGACCCAAGTTCAATTCGCCAACACCCAAGTAAAGCCAGATGCACAAAGTGGTGCATGCATCTGGAGTTTGGTGGCAGTGACTAGACATCCTCTCTCTTCCTCTTCCTCCCTGTCTTTCTCTCTATGTATCCTTTCTGTCTCTCTCTGCTTGCAAATGAAGAAATAAATGTTTTTTAAAAAAAAAAATTAAAGAGATAGTGAAATTAGTCATTCCTCCTACCTTCCGGCCAGCCTTCAGCTCATCTAACTGTGGCTTTTAGTTCATCTCTGACTTTTATCAGCATCACGCCTAAAACCTGGAAAAAATGAATCACTTAACTTCCCTGACCTTTCATCTCCACTTATGTGGAAGGTGTTTGTCAACTATGGGGCTCCATATGACTTATATAAAGGGATGTTAAAAGTGGCATTCAGGGACTGGGGAAATGGCTCAGTGGGTAAGAGCATTTGACGTACAAGCATGATGGACTGAGAGGCCCTGATTTACCCTGAGTTCAATTCCCCATGATGCATATAAAATATTGGGTGTCTTCCATTCATGCCTATAACCCTAGTCCTGTGGGGAGTAGAGACCAGACAATCAGTGGTTCTCACTGGTCAGCCACTCTGCTGTAATTTGAATGGATGTACCCCAATAGATTCAGGAGTGTTACTGAAGCTTGTAATTTGGGGTCACTATGGGTAGATCCTAGGGTCAAGCTCCAATGTGTGGGGGCAGATTTGGAATTTCCAGCTAAAGATTTGCAAAGTGCTTGGGCTTTGGCTGGAGTTCCTGAAGTGTGCTTGTGTGTGCTGGGGGTGTGGCTGTTGGTGTTTCTCTCCTTGGCATGGGCCTGTGAAAGGGGACCCAGGTTCTTCTGCCATCATGGAACCTCCCCTGGAACTGTAAGCTTCAAATAAATTCTCTCCCTCCGATAACTGTGTTTGGTTGGAAGGTTCATCCCAGCGACCTGAGGCTGTCTGGTACACACTCTAACAAAAACTGGAATCTCTGGGCTCAGTGAGAGATTGTGCCTCAAGGACAAACAGATGAGCAAGAAGAGGACACCAGTCCTTCTCCTCAAGCCACTGCACACACGCGCGTGGGGTAAACATATCTGGGCACACATGTACGTACCTCACACCTCACGTCATACACACAAGCAAAAAAACATCTAAAGTAAGATAAGCACTCAGTGTTATGAAAAAATAGCAAAACTCTGCCAGACGATAATAATAAACCTAATTAGCTTTGGCAGGATGAGACAGAAGACAGACAATATTATTTTGCAAAACTTGAAAGAATTAATCAATCAGTATTGCCTTGTGCCAGGCACCAGGTTGAGTGTCGCATTGTGTAAAGTCTGAGAACTAACTTGTCCGTGGGGGAAATAATGACACAGGCTAGCAGACAGCATAAACACCGATCATTCCTGAGAACGCCAGATCCTTGAGCAGCCCTCAGAGAGAAAGAAGCTCCAGACTGTGGTCCTCAGTGGTCAAAAGGCTGCCCGGAGGAAGAGGAGCAAGTTGGAAAAAAAAATCCCAAGATTAGGCCAGGTGTTTGGCAGTAAGCGTGGGAGCCAAGCCCTTGTCAATCCCTCTATTCACATGGTAAATATGCCTGCCCTCACTGTTGGCTATCATTAGTTCCCAGTGCTTCTATGCAGAGGCACAATGTCGGTTTTTCCTTCAACCCGCGCTTTGGTCAGTTTTCTGATTTGCTTTGATGAATACCAGAGATAAAACAATTTAGATAAGAAAAAGTTTATTTGGGGGTCATGGTTTTAGAAGTTTCAGTCCATTATTGGCCCAACTGATTTTTTTTTAATTTTTATTTTTTGATCTAAGGGACAGGCAAAACACCACGGTGATAAGAGTGTGTGGCAGAAGAGGCTGTTTCCATCATGGTGAGTAGGAAGCAAAATGAGAAAGAGGAAGGGGCTGAGGACAAAATATGCCAGTCAAGGGTGTGCTCCCAAAGACCTACTTCCTCCAACTAGATCACACCTATTAAAGCACATTAAGCTATGACTGTCTCTGGATTAGTTCATTAACCAGGTCTGAGCCTTCATGTCACCATCACCAACCACTGGGTACTGCTGCATTGGGAATCAGAGCCTTCGGCACATAAGTTTTTGGGGAACATTTCATATCTAACCCACAGTATCCCATAAAGCATCTCACTGCATGGGAAATTCCCTCCAGTAATTCAGCTACGGGTTACAGTCCAGAATCAATGCTCAGGAGTCCTGGGTTTTATTTCAGTCCTGCCTAGGCATCTTTTGAAACTTCCAGAAAGCTTCAGGGAAAGTTCTGAAGGTAGCTTCCTTTCTGTTGATCTCGGTTTCTTCTTGTGTAATATCTGGTTGTCGAACTGGACGACCACAGTGGCTCCTTCCATCTCCGTAGTATTAGGATTCTGCTTCTGTAAGTAGGTCGCTGGTGCTTACTGTACTATTCACACTTCATGACCATGACCGATTTTCATCTCCAAATGAACATTCAAGTTTTATGACTAGCAGTCCCTAGCATCTTCTAAGCCCTCAGAATTTCATACAGCCCATTTCATCTACCTGAACTCTGTGTACTCCCCTCCCCAGCCTGACTAGAAAACCTGCCTTGCTATCCCATAGCCAACCCAGTCTGCCCTTTCAACTCCACTTCTGCCCACCCATCACTGAATACCCTTGTCTTTCTGCCCCATGTCTCCCTCCTAAGGCTCTTGCAGCCTTATGTCAGTCATCCCAGCAGCCTTGGCAGTTATTCCAGAGCTTGGGGTAGGTCTGTTTAATGGGAATTTGGAGGTTCAGGGAACAAACCCACAGCCATAGAGATAAGAGCTGGAGTGCAGCTGGAAGGCCTGAGGGGCTCTGTTGTCCCTCTGATCATCATAACGCCTCCCTTCTCGGCATTGTTCCTGTCCTCCTCCCACTGACTGGCCCACTCGTGTCTACACCTGGTTTCTCCTTAGTCATCATTTGCCCTCCACCTAAATTCAGCTACAGGAGGCCCACCAGCAACCCTACGGGGTCCTCTTGACCTTTGGGCTTCTGCTGTTACCTCGACAGTCTCACCCCTGAGGCTCTCCTAGTTTACATTCTCACAGCTCTGTCTGCCTCACATCCCTCTGTGGGTCACCAACAAGTGTGGACTGTCTACTCTTGACTGTTGTGATCAGCACCGCTTAGAGAGCTGGACCCTGTGTAGTGCCCAGGTCTTCAGAAAGCCAACTCCATCATCCTGAGCCCCATACGGAGCAGGTCTGACCCAGAGGAAAGGTTCATTTCTGACCCACCATGACCGGCTTACACTGCTACCTCCAGCGAACTCACTAGGATTGACTGAAGGTCCAACTTGCCATCTCAGCTCTAAGAACCACACAACTGTGGTTCCCAAAGACAAAGAGGTGCCCCCAGATGCATCTTCCAGAACCCTCACCTATACAGCCTGGCAATGTCCATGAAAGATCTCAGCAGAGTGTCACCATGTGCCATCTAGAGATCAGACTGAGGAGGAGGAGGACGCTGCAGCTCTGAGGCAAACCGGAACTGATTTTGAAAGGACCAAATGTTTTAATCTGTGACTTCCCAAAATTGCTTCCGGAACTGAGTCTCCGGAGTCTCCCTCCTGAGCAGGGATGCTCTGGGCGAGTGCGGCTGGAATGAGTTCAGAGGCAGGGCAGCGAGGAGGGGACAGCGGCCACAAGCTGCCTCTGCTCACAGACACCAGGTTGATTGGGAGATTGATTTAGAGAAGGCCTTTGTAATAAATTGTTCCTCTCCTTGCCCGCAGCAGGGGGCCAGCTGCTGCCGGCTCTCTCAGCATGGAGGGCACAACTGTGGATTTAGAGTGTGAGGAGAGCAGATGGGCGGCCTCGCAGCATCTTGAGGACGGCTGCCAATTTGGGTTTGTGCTGCCATTTGATCTATTTTTTTTTTCCTCTCCTGATGCTCATATTATGCGATCTGTGGTGCAGCGTGGTGTCTGAGACAGAGCACAGGACCAAAGAACCAGGCTGGGACCTGAATCATATTCTTGGCTGCTCTTCACAGTGCTCTGGCTGTAAGCGACTTGGTCAGGTGTCCTGCACCACCCCCCTACCCCCTGTGCTGAGAGAGCTAACTGTCCATTATCTGTTGGAGACACAGACCACTGTAGCATGTTGTAAAGGCCATGGTGAGCACAGGGCACTGCGCCTGCCGGGATGTGGGACCCTCTTCTCAAACAGGGTAGAGCTGCCAAGGGAAGGCTCACAGAAGGGAGCGCCTCAACAGAGAGTTGAAAGGCCCTTTGGAGGTAAAGCCTTGGCACACCCAAAGGGTATTTCCCTCCCCGTGTGTTAGGCAGGACAGGGTGGAGCCACATGCTGCACAGCAGGGTGAGTGAGGAACAACAAGAGGGATTTCTGAAAGGCAGGCATGCGTGGCTCAGGTCACCAGTCTTCCTCTGTCCATGCAGGCTGCTCTAAGGAAATACCTTACACTGGGTGGCTTATAAGCAGTAGGAATTTATTTCTCAGAGCTCAAGAGTCTGGGACTCTAGGTCAAGTCACCAATGGCTCTCCAGTGAGGGACCAGACATAGGTGGAGACCCCTTTAACTGATGCTAGCTTCTCAGAGCATCCTTCAAGGGTCAAGTGGCTCTAGTAACCTCTTTTATAAAGTCATTAATCTTAGTTGTCAGGGTTCTACCTTCATGCCCTGAGGAGCTTCTCAGTGCCTCCTCTTCTAACACCATCAATTGGAGGCTAATACTTCAACATATGAATGCAAGGAATTGACCATAGTGAGGGCTTTAAATGCTATCCATTAATTGTAAGACTTGGGAATCTTAGAAGGATCTGTACAAAAGTTAAGTTTCATCAGTTTTGTGATCTTCAGTTCTCTCTACCAAACAATAGCAGATAATGAATTAGACACTTACCTTCGAAAAGCAGTGGTAGGATCCTCTATTCCTTCATCAGTGAAATTTTATTGAGTGTTCTGTGTGTGACAGACATTGTAGGAAGGCCACAGATGCAAAGATGAACCACACATTGTCATTGCCATGAAAGTCGTCATTCTCTAGGGTGGTGGCATCCACAGGAAGGGCTAATTAATAAATCAATAAATTCAAGGTAGTGCAAACTTGATAACAAAGACAGAGGACAAGGGAATGAGCAGTTATTATAATGACAAACATTGCGCTACATCCTTTGAGGAATGCTGCATTATGTCACCTCTTCAGAACTCCTCTGTGGTAAAGTGAAAGGTACAGTCACCACATCTCAGTGGAGTCAAGAAACTTCACAGGAGAAGGAAGCCTTGACCCAGGATTCTGGGTCAGTCTTACCTGTTTAATCAGCCAAGGCTAGAAAACTGCATCCTTACAGTGATCCAATCTGACACTTCCATTTTATTCCATGCCTTTGCTTTCCTGCTCGTTAAAAGAGAATGTTCATTTGCTCCCCTGGCTCTGAGTTGAGTTTGATTTACAGGAGCCATGAAGAAGTACTTGTATACTTTTGAGGTTAGATGTGTGAGGGTGGAGGTAGTTTCATGCTGAGATACCTGTTGGCAAAATAATTCATGCACAGAGTGGGGGTGATTTTTTTTTAATTAAGATTTTTGTTTCATGGACTATTCATCACATTTGAAGCTGTGATTTGAATTATTTCTCCAACTCACTGCAGACCCATTGTGTAGCAAAACTGGACTGGTGGAATTGTAACCAGAGCCACCATCTTAGACAGCATTATTTATTAGCATCATTATTAATGATTACAACAAGTCCATTTGATCATTCATACAGTTAAGTGACAAATGTTCACAGGGTGCCTAGCATGTTTGGGGCTCTGGTAGCTTTTCATTGCTGGGACAAATACTGGACTTTAAAGAGGGGGAAGGTTTCTTTTTGGCTCTTTGTTTCAGAGGCTTCTGTCCAATATCAGCTAGCCTCGTTATTTGAGGGGTGCAACAGAGAGCATCACAGTGGAAGGGAATGGTGGAGCAGATGTGTGTACTTCATGGTGGCCAGGAAATAGAAGGAGAAAGGAGAAGGCACAGGGTCAAGATAAGCCCTTCAAAAGCACAATCCACCCCCCCCCCCAGCATCCTATTCTCTTCACCTAAGTACGACTTCCTCAGTTCTCCATCACTTCCCAAAACAGCACCACCTGCTGAGGAGGAAGACTGTGGACAACCTTTCATATTCAAACCACACCAGGCACTGAGCTTGGATCTAGAATTGTGGTGATAATTAAGACAGACAGGACAGTATGCCTTCCTGAAGGGAATCTGGAGTTTACAGAAAGGAGATAAAAAGCATAGTGGCACATACCTATATGACAAGTATATGACTGTAACTGATATATTGCATATGATTGTACAAATGGGTTAGTTACCTCTCTGGTCTTCTCAGAGACTGAATACCTGACAAAAGGCAATTTAAAGGAGTGAGGGTTTATTTTGGCTCACAGTTTGAGTGCACAGTCCAACATGTGAGGGAAAGCAGGGAAGAGGGAGACTGCTTGCTCACATGTGGGCAGATCAAGTGGCAGAGAGAGGAATGCGGAAACTCAGTTTGCTCACTCCCTTACCCTCTTTCATTCAGGCTTGGGACTCAGCACATAGGATGGCACTGCCCACATTCAAGAAGGGTCTTTCCATGTCAGTTCAGCCTCTCTGGAATGACCCTTAAAGGCATGCCTGAAGCATGCCTGTTAATGCCCCAGGTGCCCCTTCATCCAAACAAGTTGGCCATCAAAATTAGCCATCATAGCAATTGTCACTGACATGGTATCGCAGTGCAGTACACTGTAATATCATTTGGGAAAGCTACTTGAATGAGAATGTTTGGGGAAGCTTTCCTTGATGGTTTGTGTCTTCTGACTGAGCTCTAAAGGGAGAGTAGGTAAGAAATAATTGAGGTAGAGAAAGCAGCATGTTAGAAATTCCCCAGGGACAAAAGTGCTTGTCCTGGTATGAAAAACATCCAGTATGATTTCTGAGTAACAGAAAAATAGAAAAGAAAAGGTGGAAGCACTGTGATTGATATCCACCAAGCAAGGTACTGCGGGTGAGATGAGAAAGGGCAGAATGGAGCATACCAAGGTATTATAAGGCATCATATGGCGGGTTAGTTAGCAAACAGATCCAACATCCCATATTCAAATTTCACCTGCCTTTCAGAATCCATCTTCAGTATCATATCCGTGTACTTTAGAAAAGGTTGTGCTACATAATCTCATACTTAAGAGACAGTGTACATTAGAGTATTAATACCACTATAGCTGAACACACTGATCTGTGCATCTATCTATCTATTTATCTATATCTATATCTATCTATCTATGTATACACCACACACACACACACACACACACACACACACACACATATATATATATATATATATATATATATATATATATATATATATATATATATCCCAGTATTTCCAAACATTGAAAACTCAAAAATGAATGACCTATTGATGTTTCAAAACACACTCAGTAAAGAATTATTGTCAGCCAGGTATGGTGGCACGTGCCTTTAATCCCAGCACTCAAGAGGCAGAGGTAGGAGGAGAGCCATGAGTTTGAGGCCACCCTGAGGCTACATAATGAATTCCAAGTCATCCTGAGGTAGATTGAGAACATACCTCAAAAAACTAAAACAATAATAATAATAATAATAATAATAATAATATTGTTTAGGGGACTTAATTGTTCAGACTTGGACAAAATTCTGTGATATTTAATAGCTGTTGAAAAGTTACTCCACTTCTTTGAGTGTTGTAGTTCTCACCTATAACATAGTAATCCCGTGAGCTGTCTTGGAAGTCTTCTATAAGGATAAAGCCCAAAGCACATGTGAATTCCCTGTTTCAGTGCCTGACATTGAAGATAATGGTTTAATAAACATTAATCAATATCATTTCTTCAATTCAGAGTAAAAAAACTGCATCATAATTTAGGGAATCTTCCCACCATAAGTCATTTTTCCCAGAACTAAAACCAAGTGTCTCCAAGTGAAAGCATCCATCAGATTCTGAGTACAATTCCAGCAAAAAGATCTACACTGAACCATGTCATCATGAAAGTACTAAATTCACTAAATAAAAAGAATATCCAGAAGTTCTAGAGAGGGGCTGGAGAGATAGCCCAGTAGTTAAAGTGCTTGCTTACAGAGCCTGATGGTCTGGGTTCAATTCCCCAGCACTCACATAGAGCCAGGTACACAAAGCAGCACATATGTCTGGTGTTTGTCTACAGTGGCAAGAGGTCCTAGCAAGCCCATCCTCCCCCTCTCTCTTTCTCTGTCTTTCTCTCTCTCTCCTTTTAAATAAATAAAACTATGTTTTAAAAGTCTAGAGAGAATAAAAGGTAACAAATGAAGGACTTGGAATCACATTAGCCTCAGATTTCTCAATGAAAAGACCAAATTTCTATAACAAGAAAAAGCAATCATTTTCAGCTTTCTGAAAGAAAATTTTGTTTAGTTGCTATTTCATTTACTTTCATTTTCAGAAAGTTATACTCAGCCAAACTATCACATAAGTCTTACTAATCAACTGATATTTTGTTTTTTAAAAAAGCTTTAACATATGTACTTTCTTAGAGAAATAACTGAAAAGGTCACTCATATCATAGGAAGATATGGGCTGCAGGAAATGAAGTATCAACACACACATGACCAAGGACTTCCCAGGGTGGTGCTTGTGTTGGTTTGAGTCAGATGACCCTTAGAAACTCATGTGCTCTGAATATTTGGTCCCCAACTGGTGGCGGTTTGGGGGGTACAGGCTTGCTGGAGGAGATTACTGCTTGGGTGGCCTTACAGATGTTATAGCCTAGCTTTCCCCTTGCCAGAGCTTGGCTCACTGTCTTGCTACACCTTCTACCTGCCATAGCAAGAAGTCATGTCCATCCTTTGCTCATGCCATGCTTCCCCTGCCATCATGAAGGCTCTGCTCAAGACTGTCAGCCACAAGCTTCTTTTAATCAGGTATTCTTCCTAGCTACACAAAGCTAACTACAACAGTCAAAAGAAGGCCCATGGGCTGGAGAGATGGCTTAGTGGTTAAGCACTTGTCTGTAAAGCCTAAGGACCTCAGTTTGAGGCTCGACTCCCCAGGACCCATGTTAGCCAGATGCACAAGGAGGCGTACGCATCTAGAGTTCGTTTGCAGTGGCTGGAGGCCTTGGTGTGCCCATTCTCTAACTATCTCTCTCTGCCCTTTTCTCTCTCTATCTGTCTGTCACTCATAAATAAATTAATTAATAAATAAAAGAAGACCCATACTGCCAACTGTGGAGTCACCCCAATTCATGCTACAATAAGAAGACAGATGGCTGCAAAGGGATAGTCTCTAAGGAAAAAATGGACTTGATAATGTGGAGTTTGTAAAAGAGTGACTGTTTCTATGACTTTGATTTTAAAATCAAGCTTAATACAAACTATAGATGCATGATATCTAAAGTTATAATGATGTATGATTATGTTTATGAGAGGTCCAGGCCTGGAAGAATACGTAATAATGTGCAAATATGTGAGAGCCCACATGTAGAGTCAGGCTAGCCTATGAAGAGCTTTTGACTATGACTCACCATCACTTTGATCACTTCTATCATCTTCTGTAGAATGAGAGAGGGTAAGATGGAGCCCAGCTCAAAGAAGTGTCAGGAAGATTACATCAGGGAACATATATGAAGCACTTGGCACAGGTTTGGACCTGTTATTACTGATAAATGACAGCTTTTGTTAAGGAAGAAAAGCAAGAAGGGAGAGAGGGAGGATGAAGGGAGCCAGAATGTACAGCCTAAATCCTAGTGGGGCAGGAAAATTCCATCTACACAACATTCCTAGCAATGTGTCTTCTGAGCAAGTTGTCCTCTTAGTGACCATCTGCTTAAAGGGACTTTGTCAAGGTTGACAGGCTCAATTTAATATACATTAAAAAGAACTTAGCTTGTTTCCTCTGTTCCGAAAAGACTGTCAGTGATGGTGAGAGGGTCAGCCTTTCTGCAAGGTTAAAAGACTTGCTCAAGGAAAGCACTCCCATGGTCCAGCGCCTCCCTAATCATTCCATTTTGTTTTCATAGTGTCCAATTCTCCCTTGGAAAATGCTCTCATTCCAATTGTGCCAGGTGAAAATGAGTGAGTCTCTGGGCATAATCAGGCTCCCTATGCCTTGCTCAATGGTCCCTCCCCAAAGAACCATGCTGTCAGGCAGCCTTTTGTGTATTCAGAGTGACCAGTAGGGACCAGGCATGCAGGCGCCATGGAGCTCTTCTGCCTGGGTGGTCTGTGATATTTACTTGTGTACAGAAGACTGAGGGTTTGATAGGGTGGGGAAGCATGGAGAATAGAAACCCATAATTAAGAATGTGTGAAATGAAGAGTAAGGACTGGAGCTTGTTGACTCTGAACCTGACTCCAAAGATGACTGTGTTGTGGCCTTCAAATATGTCACCAAACATCATGGACAAGGAAGAAGAATTTGTCGGTGGATCCAGCTTTTATACTTCCTTGTTCTGTAACCTTGAACTAGACTCTTAAATCTGACTCTCAATTTTCCACCTATAGAAATAAGATAATTGTAGAGTTAGTACTTGTGTTGAGGACCTCAAGGTCAGACTCTCTGTTCCAGTTATCTTCTCATTTCCAGGACAAAGCACCCAATAAAAAAAAAAAAAAAAGCTGATGGGAGGAAAATTTTTTTTTTATTTTTGCTTACAGTCTTGACAGGAAACTTCATGATGGCAGAGGAAAGCATGGTATGAACAGAAGCTGGACATCACCTCTGCCACAGTAGTTGGAAAAGAACATCAGAAAAGTGAGCCCAGTTCTGGCAAAAGGGAGCTGGCTATAACACCCCTAAGCCCACCTCAACAATATACCATCTCAAGCAAGGCTCCACCTCCCAAAATGGCATCAGTGGGGGACCAAGCATTGAGAACACATGAGTTGATGGGGGTTCATGTTATTCAAGCAACAACATTCCACTCCTGGACCCCATAACTCCTGACCATTCATGACGGGAAATGCATTCAGCCCAACTTTAAAAGTCCCAATAGTTGTTTTTTTTTTTTTATCAATACTAATACTGTTAAAACATCCTCATAGTTCAAGGTCTCTTAACTGCAAGCTTATAAACCACAAAACATATAATGGCCCAGGGTAAACATTCACATTGCAAAAGAGGGCATTAGGTATTGCAAGGAAAGATGCAACCAATGCAAAATATAAAACAAACAGGGCAAACATCAAATCTTGTAGCTCCAAGTCCAACATCTGTAACAAGTGATTCTTAGGGGTTCCAATTCTTCCTCTCCAGCTGGACTGCCCACAGTCAGGGGAACACTCTGTTCCCAGCTAGCAGCTCTCCTTGGCAGCTATCCCATAGTCATAGCATCTCCAAAACATCCTGGGGCCTTACTGCTACACACAATTCACTCATTTCATGGCTTCTGGTCAGGGACTATGACCCTGCTGTACATCACCTAGGGGCCAGTTTCAAATCACCATGTTACCAATCCAGTGACACTCTGTTTCTTGCATTTGTAATACTTTCTTAGCACCAGGTGGGTTACCAAATTTGTTGATACAGGGGAGAGTAAAGCTGACTTTAAAGAACAAGGAAACTTCTTTAGCATTCTGGTCCTCTACTTCCAAAAGATTCAGTATTCTTCCTGCTTTCCTGATGAGAAACAGCTAGAACCATCTCAGTGGTGGTAATCTCTCAATTGTACATGACATGGCTGCAGTCTCTAGCCCAAGCATTCATTTCTTTCTGTGCCATCTCCTTTTGCTCAAACCAACCCATCTCTTCTAAACTCAACTCTGCTCAAGTTCTCACACCACAGGCATAAAGCAGCAAGTCTTTCATACATACTGCTTCTAGCCAATTCTTAACAAAGCTCTTTTCTTCCCCTCCAAGCCAAGCCTGCACAGCCCATGGTTCTTTCATCTAAATGAAGAAATGTTTCAACTCTGACCATAATGGTCCATCAAACTCTGTGGGGTCCCTAGTTCTTCAGGGTGCCATTGCACACTGGCTCCCAGAGGTGTCCAGGCAACTGTGGAGCAGGGTCTTGAGTGAACGTGAATGCCACAAGAAGAAACACCTGGGAAACAGCATTAAAGAACACCTCGTTTATTTGTCAGGGGACTGAGTTTTTATAAGCAGTTGAGAGACAGTGGGAAGAGGGTCCTAAGGGGATTGGTGGGTTCAAAAGTTGTTTGCCGATGCCTAGGGACATTCATTCCAGCACATTGGGTGAGAGTCAGGTGATCTATGTAGTGGCTGGAAAAGGTAAGAGGTATGGGTCACAGGGGGAAGGGCTGTGTGAAGGCTGCTGGCCTGATACCATATAAAGAGTTTCCTAGGCAACTGTCCAAAGGTCACAGGGCTATGAAGCCTAAGTCTTATCAGGATGTCCAGGTGTCCTAGGCTGGGAGAGGGAATGGCCCTACTTCCCACCAATCTTGGGGCCCGAGATTTTTGTCCAGGGATCCGGGCTCACTGTGACCCCTGAAAATGGGGGGAGGAGTTCCCCTGCCAGTCTGGCACCTGAGATGGGTTCAGTGGTTCAGGCTGCTGCGACTTCTCCATAATCTGGGGCCCTTAGTCATGCCTGACAGTTTGGGCTTGCTTAACAGGGGCCCTGCCTGTGCCTGACAAAGCTCCGCTTAGAGCATTGCAAGGCATCTCTTAGTGAAAAATTTTTAAATGCTTCCTCATCCCTCCCTCAAAGAGACCAAAACCACACACTCATGATTGTTAGTAGCAATGACCCACTCCTCTGGGACCAATTTTCTCTGTTTCAGTTACCTTCTTGTTTCTGGGACAAAGCCCCAACCAACCACAGTTGATAGGAAGAAAATTCTCTAAAGAAAGCTTTATGATGGCAGGTGAAAGCATGGCATGAGAAGAGGCTAGACACACCTGACCACAAGTGGAAAATAGCAGCAGGAGAGTGATCAAGGGGGAGCTATAATACCCTTAAGTCTGCACCCAGAAACTTAGCTCCTCCAGAAAGGCTCTATCTCCCAAATTGCCATCGGCTGGGGACCAAGCACTCAGAACACACGATTTTATGGGGAGACATCATATTTAAACCACCACACTCCTCCATGTGGGTCTGAATGTATGGAAGCAGGGTAGGAGGAAGTAATACAAATGAACTGAAAAGAAAATAATAGCAACCCACTTCCTGGCCTTAACATGTCTCAGATCTGCCCTGACTCAGAAGAGCCAAGGTCCACCAGAATGAATGGCCTTAGCAGAGTTGGCTGGATCCCCTTCTGGTGTTACCTTTGATGTGTACCTCATGATTCCCCTCTCCCTGGTTCTAGCAATCTGTGGCTCCATGCCTTTTTTCCCTATGACTACTCCTTGTTTTACAATGCCAATTTCAATCCCCTTTTCTCTCCCTATGATGTTCAACTCTGTACAGCATCTGGATTTGGCCAGCACCCACTGCATCAAGTTAGGTATTTTCCTAGCCACTGACAAGTTATGGCCGCGCCAGATCACTGGAGCATGGCCCCTGACTCCAGACAGGGTCAGGGTTCCTTCACTGTTTGGCTGCTCCTCCCTCTCTTTATTGCTTCATGGCTCAAGCTCAGTGGTTCTGACCAACCTCCACAAACACACTGAAAGAATGTCTCATTGCCTGGATCTTCTTATTTGGTTTTTGAGTGAAAACCATGTTGCCAATTCTTTATTTTTTTTAACTTTATTTTTAGTTATTTATTTGAGAGAGAGAGAGAGAGGAAGAGAGAGAATGGGTACACCAGGGACTCCAGCCACTGCAAACAAATTCCAGATGCATAAGCCCCCTTGTGCATCTGGCTTACGTAGGCCCTGAGGGATCAAACCGAGGTCCTTTGGCTTTGCAGGCAAATGCCTTAGCTGCTAAGCCATCTCTCCCCAGCACCCCCGCCCCATGTTGCCAATTCTTGATCAAAGATGGATGAGGGGAGCTAGGGTGATGACTTAGTAGATAAAATGTTTGCTGCGCAAGTGTTAATACCTGACCTTAGACCTCCAGAATCCACATTAATCCAGATATTGTAGCTCTAATCCCAACACACCTAGAGAAAGAAAGGAGGTGGACATAGAAGGTGGACCTGGAAGCTTATAGACCAGCTAGCCTGGAAAATACAGCAGGAAAGCATGAATCAGAAAACCCTGCCTCAGACAAGGTGGAACTTGGTGACCAATGCCCAAAGTTGTCCTCTGATATCCACACATGCAACATGACATGCATGATACACTCATACTCACATGAACATGAGCACACACACACATCATCCACGCACACACACATCATCATCCATACATACACATATCACCCATACACATACACATTCCATACACACACACAAACATCATCCACACACACATCATCCATACACATACACATTCCATACACAACACATCATCTATACACACACATACATTCCACACACAAACATCATCCATACATACAGACACACCCACACACACACACATCATCCATACATACACACACAGAAACATCATCCATACACACACACACACACACACATCATCCATACATAGACACATACACATCATCCATACACACATACACACACATACACACGCATCATCCATACACACACACACAAGACTGATAGTAATGAAGAGGGAGGGGAAATGTAGGATGACCTCAGAAGGGAGGACAAGATGTGAGGGAAAGGAAACTGAAGTCTGAGGAGCACAGATAGGAAAACACACACACACAGGAAGGAAAGCCAAGGAGGGAGGAAGGGCCACAAATGTCCCTGGTTTCAGCTGAGCCCTGGGACCCTCTGATCATGGCTCTTCTCATCAGTGAAACAGGAGTGCCACTGCCCGCCCGCCAGGCAGGGTTGTTTGAAGATTAAAGTCAAGGCATCAGAAGCAGGGGCACAAATCCAGCATGGGATGAGTGTTCAACAAACGGTCATCACCATGAGGATTCAGTCTGAAGGCCAAGGACATCCTGGCTTGCACAGCCCCTGTGATGGTGCTGTGGGGGAAAGGCATGCTTTCAACTGCTCCCACTCAGTGCTTCCTTCTGGGGAGCAGCTCTGCCCTCCAACCGGCTTTCTTCCTCTGCTTAACTTCTTCTCATTAATTTTGCTTGAGCTGTTCAGGGAAGAAGCATATTTTATTTTCATTTAAAAAAAATGGTGCAGGCTTCCAAATTAGCACTTGAAAGTAGTTGTAAATTCATAAGCCAAACCATCAGAGGAAGTGCCACCATCTCCAAGGACTGAGCTTACAGCATCTGCATCTCATCAGTGCGGATGAACACAGATGCCGGGGCAGGGGGTGGGATGTGGGGTCCCTGAGACTATACACAGAGCCACAGGTATGTGTGACATTGGTCATTCCAAGTCCACTCTGTTCACCCAACCCTCCAGGGAACCTTTTAAATTCCTAGCGCCTGTGTGCAATTAAGTACATTAAATCGGCTGCTGTAATTGAGTTTAGTTCAATTTCTCACTTCAGACTTGGAAAATTATGTGTAAGAAAAGATTCACATGCCTTACTAATCAGCCAGAGTTGACAAGAAGAAGAAAAAAAAAAAAGAAAGAAAGAAAGAAAAGAAACTTCTGATCACTCAGCCATTAAACAAATGCCTGCGACAGTGCCAATCTAATTACTAGGTCACTACAGGCTTCTGGTATTTTTAAAAACAATGCCCTAAATCTAAGGGCCTTCACATTCTGGAAGTCAATGGATCCTTCCCTTTTTCTCCTTTGTTTCTGCAAAGGCTGTCTGGGGGCCGCACTCAGAAGACACTGGCCCCCACGTGGGCAGAGTGCCCTTGAAGCCAGTGACAATGTCTCTGACTATAATTTGTGACCTTTTTCCACAAGGCGTCATGTGCTTTATTACCATGCCCTCTTTGCTTCCTAGTCTAGTAAGGAGGAATTTTAAATATGGGAGAAATAACATAGTGCATTATTCTCAATAGCCAAATGATGGAAATAGCCTAGCTGTTCATTAAGAGAGGAATGGATGTAGTAGTTGTAAGACACAGAGAGTCTGGAACGTTGTTCAGCACGTGAAACATGTTACGACATGTTTTTAAAATAGTGTGTCAATCTGATCCCTTCTCACTAGGCATACACAGCAAGCACTTTTAACCACTGAGTCATCTCCCCATCCCTCCCAAAAAAAGTATACTATCGTAGACACATACTACATTTGATCTTACCAAAAGACTAAGAAGCAATGGCACCACATTTACTATCCCACTCCCACCTCCAAATAGATAGGCAAGTCGGCAGATCAATCAAGATTTGATTGGCTGCAGTGTCAGAAAAACCAACCCAAGTGGTTCGTGAATAGGGGAAATTTACTGGCTCAGCTAACATGAGCATTCTAGGCATCGGCTACATTCAGGGCGTGGGCCAGGTCTTTCCCTGTGCCCTGGCAGAGTCACCTGCTATTCTTCTCTCTGAACTCTTTCCAGGCCATCACATCCTACTCCAGTGTCCAAGTGTATTTGACTAATTGGAAACTCCATAGGAGCATGGAGGAGAGCCAAAGGGAAGTCAGGGTATTTATTAGCCTAACTCCCTCCACATCATGATGCCTAGTTCCCTCAATTCAAAATCATTTGCTCGCTCAAATAGCCCTCCCTTTGTAGGGTGCAGTAACTAACCCGTCCCACACCCCTGTGGCGTCAGAGGTCATAGCAAGCAACAATACTGATGGTGGCCCTGGGTCACTGCTGCATTTTTCACATTGTATGTCTGCTTAACCTATTCTCCTGCCCATAGTGAAGGATCTCTTTATTAAACCCTCATATTATCTAGTTGAAGTTTCTTTTGAGGCACAATACTAATGATATATGTCATTGTAGCATTGATTCTCCATATTCTTGTTCTGTCTGTTGTTGAGTCACTCTTTGCAGAACATTCAGCATGGTAGTGGTAGCAATTGCCCATGGCCCATATGACTCTCTTAGTTTCACACTCGATAGCCTAGATTCTCATTTCCAGAAAAAACACTGGCAATCTCCATTTTTCCTTACTGATTCATTGTGCCATGTGCTCCTAAGGCTGTGAGGTACTGGCTTGGGCCGCATGCTCCCATGCTGGCTGAACCATGTGGAAAAGAGAAGAGATCTCTAGGGTAGAGGGGGTGAGAGTTAAGGGAACGTTGCCAAAAAGAAGGTAAATGAAAGTGCACTCCTCCAGGTTATCCAGTCATGAACAGCTTTATCATTTTAAGTTCTAAGACATAGTCAAGTTAGTCAAGTGTGTATGAATGTGATAGTATGGCCTGATAGACACAGATGTTTCATTAAAATTGAGTTTGTAACTTGGGAAGCTGGAAGAGGTGTCACTGGGGGCAGACCTTGGAGTCCAGCCCTAAGATATGTTTGGGGACAGATTTGAATTTCAGCCCAAAGGAATGTGAAGATCAGTTTGAGCTCTGGCAATTCCTGCTAGCTTGTGGGGTTGGCTGCTGGTGGTTTGTGGTGGTCTCTCTGCTTCCATCTATGAAGAAAAGGAGCTTCTTTCACCATTGATGGAACGTCCCCTGGCTCTTTAAGCTGAAAGAAATCCCTTACTCACATAAGTTATGTCTGCTTAGGCCTTTGTCCAAGCAATGTGGAGCTGACTATAGTATGAAATATGACTTCAGGCATCTACATAGGGAAAGAGCAAAGTAGAAAAGGTTGGATAGAAGTAAAAAAATAAAAATAAAAACATGGCAAGTACATGAGCAAAGACCTGAACTTGGTGGGTGAAGTATAACATCTAGATGTTAGAGTGACAGTGGGAATTAGGGGCAAATGTGACAGTAACCAATGATGAATGTGCCTCAGCAGGACAGCGAAGCCAGCAGGGTATGAGTCAGATCCCAAGGGAGCTAGGTACCTAGAAAGCTAAGTGTTAAGACCATCACCACAACAGTTAGCAATATTTGTTTCGTGGGCATTAATTAGGAACAACTGGATGTGTCTCAGGAAATATTTCCTGAGCCCCTGACCTTGGGCAAGGCACTGAGTATGCAGTGACATGGAAGAGTTTCATGTACTGATGTGTTGTGTGAGGAAGGGCTCACAGGCCATCAGCAATTCCACCGTGGGGCATTCAGTGCTGTGATGCTAAGCACAGGGCATGGGAGTTTTGAAAAGGAGCCCACTATCTACAGTTGGACTGGGAAAGCTCACAGGGTGAGAACCCCTAGTTGAGTATTGAAAGTGTCTCCAGACTTATAGAAGAGGACAAAAAGCTCAAGTTCTAAGACTGGGATTCAAGCCCCACTCTTGTCATCAAGGCTGGGTGGTACTTTGGACCCATATCCAGTTACATTAACAAATCTCATTGGTAAAATGGGGCACCCTTGCTGGTGTTAATTCTTGAGAACTACATAGTACCCTTAAACTTTGGTAAGGTCACATAGAACCTTATGTGACCCACCTCAAGACATAATCCATATTCCAACACATATTTAGAGGGGATACTATCAGCAAGGATGATGACTGAGGTTCACACAACGTTACCATTACCTGTTCCTTCCTGTACACTAGCCATCTCTGGCCCCCATCCAGTCCCTGGTCCCCATCCAGTGCACAGGAAAGGCTCTGGAATAAAAGCTATGAATCATTGGCCCATAATGAAGAATTGAAGAAATATTATATTGAATAACTGAGGGAATATGTGAATGAAAGGCTGAATAAATAAATTGAATTATCTCTAAGATCCCTCCCACCCTTCAAATGCTACAAAATCTTTGAAATGCTGAAGCACAGATGGTTCATGTGAGGGGCCAAAGAACATGAAGAGGTGCCTCTCTTGATCCAGGACAAGCGTCATAGAGAAGATGATTCTGTGGCTTTCAGAACATTACTCCACTGCCAAGCACCATCTCTATCCAGCCTTTAAATACAGGGTTCTTGCAAGGTTCAGTTATCAACAGAGCCAAAAGCCTGCCATCCTTAGACAAACTTACAGCCCCAAGGTCCCGACAGAAGTCCATTCAGAATGTTCTTCATGACAAGAGAGAAGATAGCTGTTTAGTTCGTTTTAATTTTGCTCTCTTTTAGGTTATAAAGAATTATATGATCATGATGAAAAAAAATTGAAAATTCAAGCAGATTTCACTCCAACTGAGAGTGCAACCACTGTTGGCATATTGGTATATTTCTTCCCAGGATGTTCCTTAAGCAGTTTTAATTTTTGCATAATATTACTGATATCTTTTTCTAAAATTTGTTCTGCTTGATTTTTCTTAACATTACATCATGAGCATCGAAGCGTGCCATAAAAATGCCTTCATAAACATCATTTTAAATTGCTGCAGAGTGTTCTATCCTATATGGATGAGTCACAATTTACATAAGCAATCCCAAACCAGACATTTAGGTTATTTCCAATATTCATTATTATAATAAGCATCCCCATGATAAACGTGCTTTTGTATGAAGTTTTATTTGCATTTCTGATCACATTCTCAGGACATACTCAAAAGCAGAATTTACTGGGTCACAAGGTATGAACACTGGTCAGGTTCTTGCTGTTCAACAGTATATGATTGTCTTTTTCTTTTACTTTTTGCTGTGTGTAGTATGTGTGGTATATACACATCTGTGTGCAGATGTGCACAGCCCATGCACACAGGTTCAGAGGCCAAAAGAGTATGTTGGATGTGTTCCTCTCCTGTTATTCTGCCCTTTTTCCTTGAGACAGGGTCTCTCAATCAAACTAAACTCTTACTATTTTTTCCGTTAGGCTGGCTAACCGGTGAGCCTGAGAGATTCTCCTGTCTACACTGTCCCACATCACTGGGATTATAACCATGCACCATTATACCCAGCTTTTTTAAAAAATATATATGTTATTTATATATTTATTTGAGAGAGAGAAAGAGGCAGATAGAGAGAAAAAGAATGGGTGTGCCAGGTTGTTCATACACTGCAAATGAACTCCAGATGCATGTGCAACCTTGTACATCTGGCTTACGTGGGTCCTGAGAAATCAAACCTGGGTCCTTTGGATTTGCAGGCAAGTGCCTTAACTGATAAGCCATTTCTCCAGGGCCATATCAAGCTTTTTATTATATGATGAATATTGAACTCAGGTCCTCATGCTTGTACTGCAAGCATGCTTACCCACCGAGCCCTCTCCCTAACTCAAGTGGGTGATTTCCTAAGTGATATTTACCCCAGGCTTGACTTCAGCAAAGAATCTGAACAAGCTGCTTCTTCATATAGTCACTTTATTTTATTCTCCCCACCCACACCTCTCTGCATAGCTTTGTCCATTTACCCTGATATCATCCATAGCCCTAGAATTTCCACTAACCTCCTAGCATCAGAAAACTTGTACCTAAAATTATTCATGGTTCTGAGATTAATACAAGTTTGAGCATGGGGAGGGACAAAGGAAACAGAGAAAGTGGGATGGAAGGGAAAAGGAATAAAAGAGAGACGGAGAGAGACTATGATTAGGTCAGGGATTCCCAGCAGTAGCACATTCAAACACAAAATGGTTTAGTAGTCTTATTAACAAATGGTTTTAGGAATGAAACTAGATCCATATCTCACACCATACACAAAACTTAATTAAAAATGGATCAAAGATCTTAATGTAAGACTTAAAACTTCCAGGGTGGAAAAGACATAATCTGAGCCGGGCGTGGTGGCACACGCCTTTAATCCCAGCACTCGGGAGGCAGAGGTAGGAGGATCGCCGTGAGTTCAAGGCCACCCTGAGACTCCATAGTGAATTCCAGGTCAGCCTGGGCTAGAGTGAAACCCTACCTCGAAAAACCAAAAAAAAAAAAAAAAAAAGGAAAAGAAAAGAAAAGACATAATCTTAACAGGTGGGGCCTGGGCAGAGAGTTGTGGGCAGTCAAAAGTCAGAGGGAGAAGAATTTTTTCTCCATGGGCTCAAGGAAAATAACTTCAAGAGTCTGCACTTCAGAAGACAATAGCACACTTGTATCATATGTGTGTTAGGCTCAGAGAAGGGTCCCACCCACACCTGGGCAGGGTGTTCAGGAGAGAGAGAGAGAGAGATTTGATTGGGTGAGACAAGAAAGATGGGCAGACTTGAATTCTACAAGTGAAGCAGGTGGGGCCTGGTGAGGCATGGCTAGGGTATAACTGTGAGGTTCCTCCCTTGAGAGCCTGTTTCCTATCTGCATGGACCAAAAGCTATCTGCCTAGCCTAGCTCCTCTCAAACCCCAAGGCTCTGCCTATATCTATCTCCTCAGTGCTTGGATTACAAACACATACCACAAGTTTTGCATTTGCTCTGGGGATCAAATTCAGATCCTCATGCTTGTGAGGCAAACAATTTGCCAACTGAGCCAATCCCAGGATTGATTTCATTATGACATTTGCATCTGTGTACATCAATATGTTTGGTTCTTATTAATTCCTCTCACTATCTGCCTTCCCTCAACCCTCTTGTTCCATCTTTCTGGTCCCATAGCCCCAAAATATCCTTCCTTTTGCTTTTCATGTAACATATATTCCATTATTCTCTGCCCTCTCCCTCGAGATCTCTTCCCCCTCTTTCTAGTTTACCCTTTTCTCCCCACACCTACTTACATCTAGATTCTGCATATGAGAGGAGATGTGTAGTGTTTGTCTTTCAGAAAGTGGATTATTTCACTTAACATAATGATACCCACTTCCAACCATTTCTCTGCAGTGGAAGGGTGCATAACTTCCCATTAGCTGAGGATCAGGGAGAAAGAAGCCCAGTAGATATGTGGAAAATGTTTCAACTGACCTTCCCAAGGCCTTGCATAAAGTATCTCTATGATACATGACTGATTTCAAGTTCAGGCCCAGAAGGGGCCAGCATTTAGCTAGCTCCAAAAACCATCTTTTATCAAAGGACTTGAGTATAAGAATCACAGCCAAGAAAGCAGGGCTTGGAGGAAAATCAAGCAGCTTCTGAAATCAGAACCTGGTACGGCAAGCACTTGGTTGCAACAGAAGAAGAGTCTGGCAGCAATGTATCCAAGGATAGCAGAATACTGGGGTTAAAGGCAAGGTAGAAGCCATGTTCCCATGCAATGATATTTTTGCTGTAATATTCTGCCTGTATTTGTTCAGAGGGAGTTGATTGTTTGGGTTTGTTTGTATATAACATATGCCAGGCTGCAAGCACAGGGAAGTTCCCGAGAATCTTCCTCAGTAGTTAGATGGGCCCCTGTCCCTCTAAGTTCCTTTGTTCATAACCATGCAAGGATGAGGCTATGTTTCTGAAATGCCATTCTTCTATAACCCCACAGGGTGGTGACCCTCTTCTCCCTTTGCTATCCCTGCCCTCACATCAGCCCCATGCTTCTGAAAAAAGAGAGTGCCCAAACTAGTCCACGCAAAATTGCTCTTGCGTTTTTCTTTTAGAGAATTTTATAGTAAAGTTGAACCTTCTTAGTGAAAAGTTACCACAAAGACCATAAACACTAAGACAACCATGAGGGCTACACTCCTGGGACTCCAAGTCCAGGCTCTGCCACTTTGGAGCCACTCAGTTTCCAGTCTTTCTTTCTTTCTCTTTATTATTATCTCTTTTTTTTTATACCTTTTGGGTAAGACATGTTTTTTTTCTTTGGTTTCCCTCCAGAATTATTTCCTAGCATGACTTACCTGATGTATATGAAAGCTCTTTGTAAATGCCCAAACAGTCCACAAACATAAGTCAGGCATGTATTTGAGTGATAAGGTTCTTCGGATTTGGGGGACCAATGTGTCAATCAAGGTAAACAGCCGTTGTCAGTCACCTCACCTCTCCCTGCTCTGCAGATCTGTGATCTTCCCAAGCTGTTTTGTAGCAGCTATCCCTCACAGCAGTGCCTTCCAACTATTGAAGCACATAGTCCTTACTTACAAAGAGATATGTTTATGGAACACCCAAGTGTGAATTGATAATAGCAGTATTACTTTGGTAAGATTTAGATGTCAGCTCACAAAAATAAAAAAGAGGAAGAGAAAAAGAGAGAGAGAAGAAATGTTTATCCTGAATTTTGAATACACTAATACTTTCAAATTCTTGGGTCCTGGCTGGTGTGTGTTTGCCTCCCTGGCCTGGGGGACCTGGGAGGAGTTCTGACTATCTCAGCATACTTCTACCAAAGATAAAAGAAGACTCCTCCTTGTTAGCCTGGAAGGCCTTCCTTTATATTTTTAACCAGGGAATGCTTTGTTATTCATTCAGTTCGACATCCAATCACTCTTCCAGAGCAAGAGATTAGAGAGACTCTGCAAGAGCAGCCAAAGTTCTTACTCACAGTGACAGGCAGGTTTGTATATAGGAAAGAATACAGTATTTCAGTTTACAGGAGTCTGGTTCCATATTTGTCTCCACTCCTTATTGTCTGGCTTATTCTGACAAGATCCTGTGATTCCTAATCTCCTAATTGCTATTGACCTGTTTCTTCGGTTATAAACATTCTACCTACTGTGATTGCATTCTCCAAAAGACAGTGGAGCCCCTGGACCACTCAGTATGCCTCAGAAAATGGTCTCAAAAGCAAGTCTTAATAAACACATGCTTGTTTTGCTCATGCCTGTCTCCCCAATTAAACTGCAGCCTGCATGAAGGCAAGGACTTTCCCTGAGTTGTTCATTCCTGTGTCTGTGGGACCTAGCATAGTCTGGGCCCATAAAATGTCCTCTATGTACTGAAGGCATAGTGAGGGGTTAGATCAGTCTGGGAGTCATGCCCAGTGCTGTACATGTATCACCTGGGTAAGTTCTCATGTATTCTAGTTACTAGTCATTTTTCTCTATGTGCAAGGAAACCAAAACTCATGGAGGCTAAAGTGCCAAACTCATCCCATTGATACTGTATAGGGGTCTTGAGTTTATTTTCTCTGCCAATTAAAGAATTAAAAGGTAGGAAAGTGTTTAAAAGAATAATGTTTATTTCAAAGGAAAAGGAAAAGAAAACAGAAAGAACAGACTTCTTTGGGAGAAGGGGTTTCCAGAGCTGGAAAATACACCATCCTTGATGCAGGATTTTGAGGTTCAGGAGGAGTCTCCCAGAATTTATGAACCTTAAGTTTTGGGTTCTGTTCTACTTTTAATAAAGATGGACTCAAGAAGGTTAAATATGAATTATTGTGTATCTAGGGGAAAATCACAAATTGTGGAGTTTATTTAAGGGAGATTGAGATTTAAGAGAAGCTGAGACGACAGTAAAGCTGCAAGCATATGAAAACGGATGCCTTTAAAGAGAGATTACAGTACAGCCACAAGCACATGGAGGACAGCGTTTAGGAGCTTGCCTCAGGAGATTTAGAAGGAACACCATAGCATCCACCCTGGGTTTCCCTGTGGAAGAAAGTTAAAAGGGCAAATGTTAGAGACTTAAGGAAGAACAGCAGAGAGAAAACATTCAGATGAGAAATGAGTAATAAGGAGTGTTATAACCATGGTTATTCTGACTTTACAGAGATTATGCAGGTGGTAAGCTTAGAGTTAGTGAGAGCACCCATGTGGTAGATCTGGAATGTAAGGAAAGTCCACACATGGTAGATTGTGAGATCAGAGGAAGCAGAAAAGTTCAGATGAAGAAACAATGCTAGGTTCTTCTACCCCCTAGACCAAGAAACAGTTGTATGCTCTGCTGCCCCCTCTCTAAGAAACCAGACTTGCATGTGCGTCTCTGTGGCCAAGCAAAGAGAGGCAGAGCCACCAAGGAGCAAAGCCAGAAATACCTGACTGGTTTGTAGAGTTGGAGGGCAGATCCCAGAGGCAGCCCACCTGGGCCAACCCATCTTGGTAGCATGCTAGACTATGGGCAGCAGGAGAAATCAGTCTTGATCACACATGAGTTCCATTCCTGTCAAGAGTTCCATTCTTGTGCCAGGGGGAAGTGACATGTTGGTGACATCTCCCAATTCTCTTTGGGTCTCTATTCCTAACAAACCTCTTAAAAAAAAAAAAAAACTATATTTCTACTATCCTCCTTCAGCCTTAATGGGAACTGGACTTTTATCATGAGGGAAGCCCACCCATCCAGAGTCCATGATTGGTCAGTTTAAATGAAGGTAAAGGGGCTGATTGGTCCATGATGAATCCAGTACTGTGCAAGTCCCAGAAAGCATGCCCATACAGCCCACCAGTGGGAGAAATTCATCTTAGGACAGAAAGTGGATCACCCTTTCCACCTTGTTGGGTTAGAATACAGCCACCTATGGAGGGCTTTTTTTTTTTTTTAACCTATCCACCTAGTCAAGGGAACTGCCTACCTCCTATAGTGTTTCACTAGTTCACACAGCTAGGAAGAAAGAGCCTGCCCTCGTGAATCAAGAGCTATCTGATCCAGACAGTTTTAGCCACCACACGTCAGGCTGGGGAGTTGGAGTGGTCTGCCTGGATTGGGCAGTGCTGGGAAAGGCAGAGCAGGACCACCAAGTGTCCAATCAGGAAACACAA
This sequence comes from Dipus sagitta, assembly GCA_036346955.1. Taxonomy (NCBI): domain Eukaryota; kingdom Metazoa; phylum Chordata; class Mammalia; order Rodentia; family Dipodidae; genus Dipus; species Dipus sagitta. Next base: position 165,018,714 of record CM070772.1, on the reverse strand, counting down.
GGTGTGTGGGGGGGTGACGGGAGGTATTCAGAGCATACCATGTCTTCAAGTGTGCTGCAGTGTGTGGAACTTGAAAGGGATTTGCCATAGTTCATGGAGAATTTGTCTAAGGGTGTTTATGTCTAAGGGCTCTGGTATAACCAGACTTGAAGAGAACGCGGTAGCAGTAATGTGAAGGAGAGATGGGAGCTGAGAGAGAATTCACACAGAGAACCACACAGACTAAGGTTAGGCTCTCGAGTCAAAGTCCTCTCTACCACCTGGCACTATCTGAGCATGTAAAGATGATTTCCCCTTTTGCATTTAAGACTTCTCATGCCTACCTCACAGAGCTGCACACAATGTTTCTGACACTCACAGGGGTGTCTGTTATCCATACGAGCATTGAGGATGTAGCTCAGTTGGAAGAAAGTTTAAACACCTAGTGTGTTTGAGGCCGTGCATTCAACCCCCAGCACTAAACCAGGCAAAGTGGTGCATATCTGTAATCCCAGCATCAGAGATGTTCAAGCAAGAAGGATCAGAAGTTCAAGGTTAACCTCAGCTACATGGCCAGTTCAAGGCCAGCCTGCATGGCATGATGTCAAAAGTAAATAAATAAAAAGAAATGGAAGGGGAGGTTTAGTAATAGAAGCATTTCAGAAGGAGAATTATAGATTTTAACTACTTCTCGGACATAAGAGAAATAGTAAAAAGGTACTAGTTATATGTAAGAGATGGTGATGCCATCAGGAAGTGGAATTAGATGCCTCCTGCCTGCCAGAACCCTGAGCCAGATTGTCAGCTCAGAAAACACAATGCTTAGTCTGCTTCCCTGGCATGGACAAGGTATTTTGAAACACTTTTTAAATTCTTGCTTATTCCTGATCAAGACATATGCCTTGGACGGCTAGAATAATATTGAAAATCAAGAAAAACCTCATTATTTTGCTACTCCCATTTTTAAAGATTATTAGTCATAACTAATATTTGTATAGTATACTCCAGCTTACAGAACATTTTTATCTATACTGGTGTATCCAAGATAAAAGAAAATTCATTAACTGTAACTGGATTATTGAATAGTCTGAACTTAACAGGGCACAAATACAAATGGGATAATTGTGTTTTGCTTGTTTTGTTTTGAGACAAGGTAGTATGTAACCCAGGGTGGCTTCAAATTTGTTCTGTAGCAAAAGATGACTCCTGATCCTCTTGCCCGTACCTCCAGAGTTCTAGGATTACAGGTGTATATACCCATGTCCAGGTTTGTTTTTAACTTTTTTAAAAGAATTATTTATTTATTTTAGAGAGAGAAAGAGAAACAGAGACAGAGACAGAGCGAACAGGCGCACCAGGGCCTCCAGTATTGCAAATGAATTCCAGACGCCTGTGGTACTTTGTGCATCTGGCTTGTTCAGGTCCTTTGGAACCTTTGGAACTGAACCTGAGTCCTTTGTATTTGCAGGCAAGTGCCTTAACTGCCAAGCAATCCCTCCAGCCCACCCATGTGGATTGAACCCAGATCTTTGGGCACACTAGGAAAGTAGTCTACCAACTAAATCATATCACCAGCCACCTAAGTGTTATTTCTACTTTTTTCCACCAGTTTCAAAGAGGCTTCCCATCTCCATTTCTTACTTCTTAATGAGGCTAGTTCCATTCTTTATCTGGTGTATTTGGGGGAAGGGACCTAAAAGCTGCTCAGTTTAGTTTGAAATTTCAGTGTTCCGTCCTATTTAATGCTTACTTCATCCTCTCTCCCTAAGGGCTAACTGGGCTTGGAGTGAGAGACTTGTCATGGAGGCAGGGAAAAGTAGATATGCCCAGTCTGAATGCAAGGAATAGGAGGCAGAAGGAACACCTGTTCTTTGACCTGTCTGGGTTCTGTTGTAAGCTTTTCAGGCTCAGCACAATGTCTTCCGGATGGCCAGTATCCAAACCCTGGTGCTGCCATGGGTGCATCTGAGAGTTCCTCAGAAAGCATGCAAGGTGCAGCTTCCTGATTAAGATGCACCTTTCTGATTTCTGCTCGCACCTTGATCGACATCTTCCAAGCTTACTGCTCTTCCCCAGCTCCCATCCAAAGTGGTCTGCCCTGCAGGAAGTCCTCATGCCTAGCAACCAGGGTTCTTGGCTAAGACACACTAGGAAGCTCTGCACTGGTCACTTTCCTTAGTGGACTGAGTCAACCATACACAGACAGTGCAGATAGGCAGGAGCTCCCCTCTCGTGGCTCTGCCATCGCTGTCTAGTTGTCTGCACTCCTGCTCAGACAGGCATGCCACACACCAGTCAGCTCAGGGCAGACACCAGCCGGGGAAAGATAAACCTGTCCCCTCTTCTTGCTGACATCTCTAGTCTTTCTTGGGGACTTTTCTATAGCATTCAAAGACTAAGCTAGTGACTTACAGTTGAAGGATTTTCCTCCATCTCCCTCGTGTTCTCGGGTAGAAGGATTCTAATTTGAACCAGTGCCTCCAAGCCACTTCTCTTTTGAGCAAAACCAGGGAATACATGCATGGGAGCAAAGGGAGAGCTTGCTCAGGCTGGTTGTTATAGAGATGATAAGTCCAATTAGGGGCCAGAAGGAGAAAGCCTTCCGGAATTAGTAATTTGTGAAAGATGTTGACCAACAGCGATGGAATAAGCACTGCTTGACTACAGTATCTTGTGAATGTACTCTAGGCCTAGTGTCTATCACAGCATATGTGGTAAAGAGCTGATTTCCTCATCAGTGACTTTGCATGCTATTTGAAAATGTAGCACAAAAATCAGGGGTAAGCTTCAGACAATTTCCATTATCTTTCTCATGTCATTACTGTAGAATGTCCTTGCTATCATATCATTCCCTCTCCTAATATGTGGAAGCTGAGGCACAAAGAAGTTATGAGAATTTCACAGAACCCTGAGTTAACAAGGAGTAGCTCACAGACCTGAGCTCTAGTTCCAAAAGCTTGCTCTATATAATGAGGTTACTAAGAGACATTGGAAAGAACAGTGTGACATACAAATGCTATCAGAATTGAAGTTGTTAGCGAAACACTTCTAAAGATGGTTGTCAGGTAATCACGCTGATGCCACAGACCCCCACATCCATTTCTGTAAGTGGAAGTTGTGGAGACCCTGCAAGTCACTTTGAGCAGGCACTTAGTACTCCCTCCCCCACAGATGTCCCCTCTTCCCACCTACAGCCACACACAAGCCGACTTGAGAAGAGCCAGTCATAGTTACCAGCACCAGGCCTCTGCCTCTGGCTAGACCACCCAGGAGCCTCTTCCAGAAAGATAAGATAAACCATCCTATGGAAAAGTGAACTCTCAGAGCCCCATCTCTAAATCCAGATCCCCCAGCAAGTGGGTCAGGCTGTAGATTTGAATTTTATACCATTTCACCATGGAAGAATTGTGGCTGAAGAACATTCTATGACATTACTCAACAGTGTCGAGAAATACCCATCCTTTCATTTGTTAGGTGTTTGTTAAAGTTCTCCCCCCCCCCCAAAAAAAAAAAAAACTCTGGAAAGGGAACCAAGATCTCAGGAGTAGAGAAAAATAGTAAAGCAACTATAGCCCTTTAACTGGGATGGGTACTGTGCAGTTTTCTATATTTTCACATTATGATGCATTAAGTCTTGATGTCCATATGCATAGACACACAGAGACGCACACACACTGACAATGCCATTTGCATTTTACGTGTGCACTCTTAATAAGTGAGATGCCCAAGATCACATACTGGATGTCAGAGGCAGAAGTATTTGTTGTGTTTGTCCTGTCTTTGTGGGTTTCGTTGTCGTAGTTACAATAAGCAAATCCAATCACATTATTCTTCCAATGAAGACTTTTCACTGTCGCACCAGAATCTCTAAATCTTTTATCTTCTCTGAGTGTTTATTACATCCTGACACTTGCCTGACCCCACCTCACACCCGTTCTAGAAGTTGCTAACAGTGCCGGGGCCCCTGTGCACACTGTGCTGTTTCACCATACCATGCCTTGCATCTCCTGGATTCTCTGCCTGGGATGAGCCCTCCCCTCAACACTGTCAATGCCCCCCACCTGTCTAGACACCCCTGTACTTTCGAGACCCAGATCCCTCGCCTTCTCTTCAGGACAGTCTTTTCCCCTGCCTCAATGTGGGCTCACTGTTAGAAGTTGTTTTGTTGTTAGCCTATGTTTTCCATGTTTGGTCTGAAAAGTGTCTGCCTGTGGCTTTTACTCATCAGGCTCTTGGGATCATATTCAGTAAGTTGGTTCCTTCTTCCCCAAATATGCTTCAGTATTTAAAGATCCTAACATTGCCCCCCCCCCCCGGTTTCTCCTGCTTAGATATTTCATGTCCTTTACTTGCAGGGCGTAGATTCAAGTCCCTCATCATACTGTCAGCCTTCAGCACATATACTGAACAATTATAGCATTTGTACAGATATAAAGAGAATATTCCAGGTGTAAACTGACCAGTGTGCAACATTAACTGGGCAGGGCATTGTGCAGCCAATATGGAAGCAGTCTGTCCTGAGCTGCATGTAGTGTTCTTCCAGCTGCTTCAGCAATGTTATTTCATTTGATTCTTATTAAATAATGTAATGGTATTATCTCCCATTTGCCTATAAGGAAATTGAAGTTCAGAAGGATTAAATGGCCTGTCCAAAATTGCACAGGTGGTGTCTTTGGGCATGATGTTTTATTTTTATTCAAACCTGGATCTCAACCACACCAATCATGCTCTTTCTATGATGTGATTAAGGTTGCTTTGTATTCTATAAACATTGTGTTTCAATTCATTCATTTACCCAAGGGAATCAAATATAAAAGCCACAGCCTTTCATTTTGTTTTGTTTCTTTTTCTTTTTCTTTTTTCTTTTGTGGCCTCTGCCAAGTGTCTCATGATCTTGAATTTTCTAGAATCCAGATGATTGCCTGCTTTGTGAAGGTCAAAACTAGGATCTCAGTTCCCGTCTTCCAGAAAATTAAGATAACTGGTGTTTCCCATCTCATCTGCTCTTCTGCATCTCTGTTACTGTGCCAGTTGCTGAACAAACATACCACCTAAAATAGTCACATCTCCACCATTTTCCATCTGCTTTATTGGTTTCTTTAAATAAAATATTGCTGTGATGAATAATACCATCTAATTGTAAATGTGCACATCACAGCTTATTGCTTCAAATGGCTTCTCTGAGGGCCCTGATGGGCACCGCAGGCCTCAATGGCTCCCAGAAGCACTATGATGTCACTTGGATATGGTCCATAGTCCACCTCTCCACCATGGCAAACTCCAACTCCAATGTTCCCATCGCCTATTAAAACCAACACTGTCCAAGGACTCAACTAATAAGGCATGAAATGACCATATCAAGGCACTTTCCACTACACCATAGCCACCTATCTATAGATGGGTGGAATCGCCAAGTAACTAATTCACTGGACACACGTAGGAATGGGTGGAAGAGTAGAGAAGAAGATGAGTGATGGACAGTGGCTGGGTAGATAAATAGAAAGGGTGAATAGTAATTGAAGGAATAAAGAGAAAGGAGGAAAAAGATAAGAGAGAGGGAAATTTATACCACAGCTAAGACAGCCACCAAGAAAAAAACCATCTAGCTTTAACTATAGAATTTAAAAGGGCCATTTGAAGCAAGCACAGTGGCACATACCTGTAACCCCAGCCTGTGGGAGGCTGGGGCAGGAAGATTGACTGGAAACATAGTGAAGCCTTCTGTCAGAAAAATAACCAACCAGTAAATAAGTGTCATTTGTTAATGTTAATGCTAGCAGAAAACCTTGAGTGCTCACTATTCTATGTAATATGTGAAGAAAGTTACAAAATTACTCACAAGTGCCATCATTATATAAATGTAGGTACAAAAGAAATCACAGGATAAGTTATAGTACACTTTATCTCATCTCCAGCCTTATGTGTTTCTTTTTAACTTACATGTGTATGTACAAGTGTACATGGACACACATGTGCCACAATGGACATGTGGAGGTCAGAGGACAGCCCTGGGGAGTTGGTTTCTCTCCTTCCACATTACTTGTGACAGGGTCTCTCTTTTATCTGATACTGGGAAGGCCAGTAGAACCAGCCTGTGGGTGATCTGGATTCTCCTGTCCCTGCCTCACATTGCCAAAGGCATGTTGTGGTAATAGACACATAGACTCTGCATTTGACTGCACTTTGGTGCTGCGGATCAAACCCTACTTGACGAGCTTACAGATTAAGCACCTATATCCATTAGCCATCTCTCCGTCCTCTTATCTTTAGTATGATGCGATTCTATCACCCACCTGGGGCACACAGCCTAGTGTGCCCCTTGTCACATGATAGTACCCCAGTGTTTGAAATAAAGTCAGTGAACATTTATCAAGCTTGATGCTATTGATATTGGATTGGAGATTTAGGGCTGAGTAATATCTAGTCCCCACCCTCAAAGAACTTATTTAATGACCAGTAAGTAAAGTAAGTAAGCAAATTCATAGATTCCCACCAAAACGGTTAGCATTTCAAGAAACTACCGGAGTTGAACTTATAATCAGATAACAACCCTGATGCTTAACTTTTTAGGAAGAAGTTCCTATTCCTGTCTTTCTAACATTTTCCAGGATCTTGCCAACCTGGTCATCTCTGGGTGCCTCTAGGTCGTCTAGACTCTCAGAATTCTTGAATATGTTTATTGAGGAGAAGAAGTGGTATATAGAAATATCTCCTGCCCACATCCTTCTCCCCGTCACTGGAAGTAATCATTGGCCTAAAGAGACCAAAGGGGTTTGAAATCCTCCCAGGTCACATGCTGGCTTGGTCTACCCGTGAACCAGTGGCCTCAGCTCCACTCTTCTTGTTCTTCCTTGCTGGGAAACTAGAAAAGCAAATAAGGTCATACAGATCTCCATTGTCTTTTGTCAATCTTTGTTTTAGATAAGATTTTTTTTATAGCCCAAACATAATTTAGTAAAATGTGCTATATTTGAATCAATGCAAGTATATTGACTCTACTTTGTAATGATGTATTATAAACAATGACACATTTTTAGAAAATGGAAAAATTGACCATGTATTCCCATTTAGTTATGACAGCTAAAGTCTACATCTACACTTCTCCACATAATTAAATAAGATAAAGTTAAAGGTATAATTGTCTCACTGCATATGTTATCAGATATCATTTTCCTATAATTAACTTTTAGATCGTGCAGTCATCAGGTATCAGGAGTCATCTCTTGAAACATGAGTTTTAAGTAGCATAATGATACATCTCTTCACCTTCTGGACTCTCTGTGAATCCTTCTAGACTTAACCTAATTTTGCCACCTTTTAAGTTTTCCTATACCTGTGGTTTGGGAAGTGTAGTTTCTAGACCAATAGCTCAGCATCTCCTGAGTGGTTACTGAAAATGCAAATTCTGTGTCTTAAGCACCTTGCGTGTAGTGGCTACAGAGACGGCTCAGTGGCCAAAGTGCTTACCACAGAAACATGAAGACCTGCATTCAGATTCCAAGTTCCCACTTAAAATGCTGGGCATAGTGGTGCGTGCTTGTAGTCCAAGGCCTAGGGAAGCAGAGACAAGGAATTCCTGGGGCTCACTGGCTAGCCAGTCTAACTGAACTGATGAGCTCTATGGTCAGTGAAAGATCATCTCAAAACAATGAAGTGGTGAGAGACCGAGGAAGACACCCAACACTGATCTGTGTCTTCAACATGTGCACACATACATATGCTCACACACACTCACGCACTTGTGAACATACATATACATGAACAGATACCATGCATGCACTTGCATATACAAGACACCAGAAAACCCTTCCAGGTGACACTAATCATGTTTATTTCAGAACCACAAATGCTTAGTGAAGCTGCTCAGAGGCACATCCAGAACAAGGCACTGGGTGAAGATTCATAGAGATGAATAAAGCAGCATGTCTTTAAGGGACCAATATTCCAGTGAAAATTACAAATATGCCTAACGATGCACAGCGGCTGATCGGTGTCATCCCATGCCGTTGGACCAGCACCGGGCAACAGACTCATCTTTGGAGGTTTTTAAAAAATGATGTATCCAGAGCTCCAGACTCAGAAAGTCTGGGATGAATTCCAAGAATCTCTCCTTGCTTGAGAACACCATGTTGTGACAAAGTGTACAGGTCTGGGAAAAGGCAGTACTGAGCCATTTGTCAGTTGTGTGCCCTTGAGCAAGCTGGGTATTCTGCTCAGTGAGGAGAGGATGTTGGTGACTGTAAACCTGGGTTCTGAAGCTGAGCTGCATAGGTCCGATATTGGTCTGTACCACATACTAACTATAGACCATGGATAAGTTAAACTCTCTCTACCTCAGTCTTCCACTCTGGTAGGTGGGGCTATCTCATCAATTTAGTTTTAGGATTTAGTCACTGATGGGTATAAGGGACATAGAACAGCCATATATATGTACATATGTGTGTGTGTGTGTGTGTGTGTGTGTGTGTGTGTGATTTGAGGTGATGATGGGGATGGCTTCAAATGAAAAGTAAAATAATTAGCTTGCTCAATTTCTACCATAGTGCTTCCTCTGCATTATTTTCCTCCGGTAAGCATATGTCTCCCTCTGGAAATTCACGGTGAGAAGAAATGGCTGGTTATGGAAGATTCAGATATCTCTGTACCTCCCACCCTCATAGCGCAACACTGTCATGTTGTCATCTCTCTTGCATACACTTGAGTCGCCCCCTGGCTCTCTATTACTGCCTGCATTGGTGTACTCTTGTCTCCAGAACCTTGGCAACTCACTGTCCGGCACTTCATTTTGAAGAGTCTCCCGCACTTCTCAACATCAATGTGTATGTGAGCCCCTAGAGATTTTGCACATTCTGTTTAGTAGAGCAGGAAGAGGCCTGAGAGTCTGCACTTAAAATGAGCTTCCAAGTGCTGCTACCTCCCAGCATACACATTGCCCAGTGAAGCACGCATTCCCTATCAGACCTCACTGCACAAAGGCTCTTAGTGCCCTCAAAACTTTCCATCTGTTTTCGGACTCCTTGTTATTTTAGCTTCAGGATCAAGCTTCTAAAAGCAAAATAGAGCCCTAGAAGAAGCCCAGGACTCAGAGATGGATGCCTGGGTTTTAAATTCTATCTTGATTTCTCCAAGCCAGGTGACCTTAAGAAAACTGCATCCATCTGAAAGCTTTTAATATTTCCTAACTACATCCCTTTCACATCCTCCACAGGGTGTGAAAACCAAATGAGATGCTGCATGTGTAAACAAAGAAGAATGAAAGGCATAGTCCAAAAGAAAATGGTTGCTGCAAAGCTCACTTCACTCCTAGCAAAGAATACGTATAATCTAGTTACCTGTAAGCCCCTTGAACCAAGAACAATATGCACGAATGCCACTTCCTTCTTTTTCCCATTGCATCCCCTGTCGCACTTGACCATTTTGAAGTTGCTCAGTGTTCAATGGTAGGAAGGAGAATTCATTCTAACTAGAAAGCAGGAGTGGATGCATTATAAAGAGGATAGTAAACCACAGCCCACAGGCCAGCTCTAGCTCACTGACTGCTTTATTCGTTTATGCATTGTTCAATCCTACTTTCATTCCCCAGTGGCAGACTCAGAGGATTACAACAGAGACCTATGACCCACAAAAACCTAAATGTTTACTATCCCATCCCGTTAAGTTTGCCAATCCTGGATTATGAGACTAGTGAGAGACGAAGGAACTGACACCAGGGAAAGCTTCCAGGAATAACCGTCAAAGCCACGCAGAAGAACTGAGCTGCTAAAACCACTACTCCCTGTTATGCTCAGAGAGCTGTAGCAGCATGAACTTACTCCAGAATGGTGCTCCAACTCTGATGTGCTCCATTCTCTGCTGTAGCCATGCACAAAATACAATACCTATGACTATGTTTCCTTACCATCCAAGGAGACAAAAGAGGCCTAGTGGTGTTCTGTTCTACTCTTTCACAGGTGTATGTTAATAGGGAGATCTAAATAACATCTGAGGCTCTGCCACAAGTATTATAGGGAATAGACTTTGTAGATTTTCAATCTATATTATGATATGGTATAATAGGAAACTCAAATAGAAATCGGACAAACATGCTGGGGAGATGGCTCAGCAGTTAAAGGCACTTGTTAACAAAACCTGCCTGCCCAAGACCAATTCCCCAGCACCCACATAATGTTCAATATGATCACAACATGCCTAGGAAAATGAGAGGCAGAGAAAGGAGACTGAAGCTCTCTCAGGCCAACTAGCCTGACATTCATTTGTAGTTTAGCAGGTTGTTTGCAGTGGCAAGAAACCTGTCTCTAAAAGGTGGAGCACAGACACCTCAAAGTTGGCCTCTGACCTCCACATGTGTGTCATGACACACACATGCTTGCACACACATAAATAAGTAAATAATTTTTTTAATTTGAAAGAGATCTGTCAACCCAGTATCTGCTACAGTCTTTGTCTTAGTTTGGAATGCTATAATAACTTACAGTAGACCTGGAGTTGGGGATTAAAACCACGCCTTTATTTCTCCCATGTCTGGAGTTAAGAACTCCAAGATCAAGATGTCAGTAGACCCAGAGCTTGGGAAGGACACTGGTAATGGTTTGCAGAGAGTCACCTTCACTTGGTGACTATACGCAGCAAGGAGCGAAAAGGAGGAGGGTGCTCCCCTGTTCTATCTTACACAGCACTGACCCAGTGATAAGGGCTCCCCCTTCCTCAACCCCCGCCCCCATCATGCTACCAGTTAGGATTTCAGCATATGAATCTTGCGGGAATGTAAACATTAGCTCTGTAACAGATCCCCACCAGAAACAGGTTTTGTTTGTTTTCCCTTTCCTCTGATGTGTTGTTTTCTAGGCTTTCCAAAGGGACTCCTTGAATAGCGACTTCAGAATTGTTTAGGTCTTTCTCTAAAGCCTCACCTTCAGGGCCTCTGGAAGATCAAGGCTTTGTAAACTCAACTCATTCACTGTCTGGAAGGAGCTGCCCAGACTTCCTCACTAGATCACTTGCACACAAGCATGTCAGTGAAGTGATAAGGGACTCCAGGTTAGGCGAATGTTCTTAAACAGGAAGCTGTGCTGTCATTTGTAAGTGACTTGGAAAAGCTACCCCTCCCCATTAGCCTTGGTTCTTCTCAAAGTTTCCTCTTGCATATATAACTCTCATCCAACATTCTTTTTACTTTTTATCATCATCATTATCATCATCTTCATGTGTGTATTTGTACGTGAACGTGTGTGACCTATGTGCATAGATGTGCATGTGCCACACGCAAACACAACTTTGGCATGTTGGTCCTCACCTCCCACCTTGTTTTAGGCAGGGTCTATTTTGTAGTTTTGCAAGTGGGAAGGACAGGCGAGATAGTCCTTGAACTTTGGGCTTCTGACTCTGCCTGTCATTACCACAGGCATGTTGACATTACAGGTGCCACTGCATGACAGTTTTGACTTGGATGCTGCATTCTGAACTCCAGTCGGCAGGCTTGCAGAGCGAGCGTGCTCAGCCACTGAACCATCTTCCAGCCCTTAGCTTTGTTCCTTTCCTCTCAGGAAGCAAGCATCTGAGCTGGATGTTTTCTGCAATTCCTTCCTATTGAAAACCTCCATGCATCTCAATACAGTCACTGGTTCCCAATTAAAAACTATGGTGATGACCAGGACATTGTGGTACAAGCCTTTGATCCCAGCATTCAGGAGGCCAAGGTAAGAGGATCGCTGTGAGTCTGAGGCTACCCTGAGATTTCATAATCAAGTCCAGGTCATCCTGGCTATTGTGAGACCCTATCTCAAAACAAAATAATAATAATAGGGCTGGAGAGATGGCTTAGCAGTTAAGCGCTTGCCTGTGAAGCCTAAGGACCCCTGTTCGAGGCTCAAATCCCCAGGACCCACGTTATCCAGATGCACAAGGGGGTGCATGCGTCTAGAGTTCGTTTGCAGTGGCTGGAGGCCCTGGCCCGCCCATTCTCTCTCTCTCTCTATCTGCCTCTTTCTCTCTCTCTCTGTCTGTCGCTCTCAAATACATAAATAAAAATAATAAACAAAAAAATTTAAAAATAATAATAAATACTATGTTGAACTAGATCAGCTATTACAAAAGTCAAACATTCCATTAGACCAAGGCAGAGGAAAAGGAGGTCTTGTACTAAAGCGCCATGTGGGAGCCAGACTTTGTACAGCATATTAGTGAAAGGACCTGTATTACATTACCTTTAATTCCCACAGCCAGGCAACCTTTACTGAGCCAGTGCTGACCCAGCCACCTGCTGGTGGGGGAGGGGGGCTGGCCACCTCTTTCCAACGTCCCAGGCCCCCCTCTGTCTTCCTTCAATTTCTTTCTGACAACTGCAAAGATGACAGTGACAAGATGGGTGCAGCCCAGGAAGATAAAAACAATGTGAAATGTGGAGATTGGGAGCTTATCAGCCAAAAAGGACATGGGATATGAAAAGTAATCAACTAAAGCTCTTATCACAGTCTCTCCCAGGGAAAGGTCTTAAAATTCTGTCATTGCTCAAGGAAAAATTATTGGATTATTATGAAGGAATTTCATTTGCTGTGCTTTCTGTATACAAAGGAAACTACAGCCTTGCTGGAGGCTACAGGTAGCTTGTCTTGAGAATTATGTTTTGAAATGTTAAGCATCACCCTCTTTGTAATTAAGACATAAATTAGATACACACAGAATCCCACTCTGTTGCGATATCCCTTGTACACATACTTGATATGTTTGTTGGATGTGTTATTTCACATATTTTCCTGGTAATGTGTCATGGTAGGCATGGCCCTGCCATGTTCATAATTTGGATGAGGAGGCAAAGGGTTAGGGCAAGGGCCTGAAGTCACATAGGTCAGAGCCAAGATCAAATCCATCTTTGTCTGCTTCCATGAGGCATTTAGGTAAATCCAAGTCTTCAATGTTGGGCTGCAGAGATGACTTAGTTGTTAAGGTGCATGCCTGTGAAGCCTAAGGACCCATGTTCGACTCCCCAGATCCCATGTGAGCCACACGCACAAGGTGATGCATGCACAAGGTTGCACATGCCCACAAAGTGGCGCATGCATCTGGAGTTTGATTTCAGTGGCTAGAGGCCCTGCATGCCAATTGTCTCTCATTCTCGCTCTCTCTCATAAAAAAATAAATAAATAAATAAAAAGCCGGTCTTGTGCTGGAGAGATGGCTTAGCAGTTAAGGCGTTTGCCTGCAAAGCCAAAGTGTCCCAGTTCAATTCTCCAGGACCCACGTAAGCCAGATGCACAAGGGCACACATGCATCTGGAGTTTGTTTGCAGTGGCTGAAGGGCCTGGTGGCCCATTCTTTCCCTTTCTCTTTCCCTGTATCAAATAAATAAATAAATAAAATATATATATTTTTTTAAAGCCAGTCTTTTGGGCTAGCCTCAAAAAAAAAATCTTCAATGCTGATGGTCTGCTATCTTTGGAATAAGATCTAAAGCAACTGCCTTAGGCATCACAGAGGAGTCCAGTATGATAGAATCATTTTCCTAGCTTCCAGAAGATGCCAGGGGTAAACACTGTGAGACAAGCAGAACAAGCACAAGGAAAGGGTCATCCTGGGCTGGACAGAGAGTTGTACCTGTGGAGGCCCCTCAAAGAAGGTACTTCCCACCATTCATTCGTCTTGCTTTCGGAACCTTCAAGATTTTTCTATATACTGGCATGAATGAAAATATGGTATTTAATTTATACATTCCTCATGGAGCAATCTGTCTTCCTTCACTGCACAATTCACTCCTGATGTGGTATATTCAAAGTGATGTTTTGTTGATGGAAAAGTAGTTTAAATTTTTTCTTAACTTTCTGACATTAAAACTACCTGAGGCCTTTGGCTAGAAAAAAAAACTAGTACATAAAACAGCATCTTGAAACTAAAAGTTAACCCTAGAAAGTACTCTCTGCCCCCTTGCATAAGAGTGAAGAAACTAGGGGCACAGCCATGAATTTGTAGAGAGAACTAACTCTTGGAATACCTAGGAGTGGGCTAGCTGCCTCTAGCAACAGCCTGAGGGAAAAAGTGAATCTGGAGAGAAGTTTAGTTTAAGCCATCAGCAAACCCACTGCATCTACTGTCACCACTGCTCTGATCTTATTGTGGTTGTACCTTCCTCCACAGACAGGCACTCACCGGCACTTTTTTTTTTTTTTTTTTAACAGCCAAAAACCAGTAATACGTGAACCAGTACTATGTTGTATAAGGGTAAGGAACTTTCAACTTTGGGTAATCCTTAAACATTTGTTAAAGGAAAGGATCTAAGGGCATGGCATGCTGGCCTCTGAACACATATACACTCTGATCACAAGTTCAATCACATTAAGCCCACATGTTGTCTTCAACAGATCTGTGGACTCTTAGTTATTGACCTCATTGTCTTCAATGCTCTAGTCACCACTTTTTATGCATGTATGCTTGCCCTGAATCAAGAGTTCAACCAGGCCATTGAGGAAATTGGCCAAAGAGCATAGCTTAAGGTCAGGCAGCATCTCTAAACATTGCATGCCAATATTGGTCATCTGTGCTATTCAGGCCAAAGGATACACCAAGCAAGAGGAGACCTAGTCACATTGCTTTAGGTGTGTGGATTTCATAGTTGTAAGACTAACTTTAGGACAAGTTAAAAGTAGGAAACTAACATCTCACAGGGTGTTCTCAGAAAGGGTATTTGTAAGGTCCATGGGAAATATTCCCACAGTTCTTTCCCATTTAGAATTAATTCCCACAGTTTGTCCTTATAGTTCATTTCCACACCAGCATATGGGAAACACCATATTAGCTTTACCCACAAGTCAATGGTAGGGATGACAGAGCTCTAAGTCCCAATTCCCTTCCAAGGGATTTGTCTGTCCTGCTATGGGTCATAAATTGTTCTGAAGACCTTGCTCAGATAACCCTGTGACTGAGCAAGAAAAAAGGAGATTGAATTTTTTTTTTTTTTGAGGTAGAATTTCACTCTAGTCCAGGCTGACCTGGAATTCACTATGTATTCTCAGGGTGGCCTCAAACTCATGGTGATCCTCCTACCTCTGCCTCCCAAGTGCTGGGATTAAAGGCGTGCACCACCATGCCCGGCAAGACTGAATTTTTTTATGGCAAGGGGAAATGCTTACAATATTAGAGAACAAAAACATAAACTTCCAAATGATAATTTAAAAGGCAAGACTCTATTACATATTTTAAAATAGCAAAACAAGGGCTAGAGAGATGGCTTAGTGGTGAAGGCAGTTGCCTGCAAAGCCTAAGGACCTGGGTTCAATTACCCAGTACCCACATAAGCCAGATGCACAAGGTGGCCCATGCATCTGGAGTTTGTTTGCAGTGGCTAGATGCTGTGGTGTGAGCTCTCTCTCTCTCTCTCTCTCCATATATATATATATATATATATATATATATATATCTGCCTCTTCCTCCCTCTTTTTCCCACTTTTCAATAAATAAACAAAATATTTTAACAAACATATAAAATAGCAAAACAACTGAAAGAAAATGTGCCAAATGATCCACAGCCACCATTTTAGAGAGATGGGATTTTAGATGAATTTATCTGCTTATTAACACGACTCTATACTTTCCAGACACCGTAAAATTAATACAGTATAGTTTATATTTACAGTTTTCCTTCCATGGCTTCAGTTACTTCTCATCAACTGCATCTAAAAATATTAAGTGTAAAATTCCAGAAAAAAATGCTATTTGTGAGTTCTAAATCACTCGCCATTCTGAGTAGAGTGACCTTATGCCACTCATCTGCTCAGACATGCGTCACCCCTCTACCCAGCATATTTGCAATGCATGTACTTCCTCCTGTTAATTACTCAGTAGCCACTCAGTTATCAGATCAGCTAGCATGAGACAGAAATCTGACATTAAAATAACCCTTATTTTACTCAACAGTGACCCTAGATCACAAGAATAGCAAGACCCTGTCAGAGGGAAAGAGTGGGGGAGGAAAGGAAGAGGGAGAGAGAGAGAATATAGGCTAAGGTTGCTAAGATTTGTAGTACAGTAAGGTCTTTGGGAGGAAACACATTCTTATAACTTATATTTCAGTACACTGTTATACTGATCTCCCTTATCACTGCCGCTAATCTCTTATCATGCCTAATTTATAAATTAAACTTGCTAATTAAATTTCTTTGTGGCGGAGAGTCTCACAGGCACACAGCGATAGCCCAGTGCTCAATCGCTTTTGTCTCACAACAGTAGAGCTGAGAATTTGCAACCATACCTGTGTGACCCTGTTGCAGTCAGGTTCACATTGCTGACAGAAAACACCCAACCATGAGCAGTTTGTGGGTAAAAGGGTTTATTTTGGCTTATAGACTCAAGGAGAAGCTCCATGATGGCAGGGGAAAATGGTGGCATGCGTAGAGGGTGGACATCACCCCCTGGGCAATATCAGGTGGACAATAGCCACAGGAGAGTATGCCAAACACTGAAAAGAGGAAGCTAACTATGACACCCATGTGGCCACCCCCAACAATACACTGCCTCGAGGAGGTATTAATTCCCAAATCTCCATCAGCTGGGAACCTAGCATTCAGAACACCTAAGTTTATGGGGGACACCTGAATCAAACCTCCACATTCCGCTCCTGGCCTCCATAAACTGGTAACCATACATGATGTAAAGTGCAATGCATTTGGGCCAACTTTCAAAGTCCCCATAGTTTTTAGTCAACCCCAGTGATATTCAAACATTCTAGATTGTTTAACTAAACCATGATACAAAAAAAAAAAAAAAACCTCACCATGGCACAGAAAAAACACTCATGCTATTAAAAAAATGGCACTGGGCATATCAAAGACATATTCAACCAATACAACATTTAAACAGGGCAAACATCTAACTCTGTGGCTCCAAGTCCAACAACTCTAGTCAGTGACAAATCTCTAAGTCTGATAATTCTAACCAGTGACAACAATGACTAGTCTCTGTAGTTCCAGTTACACCCCTCCAGCTAGGCTGCTCACAGTCCCAGAAAACTTCATCTGGTGCCAGCCAGCAGCTCTCTTTGGGAGCCATCTCATAGTCCTAGCATCTCCACTGGGTCTCCTTGCACATAATCCAACAAGCCTGCTTCACTCTGCCTTTGGTCATTTCCAAAAAACCAAAACCATGTTGCAAATTTAATAATCCTCTCTTTCCTGCATTTGCCATACTCCATATCACCAGGTGGGCTACCAACTTGTTAATCTGGGGGCATAAAGCCAACTTTCAAGAACAGGACACTCCTTCAACATTCAGGCCCTTTCAAAAGACTATGCAATCTTCCTGTTGTCCCCATGCAGGTCAGCTGGCCCAATCTCAAAGGATGTAATCTCTCATATAATTGCAGCTGAATGGACAGAAGTTTTGGTCCAAAGATTTCTTTCTGTGTCATATTCCTCTGCTCACATCAGTCTGTTTCTATGAAAAGCAACCCTGCACAAGTTCTCAGGACACAGGCATAATTGCAAGCTTCTCACACAAACTGTTGCTTCTAGCCCAGTTCCAACAAAGCTCTTTCTCACCCTTATAAGCCAAACCTCACAGTCCATAGTTCTTACTGTATTCAGGTCTTTCAACTCTGACAAGAATATTAATCAAGCTGTACTTACAGCACTGCAAGGCATCTCTTAAGCCACGACTTCAAATTCATCCACATCCTCCTGCAAAGCAGTTCCTAAAGGTCAAAGCTAGAGAGTCAGGTTTCTAGCAGTAATAATCCCACTCCTCTGGTACCAACTTTACTGTTGCAGTCAGGTTAACATTATGCCGAACACTGAAAAGAGGAAGCTGACTATAACACCCATAAGCCCACCCCCAATAATACACAACCTCAAGGAGGTGTTAATTCCCAAATTGCCATTAGCTGAGAACCTAGCATTCAGAATACCTAAATTTGTGGGGGACAACTGAATCAAACCACCACAGGCCACAAAGACTAAAATATCATCTGACCCTTTAAGAAAGCACTTGCATGCCTCTACTATCTTGTGTTGGCTAGGGATGCCATAACAAAGTGCCATAGAGTGGATGTCTTAGCAAATGAAATTTATTCCCTCCAAATTCTGGAAGATGGAAGAGCAAGGTCAAGGTGACATAAAAGTTGATGTATTCTGAGGCCTCTGTGTTTGGCTTATGAATGGTCACCTTCTGCCTTGTCTTCATCTTGTACCTCTATATGTGTCTAGTCTTAACCCTCATTTTCCTTTAAAAACAGTTGTTAAGTTGGATTTTAGCCCACCTTTAAGACCTAAGCTTTAAAGTCCTATTTCCAAATTTCCAAATGTAGTAACATTTTGAAAGACTAGGTTAGAACTTTAGCATACGAAGTGAGTGACTGGGATGTAGACAGAGTTTATCCCATAACATCTAGTAGAGATTGGCTGTAGGTATGGTATTTGCTGAGTCTTTACAGCAGTTTGGTGGCCAGTTTTCTTCTCCACAACAGTCTTCCAAAAAGTGTGTTGAGGCTCATGAGGGCCATTTCAACTGAATTGGAAATGAAAGTTCTGCTTATTTTAGCATCTTTCCAACACTCATTCACTGCTTTCTGGAGAAAGCTTTTTATACTCAGTTGAGCTCCTTCACAGTTCAGGAGAGTTATCTATTATACATTGCCTGATCAAAAAATAAAGTCATATGCAGTATTGACAATATCATGGACACTGAAGTAAAAGACATGAAGCCATAATGGAATTGCTATCGCAAGGGAGTGATGCCCAGACACCAGCATAAAGGGTGTGATGGCGATGCAATTCCTACCCATGTTAATCATGAAATCACCAGAAAAGTCAATTGTCACTATTCCCCCTGATGTGCTCAGAATGGATTCTCACAGCGCACACTTCCAAAGCTGGGCAAGAAGTGAGGCAAATGGGTAAAGACTGGGTGTCTCTGTGAGCCCCGGAAAAGGGGTTCTCATGGAGAAATGGCCTGACCAGTCATCAGTTGTCTGACTCCAGAAGTCCATGATTTGCTGCCCAAATGAAGCATGACTCAGAAGATGTTTGGCAGACATTGAAATCCTTTCTTTTTTCTTCCTAGGAAGTAACCGTGGTTATACTGTGTAACGTAGCTCAGTGCCAACGCCCCGAAGACTCTTGGGAAGCAGTACTGCCCTTCCTATGGCTACCCCAATTCTTAGGCTCACCAATTCTCCCCTCACCTCTACACTCTGAGCCACTCCTAACTCAGCTACTCCCCAGTCATGCCAAGGACTTTCCCCATCTGCACCTTTGCAGATATTCATTATTTACCTTGGAGTGTCCCTGACATCATTACAAACCACCTTTTTGTCTTTAAAGCACAACTTATTATTGTGTCTGAAGTTTTGTCTCCCCCCATCAAGTGAAAGCAACTTCTCTCTTCACTGTCCATCTTTGGTCTGTGGGGTTTCAAGACCTAGAATGATACGAACCAAATGATTCTGTAGTGACCCCACGGCATCTCAGGCATACCTATGTTAAGTCAAGCAGTCTTTTCACACATCATAGATATCTGTTTTTGGGGCTGGGGCTTTCTATCTTGTGAGTATCTTCCCATCAATTACATGTTATTTGATGGCCGAGTTTAAGGGAAATATTAGGAAGAGAAAGTGAATATCAATGAACATTTAGGATTTGTTCTTGCACGGTATCACTTGAAAATAGTAATAGCATGTGTTATTGCAGATTGCCTACCTATGACCAGGCACAGTGCTTGACACCTTTGCAAAATTTCTTCCCAGTGACCATGGTTTTGGCAACACAATTTTTCTTTGGCAAACTATGTATCTCAGTATTTAGGAACTGGGGCTTTGGAGCCAAACAATTTCAGGTTCCACTGCTCAAACACTTCAGTAATCAACCACCTTGTGCTTCAATTTTAAAGTGGGGATAAACGTATAGAGTTGTGAGACACTGAGGATATGATGCAGGTAGGAGGCTCAGTATACAGTAAAAGCTCAATATAGTCACTGTTATAGTTACCATTATTACGCAGTTTATAAGCAGCTGAGCTAGACAGGGACCCAGTATGCATGACCCCAGTAAAGTCCAGTAGCCACGCAATATCACCTCAGTAGGCAAGCTGTTCATACCAACTTTTTTTTTTAATGAGAGAGAGAGAGAGAGAGAGAGAGAGAGAGAGAGAGAATTTCATCCACTTGTGTATCTGGCTTATGTGGGATGTGGAAACTCAAACATGTGTCCTTAGGCTTCACAGGTAAGCATCTTAACTACTAAGCCATCTCTCTAGCCCTTCACCAGCCTTTTTTTTGGGGGGGGGTATTCAAGGTAGGGTCTCACTCTAGCCCAGGCTGACCTGGAATTCACTATGTAGTCCCAGGGTGGCCTCAAACTCACGCCGATCCTCCACTCACGCCGATCCTCCTACCTCTGCCTCCCAAGCGCTGGGATTAAAGTTGTATGCCACCACGCCCAGCCCTGCACCAGCTTTTTAAGAAGAGAGAATATGTCTGGTTTTGGTTATAGTTCTATGTCTGTAGGTATTGTCCACATTGCCCCATATATGTATATATTTATTACCTGCTACTTCAGAGAGAACATGTGGATTTGGCCTTCCTGAGTTTGAGTCATTCCACTTAATTTGATTCTCTCCAGTTTTATCCATTTTCCCATAAATTTTATAATTTCATTTTCCCATACTGCTGAAAAGAATTCCATTGTGTAAAAGAACCACATTGTCATTACCCATTCATGGGTCAATGGGTAGTTAGGCTGGTTCCAGGTCCTACGTATTGTAAACAAAGCTGCAATAAAAATGGATGTGCAAGGAAGAACTGTAGCCAAAAGTGAACATAATGAATATAAGGGGGATAGAGAGATGGCTCAGTGGTTAAGGCACCTGCCTGCAAATCCTAACATCCCAGGTTTTATTTCCCAGTACCCACTTAAAGTCAGATGCACAAAATGGCATATGCATTTGGAGTTTGCAGTGGCTAACAGCCCTGGCGTGCATGCTGTGTGTGTGTGTGTGTGTGTGTGTGTGACACTCTCTCCACTTCTCTCTCTCTCTCCCTCCCTTCCTTTGCAAATAAATAAATAAAAGAATAGAAGAGGAGCCAATCCTGTGGATAAAAGGAATTATGAGGAGAGTACCATTGGGATAGGAGAGGGGCGAGAATCCACAAAACAAGCACAACTAAAAATGCCAGAATGAATGATACCTAAATCTTTGTATGCCAACAAAAAAAATAAATAAATAAAATTTTTTTAAAGATGAGGTAATAAACAGACCAAACAATGTGGTCCTAAAAGGTCACAAGAAGACATGATGCCTTATCTCCTGCATTGGATGGCATGGATTACTTTCCAGTCGTTGGTAAAGGAAAATTCCCACAATGTCACATTATTTCTTCTTACAAGTTCCTCTTACTAAGAAGATTTATTCTTACTTGGCTCAAACTGAGAGGAAAAGAGGCAGGGGGAGTTTATAAATTGAGTGAACATAGGACTGTTGACTCTAGAGAGTCCCAGTTTTCCTCAGTTGTCCCATTGTAACTGGTAATAGCATTCACTTTCATTTCCAAAAGCATTCCAGTTAGGGCAATAAATTACAAGCTTATAATGGAAAAAAACAAGTGCCGTGGAGCCAGGGAGATTTGAATTCCAATCCTAACTTCACTACTTGTTAACTGCATGTCCACAGGAACTCATTTGAACTTTCTGACTTCACACTCTCCTTCTATAATCTGAGTCTCATACACATCTCTTCTAGAGGGCTGTGAAGACTTGGGAAATGGAAGGAATCCAGAAAGCACCTGGCCAGAGCATGTGCTCCTTGAAGGTGATGCTCCTGCCCTTACTCTACTCACTCCCCATTCCCCAGCCACGTATTTGGCAGGAGAATTGAAATCCTTATTTTGTAGTTCTCTAAGTACCTGTTGAATGCTATTCACCTAAATGGATGGAAGAGAAGACTCCATATTCTAAAGGTGAGGCAGCATCTTGAAGATATCTCTAATGCATGACAGTTTACAATAAGCTTTGCGAAGGAATACAAGGAGCCTTGAGGTTTAGAGCAAAGTGTGGTCATCTCTGGCTAGTTGAACTCTCTGGAGGAAGGAGCATTTGAGGGAAACTCCCAAATGATGAGTAGTCTACACCAGGCAGGGATTAGGAAGGATATGCCAGTCAAAGGAAAGAGCCGGAGAGCAGAGTATTATGGGGTGCTTTCAAAGAATGGTGGGAGTCCACTTTAACTGAAATGTTGGGTGCACCGGAAATAGCCTGTAGAATGTCTGAAGTAACTGATGGGTACCCTCTGGACACCCGTGAGCAAGAAGTCTGCTCTCACCAAGCTGAGACCTAGGAATGGCTCTATTGAGTAGGGTTGATGGTACCCCATGCAGACAGGCAGGAGGTGGAAAGCCCAACTAAGATGCTATTGTATGAGCATTGATTAGTCAACTCCATAATCAAGAGTTCAATTCAACTGGCCCCAATTGCCTCTTAACCCCGCAGGTCTAAGTAATCAAGTCTTTACTAACACGATTACATGTGCCAATTTCTCCCATTCCTAACCATCCAATTTGAGAGGAAATTAGATTACTTTTATTCAATTTCTGTTCATAAATCCAACTTGATGGCTAGCCAACTGGTCAGAAAAAGCTTTGAAGAGCTAATAGGTCTCTTAACCCCATGATCAGGTCTTTCATATGATAAAAAGACACTGCTTCCTGTTTTGTCAAAGAATATCCCCCTCATTTTTCCTAGTTTCTTCTCTATGTCCTTCTAATCCTATAGTATTTTCATCTCTAAACTAACCCAAAGAACCCATCTATGATTTTTCTTGGGCTCCCTCCCTGTTCTGATTTAGGGGTCTCGGCCTCAGTCCCTCTCAAAGTAGAACCTAAGACAATAGTTTGCATTCAGGTAACATGATACCTGTGAGCAGAAAGATAAGAAAAGGGATAAAAGACAAAAATAAGGATTTGACATTGTGTTGATTGTCAGTAGAGTAACTGGTTCTCCTGGCTATCAGAAGCTTCTCAGGAACCTTAGCAATTGCAACTCAGAATTCCCCACCTGAGGGAGGAAGATTTATCCTACATGTCTTCCTCCACCATTTTCCAAGGATGGCCCCACACTTATGAACTCTTTTGAACTTCCTATTTATACACATAAAAGAAAAGAAGATTCTATAAGGTTCCTCCACTGGGATACCCAAGAGATTCCAGAGGAGTAATAAAGTTACATGGCATGAGAGCTACAGTGATAAACTATGAAATCTCACTCATGCAAGGCTGTTGGAGCCTGCAAACAAGCCAGTCATTAGGAAAGTCACTAGGACAATATGTTAGACCAGCAGTACATCAGAGCAAGGCACAAGAGGTCTCCATTGTGCGAGATTAGTGCAGAAAGAAGCTTAAACTTGGAACTGTAATTTAGGGTAACTGCACTCTCACCAAAGTTACAGAGAATACTACTGTATTAACAATGGGTCCTCTACACTCTCCTTAGATGGCCAGAAGTCCTCATAAATGAAAGTAATTATATACATGGGGGGAAATGGTGATCATAGGTTCTGACTGATGATAGAGACAAAGGAAAGCAAAATATCATAGTTAGCCTTTGGTTTTGAACTTTACAAATCTCTGATGTATTTCCTGCCTCAGTAACTATAGGGACTATCATTAACTCTCTCTCCCCTGTGTATGTTCGGGATGTGGGTATTATCTTGCATACCTACACTCAAACCTTCTTCCTGTTTTCCCATATCAAATCACTTATAATTCTGTTTGTCCAGTGTCTTGCAAATATCATGGTCTCCACTCTCTATGATTCCTCAAACACAAGCCCTTATTAACTGCATAGTTGCATTTTCAGTTGTATTCATTGACTCATTTCCTTTCCCTCTATAGTTCAGTTTTATTTGTAAAATGGGAAAAACAGTAACTACTGCTTGGTGGAAATTTTATGAAGTTAAAAGTGAGATAGAGAAATAAGTTGCATGGAACACCTAGCTTAGCATTTGGCATATTGAAGTTTATAAGATTGAAATGAATTTGACTGCACATAACTGCAAAAATTGGAAATTAAAGTGGCTGATCCAAAATACACATAGACATTCTGTGTGCCCTTTCTTTTAAGCATAAGTGTAATCTCATTGCTCACTTAGTTTTATGAAGTAATTGCTGGTTATTTTACTAGCCTTGTTCTTCCGAACAACTGAGCAAACTGCATAAACAGCTCTTTTCAGACATTGGACAAAAGGTCATACAGCCTGATTCTAATCCTTGAAGTAAGAGACACAGGGGAGATAAGAATAATGACTGTCCCCTATTGCTTCAAGAAGTTTCTCCCTAGGACAGAGAAGGGGAGCCCAAGCAAATTAATAATAATATTTTTAAAATAAAGTTTCAGGAGATTGCACAACTCAAGTTTACAGTGTACTGTACCAGGGAAGAAAGGCTATGTAGAAAAATCTCTAAAAACTCAATACATGAGCCTTTGGCATATATGTAGAATGATTCCAGGCAAAGAACAATAAGCAGAAAGACAAAAGTGAAAACAAGTAGCTCAAAATGCCCAGAGATGAAACCTCACTGAATACTCAGGAAATATTCAGTAGAGATTCTGAAAAGATCTCATATACAGAGATAGAGGATTTTTACAGAATAAGCTAAACTTGACCTGCACTAACATAACTTTGCAAAAAGACTCAAAGGGGTCAATCTGAGCTAGTTGCACATTCAAACTCAACATTCTTTAAGTACAACAAACCCACACATTCACTACCATGATATGAATAATAAAAATCACTAGACATATGAGCAAGCAGGAAAATATTATTTTCTGAATGAGCTCTGCTTCTCTGTCCAGGGAGAGAGCAATGGGGCAATGATTACTCTCATCTTCTTTCCCTTACTTCAAGGATCAGAGTCTCACGCAACCATTTATAATGTATATATATATATAATTTATTCCAAGAAGGATAAAAAATAAAATCATACTAGTGTACATCAAATCCAATTGCTGGGGGGACAAATGGAGAGATAACCCTAAGAGCAGAGAAGGGAAAGGTTCCATTACATAGAGAAGAAAAAAGGTAACACTTTCTTTAGACTCCTCATCAGATGCAATCCACACAAGAAGCCAATGAAGTGGCATCCTCCACATGTGATAATGGACGAGGGCTAGAAACAGCTCAGTCAGAGGTGATGCCCACGGCATGGGCGTCTGAGCTCCATCGCTTATTTACTTGCCAGCTCAGCACAGTTCTCCCACCGTGGAGCAAGATGGCCACCCAAGCTTCAGTCACAACATCTCCTGGGCAATCAGCAAGAGTGAGACATGGAGTAGGGAAACCACGTTCCCTATCTTTTAGGACACTTTCTCCAAGGACCACATAAAAATGAATGGAATTATATTCATAACCACACTCAATGGTGGGGGAGACTGGAAAATGCATTCTTGGTTCCAGTTGGCCATATATCCAGAAAAAAAATATGGAGCTCCATTATTAGGGAGGCTGAAAAGAACTGGTATTAGGGATTGTTAGCCATTGTTACCATAAATTTTGACATCAAAGGAAAATTAATTCCTTTCATTCTGGATACTGCTATTAACAATGTGTGTTTACTCTGACTGTGCGACAGATCCTTGAAGATAGAAAGAAGGGGTTGAAATTGATGGCCTGCAAGAGTCCTTTCAGTTCTCATCTCGCAGAGTGTGCGTGGCGAGGTGTGGGATGTGTGTGGGATCTGCACATGTGTCTGCAGATACGTGTACCCCGTGCATACAAATGCAGAGGCCACAGGAGGATGTGAGGTGTCCTTCACTTTTCGCCCCTCTGCCTCTTTCCTTCAGACAGAGGATCTCACCCAAACCAATGCTGCCATTTTTGCCATTTTTTTTTCATTATCAAACCATAGCAATTCTCTGGTCTCTGCTCCCCCACCCACCCCCAAGCCCAGACTGGAACATGTGTGCCACCCCCAGCTACTTACCTGGGTAGTGAAGAACTGAACTCTGGTGCCATCAGGTCCTCTCGGGCCTTCATGCTTACACAGCAAGCACTCTGTGTTTTGTATTTTTTTATGAGAGAGAAAGAGAGAATTGGTGTGCCAGGGTGTCTACCACTGCAATCGAACTCCAGATGCATTCACCAACTTGTGTGCATGCGCGACCTTGCACACCACAACAAGCACTCTTTTTTTTTTTTTATTTGAAAGTGACAGACAGAGAGAAGAGGCAGAGAGAGAGAGAGAGAGAGAGAGAGAGAGAGAGAGAATGGGCACACCAGGACCTCCAGCCACTGAAAATGAACTCCAGATGCATGCGCCCCCTTGTGCCTCTGGCTAATGTGGGTCCTGGGGAATCGAGCCTCAAACCTGGGTCCTTGGGCTTCACAGGCAAAGGCTTAACCGCTAAGCCATCTCTCCAGCCCACAGCAAGCACTCTTAACCATTGAGCCATCCATCCAGTCCCCCACTTCTGACTTTTATTTCTATTTTGTTGCTAGCATAAAGCTGACACACAATAGGTATCCTCCCGTTGAACCAAAATGAGGCAAACAATAGCCTACAGGCTGAATCTACACGATCACACAGTTTAGAAATCTAGTTTTATTGGAGCACAGTTACATTTACTTCATTGCACACTGCATAGACTGCTTTCACCCAATGGGAGGAATATAATGTGGCAGTGAAACCCAAAGTATTTACTTTCTGGCCCTTTATAAGTCAAGTTTGCCAATTCCTGCATGAGACAAAAAAAAAAAAAAAAAAAAAGAATGGATTCATGTGACCAAGCAATTAAAGAAAACTTTGCTTGAAGCAAAGTACATCTTTCTTCTCTCTACTCACTTTTTCTTCAGCTTATTTTCTATAGTTTGAAAATAAATACAGCATGGGCTTAATTTCTAAGGACTTCAAGAGAAACAAATACAGATGCTCTGCCAATGAAATAAATGATAGAGTATTTCCTTAGTTCTTAAAAAAAAACATTCATCTGCCCTTGAAGTATCAGGTTTAAGCACAGTAAGTTTCCTTCCTAGAAACTACATTGCAAAATAAAATTTTTTTAAAAAAAGATTATTTTGGAACATATTCTAAGGAAGTGAGTACATAAGGCAGAAAATTTTGGCAAATGATAGATTTGCATTTGTAGACTATGTTCTCACATCAAGGAAGAAAATCATAACCCAGAGGAATTCAGAAAGAAGTGGAATCCAGTCAGGGTCTGTCTGGCTTTCAGACTAAAGAAAATCACTAGCTAAAGGACGAGCCTCCAAAGCAGGTCACAAGAAGTTCAGATTTTACTGAGTAAACACTACGTAGCAAAAGGCTGGGGAGATGGCTCAGTGAATGAAGCACTCGTTGCCCTGGGTTTGTATTCTCACCACCCACATAAATTCTGGGTAGGCAAGGTGGCCTCCTTCGGGGGGCAGAGATGGGATTCCTAGGGCATGATAGTGGTTAGTTAGACAAGTAGCATGGGCTAGCTCTGTGTTCATGTTAGAGACCCTGACACTGTAAATAAAATAGAAATCGGTCAAAGGAGACTCCCAGTGTCAACCTCTGGCCTCCATGGTCACACAAACATGCATGTATATATACCCATATGTGTGCCCACATGCATCATGTGAATATACTGCATACATACACATGCAGAAAGAGTACAAATCTGAGCCTGACCCACAACAGGGAGGTCCAGAAGACAGCAAATGTTAGAGGACCCACAAAATTGTGGGGCATGTTAGAGTAAGCATTTGACGGGTGGGAGGTACTGTTATCACCGACATCAATGCCGTCCTCACCATCACAACCAGTACCAACAGGAGCAGCATTTGTCGGTTAAGAGCCCGGCCCAAAGTGACAAGGTTACCCTCTACCCATGGGTCAGCTCTTGACAAGCACTAGCTCAGGAGCTAAAAGATCTCAGCCAGAAGGCTAAATACATCCGCATCTATAGAAACGTAGTACTGATAGGTAGAATTGAGGGACGGCCAGCTCTCTGTGGTTTCTGAGCTCTTCAGGGAGACTCCGGCTCTGACCTAGGAAGCAATGTGAAGGAGCAGTCAGCAAAACAAGCATCTCATGGAATACAGCCTGGCATTCCCACAGGCGGAAGAAGAAATACAGTCATCCCTGGGATCTCATTCTTCTCAACTATACCCATGGTGTTGTCCAAGGCCCACCTCATGCCCTTTCCCAACTCCTCAGAAAAGCGATGTTTTCACAAATGTCACTGTGCCTTGCTCCCTTTCTTTATTTGAGTCTCTACTCAAACCTTATTTTCATCAGGCATGATAGCGCACGCCTTTAATCTCAGAACTCGGGAGGCAAAGGTCGGAGGGTCACCATGAGTTCAAGGCCACCCTGAGACTATATAGTGAATTCCAGGTGTGGCTCAACCTTCGAGAATGTAAATTCTGTTAGGCTGGACACTTTCCTTTGTTCTCTATTGTCTCTGCATGAAGAAATGAGTCTGAAATATAGTAGGCATGTACTGATTATGTATTAAACAGCTTTCAATGACTACTACCACCCTGCCTCCAGCAAAAGAGTAAGAAAGAATTTTGTCTAATAAAAAAAATAGGCAACCTATAGATAGTAGAAAAACAAACACCCTTAAAAGGAAAACAAACAAAAGCTTCATTCAAGTAGTTTTGGAGAAATGAGGGCAAAAATTACCTTAGGAAACTTAAGCCAGGGACACAGTTGCAGTACAAAATGCTCCATGGTTCTATGGCATCACTGTGGGCCCAGGGAGAGAAGGAAATGACGACGAGCTAAGACTGACTTCTCCAGAAAAAAATACATCTTAGGGCTGGAGAGATGGCTTAGCGGTTAAGCGCTTGCCTGTGAAGCCTAAGGACCTTGGTTCAAGGCTCGGTTCCCCAGGACCCACGTTAGCCAGATGCACAAGGGGGCGCATGTATCTGGAGTTCGTTTACGGTGGCTGGAAGCCCTGGCACACCCATTCTCTCTCTGTGTGTCTCTTTCTCTCTCTCTCTCTGTCACTCTCAGATAAATAAATAAAAATGAACAAAAAAAAATGTTTTAAATACATCTTAAATCATCAAGTCCAAGCATTTTAGTGCTGAAAACCTGCATATGTAGCATAAATGTTTATATGTGTATGTAGACACACTTATGTTTTGGGATATGTAAGGGTATATGTGCGCACATCATGCATGCATGTGTATACCAGAGGTTGACATCAGGTATCTCCTTCAGTCAATCTCCTGTTTTTTAAAATATATTTGTGTGTGTGTGTGTATATATATATATATATATATATATATATATATATATATATATATATATATATTATTGACAACTTCTATACTTATAGACAACAAGCCATGGTATTTCCCTCCCTTCCCCCGCTTCCCCCTTCATAACTCTACTCTCTGTCATATCCCCTCCCTCTCGCCATTAGTCTGTCTTTTAATTTGATGTCATCATCTTTTTCTCCTATTATGAGGGTCTTGTGTAGGCATTGCTAGGCACTGCAAGGTCTTGGATATCAAGGCCAAATTCTGTCTAGAAAGTTGTATATAAAGAGTGGTACCCTTCCATTGGCTCTTGCATTCTTTCTGCCACCTCTTCCACAATGGGCCTGAGCCTTGGAAGGTGTGAGATGTTTCAGTGCTGGACACTCCTCCATCCCTTCTTCTCAGCACTATGTTGCCTTTTGGGTCATCCCAGTGGTCACTGCCATCTGAAAAGCGAAGCTTCTCTAACCAGAAGTGAGATTAGCATTAATATATGAGTATATACATTAAATGTAGTGCTCTCAGGGCAATTTGGTAAGAGTAATATATGCATTTATCCAGACAAGAGCAGGCTTTATACCCCTAAGGGTCATGACCTCCCCTGCCATATGCTTTTGATTAGTTTTTCAGTAACAGGCATGTATTCCCTCCCATAGAGCGGGTCTTCAGTCTAATTAGAGAGCAGTTAGTTTCCCCCAGAGCAGACATGCCACTATTGCACTCGTTCAGTCATTTGGCCTGTCTGGCCAAACTTGAGGCTTCCAGTGTCCACTGTTTTCACCGCTGATGACTTCTGTCTACCATAAGGCTGCATGCAGTGCAGCTTTTTCCAGATTTCAGTTGGCTGGGCTAAAGGGAGAAGGTTTTCTTCTCAGCACCAGCTTGATTTCTCAGTGACTCTGCTGCTTAAGTATGTGAAGTCTTCAGCAATAGGGTCTTACCATATCTTTCTCATGTGAAACCAAGGGCCTTGGCAATAGCCTATAATGTTTTGGAGGCAACAGGGACCTCCCTGGCCAACACCTCACTGAAAGGTATCCTATCTCTGGCACTGAAAATTTTCTAGTAACAATCTATAGCTTATGGATGTGCCATTATTCAAGAAAGTAGATTTTCATATGTCTTATTGAGAATATCTTAAATTTTGATTGACCCCCCCCCCCCACCTTTCTTTTACACAATCTCTTCCCCTGACCTCGCTTAGGCCTTCCCCGTCCCTCTAATGTGTTCTTCTACTTCCATATATACAATAACATCCTCTTAAGACCTTCCCTCTCCTCCCTCCCTTATAGCCTGTTTCTAGCTTATGGGCCTCTGCTACTGATTTTTGGTTCCAGATCACACACAAGTCTATACATTTGTAGCTAGCATCCACATATGAGAGAGTGTATGGAATGTTTTGCTTTCTGGGCCTGGGTTACCTCACTTAGTATAATCCTTTCAAGATCCATCCATTTCCCTGCAAATTTCATAATTCAATTTTCTTTACTGCTGAATAGAACTCATTGTGTAGAGGTTGTCTGAGGTAGAGTCACCCTAGCTCAGGCTGACCTTGAATTCTCTATTTAGTCTCAGGGTGCCCTTGAACTCATGGTGATGCTCCTACCTCTGCTTTCTGAGTGCTGAGATTAAAGGTATATGCCACCACACCCAGCTCCACCTTATTTTTTTGATATACCTAGTCCCTAGCACTTGATGATTCAACTAGAGAAGCTGGCCAGCATGCTCTAGGGATCCTCCTATTTCTTCCTCCCTAGCTCTGGGGTTATAGGCATGCACTTGTGCAATAAGCACTTTACCCATTGAGACTTCTACCCAGTCCCTGAAAACTTTTTTTTTTAATCCAATAAAATCCAAGAGTCCTGTTGCAGTCAAGTTCCTATTGCTCGTGGAAATCATCCAACCAAGAGTAGCTTGTGGAAAAAAAAGAGGTTTATTTTAGCTTACAGGCTCAAGAGGGAAGCTCCATGATGGCAGGGGAAAATGATGGCATAAGCAGAGGATGGATATAACCTACTCACCAATATCAAATAGACAATAGCAATGGGAGAGTGTGTCAAACACTGGCAAGGGGAAACTGGCTACAATACCCATACACCCTCCTCCAACAAAACACTGCCTCCAAGAGGCGTTAATTCCCACATCGTCATCAGCTGAGAACCTAGCATTCAGAACACCTAAGTTTATGGGGGACACCTGAACCAACCCACCATATTCTGCCCCTGGCCCCCATAAACTGATAACCATCCATGGTGTAACATGCAATGCATTAAGTCCAACTTTAAAAGTCCCCATTTTTTTAATCACTCCTAATGATGTTCAAATGTCCCCATAATCCAAGGTCTCTTAACTGAGCCATAATACCAAAAAATCCCCAAAAACCCATAATGGCACAGAATAAACACTCACACTGCAAAAGATAGCATTGGGTATAGCAAAGATATATTCAACAAATACAGGATTTAAACAGGGCAAACATCAAACTCTGTACCTCCAAGTCCAACAACTTTAGCCAGTAACAAGTCTCCAAGTCCTATAATTCTAACCAGCAACAAGTCTCTGGAGTTCCAATTCCATCACTCTAGCTAGGCTACTCACAGTCCTGGAAAACATCATTGCTGCTGGCAGCTCTCCTTGGCAGCCATCTCATGGTCTGGGTATCTTCACTGGGTCTCCACTGTAATCCACAGTTCATCCTCACAGCAAAATTGGGTCTCCATGCAGGCAGGCAACCCTGCTTCACACTGCCCATGGCCATTTCCAAAACACAAGACTGTGTTGCAAACTCAATGACCCTCTCTTTCCTGCATTTCGTATACTCCATAATACCAGGCAGGGTGCAAATTTGTTACTCCAACGGGAGGTGGGGGGAATAAAACAGACTTTGAAGAACAGGATACTCCTTAAGCACTCAGGCCTTCAAAAGAGACTACATTCTTCCTGTTGCCCCAGTGCAGGTCAGCTGGCCAATCTCAATGGTTATAATCTCTCATATAATTGGAGCTGAATGGGCAGAAGTTTTAGCCCAATGATTTCATTCTATATCCCTCTGCACACACCAGTCCATTTCTATGCAATGCAACCCTGTACAACTTCTCAGGAAGTGGGCATAACAGCAAACCTCTCATACAAACTACTGTAGCCCAATCCAGGTAAAGCTCTTTCTCACCCCCATAAGCCAGACCTCACAGTCCATAGTTCTTACTCTATTCAGGTCTTTCAACTCTGTCCAGAATAGTCTATCAAGCTGTTCTTACAGCACTGCAAGGCATCTCTTAGGCCATGGTTTCAAATACTTCCATATTCCTCGTGAAAATCAGCTCCAGAAGGCCAAAGCCAAACAGTCAGTTGTCTGGCAGCAAATGACACCACTCCTCGGTACCAACATTACTGTTGCAGTCAGGTTGGCATTGCTGGTAGAAATCATCCCCAAAAAAGGTTCATTTGGGCTTACAGGCTCGAGAGGGAAGCGCTACGATGGCAGGGAAGACAATAGAATGAGCAGAGGGTGGACACCAGCTCCTGGCCAACAGCAGGCTGACAACAGGAACAGAGTGTGCCAAACACTGGCATGGAGAAACTGGCTATAATACCCATAAGCCCACCCCCAACAATACACTGCCTCCAGGAAGCATTAATTCCCAAATCTTCATTAGCTGGGAACCTAGCATTCAGAACACCTAAGTTTATGGGGGACACCTGAATCAAACCACCACAAGTCCTAGTAAGTAAAATAATTCAAAGTCTATTTACATCCAATTCCCTTTTAAAAAGCTCAACATGTAACATGGAATAAAAAAACAGTAAAGGTAATAAAGACTCAACCTTCAGTGAACCTCAGTATCTATTGTATTTCCCTGTGTTGTGTAGTTTTCCAGTCTCTAGGATATCCTTGTGTGCACATGGAAGGCGCTGTGGAGGACACATTTCGAATGGCTTGCCTTGCAGTCTCAAGATGCTCCTCAAAACAACTGACGAGGAAGCTTCAAAGGGGAGCAGGAATAAATTTTCTTTTCAAAAGTGCATCACTAATGACCTCCATCAACACCTTGAGTTTCTTTTTTTACATGAGCATAAAGGACAGAAAAGGAACATCCAAAAGTTACAATCAACAACAAAACTGTTCTTAATTCAATGACTCCACATAACAAAACATTTTCAAAAGTGGCTTCTATTTTTTACCCATTGTCCATTCTGTGAGAAAGGGAAGATGGCAAGAACAGAGGCACCTGAGCTGAGCTAGAAATAGATCAGACAGTTCTCTTTAGCACACCCACTGTATAAGGGCAAAGTAACTCACATGAATAGCATCCCCAAGCCTGACTGTAAAAACAGAAGCATGCCCAGCTACAGCTGCTGGACTGCTGGTACCATTGCAAGGACAACAGAATGTTCACCCAAAGCTGTACAGACTGAGTCAGCCCCGCCGCCTGTCGTACCCACAGCACTGCATGTGTGTGCACATTACACATATAGGCATCCTCACATTTACTCGTTACACTTAAAATCATTCAGTCTGAGCTGGGAAGATTGCTCAGTGGATAAAATGCTTGTCACACTAGCATGATGGCACGAGTTCAGTTCCCCAGAACCCACAAATGTCTAGACACTGAAGAGTGTGTTTTTGTACACAAGATGGGAGGCAAGAGATAAGAGACTCCCCAGCAATACATGGGACAGATAACAGAGAAGCAAACAAGAGATTATGTTCCACAGAAGGTGGAAGTCGAGGAATAATATCCAGGATTGTCCTCTGACCTCCACACATGCCATGGCATGCACACACCCACACTCACACACACCCACACTCACACACACACACACCCACACTCACACACACCCACACTCACACACACACACACTCACACACACCCACACTCACACACACCCACACTCACACACACCCACACTCACACACACCCACATGAATGCACACAAAGATTTTTTGAATGAAATATTTTTATTTTATTTATATTTATATTTATTTATTTGTTGTTTTTTTTTCAAGGTAAGGTCTCAGCTCAGGATGACCTGGAATTCACTATGTAGTCTCACGGTGGCCTCGAACTCATGGTGATCCTCCTACGTCTGCCTCCCGAGCGCTGGGATTACTTTAATATAAGGAATGGAGGGGCTGCATGTTAACAATACTAACTGCTGGGACGGCAAGCATTTTTGAAGAAAGATTCCAAGTTTGTCCTGCATTCCTTCACTTAATTGACTATCAAGTTGTTCTATAGCAGTGCTTGGAATGCGACAATTAACTAAAAACAATAGAATCTGAGCCCCTCCCAGTTCAACTCTACACTTAGGACAGGAAGCTTGATACCTAAAATCATCACCCACTTCATGGCCAAGTAGAGAATCATTCCTTTTATCTGCTACGTTGAGTTTCTACCAGTTGATAGAATGTCATTTCAACCACACAGAACTGGATTAATTCCTTTTCCAGATGACCATACCTCTCCCCTTGGCCTGCTCTGATTCATGTTCTTAATATCTAGTTCCTTCAAAGACTGCTAGGAAATCTCGAACAATAGAGGCATGAACTTACAAAATAAGGTGTCTGTCACAGAAAGAGTCCTTCATTTAGAGTCAGAGTAGCAAAGTTTGAGGCTCAAAATTATGTGACCTTAAACTAATCAGAGGCCTTGCGCCCCCATTTCTTTACATAAAAATGATATGTATGATAAGCACTGTTAGGATTACTGTTAACATGGAAGACATTTGATACCAGAAACTGCAGTAGTTGCAGCCATATCACAAGCGTTTACCCTGGAGGCTGCTAAAGTTAAGGAAAGGGCTCTTGCCCTCACCTGTGCGCCCTTGCCACCTGCACACCTCGGCCAGATGCTCAGAACTCTCACTTCATGCCCCAGCAGTACTTTTGCTTCTGTATCTGAGAGGGAAATGTAGCACCCGGCCCGAGTACCACCACACGCGTGGAGTTTCATTCTCATCCCCGCAGGACAGGTTCCGCAAGGAACAGAAACACATTTTCTTCTCTCTACACTCTGGCCTAGTTTCCCACCTCACGCCTGAGAAGCCGTGCCACACACCGGTTCCTGGCATCAGGAGGCAGCCCCATCCTCCCAGGGTTGCTGGTTTCACACTAAGGGAGGGAGAGGACTCACTGGCTTCCTCAGAGGACGGCAAAGTTGCTTTCATGTCAGAGAAACGGGCATGGGCACGGGGCTGCTTTGTGTTTTCCTCCTTGTTTGCAAACAAGTTCTTCACAAACTTAGTGAGCACCTGAGCACTTGTGAGGAGGAAGTCCCCAGGTTCTGAAAAGTACTGACTTGCACATCCTCGTGTTCTGAGGAGTTCTGTCAGTCAGCTTGAACAGTGCGGTGGGTGTTTCCCGGTGCTCAATGGCTTATGAATATTTAAAGGTAATAAATGTCACAGTAAGTGTTTAACGATCTTGTTTACATGTAAAAGTCCTTGAGAAGGGTCTGTTGGAGATGAAGCTGATGCCAGTTTCAAAACGTCTTTATTCTTCCCTCACCTGGGGACAGGAAGATGTCCTTTAATACCATGGAGACATGGGGACGCTGAGTCCCGAATCTTGAAAGTGGCATAAGTAGATGATAAGCATTTGTTCTTTGGAGTTTTTAAGTTTTTCAAAATGACATTTTTTCTCCACTAATAAAAGATAAAATTTTAACAGAAAACTCCTCTTTCTCCAACTCCCAACACTTGACAGTTTGAGGGCAAAGGCGCCTTAGGCTTTATCTGGGCCAGGCTGGTTCCTGGCTGGGCTGGGCTGGGCTGGAGTAAGTTTTCTAATTTCATTGAGCCTCCATCTTCCTCTCTAACACCTCTCTCTCTCTCTCTCTCTCTCTCTCTCTCTCTCTCTCTCTCTCTCTCTCTCTCTCTCTCTCTCTCTCTCTCTCTCTCGGCGCTTGTGAGGCTCACATGGCTTAAGTTGAATGGCATGGCTGCAAATGTACTTGACACACAGATGATCACCAAATGCTTACTATAAAATTATAAATACTCTGGCCGGGCGTGGTGGCGCACACTTTTAATCCCAGCACTCGGGAGGCAGAGGTAGGAGGATTGCCATGAGTTCAAGACCAGCCTGAGACTGCATAGTAAATTCCAGGTCAGCCTGGGTTATAGTGAGACTCTACCTCAAAAAAAAAAAAAAATGGCTGGAGAGATGGCTTAGCAGTTAAGCACTTGCCTGTGAAGCCTAAGGACCCTGGTTTGAGGCTTGATTCCCCAGGACCCACATAAGCCAGATGCACAAGGGGGTGCACATGTCTAGAGTTCATTTGCAGTGGCTGGAGGCCCTGGCATGCCCATTCTCTCTCTTTCTCTCAATCTCTCTCTCTTTCTCTCTATCTATCTTTCTCTGTCTGTTGCTCTCAAATAAATAAATAAAAATAAACCAAATAATTAAAACAAAACAAAACAAAAAAAAGTATAAATACTCAATATACTCAGTGTGTAAATCAATTCATTCATGAAGACTTAACTTCCAGCAAGTGAGCCAGCACTCCAGACATCCAGAGCCCATGTTTTGGGAGAGTGAGAAAAGTACAGACAAGAGTCATCAAGTTCCATTTATTGAGTTAGACATTTGTCACACAATGCTCATATCCACCCTGAGTTAATAACTGTGTTGGAGAGGAAAGAGCATGAAACTTGATTGACATCAGAGTTTGACTTCAAGTCCTCCACTACTGTGTAGATGAACTTCGCCATGACCTTGTTTCCCTATCTACGTGCTGAGAGTGAGGAAAGCATTTTGTTGTCAGAGTGGACATGTGAATCAGATCGAGGGCCTGCATGAGCCGTGAGATGTGACTGCTTTCGGCCTCCATTGCTGCACAAAAGATGTTCTCCAAAAAGCCTTAACTTAGAGGCACAAATTTATTACCTCACAGTCCTGTGACTTAGTTGAGTAATAGAGTCCCCTAGCTCAGCATCCCTCATATGCTGCGATACGGGGAAAGCGTTTACACAGGGTGGGAACACCAAGAAGGCCCCTACCATAGTTGTCTGCTATGGAGGGCTCATCATTTCTGTTGCACAATAAGCACACCTGTTTTCTTCCATGAACACTTGGACCCTTTCTTGCTTGTTCTTGCCTGAATTCCTGTTGGTCTGAAGACCGAATCACCCAATTAACTCTTTTGTCTTTAGCTCTACCTTGATCCATGTGATGGTTTGAATGTATGGTTCCATTGACTAAAGCGTTTTATTGAAATTGAGCTGCTGCAAGAGGGCACATCACTGCGGACAGATCTAAGGCCAGCTCTAAGGGGTGTGGAGAGCAGTTTGAGCACTGGTGGTTGTTTGCTGGTATTGGCGTCTCTCTCTCTTTCTTTCTCTCTCTCTCTCTCTCTCTCTCTCTCTGATTCTCCTGTCCTGCGATGCATGCTGGAGTGAGCCAGCCTCTTCCACTATGATGGAACTTTCCCTGAACTTTGTAAGCTTGAAACAAACCCTTTCCTCTCAGACGCTGCTTCTGGTCAAGTGTTTGTCCAGCAACGCGAAGCTGACTGCAACAGTCCACAAGAAGCCTTATCGTAAGAATGCAGATTATATAACGAAAGCCAGTGCATGGTAAAATATAAAAGTAATCTGGAACATATATAAAGGTTAAAGGTCAAAAGGGGGGCTGGGAGAATAATGTTAAATGAATCTGCAAAGATCTCTCTAGCTGTTGTCAGAGGAAGAGATGAAGTCTACTCTCAAGAGATAGCAAGCATTTTAGCAGTTAATATTTCTTTTAAATTTCCTTTTTCATTTTATTTATTTGACAGAGAGGGAGAGAGAGAGAAGAAGAAGAGAGAAAGAGGCAGATAGAGAGTGGGCATGTCAGGGCCTCCAGCCACTGCAAACGAACTCCAGATGCATGTACTCCCTTGTGCACTTGGCTTACGTGGGTCCTGGGGAGTTGAACCTGGGTTCTTTGGCTTTGCAGGCAAACACCTTAACTGCTAAGCCATCTCTCCAGCCCAATACTTCTTTTGTTAAATCTCCATGAGTGGCATCAAGTGACACAGTGAATAACCTCTTCAACAGCTTCCCTGTCGAAATAGTTCCGTAAGGTAATTTTTGTATCCTTTCTCAGTAAAAGCCTAGAACATAGCTACCATATTGAAACAAAAGATGATTTAATTGAAAAATGGTTTGTCTTAATCCAGGAACAGCATCTATTGTGATCTCAGACAAGGCTTATTTTGAAGACTAAGCCCACATCATTGGTAGGGACTGCCCAAAGGGCCAAGGTTGAGAAGGAGTCTGAGCCTTTGTCTTAGCTCAATGGAAAAGAGTGTGTGCAGCAATCAATTACTGATGCCTGACATGGGCATGAGAATTAAGGAAAATGTATGCCTATCTCTTTTCTTCTTGAACTGGAAAGGGACTCAGTGACAAGAATTAGGAAAGCAAGAATGATAACCCAATCAGGACAAAGTATTGTTTTGATATAACAAGGTTATTGATAAAAATAAAACTTAAGAGAGCTTTCACATATTGGATTTCATCAAATCTAAAACTGCATCAATTGGCAGAAGCATGCACACAGTTTTAAAGAATATAACTTAGTAATTAACCTTTACTGCCATGTTTCCTTAATATCTCTGTAGTATACAAATAAGTCATACTTTGATCGGCTAACAGAAAGTCAACCAAAAATTATATGACACTCTAAATTCTAGGACTCTGCTGTGTTGGCAGAAGAGCGCTACATTTCTGAGATATCACTGGGTCTCCCTTTATCTACATGGGCAGCACAGTGCGCCCAGTGCTGAAGGGCAGAACACAAGGCTCTTCCCATGAGTACTTTCACAGCGTGTCTTGCTTACCATGCCTTTAGTCCCTACTATGTGCTTTGTCTAGTCTTAGAATATGTCATGGGCATACAGAGTGTGAGACTGAACCTAGAAATCCATGCATTAGAAGCTCTAGACCCCATCTTCTCAGTTGATGAGTTTTGTGCCTCAGAGCAGTTTGTGAATCTTTGCAAAACAGATTTTTTTCAAAGGCACTATGCATACATTAAATTGCCTCAAGCCTTTTTTCTTTTCTTTCATTCTTTCTTTCTTTTCTCTTTTTTTTTGGTAACTTGTAAGCTATGCTAGAGGCTTCATATAAGTGCCTAGCCAACAGTAGGTACTACCTAAGGGAAGGTGTTGCTTTTTTCAGTCTGTGAATTCTCTGCAAATTGTGATTCATCAAGGGATGTCCCCTCCACTGAGCACTGTTAATTACTTCCACGCTTTACATGGAGACTGCTCAGCAAGGGAGCTGTGCACCCATGGCCCACGGAGCCTGGCTTAGTCCACCTGGGGCTACAGGGAATGGGTTATCTTCCTTGGTGAGGCACCCCCACTGATCAACATGAAGCACCCAGATTTTGCTGGGCTCCTAAGAAAGGAGCCAGGGCATGGTGCCAGCAAATCTAAGAGAGATGAGCCAGCCCTAGTAACCCAGGAATGTCCCCCTAACTCTCACCCATCAGACACTCCACGCGTGCATATTCTTCTTGCTGTCACTTGAATGTCCAACCTGAGAAGTTATAGTTTCTGTAGGTGAGATGTCTGGAAAATGCCTACCTGTAGAAGCAGTCCAGCCCTACCAGCCCTACCAGCTCTCTCTGGACCTTTTAGCTATGGCAGGCACCATGGTAAGGATGGTGCCACCCAGTCTTTTTCCCAAGGAAGTAGGCAGCCTAACAAAGGAGTTAGTAAAATCACCTAGAAAGGTATGGGGCAAATCACTGCAAATTATAATGTTAAGTAAGACTTGCCACTTTTCCTTTCTAAGGGCATGGGGGGAGGGCTCATATAATTTATTTCGGGATTAGGTCATTCCTAAACTTCTCACTTGACCTTGGTGAGATAGACAGGGGAGGCGAAAGTTGAAATTCCAAAGTCTCTGCCAATGTTTTGTTTCTGCTCAATGACAGGCTTAGAGTAAATGGCCCATTGTGTAGCAGAACCTGTTACTTACTCTTTGGATGTGGGTATGTGGGCTTTTCTAAGATGAAGGTGAATTGAGAGGAGGGCTGAAGGGGTGAGGCCTTAGGGCAGAATAAACACTCACAAATGCCCTATGAGGTAATGACTGAAGGGAAAAATCAAAGACAAGGGAACTCTGCCCCCTCTCCCATCTAGAGTAATAGAGGACAGACCAAGCAATGGAAGAGGTAAGAGGATCTGCTTACTGAATTTATTAGGCTAAAATTGAACCATGGAGACAGACAAAACAAAGTACATATAAAGTACAGATAAGACAAAGTACATCCATATTCATTCATTCTCTCTTTCCAGCTTCCCCTCTCTTTCTCTAGAGAAGAGGCTATTTGAGGATCATACTACCTAGGAATGAGGCTCAGTGGGGTTCAAGCCAACTTAATTTGAATGTCAAAGACAGTGGCTGCCAGATTATATACAAAAGCAACTACAGGGCTGGAGCTTAGCAGCTAACACGCTTGCCCGTGAAGCCCAGGTTTGATTCTCCAGAACCCACATAAGCCAGATGCACAAGGTGATACATGAGTCTGGAGTTCATTTGCAGTGGCTAGAGGCCCTGGTGTGCCCATTCTCTCTCTGTGTCTATCTCTCTCTCTCTCTCTCACTCAGTGGGTAAATGTATTTGCTGTGTAAGCATGACACCCTGAGTTCATATCCCCAGAACCCACATAATACTGGATAAAATAGCAAGAACCTACAATCCTAGCCTTCCTATGACAAAATGGGAGGTGGAGTCAGAAGGAGGATCCCTGAAAGTTTGAGAAACAGCTAACCTGGCATATATAGAAACAGGACTCAATGGAAGGCGAAGACCCTGACACCTCGGGTTGTCCTATGACCTCCACCAATGCACTGTGACACATGATCACACATACAAATAAACATACATGCACGCACACACACACACACACACACTGAAGGAAAAACAGTTCAGCATGCAGAGCAGGATGAGCGATGTGCTAAAGAAGAAGGCTGACACCATTCTGTGAACTTGCCAGAACCCACAGCTCAGAACTTACTGCATAAGATACTAGTAGGTGTGGTTCTGAGCATTAATGGGAAGTGGAATGTGCTTCACAGGGTGATGTGGCACCGAGCATCATCCCCAGGGGCTGGCTCGCATGTAGCCCCAGCTGTCCTGCCCGGGTGAGGCTGCAGGATCCACAGCAAAGACAGGCACATTGAGCCCTTGTAAGAAGCTCCCCGTCCCTACTTCAGTCTGTTGGTCAGTGTCTGCCTTTGAGCATTTCTATTTGGCCCTGATACTATAAACAGTTTTCTCCATCCAAAGTGTCTGGGAATGTCCTGCCATTCCTCGCCCACATGGGAGACGCATGGGTTTTTTCTGGAGAGTAGCTGCCAGTCTCATTAAGGGACCTTCCAGGCAGCCAAGTTAAATCCATGTCAAGACTTTTAAGCCAGACTACCCCAGCCATCCCAGTTCAAACTGGCACAAAGTGCATGCACTGACAGTTATGCAATAGCACTTTTACAGAAAGATGCCCTATTCTATTTTTTTATAGCTTATCATCAGCATCGTTACTCTTGCCATCACCAAAATCATCATTATTACCAGCCAAGGTCTCTGAGCATCTACAGACTGGGTGGTTTAAAACCACAGAAATGCGTATCTCTCAGTACTGGTAGGTAGAAGTTCAAAATAAAG
This sequence comes from Dipus sagitta, assembly GCA_036346955.1. Taxonomy (NCBI): domain Eukaryota; kingdom Metazoa; phylum Chordata; class Mammalia; order Rodentia; family Dipodidae; genus Dipus; species Dipus sagitta. Next base: position 164,976,852 of record CM070772.1, on the reverse strand, counting down.
GTACTGGCCAGGGCCAGCTAACATGATGGAGGTTCTGAGAGAGAGTGTCCCACGCTTCCCTCATGACTGAGGTCTGTTACTGCTCCCTGCCCCCAGGGAGTTCGTGGGCTCTGCTTCCACCTTCCCACAGGATCCTGGAGTTCCCTGGGAGGGAGAGTGATCTGTGCTTCCCTCATAGCTGTGTGGGTTTACTGCCCACTCCCACCAGGTGTTGCCCGGCCTCTGCCTCTATCTTCCCACAGTGCTTTATTCTCTGTGGATCTGTTTATATGAACCACCCCTTTTTTCTTTTTTTTTTAGTAAGGACATTCCCCACCACTAATCCTGGGTGATCTCATCTTAATGAGATTCCAAATGTAATGAACCTAACTCCCTATACAGTCACACTCACGGGTTCCGGGTGGGTCACAGTGGGGAGGAGCGCGAGCGCCTACTTTACAGCAAGAGTCGAAAGTGATAGAAATAGAGCATACCAAGTCCCTTTGACATGAGACGAGCCACGAAAACTACCTCCATGTAGCCATCTTCCAGTTATATAGATGAAAAGAACTAGGTTCTCAAAGTCACACAAGGAATGGGGTCTTTACTAGGACCCACGGCCTTAGTTCTGTCTAGACCAAAGCCTGTTTTGCGTCTCTGCCACAATTCTTAGAATATACGTTCTGTTGTGTGATTCACTGTGCGAATTCAGTCTTCCCAACTAGGTGAGACACTGTGACTGGCTTGTAAGGAGGAACAAAACAGTGTGTAACTCAGATGCTTGTCATGAGGACTCAATGAGACGCGGAAAAGCGCAGCTGGAACACAGCAGGTTCTCAGTTAATGCAGGCAACGTGGTAACTGCGCCTTTTCCATCTTCCACTTCCCTCAAGTCTCAGAGCACCAAACCCGAGAGGCGCTGAATGATCAGTAATGGTGGAGCGAATGGTGACCCCAGTTCCATCGCTACCTAGCACTCCATTGCCATCACCTACTTTCAAGCTGCGCCTAGGCTGGGCTCCACTGAATTTACCAGCCACGGCCCGCTGACCATGTCCTGAGTGTCAGGCCCTGGCCCAGGCCGTGAGAGCCCAGACAAAGCAGAATAAGCCCCAGTCCCGCCCATCAGAGAACTCGAGGGTTGTGGTGTGCTAACAGTGAGCTGACATTCAAATCACAGAATGATGGATGCTCTGGAAGAGGGTAAACGCAGCGCTCTGACAGGAGCGGCCACATGATGGATTCTGCCTGGGGTGCAGAGAAGAGTCCTCACTGAGATGCCATTAGCATGGGGCCTCCAAGGGAAACAGGAGTCAGGAGGGGTGGAAATGGGATCTCCATCTCCGGCAGAAAAAGAGCAAAGCCCAGGATAGGAGAGTTCGCGGGAAGATGATCTGAAGTAGGCTGCTCCCAACCGAACCTGACCGAGCACGTGGTGAGGAGGCGAGTGGGAGGTGGAAGACCAGGAGGAGCCCGTGGGAAGGCTGCCCTGGGAGAAGGACACGCCTCACATTTCTGATCCCATCTGTTGTTATCCCACTTTTCCCCACTTGCCAATGGGGTACTCCAACCAGGTTCCTGAGCTCTTTTAGGCCTCCGTTTTATCTATACTGTGGCCACAATAATGTCTTCCACTCAGGCTTTCTCTGAAGGTTAAATAAGGTCATGGAAAACATAACACCCAATACAATACACAGTAACCATAGGTGTTTCTGTCAACAATTGAACTTCTATTTTTTGAGCAAGCATTGATTTTTTTTTTTAAATGAACATTGATCAGTTTCACAAGGAGCTGATTTTTTTTTTTCAACCAGGCAATAAAAAGTTCCTGGTAGATTAAAGCAAGAAATTAGTTTCAGGGCTGCAGAGATGCCTACGCAGTTAACGGTGCTTGCTTTCAAAGCCCGAGAGTCCAGGTTCAGTTCCCCAGTACCCACATAAAGCCAGATGCACAAACAGATGCACAAAGTGGCACATAAGTCTGGAGTTTGTTTGCAGTGGAAGGATATTCATTCTCTCTCTCTCTCCTCTCTCTCATACTATCTCTCTCAAGACATAAAAATAAAATATATTTTTTTTAAATAAATGAGTTATAGAAAGACACATCTAGATCAGAAGGAGGCTAAGAGGAAAGGTGGATGACCCCTCTCTCAATCAGCTCCTGGGTGGAGAGGATGGGAAGCCGGGATGAACAGAACAGATGGAACTGAGGGAGAACTGGCAGCGTGTGGTTCCTGGCATGGTGCACACCCAGGAGGGCAGCAGACCTCACATCATCCATGAAGGCACAGAATTCAAAACCAAAGAACATTCTGGAGGGAAGAGAATAAGCTCAATTTCAAACATCTTGACATTGCAGGTCTGTGGAAGATTTGGGAATGAGGGTGTCCTGCAGGATTCTAGGTTCTGGGTTAGCAGGACAGACAGACGTCATCAGCATGTAGTGGCAGTTCCTGAGGGGGCAGAGGAAGGTCACACTCATCAATCGTATGCACAGAAAGAGGGTAAGCAGACAGAAGACAACCTAGGAATGCCCAACATCCAGGAGATAAAGAAAAGGACCAGTAGAGCAAAACCATTCAGAATATTTCTGTCTCCCATCATGTGTTGGAAAGGGGATCTCTCAGTGATAACTTCGGTATCATAGTGTCCTTAGACAAGGAAACACACACAAAAAAGTGACTCATACTGACAATAACAGTCACAAGAGAGCACGCAGGCCTATACCCACAGTCTCTGACCTTCAGTCCAGGCTCCTTCCGCCACCACAGCTGCTGTCTGGCCTGGATTCAGGTGACATGAGCTCTGTCTTGGTAGGTGCTTGGCTGACATTCTTCCCTAACCCAAAGCAGCCTCATTTCTCAGTCTGCAGGAATGACCTGGAGACAGCTCCCAGTCAGCTAATGAACTAGCAGCAGTTGTCTGCTGTGACTTCTTAATTTCCCTCAAATGTGAGTTCGCAACACGTGGCCACAGCTTTAGGCAAAACACATCCTGCTCCCAGCAAGAGGCCCGGAAACTAGGGGGAGACTGATGGGGGCCCTGGTGAGCAATCTGTGGTTCAGTGTACTTGAGTGGAGTCTGGGGTTATGATTAGAAACCAGAATAAACAGGATCATCAGGGTTTGCTTCTGATGCCTGCCTCTCTTGAGACCCCTGAAGGCCCTGGGCAATGGCAAAGCAGCCTCCTTTGCTCAGTGGGAGCTAACATGGAGCCGAGCGCCCTGGTCTATGTGTCTCACAGTAAGGTCAGCGCACAGGGAAACATGGACGGATGCTTAGCTGAGCTAGTGCAGAGCCCTACATTGCACTATACAGCAGTAAAGCTAGCAACGTGAGCTGACAAAACCTCTTTCCAAAGGGCACCTGGCAGGTATTTGGATATTTAGTTAGAAGACTCCAGACCCTGTGGTCCTCAGCCTCTTTCTTAGCATGTATGTACTGTATAGATAACACCTCCATTAAAATATCCCAAAGGCACCTCTAGTTTCCAAAGCATGCTTGTGATTCCTACCCCATGCCCACAGACCTGCACCTGCATTCCCCTCGGTCCCCGCCGGAACAGAAGCTTGCTCAGTCTACTGACTCAGGCCAAGTCACAACCTACTCTCCTCTCACTCCTGTCCTCAGCTCCTGTTGCCTCTTCCTTCAACATGGACCCTGGATCTGAGCACCCGCATCTCCTCACCACTGCCCATCTAGTGGGAGCCCCTATCACCTCTGTCCTGTGCCTATCGCTGGTCTGCCTGGCCCCACTATCATGCCACACCCTGTCTCCCTGCCAGCTCACTTTTTAGCAGCCTAAGGAAGCCTTCTGAAGTCCTATCAGATGATGACATTCTCTGCTACCATCTCCAAAGGCTGTCATGCAATTCCCCCAGTGGGGCATGGAACAATCTCTAGATGTTTGTATTTCGTGTTTCTTCCACTCTTCCTAATCTCTGCTCCTGGCTCCCCTTCCACGGACCTTGCTACACACTCTGTCTAATGTAACCCCCAAGAACTCACCATCTCCTCACCCCATGCCACTGTTCCCTGAGTATTTATTTCCCAGACAGTTTATATATATAAAGCTATCTATTTATCTCCCAACATCATAAGCCCCCTACAAAGCAGGAAGCTTTCTGTCTCTTATACCACTCTGTCTCCATCATCTAAATAAAACAAGTCACACAGTGAGCGCTCAGGAAACATCTGTTAGCGAAAGAAAGGAACAGGAGGATGCCAAGATGGAGGTGAATAATATGTCATATTTGACATCACAGCAGCCCGGATAGGAGGCAGAGAAAGTTTGTTTCTGTTTTGGATTCCTTCAGAGCACCTAGCAGAATGGAGCAAGATGCACATAGTAGGTGCTTTGGAACTATCATTTGGCTGAGCAAAATTAAACAATTCATATTTCAAAGGGTCATGATTGAGTACTCCTTTTCAAGTGCTATTGTTTGAACACTAACCAATATAGCATGATCACTTGTCTGTAAAACTTTATAGAATTTATAAAAATACTTCCCCATCATCAACTTCAGATAGCCGAAATAACCCTGGCTTAATCATCACATCCAAAAGCAATATGATGGGCTGGACAGATGGCTTAGGAGTTGAGGCACTTGCCTGCAAACCCTAAGGACCCAGGTTCAGTTCCCCAGTACCCACATAAGCCAGATGCACAGGGTGGCATATGTGTCTGGAGCTCATTTGCAGTGGCTAGAGGCCCTGGTGTGCCCATTCTCTCCCTTTATCTGCCTTTTTCTCTTTCTCCCAAATTAATTAATTAATCAAAGGCAACACGATGTTTTATCTACTGTTTTCAAATACCTTAGTAGGATGGTTTATTGAGAAAGGAGAAAGAACAAACATGGCCTTCTGCTGATGGGTTAGCAAATAGCTCTCTCTGGCCAAGATATGACCAAAACAGGGACTTCAATGTGTCCCTTTACAAAGCCCGAGTATCTTGAGAGTCATTGCCAGGAATAGTGTACTCTCCTTTTATTTCCAGAAACATGGATACTTTTTATTTTTTTTCCATTTTTTATAGTTATGGACATACTCAGTATGTAAATAGCACATGTTGGTACTATCCTTCCACTCATCCCTGTCCCTCCTCCACGGGGACCCTAGTCATTGGGGATGCCAGGTGGGGATTGTGGATCATGCATTGTGGGGGCAGCTGGTGGTTATGGGGATGCAAACTGGAATTCCTCAAAAACTACCATAAAGCATCGGACAAAGAGTTCCCTCACAACTCTAACTCAAGAGAAAGAGGATTGCTCCTCACAGGGGAATGATGCAGGCTTCCAAATGCACGCTGGACAAAAATGCATTCTCAAGAAATTAACCAAAATAATGAAAATGCCCTGCAATTAGTGGGATTGTTGTTACTTCTTTGGGAGGCATCCCCCTGATCATCCAAAGATAATTTTGCAATAGCATTTATGCTAGAGAGTTGAACAATGCATTGGAGGATTTCAATTGTCAGGGACATTATCGCAGCCATGCTCAGACTTGCATAGCAATTTTTTTTAATTTAGCTAACATAGGATAATACAGAATCATCTGGCTTTCTTTAAGAGTGACATGATTCTACCATTGCTTTTGGAAATGCAGGATTATTGTGTGGAGTAAATCTTGCCCTGTGACGTCAATCTCTCTTAGTAGCACATGAATTAAATTCATGCTGTCTTCGTGATGGAAAGGTTGAGCTGAGAGAGCCCCAAGAGGCCATTTGTTTGAAGCTCCTTAGTCTGAGGATGTGAAAGCAGAGGCTGAGAGCAGGGAAGAATTGCCTTGGTTTTATTTCTTATCAAAAGTTGGCTCCCTCCCTTCTCATCTGCCCTTAAAACTTATCAGCAAAGCTGACAAAACTCCCCCAGCACCAGTGGAAAAGATGGGTAGAAGAGGGAGCATTTAGACATACGTAAAGCACCACTAATTGCCTCAACCAATCAATGTCCACATGTACAAAATTACCTTCTCATTGCCCTGGTACTGCAAGACACATAGTTCAAGAGGATAGCGACAGGGGCTGAAAGACAGAGATGAGAACTTCTCTCCCAAGAAAGGGCAATGATGAAGTATTGAGAAAATCAATTTAAAAAGAAGCTCTTAGAGTAGGAGTGATTTCTCAACAGTTAAAGGCACTTATTTGCAAAGCCTGTCAGCCCAGGTTCAATTCTCCAGTACCCATGTAACAAAGACAGATGCACAAAGTGGCCTATGTGCCTGGAGTTCATTTGCAGTGGCAAGAGACCCTGGCATATTCTCTCTCTCTCTCTCTGTCTCTCTCTCTGTCTCTCTCTGTCTCTCTCTCTCTCTCTCTCTCTCTCTCTCTCTCCCAAATAAATAAATAAATGAACAAATAAAAAAGAAGCTCTTAGAGGGGGAAATCAATCAAAGAAAAGACTGACAGCAAACATTTACTATGTACCCACATTGTTCTGAGATTCCAAAAACTATACAAATGTTATGACCTGACAGTCCTCTAAGGCAGGGTATTATTATCAAGTCCGTTTTACAGATGAGAAAATTTAGGCTCAGAGGCATAAAAGGATAGGATTTGAAGACACACAGCCCTGCCTAGAGATGGCAATCTATACAGGATTGATGCTGCTTAGTCCATCCCGTGCTCTGGAGTTTCCATGGTCACTGGGGAAGGAGCACACCCAGAGCCACATGCCTATCAAACTACTTTGCTTCAGATTTCCTAAGATGCCCATTTACTCATGGTTTCTTTTTTTTCCCTTTTTAATTTTAAATTTATCTGTAACTGATATATGAAGACACAGAAAGCATAAATATTTATGAGATACCATGTGATGATTTGATACATGTATGCATTGTGCATTGTTTAAACATGAATCCCACTCCCCCGCCCCCCCCAAACACTGCGTCTTTACAGTAAAAACATTCAAAATCCTTTCTTTGCTTCTAGAAGCATATGGGACATTATCATTCTCTATCGCTGAATAGTACTCCACTGTGTATATATGCCACCTTTCTATATGCATTAATCAGTGGATGGACACTGAGGTCACGTCCATCTCTTGGTTATCTGATTAGTGCCTCAATGAACTTGGGAATTCAGATATTGCCTTGCTGTACTGATTTCATTTCCATTGGATATATGCTCACAAGAGGGACTGATTCTTATGGTAGTTCTGTTTTCACTTTCCCAAGGAGCAGCCACACTGCTTTCCTAAGTGGATGTAGTTTACAATCCGAACAGCTGTGTGGAAAGGGGTGCCGGTGCCCATCCCTCCACACCCTTGCTAGCATCTGCTATCTTCTGCCACTTTAAGAATGCCCATGATTCCTGGTGCACTTCATCATGGTTTTTATTTGTACTTCCCTGATGACAGTGACTTTGACTAGAGTGTAGTTACTTTCTAGTTGCCATGAACAAATACCTTTCCAGAAAGAACTTATGGAAGGAAGGGGTTTCTTTGGACTTACCGATCCAGAGGGTAGAGTCCATTACGGCAGAGAAGGCATGGCGACAAGAGCATAGGCGGAGCTGGTCACACTGTGTCGACCATCAGGAAACAGAGGGAGACCAGGACATGGGGCCTGGGCCCTAAAACCTTAAGGCTATTCCCTAGTGATCGACTTCCTCTAGCAAAACTCCACCCCCTAAAGATTCCATGACCTTCCCAAAGAGCAACTCCAGCTGGAGACCAAGTGATCAAACACATGACCCTATGTGACATCTCAGATTCAAAGCACAACATTGACCTTTTTTTTTTTTGGTCTTTTACTGTTGACTGTTTCTAGGTCTTTAGAAATATATCTACCTAGTTCTTCTGCCCAGTTTTTAATTGGTTTTTGTTGCTATAAAGGTTTTTGTTCTTTAATTGTTTGAGGTCCTTGTACATCCTATATATTAACCCCATGTTTGAAGTATAGCTGGTAAATGTTTTTTTCTCCCATTCTATAGGATGCATCCTCTCTCCATTGATTATTTCCTTGGCTGTGGATAATCATTTTAGTTTGTTATAATTTTTGTCTATTTTTGCTTTCCTATACTTTGAGGTTTTGTTCAAAAACACCTTGCCCATTCAAACATCCCAATGCATTGTCCCTGTGATCTCTTCTTTATCCTTTAATATATCACATATAAGTCTTTAGCCCATCTGGGTTAATTTTTATAATTGTTAAGAGACAAGAGTCTTGTTTTGTTTTTCTACATCTGGATATGCATTTTCCTAGCACCATTAATTGAAAATTACCCTCTGCTCATTGCATGTTTTTTACCCTTGTTGAAAATTGATTGACAATAGATGTGCATGTTTATATCTATGCTCTCTGTCTGGTTCCATTGACCAAGCAGTTTTCTGCATTGGTAGAACCATGTGGGTTAGCACAGCTTTGTGGTATATTTTAGAGTCAGGCAGGCTAATGAGTCTTGCATTGTTCTTTTTTTGTTGTTCAAGATGGCTTTGACTATTCGGGTTCCATATAAATTTTATGGTATTTTTTTCTAATTATATGAAGAATGTCATTAGTATTTTAATAGGTTTGCATGAAGTCTGCTGGTGGCTTTGGGTCATACAAAAAGTTCAACAATATTGATTCTTCCAAACCACGTGTGTGGGGTGTTCTATATTTGGTTGTGTGGGTCCTTTTCAGTGTCTCTTATCAATATTTTACAGTTTTTGTTCCACAGACCTTTAGCCTCTTGGATTAAATTTATGCCTAGGTGCTTTTCATCACTGTTATAACTGGTGTTGCATTTTTGTTTCTGTTTCCATCTTACGCTTTTGCATGTAGCGTCACTACTGAGGTTTTGACAGTGAATCTGTATCCTGGAGTGTTGCTAAGTTCATTAATTGGCTCAAATAGGGGTTCAGTTTTAGTGAGCTCTTTCTAATTTTCTATGTATATAAGTTCATATCTTCTGTAAGCAATGACAGTTCAACCTTTTTCCTTTCCAATTTGGACACCCTGACTGTCACCTGCCCGATTGCTCTGAATGGGTCCATGTTGAATAAAAGTGGGAATGTATGCTCTCCCATCATCTCCCAGTCCTTAGAAAGTGTTCCACTTTTCTGTATTTGCTGTTGCCTTAGCCTCATTATAGATGGCCCCTGTTAGGTTGAAGTGTATTCCTTCTAGACTTAATCTGTTCAGCTTCTTTTTTTTTATCATGGAGAGCTATTTGGACTTTTTTCAAGTGCCTTGTCTGCATCTATTGATAATCACATGGTTTTCACCTTCACCTTCCAGAGTTTTTTTCCTAAATGGGACATTTACCATAGTATGGCAAAGATATATAGAGAAAAGGAGAAAATAGCACTATATTTTTAGAGCTCTAGATGCCTTACATATCCTCATGTCACCTCTATCCAATAGATGAGGAACGCAAGGTCTCAAAGAAATGAAGCTGCCTCCCCTAAGGTCATGTAGCTTCACAAGTGGTCAAGGTCCTTCATCTGTTTTTACCTCCAGCCCTTGCTCTAACTATTTTGATACACTGCCTCACTGGCCAAGATTTTGTCCTGACTTTTTTTGTCCAGTTATGTTAAATGCATACAGCACTGTGCAGAGCATAAGAGCAAGTATAGAACTAGACTTTAAAATTCATTGGGGGCTCAGAAGATAGCTAAATAGATAAAGTACCTGCCTTATAAGCATGAGGACCCAAGTTCATTCCCCAGAACCCTAACAAAGATGCTAGGTGTGGCAGCATGCTTGTAATCTCAGCACTGGAGAGGTGGTGACAGACAGACCAGGGATTCATTGGCCAACCAGAATAGCCTACCCAGCAAGCTCCATGTCATTGAGAGACTCTGTCCCGAGGATGTATAAAAATCCATATTGCACTGGGCATGGATACCTGGAAAGGTCTTAGTTACCTGTGTTTCATGAGGACAACTATCACCTGAAGTAATTCTTGCTGTCATTAGGTTTCTCAGTGTAACTGTGTAATGCTGTTTTTGTCAAGGTAAATCCTCATATGAGACCTGTGCTCCTCATGAAGTAGGCCATTCTTATATCGCTCACCCGGTTCCTCCCTCCACCATTGGTAAAATTACGATCATTAATCTCAATGAAGAGAAATATCAGACTCTGATTCCCTTGGCATGGGTTCCCATTATTCATATTTTACATACTTGGTACAGCTAAGATGACAAGAGTAGGAATGTTAGCAGGAGAAAGAAAGGTCTAGAATTATGGGGGCCATTTTTTTTTGGCTAGGAGGTCATACCTGAAATGCTTACCTACCTGTTGCTTCATGGGATCTAGTTGTAATACAGACTTCGTGCTGCCACTTTCTATAACTAAAGCTGATTCTTAACCATGGTATGACTTTATCCACACATGTGACCATCAAAAGCATCTCATTGCCCTTCTCTGCTGGTGAACCATCCCAAATCCTTTAAGGACCTGTTCCAAATCCACTGCATACTGCCTCCAGCCAGAGGACCATACAAAATGCACATCCAGGGGTAATCCTGCCTAGCTCTTCTGGAATCCTGGCTTACACAGGCCTTTCTGTGAATAAGAACCAACTCTTCCTCTGTGTTGGGGTTTGTAGTACAGGGTGGATCAGTGAGCACTCTCATAGACAAATTTATTTAAGGTATAAATATCAGGAGTGGGGGTTGAAATAATACTATTAAATGATATTTTAAAAACCTGCCATGCAGGTCAGTTTTAGGTTGAAGGGCAGAGTCTACCTAGTTAGCCACAGGATGGCTATGCTCTTAAATCAGTAATACTAATCTTATTGTCAAGTCACAACCTTACTATCCCCCTCAATTTTCTCATTCATAAAAAATGTGATTACATACACATACACATGCACACACACACACACACACACACACACACATGTACATACACACACACCAGAGTTGGTGATGGGCTTTCAGATATTAATATATGGGAATTTTTTTCATGTATAGAAAATTAGTATTCACCAAACCTCCTGTCCAACCAAGGCATTTTTTCCACTTATAATAACTCATTCACTTTCCCAACAAATCTCTCAGGTCAAGTTTCTACCACTTCATCTCCTGCAGAAGAAATGAACCCACCTTTTTTTTTTTTTTTTTTTTTTTTGAGGTAGGGTTTCACTTAGTCCAGGCTGACCTGAAATTCACTATGTAGTCTCAGGGTGGCCTTGAACTCATGGTAGTCCTCCTACCTCTGCCTCCCAATTGCTGGGATTTAAGATGTGTGCCACCACACCTGGCTGAACCCATCTTTTAAAGAGTAGTGAAGCTAAGATGTTTATCTAGATCTCTTTCCACAAAATTTTTTACCTGTTATTATAATGCTTTTAACAGTATTATATGTATGTATGTCTATTCCAAGAATCTTTTCTAAAAGGCTGAAGGGGCAATTTTATTATCAAACCAAGCCACCCAAGAAAGTTGAGTCAAAAGTATGTAGTCCAGAGGGAGGAACAGACACATCTTGAGTACCACAGAGCGTGAGGATTCAATGTGTGTCTCTAAGCTCACTGTTATCACTAAGCAACTGGTGCACTTAAAAAAAAAAAAACAAGTTAGTATATCCCAAATCTGCTCAGCTCTGTGAAGAAACCTCCAAGTATCTGAAGGAGAATTAACTGAGTCCATAGTACTAGTACCAGGCACACGGTTAATGCTAGTGTCAACTATCATTTACAGTGTTTCTGTCATTGGTTCAGAGAACAAGGTAGTGCATTTAAAAAGTTGGAAATATAAAACTATTTACAAAAGGCTAGAGAGATGGCTTAACAGTTAAGGTGCTTGCCTACAAAGCCAAAGGACCAGGTTTGATTTCCCCAGGACGCACATAAGCCAGATGCACAAGATGTCACATGCGTCTGGAATTTGTTTTCAGCAGCTAGAGGCCCAGGTGCACCTAGCCCCCCCCCACCTCCTAAATAAACTAATAAAAATAATACTAAAATTATTTTTAAACAATTATTATTATTATTGTTTTTTGTGGTAGGGTCTCTCTCTAGCCAAGGCTGACCTGGAATTCACTATGGAGTCTCAGGGTGGCCTCCTAACTCTGCCTCCCGAGTGCTAGGATTAAAGGCGTGTGCCACCACACCTGGCTAAACCATTATTGAGAGAAGTGAGAACCATAGCACAAAATGGGAAAAGAAGGGACAGCTATATTGGGCCTGCATTGACATAAGATATGAGACTGAGTAAAGAAAGCAAATACACTCTTAATATGAGTTAGTTATGAAAATTAATCTATGCCCATTTCATTTTATGTGCTGCTTGGATTTGAAGTGTGGTGTTATGGTCCAAGTGTGAAATGTTTCCTACAAATCCATGCACTTGAACACTTGGTCCCCAGCTGGCGGCATTGTTTTGGGAGGTTGCAAACCTGTAGGCATTCAGGGGACCTGGCTGTTGGAGGGGGGTTACTAAATATCACCCTTAAGAGCAATAGCCCCGCCCTGCTTCCTGATCTACCAGGATGTGAACAAGCTGTGTCCACTACAGACAGAGCTAGTCCAGCACCATGCTTCCCCACAATGATGGAGTCTACCCCGTAAGCCAAAACAGGTTCTTTCCCCCTTAACTTGACACTGTCAAGTATTTTTGTCACAGCGATGATTAACGTTACTGTGTATGATATTTGGGTTTTCCTTGGGTTTCTGTTTACAGACTGAAATCTTTTATTCAGTCAGAATTGCTAATGGGATGATGGGGGTGTGAGGAGCGAATTAGATGGAGGTGTCAAAGAGAAGCAATAATGGGGAAAAATTAACGTTAGGAAATTCTTTCAGGTTTACATCACATATTTATATCCAAAAGCTTATTTGACCCTCAGAGCAACACATAGAGATAGGTCAAACAAGTAACTTCATGCACAGATTGATGTATGTGTAAGAAAAAATTGGGTACTTAAAAGAATAATGAAAGAAAATGAGAAAATTGGTAATTATTGAACAGCTTTAGAGAGTGTGTCTGCTGTCCAAGAGTGTGTGTAAGTGGCTGCGTGAGCTACACAACAGAGATACAGGGCCAGCCAAGCTTTATCTACTGCGCTCAAGGAAGCTGTCTTCCTGTGGTGGGAAGATACAGACAGGAGATCAACCACTGCACTCAGATGAAGACACGCATGCCACAAATCTGAGCTTTGGGAAGCTGGGGACCAAGTGTTCAAGGAAGCTTTAGGGAGAAAGCAGCAGATAAATTGTTGTAAAGCCTGAATAAGAGTTAGCCAGAAGAGCAAAGAGAAGGGAAGGAGTTTTCTGGGCACAGGAAAAAGCTAATGCCAGGGCAGCGGTCAGTCATCATGTCATGTGAAGGTTAGAATGGGTTCAGGATCCCTGGAGCCCGTGTGACAGACAGGGCAGGGAGAGGAGGATCATGACATGAACAGAAGAAGGACTCAGCGTCCAGTTACTTACAGCCCTGTAGGTTATCATAAACAGCTGAGACGTGTTTCTGTGGGTGACAGGGCACCTTAGATCATTCTGGCAACTATGTGGGAAATGGAGAAGGAGCAAGGAGGAGAACTAAGGCTGAAATCAGGGAGGTCTGTATAGACTTTGATGCAAAGGTCCAAAATAATGCTGATAAAAGCTTGAGCAGGGCAGTGGTCACAAAGATGGGTAGGAAGGCAGGACCCAAGGAGGTAGAGTTGGCAAGAATTGGTGACTGTCAGACGAGAAAAGATAGCTCTCAGGCTGGAGAGATGGCTTAGCAGTTAAGGCACTCGCCTGCAAAGCCAAAAGATGCCGGTTTGACTCTCCAGGACCCACGTAAGCCAGATGCACATGGTGGCACATGCATCTGGAGTTCGTTTGCAGTGGCTGGAGGCCCTGGCATGCCCATTCTCATTCTCTCTCTCTCTCTCTCTCTCTCTTTATCTCTCTCTCTTTCTCTCTCTCTCTTTTTCTCAAATAAATAAATAAAATATATTTAAAAGGAAAGAGAGCTCTCACCTCAAGCTTCCCACCATAACTTTCAGACAATGTCACCTTGGGAAGGAACAATTGGAAGAAAGATTGAAAATATAATGGGTGGAGATTTCACATAACAAACCTCTAAGGACTCAGAAGACAGAGGTTTGAGATGCCAAATGCTGCTTATTTTTCAAATTTCAGTGTTGAAAAGACTGTTGTTGGATGCTTTAAAGATGCATATTAAAATACACCTTCAGATGGAGATGTGCAGACTTCATAAATTCCTAGTCAATTTCTTCAGACTTAGGGTACTTTTTTTTTTAATATGAGTGAGAAAAAACTAACAGGTGAGGGGAGAAGGACATTTTGTGCCAATCACTTTACAAACAACCTGACTTACTGATGGGAAAATAGACCTTGAAAAAGTCCAATTCATCAATACAGCAGAGGTCAGACCCCAGTAAATAAAGGAAAATTGCTCTAATTGCTGATAAAATGCAGCTTTTGTCATTTCATTTATGCATTTCAATTGCAATTAGATTAACAAGGATTTCAAGGGGAAGAAATTTCCATTGCAAACTACTTTTCAGATTGAACATGCAAGGAGTTTCAGAAATAGCTCAAAATCTACAGGCAAGGGCCCAGAGGGACGGCCAAGACCAGGTCTGCCTTCCTGTAATCGTCAAGTCACGTCTCCAGTGGAGAGGTTGTGGGGGGGGGGGGTTGGCGGAGGAGGAGGAAGAGGAGGAACATATCCACCTAAGTGTGGCTTCGGGAGGGGGATCCACTATCTGTATGGAATTCAAAAGTAGCGAGAAAACCAAAACGTCCAATCAGATTGCTTTAATTATCTCCATATTCTGCCAGTTCTAAACAATGTCAATGATAAACTATTTCTCCTTCGACAATATTGTCTTCTTTGAAGACCATTGCCTAAATCAATGGATATTTTAGATCAGCTATAAGGCTATAGCATTTGATAGACATCATGCACTCAGTTATCTATTCAACAATTCAGCAAACACTTATGCATCATTATCCGACTCATCATTATCCTACTAGGTAGCAATTTTGATTCCTATTCTATAATGAGAATCCTGAGGCCCAGCAAAATGAAAAAAGTTGCCAAAAATATCCAAATTACACACGAAAATTTAGAATTTGAATCCGAGACTATTTGAATTTCATCACCCAAGATTGTTGTTGTTTTCTCTTTTTTTTCAAACTTAATGCCACTCTGACGATAGTTGATCCTACGTACCACCTGGCCTTTTTGGAAAATCAGATCCCTATGTCTTACTGTACAAGTTCCACTGGGCCCCCTTGGGCTTCCTTCAAAACTGAGTGGGAGATGAAAGTTGGTGGGAGGGGGTTGTCTAAGATCCCAAAGGTAAGACTTTTTTTTTTCCATTTTTCAAGGTAGGGTATCACTCTAGCTCAGGCTGGCCTGGAATTCACTATGTCATATAAGGGTGGCCTCGAACTCTTGGTGATCCTCCTACCTCTGCCCCTGGTAGTGCTAAGATTAAAGACATGTGCCACCATGCCCCACTTGTATGGTGTTTTTTCTTTATATTTTTTAACCTGGCATGCATTGCCCTCACATTATTATTTTTATCTCAACACTTACAATGAGAAGAAGGTATTTCTGTAACAGTGAAAGAAAGAATGGAAAGGGAGGATAAAAAAGTAGTCTCATTTGTGTATATGTGTGTGAGGGGGGTGTACACATGTGCATGCATGGAAGAGCCAAAAGACTACCCCGCATGTTGTAGTCTACTTTTCTCTTTTTGGTTGGGAGGCAGGCTCTCACTGGCTGGAACTCACCGTGTAAACTAGAGGATGGCGAATAAGCCCCGGAGATCTGCCTGCCTCTGCCTTCCCATTGCTGAAATTAAAGATGTGCACAGCAATGCTCAGCTTTTATACATGGGTTCAAGGGATCAGACTTGGGTCCGCATGCTTGCATGGCAAGCATTTTACTGACTGAGCTCTCTCTCCAGGCCAGGAAAGGTGCTTTCTGATGCATTGCATTATGAATACCTCAGCTCAGCAGCCATCTCAGTTGGTAAAGGCATTTACCTCTCAAATGCGAGAACCTGAGTTCAGTCCCCAGTTCCCACATAACAAGGGCAAGCTTAGTGGCACAGGCCTATCTTCCTATAGGAAGCTATAGCTGGGAAGTCGGAGATAGGAAACTCCCTGGGGGATCACCAGCCAGCCCGTCTAAACTAGTCTGTGAGCTCCGGTGAGAGACACTGTCTAAAAAGAAATGAATGGCATACTTGAGGAACTCCACGTACACAAGCACACACATGCATGTTCACCCCTACACACATGCACACACACACACACGTGCCCATTTGTATATGAACATGTATGCAGACACACACATGCCGAAAAATTGTTTTTTCACCTGGAATTGTTCCATGGGTGGCATTGTTCTATGATTTTTTAAAGTAAATGAATAATTGAAAATACTTATTTAATACCTGTCATGCATTCATCTACAAAATATTGGAGTCTTTTTTCCCTTTTGAAAAAAAAAAGTGCTACAGGACACACAAAGACATAATAAATTCAACTTTCAACATTTCTGGAGTAGCTGCCTTGGGCCTCAAAAGCTGGAAACATGGCCATGATGAGGCCAAGATCCGGGTCACAAAGCCTGTGTCCATAGAGGGACTTCTTCCATCCTGTATGATAGCGCTCATGTGAATTGACACTTACTCCATCCTATCTCCACGCTTTGAAAATAAGTAAAACTTGTATAAAACCACCAAACATGTTGGCAAAGAAAGTTATTCTTAATTAACCACAAAAATAATATTTCAGTCAGGCATGGTGGTACATGTCTTTAGTCCCAGCATTTGGGAGGCAGAGGTAGGAGGATCACCATGAGTTCAAGGCCACCCTGAGACTACATAGTGAATTCCAGGTCAGCCTGAGCTACAGTGAGACCCTACCTCAAGAAACCAAAATAATAATAATAATAACAATTCACAAACACTACAATAATGATTAATTGTAGTGTTAGTTGTTTTTATGCTACTATGACCAAATACTTGAGCAAAACAACTTAACAGAGAAAGGATTTACAATAGCTGATGGTTTGAGGTGTAAGGCCATCATGGAAGGAGGGGATGGAGGAGCAGAACAGCTCACATCACCGTGACTAGGAAGTTTCTTTCCTCCTTTTTATTCTGTCTGGATCCCAATCCCAATGATGCTGTCCACATTTAGAGTGGATATTTCCCCCTTGCTAGGTCCCCACACCCAGAGAGATGTGTTTTACTAATCAATCAAGTTGGCAATTGGGAACAATCATCAGAGCTATGGGAAGATCATCTATAGCAGTGTACGAGGCTTCTATAGATAGGTCCAGCACAATTGCTGGCTCACCAGCAGCTAAGAAGGGTATGGATACAAGTGAGTGAGATTGAATGAGAAAGTATGAAGATCTGGAACCCTTACTGTGGGAGCTCAGAGGCTGGTGAGATTGCTTCCAGTTCAAAAGCAAGCAAAGGTCTCCCAGAACTGGTGTCCTTTGATACAAGCCTTTATAGAATCAGGACAAATGTAGGGAAAGAGAAGGATTTCAGATGGAAGAAACAACTTTACTAGAGGTGAAACAGTGAAGCAAACACAGACAATGTATAAGGCCCAACATGTACACCTGTAAAAGCTGATAGACTTAGGTCAGAAATAGAAATGTCACACACACACACACACACACACACACACACACACACACACACACACACACACACAAACCCTTGGCTCTTTAAATGCCAACTTAGTGCCAGGTTCACAGTAATTTCCCTAAAACACAATCTGCTTCTGTTTTAGCCAAAGCAAACTGACATGAGGATTCAAAGAAGTCAAAATACAATAATTAGAAAATAGTGAAGTTTTAATGGATATCTCAGTCACATTCATATGGGGGCTCTCACTTCTACTGAATGGCTTTGAGGGCTGCCTGCAAGGACTCCATTCCCTTGGTCCTAGTAACTACCTAATCTATCATTGGTAAGAAGCATGGTCTCTAAAGTTGGCTCAAATCCTCACTGACCAGAATCAGATGGTAATCAAGGTTATTTATTCATTGCCCTCCTCCCTGCTGTCAAAGACACATAGCTGCATGTTTTAAACCTAAGACTATATATATATGATAATAATGTCTAATTTATAAAGTTGTCTTCAGGTTTAAATGAGATAATATAGGAATGCATTGATAACAATTTCTTATACATATTGGGTGCTCAATAAGCAGCTTGATGAGTATTTGTTTAAGAATAAAGACATAGAACAATGCCACTCCAAGAATGGTTCTGGTGAAAACAGGAGAGTGTGAAATCTTGCCACAGGTTGCCTAGCCTCCCAGGCTGTCTCTTAAAATATTGCTGCAAGTCTCCATGGTCCCGTAATGCTGATGCTATATATGCATGCAAAACCAGCACCGTGTGGATGGGGCCACGTTCTGCCACTAGCCTGAGGAGTAGTCTGGTCCCCTCGTACTCTGGGTGAAGCAGTCTCTGAGTAGCTAGATAACTAAAGCCGGAAAAGAAGAGCATTCTTTGGAAAGAAAAGTCTTCTAAATGAGTTGTGGTTTTACAACCTAAAGCCTTCACTGGGTTGGGTCTCATCAATTTCTGAAATAGCCTAGTCACCTTTCCTTTATTCAAGTTCCAATTGCTTGTATTCCGCTTAATGTTCTTGTTAACCACATTAACAAGTAAGTATTGTTATCTTCCCCTTTAAACATTTATCTGTCCCTTTTCTGGGCACATTTCATGTTTTAACATTTTTCTGCTCTGCATTTTTGCTCCCAAATTTTACTGACTAAAAGCAGCCACTAATAACCATGTCACAACCTGAATGCTATGCTGTCTTGAAATTTACTCTGCCAAATAAGTTGGTTTACTAACTCTGAATTTAACCTCTTTCAAATTTTAGGAGTCAGGCAAAATATAAACAAATGATTGGTTAGGACATGATATGAATGGTCCCTGTTCCAGTTCCCAGCAGAGTCCTTGCTCCCATCTAAAACTTTATGAATATGGCCTTTACTGTCTTCATTACTATTTACATCCTGGTCCTCCAAAGTCCCACAAACCTGTTCCAGTAAGCTCTCCTTACAACACTTAGAGCCTCTCTAATTTCATGTCTGTGAGCTCTTCCAAATTCTTCCTACAAGCCAATTCTAAAACACTAAGAACCAGCCGGCCAGGTTTAGTCACAGCAATGACACCTCTTGGGGCAGCAAATATAAGTGTATGTTACTGTTATGCTCTGTAACCAAAATACCTGACATATATCACTTAATGGAGGAGAGGTTTATTTGGGCTCGGTTCTAGCAGGTTTTGATCCATAGTTGCTTGACTACATGCAATTAGACAGGACATTACCATAGTAAAATAATGCAGCTATTAACATCACATCAGACCATGAATCACAGGGTACAGTCAAGCCAAGCATAATCTTCAGAGGTCTACCCCTAGCAACCTACTTCTACCAGCTAGCACTCACCTTTGAAAGGTTTCATAGACTTTAAGCAACACCACCAGTGGGAAATACTTGTTCAAAATGTGATCATGTAGAGACATTTCAGATCCAAACCATCGTGACTATGTAAGAAATTATAAATCCATGTTAATAGCCACAGATATGCATAGATGCTGTCTGTAAAACAACATTAAGGAGTGCATTTAAATAAGGACTGCTTTTGCTTAGTACTTAAATAGCAACCATGCTTTGCATAGGACTGAAACTTAGTTGCTTTTAACTCACTGTAGATTGCAATAAATTAAGCTGATAATTATAATTTTTAAGTGTCTCTAGGAAAAAACTTGAAATATAGTAGAACAAAAGATGAGAAGTTAAAGCAATACACTAGAAAATGCCTCTAATACAAAAGAAAATAGTTATGTACAAACTGAGGAAAAATATATAAAGCATATAGCAACCAAATATAAAATTGCAAAGGGAAATCCTACCATATCAGTAAGCATTAAATGTTAATGGAATACAATTTCAATTTAAAAGACTGGACAGGTTTTTTTTTAATTTTTTTATTGACAACTTCTATACTTACAGACAATAAACCATGCTATTTCCCTCCCCTCCCCCACTTTCCCTTTCATAGCTCTAACTCTCCATTATATTGCCTCCCTCTCTCCATTAGTCTCTCTTTTAATTTGATGTCATCAACTTTTTCTCCTATTATGAGGGTCTTGTGTAGGTATTGCTAGGTACTGTGAGGTCATGGATACTGAGGCCAATTTCTGTCTGGACAGTTGCATAGTAAGGAGTGGTACCCTTCCTTTGGCTTTTGCATTCTTTCTGCCACCTCTTCCGCAATGAACCCTGAGGCTTGGCAGGTGTGATAGAAATATTTCAGTGCTGGACACTCCTCCGTCACTTCTTCTCAGCACTATGTTGCCTTTTGGGTCATCTCAGTGGACACCACCATCTGAAAAGAGAAGCTTCTCTAACCAAAAGTGAGAATAACATTGATATATGACTATGAACATTAAGTGTTGTGCTTTCAGAGCAGTTTGGTGAGAATAATATATACATTTAGTCAGACAAGAGCAGGCTTTATACCCCTTCCATACTCTTTTCCTCTGATAGATGTGTAGCTGGCAAAGATTTTGTCCCATTCTATAGGTTGTCTCTTTGCTCTATTCAGAGTATCCTTTGTTTGTATAAAAGCTTTGCAATTTCATGAGACCTCAGTGGTTGATTAGTGGTTTTATTTCCTGAGCAATTGGGGTTTTATTCAGGAAGTCATTGCCTATGCCAATATGTTGAAGGGTTTCCCTTACCTTTTCCTCTAGCAATTTCACAGTTTCAGGTCTGATGTCAAGGTCCCTGATTCACTTGGACTTGATTCTTATGCATGGAGTAAAACAAGGATCTATTTTCATCCTTCTACATATAGATATCCCATATTCCCAGCACCACTTGTTGAAAAGGCTATCTTTTCTCCAATGAATATTTTTGGCATTTTGGTCAAAAATAAGATGGCTGTAGCTGCCTGGATTAACATCTGGTTCTTCTATTCTGTTCCATAGATTTACATGTGTGTCTTTGTGCCAATACCATGCTGTTTTTTGTTATCATGGCTTTGTAATATAGTTTAAAATTGGGTATGGTGATACCACCAGCCTTATTTTTGTTCCTCAAAATTGTTTTAGCTATTCAAGGTTTTTTGTGCTTCGAAATAAATTTTAGGATTTTCTTTTCTATTTCTGTGAAGGATGCCATTGGAATTTAAATGGAGATTGCATTAAATGTGTAGACTGCTTTGGTAAGCTTGACATTTTCACAATATTGGCTCTTCCAGTCCAAGAACATGGGATGTCTTTCTATTTCCTTGTGTCTTCTGCAATTTCTCGCTTGAGTGTTTTAAAGTTCTCATTGCAGAGATCCTTCACTTCCTTGGTTAAGTTTATTCCAAGGTTCTTTTCTTGTGTGTGAATGGGTAAGATTCCCTGATTTCATTCTCTGCATGTTTGTTGTTAGTATACAGGAAAGCTACTGATTTCTGTGTGATTATTTTGTATCCTGCTACATTGCTAAAACTGTTTATCAGTGCTAACAGTTTGCTGGTAGAGTCTTTAGGCTCCCTTATGTATAGAATCATATCATCTACAAATAATGATAATTTTATTTCTTCCTTTCCAATTTGGATCCCTTTTACAAGTGTCTCTTGCCTTATTTCTATGGCTAAGACTTCCAGTGCTATATTAAGTAAAAGTGGGGACAGTGAGCACCCTTGTCTTGTTCCTCAATTTAGTGGGAAAACTTCCAAGTTTTTGCCCATCTAGTATTATGTTGGCTGTACGTTTGTCATAAATAGCTTTTATTATGTTGAGATATGTTCCTTCTATTTCCAGTTTCTGTAATACTTTTACCATGAAGGGATGTTGGATTTTGTCAAATGACTTTTCTGCATCTGTTGAGATGATCATGTGATTTTTGTCCTTCAGACCATTTATGTGATGTATTACATTTATCGATTTGTATATGTTGAACCATTACTGCATCTCCAGGATAAAGCCAACTTGGTCGGGGTGAATAATCTTTCTGATATATTCTTGTATTCTGTTTGCCAATATTTTGTTCAGAATTTTTGCATCTATGTTCATGAGGGATATTTGTCTATAATTTTGTTTTCTTGTTCTGTCTTTGTCTGGTTTTGGTATCAGGCGATACTGGCTTTATAGAAGAAGTTCAATAGAATTCCTTCCTTTTCTATTTTATGGAAAAGTTTGAGAAACAGTGGTGTTAGTTCTTCCAGGAAGGTCTGGTAAAATTCACCAGTGTAAATCCATCTGGGCCTGAACATTTTTTAGTTGGGAGACTTTTATAACTGCTTGGATCTCCATACTTGTTATATGTCTATTTAAATGTTTTATTTCATCTTGATTTAATTTTGATAGGTCATATGAATCAAGGAAATAATCCATTTCTTTCAAATTTTCCAACTTAGAGGCATATATATTCTTAAAGTATGTCCTTACGATTTTCTGAATTTCTTTGGTATCTGTTATAACGGTGCCTTTTTCATCTCTAATTTTATTAATTTTGTCTCTTCTCTCTTCTGGTCAGATTTGCTAAGGGTTTATCAATCTTGTTTATCCTTCCAAAGAATCAACTCTTTGTTTCATTGATTCTTTGTATTGTTTTTTTGTTTGTTTGTTTGTTTCTATTTCATTAATTTCTGTCCTAATCTTTATTATTTCTTCCCATCTACTGATTTTTGGTTTGCCTTGTTCTTCCTTTTTCCAAGGCCTTAAGTTGCAGCATTAAATTGTTTACTTGTGAATTCTCTAATTTCTTAATATAGGCACTTAGATCTATAAGTTTCCCTCTTAGGACTACCCTCATTGTGTCCCAAAGGTTTCGGTATACTGTGTTCTCATCATCATTTGATTTTATGAATTCATTAATTTCATTTTTGATTTATTTAATGACACATTCATCATTCAATAGTGTGCTGTTTAATCTCCATGAATTTCTGTATGCTCCATAGTTTTTCTTCTTGCTAATTTGCAGTTTAATCCCATGGTGGTCAGATAAGAGGACAAAGGATTGTTTCAATTTTCCTGTATTTGGTGATATTTGCTTTGTGTCCTAATATATGGCCTATGTTAGAGAATGTTCCATGTGCTGCTGAGAAAAATGTATACTCTGCAGCATTTGTATGGAATGTTCTCTATATATCTGTTAGGTCAATTTGTTCCATGACATCATTTAATCCAGATGTCTCTCTGTTTATTTTTTGCTGGGATGACCTGTCAATTGATGAAAGTGGGTTATTGAAGTCACCCACTACAATTGTGTTTGGTATTATCTGTGACCTTAAGTCTAATAGTGTTTGATGAAACTGGGAGCTCCCATGTTAGCTGCATATATGTTTAGGATTGTAACATCCTCCTCTGAGTGTTCCTTTAATCAGTATAAAATGACCTTCTTTATATTTCCTCATTAATATTGGTTTGAAGTCTATCCTGTCAGATATTAGGATAGCAACCCCTGCTTGTTTCCTAGGCCCATTTGCTTGAAATACCATTTTACATCCTTTTACCTTGAGACTGTGTCTACCTTTTATTAAGAGATGAGTTTCCTGGAGGCAACAAATGGCAGGATACTGCTTTTTAATCCAGTCTCCAAGCCTGTGTCTTTTGGTTAGTGCATTGAGGCCATTGATATTAAGAGTTACTATTGAAAGGTATGCATTTATTCTCACCATTCTTATTTTATAGTGTTTTCCATTTACTCATTTGTTTTAACTATTATTTGAGTGTGGTTTATTTTTTCCTATTTCCTCCTATGTGTGTTTTGCTTTCTCTTCAGCATTAAGAATTCCTTCAAGTGTTTTTGTAGAGCTGGTTTAGTTGTCATAAATTCCTTTTGCTTGTTTTTGTTGTGGAATGTCCTTATTTCTCCGTCAATTTGGATAGATTGATGTGCAGGATAAAGTAATCTTGGTAGACAGTTGTTATCTTTTGGAACTTAGAATACATCATTCCAAGCCCTTCTGACTTTTTTAGTTTGTGTTGAGTAATCTGCTGTTATTCTTATTGGTTTGCCTTTGTCATTGACTTGATTTTTCTCTCTAACTGCTTTCAATATATTTTCTTTGGTTTGCATGTTTACTAGTTTAATTATAACATGGCGAGGAAAGGTTCTTTCTAGGTTTTGTCTATTTGGTGTTCTAAAAGCTTCTTGTATCTGCATTGGCATTTCGTTCCCAATTTGGGGAAAATGTTCTTCTATGATTTTGTTGAAAATGCCTACTAAGCCTCTGGATTAAAGTTCTTCTCCTTCTATTATACCCTTGAATTCTTATGTTTTATCTCCACAGTTTAGATATTCTGTTCTCTCCTTCGTCCATTCCACTGGTGAGACTCTCCACAGAGTTTTTTATTCGGCTGACTGTGTTCTTCAGAGCTAGAATTTCAGCCTGGTTTTTCTTCAGTGTTTCTATCTCCTTACTCATGTCTTATATTGACCTGCTTATTTCATTAAGCTGGTTTCCTGTGTTCTGTTTCAGGAGTTTATTTTCTTCTTCAATTCCTTTGTGTTCTTCTTTGATTCCTTTCATTTCTCCTTTGATTTCTTTGAGTATAGATGCAATCATTTTTTTTAATCTTTGTCAGACATTTCTCTAAAACAATCTCTCATTGTTGAATATTTCTGATGGATTTATAATTTTGGTGGGATTGTATTGTCTTGATTCTTCATGTTTCTTATATTATAATGTATGGACTCTTGCATCCTGAATTGATTTGATGATTGGGTTTTCTACTTATCTGCAGTGTTCTTAGATGTGGTGATCCATCTTTATATGCTTTCAGGATATGAGTTTAATGTGCCAAGTGTAGCTCTTGTACCCTGATCAAACTGTAGAAGTAAACCTATGTGTTGAGTTTGCTTGCTAAGCAAGTATTCTAGTGGACTGGTAGGAACAATTTACTGGTAAATTCTAAACTTCAACTGAGCAATATACACATACAATAAAAACCAGCACAGAGTATGCAATTGTGGAGATTAAAACAAACAGATAGTCTTATAATGCCAAAATCCCTAAGGGTATGTGTTGCTCTACATCCTTAATCCTGTCAGCTGGGAGGTAGAGAATTCTGTTCTGAATTGGGTTCTAGGTCAGCCTGGATCTGAATCAGACCCTGCCCCCAATAATGACAGAAGCAAAAGACAAGGGCCCTATGAATCCGAAAGCATCAAAGGCAACAACATTTAAACCCCTAAACACAGCTCATTTGAAAATGGCAAAGCCAACCAAGAATATGTAACTCATAACCTGTCCTGACATGGAAAGAGAGATTAGCACTTCCAATGCAGGGCTATGTACCTATTTTTTTTTTTTTTTGACAGTAGGCCTCGTTAGCTTTTGGGGTGGCTTCCAATCTCACCAATGCTAAGTGCCCAACTCAATCCCTCTGTGTTGTGCTGTGGAGCTGGAGTTCTGATCAGCTGTGTTGGCTGCGCTGCCACTGGGGGCTGAATGCAGTAGGTTCTTGCTTGTGATAGCTGGGCATGAGGAGTGCAGAAAGCCTGGAGTTGCTCAGGCAGTCCTGCCTTTCAGTAGCTTCTCTTTTGAGCTCAGCTGTCTTTCCTTCAAATTTCTTGGCTTTGCAAGGAGGCTGATGAAGCTGAAAAATCCCCTTGTTTGGTCTCCACTGCTGACACTTGGTGTGCCTGGCAGGCAGTGCCAGTGGGTGCATGGATCACGTGGATAGGTGGGCCGCAATTGCCTCAGTGGGATTCTGGCCATTTTCCTCCTTTCTGGTGGATCTTGGTTTCTCCTGCTTTTCAGCTGTGTCTAAGAATAACCTGCACTCCTTCACTTTTCAGAAGAAGAGTATATTTTGCTGTGGTTTTGCTTAAATCCCTCCCTAGGCTGGTTTGGTGTGGCTCCTATGCTGCCATCTTACCTGGAAGTCCTGGACAGATGTTCTTTAAAAAGATTCACTACATTCTATCCATAAGTGGCATATTCTAGGTCCAAAAACACAAATAAGCTGAATATATATATATATGAAATCTCCCATTGATGGTTCAGTGGATTAAACATTTAAAGATAAATAAAATAAACTTGAATAACAGTATAAACCAGCTATACCTAATAGACATGCATAGAACACTCCATCCAATACTAGAAGTATTTTCAAGTCTACATTGACTATCCTCCTTACATTAGGCTATAAAATATGTCAAAATAATTTTAAAAGATTGAACTCACACAAAGTATCTTCTCTGAGTCAGGCATGGTGGCACACTCTTATAATCTCAGCACTTGGGTGGCAGAGGTAGGAGGATCACCATGAGTTCAAGGACTACATAGTGAATTCCAGGTCAGCCTGGCCTATAGTGAGACCCTACCTCAAAAAATAAAAATAAAATAAAAAATCTTCTTTGTCCACAATAGAATAAAATTATGAATAATTAGCAGAAATAAACATAAAATATTCACAAATATGTAGATATTAAATGGCAAGAACTCTTTTAAGTAGGTCAAAGCAGAAGTCGTAAGACAAATTCAAAAATACTTTGAGATGGTTGAAAATGAAAATGCAACACACTAAAACATGGGGATTCAGTGAAACCAGTGTTCAGAGAGAAATTTATACCTTTAAATGATCTCATAATAAATGATGAGGGCTGGGGCGTTGGCTCAGCCGACCAAGGGCTTGCCACTCAAGCTGGAGAGCCAAAGTTCTTATCTGCAGACTGTGAAGACCAGAAGTCATGGCATACTTCTGTAATCCCAATATACTCACAGTTAGAAGGGAATGGAGACAAGAGAATTTCCTGGAAGCTCACAGACTAACTATACTGGCAAGCACAGCATTGAAGAACTGCAATGAGAGCGAGAAACCCTGCCTCAAAGGAGCTGCAAGGCAAGAACTGACACCGAAAGTTGTCCTCAGACCTCCACATGTGCACTCACATACGCAGCAGGCATGTAAACACAAACCAAAATTTTTTTAAGAAAAATGGTGAAATGTTTCATATCAGTAATCCTTGAGGAGTTAGGAAAAGATAATCTAATTCTACCTATGTCTAACAGAAGGAAGAAATTATTAAACATTAAATCAGAGATAAAATACAATATATCACTCTAGCAATGAAACAAGAAAAATTGTTCTTAGAAAACAATCAACAAAATTAGCAGATCTGCTTAGCAGTTAAGGCGTTTGCCTGCCAAGCCAAAGGATCCCAGTTTGATTCTCCAGGACCCACGTAAGCCAGATGCACAAGGGGGAGCAAACATCTGAAGTTCATTTGCAGTGGCTGGGGCCTTCTCTCTTTCTCTCTCCCAAATTAATTAATTAATTAAATAAATATTAAAAATTAACAGACCTTTATCTGTATTATCTGAGAAAAGTAAGAATCTGAAATTACCAAAAGTGTGAATGAAATTGGGAATATATCACCAATTTTCCAAAAATAATATAAAGGATTGCAAAAGAATATTGTAAATATTTGTACCAATAAACTGAATAACCTACATGAAATGATCAAATGCTTAGAAACAACAAACTAGTAAAACTGACTCATGAAGAAATAGAATATGAGAATAAAACTATAACAAGTAGGAGGCTTAATAAATATTTAAACAAATTGAAAGAAAGCTGAGCATGGCAGCACATTCCTATAACCCTATTCCTTGGGAGGCTGAGGAAGGAAGATCACGAGTTCAAGTCCAGACATAGTAAGTTCAAGGCAAAATAGCTAGACCCTGCAATGTGAGAGGTGGGAGGGAGAGAGGGAAGGAAAGGGACTAACTTTAAATATTCACTGGTGAATTCTCCTAAAGAGCTAAAGATGACTGAAAACACATTAACACTTTTTCAAACTCTTCTAAAAAGGGTACCTTTCTTAACTCATCCTACAAAGCTATTAATAATCTAATACTAAATACAGGTAAATACATAACAAGAAAATAACAACATTCCTTAAGAAACTAGATAGGAAATCCTAACAAACAAAATGCAAAAGCAGATTTAAAAGAGTATACTAGTGTCCAAAGGAGAAGGTATTCTAGAAAATAAAGGTCAGTTAAATGTATGAATAAACCACTTGGTAAAATTCAATAGCTTTTCAGTAAAAAAAAAAAAAAAAATAAAACAGGGATAGGAGGGAACTCCTTTGTCCTAATAAAGCATATTTGTGAAAAATCTATAGCTAGCATTATACTTAGTGGTGAGTGATTATACACCTTCTCCTGAGATCATGTATATTTTCACCTCTTTTATTTATCATAATATTGGGATAACTCAAGAAGAAATGACATTAAAAGGCACACAGATTATAAAGGAAGAAGTAGAACTATGCCACTTTGTAGGTGGTATTCATAGAAAGTACAAAAGAGCACATTAAAAACTATTACAACAAACGATTGTAACATGACTGTGGAATATAAACATTGCAGTGAGTTCGCACTTCCATCTCATTGTGGTTTTGAATGGCATTTCCCTAGTGAATAATGACCTTGAGCTTCTTTTCAGGTTCTGGATGTTTCTGCCATTGCACACCTCCTTTGAAGAAGCATCTATCCTGTCCACAGCCCATCTTATAAATGGAATCAGTTTTTGTTGTGTTGTAAGAGTTTCTTACATATTGTAGATAATAAACCTTATCAATATATACTTGACATAGGATAACATGCACCCTCCCCAAAGTAATCACTCAAAACCAATGAGGAAAATGACAGAAAAATAAAATACAATACCTGAAAAAAATTATAGCTTATGAACATTCCAAAGCATGAAGATAAAATTTTAAAGCCAAATGGACTAAGAATATTAGCAGCTATTAGAGAAGATTGTTATGCGCATATACACATGTATGTATACATGTGTGTATGACATACTTATAAATAATTACAAAACAACCAAAGAGAGAGTATTAAAGCACAGACAGAATGAGAAAAACAAGTTAACACTAGACTTGTAAAAATATGTTCAATATTTCTAGCAATTAAAGTAAAGCAAATTAAAATGGAAATAAAGACATTTTTAATCCCTTGAATCGCCATTTCAATAAATGATACTCAAGGCTAAAATAGCGAAATAATGTAGGTATCATAATGCAAACTGGTGTAATCTAGAAAGGATTTAACCCCAAGTATCAGAAACCTAAAGCTACTCAAATACCACCTAATATTACAGGGCTTTAAAACAGTAAGATAAGTACACATGAACCCAAATACAAGGATTTTTCATTACAACATTGTCATTTTAAAATAAATTATTCATGCATATTGAAATGCATTTCAAAAATAAGTAACAAAAAAATCAACCCAAATCTTCTCTTCTAGCAATAACAATCATTTAAACGAGGTGACCACATTTCAGATTTTTTGATGTTGCAGACAGGAAATGGGTAGGTGAGTCTGATGGAAGGAGTTTGGATAGTTGGAAGTGAGTTCATAATATAGCCTCATATAATGCCATCATTAGGAAAGCAAACTATTCCACTTACTTTATACAGAAAAACAGGAACTGACATTCAACAAAGAGACTAGTGAACATTAGACACTCATTTCCTTATGACAAGAAATTTAATTTTTAAAACAATTTTTTTTACATTTTGCATTATTTTCATAGGAATGTTCCAATAAATTAGCACAAATCAGGAGGCTTAGAGCAACAGGAAGTCACCGTCCTACAGTTCTCTGAGTCAGAAATCCAAGGTCAGGTTGTTATTGTTGTCATTCCCTACAAATGCTTTAAGCATTGCTTGACTGCCTTGTGTCACTGAACATATCTGTGGAGAAGCATGCAGCCAGCTTGTTTTCTCTTCAACTTGGTTTATTTTTCTCCATTTAGATCCCAGAACAATGATATTATTCTATCTGGTTTATCACTATGAATTTATTTTTTCTGGAACGTAGCTGGACCTTTTACTCAGAAAACAGAAGGAGAGGCTGGAGAGGTGGCTCAGTGGTTAAAGGCACTTCCTTGCAGGGCCTGAAGGCCTGGGTTTGATTCCCATGTAAAGCCAGATGCACAAAGTGGCACATGTCTGGAGTTCCTTTACAGTGGCAGTAGGCCCTGTTGTGCACATTCTCATTCTCTCTCTCTCTCTCTCTCTCTCTCTCTCTCTCTCTTCTTGCAGATAAATAAAACTTTAAAAACATTTGAGTAAGAAAAAAAAAGAAAATTCATTTTCTATTCCACATGTTTCCCCACCACAGGAACTCCAATAACCCTTGTTTGTGGCTCAACTGTGTCCATGCATGTATTATCTCTTGAATGACCTCACTCTTCTTACCCTCAGCTTTCACTGTTCCTATAGCAAACCTTTTCTTTATGCCAATTGCTCAGTTTCCAGCTATCTACCTCAGTCGTGCTTTGTAATTTGTTATTTCCATAATAGCTTAGTCTTTACTCAATCTCCTTAGCACTATGAACTCTTTGAATGCCTTCATGTTGAGTTGTCATCTCATTTCTCATTGCTGAAGCCTGTTTCACGGCATCTACATTCTTATTAAGTTCTTCCATAGTGCATACAACCTGGAAGTTTCCTCTTTTTCTTCAGGACATATTTTCTTTTATTTCAACATTTTCATTTGTCTTTTGAAATCAGTTCTTTTCTTCCTTCCCTCCATCCTGTCCTTCCTTTTTTCCTTACTTTTTTTCTCCCTTCCTTCCTGCCTTCCTATTCAATGAGGACCACAGCATATCTGCTCAGCCATCACATGGTTGCCTTGCATCTTTCTCATGCTTCTCATGAGCAGTTTTGATTAGACTTTCAACTTCTATGCAGTGTGTCTAAACAGCTTCCTTCCTGTTATATCTTGCAGCTCTACAATAGAAACTGAGTAATGCAAGGCTAGGTTCTTCTTAGTGAATGAAGGCAGCCCTTCCCATCATGTATCACAGCATAGACATATTACCCTAGAAGAACTGCTAATGAGGAAGACTACCTAAGATGCCTCAGATGCTAAGACCCCAGGGACAATAAATAAGGGCTAGGAGGACTTCCTCCACATAGCCTGCCCACACCTTCACATGTGGGGCCACCTGTCCCTGGTCTGGCTTTTGACCTGATAGAACTGGGTTAAAACCACACAAAGTATGGACACAAGATTTATCACATGAAGTCTGAAGTACATGACTTGGAGCAAGGGAGATGAGTAGGGTTTAAATCAACTACGATTCATTTAGTCAAGAACTAAGAGCAATCGTGCAACTGGCTTAGCTATGGGAGCACCTTATCACTATTTATAGTAAAGAAGTAAAGAGAACTCAAGTGCTCAATAACAAAGGAGCATAGAGATGGGCTGGAGAAATGGCTTAGTGGTTGAGCACTTGCCTGTGAAGCCTAAGGACCCCGGTTCAAGGCTCGATTCCCCAGGACCCACTTTAGCCAGATGCACAAGGGGGCGCACACGTCTGGATTTAATTTGCAGTGGCTAGAGGCCCTGGCACACCCATTCTCTCTGTCTTTCTCTCTCTCTCTCTCTCTCTCTCTCTCTCTCTCTCTCTCTCTGCCTTTCTCTCTGTGTCTGTCGCTCTGAAATAAATAAATAAATAAATGAACAAAAAAAATTAATTAAAAGAGCATAGAGATGAATTAAAATAGATAGTTATAATTGACTATTAGTCATTAAAATATTTTTGAAATTAAATGAGAAAACTAAAATTTCCCATTGGAATGAATAGTAGAGCAAACCGTATGTACAATATAATCTAATTATGGTTTTGTGTGTGTTTGTGTGTGTGTGGGGGGGTATAACTGAGCAGAATCAATCAGTATACATAGTTTTGAGCCATGCTTGTAAAGTCCCCTGAAGCACTGATGGCTGTTACGCTGGGTAGTTTCTTAACCTCTTGAAAGTTCAGTTTCACACTTTCATCCAAAGAAAAATTGTGACAAAGCACTTGAAACAGAGGATGTGTTGGAAAGAGCCATTACACAGAAACCAGAAATCTAGGAATCCAAAGAAGAAAGAATGATGTAACTCAAAGAATAACAGCAAGAAACTGAAAGTCCCATCTCTGGGGTTAAACCATGTGATGGAGATTCTCTAGCCTGCAGGGAGGAGTCCCTGTGGCACAAGCACAGCCCTTCACCTCCAGGCAGTGTCTCCCATTGGCCCGACTCAGAAAAGACAACCAGCAGGTCAGTCCCTGGCACTCCGAAGAGAACTGGGGAAATGCAAGCTGCGAGTGAGACAGAGGGCAAGCAGGCACCGGCCCGCACTGCCTCCTCCCCCGCGAAATCCTACTTCAGCGGTCACTGGGGCAATAAATAGCAGGTGTAAGGGAAGTGTCAGGACAGAGCTAACCCATGCAAGCCTTCTTCTTCAGTAACGGAGGAATGCCTAGGGGGCAAGGGCTCTAGGAAGGGAAGAACAGCTTTGCAGGGGTGTGAGGGACACGTGAGGAACATAGCATTGGACAGCTCAAGAACACTGTTCAACTGAAGAACAGGAGAGCCTGGCTGGGAGCCCAGGCAAAGGGTGACAGTGACTCAGAGTCAGTAAGCAAGGAAGGGACATTGATCTCACTGACTCACACAGTGTAGGTGAGCAGTTAGCTTCTCCTTCAGGAGTCTTCACCACCCCTTCTCCACTCAGGAGCCCCCCAGGAAGCATGACAGCCATCCAGTGTCCAGAGAATCTCAAATAGAGACTATGAGGAAAAAAAACCTATGAAGGCCTGGAATATACTGGTGTCCCCATCCCCCAACAATGCCAGCACCCTTTCATGTTTATAGTTTCTCAGCGATCTGCTCCATTCCTTTGTTTTTCTCATTCTTTACAACTGTGAATGAAGTGTGGGATCATAGCTGCCAAACAGCCTCCTTATTAGCATCAGAACTATAGTCAAAACACATTATGCTTGGCTAATACATTTATTTTTTATGTAATGGAAATGCCATCAAAGCATAGTTAATCGAAATTGAATTAAATCATAATTGGAGCTCTTGTGCACAAGGGAGAGAAATCATTCTTTATTGTTGCAGACTGAAAATGCACCACTTGTAATTTACTTTTTTAAGTAAAAGGCCATTGTTGCCCAGAAGGGTGTGTCCCAGTGACGCTGGCTCCCAGTGTCATCAGTGCCATGATGCCTTGTGACCATGAGTCCACCAAAGTGGCTGTGATAGGGAAAATGTGTTGATTTAGGGTGAGATCCTGCCCAGGGGGCTGAACTCTGGTGGTCTCTGTCCCTCTATGTGAGAGAAACGTGGTGCTGTGTGCTCACAGAAGGGTTTCCCTAAACAAATGCCAGAGATGCTAGACTTTAGGTCGTCCATTGTAGAGAGAAGTTCAACCCCAGGTGTATGATTATGTGACCTGCCTACTCCTCCAATAGTTCTTAACTTGTAAAATATGAAGAAAATCTTCTAAAAGTACAGATAGATACCAAATTCTCCTCCTGGGCAATCTCAGCAAGTGCTTAGATGATACCCAGGTCTCTAGGGCTCTTTCAAAGCTTCCTAGGTCTTATCCATGATCAAGTTGGAGGAACTACTTAACCACCCTCAACATTCCTCTTGGTAAAGAACAACCATGCCTGTGTAAGCCTCCAAAGGCAGTGGGCGCAAGAGACCGAGCCCCCTACTGCCCAATGGCACTAGAGAACATTTACATAGATATAGGACAACACAAACCAAGGCACACAAACATGGGCACATAGGCAGGCAAACATTTTCCTGGGAAAGCTTCCATCACCAAGCCACAGGTCTCTTCCTTCACCACCACCATGTCTGCATCTGCAGGAAGCATCCACCTCCAGGGGCTTCTCCTGGGGATATCTCTCCTCCTCTTCCATTGTTGGTGTAGAACGAGTAAGAATGTTGACCACTGGGTGGAGAGATGGCTTAGCAGTTAAGGCGTTTGCCTGCAAAGCCTAAGGACCCATGCTCAACTCTCCACATCCTGCCTTAGCCAGACGCACAAAGGTGAGGCAAGTGCAAGGTTGCACATTCCCCCTAGGTGGCGCTAGCATCTGGAATACAATTGCAGTGGCTGAGGCCCTGGTGTACCAATTATCTTTCTCTCTGTCTCTAAAAAAATGTTTAAAAAAATACAAGTTTTTTTTTTTTTAATGTGACCATTACTCTGCAAAGAGGGTGGACATATCCTACTGAGTAGTAAAATGAACAGGTCCCATTCTTCTCAATGATTCATAGAATGACCCACCCAGATCTTCACTCAACCCTGACCTCCCTCAACTTCCAGGCCAAGGTCACATACAAGAAGGAAAGGGATAGAGGCCCCAGATTCCTGAGGTCTTTGAAACACTCTCTCCTAAAGCAAGACCAGCCACAACTGGCAAGGGATACTGTAAGACTTTGACTTCCATAGCTCCTATGGCGGGGCACACACTTGGTGTCTGAATTTGACTCGAGCCTAGACATCATTATTTCTACTTTAGAAGGTAAAAAGAGAATTTCAGAGACCTTAGGAAACTTGCTTAATCTATGATACGGCATGTAGAATAGGTGCAGAGTTGACATTTGCACATTCATGTATGTGTGCATGTATATGGGGTGTGTGTGTGTGTGTGTGTGTGTCTGTGTCTGTGTATCTGTGTATGTATGCATGTTCATATGTGTATGGGTGCATGTATATGTGGGGTGTGCGTGTGTGTATATCTGTGTCTGTATGCATGTTCATATGTGTATGGGTGCATGTATATGTGTGTGTATCTGTGTCTGTATGCATGTTCATATGTGTATGGGTGCATGTATATGTGGGGTGTGTGTGTGTGTATATCTGTGTCTGTATGCATGTTCATATGTGTATGGGTGCATGTATATGTGGGGTGTGTATGTGTGTGTATCTGTGTCTGTATGCATGGTCATATGTGTATGGGTGCATGTGGAGGCTAGAGGTTAACATTAGGTGTCTTCCTCAATTGCTTTTCACTTTGTTGATGAAGCTGGGTCTCTCATTTGTACCCACAGCTCACTGATTCAGTTAGTCTAGCTAGCCAGCCTATCTCCCAAGCACTGGGATTACAAGTGGTCACCACACCCATCTGGCACTTACAGAGGTGCGAAAGATTCAACCCCAGCTCTTATGCCTATGTGGCCAGCCCTGTGTCCTCGAAACCATCTCCCCAACATGTTCCTCTCTTTTGCAGTTCTGTATACCTCCTTTGGGAAAACCTAATGAGAGATACATTCTTATAGATATGTTCTTCTGTTTCAGGTTGTCATTATTTACCTGCTTATTTTATGTAGCCCAGGCTGACCTGAACTCAAAATCCTGCCTCCTTGGCATCCCAAGTGCAGGGACTACAAATGGATGCCATTGCACTCAATGGTAAATAGGTTGTTAGGCAGTTTTGTAGTGCAAACATCATAAAACGACTTACACAGACTAAGCTAACTATGATATCCCTCAGACCACAACAACATGTGGTCTATTGTTGGTTAATATCATTATACATCACATGGACATATGTGCATCTGGACCAGAAGAACAACACAGTAAGGAGGGGAGGAAAAGAACATCTCAGGAAAAGACATCTTATGGCTGTATACTGAACCACAATCACCTACTGCGGGACTTTTCAAAGGCTGGACAAGTTAAGCGAGAAAACTCATCCTAAGGAAAAATATATTTATGGATTCAGAAGAGAACATGGGTTCCCACATTTCCCACTGTGTGTTCTTGGGCAACCTAGTTACTGGGAGGCTGATGGCCCAGGTATGAAAGAGCTGAGTACTAATACTTGCCTCATGAACTGTGTAAGGAATAGTAAAAACATGTGATTTCTTACTATAGTGCTTGGTATGTAGCAGGTGTTCAATAAGAAATCACAGGGGCCATAGAGATGGCTCAGTGGATAAAGTGCTTGCCCCCTGAGCTGTTGAGTCTGGTCCCAGACCACAACGCAAAAAGCCAGAAACTGTGGCTGACTTCTGTGATCTCAGCATGGTGACACTGATAGCAAGATGGGAGGTCGAGACAGCAGAATTTTCCAGAAGCTCTTGGTTAGCCTAGTAAAGAACAGCAGAGAGAGAATCCAGAGCAAGAAACCCTGCCTCAAGTGAGGTGGACAGGTGAGGACTGACCTGAAAGATATCCTCTGACTACACACACACAGTGGCTCATGTGTACTCACTTTCTCTCTCTCTCTCTCTCTCTCTCTCTCTCTCTCTCTCTCACACACACACACACACACACACACACACAATAATACTATGTCATTGATACTCATGTGTCCCCCAGCATATAATGGAATGGCAGTCTGCATGCTCGGAATGGTGTGCAGGGGTGGGGATTGCACTCCATACCACTCTTTCTGGGGCCCTAAGGAGGCAGAAATCATTTCCTCTGTCTGCTAGGATCCACAGAGCTTGGCAGGACTGCCCTGTAGCAGTTATATCAGGCTCCAGACTTTCTACCCTTGGTCTCCAACCATGGAGAAAGGGGGCCTGAACTTGATTAAAACAAATTATAATTCAGCACCCATGCCCAAGTGAAAAACTACTTGCAGCATGACAGTTGGGAAGTAGGGTAACAATAAAAAAAAGAGGGTGGGAACTTTTAAACACACACACACACATTTCAGGTACCAGATGAATTTGAATCCAGTGATATTTTTGTCTGTGTATGCAGTATGTGTGCCTATGTGTCTGCACGTTTGTATTGTTTGGACACACATGTACATGTGGAGGCCAGAGGTTAATGTTGAGGAACTTCCTAAGGTCTCTTGCTGAACCTACAACTCACTGCTTCAGCTAGATTAGCTAGCCAGTGAGCCCCACGGATTCTGTCTAAGTCTCCTCAGGCCTGGCATCATGCACATGCACTACCACAACCATTTATGTAGGTGTTGGGGATCCAAACTCAGGTCCCCATGCTTGTGCAAACATTTTACCCGTGAGCTATCTTCCACCCTCCAGAGTGATTTTTAACGTTTCGTGGTAGGGGCTTAATTCCCAGAGCTATTTTCAGTGGCCTTGTTTTAAACACAACTCTCCAAAATTATGATATTTTTAATCCAAAATAAAAGGAAAGAAAAAGATTTGTTTTTCTTAACAGACTTAAAAACAATCAGTAATGCCAGCTCCTCAGTGTACCTGGGTCCTGCCAGCACACCTGGCCATGCTTTTTAAGGTCCCCTGCATGAACCAATCAGTTCCTAACCTTACCATCAACTCTTCCACCACCCCTCACCCCCACTCCACCCACATGCACCAACATCCTCCCAACCTTGGTGGCTCCTCATGAGTCCTTCCAGGGGAACTCAAAAGGCCGGTTAGGGCTGGAGAGATGGCTTAGCAGTTAAGGCGCTTGTCTGTGAAGCCTAAGGATCCATTTTTGACTCTACAGATCCCACATTAGCCAGACACACAAAGGTGAAGCAAGCACAAGGTCTCACACGCCCGCTAGGTGGTGCAAGCATCCGGAATTCAATTGTATTCGATTGGATTCAAGGCCCTGGTGTGCCAATTCATTCTCTCTCTCTCTCTCTCTCTCTCTCTCTCTCTCTCCCTCTCCCTCTCTCTCTCTCTCTCTCTCTCTCTCTCTCAAGAAATAATTTTTTTTAAAAAAGGATTTGTCCTGGCTCCACACCATCTCTGGTGCTTAAAAAGAAAGCAGGTGTCCAAGGGCAGCTGCATGTGTTTCTCTGCTCTGTGGAAACTGCTAGTTCCTCTCCCTCTGCAACTTTGCCAGGTTGTGGGGGTTTATGAGAGGTGAAGAGTAAGAGGAAAAGATGGGAAGACCAGGAGGAAGGCTGGTAAATCTGAGGCCATCCAGTGACTGTGGAGAATGTGGAAAGGAGAAGTGAGGAATGACGACACCAAGTTGGGTCGGTGGGGGGGGGACAAAGGAAAAAAAAAAACATCTGGTCCACTTAGAATTTTAATAAAGCTGACCTCGTGGGTATTATGTAATTTATTGAATTGATTTATACACCACCTTACTCTAGAAAGGGTTTGAAGAAAGTTACCAAAAAGAAGGTGTATACAATAAACTTATAAGGAAATGGACAGAAGAAGGGAGATATAAATAAACTCTTTATTCAAACCAGGAGGAAACAAATGTGTGAGAGCCTGGCAGCAAGGCTATGGGTGCCAAAGCCAAGGGGGAGGGGTATCTGATCAGTGCAGGCGGGGCTGCCTGAGGAAGCAGGAGAGCAGATTTCCCTTCCTAGAGAAAGGGGAGCTCCTCCTATATGCAACTACAGAGGGATTCCTGACGCTTCAGCTGATCACTTTCTATGAATCAGGACGTCAGTTGCGTGCAAGCACAAGATGATCACACACAAGGCAGCTCCAGGGGAGCTGGAGGAAGAAGAAAACCCCAGGATCTGCAGGGACTACCGGGGCGGGCACCTTTTGACCATAGCCAGGGGTCAAACCGTCCCTGTACTCATGCATATGCAAATTTTCTACTGTGGAGGTTCCTTTCCTTTTGGAGGGTGGGAAACTTTGAGCTAAAAAGGAAACATGTGATGTTGCTTACACAGCACACGTCAAAATCCTAGCTTCATTGCTAAGGCTCGGGAGCTTAAGTGCTTGCTATGTGAGCATGAGGACCTGAGTTCAGTTCCCCGGCACCCACATCAAAGCAAGGCGTGGCTTTACATGCCCGTAATGCCCATGCCAGGGAGGCAAAGACCCGAGCAACCCTCGAACTTGCTGGCCAACTATCTACACGACTAAGCAAGCTCCAGGTTCAGTGAGAGATCTTCTCTCAGAACATAATGTGGGGCGCAACGAAGGAAGACACATACATGATGTCAGCCTCTGACCTCCACATACACACATGCACAGACATATCTGCATATACACAAGGGCCTACACATCTAAGATCATGCACACACACATGATTATTCATATACATACCACATGTGCATATTTTTAAAAAGTGATTTGTTGTTGCTATGTTTTGTTTTGTTTTTTGTTTGTTTGTTTGTTTGTTTCTTTGTGTTTAGGTTTTTTGTTTGGTTGGTTGGTTGGCTGGTTTTTTGGTTTTTCAAGGTAGGGCCTAGCTCTACGCCAGAATGACCTGGAATCTACTATGTAGTCTCAGGGTAGCCTCAAACTTATGGCAATCCCATCCTACCTCTGCCTCCTTAGTGCTGGGATTAAAGGCATGCATCACCACATCCCAGCTCTGTTTAAACAAAAAGTTTTATTTCCAGCCTGGCATGGTAGCTTATGCTTTTAATCCCAGCACACAGGAGGCAGAGGTAAAAGGATGGCTGTGAGTTCTGGGCCAGCCTGAGACTACATAGTGAACTCCAGGTTGGCCTGGGCTAGAATGAGACCCTAGTACAAAAATAAATTAAAAAAGTTTTATTTCCACACCTTTATAGCAAAATTGTGTGTTTATTGGTGATTTGTAAATAAATAACATAGGAAAAGGTGTTCACTCCATAAGATTGAAGATTTTTTTTTTCCAGAAACACACAGCTTTTTTACAATACTGAAACTACAAGATCTCTCAAAGCTCTTCCAAATTATACTATATATGGTAGTCACGGGCAAACAAAAAAATACCATAAACGTCATATTATGTTTTATTAATAAGTAAATAATACTAGTAGATGCAACAGATAATCTCCCAAACGGTAACATGAAAAAGTTTGAATTTCATCTCACAGAACAACCTGAGCTGGCAAGGAAATTCCCTTGTCACCAGGGGACCCGGGCCCCGCCCATCTTGGGGCTCCATTATTCTCCTTTTGCTCCTCTACCCTGAAGAGATGGTCTGTGTGGTACCTCGAAACGTGCACACACACATACACACACCCGCTGGCACACATGGTAATATATGCCAGGAGGTGGTGGGCCCCTCAACTGCCATAAGTCATGGGCCAGATTCAGTCACGCGGGTACTCACTGCCAGGAAGGCTGGCAAATCGGTCTGGCTGTAGCTCTCGCAGATCTGAGGCTTTGGCTGGGCTCTTTCCCTACCTTCCTAGAAATCCTACGGGTCTGTGCGGCCATGAAGTCCCTTCGCCCATCTGCCGTGCAGCCCAGGGCGCAGGCGATCTGTAAGACGCCGATGTGAGCGCTGTGCGAGCGCACTTAGGCCAAGGCCCCTCGCTGCAGACGGCTCCCGTGTCCTTCAGCTCTTCGTGGCCCTGTCAAACGGTGCTGGAGACGGATGGTGCTTTGCATGCTCACGGATCTCAGGGCAGTGGGCGCGCGTCACTCTGCCGGCATTAATAACACCGACATGGCCCTGGAGGCAGGCGCGAGCGGGCCAGCAGCAAGTGGAGGTGCTGACAGAGGTCGTGCACCCCCCTCCGACCGCCTGCAAGCGCGTG
Organism: Dipus sagitta; assembly: GCA_036346955.1. Lineage (NCBI taxonomy): Eukaryota > Metazoa > Chordata > Mammalia > Rodentia > Dipodidae > Dipus > Dipus sagitta. The sequence goes on along the minus strand of CM070772.1, from coordinate 164,936,724 downwards.
TCAGCCACGGTGACTTTCCCAACTTTACAGCTATTCATCCTCGTCCTCGCTGGAGGGAACAAAGCAGGAGGCTTCCAGAAGTGGCAGCCATCCTTCCTGAAGCCCCCTGAGAGCTCAGACCCGGCCATCATACCGGCCAGCTCTGTGACGGCGCATGTCACCCAACGCCTGTCAGCTTCCCAACTTGCCTCAGACTTTTTTTTTACTCTAAAATGGGGGAAATAGAATACCGACTTGGAGACTTCGTGAGGATATAATAGAGCCGTCTCTGGAGCAACTTCGCGGGTGGAGTAGGCCATGCACCTAAGTGATTTGGGGTGCAACGCTGATAATGTCTGTCAGCACCTCCGGGTGGCATTCCCAGTTCGAATCCCTCTGTCGTGCTGTAGCTTTGCGAAGGAGCTGCGCTGCTTGTATACGTTCACAGCGTGGGCCCGTATCAGACACTGTAGAAACACTGCCTGATCTAAACTTGTCCAGAAAGCCCAGTCATGGCCTCAACGTCCTCTGCGTGCATTCTCATGAGCTGTACTCTGGTCCTGGCTTTAATTTGCAGCTTTATCTTCTATCTTCAGACATAAAATTCTCAGCCACACCAAAACCAGGGCTAGCTGGCTGTGTTCGCTGTATATTGGGACCTTGCAAACGTAACCTTACTGCTCTATACCTCAGTTTGCTCATCTCCAAAACCAGAGTGGTAATTGTTCTGGTTTTGTCGGATTGCTGTAAGGAGTAAATAAAAGAATGCGTGTATGTGTCTGGCACCATCCCCAGCTGTATGTAGTAGAATGGATGCAGCTCCTCCTGCTTACGGACATAAGGCTCTCAAATTTTACCTGCCTCCAGGAGGATCTGCGGGCGGAGACTCCGTAGGCTCCCTGGCAGTGCTCGCAGAGCACATGTCTACACGTCTACATCACCAAGAGCGTGTGGGCACAGCTGGCATTGTTCATGGAGATAGGAATTGGTTGGACGACATGACCTAGAAGTGGCAACCAACTGGCAGTTACAAGATATTTAATGAAGTATCACTGAGTCTCCTTTATGTCTGGAATATACCAATGCCCAAAAGATGGTGAGTGACAATAATGATGATAGTTATGATATCTTAATATATCTTTTAGAAAAAAAATATGTCATTTACTATTCTTGTTATACACCAGGGTATCTAATGCAATCTGCGCAAAGCTGAAACTGTATACATTCTTGATAATGAGGTGGTGATGGTAGGGATGATGAGGATGGTAGCAGTGATGGTGCTGATGGGGTGGTGATGTTGGTGGTGGTGATGGTGGTGGTGATGGTGGTGGTGGTGGTGATGGTGGTGGTGATGGGTGGTGGTGGTGGTGATGATGGTGGTGGTGATGGTGGTGGTGATGATGGTGGTGGTGATGGTGGTGGTGGTGATGGTGGTGGTGATGATGATGGTGGTGGTGATGGTGGTGGTGGATGATGATGGTGGTGGTGATGGTGGTGGTGATGATGATGGTGGTGGTGGTGGAGGTGATGATGATGGTGGTGGTGATGGTGGTGGTGATGGTGGTGGTGGTGATGGTGGTGGTGGTGATAGGTGGTGGTGTGATGGTGGGGTGGTGGTGATGGTGGTGGTGATGATGATGGTGGTGGTGATGGTGGTGGTGGTGATGGTGGTGGTGATGGATGTGGTGGTGGTGGTGGTGGTGGTGGTGATGATGATGGTGGTGGTGATGGTGGTGGTGATGATGATGGTGGTGGTGGTGATGGTGGTGGTGGTGATGATGGTGGTGGTGATGGTGGTGGTGATGGTGGTGGTGGTGATGGTGGTGGGGTGGTGGTGATGGTGGTGGTGATGATGGTGGTGGTGATGGTGGTAGTGATGATGGTAGTGATAAATGTCCAAATGCTCTTTCTCTGTATTTTTTAAGACAACACCTGCGTTATACTAAAACTTCTACAAATATAAGCTCATTTATTACCCTCATGACCCTGCAACCAAGTTGCTATCTCCATTGTGTAGATGAGGAAGCTGGAAAGAACAGAGAGGTCAGATGACTTGCCAACCAGAAGGGCAGGGTCCGCCCGTGAAGCTCCTGCTCACGAGCCGCCAGCACACCTCACCAAGGCAAAGCTGCCTCATTTCCTGCAGCTGCCCACGGGACAGGGCCCTTGGAGTCTGAAATTGTTCAAAATAACCGAGGACTGATGAATCCAAAACCTTGCTTTCTGTACAGCCTCGGGCCAAAGGTTTAATCACCTCCCGCTTTGGTTTCTTCTCCTATAAGCACAAATTTACACTTACCTACACACAAGGGTGCCAGGAAGATTAATCGGATGCTGCAGAAGTGCTCTTAAGATGAAAAATGTGGATTATTTGCATTATTGTTTTAATAGCCTTGGACTTTGTTATCCCCAGTTTACATGGATGTGAAGAGCAGGGAAGGGGGAGACTGGTGAGATTCATTTTCTCCAGCCTCGTCTTTGGAGTCAAGCAGGAGAAACAGTCCTCTTATGACCTGAGGTTTAGATAAGTTCTTCCAGGCCCCGTTCTCAGGGCTGATGGTATACAGAGAAGTCTGGGGTTGTCACTGACCACCAGGCTCCACAGCTGTAATGTCAGCAGCTAGTGCTGGGAAACGTCTCCTTCTCTACCCACATAGCAGCATCTGAAGAGGGACTTGTATGTACTGGCACTCAATAAATATGTGATGGATGAGTGCGTGAAGGGACATTCAGCAAAACAAATTAGGAACACACAGAAGATTCTATCAAAAGGAAGCCAGGGCCACCGTCATAAGCACCCACTCTAGTCCAGCACTGTGCTAAATTGCATGCTTTCTTCCCTCAAGGTCACAGCTCAAGAGAAGGAGCTTTAAGTCCAAGGACATTCATGGCTCAGGGAGTTTGGGCTCTGATATACAAGGACAGAGTGTCATCTGAATGATCAGTGTCAGATAGCAGAGGTAAAATGATAACAGGATATCTAGGCAGGACATGGTGTCCAGGGGATGGGTAAGGAAGCTTGCATGAGGACAAAAAGTCCGTGAGGATGAGATTTTGTGTACCGTGTCAACTACTGCATTGAAGCCTAGCTATAGTGCCAGTAAGTCTGTGACTATAAGTGAATCAGCACGTGTGTCAGGGGAGGGAGAGTGTCATGCGTTGCAGACAGGCTGGATAACAGAAGCATAATTGTAAACTTGCCAAAATGGCCAGGTATAACTACATTCCACAATGAGGCAGAAAGCTGTTTTGTACCCAGGAGGAGGAGCTGGTAACATGAGGCCCAATTCCAAGGGCCTTGAACATCACACTCATGTCCAGGAATTTGGAACGCTTCCTGCACCCTGTCCTTGCATGTTTCAATTTAATGTTCCAAGCAAAGATTTCTCTCCTAAGGTTCTCTTTCCTTTGCCAGGCCTGAGGGCACGCTCATAAAATATAAAATCTGTTTTAAATAATTAAACCTGTGGGCAAGAGCCGTGGTCAGGGTGGAGGCTGCCGCCCTGTGACACTGTAAATCACTGCCAGAGGTGGAACTTGGCACAGCCCAGCTGGGTCTGAGAAAGTGTGGGCACAGCCAGCCAACCACATGCTCTGGAAGTGCATAGTCAGCATCACACACTTGGTTTGTGATGAGTTATGGAGTGGAGGGAGGGTCCTTGTGCAGCCCACCCTCTGACAGAACGTGCAAGCCTGTGCTGCCCCTCTTCAACACCAGTTGGCTTCCCCTAAGTCCAGCAGGAGGTGGAGATAGAGTAGGAGAGCTCTACTCAGAGTAAAGGCACTCTCGTTCTAGTGGGGCCCAGTCCCTTCTGCCCTGGAGGAGCACATAGGCCAAAGGATCCTTGGAGAACAGGAGATGAAAGAATGGCAGGAATGCCAGAGGTGGGTGGAGATGTCACCAGCTTCAGGGTTCAGAGTTGAGTTTGTCGTCTCACAGGAAGAATGACAAATGTGGACAGCAGAAGTAAGGCAGGCAAACAAAGTTTTGTTGAGAAGTAACAGTTAGGTAACAGCCCCCTGCAACAGTGAGGGGTCTTAAAAGGGATGGCCAATGAATGTAGCACTCTGGGCCAGAGTTTTTTTAATTTATTTATTTTTTATTAACAACGTCCATGATTGTAAACAATATCCCATGGTAATGCCCTCCTTCCCCCCCCTTTCCCCTTTGAAACTCCATCATATCCCCTCCCCCTCTCAGCCTCTCTTTTATTTTGATGTCATGATCTTTTCCTCCTATTATGATGGTTTGTGTAGGTAGTGTCAGGCACTGTGAGGTCATGGATATCCAGGACATTTTGTGTCTGTGGGAGCACATTTTAAGGAGTCCTACCCTTCCTTTGACTCTTACATTCTTTCCGTCACCTCTTCCGCAATAGACCCTGAGCCTTGGAAGGTGTGATAGAGATATTGCAGTGCTGAGCACTCCCTTCACTTCTTTGCAGCACCATGATGCCTTCTGAGTCATCCCAAGGTCATTGTCATCTGAAAAGAGAAGGTTCTCTACCAAAAGTGAGAGTAGCATTAATATATGGGTATGAACATTAAGAGAAGTGCTTACTGGGCAGTTTGATAAACATAGTATATACATTTAGCCAGACAGCAGCAGACATTATACCCCTAGGGCTCATGACTACCCCCCCTGTTTTAAGTTTTCAGTATCAGGGATGTATTCCCTCCCATGGAGCGGGCCTCCAGTCCAGTTAGAGGGCAGTTGTTTTCATGAAGACAGACATGCCACTATTGCACCTGTTGGCTCATTTGGCCTGGCTGGCAAAATATAAGGCTTGCAGTTTCCACTGTTGAGTATCTTCACTGGTGATTTCTCTCTCTTCCATTGAACTTCATGCAGAATGGCTTCTTCCAGCTTTCCGTCAGCTGGTCTACATGGAGGAGGTTTTCAGCTCAGTTACAGCAGGATTTCTCAGTGGCCTTGCAGCCCAAGTATGTGAGTCTTCAGCAATAGAGTCCCATCAGCTATTCCTGGTAGGAAACCAAGCACCTCGGCAATGGCCTGTAATGTTTTCAGGGCATCAGAGACCTCCCTGGCCAACAACTCACTGGAAAGGTATCCCATCCCTGGCACTGAAAATTTTCTAGCAACGATCTATGGCTCCTGAGTGTTCCATTGTCCAAAAAAGTAGGTGTCCATATGATTTACTTTTATCCTCTTAGATTTTGATTAGCCCTCCCTCCATCTTTCCTTTACTCAGTCTTTTCCCCTGACCAGAGATTTTTATACACTGAGAATGAATGTGAATTGTTTGACCCATTATACAATCAGGCATTCAGTTGTGTGGTGGCTTTGAATGTAGGAGGCTTCCCATACCCTCATGTGTTTGTGATAAAGCTTCCTACTTGATCCCAGGTTGGTGGAGCCTTGAGGAAGTAGAACTTTGCTTTCTGGAGGAAGTGTGCCACTGGAAGCAAACCCTGGCATTTTAGAGTCCAACCCCCTTGCCAGTGACAGCTAACTCACTCTTGCTGCCTCCTCCCACTGTTATGTGATGATGTGAGCCAGATTCCTGCTTGTGCCATGCAGTCCCTGCCAGGATGACACTTCTTGTTGAGACTTTAAACCACAAATAAACCTTCTGGGCATGTGTTTTCTCTCAGCAACAAAGAGGAAACTACTGCAAGTTGGAATGAAATATATTGGTCAAATTGAAATGTATACAGGGGGCTTCAAATTGATAATGTACAAGTCAGCTTCATATTGCTAGGATGAACCTCCAAACCAGGCAAACTTTATGGAAGGAACAAGATTTATAAATTCCACAATAGCAGAAGCTGGTCCATGCAGAGAGAAATACCACCAGCAGCACCCCAAACAAGCACACTCCAGGAACCTCAGGCAGAGCTCAAGCACACTGCGTGCCTTGGGTTAGAATTCAGATTGGCCTCCAAACACACCTTAGGGATGGACCCTAGGATCCACCCACACTGACACCTCCTCCAGCCAGGCAGCTTACTTACAAGCTTTAGAACTTCATGAATTTAGTGGGGAGGGGGGCGTAACATACATTCAAACTCCAATGGATGGGTTAAGTGGAAATGCTCAGGTTTGGGAAAATTCTGTTTGTAAAAAATAAATAAATAAATAAAAAGCACACCAGAAAGTTCCTAGAAGTAGGGAGAAACAGGAAGTAAAGAGAACAAAGAGCTGGAGTCCAGCCCACATCTTGATGAGTTTTGGCTTTTTAAATTTCAGTTGGTGAACTAGAGTTACCTTCTGGTCTTGCCAAGGCAAGTTGAGGATCTATGTTGTCTTGGGTCTGAGTCCCCGGCTAGCTACAAGATAGAGCTACCTAGCTTCTAATCTCCATCAGAGGGACTCCCCCTCCCTCCCTGGCTCAGGAAAGAGCGCCTGCAGTGCCAACAGTAGACACCTGTCCAGACCACCAACCTGGCAACCAATTCTATCCATTGGAAGCCTGTGAGCCAGAGAAATTTATTTACTTAAACTCCCTGTGCTTCGATTTCCTCATCATTAAAATGGGATCAATAATAGGATTGTTGTGAGAATTCAATGAGGATTGCAAGCATGTCAATCACTGTATGTCAATCACCTGGAGTTGCCTGGCTCAGAGGAAAAGGCTGTAAAAATAAGGGGCTGATTATCATCCAATTAGCAAATGCTCACTGATGTCCTACCCATGTGCCAAGCTCTAGGACACATATCTTATTCATAACTTTTACATTCATTCATTTAATAAATACTAAGAGTACCTACTACCTACTACATGAAAAGTATCTGCTGTTATCTCATTGATTCATTCTAAATATTTTTATTTGTTTATTTTTGGTGGGGATGGGGGGGATGTGCCACAGTGTGTGTAATGTAGGTCAGAGGACAACTTTCAGTCTGTCCTGACCTTTCCCACCTACCATCTCACTTTCAGTCGCTCATTGTTCGCTGCTGTCTGAAAGCTTCCAGGAAATTCTCTTGTATTCGCTCTCCCCTTCTCCCTGGCACCCTAGGATTACAGCACCTACTGAGCTTCCAGCTTTTACACGGGGTCTGGAGATCTGAACTCAGGTACTAATAGTAGCGTGACGATCACGTTATTCACTGAGGTATCTCCCCAGCCCCCACGGACTCATTTTAGAAGCGTTCACTGACCCTGTATTCCATGACAGGCCATGGCCATGGATTTACACCACCGAAGTTTATGAACGCTCTCTGTGTGTGATGCCCAGAGCTGCTAAAACAAAGTGCGACCAAGTGGGTTGTTTGAACAACAAAAATGGAGTGTCTCATGGTTCTGAAGGCTGGAAGTGTAAGAATAAGGTGCCAACATGTTTGGTTTCGTCTGAGCACTGTGAGTCTGTTCAGGGTGCTCACTTCCCAGTAGCTGTTGGCTTGGTAACCATCTTTTGAATTCTAAGGTTTTTGCCTACCCCTCTGACCTCTGCCTCTATTTCTCCTAGTATTTCTGCATCCAAATCTGTCCTCTTTATAAGGAGCTAGACACATTGAGTTAGGACCCACCCTAACATCCTCATTTTAACTTAATTATCTCTAGAAAGACCCTATCTCCAAATAAGATCAAAGTCTGAGGTACTAATGTTTAGGACTCCAACATCAGTTGGCTCAATTCAACTTGTGGCACCCCACAACAATATTCTCCTCTGTTCAGTAGGCTACTGTCTCAGAGAAGAAACATTTCCTCTGTGGGAACCACACCAATGTGACCTCATTTCTTCCTTGAATGCGCAGAGGTCATTATGCGCTCTTCACAGGCGGCAATGTGACCTGTGGGGTGGGTGTTCTCATGCACATGTTATAGCCAATTTTCTGGCACCAGAAGTCAGATCTGTATCGAAGCCTACATTGCTACCAAGGTAGCTGCCACCTCTGGAACTCAGCAATCTTTTTTTTCTTCCCAGGGCCCAATTCAAGAGAAAACCATTTTCCCTGTCCCGGGAGGCCAAGAACTGCAAAATTAATATGCTGCTTATACTTGACAGTAGCCAAAACAGCCAGTAAAAAAAAATAAAAAATAAATAAAACTTTACCATAGGAAAATGGACAATAATCTCATAAATTGTTTGGAAGAGCTAAAAATAACCTGGCACTACTTAGCTGAGGGGACCACTGGGTGGCACGGCCCATCACCCGCACACAAAATGAAGAGGAATTGCATTGCTGGCATGGGCAGTAGCTTCCTAGGATAAAGTCAGCAGTGAAAAGTCCAGAAAAGTTCACCCTTAATGAGAAATGACCTTCATAACGTCCTAGGTCTCCCCAGAGTTTCTTCACAGAATATTACATTTTTCCATATCTAATTCGATTCCATTTATCTTATCGCTATTGTGAAAATATTAATAAAGATAGTTTTGTTTAGGCCCTTTAATACAGTGTGTGTGTGTATATATATATACATATATTAGTATTAAAATATATGAGATGATTTTCTGTTCTTTCCCCCCTTTTATATTCTTTTGTTCTATTTTTCAGGGTCCTTAGTGCTCATTTTAGCATTTTTTAATATCTCATGGGTTAGGCTGATATCCTAGGTCCTTTGCCACCCTCGGGCCCCCTGGTAGGGGGCTGGGCATACATCTTTCAGCCTAACAGGTCCAAGATGCAGCTAGAAGTGGCCAGAAGCTTCTAAACACTGGGTCCTCAAGAGTGGTCTACACAACAGGCAGTTGAGCTCCCTTCTTGCCCCCACCCCCAACCCCACCCTATGCCCATACACACACACCAGAAGAGCAAGAAGCCAGAACTGGAAGGGACTTGAGACATCCATGTGACAGAACAGTGGCCAAGAAGGAAGGGGATTGCCCAAAGTCAAATCTAAAGCAAGGCCCCTGTTTCTTCCAGAATTTTCAGATGTTAGTTCTATGTGGTGTGACCACACATATTTTAGATAGTAACTACGTTTTTCCCTTTGAAAATGCTAATGAAAAGTTTGGTGTTGATGCACTGGGGGAGTGTGAAACTTCCCTGAAGGAACGCAGATTAACAAATCTCCCTCCAGCGTCTCCTGCTGCCTTCCCCTCACCCACCCTGCACCTGCCTAGGGCTACCACCAGCTGCAATCATGTCTCCTGCCGCAAGCTTTAGCAAAGCTGTGTGCCACTGGCCTAGGCCCCCTGATCCTGCTGGCTGACTCCCTCAGCTTCTTCCAGCCTTGCTCAGAGCTCACGGTCCCAGGCTCCTGGACTTCTCCAGCCCTTTATTTGAATCACTCCAACGCTCCCCACCTCCCTTAACCTTCTAATCTTACCAAATGAGGTTGTCTCACTGTGCTGCGCTCACCGCAGCATAAGGCCCGCGCGGTCCTAACATCTGCTCTGCGTGCTCCAGTGCTGTAGTACCTCACTCAGCAGTAACGCTTGTTGAGTGAGGGTGTGCAGGGATAATGGAGAACGAGTGAATGAATCGGTACTGTCACACCGACTACAGTTTTTGACGCACCATTCCATAGAAGTGCAGACAGGGAGACAGCCCCTGGGGAGGGGGAAATCTGGGACACTAGAGATGGGATCTTATTTTGGTTCTTTCCCTGTTGCCCTAGGCAAAGAGATGGCACTCCAAGCCCGAGATGAACAAGCAACACCTCAGTGTGGGGAAAGAGATGATAGAACTTGGCAGCAATGAATACTTCCAGAGAAGCAATTGCCAATGTCTATTGTACACCATGTGGGACTTCCCTCTTGTTCTACTTGCAGCAAGAGACTCACAGGTCGCACAAAGCCCTGAGTTCAAAGCTCATCTTGGGCACTTCTTAGCCAATGTTGTTCTCTTTTGTTGTGTGATTCCTGTAGCAGTGGAGACTCGGGTAACTACTGCGGGATGGCGGAGAGGGTCCAATGAAGCGTGTTCGTAAGATGGTCGAGCACACCGGAAGTGCTCAAAGTGTGGCATGAAGTCAGAGCCAGGCATGTTTGCATCAGTAAATTGTCACCCTGTGCACAAGGCAGCCTTGTCTGGGATGAATTGGGATGCTCTCTAATCAGTAATTAACATCACAGAGGCTCTGACAAGTCCCACAACAAGTACACGAGCTGAACCTCCTTCAGTGTCCTCATACAAGTGCCACAGGGATGCTAGCCCCCCACCAGCGAATCTAGAGACCTGTGTTCTATGCACCTGCTTTTTGGAACTGTTGGGTTCACCAATGAGACATTTGAGGTATGGGGGACTGCAGATGGAACTAAATGCTCACGGTGTCAATCTTCCCATCCTGAGAAACTCATCAGGAGGTGTCAAGAGGGAAGTCTCCTGGGAGATTTCCTCTCCTGGGCCAGCCCCTGTGGACTGAGGGACAGCCTAGCCCTGAGTCCACAAGACCAGCTAGTACTGCTCAGAGAGAAGTGGGTGTCAGTCAGGCTTGAGAGGAAAGGGTATGAAAGGGCTTGTCTAGAACACAGAATGGCCAGAAATGGAGCAAAGCAGGATGCACTGAAGCCAATAAACCCCCAGCTTCAGGCCACAGAAGCCACATCCTCCTGCACTGAAATGCCCATAGACATTCCCTGGGCGTCAGAGTGCCACTGAGCACAGAGTGGACAAGTGATCCCAAGTACCAGCTGGGGGAGGTCACGCAGAGTGACACCTTCTATAATTTGTCTCAAGGATGCCCTGGACATTAGGAGAGAGAGGGAAGGCGAGCCAGAGACTTTTGAGGCGAGGCTTCAGGTGATAACCATTTTCTCACTCCTCCTCACAGCCTTCCACATGTGCACACACGCACGCGCCCTCACCTTGACCCCTGTGCTCTCTGCTCTGACCCCCTGAGATAACAGCATGAAGGAAACTGCAGGCCACATGGGGAAAAGACCTTGCACAGGGAAGAGTGGAATCCTGGGTTTGAGGTCCACTCTCTCACCTGCCCAGCTGGGTGCCCTGAGGAATTCCACTTGTCTCTCAGGACTCAGGGCGGGTGTGCCTTGCTGAGTTGCTAGAAAGATTAATTGAGGTTCAGGTCAAGTATGAACAGGCAGCCCGGGATTGAAAGCAGCACGACGCCACCAACTAATGTGCATTGAGTTGGTCCTTCGAGCCAGGCTCAGTCCCCAGTGCCTTTGCTGCTTCCTCATCGTTAGTGGCCAATCAGCTTAGGGGGAGCTACTCTTCTCACTTCCATTTTACAGAGGGGAAAATGGGCCTCAAAGGGTGTGATGGTTTGATTAAGGTGGTACTGAGGTGTGGGATTGATGCTAGACACCTAAGTGTGTGGCTTTGGCCTTTTGAAGCTGATTTTCAAAAGGAATGTGGATGGATTTGAAACCTTGGCCTAAGAGATGCCTTGCAGTGCTGTAGGTACAGCTTCGTGGACTGTTCTGGTCAGAATTTAAAGACCTGAATGCAGAACTATGGGCTGGGAGGTTTGGCTGATGAGGGTGAGAAAGAGCTTTGCTTGTTCTGGGCTAGAAGCAGTTTGAGAGGCTTGCTGTTATGGCTATGTCCTGAGAAATTGTGCAGGGTTACATTGTATAGAAATGGATTGGTGTGAGCAGAGGGATATGGCACAGAAAATAATGAAATCTTTGGCCTCAACTGCTGCCTGTTCACCTGAAAATTGTTTGAGATATTACAACCTTTGAGATTGGGCCAGCTGACTTGCACCAGGGCAACAGGAAGAATGTAGACTCTTTTGAAGGGGCCTGAATGCTCAAGGAGTGTCCTGTTCTTCAAAGTCTGCTTTATTGCCCCTCTTGATTAACAAATTGGCACTCTATCTGGTATTGTAGACTGTAAGAAATGCAGGACAAAGAGGATCATTGCATTTACAACACGGTCTTGTGTTTTGGAAATGGCCATGGACAGTGTGAAGCAGGTTTGCTGGATGCCTGCATGGAGACCCCATGGAGCCATGAGGATGAACCATGGATTGCAGTGGAGACCCAGTGGAGATGCTGGGACCATGAGATAGCTGCTAAGGAAAGCTGCTGGCCACAGGTGAAGTTTTCCAGGACTGTGAGTAGCCTAGCTGGAGGGGCAGAGTTGGAATGCCAGAGACTTGTTGCTGGTTAGAATTATCAGACTTGGAGATTTGTCACTGGCTAGAGTTGTTGGACTTGAAGCTACAGAGTTTGATGTTTGCCCTGGTTGTTTCAAATCTTGTATTGGCTGAATGTTTCTTTGCTATGCCCAATGCCATCTTTTGCAGTGCGAATGTTCATTCTGTGCCATTATGGGTTTTGGGAGGATTTTCTTTCTTTCTTTCTTTCTTTCTTTCTTTCTTTCTTTCTTTCTTTCTTTCTTTCTTTTTTGGTATTATGGCTCAGTTAAAAGATCTTGGACTATGGGGATGTTTGAACATCATTGGGATTGACAAAAACTATGGGGACTTTTAAAGTTGGACTGAATGCATTTTATTTTACATCATATATGGTTATCAGTTTATGGGGGACCAAGGGCAGAATGTGGTGGTTTGATTCAGATGTCCCCCATAAACTTAGGTGTCCTGAATGTTAGGTTCCCTAATGATGGAGATTTGGGAATTAATGCCTTCTGGTGGCAGTGTATTGTTGGGGGTGGGCTTATGGGTTATAGCCAGTGTTCCCCTTGCCAATGTTTGACACACTCCCCTGGTCTTGTTGTCCACCTTATGTGGGCCAGGGGGTGATGTCCACCCTCTGCTCATGCCATTGTTTTCCCTGCCATTGTGGAGCTTCCCCCTCAAGCCTGTAAGCCAAAATAAACCTGTTTTGTCCCATAAGCTACTCTTGGTTGGGTGATTTTTACCAGCAATGAGACCCTGACTACAACAGAGAGGGTAAATAAATTGTCCTCGTTTGCCTAACCAAGCAAGGCAAGGAGACAGGGATCCTGGTGCCTATTTGACTATTCTGCTGAATAAATATTCTCAGGAAAGAGACAACAAAGACCACAGGGTGAACTTACCAGAAGGATGGCATAAAGGAAGACTTCTGAGGCCCAGCCTCTTCACCCATAAAACATGAAGAGTATGAGAACAGAGGGTCTAGAGAGATGACTCAGTGGCTAAAAGTGCTTGCTTTGCAAAAGACTGATGACCTGAGTTCAATTCCCCAGTACCCACATAAAACCAGATACACAAAGTGTCATATGCATCTGGAGTTTGTTCGCAGGGGGCTAGAGGCCCTGGCACACATCTGTATTCTCTGTCTCTGTCTCTCTCTCTCTCTCTCTCTCTCTCTCTCTCTCTGTCTGTCTGTCTGTCTGTCTGCCTTTGTCTCTCTGTCTCGCTCAACTAAGTAAATAAATATTAAAAAAAAAAAGAAAACTGAATCCCCTGGTACAAAGAACCCCCTTGAGTTAAACACCAGTTTCAACAGCCAGGCCAAAGCTCCAGTGACTACTCTGCCCTCACAGCCCACTTTGGCTCCCACACAGGGACAGCTGCCCCCACAGCGAAGCCTGTACGCCTTGCTGTGAAGGGCGGGCAACCACGAAGTGCTGGGATTGAAAGTAGCAGGCAGGACCTTGGAGCCCAGCCCTGTCTCCACGGGCAGGCAGCCTTCCAGCTTGGCATTTTCTCCTGGAACCTCTGTGGCCAAGCACTAAAAATAACCTCCAAAGGCTCTAACAGCCAGCCCAGCTCTCCAGCAAGGTCCAGCGTCCTTTATGGCCAGTGATCATCTGCTGCCTTCTGACGGCTGTTGGGAATTAAGGCACTAGATTCCTTCAGCAAGAGGCTCTAGAAGGATGTCCCTGATCCAGCCTCTGGCTTAGTGGTCACCTGGCCAGCTGCACAGGCTGGGAGTGGTCAGGACCTGGCCTGCAGGAGATTGGGCATGGGAGAGTGAGGTGAAGAAACCAGGTTGTAAAGGAAGGCAACTGAGGCCAAGAGAGAGAAAACGGAGAAGGGGCCAGATTGCTTGCTTTCAAACCTAGAGCCTTCTTGAGCCAGAACATCAGAGGCAGGGGAATACTAATGTGCATAGCCGTAGCAGCTTCCTGTTACTGGCAGTCAATGTCCTACAGACGCACAAGTTGTACACTGCGCAAAGGTACCCAGGCCACTGTGGTGAGTGGGGCTGGGATGGATGCATTGTGTTGCCCAAAGGAAGGGGCATGTTCTTGTCAATTTTACATCACTCTGACAAGATACCTAAAATAAACAAATTAAGGAGCTGGGGGGATGGCTCAGTTGGTAAAGGACTTGCTGTACAAGCATGAGGACCTGAGTTTGGATTCCCGGCATGCACAGCAAAGCTAGGAGCAGTGGGCACGTACCTGTAACCCTGGAGACAGGACGTGGTAGTTTGAATGTAAAATGCCTCCTTAGGCTCAAGTGTTTGAATACTTCACCACCAGTAAGGGGGCCCTGTTATGGAAGGTTTCCAAGCCCTCAGTAGGTGGAGCCTTACTTGAGCAAAGGGGTCCTTGGGAGCAGGCATTGAGGTTTTGTAGCCTGGGCCCACATGCAGTTCTCCCTCTGCTTTGTGACTCTGGTGAGATGTGACGTGGGCTTGCCCTCAAACTGTAAGCCAGTCAAAGCCCTTTTCCTTCAAAAGCTGTTTCTGTGAAGGATTTTGTCCCAGCAATGAGAAAATAACTGCTACACAGGGAATCCCTGTGACTCACTAGCTACTCAGTCGACCTGAATCAGTGAGCTCAGAGTGTCAGGTGTGAGACTGTCTGATAATACTGAGGTGAGGGCTGGAGAGATGGCTTAGCAGTTAAGGCGCTTGCCTGCAAAGCCGAAGGACCCAGGTTCAAGTCCCCAGGACCCACATAATCCAGATGTGCAAAGTGGCACATGCATCTGGAGTTCCTTTGCAGTGCCCATATTCTCTATCTTTCTCTCTCTCTTTCTCTCTCCCAAATAAATAAATATAATAAATAAAATATAAATAAAAATATTTAAAAGCTGAGCAGAATGATGAAGCGAGACACCCAGCATTGACCTCTGGTCTCTACATGCATGTACACATACATGGATGACTACAATGCCCCCCCCAACACATACACACAGAGAGAGAGAGAGAGAAGAGGAAAGATTCATTTTGGCTTAAGGCTTCAGAAGTTTCACTCATGGTCCCATAACCCAGTTGTCTTCAGGTTTCTGACCAGACTAAATATGGTAGCACGAAACATGGTATGGTATGAGAAACTGCTTACCTCTTTCCCAGGAACCAAAGAACAACAGAAGGACTAGGTCACAATGACCCCTTGAAGAGCATGCTCCCAGTGACTTACTTCCTCCCATTAGGACCTGCCTCTTAAAGTTCTCATTACCTTCTAGTAGAATCAGCAGCTGGGTACCAAGCCTTCAAAATGTAAACTTTTAAGACATTCCTGTTCCAAATCCAAACAGAGCACTCTCCCTGACTCACACATTAGCCTTGGCCTTGATCCTTAGACACTTGCTAGGCAGTCAGGTTAGTGCCAGACTTGCCTTTTCTCTCCTTTAGCCCCTACCACAGGCTCCCAGGCGGGTCTGATTTCCTTATTTTGCTAAGAGCCAGAGAAGTTCAGTCACACATGCAGACATCCAGAGCTGGTGAGCAGCAGAAATGGACTTGAACTTCAATACAGGAGAAGTCCATGCTGCTTGTACTCCATCAGAATAAATCAGAAGAGGCACCATTTGATGGCTTGCTTACAATGCCTGGCATTGTGTGAAGTGTTTTCCCTTTTCTCTAGACTTCTCTATGTAAACTAATCCCACGAGGTCATCCCAAACTTCAGACAAAACTGTGAGGCACAGACAGGTTAAGAGTCACCCTAGAATTGGCCAAGCCTGGTTGCCTTGGTTCCCCTGCCTTGAGAGCCCCTGCTTCTGACTATCACAACATCAAAGCCATCCAAGGTTCCTGTACCTTTAAGGAACTGTGTAAAAGTGGACTTAAACACCCCTACTCCGCACCTGAGGCCTGCCCAGCTTGTTTACGCTCCTAGAACGTGGGGAGATTCACAATGCTCAGGAGTGTCTATCTCCTCCCATCTCAGCAGTTGCCTCCACAACTGACCACAAAATATCAGAGGAGACCACTGGCCATCACCTCATGGCCATGTTCTGGAGCCCTGCTTACATATGTGTGCTGGTCCGGCCAAGGGGATAACATGGATGTTAAGCTCTGATTTCATATGAGTATGACTAACTTTGTGGCAGGTTGGATTTTTGAGTCTGGATCCAAGCAAAGCAGACAACATGTAAGAGAGACTGCTGAAGCCTTTCCAAGCCTTTGGATCTCCATGGAACCTCATCTACTAAACTCTCCCATGGGTAGCAGTGCTCTGCCAGCTTGCACAATCTTTCTCTTCATCTCGGCTTCTTTGCCCCTCACCCCCAACCCTGAACATACCAAAACTTCCTAGTAAAATTTAGTATCACACAGTGACATAACGTGGTGTCCTGTCAGAGTGCCCCTTATTGTCCTTGGCATCCTCAAGGAAAATGGCTTCCAGGGTAGGTAGTTTCTTTTTTGGGTGGGAGAGGTGGGGGTTCAAGCCCAGACTGACCTAAAATTCACTCACTATGCATTCTCAGGGTGGCTTTGAACTCACAGTGATTTTCCTACCTCTGCTTCCCCAAGTACTCATTAGAGGTGTGTGCCACTGCACTTGGATTGCTGGTTTCGTAAATAAATACAATTCTCCCCCTACAGTGAACTCTAGTGACAGCTATTCAAATAGGCTTATATGCCCTTTTATAGTACAGCAGTTGCCACCCTATTGCTGGACCAGATGCCCAACCAAAAGCAGCTTATGGAAGAACAGGGCTTCTTTTGGCTCACAGTTTTGAGGGAATGTTTTGTCGTGGTAGGGAAAGCATGACAAGAGCAGACAGCTGGGGAGTATCCCATCTCCAAGGTTGCTCAAGGGATATAGTCTAAGTAGTGGGTTGGCCTATATCACCCCAAAGCCAACCACTAGCAACACACCTCCTCCAGCAAGTCTCCAACTCCAAAAGTCCCACAACTTTCCAAAATTGCCACCAGCTGAAGACCAGATATTCAAAACACATGAGACTATAAGGGGCATCTCAAACTACCATGGAGAGACTGCCGCTGATGGAAGCAGCTGTCCTGCATCCTCCTCCAAGAATAAAGACACAGCGTGTTCCACCCACTGGGTTCAGCAGGGAGCCACGTGTCAGCACCAGCATTCAGAGCCCCTCCCTGGCAAGCCTCAGCATAGTTAAAACATGGGAAGAATAGGGGGCTAGAGAGATTGCTCAGTGGTTAAGGTACTTGCCTGCAAAGCCTAAGGATCTGAGTTCAATTCCCCAGTACCCATATAAAGCTAGATGTACAAGATGGCACAGACATCTGAAGTTCGTTTGCAGGGGCAGCAGGCTCTAGTGCACCCATTCTCTCCCCGCTTCTCCATATATATATAAATTTTTTTTAAACATGGGTTGTAGTCTTGCATCCTTTCCACCCTGGTTCCCATTTCCCTGAGGGCCCTCCTCAGTAGGGTTCTTGGTGTTCACTGTGAGGTAATTAGGGCCTCTGTTAGGGGGCTGTGCCTCCGGATCTTTCTACCCACCCTGTGGCTCTTATAATCTTCCTGCCTTCCAACCATAAGACTTTCTAAGACTGCTTTTGTTCTCTGCTATATTGTCGGGACCTATCGCACAGTAGATATTGGGGAGATATTTGAGAACAAGCTAATGGCTGAAAGGATGAGTGGAAAAATGTGAATAAATAATTAGAAGGGTGTCCTATACACCAGAAGGACATCGTGATTCATTCTGAGTGCTTACCGGTTTGATTTCCATTTCTTGCTCATCACTGTGTGTATTTTCTTGTTTTCTTGGTGTCACCGACAGAAGAAAGTACAGTCAGTTCTGCTAACATGCCCCATATGTGTTCTGAGGAAAATCACTGTGCTATGCAAATTCACCCACTGAAAAACAGAATTTAGGGGGAAGTGGAGGTAGAGACACAACACTGAAAAACTTTAGCAACACATTTACAGAAAAAAAAAAATAATAAAACCAATGTGAACTTAATAAAAATAGTAGCACTATGTCACATGCATTCAGTAGGATAACTAAGATGTGGTATATCTACACAATGGAATTCTATACAGCAATAAGAAAAAAAATGACACAATGAAATTTGAGGAAAAATGGTTGAACCTGGAACAGAGCCCTTTACTTGGGAAAGTCCTGCCACCTGGACCTGGTCAAAGTGGGTGTGGCTGTGAGATGGAACCATCAGCTGAAGGTGGGCAGAAAGTTGGAAAGCCCCATGGGTGGGTAGGTGTGGAGCCTTACATGTACAGGGAAATAACGTGGCTGGCAGATCCTGGCAGGTGTGCACATTTCTTGATTTGTGTGTATTTTCCCACAGCTCTGTCCAGGTGGCTTTGGGCTGCCACCTAGATATTTTCATGAGGGAAAAGCTTCCTTGTGTTCACATTGTTCCTAATATCAGGTGCATCAGAAGCAATCGTGTCTTCACAGCAAGAATTGCAGCACAACCAAGTGTAGGTTGTTTTGATGTTTGTATCTTCCTACTTGTTAGCTGAGGTTTGAGGAATTGGGATCCCTCCCCCAGCATTCAACTGGGGCCTGTTGGACCGCCTACTAGCTTGCTATCACCGCAGCTATGGGATGAAGTACAGATGACTCCTTGCTTCATATACCTTGCCATCTAAAGATGGGAGCAAATGATAAGCGAAATCTTTACACTGTAAATTTCACAGAGTGCTTTTGAATGGTAAGGTCTGCTCCTGGACAAGCCCAGGCCTGGCCCAAAAGAACTGGAGTATCAGGTGAGCCAATAAGAGAAGCCCCCCTCTCCCTAGTGAAGATCAGCCCTGTCTAAGAACTCAGCGGTGGGCTGGAGAGATGGCTTAGCAGTTAAGGTGCTTGTCTACGAAGCCTAAGGACCCATGTCTGACTCTCCAGGTCCCACATAAGCCAGACGCACAAGGTGATATAAGATCACAAGGTTGCACATGTGAAAAAGTAGAGCATGTGACTAGAGTTCAACTGCAGTGGCTGAAGGCCCTGGTGCACTAATTATTTCTCTCTCTCTCTCTCTCTCTCGCTCATAAAAATTACACAGAGAGAGAGAAAGAGAAAACTCAGCAGCAGAGTATATGTGGGCCCATGCGGAGGCTGCCTGGACTTGACTAGTTCTAAGTTTTCTCTTGGCACCAAGGGAGAGTCTTCCTCATGATGTAAACTTTGGACAGTTCAATGAGAAGTTTCTTCATTCTGTGTTTAAATTTTTCAGGAGCGTATGTATGTATGTATGTATGTATGTATGTATGTAATCTATCTACCTATCTATCTATCTACCTATCTATCTAAAATTCCAGACTCCCTCACCAAAAACTCTAATAGGACCTGAATCTGTCTGGACTCTCCAACCTCGTCCCTAGTCTAGCCTCGCCATACTGGCCCTTGTCCTTCCCCCACTGTCTGGGTCTTTGCACCTGCTGCTCCCTCTGGCTGGAAGGCCCTTCTGGGGCTGGTTCTTTTATCCTCTCCCCAAAGGGGCCTCCTCCAATTATTATCTCAGCATGATCTTTCTTTTATTCATGGCTGGGGTCATAATCTGTAATTGCCCTGTGTATTAGTTTCCTATTGCAGCTGTAACAAATTACCACTGACTTGATGCCTGCAAGCAACCAAGATTTATTTTCTGATAGTTCCAGAAGTGAGAAGTCTAAAGTGGTTGAGCAGGGCTGCATTCTTTGCAGAGGCTCTGGGGGAGACAGGGCCACTCTCTGCCTTCTAAGATCTAGAAGCCCTTTTCTGTCCTGGACTCCTGGCCCCTCCCAATTTCAAAGATGTCAGTCACAACAGGATTACATCTGTTTCCATGGTCCTATCTTCTGTGATGCTGAGCCCGCTGCCTCCTTTTTTTAAGGACTCTTACCGATTATACTAGACCTACCTGGGTAATCCAGGTTAATTCCTCCCAATTTAATCACATCTGCAAAGTGTAAGGTAGTTTTCACAGGTTCTGGGGATTATGGGTGTAGATCTCATTGGCAAGAGGATTATTCTACCTACCATATCCCCACTCCACTCTAAACCCCATGAGACAGGGACTTTCTTTATCGGGTTGTCTGCTGTCTTCCCCAAACATAGCATAATTCCTGGCATGTGATCAATAAATATTTATAGAACAAAGGAATTGATAGCTTGGAGTTTGAGTAAAACTGTAACTGATCTCTACTCTTTAAATAACATAAGAATAGTCTACATTCTAGTCAAGCAGACAGGAGCTCTAAATTCTCTCTACCTTGCAACTAGCCTGTGTAACTTTGGGTAAGTTGCCTCAACCTCTCTCAGTCTCCATGGTCATACCTATAAAACTGAGTACAACAAAAAAATATTTAGCTTGGGGATATTGGTGGTTTTAAATAAGATTATGATGAGAAAAAGCACTTGGAAACTGTACAGCATCCACAGTTATGATCATTACTATTACATAGATTATAGATGAGCAAGGCTGGGTCTCATGTGGAAACTCCAACATGAATAACTAATGGACAGCATGTGTGTGCCTTCAGAGCTGCCAAGGGGCAGGGCAGGGCACAGAGGCTACTCCACTGTGAGGGACTAGAGAGGATGCTGTCATGGATATTGGGGAATGTCCCAAATGGTGGTAGGAAGAGCAGAAAATGTAAAGTATGAGATGGCTCCAGGAGCCAAATCCAAATAAATCCCCAAGAGTAGCAGAGGCAGAAAAGAGAGATACTAGAGGACCCATTTGCAATGACCATCTGGCTTGTTAAAATTGATTAAAAGTAAAAAGAGAAATAGAGACCTATGTCTGTGGCATTAAATTACTCCTCAGACAAGCCGTTCTGTGAACTGCACAATATCCGAAATATCCACAGACATGATTTCAATTTATAAAGAAAATTCTTTTTAAAACTCTACTAAGAGCCTGCTTCACTGAGAAATGTTGAACATTGCTCAATTGCTTTATTAAATCCCTTTTATTTATGTGTTAGGAAGGGCACTGTGGCATTCTGCAAAAATAAAACAGGTTCTGCTCCTTGTCCTAACTGGGGATGTGATTGCATACACTGCATTCATCTTCAACCTGTTTCAATGTTTAAACACTGGGTAATAAATTCAGGAAAAGAATAGGAGAAATACCAGGCTCGAGGGCGACACAGACCTGAGCCCTGTGCTGCTTCCTCTGCTCCCTGGCTGTGTGACCTTGAGCAAGCCCTGGCTATGTGACCTTGAGCAAGCCGCAGATATTTCCTCCTCTGTAAAGTGACAGTAGTTGGGGCTGGGGAGATGGCTATGTGGGTGAGAATGCTTGCCCCACAAGCACGAGGACTTGAGTACCTGAGTTCAAATGCTGGCACCCACATATTCCTGTGATCCCAGTGCTGATGGAGGAGCATCAATGGGGCTTACTGGTCAGCCAATCTAATCAAAAAGAAAAGAAGAAAGGAAGGAAGGAAGGAAGGAAGGAAGGAAGGAAGGACGGACAGCCCTAGGGTCACTGAGAAACTGTGTCAAGGAAAGAAAGTGGAAGAGCGATAGAGGACACCCCCCCATGCTCTTCTCTCACTTCCACGTGTGTGCACACAGGACACTCCCATGTGATACACTACATACACACTAATGAATTAAACGACATGACAATCATCATGACTACCTCACTAGCAGATGCGACAGGAGCAGTGACAGAACCCGTCACAATGCAAGAACTTGGTGAGGGCAATCTCCTGAATGGAGGACACATGGGAGGATTGTTTCAGGAAGCAGATCCTGGCTAATGGCAGGTGTGTGTGTGCGTGCGCGTGCATGTGTGTATGTGTGTGTGTGTCTGCCTGCCTTAGTGACAGACAGAAAGCAGCCTCTTCTCTGAACCAGTTAATTCTGCCAGAGAACATGAGTTCTTGTCTAAGACATCCCTGAGATCCAGAAATGCCCTCTAGCCTGCCAGCTTCAGTTTTGTGGCAAAGGATTCTTAAGGCATGCTAGGAACCGTTAGATGGGATCGATTAGTGATGTCTGCCATGGGCAGGTTGTGAGAGCAACAGCAAACATCACTTGTGTCTTCTCTCTGGGGGCTCTGACCTCCAGAAAGATACGGATCATGTCACTTCGTGACAACCTCCTGTTCTAATATGCACACAATCACTACCACCACCAGTAGCTAGCTCTTCAGGTTAAATCAATAACTAGCTCTTGTGTGTTTTCAGACCTCTGGGTAAATGTGTCCCTGTTGCATGATTCCCTCTGTTTGCAGCAGGTACGTGTTTTTGTGACTGTCTGTTCCATTATGCCCTGAGATCTATGAGGGCAACAGTCAATCATCTATGTGAAATCAAAGAGAAGGTGGCTGTCATGATGGAAGAAGCTTCCTGATTAGCTTACCCCTGACACTATCACTTCCTAGAACCCTCAGACCTCAGGCAAGTTCTTTAACTTCCTGGACCTCAGTTTCCTCATCTGTAAAATGTCTCCTCTGGGTGGCAAAGTGGGGTTGGAGTTGAGAGATCAGGTGTAAAGCTACACCAAAAGTCAGCGTGGGGAACAGAAAGAATGGGTGACACAAAAGATGTGCAAGGTATAAATTGCTGTACAAAACCTTCAAGGAGAGGGTCGAGTGTCCTCAGATCTCCATTTGTCCATTGCCCTCTGCCCACACATACCCATGAGGTAAAGCGAGGAGCCATGAGCACCACGACAGAGCCTTACCCTGCTGCTGTGCTAGAAGATGAGGCCGGGGGCGGGGGTGGGTGGTGACTGGAACAGGCTCTTGCCTGTCCCCCTGGAAGCCTCCCTTCACTCTCAGGAACCCCGGCCTGAACCAGTGCTACTGATTGGTGACAATGCATGCTTGGGAAGGAATAAGGATGATGACTGATTTTAACAGCCAAGCAGCTTCCCAGACAAGCACAGGTATGGAGGAGCTGGCTGCAGTTGCTGCCAGGAGCCGCCCTGGCTCCTCCTGTGCACCTGAAGCCAGCTACAGCTGCAAGGATGATGAAGTTGTGGCTTAACTTTCTGGGCCCCAGGACCTCCTCCAAGGTCATGACCATGACCTACCACACGGGGGAGCCCAAGAAGCTGAGGCTAAGAGTAGTGGAAGCCAGAAGAGAGGAGCAGAAGGGCAAGGACCACCCAAAAAGCAGGCCAACTGGACCCTAGGTGCACTGGGATGACCCTCAGGGAAGTCATTCATTCTCTTACAGATAGAGATGAGGACTTGGCCTCCACCACCATGGGCAGATGTGAGGACAGGGCAAGATTCAAGCAGTAAGTGTGGGTGAAGCACATACATCCTGAAAAGCTGCTAGGCCGGGTGTGAGCTCCGCTATTCTAGCCTCTTCTTAGGCTTTACAGAGCAGAGAGGGGCAGAAGCAGAGGTCTTGATAAAGCCCTTCCAAGTGGTGATTTATTCCCAAGTAGGCCTTAAATTCATGCATGAGGGAGAAGCAAGATTTCATTTCACTTAGAGCTTATTCTGTTTAATCCTGATGAGTTGTACAATGAGCATTAGCGGGACATAAAAATTATGACCATGATAACAACAATAATAAAAAGGGTTTAAATTTGTACAGCACTTTACACTTTGCACAATGTTCTCTCGTTACATTAGCCTGTATGAGCCTCGTAGTAAACCCCCGAGAACGGCGAGGTGGTGATGGTACCTATCAAATGTATGGGTGAAGAATGGGCTCAGGGAGGAGCACGTGGCTGGTGGGAGTGAGATCTTTACCCCAAGCCCAAAGCTCTTCACAAAACCTTCAGAGAGAGGCTCGACTTTCCTCAGATCTCTGCAATTGCCCACAAAAGACAGCATAAAAGACTATCTTTGGATAGTCCCTCCAAGCCAGTGTGGCCAGTCCTTCTTGTTTGCAGGGGGTGAGGGGGCGAGGGGTGCTGGTGAACATCTGCATGCTCATTGGTGTGCGTGTGAATGTGTGCATGCAGATAGAAGTGGAGGCCAAAGGACTCATTTGAGATTTATCAGGAATGCTGTCCTCTTCTTGGTCTGAGGCTCACATGGGGGTGGACCAGCTGCCCACTGAGCCCCAGGGAGTGGCCTGTTTAAAGGAAGATTCCTCCTAGCACTGGACAACCATGGTACTGGAGAGCAAATTCAGGAGAGGAAATGCTTGCAAGGGGAACAGTTTACAGACTGAGCCTCTTTCCAGCCCATCCACCAGTCGTTTCGCTGACAAAGGAAGATTAGGCTCGGTGGGTTGCTGTGCGCATCCTCCACCAAGACGGCGCAGAACATGCGCAGAGGTTCCGGAATTCGAGCCCCTGGGTGACCGTCTGAGGACCACGTTGCCGTCAGCTTTGGAGACAGCTAGATGCAGCTTTCACTCAGGACAAGTGGCAGACATCAAAGCCGGAAGGAGCAGGGGGAAAACAGATACAGAGGAGAGAGGGAGTCAAGTGAGGGTAGAATTTGGAAAATAATGGGCAAGAAGGGCGACTAATAAAGAGGAAGAAGTGAAGAGGAGAGGAAAAACAAAGGGTATTTTGAGAACAAAAGATCCGAAAGGATAGAGTCTCAAACAGGGAGAAATACAAAGAAGAGTAACAACATGGAAAGCTTTTTTTTTTTTTTCTTTTTTGAAAGAGGAACTTAAATATCTTATTCTTCAGCGCCCAAATGTAAATGTTTCCTCACCAGTTAATCAGACTTAAAGCAATGCTAAGCCCTGAAGGGCTCGGTTTAACTGTGACAAAGAACGTGATCAGGGAAGCTGACCTCTATCCTGCAAGGACGTACATGTGGCCAAAGACAGAGATTAAGGAGGCGACCTCCCCCTGGCGACATGGCCAGTCTTCCACAAAAGCAGCTCCAGACCCCACCCTTCAGCGGGCGGAAAGTTGACCCAAACAAGGGCGAGACTTCCTGTCACTCCCACAGTTTGTGACTCAAGAGTTGTACAAAACCTGTCTTTGCACCCGCTGCCTCCCTTAGCCACCTCAGCCTCAGGAGGGGTTGGAGGGAGGCCCACAGGCTGATCTCCATTGGCTGATAGGGTGGTGGGTGTGGCATCACCCTTGGGCGGGGCGGGGTCTCTGGGCAGCTCTTGGCCTCCTCTGCCATTTCGGTGGACAAAGTAAGAATTGTAATAGCTGCTCTAATAAAAAAAATACTGCTGCTTCCTTCCATCTGTTCTTTATTATGCCTGGTGTTTTATTAGAGTGGTGTTCCAATAGCTGCTGCTGCATAATATCTTACTATAATTTCTCTATCATAAAACAACTCATGGGACTGGGGGAGATGGCTCAGTGGGTAAGCGCTAACTGCACAAACATGAGTACCTGAGTTCAGAGCCCCAGAACCCACTTAAAAGACAGCAGTAGGGATGGCGAGATGGCTTAGTGGTTAAGGCACTTGCCTGCAAAGCCAAAAGACCCAGGTTCCATTCCCCAGGACCCATGTAAGCCAGGGGCACAAGGTGGCTCATGCATCTATAGTTCGTTTGTAGCAGCTGAAGGCCCTGGCATGCCCATTCTTTCTCCCTTTCTCTCTCTCTCTCTCTCTCTCTCTCTCTCTCTCTCTCTCTTTCTCGTAAAGAAATAATAAAGTAAAATAAAAGGGAGCAGTAGTTAACACCTGTAATCCCAGCAATCATATAGCCACTAATGAGGTGGAGACAAGATAAACTCACCATAGCCAGTGGGCTAGCTAGCCTGGCATTTACAGTGAGGAGCAAAATCATTACCTCAAATAAGGTGGAAGGCAAGGACTGATATTCAGGGTTATCCTCTGATCTCCATGCAGTAGTCACATACATGTGCATACAAACACACATACACACATATGTTATTTAAAAAACAAAACCTCATAGGTCAAGAATTTGAAGGAAAAAAAAAAAAAAGAGTAACAATGACCAGATCTTTGCTCCATAGTGTCAGGGGCTTCCTCTGGGAAGAGAAATAACAGAGGCTAGAAACATCTAGAAGCACCCTCACTCACATGTCTGCACAGCTCATGCTAGCTGTCGACTGGATCGCTGAAAAGAGGCCTCTTTCTGTAGTCTAGACTCCTTTACCCCACCACACTTTCGACATGGTTGCCCAGGCTTCAGAAAGGGAGTGGCAACTTGCAAGATAGTGGCACCTTATGGCCTTACGCAGGAAGTCACCAGAGGCACAACTGCTTCATTCGATTTGCACCCAAGCTCAAGAAGAGAAAAATAAGAGCCCCGCCTTTGATGGAAGGGCAGCAAGTTTCTAGAAGAATCTGTCAGAGGATAACATTGTGCATCTTGGATAAATACAGTCCACACAACTCTGGGAATGCCTTCCACCTAAATGAGCACCCTCCATCAGGTAGCAATATCTCCTGTTTTTATCAGAGAGAAAGAGAGAGAGGATGGCATGCCAAGGTCTGCAGCCACTGCAGTCAAACTCCAGATACGTGTGCCACCTTGTGCGCATGTGCGACCTTGAGTGCTTGCAGTCACATTGTGCATCTGGCTTATGTGGGACCTAGAGGCTTGAACATGAGTCCTCAGGCTTTGCAGCCTAGCACTTTAACGTCTAAACCATCTCTCCAGCCCAGTAGCTCCTTTTTAAGGATGAAGACTCTGGTCTTCAAAAGATTAAGTCATGTATTCAAGGCTCATCAACTAACACTAAGCAGAGCAGAAATTTGAGCCCAAAACAGATTCCACAGCTTTTGCCCCATATTACTACAGAGATTACTCTCCTTGAAACAGGAAGAACAATAGCTTCACACAGCTCCTGGAGCCATACTATGTGTGGGACAGTGTCTTCAGTGTTTTTATTGTTGTTGTTGTTTTCCTCATTGAGAATTAAATAATTGCTGCTGTTGCATGAGTTTACACTGTGCAAAGCCTTGTATTGCAGCTAGACCTTCTTGTCCTCAGAATGATACTTATGAAGGACAAAGATTTGTCTCTTTCATAACAGAGAAGGGAGAATTGGAGAAACTCACTTGAGTTATCAGCACCAGGAAGTAAAACTGTGTCTTCTGGAGCCTGAGTAGGTCAACCAGCTGTGTATGGTAGAAGGGGGACTATTGGTTGTGCATGGAGATTGCATGAGTGTGGAGGGGACCTGAGGCTCCTTTGCAGGGGGTGCTAACTTTGCTGAGGGGCAGTGACTCTGAGCTAGAGGAACCCATTCAAAACTGGACCTAGTGGCCTTGCAGCTCACTTGCTGGGAAATTTAGGGTTGAAAGACAGTAGATTATATCCTTACCTCCTCTATTCTACACAACACATGGAAAGGTAGTTAACCAAGTATTTCAACCAGGAGACTTATTTACATAAGGCACCTAAGCCCTTAAGGAAGAGTGTCAAGGAACACCTTATAACCTCTGACTAAGTTCCAAAATACTACAGTTTAGAACCTCATCCTTAACCACCACTCCAATTTTAGCTGATATATGGCCAGACCCTTGTTCACCAAGATCAGAAATTACCAGAGGCAAATAGCCTGCCTTGAAAGCAGAGACTTTATATTGGACTGTGGTCCTCAATTCTCACTTAGCTCCATTGTGCAGTTCTATGGAGCCTTTTATTCAAGACAACTTGCTGGTAAGTCATTTAGTTTTCATAGATCTCAGTTTGCACATCTATGAGACAACACTATCATAGAATACAATATTAAGTTTTGTGGCACTTCCAGCATCCCAAGCTTTGTGCTGACCAAACCTTACTTAAGCACACCATAACTGAGCTAGAAAAAGATGGCTCAGTGGTTAAAAGTGCTTGCTTGTGGGCTGGAGAAATTGCATAGTGGTTGAGGCACTTGCCTGCAAAGCCAAAGGACCCAGCTTGGATTCGTCGGGACCCATGTAAGCCAAATGCACAAGTTGGCACATGTGTTTGGAGTTTGTTTTCAGTGGCTAGAGGCCCTGGCACACCCATTCTCTCCTCTCTCTCTCTCTCTCTCTCTAATAAAGAAAGTGTTGTTTAATTTTAATTTTTAAGTACTTGCTTGTAAAGCCTGACACCCCAGATTTGATTCCCCAGTGCCCACATAAAGCCAGATGCATTGGGTGGCACATGCACCTGGAGTTCATTTGCAGTGGAATGATTATACTTTCTTTCTTTATTTCTTCCTTCCTTCCTTCCTTCCTTCCTTTCCTTCTTTCTTTCTTATTTCTTTCTTTCTATCTCTCTCTCAAATAAATAGAACTATTTTTAAAAGGACTCAATCATTCCATGAAATGATGAACACATACATTTGAAAACTTCAGAAGACCAATAGACAAGCAATGACCTACCAATACTCAACCTTACTCACCCTTTTCCAGAGATGCTCTAATGTAGCACACATCCATTTTTATTTCAAGAATATTGAATGTGTCATGAAATTGTAAATGCCACAGAGATTTCTGTACATTTATTTTTTAATTTGAAAAAATAAGAAGAATTTCTCTATAGGTACTAAAGAATGCTGAGGTGACAATAAAACGCAACAAAAGAAGTTCCCATATTGATAGCTTCAAAGTAGATAAAACATACCTTATCTTGGAAGAAAATACTAAATAATATAAGAAACTATAGCCATGGGCTGGAGAGATGGCTTAGTGGTTAAGTGCTTGCCTGTGAAGCCTAAGGACCCCGGTTCGAGGCTCGACTCCCCAGGACCCATGTTAGCCAGATGCACAAGGGGTCGCACATATCTGGAGTTCGTTTGCAGTGGCTGGAGGCCCTGGCGCACCCATTCTCTCTCCCTCTCTCTATCTGCCTCTTTGTCTCTGTCTGTCGCTCTCAAATAAATAAATAAAAATAACAAAAAAAATGAAACAGGTTTTTTTTTAAAAAAAAAAAAGAAATTATAGCCAGGTGTGGGGATACACTCCTACAAGCCCAGCACTGGAGAGGTGACAGAGGAAGATCAAGAGCTCAAGGTCATCCTTGACTACATAGCTCGTTTGAGGCCAGCCTGAGCTGTATGTGATGCTGCCTTGATAGAAGGTAGAGAGAAAGATAGCAAGAGAGAGAGGGAGGAGGGAAAGAAAAGAGGAAGCAAAACCATCTGGTGGTGTAGTAACTGGCTAGCACAGGGGTGCTGGCCATGCCGTGAATCTGAGACCTGGCATGGAGGGTTGAGAGCTGGTGAGGATTGGGACCATCTATTCTCAGTTCACAGTCATCCCTGGCTTCACTGCCTGTGACTCCCGTGAATGAACAGCATCTGCGGGAGATGGGCTGTTTCTGCGGCTGTGGGCCTGTACCCAGTTTGGAACCTTTGCTCCTGGTTGTCCTGGTAGATGATTGGGACACAGCCCTTGCACTCTTGTCCTCAGCTTTGGGACCGAAGGTTCACTGCTCTAGTACACGTAGTGTGCGAAGAGAAACAACGCAGCCATTGCCAGTTTCTAAGAATTTCTGTTTCGCTAAGTGAGCCAGGCAGGGTCCGTAACCTCTCTGTCCCTCCATGTCCGTGTAAGGGAAATGAAGCTTCTGGAAGGATGACTGGTGTCCTTGTGTGTGAGTTCTTCCCCACATGGTCCTCACTGTGCAAATACAGAGGCCTCCGTTCCTTCTGTGGCATAGCATACAGGATGATTTCAGTCAGTCTGCAAAGAATGCATTGACAAGCATTTGCCTTCGCCCACAAGGGGACAGGAGGTTAAACTGCTCAGCGGGCAGGATTGGGAAAATGCTAGAAGCTGGGTCAAGGCCAACAACTGGTCCACCTCTGGGAGGTTGTGAAATGGAGTTGGGCTAGGGATTTGGGAGCAAGGGTGAGAGGACTCTTGAGGCCTGCCTAGGGCGAGGCTTTGTGGGGAGAGGGCTGATGCCCAAGGCTGCAGAAGCTTACCAAGGCCCAGGTTCCCCAACTCCTCACCCTCCTCTGTGTATATCTGCAGAGCACCTCCCCACACTCAGTGGCGTCGTAGGCTCCTGGCTCTGGGCTCTCCACCAGCCACCACTAACTGTGAAAATTTGCACAAACCACAAGAGTAGAGCCAACACTCTCTGGATAAAATGCACTATCACCCCTCAAGTGGAAGAGAGGGGACAGACTACAGGGAATACAGTTCACATGTGCATTCAAAGGGTAGTCACACACTTAGCAGTTAGGTCATAGGCATTATCATTAAATGTTGAAGTAACATCTTAAAATCATTTTGTATCATATTAAAATTATTGGCTTTTGTTTTGCAGAACTAAATGATTTGGGCTAGGGAGAGGGCTCAGTTGGTATAGTGCTTGTATCACAACCATGAAGACCTGAGTTCTATCTCCAGAAGCCACATTTTTTAAAAAGCTAGGCATAGTGACACGGTGACTCAATCTTGTAAGGCCACATTGGGGAAAGAACAGGCAGATCCTTGGGGCTTTCTGGCCCGCCAGTCTAGCCTACTTGGCAAGCTTCAAGCCAGTGCGACTGTCTTTAAAAAGATGCAGGACACTTGAAGTTGGCCTCTGGTGTCCACATGCATGCACACACTTTTGCCTGTGAACTTGCACACACACCCAAACATGTGAAAAGATTTGAAGACGGTCTGTATCCCTTCCCCACACCATCAGCACCTAAGCTGAAGCTGACATGTCACCACCATGTCGACTGAAGCTAGAGGTTACCAGTTATCCGCAGTTGTACCTGTGTGGCTGGACAATCATCTCATCCACACTCTGGCCCCTATTCTGGGGTCATTTGAAACCTCGGCAACTGGGTTTATAGGCTATGAACCCAGTAGACATGGGTTTTAAACCCTCCTCTACCTTTGGGTTTTGAGTGGATTCCTTAACCTCTCCGATCATTGGTTCCTTCTTCTT
This sequence comes from Dipus sagitta, assembly GCA_036346955.1. NCBI lineage: Eukaryota > Metazoa > Chordata > Mammalia > Rodentia > Dipodidae > Dipus > Dipus sagitta. Next base: position 164,906,123 of record CM070772.1, on the reverse strand, counting down.
TTTTTTTTTTTAATTGTTTTTTTCTTCATTATTTATTTATTTATTTATTTGAGAGCGACAGACACAGAGAAAGAGGCAGATAGAGAGGGAGAGAGAATGGGTGTGCCAGGGCCTCCAGCCACTGCAAACGGAACTCCAGACGCTTGCGCCCCCTTGTGCATCTGGCTAATGTGGGTCCTGGGGAATCGAGCCTCGAACCGGGGTTCTTAGGCTTCACAGGCAAGCGCTTAACCACTAAGCCATCTCTCCAGCCCTGGTTCCTTCTTCTTGATCACAAACATGAGTTACTTCCTACCCTATGGGCTGTTGTGAGGATTGAGTCAGGGCATTTAGCATGGCACATGTAATAGTTGCTCAGCAAATGTTAACTGGCATCATTATTGTCCCGGGTACCTTTATCACTTCCCCCGCACTCACGGGGGACTCCCTGCGCACACAAAAGCCCGGCTGCTGCTGGAGCACTAGTCAACCTCTGTCACCCCAGTCAGCTTGTGAGCCCAGTGTGGTGCCCCCATTACTATGTGAAATAAGGCACAGACCAAAACAGAAAGCTTAAAGAGAAGCTGCTGCCATGGGTGGATAAGCAGATGACCATAGTTCCCTTCCAACATGAAGACTGAGATGTGAATTAGCATAGCTTCCATTTTTCCTGTGTTATTTTAGCAAATCCTCACAGTGGTTCTAGGAAATAGTCCCTATTCTTGTCCCCATTTCACAAATGAGAGAACTGAGACTCAGACAGGGATAGAGTCAGAACTGAAAACCAGGAGCTTACTTACTAATCCTTCAAGAAGAAATTTCCTGATGATTGAGGAAACTTCTAGAAGTACTTTCCCACCGGGGCACTAAAGCATAGTTGTTCTCGAATGAAGCTAATTGTTAAAACAAGACAAATGTATGCTCTCGCATGGAGCAAGTCCTGTTCTTTGTTACCAAACTGCATCATAAAAACATCATTAGATTTTGTATCCCTTGTGGCTGTCTGGGCACCTAACCCAGCATTTCTCCCTTCATCTAAAGAAAGGAAATAAGAACAATGCCTTCCTTCTACTCTTGGTAGATTAAGTGAGTTTCTACATTTGAATTATCCATCTTCATAACAATACCACAGGCTGGATGGCTTAACTGACAGATCTTTCTCTCAATCCTCTTACACACACACACACACACACACACACACACACATGCACACACACACACGCGCGCGCGCACACAGTTCTGGAAGCTGGAAATCCAAAAATCAAAGCATTAGCCTAGCCTGTTCTGGTGTAGACTCTTCTTGGCATGCAAATGCTCTTTTTCAACTTTGCCTTCACATGACAGAAAGTCTTTGATAAAGCCACTAACCTCATCCTAAGGGCCCCACCCTCATGACCTTGTCTAATCTTAATGACTTCTGAAAGCCCACCTTTGCAAACCCCATCACAATAGGGACTAGGGCTTCAGCAGATGGGTTTGGAAGGGCACGATGCAGTCCATAGCCATGCGTGCCTGCCATATGGTCAGTGCTATATGTGTGCTGGCTGTTGTGCTGTGTACTTTCATTCTGCATGCTAATTGAGTTTCATGCTGAATGACAAGGCTCCACTCCTTTCTCCATCCTATTCTTCCTCTTGTGTTGCACTGTTGATTGCTTAATATGAAACCCAGTGCAAGTGTAGAGGATAGAAGGGAAAGAAAGGGGGCAGTGAAAGCTGTCTGTGTGAAGGGTACAGCGTGAGATTATGGTCAGAGTGCCCATTCAGCAGATGTCTCTTACCTTAGACAACTGGAGCAGACAGGCTGGCAGAGGGACAGGGTGTGGAGAAAGAGCCATGCAGAGTTAACATGAACATCTGCCCACTCCATGGAGAGACCACCTCCCATTCCTCGGAGGAGCCACTGTGACTCCACCTTTGGCACACAAGATGAAGAGAGCACCTTCCCAAGAACTGCCAGACCTAGTTTCTAGACCCTATCAGTTCCTTGCTGGGCAACCTTAGGAAAAGCACTTGTGCCTGCTGACTTCTTTTCACTCACTCAGTCATGAAAGGCTTGGTTTCCTTCTGCCAATCCTGTGATAGGAAGAGGGAGAGAGTTCACAGACAGACCTGGATTTCACTATGGGCTCTGCCTCTGTCTCCCCCTATGACCTTGACCTAAGCATGAACTGGCTGGGGCTTGTTCATGTCTAGGATCTGACTGGACACCTTCAGTCTCCTCTTATCTCTCACTCCCTGTGATTGCTGACTTCTCCAGCCAAAGGCACGACAACCCTGCACTTCTGAGTCCCCGTCGAAAGCGGTGTGCTCGCCTTTGTTTTCCTTCTAGTATTTAAGTGCTTTCATCTTCTGCGAGTTTGAAAAGACAGGACAGCTTTCAGGCCACTTCCCACATGCCGGTGTTTGAAAGCACATGATGACGGCTGTTTTAAGGCATTCCCAGAGCTGCCAGGATCCTCAGGATAGCAAGCATCTTGGCCTACAGAACCGGGCCCCTCCTGCCCCCTGCCTTGATGCTCACACATAAATGGTCCTTTAGACCAAATGAAAGCAAAGGCAGTAAGATCAAAGGCTAGAGGCCGGGGATTGGCTCAGTGGGTAAAGAGCTTGCAGCCCAAGCATGAGGACCTGAGTTTGGATCTGCCAGTGTTGAAGCTTATAATCCCAGCACTGGGGAAGAAGAGGTGGGAGTACCCCTACAAATGGGTGCTAGCTAATCCAGCTGAATTGGTGTGCTCTAGGTTCAATAATAGACTCCCATCTAAAATAATAATAAAGTGGTGAGTGATTAAGGAAGATGCCCAATTTTGACCTTTGGCCTCTACACATACATATACAGACAAACACACATGCACCTACACAAGGGAACATACATACACACATGCACACATATCACACACATTTAAAAAAAAAAAAACAGATAAACAGATCAAAGATCGAACCCTGAAGAGGACAGTTTCCTACACTAGATACTGTGAGGAAGAGAGACAGGAAAACCCACCTCACTTCTGGGGATCACCCAGGAGCACACAGGGGAGTTAGGATAAAGACCTTGAGAACTTGGAGATAGAGGAGGCTCCACTCTTAGGTTCCAAATGCACAATGGTAAGCAGGTTTCTTCAACCTCCTCTATGAGGCTACGTCTACCTTGTCCTATCGCACAAAAATCTAAGGAGAGTTCCATGGAGCAACACGGAGCCCACATAATGAGCTGCACATGAGGTTATGACGTCCCAGTTACTTTAAAAGAAAAGCTTCTTCCAAACTGGAGTGGCCCTACAGCAGAAAGGATGAATCTTGCCTGATGATACCCCTGTAGCCACCTTGCCCTGACCAGCCTACTTTCTTGGCTGTTTCTAAGACCTTGGTGCTGGGAACAGGAGACTGGGGCCTGAGGGTATCCCCTGCAATTTTCTAAGCTCAAGCAACTCCCCTGGTTTTTCAGGCCTTGTGTCTCTTTCCCAGCTTTCTCTGTTGTTCATTCCTCCAGCAGGTGGAGCCGTGCTGAGCGCACCAGCCCTTCTCAGGTAGTCCAACCTGGAGCTGAGGAATTCTGGGAAGACAGGCCATCCATGGCCGGCCCTTTCCTTTGCTCTTTTGCCCAGGCAGAAGTGAGCCACAGTGTCTTCTTTTTAGATTTCTCAGGTGTAAATTGGAAATCAGGACTCTGCCCTCCACAATGACCCACGGAGCCCGCCTGTGTTCACAGGAGAGCCTTGTCCCCAGACACAGTGGAAGAAGGGTATTACCTGGCCCAGGAGGCAGCCCTGGAGTTCAAGGATCCCTGATGGCTCCTTCCAAATTCCTCTCATCCATGATTATTAAGACTGGAGTCTGTGAGCATCACCTCCCACCATCACCTCACAGCTCTATTTGTTTCCAACGTCACTTTGGAACTTTAAAAGAAACAAAGACAAGAGGAGTCCTTAGTGGACCTCTGTCACACCACAACCCAAAACTGAACAGAGAAGAGTCTAAGTGGCTCCCAGGTCAGCAGGATGTAAATCGCACAAGAGACTTTCATTTTCTAAAGAAAGAATATGGGCATTAAAACATCATGTTAACAATAGTGAACGTTGGATCAACAGGCATTTTGTGAGTCCCTGTAATTGTGAACTTCATTAAAACAAAGAAAGTCCATATCAAAGAAGAGAGAAAATATGTACTTGTTTATTTATTTACTCATTTATTCAGTAAACACTATAGATACTGTGCTGGGTAGAATCCATTGACACTAAACCAATGCCCTAACCCTGAGTGGGTGCCTGAGAGCTTTTATATGACACATAACTTTAGTACCATAAATGTTCCATTGCACTTGCATTTAACATAAGCAAGATTATAACCAGGAAAGTGCCCTCAAAGACATCCAGGTCCTAATATCAGATATTCATGTAATATCAGACTTATAGAGATACCTTTTAAGGCAAAAGACACTTTACAGATGAGATGCAGTGAAGAGTCTTAAAACAAGAAGATTTGGGCTAGAGAGATGGCTTAGCTGTTAAGGCGCTTGCCTGCAAAACCTAAGGACCCATGTTTGACTCTCCAGATCCCATAAAAGCCAGATGCACAAAAGTAAGGCAAGCACAAGGTTGCAAATGCCCACTAGGTGGCACAAGAGGTTGGAGTGTGATTGCAGTGGCTGAGTCCCTAGCATGCCAATTCTCTCTCTCTCTCCCCCTCTCTGAAATAAAAATAAAATACAGGATGATCCATGCTACATTATCTATAAGGTTGGCTTGGCTTGACCCCAAAGGTCATTAAGGTAAAAGAGGAAGGCAAAAGGGTCAGCAAGAGGCAGTGGGAGGTGGAAGCAGAGGTCTGAGCGATACACTTTACTGCCCTTAAGGAAAAAGGCAGCCATAGCCAAGGACCATCAGCTACCTCTGCAAGCTAGAGAGCATAGGGGAGTGGATTTACTCCCCCCACAGCTTCCAAAGTAACACAGCCCTTGCCAGCAACTCATTCTAGCCCAGTGAGGCCTGCTAGGAGCAGAAGCCTCCAAAACTATGAGGTGGTCAAGACATGTTCCTTGACATCTTTAACCGTGTGGTAATTGGTTACAGCAGAAACAGGAAACTAAATTCAGAAACTTCAGCTAAAATCATTCAGTAAACAAAACAAAGAGGGAACAAAAAGTAGAGAAAGTAGAAAAGAAACATACACAATCTAAAGACTTTCAAAAAGATAGTAGTGCTGTCTACCTTGCTGTCAGGCTCTGTTCCGGAGCAGACTGGGAGGAGGGTACGGAATGCTTTTATCTGTATTCGTTCTCAAATGTAGTACTACATCTGTAGCTTGAGGGGAGTTTCTGGGATAATAACAATTCCATGCAACTTTCCATACATTTCCTGATTTCAGAACACAAATCCTGAACAAGGGACATTCTTCATCTTCTTTTCTTTTTGTTTCTTTTCGGCATGTGTAGTAGGTATGCTGGTGAAGGTGGTGTGAGTATATGTGTGGCACATTTACCTGTGCATGCAGATGCACCCATAGGTTCACAGAGGCCAGAGGAGAACATCCTGAGTCCTCACTCTATAACTCGTCTGCATAGTTCCTTGAGATGGAGTCTACGAATGTAGAGCTGCAGTTTTCACAAGCTTCATAGATTCTCCCACCTCTTTTCCCCTCAGAACTGAGGTTATAGCCACGTGTGGCTGTTTATATGTGCGCTGGGGAATAGAACTCAGGCCTTCTCCGGCTTTATCAGGCCATCATGCTTGTAGCAAGCACTCTTACATGCTGAGCCGTCTCTCCAGCCCTGCTTTTCATTTTATGGTACCAGAGACAGCACTCAGAGCTTTGCAAAACACCCCCAAACATAATGACATCATTCTTTTGTGACTGAAAGGTCACTGAATTTACAGATAAAGGGCTTGAGCTATGAAGTCAGACAAACTTGAGTTGAGCCTCTCTTCTCTTACTAGCTGCATAATCTTCGACAAGCTACTGAACTCCCCTTGCCTTAGTCTCCTAATATTAAGATTTGTGTGAAAGAGGCACAAATTATGACAGTTTTCTGCCACTCTGTAGCACGAAGGGTGATGTTAGATAATGCATGCAGAGTATCTGGCACATTGTAAGCACCTGATAAGTGCTTGTGCTTAGTACATCCTGAATGATTATTGGAATAGTCTCTGTTGTTGGGGTATAACTGTCCTCCAAGGGCTCATTTGCCTCCCAGATAAGCTGCCTACTTCCAGCACCCATGGCCTAAGCTCTCTATTTTCCCAAATCCAATTTCTGAGATACAGAAATCAAGTGTCAAGTATACATATATCAAACGTCAACGATGGAAGTGTCTTCACCTTTCCATATCTTTCATTATCAGCATTTGTTTTGTTTTCTGCTGCAGAAGTATGTGGTTAGAGCATACTAAATGGGGCTGAAGAGATTGCTCAGTGGTTAAAGGCACTTGCTTACAAATCTTGAAAGCCTGGGCTTGATTCTCCCACGTAAAGCCAGATACAAAAAATGGTGCAGGTACCTGGAGTTAATCTGCAGTGGCAAAAAGGCCTGGCACCCATTCTCTCTCTCCCTCTCTGTGTCTCTCTCTCTCTCTCTCTTGCTCTCATTCAGTTTGCAAATAAATTTTAAAAAGCTATTTTAAAGAAACATACTAAACATATTTGTAAGGATTAGTTTTTTTTTTTTTTTTAAGGCAGCCCAGGGTTAAATGAAAGGAGTAGCTCCTTTACGTCACCAATAAGAATAGTATTTCTTTCTGTCCCTCACCCCCAAGTTGTCAATAAATTAAACACTGGGTCTTGGTTTCTAAGTGGGGCATGCGACACTGATCTTTCCAAATGCAATGTGGAAATAATTCTGCATGACTTGGGACCAACTCTGGCAAACACGCTGAAAGAGCAGTGGGAAAGTTGACCTCTCCTCCAAAGCTTTGAGCAATGCTGATTTGTTTCTGACTTGGATTAGAATTATAAAAATCATATCCACATCCGCTGAACATTGAACAATTAGGTGGGATCTGCTCATCATTGTCCCCAACTTTCAAGCCCCCATCACCATCCTCTCAATTAGAAATCATCGTTAGCATCACCATTATTCTTGTCATTTTGTGGAGTAGGAAACTGAAATCGGGAGAGGTACAGTCACTTGTTCAAGGCCATATGCTTAGCAAAATGTGACGGGAAGACTAGAACCTGGATCACAGTTTACAAAACACAGGCTCCTATCCCCACCCTGTTCCACATGCGAAACTTCCACAATCCACAGCCCACAGAACACACAGCCAGGAGAGGAGAGGGCAGAGCTCTCTCGAAAGTTCACGGTGCTGTCGTGCCTCTCACACATTCACTCATTCAACAGATAAACCCAAGAACCCAGTGGTGGGCACGAGTACCAGGAGATGAGCAGAAGGGGAAGGCTCTGCCTTCTTGCAACTGAGTATCTCCTCAGAGCATGACCCGTAACACCAAAGCACTTTCGGGAGAGTGGCTGATGGCGGCCCCAGTTCACATTTGAAAACGATCTCTCTGGCTCCAATGGGAGCTAGACATGACTTCCATCAAATGCTAGGCTCAGATGAGTTTTAAAAACCAAAAGAACTTGGATCTAGGAAAGTCTACTCCTCCCTTCCTCCTCAGGGCCTCATTTGTATGTTATGTTTTTCCCCTTCTTATATCAAGCTGAGCTGTTTTCCTCTGGTTTGCAGGTCTGTTTTCATTGTTCTGCAGGCACAGCCTGAGCTCACCCTGTGCCCTCGTGTGGTGTCTTCAACAAGCACAGTGCCTGGCACATTGGTGGTTGGTTCCCTGGTAGCTTTTGCTGCTCATTGCACATAAAGTTTAATTATATGTACTTCTATTTAATAGATTCAAAGTACACACAGTCTATGAAAGGCTTTACATGTGAAATAAGCATATGGACAGGTGTGTTTACTTCTCTACAGACATCTTCTGCCAACAGTCCACAAGGCAGTCACACATAGCCTCCAGGCCTTAGAAATACATTGCTATTATTTACTATACAGGTCACTAATGTGAATCAGAGAGAGTCTCTCTTTATCCATAGGGTGGAGTTGGGTCTGTCTGGACCTGCTATTGGTCACTCCATGTCTAAGTACTTAATTAAGTGATGGCTGATATCTTTTTGTTTGATTCCATAAGAAGGCTGTTATTCGAATTTAGTAAGGTGGAAAAGTATATGTAAGTTTTTTCTTTAACTTATAAGGCTAAATGTCAGGATTTCATGTCTTTTCAAAAGTATCCTTTAACATGTTAAGAGTCAGCATGAGGAAATGCAAGTCAATCAAAAGTTCTGCTCAGGGGACTGGAGAGATAGCTTAGTTGTTAAGTTCCTTGCTCTAAAAGCCTGTGGACCTGAGTTCAGTTCCCCAGTAGCCACATAAAGTCAGATATGTAAGTTGGCACATGCATCTGGAATTTGTTTTCAGTATCTAGAGGCCCTGGTGCACCCATTCTCTCTGTCTGCCTCTTCCTCTCTCACATACGCTCATAAGTAAATAAATAAACAAATTTCTGCTTAGAACTAAAATGTCAGCATAAATATAAGTTTCTCATTTGCGTATTGTGGATGATAAAGCAAATGCTCCTATTTTTTAAATTACATATACATTTTAATTTATTATCTTTCTAGTTTACAACTCCAATATTTATACTGGGAACTTCCTGGACCTCTCTCATGTTGAATGTGGGGGTTCTAAATCTTCATAACCAAAATGGTCTGCCCCCAAGTCCTTCTCCCTCTCATCCCTTCAGTCTGACAGTCCCCATCAGTCAGTCAACGATCCCTTCCTCTCCAGGTTGAGTCTCTGGGACATTGAACTAAGCAAGGAACACTCCTTGGTAAGGAGTTCATGATTTGTGAGAGACCAGACCAACCAGAGCCGTGTTTTAATATCCAAGTACAAAACACTTTTTCAATGAGAAAATTTACAGTGGACACATTCCTTTATGCATTGCCAAAAAAAAAAAAAAGTGCCAGGCAAGTTGGAAATTCAGCCTACCTATCTGAAATGCTGAGAAACTAAGATGCTTTAAGACCTGGATAGAACATTCTCAGAAGAGTTATCTCAGCAGCAATACTTGTGAGACACTTCAGAGTCCATCCAGAGGTGGCTATAAGCTCCTTTACCTTATAGCCTTGGCTGGGCTAGAAAGCGTTACCCCCACTTTGCAGTTCAGAAATCAGGTGTGATGGCTAAAGGACTTGTTCCATGGTGCTCGATTCATTAGTGGTAGCAATTCACAGCAACTTTGGTTTCCCCTCTCCACGATTTCACCAACGGAGTGATTTAAAGACTTCTGTTCCATTTCTGGTATATAGCAGGTGTGCAATGAATGTTGGAAAGTGATTTTTCAGTAGCAGTTTTGAATCCCAGTCTGCATCCCTCTCCTTTCTCCAAATGGTGAGCGTCTTCCTGGGAACACCCTAGAAGAGAGGAATAGAGGAGGAGCGATGCTTGCCCTGCTCCCAACAGACCAGTTCTACCTCCACTGAAAGTGATACATCACGGTCGGTTGTGAAGTATATGGAAATAGCTTTCCTGAGTGACAGCTCATGACATCACCTGATTAGTGCTTGCTACTTGTTTACTATTGTATTTTTAGAATATTTGTATTCATTCTTTGACAGTTTTATACCTACACACAATGGACTTTGATCATGTTCACCCTCATCTCCCTCCATTGTCCCCCATCCATTCCCACTGAAACCCCTCTGCTTCTCAGCTAGTCCTCATTCCTACATTTTTGCCTTTCATGGCTGTGTATGTGTGTGAGAGAGAGAGGGAGACCCACTGAGTTTAGCCACGGTTGCTTGTATGAGCATGATTGGGTGATTATGTACCGGAGCATGGGCAACTTGCCAGTGGCTACTCCACTGCAGAAAACAACTTTGCCTCCCCTAGTGACCATTAACTGCCAATAGGATTTACCTTGTGAAAGTAGAGTAAATTCATGACTGCTCCCATGATAAATGCTACTCCTCACCTCTAGCGTTCAGATGTGCTTTCTGAGGGACAGAGAAAGGCCAGGCAACTATAGGCTGTCTCTCTTTATTTCCCAGGTAGCCTCATCAGCAGTCTTAGATTCTGGTTTGGAAGCTGAAAGAAAACCTGAAAAGAGTGTGGTTCTGTGCCAGGAAGCTCTGGCCTGAGACATCCGGGGATGTGGTATCCTGCTCTCACCTGCCTGTCAGCACCTGGGGTCAGGAGAAAGAGGATGCCCTGACAGTGCAAAAGAGGGACTCGGGAATCTCTGTCTGTCAGAGGTAACCCTCAGAAACGGAGCTGGGATGCTCAGAGCAACCTCGGGAGACCAGCTCAGATGTCCCCTTCACATGAGAATGGTGAATGAACAGGTAGAAACTGTAGGCCAAGTGTCCCCAGTGAGCCTGACTGGGAGCCCAGGAGGCAGCCTCTTGCCAGGCCCTTTCTGGTGAAAAGACTGGCTGGGGTGGGTGGTGCGTCAGGGAGGCTAGGTCCCAGGGAATGCAAAAGCATCAGAGTCTTAGCACGCTATAAGGGGAAGTGAGTCAGGTTCCTATGAAGGCGAGGAAGGAGCATGGAAACGAGACAAAGGCTCCAAGAACAGTCCACCCGCACAGTGGCAGGCTCACTCTGCCAAGTGCCTGCCTTGGTCTTTGGTAGCAAAAGCAGCCCTGGGCTCACCTACTGATGGAGGGAAGGCTCCTGCTGTCCCCCAGGCTGACGGGACTACGAACAGGATGCTCGCACTCTGCTGAAACCTTCCCTTGCTTGCCACACATTTTCCATTCTGAAACCCTCACTGTTTCGATGTGCAGTCCCCCTAAGCCCACCTTCAGACTTACTCTCCTCACACTTTCCCTTCCTTGATCTTGCATTGACTGATCGCTTGGCTGCAGAATGAGTTACTTGACTGGCTGCTGCGAACAAATCCCTGACCAGAAGTGAAGCAAAGGTTTATTTTGACTTACAGTTCCAAGGGGTGCATTCCATTACGTTAGGAAAAGGCTTGGCAGCAGCAGCAGTACCCTGCCTTACCCACAGACAGGAAGCAGAGAGCCCAAAGAGGTGAAGACAGATTATAAAACCTCTAAACCACTCCTAGTGACCCACCTCCTCCAGCTCGGCTCCGCATCCTACAGGTTTCACAACCTCCCCGAACAGCACCCTCAGCTGGGGATCGAGTGCTCAAGCACACGAGCCAATGGGGACGTTTCACATTCAAACCACACAAGTGGATTTCCTGAAAAAAAAAAAAAAAGAAAGAAAAAAGAAACTCTCCATTTTATCTTTCAACCATTCTAATGGGTAGTATTTTTTTCCTCTATTTTTCTTTTCAGTCTTTATACTTCCTCCAAGTCTCTTTTTCTCTGTTTTGGTGTCTCTCTTCCATGCAAGGGGTCCTAGTTGGGTGTCTGTGTCTATCTAAATACTGGAGATGACAAGGTGGTTGATAATGCAAGTGAGGCTTGTCAATGCCAGAGTTGCCGTGGGTGAGTTGGTGGAGCCAAGTTCTGGGAACCTTCATTCTCAGGGCCTTTAGTTCTCTCTTCTAGGGATTAGGTCGACTAGGTGCCTAGAGAGCATCCTTCTAATGCCCTGTGTGATGGAGGCAATAATGACCCCTAAAGAATCTATGTTCCAAATCTATGTTATCTTACATGTCAAAAGAGACTTGGCAAATGTCAGTGGTAAGGACGTTGTTATAGGACAAATTCCTTGGACCGTTCCCTGGATTGCTGTGGTCACAGGCATCCTGATACGGTGGCAGTAACTCAGAGTCAAAAGGGAAGAGGTAACTGCAGAGACAGAAGGAGGAGGGGCTTGAAGCAGAGAATGTATGCAGGCTGGGCAAGCCGGAAGAGGCAGAGAGACAGATTCTCCTTGCAGCCTGCAGAAGGGATCAACCCCTTGATTTTAGACCCTTGAAACTGACTTTAGACCTCTGAGCACTAGAGAAGGTAATGAAGTGGTGCTGTTTGAAGCCACTAAACAGGTAGAATTCCACCTGTGAGAGGAGCCTAGTGGAGCCTGTTGCTGGGAGCTCTGTTTCCTGTGAGTGCTTATATATGCCATGTCCCAACATTCATGAAGTGCCCCACCACAACTGTGCCTGGTATCCTTCCATCTGGAGAATCTCCACGGCAAACAAATGTTCAAAGCCCAGGGTGGTGGCTCATGCTATGATCCCAGCACTGGGAGGCTGAAGCAGGAGGATTGCCATGATTTTAAGGCCAGCCTTGTCTCCAGAGTGACTTCCAGGTCAGCCTGGACTACAGTGAGACCCCTGCTCCAAAAAGTAAAAAGAAAAAGAAAGAAGGAAGGAAAGAAGGAAGGTAGGAAGGAAGGGAGGGAGGAAGGGAGGGAGGAAGGAAGGAAGGAAGGAAGGAAGGAAGGAAAGAAGGGAGAAAGAAAGAAAGAAAGAAAGAAAAAGAAAGAAAGAAAGAAAAAGAAAGAAAGAAAGAAAGAAAGGAAGGAAGGAAGGAAGGAAGAAAGGAAGAAAGAAAGGAAGGGAAAGAAAAGAAACACACCTCCTTTAGAAAATAACTACGGTTTCTACCAGGCAGGGGAGGGCAGATCTCCCAGAACTATGAAGCAACAGAACAGATCTAGGCACCTAACCATTCCTCCTTCCTCAGTCCAAAAGAATCTGGAGTTGCCAATTCCTGAGCCATTAGCAGGTTCCACGTGGCACTGAAGATTGACCCCCAGCTTTCCCAGCACAGATCCAGGGCAGCTCTCTGACCTCTTGTCACCTGCTGTCAGCTGCCCACATGCTATTGCCTCCTGTGCCCCCGTTCTCCCTGCCTTCACCAATTTGTGCCTTAGCAACAGAATTCTTCCTGCAACTTCAGTGGCATGTTCAGGAACTAAAACTAGATAGTGTGTAGTCAGCCGCTCCTACGGGAAGTCTTTGTGCTTGCTTTTCACTACAGGAAACTCCAGGAGCCCCTAATGGTCACACCGATGACACCTGTCTCTCTCCTACTGCCTCTCTGAGTACTTTGGAATGTCTTTTCTGAACACCTTCCTCCTTATCTAGGGCACACTTGCTCAAGACTGACTCAGTTGAATGTCCCTAGGAAGAACACTCTCTCAGAAAGGTGAAGTGAAGAGATCTAGGTGCCTAAGCATCCCCCCTCTTCTCAGTTCCAGAAGAATCTAGAGCTGCCAGTAAACCATGGTTGTTACAATACTGAAGTCCTTCCCAGTATGACTGTTGTCCCTAGTGTCCCCAAGTCCTCTTCCATCCTTGCCCTGGATCTCACAGGTGCTTTCTGGGTTAAAAAAAATACATACATGGGGGGGGGGATACATATAGAAGACTGGAGAGATTGCTTACTGGTTAAGGCACTTTCCTGCAAAGCCTAAGGACTCAGGTTTGATTCCCCAGTACCCACGTAAGCCAGATGCACAAGGTGATGCATGCATCTGGAGTTCATTTGCAATAGCTAGATGCCCTGGTGTGCCTATTCTCTCTGTTTCTCTATCTGCCTCTTTCTCTTTCTGTCTCTTTCTCTCTCAAATATATATATCTTCAACCCCCAAATATGTATAGTATTTTTGAGAGTTGGGGGGGGGGTGCCAGGACCTCTTCGCACTGCAAACACAAACTCCAGACACATGTGTCACTTTGTGTGTATGTGTACTGGGGTATTAAACCCAGGCTGTCAAGCTTTGCAAACAAGTGCCTTCAACCACTGTGCCATCTTTCCAGCCCAGCTTTCTGGCTTAATAGGCCATATACGGCTACTGAATTATGTGTGTCCAAACCAGGACATTTTTCTCACAGTTCTGAATGCTAGGAGTCCAAGGTCAAGAGTTGGTTTCCTCTGAAGCCTCTTGACATGGCCTGTGAATGGCTGCCCTCTTGCTGTCTCTTCATAGTCATGACTTTATACAGTAGCTCTGGTGCCCCTCCGTGTCTTCAACTCCTGTTCATAGAAGGACGCCCGTCAGATTAGATTAGAGCCTCTCCAAAGACCCTCGTTTTAACTTAACCAACCCCTAAGAATCTATCCCCAAATACAGTCATATTGTAAGGTACAAAGACTGGATTTCAACACGTCAATGGGGATAAGGGACACAGGTCAGTCCCTAATACTGGCTTTCCTAATCTGGTGCATTCTGATTCTTTGTGCCCTCCATGTCTGTGGTCACATGTCTGGATTACCAGTACTGGACCTGACGCACTTTCTCACTTGCAAACCTGGGCTATGAAACCAATCTTATGGAGACAACCACAGTCCCAAATACCCTGCTGATGTCATATTTTTATGTTCTGACTACTCAAAATGTTTTTAAGTAAAGTGAAAATAATATCTGCTGTATAGGTATATTGTATATAACACTAAAATAAAAACTCTTGTATTATTCTTTTGAAAATTAGGTCTACTTTTGGAGCTACAGTTAGAAAAGGCAGAAACCTTTGAACAATGGCCCTTCATACCCCCAAATAATGGACCTTACAAAACGTCCATAGAGGGTGGACAGCCTGCATGAGCAAGCACGTGCCCAGTGCATCAAAGCAAAGGCTTTGGCATCAGACCTGCCTGCATTTGAACTCTGCTCCTACCATGTAGTAATTGTGCGACCTTGAGCAAACTGCTGAACCTCTTGGGTTCCTCACTGGTAATAACATCTGGCTCATGAGGCCACTACAAGAAACCAGTGACATGTGCACACAGTGTCTACACATGGCCTGTGTGGGAGTACAGACTGTTCAAGGAATGGGTGGGACTCCTTCCTTTCTCCCCTCAGACCACACACCTAAGAGGATAGTACCCCAGCCAGCTAGACCCTTCCTTCCACCCCCACCTGCCGTCCCTTCCAGTGTGGCTGCCAAGCTCTGAGCTTGCTGATTTCTAATAAGATCCCTGCCCTCACCTCTCACCCACTCAAGAGGGGGATGTGCAAATCCTATGGTAATAGATTCCTTTGGCCAATTCACTTGGCAGTTTTTACACCTTAAAGAGTATTTGACAGTTTCCCTGGACCTTTCTCTAGGGGCCCCCAAAGGCTTAGAAGCCTCAGGGAGATTAATGTTGGCTCTCCCAGCCACCAGACCAGTTCCCTAGGAGCAGTGCCTTCAGCATCTTGAGCCTCCCCATCCAGAGAAGGGAAAGGGAAACTTGCTGACAGAGGTTTTGAAAAGATCTACAGAGGGAGGGGGGCGAGAATAAACGTTTACAGAACACTGTTTTTAACCTGCCAGGCCCTTGACATCAGTGACCTCACTTGGTCTCCCGAGCCACCTGCCTGTAAAATAATCCTCCCTCCTCCCCATTTTACAGATAAAGAGACAGGGATTCAGAGAAGTTAATTAACCTAGCGCATAGCTATATTGGGTGGAAAACAAGGTTCAAGGCTGCTGCTCAGTGAGACTGAATCCAAGTCCAAAGTTCTTTCCCTGGAGAACCCTGAACCCTCCCTACAACTTCTTACCTCTGTCTATCCCCTGGTACAGTGACCATCTCCTTCCTCTGTGTGATAAGAGACCAGTTTCTCGTGGCCATTTTTTCTGTTCTTTACTCTTTTAGATTAGGAGGAGCAGCTCATTCATTTTTCCAAGCACATAGTAGGACTTGGGATGTGTACCACACAGAATAAGGGCCTAAATAGTTAAGCACATAAATTATTAGACAACATACTTATGAATACTGAATCTGAAAATGATTTGCTGGAGGGATGTGCAAAAGGAGGTTAGAACAAGCACATATAAGAAAACAGAGAGAAAAAAATGCTGCACCCAAGAAAACATGAGTGTATCCACAGTATTAAGTGCATGGGCTACATGAGCAGATGAGTGATGATGAATGGCAATGCAAATTAATGTATGAGCCGATGAAGGAGTATATCCATGTGGGAGGGGAGAGGTGAAAATGTAAATGCTGAGTGGGCAAATGAACACGAGGATGAATGGATAAATGAATGCCTAGACCAGCTAATGCAAGAATGAATGGTGACTACATGAATGCAGGAATGAGTGAATGAATGAATGAGCCAACGGATGGGTGTCTGAGTGCCTTCCCCAGTTTCCCTAGGACTCCCCCCACCCCCAAATATCAAAAAGCCTGAGATGCTACAGGCCCCGTTAGATGCCAGGAGTCAGCATTAAAGTTTAGCTCTCAGTCTGAGGGATGAGGGGTTAATGGACACCTATGCATAGAGATGCACCCGCCACATATCCTGAGAACCAAACACCAGGTGGTTGGTTGAAGCACACTGTCCCAAGCAATTGGAAACCTGGGATCACAAGAGCACTAGGTACAACCAGTGTCCCTTTGTCCTACTCCCCATATTCTCACCCAGCTCCACCCCCACCCCAGAGAACCAGCAGACACCCACAGACGAGGAAGTTAATTCTCAGCAATTCTTAGCCTCCAAGAACAGCCTCTTGTAATGAAGAGGCTGCTGCAATATCTTTGCAACACGCAGCAACCCACATGTTCGATTACAACAGGTTGAGCCATTCCACACTCCCCAGTGCCAAGGCCCAGGGAGAAGGAAAGGAAAAACACAGCCTTCGAAGCGCAGAGCAAAGCCAGACACACACTTCCCGGCACAGCCAGCGCCGGGTCCAGATCGGAAGAGCCCAGCATCTCAACTCCTCTGCTGCCTCCCGGCTGCTGAGTGACGCTTTTCTTTCTTCCTTTTCTCTTCAGACTCCAAGCCTCAGAGGATTTTGAAGGACTGACGCCTCCCCGCTCACCTCTGGAAGCCGATTCCTGCTGGATGGTGGTAAACCGGTATTTCAAGTCCCCTTGGCAACCCCCAGTACCCTGCCTCCAGAGGACTGCGCTTCTTCGGGACCCGAGGAGACTCTGGGTGAGAATGAACATCTTCTGCTTTGTTTCTCTACTTCTCTGGATTGCTGCTTCCGAGAGGAGTTGGCTGGGAGGGGGCGGGGAGGAAGGCTGTGTTGGAAGAGAGGCAGTTTTGGAAGACGATGTCCAGCTATGTTTCTGGTGCTGGGAGGGAGGAAGGGCGCTGCGTGCGGATTCCTGGGATGGAGGGCTGACTACTTCCAGTTTGCATCTTGTCATAGCTTGTTCTATGATGCAACGTTGGAGTAATACCTGCCACCTAGGAGCGGGTGCCCATTTGGCCTGCGGCATTTGTCAGTCTCCGAGTTAATCATTCGAGCCAGGCCCCACGTGGGAAGGAGTAACTTTCACTCGTGGTTCTGCCGTGGGACTCGAGGAGTCTGTGTGGCCCCAGAGTTGCGGAGCAGCGCTGCGTTTAGGGTGGCACTTTTCCGCTTTCCTTTTCCCAGGATTGCTTGCGAAGTAAATGTGCTTGCAGGCCATTGGGATGTCTGTAGAGCTATGGTCAC
The DNA here is from genome assembly GCA_036346955.1 of Dipus sagitta. Taxonomy (NCBI): domain Eukaryota; kingdom Metazoa; phylum Chordata; class Mammalia; order Rodentia; family Dipodidae; genus Dipus; species Dipus sagitta. The sequence goes on along the minus strand of CM070772.1, from coordinate 164,888,833 downwards.
CTCCCATTCAACTTTACAGTGTGTTTGGGGAGTATTGGGGTTGGCAGGAGAAAGACCTTGGCCTTAGTGGCTAGCTCCAAACAACAGCTTCTGAGGAGGATAGTAATGTGCAAATTATCGATTTTTATTGGACACTTTGGGGACTATAGTTGTTTGTGAGGAAATGAAAGAGAATGTTTGTGCTTATAAAATTATATGAAAAATCAATGTAGTGTTAAGTATATTTTTCAGTTGTTTGAGTCAAGGACTGTTCTCCTGCCAATTCTAGTGAGCTCCAAGGGAGAGGGATAAGTCCCCAGGCACAACTAGGGGACTGGACAGAAAGGTCAAGTAGCCATTTACTGCTGCATTCCTTCCCCTTGGGAAATACCCTAAGTGTGCCAGAGTGATGGGAGCTGAACCCAGCTTAAATGTGGTTGTGAGCTCCCCATCTCGGCAGTGGCACTTGGCAACGCACCAGACAGAGCTTTCTGGAGCTCAGACCTGTGCCTAAATTTACAGACTCCGAGATGCTGCCAGAGATGGGGTTACTCTGGTAGGGGAATCAGAAGGTCGAGAAAGTATGTAGTGAGGAAGGAGACCAGACTTGTCTAAACTTGAGAGAGGATGGAGCTCCACCTTGTCCCCAGGTTTCCGTGGCCTTCTTCCATCAGTAGAAGTGGGATGTGTGAAGCCCCTACGTGGTATCTGGCTAGTTCTGGACCTGGCACACAGAATGAAGAGGAGGCATAGGAACAGCCAGAGCTTCTGGCCCCTTGCAAAGTACTTGATATCATACTATAACAGGCAGACTTTGACATGTAGGCATGGAGCAGATGACACGTAAAATAGAGCTCTTAGAAGGCCAAAAGTTGGTCACACACTGCTAAGGATAGCTATGAATGCCACCTGACACAAAATGATAAATTTACTTAAAACATGATGAAATTTTTTGAGCTATTATTAGAACTCAACTGCATGGAGGGCAACTGTGTGTCATATGTCAACAAAAAGTTGGCCATACCCGTAAAGAAGCTACGAACCAGACCCCCACCTGTGACTATAAATCCTATACCAGAGAACAGTGCAAGTATTTTGACAACATTGAATGGAGAATGAATAGCCTGTACCTCTGTTCCTTCCCTGTGTGACCCACATGTGACCCCTCTGCTTCATCCCTTTGTGCATACACTTCGTAATTGCAAGCTTCTTGGTTTGTTGTCATGTGTTTTGAGACATGCTCTCATGATGCAGCTCAAGCTTTCCTCAAACTCACTGTCTAGCCCAGGATGGCCTTGAAATTGTAATCCTCCTGAGTGCTGGGACCATGTCCAGCCCTGGAAGCTTTTTCAGATGTCTTTCTTCTCTGCATTCCATGCAGTTATGATGAAGCAGTCTTACTGATGACTGGAGATTAATATAAAGTGGATAAAGATGTGGCCTGCACTAAAGGAGGTGCAGATTTTCTTTATGTCTCTTATTAGATGTGTGTCTTCGGTGGGCAACTACATTTTACTGTGTTTGAGTTCACTCATTTGAAAAATAACCTTATGCTTGTTTGATCAGCTAGTCAGGTTTTTTTCCCCTTCAATAGAGTTGTGGTAAGAATTAAATGCAGCAATACACATCAAACCTCAAACACAGTGCCTCTCATAGCCGATGCAAGCTAGTTATTGACATTACAGAAGGGGGTGAAGGGGTTGAGGAGATGGCTGGGTCAGTAAAGTGCTTACTGCAGAAACATAAAGACATGATCAGATCCCCAGAACCCATATAAAAGCTGAGTGTGGGGTACGCACCTGTAATCCTAGTGTTGGGGGGAGACACACAGAAGGACCTCAGGGGCCTGCTGGGCTGCTAATTAGTGGAATCAGTGAGCTCCAGGAGAGAACCTGTCTCAAAAACTAATAACATGCAGTGCTGGAGAGATGGCTAAGCAGTTGAGGTGCTTGCCTACAAAGCAAAAGGACCCAGGTTCGATTCCCCAGGACCCAAGCAGGCCAGATGCACAAGGTGGCACATGCATCTGGAGTTTGTTTGCAGAGGTTGAAAGCCATGGTGCACCCATTTTCTCCATATCTCTCTCAAGTAAATAAAATAACTTTTAAAAAAAAAACTTTAAAATAAAGAAAACAAGTAATAATAAGATGGAGAGTGACTGAGGAAGACACCTGGTGTCAACATCTGGCTTCTATGTGCATGTGTACACGTGTGCATTCATACTCACAAACACACACACACACACACACACACACACACACACATATATCCACACATGTACACAAATGCATGCAAGTCACATGCATGCAAAAAAAGAAATGTGAGTAAAAATAGCAACCCATTTGACCACTTGTCCTATTACTCATACTTATAGGAATAGTAGTAAATTAAATAATAAATTTCAAGTAATTTTCATCAAGTATCCCAATGATCCGCTTGTAATTACATGATAAGTAGAGTGCAGGGACTAGATTCCAGATGTCCATGGCAAGGCAAAACAAAGCACTGGGCCCAAATGGTCTCTCCCAGCATGCAACAGCTTCTTCATCCATGAGATGGGGTAAAGACCCAGAGCTGCTGGGGGAATTCAGGGTGGTATCTGCCTGACAGCTTTCACACCATGCTTGAGGCACTGGAGAAGTAGCACCAGTTACTATGTTACTGTTCATCATTTGAGTCTGTAATTTACAAACAGAAGGATCCAAAGATTGCACCTGTTTTGAACGTGACTGTCTTGACTTGTAGGCACTGTCTTTTCCCGGAAAGCTTTTCCATGAATGTCTTCATTCACCGGCTCATGAGCTCATTGTTTTGAAAAGAAATGGGGTGGAGATGACTAGAATTATCTATATTTTACTCAGTTATTAGGAGAGTCTCAGGGTTCTCAGCCTGAGTACCACTGCTTGCATTAGGAACATAATTTCCTAATCAGGGGGCACTGAAATTTGGAGCAGAAATATCAAGCTAGTGTGACACCTCTGGCTGTGGTTTTGCCTGAGGATGGTTGCAGACCCAAAGAAGTACTGTTCAGAGTATTTGCTGGCATTAATGCTTAACCACACATCTCTGAAAAATAACAATATGGGGCTGGGGAGATGGTTTGGTCAGGAAAGTGCTTCCTATGCAAGCATGAGGGCCTGAGTTCAAATCTCAAGAACTCACCTAACACTGGGCACAGCAACATATGTCTGTAATCCCAGCACCGAGGCAGTGAAGACGGGAGGAACCCTGGGGCTTACTGGATAGTTTGACTCCCTGAATTAGTGAGCTCCAGGTTCTGTGAGAGATCCCGTCTTAAAAATAAATAAATAAATAAAGTGGAAGGTGTTTGAGGAAGACAGCCAATGTTAATCTCTAGTGTCTAAAAGCATGTTCACATACATGCATGCACTGTGTGCCCACAGACATACAAACATGCAAATATGGGCATGCATGCACAAGTTCATGCACATCTCATAAGGAAAAAGCAAAAAGACTTTCTTATTCAAAGATACAGACATAATTGGCTCATTCCTATTTCTTCAGTGAGTACTATAAAATGCTGTCAGGAACAGATTCCTGTGGTTTGTGCCTTGCCATGGAGCCTGAGGATGGGAATTTTATGAGTGCACAGATCAAACTTCAGGTTCAAAAGGAGAGTTTGAAAAGGTCCTTAGTCTTTTTAAATATATTGATCAAAGTTAGGTAATGTTTAGGTAATACCTAAATACAACATATTTTCAAATTTACTTACAATAGTACTCATCAATTTTGTCCCACGTGTTCCTCTATAACTCACAAGTGTGGGCCTGTTCTTTTATACAGGTATGATTAATTGTTATATTCTCTCTCTCTCTCTCCCCCTCTCTGTCTCTCTCTCATACACACACACACACACACATACACAGTAAACAAACACAGAGTAAACACACACACAGCAAATTGTAATTGCTTTAAATTAAGATGATCTTTTCTCCAATAAAAAAGAGAAAGAGGCAATAGGTTAATTAAAAAATTATTTCTTTAGGACATAAAATATACTATTATCTCAATTATGAGGAGATTAAAAAGAATAAAAATAAACCAATAAAACTATTAAAAATCTTATAAACAGAAATATGACAAAATTTATATTGTGGTTATCTTTGCATGGTAGAACTATAGTTTTCTGCCTTCCATTTTTTCATATTTTCTCAAATTTTATGATATACATACCTTATTTTTAAAATGTAAGTTTTTTCATACTTTTAGAAGATTTGTTACATTAAGTAATGGCACTTTCCAGAACAGCATGCTTCTACCTACTGAGTCCAATAGTAATGAACTATATCTCACCTTTCTGGTAGCCAGTGTTTCTTATACTTTACAAACTAGATTTTCAGAAGTATTGCAAGGTATTTTGCCAGTCAGAGTGTAGCTCAGTGGTAGAGAGCTTATCTGTATAAGGCCCTGGATTCAATCCCCAGCACCACAAAACAAAACAGAAGGAAATAAACGAGCAGTTTCCAGCTGACTGCTTCCGTGGTATGTTGAGGACAACAGCCAGACATACTCTGATTGGCTTGTCTTAACTTAGGCTCTGGGTTAAGGCTGCTTCTAGGAGCTCCACGTTCTACCCTACTATCTCCTGCCTCTAATAAATCCATTCCTCTGGGAGATGGACTTCAGTGAAGGGTCCTCCAGCACAGGCTGCCTAGAAACAACACCATATTTCCTCCACCCAGAGTCACTAGTGCACACTTGCGAATTTCTTTCACTTTCTCATATGCATGTTTACCAAATATTTTTTTCAGCAACTGAAAGTCTATATTGTGTGTGCATATGCATTGCATATCTATGTATGGAATGAACATTTCCTAATACTATTACAACCATTTATTCATTACAATTTCTGGTGCCTGAATAGTAATGCACATGTAATTATTTATTCAACTAATTCTCTTTCTGAAAATCTTGAATCCAATTTTTGTCGATATGCATAATGCTATAATAAGTATATATAACTCATGTTTCTATCTTCAATTATTCTCTTAGTATAGAGTTGGCATTTATGGGTCAAAGAATCTGAAGATTTTGAAAATCTTTTATAGTCAAAGAAATGCATGGCTGAGCAGTAAGTCTGCATGTATCAAACTGAAAAGTGGAAAAACACTTCTCACATGCTTACAAATATGAAATTATCTTTTTCACCTTTGACATATGGATATATAAAAAATTATTCCTTTAATACTATTTTAATTTATATTTCTTTGATTACTAGTGAGATGAGATTCTTTTTCATGTTTATTAGCAGATTGTCTACCATCTTTGAATTTTCTCTTCATGGCCCTTGTCTATTTTTCTACTGATTTTTTTCTTCTGTCAATTCATGAAAGATTCATCCTTATTAAAGATATCGGGCCTTTGTTGCTTCTATTAAAATATCTCCTCAGTGCTATTTGCCTTTCATTTTTTAATGAATTTTTTGTGTGCAGAGGTTTGTCTTATGCAGTCCATTGACTGCTCTCTCTTGTGGTGGTTTCTTCCTTTTGTGATGCTTAACAGTACTTCCTGATTCATAAATCAGATCCTCACTGTCAGCGTTTTTGAGTTGTTGTTGTTAATATAAACATAGAAAGTGAGCCACGAAAATGGATGAGACCCATGATTTGCATCAAGAGGCTCTTTCTGCCTCTTGCATCATGAGGACCCATAGAGCGCTGGCTTTGCACAGTGCAGGGCCATCCTGGAGATCAAAAAGAGCCAGCCAGGATCTGCTAAAGATCTGGGACAGGGCATCTTGTGTTTAGGCATGGGTGTTTCACCTGTCATGTAAGTGTTAGTAACTGGGTGTCATTTGGCAGTAGGGCCGATTCTTAAACAACATTAATCTGGGAGAGTGGGTCTGTGAGGCCTCCTCCAACGAGTCCCAGCCACTGGAGAGCTATGACTATGGTCTCAGGTGGCAGATAGGAAGCTAAATGATTTTGAATTAGATCTGTGCTTTGGGTCGCATCTGACCAAGTCCATTTTCCTCTGTCATTTTGAGGCAATGGTTTTCAAGCTTGGAGCTTTGCACACAGTGAATCCTGTGCACAGACAAGGAGTCTCAAGTCCCTGAGTAGCAGCTTGACAGTGGGAGACAGAGGACATCTTGTGGGGTACCACCAGCCAGAAGCTGACTCAGACTACCCTGCTGGTTCTCTGTCCTGGAGCCTTGAGCCTCAATTGAGCCTTGCCTATAAAATGGGGAAAACAGATTTCACCTTATATGTTTCTTATAAGAAGGGCTTGAATCTCACCCAGCATGGGAGCTCTGAAAAGGATTCAGTACAGTATGACTTTGGGGTTCTAATGGCAGAGGGTTGTGTATTTCCCACCCCTACCCCAGCTCCAGACTTTCTTTGGGCCACCAAACTGCAGAGGCTTAATTTCTCAAGATCATAATTCAAAGGTTCCAATTTTGACCTAAAACAACTGTTTGTTTCCTGCAAATTGATGTTCTTATAATGTGTGAAGTAGCTAACAGTGATATAATGGTATAACCTTAGCTCACCATACATTTAATGATCCACCTTCATCAAAAATATGAAATTTCAAGAAACCAAAAGTGTCCTGGAAAATCAGGCATGTCTTCATACAAAGTACTCAGAGCCATTTGCACTGGGAACTCTTCACACTTGCCTAGGATTCACCCTGCCTTTCATTGATCTGCATATTATCTGCATGGAATCATTCATGCTGACTCAGTAGTTCACTATAAAGAGTTACTTTATTGTAGAAGGCACAAATTATTAATGCTTCTCTAAGCCCATGTTTAAAAATCTTTGTTAGGACCTGAGGATAGAGCCCAGTTGGTAGAGTGCCTGCCTAGCATGTAAGAGGCCCTGGCATTGATCCATAGCATCACATAAAACCAAGTGTGATGGTGCTTACCTGTGATCCCAGCACTCATGAGGTAGAGGCAGGAGGATCAGAAGTTCAAGGTCATTCTCAGCTACACAGCCAGGTTTGCCTGAACTACATGAGACTCTGTATCAAAATGCAAAGGGCTTTGGAGGAAAAGAAAGAATAACCTTTTTCAAATTACTTGTAAGGGAGAAGCAAGTAAGAATAAAATAATGGCAAAACCAAATTGCCGTTGTTTATTGAGTAGCTACTTGGCACCAGACACTGTGCCATCTTTTTTTTTTTTTTTTGAGGTAGAGTTTCACTGTAGTCCAGGCTAACCTGGAATTCACTATGTAGTCTCAGGGTGGCCTTGAACTCTCACTGATCCTCATACCTCTGCCTCTCGAGTGCTGGGATTAAAGGCGTGCACCGCCACGCGTAGCCTTGTGCCACTTTCTTGCCAGCAAAGAAAGAATATGGGCATGGAGCAGGGAGGGAGGAAAATGGTGCCAAAGTCAATTTTCACAGTGGGAGTTCAACTGCATTGGGAAAAATATTTTATAAAATGTAAAAAATATATAATTACATTATATATAAAAATTTATAAAAATATGAAAACATTTCAATAGTGAAGTTAGATTTAAGGTGAGATGTATCCCCCTCTCTTCTTGTGGATGCTTGTAGACATAGTGTTATAACCATTGAGTACTTATTAATTTCATTTATACAACACATGTGAAAAGCAGTAAATAAAATATAAAATAAAATGGATAGACCCTTTGGGTTCCTGCCCAGAGGTATAGAGCTCAGATAGTTCAGGGTCCCCGGGTGTCAGGGAAGGGGCCAGTGGAGACAAATGTTCTTCCTCCCGATTCCAGGAAGGGGCTTCAGATGCCCACACACCTGCAGAGAGTAGGCGAAAAGTCCCGCACAGAGTCGGAACTGAATTCTATCCCTCACTCTTCAGGTGGCCTAAGCAAACATAGTCTCTCTCCAAGCCTCAGTCTTCTCACCTATAAAACAGTGATAGCAACAGCCTCAGTGACTCTAACCTGGGGATGGAAGAGGCCAAGGGTCTGTTGAGAGCCTTCAGGCAGCAGGAGGAGGGCTACACATTGACTTTCTCTTAAGGCACTGCTAAAACAGCAAAGTGGGGAATGGAATCCTCAGTGTACATGGAGTCCCCCAACTTAGAATTACCCCGAGTCCCTCAAAGTCATGCAGACTATGGTTTCTTCATAGCTGTATTTCTTTCTAAATATCAAAGGAAGAAAGAAGAACCTATACTTGACTGGTCTTTACTGGTAGAAGACCAATGTCATCAAGAGATGGAACCCAAATAATGGTGAAAGTAATATTCAAAGGAGACAAGCAGCCATTTCTGAGAACAGTAAAAATCTTGTATTGTCTGTCACGCCCTTGGCTGTTGAGAAGCCCTTTGTTCACTGGAGACTAGAATAATGTATAATGTATAGGGTTGCTCATGAAATTGTTATGTTGGGCATACTAAGTTTAAAGGGGCCATCAGCATAGGCAGTTGCTTACACATTTAGTCATTGAATTTACTTACAAATAAACTTCATAGTGTGGCCACAAACAGTTGAAGGAAGCCCTCAGCCTTTTGCCTGCACCTGCTCAGGACCAGGCACAGCACAGAACTGAGCATAGAAAATGGCCACAAGAAATCCATAACTAACTAAAAAGAAAAGGCTTGGGTTTTCTGGACTTTGTATCTTCACAAGCGTTAAGCAGATTGAGAAGCACTTATTTCACAAATAGTGAAATGAGGGCAAAGCAGAGGGGGAAAAATGCTTTCTGGAGACAACTATTGCCTTGCAGAACCTGGTCCAATCACCTCACTCAGAAATATATATTTCTTCTGACACATAGCTGCAAATTAATGCTTCCACCATCCCACCCCACCCTCATCAGGACATTGAACAGTGTAGGAATGTTTCCGTGTGCTGGGAGCTGCTTCCCCCATTCTTGCTGAGGGGAAATAAAGAAAAGTGGAGCGGAGTAGCCAGCTTGCATATATGAGTAAACACGTAGCTGCAGCCCATATAGACTGAGTAATGGCAGTCCTTCCAGTTACCCATAAATAACGCCCCCAGCCTGTAGGCCGCTGCTCGCCGCATGTGGATGCTTTGCCACAAAATAGCCTATTAGCAGGAATTTAATTATAATTTACATAGGTTATGGAAATAATTTGAGGTCACTAAAATAGGGCTCCAAGTTTCTGCATGTGGAAATGTGGAAGCAGGGACTATGCATAACACTGCCTGCCGATGTGTTATGTAGGGATGCTGCAGTCTAGTGTCCGGCTTTGTCCCTACCTAGCTGGCTGACCCTGGATGGGCTATTACATCTCTTTGGGTCACAGTGGCATCAATGAAAATGGACATAATAACTGGCATATATCTTTATTGCAAAATTAGCATGCCATCAAGTAAGCAAGAATCTTTTGGCTCTTAACACTAAACGGATATCTCTGATATCAGTATATAAATGGAGAGGCCCAAAGGAACATGATCTCCACAGTGTGTCTGAGAGTAACTCCACTCTCTGGGGTTAAACTCAGGATTTTCTGACTTTCGGCTTCAGCTCGCTCATCTGCAGTATAGGAATCACCCATAATGCCTATTTCCTCTCACTGAGATGATGTGTATGGAAGAATCTGGAGTATATAAGCCACTCCAAAGGAACTGTGTCTACATTTGCTCTCCACAGTGTCCTCAGAGGTTGGCATGGTGGCTGGCACACTGTAAATACACCATAAATACTTGTGGAATTAAAAATCATGCACAGAGAGAGCAAAAGAATGATTCTCATGTTTCTATTGCCTCAGACCCCAGAGCAGGGCCAGGTGACAGGCTGTTTCCAAATGGAAAACTCAGGCCAATGCAGAGTTAAGCAAGTGATTACTTGTTTGATCTTATCTCTCAAAAAGCATGTGGCTGACTTCTGCCATTTCTCTTCCACTCTGGTTTAGAAATGAAGTCAAGAGGGTGGGAGGGCATATGATTCTAAACAAGTCTAGTGATTTGCCCAAAGATACAGAGCTGCTAATTTGTAGAGGCAGAAGCAGAACTTGGGTCAGGCTGACACAAAACTCACCTCTCTCTTTTTTTTTCTTCGAATGTCATTTAATAGCATGAAGTTCAGTTGTGTTGGAACCTACCACCTTCTCCTGTGAGTGTGGTACTTACTGGGGGCCCAAACACTACTGCATGTGAATGTCACCAGCACACCCCTGCTTACTCTAGAGGGTAAGGATTATAATCACATGCTTTCTGCATGATTGTAGGTTAAAAAAGCTACAGTGGCCCCAAATTTGGAAACCAGTCCATGAGACAAAAAGAATCAAATGCCTATCTGAAACACTGGAAACATATAATCATTTCCTAATCAAAATTTTATTGGTAAAGGGCAGGAAGATGGCTCAGTGGAGAAAGAGCTTGTAACACAACTCTGAGTACCTGACTGTGGATTGTTGGGCCCCACTTAAAAGCGAGAAGCTGGGGCTAGCTTCTCTAGTCCCAGCACATGGCTGAGAGAAGAATTTCCTTAGAGGCTGGAGAAGGTAGAGGTGAACAAGAGACCCTGCCCCAAATGAGATAAAGTGTGAGGCCCAACCCTCATACTTGTCCACTGACCCCTACTAACATTTTGGGGCATGCATACCACCCTCACTCACACACATGAGCAGACACAGACACAGACATACACATCATACACCACATACCAATTTAATTAATTAAAGTTTTTAAAAATTTATTGGTGGAAAAAACTCACCAAGGTTTGCCCCTTCTTTTCATATCTATAAGTGCTAGAGGAACCTTTCAGATAGATGCTGTTCTCCCTTAATATAGGCAAAGACATCATAAAAGGGAATAATCATACTAGGAGTAATGTTACATGTCTGTAATCCTAGCTACACAGGAGGCTGAGGCAGGAGAACCCTAAGTTTGAGACCAGCCTGTGGTACATAGTGAGTTGAAGGCAACTTACTGAGACACCATCTCAAAATAAAAATAGAAAAGGGCTGGGAAGGGTAGTGTTGAGGAGATGGCTCTGCCATTAAGGCATTTGCCTGCAAAGCCTAACAACCTGAGTTCAATTCTCCAGTACCCAAGTAAAGTCACATGCACAAAGTGGCACATACATCTGGAGTCTGTTTGCAGTGGCTGAAGTTCCTGGTATGCCCATTCTCTATGACTTTCTCTCTTCTCTCTCTCTTTGTCTCTCTCTCTCTCTCTCTCTCTCTCTGCTTACTAATAAATAGATAAATAAATAATTGTTTTGTTTTTTTTAAAAAAAAAAAAAGAAAGCAAGGGCCTGGAGAATGTATCTCAGTGGTAGAGTGCTTGCCTAGCATTTGCAAAATCCTGAGACAAAAAAAAAAAGAATAAATTACTCAAATCTTCAAACTTCCTCCAGCTATATCGTAAAGTCCTCAGCAGACAGATCATCTTTTTTTTTCTACCCCTAGCCTTAGACGTCTCTGTTGATCTGCCTTGCAAAGACAAAACATTTCACTGCCTTAGACAGCTCTGCCCACTTCACTAAGAAAGCATGGCTGCCTAAGGGCTTCTGTGCCGGCCATTGGCACGGCTTCCTTCTGCAAAGAAAAAAAGAAAGTTCATCTCTTGTCACACGTGGATTTGTACTCTGAAATGTGCTGCATGCAACAGTGACATCGTTTCATTTCATCTAATTAATGGCTATCATGGGTAAAGTACAGCATTATACTTAGAATTCTGTGCACAGAATAATTGCTCTAGATATATGTGTGGAGTGTTACTGAAACATATAGTAATGGGAGTTTTGACAATACTGTGCTTTTAAAGCCTTTTAAGAATACCACGGGCATGTCTGCAAAAGAGCAGTGTGAAATAGGAGTTTTAAAATGCTAATGTGGGTGTAAAATGGAGCTGGGCATTAACCCTTGCCCATGGTGGACAATATTAGCTTAATCGTCATCCTACTGTTATGCTTTGGTCAGATTTCTTCACTCATCTCAAAATTTATTCTTTAGGCATGCTCTGGGTATTAGGCATACAGAAGTCAACAAAACAGGCACCTGAAGTTCCCAGAATGGCAGGGAGGACTAATACTGAATAAACAACTACTGGTAAGGCTGAGTATTCCTTTTAGAAAAGCCAAGTGTGGCAGCCAGGCTAGAAGATGGTCCTCTCTGGCTCTGTTTCCAAACAGTCCTTGGGGAGAGGCTCCTTCTTGTGATTGAGCACCGTGCCCCCCTCCCTGTGGAGATCATCTTTGGGACAAATATGCCTCCTCATGTGTCTTGCTCCCCTAACAGAGTAGGGGCTTTTCTGCACTGAGATCCCAGAATGAGGTCTAAGCCCCCCGCCCACTTTTTTTTTTTTTTTTTTTTTTTTTTGTTTTTGAGGTAGGGTCTTGCTCTAGCTCAGGCTGACCTGGAATTCACTATGTAGTCTCAGAGTGGCTTCAAACTCATTGTGATCCTCCTACCTCTGCCTCCCCAGTGCTGGGATTAAAGGAGTGTGCCCACCACACCCAGGCTCTAAGCCCTTTTATTGAAAGACTGTTTATAGTCTTTCTAGAGCTCTGGTCATGAAATTAGGCTCCTTAGGATAGAATCAAAGCTTTCCCACTTTCTTATAAAGAACTAACTTGGCTTCTGGCCTCAGTTTCCCCATTTGTGAAGTAGAGGTTTATAACAGCATAAAACTCCTAGGATTGCTGAGAGGATTAAATGGATTCATCATATAAAAAGCATTTAAGGTAGCACCTGAGCTCAAAACTAGCTGTTGCTATAGTGGTACTAATTAGCACTTTAAGTTGGAATTAGGTGTTTAACGTATCTGTCTTCCTCATTCACGTATACATTCTTGGACACCATGACCCTTCATTTATCCATCCTTTCATTTCTAACACTTAGCACAGAGTTTAGTCACACACTAGATGTCCAGGCACTGCTTGTTACATGAATGCAAGAGTGGCAAGACCCCATGAACATGATGTACACACTGCATGCCCAAATCAAAAAAAAGAAAAATAAAACAAAGTTAAAGTCAGTTCAACATATTCTAGAAACTCGACTTATGCCTCCTATATAATTTTGTTCTATTTCTTGATAAATACCAAAAGAAAAAAGTACATGTATCTTTTGGACAATCATTTGATATGCTCCTTGATTCCTTTATGCAAATGCATGTTCTCCTTGAGTTCTTTGGACACTGTAGACAATAACTGACATGTCTTTAGACTCAACCGTCACATTCTGTGGATGAGGAAACAATATCAGGCCTCTCTTACTTTAATTATGCCAAGCCGCTTGTATGAGAGTCATACAACACAATGCAATTTTATTTTGTCAAGTGCCTTTCATCTCAAGCTACATCCCCAGCATTCAAGATAAATAATAAATAATACAGCATAGGGTGATGGGCAGTGGGGAGGGGGAACTAAAGAACCCCAACCAAAGGAGGAAAGCTGTGAGAATAGAGAACCTATAATCAGATTTCAGCTCTTGGTCCAGCTGTGATTGTTCAGTGATGTTACAGACGAAGTGGGATAGAGATGCAGCTCAGCAAATGGCTTAAACAATGGCTTTGATTTCATGGTGATGACACAGTTACACTGCATTTGTTGTGCTGCTTTGCAGCTCTCGATACACCATACAGGTTTTCCACTTAGAAGGACATGTCTCAACAGACAAAATACTGTTTCCCTCTGTGTTGTTCGGGGAGCATTGGAATGGCAGTGGGGAGTTAGGGACACTGTAGAGTCTGCCGCTGTCTCATAGCTAGAGTGGGAGAGCTGGTGTTGCAGTGTACAGAGTGAGCATTTATTGACATTCCTTGTGTTCCAGGCATGGTCAAAAAGGCTTCCCCTGCTCTGTTTCAGGGGGTTGGTAAATTATAGGTCAGGGGCCACATCCTCCGTCTGAGGCTTGTTTTTATAGCCCAAGAGCCAAGAATATCCATATTTTAAAAAGATTGTTTCTGAAAACAAGAAGGAAAATAAGGGCTGGAGAGATGGCTCAGTGGAGCACATGTTTACTGAGCAAACATAAGGACCAGAGTTCAGATCCCCAGCACCTATGTAAGTGTCAGGTAGGCGCGGCAGCCTGCCTGTAATCCCAACACTCAGAGGTGGGGGCAGGCGACCCACAAGGCAACCTGGTTTGCTAGACTCGCTGGGCTTAAGTGGGAGAGTCTACCTCAATAAAAATAAACAGAGAGCAGTCGCAGGAAGATAGCTGCTATAGATACCTTCTCACTGGAACAAAGCACCCAACCGGAAGCAGCTTATGGAAGGAAGGAGTCCATTTCCAGATGACAGTTTTGAAGGGAAGCATGACAAGAGCAGGGAGCTGGCTCACAATATCACATGGCGGCAGGGAAGAAATAGCAAGAGTGAGCAGCTAGCACTGGCAAGGAGGCTGGATGACAGCATTCCAAGGCCCGCCTGCAGTGAGACGCCTCCTCCAGCAAGTACACCCACCCGAAGGCTCTACCAGCTAGGAACCAAACATGGGCTTAACTACAAACATATGAAGCTGTGGGGAACATTGACATTCAGTCCACCATGATACCTAACATCAACTCCACACACATACAAGCACACATACATACAATCTCACATACCACATACACATAAAAAATTAACAATAAATACAAGAAGAATGTGGAGCAGAAATCTCATGAGGCATGCAATGCCTAAAAAAAAGTTCCCTTTGTCCACAGAAGTCTTCTGAGCCGCCCTGCTCCAGAGCATCATTGCAATAACACGAGCATTTATATTATCCCCACCTAGTAATCTCGACACTGTGGTCTTAGAGCGGATGAGTGATCACCTGATACTACAGAGTTCATCCATGTGATAGCTAGCCAGGAAGCTACGAACACATCTACTTCTAGGGCCTGAGTGAAACAAATTATTGTTGAGCCAGGAGGGCTGGGCCAGTGCAGAGAGAATGCATCCCCCCTTGCAAAGGACAGCGACACTTCCCTGTGAGCAGTACATCAGTAAACAAGGAGGTACAGGTACCCTTTCTATATTTTCATTTCCTTTCCTTTGGATATATATTTAAAAAAAGGTAAATGTTTAAGGTGAGGAGGGGTGGCTTGACCAATCAAGGATCTAGTGAGGTAATAGTCTAAATCACTTCACTCTGTATTTGAGAGATCTCCACTGAGCACTCCCCTGAGCTCTAAAATTCCGGGATGGCTAGTTGACAAGTGGTGGTGATTTCTGATAGTTTCATCTAGAACTCTAAGTTCCACTAGGCAATGGCAGGACATCAAAGAACTGGAAGGTGAAAGATCACCTGGGATTCTCCCTCCACCTTGCTTTATAGTATTAGAAATAATCAGAGTGCAGGGCTGAAGAGATGCCTTAGTGGTTGAGGCACTTGCCTGTGAAGCCAGATGCACATGGGGGCTCATGTGGCTGGAGTTAGTTTGCAGTGACTAGAGGACTTGTTGTACCCATTCTCTCTCTCTCTCTCTCTCTCTCTCTCTCTCTCTCTCTCTCTCTCTCTTTCTGTTTGAAAATAAATAAAAATATTTTTTAAAAGAAAGAATCAGAGTGGGTTAACTTCCCAAGGTTGCACAGTTAAGCAGATGCAGAGGTAGGCCACCGGCCTCAGATCCCAGCCCTATGCCCGTGCTTCCCCTTACTCTGTGAGGAACTCTAAATCACTGAACTGCTTCTTTTACTATGGCTAGAGTTGGGCCTCAACTAACATTCATTCATTCCTCTGCATGCCTGCTGAGCTCGCAGACCAGCACCTGCTGTATATTAGCTATCCTCATCATCACCATTATTCTTTGTAACCCAGGATTTGTCATAAACATTATGAAGGATGATCTTCTCATTCTTTGTTGACCTCAACACCCCCCTACCCCGAATAACCCATTGAACTTCCCTGTACTAACACAGTCAAAATTATTTTACAACTACATGTGACTGGCATTTATAGATATTCTTCTAAGCAGTAAGAACTAAAACTACCTACCAGATCTCTCCTTGGTTGTTCTCACAACCATTAGGCAGACATGCCTATCTGCACTGATGGGTCCTGAATTCACCCATGGCCTGAGGAGTTAATAGAATGACAGGGCTCCTCAAAGGACTCAGGACCCTCGGGGTAGCTGGTTAATTCTTAAAGTACCAGTCTTGAACTTTTGTTGCTTGTGGGGGTTAAACACATTCTTCAATTCATGTTTCTTCTCTAGCACCTACCAATATGAGAGAAACAATAGACTGACAAAGAACCACAACAGGGGACAGAGCTGACAGGAAACTATAGCATTTTGGAACCAAAGCCAATGGACAAGAGAAAATTAACTTAAGCAGACCTGAGAATATGGACTTTATGCTCTTGGTTAGGAAAACCTAGGGGTATCAACCCTAGATAAAGCTCAGAAATGGGAAGCTTGAGGCGCTCCTAACAGCAAGAGTCTGGGAAGAGCTGAAAATGGAAAGACTCTGGTTAAATGTTTTCAGATGCACCCGCCCCTCCCACTGCCCTGAATGCCGGCCTCCTCCACACAGTACATGAACAGTGAGCCTGAAAAAACTCCTACTGGGAAACAGCACTGCTAAAGGTGGATATAATACGCCGAGAAATGGAATGGAAGTAAATAAATTCTGTCTGGAGTGAGGAAACCACCTCTCCTCACCCCCTCCCCACCACTAGGCTTCTAGAAACTCTTGGTATCCAATCTCATGCTCCCCAGAATCAGGCCCCTGATCATCGATTTACAGACACTGTTAGTGAATAAGGAATGAGATGGCCCAGCCTGACCATCCTATGGTGGCATCGATCAGCAACGAAAAGGGAAGTGGCTCACACACCTTGGGATTCCCAGCTGGGCTTAGTTGCCTACACATTCATGCACACGGACCATTCAAATAGAGCATAGTCATTAATATAAAAAATAAACTCAAAACAAAAATAACATTAAAAAAAAATCCGAAGCTTATTCATTCCCCCCTACCTAAATCTGTAGTAAAACCTTTTTTAATCATCCCAGTTTTTTTTGGGGGGGGGTGGAAAGATGACTCCATGGGTGAAGCACATGCCAGGAAGGCATAAGGACTTGAGTCTGCAGTACCCACGTGAAGCAGTGCTCACCTCTAATTCTAGCATTCCTACAGTGAGATGGGAGGTAGAGACAGAATCCCTGAAAGTTCATAGTGGCAAACAAGAGAACTGATCTCAAGCATGGTAGAGGACGAGGACCAACAGCTGAGGTTGTTCTCTGACCTCCATGTGCAAACCATGACATATGTGCCTGCACTCACATACAAACATGGGCAACATACACACATACACACACAATAAAGATGATTTTTTAATATCCCAACCTTAATTTGAAAAAAAAAAAAAAACACATAGAGACAATGAGGAGGCTATTTAGAAAGAAACATCCCATTAAAACAGGTTCTGACCCAGGCGTGGTGGCACTCACCTTTAATCCCAGCACTTGGGAGGCAGAGGCATGAGGATTACCATGAATTCAAGGCCACCTGAGACTACATAGTGAATTCCAGGTCAGCCTGGGCTAGAGTGAGACCCTACTTTGAAAAACAAAAACAAAAACAAAAACAAAAACAAAAACAAACAAAAACAAAAAAACAGGGTTCTGACTATATAAATATAACAACAAAAACAAAAATTTCAACAGAAGGATTAATGGGTAAAAATAACAACCTCTCAAAAATACAAAATAGACAAAATATGGGAAAAAAAGACAAGAATAAAAATGAGAAGCAATCAATCCTAGTATTTGGTTATGATTTTGAAATAGAGAAGAATATCTTTAATGAAAAAAAGTAAGGCAAATCTCCCAGAGATTCTACAGTAAAGGAACCCAGCAGCAGCCGGGACATTGGATAAAGAAGACACCGCACTGCACCAAGCATCATGGGATTTCTGAAATGGTGAAATCTAGGAAACAGATAAGGTCTTCAAAACTTCCAGAGATGGGATAAAAAGAAAGGGGACAGAGTCAGAAGAGACAGAATGTCATTGGACTACTGAACAGAAGCTCCAGAAGCAAGAGGCCAATGGGATCAGCAGAATCGTTACAATGACAAGGAATTGATTTCTAATTCTAGATTCAGCCAAATCAAGCCTTAAGGAAGGTCACCTTCCATGTAGCTTTTGCTCTTCATGAAGAGTAAAGATAGAGGAAAACATGGGATCCTAGCAACAGAAGATGCAAACATGATGGGGGGGGGGGCAGAATTCCTAAGAATATAATGAAAGAAGATCACAGAACAATGAGAAAATGGTAGATGGCCTGGGATGGAACCAGCCCTGTCTAGCACAGTATGGACAAAGAAAAATGAATTCAATTAGGAAAGAAAGGAAAAGAAACAAGTGAAAATAAAAGGAAAATTGACATATTACTTGATGAATTCAAATATATTGAGAAAGTTATAATATGATATTAAGTTTGGGAGTCCAATAGTAATCAGTACCTAAAATGAAAACAGAAGCCAATTATTAACTCAATAGAAAACAAATGTAATAGAAGAAAACACACCCATAGTACATTATATAGTCCAATTGAAAATAATTTTTATAAAATCATAATAATGAAGCTAGCAATATTAAAGCAAAATGATGACATAAGTATACTGAGATGATAAGGAAAAGGGAAGTGGCTGTGCAAAGAGAAATATAGCAGCTAAATTATTTTAGCTATAGAAAATATCATGACAATGTCTAAAATTTATTTTAAAAATCGAGAAATGTTAATACAGAAAAGTTACTTAGAAACACGTAAATAAATATTAGAAAGCGCAGCTGAAATAGAAGTTGTTGCCTTTGAGGAAGGGAATTATGAAGAGTATGAGGTGGAGTTGGATGGGGAATTGTAGGGCAGAGGACTGCGGTATTGCATTAGAATCCATGTAGCACATTTCACTTTTTTAAATTTTTATTTATTTGAGGGAGGGGGGAAGAATGGGTGCATCAGGGCCTCTAGCCACTGCAAATGAACTCCAGATGCATGTGCCATCTTGTACATCTGGCTTACGTGAGTAATGGAGAATTGAACCTGGGTCCTTTGGCTTTGCAGGCAAGTGCCTCAGCTGCTAAGCCATGCCTCTAGTCCCACATTTGACTCTTTATGTTCAGAAATTACTTTGATAAAAATAAAGATGAGAAAGAGGTACTGGCACTTATGCGTCTCTAGCTCCTGCTTGCTTTTTATTTGCCCTAGTCAGCTTCTATCGGTGTCACCATTCTTCTACTCTTCCATTACAGATAATGAGTGTCATAGGAAAGATACTTCACAATCTGTGAAAACAACCAGAAAACTCCCTGGATAAGTGAATAACAAACAAGAAACTCTCTAGAACAAATAAGCAACAAGTAAAATACAACTAAGAGAAGAGAAATAGATGGTTAGAAAGCCTGTAGATCCAAAAGGACTTAGGACATATGAAAACCAATCACCATGTAGGTAATTTATTTGGTAAATTACACAAGCAAACTGTAAAAAAAAAAAAAAAACATTTATGAAATAGTATAATTTCAAGTCTGCTTGTCCTGTAAAGGGAAGGGGAGGAAAGATTGCATTCTGCCCAATAGGCAGGACTGATCCTGCTGTGAAAAGTAAAGACCTCTTATAGCTGGGTGTCTTGCAGCGCAGTGATCACTGACCAGTAAGTCTTGAAACCTGACTTCTAATCTTGACTCAGGTATCTTCACAACTCTCAAGTCTCAACTTTCTGATCTTAAATAATATTCCTCCTCTGTCAGCTTCACAGTGCTGTTGCCATGAAGATATATGCTTTGTAAACTGTAGAGCACTCAACAGATGTCATAGATTATCATTATTCTGCCCACATAAAAGATTGGTAGTTCACAGTATTGTAATTTAAACCATCTGGTTTATTTGTTTCTAGCAAATTTTTCTCTTATGCCAAAAGATAAAATGGGCTCACTATGGATATTTTATAAATACTAAAAAGCAAAGAAAAGGAAACTAAAATTTATCTTTAATTTCATCAGTCAGAAATTATTACTGCTAACCTACTTCATGTAGGTTTGTTAAATATTGGTGACTATTCCTTAGTAACATATTATGGCTACTTTCATAAATATTCAACATTTTTCTATGACATTCATTATTTCTAACAGAAGAATGGAGATGCAGAGAGAAGAGTGATGAGACTTTGTACAAAATAAACAAATTTTGATATAAATTCATAATGTACTTTTTAAAAAATACAAATTTGTGGCCATCCCAATTAAAAAAGGCTTGAAATCATGTCAATCTAGTAGCAATGAAGACTCCTCATAACAACACTGAATTCTAAAATTACCACTTAACACTAAGCAATAAGTATGCAAATCAATCAAACTGTCTCATAAACAGTAGTCCTGAGCAAATGCAAACCTATCTTTGAGTAGATACAGATTAACTTGCAATGTCTTTTGTTGGCATTAGATTTGGTTTGGTTTGTTGACTTGTTTTTTTGTTTGTTTTCTTGCTTTGGGTTTGATTTTGTTTTGTTCTTGTTGCTTTGTTATCGCAGTCTAAGCCAGGCTAATCTCCAACTGGCTGTGTAGCCCAGACTGACCTTAGACTCCAAATCCTCCTGCTTCAACCACTAGAATTGCTGGGATTACAAGCATCCACTGCTGTGCCTGGCTCTGGAATATCCTTTGTTCTAGAAAGAAGGGAGGCTGCCAAAGAGTTGGAAGTCCATAGGAAATGTTCCCACTGGCCACAGATGGGAAACTTCTAACACAAATATGAATAATAACTGAAATTGGTGTAAATGCATCAAATGTCTTTAAATTCATAAATTCATGAACAGTCCTTAGACACACACACACACACACACACACACACACACACACACACACAACCTGTTCACCTCTGGAAGATCCTATTGAACCAACTCATTCCTTGGAAGCCCGTTAAGTGGGGAAAAAATTCCAACATTTAACCTACCTTCCTAAGATAAGCCAGTAGTTCATGAGAAGACAGGTCTTTGATGGAAGTAGTCTCTAAAAGGTGAAGAAATGATGGACTAGCACCGCTTTGCCACCTCCAGTGGAATGATGAACCTAAGCGATGAGAACCAGAGGCCGCTCATCACAAAGACAGATGGAAGTAGACAGTACCGTCCATAAAGCAGTCCTGCCAAAACATTAACCCTGAATTGGGCCAAGCCTCAAGAATAAATTGCAAATTTACAGGAAACATAAGACATAAAAAAAGTACATGTTAAATACCCCCAGAAGGTTGAAGTCAGTACCTGGATTGTGGGAAACTCTCCAAGACAAGCAAGTAACAGAAACAAATATAAGAAAGAGAAGAGAAATAGATGGCAGAAAACCTGTACACGAAAAGGACTTGAGACCCATCAGTCAATCACTGAGTATGGAATTTATTGTACAATGACACAAACAAACTGGATTTTAAAAAAAAAAGAGTTTATGAAATAGGACAATTTCAACAGCAATTAAATGATACTTATAAGTTACTATTGTTTTAGTAATATATATTGTAGTTATGTGTTTGTTTTATAAATTTTTGTATTTTATTTTTATTTATTTATTTGAGAGAGACAGAGGGGGAGAGACAGAGAGAATGGGCACACCAGGGCCTCCAGCCACTGCAAACAAAGTCCAGATGCATGCGCCACCTTGTGCATCTAGCTGATGTGGGTCCTGGTGAATCAAACCTGGGTCCTTTGGCTTTGCAGGCAAGTGCCTTAACTACTAAGCCACCTCTCCATCTCTTTTTTTTTTTTTTCATAGTCCATATATATAGTATGGTGAACTACTGAAATATTCACAGACCAAATGCAATACCTCCTCAAATTTCCTTCAAAATAATGCAGGAGGGGGTAAGTGGGAGTCAATAAAGCAAGTCTGGATAAGAGCTAATAATCACTGACACTAGGTGATGGGTACAGAAAACTTACCCACGTTTTTGCTTGAAGTTTTCCATGATACGATAAAGAAAGGTTATAAAAACATTATAAATCCTTTACAAATTCATGAGGCACTCTTCTACAACATGATCTATCGTGGTCATATAATAGTCCATCATACCAATGTGGGCCTTAGTGCATTTGATCACATTCTAATTGCTTCATATTTACATTAATTCCTATTTATCTCTGTTGCTACTCATGACCCAGCTTTCCATGATATTTGAGAGTTATGATGATTTTCTTTCACTACATCAGATGCAGATACACAGATATTAAACCTAGGTTGAAGGTTCTATACAACTGACACCTGTTGGTAAATATTGTTAAATTTTCTTCTAGAAATATGCAAATATTCCTATATAGGAAAGTCATTTTCTCAGTATCTTTCTCTTATGTTTCTTCATCTCCTAATAAAACATAAATACAATGGCATTACATCTTGCATTTCTTAACGCTACCTGTGGTGGTTTGAATTGAGTGTACCTCATAAACTGTGTTTTCTGAATGCTTGGTACCCAGCTGGTTGTAATTTGGGACATGAAGCCTTGCTAGAAGAGGTGTGTTATTAGGGGCGAGCTCCCCCTTTCCACAGTGGCTCATTCTCCTGCTGCTGTTTGCCACCTGGGGTGGCAGAGGAGATGTCTGGCCTCTGCTCATGCCGTGCTTTCTCCTACCATCGTCAAGACAGTAAAAGCCAAAATAAAAACTGTCCTTCCAACAGCTGCTTTTGGTCAGGTGCTTTGTCCCAGTAATGAGAAGATAACTACAATACTACCAGTGAGTAACTTCCATATATATACTATGTTTAGCTTTGTATTTTATTATATTTGGTAAATTAGCTTTTTATGTCCCTTGCCCACTTTTCTATTTGAGATGTCTTTTTCTTACACACTGGTGTACCCTCATTATATAGAGGGCACCAACCCACTATTTCATGCATGTTTCAAATACCCCACCAACATTTTGTTGTTCTTTTGACTTCTGTCAGAAGATTTTAAATATATAAATATTTTTAATTTTATAGTGAAGTCCAATGGTGTTTTTCTTTATGACTTCTTACATTTAGTGTGACACTCAAAAAGTTCTCTCATCAATCCCATGATAATGTAACTTGTCACTTATGATTACCTCTAGAATTTTCATTTTTTTTACATTCAGTGTAACTTTTTATTTTAAATATATACTTAAAGGAACAGGGCTCAAACTGTCCTATAACCATAACCAGTTACTTTAATACATAAAGGAAATGTCCCAAGTGGGTAAATGGACGGATGCATAGGTTTTACCCAAGTGATTTGAAATTTTAATATTCTTCTGGGTTGCCTGATTTAAAAATCAACAAATGCGAAAGTGATAATATAATTTGTTTATTGAATATTTTTGCACAATTACTATGAGCTTTATATTGTTTGAGATTTATCTAAATGCGTATTATCACAATTATTATGACCTCTGCACTTAGATTCACATAATATTATATAGCAGATCTACATACTGAAATAGTTCATGGCATGAATATGAGCATATATTTGTGTATATGTATCAATTTCCAGGTATATTATACAGGAAAAAATAGGTAGAAGGGAACAGTGTGTAGGTTCTGTGTATTGGGTTACAATCTGATTTAGAATTAGTAATAGAATTAATTATTTAGGGCTACTGAAAGGATATAGAATGTATGATATGTGTAAGGCCAGCACATAGCACATAATTTACATCTCCATCATTGAGCTGGCTCCACAAAGCCTTTGATAATTGAGGGAAGTCCATTCTCTTAGCTTTTTCATTTGCAGTTTGTTTCATTCATGGTTTTCTCTGCCATGGCCCTGTGGACCAATACACAGTTCTCATAAAGGCTGCAGACTGCTCAAACCAGGAAGTGGAGCCGGTTTAGCTTTGCAAAACAACAGCGCAGCACAGACTACCTCTCTCGTCACGCACGTGTGTAAAAGGCAAATCTGCACGAGAGGCAAAGAAGCCTGCAAGAGTGATGGTGAGAGGAGATGGGAGGGGATCTGACAGGAGGGTGGCCTCAGCTGAGCTTCATCCTCTTTGCAGAGTATCACATGCAATGAAGCAGGCTAGAGAAAAGCCTTGGGAGAACTCCTTTTGAGGAGCTGTAATCAGCTCTTAGAATACAAAATAATAATAATAAACATTAATACAGGGAAGATCAGCTGATGACACTCCTCTTCCAGGTGAAGGGAGTTGGAGCGGGGGTGGGGGGGAGAAGGGGGAGCTGGTGGACTCAGAGAGAATGCTTCCGCCACAAGATTTTGCCAGCTAGTCACCTTTGACCACAACAGATGCTGCTATTTTCTGATCAGTGTTTTCCATGCTATCTGGGAGCAAATGTCAGTGGAGGGGCACAATCTGACATCAGAACCAGTACTTGCTCATCTGATTCTCAGCCCCACTGCTGGAGCCGCATGCCCTTATGGGAGGGTAGTACAGGGTTGGCATGGAAATGGAGTGAGTTCATGGAAAATCCCCAGCCTTCACCAGCGCATATGTACATATGCTCACAGGCACTCTGCAGCTTCTGAATGTGGAAGCTCACAGGCATGTATTCATCCACAAAGATTTAATGAACACCTACTTTGGGCCAGGTGTTGTGCTAAGTTGCTGGAGTGACATGCTGTGTTTTTTTTTTTTCTCTACTTTTGGAACTTAATATCTTATAATTTAAAAATAAACGACATGTATAAACAAGCAATTTCAGCTTGTGAGTCATGCAGTGAAGGAAATAAACAGTCTATAATCATGAAGAATACTGTGTTGGATTCTCTAGACAAGACTGAACCAACCATAAATTGTAGCACAGTTCTCTATTAATGTCATTAATCTCATTCATCCACCCACCCATCCATCCATTCAACCACCCATCCACCCAATACAGTGTGGTAGTTGGAAGTAGTTAATTCAAGGTGGAATCTGGCTTGGCATGTGTTAGGTTTGTGATCTTCAGTAACTGGCTTAACTTCTCTAAGTCTCAGTTTTCTTGCCTATAGTTTAAGCAACAAGACACACATTGGTCACACGGGATAGTGCTGCAGTTTAAAAGAGACAATACCCTCTGCTCAGTGCCCAGAAAATTGTTCAGGACATGCTAGGTCAATGTCACAATCATTTCTTCACTCAGTCAAGGAATATTTATTAAGAACCTGCAAGTGCCAGCTACGTGGCTGTGGTGGTTTGAGTAGAATAGATGGTCCCCAATATATTCAGTTGTTTGTTTGTAGTCTGCATCTGCAGCCACATGGCTGGAGTCAGTGCCATTGTGTGGATCTTAAGGTGTGGTGATGGGTTTCAGATTTCAATCTAAAGATATGCAAAGTGTGCCTAGTTGGAGTTCCTGAAGTGTGCTGTGCTTTGTGGCTTTTGGCTTTTTGGCTTGTGCTTCTCTCTCTCTCTCTCTCTCTCTCTCTGCTTGGGCCTGTGAAGGCAGGCCAGTTTCTTCTGCCATTATGGAACTTCCCCTGGATCTGTAAGCTTCAATAAATCCCTTCCTCCATAACTGTGCCTGGTCTGGAAGTTCATCTCAGTGAATCTGAAGCTATCTGCTACAGAATTTGATACCAAGGAGTGGGCTGAGATGTACCTGGCCATGTGCATGTTGATCTTTTGGAACCTTTGTTTTGGAGGAAAAGGCATGGACTTGGTGCTTGCAACTGAAGATGTCTTCTGGAGTGGTAAGCCAAGTTTTATGGACTATTCTGATGAGAGTCTGAGAATGCTAAGTGCAGACAGCATTGAACTTCAAGGCTTGGCTTATGAGCTTTCTAAGGGGAAGGAAAGACTGCAGAGGACTTTGTTGGAACTAGGCTACTGGCATAAGGGCTGGCTGCATCCTGCTGCCCAGGCCCAGAGAGTTTGATCAAGGTTAAATTTGTAATGGACTGATGTGCTTGGCTAAAGATACTAGACCAAGAGATTTAAGATTTTAAGCTGGAAAACCTCAACCAAGTTAAAAATACAGGCCCTGAGACTGGTTTTAGGTTACTGAATCTGCTATTGTCAAGCACATTAGCAATCTTAAAGGAAGATGGTCCAATTGCTTTACTATGGAAAGGATGCCTGAGGAAAGACTATCATAGAAATGCAAACACTTTTGGAAAGAGTTGGCTGGAGAAGGAACCTACTTTTCAAGGCTATGATTTGTTTCGCCCCTGAATTAAGAATATGGCTGTGTCCTGAACAACTGGTATTGGTTTCAGAAGCATGAAAAATGTATGGAGTGGCCGTGAATTGCACATGCTTCCAGGAGCTGCCGCTGAGATGCTGCATGAGGTAGGGCCTGATGCCCTGATAGGCTGAAAGAGCCTTTGGAAAATGTGAGGAGTGGTCATGAATTGCACACGGTTCCAGGAGCTGCTGCTGAGATGCAGCATGAGGCAGGGCATGATGCCCTGATAGGCTGAAAGAGCCTTTGGAAGATGGACCGTGGTTTGCATGAAGACCTGAAGATGTTTTGTAGATACCAGAACTGTGCAAGGGCTACCATAGAGTGCACTGTTGGCCTGGGATGGAAGTGTTCCCCGGCTACTCTGCCCAGCTGGAGAGGCAGAATAGGAAAGTCTGGAGACTGTTAGTCTCTGGATATATTGAACTTGAACTGCAGAAGTTTGATGTTTGTTTGATGGTGGTTGAGTTTGCATTGTTTTAGTCTCTTCTTGCTATGCATTATACCAGTTGAAAATGTTTACTCTGTGCCTTTATATGGTAGAAATGTTTAACCTGTTTGATTTTACAGGTCTTAATATCTTAAATTGGTCAAGACTGTGGGGACCTTTGAAATTGAACTTGAACTGAGTACAATTTACAATGTGTGATGGTTACAAAACTTTTGGGGGCCAGGGGTAGAATGTGGTGGTTTGAATAGAATAGATGGTCCCCAATATATTCAGCTGTTTAATTGTTTGTAGTTTGCATCTGCAGCCACATGGCTGGAGTCAGTGCCATTGTGTGGATCTTAAGGTGTGGTGGTGGGTTTCAGATTTCAATCTAAAGATATGCAAAGTGTGCCTAGTTGGAGTTCCTGAAGTGTGCTGTGCTTTGTGGCTTTTGGCTTTTTGGCTTGTGCTTCTCTCTCTCTGTGGTTGGGCCTGTGAAGGCAGGCCAGTTTCTTCTGCCATTATGGAACTTCCCCTGGATTTGTAAGCTTCAATAAATCCCTTCCTCCATAACTGTGCCTGGTCTGGAAGTTCATCTCAGTGAACCTGAAGCTGTCTGCTACAGCTGCTGAACATTTAGGTAGGATGAGAATGAGATTTAACCATTGTCTTAAAAGAAAACATGATGAATCCTAGCAGAGGTGTTCCCCTTATTCGGTAGCAAATATGTCAAGTCATTGTTTATCCCCAGATACCAGCTTCTTATTTCCATAAGGCAGAGGGAGGATTCATAGGTTAGACAAGCCTCAGGCAGACAGCTCACATGTTAGACTGAGTCAGCCTGCCAGAGAACTGTCACTTCCTTACCACTTACCTTTGCAAACTGGGGTTGGTTGTTCTGAGAAAGGCGCAGGCCGTCGGAATGCTGTGGATAGCTGGGTTCCAGTCCTCACCCTGCTCAGGCAGCAGTGCATCGGCCTCAGTTGCTCACCTCACTTCCTCAGTTGTCAGGATTTCGTGGGTGGCACAGATGGCACACCTACCCCAGGTCTACGTCATGCTGAAAGCCTTCAGAAATGTCTCCTCTTCTTGCCTCGGATTTGCCCCTACTCAGTCTTAGCTTGACTGCTGTGGTCCCTGCCTTCTCTCTTGCAAACTGGAAGTCACAGGATCCCCACCAGGTGTGTGAAGGATTGAATGAATCAGCAGATGTGGAGAGCCTGGGAAAAGGTGAAAGGGCTCTGCTTAGGTACTGGGCTATTACGACTTCCTTTGTGGGTCACAGCCACATGGTAAACATTTAGGTGGGATGGAAATGCAGATGCCGTAGGAACCTCACCCAGGAACTCTGTATTTCTAGCAAGCTTTCCAAAGCCTCCGGACATTCTCTAGCCATACTTTTTCTTACCCTCTAATTGTGAAAGTCTGAAGGGGCTTATCTGTGGTTGTCTAAATCCCGTGTAACGGCTTGGAATTTGATATAGTATCAGACAGCAGGCAGGAACCACTGCCCCCTTTCCCCTCTATGACTCCTTGCTTCAAATACTCGCTTCCTGAAAACTGTTTTGTAGTAATTGCTGGAATCCTAACAGAACTTTTTCTTTTTTTTTTTTTCTTTTTTTTTTTTTTTTTTGCAAATAGATGTTTCCTAATTACAACTTGCCCTTTAAAGACTCACATTTCCTTGGCCCTACTCTATGTTTTCTTTTCCTTGTAACATATTACAGAATCAATAAGGGCAATGCAAACACCTTTAATACATACAGTTAAAACAACACTAATAATGCATCTGCATCCCTGCTCCAGTCCAGCTGATAATTCTCTCTCCTTTGGTCATTGCCTTGATATTTCACTCCGGAAGCTAAAGAAGGGAGTTACTCTTCAGGGGATGGAAGGGCTCATAGAGCACAAATGAAGTAGAAGAGGATGGTGTCAGGTCATATCTTTTTGTCAATGACAGTTCTTTATTTTTATTTTAAAAATAAGGAGCGTTTATTATGGGAAAATTAGAGAATATAAAAAAATAAAAATAATTATTCATAATCTCATTACTTAGAGGCAATCATAGCTAATATTTGACATGCTTTTCTCATTTTTTTTTTGCTGAGGATCTTTAATGTAATTATCCATTTTGAATTTTACTTTTTATATTTGGCATAATAACAATGAAATTTTCAGTGACATGAAAATGAGGCAAAGATATACTTTAGAGTGGCTGCATAATATTACAAGAAAGGCTGTTCCCCAACTTACTTATCATACCTGATTTTAGGCTGTTTTGATTCTGATTTCCGTTATTATAAATAATGTGGGTCTCCCAGATGCACTGTCTTGGCTTTCTGGGTGACACATGAGCTGGCTTTTTGGGGGATCCCAGGATGGATTTGAAAGCTGTCTTTTGTGCCTAGAGCAGTCAGGAGAAGCTCTACTTAGCAATAGACTAGACTTTATTCCCCCCACCCCACCCCAAGCTTCCACTTCCTTCTGACTTCTCCCCATACTGCAGTGAACAGTGTCATTCTCCACCAGTATACCCAGACTTCAGAGTTGGCGGTCACCTTGCACTTCTCCTTGCCCACCCTATCCAGACAGCCACCCAAATCTGTCCATTGTACATCCTCAAGCTCTCTCTGATCTCTTCTCCTTCCCTTTCTCCATGACAACTGCCCTAATTTACCGAGATGACTTGATTCTGTCTCTAGTCTTCCCAAGCTACCCCCACTCATCCATCTTTTCACATGCTGCCAATGCATCCTTTCCAAATGTCCTCAAGATCACAACCCTCCTCAGCTGAAGAGCTTTTCATAGTTCTCCCTCCATCCTTAGCAACTCTACTTGGGATGTTTGGATCCTTGTTCAGGACCCTTAAACATCCAAGCCTACTTAGCTACTGCTCTTAACTCCACCTAGACCTGCCTAATTCCTCCTGCTTCTGACCATGGTGTGTTTTACTCCCTGTCCAGAGAAAGAAGCCCCTCTCCACAGTCTAGATTGCCTTCAGACCTCAGTTGGAAGCTACCTGCTATAGGAAGCCTTCCCTCAACCCACAAGACTAGGCTGCGCTACAATGCTTACATTGTGCCTGTTCTACAGGCAGGAAGACATACTGTACCTGTTTTTCCTTGAAAGCAAAGATTACCTTTATTGATTTCTTCCTCTTGAACCTTTAAATATTTTAAATATGTATATTTATTTAATATTTATTTATTTATTTGAGAGAGAAAGAGGTAGAGAGAGATAGAGAGAATGGGTGTGCCAGGGCCTCCAGACACTGCAAATGAACTCCAGATGCATGCATCCCCCCTTGTGCCTCTGGCTTATGTGGGCCCTGGAGAATCAAACCAGGGTACTTAGGCTTCACAGGCAAATGCCTTAACCACTAAACCATCTCTCTAGCCCCCTCTAAATATTTTAATCGCATTTTTTTAAAACTTGAGTATAGTCTCCAACGTAACGACCCATGCTAGGAAATTAACAAGAATATATTATTATATAGTGTACATTTTATTTAAGTGTTGTCATACATTTTATTTAATTGTCAGTTTCCCTATTAATGGTCCAATCCAGAATCACATATTCCATTTATGTCAAAACAAGTGACCTGTTCCTGTAGTCAGGAACTACCCTGGAGTCATCTCTCATGATGTTGACATTGTTGAAGAGCATGCAACAATTATTTTGTGAAATGACCCTCAATTTGGACTTATCTGACATGTCTTGATGATTAAATTCAGGTATTTATTTCTGGCAGAGATGCCACAGAAATGACATTATGTCCTTCCTAGTGCATCACATCAGAGGCACATGATGTCTCTTTGTCACATTCCATATGATGTCGACTTTAATCTTTTGAGTCAGGTGGAATCTGCCAGATTTTTCTAGCTTAATCAGCTATTTCTCCCATTTCAAATGGTCAGTATCTGGCCGGGAGATACTTTGAGACTGCATAAATATCTTGTTTCTTATCGAATTTCCACCCATTGCTTTCAACATCCAGGTCTCAGTTTCTCATCACTCAAAGGAGGTGCATAACTTGAAAGAGATTTCCAAAATTTTCATTCTCAAGCACCCCTTATTATTCCCCAGACATGGACGTCACGTCTTATAAGATTTTGCCCACTAAAGAAATGACGCTTTTCCAGGTGTTTTGTTCTCTTTCTGTCATTATATATTTATGAGAGATGTCTAGGGCACTGTAAGCTCAGAAGGCACGGCCGGTTGGCTCCACTCGTGAATGGCCTGAGCTCATCACACACCTGCTACAGAGTAGGTGGTCAACAATGACTTGTTGAAAGACTGAATCTGACTGCCAATCATCTCTGCTATCCAGTATTTGATGTCTGTGGAGGACACATGGTTGATAAATGCCACCCAAAGGCTTGACATTTCGGTTAATCTCAAAGGCTTTTGCTCTGGTCAGTGTTCACTTTGGAAGATTTAAAAAATAGTTGGACTAAGTGTAAGGAAACCTCCTTACCCAGAGGGACCCCCCCCTCCCCAGTCCTTCTTTCTACATATGAAGTTAGGGGATACTGAAGGGCATCCAGTACCCCAAGTTGGTAATGTGCAATGGCTCTGTCATCAGGACCGTCTCCACAACAGCATCGTAGCTTTCAAAGTAGCCTTCCCCTTCCTTTCACACGTGCACGAAACTAGCACTGTTGCATTTCCTTCCTAAGTGCTTTACCGGAGATGTAAAAGGAGCGAGAGGGTGGGAAACCAGCACTGAACATCTTTTATGAACCCAGTACTGTCTTTCTATTGTTCACTCTCCTTTAATTCTCAGCATACCAGTGAGGTAGGAATAATCCATTTTACAGGTAAGAGCGCTGAGGCTGGGTAGGAGGCGGGGATGGTTTGCACAGTCAAGTGTTACAGCTAGCTCGCGGCAGGCAGGCTTCCGGTGGGGGTTCCTTTAATCTCTCTCCAAAGCCTTTGCCAGCTCAAGCTGTCGCTCTCATCATACTCAAATGTCCTTCCCTTGGTGATACGCTGGCAATCAGGATCCAGGCCCGTATGAAGGACGCACATTTCTTGGACCAAGATCACTGCCTTTTTCTTTTTTCCTTTCTTTTTCTTCAATAATTGTTATCACGACTCAGTAGCTGTTACCATGGTTTTGGGGAAGAAGTCCGAGGAAGAAGGGCCTTTCTTCTGGGCATCTAGCACGACTGAGGCAGGGACTGTTAATTGCATTTGGCCATGCTGCAGCAGCAACTGGTGAGAACATCCTGGGAAAAGTTGAAGGTGTGAACAGCCTCCAGGGAGCAGGCAAGGAGCGAAGCCAAAAGGCCCCTGCGAAGTGTGTGGGGAAGAGACACGGGGCTCCACACGAGTGGCTAAGAGAGACAAA
Source organism: Dipus sagitta (assembly GCA_036346955.1). Taxonomy (NCBI): domain Eukaryota; kingdom Metazoa; phylum Chordata; class Mammalia; order Rodentia; family Dipodidae; genus Dipus; species Dipus sagitta. The sequence goes on along the minus strand of CM070772.1, from coordinate 164,857,075 downwards.
AGTGAGAGAGGGAGGAGAGAGAACAAAAGGCAAGAGGCGAAGAAGTAGAGGAAAAAAGTCGTGGCCAGGGAGGAGAAAGTTTTGTGTCCCCCCCCCTTCCCCGCCCCCCGTAAAGGCGGCCAGAAAGCTAGCCTCGGAAGGTCAAAGAGGAAACCAAGAAAGACACCGAACTGAAGCGGAGCTCCGAGAATTCGAGGAAAGGAAATGCGAAGTGAGAGGAGGAGGAGATGGAGCAAGCGGAGCGAAGGGGAGGACTAAGAGAGGGAAAGAAGACATTGCAGACGACCGAGATTGGGGTGAGCGGAGATGAGGGCGAGGGGGCCCTGAGCTGGGGGGAGAGAGAGAGAGAAAGAGAGAGAGAGAGAGAGAGGAGGAGGAGGAGGAGGAGGAGGAGGAGCGCATCACCTGCGTGGCGCCCCCCGGCGCCGTGGTGCGGCCCTGCGTGCCAGCGCCAGTGCGCCGCGGCTCTCCGGACCTCGTAGGATTGGCTCCCGCCTCCCATTCATGTAACCTGCGTGTACGTGTGTGTGTGTGTGCGCGCGCGCGCGTGTGAGTGAGTGCGCGTGTGTCTCGCTCGCCCTGTGTGTAAGAGAGCGAGGGTGGGGGGGACGGAGGCAGGCAGGCGAGCAGGCAGGGGAGGGGAAGAAGAGGAGGGAAGCTATTAAACACACACACTCACGCGCACACACCCGCCCCAAACCCCCCCCCCACTCAACCACCACCCCTCCACCCCCAGAAGCCTCGGGATTGCAGCTGTTTCATGTGGGGCAGCAGTGCTGGCAGGGACGCCGGCCGGGAGCGGCCGGGAGCGGGAGCGGGAGCCGGGCGTGTGCGCGCGGCTGGAGGCTCGCCGGGGCTCCGCTCCCCCGCGGGAGCTATTGTTGGTCTCGCTGGAGCTGAGCGCACAGCAGCACCGGACCGACTCGTTCCCGGGCGCCCCGTTCCCGCTCACGGAGTCCAGGAGCCGCCGCGCTGCTGCCCGGAACCAAAGGAGCCACCGGCGCGGTGCCTCGCTTCCCCGGCCGCGCTCCTTCCTCCCCGCGTCCCCGGCGGTGGCAGCCTGCAGCCACACGGTAAGGCGGCGTGATCCGCTCCACGGAAAAGCGCCCGGGCTGCGGGGGGGGGGGGGTACCTCGGCGGCGTCTCGCCAGTCCCGTCGCCCCTCTCCGCTCGCAGGTCCCGGCAGCTCAAGCGGCTGGCTTGCCTGGGGGTTCCTGGAGACCTTAGCCTGCTCCCCCTAGTCAGCACCGAGGGAGGGAAGGAGGAGAGGGACAGCGGAGGACCAGGGCGCAGGCGAAGAGCCGGGGAAGCTGCCGCCACCGCCGCAGACCCCGGTGTCCGCCGCCGACTGGAGCCCGGGAGAGAGTGTTGGGGGGCGAAAAAAAAAAGAAGAAGAAATGTGGGTACGGACCTCAGACCCTAGATCGTGGGTGGGAAGGAGGCTGCGTTCCCCAGGTTCGTCTGCCGCGCCCGGTTTCCCTTCCCAGCCACGGCCCAGTCACCCGCAGCCCCTCTGCAGACTCGCCCGCCCAAGACTCCCCGGTGGGCGCTGGTGGAGCCCGCGAGGCGGCGCCGGGCTCCCGCGCTGCAGCCTGCCCAGGGCTCGGTGCGCGCTGCGGTGGGAGCCCAGGAGCCGGACCTCCTCAGCCTCTCGCCCTCTGCAACCAGTCGGGCTTCTCGCTGGTCTCGGAACGAGTTGAGGCTGCAGCAGCCCCGGGTGGACTCTCAGGAGGCGTGTGTGCGTGTGTGTGTGTGTGGGGGGGGGTGCCTGGGTGTGAGTGCGTGTGTATGTGACTTCTCGCACCTCCAGCTTCGGGCAATGTGCTCTGTGTGGAAATGCAATCGCCGAACTCCTTAGTCATATTGCTAGCAATTTAAAAATGCAGTCTTTACCCGGGAGGGGCGGGCAGAAGGTGGTGGGGCGAAATATATGTGTGTGCGTGTACACACAAGTGAGGAACACACACACACACACACAGCTAACTATTGTGGGGGGGGAGAGTCAAGGGCGGTTCAAAGAGTAAGAGTCTCTTGGCGGGTCGGTGCGGTGGGTTTCTGGCCGCTGCCCGTCTCTTCTCTGCCCTGCCCCCCCCCCCCCCCCCCCCCCCCGCCTAGGCCAGGTTGGAAAGTACTGGAAATTCAATTGCGTGGTCTCTAACTTTGGAAATTGACTCCGCTTTCAGGGAGAGGCGATTTGTGCACCCAGGTCCATGTGGACGAGAGTGTTAACTGTTCATTCGGCTGTAGAACCCTCATGAGAACTGCACCAGTCTCCCACCTAGCCCCCATCCCCATTGGCCCAACCCTGGTTTGAGAAGGCTTGTAGATGTGCAATTAACCGTAAGCCACCAACGCAGCAAAAGGGGTGCAGGGAGACAGCTGGGGTTTTGCGGGAACCTGCGCGCACGGTCGGCGTTTGATTAGCCCAGGAGATCACCCTACTGCTTTGTAGAAGGCGCCGCCGGTGGGGCATGCTCGCGATCCCCAGCGCCGGGGCCAGAGGGTGCCCATGTGCCGAGCTGTGCAGTCGTGCACCGAGGGAGATCTGCGGAACGGAATCGCGGACAATTATATAAGCTGTCTCGGTGATTACCAGGAACTGTGTTGCGATCACCCGGTTCGTGAAAGGCAAGACTGAAAGTTTTCCTGCTTGGGGAGTGTAAGTAACCTGCGCGATTCCACTTCAGGGATGGAGAGCTGAGCACACGTTGTACCCAGGGACCCCCACTTCTGGTGAGGGGCGGCATTGGGTGCCCTAGCGCTGTCCCCAGGGAACCGGTTACCGAGGCCGAGGTGGAGTTGGGTGGGGATCTGAGAAGCATCCGAGAGGGGGAGCCGTTCAGAGCTCAGGTTCCTTGGCGCCTTTGAACCTCGAGACCTCCCCTGGGGATGTTGGGAGGCCTTGCAAGGGGAAAAGCGTTTTAGGGACAATCACCGTTTGGGGGTAGTCCCAGAGACTCTTCTTGGGTCTCTCCGGGCGCCCCTCCCAAGTTTTCACACCCAGCGCCCTTCACCTGTTCAGAAACCTGACCCCGTTGCCCGTTCCCTTTCGGAGATGCCCCGGAGTCCAAGCCTTCCAGGTGGGCGAGGAGTGCAGCGTTAGGAAGCCGGGTACCGTAGCAGGGGGTAGAGACCGCTCTGTTCCTTCCCCGGCTTTCTCGCGGTAGCCCGGTGCAGGAGGGGACGAGATGGGGATGGGCGTGAGGGATGGCTTCCGCCCCTCGCCTCCCTCCTCGGAGGAGAGCCCTTTGCTCCCCCAGCACTCCTCTCCCCATCTCGCTGCCTCCATCCGCCGCCGCCGCCGCCTGTAGCACGTTGATGGGTTTTGATAAAGAAACCACCCCAGTGGAGGGTTTTTTTTTTTTTTTTTAATCTTGTTTTTCGCCTGTAGAGGGGAAAAAAAAAAAAGCCATGTCTGACTACGCTGCGGAACGCTGAAGTCTGGGACTCGGTGGCCCCTGAACTCCTTCCTCCGAAGTCCGACCGCGGCGCGCGCGGGTGGGGAGTGTTTTGTTTTTTGCCACATTCCAGCGTCCAGGAACTCCGCACCCCCTCCCCCTGCCCGCGAAACCTGGGGTCTGTCTGAGTGTGTTCGGCGCTGGAAAATAAATCCCTCGCTCGCGCAGACCTGTGGGGCCGTTCGCATTTCCTGCCTCGGCCATGATCCTTAACAATGCGATTGCAAAGCCAGTGCTGGGCCCCGCCGGGGGCGCGGGCGGGGGGCGCATCCCCAGGTGCCGGCCGGCCGCGCCTTGACCTAGCTGAAGGCGCCTTCATCAGGGCTGCCGGAGGGGGTCCGGGAAGGACGCCGGCGCCCCGGAGGCGGCTCGGTTCGTTCCCAAGGCCCTGCAGCCGGAGGGTTGGGTGGGGGGAGGGGATGGGCTCGGTGGCAACCTGTTTCCCCGCGCCCTGGGCCCGCAGCACCCGGGCTCCCAGGCTGGAGCCCCGGCCCCACGTGGCCCGCCTCCCCGGTCAGCCTCTCGCGGCGTCCTGCAAGTGTTTTCCGGGGTTTAGCTGCGCACCCCCTCGCCCTCTCCAGCAGCTTGGGCTGCATGACCGACCCGAGCCTCGGGCTCCTGGCTGGCCGGATCGGAGGGTCCCGCCCCGAGGGGCTGCCTAGTGGGCGGGGCCTGGACTCGAACTAGCTGCGGAGACCGCCACGTTCCAGCCCCTGGCGCCGCGGGGCTGGGGGCCCTGGCTGCGCGTCCCTCCCCTCCTCCGCCGCGTGGACCCGTTCTTTGAGACCCGGAGCGCGCTGTTGGCACTCTGCAACTAAACTTTGCCTGCGCGTGTTCTCTTTGCTGAAGTTGCGAGGGGTGTGTGCACCGGTGGTAACAGTGGGGGTCAAGTTTTCAGCGAGTGGGTTGGGGTGGGGGGTTGGCTGGGGAGGGTGTGGAGTGGTTTGTGAAGCGAGAGAGAATTCAAAAGCGGGGTTCCCTTGTTTCTAGATGTGAGAAGACTAACTGTAGGAAAAAGAAAAATCTGGTTTTTCTCTGGTAAGGGTGATGATGGTAGTAGCCCTTTTAGACGGAGCTGAGGGAGTGAACTTCTGCTCTCAGGTTGCCCCCTCCATTCAGTAGGCCCTTGTGAGTGAGCTTTGGGTCTAGGATGGCCCCACAGATGCTCCTATGATGTAGGTGGCTGAGTCAAGGAAGTCCCTCCCCCCCAACACATGTGTTACTAGATAAATGGGGGCATCGTGCACGGCGGGTTGTGAAATCTCCCTCTTCTGGGATGGAGGTGTCACACGACTGGAGAGGTTCGATTTTCTAGAAATTTCTTCCACTCTTGGGCCCCCTGCACAGTTCTTACCAAGGCCTCTCTGTGTCTGCGGGTAGAGGTGGACTGAGGTCATTAGGCTAATAAGCCACCCCGAAGAGCTGTGGCGCTCTGGTAAGCTCCCAGGAGTCAGAACCAGTTCTCAGCCTAAAGGAGGAACCCTAAGAACACTTAATGGAATGATCTGGAATATGAAGTTTTGAGCAGATGTTTCAACAGAAGGATGGGTATGGTGGTAGAAGACTCCTCCAATACCAATTAATCCTGTATGGGATAACCTCAGAGTCTTGTTGTTTCGTGGGGATTAAGTTGATGGGGATGCGACATTAGGCCCTTAATTTAGACTCAAGTTGGAATCAAGACTGTATGGCCGTAGGCAGGTTATTTTGGGGGCTTACTTCTCTCTCCCCAGCAAAATGGTTCACAACACTAAGCATTAAAGTCCTTAGAACCTCTGGCAAACTTCAACGCTGACCATTCCCTTCTACCTCTTAGAATTCCCCAACGTCGTGCATTTGTTGGGTGGGGTTAGGCCGAGAAAGCAAGAGCGCCCAAAAAACCAGCAACATTGCATGCAAAGTCTATTTTAAACCAGCTTTGAATGCTTGAAACAAAAATATCTTCTCTTTTCTTAGAAAAGTCATTTCCAGTTTTGTTAGAGTGTGTGCTTCATTGGGTCCTTTTTTTTTTCCCCCTGACAGAATTACATCCTTGTGCAGATTGGCATGTTATATAACCTGATATTTTCAGATCAGAAGTTACAACTGTGGGGAAGAAGGTGATTAGGAATTTCAGCTAAAGGTTGTTGGGCAACAAAAGCAAGGGACTCAATTGAAGGTGCCAATCACATTCTTTAACTGTGCCAGAGGTTGAAGGAGAATGAGGTTCCATAAGCACACAGTAGTGCAAATCTTCACCTGAGCACTGGGCCCTCTGTGCTGTTGTAACAAACAGCTCTTGTGCCCAGGCCGCAGCAGCCTTCTGATGTTCCGGTCCCACCTCATTCTCCCACATCCATAAATCTCAACAGTGAAACAAAAGAACAATGAGATTTAAATCACCTCCTTGCAGATTTGATTCTAAGAGCCTGGCGGGGTAAATCAAAGTCAACTTCAGAGCTAAGGGGCCAATTTTTACCTACCTTCTTACATGGTCTATCAGCCAGGCTTATTGTAATGGAAAGCTGACGCACAACCTCTTGGCTTTGCACTGGCAGACAGCTGTGGAAGCCACCACAACTCTCCTCAGGAAAGTGTCCATTGAAACAGTGTGTGTGTGTGTGTGTGTGTGTGTGTGTGTGTACATATATGCAAATATGTGTACTCTATGGGTTATATACTGAATACTTTGTCCTAGTTTCCCCCAACTTTTGTTCACATTACCTAAGTAATATATGTTCATTTTAGCAAGTTAAAACGGTATAAACAAAAGCAAAATAAAAATAAGTTTCGCTGCATTTTTGAGTTAAGATTCTTGAGATTTTTTTCATGAATATAGAAAAAAATTAGCTCATACTTTTATCACATTTTTATTTTTATTTAGTGATCTTTGCAGATTTGTCCCTGTCATAACTCTTTCCCACTATGGCAACACAGGGGCTGCATAGGACCCAGATATTTTAATATGGCATATTATATTTAGCTAGTAAACATGCCTTTGACTTCTTATTTTCTTTAGTGTTTGATTATAACAAAACTTCAGTGATCAGTTTTGTATATCCCACAGACGTTTAGAATTTCCTTAACACAGATTCCTAGAAAGTAGGGTTGCAGAGTCAAAGGGGTGTACCTTACCAAGGCCCTGTCACACATGGAAAGCAGCAGGGTAAACTGTGTAGTCTGCAGCTTCTTACTCAGGACTGGCTGTTTCCTTTGCAGTCTCTTACAAGCTGGGGAGCTGAGGTGGTGAAGGAAGGTGGTGGCGACAAGCAGCTCACTTGCAGGGGATTTGCACAACGTGTGTTGTTCCCCTGAACTCGTAGGCAAATCCTTTTTCTGAGAACGTCTTTCTTCCCTGACTGTCTGGAACCTTCCCTTCCCTAGTGCTCCAGCCAACAGTGGCATTGAAACATGGAAATGTGTTCTTCAGTTTGTAGGTGGGGCTGGCCCCAGGGTAGATGACAAACAGCTCCTCAGAGTAGTGAGCAAGTCTTCCGGCATGTGCTGCAAGAGTGGGTGCCCCTCCCACCCTTTTCTCTTTTTGTGGTTCAGAGGCCTAAGAGATCTTAGGAAGGAAAGAATGGAGATGGAGATGCTGGCCCCACCTGCTCTGTGGCAATGCACTGGAAAATCCACCTTGCTGACTCTTCGCCACGCCAGAGCCCGGTACATAAATCAGTCAGTGTGCCTGCTTGCAGCTTCCAGAGAGAAAGTGGTGGGCTGTCTTGTCCCTTCCTTGCAGGATCCACTTTGGTCAGAAGGTGCACTTGCCAGTCTCCTTCTTCGTGTGTTGGATTTCTGTGACCCAGAAAAAAATTTATTCCCAGTGGTTAGATGACTAGTCATCTGATAAAGAATTCCCTGAAACTGGAGGGGGAAGTCTGGTCCTCCCATATCCAGGCATCCTCAGCAGGTTCTTATCCTCAGCAGGAGACATCAGGAGTTCCTTCAGATCAGGTAAAGAGGTCACCTGGGGTTGTTGGATGGCATGTTACTATAGAGGGAGCGTCTCTGCTGGTCACTGGCTCTGACTTCAGAGGAGGGTTAGATGCTGCCTTTGATACTTACACCACTCCAGTTTCACTAGAGAAAGTGAAGAAATGTATCTGTCCTTTGTCCTGTCTGAACATCAAATCAGGGCCTTCCTTTCATTTAGAAAACAGGTAGAAACAGGCCTCAAGTGAAACAGTGTCTCTGGGGCAGTGGCCAGTATCCCCAGCTCCTTTTTTCCCATATGTCCAGTGTTGTCTGTGTGAGATGAGAGTGCCGGTAACATTAACATCTTCCAGAAATTAGCTTGAATGGATCCTGTAGGTTCATGCATGGAATCCCAGCAAGTAGGAACCAAATTCTAGACAAGCCTGGGATATATAGGGGGAGACTCCCATCTCAAAACAAGAACAAAAAGAACAATTAGGTTTTTTTTTTCTGAAACATTCTATTTTTTTAAAATTATTTATCCATTTTGAGAGAGAAAACGAGAGAGAGACAGGGAGAGGCAGATAGAGAGAATGGGTGTGCCAAGGCATCCAGCCACTGCCAATAAACTCGAGATGCATGCACCACTGTGTGCATCTAGCTTCCGTGGGTCCTGGAACCTTAGAATCTAGGCCCTTAGGCTTCACAGGCAAGTGCCTTAACCACTAAGCCATTTCTCCAGCCCCTGAAAAAGTCTATTTTGTTGCTATGAAATACCTGTTGATTTCTTTTTTTTATTGACCACTTCCACGATTGTAAACAATATCCTATAGTAATCACCCCCCCCATCCCTTTACCCTTTGAAACTCCACTCTCCATCATATCCCCTCCCCCTCTCAACCAGTCTCTCTTTTATTTTGATGTCATGATCTTTTCCTCCTGTTATGGTGGTCTTGTGTCCTGTTGATTTCTTAAAGTGGGTTCTTCAAACTCTTTGAAAGTCAAACAAAAGGGTTACAGCGAAAATATTCACTGCTTTGCATAAACCTTGCTAATTCTAATTCCTAGAGTCATTTTCTTTCTCTCTCTCTCTCTCTCTGAAATTGTGTCTGATGTATTGTGAACCAGTGCTGCTCAGAACTGAACATGTGCTCATACCTTCCTGAGAATCTGGGGAGGAAGCCAGTGCTTCAGGACACCTGGGGGACCCAAGAATGCATGTTTTTCACCATTTCCCCTGCTGGGTCCCAGGCTACCTGATCATTGTACACATGGTGGAATGAGATTGCAGGCAACGTCCTCCTCTGACATTATTATAGAATGTAACACAAATGATGCCCCAGACAGCAACAGGTGCTGTCTCATTTGTCAGATGAGGGATACTATAAAGGGATGTGTCTCCTTTCCTTTTGGATTTTGAGTACTGGGCAGATGTGGTGAGTCTTCTTGTCCAGTAGTTAGGGATGGAGTGGGAGAATGGGGCAAGACCTAAACACATACATCTCAAGTGCCATTGGAGTGTCCAGTAGCAACTCTTGTCTCGTGTTCTAGATGAGGAAACTGTTGGTGAGTAGGGAAAGCTGTTTGCCCAAAGTCATGGACCTAAGACTCACATTTGATCATAGGGCCTCTCAGGGTTCCAAACCCTTCGTTTCCTAGAAGACAACTTTGTAACTTTCTCAAAAGCCACTGGACTTAAAACTTAAGTGCTTAACAAAGTGGTTCACTTTAGAAGAAAGAGGCTTCTGTTTTTCACTTCTGGACCAACTTTGGGAGTAGATGAAGACATTTAAAAATTTGCATCATTATCATGCAAGCAATTAAAGTGCTTCAGAGCTTAAAAGCAATTTGTTCAAGTTGGTTAAATATCCACCCTCCCCAATCTTGTTTGAATTAGTAATTCACTCATCAAATGGTAACATCAAAACCTTTGTGAAGATAACCTTCAGTAGCTTCTGATTGGTAGAACCTTCCAACTGAAAGTTTGTTTTGATGAAGTCCACAGTGAAAGGACCCAGTTCAGGATGAGTCAGAGAAACCAGCATTTTACTAAATAAACCCAGCCCTTCTTTGACCCTGGGTAGAGAATTGGTTGTTTAAACGTTTTATTAAGGTGCAATTATTCTGAGAACCAGTTGGTAGCACAGCTCTTTGCAAACATTAATTAGCGGATCCCTACATCACCCTACATGACCGATAAGCAGCATTAACCCTCCATTTGAGAGAACAAATGGACATGTGGAGGTGAGGGAGAAGAGTCCAGCTCCTGCCCTGATGGGAATATGGTAGGGGCAAGTGGGATGAGGAGACTGCTTGAGTTCTCTGTGTAATACTATCTTTGTCAGTGGACTAGGTAGGTAGAGCTATGCTACGGAATCCAGGAGTCACCACTCAGAATTTTAACTCAGTTAAAATTAAACATGGTGAAAACTTTGTTTCTGCAGTTGCACTAGCCAGAGCTCAAGCGTCCAAGAGCCACCTGGGCATGCTGATTACTCTAATGGACATGGCAGTCCTAGAACATTTCTAATGCTGCAGCATGCTCTTACAGGCAGTGCTGGTCTAGAAGGTTGGGATAATGAAAGGATAACTCCAAGACTTTGCCACAGTAGAATGCTGATGTAAACATTTCCCAAGCTACATGCTGACTGAATGGCAACCAGGCTGTGGCATGGCACTTCGGGGTAGCACTTTGAGAAACAAAATGACAACTTGGATCCTGGCAACCCCACATGTGCTAGTGCTCTGTGCCTCTTTGTAGATTCGAGCTATGAGTTGTCGCTTCTCTCATTATCCAAGATTATTTTTAAGACAACACTGCGTCCGGGAGAGGGTGATGGGAGAGAGGTACTCTCCTTTGTTGCTGATGGGATGCAAATTAATACATCCTTTTAGGAAAGCAATTTGGCAGTAACTTTCAGTAGTCTTAGAAACACTTTACTCTCTTTAGTCCAGTATTCCAATTCTAGGAATATAGCCAAGGAAAATATTCAGAGATAGACGGAGAAGTTTTAAGGCTGAGTGTGGTGGCGCACGCCTTTAATCCCAGCACTCAGGAGACAGAGGTAGGAGGATTGCCAAGAGTTTGAGGCCACCCTGAGACTACATAGTGAATTCCAAGTCAGCCTCAGTTAGAGCAAGACCCTACCTTGAAAAACCAAATAAATAAATAAATAGGTTCATTGCATTGTTATTTATTACTGGGGGAAAATGGTAAGCAACGGATTGTATAAAGAGTATTGCAGAGTGAGACTATGGAATATTATTCTAAGATTAAATGTTGTCTTTGCTGTTGCTGCTACTACTAGCTTCTCCTGCCCCTTTTCTTTCCTCTTCTGTCCGAACAGGGTCTCACTGTGTAGGTTGGCCTTGAGTTTACTATATAGACTAGACTGGTGTTAAACTTGCAGTACTCCTGCTGCAGTCTCCAGAAGCACTGGGATTACAGGCTTGCACTACCACACTCGGTGAATTTAGTATAATTTCAATATGTTTTCCTGTGGCATTTTCCAGTATGGTTTCTAAAGCAACAGTCAGTGTGGAGCCTGGCGGTGCATGCCTGTAATCCTGGTAGACCAAGGCAGGAAGAGCCTGAGTCTGAGGCTAGCCTGAGCTACATAATGAGATTCTGTTTCAAGAATAAAAGGTCCTAAGTATCATATGATTAAATCCTTAATTTAAATTTTAAGTTGATGTTTATTAAAACAAGACTAAAAAGAAAGTATTGAGTGGTAGTGCCTTGTAAATTGATAGTATTTTTAAGTTTTAGGATTGCTTTAATTTTTTATTGAAAGTCTTGTGTTTTATATGACTTATTTATTGTATGTGCATGTATGTATGGTGTATGTATGTGTGTGTGTTCACATGTGTGAGGGCAAACATGTTCATGTATGCCCTTGTATGTGGCAGCCAGAGGTTGGCAGTGGATGTGTCTCTTGATCACTTTCAACTTTATTTGCTGAGGCAGGATGTCTCGCTTTAGCCCACAGCTTGCCAATTTAGTCTTGCTAGCCAGCTTGTCCCAGGGATCCCTTATTTCTACTTCCCAGTCACTGGGATTACAAGTGAGCTTCCACACCAACCTGGCATTTACCTGGGTACTGGTGATCTGAGCTCAGGTTTTCACACTTGTACAGCAAATATTTTATCCACTGAGCCATCTCCCCAGCCCTTTGTGTTTTGTTTTGGCTTAAAAAAAAAAAATCTTCCATGAAACTATTGGCCCCTGTGTACATGTGTGCTCCACCGAGGCCCTGAGTTCTTATTGCTCTGCAAGAGGTCTCAGATGTGCTGCTGTGGATCTTTCTAGAGTGCTTGGAATTGCTGACTTATCCATGCTAGTGTTTGTGTTCTAGGCAAGGAGGTGCTTCCTAATGCTGAGTCTAATTCCTCTTTCTGGCCACTCACGTCTGCTTTGTGCAGAAATTCTGATGCTCCAATGAAGCAGATTCAAGTGTTGGGAAGGAAGTCAGCTTTGGAGAGTGGGTTCAGTCCCTCAACCGTCACCTTCTGGCCATAGAACCCTGCGCAGCCCTTCTGTACCTCTGTGTCTTCATCTATAAATAATAGCAGGTGCCGTAAAATCAATCTCACATCTCATGCTGCTGAGAAGTCAGTGTTCAGCTTGGTAGAACATCTGGCACAAACAGGTAAATAAAGATGTGAGTGGCTTTAGGGCCATGCACGCACACACTGTAGAATATACTCTCCTGTAACGCCGTAGATGCTCTTTGAAGATGGGTGGGAGTCCAGTTCTCCAAAGGAAGGTAGAAAGCATCAGTCGCATGGTTCTGTGATGGGACCCCTACCCCACAGGCATGGTGAATGGTAGGATAATGGTCCTGGCGTGGATGTCGCTGATTCTGCCCTGGCTCTGTCTCAGGTGCAGACTGGGAAGCTGTATTCCACCCGGACCCCTGTGTTTGCGTATTGGCTTCCCTGCAATGCACTACATTAAAATGCTGCGTAAGCCTCTCCGTGTTTCCCAGCCTTGCTGCTTTTCCTCTCAAGAAATAACTAAAGCAGGCATGCCTTGTTTGCAGGTTGACTGATTCAAACCAAAACAGGCCTGCATAAGAAGTAGCCCTGAGCTGCTGAGTGACCGTGGCTGTGAGGCTCGGCCTGGAGCCATGTTCCAGCATGAGTCTGGGATTCTGTGGTCCGCCTCACTTATTGTTACCTTAGAGTCTCTCCTCTCCAGCTTAATCCCATTTCATCTGGAAGAGTCACTGGGTTTTGCAACACCTACAACTCCCAGCTGTAGCAACTTCTGTCCCTGGAACCTTCCACAAGGTGTTTAATGTCTGCATGCTTTAGTTTCCTTATCTATAAAATGGGGAGAATATTGGGAACCTGGCAGGGTTGTTAGGACGGTTATTGTGAAAGAACATTTGTGTGACCATTTTATGAGTCCTAGTTATTGCTGAGTCAACATGATTATTTCCAGAGCCTTAAAATAATTTATTGGCTGGGAATATAGCTCAGTGGTAGAGGGATTGCCTCGCATGTGGGAGGCTCTAAATGTGGTCCCCAAGCACCACCGTAAACAAGCAAACAGAAATAAAGTGAAATAAAAGGGATTTATTGAGGTAGAGCTGAGTCCTGGTTCCATTTGCTCTCACGCTGATGGTTCCCCCATGTGCTGCGTTTAAGTAGGATGTTTTCAAGGACCTTGCAAGACAGTGGGGACAATGCCAACATGTTGAAGGTTGAATTCTCCATTTTGTCACCTGTATGCAAACAAAGGCACTTAGGTTCTCTGCGCTGCTGTCATTACTTTTAGTCGTGAAAGAGATTAGAGTGGTACTTGCAGAATGCCCATTGGACCAGTGCCCTCCATGCCATTGGTGGCTGTTGGCTTTGCCATTTTTTTCCTGCTGTCTCCCCACCTGCTGCTCAGCTCTAGGTGCCTCTGAAACCTGTAGGTGCAGTTCAGTGGTGGGCATAGGTGGGGGTCTGCGGGGAAGGTGGGTTGGGAGGGTGCGTTTGAAGGTGCTTGTTCAGGGTTTGTGCAAGTGTGACTGGGGGCAAGAATGGAGGTGCCTAGAGAAGTGGGATGCCAGAGGACTCTAGATCGAAGTCAGAAGACCCTGGGTCTCTCGCCTGCTGTCTCTTTTCTGCCTGGCCAGACCCATCTTGGTCATCTAATGAACCAGAAAGTGATTCTCCACCTATTGCTCACAGCTTCTGCTCAGTGCTAGCTTCAGTTTAAGTACCTAGCCTCACAGGGCGTCCTATCCCTGGCTTTGCATTAGAGTCACCTGGGATTGCTCTTACCAAAGATCAGCCTCCCTCGCACCTCCGCCAGCCCCCACCCATGAATGCTCTGTCGCCGCAGGGAAGGGAGAAACCCAGCACCAGAACTGGGATTGTAAGATACAGCCAGAGCTCCGAAATGGCACCTAGAACACAGCATTATTAAATGCTGGCCCCTTCTCCCTTTCAGAGAAGTGCGTAGGGATCTTATATTGAGTAATTTATGTCTGAGGTGAGTGACCTAATTCTCTTGAGCCAGGGGACTATGGATATGGTAATCAAGACTTCTTTCCCCACCCTCTGCCCTGCCTCTGGCAAACTGGGGCATCTCAGTGGGAGAAGCAGCCTTCTCCCCCAGCCTGTTCTCTGTTCCCTCCAACAGCTGCAGTCTGCATGCTGGAAGAGGCCCGGCAGGCCTTTGGCCTACTTTTGCTCCTTTTATGTTCACTTCTGGGTTGCACAACCTTCCCCCAGCCAGCAAGACCTCAGGATACCCTAGGTAGAGGAGAGGATGCCTTGTCTCTGTGAGCATCCATCTAATACAAGTCTATCACATGGTAGTAGCTGTCCAAGGTTGTGCTGCCCTAGGGCCTGAAGAGGACTTCTCTTCTAGGTGATTCAGATGATTTTTATATCTCGTAGATAGCTAATGTTTAGCTAAGAAATCCTTCTCTTCAGTTGGATGCATTTTTCTTGGGATCATCTCAAATCTGCCTCAAGCTGAGAAGCAGAGGTATATATATATTATGAGGAGACCTTTCAAAGCCAGATGCAGATGCAATGGCCTGTATGGCTGGTCCCAGCTACTTGAGAGGCTGAAGGAAGAAGATCACAAGTTCAAGGCCAGCCTGAGCAACATAGCAAAGCCTACCTCAATAAATAAATAAATAAATAAATAAATAAATATGGGGCTGGTGAGATGGCTTAGCAGTTAAAGTTCCTTGCTTCAGCTTGTCGGTGAGTTCAGTTCCTCCTCACCCACAGGAGAATCCAGAAACTCGTGGGGCAGCTAGCCTGGTAGAAGAGGACAGACATCCTGAGGTTGTCCTCGGACCGTCATCCATGTCCTGCGGGATGCATGCTCCCGTACATACATGCGCACGTCATACGCGCATACACGTACAATCACAATTAAGCAGTAACAAAACAGCTTGAAATCAACAGAACAAAAAGAGCCAAAGCAAGTAGGGGCCAGCTGGAGACTGTGAAATGCAGATTCTCATTCAGTGGGTGGGAGAGTGGGCCTGAGCATCTGCATTTCTGACAGGCTCGCTGCAGATGCTGCCGCCACCATCAGAAACCCGCCTCCTTGCTTAGCAGGAATCTGAGACCTTGGTCTTCCTTTCTGCTCCTGCTTTCTCTTCCTCAACGCCCACGTCCACAGTCCCAGCTCTGGACTGTCATAGAGCAAATGGAGTCTGTCAGTCATATACAGCTGGCTGTCAGGATTGTGGCCTCTGCAGTGGCAGCTGCGGTGTGACAGTGGACTTAGTAGTAAATAGTGACCATTATCATCGTGTCGTGAAAGGACTTAGGCTGCAGCTGTAGCACGGTGCTTCTAAGGCTCTGTTAATATCCTTAAATGCATTAAGCCTCCTGACATTTTGCAGAGTAGGTAGCAATTTTTATTGTTAAGGGAAGTAATGCTTTGATGATTGTATAGTTTTAAAAAATTATTTAAAATTATTTTTATTCATTTGAGAGAAAGAGAGAGAGAATGGGCACACCAAGGCCTCCAGCTGCTGCAAATGAACTCCAGATGCATGCGCCATCTTTTACATCGGGCTTATGTGGGTCCTGGGAACTGAATCGGTGTTCTTTGGCTTTGTAGGCAAATGCCTGAACCACTAAGCCATCTCTCCAGACCCCAAAGATTGTATAGTTTTCATCCTGTTTGAGGGCAGGTGACATAGTTCAGTGATAGAGCATAGAAAAAGTGCAAGGTAACAACAGAAAACTTAGGAAGCCTAAGATAACTAGGTACTAAATGAAGAAGACAAAATGAGCCAGGTGACTACAGTTTCTTTTAACATTTTGGCTTTCCAGTATTGTTTCTATACACAATTCTAATCTTCCTCTACTCCCACTCCCTCCTACCACACAGAGCAAATTATGCACATTATTTTATAACTTTAATATATTATGATCACTCTCCATGCCATTACATTTTTCTCTGACATGACACTCAATAGCTATGTAGTAGTCCATTGCAAGGATATGCCATTATTTCATGAACTAATTTCCTACTGTAGTCTCCAGTTTTCCACACTGCAAATGATGCTAAGACCCACATATCTGGGTGCTTGTCTATTTATTTCCCTCATCCATTTTTTTGTTTACTCAAAATTTCTAGGTCAAAGATTAATCCAAACTTTAGAGCTTTTGGTACGTGACCTTGCACAGAAGCATAGAAACAAGATCTAGGCCCTAGGCCGGGAGGAGGTTATCAGGAATGTTTGGGTGGGGAGTTGTACACACTGTCACTCACTAGAGGTACCAGGGTGTCTCTGGAGATTCTAGAGTAGACAGTTTCCCTGCTCTCGGCTGTGTGTGTTTAAATATATTATCCTGAGTGAAATGGCCAGTAGGAGACCCAGATAGAGGTAAACTACATCTTTCTTCCTAGATCTCTGAAGGTAGATACAATTTTAAAGAGAAGAAAGGAGAGAAAGGGGATGTTCAGAGGATTCCCAAACTTCAGCCTAAATGTCCACCAGCCTCCTTGATAGTTCTCATGAGTCATCTCATAGACATCTTGAACTTGCCATGTCCGATATTCATTGTCACCCCAAAACCTGCTCTACCTGTAGTCTTCAGTCCGTCTCAGCCAGTGAGGTCCACATATTAGGGTTCACAGGCCTGAAACTCGCCGTCCTCTTTGATGCTTGTTTTTGTTTCCATGCCTTTTAGCTGAACCATCAGGACATTCTGTGGGGTCCACCTTCAAAATAGAACCCCAAATCAATCAATCTTCATAATCCCCGCTACTACATCCCAGTCCACCCTCATCTTCTCAGCAGCAGCGGCCTTTCTCCCTGGGTTCCCCCATCCGTGTCCTCACCCCCTTGGAGTTTCTTATCGTCACAGCAGCTGGAGTCATCCTGTTCACACATAACTGATCTTGTTCCTTCTCAGCTCACGCTCAGCAGTGCTCTCTGCTTGCGTGGGGGTAATGGCCACAGTCCTTACATGACCTCAAAGCCCTCTTCTCCCCTACCGCTGCATCTCAGACCTTGCCCCCTCAGCCCTCCCCATCCATTCTTCATAGGATGTATAGGCCCCACCCCTCCTCAAGGCTGTTCATCTGCCTGGGATGCTGTTACTCCAGAAAGCTTCCCCTGGGGAGCGGCCATCTCCTAGTCTCTGTTTTAGCACCACCTTCTCATCAAGCCCCACCCTGACAGTCTTCCTACAGTCAGAACCCTGTGCCCCTGCTCCCTCGTTCCAGACTTCCCTTACTTCCCAGCTATGTATTTTCTTCTTTCCACTGGGTTAAATGCTATGCTTTATTAGTTTTAACAAGATCACCCTGGCTGCTGTGCTGAGAATAATCTAAAAGGAGGGGGTGGGTCAAGGGCAGAACATGCTATATAATTTACTTATTTATTACACTTATTGGCTGGAAATGAATAAAGACTACCCAAATAGGCACAAGCAGAGACTATTTACTCAGAATTTGTTGTAACAAGGGAGCCAGCCACCATCACTTGCCTTTGTAAGAGTGTCAAAGGCAGGCAGGGGAGTGGGCCGAGCACATAGTGAATGGAGGGAAGACTCCGGGTCGCTCTGACTGATGTGTTGCATGGGAAGCTAGAGGCAGGCTGTGTAGAAGTCGTATTGGCTTGAGAAGACACTTGGCTTTCTCTAGTGGGAGTGAGGACAGAAGTTAGGGAAGATGGAAGGTCACTGAGCACTGGAGTTCATTTGCTACAGAGTTTGTGTGTTAGAAAGCTGTTTCTACATCTGGTTTGGCCATGGTCCATTTGCATATTCTGTCTCTTGTGGATATTGTTAGTCTCCATGAAGGTGGAGGAGATCTTTGTCTTTTTTTTTTTTTTTTCACTGAGGGAACAATAGTGCCTAGTTGAGTGAGTCTGGATACAGGGGTCCTCACTCAGAGTTTGCTGCATCTCACATGGCACTTAGCCTGCATCGTCTCATTCAGTCCTTACAGTAAGCTGAGTGAGGCCTTCTTATTCCAAAGGAGGCTCAGAGGAGAGGTTATCTGGCCCAAGGTCTTGCCCCACCAGTGAGTCAGGAAGCTGTGTTCTTACACAAATCCACCTGGCCCTGAAGCACATGTTCCTAACTTGGAGGTTTTCTACTTAGGTCCTGGGAAATGGAGGGGCCAGGAGACTTGGTACTAGATGTGTCCTGTCTTCAGAGGTCACTATACTTCTAAACAAAGATTTGAACAGAAAGAGTTTAGCTTTGCCTGGTGCCTGCCTGTACTGATGACTCAAACCTCATGTCTAGGATCAATTTTAATTTTTGCATGTGCATGTGGTATGTATGTGCATATGCACATGTGTGTGTGGGGGGGTGCATATGTTTGTGTGCATGTATGTGGAGGCCAGAATTGACATATATTATATTCCTCAGTCATTCTCCACCTTATTTTTGAGGCAGGATCTCTCAGTGAACCTGGAGCTCACTGATTCAGCTAGATTATCTTGCCACTAGGCCCTAGGGAATCCCCTAACTTTGCCTCAGCAGGGTTGGGATTATAGATGTGCACCACCATGCTTGGCATTCACGTGCATGCTGGGGATACAAACTTAGGTTCTCATGTTTGCACAACAAGCATTTTACCAACTTGCCCACTACACCAGCCATGAGATTCCCTTTTCAACCTCCTCTTGAAGGTCCCAGTATATACAGTATGGGGAAATTCATTCCAGACATGAGTCTGAGTGATGGTCTGAAACATCAAACCAGGCTTGCATGTATGTGCAAGCGCACATGTGTTTGAGTGTGCCTGTCTGTGACCTTCAGCATATCCTTAGGACTTTTCAGGTTAAAGCGTTGCCATGGTAACTCTCATGATTGTCATTTCTTGATCTCTTGTTGTTGCCCATCTCATCCCCCTAATCATTGTGGAATTAAATTCACTTGTTCAGAAGTGGACTCCAGAGGCAGGCTAGCTGGAGCCAAACAGAGAGGCAAGAAGGCCAGCAGGTATTACAGAGCCCATACCAGAGGCAGGTTCCTTTGGAGGAGACCTTGACAGCAAAGATAGTAAAGTCGTCTGAGTTGCTCATGTGTGCAGAGCCCCAACACTGTGTACATAGCTTAGTGACTGTCCCAGAAGGACGTTAATGCTCCGTCATCTCCTATGTGAATAGGATTTGAATATGGCCCTGTCTGGCTCCAAGTGTGTACTCTTCAACTTCACCATTCCAGATCTCAGCAGTACAAAACCAAGATTTTTGCATTGGTTCTGAGGGGCACACCAGCAGTCATTCAGCCAGGGCTTCTGAAGCTGAGGGTGCCAGGCTGGGTGGAGAATTGCCTTCATTTAAGCAGCTAGAAGATCATCCATGAAATACTGGTTTGCTGTGGGGAGAGTGAGCCCCTATCCCTGGAGGAGGGTAAGCCGGGGCTGCCAGGGCTCTTGAGGGGAAGCTTCCTACATGGGATGGGACTTGGTGTCCTCTTCCAATGTTCAGTGACAGAATGGCTGGCTCTCTTTGGCGAGGATCCTCGTCAGGATCCTGGGCACTCTCCTTAAGGATGCTTACTAAGCTTAACAGGAGTTGTGGTTTTTTTGAGGTAGGGTCTCACTCTCACTGTAGCTCAGGCTGACCTGGAATATTCACCATGTAGTCTCAGGGTGGTCTCGAACTCACGGCAATCCTCCTACCTCTGCCTCCCAAGTGCTGGGATTAAAGGCATGTGCCACCACATCCGGCTTTAACAGGAGTTTGAGTGAGTTCTGCCTTGGACTAAGTGTGATCCCAGACAGAAAAGCAGGTGGGTCTGCTCAGATCTTAAGGTACTTAGTATCTATGGAAGATGGTTTCAAGATGTTGTGAGTGTCATGGGATTCGGGAAATCACTCAGTGGGTAAAGTGCTTACTGCGAAAGTGTGGGGAACCTGAATTTGGATCCCCAGCACCCATGTAATGCCAGATACAGCAGTCCAAGTCTCTGTCATCCCAGTGCTCCTGCAAGCAAGATGGGAAACCGAGGCAAGAGAATCCCCAGAAGCTTGCAAGCCAGCTAACATGATATACACAGTAGCGAACAACAAGAAACCCTGCCTCAAACAAGGGGGCAAGCAACCCCCACACAGTAGGGACCAAAAAAAAGATATTCTGAGTCTGAGTTTCAGAAACAGACTGACTTCTGCTTAAGTCCTGGTTCAGGCCCCTCTAGTCTAGGCTTTCTTAACTTTGGCTCCATTGATTGGTAATTTTTTGCTGCATTGGCCTGTCTTATGCATTGTAGAACAGTGTCTCCAGGTCACTGGATTCTTGTGCTTCCTTCACCAGTCATAGCAACCAACATTTTGAAGACACTGTCAAAAGCCCTCTGGGAGGAGGCACAAGACTGTCCCAGGCTGAGAACCACTGGGGCAATCTGGCAGGTTCCCTGGACTTTTGGACTTAGTTCTTTCTTCTTTACTGTGAGGTAACAGTTCCTGCTTTAAGGATGAAGTAACACCAGTTGAGCTGCTAGCATAGAGCCTGGCTCAGAGGAGATGTGTTTGAGAAAGCTCCCATTCCCACGGTGGCTGGCAGAGGCAGGGGAAGCTTCAAAAAGAAAGAAGTGCTTTGTGGTTTGATGGGAAGGATGAGAAAATGTTTTCCATCAGGACGAGAGATACTGTGGTCAGGATTATTTCTCCACCTTCCTCCACCCTCACAGGCTCTCTTTTCTCCTATGAAATAGGCCCAGAAGACTCTTCAGAGCTGCTCAGCCCCTAGAAGCAGTAAGATCTATTCTGACCTCACATTTAAGTCCTCCCGGAACCCCCTGCTCCTGAGTGTACATGAGCTTTGCCTGTGTCCTGGAGCAGGCCAAGAGTAGATCCTCTTCCCCCATCTTTTTAAGTATGGACTGAAAATCTCTTTCTACGCCTTTTCCCTGTAAGAGAAAAATCACCCGAGTAAGCGTTCAGATCAGGCTTGGACTAGACAGGAGCTAGGGATGCAGTTAATATTTCATGAAGACACTTTCAGACCACAAACTCTGCTCTCATGGATGATGGCGGGGGGACCTACGTTGGGAGTCAGACCATCTCAGCTCTAAATTTTTTGTTCAATATGTGTGTATATATGTATGTGTGTGTGTTTACCTGCACATCCTACCGTGCGTATGCAGGTCAGAGGACAGCTTTGTGGGGGTGGTGCTCATGGTTCACCTTGTCTGAGGGAGGGTCTCTTGTTCTCACTGTTCACTAGGCTGCCTGACCTGTGAGCTTCTGGGAAATCCCCATGTCTCCACCTCCCTTCTTGCCACGGGTGTGCTATTTCCCTGAGATTTCCGTGGAACTTTGTAGGGAGGGGGATTTTCTACACTTCCCTGAAACTCAGTTTCCTCATCTGTAAAATGTGGAAGCTTGCATCTGCTTTGGGGGTTAACCGAGAGAAGGAGGAGGAAAAATACGTAGAGGACCTGGCAAGGTCTCTGGCATTCAGCAGCTATTTAGGGAAAAGCTTTTTGCAGTGGAATCGTTATTTTATTCTGTTCCCAGAACGTGTACTTTTAGGGACAGCAGTGTCTTGCTGGGTAACAGACCAGTAGCAGTGAACTCCTTAGAGGCCTGGGTTTAGGACAGCCGGCCGTGCTTCTCCTTTGAATTGGAATTTTGGGTTTTGGACTGAAATCCATGGTGACTCTCACCAGTTGCCCCTTTCAGAAGATTGGATGTCGGGAATTCCCTGTGCTTCAAATGGCCCAGCTGGGCATGCTTTCAATTTATAAATAAGCCAGCCTATCAGAAGGCAGCTTAAAATATAGAAGTGACAAACAAATGTTTGCCTTGCCATTGCACAAAGATTAGTCACCAGAAAGGTAAAAACAGAAGCCTAGCCAGGAGGCTCCCTCACTTCAGTCCCCAGCCCCTACCCCAGGCTAGGGCTTAGTACAGGCCAGACCCTCATTCCTTCTGTTCCTACCAGGGAGCCCAGGTTGTTGTAGTGAAAACAAGAGGAGTATGGTGTTTTGTAACTATTTTTATATCGACATCAGACTTGATGTTAGTGCTTCTGAATTATTTAGCATTTTTCTTTCTCAGCTGGCCTCTCCCAGGGTGGAGGGAGTTATTTTATAGGAAGCCATGGGGGCAGACAAACACGGACTGCAGACTTTCTGCTTTTCTGTTGGGGGGACTGGCAGTGGCAGGTGTCCTGTTACCAACCAGCGGCCTCTTATTAAGAGAAAGTGGCAGGTATCTTGTCTCCATTTTACAGAGAGGCTGAATAGCTTGCCTAAACCTGCCCAGCAGGAAGGATGGGCGTCGGGGTCTTCAAATGCATGGGTCTTGCCTGTACTAGGAAGGAGCTGTGTGCCTCGCTGCTGTCCACCACACCTGTGTGGGCATATGTTTGCGTACAGCTCACGTCAGTTGTTAGCTTACAGGGCGCCAGGTCAGATCACCCCCTGAGCATTATGAAGGTGAGCAGAGGTGAGAAGATGATCCTCAAAAGGCAGAGGGATGGGAAGAGGAGGTTGCAGTGTGTTGGCATTATAGGGAGTCGCTGGTAACTTCAGTGGGAGGCTGGGTCCATCCTTTACAGCTCCCTAGGGAATTCTAACGTGGAGTCTGTCAGCACTATGGGTGCATGTAGAGCAGGTGGAGCCCTTTCCTCACGGCCCAGCCATCCTCTTTAAAGTGGTATCTGCACCTTGGGCCTCTTTGAAGGGGCGGTGATTGGCAGCTCCCAACCACCCCTCACAATGGGAGGCAACGAGCTGGACTCTTATCTGCTGCTTGTCATAATTAAAGTCCATCACAGACTTTTTAATGGGCGTTTTGAAATAGACATCCAGGTTGAAAGGAATCCTGCTGCAGATTGAGACGGTCTCCCTGCCATCGTCTCACTGATATCTGTTTTTATTTCAGAACCCGAGAAGATTATACATTTTCCTCATTCTGTTTCTTTAGCTCCTATTTAATTATCAGTGACCCCAAGATGGCTCTCTTTCAAGCATCTTAAACTCCTCATTCTACGGTGTGTGAAAACCCTATTAGAATTACGATATGAGCTCTCCGTGGGAGCAGGGCCTCTTCATTCTACCGTGTACGGAAACCCTCTTAGAATTACGGTATGAACTCTCAGTGGGAGACGGGACTCTGGAAATTACCTAGGGCACTTATTTCAAAAGTACCCATCATTATGGTTTCAATAAAATTCCCCAGGATAAAGCAGTTGTTAGTAATGTTAATAACAGCTGTATGTTGATAGGAATGCACTTTATGACTGTATCAAGTGATATCACATTTTGTTCAATAAAGTAATATTTGACACAGGCAGATTCCTAGTTATTAAATTTTAGATAGCTGTATAAAATACTGGCTTCTTTTCCATATATATGCGCACTAAGACAGCCTTGTTTTATTATTTTTTTTTCTGGATAACTTTATTTTTAAAAACATACAGACTAGATAACGGAATGACTCCATTCCAAGATGGCTTCTTACATGAAGTAATTTGATTTAAAGTTTTATGAGCATTAAAAAAAAAAATTGACCAGTGTGTTTTCAAACATCTCAACACTTGTGATTCTGCAAAGAGGAGGGAAGAGGGAGAATCACATTTTATTTTTTATTTTTTTATTTTTTTATTTTTTTGGTTTTTCGAGGTAGGGTCTCACTCTAGCCCAGGCTGACCTGGAATTCACTATGGAGTCTCAGGGTGGCCTTGAACTCACGGTGATCCTCCTACCTCTGCCTCCCGAGTGCTGGGATTAAAGGCACGCGCCACCACGCCTGGCGAGAATCACATTTTAAAAATACGTCCCACGTGTCACGCTTAGTGCCTGGGCTCATCTGACACACAGCAGCACCGTAGCAGCTGGGTTTCCTCTGTCGGCAAGGCCAGGCACTCTGGCAGGTTAGGTGACATCTCTTGAGGTCACACTGCTAGTAGAGTTAATGTTGAACCTGGGTTTATCTGACTGGAGCATGTGCCCCCACCTTCTGTCCTGGTTACAGGGCTCTGATGTTAAACAGTTTTTCCCCCATGTTGTGTGTGGGTGTGTGGAAGAGGTAATCACTCCCCAGTCCCCATAGGGAGAAGAAACTCTTAACAAACTATGTCCCGATAAGTTTGAGACATGTCACATTAAACTGGCTAAACATTGCCTTTCCTATACTGAGCTGCATGTGCAGTTGATGTGGATGGCATGAAAGAATTCCCAGACTGCCAACAGGAGACATTAAAAGAGTCTCAGAATGTCTCAGCAGGGTAGGGTTCCTTCTAGAACTCCTGGATACGTGACTGAATTTCTCAACATACAGAGTGATGACTGTTGTTCCCATCATAGCTCTTAGCAATATGCTTGGAACAGAAGCTCTGGGACTCCTACAGGTCTTGCCTTCCTATGTCCCCCTCCCCTTGGGAGACCACAAGACTGCCTCTCTTTCTGACATCTTACTCTCTCTCATATCAGTGGAGTCAGTTTTGTTCTAGCCTTTCTCAACCTATTTTAGAGGAAACATCAAAGAATTTAACTATAAAGAATAAGGGCTTAGCATTTTTTTTTTTTTTTTTTGGTATGTTATCAGGAGGGAGAAAACCTTTACTGTACTGGGAAGGATTTACATTGTTGAAATAGCAAAAAGGAAAGATAAGCTTTTAAAATACATATGTGACAAAGAAAACACAGTGGATTAGAATAAAAATATTTAAATCTTATCCTATTAGGAGAACTTAAAAATAGTTTCTCACTCTCTCGAATGCACACATGCATGTATGCATGATACCACGTAGGAGGTCTCACACTCAAAACACTATACTTTGGAGCTAGAGGGAACGGAGATTTAGTTTTTCTTGCCCACATTGCTGGTGAAACTGGAGGCCTGGATAAAGGAAGGGTCTTGTCTCAACCCATCAAGACATGGCACATGAGGCAGAGGTGTGGAGACAGGACTAATGTCTAACATGCTTGAACCCTGACTATGTGGTTAATCTCTTTACCTCCTTACAACTGGCCCAAGAGGCAGGTGCTATTTTTCACATAAAAGCTGAAGAAATGAGGCTGGGAAATGCTGAATGACAAGACCTATGGCTGGTAAAACTGGCCACATGGTGGGGTTTGAACCCACTACAAAGACAGTGTCACAGTGTCATGTCTAGAATGTGAATTTCTGGACTGCTGAACTAATTTTACCACTTCGCCCACTACCTGTCCCTGACTCATAGGAAAGAGGGGCTGTCCCAGCTGCCTTCTCCCTCCCGTGCTGGTGTGAACATGGGGGAGGAGCAGCACTCACACCTGACAGGCTTGGCATTTTGCTTCTTTGTTCCCAGCTGCTCAGGTGGTGGAGAAGCAGCGGGGTGAGTCACACTGCGGACAAAGGCCACTGACTCAGCGCCCAGGGAGGTGCCCTTATTTTTAATTCCACATCACCATGGCCAGCAGGAGTGGTTTTGAATTCTTTCCTATGTACTTTTGAAAAGCCGGTATATATGCATTTCATCTCCTTGACTACTTTGCATGTGCTGTTGTCCTGGAGGCAAGGAAATAGCTCGGCTCCTATCATGGGCTTCCTTCCATCCAGTGCTTCAAACAGGTGTGAGCTAAGCCTATTGTAGAGATGGCTGGAAGATAAACAGTCCAGTGAGGCTGATTTCCTACTACAGGAGTGGTACTAGTCTAGTAGAAGGAGTCACACATGCACACTGCCCCGCTTGAAATATATACAGTGTGGAAGGTATCCCCTGGAAGTGGGCATCCTATACAGGGGCCCTGTAGCTAAAGGGTGACCAGATTGCCCAGGGGTCACCAGGGAAGATTTTAGAGAGCAGAGATATCCCCCAAATGACTCTGAGGGTGTAGGGCATTTCCAAATAAAGACATGTGGGAGCTAGAGAGATGGCTTAGCAGTTAAGATGCTTGCCTGCAAAGCCTAATGACCCAGGATCAATTCCCCAGTACCCATGCACAGCCAGATGCACAAAGTGGCACATGCATCTGGAGTTCATTTCCAGCAGCTGGAGGCCCAAGAGCACCTATTTTGTCTCTCTGTCTTTTCTTCTACCTCTCTCTGCTTGCTAAATAAATAAGTAAATAAGACGTGTGGAAGGACCCACCAGGCAGAGAGCAGATTATGCGGAGGCTCTGGGGAAGCAAATAGGTGTGATAAAATGGCAAGGATGAAATGACCCCAGAAATAAGAAAAACTGCTAAGGATTGTGGACTTTATTCTGATGGAAGAAGGGACCCATATGTTGATAAGGTCACATTCTGTCAGAGCGTTATCTAGAACTGTGGGAGACTTGCATCCTCTTTTGCAAAGGGTGGCGCAGAGCTGGGGAGACAGCTCCATCAGTACAATTCTTGCCTCATCAGCATGAGGATCTGAATTCAATTGACAGTACTCGTGTAAAATGCAGAGCGGTGGTCACGTGCACCTGACAGCCCAGCCCTCGGGGCGAGTAAACAGGGAGATCCCTGGAGCTTGCTGGCTGGCTACTCCAGCCTATCGGGTGAGCTCAAGACCAATGAGAAATGTCCCAAGAAGAAGTGTTTGGTGTTTCTGAGACATGTGAGGTTGTCTTCTGCTCTCCACAATCACACACGCACACAGGTGCACATGCGCCTGCATGTATGTGTACCTGCATGTGTGTAAACACACATACACACACATGCGAAAAAATAAAAGAGCAAACCTGACCTGTAAACATCAAAGCCGAGGTTCAGAGTCAAAGTGCCAAGTCGAAATTTCTTCTATTTAGGTACAGCTTTCCTTCATAAATGGCCGTGTTTGCTGCCACTCTCCTGGTTGTAGTTTCTTACAAACCTTTTAAGTTCAAATAACACATCTTGGCACTAGAGTGAACAGTCCCACGGGAACCATTCACAGCCTAGAGAAGAAACTGGCCTCAGAGAGGCTGGCTGGCCCCCTCCAGGCTGCTCAGTTTTCCCTTGTGCTATGTGGCCTTACCCTTGGTGCTAGAACTCAGTCTCAGAACAAACAGCTTGAAATCCACCTGCCCTTAAAGAGCAAAAAATAGAATTCTTCTGAGTCATTTCTTCAGTAGAGCATAAATGTGCTAAACATTGACATCTTTGCCAATCCTTAGATTTGAGGCTCTTAGTTAACTGCTTTCCAGATATCTGGTCTGCCTCTAATGTTATCCAGTATTGATATATTGATTAGGACCTCAGCCACAGTGTATCTTGGCTAACCTGTCCTATCTTCCTAGCAAACAGGGAACGCTGTGTGAGCAGCAAGAAAGGGTCGATGTTACATTTATCTGCAGTGTCCTTTCTTCCCCCCTGAACTGTCTGGTCGTATACCAGCATCCTGGCTGTGCTGAGGTAAGAGCAACATTAGAGGCCAGCCCAGGCTGGAGAGCTAGGAGCAGAGGCCTACCACTTTGTCTGAGGCAATTAATCACCTGGCCTCAGTCTCAGTTTCATTTCTGTATATCTGGAGATATATATATTAGTATATGTGCTGCTGAAGCGAGCACTGGACCTTATTTTTTTAAAGGTTTAAATGCTATTTATTTATTTATGAGAGAAAGAGGGAGGGGGGAGAGAATGGGCACATCAGGGCATCCAGCCGCTGCAAACGTACTACAGATGCATGCATCACTTTGTGCATCTGGCTTATGTGGGTCCTGGGGAATCAAACCAAGGTCCTTTGGCTTTGCAGGCAAATGCCTTAACCGCTAAGCCATAGCTCCAGCCCCTAAACCTAGATCTTAATACCATCATCATTAAATTGTTATAAGGGTCTGATCTCACACACACACACATACACACACACACACACACACACACACACACACATACGTGACATTCTCAGCATTATATCTCATACAGAGTTGGATAAGAGCTTAATAAATGCTAACTAATAACGTTATTTGTTTCAAATCTTCACACTTATGTTGTTTAAAATAAGCAGTTGAAAGGCTCCTCACCATCAGTCATTAGGAAAGTGGAAATTAAAGCAATGATGAGATACCACTCCAAACACACTTAAATGCCTGAAGTTAAAGGATTTAATATACCAAATATTGATGAGAACATAGAGAAACATAAGTGTACAATGATAGCCGTGACTACTTCTTAGGACGGTTAGGCAGCCCTTGAAGATCTAAACATAAAGCGGATATGGCAGTGCACACCTTTAATCCCAGCCCATGGGAAGCCGAGGAAGGAGAGTCACCATGAGTTCAAGGCCAGCCCGGGTTCTGGAGTGAGACCCTGCCCCCCACAAAAAAACTATCAATACATATACATGACAAGACAGCCACTTCACTTCCAGGTACTTATCAAGGAGAAATGAAAATTTATTCACATATAAAGACCTCAACAGGAGAGTCCAAGGCAGCTTGTTTGTAGCATCTGGGAATGATGAGAGTCACAAATGACCATCACCGGGTGAGTGGGGAATCAAATCATGGCATATCCCTATAATGGAATTTTGCTCAATAATGAAAATGAAATGAGTTTGTGATAAACCCAATATACCTCATGGATTAGTCTCAAAATAATTACAATGAGTGGGAAAGCCAAAGATAAAAAAGATCATATGATTCCATTTGTTTATAAAGTCATACAAAACATAGCATAATCCTATCGTGATTGAAAGGAGATTGGTGGTTGCAAGGGGAGCAGGGGGGTGATTGTGAAGGGGGCAGGGGAACTGGAGGGTGGTGTGTATGTTGACTCCTGAGTACGGTGACACATTCACACCTGTGCCCCGACACCAAAGCATGAGCATGTATTGTCTGTCAAATACAGCTGTGTGAGCTTTAAAGCATCAGCTTGGTTGTTTCTGTTTCGTGTGTGTACATATGTGAGGGGTGGGCATGCCATGGCCCATGTGGAGGTCAGAGGACAACTGTCAGGTGTCAGTCCTCACCTTCCACCTCATTCGAGGCTGGGTCTCTTCATCACTGTATTGGCCAGGCTAGCTGATCTGTACAATTACAGAAAAGTTCTTTCGTCTCTGCTCCCCCCCCCCCCCGTCCCACTGTCGGCATGCTGAGATATCCAGGTTTCTGACGTGGGATCTGGGGATCTGAACTCAGGGTGCTCACTGCTTGCATGGCAAGCTCTTTACCCGCTGAGCCTAACCTCCATTTTTATATTTTATTTTATTTATTTATGAGAAAGACAGAGGGAGAGGCAGATAGAGAAATGGGCGTGCCAGGGCCCCCAGCCACTGCAGACAAACTCCAGACACATGTACCACCTTGTGTATCTGGCTTACATGGGTACTGGGGAATTAAACTTGGGTTCTTAAGGCTTCGCAGGCAAATGCCTCAGCCACTAAATCATTTTTCCAGCCCAAGCCTCCATTTTTAACAAGGTAGTGCTCACTGTGAAGGACAAATAGGGTACTGAAGCCGAAGACTATTTACGAGATGATGGTCCAGGCCCCATCCCTGCTGCAGTGAATGGTTTGACTCCCAGATGCACTGTTCACTGCCTCCGTGGGTGAGCTCTTTAAGCTCTCTGAGCTGTGGGCTTTTCACTGGAGAGCAGAGATGATATATCCACAGCATCTCATTGCTATGGCCTTCGATTTGTACATAAATCTCTTAGCACAGATTCCAGTGTATAGCAGATGCTCCCAATAGCTGTCTATAGGATGGTATAATTTATTAGTCTTTATTAGCTACCCCACACCACCTGCAAACAGATGATTTTCCTGTGACACACTCAGTGAATTGCTATGCTTGTAATGCAAGTGCTTCTGTGGGGGCCATGGACAAGAACGCTTCCAGATTGTTCTGAATTTGTTTGTTCTCTTTGGCTGGTTAACAAGCTTGAATTTCTGATACCAGCTCCAGCGGGCAAATATGCTTTTCAGATTGGAAGGGCTTTTCCAACAGAAGTGACCATTCTTAGAATCTGAGAATTTAAAATTTTTTTAAAGATTTATTTTATTAATTTATTAGAGACAGAGAGAAGGTGAGAGAGAGAGAGGGAGGGAGGGAGAGAATGGGCTCAGCAGGGCCTCTAGCCACTGCAAACGAACTCCAGACGCATGCAACACCATGTGCATCTGGCTTACGTGGGTCTTGAAGAATCAAAGCTGGGTCCTTAGACTTCATAGGCAAGTGCCTTAACCACTAAGCAATCTCTCCAGCTCTGAGAATTTTTTAAGACTGGGACAACCATAATGCAACACTGAATCTTTTATTTATTTATTTTCATTTTTTTTAAAGGAAGGGCCTCTATATAGCCTGGGCTGGCTTCAAACTCATGATCTTCCTGCCTTAGCCTCCAGAGTGCTGAGTTTACAAGCATGTGCCACCATAACCAGTCAACATTGTCATGAAAACTGAGGCTTGGGCTGGAGAGATGGCTTAGCGGTTAAATGCTTGCCTGTGAAGCCTAAGGACCTTGATTCAAGGCTCGATTCCCCAGGACCCACATTAGCCAGATGCACAAGGGGCGCACATGTCTGGAGTTCGTTTGCAGCGGCTGGAGGCCCTGGTGTGCCCATTCTCTCCCTCTCTATGTGCCTTTGTCTTTCTATCTGTCGCTCTCAAATAAATAAAAATAAATGAAAAAAATTAAAAAGAAAAAACTGAGGCTGGGGAAGCAAGGTGCCTTGTGCAGGATTATAAAATGGGGAGCTAACAAGGTAAGCGGGTTCCCTGGGTCCTCAGTGAGCACCTTTGCCCATGTTTGTGGTCGCTTGTAACAGACGGAACAAAGGCAAGGTCAGCTGAGGCCTCGTCCTGACAATCAGTGTTCGTGGATTCTGTGTGAATGAGATTCTCTGCTCCTGTCTGAGGTGTGAGGCACTCAGGAGGCACCAAACCAGAGAGTTGACCTTCTGGGCCCATGATCCAGGGTGTGGTTGCTTGTTTGACTCTGTCCTCAGCGCCTCTGTCCCCGTCACCTGCTTCAAGATCCATTTGTACACAATCGCTTTGGAAATTTCTGCTCAAAATCCCTCGAAGAGCAAGTTTTGTTTTTAATCGCTTTGGCCACACAAGCAGGAACGGAGGTGATCTGTCTATTTCTAGCACTAGGCAATTTAGAAAGGCACGTCCCAGAAGATGGACACCACACAGACGGACCTTCAGTTAGAGAGTGTTGCTCCCTGCATTTGAGAGTTCGCATTGCATGCTTGTAATCACAGGCAGTAATAAGGCATGTGGACATGGCATATTGACAGGCGTTCTTTCTCCTGGTCCTTGGACTAACCCTGCGGGATTGGCAGGCAGGATGATTATTCTGTCTGGCAACAGTGAGGAAAGAGACATTTGGATTAGCTCAGCAGCGTTTCAAGAGCACCAGTTACTGTGCAGCAGTGGCTGAACCTGAGTCCTCTAGCACAGAGCCTATCCAAAGCCCTTGTCGCCATTCTAGGACAGCTATTCTGGGGTTTCTCTAAGGGCTTTCAGCTTGAAGGAAGTGTGTGTGTTTGAATGTACACGTGCATGCAGGCAGAGGTGCAGGGCAGGGCCCAGGAATTTCTCCCGTTTGAGGGAAAGACAAGTTGAATTAATTTTATTTTTAATTTAAAAAATATTTTATGTATTTATCTGCAAGGGAGAGAGAGCGAGAGCAAGAGAGAGAGAGAGAGAGAAGGAATGGAGAGGGAGAAGGAAAATAGGCATAGCAGAGCCTCTTGCCACTGTAAACGGTCTCCAGATACATGCAACACTTTGAGCATCTAGCTTTACATGGGCACTGGGGTAACTGAATGCAGGCCATCAGGCTTTTCAAACAAGTGCCCTTTAACTGCTGAGCCATCTCTCCAGCCCCAAGTTGAATTTTGAAATGTGGAGATAAATGGATTTAGTGGTTCAGTTCTCCATATAGGGTGTATAAATAAGGCCTACGCAGAGCCATTGGGGAATTAATCTTTCTTTCTTGTGTATGTGAATGTAAGTGTGCACGTGTGTGTATGAGTGTGGGTGCACATGTGGCACGGTGTGCATGTGGATGTCAGGAGATGACCCAGAGTTCCAATCCTTGTCTTCCACTTTGGTTGAGGTAGACTCGGCTGCAGATGCCAGGCTAGCTGGCCCTGTGACCTTCTGGGGGTTCTCCCATCTTGCTATAGGAGCGCTGGGATTACAGATGCTCATGCTGCCATGCCCAGCGTATGTGTGTTCTGGGTATCTGAACTCTAGTCCTCATGCTTGCACAAGTTGTTTACCCATTGAGCCATTTCCTTGGCCCTAGTCTTTATTTTACTTAAAATATCTGCCATCTATGCTTTCTTTATGTGTGCATTGAATGCATGTTTGTATTCTCTCCCATTTTTATGGTGTGTATTGAACACAATTCTTTTTTGTATTAACATGATTCTTATACCTAAGAAAAATAATAATAGTGTACAGTCATCATCTAATTTCTAGTCCACATTCAGGTTGCCCCATTTGTCCAAATAGGGTTTCATGGCTTCCCTCCCCCCCTTCCTAAACTAGGATCCAAACACAATTTATGCATTACTTGGTTGGTGTGTTGAACCAACATTCCTAATAAGCAGTTTTCATGAGCTAAAATCATCTTGAAATTGGAGTGAAATGGCCCTCCGCAGCTGAGGCAGCTGCTAGGGGCTGGCCAGGAAGGTCTCCTGGGAACATGGGGAACATGCGTGCCTTCCCTCTGATGTCTGCTGACCAATCAGCAGCAGGAACTGGAGTCACTGTGCCAGAATGGAGAGGCTCACTGAGCAGGCCGAGGCGGACCCAAATAGTTCCTGCTAGAAAGACAGGATCTGAGCTCCTGAAAACGGGTCTGGAGCCCATTGGCAGGTTTTTTTTTTTTTTGGTTTTGTTTTTTTTTTTAGGAGGAAGGAAGATGCCAGAGGGAATTATAAACAGCCTGGAGTGTGAGCCCATGGTCATCTTGGGAATAGGGGACATTTCCAGGGAACCCTCTGAAATAGAAGCAGCATTGGAACACACGGGGCTCAGAATGTCTGGTCTCACTCTAACTTCTCTTTTTGGCTTCTTGTGCTGTTTTTCAGTTGTAGCCCTTTGAGGAGGAACATGGTGTTATAGCTCTATGTATATTTTTAAAAAATTGTAACATGGTGTCATCAGATGCTCTTTGAATACTCGGTGACTTTAGGCTTCTGCTCTGGCCTTTATTGTGTGATAACCCACCTGGGTTTCCCTGCCCTGTGGAGCACATGTTGTCTACGCGCGGTCTTAGGGCCAGTGTTCTGGCCAGCTGTGCTGCAGTGAGCCTGCTCTTGGGGTAGGCTATATTGGTCCAGAGCTCTCGGTGCTGACATCAAGCAGAATGCTAGGGGAGCGCAGGGGAGGAAAATAAACCAGTGAATGCATGGGTGGATGCACGTGTGAAGATAGCATGATGAATGCATTTCCTAAGACTCTAGTACTAGGAAGTTATTGGGAGGTCTGGAATTTATTAATAAATACTTATGGAGTATTTATGATGCCATAGTGCCATTGCAAATCACTTACTTTTATTGTCTTATGAGACTAGTGGATTAAGGTCTCCTACTTTCCTATATCATGTTTGGGGAAACTGAGGCATAGACTCAGTTGTCTAAGGTCACAGGTATAGAGTACCAGGTAATTCAGCTCCAGATTCCACTGCAAACCACCTCACTTTGTATCGAATGGGGCTCAGTGTTCTGGCTTCAGCAAAGTCAATGGTTACTAGTATACCTAGGACTTCTCTCTGGGAATAGTGCTGAGGCTGCCCTGGGATCACAGACGGCAGAGCCCGTCCTCCAGTCCCAGCTTGACTCTCCTGAGGGAGCCAGACATCTTTGCTACTCCTGAGGCCTAATGTCTCACAGCCCGTTGGTCACCCCCTGCCAAGCAAGCTTCCCAGAGTATGAAATTTCTTGAGAGAGCTCTGGAATTTGACTGAGCCATTGACTTGCTGACAGAGCTGGGAAGGCTGTGTCCTCCCGTGGTGTTCTGAGGAGTCATTTGTCCCTCCTCATGACCTGACCCGGTTCACCAGGGTCTGCACCCGGCAGGAAAACTGAGCCAATGGGAGTCTGCGGTGTGGTAGCTGAGCCAAGAACAGGGCCGTGCTGGGCTCCGCTGCAAAGCTGCAACAGGGACGTGGGCTCCCACTGTCATGGAATTCTCCCTCAAAGAAGAGCATTTGTTGGTGTTTAACAATGCTGTTCAGTGGTTTGAATTGCTGCCCAATGCTTGTCTTTACACGTTGACAGAGCTGAAATAGGACCGTCAGCCAAGCTGCCTTGCAGAGTAGGAATGGAGTTAAACACCTCCCAGCTCCTGTGGGGGCTTTCTGAACAGATCTCTCATGGCCTTAAACTGTACCTACAGATGAGATGAAAAGTAAATAAATAAATAAAGTAAAAATCCCTCCGGGAGCTTGCAGCCTAGTGGATTCTCTTATCTTCCAGTTTTGGGTGACAGGGAGGAAGGAGGGCTATGCTGGGAGAGCTCAGGAGGACAGAATGGCACTAGGTGAGAGGAGCAGAGGGATGGGAGGCAAACCCAGAAGGGACCAGGGAGTCAAAGCACACATTAAGTTCTAGATGCAGCTAACCTGGATTTGGTTCTTGGTTCCACTGTATTTGTTCTTTGATAGAGAGCAAATAGCTTGCCCTTTTGAACCTCAATTTCCCCAACTATGAAACAGGGTCGTAGTACCACCTGGGACATTTGTCCCGGAGAAGGCCTGGGCAGTGCATTCGTCATCAAACCAAGCAAGGAGGAGGGATGTGCAGCACAGGCTTCTGCTGTGACCTCCTGCTGGCTGTCATGGTGGCGTCTTCAGGTTTCACTTGGAGACATTGGGTCTGGGGACAATAAAAGTATTCAGGGGTCAAACAGACTTTGAGTCCTCTTAGCACCAATACACTGAGTCCATCCTTCTGGGCTTCACTTGAAGCCTTAGCTCACAGGTTCAAGCTAGTCTAGCAAGCCAGCTTTCCCCAGGGAGTCCCTGTCTCCACCTCTGGGATTACAGGCAGATTGCCACACCTACTATGCATTTGCCTAGGTGCTGGGGATCCGAACTCCAGTCCATAGTATCCATGGGAAGTATAAGGAATTTACCAACCAAGCCATCTGTCCATCCCCAGGGCTGTATGTTGGGAAGTGGAGAAAACTCAAGTCAGGAGTCAGTAATGTAATCCCTGCTTATATAACAGGTCTAGGAGAAGTAGGAGGCATCCCTCTCAGTGCGGCAAACCCTGAGTTGTTTTGTCTATTTGTCTATTCATATTTGGTAGGCACCAGCCAGGTACAGGGGTTGGTGGTGCAGTTACTTTTCATCGCTGGGACAAACACCTGACCAGAAGCAGCTGATGGAAGGAAAGGGTTTATTGAAGTCTTACCGATTCAGGGGACATTCCATCAGGGTGGAAGAAACTGGCTCACTTCCGTAGATTCATGAAGAGAGACATCCCCCAAGGCCAGCAAATACCTGTAGCCAGAGCTTTAACTGTCTCTGAGCACACCTTAGGGCAGGACTGCAAAATCAGCCTCCAGTGAGCCTCCTCCAGCAGACTGCTAGAGACTTATGCAGGAAGCTTAACCTTAAAAAAAAAAAATCACTGAGGCTATGCGGTGGTGGGGGGGGGACAGACTTTTGCATTTGGACCACCACTGTTGGGGGCAAACAGACTAGGCTCTGGCTTTGTGACAAGAAAGGAGTGTGAACACTTCACTAGCGAGACAGTGATGAGGGAGGAAACCAGAATGATGCAGTAGAGAATGCTGGGCGGGGCGGGGGCGGGGAGGTCTTCTGGGTTTGGTCTCTCCTCAAGCAAGTCCCTAGAAAAGGACTTGAGTATAAGGATCTTGTGTGGGAGGTGATTCCAGGAAGCCTGATGAGAGATCAGGGAAGAGACACCAGTAGGGGTGGAAAGCTAGAGAGTAGAGAGTGCATCAGTGATGAGGTCACCTCCATAGCACCCATCTCAGTCCCACTGGGACCCCCTGAGATATCTGAAGCCCTTGATGTACAGTTGCTCCATCACAGCGCAAGAAAGCTGGGGTATGAACCCACCAACTGCTCATTAGTGTGGATTGCTTCCTGGGACATGAGCTCCCAGGTCCTTCCACGCTGCATGGGTTTCTGATGTCAGTGTCCCTAGGACCTGACAAGGTAGGAAGCTGCAAGGTGTGGAGAGCATCTATGGAGTGTGCTGGAGATGGTGTGTGGGCCCAGCTGCATTTGTTCTGAAACACAAGTGAGAGGAGGGGCCAGCTCCGGAGCAGCCAGGACATCCTTCCTCCCTCTGTCAAGGGAACCTGAGGCCCCAGAGGGAAATTCTTCTGCTACCCCCACCTCCATTCTCTGATCCCTCTTCAAATATGCCCATCCACCTTTTAGCCTTAGAACATACAGATAGCCTTAGCAACACCTCCCTCATCAGATGGTTGCAGTCCTGCTCAGTCACGCCAGAATCTAGCTTTAAATGCTGCACACACTCTCAGATAACTCACGATGTTCCAGAGTACCCCACTACATTACCACACAGTTATCTAAAGTCCCCAATGCCAAGTTCCAGCCTTTTAAAAAATATTCTGATTTCTCTGGAAGAGGAGTTCACAAAAGATTTGTTCCCGTGACTTATTTTGAAAATAATGACATAAACTCTCCCTCCCTCCCTCCCTCTCTCTCTCTCTCTCTTTCACACACACACAGACACAGACACACACACACACACACACACACACACACTCTCACTCACTCTCTCCCTCACAGACAGCTCTTTGCAAATCAGGCCAAGGAAGACCAAAGGGACTGCTTAATACTTCCCATTTATTCCATTCAGCCACAAAGTACTTTAAAAAGCTCATGCAATTATGCTGTTATTTTATAATGATTGTTCTGCACTGAGCTTCAAATAAGCCCAGATTCCATCAAGCACCTCTGGTTTTGCCTGTAAGTCCTTCTGCGGGAGGCAGTGCTCCCACAGCTACCCTGAGTGCTGGGAAGAACAGCCCTTCTTAACCCATTGGCATTTGTACCCATGGGGCCTTGCTTCCCCAATCTCACCAGCCACCATCTTTCTAGCATATCTACTCATAGAAAAGGCAAACATAACTATTTGGGATGAAATAATCACCATGAGGGAAAGTGCCAAATCATTCCTTTCCACTTCCCATAGGGTGTTCAGTAGCAAAGTTTGTGGTATCTCTTCCCTGCGGATGGTTCATCAGCCACACTATGGGAATCAGTGTGTTGAGTGCCTGCTGCGCACTAGGTATTTGGTGGTTACACACTAATGTAGTCTTCACCTTGTCGTTGGCCGATAGCATTATGCTCCTTTTAAAGACAAGATTGGCCTCCACGACTTACCCGAGGTCACTCAAGGGGACGAGGGAAGATTCTAACCACCGTCCGTCTACCTGAGTAGACGGCGAGAGCACGGGAGCTGGTGTTTCTCACAGTATCGCCCGCAAACCAGCAGCAGTATCTTCACCTGGGAACTGGCTGGGAATGCCAGTCGGGCTCCGCCCTACACCTGCTGCATGAGAAACACAGGGCAGGTCTCTGTCTGCAGTCCCTGTCTTAACAAGCCAACCAGGAGATTCTGATACACAGCACAGTTCGGGGAACATTGCCACACCCTGTTGTTTATTAGTAAGGAAGGGCTGAAACTACTGGTGAAAGGATAGGATTTTCAGATTCCCCTTCCCTCTGGGAGTGCAATTAGACTAAAGAAAACCTCATTAAAAAAAAAATCTGGTAAATAAGCATTTCAGTGTTGGAACAGTTCTTGGTGGCAGTCAGCTGTTCGTGATGCTGTCTCGGCCTCAGTACTTCTTACCTGTGCGATCTTGGGAAGAGCGCCCAACCTCTGTGCAAGTCCTGGTTCCCAGTTCGGGGTGCTCCAAGTGGCAGTGGTCCTTTGTAGGAGTCTGTGAGAATGAAGTGAGGCCGTGTCGGCAGCAGTGTTTAGCACAGTGCCAAATGCACCATAAGTACCCAATAAATAACAGCTAATTGTTAATAAGTGTATGTTCAATATGGCTCTGCTAGCTCTTGGTAACAATAGCTAAATAGTTGATACTTTAATTTTTCTTTTGGTAGTGTTGGGCTTCGAACCTAGCATCTCATGCATGTGAGGCAAGTGCTATACCAGTGAGCTATATATCCAAGTCAGATTAATGCTCTTCTACAATGGTACTCTTCTTTAAGAGGTTCAGGATACATACTGTATTAATTTCCTATAACTGAGCTGAATGAGTTTTTAAAGTTGTTATTCCATTTTCTCTGTCTTCTCTCTCTCTCTCTCTCTCTCTCTCTCTCTCTCTCTCTCTGTGTGTGTGTGTGTGTGTGTGTCTGCGGACTCACTACTGTGAGGATCCCTGTGCTTGTGTGTAGACAAGCCACAGGTTGCTGTTGGATCTCATCCTCAATTGCTCTCCACGTCATGTCCTGAGGCAGGGCCTCTCACTGGAACCCAGTGACTGATGTGACTAGTCCAGCTAGCCAGCTTTTCCTGGGGATCCCTTGTCTTTTCTCCCATGTACTAGATTACACATGGGCCAGCATGACACTCCCAACATTTACATAAGTGCTGGATACCTGAACCTGATCCCAGTGCTTACACAGCAAGGATGTTATCCACTGAGCCATCCCCCTGGTCCTAAAGCCCTGTAGTAAGAATTGCATCAGAAACTATCTGGAAGTGATTCTTGGTGTGCCATGAAAAATGATGTGGTAGACATAGTAGGTGCTCATGCAAATTTGTGAAGCAATGGTTTGAACTGAATGAACGATCAATCCATAGGTGCTGCTAATAGTCTGAAAACTGTCCCATATTCCCTGTGGATTGGAGATTGGAGGCAGGAAGCTGTCTCTTGTTGTCTCTTACAGGTCCAGCACACAGCATAGAATATGGCCCAGAAGTAGTTGATCACTAAGTACTTACTGGCTGATCCCTGCCTTCTTTTATACTTCATTTTTTTTCATCCTACCTTCTGTCTACCCCTTCCTTCTTTCTCCTCCTCCTCCTCTTACTCTTTCTCCATAGTGCTAACTGAACTAAACTCCAGCCCAAATGCTTGTTGCTTTAATCTCTTCAATCATAACACACTTTGATATAAGCAAAGATCAAAATAAAAAATATATTTATTTCCCTATGCATGCCACAGCCCAGCATTAAAAAAAATAAACAAAGTCCAAAGAGCCAGCAAATAAAACAGGAGCCAGGAGCCTTGGATTCTTGGCTCCACTTCACTGCCAGACTTAGATGTGGCAGAGCCCTGTCACTAGCTCTGGGGCTCTTTTATTCCCATGTAAATGGAGAAGGTCAGTCTGGTCAGCGTTTTCTACCAGGATAGTTACCAAATGGTTGTGCCTGGTACCTAAGCAAGGTGTTAAATGACATTGAATCACATGGTGACAGTCTGTTCAGTCCCACAAAATCACTCTTTGTGCTTTAGTTGAAGAGAGAGCCTGATTTTGATGCCAGCAGGGATTTAATATCTCATGACGCTTGCTGTTTAAGAAAGGCCCAGACCAGATAAAGAGGCCACAATATCCACTTTGTTTTCCTTGTATGCATTCTTTAACCTTTTCTCTCTATCCACGAAGAGATAGTGCTACTTAAATTACCATAATGAGATACACTTCCTTCTTTAAATAAATTGATCCAAGAAACAAATAGTCAATTGAATCGAAACAATATGAGGTTAACCACAGTGCAGGGAGCCTGTGGGTGTGACTGGGATCTAGCCGCCAAAGGAAGTTTCCAATGAGAAGAAGCCAGAAGAGAGCCCGCAGTGCTGGATACCTGAAAGGCGTCTTTGCTTCCATAAAGATTGCACATCTGTGCAGTCAGGCCAAGAGAGGAAGCAGCTGGAAACATCAGTCCTGGTACTGTGGTTATGGCCAGAGTTAAACCAAGCAAGTGCTCCAACCCCCACTCCCTGCATAGGAGGTTCTGGTACTTCCTCTGGGGTAGGCCATGTATGTTCTAGAAGATTCAGTAGATGATGTTCTTGCCCAGCTGGGTTTTTAAGACATGGACATAAAGTTCAGAGCACATCTTAATTGTAAAACTCCTCAGGAAATAGCTATAGACTCAGAGGCAGGGGACGGACAGAAATGTTCACGTCGGCATTATTTACGGATACAGTAGCAGGAAAGCACCGGTTTGCCTAACGTGAAGAGTCAGTTATGGTGTCCCCAAGGCAGAATATTATACTGCTTTCGAAATGACATACAGGAGAAATTGTAGAGATGCGGGAAACGGCACATGGTCCAATGCAAGAGAGAAAGAAGTACACCCAGTTGCATCAGTAACTTTTATTTCAAATAGATGATGAAAGCTAATACATTTATAAGTGATGAAGGTGGCATTTTTTGGTGAAGTCATCATGTTTTTCTAAAGAGGCTGTTTTCTAATTTTTGTCTAGAATTCAAAATATTATGGTCTTCTTCCCCTATGAAATAACAGGCATCCATCAAATGGACCTAAT
Organism: Dipus sagitta; assembly: GCA_036346955.1. Lineage (NCBI taxonomy): Eukaryota > Metazoa > Chordata > Mammalia > Rodentia > Dipodidae > Dipus > Dipus sagitta. The sequence continues at coordinate 164,816,904 of CM070772.1, read as the reverse complement.
CAAAACCTTGACTCTGTCATTACCAATATGTGCTCCTGGACAAGTATTTAACCTTGTGAACCTCAGTTTCACCTGAAAAATCAAAGAATTCCTTTCTCCTAGGTTTTTGTAAGCATGGAGGCTCCTATTGGAGTACCTGTCTCGTAGTCATTTCTCAGTAAGTGCTTCCTGATATTGTCATTCTTATTAATGCTGGCAAATTTGGAAAGTGTAGCAACTTACTATGTCAGAGTCCAGGCTTTGTGGTATAGGCCTAAATCACAGCTACTCAGGAAGCTGAGGTAGGACATAGCAAGTTCAAGGATTACCTGGTCCACTTAGAGGGATCCTGAAGCCAAGAAAAATAAAAAAATTAAAAAAGTCTGGAGGTGGGAGTAGCTTGGAATTATAGCTCAGTTCTAGAGCATTGCCTAGCATGTTTGAGGCCCTAGGCTCAAGTCACAGTACCCAAAAGAGAAAGATCCAAGGTATAATAATGTAATTTTGAAGTTCCCCCTCAGTCCATTCTGTAAACACAAGTGAACATGCACACACTGGCAAAAGTGAATGCACAGGCATGCACACACACACAAGGTTCTGGTAATGTGCTGAGTGTGTCTTGTGTTGAGTTCCCGGATGCACAGGCTAGGCAGCAGGAAGGCTAGCCACATCTAACACACACCCCCTGAGACTTCATCTGCCAGACTGTGGGTTCAGCACGTGCAGCTTTCCTTCTCAGCTCCCTTAAAATTTAAGACTAAATTCACAGAACATTAAGCTTTAACCATTTTACTAGAAATATACAATTTAATGACAGCAAGAATACCTTGCAGCCATCACCCCTGCCTAGCTCTGTTTCATCATTCCAAAACTACCAGCTTGGGGCTTGCTGTCCTTACCTGCATTGAAGATCTTGTGAATAGTGAGTTGTTCCAACCTGAATTCCTGGTGGGAAAGCCTTTGGTTTTCTGCAATTGAAAGTAAAAGATCTCTGGGAATTCATTCAAGATACAGGCTGTCTTTTCCTACTAAAGTATTGTGTGGGGTGAAGGGCTTAATCAAGATGTCGGGTGTGCTAGCTTCAGTGCCTCCAAGGAAGCCTGGTGGGGTCATCACTTCTCCTGAGTCCCGTTTGGAAGGGCCGAGAGGCTAAAGGGAAGCATGAATGATGGGTGATCTGGCCATGGGCTTCATGGGACTTGGACTGCCCTGGAACCAAACCTTAGGTCAAATCCTATCTCTGTTACAAGTGTATGACCTGGACTACTTGCACTTGCTAAGCCTGTTTGTGCTTCTCTGAAAGGTGAACATTGTGAATGTTGTGTAGAGGATGAGATGAGATGAAGGCTGTGAGAGCCCTCCCTCCCCCACCCTCATAGACATTGTGCCCTTGCTGTGCCATCTTGGTAGCAGAGAAGTGAGTTTGAAATATTACTAAAGAAGCTGGTGTTGCACAAGCTAGATTTAAATTTTATTCCTGATACTTACCAATCATGCCCCTGTGGGGTCCTTGGCAAAGAAAATTATAAGGTGGTCCATGTCAAACCAGGTCCTTACTCTCAAACCCTGAGAAACTGAGAAAGTTCCTATTCACAGCTTCCTCCTGGCTAGATGGTAGTAACAGAGTCTCCTTCCACAAGCTGGGTGGGGAGATGCTGAGACCATATGCATGTGCTGGGATGCCGAATGCCAGTTCTGGGACCTGTGGTACAGATGGGTGAATGTGGACAGGCTGGGGAGCCACTATGGATCAGGAAAGATGCTTAGGGATGAGGGTGAAATAAAGTCCAGGGATATCTCTTGGGTGCTGGCATGCAGTCCCATGGGGATGGTACAGTGATACAATTCAGTTGTGCCTTTTCATTTGTTAGCCAACTGGAAACAGCACTGGTGGGAGAAGGCATTCAGAGTTTGCTCAAGTTTTTGCTTCTTGACATCTTCCTCAGGGTGAGCCTTACTTTCTTTATCTGAAAAAAATAATTGAACATATCAGTACCTTCTCTGAACACCTCACAGGGTTGCTGTAAAGAAAATTGAAATGCTATGTATGTGAAATTATTGTGTAAACTGTAAAGTTCTGTGTTAGTATAACTGATTATTATTTCATTTAAAAGACATTGTCATGTTGATGTATTATCCTGCAATGCTTGCCATCCCACTTAGTCCAGGTGACAGTTATGTGCCTACAGGAAATTGTTGGTTAACAGGTCTCTGGCTTTTTCCAAGTGGCCCACGAACTGGAAAAGATGGAGAATTTCTTCACTAAGGGGCCGTATCTCTTGAGTCTATTGACAGCATGCCATGTGGAACTCAAAATTGCCTTCGTGAATGCAGATAGATTGCATCTATTAGTTGCTTCTTGTTGTCATGACCTGCCAGATGGGAAAACTAAATGTGCCTACAAATATTTCAATATCTATGCTGTGTGAAGGTTTTAATATTCATTTGGAACAGTGAGTGACGACAGAGCAAAAAAAAAAAAAAAAAAAAAAACAGTACATCCTTTACTTTGGGCTAGGAAATTGCTAAGTTCAACAAGAATTCTATGAGCACCCACCATGCGTTAGTGAATGAATGATGGCCGAGGGCCTACCTAAGAAAGACACTCAGCTCTGAGCTGAGGATGTCTCATTTACATAGTCTCTCAGGAGCCACAGAGAATCCATGCTAGGTGGAATGTGTCCATTCCTGAGGGCACTGGTGAGTTTGCTCAAAGGCTGAAAAGAGGAAGTGAGGTAGATACAAAGGTGGAATGTGGGCTGAGGGAAAGAGCACAGTGACCTCAGAAATGCTCCTGCCTCTTAACATGCAACCATGTACTTATTCCAAATGACAGGACTTACAGTCATAAAACCCAAAGGACATTGGGCTGGCAGTGTACCTCGGTGGTGGAGCACCTAATGTGCAAGGCCCTGGGCTCTCCCCAACACCACAATGTAAATAATAATAATTATAATAATAATAAAGAAAAGAGAAAAAATGTGTCAAATATTTGCATGGGAAGACACAGAAGAAAATGGCACTTAGTGTGTGTCTTCAAACAATCCAAAAATGATTTTACATATATATTGTTACAGCTGTGAAGAGAACTCTATTAAGAAAATGGATAGTTAATGAAAAAAAAATTGTAGAGTCGATGTTATTATTAAGTATGTTGATGTTTTTAAGTGTCATTGATACTCAATGTTTTGAATATGCTGTTGACTTTTTTCTATGAATGTTAAAATATGATGATTTCACGAGATCACTGGTGACTTCATTTTTCCCCCTAACCCTGTTTTTTTTTTCCCAAATAAGGTCCTAAATTCCTCAAGCCTGACTTCTCCTGCCCCAGGGGTTTTCAGAAACCAAACCCCCTTGGTTGGCGAGGGACAGCTGTGTGTGAAGTGGTGACTGCCCTCAAGGAGCTTACAATCTAGCTGGGGGTAGATGACTTGCACTTGAACACAACTAGACTGTGAGCTTCTAGAGGGCAGGGGCCTTACCCTGGTCATCATTCTGCTTACCCTGCACACCCTCCCTGAGGGACCTCCTCCATCCCCATGGCATCAACTACCACCTGTGTGCTGAGAGCTCTCTAGGCCTGAACTGTCTCCAGAGTGCTGAAGCCAGGCTCCATTGCTGGATGGTATATTCCACGGGCACCACCAACCTGACCTGCTCAGTCACACCCAGTTTGCCATCATTCTTCAAGACCAACCCTGGCTCTTCAGCTCCTGGGCTCAGTCACTCAAAGGAAAGAATGGGAGTTACTTTTCTGGAACTGAGTTTGATGAAAAAATGCTTATGTTTAATGATAAGTAAATGGGGTAGTCTTTCCCATTGTAGACACGTTTGTTTAATGTGTTGGCTGAGGTACTGATAGAAAAATGTTCTGGAATGTGTTCATCACTGCCTCTCATGGTGAGAAAATGGTGAATATTTTCTTTTTTGGGCAATGTGCTTCCCAAATTGGCTACATTGACTATGTCTTACTTTTATAACCAGCAAAAATGTCTAATAAAAATAGTTGAAAGGTTTCAGTTTGAGTGTTATCTCCTATGTAAAATCTCCCTCATTCTTTGGTGTCCCACATGGATTCTGAGGCTCTGAGGTGTCCTTTACCCTGTTGGGGGACCTGAGTTCTTTGTAAGTTTCCCCACTAGACTGTGAGCTCCTAGAGGGCAGAACCCTTGGCTTATTCTCTATGTACCCAGTGCCTAGCACAAGGCCTACACAGGTAACTGCTCAATGCATGTTTGGTGTTTAAAGGAAGAAGCATAGAAATAAAATCATACACACACACACATCCATTTGTTATTGCTATTCTATATGAAGCTTTAATATTTTTAATCTGTTGAATCACTAATTTGTAAATCGATCCAAATTGTTCTTAATTTTATTAATTGGAGTGCTTATAAATGCCTATCAGAGGTCCTCTAGAGTGAGGTCTGGCATGTATGCTACTGTCCCAAATCTGACTTGGATAGAGCACCTCCTGTCAGATACCTTGGGCATGACACTCAGGACTATAGTCTGCAGCTGAGTGTAAACACTGAAGGATTCCATAAGGGGGAAAATGGCAAATTGCAGTGACCGTTGGAATAAGGATAAGGAACTAGCCAACTCCAATTCTCTTGACTCTGTGCCTGGCCCTGTGCTAAGCCTCCCCATACATTGTCTCCTTCTTCAGGAGCCCTGTGAGGTGGATATGGTAATTATCTCCAATTTGTAAATAAGGAAACTGAGGCTCAAAGACGCACTAGGTAAGGAACTTGGATTTGAATCGTTGACTGCTGATTTTAATTTATATTCAAAGTATATTGCATTATAGGTAGTCTTAACGTCTCCAAATTGCTAATATTAAGACCAAAACCAAGGGGTAGAGCAGCCCAGGCAAGGTCCACAAGACTAGTCTTGAATGTCTCTTATAGTTACAGGAAGAACTCTGGGAGGAGAGGAGAGAGGGGTGCTTGGAGAAAACAGTGCCTTCAGTGAGGTGCTAGCACAATGGGACACAGCCTTGAATTCATAAAGATGTCTCCGAGGTCCATAGCTGTCCTTAAGTTGTAGACAATGTGTTTCGTGGATGTTCAGATTTCTGGGCAGTTTAAAACAGTTAAGGAGGAGGTAGGTATGATTATTATATCCATTTTGTTAATGTGGGCTTAAGGATACACAGTTAAGAAATTGACCATGGACTGAGGAGGAGTTTGGCTCCGTGCTGGGAACTTAACCATCAAGTATCAGCTATCAGACAGCTACTGTGTTGCTGATAAAGCATCTCCCTCACAGGGAGAAATGATCCTGAAGAGTGTGTGCATATGTGTGTGTGTGTGTGTTGTCCTGAGAATGTAGAGTCGACTAATTACCCAGTCAATCAACAAATATTTATTCAAGAAGAGACCTGATAGCTCTTTAGGTTTGTCAGCTGTTTAAAGAAATGTTTCTGCCTTGGGTGGAGTTTGGGCTAATGAGATAATAATAGTTGCCATTTATTGAGTGCAGGTTGCATGTCAGGAAACACTGATGTGCACTTTTTATATACATAAATCGACTTAATCCTCACAACAACCTCAACAAGGAGGGCTTTATAACCCAGTTGTGACAGAGGAAGTGACCTAGAGGGTTAGGATGGCTTGCCTAAGGTCCTAGTAACTCAATCTATGAAAGTAGAAGAATCAAATTTGACTGTCTGTTTTCCAGAATCTACATCCTCTCTCCCCATTTTGATTCTTGTGAGGGGTGCAGTGTGCATGTCTCCACCAAAAGTGAGATCTTCCAGCTTACCAAATTAGCAAAGAAAAAAACGTTAATCAAGTAAAGACTGGGTACCTGCCAATCCATCCTCCAGGCTGTTTTCTAAGGGAATCTTGCTCTAGCTAGCATGCTGCAAAGCATCACCCATGGGTTCTCTCCTCCCTTTAAGTTCTCCTCTCAACATTCCAAAGGCTTTAATTGTTCTGACAAAGCAGAAAGTATCAGCCTCCCACCCACTGCAGCCTTCCCTCCTTGATTAGGGTAACAGGGATCACAGTTTTCCTCTGCTTCCCTAACTGATCAGCCCTTGTCCAGAAACTCTCACATTAGAAGGAGATGACCAGGTAAATTTGGAAAACATCTGTTTATTTCAGCTGATGCTTCTTCCCCAGAGGAGAATATGGAACCAGCAGGCTTCTGCTCACTAGCACGATTGGAAGTCATGTCATGTGCCTGGACGATCGGTTTGCCTCTAGGAGACTGCTAGCAACCAGGGTTAAGGAATGGCAGAAGCAGGCTGGAAGCATTTGGATGAGGGAAACAGGGAGCTGTCTCCTTGCTTCTGCCTGAAAAGTCCACTAAGGGTAACTTAATGTCCCAGTGCTGTCACCTGTGCTCACCCTGGGGTGGTCCTTTGCAGGGGAGGACATGCCAGGCTTGCCAGCCATGTGGGCCTTTGTGTGAACACCTCCACGCCTGAGCACGGTGCCTCCTTTTCATGCCTCTATGCTGGGGCCAAGCTGTTCCCTCTGCCAGGAAAGCTTTCTCTGTCTGGACACGTCCTACTTCTCCTTTGAAAAAGACATTTTGTTACTTTAAAAAAAAATCATACAAAACAATCGATTTCATGGTGACATTTTTACACATGTATATCTTTGTTCTTTACTCATATTTACCTCCCCGTCTCCCTTTCACTTCCCTCTCTTCTCCTCTCACTAGTCCCTTCATCACCCCAAATAACCCTTTTGTACTTCCATATACACATACATATGTAAATCCAGGTTCTGCACATGAGAGGAAACATGTGACATTTGTCTTTGGGGTGTGTGTGTGTGTGTGTGTGTGTGTGTGTGTGTGCATGTTCATGGGTGTGAGTGTGGGCACAACTTAGGATGGTGGTTCTTGCCTTCTACCTCATTAGAAGCAGGATCTCCTCTTGTGCCCTAGTATACTTGCCAGGCTAGCTGGCCCACAGCTTCTGGGCTATTTTCCTGTCTCTCTGCTTCCCTACTTGCACTAGTTGTGCTTGGATTACAGACACTAGCACTACAGTGTCTGGCTTTTTCCTGGATTCTGGGGATCTGGACTCTGGCATACACAGTATCCACACAGTCGTCTCCCTAACCCACATTTGTCTTTCTGAGTCTGGCTTCTTTTGTTTAACATGATAATCTCCATTCCCATCAAGTTTTCCTGCAGTGACGTCTTTTGATTCTTATTTATGACTGAACAAAAACACCACTGTGTATATATACCACATTTTCTTTGCCCGTGCTTCTAGTGATGGATGCCTAGGCTGATTGTGTGTGCACAGCGCTTGAGAATACTTCTAGAGCCAGTCACAGAGTCCCCTCATCAGCAGGAAGCTCCTGTCCTAGCCACCCTAGAGTCCACTCTGCCAGCCTCTGCTTGGGCTTCCAGAATTCTTTCCTTGTCCCCCACACAAAGTCTAGAACCTAAAACACAGTGGCCCTAACTTCTCTCCAGTGTTGCTGTCTTTTGTTACAGAGCCAGGCATTCAGCATATGTTTGTTGAATACAGTTGAAGGAAATCTGCAGTAGCTCTTGAGCGTGGCGGGTTGTAATTGGGTCCGTACCATTTAGTGCCGTAACCCAGGTGGGATGAAAACAAACCCTCCTGTCGACATGGCAGTCTGTAGCTTACAGCACATTTACGCTTCTCTCTCCTCTCACTTCCCTTAGCAGCCACTATGAATCCTCCCATGATATGGATGGATGAGAAAGAAAAAAGAGAAAAACAGGGAGGTTAGTGACTTCAGCAGAGTCAAATGTTAATAAATAGCACTGGTGACCTGGGGTCTTGCTTTCCCAGAGGCCCTGAGATACCCCATTCACTGCCTGGTGCTTCTGAAAAGTCACAGGGAAATCAGACCCTCGACATGCAGAATCTATTTTGAGCACATGGGCAGGCGGTGGTGGTGGTGGGTCCTAGGTTAAAGAACACAGTGTGGAGTGCTCCCAAGCATAAGAGAGAAAAAGAATTATAGAATATTTAGCAACCTGGTCATATTCCACATTGTCTACATTTTGTCTGCACTGGACTACTTGTGATTTTTCTTGCACAAGGTAGAATAAATGTAAACAAACACAGGTGCTCATTCATTAATTTAAAAATTAATCTCTCTGAGCCTTCATTTTTCTCAAGTGGAAGTGACAACAAAAATAATAATAGTAATAATAATAATTTGTGCAATTTTATCAAGCAGATTTAATGATAACCCTCATGGCATTAGCTGGAAGTTTTAAATGCTCCACTGTTTTTTCTTTTCACACCCCACCATGCAAGCTTCATTGGACAGTGTTAATGAGTTCACCAAGTTTTTGTAAGGCACAGAAGGAGAGGTTAAAAAGAAAGAAGAAGAAGGGAAGAAAAAAGAAAGAAAGAAAGAGCGAGCCGGGGTGGTGGTGCACAACTTTAATCCCAGCACTCACTCCGGAGGCTGAGGTAGAAGGATCACCATGAGTTTGAGGCCACCCTCAGATTAGTGAATTGTAGGTCTGCCTGAGCTACAGTGAGTCCCTACCTTGGAAAGCAAAACAACAACAACAACAAAAAGAGTCATAAATCTTCACTAAGTTTTCAGCCACTTAGCAGTTGGACCTTCCTAAAAATTTTGACACAGGAAAGAGGACCATTCCCATAGTCTTGTAATTCCCAGACCCACAAAGCCTCATCACTTCGGTCTTCCTAGCTTCGGAAGCAGCCAGGATGCCATTCTTTGTTGACCATGAGTGACAGGTGCCTCTGGTCTGGAAAGGAATTATTTAGGAGCCAAAAAAAAAAAAAAAAAAAAAAATTGCGACTCGCAAGGTAGTTCAGGAACTTGTGTAGAGCTGTAGGATTGGCATGTCTGGAGGGTCCTTCAGAAGCTCTGTGGCACATGCTACCCAGGTGGGTTAGAATCCTTACGCTGACACTTAAGAACTTTCTTGTCTTTGTTCATGTCCTTCAGTCCCTTGGGCTTTGCCTTTGCCATTTGTAAAATAGAAATGTTAATGAAAGTAATATGTATGCCATAGGGCTATTTTGCAGATTAAATAAAATCATATAAAAATCAGTGAACACACTTCTTGGTATAAAGTAGGCTACTGTGAGTTTGATGTCCCCAGCACAGATGGCTAGAATGACCCCCTCCTCCTTAGCTCTGCTTTCCCCAGACCAGTCCTAATACAGCAAGCCAAAGCCTGCAACTTCCCGTGGGCCAGAGGTCTGAACTGGATCATCCCTGCTGAGGGTCCCAGGTCCTTGAGTAGAGTCTAATGTCCCTTGATGCAATGCTTAGGGAAAATCCAGAGAAAGAGCGAAAGCTAGGTACCTAACTCAGTAGTGAAGTGCTTGCCCAGAATGTACAAGACCCTGAGTTCTATCTCCAGCACTGCAAAAAGAAGGCATGAAAGGAAAGGGGGAAGGAAAGGCAACTCATGGGATTCCAATAGGCTTCCCAAACACTGCCCTGCAGAGAGCGGCTTTCCCCTGGACCTGTCTTCTGTTTGTCTTGACTTTGGTGATTTAGTTGTTCAGACTACTCTTCCATCTTATGAACTCTCCCTGGGTGATGCACTGGCCCTAACAAGTTAGGGAAGGAGAGAGGAGGGCTGCAGAGCCGCAGCAGTCTCCTCTCACTCTTCCCTAGCATAGGTTAGAACAAGGATCTATGTTGCCATGGTCTGGGAAGTACACAAAGGAGGGAAGCAGGAGCCATGGGCTACTGTTATCTCTGGCTATCTCTTTGGCTTGCCAATCCCAATTTGATGGTGGGAGACATCAAACTCATGGTAACCTACTATATACATACAAATGTGTGTGTGTGTGTGTGTGTGTGTGTGTGTATACACACACACATATATATGTCAGTTAGCCATCTCATCACCCTGAGGTAGAAAGAGCCTTGTGATAATGTGAGGAGCTGGCTTTGTTGAGAGTTAGGAAGACAAAAGTGACAAGGCCATTCAGGTCTGGGGGTCATCACGCCTCTATTGAGGACATATCTTCTTGCCTTGACTTTTAGATAGATGTGGCTCACCAGAAGTCCCTTGAAGGACTCTGTATGACATCTTTTCACACTTTCCAGGAGACTTGCATAGTGAGTAAGTTAGATGCTCCTTGATCAAAAACTAGATATATAGATATAACAAACATAATGCAAAGGACATAGAGGCGAGGAGCTGGGAGGGGTAAAACACAGGAAAAGGAAGTGGTACCCCACTGTTGAAATCCACGCAGCTGGGGAGGTTGGAGTGCTAAGCAGGGGTTGGGCTGATCAAGGGAAGCTTTAGAAGGAGTGGGGTTGTTATGAGTTGTAGAAATGTATTGGCCATGGAGAGGAGACGGCTCAGTCAGTGTGTGTGGAGGGGTGGGGTCTATGCAAAGACACAGCCAGGAAGGTAAGAGCAAGAGCATCTGCTGTATCTTCCACACCTGCCAAGTATATGACCCTGGGTACACATGTGGTCCTTAGGCTAACTGTAAAGTAAGACTGAATTGTTGGCTTCTGCTTCATGGATGAGCACACTAAAGTCCAGGAGCTCTAGCTAGCTTGAGAACAGGGTGAACCCTGTCTGATTCATCTCTGGGTCTCGAGTACGGAGCCCCAGAGCAGGCAGCCTCTGAAAGATACTTGGGGATATCAGAGATGGAATCACAGCCAAGCTGGGATTCTGAGTTAGCTGTGCAAGACGTGTGTTGCTTATGCATCTAATTGACTGAAAAGCTGAATGGGTGATCAGTGTCCAGAGAAGAATGGATGGGGGAACTGTGGACAGAACCCAAGATGATGGGCCGCATGCTACAGCCATTTCCTCAGAGCACCGTGCATGCCATGTCCCGTCGAAGAATGTGTTTGCGGGTCGCAAGTCCTTGTTCAATGTGCTTCGTTTGTGTGTCTTCCGTGCCTACCCTGGAACCGCATCAGTGCTCAGATCCCGTTGGATATATCAGTTCTGTAAAATGTGGTCAGCACTGTAAGGTTCCATTCCAAAGGCATCTTGCTAACAGGAAGGCACAATTGGCCGGGCGTGGTGGCGCACGCCTTTAATCCCAGTACTCAAGAGGCAGAGGTAGGAGGATCACCGAGAGTTTGAGGCCACCTTGAGACTACATAGTGAAGTTCAGGTCAGCCTGGACTAGAGTGAGACCCTACCTCGAAAAACCAGAAAAAACAAAAAAGCAGTCAGCATTGATTGAGCTCAGGATAGGAAGCGAAGGCTGATGGTGGGAAGTGTGGCCAGTGACGCAAATGTCCAGGGAGGAGAAGTTGCTTCTTCCTCCTGTGCTGTTCTCTCGGTTCCCCTGCTGGAGCCCTTTCCATACGATGGTTTGGCTGCTGTATGGGTTCCTATAACTTCCATTATGAGGTATGACAAGCGGAATGCCTAAAAGGGAAAATTTCCAGAAGAGAGTGTTCAAAGGGGTTCTGTGGCTTTTCCCCACTCGCCCAACATACCAGGTAGCAGAATTTAGAACCCCTATTGCCCAGCACATGTGTCCCTGCTGTGCCTTACGGAAATGAAAAGGGTGTTGGGGAGACTGCGTTAAGAAACAGGACCCCAAACTTTGTGATCCAGAGGATATATAGAAACATTCTAGTGGGTGCAGCCCTTCCCTCCTCCCCAAGACTCTCCTTCTTTGACGAGCCTGTCACTAGCAAGCAACCAGCCATTCTAACTGCTGACACCGCCTGTCACTGTCCTGCCCCTCGGCTGTCAGCAATGACCACAGCTCCCACTCAGCCAGTGAAGCGGATATTCCCCGGGCCTTGCTCCCTCCGCTCCGAGTTTGCAGTGTGCTCTGTCCTGCCTGGCCTCAGCACTCGCCCTCTGGCCTTCCAGACTTCCCCGTGAGCTATCACGAGGGAACAGTGACTAGGGGCTGGGGCTTAGGAGCAAAGGCATCCCACACCCTGCAAGACCCCCGTTCCTTCTCTGTACTCAGCCTGTCGAGTTCCTGGGGTTAGGCTGTGGTGGTGCTGGCTGGCCTTGACCTCAGAGCTGGGTTTTTTTATGTCTGAGAATGAGCCTGTGTTGGGTGTAAGTAAATGTTGTTTGAAATTTCAACTGTGGAGAAAGGGAAAAGCTGATTTTATTGCTTAGATCCCAGAAATATATTGATTTTTTTTCAAAGAGAAATAAAAAGTCATTCAGTTATGGACAAACATCAATTTTCTACATCTTTGGGTTGAAGGGGACAATAGGAGTGATTCTATCTGTCCCATGGAAATAATAAATGCATGTCCACACTCCATCATCCAGAGCCTTGGGGTCAGATGTGTTTGGAAATTTGGTGCAGTTTTAGATTTTTGAAGGGAAATGGGTTTCATATACTGTACACTCCAGAATACCCCCGGTGGAGTCTGGGGCAGTATTACATAATCAAGCCTATTAATTTTTCTGTAGCAAAGTGTATGAACATCACATTAAGTGGCAAAAGTAAAGAAAATAAATAGCTTCACATAACTCCAGGTCAGGCTTTGCCATAAATGAATTACTAAAAAAGAAAAAAAAAAAAAGAAAGAAAGAAAGAAAGACTCAAAACACCCTTTTAGTTTTAGAATTTTTTGAGTGTCAGGATTGATAAGGGCCTGTGGCTCTCCATGATTAATATCAGCTCCTTTACTATATAAACCCATACAGAGAGGATGATTGCCTGTGTGCCACTGTATAAATCAATTCTCAGTAGCTCACAAAGATGTGACCACCTCAGGCATGTGATGGAGAGGGGGGCTTATTCCACTTGGCATCCCAAAGACACACAGACCAGGCACAAGAGGAGAACTGAGTAAATCCGTCAGTAGGCTCATACCGGCGCCCTTGGATCCCAGTTTGGATTGAGCCAGTTAGAACCGAGTAACTGGTGTAGTGGGAAAACAAGCATGGTAAATAAACCTAACTATGACCTAATAGCACTCGCTCATGCTTACTGGGATATTCACTGTTGCCTGGTACTGTTTCTAATGCCTTACATCTTTTCCCCTCACTGCATTCTCACAGCTACATGATCAAGTGACAACTATTTCTGTAAGTGACTGCCCCAAGGTCACACAGCTAGTTAGTAACACAGCCTGGCTTGGGACCCCAGCATTTTAGCTCCTGAGTATATTGCTTGTTTCTCTCCTGTGTGTGTGTGCGTGTGTCTACCAAGGGAAAGGTAACCTCGTAGGGTAGTGTGCATCACTGAGCATCATACTGAGCACTCGGCACCATCCTGTGTGAGCCTCTGCACAACCTTAGAAGGTGGAGTTCGACCCCGTTTTCCAGGTGGAGGAACTAAAGCTTAGAACAGGAGGTGTGGGAGTGGATTCAAACCCAGAATCCCAGGGAGTGAGACCACAGATGCTGGCCCCAGGAACATAACAGTTCCTAGGAATTTAGGCATGTGTACCAGGGACCAAGAGGGCATTGTAGGAACAATTAGGAACTAGATAACAACCTCGGCCCATGAGCACACTCAATGGAAGCATGCTGAGTTGGCATCTCCTTCCTGAGGGCTTGCTGTGGGTCAGGTTTCAAAATTTGTGGGCCCCAATTTCCTATCTATAAAATAAGAACAATAATGCCTTCCCTGATGGTCAGAGTGGATGGTACTTGGGCTTTAGGGAGTCAGAGGATCTCAAGGCACATTTGGACTCTTGAGTTTTCTAGTCTATACACTGAGTATCAGGAAGTGAGGTGTCCCCCAAGGGTGACATTACGTGTGGTCTTTGGGAAGACGGATAGAAGGGAAGAGTGATTCTAGTTGTCTCTCATTGAATATACTGGGAAAGTCCTCTGATACCCTCTCCCCTGGATGGGGATAGTGGTAGCAAAGATGTCTCTGGTCTTTGGTGATCCCCTGGACCCTTCTCCTTACTGTCCAAGTTCATCAGCCACTCCCCTACATACGTTGGGTGCTTCTCTAACCTCCATGGTCCAGGTTTCTCACGCACCTCACTTCATTTGCCCATGTGAGGCTTTCCTGGGCTAAGAAAAAAATATATGATGGTGGGCTGGAGAGATGGCTTAGCAGTTAAGTGCTTGCCTGTGAAGCCTAAGGACACCAGTTCGAGGCTTAATTCCCCAGGACCCATGTTAGCCAGATGCACAATGGGGCACACACATCTGGAGTTCGTTTACAGAGGCTGGAAGCTCTGGCACGCCCATCCTCTCTCACATTCTCTCTCTCTCTCTCTCTCTCTCTCTCTGCCACATCTCTCTGTTGCTCTCAAATAAATAAATAAACAAACAAAAAAATTAAAAAAATATATGATGGTATTTCTCCTCCTCCCTCCCCTGTCTCGCGTTCAGATCTGTCCCCGCACCACAGCTCTTCTGAACAAATCCTCACCGTGTTGTCCTGCTCACAGCCATTAAGTCATGTCCCATCAGCCTTAGTAGGGGTCAGCAAATGTTAGCAGTAAAAGGACAGATATAAATATTTTAGGCTTACAGTCCAAGAGGGGAAATTGAAGATATTAAATGAGCACAGGCTCAGTGTCCAGTAACCCAAAAACCTGAAATCTAAAATGTTCCAAACTCTGAAACTTTTGTTTGCCAATGTGATGCACCAAGTCTGTCAGTTCAGTGGACACACACTTTGTTTCATACATAAGGTGTTTAAAATATAATCACATGAAACTTCTTTCCAACTATGTGTATATGTATGGTATATATAAAATATAAATGAGTGTTGTACATGGGGGTGCTAACTCCAAGATATTTCATAACATGTATGCAAATATTCTCAAATAAGAAAAAAAATCCAAAATGTGAAATATATTTGGCCTGAAGCATTTTATATCAGATATATTTAACTGGTGCTGATATATAAGAGAAAAAAATTCATGTCTTTCATTGATGAAATTCAATGTATAGTCATCACTGAGGACTTTTTATTATGAAATTCAAAGTTTTATTTGTTAAATGCTACAGAAAAACACAAAAATTTTATATTTTGGTGGTGTATCATATGATGACTTGATACATATAGACATTGTGTAATGCTTAATTCAGGTTAAACTTATACACCTCAAATGTCTATCATTCCTTTATGATGAAAACATTCAAAATCTGTCCTAGTTTTTATTTTTGAGATAGAAATTAGATAGTTGTTATCTGTAGGCACTCGTCCATGAAAATACCACACTAGAACTTTATTCCTCTATCTTTTTATTATTTATTTATTTAGTATTTCGAGGTAGGATCTCACTCTAGCCCAGGCTGATCTGAAATTCAGCTTATAGTCTCAGACTCATAGCAATCCTCCTACTTCTGTCTTCCAATTGCTGGGATTAAAGGTGTGTACCACCACCTCTGGCTCATCTATCTATCTAACTAACTGGAAGATAGTAGCTACTGATTAGCTTTTCCCCATCCCCACCCCTATAGTCAAGTATCCACCAATCATAAATAGCACTTTTTGCTGTATGTATCTATTAATGAAAAGAATGGAACTTTTTTTCAGGGGGATTGGGTAATATGCTTAATTAGTATAAAATTGGAAAATGTTTAATTTGAGTTCATGTTCCCAGCCAGGGAATTGACTGCTACTATATATCTTGTTAAAACTAGTCTGAGTACTCAAGCCTAACAGAATAGCTGTGGACCCAGGAGTATAGTGTACTAGAGACACCAGGGCAGCGTGTAACACATTGGTAATGGACATGGGGGCTGGGCATTGGTAAGGTCTGAAAGCTGCCGACCCATAGAACGGGTCTCAGGAGGCCTGCCCCCACAGGGCAGCACCAACCTCTCTGGCTTTTCCCAACAACACCAAGAGGCCCCTTTTCACTTCTGGGTCTTGTCCAGCCCTCTGTGTAGGATTGCCCACATCTAAACTCTCCATCATTTGTGCTTCTGCTCAGGAATCCCTTCTCTGGAAAGCTTCCCTTTCTTCTCTGTCCCCAGTCCCTTGTATTTGGCTATACTTAGCATGCAATGCCCCACACTGCAATTACCCTTTGATATCCTAAATCCCTCCATAGACCTTAAGCCCACTAAGGGAAGGGGCCATGTCTTATTCCTGCCCTGTGTCCCATCACCACAAGGCAAACACACCTTCCACCAATTCGCTGGGAGTATGAAAGGATCAAGGTACAAACTGAGCAGCCTGGGCAGGGGCTGCCCACTGTGCATGCTGGGAGCCCACCTGGCCCTGGAGCCCATCTAGCAGGGTGGGGGCAGGGAGCCCCGGGTAGTAGTAGATTTCCAGTTCCTGGTAATCACAACTTTATTTTCTGGGAATCTCATGTTTTCTGTAACTTAGACTTTCTCACATTGGGAGTTGGCAGTTGTTTTAACTAAACAAAGTGGTTTCTCCTTGATTTCTTTATGGTTTGTGAAGAATTTTGCTATTGAAAATCTCAGCCCATGTGTGGTTAAAAGAGAAGAAAGCACGGGTGCCGCATTGGCACCAGTGCCCTGTGCTTTCTCCTTGCCATCTTCCTGCACTGCTTCTGACTTGACCCTGACCGCCCCCGGGTTTATCCTGCCTCCCCGCTGTGGTGGGTGTCCTGGCTCCTGTCCTCACTGGGGGCCATAGGATTGTCTCCTTCCATCCATGGGCTCTGAACATCTCAAGATGACTGTTGAAGCCTCGTGCTCTTCTCCACACTTGGTACATTTGTTTGAGCTCAGTTGTGCATGTTTTGTTTTGGTTTCTTCCTTTTAAATGTGTGTAAGGAGAAAAGCTAGGCCTCTAAGATCACAGGTAATAAAAGGATATTATAGAGTTCCAACAAGACGCGGAAGGAAAGGGAGGGCGAGAAAAGAAGAAGGGGAGGAAGGGAGCAGGGGTGGAATCCATTGTTGAGTGTATGTAGTTATGCTTGGCATTAGAAATGTGTAGATACGTGTTTTTGGTTTTTTTTGTTGTGCTTTGTTTTTGATTTTAGCCTATACAACCCTTCATAATAGGTGGTATTATAACTCCAGCTCTTCAGAAAAGGAAATAACACATGGTAGATTAAATGACTTGCCTCAGGTCACACACAGTTAAAAGATAGAACAACCAAATTTTTGGGTATGTGCGCAAACACTTTTACGGATGTAGAGCATATGTAATGAGGAGTGTGTAACTTCTAACTCTACAGCTCAGCGCATTGTTTGGAAAGTAAACGCAGCCCTGAAATCAGAACTTTAATCAGAAAGCAAAGCATTGCGCCTGCCCACAGTCACCCTTCTCCTTGTCCCAGGCTCCATCTTTCCCCTCACTTCCTGCAAAAATAACTGTTAGACTTGATTTTTCTAACCGTGTAAGTAAAGTCATAGATGTGCTCCTCTTTTTACTGCTTCTTTTGCTCAGCATTAAATTTTTGAGATTTACCCACGTTGTTCCATGTAGTTGAAGTGCATTCGTTTCCATAACTGCATAGCTTTGCCTCTGAGTGTTACTCGTTCCTTATTAACAGACAGTGGATCACTTTCCTTCCATTTAGAAGCGATGTCCTTCAGTACGCATTTGTTTCTTTTAAGGACTGTAATTTCTGGGTTTGTGTACACACACACACACACACACACAGTTTAGTGGTTTTCCTGAGTACAAATCCAAAACTACTGTAACAACTGTCCAAAAGTATATTCTAATTGCCTTGCCTTCTCCAAGGATATATTTTTCATTGTGGCCATTCTGATGGTCACATAATTTTGTCTCTTTGTGATTTCATTTGTATTTCCTCAGTACCTAGAGACATGACACACCTTTTCTATGTTTATTGGCCATCTGGATAACCTGTTTTGTGAAGTGCATGTTCAAGATTTGTTTCTAAAAAGAGGACGACAGTCTGCTTTTTCCCCCTCTCTCATTTATTTGTAGGAATTCCTTATGCATTACAGTGTAAATCCTTTACCAGATACCATCATTATCTTCTTCCATTTGCTGACCTGTCATTTTGCTCTCTTAATGGTCTCAAGTGCTGAACAGAAGTTCTCATTCTTGATGGAGTTCATTGGATCAGTTTGCTTTTAAGGTTAAAGTTCTGAAGTAATGAGGAGGTGCTCTCGTTTTCTTATAAAATGTTTTACTGTTCTACCATTTACAAGTATGAATACAGTCTCTCTGGGATTGATTTTCATGTAGAGTGTGAAATGGAGTTCGAAGTTCACTCTTTTTGTATATGGATAACCAGTTGATCTAGTAACATCCACAGAAAAGACCTCCTGTCTTCACTGTGTTACAGGATTTTCTTGGTCATCTGCCCAATGACTGCTCCTGAACTTCTAGAGTTAAACGCTTTGGCTTGAGCTAGCTGATTCCACACTGGAAGTTCTTCTCATTATTTGGTAACGGAAAGCACCTGAGTAGGTAATGTTGAACAAGCTCAAGGTGAAAGGACATCACACTGTCTTTTGAAGGCATTGTTCTTTGCTGTCTGACGGACACCACAGTTAATCATAGTCACCAAATGAAAATAGGGGTTTGTGGGGTAGAGGTGTGAGGTGATCTGGAGGGAGGAGGAAGCCTGTGTTCCCAGACTCAAAAGGGGTGGTGCTGGGAAAATATCTAAAATTGTGATCCCTGAAGACAGAGGGAAAATACGTTTTCCTATAGCTGTGAAGTAAAGGAAGTTTTCAGACAAGAAGTTATTTGTTGAATAAGTGCAGTTTGTAACAGTTTGATTTTAATGAGAATATATAATTTGCACTTAGGGATTATTAGCTCTTCAGCATCTTATTCTAACTGGGTTACTAATTACATTTTTGATTATAGGAGTTGATCCATATATGCTCTTTTCTTAATAGGGGATTATATTTTTGTGTATGAGGTATAAAAATAAATAGATTATTTAACAACTTAGCTTTTTTCAATCTTCTGTGATTGAAAAATCTTTTGTTGGCTTGATCTGAAATACATTTTCTAAGTGGACTTTATTGGCCATCTGGTATAAGTTACCCAAATTGCTGACAGTGAGCTTAGTCTTGGCTACATGTTTGAATCATGAAGGCAACTTTGGAAGTGTATTGACACATGAGCTGCAGCCCTAAATGTTTCTGATTTGGTTGGCCTTGGGAGCAACCTGCTTTCAGTATTACTGAAAGTCCCTCAACCTACTCTACTGAGCAGATCATGTGCGGCGGGGGGCGGGGGGGGGATGGACACCACTAGCCAAGGTCAAGTTCATTTACAGCAGCCCTTTCTCATGCAGCCCACATCATTGCTCAGTGACAACTGCTGTTGATAAGACAAGGAGTTTCCACAAAGGGCTTCCTACTGACCTTTCAGTCCGAGCAGTCATTGCACAGGTGGAAGACTTGCAGGGTAGGAAGAGGATTCCTTTGTGCGTGTTGACGCAGCTGTTAGTCACTGACAGACAGCAGCAGAGTGAGGGTGACCAGCAGGACAGGGAAATGGGAACCTCTGACCACAGCAAGGACACTGAATTGGGAACCTCTGAAACCCAATGGCGAGATACAGGGCTGACCCTAGACAGGATGCCCTGTGTGTCTTTTGAGAGAATTCAGGAAGCATTCTCTTAAAGCCTCATGTATTGTGCAGTTTGCAGAAGGAGCCCTGACTGGGTGCACTAAGGCAAGCAAAAGGGAAGGAAGATATGAACTCAGTCCCCATGAAATTTAGTCTCCACGCTCTGTGCAGATCCCAGTTGGTTTCCACACAGCATAATCAGGGCTGCTGCGATGTGAGGCATGAATTCCTGTCTCCCTGGCTGAAGTGTGTCTGGCAGTCTGCATGCTGTATCCCACCAGGGCTGGGAAGGATGAGGGTAGATTATCTTTATTCTGGTGAAAGTTCGCTTGGTCATGAGGCACACACAGGCGACTCAGTGTCCTGCATTTTCAAGGGCAGGCACATGCCTTACTATCCATTGACTTCTTATTTAGAGTTTGGCACATAGAATGTTCTACAGGCCAGTTGGGTGAGTGAGTGTTGTATATGTGGTTCTTCAAGGGTGTGTGTAGTGTTGTCTTATATTTTATGCTAGGGTAAAAGGTGAGCGTGCACACATACACAGTGGGGAGAAGGGTGCCAGGAGAGAGACCAGGAATAGATTCCTCTCAGCTTTCCCTCTCTTCCCTCTAGTGTTCCTACCTGCCCAGTGACAGTCAGCTAAAGGACAATAGTGGTATATGTCGTGGGTCAGCCTCCCTAACCAGAGCCCGGCAGGGTGGAGGACAGGGTATTGCAGGGGTCAGGGTGACAGTGGTAGTGGTAACAAACTCATGAAGAATCTGCAAGGGGCAGGGTAAGAGCCAGGAGGCTTGCAGGATATTGGCTGCTGTTCTCCATGCTTGGGTACTGCAAGTTTCGGGAAAGTAATTAATACCATATCCAGGAAGCACATCCCTGGACCTATAATTACATGTGCTGGAATGTTTGAAGAATTGATGGCAGTGGTTCTAAAGTCTTATAAATATTCCTCCAAGAATATTTTCCATAGAGAGAAATGGTCTTGTTTCTTAAAGGGGGGGTGAGGGGTGGGAACCTCTCCCAGGACCCCCAACACCATTGAGGGCTCAGCCTGTAGACTCCTCACGTCAGGAGTCTCTGGAGCCTGCAATCCCTTGGGCCTGCCTCATGAGAGGCTGCCTAAAGGAAGCATTCCAGGATTGCTGTCAGGAAATGTATCAGAGCCCATCTGTGCTTGGCATGGGGCGAGGGAAAGATGTTAAGAAAAATTTCCTTGGGAATTCCAAGTCTGAGCTAACTAAATTTTGGGCTGAGTGCAGTATTTGCACAAGTAGGTTTTATTCCTTCCTTTGAACAAAGGGAGGAACTAGAAAGCAGAAGGCATGAAAGCACATGTGCGTGAAGCCCCAGGAGAAGAAAGGTGTCCCCAGACTGGCCCCCTAGCCTTTAAAGGAGCTCTGGCGTGGGCACTGCCCACTCAGGGGAGTTGACTCAAGAGTGACCTGGCTGAAAGGTGCCTGGACAGATAGACTTAAATTTGAGTCTTGAACTCCCCTAATGATTCATGTGGCTTTGGCCCACTCCCTTTATTTGCCTAATTGCTTTTTTTGCTTTGTAAAATAGTATCATAATTGTGCCTGAGTTGAAATAATTTATGTAAAAATTTCTACTCCAGGATCTGCCCATGCCAGTTACTTCCTAAATACAAGCGGATTTTTGAGGCCACTTTTGGAATGAGCCAATGCCTCATCCTCCCTGGGGTCGCAGAACTGTTTGTAGGTCTGCCCAGTGCTTACTGTCTCACTTATTCCCCTTTCCTACCAGAACAGCAGCTCTTGTTGTACCCTGACGCCCGGCCTCAACGTCTGCTTAGAGAGGTGATCAGTCAAGATGTGTTGAGAATGATGGAGTGAAAATGTTGGGGGCTGTAGAAGTTCAGGGACATGTCCTGTGTTTGAGCCATTGCCTGCCGAAGCCATGGCTAAAGACAGGGAGCTGGGAGCGTCGCCGAGACCTGATGCATTTAGAAAGCTGCACACACTGGCTCTTTCTTCCTGGAGATTTTCTGCCCATTTAAGCTGTAGGGCATGATTGCGTTGTTGGCTACAGTTACCATGTGTCAGAGGGGGGCTTGTTTTGAAGTTCCAGATTGTTCTTGGCTGCCCCTTGACTACTTGAAAGCTTACAAAGGCAGGGAATTGGGCCACATCAGAAGGACTTTGGCCAAGGACAGGTGGAGCTAGTGCGTCTGACCTATGCAGACCAGGCCTGCCTACTGTGTGCTGCCGGTCAGCTGTACCTACTGTGTGCTGGTCTGCTGTATCAAGACC
Source organism: Dipus sagitta (assembly GCA_036346955.1). Classification (NCBI taxonomy): domain Eukaryota; kingdom Metazoa; phylum Chordata; class Mammalia; order Rodentia; family Dipodidae; genus Dipus; species Dipus sagitta. Next base: position 164,795,280 of record CM070772.1, on the reverse strand, counting down.
TTAGCAGAAGTTGTTGCTATTAATCCTCGTGAATTCTAACCATCCTCTACAGTCAGTGGAGAAAGCAAGATTCAGGAGGATTCCTTACTGGGTTGTGGTCACACTGCAGACTTTAAGCTCCAAGTATCACCACAGCCCTCTGTCATTCCATCCTCCTTTGAAACTTTGGCTCAGGTTTCCAGCCCACACACTCAGGAGTTTGAGCAGTGGTTCTACCACCCTTCCTTAGGAATGGAAGAGATTAGTCCAGTGTGTCCCCACCTGTTCCCTGGAACTCTGAAGCTGTGAGAGCCTCTGCTGCCATAAAGTAGGCTTGAGAATTCTCCTTCTTGGGGGATACCAGGGCAGATTCCAGAGTTCAGGATTCTGTCAGAGTCCTGTAGTAAGGAAGCAGGGAGTTAGTTATCAGAAGCCAGCCCACTCCATGGGAATATGCATGAGCCTCTTTGTTCTGTTGAAGCTTGTGAATGTCCTACGGAGCTGGGAACTTTCCTTAAATACGGAGAATCAGACTGTTCCCAAAGGCCTGACTCAGCTAGAGGGTCTCCCAGGGCAAGGATCCTCCTACAACATGACGAAGGTCCCTAGAATAGTGTTGGCTCCTGCCTCCAGGACTCAGGCACCGCACATCCTTGCACTGGAGTTCATTCTTTCTCTTCTGCTTTTCCTCACTGTCTTAACTTGAAGGTAGCATACAGAAAAAAAACATCATTTGCTTGCACAGTTTTGCTTTGTTTTTCTTATTCTGTGTTCTCCACATTGCCCAACATGCCCACCATTCCACCTCTTTTCCCCAGGGGATCCTGGGAAGCCCACACCTGCAGATGTTGGGAGAGAAAGGTTCATGTAGTCAGGTACAGTTGTCCTGGGTCCCTGGATCCATCAGCCCTGCCACTCCATCACTGGCTTCTCTGCACAGACAGAAAATGGATAACGAGTGCATAAGCATGGCTGACCTCAACATACGCCAAAGCAGAGCTCCTGACGCCCCCTCAGGTTTCCCCACTCCCCTCCACCCTCCTCAGCCACACCAACTCTAGAGGCTGCCCAGAGAATAACAGAGAAAACATGCTGACCCTGCTGTGAGAGTAGATGTGCAAGGTGGGACGTGAGGCACAGTGTGAGCTAGCCAGAGGGGACATGCCTATCCTGGAGACAGCCGGACAGGCTGGTTATCATCTTGGTCCTTAGAAAAGATGAATGCACTAGCCTGCTTCTAGCATAAAACTGAAATGTTGGGACCATAGTTAAGTCATTGGTTCATTCATTCATCAAGAAATTCCTGGGCTGGAGAGATAGCTTAATGGTTAAGGGACTTGCCTGCGAAGCCTAAAGGTTTGATTCTGCAGGTCTCATGTAAACCACTTGCACATGGTAGTGCATGTATCTGGAGTACGTTTGCAGTGACTAGAGGCCCTGGCATGCCCATTCTGTCTCTCTCTCTCTCTGTCTCAAATAAAAGTAAATTTAAAAATTTTTTTAAAAAAGAAGGTATTGAGCAGTTATGCTCTGCCAGCACTCTGGATCTCACAACCAATAGCAAACCAACCTAACCATATGTATTGTGGCAAATGCTGGGATGGAGGAATGTGCCATCAGGAAAGGTATTTTCAGCCCTGCCTGGGAAGGCTTCCAGGTGGATGCAATGCTTATGTAACGGGGTGTTAGGTGTTCAGGAAAGTCCCTGAACCCCAAACCCTAGGTTCATTCCTATTTTAATCAAATAATTGAAAAAAAACACTGAGAAGGAGAATTATTGAATTATATTTACTGAGGGAAGTGCAGAGCCAAGGATAGGCACTCATGTGGGTAGAGATCCCACATAGAGCTGGTGGCGGGGAGGAGAATAAAGCAGCCTATGTGGAGGAGTAAGGGTTAGGGGGGCCTCCCCTCGGGTCAACCCAGCTGTGGCCTAGGCCTCGGGCCCAGGTGAGGGAAAAACTCACCCACAACTCCAAGTTCCCAAGTGGTCAGAGAGCCTGCCTTAGTGGTGGTGAACTGTCTTCTGGCTCAGGTGAACAGGTGGTTGGTTAGCGTTAGGGGCTGTCTCAGGAAGAGGTTAGCCCTGGCACCAAGTTCCAGGGGCTGAACTTGACTAACCACAGTGTTTAAATGCTATCAAAGACCTCTCTCCTGGGAGGGATCCGGGTTGTGGAAAAACAGGTCTGGGGAACTAGACAAGAGATGTCAGATCATCCCGGATCTCCAACAATGCAAACTTTGCTGCCTTTTTCTTACTTCCAGGGGTCCAGCCTCCCTAACTGTACCCCCCTCTCATTTATACTGAGACTACGAGGTAAATAAGAGTCTCTGGTGTAGATGTGAAATGGGGAAAGGGCACTTTAACAAAACAATGCTATTAAAACCAAGGCTAGCTAGGTGTGATGTTACACTCTAGAAATCATAGCTTTCAGGAGGCTGAGGCAGGAGGATTATGAATTTGAGGCCACCCTGGGCTGTATAGAGAGATCTGGTCTTGGGGATGGGGGACTAAGCCTCCCTTCTACCTAGGAAGATCACCCCAGGGTCATTTGAGGACTGAGACACATCTAAGAGGATATCTACAGCCCAATATTTGGTTTTGCTATTTGAAGAGCGCCCAGTATCTTCCCCCCTGTTGCCTTCTATAAAGGCTTCTTCACTAAAGAAGAGGAGACAGCCTTTACAGATCTCTGTAAGATGACAACGCTTGTCTTCTGTCAGATGGATACCCTGCTGGCCATGTCCATGTGGCCTGTGGTGTGCAGACAGGTAGACTAGCCAGCCGTGAAATCCAAATGCAAACTGTCTGTAATTAGAGGCCTTTCAGGTCTGAGGAATCCAGGCCCATGGTGTTCTCAGTGTTAGCATACCTTCTCTGTGATCCAAATGCATCTTTCCTTTCTCATGGTGAGAGTGTTCAGTGTGTTTCAGCTCGAGTGACCTACCACAGTGCTACTTACTGTCCTGACCACTGCACGGGTCCCACCATGCAAACCATCTGCTGTCTGTACCAAGCAGTCCTTGCTGCCTCGTGGTCTTAGCACACATGCTTTCATTGCTCTCCATCCCCACACTTAGTCCCATGCTCAGTTCACTATCTCTGTGGCCTAAGCTCTCAGCTGAAGGATCCTGTCTCTTATTGCATTTGTACCGCTTCACTCATATGCTTCAAGCGTGTCTTCCTAAGGTAGAGGAAACAGCATATTGACCCCACTACACACCACATGGCAAGGGGACAATATGGGATATGAAAGAACATGTAAGAGCAAATGCTGAAGGAATCTTCAGAAGTCGGCTGCTTAGCAAGAGCTGAGTGACTTAACATCCATGAAATACCTATTCTAGGTAACAGTCCTTCGTCATTAAATATGCTTTTTAAAATATTTTTATTTACTTACTTACTTACTTGAGAGAGGAAGATAGACAGAATGATAGACAGAATGGGTGCACCAGGGCCTCCAGCCACTGCAAACAAACTCTAGACTCATGAGCTGCTTGTGCATTTGGCTTACGTGGTTACTGGGGAATAGAAACTGGACTGGATCCTTAGGCTTCACAGGCAAGTACCCTAACCTCTCTCCAGCCCTAAATATGTTTTTTTTAAATATTTTTATTTATTTATTTGCAAGCATAGAGACAGCCAGTGAGAGTGAAAGGCAGAGTGAGAGACAGGGAGAGAATGGGGTGTGCCAGAGCCTCTGGCTGCTGCAAACTCCAGATACATGCCGTTTTGTGCATCTGGCTTTAGATGGGGAGTGGGGCATTGACCTCAGGTCATCAAGCTTTGTAAGCAAACACCTTAACTGCTGAGCCATTCCTCCAGACGAATTAAATATGTTTTGAAAGGACATTTTTGTAGAGAAAAGCTGACCTGTTGTGTGGAAGATATAGGATTAAAACAAAAAAGCTTTGTATAATCTAATTTTTTATGACTTGTACATATGCACTTGAAAATCTACCAAAATATTGGTTATGGGTTGCAAAGCTATATGATAATTGCTTTTTCCCTAAGTTTTTTTTTTTTTTTTGATGAGGACATGTGACATTTGTAATAAAAAAAAATTAAACCATCACTGTGGGTACTTCAAGCCATCTGGAGCCTTTGGTCCTTTCTCACATGCAGACTTAATCTTTTCCACACACATTATAGACACACTGGGGATGAATTGGAGGCCCCCACTAGAATGATTTAACCAATTAACTTATTCATTAACTGCCATGGTATCTTATATGCGCTGGACAAAAGATTTAGGATAATCCTCATTATGAGCTGGACAAAGGGAATATTTAAAATCCCTCTCTCTCATTTCTTTCTAGCTTTTCTCATGGAATTCCCACAAGGACTAGTGCCCAGAAAAGAGGCAAAGTGGCATTAGAGTCTTTGAAAGTAGAAGGGGTTCAAGACATGCCCATGTCGTGGCCAGAGCAGAATTCTCACACATTGTGCATATGTTTACTGAGTACCCAGCTTTCCACTGTGTTTCCTTTCTTCATGACACACTCGTGGGCTTTTTAAAACTATATCATAGAATGATGTCTTTTTCTAGACTAGAGCTATTTTAGAAATTAACTCATCATCATTCTTTCTATTCAATTACCAAGAGAAATTGTTAGTATAATGTTTTTTAGTGAGTCTGTGGCAAACTAGGATCATGTTTAACATTCATTGACAAAGTTTTGGCTCAGTGATGCAGCCTTGGGATGCTGACCTTAAAGATATTATTCAAGGTAAAACAAGGAAAGAAAACCAAGAGATCTTATCACTAAAGCTAGTATTCCACTGCCAACCATAGTAAAGTTGGAAACAAGGTGGAATACTTTTCTGGCTCTCAGGGAGTTGGTTTTCCAGAATCCTGTTCTCAATTGGCTAGACATAGCCTATGAAAGAATGCTTTTAAGTACTAGGAGACAGTGTATAAACTCTTAATTACCTTAGGTTCAGTTCTGCTTTGGTGGGAGGGTGAAAATTCATGTATAGAGACTGAGGTGACAAGAAACTTCCACATGGTGATGCTGATCCACCTGAATCCTGTCATACTGTCATACTGTCATACTGCTGGGGTCAATAGGAATTACATATTTATCAATGCATGTGATGGAGAGCCAGCCTGGTCACTTAGTGGCAATTCATCTTTGAAGATGTTGGTATTCTGGACTGCATGCCTATTGTTTCTCTGGATTTCATTTTGGTTAATCATCAGATGACTGGGGTCTCTGATCTGAATTCATAGCAACTGCCATCTCATCTCATACTTGTGGAGTTTGGCGGGTGAGCACTGGTTGGTCCTGGTCCATCTCTTAAGTCTGTTTTGTGTGGCTGTAACAGAGTACCTGTGACTAGATAGGTTATGAAAAAAAAATGTGTTTTTTTGCCTCAGTTCTAGAGGCTGGGAACTCTTAAGAACATGATACTAGGCATCTGACAAGCACTGTCAGTAGTTTGAATATATGTCCCCGAATAGACTCAAGTGTTTTATTGAAACTTAGATTTCCAGCCACCTGGCTGGAAGAGGTGTATTTGGGGGTCTATCTGCATTCTAGCCCAAAGATACGCAAAGCAGTCTAAGCTCTGCTTGGGAACCTGCTGTTTGGCTGCTGGTTTTGTGCTTGCTTTGGTTCTCTGGCTGTTCGGTTGTGTCTCTCTGCTTCAATTTATGAATGGAGGCCAGCTTCTTTGACTAGTGATGGACCTTCCTCTTGTATCTGTAAGCTAAAATAAACCCTTCCTCCTACAAACTGTGCCTGGCTTGGATGTCCCACCCAGCGATGTGAAGCTGACCCCAAAAAGGACTTTATTATTATGTTGGCCCATGGCAGACGCAAGGGAAGATGAGAACAAGAAGGGACCAAGTGTGTTTTCATAAGAACCTGCCCTTGAAGCCATGATCCCACTCCTGCCAAGAAGGCACACTGCTGCATCCCACGATCCACACAGCTCACGGAAGGTACTCCTGGGGGAACGGGGGCCTGGGAGGAAGTTTCCCACACATGAACAGGGTACCACCATGTTCCCCGACTTGCCCGTGTGGCCCCTTCCTCCTTTCTACTCCCGTCTTGGGTAACTCTGCACCCTGAATCCAGGAATGCTTGTTTTCCTCTGCCAGGGGATGTATGAAATTAAATGTGATCAGTAGAAATGGGGCCAGTGAACTTTAAACTGAGTATCTTTGCCTTTAATGTAATGGCTTCTTCAGTTCCACAGTGTGTCAGGGCTTTGAATAAACAACTATTAGGAACCAGTTGTTTCATCATATTTTTCCTTTAAGATGAGTAAAAACACTTGCTTTAAAAATTCGATCTTTTGTTGCTGGAGAAAGCATAGGACTCAGCAGTCTCGTAAGACCTGCCTGCCTCCTTCTTGCCCTCACCCCTGTCCGAGATGCCCCCTGCCTGCCCACCTGTACCCATCTGCATGTTTCCATCTACTCTGGGGTGCTGATAACTGCCACTTCTGAAGCACTGTTCTATTTGTGCAATAGTGAACATGGTGCACAAATCTCTTTCTTTGTATGGATTTAACATCTTTTGTTTTATATGAATTTTAATAACCTAAAATAAATCTTCGGCTTGGAAGACAGTTTAGTCAGTAAAGTGCTTTCTTTGCAAGGACAGGGACCTGAATTTCAGCCTCAGTAAAATGTTGGGCATGGCATGATGTCACATTCTTGTAATTCCATTGCTGAGGAGGCCGAGACAGGAGAATCCCTAGAGCTCACTGGCCAATGAGAGACGCTGTCTCAAAAAGACGTGCATTAAAAAGAGAGAGAGATGGATGGCATGCTTGAGGATCAGCACCCAAGAACTTTGGCTTCCACACTTGTGCACACATATTCACATACACCTATACACACATGTGGGCCTGAATAGATATAATCTCTCTCTCTCTCTCTCTGTGTGTGTGTGTGTGTGTGTTTTAATGAGCAAAACAGAAAAAATGTCCCTGTCTTATCTAGTCCCCTCTCCCTGGCACTCTAAATATGCCCTCATTAGTGCACTTTATTGGCCCCATAGCCAGCTCCCTACCAAGCCATGGAAACAAATTGTTTCCTCAATCCTGAGGATTTCCATCCATCTTCCTTATGTATAACGCTCTGATCGAGTTTGACCAAGGGAAAGGGAGTAATGTGCACGCCAGACTTTATTGAGCAACAGATGCATACCACGCCATGCAATGCCGTTCCATTTACCTTCAAAAGCTCCTGTATCCTTGTAAGCAAGTATTTTGTAACCATGTTACAGTGGGGAAACTGAGGCGTAGAGAAGTCCAGTGACTTCTTCAGTCTCTCAAAACTGGTGGCTATAGTCCAGGGTATACACCCTGCCCTACCTGATCCTATTACAGTATTCTGCTTGTACTGTTGGCTCTCAGAAAGACATCGGTTTTGAGTTTCACAGGATGGTAAATAGCAGCTGAGGGACAGGCTCTACCTCCCTCTCCCACTTTTGCAGGTTTACTGAGGGAGAGCTCTTGTTCACCAAAGGAGCCAGGCCTCTGTGGATCTGACACAGCGGGGCCATTCACCATCCTCAACATATAATTCCAACCCTCCCCCCCCCCTTCTTGCAGATTTTCTTATTACATTTTACTGCAAAAGAAAATGGTTCTGCCATCCAAATCCCATCATATGGGTCCCGACTGTATTACAAACCCTGGGATGTCCATCTAGTAAGTATTGGATTGACCTTTTGAGGCTGAGATTGGAAAAAAATAAAAATAAAATAAAACCACTACTCAAAATATATTTCACCATCTGGGGGAATGATACAAAAGTCCATCTGTCTGTGGCAAACTTTTGGTGGCCCATTATGGGAGCTCATGATGTCCGTTCTCCAGAAGAGGAAGAGGGAGAGAAGGAACCTATGGGGCTCTCAGAATTTTCTGCCATTTTCTAGCCCAGACTCAGTCTGATATCTGAGGCTTTGTCTCAGCTCATAGCAGCTGCCACTCAGAGCCACTGCTCATGTCACACGCATTCTGATTGCCTTTCGGGACCCTTCTCCCCATCGTCAGGGCGAGAGCTCAAGAGCAGATGATCGTTAGAGACTGATGTGTATGTGGTGGTGGGGGGGGGAGTCTCGTGCCTTATCAGTCATAGCCATTGTCATAGTCACAGAATTTTGTATTCCTTTAAGCCTTTCCTCCGGACATTTAGGATTTAGGGGATCCAGTGCTCTGGCTTGTGTCAAAGCACACCACAGGGAGGACACTGCTCGGGTGGGGGAAGAAGCCAATAGCACTGGGCCGCAGTGAAGTTGTAAACTCTCCTTCTAGAATGTATGGCAAAGGAACCCACTAGGCTTTGAGTGAGTCACGGAGAGCTACGGGCTGGTGATGGTTTTCTCTCAGCATTAAGGCCTCAGTCCCAAACTGGTAAAAGGGATGTTTTATGCTTGCCTGAACCCTTGGACCGAGCCCATGGCACTCCTAGCCAGTGGCTAGGAGAAACCAGGCTCCCATGTAGCCCAACTGTTTTGAAATTATTCAACAAAACTTGTCTCATGAAAGTATCTTGAACTTAATAGACCATTGGGCCATGTGACTTATTAACATTCTTGTTCTTTCTTCCAAAGGACCTCCAAGCCACCGCTGGTCAGCAAGTCAGGCAGGGTGGTTTGGTAGCACAGGTATTGAGGCCCAGGTCTGGGGACAGGGCTGTCTGCTTCTTAGCTTCTGTTGTTAGATGGCCTTGAAGAAGCCATTGCCCTTGTCTTTGATTTGTTTCTGCTTCAGTAAACGGAGGCCATGTTTAACTCTTGAAGCTTCAGTGGGAATAGACAAGATGCAAGGGAAAGCGTTCTGCAGCTTGGAGAATGCTACCGTTTCTGGAGAGTGCAGAAAAGGACTCTGCAGGCATTGTACATTACATTAAGTCACTTGATTTGAACACATAGTCACATACAGGTTAGGGTAGTTTCTAGACCTTTCTTTCTTTCTTTTCTTTTCTTTTCTTTTTTTTTTTTTCTCTTACAATAGGTTCTCGCTATGCTGCCCAGGTTGATCTAGAATTCTTGAGCTCAAGTAATCTCCTGCCTTTGAGACTATACATGTACACCACTGTTCTCAGCTCTGGATTTGTCTTGAGAGGAGTGTCTGCTTGGGTGGGGGAGTAAGTTCATGATGAGGACAACAGAAACATTAGAGGTAATGAAAGAAAAACTACCCCTGATGGGGTACTTGACATGAATGAAGACTGTCCTATGGAGTAGGTGCTTTCTTTATATGTATGCCATTTAAAAGCTCACAACCACGTAAAAAATGATGGGGCCTTACCTCACTCACACACTCACATGCATACACATACACACACATAGATACGCATGCACACATACAGTGAATATGAGGCTGTAAGAAGGTAACTTGGCCAAGTCACATAGCCAAGTAACAGGCAGACTTGACACCAGATTAGTGTTATCTCTAAGCCCACCACGTTTCTCTGGGTCCTGGGAGCTTTCTATATCCTATATCCTTCAGAGCCTTGAAATCAAGGGGCAAAGCTTTCTATTTTTTTTTCCAGTAGTTTAGAGGTAGCCATAGCTTATTGAAAGTTTTTGCTGTTCTTTTTGACTTTAAGTCTTTGTGCATTGTCATAATATTCATGTTGGCCTTTGGGGTTTATTGCCACTGACTTCTTGGTATTCTCTATCTATCTGTCAATAAGGGTTCTCAAGCTTTCTTATCTCCTGGAAGGAGCTTCTAGTGAATTCTAAACGTTAATCTTTTGTTACTGTTAGACAACTGTCTTCTCTCATTGTATGTATCACTAATAATGCTAGGTAAAAACTATAATTCTGGGATTATCCATTTTTACTCTCAGAATTTCTGCTGTTGGAGGTTTGAAGCATTCTTGCCCACAGATCTATTGTTCCTTTCCTTCTTCTAGTAACTGCTAGAGGCAAACAGTGCATTAGACCCAGCTTCCTCACCGCAGCTGAAGGCCCAGCATTGCAAATGCCAGGCTGACCTGGAGGACACTTTTGTTTTCTTCCTCAAAAGTAGGCCTCGAAGCCAACAGGAAAGCAATTAGGTGGAGAGGGCTCTAATTAAATTCTCCACTTTTTAATTTTTCTGAACTTCAGGGGTGCTCATACCTCACATCATGGAGACGATAGTTAATGAGTGGAAGGTCTCCTGGGATCTCTGTCAGTCTAGCAGATCAATCCCCAACACTCCAGTCTGAGAGACTGGTATCAGGCACAGAGGTACCTTTGAAGTTCAGAGTCAGTAGGTAGGAGGAAAGGTAGGACTGAGGGGTAGTGAGAGCAGTGTGCTTGGCCAAGGCCTGCATCTCACTGGTGCCATCTTGATGAAGGGGCCACAGGGAAAGCAAGTAGCATGCAAGTTCAGGGTCTGTAAGTCACGGAGGAAGAATCCTCATGTCACCTTACATCCTTCCCTTACTGACGGGAAACAGACCCAGAGTGAGGAAGCAGGGGATGGGACACAGCACAGCCTGTGAGTGGGAGACCCAGGGCCAGAGCTCTGTTTCCATGGCAAGACCCTGAGCTTTGGAGACAGGCAGCCCCAGGTTTACACTGAGCTTTAACAGCCATTAATTAGCAATTGCACAAATAAGTGTAATATTTTCCACCGTGGGAGTGCCTTAGATGAGGTCTTCTCACAACTGTGAGAGCTTGGGTTTCTATTTATTTATTTATGTATTTATTTATTTTTGACCCAATCTTAGGTCAGAAAAGGCACTGGCAGGAAACTGGCAGAGATCTACATACAGCTCCAAGTAAACCTGGGTAGAAAGGAAAGAGCTTGCTGGATGGATAGATGGATGGGTGATGAATGGATGGATAGATAGCTGGATGGATAGATAGCCGAAAGAAGGGACCATGACCTCACATTTTGGAAACTGGTTCCTTGCCCTGTTCTCTTCCTTCCTGGCCCAGGGAGGCCTGATAGTAAATTGGCAAATCTGACAGAGCATAAAGAAATATATTTTCCCCTGGCTGTCAATTGTCTGAGAATTTCACTTATGGCTGAGCACCTGTTCTATTGAAGTGTTCACGTGTGTCCTGCTCCACTCCTTTGAGTCCTACCACTGGTCCTTGGAAGAAAAAAAAAATGAACAAGGAAAGGAAAAAGAAAATCAAAAGAAAAAAAGAAACTAGAGCGAAAGCACTGTTAATCATGCCAAAATGTACTGTGCCTCTCGGAGCCTTGCTGGAAGAGAATTATACATGCTGATTCCATCCACTACTTAACTCACGGGGTGACAGGCTGCAATTGAAGAGGCCTCAGAGGGTTAAGTGCTGTCAACCCTCGCCTAGGTCCTTAACGCCTCTCTCAGGAAACCTCTGAGGCTGGTTGGTAATTCGGTGGTGGCATTGAGAGTGACTCCTGGCCCTGTCATTTTTTTTTTTTTTAAGATTTCATTCCCAGCTAGGCTGTGGCCTATTCTTTTGTTGTCTGGGGACCTGAGACTGTTGAGAGAAAAGAGGGTAGAGAAGAGATTCTACAAAAAATAGGAAAGCAATCAAGAACGGACTTGCGTGCATTAGAACTGAGTGGCCACTCCACAGAGCTTCCTTCCTAGTGGAATTTGAAAAGCAAGGAGAAAGAAAACTAACATTTATTTGCTGTTTGGCAGTTTATTGGGTTCTAGTTTCCTGTCACTCCTGAATTTCTGAATGCTGTACACCTCCACGAGGAGGGTCTGGTTATGCATGTTTGGTTGGAAATCAGGCTAACTTACCCAACACCATGATAACAATAATGAAGACGACGGCGGCATGATAAAAACTACTGGTAGGGCTGGAGAGATGGCTTAGCGGTTAAGCGCTTGCCTGTGAAGCCTAAGGACCCCGGTTCGAGACTCAAGTCCCCAGGACCCACGTTAGCCAGATGCACTAGGGGGCGCACGTGTCTGGAGTTCGTTTACAGAGGCTGGAAGCTCTGGCGTGCCCATTCTCTCTCTCTCTCTCTCTCTCTCTCTCTCTCTCTCTTCCTCCTTCTCTCTGTCACTCTCAAATAAATAAATAGACAAACAAAAAAGAAAATGTATTCTTAAAAAAAGAAACTACTGGTAATGCAGCAGCTGTGTTCTTGGTTCTTCACAGTCCTGTGCTAACGATCAGCTCCTCACAGTACTCCTGCAGTGGAGGTGTTTTTAGCCTCTGCATTTTCCAGATGGAAAATATGGCACAGAATGGTTACGTTTCCTGGCTAGTGAATGTCAGACCTGGGATCCAAAGGCCACGCTCTAACCCCTGGGGTGGAGGTGCGAGTGCAAGTCGGAATGACGCTAGTGAAGCTTGTCCTGTCTGCTGCACCTTGCTTCTGTGGCTTGGAGAGGGTAGTGATGTTGCACAGTAGTTCCCCATCATAAGCAGTCAGGACATATAGGGCTCGTGCATTGGCGGCAGGGTCTGTCCATTGCCGAGTCCTGCTCTCTGTTGGCTCATTCAAACAGTTCACTGGAAATTCCTTAAGGAGATATGCCTGTGATACATATTCCCCTTGAGGTTTGGCAAATACCTGCAGAGTTACTCCAAGGAGCTGTAGGGCCTCAGTCAGCTGGGACCTTCATCAGAAATGTGGCCAGAAGCTGGGATTTCTAAAACACCCCTTAGATAATGACTAGAAAGTTCCTTACCACCACTCATGCTGTCCTGAACGCTCAGTGGACACCCTTGCATAGGGTCACAGTGAGCGAAACTGTGAGAGTCAGAGGAAAGAGCACAGTGCAAAATGGCACAGGGACATTGGCTGTGTGTAAGGATTCAACAGGCTGAAGACTGAGAGGGTCTCACAGGAGGACCACTTCTTTCTGTGGTTCGGGATTACTTGGGTGAGGCCAGTCCACACTGGGTAGGTTGCTTGAGGTAGGGTTTCACTGTGCGGCCACACTGTCCTCAAGCTTGTATTGAGAGATGTATGAATGAAATGCACACCAGATTCTGAAGAGTAGCCTTACCCAAAGAAGGAATTTTTTGCTTTGCACACACACACATACACACACGTACAAATACACTTTTTATATGTAAAATATATAATTTTATGTTGAATAATATTTTGAATATTCTGGATTAAATAAAGCAGCTTATTAAATTAATTTCATCCGTTTATTTTTATTTCTTTATTTTGAGTGAGAGAGTGAGTGAGTGAGTTTGTGTGTGTGTGTGTGTGTGTGTGTGTGTGTGTTTGGGGGCTGAGCCAGGGCTTTATGGAGTAAGCAATTGCTCTACCAATTAACTCTGCCTCCAAGCCTTATTCTGTACCTTTCTAATTGTGGATGTTAGAGAATTTTACATTACTGATGTGTTTTTTGGACAGTCCTGGTAGAGACCAGGGGTCAGATCCAGCCCACCACCATTCTTGTATGGCCTGTGTGCTAAGGATAGCTTTTGTATTTTAAGTGCTGAGGAGTGGGGAGGGGGGAGAAAATCAAAAGAAGAATAATACTTTGTGACATGTGAAAGTTGTTGTTTGAAATTCAAATTGCTGTGCCCATAAATAAATTTGTATTGGAAGACAGCCACATGCATTTGTTTACATGTTGATGGATATTTTGGTGCTGCAGTGGTAAAGTTGCATCCTTGTGAGAGAGACCATAGCTGCTGTTCTGAGCTCACTGGCGTGCCCTGGGAGTCACATGTCTTCCCCACCCCCACTCCCCACCCCTTTCCTCACAGTAGGGAGAGGTGAGGCGGGGAAGCACCTGCCAGCACTGCCCCCCCCCCCATCTTCCAGTTCCCAACTCTACCCTGGTTCATGGCCAATTTCCTCTGAAGGTGAAAATGTTTCTCCCATGTATTTCCCAGTAGCAATGAGGATTTGGGACAAATTTCTGAACTCTCTAAGTCTGAAGTTCCTCAACTGCGGAGTAGGAATACCGTCTATCCTGGGTGATCACAGAGTGCCCTCCACGCAGTAGCCCTCAGCAACCACTGTCAGCACCTAAGTGTATTTTACAGCAGTTAGTATGCCTGAAAGTTGGTATGTCCTGCCATGAGCTAGAGTCATTTTGTATGCCTTTTCCCTCCTTGAGGGGATGTAGAGCATGGATCCTCAGTCTGAATGTGGGAGAAGCCTAGTTAATATTTGCACAACACGACTTACTGCCTTTTCATCATACACAAATGACACTCTAACACATGCATTTCTCTTCTGGCTCACCTCCCCACCACCACTCTGGCCCCAGTCATCCTCTCCCGCCTGGGTGACTATTGCTCTTTCGTGCTTCTTTGTCCTTTCCAATTATTGTGTACTGGCTAACGTTTCAGCCCCAGTTCTCTGAGAGACAATAAAGTTCCCTGGCTTCCAGCATCTGTGGTACAAATGTCCCCACTATGGCTTCTAACACCAGGTCACTGCGTGTGCATCTGGGGAGAGAGACACACATTGGCTTCTCAAGCCGTACATGATTTCCGCAGCCTCCGACTCTGTCCCCTCTGCCACGATGGTGACATTTCACCACGGACTCTGCTGAGAGCATATCGGCTGCTTCCTGTTGATATCATAACAGTCCTGAACACAGCAGCAAACTTTACCTGATCAGCAGTGCTTCCTCACCAGTCCTGTCTCCACCCTGGGCTTCTCTCCACCAGCAATGGGCGTGCTTCTGGGCCTCACACTCCATGCTCGCCCACTGCTTCTGCCTCCCCAGGGCCCTGCAACCTAAAGGAACTTCCTTGTTTTCGTGCTCTTGGTGCCTCTGATTCTCTCCATGTTTGCAGGTAGATCATTAACCTGCTAAGCAATCAATCCATTGCTACTGCTTGTCTCCTGTTGCAGTATAATCTCCAAAGACAGTAGCCATTGACTGGTATGTCCATCATTATGTCCTTAGCCCCCAGCGCAGGTAGGTGGAACTTTGAGAAGCCTGCAGGAGCCAGCCGCTCTTGGGTATGTGACTTCTGCTTCTGGAAACTTTTAAACATCCAGGGGCTTGCTTACTTTAAAAATCTCATGAGTTCAGAATCTCGAAGCACTCATGATATAGCTGCTGCTAGAAGCTCTGTGGCTGGCTAACTCCACAGGGGTTGTGACAGGTCTCAGAGGGAGGAAAAGCCTATGGGCTCAATCTTTCCTTCATTGAAGAACATGGAGATGCCCTACCTCAGTGGGAGGAAAGTTGTCCCATCAGAGGACCCTTAGTGCTGATGAGTACTTTGCAGCAGATGACTTGTGGTGAATATTTCAGCTCAAAGCCTCCTTGGGTTGCAACTTTTAGTGTCAGAAGTTAAAAAACAATCTGTTGTTCCTACTTGGCTGAATCTTTGTAATTACACATGTTTCCTCCAAAGTCTGAGCAGCCATCCCATATTTATCCTGCAATCAGAGCCATTGTAGATAATCAGGTAAATACCTCATTAGGAGGATTTTGAAACATGTCTCCCAACGGTTTTTATTTTCCTCTCAAAACAAGTAAGTTTTAAAGGAAAAGCAATGTGCCTATTGTATTGTAAATGCTTCTAGCTGAGTAATTTTGAGTATCTCTATTAAATCTACTTGAGAAGAGAGAATTACAAGGTGACAAATTGCAGACTAATTTTTAAAGCAACTACAGGACTAGCAGAGCAGACAGGGCTGCTGGCATAGGTGTGAGGCTGGGGTGCGCTTGTCCCTTCACTTTGGAACTTACAAGTGTATGACTTGGCAGAGGGCAATATCATGCCAACCTCAGCTTCCTTATCTGTAACACTGGGGTTCTAATACCTTACGGTATAACATCACTGTTACTAATATTATATAGCATTTCCTCATCCCGTAGGAAACTGGTTTGACTATCGGTTTTTAAAACCTGTGAGGATTTCTGTTGATTCTGTATGAATTTTGTACTTGTTCCTAATGGAGATAATTAACAGAGATAATAACCAGAGAAAGAAGTGATGAGGAGCCAGGCGTGTTGGCGCATGCCTTTAATCCCAGCATTTGGGAGGCAGAGGTAGGAGGATCGCTGAGAGTTCGAGGCCGACCTGAGACTACATAGTGAATTCCAGGTCAGCCTGAGCCAAAGTGAGACCCTACCTTGAAAAACAAACAAAAAAAAAAAAAAAAGTGATGAGGTTATGAGACATCAGGAAGAAAAGATTAAGAGAGGAATCCCAATATGCTGCTGCAGGTCTTACTATCCGTGCAGGCCCATCAGACCTGGGGAGTAGCACTGTACAAAGATTAGTGAAAAGGATCTGATGTCTTTGGAAACCCATGTGCTTCGTGGCCAAAGGGACCAGATGGGTCCTGTTCATTCCTCATTCCTGTGTCCAGGAAAGACGGGCTGTGGAACATTGCAGCTATGAAATATGCCTATGTTTACCAAGGGGTTTCCATGGCCAGAGCTAAGATTACTCATCCTTTTGTTTCATGGATAGGATCTGAACAAAACCTCCTCAGTAATGTCACTTAGATAAAATAAGGGTCACTCAGAGCATTTCCCCCTCTCAGTCAGCAAAGCAACCTTTCGTCCTGGGAACACAGTGGAATTCGGAAGGTGGGAGCCAGCAGCTGCAGGTGAAGGCATCAAGGTCCTCGATCACTAAGATGAATGGTGAGACCCAGAACAAATGTGCTTGCTGTGAAGCAAACAAAGTCCCAGGCATCTCGTTGAGACAATGAGGAAGAAAGATCCTGAAGTACCTCTAGCTAGCAGATGTCATTGCAGGAAGATGAAATGTATAGGGCAAGTTATATAAAGCCTTCAAGGACAAGCTAGCTCCTTTTTTAAGCAAGTTTGGGTTTTGATTATTAGTCTCATGAAATTTTATAGGTTTCTTACTTCATTATTAGTCAACATCAGGTTTCATAGGTTTATTCATGACCTTGGTCCCCAGCTCCATTTTCCCAAAATAATGATGTTAATGACACTTTATAAAAGCCTGTTGCTATGGCCACTCAGTGTGCTGTCTACTGTGCACTATCTCAGGGAACCCTCTACCCAGCTGTGGGAGATGTGTGTTTTATCCCCACTTTTAAGACATGGAAAAATGAACGTAAGTTTCAGAGAGAGAGAGATTCAGACTACTGAGTTTCCGGGGCAAACTACCAAGGCCACAGAGCCAGAGGGCAGGGCCACAATGCAAGCTCACTTCAGTCAAACTCCAAGATTCATTGTCATTGCATCATATGCTATGTTCTGATCGTATTGCATTTCCCAGGATTCATACCTTTCTCCCCTCAGATTGGGGGAATGAATGCTCACATCAGGACGAAACTCAGACCATATGCCTATAGGAACCAGACGGGTTAAACAGGTAGCTTGTGTGGGACTGCAGTAAAGGGGAACACATGGTGACCTTTCTGAGGGGGACAGCTGCCATTCAACTCAAGCTCAGGGTAGGGACTGTGGCACTGGTGAATACATGGTGGCCTTTCTCAGGGGAGTAGCTGTCACTCCACTCCAGCCTGTTGACATAAAATAAAGCTGGTGCTTTTGCAATACATCTTTCATTGTTCCCAGAGAAACTGGAAATCCCAATTTTTATGTGAAATTTTATGATATTAAAATGTCATCAATTAAAGTAAAAATAGGTACAAAGTTATAGCTAGGAGGAATAAGTTCTTTTGTTCTACTGAACGGTACATAGGGTTAGCAATATTGTATTGAAAATTTCAAAATAGCTTAAAGAGGTTTTTGACTATTCTCACCATAAATGTTTGAGGCAGTGAGTATGCTAAACACTCTGATTTCTTATTGCAAAATTTCACATTGGACTCCATGAATACGTATAATTATCACCTGTCAATTAAAAACAACTAAAAACAGTAATAGGCCCCATAGGGGACATCAATATAATCCTTTCCCAAGGCTCAAGGAACATCGTGGAAGTGGGCGGCAGAAAGAATGTGAGAGCTAGATAGTAGGGAAGAAGGTTATGGAACTCTTTTGTCTGAATGTGACATGGTCATGACACACATGAGCTCACAGCCGCTGTGATTATCTGCACAAGACAGGCCAGTCACCATTATGTCATGGAGAGGGAAGGAGCTTATTAGTCCCCATCTGTCCCTGAGAATATATTGGTAGTTAATGGTTGTTGATGGAGGGAGAGTCATTCTCTTCAACATGTATCCACTAGTATATTTGGGGAAGAAGAAGGGCTCTACAGGAGTAGGAGAGGGATAAGAAAGGGTAATAGTAGTGACCAAATTATATATATATACATATAAACATATATATATATATATATATATATATATATATATATATATATATGAAATTGTAAAAGAACAAATTTTAAAAACAAAGTCACCAAGCTGGGAATGTGACACATACCTATAATCCCAACACTCAGGGGACTAAGGTGGGTGGTTTTTGACGTTCAGGGCTGCTTGCACTACATACAAAGACCCTGACCCCCCCCCCCCAGCAAAAAGACCTACTAAAATATGTAGAGAGAAAAACAGTATACACCATTGGAATGTGTAGTCACACACAGCCTTCCCCCTGTGTGAGGTGAGTGGCCAGCATTCTTTGATCTGTTTATCCTCCTTGTCAGGAATCCTCAAAGAGGCCATGTGCTTGTTCCAGTGCTATTGTGCACATTTTTAATCTCTTGCCTCGGAATAGTCTTTGGGCCAAGACGATGGACCACACCCAAAAATCAGTTTAATCATAATAAAGCCCATTGGATAGTAAGTATCGGCAGGCACTTTACATGCCAGTCAGTGGGCATGGCTGTCCTCTTGCTGGTGAGAGAATGAGGTTGGAGAGAATGAAAGACTAACACAGTGTCGCAGAACTATGAACCCGGCAGAGAACGACTTAAACCCAGGTCTGCCTGACTTCTGAATCTATGATTCTTTCCTTTGCACTGTCCTGTCCCAACCCCCTTACCCCCCCAGCTCTGAAAGCAGTGAAGACCTGTCCTGGACACTGCATTGTTCAGTGCCCATTGCTCACCAGGACTGGATGGTACAGAGCGTGGGAACTTGTTCTGGGAATGAACTCCTTGCTGGGAAAAGCATCACTCTTCCAAGTAAAGTGCTTTGTGTGTCGTAAAACCTCCCATTCAGCTCCATTGTATTTCAGGTCCATGAGGCATAGGTTGCAGCTCCTGCCTTCCTGCTAGTTAGGGCATCCTATCTGCATGTATATGGTGCCTATTAGACGCAGAATTAGCTCTCTGATGATTTCCCCCTCTGCTGACATGCAGCAGCTGTCTCCACTCACTGTGTTCAAGGCTCTGCACCTGAATCTAGGATGCCGGGACAGGTGGTGCACACCTCAGCCACTCCACGTCTCGCCTTCCGTCTCAAAGCTGGCCAAGAGCAGGTCCTGCTGATCTTATCCCTTTGCTGTTTATTAGGTGAGCCTGAAAAAACAAACAACAAACATTTAGTCAGTCTTGGCCTCACTTCTTCACCTGTTAAATGGGAATGCTGTTTTCCTTACTAGATGCAGCATCAATACCTTTGCTCCAACCCCTGTGACTCTTCATGTTGCTGAATACGTCTGCTGTGTTGAGGAGCTTGAGGCTTCTAAGTACGCATATGCCCCGTGTCTGTGGCATTAATCTCACTATTATATGTGGCTATCCAGTTGTCCTGACACTAGTTGGTAACAGGCTATATTCTTTCCTCTCATTGATTTGAACTGCCATTCTCAGCATGGATCAAATCCCAATGCCCCTGAATCTTCTGCTGATGTATTTATCTGTCTAGCCATTCCACACTGTTGGGAACATAGCTTGATAGCTGGCACAACAACTGTCCCTTCTTTCAAAGTATTCATTTGTGCCTGTCAGGGTCTCAGCTGGAAATAGACGGCACATTCAAAAGGGGTGACTGAAGAGGGTTTCATGAACAGACTCTGTGCAGAGATACAGGCGAGGACAGGGACATGACAGGTGGAGTGGAAAACTCAGAAACCAGCAACAGTGGGGAGTCAAGGCCACCCTGCATCTAAGGGGTTAGGAAGAGATGCAAGTCCCGGAACCCGGAGAGGGACTCTGTGGATGGACATCTATTGCAGCATTTGATGCTAGCAATGGAGTGGCGAGACTCGAGTTTCACACGTGAGAAACGCTTTGACACTGCAGCGAGTGAGGACTAGACAGAGCAGCAGAAGACTCGATTTCAGGGTAGATGAACGCAAGCACTGTACAGCCATAAATCAGATACAGGTCACATTTACTGCGGTAGATACAAAGGCCCCCAGTGCAACCAAAGGTGCCTGTGGTCAGGATGATCATCGAGTTCAAGCATTCCGGCATCTTCTCAGGGGTGTTGGGGGCTGGGCTCGCTTATTCTCTTAACTCTGTCCCTGTCACTCCAAAAGTCCAGCATCATCACCTTACATATAGTCCTGATATGACATCTGTGCCTTGGGATCATGCCACTGTTGTGCTGCATCGTTTCAGGTGCCACCTAACTGCTGAATATGACATGAACGAACACAAACAACTCTGTCATGTGACCAGGCTAGTTTGGTCCACTATGAAGAGGCCTCAAGGGTACAGGGCAGGGCAGGAAGGGCAAGAAGAGGTCACTCAGAGAGTTAGTTCTTTTAAGGGAAGGATGAGTTTGAGTGTTTTTTTTTTCCAGGTTTGAAGGGTTAGGTTTAAGGAATTATCATTTGAAGGTATCTCACTAGATCATGAAAAGGTCTTCTTATAGGTTGTTCATTCATAAAAGTTTCCCTAAAATAAAGTCTCAGAAGAACTAGGTAAAAGTCTAGTGGTAGTCATTCTAGCCGTTCAAATGCCAAGCAGAGGCGTGGTCAGCTTGGCCGCTGCCATCGGGATGTACTTCATAGTTGAGGTGGTTTCTCCTGGCAGGAACTCTACCTCGTTTTGGCTTTGAAAGAAGGTAAGGAGTTGGGGCAACAAAACTCCTTTTTACAATCCTTGGTAACTCCCAGACCACAAAGTTGGCCAAAGACAACCTCACACTCTAGATGGGACAGAAAAGTTGCCTGTATGTGACATCATCCTGCTGGTTCCGAGGGGAAGCAAAACTCAGTGTGCTCAACATTTCCTTCATGTGTCCTTCCTTTTTTAAAAAAAAATAAATATTTTATTTATTTATTTATTTATTTGAGAGAGGGAAAGAGGCAGAGAGAGAGAGAGAGAGAGAGAGAGAGAATGGGCATACCAGGGTCTCTAGCCGCTGCAAAGGAACTCCAGATGTGTGCACCCCCTTGTGCATCTGGCTTACGTGGGTCCTGGGTAATTGAACAGAGGTCCTTTAGCTTTGCAGGAAAGCACTTTAACTGCCAAGTCATCTCTCTAAGCGCTCATGTATCCTTTCTCTCTAGCCTGTTACATAAGTTATCATGAGTTCAGGCAAAACACTTTTAAACGTAGGAATTGTTCCAGGAGGCTTGGAAATCAACTTAACAAGGAATTTAGCACATAACCAGACCAGCCTGAAGATCAGGGATTCAGGAAAGCTTGGAAGCTAGCTCAGCCAGCAGAATGTCATGGAGTTAATGGGTAAGTCAGGCATATAAATGAGCTAACGATTGCATGGTGGAATACACAGAACCATCCAGCTACACACAGAACTGTGGGCCCCTCCGACACAGACTGTGTAATGAGGAACCTAAAGAGAGCAGGGTTGTTCCTAATGCTTAAAGAGACTTGAATGTGATTTTTTTTTCACCTCAGTGAGGAAGTTAAAAAACTGTTTCAAAGGATGAACTGGGGGCTGGAGAGATTCCTTGGTGGTTAAGGCATTTGCTTGCACAGCCGAAAAACCCAGGTCCAATTCCCCAGTCCTCACATAAAGCCAGATGCCCAAGGTGGCACATGTGTCTGGAGTTTGTTTGCAGTGGCTGGAGTCCCTGGCACACTCATTCCCTCTCTCTCCCCCTCTCTCCCTCTCTCTCTCTCTCTCTCTCTCAATATGAAATAAATAAACAAAAACAAATTTTATTTTTAAAAGGATGAACTACACTGGGTATGGTAACATACCCCCACAATCTTAGCACTCAGGAGTGTGAGCAGGAAGATCACAAGTTTGAGACCAGCCTAGAGTACATACAGTTTTACTAAAACAAACAAACAAACAAAAAAAAAAAACCAACAACAACAACAAACTGTCTGGATTGGGGAGGTGGTTCAGTGGACAAAGAGCTTGCTGCTCATAAGCATAAGCATCCAAATTCAGATCCCCAGCATTCATGTAAAGCTGGATGCTGTCGTGTGTGTCTGTAATCAGAGCATCTCCCAGCACTGCTGTGATGAGCTGGGAGGATGATAGAATGCTTGAAGCTTGCAAGCCAGTCAGCCTGGCCGACCCAGCAGTGAACCACACAGAGACCCTGCCTCAAACAAGGTGGAAGACGAGAACCCACGCTAGAGCTTGTCCTCTAACCTGCACACCTATGCCGTGGCTCACATGCACCCTCACACACATGAACACACACGCACACATGTACACACATATCACACACACACACAAACAAAAGATTTAAAAGTTCTTGGCCTGGAGAGATAGATGGCTTAGTAGGAAGCACTTGCCTGTGAAGCCTAAGGACCCCCGTTTGAGGCTCCATTCCCCAGGACCCACGTTAGCCAGATGCATAAAGGGGCGCACGCGTCTGGAGTTCGTTTGCAGTTGCTGGAAGCCCTGGCGTGCCCATTATCTCTCTCCCTCTCCCTCTTTCTCTCTCTGTCACTCTCAAATAAATAGATAAAAATAAACAATTTTTTAAAAAAAGATTTAAAAATTCTTATTCACAGTCTTCCTCCTGTGGACGCACCTGCCTCTCCTTACCACCCCACTCATGCCCCTCACCCACAGTACACCCATCCCAGTTGTTTTAAATGTGATTTTAAAAATTTGTTTAGCTTTTACTTTATAAATGCCCTTACATATGCAAAACTAGGAACTTATGTGATACTTCCCATATAGTCTTCATCTAGTTTCAACTATGATCAATATATATATTTTTTTTAAATTTTTTTTGTTATTTTTATTTATTTATTTGAGAGTGACAGACAGAGAGAGAAAGAGGCAGATAGAGAGAGGGAGAGAGAATGGGCGCGCCAGGGCCTCCAGCCACTGCAAATGAACTCCAGACGCGTGCGCCCCCTTGTGCATCTGGCTAACGTGGGTTCTGGGGAGTCGAGCCTCGAACCAGGGTCCTTAGGCTTCACAGGCAAGCGCTTAACCGCTAAGCCATCTCTCCAGCCCTGGTCAATATATATTGATTAGATTTAAAACATATTGGGCTGGAGAGATGGCTTAGTGGATGTGTGTTCATATGTGTATGGGTGCATAGGTGTGGGCAGGTGTGCTTGTGTGAGCATGCACGTGGAGACCAAAGGCTGACTTCAGGCGTCTTCCTCAGTGGTCTTCATGTTACTCTTTGATATATCGGATCTCACACTGAGCGAGGACTCAC
This sequence comes from Dipus sagitta, assembly GCA_036346955.1. NCBI lineage: Eukaryota > Metazoa > Chordata > Mammalia > Rodentia > Dipodidae > Dipus > Dipus sagitta. Next base: position 164,771,998 of record CM070772.1, on the reverse strand, counting down.
TGATTCTGTCAGACTAGCTACCCAGCGAGCCTGAGGGTGTTTGTTTCGTCTCTTCCTTGCCAGAGCTGGGGTTATAGGTGTGTGCCATCACACACAGCTTTTACGAGGGTGCTAGGCATCGGAACTCACGTCCTCGTGGCTTGAGCTACCGGCGCTTTGCCACTGAGCCATCTCCCCAGCTTTTGTTGGAATTTTCAGTCAAAATCCCACATGGCATATTACATAATTATCTAAAATGTTAAGGTTTCCCCAGCTGGAGGAGGGACAAGATCAAACCCCTGATCACATGTACCTAAGTAGCCCTAAATCCTAACCAGTGTCACTGTCAAACCAGTGTTCCTATCTCCCTGATTGGATTATTGGATTTTATAACTTGTTATTTCAAATGATATATTTAATGCTGGAAAAGGGGAATATGTCTTTTTTTTATTTAAACAAGAAGACAGCTTGCAAAAAAAATACATAAAGGTGTAAAGATACAGATGTGTTTAGTGAATTGTCATCAGCATCTAGCACAGTGACTGACCCAAAGCGTCCAGCCTCACAACCCACGTGAAGGTTTTGGTGGAACTTGTAGACATGCGTGACTTGATACTCCATGATCATAGTGTACGCACCATCTGTGTCCTGCTTTCCTAACACGGTGACAAGTATTCGTCACCAGGCTCATGGTGGTGGACAGAGTTTCCTGCTTCTCTTCCAGGTCCCCAAGGCTCCCAGCCCTGACCACAGCCTCTCTCCTGTTTGGCCCAGAGCTCTTGTGAACCTTTGCTTGCAGGCTGCCCAGTACTCGTGGCTTTCCAGGCCCCTGGGCAGCACACTGTAATACTGGCACTTACTCAGCTGGCACTGTGCTAAAGGTCATTTTTAAAATATTTATCATTTAATTTCCTGAGATTGTCCATCCCCATATCGAGGGGTGGAGATTTGCAAAGCGGATGAGGAGATAACAATTGTAAAGTATTTAGGGAGCTCTCTCATCCACATGCTATGATTACAGGGCTGATGTGACCAGGGCCCACGGGCACTGGGAGGGCAGTGCTGTAAGGAAGCCGTGTGTCTAGGTTAGCCCAGATCATGGTAAATATGGCTCCAGGCATGGTAATTACTGTATTAAAATTTCAGAGTAGAAATGTTTCCATCTGTTTATTCTATTATCCATCTCTCAGTTAACACAATATGCAGAGATGTGCTTGAGCTGTGTTGATATTCCAGAGATGAAAGGTTCTTGTGCTACGTCTTCCAAAGCTTATTCACCTACAAAAACCTGCCACACGTGGACAGGTAACTCTTCCATTGTTGTTACAGATGGGCAAGAAATTGAGTTAAGAGGTCGTCAAACTAAGGCCAACAACAAAAAGTTACCAGTCACCCTTCAGAGGAACTTAGTACTAAGTGATTGCTTTTGAACTGACTTAATGCCTTCGGTATGATGTGCAGAACGTTAGGCTAGACCAATAGTGACTTGGTTGTAAAATTTCCCTGCTTTAGGTTCTTCTGAGTCAGGATTATGGTCAGGATGGCTCCCTGACACATTCAAGGGCAAGAATCTTGACAAGCCTCTGAGCATCCCGGGTTCTCCTAGTTAAATAAAGTCAAAGTTGAGGTGCTAGGGAGGAGAAGAGAACACTTGGGGAAATTAGAATGGCCATACTTCCGCACCTTGCAAGCTGATGTCTGAGCCAATTGCAGATGTATTCTCTACCACATGCATGCTATGATCACCATGGACACCTTCAGCAACGCTGCAAAGGAGTGTGGCATTAGAGGGCATGCCCCTGCTTTGAAACTGCCAGGAAACACTCCCTAGCCCTCATTGCTTGATGCTTCTGCCTCATCTGGTGGCACATTTTCAAAAGATATTTTTATTTATTCGAGAGAGTAAGACAGAGCCAGAGTGAGTGAGTATGGGTCCTCCAGGGTCTCTTACCACTACAAACTCTAGGCGCATGCACCACTTTGTATGTCTGGCTTTATCTGGACACTGGGGAATTGAACCCAGGCCAGCAGGCTTTGTAAGCAAGCACCTTTAACCACGGAGCAATCTTCTCAGCCCCTGGTGACATATTTTAAAGGGAGCTGCCCATAATGGCTACATGAAGCATCACCCACTGTGTGCACAGAGCCTCGTTGGCTCCGTTTGTGTCACTCAGCTTGGTGGGGTGAAGGTAGGGAAAAGGAAGGAGGAAGGCTCTGTCTGGGGCCTGGGCAGCTTTTTATTTCTGTAAAATGGGGATAACACCTCCTACTTCCATTGCTCATACTCCAAAAGGAGACTCTCCTCCTGGGTTACAGTAGACCAGTGTGGGGGAAGAGGGAAGGGTATTTCTCATCTTACCACACTATCCATGATGGATACACAGTGTGGGAATGATTTCTGAGAACATGCACCAGGTCCTGAAACCAAAGTTAAAAAAAAAAAAAAAGTAAGACTGTGTTTTTCTGTCAGACATAAAAATGAATCGGAATGATTCAGTCGATTACTCCCTTACTCACTACAATAACACTTCCATCACGTAGGCTTGACAGTGGTAACGATGATAATAATGACCTTGACTCATTTGGGAACATCGCTTTGCTGTTTACAAAGCCCTAGCATGTCTGTTACCTCACTTGATCCTCCTAATGGCCTGAGTAGACAGATAGATAGGGCTTATTGTTTCCATTTGCCAGGGGAGGAAGCCAAAGCCTGCGGGAGCTTATGTGGCTTTAAGAGGGTCCAATGGGGAGAATAGCCAGACCAGGATCCCGAGCAATGCCAGAGGTGTCTTTCTATGAAACTGGGTGTCCTGCAGCTCCATGTTGCAGTACAGTGTTGAGGGACTGTGTTCCAGGCACAGGGGTAGACAGTTCACATGAATGCCCTTGTCCGATCCTTATATCCAACCAAGAGATGGGGTAACCATGTTGCTCTTTAGATAAGAAGCTGGAGGGTGGGGAAGGCTTGCGTATGCCTAAGGCTACCCATTTGGCTAGAGGGGCTTGGGTAGAGGACTACAGGGCCTGTCATAACTCATATCCCTCACTCTTGCAGAAGAGGTTTGATGGTAGAAGGGTAAGGAAGTTCACTATCCTTGGAGTCAGGCCAAGATGCATGACAGACACTCACTGATGGCCAATGACACCTTGCATTTGCCTTGTCCAGATGCCCCTGGTCACGGGTGAGATCCACCACTCTGTGGCTCCCAGTACCACAGCCCAGGACACGCTTGAGTTCCAACTTAAGGAACATGAGAGAGGTTCTGTATCCATCTCCCCAGGCCTCACTCACAGAACATGTGCTCCCCCTCTGAGTTTTAGATCCTGGCTGCTAAAAGCATCAGAGTAATTTTCATTTCTCATCTTGACAAACACTCAATTGTATAAATTTGTTCCACTGAGGTCCCATGATTCATCACTCTGGTCTCATATGTCAGTGTGAGCTGCAGCTCTGATTATAGCCAGCCTAGCTGTGTGACTCTGGCTATTTTTCAGGATCTCAGTTGTTCTTTTCTATGAAAGGGGAGGTTATGAGACATACCTCCTCCCCCTCCTCCCCCTCTTCCTCATACAATTTCTTTGATCATCAAATAATGACAGGTTTTGGAAGGATTTCATAAGTTGCCAATATTCTACATAGAATATTGTAGAGAATTTTATTCTATTCATACCAGCTTATCTTTAGGACAAACCTAAACCCTTTGGAATTCAAATTATGTTTTGTATTGGGGTTTCTTTGCATATGTCATATGGGGAATTAGCATGCATCATTTCAATTTCAATTTTTCTAGTTCATATAATCAGAGAAAGAGATGGTGTGATATTCCCACTTTTGTCTTCAGAAAACGCTCTAAATTTCATCTCTTTTGTCCATGGAAACACATGAGAATTTGGTAAAAGACTGTTCTGTCAACCCCTTTCTAAGTAAACATCTCCAGCACGTTGAGACACATAATTTGTCTGTGTATGTGTGTATTTGTGTGTGTATGTACACATGTTCATGTGTGTGTAAGCACCCAGGTGTGCGAATGTACACGCACATGGAGACCAGGGGTCAACACTGAGCACTTTCCTCCATTGCTCTCCACCTTATTGTTTTAAATAATTTTTATTGTGAACTTGAATATATGAACATACTTCAAATTGGTTATATTCCAATTGGGTTGTCCTCTCTCTTTTTTTTTTCCCATACCACTGAGGGATCTTCTCAGTGGGGGTATTGATGGTCCCTTTGGGGTCATGAATGTACCAGTCAGCTCCTCTGGGAAGAACAATGCCTCACAGTATAACTTGCCAACCTGTCGCTCTTACATTCATTCTGTTTCTTTTTCCACAATCTTACCTTATCCCTGGAGAGCATGTTAGAAGCATATTTTAGTGTTGCCCTCTCAGTGGCCTCTTATTTTCTGCACTGATGAGTGTTGAGTCTCCTCAGTGTCTACTAACATCTTGCATGAGAGAATTCCATGCCTAGAAGTGAGAGCAGCACTCACACTTAATTCTCTACTTCCTCTTTAATGTTTCCTGGGCCCTGGTGGTGTGAAAGAGATTACTTATCCCTTGATACACACTCTGTTTTCTCATCTTTTCATTTTGATGGGTCTTGGATCCCCCTTGGTATTCACACCATGTAAAGGCACTTGTCTGTGAAGCCTAGGGAACCATGTTCAACTCTCCAGATCCTACAAAAGCCAGATACACAAAGCTGATGCAAGTGCAAGGTCACACATACCCACTAGGTGGCAGAAGCATCTGAAGTTCGATTGCAGTGGCTGAGGCCCTGGTGTGCCAATTCTCTCTCTCTCTCTCTCTCTCTCTCTCTCTCGGTCTGCCTCTAAAATAATTTTTTAAAAAAAATTTAAAAAGCAGATTCTGTAACCAAGAATGAGAGATATGATCTTTCTGAACCTAGAACTCACCTATTACCCAGAAAGTCCCAGGGATCCTCTTATCTCCATCTCCACAGCACTGACATTACAGGCACACACCAATATATACAGCTTTAAAAAAAAACTGGGGATCAAACTCAGGTCCTCATGCTCATGTGGCAAACTCTTTTTCACTGAGCCATCTCCCCAGGCCCAGCCACATTATTTTAAGGAGGAAAAAGTATAGATTCAAGCTGTAAAATGTTCTTTGTTCTTTGTAACCTCATGTTATCTCTCTGAGACTTAATCTCCTCACTTGTGAAATGGTCCCAGGTCCTTATGAGAATCAAGGAAATGATATGAACTTGCCATAGAAAGCCAATCACTAAGTATCCATTTTCCTCAACTTCAAGGTTCCCTGGAACAATGAACTCAGTTTTTCAACCAAACCTGCCTTCTCTAGATGTTGCTATGCCTGAGAAGATACCACCTGTGAAAATGAGATTGATGACACAAAGATATCATTAAATGGCAGCTTACTAGTTTTCCAGGCATGATGTTAAATACATTTTTTGTTATTAAAAACTTAATTCTTAGTCTGAAAGATAGAGATCACATACCCATTTTTAAATGAAGCAAGGTAACTCACACACATGCCAGGATTTAGCTTCTGGGGACAAATAAAAGGAAATAAGTTTGGCTTGTGCCCCAGAGGTTGTCACAGTACTTTTATTTTTATAGTAATTTTTATTTTATATTAATTACAACAGGTTATTCTCTTTTATCCTCTTGACCCAGCTGCTGTTACCCTGGAGACCTTCCTCAGTGGGATTATGGGATTTGCTGTCTGGTCATGAAGGCCTTAGTCAGTTCCAATAGGATAGTGGGGGGACCATGTCTGAAAGTATTCCTACCCACTCCGAGGCTCTTACCATCTTTCTGCCCCCTCTTTCACAATGTTCCCTGAGCCATAGCAGGCCTGTTGGCAGTCTGTTTAGTATTGAGTTCTCTGTAGCCTCTGGATTTTTTGTTTTGATAGGTTTTAATTGATCACTGTGTTTGTCACCATCAACCTGGGGCTGTTGTCAGGCTACCAGTAAGAGCCCTGTTCATGCCATCACGTCCCCTGCAATCTCTCCTGGGCTCTGGCAGATGTGGCAGAGGTGGCACATCTCATAGTAGGCAGTCGGCTAACTTCTTGTCTTATCGATGGATCTTGGTTCTGCTCCATTTTCTCTGCCACCTCACAGTACTTTAAACCCTCAGATAGTCCATATTTTCACTAGTGCAAGTTGTACATCTTCCGTCACAGCCGTTCAACCATGCCTTGTCATGGAAAGCAGCCATCAATGGCATAGAAGCAGATGGGTGTGGCTATGTGCCAATAAAACTTTATTTACCAAAACCAGCTAACTGGACTTGGCCAACAGCCCTGAATGTGCTGACCCCTGCTGCACCCTGGCTTTTTCTTCACTCGAGTTTTTTTTTTTTTCTTTTAATTTTAATTGCCCATCACTGGCTGGTTGAGCACAAGTTTACCCTTTGTCACTTTTCTTGGCAGTAGGTACACAAACTATAAGCTATTTTTACAGCTTCCCTGATTGATTGTGTTTTTCATGAACCAGGCGGCACTTCGGAATCATTTATACACCATGATGCATGGGAGACTGTCACAGCTCTTGGATGGCACCTTTGTTGGGTGACAGATAGAGGCTCAGGGAGTCTAAATAATTCAGTCTGGTTTTCCAGGTTTAAGGCCAAGCATATATTTTTCTCCCAATCACTAGAAGTGGGTCCCAAGAGCCCTGAGGTTGTGCCCACACCTCTACGTGTGTCCTGTGGTATGCACAAATCCATGAGAACACACACATCATACATACACATCCTCACATACCTTTAGGTTTCATACACACATGATTAAAAAGTGGGTCCAAAAAATGAGCTTTAACTTGGGTCAGAAAGTCTTACTGGACTTTGTCACCAGAATGTAGACTCCTACAACCAGAAGTTGGTCCTTCCCTGAAACAACAGGCTTATGTGATAAATGTGAAGGAATGGAAGACAATCTGATGAAAAAGAACTAAGCCACTCATCTGGAACATTCTGTCATGGGTGTGGGAGTTGCTCCTGGCCTTGAGACAGAGAGCACCCACCATGCTCTTCTCCCAACCCCAACCAAGTGCCCACTACGTCTTGTACTTTTCTGCCAGCTAACCCTTATTTAGTGCCCTATAAGGCAAAAGTATTTAGAGCCCCGAGTCTTTCCCCTGTGCCTGGTCCCTAACTAGGGAGACAGGTTTAATTAATCCCAACATTGCTGAGCTGGCCTTGTTCCTACATCACCAGCCTGAGTAGTGGGCTGCCCATATTATCCCAGTACCTTTATCACTTCCCTCTCTTTCTCCCACCAGTGTCTTTCTTCATGTCAAATTTTTCTTTCCTACTTCATTAGAGAGAACTTGAGCCAGGTACACCAAAAACGTTAACACCTTAGTTGCTTGTGTGTTTGTGTCCCTGTCTTGACGCTTTCTGGCTCTGTTACTCCATTCACCTCGCCTTGTGTTTTTTCCCCCCTTGGGTGAACAACAGAGGAAACCCAGGAGCTTACTGCAGGACTCTCCAGCTGGCCCTCAGACAGAGATGCCCCTCTGCTCACAGCCCTCCACCCAGAATGTCCCGCTCCTAATCTGCCACCCGGATCATGCATAGCCTTCTGTCCACAATGTGCAGAAATCAATTAGCTGCAGGCAGTCACGCTCCGTGGCGCTCTCTGTTCCCACAGATGTCATCAGGCGGTAGTGTAAGGATTCTGCTATGAGAGAAGAGGCTGGTGGGGCAGTGCTGAGTGTGATGGGGCAGAGGAGGAAATAACTGCTTGCTATGAAACCCAAGAGTTTGGCACCAGTAGAGGAGCCTGGGCTTACCTTCATGGTTCAAAATTGTAGCTAACATTCACATGAGACCAATGCATACTATATTCAAGGTCACGTGTAATGACACAACAACTCTCCTCTCACTTCACTACTCACCTGTGATATCACACCTCTCCTCTCACTATGCTCCTCACCTGTGCTCACACACCTCTCCTCTCAATATACTCATCACTGTGATCACACACCTCTCCTCTCACTATGCTCCTCACTGTGATAACACATCTCTCCTCTCACTATACTCCTCACCTGTGATCACACACCTCTCCTCTCACTATACTCCTCACTGTGATCACACACCTCTCCTCTCACTATACTCCTCACTGTGATCACACACCTCTCCTCTCACTATACTCCTCACTGTGATCACACACATCTCCTCTCACTATACTCCTCACTGTGATCACACACCTCTTCCTCTCACTATACTCCTCACTGTGATCACACACCTCTTCTCTCACTGTACTCCTCACTGTGATCACACACCTCTCCTCTCACTATGCTCCTCACCTGTGATCACACACCTCTCCTCTCACTATGCTCCTCACCTGTGATCACACACCTCTCCTCTCACTATACTCCTCACTGTGATCACACACCTCTCCTCTCACTATACTCCTCACTGTGATCACACACCTCTCCTCTCACTATTCTCCTCACTGTGATCACACACCTCTCCTCTCACTATACTCCTCACCTGTGATCACACACCTCTCCTCTCGCTATACTGCTCACCTGTGATCACACACCTCTCCTCTCGCTATACTCCTCACTGTGATCACACACCTCTCCTCTCACTATAATCCTCACTGTGATCACACACCTCTCCTCTCAATATACTCCTCACTGTGATCACACACCTCTCCTCTCACTATACTCCTCACCTGTGATCACACACCTCTCCTCTCACTGTGCTCCTCACCTGTGATCACACACCTCTCCTCTCGCTGTGCTCCTCATCTGTGATCACACACCTCTCCTCTCACTATACTGCTCACCTGTGATCACACACCTCTCCTCTCACTATGCTCCTCACCTGTGATCACACACCTCTCCTCTCACTATGCTCCTCACCTGTGATCACACACCTCTCCTCTCGCTATGCTCCTCACCTGTGATCACACACCTCTCCTCTCGCTATACTCCTCACCTGTGATCACACACCTCTCCTCTCACTATACTCCTCACTGTGATCACACACCTCTTCTCTCACTGTACTCCTCACCTGTGATCACACACCTCTCCTCTCACTATAGTCCTCACTGTGATCACACACCTCTCCTCTCACTATACTCCTCACTGTGATCACACACCTCTTCTCTCACTGTGCTCCTCACCTGTGATCACACACCTCTCCTCTCACTATACTCCTCACCTGTGATCACACACCTCTCCTCTCACTATACTCCTCACTGTGATCACACACCTCTCCTCTCACTGTGCTCCTCACCTGTGATCACACACCTCTCCTCTCACTATACTCCTCACCTGTGATCACACACCTCTCCTCTCACTATACTGCTCACCTGTGATCACACACCTCTCCTCTCACTATGCTCCTCACCTGTGATCACACACCTCTCCTCTCACTATACTCCTCACTGTGATCACACACCTCTTCTCTCACTATGCTCCTCACCTGTGATCACACACCTCTCCTCTCACTATACTCCTCACCTGTGATCACACACCTCTCCTCTCACTATACTGCTCACCTGTGATCACACACCTCTCCTCTCAATATACTCCTCACTGTGATCACACACCTCTTCTCTCACTGTACTCCTCACCTGTGATCACACACCTCTCCTCTCACTATACTCCTCACCTGTGTTCACACACCTCTCCTCTCACTATGCTCCTCACTGTGATCACACACCTCTCCTCTCACTATACTCCTCACCTGTGATCACCCACCTCTCCTCTCACTATACTCCTCACTATGATCACACACCTCTCCTCTCACTATAATCCTCACATGTGATCACACACCTCTCCTCTCACTGTACTCCTCACCTGTGATCACACACCTCTCCTCTCACTGTGCTCCTCACCTGTGATCACCCACCTCTCCTCTCACTATACTCCTCACTGTGATCACACACCTCTTCTCTCACTGTACTCCTCACTGTGATCACACACCTCTCCTCTCACTATGCTCCTCACCTGTGATCACACACCTCTCCTCTCACTATGCTCCTCACCTGTGATCACACACCTCTCCTCTCGCTATGCTCCTCACCTGTGATCACACACCTCTCCTCTCGCTATACTCCTCACCTGTGATCACACACCTCTCCTCTCACTATACTCCTCACTGTGATCACACACCTCTTCTCTCACTGTACTCCTCACCTGTGATCACACACCTCTCCTCTCACTATAATCCTCACTGTGATCACACACCTCTCCTCTCACTATACTCCTCACTGTGATCACACACCTCTTCTCTCACTGTGCTCCTCACCTGTGATCACACACCTCTCCTCTCACTATACTCCTCACCTGTGATCACACACCTCTCCTCTCACTATACTCCTCACTGTGATCACACACCTCTCCTCTCACTGTGCTCCTCACCTGTGATCACACACCTCTCCTCTCACTATACTCCTCACCTGTGATCACACACCTCTCCTCTCACTATACTGCTCACCTGTGATCACACACCTCTCCTCTCACTATGCTCCTCACCTGTGATCACACACCTCTCCTCTCACTATACTCCTCACTGTGATCACACACCTCTTCTCTCACTATGCTCCTCACCTGTGATCACACACCTCTCCTCTCACTATACTCCTCACCTGTGATCACACACCTCTCCTCTCACTATACTGCTCACCTGTGATCACACACCTCTCCTCTCAATATACTCCTCATTGTGATCACACACCTCTTCTCTCACTGTACTCCTCACCTGTGATCACACACCTCTCCTCTCACTATACTCCTCACCTGTGTTCACACACCTCTCCTCTCACTATGCTCCTCACTGTGATCACACACCTCTCCTCTCACTATACTCCTCACCTGTGATCACCCACCTCTCCTCTCACTATACTCCTCACTATGATCACACACCTCTCCTCTCACTATAATCCTCACATGTGATCACACACCTCTCCTCTCACTGTACTCCTCACCTGTGATCACACACCTCTCCTCTCACTGTGCTCCTCACCTGTGATCACCCACCTCTCCTCTCACTATACTCCTCACTATGATCACACACCTCTCCTCTCACTATAATCCTCACCTGTGATCACACACCTCTCCTCTCACTATACTCCTCACTGTGATCACACACCTCTCCTCTCACTATACTCCTCACTGTGATCACACACATCTCCTCTCACTATACTCCTCACTATGATCACACACCTCTCCTCTCACTATACTCCTCACCTGTGATCACACACCTCTCCTCTCACTATACACCTCACCTGTGATCACACACCTCTCCTCTCACTATACTCCTCACCTGTGATCACACACCTCTCCTCTCACTATACTCCTCATCTGTCATCACACAGCTCTCCCCTCATTGTGCTCCTTAAATGCTGTTCCCCGAAGGCCTTTAAGACTATCCCGGAAACAGCAGGTTGGTTTCAAGGCCCAAACTGATGTATATGGAAGATATTCAGCAGCATATCCATCCTCATAGTGCTTATAGTCCTTTAGTCAACTAAGTGTGTATGGGCTGGTTCCATGACCTGGTTGGTAAAGTGCTTACCATATAAGCATGAAGACCGGAGTTTAGATCTCTGTTACCCATGTAAATGCTGGGTGGATGTGCCAGTACCTGTAATCTCCAGCTCTCAGGAGACAGAGGAAGGAGATCCCTGGGGAGAGCTATGTGGCTAGACTACTAAAATTGGTGAACTTTGCATTCCAATGAGAAGGCCTGTCTCAAAAGGTAAGTTGAAGAGTGATTGAGAAGGACAGCTGATATCAAGATTTATCCTCCACATGCATGTGCCTACACTTGTATGTGCACACACATGCACTCACATGCACATGAACATACATGTGCATTCCACGCACACATATACATGTGAAAATAGAGGTTATTATATATGGCAAAGCACATGGAAGTGACAAAAAGCAGGGATTAAGGAATGTTTGTAATGGAAGGGGTGAAGTTTGCAAATAAACTAGGGTGTAGTCCCACAAATGCCAGCAGGAATTCTGGCTGGAAGGAACAACGTACTTGGCAGTGTCTGGAGGTAGCCCAGCCCTGGTGCATGTAAAGAGGGCTAAGCAGAATGGATGGGGACACAGTAATACGGAGGGAAGAGGTATAGGAGGGAGCAGACAGACCATGTAGGGTCATGTAGGCCAATGGACAGACTTAGCTTGACTCTGAAGGCATTGAAAGGCAATGAGTCAGTGTCCCAACAGAATCTTCTGGCCCAGGTACCCTGTGGAGGGGTTGAGGTAGCTCCCGCATTGGTAGAAGGAGAAATCATAAGGTGACTGTAGGTTCTAGGAAAGCGATGAAGACAGCACAGACTAGTTGTTAGGAGGAGAAGTAACTGGAAGTTGGGGCTTTGGGGGCTGGGGGAGTCACTCTCCTCAGAGGTGATTCAGAGCAGGGTCTTCTTAGAGTCAGCCAATCCTGCATGTCCATTAAAAAGAAAAAAAATATTCCAAAGGACAGAAGGCTTTTTCTTCAGTGTGAGCCAGAGAGCCACCCCATTGGGAAGTGGGAAGGGCATGGGGTAGACGCATGCTTTCTGTCATGAAGCACAGCTATGTATGAATTTGTCCCTGAAGATAGGGGCTGTGTCTGCGACATCTCCCCAGTCAGTTCCCAGCCTGGGTCCCAGCACAGAGCCAGTGATGGCAGCAGGGCAATGAGATGCCCTGGAACCCAGAACCTTAGTCCCCATACCTGCTGAGTTCATCTGTCCCTGGAACTGCCTTTCTGACCCAGGCATGAGACTTGACATTGTTACAAGCTGCAACAGAAATGATAGGGATTGTACTCCTGGTCCTACCATGAACTGGCTCTGTGCGTCTGGGCCCTGTTTCTTCACCTATAAAATGCGCATCTAGTCATTCATCCAGCAATTTAACAATGCTTGCCCAGAAACCACTCCAGAGAAGGCTTCTTAGCCATTCCAAACAGTCCCTCAACTCTCTCTGTCTCTCTCACACACACACCTTCCCATGCTTTGTTGTGTCACAACTTCCCAGCATCTGCAAACATGTTATTTGTAAACTGAAGCCCGTCCCCCCGCTAGAGCATCAGCTTCGTGCAGGCAGACGCTGTCCTATGTCTGATTCTCTGCTCAGCCTGCTCCCCGATGGCCGGCACGGCATGTGCTAAGCATGCGTTCCTGGTGGGCTAATTGTGGGAACTCGACAGCATGCACACCATAAAGATAAAGAGCAAAACAAATGAAAAGTTTTTATAATCAGGCTTTTACGAAAAGGCTTTTGTGATACATGTGCTACACTGTTGATTCGCCCCGCCCTCACCTCCAACATTTTTCAAGGTACACATTAGTAATCTTCCCTCCCCTACATTTGGGTTTCCTTCAAAGAGAAGACTCCTGACAATCAAATTCCCAGGAATTCCAGGTATGGAATTCAGCAGTGGCTCTGTGTCTCCTAGCAACCTTGCCACTGGAGAGAGGGGACAGTGCCAGGGGGCAGGTTGAGATGGTGATAAGGAGAGAACACAGGTCTCTTCCCAGGGATGGAGGAGTTGGGAAGGGATCCCAGGACTCTCCTCAGAGTAGGAGTCAGGCACCCCAATACACTCAGTGAATGACATCCTGGGAACCTCATATCCACCACACAAATGGCTTAAAAGCCCCCTTCAGTCCTGCCATGCTCTGAAGAACATCTCCAGGTGGGCTCAGTGGATCATATCAGCCATTCATGGAGCTCCTCTCTGTATTAAGCATTTGATACATATCATCCCCTACGCTCCTCATTTTGACTCTCTGGATAGGGTTGTGGTCATCCCAAATTTTTAGGTAAGGCAACTCGGGCATATAGAAGAAAAATAAGATCACAGTATTAGTTAGCTTGGGCTAAATATATATATTCAGACTGGGTGGCTTTAACCACAGAAATGTAGTTCTAATAATTCTGGAGGTAGCTAATTTAGTTTCCTATAATGCACTCTTAGCGACCATTCTAGTTTTTTTTTTTGGTTTTACCCACACTTCTCTCCATTTATATACATTCATATGAACATTACAAGCTAGGATCTGCATATAAGAGATAATATGTGGTTTGAGGCTTCCTGAGTGTGTCACCTCACAAAATGTAATTCTTTTCAGGTCCATCTATTTTCCTGCAAATTTCATTTTTCTTTACTACTGAGTTAAATTCCATTGTGTATAGGTACCAATTTTTCATTATCCATTCACCAGCTGATGGGCACCTAAGCTGGTTCCATTTCCTAGCTATTGTGAATAAAACAGCAATAGACATGGATGTTCAAATACCTCTGTCGTACAGTGTGGAGTCTTTAGGGTATTTGTCAGGAGTGCCATAGCTGGATCAAATGGCAGTTCTGTTTCTAATTTTTAAAGAATTATTTATTTATTTATTTGAGCGAGGGAGAGGGAGAGAGGGAGAGAGAGAGGAAGAGGCAGATAGAAAGAATGGATGCTCCAGGGCCTCCAGCCACTGCAAGCAAACTCCAGACGCATGTGTCACCTGTGCATCTGGCTTATGTGGGTCCTGGGGAGTTGAACCTGGGTCCTCAGGCTTCTCAGACAAGTGCCTTAACCACTAAGCCATCTCTCCAGCCCCTATTTCTAATTTTTTGAGCAACCACCTTTTACTGATTTCCATCATGACTGTATTCATTTGTACTCACACTACCAGTAAGGACTTCTCTTTCCCTGGACACCCTCACCAGCATTTGCTGTCAGTTTTCTTGCTGTTGGCCATTCTGAGGTGAGAGAGTATCTCAAAGAAGTTTTACTTTAAATTTCCCTGATGTATAATGCTTTTAAAAATTCTTGTTGGCCATCCATTTGTGTTTCTTACTCTGTGAACTGTGTTCATTTCTGTAGCTCATCTGGTGACTGTTTCTGGTGAGAAAGGATATATTTCTTGGACTGCAGGTGTCCATTCTTACTGTGTCCTCACATGCCTTTTATCTCTCCCTCTTCTTATAAGTATGTAATTCCATCATGAGTTCTACACCCACAAAGCTTACTGTATTTATTGCTAAAAGACCTTATCTCCCAAGCAATCACATTGGTGGTGTAGTGGTTTGCATCAGATGTTTCCCCATAACCTCATGTGTTTTGAATGCCTGGTCCCCAGCTGATGGCAGTTTGGGAGGTGGAGCCTGGCTGGAGGAGGTGTGTTGTGGGAGGCAGGCTTATGAGTGTTGTAGCCAGCTCCCACTTGCCAGAGTTAGGCTCATTCTGCTTTTGTTTGCCACCTACTGTGGCTGAGATGATGTCTAGCCTCTGTGCATGCCATGCTCTTCTGTGCCATCATGAAACTTCCTGTCAAGACCGTAAGCAAAAATCACAAGTTTCCTCCCATCAGCAGCTTTTGGTCAGGTGCTTTGTCCCAGCAATGTGAGGGTAACTACAACAGAAAGTTAATTCGCCCTGAGGATTTGGGAGGGTACGAGTGTTCAGTGTCTAATAGTCTTCTAGTGAACAAGTGACAGAACCAGAATGTAATGCCCACCATTAGCTGGCTCCTCAGCTAGTCTCTGAGGCATCTCCTGTGAGCCCCTGTTTTGATGTAAGATACAGTGAAGTAGATCTTGCCAGGTTGGAAGGGCTTTCTTGGAGACAACATTTGCTATCAGAGTACAGTCTCCATGGGCTCAGGACAGTATTGCTCACAACTGTAATCTCACTATGGAGCTTTGTATCAGAATAGGAGATATGCAATAAGTATGTATTTCATAAATGAACGGGTGATCTTGATCAGGGCAAGCTGACTAGAGTTGAGAACCAAAAGTTTAGAAAGTGACTTTATCTAAGTATCCTGGGAAGTTGGGGCACCTTGACATTTTATCATGGGAGGTGATGGCAAGGGCAGTAATTAAACATGTGATAAGATGGGAGTTGGGCATGGTGGTGCTTACATGTAATCCCAGTATTTGGGAAGCTGAGGCAGGAGGATTGTGAGTTCAAGGTCAGCCTAGGCTACCTAGTGAGACTCTTTTCTTTTTCTTTCTGTCTTATACACACACACACACACACACACACACACACCAAGCCACAACAAATATGTGACACATTCCATACTCTGCCAATTTTTTTTTCATATATTTTATACCATTCAAGAAAGAGTCATCTCTATAGATAGGGAGATGCCAACTGAGAGAAGCCTAGGTGACAAGGAATAAAGAAGTACTTGACCAATGTCACACAAATGTCCAGGAAGTATGGCTCCTTCGGGCCCCACCCTGTCAGCAGTGTGGTGTGGAAATGCATGAGAATGAACCATTCCTGCTGAGCGCCCCCCCCCGCCCCCACCCCGCCCAGTGGAGACAAGAGCCTGGTCCTAAAGTCAGCCCGTGAAACTAGTTTCTTTCACCCTGAGTGATTCATCTGGGAAGCAATGAGCCAGTCAGCCTTGCAGCCCTGTTCTCAGGCCTAAGCATCTCAGGGCTTCTATAAATGCTCGTTCAAAAAGCCATGGAAGGTTGACACAAGGTGACTCTAAAATTTCTTCATAGGAACCGTGGAAAGGCACCGTGATAGTACTCTAATGTGAAGAAGGGAGGTAGGGTTAAGAGGGTGGAGGACCTGCCTGGACCTTTAATTTGCACAGAAGCACATTTGTACTTGAGATGCATGTTTGTGGATGTAGCCAGGGACTCAGTGGAGATCATGTGCAGGCTGAAGCAATGTCCAGTCCCTCTAGAATGCTGCCATGGACCTTGCAGAAGAGACAACAGCGTGGAAGGAACATTCAAGCCAAGTTCTGAGCCAACTGGTCTCAAAGCAGAAAGAGTGAAACCTAGTGTAGAGTATGCAGGGGACCTATGCAGCGGGAAAGGGAAAGAGACGGGAAAACCGAAGATGACAAGCATGTGATTAAGGATTTGGACGCAGTGGTCTCAAGGATCCCGGGGACATTTTCCATTGTTCATCAATGTAGTGTGGTCACAAGTCACTTTGAGCTGTCTCATTTGATGAGCTATTACGTCTGGCCCTGGGGCAGTGTGTGGATGTTGGGAAGTATCATATGCCCATTTGACAGATGAAGAACACGTGGTTGTCAGGGTTCAAAGGGCTTTTCCAAGAAAGTTTCCAGGAGCTGGGAAAGAATCGGTTCCAATCCAGTTCTCTTCTTCCTTCCCTAGTTACACTGGGTGGCTGACTGCAAAGGGTTTCACCTTGGGACCGGGACCACAGGTCTCTTCGCAGAGGTGGCAGCCACAGCAGCTGCAACCCCCATCTCCCACCCCAGACGCACACATCATTACCGTGACAAAGGCTACCTCTGCTGCAGCCCTAACGGAGTGCCTGCAGCATGCCAGACATCACGTCCAGCATCTGTCTGCATTAATTCCCCAAACCCCTGGAGGTAGGAACTGTTACCCTCATGTGGATGAGGTAAGCTAGGTAGAATGAAAAGACTCAAGCAAACTTTTGGAGCGACTGTCTGATGAAGATCAAAGCCACGTGTGTCAGACTCTCACCACCTGAGTCAACATGAGGTGCTTGTGTGCACCGTGTATAGTGATGGCC
Organism: Dipus sagitta; assembly: GCA_036346955.1. Taxonomy (NCBI): domain Eukaryota; kingdom Metazoa; phylum Chordata; class Mammalia; order Rodentia; family Dipodidae; genus Dipus; species Dipus sagitta. The sequence continues at coordinate 164,754,523 of CM070772.1, read as the reverse complement.
TGTGAGGAGAAGGGGACAGTGTTCCTGGGGGGGGGGGGGCGCCACAGCTGCCTGCATAACGGACCGAGCTAGAATGTACTCCAGGGTTTTCTTAGGGAACGTCTCCCCGTGATTTCCGTAATGTCCTTCAGATGGAGCCCAGGTGGTCCGGGTTCTGGAGGAGCAATCTTTCTCTGTCAACTTCATGAAGTCATGGTATAGACTTTTTTTTTTTTTTTTGCCTGGCCCAGGACCTGAGAAGCTACATGTTGTTGCTGGTAGCGGTGGTTTTTGACCCACATGGAGTAAAAAGAGTTCCCTTCAATAAGCCCCTTCCTACTCAGGGTGCGCAGTCTGGGGCTGGGGAGTCAGCTCAGTCCGTGAAGTGCTTGCTACACACACATGAGGACCTGAGTTCTGCCTCCTGAGTGCTGGGATTAAAGGTGTGCACCACCACGCCCAGCAAAGACACCTTTTGAGCATCTACTATTTGAAGAAACTTCTCAAAAGTGGAGTTAAGACATAAGCCCACTGAAGTCATGTAGCTAATAAGAGTTGGCTGAAGCAGGAACGTAAACCCTCTTCACTGCTGATGTGTTGCTTTCCCCTGTATCCACATTACGAATATAAAAGTACCAAGTGATTAAAAGATGAAGACCCTTGGGTTGGAGAGATGGCTTAGAGGCTAAGGCACTTGCCTGTAAAGCCAAAGGACACAGGTTCGGTTCCCCAGGAGACACATAAGCCAGATGCACTAGGTGGCACATGCATCTGGAGTTCCTTTGCAGTGGCTGGAGGCCCTGGCGTGCACATTCTTATGCTCTCTTTCTCTCTCAAATAAACAAACAAAAAAAACCCATCAAAAATATGAAGACTCTTCATACACCAGACCCGTGTTTCTCTTCTAAATATAGGAATATCATAGGAGAAACACCACCAAACATCAGGTTGTTTGTTGGTGATGTGAATTCTTATTAATAAGCCAATAATGTGGAATGTACTGGCTGACACTAATGGTAGGAGTCATTTTGAGAAGGGGTAAGCATGTAATGAGGATTTAAGCAGAGCATAATATCCGTAGTAATGCCGTGTAAACACACGAGTCGGAAAACCCAAGAACAATGAGTATCCATTGAGAAAAAAGCCCTTGGCATTAGAGAAGAATGAAACAAAGGAAAAAACAGCCATGTTTCTTGGCTTTGCTCCCTCCCCTTTGGGTTCAGAAAACAGAATTGAGACAACACCAAAGGGGTGGGTGAAGAGTTTGAACAATGAATACACATTACCAGCATCAGCTGGGTATCTTGTTAGCATTAACCTGATGCATTGCAAGTGAGCTGCAGTTAGAACAGTAATTACAGTAAATAGAATCCATTTGGAATCCTCAAGCAAATATGAGCAGGGAAGAAAGATGAGCTGAAAAAAATCCATTACCCTTTGGAAGTTGTGGCAGCCTCGGATGGCGGTGATTTCTACTGTGAATTGCGTCGGACTGAGAAGTGGCAGCGTGAATGAATCCATCTCAGCTTTCAAGTGTGTTTAGATGGTAAATAAAATGAATTACCCAACCATTCCAGCCAACTGCAGTTTCCTGAAATATTTGTCTTGGTAATTTAGGTAGAAAATGGAGGTAGAATTGGAAAGGTGGCCTGTTTTCTCTACCTCCTGCTTGCTCTGTTGGATTTTCTTAGTAACATGAGATATTGTCCGTCAGGAAAAGTCAAAGGGAAGGGTCGACATGGGATGGGAGAAGGTAGAGAAGAGTCCTGAGGTCCTCAAAGGAGTGAACATGCACGTGTTGGTCAAAGAGAAGTTTCAGTTCCTAAAGACCCCCACGTCAGCCAACTAGAGTGAGGCACCTGGGTGGGTGGCCACACTTTGCTCTGCCTGTCAGCTCCAGAGCTCCACGCAGCTCCGCAGGGGCAGCAGTGTGGGCAGAAGACTAGCCTGTAAGCCGGGTCTTTCTTTTTATGTTACTCATTCATCAGATTGCATTTTATTTTATTTTTGTATGCATGACTCTGTGTGTTAGGTATACTTGTATGTATGTGTGTCCACTCATACGTAGGCGTGCGCGCGCGCACGTGTGTGTGTGTGTGTGTGTGTGCGCGCGCACAGGCCAGAGGTCAGCATCAGGCTTCTTCCTCAGTTGCTCTCCACCTTTATTTTTTTGAGACCAGGGCTCTCAGTGAACCTAGAGCTCACTTAGTGATTCAGTTACACTAGCTAGCCAGCAAGCCCTATGGATCTTCCAGTCTTGCCCTCCCCAGTGCTGGGATCATAGGCAGGTGCCACCATACCCAGCCTACACATACGCGCCAGCCACGAGAAAGGCATTTATCCCCTCAGCTTCCAGTTCCCCGTGGCCTCCTGCACTGACCAGACCCCACTGACACCCTGTGGGTGGTGATTATAAACCTTAAGTGTACTGAGTGTGGAAATTGGGTAACTTAGGAAGAATGAGTGAGTCTTCATATATCCATTGGATCATTCAACAAATACTGATTAAGTAAAAACCCTGGGCCAGGCACTGGCCTTGTTCTTGGAGCATCCAAAGACCTGAGATGTCCCCATTGGCACGGTGTTTGAAAGCAGGAAGAAAATGCAACTGAAAAGGGTAGCGCCAACAGCAGCAGCTCTGTGAACGCAGCTGGAAAGCGTACGACACGCTCAAGACGGCACCTGTGTGGTTTGTGCCATCAGGTTCCCCTCACTCCCCTGACCCGGCCCCTGGCAGAGTCAGACATCAGCCTGAGGGAGCGGCCCTGACTCACCTCTGCTCCTCCCCAGTGGGTCCCAGATGCTTAACACTGGGCATCTTCTTGTTGACTGGGTGTCAGGAACAAGAGCTAATTAGTGTTGGTAATGATCTCATTAGTTTTTCAGAAAGCACAGGAAGAAAAAAAAAAAATCCAGGTAGAAATGGGAAAGCTCATACAGCGGCCTCAGTCCATTATTCTTTTGTAAACTGAGACACGCTACCTGTGAAGCCTCATGGTACACTACCTTGTGTTAGTGTGGAGTCCTTTCTACAAAGGGAAGTCAAGGGTCTTTGTATCTTGCAGCTGATTCTAAATCCTTGTGAGCCTCTTCACATAGGCCCACGTGCTACACTTTAGTGCCTGCAAGGACTTAGGCTGCACCTTCCTTTGACAGGTGAGAAACAGATACCCTGAGAGTTAAAAGCCAATCTGCGGGTCCACAGACCAGTGGGTCAGGCCCAGCTCGAGGCTATTTCCCTTCACCTCCCTGAGCCTACATGGCCTCGGTTGTGATGTAGGATGACTACTTCTTCAAGAAAGAATCATAAGATGAAAATAACTAGCATGTGATTTGTACTGCCACGTATGTGTTAGTATGGGGTCCCTTCAGAAAGGCAAAACAAGGGCCTTTTGATTAGGCATGTGGTTCTAAATACTTATTTTTAGATTTTTTTCTTTTATGTGTTTGTAAGCAGAGAGAGATAGAAGAGAGACAGAGAAAGAGAGAATGAGCACACCAGAGCCTCCAGAAGCTGCAAACAGTCTCCAGATGAATGCACCTGTGCAAATTCATGCATTGTGCATCTGGATTTATGTGGGTACTGGGGAATTGAACACTGGTCATTACACTCTGCAGGCAAGTGCCTTAACCACTGAACAATCTCCAGCCCCCTACATACTTATTAACACCTGTTATTAATATGCTAAGTCACTGAATGTTTTACTTTCTCCAGGGGCCAGTATTCTAGCCACTTTTGTCTAGGCCATCCCTACCAGGGATGTGCCACAGAGAGGCAAGTTATAGTGATGCTCATGTGAGCTGGAAGAGCTCAGGGTAATACTCTCAAACCACTGAGATGCAGTCTGACAATCTAGGGAAATGAGGTGGGTGGAACCTTATCCACAGACACTGCACAAACACCCCAAGAGGCCCAGCTCAAGCCAAGGACAGGAAGGGAAGGGAAGCACCATGTTCATGCAAAGCTGCAGGGCTGGGGGATAGGATGGGGGGGTCCCGTGGTGAGGAGCATTCAACAGCACGAGGACAGAAGACCACCCACCAGACTGGGGTGAACAGTGCACAAGCCGCTCAGCCTCACGGGGCTTTGCAGTCACCCCGGAAGCTCTGATCAGTGCAGATGCTGGGTCCCACTCCTGGAGACAGAGGTCACTGGTTTGAAGTACAGCCGCAGCAGGTGAAGTTAAACACCACCTGTGTGACTCTTGTATGCGGTCCAAGTCTCTTGCCTAGAGAGTTAGCTGGACTTGCAGATCCAAGACATGGAGGAGAATGGTGGAGAGACCAGCTGGCTATACTGCCTCCAAGTCCTGCTCTCCCCATGGTGCATCAGTCACACCCCCCTTTGACAATCAGAAGCTGGGGCAAGGGCTCTGGGTTGTAGCTTTCTCATCCGTAAAGTGGGAACTTTGGCATCTGTCCCACGGTGCTGTGTTAAGATTAAATTCATCAACACACATGTGAATGGAATGGACTTTGGATACACGTGGAACCAGAAAGGCACTTGCTTCCCTTCACCTCGCAAAGCTAGAGTAGACATGGGATTTCAGGACTCCAGGGCAGGGAGAGGGAAGTCTGTGCATGCGCACTCGTTTCTGCCTTGCTATGACACATGCCTACAAGCTAAGAGGTTTGAAACGATGCACATTCATTCTCCTGTGGTTCCAGAACTCAGAAACCCAGAGTCAGTCTCATTGGGGTGCAGGCAATGACAGGGCAGGTTCCTTCTAGAGGGACCTCTCTGGCTCCTAGAGGAGCCTGCAGTGCCCCGCCCCGCCAGCCTCCCTCCAGTCTCTTACTTCACGTCTCCTGCTGCATCCTGGTCCAGTCCATATGACACCCTGTGATGCGAGTGAGCTCTGCTATGTAACCTCCCCATGTCAAATTTGCGAAGTGTCTTTTGGCATACCAAGTGAAGTCATAGGCTTTGGGGACTGGGGCATGGGCATATTGGGGTACCATTATGGCGGTCAGGAAGGACTTCCTAGCAAGCACATGTGAGCCACTCTGAGTAGGTATGCAAGAAAGGCCATTCCAGACACCAGGGCAGGGCAGGGCAGGGCAGGGCAGGGAAGCCTGTGTGGGTGGGGCCAGGTGAGAAGTTCATGGTGATGGATGTGTGGGCGCGAGTGGCGGAATGACGAGTGTGAAAGCCTTTTATGCGGTGGCAGCAGACACTAAGCGTGTGTGGTATGACAGCAGCTGACATAGTCCTCTGTGTAGTGTGACATCCAGTTCAGGGAATGCTCACATTCCACACTGGCCCAGTCTAGCAGGCTTCAAGGGTATCACATTCCAGGCGGGTGGTGTGTGTGTCTGGCTAACAGGACCTGGTGGTCCCTGAGCTCTCACAGTTGTCTCTATTTTATTGCCTTCCCTGCCAGCCCCCAAAATTCTAACAGAAGGGCCCCCCAAGTCCCTCTTTGACCCCACCTCCCTGTACTACAGAGCCATCAAACAGAAGGTCCATGCCAGCGATAGAGACCAGCCCCCACACCCATCTATTGGAAGCCATTTTCCTTCTCAATATCTTCAGGAGAGGTGGACCGGCAAAGCGACATTCCCGCAGAAATAATTTTTCAATTTCTTATAATAGGACATAAAAGTCGGCCCAGGGAAATTGATTCCATTCGCAGCTCCCTTTGTAGGACACTTTATCTTCCATTGCGGCCTCTGTATTTCAGCAATTTCTAAAGCCCAAGGAAGTCTCGCTTAATATTTTTTCGCCACCCTGGCAGAAGGCTTTTGTAGCTCAGCTAAATATCTGTGCTGACCTGTCACTTCCTCACGCTGTGGCCTGTGGCCCCTCCTCAAGCCTGGAGGGCCCACCCCATACACACCCCACCCCCAGCCCCAAGAATAACTTGTTAACCTCCCTGGTGTTAGCCTCTGTGGGCGGTTTAGTCCTATTTTTTGTTCATTCTCCCCATTCCACTTTCCTCTTCCTTTCTCTTTTGATACTGACTCTCCCCAATTTATTAAACCTCTCTTGTGCTTTTATTTTTTCTTTCTTCTCCCCATAACTCTTTCCTGGGAGTGTACTTGCCATTTAACATCCTCAGGATCCAGAAGGTTCCTTAGTCTTTCTGGCCCTCTGTTTCTGGGGTCTGTAAAATGGGGATAATAACACCTACTTTGTTGGATTGTGAGGATCCCACACTGGATGTTCAGTGAGCCCCAAGAAGAGAGAGATGTAACTGGGGGTAAGGAGCAAGTGCCCCACCTGCAGCTCTGCACAGGACCCCTGAACTTGGCCTGGGCCTGGAAGAGGATTTGCTGCTACTTCCAGAGCATGGCGGTACTTTGCAAAGTCACAGTGCTTTTGCATTTAGTAGGACTTCTCTGACCCATTACCAAGTTTGTGTCTATGACCGTGCTGTGCTGGAGATAGAGGAGGCATTCCAGCCTGTTTCTGCAGATGCGGAATCTGAGGCTGGGGGAATCTGAGGCACGTGAGCACCCATGTCATGTGCCCACTGGGCCTTGGTGTGCTTTTCTCACCAGGGTCATGGAGCATGATGTCAGCAGATGGGTCCATCCAGCTCGCTTCTGGGTGGCCTAATGTTCTCCTGACCTTGGAGCTCGGGTCTGGGAAACAACAGATGATGCTGCATCTTTCCACATAATAACAGCACCTCAGCTGTGCGACTCCGTTGTGTTTGGGATTTGAGAAGAGGTTTCCAGCTCAGCTCCTGTCCTGTTTCAAGGCCCAGCCCTGGGCCTGTGACCCCCAAGGTTAACAGAGCCGATTGCCAGGGTGGACTGGACTTGCACAGCAGCCTTGCATCCACAGTTCATTTGGGTGTTCAGATCTTCATGGGGAGATGCGACTCTCCCGGATGTATAGTGTTGTTCTTCAAAGACAAGGACACATGCTCGGTGAATGTTCCCTGCCTACAGTTCAGCTAGAACTTGAACCCAGGTTAGGGCAAAGGCATAGGGTCTTTTGGATTCAGGGATGCCAAGTGGCTGACCCAAGTTTAGGATTTATGTCTACATAGTCTGCACCAAGTTTTTACTGCATGCTTCACCTGAGATAGTTTAGCCTGCTCCTCTGAGGGCCCAAGGCCTAGAACCAGGGCCCCAAGGAAAGAAGTAGTGTTTGGTATAAAGTCATCTTTTCAAGTACATAGCTGTCTCAGGAGGGGAGGAAGGGGAGGGCTGGAAGGTCCCTTGGGCAGTCTGGCCAGGGAGCAAGGTCACTTGCTGGAGATGCAAGGGAGAGAATTCTGGCCTCTGCTATCTGGGTGGTGGTAAGGAGCCATCGCAATCTAAGGATTAAGTGGTCCTCTCACTTCCCAGTGCCGACCGGGAGCTGAACCCAAGCTGACAGTAGCTGTTGTTCACAAACAATTCCCAAGAGAAAAGGGAGTGAAATTTTGCCCCCAGAAGAATCTGGAATTCCAAATGAAGCAGCTCTTCATGCTGTCTGTGGTGAGGATGTATAAACTTCCCTGATTCCCATCATAGTGAGAAAAAACCCTGGGTCTGATTAACAGATTCAGTCAGCCCTTGCCCACACATCTGTAAGCATCTGCTTGGGAGCAAGTCCTGCTCTGGGCTGTGGGGACTAAGCTGAAAACTGTCTCTCCCTGTCAGCCTCACAGTCTATGGAAGGACAGGTCATCAGTACATATCTATTTCATATCATCTCTTCTTTCCTTCAAGACTCTGTGGGTCCTTAAGAATTTCTCAAAGCCTGAAGAGCAGAGAGGGACTATGAAGAGTAAGGATCTGTCTGAATGGAGTTACAGATGTGGCTGTAAGCGGCCAGCAGGACTCGGTGCCTCTTTGTACTTTGGGCTCTTCATTTTATTTATTTATTTTAATTTTAGAGAGAGCAAAAGAGAGAATTGGTGCACCAGGGCCTCAGCCACTGAAATCGAACTCCAGATGCTTGCGCCACCTAGCGGGCATGTGCGACCTTGCACTTGCCTCACCTTTGTGCATCTGGCTAATGTGGGATCTGGAGAGTAGAACATAGGTCTTTAGGCTTCGCAGGCAGATGCCTTAACTGCTAAGCCATCTCTCCAGCCTTGGGCTCTTTATTAACAAACAGGGGTGCCAGTACCTGCATTGATACTGTCCTGCATAGGTCACTGGGTGGCATGGAGCAGAGACTCGCTCAAGCTAACTCAGAGAGAGTATGGCCTATAATAAAGCTGGGATTTCGGTCTTGGGGAGTCTAAAGTCAACCTCACTGCAGCAGGGCCTCAGAAATCCCAAATGGCAGGGAGGTACAGGGTCTTAAGACATCTGTGCGTCTCTGTTTCTCTATGCATGTCTACTTTGTGCTTTTTTTTTTGCCTGCCCCACCTCCTTTGCTCTCTCAGAGGTTACAGATCTACAGAGTATGTGCGTGGCTGCCATGGACACCTTGAGCTTCTCAATAGTCTGGCAACTCTTGACAATCCCTTCTGCATCTCTTCGCTCGGCTGTGGCCCACCATCTCTGATCTCCAAGCCCAAGTCCGGGTCCATTTCATCCAAGGAGGAACCTCATCAAAACAAACCAAGGTTACTGGGCACTCAAGGGCTGGACCCTCCATGAGACAAGCACCCACCATGTCCTATCAGCTGTAGTCACAGTAGGACAGGTACATGGTACGAAAAAACACAGCTGGCCTCTAGATGGGCCAGATTCCAGTAGAAAGGGATGTTGCCAGGCTTGGTGGCACATGCCTTTACTCCTAGCACAAAAGACACTGAGATATGAGGGACATTGTGAGTTCAAGGCAAGCCTGGGGATACAGAGTTCCAGGTCAGGGAAAAAACAAACAAACAAACAAAAAAAAAAACTTAAAAGCTAAAAATAAATCAAAGTAATGATGTGTTTGCCATAAAACATTCACTCCTCCCAAGCTTCCTTGACCAGTTCAAGGAGTTGTTAAATGAGTTTACTTGTTTGTTTCTTTAGTGTTGTTTACCTTAATTACCTATCAAGCTTATTTCCTGTCCATAGCAAGGATTTATTAAATGACTACTGTTTCCAGAAGGTCTTGTGGTAAAGCTGAAAGGTGCTCTGCAGATGTGAGGTGTGAGAGAATCTCTGACAAAGACTGACCAACGTGAAAGTCAAGACTGGCTCACTGCCTGGGCTGTGTTTCGGCCCGGGGCTTTCATCAGGAGATCTTAGCTTGGTATCCTCTTGGACCCCCAGCTGTTGCCTTTCCAGGGGTGGGGCAGGGTGGGGCTCGGGGGAGCCTGCAACCTGATTATGGATCACATAAAGTGGCCTCACACTACATCCCTGAGTGGGTCTAGGTCTCAGCCTTTGAAATGACAGTTTGTCTCATCCTGCTGGGCACCAAATAGCAGTTATTTCTGTCTACACTGACCAGTCCCAGGACTGTGGCGTCACCTAGGCAGCCAACTGTAAACATTGGCAGATAGCTAGCAGGCAGAAGGGTCAAGAGAACCCCAAATACGTTGTATTCATAGTGGGCCTAGGACCTTACATGCTTTAAATAAATGCATCTTCACAGAAATATCGCCAAGGGGCCATTGCAGTCCCCATTTCACAAAAGGAGGTAATGGGGTCTAGAAAGATCCAGTAATTTGACCAAAGCAATATAAAATGAACAGGAGCACTTTAGGCCCTTAAGTATTTTTCACTAAGAACTTATAATCAAACAACTAGCCAATCTGAGGACCTGGAGCTCTCTTTTTGGACTGAAAAGACCCGTTGGCTCTGTTTGAGCACGGCAAAGATGGCCTTAGATAAGTGGCCTTGCTGGCAGGGCTTAGGCCTGACCTACAGCCCCATCCTGAAGTCCTGAAAATGGGCTTTCCTAGCCCTTGTCTCCACCAGGCTCCTCTTACACTGGCATACACGTTCCCTAAGTAAAAGCCTGGGGAAAGCAGACCTTCTAAATTAAGCCTGTCTCCCTCTGGACTGGGTGCTTATGAAGGCACTCCTGCGCTTCCGGTGCGATCTGACAGGTACCTGCAGTCTTCAGTCAGTCCTGATTTCAAACTTTACTTCTCCATCCGGGCTGGATAGAAAATGGATAGACGTGTGCTGATGGCTAGCTTGGGCAGGGTGAGAAGATGTGGCCATTCTTGGTGTCTTCCTTGCAATGCTAATCAACCTGTCTTGTAGCAAACTAGCCGTTTCCTAGCAACACCGAGTGATGTAGCAGGATGGCATCTATTTTGAATCTTCCTGAAGTGACCCATTGGCTCTATTTGAGCACGGCAAAGATTGCCTTAGACAAGTGGCCTTGCTGGCAGGGCTTCACCTGACCTACACCCCCATCCTGAAGTCCTGAAGAGGGGCTCCTTCGCTTTCTCGTTTACTCATGCATTACTGTGCCCAGTCACATGATGCCTATGGAACATTGTTCCAAGACCTGTGCTGTGCACTGGCATTTCCAGAGAAGAATCAGGCCTGGTCCCTTCCTTGAGGAGTTGATAGTCTAGCAGCGAAGAGCAGTTTATAAGGCAAGTCCTGTGATAAATATTATCAACAAGACAAGAACAAAATCAAGGCTGAAGTTAACAGGAATATTTTTCAGAGGAGTTATAAATTGAACCAAGATTTGAAATATCAATGAGTTTTCTAGGTGGAGAAAAAAAATAATACATTTGTTAGAGGGTGTAGCATAAGTCAACACCCTAAAGGCATAAAAGCAGCAGAGGGAAGTAGGTGATGAGGGTGACTAATCCAAAAATCTTTCCCTTGGGATGTTAATGGGAGTTAGTCAGACAAGGGATTCTTCTATCTCAAAATAAGAATTTTAGGATTAAAGTAGAATGTATTGCTTCATTACACCACGTCTCAGGCAACCAAGGCAGGTTGGTTGTGAGTTTCAGGAGGAAGGAATGGTTTGCAGCATTCCTAGACTCTCTCTGATGTCTGAGGGCTCCATGCTCCATGAGGATTGCTTGGAAAATGCTGGGCCACACAGTAGGCTTGTTCCCTGGGGGATGGTTCCAGATGGACAAGCCTAGGTTGAGGATGAGGGGTGGGGTTTCCCCTGTGGTGATGGGCACCATGTGCAAGTATTAAGCAGGATTCTAGGATGATGAGGAGGAGGAAGGAAGAGTAAGAAATAATGGGAGGGATGGGGAGGGAAGGGACAGGAAGAGAAGGGAAGGGACAAGAGAAGAGAGCAAGCCAGAGAGGGGAGCCTGGGGACTGGGACTGCAGATTGGAGGCTGCTGTGACAGTGTCACTTTGGAATTCTTACTGCGAGTCTGTGTGATCTCCTGTCACCTGGGGTAGGTCAGGGCCTTCAGCAGCAACCTATGGCCTACACTGTTGGGCATCCTCATGATAAACCCACTGTCTTACACTGGCATCCTGCCAGGCTGGTTGTGACTTTAGTAAGGTCGCCACCTAAGGTCATGTCCTGGTCAGTGGCAGTTTTTTTGGGTTCTGTGCTCTGGTTCCGGGGCTTGGGTTTGTTGGGTCCAATAATCTGTTCACTCTCTGCCATGAGGAACCCAAGTTGGGTAGTCCTTGGTGCTCATCTGTGTAGTGTTGACGCGTTCAGGAACTGCCAGTGGTGGACGGATCATCCTCTGCACTGGGAAAGGCAGAAAAGTGTCACCAGAATATCGGATCAGACAGTAATGCAAAGCAATAGACCTGCTCAAAGGAAAGGAATTGTAACAGGTACAAGTGTGAAAGCCACAGAGGCTAAAGAAGGCTCTAGAATCAGATGGCTGAGACCTTACATTCCAGCTCTGAGACTCACAAGCTGCATGATCATGGGGCCAGTCACTAACCTCTCTGAAGGTGAATTTTCCCTATGTGAAAATGCAAATAACAATGCTAATTTTACAATGCTGATCACATTAAATCAGTCTCATAAGATATCTTTTAGGGGTAGTTTCATGTTTTCTTGGGTCTTCCACACTCAAGCACAGACATGGCTTAGTGGCAGCAACTGTGAAAACAGTTTCCACAGTTTCAGTTGAAACGTTGTTTGTGGGAAGGTGGCCAGAAGAGCCAATGTGTGCACGGGCTCTATCGATAAAAGGAGAGATTGCTGTATCAGAGAGGAGTCACTCTCACCCACGTGCTTTTTCAGGTTCAGTGTCTGGCTCACCCTTCATGCCTGATCACAGGGATGTTGGTACATGTTCATCCTAGATAGAGAAATGTTCCTATCCTAGATAGAGAAGATGAAAGAGCATGGCAATGTTTGCCTGAAAAAAGAAGTGGCATGGTGGAGGAAAGCCGTGTCCTCAGTATCCACATCTTTGCCTGTAGTAGATTCCCAACCAGCATTTGTTGGGATGGATAGAGGGATGGATGGATGAGTGGATGGATGGACAGAAGGGCAGATGGGTGAGTAGGTATTGCAATTGGGCATGCCTTTTGCTGAACTCCTCCCCATCACAAGCAAACTTTGTTTCTGGGGATGGCACTCAGCCTCCCTGAATGTCAGTTACTAATGGGAGTATGGAACTTTAATGAGCTATGCTCTCCTATGAATTCAGTGGAAAAGAAACATGGTAGGTGCTAAATGCTGAGCTTCATGCTCTGGAGATACCTGTGGAGTCCTCTGCTGGGTGTTGCCCATGCCTGTTATACAGAAGGGGGACCAGGCATGCCTCTGCAGCTCCAGAGTAGGGTGGAAGTTAGAAGTTCATAATGTTCTTAATAAGGATTCCACTGATGCACTGGACGGGTGTTTCATGCCTTTAATCCCAGCACTTGGGAGACAGAGGTAGGAGGATTGCCGTGACTTCGAAGCCACCCTGAGACTACATAGTGAATTATTCCAGGTCAGCCTGGGCTAGAACAAGACCATACCTTGAAAAATCAAAAAAAAATTAAAAATTAAAAAAAAAATTTAAAAAGGAGTAATTCAATTGATGTCATAGGTGTGAACTCACCAGCCCCAGAGGAGGTATGCAAGCAGAGGTATGCATGTTTACCAAGTACTCTGCACGGAGGGGCAGACAGCATCTTCGTGGTCCCTAATATTCAGTAATTTCTATTGATTACTCTGGAGTGTTATCTACTGAAGCTCTTAGTCTCAATATATTTGTCAGTAAAATAGAAGGGAAGTGGCGCTGAGTATCCTCCCCAAATGAAGCAGGGGGTGTGGAGAAGGCTTATCCATTACAGGGGAAAAAAAATGACCACAGTTCACTCCAGATCTTGATGGCACCACATAATGAACTGTGTGGTCCTTGTGGTAGATGTCATATGAAAAGCTCAAGTCACTTAGTTTAATCAAACATAGGATGGGAGATGTGATGGTGGGCCTCCTGCTTCACCTGGCCACATGAAGATGAGCTTCCCATGCTCCTTTCTGCTCTCAGTTGCCTCACAGACCTCAAAGTCAGACTTCCTTTCTAGCCTCTGTAGCTACTTGACCTGTGACCTTTGCCTCCTATGTTAAGTTCTAGGATCCCAGTGTCAAAGTCAGCTGCACATTGCTGGGAAAACCTCCAGACCAGAGGCAGTATATGGGGGAAAGTTTTCATTAAAGCTTACAGATCTAGAAGTTCCCTGGTGGCAGAGGAAGCTGGCCCCCTCTCACAGATCCACGCAGACAAACACCACCACTCGCCACAAGCAAGCGCACTCCAGGAATCTTTAGTCTGGAATCCCAGATCTGCCCACACACTTTAGGGCTGGACCCTAGGATCCACCCACAGTAACACCGAGCTACAAGCTTGAATAAATTCCTGATCTATTGGAGGACATCCATTCAAACTACTATGCCCAGCATTCTAAAACAGCCTAGAACCTTGAATCACCCTCCTCACTTACTAGAGGAGCTTGAAAAGTAGCCCCACCCCCCAAAGTGATAGCTGATTCCTCAGCTTCTGATGTTGAGCTACGTTGGGGCATGTCCCAGCTCTGCCACTCTCTAGCTCGTGAGGAAACATTTTCTCCATAAAATGAGGCTGCTTTACAGGTTGTGTGGGGACCAAATTTGTGCCTGGCACTGACTGAGTGAGCATTCAGTCAATGGCATCTGTCCTTGTCAAAGCAAAGAGCCCTCTTGTCACGTGAATCAGGGTCTCTCCTGCTGACAGGGTTTATGTTTTGCATGTGGGCACAAAACCTGACGTGGTTCTACAACGATTTCAGAACAAGTGTCCTTTCCACGTGGGTGACAAAAGCTGCCAAGAGCTAGAGCTGGAGCTAGCTATGTGGCAAAGCGGGGACTCTCTCTGGAGCCCCTACTGCAGGAGGGAGGGCCTTCGCGGAATCCCTCAGCCCTATGAACTCTCTGTCCTGTGGTTGCAAAAAGCACTGTGATTTACCAGAGCCATTAGGCTTCGTTTGGCATCCAACAACTTATTGCCTTCCCAGGGTGAGAGGGAGGTAATGTGTCACTTACGTTTGTGTAACATTTAGACATGAGCTGATGGAAATTTCTTCCCCTCCTCTCTACTCTCCTCCTGCATAGTCTATTGCTCTCTGTGCCGTACACATTAGGGAGAACACAGCACCCAGGGAAGGAAATAGCGTAGCCTCTAGGGTTGGCCCTCAGCTGTCTTCCTCCTCTACTGTCTTCCCCACAGGTATCTGAGGTAAGGATTCCACTGACCCCCATTTTCAAATTGAGAAAACCTGCTCAGATGAGCCACAGGCAGAAGGTCACCCAGCTCTTGAGTGATCAGAGTGGAGCCTAAGCTTAGGACTTTAAGAATCGGCCCCTTACATCACTGTCAGCCTGGGGGAAAGAATGTAGGCCATGTGAGCCAATAAACAAGTGACTTACCAGGGAGAGACGGGTCAGCCCATCTCCAGCAGGGAAGCACACAGGCTGAGAACTAGCGGGCTGTTTCCCACGGGATGACGACACTGCTGCCTACATCTCTCCAGCTCAGAATCATTCTTCCCCAACACTACAGGCAGACCCCACCCCTGCTCCATCTCACCTGACAGAGAGGGAACGGTGGGCTTCACAACTCGTTCCTGGCCCTCACATCGCTCCTGCTGAGTTGCTGGCAGGGCTTGACAGGGGAGGGGGGCTGCAGTGTCCTCAGCCCCCCATGTGGACCCCTGCACCCAGCGGGAAAGCAGAAGATGTCCTTGGCTGGGTGACTCTAGCTGGTGAGATGTTCAGTCTGACTGCTTGGACTTGCTGGAGTCCCGGCTCTGCTCCATATGAGCTGACGGGTTTGGACTTGTGGCGTGGTAGCTCTGAGCTTTGTGACGTGGCAGAGTGCAAGCTTGACAGGGTTGCTGTGAAGATGAAAACGCAATGCCCAGGGAACCTTACTTAGGTCCTGACTCTGGAGGCTAGTATATTATTCCCCATGGGATTCTCACAATTACCCTTAGAGGGAGTTCCCACTGCCCTTCTGTTTTGCAAAGAAAGCCTCCATCACGTTCTGTGGGTGCATCAGGCCAAGAACTAGGGTAAAGGAAGAGACCAAGGCTTGGGTCAGCTGTCTTGAACCTGGGGAGTATTCTCTGTGCCTCACATCTTCTTGCCTTGAAGGACCCAGAAACCAGAAGCAGAGACTGGGTATGCAGGAGAAAAGCCAAACTCCATGCTGGGGCCTGCCCAGCCTGCTCCATCTGCCATGACATCACCCTCATCATTGCTCACCTGACCTCTGACACCTGGCCTCTTTACTATGATTAGGAAAGGTGACACCGTCTTGCCTTGGGCTTTTCACTTCTGCCAGGTGTGCTCTTCCCCCCGGGTCTTTGCTTGGTTAGCATGGGACCCCCTCCTCAAAAACAAACAAGACAAATAAAACAGCCCAGAAGTGCACCTCTGACTAAAGCGACCCACCATGTACTGAGAACCATCCAGGCCTTGAGGAGCTCGGCTGTTCCTGACTGGTATATAGAAGGCAAGTGGCTGGTCAGGCGGGTAATTTCAATGGGGCCAGTTATGGATGGTTTGCTGCCTGGTGGGAAGGACAGTTTATTGGGACAATGACTTTCCGTGAGAAACTGTGATTTAAAACATTCTCCAGGGATGATGATATAGCTCAGGGATAGAACACTTCCCTACCACACACGAGTCAATCCCCAGTACCACAAAAAGAAAGAGAAAGGAAGGAAATAAGGAAGGAAGGGAAGGAAAGGAGGGAAGGTGGGAGACAAGAAGGGAGATGAAAGAAAAGAAAGGAAGAAAGAGAGAGAGAGAAAAAAACAAAGAGAAAAAAAAGCCTCTTGAGATAGCCTAGCTTGGCCTATATCAATCAGTACTGGAAGACTGGGCAAGACCCTGAATCTCAGTTTATTCTTCTGTGAGATGGGGTTCATACGGTCTACTTTGCGCTATGCTGTTCCAGTGATCAAACGCACTAGCCTAAATGAAAGTGCTTAACGTAAGGCCTAGCACATAGTTGGTACTCAAGAAACTTTTTTTCCTCCTTCAATTCTGCAAATGTATACCAGCACAAGCTTGTTCAAACCAGCCTCAGAGTGGGATTGTTACGGAAGATGAGGCCTCATTCATGGTGCTGCCATGTGAACAGTCTTTTCCCCCGTTCTCCAGGAGCCCAACCCACACTCAGTGCCCAGTGCCCATAGCCCAGCATCCTAAATGGGAGCTGGTAAGTGAGGCACCCTGAAGGATTTGCTGTCCCAGGGATATGAAGCCCTTAGCATGAGGGTCAGGAGCTTTCTTTGAGTTTGCAAGGCACTCAACAACACTTATTATGGAGATAAACTCTCTCCTTACATCTGTGATGGCTTAATGAGCCCTGTGTTCTCTCTGTGAATTGCAAAGACAGAGACTCTTTCCCCAGCCTGAGGAGGAAGATCAGGAGTGTTAGGAACCAGCCATCATAAGCTGGCATTCAGGGCGTGCAATTCTCTTCTTGACTGCTGGTAAGAGACATTGACCTTCCTGTGCTGTGTGTCTCTGTTGAATGTCCAGACCCACCTTGTCGAGAGCCCCAAAGAGGAGCGGACTGCTGAGGCAGTCATGATGAGGGCAAAGCACCATCTGCTTGTTTCCATCCCAAGGTCCTAAGCACAATGGAAGTTCTTGATGTAACTAAGACGGGTAAGAAAAATAACTGTTCGCCAGCCAACTAAGGAAAAAAAGATGTCTTGCTGAGGAACTTTTCAAGTAATCTCATCATGCTTAAGGACCCCTGAGTCCCTTGTGTGGCAGAGAGACAGGATCTGTGGTGGGGCTATTTTTGTGCATGGCAGCATGCCCTCTCTGAATTGTGCCCTGCAACCACTTCCCTTCACAGCTCATGGGCAGAACCTGAAAAATCTTAGTGCTCAGACACTGTGCTATTTTAACAGCATTTAAGACAGTGGAGAGATTGACTCTGACACTCACAGGACTTTGGGGGGCAGGGTCTAGAGAGCTGGGCTTAAAACCCTATTCCCAAGCCATCTTTGCTAACTCTTCTTCTATTGGTTTCTTTACTTGGTCTGTTGTGTTTTTTTTAATGTTGTATTTATTTATTTATTTATTTGCAGGCAGAGAGATAGAGTGTGTGTGTGTGTGTGTGTGTGTGTGTGTGTGTGTGTGTGTCTACGAGCATGCCAGGGCCTCTAGCCACTGCTAACACATTCTAGATGCATGTGCCACTTTGTGCACCTGGCTTTACATGGGTACTGGGGAATCATACCCTGGCCATTAGGCTTTGCAGGCAAACGCCTTAACAACAGAACCATCTCTCCAGCCCTACTTGGTCTGCTTTTGTGTGAAGGGCACAGGATTGGGGCCAAGTCTTGCTGTGCCCTGACCAGATAGATGGTTAACTTTGGACAACTTACACAATTCAGTACTACTCAGTTTTCTTAGCTGTAAAATGGGAGAGATAATGAAACAATTTGTCAGGTTGACTAAGTCATTGTGAACTTTAAATTGAGATTGACTTAAAGTCATTGTGCTAATAGATATGAATGAATGTTATACATCAATCTGTGGTCGTGGTGATGTGTGAAATGACAAAGTACAAAATGTCCCCTTACAACATACTTCAGCTATTGGCCCTAAACTTTCATTTACTGCAAAGGAGTGAAATGAAAGGTAATTGACTTGTAGACCTTCCTCATTGATTCAAATTAAACTTGACTATCGTCTGGCAGTGAAACCCTTGGCCTCTGTCTCAGTCATACTATTTTATCTCTATAGAAATACAGCATCCATTAAAATTATCTATTTCTGTGGCACTTAAAATTGTCAACACAGGCTTTTTGCTTCACCCCCTGGCTGACTTATATAACCTCACATCGCAGAGGATGGTGAGGAGGGGAATGCCCAAGTGTTTGTGAAGATTAATGCTTTGTTTTAAGCACCAGGATCTGTGTGTAATTCAGTTCAGAGCAACTTATGTCTGTTATTGAATATTTGCTGTGGTGGAGTATTCAACGGGGAGAGAAAACCGACTACGATTAGGCAGCTGCCTTTAGGGAACTCAGGGTTTAGCTTTTGGCTTTTTCTTTTCTCTGACTAATTCATTGATTTGTTTCCTAATTTGTTTAATGTTGACTAGATATTAAAACTTTCTGTATGCCCTAGCCCTGGAACATGGGGCCAGAAATGAATAGACCTGGCCTCTGCCCCAAAAGACAGTGGGTGAAGCAGAGCTGATGGAGACCAAGGCTGACCTGCATATGGAGCCCTCCTCCCACCCACGCCCCCGCCCCCGCTGCCCCAGGCAGCATGCTGGGATTCTTCTAGGGGAGAGACTGCTCATTAGTCCCGTCCTGGTCTGGAGCTGGTACTGGAGAATTCTACCTGAATATGGCAGTGCACAGGATAGGAAAAAGGGATGAAACACACACACACACACACACACACACACACACACACAACAGTGACAGTTTTGCCATATAGTACAATAAGTGCTGTGAAAGACAAAGGAGCCAGGAGCCAGGGGGCTTTGGAGGAGGGAGGGCAGTTCTTTTTGACTGTGAAGTCTGGATGGACTTGGAGGGGAGAAGGCCTTCGAGGAGGGTCTTGAGGACTTGTTGGACACTCTAGAGGCGAAGATACAGACAAGGAGGGCTTTGGGCAGTGGCAGCACTGGTTCCAAGCACAAGCCCAACGTGTAAGATCACTGGGTTAGCCTTGGGTGGCCCTGTTAAGCAGGCTGGTGTCTAGGAAAGGTTAGGACTGTGGGGAAGCTGGATTTGTAAGGGGGTCTTCCATATTTGTAAGGGTCCTCCACATTTGTAAGGGGGTCTTTCTTCCATATCCAATGAGAGCTTCTACTGCATGCTACAGGCAGAGGAGCTCAAGGTGGATTTTTTTTCGTTTGGGGTGCGTGTACATGATAGGTGTGTGTTCATCTGTGTGAATTAGATGCACGCATGCCATCACACACTTGTGGAGGTCAGGGGACAACTTCCAGATATCATCCCTTCACCATTACCTTGTCTGAGGTAAGCTCACTCATTGGTCACCTGTGTGTTAAACTAGCTGGACCATGAGCTTCGGTCTCTGCCTCACTTCTCATGGTTGCAGTCACATGATCTGCAGTGTCAGCATCCAGCTGTTACACGAGTTCCAAGGGTCTGAACTTGTGGCCTCATGCTTACACGACAAGCGTTTTATCCCCTGAGCCATCTCCCCAGCCCCCACCCCTCCCAGCTCAATTTTGAACCTGTTTCTACTTCAGAGGGGTGGGGCTTTGGAAAGAACTTGTTGATGGCACTATATTAAGACGTCTCTTCCCCCACAATATGTTCCTTGGGTAGAGCACACGTTTCCTCTCCAAGGGTGGCGGTTAATAATAGGCACCCGGCCCAAAGTGGGACTTGTCAAGGCGCACAGAGATGCACGCGGGCACATGCTTAATGAGCTCACAGAGTGATTTAGATTCCTAATTTTTACATGGCTCCCCTGCCCTCCCACCTGTGTGAACATCCCTGGTGGAGCTGGAGGTAGCTGCCGAGTGTGGTGTCACACGTTCGCTGCTGAGCTTGGGAGGCCCAAAAACTCCCCCTATACCTTGGACCTAGTGAATTGGCAAGTGCTTGCTGGGCACAAGCGCCATGACCTTAGTTAGCACTTTATCTTTTGAGATGAGGTCTCAGTATCTTGCCCAAGCTGGCCTGAAACTCCTGAGCTCCTGCCTCAGGCTCCACAGAAGCTGGGATGACAGACACATGGGCCACAACGCTCAGCATACTTAATCTTAAAGACAGGCATTTCACAGAGGACTCTGCTGTTGGGAGATGGTCTGTTACCTATCCACACCCACACGTATAGTAGCTGATGGAGGCCAGATTATGCCAATAGGTTACTCTTTGCAGAGCATGACACAAACCAACAGGAGGCTTTTCCTTCTGAGTTTCCTCCAAGTGGTGTGGTCATTCCTTCTCCATAGTATCCTTGAGAGGTGGGCTGTGTATGACTTATATCAGGCTTCTTTCATACGTGATGACAGTGCTTGGCGGGGGAGAGGGTTCTTTACAGTATAGTTTCCACTCAGTTCTCAAGACTGGGTCAGAGCCAGGTTTAAAGCTACCATAGCCAGCTATTCCTTGTAATATCCCTCCCTCTCCCTCACTCAGCCACTGATTTGGATGCGACTGATAGCAAGAAACGCACCAGAGCATATCAGCATGCTCAAGGAAAAAACCAAAAAAACAAAACAAAACAACAACAACAACAAAAAACCTCTGGTCCTGTGTTAGTTTGTACCTACAGGCTTTCCTAAAGGGACCAGAGGTATACAGAGTCAGGGTGTCTCCTAAGAATGATCGCTTCAGACCTCCATGTCACACAACCCCCAGTGAAGCCCTCTTCACTGTTTAAATGCTCTTCTTTCTTGGCAATAAGGCAGAATGGGAAGAGTCAAACAGCCAAAGCAATGGTGAGTGAGCCCCACCAACCAGGAGCATCTGAAGTTCAGGGAGGCACGGGCAGAAGAGGCAGGAACAGAGCCAGCCACAGACTTCTTGAGACCCAGTGCAAGGTGAACACACAGAGACCCTTGATCAACAATTAGGAGTTTAGAGCTGGAGAAGTGGCTCAGCAGTTAAGGCACTTGCCTGCAAAAGCCTAACAACCTGGGCTCGATTCCCCAGTACCCACATAAAGCCAGATGCACAAGGTGGCACATTTATCTGGAGTTTATTTGCAGTGGTTAAATGCCCTCTCTTTCCCTCTCATATGCATAAATTTAAAAATATTATCTTTTAAAAAAATTAGGATTTTTGAAGACCATAATAGTAGAGCATCAGGCTGAGCCTGGGGCTCTGCTAAATGTGCAGCCTTTGCACCTGCTCATCCTGTATGCGCAGGAGCCCAGCCCTGATGGGGAAAGAGGCATCCCAGCCAAGCAGCACTGGAAAAATCAAAAAGGAAGGTGGGATTCTTGCCAGCAGAGCACAGCAGACACATCTGGGCAGAGGAACAGCTGGTACTAAGTTGAAGAGATGTGGATATTGAGCCATGAGAGGGCATTAGGTGGAGGTGATGCAGGGAAGGTTAGATTAAATGAGGCTGTGCCCATCAGGACCCTGTGACCTGTGGCTTTCATCAGTCCCCCTCTCAGAAGGTCCACGTGACTCCGACCTCACATGGACTTCAGGCCCAGAGAGTTCCATTTGGGCCATAGCCCAGAGCATCATCATCTGCTGGCTCATCTGCCCTTTGCCCCTCTCCTGTCACCTGATATTCCCCCCAGTGCACCAAGACAAGCCAAACCGTCACTCACGGGCAGTCTGCTCGCGGGCATCATGGAGCCTCTAGCTCCTGACTGACCCACACTAGCTGCTGAGATGTGGGAGGCTCGGAGGCACGTTCTACACTCAACATCCCACAGGCTCTGTGAGGCTCCGTGGGTTTCTGTCAGCCCATTCGGCACGTTCCAAATTGTCCTCTGTCCTTTCCTGTTTGTGCAGAAAGTCATCACGGGAGCCTGGTGACAAGGTGTTTGAGCCGAGACTGATTGCCTGTTTCCTTCCAGCTATGGCTGCCTCCATCTTTGCCAGGAGAAACTGGGTTGTGAACCCCCTTCCCCCTCCCTCTGGTTTCTTGCTACTCCTTTACGTCACCTTCTCTGATAAATCATCGGGGACATCACGCCATCAGCAGCATTGCCATAAACCCTTTCTACAGATCCATAAACGAACTCACGCTCTGAGGAGAAGCATTAAGCAGCGACTGGGAAGTGTTTGGGGCTGTTTATTTGCCTGGAAATGTAATACGCAGGGTGGTGGGGATGCCGGTGTGTGGAGTGGAATGCAGCACTTTTCTCCTCTAAGTTCAGAGAATATTCCACATGGCTTAACCTAGCAGTTGAAGGCTTTGACCTACAGGCTGGTTGGGTCTCCAGCTTACAGCCCTTCACTACTCTTTTGGGAAAACTGAGGTCCAGATAGCCCAAGGGTATAAACTAAAAGGAGAGAGCAGCAAGTAACAAGCTAGCCCCCAAATCACGTCTTCTACTATCTTGAAATGTGATCACATTAAATAAATGCTTATAATTCTTAGTGGCGTCTGCATCTCTGAAGAAGTCTCTTGACATCTTGGAGCCTCACTTTCTTCATCTGTGAATTTACAGCACTACCCATTTTTTTTCTAAGATTGCTCAGAGGAGGACGAGAGAAGCATTTTTGTGGAAGCACGGAAGCCTCACCCTTAGCTGCCCAGCTGGGCAGGTTGTAGAACCCTTCTGAGCCTTCTTCTCCTCATCCCTAAAGTGAGTGTTGTCAGGAGGACTTGAAAATCTGTTACAAAGGCATCTGGCACATTGCTAACTATTTTCATTGAAATCCTGATCTTTAATGCCATTATTTGGTACTGATTAAGCCCTTGGTGCTCTTTTGTTTGTTTGTTTTTGTTTTTCCTTTTGCTATAGGGAGACTTGCACTGTGGCTGGCGTAAGGACTCTTGGCATAAGCAAGAGTTTAAAACATGGCTATGCCTTTTATTGGCAACATGAGGCCAGAGACACTTCCCAACTACCTGAGGTTTGTTTAACGTCCAAGAAATGGAATAGAAATAGATATCACAAATTGCTATTTATAAGGAGTGAGAAACAAATAGCTTATCATGTCATTTATGCATGCACGCACACGTACACACACACACATACACACACTCTCTCTCACACACACACATATTGCACTTCTCATTTCTTCTCAACTGTTATTTTAATGATTTTAAAGTGAAACTCCTTAGACCAAGAGCTGAGCATGCTTGTTGCAACATGAGGCATTGCCTGCAGTTTAGTCAGTTTGCATCATGCAGCTCTGTCTGGTTCACCTGTGCTGTGAGGCATGATGAAAATACCATCAATACGTGCAGCCCAGGGATCTTGGTGAAGTGGGTGGCTGAGATGTGTGCAGGTAAACAGAGTGCAAGTGCTTGCATTCAGTTGCAATCCTGGATGTGTGACGACGAGGAGGAGGCTGTGGAAGTGGGCAGTGTTCTGCCCATGCACTTGGAGCTCTTCTTCCTGCCCTACTGTGAGCCACGCCATGATCTCCTTGCCCTCCTGGAACCCTCCACTGCGGGAGGTAGGTGGCAAAGCACAGTGGGAGGGAGTGATGCCTCAGAGCCACGGATCACAGGAGGTCCCTCCAGCCCTCGGAAAGAGCATCCTCCATCCCACGGACTAGCCCAGTGGAGACGGTTACGCGCTATGGACTAGAGGACTAGGGATGAAGCTTCAGAATGGGGTGGGGTGGGACACCATTGGCTTCACACGGGACCTTGTACTGTCTGGAGGCACAGAAGACAGTATGGGGGTACTGTGCTAAGCCGCACACACTCTCTGCATCACAAGGTCCTGCAGGGTTATGCTGTCCTGCTCATCTTAGGTCTCCCACGGTGGTATAGCTCGCCCTCCTCCTCTTCTTGAGACGAAGAAAAGGGGGGTGGGTTGTCAGTCAGTGCAGGTGCCCCAGCCTTCCCATCAGCGCTCACAGAGCTGGCATCTCGTCAGTGTGCCCCGTGCTGTCCACTGGGTATTTGTGTTTGCTTGTTTCCTGCTTTTCATTTGTCTCTGGCTCGTTTTGTTTTTGCTTAGAGTGATGAGGATTTTATGCAGAAAAATGTAACTATTTTACATTCAATTGCCTTTTGTTGTTAACTGCCAACCTCTGCCCCCAGAAGGAGTGTGATATTCAATATTTATTTAAATATTTTCTCTGTATGCTGTGGGCTGGGTAGTTTTTAGTTTCTAAAGGCTAAGACATTGCTTCTAAAATCTCTAAAATCAACTGGGAGCAGACTTCTTTTTTCCTACTTTACAGATGCATTTGTCTGGAAGGGTCATGGAGGTTCATGAATAATAAAAAAAAAGAAAATAGTGCATTTTGTATTATATTGGGGTGATATGGCTTAAGAAATGAGGGTTTGGAGGCAGAAATTTAGTATTCTGTAGTTCTAGGCAAGTTGCTCTCTTTCTAAGCCTCAGTTCCTCTGTAAGGTGGGACTGGGCATAAGTCCTACATCTACCTGCTGTAGTTCGGGTCAAAAGCCATGATGTAATGCATACAAAGTGCTGCCCAGGTACACAAGACGCACTGACATGCCAACAGATATCTCAGCTACAATGACATTGCAGCCGCAGCTGTGGCCGATGCCCCTACAGGATGGGTTCGGGGACTTAGCTGGCAATACCCATGATAAAAAGCCATTCAGACTTGGCTCCCCCACTGCCTGTTCTCCCAGATGCTGAAAGCCCTGTGGAGGTCTGTGCCCCTCGAAATGTTCTCAAAAAATGCACTGTTAATTATTTAGGTATTTGTGTATGCTAGTTATTAAGCACAGCGATTACTGAAAATTAAATGACATAGACTTACACATAAATAAAGTATGTTAAAAACAAAGGGACTAAGTCCCTGACACTCACCGCTTCCTGATTCTTTTATAACACATTGTACTGCTAGCGTTATGCACCTCAGTTTTATTTGGTCTTGGAGATGAGGAAGTCTCAAGCTTGGAGGGATCACCTAAGAGGGGACACAGATCATGAAAGAGAGGAGACACCCACCCTGGACTTAGTAGACAACAGTCTTTCCAGCAGTTTTAGAAGGGGGCATCTGGGAGCTAAAAACACAATAGAGAGGCTATTTCTGCTTCTGCCTGTGTGTGTGTGTTTTGAAGCAGGATCTCCCTCTAGCCCAGGCTGACCTGGAATTCACTATGGAGTCTCAGGGTGGCCTCGAACTCATGGCGATCCTCCTACCTCTGCCTCCCGAGTGCTGGGATTAAAGGCGTGTGCCACTATGCCCGGCTTATAAAGAGGCTGGTTCTGCTGACACCTTCCCAGCTCCTGCCATGATAAGAGCATTTATACCATGGAAATTAGCAAGCACGGTTAATGAGAGGGACAGTTGCTATGTGTTGACCAGCATATCTTTCGGTAAACTCATAATCTGGGCAGTTTCACAGGATAAGGGCTGATGGTGAGCAAGTCCTCTGTTATATTCTGCTGAAATGAACCTCCTTCCAGTTTATATTTTAGTTAGAATTTTCAGTGCATTTGTGTTTTCACTGGTAAATAAATACCATGGTTCAAGAAGATGTCTTAGTGTCATTTTGTATCCCCCTATTCAGAGTGTA
Organism: Dipus sagitta; assembly: GCA_036346955.1. Lineage (NCBI taxonomy): Eukaryota > Metazoa > Chordata > Mammalia > Rodentia > Dipodidae > Dipus > Dipus sagitta. The sequence continues at coordinate 164,729,109 of CM070772.1, read as the reverse complement.
TAGACCACTGTAGGCCCCAGGAAAGTATTGTGTAATATTGATGGTCTTTGTGTTCATATCAGGATTTTTTGAGATATCGTTTCTTGGCCAGCATTAACTAGCTGTAGAAATGCTTAAACTGTGCTATTCAGGAAAATCCAGCCTCAAAGCTGAATTTGATTTATATCCCCCCCCCTTGTGTATATATTTTAGTTTTATTTTTTTGACAACCATTAACTTAATAGAAAGAAAGCAGCTATTGTTTTGACCACTTCGGAAACCTGTTGTAGTTGGTTCCACGTTGCTAGGATGAACATCCAAACCAGGCACAGTTTATAGGAGGAAGGGTTCATTTCAGCTTACAGATCCAGGGGAAGTTCCGTAATGGCAGGAGAGGCTGGCCCCTCTCACAGATCTAAACAGAAAGACACTACCAAGAACCAGCACCACAAGCAAGCACAAAACGGGCAGCCAAACAGCAGGGACCCACACAGAGATCAAGCCACCCTGTGTGTCATTAGGCTGGAAATTGGATATGCTCCCAAACATACCTTAGAGCTGGACCCCAGCATTCAACCACAGTCGCACTTCCTCCAGCCAGGCAGGTGGAAATCCATGTTACAAACTTTAATAAAACCCTTGAGTCTACTGGGGGATGTACATTCAAACTACCACACCTGTACTTTTCCAAAAGGCTCCACTTGGGAATGACCATCAACTCACATAGCCAGCTCAGATGCTGGGCCCATAGGCATGACAAGAGCAAGTAGAAAAGACAGTCAGAAGGCCATGGGAAAGGTCATTGTAACACACTAGAGCTTTTAAAACTGAGACAGGAAGGCAGTTGAACAAGTTGACCCTCAACAACTTGAGTCTTAGGCTCATATGTTTTGCTGTGTCCCACTGTTTACCAAAAATAGTAAATAATATAAAGATGTAAAGTTCCTGTATCGTTGAATGACCAGTGAGAATTAGAGACTCCGCTTGCCAACCAAGCCTCATGCCAATTAATCTAGGGTCTTGAGTGACTCAAAATGGCCCTAAAAAGTAGATACCCTGAAAATAATAAGTCTTAAACTAGGTGTAGTGACTCACACTTGTAATCCAGCACTCAGGAGGCTGAGATAAGAGGGCCACCATGAGTTTAAAACCAACTTGGGCTGCAGAGTGAGTTCCAGATCAACCCGTGTTAGAGTGAGACACTGCTTCAAAAAATAAAAACAAAAACAAAAAAAGGATAGATTGTAGCCTTTTGTAGATTTCTATTTCTTTATCATCTCTTTATTTAAAGTATAAAGTGAAATTGTCAAAGCGGAATTTGTTGGAGCTCAGTCTGGAGGCGATAATGGTCTTAATACTGTCATTTTGTAGGACAAACCCAAGATCAGACATAATGGAGTTCTGTCTTCCTTGCAACTGAAAGTGCGTGGGTAAATGTCCCATGCACATTGTCCACGCAGAACTTCCCAAAGTGGGGGGATGCAGTTCAGTGTTTTAGAAACTCTACTGGCCTGTACAAAAATAATTTATGAAGTCATTTTTGTCATCTTCCATTAGACACCAATTTTCTAGGTAGACTGGAATGTAGGACAGACACTGCTGTGTGAATGAAAGAGCAGACGTTTGGCCAGAGGTTAATAACTCCCATTGCCAAGTCCTGAAAGGAAGAAAAATCACAGTGTCACTTCTACTCTTGACATTTGGTTCTGTCACCCCTTGAAGTGAACAAAGGGTCTTTGTGCATTTTAAAGAGGCCTCTATTTATGTGTTTCCAAAGTTCTCTGGAGTTGGGCCTTGCCTTTCTCTCTCTCTCTCTCCTTTTTTTTTTTTTTCTTTTTTCTGGAGGATGGATGAGTAGACAGAGGGAAGCCCTAGCAATCCAGCCACAGTCAGGAGCAATACATCCTGGCTATTGGCTGTAAACCACATCCCTCCAAATCCCCTGGGACTGATGAGAGCCACCAGAAACAAGAGGGAATTCTCAAGCGCCAAAAAATCTGCTCTCAGTAGGAAATATAAACTCACTGTAATATTTGCTCTGCGGGTGGGGTGAAATGCCACAGAGTATCATTTAAATAGAAAGGAAAACCAAAAGCATCCTAAAGTCACTCTCCAGACTACACTACCATAGTCCCCTCTGCTCTACTGAATATGCTTGTTTGCCCAACAGACTTCCTTGTCTATACCTACATTTGCCCAGCTGTAATGTCAGCCACTGTCATTGATACTAAAGCCATGGGTGACTTTTGCTTCTTAAATGTCATTGAAACCAATGCTGTGTAGTGTTGTGTCCTTCCCCACTTCCCTCCCAGCTACATGCCTCCCCAGCTGGCCCATACTCACTCTCTCCTTCCTCTGTCTTGCTATATTACTCTTTTCTCCCACTACATATTTCCTCACCTGTGCAGAGTTCTGGGAGATATTGGATAGAATCACTACTGCCCCAGACTTGGGAAAAAGAGAGTTGGCTCTCAGACGTTGTTTAAAATGCAGTTAGTAGTAACAGATATTTTTAAATGCTGCCTAGAACATGCATACAATAATAAAACGTTCTCTTGCTACATGGGATGAACTATGACATTTTTCATCTTTTTTCTCATCTATTCTATTTTCATTCCTGCAAAATGCTGTTTCTGAAGCACTAGGTACATTTCATGGCTCATGAAAGGATGGGGGCGTGCAGCCTTCAGCCTGAAAACCCTGCATTTATTTGAACTTGAATGTGAACACCAAACACTTAGATGCCAATACATGACAGGTTCTGGTCTATCAGACCTGGGATGGACCCATGGTTCTTCATTTCTAACAAGCTGCAATGGAATATGGAGGCTACTTGTCTTCTAACCACACCTGGAGCATCCTCACCGCCTCCATCCATTTCAGCACCACGGACAGGAACAAACCATCTCACCCCTGCCTTCCCACTGATCCCCAACCGGTGAGTCCTTGAGTGACCATAAGTGCTGGGTTTCTCTCTCAGACAAGACGTGTGGCACCAACTGATAGGAAAGCATGGGAACTTTCCAGAGGCTAGCTTGTGATGTGAAACATGTTGTCTCTTCAACAGGAGACCCTGCCTAAAGGTAGAAGGTGAGGCTGAACAGCTAAAAATGCCCTCTACATGTGTGCACCTCTTCTCTCTCTCTCTCAGTACATGTGACATGTGGCCAAAACTAAAGTTTATGGTATCACACTGTGAGCTCTGTGATCTAGCTGTGTTTCCTCCAAACCCTCCTGCTCCTCCAAGTCCTCCTCAAAACTCCCCCAGCACTTGTGCAATGCCCTGGGTTCTCACTCAGTGTCTAGTGAGTAGGTAACTGCTGTAGCTACCTGACCTTTCCTGAGCACCTGCTCTATGCTCATCACAAAAGGCTCACATCTGCCTCCTCGATACACGTGACTTCATTACAGACCCAGGACAAAGGCCTCTTACCCCTCTCTGAAGAGGAACAAGCTGAGGCCTAAAGAGTTTGACTCCTTCAACTGAATTCACATAGGGAGTGACAGAGCCAGGGTCTGAGCTTGATCAAGGCAGTGGCTAGAGCTAATTAGAACTGGCTCCATCAGGCTTCTGAGACCCTAGCCCTATTTGACATCACACCACGAATAAACTCCACTCATTTCTCTCCACTATCACTTTACTCCAGAGCTTTATGGAGAATATAAAATCCTTATGCATGTTATTATAGTTTTTATTTTTGAAAAGTATAGAACACCTTATTAAGTGTAATCTTTTACAAGATACTCTGTGTTAGTGGTTACAGGCTTCACTCTGCAGCCACAGGGGATTGGCTCCAGGTGCCCCTGAGGAGGCCAAAGTCCATGGACACTCAAGACTTTTCCAGATAATGGCCCTCACATCTACTTTAAATCATCTCCAGATAAGACCTAGTGTAGGGCTGGAGAGATAGCATAGTGGTAAACCGCTTGCCTGTGAAGCCTAAGGACCACAGTTCGAGGCTCCATTCCCCAGGACCCACTTAAGCCAGGTGCACAAGGTGGCGCATGCACCTGGAGTTTGTTTACAGTGGCCGGAGGTCCTGGCATGCCCATTCTCTCTCTATCTGTCGCTCTCAAATGAATAAATAAAAACAAACAAACAAACAAACAAAAAAGACCTAGTGTAAATTCTGGGAGAGAAGAAAAGTAGTCTGCACACGGTTGGTATGGATGCAGTTTTCCCCTAAATATTCTTGATCCCTAGTGGGTTGAATCCCCAGATGCAGTGTCCTGAGACACAGAGGCCAAAGCTAGCACCCTTTCCCCTCTTTACCAATTTGAGTTTCATGGTGACATCACGAGGCAGTCCTTACCATTGTTACTTTGCCAATAAGGAAATTGAGGCTTGGAGGCATGAAGTGGCATTTTCAAGGTTAGAGGCGGAGGCCTTCCTGAGGCAAATCCAGCTCTTTTTAAGAATTCCATTCCTTATATGCACTGTGTTGTCTGCACAGTTATCTCATTAGAACCAAGAGCTCAGCAGGAAGATGAATGGCGTGATGGAAGTCAGGTTTAGGCTGTAGATGTAGGATGGATGAGAGCTTAGATTGGCCACCTGGGAGAAGACATTCTAAATGGAGTCTCCAAAGATCAGGAGGGCTTCTTGTTAAAAGTGAAAATAGCTCCGCCTTTACTTCCCACCCCAGCACTCCAAGCATTCTTGGTACCCCTCCCCACACCCGGAAGCTGGTCCCATCCCTCTGCCTACTTGCAGAGGGACACACAGGCACCTCTGCTGTTGCCACTGGAGCTCTGTAATGATAGATGGAAGGCCATTTGTTGGGCCTGAAGCCATCATTCATGAAGGACAATGGGCCCCTGAGACCCAACACATTTGGAGAGAGGCATGAAACAGACAGAAGCCGGATTATGTGAAACAAAGTCAAGGCCGTCTCATTTCCTGAGCCTTGAAATCGGTAGGAATGAAGGTCTTTCTGAGAGTTATTAGCAAATGCACTGAGAGCCGAGGGTTCACTAGCTTCCTGGTGTCCATTACCAGCCAACATTGGAGATGATTGTGTGGGACTTAGCAGAGGATTATCCTTTTGGACAGCATTACATGGGATATATTTTGGTAGAGAAGGAGGGTCTGGCACATGTGATTTACTGTGCTTTGTAGTGAAGAACTGGGGTAGGGAGACCTGGATTGGTAACTTTAGAACCAGAAGTGAGAGGTTTTTTTTTGTCTGGAGCTCTGGTCTCTGTTGCACAAGGTCTGGGAATAAATAGAGCAATGGATTCGTTTCACTTGGCTTGGGAATCGCAGTCTAAAACACTGGAAAACTCCCACTGTGTAATCTGAGAAGCAGTTAATATGTATATGAATATGGGGATTAGGGTAACAAAAACAACCCGAGTCAGAGAAGTTGAGTCTAGAGCCTGCTTCTTTGTCCTCTGGCTTTGGGTCTAGATGCATCCCAGTCATACAAACTGATGCTCTCTGGCAGTGGCTGAGGATGGGGCTTTCTCGAAGACAGAATGTGAGGAGGTCCTGGTGAATATGGCAGTAGGTGGACAGCCAGCCTTGGTGGTAACAAGGCACACAGCCCCCACGGCTGGGTCCCTACTGAGAATGGACTCCCATAGCTTGCCCTGGCAAAAGTGGCTCTGTTGCTTGGAAATTGAGCATCTGATTAAGAGAAAGGGACCAGCCCATTTCAGAACATGCTGGGAGCATGCTTGGCAGGGGCTGGATCCAATCTGCCAAGTGCTCATTCCATCATAGGTCTCCCTGGGACTGTTAGTGGCCTTCCATCAATGGGGTGTTGGGAACACAGGCTAATGAGTTCTTGCTGGCTGCCTTGTACCTTGCTCAGTCTAAGGATACAAAGAGGGATATATTCAGACATGATATTTATGCTCAGTGGTTAGGAACTGGTTGCTAGAGTAGCATGGTCCGTATTCAAACATATGTCCTTTTGCTTACTTAAGTATAACCTCGATGGAGCATATTTTCTGATCTCTCTGTAGGTTGGTATCTCATAACAATGAGAGTATTATAGAACGTACTTCATAGGAAGACTAGACATATTAAATATTCAAAGTAAACTAAAATTTGTAAGCTTGAGTATTTAAAGCATTAATTAAACAAATATATAAAGTATTAAATGTGGTAAAAATAAAGAGCAGTTGAGATGTCTGGAGTATTGCAATGCATGTTGGGTTCCTGTTATTTCTTTCTCTTACTTTTAATTAAACAGGTATTTAGTTAAATCCCACTCCATGTCCACCCTTGTGCTGATGACAGGGACATGGAAGTGAACAGCTGTGGTAGTTTGAATGTAAAATGTCCCCCATAGCCTCATGTTCAATCCCCAGCTGGTGACAGTTTGAGAGGTGGAGCCTTGCTGGAGGAGGTGTGTCACTGGAGGCAAACTGTGAGTTTTATTAGCCCAGCTCGTCAGTTCTATTCAACTTGCTCTTGCTGCTTCCTGCCAGCTATGGTGGCAAGGCATGATGCTCAGCCTCTGCTCTGCGGTGCTCTGCTCTGCTTTCCTACCTTGAGGAAACTTCCCCTAGGACCATTTCCTCCAATGAGCTGCATTTGGTCAGGTGTTTTTGTCCCAACAACAAGAAGATAACTGCAACCACAGCTTGTGGCTTTCCCTAGCAGGTTTGCAGAGTGGAGGAACAGCCAGGAAATTGTTGCTTTTCATAGCAGGAAGAGGCATGTCCTCTGAGATTGGTTTCACGTGCCAAGGAAAGATTCCTGGAGTAGAAAGCATTTATGGTGATAGTAGGGTCTGTACTCATCCTGCGTCAGCAGAGCTCTTTTTACAAGAATATCCAAAGAAACTGAAGAGATTGCTCAGTGCCTAAAGGACTTGCTTGCAAAGGCTGATGGCTGGGGTTCAGTTCCCAAGTGTCTGCATAAAGCCGGATGCAGAAAGTGGTGCATGCATCTGGAGTTCATGTTTACAGTGGCAGAAAGCCCCGGTGCACTCATTTATTCTCTCTCTCTCTCTCTCTCTCCTTCTCTCTCTGTCAAATAAATAAATAAATATTTTTAGTTTAAAAAAAAGAGTAATCAGACTCTGCAGCAAATGAAACAGTTCCAGGGAAGCTGAATAAACCTGGCAGCTATTTCTCTGAGCATCAGGGGATTCTGAGCAGGGAGAGGCAGCAGGGATTCAGATTTCAGGGGAATGCTTCTTACACGTAGACAACAAGACAACAACGGTAGGAGGAAGATGCCAGAAGAGGGGTTTTTTTTTTAATTTAAATTATTATTATTTACAAAGGAACAGCAGAGCAAAAGTTCAGAGGTTGGCCTGGGCAGGGTATGTGGAAAGAAGGGAGAGCGGACTCTCAGGAAGACTGCGCAGTGCTCTGAGGGTGAGCTTGAGGGGCTGCTGTCCTCTCACCAGAGAGTAGCAGTGAATTTGATTTCACTCTGAAGACTTTTATGGGCTCATAAAAACTATATATGGTGGGCTTGTAAAACATCCACCCAATCCACAAAGTAAAATTAACAAGGTACAATGGAGGCAACGTCCTAGGAAATAAATAGTGCATCCACCGTATTTATCTTCTTTCATCCATCCTTCAGCCTCTCACCGTCTGCCCCCAGCAGCTCTTAGATGGGGATGGTAGTGAGCTGGGGAAACCAGCATGCAATGTGCTAGCACAGTGGTGGTCACTTGACCATCGCAGGAGCCCGTTAGCATGAGCATAGAAACTGAGAAGCATATACTTCCAATGGGCTGAGGCTTTTGGTTAGTGGGATTCCAAACCCTGGCCTCACAGACTTAGGATGAAGGGGAACTCCATATGCCAATCATTGTCAGACACAAGATCTTGTTCAACTATAAGCCACAACAGCCCACTGTGCCCACTGAGTAATCACTATGGTTTCTACAGTGTCAGCCCCAGGCCCATGACAGTGGCACAGATGCAATAGCAGGGTAGGGGTGAAGAAACAATTTATGCAAAGCCCCACCCCTACCACTCCATACCTGGGTTAAACAGCGAGCAGGTGAGATGCAAGAAGGACCCCTGGATTTGCATGCATTGCCTTCCTCCCCATCACCTCGTCTAGGGTCCTTACCCTTTGCTTGTTCCACCCTTGGAAGGCGGCGTGCCCTACCTTCTTCAAAGCTCATGGGGCTGCAGTAAGGCAGTGTGTGAGGTACCCATGGGGAGCCTCGTTCTCCTTAGATCCTCAGCCACTACACAGCTTCCCCCTCTGCTTATTCACCAGTAGGACTATCAAAGTCACCACGTACCCGCCTCACTAGAGTTTTGCCTGTCTTTTGATGTCATAGACCAAAGTCTCCTTTGTATCTTAAGCTTAGAACAATTTTGCATGTTAACTTGATATCAAGGTAGAGTTTGGTAAGCTCTCTCTCTCTCTTCACCATATATATATATATATATATATATATATATATATATATATATATATAGGTTTTTCAAGGTAGGGTCTCACTCCAGCTCAGGCTGACCTGGAATTCACTATGTAGTCTCAGGCTGGCCTGGAACTCATGGCGATCCTCCTACCTCTTCCTCCCGAGTGCTGGGATTAAAGGTGTGCGCCATCACACCCAGGTCCACAATATTTTTTTTTTAATGCAAAATTCTTATGCCACTGTGGAAGGGAACTAACATCCTACATTTTACCCCATTGTTTGGAGGGAACTGAATAGAGATTAATGGATAAGGCAGGGTCCTCCCTCTGGGGTCTCAGGCTGATTGGAAGGATAGACATATTTATATGCTGTAGGTAGTGGGGACATAAGACCTGTGGTTCTAAGCAATGTTACGCCGATTCCACCTGATTGAGTCAAGACCAGACTCTCCCAAGCTAACTCAAGGCTGATCTTAAAGGTGAAGTCTGAGGGCTGGAGAGATGGCTTAGCAGTTAAGGTGCTAGCCTGCAAAGCCAAAGGACTTGGGTCCGATTCCCCAGGACCCATGTAAGCCAGATGCAGAAGGTGGTGCCCGCATCTGGAGTTCATTTGCAGTGGCTGGAAGCACTGGTGTGCCCATTCTCTCCCTCTCTCTCTCTCTCTCTCAAAATAAATAAATAAAAAATAATAATAAAAAGATGAAGTCTAAGGTATCCAGACAAGAATGCGAAGAGACATTGATTGGGCTGGGGATAATAAGATAATTTCAAGAAAGTATGAGTGGCTCTGTAAAAGCTCTCAGATAGGAAACCTATCCTGTGAGAATTGTGTAGTGTTCAAATGTTCAACATGACCACAGCAAGTCTCTTCTCTTCCCTGGACCTGTTTCCCCATCCTCCACATAAGTACCCCTGCTAGCCCCACCACCTATGACATGCTGTCTGTGGCTCTCGGCCTGGAAGCCAGTGGGAAGCTGGCTTGGCTCTCTGTCTATTTATCTTATCCTCCTATTTGTGTTTGGAAGCTTGCTTCTTCTTCTGTGAGCTATGCTTGCACTGCACGCCCTGGAAACATCTCTGTTTACCTTGATGTGCTGTGAGCACTACCCAGGGTTATTAATAAAACAGGGCAGCGCTTCCCAATTGCTGGGGCTGGAGCATGACTGCAACATTAGCTGTGGTGGTGGGGGAGCTCTAGAGAACACCCACTCTGTATTGAGCCATCTGACCTCTGGGAGCAGGGTCGGGGGAGGACCCCTGGGCCTATGTGGGAAATACTGAACAGTTTCACTTTCTCCTTGCCTGAATGGATAACTAACCTTATTATAAGAATGAACCCCAGACACTGCAAACCAACAAGCTTTTGGTCACACATTCCTATCTTGAATACCAATAAATTTAACACAAAACTAGTACATATCACCCAAAGTAAATATTTCCATCATCTTCTAGAAGGTTCCATTTATCCATACCAGGCCCACTTTTGCACACCGTGAAGAAGGCTGCTATAGTATTGAATGGCTATGGCAGCTAGCCTTTTCTAAAAGGCCCGAGTGTTTGAGTTTGCCAAGGTTCTAACCCTCATTTTCCCTAGGGCCACAAGGGCTTGCTGCCCTGAACCATCACTTTCTCTGGTTTCTCATGAGAGTGTTACAATGCAAGTAACAGTTCCACACTTCCAGTCCCCAGCTTCCAGCTGTGTAACAATTTTATCAATAGAAACCATACTTGGAATGCAAGTCTTCATCTTTTCTGGGCTAGGGATATTCCATATGACACTTTTTTATGATGCTGGGCCTTGGCAGCAAGTCAGCCACACTATCAAGGAGGGAAACAGGGCTGGAGAGATGGCTTAGTGGTTAAATGCTTGCCTATGAATCCCAAGGACCCCAGTTCAAGGCTCGACTCCCTAGTACACACATAAGCCAGATGTACAAGGTGGCACACGCATCTGGAGTTCGTTTGCAGTGGCTGGAAGCCCTGGTGCACCCATTCTCCCTCCCTCTCTCTCTCTCTCCCTCTCTCTCTCTCCCTCTTTCTTTGTCTGTTGCTCTCAAATAAATAAAAATAAACAAAAATTAAAAAAAAGAAAAACCACTATTCTAAAAAAAATAAAAGAAGGGAAACAGGGCTGAGGAGATGGCTCAGCAGTTAAAGACACTTGCTTGCAATGCCTGTCTGCCTGGGTTCAGTTCCCCAGGACCCATGTACTGCCAGGTGCACAAAGTAGCATGTGTGTCTGGATTTCATTTGTGATGGCTAAAGGCCATGGTACCCTCATTCTCATTCTCTCTCTTACAAATAAATAAAAATCATTGGGTTTTTACAAAAGAAGGGAAACGCCCCAGTAATCTGCAGTAAACTATTGCTATGTAAGGGTGTTCAATAGGTCAGGTATGATAAGTGCATTTTTTTTTTAATTTGCCATCTTTTCAATTTACAATGGGCACATGGACCATAACCCCATGGTAAGGAAAGAAACACCTGAAAACCCTTTCCAGGTAAGAAGTCTCTTGTGTTCCTATTCATTTTCTCCTTTGACCTCCCTGCAGCATGCTGAGGTAGGTGTGGCTGTCTCCATGTCAAAGCTGAGGAAACCAAAGCTCAGAGAATGAAATGACTGTCCCTTGTAATAGCTTCAGAGTCTCAAAGTTGGCCATGGTCCTGCAGAGTGGGCAGAGCCTGGCTGGAGAGGCAACAGGAGCTCAAATAAGAACCTGGTTTACCACGAACTTGCTGGGTAACCCTGCGCAAGGCCTCATCTCCCAGGGAGCTTCGTTTGCTTCCACTGTTAAGTGAGGTTACTGCCCTAAATCAGAGCTTCTTAATGTGAGTATGTGGCTGGGAAATAAATAACTGAAAGTTAGCATTTTCTCCCATTGCAAATATAGGCAATAAACCACAATAGCATTAGCAGTTACTGAGACTTTGTTACCAGGAAGAATCAGATATTTTTGTATCCCATTACAGTTATTGGAGATGCCTCAAAATATCATTTACACTCATCACTACCTCAAGGTTATGATAGTTATTAGACAAGCTGTTAGATCCTGTTATGACTTGAAAAAGAAATAAAAATATAACAATCACAAATTTCTCATTTTAACATTTTGATAACTATTTCAGTATAATTGGTTTCCTTTGTAATCCTTTTGGTTTTTATTTTATGCATTTAAAGAACTTTTTTTCCCCTGAAAAAGGGTGTCCATGGTTTCAAGAAACTCCCAAAGGAATTTGTATCCAAATCAAAGACCTTAACCTGAGTGATTCTTAAGTCACTTAGCTCTCAGGAGTCCAGATTCCACCAGACCCAGGTAGACACTCAGCAGCCTAACCCTCCTCTACCCTCCACCCAGTCCACCCTGCTTCCATAGCTGCGGCAGCTTCCGAGGCTCCCCTGGGCCTTGTGCAGCGTGGATGGCTTTCAGTTTCATCAGACTAACGCCATGCAGGCTGTGGGTGACTAATGCTGTTTGAGACTCCTGGATGGGTGGAAGAGAGAGTGGAAGCTCTTGTCTGAAGGGTGACCTAGGCCCACTGGTGGCCATGGCACTACTTGATGATGTGGGGCCATCAGAGAAAACACACACACACACACACACACACACACAAACCTATGAAGGGGTCCTGTGAGGAATGGACTGTCGATGTGTTGTGTTTGAGGTTCATGGGGGGGGGGGGCGTTCTGGGAATCAGGACCTCTGCTTATCACTGCAGTTGAGAAATGGCATCACCTTCCCATGCCTCCATATCCTCACCACCTCCTTTACAGGGTCACGGTGATGTTTATGGCAAGTATGGAAAACAAGCACCTTCAACGTGCTCAGCTTTTAGTGGCCACAGACACTGGTTGATTTTAATTAAAAACATGTCCCCAGGAACTCATAGGATCCTGTTACAGACACATGCTGATAATCCATTTTTCCTCTTATGAAATGAATTTTAGAGTCCCTGACAAAGGCAATGGTGGTAGGTAGGTAGGCAATGATAGGTCTGTATTCTGGCTGTTGGACAGAAATACATATTTGTGTCTCCCATGCTTGGGGAAAAAGGTGCTATACCATGGGATGGTTCGGTGGAATTCAGATATTTGGTTTTCATTCCTGCCTTTGTGGCCTTGGGTGGGCCATGGAAGCTCTCTGAGTCTTTTATTTTCTGCAGTCATGAGAGAGAATGGTCCTATTCTGTAGCTCCTAGGACCATTATAAAGTTCAAATGGAATGAATTTATGTACAGTCGATGCAATAATACACCTTAAGAGGTACTTCGAAAAGGTTACTGCTTTGATTATATTTGACCATTGCAATGGTGCCTCTGATAATGCAGAAAATGACAGCCGATCTCCCAGCATCAGCTCTACCCACTTGTCTGTCCTTGTCCCCTGTTCTCCCCGCCCCCCAGAACACACTTCATCCTTGTGGTCCAGCCACAGCAGTAAACCTCATCCTCAGCCTAGAATGCTCTTTGCCTGCCTTGTAAGGAGCACCTTCTGATTCGCTAGGGCCCAGCAGTGCCACCTTGACCATGAAGCTCCCCTGTTGCTGCCAAGGATCCATGGCTTTCTTATTCCTACAGAGCTGTCATTTGTTCCTTTCTTGAACATATCCAAATATGTAGCTTTGGGTTCTAGGAGCCAAAACTCCTTCTCTGAAAACACTCTTGGTCTTATAGTCTTTTCTCTTGCAATACCAAGCCACCCTCAACACTGAGTACAGGATCCACACATGTGGTGATTTGATTCAGGCGTCCCCTATAATGCTAGTCTCCCCAGCTGATGGCAATTGGAAATTAAAGCCTCCTGGAGGCAGTGTATTGTTGGGGGTGGGCTTATAGGTGTTATAGCCAGTTTCCCCATGCCAATGTTTGGCACACTCTCCTGCTCCTGTTGTCCACCTTAAGTTGGCCAGGGGCTGATGTCCACCTTCTGCTCATGCCATTGTTTGACATGACATCATGGAGCTTCCCCCTTGAGCATGTAAGCTAAAATAATCCTCTTTGTTCCCACAAGCTGCTCTTGGTTGGGTGATTTCTACCATCAATGTGAACCTGAGTACAACTAATAGAGGCTACTCACCACCTCAGTACAGGCAAGTCACCACCTCAGACAACCTCCCCATGGCTCCATGAAGGCTCTCTCCCAAGCCTACCTCAGAAGACACCCTGTTCCACCAGAGTCAGAAAAGAGCAGGCTGAGTAGAAGTCTTTGCAGCTGGTGTCTGGAAAGAACTTCCTTGGCACAGAACCCCTAAGTAGCCAGACCCACAGCCTCTAGGAACAGGCCCACACAACCAGGCTGCAGTAAGGAGCTGAACAAGGATGCTTCGTTGCCATGAGAACAAGGCTAGGGACTCTGGCCTTGGCCTGGATCATGGCTATGGTTCCCCATTCCAGCCTCACTCTCAGTCTCAACCAGCAGTCTAACCTCACAGCAATCAGTAAGTATCCCAGGGACCATCAAAGCCTCATTTATCCTGCTTAAAACCCTTTGGCTACACTCTCATTGCTAGACTGTGAGTCCAGAGCACTCATGCTCTGCTCCTTGGCCAGAGGTTCCATATCCCCTTTTGCAGTCAGGTTCGCATTGCTAGCATAAAATGCCCAACCAAGAGCAGCTTGTGAGAAAAAAGGTTTATTTTGGCTTACAGACTCAAGGGGGAAGCTCCATGATGGCAGGGGAAAATGATAGCATGAGCACAGGATGGACATCACCTGCTCACCAACATCAGGTAGACAACAGGGACAGGACAGCGTGCCAAACACTGGCAAGGAGAAACTGGCTATAACTCCCATAAGCTTGCCCCCAACAGTACACAGCCTCCAGGAGGTGGTAATTCCCAAATCTCCATCAGCTGGGAACCTAGCATTCAGAACACCTAAGTGTATGGGGGACATCTGAATCAAACCAACACATTCCACCCCAGCCCTCATAAACTGATAAACATCCATGATGTAAAATGCAATGTATTCAGTCCAAATTGAAAAGTCCACATAGTTCTTATTAATCCTAATGATGTTCAAACATCCCATAGTCCAAGATCTTTTAACTGAGTCATATTACCAAAAATTCCTCCCAAAAAACCCATAATGGCACAGAATAAATACACTCACACTGCAAAAGATTGCACTGGGCAAAGCAAAGAAATATTCAACCAATACAAGATTTAAAACAACCAGGGCAAACATCAAACTCTGTAGCTCCACATCCAACAACTCTAGTCAGCAACAAATCTCCGAAGTCTGATAATTCTAACCAGCAATAAGTCTCTGGAGTTCCATTTCCTCCACATTAGCTAGGTTACTCACAGTCCTGGAAAACTTAATCTGGGGCTGGAAGTTCTCCTTAGCAGCTGTCTCGTGTCCCGGCATCTCTGCTGGGTCTCTACTGCAAGCCACGGTTCATCCTCATGGCTCCATTGGGTCTTCATGCAGGTATCTAGCAAACCTGCTTCACACTGCCCATGGCCATTTCCAAAACACAAGACCATGTTGCAAATTCAGTGACCCTTTCCTGCATACTCCACAATACCAGGTGGGCTGCCAATTTGTTAATCAAGGGGGAAATAAAGCAGACTTTGAAGAACAGGATACTACTTCAGCATTCAGACCCCATCAACAGATTCTGCATTCTTTCTGTTGTCCCAATGCCAGTCAACTATCCCAATCTCAATGGTTGTGATTTCTCATACAATTGCAGCTGAAAATGCAGAAGTTTCAGCCCAAAGATTTATTTCTGTGCCATATCCCTCAGCATACACCAGTCCATTTCTAAGAAATGCAACACTGCACAAATTCTCAGGACATGGGCATAACAGCAAGCTTCTCACACAAACTGCTTCTAGCCCAGTCCAGGCAAAGCTTTTTCTCACTGTCACAAGCCAAACTTCACAGTCCACAGGTCTTACTTCATTCAGGTCTTTTAACTCTGACCAGAATAGTACATCAAGGTGTAAGTTTTCAAATCCTTTACTCTTACATTACTCTTGCAAAACAGTTCCAAAAGGCCAGAAGCCACACAGTCAGGTTTCTAGTAGCAGTGATACCACTTCTTGGTACCAACTTTACTGTTGCAGTCAGGTTCCCATTGCTGGAAGAAAACACCTGACCAACAGCAGCTTGTGGGAAGAAAGGTTTGTTTTGGGTTACAGACTCAAGGAGAAGCTCCATGATGGCGCAGGGGATAACAGTGGCATGAGCAGAGGGTAGACATCACTTCCTCATCAATATCAGGTGGTCAACAGCAACAGGAAAGTTTGCCAAACACTGGCAAGGGGAAACTGGCTAAAATATACATAACCCCAACCCCAATAATGCACTGTGTCAAGAAGGCATTAATTCACAAATCTCCATCAGCAGTAAGCCTAGCATTCAGAACACCTAAGTTTATGGGGGACACCTGAATCAAACCACCACATCCCCCTTCCTTCTTGTCATTCTCAGCACAGGTCCACATTCATTAGATTATTGATAGATAGATAGATAGATAGACAGATAGATAGATAGATAGATAGATAGATAGATAGATAGAGATACAGATTATTCAAAGACTGTGCTCTGGAGTCTTGCTTGAGTCCTGACATCCCATTCTCACCCATTAGAACCAATTCTTCATGGAATTCCATTGTAGAATACAGGCTCCCCCTTCTACCACTGTGTACCCTTCAGTGCAGGAGCATGTCTTCTGGGCCCCAGTGAATAGTAGAAAGGTCAAGGTCATGAGTGTTCTCTAGGACTGACTTGCAGGATCTGCCTGGAAATCTGAGAAATGCTATATCCTATATATCCTTGGATAGCATGATAACAAGCCCCACTTTGCAGACGGGGAAGCTCAGCACAGAGTGGTTAAGTACCTGTCTCACTGTCATTCAGTGCTTTTGAATGGAAGCTGGGACTGGAACATGAACAGGACTGTGCTCTTTCTGTTTCTCTAGGCTACCAGTTCCAGTCCATGTGTGACACAGAGGTAGCAGCCAGTGATGGTGTGCTGAATGGAAGGGTGAGCATGAAATTGCTAGGTGGGAAAGTTGGTTTGCCAAGAAAAGCTCACTTGCTTGACTTACTCAAATTAGAAAAGCTCTCTCTCTCAAGGTTCCATGAGCCTGGTTGAACAGCATGACAGCATCATGCAGCATCATTGTTAGACTTCCCATGTTTTTAGGTAAATAATAGAATTATTACACAACAAACTCTCTGTGCCTGAAAGGGATACAAAACATCCCCATGGGAGCATTCCCAGATGTGGTATCAGGGAGGAGGTCCTGCCTGGACCCAGAAAGGTCAGTTCTGGCATTAGGATTTCATTCTTGGCCCTTCTGGGCCATGAGGGTTGTTAGGTATTGGAGGTTGTGGTCTGGAGGCTACAGTATAATTTCCTCATCCTAACTTATTTTACATCAGCCTGGTCACACACACACAAATAAAATCTCACCAAGAGGGAGTAGGAAAGGAAAAGATCTTCAATTCTAAAATGTCCAGAATAAAAATCTAATGAGAGTATGTTTGAAACCTTAATCAGTAGCACAAGTCCAAGGGGGGAGGAGGAGGAGGAGGAGGAATCCAAGTACCAGCAATGATGACATGGGAAATTATAGGCACCATCCCCTGGGAGAACACTTTCTCGCTCAGACATCTGGTGGCAATGTGACCAGCTTAGCTGAGACCAACACAGCTTCCAGAAATCAACCTCTACATCTGACGAGCAGACACACAGAGCTCACATGGAATCTCTGAACCTCAGGGTCCCTGAGGCCTCACAAGTGTGGTTAGGGGTAGCAAAAGCTTCCAGAAGGAGGCCTCAGCATGTGTGTTTCCCCAGCCCTGATGTACTGAATCCTTGTTATTTTAAAAAAATATTTATTTATTTATTTTAGAGATAGAAAGAATGAGCACACCAGGGCCTCTAGCCACTGCAGATGAACTCCAGATGCATGTGCTACCTTGTGCATCTGACGTACATGGGTACTGAGGAATCGAACTAAGGTCCTTTTGGCTTTTCAAGCAAATCCCTTACCCCCAAGCCATCTCTCCAGCCCATGGATCCTTGTTTTTGCAGGTTCTGACACACTGGGTCCTGGCATTCGACTTGACTCAGAGGCAACCCAGGGGAACCCTCAGCCCTTTCTCAGTGCTATTCCAGGGATGACCATGGCCCTCCCATCGTACATTCCAGCCCTCACTTACTGGCCCAGCATAGATCTGGGATTCTGTTGAGGTTCTCCATTCGCATCCTTGGTTTTCACATGGAATCAGAAAAGCTTTTGGCATTCAGTGGGCTTCCCATCCCCATCCCAATCATTGTACTGCCTAGGGTCTACCTCAGGCCAATCACCCACCATTAATAAAAACGAAATTATTAAGAACAAAACTTGTGTAGCTCATTCAATGATTATGATAATTAGCAACATAGTGATTTAGATATAAGACTGCCTGAGATCCAGATCCTGGTTCTAGCCAGCTGTGGTGGTGCTCTCTGTACTCACCGCATTCAGAAGTTTCAGGAAGAAGATCTGACATTCAAGGATAGCCTGGGCTACAGTGAAAAAACCCTACCTGAGGAAAAAAAAAGCAGCCAAAACATCTTGGCTCTACTATTCCATGTGTGACTGGGATCAATTTTATTAGCTTCTCAGTGCTCCAGTTTACATATGTAAAATAAGAAACATAACAGCACCTACCTCACAAAATTATTTATGAAGGTCATCTGGGTGTAGTGGTATACTCCTATAATCCCATCATGCCAAAAAAGAGGCAGGTAGCCGGGCGTGGTGGCACACGCCTTTAATCCCAGCACTCAGGAGGCAGAGGTAGGTGGATCGCCGTGAGTTCAAGGCCACCCTGAGAGGACAGAGTGAATTCCAGGCCAGCCTGGACTAGTGTGAGACCCTACCTCGAAAAAAAAAAAAAAAAAAAGAGGCAGGTGTTCAAGGTCATCATCCACTGTAAAACAAATGGGAGACCAGCCTGAGTGACATGAGACCCTGTCTCAAAAAATAATTTGCTGGGCTGGAGAGATGGCTTAGCGGTTAAGGCATTTGCCTATGAAGCCTAAGTACCCATGTTTAACTCTCTAGGTCCCACATAAGCCAGACGCACAAGGTGCTGCAAGCACACAAGTTTGTACATGTGCACAACGTGGCTCACACGTTAGGACTTCGACTGCAATGGCTTGAGGTCCTGGTGTGCCAATTATCTCTCCCTTTCTCTCTCTCTCTCTCTCTCATAAAATAATTACAACAAAATTGCTCATGAATGTTAAATAATGTATGATGTGGAAAGGTGTTTAGAACATGTACAACACACAGTAAATGCTATACTGATGGATGATCCTAGCTACAATCATATTTGTCAGCATTTGTTGAATCGTTGTTAGATGACAGACCTGGGGCTTGGTGCTCTTATTATCCAACCATTACAAAACACAAAGGCTTAGCGAAGTTAGAAAGGAGCACCACCCAAGGTCAAGCAGCTTGGGAGGCTCAAAGGCCAGGGGTCAAAGGCCAGGGGTCAGGCTCAGACTGTGATTGCTAAGCCAGTGCTTGTTAGCTTTGGTTAGCAAGGACCAAGTGGCATCTTGTGTCCCAGTCTCTCTTCCTGGGATCTTCAGATGGAGAATGACTTTCCAGAGAGATGTTCAAAGAAAAGGAATCTTGAAGCAGGGACTGAAGAGTGTCTTGGAATGAGGCTGCAAACAGTCAGTGCCAAGATTACTTACCACAACTTGGTCTTCTCTTCCCCATGGAAACCTGGTCTTCTCCAGGGAAGCTGACAAGTTTGATTCATCTCAGTGCCCTTAGCACAAGTGGAGGTTGAGCTCTCCATCAGACCCTAGAGAATCCTAATCTACCATAAGCCAGTAGCCTAAGGGTACCAAAGTGAGTCCTCCATACTTTACATGTAGCTGTCATGTAAGGTCATTTTGCCCAAGAAGGGACTCTGAGATTAGACTGAAGAAATATTGTCCCAGCCCAATCTTTGACTTCTATCCCTGAAACTCCAGGGGAAAGGGAGTATGGAATGATGTGCTGAGGATGAGGTACACTTCAGGGAGCAGGGCAGAGATATAGCCAGCAGAAAACTGAACCCCTCTCACCTCCCATCCACTCTCCCCCATTTAATTCAGGAAAATAAACTGAGAGGAATACTCAGAAGTATATGTTTCCCTTTAGAGAAAGAAAAACTCAACAAATCAAAATTGTTCATAATGCAAATTTACTTTTAAGTGTTGGAGAGAAAGGGGGTGAATTTGATATAATTAGACTTGCAATTAAGTTGATTAAATGTGGGCAAAGCAGGGTGAAGAGAGAGAGAGGAACTAGAAAGCACCTTCATGTGGATCTCACCCTTGACACACCTCCAGCCTGGGGTTCTTGTAGTTGCCAAAGTCAAAGTTGTGAATTTTGTGTGTGGAAAGGCACAGAACAGTCATTTATGACAAGATTTAAGCAAGAACTTGGTATTTGAAGACATACCGGCTTTGTCCCCTCATCTGCTTTCTGGGTTGTTATCACAACCTTAACTAAGTCAGCCATGGTGGTACACACCTATAATCCCAGGGAGATGGGTGGAGCCAAGCGACAGTACCAACCAGTGCAGACCTCATGTTCTAGAAGCAGCCTTGCAAAGCTCAGGGACATGCCAAGCACTGCAGGTTTGATCTTCAACAGGATAGGAAGCTGTCAAAAGGTTTTAGACAATGGAGATGATCCTATTTGTATTTATTTTTGTTTTAATTCCTCTCACTTGTGGTTGTGAGGCAATTGGAGTAGAGAATGTACACAGCCCAGGTAGGAGGCTCCTGCAGAAGTCCAGGTGAGTAACTGGAGAGATAAATCAGCCAGTAAATGATAGCAGTGCAAGCTTCTTTCCTTTTTCCCTTCTCTCTTTCAAGGCAGAGTCTCACTCTGTAGCCCAGGATCTCCTGAACTCACTGTATACAACAGGCTGGCCTTGAACTCATGCTTGTCTCTGTCTTGTGGGTGCTGGGATTATAGGCATGAGCTACCCAGTCTGGCTTTAAGAACTGAGTTCTTGATTCTCAGAACACATATACAATAAATAAATAATAAATAAATAAATAATTATAGGCATGAGCTATCCAGTCTGGCTTTAAGAACTGAATTCTTGATTCTCAGAACACATATAAAATAAATAAATAAATAAATAAATAAATAAATAAATAAATAAAGGCATGAGCTACCCAGTCTGGCTTTAAGAACTGAGTTCTTGATTCTCAGAACACAATAAATAAATTAATAAGAAAGAAAAATGAGTGTGATAGTACATGCTTACAATCCCAATGCTGAGAAGGCAGGTGGGTTCCTGGATCTTGCTGGCCATCCAGTCTAGACTACTTGAAGAGCTCCAGGCCTGTGAGAGACCCTGTCTTAGAACAGGTGGACAGTACCTTAGGAAGGACACCTGAGGCTATCCTCTGGCCTCCACATATGCACACAAGCATGTACACATGCACACATATACACACTCGACAGATGGCGGCAGGTTGATGTGATTATGGAACTAAAGTTGGAGAGAAACAGAGTGATTTAACACATATTTGGAGGTAGGACTCATTAGCCAGGGGCAGCCCCATGCAGGATGGTGTCAAAACAGCTCCAGGATTCTAGTGGGAACAATTAGCCAAGAGTTGTTGCCTTGGCTGTGATTGAAAGAGCTCAAGAGAGCTAATAACAACAATAATAAAGTAAAAAAACAACAACAACAACAACAACAAAAAAAAAACGAATGGCAAATTCTTTTGTGCCAACAAGATAGACTAGCACCCTACCTAGAAATGGGTAAAGAACAGAAAATGTGCAATTCCCCAAAGAAGTTAATTGCCAAGAAATGTATGGAAAAAAGAAAACATGGTTAACTATGTTTGAGACATGCAGATTAAAATAACAAATACCATGTATTTACCAAGTTGACAGAGATGAACTAGCATCCTAATGTCTAACATTGGTGAAAACAAGAGAATCTGGCATGCTGGTAGAAATTAAAGTGGTACGGTCTCTTTTGGGAGACAGTTATAAGTTTAACCTAAGTATATAATCAAATAGCCATGTAAGAAATATGTATGAAATATTAAAATAGTTACACTAGTGAAAAATTAGAAACAGCCATCATTAGGGGATTAATTTCATGTAATAATTTCAAATTTCCTGTTAAAAATGCATTAAAAATAATATGTCTAATATGATTCTTTTTTGCAAAGTGCCTGACTGTGTACTATGTAAACGTCTATATGTCCATTTTCTTGTAAAAAAAGGTTTGGAGGGAAATATATCTAGTGATATTGCTAGAACTGGGTTTCTCTTTTCTTCATGTATGTGTGTGTGTGTGTATGCATGTTCATGTTCGTACAGATGGGTAGGCACATGTGTGTGAAGGCCAAAAGTTGACATCAGGTGACTTCTTCAATCACTTTTCACCTTATTTTTTTTGAGACATCTCTTCCCAAACCCGAAATCATAATTTCAGCTAGAGTAGTTTTCCAGCAAGCCCCAGGGATACTCCCTCCTGTGATGATAGGTGGCCTCCATGGCCAGCATTTTAACATGGGTGCCAGGATCTGAATTCAGCCCTTCATGTGTTCAAGGCAAGCACATTACCAAGTGAACTATCTCCCCCGTCCAGTTGTGGGTTTTAATAGTACTGTCTTTGGGTAAATTAAAAAATATATAGATAGATAGATAGATAGATAGATAGATAGATAGATAGATAGATAGATATAGATATAGATATAGATATAGATATAGATATAGATATAGATATAGATATCAAAAAGGACATAGAACATGGCTGTGATATAACAGACTGTGATATCTGGATGTTTCTAACTCTGATTGTTAGGCAAAGGCTTCAAGAAAAAGGTATCATTTGCTTGGGAGTAAGAATCAGGACTGTTTGTTTTCCTGTTTCTGCCTGTTTTCCTGTTTCTGCACGCTTTATAGCTAATCCTCAGTGTGCTACACCAAGAACATCTAACCACTGCTGTAAGCCTTTCTGCGTATTTGCTCTCTGCTCATAAAAAATTCATGCCAATTAATTTTAAACCAATGACAGGAAATGGAAGCTTAGAGCTCTAGAGAAAAAACATTCTGTACAGACTCTGTCAGTCCCCAGCACAGTCTACTCTTGCTGGCTAGGATTTTGTCATCATTTACAGTGATATCCAGGTATTATGTGACTAGCCCTTTCTATTCCTTTCGTTACTATCTTGAATCTTTGAATAAAGGACCACTCTCAGTTCACATTTTCCAAACTGGGCTTTAGAAATCATGAGAATTCTTAGCAAAGTGCCCTTTGGGTCTTGAGTCTCCCTATGTTTCTCTCTGTGTCCCTACCTCAGCCACTGCTCCCGCGTGCGGGGTGGGGGGGATGAGTTCCTAATTTCTTCTCAACTCCCCAGTGTCCTCCTTTACTCTGCCTGCTGGTCTCTCTGGGTTCCTACCCCAAATGCTGTTTCCCAAGGTGAGATCCCAATTTCTTCCCAACCACTCAAATTAATCCCCTGCCCTGACTACATATCTCTCAGCTTAACCACTACTGGGATGAGTTCCTAATATTTTACCAATTCCCAGAATCCTTCCCTACTCTGCTCACATGTCTCTCTGGGTCCCTACTCCAGCCACACTGAAGTAAGTTCCTAATTTCTTCCCTGCCCCCAATATCCTCCTATAATCCCCTGGCCTGTCTCTCTGAGTCCCTAGTTCACAGGTGCCATCAGAAGTGAGTGCATAATTTCTTCCCTGCCACCAAGCTTCCTCCCTTACCCCCACTCACATGTCCGTCTAGGTCCCCACCCCAGCTCCTGCTGCCAGGGATGAGTTCTTAATTTCTTTGCAGTTCCCAGCATCCTCTCCTAATCTTCCTACTTGCCTGTCTGGGTCCCTAGACAACCCAGGCTGTAGGAGTTGAGTTCCCAATTTCTACCTAATCCCTAGCATCCTCCCTGACTGTGCCCATGGGTCTCTCTGGATCCCTAGTTAAGCCAAGGGTACTATCTCAACCCCTCCCCACCTGTCCCCCTGTGTCACTCTGCCACTGTGGCAGAACCAAGCCCCTGAAAGTGTGTCACTCTTCCTAGCACCCTACCTTGCTCCACCCAGCTCACCTGCCTAGGCAATCCTACCCCCCCATCAATGTGGGTGGGTGAATCAATATCATGCAATTTCTTCTTTCAAAGCTTTATTCAATGCACATCATCCTTATGCAGGTGTTCCCACCTGCATGGGTCCTCCATTTGTAAATATAACAGCCCTCCCAGATTAGTTCCCTCCTATGACCTATTGCCTAACCCCCAGCATTCTCAGCAAGACAAGCAGAATTTCTCCAGATGAGCAAATGGAAGACAGGTAATGCAAAAATACCAAGGCAATATATCCCCACCATGAATGCCCTGCTCTGTGGTAGAGGACTCTCATGAGAGCTACTTTTGAGAAAATTCCAGGCAAAGAATTCAAAAACACAATTATGATAAATATGTACAATGAACTTAAAGAGGACATAAATAAATGCCTGAATGAAATCCAAGAGAACACATCCAAACCACTAAATGAGCTCCATAGATACCTGATGGAATTCAATGAGAAATGAAAAAAAAAAAAAAAAAAAAAACCTGAATGAACTCCAAGAGAGCACAAGCACTCACTTAAATTAGATGAGAAAGTCAAGCCAAGATATGAAAATGTAATTCAATAAAGAGATAAAAACACAGAAGAAAAGACAAATGGAAATTAAAAATGAAATAATTCAAATTAAAAGCTTCTTAGAAAGCCTTACCAATAGAAGAGACCATGTGGACAAGAAGACAAGGAAAAGGGAAATTCAGGGAGAAAAATCAATGACACATTAAAAAAAAAAAAAACTCAACAACACATACGCAGAACATGAATGAAATGTGGGACATCTTAAAAAGACTAAAATGTGTAAATCGTGGGTTTGCAAGAAGAACTTCAGATCAATGGCACAGAAAGCAGAAGAAAATTTCTCTAATCTCAGGAAAGAAATGCCCATCCAGGTATGAGTCATACAGAACACTAAATAGGATCAGAAAGATTTTCCATATCACCTTAAAATGCTAAATCCACAGAACAAAGGAAAAGTACTGAAAGCTGCAATAGAGAAACATCTCATCACACACACAGGCAAGCCAATAAGAATAACAGCCAATTTTCCAATGTAAACCCTGAAAGCCACAAGGGCCTGAAATGATGTATTTCAAGTATTGAAAAACCATAGATGCCAACCCTAACCCTATACCCAACAAAATTATCTCTCATAATAGGAGAAAGAAAAACTCTTCCTAATAAAAATAGACAGACTAAAGGAACTTATGAACCCCAGGGTTACATACAATGAATTAAAAAAACTAAGCAATAAAAATCAAACAAACTGATCAAAATAATGAAACACAATACTGAATAGAAAATTCTCAAAAGAAGAAATACAAAGGGCCAACAGATTTTTTTTGTTTAAATGTTCAAATCTTTAACCATCAGGGAAGTGGAAATTATTCCATCTCACTATAGTCTAAACAGCTAGCATCAAAAAGTCAAATCACAACAAGTGCTAGAGAGGGTGTTTGGAAATAAGAACCTGTATGTGCTGTTGGTAGAAATGCAAACTTGTACACCCACTATGCAAATAAGTGTGGAGGCTTCTCAGAAGGTGACCACATGACCCACCTATGCCATTCCTAGTCGTGTTCCACAAAGGCTCCACATTCTGCTTCCGAGATATTGCTCATTCACATTTGTTGCTACTCTATTCCCAGTATTCACAATAGCTAAAAAACAGAATCAGCCTAGATGTCTATCAATTAATTAATGAATAGATAATGAAGATGTGGTACATATATACACATATATACAATGGAGTTTTATTTAGCTATAAAGAAAAACATTATGAAATTAGCAGGAAATTTTTTAAAGTTATCAAATTATTATATTTATTAAGGGAAGTGCAGAGCCAAGGAAAGGCACCCACAGGACTAGAGTTCCCATATGGAGGGCCTGGGAAAACCATGGAAAGAAAAGGAAGTTCAAGGAGCTCCTTATACATGGGGAGTTGGAGGGATGTAAAGAACCCATGTTGAGAGTAAGGGCTAGGGGGCTTTCTCCTTGGCTCAGCCTGGCTGGGCCGGGGCGGAGTTGAGGGGAAACTCACGAACAGCTGAAAGTTCAGGAGAGGTCAGGCAGCACACAGACTGTGCCCTCCCTTTGCAATGTCATTTATAACCTTATAATAGTGGGCCCTACTTTTTGGGTCAGAAGAACCAGAGGGACAGCTGATTGGTCAGCTCACAGGAAAAGTTTTTTTTTGGTAACTTTAATGTATGAACATAGTGCAAATTGGTTGTATTCTCATCAGGTTATCCTCTGTGTCCACTCTGCCCCACCTCCATACTCCTGAGGGTCCTGTTTAGTAGAGCATCAATAGCCACTGTGATATAGTCGTTGTACCAGTCAGGTCCTGTGGGAAAGACAATGCTTCACAGTATATCTTCCTGCTTTGCGGCTTTTACATTCTTTCTGTCACCTCCTCCTCAGTGTTCCCTGATCCTTGGAAGGCATGGTAGAAGTATGCTTGGTGTTGAGCTCTCAGCAGCCTTTTATTTTCTGCATTAAAGAGTTTTGAGTCTCTTCAGTGTCTACCACCACCTCCCTGGAGAAGGTTCTGTGGCTAGCCTGAAAGTGTAATCAGTCTCTTCCTCCACAATGCTTCCTAGGCCCTGGTGGGAGGAACAGAGATGACTTGTCTCATGCTTGGGCACTTGACTTTCTGTTCTTCTTGCTCTGATGGGTCTTGGTGGTTCTCCCTGGTACTCAATGACATCTGTGAAAAATGGATTCTCTAACCAAGAGCGAGAACAACATTGATCAAAGGCAATAAACATATACAATTAGAAGACTTTTTATGGCCATAACCTGCCAATGTAGCCAGAGCCAGAGAACCATGAAAGCTTTGGGAAGCTTTCTTTTTTTTAAAGAAATTAATTATGTACTTTACTATACATGAACAGATTGCATGTTGATCTCATTCTCCTCTTATATCCCCTCTTCTCTGCTTCCGTTCTACCGAGGTCCTCCACAATGGTGTTATTTGTATTTACTATGGAGTTAAGAATGCATCAGTCAGTCTCTCTGTGTGTGGTGGTGGTGGGGGGGAGCTAATGCCTCAAGATATTCCTTCCCACCCTTTCTTAAAACAACCAACTGCAAAGTGTTCTTGTTGTTTCAGCTTTGAAATCTGATAGCCATAAGTTCTGAGGCCAGCACAGAGCATGGGACTTTATTACCAGCATCCCCAATGTGTAGTTAGGGGCATTGCTGAGACTTAGGATGGTATGTGGATAAACACTTTAAATTTCAGAAGTCATTTATTCTAATGAACATTAGGAAGAAATATATAACTAGTATAACAGCCCTGGGAGTTGGTACACATTGATGTGTAGAGTGGTTCCTGTTACAATTTCCTCAGAGTTTTTCACAGCCCATTGGAAATTACGGAGTCCATCTTCTTTCCAAGGTTGCCTTTCACTGGACCATAGAGGGAAAGGCCGCAAATAGAGAGCTCAGAAACTTGAAAATATCCTTTAAGGAGACTGGGGAGATGGCTCAGTTGGTAAAGTGCTTTTTATACAAGCACAAGGACCTGAGTTGAGATCCCCAGCACTCATATAAAATGAATAAGATAAGCTGGGTGTGCTGGCACACGCCTTTAATCCCAACACTTGGGAGGCAGAGGTAGGAGGATTGCCTTGAGTTTGAAGCCACCCTGAGACTACAGAGTGAATTCTAGGTCAGTCTGAGCTAGAGTGAAACTCTACCTCAGAAACCCAAAACCAAAAAGAAAAAAAAAAGAGACCAAGATAAGAGGATCCTTGGGGACCCCTGACAAACCAGTCTAGTCAAATCAGTGGGCTCCAGGTTCAGTATGAAACCCTGACTCCAATATAAGGTGGAGAGCAATTGAGGAAGACACTCAATGTTGACATTTAGCCTCCACATGCATACACATATGTGCATGTGCACATGCACACACATACATACAAAGGCAAACTGCATATACGTACACATCCAAAAGAAATCCTTTAAAAATGAATTTAAGCCAAAAGATTTAATCAATTTGGAAAAATGAGTGATGATAGAAGTGATATGTGGATATGACAAAAGTTGTGATGGTAGTACCCAAGTGACCACAGTGGGCCTTGGATGGATCAGCCAGCCCTGCTGAGCTGCAGCTTTTTCAGCTGTAAAAATCCCCCAGAGTGATTATAAGTATCATGAGATAATATCTACAGACGGCATCACCTTAGGAGCTTTCACTTAGTAGGGTCTAGATACGTGCCTTCCCTTTCCTTAGCCTCTTGTTTTGAAGTTGAAAGGGCCATCTGTGACTGGCTGGTCCAGTTTCCCATTTTTTTTAATTATTTATTTTCAAGCAGAGAGATACAGACAAACACACATGGGGGTGGGGTGGAAAATGTGCATGCCAGGGTCTCTAGCCACTGCAAACTAACTGCAGAGACATGCACCGCTTTGTGCATGTGGCTTTGCATGGGTACCAGGGTATTGAACCCTGGTCGTTGGGTTTTGCACACAAGCCCCTTAAAGGATGAGCCATCTCTCAAGGCCCAGTTCCCATGAGGTAACAGATCCTAGAGTGGGGTAAGTCCAGGGCTGAAATTACCTGCTCCCAACTCAGCGGGACTCAGGTTGTAGATGGTACCCCGACTCAGGGCCCAGGTGTGTCAAAGGTGTAGATGGTTTCTGGTGCGACTACTAGAAACCAGACCAAAGGCCACCAAAGTGCTTGAGGAGAGTGACAAAAGAGACAGAATGGGACAGTGTTAGAAGAGCAAAAATCCTACTCTAACACTAGGATAAAGCAAGGGGTAGTTGTGCCCCGCTGGGTATTTCTGGATGTTATTCACCGTGATAGCCCCTGCTCTGGTAAATGGTAAACTCTTTGTACAGAAGAAAAAATGATTTGGAAAAAAAAATCACCTCACAATACTGAACCTGAGTATTCTGAAGTCATGGTATTTTCTTTTCTCTCTCTCTCTCCTGATGTTCTGAATGGTCTTTGCATGTTGACATCCACCAAAAGTAAAAATTTGCGGCAAAAAATGATTAGAAGTTTGAATTTTCTTACTGAGATCTGAGATCCACTGGCATCCATACTTGGCATGGAACTATTAATTATCAGCCTTAAGTTTTTATGCTCACACTTCATTTCTGGAATAGTTCCTTTGCAACCGCTAACCACTAGCAGCATTCTCCATCACATGGGGTAGGAAACAGGTGGCAGGCAATATTAGATGTCAACATGGTGATGCGGCTGAGTGACTCAGGGGGTTCATTGCGGCTGTCTTCTTCTTTTGCAGAGGGACACACTGAGACTCAGAGAGGGCTAATGATCTCTTGGACACTTGGGCAGTAGGTAAGTGACAATACCTAAAGCGAGCCTGAAACAACGCTTTGTGTCTCTACGGCCTCGCCTCTGCTGGGCTCGTTGGCCCTAGTCTCATGGCTTGTTTGTTTAACACCATTCAAGGAAGGAAAAGACTTGAGCCTGTTGGACGCAGTTGAGCACTAGTTGAGCTGGTGTTTTCTGTTCATTCACATGGTCTCATTTGCGAATACCTCCTTGGCACTGCCTAAGAGGAGGGGTAGAGGAATGGCAGGGCCCGTGGAAGCCTAGCTCACACTGCAGCTGCTGTGACTCATGTTTTCTCTGCCCCTTCAGTAGACCCAGTTGTTTAATATATCTAGGGGCTCCACAGATGCGGTCTCAGGTCCTTCAACAATGTTTTGTGACCTTGGCAAAATCACTTCAACCTCCATCTTTGGTTTACCTCACTTGTATTTATTCTGTTGAACCGTTCCCCTTCCCAAGAATATTTGGTCCCAGGGGATGATAAGCTGCACTGGATTCATGAACACCTCCTCCCCTCATTATTGTCGCACCATGGAAATTTTGCTTTGGAGTTTATAAAGGTAGAGGTTCTGTGGTGACCTTTCTCAAAATGCTAAGATGATTGCTGGGCTGAAGAGATGGCTTACCAGTTAAGGTGCTTGCCTACAAAACCAAAGGACCCAGGTTCAATTTCCCAGGACCCATGTAAGCCAGTTGCACAAGATGGCACATGCATCTGGAGTTCATTTGCAGTGGCTGAAGGCCCTGGCGTGCCCATTCTCTCTCTCTCAAATTAAAAAGAAAAGAAAAGAAAAGATGGTTGCTGCTATTTGACGGAGGTGGCCAAGGCTGTAAAATGAAGACAGATCAAGGTCAGGTTTGAGATGAGGCCTTATTAAGACCAAGACACTTGTTTATGATCTTTGTGAACTTCCTCCTGGGGTTTTAGCTTGTGAACACACATGTTTGTACCTACCCCTCAGGGCGATGCCAATGTCAGGGTATTTTCAACACAAGATTCGTTCCTGGGTCTGGCTGAATTTTGCAGCGAGCAATACCTTTCCTGTGTGGGAGAGAGGGTAGCAGTGAGCTTTGGGAGAGCTAGTCATCAGAAGGGGCTAGCTGCCTAGGGCCAGGACCCACTGCTCCAAGTGGCTGAGATTTAGCATATCAGAGAGCGTCTGCCATGGGCTGGGGGGCATGGCCCTCTTCTTGTGCAGTCACCCCGCTGAAGGCTGCTGCTTCCCAAAGCTTAATGATTCTGGGCTCTTAAGTGAGCTGCTTGCTCCTGCCTTTGCCGAGCCGCCTTGCCTCAGGCGTAACTCAGACAGCGGTAGGGATTAGAGGCCAGGCTGTTTGTTTATGTGGAGGACAACATCTTGCAGATGAAGCTCTTGGGTTCCTTCAAAGTCTGGAATTTCAAAGGGTGCACAAATAACCTCCAGGCTCAGCCTGGTGTTTCTCTCTCTCTCTCTCTCTCTTTCTCTCCCTCCCTCCCTGTGTGTGTGATAACCCTAAGAAACAATTCTTATGAACAAAAGAAAGTACCTACAGTAATATTTTTTTCAAGAGGACCACATATTGACTTTATTTTTTTAATTATTTGTGTGTGACATGTGTGTGTGTGTTCATGTGCATGAGTGCAGGTGCATACATGTCACAGTGCATGAGTGGAGGCCAGAGGACAGCCTTCAGTCCCTGCTTTCCAGCTTGTTTGAGGCACGGCTTCTTGTCTGCCACTGTGTTCAGCGGACTCGCTGGCCCACCAACTTCCAGGTACCCCCTGTCTCTGCTACCTCTCTCATGGTAGGAGCAGTGGGATTATAGATGTTTGACCCACGGAGCCTTCTCAGCTCCCAGAAATGGGCTTTTTTTGTTTGTTTGGGGCTTTTTGTTGTTGTTGTTGCTTTTTGATTTTCAAGGTAGGGTCTGACTTTAGTCCAGGCTGACCTGGAATTCACCATGCAGTCTCAGGGTGGCCTCGAACTCATGTCAGTCCTCCTACCTCTGCCTCCCCAGGGCTGATTAAAGGCATGCGCCACCACCCTCGGCTCAGAAACAGGCTTTTAACAAACCTCGTCGACCTCTTTGATAGCAAGGAGAGGCTAACAGTCCCTTCATCCTGACTAGGAGCACCCAGATTTTCTTTGCCCCCTTCTTTGAGGGTCAACTAAAGGTGCCTACACCAAGGCAGGTCCACCTTTGGTTCCCTTTTTACCTTTGGGGCTGTGATCTCTCTGCTGTGTCTCACTCAGTATTGACGAGCCTGACAGGTGATAGCTCCCCTGTGCTCCTGGAACCCCAGCAGGAAACTTTGGCGTCTTTGTTCAGCAGGTGCTCTGAGAAGGGAATTCTGGGGCCCCTTCCTCTCCTTCCAGGTCCCTTTTGGCTACACATACCTGGGCTGGTATGGCTGGGGCTGCGCAAAGCCTTTTCTTGCTGTGTTGGGTTTCTCTCATCCCACGGAGGAGGAGGTGAGGACCTGTTGAGAGACGGGGTTGGCCCTTAACTGCAAGCATTCTGCCAGGTCTCCTGAGGAGGTTCTGTTCCCCTTCCCAGAGCGATTACCTTTCCTGCGCCAGAAGCAGGTGCTCCGTGGCAGGAAGCGGGGCAGGCTTAGCGACACACTTATCAGGCCACACTGCAAGAATGTTCGTTCGTGTAAACAGGTCTGGGGTTTGCAGTGCTGTTCCGCTCACTGCACTGGCTTCGTTCTGGGGCTGGTGGGCATTGATTTGCAGCTCTGTTGCAGGAGTAATACGCTCCACACGGTGTGAGTCCTGATACATCACTTCTGTTCATCTCCAGAATATGCTGCAAGGGGCTGTAGAAATAGGAAGGCCAGACAGAATGGGTGGCCTATGTATACGCTCCTTGCCCCAGGCAGCCAATTGCCCATCCGGGGCACCTATGCCTTGTGGAATATGGCAAGCCTTCATTTGAGTCCTAACTCGGCCTTTTATTGAATCATTCTACCCAACTTTTTTTGTTTATTTTCATTTATTTATTTGAGAGAGAGAGGGAGAGAG
Organism: Dipus sagitta; assembly: GCA_036346955.1. Lineage (NCBI taxonomy): Eukaryota > Metazoa > Chordata > Mammalia > Rodentia > Dipodidae > Dipus > Dipus sagitta. Next base: position 164,697,333 of record CM070772.1, on the reverse strand, counting down.
AGAGGGAGAGAATGGGCACACCAGGGCCTCTAACCACTGCAAATGAACTCCAGATGCGTGCGTCCCCTTATGCATCTGGCTTACATGGGTCCTGGGGAATCGAGCCTTGAACTGGGGTCCTTAGGCTTCGCAGGCAAGTGCTTAACCACTAAGCCATCTCTCCAGCCCCTCTACCCAACTTCTTTACACAGGCTGCTGCCCACTGTTATTGAGAGCGTTTCCTAGATGTAGCTGTCTAATCAAGAGCAACGACTCAGCTAAAGGCCCTTGTTCCTTATGTTGAGCTCTGACGCAGAGCCCCTCCCACCTTCCGCAGCCCCCTCTTCCCTAGGACTGTGGTCTCTCTGCTTGTCTCAGTCAGCATGGACATGCTGATGGTGTCTGGACTGACAGGTATCACCTGCTGTGTGCCTGGAACCCTAGCTCCTGGTGTCTTGTCTCATATTGTCCCAGCAGGAAACTTCAGGGTGGCTTTTTTTTTTCTTTTTTTGGTTAGGGTAGTGGCCCTATCCCTTTCAACCTTAGTTTCTCATTTTTTAAGTAATAGATGGTAGAGGGAGTGGTGATAATCCTTAAGGTACACCTGACAGATCCATAATCACTGTCATTCATCGTTGTCATAGCAGCAGCAGTCACAATGATGTCAGTATGGATAATGCATCATTTTTGTAGTACTTTGCATTTTTAAAGGCTTTTTTTTTTTTTTTTTGCATTCGATTCTCTCAGCAACTCTGCACTAATGATAAGAATGAAAAGACTGGGATTATTCTCCTGACTGGAGAGAAGGAGACTGGGACAGAGAAATGTGATGTGACTTGTCTACTGTCAGCTGCTAGTGGCCTAGCGTCAGCCTGAGTTGTTGCGGCCATTATGTGGCTGTGGAACTAGGCAAGCTTGGGGGTTCCCAGGAGAACCCAGCATACTCCGCTTCCCTTGAAGCATGGACCACTTTCTCCCTCTATTTCCATTCTTGTCATCCACATGCATCCTGAAGGGCCTATTCTATTTATTTGGGGCATTCTGCCTGGCTTTTGCCAGCCACTCCATCTGTATGGACCTCCTCTGGTCCCTGTGGCTAATGTCTTTGGCACCAAACTGGAAAAGCCACTGAGCATCAGTGCTACCACGCACACCATGGAGACCTGTTGTCTGCCTTCTCAGGCACACGGTCCAGGGCTTGGAGACCACAGTGCTCCGGCACCTTCCTTATTCCTATTCTCAATGCTATTCAACCCTTGGAGACCACAGGGCTCCAGCACCTTCCTTATTCCTATTCTCAATGCTATTCAACCCTCTGCCCAGCAGACGTTTATTAACCTGCTCGAGGAGCTCTGTGATTTTTTCCTAACATATTTTTTTCAAGGTGACATAACTAAGTTTCAATGAAGTTAATTAACATGGCTAAGATTGCATAAGCATTTGGTAATAATGCTGATATTTGAACTCAGGCATTTCGAGTAGAAAGCTGAAGCACTTGGCTTATGTGAAGCATGTAGCAAAAACCAGTTGTCACTGGCCAGGATAGCTCTTTTAAACACTAAGTATTCTTTTCAGTCTAAATCCCTTTTCATGTTTCTTCCAGGCCTATCACATGGGATCTCAGACCACATGGCTGTATCCATTTCCTTTCCCTTGGTTCTATACTTCCCTCAGTAAATGTAATAATTAAAAAAAGAAAAAAAAGCTGGGTGTGGTGGCACACGCCTTTAATCCCAGCACTGAGGAGGCAGAGGTAGGAGGATCACCATGAGTTCGAGGCCACCCTGAGACTGCATAGTGAATTCCAGGTCCGCCTGAGCTAGAGTAAGACCCTACCTTAAAAAACCAAACAACAACAACAAAATAACACTAAGTATTAATGAAGCATTTACCATGCTGCATCCTGCTTGCTCTCTGTAGTCCGGCTCCACTGGGTGATAAGGTCACGCAGGTTAGACCCTGAAAGCTCCGGCCCCAGCCAGGTACAGGGTCCACAGCAACAACAGCTGAGTAACACAGGTTCGACTGATGAACACATTAAACTGTGCACTTCATTGGCTGGGTGCTTGCATAGAACTAAGGGATGTCATGGACTGCGTAAGAATGGAATGGGTTCTGGGAACTGCACGGTGAGGCTATTTCTTCACTGTGCAGCCATCAAAGGGTGGGACTCACCCACATCTAAATGGTCAGTCGTTTGACATGGCCTCTTGATGCAACCACGAGATGCGTTTCTAAAGCATGAGATCCGAGAGTCTTGTGCTAACATTACATGGCATTCTGCTTACCCTCAGTTATTTTCAGTAAGTAGCAGTATACTCTAAGAGCATGGCAAGGACGCCCAAAATACACAATCCAGTAACAAAGTAGCTTGTTCTCATTATCAGGTGGCCTGGTATGCATCAGACACATAACCGTATCCACACATTCATACCACTAGGAATGCGCTAGGCTGTTGACATCAGCATCTCCATCAACACATGAATAATGCATTGAGCTCTGCGGTGATGATGACGATACACAAGGCTGTAAGCATTTCTCAGCTGCATTACCGTCTTATGGGACTGTGAGCGCATATGTGCTCCACTGTTGACTGAAACATCCCACGTGACACGTGACTGCTATTTTGCTTAATTCCCCCAAACAAATCTATGAGATAGATAGCTTGGTTTTATACTACTGGCGAAGGTTTGGACATTGTAAGCTACTTTCCCAGGCTGAACAGATGAGCAATGATAGACCCAGAAAGGAATCTGACCTGACAAACATAAGAGCCTCCCCGGGCGTCCCCATCGTAGCCATGGCAGATGCCCGTGGCTCCTTTGGTGAGTTCCTGTGAAACTGTCACTCAGATCCAGTGCGTGCAAATCCAGGGCTGTGTGAAGTTTCCAGTAGCAGAGGCAAGGCTGGCGAAGGCTGGGAAGCCAGAGTCGTATATGGAAGCCGGTAGGAAGAGCCACTAATAACACGAATGATAAAAAGGTCCTTCCTAGAGACCCCATTTGTAACATATGGGTGGTTTCTACATTCATAGAGAACACCAGGGACTGTTACAGCTGCATTCTTGGGCAAAGTATGGGGACTTCTTGCATGACAGATCCTTTTTAGAAAATGCGTTGGTAGGTGGGGCAGAGCGAAGGGGAAAGGAAGGTCTTGGTGTGCTGCTCTCAAGGGAGGGCTTTCCCTTCTAGCACCTTCCCGGAAGACTCATGCACCCATGGCTTGTTTCATCATGTGTCTCTTCACCTTATGCAAGCTGAAGAAATGGTACTGAGCTCCACTGGCTCAAGATAATTGACCCCTTGTGACTCTGTCCAAAAGGTAGCAGGCATGTGTGCATTTTGTGAAAGTTAAGCAGCAGGGAGGCTGATCTGAGCTGAGAAAGTTAGAGGCTTAGAGTGGCCCCGGGGGCTGCCAGGACGGGCGAGAATCTGATGGAATTCCTGAGCAGCCAGGGTTTGCTCATGCGGCATGACTCCGGGCTGTGCTTGAAAGTCCCCCGGAACCGTACTGAGGAGTGCTGATGTCCTCGTGTGTAAATGCCAAGGCGGAGACATGTGCCTGTCGCTCATTGGCGAAAAGACAGGTAGAACAATGACCACATGATGACATATCACCTGGAGCACCATGGACTTGCTTTGGACAGAATCAGAGCTTTGCTATCTTAGAGGCTGGCCCTGCGCCCCCAAAGGAAGTGACAGTCCTGGGTCTTGAAACTGTAGCCTAAAGGCCCTGTCCCTTCTATACAGCAGTGATTTCTTTTTAACCCATCCTCAACAGAGCCGAGGGCAGGGGTGGGCAAGGCTGCCCCTAGACAATTTTCATGTGAGATAAGCAAGCAACTTCCTGTCAACTGCTGAGGTGCAGCCTGGGGACCCTCTTCTGCCACTTTGCACTTCAGACTTCCTTGTTGGCTGGGCAAATGTTCATCTGGGTCCTCTGCCCCGCCCCCCACCCCCCACCGTGCTCTTTGGTGGCTGTGGTCCACATCCATTCTCGGTGCTGGAGGTCAGTTGTGATGGGTCACTGCCGCTGTGCGTCAGTTGTTAGTCGCTTTCATTACACAGCTGCTTGCACGCTGTCTTTTTTTTGCAGAGTCAGAGACACCCCTCCTCCACGCCACTTGCCCCCTAATGCAGGCCCATTGTGCCAGTATTGACCATCAAACCACCAGCTGCACAGAAACAAAACACCTGTGCTGTTCTGACTGTGCATGCCCGGGCTGCACGTTCCCTCAGACTGACAAATCCGTATGGCCGTGTGAGGCTGGGACATCCGTCTATCCCTCCGTCCTCCCTCCCTGGTGTCATTGGGAGCTGTGGTCTGTCTTTGATGCCCCAGCCCCTTCACGTCACTTTGTCGAGCAGGCATTTAATATTTACCGTGTGCCTAGTAGAGTTTTAAACATTTAGGTGGCAGCCCCTGCTAAGATAGATGACATTCTCTGGGTGACTTTTCTAAGGTCACACAGTCCAATGGCAGAGCCAAGACTCGAACCCACACATTGTGGCTGCAGGTCCCACAGTCAAATCACACACCTCTCCAGCTTTGTCTCCACACTGTGTCGTGATTGAGTCCCTGAGGAACACGCACGGGTCAGGGGCTGGAAGTGAGTGTTGACCTTATGAGCAGGTTCTCTCCACCAGTTCTGTGTCTAAGAGAGACTGAAAACCCCTCCATGCTGTGTGCAAGGTGCTGCACTGTGGCCTTGTGTCCATCACCTCCTGTAAACATCACAACTTTCCTCTGGCATTATGGTCCAGTAGTATAGCTGAGGAGACAATGAGATAAGCAGACTTCCGAGTAGTGAGCTCCCTCCCCTTCCATGGAGGGTACAGGTAGGAGCAAATGGCCGTTGTCCAGGCTCTAGCGGGATTCATGTGTTGTTGGGTCACATCCTAACACAGCACCCTTCAGGGCTTGTTGCAAGGTCTGAACACTGCCAAGACTCCAAGTTCTCACAATAGTAGGCAGCAGGGAATAGGGTGGCATCCCCTCAGCTAAGTGCCATGCTCTCCAGAAATCCCACACCCATCACTGAGCGGCAGCACAGGCTGATGACTCCATACTTCTGCATTCTACTCTTTTGGGAGCCAGAAACCCAGAGCCCCACTGCGATATGGGAACCTCTCCATGCCATTTGTTTGAAAGACATAATGAGGGCTGGAGAGATGGCTTAGCAGTTAAGGTGCTTGCCGGCAAAGCCTAAAGGACCCATGTATGACTCTCCAGATCCCACATAAGCCAGATGCACAAAGATGAGGCAAGTGCAAGGCTTCACATGCCCAGTAGATGGCGCAAGCATCTGGAGTTCAACTACAGTGACTGAAGCCCTGGTGCGTCAATTCTCTCTCTCTAAAAATAAAAATTTAAAAAGACATAATGATAACTATCTAGACCCACTGTGTCTATGGATAATATATATAAGTTGAAGTTCAGAGTCATTAGCATATTGTTTATTTCCCAATGGCACCTTTGATCTATAATGATTTCAAAACCATACTGTGGACAAAGGCTATCCCATCTAGAGTCAGAGGCTAGAAGGAAGAAAAGTAACAAAAAAAAAAAAAAATGAGAGTAGTAAATCCAAACCATCGTGTATATAGAGTCCCTGACACCTATGGTGAGAATATACCTCTGAGTCAGGAAAAGGAGAATGAAGAACTTATCTATGAGTTTCCCTGCCACCAAGGGAAAAAGAGAAAGTTGATGGATTATGTGTTGTTCTCGTCGGCTCTTGTTGAGTGTTGGTTGAGGAATAAGTAAACACAGATGACAGGCTATTAGCTGGGCACAACTTGTGTAGGAATGGCGGCACACGATGGATTAGGTGACAGTTCCCCGAGCCCAAGGTCTGGGATAGATTTGCTTGCAGATAGTTTATAGGGGAAGGCACATTGGCTCAACCCCTGTAAAGGATATGGGGAAGCAGGACTGGGGACAGAGGGAGGGAGGGAGGGAGGGAGGGAGGGAGCAGCAAGGCAATGTCAGGACAGGCTGCAGCTGATGTCCCTGGTCACTGTGGAGCTGGACTGACCGTTTAGAGATCCCATATCAAGTCCAGGGGAGTTGTTCTTTGCTACTGCCTACAGATGACCTGTCTCTTGGAGTGAGGGCTGTCCCTGCAGAGAGGCTCAACTGAGTAACCAATAAGTAGCACCCATTCCTAGAGCTGAACAAGTAAGTGCCTTACGTGGCCCCAGTCCCCGGAGCATGGAGCTCTGGTTTCTGCCACCAGCCCACTGCAGACACCTCTGGTTAAAACTGCACTTGTTTACCACGGCGTTCAGATGGCATCTCTGAACCTCTCCAAATGCAATGCTTGGGATAAATGTTTCCAATCACTGCAATCCACTTACAAGGAGGAACTTATTTGCTACTCTTGCCCTCTCCATCTGTAAGGGACATTTATTGATGGTGTAATAATAAGTCTTCAGTGTTATGATTAAGCTTGCAAGATCGAACACTTGACAAACCTTGGACAATTTCCTTGACATGTCTACTGGAAAATGTGATTTTTTTTTTTGTATTTTTCCTTATTATACTCCCTCACCACAGTCCATTTGAGCTCTGACTTGGTTTTTTCTCCCCCTTGCCCTACTAAATGCACTCCCTTCCCCCCATCCAGTTTTTTACCTTTTATTTTTCAGCACGCATTCCCTTCTCAGCTATCTCCAATTCCCTGGTAAACCGAACTATCCAATTAGTCCACGTAGCCTTCTAAAGATAGTGTGCGGTATATGTTAACCAGAGAAGAAACTGAGGTTAAGATGCTTTCTGAAGATGAGACATCTTGCGAGAGACAGAACTGGACTTTGTCTTAGCTCGGGGCTCCCTAGTCTGTCTTCCTCTTTTGTACCTTTCATATATTGGCTGGGCTGATCGCTTCATGGTGCTCTTTACTGAGTCTAACCTGGCTGGGACTATCCAACAGGTTATTGCCAATCATTTCATAGTGATAGTAGCTACCTACCCTCATCCCCAGCCACACTGGGTAGCTTGGAGACCCTCTGCTGCTTTTCCTGCATAGGCTATTATGAAGGTCTCGGTACAGCGCGGACCTTCACTCAATTCTGGTTTCTTTCAATTCAAGTGAATCCAGCAGCAAGGGGCCGTTGGGATCACAAATTCACTGTCAAGGCCAATGGGCTTGGGTGGATCCTGAAGCCAAGTCCTGGGCTGGTTACGGCTCTTGATAAATGAGCTTGTGGTCAGTCTAACTTGCCAGCTGCCACAAGCCTGGCAGCACTGCTGAGGACCCACTGGGGTCTCTGGGTTGAAAGCCTTGTCTCTGTTCTGTCATCCTCACCATCAGGGAAGATGCCGCTGGTGAGGCAGGGCTTCGGCTCAGAGCTGGAGTAGGGTACATAGGAACCAAAAGAATAGGCTGTTTTACGGAGGATCCACTGAGGCCTCATTCTGTTAGGTGTTAAGCTAAGCCCCTGGGGATCACAGACATAAAACCATGGTCCCAGCCCTCACCCTGGAGATTTGAGTTAGTGCTTTACTTCTGGGAGGGGCACTGTTTAAATAGCAAGCATGCCCCCCCCCCATGTTTTGTGACCCCTGAGATGTAGTTCGTGTGCGCCTTCAGTCCTGAGACTGTGACTTCGCTGCCTAGGGTGGGATTTGCAATCCTCAGAGTGAGTGACAAGAGAGGATGATTTGAGTCTTCACTGTGTCCTTTGTTACAGATGCTTTCAGTAACCAGGGATAGGTTACTTGGCCTTTCTGGTCCCGAGGGCTACATTTGTGTCAATGTAGAATGAGACCATTGTAACGCTCGGGCCCTCCACTGCTGGGGAAGCAACAGTATAATGTGCTGTTCTGCGATTGATATCTGCTTTCTATTCCCACTGTGGCCACATTTTTCTCTTGGGGAGATTTGCCCCATAGAGGACACTGACAGCCACAGAAACAATTCCAACCAACTCCAACATAGTGAGCCACTAAGTTTATTGGGGCTGCTTGTGGCTGCATGGGTGAGGGGTTACTTCCAGGAGTCTGGGTGAGGCGGTAATTTACAGGAGCATGGGTGAATCAAAGGCAACTACATCATCAAAAAGTTCCCACCCTGGCGCTGGAGAGATGGGCTCTCTGCATGTAAGAGCACTTGCCGTGTAAGAATAAGAGCCTAACGGGCTGGAGAGATGGCTTAGCGGTTAAGCGCTTGCCTGTGAAGCCTAAGGACCTTGGTTCAAGGCTTGGTTCCCCAGGACCCACGTTAGCGAAATGCACAAGGGGGCGCACGCATCTGGAGTTTGTTTACAGAGGCTGGAAGCTCTGGCGCGCCCATTCTTTCTCCCTCTCTCTATTTCTGTCTCTCTCTTTCTCTCTCTCTCTCTGTCTGCCTCCTTCTCTCTGTCGTTCTCAAATAAATAAACAAAAAAAATTTAAAAAAAAAGAATAAGAGCCTAAGATGGCCTGAGTTCAATCACACAAAGAGCTGGGTGTGGCCATGTACGCCAATCACCGGGGTCCTGTCAAGTTGGGGGACACAAGGGGATCACTGAGGCTGGCTGATCAGGTTCAGGGAGAGACTCTCTTAAGGAAACCATGCGGATGAGTGATAGAAGATGTCTGATGGCATCCTCCTCGGGCCTCTGCATGTGTGTGAGCACGGGGCACACGCATCTGAATACACACATGCGTATGCTATACACACACATACATACACATCATACCACACACCACATGTGCCAAAAAGAAAGTCCCAATCCCCAGTCAGACTGCCACCTTTAAGGTCATGTTCAGCTGGTGGCCAGGAGGGAGTGACGTTACATCCTTAGGTGAGGATCTGGTGAACTTCCCTTCCTACTCCTGTGTGGAAATGTTAACAGCCTCATTGCCATTACCACAGACCTGGCTGCCACTGAGTAGTTCTGCTTGTGTCCTTGTCATGACGGGGGGGTGGGGGGAGGCGGGGGCAGGAGAGCTGAGAGCCATGCCCCACCAGGAGGGAGTAGCTTCATTGCACCCCCGACCCTGCTCCACTCACAGCTTAGTGAAGGCACTGGAGAGGTGTTTACTCGACGGTGGTGATCCACAGACTGAGGCTGTGTCCTCAAAGATTGCATGCAGTGTTTGTGGGATGATTTAGTGCCACGTGGGTGCTGGGGTTTCTGTCTGACATGGGTTCTCACTGGACCCCCAAGAGGGGACAGTTAACTCCTGTTGTCTACCGCTGCGACCTGGGGACACTCGTGTTCATGGTCTTGTCGTCCTTCCAAGGGATGGAGCAAAGCTTGCTCAGAAGAGGTGGCCTGGGAAGAGGGGAGGGATTTTAGCCTTTGCGCTGGCTTCATGAACAGAACTCTCAATCTCTCCAAGATCAGTCGTGTCGTTCTCAAAGCAAAGTCCTAATCCTCTTCTTGTTGGCATTCTGGAGCCGTGTATGTGATGATGCATGTGAAGGCACAATGCGGAGCAGGCATGGGCCTGGGCAAGGGTGTGTGGTGGTGGGTTGAGTCTTTTATTTGCCATTCTTCATTTCTTGGTCTGACCCCTTCACTGTTCTCAACAAAGGCTTAGAAGTGGATTTCCTCTGTGCACATGGCTTATCCAACAAGCTAGTTGTGGGTAGCCTTGCTGTTACCCTTCCCAATGAATTCATAATGATTCATGTGCCTGCCTTCCGCTTTAAACTCCAGTGAATTTAAGAATCAGGGGCTGGAGAGATGGCTTAGCGGTTAAGGTGCTTGATTGCAAAGCCTAAGGACCTGGGTCCAATTTCCCAGGACCCATGTAAAGCCAGATGCACAAGGTGGCGCAAGTATCTGGAGTTCATGTGCAGTGGCTAGAGGCCCTGGCATGCCCATTCTCTCTCTCTCTCTCTCTCTCTCTCTCTCCCTAATAAATAAATGAAATGAAATATTAAGAAAAAGGAATTAGGTCTCAGCTTGATTCACCTTTATTCCAAGTATGTCACAGCTGCTCTGTAAGTGAATAAGTAAGTGAAGATGAAGGGAAATGAGCACTACGGGAACCTGCCCCCTCCACTGCTCTGGGCATAAAGACCTCGTGTCATCCTCATGGATGCCCTTACGATCCAGAGAGGTAAAGCCACCTACCCAAGAGCACACAGCAACTAACCAAGTGGGGAGAAGAAGGTCAGATGGCTCCGTGGCTAAAAGTGCTTGCTTGCAAAGCCTTGGCAGTCTAGGTTCAGGTTCGATTTCCCAGTCCCCACGCAAAGCCAGATATACAAAGTAGCATTCATCTGGAGGGTTTTTTTTTGGTTTTTTTTTTTTTTTTTTTTTTTTTTGCAGTGGTAGGAGGCCCTGGTGTGCATGCGTTCTCTCTCTATCTCTTACTGTCTCTGTCTCAAATAAATAAATAAAAATATTAATTTATTTTTACAAACTGAAAGTCATGTTTGTACTCCAAAGCTGGCTGCTCTCTCCCTCCCTCCCTCCCTCTCTCTCTCTCTCTCATACACACACACACACACACACACACACACACATAGTCACATTATTACTGCACAAACAATAATAATAGGAAAAGGAATAAAATCGCCTTCCATCTTACTACTTCTAGCAAGTCAGCTGTTTCCATTTTTTCCACATTCCCTACAGTCTCTTTGTTGCATATTTTTATAACAGCATTATTGAGATATAATTCACATACCATAAAATTCCGTCTTTTAAAGTATATAATTCCCTGGTTTTCAGAATACTCACGGAGTTGTGCAACCATCATCACTATCTAATTTTAGAGCATTTCATCACCCCCAAAAGAAACCCCACTCTCATTAGCAGTCACTCCCATTCCCTACTCCCCGCCCCCCGCCCCTGGCAACCACTAATCCAATTTATCTCTCTGTGGACCTATCTATTCTGAAGGTTTTGTATAAATGGAAACATACACGATGATGCCTTTATATCTGATTTTTTTCATTTAGCACAATGTTTTCAAGGTCCCTCCATGTTGTAGCATGAATCAGTATCCTGTTAGCCCCCCGCCACACACACACTCATGCGCATGTCCTACATTCTGTTTGCTATTGATCAGTTGATATATAGTTGAATTGTTTCCACTTTTTGACTTTTTACAGGTAAGCACCTTAACTGCTGAGCCATCTCTCCAGCCCCTAATTTTTTTTATATTTTTATTTATTTGCAAGCAGTGAAAGAGAGACACACAGAGAGAGACAGAGAGAGAAGATGGTGCACCAGGGGCTGCAGCCACTTACATGCAAAGTCCAGATGCATGCATTTTTGACTTTTGCAGATAATGTGGCCATGAACATTTGTCTATACCTTTTTGTTTGAACGTACAGGTTTCATTCTCTGGGTGTATTCTTGAGAGTGATATTGCTAGGTTATATGTTTGGTAACTCCATGATTAACATTTTCAGGTACTGCCAATCTTGAATTATGTCTGAGCCACCTTTATTCTTTTGCATGTAGATACCCCGCTACCCCAGTGTCATTTGTTGATATACTCTCTCCTCATCTGCCTTTCTTGGTACTACTATTAGAAGAAATCAACTGGCCATAAATGTGAGATTTTATTTCTGGATTTGCTGTTCTATCCCACTGACTTACCTGCCATGTCAGGAGCAACCTGTCTTGATTCCTGTGGCTTCATACTCACTTTGAAACTGTGTTGTGTGGATACTCCAACTTTTTATTTTTTAAGATCAATTATTCTGCATCCCATGCATTTACATATGAATTTTTGAACCTGCTTATCAATTTCTAAAAGAAATTTCCAGTTGTGATTTTAATTAATTGCATCTGTCAATCAATACTGCCATCTAAACAAATTAAGCCTTTCAATTCACAATCATTAGGTGTCATTCTATTTATTTAAGGTTTTTAAAATTTGTTTCTATGATATCATGCAATATGCAGCCTGCCAGTTTTATACTTCTCAAATGAATTCTTAAGTATTTTAGTCCTTTTGGATACTAGTATAAATGGAATTTATATTTTTGTATTGTATTTGGTTTTGTATTGATCATTGTTACTGTATAGAAATACAACTGAGATTTGTACCATGATCTCATATACTACCTTCTTGTTGAATTTGTTCATTCTAATAGTTTTTTTTGTGGAACTCCTGTGACTTTCTATATGCATATATCTTGTCCTTTGTGAATAGAGATATTTTTATTTCTTTGTCCAATCTAAATGCCTTTATTTCTTTTCCTAAACTATTTTTCCTGTGGACCTCAAGTCCAGGATTGAATAGAAGGGATGAGAGTTACACCTTGATTTTGCTTCTCTTCTTAGGGGAAAAGCTTTCTATTTTTCACTGTTAGGTAAGATATTGGCTCTGAGGGTTTCATAGATGGCCTGTATCAGGTTGAGGATTATTGCTGTTCATAGTCTATTGAGTGCTTTTTGTCATGAAAGGGTATTGGATTTTGTCAGATGTTTTCTCTGTGTCTATTGACTTGATCATGTGGGTTTTGTCCTTTATTGTCTTATTATGGTATATTAACATTGATTGATTGGTTTCGTATGATAAACCAACCTGACATTCCTTGATAAAACCAACTTGGCCATGATGCACAATCCCTCCTCTGTATTTTTATGTCAACTCAAGAGTATTTTATTGAGAATTTTGTGTCTATATTTATGGAGTGTATTTTGTGACATCGTTGTCTGGTTTGCCAGACTCGTAAAATGAGCTGGGAGAGGTTACCTCCTCTTCTGTTTCTTCTAAGAGTTTGTCAGGGATTTGTGTAAATCTGTCTTCTTTTTTGAAAACTTAGAAAAAAAAACACCTATGAACACTAAAACGACATTGGATGGAAGCCTGAAAACTTCCCCATGGGAAGAGCAGTGAGTCCCTTGCCTTTATGCCAGGCCAGGCCTGCAGCTACAGACCTAGGATGGACACAACAGATGTAATTCCTGCCTTTGCAAAAAGTTTTTAAACATTTCAGCACCAATGCCTGAATGGATACTCTTGTGAAGCTTCTCTTCCACAACAGATAAGAGATTGGCCTCTCCACCACACGCTGAACAAGACTGACGCTTAGGCCATTATCTCCCCTGGAATCCATCTTTGTCTCCCTATAAAATCAAAATATCCAGTAATATTAATAGCTCAGCATCCTGGAGGTTAACAAAAGGTTCTGGTGTCTGTTTGTTATGATTTAACATGTGCAATTGAGCAAGGAATATTCTTGGCTTAAATTGCTTGCAACAGAGAAATAGGAGTCTGCAATTACATCCCGAAATGCAGCAGTTTTAGTACAGAGACAGATACTTATGTCAATCCCGAATGTTTCTAAGGGAGGGCGGCTTGGAGTGTGGCTACTCATTCAGTCACTTCATTAGGTAGTGCACCAGTGATCTATGACTTTCCCTTCCTGGGTCAGGCCCCTGTACTGAAAGAAAGGAATCTATCCCAGAGGAGCAGCTGGTCTTCTGGGCTGATATTGACTCTATACAGTTACTCCCAGACATGGCCAGGGCTATGACCTACTCCCAAAGTGAAGCCATAGAAATGTGGAAATAGATGAGGTCAAGAATGGACAATGCTAGAACAAGCAAGGTCTACATGAAATCTTGAAGGATGCGAAAGAGTTTGCCCAGTAGACCTGTAAGGTGGGGCCTGCGGTCTCAGCAGAGGCATCTGTGTGGTGAAAGCACTCCACACAGATCCAGAGACCTTCTCGAGGCCCCGAGGTGGAGCTGAAAGGTGATTTGGAGAGATGCAGGAAGCAGATCAGAAAGGGTGGTGTGCTTTGTGAAGGAGTCTGAACTTTACCCCGGACCTTCAACGATTGGAAGGTTTAGGACTTTTGACCAAACAGTAGGCCCATAGTGCCAGGGAGGCAGCACTGAAATAATCTGTGTAACAAAAGCCAAATTTAGACCTTAGAGACCTCTCCCTGGATGGTCTCCTGGGCCTTATCACAGAGAGCCCCGCCCCGCAACACACACACACACAAATGCCTTTTCTTCCCTTCTGTGCCCTTCAGACCACCAGGAGATCATCCTCAAAAATACTGAGTTCTGCCCCTGACTATAATTTCCTCGCAGGTCAGGTAACTCTGAACCCCATTATCCTCATTCGCAAAATAAGGTCGTGGTTTCTACTTCCTGAGTTGTTAGGACCATGAAATAAAAATGGCTCAGCAAACCAAGCATGATGACACACACCTACAATTGCAAAAGTTGGGAGGTGGAGGCAGGAGGATCAGGATTTCAAGGTCACTCTAGGCTATATAATGTATTTAAGGCCAGCCTGGGTGACATGAGACTCTGTGCGCCCCCTAGGCAAAAACAAACAAACAAACAAAAGTAACAAAGCAAAGAGAGAACATAAACTAGAGAGAGAGAGGTGACCAATTTATTTCATTAATCTCCACTGCTACCTAGACCAAAGATATGTGCTGGTCAGTTAAGGACGTGAGACCAGGCTGGAGAGATGGCTTAACAGTTAAGGTGCTTGCCTGCAAAGCCAAAGGACCCCCAGGTTCTACTCCCCAGGACCCATGTTTGACTCCCCAAGAGCCACGTAAGCCAGATGCACAGGAGGGTACATGCATCTGGAGTTAGTTTTCCGTGGCTGAAGGCCCTAGCACACCCATTCTGTCTCTCTCTCTCTCTGTCTCTCAATCTCTCTCTGCCTATTTTTGTATCTCTCTCTCTCCAAATAAATAAATAAAAATAATTTTTTTAAGAAAAAGAATGTGAGATCACCAAGGTTGAGACCTCTACTGAGCTAGCTTCCCATCCCTACTTACATACTGAGTGCTTGATCCTAGACAAGTCATTTAACTCTCTGAGTCTGCAAAACAGACTTAACCATAACACTTTTGGGGTCACCAAAAGAAGCCAGTGCAAAGACCTCTGGTACATCCAGGAATATCAGAGTGCCAAATTGTTTCTGACCTCAAATCTGAACACAAAGTTCTTTTATGTCCCACTGCCAGTACTCCTGAGCACTGGACCACAACCCCCTCCCTGATCTCCTTCTGTGCGGAGCCTAAACACCAAACTTGACATGTGGTCAGTCAGATGTTTCTGTCATTGCATTTATTTCCAGCTCTGGACCCGTTACTCATTCCAGGTTTCTGTCGAGCTGCAAAACGAATTGACTGTGACCTTTCAGAAATCTAAATAAATCAATAAGGAAAGAAGATTCTAAATCAGCTCACTTTATGTATTTATTTTGCTGAGTGGGCCAACCAGGTATTAATCCATCTGGGACTTCCCTGTGGGAGCAGACACAGCCTGCAGTTCCTGCTTCAATAGCCCAGCCTGGGCTGCCCCAGTTTCTCCAGCAGGATGACAGGGCGGCATCTCTTGACGATTGGAGAGTTACACAGTGTAACCTGGGAGAGATGTGTCTGTAATCATGCTTCATGTCCCTGGGTCCCCCCAGATGAGAACTTTGGAAAAGTAAAATTGTGGGGAGGGGGGTGCTGCAGGAGCCATGGACCGGGGCACGGGGATGTATGATATGGGAGTTGTACCCTATCAGGTGCCCCTGGGGAGAAGGGTATATTTTGCACAGCTCTGGGGGCAGGTTTAACACAGGGTGTGCCCCTGTGTCACTTCTCTCCACCTTCTGGTTCCCATGCGTGACATCTACTGCTTCTTAGGGGAGGGCAAGACAAGGGATCTGCAAGCTCAGAGCCAGGCTCTGGAGCAGTGGCACCGCCTTGCTGAGTCTCCTTCCAGCATTACTCACTGTGAACCAGGCTCCAGGGTGAGCTCCTCCTGGAATTGTTCGCTGCCAAGAGACAGCCACACGAGGCTGAAGGAGACTCTCCTGGAGCCCTTTGGAGACCGTGGTGAACTCTGACTCGGGCACAAGGGAGAGGGGAATTGCAGAAGAGAGAAGTCTTGCTGCATCTCTGCTGCTGTAACAAAATCCTTGAGACCAAGTAATATGCAAATAATAGAAATTTATTTCTCACAGTTCTGGAAGATGGGTTGTCCCAATCCAAGGTGACAGGAAGTTCAATGGTTGGTAAGGGCTACTCTCTGCCCTTTTTGCTCTGTGAGGACAGTTTGTGCTCACACATGGCACAGGAGGGATGGGAGAGGGTCTAGGTAGTTCCTTTCATAAGACATGAATCCATTCATGAAGGAAGAACACCTCCCCCAAAGCTTCAACTCTTACTACTGGTGCATTGGGGATTAAAGTTCAACATGAATTTTGGGTAAGGTAGACATTCAAACCATTGCAAGGGGCTGTTTGTGGTGTGTCTTGAAGGGTAAGGAAGAGCTCACCAGACACAGAAGAAAGCAAAGAATATTCCAGGCACGGGGAATATAGCTCAGAAGTCACGTGTTTGTGTGTTGAGGCACTGGAATCAATCCCTAGCAATGCAAAATTAAAGAATAGAGAGGGCATTCCAGGCAGAGGGAGAGTCTGCCAGAGGTATTTGAGACCTGGAAGGCCGTGGATCTGCAGACACGGAGGAAAGTTCAGTAGAGCAGGGACAGTGAGTGAGGGGAAGGCATTGGGGGAGGAAGGGATATGAAATTTGATCACAGGTTCCTGCCTGGTTCAGAAGGGCCTATGTGTCTCGATACAGAGAGCATGCACTCAATCCTTCTGAGGGGTGAGGAGGCCAGATAGAAGTAAGTAAGATTGACTTGAAATAGTGCTGAATCTGTTATCTGTGGAAGCATGACTGGATGCTCCTCCTTTTACCAAGTTGGACTGGATTTTGAGTAAGCCCCACCCGCTTGTCTCACCCTTAATACCAGCTTGTGCAATGTTCCTCTCAGAAGATGACAAGGTCCCCACGGCTTTGACTCAGTTTCTGCCTGGCACTATGACCCCCAAGGCCTTCAGGGCAGAGAGGAGATTAGGAACCATAGTGACACTTGGGGGGAGTTCTCTGAGCTCATCGGTTGAAAATCCTCCAGAGCTGGTTGCAGGGGGAGAGTCACTGATGTGGTAGACTTCTAGTGCCACAGACTAAGGGGTGTGTGTGTGTGTGTGTGTGTGTGTGTGTGTGAAAGAGAGAGAGAGAAAGAGAGAGAGAGAGAGACTGGGCGACCATGCAAGGATCTGTAGAGTTTTCTCAACTGCTGCCTGTGCACACACATGGGTCTGGCCTTGGATGTGCTTGTTACATACATCTATGTCCCTGGGTCCCCAAGTGCTCCTCTGATACACTATGGACGTGACTGTGAGATTTCCTTTCAGGCTGTGTTGGTTCTGAGGAATGCAGAAGCTGTGCCCCACGTTGAAAATAACCCTCTGCTTTGTGAGTTCCAATGGTGACAGTGTCGATGTGCTTGCCGGCCACTTAGACACACGCAAACACGTACTCAGTACCACTTGGGAGCTGCGAGCTCAGAAAATCCTGAGAGACTGCCACGGGCCACTTGAGTAGCTTGCTAATGGGCATACTTCTTTCCTCAGAGAAACGATGCTGGAAATGCAATTTTAGTATCAGTTTAGCTTCGGTAAACTATACCAAGATGAAGTGGGGAGGGCCTGGGGGTGCCTTCAGATGCCGCTTTGATGGGAGCGCCCCTTCCTCGGTGTCTGCAGGGTGAGGGAATCCTTCCCAAAGGTTCTTGGGAGATCCCACAAGCTTCCCAGCTGTGAGCAGTCTCCCCATCGTTAAGGATGAGGTAGATGGCCCTGCAAGGTGTGTTTCCGCACCTGCCCCTGAGGGATAAGCCTGGGGGACAGTCATTGGTCAGTGTGCCCAGGTCAGCTCTTTGCCTAGTGGCAACAAGCTTAGAACTCTGCCTCTGGGGAGTAATTGTTGTTTTCAATGACTTTATGGCGAATGCAGCGCTGTCCCCACGGCTGTCAGCAGCGTTTCCATCCTTTCTCGAGCCCTTGTTGGAACCAGACAGGGAAAGAAGTGCACAATGGCTTCCTGCTACTGTGTCCCATGTAGTGCCTTCCGTGTGCTCCCCCCACCCCATAGCTGTTTCCTCCTCTCTTCATGGGCGAATCTGGGGCTCCACCAGACTCTCCTTTGCGCTGTGCTGACTTACATAGAATCACTGCTGTTCACTCAGTTTTTGGAAAGGAGTTGCAAGCCAGTGAGATTACTGCTGTGAGAAGGCCGCTTCTGCCCACCTCAGGCCTTGCGCTCCTGTCACAGAAGGCCCTCGCAATCTGGCTGTGGTAGTGCACATTTCCAACCCCCAACAAAAAGGGACAAAAAACGGAAAGGAGGAGGAGAAAGAAGAGATGAAAATCCTCAAAAAAAAAAAAAAAATGCAGACTCTTGAGAGACAAGACCATAAGCACTTTGGGGGTTGCTTTTTGTACACCCCGGTGCAGGCTCAGATAAGTTTAATCAGTTACTCCAATTGGCCTGACAATGGCCAACTTGAAGTTCAAGTCTCTGTCTCCAAAGTTAGCACTCTGCCTCCCTTACTCTCTCTATGCCACAGAGAAGTACTGCACTCACGCCATGCTCCGAAGATACCCTACCAAGTCCAGAACAAACAGACCTGACAGCATGAAAAGAGATGATATTTTAGAGTGACCAAGTCCTGGTTCAAAGCCCATTTTGCATTCAGAAGCCATGAGTCACAGGGCAGTTACCTTTATGGCTTTACTTCTCCAAGCCTCAGTGTCCACATCTATGAATAAGGCAACCTCCCTCCCTTCCCATAGGACTGCTTGAAAGACTCAATGAATTCATGTGTGTGAAATCCGTGCTGTTATCCCTGGCTCAGAGTAAATTATCAACAAATGTTAGTGCCCCTCCATCTGGAAGCTGACAAATTCAATTAACCAGAACCACCCATTCCCATCCCTAGCCCCCCACCACCACCCCTGTTCCCCACCCTCCCAGTTCACAGAACCATAAATCTTGTGTCTGAAAAGGGACTCCATAAATCACCTGGCACAGCCCTGTTAGGGGAGCTCTGGCAGGAGTTGGCTCCGTGTCTTCCCCAGTCTTGCTGGCTCAGCCTGCAAGACTTACTCGGAGCAGAAGAATTCCCACCAGCACAGCCAAAAAGAGGGGAAGATGCTGTCAGTGGACTGCAGAAAAGGGCTAATATTAGCCGGGCAGGAGGATGGGGCTTCACCTATATTTAGAATCTGTGTCTTCAGCCCTTTCCTGAGGCAGCAGGAGTTGGATGTGGGAGAGGGGTGGTTATGAGGGGCTGCCATAGCAGCTGGGCTGGGACTCCTGTCCTCTCTCCCCGGGAAGCGGCGAGCGACTGCGAAGGAGGACTGCTGGGAGGGAAGGAGGTGGCAGAGCATACCCCAAAGTAGAAAGAGGGGGCATAAAGCCAAAGGCCTCGGGGTCTCCAGGCTCTGGGAACAGGAAAAAAGGGGGCTCCAGAGAGATCGCCTCTGCGTAGCCTTCTACTCTGAGGTTGGAGGCAAAGAGAGAAGCTCTTGACTTTGTCCTGTAAGTGACGCTTGCTTGACGAAGGCATTGCAAGACAATGACCTGAGCCAGAAGAGAGACGCTAACTGGTGTGTCCTTCACAGCAGTCTTTCGCACACCCTCCCTCTCACAGAAGAGCTCCTTCTCCTAGCCTTGCTCCAATTGCTCCAACCTTGAACACTCTCTGCCTCTCCGAAGCCCTGCTCCCCTTCTGGGCAAAGGCAGAAAAGACATAGCATACACTCCTTGCCCTGCACCAAGGCCCGAGACTGAGGAAGTGAACAGTGAGCTTGCTTTGGGGTCCAAATTTCCCCTCATGAGTCCTGTTGTGCAAGGTGCAACCAGAACCACCCCACACCGAGGCAATAGTTCTCCTGTCTGCAAATACTTTGTCCCCACAACCCTCTTGTCTTCATTTATTTACAGCAGTGTGCTTTCCCCTAAAACGCAGGCCACAGCGGGCAAAGCCAAGGCTTTGGGGTCAAATGAAAGAACCTGCAGCCTGAGGTCCAGCCTTGGTTCCACTCCAACTCTTCACCGATTCCCAGCAAAGCTTTCCCACACTACATCTCGGTTTCCTACCCTCTACCCTTCAAATGAGGGAGGTGAATGAGATGATCGCCAGGCCTCCAAGCCTCGCAGTCTATTTATCTGTTCATTCTGAGGTGGCATAATGAAGATATAATCAGAAAAGCATGTGTGCTCCACCCTCCCGGCAAAAGAAAACCCATGTGATCCAAAGAAAAACAGAAATGACTTATGATTTTTCACGGTCTGGTGTTCCTCTCATTTTCTCTCCTTTCTGGAGTCTTAGGTAGGCCCCAAAGGCCTGTCTACACGGGATGGCAAGGATTACTGCTTGCCCAGGGAGAGCAGGCCTCCATTCCTCTCTGCCCCTAGGCTGTGTCTGAAGCTTCTATGCTCAGATGGGCCTGGGCAAGTCCCCTGCTCCTGCAGGTCCCCCTCCCCTCGTGCAGACTTAGGAAACCATGCTCACCAGGCGTGCTTTGTGGCATCGTGTCACTCTCTTGAAATGGCTACTGGAATACTTTGTATTCCTGTTTTCTTCTTGGAGAGATGGGCAGGAACCAGGGAGGGCCCAGGGAATGCAGACAGGGGCAGCAGGAGAAGGAGGCAAGCTGGATGTGAGCTCCTACTCCGGGCACTCAGTCTCGCAGTGGGTTCACTTGTACGCGGGCTACGGGTGCAGCATCTTCTCCCCTGAAAACTGCAGATCACGTTGCTGCGCTGGCGTGGAAGTTGGCTAGCTCCGCTTAGCCCACAGGCACTTTACACACATAAATAAATAACTCGAGAGCTGCCAACGTTTTCAGGTGAATGTTTGCATGTGGTTCATATCTGAGAAGCAGAGGCACCAGGAGAAAAAAAAAAAAAAAGTTGGATGATTTAAAAAACACATGCCACAATTATACTGCTCACACATACCTGGGCCCTAGAAAATTCTCCAGGAGCTGTTTGTTCCTGCAGATAGATTGGAACTTAATGAAAAAAAAAAATTTTTTTTTTTCTTCAGAAAAAGAGAATGTCAGAGCTAGGGGAAATGTAAAAGATGATTCAGTCTGTAGGATTTCAGACTTTTACTGGCCATGACTCATCTTCAAAGGGAATTTTATAGGTACCCGTGATGTACAAAACAGAGAAAGCAGAGCTGTTCTGGATAAAATGGAGAAGAGGACAGAGGGGAGGCCTGGACTTTGCAGTGCACATATGAAAGCCAAGAAACTTTCCCATCACCCTCTAGGAAACTGTGACCACCTGGCTAGTGTCACATGGCAATTGAATGGTGAATCCAAAAAAAAAAAAAGAAAAGAAAAGAAACTCAAAGCCAATTTATGGGGAATGGCATTTGGAAAATTAGTTCCAGGAAGATCAATTTAAGAATACCAATGCCTGGAGATGCTCAATATGGTATTTGCACTGAACCTCCAAACATCTTCCCAAACCCTGTCAGTAATCTGTAGATTACTAATAATACCTATAGACAATGTAAGTAACAATGCAACTAATATTACATATTGCTTAGGGAATGACAGGAAAAAAACATTGTATATTTCAGAACAGATGCAATTTTTACCCCAAATATGTTGAATTTTCAGTTGAATCTGTGAAGTTTATTGTATTTCTTTCTTCTGCGGACCAAACTTGCCATCTTTCTACTCTAAAAGGCTGCGGCTGTAGTTAGGTGTTTAAGCTCCACCCCCCCACCCCCCCCCCACCCCCCCGCCACTTTACAGCAGATCATCAAGTCCCACAGCTGGAAGCTCCACTGCAGTGGTTTGAAATCTCTCTATTGCCCAGGGCTGTGCTCTCCCAAGGGGAGGTGTGAGCAGAGAGGCCCCACCCCTGTCTACACCACCAGCTTGGCTCCTCTCTTACCTGTGTGATCAAGATTCATCTGCAACAAACATGAAGGAGACGTAAGGGGCATCTTCAAACAATCGAATGACCATGAGAACGTCCCACTAAGTAGACTCCTTCCAATGAGCAAATCATCCACCTGGTTCGCCTGCCTCCATGGAAAGAGGCTGACCATTCCATGACCACTAAATTAAGAAGAGAAACTAGGCACGGGGAGATGGCTCAGAAGTTGAGGACCTTGCCTGAAAAGCTTAATGACTCAGGTTCGATTCCCTAGTACCCACATAAAGCCAGACACACCGTGGCGTATACATCTGGAGTTCGTATGCAGTGGCTAGAGGCTCTGGTGTGCCCATTCTCTTTCTGTCTCCCTCTCTGTCTCTTTCTCTGCTTGCAAATAATAAATAAATACATAAATAAATAAAGTCTTCAATCCCAACAGACAAAACACACACACGAGGCATGCACATCTGTACACCACACACACATGCCACACCACACCACACAAACCATATCACACACATACTTCACACAGGCATACAAAAACCACATATAAAAATTAGACATAGACCAATATCTTAGGAGCTTGGAGGCCAGGGCAAGGAGATTGAGAGTTCAAGGCCAGCCTGGGCTACAGAGCGAATTCTGGGACAACTGGGCTACATAGCAAGACCCTGTAACAAACATGCAAACAAACAAATAGCCAAATAAAACAAGATTGTGAACAAGATTGTTTTTGAGAAGTGTTTAAAGAACTACAGGATGCAGATGAGGAGACAGTTCCGTAGGTGAAGTGCTTGCCTTGCAAATATGAGGACCTGAGTTTGATCCCCAGTACCCCAAGAAGGAAGGACTCAGTATAAACAGGTTCCAGTTTCCAGAGCAACAGCAAAGCTCAAAACTCCTGCCTCTGTGTAACGTGACCCAGATCCAAGCCCCACATCCTCTACCAAGGAGTTCTGCCTGTCCGAGGCAAAGGCAGGAGTGGGTGAGGTAAGGCTAGGGCGCTAGGTCTATCTATCATACAGCTGGATATCATCTTTGAAATTGGCACACATCTTAGAAATGAAGGCATGTCATGGCTTAGCTGACAGGGTTTCAGGAGTTTTCTTCCTTTATTGCAATGACCTGAAAAATAAAAATTATGAACCCTTTAATGTAAGAAAATTGATCTTAAGAACTTATGCTCCAGGTCCTATTCTGGACCACTTTATATCCATTGTTTCACCTGTGAAGCCATTAAGGATGGCAGAAGTGGGTAGTTTGGTTTGTTTTTATTAAATATATTTTATTTATTTGAGAGAAAGAGGCAGAGAGAGAGAGAGAGAAGTAGAGAATGGGCGTGCCAGAGCCTCCAGCCACTGAAAACGAACTCCAGATGCATGTGCCCCCTTGTGCGTCTGGCTTATGTGGGTCCTGGGGAATCGAACGGGGATCCTTTGGCTTTGCAGGCAAATGTCTTAACCATTAAACCATCTCTCCAGCCCGGTAGTTCGGTTTTAAAATGGGGTAAATTGAGGCTCTAAGAAGTAAAGGAACTTGCCTAGGACACGGATTGAATAGGAAGTAGAATCAAAATTTGAATTAATGTCTACCTGACTCCCAAGCCTATGCTCTTGTAGATAGACCTGTGAGGAAGAGAAACATTTCTCTTTGCTTCTTAGAACCATCTCTCAATAGATCCATGTGCAAGGCCTAAAGGATGCTTCAATGACTGGACATTTTCTATGTACTAAGAACACTGTAGGTCCTGGAGGTTCAGTCATAAACAGAATATATATGGAATAAAAGCCCAAAAACTCCAAGCATGCACAAGCCATTTAATGTGTGTCCTACAGAATGAAGTGGTCACACATGAGAGAGGCCCTGAAACTTCTAGAAGGAAGTGACCTCTGATTTAAAAGTTAGGGCAGTAAAGTTAGCTTAGAATGATAGGGTTACAATATAGAGGACGCTTGAGAAGTCAGAGCATGTGGTTGATTGGAAAGTTTTGAAAGCCTATGATTTGCCTATGCAGCATGGTAGCCAAGGGTCAGATGGCTACTGAGCACATGGCATGTGGCTTATATATGGACTTTAGCCATAAAAAAAAACAACATGGATTTTAAAAAGTCCATGGGAAAAATGGCAAATGTCCCTTTTTTTTTTTTTTTTTCGAGGTAGGGTCTCACTCTGGCCCAGGCTGACCTGGAATTTACTATGTAGTCTCAGGGTGGCATTGAACTCACTGCGATCCTCCTACCTCTGCCTCCCAAGTGCTGGAATTAAAGGTGTGTGCCACCATGCCCGGCTCCATTATTTTTAATATACTGATAGTATGTTAAAATAATATTTTAGAAGAAACAAAATATATTTATAAGTGAAATAAAAGCCACAATATTAAAATTTATGTCATTTTTTTTCTTTTTAAATGTAGCTATGTCTAGAAAATTCAAAGTTACTTATGTAGTCTACAATTGTGTAGGAACTTAATCAACCAGAACCTAGAAAACTACTGAGGGTAAATTAAGATTGAGCTTAGAACATGGAGAATTCTAGTACATTTGCTTTAAGTCCTTTAATCCTCAGAGCAACTCTAAGGGTAAAAACTGTCCAATAAATGTCTAGAGCTCAGCAAACAGACTGAGAGAGGAGATGATGTAATGTCATTGTGAAGGCACAATCAGTGCCCATGTCTTGGAGGTCTATCAGACACTCTGCATGGTCTGCATCCCATCTCTGGCTGTCAGCCTCAGAGAGACCATGTGCCTCAGGACACAGACACTTACATAACATGAATGTCTCTTTCACACTGTCCCTAGGGTTGGGTTTCAATTACAGCAGCTTTTCTAGGTCCCTTACTCCCAGCAATTAGCATGACATGATGCATGGTAGTCCCTTCTGCCCAGGAGCTGTGATGCCCAGCTCCTAGCCCAGCTTCGCCAGTGACTGTTCAGATCAAACTGTTTCCAGAATGTTCAGAGCATGGAGCATTTCTCAACGTCTGCCTCCACGGGAGGGCTCTGCACCCCTGCCTCAGCGTGCCTGAGATTCCCTTAACACACCTTGTCCATCCCAGAGCCCCAAGATCGAGAGGTAGCTGTGGAGAAGTGCAGGAATGTCTCCGAATGTTCCAAAAGATGATTTCTTTTGGGAATACAAAGAAAGTAAAAAGAAGGGGTTATTTGTCAATTTTTTTTCTAATTAGAAATGATTATAAAACAAAGCTGAAGGTTTTATAATAAGAAGCAAAACAGTTCCCTAGCGCACGGCCCCCTCCCCTGAGGTAACCACATTTATTTAGATAATGGAACTAGGAACTAAATTGTTCTGGCTACAATATGGCAGAGAATAAAACCACTGGGGGATCATTTTGGATGTTGCACTATTGTTGTTCTTGCACTAAGCGCCAGTTACAATTGCTCAGTAACCACCCTATTCTTCACATTTATGGAGACCTCTTGGGATGAAGGGCTGTTCTCACCCTCGGGAACTAGAGAGAAGAGAGCACTGGTGGGTCATGCTGGGGAGAAGGAGCAGGTGTGGGAGCCGGGGGGGGGGGGGGGGGGACATGGACACAGCCAAGGAGCCACAAAGGAAGA
The DNA here is from genome assembly GCA_036346955.1 of Dipus sagitta. NCBI lineage: Eukaryota > Metazoa > Chordata > Mammalia > Rodentia > Dipodidae > Dipus > Dipus sagitta. The sequence goes on along the minus strand of CM070772.1, from coordinate 164,672,094 downwards.
GGGGCACACAGGCCCCAGCTTCTTGGGAAGCTCTGGGAGGTCTGGGAAGAATCCTGGTGGGAACAGAAGGAGGAGGGGAAGAAGAGGGAGCTGGAAGGACACCCACAGAGCCATAGGGAAGAGAGGAAGCCCAGAAGCAGTTAATCCTGCTGGTTGAATTGTTTTTATAAACGACACTCTAAAATCAAATAGATGCAATAAAAACACAGTGGCCTTTTCATTAAACATGCTACAGAGGCCCCTTGTTCAGCAGCCTTTGTCAATCAGATCTGGGCCATTGTCTCTTTCCCAAACCCCTATAATTGGCATCTGTCTGGGAGCAAACAAATAAATACCAGGCTGGCATTTTAACTGGGGCAGGAGAGAGTGGCCCTACATTTTAGTGTCTGCTTGGCCAACAGGGCAAGTGAGAGGTCCTGGAAGGCTAGTCGTGGTCACTCAGGTCTAGGCGAGCAACAAGGCTCAAACAGGTAGTTCCTCCTTTCTCCTGGGTACTGTGGCTCTCTGCTTTACCCAAATTCACTGAGCTGGAGAGCCCTTCCATTTTGCTTCCTGTCTGCAGAAGCCCCTGAGAGGCCCTCTGTAGGAAGGACTTATCTATTTTTTTCAAATATATTTTATTTACTTATTTGAGAGAGAACAGGGGAGAGAGAGAGAGAGAGAGGAAGAGAGAATGGGCACACCAGGGCCTCTAGTCACTGCAAATGAATTCCAGATGCATGCGCCACCTTGTGCATCTGGTTTACATGGGTCCTGGGGAATCTAACCGGGATCCTTTGGCTTTGCAGGCAAGCGCCTTAACCACTAAGCCATCTCTCCAGCCCATCTAATTTTTTTTTCCCTTAAGGAGGTCAGAGGAAAGAAGTAGACATGTTCTCTTCCAGGTTTCAGATATAACCACTTACATCATATATAACAGTAGTGCAGCACTCTTGCCAAATAACACAAATGCAATCGAACTACCATGGTTAATTGGTAAGAGCCCCGAAGCCTTGCGATTCACTCATAACAATGAGACGTCCTAGCCTTGGCATTAACTTAACGTTTGAGAACAGCTTACTAGTTACCTACCGCCTTGGACCATATGTCCATTTCCAGGCGATTCTCCTTCTTCACAGTGGTTGGGGTCTAAACAAAGTGCATATGAATGCTGAATTAGTGAATGCTGAGCCTTGACTTGAAGAAGAGGTTACCGCCACATGTCCATCAACCATCAATGCTCACTCTTATTTCATGTGTGTTTCTGCTTGAACATGTGACTTAACGTGTAGTTTTGATACATTGGTATTGAACTCATGTGTGAAGGAAGGTTATGGGATGCAGGCATTTTCCTTATGGGGTAAATCTTCAGCACTAAGCTTCGGGGACATTTTATGAAGTGAAGCCACCAACAGAATTATGAAATATGAGGGAAAATGGCACCATCTAGACTGTGACAGGAACATGTATGCACAGCAGGAGAAGTGACAGGAGAAGACAAGGCAAAGCACTGCTCTATTCAACCCCAGCAAGGGCTTCTGGTTTTCGCCTGTCTGTGCTTGGCCACAGATGCTCTTGAGTCCTTAGTGTAGGGTTATGAGCGCACTTAGTGAGTAAGCAAATTCACACATGCTCTAGTGACTAGAGAAAGAGCGACTTGGTAGACAATCACATCTGCCTATACTTCATTTCACTTGGGGCTCACTTGCCAGTAAGATTTGAGGAGCTAAAGTTGCTTGACTAGGGTCAGACAGCTGGACTGTGTTGCACTGTAGGACTCCATGGTCATTCAACCCTCAGGCCTGCTGCTTGGTTTGTCAATAAAGTTTTATTGAAATGTTGTGCGTATATGTGTTATCTGTGTGACAGATTTTGTGTTAAAATGGGAGCATTGAGCTATTGCAACAGATTCTGTGGCCTGAGTTATTGTCAGCCCAACCCTTTAACATCTGTATATGACCACAGATTTATTCCTTCCTTCCCTCTCTCTTTCCCTCCTCTACCCCCTCCCCCATGCCCAGTTCAAAAGGCAAAATGTTCTCTGACCATAATACCAACTTACTCTTCTTGAACATTTTTAACATTGGGAGTTTGATAACTATGTTTTTTGTTTACATTAATATTAAGAAACTCAAAGCCTACAAAAGCTAGGATTCCTCCCACTGGCATAATTGAACCAGCAAAGATCTTCCATCTTGGTGACACTGGGAGATGGCTATATAGTGCCAGCAGGCAAGAGTATGATCAATTTATACAGGCATCTGGAACCTTCCAGTAATGAAGTATCATATCTAGGGCAGGGCCTAGGTGATATAGGAGTCATAGGAGTTTCCCTTAAAGAGACAAAAACCTACTTTCCACGAGGAATCTTTTTTTTTTCTTTTTAACCTAGTGTAATTTCTCAAGAACTTATGTGCCAGAACCTGGCCTAGGAGTTCTACATCCATGGTGTCATTTGTTTTCTGTGGCATACAGCACGTGGATTAGGTGAGACTGTCCATGGAGGCAGATGAGGTTATCCCCTGTTACAAAATGGAAAAGCAAGTAGCAAACTTGAGATCTGAAGCCTGATTCCAAAACTTTTATTCTACGTGGTGTTCCATCACCCTCCATTGCAATTTGACTGTGAAGTGTCCGCTTCAGGCTCATGTGTTTATCCCCAGCTCATGGTACTGCTTTGAGAGGCAGTAGCATCTTGGTGGAATCATTGCAGGCCTAGCTGATGCTTGTAGGTCACCAGGGGTGGTCCTTGAAAGTATTAGCAGCTTCAGGGTTTGGCTTGAGTGTTCTGCTTCCTGGTCAACCACCCCAATGTGACCAGCTGTCTCACTTTCAAACTGGCATGGACTAACTTGTTTTTGGCTGCTCACCATGATGGACTGAAATCCCTCAATACCTTGAGCCCAAATCCTTCCTCCCTAAAGTTTCTTTTGTCAGATATTTTGTCACAGTCGTGAGAAAAGTCACAAATAATCTGGGCACATGTGACTACAAAATTTGGTCTCCTCGTCCTCTGTAACTTGCCAGCACTTCCCCTCACCCTCTCGACTCTCAGGATAGGGATTGGGGGACTGCGTGATGAGTCTGCTAAACTTCTCATGCGAGGGTACTCATCTTTAGATTATGACAGAGCAGGTGGCCTCTGTAGAACATGGGGGCAGGCTGGGGGAGGGACCCTATCAGGAAGAGATCTGTGGAGACTAACAAGAAGGCTTTGCAGTGGACTGGGTATGTGATAATGGTGCCCTGGACTCTGGAGATGGTAGTGTGCCTAGAGACCATGACAGGTTACAGAAGTGACTAGGATATAGGACTAGAAATTCAATGACTGTTGCATATGTATGCTGTAACAGGAGGGAAAGCTATAGGATGACCCTACTTCTGAGCTGGGATACATAGGTAGATAGGAAGTGTACTGAGAAGATGGGGGCCGTGGTCTGGGTGTGGAGTTAAGGACAGAACTCTTGCAAGAGGTCCAAAATGTCCCTTGCAAATGACCAGCCTTCTTCCCCACCTGGTTCATCTCTTGTAATTCAAGTGCAAGCCTGTCTCCACCACAAAAGTAACGGTGCCAAAGAGCAGATGGCCTTCAGGTTCATGATGCTTCATTTAATGAATACGATGGCTTCAGAGGGTGCCTTCTTCTAGGCACTTCTGAAAGTCTGGCCAGTCTTCTTGGTCACTCACACCATGCCTATAAGCCAAGCAAAAGCCTTGCCTTGTCCAATTCAGGGCCTCCTCTGTCTACATCAGAGCCAGTAAGTAGCAGCTGTCACACTGTCATTACACCTCCTGGATGCTTGAGTGCACAGGGTAAGTGCGGAGCTTGAAAGAGTCTCTTGAAGAACGTCTCCACCAGAGCAGAGCAGAAGCCAAAGGAGGGGCGTAAGCATGGGCTGGGCCCACGAGCTCCTCGGCCGCAGCATTGGGAAGATGTGCTGAGGCCCTGGGCACTGGTGCAGCCAGATGTAAGCGGCCCTCCACGCAGCCCGACAGCTCCATGCCAGTGGATGCCTTGTATGTATTGCTCGTTCCCATGTGTCTAGACTTTTGTTTGCTGGGCCAGATACATGATAGGTGTTCAGTCAGCATTGGTGTGGTAGGGTAAAGGCATGAATGTTTTCCTTGGAGGAGAAAGGGGCATCCGTTGACCCAACATTCCCTGAATGGGTATTGAACTTGAGTGAAGCCCTGGGGACACAGAGAGGACCAACCCTGCACTCAGTAAGTCTCACAAAAGATCATGTGTGCCAGGCGTGGTGGCACACGCCTTTAATCCCAACACTGGGGAGGCAGAGGTAGGAGGATCACTGTTGAGTTCAAGGCCAACCTAAGATTACATAGTGAATTCGAGGTCAGCCTGAGTTAGAGTGAAACCTTACCTTGAAAAACCAAAGGTAAATAAATAAATGGAAAGATCATGTGAATGCCTTGGAGACGTGGGACAGTGGCAACATGAGTTGAGTGCTAGGAAGAAACCACGGGCACATGACTTCCTCTACCTGGGAGATCAGGGAGACTTCACAGAGAAGGTGACTGTTGATCTGAGTCTTAAAAGATGAGTGGAAGTTTCCAAACAGGAAATGAGCAGGGCATCAGAGAGCTGACACCTCTGAGGGAGAGAGCTGAGATAGCTCCCCTTGTTTATAAGGAGACAGTCAGTGGACAGAAGGAGGTGGTAGCAGGTGATGGGTCCTCCCAGCCCCAAAGAAAGACTAGTTTTTCTCTGAATCCCTGCTCTTTCCCTTCCTGTCATTGGTACTGTGTTATCACCCTACCTGAAGGATAGAGGTCATTGGTAGACAAGAAATGTTGAAAAAAAAATAAGCACACACAGTATAGATACATGTGTGGAAAGAAAGTGAAAGAAAACTAGCTCAGGGCCTCACACTCCAATACAACTATAACATTTTAAATTTTCTAGTAGACACAGTACAGAAAAGGAAAACAAACTGGTGAGATCAGTTTTAATAATGTATTTTAACATAGTGTATTTAAAATATCTTTTCAACATGAAATTACTATAGATATTGATTAATGAAAATTTAAAATGTTTGTTTTTTATGTTTAGTTTGTAAAATGAGGTATGTTTTACATGTTCATCATAGATCAGTTTAAATCACCACATTCCATTTGGCCAGTGGTGATAGAATTGGGCAGTATAGACCTGGGTCCTGAACCTCTTAATCATACACTGCACAACTGAAGAAGTATCCAGAATCCACCCATCTACCCAACTACCCATCCCCCAAACACTCATTCCCCCATGTACTCTACCATTCATCCAACACCCACCCATCCGTTACCAACTACCCACCCATCCCACTGCACGCTATTCCCCATCCACACATCCCTCCATCCTCCACCTATCCATCCACCTATCCACTCTCCACTCACATACACAATCATCCATTACTCCTCCACTCATCCAACCATCCACCATCCCCACCCACTTATCCATCTATCCTTCCCTCACTATTTTTTACCAATTTGTCCACCCATCCACCCACCTATTCACCCCTCCCTCACTCACCCAGTCATATAACTATCCACCATTCCTCACTCATCTACCCATCTACCAATGATCTGTCTACCACCCACCCACATACCCCCCAATCATCTACCCCCATTCACTTATTCAGGCAGCATTGTTTGAATGTTCACTGTGTGCTTGAGGCTTCTGTTGGGAAGTCAACAAGACATGGCCTGTGTCACCAAGAAGTTACTTTAAGCCAGTGACCAAGCCTCCTGATGGGTACCAGGACCTATGGGTTTACCAGAACTCTCAAAGCTTCAGGCTGTGGAAGCCATTGGTCATTACTCTCCTGTGTCTTAAACAACAAAATAGCCAAGCAGATGTAATGCTTTGTCTCAAGAGACCTTAGCTCCTTGGTCCTGGGTCCAGGTCCCCTCACCAATGCAGTTCCCCATGGGCCACCTGCAGATATTTGTGTTTGCCAACTCTGGATCAGACATCTCTAGGAAATCCAAGGGTTGGCAAGGCCAAAGACTGAGAAACTACAGCCCAGAAAGACGATTTGTTTTGGCCAAGATCATACAGTAGACCAGCCCCTAACTCCATAGATAGAACTGAGAGCAGAAGGGACCCTCAAAGCCCCTTCTTGAATATTCATGAGGCTCTATCTCACACCAGGAGTTTGAAGCTCGGGTACAGGAATCTGTAAGGGCTGTGCTGGCTCTTGAAGAACAAAGCGCTTGTAGGTTTACCACTCCGGGAAGATTGCCAAGCTCCAGTATTAATAATAATCCCTTTGTTTTTAAAATGTTTTCTAATTGCATAAATAAGCATACTTTCTCTTCTTCAATGGTAATGAGCCTTATTTGACTGATTGGTTGATTAATAACACTCTAATTCCTCCAGTGACAAAACACAAAGGCCAAAAGATGGATGTGAGGCTCCCATGGCTTAAGATGGCAAAGCTACCCATTCTGAACAGTTTCAGCAAATGCCTTTGTAGTCAGTAAGAAGGGTGGTAAGCGTTCTTCATGTCACACGCTGACAAATGGGGAGGCTGCAGCCAACAGCAGGGAGAGGGCCCCTGCATTTCCTGCCGGCATATTATCGGCACATTTTACTTCACATTATGTCTAGTGCATTCTTTGAGGACCCAGGTGACACTTGACCTGGGATACTAGAGAATTGGAAAAACCAATCAAAACTCATCATGTTGATTGTTTCCAATTGGCTGCTGGGAAACTCAGAGGCAAACCGAAGTCAGGTCTGCAACAGGTGTGAATGACTTCGCAACCTACATTTCATATAGTGACAGCACCTGGCATTCGATGAGTTTTGTCTACATGGCTCTTGACACCTTCCTATAAGCAGCATGGTCCGGGGAAAATTAAAGTCCAGACATCACTGTTATAAATGGAACAATGTTTTCAGGTGACCTACAGGTCTGAATCCTAGATGTGTGGTCTGGGAGTAGTGACTTCCCAGCTCTTTTGTCGTTTGCTGTTTTTCAGTCCCATTGAAGAAACCAGCTGAACCCAGCCGCTGGCTCCTGAATTGGCTGTGAACTGAGCTTCCCGTTTCTGAGCCCAGCAAAGCCCATGCTTTTGCCAAGAATCACATGGCTAGAGCAGGGACAGCTTTGCATGGCCACACACTGCCTCCCCGCCCCCACCCCCCCACCCCCGCCTCCTTCCAGCTACCTCCTTACAATGGGATCCTGACAGTGTCTGTGTTCTGGCCAAAGGCTTTCCATCTGTCTTCGTCTGTCCATCTTGAGCCCATTGTGCTGGGGGACCAGGCAATCCGGGAGAACAAGGGCTGAGCCTGTTGGTAGAGTGTTTGGCTAACATGAGTGAGACTCTGAGTTCAATCCCAGGCGCCACATACACCAGGCCTAGTGTCACACACCTGTAATCCCATCACTCAGGAGGTGACGGCAGAAAGACCAGCAGATCAAGGTCATTCTCTGCTACATAGTTCTAGGCCAGCCACGTTCTGGAGACAGGTAGTAAGCACTGATGAAACTCAATTCCATTCAGTGAATTATTTTTTTTTTAGTGTCTTTATCTGTTTAAAAAATATTTTATTTTTATTTATTTATTTAATTTACAGAGACAAAGAAGGAAAGAGAAAAAAAAAAGAGAGAATGAGCACGCCAGGGCCTGCAGCACTGCAAACAAATTCCAGATGCATGCGCCACCTTGTGCATCTGGCTAATGTGGGTCCTAGGGAATCAAACCTGGATCCTTTGGCTTTGCAGGCAAATGCCTTAACCGCTAAGCCATCTCTCCAGTCCCAGTGAATATTTATTAAGCACTATTTGCTTTAATCACCTCTGAATCATCTCACTTACTCCTCGAAGATATCCTCCCATGCACTTCTCTTCATCCTCATTTTATAGCTGAGACACTGAACTCCCAGAGTTGGTAAGCATCTTGTCCAGCATCACACAGCCAGTCTAGGATTAGCAAGGATTTGAACCTCAGTCTTCCTCTTTAAAGGCCATACCCCGAGCTGCTTCTCCGTGTGGTCCTACCCCTTGCTGTGTCCCACATTCCTGTTTAAATTGTTGTCAGAGTTCCATCTTGAGGCCTCATTTCTGAAGCATCTCTTCTTGTTGTTTGAGGAAATGCGGGTGGGAAGGGGACCAGTCTTCAAAGTGCTGGGAGAACTGGAGGGAATGAGCAGTTCACACTTACAAAATTGGTTTTTGGTTCTAGCCAGGGATCATAATAATTTAATCATCAGGGCTGGTTTCCACTTCCTTGGGGACTCCCTGCTCAGATCCAGATGTTTTTTGTTGCATCTGGTAATTTTCAAAGGAAGGGCCAGATTGGGCTGTCAGACCCGTGGCTGTCCTCAGGAACATAGCTTGTGAAAGAACATGGGAGGGCTGGAGAGATGGCTTATCGGTTAAACCTTTGCCTGTGAGGCCTAAGGACCCCGGTTCGAGGCTCCATTCCCCAGGACCCACATAAGCCAGATGCACAAGGTGGTGCATGCATCTGGAGTTCGTTTGCAGTGGCTGGAGACCCTGGTAGACACATTCTCTCTCTCTCTCTCTCTTTCTCTGTCTCTTTCTCTCTCTGTCTGTTGCTCTCAAATAGATAAATAAAAATAAACAAAAGAATTTTAAAGAAAAGAACATGGGAAACACCAGCAGGCTGTGAGTGTCAGCAAGCTCCACACCCCCAAAGCCTCTTCTGCTTCTCCCAGAAGCCCAAGAGGCGGGGACTGGATTTGGCCCCATTTTATGGGTGGGAAAAACTGACCCCCAGGAATCTGGAGAATCTGGTACAGAGCTGGACCCACCGTATCCTGAGAGATGCCAGCCTGGGCCCAGCTAGGCATGGGTTCCCCCTCTGCCAGCTGACTCTATACTCTTACTCTGAGGTGGTTTTTGGTTTTTTGTTATCTTTTTTTTTTCCTTCTTCCCTTGTGCCTCTATCTCTAGAAAAAACAATCCATCCTGAAGGCTCTTTTTTCAAAGTATCAGACAGTCTGCTCAGGGCTGTGATCTCCTGTCCCCTCCTAGGTTCCGTAGAGTCCCTGTGGACCCTGCCTGGGCCTTGCTTTCATCCATCCCGACATATAGGAAACTGTGTGTGGGCAATGTAATGTCTTTCTTTCAAGGGAATCTAAAGCCTGCTCCTGCATTTGTCTCCGAGGTCAGGGAAGAAATTGGAGAGGCTGTGGAGGAAGGAGGCACTGACTTTGTTTTGTCAAGATCTAAGCTGCTTAAAGGGTTTCATCCTCAACCTTGTATACACTCCTACCAAAGCAAAAACAATCCAAAAAGCCACACACCTCTGTGGTCTACTTGTCTGCATTTTCTGACCCCCATCTCCCTTCCTCCATCTCTCCGAGCTCAGCCCCTAGACCCAGTGAAGGGCAGGAAGAGCTATCCCTGACAATCACTGGTATGAGGCTCTAAGTAAGTACTGAGGGTGGAGTGGAGACTCAGACCCAAGCCAAACCTGCCAATTATAGGATGTTTTCATTGACCCCCCAAACATGGGCCCATCTCCTCTGGCACTCCAGGGCACCTTGGTGAGTGTTCATTGAGGGAACAGGAACACTGGTACCTTAATGTACTTTGCACAGTGCCTGTCCTTAAGCTCCCTGCATGGGCTGCATCTCTGCCAGCTTCCCCAGATCATGATGGCAAAGGCTATGGGTTAGGGCAGCTCACCCTTGGCCCCATGTCCGGCAATGGAATGAATGGAGCTCCCTGGAGCTCCCGTGAACCAGTTGTAGGCTACTAGGCTGGCATCAAAAATGACCCAATGGTTAGTTTCCTACCAGGTCACCCCATAGGGAACATTGTCCCTGTTTCTCATGGCGAGGAGGTGTTATCTAATTATACCCACTTTGGAGACCAGGTGGCTGCATATTGACTTGCCTGCTTTATTTTTCTCTTTTCCCCCTGTGAGTCCAAAAAAGGAAAAAGGCATTATTTTCATATCTCTTTTGTTCCTTTAATCACGAGATTTGGAAAGGAGGATGGAGTGGCTGAGGGAGGGTTGATCAAGAACTGTTTTGTATCCTTGGAAAAGCCTCAGGCCTGCCTTGGTGTGGGTGGGGTACAGGGAAGTAATGGTGAAGGAGCTTCTGGTGATAGCGAGGGCAGCGTGGAGAGATGCTTTGCATGGTGCGTGGCCGGGGGGCATCTGAATTACATCCACTGTGCTTTGCGGATGCATGACAGAGTGAGGGCTGCATGAGGCATCAGCCACACCCTGGGCTTTCGGGTATTTTGGGGCAGACCTGCAAACAGGTGGAGTAGAGTCCATGAATTTCTGGAATCGATGACCTCAGATCATTTAGCTTTAGTTTATTCTCCTTTAAAATGGGGGTAATTGTATCCATACCAAAATAATGTATACAAAGCACCATAGCACATTTTTCAGGAGTAAAGAATGCACTCGTTTTAAGGGCTACTGCGGTGACACTGTTGATGAGGCTGAGCTATAAGTGAGATACCCAGGGTAAAAGTTAAGGAGGCACTCACAATCAGAATCAAACTACTATAGGGGCTGCATTCAAGAATGGGTACCCCCTTAAATTTTCCATGCTTAGCCCCATGCTAAGTCCCATATTTGATATTGCATGATGGTTTGATGTTAAGTTACAGTCATATCACTGGTGCTCTTAGGTGAAAGAATATATTGTGAATTACAACAGTATCTACCTTACTTGAGAAAGGTGTGCAACTATGTGTAAGACACAGTATTTGTTCAGTCTATGGAGCATTTGTAACCTTCCACATGAAGCCATAGCCCTCCAGCCACTCACTAACCTGAGTCTTAACAGTTTCCTACACTACAGAGTGGTTTAACTAGTGGATATGAGAAGAAACCATCAAGGGAAGGATCACAGCCTGGGGATCTGGTTGATGAGCAGTTTCATGCTGGGCCACCTTGGATGTGGTCATCCTAAGTATGTCCGTGTATAACCACAGAAAACAGTTTTTTTCTGTTTATTTTTGTTTCACTCTTCTGATTCCTTCCACTGCCCAGTAAGATAGGAGTACAGAGTAGATATTTAATGACTACTTGGAGGTAAAGTTCATCAGTATAAAGGCAGATGAATACATGCATACATGCATGGATGGATGAATGGATTTACAAGTAGATAAACAGGAAGATGGGTAGATAGATGAGTGGGACAATGGATGGGTAGAGTTATAAATAGATGGACAGTTCAGTGGAGAGATGGGTGGATGGGTGGGTGGATGGATAGATGGATGGATCAGAAGTCTGGCTGCCTAGTGGTGTCTAATAGATTCACTGTAAGTAGGCATTTCATGGTGCAGGAGGCTGAAGGGATTCAGCAATGCAGGCAGGAATCTTCTCACATTTGGAAACAGGTATGTTACAAGTCACGTTAGCCTCCTGTGAAATGGTTTTCTGTCTTAGTTTTCATTGATAAAAGATGAGGGGTTGAGTAGCATGGTTGAAGGGGACTTGGTTAGAGTGGAAGCTGGAAAATGGAAACGATAAATGCTTTCAGGACATCAGTCCTACCAGTTGCCTGTACGCATATGGAAGTGGGATAATTCATTAAATCCATGGATGATGATCAGCAATATGAGTACAGTTGACTCTGTTTTACATATTGAGGAAGCCAAGGATCAAAAAGGTTACATATCCTAACCAAGGTATCATTGTTAGTTATTGATAGGCCTGCCTGACTCTAAAACCTATCACCTAGGCATGTGTCAGGTCCCCAAACCTCTGTCCTCCTGTCCTCCCCAGTGTAAGGGGGATAACACTAAATTTTCCATTCATCCAGTCTGTACCAGGGATAAAGTGTCCCTTCACCTCCCAGGTGTTGACAGAAAGAAAGCCTGAAATCTTCCACCTGAGCAGGCGGTGTGCGCCCACATTGCCGGTGAGTCTCAGATGACGGGCCTTTTGAACAGTTGCCAGTATCTCAACCCTTCTAATTAAAACCACATTATCTGTGATGATTCTTAATGATAGCATTTGTGGGACCAGGATGTTCTCTGCTCTCAAGTTCAGTGTGAAATATTGTCTTCTGAGCAGCACATACTACGGCCTTGATAATGGGTCAGGTGGAGATGCTGCATGACCTGCTCCAGTAGTAGTCTGTGTATTTAGTCTCTCTCACTCTAGACACATCTTGCTGGGAAGACTCAACCTGCCCAGTAAATGGTTTGCTAGCCCATGTGTCAAAGACACGTGTGAATGATTTCCCATCCATTACTTTTATTGCATTGGCTGAGTGCTCCCCACCCACCCCTTTGTGGGTATAAAGTAACAAGTGGACTGGTGTGTGGCCAGGGTTTCTACCAGGCTGCAGGGAGCGTGCTGGTGTGTCCTGTCCCTCTAGCTGGGGACCTTTGCACCTGTAGGCTTGCTGAGCAACAGGTACCAGTTCCCATCTCAGCCTGAACCTGGAGGAGACAGCGAGACCATCCTGAGTGAGGGATCTATGATTGTCTTACTTCTGAATAGGTTTGAAATGTTTAAAAATACACTCAAGGAATTCTCATAGCATCCTTTTGGGATACATCATATGGAAGCCTCTCTGCTCTGAGGACGAGCTTCCTCGTGGTTCCTTCACGGTTGTCAGCATCTTGCAAATTCGGGCTGATTGCTTTGGGTTCCTGGCAGTGGGATAAAGCTGTCAGATGTCAAGCTGTGGTCCTGGGCAGCCCTGGCTCAGAGTTCCAGCTCTGCCAACTCTTAAGCTGCCACTTAGGCAAGTTATTTATCCTCTTTGAGGGTCTTTGCTCCCTTGGAAAATGAAGCCATTGAGTGAGACAACAAAGAGTATGTTTAGGAGGTGGATGGTACCGTGAAATGGCTTTGCCGGAGAGCGTGCAATGAAGGGCAGAGTGTCAGGCCCTTGCAGAGCTGCAGTTACCTGATGCAGTGATGCAGAACAGGGTCTTGGGTAGAGGAAAAGCACCTCTGGGAGCCCCCAGTCCAGAGAAAGCAGTTAGGGGTCTGTGGTCTCCACCCACCCCTCCTTCCCTCCATCCCTCCCTTTCCTCTGAGTCAGGGCGTCCCACTGGCTCAGCCTAACCAGAAGTTAGAGGGAAAAGCCTGTCATTGCCACCGCCTCAGAGGGCAGGATGGATAGAGACGGGAGGTGGAGGGCAGCCAGAACCCACACAGCCCCACGCCAGTCTGGCTGTGGTCGGCTCCCCGGCAGGCAAGCCCCTTCTTCCTCTTACCTTATCAACTCCTTCACCTGGACAGGAACAGGGACCAAAGAGGAGATCAAAGAATGAGGAGCATTCTTTATAGTCTTCACAAGACTGTGTTAAAATGAAGTTGAAATGGGGAAAAAGAATAAAGGAGTTTTAATTGTGATTATCGGTGGATTTCTTTTATCCCCCTTATCTCTTTCCTCCAGTGGCTGGGGTCATTCGAACCACATCGCCTCCCCTAACTGGGCCTCTTCAATGTGCTGAATACACATCAAAGGTGCTTTTGTAAGAAACTGTACGCTGTCATTTTTAATTAATTTTAGTTTTATTTTTATATTTGATCTGATGGAGTCAAATGAACCTTTATTGCTCAGAAACCCCTAACTGGGGAAATAGGTCAGCCTTTCCCAGAGTTCTTTGAACCTCCTTACATGTATAAATAACTTCTGCCTTTAGACTCTCATCTCTGCAGGGACCTGGTTTCTCCTTTAGGGGTGTGTGGGAGATGGGAACCCACTGGCCACTTCCACTCTCCCTTGGCCCACCAGCAGGTCTTCCTGAGCACCAGGCACTTGCTGGGTGCTGAGTGGGGGGAGGAAATAAAGAGGATACCTGTGCCCTGGAGCTTAGAGCACCAAGGGGAAATGATGTCACAGACCTGAGATGGGACATCGGGAGGTACCTCGAACTATCCTCCTTGGCCTGCCTTCCTTTGGGGGATTGCAATGCACCTGTCCCTCCATAGTGACATCCAAAGCTGGCGTGTCACCTCTGTGTATAGGGGGGTGGCTCCTTATCATGCTTCTTCATCCCAGTGGGGCCCTCTCACTGGACCCTTCTCACCGCTGCCTGGGATCTCTGTGAGTCCCTGTCATCAGGAAGGTGCACAAGATGTTTCTAGGATAGAGGACTTTGCCTCTGTCCTCTCTGTGGCCATCAGGGCTGCATGCCCTCCCCTAACATCTGCTATCTCTTGCCTCTTCCACGTTACTTCTTTCACACATTATCCCTCCTCACCAGGGGAACAACCTTGGCTTTTTAAAGGAGTCTACTAGAGTGATCCCATAAATCCTCCCTGCATGGAGCTGCCCACCTGCCCCAATTGAATGCATGACTCTCTCTCTCTCTCTCTCCCCCACCCCCACCTCTGCAGTTCCAGTTTCCAACCATGTATGGCATTAGAACACAGAATAACGAGTTCGTCATATGACAGGAAGTTGTAACATCTCTTTCTCTTTAAAATTTTGTATAAGGGCACAATAAGTAAGTGAGACCTTTAGTCTAAACAACTCCTGTTAAAAGGAGGAGGGCTGGATAGAGAGTGCAGAGAACATATGCATCGGCCTAGCTCCCTAGTTGCCTGTATGCAGAGGTGATTATTTCTCATAATTCTTCTGTGAAAAAGAGAAAAGCTTATACCTGTATTTTAGTTATTCCACAGAGGTCACTTTGTCCTTTCTACCTAATGTTGTCTCTGGACAGTGTACCCAGAAGTTGGCTCTCCAGAGCTCAGGCTCTCTTGTGAACTGCACCATGATCTTCTGTAGCTTGAATGTTCCAGAGACTGTTCTCTGCTCTGGGACATGTGGGTAGCCTCAGATTTCAGCTACTACAATCAACTCCTTAATGAACTCTTGTGTCCATTCTGGCATAGCTGAGGGGCTGAATATAACTAGAGAAGAAACTCCTGATAACTGGATGGATGGAACAAAACATTTTGAACTTTAGTGGACATGGCTAGATTGCTCTGCAACTAGTTTCCCTAGTGGAAACTCCCACCAGCAGTCTATGAGAGAGCTCTTTCCCTATGGGCAAACACTGGAATTTAGCATGCATTTGTAGCTTTGCCGACCTGATAGGGGAAAAAATAGCATTTCTTTGTTGTTTTGATCTGTATTTCTTTAATTATCAGTGCAACCAAACATCTTTTCATATGTTTATTAGGTGCTTGTGTTTGTACTTCCTTGAATAGAATGTTCAGATCCTTTGTTTTGTTTCTATTGGATTAGCAATGCGTTTTAAATTATTTTGTGACATCAAAAGCAGGATCCAAATCTCAAGTATTTTAATTCCATCATCAACTTAATTTTGGTTTAGTGGGAGATGCCAAACCGAGGGGGGTTGGGGGGAGTGTAAACATCTTTATCCTCTGGTGCTGGCACAGGGTACCCTCAACAACCTCTCAGAGTGGCCTGCAGTGCCCACACCAAGTAGAACAAGGCAATGAATTATTTAGGGTCTCACTGGTTCCAAGGGGAAACTCTGCTGATCAGCCCATTCTCTGGCAGCTGCTAAGTACCAGGCACTGAGGCAGGGATCGGCTGTGGGGCTCTGTGTCGTCCATTTAGATGAGGGCTTCGTCAACGGCTCATTGAGAACCTCTGGGGGTCACATCCTTGACACCATCTGCTGGACCGTGAAGATCACCAGCCTGCCAAGACATCTGACAGGCTGTGATTATTTTCCACTCCAGCACAGCATGTTTTACTTTCCCCTGGCATGGAAGGGATTGGTTTTCTGGGCAAGCTCTCTGATCAGCAGACACCTCAGAAAGGGAAATGGGCCTCTCTGGGGACTTTGATGTGCTTGGCCAGGCCTCATGTCGTCAGGCCCTGAGTGTGAGTTTGAGTGCCGGCAGGTGATGTTTTGAGTCCTATAAATGGGTTGTTATCCATTCATCCATCCATTCGTACAACCAGTGTGCTGAGATGCACTTCGGCAATGCATTAAAAGTTGAGCATTTAAAAATAGAAGGCTTAGATCTTGAACTTACTTAGGAGACATTGGGCAAGCTGGGTGCTTCTTGGGGACCTTTCAGCTTTGCTTACTTTAAAATGGTGTTAGCGGGGCTGGGGAGATGACTCAATGTTTAAAGGCATATGTTGGGAAAATCTGGGTATGAGGTTTGATTCCCCAGTACCCATGTAAAGTCAGATGCAAAAAAAAAAAAAAAAAAATGGCGCATGTAGCATGTGTTCATTTGCAGTGGCAAGATGCCCTGGCACTTGCATGTGTGCACATGTGTATACACACACACACACACACGCACACACACACACACACACAAATGTACATGTGTAAATAAATAAGTAAAAATATTTTAATGTAGTTAGCAAACTCCATTTCTGAGTTATGAAGTCTGTTGATAATACATGAATCAAGTAACTTTTTAAACAATCATACACACATATATATATGACATGTTATTCTTTTTTATCCCTTCACTCTGATTTCCATTACCCTGGAAACCCTCCTCATGGGGTTATGGTATTCACTGTGGGGTCATGAAGGCCTCAGTCAGTCCCTGTGGGGTAGTGTGGGGACTGTGCCTCAGGATATTCCTACCCATTCTAATTCTTGCCACCTTTTTGCCCCTTCTTCCACAATGTTCCCTGAGCCATGGTAGGCATATTGGCAATCTGATTTGGCTGAATTCTTTGTAGCCTCTGCATTTATGCTTTGATAGGTTTGTATTAATCATGTCTTTCACCATCACCCTGGGGCTGGTTGTCAGGCTAGCAGTAAGAGCAGCATTTGTTACACGGCTTCCTGTCCGATTTCTTTTGGGTTCTGGCTAGTGTGATAGAGGTGGCATGTCTCATGGTGAGCAGACCGCTTTCTTCTCATCTTATCAATGGATCTAGGCTTTCCCCCGTTTTCTCTGCCATCTGTAAAATAAAACAAATTCTCCAACCAAGTGTGAGAGCCACTGAACACAGCAGTGTTCGTCATGGCCGTGCTGCATTAATGAGCCACTTGACAATTCACAGGGTTAGAGTAATCACTTATCCCTGAGCATGTGTCTGGGAGTCAGTTGGGGGTCTGCTGGTCTAAACTGGGCTTGGCCAAGTTGTTTCCGGTGTGCAGGGTGGATTCCATCTCCCCATGAACCTTTCATCCTGCGTGGCAGCTGGGGCCTTACCGTGTCCCTGCAGACATAAAGAGGGGAGGCTGTGCCACGGAAACCCATGCTGAGCATTTCCTCACATGGCATCTTCGAGCATCTTCTTGGCCAAAGAAAGTCACATAACCAAACCCAATGCTGGGTGGAGGAATACATTCCACCCTGAGTGACATGTTCTGAAAAGTCCACACAAAGAGACTGAGGCGAAACGTAAGGACTTTGGAGCAATACTACCATCCTGCCGTACCGCCCCAAGCACCCTGCTGTTGGAGCAGCTTCTGGGCCAACACCAGAGAGCTG
Organism: Dipus sagitta; assembly: GCA_036346955.1. Classification (NCBI taxonomy): domain Eukaryota; kingdom Metazoa; phylum Chordata; class Mammalia; order Rodentia; family Dipodidae; genus Dipus; species Dipus sagitta. Next base: position 164,654,754 of record CM070772.1, on the reverse strand, counting down.
CCTGGCTGCGCTGTCCTGAAAGGGCGGCTGCTAAGCTTCGATGCTCTTCTTTCCACGTCCAGGCTCTATTTATTTCCCAATTCTTAACGTTAAGCTTCCCGAAGATTGATGCCTGTAAGATAAGGAAAAGAAACCGCTACTTGGAGATTTGTAATTTTTTTTCTTTGACCTTATCAATCTGATTTCATGTCATTTGTCAGTTTTTTAAGCAGTCTCGGCTGCTGTCTCTTCAAGGATCTCTCTCCTCTGCTCGGTGCTTCTGCAGTCTTGTGTTGTGGATTCTGACCGGCTTTACCCCTCTTCATTTTAACAGAGTTTGGCTCTCCATCGATTCCCCTGTGCACATCGTGGGAAATTTCCGCAGACCTATTTTGATGTTCATGGGATCTCCCCTTAGCTGTACTTCATTGGCTATTTCGTTCAGCCTTTGAATTTTAATTGTAATGATTGGATTGTTTTCAGTTTTCAACTTTTACTTGGTTAATGTTTTAAACCTTTGTTTATATCTCCATAGCTAAAAACATAATCTTGTTCTTCTAATATAATTTCTGTTCCTTCACCTATCTTTTTAATCCTCTAGATACACCTGTGATTTTGGGGACTTTTTTAAATTTTTTTTTGTTTATTTATTTATTTGAGAGTGACAGAGAGAAGGAGGCAGAGAGAGAGAGAGAGAGAGAGAATGGGCGCGCCAGAGCTTCCAGCCTCTGTAAACGAACTCCAGATGCGTACGCCCCCTTGTGCATCTGGCTAACGTGGGTCCTGGGGAATCGAGCCTCGAACCGGGGTCCTTAGGCTTCACAGGCAAGCGCTTAACGACTTTTTTAATCTCAGTATTTCAAAGGTGTAAGTCCACCTTGTTGGGTCTGCTAGCAAAGTGTTCTTAGGTGATTTGTAATTTTTTTTATAAACTCATCTCCAAGTGACCTATGGCTTCTGTTGTTTCATTTTCTTTCCAGCAGGGTCTTCCGACATTCACCATTGCGAAAGACCTCTGCAGAATCTACAGATCTATCTTGTACTTGTTTTAACCAAACACTATAGAAAATTCCCTAGTTTCCAGCCAGTGTTGATATTACATTGTTGTAGAATTCCAGTAACACATCAATGTTGTGAAGGTGAATTTTGTGCATTTATTTTAAGAATTTATTTTCCTATTATGAGAATTGCCCAAACCTTAGAACAAAACCAAGTGTCTTGTTCTTGTAAGTAGCTGGTTGGACAATGATCTTGGCCATGGAGGAGACTCCTCTCAGATCCAAGCTTGATGCAGAAACCAGAGAGCTCAATTCCAACTCCCTTCCCCATGTGCACTGAGTATGTGACATCTTCCCCATTCCTGACACTAACCTCCCAGCCCCCATGTTTTAAGCTGTCTATCCCCTATACTTATGGGCCACCTCAGCTCTTTCACTTGATACTCTGGTTAAATGTTCTACATTTGGTTTTCCCCATTCCATCTTATTATATCCTGTATTTATTGTTTTATTAGGAAGGAAATCCATAAATTCAACCACCCCCATATTTCCTGGACCAGAAGTCATACACATAAATTATCAAAAATCCACTAATAGTTCCCTGTATTTTAAACCTCTTACCAAGATATAGCCCAAAGAAATGTGTTTTCATTAAGTAATTGACTAGCTGAACGTCTGTTGGATTTAAAAAGCAATCAAGAATTCAAGTTTTGCCCAGCAAGTTAGGCTGGAGTTGCCTTCTATTGACTCTTGTAATAATGAGAATTTCAATTATTCATTTTCAACTAGAAGCATGGTGTAAGGATCACAAATGTCATTAAGATATTTAATTGTATCTAATGTTGGATTGATAGAAGGGAACATTTCCTAGGAAAACAGGCATCTTCAATCAGAGAAGAAAAAGTTGCAGTGAAACTTTTGAAAGATGCTAATATGAGCACAGGACCATGGGCTGGCCTTCAGTGGGGTGAGAATATGTGCCTCTAGGTTCCATTCAGGACAGGTGTGTTTAGTCCAAATACTCCCAAGTACCAGATGAAAACTCATCTGTTATGAGTTCAAGTTCTGGCTCTGTCACTTCCTACCTTTGTCCTTGGCAGTTAACTTCAGCTCAAACAAAAACAACGGCTGCTTGGCAAGAGGAGAGGCATCAACTGGCAACACTGTGCTTGGATTGTCTCATTTCGTTTCACAACTAACTTTCTAGGCATTTTCTTAGATGAAAATCGGGGCAGGCCACGAAGAGTGTGTCAGAAATCACCGAGGCAGAGTGTGGATGTCATGCATGAATAATGTCACAACTGCTGCCTATTAGCCGCTTACTACACCCCTCCTGGGTGGTGGTTACCAGAGCAGTCAGCTTATATACATCTCCTGACTTCATCCTCTGAGCCACCCTCAGCGAGTCCTTCTGTTGAAAACATGCAGAAGCTCACAGGAAGAAGTAAAATAAGTCACACTCTGGGCCTCAGAGCTGGGGAGTGACAAATCTGTGATCCAAACCTCAATCTCTAGATGGAGTCGTGTCTAGAAAAATAAAATTAAAGAAGTTCACATATAAATAAGATATGTTAACATGTGGATGTTAATACATGGGTGACTTGGGGGCTTGTGGATATAATTCCTAGTTTTTAGGAGAATTTCGTGTGGTTGAGTTTATTGGGCAGATGGATTCATAATTGGACCAAGCACTGTGCCTATCATACAGTTGAGGCATTAAAAATATTTAATGGGGTCATCAAGTTATTAATGATTTGGTATGAGGGTATACCTATAGAATGCATACTAGAATTGTGACACCAAGTGTACCGGCTAAATTTGGATTAACAGGACCTGTGTTCCAATCCCAGCTAATGAGCTTTCACACGAGATGAATGTGGCAGGGGATTAAATCTCTAATCTATAAAATGGCACATTTCAGAGTAGTCCTGGACTGTACATAAGTGTGAGATAAAAGCTACTGAATAAGATAAAGTATTTGTACACAACCTAACAAATAGTATTTATGATTGATACCTTCTTATTGTCATTGTATAAAGATCAGTGAAAACCAAATAATTTGGGAAGGTCAGTTGCAAACACCTCGATTCTACAGATAGGATTCATAGGTTGGAATTCATCGTGGAAACCCGGTGACTAAGTTCTGCTATCACAGAGGACAGAGGAAATAGCACATCAGAAGTGGGGTGGGGGTTGGAGGGGAGCCTTTTCTTCCCACATAAGAAACAAAAACAGCCCATTATTCCAAGTCTCAGCTGAAAGGGAAAAAAAATATATATATATACAGATATATTCCCTGCAGAAAAAAAAAGTTGACCATATTCTGTAGAAGATGCTGTAGTTTCCATGGCAATTAATGGTGTTAAGTGCACTTCATAACTCAAAGGTCTCTGGTGAAGATGCGGGAGGAGAAAAGGTGTGTATGGATTTTTAAAAATAGTGTGTTTGAAGAGGTTTTTTTCTTTCTTTCTTTCTTTCCTTCTTCCTTCCTTCCTTTCTTTCTTTTTTCCTTAAAAAAAATCCTTTCACTGACTCAGTTGGGCAGGAGCTTTATTTTTGAATTCTTGGTAAGATGTGCAAAGTGACTTCAGTGATAGAATGACAGATACTGTTGAGACACTCAAAGTAGGCAGTCCCTAAGATGAGCAGTACACTTTCTCAAGGCAAACGCTATCCTCTAGCCCTGCTGAGGAAAAGTGCCCTCGTTGAACTCTCAACAAGGAGAAGTTGACAGGACCCCAGCCCTAGTCCAACCACAGGGGTCACTGAGTGAAAATTTAACCAACCAGCATCTATTTATTAAATATGTACTGTGCTCTAGGCACTGCGCTGGAGTTCTACACAAGGGTTCCACATGGTCCTAAAGAGAGTAGAAGGGTCTGTAGTTTGAAGGAACCTGAGCCTCAGTTCACACAGGGAGTGATACTTGAATGTAAGCCGCCACGAGGCTCCAGAGGAGCCATGTCATCTTGGGTTCATGGCTGTCTTCCCTAAGATAGGAGGCTCACCCCTGTACTGCTACAAGGGGTCAGAAGACAGACCTCAGGGCGAATAGGACTCCCAGCCACATTACAAAGACCAGCCAAAGATATAGGCAACTTACACAGCCTGTTGACCTTCAATAGTCCCCTTCCCTGAAACAGCAGGGAAGAAAGACAGCCTAAGACAATGTCCAGTGGTTCCAGGAATCTGGAAAAGTCCTCTGTCTTTAGCCTTTTAGTTTACAAAACAAACAAACAAACAAACAACAACAACAACCATGACAGCAGCATTGCTAAAGAGCATGAGTGTAGTATGCAAAGAGGCCTCTTGTAGTATATGTAATAGGAATAGCTCTGCAGGTCCTAGAGGTGTCACCTGGGATAGACATGGATTAAATCCTGCCTCTGTCACTTCAGGGCCAGTATATATTGTGGACATTAACATATCCCTCTGCCAGTGAAGAATTTATGAATGGCTGTGTCACCATGAGGTTGTAAGGATTAAGAATAATGAACACAAACACCCAACACAGGTCTGGACCTGCTGGTTCTTCGGGAAGCAGTGTCTCTAGTGACATGGATTTCTATAGTAGGAAATGAACCTCGGAGCCCCTGCTATTCAAGGCCTACAGACAGCATGCCCTCCCAGCAGGCCGAATCCCATCTGTCTGGTACTTGAAGGTCTCTGCTGTGAGAGAAGCCTTGACTTTCTGCTTGATGGCTGCTGAATATTTCATTGTGCAGTACAGTGTTCATACAGAAGTGGTGGTGCACGCCTTTAATCCCAGCACTCAGGCAGCAGAGGTAGGAGGATCACCGTGAGTTCAAGGCCATCCTGAAACTACATAGTGAATTCCAGGTCAGCTTGGGGTAGTGGGAGACCCTGCCTCGAAAAACAAAAACCAAAACAAACAAACAAACAAAGTGGTTTACACCTCTGTAAGCACACAAGAAATGGTAAAATGAGCACTTTGTACCCATACCTGCACACTGATGGCTTTCCTAGTCCCTTCCCCGAGACTTACCAGGGTTCTTGTCTATCCACCCCAAGGTTAGCCAGCACTGCACATGGTGAAAATCTACCCTTCCTTTTCTTTATTGCTCTGACCTAAGCATGCTTGAGTGATATGGCTAGGTTTTTCCCAACTCAATATGCCCCATAAGTGAAATCACATAATCCATATCCCTTTGTGTCTACCCTTTGCTCAACTCCATGGTTTTAAGATTTGCACATAGGTCCAGTTTGTTCATTAGTGATACTCATTGCACAAGTCCGGAAGTCATCTTTTCTACTGAGGACGTGGTTACTTCGGTGTTTGGCTGTTAAAAGTGATGGTTCTGGGGCTGGAGGGATGGCTTAGCAGTTAAGGCATTTGCCTGCAAAGCCAAAGGACCCAGGTTCGATTCCCCAGGACCCACATTAGCCAGATGCACAAGGGGGCGCACGCGTCAAGCGTTCATTCACAGTGAATGGAGGGTCTGGCGTGGCCATTCTCTCTCTCTCCCTCTCTCTCTCCCTCTCTCTCTCTCTTTCTCTGTCAAATAAACAAATAAAAATACAATATATTTTTTTAAGTGATGGTTCTGAAGAGGTTTGTGCATGGGCATGGAGGCCAGAGGTAGACATCACATGTGGTCCTTGAACACTGCTCACTTTTATTCTTTGATCCAGGCTGTCTCCCTGAACCTAGAGCTCACCAATTTGGTTAAGCTACTTAAGACAGGTAGCTTCAGAGATCTCCTGTTTTCTGCTGCTCTCCAGTGCTGGGATTACAGGTCCATGCTATGATGGGCAGCATTTTACATGGGCTCTAGGGGCCAGAATTCCCGTCCTCATGTTTACCTGCGTAACCCACTCCGCCATCATCCCAACCTTCCTTCCTTCCGTTTGCGCTAGGGGTTATATTCCATGTGCTTGCCATTTGGCCCCAGGTTGACCCTTTCTGACAGTGTCATGATGTCAGGGCCATTGTCATTCCTGATGTTCAGGTGAAGAAACTGAGGCAGAGGGAAGTGAAGTTCCTGGCCCCAGGTCCACCAACCAGAACATGGAGGAACCAGGATTATCCAGGGAGCCGAGTCAGCCAGGACTTTTCCTAAAGGAGACATGTCTCTCCATCTGCCTCTGACTCGGGGTCTGTGGCTGCAGTTGGAGCTCTGACAGCATAGGAAGGTCCCTCCTCAGTGTGGGAGGATAGACGTGGGGGCTGAGAAACTTGGTTGAGTCAGTCCATCTTGTGGCATCTACACGGCCCCTGCTGTGAGATTACAGCGTGCAGGTGCATCTGTGTTCATCCAGCTCTGGCTGACTTACAGGGAGAAGCTTTTCTGCGCATGAGCTCAAGGTGAAGTTTTGAGCGTTTCCACCTAGAGAAATCCAGGAAGGTTCTCAGTAAGAGGTGTTCCCTAAAGCCTTGTTTCCCCTGGCTGCCTTCTGTTGGGAGAGGGTGGGGCTCCGTAAAAGCGTGCTCTTCCACGGGCAGTGCCAACTGCCCTGTGCTCTGCCTTTCCTTCCCCGTGCAGACCTTAGTGTTCGAGGAGGGCCCTGGTACAGGTTTCAACCCTAGCCGAGTTTCCTTCCCTGCTCTCCCTTCCCCCACCTCCTGCTGCAAGTCTGCTGTGGACACAGGCTTGTGAAAGAGATGACTGTTTGTTTTATAACAGGAGCTTAACATGATTCATTTCAGGTTCCCTAAGGACTTTTGTAAAGTTTGGACTGAGTCATAATATATTTTTTTATTAAACTCCAAGACCCAACAAGCAGGAAGCTCTGTTCAACAACATAACTGATGTACTGCAAAGCGGCTTTTTATGGGCGATCCCTCAATCGCCTCCAGAATCCTCCGGCCTCTCCTATTGCTGCCTGCTTCTGCAGGGAGATTAAAAAGGCTTTGGAAACTTGTTACCACACAGGAAGCCTTGTTCCTCCTAATGCCCTTGACAAAAGCTTAGGGTCTCAGGACAAGGGCGGGCCACCTCCAGATCCTCCCAAGAACGGTGACCTCACGTGTTCTGCAGCACACTGAAAGGGATGACGACGTTCCCGTGGAGATGGCTCTCTGTCCACGCCTACAGTGCTGGGCTGTGGGGAAGGGCAGGGCATCTCAGAAGAGGGTCCACAACACAGCACTAGGATTGCCTGGAACCGTCACACGACGCAAATTTCCGAATTTCTAAGGCTCCGCCCTAGACCAACTAAGTCACGTGCCTCAGGGTCAGAGCCCAGCATTTGTCTGAAAGAGCTCTCAGGCGCTTCTGATGCCTGCTTAAGTATGAGAGCCACCCTCTGCTGAATCTGTTTCCTGGTTCAGCAACCTCAGAATCTTCTGGGAGTGTGCTGGAAATGCAAGCTATGAATCAGTCTGAAATTAAAAGATAAATTTTACTAATTCATTTGCAAGGAGAGAGAGAGAGAAAGAGAGAGGAAGAAGGAATGGGTGCACTGGGGCTTCTTGCCAATGCAAACAAACTCCGAATGCATGCAACGCTTTGTGCATCTGGCTTTTCATGGGTTCTGAGGAATTGCACCTTGGCTGTCAGGCTTTGCAAGCTGGTGCCCTTAACCACTGCTCGTGTCTTCAGCCCTGAGACTGAATTTTAACAAGGCCTCTCTCATTGACGACCATCCACATTAAAGTTAGAGGAATATACTCCCATAGACACCTCTGGACACAGGCCCTAATGGGTGAGAGGTTGTGGCAGGGCAGGTGACTACGCTGGGCTTCAGTGTCTTGATGGGAACCTTGGATTGGCACAGGGAGGCTCTGCCTACAGTGGCTGTTGGAAGGAGGTCCGCTCCCTCCTCAGAGACAGGGCCCTCTTCCTACCTCCCTGTTGCTGCTTTCTCGAGTGATAAAAAGCCCCTGAAGGGTTTTGCTGGAGTTCTCTGATTCTGCTTGTGGAAGGGCTCACAGGGTGGTTTCTCTTTGAAGAGATTTTTTTTTTTTTTCATTTTAAGTTCCACCACATTCTCCTCTGCTTGGGGCACATCCAGTTGCCCTTAGAACACGAATCAGAGTCTCTTCCAACACCATCGAAACAGAACCCTCAAATCTTCCTGGGGGGGGCGCGTTTTTGAGGACTGCCCTTAGACATGTGCTCCAAAGCCTGATCCTGTGTGTGAGGTTCTGTAGGAAAGGAGAAAGCAGAACCCCTGGAGCCTGAAACTTAGACAAAACTACTGGAAATGACTTCAGAAGCACAGAAGTCTCCTGCCCCTTCCCTCCTCCTACTGCGCCATCCACTTGTGCCTCCTCAGCCAACCTGCACCTCCACGCTCCAGATGCAAGGCAACGAAGCCAGAATCTTTAAAAGGGAAGCTCTAGACACTGAGGATGGGATTAGGAGGATATGAAGCCACTGTCTCTCCCTGAGCCACTAAAGGGAAGTTAGAGAAACAAAACCTCCCCAGCCCCTGGGCCTGGGTGATCCCTCTCCCCTCAGAAAATGGCTTAAAAATGCACCAGTGGGGGCTGGAGCTGCCCTGCAGACACGCACCCAGGGGCCTTCAAACAGCACAGAAAGGGGCCTTTCTAGGGCTTCTTGTGTGACAATACAATCCAAGAGCCTCCCCAAAATCTTTATTCTTTGACCCAGTGAAATAATAATCAGTGGTGGCGCACGCCTTTAATCCCAGCACTTGGGAGGCAGAGATAGGAGGATCGCTGTGAGTTTGAGGCCACCCTTAGACGACATAGTGAATTCCAGGTCAGCCTGGGCTAGAGATTGAGACCCTACCTCAAAAAAAATAATAATAATAATCAGAAATCCAGGCCAGAAAAAGAAATGTATCCACAAGGCGTCCCCTGCATTTTTGTTTATAGGAGTGAAGCATTGGAAACCACTTTGGGGAATTGCTTGGGAAAATTATGGTTCATTCATAGGATGGAATATTTTGTAGCCGTTAAAAATGATGTTTAAAGCACTTTTAATGACACGAGAAAACATTTATGGTGGACCATTAAGTACCAATAGCAGGATGCAAAATCACACAGTATGATGTCAGCCATGTAAAACAATGATGGAAAAATTACAGGAAAAGCACATGAGAGAAAATCTGCTAAGAGTAGTTGGCTCTGGGTTAGTAGGGCCGTGAATGTTATCTTCTCATTTTCCTTTCACCTTTCTGGTTTTTTCTTTTATTTTTTTCTACATTTGAAAGCAGTTGTTCATTTGCATCAGGTGTTTATTTAAGCCTCCCTTGTGAATGACCAACAACAAAAAAACCCTGTCATCAATGGTCAGAGGCAAGGCATGGATGTAGCAGCTGTTTTTCTCTCATGAACATATATTGCTTTTGAACCAGAGAAAAGTATTAAATAAACATTGTTTGCCAAATTAAAATCAAATCAAAATAAATAAATAAAGCATCCAAGCCCCTGTTGAGAAAGGCCTCTGCTCCCGAAAGAAATGACTGTCTGTTTCCAGCTTATCATTTTTCGGGAATCTTCCAAAACCAGCCACTGTGAAATTGACTTCTAACTGATCTTAATTGAGATGGGGCCCAAATGCAAGGATCAGAAATGACATGTGGGCTGGCTGTCCCTACTCTGGTCTGTTGATGGGCCCTGTACGCAGTCAACAGAAAAGCTGGCTAGAGTATCTCACAGGTCCAGGTCCCATTGGTGCATTTGAGGAATGACCGTAGGGTTTTGCCATACATTAACCATGCTCCAAACTGAGCGGAAGTGAATTTCTGCCTTCTCAATCCCTGTGCACCTCCCGACTCCCGACACACCCCATACACACATGTCATGGGTGCACCTTCATTCTGGCCTACTTTGCCCTGTCCATTTGGAACCTGACCCTCTTTCCCTTTTAGGCCTTTCAAGACCCCTCCTCCAGAAGTCTGCTATCAAATGCATTGGTTGATTTCACAAATACAATATAGTTCTTCTTTGCAGAAACCCCAGGGACCTCCCTCCTCTTTCATGTCCCTTTTATGTCCCAACAGGATCATTAAGCACCCCCCACACACACACACACACTACAACCAGGACAAAAGAGTTTTTTTCTCAGTGATACATTCTGGTTTCCTTTCTAAGCTGTCAGCACCACCATGGCCAGCAGGCTAACATCACGTTGCATTACATGCGTGTGTTTCTTGCACCGCTGCTGCACAGTAAACAGAGTGCTGGAAAACATCAATATCAGAGTGAGAAGCACTAATAAATGAGAGGAAAGAAAGTAGCTGATGAGATTTAACAGTAAGCCCAAACAAAGAGCTGTTTATTCTTAACATGTCTGAACATCTCCCTTAGACTGGTAATTTTCCGAGACAATGTAAATTACTCAAATCGACTCAATAAAAATTAGGAAGACTTACAAGAACAAAGATGTTATATACGCAATGGGCATATTGAAAAGGATCTTAATGGAATTATTTATTTTTGAAAGGCCCAGGTTAAGATGGTTTAATGCTAAAACTTTCTAAGTATCAAGAACTGAGACTTTTGCTATTGCTTGCACGGTGGACCAGTTTCGCAATCAGATGGCCTGAGTTTAAATGCTGGTTTCCCCTTCCCAAGCCCTAAGACCTAGAACGCATGACTTCATTTCTCTGAATCTCATTTTTATAGGAACTAGGCTCAGAAAGTAGCCATGGTGAGACAGAGTGATACAGGTGGGCTTTCTAGAAGCATGGGCCTGGGATAGATTGGGTTATCAGCCATGCCAGCAATAAATATACACCTCCTGGGTCACATTCCTTATGCTGAAGGAATGGACTTGTAAGTTATTTGAAAAGTATGGATGGAATCCACGTCAAGGAAAGGTTGCGTGCTTATTTCTTGGCTATCTGTCATCTACTGCTCAGGGCAAGCCCATGAGAGAGGACTGTTGTCATTCTCCTCCGAGAGATGAGGGATGGGAGGATGGCCCAATTAGTAAAGTGCTTGCCGCACAAGCAAGAGACCATAGTTTGCAACCCCAACACCCATGTGAATGCCAGGTGAGTAAGGCGGCCTGCCAATAATGCCAGCACTTATTGGGCACAGGTAGGGGGCTCCCAGGGCCAAGCTAGCTAGCTAGACTAGCCAAATTAGTGAGCTTCCTGTTCAGGTGAGAAACCCTATCTCCATAATAATGTGGAAACAACCACCGAAGACATCCAAGCCAACCTCTGGCCTCAGCATACACACACATACAACAGGTAAACACATACATGTGAACAGCATACACATATGCCACATGCACATAAACGTGCAAAAGAAAAGACAAAAAGATGAAGAAACCATATAAAAACAGTATGTTTGTGCCTCACGTCAAGGTCCCCTGTATGTCTTGTCAAAACCAGGAATGGAAAGACACAGTCTTCCCCAGAGCACTCGGCTGCCATTGCATTCCTTGTCCACCAGTGTCTTGGATCTGTAAAGTCTTTGACAACTGACTTCTGATGGTGTCATGCACTTTCCTTGTACAAACACTGCATTATCAGATATTCTTACCAAAGAAGAAACTGAAGGGTTTTGAAGTGATTTGCCTGAAGTCATGTGGTACCTTAGCTCTGGGCTTGGTCCTTCCTCTCTTTCTACTTGACCCCGAGTCTCAGTTTCACATTCTCAGGATGGGCATGCTCAGCCCTCAGAAGACACAAGATAAATGAGCCCATGTGCTTTGAAAGTGTCTGACTCAGAATATGGAGCAGCAAGCATGACTTCTTCCCCTTCTTTGGCTATATTTTTCATGGAGCAAAGCCATATATATATATTTTTTTTTTTTTGAAGGAAAGCAGACATTTCAGGCATTCTTCTGCATGTTTTCCAGTAGGACTTTACAAGGCAGGCTTGCTGTGGAAGTGTCAACTGAGCACCTCCTATGAGACCGAGGCTTTGGGGATGCAGAGGAAATGAAGAACGTGGCCTGGGGATCGGTGGGACCAGGTCCTGAGGCACACAGAGCTGTCCCGCAGGAGAGGAGGGTTCCTCTCAGCTCAACGGATCGCAGCTAACTCTACTACTGTGTTAGTTGTGGCTTTGCAGAGAACAGAGTCAAGAGGATAGATAGAGGCAGGTAAATATAATGAGATTACTCATAGAATTATGGCAACTGAGAAGTCCCACAACCTGCAGTCTGCCGGGAGGCCCAGAGAACCAGTGGGAACGATTCTTGTGTGAACTTCAAGGCCTAGAAACCAAGAGCACATCCAGGAGCTGTACAGAGGTCTCCTTGCAGAGAGCAAGTCCACCTTTCTTCAGCCCTCTTGTTCTGTTCAAGTCCTCAAGGGATCCAGTGATGCTCACTTACACTGGTGACGACAGTCTTGACACTCTACGGAGTCAGTGCTGACTGCGCCAGAAACACGCTCACATGCACACTCAGAAGTCTCTTATCAGCTGACTGGTCACTCTGTAGTCCAGTCAAGTCACTCCATAAAACTAACGCTCTAGGTCCTGTCCCAGGTCCTAGACAGCTTCGCAGAAAATGTGAGTAGGTTGAACAACCCAATCCAGGCAGTACTCCTAAACCTTTAGCTGCATAAATTAATCTACAGAGACTAATATCATAACATAATTAGTATCTCTGTGCTCCCAGCTTAATTGGAAATGCTGCAGATGAGGGGCAGTTAATGAGAAATGCAAGGTTTGATGATTCAGAACTACGGCGATTTAGCAGTTTAGTGGGTGCAGTGGGGAAGGGTTGGACTTATTTCCTTTCGCTATTCTCTGTGTACATCTGGACAGGAAGGGTCTGAAAGGACTTGCTAACAGTATGTGTGGTGAGCGAACTTTGATTATGTGGAAGTCCCTTAGCTATTTGGAACACGGCGGAGAGCCAGCCAAGCAGGAAACCAAAAAAAAAAAAAAAAAAAAAAGCCTCTGAGCTGACAAAACACATTTCAATTTGTCTGTGCATCGCAGTCTTTTCACGTTTCTGATAAGAAATCCCTTCAACCCACACTCACCTGCTATTTGTTGATGTTTACTTGAGACATGATGTTAATAAGCAAGGCGATCCGATTCCCCAAGCGTTAGCAGAACAGCAGCCATGCACCCCAGCACGGGTGGCAGCACCCGCAGGGGCGCTTGGCTCTGCACCCCATCTGGTTCCAGAAGATCTCTGAAGCATGGGGTATGCTTTGGATATGGGGGTAATAAGAGACGATATAAGAACCTCCAGTCTTGGGAAGCTTACAGTGTGGAGTGGACATGTGTCTCAGTGAAGTTTCAATCTTATTCTACCTAGTTTGAACGCAAAAGGACTAAGAGCAGGATATGAGGTGACTTGCCCATTTTCAAGGGATGCCAAGGGCACAAGCTTGGCTGCCACAGAACGGAGCAGCCCTGAGCGTGGCACGGAATCCTGCTCGTCCTCTTTCCTTAAGACTTAGGAACCCAGTCCCCAGGAGGCTGTAGCACTCTGTCCAGATAGGCAGACACCCCTGCCAGAGTGCTCGAGGCGAGGCTCTTTCGGTGAGCACAGTCCCCACCAGTCCTCCCAGCCGTCACCCCGGGCAGTATCACGTGTTTGCTAGGAGGCAGGAGTCTGTGGTTGCCCATTGTCCAGCCTGCGTGGAGCAGAAAGCAGGCAAGAGGTGAAGAAAGTGGATGAGAAGAAAGTGTTTGGTGTCTGTTACCAGTGTGGACACAGGGCCAAATCCTGCTGTAAAGTTGTATTCCAAGGCTTACTCCTTGTGGGGACAGGAAGTGACAGCTGTGTGCTAACAGCAGGGAGACCTCATAGTGTGCGAGAGAAAGAGCGAACACAGCGACCTCAAAGGCACCCAGTGCAGGGCCAGCTCATTTCATTCAGGCGCTCTCCTGCTACCGAAGGCAGTGTCACAACGAGCAGCGCTGGCCAGCTGTGTGGAAGGAACAGCTGGGCACAGTCCTTAGCCATCAGCCAAAGTGCAGATTGTGTTCAGGAAGCTCCGCAGAGGGACTGGGATATCTCCAAGAGACTTCTGAGGACTTTCCACAAACATGATTTTCCCTTGCTAGTAGGGCCCCATCTCTCTGGTGCAAAATTCTAGAGATGAGTGTTCTTGTGTCATTATTTGTCACAACATTTATTTATTTATTTATTTATTTATGAGACAGAGAACTGATAGAGAGAAAAAGAATGGGCATACCAGGGTCTCCAGCCACTGCAAACAAACTCCAGATGCATGCACCACCTTGTGCATCTGGCTTTACATGGGTATTGGGGAATCGAACCTGGGTCCTTTGGTTTTGGCAGGCAAGTGTCTTAACCACTGAGCCATCTCTCCAGCCCCATGTTAGAACTTTTGTTCTGCCACGATTTCTGGTGACAAGGAACTGCGACAGCATCAGAGCTCTGCCTGACACGCCCAGAGTGACAATCAGGTAACCAGATACCTGAAACTCCAAGGATCCTCCACTCAGGGGCCAAGTTGCCCCCACAGAGAATTGCAGACAGGTCTCGGAACACTGGTCCTGACTTAGGGAGGCAATGGCAGCTGCTTCCTTTGTGTTCGAGGTCTGTGGAGAGGGAAGTTTGGACTTGAGGCACCCTAATTCTTTCTGTTGCTGGTGATGGTGTTTATTTTTGTCTTATTTTGTTTTGTTTGGGATAGGGTCTTACTATGTAACCTAGACTGACCTCAAGGTCCAGATCTTCCCGCCTGTACCCCTCGTGTACTGGGATCAGACATGTGGGCCATCATGCCCACCTCATACAGCTAATTTCTGTCCTGCGACTTCAGACTGATTTCTGCGAGGGAAATGAAAATGTAGGGAGAGGCCTGGCAGGACGGGGCTGGTCAGAGGAAAGGTCATGGCCACAAAGCCCCAGGCCTGTGATCCATTCATGTATGTGGCAACTTGATGTGTGCTTATGCATTTGCACAATTATTTGCATCTCCATACTTATGCATTTGTAGCCAGGTGGAGGCTGGCTTCTCCTGTCCCTGCTTCAGCTCTCATCCCCTCTGCCATCCTAAACTTTCCTGACCCGAGCTTCAATGGGTCGGTCTTTACCACCATCAGTGTCACTAAGGCTACCTCTGTCACTAGCGTTACTGTTACGGTCTCAGCTTCCCCATCCTGAGTCCCTATTTTATGTCAGTCTACGTGACCACAGAGGAGAGCAGCAGAAATTCTGACTGTCTCCACGTCCCCCGTAATTCAACACACACGCATCCTTCACTGTGTCCTCTGCATCAGGGCCTGTGGGAATTTAACTAGAATGCTTGTCAGGAGGAGTTCTGGTGGTGTGTTTTTTTCTTCTCTTCGTGGTTTTGTAAAAAGGATCAAGGCTTCCCTGAGCCCACTGTCAAATACTTGGTTCTGGAAATCTTTTTGTTTTGTGTGTGTGTGTGGTGTGTGCATATGCATATGTGCACATACATATTCCACAGCCTACACGTAGAGGTCAGAGGACAACTGCCCATGGTCACTCATTTGAAGCAGGGTCTCTAGTTTATTATTCCCACTTCATTTGCCAGACGACGGCCAGTGTAGGAGCTTCAGGGAAATTCGCCTGTCCCTGCCTCCATTCCTACAGTCCATACGCTGGGATTAGAGAAGCCTGCTGCAGCTTCCAGCTTTTACGCGGGATCTGGAATGCCCAACTCAGGTACCCAAGCTTGCAGGGCAAGTGCTCTATCCATTGAGCCATCTCCCTAGCCCATAGGGCTTCCTCCCATCCTCATTTTGAGCCCATTCCGCATACCTGGGTGATTCCTCGGTCACTTTATGGGACGGGGCTCTCACAGGAAGCACACTCAATCAAAGAACTCTCTCTCCAGCTCTGGTTCTAGAAATCTTAGTGCTTCAGCAGGTGTTGCTGTCTTGCCTGGTCAGCGCTCCCCCACCCCCACCCTCCACTCCGCCAGCTGCCCAGCATGGAGGGGGTCAGGCCCACCATGTGCTCTACCATCACGTAAGTGGGCACAGGCCTCTGGTTCGCTGCTTTCTTTCCTAAGAGAAGCACCAGCTTTGGCCACTAAGCTGGCCTCCCTTTCCACACGGCAATTATGTGCACAATTGCGTTTGCGGCAGGTGTCACTTAAGAGGGTGAAGCCCGTTAGGCATTCAAATGAGAACTCAGAACGGAGTCCGAGTCTGTGGGAACGCGAGGCACGGTGCGCTCTGCGGCCTGGAGGGCACAGTTCTGAATGTCCACGAGGTTTCTGGCACCCTCCCTGTCAACCTGAAAATCAAACACTGTGTGTGGAGGTGTGCAGGCCTGAAAGGACCAGTGAAGAAACAGTCCAGTCTGGGACAGCAAGTTGTAGGAACAATCAGACATAATGTGTGCACACCTGACCAGGGAATACAAGTGCAGAGCGTTCAGTGTTTTATTTCAAGTCCGTGGAGATCCAAAACTCCAAGGTGTTTTTTGTTTTTGTTTTTAGCTTGCAGAGTACCCAGCTCATAGCAAACACCATTGCTCAAATGATGAACAAACTTCAGAGAGAAAGAAGATCCAAGGGGAAACAGTGCCAGGGCCGATACAGGGTGACTGAAAATTGGCATTTACTCTGGAAAGTGGTTCTTGTTGCCCTCATTTTACAGATCTGGAGACAGACTCAGGGAAGTGAAGGAACTCCCTCAGTCTACTCGTTACTGAGCTACATTAGGGTTTGAACCCAGGCCTGCATGATGCTAAAGGCTGACCTCTTTGCACTACGCTGAGCAGCCTGGGATGGGATCTGTCCCACTGCCAAGCTAATCTTGGGTTTCCTTGGGTAATGCCATATGTGAGGGGAGTCCAGGGGTCAGAGGCCTTTCCTGCTCTATAGAAGGCCTCGGAGTCAGGGTGAGTTAGACAACTGTCTGTTTGCTCTACACAGGCCAGCTGTGGCTTGGGCCTCCTTGACCAGGGTTTGTTTATTGAAGGATCATAAGATATCAGCTAGAGGTGCCTTATAAATATGTCCTGGAGCACTCCAAACTGGCAGGCTTGCTTTTTTGTTGAACAAAGTCAGGCTCACCACCACCCCTAGCTCCATGCACCCACCTGACAGTGCAGCGTAACACACCTGCATCCCTTTCTAGCCTCAACAGAAGGTCAGCTTCCCCTGCCCCGCTCCTCAGCCTTTCCATCACTCCTAGGTTCTGCCAAGTCCATTCCGCCACCAGGGCTGACTCCTTCCTCCGCAGCCCCGCCTTGATCTCCTGCCTCTGCCAGCAACTAGCGCTTCACGCAGGTCTTTCCTGGGTCTCCTTTGTTGCTCCCTTTCCACCCGTCTCTCACGTGGTCGGGGTGAACTTGGTAAACCATTTATCTTAATCCATCCACCAGCCAGCCAACAGAGATGTGTAGAACACGAATAGTTGCTACCTGGTAGGGTGTGTGTCAGATGTGAGATGGATGCAGTTAGATGATAAGCGTGGCCCGGCCTCTACATTAGAGAGAGAAGTGACCGAATAACAGTGCAGGTAAAGCAGAACCGTGCCTGGCAGCCACTGTGGGCACGGCTCCAGGAGCTGGCTTGGCATCACAGCCACTGTGCACGTGCAGAAGCTTGCCTAACAGGGCACCTTAAGGCAGCTACACTCATCTGTCTGGTAGGTGCCTGCTGCAGGGACCAGAACGAAATTAAGAAATGCCTTGTTCTGCGAGGCTACAGTTATGCCCCGCAGACTGTGGGACAGAGCGGTTTGGAGGGGGTACTCTGGTTGAGCAAAGCTCTCAACCCCTGGCTCCCTGGCCTTATCTTGGGGAGCAGGTTCCACCCTCTAACCAGATCATCAGTGAGGCCCCCAGTCTGTCTGATCGACACTTATTCTTCCAGCAGGGTTCCAGCTTTTAAGAGAAATCCATCTTTAGTCTCTCTCTATGGCCAACACTGTGCTGAGTGTGTGGAATGTTGGCACAGTTCTGTGGGGCTGGGACGGTTAGTCTGTGAAGGGCGGAGTGTATGGAGTGCATCCAGTTATCCCGTCTCCTGCCGCTGCTAAGGGCTGAGAAGTTGCAAATCATTCATAGGCCAGCTGACATCCCCCTGCTCCTCCCAGAACTGTGGAAGAAAGGGGAAGTCTACTCCCTATTCTTGCTGAAGGCACTTGTCATAGTGCATCTTGGGCTCAGGCTTAGGGTGGGAGACACCCATGGGTGCTCCTGCAGCTGAGGACTCTACCTCAGCTTGTAGCCTGGGCACCACCTGCCTTTATCTTCTTACCTGCCCCCTTCCCCTTAGGCTCTTCAAAGGTCCCTGTCTTTGGGAGCCCTCATAGTTCTTGCCTTCAACAAAACATGACATATAAACCTGAACGTGGTCAAGTCCCTCACCTCTCTCTAGAGTTTAGGGTTCTTCTTCCAAGTGTGTGCAGGGCCAATAGGTACCCCCACTTACTTATGTTTCAGGACTTGTGCGTCAGAAGTGTTGGCACCAGCACGGAAGCTTTGTCATTGTCTCAACTGACCTGGGTGTTGGTATCATGTTCCCTGTTTTATAGATAAAGAAAGGGAAAGTCCAAGGTCACACAACTAGAAAGTGATTTCGGACTGGAGAAAGGGCTTAGCAGTTAAGCACTTGCCTGTGAAGCCTAAGGACCCCGGTTCGAGGCTCAATTCCCCAGGACCCACGTTAGCCCGATGCACAAGAGGGTGCATGCATCTGGAGTTCATTCGCAGGGGCTGGAGGACCCGGCGCGCCCATTCTTTCCCTCTCTCTCTATCTGCCTCTTCTCTCTCTGATGCTCTCAAATAAATAAATAAAAATAAACAAAGAAAAGAAGAAAGTGATTTCCCTGATAACACGGCCCCTATAGCTAAGGACTGTGTCTGTTCATTTCATCCAGTATATCTAATGAGGCTAGTATATAATGCGTGCTAAGTAAGTACCCTTCTTAACGACTGCCTCCAAAGACTGTGCCCTTTCAATGAGTCTGTAAGCCATTTCGATTTAAAAGGGAGAAAAAAAAGAGAGAGAACTAATTTAACTATAAAGGTATTTTATTTTTTGCTCTAATTTTTATTTCCTTGGTTGCTGGGGAAATTGAACATTTTCCTTGGGTATATATTCACTTAATATACTTCATGTATAATTGGCCCTTATCTGTTCCCAATTTATTTATGGGGGTGCTGAATTTCTTCCCTCATCATTTGCACTGGGTTTTTTATTGAATGAATATTAACCTTATTCTATCTTCCACGTCACAAATATTCTTCAGTTTGATGTCCTCTTTTCCTTTTCTTCCTTTTATGGTGTGAAGAGTTATAGAATACAACTAATTTCCATTCCTGTTAAGTGGTATCATCAGCGCACTAAAACCCCAGCAAGGTCTGGAAGTGAGTTTCCCCAGGCAGCACGTACATTTCCTATCCCAGACAGCTAGGCAGGCTGGGAGGGCGGCGGGAAGAGGCACCGGCAGTCACGGGAGTGCGGCCCTGGGCGCCAACGCTCCCGCTGGGCAGGCGGAAGAGATATGTTTTGTACTGTGACGCTGTGACTGACTTTGTGTGCGTGTGTTGCTATACACACTTGCTTTTGCTTATAGCCCAAAGGCCCAGCCACTTGGTTTTAAAGCTCTGCTTGATGGCATCCCTCTCTCCACATGTCTATGTGACCATCGGCCAAACGTCATAAGACAAACAAGAGGCCAAGACTGGGGCCTCTTGTTGTCTAGTAAGGAAAGTGCTTTTCAGTTGCCCATGGGTCCTCTCAGCAGGCCCCCTCCCCGCAGAGGTGGAGGTAATGATCTTATTGCCCAGCTGACCGTGGCCCCCACCTAGCCAGGCAGAGGCCAGATCCCTGTCCTTTGGTGATGGAACTGCTCTTGTTTCTCCCTTAAGGAATGAGTTCTGGGGATGGTCCTGACCAGCCAATCATGGAACAGAATAGTATCTGTGACCTAAACCCAGCTCTAGAAAGAGAAAGGTCTTCCTGCTACCTAGAAGTGGCTGGATTCTAAATGGAGACCATCTTGTAGGAACCCCATGTGTCCCCTCAGACACATGGAATTTTTCCTCCACAGAAAATGGGGTGATGGTGTCAGAGTGGCTGGTGATGCCCAGCGTGTTCTGGGCAGTCTTCAAGGCATGACTAAGGGCCAGCCTTTGCTGTCAAGCTGGCAGGATCTTTTCCCAGAACTTAATTATTCACCTGAAGAAACAGAGGCAAACCCAGGCAAGTGTTGAACATGGAATAGAGGTCTGGGGGGGGGGGGGTGTCTCAATGGGTGAAGCCCTTACCATACCAACACGAGAACCTGAGTTTGTTCCTCAGCATGCACATAAAATCCAGGCATGGTGGCAGACACCTATATTCCCAGCCCTGAAGAGATAGAGACAGGAGGACCCCCAGGGATCACTATCCAGCCTAATCAGTGAGTTCCAGGTTCAAAGACAGACCCTGTCTTAAAAAAAAAAAAAAGATAGAGAGCAACTAAGAAAGATCCATACACACACACACACACACACACACACACGTGGGCCTACACATACACACATACATAGCACACAAACATAACGTACAAAGAAAAGTAAGGGAAATACACCTTGACAAACATTCATTCAACAAGTACTAACAACTTATTACTTACCCTTGCATTACCATCTAATGACACAGTAAACACACAAACCAAAATAATGAAGCTTCCATGGCGACAGGGGAGACAAACAATAAGCAAGTTAATAACCATATGGTGTCAGGTGCTGGGGTCCTGGATGGCACGCAGGGCCCTCAGGAATGGACAGGAACATGTAGCACAGGGAAGCTGGGAGTCAGTTCTGCTTAAAGTGGTGGCCCAGAGAAAGTTCCCAAGAGGACGACTTTGGTGCTAGACTATGACTTCTAAATTTTTTTTGTTTATTTTTATTTATTTATTTGAGAGTGACAGACAGACAGAGAAGGAGGCAGAGAGAGAGAGAGAATGGGCGCGCCAGGGCCTCTAGCCACTGCAAACGAACTTTAGCCGCATGCACCCCCCTTGTGCATATGGCTAACGTGGGTCCTGGGAAATCGAGCTTCGAACCGGGGTCCTTAGGCTTCACAGGCAAGCGTTTAACCGCTAAGCCATCTCTCCAGCCCTTGACTATGACTTCTAAAGGGTTGCTGCAGCCAGCCAACAGGAGGCTGCTGTGTTTGGCAAAGGAAAGAGCAAATACATAGGCATGGAGGTCAAAAAATGTGGTCACGTTTGTAAAACACATGGCAAGAGAAAGGAGAAAAATTCAGGACATGAAGCGAGAGGGCTCAATTGTAGCCAGACTATGAGGACTGGGTGGTTTCTCCAGGGACAAGGACACCAGGGACCACCTAATGCTGCAGAGAGATAGTGCATGCTTTGTTATTAAAGAATAATTTAATGTAAAAAAGTAAATTTATAAGGCTGAGAGATTGCTTAGTGGTTAAGGCGCTTCACTGTGAAGCCTAACGACCCAGGTTCAAGTCTCCAATACCCACATAAGCCAGATGCACAAGGTGGCGTGTGTGTCTGGAGTTCGTTTGCAGTAATTAGAGGCCCTGACGCACCCATTGTCTTTCCCTCTCTTATGAATAAATTAATTAAAATAAAATGGTAAAATAAATAACTTTGTGAACAGACAAATACCAGCTGGGACTGAAAAGAGACAAGAGAGCCATGTCTACCATAGACACATGCCTGAGTTACTAGCCAGTGGTCCCAGCAGTGGTTACAGGCACCATTTCTATAAGCAAGAATTGGTGAGACATAGAAGGGCCACTTGCTCCCCACAGGCTACAAACCCCATCTTTTCACAGCCACAGAGAACAAGCTCAATGGAGCCCAGCAGTGAGGCGTCCCACAGACCCTCTTCACTGCTCTCCCAAACTGTCCATGTTGGCAAACCAGTCTGAGGAACGGGTACCACCAAGAGGAGCTCCGGCATGCGTGATGACGACATATGTAGTGCTCTGCCTACATGGGATTCTGAAAGAGGAAAAGACAACAGGAAATTTGAATAAAGCGCAGGTGTTAGTTGATAATAATGTACAAGTATTGATTCATTAATTGTAACAAATGACCCATACTAACAACAGGTGTTAATATGAAAAAAAAAAAAAAACTCTATGCAGAGCATGGGAAAACGCTCAGTACTATCGTCTTAATTTTTTTTGTGGATCTGTAACTTTCAAATTTTATTTCAAAGAGTATAAGATGTACAACACAAAAATTGGAAAAGTAGGTCTGGGGAGATGGCTCATTTGGTAAACATGCCTGCCTGGCAAGCATGGGGACTTGAGTTCAATCCCCCAAAGCCATGCTTTTGCTTGTTTGTTTTTAAAGCCAGGTATCAGAGCATGCACTTGTAATATCATGGCTGGGGAGGCAGAGTCAAGTGGGTCCCTTGGGCTCTCTTGCCACTCAGTCTAACCCACTTGCTGAGTTCAGACCAACGAGTGATCTTGGCTCACAGAGGTGGGCGGCACCCGAGAAAGGACACAGGCATGCACGCAAATAAACTGGACAAGTAAACTAGGGAAACATTTATAAAGCCTCCCCTTCCAATTTCCTTCACTTTCCTCATCTTTGGGAAGATCTCTTTCTCACCCATCTTGCTTTTTCCTCAATATTTGCAGCTTTACCTAGGTATGGGTGGGCACAGAAGGGCCGAGCATGTGGTAAGGACACTGAGCTGAGGCTGTCTGGGTTTCAGTTTCAGCCTTGTGTTCCCCCTGGGATAGCAGAGGCTTCTGGGGCAGCGAGGTCTACTCTAAGCTTATGAACAGCACTGCTGGCACACACCTAGTCTCCTTTCACTGCCTCTGGGAGACATGGGTCTGGGACACTTGGGCCAGTCGATAAAAGGCCACCTGTGACAAAGGCTTGAGCAGAGGCAGAAAGCACAGTCAGGTCCCAGAGCCCTGTTCTGACTGTGGGAAGCTGACCTCTGCTGTGAAACGGCCCGCCACCCTGGGGGGCTTGTTCACAGGGCGAGCTTGCCCGGCTTTGTGTCTTCATCTGTGGTGCTTGTTTTGGTTCTTTTGTCTCTTTTCAGTTCCAGCTGGTGTCTGTCTGTTTATAGTTGTTTTGTGGTTTTTTTTTTTTTTACATTCAAATTATTCTCCACTAACAAAGGATGCACTATATCTTGCTATCTCTCAGCAGTCACTACAATGACCTCCCATTGTATTCCTGGTCCCAACCTCTCAGTAAGGAAGAGCATTCTCCACCCTTCTGAGTTTGAGAGGATCCTTGCTAACCCTTTACAGCAATCAGTGTGCACACACAGACAAGGCCCGAAAAGACACATACCGCGAACACTTAAATGTCTGTCTCACCGTCTCTGCCGGGTGATGTCTCCCTCGGCCTGTCAGGGGTTTCATTAAACTCTCCTCCCTGAACTCAGGCAGGACACCTTGATCCGCCTATGGATTCTAAAGCATCACAGCCAAGCTACTTGACATTCAATCCGTTCACAGTGGGCTTTTCCTATGTTTGTTTTCCAAATGACAGCAAGGCAGTCACATTCAAGTCACACACACACACACACACACACACACAAATACGCGAGGGCAAAAGCTTGACTATGCGTCCCAATCCTCCTCCCAGAGCTTCCTTCTCACCCACGCTCCTGCCTCACCTAACGCGGGTTTCCTCTGCGGCTGGCCGTGCAGCGCTTGGCTGCACAGGGGCTCCCGGCCCAGCCCAAGCACTGCGCTTCTTTGCACATTCACTGCACCGGGGGGGGGGGGGGGTGCCGGAGCCGGGCTTCCACCTGCGGAGTTTCTCAGTGCCGTTATCAAGTTCGAGTCCCGGCAGTGAGACAGAAACCACTTTAAGCGTTTCGGCAGGGGGAATTTGATACAAGAAATCGACCATACCGTTGAGGAAGCAGCCAAGATGCTAAGCAGTACGTAACAGAAACATCCCAGAGATCAGCACCAGGCCGCCGCATCACTTCTACGCTGGAGGCGCAAGGAGAGAAGGTGACATTTCCAGATGTCAGAAGCCGGGACAATCCGGGAGGAGCTAGAAAGGTTTCATAAGGTCCCTCTCAGGACTAAAGCAAAAAAAAAAAAAACTTAATGTGGTCACTGCCAGAGAGGGAGAGAGAGAGACCCTGGCAGCTCTCCAGTCTTTCGCCAGGGTCTTTCACTAGCCAAATCTGCCCAGACTCCAGTAAGCAAGAGCTCCGGAGAAATGCGGTTCCCTGCAAAGCAGAGCGCGGGAGAGCTGCATGGGGAGGGGCTCTGGGAGTAAGGGTCTGACTGGCAGTGTCCGCTTGGCTGTTTGCGTGCACCCACCGGCTTTGTTCAGTGCAGGGGCCGCCCCCACCATCCCAGTGACCTTCTGCTCTTCTTTTTTGTATTAATTTTTTTTATTTTTACTTATTTATTTGATAGCAACAGACAGAGAGAGAAAGAGGCACAGAGAGAGAGAGAGAATGGGCACGCCAGGACCTCCAGCCACTGCAAACGAACTCCAGATGCATGTGCCCCCTTGTGCATCTGGCTTACGTGGGTCCTGGGGAATCAAGCCTCGAACCAGGGTCCTTAGGCATCACAGGCAAACGCTTAAGTGCTAGGCCATCTCTCCAGCCCTCTTCTCCCTTTTTTTTTTTTTTTAATGAAGACAGCTGGCATCAATAAAGGCAGCATGTTTTCATATGATCTCTGCAATAAACAACGGAAGATCAAGATCTGCGTTTACTTCAGGGAGGGGCACTGAGCCATCGCACAATGTGGGCCTCAGGTCTGGCTCTACGATGTCACCTTGAAGAGCAGCATCTCTTTTCTCATGTGGGGTTTTCCAGTCGGAATGCTTCTACTCATTCTCATGACAGTGACCGCCCCGGAGGTTCGGCTATGCCTTGGGCTCTACAAGATCAAACTCATCACCCAAGCCCTCCAACCCAGTCACAGTTAGCCAGGGAGGGACTTTTTCATGAACTATACCACAGGGTTACTGAATCACATTGGGATCTTCAGCTCCTGCCTGAGATGGATAATCAGATCCAGCCTGCTACTTTCTTTTCTTTTCCTTTCTTTTCCTTCCTTCTTTCTTTCTTTCTTTCTTTCTTTCTTTCTTTCATTTTTTCATGTGTATGTGTGTGTGGTGTGTGTGTGAGTATATGTATGTGTGTGTTCACATGGGCATGTCTGTGTGCAGGTGTGCATGCCCATGTGTGCAGGTGTGCATATGCATGTGAAGGCCAGAAGTTGACATTGGGTATCTTACTCGGTCACTCTCCACCTTCCCTGTTGAGGTCGGGTTTCTCACTTGAACTCAGAGCAAACCAGTCTGGCTTGTGCTGTAGCCATCTTATCCTGGGGAACCTGTGTCTCTGCCTCCTGAAGTTGGCATTTACATGGGTGCTGGGGATTCAAACTCGGGTCCTCATGCTTGCACAGCAAGTGCCTTACCCACTGAGCAATATCCCCAGACCCGTCCTATGTACTTGTATCACCTTCCCCCTCGCTTAGCCTCATCGACTAGCTTGGAACCCTTGGCACCAGCAGAAGAGCTCTGTATAGTGGAGGATGTAGAAAGGAATACTCTGAAGACAGAGCAGAAGAAACAAGACCCCCTAAAGCGTGAGGAGCTGAGACAATGACATCCAATGTGAGACAGGCTTTGGGCTGGGCTTTCTTGTTTTGTTTTGGAGCATTTCAAGGGGCCAGGTACCCAGTTGTGTTTGGATTGGGAAGAAAGACATAACTTCACAGAAGAAAATCCTTTCCTGATTTTATTCTGGCTGTTACCAGATTAAAGAAAGCACCAAGATGAGCCGGGCATGGTGGCACACGCCTTTAATCCCAGCACTCGGGAGGCAGAGGTAGGAGGATCACGTGAGTTCAAGGTCAGCCTGAGACTCCAAAGTGAATTCCTGGTCAGCCTGGGCTAGAGTGAGATCCTGCCTCGAAAAACATGAAATAAAAGAAAGCACCAAGATGATTAAACTGTGTGCAGCCAGAAGGAGGGGGCCTGTCTCTTCCTGCAACATGTGTGGACGGAATTTGAAGCAATGAGCTTATAGATCCCGCATCGCTTAGAGTCACTCTTGTCACTCCTTTTCTGAACCTCAGTGGCAGTGGTAATCATTAAAGATCAGCAGCAGTGTTAGCTGAGGCTGTTGGTTCGCAGTGACAAAACGCATCATTCCATCCTACATGGAACAGAGATTTCCTTTATCTCATAGAATCTAAAGACTTGACTTCTCCCATGGAAGGAAAGACAGAGATGCATGGAGTTGTAACAAGAGGTGTTTTTTTTTGGGGGGGGGGTGAGTTACATGCGTATTAGTCATGCATACATGAGCATATGCAAAAGCATATGTACATGGGCACATGTGTGTATGCATAGAGGCAAGAGTCCTATAGTGTGTGTCGTCATCAGTAGCTGTTTACAGTGTTTTTTGAGCTAGAGTCTCTCTCACTGTTGTGATTTCAATGTAAAATGACCCTCATAGGCTCACGTATTTGGACACTTGCTTCTCAGCTGGTGGCGATGTTTGGGAAGGTGATGAAACTCTTAGGAGGTAGAGCCTCCCTAGAGGAAGTGGGTCACTAGGTCAGGCCTTGCAGTGTACACTCCCCGTCCCCTCCCCAGCGTCTTGGCTGCAGTATGACCAGCTGCACGTCATGTTTCTGCCACGACGCCTTTCCCACCGTGTGATGTCCCCTGGGAATTGGAAACTAAACTAAACCTTTCCTTCCTTAAGGTGCTTGGAGCCACGTATTTGCTCATAGCATCAAGACAGCAACTGAGACACTCACTGAACCCAGAGCTTGCCAACTTGTGTAGAGTAGGCAGCCAGCTTGCCTGGAAATCTGCCTGTGTCTGCTCCCAATGTCCTGACATGATGAGTACATACCACCGCACCCAGCATTTACATGGATTCCAGAGATCTGAACTGAGGCCCACAGAATTGCATAGCAAGCCCTTTATCAGCTAAGCCATCATCCCAACTCCTATGATGGGAGTTTTAATTCTATGAGGGTTTCCCCCCACCCCTGGGTCTTCTATAGCTCTGGTCTCCTTCCCTTAGGCTGTGTACTTTCATCTCTCCTACAGAGCAGCTTTCGCCACTGTATGAGTTTCTGAGGATTGCTGGAACAAAACACTAGAAACAAATAACTTACGCAATAGAAACTCCTTGACTTAAACCTCTGGAGGCAAAAAAAAAAAAAAAAGAAAAAAGAAAAAAGCCCAAGATCAGCATGTCAGTAGGACCATGCTTCCCTGAAAGTGTTAGAGGACTAATTGTTCCAGGCTTTTCTCCCAACTTCTGGAGGTTTTTTTGGCTTCATGGGTCAAAGTATCCTATGGTGAGGCTGGACAGATGGCTCAGTAGGTAAAGGCTCTTGCTAGCCAAGCCTGAGAGCCAGGGTTCAATTCCCCATTATTCATGTAAAGCCAGATGCACAAAGTGGCATATGCATCTGGAGTTCATTTGCAGTGGCAAGAGGCCTTGATATGTCCATTCATTTCCCACCCCTAATCAATAAATAAATAAATACAAAATATAAAAATTTGAAAGATATATCCTATGGTGTTATCCTTGTATGCTTATCTACCTGTGCCAACATTTTTCTGCCCCCATTCTAAACACCCCTGTCATATTAGAGTGGGTCTCTCCACAATGATCTCATTTTAGCTTAGCTCTAAAAGATCGTATCTCCAAATGAGATCCCTTTCTGAGGTGCTCGTATCTGTTGTGGAGGACACAATTCAACTCATAGCACACACATGGCCACCAAAGCTCTCACTCTTTTTGTATTTTTTGCTTTTTAAATTTTATTTATTTATTTGTAATCACAGAGAGAGAGACAGAGCAAGTGAGAGAGAATGGGCATGCCTGGGCCTCTAGCCACTGCAAACAAACTCCAGATGCATGCGCCCCTTGTGCATCTGGTTTACGTGGGTCCTGGGGAATCAAACCTGGGTCCTTTGGCTTCACAGGCAAATGCTTTAACTGCTAAGCTATTTATCCAGCCCAACTCTCACTTTTGATGGTTTACAGTTTTGTCTACTACACACTATATTCCTTGTTGCTTCCTGTGTAAAAAACAAATAAATAAATAGATAAATAAATCCCGGGGAAGACTTCTACTTGGTTTCTCTTGAATTGAGTTCTAGACTCCTCAAAGAACGCCAGAAGGCACAGAAGTATGATAAGCTCTTTGCTTGGGTGTCTAGCCCTGAGCCAGTTGATGATGGCTAAGGAGACAAGGCTCTTATTAATAGTTCCCATGGGTCCTATGCACCTATAGATCTGTTAACTCATGTTGGGAGTGCATGGTGGCCGATCACGCAAGGAGGAGGAAGAGGTCTTCACAGGTAGAAGACACAGCCCAGCAGAGGTCTGGAGGAGTGGGAGGATTTGGGATGGTAGAAAATTTGAGTTTGTCAGTTTTTCCCAGTGTACTTTTAAATCCCTGAATTTGACAATGTACTTAGTTTAAACGTGGACATTAATTAAGTAAAAGCAAGTTTCAAAACAATTGATAACTCCACAAATACCACCCACTCCTTCAGGTTTGTTTTCAGCTCTCATGGCTATCTGAAGGCCATATCTTCGCTTGCCAGAGCCGCCTGCAAAGCCATCCTTGTAGGCAGGGGTCTTGCCCAGCCATAAACACATGGTCTTGGCTCTGGTGCGCGTCCGGTGTCTGTCTCCCCAGCAGCATATACTGACGTGCCAGTCCCCCAATCCATGTCACCTTCTCTTTGTCATTTCCTGGCAATAGCATCGCTGCTCAGTCATTTCAGAGAAGCCCACCCAGGGGTCAGGTTTGGTCACCACACCTGTGGAGACACATGAGCCATAGCTTGTCACAACGGACATGGACTACCCTTGTGTTCACACAGGAAGAACCCACCAGGGAGAGTATTGAATGGTAAAGTCTGGAACACTCTCTGCAGACCAGAAAATGGCAACTGAGGTCTTTCCTGAACCAGCAGAGACAAAATGGACACATCCTCACCTCCATGTATCCTGAGCTGGCTGGTTCTACCCACTGAAACATACTACGAAAAGCCTCTTGCGTGCTCTCATGAATGAAGACACCAAGTTAAAAAATGCGTTGGGAGACTGCATCAAACCATCTGCTGCCTTTATTTCCCCCTGTGTGTATTTAAAAAATATGCAGCTGCTCATCCTGAAACATTCCATCACCCTGGAGAGGCTCCTTTGAGGGTAGAGGAAGTGAGGGTAGGGAGGAAGTGAGGGTAGGGAGGAAGTGGGGTGATCGTCACATGCAGGGATTTTCACTCATTTCCTTCGTGAGTAGGGCAATTCAGGTTGGCCCACGCCCATGACAGGATCTCCAAAGAAGCTTCCATTCTGTGTGCGTGTGTGTGTGTGTGTGTGTGTGTGTGTGTGTGTGTGTAGGGCAGACTCTCCCCCGAGCTTGTGTGTGGGTGTGTATATGTGTGTGTTTACTCTCTAATCTGAACAATTGGTCTTGGAGCCCACAAGCAGCAGCTGCAGCAGCCATAATTAAAATGGAATAACCTGCTTCCCACCCCCCGCCCGCACCCCATCCTTAGGGAGAAGGCTTCAAACATCCATCCTGTAATTGAACTCAGAGATGTGGTGGGTCTTCCCTCCCTGTTTACTTACAAATGTTAGGGTTTGGGCTTTTCTCCGGAGTCAGGGTAGGAGAAGGGAATTCATCCTTCCCCAGCATTCATCCTGACCCATACTAAGCTGGGCCGTCCCAGCTGCTCAGGAGAGCTTCTAGATCCAGGTGTGATGCTTCGTACTCCCTCCCTTCCCCCGTCAGACCCTGTTGCCTCCCAGATCTGTCAACCTGGCCTGGGCAGAGAGCTGGAAGGATTGGCGATATTAAGATGTTATTGAATATGCTGGCACGAGTAATTGGCTGGGATTAGAAACCAAAGCTTTCAGCAAAGCAACAAGGTGAAGCATTTTGTGCTAATGATTTACATGATAATGAGATGGTTTGCAGAGGATTGGATGTGTTCTTGAAGGTGTAGCTTAGAGTCAATCTTCAAACCAGGCTGGGAATAGAAAATCCCAGAAGAGCTACCGGCGGGAGAGGGGGTGGGGGGACTGAGGCTCGTTTGGGTCTTGGGATAAGCCAGCTAGTGTGGAACGAGGCAATACTGTGTGCTGGGAATCCAGAAATGGTGCTCATTGTCCAAGTAGCTCTGAGTGTGCAGGAAATAAAGAAGCAAAGTCAAGCAGTTATAAGACTGGCCATAGGGGTGAGGTCAAGGGCATGGACAGTTGTGTCTTTAGACACTTTTCCCCCAAATCCTTTTTCTTTAGTTGACAGTTTTGTGGAGAGGAACACTCAGAATATCAAACATCAAAAGACAAGACAGGGCCGGGGATGTAGCTAAGTGCTTGACTAGTGTGCGTGGGACCCTGGGTTCGATCCCCAGCATTACATGCAATGAGTGGGGTGTGACATGCCTATAATCCCAGTACTTGGGAGGTGAAGGCAGGATGATCAGAAGATCAAAGTCTTTCTTGGCTAAAAAGCAAGTTCAAGGCCAGCCTGGGACACATGACACTGTCTCAAAACCAAAAATAGGGGACTGGGGAGATAGCTCAATGGTTAAAGGTACTTGCTTGCAAAGCCTGATTGCCTGGTTCGATTACAGAGCCACCCAGGTAAAGCCAAGCACAAAAAAAGTGGCATACACATCTGATCTTCATTTGCAGTAGTAAAAAGTCTTGGTGCCCCTACTCTCCACACACACGCAAATAAATTTTTAAAAAAGCACAAAAATAATAACAACAAAAGCATAAACTCTCCAAAAGACAGAAAGAGCACTTCAGAGGCTGAGGCAGGAGGATGGACACAAGTTTGAGGCCAACCTGGGTTACATGGCAAGACCTTGTCTCTAAAATCAAAAGGCAAAAAGCAATTTTGCTATCATTGTTATGCATGTTCTAAGGGTCTGGAACTTATCCTCTCTAGCCCATCGCATTGCTTTCATCCCTACTTTATGAGAACGCCAAAGAAGCTAGGAGATCTGCCACAAGCCACAGAGGTGGCAACTGGCTGAGATGAGGTTCATGCCCACTCCTCTTGCTCTTACCACGACCCTGGGCCTCCTGACTGGAAACCAGTAACCTTGCCATCACTCATGTCCTGTGTGTAGGATGAGTAAACCTTCTCTCTCTCTCTCTCTCTCTCTCTCTCTCTCATGAAAAGAGTTAAGTTTTAATAGCTATGACTCGATGGGAGTGATTCACTCACCTCGGGCTGCAGGTGCAAGAGTCAGATCTGCTAAGACTTCCCACTGAAATGCTCTCCACGGGCTCGTGGATTGAACACTGGGTCTCTGGCTTGTGACGCTATTTTGGGGAGTTGTGGGAACTTCACAAAGTGGGGCCTCACTGGGAGAAACGGGTCACTTTAGGTGTTCCTTTGCAGTCAGGTTCGCATTGCTGACAGAAATCACCCAACTAAGAGCAACTTGTGGAAAAAAAGAAAAGGATGACTTTGGCTTACGGACTCGAGGGGAAGCTCCATGATGGCAGGGGAAAATGATGGCATGAGCAGTGGGTGGACATCACCTCCTGGCCAATATCAGGTGGACCATAGCAACAGGAGAGTGTTCCCATACTTGCAAGGGGAAACTGGCTGTAACACCCATAAGCCCGCCCCCAACAATACACCACCCCCAGAAAGCTTTAATTCCCAAATCGCCATCATCTGGGAACCTAGCATTCAGAATACCTAAGTTTATGGGAGACGCCTGAATCAAACCACCACCACACAGGGTGTCTGTGTTTGGGCCCCTTCCTGACTCCTTTCTGCTCTCTGGCCGCCCTGAGGTGAGCAGCTGTGCCACACAATCCAGGCCCCAAACCCTGGATCCAGCCGTCCTGGATCTAAGGCCTCTGAACCGTAAGCCCTTCCTCTCTTAGTTGACATTTTGGGCGTTTTGTCATAGTGACACTAAGTCTGACTTAACACAAGCTCCAAGTGCAGAGAGAGTCCTTCAGGCCATCCTCTCTAAATAGTAAGGTCACCTCAGAGCACAGAAATGCTCATGGTCTCATGGACATTCTGCCTGGTCACCCAAGATCTTGTGCCCAACAAATGTTACTGTGGGCTTCAGTGACCACTGCTTCAGTGATGACCACTGCCTAGCTGAGAAGGAAAAGGTCAAAGCCAGCATTCCTTGCCTGAGACAATGGTGGCTTCCTGCCCCCTTTGTGAAGACCTTGAAGTCATTGCTTTGGCCACTCCAGTGGTATCTTATCTTTTTGGCCCATGGTCTCTTCACAAGATGACAGGGCTCTGTGTTGAATTCCACCTGGGATCCTCCTCAGGGTGGCCCAGGTGATTGAGTCACACACACCCTGGGGCAGGTAAGGGATGCCCTACTAGCCAAAGTGCAGGTGTGTTGTATAGACTAAGGTTGTGTTCAGGGTCACCTCTACTGCATGCAGAAGAAAGAACAGGGTTTAAAGTCTATCTCCACTGTTTTTTAGCCCAGCAACTTAAGAGTCCCCAAAGCCTTCTGCGGTTGTTCAGAAGGTTCGATATCAAAACACCTAACATGGGCTGGAGAGATGGCATAGTGGTTAAGGCACTTGCTGGCTAAGCCAAAGGACGCAGGTTCAATTCCCCAGTACCCACATAAAGCACAAAATGGAGTATGTGCCTGCAGTTAGCTTGCAGTGGCTGGAGGCTTTGGCGCGCCCATTCACCCTGTACATATCCACCTCTTTTTCTCTCTCTCTCAAATAAATAAGAAATATGAAAGATGAAAAACACCCAGCAGCTAGCACAAATCCAGGAGCTTCCAGTTCCAGGTGCCTCCCCTTCCAACTCCTCATCTGTCCAGTGTCTTCAATTACGTCATACCTTTGCTCAACCGCCCTCCATGACTCTCTGTTACTAAGAAATGCTCGTAATCCGGCATGGCGTTCAGCCCGCCTACTGAAGCTCTGTCTCCTGTGAAGTGTGATGTCCTCCGCTACTCTGTGCACAGGCGTACAACTGGAGTGAAAATATACTTGTTCTCTGCCATGTTTTCTCCTCCTATGCTTTCATTATCTCACGTGGAGTACCCTGCTCCATCCCCATCCTGAACCCAGTTTCTCTGTGAGCCAAGGAGATCCTCCATCCCCTGCCCTTTCAAGCTTTAGCTGCATCTCTTATCAAGCTGCCTGGCATCATAGTTCCCTTCACACCTTGCTTTTCATGCCAACCTACAAGCTTCCTGAAGGCAGGACTCATTCTGTGTCCTCTGTGTATCCACACAGCATCTCAGGTCCAGTATGGGAATGAGTTGAGTGAATG
Organism: Dipus sagitta; assembly: GCA_036346955.1. Taxonomy (NCBI): domain Eukaryota; kingdom Metazoa; phylum Chordata; class Mammalia; order Rodentia; family Dipodidae; genus Dipus; species Dipus sagitta. The sequence continues at coordinate 164,621,686 of CM070772.1, read as the reverse complement.
AATAAGTGAATGAATGCCATCATCCCTTCTTAACTGGACTTACCCCTAAATAGAGTGTTCACGTATGAATACTTTTAAAAACTTGTCAAATGCCTAAGAGTATTTTGGTTTTATTAAGTCATTTTGACGCTTACTGGAGGTGCTTCTAAGGAAAATGTAGGGATGAGAACTGAGGAGGAAATAAAAGGCTTTCCTGAAGGCTTGACCAAGGGGGGTAAAACTGGTTCTGCAGCTTCTTACAGCTGGAAGGATGGGGCAGGTGAGGGGCCAAGGGCTTTGGCCCGAAGCTATCCCGGGCTAAGTGGAATGTCACCATCTACCCAGATGTTTTAATCAAGCATCACATGGCCAAGTCAATGAGTGTGACTAGGAGACCCCATATGGTCCTTGAGGTCAAAGTCAACAGATTCATTCTTAAAAGCCACAATGCGTGTGGGAGAGGTCCAGAGACAGGGGCACGCTCTACCTTGCTGGCGTGGAGCAGAACAAGACAATGTCCTGCTTGCTTTGAAAGCAGGGACACAGGCTCCCCGTGGACATAGCGCAGTGAGGGGTGAGTAGCCATTGTTGAGCATATGAGAGGTGTAGAGTGTTAGCTGTGTCCTATTTGGTATACTGTCCTGTGTCTTCATGAGTATACTATGATATGTAAGAGCGTTTCTTTTTAGCCATGTGTATGCTTATGAGGGGTGTGTATGTGTGGTGTGTGTGTTCACATGTGGCTGCATGTGTGTACAGGTGCTCTGCATATGTGTCCGCATGCATGTGGAGGCTCGAGGAGCCTCCTCGGTTGCTCTCCACTTCATCCTTTTGAGACAAGATCATTCCTTGAAATTAGAGCTCACTCATTTGGCCAAACTAGCCAGCCAGCAAGTCTTAGGGATCCACCTGTGTCTGCCTCTCCAGGGCTGGGATTGTACACACACCAACCCACCTGGCATTTTAGGTGACTGCTGCGAATCTGACCCCAGCTCCTCATGCCTTTACAGCACGCGTTTACCCACTGAGCCCTCTCCAGGAACTCTCCTTGCTTTACCTCCAGACTCGATGTTGCTCCTCTATCATAGCTCATGAGGTCAGGGACCCCAGGTGCTTAGGAGCCTGACCTTGCATGGAGCATTAAGGATCTGCATTTTAGCAGAGCCTAGGGATGTTCCTGTCTGATAGCTCCTCTCTGTGTAGAATAATTAGAATTTACAGTAAAGAAACATTTGAAATGTAGATGAAGCTAGCAAATTTTCACACTTAGGAGGATTTTGTTTTTAATGGGAATCACTGATAATTCTTCACCTTATAATAGACAATAATGACTTTTTAGCTGGGTTCCTAGGTATATTTGGCAAATATGTATTCAGGAAGCTTATCAAATAATGCTTTAAAAAATAGAATTGAAATACCTAAGTGTATCCTTCACACCTAATTCTTTAGCCTGTAGGCTCTTCATACCAAAGTTATTTTGGAGTATTTATGTAATAGTGATGGTATGCACATCTGGTGTCTTTGAAGGCTTGTTTTCTGATTTGAGTTACTCTTCTTGCAGCAGGTGACTTAGAATTTGACAGTCTCACCTTGTCCTTCTTTGGAATGTGATGGAATTTCTTGTATTCATTTGACAAACGCTATTGTGTAAAGATAACTCCTTCGGGAGTAGGGATGCTAAAATGAGTCAAATCCATAATTGTTGAATCCTAGGACCATAAAGGACCTCACACGTTGGGGAAGGGAGTGATTTACTAGAGGTTGTCCCAGCAGAAGAGCCAGAACAGAGCTCTTGCATGAGGACCCCCGTCCAAGTGACTAACTCTCCTCCCTATGGCAAATCACGGGGAAACCGGCCCATTTCATAAGCCGGATGCCAAAGCTCAGAGAGCTGAGGAGCTTCACTTGTGTATGGGGTGAACCAGTGATAGGACTGTCATGGGGCCAGTGCCCCAGAACCTTAGCCCCATGTTATTCACCCTTCACCCCATTGCACCCCTATGTCCATCACACCCTCATCTCACTTCTGCTCCAAGCCCTGTGCTGAGCTCCATGATTTCAAAAAGACCTGCTGTGCCTGGTGTGGTGGCACACGCCTTTAATCCCAGCACTCGGGAGGCAGAGGTAGGGTTGCTGTGAGTTCGAGGCCACCCTGAGACTTCATAGTGAATTCCAGGTCAGCCTGGGCTAGAGTGAGACCCTACCTCGAAAAAAAAAGACCTGTTGTGTGGCCTTGCCCTGGACAGGTTGGGTCCAAGAGGAAGCACACACACTGTCAGTGACGACAAGACAAAGCCATGAATCCCTTAGCAGGAGAGAAGCAGAGTGTACAGAAAAACCCTCTTGAGCTTCCCAGCAAGGCTGCAAGGGGAATGCGTTTGTGCAGCTATGTAAGGTCTAGAACTGCACTTGCTTCTCTTCGCTGCTGTGAGACCATAACGAAGCCTCATGTCCCAGCGAGTGTGCATTTTGGGATAAGTGCAGGAGAAGGTTCTGCGAGAAAGCACAGGAGGGCCATGTTGTCCCTTCACTCAATCCGATCTCTGTTCTCCATTCCCAACAGGAAAGATCGCGCCTGTCCTTCGGGATCAATGGCCTTGGAGAGAGGGCTGCAGGGCCTGCGCACGGTGACTCTCCCCAGCGTGCCGACATGGAGCCAGGTCAGTCCCGTCTGCGCGGGCTTTCAGTCAACCACGAGACACGAGGCCTTGAGGAGAAATGCATCCTAGCACTTGAACACATGCATAATTCTTTAGGTTGAGTGGGACGTAGAAGTCAAGGGACAGTGTTGTGAACTTTTTAGTGGGAAGGCTGGCAAGGGAAAAGGATGCTGGGAGCCAAGGCTCAGAGAAATAAGATGCCTTACTCACTTACCTGGTGAGCCAGAGTAACACGGCTAGTACCCCTAGAATCTGACTCATATACTGCCCCTGTCACAGCATGGTGAGAGGGTGGAGGTGGGCTATCAGGCTTCCAGAAGGTCATGGTGGTGCTGGAAGCAAGGAGGTACAAGCAGGTCCATCCAGAACAACAGAGGCAGGAGTGGCCGTTGAATTCCCTCCAGCATCAGGAGATGGGTGCAAGGTCTGGAGCTGTGGTGGCCAGAGGCACAGCCTGAGAAGGCAGGTGCTGTGAGGTCCCAGAGGGCTCTCTGGCAGCCTTTCTTCATGTTGCTATGCCGAATAGCGATGTTGAAACCCGGTAGGAAACCGCTGGCTCGAGGGGGGGGGGGAATGTGCCATGATGTGGGACTAGGGAGATGATTCAGTTAGGAAAGTGCTTGCTATGCACACATGAGGGCCTGAACTCAGATCCCCAACACCCATACAAACGCCAGGCATGGTGGTGTGCCCCTCTAGTACCAGCACTGGGGGATCCTTAAGTCTTTTTAGCTAGCTTGTCTAGCTGAATTGGTGGATTCCAGATTCACTGATAACTAAAATAAAAAAAAAAAATAAGGTGAAACATGATTGAGGATGACACTCAACATGGACCTCTAGCCTCTACACACTTGCATTATTACTTATTTATTTATTTGAGAGGGAGGAAAGGAAAGAGGGAGGGAGGGAGAGAGAGAGAGAGAATGGATGTGCCAGGGCCTTCTGCTGCAAACAAACTCCAGATGCATGTGGACACCTTGTACATCTGGCTTTAGTGGGTCCTGGGGAATTGAACCTGAGTCCTTTTGCTTTGTAGGCAAGCACCTTAACCACAAAGCCATCTCTCCAAACCAGGCTTCTATACGCTTGTGCATACCTACCCCTGCATGTGGACCCACGTCACACATTCACCCCCACACACATGAGCATGCTTACACACACAGATTCACATCACACACATACACACAAGCAAAAACAAACAAAAAAAAAACACCAAAATGTGTGTCCTAATGCTTCCAGCTGGAGACAAAGGGTGTTCCGGGGAGGGGAGCATCATAACCTCAGGCAGGTCCTGATGAAGGAGCCTGCGGAAGCAGAGGCAAGAGTGAGGGCAGGGAGTGAGGCCTTTATTGGAGCCCTACTGTGAACCTGCTCGTACCAAGTTCTTTTTTATCTACTGAGCAGTCCCAGAAGTGAAGTGTGAGCTTCATTAGGCTCCATTATGCTGCTGTAATGAAGTAACTGGGATACCAGTGGCTGAAGAGTGCCATGTTCTGTCTCTTACTCACGCTAAAGGCTAAAGCAGACAGTGGTGAGCCCCGCTTTGCCCAGTGACTTGAGAGGATTTGCGAAAGCTCTGCCATGGGGTAGGCATCCCTCCCAGAGCACATGGCCACTTTGGTCTCTGAAGCAAGAGAGCAGCTGGAATGAGTTGGATGTTAAGTGTTTGGGTCCACAGATGATACCCACAGCCCACTGGCAGAACCAGTTCATTGAGGACCCTGGCTTGATCTCCAAGTTCCAGGGGCTGTGGGAAAGACATGGGGAGTGGATGACCCCCTAGCCACCTCTGCCTAGAATAGACTGGTGTTTCCATTTTACAGGTCATCAACTGAGGCTCAGAGGGATTCACGCTCAAACCCAAGGTCTCCCAACTAAAAAATGCTGAGGTCTGGACTCTGCATAACCTCGGCTTCATTCATTCATATAGCTATAGAACAAAGATGTGTCCATGAGTTACTATGTGCCCGGAAAGAAGGAAAATCCAGGTTACCTCTGCTTAGTGCCTTAAGTGTGGTTAGCTGTGCACTAGGAGTGCTTCATTAGACACGTGATTGTCTGAGGCCCTCTAAGATGTTTTAAGAACATTTTATTTATTTGATTATTGATTTATTTGCAAGGAGAGAGAGAGAGTGAATGGGCATGCCAGGGCCTCTAGCTGCTGCAAACAAACTCCAGATTCATGTGCCACTTTGTGCATCTCATTTTACATGGATACTGAGAAATCAAATCTGGATCATTAGGCTTTGTAGGCAAGTCCCTTAACTGTTGGGCTATCTCTCTCCAGCCCCTCTCTGAGATTTCATTTTTTATATGCAGGGACAAATAAGATGAGACCATAGATCAGTGGTATCATGCCCAGGGCCTGAATCATGCATGTCACTTAACTCCCACAACCCCCTGAGCCAGGTCTTATGACTCCATGTTTTTGGCATGGCTATGTGTGTGTCTGTCATGTGTGTGGGTGCACCTGTGTGCACATGTACGTATGTGTACATGCCTGTGGAGGCCAGAGGTGGATGTCAGGCATCTTCCCCAGTCATTCTTGACCATCATTTATTGAGTCAGAGTCTCTCACGTGAACACAGAGCTCGCCGGCTCAGCTAGCTTAGTTGCCAGTTTGCTCAGGAACACCCTATTCCTATCTCCTGAGAGCTCGATGGCAGGTGGGCTGCCACATCCGCCTTGCATTTATAGGACATGGGGGGTCTGAACTCGGGTCCTTACGCTTGCACAGCAGCTATTTTACTGACTGAACCATCTGCCCAGCCACTTATATTCCCATTTTTTAAATATTTTTCTTATTTATTTGAGGGAGACAGGAGAGAAAGAAGCAGAGAGAGAGAGAGAGAGGGAGAGAGAGAGAGAGAGAATGGATGCACCAGGGCCTCTAGGCGCTGCAAACGAACTCCAGATGCACGTGCCACCCTGTGCATCCTGGGGAATTGAACCTAGGTCCTTTGGCTTTGTAGGCAACGGCCTTCACCACTAAGCCATCTCCCCAGCGCCATGTTTCCATTTTTAAGATAAGAAAACTGGATGTCACTTAGCAAGGTAAGAAGAGTGCTGGAGGTCCTCACTCTGTAGTAGGCAACAAGACAAGAAGCCCTTCTTGTCCTTGAAAGCCCAGGGCTCAGCGTGAGGGGGAGCAGCACCGCGGGTGTGCCGCAAGGCTCTCAGCTTCTGGGGCAGGGAGAGTGAATGGTGGGAGAGAAGAACAGGGGGCATATCTTGGCCGGAGGGCATGGCTTTGGTAAAGTCAGGGCTGGTGGAACAGCAGCAGGGAAGTAAGTAGAACTGGAAGTTGATCTATGCTCTGTACTCATTCATTCACTCAGTCAGCATTGACCGAGCATCTTCCAAGCGCCAGGCATAGTTCCAGGCATTGGAAAATTGCAGGGAACAGTATGAAGGGGTTACCTGACCTCCTACAGCTTAGGCTGGGAAGGGCGAAGTCAGATTATATAGGGATTCATAACATATCAGGGAGGGATAAACAGGAGAAAAAAAGTTCCAACAGAAGAGGGTTACAGAGGCTCAGTTGGAGAAGTGCTTGTTGCACGGACATGAGAACCTGAATCTGAATCCTCAGCCACCATGGAAAAGCCAGGCACGGCAGTTATGCGCCCATAATCTCAGCCCTGGGGACGCGGAAGCCCCTGGGCCTTGCTCGTTCATCCAGTCAAGTTAGTACGCTCCAGGCTGAACGAGAGCCCCTGTCTCAAAAAGTACGGTGACGAGTGATTGACGAAGACACTGGCATCCGCTCTGGCCTCCATGTGAACTCATGTGCACGTGCGCTCACACAGGTACAAACACACGCATGCATATGACATACACACACATGAAAGAAAGACAGACAAGAGAAAGAAAGAGAGGAGCCCGAGGAGGCGCAGACTCGGAAGACTGATCCTTTGTCACCTCCACACACTCCTGCCACCCCTCTGGCTCCTGCAGCAGCCGACACACTGGCACCGAGGGCCTCTCCACCGACAGGGCGTGGCTCCCTGTGCTCTGCAGTTCCCTCTGCCAGAAGTGTTGTCTCCAAGACTTGGAAAAGGCTCTCTCTGTTTCATGCCCTGAAGCCGGCATATTTTTGTAGTTCAAGGCATACCAAAGAGGTGAATGGCATGAGACAGGTGTATGGATTGCTGGGTGGGAGAGGACGCGAGGTCCAGTCATCTAGTGGAGTTGATGGTGGGAGAGGGCCTTTGGCTGAGTGGCACAGAACTTTACCTCCAGTAACAGCCCAGAACCCCTTGGACCTTCCTGTGTGTGTCCCCTCCCTTCTTCTACTTGTCCCTTTGCCTGCAGCCGGGCTCTGAGGGCCCTGCTTGTCAGCCCCTCCTGCTCACTGCCTGCCGCAGAGATCAGGAAGAGGAGGCAAATGGGACACTAATGAAATGCAGAGCGAAACTAAATCTGGAGGTGTTGCAAACACCATGGAGCCGGGAGACGAGATTTAAAATGATCTCTCAGGAAGGGAGGAGGGCCGAGGGGTGTAAACAGTTTCATACAGGCCCACCTCTGACCCGCACACAAGGTGACCTACATCAGTCCTGTTCACTTTCAGGACATCACTTTTTTTTTTTTAATTTTTTTGTCGTTTTTATTTATTTATTTTAGAGTGACAGAGAGAAAGAGGCAGATAGACAGAGGGAGAGAGAATGGGCACGCCAGGGCCTCCAGCCACTGCAAACGAACTCCAGATGCGTGCGCCCCCTTGTGCATCTGGCTAACGTGGGTCCTGGGGAGTCTAGCCTCGAACCGGGGTCCTTAGGCTTCACAGGCAAGCACTTAACCGCTAAGCCATTTCTCCAGCCCCAGGACATCACTTTTTTTTTTTTTTTTTTTTTTTGAGGTAGGGTCTCACTCTAGCCCAGGCTGACCTGGAATTCACTATGTAGTCTCAGGGTGGCCTCGAACTCACGGCGATCCTCCTACCTCTGCCTCCCGAGTGCTGGGATTAAAGGCGTGCGCCACCACGCCCGGCTCCAGGACATCGCTTTTAATCTTTAATTTAGGAAGCCTTTTGAGCCGTATGTGGTGGCTCACGCCTTTAATCCCAGCACTCGGGAGGCAGAGGTAGGTGAATCACTGTGAGTTCGAGGCCACCCTGAGACTACATGGGGGATTCCAGGTCGGCCTGGACTAGAGTGTGACCTTACCTCAAAAAAAAAAAAAAATTAAGAACCTGTTAACTGGTGGTCTCATTCATTTATTCATGCCTTCTCCTCGCCCCCATGCCCAAAGGAATTTGAGTAGGTTAACAATTAAAAACTAATCAATCAGTGGAGTCAAAGATATGGTTCAGTGGGTAAGAGCACTTGCTGTATAAGGGCCTGGGTTCAAGCCCCCAGCATTCGTGTAAAAGGCCAGACATGGCCATACACACTTGTAACCACAGTTCTATGGAGGGGCTGAGGCAGGAGAGTCACTGGGGCTCACTGATGAGCCAATCTGACCGAAATTGACAGCTATGGATTCAAAGAGAGGATCTGTCTCAAGGAAATGATGCAAAAGAGCGATAGTGGAGGATGCCCGAGTGCTTGGCATGAATGCTCACGGGGTGCATGTGCATCTACCCACACGTGCACACACAATATACAAAAGCCCCCACACACAAAAAAAATGTTAATAAATAATCAAGACCCAAAGCACTCAATACTTAAAATTGGGGTAGAAAGGAAAGAAAGACAAAGAGAAAGAAGGAAGAGAAAGGTTGATCAGGGCCAGGCGGGTAGCAGATTCATGGGAATAGGGCTGCAAACCTGCATCTTGGGGACGGCACAGACCTTGCGACAGACATGTTGGCAGGGCCTCGGGCCCAAAGAACTGCAGGGGGAAAGCTCTGCCCAGGTAATAGTAATGATGGTCTGCATTCAGGCCCCTTTCAGATCTGCTGTTCAACTGTCAGTGTGAGGCATTGACTGCTTCCCACCAGGGACCCCATAGGGTGCTCAGAGCACCTTGCAGGGTGGCCTTTTAAAGTTCAATAGAGAGATGTGGTCACTGAGGCACAAAGAAACTGAGTTATCTCTAGCATGAAAGTAGACCCTTTCTCATCTTGTATGTAAAAATTAACTTTAAAATGAATCTTTAGCCTACATCTAAGAGCTAAAACTATAAACTGTTAGAAGAAAACATAGGTGTAAATGTGATCAAAACCTTGGATTAGGCTGTGGTTTGGCATACAATACATAAACACAAGGGGAAGAGGGAGAATAAATACCTCCCTAAGCTGGCGGAAATAGGACACAGGAGGGAGAGGAAAGGATGGGGTGAGTGGTGGGGCAAGACAGAAAGACTCGGCGAGGGACAGGCTGCCCTGAGAGCTGCCTTTCTCAGGAAAGGGCAGAAACCGCCATCTGAGAAGGCATCTCAGGGACAGTTACACATTTTCTTGCTCTCACCTTTCGGTCACTTCCACAAGCAGCAAGCTTCCTCTTTTCATTGAAGACAAGAGCACAGTTAGGATGTAAACCTAAGTGACTAGAGGTACTAGTGACTCAGACATTATCAAGGGAGCAGCCCCTGGTCCTGCCAGAGCTGTCTAGACTGACTGGTGATAGAAACCTGGAAACCCAAAGGGATTAGAATATATATTTTTTCATATGTTCAGTATGGAGAAACAATCCTAAATTCCCCACTCTAGTTTCTGCGTAAATGATGACTCAAATAAGACTTAGGAAGCTACAAATGCATTGTCGTGTGGTGCCAATGATACCAGCTAAGCAAGGGCAGTTGAATGGTCACTGAATTCTTCTGCCTGTTCTAAGTGATGTGACTTGTTTTTCCTCCAGTATGAAAGCCTATAGAGTTTTGGCTGTATGAGACCACACGCTCCCCATTTTCAAGTAGTTAGACTCAAGGAAGTGTCTTTCTTGGGGACTTGTAGCTATGGCATGGTGAAATGCAGGCTTGGGTCAGAACCATTGGCCTTGTCCTTTGGAAGCACTGAATCTGGCCCTGGCATAGAGCCAGGATCTTGTCTGAGGTCCAGCTGTCTTCAGCGAGTGCAAAAGTGGCAATAGTGGCCGGGCATGGTGGCGGACGGCTTTAATCCCAGCACTCGGGAGGCAGAGGTAGGAGGATCACCGTGAGTTCGAGGCCACCCAGAGATGACATAGTGAATTCCAGGTCAGCCTGAGCTAGAATGAGACCCTATGTCAAAAAAATAAATAAATAAATAAATAAAGTGGCAATGATAACACACAATGATAACTTCAAACTTTTCAGTCTTTCTCTCCAGCCCCGCCCATCTTCCTGAGACCCTTTGCAGAGTCTGCACCTCAGTCTTTGCTCGGGGACTCGGGCTGCCCATGACCCTACCGTGTCACCCTCATCTTCCAATGCTTGGTCTTGGCTTAATTAATTTTCCTGGGCCAAATGAACATGCGGATATTCTTAGAGAGCAAGAGCAGGTTACCTGAGATGACTTCCAAAGAGTGTTGCTGGCTTAGCGTGAGGCCCGCGGTCCCGTGTTTGCTCAAACAAGAAGTCCTCATAAGACAATCAGCCTCCTCGCCTTTGAAGAGCAGTCAGCAGGACAGCCGCTGTGTGAGCCTTACACGGCAATCTGCCCATCCCTACGGCCTGTCGGGATAGGTGCTAGCAGCATGAGCCCAAGCACTGCCAGGGACTTGGCTGCCCCCCTGAAGCCCCTTAGTGTCACCATTATTACCTGTCGCTCATTCCCACCGTGCAGTCCTATGTGCGCAAAGCGATCGCAGAGACAGCCATTTACAAACTGAATGCCTAGTTTATTTCCAAATGGGAAGGTCAGTGTCGTTATCCTTGGTGGATTCAATTACCAAATTGTAGGGCTTGCTTCCTGTCACTAATTGCACCTTCGACTGCACACCGGTGAACAGTGCAGACAAAGCAGAAGAGGTAGGAGTCTGAATGCCCATTACAAAGGCTGGGGCCCTCTGTCACTGCTTTGCCTCGACTTACCCACTATGAAAGGGATGTACTTAGACATCTTCCACCTTCCATGGCTTTTGTGATAGTACCCCTGGTGGAAAAAGTGCCCTGAGTCCACAAGAGGCTCGGAATCCTCTGCCTGTTTGGATTCTAACCATAGCGGAAAAGCCAGGTGTGCAGAAAGTGCTGCAAGGGTGAGATCAGACATTTGTTGAGGACCCATTAGATGTCAGCCACTGAGCTGAGCATTTCACAGTCCATTTAACCCTCACAACTACCCGGCTAGGTAAGCATTGTTATATCTGATCCACAGATGGGGTCGAGGAACCTCACAGAGGGTCAGTGACTCAAAGTCATATAGCTGTGAAGTTGGGGGTCGGGGGCTGGAAATTGGCTCAAGGTCAACTGCCACAAAGCTCAGCCTCCACCCACTGGAGGGAAAGCAACAAGCTCAGCTGTCGCAAGAACGACCCTCCCAGGGTGTGCGCACTCCGTGCCAACTTGTGTCACCTCGGTTAACTCTTGCGGAAGCCCCCTCCCTTGATGTGATCACCACCAGTTCACACCTGAAGAATCCAGGGCAGAGAGAGGGGCTTGCAGGATGGATACTTTCCTAAAAGTGAGTATTTAAAAGACAAGCCCCAGCAATCTGTCAGTGTCCGCTTCTCTATCATAAATGGCTCTTGTCTAAATAAGCAAAGGCCTGGCCTGTAGGATGTACTTAGTAATCACTGGTGGTTGATAATTAACTTGGTAGTTTTCTTGTCATCCCTTTGGAGTATGTATTCTGGTTGCTATCAGTAGCCTGTTTTGGCCACTGAGCTGCCACCTACTATGAGAGAGCCCTAGTAGATGACAGGACCTTAGAGCTGGCGCCCTAGGATGATCAGAGACAGAGTATGAGGAGGTCATGCTTGAGTGGTGCAGAACAAGCTCTGGACTTGATGTCCGCCAGTCCTGGAGGCCAACCCTGGCCTGCCAGCTCTGAACTCTAGGCAAGTTCTTACCAGGTTCTCTTCGCTTCAGTTTCCTAATATACAAAATGAATACAATAAGCGTGTACTTTGGTACTGTTTCAAGGACTAAGAAATATGTAGCAACAAACCAAAGTGCCCAGAAGATATTGTCAGGGTGATAGAACATTAGCTTATCGAATTGGACTCAGGAGGTGATCTAGTTCCACCTTTCGTTTGCCGATGAGGAAACTGAGACAAATGGTGATCGATCGATCCAATTTACACCTCATTTTGGTTTTCATTCCATCACTGATATGCTGCATTTTTCAGTCTTCAAAAATGTGACATAGAAGCAAATACTTTGTTTTACATAAATAACCAGTGAGTTGGAAGGACATATTTGGCTCCCTGAAGATATATTAGTTCAGGGCTTCATCTAGCCATACTGTGCCCCTACAAGTCATCTAGAGTATTAGCCTTGAGAAGCCCACAAAGCATTCTTGGTGATCTTTCAATCACTTTATCATTTTTGATAGTGTGTTCTTAGTTTACACCTTCACATTCTATGTAATATATCCTTAAACACTGTGTCCATTTGTTTTATTTTTTGAGTCTGATCATCTTGGGATGTGTCTTGTGTATAGGTCTGGTTCTTTTGGTCACTATTCCTGCTGCTTGTTGCTCATGGCGACCTGTTTTCCCTGCATAATTTTTTTGTTTGTTTTGTGTGATTTCATAGTTTGAAACTCTGTGGACCATCTTTCAGGCCCGAGTTGAACACTCATAGCTGCAAACAGGACTTGCCTTTGCTCTGCTCGGTCCCTGGAGCTGGAGAACCTCCCCACTAGGAGTCACTTAAATCAAATGCACAACTTTGATCATGGAGGGGGTTTGTTTGGGCCTTGTGTTTGTTTGTTTGTTTGATTGATTGCTTGCTTGATTGATTTGTGCCCAAAAGATAATAACGCAGTGAAGTTCTACTAGGCATGTCCATGTGGTCCAGCACATTTATAGATGACAGCATTGTGTCACTAGTTCAAGAGGTTGGGCACCTCTCTAAGTGAGTGACCTCATGTGAGAGCCACTTTGCAATTGGGAATTCTCACAGGACCTATATATTTTTTTCTCTCTGCGAAGGCCAGGTTTGCTTCCTGTGTCCTTCACCAGTTCATTGTCTGACCAAAGTTATAGATGTTGCCTTTAGAGTCCCAGCTGGACCCCAGTCTGTCTTCCCTTCTCTTGAAGATCTGTGGCTTTGTTTCATTGGTTGGTTTTTCAAAACTCGGGACCAACAAGGGTTGGCGGATGTCTTCGGGATCACTTCCTGTGCTGTGTACCCTCTGCCGGCTCAGGTTATGTTGTAGCTAGTGTGACCTTTGAGGCTGTCCTTCTCTTCTTGCCGGCTTAACTGTATGTTTAGTGATAAATAAATTTGTCCGAGCTGATGTTTTTCTATGTTAAGTGTCAGGGAACTTTTTGCAAGGTGTCCAACTTTTTGACATTGCAGCATGAGAGTGTTGTCTGCAAACGGGTTGGGCTGCATCCATAGCTATCCTGGGCTGTCCATGAGCCACAGGTTGAACCTGCCCTGCTAGGGTAAGTAGGCAGTATTTTCTTCTGGAAACACAAGTCTAAAGTGGTTTCCACTGTCCTTCACTGGTGTGAACGTAGGAGTTCAACAGTTTGGGTTTTCCTGGTTTTTACTGGTTGGTCGTGGCTTCTGAGGGCTCTATAACCCCATGTAGGGAAGAACACACTGACATGGGCCCAAGCACGTGTGGTGTGGTTGAAGGGGAGCTGCCTGAGGTGGAAAGTGTAGAGGGCAGACAGCACAGCAGGGACAGTTGAGGGAGGAAGGTTAGATGGGCCTCCTCTGGTACCCCGAAGTCCTGCTTCCCTGTCTGCATCTTCACCACCCCAGTGGGAGCTTGAGAGAAATTCTCAATAACGCCTGGCACACGATACCATCTTGGTATGTGTTTATAGAAGGCATCTCTCCTCCCAATAATTATAAATAACATTATTAATAACTTGATATTTTAACGCATTATCTTTCTTCACCCTCACTCAACTCAATTGTTATTTCATCAGCTCGTCAATATCTCCTGTATTTTACAGACAGGGGAACCCAGGCTGATGGGATGTAGAGAAGGTATGTACCCCAGATGACCAAGTTACAGATCCAGGGTGAGCAACTCCCACCCCCCCCCAGCTTGTCTTCCACTCCGCTATGGCTGGGTCTCCCCAGGGTAGGGGTAGATGGTTGATTTGGTTCTGAAGCCCATCTCTGACCTGGCCCAGAGCTGTCCCCTCCTTCCAGCCCTGTCAGAGCCATCCTGGTTCACCCGACTCTAGCCTGGGCCCGTCCACTGTCATATGGCATTCAGAAGACAGTGACTAGGCGGGGGTGCCAGGGGCTGCCACCGTGTGCCACAGAGCCCGGCAGTGGAGCTGCCGCCGTCACCTGTTTCCCCACAAGGCCTGTCTTCTGCAGCAAGGAGCTGCATTTGAGCACTTTATTATCCCTGTGTAGAACATGTCAGGGAACAGGCCCAGCAAATCCGCGGAGGCCTATGGGAACATGGACTGCGGCTCTGGCAGCCTCCTCCGCCTCATATTCTCGCTCTCTCCCTCCCTCCCTCCCTCTTTCCCTTCCTCTCTCCGAAGAAAACAGTCACAGGAAGGACAGGGCATTCGGATGCACTGGAAACCTGCTAGTTTAAAAAAGAGAAAATAATCTCACGCACAGTGCGGGTGGCCAGTGTTTGGTACGTGTTCTGTCCTCCGTCTTCACTGTGGACCACTAATGGCCGAGAACTGTTGCATTTTGGAGATGAGAGTCAACTTCGCCCTGACATCGTGGGTCCTGAAGAGAACTTTGATGCCTTGTCATGAAAACCTCTTCTGCCAACTAGGCCCAGGGAGGGAGGGATCTTTCCACTGCCTAGTCAAGTGGCAAGAGGCCGAATCAAGTCTTGAACTCATAACCCACTGACTGACTGCCAAGGCCTGGCCCTGTGCGGCTATGCGGACTCGGGGAACACCAGGTAGACCCTCAGTCTTGTCTTGGGGACCGTTAGGTGGGGTCGGGACCCACCAGTGAACATGACAGAGTGAGGAGATGAGCTGCGGTGGGTATGGTGGAGCTCTGTGGGTCTGGAACCTCGGAGAAAGGCTGCTTCCGTGCTGGCTCAGCAGCCTCCCCAGGCCCCTGCAGTTACGGGAAGGGGCGTGGCCTGACTCTCTACAGCAAGCTTAATCTTAGTCCATCAAAATGTTAACATGCAAAATGAGCGAGAGGCTCAGGAAGAGAAGTCCAAAAGGAAAGAAAACCAAGGGGTATTTTGTTTTGTTTTCCCAGAGATGTGAAGGCAGGAGCCCAAGACGGCCTCAGGATAGGGTTCCTGAGATGCGCTCCCCCTGTCTCTCTTTAGGGGTTGTCCAGTGTCTGTTGCCATAGCGGCAGCCCAGACTTCTCATTGGATTCTACAAGGTCCTCTGTGTGGCTCCCTTTGCCAAGGGAGTTTATCTAAATTCCAATCTTGGCTCTCCAATTTCTGTAATCTGTCGCCTAGAGCAAGTAACTTAACCACCTTGTGTTTCAAGTCCCTCTGTGCACTGTAATAATAATCAAATGTTGTTATTGTCGTTGGGAGGATCCAACAGGATGTTTGCACAGCTCTTGGCCCATGTAATCCTCCCCCGCTCGGCCCCAGGTCCATGTGAGCGGGGCTGTCGTTGTCAGCCGTGGCTGGCCTCTGATACTGACAGCTGCTTATCCGCCAGCCGGCCCTTCTGACCTCACAGGCTGCTCTCTTTGCTCCTGCCTCTGTCCCACAGCAGGGCGTCATGGCGCTGCCCAGCACCTGTCACCATTCTCTGACAGGGGTGGAGGGGTGGGGCGTGTGCATACCTGGCTGTCTCTTGTGGGTGGGGTCATGCCTCAGCCCACAGCCCGGCCCCCCCTGGATGTCTGTAGCGTAACTCAGTCCCCACCCTGTGCTCTCCCAGAACTAGGAAATTCATAATAGATGTTTGCAAGGATTTAGGCAAAAGAAGACTAAAGCCACATGGTGAGCATGTGGGAGGTACACAGGAAGCCAGGGCTCCACCTGGCTCCTCTGCACCTGGCAGGAACAGATAGTATCAGGGCCTCATTATCTGCTCACTGGCAACAAAAGCCCCAAACAGCTTTGACCTCCTTAGAAGAAAGTTCTTGTTAGAAGAAAGCCTTGGCAATAGGCATTCTGTATTCGAGAGCTTGCAAGCAGCCATTTGCTGCCATTCTGGATCTTCCTGAGAAAGATCCTTCTTCAAGAGAGGCTAGATTTCATTCTGTTAGGCTTCTGTACTCCCTAGAACCTCAAGCCAGTGGACACCCAGGCCCCACATCTTGAGCACCAGACCTGCCCCAGGCCCGAGCATTGAACACTGGGCTGCTGTCGCTCTGCCATGAGGCTCACCTGTGTGAGGTTGGCCAGCGTTCCTGAAACATCCTTATCCTTCTTCTTCAACTGGGAAACTGTAAGATTTTAAACGAATGATTCTGACACAGGTTCGACTGAGAGATGTTCAGCTCAGATGGGATTTCTTCTGGAGGAAGGTTTAATGGAGGGAAGGAGGTTAGCATATCATGGTAGCTCACAGAGGGATCCCAAGAGAGAGAGAGAGAGAGAGAAGAGAAAGAGAGAGAAATTGGTTCCAGGGAGCAGAACAAACTATCTCTACTGATAAATTCCTGGGAGGAGAGGGGTGTGTCTGGGTCAGAAGGGGAGGGTCTTTAAAGGCCTCTGGTCTCTAAGGTGCTGTTCTCTGGCCCTGCCACGTTGCTCCTGCTCACAGCAGAAGTGGGGGCTGAGGGACAGTCAGAAAGGCACTGGAGAAGAGAGTACAGTTACAATTCCAGATTGCCTCAGTCCAGATGGCACCTGGCCACTTAAAGCAACCGCATCTGTGTTCTGATATAAACATTCTTAGTAGCAAAAAGTAGTGTAAAGAGTACAGTGAACGCTGTGTACCTACCACCCGAGTGAAGAGTTAAAACATTACGAGTATGGTAGCCAGCCACCGCTGCAGTTATAGATGCCCTCCTATGGATGCTGAGACGGCCAGTGTTCTGTCCACCTGAAGGAGTCAATTTCTGGTTGCTAGGACAAAAGACCTGACAAAAGTCAGTTTAAGGGCAGAAGCGTGTGTTGCAGCTCACAGTTCCAGGTCGCAGTCTGTCATGGAAGTGAAGGCGCACTGGCAGGAGTGTGAGGCTGTCGGTCACATTCAGTCCAACAGTGAGGAAGCAGGGAGCAACGGATTCTGGTCTTCAGCCAGATCTCTCCTTTTCATGCAGCCCAGGACCCCAACTGTGGAACGGTGCTGCTCAGTTATGGTGCACCGTCCCACCACAAATAACCTAACCAAGAGAATCCTCACAGGCATGGCCAGAGGCTACTCTAGGTAATCCTTCATAGATGACTCTGGGTCCCGTCAATTCACAGTCACTGTAAACCATCACACTATCTATCACATTGTATTTTACTTTCTCAACACGGCAAAGAATGAGCTATTGATAAACTCAGCAACTTGCACGAATCTGCAGGGAACGAGGCTGAGAGAGAAAAAATCAATCCCCAAAATCTTACACAGTGTATGATTCCACGGACTGTGGAAGTGACAAAGGCTCAGAAATGGAGACTAGGTTAGTAGTTGGCAGTGGACAAACAGGGAAGAGGAGGTAGGGTTGAAAAAAGGAGAGGCCCTGCTAGTGACAGGAATGTTCTGGGTCTTGACTGTGGTGATGATTACACAAAACTTTGCAGGTGATAACATTGTATCGAACTTAGCAAAGATGCCCAGGACCATGGGCCAAATGAGAACGCGAGTAAGACTGGTGGATTGTGGAGATATCCCTCGGCTTTGATAGTTTTACACCACGTTATCACTGGGGAAATTGGTCACCGTGCATAAGGATCTCTGATTTACTTTCTACAACTGCATGTGAATCTCTAATTATCTCAATGCATTTTTTAAAATTAAAGCTATTGTGAGCAACTTTTGAATGCAGCATATGTGTGTGTGTGTGTGTGTGTGTGTGTGTGATATGCACGTGTATGTGCAGATGGGCTCTGAGGTGTATAGAAGCCAAAAGCCAAAGGAGAACAGGGCGTCAGGTGTCATTTCTCCATCACACATTCACATATTCCTTTGATACGGAGCCTGTAGCTGAACATGGAATGACTGTTTTCACGAGCCCCAGCGAGCCTTTGGTCTCTGCTTCCAACAGGACTGGGGTTATAGATATGTATGGCCATGCTCAGCTATTTATGTGGGTCCTGGGGAATCAAACTCAGGTCCGTTCAGGCCTTCTTACTTGCTGTGTGCACTCTAACCCACCAAGCCATCTCCCCAACTCTGTGAGTAATTTTTAAAGAAATGTTAAGGGTACAACTAGATGTACCCAGTGTGTCCCCAAGTCCAATTTCTCTCCTTCTTAAGAGGCACCTAGCACCCTGTGGTAGTTTGAATGTGATAGTTTGAATGTATGGCCCCATGGAATCAGGTGTTCTGTACAAATTGAGTTTTGCAACTTGAGCCGCTCGCAACCAGATCCCCACAGGGGAGGCGTCATGGGGGCAGATCTGAGTAGAGAGCAGTTTGGAGCTCTGGCTGTTTGTGCTTTTGAGTGTTTATTGGCCGTCTAGTGGCGTCTCTCTGCTTACATCTAAGGAAATGAGCCGGGTTCTTCCACATTGATGGTGTTCCCCTGGAATTTGTAAGCCTGAAATAAACCCTTTCTTCTTATAAGCTGCAATATATTCCAAGTTGGTATTAATCATTCCACACGTGTTTATATGTGATATGTGTATAGCATATAAGAGGGACTCAAAATTTGTTGAATGAATGAAAAATAATAATAATTCCAGATGTTCTCACTTAAGAAGATTGTGGGGTGTTTTTTTTGTTTCTTGTATTCTCTCTCTTTTAATATTTAATCATTTCTTTAAAAGATAGCTTTATTGAGATACAACTGACATGCAATTTGCTCATTTAAAGTTTGTGATTCAGTGGTGGTTAGTATAGTCACAGAGCCATGCAAGCATTCACCGCTAATTCTGAAACATTTTCATCACCACCCTCAAAAGAATTCATACCTATTAGCAGATTCAGATTTCCCCGTTAAGTAAACACCCCACCTCCCACTAAGGTCACTAGAGTTGACAACTTTTGTTGAGCTTTCTGGCTTTATGGATTAGCTTGTAGGTTTTTTTTTTTTTGTTTTTTTTGATTTGACATAAGTGGGATATGTGACTAGCATCTTTCATGCAGCATGTGTATCAGTTCCCTTCTCATTGCTGGGACAAAATGCCCAACTAGAAAACATTTAGGGAAGGAAAAGGCTTGTGTTCAGCTTGTAGTTTCTGGAAGTCCTTTGTGGTGGGGAAACATGGAAGGAGTTTGAAGCAAGCGTGGCATGATAGGGAGGACGTTTGTCTTCAGCTAGCTTTCTCATGGTTACGCAGTCCAGGACCCCAGCTCATGAGATGACGCCACTCACAGTTAAAGTGGACCCTCTCCCCTCAACTAACTCAATCTAGCAAGTCTCTTGAAAACATTGCTAGATATTTGTGTCCATAGTGATTTTACAGCCTGTCAAATTGACAACCAGAGAATAACCATCACAATATGTTCAAAATCCATCCATGTTGTTATGTATTTCTGTTGTTCTGTTATTTTATTGATGAATAATACTTCATCATACAAATATACTGCATTATATTTGTCCATTTATTAGCTAACATACACCTGGTATAGTTTTATCACTATGATGGAAAATACTAATATAGACATTTGTGTACACATTTTCATATGGATATACAGTTTTGTTTCTCTTGGGCATGTATCTAGATGTTAACTAGATTTTGAGGAACTCTCAGATTGTTTTCTTTTGTGTGTACAATGTGTTCGCATGTTTGTATATGTGTAGTTTCACATATATGTGGCAAGTACACATGGGTGTACACATATGTAAAGGCCAGGGGCCAATATTAGGTGACTTACTCAATTGATCAACACATTTACACTTTGAAACAGGGTCTCTCACTGAACTTAGAGCTCACTGATGGTTCTAGACTAGCTAGGCAGTGAGCCCCAGGAACGCCCCGTCTCTGTGTGCCCAGCACTGGCATTAGAGGCATACACCACAATGCCCAGCATTTCATGTAAGTTCTGTGGATTTGATTTCAGATCGTCATGCCTGTGAGGCAAGCGCTTCATCCACTGAGTCATCTCCCTGGCCTTCAGATTGTTTTCAAGTGGCTGCAGCATTTCCCTTTGCCACCAACAGGGTAGGAGTCCCAGGTTCTTCTCATCCTTACCAGCACACACTCTTTTTCTATCTATTATAGCTCAATGATGGACCTTTAAATCAATTAATCTGGGTTAAAATTCTAGTGGTGCTGTTTATTCACTGAAATATCATGATTAACTTTTCCTTTCATTGTATCCCTCTGGCAATGAAACCTATAATGACCACCTTGGAGGATAGTTGTAAGGTTGGATCAAGTGTGACACTTGGCTGGGAAGGCCTGAATACAAGGTAGGGTGCAAATGGCTCTCCCTGGGGCCCCGTAACATAGCAGTGGATTCTTATGGTCCTTGTTTATTTCACCCATGCTTTCCTGCCTGGGTTGTACTTAAGGTCACATAGACCCTACATGAGTACCCACTTATTCATTTACCTAAGCTAAGCTACGTGCTAGTGACAAGCCCAGAGAGATGCCCTGATTCATGCCCAGAATCCACCGCGATAGCCTGCAGAGTCCCACCTTCACTTGAACCCTCACTGTCTTAAAGGTCCATCACTGGGGATCTCCCAAGCCTGCGGGGCCTTACAAGGCCCCCTGTCCCCCATGGTGTGGGGAAAGCAGAGGCTCATGGACCTTTAATAGGCCCTGTTTCAGATGTCTCAAATTGGATCTGAAACTCTTGAGTTTATGTAAATAGGGGTTTTTTTTCCTCCTTTCCTTTGGCAGGAGCCCCATTTTTCATGCCATCATTTTTTGCAACAATCACAAACATTATCTGCACACCAGCCATTGTCCAAGGGAAGAAAAGATGATTGCTTGCTGATTGCTGCTGTTGTTCACTTTCAAGATGACTCTATGGATGGGAAGGACACAGCTGCATGTCACAGAGGCAGTGAACAGCACAGTCCCGTAATGCCAGGGAGGACCAAGAAAAGGGGCAGGAGAACGGAGCCCCTCACAGCAGGGAAGAGCTGGCATCAGAGTGGCCGAGGCTCACAGAGCCAGGGGTGGCTTTCTGGCAGTGTGACAGTGTTTGCAGGAGGCAACCAAGACATGTATATTCTGAATACCTTGGGCTCAACCGTCCCTCAGGCCAACTCAGTATCATCTCTACTCCCAACCTGCTTCCTTAGTCCTCTCCATCTCGGCTGGTGCCCAGACGCTTGGGCACCACCATTATTCTGCCTTCACCTTTGCCGCCACCATCTAATCATTCGCCAGGCCTGTTGATTTTTATCCTGCAGAACTCAGAGGCATACAGTTCACCCCACTATCTCACTGCCGAATTCCTGCAGCATCGTCCTCCGTGTGTCCCGGTCTCTAGCATTGTCCCAATTCCTGCCTCTAGAATTGCTCATGTCATTAAATCCCCCTGGTGGCCTCTACTAGGCCACTTAGAACCAAAGCTCCTTCCTGACAACCCTCTGCAGTACGACCTTTTCCAACCATGTCAAAAAGCCGTATGAGGCATAATAGTGCCCCCTCCACCGAGCATACTCCCTGCCAGGACTGATTAAATGAGGTCTGACAAGTGTCTCTCCTGGGTGACTCAGGGTGTTCATGCAACTAGAACATGAGTCACTTGCAACGCCCCAGGTAGAAGTGTTTCCAAGGCAGAATAACTCTCCAGTAAGGAGAGAAACTATTAGTGACAGGCTGAAAGTTCAGGGGCTGTGCTTGTGCCTGGAGCCACAGCTTTGTCCTCTCCTGCCCCCCCCCCCACCTTGACTTTGAAACATTCTGTCAAGAATGATCAACCTGACATCGAAAGGCACCCATGTGCCAGCCGAGCCAAAGAGAGGTAGCATGAAAACGGTTTTCCCCTCGGTGGTTCTGATGGATAATCACGTCCCTCCAGGGCACCAAGCACAGCCACACAGTTGTGAGGAATGTGCCTGGAAGGCTTGGCTGTGATGTGCGACCTTGATTGACCCTTGCCTCTCTGGACCAGATTGGCTCTGGTGGCACCTCTATATCTCTGAGGTCCCTTCCAGCCCTGATGTGGAAACCATGGCACGTTCTAGGGGAAGCTAGCTGCAATGTGAATCTAAAGGAGCTTTCTCCCAGCTGCACTGGTCAGAGGTCAGTAAATGTGGTCAGCAGACACCATAGGATGCTTATCAGTCCCCCACAGTTGCAGCTCAGGAGAATGCAGCCTCTGAAAGACAATGAGAAGGGGATGTGAATGTCCTCGTGTGTCCCCATATCTCTGGCTCTGAAGGGCGTGAAAAGTCACCTTGTCCTGTCCATTCTGCCTGTGCAGTCTCCTCCAGCCCACTGGTTCTCAGATGTCCCCTGCTGGGCAAGCGGAGCTGCGCCCCCTGAGTTTCTGCCGAGCAGCTCTGGGGTAGACCTCCAGATTCCGTGTTCCTGACCTGCTTCCTCGAGCTGCTGCTGCTCCGGGGATGAGTGCGCAAGCCGCACTCTGCCGCGTTATTCCCACTGGCCTTCTGTCCTAGTCACTCCTCTCGGTGCTGTTGTCAAGTACCTGAAAGAAGCAACTTAAGGGAAGAAGGGGTTATTTCAGCTTACAGTTCAAGGGGACATAGTCTGTCTCAGTGGGGAAGGCATGGCAGCAGGAGCAGGAAGCAGCTGATCACATGGTGTCAGGAAGCTGGGAGCACTGAATGCTGGTGCTCACTGGCTGTGGCCTTCCTACGTAGTCCAGGACCCGCAGCTCAGGGAATGCTACTGCCAGATTTTACGGTGGATCTTCCCACCTCATTTAATCTCATCTGGAAAATCCCTCACAGGCATGCCCAGAAATGAGTTTCCATGGTGATTCTCAATCCTGTCAATTGATCAACCATCACAGTGCCCTACCTGCTGTAGGGGCAGTTCATTTCCTCTGAGGTGGCACCTTCATCCTTGGACGGCTGCCCCTTAGATGGACTTTGAAACCGGTCTCCCTGCAGCTTCCGCCCACTGTCCGTACACTAGACTCTATAGTAGATTCCAGTGCTTGAAGCTGGGGCTAATAGCAGTGACCTTTGACTGGTTAGCTGCCATCTCAGCCACAAGGTTCAGCAAGTTACATGCACTGTATCGATTTTCTCCATATATATATAAACTCTTTTTGCCTTGCAAGGTCATTATAAAACAGAACAGATAATAGGAATTTAACTGTAATCTTAACAAATCATTGAGATTTTCTTTTGTCTACTTTTTAACTTTGTATCTGCTAGCTAGAGCTGCTATTACAAGATACCCCAGACCAGAAGAGTAGCAGAAATTTGTTTTGTCATCATGCTGATGGGTTGTAGCCCAAGATCTGGGTGATGTCAGGTTTGTTTCGTTCTGAGCCTTTCCTCTTGGCTGGTAGCTGGTCACCACCTCAGTGCGTGTTCACGTGGTTGCCCTTCATTCTCTGTCATCTGTGTCCTAATCTCTTCTCATTAGGACACTAGTCTCAATGCAGTAGAGCTACTCAAATGATGTCATTTTATCCCAGTCAGCACGTTAAAGGTCCTGCTTCCAAATACAGTCATGTTCTGAGGTGCTGGGTGGCCCGGGGGAGGGGGGTGTCAGAACTTCTATACATGAATTTGAAGAGACACAATTCAATCCACAACATACATTTAATTGAATCTTAATTAATAATAAGCTATGTGACTATGGAGAAATCATCTAATGATTCTGAGCCTCATTTTCTTCATCAGGGCCATGAATAGGGAAGGGAGACATTCATCTTCCTGGCTGACTGGGTTTGGAGGAAGATCGAGATAGGCTCAGCTGGAGGTCAGGAGACTGCTTGTCTGAGCATCACTGTGGGATGGACGGTATGACCCCAAAACAGGATCTCCCCAGCATGGAGCATGCTTCATGGCTTATGTGATGAATGTAGCAGTGGAGGTAAGAGGCAAGACTCCGGAGCAGACCCCAGGAATGAAGCTCTGCTGGCTTCCATGGCCCTGTCTTCACTCACCAGCTCACCTGGGGACGGTCTCTGGCCAGGAAGCTGACATCATTGCCCCCTCCGAACTCCAGAGCTTGCTGGGGAGGGGAGTGTGTGGGTGAGGTTTAGAACCCAGCTAAATATCTGTCACTGGTGTGGGGAGAGGAAATCTTGAGCTCAGTTAGAATGTAGCAGAACTTGCCGCTGTGCGTTGTATTGTTTCCTCTGTGGCAGTGCCTGAGCACTCATTAGGAAAGTGCTGTCCTTCACTTTCATCCCAACCCCGGCATCATGGCCACTACTACTGACCCTGTTTCATTACTGCATACAGAGAGCAAATCTGCCCACGGCAACAGACTCATATGTGACACAGTCAGGATTTGAAGCCAGGTCTTTCTGGAGCTAATCTTATTGCATAATCTCTATGGCACACTCATTTTATGTGCATAGTCTCTATAGAACACTCATGTGCATAATTTTCTAGCACACTCATCATATATGCATACGTCCTATAGCACACTCAAGTGCATAACCTGTAGAGCACACTCATTAAAATACTTGATGCTGGGCTGAGGAGATTGCTCAGTGGCTAAGGGCTGAGGGCCTGGGGGAGGAGGGGCAGAAAACACCCAAGTTCTAATCTCTAGATCCCACATAAAATAGTGAGGCTATGCACGGCCGTGCATGCCTGTAACCCCAGTCTTGCAAAGGGAACAAAGAACAGGGAATTGCCTGGGCTCATAAAAAGCAACAAACTCCAGTGTCAGTAAAAGACTCCCATTCAAACAAGGATGAGTGGAAGAGAAACGGAACAGGACACTCGACATTCTGTTCTGGCCACCACAGGCAAATGCCCCCTGCCACACGTGAGGACATGGGCACTGCAGGGACACATACGCATGCATACCCCCCCCCCCACACATATGATAAAAAGTCCCGATGTAGAAAAATAGTGAATGAGGTGGGAAAATGCCTTCAACATGATGTTCAGCGGGGGGAAAACAAGGTGTGAAGCACTATCTCAGTTCTATGTGTGTGTACATGTGTGGGTGGGTGGGTGGGTGGGTGGTGTCGTGTAGTGTAGTGTCATGTGGAGAGAGGAAAGGAACAAGCTAATGTCAGTGGTTATTTCTTCATGGTGAGATTACTTACTATTTGACGTTTTTCATAATATCTAGGACAAGGGAAAATGGTGTTTTTTTTTTAAATGGAGAGAACAAGGGATTTGGAAGGAGACAGTCCTGGTTGAGAATCCCAGGCTCTCACTCCCCGCACCTGTGCGAGGCCCAGCGTCAAGCCACAGCCCGGACCCTGGCACCCTCTGAAGGATTCTGGGGCGGATGGAGGAGGGATAAGGATGAGAAGAGCACCTGATTGGGGTTCTATTTTTGAAGGAGGCCTGTGCTGCAAGCCCAGAGACAGAGCATAGTATTTCCCTGAATAACCAGGGCTATTTTTAGAGGGCGCCAATAAACTGCACCCAGGGAGTGGGGAGCCGGGCAGTGGGCTGCTTCTGGAGACCCTGTGTGTCCAGAGCAGAGCCTCAGCTTCCTCTGCAAAAGGCGCTGCCTAGGAAGTTGCTCATCAGCCTCACCGTGCCTTCAGCTGGTACAGAGCAATTCCTGGTATCCTGTGTGACTGTGAGGGCAGAAGGAGCCTGGGGTGCCAACCCCAGGGGACCACTTGTCCTTTCTGTGTGGTACCCTGGTTACAGGCTGTCAGCTCCCGAGACAGCGACGCAGTCTGGATTTAACACCCCTCTGCCACAGCAGGAAAACAAGCAGAGAGAGAATGACTGTCTGGGAGTAAAGCCTCCAGGATGTCTGTGAGAACAAACATTTTTTACAGACGGGCGGCCGTGAGCAGAGAGTGGAGCTGGGCAGAATTCTTTACCCAAGGGCACCTCCTCCAGACGCAGGCCTGAGTACCCCGTCCAACCTGGGATACAAACAGACCTGCAGTGAACGGGCGCTTCGTCCACTCTGTTCTAGAGAGTTGGCTCTTTGCACATTTCCTCCCAGAAATCCCACCTCTTCTGCCCCAGCCTACGTCATGATTAACAAACAATGATAGTGACGGTGACCTTGCACTGTCTACCTACCTTGTATGAGGTGGCCGATTACACACATCTTTTCTCTCTCAGTCTTGACAGCATAAAGCTAGGTACCTTGTTCCGTGACAGGGAACATTATGGCTCCTAGTTTACAGATGTGGGCATCTGAAACAATGCCTAGCACATAGTAACACTGACAGTAGTATTCGTGTACTACTCACTTTCAAGTGGTAGACATGAATTAATGGGATCACAAAGCCTTCATTATCATCTCAGATTTGGAAATGGATACCCATAAGGTGTAGGGTAAGCATATAACCCAATGCCAGAGCTTCCAAGTGGCTGGAATGGTACTTAAACCAGGTGATCCATGCCCTCCTCAGTGCCTCTGCCACCACATCCTGATTCTCCATGAGGAACGTTCAGGAAATAGGAACCCTGTCTGATGTCATGGATCCCCCAGAGGTGCCCCTTCCCTCTAGTCACCATGCTTCCGGTGCCAGAGTCAAGGTTACCGCTCAGAGGAGCGTCGTGCCCGCTCTCATGCACTCAGAGCAGAGGCTGCCAGCGTGGGGTGGCACTATTATCCTCCACTACCTACCCTGGACTCTGCTCAGAGGACGTGCTGGACTCTGGACTCGGAAGCCTTGAAAACAGACTGAGAATTACACTAGCACCCGGAGGGGACGACTTGAGTGCTCCCTGCCTGCTCTCGGATGACCTGCAGCGAGGTTATCTCCTGCCCACAATCCAAGGGCTGCTCCTCCCTACAACATCCCCCGCATGAGAGGAGACGGAAGGAGGCAGGGAGGGAGGGAAAGGAGAGCGGAGATGGGGGAACTTCTCAGGCCTGGGTGCTCATCACAACACCCTCTCCTCTCCGCCCACAGGAGCTTTCTAAGCCCCCTGCTGGTTCCCCCCAATATAGAGTGCTGAGTGGTGGTGGGCCAGGCCTTGTGCCCCCAGCCTGGCCTGTGCCCATTAACTTGTGCTACTGCTCTTTGATAGAAGGGAACCCAGGTTAGGGTCACACAGTAGGGAGCCTTGAGCCTGTTTTCTGAGGTGACCTGCGCCCACAGCCTGCATATCTCCTTTCCTTCAGCTCTGAGCACCTGCAAGTGGAAAAGGCTTCTGCCCTTGTGACTAACAAGAGTCTACAAAAAAAACAAAACAAAAAACAAACAAAAAAAAAAAACCACAGCCAGATTGGAAGCCTGATATATTCTGTGCTAGGATTTAGGAGAAAGTCCGGATTCCCCCCACTGGGTCCCCCAGCAAAACAATGCATTTTAAATGGCTCTGAAATTGCTAAGCTATTTCACTGCTTCGGAGGAGAAATAGCTTGGGGGAAGCTGTTGGCCCTTTATGCCTTGAACATCAAAACAAAATGCCAAATGGGAAAATGAAATCACAGGAGGTCGGGGAAGTGGGGAGGATTACGTGGGAAGAGTCTGTGTGAGGTGTGGGCAGAGTGTTGAACCTGGGACGCTGGGAGGACCTGTGGGAGGCTGCAGGGCGTTCTCCATGCAGCGCTCTGACGTCACGCGGACCCGGGTCAAGACCCCGCTGCGACGTGAGTGCCTGCGCTGGCAAGGACTTACTGTCACCCACGTGCACGGGGCAGCTCTTGGCAAGGCACCTCATAGGCACAGTGTCTGAGTGAAGTTTGAAATCCTGATGTCCAGCCTGTGTCCTCAGAGGTTCCATGGGTCCGGGGTGGGATGCAGCAGGGATACGGTTAGAGCTGCCCAGGTGCCTCTGAGCAGAGGAGAGAGAGAGAGAGAGAGAGAGAGAGAGAGAGAGGGAGGGAGAGAGAGAGAGTCCCATTTCCCCCCCTCCGGGGCTCTCCTTCTGAGTCTGTTTGCGCCCCTATCAAATGGGCGCGATGTTATCTGAGGAAATAATTCTGTGTCTTCCAGCGAGATGAGTGCCCCCCTCCGTAAACTGTGGTGAGTCGGTGGGAACAGGTCCAGCCTGTTTATAGTCACACCTTTGCCTCCAAGAGGAGCTGGTGCCAGCCCCGTTTTTTTTTTTTAGCTGGCACACGAAGAAGCACCGGGAAGAGGGCCTGCGGTTGGCATGGAGAATTGAGAACTCGGAGTCTGATCGCTTTTTACGGAAAACCTATCCCAAGGGGCACAGCCCTGTAAATGGCACGTCCCCTGTACCCACAGTTCTGGCCCCAGAGGGGGGTAGCACTTGCAGTCCTGAGATAAACGCTACTGCCACAGGCTATAGTGAGGCTGGCTAGAAAGTTCTAGAAATGTGGATCAGGTGGGGTCTGGTCTAGGAGTGTAATAGCAAAGACATAAATTCCAAGGCCATAAAAAGAAGAGGAAATGGACCTTTCAGCCTCTAGAATTTTCTACTTGAATAGAAGCATAGTGAGGTCAGAAGCCTGAGAACAGCCACGACCCAAGCTCTCTCAGGAAGAAGGTGCATCTCCCTGGAAACGGCCCCTGGGTAAGGAAGGAAGCAATTCCCAACATGCATCTGGACATGTGCTACCTGTGTTTGGGAGAACAGTGGTTGCTGCTGACAGAACAGAACCAGGACTGGCAAGGTACTGCCGCTGCTGCCCACACCAGCCCTGGAGGACGGGGCGAGGCCCCCTTTCACAGGCTGTGAAGAAACTGCAGCCCAAAGCACCGCAGGACTAGCTCTGAAGTTTTAAACCAAAGCCTTGAGATTTCAAGTCAGGGCTTTAAGAGCGAGAAAGGGTGCGCCAGGGCCTCCAGCCACGGCAAACAAACTCCAGAAGCATGCGCCACCTTGTACATCCGGCTTACATGGGTACGAAGGAATCGAACCTGGGTCCTTGGACTTGGCCGGCATCTCTCCAGCCCAAGATCTGTCTCCTTATTTCAAGAGGTCATTGTATTACCCCTGTTTTAAAGGTGAGGGAAACAGGCCTGAGGACATACAGTGATGTCTCCAGTGTCACAGCTAAGGAAACCACAGGTCCAGATGGGTGCGCCCCGCCCTCGGCCTGGGCCTGCAGCACCCTGAGCAGGTTGATGATCCCTCAAGCTCTGCGGACTTTCATTTTCCCCTTCATTTCATCTCCCCGCGAGATAAGAAGAGGGAGATGCACCTGGGCCCTGGGCCTCACGCTGTCATTCTTGGTCAATGCCAGCTGCTTCCATGTGCTGAAGGACGTTGGCGTGATCACGTACACTGATCCACAGGGCCCTCACCAGAGCCATCCAGACCAACTCCACCCAGAAGAGGAGGACCAAAGCATACCAGGGCCACTCAGCAAGTCAAGGGAGAGACATCTTGTTCTCAAGCCCTGCCTCTCAGTTCTCATCTCGTCCATCATGGCCCACACCGTACAGTGCTTAAGGGCCTAGGGAGAAGGGGATCCTACGAAACTGACAAAATTCCCCACCTTCATCCTTAAGGATCTAAATGGTGTAGATGGGAGACACAGTGTCATCGGGAAAGCTTTAGAGCTCCCTCCCCGATCTGAGCTCCAAGTTACTCTGTCATGTAGCTTCCAGAGACGCACCAGGCAGGATGGCCTTAGCCCTCTGAGACCCAGTTTCCTGACCTGTAAAACTAAGGAGACCTCCTAGAGGCAATGCTCCAGAGGCTGCCCCAGAAATGGTACCCACGGTTACCAGAACTTTTTCTCACAAACTGAACAGAACTGATGAAGTCAGTAGGGGTTGGATGGTAAGGTAGGTGGGAAATCTTACTGTGTGTTCTGCCAGCCTTCTTTCTGCTGAGGTGAGGTTCCTGGGAGAGGAAGATGTGGGAAGAGGAGTCTTTCGGTATATTCCTGTACTTTCCACGACTTCTTCACCTAGCCCTGGCTATACCTGGAGCAGTGAATAGCTAGGAGCTCCAAGATTGTGGCTGAAGGAGGTCATCACCCCACTCTGGGGCAAGTAACCTCTCCCCTGGATTGTTCTCCAAAGCATCTTCCTTTATGTCTGAGGTACTCTGATACAGGCTTGGTACTGAAGAGCTTTTTCTGAAACTATAATTACATTTGAAACTGAATTGCAACATGAAAAACAAAACAAAACTATACTCCTTGAATTGCCCCATCCATTCACATTGAATCACATTTTAGGTGATTCTTTTCACATTTGTTCTACCACAGACTGTGTTTCAGTTTGGAGGGACTGCATTATGAAAGTCCACAGGATGCTTGCTATAGGGCTAATGGATAGCATTTGTGAATTCTGACACTCGCTCTCTGTCTAAAAAGGAATACTGAGCAGCTCTTTGTCAGACCTTGAGGGTCTTAAAGAAACATACATTTAGGTCTGCCCTTCCAGAAAGGTTGAGGAGGAAAGAGAAGCAGTTGTCATTGCCTGGCCCGGGGCAAGCATTGTGTGCTTTACCTCACTGAAACCTTTTGCCAAACTAGGAGGCAGGCAATCTCGTGCCCACCTTAGGTGCAAGGAAGCTGAGAGGTGACAGAGGGAGTTGGTGCTTAGGGCACTTTAACTGGTACTTTTTAAGAGGCAGAAATGGGAGCTTATGCCTGTGTAACTGAAAAAATGTGGACATCTCTTAAAATGCCACAGTGGGGTCTTGAGTACAGATGTGCAAACAGTAAGCTAGTCCCTACTGCATGTACAGCTGCAGGATTTTTTTTTCTTTCAAGTTATAAGAGGAGGAGAGAGAAAGGAGAGGTCAACAGTATATGGGCTGAAGGTTCCAGAAGGCTGCCCAGTGGGAGCATAATTTCAGTAGATGGAAGCCATTTCTGTCTGCATCCTCGTGGGGTGAGAAGCTACCCTCTGACACAGGAAATGGCCACTGCCCTCAGTCAGTTCTTCTACCCATCAGTGGCGTAGGGAGGAGCCCCACGGCGTTCTGTGAGACTACTGCAGCAGTAAGGCCTACACTGAGGCTGCCCAGACCGGCGTCTGACCCCGGAAAGGCCCTAGGATTGAGCAACTTCTGACGTTGCACTGTCAGGTCTCTCCTCCATTATTCATGCCAACTGTGGAGCCCAGTCAATATTAGCTTTAGTTTTCATTCAGATCAAAGCAAAATCCATTTTGCAAATATTTAGTGAGGCCCTACAGCTTTTTACACAGGCACCACTTACCCAGAGCATAAAAAAAGATTCTGAAGACCTAATTCTACGCTTGAAGGGCTCTCCTTCTAGGAGGGAGAAGATGACCATGTCACACTGTGGGCGCTGGTATGGGCCATCACAGGAGGGTGGCAGAAGGGAATGGTTGATTCATCCGCTGCTGTGTGATGAGCACTGGCTGTATGCCAGGGTGGTACCAAGGTCTGGGGACTCGAGAGGAGCAGGACCCAGACCCCACTGTAAGGAAGCACAGCCCTGATTGGAGAATCCACAGTTCAGATGACATACATGAATACTTATCTTCAGACTGGAGAGATGGCTTAGCATATTAAGGCATTTGCCTGCAAAGCCAAAGGACCCAGGTTTGATTCCCCAGGACCCACATAAGCCAGATAAACAAGGTGGTGCATGCACCTGGAGTTCATTTGCAGCGGCTGAAGACCCTTGCGTGCCCATTCTCTCTTTATCTGCCTCTCTCTGTCTCTGTCTCTCTCTCTAACAAATAACGTAAAACAAAATGTTTTAAAAAATGATCTTAAAAGCTTGTGGATTCATGTGCTAAAATGTTCTCTACATCCGGGCTTCTACATACTGACTGTGTTTCTGAGGTTAGGACTTAATATTTGTACTAGCCACATGCTAGCCTGCTACTTCAGCCCTGCCTGGACCAACCAAGGACAGACCTCAGCCCCTTCCCTTCCCCTGCCCTCTTGTCTCCCTTACTGTGCCTCTTCCTCTCTCATCCCCCTTTTGACTCTTTCCTCTGTTTTTTTTTTCTTAAATTGACACTCTTTTTAATATGTTTCTTATTTGCAAGCAGAGAGAGAGAGAGAGAGAGAGAGAGAGAGAGAGAGAGAGCTAGGGAGAGAGTATGGATACGCCAAGACCTCTAGACACTGCCCAACAAGGTCGAGATGCATGTGCCACCTTGTGCACCTGGCTTTACTGGGGTACTGGAGAATCAAACCCTGTTCATTACTCTTAGCAGTCAAGTGTCTTAACAACTGAGCCATCTCTCCAGCCCCCTCTTTCCTCTTTCTTTTTATTCCTTCCTCACTCCCAGTGTTCTCTTTTCTTCCTCCTTCTTTCTTTCTTCCCCTCCTCTATCCTCCTTACCTTTCTCCTTTCCCTCTCTGTCCTCTCTCCCTCCTCTTTTCACACCTACCTTCTTTTTCCTCCCTCTCCCTTTTTCTTGCCCCATCATTTATTTCATCCCCACTGGCATTTCACTGACACCCTTCCCTAGGGCTCAGGAGCTGGGACTACAGATCCCTGCTTGCAAGTAAGTAACATATTAAAAAGAGTGTCAATTTAAGAAAAAAAAAAACAGAGGAAAAAGTCAAAAGGGGGATGAGAGAGGAAGAGGCACAGTAAGGGAGACAAGAGTGCAGGGGAAGGGAAGGGGCTGAAGTCTGTCCTTGGTTGGTCCAGGCAGGGCTGAAGTAGCAGGCTAGCATGTGGCTAGTACAAATATTAAGTCCTAACCTCAGAAACACAGTCAGTATGTAGAAGCCCGGATGTGGAGAACATTTTAGCGCATCTGTGAATGTATTTCACAGTAACATCCATTGACTCCTGAGGCTGAGTCCCTCATTCTATGTTCATGGACATGACTGTCTTTCCCTGGGGCGAAGCTCCATGGATTCATCAGAACCTCAGATTGCCGGTCATGTATTCCCCACTTCTCAATGCACAGTCTCAGTGCATGCTTCCCTGATCCACTGCAGGCAGTGAGATGCAATGCACCTATAGTGGATTCCAAGACTTGCTGCTGTTGGAAACAGAAGTTCACAGACGGCCCTTTGGAAAGAGGACACTGCTGTTCTGGGAGTATGATATGGACACTGATTGAGGTCCCATGGGTGCATATTTGTCATGTTAGTGGGTGTAAATAGTGTTTTCTCTTCCTCCAAATACCCATCGGCACCCTGTTCCTTAGACATGAGCAAAACTGTACAGCTTGCTAGGGCCACCTTAAAGTACAGCAGCCTGGGTGGCTCACACAACAGAAATTGATATTCTTCTAGTTCTGGATGTTAGAAGTCCAAGTCAGGCTGCGAAGATTGGCCTATCCTGAGGCCCATCTCTTTGGTTTCTCCATAGTCACAGTCTTTCCGTGCCTTCACGTAATCTTCCATGTGTCTGTGCCCCCAACCTCTTCATCTTCTGGGACCACTGGTTATACTAGGTCAGGGCCTACTCATAAGACCTCATATGACCTGAAGCATCTCTTCAGAGGCTGTATCTCCCAGTACAGTGGCATTCTGAGATTACAGGGCTAGGACCTCCACATATGGATCTAGCCCTTAACAGAGTCCACAGTCTCGCCTGGTGCCTGTATGATGAAGTCCCCAGGAGGGGACTGTGCACAGAGCCAATCAATGGAAAACTATTGCATTTAGGACTTGGTCTTAATTCAAACCACTATTGACAGAAGGTTATTTAGGAAGCACTTTCTGGCTGAGCGGGCCCAGGATTAATTATTAAGGACCCATCCATGGGCCAGGCAGGAGCTGTGGATACCGCGTTAGCAGGCAGCAGGCCCACGTGGTCACCTCGTCTCCCTGACGGGTACAAAGAAGCTGTTTTATTTATACGTGTAGCTATTCTTAGCGTTACCATCTTCCCTTTATGTCCAGTGGAAAGGATTATTGTAACCACAGAATCTTGAACCCTTCTCATCATCAAATTAATAGAAAGGATTCGGGTCATTGTGCTAGAGTTCAAGGGCTAGAGAGCGTCAACCCACTAGAGTTGTGTCTACAGAACTTAACACTCAGGAGAAGGCTGGCATGGGGTGGGGGAATGGGAAGAAGTGACAGCAATGACCCTGAGAGGTCTTTTTAGATATCTCTTATAAATAACGCCATTGCCCTGCCCTGTGAGAGCTTGTTAACAAAGTCCTCCCCATAACCCCTTCTGCAAAGTAAATACACCAGGGCTATTTCAGATGGAATACATTAGAATTGTGTGTTTATAATATCCGCTGGATGTGGGAGAATGGAGAATCTCATTGCATTCAAGTAGACATTCGAGCTAGTTTATTCTGGGCACGATGAGCCATGCTGTCTGTTTGGGTAATTCAAGGCAACTTAGACTAGCAACTGAGACGGCAGAGGGTCCTTCTGCCCTCACCTTCTCGTCCTTTCCCTTGTTGAACTTCTCTCACTGGCCTGCCTCATGGACAGCCACCCGACTTATCCTTTCTGCACCATCACCTTGCTCCTGGTGTGTGGATTGGCTCTGGGTTACCACCTGAGAAACTAGCATACAAAGAGGAAAGCTTTCTACTCACTAGCTGTTCAACCTTGGCATGCCTTTTGATCCACACCTATCGAATTAAGGACAAAGTCCGAACAGCCGCCACGGTAGCGCCTGGCCTGACAGTGTTTGATGAATAAGTGTGATCATCATTACAGGTTCTGTAAATGACTATGGCAATCAGACAAGGAGTCTTAATCTTCTCTCCATTCGTGAGTCCTCTTGCCCAAGAAATTTTTACATGCCCCCAGGAATATTGCTTTATAAAATAGGTACACAAATCAAAAATTTATAGATATCATAAATAAATTTATTTTAAAACAATTCTTTGATAGACATATAAATTTGATCTTTGGAAAGCAAATCTACATACTAGTGAGATGGATATATTTGTATTTTTTGTCTTATTTTACAAAATTAACTCTTGGCTGAATATTTGATACTGTAGGGCATAGAGCAACTGCAGCGTTTTTCAGAGTTGGTCCATATTTTGATTTTAACAATCACCCATGCTGAGGACACTGCTTCATATAAATACATATACAGAAACATGTTTGGGGTCATTTCAGAAATTGGTGGAAATTCCTAATCCCAAGCCAAACTTCATTGAACATTTTAAAAATAAAACTTAAAATCTGTAACTCAAACACTGATTTTTAAACCAAGCATTCTAACACAATACAACCAAAAGATGTACTAATTTCTACTTTCATGCTAGGGAATGATGACAGGAAAATATTAAGTCTTTGTTTTCTAAAACTAAGCAATTATGTTTCTATATGAGCAGGCACTTTTGCATGTACAATGAAGACACTACATTTCATAACATACAATGCTCTCGAATCTGAGCCAAGGCAGCATTTGTGGGCATTAAGTTGTGGGCTCTACATGCACAGTGCAAAATGTGCATGCTGTGTTCAGAACCAGGGCTGCAGTGAAGTCCCATGGTACGAGAGAGGCGAGCACTACCCCAAACAGCTCAGGTTCATTACATGTTTGTTTTTGAATTATTTTTTGGTTGTTGCATGTTCAGAAACCTTTTAGTGTTGCCAAGTTTTTCATGATCTCCACATTCAGTTACATGACCCCACGTGGAATTGGGACTGACAGTTTAAGTTTAAGAAGCTGGGGTATAAGAGACATGTTTTGGGAGGCAGGGTCCTTGCTCCCTGTCTCCCAGGGTATCTCCACTCTGAGCCATAGCAGTCTGCCTACAACCCAAGGTCATCACTAACTTAGCGAACTGCAAATGTAAGGCGTGGCGGGAGGTATTACCCAGCATAAGAGGCAGCGCTGAGGCAATGCAAAGAGAAGAACCTAGTTCTCGCCATTCGAGAGAACTGCATTCAAGTCCCAGCTTAGCCCTCTTCACCTTGGACATATACATACCATCTATCTCAGGCTCAGAATCTTTATCTATAGAAGTAAGATTTTTAAAACATGCATGCAGATATTATTGGAACATTTAACTCAACTGTTGTACATGTGTGAAATGCCACACTGAGGTCCCATAACCAAAGGGCACCAGACCCAGTAGCTGCGTTGCTGTTATTGTATTGTTGTTACGGGCATTGCCTCATTCACAGATGTTTCTCGAACTCTATCAGGCAGAATTCTGAAAAGGGAAAATGCTCTCTTCAGAGTTAATCTTGTTGTTTCTAAGCCAATGCATTTTTCCTAAGGAAGGTTAAGGTTTATGATTCCATCAGAATGAAGACTTGGTAGACAGGGATAAACACCCCCCCCCCAAGCCTTGGACAATGACACATCATCAGCCTTGGCTTTCATATTGTGCAGCCATGTGAAAACTGGGTGGAAAACAGGCTCTTTATGAAAAATTCCATATTTATTGTCATTGTTTCCTATGGAACCAAGAGTCAGATAGACCCAAGCCATGCTCTAGTGATATGATATGATCGTTGGCTGTCTAACTGGCCCCAGATAAATTGTTGGGCACTGCTTCAAACGTTAGGCTATGAGCTTCTGTTCTGTCACTGTTCGAAGTTGTAAGCTTTGGAAACATACTTTTAATAAAGAACTCTGCAATTTGTTGTATTTAAAATGTTTACAGTTATTTATTTCAAAGAAACCTTCTATAAGTTTTGACTAGATATCAGACATTAAGTACCAGTTATTTGTATAGGAGATTGAGTCTTATATGTTCAATTTTTTGAAGAGTAATCAAATATGCATAGTAGAATCTAGCGTGCTCACCATTTCCAGTATACAGTTTAGAGATGTTTGATACATTCATATTGTACTACCATCCATCTCCAGAACTCTTTCCAATTTCCTAGCTGAAACACTACACACATTAAGCAGTAATTCCCCTTCTACCCCTCCCCAGCCCTGACAACCACTATTCTACTTTCTGTCTCTATGAATTTGATTACCCTAGAAGCTTCATACTATTGAAATTATACTGTGTTTCTTTTGTGACTGGTTTATTTCATTTAGCATGTCTTCAAGTAGTTTCATCCATGTTGTAGTCAGAATTGCCTTTCTTTCTGAAACTAAATAATATTCCATTGTATGAATATGACACATTTTTGCTACCTAGTCATTGTTCAATGGACTCTTGGATTGATTTCACCTTTTGACTGTTGTGAAACACTGTTATGAACACAGGTGTACAAATATCTATTCAAGTCCCTGCCTTTAAGGTCTTTTGGGCATATACCCACAAGTGGAATTATTGGATCATTTGATGATTCTGTTTTTAATTTTTAGTCTTTCTTGGATAATTGCCACATTCTTTCCATCATGGATATACCATTTTACATTCCAACCAGCAATGAACAAAGACTCTAGTTCTCTCTGTTGACATTTATTTTCTCGTTGTTTTGATAATAGCCATACTAATAGGTGTTAAGTGTGGAATGGTTGGTTTTATTCATTTTTAAATTAGCTAATTTATTGCTTATAAAAACTGTTTTGATTTCATAGAAAAGTTGAGTGGAAAGTACAGAATTCTATTTATTCTCTGTCTGTACATGTCTACAATCTCCCCCACTATCAACACCCCATATCAGAGTGGTGGGTGTATTATAACCTATGATCCCATGCTGGGATCATTATCACCCATAATCCATGGTTTGCTATTGGCTTCTCTTTTAGGATTGCACATCCTATAGGTTTTAACAAACATGTATAATGACAAGTGTAGACCACTATGGTATCATACAGTGCCATGCCCATCCATCTTCTCCTCCCCAAACTCTGGAAGTCACTGACTTCAGGGCCACATAGTAGCAATCAAACCTCCTGTATACAGACATTTCAGATTGGCAATGTGCATTTAAGGTATTTCCATGTGTTTTTATGGCTTGGTGGTTCATTTGTCATTTGATCATTAAAAGTAATCTATTATCTAGATGGCCCAATGTTTATTTATTCATTCACCTGATGAATGGCATTTAATTTGGTTCTGAATTTGGGCAATTACTAAGAGAATTGCTGTAAACACTCATATACATTGTGTGTGTGTGTGTGTGTGTGTGTGTGTGTACATATTTTTTCAGCTAATTTGAGTAATTATCAAGAACTATAGTTATTGGATTGGACAATAAAAACTATGAGAAACTACCAAACTACTTTTCACAGTGTTTTTCCAATTTGCATTCCCAACAACAATGAGTAAGTATTCCACATCTTTACCATCATTTGATATCATTAATTTGGACTTTGGTCATTCAAACGGTCTACAGAGATTTCTCCTTGTTTTAATTTGGAATTTCCTATTGATACATGATGTTAAACATTGTTCTATATGTTTTGTTATATTTGAATATTTTATTTGATTGAGATGTCTATACAGGTCTTTTACTCACTTTTAAAAAATTTTTTGTTTATTTTTATTTATTTGAGAGTGACAGACTGAGAGAGAGAGAGAGAGAATGGGTGCACCAGGGCCTCCAGCCACTGCAAACGAACTCCAGATGCATGCGCCCCCTTATGCATCTGGCTAACGTGGGTCCTGGAGATTTGAGCTTTGAACCGGGGTCCTTAGGCTTCACAGGCAAGCGCTTAACCACTAAGCCATCTCTCCAGCCCTTTTACTCACTTTTTAATCAGGATGTTGGTTTTCTTATTTTGAATTTTAGCACTTCAAGTATTTTGGATAATAGTCCTTTATCACATAGTTTCTTTCATATGCTTTTCCCCATCTGTGGCTTATCTTCTCTTTATCTTGCAATTGTCTTTCCCAAAGCAAAAGGGTTTTTTTTTTTTTGTATTTTTATTTTTATTTTAGAGACAAAGAGAGAGAGAATTGGTATGCCAGGACCTCAGACACTGAAATCAAACTCCAGATGCTCTCACCACCTAATGGACATGTGTGGCCTTCTTTTGTGTGTCTGGCTTACATGGGATCTGGAGATTTGAACATGGGTCCTTAAGCTTTTCAAGCAAGCACCTTAATCATGAAGCCATCTCTCCAGCTCCAGAAGTTTTTTTTTTTATTTTAATGAGGTTTAGTTTATCAATTATTTGTTTTATGGATAGCTCTTTGGATGCTGTATCTCAAAAGCCATCACCAAACCCAAGGACTAGGTTTTCTCCCATGTTGTTGTCTAGGAATTTTATAGTTTTGTATTTTATATTTTGGTCTATGATCTATTTTGGTTAAGTGATTTTGATGGATGAAAGGTCTATGCTTATTTTGCTTCTATTTCTGAAAAAGATTATAGAAAATTGCTATAATTTCTTCCTTAAACATTTGGCATAATTCCCCAGTGAATCCATCTGGGCCTGGTACTTTCTTTTTTTAAAAGGTTATTTATTACTAATTCAATTTTTTTACCATATTTAATTCTTTCCAGATTGTGTATTGGCCTTTTTTATTTTTAAGTGTATTATTGCAAAAATATTAGGACAATACAAGTAAAAGAATACATTTTAAAATGAAGTATACTCATGACAGACTACCACATCTGCAGTATATTAAGTGTTCCTAAAGGCCCCAAAACTTGCAAAGTGTACAGTATCATTTCAATTAACAAACAAGAAACCCAATGCTTAAAAGATCAGAGCACCTGAGATAGGTAACTCATTCGTGACAGAGCAAAACCCAGCTCTTCCCTGAGCCTGGCTAGAGTTCTAGATAAGGCACCAGAACACTCCTTTAGTTCTTAGCATGAATCATTCATTCATGCTATAGGAGTACCAGGATGACCACAATCCTATTATGAAAGCTATGGGCATTTCACAATCAGATACAGCTGAATGAAGGATTTGTACTCCCTTTTGCCGCAATGGAATTGTTTAGAATTATGGTAATGAATATTGAGAGGTGAGGCAAAAATCACTGAATTCCCACATTGCTTCAGTTAATAGGCCTATACTTAACCATATTTATAATAAGATACATAGAAAGATGATAGATACATACATATATGCACACATACATAGGGATGGCAGATGATAAATTGGAACTTCATGGAAATTCCCAAGGCATACCTTAACCTTCCCTTCTCAAAAGTACTCGTTCCTCACTATGCACTCACGGGAGAGACAACCTTTCTAAGCTTCAGTTCCTGCATCTGCAAAATAGACCAGGGACATGATATTGCTCTTATTGGAAGGTTGTTGAATGAAATGACATAATGCAGTCAAAGCCCTTGGCACTGTTCATAAAACAGGCCAGAGGTTCAATGCATGTGAACTAATATGATTCCAGCCCATGTTGAGCACCTGCAAAGTGCCCCAACTTCTATTAAACCTACCTGGTGTTCGGACGTCTTTCATCATCTGCCCCTTGTGTTTTTGACTATGCATCCTAGGGATTCATAACTTTATTCATAAAGTATATTCATCAGTCATTCTCAACCCACATCATAAATGTGAAATCCTTACTTTTTTTAGATTTAAAGGAAAAATAGAGTAAGTTCAAATACTGTAATTTTGTCCCAAATTCTAGGGAGTGTCTGAAGCCCTGTGCTCTGGAAGCCACTGGTAGGGCTGAGTGGAGTCTGATAAACTGCTCCTGTAAAGAGCTAGCTGGGAAAGATGCCTGACTGCAGGGTCACTCTGGCAGCCACTCAGCTCTGCTATTCTAGCCAAAGCAGCAACAGACAGGATGAAACATTTGGATGGGGCTGTGCTGCAATAAAGTTTTATTTACACAAGCAGGTGTTTGGCTATAGTATGAAGACATCTGACCTAAAACTGTTTGTTCTGCTATTTGGCTCCAGCTTTCCCCTGGGCAGGAATATCCAAGGTCAGCAATACTTACCAACAAGGTGGAAATGTGGGGCAATGCATTCAGTACCTACCTCTAACATGTACAGAAGTATCACGGTCGTCAGAACTGTGGATATCATTAATATGTATTTTTGCTCTTCCTGTGAGAGTCTATTCCTTATTTTTCTCAGGCTAAACACCTTAATGTTTCTCTGTCGCCTCAGTTTCTGTCACATCCTACATCCAACCTGCCAGCAAATATGATCACTTCTATTGTCAAAACTGCACAAAGGATCAGGTAGGAAACACCACCTTCACACCCTCATTTGATGGTCTCTCACACAGGCAATGGCTTCTGACCACTCTTCCTGCTTCCTTCTTGGTCCCCTTTATTCTGTTCATATTACTCCTCTTCTTGAATCCTAAGTTCTCATCTCAGAGGAAAACCAAAACCTGTCTCATGTCCCATTGGGCTCTACATAGTTATCACAGAGGGCCTCGCCCTGGGGCTGTGAACTGATTTTCTGTGCTGTCCTTAGGTCCCCAGTCCAGCTGTATTAGCCTCCTTGCCACCCTTCCAACATGCCAGTCCCACGTCAGCCTCAGCATACTGTGCCCATTGGAATGGGAACCAGGGGGTCTCCAGCAAACCTCTGGCACTCGATCCCCCACTTTCTTCAGCTCTTGGCCCAGTGCCACCTTCTCAGAGGGGCTTTCTCTGAGCTACAGAACAAAACATTCCCATCGTTTCCTTTCCTCCTCCTTCTGCTGTTTTTCTCTATCGCATTGATGGGGACCTAATGTGCCGTGTGTTTATTCCCTGAGTTCTGTCTGAAAGAATATGTCTGTGATACACTTAAGCCCCAATCCTAGACCAATATTTGCAAATGCCCAAGAGATCTTTGGCAAGGAAGGAGATGTGAAATGAAATGGAGATCAGTTTATGGAAGAACTCGGCACCAAACTGCAGGAGGAAGGACCACTAGGGTCTGAAAACCAAGGAAACAGAAGCAGAGGGAGGTACAGTCCCTCAGCCCACTTCTGCCAGGGAAATGTTTATTTGTTCTGTTTGTATTCTGAGAGCCCATAGAAATTTCATTTTGGAGGGAAAAAGGTCTCTTCACTTAAAAAAAAAAAAAAAAGCATTTTAGCAGTTCATTCAACACAGCCATTCTAGGTCGTAGCAGCCTCTGGAGGGCTTGGAGAAGGGAGCCATGAGGTTCTGTCTGCAAGTTATGAAGATGAGGATGGGGTGGGATCATTTGGCAGTCAGAAAAGCAAGGGTGGAACCAGAGCAGAAAATCCAGCTGGGAAGTCTTACAAGGGTCAAGGCAGATGAAAGGTGATGACATATGAACCTCTCAATCAGAAAACCAAAGAAGGCTGAACAAGTTCCCTTTCTCCTCCATCCCAGAAGAGGGATGCCACCAGCTTTTCTTGCCCATGTCTTCCCTTCATGGATCACTAAAACACATGTGCTGGGGGCTGGGGAGATGTAAAGTGATTGCCTGGCAAGCAAGAGGACTGGTGTTAGATCTCCAAGACCCATATTAAAAAGCCAAGCCTGGGCTGGAGAGATGGCTTAGCAGTTAAGTTGCTTGCCTGAAAAGCCAAAGGACTCAGGTTCAATTCCCCAAGACCTATGTAAGCCAGATGCACAAAGTGGAGCATGCATCTGGAATTCATTTGCAGTGGCTTAAGGCCCTGGTGTACCCATTCTCTATCTGTCTCTTTCTCTCCCCTTCTCTCTCTCTCTCTCATAAATATATACATATATATATATATATATATATATATATATATATATATATATATACATACATATACATACACACACACACACACACACAAAGTATGCTGGCTATCTCTTATAGTCCCAGTGCTGGGGAGGCAGAGACAGGTGGATCCTTGAGACTCAATGACCAGCTGTATAATTATTGGTGAGGACCAGGTCAGTGAGGGACTTTGTCCCAAAAATGGTGACTATCGCCCAAGGAACAACCCCTAGGTTGTTCATCAGCCTTCACATACTTATAAACACATACACACAAATGCACACATTATACACACACACACACACACACACACGTGTGCTGGTACTTACATGTCCTACTTCTGCTGTACTACTATGACTTGGTAGAGAACTATACACTATACCTTACTCACTACATAACTGCCTACACAAATAGGAGCTTGTCTTCACATGCACATGAATATGCATGTGACTCTATGTTGGCTAATTAGCTTCGCTGAGTCCTCAGGAAGCAGAAGCAGAGTAAAAATGAAGGAGTAAATAATTAGGTGCCAAATAATTAAAAGTACTGTTGAGAAAGAGTGCCTCTTAAATCGTTTCTTTTTGTTTAATTGGGTTTTTAATACCACTGCCTTGGAAAATGTCTCTGAGAAGATGGTGCTGATTGACAGCTGAGGTAGTTATTAATAACCTGTTATCAATCTGCCAGGAATACATTAAGTGTTCAGGAGAGAGCACATCTGAAAAGGAACAGTCTCAGATCAGGACACGTGGTTTTCTTGAGGAGTCGGTGGCCACTGCACAGAGTGGAGTGTAAGAGAAGGCAACAAGAACACCCCCGTGGCTCCGTGTCTCACTGTTTGTGAAATGCCTACCTCCTCCAAGGAGACCAGAGCCATCGGTCAAATGACTGGCTCTTCAGGCAGCCTATTCAATGGAGTTGATAACTCCTAATGAGCGGTTTCTACATAGCATGTCTCTGAAACAATACTCAGTGGTTTTTATAAAAATATATTTTATTGTAACATTTTCTCACTAGCAAAGTTACTTACTCTTGAAATTTTAGAAACTACAGACAAGTAAGTGGAAGAAAATAAGTATCTATTACCTTGCCACATTAAAACAAGCGTGCTGAACTTTCTGATCTATAGGCATACATACACATTTGGTTAAAAGAAAGACTGTGGACAAATTAAATTTAGGAGAGCTTTATTAGAGCAAAGAAGAATCTGCAATTCAGGCAGAACTCAGCTCCAGAGGGAATTCAGAGTCTCTGCCCAGGAGTGTGAATAAAATAACAGGATTTAAGAAGCCAGAAACAAAATCAAGTAAAGGAATTACCTGATTGGCCACAGCCAGTCATCTG
The DNA here is from genome assembly GCA_036346955.1 of Dipus sagitta. Taxonomy (NCBI): domain Eukaryota; kingdom Metazoa; phylum Chordata; class Mammalia; order Rodentia; family Dipodidae; genus Dipus; species Dipus sagitta. The sequence continues at coordinate 164,578,298 of CM070772.1, read as the reverse complement.
CCATGTTTGGGTAGTGTATTGTAAATTGGCTGCCTATGATTGGCTGAAAAGTACTTGCTTGTGATTGGCTGAAAACTGGCTATGTGTTACATTCCTAAGTTAGGTTTCACTTTGCAATTACATGTAGCCAATGTTAGTGGCAATTTAGGTTGCAGGGTTTTTTTTTTTTTTTTTCTTTTTTTAGGAAAGAAAGCTAATAGCCTTCTGCTTATTTAACATGTTCAACTTTTTGTGATTTCTAAAAACAGCACACAGTACTTCCATTGAATTTTGTGATTTTTTTTCCTTGAGCAATATACACATCTTTCCATGTCAAATGTTTACCTACTGAATTAATTTGTAAGGCTAAATAATAGCCCATCGTGTGGAAAGTCAGAGTACATTTCCATTCCTCTTGCTGTTGGGTGATTAGGTTCCTTTCTGCTTTTGTGTCTGTGTTACAGAGCAGTGAGTGCCGGCTCTGACACTCCACCGATTGTCACCCGAATAGCAATGCAGCCTGCACTGTTTCAACCAGTGTATGCCCAACCTAATTATTTGTGTTTTAATAACCCTAGGACCATCCTTATGTAAATCCAAGAATTGGTTAGATACTGTTAGAATTAAATAGAATATCTGGGTTAGAGGGATTAGCAATTTTCAGGTGTTTTGCTGTAATTTGACAAACTGACCTCTAGAAAAATAGGTGTTAGTTAACACCAGGTTAAACAGTTTCAGGAAAACCCTTCTGAGCTCAAGACTTCGAGGGATTTTTTTTTTAAAATATATTCTTTTTGTATTTGCTTGCAGGCAGAGACAGATACAGACAAGAGAGACAGAGAAAATGGGCGTAACAGGGCCTCCAGCCTCTGCAAACCAACTCCAGATGTATGTGTCACTTTGTGCATCTGGCTTTGCATGGGTACTAGGGAATCAAACCCGGGTCATTAGGCTTTGCAGGCAAGTGCCTTAACTACTGGGCCATCTCTGCAGCCCCTTCTAGGGAATTTGATCAGGTCATCAGATGAGGTGATTTGGGGAAGGGACCTGTGTGTGTGTTCATGTTTGTATGTGAGTTTTCACGTGTGGGTGGTACGCATGTGTATGGGTGTGTGCATACACATGTTACACATGCATGTATAGACCAGAAAAGGACCTCGGGTGTCATCCTTAGGAATGCCATTCACCTTTTCCTTGAGACAAGGTCTCCCATTGGCCTGGAGTTTGCCACTTAGGTTAGACTGGCTGGGCAGCATGCTCAGGGTCAATGTGCCTCCACTTCCCCAGCCCTGAGATTGTAGGCACCTGCTACCAAGCCTAGCCTTTTGACATGGGTTCTAGAGACTGCCCTCAAATCCTCACACTTTCAAGACAAGTGCTTTACAGACTAAGCTACCTCCCTAGTCTGATGAAGAAATTGATTTAGAAGAAAAGAAACTGCACTCTGCTCTGGGGGTGGGGAGATGATGAGTGGGTAAAGTGCTTGGTTGCCAAGCAAGCTTGAGGATCCGAGTTCAGATCCCAAGCACCCACGTGAAAGCCAGGCATAGTGGCTTGCCCTCGGAATCCAGCTCTGAGAGGTGGTAACGAGGAGTCCCTGGGACTTCTGTCTACTCTAGCCTAATCAGTGAGCTCTAGGTTCAGTGAGGGACCCTCTCTCAAAGCATAAGGCAGAGAGCAAGTGAGCGAGACACCCGATGTCAACTTCCGGCTTCCACATGCATGTGCACACACATACAAATGAGCACACATGCAGACATGTATGCACATCACACACACACATACACACACACACATCCACACAAAAAGAGACAGAAAAAAAGAGATAGAACTCTCTATATGAAGACTGACATAGCCATATCTGTGGACACAGAGCTACTGTGTATTAACAAGGTCCTGGAGAGAAATTGCTGCACCTTCAGATGAGTCATGGAGAACAGAATAGTGAAGGGATGATGTGTAATGGGTAGGCAGGATTAAGGTTGATGACACACCCCAGGACAGGTAGCAGTTGGGAGCTGCCCCACTCTTTGGCTTGATGGACAAGGGAAGAAAGAGCACTAGACTCAGAAGAGAGCTGTAACAAGAACTTGCAACCTCTCCCTTAGGCATTCAGCCCCTGTCAATGGTCCAAAAACCTAGACCCCAGGGTCGTTCTCCTCTTGGCCAGACAGACCTCTCGGGCCTACCATTGGCTGGGCCTAGTTGAAGCCGGAGAGAGGCATTTGACTCCAGGAATGGCAGAGCAGACTCGAAAGAGGCAAAAGAAAGATGAGCTGGACAGTGTATGTGTGTTGGGGGGTGTTTTGTTTGTTTATTTTTATTTCTGTTTTAAATCACAAGCTGAAGGCTGAGGGGATATGCAGAGAAGGAACAGAAATTCAAGATAGTAATGAGGTCAGAATTCCATCGCAGTCTTTGCTTGTGCAGGGGTGTGTGAGGAGACCTGGGAGTCAGGATGTCCCTTCCCCCCGCAGCCGTCTAAGCTAGGTTTCCCCTGTGTCTCCCACTGCCCGCAGCGTGAAGGCTTCCTGCAGCTCCTGGGCCTAGAGCGAAGGAAGAGAAATCCATGGGAGACAAGGAACCAAGTTAATCTTATGTAACTTAAGAAAACTCCATTTGCTTTTATTTTAAGAAGTGCTATTTACGAATCCTCCAGGGGGTTAAAGAGTGGAAGAGATGGGATTTTGATGCGACGTCGATAGAAAAATCTCTTCGCTCGTAGGATGAATGATGCTTCTGTCTTGACTCTCTGTTTTCCAAAAGGGCCATCTGTTTTCATAAACGTAAACAAGGCTCTCTAGCCACCTTTTCCCCTTATAACCCTCTGCGTCTCTGCACAAATGACAATTTTCCCGTCGTGATTCATTCCTGGAGACGTTCTTCCAGGCTAAATGTGGCTGCTAAATTCGCGCTTCAGTATTCACCGAGCCCCACGTGATCCCCGCTCAGGCGCCTTTCAATTCTCCACTCTCAGGTTGGCACACCCTTGAGCTGCCGTGGCTCTGCACCAGGCTGTTTGCCAGGGTTTTCCTGTTCCTGAGGACGTCTGAAGTCTTCAAGGGAGTCCAACATGCAGCACCCCTCCTTTCACCTGAATCTGGGTGCGTGGAGAGGTAGACCAAAAGTGGCAGCTGGAAGCCAAACTATCGTGTTGGTGGCTGAGAAGGCATGACTTAGTGTGGCGTGGGTGCCAGACTTGCTAAGCGCATTCGGGGCTACGCAGGCTGACCTGTCGGGTCGTGTGCAGTGGTGGGAGGGCACAGGAAGAGGCGGCCCTGGGAGCAGCAAGAACATGGTGCCAGCTGCCAGGAAGAAGGGGGTGGGGCCTGGCTGAGCATGGCTTCCTCGGTTTACCAGTGATGCACCTCTTCCCACTGCTTATGATCAAACGGATGGAGAGGCACTCATGAGGCATCCTGCTCATGGACATTAATATTAGAAATTAGAGCCAGGTGTGGCAGGCGCATAGCTGTAATCCCAACACTCAGGATGCTGAGGGAGAGGATGGCTTCAAGGCCATCCTGAGCTACATAGTAAACTCAAGTCCGGGCTGAGCTCCATAAGGGAATGCTCATCTCAAGGAAAAAGAAAATCAAAACCAAGAGCCAAGGATATATTTCAGGAATAGATTGCATGCCTCTCTTCTCCCCTCCCCTCCCTTCCTTGATGAAAAGGACAAATGAGAGAGTGGGCAGATGGACCCAAAGGTTCTTTGTGCTGTCCAGAGGTAACACAGTAATGCCCAGGACGGGGTAGAATCAGAAGAGAATGGCATGGATGTGTGGTGATGTAATGTGCAGATGGAGATGACAGGCTCCATGGATAGCTTGAGCTTAGGGGCAGGAGCCAATGAGGCACAGAGAATATTCAAGAGTGACCTGAGTCTTTATGCGGGTAACTGCAAGGATAGAGACGAGCCAGGGAGGGGCAGACTAGGAGATGGTTGGGTAATCAGTGAGTGACTGTAAGATGGGGTGTCTGGGGTCTGACTTGGCTATAGTGGGCTCCCCATGCACCCCAGTTTGCCTGGGACAGGCCTGGGTCTGTCCTGGTTTGTACCTCTTTGACTTCATAATTATCAAGGGGGCTTCGTGTCACTCTCTAAAGTGACCTGTAGGGAGAATGCTGAACTTGTTAGAGAAGCGGGCTTTGCGATGTGAGGAACGTTGACTTTCAAGTACCCTTCAGTGCGAGCCATGTTGATTGATTGAGATCAGCCCAGATTCTGCATCTGCTTTGCTCGGTAATGTCGCGATTGTTTTAGGGAACGTTCCTCTGTTGTCTGACTCACCCTGCACGTCATGTGGCTACCACCCTAAAATGGAGCTCAGGCTCCCATGTCCTCTCCTTGTCTCTTTGACCCCCTCCACCACTGATTTCTGAAACACTAACTGTTTCTAACTGGCCTTCAGGGCCTCATGATTTGACAGAGCTTATGGTTGACCATCTCTGCAGGTGCAAGGCCCCGTGTGCTCGTTGACTTCCTCACCTCCGACTCCATAGCTTCTCCCCGGCTACATTCTCCTCCAGTCTTGGAAGAAAATCCTCGTTTGTCCTGACCCTCAAAATAAGTTGTGAAAATGGAAAGAACCACTTTCCTGTTGCCTTTCCATCTTGGGAATGTCTAGATATACAGTTGTGCCCACGGAGGCTGTAGCATTTCACACAAATGGCACAGCTCTGTGTGTCTTCTGGGTGAGGCTGAGGCGAGCTGGCATTTGAAGAGGGACGTTTGTAGATCCCCGAGTTCTAGCCTCAGCTCTCCTTCCACCCTGCTGACAAGAGCTCTTCCCCATGCTGGGCCTTCATCTCCTCACTTCTCATGGCTTCTGCCTGGAGATATATATATATATATACATATATATACACTTCTTTTGTTACAAGAAAGATTTACTTCATGGGCCTGAGCCTGGTGAAGCAAGAGGACCTGGGTCCTAGTCCTTTTGTTTTTGTTTTTCTCAGATGAAATTGAAACTGACTTAGGCCTTCATCATGGTTTCCTTGTGGTCCTCTTCCTCTTTCCCCCTGCACCTCACCCTAGAGCTGAGGAATTTGCACAGCCCTCCTGCAACCATAGGCAGACCCCTCCTCTGTTAGCTTGCTGGAGCTGTCGCAGCAAAGCACACATAACGTATGGCTTCGGCAATGCCTTGTCACTGTTTGGAGGCCCGGGGAGTCAGAGCCAGGTGTCACTAGGGGGCTCCCTCTGGGGCTGTGAGGCACCTCTCCTCGGGCCTCTCCCTCAGCCCCTGCCCGCTCCCTGGTAGCCTTGGGGCTCCTGGGCTGGAACATGCGTCACTCTCATCTCAGCCTTTCTCTCTGCTAGCTCTTCCCCTGGGTTCGTGTCCTTAGTCACATTTCCCTCAGTGGGTCAGAGTCCCAACCTTCTTACATTTGACCTCATTACTTCACTCATCGCATCTGCAATGGCCCCGTTTCCACATAAGATCACACTTTGAGTTAATTCAGCATGGGAACTTTGGGTAGATGTAACGTGACCTACAGCAGCTCCTGGGTATGGAGCCAGCAGCCCTGTGATCCTCTGAACTACCGCCGGCAGCGCCGCTTGGCCTCGCAGACACTGGACAGCGCGGGTGGCGGGTGGCCCAGCACTGGGATCCTGAGGCAGTGAAGCCTTACTCGGCCAGCTTCCTACCCAGGCCTGAATGACGCTTGGGAGGAGAGAACAGTTTCTGCTGCTACGTTGTGTCCCTGGTGTTCCTTCACTGCACTCTGAAGACCATCAGAACAGCTAACACTGTCCCCTCCCGCCAGCTCCAAGTTTCTATCCTCCCATGTGTCTTCAGAAAAGCTAGATGGAAAAGGCCCATGGGAAGGCAGTAAAACCAAATCACTTTAGGTACAAAGATACCCGGACACCAGAATAGTATAACACTTGCATTTCTTCCAAATTAATCTGCCGGAGTCCCTTTCCCTATCCAAAGTGTACAGAGAAACGCCTTGCTCTCCATAAGTGAATAGACGACATGGGCTAAGTTCTTTGTAAATCAGTCTTATGGTCACCATGACCAAACACCTGACAGAAGCAGGAAGGACTTATTTTGCTCATGGTTTCTAAATGCTTCAGGCCCATCACGGAGGAGAGATCATGGTGGAGCTGTTCACGTCATGGTGGAGAGGAAGCAGAGCTGAACTGTCACAGGGTTACAGAAAAGGGCTGCAGCAAGCTATAGACCCGAGGGCATGCCCTTAAAGGCCTGCTTCCTCCAACCAGGCAGTTCCGTACACATCCCGATGGATTAAGTAATTCATTAGATCAGATGCCTCTCGATCAAACTATCTAGAAACATCCTCACAGACACACGCAGAGGAGTGCTTTGCTAATCTCCTAGGTGTTTATCAATCCAAGCAAGTTGACAATCAAGATTATCCATCACAATACCCAGGAGGTATCTTACTATATTCTACTTGATTGATGACATTGAGCAGGCACAACATCCTGTATTGGGGGCTAATACCAAGTAGAACAAGCCATGAGCTCTGTCCTCAAAGAATTCACTGCGAAGCGTCCAGGCTTTTGGCAGTCAACTAACATCCAATGTGTCAGACAAGGGCAGTGACTTGCCCAAGGTCAAGCAACTGGTGCGTGTCAGAATTAGAACTAGGCTCCCCATCTGCTAGCTCCTGTTTTGCTCCAAGCCTATGTAACCTGGGTGCGGGCAGGTAGCCTGAGGCTGTTGTGAGCATGCACTTTGGCAGGCCCACATCCATCTGCCTTTGCCCCAGACTGTGACTGCGGTGGGACTGGTAACAGCTTGTGGTTACGTGCCCGTCCCATGATCCTTCGGGGCAGAGGTCAGAGCACATACTCTGACATTGGATCTTGTAAAGAAAACCATCTCAGAGATCCCGAGCATGACCAGAAATTTGTTAAATTAACAGTCTCCGGCGGACCTCAGGTCACTGTGGCACGAAGGTGCTGATGAAAGAGGCAGCCTGGTAGAGGGGAAGGACTGGAGCCCTGGTCTGCACAGCTGAGCTGGGGCGGCCTCTGGGAGGTGGTCAGGTCCCCAAATCCCCCAGAGCTCCCAGGCTTTCCCTCACCACCTGCTCCATGCTGCGTGTAACTTTTCTAGACTGTGGGGCAGCTGGGTTGTCCTGCTGGCCCAGACGGAGCCTGGCTGGGCTCATTCATATACCAGATGTCCACCCAGCGACCAACCATCTCCATTTGCCTAAGGGTTCTTGGAATGTTAGACTTACAGTTTTGTTTTCTTTTGGCTTTTTATTTTATTTTTTTTATTTTTATTTACTTGTTTTTTGGTTTTTCAAGGTAGGGTTTTACTCTAGCTCAGGCTGACCTGGAATTCACTATGTAGTCTCAGGGTGGCCTTGAACTCATGGTGATCCTCCTACCTCTGGTTCCCGAATGCTGGGATTAAAGGCATGCGCCACCGCACCCGGCTTAGACTTATAGTTTTAAATTTAGCAAAGTCCCAGCACTAAAGAGAAGGAGCTGGTCACCCCGGGTCAGCTGGTTGATCCTCTGAGACTGATTGCCACAGGGTAACACGGGAGTAAGGTGAGAGTGGATGGGCCCCTGTGTAGACTAGTGTAGATGCACCTGGAGCTAACCAAAATCCAAGCGGACAGGCAGGCATAGGGAAGGCCTCTTGAGGCATAAACTCAGAAATCCCATCTGTTTGTGGAAGCAAGTCACCAGGTCAGGCCAGATTTGAGAGGTGGGCAAAGAGATCCCACCTCTAACGGATGGAGCTGCAGAGTCACACTGCAAAGAACTTGAATGGAAGGAACAGCTGTGGTTTTACAGACCAATCGCTACAGCCCTAAGTTTTGTCTACAGCAGCAAAACACTTGTGTATCAGTCTCCAGGTTACCAGGAGCCACAAGTGTGACTATGAACAGACCTCAGATCCTCCCAGGCGCTCCTCTTTCTGTCTTGTTTTCTCTCCTCTCCTCTTAGCCCAAGTAGTGCCTCTCTAAATAGAACCTACTCTTTTCCTGAGCCAGCTTTTCTCTTTGGGAGGGCAGCTTGCTGTTCCTTCCTCTAAGAAGTCCATTTGGGCCTCCCAAGATGATCCATCTCCCTGCCTCACATGCCCCCAGACCACTTAAGAAAACTGTCACAACACTGTAGCACAGTTTCCCGCACTGTGGAGCTGGGAGCTTAGAGACTTTTTCCCAGACAAGCAGACCTGCTTCTGCAAGCCATTGTATGGAGGGTATGGCGCATAGTAGGTATTCAAGAGCTTGCTGAGAAATGGCTCAGGGTCTATTTGGGGAATGTGAGCCACAGAATCTTTGTCCTGTTCCTCCACTCAGGCCTGGAGTCTCCCTCCAGGCTTCTGCCGGCAGCAGATGTCCACGTTAGCCCAGTGCTGTCAGCCAGCCGCACAGGAATCTGAGTACAGCTTCAGCTCTGTGCATTCGCTGCTGCTTGGTTTGGCCTCAGTGGGAGGCCGCAGTGAGGGGCGTCATGGTTTGCCTGCCATGGTGATGTAACTCTTAGGAATCTCTGCATGCGCCCAGCATTGGTGCCCTAGCCACAGTCCGTAAGTCTTTTGCATCCAGAAGGAGCCTGGTACAGAGAGAGTGGATAGTCAGATAGCCAAGGCTCTTCCCCATTCACCCCTCACCTTCAGTCCCATATTGAGTCTCTCTCTGAGTCCCAGCCCTTCCTCCACTTCCCAGTCTGCTTCTCCCTCCTTGCCCAGGCCCTGTTCCCTCACCTGGAGGGTGTTTGAAATCCAAGCATTCTTTATTTCAATGCATGAAAATGTGGTGATGATGAGCAAGACTCGGGAGCTAGGTCACCTGGTTTCTTCCACTCCAGACTGAGCCAACTTGGGTAACATTCTTACCTCCTCCTGTGATAACTAGGGATAAAGATAAAACGGAGGAGATGTGTGCAAAGTGCGTACACAGACCATTCCCTGGGCAGCTAGTGTTTTTGACACTTACGCACTGCACACTGTCCTGAAGGTTGATTTCCAGTTGGTGTTTGAAACACATTAACCAAGCATCTCTTCCTGCCTCTGGTGTCAATGGGCCCCTGTGGACGATGAGGCAACATTAGAATGTCTGGCATAGAGAGCAGGCTTTATCCCTTCTTCCTACCCTCCCGCTGTGAACTCGGGTAGATGCTTGGAGGTACGGCAACCATCTTGCACCCATGAGGAAATGTTCAGGATGGCAAAGCTGGAACGTGCAATGCTTTGCTGACACTCTTGCACGGCTGGCAGGAACTTCGTTCCCTGTGCCACTGACTGCATGAACAAATAAACCCTCTGCGTGTTTAACGCACGACTTAACATTTGTAAGCCACCAGGGCCTGGACCTTACTCCCCCTGCAGCCTCATTTCCAAGATCACCCCTCAGCCTCCCACCACCCAACTTTACATTCTAACTATAACCATGCCGTGTGAAATTCCTGCTGCACACGAAGATGTTGCCTTTTAACCACTGATTATGCCTTTTCTCATTTTCTTTTCCTGTGCAAAAAAAAGGTCCTGACCCTCTCTTACTTACGTTCTGCTTGGAAGACACCCATTTAGCCCTCAAAACCTTGCTCTTGATTCAGTCTTCTAAGATGATGTCATGGACCTCTCCAACCCTGCTGGGGAATTAATCACCAGCTGCCTACAGTTGTGCTGGGCCAACGGCGTGTGATGCCCCAGTATAATAGCTCTGATCCCTCTGTGCCTCGTTTCCCTCGTGCTAGGGCTTTATGAAGAGTGCGACAGGACACGTGAGGAGTGATCACTTACCACTTGATGCTGCTGCCCACTGGGCGGGTCCTAGCAGACAGCAAAAGTGAAAGCCCTCTGCAGGTCATTAAGCGCCTTTCTGGGCCTCTGAATGTGTCGTAGGACCTGCCCAGGCTCTTGTCCCTTCTGGGTACCGACACCTTTCTGAGCTACCAAGCTTGAAGAAGAGACTGTAGTTCTTTGGGCTTCACTTTCTGTGGCTGTGACACGGGCTTGAAGTACGAGGTTGTGGTTAGAAGGAACTAGAATGGCGGATGTACTCCTGTGCTCAGCACTGTCCCTTCCCTTGGCCTCCCTGTTCTCCCTCCCCATGTTTTTTTTTTTTTTTCTAAGTCCATCTGATCATCTGGGCTAAGGGGAATTCTCACCTTCCATGTGGCCAGGAGCAGGCTGCCCTCACTTAAGGACCAGGCAAGAGCCCTTCAGGCAGAAAGACCGCTTTTACGTCCCACTTTCCTTAGGGCTCCACTCCAGCCCTCAGGCCTGCAGATCCCGCAGCCTAGTGATGAGCTCGGGCCAGGCACCAGCCCACCTGGCCAGGCCTCAGGATCATAGTGCGCTGTGCAGCAGGCGAGGGAGTTCTGGCTGGGCTCCAGCCCGCAGCCTGGAAGACAGAAGGGAGACCTTCTTCTTCCATTTCCACCAGGCAGGGATCCTGACAGCACAATCCCCAGAACAGATGGCGACTGCACAGCCTACCAGGGTGCCCAGAGGCTTGCTGCTCAAGTCTTAGTTTCCTCGCCTATAAAATGTAGCTAATAAAACTTAAAGGGTGGGCTGGAGAGATGGCTTAGCGGTTAAGCGCTTGCCTGTGAAGCCTAAGGACCCAGGGTTCGAGGCTCAATTCCCCAGGACCCACGTTAGCCAATTGCACAAGGGGGCGCATACATCTGGAGTTCGTTTGCAGTGGCTAGAGGCCCTGGCACGCCCATTCTCTCTCTCTCTCTCTCTCTCTCTCTCTCCCTCTCTCTCTATCTGCCTTTCTCTCTCTGTCTGTCGCTTTCAAATAAATAAATAACTTTAAAAAAACAAAAAAATTAAAGGAAAGCCAGAGAGCCAAAAAAAAAACAAAAACAAAAACAAAGAAAATATTACCCATCTTCCTTGAGTATTAAGACGTGGAAAACAAGTGATAGTGTTGGGGGTGGTCGCAAACACCTATCAAGGACCGTCAGCACTAGTTAAGCATGAACACTGATATAGCACTTAGTGTGTGTTTAATTCTTTCAAAACATTCTACAATAGTAGCTAATTTGATTTAATCACAAGGTGCCATTTTACTGATTAAAAAAAAAAAAGGCACTGAAGGTTTACTTATTTTGCCCCACATCACACAATAGTAGGTGGCAGGCCAAGCCTTAATGCTGGGTGGTCTGAGTTCACAGGCCATCATCACCCTGATTCCTTCCGTACCTTTACAATGGAAAGCCCTCACTGCCATGAATCGGCAGCCAGAGGGGCTTGTGAGCAGCGCTGCCCGCCCTGATTGGACAGCATTGGCCTTCTGAAGAGGGGAGAGAAACAGAGGTTTGCTTTCTATACACTATCTGTGGGTGAGGCCCCTTCCATCTCCCCACACCATGCACTTCTTTGGAAACACTCTTGTGTTTTCTTTGCTTTTTCTTTTTTCTCTCTTCCTTTCTTCCTTTCCTTCTTGAGAGACAGAGAGAGTATGGGCACACCAGGGTCTCCAGCCACTGCAAATGAACTCCAGATGCCTGCACCACCATGTGCATCTGGCTTATGTGGGTTCTGGGGAATCAAACCTGGGTCCTTAGGGCTAGCAGGCAAGTGCCTTAACCGCTAAGCCATCTCTGCAGCCCAACTCTTGCATTCTTAATGCCACTCCCGTAGCTCCCCAAAGTCCTTGGCGCTCCTTGCCATGTGTATGTATAAATTGAAGCTTTAAGCTCCATTCCCACACTTACTACACCCACTTGGGTCTCTGTGTGTCCTTTCCTGTCTCATAAACACTAATTGGAAATAGAGTCCACCCTAATCCTGTGTGATCTCATCTCAAACTGTGTCTAATTCCATCTGCAAGGACCCTGCTTCCAAACACATTCTGAGATTCTGAGTTGGTGTGAGGTTTTTGTTGTATTTTAATTCATGTATGTATCTGAACGTGTGTGTGTGTGTGTGTGTGTGTGTGCTTGTGGAGGCCAGAGGACTTCACGGGTCATTCTTAGGAACACTTGTTAAAGAAGAGATCTCACATTGGCCCAGAGCTAGGCTAGAGTAGGTAGTCAACAAGCCCCAAGGCTCCTCTGTTTCCTCTTCACCTGTCCTGGGATTACAGGCATGTGCCAAGCCCGGCACCAAGTGGACATGAGTTTTGAAGGGATCCTACTCAACCATGAAAGGGAGTAACAGCAGCCAAGAGTATGTTTCCAAGAGAAGCATCTCTGCCAGGATGCATGCGGCAAGAGGAGTGTGTAGCACACACTCGCTTGTTGCTCTAATGGCACTCCAGACAGCTGCGATCAAGCAGGACGCATAAATCCCAGCCTACAAAGGAGTGCTGCTTTCCAAGGGTCTTCAGGAACCAGGGCCGAGTCCCTGTTTTTCTTCCATGTCCTGGAACATGCCCTCAGCCACAAAGACAACGACGGCTCACTAAAAAGGGTCACTCTTTGCTGGCAGGTGGGGGGAGAGGAAACCTGGGACATACATCTGCCTTCCAAGGGTGCAGTTGAAAAGTTGCCCAAATTACCCTGACTCTCATCCACAAGCAAGAACTTAGCCTGTCCCATCTCTGCAGGAGAATCTTAGAAATGTCGTTTTCGGAGGAGTGGTCACATAACCAGCGTCAAACTCTCAGAGGATTCTGTTTCCAAATGAACGCTGAGGAGGCTCCACATTGAAGGACTATAACCATAACTTATGAGGAACACCCAGCACATACACGAAGCCAGTAAATTATTATTTCCATATTTTGCCATGACATTGTTGACAGTGTCCTTACTGGCCACAGACATTCTCCTCTGACTGTGTCATCTGTCCCTAAGGTAAGCCAATACTAGGTTTGTGCAGCCTCCATCATTCTAAGGCAGTACCCTCCTCTCACACTCCCTAAACAGCTTCCCAGGGTCTGTTTGCCCATTTTCAGCTCAGTCTGGACCCCAGTTGCCAAACCCTGGAGTAACGAGGCCTTCCAAGTGCCCTGAGATCTGGCTGTCAGCACTGTACCAGGCCCTAGAATCTGAACCCTCAGGCAACCCTTGCCCTGCTCACACTGCCTGCTTGCCTTCCTGTGTGCTGGAGGAGGTTGTGGAAAGAATGTTCTGGCATTAGGGGTGAAAGTCAAAACAGTAATTACAGGAACATCTGTTCTTGAGTGGAAACATGTCCCCCCGCACACCGGGAGACAAGCCTGCACAGCTCAGCAAGCTGGAGGTTCAAATGGAAGAGAATGTTCTGGAAGGGATAATGGACCCAGCCAAGAGAGACTTGGCTTCCTGGTAGGGTGGTGCGCTGCACCGAGGGACAAAGTGTAAGGAGCGAGCCAGCGAAGGGGGACTGAGTGAATGAGTGCACATGAAGGGAGGGAGGAATGAATGAACAGAATGAATGAATGAGTAAAGGTAAATGATGAATGAGAATGAATCAGTGAATGAATAAATGAACACATGGGTAAATAAACCAATAAGAGAATGAATAATATGTGATTTTTGAACAAGGGAATGAGTTGAAATTTAGGAACTGAATATGAATGAATGAACACCTGAGCATTGAGAGGTGAAGGGTGGATTTGTGAGAGAACCGGCAGTGCAGCTGGTCTCATCGCCAACTGACAGGCCTGCAACTGTGGTTCAGGACAGGGCCTGCGTTAGCCGGGGCCCCCAGGGCAGGGCTCGCCATGGGGCAGGCCACGAGAGCAAGGACATGAAAGCAGCATGTTGATAGCTCACCGCAACCTCGTGACTGCTGGAAGCATCTACCTGCGCCAGCCACAGGCGGGAAACAGAAGACAAAAGAAGCGCCCAAAAGCTTGGGAAGAAGCCATTCGACAAGAGCGGGGCTGTGTGATGCTGGGCAAGTTATTTTCTCTTTTATTTATCCATTTGAAAGAGAGATAGAGGCAGATAGAGAGAGAATGGGCGCGCCAGGGCCACCAGCCACTGTAAACGCACTCCAGACGCATGTGCCACCTTGTGCATGTGGCTTTCAATGAGACCTGGGGAAATCAAACCTGGGTCCTTTGGCTTTGCAGGCAAGCATTTAACTACTAAGCCATCTTTCCAGCCCATGTTATTTTCTCTTTAACTTTCAGTTTCCCCATCTACACAATAAGAGTGATACCGAGTGCACAGGATGAGAAGGAAGAAAGCCTCTTGTGCAAACTGCTGTCTCTCGTGGTGTTGATCCAGTGTTCAGTGCACAGTTGAAACCTAGAAGCAGTGGTCAGGGAAATCTAGGCTAAGATATGGAGACCAGTGACCCCAAACCTGGTTGGCTGAAATTCACCTTTTGTTCTTGGTCCTCTTACAGATGAGAGTCATGCTTCACCCAGACCCTATATAGCTCTGCAGTCTTGTAAGTCTTGCCGTCACCATGGTGAGGAAAGAGCTACATGGGGTGGGCAAGCCACTCTTCCTCTGGACGATGGATGATACATGCCTTTTCCTCTCATGGAGGAAGGTGTGGATGGGCCAGTGTCTATGAAGTAAGAAAGAACCCATCTTGACCACATGGGGATTATTTGTAGAAGTTTGATCAGACCCTGCAGAAGTGACCATCAGAACAGAGGTCTCTCCTCAATTAAGGGCCCATGCAAGCGGCCACCTCTGTAGCCCGAGGCTGCTCTGTAGCCTGAGTCCAGGGCAACCTCCCAACTTCAGGCTCTGTGATCTTGGACAAATCATTCACCATCTCTGAGAGTCAATTACCTCCTCTTTAAGAAAAAGAGAATGTAGTACATATACCATACATTGCTGGCCACTGAGCTGGGGAACTGTGTGTGAAATCAATCTCAGAAGTACAGATTACAATGAGGAATAATATTCGTCTCATTCTAATCACCTTCCACCTTCATACTTCCTCTAAGAGTCCTTAAAGTTGCTGCTCACTGAGCATCCAGTGTTGTGGTCAATATGTCAAGAATTACATTCTTTGTGGGCTGGAGAGATGGCGTAGTGGTTAAGGGCCTTCCCTTCAAAGCCTAAGGACCCAAGTTCAATTCCCCAGGATCCACATAAGCCATATGCACAAGGTGGCACATGCGTCTGGAGTTTGTTTGCAGTAGCTGGAGGCCCTGGCACACCCATTCTCTCTCTCTCTCTCTCTCTCTCTCTCTCTCTCTCTCTCATAAGTAAATAAATAAAATATTTTTAAAGAAGAATTACATCCTCTGAATTTAATCTTTGTTACAATGGCAGGCTCCTTGCAGGGAATAAAAAATTCGCTGAGGCCTTACAGCTGGCGTAACAGAGCCAAGGTTCAAACTCAGTGATCTTATGCCAAGGCAGGGTTTTGCCTGGCTTTGCAGTCTCTTGTGTTTAGCCAGCCTTGTAGGGGAAAATCATCCTCTCTTCCTCAAAGAACAAAAATTGTCTTGTCCACAACGCAGAGCTTAAGGCCCTAGACTTGTGCTTCTCTTGTGGACATGGCACAAGGGTGGATTTTATTACTTTGGATTGTGTCCATTTGCACCGTGGTTCATCCAGAGAACACCCCAGGCAGGAACTAGACAGGCATCAAGGATACAGCAGTAGGATCCCTGAGGCCCCCGGGAGCTGAGGACAAACCCTGAGGGCAGAGGAAGGCTACAGAGACGGCCAGTGGGAAGGGAACTATTCTGACCTTTCCGTGGCTGGGCTAGTGAGTCGATGGGTAGAAGTGTTGAAGGCAGTCCGACATCGCCTGGCGAGGTCACTGCTGGGATGCAGTGGTGAAAATGCACTGTCCAGGCCCTTTGAAGAGTTCAGAGCAGTGGGGCCAACAGACAGGACCCCCGAGTACAGCACCGTGAGACTGAGAAAAAGCAGGTGGCTGTGCACCCCGGGGAACGCAAACCAGGGAAGAGTGCGAGCAAGTGGCTGTGGCTCGTGCCCAAGGCCTTGGGAGTGGGAAGAAGATTGGAGGCAATAGAGAAGGTATTCCAGGCAGACACACCGCGTGAATAAAATGGCTGCGAGGTGAAGGCAACGCATACTGTGCGACTAGGCTCGAGACCACGAAGCTGAGGATCAAGGGTGAGAACTAGGAGGTTGAAGCCTAACACTAAGAATTAGGAGGCTGAGGACCAGGATGTTGAAGATAAGGAAGCCTGAAGAACAAACCTAAGGACCTGGAACCTCAGGACCAGGAATCTAAGTACCAAGAGGCTGAGTACCAGAGTTCCCACTAAGTCCCAGGGCCACACTGCCAGTTAGGGACTTTGCACATTCGTTGAATGAAGGTATAAAGGAGACAGCAAGGGAAAAATCGCGGGGGGGGGATCCGGAAGGTCAGAGCTTCTGCACATTGTGGTACAGGTAGTTGGGGCTGCCCAATGTGGAGGTGTGTACAGGGGAGCAGGGCCAGGGAGAAGCTGGGCCTCTGGGGACCCACGATGATGCTGGTTTATACCACATGACCATGACCTGACCTCGTAGCTAGCTCATTGTTGTGACGTGGATCTCAGGGAGCCCTGAGATGGAATAGCCCTCTTGTTACAAGTGAGGCAGCTGAGACTCGGCAGGGAGCCTGCCTCACCAGTAGTCAGTGACATGGAGTGAGAGGACTCCGTCACCACCTTGGAGACTGGGAGCTATTTCTTGCTGCTGCGATACCTGGCAGACACTTTCTCTCTCCTCTGACTTCACTTCCCCTCACTGAGTTATGTACTCTGTAGGTTCTCTTGGAGCCCTCCCTGCCAAGCTTTCGCATGCTTAATAAGTATCCATTGAGCGTCCCCATGACATGCCTAGTCCAGAGGAGACCAGAGGGGAGCCCAAGCTCTCAAGCAGATCTTATTATCTCTGCACTTATATATTTTTAAAATGCTTATGCATCTGCCATTCCACTTGACTCCAAGCTCCTTGGAGGCATATTTGAGCTTTGTGCGTCCTTAAATTCTTCTGGGAGCAAGTCAGCGAGTCGATGCATAGATTAATTAATGTATTGACTCTTCCTCTTTGCACCTGTGTGCGCTGGCTGGCACTCCCTGAAGACACCCGCTGGAGGCGGGCACACAGCAGAGCACTACTCAGAGACAAGAATGAGCCAGAGTTCTGAAGCACAAGTCCAGGGCCACGGAAACTAAGGGAGGCAGCCAGAGGGTGAGGAGGGCTGGTGGGAGAAGGTGACCTTCTACTGAGTCTTCAAGGACAAGGAGGAATTAGAAAGATGAGGCTGACAGAGTCAAAGGAAATAGCATGTGCAGGGCACCGGGAGCCTGAGAGTCTCCCTCATTTGTGGAGCTGCAAGCTAGTTTTGGTGGTGGCAAAATTTTACCCCTTAACTCACCCCTCCAGGACTTCCCATGAGATGCATCAGACACTGTACAGCATGGCTAGAGGGAGCCAAGTTGCGAATGATTCATGCAGATGAACACCGTGGTAAATAACCTTCCCACACACAGGACAGCTCTGTGAAGGGTGTTAGGGTACAGGCTAGGGCTGGGGCCAAAATGCTCTGATGGGCAAGACAGGCCTAAAAGTTAAAGCCAGTTGGTTAGATCCTTAGTGCAAGCCCAGGCCCCATTGCTCAAGCCTGCAGAATGCAGTGACCACCACCTGCAGGCCAGGACAGTGGCCCTTCACTGCAGCCAGGTCAGGCCAGCCATGACTGCTTACACCTCTCATGAGAATGAAACTCACATCTTGCAAGGAAGAGCCTAAGACATTTCCAAGGTTACGACAGTTTGATGGCAGGTGACAGACAGGATGGGTGGTCTGGGAGATGGGGGGATTCGGAGATGAAAAGAGAAGAGATTTCTAGGGTAGAGGGATCCAGAAGCAAGGACAGAACCCCAAAGTGGCACAGATACACACGTGCATGGGGGAAACCCAAGGCCAAGGTGTTCATAGAATAAGAACAGGAAAGAGAGGAGGGATAGAGCCAAGGCAAATGAAAGGAGTGAGGGAGAAAGGGAGGGAAGGCAGAAGGAAGAGAGGGAAGAAGAAAAAGGGAGGAAGGAGAGAGGGAGGCTCAATGGAAGAAAAGAGGAAAGGGCAAACTATCAAAGTGTACTTGGAAACAAGCATCAGATGTTATTTAAACATCAAATATCATTAAAAGAGAAAAGCAGCTGGTTTGTGGAGCCCTCCTCAGTGTATCTCGATAGGTCGCCATTGCTCTGGGGTTAATATGAGGAAATAGCATTCTTAAGAACCCATATTAACCTGTCTGTTGTTCTATGAACTGTGACAGCTGCATTTTACATCTTAATGGCTAACCATTTATTTCAAGCCAAAGGAAAAAGAAAGAAAGTAAACGAAAGGCATTTTGGAGCCCGTGGAGCCAGTACTCAGGCTAGAAGCCTGGCCCCAGAAACAGGTTGTGAGGCCTCCAGCAGGCCCCGTGAGAAGCCCCGTGCATGTGTTCTCCATGTCCCCAGAGCCGGGCTCTTCCCGTTTAGTGGACCCTCCCTCTGCTGTCTTCTTTAGGCCTTCCTAGAGTCCTCAGGGGGTAAGTGACAGAAACAAGTAAGACACGGACGGATGACAATTGCAGGGAAAAGACACTGAGAGCTTGGGGAGGCCTGAAGAAGGAGGCCCACGTTGAACCAGCTTCAGAAAGGAGGAGGGATTTGACCTACACTGTAAAGTCCTTGTTCAGCATTTGTTGAACACCCTGTGAATATCATGAGCTGCTCTAGAACAGGGAACAAAACACGCAAATGAGTGTTTACCGTGCGCCTGGCTCCCAGAGGACAAATGTGGGCCTACCCAGAGGACACACATTCAAGTGGAGAGATAGACATTGATTAAAGAATTGCTTGAGCCAGACGTGGTGGCACACGCCTTTAGTCCCAGCACTCACACTCGGGAAGCAGAGGTAGGAGGATCACCATGAGTTCGAGGCCACCCTGAGACCACACAGTGAATTCCAGGTCAGCCTGGGCTAGAGTGGGACCCTACCTCAAAAAAAACAGGAAATTAAATTAAATTAAAAAGACTTGTTCAAACCCAGCTTGGTAGCACAGGTCAGCTACCCGGGAGGATAAGGCAGGGCTGTAAATTCAAGCCTATCTTGTGCAGTTTAGCAGGACTCTATCCCACATAAAAAGTAAAAAGTAAAAAGGGGCCGGGCGTGGTGGTGCACGCCTTTAATCCTAGCACTTGGGAGGCAGAGGTAGGAGGATTGCTATGAGTGCGAGGACACCCTGAGAAGACATAGTGAATTCCAGGTCAGGCTGAGCTAGAGCGAGACCCTACCTCGAAAAAACAAACAACAACAAAAAAAAGTAAAAAGTAAAAAGGGCTGGAAAAGTAGTTAGTGTAGAATGCCAGCCGAGCATGCACAAGGCTCTGGGTTCAAACCCAGTGCTGGAAAAAAAGTCCATGTGATAAGTATATGATTGTAGGGCTTGGAACAGAGGGCAGAGGACATACTCGTGTGAGGGGTGGTCAGACTTCACCAGGGAGTGAGTCTAAATGAAGCGGAGAACTGAGTTAGGGGAGGTCAAGGTCTTAGGAATGCTATTTCCTCATGTTAATCCCCAAGCAATGTGTCCTGCAAGAAGAAACAGTCTTTGCATCTTGGACCAGAGCTGAGGAATGGGAGACAGATGTCCAAAATGGAGATTAAATGTCTACTTAAGAGCAATAGCTGGCATCGGAGGGGGCACAATCCTTCTGTGTCTGGCATAGCTTCCCAAACTGTTCACGCCCACCATTGCTGGCTCTGCAAAGCGTCTGGTGAGGCACACAGGTCTGAGGCTCTTGTCACAGGATTACAGACCAGAACCCTGAAATTCTCCCAGAAAAAAAAAAAAAACCTACTTGCTAAGAATGGAAAGTGTGGAGATGAGTCCTCCTTGGTGGGACCGGAAAGAGAGATGGAAGAGAGGCGACTTCACAGAAGAGCACATGGGTGGTGGCAATGGTGTGTCGGGTGACCGTGTGAGGTTGGGATGGAAGGACAGTGCGAAAGGTCCAGCGCTGCCTGGCAGATGGCGGATGCCATCTCTTATGCCCTCTCTTCCCTCACCTGGAGGAAGCCATGGCTTTGTCCCATGTCATCTGGCCATCTTCATCCCGTCCTCTGTGTCACTGGATCTGTGACTGGTTCAAGGAGGAGTGTGAGAGAAGAGAGACATGTTGTTCCCGCTCCAAACTGAGTCACAGTCCGCTCTCCTGCGGACCACTGGGCTGGCAGACCTGCTTCTGCCCAGGTACTGTGCAGAGAAACGGGAAACATGACTACCTCGGCTTTCTATAAGTCTGCCCCTGGCCCCGTGACAGTGCTCTAGAGTGCCTTTGTCAGATGAGTTCTTAGCAGGAAGAACAACGTTGGGCACTTGTTCGTTCAACAAGAATCTCTAATACTCATTCATGAAACCCCTCTCATGCGCTTTTCGCATTTAATCTCCATAACAAACTTGTGAGGATGTTACCATTAGAGCCATTTTATGCAAAGGACTTGGAAGGGTTGTGGTTCCAGGCACACCATATGGAAGATGCTCAAAGCTGACCACAGGTCCGTTCTGACCCCGGTGCACTCTTCCTTTAGCAGCACGGCATGGCACTGCCGCTCGTACTATTCTCCGTCGTGCCAGTACGGGCTCACAGCAAGCTTTCCCCGTGCCAAGGCAAGCGTCCTGACCGTGTGTCCAGGATGTGTAGTGGGAAAACCTTCTGAAGGATTAATCGTTGCCATGTTGTGTGCAGTACAGACCTATGCTTCTTCTAGATCAATCGAAGACTAGCAGCTCTTCTTTTCCTCTGTAGTGCAGCATGCCTCCGGGTTCCCTTGCATGGTGACAGGGTAGTTTTGGTCATAGGCTCTGTTGTAGGTTTTATCTCAGAAGTCTTACTTCCCAGTCAGAACCCAGAGTCTGCCCTCGCACATGGTAGTCCGCCGGACGTCAGTAGATGGATGCTAGCCAGCACGAAAATTGTGGCACTGGAAAGGGGCTGCAGGAATGAGACTGGCTCCAAGCCTCTTATTTTCCTGTTCCACAGAAAGGTCGTGTTCATTTGAGCTTTTAAACCAAAAATAAATCATTGTAATCCATTTGCTAATTATACCATGTGAAGTTCTAGACGCTGTAAATTGCAGCCGTGATACATCTAGATGAAGTTTCTGGGAGTTTATTTTTAGTGACGCAGAAAGCAGTTGGTTTCCTAGAGGCTTCGTTTGCAAATCTGAGCGGGGACAGGGAAGTGCATCTGCACAGCCCTTCTTGTCCCTCTAGGGTCCCCTGTCCTCTGTGAAAGGGGGTGGCCATCGTAGTTCTGCTTGAAGGACTTGTCTGTCTTTAGAGTTCCACCTGTCCTCTTTTGACTAAGGGAAACAGAATATGGCCAAACATGGACTTGCAACGCCTAGTCCACACTGGAGAATATGAAAACTACCACACCAACATTTCTGCACGCCAAGGAGCTGGGGTTCAAGGGACACATTGCCCACCTTCTCAGACCCTCACCTCTTTGGAAGGTGAAGATTTTGTATTTATTTCAAATCGACTGCTTGTGTATTATACTTCCCAGTGCTTGCATTTGAATGACACGTAGATGGCCTCTCCTATTCAAAGCCAGTGTCATCTAGTATCAGTCACTCAGCAGCATCTGTGTGCCAGGCCCTGGGCTTGGTTCTGAAAGCAAAGAAGGTGAGGTGAATGCACCTTTGAGCCCTGAGGCCACCAGAAGGGGAGGCGACTCCCGAAATGAGAGTGTGGAGCCTCACGAACTGGGCGGCTAGAGATGGGGGGTGAAATGCCCAGTGCCGGCAGAGCTGGCACAGATATTTTGGGGTGAAGATAAGGTTCATTCACACCTGTTAGAGGAGGGGGAATCCGAATGTTTCGAGGATGAAAAGGTATTTGAGACAGGCTTGATGTGTAAATAGGATTTAAAATGTGAGGATTGGTGAGGAAAGTCAGACAGACCTGGTTTAGTAACCTTAGCAACTGTTCTGGCCAGATCATATGGATGGCATCCTTGACCAGTCACATGTTACAGATGCCAAGCAGAGCGCCTCCCTTTCCCAAATGCCATGTCTTCTACCAAATTTTCTTCCATTTTACCAACAGTGTGATGTGTTTTTTTTTTTTTTTCAGAGAGTGAGCATTAAAAAAAACAAAAGCAAAACCCTATGGAACAATTCCTTTGTTTGGATGTTCTAGTACTTAGATTTCTAGATAAGCAATCTTCTACTCTATGAGTGTAATTCCAGGGTGGAGAGATGAGGAAATGGGTGACTTGATGTGGACAGCTTCCACAGTGAGGGACAGAACCAGTTATGTTGACTGGACTTTCCAAGAGCCTTATGGGAGGAGCAGCCTACACACTGTACCTGACCAGTGAGTGGAAATGTGAACAGTGTGGCCTGTGGGAGCACGGTGATTCACAAGGCAGGTCTAGGAGTGTGGCAGGAGTGAGGACCACCGCTGACACACACACCTTGGGTTGGGTAGACTGGACTTCGGCTCCTAGTCCTGCCATGTAGCAGCTAGGAGATTCTGGGTTGATTATACAACTTCTCTGAGCTTCTATTTCTCTCATCTGTAAAACAGAAATAGTAGCACCACCTTAAGTGGCCATTGTGACAAGAGAAATAAAGTAATGTTTAACATAGTAATTGGCATGCACTTCGTGCATGGTTGTCTGGAGTTGTGATTTTATTGGAACAATTCTAATTAAGACATGGAAATGTAATTTCAAACTGCAGAGGGAATTCTTGGATGACAAGAAGAGTCAGGAGAGACTGGAGGTATAGATGCCAAGGCGGGACAGTTTCCCGAAGAATAGCTTGTCCCTAATGGCAAATGACCCAGAGAAGCCAAGGCCTCAGTTGAGAAATGATGTCATCATAATGATCTTAATGAGACAATTGTAAGGGTGAAAGTCGTGCCACAGCAAGCAGTGAGCAGTGTGTGGGTAGAGGGAGTAGTGATGTACACAGCTGTTTCACCAAGGATCTGAAAAAAAAAAAAAAAAGAGAGAGAGAGCAAAGAACGTGCAGTTGGGAAGGGGACAAGGTCAGGGGAAGGGCATTTGCCAGAAGATGAATATTCATGCCTGGTCAGTACACAGTGTTTATCTCCCCATCATCCACTGCCTAGCCCCAGCCCCAGCCCCAGCCCCAGCCCCAGCCAGAATTACAATGGCCAAAGAGATTATGTCTGAATTTACTTCTGCAGTTGTATTTTAAATTCTTGTCAGAATTTAGTAATCTTGGGGTAGAGCAGGTAAGAAACTGGGGTAGCATTGCAGGTGACCAAGAGACTGGATCTTGAGCACAGTGAGTGGAAAGATACATCCAAGCAGGACGTGATTGAGGGGAGTAAGGAGTCAGAGATCTGGGTTCCAGCACTGGCTGGGGGCATCTGGTGCACGTCCCTTCTCACGATCAAACACTGGGCTGCTATTAAGTCAAACTTATTAAGGCCAAGTGACAGATGTGGCCATTGTTCGGAAACTTCCAAATGCTTTATAAACGTATGGAGCTATTATTAATTTTGTGATCAGCAAGAAAAAGTCCACTGTGATCACTTTCTTGGACACTCTCTGTTTCTGTTACATGACCTCTGTGTCAATAAGTATAAGTTTAAGTGGCAGGAGGAGGCTTATATGTTTAGATCACATCCCCTTTTACATAAAGGGTACAGAGAGGGGTTTTTGTTTGTTTGTTTGTTTTTGTAAGTTTATTTAGTGTGCATGTGTGAGATGTATGTCTGTGAGTACAGGCATGTGCAACATTACAACATGTGTGTAAAAGTCAGAGGACAGCTTTCGGGTTGGTCTTTTCCCTCTACCTCATTTGAAGAAGGGTCTCTTGTTATTCACAGCTCCCTTCACGAGCTTCCAGAAAATACTCCTGTCTCTGCCTCCTTTCTCACTGTAGGGGCACTGGGATTACAGGAGCTCATCCCAGCTTCTGGCTTTCATATGGGGGCTGGGAATCTGAACACTGGAACTCACAGTCACAAAGTAAGCCCTTGATCCACCAGCTCCAGGCCTGCAGAAGAGTTTTTAAAGAAACTGGCAGATGCCAATAACCAGAGCATAAATGCAGATTCTTTCTAAACACACGTGTGACATTCACAAAAGTTGGCTATCTTAGAAACCTACATACAGACTACATTTACCTGCCACAGGTGCAGTTAAGGTAGAAATCAATAACAGCTGAAGGCTTGGAAATAAACTGTAGTTTTAAAAACACTACTAACTCATAGAGCAAAAAGAAATGATGATACAAATTCCAAAATACTTATAAATAAAGAATTATTATATATCAAAAATTATAGAAGATGGGGCTGGGGAGATGGCTTAGTGGTTAAGCGCTTGCTTAAACCTAAGGACCCAGGTTCAAGGCTCCATTCCCCAGGACCCACGTTAGCCAGATGCACAAGGCAGCGCACGCGTCTGGAGTTCGTTTGCAGTGGCTGGAGGCCCTGGCACGCCCATTCTCTCTCTCTCTCTCTATATATATATATATATCTGCCTCTTTCTCTCTGTGTCTGTTGCTCTCAAATAAATAAATAAAAAATGAACAAAAAATTTAAAAAAAAATTATAGAAGACAGCTAAGATACCATATAGAGGGAAGTTGGTGACCTTTGAGGCTTACATTAGAAAGAGAGTGGCTAAAAATTAATGAGTGGGCTAATAGTCCAATTAAAACCAGCAATGGACATGGTTAGATACAGCTAGCCCAGCAGCTTCACTCATGTCATTATACCCATACCTGTCTCCGTGCTACTTCCCAGAAGATATCCAGTGCCTGAAAATTCCCTTTCTCCCTAAAGGCTGCAGACATGATCCCCCAGGCACGTGCCCACATCAGAGGTTTGAGGACAGCACCCAGGTTCATTCACCCACCTTTCCAGTGTTCATTCGTTTCAGGTGTACTGAACACTTGCGCTAGCCGCGCATTGCTGGAAGCCACTCTCGGTGCCTCTCTCCACCGGGTGTCCAACATCCAGCAGCCTGGAGCAAAATTAGTGCTGGAGCGCCTACTGCCCACCCCCATTCCAGCACTACCCCCTAAGCTTCCAGAATCTTCTCTGCTGCTTGTCAGAACAGCAATCCTCATCAAAAAAAAAAAAAAAAAAAAAATGACTGATTTCTCTCTTGTCTCTTCCAACAGGTAGACTGAAATTACCATGTGTCCAAATTAAAATTGCATACTTCAAGGATTATTTGAAGGACTATTCTTAGACCCTTTTAAGAAGATTTAAAGAAAAGTGAGTTGCTTTTTTTTTTTTTTTACGCATCAGAGACTATTCATGTTTTAAGTTAATGTTATGGGTGCTTTTTCCCCTTCCTCTTAAATATGCACTAGCAGTTTCACTTTATCTCCATTTATTTCATAATAAAGCCCCCCCCCCACAAGAGCAAGAACAATGAGCGAGGAGTACAAGATTATTGCTTCAGTAATTTGCATACATTTCAGAGACTTGTGAGTCTTAGAGATGAAGGGGACTTGAGGTAAGGCCCCTTCCCCACTAAATGACAGAGTGGTGCATCTATAGGTCCCTGGGCTGGGGTGAGAAAACTCCCAAGGTCCTTGGGATCTTGGATGTGGTGTCTGCACACATTCAGACCTTTTTTTTTTTTTTTTTTTTTTTTGGTTTTTCGAGGTAGGGTCTCACTCTAGCTCAGGCTAACCTGGAATCTCAGGGTGACCTCAAACTCACAGTGATCCTCCTACCTTTGCCTCCCAAGTGCTGAGATTAAGGGCATGCACCATCATGCCTGGCTTCATTCAGACCTTTTTGAGAGTTCTCCCTCTATCTGGATTTGAAATCCATTCCTCCTCTCATCCTGCCAGCCATTCTCTACCTGACAGTCCTGGAAATGATTGGGTTCCCAGAGCATGTGTTCCCTTGAGATCGATTCTAACTCCTTATTCCTCTAATCACTACGTGTAAATTCATTTCCAGAGCAGTTCCTGCTCTGCTCACCTCCTTTGTAACCCAACAAAGGTATCCTTTAAAAGACACACAAATGCAGACATAGCTCAGCAGGGAGCATTTGACTGCAAAATAGACGCAAGCCTGGAGCCTAAGCAGGGCACTGCCCATGTGGGACATGCCATGCAGTGTCAGACCTGGGTGCCAGTTCCCACTCTGCCTTCACTGTCGTTCTGAGCTTAGAGAAAGGGAGGGAGGTGCCTGTCCCTTCCCTCTGATGGCATTGCTGACTCACAGTAAGGGATTTGTTGTTTCTCAATATGTCAGGCACTGAAGCGAGCCAGGACTTGGGGAACAAGGGACCCCATGTCCATACTCACTGACTATGTAGCCACACACTGTCGCTTCTCATCCCAAGTATCTATTTCTTCTCTTGGGTATACGGAGGTTAGCATATGTTGGAGAGGGTCTGTGGGACATTGTAGTGGAATAATGTGCATAAGGTACTCAGTGCCCGATACCTGGGAGGTGGTCAACCACTGGTAGCCATGTTATCGTAAGTGGTGATCGGATTACCTGTAGCTGAAAAAAAGAAAACAAGAGGTGTCGGTGACTATAATAAGAAACAGAGGGAAGTGAAGACGCAGGCGTACTTATTACCCGTAGGGGAGAAATATGCACATCCCATAAAGTCTTGTGCAAACATAAGCCTGACTCAGAAAGTACACGAGGCTAAAACTGCCCCTCTCAGAATGTGGCCAGGATGGATTGGGTGCCATAGAAATCCGCAGTTGAGAAGGTTTCAGGAGTGTGTCTGTGCAGCTGCACAAAGTTGGCCACCGCCTAGCCACGGCTGCAGTCCAGTCCTGGGCAGCAAAGGACCTGTGGCCCTGGAATGAGGGCCGTGTGAATCATCTTATATCTGTATATGTTCCTGAGGCTGGTTGGGAGCGTCGGATGAGAGACTGAAAGGGAATGGGATTTGTCAATTGTCAGATGCTCCACACTTGATGTGCGTTTGTGCTACATGTGCATCAGGGACCGTTTAATACTTTCAAAACTGGGACAGGGTAAAACTCAGACATAGACCAGTAGGATCCAGGCCATCCTTAAACTGTGAGTAAATTAGTGTGTGTGCATACATGTAGGTGCCTGTCCCTGCCTACTTGGAGCTTAATGTCTATGGAAAGGACCGACACTAACTAGAATGACTCTTTATGCTGGGGTCCAGGACATGGGAGAGTCCATCTCTGGTGGTCAGTGGATTTTTGCAGAATGTCTTGGTATGTTGAGTAAACAGGACCTCTTGAGGTCCCTCAAATCCTCTAGACTATTGCCCAAGGATCTGGGCACCATAGTCATCCTTCTAAGTTCCCTTCCTCAGTCTGGGCTATGAGACTGGCAGGGCATAAAGTTCAAGAGGCTTTGAAGTTGCAATATATGCTGTAGAACAGGTTTGCTTATTTTAATTAAATACAGTTAATATCTTGGCCTTTATTTTTCAGTCATCTGCTGGCTGAAGGCACAGAGGTGGACCTAGTGCTACTGGTGCCCTTGGGGTGGGGCACCCAGACCCAAAGAGGACTGCACAACTCTGTATTGCTGCCTTTCCCAATCTGTGTGTCATGATCAATTAGCCGGCCATGAAATTAGTGTAGTGGGTCAAAATCATTTATTGCAATAATTATAGTAACCTATTAACCTATAGAATGAATAAGAATATTTTCATTGTATGTACTAAGCAGAGATTTTTGCTGTTGATGTTTTGGTTAGATTTGGCTTGATTTGTTAAGAGGGGTTCTCTATGTGGCCGATCCTGGCAGAAAACTCATG
Organism: Dipus sagitta; assembly: GCA_036346955.1. Taxonomy (NCBI): domain Eukaryota; kingdom Metazoa; phylum Chordata; class Mammalia; order Rodentia; family Dipodidae; genus Dipus; species Dipus sagitta. The sequence continues at coordinate 164,550,729 of CM070772.1, read as the reverse complement.
AGCAGCTAGCCCCGGCCTTCTAAGTATTAGGGTTACGGGCTCACTCTACCATGCCTACATCTTCACCAGAGATTTCTTAGCCAATATATATATAGTAGGAAATAAAGATTAAACTCCTATAAAGCAATAAATAGATAAACAGCCTTGTAGAAAAAAATGGGCGAAAGTCATAGATGCTTCTCAAAATTGAGAAAACAATGATAGCGAAATGGCCAGTACGGGCGTGTCGCAGTATCATAGCTCTGCACAGCGGTCAGGACGGAAGCGCTTTACTCGGTGTTGGTGGCAATGTGCAGTCACCGGAACTCTCCCCACAGCGCTGGTCAAAGTGGAATTGGTACGTTGGCTCTAGAACGCTGTTTAGCAGTTACACGTGCCAGCAATCCTGCCCTGTGACATATAGCCGTGAGTTATGCACACAGGTGTGACCCCGCCACGTGACACCAGCAGCAACATGGATGACCCTCAGAAACAAAGTTGAAAGAAAGAAGCGTGGTACAAACAAGCTTCACGACTACACTTTGTACATAGCAAAGCACATCTGTGTGATTAGACATCTGAGAAGCCTTACCCTTAGGAGAGGAATTGGTATCCTGGAGAAAACATGAAAGAAAGGGCTTCCAAGGTATTAAGGTTGCTCTGTCTTTTCCTGTGAGGACTGCTTACATGGGGATTCTTTATTTATTTGTTTATTTGAAAGTGAGGAAGAGAGGCAGAGAGAGAGAGACAGAGAGAGAGAGAGACAGACAGAGAGAGAATGGGCATGCCAGGGCATCCAGCCACTGCGTACGAACTCCAGATGCGTGCACCACCTTGTGCATCTGGCTTATATGGGTACTTGTAAATCCAACCTGGGTCTTTAGGCTTTCCTGGCAAATGTCTTATCCACTAAGCCATCTCTCAAGTCCTGATTTTATTACTATTATTATTTGGGGGGGGGGGGTTCGAGGTAGGGTTTTGCTCTAGTCCCGGCTGACCTGGCATTCAGTATGTAGTCCTCAGGGTGCCCTCAAATTCATGGTGATCCTCCTACCTCTGCCTCCCTAGTACTGGGATTAAAGGTGTGCACCACCACGCCCGGCCATGATTTTACTTTTTGAACCTGGGCCCTCCCAGATGCTGAACAAGCACTTTGTTTGTTGGTGGTTTGTTTGTTTGTTTATTTATTTGTTTGTGACAGTATCTCAACAAGTTGCATTTGCTGGCCTTGAACTGACTCTTTAGTTCAGGTAGGTCTTAAATTTATGTACCTCCTGCTTCTGCCTTCTGAGTAGCTGGGATTAGAAACCAGAGCCATGAGGCAGGTTTAAATGGGTGCTTGAAATTTGTAGAGACGTGTCAGTATATTCAGTCATGATTGGTTCCCTCTACTGAACTTATATCATACCTTAATAGCAGAAGAACAATGACAGGTAAAAACACAGCAGGTCCTAAAAGGTGGTCTTGTTCAGTGACATGCAGCTCAGGGTCTCTCTCTGTGTAGCCTGGGTGGTGGTGTCAGATGCATTTCTTACTGTGAGTGACCGGCACAGAATGAGAGCTTCGGATTTATATGAACCTCCCATTTTCAGGAAAGGCACTTGAGACCCAGAGAAGAGGAATTTGGAACAGAGCTGGGGCATCACAGATCTAGGAAGAAGCCTCTAGGCATCCTACCACTGCTGAGAGAGCCACTGGCTCTCCCTCTGTGGGGATGGGCAGAATCGTGCAGCCAGATGGGTGGGCTGCACCGTCTGGCACCTTCTCCCTGGGAGGCAGCCTTGTACCAGGGCAGCAGTTGCTTTTCCGCCCCCAGCTACCTTGGCAATGGTCTGGCACCAGCTCTTTGGAATCTCTCCCTCCTCCTTCCTGCCTCCTCGGTCTAAGACTGCTCCAGATTCACCCTTGTACTCGATCACTTTCCGTTTGTGCCGAACGGCTGTCGTGCCAGGGCTGTGGAATAGTTGTAGAAACTGGAAAACTGTGAAGAAAACACATCGGCAGACCAAGACCTGACGAAGCATGTTCGCAGGCTGGCTTTGTACATGGCTGTTTTTGCAGAATTGAGGCTTCACTTAGCAGACAAGCCCCTTGTACGGGGTGGGGGGCCAAGAGGCCCCTGGGGCACAAGAAACAAGGCAAGCTGTAGGCTTGTGGGTCAGGCGGTTACTTCTAGGAGAGGAGAACGGAGCCGGGAACCATCTTTAATGGGAAGACAGATGCTATCAGTGGCTTTCCAACCCTCTGACCATGAGACGCAGACTCCAAGGGATCCCGTTACTCAGGACACAAGCCTAACCACACATGTGCAAGGGGAGGTGCAGGATAGAACCATCCAGGCCTGACCTTGGGGGTTGAGAGCCAAAGAGGGATTTAGAGATGTTAGATCAGGAGCCTGGATGCTAAGGTAAGGGCCAAGGAAAACCAAAGCACCCAGGTAAGGCTGCTCAGACCGAGACACTGTTTGTGTTAGGAAACTGCCTGCAGTCCCATGGTGTCAGGGCTGAGGGAGCAGGCAGGGAGAGCATGCAGCAGAGGTGGGCATGGCCGAGGTGCTGATTGGGCCCTTACTTTTATTTCCTTATTTATTTATTTATTTATTTTTATTTTTATTTTAGAGAGAGTAAGTGCGAGAGAGCAAAGGAGAGAGACAGAGAGAAAGAATTGGCACACCAGGGCCTCAGCCACTGAACTCACACTCGAGACACTTGCGCCACCTAGTGGACATGTGCAACCTTGCACTTGCCTCACCTCTGTGCCTCTAGATTACGTGGGCTCTGGAGAGTTGAACATGGGTCCTTTGGCTTCGCAGGCAAGTGCCTTAACCCCTAAGCCATCTCTCCAGCCCAGGGATCCTTACTTTCTGACAAGGAGTTCCAGGGTGAGGAGGAAAACCTCCCCTGACATTTGTAAGGCAGGAAGGGCCTGTCACCTTGGAGACACACAGACTCTGGTAGATGCTACTGGGAATGTGGGTGCAGGCCTGGAGTTGTGTTCGGTGGCACTCACTTGCCATGCTGTCTTTGAAAACCTTCGGACTTCCAGGCTGCACGTGCCCTGCCTGGAAGGCAGAGCTGGGGCGATGAGTAAGAGCATTCTCAGGGCTGGGGAGTTGGCGCAGTAGTTAAAGTGCTTGCTATGCAAGCATGAAGACCTCGACTCAGGTCCCTAGCATCCATGTTAAAATGCCTGGTATGGTGGCTTGTGCCTGTAACCCAGGTAGACAGGCAGGTATGTGGGGCTTACTGGCTAGATAGTTTAGCCGAGTCAGTGAGGCCCAGTGAGAGATCCTGTCTCATAAAAGGAAGGTGGAGAGCTATTGAGGAGGATGTCTGATGTTGGTCTCCATATGCACTAGCACCTGTACACACACGTGCTTCCACACATGTGCAAACATGCATGCACATGCACACATCCCACACACACACACACACACACGCAAGACCAAAGAGTCCCCAGACTCATAGCCCTGCCAGTAAACAAGCAAAACTCCATAACAAATTAGACATTACCCTTATTATCCTGGGACAAATGTCCTCAACTATGTTCTATGATCCATCAGTCCTGCAAAATGTTTTTTACCAATAGTGTATGGTGTTGGCAGGAGTCCTTGTTGAGGATTGGAGAAGCATTGCTCAGAGCTCCTCTTGGGAGATATCAGTGTTACTAGAATTCTGGATGTACTGAGAAAGCCAGGATCCTAATGTTCCCCAAACTTATTTCTCCAGAACCAGTTTTTGCCTATTATTCAAATCCCTCTGGTCTTCAGCTAGAAAATTCCATCCTGGTCAAAGGCCTGAAGGCTGTTTGGACCCTAAAAAAGTAGTGAAGATGGCTTCCCTGAGGTGGAAAATTAGCCTACATTATGTAAGGTTAAGTCTGCCCTCAACAAGCACTAGAGAGCCCTTGGAAATGAAGGGACAGCTACTATGTTAGCCTGATGAGGGGAGCCCCGAGTTCTCGGCAGAGGCTGGAAACAGGACATGTGCCAATGACATCATAGTGCCCCTCTGGCGGCCTAATGTAGGATCTCTGTCCTCTTACTCTTTGCTTGCTCCCCCCCCCCCTTTTGACTACATGGGAAAAGATAGAAGAGACAGCAGAGGCCGAACGATGCAGCCTGGCATGGTAGTGCACGCTTGTAATTCCAGCCTTCCAAGGGATGGCAAGTTTGAGGCCAACCGTGGCTACCCAGTAACATCATACCTAAATAAGTAAATGTAAATAATAAGAAAGCAAAGTGTTTTAGAGACATATTCATTGTCACCTGACTACCGGGTTGTGAGTCCCAGCTCTGATATCCTCTAGTCAGTTCCTTAAACAAGCTACCCAGTACCTTCAGCTGCAAAAAACAATGAATGGCTAGCTTAATAGTTCCGGGATGAGCTGTGTTCTTCTGGTTCCTACAAGGCACCTTTCTGGAGGAAAACTGTATGTAGGTGTTAAGTAACCCTGTCCAGGTGCCCTTCCCAGCCATTCCCAGCAGCCAGAAAAGTCTCTTGATTCTGAGTGAGCCAGCTGCAAATCTACTTTCCCATCAGTCCCCGGGAGAGGCCCAACGCAGTCCCTTCCTTTGCAGTAGGCAGGGTTGTTTGAGGCAAGGCTAAGAATCCATTCCTGGTTATCAGAGCTCCAGCAGCTGCCTAGATAGGTGGGTCCCAGGGACTCCAGCACATCTATTATTAATCTGCTGTGAGCAGTCGCTGGCTTTGCAGACACGCTGTGCCTGCGGCTATTTGTGTAGGCTGAGCCGAGTGTTCCTGCCCTCAGTGCCTCACACGGGCCTGGCAGGAACCAGCCTTCCCTGCTGGTCTCCCCAGGGAGGCATAGAGCAGTATGAATAGTAGGGCAAGTTGGAGCTTGCTGGATCTGATCATGGAGCTGGGTTGTGGGGAGTCTATTCACACCCCCAACCTTTAGCCTTGCCCTGATACATAGGCAGAAGCATGAAGAGCACCCTAAGGAGCACCCCCTAATGTCATAGCTCCATACCCTGTCGCTCAGGCCTGAGATGTCATCGCCAAAATGTCATGAATCCCATCCCTTCTCTGTGTGGACATCACAGTACAGGCCAAGCTCCTGTGTTTGCTCACATTATCGTCCAACTCCGGCTTCCCTAGCACTGATCTAAATCAGATTGCCTTTTTGATGTCCCCCTGGGATACACATCCCTTTCAAACATCACCTTTCCGTGTCTCAGTCAGCTGTTGATCTCCTGACTTTGCCACTGGATTGTCAGATCCGGAGGGTGGGGAACATGGACCTCCTGCACTGGTGACAGCAGGTGTTATGTGGCACTCGCCTGCCTTCCTTATTTCCTTTCCCTTCCTTCTTACTTTCTTGCCTTCCTCGTTTTCTTCCTTCCTTTCTCTTTGTTACAGCAGAAAAAGACTAGTGGTCTCCTGGTCAAACCCAAGTGTGAAAAGAAAAGGAACCAAATAGGGAGGACCTTCTAGGTCAGCCTGGGCTAGAGTGAGACCCTACCTCGAAAAACAAAAGCAAACAAATAGGCAGGACCCTACACCCCTAACTCCTGTGCCCAGCAGCACTTGTGATGTCACTCAGACATTGTAAAAATGGTTCTTCTGTGATACAAGGTTTGGAGAACACCGAGTGTTCTTTTCTTTCACTCATCCCTACGTTTCCTTGAGACAGCATCTCCCTGAACCTGGAGTTCTGTTTTCACAAGCCCCAGAAATTCTGTTTTCTATTCCCTACGGGAGTGGGATTTCAGGCATGTATGGCCACACCCAGCTGGTTATATGGGTGCTAGAGACTGGAACACAATGTGAATCAGGTCCTCAACCCTGAGCAGCAAGCACTCTTGCCTGCTGAGCCATATCCCCAGCCCCTGATCTAGTCATATAGTTTCATTGTTTCCACAGCAAAATTGTGCCAAGTCCTCCAATATGGTCACTCCCAGGAAGGTACTGTCTTCGTTTTTATAAATGCAAAAGTTAATCCTAAAGTAGGTTAAAATCACACCACCAGTGTCCAACAGATCCAGAAGTACATCAAGGCCAATCTTTTCATTGCCACCTGCCACCTCCCAGTGACCTGTCTTCCAACGCCCAGCAGCTCCTGAGCCAACCTTTCAACCTGGCACAGCTGCAGTATACAAGACAAATTGGGCACCGCTTTTTCAGAGGTGCGGGGCTCTCATTCCCAGGATTCAGTGCGACTGTGAGTTGTGATGAGAGAGACGTAAACGGGCAGGGAGACCTGGCTGCTGCCCGCAGTGCTGGCTTGCTCCTAAGATGAGGTCTGGTCACCTGGAAGACAGGGTCCCCATCCCTTCCCCAGGCCAAGTATTCCTTCTTCCAAATCAGGAATTTCTCCCAAGGGTACTCCAGACCATGCAACAGCCCAGGAAAAGGGAAATATGTCCCCAATCCCACAGGAAGTCAGAGTCTATTTTACCTTTCACCCCCAAGCCCACAGGAAGTTAGGGTCTATTTTACATGGCACTTCAGTCTCTTGTCTTTCCTTTTTTTCTAGTGCAGGATATTTTGATGTTTGCTTTGAGATGCAGTCTGGCTTGTTCAAACGGCACTGAAATAAGAATGGAAGACAGGAAAGCTATGTTTTAATCCCAACACCCTCAAAAAGTCACTGGGTGACCAGCCTGTCACTGGGCCTCTCTCAGTCTCTCCATCTTTAAAATGGGTATTTTGGACGACATGATCGCATTGACCTTGACAAGAATTGTAAAAAGCTCCAACTCAGGAGTTGTGCTTCCTGAGTGTAAATCTCAGCCTCTGCTATCACTAATATGTGCAAGTTATACGAGTTATCTGGAGACATGCCCCTGTGTGAGTGTCTGCATAAGGAGACAATTACAATTGTCATCTCATACGTTTGTTATGGGGATCGATACATAACACACCCAGAGCGATGCCTCACACATAGCAAGTTATTCTGTTACTGTGGTTATCGTCATCCCTGTTCAGAAATCCACATGCGCTGCATCTGAGCATGCCCCACCCCTCCCCATACTTAGCATTCATTCCTTTTGCTTTCATTGGTTCAGGAAATATGTAATGACAGAAAGCTGCCGTGGCCTCGGTCATGTTTGAATCCCGTGTGTGCTCATCGTGACCACTCCCACGTACGTTGCCATTGGTGTTGTCTCCTGTATCAGTTACTTTCTCATTGCTGAGACAAGACACCCTCCCCCAAGCAACTTGGGGAAGGACAGAGTTCATTTTCAGCATACAGTTCCATAAGGCAGAGTCCATCCTGGCAGAGAAAGTGTGGCAAAGGTAGGAAGCTTGGTGTCGCATTGTCACATCAGCAGAAAGGCAGCGGAGCAGCGAGCACCGCCGGGCTGTCACAGCTCAAGGCCCACCCCCCAGGCGACACCCTTTCTCCAGGAAGGTTCCACCTCCTAAAGGTGTCACAACCTTCATTTTGCAAAGGATCAAGGGCTCAAACACATAAGTCTGTAATATACGTAGACAAGGCTCAGAGAGACAGCACACAGGTTCTCAAATCGTGCCAGTACCGATGTATCTCCCCGTGAGGAATCTTTGATCTACATTACTGTTATTTCTCTCAGCTTCATTCATGCCCACAGTAGATGCTAGGTTCATGTTTGAATAAACAAAACAAGTGACTGGATGGATGGATGGGTATATGGGTGGGTGGGTAGATGGATGGATGAGTCTGTTTTCCATTTGCTTCTTGATTTAGGTTAAACAGAATAATAAGTGTGTGTGTGTGTGTGTGTGTACAAAGAAGGTCCCGCTATTTCTGCGAGGGAGGTAGATGGTCATAGCTTTGTATTTTGCATATTAACCCATCTGTTAGTATATAAGGTCATTTTTCACTGGAGTCCTTTCAGCCATCCCTCGTTGACAACAGATAAGCGCTCCCTCCGCCTCTCCCGTGCCTTCCTCATCCAACAATGAGGGCTTTGTGCTGGGAAGATTGCTTGTGGATGCATCTTTCCCAAGGCCCCAAAGCTAGTCTGGCTTTTATCAGGAGTATTGATGGGGGAGGGGCCCCAGGCACTTGGATTCAGGAGGCAGTGCCTGTGGCTAGGTGCCAACTGAACATGTCAGGCCTGGGGTAGATAATTCAGAGTCTGCTCCGGGATCCGGACGGCCTGGTTACCTGAGCTGGTTATCCAGCTATTTGAAGCCACTGCCTTGGACATCATCAAGTTCAGCATGCCCAGAGCTTTTGCTGCAAGCCCAGAGGAGGACATAGAGCTGGAGAGGATAAGTGGGACAGGATGCGCGCAGAGGGATGCACAGCTCTTCTCAAGGCGTGAAGAATCTCACCCCATAAGACAAAGGTCTGCAGTGGCCACTGCCTCTTATGGCTCCAATTCACTAATGAGATTAAAATGCCAACAGCCTGCCTCTGTACACACTTAGGAACACATTGGTTTGAGCTGCTTAATGAGTGTTGGTCAGGAATCTAAGCGAGGTCTGGGCAGGCGCCTGGCCGATGCCTTGTTGATTAGAATACTGAATGTGTCGCCCTTTGAAAGCCAGCACTTGCCAGAGAACAGACGCTTTGTGAGGCCTTCCTTGGTAACCCTTCACTTCCCACTGCTGCAGACACTTACAAATCTGTATGCTGATGTAGTGCGGGTCACCGACAGTGAATTTGATAAAAACAGCAATGACACTGATTATCACAGTAGTAAATTCTAGTTATCAAACCAGGGTGTCCACTAGAAGGACTTGGGGTTTCTTGGTTCATTTGTTCCTTGGGTGGCACTTTGCATGATTCCATTTCTCTAGACCTGGAGACCCGAGAATCTATCTGGGCTATGAGGGTGCTGGGGGATTCTGATGCCCTGGCTGAACCCCAGCTTTTGGAACCACTGCTTAATGCAGGCATGTTAACCTACAGTGTGTCTCCCTGGGAACTTCCTAAGCTATATAGCCTTATGCCTACTGCGTAGTCTCTGAGCCTCAGTTTTTACATCACTGAAAAGGGATTAGGCAACATGGTGTCACTGGTATGGAAAAAAAAAACATAGCAACTTGGCAAAAATTAAAAGTAGAATTAGCATACGATCCAGCAGTGTCTGAGTTTTGACCCAAAAGAAGTGAAAGCAACATGTTGAGGTGATGGGCGAACATCCGCATTCACAGCGGCCGAGGGTGGAGCCACCCTGCAGTAACTGTCCACTGGCAGGTGGATGGCTAAACAGAGTGTGGTAGATCTATACACGAGATGTTATTCGGCCTTAAGAATGTGAGTTCTGACACAGGCTGTAACATGGAGGAGCCTTGAGGACATTATGTAAGCGCAATGATGTGGTCACAAAAGACAAGCGCTGTGAGTCTGCTTGTATGAAGTACCCGGTACGCAGAGTGCTAAAATGCAGAGACAGAAAACTGAGCAGTGGTTGCTTGTCAGAGGCTGAAAGGAGAGGATGGGTTTTAATAGCGTCATGGGTTCAGAGTGTTAGCCCCGCAAGCTGAAGGTGTTCAGTGGAGGGATAGTGGTGATGCTAGCATGACCAACCATGCCAGCATACTTAGAGTCATTAACTGGAGCCTCAAAGATAACTAACACTGGTAAATTTTATGTTGAATATATTGAACATGAGGTTGTGTGTTTATTTATTTATTTGAGAGAGACAGAGAGAATGGGTGCACCAGGGCCTCTAGCCACTGCAAACAAGCTCCAGATGTGTGCACCACCTTGTGCATCCTGACTTATGTGGGTACTGGGGAATTGAACCTGGATCGTTATGCTTTGCAGGCAAGTGCCTTAACCACTGAGCCATCTCTCCATCCCAGTACCTGAATTTTTTAAAGGGTGAGTATGCAGTATCTTCCCTTCATTGTCACTCTGAAAATGACACAAAATAGTATCTGTAAATGGCTTTGTCTGAAACCCAGTGTCTGTGCCAAAGTGATGATTTTTCCCTCTTCCTTATTATTAATCGGGTTTTCTCCTAAGCATTTTCTTGCCCAGGGTCTTATTCTTTTTGTTCTTATCTGTACAGATGTGTCTGGAGGGAAGGGGATAAGAGAACATGTTTATGGATAGCAAAATATGAGTTATTCCATTTAAACTCATTTACCCCTGGGGGAGGGGGATGGAGAAACTGACTACAAAAACCACAATTACATATATCCTATGAGGTTTATGGCTAAATGACTTGCTTGTGCTCACCAAACTAAGACAAGGCCTGGTAGGCTTGGCTCACCTCTCCCTTCCCAGTGGCCTGGAGATGGCTGAGACAGCTGCCAGTCTCCCAGGAGAATGTGCAAAAAGTCACACTTGCCAGTTGACTTTAACTTCACTTCAGACAGTGGTAAATTTAGTTGAGACACTTTCCAAGGAATCCTTAAGGGAAGCAGAGCCTTGATTAAGCCAAGGCCTTATTTGGCCCACACAGCCCCAGCCCTGACATCCTTTCCTCTCCACACGGCTGTTCAGTAAGACCTGGTGATGCTCACTGCATTGAAACATCAGCCTCTTCTAGAGACTGGGATTGTTTGATACAGACAGGCTCCAAGTCAGCCTTGAAAATAGCCACCTGCCCACTTGGGCCAAGCCAGAAAGATTGATGACCCTTGGGTACAAAGGAATGAATGCTAATTTCCCTCACAGCCTGTCTAGTATGTGCCTGGCTCCCAGATAAAGTGAGCTGATGAAGAGGAATTCCACATGGGCACAGTGTGGTCAGAACCCCAGGGTCGTGGTTACTGCCAAAGTCAACATTAGGGTTGGGGTTTTATGACAATGCGTGAATTAAATTGGACAGCAAATTGAATAGCTACATTTTCACATTACCATCTTTATAGCAAATTGAGTAGCTACCTTGGATAGCTTAATAAAGATGGTGGTGATGATGATGATGTAGTGGTGGTGATAACGGAATGGGCAATTTAGAATTACTGAACTGCATAGCAAATTGCACCCCCCCCCAATTTTTTGTATGTGGGTATACGTGTGTGTATACATGTGTAGGTGTGTGCAAACGTGTGCTGATGCATGTAGAGGCCAGAGGACAGCCTCGAGTATTGTTCTTCAGACACCATCACCTTTAAAAAAATATTTTTATTTATGTGCAAACAAAGAAAGAGAGACAGTGAGAGAAAGGGTGTGCCAGGGCCTCTCGCCAATGCAAACAAACTGCAGACACACGCACCACTTTATGTATCTGGCTTTAAGTGGGTACAGGGGAATCAAACTTGGGTCAGCAGGCTTTGCAAACAAGCACCATTGAGCCAACCCCCCAGCCCATCATCAGCTTTTTGTTTGTCTGTTTTTGACAAATCTGTTACTGGCCTACAACTCACAAAGTAGGCTAGACTCGCTGGCCAGTGAGCCTCAGGGATCCTCTCTACCTCCCCAGTGCTGGGATTACAGCCACATGCCTCCAAGCCTGGTCTTTTTACATAGGTTCTAGAGATGGAACTCAGATCTTTATGCTTGCAAGGTAAGCACTTTACTGACTGAGTTAGCACCCCACCTCCTCCAGTTGTTTTTTGGGTTTTTTGTTTTGTTTTGTTTTGTTTTTAATTGTGCTTACCATAGGCAGAATCCATGCTGAATACCTTGTTTTTCTCTTAAAAGTCTAGTGAGATAGTGATTGTCATCTCTGCTTTACTGACAAGGGAGTCTAAGGCCAGGTTACCTGTGAGTCTTAAGGCACCCTGGCTGGCGTGGACCTGGAAGTTGAAGACAAGGTCCACCTGGCCCCAGACAGCACTGTTCTAACTCTGGCATATCCGTTCTGTTGTGAGTAGCAATCAGGGTGGAGTGTGCATTTTCAGAGAGACGCAATGCTTTGCTTGCTTTGTAGGGAGGAGGAGCCCTTTAAGAAGGAACCCTCACCTGGTACACTTTACATAAAGCCCTGATTATAAAGATTCATTTGGGAGAGAGCATTTTCAGGAATAATCCTTCCCATCTGCATGGCAGCAATACTGTCTCAGCACTGCCGTGGGTATTATGTTAGACATCAACTCGACTTAGACAAAAGCTTATCGCTCTTTTTTCTCTATGGCAACACTGCCTAGTCGGTATCTGTCCGTGGTTAAATAAGCAGGTGGTGGCGGCGCTGATCTCCTGCATTCTCAGCTCTGCCACATACTAGCTGTGTCAATTTGAGAACGTTTCTAGCGTTTCCGATCCTCCGTTTTCTTCATCTGCCACTACAGCATGCCAAACAGAGTTTTGTACAGGATAACTGGGAAGCCCTAGACCCACTGTGCCACAGAGTTGAGCCGTTTACCGTGCCCACCCAACAACTGTTCAAGTATTACTAGGCTTCCTGTGTAGAAAGCTCTGGTCAGCCTATTGTGGACAGTTTCAGTGTCGGTTACCACGTGAGCATCTGTCTTGTTGTACTCCAGTCTTGTGTGAATTCCCTAAGCACCTTCTGGCCCTGTTAGTGCTGAGGCAGTGTCAAGTTGGGGTGTCTGGAAAGGCAAAGCTATTGCCCTGACCCCAAGTTGGAAAGAATTATCCCCAGATGTTACTTGTCTTGTCTGCCCATGAATACCTCACTAGAGTAGAGAAATCTGGAATCCTAGAACTGTATCAGCTTTGGATATCACACAGCAAGACACAGGGGCCAGTGTAGGCAACTGGCCGGTAAGACACAAAGAGCAGGGCCAGGCTTTGCCACTGAAGGCCATGCTAGCCCTCCTCAGCCGTCACTGCCTTTGGTTTCCTTACGATGATCACAGGGGCTGCTCTCCTGAGCAGATGTGTTGGAATGCCCAAACTGAGAGAGCTTCTGAGGCCAGCAAGGAAGCTCCCACCTTCCCTCTTTCAGGTGCGGAAAGGCTCAGGAGCAAAGGCAGTTAGTTGGCTGTTCAGGTTTAGAATTCAAGGAGCAGGTAATCCCAGAGAAAAAGATCTACGGCAAAGCACCAAGAATCCACGTGACTTCACCAGAAAAGGATAATGTTTGGGAAGAGAAAAATTCATGGAATATGTTGCAGTGATCAAAGGGTACTTAAGGTTGATCTAGCCTACTGCAGTGAAGATGGTAGGAAATCTTGTAAGGTGTAGACAACAGGAAGAGATTTCTGCTTGTTGGAGAGTTAGGGGAAAAGAGGTAACCAAAGATGACTCGAAACTGACTATATTCAAACCCCTTCCTTGCCCTGTCCTTGCTGGCTCAGACTGAAAAATCTTTTTTTTAAGGTTTTATTTTCATTTTTATTTACTTATTAGAGAGAGAGGGCACACCAGGGCTCTAGCCACTGCAAGAGAACTCCAGACACATGCGCCACCATGTGCATCTGGCTTACATGGGACCTGGAGAATCTAACCTGGGTCCTTAGGCTTCACAGGCATGCACCTTAACCACTAAGCCATCTCTCCAGCCCTGAGAAATTTTATTTATGCTGCAACTTTGTATCTCAAACCGTCACTGTATTGTAACTTTCTGCTTTTGTGTTGCCATCGCCTGTGTTTCTATCATCCACATTTTTATTTTTTTTCCTTTCATGCTCTCAGCCAAATAATATGCCCCCCAATTCCAGCCCCGAATCTCTCTCTTATCTTTCTGGGGATTTCATCATAGGGCCATGCAGCAAAGATCATTGCTGATTGATCAGCTGTTTCCCCAAGTCAGCACGAAAGTCCTACAGAGCAAGGACAAATGGTTGGCTTTTATTCACAACTTTGACCCAGAGCCTAGAAGGCTCAAGAGTCTCAGTGAACACGTACTACATATCTCCTCCTGCTTCCCATCTCCTGGCTGAATATCCCTAGTCCTCTCTCGGGCTGCACACATGGCCCAGTGTTCTAACTGTCCTCGCCACATCCTTGGACATAGTGTGTTAGTCAGGGTTCTCGTGGAGAACAGAACCAACAGAATATATATATATGCTCATTCTGTGTATATATACATACACACACACACACACACACATACACACACACACACACACACACACACATATATATATATATATATTTTTTTTTTTTTTTCCTGAGGTAGGGTCTCACTCTAGCCCAGGCTGACCTGCAATTCACTATGTAGTCTCAGGGTGGCCTTGAACTCATGGTGACCCTCCTACCTCTGCCTCCCGAGTGCTGGGATTAAAGACGTGCGCCACCACACCTGGCCGAGCATATATTTTAAAGGGAATTTATTCGGTCGGTCGGCTTACTGGAAGGACAGCATCAACAGAATAGATGGTATCAAGTGGCAAGGATAGCCAGGTGAAAAAATGTATTGCTTTTTCCCAGAACTTCTTTATATGTAGGCTGCCACTTGAGGGGGAGCCCTCTCTCTGGGAAGGCCCTTCTCTCTCAGTTAATCCTTCCTGGAGGGGCAGGAGAGACGGATCAGCAGTTAAAAGTGTTTACTTGCAAAGCTTCCTGCCCAGGTTCAATTCCCCAGCACTCATGTAAAGCCAGACGCAAACAGCTGGCATTCATTTGCAGTGGCAAGGGAACCTTGTATGCCCTCCCCATATGCACATGAGGAAATAAACAAATAGATGAATAAATTAACAAAACATCCTTTATCTCTCTTCCCTCCCCCTTTCCCTTTAAAAAAATAATCCTTCCTAGAAATGTCCTCAGTGACATGTCCAAGAGGCATGTCTCTTGCTTGATTCCTGATCTGAGCAAGATGACAATAGAAATTAACCATCACACAGCAGCGGTGTAAAGCATTGTTCTGTGCTGAATAATTGGACTGTTATTTCTCTGGATAAAGATTCTGATAAGCAGGACTAATTACATACATTGTGGGGGTGCAGCGCATGACAAAAATGTCTTGCCCTAAAAATTATTAAGAATTTCAAGATCACCGTAGCAGAGCAGTCTGCCAAGCCTGCTGGCTTCAGAGCACAGGCCCCGTGCAGCTGCGTGGATCACACACTCACCAAGCCAGGCCTGTTGATGAGGACCAGACCTTCGAAGTCTGTAAATACCAGGCTCTAGATTTATAGTTCGTCATGTAGAAAATAAGGAACTACAGAAGGATTTTGAACAGAGGTGACATTTAAAGTTTATCTCACTGTTTCCTGACTGTAGGTCATAATCACTGTGGAAAATAAGCTCGAGTACAGAGAAGCACAGCCCATTAATCTCCTCCTCCGGGCTCTTACCCTGCAGGCACCCAATCCGAGAGGAACCCGTGAGCGTGCGGTCAATCTCCCTCATCTTTCTGAGCTCATGTTTTGCTAAGTAACGTAGTTAAGATGGTACTTCATTGACATTTTAAGGGATGGAGAGGGGCTTTGTAAATGTATATTTAAGGAGCCTGGCCTGGAAGACAGCTTATGGAGTAGAGAGTAAGCAGCAAGGCGTTGATGTGGAAGCAGAGGTGGAGTGTGGGGAGTTCTCTGGCGCTTGGGATAGGTGTGGAGGTGGAGGGACAGACTGGCAACTGGTGCCAGCGTGACAAGAGTGACCACACCCTAACCCTCGTGGAAGTCCTTTGACTCTCGAGGGGGAGGACCTCCGGGACTGGCCATGCCTTTGGAGGGCTCTGCAGGTGACAGTGAATGTTGGGAGTCCTCTGTCCCACGCTTCTCTTCCATTCTGCCATTCTAAAGCTAAGCCCCGTCCGGCTGCCCCAGGGCTCAGGCTCTGCACGCTGAGGCAGGCCTTGCAACAGAAACCGGCTAGAGAGCAGGCCTGGCGGGGTCAGGATTCCTACTGTGAGCAGCACAGGCCTCGGGGTTCACTGTTGCCAGGGCTTTTTTTTTTTTTTTTTTTTTGGTAAATCCCTAGTGCCTGGGCTGGCAAAGGAGAGAGTTAACATTGTCATCGGATCCTTAATTGTGCGTTTCATGAATTTTCATGTTTCCGTTTGCAAGCTTAATGTTGCTTTCTCGGTGAGTTTTTTTTTTTTTTATACTTGAGCATAAGAGACTTGTAATTACAGAGTGTTGTGGATTGCAGAGGGTGATTAAAATGGATTTCATGAAATCTGAACCCCTTCCCCCCACTCTCTCTCTCACACACACACACCAGTCCAGTGGGCAGGGGAGTAAGTCAGAATCCCACAAAGTTCAGAGAATTGGGATATGACGGCTATGAATTTTCTTTATGCTTTTCCTCCCTGGATCTTGGATCTGCTCCAAGACAGCCCTCCCCTCCTTCTCTTCCTCCTTTCCTTCTCCTCCTCCTCCTCCTTTTTCTGAATGCAGTCCAACTCCATCTCTGACCCCCAGCCAACCCTGAACCCCAGAGCTGACTCCTTTCTCAGTCTAAAAAACAGTGAGACAGAGTGGCTTCCGCCTTGCCTGAGGAGAGCCAGGGATCTGTTCCATCCTTGTAGCCACTGGCCTCCGTCCCTGTCACTTCGTACAGAGGTCTGCAGACCCTGAGACCAACGAGGGTGAGAATTCCCAGTTCTGTGTCCCTCCTCCTAGGGCAAGCTAGTGCCTGGCGGACATGAGGTCTGATCATCTCTAGTCTGATTTAGGAACAGGTTGGTTGGTGCTCAGGGGACAGGTGGCCTGGGAGTGCAGAGCTGTGGGTGGGAGGCTTCCTGGAAGAGGTGGGAGTGGCCTTGAACAGGGAGGATGGATCTAGCTGGATCCCTGGAGGAGGAAAGCAGAGGCGCAGAGCGTCTAGCCAGACTCACCTGGCAGATGAACCCTCAGGAAGGAAACCTGGACCAGAGAGGGAGCCAGGCTGATTTACCTGGCTGTGTGCGTGTGTGCAATATCAGTGTTGAGAGGGACCAAAAGTTCTTTCGTGTAAAAGAATTGCTATTCCCCATGACAAGCCTGGCTTTACAGCCAGCTTCCGCCTGCCCCAGGCAGCCCCTCTGTTTGAATTAGAACACAGTGCCCTCCCCCAGACAAAGGTGAGTGCAGCGAATCAACCCAGCAAGTACCTGAGCCGTCAACACCCGGCCCCACAGCAGGCAGCGTCCCGAGAGCAGAGTAAAGCCAGGCCTCTCTTTTTCTGGGATCCTGTTTTCTGTGTCTACGACATATATGCCAGTAGGCTGAACTCTATCTGCCTTTCTAACAATATCTTCCATTAGCAGACCTAGGCATGTCTGTGTGTGTCAGGGCTCCGACGCTGTGGCTCCTGGGCACCAGAGAAGGTCTCGTCCTCTGCCCCCTGAGGGAAGGTGAGACTGCCAGCTCAGCTCTGCAGCCCCTCCCCCACTGGCCAGGCCCAGCGAACTTGCAGTATCCACACAGGCTCTAGGTTTGGTGGTTCCATACCTTTGCTCTGGTCAGTCTGCCTTCTGCACTTTTCCCTCACTGTGCGGCTAATGGATTCCTTAGAGCAGAGTCTAGTCAGCATCCCTGTGGGCCCTCCGGACCTGTGGGGTCACTTGGCTCCCTCTAGGATACAGGCACTGCTTTGGGGCTGGCTAGCATTGTCTGGACCTCTGGGGCAGGTCCTCGGCAGGCGCAGACTCCTGAAGACATCTCTGGGTGCCCTGTGCTCAGCCCAGGTTCATTCCGTTGTGGAGGCGCTGGCATTGGTTCTTGTCAACTGAGGCCAAAACAACCTTTCATGGTGTACACCTGAGAAAGCAAAGAGCCTGCACAGCCGAGGTCAGGAATGGGTGGGCTTCATAGGCAGGGAGAGCAGGGACAGGCCTTTGCTAGCCAGTGGGCTGTCTCTCGGGTCCCACATTCTGGTTCCAGCATCCCTCCTTCCAAAGAGACACCTCCCAGCTTTCCCCCCGAGTCAGGAGCTCTGCCCTCTCTTTGAGTTTGGACCTCATCTGAAGTAACATGCCCGCGGACCTAGCTAGGGCCATGAGCTCTGCTCTAACCTGCAGATCCTGAAACCCCAGAGCCAGTCCTTTGTCACCTGGCCCCTGGTCAAAGTGCTGATGAGGTGAGGCAGCAGCTGCTGAGAAAGTGTCTGATGTACATCTTTCAGCAGTGCGTTGCCTGATAGCCCCTGTGTTCTGGACCGCAGACTCCCATCCCTAGGCCACAGCTAAACAGGGCTTTGTGCCTGGGCTACAGAGAGGCTCAGCTATGGATCACTGCAGCAGGCTGGTTCGGTCTGGGCCCCAGTGACACACTGCCATCACCATCTCTCCTCTGTGGGCTAAACTGGTAAGGTTGGGCAGCTGTGTAGCAGTTGCCACAGTGTATAGATGTCGTCTACCATACAGGCTGCAGAAGAGGTTTCTCTAACCCAGGTGGGCATCAGGCTATGGGTGATGAAGGTTATGTTTTCTACCAGAGAGAATTAGGGAAGACTTCCTAGAAGATGTGACATGGACATTTAAACAAAGTACCAGCGAATAAGTAGGAATTTACCAGCAGGAAATGTCGTTTGGGGCCAGATGGTGGAAGACCGTTCAAGATATAGGAAAGTAGCCGGGCGTGGTGGCGCACGCTTTAATCCCAGCACTCGGGAGGCAGAGGTAGGAGGATCGCCGTGAGTTCGAGGCCACCCTGAGACTCCATAGTGAATTCCAGGTCAGCCTGGACTAGAGTGAGACCCCACCTCGAAAAAACCAAAAAAAAAAAAAAAGATATAGGAAAGTAGTACTAAGAGCAAGAGCTGTATTACTGTGATCTCATTCAGTGCTCGTCATGATCTGGTAAGTCTCATGTTGACAGCTGAGAGAATGGGAACCAGAGAGGTTCAGAATTTCCCAGAGTCATGTAGCTTGAACATGGAAGAACTGGGATTCGAACACCAAGCTGTCCTCACTCCCTAACCCATTCTCCTTACAGACACTGAGCCAAGCCTATCTGACTTGGAAGCCTCTGGGTGAAGCCCCTGGAAGCCCTGTGTTTCCATGTTGTATGTGGAAAACATAGATTCGGAGAGCTGATTATTTCTTTATTTGAGACAGAGATAGAGAGTAAGAGGCAGATCCAGAGTATGGGCACGTCAGGGCTTCCTGCCACTGTAAACGAACCCCAGACACACGTGCCGCTTTGTGCATCTGGCTTTACATCAGTACTAGGGAATCAAACCCAGGCCATCAGGCTGTGAGAGCAAGTGCCTTTAACCACTGAGCCATTTCTCCAGCCCAGATTTAGAGAGCTTTACCAGCCTTCCTGGCTCACTGGAGGGGACCGGGATTGGAGGCTCTGCTGGTCCCCAAGCTCTCTCCCCTATCACACCATGTGGCAACTTGCAACTCAGGCTCTATCTCAGTCTTGGGTGCCCTGGATGGCTTGCTCGGAGGCCTCCTGAGCTAATGCCTTGGCTCAGAAGGGGAACCACTACTTCCAAAGTCCCTAGAAAAGCCGAGCTGGGATTTGCTCACTCCAAGTGACCGCCCCTGTCCTTGCAGCCATTGGACCTGTTGCACCAACCCTGCCACATAGAGCTTCATGAGTGTTTGTGCTTAGCCAAGTTTACGGGTGAGCTGTATGGATGCATTTAGAAATGAGAAGTGAAATAAATAATAAGTGGCAATATTCCGCTTCCATAAAATTCCCCTGCAGCTCAGAAAGGTAGCTGGCACCTCGCTCCCTTGAACCGTCCCCCATCCCCACTTGCTGTCGTAAATGTTAACATCCATCTGCACGCAGATAAACTGCGTGGATAGGAGCTGCAGATGTGTGCAAAGTGACTCGCTGCGCAGCCTGGCTTCATAAAACCAAGGAGACTGGATTACCCTGGGCCTGATGGGTGATGGGAGCATTGGAAACAATGGGTGTGTTTGCTAGTCTCGGTTTTCATGGGGAGAAGAGAAGGCAGAGGGAAAGGGACAAAGGGGAGAGAGGACAGGGAGGGAGCAGCATGGGAGCCCAGGAGCTCCTGGGGAGAATGCAGCCACCACTGACTGTGAGTCTGTCTTAGCTTGGGGACAAGCAGCCCTGCTGGCCTGTGAGCCGCTGAGGGAAGGGAAAGCTTGCTTTGTCTTTTAGTAGTTACACAAGAATTACTGCATAAGGGTGTGTACCATGGGGACCTCTTGAGTATATGGATGTGTGTGTGCATGCTCATGTGTGGATATGGGGGGTGTGTGTGTGTGTGTGTGTGTGTAGGCCAGAAGACAACATCACATGGGACTCACAGTGGCCTGGAACTTAACCTTTTAGGCTAGACTGGCTGGCCACTGAATCCCAAGGATCCTTCTATCCCCACATCGCCAGCACTATGTCCAGCACTTTTATGTAGGTACTGGGGACCAAACTCAGGTCCTCGTGCTTGCAAGATCTCAGCACCATATGATGCTACTTTGGGACACTGGTTAAGATGGTCAGCACTCTCGGGGAAACAGCCATTAAAATAGTCTCATGGGTGTGTGTATACACACATGCATATATGATCTCTCAGGATACACATATATCCATATGCTTATAATCTGAGATAGTTTTTTGTGGTAAGGAATCAGCTCACGTGACTGTGAGGCTTGCCACTGTGAAACCTGCAGGGATGGGTATGGAGGTGGTGACTGTTACTGCCGCCTCGAGACTGCACTTTTTCCTCTGATAAACTTCAGCATGTATTCCGCAGGCCTTCAGAGGCCAAGCACAGCTACAAAGCCATTTCCCAGCCGCACCTGGAGTAACATGTAACTAGATACCTGGGCACAAACAGGCTCGCCATGCTGGCCCAAAGCTAACATCATGGGAGCAGGTGACTGTCAGATTCTTTCATTGCTATTCCTGCTTGGTCATAAGAACTTCCTGTTAGGCTGGGTAGAATGATCGAGAACAACCAGGCTCCTGCTTCGTGGTGGACGTCTCTCTCAGCGGGCCTCCAGTCCACTGTGCTTCCTTCCGAGCCATCTGAATTTTCACCCTGCTTGCCTTCCTTACGACTCCAGGGCTTGAGACAAGTCATTTAGCTTTCCTGAGTCTCCGTGTTCTCGTATATAAAGGGAGCCAATTCCTTATTCGTGCTGCTATCTTGGGGTTTGAGGTGATCCCTGCAATATTAATTAGCAAGGTTACAAGGATCTAGGTAATTTTTTGAAGTTACTACAGCTTCTTGTTTATGGTTTATAACTCATCAGTTCTCAGAATCCAAGACTCCATGGAAAAGCAAAATGCCAAAAATCAGCTGGGTTTGGTGGCCATGCCTGCAACCCGAGCTACTCAGGAGGCAGAGGTGAGAGGTTTGCAAGTCTAAGGCTAGCCTGGGCTACATAGCAACATCCGCTTTCAAAAAAAATTAAGTCACAATAAAAGTTGATACTTTTTTTAATTTTTTTTATTTTTGCTAAGCAAGCCTTTAAAACAAACTTGCAATCTCCTCCTAGCACCATGAATTTTTCCTAGTAAGTTATATGTCCAGCATCTGGCTTGTTCTCTCAACCACCCAGCTGCGTGGTGACCTTGATCTTACAAGTGGCTGCGCACAATCAGCCCTTGACCTAGCTGGTGAGGAGCACCCATTGCCAATGGGAAGGAAGTTTGGGCATTTCTTTTAGGTCATCAGCATGGGGCTGAAACCTGACGGGGGTAGGGGAGAACTCACCCACTCACCAGGCCCCTCCAGCTCTGTCATGGTACAAGGGAAAAGACTCAGAACTAGGAGTGAGCACACGTGTATTGATGTGAACCTTAACTCTACCTCTTATTAGCTCTGTGACCTTGGACAAATCCATTCTGTGCTCTGAGCCTCCATTAGTCCTTCTGTAAAATTACCTCAAGAGCCCTGCTGGGCCAACCTCCCAAGGCCGCTGTAAGGTTAGGTCCACCAAATGGTAGGAAGTGTATTGTAGCCTCTGGTGTACTGTTTGCATACGAAGGATTGGCGCTCTGTGAGGAAGACACGGCTTTCTATGGCGTGAACCCTAGAGGACGGCAAACTCAGTTTTCATGAGTCCTGTTTTCCTTGTGCCTACATTGGAGCTTTTCCTTAAGGTCAGACTAGATATGTTAGGGAACACAGGTAGCATGAGGTTGTGAATTTTAGCTCAAACCAAATCACAAGGAAGCAGTAACGGAAATGGGAATTCCAAATGAAGCCAAATTATATTCATTGGTTTTTACACTAGCAATTAACCACATTGAGGGGGAGAAAAATAGTGATTTCACCCTTTTGAACTGAAATTGGGGTTAGTTGGTGGCTCCCACCTGTGCTGTATTAAGCTGTGGGATCAGTCGGGTATAATTAGAGAATTTAATTATAAATTGTACCTTACCGACATGCGTATGCATGTATCTACATACTGTAAAACCTTTCAAGATAATTCATATAAAAATCATAGCTAAAGCCTTGAGTGGTTAAGCCAATATCTCCAGGCAGCTCTGCAAATGGGGCTTCAAACCACACAGGGTGTTCAGCCCAGTGCTGGGATCCAGGGACATGTGCAAATTACCCAAGTGACACACATGGGTTGGGCTCCTGTCTCTGTCTCCACTTTCTGTGAACCTAACTTTTTTGTGTGCACATACGATCCCTCACCTGAGGAATGGCCTCCTTTTCACTGCTCAGCTGAAGCTTGCCAACCAGTGCAGAGCCTTTAGCCCAGTGAGAACAGCTGATACCATCACACAAAGGTAGTGGCTCAAAGACACTCTCGTGGGCAATGATTCTTATCATCCTGGGAGGGCTGGACGTGTCTGAGATCCGATATCAGGGGTGGGTGAATTTGAGGGTTCTGCCACACAAGTATAGTGCACCCCCTTTTCAAACCATATTGGCCAGTTACACATGGGAGTGGCTGGGAAGGGTGTTCAGTGTATAGTAAGGGGGTGTGTAAGAAAGGAATGCGAGGGGCATGGTAGCACAGACCTGCAATCCCAGTGTTCAGGAGGCTAGAGCCGGAGGATCATGGGCTATCTAGAAAGACCCTGACTCATCAAAAGAAAAAAAAAATATTTAATAACCTTCATTCTGTGAACCTTTGGGGGCTAGAGCATAGCTCCTGGCGAAGTGTTTGAGGAGTTGGGCTCACTAGGCTCAGGCTTCAGGAACACACACTCACACACACAAATGCAGCGTGAACAGAGATGGCTCAGTAGATTGAATGCTTGCTGCAAGCATGAGTACCTGATTCCAGACCCCCAGCACCCATGAAAACGCGGCAAGCTGTAGCACCAGCATCTGTAATCCCAGCACATATAGGGTGAGACGGGAGGTGAAGACAGAAGAATTGCCCAGAAGCTCCAGGGCCAACTAGCCTGGAAAATGTGTCAGTAAACAGCAAGATGAGGGCCTTTGCCTCAAGCAAAGTGGAAGGCGAGGACCAGCACCTGAAGGTGCCTCTGACCTAGACACACCCGCGTGACATCCACACACCATGCTCACACACATGAGCACCCACACACAATTAAAAAATGACTAATGAGTGCACACACACGCAGAAAATGCCTAAAAGGCTAGCTGCTCACTGAAAAGTTCATGGTGAGTTTCCCTGAGGACACAGGGAGTCTAATTCTTTTCTGTACTTCCAGTTACTCCAAACTCTCTCTCTCCCTCCCTTTTTTTGTTTCTCTCCCTTTCTTTTTTTATTTCTGTCTTTCTTTCTCTCCTCTCTCTTTCTTCCTTTATTTCTACAGTGCTAAGCATCAGACTGAAGCCTTGTGCTAAACAAATGCTCCACCACTGAGCTATGATCCCCTTTAAGAGTTTTTTGAAGCCAGATGTGGTGGCACACACCTTTAATCCCAGCCCTCAGGAGGCAGAGGTAGAAGGATCGCCATGAGTTCGAGGCCATCCTGAGACAGCATAGTGAATTTCAGGTCAGCCTGGGCTAGAGTGAAACCTTACTTGAAAACAACAACAAAAAAAATTCTTGCAATCCTACTCAACAAAATCATTTATATCAATAAATGTACAGTTTTGTTGGGAAATTACAGAGAATAAGTGATTGGACAGTTGGTTCCAAATACTGATAAAGTCTGGGATGAAAAAAATAAGGCATGGTTTGAGAAACACAGGAAAAGCCAGGGGAGATGATGAGGCCAACTTCCTCTGGGACACAAGCAAGGGCCACTGGTGGAGGGGTGTTCAAGCCTCGCCCTTGGATGGGAAGGAGGCTTGCGGTGAGGTCTGGGACGGAGAGTTCTAAGAGGAAGGAGCAACAAATGCTAAGGCCCTGAGATGAAAACTGTGTCCAGTCGTGGTGCATTATTTCTACAGTCAGAAAAGAGCTCTTCACTCAAAGATCAATTTGACCTATTCTGTTGGGAACAGACCCTTCCGAACCCTTCTGTTCTGGAGACCTGGCTCAAGAGTAGGTGGCATAAGAGAGTGGCCAGTAAGTGAGGAGGTTGCCCTTGTTTTGCCACCGTGGATTCTCTACCGGGACATCTCCCAAGAGGCCAGCTCATGGTCTGCCTCTCTTTCCTTGGTCTCCAGCAATGTTTTGCATTTTTGACATTCCTGAGAGCACAAAGTGTCTTGGAATCAATGTATACTGCTACCGTAGTGTTTGCTTGGCTCAAACGGGCTACTACTGAATCAATGGTGCGACTTGCCATTGCTAGCTAGCATCATGGGGCTGATGATGTGCAGTGATGTACGTGAGGGACACTAAGCTTGCCAGCCTCGGCAGTGGAAGAGCCTCAGTGCTTCCTTCCCAGGTGGGGGTGGGGGACGTCGTAGGCTCCTTGATGGGACCCCCATGTACTCTGGAGCACCAGCCATTGGTATCCTCACAGAATGGCCCCAGGAAGCTGTCAGGGAAGCCATGGGAAAGAGAGACAAAGCCCATCACAACGGACAGAGGCAGTGCCTCCCAGCCCTGCTCGGTTAAGAGGGGAGGGCCCGAGAGCAGTTTTCTCAGGTGCTTGCCAGGAAGACAAAACTGAAAGCCAGGAGGACAGAGGCACGTCCGCAGGCAGGAGCCAGGGAGCTGAGCCATCTACGAGCAGCACAGGTGGGCACCGGGAGAGCCCTCCTGTGCTTCACACGTGAGCTCTCCTGACCGCATGGCCTCTCACAGACAGGTATAAGTCCACTGGGGAGGAGGAGCCTTGGGAGCAGGGACGAGGCAGTGTGCCACTTTTTGTTATTGTCTCACCCTTTTTCTAGTTGAGCCCTGGTGCCAAAGTGATGTGCCTTATACTTTGGTAGAAGTAAGGCAGAGAGATGTTAGAGCCTCAGCATTGTTGAGAGTGACTTCCTACTGGGCCATACTGGTGACCAAGGAGCTTCCTGGGATCCCCCCAGATTTCATGATGAAAACTATACAATCCCACAAAGAATTTCTCCTAAGTGCCTAAACCAGATCCTGAGGACATTCACTGATTCCTATTTCTTCTGTTTACTCCTTTCCCTCTTAAAGTGGCGAGTTCATTGCACTAATGTCAATAGCCACTATTTATATGCAGTTTACTCTGCACTTTGCCTACAAACTCACGCACTCCTCATACATGCTTGCTGATATAGCTACTGTAATTTTGTCTATTTTACACATAAGGAAACCTAGGCATGGAGAGGTGAAGTAAGCTACCTAGGATTACACTATATCCAAGCCAGTAGGCGGTATGTTGAGGATTTGAACCCGTAGCGTCTGGCCTTGGTCTGGTTCCCAGCCACAGTGCCATGCAGCCTCTCGCTGTAAATCTTCCAGAACTGGAAGACAGCTGCTAAGGGTACTTTCCACCTGTTTTGGCTACAGTGGTACAAGAGCTTGATTCTGTTCCAGAAAACCTTGGCTGATAGTTCTGCCCAGTCATAACACAAATGCCTCACATTTTGGGAGCACTTTATGTCATTTTTTAGAGGACTTTTCTGCCAGACCTCGTTATGCTAACAGTCATCCTATAGTTACATAACGTTTTCTGGTTTACAAAGCACCCTCATTCGCATGTTCTCATTAAGTCCTCACACCAGCCCCGACAGGAAAGCAAGGCTAAGAGTAGAGCTTATCACATAGCAGGAGGAGCCCAGACACATGTGGCACCTGCTCCAGATCCAATGTGGCTGTGTCCCCAGGTCTCCTGTCAATCAAGCCAAGCCAATGCAGGGGTTACAAAGCCATGACCAGTCAGTCCCATGCCATCCCTGGCACAGCTACCCAGGTCCACACAGTCAAGTAATCAGAAATAAATTCAGAATAACTCAAGCCTTCCTCTTACAGTCTCGGACATTATCAAGATACACTGAACGCACACAAACTCTGCCTTTTCTCTCTATCCCACGTTATCTATGGAAGTCAGCTTCTGCTCTGTCCCCTTTAAAATATTTACTCTGATTTTTTTCATGTATAGTTAAAGGAGTTTACGAATGTTTGCAGCCTAAAGGATGGTGATAAACTGGTCACCCCACCCAGTTCTCCTTGGGAGTATACATGGGACTACTTTCGAAGCTTCACGAATGTTCTAGGTCTTGCCCCACCCCAGGACTCCCCTTGGAGGTACTTTCACCTTTCAATAGAGTCTTCAACTGCTTTTTAGCCTCTCCTAGAGAAGCCCTCCAGGGCCGAGGATGTGGCTCAGCAGTAGAGCATTTGCCTGGTATGCTCAAAGCTCTGAGTTCAGTCACCAGCACCACCAAAGATAAAGATGAAAACAGCCCTCTCCCAGCCCGTGCACCCCTGTGCCTTGGTTCTCAGGGGCTGGGAACAGGCCTGAGAAAAGGCACAGTGGTCAGAGACCCCTGGCAGACTACTTTCACAGAGAAGGAGCGTGAAAGGCTAGGGACCCCTGTGCTGGGAACTTTTGTCCAGTGTCACCCACCTTGGGAAGCCGTGGGGACTTCCATTATAGATTTACTCCCACACAACACTGCCACTGGTCACCATGCAGACTTCTAAGCGGGAGAGGGTCTTGCATGAGATGGGGGTTTCCTAACATGGGGGTTTCTTCTGCTGATATCCACTAAGCACTTACTGTGTCCCAGGCAGTGTCATAGGCACAGGGCATGAATGATATGGCCAGAATAGAGATGAATAAATTCCTGAACTAAAAGGAGTTCCTGTTGAGGGAAGGTCTTGTCCCGAGGTCCTACGGCTGGCTCTTATCTGCTCTTTGTCATTGCAATACACATTAAAGTTTGAAGTCTGGATAAGATTAGATGGTTAGTATGGGAGTTCTTCGAAAAGCTGAGCCAGGCATGACTTGTAGGACATGGTAAAACCCCAGAAAGGAGCTGGAAGTCTGGATATGCACACCCGTAGTTACCTAGGCCTACCACTAGATGTCAGTGGTATGCAGGAGGGGTGGGGAGCAAAGGGTGTTGACCTTTTCACCAGATTGTGAAAAATGCAAAATGAATGCCTCTGGTTTGCTAGAGGCTGTACTAGGTTTGTTAAACTTGTTACGCTGTTTGATGCTTACAAAGATGCTGTGTTTAACATTTTCTTAGCCCTGGTTTACAAGATAAGGAAATGGGGCCTCAGAAAGGGGAGGGATATAAGTGGTAGTGTTTCGTCACCCCAACACACACACACACACACACACACACACACACAGACACGCACACATAAGATCAGCAGGACAACTTTTCAAGTGCCCATCCAAACATCACAGGCTGCTGCAGAACTGCTGTGAACAGAATCTCCCCATCGTGGGGCAACAAATGGCCGCACAAACACATGAGAACCGATCACCTCTGCAGTCGTTAAAACCTGCAGGGATGCCGGAGAGAGGCGGATGCGATACAGGCAGTCATTAAGTAGGGACCAGGGTGCAGGCCGACAGGAGCCGTACGGTGGCAGCCAGGCTGTCTGTGTTCTCCGTCCGGTGTGTTGGAAGCCAGCTTGGGTTTGGGCTTAGAGGAAGGTCTCCATGTAGCAGCTTTAATGACCTATAGATGCACAGGGGGTCGGCCGTGAAGAAAACTGTTCAGGTCCTTCCTAAACAGTCACTGAGAAGCTACTGAAAGGTGAAGAGCAAAGTAGCAGAGGCTCAAGGTCAAAGCCATATGGAGACTCTCTGTATGTAGTAGGGCCAGTGACTATTCTAAGAGGTTCATAGACCCAGTGTTGACAGGGTTGGCCCATTTCCTTGTCTTAATCCCAGGGTGAGAAAGCCTCTCTGGGAAGAGATTTGACTAAGGCAAAGGAGACACTGAATCTCTGCCCTCAGGATCCGCAGACCTTCAGTTCACCCCCTGGACCACAGCAGAGCGAGGGGCATGACCTGCAGGACCGAGATGCCGCATGAAAGTCTGTGGCTAGGTCTTGCGAAGAGTGGAGGCAAAGAGCCGGGCCTGGCTCCCACTGTAGGGAATTCCAGCAGCCCCCTGTTGGGTGGAGACCCACCCGGGAGGTTACCCTGAAAGTGGTAGAAGCAAACCAGTGACCCTAGACATGGCTGGGCAATGGGGCTACTCAGAAAGCAGGAGGGAAGGCTGGGGGTGGGGGGCTGCCTCTGTGGGAGCATAGGCATTCGGTAGTTAGCAGGAGGCAGGCTTGGCATGGTAGAGTAAATGCTTACGTTTGTGCCAACTGAGCATTTGTAAAGATGCATTTCTATGTAGCACCTCACTAAAGCTCAGCCACCCTTTGAGGGGCTCTTTCTGTCCTCACTGGCAGAAGAGAGAAGCCATGGTGAGTGCCCACCCGTTTCCCCCAGTTCTGATGCTGGGCTAAGAGTCCAGGCCTTTCTAGCTGTGATGCTTCACTCTTTTCGTGCTGAAGTTGCTCAGAGACGGTATGGTGAAGTTCACGGTGCGGGCAGTAGGGCATGCCGGTCTGATTAACTGGGGGGGGGGGTGACTGAGCCCCAGGTCAGGCCCATCATGTGCAGGGCTGGCAACTGGGAGATACGGGTCTGAGTCTACACACCTAGTGTTCTTCCTCCTCTTCCTCTTTGTAGCAGTGAGAGAGCTCCTTGGGAACTTGCCTTAGGCAAGTTAGGAGGGCCTGCTTCCCCCAGCAGGTTCTCTGACACGCTGAGCCTGCACTGGGGCAGGTGCTTTGCTGGGAGGTGCATTCCTGGGGCAAGATGATGAGCAAGATGGGGAGCTGCTCAACTGCAGGAGGATCCTTGGGGGCAGAGCTAGGGGTTCGCTGAGAAGAAAGGGAAGGCAGGGGGTGATGTGATCTGCAGGTGTCTGTGAGAGATGACTCTTAGAGGCCAGGATGTGGGGCAAGGACAAAGCAGGAGACCCAAGAGGATGTTTTGGATGGCAGCCGGCCAATGTGGGGACCCGGGCAGCCCCACACAGGACGGCAATCATCCCTGGAGGCAGCCGGTGCTGTGACTTAAGAATCACGCGTGGACCTGGCCGTCCCGCCTAGTTCCTTTGCAGGCCTTCACGAGCAGTAGGAAGATGCTTCCTTTTCCTTCTTAGCACCTCTGTTTATGCTGCCAGTTTAGTTGGTCTTGGGTCACTGGTCTCTGTTTTATTAAGTTATCTGTACTTGGGGTTTGTTAAGGTCAGTCTGTTCACTCTGAATTCCAATAGAGGTGTTAATTTATCATGGCTCCTTACCTGTTTTGTTAAGAAAGCTGTGAATATAAGCTCATGGGGGTTCTGAAACTGAGAATCCCCCCCCCCCCCGCTGGGTGTGGTGGTGCACACCTTTAATCCCAGCACTCGGGAGGCAGAGGTAGGAGGGTCACTGTGAGTTCGAGGTCACCCTGAGACTACATAGACTACAATTCCAGGCCAGCCTGGACTAGAGTGAGACCCTACCTTGAAAAACCAAAAAGAAAGAAAAGAAAAGAAATACCACCCCCTTTGGTCCCAAGATGGCCAAGGATATTGGGACAATTCTCTCTGTCCCTGTTTCTGTCTTGCCAATGCCACCAGCCTGTTGTTTGGTCTCTTCTTAGCTTACAGGGAAAGGTACTGCCCACCATTTAAATTTAGTGAGGAAGAAGTATTTTGAAAAGGACAAAATATAACCTGGTTTCTATGAAATAAAAACAGTGAAATTTTCAGTTTCCAAATATCTGTGCTGAAGGAAGCAAGCTACTTTTAAAGCCTATGTTGGGGTGAGAGAGGGAGGGAACAGTGGATGTGACTGTACTGCCTCAGAAACCCAGAGGGTGGTCGATATTAGAAAACACAGGGATCACGTCATGTTTCTACCTGAGTATCCCAGAGGCTCCATGGAAACACAGTCTTCCTCTCTGCCAATCTTACACACTCAAGAAAGGAAAAGTCCTACCTGGCCAGCTCTTTGACATAGCTGTAAAGGGCAGAGGGTAGGAGGGAGTGCCGTGGTCACCATGTCTCAGCCCTGTGCTCCCAAAAATAGCTGAACCCACCTGTGTCCCCATCTGTAAAATGGGTATGACAGCTCTCTCTCTCTCTCTCTCTCTCTCTCTCTCTAGGGCTGCTATGAGGACTGGATGAGATGATTAAGATAAAAGCTATGTGTCCACTCAGTACAGACTAAATAACTATTAGTGATTGCTATTATTAGATGTATACTCAGGGCTGGTGAGATGGCTTAGTGGTTCTAAGGCACTTGCCCGCTAAGCCTAAGGACCCATGCTCAATCTCTCTCCAGATCCCATGTAAGCCAGATGCACAGAAGGCAAGGTAGGCACAAGGTCACACATGCCCACTATGTGGTACAAGCACCTGGAGTTCCATTGCAGTGGCTGAGGCCCTGGCACACCAATCTCTCTCTCTCTCTCTCTCTCTCTCTTTCTGTCTCTTTTGATCTCTCTAAAAAAGTAAAGCAATAAAAAGTAAAAAAAAAGATGCATGCTGAAATACTATTAATTATATCCGGGACAAACGTGTGTGTGCATACTTGCATGTGTGCACATGCACCCACACAAGAATCGGTCTTCCAAGAAAAGGGATTTAACAGTGTGAGAAAGGGACAGCTTGTTCTCTTAGAGACCAGAATATCCTGGGAAATTTCTATAAGTTGCTGAAACTCTCTACTCATTGCCAGAATATTCCAGGGAACAGACGGAAAGTCAGCCAGTAGCCCAGCTGCAGGCTTTACTGGACCACGGGTCTACATGTCTGGCTCTCTTTGTCCTTCTGCCACCCCAGCCTTGCTGGGGGTGTGGGGGAGTGTCCAGAGGAGTGGCTGCCCTGGGTGTCTTCCAGAAGATCGCTTGCTGTCCTAGCAAGGCCAACCGTGATGGCAGGGGGAGGGGGGTGTCTTAGACACATTAGGAGAGAGGGAATTGTCTCTTGCCAGGTTTGAGTGATCCTTAGGGCGTAAGAGGACCTCTAAGTACCTGAGTTTATTGAATGACTTTCTATGCTGATAAGCTCCATCTACACATCTTCCTTGTCACGGTGACACTGACACTGTCACCCAAGATTTTGTGAATGCAGCATGGGCACTCATCTCCGTGGTGACTCCGTAGAGCTTCTGTATTCTGTCTACCTCTTACAGAGCACGAAGGAAGGGCCATCAAGGCTGGGTGCTTCTGACAGTTGCTTATTGTGACCCAGTGTGAGGCAGGAGCTCCATGGGAAAGGTCACCGTCACCTGGGGCAGGTTGCTAGGCAGAAAAGGAAACAGACATTCCGAGAGGTTAGGCTCCTTGTGGAAAGCCACAACTGGTAAGCAACAATCTGGGCATCCAGACCCAGGCTCCAACTTGTAACCACCGTGATGTGCATTGTTGCCTGGGCATGAGCCACCCTGAGGGGAGAGAAACGAAGAGATGACCATCGCATGACACATCACAGACTTTCATTGGGTTAGCCCAGGCTAGCCTGTTATTAGAGGCTACAATACTCCCATGAAAGCATAGCTGGATTAGAAACAAACGTAGCCAGGCTGATCTCCAGCACTGCTACTTGTTAGCTGGGACTCGCAAAACCTTTCAGAACTCCTGCAAAGTAGATGAAAATACTTGCTTTTGCAGATGACCCAAAATAAATGGTGATAACAGAATGACCTTAAGCTTTTGTGTCACTGTGCACGTAGCTTATGTGGGCCCTCGAGAGTCAAACATGAGTCCTTAGGCTTTGCAGACAAGTGGCTTAACTGTTAAGCCATCTCTCTAGGCCTTTTCTCTCTACAGTTTTTCCATACCCTCCATGTGGGATCTCTAACCACATGGGTGCCTTTCCTTGACTCTGTACTTCCCCAAATAAATACAATAATTTAATAATTATCCTTCTCAGTTTTTTAGTCAATTCTTTGATTTAAATTAGAAATGAACCAAAGGTTTGGGGTTCAAGGACTTTCCTGAGCCTGAGTACTTGCTGGGCAGGTGTCTGTAAATGGAAACTGGGACTGTAGTTACAGAGAAGTGAGAGAGCTATGGCTTTGGTGAGAACTTGGAAGTGTGGCCCTTTGCTATGGGAAGGGCAGATTGACCCCCTTAGGGGCCTCATGCTAGAAGAAGCCTTTCCAGACCAGAAGGTCCCTGCAGGCTGCGGGCCTGGCCACCAGCAATGGCAATGCAGCTGCTCTTGTTTTCCAAACTCCAGTGCGATGCTGTGGTCTCCTTTCGCTCTTCACCACAGCTCATGGGAAAGAGGAAAGACTGTGGAGCTTGGGCTCGGGTTCATGACATGGGCTGCTTCGTCCTTCTTGGTCAGGGAAGCCTTGCTGAATGTGGGGTGCTGCAGGAGGAGGTCTGCAAGAAACAGAGGTGTGCCTTCGATCTCCCATCTGGGATGCCGCTTGCTCTCTTAGGCGATCATTTCTGCATATGAAAAGGGGAGGTTCTGAACACCTCTGAAGAGTTACTATGAAGATTTATGGCTAGCTTTAGGGCTACCTCTGTAGGCAGATCTTCCTGACACAACCCAGACCCCACTTCCAAGTGAAGCCTGGTCCCTTTCCCCATCCGCCATCTGGCAGATTGAAAATGCCCATGCTGCCCCATGGCCTTAGCCAGGGACCCACCTCCTGCCAGACACAGACCACTCTGGGCCCTCTTGAGGACAGATGGAACAGATCTGACCTGCTCCAGATTTGGCCCCAGATCCTTTGACCAGTCCCCGGTCTAATGCACAGCTTGGGGCTGGGCTCCACTTGGATCTGGGACAGCTTGGAGCCACTAGCAACCTCGTAAATCAAGTCTGGCCTTTGAAGCTTCTGCAAACTCCCAGGGAGAGCCAAGTGGCCTGGGCTTCCTGCTGCAGGACCCCATCCCCACCCCAATCTGGAGTCTCAGGGATGACCTAAACCTGATTTATAGAGGCCTCAACCCACAGCCTTGGAGTACAGGGAGAAGGGGCCCCAGAAGGAATGAGCTTGCCCTATGACCTGTCTCCCAGGCAAGGGAGACAGGCAGAGGTACCCTGAAGAGAGAACCACCTCCCCCTGGCCTTGGATGGACACCATCTCCCACACACATCTCCTTTGGAGTTTTGCCTTCCTGGCTGCAAAGACCCAGCTTGTCCTTTCAAAAAAGAGTGAACTGAGGAAGCTTCCAAACTGATGTTGTGGGGCCGGGCCTCAGGTGATGGGTGAGGATGGACCTCCGAGCTTTCCCCTCCCAGGCTCAGTGACCTTGGTGAGTCTTTTCACAATCCTGCTTTCCACGTATGATGGGGTGCTTAGGGGCTCAGGAAAGGTTTGAACCCCAAACCTTTGGTTCATTTCTAATTTAAATCAAAGAATTGACTAAAAAACTGAGAAGGATAATTATTAAATTATTGTATTTATTTAGGGAAGTACAGAGTCAAGGAAAGGCACCCATGTGGTTAGAGATCCCACATGGAGGGTGTGGAAAAACTGTAGAGAGAAAAGGCCTAGGGAGATGGCTTAACAGTTAAGTCACTTGTCTGCGAAGCCTAAGGACTGATGTTTGACCCTCCAGGGCCCACATAAGCCACATGCACAGTCATGCAAGTGCACAAGGTCATACATGCACACAAGAGTGCACAAGCATCTGGAGTTGAACTGCAATGCCTGGAGGCCATGGAGCACCAATTCTCTCCTCTCTCTCTGTCACTCTCACTGTCTTTCACTCTTACATAAAAGGGCAGTCTATTGAGCTTTCCTCAAAAAGAGAGGGGGGGGAGATAAAAGAGAGCTGGAGAGATGGCTTAGCAGTTAAGGTGCTTGCCTACAAAGCCTAAGGACCCTGGCTCAATTCCCCAGTACTCACATAAAACCAGACGCACAAGGTGGTGCGTGCGTCTGGAGTTCATTTGCAGTGGCTGGAGGCCCTAGCATGCCCATTCTATCTGCTTCTTTCTGTCTCTCTCTCTCCAATAAATAAATAAAATATTTTTAAAAATTGAAAAAGAAAAAAAAGTTCAAGGAGCTGCTGTCCTGTGGGGAGCTGGGAGGGGGTAGAGAATACATGTGGAGAGTAAGGGCTAGGGAGCTCGCATAGCTCAGCCTGAGTGGGCCTGGGCTGAGCCAAGGGGAAACTCACCAATAGCTGGAAGCTCCCAAGTGGTCAGGCAGCTCAGAGAGCATGTCCTCCCCTTGCAAATGTACTTATAACCTTATGGTGGTAGGTCCTGCCTTCTGGCTCAGGTGAACCAGAGGGGCTGCTGGTTGGTTAGGGATAGGGGCTGTCTCAGGGGGAGGCTAGCCATGACACCCAAGTTCCAGAGGCTGAACTTGACCAACCACAATATTTCCTAGAAAAGACCTACTTCTGAGGAGGGGGGGTCTAGGTTGTTTGTGGAAAAACAGGTCTATGGAACTAGGCAAGGGGTAAGAAGTTAGATCATCTCTGATTTCTAGCAAGTGCCGAGTTTCCTGTCTTTTTAAATTTACTTTTAGGGGCCCAGTCCCCCTAAATGCCTACTCCCTCTCACACTAACCTCATGTGTCATGGGGTAGTAGTAGGTGGTGCTGGAATGGAGCAGGTGTGAGAGACAGTGTGCTCGCAGACGTCAGGTGCACTGCACGAAGACAGACGCATTGCAGAGCATTCAGAGGGTGCTTTCTCCTCTCCTTTCCTCCTTCTTCCTCAAGCCAGACACCCCGTCCAGCAGGCTCCGGTCACTGTGCATGCCTGTCACCAAGGCACACTCACAGACACATGAATTGCTCTCTGATTACCCCACGCTTCTAGACCACCGCTGCTTAATGGAATGGAATGTCCTGTGTATGCACTATTCCGTCTGTTAACCACTGCCCACATGTGGCTATTGTACTCACAAAATGGGCCTGGCACAAGCAAGCATCTTAATTTTAAATTTAAGCTCAACTAGTTACATGTGCCTGGTGGCTGCCACAGTGGACAACACAGGTCTAGTCCACAAAGACTTGAAGACCCAGTTTGGCAATAATTCTGATGCCAGTGACATTGGACATGTCTTTCTTTTTACCCTCTGCATCTCCGGTTAGCTCATCTGTAATGTAGTGGCAGTTGGTGGAATCAACAGGCTCATTATGAGTATTTATTCTTTACTGAATTGCCAGCAACATGAGGCTATTCAAGACAGCTAACCCCGGTGTCCAGAGACTGTTGTCTGAATATCGAGACCAGCACCTATAAGACTCTGCTATGGGAGTTCAGTGCTTTGACCTCTAAGCCACTCCCATTCTGGTCTGGGCCTACCTTTCTTTGCTCTCACTGTGTCTACTCCTTTTGCTCCAAGGTTGTTCCTCCACAGTGCCATAAATGATTGTTTTCTGTCTTGGTGACTTGACCCTCAAAATTTATAGTGACACAGTATCTGATTAGAGGCTGCAGCTGCCACCCATAAGAGACAGCACCACAGGTGAGGCTGGGGCCATGCTACAAGAGGAAACAGAAGGGGCAAGTGGGGCCTACTTCACTATCCTGGTTTGTAGGCCTCATGGTTTTCACGCCATTGGCCCCACAATGACCACCAGAGCTCATATTTATGGCAAGTGGGAAATGAGCAGTATCAGCCCCTGGCTTTGCAAGGGCCTACCCTCAGTGAGCTTCCTTTCTCATTCTATTGGCCAGAATTGGATCATGTCACTACTTGATAGCTGCAAAGGAGGCTGGGAAATGGAATACGTGGCAAATAAAAACTAGGCTTATCATTATTGTCTCAGCCAAACCCAGGTTCATTCCCTGGGGCTGAGCATGTTGCTTTCCCAAACAGAACTGAACTTGCTTCAGTCGGGAGAAATGGCTGCAGAGTGGCTCTGGGATTGGCCACCAACAGTGCCTGCCTCCGTAACCACTGTACCATCAGCGTAGCATCTTCTAATGTACCATGTGCTTTCATTTCTGATTCCATCTGAGACAGCCCAAGGATTCTAATCCCCATATTGCAGATGAGAAAAGTCAGGCTGTGTGATGTAGAATAGTTTACTCCAGGAGACAGTGGAGCCAGGACTGGAACCCAGTTCTCTGCACCCTGTGAGCTAGGCAGGAGACCTCAGGGAGGGTAGCAATCAGGAATCATTTATCTTTATGTCCCAAATAGCAACCTCAGTGTCTATGCGCTCAGTAAACATTTGTGAAAGCCATTAATTAATGCATTACTTTATTCACTTTTTAACTTGACCCCTGGAACATGGGATAGACACGAAGGGAGTTAACCATGTGTTCTTTCTTCAAAATAAGGAAATGATGAATGGATCTGCAGCCGGGGCTCTTCCTCGGGGAACAAGGAGAAGGTCTGTAGGGAAAGATAAATGGGGAGGGAAAGACAGTGACCAGCCCCTTGTCTACTCCACTAGCCTCAAAACTGTTTCAGATGAGTACATAGCCTACTGATAGCCACAGGTAATCCCAAAACGATAATTAAGTGTTAGACACATCACACATGTAAGCCAGTCCTAACTGAGATTGTGTGTCAAGTGGTTTCTAACTTGTTTTTAGCCAAGGATCTTGTTGCTTAAGTGTAATGCTAGATGGAAGTCCAATAAGTGAAGTATAGAAAAGTAACCTAAGTGCCCAGGTTGGTCAGAGCCACATGGTTTATTCCATCCCCTGTCTTCCTGCCACCAACAGCTGGCAAAGTCGCACGGCCTCCCCTAGCTCTCACGAACATTGAAGCCAGGCCAGCTCTTGCCCTGTCTGGGTAGTGAGATGACCATTCTGCAGGATACGGGATGGGGGTTGTCTGTTCCTGGCTGTTTCCTGCACTAGAACACGCAATCATAAAAGGACAGGGCCACGAGAGCTCTCCTGCCATCCCAAGGACAAAGCAGGACCCTTAGGAATGGGTGATGGGAAGCTGAGGGCCAAGACAGCATGTCCTAAAGAGAGAGCTTCAGTTTTCCGAACCTTGTCTGGTTAGTGTTCAAATCCTCTCTATGCAAGTGTAAGTACTTCGCTTCTCCAGGCTTTGGTTTCTCACTCACCAAAGGAGCCTGCCTATGGAGCAGTGCGCTGCCCAGTGAGTTACTGGAGGAGAGCAACGCTTTCTACACTGTGCCAGCCTCCCCGACGCTGACTGCCGCTCTGCTCCTGCCCACGGGTGTCTGCTCACTGCTGCATTTAAGCAGGAAGCATCAGTCACGCTGACAAATCTCTGGGCCCCCAGGTGGTGTTCCTAACCAGTTAAAGGTTTGGCATTTATTCTCAACTGCTTGTTGTGATATTTTTCAAATAGCCACGTATTTAAATCCCATCAGCATGACTACTTCGGCGAGTTTGTAGCCCTCGTCCTATGCCGGGAAAATCCTCCTTCAGGCAGGTGTGACAGCAACTGTGGCCTTGTGGAAAGGACACTGGGATTTAGAGAAAAGTCTCAGCTCTGAAACTTGCTGGCTGGGTGACCTCAGACAAGTCATTTCACCTGGTAGAAGCTCAGTTCTCTCAATGAACAGACCATAGTAGCACTTCCCAATGTCAAAGCCATGTGTTTGTGAGAAGCTGAGGTAACACCCTCAGTCTCTCTAATCATAGCTGACCTTCATCACCTCCATGCCATAGTGCAAAACATTGAAACTCTGAGTGGAGGTTTGAATCCAGCTCTCATCTAGATGGATTGGGGAACTGGAAAGATGACTCAACATAGCTCAAAACATTGAAACTCTGGGTGGAGGTTTGAGTAAGAACAAGTGGATTGGGGGATTGGAAAGATGGCTTAACAGTTAAGGTACTTGCCTGAAAAGCCTAAGGACCTGAGTTAAATTCCCCAGTACCCATACAAAACTGGATGCACAAAGTGGTGCATGCATCTGGAGTTCTTTGCAGTGGCAGGAGGCTCTGGCATGCCCATTTTCTCTGTCCCTCTTCTACCTCCCTCTGCTTGCAAATAAATAAATGAAAATATTTGTGTAGAACAAAAAGGTGGATTTAGGGCTGAAGAGACAGCTCCATCAGGAAAGAAGTTGCCTGGCAAGCATGAGGAGCCTGAGTTTCATCCCCAGAATCCACATAAAAAAATTAAAATAGCCAGGCATGGTGGTCTGCACCTACAATCCAAGCCCAGGCTACATGGGGGCAGGTAGGTCCCTGGGGCCCATTGGCTAGCCAACCTAGTGTACCTGGTGAGTTCCAGGCCAGTGTGAGACTCTGTCTTAAAGGTGGATGGTACTTGAAACTCATCATTGTCCTCTGGTATCCAGTACACACAAGCATGCACACATATTCCTACACACACACACACACACACACACACACACACACACACACACACACAAGAAGAGTGAAGAAAAGAAGTTCCTTGACTACCTGGTATTAGATTTATATAAAATGATAAGAATATGACAACCAAGCACCACCCAGGCACCTACTGGGTGCCAAAGAAATGAAAGCCACTGTTGTTAATACTGTGATTTCAAAGCCAGATCTGAAGTTAGCTGTTCTGAGCCAGACTCTCCTCCTGCCTGCTTCCATCTTCCATGTTGAACTGAGTCTGTGACAACTGCCTCTCAAGACAGTAGAAGGTTTCTGAGGAAGCATGGTTGGCTGTGCCAGGTCCAGGTAAGGTCCAGGCATGATGTGCTCTGAAGGTGGCCTGGGCCAATCCTCTGGTGATGTGACTGTCAAGCCTTAATTTTTTTCTAGATCATTCTAAAATCATTGACCAAGCCCTTTCCAGTTCCTTTCTGGCTTGAGGCTATGACTTAAACACTTACTCCTTACATTCTACTCATGAGATGGGAAGAGAGGGGAAGCCAATAGAGGCGCATCTCAGGAAAAGCCAAGCAAAATGGGCCACTGTCCAGCCATCCAGCCTGTCTGTGAGGCCTAGCCCACTTGGGGGCTAATCCTGTTTTGTGATGTTGTCTCAGAGTGGGCACAGTGCCTAAGCCAATTAAAACCCTCTCTTTGAAGGTGGTTCAGGTTTCCCAGAGGGGACAGGCCTGCACAGTGACCCGAGGTAATTGCTTCAGGGATTGCTCTCCTCTCCTCCCTACTGGTTCAATTTGGAGGAGGCTCAGGGTTTTGTCTGGGAATACCCTGTCACATTCTTCCTCCCCAGAACCTAGTCCGTCGATGGTGTGGGTCATCAGGAAAAGCTGACAAAGGAGGAAGGCAAAGCCCAGGACAGTCAG
Source organism: Dipus sagitta (assembly GCA_036346955.1). Lineage (NCBI taxonomy): Eukaryota > Metazoa > Chordata > Mammalia > Rodentia > Dipodidae > Dipus > Dipus sagitta. The sequence continues at coordinate 164,511,719 of CM070772.1, read as the reverse complement.
CCACTGCCCATGCCTGGTGACTTCAGGGTTGAAATTCACATTGGAACATGCCCACTCAAAACCAGTGCCCAAATCCTTACAGCTTTGTATCCGAGAACAGATGGAGGAATATAGTGGATTCCCAAGAAAAATATTTGTTCTCTGATTAAATGAGTGAATGAATATTGCTAAACAGTATCATTTGGGTCTTAACATGATGGTGAGTGGGGTGGATGACGGCAGAATGGTAAGTGGACGCGAGTGCAGGCTATGCTGATGAGAAATAGCCAAGTGGTTTGGCCACATGAACTCACTAGCCTCTGCTCCCACAACAGCTCTACCAGGGAGGGAGAATTAAATAATGTCTCTACTTTGGAGAAGAGGTAGAGGAAGGAAGGAGGTAGGGCAAAGAGAGAAGTTAAAGAGTGTTATGGCTCACAGTGGAGTGTGAAAGAGCCTTGAACACAGAGTGGGTTCTCAAAGTTGCCACAGAGCGCTGCTTTCTCTGTGAAGGGAGTGCTCCTTTGTAAGGTGGAGCTAGTGAGAGTCTCCACCCTACTTGCCTCTTCACACTGTGGTGTCTTGGTGACACTTAAGAACATTATCACAGACAAACTAGGGTTACCACTGTCTAGAAAAGGCCAGATTGGGCCCCAGACACTGTAAATCCCTCCAGCCCAGCCTACGGAGTCTGAGCATCCCATCCCTCTCTTGCAGAGTGGCCTCCAAGGCTGGCACCATTAACTGAGGTTAACGACCCCCCCAAAAAAAGCAGAATTGATGGAGTGACAGGCAGAGTTTCTTAATGAAAACAAATTTAGGGCAATAATCAAGAGAACAAAGTAAGGGTCTGGCCCCAGGAAGCCAGGCTGCCATGACCCACGTGTAACATTAGCCGGCAGAGAGGCAGGGGCCAGAGCTTCCCCACAGAGGGCACAGGCTGAGGACCCTCCTGGAAGGAAGAGAGATGACCACAGCCACCAAGCAGGCTCCACTCCGCCTACAGGGGCCCACCAGGGTCGTGGAGGAGCACAGCTGTCCTTGGCTCCTGGTTGCTGCTCCTCGGTTAGGGTTGTCCAGGGGCAGAGTGGTTACGGGTATCCTTAGAGAGTCACCTCTGTGTACCGAGTAGAGGGGCAGGACCGGCCGGTGCAGGGCTTAGCGTTCCCATCTGCCTTTAAGGATTTTCCATGCTCCTGGGTCTTTAGGGTGGGAACCCTATAGGTGTGAGGTGTTGGATGATAGAAGTTCTTGCAAGACCTGAACTACCAGACATCTTTGGTCCCAAGCAGCGGGGCTCAAACCTGCATGCTTCTGCTCCAGCTGGGAGCTTGTGTTTGATCAGAATCGTCTTAGCATGGGGATTGGCATTCCTTAAACATGTGGAATTCATCCAGCAGCATTCCCTCCTAACTGCGGGGTAGTTATTCATTTCCTTGTCTGTCTCGCCCTCGGGATGCATGGAAAATTTAAGGGCAGACCTTTGCCCTCTGGGTTAGAAGAACAGTGCCTCTTCGGAGTCCTGTTCCCTGCCTTTTGCTAGCGGTGTGACTTGGAAGCAGAGTCTCTCCTCTTTGAGCTTCAAGCCTGTGTCTACTATGGGAGCACAGCCTACCTATTCAGGGGTATTTGCTTTTTTATTCAGTTAATCAGTCATCATCTATTAAATGCCTACTGTTTGAGGAGAATGGCAGCACACAGCCTGGAGCATGAAGTTAAACAATTGCTTAAATACATAATATGTAATATATATAACAATATAATATACACCCTACATAGTGGCTTTAAGTGGTTCCTATTTCTGAAAGTCAGAGCTTTGAGCTGGATAGAGCCATATGTATATATAAAGTTCAGTTTACTCATGCGCTCACACACATGTCTGAAATCCACTGGAAGCCTGTTGCTCTGTCCTGTGTCTAGCAATAAGTTGACTAGGCTGGGCTCTTTACATGATGCCTGTTTTCCAAAAGCAACCAGAGAAGGCCGGTCCAAACACACAAGGGTCTTTCGTGCCTCTGATTTGAGTTCACTGATGCTCTTTTGGTCTAATGACAAATACACATTATGAGGCCAACCCCAGTGTCAGTTTTACACAACTTTCAGATACATGTAGGTATAGTGCCTCAAGAGCCATTAGTATAGCCACCTAGCATCCTATCTACTTTCAAGGATGTCCTGAAGATGGGGGAAGAAGTATATGACGTCATGTATGTGGTGTGTATTAATACTGGTACCTGTAAACAATAGGTGCTTAGGAACTGGTAGGTAAATATGAATTTGAGCTGCTGGTTTTGAATTAGGGAAGAGAAGACATTACATGGAAAATAAATGACAAGTGACTGACAAAAGAGCATGTAAAGTCTAGCATCATGACTAAGAATCGTAAGATGTCAGAGCAGTCTGTGGTAATGAGATGACATCAGACTCTGTTGTTACTCCTGATATCATTGAAGTGACTGTGAAACTCAGGCCATACCTCCCTGAATATACCCAACATCGCCCAATCTCAAAAAGTGATACTGAACAAAAAGAATGCTTTATTCAGAGGAAGATTGCCAGGAGGGAGGAAAAGTGGGCAAGAACTGAACCAGGAGAAGATGCAGAGATATTTATCCTGGATAATGGTTCATTGAGAAATTGTTGACTGAGTCAACAATTATTCTATGCCAAGCACAGAGTGAGATCATTCCAGAGATGGCCTCATTTAAACCTCACCACAGCCCTATGAAATGGTAGGTCTTGTCCCCATTTTACAAACAGGGATACTGAGGCACAAGTAGTTTATTTGTTCAAAGGCTCATAGGAGTGCATAGTAGGTTCAACAATCAGATCCTGGTGTGCTTGACTCAAATACATTCATTGACAAAAATTTGTGTTTTTCTTTTAATTTTTAGTGAGATAACTGCAGTGTACATGTAGCTGTTGGAAATAATAGAGAGATGTCTTCTGAATTGCTTATCTAGCTTCTTACAGTAGTCTCCCTTTGCTAAGTATAGTAAGAGAATAGATGCCACGACTAGGCTAGTGCGTTGATACACTTCACTCCTCTTATTCAGATTTCCCATTTTACTAGAAATCCTAGGGGTATGTTAGTTCTTTGTTTTAAGTATTTTTATTCTTATTTGCGAGGAGAAAAAGAAAGAGCTAGACATTTGGGGGAGAGGTGAATTCACCAGGGCTTCTTGCCACTGCAAATGAACTCCAGATGCATGTGCCACTTTGTGCGTCTGGCTTTATATGGGTATTAAGAAATCAAGCCCAGGCCAACTACCTTTGCAAGCATGTGCCTTTAACCACTGAGCCTTCTCCTCAGCCCCTGAGTGTGTTAGTCCTGTGTGATCTGGAGGTACGTACATGTGAGTCTGTGCAGCAATGGTGGTGGCACCTCCAACATCACAGGTGTCCCTTACACTGGCCCTGGCAGCCACACCCCCCGCCCTGCTCCAGTCTGCTCTTTACTTCTGAAGTTGTGGTATTTCAAAAATGTTATAAAAGTGGTATCTTACAGTGTTCAACCTTTGGTGGTTGGCTTTTGTTCACTCAGCACAAGTCCCTGGAGATTCATGAATATCATTATTTCATTCCTTTTTATCATCAAGTAGTATTCCATGGCATTTTACCACTGATTTAACCAGTCCCCTGTCAAAGGACACCTGGATAGTTTCCAGTTCTTGACTATTAAGAATAACTCCTCTGTGAACATTGTTGTACAGGCTTTTGTGTGAACATAAGTTTCCATTTTTGAAGGATAAATGCCCAAGAGTGCAATTGCTGGCTTATACAGTAATTGCATGCTCAGTTTTCTAAGCAACTGCCAAACTATTTTCCAGAGGGACTGGACCATTTCATAGTCCGACCAGCAATGTGCTGGTGATCCGGTTTCTCTGCATGCTTGTCAGCATTTAGAGTTGTCGCTGTTTTTCATTTTAGCCAGGCGGATGGCTGTGAGGTGATCGTTCGTTAGGACATTAATTTGCATTTCTTTGGTGGCTAATGAGGTTGAGTATCTTTTCATGGGTTCATTTGCTGGCTGGCTGTCCTCTTGTCTTTGAAGTGTGTGTTTATTTCACTATTGAGTTTGCAGAGTCCCTTCTATGATCTACATACTAGGCCTTTGTTGATCTGCAGTTTGCAAACATTTTCTCCCACTTTGTAGCTTAACTCTTCTTCATCCTTTGTAAGAGTCTTTTGCAAAACATAAGAATTTTCATAAAGTGCAACTTACCAACTTTTCCTTTCAGGATTGATTGTGCTTTTGATTTTTAAAAATGCCTGAACTTAAAATGAATGTGTGCGTGTGCGCGCTCACTTGTGTGAAGGGCTGAGGACAACCTTGGGATGTTGACCCTCTCCTTCCACTTTTGAGACAGCGTCTCTCATTGTTTTACTGTTGTGTGAGCCAGTCTAGCTTCCAGGTTCCTGTAGGCTCCAGTTGGGATTACAAATGCATGTACCTCTTTTGTATCTGGCTTTATGTGGGTGATGGGGTCTTGAACTTAGGCTGACAGACTTTCAAGCAGGTGTCTTTACCCACTGAGCCATGTGCCCAGTCCCCAAGCTTGTATCTTTAACTACCATATTTTACTGTTTCCTAAAGCCTGGGGAGACAAGTCTTGTTCTAAGAGGAATATAGAGTTTGGGCCATCAGAAATCTCTTAAAGAAAGCAAACTCCACCTCATTATCAGGATGGGTGTGTAGGTCCAAGTGTAGAGGATGAAATGTGTTAGGAGTAAGCTCCCTGTCATCACAGATCCAGTCCCTGTGGAGCCACAGAAAGAATTCAAGCGCCAGGAGGGTTGAGTGACTCTGTGCTCCCTTCTCAGTCTGGGAGTCTAGGAGAGCAGCTTCTGAATTACCTTTGCCTGAACTGCAGTTCTAACAAACACATCCTCGAAAGAGCATTCCAGTTGGGAAATTTAGAAAGGCTTTGGATAGCTTACCCAGGCCCAGTGGAAGCCACTGGGTCCGTAGAGTCCCCGTTACGAGTACAAAGCACAGAGGCCAAAGGCTGGTGAGAGCCAGTCTCAGAGGCTGAACCTGTGCCTGGTTTCCTGCCTCCTAATCTCGTAGCCAATTCTGTGGCTACATGCCCACCTCCACCCCAGCAGTCCATTCTCTGCTTAGACTGCCCTGGAGAATTCCTTTCTCTGAGGCACTCGTGAGACTTAATTACCGTTGGCGAGGTCTTTTGAGGCATTGGATGAAAGGGATGGAGGCAGTGCGTGGCCTGATTAGGCGTGCACAACTCTGGGCACAATAGGCTCCATGAGAGACTGGCCCTGCCTTTATCTGTCTCCAGTTCTGGGAGCCTTCATCGGCTAATTACCGACATGAAAATCGCCTGGCCACCCAGCTGCTGGCAAGAGGGTCCTAATATCTGCCCTAATGACTGGAACTGGAGGCAGCTTCAGGCAGTTAGGGTTTTCCCATCATTAGGAGCATTTTCTCCACTTCTCTAAGATTTGGGTACCAGGAGATGCTAGTGAACTTCTGCCAGAGCCGCTTCTCTCTGCCTTGATTTCTAAGTGACATCCCTTTTTGTGACATCTTTACTAACCAGCCTTATCTGCCAGGAATACCCCTTTAGTTTTTCCCCAACGGGTATTGCAATCACTCCCATGGCAGTGAGCGTGAGTGCACATGTGTATGTATGTATGATATCTGTATGTCGGGGGAGTGAGGGTGAGTCTAAGAACAAATGTACCAGCGCATGCATATAGAAGACAGAAGAAAACCTTGGGTCTTGGTCCTTGCCTTCCACCTTGTTTGAGACAGGATCTCTTTGTTCTTAGCTACTGCATACAGCACACTAGCAGGCCCAGGCCCGCCAACTTCCAGGGATTCTCCTGTCTCCACCTCCCATCTTGCTGGAGGAGTGCTGGGATTACAGATATATGTGCTATCATGCTGCTGGGTCTGGTTCTGCGGGTTCTGGGGATCCAAATGTAGGTCCTCACACATGCACAGCAAGCACTTGGCCCACTGAGCCATCTCCCCAGCCCATTGACTGACCCTGTGACATCATCAGCGTCAGGTGTGCCTGGGAGCTGGGGTGTCACATGCCTTCATCTGAAGTTGCATTAGAAAAGAAGCTCTTGTGCATACAGAGTTCTTCCCTATTCTACATCCCAACTCCAGGAGGCACAGGATCCCCATTCCCACACACACATACGAAGGGACTGAGGCTCAAGTGCAGTTATCTGTGATTAACTGACACCAGTGGTCAAGGGGTTTCGCCCAAGTACATCTGTTTCTGAACTCTACATATATCCCAGTGGGGTGGTGTGTGTTCTCTGAAGAATGGATATAAGTGCCTTTTTGAGCCATTCCTTGTGTAAACTCTTTCCATGCTTTATGTCATTCATGCCTCCATCAGTTTTCCTAGGAGGTCCAGTGACTGCCGGTTTTATACTGAGCCTCAGAGAGAGGCCCTACACTATCTCTGCCCACAACTGGTTTACAGTCGGTGTAACTGGAGCCCTAGGCAGCTTCTCCCAGCTCTGTGTTTGTTACCACCGAGCCTTTTTGCCCTCAAGAGGATAAGGAGGAAGGCAGAAGTATCTGGGTGACCAAGTTCCAAAGAGAGTCCCCCTTACCATCAGGAGGGTGATGTTGACAGTCCCTCCCAGGTCAGCAGAATGACTTCTGAGCTAGAGTCTGTGGGCAGAAAGAGGATCTCTAAAGCCTTCCTGTAGCAGCCTAGGATGCCTGGAACTCAGGTCCAGGGTATGGCTATAAGGACAGAGGAGAAACATGAATGAGCCCTACAGGGTAAGGAGTTCACCCCAGAACTTCCTCCAGGCTAAGGAATTCCCCATGCAAAAATAGCATCTACTGGGTTTGGTGGCACACACCTGTAATTCTAGTACTTGGGAGGCTGAGGCAGGAGGATTACAAGTTCAAGACTATCTTGGGCTACATAGCCAGACCCTACTTCAAAATAAATAAGTACTCAGGAGCCAGAGGTAGGAGGATTGCCATGGGTTCAAGGCCACCCTGAGACTACAGAGTTAATTCCAGGTCAGCTGAGCTAGAGTGAGAACCTACCATGAAAAATCAAATAATAATAATCAAAATAAGTAAATTAGCATCTATATGTTATATGTGCATAAATACATATATGCATTTGATGTATGTATACATAATATAATAATGTATATAATAAATAATAATGCATGCATATATACATATATATGTATTTAAATAAGACTCATTTGTTCCAGAAGCCTGGCACTGCTGAGAGGCTGGTTTCCCCTCAGACTACCCCCTCCCCATTAGGCAGACAGAAGGCCCAGTGGGAGCCCCAGGTGATTACAGGCTAAGACTCAGCCACAGTAGGGGATATATAATTAATCAGCATCTCTCCCCTTCTGAGTATTTCACAGTATGAGCCCACACAAAGCCCACTGAAAGTCAGGGAGGGGGAAAAAAAGTTTGTGTAGCATTGGCGCACACATTTAACAGGTTGATCCTTGATCCTCAGAGAGATTCCCCAGGGAAAATAAAAGAGGTCCCACTCAGTGGGCCGAACTATAAGCAACAGACAATGTCTCAAGGTGTTGGTCACAAAGAAGTTCTGAGTCCGGGCAGATGACCAGCTGGATCTGAGGCTCCAGTAATCTAACTTCTAAGAAAAGCAATGGAGTGAACTACCCTAGAGAAGGCAGAGAGGGAGGGGAACATGGGAAAGGGGGGGTATGGAGCTCATCACTCTGCACCAAGAACTCCCAGTGGTTTCTGGTCAACACAACGGTACAGACTGGGAGGTGTGGAGAGGGTGGGTCTTCCTGTGGCTTAGCCGGTGACTCAGGTCAGGGCTCCCCTGCCCCAGGCAGCTGAGGGCTAGAGTTGAGGCACTCACCTGTGTCCCCAGAGCATCTGTGTTAGCTGTTCCTTTGTGTTCTCTGTGCTGTGATCACCTGCAGATGCTTTTGTCCTTCTGTCTGCCTCAGAAGCTCCTCGGAGATGAAGACACATCTAATCGAACTCCTCAATCCATTAAAGTCCTGGTTGGAGGGGGAGGGAGGGGACCAGGTAGATAAACCTGGGGGAGAGGTGACCAGGAAGTGAGGGCTTGAAAGTCACCCTAGGCATGTTCTTTCTGATGCAGAACTCAAGGACACACACTAACTCTGTCTTCTGTCTGAAAGGCGAGATTGCTGGGGCAAAGCCACCAGATAGCTTTCCTGGGTCTCCAGACAATGCAGCTGAGGCCTATGGAAGGAAGGGATCTAAAAGGAGGTGGGTTTTTGACTCAGTAGAAGGAAGCAAGGACTGGCAAGCAGAATTTTCCCAGAGGCAGCCAAGTCCCCAGAGTTGGAGGTCACGTGACCACTTGGTAGGGATGAGAGCAAAGGGGATCAAGCACCCAGTGTGCCAGCGCTGCCCTTCAATCTGAATTCTAGGACATCCCCATCCATAAGAGGCACACTGGCTGATAACTGGCTTTGGAAGCCAAAGAAATGACAGATGAAGAATGATGTAGAGAACACAGCCATCAAAAAGTCTCCTGCTGCTTGAGGGCCTGCTGTGCCCCCAGGCCCTGGGCATGCCCATTCCTCTGAGGGAAAGCCCTCCTGGCGCAGGATCAGAGCCTCTGCTCTTTGATACCTGGCCTCTGACAAGCCTCTAACAGAAGGCAAGATGGTGCCTGCAAACAGCGGAACCATCTGTCACCTGCCTACCAGCCGCTGATTAGGGGTGTCCCCACAGCCAGGCTGGGCACAGGGCCACACTCTGGCAAACTCTCAGGAAAGCACTCTCCCTTGCCCAGTGTGCTATTCTGTGCTAGGCCACCAAGAAATAGCCGCGAAGGCCCTTGTCCCAAGCCCAGGGCAGGGGCGGTTTTTAAGGGAAAGGACTAGAGCAAGTACACAAACCAGAGCAAAGCATGGCCGGGTGGGAGGTACAGGTTGTGATTAAATAAGCTTGAGCCTTGGGGTAAGACAGACAAGCGTGAATCCTGGCTCTGCGACTTCCCTGCACTGTCCCTGTGGGCAAGGGGCTCCATCTGCCTGCCTCCCAGCTTCTCTCTCTACAAAATAGGCGTGGTTTAGGCTAGGGCATGGTGGGGGTACACATAAACACCTTGCCAGTAGCACCACTGTTCTCATGACTGTCCCCCTGTTTAAGAGTGAAGGGGTACCCCATAGTGAAAGGGCAGAGAAGCGCAGTCTGCGTGGCACAGCAGGGAGCCTAGATGTGGAAGCCAGAGCTCCGGGGTCCCGGGCATGAGATCCTGAGCCTCCCTTTGCCAGTGTGGGCGTCTTTCCGAATCCTTACTCTGAGGATAAGGATGCCACCGGCTCTGTTGCACGGAGCCCCTTCGTAGCACCTGGATAAGACTAAGCGCCACCCTCCACCACCCCCCACCCTCAGCCCCCGCCCTTCCCTCAGCTGAAAACAAAGGATTTTCACGACTAAACTTTGAAGAACTATGAAAAGTAAAATTTATGGTTTTCTATATACCCAGCTACTACCTAGGACTTACATTTGGTGGAACACATGTTAACTCTGAAATATTTATGGGCCTGTTTGACACACAAAGAACTAAAAAATACCACCCCGTACTTAAGTTAAGCAAAACTTATAAAACTTCAGTCCGGCAGGAATTCAGCCAATTTCCTGGCTGGTTTCTGGCTGGTGCTGAGGTTGCAAGGTAAGCAGGTGATAACAAGCCCCATTTCCCTGCAGACGAGGGCTGGGCAGCGGTGTCTTGGCATATCCTGCTGTCTGTGGACGGCTCCGTGTGGATGCGCCAGGCCCCTCCCCATTGGTACAGCCCGTCTGAGGCCACATGAAGGGTCCACACATGTGTCTTGTGGCTTTCCTACCAACACTGAAGACTTTCTCCGGGATACCCCCTTCTGTATAAGCCCTGCTCCCTGGTCATGCTTCCAGCTCCCTCCCATCCCCCTCCCCACCCCCAAGGCACCAGGATCTCTGAACCCAGCTGGCATCTGGCCCTTTTCCAGGACTTCTTCCCTGGCTGGCTCGTTCTGCCATATGTCCTCTGCTTCTTACTGCCCACTGGCATTAAGGAAATGCAGAACTTCCAGCAGGCTGCCAACTCCTCACTCACAAAGCTTCACCTTCTACATTATTTTTTCTCCTCCCAGAGTCTGAACTCCAGGAGTGACTGGGCCTCCGTCTACTCCTGTTCATTCATCCATGCTGTGACCAGAGTAGTTCAGGTTGACAACTCATTATAATTCTATGCAAGTAGCATGGGCTTGAAGACACCAAATTCTACCCTTGCCACAAGGCTCAGCATGGTCTCAGGAAGTCTCCAGCTTTGTTCAAAGTCTATAATGAATGCACACCCTCAATTGTGACATAGGCGTATTTTCACTGGAAATCCAAGAGATTTGGAGGCCACAGCTCTGAATCAATCTCTCTCTCTCTCTCTCTCTCTCTCTCTCTCGCTCTCTCTTTCTGTTTGTCTCAAATATCTATGATCTGGCTCACCCTTTATCTGACCTTATTTGCACTAGTTTTACATGTCACTGTCTCTGGTGAGAGTCCCTGATCCTCTCTCTACCTTTGGCCCACCTCGTCCTGGGCCTGGGACCTTGTGGCATGCTTTTCTTCCTCACTCCCTTTTGGGCTTGCCCACTGCCTAGAGACTTCTAGAGTTAGCAGCCCAGTCTTGTCCCCTGGTGCCTTAATCAAGGCTTTGGCACAGCAGGGCAGGATCTGAGCTGGGAGAGGAGGGAAGACAGCCCAAGAAGAGGAGGGGAGGAGCCTGTGATGCCTCTCTGGGACTTTTGCAGTAGTGAGGACAGAAAGGGGACTTAGCATGATTTACAAGGTGACTCAACCATGATAAATACTAGATGTTTAATACTTCTCTTGGTTTTTAAACATTTTCTTCTGGTTCAAATGTAAGCTCTGGCACTTGGGAACCATGTGGTCTACAACAACTCACTTGGTTCCCTTTAACCTTGAAAAAAATGAAAAGGTGATGTTTTTGCAGTTGTAGGAACTAGGAATAATAATACGCACACAGCATTCAGAACATAAGAAAGCATGCAGTATTATTTACTTAAGTACTATTGTTGTTGTTTGTTTCTTTTCAGATAGAGTCTTACAACTCTCAGGCCAATTTTGAACATGATATGTAGCCGAGGAGGCCCTTGAACTGCTGATCCTACCGATCCTTCCACCTCTCAGGTTTTGAAATTATAGACTTATGTCACCATGCCCAGGCTAAAGCAACTATAGATAAAGGTTTTTAAATTTTACTGATGGATTGATGCAGTACTGAGGAATGAACTTACAGCTTTGCACATGATAGACAAACCCTCTATCACCACTGAACTATATCTTCAGCCTTCTTAGATATTTATTTATTTTTAATTTATTGCTTATTTATTATTTATTTGAGAGTGACAGAAGGAGAGAGAATGGGCACGCCAGGGCCTCCAGCCACTGCAAATGAACTCCAGATGTATGCACCCCCTTGTGCATCTGGCTAACATGGGTCCTGGGGAATCGAGCCTCGATCCAGCGTCCTTAGGCTTCACAGGCAAGCACTTAACCACTAAGCCATCTCTCCAGCCCTTAGATATTTATTTTTATAGAGTTTGGAGGTTTTCTTTCTACCCAAAATGGTATTCTGATCTCCATCCCCAACCTTCTAACACACCCAAGCCCAGCTTCACTTAAAGGAAAACTACACCAAGACAAAGTAAAAATAAATAAATAAATAAAAAGTGGTTCAGGTCCCAGCATGTCTGGGTGAAGTGTATTGACCACCCATGTCATTTAGCCTCGTCTGTATGATGAGAAACTCAAGTTCTCATGGAGCCGTGTGGAAAGTACTGAGCTCTATGCTTAGTGCGTATGTATTACTTTTCTTCTCTTAGCCTGGCCTCTTTCTCTCCTTACTGACAGACCGAAGCTGATACCTGTGTCTGAGCCAAGAAGGAACTTCTGTAGCTGTAGTTCATAATTTATCACAGCATTTGTCACTGATAAGTCCTTATGTTTGTCACCCTCTAAGGACAGTAACCTGTCCCTACGAGGCTCATGCCTGCCTCATGAGACCCACCCCTCCCCAAGGATATATAAGCCAGTTAGGTTCATGGAAGGCACTCTTCTAAAGTGATGTAGCAACCTATAAGTTGCACATATTTCTGGAAATAATCCCAATTAAACTCATTGGTTCACCACAGTAGACTTGGGCGGAATCATTCCTTTGGGGCCCTGTTGGGGGTGAATAGATGTTTGTTCCCAGCTCCCCAGAAACAGTTAACACAACACAAACCTTGAGTGCATGACAGCTGTTGGCATTATTAAGTGAACGACGATAGTGATGCTGATGGCTGACAGTCAGCCCGGCAGTGAGAAGCTGTGCTATGTGTCAGGATCCTTACAGGAAACACATTTGCCTCACATGCTTTAGATGAACAGATGTTCATGGAGAGACAGAACTATGGCAGGCTCAGGGAACCAGGAAAAGGGGGGTAACCAGGCTCTAGAAAAGCCAGGAAACAGGGCCAGCCTGGGAGCGCCCAGGAGAGGCGCGTTTGCAGAGCCCAGCCAGAGGCTCAGTGATAGGGCAGAGTGCAGGCGATTCCAAGAAACAGCAGGCAGCTCTGTGGAGCTGAGCAAGAGTGCACATGTCTGGGAGAAGAAACTGGGGCAGTGAGCTGTGCTGAGGCAGCAAGAGGATGTAGAGGAAGAGACAGTGGAGAAGTCTGGTGGGCCTGGACTCTCACTCACAGGGTTTCATGGGTAAGAGGGAGCCCAGAGGCTGGCGGGTATCTAGTCTGTTGCTATAGAATGCCCCAGGCTGAGGAGTACTTGTCACTCGGTTCTATAGTCTGGGGAATGCAATATAAGATGGCATCTAGTGACTACCTTCTTGTATCACTGTGGCAAGTCAGAGCAAGTGTGGGAGAGAAACCTGACCAGGCCTCTTTTTCTCTTTTTGTTAAAGCCTCTAGTCCATGATGGGGCTCCCAATCTCATGACTTCATTATACCATCAGTGCATGAACTTGGGGAGCGAGACACATCCCAGTCATAGCAGCCAGTAAGAGAGCAAGGGACATGTTTAAGCATGGCATTGCTCTGTGCTTATGCCCCAGCCGTGCATGAGCCCCAGAGCCTTGGAGGGAGGGGATGGTCACCCTCCTCAGCAGTCTATCCATCCTACTTCCTAGGGAAGGCATCTCCATCTCTTTCCTCTCTCTCTCTCAGTTAAAGACCAATTTGAGTATCAACTCTTATCTATACAGAAAAAAGTAAGTATTTATGGTACTGCTATGTTAAGACTGAAAGTGAAGGAAAAAAAGAACGATAGATGAAGATAAATTGATGGCAAATAGAAAAATGAGCCTGTGTTCTCCCTGCCTGTACTCTGACAGGGATGCTCTGAGTTGACGGACTGTATTCTTAGTAGTTTGCAGTAACTGAGTCTCTGCCTTGACACTTGTGCCGTTAATCAGCAGGCGCATACTGATAAAAAGAAATGCCATCCACTAATTTAACATCTTTATTAACATACACTTCTGTGGGATGTCTTTTCTCCAATTATAACTGACACCTAGCTGGAGCCTTCTACATCATGTCTTTAAGAAGAAAACGTGGTTTTTCTGACACTAAAATAGACCAAGCACTAATTATGTAGCAGAGGCATATATGCTTAATCCTCAGAACCACCTAGAGATATTTTATAGATGAGGAAACTGAGGCATCAGAAGGTTAAAGTACCTGTCAGTGGGGAACACATACTTTTCAGCCCATGCTGACTTTCAAACGTAAGAAGAATGTGTGTAAGCAATGTGTCTAATGCAGTTTCAGATATGCCTACTACATATTTGCCTAAAGTTAACCACCAATATCTTGTGTTGGGGGAGAAGGAGATGCCAGATAGGGCTCATTACTTCTTCACTCAGAAGACAGTCTTTGAGTACTGGGTGCCAGGTCTTCATTGGAGGTACTATAAGCAAGAGGAAAGGTGGACATGAAAACAGGATGCCCAGTTACCTGGGTATTCAGGGATGGAATAGCATACCCAAAAGGGTGGAGAGAGAAAGAAAGTAAAAGAGACAGAGAGCAGAGTATCCACATCCAAGAAAATGCAAATGGCTCTGTGGAATGCAATGAGACAGTCCAGAGGGAGAAGAACCTATATTTTGGCCAAGAAACTGGAATTGGTCTTAAAAGCACAGCAAGGATGTTAGAAGGGCATAACCAAGTCAATGGCATGACCTTGGCTACCAAAATTCAACTTGAATGGCCCAGAAGGGCAAAACCATCAAGCAGTTGTAGTTATGTGTGAAATTCAATTCCCTAGGCCACAGTTCAGGTTCTATCAGGGAAGAGCTATGTAACCTTGGGCATGATAACCACCTTCCCAATTCATCTGAAATTTGCTGATAGTCCTAATACCTGTATTGTAGGATTGACATGGAAACTAAAAGTATTATCGCATATGATAGTAGTTAAAAGTAAGCTCTTAGCTAGGGAGATAGGCAGTGGATAAAGACCTTGCCAGAAGAGAGTGAATGCCTGTGTTTGGATCCCCGGACCCCACATTCAAAAAAATGAAAGCTGTGGCAGGCTTCTATAAGCCCAAGATGCCTATGGAAAGATGGGGGATAGAGACAGGGGACTTTCTTGGAACCTTGAAGGTCAGCTAGCCTGGACAACAGAGCACCCAGAGACCCTGCCTCAAATGAAGTGGAAGGTGATGACCAGCACCCTGAAGTTGTCCTCTGACTTCCACACATACACGCTGTGGCATGTGTCTACATACATGAATACACACACACACACCAAAAAAGTAAACTCTCCATAAATATTAATTCCTAATGAAAGTATATTTGCTAGTATTACTGTGGTGGTTTGAATGTGAATGTGTGCTCCTCATAGACTCAGGTGTTTTATTAAGCCTGTAACTTGAGTCTCTGTCCACCTGGCTCGAGGAGGTGTCTCTGGGGATGGACTCTGGGATGCAGCCCAATGGTGTTTTGGGGGGGGCAGATCTGATTCCAGTCCAAAGGTGTGCAGAGAGATCTGAGTTCTGGGAGGTCCTTGCTTGCTGCTGGTTCCTGCTTGCCGATTTTTGGTGTTTGCTGGCTGCTGGTGGTTTCTCTCTCCATTGATGAAACTTCCCCTGGATCTATAAGGTTGAAATAAATACCTACCTCTCGTAAAACTGTGTTTTGTTGCATGTTTGTCCCAGCAAGGTGGAAACTGTCTACTGCAATTAGTAATACTATTACTAGTATGATTATGAAGTCTTAGTGACCAGTGTTCATGATGGCTACCAGTGATTGAGTGCTTATCCTTATCACAGTGATAGTGTCACTCAGGGGACAAAGGACCAGAAGAAGGACCACAAATCCTCATCTGAACAGCACTGTGTTCAGATGCCACTACTAGGTCATGATATCAATTTAAATGGTTATAATCAGCCATTTGAAAATGAAAAATGAGAGATAGGAGCTATCAGCATGCATTGCTCCCCAGGTAGTAACTTCATAAAACTCTGGTTTCTGTGTTACAAACAGATTCACATCAATGTGTATATGGAGACACACTGTAAGATGAATTTTAAATATGGATTACAGTCAAGAAAGGTTTAAAGACCCAGGAATAGGAGGCATAACTTCTGGTCTTTACTGTGGTTCTACCTCTCAGACACATGGCCTTTCCAACTGGTTTCAGGAGGCTGAGCATCAAGACAGCAGAGCACAGAGCCTAGGTGTGGGCCTTAGTCATATGATTTGATGTCTGTGTGTCCTAGATCAAACCTTTACCCTGAATCAAGGGATATCTTGAAAACTGGGACCCAACAAGAGCCACTCCATCTTTAACTGGCTCCCAGTACAACTGTAGTCTATCAAGTAATACTAACTTTCCTACTAACTCACCATATGGTCCTGGGTTTGTACTATATGCTTCATGGATAGCAGGCAAAACCAAAAGCTTCACAAGTGTTTGCACAGTGTGGAGAACTATGTAGAGGAGAGTCTGTAATAGAGGCTCAGGATCCACAATGTATCCAAAGACAGAGGGTGCTAACCACAGATCATCTACTTTCCAAGTGATGTGGTATCTAGCTTAGGACACAGGTACCTGTTTCAGGATGTCTAGAGGACCCTTTAAGAAGGTGGACAGAATTTTTGCACTGGAACCGAGATAAGAGCTGTCCTGGAGAAGGCCTTTGAGGTCTTAGGAGGAAAGCGAGCACCTCCAGGCTGAGGGGCTGCCTGCACGCCAGTCGTCACCAGCAGAACTGCAAGTCCCTCAGATCAAGTCTGGCCCACCAGTGTGTCTTGTTTGGCCTGCAGAGTTTTTTTGAAATGGAAATTAATAATAATTAAGCATGGCAGGAGAGATGGCTTAGCGGTTAAGCGCTTGCCTGTGAAGCCTAAGGACGCCGGTTCAAGGTTGATTCCGCAGGACCCATGTTAGCCAGATGCACAAAGGGGGCGCACACGTCAGGAGTTCGTTTGCAGGGCTAGAGGCCCTGGTGCGGCCATTCTTTCTCTCTCTCTCTCTATCTGCCCCCCCCCTCGGTCACTCTCAAATAAATAAAAATGAATAAAAAAATAAAAATAATAAATAATAATAAAGCAACTACATTTGAAAATTGCACATTTTACATGGAAATCCAAATTTCCAGTTTGTCTTAAAATTCCAGCAGCTGCTCTCTGCTGCCACACTGCATCATGGGCAGGCGCTGAGCACCATCCCTGCTGCCAGAGGCCCTGCTGGGCACTGAGACCCCAGGTGCACTGTGTTTATCAGAGAGCTACGGGGTTCTGTTGTTTCTCTTGCAGAACAGTGTTGCAAAAAGAATGTTTTGTACACCCATGTTCTTCTGAAAAAAAAATGGAAAAATGGAAAGCCACAACTGAGGGGTTTGTAAGCTTCCAGAAAAATAAGCAATCTCCTATATTTTCTGAAGGGTCCATGACTTTCCTCCTGTACTGACCTTATGGCCCTGAGGGGCTTGGGTTTGGTACCTCAGAGCTGAAAGAAGACATCTGGAAGGAAAACAAAGGGACATCACAGCTAAGAAAAACTCCCCAGCATCAGTCTAGAGCAAAGAGTTATTACCATTCAGATGGGGGTGAGAAGGAGTTGTGATGTAGTTTAATTTGAAGTTAGAATTGCAGCCATCAAGGAAACAAATAGCAAGGGGTGCTGGTGAGGATGCAGACGAAAGGGAGTCCTTATTCTGTACTGCTATTCAGAATGTAAACTAGTCCAGCAACGGTGGAAATTGGCATGGAGGTTTCTCAGAAAACTAAAAATAGATCTGCCATACGACCCAGCTCTACACACTCCCGATTCCAAGTCAGCATTTCATGGAGATACTTGCACATCAGTGTTTAATGCCACATTATTCACAATAGCCAAGTTGTGGAACCACTCTTGGTGTCCTACAACAGAGGAATGAATAAATAAAATCCGCACTATGGGATTTTTTTCAGCCATAAAGAAAAATGAAGTTATGTCACTTGCAGAAAATGGATGCAAGTGGGGATAATCACATTAAGCAAATTGAGCCAGTCTTAGACAAATATCATATGTTTTCTCTTACTTGTGGTTCCTAGATTTTATATAGATGCATAACATCCTGTGTGCATGTAGGACTCGAAAATAGAAGCAACACTGTCTAGGGGGACAAAGGAGATGAGTGGGAGGGGAGGGGAGAAAAGTGAAGGTAGTCCAGTAAGGGGAGCATATGTGCAATGAACACTGTATACTGACAGGAAATCTCATATGAAATGCAGCACCATGTAGAATTAAGATTTTAAAAATAAAAAATGAGTCCGGGGTTGGAGAGATGGCTTAGCGGTTAAGGCACTTGCCTGTGAAACCTAAGGACCCAGGTTTGATTCCCCAATACCCATGTAAGCCAGGTGCACAAGGGGGCGCATGTATCTGGAGTTCATTTGCAGTGGCTAGAGACCCTGGCATGTCCATTCTGTCTCTCTACCTGCCTGTCTCTGTCTGTCAAAATAATTAAATAAGTAAGATATTTTTAAACAATGAGACAGGATGGGGAAAAAGAAGCAAAAGAAGAAAGGTGCTTCCCACAGCCATGGGTGCCTGGGCGAGCCTGTGCTCCTAAATGCTATCCATGCAATGCTGGGACTCATGGGTCAGCAGTGAGAAAGACGGGGAAGCGCTTATGTTCTAGTGGGAGGAGGCAGACAAGGAGCAAATAATCATACACCAACCCGGGCGGTCAGCGTGGCTTGGTGTCTCATTTCCATAAAAAGGTGGAGATGATGACATCAGGTCTGGTGGTCATCTATTGAGATATTGATAAAATTCTTAACCCAGAGTTTGCATGTAGTAACTTCACAGTTTTTCTTTTTGTTTTTGCAAGTGTGTTGCGTGCAAGTGTATATGCATATTTATGTGGGTGAGGGCACGTGTGTGTGCACATGTATGTGTGTGTGTGTGTGTGTGTGTGTGCATGTGGAGGCCACAGAACAACCTTGGGTTGTTATCCTCAGAAATGCAGCCCACCACTTTTATTTATTTATAACAGACAGAGATTGAAAGAGGCAGATAGAAAATGAGAGAATATGTTCAACAGGGCATCTAGCCACTATAAAATGAACTCCAGATGCATGTGCCACCTGGCTTTTATGTTGCATAGGTGGGGGGGAATTGAACCCTGGTCCTTAGACTTTGCAGGTAAGCGCCTTAAGGGTTTAGCCATCTCTCCAGTCCCCCCACCTCTTTTTAAGACACAATCTCTCCAGTTTAGCTAGACTGACTAGCCAGCAAGCTCCAAGGATCTATGTGGTTCCACCTAGCCAGCGCTGGGCTCACAGTCAGGAGCCACCATGCCCAGCACTGTTTATGTGGGTATTGAGGATCCAACTCACGCACTTGACCAGTGAGCTATCTTCTCAACCCTTCATTTCACAAATTACTAAGGAGTCCCTGAGAGTTCAGGGTCAGGCCCTGGCCTAGCTGGGACTTTCTGGGAACAGTAGTGGTCCTGCTGTGTCTTCCAGCATTGCTAGACATCAGGGGCCTCTGCTTTGTTGTTAGATCACTCGATCCCCAAACCTGGAGGAGGGAGAGCCTGGGATATCCTCAGGGTGGATGGACTGGGTATCAGACAGGGGAAGGGGGTTTCACGATGGGCACTGAGTGCCAAGGCAAGGCAGGCTGGAGATGAGATAGGCCCTGGCTCTGCTGTGAGGGGGCATCCAGGCCAGAGTGACCCCAGACACTGCCTTTGTGTCCCCACGGCCGGGGCTCACGGCTCTTTGGTTTTCACTGTTGCAGACCGCTCGGCGCTGAGCGCGGGGAGGGCGCGCTTCGTGGATGTGGAGGAGCGCGGGCCAGAGGCCATGGACGTGAAAGAGAGGAAGCCGTACCGCTCCCTGACCCGGCGCCGGGACGCCGAGCGCCGCCACACCAGCTCGTCGGCAGACAGCGAGGAGGGCAAGGCCCCGCAGAAATCCTACAGCTCCAGCGAGACCCTGAAGGCCTACGACCAGGATGCCCGCCTGGCCTATGGCAGCCGTGTCAAGGACATGGTGCCGCAAGAGGCGGAGGAGTTCTGCCGCACAGGTGAGAGCAGGCTTGGGGCAAGGCCAGGCACAGGTGTGCTGGAGGGAATGGGGGCCGAGAAAATCAATCCCCTCGGGCTTTGACCCTATCCCCCCCAGATCTGGTAAGGGTCTTGTCTGCAGTTCATTGGCAGAGTAGTCATGTTCTGCCTAAACTGCTTGGCATAGGATGTGGCTGGGAAGTGGGCTTCTTATCAGGAAGCCCCCCTACTTCAGTGACTTCTGCGGACTTACTGAGATGATGTCTGAGTGGTAAGCGCTGATTTACATGTCAGTGGGCACTTGAGGTCTTCTTCAGTCAACAGGCATATCTTAGCACCGTCTTTGTGTCAAGCCCCGTGGGTCACGGAGAGAAAAGCTGCTCCTGTGATGGTTAGACCTTAAAACTTGGCAGTTTGGAAGTCTTGAAGGACTGACCTCAGTGACCCTTAGAGTTGTCCCCTTGGTCTACTTTCTGCCGTGGACCACCGTGAAGCTTGGGGGTGACTCCACATAGTTCTGACACTAGTCTCTGCCACCTGGACCGCCGAGGCTGTCCTAGCTCCTTTCATTGTCTTCTTAGGCTTTTTTTTTTTTTTAATCCCCTGCCTCTTCACAGCACAGTATCCATGGTCCTGCCTCTCTGAACTGTTCCCACAGGGCTCACTCCCCCTCCATTCCTGCTCTTCTCCCTGTGGAGCCTCAAGGCCTCTATGAGGCCTGCTAGGTGAACACACTCCCTCAGAACACAGCAGCCCACCCCGAGTCTGCCCTGTCCCTCTCCCTTTCGCAGATAGCATCAGCCACCCACCAGGCTGTATAATGTGGATACATTAATAATTTTGGCAATGATGTTTAATCCTCAAAACAACCCCAGACTGAATCATTTGCCCAAGATCGCAGAGGTAAAAGGAGTGTGTATGCGCATACACACACACACACACACACACACACACACACACACACCCCTATGGCCTCACTTGCATTCCGTCCCACAGGCCTGGACCCACATGAAGGCTGCCCCGTTAGCGAGGCTGCCTCTCACGCTTGAAAAATGATGGCTCTCCAGCTCTCGCCAGCTTGTGATGAAGAGCTCAAGACAGATCTGGATTTGAATTCTGGCTCTGATGCTGGTATGGCCCTCAGCACCATCCCCTGTGCAAAAGGGGGTAATGGTACCTCATGGTAGGGTGCTCACGAGGACTAGCGAGGACTGTAAATAGTGGCTGTGCCCCCGCATCCTGGCAAGGAGCTGATACTTGATAAATGCTGCCTTCCGCTCATCACCTCCGAGTCTTAGTGAAAGGAAGAGACAAAATGTCTCAGAGATTTCCTCTAGCTCTGTCCTGACCAAGCTTGACAGAGATCAGTGAGTTCTTGGCTCAGATGTAGCCCCTGGCTCACAAGGTCCGGGAAAGAAGCCCCTCTGGTCTTTGTAAGCAACAACTAAGAAGCGTTTGCATGCATGTGTGTGCAGAGCCATCCTGGACACTCACAGAGCCTTTGAAAGTAGCGAGGCCCAGGTTAGCCCCTCATTTGAAGGGCAAGAACATGAATGCTCAGGTCCCCATTAGCCCAAGACTGTACAGCGACATGTTGAGAGAAGGGATGTCAGCCTTGGGCTCCTCGGAAAGAGCGGAAACTTCTCGAGCAAAGAGAGCACAAGGACCTCTCGCTTGTGGTGAAATCCATCCTCCTTCTCACTCAAACAGGGCCTGGCTTGTTCACCAGGATCACTGAGCTCTGAGAGCTGGCCCTTACCTTGCATTTTCCCATCCCAAGATGCCTCAGCTCACTGATATTGATGCCAATTCTGACTGTTTAAGAGGCTATGGAGGGCAAGCCATATGGAAATCAATGCAGCCCAGGCTGTTGATGGCAAATAAATTTGATTTTTTTTTCACTTAATGTAGCAGTCATTCTTCATAACATGTGAGTGGCCTCTGTTGAAGAGGTTCAGGCCAGCAGAGCACAGATTCAGGGTGGGATGGGAGGCAGGACAGGCGTGTGGCTTCTGAGTCAGGGAACAGCCAGGGAGTGGTGTGAGGGGAAGCATGAAAAGCCGACACTGGGCCCCAGCGTGCAGTTTTCTTTTTCTTAGAAGGAGAGCAAAACAGGAGGACAGAGTGGAGTATGGCACACGGGGGTGATATTTGAAGTGTGTAACATCTGGCCCAGCCCAGACCACAGCCAATCAGAACAGCTGCCTGGCCCCTGAACAGAGCCCAGAGGCCTCTGCAGTGAAGGGCTTGCTGACACAAACTATTTGGGTAGCAAGTGGAACTTGGGGAGATTGTGGGAGTGGGGTGGGAAGGAAAAGGCTGGAATAGCCAGGGCAGACTCTAGGAGGCACTGGGGAGCTGGGACACCAGCCGCAACACGGTATGTACCCACCGTGATGGAAGGGTCTCGTGACTTAAGCCTCCAGTCGAAGCTGTGTCAGCTTGAACCAGCTGGGCAGCAAGCTGGGACACTCTTCCTCCCTCAGACGTAGCCTCACTTAGCAGCTCCAGTCATAGCAGGGTCTCAAGTGGTCTCTTCTCCTTCCATCTCCCTACCAATGCTCCAAAGGACTGTCAGCGTGTGTTGGCTTGGGTGTTCATATGACTCACTGTTTCTGAGCACCTATGCTACCTGCTGTCGGCGCAGGAGGCCTGAGACACAGCTGACTAGGACCCACAGGGAGCACTGAGTGCCGTGGCGAGACGTGGTTGCAATGCCCTCTAGGCTGACTTCCCTCCTGCCTGTCTGCCAGTCCCTTCTCACTCTCCTCTGCAGGCTTGTCCTGCAGAGCATCCTGGCTCTGGTTTTAGGGTATCCACAAAGCTTTGGCAGCCTCCCCTCCTCTCTTCTTCTTCTGTTGGTCACTCTCACCTGTACCCAGCCGCTCCACCTCCTGCCTCTGTGCCCTCAGAACACTCTCCATGTCCCCACTTTGGCTGCACCCCTAAATTACGTGTTTGGTTTGTTGACCCACTTGTCTGTGAGCTCTGCAAAGCAGAACACCTCAAGCTGCTGAGAGCCACGTATCAGTAAAGGCCTGGGGCCAGCTTGAGTTGGTTTACATGTGAATGCCATCTGATCATTGATCCATTTTCGCCAATCATGGGTTTAGTGAGGATATGACCTTAGAACCTCTGCATACTCCCTCTTCATTATCCCTAAGATGGTCCCGGGATAAATACTGAATTAACAATGAACAGCAATGAAAGAGGTTTCTTGTGATGGCATCATTTCCTATATCACCCATATCCTAATCCCCTGATGGACTCCCGTCACCCACATCTTCCCCAGCCTCCATGTGAAGCATCGCTAGACCTTCTCATACCCTCAGGAGGCCCATCCGCTGATTCCCCATCACAGCCCACCTAGCTGGCTGTCCTCCCATCCGATCTTCACGCTCTCCTGCTCTAGGCTTCCCTTCTTCTGGTCAGAAAGGAACTCCTGGTTCCAGGGGCCCATGGAGGATCCATCCATTCCACAAGGTCTCTGCCCTGTTCTGAACATGCTGAGCAGTCCTCCAAGAGACTCCCCCAGAAGCCCTCAATGCAATTTAACACATATGTTTTGAGCCCCTTCGGATATTGGATTTTGCTTGAGGCACAAGGATTTAGGAATAAGCAAGACATGGAGCCAGCCCTTGTTGAAGCCACCTGCAGCAGAAGTGACAGACACTCCACAGTAAGACTGGAGTGAGGGCGCCCAGAGGTGGCTGGGAGGAGGAGGCAGTGAGCCCTGCACTGGTATAGATAGTGGGGAGAGTTCACAGAGGAGCGTTCCTTTGAATCAGCTTGAAAGATACAGAGCATTTGGCTGGAGGATGGGCTACAGCCAAGCATGCCCAAGGGCCATCCTGGTGTGTTTAGAGCACAGTGGAGAGTCCTGCACTAAGGCACTTCCGGTGGAAAGAGCTCGCCCAGCACCTTCACCATGCCACCTGTGTCTCCTCCCAGGTACCAATTTCACCCTCCGTGAGCTGGGGCTGGGAGAGGTGACACCCCCTCACGGGACCCTGTACCGGACAGACATCGGCCTCCCACACTGTGGCTACTCCATGGGGGCCAGCTCCGACGCAGACCTGGAAGCAGACACGGTGCTGTCCCCCGAGCACCCGGTGCGCCTGTGGGGCCGCAGCACGCGCTCAGGGCGCAGCTCCTGCCTGTCCAGCCGGGCCAACTCCAACCTCACACTCACCGACACAGAGCACGAGAACACCGAGACCGGTGAGTGCCCCACCTGGCCTGTGCTGGGTGCCTGGGTTGTGGGGCCGAGGGTTTTAATTATAATATTGATTTTCTGCTCCAGCGCTGGGGCTCTGGTGAAGTAGGTAGAAAAATTGCATTGCTCTCACTGGTCAAAAGCCAGAGCCTTTGACAGTCACACGAAATACCCACCCATCAGTGACATGTCAGAGAGGGGTCACTGCCCTTTCTGTCCAGACTGGAGAAGGGTTGAAGAGCGGGGTCATTACTTACAAGGTGCCTGCATGGAAGGAGCAGAGGAATGCAGGGTGGTGGAAACCCATCGCCCATATTGCTCCTGTGTGGAGTCAGCAGTGCCCAGCTCTGCTCCTAGACTCTCTACCCTCCAGCTATTCTGTCATCTTGCACAATCTCCAGGGACCTTGTTCCATCCTGCTGTCACATGTTGCTTAGAAGATGATTTACACAGGGCGTGGTGGCGCACACCTTTAATCCCAGTACTCAGGAGGCAGAAGTAGGAGGATCACCGTGAGTTCAAGGTCACCCTGAGACTACATAGTGAATTCCAGGTCAGCCTGGGCTAGAGTGAGACCCTACCTTAAAACACTAAAGAAGAAGAAGAAAAAAAAGTTATGATTTACAAACAAAGTTTGCCCGTTTGGGGACAACTTAAAACCTCAGGCATAAGGGAGATACTGTGGTCAAAGTTTCAGTGAGGAGGAATGAATTTTCATAACCATGCACATAAATGTTTCTTGCATGAAGCCAGAAAAGTGAAGTGTTTCCAGATTTGGGGATATTTAGGTAGATTTTACTGATTGAGAATCTCTATTCCAAAAATTGAAATCCAAAATTCTCCAAAATCCAACATGATGCTCAAAAGTTTCAGGTTAAAGAGCATTTCAGATTTTCAGATTTAGGGGCTCTTAATCTGTAATGATGTATATGTCATGCTTGCTAAAGGAGTAGGTTTTAAATGCTCTTACCACACACACACACACACACACTATATATATATATATATATATATATATATATATATATATATATATATGTTACGAGATGAGGACATGTTAGTTCACTTGAGGGCTAATCATACCATGGTATATGCATGCATATATCAAAACATCACACTTAAAAAGAAAACATCACACTGTATTCCATAAATACATTAATTTGTCCATTCAAGTAAAAGCAACTTTAAAAATCAAAAGAAAATTTAAACTGAAAACATGAGGTCTTGCCCCAGCATTTGCGGGACATCTTGAGGGGCTGGCTGCGGATTTATTCCACTCTCCTCGGCAGCCACGGGAGGAAAACAGAACCAGCGCACAGGCCTCATTAAGGAGAAAGGATGAGAGCCCACTTTCAGAATCTTCCCCTTCTTGTAGGAACCTTGTTGGCAGGTCTGGGAGGCGCCGAGTCTGCTGCAAGTCCTGTGGAGAGAGGCTGCCTGGGAAGCCCCTTGTCTGTTGTGTTTGCTGGGCTGGGACAGCACTGTGACGGTCCCGCTGTCACCGTGTCAGTGATGACCTGGGGAGACTGGCAAAGCCCAGCGCAGCCCAGGCAGAGGTCTGCACCCGCTTCTACCTTAGAGCTGCCAGTGTCCTGTAGAGACAACGGAATGGGAACAGCAAAAGCCAGCCAGGTGCCAGTGCCCCCTACTGGCTTCTAGCTCCAACTGCAAGAGCTGCGATTCCTGCCCTGCCTTGGGGTCAGAGCAGCCCATGAGCCTCAAGGGCTTAGTCAACTACAAGACAGATCTAGAGTTGCTGCAGAACACCAAAGCCTGGATTACGGACCAGGCAGGTGACCAGGGTAGCCAGGCTTCCCGTAAGGAGCCAGTGGCAGCCCCGTTCCAAATGTCTATTCTGCCACAGCTACAGAGGATTGGGGTGTTTCCTAGGGAGCCTGTGCCCTTGCTGTGGAGGACGGGGAGACAAGGCCTAGATAACAGCTTGGCAGTGTCACCGTCCCTCTCTGCAGCCAACCCAACAAGTAGCCAGTGACTTCCCTCAGCCCCTGTGGAGCTTCCCTTCCCCAGAAGCTGTCTACTCTTCCTCCCACCTCCTACCAAGGCTAGACTAAGCAGCACTGGCTCACCGCACACTACCATGCACCAGAACCGGGGGGCAGGTGTGAGGCCTGGCTCAGACAAAAGGCGGTCTGGTTGGGAAAGAAAGAAGTCTCAACTTCATCATTGGGTGAGCTGCACCCTTTCTCTGGACCTCACTTTCCTCAGCCACAGTTTAAGTTTTTTTATATTTATTTATTTATTTATTTGAGAGCGAGAGCGAGAGAGACAGAGAATGGACAAGCCAGGGCCTCCAGCCATTGCAAACAAACTCCAGATGCATGTGCCACCTTGCGCATCTGGCTTATGTGGGTCCTGAGGAGTTGAACCCGGGTCCTTAAACTTCACAGGCAAACACATTAACCATTCAGCCATCTCTCCAGCTCCACAGTTTAAGTTTTAATGAACTCAGCATCCCCCCCCCCACATTCTGAGCCTAGTGATGGTCCACAGAGCAGGAGAGGGAAAGTGTCCTGTGATCACATGATGAGGCGATGAGGAGACACTGAGTCTCACAAAGGCAAACGTGGCTCTCCTCTGCAGGAGTTCTCCCAGACTTAAGATACTGACAAACATGCTAATGGATAAATCACTGTGGTATGTGCCACCCTGCACATTTTTGGACCAAAGAACCTTTTATTCTCAGAGCATGCGGGGTGGGGGTGGGGAAACTAGTGTTCTGACACCTTTTGATAATAGCTGAGCTGAATGACCCGAGGCCTTCTAGACCTGGGAGGAGTCTGAGATTCTAAATACTGGCATGCTAGAGATGAAGGGGCATGAGATGAAAGGAACAAGGCACACTGACAGTTAATAGCAGCCGCAGTTATCAGCACCCAGCACCGCACCGTCTGAGCACTTCAGCCCTGAGAGCTCATTTGCTCCCTCTTCAACACTTTGAAGTAGATTTTATTATTTCCATCATAACGCTGAAAAGAAGCCGCAGCCCAGTGAGGCTGAGAAACCCGCGCGGCTCACCCGCTAGCCAGAAGGGACTGGAACTCAGGCCCCCAAAACTCGAAAATCTTCACTCAGCTAGCCCCAGTCACATCCAGTGATTCCCCGTGCAGCAAAATAACTAGGATTGTTTGTTCTTTGGAAGGCTTCTCACTGCAGTGATAAATTATCATTTTCCATAAAGCCATGGCAGAGTAAGACACACGCTGCCCACGTTATTGTATATCCCTGAGAGTTGAATTGCAACTGAATTAAAGCCTCTGTGGAGAGATAATGCATATCGTATGAGCCTGCAGGGGGTGGCCTGCAAGATGGCTGCCTCTTCCTTACCATGTCACCCTCATCCTGCTGCCCGTCTTAGAGCTCTGTTATCTATCCTCAGGGGAACTGAACAGGTCAGTGGGAAGGGGAGCTAACAAAGACCCCAGTTCACTACATTCCTTTCAGTCTCAGACCCCCCCAAAAAAAACTGACAGCCCACAGGTGCCCACATTCTTGTCCCCTGCCTCAGGTGGGAAGCTATGTTAGTGCGTTTCGTTTTATCCTCCGATCTAAACCATGGCAGTGATCGGGGGTGGTTCACTGTTCTCCACTGATTGGATGCATACCGCTCTTACTCTGCTGAGGAAACTGAGGCTCAGAGCAAACAAGGGTGTGCACGGAGCTGCCTGACTAGCTGAAGTGGGATCGGGCCCGGTCACAAGAGCCTCTTCTCTCTCTCTTCTTCCTGCCATTCCCACTGTTTCTTCTCCCTCCGCTCCAACCTCTCCTATTTTCTGCCAGCCAACACCCTGCTCCCAAACCCTTACCCTTTTCTCTGATGAGAACTCGGATGTCCCCATTAGAATAGGGCTCTGTGCTGGACACGGGCACACATCCCATCGTCATGGGGCCGCTGCTCCGGAATAAAGGAAAGCCAACCACCCCTGACCAGGTCCTCTGGCTGCACTTGTGTGATGGCCTTTAATCCTCATGAGAACATAATGGCTTTCCCATTCACCAGATGGGAAAGCCAACACTCCACAAATAATAGTCAATTAACATGACAGCCGCTAAGTCAGCGCGTTGGCAAAGCTTGGATTTGAACCTGGGTGTCTGTGATCTGTAACCTGAGCCCTTTGCTCGGCTCTATTTGAGTCGCAAACAGTTCTGGGGCTCTCATTTGAGACCATTAGAGATGTACAGCCAAGTTCTCAGGGGCCCTTTTTGACATGAGGTAAAATGCAAAACCTCCGGCCCCCTCCAGCCATAGAAACATGGACTCCACTTCCGCACCCAGCCTTGCATCAGTCAATAGTAATTGTCAACAATATTGACAGCGGTAGGAGCTTCCACTGAGGTCACAGAGATGCTGTGTGCAGCTGCCACCCGTAATAACTTTTATGGGGTCCATTAAGGCCAGTTTCTGCCCCTGAAAGTTAATGTCAGCAGCTCTTATGTCACTGCATAGTATCTAAAACAAATAGAAAATTGACCGAGTAATGTAAACACAATTCCTCCCCCTCGGGACCATCAGGCAGAGCTAGCTAGCCCTCAGTTTGCTCCTGCCTGCTTGGTGGAGCCAGCAGGCTTGGGACAAAGGGGTGGAGCCAGAATGTCAGGCACTGGGCATTTAATCAATGTTTCTTAGAAGGCAGGGCACTTGTGATTGGAGCCCCATCCCCAAAACTGGGGCAGGACGACAGCATCTCTTTTGTGGATTCGTTCTGCAATTTGTTGTACGACTGCTTGGTATCTCCAACAGGGCAGGAATTATTCTAGAATGTAGAAAGTGGATAAGTCGTGGGAGAAGTGGAGAGCTAGCCATCTGTGACTCTGCATGGTCATAGGAAGATCACAGGTCAGAAAGAACACTGGTTTCCGAGTCCTTGCCTCCCACCCATTGCACCATGCCCCAGCCGCAGGATTGTAAGCAACCTGTTTCACCACTCTGAGCCTCAGATGCCACATTTTTACAGATATGTGTGTGTGTGTGTGTGTGTGTGTGTGTGTTCATATGTGTATAGCTACACAGTTGTGTGCACAGATGCATATGTGGAGGCCAGATGTCAACACAGGAGTCTTTTCCAAGCATTGCCCACCTTATTCTTCAAGACAAGGTGCCTTGTTGAGCGCAAGGCACATTGATTTAGCTAGACCCCGAGGGTTCTCTCGGCTCTGCCTCCCCGCTGCTGCGATTGTAGGCGTACCACACCTTGCCTGGCATTTGCGTGGGTACTGGGGATTCAAACTCGAGTCTTCACGTTTTCCCAGGAAGCACTGGACCCACCAAACCATCTCCCCAGGCTCCACATTCCACATCTTAAAAGCGACCTGCCAGTTGTTCGTAGGGACTCATGAGCAGTTACTGTTACTGAGTACAGAGGTCCAGTTGGACAGAATGAGAAGGTTATGAAGGTGAATAGGGGCAATGGTTACACAATCATGTCAAGACACAAATGTCACTGAACTGGGTTCTTAAAAATCCTGAAATGGCATGATGTTAAACATATTTTACAAAGCTTGCATGCACCTCCTTCCTGAGGTGTGGCCGGCCTGTGCCCCACTGGCAAAGTGGCTCTTCTATGGGTGCTGACATGCAGCCTGGGGAAGGCGTGAAGAAGCCTCTTGTTTGGCTCTGAGGGTGAGGAAGTCAGGCCTCAACATCACTTGTGTTCTGAAACTGGGCCTGAAGGCCTCAGGATTTCATCTAGCATGAGGGATAAGAGAAAGGCTTTCTCAGCAGACGCTACCACAGGGGCCATAGCTTTGGGGGCGTGAAGAGGCCTGATGGTTTAGGGATACTGAAAGCCTATTGGTGTTTTTTTGTCCCAAACGCCAACTGAGAATTTCACCTAGAAAAGAAATAATTTTAAAAAATCAGGGCTTCAGAGATGGCTTAGCAGTTAAGGTGCTTGCCTATGAAGCCTAAGGACCCAGCTTCAATTCCCCAGTACCCACATAAGCCGGACGCACAAGGTGGCAAATGTGTCTGGGGTTCATTTACAGTGGTTAGAGGCCCTGGCATACCCATTCTCTCTCTATCTGCCTCTCTCTCTCTCTCTCAAATAAATAAAATATTTTAAAAAAAATCAAAGTCCCCCCTCCCCTCACACACATGTGATTGAGTGGCCTAACAGGAGGGCATTATTCAGTAAGCTCATTAGTCAGTGAGTCCTAGGAGCGGGCCAGCATCTCAAGTGCTTAGGTAGAAAGAACTCATTACCATCTCTACTCTGTCTCCCTTCCATGCTCCCTGGCCCTAGACTCATGAGACTGTCTCTTTAAACCTATAAGGAAATCTGTCACTAAGTCCAGAGTGCTGCAACCCACCCTACTGACTGGGGAGATAGCACATTCTAAGGCGGGACGTTGAGCCCAATAGCTGGGCTAGGAGCTGATCTCTACATTTAACTACTCTTTTGCTTGGGAAGCCAGGCCACATTCCCTACCTGAAACTACAGAAATACCAATATTTGGGGAGAATTAGTTTCCTGTTGGATCTTAAGCCATGTAATCCCCTGGGCACACTATGAGGACCCACGTTCCAGTGAGAACTAGAAAGGGCCTGGTATGGTCAGAGCATCTGAGAGTCATGAGAAAGGGCCTTTCCTGATTTTTCTAGCTGAGGACATAGGTTTGGAGAAGTTAGGTGACATGTTGAGGGGGACACATTTAGTAAGTGGCAGGACCAAGGCTTAAACTCAGATCTGTCCCACTCCATACCACCAACCTTTCTCCACATCCCTCTGCAGTGTATACTTGTTTGTAGAAACATACTTTAGCTCAATATATAAACTACATACGGTCTAGGAAGTAATTCTGCCCATATCTAGAACATCAATTTTTCCCATCTAAATATTAACTAGGCCCGGCCCTGTTTAGCTTCCAAGATCAGATGGAATCAGGTGTGTTCAGGGTTATATGGCCATAGACTAAAACAGAAATTTCTTTGTCATTCATTACTAGAAACTTCTAGAAAAGCAACTAAATTCTTTACCTGTTCATGCAGATCAGGACTTAGAAATCAAAGCAGGCCACTGTCAAACTGTGACCAGCTAGAGAAAAGACATTTGAGATAGAGATTTTGGAGGTTTAAGAGAAAAGTCTAATCAGGAGGTATCTGGGAAGGCCTAATGGAGGACATACTGGCTCCTAGATGAAGAAGAGAAGGAAGGCCATTCTCTGTGGCAAACACAATGTCCCCTGAGGCTAGAATATAAGCTGTACTGAGGGGAACATGAAATGTAAGAAGAGTTAAGGTTGGTGAGTTCAGAGCCTTGTCTATCATTTCATTATTTCTTAAGGACTTACTATATTCTGGGTACCTTTGAAAGGTCCCAGCAATCATCAAAACATGCGCAACTACCCACTTTTATTCTAAGGAAGGGCTGAAGGTAACAAGTTGAAAAGCTAAATTACGGGATGGAGAGATGGCTTAGTGGTTAAGCACTTGCCTGTGAAGCCTAAGGACCCTGGTTAAAGGCTTGATTCCCCAGGACCCACGTTCGCCAGATGCACAAGGGGGCGCATGCATCTGTAGTTCATTTGCAGTGGCTAAAAGCCCTGGCGTACCCACTCTCCTCTCTCTCTCTCTCTCTCTCTCTCTCTCTCTCTCTCTCTGTCTGTCGCTCTCAAATAAATAAATAAATAAATAAATAAATAAACAAAAAACATTAAGAAAAAAAAGAAAAGCTAAATTACATGGATGGTCCAAGAATAGATCTATTGTGGAAACAGATCCTAGGATGTGGAAGGGAGTTACAACTTTAAATACAGTGGCCAGAGAAGGCTTCAAGAAAAAGTGACACTGGAGCCAAGTCTCGTAGCTGGAGATAGGAGTTGTGAGGATGTGGAAGAAAAGCGGTCCCGGCAGAAGGAAAGCAAGGTACAAGGGCCTTGAGGTAGAATGTGTGCGGCTTGTTGGAGTATCAGCCAAGAGGCAGTGTGTCTGCAGCCGTGGAGGCCACAGGGGCGGTCTGGGCTACTGTGCAGTCCGTCATCACAGTGGGAGCCACCGAGGGTTCTGACTGACTTTGAGTAGAATCACTCTGGATGCTGTGTTGAGAGTAGGCTCCAGCTGCTGAAGTTTGAAGTGTGAGGCTACGACAGCCATCCAGGCAAGGAAGACTGGCTGCCCCAACACAGCAAGCAAGCCTTGGAAGTGGCCGGGGCCCACCTTTGTGCCAAGCTTCCCTTCTCTTCTCCCTCAACATTTTATTAGCAGTGAAGATTCTCTCTCTCTCTTAGTATAGGCTCCCAGGTACTCCAGGGAGAGAAGGCACATATCTGATCCTCTCCTCTCTTTGCAACTACTTTGGTACAATTGCTGCATCCTTTATCCTTTGGCCTGTCCCACGTCCATGTTCTCCTGGCTTTGATCTTGAACTGCAGCCCCAGCATTTTTCTCCTCTGGTAATCTATCTTGGTTTCTGACCTTGCTGCCTGCCTCCCAGCCCCACTCTTGCCTTCTCTGCCGTGTGAAACACACTTGGTAAGGTCTTGTTAGAGCCTGACTTCCCTCTAACCACAATTCTAGTCCTTCTTTCTACTTGCTGCCTCAAAATGCTGTCAGGAAGTGTGACTCAGGGCCATCTGCCCGTAGCACCACCTCTGTGGGAGTTGCCTATTTTGGGGAGCCTGTGCTTGATAGTTACTAACACTGTTGTTCCTGAGAGGTTCTTATAAAGGACCCCAGGAAGCCCTGGCCCAGATCAAGTAACCCTGTCCCCAGTATCCACTCCCCACATGTGAGCCCAGTTAGCTATGCTAATCCAGCTGTACCCTGCTTCTGGACTGGGAAAGCAGGAGAGGGAGCTGGGGAGAGTCCAGCCGTGCTCAGTGAAGATGGATGACATTCGCAGCATTCAGTTAAGACCCACTGGGTGTGCAGAGAGGTGCGGAAAACAAGAATTTTGGTTTTCATTTGTGCCAATATGACTTTCAATTCCAGCAGAAGCAACAGTGTGCCCTGTCGTAACCAAATTCCTCCAAAAGATGTCGGAGAGGCAACGTTCCCTCTCAGTAAACTCAGCTATGTCCAGAGCAAGTGGCCCCTTAGTCTGTTTTGACTTCATGGCACGCAGGATGACTTGGGGGAAGAAAATAACTAGTGCTGGGAACGGAGCTTCCCGCAAATGAAAGCATAGTTCAAGTGCACCGTGTGGAAGCCAGGGGCAAAACTGGTTTCAGGATGAGGCTGTGTCACCACACTTGTGTGACCCCAGACAAGTCACTTCTCCTCTCTGAGCATCAGTTTCTCCATCAGCCAAATAGAGTCTATGGGTCTCAGGCAGCGAGGTAACATGGAAGGGAAAATGGGCCTTTGGGCTTCCACTCAGA
The DNA here is from genome assembly GCA_036346955.1 of Dipus sagitta. Lineage (NCBI taxonomy): Eukaryota > Metazoa > Chordata > Mammalia > Rodentia > Dipodidae > Dipus > Dipus sagitta. Next base: position 164,478,642 of record CM070772.1, on the reverse strand, counting down.
ATCTCAGCCCACCCACACAGGAACTGGGTGATTTTATGTAAATTACTAAAGCTCAGTGAGCCTGTGAACTCATCTGCAACGTAGAAGAAAGTGTCTAGTACCAGAGGCTGTAATGGAGGCAGAAAGTGAGCCTACAGACAAAAGAAACAGGTCATCCTACTGTTTCCCAAACTGAAGTTCATAACCAACTGTGAGGTCAATTCCACGGCTCAGCGCCATGACATAAAGTAGAGAGGAGCGGAAAAGCGGAGAGAGCCCAGGGGAAGGTCGACATTGCTCTGTGGATTTTGTGTTTCAGGTACACTGGGCACACAGCCTTTGTACTAGGTCATGATATGAACTATGTTTGCCACGTTATATCTCGGGTCTTAACAAAGATTAACAGAAAGCACCTAGTAGGTAGCTGGTCCGTGTTTGTGCTAATTCCCTTCCTGGGAAGATCCCTTAACTCAGAACTTCATGATGCATGTTTTGATGGTGTAACTTTCTTGTTGCTGTGACGAAATACCTGGCAAAACTGACTTCAGCAGGGAGAGCTTATTTTGGCTTACTGTTTGAGGGGATGTGTCATGGGGGAAAGGAAGGAGCAGGAAACAGCTGCTCATATTCAATCCACAGTCAGGAAGCACACCGATGAACACTGGTACTCAGCTCACCCTCTCCTTTCTGTTCATTCCAGGACCCTCCACCCATGGAATGCTACCACACACCACTAGGATGGGTCTTCCCACCCCAATTCTCCTAATATAAGAACTCCCTCACAGATAGGCCCATACACTTGTCTCCTAGGTGATTCTAGACCTAATCAAGTTGGCCATCAAATTAACCATCACAGGTGAAAAACTACAGGTCTACTGTCTCTTGAGCTTCCTCTCTGAGAATGAGTGCCTATCTGTCAGGGCCTTGTGGCCAAGGGATCCCTCGGGCTTGCTGAAGGTCCTAAGGCTCGTCTAGTGATACCACTGGGATGCCTACCTGTGGAAAATGCCATCTTTCCACTTCTCCCCTCCCCCTGTGTAAATAGATGTCCAGTAGGTCTGAGGATAGCCACAGGCTGTGAGGACAAATCCCTAAACAATCTCCAAGGGCTGGATGAGTCATAAGCTAGATTTACTCAGCCATCTGGGCTTCTCCACTCAGAAGGACCCCGGGGCAGATACACAAGAACACTGCGTGAAGCTAGCAGGGAAGTGACTTTAGCTTCTCTTGACCCTTGACGTCTTACCACAAATTTGAATTCATACTCCTCACCCAGGAAAATGGACCACAATGTTGAATTGCCTTTCTTCCCTCTGACCTCAATCTGGAGGGAAGGTTGGGGGACATATGGGTTGATACGTGAAACTTGGTGTGGCGAGGATGGCACTAGCTACCTGTGGAATCTCTACAACTGGGATTGGGACAAACCCGTGAACTACCTGATTCTTGTTAGAGAGGGGCAAAGCCAGCTTCCTCTGACGAGGGGAGTAGCCATACAAAGAAGAGGGGCACCAATCTAGCAGCAAGAGGGGCTAAGGTCTTACTGCTGGCTGAAGTGCGCTGTTTAGGAACCAGCAAAGGTTGGTTATGGCTAAAGACTAGAGAATGAAGAGATATGGCCAGAGAGAAAACTGGGCTCCCTGATGGTGGGGGCCAGTGCTGAATGACTGAGTCAAGTTCGACCTTTCTCCTGAGGGTGATGAGGAACCACAGCGAAGTTCTACACTGGGAAAAGGTAAAGATCTCCCCGCTTCCGGTGAGGACACACCTACAAGGAATCTCTGTATAAGACTAGGATTGCCTTTAGCTCTAAACTACCAGCAGTTCAGCAGAGTCAGGCTGCTGGTCTGGCTGGAGCCTGTCTTCAGGATGCATGTGCCCTGAACAGCTAACCATGAACTTGACTAAGCAGTGGTATCAGGTTCTGCCTCTGCTAAATTTGGATTTCAGGGATCCTTAGAGGGTGCCCCATCTGTTATGAGAACTTGTGTATAAAGAGACCAGGGAGTTGCTCAGGCTTATGAAAAATGGTGAGTTCTGGTGTGAGAGACTCTGACTCAAAATGAAAGAATGGTGGAGTGGGACCCCGGAGGTTCTTCTCTGGCCACCACAGGCAAGCACATGGGGTGCTGCAAGGACGCATGTATGTGCATGTAACACATGACTCACACACATACCACATTACACACACATACGCAGAAGCAAAAACAATAACTACAGCAATAATGCTTGCTGTATATTACACATTTACTGTAGACCAGGTAAAATGAATATATTATTTCATTTACTTGCCATAATCGGTCTACTAAATAGAGTTTATTATGACCATTTTATAAATAATGAAAATGAGACCTTAGGAAGCCAGGCATGGTGGTGCACATCTTTAATCCCAGCACTCGGGAGGCAGAGGTAGGAGGATCACCATGAGTTCGAAGTCACCCTGAGACTACATAGGGAATTCCAGGTCAGCCTGAACTAGACTGAGACCCTACCTTGAAAAACAAACAAAAAAACAAGACCTTAAACGTTTAAGTAACTTTCTAGGCAGTAATCCCAGAGCGACTGCTCAACCCATGGCTATCAAAAGCCAGAGCTTGGACCTCTGGCCATATTGCCTGAAGACCAAAATTCAGAACTCTTTGAGTGGATGACTGGCAGTGCTTTTACGAGTCGAAAAGACACTGATGCACCGAAACCAGCTTCTCCAGAAGAACACTGTTATCCATGCTTACACATAGACACCGGAGCAAGACTGCCTGAGTTCAAGCCCCATCCCTTCCACTGTGTGCCGTTTGATAATTCAAGTCCCTTGATCTCTCCTATGCCTCTATTTTCTTTTCTGTTAAGTGGGGGAAATTACAACATCTACCTCATAGGGAAGTTACCATGATTAAAACATTGAAGAGAGTTACGGAGCAAATAATAGTGTCTTCGAATGGAGGGTTAGAGTACTTATGGACCACATAGGAAGTACTGTGTGAGCGTACGCTGTTATTAATTGCAGAACACTGCATGACTCGCCACACTGCTTTACCCTTGCAGCAGCTCTGAGGAAGCTTTGAGTCTCATCGTTGCTTAGAAGTGCTCTTAGATCACACAGCTCGAGTGTGACAGAGATGAGATTCAACCCTGGGTCTCTCCGACTCCACACCCACACACAGTTGCTCATCGACCCATCTGGCAGCTGGTCAGCTTGGCTCTTATACCAGGGATGATTCTCAGACACCAAGGCCAAGTGTGAAAAGGCTCCAGAAAGCTTGGTTTCCCTCCAGCCGATTTCTCCCAGGCTACGTTGTGAGAGAAAGAGCCGCCTTCTGGAAGAAACACGTCCCTTCAAATAAATGGCCAACCCCTTTATGATCCACTACCACTTCTCCAAGAGGAATTGTCCTTCCACCACCCCCCGCCCCCCACGCCACACAGCCTGGCTCCTAAATGACTTTGCTGCACTTAGTTTTGTAGTACCTTAACTACAAAATAAATTGCTTTTGTGAGTGCACCTCCAAGAAGGAAATAAGTGTGTGGAACAAACCAGGTTCAAAGCAGTGTACAAACAAAGGGAAATTGTTTGCAATTCCTGCTGCTTGTAAAGATGGGAGAGGGAAGAGAGAAGAGCCATCTTGGGAATGAAGTGGGCTGTGACAATGCAGAAGCCTCTTCAAGTGAGACCCAAATGGGCTGAGGCAGAAGTTAGACAGCAATTAGAAGTCAGGCACCGCCAGGCATCCTTCACCTGGCCGCTGAGAGAGAAAGTGCTTACACCCGAGGATTTCTAGCCGCATCCACCACCTTCCATCACTCACTGCCTCAGCACAACTGTTAGGAGGGCTAGAAGATGGATTGTATTTAGAGAAAACATTGTGTCACTTTTCCCCAGATAGATTTTCCAAGGTGCTGGAGAGCTGCCCCTGCAGCCTGGCCATTATTATTCTCATTTGGTGAAATCATTATAACTCACAACGCCCTTAAATACCTCCATCATCGCCTCAGTCCAGGGCACTGAGGGTCCCCACCCAGCTCTGACATTGACAGTAGATTTAGAACTTGGAACCTGGGTCAGGACCCATAGCTCAGTGAGTTGCTGGAGGGCCCAACATATGGCAGGATTCACAACCAAGATTTGTGACAGCGGAGGGACACGAAACAAAACAACAAAGGGGGGAGCACATGGGACAGAGCGTGGAGGAAGCCAGTGCGAAGCTTCCAAGGCCCTTCCCCTTGCAGAGTCACAACACCCACTGTCTGCCAGCGAAGCTCTGGAGAGACCTGGGAGCCACTCATGTTTTTGATCACGGGTTGATCACCTAGTAACTTCTGCCTACTACGTACTCATTTCCAGGCTCAGGAAGAGTGCAGGTGTTTTAACATAAACACATTATTTGTACAAACAGCCCAGACATGGTGAGCCACTCTGAGCATTTAGGGAGTGGCTGTTTACCAGCAAGTTCTCAGGACCATCCTTACAAGCACAGCTCTCTTAGGATGTAATGTCAGCCTGCCATGGGAGCTCTTTCTGTCCGTTGCCCTTGGACTTCCCCCCTGTTTGACCACCACCGTATACCTCTTAGGACAGCTTCATAGATCTTTCTGCCGACCCTGTCCTTCAGGTAGTCACTCTTAGGCATTGATTATAAGCTTTGCCTGGGAAAACTTGACTAATGAAGAAAGCTCACTGCTGGCTCCGGCGATGAGAGTGAAGCAAAGATGAAATGGTGGCTCTTGCTCCAGGGAAAGCAAGCCGTGTTCAAAGAATCTCCCTGCAGGACAGTGCTACTGGGCCTGCGTGGTGTGGATGAATTGGGCATTGCAGGGAGCACCGGCCCGGAGCGCTTCAGTGCCGTGCCGCGTGCTAACCCTGTGCGGCTACAGGGAGCCCGAGGCATGTTCTGAGCCTCAGGGTTCACGGTGCAGAGGAGACAGTAGACACCTCTAAAATAGCTTCCCTGCAGGGGACTGTTTCAGTGCTTGGACCTACCCTGTGTGGCCAGCAGCCAGCTAAGCAAGGGAGAGATGGAACATGACCGCAGGAAGAGGTAGCCATGTCTCCTCATGTCATGCAGAACGAGAGACGTTGGATCCTCTTACAGCTTGGACAATGCTCTTGGTGTGTCTGAGCTCAGACATGATCCCTGAGTAGTCTTGTCTTTGTCTCAATCCATAATGGCCACAGTGTTGTCTGAAGTGAAGCTGGTTATGAAATCATTTGTACCCGTTCAACAGGAAAATGCCACGGCCTAACTGAGCATACCAGGCCGGTTTCCTGACTATCACAGGCTGTTTTCCTTCCTCACCCCAAACCGAGCCAGTGGTACTGGTTTGTCTCAAGAGACTTCAGGGCCTTGTACCCATAAAATTTTACTGTGTCCAGGGATAATAATAATGAATATGATTTATTAAATAATCGGTACAATTTTATTACTGAATTAAGTACTATTAAATAATTATTTAATATGTCCTCAACACTATTACAAGCCAGTGATAATACGCTCTCTAAATAATCTCGTTTCATCTGCATGTCTCTGTAAGATTGCTGTTTTCTTTTCTGGCAAATAAAGACGTAGGTGCTGAGGCCGGTTAAGTACCATCTCCAAAGACACTTGTCAGGAGTACAGGATGAGCTCAAACACAGGCATCTGCCTCGCTCTAGAACTCACATTCTCTGCACTGCCCCAGAGCCTCCCTGACGTGTACGTGCCACAGATACCGAAATAAGCGGCTGGCCAAACTGTTTGAGGAGACTAATATTAGTCCAAAAGCTCTGCAGCAGACCTGGCACGTGTTCACAGACGGGAAGTTTGTAGGACCCAAACAGCCACAGCCCATTTCTAGAAGCCAAGGCCCTGGCAGAGTGAGACATTCCTAGAAGCCACTGTGAGCTCTCCTGTCTTCCCCAGAGCAGGGTTGGCCTTGGGCTACTCTCTGTTCCCTCATTGGGCTAATGAGTGTGAAAACGGGCTGCCATTGCCCATCGACTTTGCATTCCACCACAACGATGTCCTCAGGAAGTTCAATACTTAGAGCTCAGAAGCTGGAGTGAGTTCCTTAAGGTGGACATGATGGTTAACTTTGCTGTCCCCTTCAGGAGACGGCATTAGCTCATGAGGAGGATTCTTCAAAGGCCTTTTCAAGTAAGTCCCTTGGTTGGAGGTATTATTTTTCTTACAGAGGTCCTTCATATTTAAAACTTTTTCATTAGGTTTATGTAGATCACATAGGTCTGGACAAGACCATGAGGTATCTGTCTCCATGTTAATCAGGGCCTGGACATGAGTCCATAAACACATGCAGATTAGAAGGGGCTCCCTAAACACACTGCCCATTGTTTGAGAATACTAGATGAAGGCCAGGAAGGAAACAGGATATGGTACTGGTAATGTATTGGATACCGTAATGAAATACCGGACTTGGCACCTTACGACAACCAAAATCTCTTGACCCCATCGTTCTGGAAGGAAGAAATCGGCGTCCCCCTTGGGGCTGTGATGGTCCCTGCCGTTCCTTGGCTTGCGGCTGCATCACTGTAATCGCTGCCTCCTTTGTCACGTGGCACTCTCCTTATGTGTCATGCGTTCACTTAGTTATTGTCTTATAAGGAAAGATGTGGTTCAGATTGGAACAGGGATCCACTCCTCTCCAGTTTGACCTCGTATTGTAATTCTATCCACAATGGGTTTGTTTCCAAATAAGTACACATTGTGAGGTCCTAGCGTTAGAACTTCAATATATCTTCTGAGGGAAGAAAGAGTTGATCTCATTAGAGATGCCAGGCACTGTTGAGTCCCACCAATTAAAACAGGACTCTCAAATGAGCTTGCAGCTCTTTAGTGCTCATGAACTGTAGCAGGAGGACCCATCTTAATCTGCATGATATAACAGTGGCCACTGTCCACACTGGCCCATGAAGCCTACCTCTCTGCCACCTCTATGGCTCGCACAACATCACGGCTGAACAAGCCAAGTTAGACCACTCAGCCCTAGACGGCTGTCTACCTGTCAGCCCTTCACTGGAGACAGGATGCACAGAGCCCATTCCTGCTTGAGACCACATGGGTGACCCCCCCACACAGCCTGGCCTTCACAGCAGGGCTGTGGATGTGTAAAGATGTGTGTGTGGCTGCGTACTGATCTGAGAGTGTGTCATGTGGGAATGCCTTTGTGCATACACTAGCAGGCATCAAGTAAGGGTGCATTTGACAGCATGTATGCGACAGTATCGGTGTAATTGTTTAGTTTAGGAACAAATGTTTGACAGTGGATGAGGAGCATAGAAACAGTGTATCTGGATTTGAATGTACCTGAGTGTGTATGTGTGTGTGGGTGTCTATGTGTTGTGGGCATGTGCAGGAATGGGTGAGATTTTTCTGCCAAATACCTACCTGTTTGTATTCTAAGATCAGCCAAAACAGTGAAGTGAAGAGATGGGCTATGAGGGCTTTTTTTTTTTTTAACTTTAAAAGGAGAAAAAGCATCCAGTTAGCAGTTGTTAATTAGGAACAGGTCCCAAGGAAGCCTCTATATGGCAGCACCAATAAATCACTCATTAACCGTCCATGGCTGCCTGCCTCCAAGTCAGCTGTGCTACAGCCCCAGTGGCAGCCGGGCCAGAGGCTTCCACTGCAGACCTGTCAGCTCCAGAGGGACATGTGCCCTCAAGGTCCTCTCCTCCTGTGAGCATCCTCAGGCCGTGCCAGGCAAGACAAGTGTTAATTAAGCCGCCATTCCTCAATCCAGTCAGACTTACGCTCGACTCTGTGCGCCTAGCCCGCCCTGCCCTCGACGGCCCTCACTGGTCTCCTGGCTTTCCACTCCAGACTGGGTTCTGGCTCCACTGTGCCCTCTCAGGACCCCGGTCACAAGCTCCCTCACAACTTTGCCCTTGCCTGTGACTATACCTCTTCCACATGTGCCTCTTACCATGGAGATCATCCTAAGGGTAATCTTACCTTTACCAACCCCAGCCGATGTTTACCAAAGCAGCGGTCACCGGCACTGTCCTAAAGTGGTGAACTTAACTAAAACCACTGTAGACGTGGGAAGGGTATAGGGAGTAACTGCTAAATAGGAGTGGGGTTTCCCTTTACACTGGTGAAACCGTTCTAGAACTAGGTAGTGGCAAACGGTACACAACATTGGAAAAGTACTATGCCATTGAATTGAACACTTTGAAATGGTTAAAATGGTCAGCTTTATGTTATGCATAGTTTTCTATGAAAAGAAAAATGAAACACATTATTTATCATTTATTTTTATGTATTTATATTTTTATTGTTTTGGTCTCTCTCTCTCGGGTTTTGAGTGCTGACGATTGAACCCAGGGCTTTACTTAAGCATAGACCCTACCACTGAGAGACTCCACCAACCAGCACACACACACATTTATTGTGTACAACCATAGGATCAGGCCTGGGAACCTAGGAACTTATTTAGGACTAGGGAATGTGGACTAACAAAACTGCAGTTCACAAGTAATCTGTGTGATCCTGCAAATACTGAAAGTTTCTCACATTTGTCCCTACTTCATACACAGAGAAACTAAAAACCACGAAGGCAGGGACCTTGCCAAAGTCACTGCACTTCTAACATATCCTGAGGGCTGGCGAGATGGCCTAGTGGGTTAAGTGCTTGCCACACAAACATGAAGACCTGAGTTTGGACCCCCAGCACCCACATAAAAGCAAGCAGTAGTGGTGTGTGCCTTGTCATTCCAATGCTAGGGAGACAGAAACAGATTAGCTAGCTTTACCAATATGCCGTAGGTTCAATGCGAGATCCTGTCTTTAAAAGGTGGAGAATAACTAAAATCAATCTCTGGCCTCCACACCCTGGAGCACACATATGCACCCACATGTATGTGTACACACTACACATACATTAGAAAACAGGCCATGGCCTAAGACACGGACCGCGAATCTCATCTGTCTGCTGCAAGTCTGTCTTACCTCAGTCCTGTGATCTTACTCCGAGTTTTAGGCCCAGCCCTCAAAAGCTAGCTTAAGCCTAGAGAGTGGAGAAACCATGTGGATGTGACACAAACCTAGCCAAGGACAACTGCCCTTGCCTCATCTGGTATAGGGCACTGCCATCCCTCTGAGCTATCCTCCTTGCCTTCCAGTGACCCACCTCTGCCCCCTCAGACACTGCCAGCACGGGCGCCTTTCTAACCCGATCAGCTTGACGTTCCTACATGACGTTTTTATTAGTGCTGTGACCTTCTGCTAAACAGTCATTTCAGAAACCTTCGACTTTGGAATGACATTCTTTATGTGTGTGTTTGTTTTCGAAAACATGTAGACCCCATCCAAATCTCAGGGCCTCTCTGCTTTTGTGCTTAAGTAAAATGTGTTGAAGGATTTAGGGACAGTTTCTGAGAACTTCTCCCACGTGTATCACAGTACTTGGTCTGATGAGGTTAATCTTTAATCAAGTGAAGGAGGAAGGAACTGTTAGTATTGAAGGCTGTTAGAACTAAAGAATTAATTTGGAGAGCTTAGGAATCCCTATCCTTTGGACCAAATCCACTTGTAACCTTAGATGCATGCAAGGATATGACTTGTTAGAAACTGGCAAAAAAAAAAAAAAAAGTGTGTGTGTATGTGTGGTATGTGTGTGTGAGAGAGAGAGATAGAGAGACCAGTGCCCTTCCTCCAGGCACTGAGGCATACCCCGGACACTGTGTGTAATTTGGGTTGGCATTAGTACTGAGCTATTTCAGAGAGGGAGTCAGATGGTTCATTCCTACTTCTGGGTCCAAATGGAAATAAGAAGAGCACTGTGAGGGAAAGGAGAAGTTGAGGTGGGTATTGAGGGTTATTTTCTTTTATGTTTTTTGTTTGTTTGTTTTCTTGTTTTTTTTTTTTTTTTTTTGATACTTTCTTCTGACTCTAGATCTCAGGTTCCAATTGCTAGACTTATTTGCTCCATCTTGCATTCACGCAACTATTCTATGCATTATAGAGACTCTCATATCTCCGGACTCTTCCTTGGTGTTTATCAATAAAATAAGATTGCGGTATCAGTTGGTATATGTTAATGAGTCAATGCATGGCTGAAGTAATGTACAGCCCTAGTAACCCAGTGACTTAATGGACTTTATTCCTTGTATTTTTACTAATCATACTTGGCTCTACATAGTCTCTCAAGGACCCAGTGTCGTTAGAGGCACCACAATCTGGAACAGCCCCTGTACATAGGTCCACTTTAGTCATGTGGCCCCACCTAAGTCTGAGCAGCAGAGAAATGTTCTCCTCCGTGCACTCAGCAGCCCAAAGAAGCAGCTCGGTTGCAGCATATGAGTTTTCAGGGACAGAAACAGACCAGTTGGCAAGGCAACTGTGCGGCTGCCGCGAGGAAACGCGAAGCGTGATCGTCGAGGGGGATGCCAAGCTGAGAGCTAGGCGTGGCTGCTTCGGAAGTGCCTGCAGACCCCGAATCCCAGTGTCCGTGAGGCGCTTGAATATCAGGGCCTCGGGCTCAGGAGAGCCTTCCTCCCTTCCCCTCCCCGAGTGTCGGAGAAATTCAAGGGGTGGGGCTGACCTCTGAGGAAAATAATGATTTTCTCCGGGGATCTCAATTTTGGTGGCAAAATTGCTCTTTTTAAAATCATGTTGCAATCTGGGTGCTTTCAAAATAGAGTCGTTTCCTGCTCATCATCTTCCTCAGGCCCAGTCCCTCACACCGAAGGACGTCACGACTCCCTGGGCTTCTGTAGCCAGCGTGGCGGGGCTACCGAGCTCTTGTCATTGTTCAGACGCTGGTACCCAGGTGCCCAGCGGACGTTCTGTGGACAAATGAATGAATTAGCAACGAACTATTCAAAACTGTTGGGTCCCTTGTGAGAACATAAATAGTACTTCCACTCTTCAGAAGCTTTTAATAAATTATAATTCAGCAAATTAAAATCAACATTTGTTTAAACTTCTACCAACCAAATCTCTGGAGGGTTAGACACCTTTTTATCTTCAAAATACTTTCAAAACAAAAACTGACTTCCCCCCAAAGGCCCCTCCATGGATATTATAAACAGTAAACAGATTAACATTCAGTAGCTAAATTGCCTCAGGCCAGTTTTTAAAATATTTCTATTAATGTATTCACAAGCAGACAGAGAAGGAATGGACACACCAGGGCCTCTCGCCACTGCAGAACAACTCCGGATGCATGTACCACTTTGTCCATCTGTCTTTACATGGGCAGTGGGGAAATGAACCTAGCTTTGCAAGCAAGCATCTTTAACTGCTGAGCCATCTCTCCAGATGTCGGGCCAGTTTTAAAGAGAACCTTTTCTAGGAAAGGAAAGTGAATTATCTCTGGGAGGGTTTTTTTTTTTTTTTTTTTTGGCTTTTTGTTTGTTTGTTTGGTTTTTTGCTGTCATTGTTATGATTATTGTTGTTTTCAAATCTTCCCATGTGACAAGAGTTGTGTCAAGGGCTTCTGCTGTCTGTTAGGTCACTCTCTTAGTGTATCTGAGACGTTCCGCTCTCTGCTTTGGAGATCTAAAGAGAAATTGAGCCTCTGAGATATAAAGTAACTTGTCCAAGGGCACATTTGAAGGTGAGAACTAAGGGACTGGGGAGATGGCTCAGCCGTTAAAGGCACTTGCTTGCAAGTCTGCCATCCCAACTTCAATTCCCCAGCACCCACATAAAGCTGGACACAATGTGACACATGTGTCTGTAATCCCAACACATCTGCTGCAATGGGAAGCAGAGCTGGGAGACTCAGAAAGCTTGAGGGCCAGTGAGGGTGGCTCACAGGGAGCTGAGTGGCAAAACAAAACAAGAGAGACTCTGCCTCAAGCAAAGTAGAGAGAGAGGACAGACACCCTGAGTTTGTCCTCAGACCTGCACGCATGCACTGTGACACCCTCCCCCCCACACACACACACACGCAACGGAGATAAGAAAGAGGGCTGGAGGAATAGCTTAGCAGTGAAGGCACTTGCCTGCAAAGCCAAAGGACCAAGGTTGATGCCAGATACACAAGGTGACACATGCGTCTGGAGTTCACCTGCAATGGCTAGAGGCCCTGGCATTCCCATTCTCTCTCTCCCTGTCTGCTTCTCTCTCTCTCTCCCTCTTTCAAATAAATAATTCATAAATTAAAAAGAGGGCTGGAGAGATGGCTCAGCAGTTAAGGTGCCTGCCTGCAAAGCCTAACAACCTGAGTTTGATTCCCCGGTACCCATGTAAAGCGAGATGCACAACGTGGCACACACATCTGGAGTTTGTTTGCAGTGACTGGAAAGTCTAGCATGACCATTCTATCCCCCCCTTCTCTCTTCCTTTCTCTTTGTCTCTATCTCTCTCTCTCTCTCTCTCCCAGGCATGGTGATGCATGCCTTTAATTCCAGCACTCAATAAATAAATAAATAGATAAACAAGAGGAAGCAGGAACTAAGACCTCTGAAATCCTCATGCCTCCCCTATCACTCACTGCTTTGTATCCTGACATCCTCACATATAGGCTGCAAGTTCCCTGCACAGGAGTATGTAGAATAGGGATCCTGGCCCATCCCAGACTTACTGAATAAAACTCTGGAGAGACACGTTTGAAAAATATATTTCAATAAAGCTCCCAGATGCTGCTGATGCACACTGAGATTTCATCGCTTACTTACTTTATACCCGTAGTGGATTTCTAATGCTGAGAGAGATTTCTATCTAACAGGGTAAGCGGGAAAACAAAGGGGGAATCACGAAGCCCAAATGCCTTGTGATCTGTGCGGGGGCTTGGCAGCTCAGCTGTGCACAGACAGTGCCCCTCCCTGCCTCTGTAGCTATGCTGGCTAAGATGGAAAGCTTCCTCCATGCCCTGCTTTCCATGGCAAGCCTGGGTGGATGTTTTCTCTCTACTCCATATGGATTTTGCAATTAACTCACTAGAAAAGTAAATCACAGGGTGCTGGGAATAATAAGTGCAGTGAACACCAGGCCTCAGCCAACTAGACTGGGACGGGATCCAGAGCATGACTAAGGTTGCTAGGCTGGCACGGGAAGAAGGCAGGAGGCTGGAGGGTGGCAGGGGAAAGGCAAGGGACGAGGAAGGAAGAGAGTGACCAGTGGATGAGAGGGAGCCCTTCCGTGTACATGCAGCAGAGGCCCCGTGCTCCCGGTTCTAGAGAGGAGGCCCTCCATGTACAAGCACAGAGGCCCCGAGCTCCCGGTTCTAGAGAGGAGCCCTTCCGTGTACATGCACAGAGGCCCTGTGCTCCCGGTTCTAGAGAGGAGCCCCTCCGTGTACATGCACAGAGGCCCCATGCTCCCGGTTCTAGAGAGGAGGCCCTCCGTGTACATGCAGCAGAGGCCCCGTGCTCCCGGTTCTAGAGAGGAGCCCCTCCGTGTACATGCACAGAGGCCCCGTGCTCCCGGTTCTAGAGAGGAGCCCCTCCATGTACATGCAGCAGAGGCCCCATGCTCCCGGTTCTAGAGAGGAGGCCCTCCATGTACATGCAGCAGAGGCCCCGTGCTCCCGGTTCTAGAGAGGAGCCCCTCCGTGTACAAGCACAGAGGCCCCGTGCTCCCGGTTCTAGAGAGGAGCCCCTCCGTGTACATGCAGCAGAGGCCCCGTGCTCCCGGTTCTAGAGAGGAGCCCCTCCGTGTACATGCAGCAGAGGCCCCGTGCTCCCAGTTCTAAGGAGTCCCTCCATGTGCATGTGATAGGGACCCTGTGCTCCTGTTCTTAGCTTGTCAGTGTCACAGTGATCCTTTGGGTCATGTGACCCTTCCCATTTTACAGACAAAAAAAGTGAGACTCTAAGAGACAACATGGCTTCTCAACTTTGAGCTTCTCTAGGAAGACTTTGCTTATTTTGGCTTACTGGGATCTCCCCCCACATCCCTGCTCTCCACACACACACTTCTTGCAAGCCTAAGGATAGTTGGTAAACAGTGAGATCTGTGAGATAGGCCGGTGACTATTTCTGGCTGGCAAGGCCAGTGAATGTGATATCGTATATGAGAGCACTTCAGACCCTGCCTGGTATGTTGTAGGCCCTTGCACCTTCATAGTGCTCACTTAAGAACAAGTGGCACTGTCTTCTTTGAGTGACATAAGGATGAGGGAAACACCCAAGCTAGCACAAGAAATGGGGTAGAAGGGTTATAGGCAGAACGCCAGATAAAGGAGATGGTGTGAAATCCAAAGCAGTTGCAGCCCACCTAGTCTTTGTAGACACCATTGCTGGGTGGAGATGCTGGGTCTGAGGCAGATACAGCAAGGCCTTGCAAGAGTCTGTCATTGCTGCCCTCTTGCTTTCTAATAGTTTCTCATAGCTTCTGAGAGAAATCCCTCCTTTTGCTTTTCAGAATGAGGCAGGGTCTTCCCGAGTTGCTTAGGCTAACTGAATTGGCTCTGGAGCCAAGGCTTGAGCTTGCGGTCTCCCAGCCTCAGTTTCCTAAGCTGCTGGGATTACGGGCCTGTGCCACCAGGCCAAGCTACAAGATGATTTCTTTGTCACAGCTTCCCCTGTCAGGATGGTGCAGGTCACGAGAAGAGATTCTGTCTTCTAAATGGTTCTGTCCCGTCACACTGGCCCACCCTCAGTCTTCAGGGAAGATCCGTAGATTTAGGAGGGAGGGGATAGTAAGAGTGGAGATGCCTAGAGGTTTTGTTTGGTTTTGCAGAAAAGCCTTAACTAAGTCACAGTGGGTCCTGCCCGTCCTGCTGGTCAGTAGGGCGCTTTTATTTATTTTATTATATTATTATATTATATTATTATATTATATTATATTACATTATATTCGCAAAAGAGAGAGAATGGGTGTGCCAGGGCCTCCAGCCACTGCAAATAAATTTTAGATGCATGTGCCACCTTGTGCATCCTGCTTACATGGGTGCTAGGCAATTGAACCTGGGTCCTTTGGCTTTGCAAGCAAGTGCCTTTAACCGCTAAGCCATCCCTTGAGTCCAATGGGGCTCTTTTCTGTGAAGCTCTGGTAGGAATCCCATTGGGGCCACCCACCCTTATGAGCACATCTACCTCCAGAAAGCTCAGTTTACAAGTCAAATGATTTTTGCCTCTAGAGCCTAAAAATCAAACTGGCTTCTGCTTCTCACAGCTTCCTGAGAAATAGCATCTGAAACCTGAGCCAGGCTGGCAGTTCAGTTGATGTATGAGCAACAGGGCTGGGCTCCTTCATCTGTTTGGTGGCATTCACTCCAGTCACCACAGCTCCAAAAGCCTTTGGGGGCTGTAAGGCGAATGTGCATGCATGACTCAGCAGGCATCGAGAATAGATGAGGGAGTGGAAACACACACTTGGCTCTCAATAAGGTTTGGGGATTGTTTCTTTGCCTAACTAGAATACTGGGCAAAACAAACACTATGTAAAAATCAAGTACAGGGCCCGGCGTGGTGGCGCATGCCTTTAATCCCAGCACTTGGGAGGCAGAGGTAGGAGGATCGCTGTGAGTTCAAAGCCACCCTGAGACTACATAGTGAATTTCAGGTCAGCCTGGACTAGAGTGAGACCCTACCTCAAAAATGACAACAACAACAAAAATCAAGTACAGGGGCTAAATATATGGCTCAGTGGATAAAAGACTTGGCACACAAGGGTGAATACCCAAGTTCCAATCCCCAGAGCCCATGTAAATGCTAGAAAACTGTAGCAGGCAAATGGGAGGCAGAGACAGGAAGCTTACAGACCAGCTAGCCTGGTGAATGGAGCCCCAAACAAGGAGGCTCTGCCTCAAATGACATCAAATGAGCTAGAAGGCCAGGACCGAACGTTGTTCTCGAACCTGCACACCTATGCCACTGCAACACATGCACAGAACGTACACGCGCGTGCACACGCACACACACACACACAGAGAGATCACATACATACACACCAAGAAAAGGCAAGTAAGACTACTTCAGCGGAAAGGATCCAATCCCATTTCCTCTTCAACTGCACTGTCCAATAGAACTTCCTGAAATGACAGACATGCTCCACATCTGCACCGTCCTGTGCAGTAGCCATCAGCCGCATGTGGTTATTGGGCACTTGGGAAGTAAGCAACATTACTGAGGAAATAAGTTTTTAATTTTAATCGCTGTAATCGTTGTTGTTGTTTGTTTGTTTGTTTTGAGGTAGGGTCTCACTCTAGCACAGGCTGACCTGGAATTCACTAGGTAGTCTCAGGGTGGCCTCGAACACACAGCGACCCTCCTACCTCAGCCTCCTGAGTACTGGGATTAAAGGCGTGTGCCACGGTGCCTGGCTCAATTGCTTTAATCTTAAATCTAAACTTAAGTAGCCATACATGGCCACTGCCTACCATAGTGAGTCATGCATCTCTCAACCAAGAGCTTTATTTTTTTTTAATTTGTTTGTTTTTGGTTTTTCAAGGTAGGGTCTCACTCTGGCCCAGGCTGACCTGGAATTCACTATGTAGTCTCAGGGTGGCCTCGAACTCATGGCGATCCTCCTACCTCTGCCTCCTGAGTGCTGGGATTAAAGGCGTGTGCCACCATGCCCGGCCCAAGAGCTTTATTCAGAGGGAAGGGAACATGTGTGATACCCCGTATTCCTAGAGTCTAGCTCAAGGGCTTCAAATGAATGCACAGAGTCATTGGTAGTAGTGAAGAAATGGAGATGGTGTCATGTCAGTGAGCATGCAGGATTTGCGGTTGGTTAGACCTGAATGCAGAGTCTGGCCATGATACCTCTGTACCTGTGAAATGGCTACTAGCGCCTTCTAGCCATGATAACTTTCCTCGTGAAGGAATAAACAAGTTGGCATCTACAGAGTGATTACTGCAGTGCCAGTATATGATAAGTCCCTTGATGAGTAGTGGGTTCATAAAAAGGACTGAGGAAGTAAAATTTGGTTCTACATCCAAGACTGTGATCTTCCCAGTGGGGAGAAATGATGCTCTGTGGCCATGTTCAGGACATGGACATGACTACAGAGGGGATAGAACGAGGCTGGGAAGAGGACCCGTTGGGTACAGTGCTTGCCACACAAGCCTGAGGACTTGACTTTGGATCCCGTACAACAACATAAAAGCCAGACATGGCAGCACATGCCTGCAAACCCAGAGCTGGAGAGACAGAGGCATAAAACCACTCGGACTTGCTGGCCAGCTAGTATAGCTGAATTACTGAGTTCGAGGTTCAGTGAGAGAGCCTGTCTCAAAAAACATAGGGATTGAGGAAGACACCCAGTTGTCAACTTCCAGCCTCCACATGCACACATACATGCGTGTACTTGCACACACATGTGAACATGCATACACCTTGCATACATACACATGCAAAAGTAAAGAAGCATGTACTTTCTGTTATTACCGCCATCTGTGTGATCGCTTCCTCTTTATCCACTGCAAATCCACCGCCCCCGTGTGAAAATACATGTCCATTCAATTCAGTTGTCCCCACTGCTTGAGAGCATCTGCTCCAGAGCTAGCCTGGCTGCCCTGATTGTCTTCAATCATCCAACAGAAGCCGGAAGCCTGTAAGAGTGCCACATGCACCTGCAGTCCCACTCAGCTCCATCTCCCTTGATTTACCCAGAAATACACTCAAATCTGTTTGTGACCACAAGTGTGGTCCTGATGGTCTTTGGGCAGTCAGTGAACAGTATCAGAAAATTCAAACTTTACTTCTTCCTCATGATACCAGAGAGCAGAACAGTCATGAGAAGCTTCTCCTTTGCTGGACTTTTCTTCTTGTGAGCCTGCATTTCCCACAGCATCGTCGCTCAGTTAAAATTTTGGCACAATTATAAGATGGATTTTCCTTAAGCCAGCATTTGAACTTAATGTAGTCAGTGCTCAGAGATCCTGGCCTCCATTGCTTTGTCCTGTCGAAGTTCTGTTTTATTGCAGCTAGCAAGGCAATATAGAGACAGAGATGAGATAGAAGAAACCGTCCTTCAGAGAGATCCCAGCTGTCTGAATGTTTGGCTCAACCACTCTTCTCAGCTTACAGAAAGCACAAGTGTCACCTCCAACCCTAATCGATGTTTGAATAAGAAAGAAGGCCAGCGACAAAGTGTCTGGAAAAGCATCAGAGAGAAGGGAACACTCGGACTGAGTGTTGTGTAAATGAAGATGGTGAGAAAGAGAAGCTCAGATGATGAAAGATGGCGTTGAAATGCCAGAGCCCCAGAGGAGCAGTTTTCAGGGACCCAGAGTGGGGTTTGATGAGTTGCAATTGTCAATGTGATGAGTTTGAAGCGCCTGGGAGGCATCTAAGAGGAGGTAATTACAAGACACCTGGAGCTGCATAAGAGGTCCTAAAGATATTGATTTAAAGTGATCATGTTTTCATCCATGCACCCATTCATTCCAGAGAAATGTACACTGTACCTGCTCCAGGGAGGCCCTGTGATAGCTGTTGGGATACTGCGATGACAAGATAGATATCCACAATGACGGCAGCCCTGACCTCCTTTGTGCGGCTCCGGCTTTATGGGGTGTTTTGTCATCTGTCCCTGTTATACTTTCCCTTGAGACGGTCCATACAAAGACGGTATCGTGGAGTGGATATTGACTGTCAGAGGCCGTGGTTCTAACACACTTCCCTTTCTTCCAGTTCGGAGTCATTTTCTGGCACTGTTGCTCGGATTTGGTTGGGAAAGAACTCCATATATGTGAAGATTCTCATGCAGGTCAAGTTCATGAAAGGTTTATTGGAAAGATGTTCTGATATTTAGTTTTCTTCCTCCTGCAATTGGGGCCAACAGGCTGTGTCAGCGAGCCTCTTTAGTCTCTGAGCCATCTTCCCAAATATACATGTCCTTTCCCATGATTCGTCTGATCTTAATCACCTGTATGTTCAGTCACGCATAGGCGCAAGATGGCAAATAGAAGATTCTACCTAAAAGGTCACTCTGAGGACACAGTTTCCTTCACAGAACATGTGCCCCAAACCAGTACAGGCTGGATCAGGCCCCTGTCTCTGATCCAGGATAGGTCCTGGAACATGTTTGAATCAAAATAGAGCATTGCAAAGGGGTGGCTAAAAGAATGACGTGTCTCCATTGTTTAAAGAAGAGTGTATGTGCAGATCCGTCACTACAGGTGAGGGTCCCAAGTTGCTAACGGATTGCTAGGTGCATGGTTGGAAATGGAGTGTGTTTACTGCCCAAACCAAGTGACATCCTGCTTGCCTGCATGTTGGTGGGTGTGAGGCCTCACGCCCCTGCAGATCTTTCCCCATGCAGATGAAGACTGACGATAAGTTGACTTTTATTTGGGAGACCCAGCACCTCTGGGAGTTCTGTATCACCAGTTACCTAAAACTTTCAAGGAAGAGTGTCCATTGGGCTTTTTCTGGCCAGTCAGGAAAAATGCTAGTGATGCAAGAGTTTGGGATATAGATGGGAAACAATCTTCCTGTCCTTACCCATGTGAAGGGGAGGAAGGACTGACTTGGGAGTTGGGTGCCCTGGAGCTTTGCCCCTCAAAGCACACCAAGGGACCAACAGCACAAGCAAGATGGACATGCAGCAAGATGGACGAGCAGAACCTTGTCCAGTCTACTCACCCAGAATCAGCTCCCCAGTGCCTCAGGCGTGCATGAATGTTAAGTAGCTTTGCTCTAGATTTTTGGAAAGATGATTTCAGAGAAAAGATTGAGTCCAATCTTCAGATACTTTGAAATGATGATTCAAGAGCTTAAGAAATGAAATATTAGGTCTAAGACCATCTTTAAAAAAATTTTTTTAATCAAGGAAGTCCTTTTAATATTTTTATTTATTTGCAAGCAGAGAAAGCTAGAGAGAAGAGAGACAGAGACACTTTGTGCATCTGGCTTTATTTGTGTGCTGGTGAATCCAACCTGATTTGTTAGGCTTTGTAGGCAAGCGCCTTAACCACTGAAAAATCTCTCTAGCCCTCAAGACCATCTATTTCTCGTGTATGTATGTGTGTGGTGTGCATATGTGTGTGCATGCATGTGGAGGAAGAGGTCAATCTCGAGTGTCTTTCCCAGTCACTCTCCACCTTAGCTTTTCTTTTTGAGACGGGTGTCTTTCACCAAACCTGTGACTCACCAGTTCTAGACTAGCCAGCCAGCAAGCTCTAGGAACCGGCTTGTCGTTGCCTCCCCGGCACCGGGCGTACAGCGGCATCACCACATTCAGCATTTCGATGTGGTTTCTTGGGATCTGAACTTAGGTTCACACGCTTGCAAGGGAGCCCACTCAGCCCTCTCCCCTGCCCTGTCTCTTATGTTTTTAAGCATTGACAACTAACTGGTGTATAAATCAATAGGAAAGTGGCTGCTAGAACTACACTGAACATTGGTGTCCTCCAAAGATGAATGGAATGAATGGAGTAGGAAGGAGTGAAGGAAGACTTACACTCAGGCTCTGGTTTTTATATTGCCTGAATTCAAATACATGAATACATTAGTGCTGTTTTTATTAGGTAAGATATATGAAAAATAACATTTTTTTAAAGATGGGAGATTTTGGTAAATGCACATTTTACAACACAGTGAAGAATAACTCTGGGAAGCCGCACAGGCATTTCTCAGATGAGCTTAAATTGGAAAGAAATATGTTTGTGTATTAGTGGGGTAGCTCCACGTAGTGGGATTATGGGTCATTTTGTTGTTTTGCTTTCTTTCTTCTTCTTTTTTTTTTAATTGTCTGAATTTTAAAAACTTCCACAATGAATGCGTATCACTTATGTTATAAAATACAAGCCAAAAATGTTTTAAGGAGAAACTACAAAAGCAGAAAGGGGAGAGATAAGCTATTTTGGGTACACTGGAGCGACACAGAGCTGCAGGATGCAAATGACTATTACTAATAGTGAACTGAGAATTTAAAAATAAAGACAGAAGCAACAGAAGAGTGTTTGGATTGGGTGGGTGTCGTGTTTTAAGCTTCTACTATGTGCCAGCAATGGGCCATGTGTGTTCCACAAGATAAAGATGACAGCCACTGCATAGTGGGAGGACCAAGACAGGGAGAGCTTCAGAAACCCATCAGAGATCAAGAAAAGAGTGACTTGGTCACCAGCCTTCACCTTGTATTTCTGCACCATGGACTTGGAACAGTAAAGACAATGTTGTATAGCCTGCAGATTAACATGTAAGATCTCATGTCTTTCTCTGTTCTAGAGGGGTAATTTTCCAAGTTTTTAAGGGAGCAAAAAAACTAACCCAGAACCTCTGAGCACCTCAAAACTCCTCCAGGAGCCCCTGAGGTTCTGCTGAGCCCAGTGTGAAGACCAGTGAACATCACAGGTGGCATGGTGCCTGCCTAGCACGAGCAAGACCCTGAGTTCAATCTCCAGCACCACTTTGGAAGAGAGAGATGGGGATTTCAAATGACTGTAAGAAAATAAGCCCCTCAGATGTCGTGAAGATACAGGTTTCTGGGAAGTTTCAAGAACCTCTTCTTGCTCTGTTGACTCTTAACGATGCACCATGGACATCAGCCTGGCCCATGCCCATGTAAGCCCTTCAGCCATGTGCTCTCCTTGTTATCCTGACACTTCCTGGGCCTGCTTAACTGCATTTTGTGGAATTTCCAGTAACATCTCACAGACCTCTCATAGATAGTTTGTAGAATGTATTTTTAAGGCATCTCAACCATTAAAAAAAAAAAAACACCTAGCATTTGTTTGAAAAAAAAATGTTTAAATTAAACTTCCACAATATTTCCTTCATGATGGCTTAAGGATTTCTTTAGAACATTTTGTTCTTTGAAAAGAATTCTGAAGAGCTAAAAATGTCTGTAATTATGCCCACAATGAGAGCGGGATCTTGAGCGCGAGCCTCTGAGAGCTGGAGGTTAACAGGGATTACGCCTTCGTGAGGCACCAGAATAGCTACACCAGCTACGCTCCAAATTACAAGGTCCTTTCAGCCTTGACATTCGGTGAGGAAGGAAAGACACTGAACTTGAAAACTGACATCTGTAAGTGGACATACCAGTGTAAGCTATTAGCGAGGTAGTTTTATTGTATTTTTAAAATTTCATGTACATAATTAAAGCTGCTTTAAAATCAAGGGTTCACAAGCAGACACAAAATACTGAAACTTCTCCTGTTATAATAGCTAGTGTGTCACCGATGCTTTGCAGCTTACAGAGAAATCCCTTCAAGTCCACGTTCTCAGAACAAGCCTGTGTGAGCTGCGTGTTATCCACACTTTCCAGATGAGAACATTGTCTCATTGATGGCCTGTCTCTGCTCTTCTCACTATACAACCTACATTGCTTCCATTACTCTAAGTCATCTTCCATGGGCAATGACTATAGATTTCCTGAGATATACCTGAATTCAGGGTTGTTTGGTGTTTTGTTTTGTTTTTTCTTCACTGTGACCTATTCATTAAGTACTTAGCAAAATGTGGCTTATTTGTATCTTTGTAAAACCTTTCAAATAAGTAACTTCATAAATCTTAAGCCTACAAATCAAGACTATTTATTTATCTATTTCTGCCAACTGAGGTTATACACTATAGTGATGCTCTGATAGCAAAAGTAAGCAACAACTTGGGGGTCCAGGAAAAATCCTGCCTCTTTCAGTGCCTATTTCCTTGTCAGTGAACTGAGGATAACAACATTGATAGTCCCTGATTACTGATGGCTTGATTTAGGGTTTTTGTTTTACTTCCCAGTGGTACAAAAGCATGCCCATGCAGCCATTCTGCTTTGCAGTCTCCCACAATGTTCAAGCAGTTACGTGAGGTAGTTAGCACTTCATTGTATGTTCAATGACTTTACTCAACTATAGGATAATGCAGGTAGGCTAGGGTGAGCCGAACATGGAGGTGCGCATCTTTAATCGTCGCATTTGGAAGGCAGAGGCAGGATGATCGCAAGTGTGAGGGTGGCCAGGGTTACACAGCAAGTTATAGGCCAACCTGAGCTGTATAGTAAGACCCTGTCTCAAAAAAATATTGTGTGTGTGTGTGTGTGTGTGTGTGTGTGTGTGTGTGTAGTCTAGGATAAGCCATGGTGTTTGAAAGGTTAGATGTATAAAATGCATTTTTTTGATTTACCATATTTTCAGCGTAGAATGGGTTTATTGGAACATAACCCTATCTAAAGTCAACTGCCATCTATATTTTGTTTATAGGCTTGTCAGGAGGACTAAACCCATCATTGTGTTTCACGCAGAGTACAGGATCAGGACTTATGAGCATCCTTCCTTCTTTGGTGCAACCAGAACATGAAACAGTGTTTAATCTTTCACCCCCGGTCCCGATCCTCCATGTACTTCTGGTGTGTGCTTTCCTCCTTTCGCAATCAGCTCTCCCTGCTTTCAGCCCAGGAGCTAGCTCTCCAAGCCAGCGACCATATATGGAGCACATGCTCTATGCCTAACCTTATCTATGCCCACCACCAGGGGCATAGCTCGCAATCTGGTGGGAGACAAGCCCATATTGTTTCAAGTAAGGCCTCCATATAAGAACCAGTGAATTGTGAAACACTGAAGATTTGGTTCTTCCTTGAGGAGCATGATAGAAATGCCTCACAGGACGGGGGTGCAGGAGCAGAGATGGGCATGTAGGAGAGGGTGAGACGGGGAGTGTCCCTGCTACGTAACTTGTCAAGTGACCCTGTTTCTCAGAACGAGCCTGGGCTCTTTAATTCTCACTCCAGATGAGCCAGTCACTGATCTGTTCTCCGTGGACAAGTGAAGAACAGCTTTTCATCACCAGAATAAATCTCAAAGAACTAGAGGATGGGAAGAAATGGCGATGCCTATTAGTGGTGCTCAATTTGTGTGTGCTTGTGTATGTGTTTGTGGGGGATGGCGCCACCTGCCCACATGTGCACATGCACATGAAGCCCAGAGGGCAACCTCACACGTTCTTCCTATGGTGCCATTCACCTTCTCTGAGACAGGGTCTCTCACTGGCCTGGGACTCACACTGTGCAGTGAGCTCCGGGCATCCGCCTGTTTCTGCCTCCTTAGTGCTGGAATGACACACATGGGCTACCATACTCAGCAGTTTTATGTGGGTTCTTGTGATTAAACTCAACTGTCCATACTTGCACAGCAAGCAAGCACTTTACACACTGAGCTATCTATCTACCCAGCCCCCGCCCCATCTTAGAGATAAGGTCTCGTGTAGCTTAGGCTGGCCTCAAAGTCACTATGTTGCTAAGGCTGCTCTTGAATTCCTGATCCTCCTGTCTTGGGTCTTTTGGCTCTTCTGAGTCCCCTGTAAATGATTAAGGAAATCTTTGCCTTTCTGTCACGGATGAATGACTCAGCCACATCTTCCAACCAGGGCCTTCTCTTAGCCTCTTGCTTCCTGAGCAGTGGTTCTGAGATGAGCCACACCCGATTATCTGAATGGTTTGCACGGCTTCCTACAGGTTGCTTTCACACATCACACACTTCTTGTTGCAGGAGGCACTTCTTGGAACCTGAGTCACCAGATGCTCTTTCTCATAGAAAGAATTCAAGGATGGCAGCCCAGAGATCTAGGTTCCAGCTTTGGGCTGCCGCTCACTTGCCCTGGGACCCTGTAGTAAAACAAGTGCTCCTCAGAGGTGTTTTGTTTCTAAAGTCTAAGATTATGATTCCCAGAAGGCTTGGAGGGAAGTCCCTGGCATGACCCTCCTCTGGCATACCATGGTGGTGGCTGGTATGAGCTCAGGTCTCTGGAGGTGAGCAGCGGTGGTATTCACATTGCCCTTCTCCGAGTCCCACTGTCTGTCCCTTTAAGGAAAAAATACAAAATGGCAGCTATCCGCTTTCGTATATCATTGCTCAGTAAGTCTTTATCAACACCAGTAATCTTAATTGTGGTGACTAAAACAGCTCTTAATGAGGCCTGAGATTCAAGGATATGTCGCCCTGATATTTGAGCCAGGCAACTCTTAGTTGTGTCCTATCCTATGCATTATACTACGTTTCCCTGAATCCGTGGTTTGACCTAACTTGATCCCAATAGCACCTTTCCTCAGATGTCTCTAAAAATTGCCAAATGTTCCCCCAGGACAGCAAAGTGGCCTTTTCAAGGACCAATATCCAAGTGTAGAGTAGAAACAAAAGTCACGCACTGAACCCAGCAGCCCCAGGTTCTAAGACAGGATTTATGTGCTTTTATGCCCCTGTGCTATCTCACAAACACACTCTCCTCTTACCAGGTCAGCTTTATCCTCTACCTTTGGCCTTCTCATCTCCCAATCCTGTTCTCATTCATCCGATCTTCTGTAGGGCTGCTGCCTGTGCCAGATTCTGAGAGAGCAGCCGTGAGCTCCCACCACTGCCCTTGACTGCCGCGCTCTGTCACTGTTCCTGACAAGGCACGCACACTGCTGGCTTCCTGGTCCCTTGAGGATGCTGCTCTCCCTAACGATTGCCCAACCTGGCCTGGTTCCATCTGGTTGAAGGCAGCACTTGGCCACTAGCCCTCCACCCTCAATACTTCCTTCCCAGCTGGATCTGCTGGACCCCTGGCCTGAAAACTATTATCTCTTTCCCTACCCAGCCCACAGCCACTTCCTGTCCTTAAGGAGACATTCAGTCCCTAAGCATTTGCTTAGGTGCCAGGACTTACATTCCCTTACATCTCTTTATTTTAATCATATTCGCTAAGTACTTAAAGTCTCCCCGCCCCATGTCAGTCATTATGCTGGGTGCTAGGGATGTAAGAGTGACTGAAACCAGGCATGACCCCGTGGGGTGGAGGCGGGGGACTCTTCTCATCACATCATCCATCACCCACATAAATGTCCCTTCACTAGTCTTCCTGTCTCCTTTCTCTGTCTCCCTTTATGCCTTCCTCCCACCTTCTGTCTGCCTATTTTCCTCCGTTTATCTGTCTCTTGTGTCCCCTGGCTCTCTCCATTCTTCACCCCATCCATATCCATCAGGGTCCTTTCCTCTGGCTAGCTGATTGGCCTTTCAGGAGTGCAGGTACCTGTCACCATGACTTCCTCCTGGTGGGAGAATGACTCCTTTATGGGATCCATGGAGGCAGTTTGACAGGAGTCAGCTGGGCTGGGTGATAAGTAAGAAGGATTGACTCTTCCTGGGAATGGGAGAAGGATAGGAGGCCCATCCATCTTTCCCTGAAAGCCCAGACCCCCTCACCTCCAGCAGTAGAGAAGGATGAGGGACTAGTGGTCGGATACCCTGTGGGGGATCCTCTGTCCTCCTCACTGGAGGGAAAAGAGCTTCAATGTTGTGTTGATGGCCTGTCCAAAAGCTGAAACTAGAGTTCTGTAGCTTTTTGAAATAGGTGAAGGCAGTGATAAGTGAATTTTGAAAGGTTCTGATTTAGAGTGAAGACTTGGGAGCCGACCCAACCTAGACTCCCCTTACTCTCCAGGAAAATTCCCGCAAGTCCCTTTACTTCTTTGAGGCTGAGGTGCTCCTCCTCTGAAATGAGAATGGTACTGGAGGCCCCATCATGCCATGCGTGTGTGGAATCAGATGAATGATGATCACAAGTGGCTTGCCCCCACTCTTTCACATCCCGCCTCTCCTCTGATGGTATTTATGAATGCTGAATGCCAAATAGGCAGGATCTTGCTCCTTACCTGGCTTGTGCCTAATACCTTTCTGTAAATTCTTCCAAGGCCCTACCCTGTCCTCCCCCTGCCCCCAATCATGCTAGAGTAATACAGCTGTTTAACAGCTGTTAACCTACTCAGCTCAGCAGATGAAGTTCATTGTCAGGTGATATGATTTCTCCCCGTAAAGGACCTGGGGATTTCTTACAATGAAAGCTGTTTCCAAAGTGAATAGTGTTATTTATAAGGCTTCCTATGGGGGAAAAAAAAGCCCACTTGGATAAAGAAAGCTACTTGTCACAAATTCCAAATCACCCTTGTCCCATTTTATGCCCTCCCTGCCTTTCCTTTGCCCTCCAACTTCCAAGGTACTTTCTGAATTAAGATTCCAAGTGCAAAGGCCCCTGTGGGAAAGGAACTGAGAAATGTTAAGGCTTGGTTTTGAGGAGTTCTAAATCACTCAGTCCTCTTGGGCCTTCTACTGCCCCCAGGGGCTCTTGGGTTTCCAAGACAGTCAAACATCTAACATGTAATAGATTGCTGTACTTGACTGAGAACAATTTAATGATGCAGAAAGTAAAGAACATGGACAAAGAAGAAACTAACCAGGGAGCCAGTGCCCTCAGACAGAACGCAGCTGATTGGAGGTGGGGTGGGTGGCAGCCCCAGGCTGAACGCTGAGGAGCACAGGTTACGCAGGTCCCTGAGGACATACTTGCAGGCAGTGGATACAGCAGGCAGAGGAGGCCGAGGGAAAGACTGCAATTCTGGAAGATGTCTGGTGTGTCTCTGCTATACTTCCAGCTCCTTGCAGGTAGAAGCTGGCTTTACATTTGTATCCCCAGGAGGCAGTGAGGACAAGAGAAAATGCTGAAGTGTGGGTACCCTTACAACTGTACAGAAATTATCAGGGAAGAGAACAGTAATCTGTGTTTCTGAAGAGAGGAGGGAAAACAATGTTTTGCCTTGAAATCATTGTGGATATATTCTGAAAGAACATGCAAAATTGGGATAAGTGTGAAAATTTAATGAAATGCTTGCTTAAGCTGAGTTCTATACTTACCACTTACCACCTTGAATTTCACATAGGAAGGAGCATCTTATAAAACAAAGTTTAATTCCTCTTCCTGTTTCTGCATTAGCCTTTGAAAAAATAACACTAGGACTCTCTGGAGCATTGGTCTTCAAACTATAGGGTACACCCATATCACCTGGGGTGCTTGCCACACTGGCAGAATCTCGGCTTCCATCCAAAGGCTTGGACTGACAAGCAGTTGTATAATGGGACTCAGAAAGCTGTAAATTAATTAGTTCTGCAGGCGATAGCGATGAGGCTATACCAGCTCCATCCTGCGCTTCTCCTGTTTAGGCTTGGGGTGCATATGCTTCATATGTTCCCTAAGCCCAGGGCACTCCCTACTCAAGATGCCAGAGAGTAAGCTCAGGGCTCAGAGCCTCTTTTTCCTCCAGGAATTATCTTCTCCTGAAAGCAATGGTCTTGCCCAGGCCAAGGTCAAGCCCTACCTCTGGAAGCAGCCTTCCCAGCCACTCCTCCATGGGAAAGGTGGGGGTGGGAGAGCCTCCTTGCCCAGTCTGAGTCACCTTGGAAAAGCCAGATGAACTGTAGAGCTCCTCGTGAGACCGGTTATGGCATGTGGACACCTTCTGCTCAGTCCTGCCTCCCTCCCCACTTGTAGGAGGTGATGGTGAGAATGGGAGCCCTCCTGCCAGTAGTCTTCTATCTTTCCCAGGGCACCTGACTTAAAGACAAGAAGACTTCAGACAAGTGTGAGCAACAGATAGACCGAATACGTGGCCTTGAGAATTAGATAAGGCATATAACAATGCCAGTAAGAACCACTAATATTCATTGGGTTTTACTGTGTTTATACTTCATACTTTTTTTTCACTGAATCATGACAAAAACCTTCTTACTATACCCATTTTTCAAGTGAGAAAACTGAAGCACAGGGAAATTAGCAACTTGCATAGGGTCACGTAGGTAGTGAGTGGCAGAGCTTTGGTTCACATACATACAGCCTGGCCCTAATAGACTCGACCACTACAGAGTCTGCTCTATATGCCCGAGGGTCAAAGTGAACCATTTCCATGTATTAACTACGTTCCTACTAGTGAATCAATCGAGCCTTAGTTTTCTGTCCTACGAAAGCGGTTAGTAGAATTTGTATCTTAGGACTATTTATGGGGTTGAAATAATGCCACGTCAGTGCCAGATGCCAAACACATACCTGGGTCTTGTTGGGACACCTAGCGATGTTGAAGCTGTGACAGAACTTAGCAAACCTTTCCCAAGCCACGTAGGAAAGAAGTGGGGAGCCCTGAGCTGTTGCTCAAGAAGGTCAGAGAAGAAATGGCCAAGAAAACGATAAGCATGGGTATAAGAGGAAATAAGCCTGTGAAACAGATTTAAGCAAAGCGAGAAATAAATCACACCCATGCACACATGTTCACCTTTTGGGAAAGCAAGAACATTGACTCAGGAAACTGAAGACATGCCTGAGGCATTGCTGGTTTCTAGGACAGCGACATGGGCGATAAAGGTGGCTTGGTAGGATCCAGGTACCATGGTCACTTCGCTGACATAAACCTCTGCCACCTAGGCTGGATGAGTGTCAGGTTCTGGCTGTGTTCTGAAATTGCTGTGTCATCCAGGAAAAGCCAACATTCCGATCTTGGCTCCACCTGGAGACAGAAATGGGCTCACAGCGTGTGACCAGCAAGACTCCACTAGAACAGAAGCACGTTGACTGCATAGAGCTTTGCCCTCCACTTAATTTGGGGAGGATTGCTGGGCTTCTGTGGTCTACTGAGGAAAACCACAAACCACAGACTCACTGTCAGAAGTATTTTTCTGCTCTAAATTCTTCCCTAGAATTTCACAGGATTCCTTTTAGGACCTTCAGGTCTGGATAATTCCAAGTTCAAATCTTTGGACTAAAGCTCACATTTACCCTTTCTCTGCCTCCTCGCTCACCATTAACCACTTTGCATTTTGCACAGGAAGGTTTGCCTTGGAGCATCTTCATGTAGATCAAGTGCTTAGGCCTTTGTCCTGTTTCTGTGTTGAAGTTTTTTGTTTTGTTTTGTTTTGTTTGGTTTGGTTTGGTTTGGTTTGGTTTGGTTTGGTTTTGGTTTTGGTTTTGGTTTTTCTGAGGTAGGTTCTCACTCTAGCCCAGGCTGACCTGGAATTCACTATGTAGTCTCAGGGTGGCCTCAAGCTCACAGCGATCCTCCTACCTCTGCCTCCTGTGGGCTGGGATTAAAGGCGTGCGCCACCATGCCCGGCTTCATTTCTTTTCTGTAGTCACAAACTCACAGCAATCCTCCTACCTCTAACTCCCAAGTGATGGGATTAAAGCTGTGCGCCACCTTACCCAGCATAGTTTTTTCTTAATATTTTATTTATTTATTTATGACAGACAGAGAGAGAGAGAGAGAGGCAGATAGAGAACTGGCATGCCAGGGCCTCTAGCCACTGCAAATGAACACCAGATGCCACTTTGTGCATCTGTCTTGCCTGGGTACTAGGGAATTGAACCTGGGTCCTTAGGCTTCACCAGCGAGCACCTTAACCATTAGGCTATCTCTCCAGCTCAGTTGTTTGTTTGTTTTTTAAATAATACTGAGAAGAAGATATCAATATGAAGTATCAGAACACCCAGAATCCCAAATTGCAAATTGAGACTATCTATTCAACACACACACAAACACACACACACACGCACGCACACACACTCATAAACAGGTAGGCCCTAGAATCTACATGACATGGCTCATTTGGCACAGTGTTATTTTGTGGAAGATTCCCAGGGCTGGGAAGATTCCTCAGCAGTTGAAGGCACTTCCTTGGAAAGCCTGCTGGTCCAGTTTCAACTCCCAAGCTACCCACATAAGCTGGACACAAAAAAAGTGGCACAAGTGTATGGCATTCATTTGCAGAGGCAGGAGGTCCTCGTGCGCATGCATGCACAACCCCTTTCCTCCCCCCACACACAGACTCACGTGCGCAAATAAATAAATCATTTATTTTTTAAAGATTCCCAAGAAATTCCATTAACTTTGTTCTTTTATCAGAGTTGTAGGAGGCCCCTCCTTTCTCCTGCTCATCATCCTCGGTGATCCATTTAGTCAAGGAATCCACTCTGTGGGACTTGGAGATCACACTACCCGGCTTTTTACTCAGCCTGACAGGAAGACATTGAACCCCTTCTCTGTAAAGCTGGAATAATAATCCTTTCTTGGTTCTGGTGAGGATCACATGAAATAATTCACAGACAGCATTCAGCAAGGACTGACCTAAAAGAGTCACTCAGGGCAGCACCAAGAAGTCTTCTCTAGTACTGCTGACCACAGGCCAGGAAGGCTGATCTCTGGTCATCTTGAGCCCTAGCTGCGCAAGTCCTTTCCATCACACCCTGGTAGAAAGTAGTGCTGTGCTCTGTGTCTGCAAACCGTCCTCCCACTCACTTCCTTGGGGGATGAGCTTTCCTCCCCCGCTACCTGATCACCTCAGAACGAGCTCGACCTCCACCTTGAATTCTGACTGCCAGCTCTTGCTTCATCCCTGCCTAGCATAATAGTGCCGGGTCAGACAGCCTATTCCACTTGATTTTGCTGTAGTCACTGCTGAGTTTTTATTATTTCTGGCCTCACACATGCAGGGCTGATAGAATACCCTTCACGAACGCTAGACAAAATAGAAATCAAACATGCTACCTGCATCCCCTCTCAGCTCTAGGACACCTGCCCTCGGGTTCACCACAAGCCAGGTATCGCTCTGAATTCTACTCACATATGCTGTGATTGCTGCAGAAAGCATTGCCCCACTTTATAGCACAGGGAATGAAAGGCTTGAAGCATCTAGGAATATTTAAGAAAAGAACTTGGAATTGGTCCATTGTATTTTTAACTCAGGAAAGACAGGTACACACACACACACACACACACATACACTCCCACACATGCACATTCGTGAGCACTGGAGCCAGCTGGGGAGCACGCATGTAAAGACGGGGTTTGTTTCTGTTGTTCCTGTGAAATTCCCAATTAGCCTCCACTGGGCTGAGAGAGAGCTAGCTATCAGTGTGACAGTGCCTCGTTAGGGGAATCTAATGCCAAGCTTCTGGAATGTTGATGCAGGCGGTGAGTCCGAAGTGGAAAGTGCTCAGGTCTGGGAGCCAGGTCAGCTGGAATTTAAATAAAGTTTCTACTTGCATGACCTTCGACTTCATCGGAGGTGGAAGAGCTAACAGTAATGCCTAACACAGAAAGTGCCTACCCTTGCCAAGGCTTGGATAAGCTGCCATCAACAAGGGGCTTGCTTGACACAGTTATGTAAATGGCAGTTCCTTACAGCTGAGTCCCGCGTGGAGGTGATAATCCTTGCCATGCAGAACTGTTTGTGAAACTTCATGGAACAACTGGCAGCCACAGTTATCTATTAAAAAGCACAGTGTCGCTCTGAGGACCCGTGAGCCCACACCTGGTATTTAAAAGCGCCCCTCATTGACTGACTGGATCATTCATTCTTTCTGTCAATCCACTGTTATGCCAAATCTTCCTGAGTAGGAACAAGGGGTTGGGGGTGGGGGGAGGAATATACATGAATTTGACCCAAACCTTGACCTACAGAGCTTGTAGAATAAGGGAGCACACAGGCTAGTATGAGGGACACAGTGGCTAAATAACCAAGCTTGACAGCAAGAACTGGGAGTGTTTGGAGTAGAAGTAGCAGAGGTAGACAACTCCCCCACTGTCCCTTGCCCTGGGATCCTCCCAGGCTCCTAAGGGGCCCTTGGCCATCTGGGGCTATCTCTGGCAGGTCTTCTAGAGGGTGCTGCTATTCTTTTAGAATTGGCAGTTCTGGGGTGGGGATTTAGCTCAGTGGATGAGTGCTTGCCTAGCAAGCACAAAGCCCTGGGTTTGGTCCTCAGCACTGGGGGGGAAAAAAGGTAGAATTAGTAGTTCCTAACGTCTTTGAATTGGGTCCCTTTGTCAAGGGCTGATGACATGGTGGTCTAGGAATCGGAAGACCTCACACCATCCTCAGCCTCCTGATGTTCTGGTGCATAGCCTTGACCAAGCCATTTGGCTGCTTTGTGCCCCATTCTCCTTCTATAGAACATGAGAGTAGATGCCTTAGGATGCTCGGGGTGACCTCTGAGGTGCCATACACAAGACCTGTTACTTTTTATGGAAATTCAAACAATACTATACTGACTCCTTTCCTTTCCAGAGCTATGCTTGGGGCTACAGGGGGGTGCAGACCATGTAAATCTTTCCCTCGAGTTGTTGGCCTTTTTATTGGGGAGAGAAATTTACACAAATGATCTAGATGGGGAATGAGAAAATGCATGGTAATACATCTGATTTTAGGATGTAAACCAGCTTCCTGTATGCTGAGTTTGACTTTTCCATTGAGTTAACTACTGACTGCCGAGATGTGTTTTCTTGGCCGTATGGAGCAGTGGAGAGTTATTACTCCTTATACTTAAGCTGCACGGGGCACCCATGATAACTCTGTCTCCCCCTGTGATTGGTCTCATGACCAGATGAGAAAGCAATGTGTGAGCAGTCCGAGACTAAAGTCAGAGAAGTAATTCAAGGCAGGCTGATGGGACCTGAGATGTCACCAAGCAGCCTCTTCTCTTTCTAAGTGAAGATCCAGCCTCAGTCTGTTCACACTGCTGTTTCCAAGTGTCAAACAGATGTGTGCATACATGGCAGAAGATAGAAAGTCCAAAGGAGTCCATCTCTATCAAGCCCCTTGATGATGGCATTTACTTACTCAGGAGAGTGGAGTTTCCATAGCCTAAACACCTCCCAAAGGTCCCTGCCTCCTCACATTATCATGTTAGGGATTCAGTTTCTAATACATGAATTCTGGGGACACATCAGACCATAGCAGGTCCTGAGACACAGCGGAGAAAGGTGTCACATGTAGGTGGATTAACAGTCTGTAAGTCAGGGTAGAGCTGGTTCTGTAATCCAGAGGCCATGGTCACCAGCCTTGCTCTGGGGGCCTTCTGGGAATCCTTCATCGAGTTTTGTCCTTCCCACAGCATAAGAAGTCAGGGGAGGGATCTCTATGGTAATTCCTTCATAAATTCCAAAACTTACTGACAGGTATGGTCAAATGCGAATTCTCCTGTTTGCTAATGAACTTAGAGAAATTGTTTAAGCCACTTGAACTGTGAAGTTATTATAATAGTGCCTAACACTCTTTTCATAGTGTCATTGTCCAAGTGAAGTGTCAGGCTCCCAGTAATGTCTGTTGACCCCAAGTTAACCCAGGAATACAATAAAAGTGACCTTGAATCTCCACCTATGTTTGTCCCCAGATGTCAGTCCAACCCTGTGATTCTTCAAGAGCTCCTCCTAATACCTACCCATCCTAGTCCACTGGGCTCCTGCTTAGGTCATGGGCATCAGTGAAAAGCAAAACCACCCCTCTCTTCTCAACCAATTACTGAGCAGCTTTTTACTGCCACATTGATTAAGAGCAAAGCAGATAATTGGTATTAGCTTATGGGAGCTGAAAAAAATCATTAATAGTCCTTTTTACACTAGTTGTAAAACATTCATTATGATAAATCTTGATTTGAATGTAATTCACACTAATTTTCATTTGTCCCTGCTGTGAGGATAGAAATATGTTTTTGACATGTAGGGATTAGAAGGCCCTGGCAGCTACCATATATATGTATATATCTGGAAGTTACCGTGTGTGTGTGTGTGTGTGTGTGTGTCCGTGTGTGTGTATTTGAGACTAAGTAATATATGTTGAACAGAAAAATAAATTGTAAATGAACAAATGCAAGAGTAAATGAAGTAAGTTTGTGAGATTAGTGGTTATGGATTCAGGTTTTGAAATAATAATTCAAGCAATAATCTCTATGAATCCCTCTCCATGCCTGGGATTGCGACTTTACCTCTCTGAGCTGAAGTTTCTCCTGTGTTAAATGGAACTGCTAATCCCTGCATACTGGGTTATTGGATAATCACAAATAATGTGTCTTCAGTGTCCAACGTAGGAACTGGCCCATTGAAGTGCTTGGGAAATGAGAGCTCAAGCTCCCATCCTCCTCATCGCCATTACCTTCTTCATCACCGTCATCTCAGAATATTCGTCATCATCGCCACTCGCTTCATTATCATCGCCGGCCCCATCATCTCCTACAAAGCTTTACGGACCTTGATCAAAGCTAATCCCCGTGCTCGTTGGGTATATCACTTTCAGAAAACCAAAAGGCTATCTTTTGTGTGTATGTCTTCTTGAAACCTTTTATTCTGAAATAATTGCATCTCCAGACAGGACCCTTTATCCCGCAGTCTGCAGGGTAATTGCTGTATCCACCGCCATGTTGAAAGGTTTCCAGGGCCATGTAAAAGGAGGAATGTATGAGGGTGAGGCCTGCTCTCCCTCTGGTCCTGGGACTGATTATACTGTTTGCTTTCATCACAAATCAGCACAAAGATCCTTTGCCAGGACTGTTTACTGCAGCGCTAAGCTCAGTGGCACGTCCTTTGAAGGGCTGTGGACAGACAGCTATAGAGAAGGGCACTATGGGGGTCACGGAATGAGGAACAGACTCATGTTCTCGCCTCACTTTTGTGTTTACTATAGAGTCTTTTGGAGCCTCCCTTTCTTCATCTGCAAAATGATGTTTTTGGAAGGTCTTCCAGAGTTGCTATAGTGATTAAATGACATAAATTGATATGTGGAAAGAGTGTGACATAGTGCCTGGCACAAAATAGACATCTGGTAAAACATTAGATAATTGGTGGAAGCCAGCACCACACTGGGGCTCCTTGAAATTTCCCTGTTAGTATTCTCTCTCATCCAGCTCCATATCCCCGTGGGTTATCTCCCCTTCAGGGCCTTTCCGTCTCTCTGTAGATCTGTTTTCATGGAAGAACAGTTGGACCAAACTGTGTACATATCCCCATCTACTCTCATGCCACACTCACTTTCCAGTGCCCAACTAAAGACAAACAACTCTCCTTATGAAGACAGTTTGTACCTTGAAAGTCAAGGCGACATTTATGGTTACAGCACACTAAAACGTAGCACCAGGGAGAACCTTGACAGCTAACCCCCAGCCACACAGAGGCCCACTCTTCCCCTTTGGGTGTCCTGAGGTGTCCCATGTCATCACAAGATCAGGATCCCTCATCTGAAACTGCAAGTGGGTGTCCCATTCATACTCTTTGACAATTGCAGTACAGCCTCCGACTCTACAGTATTTTTCCCCAGAGGCTCTCTCGAGGGCAGCACAGACATGACAGGGAGAGATCTCCCACGCGGACTAGCTCCAAACCAATGGTTGATGGGAGTTAGAGTATGAATACCTTAGCACCTTCACTCCTTGGGGGTGACAGGTAGTTAGACGAACACTCACACTGTTGCCTGTCTTTTCTTCCTTGTCTCACTTCCCCATGCCTTCACTTATTTTGCTCTCAGAAACTCCATGCACTGGAATAATTCCTCTTTAGTCCCAGGTACAAGAGGAGCAGCTATGGGAGGCGCAGCCATTCACTCAGCAGATACTTCCAGGGTCCACAAGTGGATCATTAAAAGCCCAGTCTTCAGAAGCTTATGTTCTAGGGGGAAAACTTAGAAAAGCTAAAGTTTAGTGTGATGAGGGCCACGTAGAAGAGAAGGCTGCTTTGGGAATGGCTGTAAAGACTCAGTAAAATAATATGGATAAAATTTAAAATGATTCATTAATATTCATCAAATACCAGCTGAATGTCTGTTGCATGCTAGACTCTGGGCTAATGTAGCACAATGTGAAGATAAGACACAGCCTCTATCCTTGAGGCACTTGAGATGCATTGCAGGAGATGGATGCAGGCATGGCATCCTAACACTGTGCCATCTAGAAGGTGTGCAGTTGTGGAGAATATCATGGGCTCATCAGAGCTCCAAAGAGCAAGAAGCATGTTAAGCAATGGCTGTCTTTCTTCCCCAGAGGAATTATCTTGGTGGTCTTGGCATAGAATAGGTGTCCATTGATGTAGGTAGAATTGAACTGAATAGTTGAGTGGGAAAGGAAGAGGCCCCTGACCCCATGATTTCTGGGCCCAGCCAAGAACACCTCTCCCCCTTAGAACATTGATCTCAGAGAAGAACAAGGCTCAAGAAATTTGAACAATGTGTGGGAAGACAGCAGGGTCAAAAATACATGTTGGTTTTTGGCGTGTGTGCCTTTTTTATGCAAGGAAAAATTCACGTTTATATTCTGAGGTTTAAAAGCTTTCAGGGATGGGGTGAGGAGGAGGAAGCTGAGCTGTTAGCTATTGTTCATGGTTGGCTGATATTTAATCAGTTTGTTGGGTCGTAATTGAGAATATAGCTCCAATGATGCATCAATTCAGACGATCAAGTCAAAGCCAGTGAGTCTTCCTCATTATTTATCTTACAGTCGAGATAACCTTTTCATTATTGAACTATAATTGCCAAATGAGATAGTTAATATTAAAACAGAATTAGCAACATGAGCTCAACATTAGGGAAGAAATTTCTAATGGTGTTTTTTTATGTCTATAAAATTGGTGTTCAGTCTTGCTGATGTTAATTGATGGTTGAGCCTGGATGAGATTGGTCCCAGACTAGCAAGGGAGTCTCTTGATCCTCCATCACATAACCTGGTGAGGTCTCTTTCTGATAGACAGTAAGCTGTGTTTTCTGCTATATGTGAGCTATTGGACAACTATTGCTCTGTTCTACTTAATAAAGAAATATTGGGTTCTTGAAGGTGATGGGGGAGGGAACATAAGAGGATAACCCAATGAGCATATGACCAATTTGCAATATGGTCATATATTAAAGTTCCCAATGGAAACTATTTCTAAACAAGCACTGGGTTCTGTGTAAGGGAAGTGGGTTATGGGGATATGAAAATGAATGCATGTGTCATCAAGTCCCCATGAAACTAGTACGCTGCCAGGGTGACAGGATATTGAAATAAGGAAGGGCAACAAAATACCAGGCTTTGAAGGGTTACAGAGATGGCTCAGCAGTTAAGGGATTGCCCACAACCCTAAGACCTGGGTTTGCTTCCCTGGTACCCACATAAAGCCATGTGCACAGTGTGGCACCTGTATCTGGAGTTCATTTGCAGCAGCTGGAGGCCCTGGTGTGCCGCCCATTCTCTCTGTGTGTCTTTCTCTCTTCCCTCTGTCTCATTCTGCTTACATAAAATGAATTTTACACACACACACACACACACACACACACACACACACACATATATGTATTAAATACCAAGCTTTACACCCGCCTTTCCCTTTCCATTTTATCCCCTGCCTCAAGCATTCCAGAGGCTCATCTCCCAGCATGCAGCTTCTCTGGGAGGATCCTAGTTGGAGGAGAGGGTTAGGGGCTCATCTTTGTTCTCTCAGCTCCCAAGGTTTCCTTCCGTCTCACATTCTCGGAGAGCACCATCTCTGTTCCTGCCTGCTCCAAGGCCGTGAACTTGAAGGTATTGGTAGAATCCCATCTTTGTATTTTTGACTCCTACCGCACAGGAGCTGTGCGTAGTACAGAAGATGGAAACTAGTAGGTGGCTAATAAATATTCATTGAAATGCTAAGGAAGTAAGAATGGGCAAAAGGTTCTTTGAGAACAAAGTAAAGGGGAAACCTATGAGAGGGATTTCCAGAGGCGGTGAGAGTCAAACAGGGCATCAATTCTGCCCACTTCGACAGAGTTGGCTATTATGGCTACTTGCGAGTCAGGGTGGTGGTGCCCTGGGTAGTTTTAGGGGATGGGAATTGGCCTTTAGAGGGGACAGACTATTCTAGTCAGAGCTTCTTCTGATAGCCCTTTGTTTCTTGTCCTCGTGAAAGAATGAATGAATTCACCCTGATGCTCATTGTGGCCAGTCCCCTGTACTACCTTCCATCCTTGCTCCCTGCCTGCTACCTGCCCAGGGAAGCAGGGATAGGTCTAAGCCCTTGGAGGAACTCCCTGTCTTCAGTATAAACACACAGTGACTTTGCAGAAGACTGGCTTTCACAAGGCCCAAGGGTGTGCAGAGAAAGCAGGTTGTTCAGAAAATGTCTCTGTGTGGTTTTGGTAGTCTTTGCTATGCTGTCCCAAGAGTGACACTCAAACTCCTACTCTGAGATAGAGTACCCCAGAAAAAAATCTGAGATCGTGGCAGAGGGGTGTGGGTTTGGAGTCACAGTTCTGTGCTGTAAGACCCTGGGCAAGCCCCTGTCCCTCTCCGGACCCTAGTTTCTGCTCTGTGAAATAAGATTATACTTAACTCCTCTCAAAAATCATCTCAGGTTTTGCCTCTTGTGAGCTCTGCAATTCTAAGACTGTTCATTTGAAAGTCTGGCTCAAAAGAAAAGGAGCTGGGTGTGGTGGCGCACGCCTTTAATCCCAGCACTCGGGAGGCAGAGGTTGGAGGATTGCGGTGAGTTCGAGGCCACCCTGAAACTACATAGTGAATTCCAGGACAGTGTGAGCCAAAGTGAGATCCTACCTCAGGACAAAAAATAGAAAGAAAGAAAGAAAGAAAGAAAGAAAGAAAGAAAGAAAGAAAGAAAGAAGAAGGAAGGAAGGAAGGAAGGAAGAAAGAAAGAAAGACAAAGAGCCCGTGAAGAACACACGGGTCAGCTCTGTTGGAGTGAATCACCTCCACTCTACCCTCCCTGCCTGGCTCAAATCACATTTCACATATTAAATCCATTCTGGAAAAGAGGGGCAGGGGAAGGTCTCCGGGAAGCAAGTAACCCTATTCCCAGTAATCTCTCTCTCCACAGCCACTCTTGCCTCCTGAGACAGAGATAAGCACATTGTTTCAATCAGGCCCAGTTCCATTTTCTTATCTTAAGACTATCTTCTGCCACATTATAAATAATCAGCTTACCAGGGAGCTAGGCCAGGCATGCATTTGCCTGTATGTTGGGGGCGGGGGTGTTGCAGACAGGGCTCAGGTAACAGCCTGTATCCTTAAACAATCCAAATGAATGAGGTTTACTGGCCTACTGGAACAAGGAGCCAGCTGTTGGCAAGAGAACCTTAGGTTAGGATGAATTTGCTCTCGAAGCTGGACCCTTCACGGAATGTACGGGACC